>CM071626.1:6898461-12240961 GCA_036419045.1 Scirpophaga incertulas | reverse complement strand
TATATTGAAATAAAAACGTCATCTGTGGAGCAAAAGAAAAGCTTGATGTTGCCCAGCATACTTTTGTTGCGCAAACAATATTGCATATTATCTCCCGTCCAAATACCTTTTTTTATATCGTGGAATGCTATTACGCATTACCATACCTGTCGATGGCTAACTAGCAGGCGCGTGTGGGACTCTCCCGGCAGAAGGCCTGGGGTCTTCCAGCGAGTGAGGACGCCAATGTTTTCGAACCACCCCAGAACCCAGCTTTAGGGTTTGTATCTGAATCTTTCAAAGATTACTTTGGAGTATAATTATTAAGAGTTGTTTAGGTGTAAAAGCGCGAGAGTCAGCGAGATTTTGTATGTATATTAAACTGTTATGACAATAAGTGCAAGAAGTTAACGAAATTTATGTGCAATAAATCGAGGTAAAGTCTGTCCTCATGGATGTAGTATGTATCTTGATATCCTAGTAATAAAATATCGTAGGTTGTGTACAATTTGCATTTCTCTTGTGTCAGTGACAAAAACAGGTTACATTTTAGAAAAGTAATTAATATTATTTACATGTTGTTTCCAGCTATTGTTCATTTGCTTTTTATTCTGTCAAATTTAACTAATTTAATTCGCTACATCTTAAAATATTAAAAAATAAATAAAATACAACACAAATACTTAGTGAACGCAGTGTCAATAAAAGTAGCACAAAGCGGTTTAAGAGTTTCCAATCTGAGAATTTTGATGTCAAAGTTGCACCTCGCTCTCTAGACACTCAGTAATCCTACTACATAAAGGCGAAAGTTTGTAAGTATGGATGTATGGATGTTTGTTACTCTTTCACGTAAAAACTACTGAATGGATTTGAATGAAACTTTACCACAATATAGCTTATACATCAGAATAACACATAGGCTACAATTTTTGAGGTTTCTAATGTGAGGTATTAAAAAAAACACATTTTTTGCGCTTACATTGCAAACGCTGACTGAATCCTACAAGATAGATCAAAACAATTTACTACAGTATTGTACAACTTAAAAAGGTCTACAAAAAAGTCCGTGATGGTATATGTTTATCTCTTAGGAATAACCCATCATAACCATTTTTTATCCTTTACTTTGTACGAGAAATAATGGCTTATTTACGAAGCGATTTTAAGCAAAGGCGGGACGAACCTGAAGTCCACGCGAACGAAGTCGCGGGCAAAAGCTAGTAAACAATAAAGTGGACGCCATTTTGTAAAATTGGAGTAAAATCGGTATGTACGACTTACGTTATCAACTGTAAATTAGCTACAAAACAATACTATGTAAGACCACTGAAAGAAACCTAATAAACGATGTACTCATTTGCGATTCTTTAATAAAATGTCATGAATCGAGTAGTTTTTTAAAGAGGTTGGTAACGGACGATGTAAAGTAGAGAACGTAAAATAAGAACGTGCGAAAAAGGTATTCGTGGTCAAAGGTCGGTCAAGCTTCACAAACTGTGGCATAGCCTGGTTTAACTGGTAACAAGGTTATGGTGTGTATATTAGGATTGGAACGGCAGTATTTTTTACTACTATATGGTGATGGTGATGATGAGATAGTTGCTAACATCGAATAAAATCTAATTGACTAGAGAGATTACTACACCGAATGTAGAAGAAGCTGGGTGGAGTGCCGCCTAGGATAGAAAAATTATTTCAGTTTTGCCATATTTATACACTAGCGTTATTTAAAAAAAAAACATACCTAGTGTCGTAATCTAACTCCTTTTTGACAGATATCATCACCATAGTTTGTCTCTCAAAATTAAACTATGACGATAACACTAATTGTCAAAACGGATTGCTTACGTGAAGGCCTTAAACGCAAGTCTAAGCTAATTGATGAAAAACCGTATCATGTTGCAACTAAACCCATGTGCAAAGCAAAGAGCATGCATTGGTAAATAGCGATTAATTCTTTGAGTCACAACACTTTAACCCTTCTTAGAGAGAAGTCCTACTTCTTGTTTCTTATCTACAATAGGTTATCTGTGTATGAAGTACAAACTTTTAAGTAAAACTAATATAATGTTTCACACAACTCGCGATCATTGATCGGTATGCAGCTGAAACACGACCCACAATTCCAAAAACGGACGACACGAAATATATCATTGTTTGCTATTGTCCACCGTGGAAGGCAGCGGTTAATTTAGTTTGCACATACTAATTAATGTACTTCAAGTAGGTAGTACGTTTTAGTACCACACATTTTATCAGGCAAATTTTACGGTAATATCCTATTTGTGAACGGTTTTAATATGTTGTTTTGCAGTAACATATTCATTTTAATAAAAACTATTCAAAAATGTTATTTGCATTTTGCTATGATTAAACTTCCTTTTTATAACGATAATTATACGATGAAGCCTCCTGAAATATTATAGTAGAACAAGAACATCCGTTACTAGTCATCTGTAAGTCCGTTCAAAATGAAACAGAAGTTGAAGTATTTCACATTAACATAACATTAAATTAGAATACAAGCGAGCTAAATTTAAAATAATGCACGAGACTGTTATTATGTACGAGCCATAGACGAATGCTTAATTTTTTGTCGAATACTCGTAAATAGCTTACAAGTGTTCTACAACAAATTCTCTTTTGCTAAACTAATTACACTAATTTGAGGAATTTTATCAGCTTTCTTAAAAATCATCTTTCTCAAAAATAAAACATTTATTTCATAGAACAGCTATTAAAAGTACAATCAAAATAGTATGCAACTACTATGTCTTCTCCGAGAAGTTTGTGATATATGAGCACCTATAAAACTTCAAACTAACTTATTTAATAAAAAGTTTAAGATTTTTAGATATAAAATCACTGGGTTTTAAATTACGCACGTTTATTACCAAAACGCGTGTAATTTGAACAAATGTAAAGGATATTCTTTTAGTTGGTAATAGGGCACATTTTAAAACTATAATCGGTATTGTTGACGGTTGACGGCAGTCCACAACAGAACATTTTTCAGGAACTCTGCTTTTCACTACCAAACTGGAGATTCAATTGATTGATTGATTGAAATGTGTGTGATATACAAAACTCCAACGCATCTGTAACTCCTCCAGTGTTACAGGGTTCTGGTGATCCGTTTGCTCGTTTGCAGCCAAATAACAAAAACTCATTAAATTATCCATGAAAAATCAAGGTTATTTGTTACATACTAATACATATTTAATCGAAATAAACAAAAGGAGCCTAGAACTGATCAGTGTAACAACAAATGTACCAGTTAGTAACTTGTTATTTAGAAGCCAATTACCCCAATAGCCTACAACAACTTTCGCTCGAAAAAAAATAGAATGGAATCCGACTACAAACTTGATTTCAAGTTATTAAAGTTTCTTCGATCGATCATTGAATCGAAAATCAGACTATTTTAACACTGTGTTTTTGTTATGCGACTAAACTACAAGTCTTCCTTGTGGTTATGTATACCAGAGCGTGATATACTTATTTTTCTACTCCTATTCTTTTATATTTACTTTTATAGTCACGAATAGAATTATAAGAGCATTCATAGTATGTTTTAAGTAAAAACTAACTCTTCATAGCAGCTCTTGTATCATAATGTCGCCATAACGATACGCTTTAGATACCACAAATTACTGTCTACTAAGCAAAAAATCCGATTTTTTCATATTTCTCACTTGATTTTCTTTGAATATTTTGTGGATATTTAGTTTCTAAACACTTTTTATATAAAAACTAGCGAGCCGCCCCGGTTTCGCACGGGTGCAAAGCTTAAACTAAATACACTACAGAAAATCTTTAAACTTGTATATAATCATTTGCAATGTAAGCGGCAAAAATGTAATTATTTACGACATCACATCAGAAACCTCAAAAATATTTGTATTACTTTAATGGATTTTATTATACATATAAACGGAAGGTTAATCTTTAATCACTCCATCTATTAAAAATCCACACAAAAATCCGTTGCGTTAGTTTTAAAGATTTAAGCATACAGGGACAAAGAAAGCGACTTTAATTTCATATTATGTAATGAAGATGGATTGATGATGCTAGTATTATCCTTGTCGTAGAAAAGGTATTGTAAAGAACATAGTATCAGTAAGTCAAAATACGCTCGTTCTGTTTTGCACTAGGTACACAACCCACGGCCTCTCGATTGTTTGCCCCACCTTAAATAACGATTGCAATAAAACTATTTTAGTTAACAACATTATTAATTTATTTTATTACAAATTCTGTTTTTCCTGCATGCAATAATAACAAACTTTTTTTAAACTTCATGTGATATTTGATATTTATGTAAACATTCTGTTTGATTTTGTCAAAAAGATTTATATAATGTAAAAACATAGTACTTGTATTTCCTGTCACTTTGAAATTGAATTTTTTTCATACAGATTCTGATAATTGATAAAAAAAGTTTCAATAGGAAAATTATAATTAGATGACGAAATTCGATAGTAAGTATTTAAATATTTATTAACGTATCGAAAAACCCATTTGACAATATACACAAATAATTAAAATAACAAAGCCACTATGATAATTTAAATGAGTGAATGAGTTCAGGTATTAAAATTGGTGCGGCGGCAGCAGGGTGCTCTATTGCTATTGAAGAATTTGAAATTCCGTTACGATCGCATATAGAATGGATGGTTTCCACGCGGTGCCGCAGGGGAATCCGGAATAGATTGATACGTAGTGCGTACACATCGAACGGAGTAGTTAGTGTGTGTGACAGGTGGTTGGCGTAGGCGCGGCGGGCGGGCGGCCCGTTATCGCGGCACACATTACAGCCGTTATATCTAGGGCTGAGAACTCAGCCGTACATCTGTCTATCAGTCAGTTCAAAGGGGCAAATTATAATATATAATTATCTTCTATAATAAACTATAACGTTTTTGAACCTGATTCCACCTTCAGGACGACTGTCTGGTCGGCAGCTGCAGCCTGCGTAGATTTAGTCCTTGCATCTTTACTGGGATGATAAAATAATCAATAAATATTTGACTACAATCTAGTATGAAAAAAGACGCGCTGCGCTCTTTATTAATCCATATTTTTCAATCATCGTACACCTCTTAAGTTTCAAAAAAAGAAGATATGGACATTTTATTATTTATAATAAAGGTGATTGTGACAGCCCTTAAACATGCGCGCACGCCGATCATCTATCCGCAAACGTCCACGTATATGACGCGCGACTCATCGATCTCCACGTTGGCTATTCACTCGTTTACATTCAATCAAATCGAATTGTGCATTGGATGAATAAATCTAGTCGAGAATTTGGGTAACTAATTGTAAATTGGACGAACTTACCTAAGTGAAGTCCAATTGTAATTTTGTGAACGTTGATCTGAAATATAATTGTTTAACAGTGTAGTATTTCTATTCGGTAGTCATTGGCATCGCAGTTTTAGAGTAATAAAAAAAAATTAAGCTGTGGCAAGTCCAAATATCAAATTCACTGTTTCAGAGCTAATGCCGGTATTGATCCCACTATGTCTGGGATAATTTGCAGTTGATGCAGGGCTGGGAAGGTAATTATATTTCAGATCAACGTTCACAAAATTACAATTGGACTTCATTTAGGTAAGTTCGTCCAATTTACAATTTTATTTCACGTTGATCTGAAATCGGTAGTCCCAAACAACAAATATTTGATTATAAATGCGTACCCGACTGGAACCGGATCACGTGTTCTTACATGCATTTTTTTGTAACCCGAACAGAGGAATAGTGCGGCAACGTGCAAGATTTAATTAAGCGATAGTGCACAAACAAGTTTTTAAAAGTTTTTGGTACCAACCTAAACCAAATAACTGTAGTTAAAAGTATGTACAACAATAAATAAATAACATTTATATCTTCAATTTTGCTTAATAATGATAAACATTAATTGCACAAACACAATATTAAATAAGACAATACAAAACGGAAACACTATTGTTTAATTAGTATGTGATCTCAACATACTCTGCATGAAGCTAATTTCATACAGAAGAAAAAAAATATATCTGAAAAGGACATACTTATATTATAAAAATAAATGATAAATTAATAAATATTGGACATACTTAGCACATAGTGAGGGATCTACGAGCAATCCGTATCTGCTTCATCCGTGACGCTTGTCTTTCCAACTTATCTTTTGTTGTGGAATTTACAGCTTGGCTGCTTAAGACCTTTAAATAATTTTCCCAACTTACATGTAGACGCATTTAAGGAATAATGAACAGTTTTGTATAATATTCCATTAATTAAATAAAGTAATAAAAAAAATAATTTAGCTTGATTACTCTAGACGTTACTGTACGAATACATATACCTACAATATATGATTTATTAAGCAAATTATTATTTTCAGTATTAAGTTTGTAAGTACTCGTATTAATTGAAAATTTATCTAGGTCTTTGCTATACGAGTATATATGAAAAGTACTCTATATTATATACTTTAAAATGATGGACTATTACAGACGTGCAGAAACACATATAACAGAACGATTGTTTTCAAACCTAACACTCAATGAAGGCCTCAAACATAACAAACGAATGGTTAAGCTTTATATTTAACAGGAAAACTATACGATTGACATGATAGCAATAGAAAACTAATATTCAAACGAAATAGCTTAATAAAATATTGTCTAATTAAAATGTAGAAATGAGCGCCGTTGAAAGTAAAATTGATATTCTGTTGAATGGACGATTCCACGCTGTTACGCTCACAGAAAAAAAATCAGAAAAAGTAAGATTTTGCGACTATCAAGCACACTAATATCGAAAGTGAATGCTTTTACCGAAACAAAATGTAATGAGCTGGACAATTAAAAAGGTGGTCCATTTGACCTATGAGTATATGATTTACCCCATTCGTTGTTTCTTGTTAGGTAAAGGTGGTGAATTTGCTGCCGCTATATTAAAAAATAGTAAACTAATCAAAATTTTGTCTACACTATTTAATTTAATAAAGTATCTATTTGTGCATTGTGAATGTTAAGTATAAATAAAGATAATTCGGCACTACAAATAATTAATGCCTAGAAATCAATGTTCGCTTCATGCATGTTTAGCAAAAACGTCTAGATACCAAGAGCAATGCCCTAGTTTTAGAATAAGTTACATAGCAATTTGTTTGAAAATAAATTGATTGATCTAATGAATCATGACTATATCTTATATTCATAGAAGTTTTGTAATTATACGATAACAATTTAAATGATCAGCTATTTATTAAATACACGTTCGCCATGAATAACAAAATATCTAATATTTAAAAAGCAAGAAATAGAAATTATAAAGAAAACGAAGCATTAATTACTAACGTCTCTTCTGAATTATTATCTATACTGATTCATTATTATATTCCGTTATTCTTCGAAAACTTGAAACTCGATATTTTTTTACTATGTAATTGCCTTATTTACGTAATATTGATCTCATCTTCTATGTTAACAAAAAAAAAATGTTTTTTTTTACTTTATCTATGTAATTTTATTTAACATAATTCGAATATAACTTTAACGTAATATTGTTCATTAAAAGAAGCAGACCTATAAATGTATACTTAATAACCTATAAATGGAACATATGTTTTATTTAATCCGCAACAACACCACAAACAAATCGCTGTATCTTCAAAAGGCTGCTGTAATTATTGTGACTGCTATAATCTCAGTATAACGTATATTTCATAATATACATAGAATAAAAAATTACAGTAGACCAACTGACACCTCACATTAACATAAACCATAAGTAATCGTCAGATACCAACACATTTTTTATTCCAATGTATATCAGTTTAGCCGTTCTTGAGGTATAAGTGATGTAACCTATCTTAACTTTAAATTTATGCAAATGAAGGATTTTCTGATAGTCAATTAACACAATCAAATTATAGGCTTATTAGAGATGGCACTTATCAGCATTTGCATGTATGAAGGCGCGTGCGCTAACGGTTGCCGAGTCGCCACACTCCGAACAGGTCCGCTCGTGAGCTAACTGTCGATAATTGATGCGAACCCGTGCGTCACGCTTGCAACGGCACCATTGACTCGGGGGACAAGAATTCTACAAACAAATTCATATATTACATCTATTACATCTATTACCAAAATACGTTTGGTTATGTTTCTCAAAATAAGGGTGAAATAACATTAAATAACTAATAAATATTTCTTACACTTACACCAATTACCCTAGCCCAAAATAAACACCTTATAGTCTTTACTCGAACCTATTTTATTGAAAGAAAGAAAACGTATGGAGAAACGTACGTTGTACTTATCATACTTATCACATACTCTGTTACTAAGTTCACACAATATTGCGACCGATCTCTTTAGTATTTTGAAATCAATGTACATTATTCAAAATCTATTTCTTTGAAAGATGATAATAATATTCTTTTTATCCACAAATATTAAATGATATGCACAGAAATGATTAAAAATTTTGTCCTTTCCATAAATTAGAAGAATTTGTAGCCCATCTAATATGTATTCTAATATGTATTTCCATTAGATTATTAAAGCTTATATCTTAAGGTTATCGTCAGCAACGTAAACCACGAGTACATTTCATGTATCAATGTGTCATTTTGAAATATATTTATTATCTTAGCATTGCTACTTGTAGTTACTAAACTACAAGTAGCAATGCAACTTTCTTACTAAAGAAAGTTCATACTAAAGCAACTTTCAGCAACTTTCTTACTAAAGAAAGTTCATGTCGGCCGTATGTTTTGAAATAGCATTGGATACAAAATGTATATAACACAGATGTCTGCCCCAACCATTAAAATACGATGAAATATATGATAAACAGTATATTAATACCGACATTAAATCAATCGTGGCAAAACGCGTAATTTTTTTTACAATACAATCAATGTTTACAAGTACGATACTATATTGCGGAGAGATCTGAAAAAATCAAATAGCAAAATCCTTATCAGCCACATACCATCGAAGATAACCTCGCGAGCTTACAGGGTTCTAGGCTCAAAAGTGCCCTTAGACCCAGTGGGATCACCGTACCTTTCGAGCCGGCCTGAGTTTCTGCGACATGCAAATTTATTTAAGAAATGATAGAAACTCAAAACCATGTCGACCTCACAAATTTGCGATCTGCCCCATCGATCAAAGAACGACCGTCACCCGCCACCCAAACCCTTGTTAGTTCTTCATTTATCAAACATCTTTTTGAGAAAGACTCAATCAGGTTAAGTTAGAATTAAATGTATTGTAGGTAATCTATCGTCAGTATCGCTATATGTATGAACTAGCTTTTGCCCGCGACTTCGTTCGCGTGGATGTTTTTTTTACGACCTCACATTAGAAACCTCAAAAATTGTAGCCTATGTGTTATTCTGATGTATAAGCTATATTGTGGTAAAGTTTCATTCAAATCCATTGAGTAGTTTTTACGTGAAAGAGTAACAAACATCCATACATCCATACTTACAAACTTTCGCCTTTATAATAGTAGTACGATATGCTTCGTCAACAAGAAGAAACATAACAATGTAAAATATGTCTTGTTTTATCACTACTACGAGTATCTAAATAAGTTTGTTACATTACTTATGACATTGACATTAGTCAATGAGCACATATTGGTTGGATTCACCTCCGTCAAAAATAGTAAAATAACTATACAAAAATAAGAAAAATTTGGATAAAGAAATTATGATGGAATTTTCTTTATTTATATTTATCATACTAGGCTGTCATTCAAAAAGTTTGAGTTTCAAAACTTTAAACAAAGGAAATTCATCATTATTAAAGAAAAAATAATGAAAACACACTTTTATTACTCCTTGTCTAGTTCCAATAATTATCCTCAGTCGCTCGCTCGCTTTGTTCCTATTAAAGAATAATTGGTATTTATATATTTCTACAGGGCTGAACTAGTAAGCGCGCACTGTTAGAAAATTGTATGACGTCCGATTGTCCCCGTAATGTGCACATTATTACGGGGCAAAATAACTACAAAGTATTTGCGTTCCTGGCTTCGTAATAATATATGTAATTCTTTGACAGTGCTGAACGTAGCAGCGGGGAAGGCACCAATGCAAATATCGACCGAAGACGGCGGGATGCCTCAACGGGCTCTCGACGGCAGTACCTCTGCAGTGTTTAGTCCCGAGACCTGCACCCTCACCAAGCCAGAGCGCGTGCCCTGGTGGTACGTTAACTTGTTGGAACCGTACATGGTGCAGCTTGTACGATTGGACTTCGGGAAACCATGCTGCGGTAAGATAACCTTGAATTTCTAATATTACTTCACTAATGCATCAGTGTCTAAAATTATTGCGACTATCGTCATAAATTGTCTATTTAATATGAAATCATGTTAAAAACTATTTTATGTTAAGGTAAAGTGGAGCATCAGTAGTGCGGTGGTCTCAGCACTGGTTTACGAATTGGATGATTCGGAGAGCCCGGGGTTGATCTCATCCCACATGGCTATGTGTTATTCGTTTCTGGATTTTGATATTTGTATTTGTCAGACGCTTCTACAATGAAAGAAAATATTGTGAGGCAACCTGCTCCATATATATGCGAAGAAATTCAATGAAGTATTTTGTCAGCCAATCCTTGTTGTGAGCCCAGTTGAGAGCGGTTGACTTAGGTCTAATTGCCTTAACATAGTTTGAATAGATTTGTCCCCACAACTGGGACGTATATGAACTATGATGAATTTTTAGTAATTAAATTTTACACAAATTAAAATGAATAGGAGAAAACAGTCGAGGGGATAAAAGCTAGGACTGGCAGAATTAATAATATAAATTAATTTTTAAACTTTAACCTGCAATCGCGTGCACCCACAACAGCTACCGGTGCGCCAGCGCATGTGCGCATATCGCGCGTGGCCCGCATGCTCGTTGGAGCGCACGACGTTAACTTGCCAATTACAGACGCGACCGTCACTTATTTACGGCACGACCAACGTCATCATCAAGGAAATTAGTATCTTCATCTGCGAAGATATATCTTCTGAAAGATATAGTCATAACAATTATCTGTGTGAGGTATGTAGATGAATCCCAAATTCTATGTATATTCGGTCAAAATTTGAAAACTATACAAGCGAGTTAGATCAACTTTGATTAGTTAGATCTTAGCCTGAGACACTACATACCAGTCTGCGTGGGTACATCGGTTTCATTTATTTCTACCCCTGTACTGTTGTACCTGTGTACTGTTCTCATTGCTGAATGTTCTATTACTAGTTGAGAACACACACTGTGACTTTTGTGGGATTCACAATAAATTTCATAGTAACCGCTTGTACGTACTATAGGCAACAATAACCAGTTACTGTCAGATGAACAGTTTGCTTGTTTGTCTTTATATAATTAATTAGAAATAAATAAATCCTTAAATGAAATAATGAACATCAGGCATGTGTAAGAAAAACGTACTCTGCCGCTTAGCACTTTGGGAGATTGTGTACAAAAGGTGATAAAATGAAAAACGATCATAGAAATAAATAAAATACAATAAATGTATAACTATTTTTTATCTTAGCACTGCTCTCGATATCGATCAATCTTATCATTTCCTCGATGAATATCACTCGAACAGTTATGAAAAAAAAAACACAAATATTCCAAATAATCATATTTTCTTCAGATATCATTTGTCTCAGTCATTCGTTATAGCTATGCCTAATAATTACAAAAAGTACCATCGCAGCGATAAAACTTTCGACGACGATCATCTAATCGGCCCTTGATTCCTATTATTACATTAAATTATTTCTAGTTGCCGTCAAGCCCCAGTGAACGCAAATGTCTACCCCCGGGAGAAAGCTGTGCATTCATCTGAATGAAAGGCAGTTTCCTCTCCTCCTATTTATAGGCGATGTCGTATAACAACAAATATCGGTGGTTTTGTTATCAATTACAATAATTTCAGTCTTCGTGTACAATGTCTTTTTATGATAGTTAATGTGATATAATTTTTGGTAATATATAGTATAATATGCTCCAAGCTGATCCACATGAATCTTGACTTCATCAGCACGAATGTGGGGCACGAATTTACCCTATGTTAGGATAATTAGGCCTTAGACAACCACGCTGACCCAAATCGGATTGGTCGACTTTACGCCTTACGACTGTACGCCTTTGAATCACAGATGTATACAACTTGCCTTACAACCTTCTCCGTTTGAACATCAAATAAATATATATAGTACATATGAAATATGAAAGACACAATATACGGAAAGTACATGGCAGGACCGAATGCGGGACTCTCGATTAGAAGACCAGCTGTGACCATTACACCATCGACGCTCGTATATTTTAGGTTAACTAAGCCTCATATTTAATGGCACTAATTCTCGTCAAAACTAAATGAAAAAGAACATTCCTAAATTAAATACTTGTAACATGAGCTGTTATTAACACTGTCCTTTATACGTATGCATAGTAATTACGATAGGCAACATTTTAATATAAGCTTACATTAATTAAATTAGATTCATTTTATTTTTTGTAGTAACGAAAGTTACTACGTTTATATATAACAAATATATATAAATTCCTTTTTATTGATACTATAACCCAGTATTCTTCCGTCTATACTCTTTTTTCTTTTTCTATATGTTTTCACATCGTGCCGTTACTTAATATAATAAACATACCTAGACCGTACTCAATACGGAAAACTAACAGTTTTAAGACCAAAATAACACAGCTAAGGTTAGACAATGAGAGACAAAGTGAGAATAAGAGAAGATATTCAATGCGACCAGCAAAACTAATGCGAAACTCCAGGACTTCATATTAATGAACTCCATATGAATAAGGTTCGCTGGACGCAGTTAATTTGAAACATTTGAATGGATCTACTTAAACTTGGAAAACATGACGTTCAACCTTATTGTTTATAAACTGAGTTTCATATATCAAAACAAGTCCGTGCAGTGCAACTCGGTCTCAGATGAATATGACTGTCAAATCAAGAGTTTCACTTAAATAACTAACATTATTAATAACTTTGATATTTATTATGAGTTTTATATATAACCTAAAAAATAATGGTTAGGATCCACTTAATGATCTAATAGTGCGGACCTTGAAATTTTAAAGTTTTATTTTAATTCAGTTTGTTGGGAAACCAACGCGTAAGACGGACCGATGGCGACAATTTGGTGAAGATTTCAGGTAGACATTGATTTGATTGCTAGCACTTGAGCACCGAGCGGTGCAGCTCCTTGGGGGGAGGCGTTTGTCCAGCAATGGAAGTATTTCGGCTAAAAGATAATGATGGTTGTGATTACGTGATTTAGTGCTAGAACTACTTTTTTATTTTATTTGGATAAGGAGCACCCTTATGGATGAAAGGAGCTCGAAATCAAAATTAAGTATAATTTTAATATGGTCGATAATGACTTACCCTAGATGTAACACAAACTATTTCATATAACAGGATATTTATATCTTTAAACAACAAAACCAAAAAAAAATAAATAAAGCATCAAAAAATCTCTGATAACTTAATATAAAATAAAATCTATTTAAAGTACTAAAAATAAAATAAAAAGCTAGAATCTTTCACGACACGACGACCTATCATTTCAATGTAATGATTAATACCGTTTTCCGATAATGATACAGTTATTCATATTTGGTCCTATCGTCATTTAGCACACAACACCTGTAGTACGTCACCCAGGAAGGCTAGGATCGGCTTGAAAGATGCAAATTATAATGAGCTTATGGAATACTAACGATCTTACTAGATCTTATTTCACACCGTTATTAATGATGCATAAAATTATCCTACGTACGGACTTTGTTTTTAATTGTATCAATAATATAGGTGCCAACAAACCGGCCGTGATCGTCGTGAGAGTAGGCAATAACCGCCCAGACCTCGGCACTAACCCTGTCTGTAACCGGTTCACCGGATTCTTGGAGGCGGGGCAGCCTTTGTTCCTGCCGTGCAACCCGCCGATGCCGGGTGCATTCGTAAGCGTGCACCTAGAAGCTGTAGCGCCCGCGCAGCTGTCCATCTGTGAGGCGTTCGTCTATACGGACCAAGCGTTGCCAATAGAGCGCTGTCCGCAGTTCCGTGACCAGCCACCTGGAAGTACAGCCACGTACAACGGCAAATGTTACGTGTTCTACGACCGACAACCAGCCGCCTTCAGAGATGCACTCGCCTTCTGCCACTCCAGGGGCGGGTCGCTCGTCGACGAAAGCAATCCGGCGCTACAGGGGTTCATCAGCTGGGAGCTATGGCGGCGACACCGGTGAGTGACTAATTTCCTACATGTTTTTTGGGAAACTTACGTGACACGGACTAAATTTTTATTCTGTTATGTATATATATATATATACATAACAGAATATATATATATATTGAACATACCGGTTTTGTGATAATGCAGGCGCACACGTACTGTATCTGATAAACTTAACTTTTAAATACAAAACTTTCAGTTCAGATTACTTTTAAAGTAGTACATAAAGGGCCTAGTTTATATATAAACATTAAGTAAGTAGATTTGTTTTCTTAACCATACTTATTTTGTACAACACAAAATTTACCGCTTATCACGAAACAGCGGCCTAAAGTTACTCATATATTTAGAGGAAGAAATAACTACTTAACAAAATTTTCGTACAATTCGATATATTTTAGCAAATTTCAACGTTTATCAGACTTTATCGATGAAAAGTTATTGTGCCTTTGTGCTGAACATAATAGTGTGGTCACCTTTATACTAATAATAATGGTTTAATTGCTAAGTGTATTGTGAAATACCAACGCGACTGTGTTCATTGCTTTGCGAAAATAATATTTTCTAGGTATTTGTATAATGCTTGTTACATTCACTGCGGCACTGGATGCTGAATATGTTTTTATTTAAATTGGACACAGTTTAAACAGTAATGACGTGTTTCAGTATATTCGATAATTTTAAAACGTTGTACCTGAAAGGAGAGAACAATAAAGTTCAAGCTATTGATTGAGAAAATAATTTATGCTAGTATTTGTGTTATTTGCCGTATTGGATACGTAATAACTAAAGTATACTTTAATCTGATATTTAGTGATTAAACCTGAGTTTGCAATTAAGGAAAAGGGTTCAAATTACTTATATTTGTTATTGTAATATTGTTACATGTAAAACGGAACAAAGATATCTTCATTTGTATACATAGAATAACAATATATTTTAGATACTTAAAATAGAGCCTTATAAGTTGAATTAAATTTGCCATATTTTACTTCTATCCAAATAAATCTTATAATAAAATTATTTTGATTAGGTTATGTACATACATTATTATACTACTTTGTAACTTTTCTCATACTAGTGAATTGTTAATTCTTTTTTTTTTTTAAGAAATAAATGTCTGAAACCCGATATATGTACATAAAGAATCAAAGTACAAGAGCTTTGATTACGTTTTATCTCAGTTAAGTTGCTTTAACATATATCATTTCTATTGTGGTTAGAGTTCAGTTTAAGCAACAAAAATATAACGTAGCATATAAATTAAAATGACTAAAGAATATTTATAAAGACCGTAAATGTGCTTAATTCGTTATTTGTTTCTGCACTTTCTGTCTCTTTATATACGTACATAACTATTTTGTTATAAATTTTGCACATATTTAGTAATATCAAATAATGTTATTATACGATTTATTTAGATCTAAGTAAAACAAACACACTCAGCCCATGAATATAACATATAACCAGCTGAGACTAAAGACTCGTATCCATTTTCTACCTTGTACGTCTACTTTAATCAACATAACTAATTATCATTGTATTTACATTGATACTGCAACATTGCTGCAAAAGTGGTTTAATATCAAAGTGCATAATCACTATCAACCAGCGTGAAATGTCTCGTTCCGTCTCATAATAAGTTAGACGCAAAGTAATATCGCTCCGTTAATCTCGCGAAAGCTAATCGACAGCTTTCGTCTATCTATATAAGCGTTATTAAACAAGTTTGAATTACGCAATCTGTGCTCGGCGCTTTCTACGGCATAATAATAATTTATAGGAATACTTTTCATAAGTTTTTATTTATCTGAATCTATGTTTGTTGGGTAAATCTTAATCAAATCCTACGAAATTGTCCTCAACTAATTATGCTGAAACCTCAGCATTACCTCTTGGTTTGGATTAATTTTATCCGGCGAAGCACCCAGTAATGCAGTATTAGTTATTTTAAATATACCTGCTGTCTTCAATGACATTAGAATGTAATTAATAGCTCAACACAATGTGAAAATAGTATAAAGGTTTTGAAAGACATTTTATTAAACTTATTTTATTATACTTACTAGAGATTATCTTATCTGAGTGATTTCTTTCATATCTTTGGTAACGACAGCAGTCAGTTATTAATTAACTCTATCTACCTTTCACAATAAAACCCTTCGTTCTACCTCAAATGTCCTGCTCACCATCCTGATATGCTTCAGTCTTTCTTTTTTACAAGCTTTTATATTAGCTTCACTTGTAACTATGCAAGACAATTGGAATCTTAATTTGACCCACTTCCCGGTCTCCGATTGAGCTGAAATTTTGCATGCACGTGTAAGTCGGATGACAATGTATGGTTATGTGTGTGACGTCATTCTAAATCCAACATGGCGGCATTACCAAGATGGCGGATCAATTATTTTTAATGCACCCCTACAATATGGGTATCAAATGAAAGAGTTTGCTAAGCTTGGCTTTTTTGTGGGAAAATAAATTAAAAGTAAAAAAAATGTTAATACAACATACATACATATATGTCACGCCTTGTTCTCAATGGGGTAAGCAGAGACCACCTCTCTCCACTTGCTACGATCCTGGCACACTTCTCTTGCTTCCTCCACTTTCATCGTCGGTTGCGAGCAAGCTTTAATTAAATGTGCTAAAAAAGAACAAAATAAACTTTCACATATAAAAGCTTGTCGTTAAAAGTATTCTATAAGTAAGTAAATCTCGCGCAATCGCAATCACCTGAAGGGTCTATAATATTTATACATTAAATATAAATACATAAAACACCTGAAAATACATGAAATACGTACCTGTAAGCATGTTATATAATTTACTAGCTTTCCGCCCGCGGCTTCGCCCGCGTTATATTCGAATTTCCCACAGGAAGGATATGTTTTCCGTCGGTAAAATTATCTTATTTCCTTCCTTGGGTCCTCGGGTTTTACGATTGGTATATACGAGGTAGTTACCCCGTATATACCAAACGTAAAACAAAAATTGATTAGCTGTTGTTATCGGATTTTCGCATTGGAAAATGTTATTTTGCCGCGGTAAAATATTTTATGTCATTTCCGGGTCTCAAACAATATTCATACCAAATTTCATAAAAACTGGTTTAATACTGGTTTAATAGGGAGTGATGTGAAGGACGGATAGACAGACAGATACTTTCGCATTTATATATATTAGTATTGATACGGACGAATTAGTATGGATGCGGACGAATTAGTATGGCTACGGATGAATTAGTATGGATGTTGCCCGCGACTTCGTCCGCGTGGAATTCGTCTCTTATCAGCAAGTTGCTAATTTATCATCTGATTTCGATAAAACTAAATATGTATGTCTAGGCTAAGCTTTATCTACCCGTAAAATAACAATTAAAATATGTTTAGGTGTTTAACAGACAGACAGGCAGACGGATAGACAAACGAATAGGTGGAGAGAGCAATGGATAAAATGGTATATTGACGAACGGATAGATAGACGGACGAACGGACGGATATTATGTTATTCGTAACATAACTACTTACTTGCAGATACGTCTTTAAAATTGCATCATTATATAAGGACGCAAATAAAAAAAAAGAATGATAAAAAATCAGGGGATAGGTACATATAGTTTTCCACCATACCTTTCATCCCTCCTTTCACCCTTTACAACCCTTTTCTGCATTCAAAAGTAGTTTCTGTCTTTTCTCAGGCTCTAGACTTCTGTGCGTAAAACTTCATTTAAATCGGTTCAGTGGTTTTTACCATACTGCCATACAACCTATCACCCCCTCCTTTCAACCCTTTACAGCCCTTTTCTGCTTTAAAAGGTAGCCTCTGTCCTTTCTCAGCCTCTAGACTATCTGTGTACCAAATTTCAATTAAATCGGTTCAGTGGTTTTAACAATATTTTCATACAACCTATTACCCCTCCTTTCAACCTTTTACAACCCTTTACAACCTTTTTTGTATAAAAAAGTAGCTTGTGTCCTTTCTCGGGCTCTAGACTATCTGTGTACCAAATTTCATTTAAATCGGTTCAGTAGTTTTAACAATATTTCCATACAACCTATTATCCCTCCTTTCAACCTTTTACAACCCTTTACAACCTTTTTTTGCATGAAAAAGTAGCATATGTCCTTTCTCAGGCTCTAGACTATCAGTGTACCAAATTTCATTTAAATCGGTTCAGTAGTTTTGGCGTGAAAGCGGAACAGACAGACAGACAGAGTTACTTTCGCATTTATAATATTAGTATGGATTAATATATTGTTTCATACATTTATCTTTATTATTTTTAATGATTGAACAGCGTCTTTTGGATTTGTTTTTATTGATTAAAGTAAGTAGGTATTCGTAATCAGATATCTGGTTTAAAATTAATACATTCATTTATTACTTGAAAAACTTTGTCTGTTTCATACATAAGACTATTATACCATCGTTATGTACATAGTAAAATAATTTCGGATTATTAATTAGGTATTTAACAATATACATCGATACTAGGACTTTAACTTTGCAGTCAATCTAGCATACCACATTGTAAAATTTTACATATACAATTTATTTAACCACAAAAATAACGGGAATATTTTGCAGTCAATTCCTTTCAAACTACGTAAATAGCTTTAGTGATGTCATAACAAAAACTTGTATCCAACAAACAATAAAACGCGAAGTTTCTTTGAAAACATAAAACTTCGAGTCTACTATTCCCTTGAAGTACTTAGATTTCTGAACACGAGTCAGGTTTGCATTTGCGATGCATCGTGATTTTTCTTTTCCTAAGTAATTGGAACTTATTGTTTGTTTTGAATGAAGGTCTGCAGAATCATACCTACATTACAAATAAGCGCACGCTCAGCTCGTCCAACCAACTAGCTATCATGTGTAACAGGTACCAGTAACCATTTGGAGAGATCGTCGATACCTGCAATCCGTCGTGCCATCAGCCCCCGTTACCCTGAACCTCGGAGACAATTTCTGCCCGACATTCCACACCGCTGAGCGCCATTACTAGCAATTTAAACAGTTAATGCCAGATCTTACAGTTCTAATACAACCTGTACTTTGTATGCACCAGATATCGGTTACATTGCTGCGTTTCTGCTGATCGTTAATGATAGGAAAATTTGTTTCTGTTTCAAGAACAGATTTTCTCATAATTTTCATGCAGTGAATGAGAATATTGTTCACTAACATTCATAGATCGGTAGGCTAGTATAATGATAGTATATAATTAACAGTAACTGAATAAATCAAATGGCACACTATAATAAACGTACTGACGTTTGCAAAATTGACGATGCCAAAAGTCAAGAAAACACAGTCGTCATTTTAGATTACTTGGATTGTTACACTTATTATCATATTGTCGTATCGTCAACCTAATAATTATAGCTTATTAGGCTTCGTCGATTCAAATCCTTGTTGTTAATAAAGCATTTTATACTGACCATAATGAAATACAGCACAATTCTTTTGATAGATAGCGAAATAGGGAGATACGAAATGAGGAGAATACAAATTTTTGTAAGCGTGTCATACGTAGGATGGATAAATATCCTATCGTATTTTATGACGTGAAGTACGTTAAGTAAATTTTCGTAAATTTACCTATTTCAACAATTTCAATAAAAAAAAATCACGTATACATTTAAGTTAAAGTAAGAACATTGTCACACACATCAAAAACGTTATCTATAACGTCATATAATTATCTATATATATATAGAACAAATTCGTATTATTTACCTTTAATGATCATCTATTTATAAAAAAATACTTGATATACTGTATAACTAAGTATGTATGTTAGCTAACGTATATGGGGGATCACTGCATTCGTGAATCTAGTATTATGCCCATTTCACTCTATCCGTGAATTAGACAATATGATTCTTTATATTCACAACTGTAGCAAACAATTTACATATTTAGAACTTGTCAAGGGACATACCTACCGATCGATAGAAGTATTTCATTTATGAAGGGATATCGATAAAACTAGAATGAAAATCGAAGATGTCCTAAAGAAAGGCCGGGTCAGGAGTACTCACAACCGACGAGCATGCATGAAGACGCTCATGAAAGTGGAGGAAGCAAGAGAAATGTGCCAGGATCGTAGCAAGTGGAGAGAGGTGGTCTCTGCCTACGCCATTGGGAACAAGGCGTGACATATATATATATATATATATATATATATATATATATATATATATATATAATATATATATATATATATATATAGAATGAAAATCGACTTGACTCATGGACAAATTTAGAGAAACGCAACAAAAGTGTGTATAAAACAAAAAATCATGAACGTTTCGTTATATATTTTTTTGTAAATTAGATTTTATTTATTATTCGTTAATTTAAAATTGCAAACGTCGAAAAAGCAAACGATCAAATGGCAAAAATTAACCAAATTAGGAAAAAAGAAATAAATTTATAGATTAGAACAATTTTGTACTAAAAATTTATTCATTTTTTTATAATGCTTAGGAAAGCCTATAACGTGGGCTATAATCAGTGCTTAGTGTTGCCTCCTCTAGCTCTTCGAACTACTTCAAGTCTCCTTGGTATACCCCTGATTAAGTTATCAATAAAATCTTGAGAGATTGCGTTCCATTCTTCTTGTAAAGCATATTTGAACTCTCTCAAATTAGCCGGGAAAAGATTTCCTTTCAAAATTTGTCGTCCGAGCTTATCCCATACGTGCTCTATAGGATTTAAGTCGGGTGAGCACGCTCACCACTCCATAGCATTGATTTCAACGTCTGTGCACTATCATACATAAATTAAAACAAATTTATCTCCTATGAAAGGGGCAAAGGGCACTACAATTTCTTCTAAAATCTCAGTTACATATCTTGCCGCTGACCCATTCTCGATGACACGGAGTTCCATACGTGCCCCCATACAAATATCTCCTCATCCATAATTGACCCTCCACTACATGCCTCTTTTCTAATGATGTTGCACTGAGCGTACCTCTCTCCTGGGCGTCTCCACACTTTAATCCTTCTATCATCTCTTCAGGCAAAATCTGAACTCATCTGTAAATAAAACTTGACTCCAAGTTTCGTCATCCCAATTTTCGTAATTGCGAGCAAAATTAACTCTAGCTACTCGATGACATGTGGGAAGAAAGGGACCTTTGGCAGGCAAATGTGAATTTAATCCGGCTGAATTAATTTTTCTTCTCACGGTTTTTGTGTTTATTGTAAGCTCCGGTTAGTAAGGTCCGGTTTAAGCACACTGCTAACGATGAACCGGTCATCTCTGGCCGCAGTTTTCCGTTTACGCCCCTGTCCTGTGAGTCTCGTAAGCTGTCCAGTCTGCCGATACTTCTTGACTCGGTGTAACACAGATTTAGATACTCACAGTAAAATTTGAGCCACATTTTCGTAGGTGTGCCCAGTTTCAATTCTCTAATTTACTATCGCCGTTACTCTTAACGGCCCTAGCAACTTGAGTAGCGTTTACATCCGGTTTTGTCAGTTTATTTGCAGTATTGATTCACACTTAACACTATAAAACAAGACAGACGTGGTAAAAATAAAAAAAAAACTAAATTTAACCTCAAAATAAAAAGATCAGATTTTTTATAGAGTATGAAAAAACACAACATTACGCAATAATAACATAAAACAAATAAAATTCGAAATAAATAAACATTCCCATACTTTCTTTTTTTCTCTTCTAGCTTCTCCCGCTGTTCTCTATTAGAGTTTCAAATACAACTCAATGCATTTCAATACTCCCGCTCTACACTTTATGCGAGTGCTGAATTTGTTTTTGTTTTTTACATATAAGTCTATTCATATCGCAACGCGACTTCTATTACGTTTATAAAATCGTTTTATACATTGAATGATCAAAATTATACAATTGCATGTTAAATGTTGGTTTTTAATGCTTAATATATCCATGATGTGGATATATTAAGAAAATATTTCACATAATAAACTTAAACAGAAGGATCTACTCGCTTAAGCTAGTTAACAAGTGGTATCACTACAATCTAGGTACAATAAACAGATATATTTTATATAATAAAATTTATACAATATAGGCCTTTACAAATATTTATTGACATTAAAACAAGTTTAAATTGAGAAAACACAAAGTGCTCAGAAATTTTTTTCTCAAGAAAAACAGGCAAGAAACACTGAAGATCTATTTTTAACTTACTTAATAATGACAGTTAACATAAATTAGCAATGAAATTACCTAAACAGTATTTATTATGTTATATTATAAGCTTTATAGAAGATTGAAATAGTTTTAATTCTTAAAATATTAATAGATTGAAATGAAAATTAAAAAGGTATATTCATAATGTGCAAGAAATTATGGAGTTGAAATAGTTGCTTTCCTATAAAGATTCGGTACCACTGACTTCTATTTGTACAAGTAGGTACGCTTCGACGCAGAATCAACAGAACAATTAATATATTTGAAACATTGCTTGTACCGAAATACCATATCTCTATTATAGCACTACAAAAAATGTTTCAGAGATGAAATATATGAGAATAGGCTTGTATCCACTATGAACAAATCTGATGGATTAGGTTGCATAACTATTAAGATGATCATTTAATTATGAAAAAACAAAGTTTTATAAAATAATAACTTTTGATTATTTATATTTTTATAAAATAAAATTGCACAAA
The DNA here is from genome assembly GCA_036419045.1 of Scirpophaga incertulas. Classification (NCBI taxonomy): domain Eukaryota; kingdom Metazoa; phylum Arthropoda; class Insecta; order Lepidoptera; family Crambidae; genus Scirpophaga; species Scirpophaga incertulas. The sequence continues at coordinate 12,218,009 of CM071626.1, read as the reverse complement.
ATAAGCCATAAGTCACGTGACAGCAAACACCAATTAAAAAGTGTTACGTCACGCCGTGCGAAACGTCAAAGTCAAAATGTCATTCCCAAGTGTCTTGTGGAAGTGCGAAAAAGAATGGGCATCATTCCTTCTCGCGAGTGTCAGCCACTTTTTACGTATCTGCTGATTGTTTGGCACGTATATAAATATTTTTTTTGGTGTTTTTATACTTGTGCTTGTACACTGGGGCACTATGCAGTACTTGTAATACGATGAATCCATTTTTTATTAAAATAACTTCACAATACCGAATATTCCGATACTAAAACAGCTGTGTTTTGCACGGCGTGACGTCATTCAAGACGCCATGACAGTCATGAGCGTTTTTGATGACTAATGTCAAATATTTAATTAAATGCAAAATTATTCTTATAAATAAGCATTTTTTTTTCAAAAATAATAATTATTTTGTATAGAATAGGCATCAAGGTATATTAGTATCTAACTACTGAAATTTAGGCAACAAGCCTATTAGAGAAAACACAGTTCTTGATATAAATCATTATGTCACTAAGTTGTCAAATCGACAACAACATACAATAAATAACAAAGCCAACACTTTATTTAGTCCCTAACTCTTCAAATACTAATGTGTTCCTAAATGACGTATATCAATTTTAGTGTCACATACACAGACTTAGTGGACACTTTGCTTTTGTCTAAAAACATTTATATATTTAGTCGAGCCTATTCGTATCACAGAGACCAGTGCTCAGCACAGATAAAAAATATAAGCTTAACTTGGAATTATTTTTTATTCATTTGCAGTAATAAAGTTATTATTGTTTAAATATAGTTCTTATATATCATAATCAAGTCTTAATTCAATACATGTAAAACAGTAATTGTTACTTTTAAATAACTTTTCTTAAAGTTGTGATTCAGACTCTAAACAATGAATTGTTAAACTGATGGGTTTTGTCTTGTTTATAATATTAAATAATAGCCATCAATAAACATTGAACAATAACTAGATATTTAATTGCATTTATCGACTAACAATTCCTGGATTGACGGAGAATCGTTTCCTAGATTTAGCATTTCTGGATTTTTTAAGTCTCTAAAACTATTAACGTTTACTGTCTTATGACCTTTAGCTGTCTAAAGGTTAAAAAACAGTTCAAAAGAACACTAGATAGGTCAAAATGCCATACTAATGAAGTCATTTCCAAACTAACGATGGCTATAAGTGATGGTGTGCTCTACAGAAGTGACAGCAGTAGCCAGTACTGGTTGGGCGCTGTGCGTGACCCGCAAGACGCGGGCAGCTGGCGCTGGGTTAACGGAAAGGAGGTGACCGTCTCCTTCTGGAACGCACCCGGCGGCACAGGTGGCTGTGCACGCTTTGACGGCGGCAAGGGGTGGCTCTGGGCCGACACAGACTGCCAAGCGCAGCTCAACTATATCTGCCAACACCGTAAGTACTGACCAACTGTAAGTAAGACCAACGCTGATAAACCACAACTTCAGATATACAAAAGTTAAAATCGAAACGTTACATGACCAACGAAATATCCGGTGACCAAAGAAAGTATATAATTTATATAAAACCAAATTTAAGTTAATTGAATCGAACTAATCTATATAGATTAATACGCGATAGCCTTAAATATTTAAGGCTATCGCGTAAAAAACTTTATCACTCATTATATGATCTGTGATTGGTTGTATGTTACGAGTCGATTTTGGATTAGATGTGGTTCAAATAACACTGAAGTTGGCCCCTTGTATCTCCAAGTGAAGTTTTCATCATTTTTTATATAAGCGAACTTTATTTTCCTTTATTTTACTATTAATCAAGCGCAGCGATCCGTGCTTGGCGATGTATTTTTGCGAATGTTAGTTTTTCGTCAATCAATGCTTTATGTTTATATATGTGCATAATTGTATAGCATTATAGATTTATTGATGGTATTACACTTATTTAGTATTAGTACTTTCACACTGTTATTTCTTTTGTTTACCTTAATATACCGACTTATTCGGCTTTTTAGTCTGTGTACTAATAAACAAGCAGACTGTCCACCGGATGGTAAGTAATTACAATCTGAGAGAAATTACACGTACTATAACGTGTAATTTCTCTCAGATTTGCAACAAACCTGCAACCTCCACAAAAACCACAGAGTATGTTGCCAACAAATGACATAAGATATAAAGTCACAGCACTTACTAGCTTCTCTCTTAGCCTTCACAGCAGAATACGGACGAACCTGGTATAGTTTATACACGCATATAAACGGAGAGAGAAGTACTAAAAACTGCTAAGGATTATGCCTAAATTAATGTATACCAAAATTCGTTGCGAGTAAACGCCCCTGCGTTTCGGAATAGTTTCACAGTGTTGTTCCTGCAAGATACGAAGGTGTTGGTTACTATAGACCACTATAATTAACACCACGAGGTAGACGAAAAAAGACGTTTTCTCCATTTTTACAATATCATTTTTGTAAAACTGTGAAATATGCGGCGTTGGATTCTTTACTTTGTCCTAAAAATAATTTTCAATGGCACTTCATTTTAGTAACGCCTGTCCATGTCTACAGAACCCAAGGCGTGTGGAAGACCAGAACAGCCACCTAATTCCACCATGGTCGCTGAGAGCTTTGAGGTAGGAGGTTCGGTGGAGTACTCATGTGATGAGGGCCACCTCCTGGTTGGCCCGACAGTCAGGACCTGCCTAGACACCGGCTTCTATGATGAGTTCCCACCAGTTTGTAAATGTGAGTGTTCACTTTATTTTAAAATCCGACCAGCAAAGACTGCCCTAAATGCAGGATGTATCTTTTAGCTAATAAGAATAATGGGCGCAAGAAACTTACCAGCTTTATCAAAAGTAATAGCGATATTTACAATAAATTATATCATTATCATATAATGTACATATGTGTTTAGAAAACATATATTTTCACTTTAGAATGTCCGAATCAACACCAAGCATTGGCATCATTTAAATAATCATTGACTTTGTAATAGCCCTTACTCATTAGCATCTTTTTAACGTGTACCTTGAACTTATGAAGAGGCAATTCAGCTACACTATGTGGAATCTTGTTATAAAAATTTATACATTTGCCCATAAACAAACCTCTAGTTGTTTGTAGCCTGTACGTTGGAACGGCAAGTTTATTTTTATTTCTTGTGTTTAAATTATGCATTTGAAAATTAGTATGAAATGTGTTACAATTTTTATACACATAAATCAAATTTTCATAAATATACTGGCCCGCTAAAGTAATTATATTAATCTCTTTAAATAAATCTCTAAGAGAATCCCTTGCTCGTAAATTATAAATAGCGCGGACTGCTCTTTTTTAACAAAAATAATTTCAATAGTAGCAGCCGACCACCATAATAGTAAACCATAGGACATAACACTGTGAAAATAACTAAAGTAAATTAATTTTGCCGTTTCAACATCTGTAAGTTGTCTTATTTTTTTACAGCATATGCTGCAGAACTTATGGCCGTTTTCACCAACCTTGTCTTAGCTTAGGTGACTCCTAAGTGACATGCTGTCACCTTTTATATTAACTGAAAAGAGTGAGACAGCATGTCTCTTAGGAGTCACCTAAGCTAAGACAAGGTTGGTGAAAACGACCATTAGGGGGCCATCCATAAATTACGTCACACCGTAAAAGGGTGGGAGGGGTTGACGAAGTGTGACATTGTGTGACAAGGTGGTGGAGGAGGTCTTAAATTTCGTGACGTCACATTTTAAAATCTATATAAGCTAACTTTTAAAACACAAACTTTAAATTATTACTATTAGTATGAAAAGTGCTGTAAATATTATTTTTATTGGAAAGTCTGATATATCATATTTTCATAAATAATAAATGTATAGTGTCTTCTTCTATCTATTAATAGAAAGGTACTATTTTTCTAATTGATTATAGTAGGTGATTTTGAAAAATATAATATGAAAATTATGAAATGACCATATATATACTTATTTAATATAAGTAATCGTTTTTGTTTTGTTAATCGATTTGATGTTAATTTTCTTAAAATGGAAATTAAACTGATTTCGACACCGCTTTTATCATTCAATAATTTCTTATGTGACGTCGCACTAGGGGGGGGGGGAGTCTTACAAATGTGACTAGCTGTGACAAGAACGGGGGAGGGGTAAAAAATGACGAAATTCGTTGTGACGTAATTTATGGATGACCCCTAGTCTATTTGATAAGGTCTCAATATGTGGATCCCAATGCATAGTCGCAGTGGCGGCGCAAAACCTAAACTTAATGTGGGCATGGTACATTTTACGAGGCCCTCTGTTGGTGCAAGAGGGGAATATAAAATAAGATTTTCCATACTTTTTCAAATATATTTTCGGCTGTGAGGCGCGAGGCCTTTTGCACCGCGAGGCCGTGGGCGGTGGCCCACACCGCCCACGACTTACGCCGCCTCTGCACAGACGGATCCAAAGAAATACCCAATAATTTAGTGAATTCCACAAATTCTACCACTTTAATATTCATTTTAACAATAGTATCTACTTTTCTTACATTTGATACATATTCTTCTATATTCTACATATTGATACATATTCTTCTAACCCAAATCTAATCATGGCTATTTTTGTCTGTACAATATATCTCAGAATAACAATAGCATTATTCGACATAAAGTGTTTTGATTACATCTGAGCCTACTCTAGCACGTCTGACTTAGGTTATGTAAAAAGCCAATTACTTAAACACTACACTACTGCACTAAAACTTACATAAGTGTACATACAATGGCCTAGTGATCGAATGCGGCTACCCGGCGGAGATCGTGCACGGCTCGTACGAGCTGATCAACGGGTCAGTTTCGTACCTGTCCCACGTGCAGTATTCGTGCAACGTCGGCCACGAGATGGTGGGCCGTGCAAGGCTTGTGTGCGATATCGACGAGCGTTGGAACGGACCTCCACCTCGATGCGATGGTGAGCTTTAAATAGATCCTATATGCTTCCGATTGCCAATGTTATAATACCGTGAGAGGCTTATTCAAAAATAGATCTGATATATAGTGTTTATTGTAAAAAAGTATAACTTTTAAAATTTTAACTAGAGCTATAGCTAGTTCCCCAAACAACCACCGTCGTTTGGGTAACTAACTGCAAATTTGTTTGCTCATTTTTTAGTTTGTTCACTTCCTTGTCCGTCTATTCTACAAATGACTATTAACGAATGCATATTTACTGTATGATCGTGTTTAATTTTTAATCTCACAGTTAAGATCTTTGTATAAAGATTGTGTATACAATTTATCAGTGATCGAGAGGTCGGCTACGGTGCCATTGATCGCAGGTTCGATACCTGCACGGCAAAAGTATTTTGTATGACCTGCACTTTCCGGTTTGGGCGTTTCTGCATGTGAAATTTTATGCCTGTAACTGCACCAATCATACAGAATACATAGGATAATATTCGCACCAATACCCAGTCTTATAATAACCAAGAGAAGTATTATCAATAGATACAGGATAAAAATCCTAGTGTGGGACTAAATTACAAAATGTATCTTCTAGGGCTTGCTTACTCAGTCAATGCTATGAGCTAAAGGCTATACTGACATTATAACAGCCCTCCTGATCGAGTATGTCCCGTAGCACGTACTTACAAATATCACTAGGATAATACGTGTTTATTAAAGAGAAGATATTTTTTATTAAAACTAAATTTAAAAATTTTGAGGTACATTGTATTTAAAGCAAAACATCAAATTATCAATATATCTGAACTCTATATTTTCTCTATGTTAATTTTTGCATTATATTGCTTGATATACGATACTTCATATCCCAATGATGCAGATATTAGTGAATGAGCATTATTAATTTAACCACACAGTTACATGAACAATAAATATTTATAAAGGCAGCTCCGGGCAACAGGCATCATTCGTAATTAAATTTTCCCTGTTGTAATCTTTTAATTTGTAAGCGGTGTTGACACGACGTAATTGCTGAGCAGCCTCCGTGTAAGCACCGAGCGCAACGGCGACGCCTGGCGCGGAAACTTTCGTCGCGTAAGAAAAGCGTCGGAAAGGTGATGCGATCTCTTGCCGCGACAATCGTGCGCAATTAACTAGATATCTACGCTCGCGCCGCGTGTGAACCGCGGTGACACGGGCCACTGGTGGCTTTCTATGCCGCGATCTGGGTCACATGCTTCTCTTATAAAACTGTCTCGTTTTGTATCGGCCTGATGTAAGGTCTTACTTTCCCTGCCTTCATACAGCTAAGGCAAGTAACTTCATGCCCTCATAGGAAATTTATACGTGATAATTATAGTGCCGTACTATTTACGAGTAAAGATGCCAGACTGTGTTTGATAATAATATAAGAATGTTCATTTATTCTTATGTCATATTATCTGAGCATATACTCCGATTTGATGAACAAACAAAAGAACAGGATAATTTGAACATTCATAAAATAGGTAGTCTTCGCAGAATTTCAGCTCTCTCTTTCTCTAAACATTATTTCTTGTCTACGATTCGAATGAGATGTAGATTCATTCTTTGTAAATGGCATGTTTTTTTTTCAGTATTTATCTGAAAAGGGAATGTGTGCGTACGTCGAAAAAATGCACTCAGGTCGAACTGACTGTTTGACCAAAACGCCAATAATTGAATCAACGGATTTGTATTACAGCTCATCTCTTTTCAAAAATGCCGCCATTAGCATTCTGTTCTGGATGTTTAAAAGCCATGTAAAGGTAGTCGAACGGGATATTTTCAACACGTTGCTTGGTATTTTTCGAATAAAATCACTAATTTTTTAGCACTCACCTAAGAGTCGTGGTCAGTACCCTGCTGATGCTGCCTGCAGATTATAAGATTAGCAATCCGCAAGATGTCAATATTGCTTGCAATAGCAAGCATTCATGAACTGTGGTGACAACTCACCATCATATGAACCCAGTCGCTGGATTCTTTTTTTATAGTTTAATAGGAAACATGTTATGGCATTAAACTAATTTAATGTAAGCCAGCTCTTAAGGTGATGGTTCTTGGTGACAGTGGTGGAGTGCGAGCCGCCGCCTGCGATCGCGAATGGGCGCGTCTGGCTCACACTGAACGTATCGATCCCGGTGTTCGGTGCCGCCGCGGAGTACTCTTGCACACGCGGCCATCGACTAAATGGAGCACGACGCCTCCTCTGTCTCGCCACAGGCCTCTGGGATCACCCAGCGCCACGTTGCATACGTAAGCATACTCCAACTGCAAGCCTCACTAGTTTATACATGTTACCGATGAGGTTACTCGAATATAATCGAAAACTCCGGCACTTAGGATTTAGAGAAATTCCTGATAACGAAGTACTATTTATCTATTACATTCATAACTATCTATAATATACACCACGAGTATTTTTTATTTACTGCAAATATATAGGATATTATTCGGCAACTCAAGTGTTATTTGGAAAGCAATGTATGGTGAAAAGTCACGTGATTCACAATCCTATGGGCTGCATAGGATTGTGTGACAGTCTTTCGTTGGTCATTAATTATGAAAGTACAGTAAAAACAACTTACACAAAACAACAAGTCAGTCATGTGGATCTACCTGGACCTCATAGCAAATATAGAAAAATCCTATATGGAAAATAGATCATACAATTTTGACGCATACACTTGTTTCAAATTAATTGACATAACACCTCATTTTGTTTAAAAGATTGTGATTGCCTGATTGAGTTTAAAAGATTGTGATTGATATTATTACGAGTGTCTTTTCAGCGGAAGCACGCGTTACGACAAGCACAACAACTACGACGACTACAACGACGACGCCGACGCCTGTGACGACGACTGCGGGCGAGCCCAGTACGCGGGCCAGCCCTATGACCACGCGGCGCACACCCGTCCGGCCCTCGTCGCCCACGCCGTTCGCTGCACAAGACGGCACGCGGCGCCGGTCCCGCCCCACGGACCGCCCTACCACCGACCGCTCAATTGAGCGGCTTACCACCAAAGCATACGAAAAACCACCAGAGAGGAAGACTACAGTAGGCGATGCGCAAGAGTCGCCTACGAGCCACGTGCCGCACATCATCGTCGCTAGCCATCCAAGAGAAAATCAGGTATGATTTTTGATTAATACATCTGATTGACCGCTCGTTGACAAAGCACTATTAAGGCGTACGAGAAAGCCCCAGAGAGGTGCGATAAGTGTCACGTAATCATCGTCACCAACTATCCCAAAAAATTTAGGTAAATTTTTTGATCTGCGCATATTTTATGATCTACTACGAGTATCAGGACACACGAATAATCGCCACCGGCAAAGACCAAATATGCGCGTCTCCTACAAGTCACATACCTGCTATCCGAGGGAAAATCAGATAGATTTGATAAGTTTGTTTGATTGACACTAAGGTTAAGTGCACTGGTGCTAGAGAAAAAGATCACAAAGATGTGCTTAAAGCTCAAAGCCTCAACTACGAGTACCATCCGCTTTTATATAAATGCGTTAATGTCACATCTGTAGATAAGAGACAAACCAACCATAAAAATAGTATATTACTGTACGGTATATAACAGCTGCGTTGATGGCGATCAACGCACATGTTATGTGGATATGTTATATAATTAATATAACGTAAACGCTCTCCGGAGTTGAATTGCTGAGAATCAACCAAGACACCTCAGTGGCTCTTACACCTACAGTCAGTTGTATATAAGATGATGTAAGTTGATCACATTTGAAACTTGTACATACAATTAAGTATTAAGTGCTAAAAAAAGTATTGATATGCCTCGTTAAAATTATTCGGTAATATGTTATGAGTAGAAATAATGGATATAATCAATTATTTTGCTATCGTGTGAAAAATAAGAAAATATAATTTTCTTTTATATTATATAAATGTATTTAGTGATATGATTAGATCATCATCATCACCTCAGCTCATATTCCGATTCGATTCCATTTGACAAGCTCCGTCGCCGACTGGTATATACCTATAGTTTGAAGGTTTACGGATTAGTATGATGAAAAGCATTTGTAGTTTAGTCATGGTTGTCTATATTAAAATATTTATCTGTTTAATTATTCTATATATTGTATGTCTAGCCGTTACTTTAGATCCCATATCACAAACCTTTTAGTACTTACTTTAAATCAATTGGTATAAGTATAAAAAATATTTTATACTGATAACAATTGGAGCAGACGACTTCCCAAACTAAGTTATTACTATAAGGCGTTAGTCAACCAACCTACCTCAGTGTACATTGGTTACATTTACACTTTCAAGCCTGTACCTAGGCATGTTAAAAAAATGTACATATGAAATTCAAAATTAAAATTAGCCCACAGCATGATCGACCCCGAACCTCCGTACGGCAGACTAATGCCAAGACCGCACCTCCAATGAAGCGCTTATGACATTACGCTGCGGGATGTCTCTACAAAATTATGTTACTGTTTCTATATAAATTATGTTACTCTTTATGCTTACCGCTGAACGTTGGAGCTACCGCCGACGCATGGTTCACGAGGCACGCTAATTAATTAATTATCAACTGTGTCAATATACATAGATGCATACTGCTGCATTTTGCAATTGTGTATTTGTATTTAATGTAATTGTTTGGCATGGACAAGTGAAGTCATTCTATAGTGTTTAAGGATAGAAGAAAGTTTTTAATCTAGATGTTGCATATGTTGTATGGTTTAAGTGAATTGTGTTTTGCTGTCTCGTCATCTTCCTACGTGTATTTATTTATAAGCAGAAACTTACTTCGCTAACATGTTACGGTCAGCTTACGAAGAGAGAGTACTGATGAATACAAACGTCAAATTTACGATAATTACAACGACACCTCAAATCGCATCGTATTACTTTTCGCAAATTTGACGTAAATTTTGCGAATGTTCGTCTGTCAAATTCAATTCATCGTTGTCATTTGAGGCTTTCTTATGTCAAAATTGATATCGTTCGTTCGATCGTTCGATGGAATGCTTTAAACGATAGTAACTAAGTACTAATTAGTACTAAATAAGTTTTTATGAAAACAGGCAGTAACACAAATAACAACAAACTATGATGAGGTAGAACGGTATACCAGACAGGTTACTGATTTATTACGTACAATCAAAAGATACCGAAAGGACCGTAAGTAATCTGTTATAGTCGGAATTTTAATTCGATTCCAGATTTGACATTAGCTACTGTCATTTTGTGAAATAATGATACCATATATAATAGTGTAGTGATGTCACAAAAATCGGTAAACAATAAGTGTGTGTTCCATCAGTTTTGTTATTTTGTTGTGTTTTTGTTAAAGTGTTGTTAAATAATAATTGTTTATTGTTACGTTTATAGTTTTTTGTGAACTTTGAGAGAATCTATTTGTTTTGGTTTTCCATCAAAATGGATCCTCAGCCAAGTACATCACAAAAAGACGTGGATGTTTTCTTATCCCCAAGAAAAAAACGTCCACGAAAAGCTTTTACTGTTACTGAAAAAGAAATCATCCGCAACGCTTACAAATACGTGAAAAATGAAATTTCTGCGCAATCGGAGGCCTTTGAAGTTGTGGAAGAAAATGAATGTGTGAGCAAAGTTGCTGACATTTGGGAATAACCTCACGCTCTGTTTGTAACGTTTTGAAGGAAGTAAATAAAGGTGCGCCGCTAACTCCTCCTAAAAAAACTGGACCAAAGCGAAGTTTCAAAGATAAAATTGATGAATTTACATTCTCTGCAATACGAAGAATTGTTCATCAGTTCTTTTACCGAAATGAACCTCCGACCATTTCAAAGGTTAGTCAATCAGTCGTGCAGTATTATTTTATACCTACATCTTTTATATAAAGTAATGATTCCAAGCTATTATAAAATTTACTATTTTAGATTTTACAAGTGATGAACGATGATCCAGAAATGCCCAAGATTTCCAAAGACACCCTCAGAAAAATTTTGAAGCATCTTAATTTTAAATTTGTAGCACGGTCACGCAAGAGCACACTTATTGATCGAAATGATATAATAACATGGCGCCAGCGTTACTTGCGATCTATATGTCAGTTTCGACGAGAAGGGAGACATATATATTATCAAGATGAAGCTTGGGTTAACGCAGGTAAGGCTAACATTTCTACACAAAATGAATTTATATACATTTTACATTAAATTTAATAGCAATATTGAATGTTCACGTACTATATTTATTTTAAGGTCATACTGTAAAAAAAACTTGGGTGGACAAGAAAGTCACATCATCTCGACAAGCGTTTTTGGAGGGACTGACCACTGGATTAAAAAATCCATCTGGAAAAGGCAAACGTCTAATAATTAGCCATATAGGTAGTGAAGAAGGTTTTCTGGCAGAGGGGCTCAAGATTTTTGAAGCAAAGAAAAATTGCTTCAAAAATCTTGAGCCCCATGCCTTGAGCCCCAAATTACCATGATGAGATGAATGCAGTTTGTTTTGAGGAGTGGTTTGCTGGAGTCTTACCAAAATTAAGACCAAACTCAATTGTGGTGATGGATAATGCACCTTACCACTCCCGAAAATTGGAAACTGCACCAAAAATGAGCTGGAAAACAGCTGCCATTCAAGATTGGCTTTTAAATAAAAATATTCCTTACGAACCAGATATGGTAAAAGCTACGCTTTTAGAACTAATTCCACATAGTAACGAGTCTTTTAATAAGTACGCTGTAGACGAAATGGCAGCACAACATGGGATCAGGGTTTTAAGACTCCCCCCTTACCATTGCGAGCTAAACGCTATCGAATTGATATGGGCGCAGGTAAAAGGGCATGTAGCCCAAAACAATAAAACATTCAAATTGACAGACGTGAGAAAATTATTTCAAGAAGGCATTCAAAAAATTACTGCTACCGAATGGACTAAATGTGTCAAAGAAGAGGAAAAAATGTGTAGGCTAGATATGTTAATTGACAATATCACAGACACGTTTATAATAAATGTTACAGAAAGTGACAGCGATAGCGATAGCGATGACGGCGACAATTTATAAAATAAATTATTACCATATTACATTATCTGCTTTATTTGTTATGTTCCTTCATGATCACATTTTTTTATTTATTTTACACACAATTATAAAAGAAAAGACTCAGATCGGTAATTAATCTTCAAAACTAAAAATACCACTCATTTTATATAACAAAAATTAAAATATAAACTCTTTTGATTCAATAAAGTACAAATTATAATTAAAAATGTACCATTGTATTAGAGAAACTACTGTAAGCGTTTGAAAACGCTCATAACTTAAAAGGACTATGCTTAACTACGTCCAATTTTAAACGAGAAGAATCGATCCGGAAATATTCCATTTTCATATCGAATAATTTCGCAACGTCACTATTTAGTACTTGTCATAAGGTTGCAACACTGAAACTGTCAAATCTGGAATCTAATTAAAATTCTGACTATGGTAAAAAACTGAAGTTATTACAAATTTACTTATGAATTAACAATAGATAGTAAAGAGATAATTTTTGCGACTAGCGACAACGTGCAGACAATTGTCAACAATGTTTTACTAAAAAATAACTGTCTTCTCGCAGATATTGGGTGGTGGTAACAACATACGAGCTGAGCAGACACCTCGTGTGAACGTTCCTCAGTCTGTTGACGGCGAGCGGCGCGACGGTTCGGGCGAGCGACGCGAGGCGGGCGCTCGCCTCACCACCGGCGTTGTAGTGGCTCTCGGAGCCTTCGGAGCTCTAGTATTTCTCGTTGCCATCATCACCACCATTGTAATTTTAGTCAGGAGGTAAGCTCCCCGGCCCGGATCACGCATCAGCTACGTTTCTATCAAAATAAAAAATGGTACTTTAGAAAGTCTCATGCAGAAAACTGTGCTTCCGAAGCTATTTTAACACTAGTTTGATTCCAGAAACTTTAGTCTTTATTTATTGAATCAAGTAGTGCCAAAAGGGCACGTAAGTTATTCGGTCATCAATCGCTCATGGTGGTGTTTATGATTATTAGCTCAATAAGTAAGTACCTTAAAATATAAATGCTCTTGACATCAAAAGGACATTACGTATATTTTTATCGAATACCCGTTCAGTCATTCATAATCTAACTATTATGTATTCCATATATCTAGGCGTAGACCATAGTAGTGACATAGCTTTATCAATACCACCGAACAATGTGCAAAAGATTCGCCGCAAGGAATTTGTCTGGAATACCAACTAATATACGACGAAGGTCTTTAGGATATTGGTACTCTGTTCTAGAAATGGACCTGAAATATCTAAGTTCACTTACAATACACTTAGAGAGGAATCCTTATTAATACCTGTTATGATAAACGTTATTATTACATAAGCGCCTTATATTTTCTATATTCATCTAAAAATGCCATATTTACCATACATGCAGCGACCGCGAAGTATACCATACTCTTACGTTTGCAAAAGGCTTCGGAAGGGCTAAAGCTTCCATTACCCATCGCCAAATCTTTTGGGTGTTATAATCGGATCATGGTACCTCGGTGCCATGGTAATCATGGTAGTCGGAACATACCTGCAACAATACTCTTCCAAGCGCACTTCTTAGCTTCATGCAAATTCTTTATCGTCTGCCCAGTCTTCTATGCTGTCCTAAATATGGACAACACTCACAGTCATGATTCCTGTGAGAAGTCCTCTCGTCCAATGCTCTCCTTCCCTACAACCCCCACTTCTTATAACTATAGTGAGCAAACTCCCGCAGCCTGACAAAATTAGCCTCTGAGCTTGCTTGTCCCCCTGGTGAGATAGGTCCTTCTTTATTGCAATCTATCCCATTTGTCACTCTTTCAAGAAGGTCCTCATAAATAATTCGGTAGATTATCAATATCAGGCTCTAATGCGGGTAGTAACATGTTGTGGCACGGCAGTGGCGGCGGCGGTAAGCAGCCGCCTGCGTGTGAGCCACCGTCGCGCTGGTACACGCTGCTGGCGCTGCCGTTTCCCGACCAGCAAGTCGGCCGCCGCGAGTTTGCACGCGTACACCGCCTCGCGCATCGCGCCGGCCACTTCTCCAACCCCTTGTAGCGAGCGTGTTTATATTTTGAGGTACAACCGCGGGTAACATTGTGGCTGACGCTCACAGACCTTTCACTGATATGGCACAATTTTTAATCGCGTTATCATTGGAGCTACCAAAGTCCCCTAATTGTGTTATTATATTGCGACCAAGTAATTTTCGATCACAATTGTCAGTTGTAGAAATAAAATCATTTTACTGTATCTGAAGTTTATGTATCCAAGTATATAGTTATGTTTACCCAAGTATACGGGTATTATTTACTACGCCACAAGTATTATTGTATTGAATAGGCAGCCACTTTGTCGAACCGCATATACCACCCTTATGCACCACGAGCGCACTGACCACTCGTCATTATCACTTCGTTATTTAGCGAATGTACCATAGCAGCCTCCATGCAGCTGTCTCCAAGCACAACGCACATGTTCGTGGTAAAATATGTACTTGTAAATACATAGCAAAAGTTTAGGGCAAGCTAGCAAATCACGACGCACCTATGGCCTCCACGTCGCACACTTTCACTTTTACCTATATAAATAAATATATAAACTGTTTATTTATGTCCATTTATATTTAAACATTACATCACCCAACACCGATCAGTTGGACGACACGGATCGCAAGAATACATATTCCATACGCTATGGAGCTAGGCAGAGAGAGAGGTTTGTCGAGTTTTCCACTTGCTAGGATCTAAACATCCTTGCTTTCTTTCATTAATAATTTTATGCACGCCCATCGGTTACAGGTACTCTTAAGACGGCCTTCTTTCCATATATATATAAGTTCGAAAAAATACGAAATATATTATCCCGGTTGTGTTCATTAATAATACACAATGTATTTTATGAAAAATTTCTACATCGCTATCGTAACTTTATGTGGCAAAATTAAATATTACGTAAATTGACATTATGTAGGTACCTAGCCCAGTTATTTTTTTACTCACGCTCCTCCGCTGATATTATTTAAGGTCCACAACAAAACTAGACGTTTTACATAATTAAAAGGGCACAGTAAAAAGCTTGTATTCGCTGATATTATTCCGACGTGCACACTTGCTAAAACCCGACAGCGAAGTGATTGAAGAACAATATGTAGACACTCATTCTTAGTAATGGTCGTTATTTCAATGACAGATAATATAATGAATTATTTGCCCGTAAGGAATAACACGTTATTTAATAACGGCTTATACTGTTATCCTGCTATTGCTATTGACAAAATTATCGCCTAGTTGCATTGTTGTTGTTGCCACTTGCGTGTGTGCGGCACGGAGCGAGCGAGTACCACTGTGCTACAAGCTACTAGTATAAGCGAGAGAAAGCAAACCGTTGTGTAGGCGTAGGCGCTCGCTCTGTTGCCTGACTGCCTATTCTTATAATATTAACCTTTCTCAAAAGGAAATAAAGTTCCTATTTGTTTATTTCTTACAGTAATTTTACTAATCCCAAATTCTCAATTTTGTACCTTCGCGCGTATGACAATTAGACTCATTTTTATTTCCAGTGTGATTTGAAATAATAATTAGGTAAACTGTTGCTGGCTTGATGGTGCCTAAGCTGTTGTAATTTTTTTAGTCACGCATTATTTGCTGTTGTGCGATCGCGCGTATGCAATTTAAATTATTCGTTGCAATAAGTAAATAATGTAAACATTGAATGTAAATAATGTAAATATTGAATGTCAATAACAAATTATGTACAGATCAATGAACTTTTAAATACGCCAGAAAATTATATTGATTAGGTAATTAGTTTTAAATTATTTCAATTACTGCCTAATATTCTGACAGTCCTAAGCCATATCATTGTTAAGAATAGCTAAGCTAGCTATAATAACAATAACAATCGTACTCAACAACATTTGTCAAAACAGCAATATAACAGAATAACAGACAACAGTTGACAATAACAGTTATAGGAAAATAACATAACAGTGTTATTCATTATTACAAAACAGTACTGCCATCACTGCTTATTCTTGTAAATGAAAATCTCAAACATTGTGTTAAAATAAATAAAATAAACATTAAAACCACAGAGAGCTCAATAAAAGTGGGACCATTAAACACTGGTCTTGGTTGTATTTCAATATATAACGTGCCCATCGACAACTAAATAGCTTATAACCACAATAATCAAGTAGAAAATCTTTACTACAGGTTGAGTAAAAGCTTAATACCGGTGGTAAGACTGTTGATAAAATACCGCTTTTGCTAACTGGCTAACACTTACCTACTTATTTTATTTGCTACCAAACATTTTTTTATAACAATAACTACAAATGTGTTTAAATGAATCGACGTTTCTAATTTAAGCAAATTAACTTTATGAAGCCGCGATATCAATATGATTACGAATACCACGATTTTTTAATTTACACTAACAACTGAAAGATCGACTAACTGTAACTTTTGAATGAAAATCTAGTACAGCATCCCTGGTAGAAACGTACTGAACTAAATTTGTACTAAGCTTACAATATGTCCAACACCTATCGGAAACGTGGCTGAGAGAACTAATTTCTATAAACTAACTTTTATATTGAAATTGTAAATATAAACTTTACTTCTTGCACATAAATATTGTCTGTCGTGTGAACTACTTTATGATTATAATATATTGAGTCTATTTCCTATTATATTTATATCTACTAGCAGGAAGCATCACGATGGCAAGAGGTACAGACACCACGTGTCACCGGATTGCAACACCGTGGCGTCACTGGAGTCGTCGTCGTCGGAGTCGCGCAGTGGGCTCAACCGGTACTACCGGCAGGCATGGGAGGAGCTGCATGAAGCGGCCGGGGCGGGCGCCAAATCGCGGCGCGAGCGCGAGGCACCCAAGGATGGCTCCGAGCTAGTTGTCTCCGACGTTTACCCGCCACCGCACGCACACAAGCGCCGCCACCACCACCACCACCGCGAACCGCGACACCCCGACTGGCACGCGCACCACCGACCCCACCATAACCACAAGCCTCGATATTGATCCTCCGGTTAATTTGTTTTTAACGTGATCTAAAATTGCAACAATATGTAAATATGTCCCAACTGATACGACCAGTATACCATGACATGTGACTCGTTCTGTTCTGTGTGTAAAGCTATCATATACGTTATGGACCCTATTTAATAACATTTACAATATGACGATTGCGTTAACAACTGACATTTGTTAAATACTCTTGTGCATGTGCTGTTTAACAAACATTACAATTAAGTGAAAATTTTACAAGGACAATATTATCTAGCAATATTATCAACTAATTTGTAGTAAATCAGAAATTACTTAAAATGTAAATTGAAGCACAAAATTGTAAAAGCAGGCAAGTCCACCTGTCGAGTTTACAATTTACAAAATATGTAATTACAAATATGTGTTAGATAAATCAATTTTACATAAATATGTAAATTGTTGCTGTTAAGAGAAAGTGTTTATTAAATACAAATTCGTAAAATTGTAAGGATAATTTCACAATTTTCACCAAATTAAATTTGTTAATTAATGTTTATAAAATGGGGCTGATCGCACGCACTAACGCCCATATAAAAGCTAAATGACGCCATTTGCGGTTTCTTTTTCTCTTGTCTTGCGTCACGTATGGTTCGGTCATTATCAAACTAATATTAAACTATTAAACTTGAAATATGCCCTTCCCTCCAAGTATGTTGATTTTAGTTCACACAAAAATGATCTGCTAACCGGAAGTGATAATATTTCTTCCAAATTAAAAACGGCCGAAGATGGTTAAACATTTATGTATTATCTACAATATTTGTTATATAATCTTAAACTTCGTATTCTGATATTCAGCTACGTAGCATGCAGAGAAAATAATTCAATGTAATGTAGGTAAGTTACAACTCGTTATCGGTACAAATGATATAAGTAAACATAATTTTGGACCTACAAAGGTATTGTTGAATCTTATACAAGTAGATTGTATAGAATTATTACATTTGTATGTTGTATACTGTACTTACAGTCAATTGTAACAATTCACCGTAAAGCGTGCGAATGGCATTGATCAATCGATTTTATTAAACTCTAGATTTTATTAAACTAATATTTTTTTTTATTAGTTATTAATTGTCTACTGATATATAATATTTTAATAACGTTATATACGTTATTAAAATTTAAAGTACGTAAGTTACTTTTTGTTATTTCCCTGAATGCTTGTATATCGAGTGAAGCTGTAGGCAAAATACAGGGACATAATAAACTCGAAATTTTTATGCCAAATAGATGTAACGTTGCGACTGGCTCTTTTGATAGCATTTATAGTATATTATCATTATAAGTCAAATCGTTTTTAAAATACATATCTCAATATTTTTATTAACATATTACCACGATCTATAAAATTCGATAGATAGACTCTAAAAATACATCCAGTATGGTGTGTGAGGTTTTGTCACGGTAGTAATTTATGACTTGATTCATAAATATTAACATGCCATGAATAAACTTACTCTTAGAAATTTGCTGTTAAATATGTCATGACTATCTGAGATTGATATATAGGAGTATATTTACCCCCAAATCCTTACGCTCCTACGGTAAAAGAAAACAATGTAAGACAACCTCCATACACCTGCCAAGATACTGATAAAGTATATGACGACCATAGAAGTTAATGCAATAAGGCCATTGTAGATAGCAGACTCTTGATTTGACCGTTTTTCATCTAGTACTATGATTACTTTGATCTTTTCTTTAACAATATTTAAGTATTGGGACGTTATAGATTACGCTCCCCGTTTTCATGTTTGTGTAGGTCCCTCGTACCTACTTGTGCCAGGGATGGGCGTTGAATGAACGGGTCAAACCAATCTACTTGCTACAAAGCTGACGTTGTGTCGGTTCGATCGTTCAAGTTTATAAATGATTAAGTTCAATTCGTAGACTAGGCAGTAAACTAATCTAAAATTTGGTCTTTACACAAAAGATTATATAATTTTAACTTTAACGCTCGTACCTTCAGGAAAGATTTATCTAATGTGAATGTTATATTTTAATTTTTTACGAATTTCGTAACGATATATTGTCTACATATAAGTTGTAAACGAAACATTGGCTATAGTCCACGAATTGAAAAACGTTGACAACCCATCGCTAACACGTACCGTGCAATGTGTGAATTTAGTTTAGGTAGGCGATTATGAAATATTTTAAGTAAATTTTTTTGTAACGTTTCTGTAAGATAAGATTGAAGTGAATCATTTTCCTGATAAAATTTCTGAGAGATAGTAAATATTCCGAACCATCCTTGATATAAAATTTAACTTTTATGTTTATAAATATGTAATTAATAATAAAAATGTTAATGTTAGTTTAAGTAAGAGTTTTGAACTTCATGTGCTCTACGAGTATGTCTTTATACTAAAAAAGATACGACTTGGTTTTGTATGTTAGTATAAGCCGAATGCCCTACTATTAGAATAACACAACTACACAGATGTTATTATATTTCCCGTATATGTCTTATTTTATGTACACAGGTGATGAACAGGACATATATTACACAGGCACATACATTACATTTAACAAACTTTTTTTTTGCCTTCTTAATTGTATCCAAGTAAACTAAATACTACAAAGTTACACAACCAGCGTTAGCGCATGTTAACCGTACGTGCAGTAACAAGTGAACTACTAGTGCATTCCTTTACATACAACATACGTCATTATAATCGATGGATTGTTTGAAACTTCAGATTCGATAAAATATATGGCCAGTAGGTAAGCTCAAGATATCTAGCCTTATAGTAGACCTAGTTTTCACACTTACCGGCGCTAAATTGTTAGGCTTGGCCATCATTTGTATATTTGAACTAGGCCATGGATTATGAATTATATTGTCAATAAAACTTTTTAAATGTATTCTCTGATTTTCAGAACATTATGTGTAAATGAAAGTTTTGTAGTTTGTGTCGCACTCACAAACGGGTCAACTTGGTCCATGGCTTTACTGCTTCTGCGGAGACTTCTCGGCCCACGCCGAATTATACCTTAGAAATGGTACAAAATATTTAAAACTGACTTCGGTTAACAGTACAACATAAGGTATCGAACTCTTCCCAGTAATTATACAAAGTAAATTATATACACCCTTATTAATATTATACACATTATGTTGTAACTTAAATAATTTTTTTTTCAAATATGTGCCATTTAAAAGGCAGACATAGAAATTGTAAGAAATTAAAATATATAATATATATTGATATGTATGTAATTTATAAATAAGTAAAATCATGAATTCATGTGTAAATATTAAAATATACCTAGTGCATGACAAGACTGTGTTATCGAAGGGAGACCAACTTTACACTCTACTTAGAATGAATACACTTACTGGTTGCGAGCCATATAGAGTACTCACTCACTACGGTTAAAATATTAATTTAAGCTATAATTATGAGATGACAGGCTGGTGATTTAATGCCCAAATTGATTTGTAATTAGATAATGTGATGTAAAAGAACGCAATAATGTGACCGATGCGAATTATTTGATAACTCCTCTATCTAAATACCTAAAATAGACAGTGAAAGATTCACAAAATCTCAAACGTTTAAAGATTAATAATCTATTTCAGTATTGTTTCCAATGCAACAATAGCGCCACATGCTCATAAACTAACAAATAATACCTATACTAATGCTATAGTATAGTAGTAAGTATATAGGTTACTTGTCAATTTAAGTCAAATTGTTGAATTATTGAGACGTATAATTATAATGCAATTAAAACAAAAATTTTGAACTAATGCGATAATAATTAAATTATGTTGTTTATAAATTGATAGCAAAACAGAAAAATTACACAATATACTATTATGCGATATGAAATAATGTATAACTAACATTACTTCCGACTAGGAATAATAGGTAACTTGATTTCGTAATCTAAATAAAAGATGAGAAATCATTGTAATTAATATTGGTTTGCATTTATGTAATATTTAGTATTAAGTACTATTTACTCATATACTTAGAAATAAGAGTACCTTAGTATGAACAATTATTACTATATTTTGTGAATCATAAAACCATTATTTAGAAATTAAGTGTTTCATGTAATGGTGGGTTTCTAGACTGCATATAAACTATATTTAATATTTATATTCAGTATAGAAATTAATATCTACTAATTTAATATAATCAAGTATACACATACCTAGCATAATGTGCGAGTTACCTTCTGTAGTCGCAGCATGTCAGTAATTCGTCTAAGGTAGAGTTGTCCTAGTTCGATAGCAGTGTTGTCATTATGAAGCGATAGAAATATTATATCAGCAAATCAATTTATTGAAATATACACTTTGTGATAACATTGTTTGTTTGTTTTACATTTGATGAACATTGGAACCGCAACGTTTAAATAAGCTAAGCAAAACATGTTTGTATTGTCTAAAGACAAAAAAGCTGTGAACGTTGTATATAAGGACATTTTGTAGTGGGTATATTTACATAAGCATTGCACCCGTGCGAAGCCGGGGCGGGTCGCTAGTGAAGGTATAAAGACTCTGTACTAGAAGTTGTTGACGAATATATTTATCGAGAATATGTTTATTTGGGACATATAGTCCTACTAGGTAAATTTAACTTCTAGAAAGAAGTAATAATAAAATCAATAGCTGGCAATGTGCTCGGAAAGTTACGTGGCACATTCTCGCTACGAGAATGCTTCAAGAATAGTGTTAGTTAGGAACCGTATACTCGCCACTCGCCATGGGTATTATTAAGGAGGCTCAAAGTTAAAGTCGCTCAAAGGGCAAGGGAAAGGGCTGTGCTTTGCGTGATCGAATCGGAAATGACGAAATTCACAGAATAACTAGTCACCGACATAGCCCGAAGAATTGCAGACCTTAACTGGCAGTGGGCAGCGAGTATTGAACTTACGCACTATTATGCACACATCACATCAATATTGGGTAAATTTAAAAAAATATATGAAAACCAGAAGACCTTGAACGGAGCAATCATTAAATAATATTAAGAAAAAAACTCTCCAAATACTGTAAGAGTTTGGTAAGGGTTATGTTACAATTATTTAAAAAAGAAAGTAGGTACATACTATAAGTCATATTTTCCATTTATTGATAGTCCTCAGGAGCTGCTACAGCTGCAGATGCAGCACATGTTGGACATCCGATCTAGTTGTAGTTAGATTCATTTCCTCAGTTCGAAGCGAACAATCAGTTTGCTCTAACAAGGCTTGTATGATAAATATTTATCGAATTTACTCTCTGAAATTATTTATCAGTTAGTTAAGTATTCCGTCATGATTAGGAGATGAATCCTTGGTTTAAGATAGTATACCTTTTAATTCTGTAGTACCAAAAGGAGAACACATACCTTTTTCTTCGGTAAGTGACACATATTTCCGTTAAAGGATAGACAAAACATAGGAGCAAGTACACTCTGAAAGCACTGAAAGGACAAAGTAATCTTTGAAAGCACAGCGGAATGTACGAATATTGTTCCAAACAAGACAGACCAAAACATCGGGAGAAATCGTGAAGAATTGTCTCCAACATTCTCATTTCTTTTGCTTAAAAAGCTTTCTAATATTAATAATACAGAATGATAGTCAAATTTTGCATACATTGAATTATTCTTGTAAGCCTATTCAGCTTCCTTTACTTTTTTATTTGTAGAGAACAATCTTTGTCCCAACAGGGATAGAGGCGAATTGACAGCTATCAATGTTACGTGATTTTACTGGGAATATTTGCTCAGTTGATTTCATCAAGAAAATAAGTAAACCCAGATGCATCTATATGCTTGTTTTTTGAATGTCTGTAAAAGTAAGTTAACCTGTCTGCTTAATGAATAATTATGAATGTGAGAGCGGTCCCATGAGATTATCACCATTGCCACTGAGCACTCTACAACAAAACATTTCCACGAATATTTTTCCAGAGGGGAACACAGCATCTAAAAGTGTTTCACGATCACCTAAAAAATATAATAATAACATTGAGGGTAAGTATAAAACGAACGAACAAAATGTAACACCAACCCGCGCAGTCGAATACTCGAACAATTATCGGAACATGAATACGAGCGAACCGAACTATGTTGTACAGAGGCGAACCGAGCTCCTACCGAGGCGCAAACGCACGGACACACTGCACTCGCGACCGATCGCAAATCACTTGCGGATATTGTACGCAACGGTAAGTGGAAGGAGCATAAACACAGTGAACAATGGACACTGGTCCAAGAAAAGAAATTGCGAAATCATTTTATTGGAAAAATAGGAAAAGCCGAGATCGAGATTAATGAGCACTTCAAAGCGGCTAATATAAGCGTTCCAATTTATGTATATTATGTTTCGAAGGAAGTATCCGCGTGTCAGACCTTAGATTACATTGAAAAGAAATCGAACATACGAGTAATATACATACATACGAAAAAAATAATATAAAAACAACTAAAGAGTATGATTCATACAAAATTTTTGTACCAAAACTAAAAATGGAAATACATATTTATGAAAGATGAGTTCTGGCCAAATGGAGTATCGTACCGTCGTTTTTTCAACTTAAACGTGTAGCAAACAAACTAAATAATGATAGAAAGTAAACAAGCCAAATTAGGACATAAACTAATTAGTTTCAATTGTAAATCTCTTAAGAGGTCTATTGATGGAATTCAGTCACTATGTCAGTCTAGCGATATTGTAGCCCTTCAAGAAATATGGCTGTTACCCTACGATTTGCCGTTACTTAATACAGTGGATGACAACTTTGGGTGTACCGGCACGTCGGCGGTGGATGTATCTGCTGGCCTGCTCAGCGGCCGTCCTCACGGCGGTGTAGCAATCTTGTGGCGTAAAAGTGTTTTTGATGCAGTTTCAATAATCGAATGCGAGAACGACCGGATTGCCGCCGTCAGAATAATTGTAAGTACTCGATCTATTGTGATTTTTAGTGTGTACATGCCGACTAATACACAAGAAAATTTGCCTGAATTTACGGAGTGTTTAAGTGCGATAAAATCAATTATGGAAATCGAGGAGACCTCGGCTCTTGAATCTTTTTATATTTTAGATGACTTTTATTTAGATGATGATAATGCACATCCTAACGAGTTATGTTATAAAGAAATGAACAATTTCTGCGACGAGCAAAAATGGTTATGTGCAAATATTAATAGTCTAGGAATAGAGTCAGGGTCGTATACTTTGGTGGAAATGTAAAAGAAATGTAAGGTTGTTAGACCACTGTATTGTCACAGAATCTGCCAGTAAAACAATAATTAAAATTCACTTGAAATACGATGTTAATTGGTCGGACCACTTTCCGCTTATACTTGAATGCGATTTATTTGAGGTCAAACCGAAAGTAACTTTACCCTCACGTAACCTCAAAAATGAACAGTCTAGAATAATGTGGGGGGAAAGGCACATTTCTCAAATACAAAAATATAGTGAAATTTGTCATTCTAAGCTTAGAGAAATAACCTTTCCCAAAGAATTGGGCCAATGTTGTGATGATTATTGTAACAATCAAAGCAAAGCAAAGGAATATCATCAATGAAATGTATGACTCTGTAATACACATACTGTCTGATGCTGCATCACTAACGTTCCGTAGAAAATGCCCTAGAAAGAATGGTTATATAGCGAGGTGGACTAGGTATGTCGTAGATTCACACAAAGAGGCACAACTTAGATTTAAAATATAGGTAGAACGGGGAAAACCGCTTACAGATAAAATTCACAATGAAATGTTAAAAAGTAGAAACATTTTTAATAGTAAATTAAAGTGGTGTCAAAATAGACAAGATCCATTAAAAATGAATAGGTTAGCTTCAGATTTGTCGAGAAAAAACTTTGGGAAATTTTGGAAAAATACAAATAAATTAAATGTTACACCGAGTATTCCGGTGAGCGTAGAGAGAAGAAGAAGAACGTGATGGGGAAGCTATTGCAAATATTTTTTAAAATCATTTTGTGGTCAGGTCTCCTTTGGACTATACATCCACTGGTAGTGGTGCCTCCGAAGAGTCTGGAGGCGTAGTCTCTAAGAGATTTGCTAAGTTTATAGCGAAAGATGTGGCGAAAGTGATTCAAAGTATGTCAAAAGGCAGATCACCCGGACACGACGGCCTAAACATAGGACATTTTAGATATGCGGGGGTACACCTACCGCATATTTTTGCAAAGCTTTTTAATTTTTGTGCGGGAAATGCCTATCTACCTACAGCTCTAATGCGTACAATTGTGGTACCTATAATCAAAAATAAAACGGGCGACTCGTCTGACAAGAGCAACTACCGACCGATATCACTCGCCACTACAGCTGCAAAGATCCTTGACAGCTTGCATAATGGCTATCTTGCAAAATATGTGAAACTTCGTGATTTGCAATTTGGGTTTAAATCGGGTGTTTCTACGGAAAGTGACATCTTCAGTCTTAAGCATGCTGTCCAGTATTATACGAAGAGGAAGACGCCGGTATACGCGTGCTTCCTGGATTTGTCTAAGGTTTTTAACCTAGTAAACTACGACCTGCTCTAGCGGAAAGCACGGGTATTCCGGTTGAATGTATAGAACTGTTCAAAGGACAAAGCCCAAACTATAAAGAGCTGTGCCCCAATCACAATTATGCATGCCCACTAATGATTTTTTTTAATGCGTGTGTAATTAGCATAGCTTTTTAAATGAAGCAGATATAAGTCGAAACTTCATGCGAAAATAAAGATATTAGACAAATAAAATGAGCGCCTACTAATATTTATTAGCAAAGTTGTATAGCGACGATGTGCGATTTTGTTTGACATAAAATATTTTTTGATAAAAAGGAAGGTATGTATAATGTAATTAGTTGAAATCACAGTATATTCCTAGCATTTTCGTGTATTTTAGCAGCTTACACCATAATGTAAAAAAGAGAACTTATTTTTACATGGCACATATGCAATGTAAAAATAAGTTTATATAAACTTAATGAAATAAGAAAGCTTGTTTATTCAGTTTGAATTACAGTATTTTTAGCCTTTTCATTGATTTTCAGTAACTTGCATTATGTGCAGTTTAATAATAGAATTTTAATTAATTTAATGCGTCGTTTTGACTTTTGGCCAATTTAATCGGCCATTATGTCATATTGCCATTTCCGTTTCTAAGAAACACTTTGTTTTATTGTTTTTCTCTCGCACGCCTATTTGCAAAATAAATACCACTAAAATTCGTAATAATATTTTTATATTTATTTACATTTTGTTATAGCTTTGGGACCAGTGGGACAAATTTGGGCATTCTCCTTTTGGTATAAGCATTAAACAAGTCACGTTAGATGGGCGGGTGCCTTGTCGGACGAGTATTCTCTACCATGCGGTGTTACACAGGACGGAATTAGTTTTCCACCCTTTTTAACCTTTACGTTAATCAACTGGTCGAGGAGCGCAGCGGTATCCATCTCGGCTGCTACATAGATGGGCATTGTGTTAATAATTTGAGCTACGCCGATGACATGGTGCTGCTGAGCCCCTCGATAGGTTGAGAAAACTGGTAGTGTATGTGAGACGTATGCGGTGTCTCATTGCCTGGTGTTTAATTCAAAGAAATCTGAAATCCTAGTGTTTAATGCTGGAAATCGTGTGCCGAGTCATGTGCCACCAATTACATTAAATGAAAGAATATAAAAAATTTAAATATCTGGGCCATATGAAAACTATATTAAGAAAGCTAGGGAAGACAATATAAAGAAAAGGGAAAGCTATAAGGATTTATAAATCAATAAATAAATTTAGTTTTTTGACATATTAGTTAATTCATAGGCTTTTAGAGACAATAAAATAAAATCTGATTTCTAAATTCCCCTCAACACACCCTACCATATGGAGGTTTCATACTTGGTACATTAAGGGATGCAAGAATTCTCCCTATATAATTTTCTGACACGACCGAGTCACTTCAAAAATCCCCGCTTGGGCTCCCCTACTAATTTGTATCTTCATAATAAAAATACAATTTCTAAAATTTGGTGCTGTTATTATGTGTAATAATCTATTATAAAAAAAACAAACAATTTAAAGCGAAAAATATATTGATAATCAACTACAGAAAAAGCACAGTAAATTATATTTTCAACGTCATCTTTTGACCGCCGCAGACATTGACCACCAAGTTTATGAATATCTGTGGCATAGAAATCCTAACAGATCATATGAATAATTAAGCCGGCTGCACATATACACTTTCAGAACGTTCGTGCTATTTCAGACATACTTACAATACTAAATTTGTAAAATTTTACAATCATTAGAATCAATGACATAAAAAGCTTGACTAAAAACAAATGTCCTCGTCATATCACGAAAAAAGAATAAAATCTCTTCTTCTGGCAGCAATAACTGAAATAAACATCTGTCTCAAATGTGGATGTTGTTTATTTTTCGTCTCATTTCTTTGTTAGTGGAACTAGATATTTTGCTTTAAAATGAAATTTAATAGCCTAAAAAGAATTGTTCATGATATTTTAAACTATTTGTCTCGGAAAGTGTTCAATTGACCGAACGCGACCTCCGAGTCGACACTTAGAAATTCTGATTCCTAAGGGTCAGAACTTCCTAAAATATATTTTGTTGTTGTGATAAAGGGTGTTTCAACAAGAACGTCGTTTTGTAATTGAGGTGATGATGAAATAATGATGTGTGGCAAATGTTACAATGAATTAATTTTCGCTCGCAAATCGAATTAAAATAGTTAAGTCGCAATGAAAAGAGTGGGCAAATTTTTCGAAATTCAGCTGTCGAGTGGAAAGTCTTATCGTAATTTAGCACCACAGAATTATTTTTTGTAAGAGCAAAATCTATACGGACCCAATTGAATCGATTACACCCTCGAAACTCAAAATCCGTGATGTTATTAACGAAATGAACATGCCGTGTTTACCAAAATCTGTCAGCGTGGTCGTGGCAAACATTTGCCTGATATCATTTTCCATTCATAATTTCCAAAATTTTATCTTCGTAATATAATAAAAATTTGATTCATCTTCATCTAAATTCTTTGTTTTATTTTTGTTTAAAAAAGTTCTTGTTGAAAATCTCTTTATAAACATATACGCCAAAAGAAGGGACTTTTTGCAATTAAATAATATTCAGTCATAATCTATTATTACAATTAATTAAAATGTAACTACAATTAAAAATCACGATTTGTGTAAACGTAAAGTGTTAAACAATATGTTTTGTTTTCTAATAATTCAGTCCACGAATACATATCATTAAGATAATGATATGATCATAATAAAAACAAATGTGAATCCTATCGAGTGTATTTTTACTTTTATAATTTACGAGGGTTAGTTAAAAATTATCCGGAGTTTGACAGATCTTAACCTGTACGTTGGTCATAGCAATCCGCGCTTTCATGCGTACTAGTTGGCATTACTGTAGTGATACCAACCATATGGCACATAGAAGTTGAATTGAATCAGTGGAATCGGGCAGAGATCCTAGCTGATCACCTCGAGAAGGTCTTCAGCCCAAACGAGGATGCCAATAGCAGCCACACACAAGAAGTACAGAGATACCTACAGGACTACCTAAAGAATCCAGCCGGCGAACACCCAGAGGAAGCTATCTTCTTTTCCCCTGGGCAAGTAGCGACGATGCTGAGAAGGTGTCCGCCTAGGAAGACCCCTGGAATCATGATCTGGCATCCCAAATGAAGCCCTAAAACATCTGCCACCCCGAGCGGTAGCCACAATCACCAGATTGTTTAACGGCGTGGCCCGCAGCTGTCACTTCCCGAACATCTGGAAGAAAGGGCGGGTCATTAGCATCCCAAAACCGGGAAAGAACCCGTACTCCGCCGCTAGCTACCGCCCGATTACATTATTAAGTACCCTGTCGAAGCTTTTCGAAAAACTTCTACTGACAAGGATGACGCCTCACTTCGACCTAAAACCAGAACAGTTCGGCTTTCGCGAGGAGCACTCCACCACACACCAGCTCGCGAGAGTGCTCCATCACGCAGCCACTGCCAACAAAATTTCGCACTGAGAACGATAGTACAGGCCCCTCTCGCTACTTCCGAAATTCGGTATTGCTGAGGGACTTCCAGTGCGAAAAAATAGAGGACTACATCCGCAAACTAGCCAGCCTTATGTTCGAACGTGCAAGCAGATCGCAACACACGCTCATAAGAGAGATAGCCCCACACCACACTCGACCACCTGAAGGCAGACGAAGAGGCCTACCAATTAACTATAAAAGAAGACCATGAATAAAAACCCCAGGAACACAAACAAAAACAACTGAAACCAAATGACAGAACGTCAACCCCAATGACCCACCCGTTGAAACGGGTGGCGTATGAAACAACCGAAAAGGACTTGTCCTGAAACGGTCTCCCCAGCCCTAATAGTAGGGCTGAGACGAGATTGCGTGATGAATCAGTGGTAGTTTAACAGCTACAACATAAGTATATCCGCTCCGGAAGAAATTTGCAACAAGGAAGAACAAAGAGCCGTAATTAGTATTCTTTGTTTTATCAGGAGTAGTAGTGGCTGATATTCATGTAGAATTTCAACACAGTAGGTACGTGAACAATTGACTTGTCACGTACCAGTGATTTTTGAATGTATCAAATAATTTAAAAACGGCCGAATGAGTGAGACTCTACCCGGATGTGCAAGAAACGGTGCATAAGTGGTGTCGCGAGCAACCAAAAATCTTCTCAACAGGAATACGCAAGCTTGTGAACCGACAGTCCCCCAACCCCCACGATCGCATATTTCATGTGTAATCGAATCACACGTTGTTTATCGTGACACATTATCATTTTAAATTTTACGGATTACTTACACTATGTTTACTTACAAAAACAAAAACAGGTACATCTATAGCAAATAAATTAAAACCTTTACTTATATAATCTCAGCAAAAAAAGTTAATCTATTTGATTAATCATTAATTTCTTTATCATCTCCTGAAGTATATTTAGTAATAAAATCCAAGGATTTTATTACTAAATATACTTATGAATAATTTAATCATATATAAAATCGTATAAAATGCTTATTTATATACGTCGCTTCTGACTTCAATCAAGCTGCAAGAATGTTTTGCAGTTTTTAGGCAGTCGTATTTGTTTAAATCGCATCGCTCTAGTGCCGGAAAAGTGCTCTTGGAAAGCCAGAAATAAAAAATCTAAATTTGTAGTTGCAATTTCTTAGTTTAGTTTGGGCCGTGATGGCATCACTCGAGAATTTATATCAGATTAAAAACTACCTAATTTAAAATCAGAAATATCAAAATAATTTGAAAAAAAAATAAAAATTTATTTAACGAAGAAACATGGTTATAAATATTATTATATAAATTCAACCCATTAGAATTCTATGATTTTTTGGACTTACCATTTGACTTACTTCTTTGACATTTGAATACCCTTATTAAGAACACGAGACAAATTAAAATGTCCCTTCTAATGGTAATCTTTAAAATGTAAAGTATAAATTATGAGTAATTTAATTTTCATTGAAATGCATATAAAAGTAAAAATCAAGCATATTTGGTTTTGGTAACAATAAACATTACGTATTTGTTGTGTAGGTGATTTTAAATTTAAAAATACACAGAGCAATTAAATTTTTTTTTTGTTTGTTGCCTAAGATTGTAACTTTGTTTTTTTACATGCAGTTCATGATTGGCATATAAATGCTTAATCCATGTCAATTCCATAACATTAGTACATTGTTTTCTTATTAATTTCAACTGAAATACTGAACTGCATTTGACAAATAATTTGTTATTGTTGTACATGAAAGGTGGATTGACATTTGCCCTCACATATTACCGACACGGTTAGCAGAAGGGATGCACCTACATTCAGACACATCTTTCTGTACTGAATGATTGAAACAGGGCAATATATAAATCCTGTCTTACATAATTAACTAATTATTAATTGTGGCAAACAGATGTTAATATGCTGTTAATATGCCTTGCATTCCTAAAGGAATGCAGCTGTAATTCTTGAAAGAATTTAAATTCTTTTTAATGTTGAGTTGAGTCTGTGAATAGATAATTCACCATAAGATAATATTGAGATTTCTGAATATCGTAATTAAAGTACCTAAAATATAAATTAGGTTTATTTTGTAAGAATATATTTATTTGTTAATTCTCATTGGATCTCTTATGATTACATCTTCCGAAGGGCAATTAGGTCTGGGTGTCTATGTTTCATTCTATAGTCTATGGCTGAAGTCTAAAATATGCAGCCATTTGTCAATGCTTGTCCTTTCTCTTGTTGGTCACGATGGCGGCAGGACGCATTGTGACTCTAAACTTTGAGAAATGGAGATCAGCACGATTCAAGTTTTCTTTTTGAGATTAAGATTTGTTCAATTATTTAAGAGATTTTTGTAATATTTTGTATCTACATGATTTGTCCACATCTTAATACTTCTTAATATTTTAAAAAGGAAGAAATACATGCATGCTCATTTTGGTAAATTCTTTGTGGTTTTATTTAGCATCCATCTGAAACTCTGATTGAGTTAGTGTGATGGCGCCCTTGTTATAAGTTGTTCACACTGCTCACCAGGCTACATCGAACCAAATCGTCTGTCCACGCCTTGAGTACAATTGTCGCTTATATCTTGCTCTGCCACTAATATTAGTATCACTCTTTAGCTAGTCAATTGAAATGCGCACATTAAATTAGAACAGACATCAACAGCACTTCTACTCTTACAAGATTTTCAAACTGCTCTATATTTAGCTCTAGCTCAGCTCTATATTTTTAGATATTTTAATTTAAATTTTTACTCTTCTATGCATGTTATCCTGGAGTAGATTGTTCTATACTCCAGGATACAGACTACAATTTTAATCTATATTATTCTTTCTCTGTGTGCTCAATCTACCTCATAGCTGTTTTTCATTGTCAATCATATGTTTCATACTTTTATTTCTATATTTTGGAGTGAAACCTAACCTAAAATCAGCATTTCACTAGAGCTACAGTAAACCAATCAGTTCTAGCCGCGGAACTTGTGCTAATCACTCAGATATATTTTGCTACATTTGTGATGCATTTACATTGAAAGAAAGTCGAAAAACTATTAATAATTTTGTAAAAAGATCATACTATGTATATTTTGGGGTTAAATTCAGCGACCAAGATAAATCATGGCTTCACTCATCAACTACCAGAACTCTCAGATGATGAACTAAATCTTCTTGATACACTGAAAGATGGACACAACGCATACAAGAGTGTCAAAGAGAAAAAGCTTCCAAAGTTCTGAATAGACCTTAAAGGTAACTAGTTTCATTAGAATATACAGAAAATAATTAATATTGTGACATTATATATCACTCCTTTTCCTCAGAATAATATTACATAAAGGAAATACCGTTGATTCCTTACTTGAGATCAAGAGCTCTGGTGTGAAAACTAATATCAGATTAGAATTCAGCTCAAAAAATTCATTCGGGAACAGCTGCAAAACCTCCTTCACCAAATTATGTGTCGACTTGTGTTATTATTATGAAAAAACGCAAACATTTTTAATCAGTTACCGATCAAAAAAAAAATTATAAAAACTAATTAGCGATCTTTAGAGGTTTCGTTATTGCTAAGCACCATATAAAATGTAGATAACAAGCCGCCGCCGATAACAAGCAATTCAAAATTACTTTAAAAATATACAATATTATTTAAGTATATATTGAAGGCTAAAAAATTCTTCGGTATTGAGCATACTGAAGAAAATTAGTCAACTGAGCAAGCTGTCTGTTTAAACTGAGTCGCGCTGAGATGTCATTTTTTACCATCTTAAGCATTCTTCGGGATTCAAATATTAACAATAAGGGTATTCAAACATTAATTAAACTTACCGAAATTGTAAGTATACTTTAATGTCAGAAAAATTATTAAAATGCGGTATCTAAAATTAATACAATTTTATTGTTTCTCGACTAGCGTTTCATTCTCCAAATCGAAACGTTTCATTTTCAAATGAGTATCAAAACGCCTATTGCCTATATAGTCTACTTCTACTTTCTACGATTGATAAATTACTTACTTACTATTCGAATAATATGTTCCCTAATGGAAATAATATAATATTAATTTTACCTTACATGCTAAGCGAGCATAGACTTCTTCGATCAACATATATTGATAGACAAAAGAATTCTTCAATTTCGCAAATTGAAATACATCAATTTTTGTTGTGCATGCAAATATTATGTTTCATATTTAGTATATTGCAAGTTCCATGCTCGCTGTTCAGGTTCGATATATGTACCTATGGACTTTTCAATACCGAATGTTCCATTCTGTATATGCCTGTTAGAGTAGATCAATTATTATATTTATAATATCATATTAATATTGGCAAATAAATATTAAATATTAGCCAATATTAAAGAATTAACGTTCTTTAATATTGTCTAACCAAAGCAGAAAGCACAATACCCCCAGATTGTATTGGTTCAAATCCAGACATAAAAGTTTTAAAAACTTTACATGTTTGCATACCAATCTATCTATCAACTGTACCTAGTTATGATTAGAGATAAAAAGAATACATATTAATATTTATAAAATAAATAATTCTAAAAATTCTCATTAGTAGGGAAGAACCTAAATATTTTTAACAAAAACCGTTATTTCAAATTGTTGTATTTAACTTGATGACTTTCGGTATTTATCAGTCTTTCTTTGGCACATGTGTACAGTTACTTGTATAACCGCCCGCTACATGAGTTCATTCCGTTGCTCATTCTGCATAAGACGGCAAAGGCTTGGGGTATTAGGCTTGGCAACAGATTCTTATAAAAAAAAAGCCGGATTACAAATAAAACGCCGCCCGAATGTTCCTTGGACATCTCCAAAACTAGGTC
Organism: Scirpophaga incertulas; assembly: GCA_036419045.1. Lineage (NCBI taxonomy): Eukaryota > Metazoa > Arthropoda > Insecta > Lepidoptera > Crambidae > Scirpophaga > Scirpophaga incertulas. The sequence goes on along the minus strand of CM071626.1, from coordinate 12,184,043 downwards.
AATTCTAAGGAAATCGAGTAGCAACTTAATTTATAGTGAGCATTGTTTAACGAAAATGGAGATCGGCCACCGTGTGGTTAATGAAAATTCATACGTCGAGCATGGGTGATCACCTTGGCGATGTCCGCGCCGCGGCGTAAGATCACCAGCTCCGCATGGATTGCGCCAGAGGGCAGCCTAAACCGACGCAATTTTGCCGTAGCCTCCGATTCTATCTCTTGTAATCTACGATGCGCCTCCAGAAGTTCGTTATCGCCCATCCCGCTGGTTGTGTCCGTTGAAGGTTGTGTCCGAATGCACTTGTGCGGGTCTTCTTCATACATCTCAGTCAATCGCTTCAGTGCGTGCGGCAAGCAGAAGCTGTCATCCCGGCTTTGAGCCACCAACCCCCTCACCTAGTAATGTAATAATTTTATTTAATTATATAGAATAAAAATGGGATTTCCTTTACGAAATACAAATTTTACTATGACGAAAATTTCATTTTTTTTTCCCTGGTTTGGGACAAAGTTTGAGAACTATGTTCATCAATGGGGAACATGCAATTATAATATTTATGAAAATTTTCTTATTAAAATGCTATAAAAATATAAAAGTAGAGCCACTGCAAGGATTATATTTAAAATAATTTTGTTTTTTAACAATAATTACGAATCAAAAGTAACGTGTAACGGAACGGATTTAAAACACCAATCAGTGTCCAGTGACGTCACTCCTGTTATGACAACTTATTTGAGGTTATAATTTGTAGTAAAAGTGAACAATTAAACCAAAATTAATTGCGTTTTTTAAATAAAAATGAAAGTTGAGTTTGCCAAAGCAGATTCTAAGATATTGCCAAAAGTTAATGTTGACATGATAGTGACATTTTTTGCCGAAAGTGAAGAGTTTTCAAGTGTAGAAATGAAAAGGACTAAACAAAAAGACATTGAAAAGTTTGGGTAAGTGTTAGGTAGGCAACTGTTTCTTCTGTGTACAAGCAGATTAACTAAATTTACAATAAATATATGCGCCGACTTAGGGCATAGTGTCTTACGGGAGGGATCGACACATTGCCACCACTGTGCATCCGACCTCGACTCGGCCCAGCACACGCTGGCGGAGTGCCCCGCGTGCGCCTCCGAGCGCCGAGTCTTGGTCGCAGAGATCGGGCGAGATCTGTCTCCGCCGGCATTGATTGCGGCAATACTGGCGGACGAGGGAGGTTGGAGGGCTGTGGCCTCCTTCTGTGAAGCAGTGATGCTCCAGAAGGAGGCTGCCGAGCGGGGTCGGGAGATGGCCGATCCCGCTCGAAGGAGGCGGCGCCGGGCTCGGTAGCACAGCTGCGGCGCCGCCGCGGGTCGCCGGCGGGCACGAGGAAGTCGCGACCGCTACGGCGACCCGGGATGGACCACGCCCCTTCCGTGGCCGGGGGGCGTCGTCGGTGGAGGACCGGGGGAGGTAGTGTAGCCACCCCCGAGGAGGGCTCCCCTGTATCGACGGGGAAGCGGAGGTTGGGGGTTCCCGGAAGTAGCTTTGTAAGTTCCCAGGGGCTCCCTTCATGCCTGAGGAAGGCCATCCCTGAGGTTTTTAGTGGGTAGGCCTCCCCCTTCTGCGGAGGAGAGCCCCACATAACCGCCGGCTCGCCACAGCCGGGGTATGCAATTTAATGCATTTTCCTCAGGGAAACAAAAAAAAAAGAAGTCAAAGTGTCTTCACAGCATCGAATGATAGTCTTTGGGGAATAAATGTCATTCCTCTTCGCCGCTTGAAACCCCATTTTTCTCAGTTTTGGGTCAGAAGGTCCAATCAAAAACAATTTATTAGGAAACTTGTTTGAAGTAGATGGACACATTGGCACAAAACATACGTCCACGCGGCTTTTTTCGCAGTATCAATGGCATAGTTATGATCAGCTGATGTTGATGGATAGTCCATTGTACATTTTTACAAAATAAGACCTTGAAAGTCGAGAGAAATGCAAAAACAACTGAAGCCAGCAATAACACGCGTAGTACAATTAATGAGCCAGTGACAATGACAGTGACAGTGACGTCATACGAACTATAGGTCCGTTTCGCGCGAAAATTTAAATTGATAATTTTAAATTGCATTTTTTTAAGTAATATACAGTCTTTTCATTTTTTTATATACCTACTTGTGGCCTATTCTACGTGGAGTTCTTTAAAATGAGCACAAAAATAAAAACATTGCACCTTCCCTATTAAATTATCCCGCAAAGTATAATTCCAAATCTTAAAAACACTTTTGAGTATTATTAACTTCCACCTATTAGTTCGTTCGCATTTTGCCATTTTGGTAAAAATATCGTATGAGATTATCCATTATTACCCAACCAACCAAACACATTATTTTTATTAGTACATAAATCAACAATATTCACTATTTTCTTTCAAGTTTAAGGTCATTTGTAATCGCTCCGATCGTATGAATTACATACTCCGTCATCCTTAACGCTCCGATCGGAACTGGCAAATGACTGTACGGTGAAGTATAGTTGATAAAAGGTTAGAATCGCATACACCATTTCAACTCTGTTTAGCGTACAATTTAATGATGTAAGTCACAAAACTAATTTTGCTTCTATTTTTATTATTAAATAATCATCGAAAATTCCCTTATGCAGTGGCTAACTATGTGTATCCTTAATGTAATTGAGGTGTCCTAGACATGTAACTTAAGAAATGGCACAGTTATCCGATATTTTTTAATGTAAAACTCGTACGATTCGATTTAGAAAATCTAAAGTGTGTTGCAAAAGATTTATTTTTTTTCCGTATTATGCAATCCTTAGTTAAAAGTACGAGAATGAAAATACTAAAAATGTTAATGTGTAAATATTGTACTTACTTTAATATATACGTTTAAAAAGCTTCTAATTAGGGAGCTTAATCAGATGTGAGAGTAAAATATTATTAGCAACTGACGCTATATAAATAAGCTTAGCATAGGAAATAAATAAAGGAAATAGAATCGGTTTGAGTAGTCATAAGAATACATATAGTAGGTAGGATTAATATATATGTTGATTAAAAACCCTTAGTAAGAGATAGTATAATAAGTAATAATCAATATATGAGATAAGTAGGAAAACACATTAAATATATAAAAAATATTGTTGAATTTAGGCATACTATATGCTAATGTATTAAACAAACAATATAATTAACAGCTAGGACATAAACATTGTGAAAATGTAAAAAGGCAGCCGGCGCGAAATGGCGATTTTATTGATTAAGTCGTATAAATATCAAAGTGCTAGTATATATATGTTACTGCGCATTCTCAGTGGCCATTGGTTGAGATATAGTATTGGCATACTCCCCGAACATATGCCCTAGAGAGTGGGGACTTAACTCCCGTAGGTAATTTGTGGGGGCTAAAATAAGCCGAAAATAATCTCACTGCATCAAATGTTTCGAATGATTCCATTAGAGAAAAATCGGCTTTTTGAAGAGATGTCAAGTGACAAGAGATCATAAATGATGTCGTTATTATTAAAAATGTTTAAAGCATTCTCTATTGATTTTGCTTCTTGACTATTATTAAGCACAGACAATACAGATTTAATTTCATCGAAATGTTTAGCGTAATAGAATGCTGCATCAAGCCAAGTACCCCATCTGCTAATTACAGGTACAGGAAGTAAAGGTAATCCGGACACATTTCTTTAAAGATTTCAAATCTTTTTGGTGCCTGCAAAAATCTATTTCAAATTTAAAATTAAACTGTCAACATTGGGGTTCCCATTTCTTATCTGCTCCGCAACAAGATTTAGAGCATGGTTGATTTTAACATTCTACCAGCTGATATCATGTATGCCACACTGTCTGTACATAATATTCTAACGTTATCTAGTTTGTATTAAGTAGAGTTCAGAATCCAGTATACAAGCCAGGGTCAAACAGGATTCACCACACAACACAATAGGAATCAAGTAAGCGCATTCGACGAACCGAGGTAAGTGAATGAGCTGTCCGAATGAGTAAACCGATGTATTGCTAACAGATAGTTTTAATGCGGTAGAAAGTTAAGCGCAGAGTGCTCCGCATTTCCGCGACAGTATTATTTTGTTCTCACAAGCTAAGTTGTGCGAACTACCAATGTGGCAACAACGCGCGTATTGGAATTTTGCAACTTCAGAAATCCGATGTCATTTATGTAAGTTTGGCAACGTTGCGCATGAAGTAGTTTAAATTGTGTAAAAGAAAATTACTTTTTCATTTCTCATACTCGGAAAGTTATGTTGTTTTGATCTGATTATTGGGTGGAAAATGCTCTGCTTCGCGACATAGGGAGGGAAAAACTTATACAATTTACTTCCCACCCAAGGGCCGGAATGAACTTTAAAAAAATAGAACTACGAATGTCAGCTACGAACTGTCAGCTGTGAACTATGAAAAAAAATGCTGCGGCCATGTGAGTTTCTAAACAGCCAGTGTGAACTTAGCGCAAACTACTTCCAGCAGAATAAGCCGCAACAAACACGCGGTGAGTTCTATATTTAAAATTTAAACAGTCGACATAAATTGGCGGGATGTGAATTTATTATATATATCTGTGACGGAATTTGAAAATATTCAAATAATCTTTTATACTAGTTAAGAATTTAATTTTAAAAATGAGTTCAAGCGATTCCGAAATATTGACACCAGATTCAATTAAAGACGAGGCAAATTGTGTTCTGCCTACTGATGGTCTACTGATATCATATCATATATTATCAATAAATAGATTAAATAAACAACCAATGTTTTATTTTCCTCATATATTCGAAGTGAAAAGTAGAGTGTTTAACACGGGTAAAAGAATCAATTCCTTCTCGGACTATAGTCTAAATACCTCGGGAATTGATTCTTTCCACCCTCGGTTAACAATCTACTATTTATTTAAAAATCACGAGTTTTTTTCTCCTCTTCAAAATTAATATCGCGATTTGAGCCATATCCATTTTATTTTTTCGCTGTATGAAACCAATGCAAGTACATGAATAACTCTACCTAATTCCGACCTCTGATAATAATGTAATATGGTATCGAATGGTAAGACAGTTGTGGCTTACGTGAATTTAGAATGTCTACTACTAAGCTGAAAGCAAAAACATCTGCCAAACTCATGATCAACACTCAGTGACCGTCAACCACTTACAAATAATATGTTCTCATTATAATTTCATCTTTACATTCTTATTATTTTAGATGATTTATTCAAAAAATAAAAGCGATAAATATAACAAGATTTCTTAAAATACTGTTGTACAAACAACTTCTGACAAATTCACTTCGTTGCAAATCAATTAACATCAATTTTTATGCCATCTTCTTTCGCAAAAGTAATAATTTTATAAGTTAAATAAAAACAATCTATTGACCAACAAATTAATGACATTGCGATATTACATTATTTCAATTATCTAGAAAAAAAAATACCGGTCACGGCAGCGTATATGCCACGCATTCATCCTCGGTCATTACTAGCACGTGAAATGTAAATTCTATGGAAAATACATAGCGACGTTCACACTAAAGTAGCGCGCAGGTAGCAGAGTAAGTGGCGCGTAGAACGTTATCGCCTAAAACATTGAAAAAAGTACAAGAAACCAAAAAGAGTCATGTGTTTCTCACCTTAGATAGATGCAGCGTGGCGCGGCAAACAACGCATTCATCCTGTTCGCAGTCGCGCCAGTCGGCGTTAGAGTTAGCGTTGGAGGTGGATGGCTGCGGTTCGTTTTCATGCACCACCAACACACCGACTCGCTCCAGCTCCAGGCGGTTTCTCAGTTCCGAGCGTACCACCGTAAGCAAACTTCTTAACGCATCTCTTTTCAAATTCATTAGCGCAGTCTTGTCTTTAACTACCGCAAGCAGGAGTTGTTCCAGCGAAAACATAGTAGGTTCGCAGGAATTCCTGGTTTCTTCGAAGACCTGTTTAACCGAAAAAAATACATATATCAGGCGGTCGAACCTACCGTAACCAATGCTGCAACAACATTACTATGCGTATTTTGCACAAGACTCAATATAACCCCACCTTTACACCATAAACACTATATATCGTTAGCATCCAAAGTCTATAACTCGTATAAGTTATGATGTTAACGAGAATTCATGAAAATTACTTGATTAAAGTAGTGACAAGCAATTTCACATACAAACTTTATCACCGTATATTGTAATTACAACTTTCAGTAGGATATTATTATTTTTATTAGAGATATAGATTGATAATTATGTATTCACACTTTGAAAGATAAGATCTTATGCGTAATAACAAATAACCAATATAACAATTATTTACCTGAAATTAAAACAATTATTATGTTGTTTCACAATGCTATTTCTTTGTATAAAATTATTGATATAAGCTCAATAGAGTTACACGATCAACACGTGGTGATAGAAATCTGATGCACCATATGAAAACGCACACAAATTTAGTTCATGATGTCATGAACACATGATTTTCCCGAAAACAGTATTGAAAAACCATAACTAAATGTGAAATCGAGTCAGAACAGTTGAATAATACAAAGATGTTCATTATTACTCTATATTATATTTTATGATGTCTGTCCGCGATAATAATTACATTTTAAAAGTCTAGTGAGCAAATATGATTCCGCAAGGTCTTAAGTGCTAAATACCTAGTCGAGTAAAATTTTATTCGGCCTTAAAATTAAGTTTTAATACTTTGTGTCCCTTTTCCTTACATATGGAATTGTCGTTTTGTACAGGAGGATATTTAATGAAAATATATGCACAGTTGTTATCTATCCACTTTTGCCATCTTATAGCAAACGTAGTGTAGGACGTCCTCAGGCAAGGTGGAGTGATGATTTGCGCAGGACGGCTGGCAGGAGCTGGATGCGAGAAGCCGAAAATAGATCTCAGTGGCGTACACTCGAAGAGGCCTATGTCCAGCAGTGGACGAAGAGGGGCTGATGATGATGATAGGTAGTTCATTAATCCCTTTACTAAAAAACCACGGGAGCGGGAATCAATATTCTTTGAAGACGGTTTGGACTGCCACTTCGGAGTAAAATTTTTTAGAAGTGGTCCAAATTCCGAAAAAAATGGTAATCTGTTGAAAAAAGGTCCAGGGTACAGTACGGTGGACGTCGCAGACATTCGAATTATAGGTTATCTTACTTAGTGGTTGTTTCTTGTGCAGTACACGCAAGACAACGCAAGATGTCGTGAAGCAGCAGTGGATTAGAGCGATGGACCAATCTCGGTTATTTAACAGCTAGTTTTTCCTTCATGGTTTGCAGTTGCTAACAATAGATATCTGCCGTAATCGTTTTTGGCCAGATTTTAGAAAGCTGTAGTGAACGACACCGGCCCTCGTCCACCAAACATTCATAAGTAACTTTTTCACCTCTCACAAGTAAGAATTTATAAATTTGAATTTGAAATTCTTAACCAAAAACCAAATATTTCAGGGCAAATGGTAAGTACGACAAAACGCTAATTTCATATGTATGGACCTAATAATTGCTGAAAGACGATTCCTCATTGAGCTAATCAGCTGAATCGAATCTTGCGAGATGCCGCCCCATTCTATCACAGCAGATTTCAGCTCGTTCACACTAAAAGGAGAGTTTTCTGTTCTTAAACAAACCCTCCTCTTCAGTTCATTCCACACTTTTCGTTCCAATATGTCGATATCACCCGCCTCCTTCGAGGTAATCGGTTGTGCATAGGAAGTGTCACATCGAGCGTTATCGTGCATAATAAAGAAAGCATCACCGATATTCTTTTTTTAGTTAATTAAAACCACACCATTTTCATTTTAGTTAATTATCAGTTAACTAATGACCAACACACCTCTTGTAAGATGCAAGTCCTTGGTAATCATTTAAAGTACAAATTATGGTTCTAGGTTCTGGTTAAGTACAAATTATGGTTCTTCAAATTATCTTCATATGGCAAGACAAAATCTTTTGTTTTCTGGCAAATTTTTTTCAAATCCATTCCCTTACTGCTTTGTTCACATTTTTCATATGAATCTTGCATGAAGGGATAAACAAGCGGACAGTCTTTCGAAATTGTATTAGGCTTCATACTACATATGTGTCTGTGCATCACTAAAATTTTGTCAACCGATTGATGCGATGATAAACAATAATACAATATTGATAAATTCAATTGTAATATTTTGTTTATTTTTATTTATCGTCAGACTACACAAAAACATCTCATGACTGTTCAGTTTGTCCCATTTCATACAAGGGTGCGTTTTTATGTTCGCGTAATGACCGGGTTGGAGGGGGTGATTATGCTCATTACAATCCTAACGTGTTCATCGAATGTCGTGCCGTAAGAGTTCCTTACCAAGCAAGGCAAATCAGTTCCGATCATACTGAATGAGATGTGAAAACCATGATGAACAAGTGGCACAGATTATTTAAACAAAGAAGGAAATCACTTGAAGACGACCCGAGGCCGGACAGAAGCATCGAGGTGACCACGCTAGAACAATCCAATAGATATCCAAAAAGTCGGAAAAATTGTACTCGAGGATGCTGGACTAAAGAAGAAACAACTCGCACAAAAGGTTGAAGTATCCGATTACAACGATTTGAACAAGCTATTAAAGAGAAAACACGGGGGAAATTGACGAGGTGTGCTGCTTTTGCACGACAATGCGCCCATCCACAAGAGCTGCATTGCATTGGCTGCCCTGCATAAGGTGGGCTTCGATATTTTGGATCACCCACCCTACAGTCCAGACCTGGCCCCCAGTGATTATTACCTGTTCCCAAAAATGAAAAAAGAGCTACGGGATAAGAAATTTACCACCGATGATGAAGTCAAGGAGGCAGTTTCGGCGTATTTTGAAGACAAAAGCAAAACATTTATTTATGAAGGTATCAAAAAATTAATTAAAAGATCTGAAAAATGTAGCCGTCTTGCAGTTGAATATATTGAAAAGGAAAAAGAATTTGGATTTTTATTTCCACCCTATATCACCCATTTCGCGAATATAAAAACGCTCCCTCGTACGTCCAAAATGTATACAAGTTGATAATAATGATATTTCATTATCAACATAGGTCTGTTTATTTGCAATGTTTGATATTAAAATAGGTAATCATTTTATAATATTAATTCATTTGACATACCTGTAAGGCAGTACGCAACCAACGCGCTAACGCAAAATATACACTCTCCGACACCGTAAGCCCAGTCGAAATGGAACTGGAATAAGCTTTGGGGAACACTATCACAAATTCCCCTGGCTTTTGCTCCAAACGACACAACGATACATTGTTCTGGACCAGCGTGCTTGGTGAAATCATCACCACATCCGATGGCAGCCAAATAGATTTGTTTTGGCACAGAATTGGACAAAGCCTGCGTACTGCTCCCTTAAAGGCGTCGCTATGACTTTCTGGTATCCCGTACCTACAACAACAAAGTTACTGGTATATATAAAGACACTCGTCCTGAATGGAGGCATAATTACTTATATTTTAATATTACTGATATTCTAATATAACGTTATTTCTATTAGATTTTATTTAAGAAATACGTTCGCATACGAGACTAACAAGCGGAGCAACAGTATAATGTCGCGACCAAAGAATAGATAATGAAAATACCTACGCGTTAGTATAATTTATTTATTATTTCAAGCTGTACGTTCTATAGAAAATGCTGAAGTCGAAATATATTTTATATGTAACTAGCTAATAAACATATTACGCCACAGCTCATAAAGTACACTCGCAATATATGGAGACATCGTGTCCAACCAAAAATTCTATGATATTTTGAGATTTGTAGACTTTGATGAAATGATAGAGCCAGAGTAATCATATGTATACGCCTGTTTTAGTTAGTTGTCTGAAAATAAGCGTCATGATTGACTCATGATGATTTTAATCGAACCAATATTTTACTTTTCTTTCCAAGCTATAACAAGTTCCGACGTTAAAATAAATCTCTATATGATCTAGTTACCCCGACATTAACATATTAACCAGTAGTTTGCTTTATTTTTACATTTATAAGTAACATAATTCGCGAAGCAATATAATTATATTTTACTGGCATGGCATGGTCGCACTGCAGCATATGGTGTACAGCACATCAATTAGACTGACCAAGCAACGAACTTAATAGCGCAAACCCGTGCCGTGGCTTTGAAAACTCAGCAGATTGGACGCGCTAGCCTGAACCACGTCGAATCACTGCACACATCCTTGCCACTAACTGAAAGCTAAAAATTAGAATATATTAGACTTTTAACATAATTACCAAATTTTGTTTGGTCCCGAATGTTGATACTCAATCCAAGGTAAGCCGTGCGGATCGCGGTGCCAGCAGCTAGTGGTGTACAACATTCCTAGATGTACCATGGGCGCCGTGACACCAGGCAAAGAGCCCATTGAGCGCAATACATTGCCCTTATTTCGGGTGAGCATTTTTAAGTTCCATGGGTTAGTTGAATAAGAATCGCGTTTCCTGTAGAAACCGTAGCAAATGTAGCTTGTATCTATCGAGGCGGAATACGTATGCACGTGTTTTGTACCATTCATTACTACATCCCAATAGAAACATTCAACGCGTTTTATGTCGTCTTTTTCGGCATCTGGGTAAACAGTCGAGCCGGTTTCAGCCGCGTTTTTAAATTCCTTAAATGTCATCCTGTTGTAGTGGGCCTGCACAATACAGTCTTCGTGAGAAGTTACGACGCTCTCCATTGTGATTTGTTTGGCAGAATTGCTGCGAGCCGCGGTCATTCTGGCAGCGCTCGGCTGCGGACGCAATTGTTGTAGTGGGTTTTCCGCACGTTTCAACAACCAGTTGTAATGACGAGACCAAATATTCTCAACATGGACTTTTAGAGCTTCGCGTTCATCTAATGACATTGTGTCATAAGGAAGAAGACATCTCATGTATATATTATCGATTATCTTTTCAGTTTTGGGGGTAGGTTTCAATCCCATAAGAGAAGCGACTTCGCCCCACTTCCCTTCTTCCATAACTTTCTCTAAACCGCCTAGATTTGTTACAATGCGATGCATCTTGTCAAGATCCAACTCAGTTCCATGACACTGTAAAATAAAATGTTATTCTTAATCATTTTTAAATAAAAAACCCTATAATTCTTGACCACTTGCAAATTCATTAACTGTTCTTGTTTTTACTGTGTATTAAAACTTTGCATGATTGTTTGGCAGTACCAAAACATGGAAGCAAATGTAGGATATAAATTTACAGAGGTATTACTGTTATTAGTATATTATTTACGAAATAATTACTTATTAAAATAATTAAAAATTACAAGAAATATAATGGACTATTAATAATTTAAACAATATTTAAGAATAATTTGAAATTTATTATCATGTACTAAACGTAGTAACATCAACCAATGCTAGATGGCGCTTCCAGCTGAAAACAGAAATAATATTGGTTTGTTTCGCCGCTAATGAAGAAATTAACTTTAAACTATTACAAAGTAATATTTCATTATTATTGTAGCTTACATCACGTGTCTTTATAAGACACGGTCCTTTATAAGGCATGCGCGGGGATACAGATCTAACGCGTAGAGGCCATTTAAGCCTGTCCGACCTGCGGGCGGCAGTCAGGGAGGCGTGTGACGGGGGCGAGCAGGTGTTGGCGGTGTCACTCGATATCGCCAACGCCTTCAATTGGGCTCAGTTCTTGGGCCTCCTTGTGGAACCTCGGCTATGACTACGTGCTGCGCGTGTCCCTCCCGCCGCGTGTCGTCTGTACTGTTATGCAGACGACACATTGGTAACGGCCATCAGAGGTAGGGACGCTGAGGAGGCTGTGCGGCTAGCGTCGGTGTACACGACGCTAGTCGTACGAAGGATAGAGTCGCTCGGCTTACGAGTGGCTCTGTCTAAGACCGAGGCCCTGATCTTTCACGGGCCTCGCCGACGCCCCCCGGCCGGGACCTCTGTCACGGTCAACGGGGTGTCGATCGTGCTTCAGCCCCATTTTAATTATCTGGGGCTGACAATTGACGGGCGCTGGGGGTTCGAGGAACATTTCCGCCGCCTCGAACCCCGCCTAATGAAAACAGCCGACGCGCTCGGCCGCCTCCTTCCCAATGTGGGGGGCCCGAGCGCGAGTGTCCGCCGATTATACTCTGGCATAGTCCAGAGTATGGCGCTTTACGGGGCCCCTGTCTGGGCCGACGCCCTTGGTCCTCGAGTCGTGGCTTCCCTGCATAGGCCCAACGCGCCATGGCTCTGAGAGCCGTGCGCGCGTACTGCACAGTGTCGCACACGGCGGCGTGCCTTATTGCGGGCGCTCCGCCTTGGGAATATGTCGCCCACGTCCACGCCGCCGCATACCGCGTCCGGGCGGACGCGCGCAGCGGCGACCGGCGCCTGGCGCCGCGCGAGAGGGCCTCCGCGTCCGAGGAGGCCACAATGGAGGTAGTTCGCCTGTGGTTTGAGGAGCTGGGCGACCTAATGGTCTCGGCCTCCGTCTCCGGCACTCTGCGCCGGAGCGTCGAGGCCTTCCATCCGTTCCTCACCACATGGGCGAACCGGCGCCACGGGTCACTCTCCTACCACCTGGTGCAGGTGCTAAGCGGTCACGGCTCGTTTGGCCGCTACCTGCACCGCATCGGGAAGGAGCCAACCCCGGGGTGCCACCATTGTGGCGCCGAGGAGGACACCGCACAGCACACCCTAGCGGTGTGCCCGGCGTTCTCTGCGCGGCGCGCCGAGTTGGTCGCCGTGATAGGCGACGATCTCTCCCTCCGAAACGTGGTGCGCGCCATGCTGGAGGGGGAGAGGACGTGGGCGCTAGTAAACTCCTTCTGCGCCGACGTCATGACGCAGAAGGAGGCGGCGGAGCGGGCCAGGGAGGCGGATCCCGAGGCTCCGGCATGCCGCCGCAGGCGTGCAGGGCGGAGGAGGCGCGAGTTCGCTCGCCTCCTTCCTCCTGTCGGTGACCAGCGGGGACCAGGCCCGGGAAGGCTGATTCCTGCTATTCAAAGGTCGCCGTCAGTCGACGATCCCCTGGATGTCCCGGGGGATCGACGGCCCCCCCAGCAAAACGGGGGGGTGAGAGGGGCTCGCCGCGGGCGAGCCAATGACGCCGACGAGGTCGTGGAAGTGTACGTAAGTGTTCCCATGACCTTGTCAGGCAGTGATGCTGCTCTCCTCGACGTGTCTTTCTCCTCGTCTGATGAGGGGGAGGATGCGTCGACGATTGATGCGCTCCTGCCAAGGCGTCCCTGAGGGGCATTGTCTGGTTTTTAGTCGGTAGGCCGCGCTGGCACCCGGCCCCCAAGCGCGCGGAGAGTCCGACATAACCCCGCGGTGTTCCCGAGCCGCGGGGTATGCGTAACGCATTTTCCAGACATTAATAAAAAAAAAAAAAAGAGGCCATTTAAGCGAAATTTAATTATTAAAATTAAAAATCTAATGAAATTGCGCCCATATACATGTATTGGTTTTATATATTTCATATTATTTATATTTATTATGGCATCAAATCCAATTAATTGTATACTTTATGTAAAATGTGTCTAAAATACCATGAAACAAGGCCTTCTTATCTTTGGGTTGAACTTAGGTTTTGTGAAACTAGAGAAGAAACGCTTTACGTAAAGTCGAGACTATGTATAGAGCCGAGTTTAAACGCCGGTTTTCTTAGTTCTGGTCCAAACCGCGGTCTGTATCACTTAATAAGGTTGAGGAGTACGGGAGTTAGTTACCCTTTATTATACCATTAAAAACATACGTGTCAATAAAGCGAAGTTGTCTCCAAAACTACAGTAATGTAGATCACTAAATATCTAATATTCTGATAGAAAATATTTATGCATATGTATAGGCAATGACTTCCTAACGTGTTATCAGTATTGAACTTGCGAGCGCATAGCCCTTACTAAATCCCATCTTATTCTTGTGAGATAATTAATAAGGTAGGTTTGACCCACAAAATTTATTCCTGCAAATTTAATTAAGCTTAAATATTCATCGCACAAGATGATTTGGTGACTGAAGAATAGCCTTTGAGCTATAGTTTACAATAGGGAAGGCAATACAAAATATGGACACCAAATTAATGTTCTTGTTCTCTTTGTTTGGACCTCATTTCCTTGGTCGTTATTAATCATCCAGCTTCTGAAATATATGAGTATAAATTGATTAAAGTACAAAATAAATAATTGTTTGAAACGAAATAAACTAATGATTGAAACTTATTACATTTTAATGTTTCTCGTTTCTACCATGATACGTGCGATCAATAACAATCTGCTAGCTATTAAATCTAGGGTTTTCTCGTTTGCACTAGTAAGTCTAGAGTTGTGAAAGTTGGTTGCTAAGGTATTTAAAACAGATATTTATTAAGCTATAAGTTTAATTTAATAGTGTCGCTTTTTCGTATGCTCATAAATTTGTCCTTTTTTATTTAACTTTGTTCTGTAGCATGATGTAGCATGTTGCTAACTTGATTAAATCGGTCAGTGCAGTGTTTCATGAAGAAAATTGTCACATTGAATCTTAATAAAGCAGCAATGTAAGTGTTTTATAGCACATAAACAGGGGCAGATAACTGAAAATAGTTTTCTTGTTTAACAAATACACGAGCCATATCAACTGTCAAAAGTCAATGCACTTTGCCTAGCATTCCCTAAAACTACTTCCAATGTTTTCTGTACATTACTATTAAAAGATGTCAATACTTCTCATACTTATTCTTCACTATAGCTATGTATGCAACCTCGATGAAACTTAGGTTCTATTGAATAGGATAGTGTATACAAAACATGACGATACAGTTCATCTTATGTAAATATGATATGTATTTCAATTTCGTTCAAACTCAAGTGGCTTCCAATACAACAATGTAAAGATATGTGCAAACTTTCTTTTGTAATAAAAATATTAATTCCCACGAATACCTACAGCCGTCCTGCGAATTCTCATCCTAAACACTCTTCGTGTAACACACACACTGTTACTCCCTGTCTAACTTAGAAATCATTCAAAATTGAGAGTTGTACTGAAGTTTCAAGCTCATACTAAGGGATCATCTGATTTTTTCTGTTTTTATAAGTATATATTTTTGAAATAATTTGTATACTTAAGGTGTAACTTAAACTTAGTACAGTTGTCCCGTAGTTACAATTTTGTAAACACCAATTAGGGTTGGCTGACAGATTTCTTGTAGAGATAAGTTCGCCCTTGTCTACTCTTACAATATTTTATCTTCTGTATTTGTTATGCAGAATAAACTATATATAATTTTCACTAACTAATTAATCGTGCGGTTAAGATTGCCTGAAACAAACAACAAGTAGGGGGTTTCTCACTAACAAGCGCCAATATTTACTGATCAATATTTTATCATTTGTATAAAACAACATATGATATAAAATCGCAAAGCAAGAACGCTATCAAAAATTATTAGACAATTGATAAACATTCGCGAAACAAGCGTACAAGAAGAAAATATACCGCCTGCAGTGGTTCAATCCGTTCTTTAGACATGCCTACTAAAGGTGCTTCACAAAATCGTCGGTTTAACTAGATAAGGTTACTAAAGATGGTGTTCCCGACTTATGCATTCCTCTAAAGTACTATCTCTACACCTTTCAATCTTCCTAGCAAATGTGCTTTGACCACTACTCTTTAAGATAGGCCATTCTTTGATATGTGTCACTGGTCTTAATACACTATTTTTTTTAGATAATAGAGTGACACAATGTGCCTTATCATTGAAAAAAAACAGTCACTTCTTAATACAAAATACAATGTAAGCAATTATAACTTTATAATGAGAACTAATCTACGGTTAGGGTAGTTACAATTTACAACCCCATAAAGTTTGTACACTGTCCCGCAATAGGAACATTGAATAATTATATACAATTATTTAAAAAACTAGATATACCCTTAACATGAGCAATTAATGAAGCTAAATAAATATAAAAACAATCACAAACTCAGACAATAAAATATTAATAATAATAACAATATAATAAAAATGTATTTATTCAAGCCCCAAAGACAGATTACAATACTTATATCACAGTGGTTTATTCCTCTAATTTTTATGCTAGGTCAAGCCTGTATTACAAAAGTCAGTGGTTCAGTAACACAAGTAGCATTTGTAAGCTCGTGTAGGGTGAGATAAGACGTGACACGGAACACCTAAGGAAAAAAAAAAGTTAGGATAGAATAGTAGTTTATGCAACTGTCATATAATGAAGGGTATTAAAACACGAGTGTGAGTTTATGAAACGAGCGCAGCGAATTCCTATAATAGTAACGAGTGTTTTAATACCCGTGTTATATGCAGTTGCATACACTACTTTATCTTCACTAATGCAATTAATCAAACAACAAGAGTAAAAGCTGACAATAGTTTATTTATAATAATTGTTCAAATTTTGGATGGTACAATTTTGAAAGTTAATGTTAATTATTGATTCAGCAGCTGTAGCGGTCGCGGGGCAAGCAGTAGAGCTCGTAGACGGAGTCGGAATATTTATAATCACTTCATTCGTCTTGTTTTCTATACTGTTCAAGATCGTATTTGAGACTTGAATTTTATTCATTAAAGACTCATCAATGTAGCTTTCAGCCACAGTAGAAGACTTCCACCCCCAGTGCGGTCAAATCACCACCGCTATCTATGAGAAGGGTCGCCGAGGTGCGCCGGAAGCAATGCCCCGTGTACAACGCTGGGTTAGGCAGATTGAAAAAACTTGCGATAGTTTTTCCCAGAGCACCAAATTTATTAATACCAGTTCTTTGATCAACGCACTTCCCCGATCTATAGCTCAAGAAAAAGGCAGGGTTTCGGCAGGGGGTGGGTCGAAGTTCCATATATTTTTTACATACGGCATAGCAGTTGCCCGTCACAACGAAAGAACGATCTATTTTCGTTTTTGTTTTCGAAACTTTCACCATGATTGTACCTTCGTCTATGTTAGAGACTTCATCGAACTGGATGTTGTTATGCTGGATGCTCTTGCCTTCGGCATGCCCCATTATGCCGAATATTAGTGCACCTGTAACAATAAACGATATAATAAGCTTGAGGTACATAGCCAAAGCAAAAACTATGAATTATGAAGTAGTAAAGTATAGGTACCTACTACCTAATTTATACACAAAGCGCTTAAAAACGGAGTGTCTAGATAACTTGCGTGTGTAGTACGTAAGTACTAGGTAGATTAAATAACAGAACTAAAATACACTTACCTTTTCAAAAAGATACAAAATATCTGGTGAATCTTCCAGGAACATCTTCAGTTGACCTGATGTAAACGTCAAGGACTTTTTTCCCTTATGTCCTTCTGAATTGCGTTTCAGGAACGCTATGACTTTTGAATACTTCGTGATATCAATATTGTTGTAAATATTCAGTGTGGACTTGAGCATAGAATATTTAGCCCACATAGAAGATGGCTTGAATTTGTCGGAGAGGTCTTTGAGATACGCAAGAATAACATTTTCAGAAAATGATGTATTTTGATTGATTGATTGATTTTCTTTTCGATCTTCCATGCCAAAAAGTTATTATATTCTTTTTCATATAATTTTTTAGATTTTTCTGGCAAAAGATTACTAATAACTCTGTCCATTATATTATTTTCTTTTTGACAGTTTAAGATATTTTGAAATCAGTGATGAACTCGCAAGTTACCGATTCGATTAAAACAGAATATCGATTTTATTTAAGAAGAACTTTAATCGATTTAATGCAGCGATATTATTTTTATTATAATATTAAATTCGTTTATCTGGTTTTTTCAAATACATGAAATAAATTGTCATATATTGCCTATGGGGTTGTCTAGGCAACGGGAGTTGTGAGGAGTGACGTTAGATTGTATGTGTCATTAAATACGGCTACGCCGTTTGGTTGTCATTTGCCATACAACGCTTGTATCACATTCATTGCTTTCATTGTGTATTGTTTTACAATATAATAAGTTGAGTTGAGTATTTATATTCCTCCTTATCAATACGTACAGTCTACAGTAGAGCTTAATTAAGTTCTCAATATGCCGAAAGGAACTGTGTTAAAAGGGCAATCGAGGCAGTTTGTGAGACGCCTTCATGAATACTTTGAGAAGGAATGTCAAAATGGTGAACCGCTACTACCAATATCGCAGGTTCGCAACCGTGTTGCTGCCGCCTTAGGAATTAGTATTCCAACAGTCACAAAAATTGCTAAAGAAGCCTACGGCAGTAGTGGTATGCAGAGTAATAAACTGTCTTCACCGAAAAAAAAGCTCCGACTCTGTAAAGTTACAAACATTGATGATTTCGATGCCGATGCTATTCGTCGTCATTATATGCGTACTATCAACGTAAAGAAATCCCAACTGTAAGAAGAATGGTAATTTCACTGAGAGACAGTGGTTTGTACCGTGGCCAAAAATCTTCGCTAGGTAAAGTGCTAAGAAAAATTGGTTTTTTTTACAGAAAGTCTGATAAGAGAAAAATTTTATTGGAACGCCATGATATAGCGCTGGCTCGCTGTGATTTTCTAAGGAAAGCTAAACAAATCGAAGACTGGTCGAATGTGGTTTTCACTGACGAAACTTGGCTCAATGCTAATCATACAATATCGAGATCGTGGACTGATGACACTGCAGCATCTACTTCGGCTGTGCCTATAGGCAAGGGCGAACGCCTTATAGTTTGCCACGCAGGCAGTGCAAAAGGATTTGTAACAGATGCTTTGCTAACTTTTAAATCCAAAAAATCTGGTGACTATCACGAAGAGATGAATGCAGAAGTATATGAATGTTGGTTTAGGGAAATGTTGACGCTACTAGAAGAACCTTCAATTATATTTATAGACAACGCGCCCTTTCATTCGCGGCAAATAAATAAAAAGCCAACGCAAAGCAGTACCAAAGACCAAATTGTTAACTGGCTTCGTGATAATGGTGAGGATGTGACTGATACATTGTTGAAAGCGGAGCTGATAAGAATTTTAAATTCGAAACGTATACCTAAAAGATACGTCGTCGATGAAATGGCTGCGGAATATGGACATACTGTCATTAGAATCCCACCGTATCACTGTCAGTATAATGCCATCGAATTGATATGGGCACAAATTAAAGGGAAGGCAGCAAGAAATAACACAACGCCGCCGTTTACAGCAAATAAAATGTTGCAGTTATTAACTAGCGCGTGTGGTGATGTGACGCCTGAAAACTGGGCGAGTGTTGTACAGAGGACAAAAAAATTAATAATGTCTGATTGGGATCGAGATGTTGCAATTGATAACATGATGGCACAAGAATTGGTTATTTATGTAACAGAGGACTCAGCTGACGAGTCTAGTGTAATTTACGAAGAAGAATCTGATGAATCTATGTAATAAATAATGTAAATAAATTTACTTGTTTAATTTTTATATTATATATTTGGCGAATTACCCAATTGGGGTAATTCGCCAAATATATAAAATTTTGCCTAATTTCTTGGCATGTGTAAAACTTTATTTTTTCGTATATTTCTGATCCATTTAAGAAAGTTTTCCTTTTTCTCTCTTAAATGGATCAGAAATATATGAAAAAATAAAGTTTTACACATGCCAAGTAAATTAGGCAAAATTTTATATTTTTGGCGAATTACCAATTACCTAGCTAGTTTGTTAAAAAAATGGTATGTATGTGATTTTCTAAGTATTCTTGATCATAATTCTTGATTTAAACTTGACGTAGATGTTATTAACTACATATGCGTTTTAATATTAAAATTCACATACCTATAAATAATGTAAGGTCGCTGTCGAGAAGGAAATAAATAAATTTACAAATATTTGATTTGAAGACAATTTATCGATTTATCTGATTTCAAGAACTGCTTATTGTCTGTGGTAGTTTGTTATGCACAGAGCACTTCACTATGTGGGCGTTACCCGTCTAGAAAGTATATTATTACTGTAGTACTATAATTTGAAAATAGAAACAATATTTCATACGCGCGATCTGTCAAAAAGAAAATAACATAATGGACAGAGTATAGTTACTTCTGTTGCCAATTCCAGAATATCCGGAGGCGTACAGATATCGTCGCTGTCCATTTTTAACTTTTAATTTGAATAAATTGTGTAAAACAAAACACACTGCGAAACATTAAATTCGCGCGTACGTGTATTGTTACAGTGAACTTGCCGCCATTAAAATCTAACCAATGAGAGCACAGCTGCGCGCGCAGGGCCGATCAAGAGCGAGCGCGCGCTGTTCAGTTTTCACGTATAATCCAACTATTTTCAAAAGCCAGCCTAATATAAAAAATTTTATTACAACTTGTCTGAGGATTTTGACATATGGCTCGCCAGGTTAATTGGTCGCGTTTTATTGATGTTATAATGAGATTTTACGATATCGATGTGGATATTATACCATCATGTGAAATTGCTTAAATTGAGTGTTTTGTTGTCTGCGCTATAACAGTAGTAATTATAAATCAAGTATGGGAAACATAAGTAGAATGTTACAACATTAGTGTAGATAAAATATTGTAAATAGACATTCTTGTCACTTACAATATTTTTATGTGTTAAATATAGTAGATGTACATTTTGTGTTTGTGTTGTTGTGTATGTGTGTGTAAGCCAATAGACTTATAAAGTTACAAACTCACAATGAGACCGAGAAAATAATAATGTGTGCAGTATGATTTCCTCAGTCTCACCGTAGGTTTGCATCTGTTTATATTTTTTATCTCATATTTATTAAGTATATATATCTTTAATTGTAAGTTTATCTCATTATAAAGTCTACAACTAGTTGAGGCAATTTGTCGCATAGCAAAGCTGGTTCTACAAGGTATTGGAGGGTATGGAGGTCTCTGTCGACGCTTTGACGGATCGTTACATTGTTGGGGAAGAGTAGTATGTTGTCGCAATACTGTTCTGAAAATGAAAATCTGTCTAACAGTCAATGCTCTAACAGATTCATATACTTGAGTGGTTGGAAATCTAAACAGTTTTCTGCACATAACTTTCAGGATTGCCCTCTGTGCTCGTTCTAACTTTATAAGTGTAGATTTGTATACATTTACTTTTATTATCTATTTTGTTAACCACATACTTTACTAAAGATGCGATGGCATCTTCTGTTGAGCTTTTTTTTTGAAACCGAATTTGTTTTCCGATAATAAGAAATTTGTTTCTAAATAGCTTAGTAAATTATTATTTTGATTTTTTAAGACCTTCGACAGTGCAGGTAAAACTGAGATCGGCCTATAATTAGTAAGAAGACTCTTATCACCGCTTTGTATATAGGATATGCAATGCTTTTTAGAAGCTTTTGGAAACTTTCTACTTGTGATAGCCAGGTTACATACTACTCTGTGTAAAATGTATCGGGAATATGTCAATAAAAAAGACCCACGTAAAAGAGGTCATTCTAATTTTTTTACTGCATGTTGGTAGAACTGTACTGATATAGCGCGCAAAATTTGAGCGGGATCTGTCATTTATTTTAAACTACACTTTTTGTTGGTCATAATTTTGAGTCCTCGGCGATTTTTACAATGGAAAATAATGTTGAACAAAGAGTGTGTGAGTGGGTTCAATTTAACTTATTTGTACATCTCGATAAACAGATACAAAACGGCAAAAATAAACCTAAACTGTATGGGACTTGGTTATAATGGTTTGGTCAGTGTGTCTGCAATCATGAAGCCGATGTGAATGTGTTGTGTGCTTTTTATTCTGTGGTCGGTTTAAGCGATTGCTCCACACCAGTCGGATGGACGTTCGATAGTTTTACTCGATTCGCTAGTTCATGTTTAAGTGAGCTTACTTTGTAAGCATCTAAATTATTAATATTTGCGGTAAAGTTTACCAGCACCTTTTTTTTATACGTACATATACTCACGCTTCTTTTCTGTGGAATAGTACGCAGAGATCAGTTTTCCTACGATCTTGCTACGATCCAAACATATTTCCCTAGCTTCCTCAACTTTCATTAATATTTTCAAGCACTCTCGTCTATTACAAGTACTCCTGACTTACTTTTCTTTAATATATTACCTATTTTATCCAAGTATGTCCGTCTAGGTCGTCCCCTACGAACTGATCTATTTATATTTGCCTTATAAATTTATTTCGTTGAACTTTTACCAACAGATATTGAATAAAAGGTACACAAGAGTTGCCACACAGCCCTGTCCATCCATCAACATTTCAACATATATACCCGCCATACGCCGCAGCCTTTAATCTTTTCAAACATGTTTTCTTTTACCACGTCGTCTAACGTGAATTCTATCTCATTTATTTTCTCAACTGTATGGGATTTAACCTTGCCTCCCTTTCAAACAAACTTTTAATATACCCTTTCCATCTCCTTAGCATGCATTCTTATCATGCATCTTTTAAAACTTCTAATATGGCTTCTGACTTTTAACTGTCGTCATTTGATGTCACTATTTTACCTCCACTGTTCTTATGGACTTCCAAAAGCACTATGTTAGTTTTGAAATCTTCACATGACTCTTTTTTCTTTCTTTCTTCTAACGACATCCTTGGTTGCATTCTTCCACCTATATTTCACCCTTATCTCATTTACACCCTCATTCGATGTTTGTTGCATTCGCTGATTAGCTTTTGTTGTTACAAATCCAATCCAATCTAACCAAGCTTTCTTTTCCCTAGAAATTGTATCTCATGTAACCTTGTCAAAACATACATCGGTCGTAAGAGAAAGAAATTTCTTCAACTCACTCCACAAACACCAATAGCAACAATCATCACTCTTTTTATAACTCTCCCATACATCTTTCACATTTATTTTCTATAAAATACTCTTCATTCTTTCATCTACATTCATCATTTCATTTCTAGTTTCTAGTATACATGTGGATCTTCTTATGATCAAACATCTGTTTCCAATGCAAGCAAATCGCTAGCAGGCTTCTCCCATTATCTTTTTTAAGATATTCATATTCTGTGCATTTCAATGTGTTTGACATATATGCAATGTTAAGCCTATGCAGACTTGATTACCATATTCATAGTAAAGGCATAGGAATAATCGACATCTAGTCTCTACATTACATTATGCTGATTAGAACCTGTTGAGTGTTTATTATATTTTTGCCCAGTCCATTATAAACAATGTGATGAAAACTTTCACAGCTGCGACTTACAACATACTTAATTGCGTAATCGGAAAACGGAATATTTACAGTACCTATACCAAGATTAACTTTCACCTTAAGAAAAAACTGCGCGGTTTTTTTGTTAAGGTATCAATGTAGGTATATATTCATCTCCCTACTAAATAACACTTGAGCAATTTTTTTTCTTAAAATCTAAGATATCCGTCGTTATGTCCTTTTGTTTTCCTTTTATGATTTATTTATTAAATGTCCATAAAAGCTATAAAATTAACAGATTTTCGCACATTTTCTCTTGTACCTATTTATAGATATACCGCATATATACTATAATCTAATTAATGTTATTCACAGTGTTTGGCTCTTAAGTAGTAGTCATAATATCTTTAATTTATATCAACAACCTTCGTACCATAAATTTTACGGTATCTTACAAAAATGATTAAAACAGCTTATATTAATTTATTTGCTATATATTGAATTAATTTGTATTTTATATTCCAATTATAATCATTTTATACTTACCAATGGTCCTGTGTTTCTTGGCTTGCTGTTGTGTGGATCTACGTGATTGGTCATATTAGCCAAAAATGTACACATTGCCTTGCTAGATGGAGACCATCTATTAAAAAGGCGCGCCAAGTATTGACTGCGGGGCTGGAATACTGCGTCTTCTGGCATATAACAGGATGGTGTGAATTTTATCGGGGGAACAATTTTACAAATTCCATACGCTGATCCATATTGTGCTATAGATTCAATGTACATGAGTGGGTCCTAAAAATAACACAAACAATATACAGCTGTAAAAAAATACCTTACAAGGTATATATATACACGTATATAACTTCAATATCCTATTGAGTCGAAACATGCCCGTATAACTAAAAAACAACGTCTGGGTTAATTAGCTAATTGAGATTTATTTCTAAATCGCCCTCTAGTACGAATTGTGAAACATCATATTATTTGAAAAATAAAATTAATGCTTCCGTACGCATTTTACAACTAAACCATGAAAAGTATGTCTTGCTCAATTGACAGTGATTAATTAAATTTTATGAAGAAGCTTCAGTTGCGTATTATTAACGTTACGTTAACGTCGCTATAGCGCGTCACATGGAGAAGTATAAGCGATTCTATAAAGATCTATTATCTTTAACTCTGCTACTCTACACTAGCGGGCGCTACCGACACAAAGAAAATTTATTTCATTTCCATTAAATTTCTACAGCCTTCCCAAAACTTCATCATCATCATCATCATCATCATCAGCCCCTCTTCGTCCACTCCTGGACATAGGCCTCTTCGAGTGTACGCCAAAACTTCGATGTGCTTAAATCGCACCTAATTGTTCAAGAATAAGTTTATTGATTCGGTCGCGAAACAATGTTTATAGACTTCATAGAAGCACCAAAAAATTGTTTGTTATAATATGGAGCATGTAACATTTTTCTTTGAGATCACGTGACATATAAACGAAGCCATCATGACATTTTGAAGACAATTGAAGACAGACGACTTCGGCGAGATTGAACCTCATCTATGTGGAGCTTGCGTTGCGGAAAAGAACAATTTAGTTTTGTAAAAAATTAAATACTCGAGAATTATTTATTAATAATTATTTAGAATTCCAATAACGTTTAAACATTTCTGTGTTCTATTATTAAAAACATTAAATATTAATTGGGTGGTTAATAGTATTTTTCTGCACGGTTTGGTCAATAGTAGGTTTGATAACTACTTATATATTTTTTACAGAGGTCGGAATAAGGTAGAGTTATTCATGTACTTACACTGATTTCATACAGAGAAAGAATAAAATGGATATGCCTCAAATCCCGCGATCAATTTTAAAGAGCAGAAATAAATCATACAAATTTTAAATAAAAAGTTATTTACTTTTACACAATTTAAATATATATACATTTTTGCACGCGCGACGTTGCCAAACTTACATCAGTGATCATCGGATGTCCGAAGTTGCAAAATTCCAATACGACATACACACCACCATAGCTTGTGAGAACAAAAGAATACTAATAGCGGAAATGTGGAGCCCTCCCCGCTTAACGGAATGGACTAGATTTTGTCTCTTCCTACCGCATTCAAAGTATGTATTAGCAGAAGCAATAATGCCGGAAACGAATACTTCAAATCTCACTGGTAATTAATCGGACAATGATTCTGATGGGCCATTTGAATAACCTCCACGAGTCTAGGCTAGAAGCAAAAGTATTCGCTCGTATTTATATAAAAGGCGAAATATGCTCCGTGAGAATTTAATTAAAACTATCAATAATTTGTATTGCGAATTAATGTAAGGTAATGAAAATTTTATGTTAATAATTTTGTTTTATTTGTCTATCTCTGAGGTTTTTATTTTTATTTATTTGTTATATTGTTGGCCACATTCACATTAATATCAACATTTCGATGCAAGTACATAAATAACTCTATCTAATTCCGAACTCTGGTTATGTATAAAAAAACTATCAAATAAATAAGTTCCCATAATTACAGCCAGTTTGAAATTGTTGACTCGCTCTTCAGTGGATAAGATGCAAAGTTTTAATCTATGCTAAATATAGGAAACAAGAAAATTATAGTGTAAATTTTGAATCCCTTTCTCAAACGACATAACATAGGTGTCAAATGAGGGACAATTATTTATTTAAAACTATGATAATATAATAAATCTATAACTTTATATAAACCTATTTTTTTTTTGTATTTTGTAAGAGGCGCAATATATTTATTTTTAGATAGTTTTTTATACCTAATGGAATCTGTTAAATTTGCAATAACTGGCATTACTCATGCCAATGACATGAAATTTATTAATTATACGATTTGAATTAAAAATAGAACAGTTGATTGTATTTACATCGCACACGCGGACACCGAGAATATTCTATCACATACAAAAAATACTTACAGAAAATTCCTCCACGCTCGGATAAAACACTGGCGCTTTGACAAGTTTAGCTGTTTCGAAAGGTGTTGGAAATGGTTCCCTCTGTTTCTGCTTCTTCTTCTTGCGGACTCTGATCACATCGTAGTCATCTTGCAATGAGTCTTCTTCGGAAGAGGACGATGACGATAGCATGTTTAAAATTTCTAAGTCACGTAATTCTTCAGACGTCTGATTGACTGCCGATGGCATCTGATTAACTGCCGATGGCATCTGATTAACTGCCGATGGCATCTGATTAACTGCCGATGGCGTCTGATTAACTGCCGATGACGTCTGATTAACTGCCGATGACGTCTGATTAACTGCCGATGACGTCTGATTAACTGCCGATGACGTCTGATTAACTGCCGATGACGTCTGATTGACTGCCGATGGCGTCTGATTAACAGCCGATGGAGTCTGATTAACAGCCGATGGCGTCTGATTAACTACCGATGGCGTCTGATTATCTGCCGATGGCAACTGATTAACTATCAATGGCGTCTGATTAACTACCGATAGCGTCTGATTAACCACCGATGGCGTCTGATTAACTCCCGACGGTGTCTCATTAACTGTCGAGGGCGTCTGATTAACTGCCGACGGCGTCTCATTAACTGCCGAAGGCGTCTGATTAACTGCCGATGGGGTTTGATTAACTGCTGATGGCATCTGATTAACTGCCGATGGCGTCTGATTAAATGCCGATGGCGTCTGATTAATTGCCGATGACGTCTGATTGACTTCCGATGGCGAATGATTAACTGCCGATAGAGTTTCATTAACTGCCGATGGCGTCTGATCAACTACCGATGGCGTCTGATTATCTGCCGATAGCGACTGATTATCTGCCGATGGCGACTGATTAACTGTCGGTGGCGTCTGATTAACTACCGATGGCGTCTGATTAACTGCCGACGGCGTCTCATTAACTGCCGACGGCGTCTCATTAACTGCCGAGGGCATCTGATTAACTGCCGATGGAGTTTGATTAAATCCCGATGGCGTCTGATTAACTGCCGAAGACATCTCTGCCTGAGATGTCGATGGCCTTCTATCTACTATCTCTACCACATTCTCCTGAGAATTAAGTCCCTGTTTAAAATATATTGAAACTGGCTTTGAAGTTATGACTCTGACTTTAGTTGGCCGTAGTTTCGATGTGGAATCACAGGTTTGGCTTGCTCGATTGGTATTTGATGAAGTAGCCTGTACTTGCTGTAATGTCGGTGATAATTGACTGAGCGAATCATTAGTACGCACAGCAGTAGATGCGCCTGCTTGTGTATCGTTTAAATTTTGAGTCGATCTGAAGGCATTGACACTAGAGACTGCAGCCTCTGTTTCAGCGTTGAATTCATACACATCGACAACTTCAGGCTCTGACTCTTCAGTAGAACATGAAGAGAAGTTAAAAATATTATTGGCCGAAACGGAATTATTATTACGCCTCTGTGATCCGCGCGTACTATGTGAGTTGGAATCTACACTAACATTTTGTTGTTTAGTTTTAGATTTTTGTGATCTTGACCTTTTCGTAGGTGCATGGACTAGTTCATCGGAATTTACTTCAGTAGACGTAGAGGGCACATTACTTTCACTTGAACGTTTATTTGTTAGCCTGGTACTAGACTTTCTCGTTTGAACTGTAACAAATAGAAAATAATTAATTCACTGTTCGCGTGGGTAACAGTTTAAACTTGCACGATATGGAAATACGTCATTTATAGTAAAACATAATTGAATAAAGTAAATTTAAAAATTACGTGCATTGTTTTCTCCAATAGAGAATAAAGTACCCTAATACTGTAGTAAAGTAGTAGAGTTATTTATGTACTTGCATGGAATGTTGATATTAATATGGACCTTTCCGGGATTTAATATAAATATTTTTTACAAATTACTGATAGTCTTAAGCAAATTCTCATACGCAAATTTCGCCTCTTTTTCATACGAGAGATTATACGATAAATTAGAGATAGATAGGTACGTAAGATTTGAAGTGTTCGCTTCCGACATTACTGTATAACTTTCGTGAGAATTAAAATATGTAACCATTAGCTTTTCAATGTTTTCTGGCTTCAATGAATTTCTCCGAACGTGTAAAATCCATTTGTGTAAAAATAAATAACTTTTTATTAAAAAACACGGAATTTTTTTCTGCTCTTTAAAATTAATCTCGGGATTTGAGGCATATCTATTTTATTTTTTCGCTGTATGAAATCAGTATAAGTACGTGAAAATCTACCTAATTCCGACCTTAGATGATAAAGTAAACAAAGCTTGTATGCCATAAATCAATAAACCATTCTCACATGTCATTAAATTTTTCAGAGTAATCGAAAACAAATTTCATAGGTTCATTATGACAACGAAAAGAGAAGAAGCCGAAAATAGATCTCAGTGGCGTACACTCGAAGAGGCCTATGTCCAGCAGTGGACGAAGAGGGGCTGATGATGATTATGACAACTGTCAAATAAACTGGCATAGTTTTTTTGTTTATACCACGATGGTGGCAAACAGGCCTACGGCCCGCCTGATGGTAAGCGGTTACCGTAGCCTATACACACTTGCAACACCAGGGGTGTCACTCGCGCGTTGTCGTCCCTTCAAAAACCTATTTACTCCCCTTTTGAAGAACCCCGCTTAGTGTAGTCGATCAAAAAAATCGATACCCATTATCCCACCCATATAATGTTATATCGATATCTATTCTTTGGAGTCGGTAATAGATACAAGTAATTCTCGAAAATGATTGTTAAAAGAGAAACAAATTTGAATAATAAATCTAAAATTAATAATCATTAGTATTGGAAAGCCGCTGCTTACAATAAATGCCTTATTTATGAAAAGAAAAATGTTCTTTTATTTTAAATTATCAAAGTTAAGAAACTATTAATTTCTTATTCTTTATAAAACGATTTTTTTATAGGATTGTTTATAGGGTGATCCATTTGCTACCAGCAAACGAGCAAATCACCTGATCGTAAGCGATAACCGTTGCCCATGGACACCCGCATCACCAGAGGAGTCACAGATGCGTTGCCGGCCTTTAAAATATAAATTATCCGTAGGAAAAGTAAATTAAAAGCAAACACAAAAAATATTTATTTATTTTATTCACTTTCACTGCAATAACTGCTATCATCATCTTTTTTAATTTCATTAATTATTATCGAATTCGTATTAATTATAATCGAAAGAGTTCAGTATACAACAAGCCAGGGTCAACAAAAAGAGCAGAAACAGACCAAAAAATAATAGCTTATATTATGTAGTGGTACTGTTCTCTGAATAAAAAAGGTAGCCCTACCGTTAAACTTACTTGATTCTGGCTTTGGTGTCAGCTGCGCAGTGCCATTAAGCGCAGCAGTTGATGAACCACTGGACTGCATAAGACGGCTCATAAGCAATGGTGCTGAAAAAATAATTTATGCAATCAAGAAATATTATTTTTTTAAATAAATTATGTTCATTATATAGGTTTCATTATTAAATTTATTTCTAAAATACGAGATAAAGCCTCCATCCATGCTTACACCTTTACCTTCAGTCAGTGTCATAACTAGAATCAACTAGATACGAAAACCACATATTATTTGATAATGATTACTATCCACAATTCACAAATATGAATAATAAATTGCAAGATTACACGATAATAATCCCAAAAATTTTAATAACAACCTTAGTAACCCACATTGTAAAAAATCTTAAAAAATCGTAGCTACGCGTATATCATTAAACTTACTTGCTTTTGAGAGTGGGGACGACTGCGTAGTAGCAGTAAACACAGCTGTGGAGGAACTACTGGGCTGTACAGGGTGGCTCATAGTCAATGGTGCTGATAAAAATAATGATTTCAGTCAAAAATTACGGTGGTTAGAAATTTATTTTCAAATTACGAGATAAAACCATAACACATCCATGCTCACACCTTTATATTCAATCTGTGTCATAACTACAATCACAAAACAACACGTCACATGATTTAATTACTGTCCACCATTCCCTAATGCAAATAAAATGTATGATTGCATGATAACATTCACAAAAATTTCAATAATTAACCTTGTTAACCCACTTTATAAAGCTTATATTAGTTCATATTAAAAAATGGTACTGGTTCTCGGAAAGAAAAACGTAGCCCTGTCATTACTTACTTGGTTCTGGGCGTGAGAACGGCTGCGTAGTAGCAGTAAGCGCGGCTACCGATGCATTACTGGCCTGCACAGGGTGGCTCGTAGTCAATGGTGCTGATAAAAATAATCAAATCAGTCAAAAGTAACTTATTTTCAAAATACGAGATAAGACCTAACACCTTTACGTTCAGTCAGTGTTATAGCTAGAATCAGCTAAAAACCGAAAATCACATATTACATGATACAATAACTATCCAAAATTCCCTAATATCAAAAATTCCCATATAAATTACGTATTTATACGACAACAATCAAAACAATTTTGAAGTATTACAATTAAGTTAATCCACTTTATAAAACTTATATTAGCTTATATTATAAAGTGGTACTGTTTTCCAAAAGGAAAATTTGGCCCTACCATCAAATTTACTTGATTCTGGGGGTGTTATAGGTTGCATATTGACAGTACGTGTAATTGGTGCACTATTGGGCTCCACGAGGTGCCTATTAGGCGATGATGATGAAAAATAATCGATTCAGTCAAAAGTTACGGTAGTTTTATTATTAAATTTATTTTGAAAATACTCGTTGGATAAAGGTAAACAACGTGAATCATTTACCAACGAATAATTATATAGGTATTATGTCAAATTGACCAATTGAAATAGCGTTGTTATTTTCTCGCTTATCCTAATGGCTCTAACATAGGGTAGGGATGACCCTATGTTAGTGAGGTTACTCTATGTGAGTGAGAGTGGTGAATGATCCCCTCAGTGAGATATAAACTGTGATAATGATGACAATAGTTTCCAAAATAAGATAACAAGGACTAAATACAATAATTAATTGATTATTATATTTTCTTAATTGGAGTTTTTTTTGTTCCGGTTTTCATCACAGCTGATGATTGACCGTCATCTAGCCCCGATGTTCTTACCTGAATGGGGAAGTATTTGTGGAATCCTACTCACTTTGATCCAGTGTAGATCTTTATGCCCAGTGTATTCCGTCGTAGCCCACTAACAGGCATCGACCACCCACAGGTTGTCAAAAGCATATCCATGGATTGCAACCATCCATAGTCTGATCTCAGATTACGGTTTGACTTCTGTTCCTATTTCGCCAATTTTAACATTTCCTTCGATTTATATTTGATCTACATACATACATACATACACTCACGCCTTTTCCCACGGGGGTAGGCAGAGATTACGTCCTTCCACTTGCTACGGTCCTTACATATCTCTTTCGCTTCATCTACTTTCATAACATTCCTCATACATGCTCGACGATAAATTGAATGAAATTGAATTGAATAAATAAAATAATGAAATAATTGAATTCCTCATATTTGATCTAAATTGAATTTAATCTAAAGCACTGAGAGTTATGGATATGGAGAACCTTAATCTTTTTTTCTATGATGAGACAAAAATACAGAGCAGACTTTGTTCACGTAGGATGAGAACTAAATTATAAGCAGAGCTACAAATATTTTCGATGAATATCAAAACACCACGCGAAAGACAGAAGAAGAAGAATAAAGTTCCGTTCAACCGTTATATTTTTTACCGAATTTAAGTCTTGATGAAAACTTTTAATGTTAAGAAATAATTTTATTATTATTATTCATATATTTAATTAATAATCTTAAATTTAAGTTTTTTACAATATAGATATATAAAATAAATATAAATACTATAAAAAACTTAAACCTAGTATGCCGCCGGTAGCGAGGCAAGGCCCAA
Organism: Scirpophaga incertulas; assembly: GCA_036419045.1. NCBI lineage: Eukaryota > Metazoa > Arthropoda > Insecta > Lepidoptera > Crambidae > Scirpophaga > Scirpophaga incertulas. The sequence goes on along the minus strand of CM071626.1, from coordinate 12,152,086 downwards.
ACAAACCGGTGGTTAGGGCTGCAGACAGAGAAATCTCCGGACAATACGTGCCGTGTCGAGAATCACTGCTTTTTGTATCCGACCCTTGATCCATCCGTCAAGCGAGAGCCTCTTAAGATGTTGATCGAGACTCTTTGCTATCAAGCCATTCGCAGACACAACTATCGGAACAATGATTGTCGAATCAACATCCCACATGGCGGTTACCTCGTATGCCAAGTCAAGGTACTTACTGGCTTTGTCCTTCTCAGCTTTTACGAGGTTCTCGTCATGAGGGATGGTAATATCGACGAGCATTGCACGGCGTTGGGAGCGGTCGACCACCACGATATCAGGTTTATTGCACGCAATAGTCCTATCCGTGATGATAGAGCGATCCCAATAGAGCAACACACGGCCATTTTCAAGAACTGGCGCTGGTGCGTACTTATAGTACGGTGTCTCATGCTCAACAAGGCCGTATTGAAGGGCAAGTTGCTGATGGATGATCCTGGCTACTAGGTTGTGTCTATGCAAATACTCACCGTTTGCAAGATGAGAACAACCAGAGATAATATGCCTAAGTGACTCTCCGGGACGGCGGCATGCTCGACATATGTCGACGGTACCGTCCTTTAGGATATATTTTCTATAGTTGTTCGTCATCATTACTTCGTCCGCAATTGCACAGACAAAACCCTCAGTTTCCCCAAAGAGGTCACCGAAGCGCAGCCAGTTCACCGACGCGGGAAGATCTACATCAGGGCCCATTAAGGCCCGATAAAACCTTCCGTGCAACTCTTTGTCCCTCCATACTTCCCTGCGATTTTCGACGCTAAGCACCGATGGTTTACGCCAGTTCTCAACTGCCATAGAGAGAGGGGTAAATCCCTTGTCAACTGCCACAACGTCACAATGCATCCCACATTCGTTGTTTAGGAAATAGTTCCTGAGGCTGCACACTTCACGGTTATGGAGGTTTTTGGCATTTAGAAAGCCTCTACCACCACACTTCCGTGGAATGTACAGTCTCATAACAGACGAACGTGGGTGTAACATGCGATTTTTGTGAGTAGTTGACGGACTCTCCTATCCAAGGTGTCCAGCTCAGTCTGAGTCCATCTCAGTATGCCAAAGGAGTATATCAATAAAGGCATCACCCAACCATTGAAGGCACGCACCTTATTGCCACCAGACAAAAGACTATGAAGTACCTTTGTTAAGCGGCAAAAGAAACGTGTCTTCACCGATTCCTTGACATCCTTCACTGATATACCCAAAGACTCTGACATACCGAGATACTTGTACGTTTCGGCCTCAGACAAAGATCTGAGTGTCATTGTCTCTGAAAGTTGTAGATTTGTTGAATTTACAACTTTTCCCTGCCGTACATGCAAGACCGCACATTTGTCTACACCGAACTCCATCCCTATAGAGTTACTGAAAATCTGCGTAATTTTCAATAACTCCACAACGTCTTGGTGTTTCGGTGCAAACAACTTGAGATCATCCATGTACAGCAGATGACTAATGACCTCGCCCTGTCTACGTAGCCGATAGCCTAGACCTGAATCCTTCAGCAGAGTGCTGAGTGGATTCAGTGCTAAGCAAAACCACAAGGGACTCAAACTGTCACCCTGAAAAATGCCTCTCTCTATTTTGATCAAGTCTTGCGAATCAGAGGAACCGTCATCACTACATGGTTGACGAAGGACTGTGCTCCACTGTCGCATGCAGTTGCTTAGAAAGGATTTCAGAGTTGTATTGATTTTATACAATTCTAAAATCCTCTCCAGCCATGAATGCGGCACTGAATCATAGGCCTTCTTATAATCATCCACGCAGCTGATAGAGATCCCCTGTTCCGCCGAACTTGTTGGCTAATGGCCATGTCTATAGGAGGAGCTCTTTTGTACCACGGGACCAGCCTTACATCCATTCTGAGTTGGGGCCAAAATATTATTTGATACAATATGTGCATAGATTTTCTTGGTCAGAATGGAAGTAAGGAGCTTGTAGATCGTGGGCAAGCACGTAATGGGTCTATAGTTCTTGGATCCATGGTACTTCCCGATTTGTAGAGCAAGAAGGTAATACCGGTGGTCATAAAAGTGGGAAGGGAACACTGTTCCAAGGCTGTTTGAAATTGTGTAGGCAAAAGAGCATGAGAACATCTAAACCACTTAATCCAGAAGTTGTGCAATCCGTCAGGCCCAGGACATTTCCAGTTCTGTGCCGAACGGATGGCACAACTAATGTCTATAGGGTCTATAGTAATAGGCCCCATTGGTTCGATGGACTCGCATTCTCGTTTGACTACACGCATCCAATCACCTTCCACATGGTGATAGGCAGCGACCAGATGCCACGCCAGAAGCTACTCATGGTATTAGCAGCAGGCCGTCGCTCATCGACCACGTGGTGGTCAGTCCCTCCCATTTTCTGTACACCTTCTTTTGATCGCTTTGGAAAAGACGATTCTGAAAGTATCTGTCCACACGTACTCTGTAGCGACGAATTCGGTTTGCCCATGCACAGACTTTCTGCTTCAGATAGTCAATACGTTCTGTGACATTCGCCATATAGTCTGTTGGTCGGATACCAGTTCCGGCGAAGGCCTGTGCCACATAACGCATGACCCGGGGTCTGGTATTACCTCGGCTGAAGCAGATAAGTTTGCCAATGAGAGCCCTGAATGAGTTGACACGCTTTTCTATTATTATTATTATTAAATATACTAAAGAGCCTTTTATTTTATTTAGCTAATTATTCAAAAATCGTGTATTTCATGAAAAATGGACGAAAAATAATAATTTCTACGTGAAATGTAACGTCCCGAGAGGAAAAAGATCACAGTCTATCTAGCCACAAAAACGATTGCGGATGACCACTTTTTATATGTAGATAGAAGGTCGATCTGTAAATTGGTATCAAACTTTAGATTTTATATTAGTATATCAATTTCGTGCGTTGGCATTAATTCCAAAAAATGTTTCTGGCCCCACCATTGGTGTTTCCAATTCCACTCCCGCTAAGGAATCTACCTTTTCGTTGAGAGATAGAGATAAAACCGATGAGAAATAATATATTGTAAAGTGTTCACTATTAATATTGTAGGAAACAATGAAGTATAGAAATAGAACATGTATTTTTTGAAACTACAACAAGACGTTCAAGGCTGCCTAAAGCGTATAGGTATTCGAAAGCCTGAAAAATAATTTGGTTTTTTATTTCCACCCTATATCCCCCATTCCGCGAATATAAAAACGCTCACTTGTATATCTGTAAACAATGGCGGATTTGAAGTGGTAATAATATAGGTATTAATTAACAGTTACATCACTGCTGTTAATGAATGATCATTTTAAAAACAGAGAAAAAGTGTACAATTTTATGTCCAGAATAGAGACAGTTCAAGATGCACATTGAAAAGGAAATATTTATCCAAAATACAATGATATTGTTACGCCGGTAACGCCGGTGGCTTAGTAAAACTTCAAAAATGATTTTCTGTGACTTAGAAACGTTTTCAGCAGGCTGAAACGTCGTTTCAGGCCGTTTCAGAAGTAGCTCTTTCACATACTAAAAAAATCTAAATTACACCCAAATTACAGTAGTTTTCAGGCACCTGAAACATGTTTTCAGTACGTTTCAGGCTACCCTCTATCCAACGCCGCAATAACCTGAAAACCCGTTTCCAGACGTTTTCAGGACCCCTTATGAGCCATTAAGCCTACTTCAGTAAAAGGACATAAATTTCAATAGGAGTGAAAGAGATAGCAATAGTAGAAAGAGACAGATATAGTTGGAACATTCGAGAAGTATTAGAATGAGAAAACATCATTAGAAAGAGATAGACAAACTCAGAATATTCGAGAAAGATAGTACGGGAATATTCGAGTATTGTGTGACAAGGATAGCACAAGGAAGAGACAGTTATACTCGAAATATCTCGAACGCGCGACGTCATTCCTACGCGCTTATGTATTGGACTACACATTCGAGTGTGTCCGCGAATGTTCTGGCAAGAGTGGCAAGTGCCTTAGGGGACTATATAAGGCTGTGTCCGGCCGCCGGGAGGCGAGTATTGTTTTGCGATACAGTGCGAAAACATCTAAGAAGTGATATTGGAGAACTAAGAAGTGACTTTCAGTGCTTTCAGTGAAGTGATTAGTGACTGTTAGTGTGCTAATTAATAAAAGTTCAGTGTTTTTTGTTAGATCGCCGTTTGATTTACTGACCCCAGCTCGTAACAATATTATACAGCTCGTATACGTCGCAACCGAAAGGCACAAATCTACTCAAACAATGCTAAGGCGATTAAGCCTTAGTCAACCACGCTGGCCCAGTGCGGATTGGTAGATTATATACATTTTTGTATTATTCCGCAGATGTATGCAAATTTTCGATAAAGGAAACGCATTGATTCTTGACACGATCATCGAACCCTGGCCCACTGAATCGTCCGATTAGTTGACCACATCGCTACCGATGCTCCTAAAAATAATTATTAAATAAAAAGCCATTTAGCTATGTGTAAATGGAATTGAAAATAATTAGCTTATCATAGAATACAGCAAAACAAATTACGAAAACATAGCGCTTCCAGCACATAAGCACTTACTTGATTCTGCAGGTGGTGGCTTATTTGTACTGGTAGAAGTTGATTTAGCCCGAGTACGTGCCTCGTTCATAACGTGCCAGGAACGCAAGACAGCTAAAATAATATTTTTTTTATTAATTAACAATTGTTAACATTTTACAAGTCGGAAAGTTAGGAGTTACCCATCTAAATGAGACCAAACTCCCGTGATGGTCCGGTGGTCAGCAGTTTAGCAACTGTAATTCGTTGACAAGTTCAACTAAAAGGTTTTTATAGCACAAATGTAGTTTTAATTTATTCTGTTGTTGTTATATTTAATAAGTAAATAAACATGTTCATTGAATAAAAAAGTTAACTAGAATATTGAAAATACGATCCCCGTAGGCTTTATTTGACTTAATATGTATTTATTTCCTTACAATTAACCAAACCTAAATTCTTACCATTTCTTCTCTTCTGCTGTCCCATAAAGGAATTGAGTGGCATATTATCTTCACTATCCGATGATTCTACATGTCCTCTTGTTATAGCAGCTTCCACTGCATCATCAGTTAACCGCTTACTACGGCGTAACGATCTAAGATCTAATGAGGAGTGTGCCACAGTCGCATAATCCATACGAAGTCTGGCACGCAGTCGAGAGCTTCTCCTAGAAATAATTTTCTGAGCAGGTTTATTCAGAGCGCGATTTACTCGACCTGATGACTTTCTTTGCGGCTTTTTAAAACTGTTATGAATATCTACTGGACACGGTATTGACCTAACTTCCAATAATAGTGAATTAGGATCAACTGCAGAATTTACTTCCTCTAACGCGTTAGTACTCGTTATTGTTGACACGTTACTACTCGCACACGCTGGTCTTTCAATAATCGGTTCCTCTGGGGTATTGATAACCGATGGCGCATCGATATTCATTCTTGCTGACATAATGGCGTTCGACAAGTCCGTGCCAAGTGATTCTTCTTCCAGCTGCCTAGCTTGATTTCTAGCCAATATTTTTGCCGTTTCTCCCCTATTTAGCATTACTACTATTTGTCTGTTGTCGTCCCGTTCTGTAATAAAAAGTTAAAAAAAAAAGGTGTTAAAACTCATTGCCTTAAAATGATCATCACACGTGTGCAGTGTGCCATGGCGGTACCGTGTTCACTGCTTACAGTGAAGCAGATCTCAAGTCGCATTAGCCTCTATTAAATCTGTTGATGAAAAAACTAACTAACGCTAAGATTTATAAGACGTTTTTAACACACTGTTTACAAAATAACTAAAAAATAATAGCTGGGAACCAAAACTTTTTAAGGCGAATTTTGATTAAGTACATGTGAATGTTTGAAAATATGGATAAATGTATATTGTTATTATTATTATTTCAATAACAAAAACACATTTTTCGGATCCGAGTGGTCGGAACACAGCATGTTGGGTGCAGAACACTCGGATCGGTTTACTGACTACTACAAAATGAACGGGACGCTCGCTCGTATCCGAGTGGGAGGCACCGCTAGCTATGCCCCCGCCCCACTCGGACCCGAATGGGGAGCACGGAATGTGTTAAAGAGAAAGAAATTTACTCACTATTATGCACCGCCCGCATTCTGGAGGGCGGGAGCGTTAGTTCAAGGCGATAGGGTCCCAGACCTTCTGCCCGACCAAAGGCTGGTAGGTAGTGTTTAGTTGGTAGGCTGGCCTTCCGCTAGAGTCCAACATAAGCATCCGCCGTAGACCGGTTGCGGGTGGTATCCGGTGCAAGGTCGTCCGAGCACCAGGGGGTTGTCATAGCGACCACTGTGGTGGCGCACCCCCTATGAGGATTCACTACCATCCCCCGTGGGAAAAAAAACTGGTTTGCCTGAGCGATATGCTGACATACCTTTTATATGTCCATCACCTGTATACCCATAACACCCATTTATTATAATTAATACTCAATACATGTGCATTTCCTATTAATGATAATAATGTTTATTTATGTATATATGATATGTTATTCTATAGTTATACAATAATACATTGTAAACCTATAAGTATGTGTTCGTTTAATTTGCTGTTTCGTTTTCAAATATTTAGCCGGGGTAGATTGCTGTTGTGGCACATTATAAAGCAAATCAAATATGTGAATTTATAATATTGTTAAATAAAGTTATGTCTATTTTAAAGTCGATTTGTACATCCATGTCTTTTATTATTATCATAGCTAGGTAGCAGTGGCGTAGCGTGCTTTGGAGGGGCCCGGTATCAAAATTAGTTGGGGGGGCCAAATGAAAGGTAAAGTTTTCTAACAAAAGAAACAAAAATGCTTGTATTAAATTAAAATAAATATTTATTGTTTATAAATTATCGGTTCCTTCTAGAAATTGAGCTAGCCAAACAATTCAAATTAAATGTACACTTTTCTTGCCTTTTTTCGGCAAATTGATTTATTAAATCTTCTATAGCTAAAAACGATTTCAGTTTTTCTAATATTTCTGCCTCTATAAACAATAGTGACAAGTTGTTAACCATTCCTGTCCCATCGAAGTCCTTAGGTAATTTTTTATCATCCTACATCGGTTTTTTATGTTTTCCCCGGGAAACACGAGATTAAGTGACATTGGGGATAAGATTTCACTATTTTTTGTTTACACACGTCAGGGGCATCTGTAGCCCGGGGGCCCCATATCATTGATACGGCTAATACGGGGGTAGCTACGCCCCTGCTAGGTAGCAATACGAATGTTACTCTGCTAAATTTGTATAAAAGAGACTAGCAAGATTTGTCAACTCGCATCATTTTGTAAAAGTCTACTAATATAAAAATATGGTTTTATATTGTTATAATCTAATATGAATTAGACCTCGTTCTTGTTAGACATACCTTTTGTGGAGGTACTATCATGACCGCCGTGTGGATTAGGCTTTTCCTTAATAGTAAAATCTGTCAACAAAACAAATACAAGAATTAAGCTACATTGATCAAAATCAACTTTATAGAGCGCAATTTTTCCTGGCAGAAAAAAGAGGCACAAGCCTAACATTTGTTAGATTAGTTAACCATACAGGCCCAGTGCGAATTGGGTTATTACTAGAGATCGGATAATCGGATGTATATTTACCTAAAGTTAATTTTTGGCTCACAAATTATGGAAGCGGCTTTTTAAAATACATTTTGTTAAATAAAAATCCCGGGAAAATACGGGACTGCAAATTTAACGTAGTGATATTGTTTGAAAATTACTAAATTAGCACGTGGTATTTATTTTCAAATGTAACGTCGTTTTTAAGCTCATATTACCGACTAGTTTTGCATTACCAAAATGTTCTACAGTACCGGAATTCCGGGATTTTTTTTTTATGGAAATAAAATAAAAAGACAGTTCCATACTTTGTCAAAAACTAAATTAGGTCAATAAATAAACATCCGGCTATCCAATTCCGCAATCTCGGGATTTTTATTTAACAAAACAATAAAAAGCCGTTTCAATACTTGTCTTAAACTAACTTTAGGTAAATATGCATCCGATTATCCGTTCTCTAGTTATTACGCCTTAGAATTTCTTTGCAGGTTTATGCATAACGTGAATGTATGAGAAACAGAATGAACAGAAAGGAGGATAGACCTCGTGATTTAAAACCAGCGCTGAAACCACAAAGTTACGAACTCTGTATTCAAATAAAATTATTTTACAAGAAACAAATAAAGTCATAAACGGAACATAATAGACACCTCGTGTGTGTCTGCTACCGGGCTTTGTTTCGAGTTTCGTTTCAGACGTATAAATACGCTCAACAAACTTTATATCAATTTATAATCAAAATTAACTTTATTCAAATATGACTTTATAGAAACCTCTTTTGAATCGTCCAATTGTTGTGTTTAATTAAAAGAAATTATTTTTATAAGAACACTTTATTAAAATCATCGTAGTCCATGACAGAGAGATAGAGGATATTACTTCTTAAAACTACTTATATAAATATGGCCAAGGGATTGTATCCGTACATCTATAATATGTATACACGACACCAATTTTTTTCCCTACCCTCCATTCAGGACGTATTTTTTAGCTGAGAAGAATAGGCGCATGAAACTTATCAGCTTTATCAAAAGTAATAACAACTTACAATAAATTATGTCGTTATCATACAATGTACATATGTGTTTACAATTTATACTGGAAAACTAATATTTACAATTTGGAATGTAATATCTTCAAATCAACACCAAGCATTGGCATCATTTAAATATTCGTTGAATTTGTTATAGCCCTTACTCATTAGCGTCTTTTTAACATGTACCTTGAACTTATGAAAAGGCAATTCAGCTACACTATGTGGAATCTTGTTATAAAAAATTAAATAAATTATATATTGATTAATATTCACCTAGTATATATGTAGATTACGAAAACCCCATTGATACATTCTCCAGGCCCTGCAAATCATCCGATTCGTAGAACAGTTCCAAAGCCACAGTGCCACTAACGCTCCCCATATCGTAATACCTTCTTGTGCACGACGCTGGCACACTTGACTGTGACTGGAATTGAGAAGGATCCCGAACTGCGAGGGGTTGGTCCAGGAAGAATTCAAACGCCAGTATATATTCGGTTCACTCGGCCAGGCAGGGTTTCCACGAGCCTTCTGTGGTACGTCCGGATGTCGTTCGCTTCTATATATGTATGTTCCCAGTTACGTCCCCATAATCCGCGTCGTGAAGGGGGAGACTCGCTATTTATTCCCGATTTTGGGCGCCGTGCCGACGCGTCAAAATGTTCGATTTTAGACCCCCCTCGGAAGGATGTACCATACAGAAAGCGCCTTTCTAACCCTTTTGGCTCCTTATTATGTCTCTTAATTCTTTCATTGACGCTATTCTTTATTTGTTACTATCCTAGCTTATTCTGTCGTATATTTACTTAACATGTATTGAAAATATCCTTACATACTATGGCCTAAGTCTATGGAACCTAAAGTCGGGCCGCTCTAAGATTACCGATATGACACTTTACTTTTTTTGGTTGTACATATAACTTTGTTATGAGTAACACATTTGGAAAATCGTTTAGAACAACTTTTATCAATACAATTTTCTGTCAAAATATCAAAGTTACGTAATTGTATTATTATTTGTCTTTTAGTACTTTAAATAATTTAAGAATAAAAAAAAAACTTATAATTTCCCCTTTGTATAGCGCTTTTACAAAGTTACTTCGTTGGTCACGCTTTCATAGTGATGTGCTCGGTAATACTCACTGCGTACTTTTGTGTTCCGGAATGTATTAGAATGAGGAGGTTTTGGCGCGATTTAATAGCGGCGGTTTGCATTATTTTTGTCAATATTGTTTTTTTGTGATATTTTTACGGTAAATGTGGTATTCACGGAATAAAAAATCAGATTATAGTTAGACTGAAAAAAATTAATTAGAATGATAGAAATATTACTTATAGCACTTGGAGGTTTCTTTTATACTACATTGCCTTGCGAGCATGAAACTCGATACGCTTCGATAAACTTGACATTGACATTAAATATCGATGAAATAAATTATTGCCATACAGAAAAAATTATACATTTAGAAATTTATTTGTTGCAAATATTTTATTTAGGGAATTGGATTAATTTTGACATTGGCAACCCAGCTGCTGTGAACGACTGACAATGTCAATCGTCCAACTCAGTCGTCTTTCGTACTCGTGCGCATAGACTACGTCCCTCAGTGTATTTGTTATTATTGTGACCCGGCTTTCTCCAGTTTATTGATTATCCTGCTTTTACGTTGACTTTGGTTATTGGACTCTGATTTTACTTTGTGTTTGGTTTAAAATGCCGAAACGAGGAAAACATTGAATAGTCAATGTCGGGAGCTTGTCATAAAGCTACAGGACTATTTCGAGCGTGAGTCACAAAATGGCGGACCCTTATTGCCCGTAACTCAAGTACAAGAGCGTTGGCTCTTGGAATCAGTGCCAAAACAATATATAATATCAACAAAGAAAAGTTTGGTGCTTCAGGCAGTGAAGAAAACATTCTAAGGACGCCTAAGAAAAGACGCAGACAAAAGCCAGTAACCGGTGTTGATTCTTTCGATGCTGATGCAATAAGGAATCACGTTTATAATTATTATACCCGCAATGAATATCCAACCAGAAGTCTGCTTATGATTTCATTAAAAGAGGCTGGCTTTCGCTCCACTAAACAAGTGGAGCGAAAACCGCTTTATCTAAATTGCTACATGGTATTGGTTTTGAATTCGCCAAAACCAATAAAAGGAAAATGTTAATGGAAAGGTATGACATAATTTTAAAAAGATGTGAATTTTTAAGAGAGGCTCTAAAAATAACTGATTGGGAGAACGTTGTTTTTATTGACGAGACATGGTTAAACGCTAACCACTCTGTGTTACGTACTTGGACTGATGGAACACATGCATCTACATCGGAACTGGACAAGGAAATGGACGCGGAAACTTTTAAATCTTGGTTTCAAAACCAATTACTCCCCAGTTTACCAGAGCCATCCATTATAATTATTGATAATGCGTCATATCACTCGGCGCAAATAAACAAAGCACCCACTCAAGCTAATAAGAAAGCAGATCTGGTAGGTTGGCTTGAAAAAAATGGTATAGAAACCAATCCCGAAATGTTAAAATCGGATTTACTCAAATTGGTGTTCGAAAATAAAGAAGCAAAAAAGCTATATGAAATCGATGAACTAGCTCTGGCACACGGACATCGTGTCCTGAGAATCCCGCCTTACCATTGCCAATACAACGCTATAGAGTTAATATAGGCGCAAGTCAAAGGTAATTTGTTTCTTCTTTATATAAACATTATATTAACACTCGTATTTAAACTCTGCATGACTGACTTGGTAGACTAAAAAAAATAAACAGCAGGACATAGACAGTTCATACATAGAAATATTAAAAACTAAATGATGAAAATATTCAGATAGAAAACAAATATCCAGACTTTTAAATTAAATTTTAGTGCTTCTAATACTAATAATAAAAATTATGTTACAGGTTACGCAGTTCGTCATAATACGACACCCCCGTTCAGCACGAAGAAAATGTTGAACCTACTTAAAGAGGCATGCTCCAAAGTGACCAAAGAGGATTGGGTCAAAGTGGTCGAAAAGACCCGAAAACTAATATTAGAAGATTACCAACGAGACATAAGAGTTGATTCTATTATAGACAATGAAATTGTGATTCGAGTAACAGATAGCGATAGCGACTCTATAAGTGAATCTGAAAGTGAATAAAACTTTTCAATCTTATTTTTGTTTTAATTAATCCTTACTTAGTTATTAAGTAGAAATAACAGTTACTTAAATGACTCGGTAATTTTGCCGTAGTCCCTCACTAGTGCTGTCAATCTGACATATGTCAAATCGGTAATCTTAGAGCGGCCTGACTATAATCTATTTATCTTTGTTTTATTTCTTATTATAACTATTCTAGATGCCTATCTCTGTCGCTATATTTATTGCTATATAATATTCTATCTCGGACATTCTCCCGCCATATAATATTCTATCCAAAACATTCTCCTGCCGTGAAACGCTGCGCCACCGCCGCACACGTTTCATTCCTGTTGTATGTTGAGGAATTCTGGTGTTGTGTCTTCTATTTCATTTTCGCTTGAGTAGTTGCATTTTTCTATGTCTCATGTGTCGACTTCTATGTTTCCAGCGTAGCTGGACCAGTTCTCTTCAGGCTATCTTACAAATTCGGACCCGGTGTACCATATGTGGTTACTACTCAGGTCATGTGGCACAGACCGGGTTGCATCATCAGCTACATTCATTTTCATCGGCAGCCAGCGCCAGGCTTGTATCATTTTCTTCGATGGCTGCGATGCGGTGCGCTACAAAGGGTTTGTATGACCGTGACCCAGTCTTTAGCCACGTTAGTACGGTGAGGCTGTCTGTCCAAAAGATCTTCTTGTGTGTTTTTCTATCGTGCTCTTCTATGATGGTGACGCCCATTCGACTACCCATAACTGCGGGTTGGAGCTCGAGGCGTGGGATTGAGGTGATTTTAAGTGACGCAACCTTCGCCTTTGCTGCTACGAGGCTGATGTGGGCTTCTCCTTTAGGTGTCACTGTTCTCCAATATAGGGCATCGCTGTAGTGCAGGTAGCATCTATGTAGGTATCGTGATGCTTTTCAAGTTCTCCAGGTGACCCAATCATCGTCGTCGAAGTCTTCGTCTAATTGCGTATCCCACGTCTCCACACTTCTTGAAGCAGTTGCTTTGCCCTTATTTACAGGTGAGGCTAGGCCGAGCGGATCATACAGTGACATGACTATTCTTAATGCTTCCCTCTTCGTAGTTCTGGCTCTGTGCAGTATTTCTTGTGGTATTCTCGCTAAGTCGAGATTGAACGTTAGCTCTTCGGTTTTCGTTTTCCAGACTAAACCCAGCACGCGTTCTGTATTCTCGTCACTACTGAGCGTCTTCATTTTTATGTTATCTTCTCTGGTGAGCTCTTCTAGCACTTCCTTGAGTTTAATGTCCATTTTCGTTACTTCGATTGTGATCGCCTGTTATATGTTTTCGTAACTATCTATGTAGTCGACATAGTGACTCTTCTTAATAGACAGCACAGCGTCCTCGTTTGTTTTTTCATATCGCTCGACGTTTCTATCTTTTATAAAAATCGCTATTGATGGCGAACATGTGACTCCGAATATACCCAAACTCTAAATAAGTTGTATGTGAAAACACTGCTGTATCTGGATAAGGCATTTGGGTATATAACTTAAATATGCTTATGTGAATAAAAGTAAATATGTTTATGTGAACTGTTTACAATCTTATATATAATTATTTATTAGATTGATTAGATGCAATTTATATTATTAATGAATATTGCATCCAATCAACTCTGTTATTAAACTTAGAGCACTTCAGTTAAATACTAAAACTGTCACCAAGAAGTTATTGTTGCTAGTGTCTAATGTGAGAATAGACTAACACATTGTGCCTTTTTTGCACGTATAAGAACAAACAACTTACGGAATGTGTTCTAAACGATGTATATCAGGTACTTACTTTGGTACGAGACAAGATCGATGATTTTTCCAGCAGACAAACTACTGTGGTAGACTTTTAAATTAGCATTTGCTGTGCTGTCGGGCCTGCGATCGATTGGCGGTGGCACAGAGGCCGGAGCACTAGGCGGCACGTATGCTCCCTGTGCGTATTTCCTCTGTGCCTGCACCTTTCTGTGAAGATAAAATTCTTGTTAATATCCTTATTACCAAAAACTATAATTAGTGTCACTATACTATATACTAATGATTTATACTAAAATATTAAATCTAGCTACGCCCCGAACTTCGTTGTCTGAGGATAATATTCTGAAACAAACCCAAATCTCACCAGGATGGCGCTGTTTCTAGTCTAGTCCCCATCTCAATCTGGTAAAATGTCATTTACGTAGTTTTAGAGAGTATATCCTTCTCTAAGTGCCATGATAATTTAAAGTCTCTAAAGCTATCCAATTGGCTGCGAAATTACGGAAATAGTGTATGCTTCTATAATTCTAATTCTTTTATTTATAACTAGTGTCAATGTTTAAAAAACTGTATTGTAGCCAATGGAGACAATTACAAATTAGCTTTATATATCTTCTTATATATAAAAATGAATCGCAAAATGTGTTGGTAAGCTCATAACTCAACAACGCCTGGACCAATTTGGCCAGTTCTTTTTTGTTAATGTTCGTTGAAGTTGAAGGAGGGTTTTTACAATGAGGAAAATTCGAATAATTATCGGAAATACCCTAAAAACAGCCCTTTTATTTTCCCATGCAAACGTTTTCTAACTAAAACGTACAGTCGAATTGAGCTTTATTGTTATTGTATAAAGTTCATATTGCAAGCACTCACTGTTGTCTAAGCAATGAAGGTGTGTTCCTAGCATCAAAGAGTCAATTTGCGCTTTATTAACGCTACATATAATTGAAAATCAATCATATCTATCAAAACAGTGTGCGTGCGTGCGTTGGAGCACAGACATCGTTGGAGGATTTAATGTCACGTTCCAAAATTGAATAGCCACAAAATGTAATAGGTCATTTAGACTTTTGTTGCGATTTGGTTGGCTATGCGACATTATCTATAAAATAATTGGGAACAAAAAACTGCCACTGTACAAATCTTTTTGACCGGACGAAGTCTGTCGGGTCAGCTAGTTTTAAATGATTTTGTATTGATGTATTAACTGAATATATTAATGAAATAAAAAATTTGACTTGTAACAATATTTATAGTATGACTAAGTTTATATTATAATAAATAGTCAAATATAATAAAAACAGGCTTTTGCAGAACTTTCTAGGTTAGTTGATGTGAAATGTTTTAATTATCTCATATTTAATACCCACAAATTAACTTTAACGAAGTGTGTTTGGATCGTAGCAAGTGGACAACTATATAACCTACCTACCCCCACGAAAAAGAAGTATGAGTATATGAATGTATATTGCTTACAAATTGATACAGAATATAGGCTATCAAACGTATTATACAGTATGCACATAATATACGAGGGTGGGTCAAAAAGTTCGCGGAATGGAGAAATGTAAGAAATAAAACACAAAATTATTTTTCCTTCTCAATATTCCCCCTTAACTGTAATACCTTTATTAGACCCAGCGACTCATCAAGAGTTCTGACCGCCCTAGGCTAATTGTAAGAACGCGCCCCAGCCAGGTGTGTTACGGCCTAAAAAGAACCGATTCGAGTTAAGTCAGGGTTTGTTTTACGCACGTTTTTTTTAAATTTCAAAATTAATTGCCCCGACCCTCGCACCCTAGGCTGCAGCCTAATTAGCCTAAGGGTTAATCAGGCACTGTTAAGATCTGATTAGATCAATTAATTTATTAATACCTTTGAAAAAAAATATATTTAACTTTGTCGTCAAAATAGGCCGAAATTGCGCTCTTCACTTCTTCATCGCTGGATTTTTTTCCCTCAAAGTTATTTTTTCATTTTTGGGAACAAATAATACACTTCAAGTGAAACTTCAAATGATGATTGCACCAAATAAAAATAAAGTTCTTTATGAAATTAATAAAGAAAATTATAATATTGTTATTTCTTCTATTATAAGAATCCTTCGTAACCTGTAAACATTCGTTATTATGCATGTAATATATTTATGATTAATTACATAAATTAAAAAGGCTCATAAAAAATCTTTATACTGTAGGTTTGCACAACCCCTGTTTGAACAATGGCAAGGTCAATGTCCGCTTTTGTCAATTGATTTGGCGCCAACTATATCTAGGAAAAATTCAAACACGAGTGTGTGTGCACTGGGGCCTATGCTGTCCATTCCACAAAAACAGATCAATATCTGGCTTGCAAACAAACACCGAAGAACAACATCTCACAGCATGGAAAACCAATGAGGAATGCAAACAAACGAAAGATGCAGCTCGTGTCCAAAAAGCTTGCTCATTCTCTCATAAAATTAAACAGGGTCTCATACGGAAAGTCATAGGTGCTTTAACCAGACATTGTCCCCTGAAGAAGCACAATAGGTGTGACTGACACCCCTCTATGCATGGAGGTAGAGGAAACACCACATGTTCTCATGGAGTGCAAGTGTGGTCAATCAACTGGCAAAATTTCTGCACTCCTCGGTGCCTACAGGAAACGTGGAAGCCCCAAGAGACTTCTGGCATTCTGAGAAGATCTGGGATGGTTGGAGTAAGAGAGAATTGAACAAGCACAGGACGCACAATGGCCCAATTGTGACCCTAAGTGTGGATAACTAACTAACCACATTAATCTACATTGTTATCTCATTCAATCTTATAATAAATAATAATAATATATGTTAAAAAGAGAAAATAATATGAATGAATCAAGTCTGGCTTAACTTTATTAATATTGATCTATAGGAAATAGCCACCTCTAATAAGTTCTATCAAGTATTGTGTTCTGTCGAGCTAGTTCACTTACTCAATTATGTTTTCCAAAGTGAAGAAATATATTTATAAGCTCAAATATAATAAAAAATATATAATAAGAAATGATTCAATGGACAATTCAGATTAACACAATTATTTTTGACAAGCACTTGATTTTTCACACACTGTCAAACTATACATATCACTTAAAAGAATTTATGTGCAAAGCAAAATGGCTTCCTCCCATCATTACCAGCTCCCGTGGGCGCAATCGATTTCCAAAGCTGCGCGCGCAGAGTGCGCTGCGCGCGCAGCGCACATTGCAATAGCATTACAATAGCACAATACAATAAGCTTTTATTTATTTTCAAAAATAGCTTATATTCTCAATCATGTTTCGTTCTTTTTATTAGGTACGTTGAAAAAAGGAAAACATTTATTGACAGTGACATATCTTTTTTTTACTAGACACATAAATACATTTACAAAATAAGCATATGAAGAAGATGTAACAATAGGGAGCAAAACATCACACCTCAGTATAACGTTCTAGTATAACGTTCAACATTTCATATCAAGCAAAAGTCAGAGGATTATTTAGTAAAAATTCAGCAAAAGCTTAGATTATAATTTGGCAATAATGAAAACAAGACATGGATGGAAAGAAGGATTGGATAAAAATAGTGTATTCATTACATACTTCAATGATTTGAGAAAATTTTAGCTGTCACTAATCAAAACTGGCTAATGATAATAGTGAAAATTTTTTTAAACTTAACTTGTCTCTATTTATGGAACTATGATAACTATCTTTGTATTTTAAAGAAAAGTTTAAGTAAAATCAATATTTCTCTGGAAAGTGAAATTGTGACTATTGTAACCAATGCACTGATAATTTTATGATAGAGGTGGGACAGCTTGTTTGTATTGAACAACAACATTGCTTTATAAAAGTAATTATTTGCATGATAACAACATATGGTATTGATTATAATGATTGAGATTGATTATATGTATGAAAACAATGATGATGACCTTTATAGAATACTTACAAGTCATATTAAAAAATCAAACTTAAACTCTTATTACTGAAAATACAGTTAGTAAATGATTGTCCTATTGAGCCCACATAGCTTCAATACTCTACCTAGGAGCCTTGAATGATTTACTTTGATTTCTCAGCAAAAATATTTTTGGCACTAATAACACTAGTTTACAAGGTTTATGTCCTTGAAATGAAATGTGTTTTTTCTTATCATTTAAGATACACCGACTTTCAAAAATTATATGAAAAACACATCACATTTACAAAATATTTATTTATTTATGATTTACAAAAAATGCCTACAAAAATATATAAAAAAAATTAAAAATGAGTTGCGTCCGCCTTTTTTTGTATTTATTTGAGTCTGTCTCTCTTATAACAGACCAGCAATAATCACCTAACATGGCATCGTCCCTGTATCCTTGATAATTTTGTTCAAAAAATTTCAAATCCTGATGTTAAACGCTCTGCATATTCATCACTAACTTCTCCGAGGTTTTCAGGGAAGAAATCAAGGTGCGAATCCATTCTTCTGGCTCATAAGGTTGCTACATTTGTAAGGTTGCATTTGATTTTTTTACACTATTATTTTTTACTAGGGTGACAAAACTTGATGCTACAACTAAAGGACAGCAGTCTTCAAGTTAAATACTTGTGCCAGAGATGAATTTATATGCAAATATTATAATTTGAAGCCTACATCAAATCATAATAGTTCTCTAGGATATGCATTTGTAGATTTTTCATCTTGTAACAATTTCTTAAAAAGTAATTAGTACATTCTTATATTTAGGAATAGCAATAATCCTATATTAAAATAATCTGTAAATATATTAGGGAATCTTGATAATCATGATGATCTTGATTTCTTAATATATTTACTCAATCTTAATATTTGAAATTAAATTAAAAGTAGTGTTACTTTGTAAGCTAGAAGTTGTAATAAAAATATTTAATCGTTTTTAATTATATAAATAATAAAAAAAGTGGATAATTGTCCATTTTTGATAGCAAGAGATGGCCCCCATTCAACCCCGCACGTAGAAAGCTAGCGACTCTCACGACAAACTGATGTAAGCTAAAGGCTGTTAATATAAATGTTAAATAGTTTTTGTTTATACGAATGATCAAAAAAGTATATAAATGTCTAATATTTGAAAACGAGGGATGACGGCTATTTAGCGCTGCACGTAAAAAGCTAGCGACTCTCACGACAAACGGATGTAAGCTGAAGGCTGTAATATAAATATTTAATCGTATTTGTATATACAAATGATGAAAAAAAATGTATAATTGTCCAATATTTGATAGCGAGGAGTGGCCGCCATTCAACGCCGCACGTAGGAAACTCGCGACTTTCGCAACAAACGAATGTAATTATGAGATACGCTAGCAATTTCTTTAGAAACAATTAAGGTTAATGTACTTACCTCTTCATTCCCTTGGTAAGATGTCTTTCAAGAAATCCACAGGAATAAATAAAGTACGCCAACGGACACACCAGCACGAAAGAACAGAGGAAGCTAGGTATCCAAAAAATCAATACAAACAAATAGAATATTATTGATGGTCAACTCGAGTAGCTAACTCGAGTTAACTTGAGTTGGTTGTAACTCGAATCCACTCGAGTTGAATTCTTTCTAATTCGAGTTCGAGAACCGACATGGAGCGAAGTTTGCCGATCATTTAAGACTTTAATAAAGTCTGTTATGAAAGAATGAAATGAATATAGTCACTATATTCATTTGTTCATAACAAACAAACATTTGAGGTTATCTCTAAATGCGTGTTGTGCGATATTTGTTTTTGAAAAATGCCGGGTCCCAAAAGACTATCGTTAGTTTGGGATGTTTTCGATTCGTCTTCAATGAGTGGACGTGTTACGTGTAAGATGTGTTCAGATGCATTCAAATATAAATATAAATACGACCACACTTTAAAAACAAATCAAAAAGAAGCATCCTAATTCTACCATTGTCGCCGTCAAAGAATTTCAGGGTTCAACAACAACAAATAAAAGTAATATGAGCACTTCGGTCGTCTTTTTTCATCATTCATTTTCTTGAAAATATTGTGATTAGGTGATTACTGATACAGATTATAAAACAATTATGATCTCGTTAATGTACATTATAATGTAAGTCTGATTTTGAAAAGACTGCTATTATAATTTAATAGTTTAATTGATAGTAAATATGTATTATTTTTAATTAAAATTCGACCAAAAAATAGTTCAATAAATTATTCGATTTCAAACAATAACTTTTTTTGTTTCTTTAGTTAGTAGGTGTAACTCTCCCAATACATAGGAATTGAAACAGATAAAAATTGGAACAGCTGAGGGATTATTTGGGTAAAAACTCAAAAAAAAAAAACATTTACTTGTCCATCCAGTTAACCCGAGTTATGTGGATTTTAACCCGGGTTTTGTTTTTTCCGAGTTGGCGCATCACTAAAATAGAACTACGGACGGGTGCGGTCCAGAATTAGTTATTTATGTCCGAGGTCCGAGGGAGTTTTTTTTCGAGATGCTTTACTGGCCTGGATTCTAGTCTTTGAAATTGAAATTTCACCTACTAAAACAAAAGTTTGTAGCACAGACTAATAAGAGATATAGACAAGACCACAAAAATATAAAGTTTTCCATATTATATTATTTTTTCACCATTAGCTGTATTTATAGGACTTTCTAAGTTTCTTATATTTGACATATATTGCTTATAAAAATCAGATATAAAATTCTGTAACGCACCAGCATCCACAACAAAAGAAATTGATTGATTAAAAAATGTCTTACACGTTAAATTAAATTCTCCATCAACCATGCAACAGATGTCCTCGGAAACTTGTTCATGAGCTATTATCGCATCGTTCCTTGATGTATTTCCTCTAGTCGTACCTCCTGGGCGTACCTGCATCCTGCCATGACCTCTTTTATATACTTTACCACCTCGAACAAGAACAGCACTTTGAAATTTTAGTTAAGTTATACTGTGTATTTTGAACGTTTTTTGGACAATATCTTGCTGTGTGTTCTATTTCACTGCAATTCCAGCATTCTATGTTAAATGCGCTATTCTGGTTTGGTGCAGTTATGTCATTCAGTCTGATGTCTGCATCGAGTAGAGTCCTCTTAGTTTTTTTTTAATGTTAGTTTTTCATTTATCGCCTCTAAAGCTGTTGTGACATTATTGTATTTAGCAGGCAAGGCGAGTTATAAATGTACCACTTTATCAGATTCGCCCATTTTCGATATCACATCAATGTCACTCACCAGCTTGTCAAATTTTAAGAAAAAATCTTATAATTTTTCATTGTTGTTACATTTCATTTCTATTAAGCGCTATTTCATATTGTATTTATTCATCACACTTTTAAGTGTAAAAATATTTTCAAAATAATCCATAATTTCTTTAGCACTTTTGCATCCTTTAACTATGTCCAAAAAATTGTCTTCTATGCACTGAACTATTAGCGATCGCGCTTGTATATCTTTCTGTTTGTGTTCATTCTTTATAGCACAGGTTACAATATTACTAAGGCCTTTTACCTCCATTAATAACTACAATTATGAAACTTGTTTCCATCTTCTAATCTTAATATCTCCTTTAATTTTAATTGAGCCATATTTTGCTTTCATAGGCCTTACGTTTAAAAATTAATATTCATTTAATGTATATTTTATTCGTAAGTTCACGTTATAAATTTGTTAAAAAAAAAACTTTTTTTTTGTAATATCTATAGTGACATATTATATCTCTATGTATTAGGAGTATGGGCTTTAACCTTAAAGTCTCTTATTTTCTTAGTAACGAATTAGCAATTATTGAATAACGATGCTCTGTTCTGTAAATATTAAATGAGATAAATAACTATGGTACTGGATTACTGAACGCGTTCTTATATTGCTTGTTTAGGTCTATTCTCTTTTAATTGTTTAGTCTGTGTCCGTAGCAATGGTCGTTCAGCGGAGTGTTTTTATTAATATAAGATAGAGGTGAGTAAGTTAATACATATTTTTTGTAATTCCAGTGCGAAAATTATTTTCGTTATGTACTTTAGAATGCAATGTAACTTCTAATTTATGACTTGTATATTAGTTTATGATATCCTCTCTCTTTAATGTAATTATGTAAAATATCAATTATAGTAGTAACAATTGATCATTAATTATCTATTAATAATTGTTGATATTATTTAAAAAGATTTACTCGAAAATTACAAAAAGCAACATTTTGGTTAGTAATACAAGACTTCAAATTACTCGGAGTTTGGAATAAAACCCCGAGTAATACAAGTTATGAATAACACTTCAGATGATATAAACCCTATAGCAGATACAAATGTACCAATTATTTGTTGATGTTTAAAGATTATTTCGTAAAAAAGTTCAATCTTATGAGATTAGCATTACTTTATGCACATGAATAACACATTATTAGATATAATTAGTCAAGTTTTTTTATTTTGCTTACAGAAAGGCAATGAAATGTATGAACATTTTTTTATTATTGTAATGAACAAATTTAAACTGTATGAGAATTTAAACTAATTAATATCCAGTAATACATCACTAAAATCTTCATTGTTCGTATTGTAGAATTATACTTTTATAATAACTATCTTATAGTTTATTATTGTTTTTTTATAAAAGTTAATAAGGCATTAAGAAATGGAGTAAAAACATTGGTTAAATAAATAAACTTTTAACATCTGTAGGATGATATTTTGGAACTGGGGAAAAAATTGTGTTCCAGAATGCCTTCATCCAAGCCACATTCACACAATGAGGTATCCCGGATTCTTAGTTGATTTATATACACATATCCAAGGTGCAGTTGACTGCTGCTTAATGGAAGTCCTTGTCATCATTACAGTAATTAAACCCAAGTTTTGTAGGTTTCACATTCGAAGAAAATTCGAACTTCAAACTTTTTTACGAATGTGAACTTTTTTCTATTGCATGAGAATCGTGCCACAGTCCTTAACTATGACTTTTTTCAACTGTGAAATTAAATTTGCATATTATTCTTATTATAAAATATACCTGTCGCCTTCTCCATCTATGATCAGTTCCTATAAGCAGAAGTGGTTGATATTCAAAGGATGCCTCAATAGAAAGCATCTTTTTATGTATTCAGATGTTATGCCAGATTTACTCCTTGGGTATCACTAATTAATTGACTCTTGGCTCTTCATGTCCAGTTGTGAAATACATGTCATGCTGGTTATGGTCTCTGAAGGTGGTTTTATATGTGTTAAGAGCTGCTTATCTTTCTTTGTTGAGTGTTCATGTTGATTTTTTTGTGGAGTTCAGTATTAGTTATGTACTATTACTTAACCATAAAAATTGTTAATTGTTTGCATTAACAATTTTAATGGCTGTGTATTAAATTTTTTGGATAATACAGACATTGGTTTTTGAACTGGTAACATATGTCCTGCTTTGACACAATTTTATTTATGAGACGTTTGTTCCATTTTTGGATAGTATGCTATGATCATCAAGAATATTATTTTTTATTACTGTGATCTGATGACACAGGTACATTCCTAGCTACTTCACTCTGTCAGTATATAGAAGAGCGACACCCTAAAATTAGTACAAAGAAGAATGATATTTTGCAAATTATATAACACAAAAAAGCTTGCATACTACTTATAAATCTTGGATCAATAACATATGAAGTGTAAGTAGTAATCAAGACACATGAAGTATGAAGTAGAAGAAGAAATATTGAAGTGAGATTTTGAATCATAGAATCTTTGTACGGTTTTTATTCATATATAGGTTGTTTAACTTTAAAATATCAATTCCAATCTCAAAATATAGGAGACATTGCAGTTAAGGCAACACTCCCTTAGATTAAGAATTGGTAGTTCATGAAACACGAAAAATTAATTCATAGTATGTAATCCATAGTAATAATTATTACACACAATTAACAAATAAAGTACAACAATTAAAATTAACAATTAAATAAAAATAAAGCATGAACAGATTATCAGCATCTTTAGTAGTCTGCGGAACACACAAATATAAAAACAGATATTCAAGAGTGAATTAAAATTATCAAAGCTATCTCTTGGGTTAGGAATATTTGTTTTGTGCATGTTGCCACTGATGTCATATGAAAACCATAACTCTAACTCTCACAATTACTTCAAAACATAGGATATAGTTATGCACGAAATTTATCTGTTTGATTGAATCAACAATAATTAATTCTGCCGAACAACCATGGCCACCAATATTGCCTGTAAAATTGTAAACCTTAAATGGCAATGTATAGAGCACATTGCTTGCATGATCGATGGCCGTTGAGGTCAGAAAATACTTGAGTGGCAAGCATATGTTGGGTAAAGGACAAGATTTACCAAGAGTTTTGTGCAGATTCTGGAAATGTGTTGGATACTAGCACTAAAGTACCGATGCAAAAGTGTCGAGTGTGAGTATAAATTTAATGGAATAGATTCAGATCAGATTTGATGAAACATTCTCAGATAGTTTAATCAAAAACATTTTGTTTTGACATTTTACAGATATTTTTACAATAACCTGATGGCAAATGTTTAATATCTTTTTATTCCCTGCTATAAAATCATAAAATTCTTGAATTAACCATAGAAGAACTTGAAGAAAAATATAAAATAACTTTGATAGTTCAGTTTTTCAACGTAGGAAGTTTTTTAACAAAAATTGTAAACTATAAAAAATCTTTTTTAAGGTACCTACTTAATATTATCTCAGTTTGTCCATAAATGTTAATATTTCTATAGTATCACAGGGGTTGTCCTAGGTATTATAATAATATTTGTGTGTTTAATCACAATAAACAATTTGTTGTTTTAATTTTGACTTTAAAATATTTAAAGTTTTCTTTCATCAGTCAGTGTCAGATAAGCAAGTAACCTACCCAATGATAGAAGATTAAGTGGTCACTTGCTCTGTGGTAACTTTAGCTAATGGAAATCTGCAATATCAGAAGCACAGCTCAGTAATCTCTCTAAGTAGGCCTACTTGAAGAGAAAAGTATTAATAGGCGGGCATATTGTTATAGTGCTTGAGGAATCCCATAGTTAGAAACTTATTCCAGTGTCTGCACTTCATTGGAAGAAATGACAGAGGAAACGGAGCTGTACTAGGCCAGATAAAGTATCGTTTTAAACTATATTATAAAATAAACTTGCTGTTCCAACGTACAGGCTACATAAAACTAGAGGTTCGTTTATGGGCAAATGTTATAAATATTTATAACAAGATTCCACATAGTGTAGCTTTATATATTTTTTTTAAATTGCCTCTTTATAAGTTCAAGGTACATGTTAAAAAGACACTAATGAGTAAGGGTTATTACAAAGTCAATGATTATTATCTTTTAAAAAGATGCCAATGCTTGGTTTTGATTTGAAGATACCCAAGTGCCAAAATTTGGCACTATAAAAATCCTAAGAACATTATACAAAGTGCTTTTTAGTGTTCATGACAAGCACTATAATGGTGTTTTTAACATTTATCGAACCCCAAATAGCACCTAGTTTTATCGCTGATTTATTCTGTAAACATAACAAAAACGCGTTTACTGTGGTGTTGTATCAGCTCTTTAGTTGAAATGTATAAGCGTCGAGAAACTCTTTTTGATACCGAAATATGTCTGTCTGCAACATGTATAGTATTAAATGGTTCTATAAATTACTTTTATAATTAACTAAAACATTACTACAGTGCTATTTTGTTCTGTAAACGATTCCAGTGATATTTTTGTAATTCCGCTCTAACTTCTACATGCAAAAATTATTGTATCTATAAAGTTATAATGCTGATCTATAATTTAATAATGCGCCCTCCTTATTTTCTAGTTTAGTTTCTAGTACTGATTGGCTCCAGCCGTGCTACGTATATGCTGTCATAGCAGTAAAATAGTAACCATGTTTTTTCACCGAAAACGAATTAGGGTTCCATATCCACTAAAAATTAGTTTTATCATTGGCTTCGCTTTTCCAAACATGTTGAAAAATTTACATTATAATATGTGTTTCATTTCCTCAGTTCCTGCCCGTTAATTAAATAAATTACCATGAACATATAGCTCATCATATACAATTGTTTCAATGTAAAACAATTATCATGTGTGTATTTTTTAATGCAACTCCATAACTAAAATATATACGAGTAATTAGAGTAAATACTTATTAAGTTAATTATTTCAATTGTTTCAGTACCTGAGTTGGATCGTAACATACTAAAGTTTAGAGCATTAGTCATGGCAAATATAATAGACGTGGATTGTTTTCTTAGGAGATATGATTGTATTCTTTTACATAATAATATACTTGAATGGCCATGGCATGAAACACATTATATATATGCGTATAATATTATTATTATACATATATGTTAGTTTATTACTTCTATCAAACTTCTGTCTGCTTGTTGCGATATATTAAAAGTGATGCACCATCTATGTATGTAAATTTATTTTTCTCATCATTTGAACACTCTAATGTTGAAGAACTTTCAGCTGTTGAGTTCTCCTTTTCATATTTTAGATAATTTTTTTCCGTAAAAGGCACATATTCCCTACCCCCCTCTTGTGGCAAGAAACAAATATTTTATAGCCACTATTAGCAATTTGGACTTCAGGCTGTTTTATTAAGGTCTTGTGTAATATCTTATGTATCTCTTCGTAACCTTATTTTTATAGCTACCACTGAGTTTATACCGGCTTAATGATCCATTTTTGAGTCTTATTTAGTAATATATATCGTCTACATCATTTATAAAATACTAGAGATATAATAGACACTAAAAATCTATTATAGATCTAATTGGACTATTATTATTAATTTTAGTGCACGTATGTCACGATTTAGTCTTGTAGTAGAAACATAATTTCAATTGTCGAGCTATTTAGAATTTACGTTATTTAGCAAATGCACCAGGAGTCGCTATGGTGCTATTTAATACTCTAGTAGAATTTTCATATCTTTTAGAGAACTAGCTGTAAGCCAATGTTGACAGAGCATTTAATTAGCTTAAAGGTTGAGAAGTGGCTGCACGTGGAACATTTATAGTGCAAATTAATCCTCGAATAGTGTTGTCGATTACTCCTATCACACTAGTATTGTTAATTTATATATATATATATATATATATATATATATATATATATTATATATATAGTATATATATATATGTATATACTCTAACGGACTCGTAGTCCGTGCCTTTTTTAAACTGTCCTCGTTTGGATCTGCTACGTACTGTACGTACAGCGTCATATTATCTTATAATACTATTCCGTGACTTAACATTAACGTGAGTTGCGCAGCACTTACTTATCTAATAACTATCCTAATTTATACCTACATACAACCATTTAACAATACACTTAATTTCAATACTTTATACAATAAAATTAATTAATCTAATAATAATAAGCTATCCTAACATAATTAAATTAACCCTGCAATGGTGTCGATTCTAGCGTGATTCTCTAAACCCAAAAACCAATCCGACAACAGGGGGGGGGGGCTGTCATTTTGTATAGAGTATGACAAGGACAGACCGCCGCCAAACTCAGCTCTAGGTTCGGAGAATGATTTTGTACACGTTTCGAGATGATCGCACATTGTTGCATCTAGATGGCCCCGCAAATTTGCTCTCTGATC
Organism: Scirpophaga incertulas; assembly: GCA_036419045.1. Lineage (NCBI taxonomy): Eukaryota > Metazoa > Arthropoda > Insecta > Lepidoptera > Crambidae > Scirpophaga > Scirpophaga incertulas. The sequence continues at coordinate 12,124,874 of CM071626.1, read as the reverse complement.
GCCATTTTTTTTATTATAGTCCGCTACCTCTTGATCCGTCGCCATGCCGGGAATAACAATGAGGCGTCTAATGGCATTATCTTCCTTGAGGTCCTGATAGAAGTAGGTGCAGGACAGGTGTATGTCGGGATATAGCCACGACTGCATGGGAGACACTGTCGTGAACCGGGTTTTTTTCTTTCAGCACCTCTTAGCACAACTACGTGTTCGTACGTCAGCCCCTGCGCTTCATGTATCGTAAGCAATCTTGACTTTTTGCCGGTGCCATAACCTTCCCTGCTGAACTTTTCCTTCTCGTCTTGAGTGAAAGTCAGAAAGAGAGTGCCAGGGTCGCACCTTCGTAGTCTCGATTCCGATGACATTCTGCATTTCAGAGACCTCAGTATTTGCCGAGACGTATATATACCTTCATAGATATTTTTGAGGGCGAACGTCACGTCCATCGGGCAGCGGTGTGTGCAGAGAAGCTTCTCGGTTATAGACGTTATGGCGGCTGGACTTCCATAACGCAGTTCGAACATGGCGTCTCTATCGATGAAGGGGATCTGGTTAGTATCGCCCATGAGGACGAGTTCTTGAGCCTTGGTCAGCCTGGCTATCATTATTATGCCTCCAAAGTGGACCAAGAGTGCTTCATCCACCAAAAGGCGCTTTGTCGGTCCCGCCCCATTAATGAGAACAGAAGCCACTGTTCTTACCTTCCTTTTGGCGACTGCTCCCAACCGACTCGTTATTCTGTCCATCATTTCTTTTGCTGTCTCAAGCGTACTGGTGATGATCATGTCTTTATCCATTTGAAAGTTATTAAGAAGCCACGTGGTTTTCCCACATCCCGGCACCCCATCTATTCAGTATCCAATAATCGCCAGTTTACCCCATGGTTCGGTGATCCAGGATCCGCTCACGGATTTCGCCATTTCAAGAATCCTGTTCTCCAACATGAAACGAGTGCACCTGGCGATCACAACCACTGGGTCCTCGATTGGTGTGTAGAATGTGAGAGCTCCTCTTTCTTCAGTTGCTACATGATCCACAGCAACTATGCCTGACGTGCCGTTAATTTTATTTTGACGCATTATTAGTGCAAAATAGATGCATAAAAGTATCAGTAAGATTATAGATCTGAATAGTACCACAATCACTATATCTATAACAGTGCAGCACGTTAAAGAATCAATTGTATGACCTTATAAACGTTTCAGGGGCTAAATTATAGAACTTAAATAAACTATAACAATATAGAACTAAAACATTTCGTTATACACCTTTCTAGTACATCAGTCACAATGGTTACTATTACAGTTCTACTATATCGATGTTTGGCGATAAAACGCCTTGGTTATAGAACCTTTTGTTTCTTGGGTATTACATTCTTAAGTGTAAATATTTGTTTTCCCGTAAAAATTGTAAACACATACGTATATTGTATGATAACGACATAATTTATTGTAAATGTTGTTATTACTTTTGATAAAGCTGATAAGTTTCTTGCTCCCATTATTCTGATCAGTAAAAAAAAACGTCGTGAAAATAGGGAAAAAGAATTGGACGATTAAAAAGATCTTTCTATAAAGGCATATTTGAATAAAGTTAATTTTGATTTGATTTTGAACAGTTTCCATAGCACTCTTTGTTAAAGAGCCGATAGACAACTCGGACTCGTACAACTGAACCAAAATCTCCACTGCTTCAAGGTCTACGTTGGTGACGTAATATATAACCAACTTTGACTTGGACTTTATATAAACGAGATCCTCGCTATTGTCTTGTTAAGATTTCTACTTAATGATGTATTAAGTGAACAAAAAGGAAGCTATCATTGATAAACATGTAGGGATGCCAATCAGCCCTCTTATGTACGTTCTAGAGCTTATGTTCTCTACCATGATTTGTAGTGTGGACTTCAGGCAATACTTTTTTATATATTATATAAGAATGGTTGATTAAGTGGCTTTCCATTGACCATAGTTGTGTTGGAGGTAAATAGTTGGACCAACAGATCTTCTCTTTTGCGCTATTAGCTGCATACGTGCAATGTTGTAAAAATGGGTTAACAGAAATTACATTGCGCTGCTTTGACGAGTGACCAAAAAGCACGATACCCACTAGTATAGTATCCTAGTCGCTCGACAACCTTGACTTTAACAATAGGCTTTCTTTTTCTTTTATAAGCTACTTTGTATTATTAATTACTTGTTATCATCCACGTTTAAATTTAGAATTGTTATTCTGCAGGTTTTGTTAGGTTATACTAGGAAAGACTGTAGCCGCATTCAGGTTCCATTATTATCTGCATCGCATCTCTGACGTAGTCATCATAAAGGTTGGGGTCTACGGAGGTAGAGCTGCATTAAGAAATACGATTCTAAGAAATTGCAATGGGAGAGAAAGGGTACATCGACAACGAGAAGCGGTCGTATTTGAGTAAATAAACAAATACAATTTATCTAACATTAACAGAATAAAATATTGCCACTTACATATATCAATACTTTTTATAAAATTATTTATATTGTAGTAATATAGTTTTATTTTTGTAATGTTCATACGTTTGTAAGTTCTAAAGAGCCACACCGCAATGTCGCGCTGTGATGCGATGCGATTTTGTTTAAACATTAATTTACGCAATGAAATAAAATAACAGTTAATAAAATAGATTTTAATAATTAACGCCTTATTAAAAAAAAAATAAACATTAATACATAAATAATGTGTACAAAAGGCATATTCGAATACCAATATTTATATTTCCAGCATAAATTGAATTTATATTCAATAAATATACAGACATGTTCTCATGATACATATTAAATAACGAAACTATTTTTTCATAATCTAAAGATAATTTCGAACTTTGTTTAGCTTGTAAAATATATATGACCATTGTCACCCAATAAAAGCAGTCCGGCATCTGAGCGAAACCAGAACATCTGAAATGCTCCGTTTGCTACGACAGATTTCAGGGTGATAGGCATTGCACAGATGTTGCTAGGTGAACAGATTTAGATTAAATAATTGATTAACTGTCCACCCAAATTTTTTTAGAAATATTTTGTAGTTTGGTGATTTATATATGTAAGAAATGAAAGACATTATTTGTCAGCAAACATTTATGTGCTCTTTCTAATACGATCAAAAAAGTTCCACGCTACACACTGCTACAATATCTTATAATATATTCAGACAATGCAAAGTATAATAGATGTATTCGTGATGTTTTACCTATTTGTCCCAAAGGCCATCAGCCCTGCTAGCAATGCCCTGTCCACTGCTACTGCTTTCATAGCGGGATTTTAATTTCTGACGATCAGTCTATTACTGTAAAATATGTAAGTGTTACTCAATATACTTATACCACAAAGAAATTGTGAATATATTATAATTTACTAGCCCAGCGCTTCTGAGAGAGATAGCTTAATTAACCTCGAGCCGGCCAACCAGAGCGCAGCACTCGTTGCAGTGGTTTGATGGAGTAATTGTCGAACAAAATATATACCTATTTGAAATTAAAATATATTTTAATTTATATATATATATATATATATATATATATATATATATATATATTATATACTCCTTTATATATATTTATATATGTGAGGTCGACGTATCATTGACAGGTGTCACATATTTTATATTTTTCGGTGTTATTGTACACTAATATAAATGTTCCAGTAGCGGCAACATGAACCGGAGCGCGCGCGCGGAGCCAACGCCGCCGCGCGCGCAATGCGCAGCCGCGGTGGAGGTATTCGACTTGTTTTGTGGAGCTGGCACTATGAAAGCTATCCTCGGCTGCCACAGGGAGATATGTCATACTCTCAATTTGAAACCCAATAGGCTGCTCGAGTTTTATCCCAAACTTAAGGTACGTTATTTATTTATATAGTATATTTCTACAAGTTGTCATAATACATCAGCTAATTATAATACACATTTGTCATATAAAAGAGAAACTAACAGGGAGGTAACCGCGATTGCAGTTGTGGAGGCAGACTGAATTCGATATTTTCTAAAACAATATTGAAATATTGTTAGTAAAAATATTGGACCATGGAAGACCACTCTAATGAGTAAACTCTTTTTATTCGTTTATTTAATGGATAAATTAAGAAAACAAATTATTAAGTAATATTATGTTTTATTGCGCACCATATAATTTACTTTCTTTTTCCCTAACTTTAATTACTATTTATTAAATTCAAGTTTTATAAAGCTCTTTCAAATGGCCTTGCAAGGAACACGTCCCCAAACAAGGCCAATATTATACGTCAGTTGTTAAACTTAAAAATAGAGTGGTAACAATATTATATATCCTTATTTACAAAAACTTCGCTATAAGCTCCATCATTTAAGCGAAACATTAAATGCTCAATATATTTTAATCATCTATAAAAAACTTATCGAACATTACTTGAACACTATCATGTAACTAAGAATAATTATATTAATGGAAGTTATTTTAAAATAGTATTATGAAGTATCATGTTAGCAACAAACAACTTGCCAATGTGTTTTATAACAAAATTAAAAACTTTTATTTTTATCCAAAATGGCCTTCTTGTGGGTCCGTTCTTTGTAAGGCCTCAATGTCCCTAAGAAGGCCAAGCTAACAATAAAGTATGACTATGACTTTTTTGTATTAATTACTACAGTATCATTGTAAAAACTACAGACTACTGTAATTATAACAAATTTATCATGGCACATAGTCAGTCTTGTAGTCAGAAATGTATAAAATTAACTATTAAAGACGAAAATAATTATAACGAAAACAACATTAATTTCAAACTCGCCATATGCGTGACAGTACCACTCTTTCACCTTATCTTCTTCATTTTTCTTCTTCTGTATTTTTGATCTTGCGTTGCAGCTGCAGATTTTGGCGATGTTGATACTATCTTTTCTTTAAAAGACGATGGAAAAATTGAAGAGACATTTTTAAAATCTGAAATATTCGCATATATTTTAATAATCTGTTCAATTACAGCTTAATAAAAAAAATATTCAATCCGAGTTGAAAAGTTATAAACGCTTAAATATTAAACTGTTATATATAAAACATTGTTTTAACTGTAACAATACGTATGTATTTATAACTAAAAAGCGAATGTTCATATGTTGATGGTTTGTGAATGTTCCTTATAAGGCCCTTGTACCATAGCAAGGCCAACGGTCAAATTTTTAATTGGCCTTCTAAGGAACCACCGGCCATCCTAGGAACACTGCCAATATTTAAACTTATATCGAGTCAAAACCATGTTTTTATGCTTAAAAATCCATAAACATAACATTATATAACAATTCACAGTAAAACATATGAGATAATAATAGGTTTAGTTTATTTACTAAAAACTTACGTTTTACTGTGCGCGCGAATAACAACTGCAACGTTGACAACCAAAGTCTATGCAACGTGAGCTTGCACTGCCACAAAAATGGCGTGATCGTCACACCACTGCGTTTGTGGCCTTTAGTTTGATGGAGTTTAAGTATTTAGTAGAATGGATCTGTCTTTACATGTCGATAATTACGACTTTTAAATAGTTGGCTTTCAAAGGAACGTGGCCTTCCATGGTCCACCTACCTTAGGTAGATGACCTTAGCGATGTATGTTCGCTTAAAATCAACACCAAAAATAAAATAATTTACTTTCTTTTTTTTTACCAAATAGAAATGTAAGTGCCTTACCGGTTAAATCGTTTCAATTGTAGTTTCTTTCGTGAAAATATATTTACTAGGAGTCAGCTTCTTGCATTTTTAATAATATTTCAAAAAAATGTAATACGTAAAATTTTCCCAAATTGGTTCTCTTGTTTACTTTTTAATTTTGATGTATAGTCAATGAATTTTTAGCAAGATACTCGTAGGTCACTTCTCTAAAAAGTTGTAGCTTTTTATCAACACAAGGTAGCGATAGCAAGAAAAATAAAAGTGAAATATAATTTCACCACTTTTTTTTGTTTTCCTTTATCACGACACACTGCATATTAACTATGCATGGATGGAATATCTTATCGTAAACGACTTGGTGAAGTTGCAGTGAGGCGCTGGATGCTAGCCGCGCAGGACCGATCATTGTAGAGATCCTTGAGGAAGACCTATGTCCAGCGGTGGGTGTCTATTGACTGAAGTGATGATAATAAAACGTTCAGAACCGCAAATAACTTGCGTCGAGTCAGTATTGTTGACTTGTCTACTCCATCAAATTTATTAAGCGAAAGATTCGTTGATTTCGTTGTATTCGTTGATTCGATCTGATAAAATGTTCTATTATGAAAACAAAGACTGACATACAGATAGGGTAAAAGACAATTACGATCCCATTTTTGGGAACTCTGTAAAAAGTTAAATTAGGGTAAAAAATGTAACGTGTCTTGTGATTATTACTGGTGATCTCTCTTTAGGAACGTAGAAATTGTCGACGAATTCGACTAAAGACTCATATCTCCATCCTTATGTACTAGAAAATTAAGTCCTTCGTCAGGTCTATCGATATGTTTGAACAGATCTTAAACGAAATTTCATTGAAAATAAATCTAGCACTCTCGTGAGGAAACCAACATAATAAGGCTAGTGAAATTTTTACTAATAATTTCATTAAAACAACACTACTAGCCAGTTTTCAACTTTGTTTTTATTTCTCAAATGTTAGCTAAGATATCCTTATAGTTAATTTTTCCCTCCCCTGCCCTCTGCTTTAGTTAATGTACTAGGTATAAACAACTTTTATACAAGGCTTTAATTGTGTTTTTTAGGTTAAAAATAATTACTTATGCTACATCATTTTAATTGTTGACATGAATGAAGATAGAGACATTTACACATTCTTTCATTTCATAGCAATGTTACGTTTTAGGATATACAAAAAATATACGAAGGCGATGAGCGCAGGCGGAAAGTTAGTACTGTAGTCTGAATCATTCTGCCAGTGGGAAGTGTTTATGTGAGGTTGGCGCATTGCCATAGCAGTGACGTCTAATGCGCGCTTGTATTAGTTTGTGTTTGGAAAACTTTTGTATATATATTTCCAGTCACGATCAGTACAACAATTTACTATAAAAATTACATGAATGACATCAGACTAGTGACCAGAATCTCTTTCAGCTAACTCCAAGATGTAATTTTGATATATGTATCAGTATACATAGTAGGAGAAAATAGGGATATCGAATAACAATTGCATAACAATTGGGATACAGTTATCCCAATTGTTATGCAATTGTTATTCGATATCCCTATTTTCTCCTTATTGCTATTCTGTATCCCAATACTTGCCACCAACATACAGCATACATTAGACTAGGATTCAATCAATCAATTTAAAAATGGTAGCCGAATTCAATTAAAATTTTTATAACAAGATTCCACATAATGTAACTAGATTGTCTTTTCATAAGTTCAAGGTACATGTTAAAAAGATGCTAATGAGTAAGGGCTATTACAAAGTCAATGATTATTTAAATGATACCAATGCTTGCTGTTGATTTGAATTACATTCTAGAGTGTAAATATTTGTTTTCCCGTATAAATTGTAAACACATATGTATGTATGTACATTGTATGATAACGTCACAGTTTATTATAAATGTTGTTATTACTTTTGATAAAGCTGATAAGTTTCTTGCGTCCATTCTTCTTATCAGCTAAAAAATACGTCCTGAATGGGCGGTAGGAAAAATAATTGGACGATTCAAAAGAACTTTCTATAAAGTCATATTTGAATAAAGTTAATTTTGATTTCTTTTTATTTTTTTGATATGTATTAGGTCGGTGGCAGGCATACGTTCCCCTCATAAAAAGCATTATCGATCTATCCATAAATAACAAATACTGAAACGGACGAAATACTAACAACGAAATGAAAATGAACTGTAATCCGGAATATGAGATGTATTACTTACAAATTAAAAGAAAATCCACCAATTTTAGAACAACAACAAACCACAATAGAAAAATATGACAAGATCGCCCAGAATTTTGTGTCACAATCGTATGCCAAAAAGCTTAAAACTAAGTACAAAAGAGGTGTACAACAAATACAGTTCCTACACAAGGGTGTAGAGTTCCGTCTGAGTGAGGGTAGCTACTTAGCCACCCTCACTCAGTTATGTGTATAAATTACCCAACTTACGCATAATTAAGTAAGAGTTGAAAGGTAGAGTTCAATAATAAATACAATGGCACAAAATGTTATATATTTGAAGATGACGTCCCCGGACATTTAATAGGCTATGTTTACCTATATCATTCAAATAATATTTAACTATAAGTTATAAATGCATGTAGCTATGTAGTTTGAGAAATTATACAAGATCTCACACTAAAATATGCCAAAACGCCAACAAGAAGAAGAAATAAATTTGTTATGTTATATGAGAGTTATATTTATATTATCTTGAAATAACTAGGGTACCAAAAGTACACGTCAAATCCGGCATAAAAATGTTTTATTTCCGACTTGAAGATAAACTTTATGTGATGTTATTTAGTAAAACACTGTTTATATTTCTTTTGTTTGTCATGGTACCGTGTCGTGGTATTATATAATAACATCAATGATATTAGAGAAAAATATATTTATCGTAATTTCATCAACTGTAGAAAAAATATTTGCTGTAGTACCATCAATGGTACTACAACTGGTACTGTGAGACATTCCATTTCTTATATTGGTTTTATTTCTCAACATTATGTTAAAATTTAATACATTTTATTATATCGACTATTGTTATTTAGATTGTATTAACGGTGTGTTGTAACAGCATACAATATATATACCATCAATGGTACTACAACTGGTACTGTGAGACATTCCATTTCTTATATTGGTTTTATTTCTCAACATTATGTTAAAATTTAATACATTTTATTATTATAGATCGATTGTATAGTTATTTAGATTGTATTAACGGTGTGTTGTAACAGCATACAATATAAATAATTATATATCATCTCTTAATTTATATATATAATAAAAAGTGTCAGCTACTGGGAGTTACTCACTTTGACAAACATTTGCAATTCTTTTTGGATTTTTTAATGAATTGTTATCTTTGTAGTGTTTTTTGGTAATTTTTTTACTGTACTTTTTAATATATTTTATATATTTATTATTAGACAATGTTTGACCGAATTAACCATGAGGTGTATGGCCATAAAATAAAGAATAAAAAAATAATACACAATATACCTACATTGTAAGTTAAATAAAAGCTTTTAAATATAGTTTTTTTTTAAATTTTAGATAAATAAATTGTGAGATTCAAGAGTAAAGAAAAATTATACAAACATTTGCAAATGTAGATATCTTTCTATGTACTTTAGGTAATTAAGTTATATGTAGGAGCGTCCATAGTGGTATGGTCTATGCGCTGGTCTTCGAGTTGCGACATTTTAGGTACCCGGGACTGATCCTGCCATGTACATGTGTTTTATATTAACTTTTATCTAAACCTCTTACAGTGAAGATAAATATCTTGAGACCTGTATGCACCTGCGAATAATTCCAAAGGTGACGACCAATCGCACTGAACCAGTGTGGGTCCTCAAGACCTAACCGCCCTAACATAGTTCGGTTAGGCTCGAGCCTCTCAGTGGTGACATTTACGAATGTAATGTTAAAATTTGAAGAAAAATAAATTACAGTCGGGTCAATTTAATAGATTTGAATTTCATTAATTCCTCAACTAACCTTGTAATGGCGACATAAATATTCAATATTTTTTTTAGTTTGGAAATACAAATGGCCGTTGTTACAATGTTGGTTTAGTGAAGTCTATATGTAAGTGATGTCCCTCAAAAAATCGAATGTATGCAATGATTATTTGTGGATTATTCACCATGAATTAATAGACAATTTATTAGGTAAAACATGTTACTTTTGTTTCATAATGAAAAACAATAATAACTTAATAAACAGAGAAATAATTGATATTAAAAAATTTTAAGGCATTAAACTCTAAAATATATTAATACAGTACCTATAAAAAGAGCCGTATTCCATTTGCCGCAACACATCTGTGTTGCGGGCAGCGATAACACTTACCATCAAGTAATCCATTTGCTCGTTTGCCTATTACAGTTATGTGGAAAAGTACTTATATAAGATAGGGATCTTATAAAAAAAGTACTTTTCCATAATAACATATTCGATTCACATAGTTTGAAGTAAATATCGATTTTTTCACCATAATCGGAGTGTTTAAGCAGGTCACTTCACTATGAAACAAATGTCAAATGTGGCCTATAAATTGACCGACTTAATTCATACGCAAAGTCCTACTACTATTTAATTTCAAACTTTTCATAATTCCGCTGTAAACACCTATACATAAACTGACTTTGTTATCTTTTTACGTTGCTTATTATTTTTTATAAGACAAGCCAGTAGTGATTTTATTAATATCATGGTTTAATTTATTTTATTATGCAAACTTCAATATTTGGGTCCGTAATGATAGATGACTAACTACAGTCTAATATTTTAAAGCTTTTTAAAGCTAGGTGACCAGGAAAATATTTATGACGACACGACCCTGATGACGTTGAGTTCCGACACAGCCCGAGTACGGTTGCATTTAATATTTTTTCCCATTACCATTATAAATTCAAAGTCGAATAATACGGCTATTCAATCAATTCAGTATAAGATTGCAAACATTTTTACCATGGTAAAACGCGATATGATAAAGCTATATATAAGCGCTGAACTTTTGAAATACGATAATGTCTATTGTGTTTTGACAATTCAATGCGTTACACAATTTTATCATATCGTGATTTAGTGTTCCTACTATCCCGTTTGTGCGATGATAGATTATTATCATTGTTCCCTTTGTTCCCGCTGATCTCGTAAAAGCCGAAAGGAAATTCATTGTAGTGGTAAATGGCATAGGTAGGTAGATTTTTTCATTCTATATATAAATATTAAAAATACACCATTATCTGAGAAATATTCTAGAAGCAACAGTACACCCACAGTTATTTTACCTTTGAAGATACAGCGATATACTCGTAATTGCGGCGTTATTGCGGATCGCTCAATCGCGACCACTCAATATAGTAGTTACGAGTATGTCGCCCAAATTGTATAACAACCAAAATTTCAAATAACTTTTTTATTTGTATACGTTCCTATATTGATAAATGTTATATTTAATCTGAAATATATATGTGTTCGTTGAATTCAAATTATGTACAATACAAATATATAAAGTGACGGTTTTACGCCCACTGATATATATTTTAAGTTATATATGGTCAATTATAATTCAGTAATAAATTTATTGTAACTAAATGAAATATTGACATAACATATGCCGAGCACAATACACGAAACTATTTGTTATTAAATGGTGTATAAGTTTGAGTTTTAGGATAGCTAATACGATTAATTGTAACATAATGATGTTGCGATTAATCGTATTAGCTAGCTCTGTAATGATAGAGCAATTCTCCCAAAATCTGAATCGTAATTTGTTACTTGATTTGTCAAATTGTGGCTTATACAGTGAACTTGATAACCAGGACTGAATAGAGCTTCTGGAGAGAAGCTAGAGAATAAATGTTGTATAACATTTATATAGATAACACGGAAACTTATTTGCAACACCATTGCTCGTAATTGGTATGTAACTACACCAATTACAGTTTCACAATATATCATATTACTAACTTATAATATAGCGCACAGTTTGGTAATCAAAAGTTGATAGTTTCGTAAAGAGAAGTCACGCTTTTATATATAGGAAAAAAAATAGGAACCAAAGAGAATTTATATGCAAAATGCTGAAACATTATTGTAAATTAAATAAGTTTGGCGTTTAGAAACACTCTGTTTAAAGATATACAATTATAAAAATCTTATTTAAAATTACAACTATTAAATAGAAGTCATACATAAATATTAAAGATTATATTTATTTTGTAAAAATTATATAATTTGCTGTTTTGGCTGTATAAGCGTCGGTATTACCTTAGTCTTTCGCGTACAAAGCCGTCAATGAAAAAGTAAACGCGCTATTTTTCAATTTTCAGTACTATTTTGCAAGTAGATATTTTGCATTGTTTCTTTTGTTAAGATTTTATATCAAAAATGTCATCAAGCGATGAAATTGATTGTACGAATGAAATAATAACGAATATTTCAGAAATTACTGGCGGTGAAGGTGAAAATCCAACGTATAATTTTTATAATTGTACTTACACAAATTGCTTTTCAAAATATTTTTTTATTGACCTTTAAAGTTTGTATTAATTACTCGCAGTGGTGTTGAAAAACGTCGTATAACACTCGTGAGCAGTTAAAAATTACATTCTCGGCTGAATATTAAGCACTCGCTGTGTGTGCTGCTCAATGCCAGCCTCGAACGTAATTTTCAACATTACTCACTTGTATTATAATGTACACACGGTCGCGCCTTGCGAGCGCGGTGTCATGGTGCATAATGTCACATCCCCCCCCCCCCCACAAAAAAAAGGACCTGATGATTTATACACCCTTAGTAGTTTGACTCTTCATTAAGAGCCCTACCTATTTTAAAGATCTTTCACAGAAAGGATTATTTAATGTCAACATTTTGTATTTCTATTTATACAAGGGTTTATCAATTCAGTATTCATATATTTGCATAGCGATTGTATTGTTTCGAATGCTATTTATCCTGGCGAGTTTATAAAAAGTGAGTATATGAAACATAAATATAACAGTGTAAATTCTTAATATAGATCAAACAAGTATTTTAATATACCACATATATCAATGTGCTCGCCCTGTAGCTTATATACAGAAAATTAAAACACAGTGAATAGAGAAATTTTAATTATTTAAAGCGAAATTTGAAATCAGTACCTATATATAATCTGGGCCTGTAGTCAAAGTGATATTAGCCTTCGTTTAATAAAAAGATTTCGATAACTAATCGTACGCGAATGATATTATGTCTAGAGGCCCTGAGACGCCAACATATTTTATACTTTATTACTTTGATAGCATTTATTTACTGTATTTGTCAGTGCATTAAAAAAAGAAAATGAGTCACAAGAGCGTAAGAGACAGATAAATAACTATATTGTGGTTACATCTTCAATATAGTAGTATAAATTGGATATAAAATGTTCAAGCATTTACTTGTACTTATATATATTAAATACATTATAAGGGGTTGACCACTTGTAATGTATTTAGTATGAGGATAGTTTGAAATCATCATTTAATATCATTTTTGCTGCGGGAATATATATATTTTATATAATAAATTAAAATATGGTATAATGTAAATAAATACGAATTAGTTTTGTTCAGAAAAATACTTTAATTATTAAATCACTGTTCATCGTTAATTGAAGGATCTAAGTATGGTTAATTTCAAGTTCAAATTAGCAATATCACGAATCGAAATTCCTGATATTGCTCGCAAAAAAATATGAATTTTATTTAGTGGCTGACTGACGTAGAAGTTTTGTTAATGTTTGTAGCCTCTCGTGTCTGTAATTCTCGCCGTGGTAGTTATAAAAGGTTCAGCCTCAAACGTAAGTATGCTGGCAACTTCTGGCAAGCGATACGGGTCTTGCGACACACGACTATGCGAATTTTATTTTTGTTTTACCTTATGCTATTCTGCGTTTCGTTTGCAATGGCGTTTTGTGAGATGTAAAATCTGACGTGTTGCTGACTGTATATATATTTATTATTGATGTGTGATATAAATGAAAATCTTGAAAAGAGGAATACAAAATGTCCAAAATAAATACTAAATAGTCAAAAATTTTAATAATATTTTTTTTTAATATATTTTATTGAAGTTGAAATGTTACAGAAATATAAGTTTAACATATTTATTCCCAGTGTGTGTATAATTATGACTAAATAAAAGCTTTGGCGCTCCGTACAGAATCAGAAAAAGAGTGAGGTAATGTACGTTCTTATACAGCTTTGCGGACTAGGGAGTACCTCACAGAACATAAAACAGGATGTTGTCATGGCGAGCATGTATGGGTCATGCTATGACAACAACCCAACCGTTGCGGAAATTGCTAAAAGTTAATTAGGTGCTATTAACGCAGCACACCATTAATAACCTCATCGATAGCATGAATGATTCTTTAACAACAAATTAATTTTATTTTAATAAGTTTAGTCTCTTAGGTGCCTTGTTTTGATTTACGCATGATAGAGTAAGTACATTTTGTTAATTTATAAAAAGAAATAAATTATGTCGGGTTATTTTTTGTAATCTTGGAGGTTACATATCTAAGTACTGTTGTTAAAAATCTATAATAGTTGACCAATATAATATGTAGAATTCCTATTAATTTCCTATTACGAAAAGCTGAAACAAAAACAGGAAATGAACCATACACATAGTTTATTTGAAGAACTCGTTCAAACTCCTGATGGTAAAAACCTTGCATGCCACTCACAGATAGATCAAAATAAATATGCACTTAATGGACCTTCCAGTAGGAAAAAATTTAAGAAATATATAAAAATTGGCAAGTTCATTAAAAAAACTGAACAGCTGATAAAGAAAAAAAAATATTTTAAAATTAATTTAAAACTCAGAAAGGAGCGTGCTGACTTATTAGATACTATAGATATTTTTGATAGTAAATTAAAACAGAGCAGAGACATGTATAACAGGGATACAAAATGTCTCAATAAAATGATTGAAGATCTCAACATAACTATTGACGCTTTAACTTGCAAGTATGTCAGTTTTCAAAATTCCATTGAGGAGAATAGCCACTCAGTAACTGACTTAGTTCCAACTGTCCATTATAATACATGCCAAGTAGACTCTTTATTTAAAGACATAACCAATAACTCCAATAGTAATCAGTCATTAGTTGTGTCATCACCTCAAGTTGATGAACCAGTATTGTTGGACAATGTGACCCATTATGCATCCTCTGCTCAGGTTAGACTGTCTTCTCCATTGAAAGAAAGATATGTATTATTTAGTGATGAAATAGGGAAGAATATAGGATATATATTAAGTAACCAGTTAGGTGAACCTGTTATAAACAATTGTATGCCGGGTTCTAACTTTCATAATATTGTCAGCAAAATCTCAGATTATGAGTTCAATTGTAATGACAGTTTAATTATATTATTAGGAAACGTGAGTGGTGTGAACAAGAATTCACTTAAGCACCTCTACACTGTTTTAAATGATTTAAAAATTAATAGGGTTATTATGTTTTCATTTCCCTATTGTCAAAGTTTAGGCAAAAAGAAAAATAATTTTATATTTAAATTGAATTGCATGTTGGATACCATGACTCAATACATGGAAAATATTCATATTATTGACATTAACCAATTATCAGACATAACAAATAATTTCTTTTTAATTAAGGATAGAATAAGTCTGACTACATTTTACAAAAAACGATTAGCAATGGTGCTAAAATATTACTTTTTAACTTCAGCCAAGAACTTGGCTGCTAATTTACAAAATGACAATGCTTTTATTGAGCAACATATAGAATATAATTTCTTGGAATCTGTTCCAAAGAATTTAAATTAAATAATAAGACAACAGAGATTATCTCTGGCTCTTTAAAGACAATAGAAAAGCCTCATTATCTACGAATTGTACATCAAAATATCCAAGGCTTTTCTGGCAAAGATTTAGAAATTAATTTGTTGTTAACATGTGAAAAAGTTGATATATTGTGTGTTACCGAACATTGGCTTAAGAACTATGAATTAATCACTTTGATAATAATTATAGTATTGTAAGCTCATATATTAGACAATCTGCAATAAGAGGGGGGTCTTTAATCATATTAAACAATGTATTGCATTATAAAGAACGCAAAGATGTTGTATCACTTTCCATTGAAAGAGTTATTGAAATATCGTGTGTGGAGCTTAACAATCTTATTATAGTGTGTATCTATAGGCCCCCATCTGGAAGCTATATAGAGTTTGAATCCACCATGGATGATGTTTTGCAATTAGTGTGCAGGAAAAATAAGAATGTAATTGTATGTGGAGATTTTAACATTAATATTTTAGATATATCACCTCTCTCCCAAAGGTTTATTAATTTATATAAATCATTTGATCTGCATCACGTATTTAACGAGCCAACTAGAATAACACCCACATCAGCTACCTGCTTAGACAATATTTTTTGTAACTGTAAAGTAATTGAATCTGTTGTAATAAACTACATTAACTCTGACCATAGTGGACAACTAGCCTGTATTGAGCACCATCATGTTAGCCCTAAAACTGAATTGATTTGTAGACCTATATCCCAGGGAGGTTATGTAAATTTAAAAAAAAAATAACATCTCAGATTACATCTTTGCCTACTGTTGGTGGAGATGCTAATAATTTATATAATAATTTATTTAATTTAGTAAGAATGGAAAGCAACAATATGTTCCCACAAAAGGTTGTAAAATTAAACAACAAAAAGAAATTTAGTGACTGGGCTACTCCAGGCATATATAAAAGCAGGAGAACACTTTTTGAATTATATGCTTTAAAAACTACTTCTGTCGACCCTGCCTTTTTAGATTATGTAAAAAAATACTCAAAGACTTTTA
The DNA here is from genome assembly GCA_036419045.1 of Scirpophaga incertulas. NCBI lineage: Eukaryota > Metazoa > Arthropoda > Insecta > Lepidoptera > Crambidae > Scirpophaga > Scirpophaga incertulas. Next base: position 12,108,308 of record CM071626.1, on the reverse strand, counting down.
AAAATGTTTGTTTATGTGCTAAATCTTTATACATATCAAATAAAATAAATATGTCAAAGAACAAAGTTAAGACTACATGGACTATAATAAATCAGGAAACGGGAAAAAGTAGAAGCTCTGGGAACTCTTTCTCTTTAGAAATTAATAATAAGACTATCAAGTCGGACGATGCAGTTGCGAATGCATTTGTTGATTATTTTTCTCAAATTCCTGCTATAACTACCAGTAATCTTAACTCATCTCCTAGTTTAGCCGTCACCCTCCTGGAGTCAAGTGTGAATAGGTGCAGTGAATCATTCAAATTTAGCCATATTGATGCTTCTTCAATTAAGAAAACATTCCGTTTACTTAACAAGAAGAAAACTGAAGATCTCTGGGGTATATCAACTCACATAATTCAATCTGTCATCGATGAATTAGCCCCATTGTTAGCACAAATTTTTAATTCTTGTATTGATGAGGGTATCTTTCCTGATCTAATGAAATATAGTAAATTAATACCACTTTTCAAATCGGGTAACAAAAAAGATCCCTCAAATTTTAGACCTATATCCATATTACCTACTTTCAGCAAAATCTTCGAGAAAGTTATTTACAATCAACTAATAGGTCACTTGAGAACAAACAGATTCATGCATGAAAGCCAATTCGGCTTTACCAAAGGTAGATCCACTACCGATGCCGGAACTGCACTTATGAAACATATTTTTGACGCATGGGAGGGCAAGCGGGATGTAATTGGAGTGTTTTGCGACCTTTCCAAAGCGTTTGACTGTGTGAGTCATGGAACGCTTTTAAGTAAACTTAGACATTATGGTGTCTCGGATGGAGCTGTTAGCCTTTTAAAATCTTATTTATCAGACAGATTGCAGAAAGTCGTTATTAATAGATCAGAATCTGCTAGCTCGCCTATAACTATGGGGGTTCCCCAGGGATCAATATTGGGTCCTCTACTGTTTCTAATATATATAAATGACCTTCCTTACTACATTACAGAATCGTGTGAGACAGTATTGTTTGCAGATGATACTTCTTTACTATTCAAAGTTGATAGACAAAAGGAATGTTATGACGATGTAAATAGTGCTCTCTCGAGAGTTCTGTATTGGTTCACAACTAATAATTTGTCTTTAAATTCTAAGAAAACAAAATGTATCAAATTCTCTTTGCCCAATGTAAGGCAGGTTGATACTAGTTTAAATATGAATGGTGATGTCATTGACTTGGTAAATAATACTAAATTCTTAGGCATTACGTTAGATTCACGACTACAGTGGGATCCACATATTGAAACTTTGGCAATCAAACTTAGTTCAGCGGCGTACGCAGTAAAAAGATTAGACTTTTAACTAATGTTGAAACGGCAAGAATTGTTTATTTCAGCTACTTTCATAGTGTTATGTCCTATGGACTGCTGCTATGGGGATCAGCGGCTAACATTGAAAGTATTTTCCTTTTACAAAAAAGAGCGATTCGTGCTATTTACTGTTTACGGGCTAGAGAATCCCTAAAAGAATTGTTCAAAGAAATTAATATTTTAACTTTAGCTAGTCAATATATATATGATAATTTAGTTTTTGTATATAGAAACTATGATAAATTCAATAAAAACAGTGATCTACATAATGTGAATACTAGAAACAAAAATAAACTTGCCGTTCCAATGTTCAGACTCCATAAAACTAGCTGTTCGTTCTTGGGGAAATGTATATCTATGTTTAACAAGCTTCCGCAAAGTGTCATTGATTTGCCTTTATATAAATTTAAAATCCATATCAAAATACACTCATGAGTAAAGGTTATTATAAAGTAAGTGACTATCTAAATGATCACAGTATTTGGGAATAGGGACACTATTCATAGAGCCATGTTTGGTAACATTATTTATAATATTGTATTATTTTATATGTGTATGTAAACATATATACGACTGTAATCGTATTAGGTATGATTGTATCTTATACTATATTGTATTTTTATATTATATTATTATAATTATTAACATTGAAAAGAGGAGATAAAAAATAGACCTTCAGAGTTTCTTGCCTGTTCTTCTCGAGAAGGCTCTCCCAATTTCCGAACAGGTGTCGAGTCAATATATTTTTTTTTTTTTTTTTCCTTATTCGTACGTACGGACAAGGTTTTTGTTTTTTTTTTTTTTATTATTTAAGCTTTTTTTTTTTTTGTTTTGTTTGTTGACGTCAATAAGTGCCTGTAAAGGTCTATGTTGAATAAATATTATTTTGATTTTGATTTTGATTTGATAGAATAATTTGTAGAACATGAATGATGTTACTTTGACTGTTTTCATGTGTTTTACATAGAGGATAACAATAAATATAGGAGATTACAGTTTAATTAAATAAAGTATGTGTGGCGTTAACGTATGATATGTTTTTCGAGTCAACTATTTTTTGTTGTTTCACACAAATTAAAGAGGCGCAATATGTTTATTATAAGGAATATCTTAATTAAATTACACTACATAGAGTGGGCCTAATAATTCTGTGGCCGCTTCACTTTTTGATTGTAAGTCCAAGGTAAGTAAATGTGATATTTAGACAAACAAGCAGACTGCCTAATTGATGGGAATTGGTTGCAATTGCCTTATAAGAACATGTAGATCCTGCGAGATTCACACCACAATAGCGCTGGCTGGTGCTCATACAGATAGTTGTACTCCTTGGGCCACACTATTCGTAATGTAAACCCCATGCGGAAATTTAATTTACGCAAAACCCTGTACGTGTCACTGAGCCGAGCGCTTGAGCATCGGTAACTCGAAAACCGGATAGACCATTGTCGATGGATCGTACTTTTGGAATGCGCGAGCGCAACACCGCGAATACTTGCGGCTTAGCGAAAGTTCCGTAGAATGAACATTTAATTATAGAAATGTTTGATTTAAAAGTAAAATGTTTAGGGTTATACGCGAATTTTCTCTTTTCTAGTAAGTAATTTAAATTGACAACTATTGACGTATTAATAAATAAAATTCTCAGTATTTTTTCAAAGTATTTTTACGGGACATTGATATTTCAAATTCATATTAGATTTTTATTTGTTTCATCTTTGTTTTACCAAAATTTGTCACAGTCAGTTCCTCAGTCTTGTAAAATACATCCTTTAATTAAAGAATAATTCCAAATCAAGAATAATAAATCTCGAAAATAAAACATCTCTGTTAATATACTTTTATATTTGACATAACAAATTCTTCTTTCATGTCATAAATTCAAACTCTAAACTTACGTTTTAATGCACTTTAAAGTATATAGATACTAAACCCAAAATTTTAATCTCAACATTCCTACCTATTTTTGCCTCACACTGATTAATAATTTCCTATCAAAATTTTCGCAAGTTTTATTTATTTATATAACTTCTAATCTAATCTACTTTAAAAACATATATAATCCAAAGAACATTTCTTAATCAAATTCTCTTGCATACGTAAAATACACTGTTACTAACTACAGGGCAATTAAATACCGGTTCAGGTAAAATCGGAGAATAAATACAAAAAATTAAAGGATAATCTAAAATGGGTTACTGCTTAGAAACATTTTTTTTGACACACAAAAAACAAGACCATTAACAAAAAAATTACAGGTTTATAAAAAAGAAGTATAAAAATACAAAAATTTGAAAATAAAGCCCGAAAAAGTTGCTTGTAATTTTTCAATTACAAACAGCTTTAACAGCAAATAAAAACATTTGCGTTTTGTTTAACATTAACAACTTATTAATAAGGAGTTCATTGTTCGCATGTACACATATGTGCGAACATGGTAGCTGCATATTAGCTTGTTATCGTGTGCTTGCCATTGAGGACGATTGCACGTGATTCAATGACGTGCATCTAAAGTGAATATGCGGCCGGATAAACGAAGAAAGCCATCTTTACTGACAAACAGTCATACATTTGTAAGCCTACTATGTTTGTAAACTGGGCATCCTACATTAACACACTGTAGCTCAACAGAAAACGGTTTACGCTGTACCGTTAAAAATAGATGACTCTTTGCAGAGTTCAACTCGTCAGTTGATAAGTGCGGTAACTTGCTACTACAACGAAGCGAATTAACAAGTAATCTTAGAGTTTGAGGTAAAAAGATCGAAACGTTTGAACTGCTTAATGTGCTCAAGCTGTGGCTCCGAGTAGATAAATCCACTGGCTGAATAGGCGGCCTATTGACCAAACAGCTGGTAATCGCGTGGAAGCAACGATCAAGCATTCTACTAATTCCGATTTTCTCTTTTTTTTGTCTTCGTTTGTGGTTAGAGTCACCAGAAATCGTTTCGCTTGGTAGAAAGAAAGAAAGAAACTTATTTCCAAAAATCTGTACGTCAGTAAGCTTTGAGATTGCAGATGCGGAAGGACACGAATGGCTTAAACGTGTAGGTACTTTGTCATCTGAGTACTGTAACTGAATTGGACATGAAGAAAGTTCTAAGGTATTTTCTTTCATGAACCTTAACAATGTACGTGGTCAAACAAGTGGCAATTAGTGCTGTCTGAAGTTCCAATCTTGGAAGGGTCGCTGATTTGAAAGGTGCAAGTCAAGCTTGGCACAGCCAAGCTAGACTTGCACCTCCAGTCCTATCAGTACTAACTTTATTAAACCGTCTAATAAACAAAACGCCAATAGGCAACGGAAGCGTACGCTAATTCACTTGCATCGCAAAAAACCTGATGCTGCCTTTCTATAACTTGCTTGATTTGAGAATAACACGGATAGCACTCACAGATATATTTCTGAAATATATTTGAAGATATATTTCAGAGCCTAATCTTCGGATAATTTTGATCTTAACCAAACCTAATTTCCATTTATTTTGGGAAATGATCCGACTTTTTACAATTAGGGGCGTTATTAAATGGATGGTATACACCTCGTCGTATAAACATAAGTATTAAAAAGAACCAAGCTAATGGAATAAGAGAGGCGGCGGTAGGCTTGTTTTATGTGCCTTTCTCGTATGCACTGACTCAAGACTAGAAATGCCAATTATTAATTCCCATAAAGCACATTGGTTGCGTGTTGTCGTATGTTAAGATGTTAGTTAAATCGAAAATACTATATTGCTGAATATCATTAAAACTAGCCGTTTTTGCATTAAGCTTTAGATTAGGAATAGAACGAGGATATATTTCAAAGGATTTTTTTTATAGGATAGGGGGCAGCAAACGAGCAAACGGATCACCTGATGGTAAGCGATAACCGTTGCCCATGGATACCCGCAACACCAGAAGAGTCACAGATGCGTTGCCGGCCTTTTAAAAGGGAATGAGGGGGGAGGGGGTGGCTCCTCCGGTATCCTCACTCACTCGACGAAACACAGCGCAAGCGCTATTTTACGCCGATTTTCTGTGAGGTATCACTCCAATCGGGCCCAATTCGTGCCAAAGCATGTCTCTCCCACGGTAAAAAGGTATTGATACTATACCAACCTTTCTGATAATAAAGGAAACGTCTGACAATTTAATGAGACTACCGGTAGAATCTATTCTTAGTGGTTCCCTTTGACCCTCATCCTCTAGAGCGTTGGCTACAGATCTATATAACAATGGCCTTTCTTACTGAAAAAGTTGCGGGAATAATCTTTAAGTAGCGGTTGTCGCTTATTATCGGAGTAGCATTATGTGCTACCACAGCGGATTACCTATCTCCACTGATATCATCGTAATGGTATAAATACGATCTTATAAATGACATAAAAACGTCAAAAAAAGGTGAGTTGGAGGCTACCTCTATGACATGGTATGTTTTAAAATTATGTAGTTTGTTGAGTTTTCGATTTTCTATGTGATTACAGTTTTCAACTGTATATAATTGTATGTAACTGTATATATAATTTAACAAACTTATTTTTTCAAATCTAATGATAAATAATATATTACAAGATTGAAATTGTTATATTTTAGCGAAAGTGGGCCATTAGTAAAATAATACATGATTGAGTGTACCTTCTTGATCAATCCCACAGAATATCTTTCTCCGCAGTAAGTCTGAATCAGTTATTTTCATATATCATTGATATTATCAAAAGTATTCAATAAAAGTGTATTGTTATGTTATTGATAACGTTAATATATTTACAGAGCCCAGGATGTATTAACTAATTATCATTGCCTTATGTGTACTCATTTATATAGTAATGATTTTCAATCAGTTGAAGTCTCATCAATGGCTGTAAGTTACTGAAGAAAAGTGCTTGACAAAAGTGACCCCACATTAGAATTGACCTATGACCTAGAAGGTCAATCCTACTCTCGGATCACAGGCTAGTTGAGGATTTAATTCAATGTGGTAGGAATAATAAGCTAACATTTTACAAAGTAAAATTATAATATTCCTAAATATTAGGATTTTAAATGTTATATTGTTTAGTTAAAACAATTTTGTTTTATTTCTGGTTAAAAATAAGTTTCTGGATATCATAGAACATTTTTTTGCCATACCATTTCCAGCATACACTTGTGGCCATTTCATGACAACACTAATTACATTTGCTACCTTTAGCTATCATTAAACACATACTAAAACGTGTTAGAGCTATAAATATCAGGCAAAGTATAATTATTTTTTCAAAAGCCCTATATGTTCTCCAGAGGGGAAGGAGCCTCCCTAATGGAACCTTAATCATGATAACTACGTGCGGATTGGTGAAACACCAATATTACATTTAGGGCTAATTATACCTCTAATTGGTGTCAAATCAATTATATTTATTAAATGTAATTTGATTTGCTTCAAAAATTACTTTTCCATGAAATTCTTGTTTTTTACTAACACCAAATAATTATCTTTATAGACATTATTTAATATTTTCTTGGTTCTCAAATCCTTCATTATCATCTTCTCCTTCATTCTTTGATAAAAACCTAAAACGAAAACATTAACTTTAACTTAACTTTCATGACTTAATCTAAATATGAATTTGGAGGAAATGTGTCCTCCAATATTATTAGAAATTACGCGGTATTTTTCAATCCACATACTAAATAAAATTATAAATACCATCAACAAACGGTAAATACAACTACATCGAGTTTTAATTCGTTATATTAGAAAATTATAAAGATTTTTGTATAGATATAGTTATATATACTTACATAACAATTTTAAACAATATTTCTATTTATTGGACTGTAAATCTATTTAGCAGATCGAAATCAATTATTGTTTCCAACGTGTCAAATATAATAATCAACAATATGTAACATGAAAAGGTAAAATTTTAGGATAATCAATGGTTTTAATTACATTTTTATAAAAATATAGTTATTATAGGAGCTTTGCGATTTTGAGAATTCATTTTGACAAATAATTTTTTTAATGCACACTTTCATAAGGCAGGCAAATAACCTACTGATACATCCACAATAAATTGCCTTTTTTTTACTTTTTCGTAGCCAAATAGCTTCAAAGAATAGTACGAAACTATTTAAAGCTGATTTCGGTTTTATCAATCTTTTTACTTTTCATTTACCCTAAAAATTTAGGGGGACATCCCTAATCATGCACTTTAAAACCATTGAGGAACTTGCCAGCATGAAACGTCGATCGTTTGCAAGTGAATTTAATCCTATGACATGCTTTGGCCATAATATTATTTGGAAACCATGAGATCGGCAATAGGCTCCTTGGTTTTGACGGGATAACTTTGACTTCTGACAAAAGTTGGCTCTGACATGACAATGACGAATTTACGTTGCCTCATTTACCTAGTTTCTAAAACAGAACATAATTAGAAAAACATAACCGGTAACATTTCTAATAACATTTGCCAGACCCAACTCTTGCCGCCGCATAATCATCTCATTTATACCAGAGAAGCGGGGTTAATTTACTAATTATACAATCACAGTGTACAGATTGAGTTTTGTAAGAGCCCTTAAAAGTGTAAGCTAGTTAACTTTACTCTACGCAAATCTAATCTCTAGTGCTTTTATAATCTGCTCAGGGTCGTTAGCAGTCACCTGACGAACAGCAACTGCTCGAGGTGTTTCCCCTGCGGGAGATGTGCCCTCTGGACTGATCATAAAACTTTCTGAAAAGAGACCAGTCGGCGAAAAGCCCGTCGAATTTGGAAATGTCACAAACTTTTGTCTCCCTCCGATTAAGCGATTGCGTTGGCCAGCTGATTTTGGCATTTATTTTATTTTGGTAGCAATTACAATAATTTTCGTTGTTACATGTGTCTTAATCTAAGAAATGAACTTTATTTTCTTTATTATTTGATGACTGCATGAACCAATGTCAAACCATACGCGGCAGTTTGACATGGCAATTTTCTAGTGATCATAGAGAGTGTTATCACTACCAATCTCAAAGTAACCAAGACAGGAGATGCATTGTCTAACATTCCCCTCTGCCAAAGCATAAGACTCGGAATCATGTACGTTATATAAAACTAGTTGAGCTGCCTTATGGGCTGTCACCAAAGAATATATTTACTCTTGGCTGTCACACAACATTGTGCATGTCGCGGCGAACAGAGCTCCCACTAAAATGCCTATTTGTGCTGTTTTTTCGTGTAAAAAGAAGTCTAACACGTCAAGTATGCAAAAAGATGGTGTCACCTTTCATTTGCAAGTATTATTTTTAAGATTTATTGATTATTTAATTCATAATTTCATGTTTTACAATTCTGCAAATTCAAATTTAACGTCATATAGTCTCGTGAGGAGTGCGGTCTGACGTCATATAGTCTCGTGGGGAGTGCGTGAGCTAGGGTTGAACATTATCATATTTCAATTAATTATGACATTTGACATATAGAATTTGTATAGTTCATATAACAATTTTCTAATCTGGTAGGTATTAATTTAATCAGTAACAGCATCATTTGGTACTCTGCTGTCTTAAATTGCCGATGCCTTGTTACAATAATACACAATTTTACTATTTTTTGATACATTAACAGTTCTATACATAACGATGTACTAGCAATTATACCATTTAAATTAAATATTTTTATAAGTATTTATATAGGTGCATTATTTAAAACAATCAATAATGTAAAAATGAACTAAACTCAAACTTCCCTTCAAATCAAGTATAGATGATAAATCAAGTAGCACACTGCTGTTATTTTATCGAGACATACACTTTTTGTACAATACCAAATGGTGAAGGTGCCTTGATAGAATAACAGTTAAGTAACAAGTTTTGTTTCTATTAGCGGTTTCTATATATAGAAATCAAAAAGATGTATGAGGAGGACATTTGCAATAGTTTTTTTTTTATCTATCGCGAATTACTCAATCTGTCACTGTTATCTCATTGTATGTTATTTTTGTTTATAAAAATAGCAGTAATAAAATAGTAACACTTACTTTGTGAGTGTAATTTTGTTAAAGGAAATATAAGAGCCATGCTTAAAAGGTAAGCATCTGTAAACTAGCGCCAACATCATCTTAAAAATTTTAGTTAAAAAATATTATCTTTTTAATCAGCAGCCCTAATTGATTTTCACACTTGAAATAGGGATGCAACTATATCGATATTTTGGTTTTACGAGTAAATAGAATGAATGAATGAATGGAATAATTGACATTAATTAAAAATATTATGTTTAAATCTTATTGAATAATAAAATATAATTGACAAACAAAGTGAGTAAACAGAAAATAAGTACGCTTTATTTAATATTGTTTAATAATGACGTCTCGGATTATAATACACTAAAAGGTGCAGTCGAAAAATTACCTAATGATGTAATATTAATTACATCAGTGACCGGAGCATGGGGGTTCACAAAATATTATAATATTATCTTCTCCTATATATATAAAACTCGATTACCACTCACTCACTGACTGACTCACTGACTGATCAGGGTTGTTTTTAGGGTGTTTAGAGGGTGTTTTGAGTGTTTTGATGTTGGGGTGGAATTTTTTAGATTTTTTAGTTCACAGAATGGGATAAAGGGATTTTTGCCAAACCAACATGGCGGCCCGCGCGAAATGTCAACTTTTTCAAATCGCCTCCGTTTTTAACGGCGTTTGGTGGGGGTGTTCCCTACTGTGACGGGCATGCGGTGCGCCTGTCAAACTGCGAAAAAACAAAATGGCGCCGCCGCCATCTTGGACTGAAAAACCCGTTTCGACCCGTGTTTGCGACCGTCGACCGGCGCGGCGCTTGCTTTTTTCCGGGATTTTCTTTTTTCGTGTGGTCGGGACTGTCCTCGACTTTTGGGAAATATGCGGCGCGTGGCGAAAAACAATATGGCGGCGGCGCCGGCGGCCATCTTGGATCGCCAATTTTGACGCGATTTTCGAACCGGATTTTCGCCAAGATGGCGGCCTCCGACCGGGGTGAAATGTTCCGGGCGGGGGTGGAGCTCGGCGAGCAGTGTTGCCAGGTGGGAGAAAATTTCTACCGTTTTTGGTAGTTTTTCCCCTAGGGGCCCCGAAAGGCGAAAATCGAAATAACGACTTTTGGAATTTTTCAACACCACGAGCCTATAGGCCGGCGGGGCCTCTATGACTTTCTGGTATTTTCATTTTTCTACACTGGCAACACTGGCCTCTACGGACGTTGGAAACTTTTCGCAGACCGACTTTGACCCGAATTGATCTCCCAGATCAGGGTGCGCTAGAGTCGCGGGACAAACGTCATCCCACCCCGTGTACGGTGCAGATATTGGGAAAAATCCGAAACTCTGACATTTCAAGATGGCGGCGCCGCCGGCGGCCATTTTGTAAAAAGTTGCAATTTCGAAAAAATTATATCGCGGTTTTCGCGGGGTTGCCGGCGTTTTTCGACTGACAACCCCGGGTGACCTTTTGTAGTGCTCGGTGAGCCGCATCGAACGGTGGGGTAATTTACCCCGATTTTGGGGTATTTTCCCCGATTTTGGGGAGAACGTAAATGGCGTGTTTTTCAATTTTTTTTCACATGGACGGGTCGATCGGGCCTCGCTGATCACTTTTACCATCATTTTGGGTCGGATATATGGCAACACTGGGCGCTATGGCAGATTTCGGCTTCGGCGACTTTGCGAATTTTTTGACGCGAACCGATGACGGTTACGCGCCTGCAGTTACCGCCAATCGGTGAGCGGTTTAGTCTACTACACTGGAAAAATTTGACATTTGACATTTCCAAGATGGCGGCGGCGCTGGCGGCCATTTTGTAATGGTTAATATCCTCTTTTTGCTATATTCTCGCGGTTTTCAATCCCGATTCGGTGATATGGGTATCGAATGAAAGGATTTTTTCAGCGCTATCGAAGCCTATTAGTGGCAACGTAAAAAAAACAATATGGCCGCCGGTCCAAAAAGGCCAAGTATCATTTGTACTGTAATCCCTACAATATGGGTATCAAATGAAAGGGTTTTGCAAGTCTAATACAGCCACTTTAGAGACATTGAAAAAAATTCAAAATGGCCGCCGCTCTCAAAATGGCGGACCGCTTTTGTTTTCCAACCCGTGCTACATGGGTATCAAATGAAAGGTCTTGACGAGTAGAACACAACACCGTGAGTGACGTTTCGAAAATTTCAATATGGCCGCCGATCCAACATGGCGACTGACATTTTTTTGCGATTTTCACTATATGGGTATCAAATGAAAGGATTTTAAGAGTAGAACGGAACCAAATGAGTGTTATAGTAAAATGACAATTTCTTTTTTTTTTTCTTATATGCTGTATGCTTTTGCGCCGCTTAGCAACTGTACAAGATTTTATTTTGAAAATCGCAATAGTGAGCTGCGCCACCGCGAGGTGCGCGCAACTCGCGGCACTTACGCGACCACCAACGCCATGAGTTTTTCAGTGTGTTTACAACTGCACGCGGTTTTTCAGTTTGTTTTGACTTAAATGGAGACAAATTTTCACCAATTTTTGCCAGACACCCAAATTTTTTTTCAGTAGTGGGATAGACCACACCACCGCGAGGTGCGCGCACCTCGCGGCACCCAAGCGACCAGACTCACCGTGAGCTTCTTAGTGATTTTGCAACCGTACACGGTTTTGTAGTTTCTTTTGACACAAATGAAGAAAATTTTTCACCAATTTTCGGCCGACCGCCAATTTTTTTTATTAGCGGGATAGATCACACCACCGCGAGGTGCGCGCACCTCGCGGCACTAAAGGGGCTACAGTCGCCGTGAGCTTCTTAGTGTTTTTGCAACCGTACACGGATTTGTAGTTTCTTTTGACACAAATGGAGACAATTTTTACCAATTTTCGACCGACCGCCAATTTTTTTTTCAGCTGTGGGATTGATTACACCACCGCGAGGTGCGCGCACCTCGCGGCACTCAAGCGATCAGACTAACTGTGAGCTTCTTAGTGTTTTTGCAACCGTACACTGTTTTGTAGTTTCTCTTGACACAAATGGAGACAATTTTTACCAATTTTTTACCGACCGCCAATTTTTTTAACAGAAGTGGGATAGACCACACCTCCGCGAGGTGCGCGCAGCTCGCGGCACTCAGGCGACCACGCTCACCGTGAGCTTCTTAGTGTTTTTGCAACCGTTCACGGTTTTGTAGTTTCTTTTGACACAAATGGAGACAATTTCTCACTTATTATTGACCGACCGCCAATTTTGTTTTTCATAATGCTGATATAGACCCCTCCACCGCGAGGTTCGTGCACCTCTCGGCACTCGCGCGACGACAATTGCCGTAAGCTTCTTAATGTATTTAGAACTGTACACAGGTTTTCAGTATGTTGCGACTTAAGTGGAGATAATTTTTCACCAATTTATATGGCAACACTGGGCGCTATGGCAGATTTCGGTTTCGGCGACTTTGCGAATTTTTTGACGCGAACCGATGACAGTTGCGCGCCTGCAGTTACCACCAATCGGTGAGCGGTTTAGTCTTCTACACTGGAAATATTTGGCATTTGACATTTTCAAGATGGCGGCGGCGCTGGCGGCCATTTTGTAATGGTAAATATTCTCTTTTTGCCATATTCTCGCGGTTTTCATCCCGATACGGTGATATGGGTATCGAATGAAATGATTTTTCAGCACTATCGAAGCCAATTGTGGCAACGTTAAAAAACCAATATGGCCGCCGGTCCAAAACGGCCAAGTACTCATTTGTATTGTAATCCCTACAATATGGGTATCAAATGAAAGGGTTTTGCAAGTCTAATACAGCCGCGTTAGAGACAATGAAAAAAATTCAAAATGGCCGCCGCTCTCAAAATGGCGGACCGCATTTGTTTTCCAACCCAGGCTATATGGTAATCAAATGAAAGGGTTTTGCAAGTCTAATACAGCCACGTAGAGACATTGAAGAAAAATTTAAAATGGCCGCCGCTCTCAAAATGGCGGACCGCTTGTTTTCCAACCCAGGCTTCATGGTATCAAATGAAAAGTCTTGACGAGTAGAACACAACACCCTGAGTGACGTTTCGAAAATTTCAATATGGCGCCGAATCCAACATGGCGACTGACATTTTTTTGCGATTTTCGCTATATGGGTATCAAATAAAAGGATTTTAAGAGTAGAACGGACCCAAATGTGCGGTATAGTAAAATGACAATTTCTTTTTTTTTTACTTACCTCGATGTGCTTTTGCACCGCTTCGCAACTGTACAAGATTTTATTTGAAAATCTCAAAAGTAGCAACGCCACCGCCGCACTCACGCGACCAACAGCGCCGTGAGTTTCTTAAAGTATTTACACCCTCAAACTTTTTTATTTTCTTGTGAGACAAATAAAGACAATTTTTTGCCAATTTCGACCGACCGCAAATTTTTTTTTCAGTAGTGGGATAGACCACACCACCGCGAGGTGCGCGCACCTCGCGGCACTCACGCGACTACAATCGACGTGAGCTTCTTAGTGTATTTTAAACTGCACACGCTTTTTCAGTTTGTTTTGACTTAAATGGACACAATTTTTCACCAATTTTCGACCGACCGCCAATTTTTTTTTTCAGTAGTGGGATAGACCACACCACCATGAGGTGCGCGCACCTCGCGGCACTCAAGCGACTACAGTCGCCGTGAACTTCTTAGTGTGTTTACAATCGCACACAGTTTTTTAATTTCTTGCGACTTAAATGGAGACAACTTTTCACCAATTTTCGACCGACCGCCAATTTTTTTTTTTCAGTAGTGGGATAGACCAGACCACCGCGAGGTGCGTACACCTCGCGGCACTCACGCGACCACACTTGCAGTGAGCTTCTTAGTGTGTTTACATCTGCACAGAGTTTTTTAGTTTTTTGCGACATAACTGGAGACAATTTTTGACTTTTTATTATCGACCGACGGCCAATTTTTTTAAAGTGGGGCAGACCACATCACCGCGAGGTGCGTGCACCTCGCGCACTCACGCGACTACAATCGACGTGAGCTTCTTAGTATATTTTAAACTGCACACGCTTTTTCAGTTTGTTTTGACTTAAATAGAGACAATTTTTTACCAATTTTCGATCGACCGCCAATTTTTTTTTTTTCCAGTAGTGGGATAGACCACACCACCGCGAGGTGCGCGCACCTCCGGCACTCAAGCGGCTACAGTCGACGTGAGCTTCTTAGTGTTTTTGCAACCGTACACGGATTTGTAGTTTCTTTTGACACAAATGGAGACAATTTTTACCAATTTTCGACCGACCGCCAATGTTTTTAACTGAAGTGGGATAGACTACACCACCGCGAGGTGCGTGCACCTCGCGGCACACACGCGGCCACGTTCACCGTGAGCTTCTTATTGTACTACGACCGTACACAGTTTTGTACTTTATTTGATTTTTGTGACAAAAAAGACGACATTTTTACTCCAATTTTGACAGACCACACTTTCTTTCAAAAAATAGCCAGGATGGACCACCCTACCGCGGGGTGCTTGCACCCCGCGGCAAGCAAGCGACGTCTAGTCTCCTATATATATAAAGCTCGATTACCACTGACTGACTCACTCACTGACTGATCAGGGGGTGTTTTTAGGGTGTTTAGAGGGTTTTTGAGTGTTTTGATGTTGGGGTGGAATTTTTTAGATTTTTTAGTTCATAGATTGGGATAAAGGGATTTTGGCCAAACCAACATGGCGGCCCGCGCGAAATGTCAACTTTTCCAAATCGCCTTCGTTTTTAACGGCGTTTGGTGGGGGTGTTCCCTACTGTGACGGGCATGCGGTGCGCCTGTCAAACTGCGAAAAAACAAAATGGCGCCGCCGCCATCTTGGACTGAAAAACCCGTTTCGACCCGTGTTTGCGACCGTCGACCGGCGCGGCGCTTGCTTTTTTCCGGGATTTTCCTTTTTCTTGTGGTCGGGACTGTCCTCGACTCTCGAGAAACTTGCGGCGCGCGGCGAAAAACAACATGGCGGCGGCGCCGGCGGCCATCTTGGATCGCCAATTTTGACGCGATTTTCGGACCGGATTTTCGCCAAGATGGCGGCCTCCGACCGGGGTGAAATGTTCCGGGCGGGGGTGGAGCTCGGCGAGCAGTGTTGCCAGGTGGGAGAAAATTTCTACCGTTTTTGGTAGTTTTTCCCCTAGGGGCAGCGAAAGGCGAAAATCGAAATAACGACTTTTGGAATTTTTCCATACCACGAGCCTATAGGCCGGCGGGGCCTCTATGACTTTCTGGTATTTTCATTTTTCTCCACTGGCAACACTGGCCTCCACGGAGGTTGGAAACTTTTCGCAGACCGAATTTGACCCGAATTGATCTCCCAGATCGGGGTGAGCTGGAGACGCGGGACAAACGTCATCCCACCCCGTATACGGTGCAGATATTGGGAAAAATCCGAAACTCCGACATTTCAAGATGGCGGCGCCGCCGACGGCCATTTTGTAAAAAGTTGCAATTTCGAAAAAATTAAATCGCGGTTTTCGCGGCGGTTGCCGGCGTTTTTCGACTGACAACCCCGGGTGACCTTTTGTAGTGCTCGGTGGGGAGAATTGATCGGTGGGGTAATTTACCCCGATTTTGGGGTAATTTCCCAGATTTTGTGGAGAACGTAAATCGCGTGTTTTTCGATTTTTTTTCACATGGCCGGGTCGATCGGGCCTCGCTGATCATTTCTACCACCATTTTGGGCCAGATATATGGCAACACTGGGCGCCATGGCAGATTTCGGTTTCGGCGACTTTATGAATTTTTTGACGCGAACCGATGACAGTTGCGCGCCTGCAGTTACCGCCAATCGGTGAGCGGTTTAGTCTACTACACTGGAAAAATTTGACATTTGACATTTTCAAGATGGCGGCGGCGCTGGCGGCCATTTTGTAATGGTAAATATTTTCTTTTTGTTATATTCTTGCAGGTTTCAATCCCGGTACGGTGATATGGGTATCGAATGAAACAATTTTTTCAGCACTATCGAAGCAAATTGGTGGCAACGTTAAAAAACCAATATGGCCGCCGGTCCAAAAAGGCCAAGTATCATTTGTATTGTAATCCCTACAATATGGGTATCAAATGAAAGGGTTTTGAGTGTCTAATACAGCCACGTTAGAGACATTGAAAAAAATTCAAAATGGCCGCCGCTCTCAAAATGGCGGACAGCTTTTGTTTTCCAACCCATGCTTCATGGGTATCAAATGAAAGGGTTTCAAGTGTCTAATACAGCCGCGTTAGAGACATTGAAAAAAAATCAAAATGGCCGCCGCTCTCAAAATGGCGGACCGCTTTCGTTTTCCAACCCGGGCTTTATGGGTATCAAATGAAAGGTCTTGACGAGTAGAACACGACGCCATTAGTGAAGTTTCTAAAATTTCAATATGGCCGCCGATCCAACATGGCGACTGACATTTTTTTGCGATTTTCGCTATATGGGTATCAAATGAAAGGATTTTAAGAGTAGAACGGACCCAAATGTGCGGTATAGTAAAATGACAATTTCTTTTTTTTTTTTTTTTACTTACCTCGATAATCTTTTGTACCGCTTTGCAACTGTACAATATATTATTTGAAAAAACGCATTGTGAGCAACGCCACCGCGAGGTGCGCGCACCTCGCGGCACTCACGCGACTACAGTCGACGTGAGCTTCTTAGTGTATTTTAAACTGCACACGCTTTTTCAGTTTGTTTTGACTTAAATGGAGACAATTTTTCACCAATTTTAGATCGACTGCCAATTTTTTTTTTCAGTAGTGGGATAGACCACACCACCGCGAGGTGCGCGCACCTCGCGGCACTCAAGCGACCAGACTCACCGTGAGCTTCTTTGTGTTTTTGCAACCGTACACGGTTTTGTAGTTTGTTTTGACTTAAATGGAGACAATTTTTCACCAATTTTCGACCGACCGCCATTTTTTTTTCAGTAGTGGGATAGACCACTCCACCGCGGGGTGCTTGCAGCCCGCGGCAAGCAAGCGACGTCTACGTATTTTTTCAGTGCTATCGAAGCCTATTAGTGCAACGTAAAAAACCAATATGGCCGCCGGTCCAAAAACGCCAAATAACATTTGTACAGTAATCCCTACAATATGGGTATCAAATGAAAGGGTTTTGCAAGTCTAATACAGCCGCGTTAGAGACAATGAAAATAATTCAAAATGGCCGCCGTTCTCAAAATGGCGGACCGCTTTTGTTTTCCAACCCACGCTTCATGGGTATCAAATGAAAGGCCTTGACGAGTAGAACACGACGCCATTAGTGACGTTTCTAAAATGTCAATATGGCCGCCGATCCAACATGGCGACTGACATTTTTTTGCGATTTTCACTATATGGGTATCAAATGAAAGGATTTTCAGAGTAGAACGGATCCAAATGTGAGTTATAGTAAACTGACAACTTATTTTTTTTGTACTTACCTCGATATGCTTTTGCACCGCTTCGCAACTGTACAAGATTTTATATGAAATTATATAGCAACGCAACTGTACAACAAGCTTAACGTACACCGACACGCCAGCACAATTTCACCGACCGCTTCACTCACGCGCCCGTGTCTTTCTTTTCCTTTCTTGTTTTTTTGTTTCTGACATAAAGACAATTTTTTGCCAATTTCCCGACCGCTTTTTTTTTCATTAGTGGGATAGACCACTCCACCGCGAGGTGCGCGCACCTCGCGGCACTCACGCGATCACACTCACCGTGAGCTTCTTAGTGTATTTACGACCGTAAACAGTTTTTACTTTATTTAATTTTTGTGACATAAAAGATGACATTTTCACACCAACTTTGACAGACCACCCTTTCTTTCAAAAAACAGTCAGGATGGACCACCCTTCCGCGGGGTGCTTGCACCCCGCGGCAAGCAAGCGACGTCTAGTAACCCAATATAAATCTGCAAAAAAAATTACTCAAAATTATTGCTAACATATTAAGGATAAAAATGAAAAAATTTCGTTTAAGAGATATTGTTGATTGTTAAAGTATTTTTAAGATCCCTATCTGATATTTAGTTGTATTTAATACGATTAAACTAATTTAATTATTATAAGGACATACATGGGAATAATAGAACTAACTGTCAATCCCGTGTCAAAAAAACTCAATTATTTTTATAGTGTGTATCAAAACGTGTTTTTCAATAAAAATATTTCTTTTAGAAAACGCATTTTTAATGTTATTATAACAATGTCGGTGTTGCAGTATCTAATTTTGACGTAAAAATACATTTTTTTTGTATCCGCAACTTGGTGTCAATAAAACTTATTTTATTTTCCGGTTTAATAGGACTTCTGTAGCTTCTCATGCAACAAAATTCGTATATTTTACCTTAATATCCTACCAAATAACAAATATGCAGTTAAAAAGACACAAAAATTAGGTAAAATTATTAGATGTTATAATTTACTATAATAAACTACTGAGTATAAGTTTGCATTTTATTAACCTTCGATATCTGTCAATTTTATATTGACTACATACTAAATGTCGAAGCATGATATTTTAATTATGTTGAAATATTAACGCCAAGTTAACATTCATTCATTGAACGAAAGCGATTTATCGATATCATTCTTTTGGGTGATGTCTCGTTACTTCCCACACTTTTACATTTTTGTGTTCGAATAGAACGTCAACGTACTTTTTTAAGGTTTGTGTGCGTGAATTTCAAAATTGTGTGTCTTGTGTCCGTGTGTGCATTTGTAAAAACGTTAAAATTTTCTGTTTATGTGTGCTGGTTTAGAGTGTAGTAGTAACCTCGCCCCCCGCAAGATATGACAGAAAAATTTGTTCGAGAAATTTGACTGATGCCTACTCCAGTTCTATTTACTCTGAGCTACCAATAGATTAGGTAGCCTACATCGATATTTTTTTTCATACAACAAAATAAGAGTAACTTTAATTAAATAAGTAAAATTAATTATATTTATTCAGTTTGTACAGTGTACAGTTGTGGTACAAGCACTTATGACTAAACTAACATTAATGTTCCTGGTAGCCAGACAAGTACAATTGAAATAATTTTCAAGTAGATAAGGAATAAGGTAGTAAGAAAATTTACATCTATGTTTGTATACAACTATGTTGAATATTTTATTCATCACAATTAATATCAAATGATTAAATTAATACTACAAAATTTTTGCGAACACTCCGTTCACTAAGTGAAGGCAAAAGCTTTTCGACTACCCGTGACTCGCCGTTTGTGATATATGATTATTTGTAAAATGACCGTTTGGCAACGTAACGTTGTTGATAGTGTTGCCATTCAGTCTTGGTTTTGCAGTCTTGGTCTTGTTCTTGCATTTTTACAAGACCAAGAACAAGACCGCGTATTTTTAGCAAGACCAAGACCAAGACTTGATCAAGAACAAGACTAATCCGGCAAGACTCTTGCGTCTTGCAGTTAGGACTTAGCGCTATTTCACGGAGTAGTTAGGTATAACAGTTCGGTGTATAGTTACGCTTTAGGAATTCTATGAGACGCAAAAAACTCTATCAAAGAATATTAAAAATTGGAACTATGCACATTACGACCAATACCATAAACATACATAGCGAATAAAAAAATTACATTAAAATCAAATAGAGTGCATGCATCGTTTTGTTTTAACCATTGGCACTTTGATAATGCGGCATCAAAGGTTTCGTACTGACTTCAAATTGACATTGACATTGATTGACAAAGAAATTTGCCGTTTTTCGGAAGTACATGGTGATGATACACGCGCCGGCGGCTTCTATTCAAATCACATATAACAATCGTTGCTGCCGCGCCGAAAAACAACGTTTGACACTATTTGATTGCCGCCACAGGCCCTGGGGCCATATACTCGTGCAAAATTCTGATTTCGTGTCATGCCGTCCCACTCACGCTAATACTATTTAATATATGAGCGAGCGAGACGGTACGATACAAGATTTTCGAATTTTGAGAGTACAGGTGTTCCAAAGAATAAATAAGTTTCAAAGTGCTTATAATGGAAACGAATACATTATACTGAGTACGCACGCATGTAGTATTTTGATTACGAGGGCAGAGGGCTGCTACTTATGTATCCGGAATAGAAAAATTAAACAAACGTATATGGCTAAATATGGGTTTATTGTTTTTCAAAGTATTCTCCGCGATGATCGATACACTTTTGCATACGTTGAAACCAATGTTTATAGCATTTTTTCCACTCTGATTGCGGTATCTCTGAAACGTGCTGTTTGAACGCGTCGACGGCATCTTCACAGGTCGAAAATCGTTGACCACGTAATTTATTCTTTACATTTGGGAATAAATAGAAATCATTAGGTGCCAAGTCTGGGCTATACGGTGGATGACCCATCAATTCTATTTTTCGACCCTCCAAAAATTTATTTGTTTCGCGTGATGTGTGACAGCTGGCATTGTCGTGGTGTAGAATGATTCTGCGTCGCTTGTTGTTTTTACGTATTTCTTCAAATACTTCCTGCAAACAAATGGTCGTGTACCACTCTGAATTGGCCGTTTTATAGACTACAGGCCCGTGTTAAAAAAATGATGGGTCATTTGAACCACCAGATGACCTATGTAGAACGATATAAGAGCATAAAATAATAAGATTCAGCATTATGCCGTCACTTGTAAGCTGTCCAACTGAGTGCAGGTGAGAATTCAAAAGTACAGGTAGAGGGGGTATATTTTGGTCATATATTTTTGTACGGCATTCTTACTATCGATAGATCCATGAAAAATAATAAGACAACGCGTAGTGCCGTAAAAAAATGGTGCGCCAAAAAGTTGGATTTTTTTTTTGATTTTCCGACAATTTCCAGGGTGAATTTGATCATTTAATTTTGTACGGCATCAGTTTCATGCTATTTCAGTACTGCTTCTAATACATTATTCCGCAACGCCGTACAAAAATCATGCGACAAGGGGAAAAAACGAGGGTTGCAACCCCCTCTCTTTCTGTGGTCCAAGGGGTGATTTGACACAACATCAAATTAATTTATTTCGAAAGTATTTTATGCATAGATAATATTTTTTCATATGCCGTACATTTTCGTTGGTTCAAAGGGGAAAAAAATGAAAAAGAAAAAATGAAAAAGAAAAAATTCATATAACGAAAAGTACGGCATTTAGATAGTTTATTTGTACTAATTTTCATAGCCTTAATGACGGTCGGTACGATTTCGATTGGTTCCACGGCGAGGAATGTCCCCAAAAAGTATGTGACATAACGGCACCGGATGAGGAATCAGGCGAAGAAAATGATGACGTCTTAGGTAAATTAATAAATCTTAACATCTTTAATCTGTACGTAAGACTTTGATTTTGACAAAAACATATGTATGTTTCAGAAAATGATAGAGAAGATAATTCGGACATCGATGATTCTGATAACAACTCAGCGGCTGATTCCGACACTGAATAATTTAAATAGAAACCATATTTTGTATTATCATCATTATTAAATATATCAAATTTTTCTTAAAAATAATTGTTTATTTCTTCACATCATTGCAATGAAACAAATCAATTATATATATGTATCAATAATGTTCGAAGTATATAGTAAACCAAAAAGTATACAAAACTGTTGATACTGTGGTTGACAGTTTCAATTTTTGGATATAATATACACACCGTTTCACTTCAGTTAGACGTCATAGTGATTTAATCATATTATCAATTGTTCTCTTCAAAAATATGTTAATGCCGTACTGTATCAGATGGCCATAAAGTACCCTTTAGATAGTAGCGTCATTTTCATCAGCCTAAAAGATATGGTCTGCATTAAAATGTACGGCATCATTTTTTCCTAATTTATTTATGTTAATACTATTTTAAAACATGGGATACAATGTAGAAAACTGCTATATTTCATTCATGTATGATATTTAAATTTCTTCAATAATTTGAAAAATTACAGTTTTTGTGTTTCTCTATAATTTTTTCAGAACAGTTTCTTTTGAACGGCAATACTATATAACAATTGTATTTTACAATATCATGTTAAAAAAAAAGTTCCCGTACAGGATCAAATGATTTTACACCTTTATAAATCAAGAATACGATAAAATTAAGATAATTATTGATATACATTCAAATGAACCATCATTTTTGACGGCATTATTTTTAATAGTACTTTTAAGTGTCAGATAATGTTTTGGAACCAAAGCCGTACTTTTTCAAATCACCCCTTGTACCACGGAAAAGAGGGGTTGCAACCCTCGGTTTTTTCCCCTTGTCGCATGATTTTTGTACGGCGTTGCGGAATAATGTATTAGAAGCAGTACTGAAATAGCATGAAACTGATGCCGTACAAAATTAAATGATCAAATTCACCCTGGAAATTGTCGGAAAATCAAAAAAAAAATCAGACTTTTTGGCGCACCATTTTTTTACGGCACTACGCGTTGTCTTATTATTTTTCATGGATCTATCGATAGTAAGAATGCCGTACAAAAATATATGACCAAAATATACCCACTCTAACTGTACTTTTGAATTCTCACCTGCACTCAGTTGGACAGCTTACAAGTGACGGCATAATGCTGAATCTTATTATTTTATGCTCTTATATCGTTCTACATAGGTCATCTGGTGGTTCAAATGACCCATCATTTTTTTAACACGGCCTGTAGTCTATTACGATGCTCCAGCGGTATTGTAGCCACATGACCATTAATACCAAAAAAGCAGGCCACCATTTGCTTTAAAGTGCTCTTTGCACGAGTCACTTTCGTAGGGTTCGGCTCATTTTGAAACACCCAAACTGTAGATTGTTGCTTAGTTTCATTACGATGCTCCAGCGGTATTGTAGCCACATGACCATTAATACCAAAAAAGCAGGCCACCATTTGCTTTAAAGTGCTCTTTGCACGAGTCACTTTCGTAGGGTTCGGCTCATTTTGAAACACCAAAACTGTAGATTGTTGCTTAGTTTCGGGATCGTACGCATAGATCCAAGATTCATCACCTGTGTAGATGTTATAAACAGATTTTGAGTCACCTCCGTTAATTGTTTTTAACATATTCTTGCACCATTCGACGCGAGCTTCTTTTTGATGCTGAGTTAAGTTGTGCGGTATCCAACGCGAACAATTTTTTTTACGAACAAATGTTCATATAATATTTTATTAATGCTTGTCATACATATGCCCAGAGTAGCCTCTATCTCACGATACGTAACATGACGGTCTTGCATAATTCGTTTTCGTACAGCTTCAATGTTGTGTGGCACGACTGATTTCGGGCGACCTTCCTTAACTTCGTCCATGAGCTTACTCCGTCCACGACTGAACTCAAAAACCAGTGATACACAGTGGTCTTTGATGGAGCTTCAACACCAAAAGTTGAAGTTAATTGATCTACGCACTGTTGTTGCGTTAAACCACGTCGAAAATCGTAATATACATAGCACGAATATTTTCACGTGTGAGTTCCATCATTTCAGCAGATATGACATTTTAAACCCATCAGAAACAAAACACTAGCGTACATAAGGAAAAAAAAATAGCGGCCAAGATTTCAAAAAAAGAACGAATTTTACCATGGAGGTCATATATTGCGTTTAAAAATGTAGAAATCCCAGATTCCGAATACTTAAGTAGCAGCCCTCGTAGATAATGGTAAAGATAGTTAGTATATGTCATAATAATTTATTCTAGTAAGTATAAGTATATATTATAATAAACTAATTACTTAGGTACTATTATTGTACATTTAGTCAATATATTTCTTTAATTTCTTAAGTTTTTACAAGAAAAAATAGCAAAAAAGTGGTCAAATATCACCTGTTTGATAAATATTGTAACCACTTTTAAATATACTTGAAACCTGTAAAAAATGTTTATTAAGAAACAGTTACTCCCATAGAAACAGTATATGGCTTAGTTGATAACTATGTGGTAGTTCATTTTTCGAATTTCTTATCAAATCTTCAGACATTTATTAATCTGGTTGGTCTTTATTATGGTTATGTTAATTCAAGCTCACAATGTTCCAATTCTAATACGTTTTTCTAAGATCTAAAGTAAATTTTATAAATAGTCTAATAGGTAATTGCAAGACTTGCATGACTCTTGCTGCAGGACCAAGACCAAGACTGGGAGCGCAAGACTAAGACCGAGACTGGCTAAGTCTCGTCTTGTTCTTGCATTTGGGCAACACTAGTTGTTAACCCTTATTCCAAAACGGGAATTTTAAATAGTATCAGAGCATTAAAGGTGATGGTCAAAATTTGTATGGAAGGTGGGCCTGAGTAATGTGCAGCGACGAAACTTTACCAGAGAAGAGTATAAATTATAGTAGATCATCTGGATAAAGATTAGATTTTAAATATCACCCATTTTTTTGTAATTAATAATTTTAATTATTTAATACAATAGCAAGTTGATGGAATCTTTGTTTTAAGATTTTTTTCTTTTTATTTATTTGCGCAAGACATGATGTCAAAGTCTCATTGACAGCGGACGAGTGTCATCATTGGTCACAAACTATGTACATTCAGGGTGGTCAGTAACACAACATGTCTAGAACTTCTTGAATTTATAATTACTAAATTACATTTCTTTTGTTAACGATATAACCATTTTTAATAAGATTTAAATAAATTATCACTTTATATACTTAATTAAAACATTTTAACCACGTTTTGGGATGTGTTTACTTGAATATCTAGGTACTTTCAAACATAATTTACAGAACAACGGGGATTTAAAAAAAATATAATAAATTATAAATTGATGAACATAAAATTACCTATCGATTGATATATCTTACGTCTCTGCATATGACTGAGGCCTACTTTTTGTCCATGTCCTTTAAACTATGACCACAAATAAACGATATTGCCTAACGATTGTCTGTAATCTATGGACCATCTATGGTACTGAAATTAAATTTTTTTGACCTCTAGTTTATTATTGATACTAACCTCAAAACCAATCAAATTGCAAACATACTAATAGGAATAATCTATTCATTAGATTTCATTCATTCATTCATAGAACAATTAAAACTTATTAGCAAATTTTACCACTTCTTAATTTTTAAAACATTGGTAGTTTTTGTAGACTTCTAGTCTTATATTATATTAGCTGACTGGGCATACGTGATATTATGAAGTTGATTCAATATTCCCTAAAATCAATTCATATGAATAATAGCAAAGACCTCTTAAATTTTTACAACTGTAAAAGGTACATTTTCTTCTCAACTCTACTATTCACCCCCTTTTTCTTCTTATGTTGTTTCTTTTTTATTTATAATTTACAATATTATTAAAACAATAAAAGTGAATGTTACAAACTTATCTAACTGAAACTGTAGGTAAAATACTTTCTGAATTTGAAATGTCGCAGGTCGCGTACCTTTTTATACACACATTGATTGATTCAAAGATATAATTTTAACTATTTTTTCAATAGTAGTACATTTGTTTATCCAAACGGTATATTTTAATAACTCTTAATTGTTCAATGTATGTGTGTATCAAAATATTCTAATTTGTACTTTCTGTTTAATTATAAATAAAATATTTTACAATTTCAACATTACAAACACCTTTGAAAAAAAAGCGTTACCTGAAATACTGAATGAATTATTGAATGGTTTAATGATATTTCCTGTTTCTAAACTGTAAATACGATTAAATTGGACAAATTTTAATACAGTCTAAACCTAGACTTATTAGTTCTGGTTTCAAGCTGGTTGTTAAAATGGTTTTGTAATAAGGCTTATTTTACAAAAACTATGATTTTAGTTATAAAATCTCCTTAGTTGCTATTTTTTATTATAAATAAAATCGTAACATTTCATTGCAAATCCGAAGTATAGAAATTTACAGTCGGTGTTGCTAGCTGATAATTTAGGTGTTAATATTTACATTTACGAAGGTATCCGTGACAATTTCGTAGTACTGACTATTTGAGACGTTATAAAAGCAGAGAATGATGCGTGGCTGGGCCATTTTGTTCAAAGTCGTTTGGGGGCGACACAAGCTTATCCTAAAGGCCACATGGGGTGAATATACATTCATAATTTATTGTTTTAGTTTTCTATCTTTATTAATGATTGCTGTAATCAATTTCTTTGCAATAATTATACAATAATATATTGAAACGAAGATGTCGGACCAGGGCAATATCCTGACACGTGGTTTACTTAATTTTCATTTTTTCTTCATCAATAATCTGAATTATTTATTTACGGTTTTCATATCTACATTGTCATCTACATCTTACTTTATTAATAGAAATATGCTATGTTTTACGGATTTTTTGCGAGGTGCATTATTGGACTTTGTAAGAATAGATGTGGGTGTGCCTATAAATCATTATTCTAATCTCAAAGTCTATGTCTACATTCTCATGAAACTGCTGATATAGTGTTCATAATTTTTCATTCTAGTGTTGTGTAACTATAATTTGGCGTTAATTTAGAAAGACTGCAGACAAAGTCAAATTATTCTCGATAGAAATACCGTCTTTAAGATCGCAAATTTTGACATAGGTAATTTTCTTTTGTCCATAATTTAGATTAACTTATTTTGTTTTAAATTTGAATCGCGGTATATTGAAAAATGTGTACCCTCCAGCTACGATGACTCTCTTTGCAAAGTTTTTTATTTTCTTTTATTTATACCGCCGTATATGATTTTATTTAAGTGCTCCCCAGTGACGATGACCCTTTTTGCTACAGAGCATGTTGGCGAGCTCATGGAAGGCGCAGGCGCTTTTCAAGAAGTTCGATGCGCGTGCCAACCATAAGGTGTACGGCAAAGGTCGAGCGTGCGCCGCCACAAGGGTGTTGGTGATTGGTGCGGGCCCCTGCGGTTTGCGCGCTGCCATCGAATGTCAACTGCTTGGAGCTAAAGTGGTCAGTCGCTTATACTTTATAAATTTTAGTTTGTCTTATTTGGAGTATTAAAAGGATCTTCAATCTTTTTAAGGTCAAGGGTCTTGAAATCTTCGATTTCGATTAGTAACACTAGTAAAGTTTGCCATTGCAAAGTTAAATTCTTCTTTTGAGAGATCCTCATGTTACTCTTCTTAACATGAGGATCTCCCAAAAGAAGAATCTCGGGAATTAATTTATATGTATACTGGCTCACAAATTACATCACTATGGTCTAGTAGATACATCTACAGTTGCCTACAGCTACATCCCAGTTCCATCAAATCAGGGGATATTACTTCGGCTCGAATAATAAGCTTACAGCTTATTATTTTTTTTTTCTGATTACAAAAATAGTACTGTGAAAATAGTTTTCAATGTGTAATGTTTTGTCTTCCTATAACACTTTCGCCTGAATCAAAGGTCTTACCATGATTACTTAGAGTAGAATTAAAACAGAGCAACGCTTTTGCAGCGTATAACACCATCTCACTTTCATTACGGTTTTATTCTTATTTTAAGCTATCATGATAGGCTACCAAGTGTAACATGTATCGTAAATGGCACATTAATAGATATTTCTCGCATAGTGCTACCGTCCAAACGGTGTCTCGACACTTATCGTCAAATCAGGTCAAAGTATAATCCATGACCATAAATGAACAAATAAAAATATAAAATTTGTAACATTTTTCAGTATGGAACATAACATAATATATATTACATATATTGACTGCGTGTAATAACATTAAATTTTAACCGAAAATAAAGAAAATATATGTAGTAGTCCTGCACATATAAATTTTGAGGCGGAACATACGCATATTAACAGTCGCTATATTGAATTTTCATTGATGTTATGTCGTCAGTGATACTTGCTGTAGATTAAGATGAGTTGGTAGACGTAAGAACCATTTGATCTCGTAGAGTGCCACAGCCATATAGACATACATAGACTAATATAAACTCATTACTTCTTCTTTTGAGTCACGCAGTCGGAAAAAATACTCTGTGTGCAAAATTAATAATTCATGTCGTTAATTTAAAAAAATATATGATTAGTTTACAGCCTCAAATAAAACTGTAAAAGTATGGACTTCTTGTTAACGATTTTTGTGTTATGACTTATGATAAATGTAAAATAAGTTAGTTGGCTACACCAATTTATTATATAGCAAACATGAAATATAACCATGATTTAAATATTATATAACATTATATGAAACATTGTGATGGTTTGTTTTTTAATTTAATGATAGGTTATCAAGTTTTCTGTACTACTGGTTTAAATAGAATATAATTATAAGGAACGCAGAATTTTTTTAGACATAGGTACACAATTCTTACGTTGTGAAACTAACAGGTACGTGGTACATTTTTTGTATGAAAATAAGGCAGTGGGGTCGATTTAATGTATATCCTACATGTCTGGTGCATATCATAAACTGTTACATGTAATGAAATTTTTATCATTCTCTCTTGTGACTTTCACCTTGGTATAGAAAAGCCTTGGGATGTAATCCCT
Source organism: Scirpophaga incertulas (assembly GCA_036419045.1). Taxonomy (NCBI): domain Eukaryota; kingdom Metazoa; phylum Arthropoda; class Insecta; order Lepidoptera; family Crambidae; genus Scirpophaga; species Scirpophaga incertulas. Next base: position 12,079,577 of record CM071626.1, on the reverse strand, counting down.
ACAAATATTATAAATGCGAAAGTTTGTGAATATAGATGTTTGTTACTCTTTCACTACATACATACATACATACACTCACGCCTTTTTCCCATGGGGGTAGGCAGAGATTACGTCTTTCCACTTGCTAAGGTCTTTACATATCTCTTTCGCTTCATCTACTTTCATAACATTCCTCATACATGCTCGACGATTGCGGGTACTTCTGACCTGGCCTTTTTTGAGGACACTTTCGATTTGTTCGAAATATGTTCGCCTAGGTCTTCCTCGTCCCATATCTCCACTCACTCCAGCTTCATAAATTTCACTATATATATATAGCTTATACAACAGAATAACAAATGGACTAAAACATACTTCCTATGCGCAGATGGCAGAATTTTTCCTATTTACTTGATACTTCATCGTATATTTCATATTTACTTAATACTTCATCATATATAGATCATCATATTTTTGACAATTCATACAATATCTTTATAAATTGTAGCCTTATGTTATTCTGATGTATGTATAAGATATTATTGTAAAGTTTAATTAAAATCCATTCAGTAGTTTTTGGGATTGTGTAAATTGTCCAAAATATGACTATAAGTGTTGACATTTATCGTCACATTTTGGACAATTTGAAATGGGATATTGATACCCCACAATAAAAATTGTCTGTCTATAGTCTCTGTTTTGAGTACAATTCAAGATTTTCATTTCTTAATGAAAAACGTCCTTACATCAAATCGAGCTTGCTAAGGCGTAACCTTTATAGTACTCTATGTAATAAAGCCGAAAATTTTAGAATAAAGTTACTTATATATTTTATCGCGAATATGATGTGACTCAAGTGCAAGTGAAACTTTGATTAACGTAACTAGTTAACGTAACTACTGTGTTACGTAGAGAGATTTACCGGAATTGTTAGGGTTTGATGGTTAGAAATATTCAGCATCTGATGTAGTGATGTATAAAAATACGATTGAATTTGTATATTACACAGTAAATATTTTTTTTTATATACCTTATGTGGATATTGTTATTATAAACTAAATCTGACCAAATACTTGCGTATGTATCTTATCATTTACTAATTATCTGCGCTGTCACGCATAAAGTGGCAGGAGAAACAATATAGAAGCCGGTCATTCTCCTGTTCGTTTAATGTAATTAAGTTACAGCAGAATTCTGTTTGACGCAGATGACTGGTTGGTAAAACAATAATTCTAATTCATGACTAGGTAAGCAGGGTGTGACCAGTGATCGCCGCTTTTCTGCATAGTTGAGATGGTGATGCTGTGCCTCGGTACCAGCCTTCTAATCACGTTCAATCTATCCGATCGATACCATAGATTAATGCGTTTTTGTTATTCAAATTTTATATCTATATTTACACAACGTTCATACGGTGAAGAAAAATATCTTGAGGTAACCTGCATATCTTTGCGACAATAATTTCGAAATAGTGCATGAAACTGAGCAATCCGCACTGGGCCAGCGTGGTTGACTCAGACTTAATCATTCTATCTTAGTTATGATAGAATCGTGCTTCTGTAGGAAATATATATGAGTTGTGATCATCTCTACAGTCTGCCAGGAGAGTCTTATTAGAAAGATTCATGAGGTTGATACTCAAAGACAATTCTCGCCACGCCTGGCTTGTGGCCTCTGCCAACATAAGCGCTGCGAACTCGTACGCATCGAGCCATCGCGCTATACGGCTAGTGATTTCGTTAGCGAAATTAGAAACTGGTGAATGTGTGACCGCTCGGCCGTTTTGTCTCGTCTTGCTCTTGCATACGGTTTTACTAAATTATTTTTTTCCCTATTAGGAAAATATTTACCTCATGCTATGTATAGACCAGCATTGTACACGTACACTTATGTTACATGCATGATTGAGAAATCGTAAATTTTGATATAACGTTATTTATAAAAAAATGATTGATTAATATTAGTCCTCCATAGTCGAGTGGATAGTACACCGGTTTCAAGGTGTCACCATCTCTGAGGTCCCGGGTTTGAATCCCGGTGGGGGCAGATGTTTGTGTGATGAATGCCAGCATTTGTACCTTAGTCTTGGTTGTTGATATATATTTCAATAAAAATTATTTATATATGTATAATATATGTATGTCTATCCGTTACCCTAGATCCCATAGCACAAGCCTTACAGAGCTTAGTTTGGGCTAGGCTAATTGGTGTAAGTGTAACAAATATTTATTTATTAGTTTCGCTGATATTTTATTAGTACTAATAATTCTTTAGAGTTCTGACAAACAACCAAACATTTACATGATCTACTTATTATGAACCGCCGAGAACGTCTATTTAGTAAGACAATGCAACACAATTTTTTATAGCATTATATGCTATAACAAGCTGACTACATACCAGATGGTAAGTAGTTACATTCGCTTTGGTTCCTAATATGAGATTCGCTCTGGATTTCTCGTAAAAACAACGTGAGTTACCGTCTTGTGGCATAGCTGCCGTACTCAAAAATTTTACTGTTATATTGTGCATGACGCTGGCACATTTAACTGTGGCTGGGATTGAGAAGGGTCCCGAACGACGAGGGGTTGGTTCAGGAAGAATTAAAACGCCGATCTATTCCGGCAGTCGTCCGCTTCGATGTATGTTCTCCGTCGTAATTCGTGCCGGGAAGGGGGAGACGCGATATTTATTCCCGGTTCTGGAAGCCGTTTCGTGCGTCAGAATGTCTGATTTTAGCGAGACACCCCCCGGAAGGATGTACCATGCAGGAAACGCCTGTTTACCCTTTTGTCTCTTTATTTTGCTCATTACCTTTGTACATAAATACATATCGTGGTTTTAATTTCCCTTTTCTATGTGTAGGTAAATTTTTCTCTATTAGAACTCGACTATCCTGGTTCCAGGGTGAATTTCAAACCCTATTTTTGTCTACTTTTAGGTCCCACAAATTACATACGGGAGTTAAGTCCCTCCTTTTTAAGACATGTTCGGGAAGTATGTCAATTCGTATGTACAATCCTGCGGCTACCTAAACTACGCAATTGTATATATATATATATATATATATATATAATATGCAATTTTATGTATGTGCTATAGGACATTTACAATTTTCTTTCAAACAAATCGCTATCATGTGGTGGCTATTTTTGTGAATGTTACATTAAATATGTTTCATTTGTATATAGAAGTATATAGTTACCGAATTGATATATAATTAAAAGATATATTTTCAATTATTATAACTTTATATCTTATGACTTTAACCATTAAGGCTACACACGCGACGGAAGCTAAAAAATGGAGTTACTTCTCCCGTTTTCCCAAAATTTCCCTTCACTACTCTGCTCCTATTGATTGTAGCGTAATGGAAAGTATTCTATAACCTGCCTAGGAGTATGAAGAATAATTATACCAAGTATCGTTAAAATGTTAAAATCCGTCCAGTAGTTTTTGTTTCTATAAGGAACATACAGACAGACACAAAAATATTACTGATTGCATTTTTGGCAACAGTATCGATCCCTAATCACCCCCTGATAGTTATTTTGAAAATATATTTCATGTACAGAATTGACCCCTCTACAGATTTATTATAAGTATAGATTATCCTAGCTTCTTAATGCCCTATTCTATCGTTTATTTACTCAACAATGTTTTACATATAACCTTATATACTGTGCCCTATGTCTACGAAACGTAATATATTTCTCTTTATTTGTTCCTTATTCTATTTTATAATGTTATAACTATTCTATATGCCTATTTCTATCGCTATATTATTACATATGGTATTCTACCCGGAATAATCTCCCGCCGTATAGCATTCTATCCCGAACATATATATGTTGCCTCTTAAACTTTGCTCATGTTCTGCGGAAATAATTGTTAAAACAGATGAACCGAAGTCGACGAAAGTCGTGGAGACCGGATATTTGCTTATCGAACATTTACTAATAATAAGTAATGCTTAGTAAGTAAAGTTGATGAGTGTGCGCAGGTGGTGATCGAGAAACGTGACCGTATGTCGCGTAACAATGTGCTGCATCTCTGGCCGTTCGTAATCCACGATCTGCGGGCGCTGGGCGCTAAGAAGTTCTTCGGCAAGTTTTGCGCTGGCTCCATTGACCACATCAGCATAAGACAACTGCAATGCATACTCCTGAAGGTTGACCTTATATTTTTACTATCTCGAAGTTTTGTGAATATTTAAATTTGTACAGTTATTATGCAATTATATCAGCCACGAATAATTTGAGAGATTAGATGACAGTTTGATCCTGAGATCGCTCGTAATAGCAGTGTAAGGGTGAATGTTTGAAGCCTTTCGTATTGACTCTTGAATTCACAGTTATATTTCTCGGTGTTTGTCGCGGAACATTACGTTCTAAAGTAGTAAAAATTTGAACGTAGACTAAAAACTCCGTACATTACTAAAGACACATCAATAAAAATGGAACATTTAAACTGCAATTTTAAATCTCTATCTCGTATATACAATAAACTGATATGTACGTTATGTATTACTTATCTTATTAACTCAAGCTTAAAAATTCATGATAAAAAGAATAGATTTCAAATTTCTTCTCCATCAAAAATAGCACAATAACTATTAAAAAAGCAGGGAAAACGAATTATAATAAAAATATTTGTTTTAGAAATATATAGTTATTATATTAGTTTTAGAATTCGGCCATATTTCGCAGTTAACAATTCACGATACTAAACCAATACCTTTCCGAAAAGTTACTTTCTGTTATTCTATTGCATTTACATATTATTAACTAGTAATAATTGCTAGTTGCAGATACATATGTTAAATATAACACGATGTAAAAGTATTATGGTCCGATAATGGTAGCCTATTTTTTGATATCGTCGACAATTTTAAGCCTTGGTCTCTTTTTTATACCACTATTGTGGCAAAAAGGTTTACGGCTGGTTTGGTCGTTAGCTGTTATCGTAGTCTATGTCACCCCTCCCTTGCACCATGAGAGGCTTTGTCGACTCTATTTCTTGAAGGACCCCATACCATATTCCCCCGGGAAAACCTCGGCAGGGCATTCCACAATCGGAGTATAGTGGGATAATTCCTCTGAAGTTGCACAGTGCGTGACCACTTATAACCTCCAGCGTGGGAGGGTGAATATCCTGCCGATAACGGATGACCTGCGATGATAGAATGTGGTCGGAGACATGTCAAATAATTTGTCGCGACGCAATCTGCTGTACATGCGGTAAAACCACACAGTCTTACCTCAAGTTAATGACTGAATACCGCTGGTGATTTTGGGATCGTCAACTATTTGCTCAGCCAGTCTTTGGATGTAGTCAAAAGGTCCAAGCTATTATTGAGGTGGTATACATGCTGAGATTCGTAGCTAAATGAAGATCGCTATGGCGAGTTAGCTATGTACGATAAGGCTCTTATTAACAAAGAAATCCTGAAGTCTCTGTCATAACACAAATATCCAATTGGATATTTTGGTTACTATCCAATATATTAAAAAAAGTCGTTGGTGTGTGTGTAAACATATGAACCGTTTATTTTGAAAGTGGTGTAAGTCCATTTTTGAGAAAAATGAGCTATCAATTTAATGTAAATTTGTTATATATATAACTAGTAAGTGTTTAATTTCTCAAAAAAGTCCCATTTTTTGTACAACTTTAAACAATAGAAACAATGCCAGACCTCATATGATTTGTCTGTATTTTTTAATCAACAAATATAATTTTTTACTTGTATTAAAAACCTTCAATTTTCTCGAAACAAAAGAAAATGGACTTACACCACTTTCAAAATAAACGGTCCATATAATATATTACCAGTCCATGTTTGTACTAGGTGGCGCTGTTACTTGGTGTGGAATTTCATGAGGGAGTCAGCTTCGAGGAGCTTCTAGAACCTACCGTCACTGCGAATTCAGAAAGTGAGTACTTTTCGTTGCCTGAAATATAGAGTACCTATATTGCACACGGCCACGCAATATGAAACATTGTGAATTGGATAATTGGCAATATGCATGAAATTCAGATTCTTATGTTATAAGCCACAAATCCCTGAGGAACAATCTAGTAAATCTGATGAGAACTGTATGTGAACAAAAAAATAAAAATAATTCAAACAAAAAAACTGATTTGAAAAACTTATAAACGGTTTTAAGCTTTTTCATATAAATTGTTATATACATACATAAAACTGACAAATTATAAAGTACCTAAATTGCTAATTTTTTGATAATCTTATACAAATTAGACGATTTTCCTACATTTTTGGTGGAGGGTTATTAGCAAATCGCTACAGATATACAAATATGTTACTGTCTCGTCAAAAAAATAATCGCAAGTAAGTACTCTGTTACTTCTATAATATATGTTACCTAATAGTAATAATCTCAAGACACATAGAAAAAGAATGTTAAATACCGAATTACAATGTAAAATTGCATAGTTATTAGCTTTTAAGAATAGCACGCATTTTTTTTCTTGGAAAACAGTTTTTTTTTGTATACTTATTGTATGGCGGGCACGTACAGTGAAGTCACGATTTCATATCTGATTGCTTAGACAGCGATGTCTAAGGAACATCCTAAATGGATTATAATGTTATGGTTTCAACAGATTTATGAAAAGTAAATTCAGCGTCTTTACCAAGTAAATAATAAAAAAGTGTGAATATGCTTTGTTGTTGGGAGTGTAGAGACGGATATTGATAACATGTTTTTGTGATAGTGGCGCATTGAATCATATTTGGGGCATAGTTGTAGTATAGTTACAAAGTAACTAATAAAGAACTCCATACAAAATCTTGTACACCTATCACAGCAACAACGTAATGTCTCGTTTGTAATGGTTACATGCTAATTTCCACTCGATTGCGCGACCATTGTATTATTATCACTTCGCAGCTGGCAGCATATGATATGATAAAAATATAAACCTAGAATATTTATATTCAGAATGTTCCACCAATATATATTGATTTAACCTTTGTATGTTCAGCGAAACAAAAAATAAATGGGTTAAAATATTAGAAACTTGAATAGAACCAGAAAAAGAACTAAGTTATGGTGCTACACTTACTCTATTTATGCCGGCATAATATTTATATATTATTAATGCCAAGTTTTATATTTGTAAGGAAACGTTTGTTCCCTTGGGTTTCTTTCTTCGCGAGTATTTATGTTTGTCTATGAAATACATTAATAGATCAGAAGATACAGAGGCATTTTGAAAGATGACAATTGTCAAAGAAAGAAAACTATCAGAATAATTTAATTGTGATTTAATTTTTTAATTTTTAATATTGTCGTAAGTGAATAAGTTTATTGGCGGATGTATAGGCATAAAATGTTGTTTCTTTAATTTTTCAGGTATGTATTTTTGTTATCATTTGTGTTTTTGTGTTGTATGTTGTAACAAAAATAATACCAAAATATATCTTTAATTTTTCAGCAACACATTTTGTTTGTTCTAACGCCAATTTCATATTATATATTTTTATCTAGTTTTATATAAAAAACTCATAATCTCAAGGCATGTTCAATTATACCAACCAAAGTCAAGTAACAAAGTCTTTTGATCTCAAGGACTTTCCCTTAGGACACCAAGGAGTCTTAATTATTTGACCACGAAAACTAAAAAGATCTTTCGCTTATTAGTTATTATCGCGTAGTTAATTAGCGTTAATCGTGGTAAAAATCTAGACTTGTGATCAAAGATGTATTATATAGTGCTACTCTACGAACTCGGCTCAAACTGAAATCGTTGCTTAAGTACAGTTAGGCAGGGATGATGCTATTGAGCCCACGTAGTGACATCCATTTGTTCACTCAAACAGAGATTTGACTTTAAGTTTTATATTAGGATTTTTCATAAATTTCATAAATATGTACATAATTTGCATAATAAATATCGGTGAGTCATTTGAAATAAGATTTCCTAGGAAATCTATTCGTGTACGGTTCATTCATTAATTTAATTGATAATTATATAGTTTATTGAAATATGGCAAATGTTAACAGTTTTAGTTTCATGTTTTAACAGATTTTGTGTTATTTATATACACAAAACGAAGGCGTATGTCAAAATATACATTATATCACTTATTATTGAAGAACGGCTGAAGCAATTTAAATGATTATCTATTTGAATGAATAGTCTCTGTTAAACAGCAGAATAATAATTATACAAATATTAGAATAATTAGCGCAAAGGCATTAAGAGTATCTATATTAGTTACCTTGTTGAAAGCTTACTTCTATAAAGTATTATAGTTAATGAGCTGTCAACTGTTAAATGTGACGTTGTGAAGATAGCTGTTTTTTTTATCTGATATTATTACATTTATATTATGCAGTAAATGAAATCTACTTAATTCGTGGCAAATTTATTTTATACAAATCCTTCGACAATGAGGCACATTAAATATAAAAGAATTATTCATTGTGGTGCAGTTATTTGAAATTTGCATCAAAGTGGTAAACCGATTTTGATGAGGTTTAGTTTTTAGATAGTTGGAGACCTGTGTAAGGTCATAGGCAAATTTTTCGCATGGTCAAATATGAAAATCCAACATTACGTGGTACTGTTTTTAAATATTTAACAATAATTAAAATATTGCAAAATCAATGTCAATCAATATTGTTTTTAACAAATTCTTAAAGGCCATATGCCTTTTGTTTTGTTAACAGGAGAAGATTTGTTGAAGTGGGCATGGCTAACAATTTTTATCATTCAGTATTTTTTTTGTTCAAAATGTTTGTAGTACAATGGCATATCCAATATGGGTCAACCGTTTGGTATGTACAGCGTGTGGTTTGCGACGAACACGCCAAGCACTGTATTGTCACACGTGCCAAAATTGTACTGCTTAGGAGCTCAATGTGTGTCCAGGTCACCGAACCCGACTTCTATAATTATTATTTCGTATTGAATTATACCTACAGTCCTGAGGTGGAAACGAGTCGGTATCTTAATATTTCGCTTTCATTCTATTTTTTTGGAAGTTTGCCAAGTAGTTTATGCATAGGCAAATTGTCTCTTCTGTAATATTCGTCAATTCTTAACACTCCTATTATAATTATTGTTTATAAAATGAAAACATGACTAGCCACTTGTAGAATAGAAAATACTTTAGTACCTATATGTTTTATTTATAAATCTAAAGACTGCAATCATAATTTAAGCACTAAGACACTGTGGGAAAACATAATAATTTAAAAATACATCACTTTTTTCATATTGATTTCTTATAATGATAATAGTAAAATGGCTTTGTATTCTCATATTTTATAATATATCAAATTTTTACACTTGACACTTTCTTTAACCATAAGGTTAAATATCATGTAGTACAAATGCTTATTAGTATAGATTGTGATATTTTCGGGTATAATATCGTAATCCAAAATTATATATCAATATTATATTACAAAAAAAATATATTTTGGTTATCAACATTATAGTTCAGTAGATTAGAAATAACCTTAGTACTAAAATATATCAATCAGCTGTCGATACTTACAGACTAACCTACTGTACCAGAGGATTTTTTTATTCTTTTTTTAAACTTGATCTATTTATTTTTCCATATAATAAGATATCGTAACCTACCATGCACTAACTTAAATAGGCGTATATAAAGTAGTGTGTCAAGTACATATAACTAGTTATTAAACCACTTGTATAATTCGTTTTTTAATTAATTTGTTTTTTAAATACTTGTGGTTTATTGTTGGCTCGTGCTCCTTGGTGGGGGGTGGAAATAAACTGTGATGACATAATGAAATCTTGTTTTCATTTCGTTCGTAACCAAATGTGATACGATGCTTACAAAGAAGATATATCGAAATAACATTACATATGCAAGCTATTGTCGATTTAGATTCATATCATAGGATTATAAATGGTACCTATTTAGTTTGTTTGTTCGTTTTGGTTTTAAATGTTTGATTAACTAATGTAATTATAGTCACATTACCGTTTGCGGATTCTTTTCTAAATGTTACATTTCATCTCGTTTTGATGCATCGCAATGAAATGAGACATTTACTCCATATTCCGTTATTCGATTATTTCTGTCAGCTATCAGTCACCTTAGTTCATTAACAGTTCCCTGTTATTAATGCCCTAAAGTAAAGATGTTCCAAGGGTCGATACAGAATTATTCAGAGATTATGTTTTAGCAACCAAAATAAAAAGTAATAAATAAATTTACTACAAAATTTATTCGATGTACGATAAACTTTATTAACGAACGCGCGGCCTCTGTTGAAGAATAATCGCACTACTGCTGGCGTGTTTGACGAGGACATTAGACTTACATAGAGACATTAGCTCTCAATGTATTAAGACCAAGGCTCGAAATTGAGTTTTGTTGGTAGGCTGTCAGTGAGAGTGTAATATAATCTTCGCGGCACTTGGCTATAGGGATTTATCCTGGGCTTTATCCTGGGCGGGGTATCCCGGTGGTGGGAGTATCCCGCTCTTTTGTAAGCATTCTACGCCTTTCCTCTTCTGAGAGAAAGAAAGAATAGTTATCAATCTGACTTAGGCCCAATTTCACCAAGTCGTCATTATCCAAGTATAACAATTCTACAGATAAAATTACTCCCAATATTTACTCTCCGATAACTGTTACTTCGTTATTCTAAGGATACATGGTTGGTGAAATGTAAATTTGGTTAGCTGAGAGTAACTGGGGTCTTTATTCTAGGAATAACATTTATCTGTTGTTGGTGAAATTGGGCCTTAGAAATTGAAAGGTATATTGATTAGGATTTCGTCGAAGAAAAATAACACGTATCAACGATTGGAAGCACGAATTTTTCTTATGTATGCTAACGGCAAAGAGCATATGTCTCATTTGCTGTGCGTCAATACTCAAGCGTGGGAACTTAGAGAGGCATCAACTATGATAAGGATTTTCCGTCACAGAGAAAATCAAGAACACGAAATATATAGGATTTGATAAAAGTAAAACAAACCATGTCACAACACCGGCCAAACAATCAATACTGCAACATTGAATATATCTCATATATTGGCGAAGTACATGGAAACAGTGCATGCTCCTCTCCAAAATTGCTGTGCCTTATCAAGGTCCATAATGGTACTAATAAATTATTTGACAACTTATGAAACTTATGGTATGCAATAAAGATTTTGAATTTGAATTTGAAACTCTTTTTAAGATTGATTTGCAGTGAGGGAAGTATTTATTGAAGCCGGTGAAATATTATTTGGGGATTTTAAAAATAAAACTATTTTGTCTGTCGCAAGACTTGTTGAAGACATGAGTCAGTACCTGCCTGATAAACTATGACATGGTATCATGGAATGTAGATACTTTTCTTTACAGCTAGACGAATATGACAGGAAGGCAAAAATGTATGTATTCAGTTTTGTGATAAAAGTACAAGCAGTATTACAGATGCAGCACCAGTAGTGCCTGGAAATAAAAAAGGTTTTGTGACATTGTATCGAGCTAACAATGATTTCCCTCGACTTGTTAAAACTTGTTACAGTTTTGTGTTAGAAAGTCCGAAACATGGAAGTAGTTTGCAATGATTGTCCTCTTACATTGCAGCTAAACGCGTTATTTTAGTTTTTAATTCGACTCATAGGTCACAAAGATGATTTCTTTCGTTTGAAAATTGGTATTGACACTCGGATGAAAGAAACAAAAAGGCAGACTGATTTGACATTTTTGACAGACTTCACACAATACATTTAAATTCAATTAACTTGAGCTTTTAGGTAATGAAACTACTGTTGTTGAGTTGATAGCGCTATAAACGCATTTAAAAGTCAGTTAGATCAACTGAATCAAAGAATATGATGATATTGAATATAATGATAAATAAATAAATATTTCTTTCACTCACACCAATTAGCCTAGCCCAAAGTAAGCACTGTAAGGCTTGCGTTATGGAGTATGATATTTATTATGAAACCGTATCAGATTTGCAAATTAGATTAGAATGGCAAAAAGTCTTTATTAGTTATTATTTTTCATACCAAAACATTAAAGAAATTGCGATTGAAATATTATATAAAATTTTATATTTATATATATATATAAAATTGAATTTAAAAAATATTTGCTTGGTTGATCAGCTTTGGGATGGCGGGCGCGAGTATCCCCACCGGAGCACCCGGTATCGCAGTACGAGTTCGATGTGCTGCTGGGCGCGGATGGCAAACGCAACACTTTACGCGGCTTTGAACGCAAGGAGTTTCGGGGCAAACTGGCCATGGCGATTACTGCCAATTTTATTAACCGTCATAGTGAACAGGAAGCGTCAGTACGTATATACATCCAACACAAGCACATATATGTACCTACATCATATTTACTAGCGTAGTCACTTTCATATAAATTACTGGCAATTAATTGCTACAACAAACTAAAGATTAAAACACACACCGACCTATATAAACACATAAATATACACATATACACACAAATATACACACGATGTGTATATTTATGAGTTGTGCGTGTATTCACACACATGCATACATATATAAGACAGCTATAAAGAAACATTAATACATCATAACACAACAGACTTATTTATAAACACACGTAAATAAGACCAATATAATTCAGAACATTGAAATAAATCATAAGACATTCTATTTCACATAATAGCAAAATTGTACCATCATAATATACGTCATCATGGGGTTTCAGAATAAAACTAATTTTTTGATTAAAAATTGTTTTATAACACAATTTTTCGTTGATTCGCAAGTGAAAATAAGTGATATTCTTTCTACTAATACACAACTTGCCATGCAGGTGCCAGAGATCAGCGGCGTCGCCTTTATCTTCAACCAGAAATTTTTCAAGGAATTACATGCGGCGACGGGTATCGACCTGGAGAACATTGTTTATTACAAAGACGACACCCACTACTTCGTTATGACCGCAAAGAAACACAGTCTGCTCGACAAGGGTGTGCTTCTCAACGTGAGTTCAATCCATTTTATCACCAACTCATACAGGACTATTTCAAGTCTACCCTATGTAGCATGTTTAGGCCTTAATGCATTCTTGTTCAGTATGCACTGGTCGACTTGAATATATTGTATGAATCAACTATCACGAAATCTTATTGTTTGTTCTTTAAGTTACAATAACGTTACAATGTTCTTTAATTGCGAAACTAAAATTGTAGGTATAAAATCATTAGCTTTGTAGGTAAGAACTATCAACCGCTGCGTTAAACAGTTGATTCTGGGTTCTTTCTCGTTTCGGTTTTGTGATTTGTTCAGTGTATTTTATGCAACTGATACTTACTTAGTAAGGTCGTAATTATGTACAGTTTCGTAAATCACTTTATCTGTACTTGTATAGAAATTGAAGCCGAAGGAAACCTATAAATATATTGTCAATATCTGTGCAGAATCTCTTCTTAGCAGTAAGTAGTATAACCTTTTTTTGTTTGTTCCCCTGAGGAAAATGCATTAAATTGCATACCCTGGCTGTGGCGAGCCGGCGGTTATGTGGGGGCTCTCCTCCCCAGAAGGGGAAGGTCTACCCACTAAAAACCTCAGGGATGACCTTCCTCAGGCATGTATGGAGACACTGGGAACGCGAAGCGACTTCCGGGAACCCCCAGCCTCTGCTCCCCTGCCTACAGGAGAGCCTTCCTCGGGGGAGGCTACACTACCTCCCCCGATCTCCTCCACCGACGACGCCCCCCGGCCACGGAAGGGGCGTGGTCCATTCCAGGTCGCCGTATCCGCGGGCGCGAGGCAGTCGCGCCCGCCGGCGACCCGCGGAACTTATGATAACCTAATATTCTTATACCGTAAGAAATCAAATATCAATTCATAAAATATACCGGTCTAATACTCCTTAAGACCGGTATAGATGTAGCTAAAAATCGTAATAACCCTAGATGTGCTTTTGAATAGGACTACGCGGAGGTTTCGCGGTTGCTAGCAGCTGAAAATGTGGACCGGTGCGCGCTGATGCGCTACGCACAAGAGGCGGCACGCTTCTCCACGGGCGGGCGATTGCCTCTTCGTGACTTTGCGCTAAACCACTACGGCGAGCCAGACGTCGCATTGTTTGACTTCACGTCAATGTTTGCCGCCGAGAACGCCAGCCTGGTGAGTCATTGGTTCTGTCTCCAACAGGTATACGACTGTCAGTTCGTTTTCAATCAGTACAAAGAACCTGACTTTGCGCTGTTCTACTTCATCCCCAAGGTCGAAGCTGAGTAGTGGCTGAATAGCCACCGGTTCTCTGTAAGTAATCGAAGTACCTGTAATCTGTCAAAGCTTATTCCACATGCGCATCTCGAGCGCTAAAAGAATGTTATAATCACAATGGACAAATAATAACTATTCATTTTTATCAGTTATCTTTTCTCTCCAGTTTTTCTATTTCTAGGTATAGGGACGATGAAATCTAATTTCTAAATTAGTCAAACTGTTTTCTTTTTATTGAGAATAAAATAGTCTACCCTAAAATAACCTACCCAATGAAAAGTGGTCCCAGTTTCGTATTGTATTCGTGTAAGATTTGCAGTAAATCTGTAACACCCACAACAACCATATTATACAGTATGTTACCATCATGTGACTTAAAATTTTAATGTAAAGTCATGGTACCCAGCAGTTTTATTTCCTACCTTAACAAAATAGTACCAACACTTGCGACAGAAATAGGTAAGATTGATGTACCCGAGCAGACGACCCGATAAGTTACTTGTTACTCTAACAAATTATTGTAAAACTCTCAAGTAGGGGTCACTCTGCGTCTCGAAAAATATTAGTTACCTATACCTATTCCACTGTCCTACATCCTAAATGTACTCAGCGTCACGCTGTGTCCTACATGTGAGTTCTGGAGGTAAACGCGAAGCGACTCGGAGAGTAATGAAAAAATTAAACAATCGATACCTGTTTTATCGAGTTCGCGTGTTATCGTTCGTCGTTATTTCAGTTTGCATTGAATCTCTTAGGTAGAACACGGCTTTATTGCAACGCAGCGCTAAGCAAAACGGGCGCGATTAAATGAATTGATATTTTAGCAGCGGAGTGCGATGCACGCGATTAGGTCGGATTCACCGTATCGCATCGCGTGTAGTTCGTGTGTCATCGCCTCGATAAGCCGTCCATGACCATGACACCGTGCTGGCAAGGCGCGGCCATGTGTGGGGCTCTCCGGTCTACGACCGGCCTACCCACTAAAATCCCCCGGTGTTCGCTGGGCACATGGCGGGGTGCGCTTTCGCGATTCAACCACCATGTGCTCCGGGGCCGGCTCGACCTAGAACTGATCAACGCCAACGCCAACGCCAAGGGGGGAATGTCCGAGAACATTTGGACAATCTCCCAGATGGAGAGACGTCACCTCAGCGTGCGCGGTAGCCGGGCCGCGCGCGCAGTCTCACGGTAGGGTCATTATGCGGTCCCATCTACTGCGCATCCGACCTCGACTCGGCCCAGTACACGCTGGCGGAGTGCCCCACGTGGGTCTCCGAGCGCCGAGTCTTGGTCGCAGAGATCGGTCGAGATCTGTCTCCGCCGACATTGATTGCGGCAATGCTGGCGGAAGAGGGAGGTTGGAGGGCTGTGGCGTCCTTCTGTGAAGCAGTGATGCTCTAGAAGGAGGCCGCCGAACGGGGCCGGGAGATGGCCGATCCCGCTCGAAGGAGGCGGCGCCTGGCTCGGTAGCACGGCTGCGGCGCCGCGCGGGTCGCTGGCGGGCGCGAGGGAATCGCGCCCGCGGATACGGCGACCCGGGAGGGACCACGCCCCTTCCGTGGCCGGCGGGCGTCGTCGGTGGTGGAGATCGGCGGAGGTATTGTAGCCTCTCCCGAGGAGGGCTCCCCAGTATCGGCGGGGGAGCGGAGGCTGGGGGTTCCCGGAAGTAGCTTGGTGTTCCCGGGGGCTCCCTACATACCTGAGGAAGGCCATCCCTGAGGTTTTTAGTGGGTAGGCCTCCCCCTTCTGGGGAGGAGAGCCCCACATAACCGCCGGCTCACCACAGCCGGGGTATGCAACTTAATGCATTTTCCTCAGGGGGAACAAGTGCAGCGATCAGATCGCTGCGCTGTTGTTGCCACGCCGAACACACAGCGAGTGTGTGCTCGGACGTGTCGTCGGGAGCGCCGCAGTGGTGACACCGCGGTGTTGTCTCCCGACGTGCGACCCGTCGTAGGAGAGACACCCTAAGAGAAATGAATAACTACAAATGCGTGTGTCGTGGTAGGTGCGCGAGCGGTTGGGTCGGCGGCTGCTGTGTCAGCTGGTCGGAGACAGCTTGCTAGAGCCGTTCTGGCCAACGGGCTCGGGCTGCGCGCGAGGGTTTTTATCGGCGCTGGACGCGGCCTGGGCTGCTCGCGCCTGGGGACAAGCGCCGCCCCCGCACCCGCTACACGTCATCGCCGAACGGGAATCCATATACAGGCTACTTGGTGAGTCCCGTTTATTGATAACTTGTTTTTTTTTTCTGTTTACCTGAAGTACTTAAAAGGAGAATTCATGGAGAATTAAACAAAAAATTAAGACATGGTATTCGAATATATAAGTTATTTATATATTAAATAAAAATTCTGTAATTAAATTATGTCATAACACCACTAAAATAAAATACATAAGTTATTACAGATTTTTGTATTTGTGATATGGCACAATTATAGCACAGCTGATCTTTCAAGTTGTAGCTACAGTAACTTACAGTAACTAGTAGTAAAGCTTAAAAGATTTGTAACTTTGTAGTTTTTACAGATATTAAAATATTGTTTTAGTGTGTTGCTTTTCTAATAGAGAGGTATATTTTAAGTGTGCATATTCTCAATTCCTAGTTCATTTATATATGTTTAATAAACGTGTTCGCCTGGACAGCGCAAACAACCCCGGAGAACCTGAACCGCGACCTAAGCGGGTACACATTGGAGCCGAGCACGCGCTACCCCAACCTGAACCGAGGGGCCGTTAGTGCGCTCCGCGTCACCTCCTTCTACGATTCGGACGAGCCGCTGCCATTGGACGCTGCACCCGCCACCACCGCCCGCAAGCGCAGGAGGGGTATGCACAATCCTTCTGTACCGATGGACAATCTTTCCAATTTAGGGCACCCCTATGATAAAAAGAAAAATTGATTTCCCACCTGAAATTTAGCGATGTGTACTGCGAAAGTTGGGCATCGTTAATCAAATACTGAATAATCTAAGCTAATTTGTCACAAAAACTAGTCGACTTCGTTGAAACGTTAGAATTAAGTTATATTTTGTTGTGATAATGTTTTATACATAAAGGCCGCGTTGCTTCTGCCAAGAACAATGTCTCTCATACAATTTTAACGTAAGATTCGTCAGTATATTATTTGCAAAATGATATTATCGCTATTGTTGTCTATGTTTTATGTTCAAGAATCTTGAATCAAGATAAAAATCCCAAGTTTCAAATCTGTCAACTACGTCCGTTAAGGATTATTGCTTACATTACATTGAATTTCCGATTAAGTTTGTTAGGAAAAATTAAAAGTATATTGGTTTTTAAATCAATTGGGAACTTTGTTAGGCCTCTACTTTTAAGTGAACTGTGCTCTGTAGTCCAAGTACCATGTTATAACATATTCTAACACATTACAATATATGTGACTGGCAGAGTGCGAGGTGCCGGAGGAGGTGTTGGTGTCGTGGGTGGGATGTGGCGGTGGAGTACGCGGGGCGGCCTCTGCTCCGGCGCTGGCGGCGGCCGTGCGCCGGTACCGGCCCGACCTGCTGCCGCCCACAGCCCGCGACGAGGACGTGCATCGCGTGCTGCAGCGCGACCTCGGTGAGTGTGGGCAGCAGCGTGTATGGATGGGTGTGGGGTTGGCGGTCGAGACCGACAACGTGTACCGCATGCTGCAGCGCGACCTCACTGAGGTCAGCAGGAGTATGGATGAATAAGTGTGGGGGGAAGCGGTCGAGAGCGACAATGGGCATCGCATGCTGCAGCGCGACCTCACTGAGGTCAGCAGGAGCGTGGATGAATAAGTGTGGGGGGAAGCGGTCGAGAGTGACAATGGGCACCGCATGCTGCAGCGCGACCTCACTGAGGTCAGCAGGAGCGTCGTGTGTAAGTCGGGGCTGATATGCATCACTGCGACCTATTAAGATCTATTGTGACCAGCCTCCTATGTAGGTTCTATGTAGGCCCTACAGTAGCTCCCTTAACTGGACACTTACCAAGAAAGATAGGATGTTCCCAGTTCGGATTGTTTTTATTTCATCTGGGTCAAGGATGTGTTTCCCCAGGTGTCTGTTTCTTTTGTGAATCAGCGGTTCACAGTAGCACAAGAGGTGTATTGGTGTTTCACGCTCTTGTTCGCAGACTCTGCATGTGTCAGTGTCCTTTAGTTTCATGTTGTATAAACGGGGAAGCGGTCGAGAGCGACAATGGGCACCGCATGCTGCAGCGCGACCTCACTGAGGTCAGCAGGAGCGTGGATGAATAAGTGTGGGGGGAAGCGGTTGTGAGCGATAATGGGCACCGCGTGCTGTAGCGCGACCTCAGTGACTGTCAGAAGGGGTATGAATAAGTGGGTAAGCGGCTGCAAGTGCGAATAATGCGCTGCATTGCGTGCACGTAGGTATAAAATGGATGATAAATAAATATTTTCACCAATAGCAATAGCCTATTTCGTATTTTTTTTACCTGTGCATAAGACATTTACAAAAATTATGCTTTTGCTTTAATACATTGATGTAAATAATAAGTCTGGTTATAATATGCTCGATCATCTACAGGGATAGTGCCGTTCAACCAGAGCGGCAACCCCAGCGACGTGCCTGAGACGAAGCTGCGTTCGTACCTCTGCCGCGTCTACCTCGCGTTCAAGGGCGAGGTACCGCACGTGCATCACCCGGCTGAAGCTTTTGACCAGGTTCTTAAATATGTTAAATTGTTATGTCTTAGATTTGATAGTTTTTCGTCTATTATTTTTTGTAACTATCCCTAAAAAGTACAGCATTTTAAAACAATAATTAATATAGCATAGATAATATTTAAGCAAACTTTCAAACATCTAAATAAAAATAATGTGTTTGGTTATTTCTGTTTTTATTCAATACTTGTATGAGAAAATAACATTACAATAAACTTGTTTATGTGACAAGAAGTAAGGTGAGCAAATAGTCTATATAATTACCTCGCCGTATCCAATTATTTATTTGCGTACTCTGGTAATTAGTGTTCTATTGGAATTATTATTTTGTATCTTGGTTATAGTTTAATCAGTATTATTTATTTATAGATCAAGCAGAGTCTTCAAAAAGAGAAACACGTTCGGCACGCTATCGACCATTCTATATCAGCATATTCAAGTGAGTACTATTTAAATTGCAATATATTGCTCAATAAATACTGAGTCGTGTATATCGACATGTTTATTTTATTATTTTTTGAATTAAAAAAAGACACTACAATGACCTTTCTTACTAACAGATGCAGCCGAAGCTGAGAAGTCACACTCGAGCAACAGGAAGAAACGGCGGGGAGTGCGTACGCCGCAAGTAAGTAATGTATCATCGGACCAGGTGCGCATGCAGATCAATCAGTTACGGCTGGAGGATGTGGAGCAGCTGGCGCGGTTGGTAGAGGGTCGTGAAGAGGGCCGCGCACCGCGTCCCCGGCGCCGCAGAGCGCGCGCGCGCCCCGCTCGCGCCGGCCCAGCGACGCCTACGCCCCCGCCTCTCGACCATTTCTTTGGCGGCGGCGCTCCGCCCGCGGCCCCTACCAAACCGCCACGTCGCCTTAAGGGTCTCGATCCCGCATCTATCAAGGTGCCCGATTTTACTGTCCTATTCCGTGATGACGCGGCCGACACCGATGCCACCGTGATCGCCGCTGAAACTGTTACTGAAGTCGATTGCCGCAAACCAACTGAGGACGTCAGTGCGATGGACTTGCCGCTTGAACGCCCACAGCATGCGTCGGCTGAGGAGCAGCAGAGTGCGGATGAGACGAATGTTGATCCGCCACCCCCTCCCGAATCGGAGGCGACGGCGCGCCGCGGCCGCTCGCAGAGCCCCGGCGCTGGCGCGAGGGCCGAACGGGCGCGGCAGAGGCGTCACATCGCCGACCTATTCGAAAACAAACCTTGCCGACGTGCACCCAGTCTGGAGCCTGACTTTGGCCGCCGCCCGCGCGCTGTTGACTCGGACATGACGCAGAGGTTGCAACGCATGACGGATATGATAGAAGGCCGGCGGAGATTCACACCCAGCCCCGACCGTACTAAGCGCTCGGGGTCCATCGGATGTCCGGATATGGCCATGCGACGGCAGCGCGTCGAAGAACTAATCGAAAGCGGACGGGGTACCGCTGTGGCTCCAATCCCTACACCTACACGCCGCGGCTCCGGTGAGCTGTCAGTGCGCGTTCGCCGCGCCTCTGACATGATGGCTAGGCGCGCCGGTGCGGGTGCTGGAGGCGCCAGCGGCGGCAGACCATCAGGCGATATCACGCGGCGTCGCTTCGAGGAGAGTCTGAGGGCCATGGCGGCGGGTGGTGCACCACGCAAGCAAGACCGCGATGAGCCGGCGCATGACTATCATCTGCAACAGTACCGCGCTGACGCGCCTCACTTCGGTGAGCGCGTGCGCAATCTCGAGCGGCAGCTACAGCACTACGTGAGCGCGAGAGTGCATGTCCGCCTGCCCGATCGCCGTTGTGTTTCCCTAACTAAACTAACCAATTGAAGACATAACATAAAAGAATTATAAATTTTGCATAGATATAAAAAAATCAACAATTAGCTTTTTTATAACATATGCCAGTATAAAGTATTTATATATTCTTTTTTATACTAAACATCACTTTCATAGGAAAATGTGTATAAAAATGCATATCATGACAAAATGAACGGCAACGGCATTTATTGTTAGAAGTAAATGGCATATTTATAAATTGTTTTTAATATTGAATATAATTTTAATTGCTGCTATAACTACACCACCACAGGTTGTACAATCAAATATTATAACTATGGATATTACTGCACCTCATGCAATAATACCTCCAGAGTATTGCTGCATGTCCTAGTCGAGATTTAAGACATCGTGTGTATATATATGTACTTGTGTTGTATATCGTCTGATACCGTGTGTTTTATTTTGAAATAACAGCTTTTATATGCTTTAATAAGACCATATTAATTTGTGCAACAGATTTGAATTTCGTGCTCCTTTACTTACACGTTTATTTAATTATCCTATTTGCTGAATAGTAGCTTTAGCATGAGATTGCTAACGTTTTGATAAGTCAATAGGAAATCATGTCAATCTATTAACTAGAACCAGTACAATTTTTGTTTATTACGTTTCCAACAAGGGCGTCGTACAAACTTTCTATGCGCAAATATATAACTATTGATATCGACTAAACAAATATAAACTCGTGGCAACTACAGAATTGATTTGATTAAACGATTTTAAAAAAAAGATTTCTAAATGTGTCAAATATGAAGTTCAAAATATACTAATCATAGGTACTAGCGCACCATTACTAATGGCGCATCAGTGACATCGGACGTCTATAAATTGTCACAAATTCACTAGTCACGTGTTGCTATTTTGAAATTATTTTTACATAGTATTATAAAATAAAGTTGCTTCTACTGTCTATCATAATATAGAATATATATTTATACATCCTGCCAGCGAAGGCAGACCACCGTCTGGCTTCGCTGGCAGGATGTATAAGCATAATAGAGACACCTCGCTAGTTGTAAATTACATTGTTACAATGGCGTCGTCATTTGATTATCAGGCAATTTATCTCTTCTAATTACATTGCAACATAATAATGTCACAGATTACATTGCAACATTATGTGTAGATAAATACATCTACAGATAATAATATTGCAAAATTTTGATCTTTAAATTATGATTCAAATGCTTTTGTCTTCAAATCCATAGTTCTTCTAAGAATGCAAATGTAATGATACCTTGACTAGTTTTAATTTGTGTGTTTTAATTAATTAATTCTCTTTCTATAGTTTATTTACATTTGTTCGTACTTTTGTTAACGTTTTGAAATAAAACTTTGTTACATACAGTATGTAACAGTCTAACAATATTTGGTTATCTGTAGGAGGAGGGCCGGGTAGTAGGAGGAGGCGCCAAGGGCGCAGGCGGCGGTGCGCGAGTCGCGCGGCTGGCGGCCGAGTTATCTGGAACGGGTAAGTGACATTTTCATGCGTAGGTGGGAAATAATGGCATATTCAAATTTGCCGTTCGACCTCAGAAAATATTTCTTTCAGTATTACGTGTCACCAAACACTTCAGGATAACCATCAAACTTAAGTCTATAAACGCATGATTTAAACTTAAGTCTGTAAACGCATGATTTAAATCATATTAAAAGAGAATTTGCTTAACTGTATATCCAACAAAACAGTGTTTCGTACTTAAAGATCATGGTTTTTAGTGTAAACACACCAAAATAAAGATGTGAATCAAATCAAATCAAAAATCAAAATAATGTTTATTCAACATAGACCTTTACAGGCACTTATTGACGTCAAAACAAACGAAACAAAATGAAAAGCTCAAAAAAAAATTGTGCGTACGAACAAGGAAAAAAAGAATATTGACTCTACACCTGTTCGGAAATTGGGAGAGCCTTCTCGAGAAGAACAGGCAAGAAACTCTGAAGGTTTATTTTATGTCTCCTCTTCTCAATTTTAATAATTATAAAAATATAATATAATAATACAAAATTAAGATACAATCATGCCTAATACGATTACAGTCGTATGTATGTTTACATACACATATAAAAATAATATAATATTATAAATGTTGTTACCAAACATGGCTCTATGAATAGTGTCCCTATTCCCAAATAGTGTGATCATTTAGATAGTCACTTACTTTATAATAGCCTTTACTTATGAGTGTCTTTTTGATATGGATTTTAAATGTATATAAAGGCAAATCAATGACACTTTGCGGAAGCTTGCTTGTTCCTATTACAATATGGCGACTGGCCAGTTTTTTTTATGTTTTTCTTTATTTTAGCAATATTATATTTACAATATTACCTTTATTATATTTTGGAATATTTGAAATATTTTAAAGTTTTTATTAATAAGGGCCTTAGCTTGAATGAAAACATAAAATGTAATACAGGTGGTACAGATGGGTCGCGTGATCGTGCGGGCGCGCAGAAGCCGCGCGACCTGATGCGCTCCGTAGGGCGCATTGAGCGCGACGACTGGAACGTGCGTGAGATCGAGCGCAAGATCTTGCAGAACCGCCTCGGCCGCCCCGAGCCGCGCGCTGCAGAGCGCGTGCCCAAGTGGGACCGTGAACAGGTACATTTACTTTCGAAACATGTTACAACAGACATAATTGGCATGTCTTTGATCATTCAGGAACTCCAAGTAATACAAAATGTAACTTCTGTTGATTAAAACTTATCGACACCGATAATTCATGCTATCCGCGAGGTTGTTATCCTGCGACAATTGTTCCCAATTAAATATGAGCAAATTGTTGTCATGCCGTCCAGGTTCTCTAAAACACAGTTTTATGTCTGTATCATATCCCATACATAGTCGATGGGGTTGAGGTCGAGCGATTGAGCAGTCCAGGCCGACACTGCTGTCTTTTGATGATTTTATCTTAATCACAAACGCAGTACACCACATTATCATGTCTTCTAACAATTTACACACGTCCCATTTATTTTTATAATAGACCTAAAAGTACATTCACCTACGTACAGATGCCATTTGGCAGTGCAATTTGAACTAATTTATTTCATTTGTACCATGCCATTAAATGCAGGTGTTATAGCCGGTTTCATTATTTTAATAATTATATTGGTTCTTAATAAATATGTGCAATAAAAATGAATGCAGTTCCTCGGGCGGCAGAGGCGGCTTCGCGAGGGCGACGCTAATGACGGAAAGTGGGTAGAGATCGACGAAACGTTTAGCAAGTTTGACCAGAAGATGCGCGACTCCGGCCGCCCCGACCACGGAACAAAGAAGGTAACACAAATTATACAGAGACATTTCTGTGCTTACATTAATAATATATATTTTGTATTATAGAGATTCACACATTTAGCCTGTTATCGTTTGACTATATAATATATAACGCATTGTAGGTGGCAAATCTTGCAACGAAATTTGTGAAGAAAGACGAAGTCGACACAAATAAATCTCAACCGAAAGAAGAGGTGAGTTGTCCTTTTTTGTGTTAATGACTTGTGGCATAATTATTGTCGTTCTATTTTTTAAAGCCATAGCCAAGATAAGATTTAAGAAATTGTAATGTTAAATTAGAGCATTTGTAAATGCCTATAAACTTTTCTCAAAGTAATTTTATTACGTTTGAGATAACAGCCGATAATTTGACTGAAGACTCGATTATAGCAAATCTAATTTAATATGTATAATTAAGACAGAATCGTCTGTCGAGTCAGTTCGTTATATATAATAAATAATAATAATCTGTGTGTGTGGTAAAGAGCCTGTTGTGTTGCACTACCCAGCGACGTAGGTGGGGTGGGGCTGGCGGCGGCGCGGCAGGCGCGTCGTGCGCGGCGTGCGGGCGCCGCGTGTTTGCCGCGGAGGGCGTTTTAGCCGACGGGCTGCATCTACACCGCGCCTGCTTCCGCTGCGCCCTGTGCCGCGCTGTGCTGCGCCCGGGGTGAGTCACTGCGAGCGACTGTAGTCCAGGAGACGAATTTTTGAAACAATAGAAAACCAATTCGCATTCGAAATCGTGAGATTCGTATACAAATTATCGAATTCACTATTTCTGAACTTTCATTTCATGCGTTGTGCAACGAGTGGTTCAACCCACTCGTTTTTTATTTCTACTAGTAGAATATCCAACGCTGAAGTGACGCTCACAGTGATCCGTTTCATGTGCGGGTCATCGCTGGATTTTTGTTTTTGTTGTTGTGATTTCTAATTTTTCTGCGTGAAGTGGAATCTAATTAAGAATTTGTTTTTGATGACAACACTGAATTCGAGTGATTCAAAAATGTAAAAAATTATAAGCAGTAGAAAATAATTTCGCGCACAATTTGTATTCGAATTCCAAATTCACGTCTAATGATTTAAAATACGTCTCCAGAACGCATACGACCAATTGCACACAGCTTCACGTGGACATGTACGCATGTGGAGCAATATATTCTTAAGGGAACGTAAGAATACATTGCTCCACGAATATTAATGGCAAAAATGTGACATCTGAAATATAAAATATTATTGATAAAATAAAGTGTACGAGCTAATAACGTACATTTTTTGCTTACGCTGCGACCTACTTCAAGGCGGACGGTTTTACCAATGAATTTTATAATTTTATTAACTAGTACATCAATAACTGTCTTGCTGGACACTACTCAAGAAAGAATTGCCTATTGAATATTACTGTGTACTTTTACATCAATATAATGTTACTTAAACTTCGGCAATCTTTCTCTTCGACGTGCTCATCATCCCAAACTACTACTACTTACTAACTACATTTACTCATCTTTTGTACGGTGTCCGTGGTCTACTAAGCGGACCATACATGAAGGATGTGGCAATATCAAAGTAAACTGTCTTCTGGGTTTATGTTGGGGAATTTGGTATGTATCAAGGGCATGACACAACAATAAATATTTAAGTCTTTTAAAACTGCCTATGATATGTAGAAGGAATAGACATTTTTTATACAATAAGAATATTTTGTTTATGATTAAAGTCTGATTATTAATTCACTGGAGTAAACTGACATATGCTAATGTCACATGTAAAATTATGCTGCCATATTTATCGTACTAGTGAGCTGACCTGCAAATATAATTGAATAAATTGAATAAATCGATATGGACTTCACCCTTCGTTGTTATTCAGATCACTCACAGAAAGTCAGTAACAACGTTTATTAAAAAAAAGTACTCAATTAATTATAGGTACATGAATTCTATCAGATACAAAAAATGAAATTCACTCACTTGCTAGCGTTCCGAACTATGCGTTCAGTTAATCAGTAAATCAATTTTTTGAGCTGTAATTATTCGAACATTTGAAGTACTTTAATTATTGCAATCTTTTTAAAAGAAAAATACAGATTTAACCACTGTGTAATAGTAATTTAGACAAAACATAATTCTGTAAATTATTTATCGTTGTAATGGATATAACCACGACAATTTTACGTCAAGTTTTTTTTTTATTTATTGCTGGTTATTACTGGTTACTGGTACAAGAACATCAGCCAAATTACGTCATCAATCACTTGATCCCGTTCTAAAATAAAAATCACACTGACTCGTTCTAAAACCATTATTTATCATTTTCTCATAGCACTTTCTCTGTCAAATTTCCGAGTGAAATTTTATATGAGTTTTGGGACGGAACCCTAAAGCCCGCTCTTCATTCTCTAAAACTTCTTTCGAATTGCCGGTTTAAAATAACGTTAAAAAAATCGTTAAAAATCTATCTATTGAATATTTTTGTTTCATTTCATATATATAATTCGAGTAATTACGCCATTTCAAAGTTATCACCTATTTGCCCTAAAGGTACCATGCTAATATTATTACATCGATTAAACAAAATTGGATTAAGATTTCTTAATAAAGTAAATAAAATGAGTAATGTGATTTGAGGACGGAATGAAATTGAATGAATGAGTTTGATTTCAATATTCTAGTCACAACACTATTTTCTGTTCATCATAAAGTGGTAACACCGTAAACGTCAGTTTACTCCAGTGAATTAATGATTAGACTTTAGATTGCATCACTATCATCAATATTCGAATAATGCCACCCATAAAGTAATAAATATGTTTTGACAACTTACTTCCCACGTAGTACAGTTAGATGATTTGATTGCTATGACACCTATCATAGCGATTTCTCTATATCTTACGGACTATAGCGTAACGTCAGCTTATTGCAAAAACCTTTTTGCATCAGTGTAAGTACTACTACTTAATATAACAACACAAAAATGATATTCATTATTGAGAGAAATTATTTTTTATTTGTGCATAGTACCAGTGTAATGTAATTGATATATTCGTGCAGGAACTATACGATGGAACGTTACGGCAGTCGCCTGGTGTGCCTACGGCATTCCGGCGCGTCCGCGCGCGGGCTCGACACGGGCGCGCCCGTGGCCGCGCCCACTCCGGAGCGCATCTCTCTCGAGTTATCGGACGGCGCCCGCGAGATCGACGAGGACGAGTGGACCGACCGTAACTTTCTCGCCTCTGAAACATCCGGCGCGGGTCTCAGGTATGACCCTTGAAATCGGTTTAATCTAGTGGCAGGGTTAACACGAATTATTAAAATAAAATTACTCCTTTAAATTAGAATAGGCTATTTGACAGGTTTTTAAAATCCATTTTATATTATTTAGTAGAGTCTAAGGTACCCAGTAAAAGTTGTTATTTTTAATTCTAGTATATATTAGCTGAAAAACATCGAATTAAAAATTCAATATTTGAATTGTGCGCCAAAACGCTACTTTGACAATATGGCGCTGCAATGAGGTCGGTGACGTCACTTGCCTGTATTCTGATCTGTGACAGCTGGCATATATATTTGTTTGTTGTAAACAAAAAACGAAAGTGCGATTCGATTTACTTTTTAAGTGATTTATGTAACAAAATGAGTTACAAATGGTGTGTAGTTCCAAAATGTACAAATACGTCGTTAAAAACTCCGGAAAAACTATTTGTAAGTGTTCCAAAGAATATCGAAGTGCGCCGAAAGTGGTTGCAACTTTCTCGGAGGGATCATAATGACATAGCGAATAGTACAAATATTTTCTTTTGTGAAGACCATTTCGATGTAAGTAAACATAATATTTTATTTTGTAATAATTAATTACATTCAGAATGTTAATATTTTCGTTATTGATTTGAGGTTATAATACTTCTAATGTTTTTAATAGAATGTTCTTGCAACTCACTTCGAATATTTCCATAATATTTGTTAAAATTTGACGCTAAAAGATCCCGACTAAAATTTGTTGTTCGTTACAGATGGAAAATGACATGGCAAATTACTATCAGTACAAAATGGGTTTCAGTCAGAAAATAATTTTAAATAATAAAGTTCTGTCTTCTAAATTTCATTGCTAGCCAGATCGCATTAAAAAAATGTGTGATGCTGGTACTTCCCGATCTGCATTTGTCAAACGGCAAAGAATGACGACGTAACGTGAACAAATTATCGTTTATGTTCACGGAATTGTGCCAAACAACTTAATTATTTGTTGAAGAGATTGAAATTTTGTCTTTGGTAGGTTGTAAAAAAGAAAATGTGTTTGGCACTAAGATTTTGATTGTTGTATTGGAAATTGTAGTGCAAGGGTTTTTGTAATGTTTTAAATTGTTTATCTTGTATTTAAATAGAGATATAATGAAGAATAAAATGTGTGTATGTAAATTTCATGCCCGACAAGATTATTTATAACCTATATAAGTTCTTGTGGAAGTTCATCATTGTTTCACTTTCTTATGATATAATTTAAGTTACCAGTAAAGTGTAATTGTACTTACTTTGCTGTTTTTACATTTTTTTAGCTCCGAAACATAAATGTCAGAATTATTTTTGAAAAATAATCCGACCATGATTGCGTCGACTTGCGGCAGGTTTCTGCTGTCTGCTTTTACAAAATCGTTGTCCATTGTTGAAAGTATTTGTAAAATAGTGCAAATAAACAAAAAAATACAATGAATAGTAAAGAAAATCTTAATATAACGGAGATAATCTATCACAACTAGGCGCAACACAAGTAGACAAACGAAGTTTACAAGCAAGTGACGTCATGATAAACTCGACCAATCAGAAGCGTTTTGTGTCACATGACAAACGTTTAAAAAATGCAATTTTTATTTACGGATTTTAAATGAATTAATCATTATTTTCAACTTACGGTAATCAATAATCATTTTTTAACTCTTAATTTATACTGTTAACAGTAATTGACACTTTATTTTTCGGATTGTCAAAAAGCCTATTACATATCGCCTACATGGACGTGGGCTGAAGGGGCAGCTGAACCCCTTTAAATCTTACATAAATAATCACTAGTCAAAGTGTAAACGGGGCTCTATGCACAAACATTTATTAATAATCCTCATACCCCTAGTTATCTCAAAAACTGAAATAGTCTTCTGATGTGATTACATCAAAGCGATGAGATTCTTCATTTTTTTTAATCAATTCTGTGGTGGAATTTACTCTCGAATAACTCCAAATAAACGTATCATTAAAACCAAATTGCAAAATCTTTTTAGGGAACGTCCTTAGCATTGAAACATTGGCTATTAATTTATAAAGTAAACTATAGTTCGCCATGAGTGTTTGTTATTGTGATTTAGACAATTATATATTACGTGTATTGTATATTAGGATTGTAAATCCTTACTAATATTATAAATGCGAAAGTAACTATCTCGATTGCTCTTTTACGCCAATTCTATTAAACCAATTCAAATGAAATTGTACACAAATAGTCTAGAGCTTGAAAAAGGACATAGAAGTTGTAGAAATAGGGGATGTAGTTGTAGATGGAAAGTACGTCATTTTTGAAGATAGAAGTTTGAAACTATGTTTTACCCCTCTGGTTAGGTGTAAATAAATATGACATAAAAAGTTTGTAAAAATTTTACCATAAAGGCGACAAAAGTTTTTGTTGGAATAGATTCAGAAAATACTGCACTGATTTTGTTGAAATTTTGATATAGGGATAGTTTGGAACACAGAGAACATAGAAATATTATAAAATTTACCGCGTGATACTTCCAAATATGCATTATCATTTGTAAAATGCAAAATGAATGAATGAGGTTCGCCTTTGTACACCAATACTTGTACATAATAAAACAGGATCATTTCGGGCTGTTTTGTCTTCACATTAGGCAAGAAGCTGATTGCATAATTGAATAATGTATATACACCATAAGTGGGTTACTTTCGTCGACTGACAGGTAAACTGGTCGACAGCATTATTATTTTATAATCCTTTCAGCAATTCAACCACAGATGTGTATGCGCACACAATATTAAACTATTGTTCCACGTTGTGTGCGTTAGTTAGCTATATAGTTTACTAGCTGGTGCCCATGACTTCGTATGCGCAGGATTAGTATTTCGACTAGTTTATATTAGGCATATTAGGGTTTGTAGCCTCCCCCGAGGAGGGCTCCCTGTATCGGCGGGGGAGCGGAGGCTGGGTGTTCCCGGAAGTAGCTTGGTGTTCCGGGGGCTCCCTACATGCCTGAGGAAGGCCATCCCTGAGGTTTTTAGTGGGTAGGCCTCCCCCTTCTGGGGAGGAGAGCCCCACATAACCGCCGGCTCGCCACAGCCGGGGTATGCAACTTAATGCATTATCCTCAGGGGGAACAAAAAAAAGGCATATTAGAGTTGTGGCCTCCTGTGAAGCAGTGATGCTCCAGAAGGAGGCGGCGCCGGGCTCGGTAGCACAGCTGCGGCGCCGCCGCGGGTCGCCGGCGGGCGCGAGGAACGGCGACCCGCGAGGGACCACGCCCCTTCCGTGGCAGGGGGGCGTCGTCGGTGGTGGAGATCGGGGAGGTATTATAGCCTCCCCCGAGGAGGGAGGATTGGCGATAGTTTAATATGCGTAATAAGATGTGCAAATTGTTATATTCGCTGTACAGCGAAGAGGAGGCGTCGAGCTCGGACGAGTACACGGACGCTGTGGACAGCGAGCCGGACGAAGGGGGTGAACCGCGCGAATCCATGCCGCGCTCCCCGCCACGCGCGCTTCTTTACTGCTCCGACGACTCGTTCGGCTACGACGACTACTCTGACGACGGTGAGTACCACTATGACTAACTTGTGTTGATTGTCTACGACATTATTATAAATTGTATACGGCACGTACAATATTGAACGAAATGTCTAACTACGTTTTGAATAACTTATTAAATATGACAAAAGATATATTAAAGCGATTTGGAGACTGAGTGTCAGTTAGGCTCAGTTAATTTCGCTGCGAACTCACACTCATTGGGAAAAGAAAGAAAACGCCTATCATCAACCGCCACGCGGATTGGGATAGTGTCTACCTTTTACTATATTATTCTAGAACGAACGTTTAGACATATATTTTACCAATTGAAAATTGTACGCAATAATTAACAGTAGTTATTTCAATAAGCAGTTTTATATATGCATGCATATCTTCAGTTATTATTGTCATAACTCTCAAAGTTGGTCAAACGTCGGCGAACCCGTCGAGTAGTGTACTTGGGCAGCCGTTGATATCATGGTCACGGTCAAGTCATAGCATGGGCGCATGGGTAGATGCGATCTTTATCAATTATGTTTTACCATAGATGATAGCATATCCATACTGTGCGACATTTAAAAACTGATTCGCTTTCCACGTATATACTTATCTTTGAGATTATTAACGAATGAAACGGAACATAAGAGAGTACAAGACGCAAAAAAATGGCATTGTACTAGCTAAACATAAAATCAGGACGAGAAACGACGGCTGTCGCTATTAGTATAGATCTAAATAAACTTACACAAATTGCCTGAATTCGATCGGTACAGTTTCGACCGCCCCATCTAGTTGTTCAAAAAATTGAACTCGGTTGTAGATAGTAATGGCAATTACTACTGTTTTGTAATAACGAATAACACTGTTGTGTTATTTCCCTATAACTGTTATTGTATACTGTTGTCTGTTATCCTGTTATATTGCTGTTTTGACAAATGTTGTTGAGTACGATTGTTATTGTTATTATAGCTAGTTATTCTTAACAAGGAACTTTCCTTCATACTTTTCAGGCTTAGGACTATCAGAATATTAAGCAGTAATATATATAACTTAAAACTAATTAATCAATATAATATTCCGGTGTATTTAAAAGTTCATTGATCTGTACATAATTTGTTATTTGTATTCAATATTACATGCAATATTTGCGATATTCTTCCATTTCCATTTATTTACAATATCTACTCTAATTATTTAATAGTTACTTCAAAAGTACACGACACTTATTATTGCTACGAATAGGTAATTTAATCTGCATACGCGATCACACAACGGCAAATCTAAACCGATCACACAACTGCAAATAATGCGTAATTAAAAAAATGACAACACCTTAGGCACCAGCAAGCCAGCAACAGTTTACAATACCTAATTGTTATTTTAAATCACACTGTAAATCAAAATAAGTCATATTTAATTGTCATACGCGCGAGGTACAAAATTGTGAATTTGGTGTTAGTAAATTACTATAAGCAAATAGGAACTTTATTTACTTGTGAGAAAGGTTTATATTATAAGAATAAGCAGTCAGGCAACAGAGCGAGCGCCTACGCCTACACAACGGTTTCAAGTGGCAACAACAACAATGCGACTAGGCGATTCTTTTGTCAACAGCAACAGCAGGATAACAGTATAAGCCGTTGTTAAATAACGTTAGTTAGTTAGTTTGACTGGGCTCCACCGCACTTAGCCTCATGATTTGGCCACTGTGCGCATAGGAGAAGGCTCCTGCGTCTGCCTCCTTCCTACTCCATCCATCCCAGTTCCTCCCAGAACGCCAGCAGCCTTCGTGGGCTGCTGCATGCTTCTGGCAGGGACGCCGGGGAATGGAGAAGTTTCTTCCGTTGGTCGGCCACACTTGCACATTCCATAAGAACATGCTGTGGCGTTTCCTCAACCTCCGTGCACGCTCTGCACAAGGGGCTGTCTGTTATACCAATTGTGTACAGGTGTTTGTTTATAAGGCAATGTCCAGTTATGGTAGCTATGACCTTTAGGATCTTGTCTCTCTTTAGTTTGATAAGGGAACGGGCAAGCTTCTTGGAAGGTACCGGGACTGATTCCTTCGTTCGCTTGCACCCTTCCTTGGTTATCCATTCTTTTAGGTGTAGTTCCTCTGCGTAAGAACGCAGCCAGGTTTTTATTTCTGCCTGTGGAATGGGCATTAGGGGTTATGGTCCATACACTTTTGTGTCGGAGCCCCTTTTTGCCAACTCATCTGCCGCGTCGTTTCCGAGTGAGTCACTGTGTCCTTTTATCCACTGCAGGGTTTCCCGGTTTGTGTCTGCAATGGCTTGGAGCGTATTATAGCACTCCAGTATAAGGACAGTGTTGATAGTATTGTTTTGGAGGGCCTGTAAGGCCGATGCGCTATCCGAGATTATCTTTATGTTTGAGTTTTATAAGACCTCTGACCGCAATCGCCTGTGTCGCTCGGGTGATTCCAATGCATTCTGCTTGGAAGATCGTATTTCGTTAATCTAAGGTTGTGGATAATTTGATGTTTAGTCATTTGAAAAGACGCCGGCCCCGGTTCCAGAGGTGGCCTTGGAGCCGTCGGTGTATATGTTAAATAATGTGTTATTCGTTACGATAAAATAATTCATTACATTATCTGTTATTGAAATAACGGCCATTACTAGTTGTAAATATGTAGCGCACATGTTGCAGGCGCGGAGTCGTCGGGCAACGAGTCGTGCTCGCGCATGCGCGAGGCGCGCGAGGCCCGGCGGCGCGAGGTGCCGGCGGAGGCGCGACCGCCAACCGACAGCAGCGAGGTACCGCGCTGTCGCGTCGCCTGACGGAACCCACCCAGCCACCCAGCCCACAGCCCCGTCCTCACACCAGGCCCGCAGGGAGGTGCGCCGTGAACATAACGCGACACTCGCACTAGCCTCGCACCACCTCACATGACTTCGACGCAGGCGCATTGCTTGCATATTTAGTTCATAGAAGGACTGTTTAACTAAATATACCATAATACACTTCTTTAGGAAACAATATGCCTAAACAGTTTTGAGAAATAAAAACAATATTAATATAATGTTCCAACAAAAATCCCTAAACGGTAACTTATTAAAAAAAGCATTAAATGATCATATATAGCTACAGACAGTATAGGTAGTGTACCGAACGTTTTAAACTTACTAAGCGCATAAGGAAATGTAAAGAAAAAAAAATTACTAACACAAACAAAAGAGTGCGGACCAAAGAGTCCGCAGAAAACCACAAAGAGTTAAAAAACAACTTACTAAGCGAAAAAGACAAAAAGACACAGAAAACCCCATAAGAGCGTATTAGAGATTTATTAGCACACAATTTTTGAAAATAAGAATTATATCTAGTAGAACAGTCATCGTAGTTAAAATTAAAAAAAATACATTAACTATGTATGTAATGACACCCAAAACTAGTATATACAATTCAACATCTTGTAATCCAAAATTTCGTTCGCATATTTGCTGATGATCATTCTCAGTCATGACTAATATCATATTAAACTTGGGCACAAAACTCAAAGACAGTAGAGATTCCCAACAAATGGGTCTTAAAATGAACATGGTCAAGACAAAAAATAAGTAAAATTCTTATGTAGCACAAACTCTTGTAAATATTGAACTCTAAATAATAATTGTTGCTGAGTATGTCCTACTTCCACAAATAAGTCAATTGACGGATCCATATGGACTGGACAGCGACCAGTGTGCAGATGTCCAATAATAGGTGTCTTGCGGCGAAAATTATATCAATTAAAGTTATAATTGATCTCCTAAGAGCCCGTGGTTCTTCCTTTAACTGAAACTGTTAATCATGTTATCTATTTACAGCAGTGCGAACATGAATTTGTCTATCGACAAACATCCAACAAGTATTTTACTTCGAATTTTTTTGTCCGTTAGCACAAAAGTATTTTAAAATTTTTTTACGAAATAGCACAAGTCTACCGTTTTTTGGCAATCATTCATTGTTTATTTATTCAGTATTAGAAAACTTATGCATAGGAAATAAGTTAACAAAGTGTTTTATTTATTAAACGTTCATCATTTGTTTGCATTTATATTTAGTATCAATATAATATCAATGATAAATAAATACAATTAATTCCTTAGTATTTTGACCATAATAGGTGAACATATGAATGAAGCACACCGTATACGTTATAAACTGCAGTTAATATTATATGTAACCGTTCGTTTTTTACCTACGTTTTATTATTCATAAACTTTGCAGTAAATATTAATCTTCACATTAATTATTTATCGCATATAAATATGATTCTAAGTAATATATTATTATTACATCATAAAAATAAGAAGACTGATTAGATTTCTGGTATCATTGTTTGCGATGTCCTTATCACTACTTACAAAGCAATAAGTAATGTAATTTTGTATTTGTAAACATGGGGAACATGCAATTATAATATTTATGAAAATTTTGTTATTACAATGCTAAAAAAATTTTAAGAGTAGGCAAGGTTTATTTTTAAAATAATGTTGTTTTTTAACAATAATTACGAATCAAAAGTAACGTAAAACGGAACGGATTTAAAACACCAATCAGCTTTCAGTGACGTCACTCCTGTTATGATAACTTATTTCAGGATATAAGTTGTAGTAAAAGTGAACAATTAAACCAAAATTGATTGCGTTTTCTGAATAAAAATGAAAGTTGGGTGTGCCAAAGCAGATTCTAGGACTCTGCCAAAAGTTAATGTTGACATGGTAGTGACATTTTTTGTCGAAAGTGCAGAGTTTTCAAGTGTAGAAATGAAAGGGACAAACAAAAAGATATTGAAAAGTTTGAGTAAGTGTTAGATAGGTAACTGTTTCTTTTGTGTACAAGCTGCAAGATTAACTAAGTTTACAATAAATATATCCGCCGACTTACGTCAAAGAGGTATTCACAGCATCGAATGATAGTCTTTGGGGAATAAATGTCATTGCTCTTCGCCGCTTGAAACCACATTTTTCTCAGTTTCGGGTCAGATGGTCCAGTCAAAAACAATTTATTAGGAAACTTATTTGAAGTAAATGGACACATTGGCACAAAACATACGTCCATACGGCTTTTCTTCGGAGTATCAATGGCATAGTTATGATCACCTAATATTGATGGATAGTCCATTGCAAATTTTTACAAAATAATACCTTGAAAGTTGAGATAAATGCAAAAACAACTAAAGCCAGCAATGACACGCGCAGTACAATCAGTGAGCCAGTGACAATGACAGACAGGAGCGACGTCATACGAACTATAGATCCGTTTTCCCGCGAAAATTTAAATTGACAATTTTAAATCGCATTTTTTACAGTATCGCGTCTTTTCATTTATTAATATACTTGTGGTCTATTCTACGTAGAGTTCTTTAAAATGAGCACAAAAATAAAAATATTGCATCTTCCCTATTCAATTGCAAAATTACTGAAGCCTGTTATTGAGGCGTATGAAGTCATGACATGGTGTCGAGGTAAATGTCCTGCGAGTGTCCCGTGGCCACGCTGACTTACCGCTGTACGGGACTACTGCGATACTAAACTCTTCAAATGTCCAATCTCGTAACACTGTCCTTTACCTCTATGTGACATATATATATTTATATACAAACTACATACATATATTTAAATATCTATCAATTTATAAACAGTGCACCATAAGAGTAGAAACCGTAGAATAATCCTTTTAATCTTGGCAGTACTAGTCACATTGCTGCATAGTTTGTGGTAATCTAAAATTATTAAATAAATTTGGACTTTTTATTATTAATCATTACAGGCACGATACGAGATGTCTAGCTTTTTTCTAATTGTATCTGAGATATTGTTGTAATCTTTTAATATTAAGAAATGACTTCGTCACTACCAAATAAACATTAGTATGTTACAGTTATTTCTCATGTATATTCTACTCTTGTTTGGTACTGCATACACATTGAAGAATTTATAAACTCTTTCTTGTTCTGCAGAAAAGAAACCTTTGTAATTGTGGATCGCATTAAGCAGTATAACGTAAGATGACACAATTATATGCAAGTTAATTTCTAACATTCTTTTGCTACGAGTTTCAAAAATCTCTATTATCCCAGTAGTCCCTCATAACAAATGGCGCTTTCGAATTTGTGTTCAGTTGATATATGTGTAACATTTAACTAAAATAGTGATATGTATGTATATTAAATATCCAATATATTATTGTATATGTATTATATGTAAATACTGTTTGTTGTTTGCGCTTGGTTTTACTGTATTTATGTATATTCAAGTATGTGTGTAAATATTTAATTTATCGTAATTAAATACCACTCTATTTTAATAAATTCGAAAAATCTACCGATTTTACCCCACAGGCTAAAATGAAGCTGAATTAACCTAAAATTCAGCTTTATAGAGTCATAATTATCATGATCTGGCATAGGTATTTTTGTGAATTTACCATCCTATGGAATCCCCCAGGGACTTTGTGTATGGATAGCCAGCTTTTTGTATGGTAGCAGTATTAAAGTTTCTGACGACTGCTGCTCGAAATCCATGCCCATAAATAATGGCGTTCCACAAGGTTGCTCTCTCCTATTGTGCAAATCAATGACACTTAATCCACTGAGAAAATACATAGATACCATAGAAACAGCGGATGTCGTTACACAAAAAAAAAGCTTACAACTTGTATCTGAAGACGAGAATTCTGTAGGGTTACTTTCGAATGAGGTGCAAAGAACCAATCCCATGTACATACAAGTGTGCGCGTTCAATGAAAAAAAAAAGACCTCTTTAATATAGTGCCTCAGTTTCAGGGAATGTCTCTGTCGTGTCTGTGTGTTATATGTCCGAGTTTATTGAGATCCTTCATGTGGAAATTTTAGCCGCAATACAATTTAGGAGTCATTCATTTGGAGGATTAAACATACTTGGCAAAAAAACATGGACGTTCACGACATTCAACGCCTGATGCATTATAAAGTTGAAAATTCGGCCCTATATGGAGTACTGGTCACATATGCCGGCTGGTGCTCTCAAATATCAGCTGGAGCCTCTTCTCCCTGCAAAGGCGTACCGTTTCATCGGCGGTATTATTATATATTTTCAATATATTCCCGATTCCAATATTTTCCTGAGCCCTGCGGTACGTCTTATTTCAAAGTATTTCTTTCCAGTTGTACCACTGGCATTGCAGACGTTTATGAACTACCATAAGGCTGGCCATTTGCTTATTTGTCACCATGAACGATTATTTAAATTTTATCAAAGTCAAAATTAACTTTATTCAATTATGACTTTATAGAAAGCTATTTTGAATCGTCCAATTTTTTTCCCCTACCACCAGTACGGACGTATTTTTTAGTTGATCGTATTTTTATCAAAAGTAATAACAACATTTACAATAAATTATGTCGTTATAATACAATGTACATATATGTTTACAATTTATACTGGAAACTAATATTTACGATTTAGAATGTAATATCTTCAAATCAACACCAAGCATTGGCATCATTTAAATATTCATTGACTTTGTAATAGCCCTTACTCATTAGCGTCTTTTTAACATGTACCTTGAACTTATGAAGAGGTAATTCAGCTATCGTTTTATTATATATCAATCAATGATTATATAACTGGCAAAAGAAAAAATGGGCGATATAATATATTGCAAAATACTACCAGTCCAATTAATTTCTTATTGATTAATTTTTATATATATCCACAATGTAATATATATATATATTTGTATAATATTTGACACATGTTTCGAAAGGCGATCCATATATTGCCGTCAGTTTTGGCCCGGTAAATTGTGTGTACTTATGTCGCGGTGCATCTCTGCTGTTGTCATATAGGCTGGTCAATAAAAAGCTGTCTGAATACATTTTAATAATTTATCAATTATTTAAAAATTTGTATAATAACTATAATTTTATATTTCATTGCACAAAAGAAATTTATTAAATAAAGTGTTTGAATGATTTAGTTTAATTAAACATGTATTGATATCTCTGAATTGGCCAAACTGTATTGCACCAATGCACTAATTATTCTAATAGTTGGCAACTATAATTTTCTTTTCAATTGGATCATTGAAAAACGAATATATAAATTAGTTTATTTT
This sequence comes from Scirpophaga incertulas, assembly GCA_036419045.1. Classification (NCBI taxonomy): domain Eukaryota; kingdom Metazoa; phylum Arthropoda; class Insecta; order Lepidoptera; family Crambidae; genus Scirpophaga; species Scirpophaga incertulas. The sequence continues at coordinate 12,040,685 of CM071626.1, read as the reverse complement.
AAATGTAAAAACATGGCTCTCTTACAGTTTATATACTGGTGTTAGTTTGTGGTAATCGTATATATATTTATATTGTGATTTGAGTGCTAAAAGAGTATTAAAAAATGTGCTGCAAGAAAGTCACAACATAAGTTTCATTGTATGAACCTATCTTAGGTATAGCTGTTATAACTAAGGAAAAGTGCTTCATATTTTTTTTTCTATGATCCCAATAACGCACCAATATTTCTGATACTAGCAGATTTTTACGTTTTGATTAAAATAATAACAATCATTGATTGTTACTTTATTATTACTCTCTGACAGTAGCTGCTGCTTTTCAAGTTGAGTTCATGTGCTGCACTATAATATGCGCCAAACTGTCTAGCATCTTGTTTGCTTATTTGCGTAGCAGTAGCAGTGTTGTGCATCGGCATTTGATACAGGTGGAGTCGGAAGAGGATAGCGATTCAAGCGACTCGTCGCTGTCATCGGCCACCGCGGTGTCTACGGACAGCGAATTCGCGCGCGACGAGGGTCCGGCTCCGCCGCCGCCTGCCATTCTGGTGACGGAGGCGCCGCCGCCGCCTTCCCCGCGGCGCCGCAGCCCGCCCGTCGCAGTCAACCCGCTTAGCCGCACACGTTCCGCTGGTGGCATCGCCACGAAGCGCGCCCTCGAGCTCAAGCGCAAGTACCTTCTCGGTGAAACCACACCGCCCACCGTCAGAAGATCCGACTCCACCTCCCAAATCGATACCAAGCTCGAAACCTTCCGTTCCAACATCACAGAATTCCAGAAGATGCTGCACCCGGCGCCTGCACCTACGATAACGCCGATACCTACACCACTTCCGCAGCCACACACGCCGATCCTTGCATTCCATTTGACTACTCTGGAACGGACCGACCCGATGCCGGATATCATCCGCAACCTGTGTGCGGATGCGCCTGTCGACTTGTTGACGAAAGGTGACTCGCCACTTTGCCGGCGAGAGTGGTGCGATGAAACCGTCGCCGACCACGTCGATATCGACGCGCGCCCCAATGCCCAAGCGCCACCTGATCCCGAAGTACGAACGAATCCCGACCTAGAATCGGACTCGCTATCCGAAGACGATTCCTCACATACCGCAACCGCCCCGCAGCAACCTGTGCCTCGGCTGGAAGTCCACAACGAAGGCGGAGAACTGATACAACTGGATAGTCTAACGCTTGTTGATGCGCCCGCGGAAGTTAACGCCAACTTGATAGAAACGGAACCGACGACAGCACTAATCGGTGAAAAATCACCCGAGGATGTCGTAACAATAGCGCCATTGGCGGCCGACACAGAGTCGTCTGAATCTGGGCGCGATGCTGCCACTCTCGCTATGAGCGATACGGAGCTATCAGACGTGCTGGATGAGTGCAGCGCTCCACCGCCGCCGCTGGGGACTGAGTTACGCCGTGGCCACGACCCACGTGCGCTAGGCCTGCCCAAACTCGTTCAGGGTGTCTCCGCTGCCGCACATGTGTGCGGACGCACCAGCCTGCCGGCTGTGCCAACAGCCATATCCGCACCTATGCCGGCTTCTGTTCCATCTTTGTCTGACGTGTACGACGATTTCGAATTTGTGGACGAGGGGGATCAGGATCCATTCGTCGCCGACCCTCCTGCGCCTATTAATTCTGGATACATGGAGCTGGTCGACGAGCCTTACGAAAGTTACGACCCATACGAGACGAGTAACGATCGCTCCATGAACTTCATCGAAAACCCCTATAGCGATACAGTCGTCCTAACCGTCAACGAACACATCCACGGGGACGGCAGTGCTTCAACCGAATGTGCGGTTGAGCCTTCCCAGAGTGGCGTCGCAGAGTCTCAAGACGAGCTGACAAAGGATTTGAAATCGCCTAAACTTCTGAAATCAATAGAAAATGAAATCGACCAGAACACGAACAGCGCCAATGCGACTAGGAGTATGTTTAGTAGAACAGTATCAGCAAGTACGGCCATTTGTCGATCCGCGAGTGATACGTTTGCGGGGCACGGCAGGAACCGAGAGCGTGAGCGGGAGCGCGACCGGCCGCCGTCGGCAGACACGTCGCCTACGCGCGATACCACTGGCAAGGTGCAAGAGATTCAGCGCGAGCGAGACCAGCAGACAGAGGTGGTGCGGCGGCTGGTACTGGAGCGATTGGGGGGTGCGCGGGGGTCGCGGCGGGCAGCGCGGCGTGCACGACCGACACCCGCGCCCGCGCCGCCTCCACCGCCCGTGCCGCCGCCCCCGCGCACGCCGCCGCTGCAGCCGCCGCTACCGCCGCCGCCACCGCGCCCCGCGCCACCCGTGCTACCTCTCAGCGCCACGCCCTCCTTTTCGGACCCAGAGCTGGCTAGGGTGCGCCGCAGTAAAAGCATCATGAAGAGTATATCAAACTACTTCAATAGACGTCTCGGACCCAGACAAAAGGTACGTATCCCTACCGTCACGTTTTACATTACATATATGTCACAATATTAACCCACATTATAAATACCATTCTCAAATGCTAATGTACACAAATAAAATCAACGAAATCATACATTTTCATTATCACACTCTCAGCAATATTTATAAACACTATCATGTCAGTAATCCTATATATTGATATGAAATAATTTCGAAAATAATGCATTATTTATGTCACCAAGGTATATTTTTGATAAGTACCGATCGATAACTATTTACTACATTCCTTTTTCTTCTACCGAATAACATTCAAAACAATCTAATTGAACACAGTACTATTACTTGATACAGTATAAAGTTATATCATGTAAAATTTATTGAATTGTATTATTTTGATGGTACCAAGTAAACATAACAGAAATAACAACTAATTTGGGCACAGTAAGATGGTGCAGTACCTAGTGATGTCGGGGTGGTGTAATAGCCGCTGCAGCATGGGTGTCTACTATTGGCATTCCAATGTCTATCACTGGCAATTCACAATATATCATATTTCCAATAATAATATTTCTCCAGAACCTATTAATTTCAATGTCATATTGATTACAATTGATGCTGAATTGTTTTAAAATCAAAGTCAGCATTTGTCTCTATTTTAAGTTTATAATATTTATATACTTTGATACCATTCTACGGTTTCATATGATTTATTGTGCATAGCCATTTTCCGTGTACAGTCAGGACGTTTATGCGCCCGTAGAGCAGTGCGTAGACTAACCAAACTTACTATTTCAGTGGGCATCGGAGCCGGCGGTATCGAGCCACGTAAGCAAATGTCTCAGTGTCGTGAGTCGCATGCTATCTCGCTCCAACACCAGCTAATTGTACGTTGTCTCGCTCGCACGGTCCGTTGCTTGCTGTCGATCGCATTGAATGTTGTCATTGGATACGTCGAGTTTTATGTACCTATGTTAATAAGGCTGCATATTATATTTGTAATAACAGCAACTCTAACTTTATTTATGCTTTATTAATATTATTTATTAAACACTGTAATATTTCGGTAATTATTAGTCCAGGTACCAATCCAATAGCAACATCGTTCGTCAACCTTTCTGACCGTATAGCTCTTCATTGTGATCGTGAACCATCTAAAGTTCCGAACGAACAGCGATGAGACTTTATTTCTTCTTATCTTCATGTCCATAAGCGCATGTTTTTGTCTGTAGCTTTAAAATGAATGTGTCTTCTACTCAACGAATGCAACATTTTCTATCAAGTATCCAGTTTGTGAAAGTCGTCTATTTATACAGGCTTGTCATTAAAGGGTTTGGCTCTTGGCTGTAAATATGCTTTATGCTCTTTGCATAATACTCTGTGAACAGATTTTACAACCTAATTATTACTCATAAAATTTATTACACTTGAAACAGTCCATTGAATAATATAGTCGTTGTTACAATCTGTTCGCAGAAAAGTAATAAGTTTTTGTATTATAATATTTTGAGATAATTATAGTGTGTTTGTACGTATATTTATTAATGGCGCGTAACAATATAATTTAATTAACAAGATATTATTTTCATTTATAATGAAATATTATCTGGTACAGCTCTTATTATAATAAACCATTATTAGATTGGCAAATGGATAACATAATCTTTTTGAACGTACGAATTTCATAGTGGCCATTGTAAATATAGTATATTATATATAGATTCAAAGTCGAAAGTAACCGCCTTCATATTCTAACATAAAATATTCCTGCGCACAGGATCCTGGTCTTAATATTTTGTAGCCCACATCATGTTGGATGGGAATTGTACATAGGCCGTCATTATATACTTAGTCTGTCAGCTGTATAATTCATAATGATAAAACACGTATATTTGGTTTGGAGAAATCTAACAAAAGTTTAATAAAAAATCGAGACCTCGACGTCGTACGATATTATATATGTAATACGTATTGAAATAGATTACGATTACTTGCACCAAGAGATCTGGAAGGCTCTTGGTGTAAAGTAAAACGAGTGAGATAATAAGCTAAAATCTAAGATATGGTAACGTATCATATATCTTAACAGTTATGTCACACTTTGTGCATCTGATCATGAACATATGTATACCAAGGTATACTGCGTATTTTCAACTTTAATCAAACTAAAAGAGGTGACAAATCAGTTGTGTATCTTTTATAAATTGGTGTGTATAAAATTACTTAACAGCAACCTCATTTTATGCCGCTTATAGGTAGTCTATACGGAGCAAAGCTACAAAATATCTTTATTAAAATTCAAGCAGTATTTTGTTTTTTGGTAATTTACCGTGTTCGGTTTATTTCTGTGAAGTACAAACATGTAAAAATAAAATATGTTAAAGGCGATATTTGACACTGGCCATTTTTTAGGTAAGTAGATTCCTTTACGTAATCTAGTTCCAATAGAGACGTATTTCAACGACATGCTATAGGAAACGTTCACTCTTTGTTTTTTTACTTTTCGAATATATATTTTAATTGTGTAAATAACACTCTTTATTAAGGTATTTTCACAAACTTGTAACTCTAATTGATCAGATAGAGAGAGAGAGAACCGATACATAACTTGATGTCCCTATGTACCCACCATACTATTCGCAACCAAAAATCTGTTAATAATAGTAATATCGATAGCTTTCCTTACATCATATATTTGTTCAAAGTAGATGATACTGTTTAAACGGTCAAGTGGTTTTCGGGAGCCAAGTCTAAATTTTGGATATGTTGTTCTCCTGGTCGAGCTGAGCAAAAAATGTAACGGTCGCAAAAAAGTTAACGACTCATTTTCCCGCTAGGAGGCTCTGAAGTCTGAATTAGAAAATCGTGGTTTTCTGCAGAATCCGCTGATTCGCATCACAATATTCTGAATCAGCTCGTCAAGGAAAACAACATATCCAAAAATCAGCTGAAACTTGAAATTGCAACCATCACATTTTTTGCTCAGCTCGACCAGGAGAACAACATATCTAAAATTTTGACCTGGGTCCGAAAACAACTTGGCCATTGAAACAGTAAAATCTACTTTTTATTGAATCAACGTGTTTTCCGTAAAGCAAAAATTTGTATTTCATCTATATTTGTACGTAGGAAGTAAATTATTGAAGTACGAAATCGAAATCCAAGTTTACGGTATAGTTTCATGGATCAGAAACAAGAATGGTACAAGTCAGGTTTCCGGTGAACACGGCGTTTTTCAGGGTGGACACAAGTCGACTGGGGCACTGCAAGCGGCGCCGCCTGTACCTCCGCCGCCAGTCGCGTACCACCCGCAGCCACCGCTACCGCCGCCGCCGCGCGATCGACGTGACCTTGCTCTCGAGCGACGCGACCACTCGCACGAGCAACGCGGTCACGCACACCCGCCAGGTAAAAGTTAATTTTGTTTTCGAGGAATTACATAGCTCTCAGCTTATTGCGTACTGTCTAGTCTATGCGGATACTGTGTTTGTCCCGCCGCTGCTGAAAATAACTGATAAACGTATACAAAGAGTGAAGAATACCTGTGCTTGCTTTTGCTTTGATATTCCTCCCAGAAGCCGAGTGAGACCTTAGTGAAAGGGATTCTCAATAAAAAATCAAAAGGCAAGCTGCACTTATGCTTGTTGTTTGGAGTTATCGCACATAAAGAGCCTCCTTACCTTCATAGCGACCATAACTGGATGGGTAAATAGAAGATGTGAGCGTTTTATGTCAGTTTTATCAGCTTGATATAGAGGTACCTTTTGTTATACAACTCAAATCTTTAAACTTTTTTTGTTTTTGTTGTTGATTCATATTTGCCCGTTCAACCGGAAAATGGTTGTAGTATGTCTACGAAACTGTTAGTTATAAACCAGACCAGGCGCAGGTGAGCGAAGACAAAAAATTTCGACCACATCCATGATATTTATTTACATGTTTGATTTTTATCTCAGACATTAAAAATAACAGATTAGGGTTTCCATCACTTACAATATACGAGTCGGAGTGATAATTTTCCAAAGCCAGATGTTACGTCCTCGAGGCCAGACATGATCTTTCGTAGACGACATGAAAATCATCTGATCAGCTAGCGCTGATGACGACGCGGCTGTATTGTATGGCGACCAGATTAAGTAATTATTGTTTAAATAATATAATTATTTAAACCTTAATCTGCCTAAGTGCTGCGTGATGAGCAGAAGGTGCAGTACGTTTACACATGGAATTGGGTTGCACTCAAGCGCAACATCAATGTGTGCGATCTTTGTGTATTACATGACGATAAGTTTTTGTTTGATTTACATATTGACAATGTAGTTTCGAGGGTCTTGAAGGCCCTTGGATTTATAATGCACAGTTCGGTAGATTTTAACAACTTAAAAACTCAAATATTATGTTGTACCTTTGTTCGTAGCCACTTTGAGTATGCATCGAAAATCTGGTTTCCGTGCTAAAGATCGATGCAACTTTGACTTGAATTTGGACCTATGTGTTTTTGGAGGTACGTCGTGAGATATTTGCTCTAATGTTCTTAATAAGAATTGCATCTGGATTTGTGGACTGCCCTGAAACTAGTTACGAATCCCCACCAAAACCTCTTAGATACCAGCCACTTCCTTCTTTTTCCTGTGTTTTTTCCAATTATACATTGAATATATATCTCCTAACACAGGAACGGTTTGGCTGACAATTTCAATGCTTTATCGAAATATTTAGATATAGATTTATTTAACACCACAATTGCGTGTAACTGTCAACTGTCTTGCGTACACCACAAATTAATTGACTTGTAGTCCATTTCTGAGAGCGTTTAATTGGCTCTCTGTTACTACTCTATTTCTAAATTTACATTGTAGCTGTTGGTTCTTAAATAAATAAATAGTGAAATGAGTAAGACACCACATGTGACATGGATATAACAAGTGAACTCTACCTAGTTCTGTTAAGGACGTTTGCGTCATTTTTCTGATTCCATTATCAGTTAACCTGTTATGTTTAGAATAGGGTGTGAAACCTTATCCTAAACATAACACATTTCCAGATATTCGTGTTCAATTTTTGTTTAATATATTTTTATTAATATTTATTATGTTTTGCTATTTAGTAACATATTTTAAAATTTGTGTTTGTATTAATATTATTTTATTTTTACATTAATGTAAGATAATAGCCGGCTTAACCATTATGGTGTAAGGCTTAATAAGAATTTTAAAAAAATGTAAGATAATATACTTTTTGACCTAAATAACTAAAATGGTTAGTAACTGAACTACCATTTAGTTATAAGGTGAAACATTTAAAAAAAATGTAATAGATATGCTTTAAAATATCTTCTTTCATCAACAATGTAGGGTTATATGAGAATGTCCCCTTTGAATTGTCAAAATGCAAAGGATAAAATTAAAGATATTAAAAGATGAACGTTATATCATATCTTGTTTCGTAGCACACGGAGGTAGGCTCGTAAAAAAAAAATTAAAAATAGGTCAAACAAAATAACAGCATTCTTCTAAATATCAATCAAACGGGTCTAGGTTTAAAATTCATGTTCAACGTATCACCTTTGCTTTGAACACATTTTTGCAAAAAACTATAAGTTATTTACTAATACATATACTATTGATATCCACTTTATACACGTTCGTACATATTCATCGCATGGATTTAACTCATGGGTCTATAATTGATGTTGTTGTAACTATTGCGTATTTACGAACAGTCAAGAAATATTATTTACTGACAACATTCTCATATTTTTTGACTGCGCGTGATTAAAAGGGTGTCTTTAACCATTATGTAATTCACACATAGACATAGTTGTTTGACGCAGGAAAAGAATATATTTATTATTCCAACAATTTATTGAAACAATATCTAAATTGACATTTATTTGATGTTGATATGTTCTCTGCCTGCATTAAGTACTACCATGACAACGCTCATATTTAACCTATGCAACATTAATGTCATATCCTGGGGCCCCTGCAGCAATTTAATGTACACAATTTGTCAAGATATCTTTTTCGAATTAATTTACGTCGCCAACAGTCAGTCTGCTAATATTAATTTGGAATCGCTTTAATTCACCTACTAAACTAGTTATATGTCAAGAAGTAAGATTAGTAAGCACACATAGATGTCGCGCTTCTGACTTTTAAATAAATTTGGTGACACTTTGTAATACGTAGAGAAATGTGCATAGGAAAAAGTCGTACCAGTTTTGGTAAGCCCACCTATCCAGGATACATACGTGTGGGAGAATGTGAGCGTTAGCATGGGGTCGCATGTTGGTCTCGCACGGTGCGGCGCTACCGTAGGGCCGAGCTACTTAGACGGCGGCGGCGACTCGGACGAACGTGACGCCATGCAGCTGTGGTTCGAGGCGCGCTGGGCGCGGCTCGTGGCGCAACGGCGCGCGCGCACCCCGCCCACCGACCACCCCGCGTCGCGCCGCCTCGCCAGGCTAGAGAGGCGGCTCGCCAGACCACTATCCGGTAATTTCACAGCACTATCCGAGCTCCGCGCTGGGACATTTTGTCAGTACGCCGTCGGTATTTATTCATACATAGAAATAAACTGTTTTACAAATGTTAATAAGTAGCTGGTACCCGCGACTTCGTCTGCGCAGGATTTGTATTTCGAATAGATTGTGTGCGTGGCGTATACCTTTATAAATTGTAGCCTATTTGTTATTCGGACGCATAGGCTATATTATTGTAAAGTTTCACTAAAATCCATTCAGTAGTTTTTACATAAAAAAGTAAAAAACATAAAACTTTCCATTTATAATATTAGTAGAGGTCATGTCATGTGTAAATACCTTTCTGAATGCATTCAAAGGAGCACTATATAAACAGCTGACAAAGCCAGTATGCAGCCACCTAAATATTATTATTATACTGTATTTACAATAAAATAACGTAAAAAACTGTAAACCGAGGCGGAACACAAGCTACCGGTGGTTATTGTTATTAGACTATATATCACAATATGTATTAGCGATTGACTTAATTTTGTATTATTTTCTCATGATTGTAAAGTTTCCATAACTTATGAGCGAGAATTTTGTATTATCATATCAGTTGACTTTTAGTCGTCATTAATTCTTAGTTTATTATGTGCTCATTTAAGTAATCAAATTATTATTTACATAATACTGGCATTCAACGCACGACTTCACGATATATCGGTATTTCCCACAGAATTAATTTCTTGTTAAATTATCCTATGTCGATCCCCGAGTGTCAAGTTATTTTCAAAGCGAGAACTTGTAAGTATTAGCGACCTAAACATTCTATGATTCTTGCGACGCCACAGTATGTACAAATATTTGCATTGTTCCGTTTTAGTACAGTTTAAGAAATTAAGCTATAATAGCAGAGCTATGGTTTGATCGAATTACGAGTTGCATTTCATCTGATGTAAAGGAGAGATAGCTCTGTGATCGCTGTTAGGTAAGTATATACATGTCTCATCCTGGTCTATACGATTGTGTACGCCCTGCCGGTAATTCAAAAGTAAGTTAAAGTCATGCACCGCCAAACAAATAGTTAACTTACTTTACTAATCTGTCACTAAGATAATAACTTCGTTAAATGTTAAAACACTTTTATATAACGGAATATTTGACGCAGGTTAACTTTATCATTAATCCAAAAACACGTAATAAAAATTTTATGTATAGTATAGATTCGATATCGATCTACTTTTAAACATTTTTGGTTATGTTCTTATAAATAGTACGCTATTGTATCTACCTAATACATAATTTTATGAGTTCCAATAAAGTTATGTGTCAGGTGCACGCGGTACGTGTTACGGTGTATTGATCGATCGCCTCGTACATTGCCTACGAGCCGACGATACGATATTACTATCTCGTCAATAAAGCCAGTAGGGTCAATAGGACCAAAGGCTAGGCTGAGTTTAGTCGGTAGGTCTGTCTGTGTAGTCGAGCCGTCTCGACAGTACCAGGAGTCCGACATAATCAACGCATCCCTGCTTGCCTGTTGCGTTGGTATCCATGATGGATTCTCAGCCGCCTCTCCTGAGGAAAAAAAAAAAGATATTACTACGCTCGATCTTTTACGGAGTGACGCGGTATCTTTGTTGGAAATAATAGGTAACGGATATCAGAAAAATATAAGCTATTTCGTTAAAGAACAAATAGTGAAGCCCAGCTTTGTAGTATTTTATAAACTTGCAATTCCACGTTATTCTTGACTTTCTTAATATATTTAGTAAGAATAAATAATATTATGTATCAGCTTATCAAACAATGATAGACGATTTTACACGTAAGTGCACATTTTATTTTTAAAATTAGTACATTAGAAATATTAATAATTAGATTTCATGATCATGTTAATTATACATATACACGCATTGGTCGGCTTTGAGGCGTGTTTCTCGTTTGTTATAATGCTGATTATTAATTTTAATAGATTAATCTTATTGATGTCATATCGACGGGTATTTTTATTTTGGTTATTATTACTATTAAATATATGATTTAAGTATAAGAGTAATTAAGTTACTATTATTTAAACATTATTTAATATGAAACACGGCTTACAGTTGATATTTCGTTTTTAAATTAATGTTATATGTATTGTACAACTATTATTTCCATTTGCTTAAACATGGTGTTGGCGATTATCTTAGCAATAAAGAAAGGTAGGTTCAACCAACACCAAAATCCCCATCCCCAATTTTATAATAACACGGTAGGTCGCGAACAATGGCTTACGCAAAGCAATATTAACAGATTAATAAAATATCAACAAATAGTTTCCGTAGTGCAAATTCAAAGCTTAATGAACGCGTCAGATTTTTTGTGCAGTTATTGTTTATAATAAAGCCATGAAAAGTATTTTCTTCATTAACCTTCAAGCGGGCGCGCGTAGTCGAATCGACCGCGCTTAGTACATTTACGTTCATATTACTATTATTACCCATTACTTGTATTTGTCACTTCTAGTAGCCTATCACCATATCATTGGAGTAAAACGAAGTAATAAACCGTCGCTCGGGGTGCTCCCCACACTCCGCAGATCGCAATTGTTTTAGTCCCGGCGCAGTCGTCGAAAAGACTCGTCGTCGTCGAAAAGTCATACAACATTTATTTTGCAATCAATGTTATATGGACAAAGAAACTGATTCTGATGAAAACTAAACCAAAGTTAATTCATTTTTATTCTTAATTTTTATTATTAGATTAGGTATATTCACTAGTCTGAGATATGTGAAAGGGTTTTGTATTCCAATTTTTGTTTTGATCCAAAGAATATTTGAGTTATGTTAATTAGTTTAATAATTGTTTTTTTTTTTTCATAATTCTAATTACTTTTTTTGACAAATTAGACTTTAAGGACAATGATAACATATCTAATTACAAATAAATAAATAATTATTGAAAAATAAGTGCTTTAGGTATTTCTTTTATTTATCCTAAACGTCTTTTCGGTTACGCGCGCCCGCTCCCGTTACAAATGACCGCGCGCCCGCTTGAATGTTAAAATGCATTAATTCCCAAATATGTACGGTCCAAATATCCAGTCTCTGTCTAAACAATTTTTTTAATTTGCACATTTTAAAGTCGTATAAAAGAAATAGTCGATTACTAATGTAATGTTGATATGTATATCACACAATTTAACTTTAACTATATATATATACTACCGCACACGTGTTGTCGAATACACTAGCGTTGTGCATACATTAACTATCATTTAAATTAGATTTAAAAATTATCGGTAACCTATGGGATAGGGTACAACTGGGGTTCTATAGCAGTGTTCCGTTGCTTACCTTTCTGTTCTATAGATCGTTTTCTGAATTTTTTTATAAATGTTAAAGTCACAAAACATGTACGAAAACTTGATACTGGTTGAAATAATAAAGTGCATTTGCTGGAAACTGTAAAATACGGGGAGCATAGGGCCATGACTGTGAGATGCTGCTGAAAAAATGTAAAGTGCACTTAGTAGTTGCATCGCTACGTCCAAAAAAAGAAAGCAACTAGATATGGAAGTAGTAATACTACGGTAACAGTAGTTGGTGATTTGTTCAAAAATATACTAGTTTAGATACGGTGGAACAAGACGTTCTTTTATGAGATTTGCCATCTTAGTTTTATAATCTCCAAGGGTGTTAAGTAGGCAATAATGGACTAATACTGCATATATACTGATGCATGCAACAGATTGCAAAAATAATAAACACAATTTATTATACATTTTAAACATACATGATTGAAATGGTGCTGCCAAGTCCCAACGTTGCACACAAGACAAAGCGCCAAAGTAATATTCATTCTTTTGCTGAAAATATATTGACCAAATGTACACTTATTAATATACAATTACAAAATCACAATTATTATTACACAATTTATGTTGTGTTTTAGTCGCAATTTTTTACTTAATATAGAGATAAAGAACCATTGTTCATTGGTAAGAAAAAATATTGTCGAGTAATTAAACATGGAGTTTTAAATGGATTTTTTTTCGTTCCATTATGCTGCCGTAGGGGCAGGCTCAAACTTCGTACAGTTAGTGTTGTTCAAAAGGAATCAATCAACCCAACTTCACACACTCGAGGTCGTACTCGTGTGGTATACCTTACTTATGACTATATAGATATTAGAAATATTAGCGCATAATTGGATACAGTATATTGAGTAGTGTGGGAATGCTTGATGTAACGTTGCTTCTACGGTCAACACGTTATTACACATGCTCTACGTAATTCGTCCCTATTATGAACGCCACAAGAGCTGTTTCAAACCAGAGATGTGCCAATCTTTACAGAAACGACTCTGTGAGTCGTTTCTTCCAAGTGATTCGCTGATTCAAATCTCTAACAGCGCTTCAAATGAATCATTCGCTCAATTGCATCGCGGTTTCAATCGGCACGCCGCGCTCGCACGGTTGAGATAAGTAAATAGTTCAGAGTCGGATCGCTTCGGATCACGTCGCTCAATTGCATCTCGGTAAAATACGTTGAACATAGGGTATACTGATGCATGCGACAGATTGCAAAAATAATGAACTCAATTTATTATACATTTTAAACATACATGATTGAAATGGTGCTGCCAAGTCCCAACGTTGCACTCAAGACCCGAACCGATTTAATCGGTTCAGAGACACTGATACAAATGATGCACTTTTCTGATTCGAATCTTTGTACTGATCCGGATACAAATGAACCAATCTCAACTAGATAGAACTTAAAAGATACGTTTTTTCCATCATTATTTCAAACACATCAAATAAAGTCTGACCCGTTGCTATATGTAATTACAAGTAACATTTCAATAGAATCGGCTGCCTTCGTGGTGTAGTATTTGAGATTTGGATCGGGAAACCCTAGGTTTATTATTTCTGGTCCCCGCTGGTTAGATAGGTCTTACTTAAGTTTGTTGCTCTAATAATATCGTTGATAGCATTATTAATTAAGAACAACAAGAGATCTTCATCTCCCCTTATTATAAACGAGTATTCGCACGACGACATTTTTCTAGCGACGACCTTGCCGGTGAGGCCGCCAGTTCAATAGTTGCTGAGGATTGCAGGTAAAGCTCACTTCCACCTTTGGCTTTATCGACACCTACTATCAGATAAAATGAAAGCCGAGAGCATTCTGACAGGTCTGTTCACGCAATGTTATGTAGATTAAATAGGCTTCTATGTGTTGGTGCAAGCAAGTCGTAGGGTATGGAACAGTGCACTCCCCAGTACGGTACGTGATTTTGCTATAAAATAATTCCTATACGAAGGGTCGGAGCATTAAAGTGAAGCAACCTGTAAAGAAATGAAAATCTGCGTTTCTAATGTCACGCGCTTTGCTATGTTTTTCTGCATCCTCTAGCTTATGTAATGTTAGCGTATGTGTTTGCCTTATTAGGCATGGGTTATTACCCATGGTAATACTGCCACACTCCCATTTGCATTAAAAATTAATAGCTAGGAAAATGAATGTACTTTGTATTAGTAGGATTAATTATTACTCGTATAACTTAAAGATAGAGCCATGAAACATATCGTACACGTTACTTCATTATAATCTTCTATTGAAGCGAAGTTGGTGAACCACAAATTAACTATTCTAATGCGAGGGACAAGCACCAGTGTGAAAAGTTGTTGAGTACGTCAATCGGGTGATTTAAAAACTAAAATCATGAAAGTTGTTTTATTTATTAAAAGAAAATACTATTTTTGTGACTTTCTTGTGATTATTCATAATTCACTGGTATAATAAGTTAAAACTCAAAATTCATTGTGTGCAGCGGAGCAGCAAGCTGCGACAGTAGCTGAGCTAGTGCAGGTGTCGGCGCAACGCGGCGCTCACCAAGCGCTTTTAGCCGCTGACAGGTACAATACCAATACACTCACAATTACGCTAATTAGATATGAACATTTAAACTAAGGGTATACAAACGGTTATAATAAATTTCACAAGCCCTCAATACTTTACACATATAGATTTCGCTGTCTATTTTCTTCATCACAGCTCATTTACGTCCCCGTCGAGAGGCACGAGTCTACTCCACCTATGTGTATACCCAACAGATAAACCCACATATGAAATTCGAAAAACTAAAACACATTGGTACATTGTATTTATTCTACTTTATTTTATATATGACAGAGATTTAATAACACCCACATTGCGCTAATTTTAGAAGTCTCAGTTTAATAGAGTCTATTGTCACTGTGCGGGCACATCGTAGAGGTTATATTGCATTGATATCATTTGTCTCTCTCGTCGACCCCTAAAATATCCACGAGGGAGAATTGACACGTTCTTCGTCCACTTTATCCGTCCACTTTATTTTTTCTTGTAATTCTTAAGTTTGCTGTTGTGGTACAGGAGACGCAGTGCGACTAGTGCCGGCGGTGCGGACTAGCGTGAGGACTTGAAGAACTGTTTCTGGCAAAAGCTCCAAATAAAAGACGCGAAGAAATCGCCAAAACGCAGAGAGTCCAACTGTGAGGCAGCTGTTGTCTACAGTGTAGAAGTTTTGATCGTATTGTTGCGCGGTTGGCGTCAGACACTGTGTATATATGTTGGATCGCTTTATCAATACTCATAAGTATTGTTTATACACGTAACTGTAAGGAGTTACTTCGCCGTGGTTATCGTAATAGGAGACAATTTCTTTGCAAAGTAGATGATACTGTTTAAATGGCCAAGTAGTTTTCGGGACCTAGGTCTAAATTTTGGATATGTTGTTCTTCTGGTCAAGCTGAGCAAAAAAAGTAATGGTCGCAAAAAAAGTTAACGACGCATTTTCCCGCTAGGGGGCTATGAAGTTTCGGTAAAAAAGTTTAAGTTTCGGTATATCTATTCAATAGTTTTGCATTTTTCATGCGCTATTTGGGTACAGCATACAAATACCACGATTTATCTAAAGCCACCAATTCTTTTGTTTCTAAGGGAGAGAGAATTACCCACGCCTTATAATTAGCTGTACAATATTTTAAATGGTTTCAGCCAAGAGAATTACACTTAACCCATTCTTTTGCCTCCAAACACAGAACCCAGCAGAATATGCCGAAAACCATGATTTTCTAATTCAGACTTCAGAGCCCCCTAGTGGGAAAATGAGTCGTTAACTTTTTTTGCGACCATTACATTTTTTGCTCAGCTCGACCAGGAGAACAACATATCCAAAATTTAGACCTGGCTCCCGAAAACCACTATTTATATCTACTTTGTTAACTTTAGAAAATAGTTTCATAAATTGCACTAGGATTTTATCATACTCGTATTAGAGGTCATCCATAAATGACGTCACACGAATTTGGTGATTTTTTGCGACGTCACATATTTTGAAAATGTACATTTAGAAATTATTGAATGATTCGAAATCAGTTTTATTTTCATTTTAATAAAATTAACATCAAATCAATTAACAAAACAGAAAACGATTACTTATATTAAATAAGTATATGATAATTTCATGATTTTCATATTATATTTTTCAAAATTATTTATTTATGAGAGTATACAGACTTTACAATAAAAAATAATATTTACAGCACTTTTCATACTCAATAATCATAATTAAAGTTTGTTTTAACAGTTAGCTTATAATAGATTTTGAATGTGACGTCACGAAATTTAAGACCCTCCCACCCCCTTGTCACACAATGTCACACTTCGTCAACCCCCTCCCTCCCCCTTACCGTGTGACGTAATTTATGGATGGCCCCTTAGTTTGCAACGTCACATTTCTTTTTTAGATATATTTTATCAGTCCGTATTTGGAGTAGGTACGCACAAAGTGTGTAAAATATGAATGTACTTTTTAGCTAATTTTATCCGATAATCGTTTACTTACACTGTGATGTAATAAGAACTGTACATAAAAAAGCTTTAATAATTTTGTATCTTATAAATTTTTTAAACACAAATATTACGTAGAAATCAACATGTTATTTTAATATTTTTCTTGGATGTTTGATACAGTTCTACTGTGTCCGAACAAACAATTTTATGTCCAGTACGATATTTTACTAAATATGTACTTTTAAATCTGTAAAGCCATCCGATATATACACGGTTTGTCCATTGCACTCGACATTAGCATAAGAGGGAAAAATTCTTGGGATTTTTGCATTACAGGCTGACATCATTAATCCAACCGGTATCTTTAATCGTAAGATAAACGAGGTGCATTGCAATTTATAAATTATGTAGATAGTATACAAAATAGTCTCCTTATGAATTGTTACTAAATTTGTTGTTACACATTAGTGAAAAATTAAGATTCGCCTTCACTCTATCTTCCTACTAGTGTAAACAGTCAATTACTCGCCGTATCTAACTCAATTAGAAGTTTTTAGAAAGCCACTAAGTGGCCTCGTTAACATCGCTCGGGCACAGGGCATTGTGGGTGACAATACTGTGCTCTGTACATATTTATAGCCAAGTCTCATACGTGTACAGGTACTGTGACGAAGTCCTTGTGAAGTCACCACCATTCTTTGCTCTATGGCGGATTTACCAGACGACACGACAGAAGAGTGGTGGAGGTCAGACACCCACAGATAACACAAGTATTAAACGCATATGAAACAAAATGTATAAAATATATTCGAGAAGTATTATTAAAATAAACGTGCACGTCCATACAACCCGTTCAATCCAACCCGTGCCAACTTCAGTGACGTTCCGGTAATGTCACTGAAGTTGGCACGGGTTGGATTGTCTGTTGTTTCCCGATGATGGCGGTTGTTGTCGCTGTCAAATATTTTATCGATCGAGAAGGATTAGGAGTTGCGACAGGACGGGTTGGCAAGCATGGCGGTGCTAACGGTTTACAATATTTTGAAACTTCCAATTGAGTACGATGCGATCATTATACGTAACTGAGCAATAATTCATAAAATAATAATATTTTTAATAATTATTGTAGTAAAAAGTAAGTCTAGGTTATTACGACTAACTCTTGAAGTAGTTTTAAAACGACAGCGCTACGTAATCAAAAGCGATGACTCACTTCATTGTATGTCACAATAAACTTATTTAAGCCCCTTGTTATATAAGATATATATTATACGTTGTCTCATACAATGTTGTTTAATAAAATATATATCTTGTCCGTACTTTCGTTCGATGTAGAAAAGTATTCGCCAGCTGTTTACCTAACTGAATACTTTTTAGCAGCTTAGAGCGTATGTTCCCGAGGGGAAAGTCGTTGTGACAACAAGACAGCAATAAGTAATGCGGCGAAGGGGCAGTGAAAATTGGGAGTGCGTATAATTATATCACTAGCTCGTAGGCGGCCTCGATTGGTGGACTAACTTCTTACCGATTGTAAGTCGGGCTCACCGCGTTACTTATGTTGATGAAAAAGTGCTTTTTTCGCGACAGGGTTGTGCGTAATATAGTATTTAACCTCGTCGCGACCTGCCATCTATGCTGATACCACATTTTCTTCAAAATGACCAACGCATCCTAAATTTTGAAATAGTACCAGAAAAAATAGCTTACACATTGGGCAGCTCTATACATACGTTTTCCAACGTATAATCACTTGTACAGTTTTGATTATTCAAATGTTTTGTCCGCACTTACGATCGTCTAAGAAAGTGGTTCATCAGTTTTTAATCATTTCTTTTCTTTTTAGCAGTTTGGGGGTATTGCTACGGCGGTTCATAGTATGTCGTATGAATTGGGTGCTGCAATGTCAGACGAAACCGTTGCGACTACTCGATGATGATATGCGATAGCAGTACGTAAGGGTCGCGGAGCAGGTGTATAAATTAGAAGTGCTCTTAATTGTCACTAGCTTCTAGGAGGCCTTGATTGTTGCACTAATTTCTTGCAAGCTGTAAGTCGAACCCACCGCTCACTACTTATGTTGATGAAAAGGTGCCTTTGTTGCGACTGCTTTGGGCCTGATCCCGTAAAGACCTCGTACTTGCTATGTACGTGATAATCAAATTTTCTTCAAAACTACTAACGCATCCTAAATGGTATGATAAAGTATAATTTATATGAGTATATTAAGTAAATTTATAAATGTAAGGCCTAATTATGTATTATGTACTAAATATATTATTATTAGAAATATAAAAACATCGAATGATTTTTCTATAGCTTGTTGAAAAATTGATTTCGGGCCGAAACTTTAGAATCTGTTAGTTTCCACACCGTACGTGTAAATTGAAAACAGATTCTATTACTTGGTGATAAAATTTGATTTCCATTGACCGACGTCAGGTGGAGACATGATGTACGCTTATGTTGTAGGGAGATACGTAATATGTCATAGTTAACTGTGTAGTACTCTTGTAATGCAACTCTTGCTTGTACATCTTGCGCACTGAAAGCTATGTTAACAGATCTTCACCTCTAGCGTAGAAAAATGTAGTAATAATTAATACAATACAATTTCCCTCTTGTGCATAATGTTGTCACTATTGACTTTATATAAATATTAAGTAAGCTATGACATAGATAACTATTTTTTATAAATGTAAATGTTATTTATATGAAACAATGAAATCAGTTCGTCATGTGACGTGAAATTTTTATTTTTTTTTTCAACATTCTGATTACAGAAACAATGTATATATTTCGTGTCCACATTTGATATAGGAAGACAATGAATTTTCAAGATAAAATGTGTATTGCGGGCCAGTAGGTTGAAAATCCCCTATATTTATCAACCAATATCTGGTGATACAGTTTTGTATGAATTGACACTTACTGTAAGTTTTATTTTAGCGTATAAGTGACTCATAAGGGCGGTGTTAGGAAACATGCGTCGACCATTTATTAAATTTGAATCTATATCAATTGCTTTACAATGTGCTAAACTTATTTAGGTGCAATTATATAAATAATTAGTGATAAGATGTATTTTCAGATCGACAACACGCCAGAAAATATAAAGACGTACGTTAAACGTTCCAAAAGAATTGCCTAAGGAGGATTGCCCGCGACTTTTTCTAGCACCATTTTTAGACGTCCTCAAATAGTTTTTAAAAATGTTGCCATTTGAAGTTCCAGTAAAGTCCTTTAGTTTGTTGAAGTGGTTAATTAACCCTTCTAAAAAAATCTGCAGATAACTTTGAATCAACCCTTACCTGCGGAGGCCATAATTGGCACCTTTATGTAGACTCCCGAAACAATCTACAGGAATTCGACATACTATTCATTTTTCAAGCGAAAAGCGCCGCTAAAATGTTATTGTGATCTTCCAAAATGGTTTGGCTTTAAAAGGACAAGTAAAGCGAGTAAATAAAGTCACAAAATCCAAAAAAAATCCCTGGTGAAATTAGATTAAAAAAAAATCTCTAGTTTCTATCAACAAAAAAGGCAGAATTACTCGACAAAAATAAAAAAGTTTTTAAAAATTCTGTTCATCGTATTCTTTAACTTTCAAATAGTAACAATATAGTGGTTGTTGATACTAGTCACACATATACACATTTAACGATTGCCCATTGGATTCTCCAACTAACTTAGACTTTAAGTTTGATACATTTGAAACGCCTTTAAAATACTAGAGAAATGAACTCCGACAAGTTTTCATTGCGGACTTTAGACGAATTTTAATCAATGTAAATTCTACAGTTCGTGATTCTTAACCAAGTGAACAATTGCATACACCAGGATTTGTATTGTTTGATAATCTCGCATTTACTTGAAACAAAAGGCTCGTCTAGAAACACCTTACTACCTGCTGCTACTCCTACCACCTACTGATAGCATTTTAGCGTATACTATTAAGTCGACGAGTGTTGTCGTAAGGACTAAATTCGTCACAAAAATGTAAAAGGTCGGCGCGTGTTGTCATAAAGACTAAATACGTCACAAAAATGTAAACGCAGACCCCAGTTAGCGCGGAGGTCTAAACGGTGTGCTAGATATGCCAAAAGAATATAAAATATTTATATTTGTATCATAATATATCCGCGGTAAATGTATACCTTAATTAAGATTATATGTACTCTTCTCAATAAGCAGTTCTCGCTCACTCGCATCATGCGAACAATCTTATGGCTTAGTTGAATTAATTGCATCGTTTTGGTTTATTACAGTAATTGTAATATATGTTAGTTTATTTCGAAATTTTGTAAAAGAGCAATGTCAAATATTGACATTTGAAAATGAAGTAATTTTGTGTTTCTGTCTATGTAACTTTCTCATTAAAATTTATCAATTCAACTTTGTTTCATCAAAAACGGTTTAACTTAAGTCAATAGAAAATGTTACTATTTAAGTCTTAATTATATGCAATTCTTATGCTTATTTTTTAAGGAAAATTTAATACTTTCACAAATTACTTTCCTGTATTTGCTTTATTGTATTACAATATGACATTTATTCTGCGTCGTAGGATAGCAGTTAGCGTCGGGTGCAGGGTCGCCCGTTTCTTAGTATCACATTCGAGTTAAAATCCATTTGGCAGATATTGTGGAAACATTTTAACAGCTTTTGGTTTACTAGTAAAGGTTTCACAGAAAAACGCACGGTAAATGAGCCACTGTAAAAGATGTAGTCAATACAGTATAGTGCCAAACATGTGCCCGTAAAATAAAAATATATTTTCTTAAACTTAAGTAACTACCGGTCTTACTTAAGTTTGGAGTCGAATTCTAGCTTTAAGTTACCAACCAACTATATACCTATATATGGTGCTGTCTTTAAAAGCAATCCAAGTACTTGAGGTACTCATTCTGTCACTTTGTAGCACACTGAAATATTTTACGATTATTATACATATTATCAAAATTTTATAATCACTGAAAAAATTTCACAATCGCGTATTTTTTATTATTTTATAATTTTATACATTGTATTATTCTTTGTAACTGTTTCGTTTTGCATGCTAATAAATATTTGATTTTATTGGATACGCTGTCTTCTAACTTTTATTTACATAATAGGGGCTTTTTTTTCCCTGAGGAAAATGCATTAAATTGCATACCCCGGCTGTGGCGGACCGACGGTTATGTGGGGCTCTCCTCCCCAGAAGGGGGAGGCCTACCCACTAAAAACCTCAGGGATGGCCTTCCTCAGGCATGTAGGGAGCCCCCGGAAACATCAAGCCACTTCCGGGAACCCCCAGCCTTCGCTCCCCCGCCGATACAGGGGAGCCTTCCTCGGGGTAGGCTCACTACCTCCCCCGGTCTCCTCTACCGACGACGCCCCCGGCCACGGAAGGGACGTGGTCCATCCCGGGTCGCCGTAGCGGTCGCGACTTCCTCGCGCCCGCCGGCGACCTACATAATAGGGGCTAGTTTCTAATCTGTCTCCATCATCTACGACTTACTAGCGAAACTGATTTTCCCGCATAAATGAAAAAGGAATACAGTGAGATGATATAGATATAACTAAAAAAATTATAGTACACAAAAATTATAAATTTGACAATGGGTAATTTTTGACTAAATGTCATCTACAAGATCCATCGTGGTTGATTAACGCCCACAATTGATATTCCATCGATTTCAATCCAAATTTAACTTTAAATGAGTGTTCATCAAATTATCCACTGATTAGTAATACTATCTGTGGGTGCAAACCATCTATGCGAGGTCTGATATTAAGTCACGCATTGTCGTGTGGTCGAACGAATTTAATCTTGAACAGTTATAGCAATAATTTGGAAGACCTTTTTTTAAAATGATAAAGATGAAGATACAGAGCAGACACGCTGTTCAAGAAAAGAGTAAATGATATGCAAGGTCAATTACATAAAGTGGTTTGTTTAGCTGCAATAAATTTCGATGAATATAAAAACACGACGGAAATAGATGACAATTGAAGAACTTACAGACAGAACCTATAATATTCCATACCACCGTTTTGTTTTATTGCCAATATTACCTAAGTCTGTTTCAGAAACACGTAATATTTAAAAAAAATCACTTTTATTCATATCACCGAAAAAATGTAGGTCTGAGAAACGGAAAATAGCTCGAGACGGAAAAGATCTCGGGGTAATTGCGGTTGAGGACTTTTTATATGATAGCATTTTAGATAGAGGAAGGCTAATCTGCGAATTGGTATCAACCTTGAATTGAAAATTAATTTCATATTTTCCAATTGTTTTAGCGTTTTCCCAATTTACATAATTTTTATGTCCACCTCTTAAATAGATTTTATATTTATATTTAACGAAATTATAATTACAAAATATACTTTATTAACCAATATACAATTTCTATACACACCCATTTGGACCCACATTTATGTATACGCCTACATGGCGTCACCGTATATCTACTATTCTTCCAACTTTAACGTACAAATGACATCATTACATACATTGATGCGTACTGTTATAAAACATTGCTGTTTATTAAATGATAACATTTGAATTTGACTATTGCTCTAAGCTTGTGTTCTTCGGTACTTGGGTGAGCCGATTTTACAAGCGTTTGTTTAATTTGCAGGTGAGTAAGTATGTAAATATGTATGTTCGGGTGAAATCTTGCAACTCAATTTTAAAGCAGATATCTTTAACCGATGGTGCTGAAGTTTTGTCAACACGTTTTATAGTATAAAAAATAAATTAAAAGTACTTTTTTATTTAACAAGCTTTTATTTATATGTTGTAAAACGAAAAATATAAACTTACATATAAAAGGTTATCGCGATTATACAAAAGTTAATCTTTCGATATTCGATTCGATAGCTTCCATGTAAGTTTTTTTCTTTTTTGCGTATTTAAATAAAATATAATTTTTTAAAAGGTTTTACTTTTAACTGAAAGCTGGTGCTTCCCAAGTGGTCCCACTATAATTTGGTGAACTTATGACAATGCCATCCATAAGAGAACCACAAAAAAATATTAACAAATACGTAAATTTAATATATGCACTAAAAATAATTATTGTTATTTTTGTTAATGAAACTGACGGCCTGTTACAAGTTGGAAATTATGTAGAAACAACTTTTAATTATAAACGAATCTATTATATTTATCATTGCATTTACTTTTTGCAGTCAATGACTACATACGCCGTAAATATATTTTTTTATTTTATAACGTTTTAATTAGATTCTAAGCCTTCTTTTCGATTTTTTTAAACAATACATGAATATAGAACATACATTTAATGGTATAAATATAATCGAGTTAAAAATTTAATAACTCCTGCTTTTTATTTGCAAATGCTAGCGCACTCCGCTACACATACGTTACATATTGACATTTTATTTTTAATGGAAACACCATCAAGCTCGCTCTCATATGCAGCATAGGATTTGGTCAACCCTCAAGATGCAGAAACTCAAACGCCATTTCATTCACTAATTGACGACTCTTCGTCTCAGTTTGTGCCAACATTTTAAACCAATGATTTGCTTGACAGATTGGAAAGTACAATTAAGGTTTGCAGATCAAAATTGCAAAGCATCACTATCAATTAGTATTCAAGACACTTGAGGCTCGACAACAACTTCATATACTACTGCAATAGTAATATGACCCCGAGAGCAAGAGTTTTCAAAGGCTGTTTCCAGTTTATACGAATTCTGTTTAAACGGAAGACAACGTAGCGGCCTGACAAATGTTTCACAGATTCACCAGCAGATTCTGATCATATTCATTCTTCATACACCATTGGACGACAACATTATCCCAGTGCTGTGGCAATTTAAGAAGACATGAAGAAAACATTGTATTTATTCTATTATAGAAGAAAGGTTTTCAGCAAGAACATGTGATTTAGGCATAAGAAGAAAGACTTCTCATAAGAAAATCAAAACACTTCCGTTTTTTTGTTCCCTGCCCAAATTTATCAAAAATGAGTTTTCAATCCAAGAAAAAAGCGTATGACTATATAGCTGGCAATTTGATCGTTACAGTGTTAAGGGGAAATTCTAAATTAGAATTTCCTTAGTTACGAGTAACTACAAATGAAATTAATGTAATCAGTAGGTACGTCGAACAATGCTAGCGTTCACACCGCGGGCGTCTCTATTATGGGATACTTCGGAAACACTCACCTTTGTGCCAAGCCAAACATTGGCATTCTGGGCGTCGATATTTCGAGTGTTGTACAGTTTGACGGTCATTTGGAGAGCAAGGCTAAAATGGCCTCCAAAAAACTCGGAGTACTCAACAGGGCCAAACAGTACTTCAAGCCGGCTCACCGCCTTAAACTGTATAAGGCACAGGTGCGGCCTCACATGGAGTATTGTTGCCACCTTTGGGCCGGGGCTCCGGGTTATCAGCTATCTCCATTTGACCGAATCCAGCGTAGGGCATCCGGATTGTCGACGATCCTGAACTTTCCGATCGGCTAGATCCTTTGGCACTGCGTAGGGAGCTATCTTCCCTATGCATACTTTACAGAGTCTACAATGGGGAGTGTTCCGAGGAGTTGTTCAATTTAATAGAAGCCGCTGATTTTCGCAACCGATCGTCTCGCCGGAACTATCATCCGCACCATCTGGATGGTTGGCGTTCCACTACAATGCGTTTTAAAAACAGTTTTCTGCCACGATCAGTAAATATCTGGAACTCGTTGCCATCAGCTGTCTTCCCCAACAACTGCGACATTGGGTTATTCAAGAAAAGAGCATACTCTTACCTGAAGGGTAGGCAACGCACTGGCGTCGCTGGTGACGTGGGCGGCGGTGAATCACTTACCATCAGGTGACCCGTCTTGCTCGTTTGCCTCTTATAACATAAAAAAAAAAACTATCTCGTAATTAATCAACCAATTTTAATTGATATACAAAACCCAAGATTCCAGACACTTGTATTTGTCAGCACATTAACAGTGAGAAAGGATGCTTTCTCTCAATCATACCTTACACACCTCCGTACATAGCACGTGTATCGTACACATAAGTTAATATAGTGCCTAAAACGAACTAGAAAAGGGATTACGAATAATCCGTTAAGGACATGGCAGGTGATAGGAAAAAAAAAACAAACCCACTCAGAGGTTCGCATTAGATAAATACATACAATAGCTAATGCGAGCTCTTCGTAGTACTCGAGTATTGGTAGATACGTATTTAATGGCGACAGAATATTACACTGAAATACTTAACGAGAATTCATATAGTCCAGAAAAGTTCAATAGTATCTGACATTTATGGCTACTAATCATGTATGATTGAATATAAGTTTTACAATATAATTGAAAACTACAAAAATAATAGCGAATAGAAATAAATTGGAAATTAATCATAAAATAGGTTACAAATATTTTTCCCAATGTTCTTATAATATGAACATATTTGGAATACTTATCATTAAACATTATAATCACTTACATAAACCTCAAGTCATAATATGTTGTCGAGATTAATAATTACCAATACTAATAATTAATTGCTCGGGGCAATAAATAATCATATTTCATACAGCGGAACGTGTGCGCCGAACTTTGGTACTAATGATTCAGGATAAATTGTGCGATCCTAGATCCTGTTATGATTATTTATTACTCCATACGTTACGGATTCACGTCCGTATTCCAATAATAAGGGTGACTACGGCTACAACCCCGCTCTGACAAACGTGCCGGGCGATGCACGTCCGCTCGGACGACCAGAGACAACAGAGTGCCACTGTACGTACAGACCTCCATAGTAACGCAGCCACTGAAACAGGCTCCACTGCACAATACTTCTTAACCCCTTATCGAATATAAAAGTATGTTTCACTGATCGTAATGAATAAATTTAAATTACAACCATTTCATCGATGTTTGGTTGTAAGCGTTCGATTGTACGCCTGGTCTGAGTACATTTACATTTCCTAATCTATTTTCTTATCATTAACAACTTACAGCTGAGACTAATGGCAGTGATGGTCAGCAGTTGTCGGGAGGGACGTATTGTCAACCTTTCCCCAAAAAAGTTGAAAGAAAATTCATAAATGTCAAAAAATCCTTATAGTTTACCACATAGCATTACACCTACGAGCGCACCGATTCCATCGCTCGCACTCGGCTCGCCTAATCCTAACTTACGCCGCACTCCATAGGTATCACTATACCCATAGCTCTATCTAATATACCAATATTAAAAGACGAGAAAATGAATTTTGTCAAAACCACCAATACCGTGGTTAACCTACAGCTACTACAGCCACTAATTCTTATATTTATCATATCGAAATATAAAAATGTATTACTTTTCACTAACAACTTCAAACTCCTATCGAAAATCCCCACATATTACTATTTCCATCCGAAAGCAAAGATCTCTTCGCCCATTAAACTGTTTTACATAAGTATATGATGAATATCAGACGAAGTCTTGGATAGGTGATCTAAATGATATATGGAATATTGTGACAGCTTGTCTTAAATATGTAAGAAGCCTGTTCCAGTGACCGGTACTTGTTCGACTTGTGCGTATACAAATAGAGACATTTGAAACCTTCCCAAATAAAAAAATCAAAAAGCAGTCTTAAATTGAGTATTATAAAAAAATATATAAAATTGTGCTCATCAGATCTAATACGAAAAAGTGGCGACGTTGCAGATTAACAAATGGTCTGGAATGTTGTAGATAGTGAGAACGTTCCGCCTCCCTACAGAAATCATAACGCGGTTAATTAATAAATTTTGTCCCATTCAAAACTTGAATTTTATCTTTCCTAAAACCTTAACAATTAATACAATATCAAAATTTTATGGACTATGAATTACATACTTAATAACATGAAAAAACAGTCTTCCAGGCTTTTTCGTTTATCAAAAAGTTTGTAAATTGTAAATTTTATTTTTATAAAATCAATATAGATCAAGAAAACAGTCTAATCACACGCCAGTTTTATTCACGTTACATTGTTAACGAACTTTGCTTTAGACAACCGTGAAATACATTCCGATAGTTACCTTCTAATGTGAGCGATTCTCAATATCCTAGTCTAGTCCTAGGAGCGTGCCTGGAGCTGGCGTCGTCGTTTGTCTAACTCAATATTTTATTATTATACTTTTTTTGGACACAGTAGTTTACACTGATTAGGTACCTCTTGTACCACAAATGACTATTTAAAGATATTCACAACCACATGTAGTTGTTACACTTGTGAATTTATTATCTTGAGTCAGTTATATAATTAGTCTGTTGACCAAAATATAATCTATAATTTAGTCATTTAGGAACAAAAATGTCCGCTACAGTTTCATGCCAGTTTATTTTTACAACTGAAGACGCCATGTTGATCGTGCACGCTCTTTAAATTGTTGAATTTTCGTAATAAGTAGAGCTTTATTCGAATTGAATGAATTTCTGGAATGAATTCTTATTAATTATAATGACCTCAAACTGTTACACCTAACACTAACATTTATTCATGTAACTTACCTTATAATACCAAATTGAGAAAGATGTCGAATTGAGTCAATTTGCTTATACATACAATAATATTATAAAATGGGTGACAACATTTATGTTCTCTTACTAACGCCTAGTTATGTATTTGAGTATATGAATAACTAGTCCTGTAAGTATCTTAACAAACAAATTAAATCCTATGATATTTACTTAATACTTAAAAAAAGTATATTAATTAACTTATTGATTCGAAGTAAAAAAAAAGCAATTTTACACAATTCGCAAAAAAAAATAGAAGACTTTTAATGTAGCGGTCAAATGGCCGCGTCCAGCGCAAACTCGAAATTAATTGCGATAATAAATAGAAACAATTCATTATACGCATAATTGCAATCAAATCTCTGACATAGGCAAATCAAATAAAGGGAAAGACAAATGGATTTACACGCTTACAATATACAGAATCTATTACGAGTCTGACTCTTAAGTGAATAATTAAAAGTGAAGTATATATGAGGTTAAGCTAATTGTATATCGCTGATGCCGCCCCTTTAGTTCTCCTTTTCGTTATCTTTCTCGTTTTTGTCCTCTGGCTCTTTCTCCAATTCCTTCTCTGTCTCGTCGCCCTGGAATATTTTATAGTCGATAAAAAAATAATCAACAAGAATCCAGACCGCTGTGTACCTATGGTGTTTTATTTACTTTTATATTACAACAGTATATGTAAATATTTTGAAACAACCTGTGTGCGACAGCCATGACACTCAAATGTGTCTGAACCCAACTAACCAACTCGCACCAAGTTCACTAACTTGGTTCAAAACTCTGTCGAACACCTAAACACCCTTTAGCTATCTACCCCGGTGGTGGGCTCGTAACAGATCTACTAACAGCGGCAATTTCCCAGCACGTCTGTTTCTCCATATGTGTATCCGATACTTAACTTACTTGTACGTAATGTTAGATTTCTTGCATCTGATTTCTAAATGTACAAAATAATTACATTATATGGAACTAGGGAAAGTATTTCTTAAAGTAGAACTGAGTTTTGGTTGAACACGCTAATCTCAGAACCTATTGGTTCGTATTGAAAAAATATTTTTGTATTGGATAGTCCATTTAATAAGGATCTAAGGGCTGTCTAATCTATATATATATATATATATATGTATATATATATATATATTATATATATATATATATAATTGTTTGTAGTACCTAATAATTCGCGTTTATGTGTTAAGCTGACACACTATTGTATTAGGGTGGATCCTGATATAAAAGTGTAAAAGTAAAAAAAAATATTAAAAATTAGTTATTTAAGTAATCTAATGTTTATAATTAAAAGACGATTAAAAACAGAAAAAAAATAACATTTCTATAAAAATGTTTTGAATGTACGACAATTTTTTAAATTCAATATATAATAAGAGTACTCTTTTAAGTGAGAAATATTGTAGAACCAACAGTACACCTGCACCTATTACTTTTGAAGATACATCGACAAGTTAGCGGCGCTGTCGCGGGTCGCGCAAAAAAGCTCCTTACTAAAAACACTGCAATCGTGACGTCATAACTCAGTAAACTCGTCAAATTTGTACGAGCGTATAAAGAAATTTTCAAAAAATAACTTTGTTATATGTACGTTTATAGGTATATTTTCTATATAAAAAAATGTTACATTTAATGTGAGAATGTTAGAAATGTGTTCGATTCATTGGAATTACGGAAATAATAATTACTCATTTTTTTTGGAAATCTAAAAACAATATAAATTAATAATTAAACTGAAATTTCTATATTGACGTACTGTCATGAGATATAAATTGCTCAAATGAGATAATTATAGTATGAAAACGGCCATAATCAGTAGTGGTCGTGTACCCTATTACCTTGCCCTTCTCAGTGTCGTCCGGCAGCGGTTGCTTCTCGGCAGGGCCGGTGCCCTCCTTGGTCTCCTTGGCCTCCTTGCCGGGCTTGGGCGCCGCGGCGCTCACCTCGGCCGAGGCGCACACCTCGTCCCAGTCAGCGAACGCACGCTCCTTCATACGCGACACTAACCCCACCAGGTTGGGGAAAGATTCGTTCATGGCGTCACGTAGCGGGTGCACCACGCTCTTGTCTACGAACTGGAGCTGCGCCAGGTTCGAGAATGCCACCACGTCCAACTGTAAACATAAATATTACACATATGTATTAAGTTTGTCACGCGTTGTTCCCAATGGGGTAGGCAGAGACCACCTCTCTTCACTTGCTGCGATCCAGGCACACTTCTCTTGCTTCCTCCACTTTCATGAGCGTCTTCATGCATGCTCGTCGGTTGCGAGTACTCTTGATCCGGCCTTTCTTTAGGACAAATTCGATTCGATCGAGTAATGTCGTAGCTAAAGTCTAATCATTAATTCACTGGAGTAAACTGACGTTTACGGTGTTACCACTTTATGATGAACAGAAAATAGTGTTGTGACTAGAATATTGAAATCAAACTCATTCATTCAATTTCATTCCGTCCTCAAATCACATTACTCATTTTATTTACTTTATTAAGAAATCTTAATCCAATTTTGTTTAATCGATGTAATTATATTAGCATGGTACCTTTAGGGCAAAATGAAATTTAATGAAATACAATAACTACTATTACACAGTGGTTAAATCTGTATTTTTCTTATAAAAAGATTGCAATAATTAAAGTACTTCCAAATGTTCGAATAATTACAGCTCATAAAATTGTTTTACTGATTAACTGAGCGCATAGTTCGGGAACGCTAGCAAGTGAGTGAATTTCATTTTTTGTATCTGATAGAATTCATGTACCTATATTATAATTAATTGAGTACTTTTTTTTTAATATACGTTGTTACTGACTTTGTGTGAGTGATCTGAATAACAACGAAGGGTGAAGTCCTTATCGATTTATTCAATTTATCCAATTATATTTGCAGGTCACCTCACTAGTACGATAAATATGGCAGCATAATTTTACAATGTGACATTAGCATCTGTCAGTTTACTCCAGTGAATTAATAATCAGACTTTAGATAGATGTAGATAAGTACCTTGTAGAAGGAAGCAAATTATTTTTACAGGGTAGGCACATTGAATCACGATCGCATCGAAGGATTTGAGAGTGTAGAATACTAAACGCAGTGCTGGGTTCAAAGGCGTAGAATACTATACTGTGCACAGTGAAGGATTCAAAGTAGTTACGCTCAGAGTTAAAATAATGTAGACTGATTGTCATGAACCTCAAATAAGAACTAAAACAGTACTAAAATTCAACCATTAAATTAAATGTTATTGCATTGAAGTAAATATTTCAGTTAATTGACACTTCACAATGTAATGTATTAATTATGAAAGGTTTTGTGCCAAAATTACAGCACAAAAATAATACTAAAGAATTAAACATTAAAATTACTTCTGACATTATTTGATAGTAAATGACATAGTTGCTTTAAAATCATCGCTATTATTATGTACTTCTGTATTGTACAGTTGGTATGATTGATATTTTGAAATTCCATATAAATATGTGCCATTCCTATTTGTTATTGCTTTTTAGTAATACTTAAGCTGTTATCCAATAAGAACACAAATGTTTAACAAATATTTCTTAAGAATTGTGGTGTCACGCGTTGTATATGTATTTTCAAAGTGGGTATTTGTTTTGTTACCACTGTTAATACAGTTTCTTTTTCCTAATGCTATTTCGCTTGTAATTAATAAGTGTAAGCAAAAAGCTTGATTGCTCCCAATAATTATCGAATAATTAGTATGAACACATAATTCATTGTCAAGCAAAAGTCGAACTAACCCATAATTTATTTAGTAAATTAAATCGGATCGGAAGCAAAGTGAATCGTGATTGAACAAGCAAGATGACTACCGAGTGTAAGTGGCGATATCGGCGACAACAATCTCTCTTGGTCATCGTTTAATAACTACAATTTCTCATATTTCACATCGTACATATTTCAAACTAAATTGAATTAATGCAAGATAAAAGTCATATAAATATAATACTCACGAGTGTGGGCTCGTCGCCAAAGAAGAACGGCCTATCGGAGAGATAGTCGGAGAGGACGCGTAGGTCGTTTTTGCCGAACTCAATAATTTCGTCCTGGCTGTGCACGCCGATGCCGTGCGCTTTAGCCTTCTTTAACCCCTGAAATAATACAAATAATAATGAAACACGCAAATAGCCAACGTTACACTAAATGCTAAAACTCATTTATTAATACACCGACATCAGAACTATAGTATCAGAGTTGTAACTTAATTTTAGTATTGGCTACAGTTATAATGCATTAACTAGTTAATTTACTCAAAAGTTATCACAAAAAGTTATTTCATTCCTGTAGTATCGTTGTATGATGTTAACATTTTAACAAACAATACAGCATGTATTAATTACGTGCAGCGTGCCGCTAGATCCCAATCAAGCTGCAAGCGATGCCATACGACAGATTATACTATATAAGCAATTATAATTTATAAATATATATTTACTATTTCTCTAATACTGAGTTAATAACGACGACATACTATATTATGGATTAAAAAAGCACTTACTCTTTAATTTTATGATTAGATTAGTTTCATAAGGCAATATATTATAACTTTAACTTAATTTGTATGTGAGTTTAAGTACACTTGGTTTTAACATAAATACTTTTAATAAATCTACTATATAAAAATAACTTGGGTTTTCCTTCCTGACGCTATAACTCCAGAACGCACGAACCGATATCCACGGTTTTGCATTCGTTGGAAAGGTCTCGGACTCCGTGAGGTTTATAGCAAAGAAAATTCAGGATAAATTTCAACAGAAAAGCGGGAAAATCTTTTTTCACATACAGCGAGACAACATGACATTTGACAGGACAACGTCTGTCGGGTCAGTTAGTGTACATATGACACTATAATCTAAGAACAGTGGCATCACTATATAATAAGGGGTACGGGCCTACCGTAAACTATGTCAGAGCGAAAACGGAACCCTTATGGATTCGTCATGTCCGTCTGTATGTCACAGCCACTTTTATCCGTAACTATAAGAGCTATACTGTGGAAACATGGTAACTTTTTAATACAAAAAAAGACAATAAATGTTTGGGGTTTCCCATACTTAGAACTGAAACTCAAATTTTTTTCACCAAACCCACACGTGTGGGGTATCTATGGATAGGTCTTCAAAAATAATATTGTGGTTTCTAATATATTTTTTTCTAAACTGAATAGTTTGCGCGAGACACGCTTACAAACTGGAAAAATGTTTCCCCCCGGCCCCCGGAACTTCTAAAATAAGTGAATGATAAATGTAAAAATAATATATGATGTACATACCATGTACATACCATGCGAACTTCCAGCAAAAATGAGTTTGAACGAGATCTATTAATTAGATTTTTTAATCTATATATATAAAAATGAAACCCGTTTCGCGTTGTCACGGCATCACGTGTGAACGGCTGAACCGATTTCGATAATTCTTTTTTTTAAATGTTTGTGGAAGTCCAAGGATGGTTCTTACGGAAAAAAATATTAAGAAAATCTCTCAGAAATATTGAAAAGTATACATTTAATTTTGCATATCTTAAAAAACGCGCGTTACGAATGTCAATTTTTTTTTTATACGAATGTCAACGTCATTCACAGCACACATAGACTATATTAAAAGAGCATCGTTTCAACTATACAAAATAAAGTAGTGCATCAAAGCTACGCTAAGGCGGTACGCAGTTCGCCGGGTCAGCTAGTACGTTATAAATAGTAAGCCGCATTTTACCTTTCATTCAATCAACTCCAATATAATACACTGTACATCTATAGTGGTACAGGTTACGTACCACTATAGATGTATAGTGGTACGTAACCCTACGTGCGCGAGTCCGACTCGCACTTGGCCGGTTTTTTTATTTGCTTTAGATGAGTGCAATCGTAAGGAATTAATCATTGCTAGCTGTGTGGCGACGCCTCATGTTAACGGCCGCTAGGCGCCTGCGCGAGTTATCAGTCAATCACCTCCCCAGGTTAGGACCTATACAATCGAAGTCATTCTCAACTATCACCACCCATAACATATTTACAAATGTAAGAAATGATTGATCGTACGCGTAGATCAATATTACCAGTTGTAAAGACAATACGACGACTATTTTCATGATGTATTATAATATTGTTAAAAAAAATCGTCAGAATCTTGCATCGTATATTTTACTGCTTTTAATAAGAACCAACGAACTTCGTACGTAATAGATGTAGCTCACATCTATTGCAGTTTCCTTGCTTTTCTAATATTTGAATAGTGGAGAAAAATCTAACAACTCGGTTCATTTTAATTTTAAATCGATTCCTTCAATCTAGAGTTGCATTTGAACAAACACATGTTCAATATAATCCTTTCGATGTTATATTAGATTAGGATAAACTATATTCTAATAAATTAATGCTATTAACGTAATTATGGCATTATTAATATGAAATATGTCAGGTGCCTGTATAAACATTCCATAACAATGAGTTTTTGTTATTTCATAATACTAAATGAGAATTATATTTTCTAAAGTGCCGGTTATGGTTAAGATATTTAATTATCGATATACGTATTAATCACAAATTTATTTTAAGCTAATATTTTTTTTTTATGTGTATATTTCTATTTTTTAAAATTCTACACTCGTTAGCAATGAACTCTCTAGCGTCTCATTTACCAATAATTTATTGACAGGACCTTAAAATATCATTACCATTAAGGCTTCAAGCAATATTTGAAGTTAAACCTTTCTTAAGTTATCATATTGATCGAGTTACCTTGCGCCCAGATGTCAGCTTGTAGCAGAAGTTCAGAATAGGATTCGGGAGACGCGTGTTGAGCGCATTCTGCAGGTTCACATGGTAGCCTTTAATGACGCTCTCGGGGTACTTGGCGCGCCACCACAGGATGACCCAGGAGAGATGATTCTCAATCATAGAGATCATGGCGTGCGCAACCACCCTCTGCTCCGGAGTCAGAGCTGGGAGTAACAAAAATGGCGTCAAAAATGGTTCTTTGTGCGAGCGCGCAGCTTGTGCACATGCGCAACGTCCGACAGTAACCCACAAAACTAGAACAACCCCGCGTCGACCTATGAACTATGCGATGCAGTTCGCATATACAGGTCATTGTGTTATTGATCCATGAACTATTGAAAAATTTATATATTTATGTGAATTTTTCGAAGTCAGTGCAATTGACTTGACGACCTCTGTATTCGAATGGTTAGTACACCGGTTTCAAGGTGTCACCATCTGTAAGGTCCCGGGTTCGAATCAATCGTGAGGTCAAGTATGAGTGATGAATGCGAGCATTTGTACCTTGACATGGTTGTTAATATATCTTTATATGAAAAAAAAATTAAGTTTGCAATACTGCAACTAACTCAAATCCAAGTATTAAAATCCTGTTAATATCTTAATTTAAATCTGCTTTGATTACATTATAAACTCAATCAATCTATTACCGTATCTCAAAAATAAATAAGATAAATACATAAAGACTGATGTTGTTTACCTGCATCTAGATCCTTGGTGTACTTCGTGGAGAGTTCCTTGATGATGAACGCGCTGTCGGCGATTTCTTCGCCGTTCAACTCCACGAAAGGCAATTGGCCTTTCTTGGAGCGGAACTTAGCCATGTGCGGTACATTCTGTAAAAGAAGTATACATAATGTTGAATCTAAATTAAATATTTTTGGAAATGTTTATATTTTATAACATTTCTTGGTGTGATACAGCAGTAGCACAAATATATATTTATTTACTATTATAAGAAAAATATAACTATAAGTATACAAATATAACAACTAAGCATTTAAAAGAATATAGTGCAAAATTGCAGTCAATAAACCAGTGATAAACAAATCAAATACGTAGACGAAGAATGCAATCTGAAGATAAAAATTTGAATAAATTAGAACTATACTTTTCGTCTTTAGGATTCCATCGAAGAAACATTCGAACACGTGGCATGCAAGCCAGATGAGTCAACGCAAAGACATTTTAACTATCAATATTCAAGCTGCGGGTTAAGAATCATACGTTTCTTTTTTGTCTGTACTAAATATAATAAATAATAGCCGACCCGAAATTACATTGTAGCGACTTTAAATTTTCTATATGTTTT
The DNA here is from genome assembly GCA_036419045.1 of Scirpophaga incertulas. Taxonomy (NCBI): domain Eukaryota; kingdom Metazoa; phylum Arthropoda; class Insecta; order Lepidoptera; family Crambidae; genus Scirpophaga; species Scirpophaga incertulas. The sequence continues at coordinate 12,004,328 of CM071626.1, read as the reverse complement.
AAATGTTGATATACAAATACTCGATCTTTGTTGGTTTATCACACTATCATTGTACTAGCTTTTGCCCGCGACTTCGTCCGCGTGGAATAGTGACTTCCGGCAGATTTGGTACCATAAAAACGGTCATTGTGACTAAACCTTAAAGATAGACATATGCCGTCGCACTTTTTTTTAGATCATGTATAGAGGAATAATTCTTTCATACATATTTTTGTGTATCTTGAACCGTTTTCGCAGCGCACGCAAAGAAAGCCTTCAAAAATGAATAATTTTTTCCCCGTTTTTTACACATTTACCGCTCTGTCTTTGCTCCTATTGGTCATAGCGTAATGTTTTTAGCCTATAGCCTTCCTCGATAAATGGACTATCCAACAAAAAAAGAATTATTCAAATCGCACCAGTAGTTTCGGAGATTAGCGCGTTCAAACAAACAAACAAACAAACAAACAAACAAAAACAAACAAACTCTTCAGCTTTATTATATTGTATAGATTAGATTGCTGTAGACTTTTGTTATAATTTGCAACGTTCCTAATTACAATAAATTAATATTAAGCTAAAATTCCTTAAAATAGTACTATTTATTTTAGGGAATATTTATATAGAAGGGATTACATAAAACAGTTCGGAACACGTATGATCAAAAGATTAAGAGTTATTTTACAAAATCAATGTCACAACATAATTTGGTTTAGATCGTCGATATTTTGTTCACGATATTGTCATGTAATCTGACGAGTTACGAATATTTGTTGAGATGCATGTGACAATGACCTAAATATGTTGCATTTGAGGCGATAGTGACAAAAACCATTACGAGTAATTTTGAATTCAACATTGGTTTACATAATTTGCGATATTATTTATATTGGGTTATGATGTTCGTAAGCAAACAAATTGAAAATGATTTCTTTGGGCACAATAAAGATTGACAACGTTTGGTTTATAAGAACATAATGCGGGTAAAGCAATGTGAATTGGTCGTGTGACTGCACGAAACGACTGCCGCTTCCGGGCTACGGGCAATCATGATCTCAATTCGCATAGTCAGTAACAAAGCCCACGGGAATCCTCCTACAATAGAGATCTCCATTTAAAATGGTTTGATCCACAAATTTAATATCAGAGATTTTACACTAACGTAATTTTATCTCTATTGTCATTACAATGCATCATGTCAAACAAGCATTCATGTAATGCATACATTTAAAAAAAAATACATCGAATTTCTTCATTAGATACATTCATTTTAATATATTTGTAATAATATATAAGCTATAGAGCTTGAAACAATGTTTTATTCATTTGATTCTATTTTTAGCAAGCAATACAAGCCAGATACAAACAATACCGCTATAATATTAAGCGTTTATCCAAAACAACAATTAAACATCAATGTGTATTAGGAAATTATAATGAGATACATTTTACAACTAATTGTGAAATAAAATGTTTAGTTACGAATAACTCTATGACAATATATATTTGGTAATCATAAAATAAATTAATAAATTTAATTTGATTTTCAATATGTGGTCATTGTTATAGATAGATAGATGTTATGTTACGTAGGTAAGCCACTTTTTCTCTTTATTGTGACTACTCGTATATCAAGAATTCGATACAACCGCCGTAAGCTCACAGTACCGTTCTGTTTTCAAAGCGCATATAAGAACTGTTTTCATGGCCTAACGAGCTTCATCGTAACATGGACCTGAATCATTGTTTGTTTGCATAAATTCGGCTTGTATGTTTAATATAATTGGTGGTTTAGGTAGTCTGGATAATCTCAAATCTGTATCACTAAGGATCAGATAATGGAGTTTATACTGAAACTTTCCTATTGCTATTTGTACTTCCTATAAAAAAATATTACGTTTTCATGGAAAAACGAAAAGAAATTGCGAATCGTAATTAATAATATATAGTAGTACTAATTTATTTTAAATATACACCGATACTTTCATTTTAACTATATAACATAAATATATACAGGGTGTCTCATTCAAATCGGTCAGTATGGGAAAGTCTGAAACTATAAGAGATACGAAGATCTGTTCTGAGGAACCATGTCATCGATTTTAATAACAAGAAAAACTGCATTCATACATTTTACAAATTCATCTGTACTCCGTTAGGAATCGAACCCGATTGTTTTGAAAAAAATACCTACACTATTTCTATTTAGATATCGATTGTGTAGGTCTTAAGCAGTAAATGTCTCTATGAAACATGATGTCCTAAAATGAATAAAATGCATTGTTTTCACATACTTTATTTATTTTGGTAGGTGCTCGAAGTGACCGCCGCCTTTTTCAATACAATATTCAACACGTTTAGGTAACGATCTTATGATTGCATTTTGTATCTTCATGTGGTGAATTTGCGTTAAAATTGTCTCTGTGGCAACTTTTAGGTCTTCAACGGTATCATAACTTGTTTTGTACACTTCATCCTTAACGTATCCCCACAAGAAATAGTCCAGAGGCGTTAAATCGGGCGACCTTGCGGGCCATTTGGTAGGGCAAAAATGGCAATGTCTCTTGCAACAATGCATTTTATTCATTTTAGACATCATGTTTCATAGAGACATTTACTGCTTAAGACCTACATAATCACTAAATAGAAAGAGTGTAGGTTTTTTTTTCAAAATGTTAACGTATAAGAGCCGCTACATGAACGAATCCATAAATGAAATGAGAGAATACCGTAATGAGTGAGAAGTTAAACGCCTCTATGAACTGCGCGCCGCTCGCTGCAGAAATCGAACCCGTGGACTCAAACTCAGATGGCGATTTTTTTCTCTTTGCCAACGGGGCCCAACTACAAACTACGCACGGCACGGCGCTGCGCCTCCGTCCCCCCCCCCATACAAAGAAGATCGTTCGTATCATAAATTATTGTAAATTGCGAAGTAAAATCATCAACCGCAAGATTTTCTTTTCTTTTCAACCACATCTAGTAGAAGAATCCCCAACAAATTGGACCTTCAGCCGGATTACATCAAGACAAGAACAAAGAATATTCGGGAGAGGTTTTCTACACGTGGCGTTTACAAGAAAAGAAATGCATACATAACCATTTCGATCGAGTGGCCTACGTTACATACGCAAGAAGCTTAATCAAGGAATTTGACAAAGGAAGCGAATACGCAATTGCAGCCTGGACAACATTATCATCTGGGTATTTGTGAGTTCGTTCCATTATCCTTTCTCATTAATTCCTACCCATCCATTTATCCATACATCCATACATATCCACACACCAACCATCCATTTATCCATTCAAATTCATTATACATGAAGTGTTAATAGTTCTTTTTTTTTCTTCGCATATTTCCGGCATTCGGCGGTGACGCCGTGTCATGCTCAGCGGCGCGGCGTAGTTGTGTTGCGCCGGCGTCCCCTGGTTCGGCCGCCGCCATCTTGTCGTGGCGCAGCGCCCGGCTACCTCGGCGGGTCACCGCGTGCTTCTTTCTTGCCTAGTTCTGCACGCAGCATCATTTAAAGAGACTGTATCACTTAATCATACTGCCTTAACTACATTATCAATTTAGTTTTCATTTTTTGAGTTTCTTTAATTTTTTATTAAATTAATATGGCCTCTAATTTAAAGGATCTTGTGAAAAAACGTGCCTCTTATAAAGCAAAATTAACATTGTTTGAAAAATATTTAAATTTAATCAGTACTTGTGAAAAGCCTAGCACAATTCAACTAAATGAATTAAGCATTAGACTCAGTAAAGTTGAAGAGTTATAATGAGTATGATGCCATACAGATGAATGTAGAATCTTTATTGGAAATTTCAGACGGCGACTGTGATTCAGAATACAACGAACGTGAAAGCTTCGAGTCTCAGTACTTCGCTGCAGTTGCCAGAGCCCGGGGCTTGGTCGCCGGATCGGCCTCTGCACTGCGCAGCAGCTCATCAGATACAGGTTCTGTTCTCGCACCAGGTGGGCCAAGCACAAACATAAAATTACCAACCATACACTTACCTACCTTTTCTGGGCGATATGAAAACTGGTTAGAATTTCATGATACATATCTTTCTCTTGTTCATTCGAATAGTAACATATCCAAAATTAGTAAATTTCATTACTTGCGAGCTTCATTGACAGGCAAGGCTGCGAACGTTATCACTTCTTTAGATTTTTCTGAACATAATTATGACACAGCTTGGTCATTATTATGTGAAAGATATCATAATAAAAAACTGCTCATTAATAATCACATACAAGCATTATTCGATACAGAGCAAATTACAAAGGAATCATCCAGTGCTTTAAGAAATTTGACAGACATTATTAACAAAAATCTTAATGCACTGATTGCACTTGACATTAATACACATAATTGGGATATTCTAATAATTCACATGATGTCCAATAAACTAGACAGCATTACTAGTAGAAATTGGAAAGAATACATAAACACACATAAAGATTTACCTACTTTACAAAACTTTCTTGAATTCATTAAAAACCGTGCTGAGTTATTAGAAACCCTCGATCACAATACACACACATTACATTCTAAGCGTAGGCACAGTGAGCCTTCACATATGAAGCCTCGTGCCTTCATTTCTGTAAACAAATCACATTCATGCCCCTTTTGTAAAGAAGCTCATCCTATTTACTTATGTAATAAATTTAAATCATTATCAGTTGCAGCAAAAATTAATAATGTTAAAAAACTTAAGCTTTGTTTTAATTGTTTGCGACAGGGGCACGATATCAAGTCGTGTCGTTTGGGACCTTGTAGAGTTTGTTCAAAACAACACAACACACTATTACACACAGATGACAGGCAGGACGTGCTCCCAGTTTCTTCTCAAAATTTGGCATCTCAAAATAAAGATATTTCATCAGTTGATCTGAACTCTCAGGATTCAAAGCCTCAAAATGACAATGTAGTTCTATCGTCCATTAACACCCAGGCAGTGTTGCTTTCAACTGCTGTTATCTATGTTTACGACAGTGTTGGAAACAAACACAGTGTCCGAGCTTTGCTTGATAATGGTAGCACTTCGAATTTTATAAGTGAAAAACTTTGTCGTAAGCTTAAAATTCCAATTCAAAATATATCCATTACAGTGGAAGGGTTAAGTCGTAAATCAATATGTTTAGATAAATGTTGTAACTTGACCATGTCGTCACGAACCGAGTCTTATGAGTCCGACATTAGTTGTTTCATAGTACCACAAATAACTCAACTGTTACCTACTACACGTTTCGATATCTCACACTTCAATATTTCAAAAACCATTCAGTTAGCTGATCCATTATTTTATGTTCCCGCTGAGATAGATCTTTTATTAAACGCAGATGTTTTTTGGAATATATTAGGTACACAATTTATTAAATTAGGTAAAGGTAAGCCCATTCTATCTGAAACCAAATTAGGTTGGTTAGTATCTGGTGCTATATTTTCGCAATACAAATGCAATTTAAATACAGTCCACTGCAATTTTGCAAATGATATTCATCTAGAGAAGCAGTTAGATAGGTTTTTTGAATTAGAAACAATTTCTTTGCCCCGCACATTTACCAAGGAAGAAAATGAATGTGAACAACATTTCATACAAACAACAACACGTCAAGCCGATGGAAGTTTTGTTGTAAATATTCCTTTAAAACACTCTCCAGAAATATTAGGTGATTCTTATGATCAGGCTGCGAGTAGGTTTCAATCTTTAGAACGCAAATTTAAGCGAGATCCTAAATTCAAAGAAATGTATTCTGCCTTTATGCAGGAATATATTGATCTGGGGCATATGACTTTAAATAGTGAGACTTCAAACTCAGTAAAACATTCATATTTCTTGCCACACCACGGAATCATTAGAGATTCGAGTTTAACTACCAAGTTAAGAGTAGTTTTTGATGCCTCAGCCCCTACAACAACACAAATATCGTTCAACGATATTCAACGTGTAGGCCCAGTAGTACAGGATAGTTTACTAGACATTTTGATCAGGTTTCGACAACACAAGTTCATTGTCACCGCAGACTGTGAAAAAATGTATCGTTGTGTAAAGGTAGCGCCAGAACAAAGATGTTTGCAACAAGTTTTATGGCGTTTTGAACATACACAAAGGTTAGATTCTTACAAACTTAACACAGTAACATATGGAACTGCATCAGCTCCGTATCTCGCTACTCGTTGTCTTGTACAGTTAGGCAGGGAATGCACTAACAAAGTTGTAGGTGAAACAATAATTCATGATATGTACATTGATGACTATATCACAGGGTTAGATAAGGAAAACGATCTTTTACAGTTGTGTTTATGTGTCATAAATGAGCTGAAAAAGGGTCAATTTAATTTGAGAAAATGGCGATCTAACAGTGAATACATCCTAACAAATATACAACATGATGAAAATGATAGTGATATGCACAAATTAGTTCATGATAATAATGCTAAAATCTTAGTTTTGTGTTGGTCGTCCAAATCAGATACACTCCATTTTACCACCCTGAAGGATCTTCCTAGTGATAAGTTGTGTAAGAGAACTGTACTATCTGTAATAGGGCAGATTTTTGATCCACTAGGACTCGTAAATCCTTGTATTCTACCAGCAAAATTATTGCTGCAAGAACTATGGGCTACCAAAATAGCATGGGACGAACCTTTGCCCATTAAGTTTTTAGACAAATGGACACATTTTCTTACTTCTCTTGTACAGCTTAACACCATTAGCATACCAAGACATGCCTTATGTGACACACCAGTACGCATTGAAATTCACACATTTAGTGATGCTTCTCAACATGCTTACAGTGCATGTGTTTATTTACGCTGCATCAATGTAAATAATAAAATTATTATAAATTTAGTTTTAGCAAAGAGTAAAGTAGTCCCATTAAAGGGGATGACAACACCCAGATTGGAACTTTGTGGAGCTTTATTGGCCGTTCGTTTAGCTCAAACTGTAAAAAACGCATTACGAATGAAAATACACAGCTGGCGGTTTTGGTGCGACTCCACAGTAGTTTTAGGATGGATAAGAACTCCAAAATCAAACCTTAAATTGTTTGTTTGTAATAGAATTAACGAAATTACTGATATAACTAGTGCTCAAGATTGGAGTTATGTGCCAACACACAAAAACCCAGCTGATATTGGGTCTCGAGGCAGTAATGCCACTCAATTACAGGGTTCGAATCTGTGGTGGAATGGTCCAGATTTTTTAACTCAACCTGAGACACAGTGGCCAATGCAACCTAATTATACAACTTTATTTGATTTACCTGAAACTAAAATCCAATGTACTCTTGTACATGATGAGTTAAATTTCATAAACAAATATTCAAATTATGGTAAATTACAGCGTGTGGTTGCATATTTATTACGTTTTAAACATAATTGTCTCTGTCCGAATAACAAATATAGTGGCTTTTTAAAGGTATCAGAATTAAATGCAGCTACTTTATTGTTATGTAAAATCATTCAACTTGATAAGTTTTCTAATGAATATTCCAACTTAAATAACAACATTAAAATGAAACTATCATCAATTTTAAATTTAAATCCATTTATTTCTCATGAAGAAATAATTAGAGTAGGCGGTAGATTGTCAAACTCTAATTATACATATTCCACAAAACATCCAATATTAATTCATGCTTCGCATCATATTTCACAATTGCTTTTTAGGCACTATCATAAGTTATTATTGCATGCTGGACCTCAACTCATGCTCGCAACAATCAGACATAAATTCTGGGTGATAGGTGGTCGTAACCTTGCCAGGAAAGTAACCCATGAATGTCATACATGCTGTAGATTTGCTGGAAAATCTATCCAACCGATAATGGCTGATTTACCTAAAGACAGAATACATAGTGATTTTCCATTTAGTCATACAGCGGTTGACTATGCGGGACCGATTCTAATCGCCAACAGAAGGGGTAGGGGATGTAAACTCATAAAGTCATATATTTGCATTTTTGTGTGCCTGGTTGTGAGAGCAGTGCATGTTGAACTGGTGACTGACCTGAGTACAGAAGCTTTCATGGCAGCTTTAAATCGTTTTGTTTCACGTAGAGGTCAGCCTGATGTTTTGTACTCTGATAATGGTACAAACTTTGTAGGAGCATTTAATGAACTGTCAAAATTTTTAAAATATAAAAATAATGAGATTAGTAGATGCGCTGCAGAACAGGCAATTCGTTTCAAATTTTCCCCTGCTTACAGCCCTCATTTTAACGGGTTAGCCGAAGGTGCTGTCAAGTCAGTTAAATTTCATTTAAAAAGAGTTCTTTCATTGGCTCATTTAACTTATGAAGAAATGAATACAGTTTTGATTCAAATAGAGGGTATCCTTAATAGTCGCCCTTTAACTCCATTATCCTCAGATCCTAATGACTTAATTCCGTTGACTCCCATGCATTTCCTTATTGGACGAACTATGACACTTTTACCTAGTAATGATACTCAGATTGATCTCCAAAAGGAAAATAGAATTTGCACATTGCCTCGATATCAGCGAGCTCGTGCTCTCGCTGCCCATTTTTGGAAGAGATATACAAATGAATTCCTTTCAGAATTGCAGAAACGAGCAAAATGGCTTCGCAGCAATGGTGAACTGCACAACGGAGACATGGTGGCTGTGAAGGATGATCGTCTCCCACCCAATCGATGGCTGCTTGGTCGCATTATCCAGCTGCATCCAAGCCCGGATGGCATATGCAGAGTTGCTGATGTGAAGACCACGTCAGGAATCCTGAGACGAGCCTACAATCGACTATGCCTGTTACCTGTATCTTTGGACCATGCTGTTCCAACACGGGGAGCCTGTTAACGCCTATGAACGCGCCGGGAGCCGCTCGAATGAAGAAGCGTGAATGCAGCGTTAACCCTACCTGCGAACGTGTCTATATAAACTCTTAAGATGGCGGATTTTTTCTCTTTGCCAACGGGTCACCAACTACAGCGCACGGAGGCGCGCCTCCGCCCCCCCCCCATACAAAGAAGATCGTTCGTATCATAAATTATTGTAAATTGCGAAGTAAAATCATCAACCGCAAGATTTTTCTTTTCTTTTCAACCACATCTAGTAGAAGAATCCCCAACACAAAACAATCGGGTTCGATCCCGAACGGATAGTACAGATGATTTTTTTAAAATGTATGAATGCAGTTTTTCTTGTTATAAAAATCGATGACATGAGTTCCTCAGAACAGATCTTCGTAGTCTATATACTTTCAGACTTTCCCATACTGACCGATTGAATTGAGACACCCGGTATATTCCGCAGTTCGATATTATCCTATAATCCTATTTTCTATAATAAGCAAAGTTTATATAAAGGTATTTTATAAATTCAAAAACTTTGTGTGTAAATAAGTATTTTACCATGTCTTCGAATATACGGTTTTTCAATTTGAAAATATTAATGTAAAACATTCAAAACAAAACAAATTACAATCTTGTTAATGGATATACCTACTTTCATAGATATACCTTTTTATTATTTGTTTCTGGAAATTTGCCATTTTCATATAAATGGTAATGATGTTGGTTCGTTTGATTCTTTCAAGTTTTCGAAAACAACCGTGTATCCTCCTTTGTTAAAAATGGACTAAAATAAAAATAATAAGAATGCAATTCATTTGAAGACAAAATGTGGGACTAAAGACACCTTTACATTACAACATTTGTTAAAGTATACTTTTTTATGAATAGATAAATATATAATAGAAAAAATAATAATAGAAAATTATTCGAATCGGGTAAATTCTAAGATAATTCTATAATGTAGCATTTTACTGTCAAAGGTAGTTAATTATTTACTGTATCAAAATTGATTCAAATATACAAAATATTTAACTACTAATTTTCTATGATAGAACTTTAAAGATTTTTATGAATCATTTAGGATAATTACAGTAACAGGAAGCCAACAAACTAATTTTATAACATAAAATTTAAATAATCAGTATAGTTATCCAGCTAAATTAATAAATCAATTTCCCATATAGTTAATCGCTTCGTTCTGTAGTTTTCTCTAAAAATAAAGCTTACATTAACGTCCTAATTAACTCTTGGTGTAATTTGGTAGATTAATGCTAAACAAGATAGCAAAAGCGAGCCTGAGAAAGGTAAGCCATTACAGTACAAACGGATACATAGTACCCAGTAATCGTAATGAGGCGGATATGATTATTTGAAGCACAACATTGAATGTATAAGCAAACAAACGTAACTTGTAGACAAGCATGTTTCTTCATACATTTCTGCGTACGTCTTCGTTCTAGGATTTTTTTCATACCCGTAGGGCTGATTATGTTGCTATCGATCGTTAGAACCATAACATTTATCAAAACGGTTTACTCATAATCTGTTAATTATGTCCACACTCTATACAGGGACCCAAATGATTCCAAGAATGAAACGTATCAACATAGATGCTAAGAATGAAACGTATTGAAAAGTTTAAAGGAAAGAACGTATGTATATGAAACGCAAATAAACAATAATATTTTTGAATAAGCAACTTCATGATATTAAAACATAATTATCATAAACATTGGATTTCGGCAAATTTAAGTACGATTGATGAATAAGTAATTATTATTATGTATCAGATACTACATTGTTATGCCGAATTGCTAGCACGGTTATGCCGAATATTAGAAATATTCCTGTTAATCAGTAAAATACATTGCAAGCATCAGAACATCGCATACAGCTAGAATAGAAATAAGGACAAAATATTTTCTGGTAATGTTCAGAAAAATTGAAGAGAAGGACCGTTTGTTTGGAGTATGTATATGTATCATACCAATGATAATAATAACATCCATTCTAAAAATTTATTTTGTCAAAATAAAAAAGTATTTTAAACATTTTAAAATTTTATTAATAAGATTAATAACGCAAAACAAGCGTCAATATTTAAGTGACTTTTATGGACATTAGTGACTCTGTATTGATACGTAATGTAACTGAACCATTTTTGAAGAGATTGATAAAAAATAGGACAAGAACGCGTGAATTGGTGGCGGTCAGGCTTAACAGACTGTGTCAAAGCCTGGTAGGCTTATTAATGTTATATAACTCAGCAACCAGTCACAATTGCGTTGCTATTGCTTGATTTGATATTTGCACATCAACCAGCGTCTATTTGCATGCAACTTATTTTGTATCGGAGGAAGAAAAAGGGCAGTGGTTTATGTGCAACTTGTTTGCGACGCTATAGCGACTGTTTGCCGAGTTACATAATCAGATGACGGGTTAACTCTCAAGAACCTGGTACTGTGTGTACGCAGAGCTTGGAAGGAAGTTGTTCATTATAATGTGCAACTGATAAGCGAATTTTACGATTAACAAGACGGTTTCCTATGCTGGTGAAATATTTATATTTTTCTGTACAATTTCTGTATACAAAATTTATAATAATATATAGTCTACAAAATAGCCAATGCAGTTATATTTTTACATCACTACGATTGAACCACGTATTTATTGTGTCTATCACATGATGACGAAATATACTAAGTGTTGTATAATCTGGAAAGTCATGACGAAAAAACGTTGAAGTTTTTAGTAAATATTAGAAGTTCAAAACTATCTGCATTGGTTACTTCTGAAGCTAACAGTGATACGAGCAAACTAGTAAGCAATTACTCTTACGTTGTTATATTATCCTTTTTATTTAATGTTCTTCTTGAATCAGGAAATAGTCAGTAAGTCATTGTTCTGACCACGCGCGGCTCCTACACTAAAGTTGTGTAGATACTTAGAGATTATTAAGATTTACAAAATGTGTTCTTCTTAAAAGTAAAATAGTTACATTGTAAGTGGTCTGACCACGACAGGTTCCAACACTATCATTAACGTATCGAGTTCTTGCGTTGTCTTCTCGAACTTAAAAATAGTTACTAGTGGTGTAGTGTAGGAAGGTGTATAGTATAGACATTTAATGTCACGCACACTAAACTACGAAAACAATTGTGATGGCATAGGGAATAGATGCGGCTTCAACGTCAACGTATGTAATCCGACTTCCAGCCGTACATAATTGTGTAATAACATTACCAAATACATTGAATAGATATAATTAAAAATTCTCCGTTACGTCGGCAATTTGAACTTCGTGTAATAGAAACCCGTGTTAATCATCCCTAAATGAACGTGGAATTACGGCTGTGACTGCACGTAACAACAAGTCAGTTTCCACATTCTATAGAAAGAGCATCCAGTCTCTTTTTAAAGTGAGAATAGGCGGTAATGACGAGCGCGGTGCGGCCGTGGGGTGGCACGGCTGGGGCCACCGGGAGCTGAGAGCCGGGAGCGAGAGCAAAGTGGCGCGGGACGCGGGCGCGGGGAGGGGTGCCGGCTTGGTTTATCTGCCAGCGTAGCCATGGCGACGGGGTCCAGACGGGCGAGCCACGCATCGCGGGGAGACGGAGCAGCTGTATTGATTTCGACTGCGAGGATCAGCGGCCGGCCGATGCGCCCTCCCCGCGCCCTTGCCCCGCGTCCCGGTCGCTCCAAAGCCCACCCGCCTATGATAGGTTATTATGACATCCTTATAAAAAAAAAACAATTAACCAAGACTGCACGTTATCTTTAATTAATACCAATTTTGAGGTACGTGCTTCGAAATATTTCTAAAATAAAAACCGCTATAATATTATTCCACCTTATTTATAAAGCAATGAAGTATGTGTGTTGTTATCGGAAATCTATAAATATTTGAACTAAAGACATTGTAAAATCGGTTTTCTTTAATTATATATTCCTATCGTTAGTACACAATATAATTGTTATGAAACGTAGTGTGGTTGTCTAAACCGAAAACATAATTATGTTTACTGATGATTACTTAATCATAGAAAATATAAATAAGATAAAATATAAAGATAAACATACATCGCATTAAACATTTCCGCATTTCAGTTGTAAGTACTAGTCGTAATAGGATAATTACAGTTTCTATCTAAAAAAAATTGATTTGTAATTATCAGTCTCCCGATCATTTCTGGGTCTCTTGTCATATTTTGGTGTAAAACACAACATGCTGAACAATCGACGCCATGTCAGACTTTACAGTTTTACTTTGGACTGCTTTTATGCCGCTTGTAACAGCTGTGGCGTTCTTTCCACAAATATAAGTTTGCGTGAAGCGTTGACCGTCTAGCTAACGTTCAGATCAAAACTTTCATTAAGGATTCCTTGGAGGGAAAACGGGCCACTGCTTAACGCGAATAACGAATTTAACAAATATTTTTTATATCTGCTAAATGTGTGCTTTATAAATATTATAGTTCGTTTTGATTAATAATATTTTGTTACAAATGTTTTGTGTCATTGTGCTAATTCCAAAGAGTACAAAGTAAAAACACTTCTGATTGATGAAAAGTTGTTTTTGTTACAACTTTTCACACTATCATCAGCAGCTTTCAATCAGCTTTGAGCGTACCGTACACCCAGTAAGTACACGAACGGTTGATGTTTATATGACTGACAGAAAACAATGTGCGTCGATTGAATTTCATCAAGTCAAAAATGTGTTGCTAAGGCGCTAGACTATTCAATTTTAATTACATTTTCTTGAAATGTGTTTTGTTTTTGCATTAATTGGAAGTAGAATTATACGAGCTAAATCTATAATCATACTTAATCAATGTGCATACAAGTACATGAAGGTAGTTACAGTAAGTTACATATTAATAGTTTGATCCACTCAGCTGTATAAAATAGCGGTGGTTTTGGTTGTACATGTATAAAGCTTGACGGAGATAACAAGAAATATAGGAACGTTAATTAAGAAGCAATTGCTTGGTGAGTGCCAATAATGATATCAACAATAGAACGGATGAATGTAGCTATTGCATCTAGGCATTGGGATGTCGAGTCTAACGGCTGGGGGCAAGATAAGGTTCGGATCCTGGGAGAGGGTGGTAACGGCGGACGACACTCCGCCGCGACGCGGTGTGGGTGCGGGGTGCCGGTCGGGCGTGCCGGCTGCCGGCAGCGTCGGGCGGGGTCGCGCAGGCGCGCTGCTGACGCAGGTCGAAGCCCTCTCGGTTGGCGACCCCCGTCTAGGCACTCACGTCGTTTGATTTTGCCCGAAATAGATAGCTGTTGCTTATAAATCATTACTCCCAATAACGTTACGTTAGAAGCGTCAGAAACCGGTGCACGTTAGCCTTATAATAATTATGAAATAATAATCCCAAGTAACAATCAAAACTACTCAATTGTTCTAGCAACTATAAAGTCGCTAGAACAATTATGAGTAGTTTTGCGTTTATACGCATATAACATATGATTGTTGTTTTAATAAGTACTTGTAGATATGAGAAGTATACGATAGATACTACTGCAAAATAAAGCATACATCCTAAAAATTATTTCTTATAATAAATTCTTCATCAAATTTAATTGAATTAAAAATAGAAAGCTGCCTAAAGAGTACAGCTTACTTCGTTTGGTCAAACAAAAACAGAAATTACTAGCATTGTTTAAGTTGTTACTATGTCGTGATAAATTAACTTCCCACAATAGAGTACTCCATATTGAACGTCACCAAAAAAAATAGTTCAAGAGTCTAAATATGCACCGGGTATGGCAAATCGTCGTTGATATTGAAGGAATAATGTTTATAAACTATAAATAATAATTATCTTTTACGAAACAATTCTAAATATAACAGCTACGATGGACGAAATACACGGAACCAAGTTAATTTTAACAATGTACGTTAACTGTTAAACATCGTGTGTTAATTGTAAACACGTAACATTACTGTACATTGTGCTACTGTTTACTTAAACAATGGGGTTCGAAGAACACATTATAGGACCGAATTCATATTTCAAGTTAAGAATAATTCTGAAGCACAAATAAACTTTTAATGTACAAAAAACACGACAAACCTCGCACGGCTTACGCTTTATATTTCAATGTGCAGTCCATTTTTTAACAGTCCGTTTCATATTAGCGGGTGAGACACGTGTACTCGCTTTTAGATATAGCCTGCATACCATACTACCAAGAAGGAAACATACAAACACGCACGAGCGAGTTGTTGGTGTACAATACGTGACAAGCACAATATTTTAATAACTACATCATTATAAAAGGCGTTGCAACCAGCCATTGATATATTTTGCAAGTAACATTGCCTTTCGCAGTAGTTGGGTACAACTCCTTACCTTGAACCTCTTTTCACGTAGTGTAACCGATAACTTTCGCTTACTTAAATTCATTATATTTGACCATATATTACAAATAGGCAAATCCAAAAATAAAGTCGTAACTTCAATAATAAAATGATACTAACAAGTTTAATTATTAAATTACATTATCTAGAAGAATAATAATAATAGCTGCATTTTTCATGATGCAGATAGAATTAGACTCGGTTGGTACACTCAATCAATGCACCCTTCATTAAATTTCGCTTAAATTGCCTCTACGCATTAGACCTATCACACCTCCTAAAAGACCGTGTCTATTAAAGACGCGTAATATAAACAATAACAATATAAAACAGAAAACAAATTATATGACAATAAATTATAATAAAAATGTATTTGTAAAATATTAGTACAAATATTCAAAGTTGACAAAATAATAAACTAGGTTAGAGAGATCTTTGAACCGCCTACAGTTAATGAACTGCAAAATATTGCGCAAATCCAACTACTACTTATAAAAATAAATAGTTCACATTTGAATCAGTTCAGCAGTTCTAATTCGACTTTATTTTATGTAAAAGAAATTTGTAGATAGTACTACAAGCAAATGAAGCCGAAATTTCAAATTGAATATTCTATTAAATAACTAAATAGTTTCCTACTTGATTTCCTTTTAACTGTTTTTTTTTATATTTGGATAGCCATAATAAATGAAAATAAATTCTACAAATAGGTTCGAATTTATATTGGCACACTTGTAGTGTAAGAAAAACACAGTTACGCAGTCTATTGAAATATAATTAATGTAATATATTATTTCATTACCGGTCAGTCGGTATATTTAAATTGATGTGACAGCCAATGTAATGTCATACTACGGACAGGGTGTTTCCATTGACTATAAAAAACAGGGTTTAACAGAATTTATATTGGCACAGTCGTTGTTTTGCGTCAGTGTTTAATAAATACAACGTAGTATTTTGTGTACAACAAGATGAAAATATAAGGGGTCAAATTAAATAAAATTTATTATTATATTAACGCTAAAGTTACAACACCGCGTAACTCAATAGTGAGTTTTTCAGAAAGTAAAAAAAACACTTATTTTATAATATGCGAGGAATGCGTATATTTTTTTGTCACATATTTAATAAATTATCCAAATCCTGTGATTGTGGCAAAAAACACTACATTCAATATTTCGGTTGTTACAAATGTACATTGTTTTTTTTTTGTTGTCGCCTGAAATTACTCAATGTTCCAGCTTAAACGCCGATATACAGTACGTGTTGGTATTAAGGGTATCTTATGTAATTATTATTTAATTTAATTTCGTGGCTTAAGTTTATATCAATACGTTTTTTATTTTATATTTTTTTATTTGTATTATAATATGCGACGAAAGCTACGTCATCGTAGTAAATTTATAGAACATATTTTTCGATTGATTTTGTTTATAAATCATAACATTTGACAGAGTTCGAATAGGGGTATGTATATACTTAGTTTCGTATAGCTTCTCCGATTTTATTTTATTGTAAATATGTTACTATTTAAGTACAATAAGACACATGTTAATTGTGCTAGCAATTTAAATAACAAATGTAATATTCATCAGACGTTTGATACATGAATCGTGCATGAGTAGTACCCACCAAGTACTACACAGAAGTTTAAATAAATACGCAATTAATAAATGCATAGTCTTGCCTGTCTATACCTTACTCGAATTAGAATTGCACAGATTTCTGCGTAAAACCTTATACTGATTCAATTTCAGATAACATATTTTAATCATAAGTCATTACTGCAAAAATATATTATATGGAAATTAACTTGATATTTGACACGATTTCTAAGTGACTTGCAAGATTTTTTCAATAAAATAAATAGCGAATTAGATTGGGAAATTTAAATATAGAATAATTTAGTTTGACTTATTAAAAAATATACGTAGCAAACTATGAAATACGACGATCAAGCAATCTGTCGGGTGTCAACACATACACAGAGTTTCTGGCCGACTGGTCGTATAATTTGTATCGTTAGCGATTTCTTGTCGGGATTTGTCAGGACCCAAAATTCAGGCTTGAATCTTACATAATATAATTTACATCTCCGGTAAGCAATCTATCGATTAATATAAAATGATTTCTTACTACGACACGTTATTAATGTTAAACAGCTGAAAACTACGTTACTCTACTAGATCAGGTAGCGTTGCATTGTAATAGTGCAAACAAACATCTGTTTACACCAAATCGCTACGCGAGCGGGAAAGTGCCGGCGTACCGTTGCTTCACGATTTTTATAGCTCAGTGGCGAACACGTTGCATTTCCTGACACTTGTAGCATTATTATAAACTGCGTTTAAATTTGCATACTTAAAGAAAATAACACCACTACAAAAGCAAGCTAAAATATGAAAGCTATTGACGTATAATTATATATTTCCACATGACATTAATTAACTCTATCCTTTTAAAAATGTTATATGTTGCAAGTTTTCAAATATGAGTAAGTAGTATAGATGTCTACAAGCACTCTGAGATTCTGCTCGACTAATTGTTTGATTTCTATCGTCACCCCCGACTTCTTTATGGGCTTTACCAATGAAGTTTGACTCTTATATAATAACCTTAAAATTTTCTACAAGCAAACTATCGATTACTGTAAAATATCTCTTACTATACCGCGTCACGTAATTTAATACATTTAAATGTTCAATATTTGCATACTGATTTACTCTTGTAAATCGGGTGGCGATACGCGCAAATAAACATTTGTTTACACCAAACTGCTACGCGCGCGAGAAAGTGCCGCCGGCATACCGATGCTACACGATTTTTACAGCTGCGTGGCCAACGCACTGCATTTCCTGACACTTGTAGCATTATTAAACTCAGCGTTTTACATCTAGTTCAGATAATGAAAATTACACCACTATAGAAGGAAACTAATATTATGCAATTCCTTTCATTACTATCACAAACTTTTTATCCAAACAAACACTGAATATTATTTATTACAAAAATCTCTGTATGTGAGCGGCATGTCACCCATTACTACCAATATGTTAATGAACATTCTAGTCCAGCCGCTGCCGTAACAAGACCAATTAAGGTAAATACATAATAAAATAATGTTTGAAAAACCGCAATGAGGCCGGCTGCATTATGAGTCTTAGGCTCGATACGCTCTGAATAGGAAAAGTATTACGATATGTCTAATCAAGGACATGTTGTAACGGTACAAACTCACTACATTTTATGGAGAATCACATGTATCGAATATGAATAAGCGAGTTTACCAGGCGAATTAAGCAATGAGCAGCACTTCCGTCTAGAGCATCATCGCGTCAAGGTCCGACCCGCATACCATCACCAAATAAGACTTGAAACAACACTCTCGGTTTGAATATTAAAACGTGCATATTGTTGTATTGTTGCCGACGACGTTTCGACCAGCGAAATCGGTCCCATTCGATTCGCTGCACGATTTCATCGCAATCAATAAATTGATCAGTCAGTGCACAAATCAATCAATTATTATGGCCTACAAGAGGCAAGGCGAGGTGCGTGCGGACACTTTATGTCCGACAGATATAAAGAACGGAACTTGTTCTTTAATATTGATATATAATTGAAGCACCAATATTTAAAGAAAAACTTATTTCGTAGGAAATTTGTAACTAAACTTCTAAAAAATATTTACATTTTACAAATAAATTACAAGTAGATAAAACATCTTTTCCTCGATGCTTGTTGCAGTCGTCCCTCTCCTGAGGGGCGGTCGCCCTCACGATTTGCCTATATGGTTTTAGAACCTAGCCAGGCTGAGTTAGTCGGTAGGTCACGTGGCTGGACCGTTCTCGCGTGGAGTCCGAACATAACCTCCGTGACACTTGCCGTTGCGGGGTATCCTGGGTAACGTTTCGTGCTCCTTGTGAGGATTCTCAGCTTCCTCTCTGAGGAAAAAAAAAAAAAAAAAAAAAAAACGATGCTTGTAAAAGTTGATATTGAGGAATCTTTTTTTTCCTGAATTCACATCAACATAGCTTCACAAAAATAAAATTACTAAAAATGTATATTATACATAATGATCACAGAAAGCTACCAATAATGTCGTGCACAACCACTGTAGAAGAACCACAAACTAAATAGCTATAGGCAGAAAATTATAGACGTTCCCTAAAGTTAAAATAATACTTACAAAATTCATAATTCGTACAAATTTAAAAATGCATGATACATGTTTTATGACGCATTGATTAAAATTTAATTACTAATATATAAGTATTGCCTGTACGGCGATGCATTCAGAATAAGCATGTGAGCTTCCTTTCTTCCCAGAAACGGGTTAAGACCCTAATAAGTCATAGTACAGTCACTGAAGTTTTTAATCTCCAATTTCGTGGAACCTACATTGATTTTCACGAAAACTGGTGAGTAGGTTGAGGATACCTTAAGAAACAAAAGTGACATAGTGCCAACTTGCGCTTTTGCCCTGGTGCAGGATGCCACCCCTTCCCGGAGGAGAAAATTATTTTAAGATTCTGATTTGTTATTAATATAACAAATCAAAACTTAATAGTTTTTGGAATAAATCAATACTTTCTGAGTTATTAATGTAACATGTTTTAAAGCGGTTTTTCATAAATAACTAAGTTTTTACAAAAAATGTGGTATTATCTAAATAGAAACTAATAATTTTCTTTTCAAAATAACTCCAAAAAAGTATATAAAACGAAATTTGAGTGCTTTTTTTATCAAACATTCTGGTTTTTTCTTTATTTTTATATGATGAATAAGAAACCGGGACCCTTTATCTTTTGAAAAATAAGGGCTTAAAAAATCTTATTTAAGACGATCTTATAGCTCTTGAAATTACCCTTCAAATGGTTCTTGGATGGACATGATATCTTAAAAATTAACGGAATTATTGTAAAAAAAAAATACAAATTATTTTTTTTTTTGAGAAATTTTTGGAGCGGTGATTATGTATGCATATACTATAGCAAAACGTGTCAATAGATATATGCTTACTAAATACACATGCATGGGTGTGTGTATGAACTGTGTTTTGAAGATAGAGGAAGTGAAAGGAACGGTAAACATCTGCTCGAAAACCTTCTATGTATGTCTATTATTATGTTATGATCTTCTAGATAGTCTATGGTTATGATGTATGTCTATTATCCTTGGAGAAGTTGATGAATAGAGCTATGATGAGCTATAACAAAAATTTATTTATCAAATTAAATATGAATAAACGTTTCATATTTTTAAAACATTTATATTAATACATTACATACATTTCCACTTAAAATATATATATATATATATATATATATATATATATATATATATATATATATATATATAGGTATCTAATAATATGTTACGAGTCATAAAATATTTAAATATTATTTTCAATTTTTAAAGTATGCTTTCTCATCAATTTTGCACAAAGGATAGTTGAAGGGTAGTCGTAGATTGAAGAATGTGAATAATAATAATAAAGTTCGATTTATATTAATAACATATAACTTGACTATTAAAAAAGATTCAAACAAATTTAAACTGATAAAAAATATTCCATTATTATTATTTTCCATTATTACACTTTTTAATGGTGAAATATTTCGCATAAATAAATAAAATATTTTAATACTCAGTAAATAAGATTTCACTTCAGTAATGTACTATTTAATAGGTCAAAATTTTTTTTACAGTGATTTTGCATTAAGGGGGATAAGTTTTAAGGGTTGAAATTTCACTGCCATTAAAAAGTTTATATCATAAGCATTAAACAAAGTATCTTTTATAATGTTACGCGTAATATGCGGTTTCAAAACTCAGAAATACAAAAAGTGATTTTTAAGATTTTCTATTTAAGAGTTGCTAAAAGGGTTGAAAGAATAATTAAAATCATAAATTATACATAAATATTTAAAAATGTTTATTTTATCTAATTAAACACAATTACTTAAGCCAGAATAGTTGAAACTGTATTTATTTCCATTTTTAACATGGATTTCACTATATGTTACATTTGAAATAAAGGGAACGTACTCAATCTCAAATATTCATTCAAGTAGTAAGTAGATTCCACGAAATTGGAACTTTGCTTGGGATTTTTGCTTTCATTGACTGTACTATAAGGAATTTGTTGCTATCACAATCGCTACAAAGTACCCGAACAGCGACAATAGGCAGGTTGTTGTAATTAGGACTTATTAAGCGTCGCGAACGTGTTCGGTTGAGGATTATTTTTTTTGCAAATTGTATACAAATTTAAAAACATGTTAAAATATTACTTTCACAACATGTATCTGGTGATTTAGAAATTTTTAAGACCTAATCAAAAGAAAAAAAAAATTAAAAAAAACTTTTTAAAAAATACACGCTTTTATTAAAAAGACTAAAAACCGATCTAAAAACTTGAAAATAAAAATAAAGTCACGCTTTTTAGAAAATTTGGGTACATATCAAGAAAAATTTCTGATGACAAAAAGAAATGTAACTCAAAAATTTGTCTATAAAATTTAGCAAATTAGTCCAAGACTCAATGACTATAAAAGCGTGGGGTGTTCAAAATTAAACATTACTCATTTAATGGTCTTAACATTTACACCCCACGCTTTTTATAGTCATTGAGTTCTTGGACTAATTTGCTAAATTTTATAGACAAATTTTTGAGTTACATTTCTTTTTGTCATCAGAAATTTTCTTGATATGTACCCAAATTTTCTAAAAGCGTGACTTTATTTTTATTTTCAAGTTTTTAGATCGGTTTTTAGTCTTTTTAATAAAAGCGTGTTTTTTAAAAAGTTTTTTTTAATTTTTTTTTATTTACTACTTTTTAGATCAAATGTTTTTTACTCTTTATAACAAACAAAAGTTTTTCAAACGTTTTTAGTCTTTGCGTAAAAAGCGTTTTTTTAAAAAAGTTTTTTTAATTTTTTTTTATATTTACTACTTTTTAGTCTCGTGATTATTATAACAAACATAAAGAAATGTACATAATTGTTCAGAAAATGTAGTATTAGAATTAAACATATGCATTATATCAAATTCTATCTGTTTGCTTCATTGAACCAATTCTCATATTAAAAAGTTTTTAATTTATTACAACATAATTATGTATTTTTTATGATTCGAAAATGATTGAATATTGTATTGTCATCTAGAATACACATGTAAAAAAAATTTGAGCTCGATTGGAGCAGTAGAAGTGGTCGAAAAATCGATTACAAATTTGATCATGACAAACAAACAAACAAACAAACGGACAGAGTAAGTCAATAAAAAGCGTGTAAAAACGAAAGGTGAACGATTGCAATTTAACTCGGTCAGCGCCACACTGTCAAATTTACCGGACCTTTAACCTTTCAGCCTCAGCCTTTTTCTTCAAATTGGTCAAAATTGTTTAAAATGAACTTTGTGCTTCACTTAGTAACACTATAATAAATTTATAAACGACACAATTTTTTTCCTTTTTTGTGACTTTCGAATACAACATTATTTTATTAATTGGATTATTTTTAAAATACATATTACGATTGTAATGTCTAAACCAGGCTGACACAAATAAAAAAGGCGGCTAAATAATTTTTCTCCAGCCTATTATGCATGTGGAATCTAATAAATAAATATTTAACTAATTACAGTACGGTATCTAAGTAATTAATACATTTCTGCCGATTATTTAGTTGATATATTATTCAAAGATATTAATTAATAATAATAAGTAACAAGAGTACTCGTAACCGACGAGCGTGCATGAAAGTATGTACTAATGAAAGTAGAGGAGACTAGGGAAGTATGTTTGGATCTTAGCGGAAATGAAAAACTGTGTTCTCTGCCTACCTCCATCGAAGAGGCGGGTATTGTATGTATGTAATAATAATAAATTTTGTTAATTTGTATTGGAGTATTACAGATTTGGATTTTGGTTTGGTTAATATCCGGTTAAGTAAAAGAAGATATAAGAATTTCTTGAATGTAATTTTACTTAAAGAATCTATCCTTTACGCCAAAATGTTCGCATCAATATTTATGAGTTCGTGCTTCTAGCGATCGCCTTTGTTTTCCAGCATAGTAAAATTTCATAAAAAATGAATACGTCTTTAAATATTTTATCACGCAATTATCTTCAAATGTCTTATCTTTATGTTTAGGTGACTCAACAAGACCGGCATTCAACCTAATTTATACGTCGGACGCTGCGGTCTCCATTCTCTCTGGATACAAAGTCAGCCTATACTCTAGTGTCCCGATTTTATTTGTTAGTATTTTAGCAGTGACGTTGTTGGTTTTTAAGTAACAATTATCAAGACTTCAATCTCAAAAGCTTCATAAAACAATTTACTTAAGTAAAGAACAACGTATTCACAAAACAATTTCTCTCAAATACAGAAAAAGTATGGAACAAAATAATAAGTCCAAGAAAATAGCTAGCGATTTTCATGTCAGTGAAGAGCATTTACACGGTGTTAAATCATTTTATGTTTTTCTAATTATCACAATACCTAATGTCGGATACAAGTACACACTTCGCAATTCGCAGCATGATAAAAACATCGCAAAGCAAAAGCAAGTCTCAAAATATATTTGAAATCTGACGAAACTGATTTTTTTGAAAATTACCAATAACTGTTATTTGTAGATATACATGTGTACTTTCGATATGGATAAATAATATGTTTAGTAAGATATGATAATATAATATGTAAAGATAAATTTAAAAGATATTTTATTTTATATTTATCGAAATCATAAAAAATAAAGTATAATGATCGCAAAACCGAAATAAATATAAAAAATCAGACAAGCGGAAAAATTAAAATAATTAACAGATTGTGATACTTCAGAATATATAGGTATATAGAACAGAATAGCTGTCAACAGATGTCTCGGCCAGAAAGAGCAAATCACTTTTATTGGTGTACCTTTATTGAAATATGATGACGAGATATTTGTTTTTGCATTGTGCAAGTTTCACGTGACAGTTTCTGTATCCATGCCTATATATGAAACATACCCCGTTAACATCACTCGTCTTTTTATGCCACTTTTCTCTAAGAGTCATGAAAAAGAAATGATGTAGCCAATTTCAAATGTTTTGAATTTCATTAAGGCTTTTATTATTACTGTTACCATCAAATAAATTCGAAAATCTTTTCTTGATTTCATATATAATATGACTAACAAGATGTACGAGTATTTGTCAAATGACTCTTTTTCAGGTGAAAAATAAGTTGATTGAAGTCCTGTTTACACCAATCGCAGCTCTAAATGAACCTTTGGAAACCATACAGAGATAGTTGGAAGGTTATTTTTCTCTCTTGTGCGTCTTATGTGCAAGAGAGGTTACTATCAAGAATTTTTCTTTAAATAAATCAATTTTTTTCTGATAAGTATGTAATCAGAATTTTTCTAAAAACACATATATAATACACGTCTAAAACACATATATAATAAATGTGCTTTTTTATGTTTAATATTCTTTGTGACATTTATTATTCTTATAAGTTTTATTGTATTTATAAGTAAGAAAGCTTTTTAAGATATCTCTCGCGACCCATTTGAATAGTATATCCGCCTGTCTAGCTAGTTCCTATTCCGATCAAATGAATAACCGCATGGTGTAGTGTAGGCCGAGTATCTCGGAGCAACTAGACCAGTTTAAGTATGCCAGCCAGCACTATCTAAGAAATTAACGTTGGCGAGTCTAAATTACCACCCATTGGAGCCGCGGGTCATTGACCGTGCCTCATACACAGCTTCACTCGTAACTACTTACATTATATTTCATCAAAGTTCATACTAATTTATGAACTGTTATAGACGATGGATATACCTTGTGTCGATTCTGTATGAAAAGAAAGCATTCCATTTGAAAATAATCACATATTATACACTAAGTATATGACGAATGAGTTATTTCTGTTTTTAATAATATTTTACACGTATTGATCCAACCTACACTAGCTTCAGAAGCAATGTATGTGCGATATTTTTGACATGATGGCATGATTCGAAAGAAAATAATACAATAAATTAACAGTTTGGCAAGAGGGAACAATTTGAATAACAAAAGTATTTATTTCATGACACTGACAAAATTATAGCCACAATCTATTTTTACTTAAAAATAGTATTTTAGAGGATAGGTATATAGTTTGCTTTTAGTGTCGAGGTGATGTAACGTTTTTTCTGATACCGACATAGATTAACAAAAACAAATGGCAGAGTCAAAGATGAGTAAATTATAGAAAAAATTGAATGGTAGCTCTTTTGATTATATTATTAGTGGAAAATCAGCAGTCACGGCTTGTCTAGTAAGACGTTCCGCCCAGACGAACATGGCAGATTTCTGTTAACAGTTTAGTCTAAAATAGACTGCAGCTTATGGGTATACAAACGGCTCCTACATTCTGATGTTCGCGAGGCTTCAGGTTATCGTTAACAGAAGTTTAAGTACCTTCGTACAACTATCAACGCAAATGCGCATTTCGCTTACGCTAGATCGTGCGAGGCAATAAAACAGATACTAAAGATAATCTGACCACGCAGATTGACGTGTGTAAAGCGGCAAGCTTCGTGTCAATTTAACTTATCACAAAGTTTTCCTCTGAACCCTCACAATGATAATGAGCCTCTAAAATGCACAGAGTAGAAATGGTATCAGTGTTAACCATTATGTTGGTTTCTGTGAGAAGTCTTTTCAGACTTCACTCTTTTTGATAGCGTCAGATAGTCCCATATGTATCCCATATGAGAACACGATTGACCACCTTGGTGCTACTCATAGGTAGCAGTCGAACGGCAACTTTTGCGACCTAGTTTCATGACAGTGGGAATAGCCGACATAAGATCAATGTGTTGTTTCACGAAAAGAACACTGATCGGGGTTCAGAGTAGATCTACAAAGCACGATTTTGGATCGCCGCCTTTCGCGGAACTATGTCATTGCTGTAAACAGTACAGTTTATCGCCTCCATTTAGTATATGGAAGGTACAACTTCATAGGCACCCAATGAAAACAGAGAAAACGACGACGACGGAAAACATGAGTTAATCTATGACCAGCCCCTACCTCATTGCGCCACCTTTGCATAAGATTTGCAGTCCCAAAGACCTCTGTAGCAGTCACAATGTTCATTGAATACCAATAACATCATAGCACTACATTTTTATTATTATTTAATACAATCGGTACTATTGTACAGTTTTATTGTCTCATAGTAACTCGATCTTAAATCTGAAATGGACCGTGATACAACTTTTAAATAAAGTTCAATGTACTTAAATTGACATTTGTATTTATAAATATGTGTAACAGATTGACTCTGTAGCGAAAGTGAAAATCTATAATCATACCCAACTCTTTAAATCTAAAAATCTCAGTGTAAAAAGGCGAAAAGGAAAGTGCGGCTTGAAATAGCATTTCATCTGAACAGACTACTAATTACGGACGGTTTGTCCAAAATACCACCGAGTGTTAGACTTTGAGGCCCTAAAATTTGAAGCTTACAAATTAACAAGTTTCAGTTATATTAGTTTGTTTGATTTTTATCTATGTTACTGTTTTATTCATCTTAGAAGCCGCTCTATATGGTAGAAATAGATCACTTAAGTTTAGTTATATTTAGCCCAGTTACCAATTTTATATTATTTATATTCAACAATTATATTGACTCTTACACATATTTTTAAAAACTATTGAGTAAGAATGAAACATACTCGTATGATGTATTATATTAGTATAACATAGTAATTGTATTTTAAAACAGATATTTATATTCATTATTCTCGGTGGCACAATATCGTTATCTTGAATTAGTATAATGAATATGAAAATAATTGGGTAGGTATTTTGAGGATTCTCAGTAGGTAGCGCCTGATAACAAATTTCGAAATACCCTCTTTTTGAATCTGGCCTTAGTATCTATTTTGATGATAATTATAGTTTAGTAAATTTAATTTTACATTTTACTTTGACGTAATAAAATGTTTCATGTTGTAGGTACCAGCTTTACGCACGAAGTGATTTGCGGTGAACAATGTTTAGCCATTTGAAACGAAGGCTGTTTATAAACAAGCTGATATTGTCCTTTTCATAATACTCAAGCCAGAAAGTCACCACTGAATAGCAACTTAGCCACACTTATCATACACTAATCAAAGTGTCTTACTTGTCTGTTACGATCGCTATTATTACAAAACTATTCAAATACAAAAACCAAGACTATTAATTATAAGTTTATAATCGTATAGTTCTCGAATGAATTTGCATTCATACTATAAAAATCAAACAATGATGTACTATTTAAATCACCGCGCCATCTCGTGTGGTCGCGGTCGCTCTCACTACTAGCCATGAGGTCACTAGGACCACGGCTTACACCAGTATTGAAAAATAACAAAACTGACGTCTTTGTTTCGTTGTACAAATGAATGAAACGTGCACCGCGTGTAATGAATAGAAATAAACTTAAGTATTTTTTTTTTCTCTTCTTTCATGACTTCGCCCAGAGCATTTAGCCAGTGTCGAGTGATGATACTTATAATGCGTTAGGTAGGGAAACTATACAATACAATAGACACGATATTCTGGTTAAGGAGAAAGGAAAAGGATTTGGTTATAGGAATTGGTGACATTAGGTGAATTATAGGATTATTGATTGTGTAATAATATCAGACATAGTAGTTAACTTGGATTATTGGCTTAAAAGGTCTTGTAGCCAGAGCCGTACAAACCTTAATAATAATAATGAAAATAATGTTGCTTACAACTTAATATTATTTTTTATGTTATTCTATGTATGTAGCTAAAATACTATAAATTTTTGGTTTATTATTATAGAGAAGACAATTAATAGATGTTGGAAAAGGAATTTAACTATTTAATAGTTGTCTAAATAACTCAGTCTGATCATACAATGGACAGTTGAAGAATACATATATGGTTTACATCACCAAACATCCCGATAGGCAATTGGGATCAGTGACGATATTTAATTTAAATAAATATTGTGGTGTGCAAACATGCCCGAGACGAATTCGACATTAAATAGATGTTGTACTTTTACTGAACAATATTTTGCTAAACCAGGGTTTACAGGGAATCTGATGTATATGATGGTAAAATCTACCTTTAGAATTATCATCAGTCCACAGTTGTTACCATTTTACCCTCAACTTATAAATAAGTTGAGGGTAGTGAAACAAGTTCATGACTGTAATGATGGTATAGGTGACTGCTTATGTGTTTTAAAAGGAAACCTTGATTATAGCCTGTAAGGACAACACTGAGCGAATCACAAAACACAATAGATTTCTTTAATTTGAACATTACAATATATTCTAATGCCTAGAAAAGAGCATAACATTCTCCTGTATAAATTGAGGCTTCTGGTGGAATTTTAATTTTTTGCACTATTTGGTATTGTGAATGATAAACTCCAATCCCCATGTTACTACACAAAGATTTTTTTGATGCATCTGTAAACAGCATGTGTCGATTAGACCAACCATTGCTGTTTACAATATTATTAAATTTTGAATTTTGATTACAATCGACTTTATTTATGCCTATGTTATATTCAATTTGTGGATTTATTATAAGAGAACTAAAGCTGTGTTGAGTAGACAAAGAGGAATGCATGGTGCAGGTGCTATATTATATATATATATATACATATATATATATAATATTTTTAAACTTATTATAACTATTTACTAAGCAAGATGCCTCTTTATATTTCCAATAGTTTGAGGTGTTAAATTCATCAGTAAGAATATGCACTTTAGTCACTAGAGGGTGATTTTTTGACTGTATACAGCGAAAAATGAATCTATCAGTCAAATATTGTCTTTTATGCATTAAAGGTGGTTCACAACATTCTACCTGCAAACAATTAATAGGACTTGATATACTATATACTAGCTGTAGTATTTCCGGGATGTAAAAGTGGAGAGCCATAATCTAATGCACTTCTTATGATCTCATACTGGTTGGGTGTGCACCCCACCACACACCAGTGAGACATTTTAATATATTTAAATTTCTCTCACATCTTGCTGCAACACACTCACCGTGAGACATTTCAGTTAGCTTCGAATCTAACACTACTCCTAAAAATTTTGTTTCATTTTGTAATGGAAGACTCACTATAGTAAATATCAACCGCAGGCAGTGATCTGTTACGAGAAAAAATAACTACATTACTTTTATTTACTGAGAGTTCTAAGTCATTAAAATTCTAAAGACATTAAGGCATTAGTTAATATTTTTTAAATTACATCAATTTCATTACCTGAAATATATAAAAGTAAATCATCAGCATACTGTAGAATGCTAACCCTGTGGTTATCACACTCTTGAATAGCTGATTCTTAGTCTTTAGTGTATACATTGTACAGTAGAGGGCTCAAAACAGAGCCCTGTTGCAATCCTTTCCAAACTGTTCTATTTATTGATTTTCCAGTGTTTATATCTGTATAATATTTAAGATATCTTTCTGATAATATATTTACAGTACACTTAACTAAAATAGGGGGTATATTTAGCTTCTCCAGTTTAGCTTTTAGAAAGAAATATTTACATTATCGTATGCGGAAGTTATGTCTAGAAAAGCAGCTACCACAGATTCATTTCTAGAGAAAGTTAACCGTATATCTGTGGTAAAGATAGACAAACTGTCAAATGTACTGTGAACTTTTCTAAACCCAAATTGGTTATTTGTAAAAAGTTTGTTATGTTCCAGAAACCATTCCAACCGATTCTTTATTAGATGTTTAGTGATTTTAATAAGAACTGAAGCTTTGGTTTATTTGGTTTCGAAATAAATATCAAGGATTGAGTTCTCCATGACTTAGGAATGGTTCCTGTAAACATAGCAGTGTTTATTAAATCTAAATAATATTGAAGGCTAGAAGTACTTAAGTTAGATATGAAAAAATAAGGGATCCCATCTTCGCCAGGTGCCGAATCCTTAACAATAGAAAGGACTCTTTTAAGCTCCTCCATACTAAACGCAGAATCCATTTCAATCCGGTTATTATTATGTATTAAAGATGGTATATAACTAAGTGGATGCCCTAAAACTAATTCTGACTGGGGCACTGAGGCAGGTGCTAGACGATCCATGATTTGTTCAGCAAGTGTTGGTGAAATTTGACAATGTTGGTTTGTGTTAAAAGCAGACCGGAACCTTCTTATATTTTGCCAAACTACAGAAGATTTAACTGTTGAAGGTAAAGACTTACAAAAACATTGCCAACCTTCAAATTTCTTTTTTTAAGAAGCTGCTTTATATTTTCTGCTACCAATATATACTTATTAAAATTATCATTTGGCATATCTAACTTGTAGTTTCTCTCAGCATTTTTCCTCTCCATTACAGATTTGGTACATTCTTCATCCCACCATGGGGGAGACGGAATAAACTTAGAGCCTCAATGAGAACTTTGGCAAATAAATCGGATTGAACTGTGGTGTTAATGTGATGAACTTTATTTTTGTATATGCCCCAGTCAGTATTATTTAATCTATACTTCAAGCGTGGTTGTTTTGTTTGCTTAACAGGTTCATTAACTGGAAATGTAATAATTTAAGGACAGTGATCACTGCTGTATGTATAATCTTCACATTGCCATACTAAACAAGAAGCAAGACAGTACATATGCTTAGGTCTGGTGCACTTAGATTTTCTCTTGGACCTGTAAGGCGAGTGGGCATACCTGTATTTAATATACACAAATTATGATCATCCAGCAACTGCAGCAATTGTTCACCATAATAATTAGAAGAACTACAACCCCATGATATATGGTGTGAATTAAAGTCACCTAAACAAATAAATGGTTTTGGAAGGAAACTAAACAACCTACTTAGATCATTAATTATTACATTATTTGGACGAGCATAATATAATGATACAAAACAAATGTTATTTACAATTGCAGCTACTGCAGATATGTCAGAACTTAAAGAAGGAAGAGTTATTGAAGTGAAGGAGAAAGAATTTTTAATGAGTAGGGCAACTCCACCATACCCATCACTTCTATCTGCTCTAAGAGTGGAAAAACCAGGAATTTGAAATATAAATTCCTGTTTTAACAAAGTCTCTTGAAGGCCGAGAAGAAAAGGATTATGTGATTAAATTAATTAACACATGTTTTTTATTAATTAGGCTGCGACAATTCCACTGTATCACTGAGGCTTTGTGATCCATTATTGTTGTTTTTTTAAAATATGTAATGCATGAATAACTGCAGCAACGTTGGACGGTGGTACTAAATTAGAATTTGATAACAACTGTGTGAGAGCATTAATAATGTCTGTTGTACTTATAATATTACTTTTTAAAGGAGTTTGCACATCTGTGATTGGTTCTTAATAATTTCAGCATGTGCTATACGATCATAACCTCTGGAGAAAGTAGGTAATGTTGATGGTTTTTTATAGACAGTTTTTTTATAAGATTAAGTAATATTATTTTTAATAAGAGAAGTATGAGATAGGTGTCTATGTGTGTCATTAATAGAGGAATAGGAACATGGCGTAACTACAGTTTCCGCATATGATATTTTTGTAATTGGTGGATGTAATTTGACTGCTTCCATATAGGATATAACACTTTTGCTCATTGTTTCATTTGTATTGTGCCTTTTGTATTCAAGGCATTTTTTATTAATAGGCTGGTGTCTACCTTTGCACAGGCAGCACCAATAACCATCTTACTCAACATCACAACTTTCTCCGGAATGCCCTTGACCACATTTATAGCATCGGGGTGTTGAACGACACTGATTTTTCACATGCCCAAATCTACAAACTACAATTAAAAGACTGTACTGTAGGATATATATAACGTTCCACAGTTAATATAGTATAGCACATGTACACACGAGTTGGCAAAATCTGTCCATCAAAATTTGGAACTATAGTGCCAGTGTTAACAAATTGGTTACCATCATTATTATGAACTTTTCGTTTTAACACCTTACTTTGCGAATTGGTCCACAGCCTACTGTTACATTTATATTACTAATTATGTCCTCTTCACTACAATCGATAGGAACCCCTCGGATAACACCTATGCGAGTAACATGAAAGTAGGGATGAATGCTTTATACTTTTCATTTGTAAGAAGTTTATTGTTTAGAAATAAGTTAGCATCCATATAGTTTGCAAAGCCTAAACTTATTCTATTTCTTCCAATTTTTTTAAGACTACCATTCACAATCCCGTTGACGCAGCTTTTTTTCAGAAATTTTGCCAAAAGTAATTGGAAGTAAAGATGTATCATAGTTTTCTTTCAAAGTTTCCCTTTGAACATATACAACAAATGGAGCAATATCTGATTCCTGGTAAAAAGATCAACCCACAGACTTCGGATTACTTTCAATATCCTTGTTAAGTACCAACTGCCTATTAAGAGGTGCTAGAGGGCTGGACATGAGTTCTGCTTCTTTATTTTGTGTACATTGACAATCAGACGAATTAAAAACTTTAGACCCCGTTTTACGTGTTCTTTTATTATATGCTGTACAGACACCGCGAGAAACCCGTTTACGTTAAGCTTAGATGATTCAGAGACAGAACAATCAGTATCAATAGATGATTCCAGCACACTAATGAGAACATCCATCGGTGTTTGTACTGCTTGTGATGGTTCAACATTTTCTTGTATCGGAGGATATGTCCCTCCAGGATCGGGCGGGTCGCCCATTTTAAGATACAAAATTTTAAGACTTACCAATATTTACAGCAAACTACGCACTAATATAATATATAAATACAATTTAAAATTATTACAATAATATTTAATTAACCAAATCCTTTTAAGTTAAAATATGAAAAATATTTGGAAAACAAAATACCGCGACAACCCCGATCGAAGTTTCCCGTGCTAATCATAAACTTAAGTTAGGCAATGAAAACTTCTACTTAGAAGCGTTGACAATATTCAACATTTATTCCTAGTATAGCAAACTACGTATAGTCCTCAAACTAGTTTTAATATTTGTTGTATAAGATCATTTATTTATGATCGTGGTTTAAGCTAAGTAGAACTGGTACTTCATTATATATATTATCTTTTGGAATATATTTCGAATTGGCAAAAATATTGTAATTATAGTTATTTTTCGCAAACATTTATAGCAAAGTCTCAGACCAGAAAGTATTAGAAAACGACTACAAGGTAGTCTGTGTTTTTTACACGTAAATAATGTAACAAAACGTAGTTCAAAGTAAGTTAGATATATTATTTTTTATTTTGTTGCCTGTAACCCATCCAAACATTGGATCCTTTTCTAATAAGTACTAGACTGGAGGTCTAGTACTTATTTTGCGAAAGTGGATCAGGAAGCTGTAATTGTTTCAATGTTCAACCTTCTACGTTGAGTACACTTGATCAAGTGTGTATTTCAACTACATAAACATATTACAATCACTACCTGTGCCGAAGTCGGCACAAAGAATAGAATTAAATCTTTGCGATCGGAACCGTATAAGCCAATCGAACTATCAACTATAGGACGACTTGTACTCTACCAGGTGCATCACCGTGGAATTCTGGTAGGTACAAGCGACCTTTTCGAGATGATAATAAATATAATAGGAGCATGACATGGGTTGGACTCGTCGAAGATAACATATTGGCTCACAAACGACGAGGAAGAGTGTGTCCGCCGTTTATGCTATAAATATTATCACTACAGTTCTTATAAATTAATAATATTACTAATAAAATAAATGATCAGGTAGCGACAGACGGACAGGACAACAACAAAATTTACGCCGTAATTTTACCATTTAATGTGCAAGTCGATATTATACAAACAATGTAATTGTAGTGCAGCAGACAACACAACTGTAAATTTAATATATCATTGGAATTTAACCTTTGTGCTCCAGGCGATAAGTAATAGGAATATATCTCTATGGGTGCGAGCGATGGCATTACACAAGGTTAATCAGAGGGCAACGGCCGCGAGCGGATACTGAACGTCCTATAGTATAGTCCCTCCCTCCCGCCAAGTGGTTCTTTAAACAATATATCGCTATACTGGCGGACAAGACAACTCAATTTGTTGACTATTGGTATAATAATATAATCTAGTAAAGCACCTAATTATACGTAATGAGTTTGTCGAGTTTTATCATTAGAAATGACACAATATTGTATTAATAAAGAGTAAATATTTGGATTATACGCCCCTATTAATTTGTTAGACTTATTTAAATTATACAAATTATGTTTAATTTACTTTCTATCTATAACCATATCATCGCATGAGCTTTTTTCGACTTAACTTCGATACTTGAAGATTCCGTCCTCGAAAAGCTACTATGAAAATGTTGCACAAGTCGACAATTATTTTTATAAAGTTAAAAGCATAGGTTTATACGTTCAATTCTACTTGAATCGGAAAAACACATTTTTCTTCAACGACGACGATTTAGTAAATCAACAGTAATATTATGTACTATGTAAGTAATAGGTAAATAATAATAAACCAAGACAAAACATTTTTGAGTAAATATCATCAAATCTTGTAAAGCTAAATAAATCTATTATTGTAACTAAAATCATGAATCCATGTTCATATCTTTAGATAAGTTTAGTACAATCTGAACTTCGATCTAATTGTCTTTTATTTTAAAGTTACCTTGTGAAGTTGTTTTACCTTTTTTATCACAAACAATTTTATATACAATAAATTATTTAAGATCGTACACATAGCTTGGATTTGCAATAGCAACCAAATCAACGTATACAAATGTTAAAATTATCTCTTCTTGCTGTGAAATTCTGATACATTATTTGCATGCAAAATTTTTAAGCTTTTCATGTTATTTTCATAATGATAAATACATATTTAACATAATTTCATAATCAGAAGATTTTCATATTAATTCATGACTTAAAATTGTATCAGATTCCCTACTCCTGTACGAAAAATCACGAATAATTTCGAAACACATTAACAAAAAAGCATATTTCCATAGTAATTTTACTAATTAGGAATTCAGTGTAATTTTATTGCATTGTATATGAAGTATAAATGCTACGTTTCAGCATATCATCTTTGTAGAGCTTTACAAATGCATTTATACTATCCATACTCTGTGACAGTATACGCATACTAATGTATCATTGAACAATTCAATGTATTCAATCGTCTCTTATTAACATACGCAATACTTGTCTATATTAGTCGTATAGGAATTAAATAATGGTATGGTGAGCATACGTCATCATTAAAACAGATATTTACAAAAAATAATTAGTTAAACGTACGAAATAAAACTGAACTGTTATGACAGTGTTTGGGTTACATATTTGTTTAAAATAATAGCAATTAAATTATTATCATCTGAATTTTCAAAGAAAATTTGTACTCGCCGGCAAGATCACGGAAACCTGATTAGTGCGTTACTGAAATTGTTGCTTCCGCTCCACCTTAACAAGTGTAAAAAAACCTTTTAACATTGCTATTGGTTTTATCTTATACTCACACCAATTGAACTAGAAAATACATAAAAATATATGTCATGACTAGCTATATCGGCGACTTCGTCTATAAAGATGGTACTTTTGGATGATATACTACTTATTTGACACTTATTGTCATATTTTGGACAATTCATAAGTAAACTCTGAGCTACCTGGTTCGAATACCGGTGGAGGATATCTGTACAAACTTTCGCGTTTATAACATTAGTAGGGATATGTATATCCTCCACCGGTATTCGAACCCGACATCTCAGTATTTTAGTAACTATGAAATTATTGATATCTCTAGGTACTATCTTAATGGTAGAACACTTACACAGCGTAACCGCAGTATGTAATGAAACTACTGGACGCTTCGCTCCAAAGTATTTTTTGTACCCCGTATGTATCTCTAGCTGACTGGACTATTCAAGTAAAATAGCCATACGAGCGCGAATGAACCTAGTATTGGAGTTGATTACGCGAAACAGTCAGCGCCATATTTAAATCTCCGCGTTAGAACACGCAAGTTCACTAATTACACGGCACTAGACAAAGCGAGCGAATTTTTTTAACTATTTAACTTAACGGAATTACGCAGCGGAGATGAGCCACGGCTGCAATAAAATCCTCTACACAGTACTGTCGACTATCTGCTCGGCAACAAATCCTGTACCAACATTAGTACAAAACGTTTACTGGAACACCATCCCAAGCGGCCTACCATCGCCTGCCCAACCAGATGTACACCACCGAAAGGTTACACCCCGACTCCACGAGACAAGAATAGGAAAAGTACCCTGTGCTGCAACAAGTCGTACTGCCATGTCATCAAGTAATTACCGAATTCACTATTTTTGAACTTTTATTTCGTGCGTTGTGCAACGAGTGGTTCAACCCACTCGTTTTTTATTTCTACTAGTAGAATATCCAACACTGAAGTGACCTAGACAGTGATCCGTTTCACGTGTGGGTCATCGCCGGTTTTTTGTTTTTGTTGTTGAGATGTTGAATTTTTCTGCGTGAAACAGAATTTAATTAAGAATTTGTTTTTAATGACAACACTGAATTCGAGTGATTCAAAAATCTAAAAAATTGTAAGCAGTAGAAAATAATTTCGCGCACGATTTGTATTCGTATTCGAATTCCAAATTCACGTCTAATGATTCAAAAATACGTCTCCAGACGACAGACGTCTGACACGAACGTGACGACGCTATATGCGTTCATAGCAGCAAAAAAGTGTTTTTGTATGCATATGCATACAAAAATATTTTTTTGCTGAAAAGAGATGCAATTTTCAATCAATTTACATATTGTGTTACCATTCAAATTAAAACCATATATTTAACCTCTATTTTGGTTTCCAATGTACTCTACTATTTAACTGCTGAATTGTTATGGGAAATCGTCATCTTAACGCTATTGTATAGGTATATAGTATGATCAATAAAAATAGTTATCAAATAACAATCAAAGATTATTATAAAATAAAATATCTGTACTCTTTTATACTTAATGATAAAATCGGAATCATTACATAGAAACTACAGACACCAATAGCTTATTTACCCTCCAAAAGCACAATACTTTCGTACAGAAATGACCACATAGAAACTATAGTCCGCTACTACAATCTGAAATCTTATACAACAGTTTTATTTCTTGTGAAAATTCACATACCACTACGTAGCTTTAAGCTCGAGTGTATGATAAACAAAATACAAATCACCACACGGTTGCCACAGTGTCGTGAATGAGCGAAACGCCTAAAATTGTGAAAACACCTGCGCAAGTTAGCGGCTTACTTTGATTCTAAATTTTGCTAAGTTGCAATTTAAATCTAATCACATAATTATAATTCTATTATCTTAAAAACATTATTAATTCAACTATAAGATACTAGTATGCCTGTTTAGTTTTAGTGTTTAGAATGTTTTTAATTCTAAGTTCTCGAATAAATGTAATTATATTTCTTGTTATTTGCATATGTGGGCGTTCTTTATTATTTCTCGATTAGAAAAACGCTCATGCGATCTATGCCTCATAAGCGCTATCAGATCAAGCGTGCGATAGTGAAAAGAATCATGAAAACGCACTAACATAAACATCTATACAAAGAATTCAGAACGAAGTAAGAACTAAAGAAAGTGAAAGAAGTAAAGAAAACATTTATTAATTATGTTTCTAATTCAAATAAATTAATTCGCAATTTAACGTCATCATAAACAATTACAACTCTCAATACAAGGAGATAATCTACAGGTCTACGATATGCAGCATGAACATAGCATGAACATACAATGGGCAAGCACTCTTTAGAATGCAAATAAATTGAAAAGATATGATTTAGAATGATCTATAAGTCTCAATACTTGAAACATCGTAATAAAGTAAAGAAAAGAAATTGATAGCTTCTGCCCACTAATTACAGAATCATTAATTATTAAGAAGATTTTCCAGTTTGTTAGATTAGTTATTATGGTAGAGTTGTTTGATATTTCTAATGATTATGGGTAAAAGTACTTAATAATTAATTATATTTAATTGTCCACTTAGCAATTAAATAGTCATTTAATTGATGTTTATCATTGTCAATAAAGGGTCAAAGTGTCAGTTTGACATGAATTTTGTGTACCGACTAAAAGCTATTATTCAGTATACAAAACGAGTATTAAGTTGAATTTATTGTTGAACAATTATGGCTAATGCTAGCTTATATTTAATTATAAGCAATCAAAGTTACTAAAATAAGATTCGGTTTGGATACATATTATACTTTCTACATATGCATATGACAACATATTTAGTGCAGTGGTAGAGTGATCAGTTACTATGCAATGAGTTGTGGGTTCTAATCCCACATATTGCAGATATTTTGTATGAACTACAAAATTCTATGTTATGTACAAGGTTCCGATGTTAGTAACAGCACCCAAGAAGGATAAAAATCCGAGTGCAAGGACACTTTTTTTTTCAAACATAAATTCTATCGAATAATAATTTTTTTATGAATATTGAAGGAATGTATGAATAATAATAAAAATTGTGCACAATTTATATTAATGCTAGTATCATTATCATTTCCATATATGTTCATGTGTAATCAAAATATTTGACTTAAAAGCACTTTTTAGTCCTTTTTAGTGTATCTATTGCCTAAATGCAAATAGCTTTACAGGTTCAACTTGACAATTAAACTAATAAAGATGTTTGGTGGGTTCATAACATTTAGCAAACAGACCTGATCAGTCTACAGGTTTTTACCAGACACTCTCTGCCACAGAGGTGTCTTCATGACTCAGTAGACTACAAGTGGGTAAGGTCAATCCTGACTAGCCCATTTCACACAATATGGCCATGGCTAACCACATGCATATTCATTTTAGTCAATTTAATTTTGACAATATACTTCTTGTTAATATGCTTATTACTAACAATAACATTGTATTAGGTCTCCAAAAAGCAATATTTTTTAGAAATTAGATTTATAGGGAAGATTTTTAAACAACTCTGATTCTAATATGTAGTAAATTCTTTTCCAGGCATCTGCTTATAACTGATGAGATTACCATATTCCTGTAAATCATAATACTCTAGTATTATATATTGTAATATGATAAACATAAAAACAATATAATTAGTACCTATATATAACAAAAAAAAATATATAAAATTTAAAACAAAGAAAATATACTAAAGCAACTAAAGAAATCAACCGAACAGGTTTTTTATACTTTACGGGATATTTATACTTTATCTCTACTTGTTAACACAGATATTGTAGAAACATAAATGTGAAAGTATCTCTTATCTGTCCATTATATTTTCTGGTCAAAGCGACCAAAACAATTTATATTAAATTTCATAGTTTGCAATTCAATGAAGGGTTAATTTTTATACCCTCACAGTGAGTAAATTTAAAATTACATACTTAATATTCAATTTAAATTGTATGTATGTAATATACATAGGTTAATCATGTCACATAATACTATAGGTATAGGACACCTAGGTGTATGCTTACAGTAGTGTATTGAGTGTAACAGACAAAAAGCAAACAAATTATTTTAACCAAAATGTTACAGTAGAAAAATTTGCTAATATATAATAGAAATAAATTCGCTTTAGAAGTGCTCGCTAACGCATCAATTAATTAAACATCTAATGAAAAATACCACGTATCTATGAAACTAATACTTTTTCAAGTAAAATATGGTGGCTATTTGTATATATTTTTAACAAGCTTGAAAATACACTGCTAAAATTTATCGCAAAATAAAAAAGGGTCAACTGAAATCTGTACACATTAATACTCATTAAAATATGAAACAAAAATTGAATATTATTAATAAATTTTACACATACCTCATACTTGACGCCAGTCAAACGTAGCCATGTTTCAACTTTCAAGCAATACGGAGAAGTTGACGGCAGTAACGGAGTTCGGGAAAATTGATATAGATAGACGACGTCTTTTTCATAATTTATCTTATGGACTGTCGGCTTAGGGGTTGCTTGATCGGGCTTTTTTTCTTCTAGCTTCTCGTCCACTTTTTCTGTTGCTGTCTCCTCTTTGGTCTGACCATTATCAACCACCGTTTCGTCTTTCATTTCTTTTTCCTTTTCTGTATTTTCTGCGGTAGGCTTTGATACCTCGTTTGTCATTTTGAGTCACAAATTCACAATATTAAAACGTAAAGTGCGTCACAATCTAGAAGACTACCCGTCAAGCCGATGCCGCTACTACTGCCGGGTACCGGTTAGACCTGCGCCACTGCGCTCTGTAGCCTATCACCGCCGCCGCACCGCAAACCCCACCTCACATCCGGTTATGGTCAACTGACCGCCTGATAAACTTATAAATTAATAAAGTTGACACTTACACATAGCAACACTTTTGTTAAAAACCTTTAAATATAAATAAAACTAAATATCATCTAATTAAAAAATATTTCTTTTACTTGACATGACTTAGAAATCTTTTATTAATATGAAATTAAATGAAAGTCTATATCATGACTTCGTCGTAGTCGTGCAGTGCAGGCACGGTACGACTATGTTCAAGTAATCAACGATTAAATGTATGGATACAGATATAACATAAAAAATCATTAAAACAATGTTTTATTATATTTAATAAAGTATAGCTAAAATTACGATAATCCACAAACGATAACAATTATTCTTCTGTTGTATTTAAGAGAACAATTTTGATATGTTATTCATTCAGCCGAACTCAAAAAATAAATACTCATGACTAAGTATTGTTGGCAAATAAAAATTTGATTAAGCTTTCCTTATTATTTGAAAGCTTTACTTTTTTATTGTTGGTTTCAGTGAAATCAGGTTTTCGTAAAATTATTTTTCATTCGATGAATATATAACGATTGCTACAGTTAGTGCAACTGTAGCAATCGTTATATATTCATCGAATTTTGGCGCGAACACCATTCGTGTTCGCGCCTTTGCGAATCGATAAATTCACGATATCCGGCGCCATTCGCGCGATTATTTACGATTTATTTGTGTCATTATAGAAAATAAATTACTATCATCGTAAAGATTATCTAATATATATAAATCTCATGTCACAATGTTTGTGCTCAATGAACTCCTAAACTACTTAACCGATTATAATAAAATTCGCACACCATGTGCAGTTCGATCCAACTTGAGAGATAGGATAGTTTAAATCTCAAATGCTGAGTGTCATCATCATCATCATCATCATCATCAATTTTAAAAATTCTTTCACCAATAGAAAGCCACATTATTGCGGAGTGTCATCATCATCATCATCATCATCATCATCATCATCATCAGCGGACGGCGCGCGATGGCTTCGGGTTTAATTCAGTTCGCTTTCGTGCTCGCTCGGGGATTATTAATATTATGCCCAACGAAGTGGGCGCGGGTCAGCTAGTATTATATATAATCTTCTAAATAAATACTAACTTTGTAATATTTATCCATCAAATAAATCTTCCTTTTATGCATCCTCTACTAAATAAAACAATATAATCATGAAAAAACGTATAAAAAGATATATCTTTGGTTTGCATGCTAAGAAAATACTTCCATTTTCTTAAGATTATTGTATGTTTGCAGGCCGGATATTTTTATTCTAAGTTTAATTCAAAACTGAGGTAGCTAGTGAAGACGAATATTTAGTCTATTTCTTTGTACGAATAGGTAATGTGTTATTTACAGAACGTTGTTTTGCGAGGCATGCAGTTGCAGCTTGCTATAATAAATATATATGATATAATGATTAGAATTTGGAGATTAACCAGGTACTTAATAATAGTGATTATATATTCGTAATTACGTTACATAATTTATAGAAACACTGAGTTCAACATAATAAGTCGTGGTCGCTTTCGGATGGTATCCATTAAGATTCTTCTTTTACTGTAGGAAAAAAAAATATTTCAACTTTAATGTAAATTTATTTATAGAGCTTGTGGTCATGCTCCAGTTCCAGGCCAGCGTGTACCTATATACGAGGGCTTAAGCCTCAAGCAATGTGTACGAGCTACACGCACACGTAGCTTTTCTCTGTGAAGAGGGAGCTAATCATCTGGATTACGCGCTTGGATTCCTTAGTAATGTTTCTAAGCGGGTCAGTAAGCTTTCTCTTACATGGAAGTACCCAACTATTATCTAATATGCGCTGTAAATTACTTCATGTTTTATAGCTATGTAAAACTTATAATATCTCTGCTGAAGTATTCTAGTAGCTTGGCAATTAATAGCCAAGCTACTAGAATACTAGTATTAGCTTCATCTAGAAAAGTTATGTGCTGTCATAATCCTTTTTATGACAGGACATAACTAATAACTACCTATAATATATATATATATATAATATATATATATATATATATATATTATATATATATATATATATATAATATATATATATATATATATATATATATATATATATGTATGTATATATAGTCACAGCTTTTTATCAGCTTAGGATTCCGAATATTGGCGTAAAGCGCGTGTGCGGAAATGAGGTCTTTTTTATTTCTATAAAAGTCGCTAAAATGTAATTTTTCTCTATTAATACTGTTAAGTGCCACAAAAAAACATAGTATTTCAATTAAAGCTACCGTAGCCACATGAGGGCCGATCCAAGACATCCTGTTCGACGAAAATCAATTATGGCGATGCAATAGTCCTATTTAAACGCCATTCCCCGGCTACGAGGCATATGCTTAGAAAAATGGGCCGCGTGATCCTTTTTTTTTTTGTTCCCCCTGAGAAAAATGCATTAAGTTTCATACCCCGGCTGTGGCGAGCCGGCGGTTATGTGGGGCTCTCGTCCCCAGAAGGGGGAGGCCTACCCACTGAAAACCTCAGGGATGGCCTTCCTCAGGCATGTAGGGAGCCCCCGGGAACACCAAGCTACTTCCGGGAACCCCCAGCCTCCGCTCCCCCGCCGATACAGGGGAACCCTCCTCGGAGGAGGCTACAATACCTCCCCCGATCTCCACCACCGACGACGAAGAAGCGTTTCTTTGTGGCACTATATTAGCAAAACACATGGACCGTCAATTAGTTCATTTTAACCAGTCTTTATTTACTTACGACTGTTGTCGAAGAGCATGTGGCGAACATCAGGCGCCTGAATGAAAATTTGAAAAAGCACATTCATTGAACTACGTCTGTGTGGTACCAATAGTCTAGGAGCATTATTGTATTATTTAATATAACTTATGAACATAATGATTTTACGAGTCTACCTAGTTATTCTGAATTGATCTTCGGAGTGGATCACCTTCAGAGTCCAGCAAAATCTCATATTATCCAACTACAATGGCTTCCAATGACTACGAATAACCTTCTTTCCCACCTTAATTCTTTACCTACCATTCCAAAAGGTCAGGTCCTTAAATCTCGTATTGTTTTTCACTCTTCAAGTATAAAAATATCCTTTAGTTCCAGAATATTCATTGACAATTTTTTACGGTCGGGCTCTAAAAATCGTTGCCAAAGACAAAACGTGCAACGTCGCATGAATCATTCAAGTGAACGAAAGAACTTAATTACGCAATGGCCGGTATTGTTACGTTTGTAAATTTAGTTTATCTATTTAAAAAGTAATTTGATTTTAATGCTTATAACTTACTATAATATACCTATATTTAAAACCAATCCTACATCTTGAGAAAGACCGAAATAATGAAGGTTCGGATAAACTCGTAATGATACCTAACATGTGATTTAGACTACACTATATTAAAAGCTTTTCAGATTATCTTGAATTTTTTCTAACGGCGGTAAGTAGTAATCATCAAAAATTAATACGTTGATGATTATGAAATAACGAACGTAATGAGATTTGTTAATTTTACAATTATCTAAACTCAATAGTCATTTGTAAAGTTAGTAATTAGGCGACTAAATATACAAACTAATTAGTATGTTGAATGTGCTTATAACGAGAGTATTTATGAATTGATATATTTTCTTAAGATTATTTATTTTATCTTAAACCAGTAGAAGTCAAATCAGCCACCTGTCTTCAGTAACAAAATACAAGTCCACAGTTTCAGTTATTTAAAAGAATAATATCATGAATCATCTCTATAAAACAAACTAAATCAATAACATTAAA
This sequence comes from Scirpophaga incertulas, assembly GCA_036419045.1. NCBI lineage: Eukaryota > Metazoa > Arthropoda > Insecta > Lepidoptera > Crambidae > Scirpophaga > Scirpophaga incertulas. The sequence continues at coordinate 11,960,020 of CM071626.1, read as the reverse complement.
GTAATAGATATAACGAATATTAAACAGTCACCTTATTTATTAATGTATTTTTGTAACCAAATGAAACTTCCATGAAGCCTTACCATACCACCATATAATAACCTATACCTATAACTTACCATGAACACTATACATTAAAAATATTTGTTCAAGAACTGTTACATTGTTGCTCATTGGAAGATATTTCGTGTATAAAGATACCGCGACCACTGACGGAACAATTTTTTTAATACTCCAAATTGGTTTGGCTACATGAGTTCTTAAATGAAATTGATTACACTATAGTATGAAAATGGAGACGTTATATGCAGAGATAAAGTACTCTGTGATGCAGAGGCGGCGTAAGGCGTGGGCGGTGTGGGCCACCGCCTACGGCCTCACGGTGCAAAAGGCCTCGCGCCTTACAGCCGAAACTATATTTGAAAAAGTATGGAAAATCTTATTTTATATTTCCTTCTTGCACCAACAGAGGGCCTCGCAAAGTGTACCATGCCCACATTAAGTTTAGGTTTTGCGCCGCCACTGGTTATATGGTATGTATGTATAATCCATAGATTTACTACTAAGATATGAATTATACTATTTACCTTGATTAATACCAAAAACATGACGTCTCTATAAAATAAAAGACTGATGTAATAGGACACCCGTCAATGCATCAATGAAACTAGATAGGGATTTAGGAACGTGCCAACATTGCGTCTAGACACGACGATGACTTGTCACAGATAACTGACGCTGATTCGTTTAGTGATGATTCATTACATTCTTGTACATATTTCACCACAGATAATATTATACTACAGTATCTCATGTTGCTGTGAGATACTGTAGTAATTTAAATTTCTTAGGTAACTGCAAAATCTTCCCGAGTTTCAAGCTCGTGGTGTATTTTTTCCGTGTACAAAGAAGTGTATAAATGTAACATAAGCATTTATATCGTCTAAACCTTTTAGAAAAGAATTCCATATTTATGTGATAATAAAATTTAACCTCATCAAAGCCTTTGGCTTTCACTAGCTAATATATAGATTTAGTTGTCAAGTTATATAACTATAAATATAACTGCAGGGAAGATTTCCGTAACATTTTGTAATCAGCCATAAAGCATGTATACCTACCTAAAATGAAACGTTTGTTGAGGTCGCAAATGCAAAATTTGGTTATATTTGCTGAATATCTTTTGGGCATAGAGTCTGTCGATATAATTTTATTTTAATAAGATTCTATTAGGTCAGTCCGTAATAATTTTCTTGAAATGGCTATTTATTTTGTGTTGATAAAATGTATTAAGCCTGATGAAATGTATATACATATATATTATATGAAAAGGAATAATGCAGATCGCAAGAAGTTTGTGTAAGTGTGTAATACTAAATATTGCAGTACAACATTTTTCCATAACTGCCCGAAAGAGATAATGAGGCGCTTACCACATAGAAAGAAGCAAATGCGAAGGCAAGGACACATCTAAATCTATCTATAAATGCTAAATTTAAAATGAAGCATACTTATACGTCAAACAACAAGGAAATTAATATCTTTTGGCATTAGTTTTCGTAGATGATGTTTTAGTTGTCTCTCAATAGGCAGAATGTATAAGTCGATTTAATGTTGAATAGGGTAGGTAATGTTTTCTTTGAAGGAATTTATACGGTCAAGCGTAATATTGTTTAGGATATATGTAAAAAAAAACGAATTATTTATAAAATATGGAATGAGAAACTGTATTAAGTGCACTCCAATGAAAACCAATTTGACGAGTCACACTCATAAAAAACTTAAATATTAGACAGTCCCGTGTTTTGAAAGTTTCTAAATGCTATTAGAGCACTAGTGGCTTATCCCGAGACCAAGATTTGGAACGGCATTGCTGCACAACAGAGAAAAGTTAAACGATTAAAAATATGATTTTTTTAACTAGTAATTTAGTACTCAAGATTCAGTAGCTACGTAAGTAATTCCATACTTTTACTCGCGTGCATTACTATGTTACTGCTCCTAGTGTTGATATGTGGTTGTATTTATTCCCTGCCTTTTTCTATAGTATCCTGTTAAATTAGACCAGTCCGGTTTTTGTTTTGAAGATGACCGAGTTGATAATTTGATCAATTTGAAAATTTATTACTTAGACATCCATCACATTCCATTTATATAACTAAAAGCAACCATATATATGGCGGCTTTTTCCTGTAATAAATCAGAGCTTTTGTATTTTCGATGGGATTCCTATTCATCCTCTTTCTGTGCATATGAGTCCATTAAGTTGCTGAATTAAATATAGAATTTTTATCACCACATCAATATAGCAAGACACGGACTAAAAATTAGCAAATCAAAATAAATGCATTTTACACTTAACTACAACCACGTGTTTAGTTTAACCAACGTGCTTCTTAGTCGTAGAGCACGTATGGCACGGCATAACATTTTTAGATTTAAAAACATCTGCGGTTGGTAAGTTTGAGGGGAGTCCGGCTTGACGACGAGTCTAAAACTGAAATACATAATTTGCGAAATGTCAAACATTTCTCCTAGCAACAATCTTTCGCCTTTGTTATACTTTGTCATATGTAAACACTGGCTTGAAATAAACTCCTATTTAAGTTTTCCTTACGCTTATTTACTGTTACTAAGCAAGATGATGGCATTAAACATGAATATACTTGGTATACATTTACTTTATACCTATATAGACTATCAACGCCATGATTTTTATTTATTTGTTCATTAAGGTTCTGTATATCAAAGAACAATAGATGTAAGAGGCATCTTATGCCCGCGTATGTTTGATGTGCATTTAGTGAAATAAAATTTTATGTCACGTTCATGTATCGAGTCATCAAATCAAATGATTTTACTCAATCAAATTAGCTACTTTTCTCATAAAGCTCACTTTTATTTATTTTGATAAAATATTGGTGATTTGTTGTTTTTTTACAACTATCATACTTTATGCTGCAGGCGGCGCCATGTATAGGTACTATGCTATGTATTAGTTTAAGTTATAAGTGCAATTGCAGCTAATAGCAACACGATGGGATAACTATATGCATAAGCAGCAAAATAATATTAACGATATTTCGGGTGGAAGATTTTAATTTTCTTAATTTTAAAAAGTTTTTGCACAAGCTTATATAATTATACTGTTTATAATTTATCCTGGTACTTATTGTAATACCCACAGTTACTTTAAAAGGTGTTTGTCAATTTCAACGACAAAATTCCCAGACAAAAATTAATTTTTCTTTTCGAAATTAACATTTTTTTTTAATATTTCCAGCTTTGTAGGATTACTAAAGTAAAATATTTGTGAAAATAATTTCACAATAACTTTCCAAGTACTATTTCAAGGATTACAATATAAAAAAAATACTGTAAATAAACTTTGATTTTTAGTTATATCCTGTTAACTTATATAAAATGACAATGTATAGCGTGACATAAAAATGCCCGTTTTATCACACACTTTTTAAAGCATTTAGGATGATTGACGAGTAGTTCTGTTTATTTATTTTACATTAAAATCATAGTTGTAATATAATTATAACAACAAATTGATTAGGTTATTGATATTTCGATTATATTTTAAGCTGATAAACGTATTCAGATTTAAACATAGTAAGTCACGCACTATATATAGAATCAGTAAAACCATAATCTGACAAAAATATTATATATAATGCGAAACATGGTACTGTATAGTCTGTCAAATTGTTATGTAGTTTTAATAGTTATATTAGTCTAAATTTTAAATTATTGGCAACATTTATAAAAAGGCACTTTTAGCCTTTTTTGTCCTTCATTTTTCTTCTTCGCCCACACTGTACATTTTCTTGTTAGGCCCGACAAAATCTTGTTCAATGTATGAATCAATTTAAAGTGAACATATAATACATTATACATATGTGTTGTTTTGATTTTTTAACATACATTTTACAATTAAAGACGTCAGCGTTTCTTATCACTTTATTACAAATATTAATAAAAATTAAGTATATGTTTTACGTATAAAAATAGACTGCACAACTATTGGTATTACTTTTGTAATTGTCAATAACAATATTCTATAGAACTTTTTATTCTCGAGAACTATGTCTGTTGTATTAATTAAATATACATTATATTCGCAGAAAATTAATTGTAAATTTAATATATTATAAAACGTACCATTACAACAAATTAAGGTAATTATTGTTAAAGCACTAGGTGCCACCAAAACACCAGTTTAAAAATCCTTTAACTGAGTTGACAGCTTACTCAGTTAAACTTTTAGATATCTAAGTATGATATTAGGTGCGAATGATTGAATAGTAATAGAATTTGTAATATTATTCTTTTAATATATTAGATAATAATCATGAGTTATAAATAATATTTTATTTATTATTTTATTTTATTAGGAAAGCTTACAGCTACATTTACAATATAAAACAATAGAAGTAACATTTATAGGCTAATTACAAGCTTCCACATATAAATTTTTAAATTTTCTTAATTTAACAACAATAATTTATTCGATTACTTCCCGCATTTCAGTTCATAAACGTTTAACATATTTAGTTGTGCCATTAAATAAATCAAATCGATTATCCATTATACATTTATGATTCAAATCGTTAAATAGCTTAAAGGACCTAAGTAAATAACTATTGGTTCTGTAATTAGTACGAGCATGTGGAATGCGAAGCAACATGAATCTCTGGCGAAGATTTGAGGATGGAACTTTTAACTCAATTTTGCTTAGGAGCTCAGGACTATCGATTATACCTTGGGCTATGTTCATAAGAAAGCATGTATCAGCGATTTTCCTACGTAATGAAAGTGGTAGCAAATGCAGTCGCATACATCGCTGATTATAGTCTTGTGACGCAAGTTTAAATTTACTGTATAGAAATCGAGTGAATTTTCTTTGGATTCGTTCAATGCGATCTATATAAACATTATAAGATGGGTTCCAGATTTGCGATGCATACTCAAGGTGACTTCTGACATAAGCACAATAAATAATTTTGAATGTTTTCATATTTTTGAATGATTTGGATGCTCTAAATAGGAAGCCCAGTGCCTTATAAGCCTTATCAACGACACTCTCAATGTGGTTGTCAAACATTAGTTTTGAGTCGTGGATGACCCCTAGATCTCTAACAGTTAGATTGTTTTGCAGCAATTGATTTTTAATTATGTAATTGTAAATAAATTTTGAACGTTTGCGAGTGAAGTTTATGACAAGACATTTAGAAATATTGAGATCTAATTTATTAATTAAACAATAATTATATAAGCGGATTAGGTCCTGTTGCAAAAGAATTGCATCAGAGATATTGTTCACAACTCTAAAAACTTTCATATCGTCAGCAAATAGGAGATATTTTGAATTGTGAAAACAAGTGTGAATGTCGTTGATGAATATCAAAAACAGAAGAGGCCCCAACAAGGAACCCTGAGGTACACCGGATGGTACATCAACCGTGGATGAAGAAAAACCGTTCAATACAACAACTTGAGATCTGTTTTTTACGTAAGATGTGAACCATCGAAATAAATTACCTCGTATACCCAATGAGTGAAGCTTAGCAAGTAGTAATGAATGATCAATTCGATCAAATGCTTTGCTGTAATCGGTGTAGATTGCATCGATTTGATTACCCACATCCATATGTTGAGTCAAGTACTCGTTGAAAATTGCAAGATTTGTGACAGTGGACCGCCCTTTGAGAAATCCATGTTGTTCAGGAAGAAAACTTGATTTTATACAGCTATATAGCTGCTTATAAACTAAACGCTCAAATACTTTGGCAATCAAACTTAGTTTTGAAATTGGTCTATAGTTTTCTACTTGAGTCCTGGATCCTTTTTTATGGATAGGCGTCACAAAAGCTTTTTTTCCAAATCTGAGGCATTGTACCTTCATCAATACATCTCTTAAATAGAATGCTGACAGGTACAGATAACTCTTTATATCAATACAACAAACACTGCGTAATTAGTTACATTTTAAATTTCTTGATGTTTTATTTAGTCTTTGATTTATTTATTTTTACAGATATTTGATTCGTATAAATGAATTATGTAAGTAGTTCATTTTATATAGGGCACAATGGAGAAGTTTGCAGTCTACAAATTTACATACAATATAATCGACAAGACTGGTCAGGTTAACATAGTCATATTTTTATTGTATCATCGTTTACAACAGATGTTTTTTTATAATGAAAAAATTCAAAGTAATTTTAAAACATATATTACAATTTCTATATATTATAATAAAGTATACAATTTTAATAACCGCATTTACTTCTATATGACAATTTTAACATGAATAAGTTTCGACTTGATAGGATATTGACCAAAGATGATACACATAAACAGTAGGTACACATAAACTTGGAAGTAACTTGTTTATTATCAATCATTAAACTGATTAAGTGTTTAAATCTACGTCCGATAATCCAATTTATATTCTATAATAATTATTTGATCTTTTATTGTAATCTCAATAAAACGCACGGCGGGGTGATGGCCGCCACTATAAGTTGATGTCTGCCTAACTGAAAGTGGCGCCCTCAGCAATTACCTACTTTGAATATTATATTATAGAAAAATTGAGATTTCGGTTAGGACATTTTTTTTTGTAATTGTATATTTAATTGTTCTACCTAAAAATAACTAAAAGCACTTAAAATATAAATTAATTAAGGCTCATGTGATTGAAGTACATTAGGAAAAATTCCAGACAGAGACAGAGATCTTCATTTGAATGATTGTCAATGGAATTAAATATTCCACAGAGATTTTTTTATATTATAATATTCTGTATACATTTGTTTAACTGTTCACTGTTTATACCTAAAAAGTCTCAATAAATAACAAAATCACATATGCTTCTTAACTTGTTTCGATTGTGATAATAAGTAAAAAATAGGTTAAGACATATTTTCTACGCAGGAATTTTAACGTCAGCTATTTCTATTAAAATAACACACACTACTGTTATGTACTCATAAAGTCATAACATAACATTACGATTTCTATTCGTAGTATCGTCAAGTTATTAATTTACTCGTTAGAACATTATAAATTATTTGTTCTATAATTTACTTATAAATACCATAAAATTTTTCATTTTAATTTCTTGATTTTTAGGGTTCTGTAGCCAAATGGCAAAAAACGGAACCCTTATAGATTCGTCATGTCTGTCTGTCCGTCCGTATGTCACAGCCATTTTTTTCGAAACTGTAAGAGCTATACTGTTGAAACTTGGTAGGTAGATGTATTCTGTGAACCACATTAAGATTTTGATGCAAAAATAATAATAAATATTGGGGGCTCCCCATACTTAGAACTGAAACTCAATTTTTTTTTCATACAACACATACGTGTGGTATCATCTATGGATAGATCTCCAAAATTATATCGAGTTTTCTAAAATTTTTTCTCTCAACCGAAAAGTTTGTGACAGACGCTTCCGAATTTGAATTCCGAATTCCGAAATGTTGGTCCCCCCCTCCTCTAACTTAATTAATAAAATAAGAAAATGAAAAATAAAAAAGAAGCATATGATGTACATTACTATAAAAACTACCAACGAAAATTGTTTTGAACGAGATCTAGTAAGTAGTTTTTTTTAATACCTCCTAAATCGTAAACTTCTTCCTTTAATTTCATAAATCAATGGTACGGAACCCTTTGTGCGTGAGTCCGACACGCACTTAGCCGGTTTTAATGAAGCTAAGCATCACGTTGGCCAAAAATGTATTATATTCAAAATATTTTTATATGGTGTCAATGTTAAATTCAGTACGGCTGGATTGGCATAGACAATATTTGAGGTGACAAGATTGGCAGTAAAAACACAGCCTATCCATGATTTTATGTACTTAGAATAATAATGGATCGCAATAGTGGCTGTTTCACATGAATATGAATGCTTCAATGTAAGTAATTGATTTAGTTTTATTCAATATTGTTACGAAAGTGAACAAGCGTTGATACTTTTTAAGCTATGATTAAATTATAAGATATCTATATCTGTTGGATAGCCTTGTTCAAAAGGCGCACATAGAAGTTATCATTCATAATTTTCCCACTTTCAGGGACTTAAATGTTACTGATTTACTGAGATGAGCCCATATATATAGTTTATTATTTCGACTTCCATAGGAATGATGTGTTCACCGGTTTCAAGGTGCCGCCAACTCTGTTTTGGATCCGATACGGATAGATGTTTGTGTAATGAATACGAGCATGTGCACCTCTGACACGGCTGCTGATACATATGATCTATCAGAAAATATTTATTTAAGTATAATTAATTTATATATGTTTATCCTTTACCCTGGATCCCATAAAACATGCCTTTAAGTTGTTTACTGTTAGGTTAATTGGTGCGACTGTAAAAAGAAAAAAGTTTACTTTGGGTTAGGTTAATTGAAGCAAGTGTAACAAGAAAAAAAACACAAAGTTTATTTTGTAACACAAAATTTTGTCCATAAAAGTAAATTTATCTCTAACACTTATTTCTTTCGGCAAACAAATGGGGTTGTAGGGAATGATAAGTAGGAAATTACTGGCAATACGTCTGAACTATCGGACAAATATACTAGCATGGATGAAGGTGAAGGCGATGAAATGGAAGATTTAGACCAGAGGTGTCAAACTCAATTTTGCAGAGGGCCACATATTAAATTTAGAATGTGTAGGCGAGCCAGATTCAAATAAAAAAAAAACTTAATTGTTATAACATTTTATTTATACATATGTATATATAGTATATGAAATATACGGTTGTCAAAAATCATATCAAAGTTATAAAAGAGGGTAATTATTTTGAGCTGGAGGATCCAGATAAATGACTTCTCTTGTTTTTGACAAGCTCATTAATGTCAGGTATCATATTTGTTGTAAATATTTTAAGAACAGATTGGAGATGTTCATTGATAAGTCTTGTGCGATGTTTGTTCTTATTTATTTTCATGACGGTAAACATCTGCTCACATAAATAGGTGCTACCAAACATGCACAGAATGCGTGCTGCATGCTTTTTTAATTCCAGGTAGTTATGCAAACTCTTGAAATATTGTGTATAAAACGTAAGAGCGTTAATCTCCTTAAATTTTTCTTTCAAAATGCTGTCCGCCTATCTATCTATCAACTCCATTTGCAAATGAACTGGTGCCTGTGAAGCTTCAAAATTGAATGGATTGTTGAATATTGGGAATTCCATTTCATTAATTTTATGGAAGTCTTCAAAACGATTGTTGTTGAGTTCCATTATCAGATTTTGCAGAAGTTGAGAATATTGATCCATTTTTTTTTGATTCACTGTGCCAAATGATTTTAAATGAGAGAAATGATCCAAAGTTTGATTTTTTACATGATTTTCCCACAGCCTCAGCTTTGTTTCAAAGGCTTGAATACATGAATAGGTACATTTGAGTGACAATCAGATTTTTACCCTGTAACTTTACATTCAGATCAGTCAAGTGTTTATTTATATCTACCAAAAAGGCACAATCAACCCACCAGTCATTGTCATAATCAATTGGGTTGCCTTTTTCTAACATGAAAACTTGAATAGGGTCAAGTAACGCAAAAAATCTTTCTAAAATTACTCCTCGACTGAGCCAACGAACTTCGGTGAAATAAGGGACATCAGAAAAATTTTCGTTCAAATCTTGTAAAAACTGCCTGAATTGTCGGTGATTTAGTCCTCTGCTCCTTATAAAATTTTCTATTTTAATTATAGGTTGCATGACATGGTCCATTTTTAAATGTTTGGATGCCAATGATTCCTGATGAATTATACAGTGAAATCGCACAAAAATCCCTAATGTTTTCTGTTTTAATTTAGTTACAACACCCGAATGTTTGCCAGTCATGGCAGGAGCGCCATCCATTGTTATGCTGCTAAGTATATTCCAGTCGAGTTCATATTCTGCTATCAAATGCTCAATCGCAGAATATATATCATTTGCTGTTGTAGTACCTATCAGGGAATGCACTTTAATAGTTCTTCAGTTATTTCAAAGTTACTGTTAATACCTCGTATAAAAACAGCAAGTTGAGCTGTATCAACAGTATCTCTCGTCAACAGCCAGTGAAAAGTTAGTAAATTCCTTAATTTTTTCTTGACTTGATATTGACTATTGATATGGAAATGAAACATCGGCAACTTTCAACAAACAGTCTTTAATAAAATCACCGTTAGTAAAAGGTTTTGATCTCTTCACGATTTCTAATGCAATAATAAAACTTGATTTCAGGGCATCTTCTCTCTCAGTATTAGCTTTAGTAAACATCAATTGTTGACCTTGAAGTTTAGATGTTAAAGATGACAATTTGTCCATTCTTATTTTTTCAGTGTAACAATCGAATTTTAATTTATGGTTCGTATCATAGTGTCTCTTCAAGTTAAACTCCTTACAAACAGCAACTGTTTGATTGCAAATCAAACACAGTGGTTTACCTTTCCATTCTATGAAAAAATATGCAATTTCCCATTTAGACTGAAAACTCTGCACTTACTATCAACTTTACGTTTTTGCGACATTATTCCAAAATTGTAACAATTGTGGAATTTGACACAATTATGGATATTGCACACGCCCGACACAAACAAATGCACAATATCTTCACAATCACTATTTCACAATACAACGAAAATCCTTCTCCGCTTCGATTCCTCGACTCAATTAACTTACATCGCCTCCTCAGGAGAGGAGGCTGAGAATCCGTCATGGATACCAACGCAACAGGCAAGCAGGGATGCGTTGATTATGTCGGACTCCTGGTGAATCGAGGCGGCTCGACCCACCAGACCTACCGACTAAACTCAACCTAAGCCTTTGGTCCTAGTGACCCTACTGGTTTATATTGAAGGGAGCCGCGCCTCAGGAGAGGTACGGTTAGCGCTGCCCCATGGAGAGGGCATAAGCGCTAGAAGAGTGCGCGGTTCTCCAAAGAGGACCGGCCTGTGTTGATTGGGAACCTACTCGTGGCTGAGCAGAAGCCTGCCGAATAGGGGGGGACAAAAGAGGCGACGGCTCAGACGCCGCCGCTTGCAGGTCTAGAAGGTTCTGCGTTAATTGATTGGGAGCAACTTACGTCGCGCCGACGCATTCCTTTTATATCGCTAACGAAAGTTCTAGTCCAGACTCAAAGCGCGTGGAATATTCCGCTTGTTGCTAAGAGATGGCGTTACTGTCTATCTCTCTCGCTTGTCTAGGCACGCGCTGCCTTTAAAACTACTTGTAAATGTTGTGTACGCATTTTAAAACTTCTGTAGAGGAATTGAGTGAAGTCTAGAGGCTCTAAAAACACGATTTTTCTTTCTATGAACATTGCGATCGCGGGCCGTATCTTTGACATGAATGATTTAGACCCTTTGTAAGACCACTGTTATAGAATTTAAAAGTTCTAAACAATATTCAATGTAAGATTTAAAAAAAGTTCATAAAATTTCCTTTTCAGCAATTCTATTATAGACCACTGGCAATCGAAAAAAACTTCATTTGGCATGACTAAATATACATTATTGTTTAATAATGTATATTTAAGTATTAATTTTACTCTAAATGCATATACAAGTAATACCAACAATATTGCAGAATTAAACAGCTAACAAAATACACCACGTTTGTTCTAAGACGTTTCACAATTCGTTAAATTTCATATTAATGCAAAATAAATAATTTATATGTTCTCTCTATCCACCCACGCTCCTGATTGAATGTACTAGAATGTACTGATGTGTATTGAATGTACACTTGGCACGTTATAAAATTTATGAATGTGATTTGTGATTTTAGCTGTAAATATTTATCGCAGATCCATTGTTGTGTTCAATGAAATCTTAGACCTTAACAAAAGTTTACAATTTCATCGTGCAAGCCAAACATAATTGATTCGCTTTTATTGAAACACTATACAAACAATTTTATTTAACATCTATGAGGCGTAAACATTTATGAAGTGTGCTATTACTTTTCATTGTCTTACTGCTAACATCTTCTTAACATTGTATACTTAAGTTATGACTTATACTACACTACTTCTACGGTCACAATATTCTAAGCAAGGTGAAAACATCAATAGTGCACAGCAATATGATCAGCTAGTACCTAAAGTTGCAAACTAGCAATAATAAAAAAGCACATTACGCATTGGAAAAAGATAATCGGTATGTTTTTGCAAGTGTTACTTGTATTGCACGAAGATTAGATCCGGTATTAGAATCTATTATGAATACTAATGGAGGCGTCGTTCTCACTCGTGGGGGCAGTCATAATATTTGTTGGCCAAAAACTTCCAAAAGTTTATTCAGAACTAGACTCAAGAGTCTAGGCCCGGCAGAGTTGAGTTGGTAGGTTAGGGTTTTAAGCCCTAACCCCGTGTCCGACGTATGATTGTCAAATGTATTCGTGCAAGGCGATGGCTTTATTTCAAGAGTATACTACTTTTCGATCGAGCGTGCGATAACGTGATATATAATTTTTAAAAATTTTAACTCAATATAATATTAGTATAAACTAATACGGAAAATATACATTTTATATTATTAAAATATTCCTAAAGCTTTTCTTGTAGACAAACAACACATGTAAAACTTTTCATTTCACGGTTAGTGATGTAACGGGACGTCACTTTACGCGCCCGTCATTATAATAGCTTATAATATTTCTAGCACTTCATTGCAATTAGTCCGCTACCTGACGATATATTTAAGTTTTAATTGAATTCTCAAAATGCCAAGCCTACACACATTTCAGAAAAACTTTAGGAAAATCCTGCACTCTTGAAAATACCGTGGCAAGAACATTGTTGATTGATGATTATCAACAGCTATATAAAAGGTTGAGTCACTTTCATTAGAGATAATAAAGTTAAGTAGGCCGATTAGTCAATTTGGGCTGGACATATACAATATACATCTCTTCAACATGAGACACGATTCAAACAGTTGCAGACTCTGCTTAAAGGAACGTCAAACATCAAATCACGTTTTATAACTGCGAAGCACCGATACACCGATGTAGTCGTCGTCTAAGCAAACGTATAATAAACGCTGATGAAATAAGCACTCGTAAATCCTCTAATTCATGAAGGATTTAGGACTTCCAAAGAAACTATAAGCCAAACTAGAATCACAATAGATCTATCTAAGTCGGAACAAAGCCTAAATAAAATAACAATAATGGATAAATCCGATACATTTAAAAATTTTGAAAAAAAAGGAATGTAAACAAATGGATAAAATTTTGCCATATTTATGAATTTAATGCGGTGTTAGGAGAGAATAGGAGAAAGTTAAATTAAGTGTTTTTATCTAAGAGTTTTGAGGTCGAAGATGTACTTCGTTCTACATTTCCATGTTCGTTACAAATTAGCTCGATATTAGGGTGCTACATGAACTCACAAAAACTTTCAATAGTATACATAGGTACTCAGTTGCACTTCTTTATTGAGATGTAATGAAATAGAATTGGTGCTTGAGAAGGGGATAAAAAGGGAAACCCACGACAAGGCTTTAGTCGAAGAGCCCGCAATACCCTCTTGTCACTTTTTTTTTATCGTAAGTATAATATTTACAGCAACATGATTATGTCACTACAATATGGCAAAAAGTGATCTCAAAATAATACACATTAAAATTTTATATATGTTCTATAAACATATTTTCTGATTCACTGCTATTTTTAAATACTTAACATCAGAGTGATAAGAGTAATCTAGAAATTATATTATGTTAAGAACAATTTCTAATATGTTTAATCATATCGTAAACTACAAGTATTTTTGCCGTACGTTCGAAAGCCGGCTGTAACGCCTTAACTTCCGAAACGACGTAATATCATGACTAAACTTGCACAGATTCAAGTTTCGCCTTATTGTAGTGGAAAGAAAGCCCAGTGAGTAACAGGATACAGCGAGCAGGAGACTCGGTTCGGCAGGGGACTGTTTAGTATAAAATTTTCAGGAACATACTATAAACTACTAACTTTTAATTAATACATGTTTAAGGTACTGAATTCGTCAATGTAAATTATTGAGGTGCAAAAACATAAAACATTTCAAAGGTACTAAATACGTTGAAGTCCTATCACCAAGATCAAATTACAAATTCAATTTAGATATACTAAAAACTTATACTCGATTTAATTCTTATAATTTACCGGAATATATTTATTTGAATTACAAGGTATAAAAATTTTATTTATAAGAAATCATAGGTGGAGATTTTTTTTTAGAAATAAACCACTTTTTATATTTTCTATCATTGTATGTTTCCTTAGTTTGTAAGTTCTGTGTAGAAACTATTCCGTTGTCATTCCGCTGAATAGAAATAAATGTACTGACAAATATTTACATCTTGCAATTTCAAGTTGAGCTTTCTTTCTACCACATTATAATCTTACATCACTAACAATAAATATTACAGCCTGAAATTTCTACTTATTGCATATGATATTCTTCAATAATATTATTCTAACAATAAGAACAATTATAGTGAGAAGATAGTTTAAGCTTTTGTCAAGCAGATTATTAATTACAAAATTAAGGAAATAAAGAACTTCAATATACAATAACATTCAAATGACCAAATTGTATTAAAACTAAACATACAGATATACATAGACGTAAAAAAATTAAAGTCACGATTTATTGTAAAAACGTACAGTTACATTTTATAAGTTGTAATTACAGTAAATTCGATATAAATAATAATATAAAACTCTCCTCGGTCGGATATATTTTTTAAACAGGCCATTAGTTCTAATATATAAAATCACATATTAAAAAAGACATTCACAACATCAGTTACATTAAAATTCAAAAGCTTTAAATCTATATTAATTAATAAGTTTAAAAATACTCGTATCCCCGACACAAATCACACAAGATGAGCCATCAAAACAACATTAACAGTTAGTTACAAATACCTATGTATAATGAAAAACACAACCTGCAGTATATGCATGAATTATTATGTAATGCCCAAAACACTTTATATTGCATTATTTATAAACAGCCCCTGTGGCAAAAACGTCACTTGCTAATAATCACTGTAAATTGTGATGTTTAGAATAAGTTAATTATTACAAAAATATGTTACTACCTTATATTCACGAGTGTCAACGTTATAAAACGTAAGGCTATTCCTGCTACACGACTAATACATATATATCTATACTAATCATAAGATTGTTTGTCATTGAAAGCCTATGAGGTAAGAACTTATATTTTGTAGATGTGGTTAAACATTTTTTTTTTCTTTTCGACTTTAGCATCTTTATTAGCATTATGAAGTGGTGCGGATCTTACACCACTATCTGAGAGAAACAACCTAAATTACTTAATATCCACTTCTAGAGTCTGGATGCGTTACTTCATAGTCACTACAAGTACACACGGTTGCAAGCCGGCCCTTGAGACTGCCATGATTCCGTACGAATAGAAACTGTTTTGCATAGTTCATCTGTACTGTGCATAGTTAGCAGCATGTCAAGGTATAACGTGCTGCTGACTATACAACAACATATAACATTGCGTCAATATTTTGTGTACAATTTCGTAATAGCTCTGTGATATTATTTTTACTTGCCTACAATGGCATCTAATCCTTGGTCTGAATTCGTAAGCAACAAATAGGGACGTTACTTATTCGATATTGAACGATGAGTCTTGAAATTTGATCGACACATTTTTTACTCTAATTTCTTAAGCCTTAACAATTTGCATATCAAGTAACACAGATTATAAAATATATGTTAGAAGGAATTAAATCAAATTTAAATTAAATATAACATGAGAAAATTGTAGTAAATATTTTCATTCGGATACCAATTTCGTTGACTTTTAAATAAAAGGATATATTATTACGACAGGAATTGCATTATAAATTCAAAATGTCAAGTTGTAAGTATAGAATATATCATAATCATATTCGCAATTTCCTGTTATTGGTCAATTTCAATTGAATGTGTCCTTTTCAGTATTATGCAATATTGTCAAATTAAATATAGTACATTTGTTTATCAGAATTGTTCGACACGTTTATGATTTTCTATACCTAACTAGATAGTTTCTATTAGTTGAGCTGATAAAAAAATATAACAATTTTTTCAACGTATATACAGTTACAATTTACAAATAGGAAATAGACATACTACCAAGACTATAAGGGCATACTACCCTGAGTAGTACCAATAGTGAATTTCCAAAATAATTAAAATTATTATTAGATGTAATCAATACTGTATTATATTCATCAAAGTCATTCTAATAATCTATAGTATTTTGTCAGTGTTTCACTTCAATAAATTATAATATCAATTAAAATTTTAATTATTACAAATAAATATATTTTATTTAAATTATGGGATAATTATTTGGTTGATAATATTTAAAACTGATACTTTCTGATCATTTTATGATTGCGATGACATATTTGAATGAAATGTGGAATTATAATTTGGGTCATCCATAGATAATAGAATAACTTAATAAATGATAATATTTAAGATAAAATCATATAACATAGATGTAAACGTAAATGCACCGTATAATAAAAAGAATTATTGTTGGCGCTAGGTGAGGTAAGATGTGCTCTTTTATTTTCTATAGACTAATAATAATAAAAACTACCATAAATTTATCGTGATCCGTACAGACTCCACAATACAACTCTTTACCTACAACAAACTCACAAGACAGAAAGATTAAGAAAATATTAAAATATATTTATTACTCATATCAAAACTAACTTAGCAATACATACCTGTCTTTTAAAGGCCCCTACATTAACATAATGGTTAGAATAAAATTCACTACATACGAAGCACAAACTGAAAACAGTTTACTTTGAATGTAAAGACAAAGGCAAAGGTTGTGTTTATATCCTACTTTACTCAATAAACAAAATAACACTATTCTAAGATATCCGAATGAATGGTGTTATTCCGATATCCCTAATCGTATCTATGCAGTGTAACGTAGGTAGCTACGTCATCTCCTAAATAAATCACTACATACTAATATCTGCTGATACCAAACGATATGCGACGGCATTTCGTGAAAAATATCACGACTTACACTTTTTAAATTCCTCGTGTTATTAATAATTTATTATTCGTCTCTTCTCCGGAATTTACGGAAATCTGTAGGCCGTATACGTAACGACATTGTGTGGCAGCGTCTCATCTTAAATGCTGGAAATCACTCACAATAACAAGATTTTATATTCCATATAAATGTATAGGGCTCTATGTTGAATACAAGATATACCAGTATAATCAATAGTTAAAACTGCAATTTATGTCCAAATGATTACTTATATGCCTTGGATACTCTTGATATTACGTATACGGCCTAATAATCACTCATTTACTCAATACCGTGTTAAATACAATAGATTTCCTTTTATATTTCTTGCAAGGTAAGCGGTATGTGCATATTGAATACTTGTACGCGTATTACTCTGCAGACGTACCGTGACTACAGCCGTGCCTTTCACTCTGAGCTGGAGCTCGAGCTCGAAGGCGTATAGCTGTAGTAATCTTGCTGCTAGGCGGTGTTTATTTGCTCGACATTGAGGTGTGTGATGAAGCGCAAGCGCATCTGCAGAGCGGGTCGTAGTTTACGAATAACGCCCTCCACTTCTGATTTGAGGGTGTCACCGACAAACATGTACTTGATATGGTATCTGAATATTTTTTAAGAAAATTGTACTGCAGGTTTTACAACAATTAATAGATACGGAAGAATGACTTAACTGTACTTCTTATGGAAGAGTATGTTGACTTATGATCGTAGACGCTATGATCATTGCAGCTAAAGTCAGAATTTTAATTCAATTCCAGATTTGACAATTTCAGTGTTGCAACGTTATGACAAGTACTAAAAAGTAACTAGTGACGTTGCGAAATTATTCGATATGAAATGGAATATTTCCGGATCGATTCTTCTCGTTTATAATTTTACTCTCGTAAACTAAGTATATCAGCAAATTAAATATTTCTGAACCGACATTTTATGAAATAGAGCAGCGATTACTAATTAATAAATAATTATTATGAATAACTATGTATTTATTTAAATAAAAATCAATAATTTAGTCTTTAATTGGCACACACACTGATTGTTTATCGATTTTTGTGTTCATCACTACACTATTATATGTGGTATCATTATTTCACAAAATGACAGTAGCTAATGTAAAATCTGGAATCGAATTAAAATTCTGACTATAAACACCTAAAGCCGATAGCATATTACACATTTTCAAGTGGCTACAGCTCGTAGCAAAATCAAATTTAAGCTTCAAATATTCGTTGGTGTCTAATATTCACTTACTGATAGATGTGTGAGCTGACTTTACCACGGGTTTAAGCAACCATGGCACCCAACTAACAATGCAAGTCTACCAGAAATCCGCCAAAATCGTTTGCCTGCAAGATTAGAGCACACACCACAATTCTGGCCTTCCTCAAACTAAGTTCAGGTAACTTTGTTAAAGACATAAGTGGTACAGTTGTATAAGAAAAGAAATAATAGATTTGTTTATTATTAAAATAAGAAAAAATGATTTTAAAAGGATACAATAAATCACAGATAGGATCGATATACTGCAGATGCGTTTGAGATTTGTCTATGTGCGCTAGGAGTTCGTATAGCGTAATCGTTATATCCATGACTGCCCGTGATATATCCGCCAGTCGCTGGAGGAACGGCCCCACAAGATGACAGAGGAATAACAGCTGAATTTCCGTGTGAATTTCTGGCGCCAATTTTTCTTTCACGAACCTGGAACAACAACAGATGCAGTCTTCTAATAAATATGTATTACTAGCTGACCCGACAAACGTTATCTTGTCATATAAATTAATTGTAGTGTAGAAAACAAGAAGTAACTATTTAAAAAAGTTGTGACAGAAAGGTGAAAATTTTGGGTTGTATGTATTTTTTTAATGCTACATTATAATATGTAAAACTAAAAATGAAAACAAAATGTACAAAAAGTAAAATGTTAGGGGTGAACTAGCCATATTACTTACGGGTATGAAAAATCTTTATAAATTGAATCCTATGGATATTCTGATGTATAAGCTATATTATTGCAGTAGTTTCATTAAAATCCATTCAGTAGGTTTTATGTGAAAGCGTAACAAACATATATAAATACTTACAAACTTTGGCGTTTATAGTATTAATATTATTTTTCATCATACCATGACATTAATATTATTACATAACCACAATTTTAGTTAGGTACTTTAGTCAGTCATGACGAATAAAACATACTCACTGCAAAACCTGCATAATTTGCCCAGGACCTGCGTGGAACCAGATGGAGTGCGCTAGGGCCAATGTCATACTATATCTATTCTCCAATAAGCATTCGTTCGTGGTCTTCAAATTAAAGAGTTGGAATGGTGTATACGGGTACGGCCAGTCAGTCATGTCACTGTGAGCAATCTGTTCAAGGATTCGTTCATGCAGGACTGTCCAGTATGGATCTGGTAGTGCTGCCATAATGAGGCCTATGGCATTAATCCAAAGCTGTATTTTCATTGCAGGTATCACGACGAACCCTTTGGTGATAACGTCCAGTATGTTATTCCCAACGAAATTAGGCGCCAAAGGCAGCGTCATCAACTCAACGCAAGTTACGTACAACGCGTGCGCTGAAGGATTCGGGTATTCGTTAAATCTCCAATCGGTGGCCGGGAAGTGTGATACGCCAGACATTGCTGCATTTTTATTAAGGTTAGCATTGCGTCTATATTAATATTATAAAGCAGAAAGATGTGCATGTTTGTAACGAATAAACTTAAAATCCATTGTACTGATCAGCAGAAGTTTAGTATGATGATAGTTACCGAGGAAGAACATAAGTTACTTAATACAATTTTATAACAGGAAAACATGTGTTCCCTATGGTCATTCTACTCGTATAATTGCGCTGCAAATGGAAAGTTAGTTAGAAATTGAGTTCACTTTATTGAAGATACTGCTATTTAGCTCTATTATTGCGACACATCGTATACAATAGCTGTTAGCTGAAAAGTAAATGGATGAAGTAATAACGTTTGCTCGTGGACATAATCAATGTCAGGAGCACGGAGCAAGTGTTCACTGCAGAGTGGACATGGAAGAAACAAACACTGATATGGACGATATGAATGAACTCTATTACAGTTGCAAGTGGTGCGATAGTAAAACGGTGCCAAAACAGTTTGTTAGAGATCTTTACGTTGCAGAGCCATTAGATAATGCAGAGTATCAAAGGCTGCCCGCTCTAATTTGTCCGTTGAGCCGCGATTTAAACCAACGACCATAAGGAACGCACAAGTCTGCAGATATTCCTGAATCCTCTTGAAAAATTAGAATCCTGTATTATTTGTTATTTGTAATCTAAGTAGAACGTATTATTTTTTATATATATACGTAGAAAATACAGTTTAAAGATGAGAATTTTTAACGTTTGTGCTTCTTAAAAAACAAATAAATGCTAGTGGATAAGATTATTTCGATGAAAATTCTGTAGAATACCATTTTCTAGTTATATAGCTTGATCACATTAATCCACAAAGAAGTTTTAATATTTTAAGTATTTTAAAGGATACTGTCCACCATTCTGTTGACCAAGCTTAGGTAGTAATTGAGATCTGGTGCCCAGGTGGCGGCGTCTGTGTCCGACTTGCCGAGGTAAGCTTGAAACATTTCTGTGGTGGCCCAACCAGACGGTCGCACTTCTTTCAACGACCCTAAAACGGCATTCACTAACTTCCTCTTCAATAGTGCTTTATCCCGAAGTTTGGATTCATAGTAGTGCAATGTGTTATACAAAAATGTTATCGGTCGGTCTAAAAATTATAAACTCTGCATTAAATCATTTTCTAAAGGACTTTCCCCATCATAAGAATATTATCATAAGAATAGTTTTAGCATATTAATAACAAAGCAAAAAGAAAGAAATGTCACTAGTCGATACTGCTAATAGGTGCCTACTTACATATTCGATTCACTTGCACGAGTTGCACTACTTTTAAACATATTTTTATTGATTGCGATTGAAAATAGGATGTAATCTGTGATTTGTCTATGCTCGAATGATTTTCTCAAACCCTATGTTGTCTCATGTGAAGCAATTTATGTTATTAAATCTTATTTATATATTCTATTGGATATTAAATGGTGTCATTAATAAAACTGAATCTGCTAGTGCTCCCATAATTAGTGTGCCTTACGGATTGATATCAGATCCATGCTGTTTTTAATTTACATTAATGATCTTCCACACATCACTAACA
Source organism: Scirpophaga incertulas (assembly GCA_036419045.1). Taxonomy (NCBI): domain Eukaryota; kingdom Metazoa; phylum Arthropoda; class Insecta; order Lepidoptera; family Crambidae; genus Scirpophaga; species Scirpophaga incertulas. The sequence continues at coordinate 11,938,706 of CM071626.1, read as the reverse complement.
CTTGTAAGCAGTCCTATTTGCAGATATGTACTTTAAAACCACCACTGCGAACTGATATGCGATAAATTTAATAACATAGTACTGACCGTGGAACTTGTACAAGTAACCAAGATGATCCAACAACTGTTCCAAGTTCTTGCTAACTTGAGGTATTTCTAAGTGCCTGTGGACTACAATATCCAAGACCGGAATGAATCTGAGGCAAACGTTACTTAAGTAGACCGGTATCGGTCCGCCATATGTATTATTGGATTCTTCCGGTGCAAACTTTTCCGGGTATTTACGGTGAAACGCCATATGTTTTTCATACCTGTAAAAAGTAATAAAGAATTCTGTGTATGCTATATTAATGTATATTCTTGTCTATCGCTCAACACGCGTCTGGGTCTAACATATAGTTTTTAAAGAAGGGTGACAACATTGTAATGCTTCCGTAAAAGTGTACATTTAGTTACGCAGCATCATCATCCTATTTTTTTACGTACTATTACAATTATTTGATTGTAATACAAGATACAATATCGTTTTCAGAAATAATTGTGTTTCATTCAATATATATCGACACTGTTAGTGCAATTATTTTCCTCAATATGCAATTAAAACCTCATCTCTACAACATTAGCACGCTAAGCCGTGCCAACATACTTTTCCGTTGCCCACACTTTATGTTGAGAATCCTTCCAGAGTTTTATTCCTGTAGAGAAAAATGGGTAAAAGAGACTTCTCCATCTCATGTACTCAAATCATTTGAGTTTCAACTAAAGAAGTTAAACCCTTTTAGTAAAATTTACTTTAACAACTTACTTGTTCGAATGAATAGTTATTAAGCTTTTGAGTTGAGTTCAAGATTTGAACACTGATCGCTAACTCTAGCATGAGCATTGTCGATAGATATTGACATCTAGTAAACTAAGGAAGTAATTTCAATTTAATATGAAAAATTAATACAATTACATTACGCCAAAGCATAGCATAGCTTTATATAGTTTTTAGAATATAAACCCATGGTAGCTACACAGGGTGTAAGATCTTTCATTGAATCGTATAATAAAAAAATAATAAATATATATTTCTTACACCTATTAATCCAGCCCAAAGTAAGCTCTATAAGGCTTGTATTATGGGATCTAGGGTAACGGATAAATTTAGATACATTATACATATGTAAATAAATTTGATAAAAATATAATATAACAACCATGACTACGATACAAATGGTCACATTCATCACGCAAACATCTGCTCCTAGGGGCGTTCAAGTATTACGTAACGCAATTTGGGGGAAGGGGGGGATCTCGCAAAACGTTACGATGTGTTATAGGGACAGGAGGGGGTCTTTCTTACAACACTTTATGTAACATTGTTTCTTTTTTTTATAAAATATTAGGGAATTAAAACTCTCAAATTGGTAACCGTTTACGTTTTACGGGGAATCCCTCGATTGTATTAGTCTGGTCGTCATTTTTAATTTCTTCACGCAAGTTGTTTAACGTTACGGTGCGTTACAGGGGGGGGGGGGTCAGACATCTTCAAAAATTGCGTTACGTAATACTTGAACGTTCCCCTACCGGGATTCGAAGACCCGTCACCTCAGAGATGGCGACACTTTGATACCGGTATACCAATCACTCGACTGCGAAGGTCGTCAATAACCAACAATAACCAATGATGTTATATACAAACAATAGATAGATATCGCACTAAATTGTGCCGTTAAAATTTGGGCATTTCATATATGTTCATTTAGTCTCATAAGTTACTGAAGAGGTCGTTTCTCTTAGATCTGTTTTATTCTTTATTAATTTTGTGAAACGTTAAAAGAAAACTATGCATATAAGCGGAGTCAGTTTTTAAGCTTCACATAGTAAAGTTTAGTTGAAAAATACTATAGAAAGCTGTATCGGAAATGCTATACTGCTTAACTTTATGATTCTGACGCAACCACAGAATGGAAACAAATACCGTATTTAACCTTATAATTCGTAACAGCCTACATCCGAAGTATTCTTTTAGACTAACACACTAACTTTCCAGATATACCATCCTTTAAGATATATTAGCAGATTTAGCTATATCATCAAAACTATAACTATATAGTGCCAAAATATAAATCACTTCATACTAATCAAGCTCGGTGGAAAATATGATTCAATAACTTGTCTATTTCTGCTGACATTGAAAGTATTAAGTATCTTACAAAAGCTCCTGAGTTAACGCTACTGAAATCCTTTGTCCGCCCTTAACACAGAAACAATACATTTCTTTAAAGGAATAATGATGTATAGTGATTACTGAATAGTAATCAGTTCAGCCATTCTTGAGTTTATATATATGTATATATAGATTACACACCAACTGAAGGTTATTATTTAAAAAAAATCTCTAAGAAGAACAAACCTTAACAGATCTTTCCAAGTGTTTTCTTTTATATAACTCACCAATTATTCTGTTTCCAATGTTCTGGTGAATTCTCCTTTACGAAATCCTGCGCCCTGTTTCTTAGTTCCGAACCCTTGAGTAAAAGAAGCTGGATGATGTACAAGCATACCTGACTTTCATTAGCATCAGGATTTGGACGAAGAACCTGACGACAATGTACATATATATGAGAAAATAATAAGTTTTCGACAGCCTGTAAGTATTTAATGTATGAATTATAATCATATTACAAATATTGTTGAAAATAATCAAATACTCTATCAAATCCAAGACTTGGCCAATGATTGAAAACACTATCTCACAACTAGATACATTAGTGAGATTGTAAAGTCAATATCTTTGTTTACAATTTGAATATTGATATTGTCAGTTTAAGATGTTATTAGGTTAGCTAATTACGTATTAAATTGAGACGTATCATAAATAAGGACTGAATAAATCAACCGACTTGTTATTACATGGATCTCACATTTTTTAATTTGCGACTTGGTATTTTGAGACTTCGTACAATAGAAATATGAAATAATTTTGGGTATTTTTCGTAGAGATGAATGATAAGTAATATAAAAATTATATTTCTCTCTAACGAACTATATTGAATCTGGCGCTGCGCTCAGGATTCTACACTAGTACGCATCCTACGCGTCAGTCGCATTCTTAGAGTAATAATATTATTTTGTTCCCTTATTTCATAATAAAGTTTTAAATGTGGGGAAATGTGTAGGGACAAAAATCGAGTAGGGAATTCTTAGATAGTTTGGACACAGAAAGAATGGACGAAAGAAATTTATAAGGCAAATATGAATATGGGCCAGTTGGGTAGGGGATGAATGATGTGATAATGATGATGAGATGATGAATGTAAAAAACCTTTTTGCAGCAATATAGATTGCTAACGGCACAAGGCTCTGAATTAGAAAAGCGGTGTGTCAAAACATAAACTACTCAGTTTTAGCCATCAATTAGAAGTGGATTTCGATGCGACCTCTAAATTCAAACTAGAAGACCTTCGCCAAGAGTAAACACTGTAACATGATAGTGATTCGTATTTATTGTGGATTTTTAAAATGAGTATATAATATGAGTAGTGTTTTCTTCGACTACCGAACCACAAGTGCATAATATAACAATAAATCCTTACCAAGCACAAAACCAGTCTATCGATAGTAACGATGTTGTATTTCCATATAATGTCATTGATGGCATCTACGCATTTGTTGATGTGCGGCCCGCCCGCTGGGTTGGTTACTTCGAACATGAGGTAGTCGCAGAACTTTCGCAGATGAGCGGACAATGCGCGCGCGCCAATTCTCTCTAAAATTCTTTCAAATACGAGTAATTTTAAGATCAATTTTTGGAATTAACAAAATGTTTTGTTAACGTAATATAACCTTCTTGCACGCACGTAAACCATAAGTAGGATTGTAGAGTACAACACACAAGCAAATGCGCTGCAATGCGTTTATTGCTCTAGTCCAATGTGCTATGCAAAAGCATCCTATAAACATATATCAAAAATATTTAATTTAAATATGTATATGTCGCAGTCACATTGTATAATTCGCCGTATTACATTACGGCTAGCTGTTATCAAAAACAGAGCCGTTTTGAAATGCGGCGGTTCAACGATTAGCCGAATTGAATGCGGCTGACTAAAAAACCGCCGGAATGTATTCGACGCCATACGTTATTTAACACGGCTACCCATAATGTAATAAGAGGTTAGCCGCCTCCTTGACAGTTTTTAGTTCAGATTCTTAACACTCGTGGCGCTGTCTGGCATAATAACAATAATGGCGTTGGATACAGAAAGTGTGTTGCTAAATTGCGAAGTTATGAGTGAATTGAACAAAGAAAACGTGTTAAATTCAGTGAACAGTGACTTTAAGAACAATTTTCAAGTGCAATTAAAGAATTTAATGTGGAACAGTAAAGAAACCATGGACAAAAGAACGAGTTTCAGAGGTTATAATGCACATCAAAACTACTAAAGTGGCTGTGGATTCTGATGTTCGGTGGAATCCTACACAATATTATTGGTGTAAAAAATATGATGTTATGAATGGGGCCGATGAAGATTATTTGATCTTAAACAAAAATAATCCAGAAGATACTATTCGAGTAGTATCCATGGAGCAGTATTTTGATACTTTAAATTCACAACTTTGAAATTCACAAGGAAATTGGCCACGGTGGGCGAGACAAAATGCTGTAACGCTATCAAAAATAAATTATATATTCAAAAAAAGGCAATTGAAATATTTGTCTCCTTATGCCCAATCTGCGAATCTAAGCGAAACGTTTTTTTTAGTCCTCTTTTTATTTCATATAATGTTACCTTTTTTATTTCGTATAACAATTTTTTGGAAAAGTTTAATTGTAGTAAGTATTTTAAGATGGCTGTCCCTTGTGATTTATAATATTAAGGATAAACAATTATGTCTAAAGCCAAATATTTTATTTTGTATAAAGTAACTGTGATAGTAATGATTGATTAGTAAGGAATATCGTAAGAAGAAATCTGTTAGCTTATTTTGATTATTAAAATTAATTTTCATTTTAAGCATTGTTTTATTTTGTAAGTATGGTCATCCTACAATTTAAATAGTAGTACGATGCAGCTAAACGTGGGCCGCCTTTTTGACGAAGGGATCGCAATAACAATCCGGCTAATCGTTGAACCGCCGCATCTCAAAACGGCCCTGTTTTTGATAACAGCTAGCCGTAATGTAATACGGCGAATTATACAATATGACTGCGACATATATAATATACTTATATATAAAAAAATATTAAAAATATTTGTATTCTTATTAATTTAGTTCATGAAATGATTTTTATAAACCAGCCTGCCACATTCAATTTGCGGACAGACTTAGTATAGCGAGCATGTGCAATTCAGTGATGTAAGTGGTTAAAATAGAGTATAATACAAATAAATTTAATACGGAAAGAAAGGCATTTTTAAAGCTACATTAGACTTTTGATTAGATATGAATAAATACGACATTCAATCATTGTAAAAATTTTAATGTAAAAATAGGGGATTTAAAGATTTTTTCACAAACTGAAACGATATTGATGAAAGTTAATATAGTTACAGATTCGCAGAAAGAAATAGGGATATTTTTACCATTGAAATATACATATTAACTGGAAAATGTGAAAAGAACAGGTGGTCGGGTGTTAACACTCGACCACCAGTTCTTTTCACATTTTCCATTCACCACAATAAACTAATTTATTGTCGCATGAAGATAGTTGGAGACACGTGGAAGAACAGAAGATAATGTTTACCGCAGGAAAATATATATATCCTTTTGGAGAAACCTATATAATGCAGTCAAAAAGCTAGTAAAATATAATTATATAAAGTAGTAATCACAGGACTAATTGCCGATATTGGTCGAAGTAGGAGTTATCCCTTGTCACTACTGGTAGTAAATTAGTTTAACATTGAAAATAAAGGAACAAACCAACCAAAAAGGATCTGTGATATGCTATAATAAGATTTTTTTAAGGAAATAGACTAACTTGAACGCAATAGGATTGATCCTGTTAGTTTCAAATATCATCTTCCACAGGAGACAAAGAAACAGCGGCGTTCCCGGAACTGAGAAATGAGATATTATGTCATTGTCATTAGCCATCGAAGTCCACTTTCGATACTCCTCGTCGACAGATTTTTTCAAAACTTGCTTGTTCTCTTTAGGTGCAGGATTCTGAAAATATTTATTTATTATTTATAGTATTTCTAAAAGTAAACTACGATATTTACTGGATCATTCATCATCACTTCGCTTAATTCAGTTGTGACGAGAGCCATTTAGATTATATTTTCTAGGAATAGTGGGTTAGCATAGCGAAGAGTTTTAACACTTCAGCATATCAAGGTTCTTTTGTGTTACCAAGTAAAAAAAATAAGTAAACTTTAGATTACTTTTCTACCACAGAACACAATTTATTTTTACTAGGGGCTAACTGAAATTTCAAATAAAATAGAAAACTGAACAAATTTGACGCCCTTTTGAAACTCTGCTACTACTTCCCCAAAACGTTATGTACGAGTATAAGAATCAATCTACAAAGTATACATATTTATGATATGGCGGGTAACACATCATATGCAAAGCGATCTACACAGAAGCGTTGTTGTGGTGAAGGATACTCTGGGAGGTTATTTCTCCAGATATTTTTCCGAGATAAATAACAAACTATTACCAATCTGCAATAACTGTTATTCGATCCGCTAAAACAAACTACACATTGTTACATTTTTCAACCATACCACGGTAGCAATCATCACAACAGAGATTTTGGGCCTCAATCAAATTATTTATGTATCCACCGGGCACATAACTTCCTGACCACTAATGTAATATAGGAATACATGTCAAAACTGATACGAGTAATGTCATATTGCCTACAAGTAGTCAATTCTAAAAAGTTCTAGTATCGTACTAGAAAATCATTTTTCTGAATATTTCAATTTTACATTATCACTTTGATACCACTGATAGTTTGTGGTCCATCAATTTTATATTATAAATGCAAAAATTTATCGGACATTTCTTTATCGCTGTAAGTTCGGCATTCTAGAACTGTAGTACATAACAAGATTTACCCATTGTTAATAAACTATATCATTATATAGTTATATTACTACAGCACAAAATAGTCAAACGACAGACGTTTTTACATATGTGTGATTGGGTCACTTCGTAAAATAATAAGTCGACAGACCTGAGATTGGGTCACTTCGTAATATAATAAGTCGACAGACCTGAGAAAAGAACTCGACCAGCACAGGTGGGAAACATTGAAGAGTGTGCTGAGACCACATATGTGGTGTATTGGTCATTATAGTTGTCAGCAATTCCTTAACTGCGGATCCATCGCTGCCTGTACAGAAAAGTTACATTTACCAATGAAGTTGCTTAAAGCGTACACTTGACCCACGGCCTCATTATATGTGTAGCAACACATAATATTATAAATTCAGTTAATTTCTTTATGTAGTATTTTTACAAATTAATTAATTATATGCATGCATCAAATCTATATTAAATAAATTAATTGAAACTTTTTTACCTACAGGATAAACTTTTACTGTATGAAAAATATAGGTGAAAAAAAAAAGTAAATATTTTATATTTTGTAAGTGCATAATTAAATGTGGGAAAATGGCATGGTAATCATATTTCATGTATTCGCAGTCCGAATAAAGGAAATATAGCGTTGTACAAGTGTAAAATAGAGCTAGAAGCAGCTCCTGGGACTTGGGACGCAGTTGTAAGTTTAGGGACGCATATCACCTCTATCTATTAGCTATAACCGATACGATTCTGCGATAGCCTGCCTTTGATACGCGTTCTAGTACAAAATCTTACAAAAATTTACAATAACGACATTAAACGTAAGTTTTAATGTGAATCAATATAATTGAATTTAGAATGAGTGTTTGTAAACTGAATTCTTAATTCCATATTAAAACCAGCTCAAGTAACTATTTGAGCAGGTTTTATGGTAAAATTAATTTAAACGGCCGGGCGAAAAAATCACCATAGTACACTATATCTATCATTATTATAATAAAAAGAAACAATTTTATACATGAATATATGTCTGTTTTCCAATCATTTTTCCGCTACTAACCTTACTTCGATCAATCGCGCGCCTTCACATATTACAAATAGATAGAAGAATACTTTTATGAAACTAATAGTTACTGCACAAATGACAAAATCTTCTCACTGCGATCTATCCGGTTGGATATAAATATGCAAGAGGACGAATCAGCCCGCAAACCGAACGTTATGGGCCGAAGCTACCAAACAACCGGCAACGCGACCAAATATATCCTTGCAGTTTATCTTTAAGATTATTTGCAATTATTAATTATAACAGAAATGTGTAGAAGTTGATGCTCGACAATAAACTGAAATTTTATTAACACAAAACTACGTATTAATAAACTAGATTTTGTTAATAATGTATTACCTGCTCCTGTCATATAAATTCCACGAGCTAGAGTAAGGACGAGAACTCGATTCAACTCCTCACTCTCTGATGATACCAATGACTTGGGCTCAGATACCACTTTTGCCATTTGCAATTGTACACCAGAACTGCCGAGTCCAGTTATAAGGCGCAGCGCAGTACTTTCGAAGCTGTAATTAATAAGCAATTCTATTATTAATACTGATAACGTTCTAATAAACGATAATAACTTTCAATTTAATGCTAACACTTGATTAATCATCAGAGGCGCGTACTAAACGATAATAATATTACAGTTTTACAAACATATCTTTATATGATGTACGAGACAATATGTTATTATGTTCAACCAAATTATGAAAAAGTTTCAATTGGATTTCTCTACTTAATAACAGCTCAACGTATTGATTATATTCATATGAAATCGTGGCAATTTTCAAGGAAAATACTTATATAAGTAATATATAACAATGATAATTGTTTCTCCTAAAAATCTTTTATCATCATGTCCCTATATCAGAAAAGGGTAGACGACTACAACTGATTATGGCCGTTTTTATACTATAATTATCTGATTTGAGCAATTTATATCTCATGAAAGTATGTCAATATAGAAATTTCAGTTTAATTACTAAGTTATATTGTTTTTAGATTTCTAAAAAATGAGCAATTATTATTTACTTAATTCTAATGAAACGAACACATTTCTAGCATTCTCGCATTAAATGTAACATTTTTTTATATAGAAAGTATACCTATAAACGTACAAATAACAAAGTTATTTTAAAATTTGTTTATACGCTCATACAAATTAGGCGAGTTTACTGAGTTATGACGTCACAATTGCAGTGTTTTTAGTATGGAGCGTTTTTGAGCGACCCGCGACAGCGCCGCAAACATGGCGATGTATCTTCAAAAGTAATAGGTGCAGGTGTACTGTTGGTTCTACAATATTTCTCACTTAAAAGAGTACTCTTATTATATACAGAATTTAAAAAATTGTCATCTACCCAATTATAATATACTCTTTATTGAACACAAACATTATAAAAATATTAGGAGGTACAAATTTATTTGGTCTAATGGCGTCTAATGGCGTTTGGTCTTCCAGCCTACCCTTTTAGTGATATAAATAGGTTAAATGTGGCTGCTATTAGTGAGTTTTTTCTGTAATAACTCTTATCACTATCACACTCAACGGGCCAGTTCACGCAGTGCGCGACAAGATCATGTACCACGCTTACTTTTCAATTGCCGCGACCTTGATGTTTCCGTTTAAGGTAATCCTGAAGAAATTACATAAGTAATTTAAAAAATAACAAAATCAAAATACCATAGCTGTAGCTGAGTTTGATTGGCTTGCGGATATGCAACTAAGGAATGTATATTTGAAAGAAGTGTCACTCTATAACCGGATTGTATATGGTGAATTCTATATGAAAACATATCCAGTAAGTTGTGAAGGATTCCCCATGCATGGGATTTGAAAACATTCGGCAACAGTTGATCTGAAAATATAATTATTTATACAAAATTATTACATTTTAAAATGATGCTTATCATGTGATGTTTATAACGGAATTATTATAGATATATACTTACTGATAAACCCTTTAATACCCAATGACTCTATTTCTGTGTACACCAAAAGTCGACTATATGTTTCGACTAGAGCCGGTGACATCATACTACTGCCTGGCATATTTGTCTTGTTTTGGGCAAGTTTGGCAACATGTGTGACAATGGAGTGTATTAAAGACATCTTACAATGTAATGTCAAACTGTCTAAAATACACATAGACAATGGGACAGTGGGTAATGGAGCTGAAGGGCTTCCGTTAGGTAGAGACTTCTGACTACCAAAGAGGCTTTCAATTACAATGCCCATAGGCCTTGCAAAATATTCCTGATTTGTTGAATAAGCATTACAAAGGAGTGCTATCCGAAAATCAGAACCCATTATTGTTGGGGAATTGTTAGATGTCATCAAGTGTTGAAGAAATCTAAAAAGAATTGCACAATTAGATATATATAGAGAAACAAATATATTGATTTCGTAATAATTTAATACATACTCATATTGAACCTTAAGGTTTTGTGGTATTGTCATTGTTTTGTGTTCGGTTTCAGCCTTTTTCAATAAATGTGCCCAAATGCATAAAACCGCCATTTGGTGTGTGCAGTGAGCCTTAGTACAATCAGGAACTGGTAAAGGTTCCTTCTCAGGATACAATAATTCATACAATTTTATTATAGGGAGGAAATTTGATAATGGATTTCGCTGAATACTTCCCGAAATAAATTGTAGGAGAACCCACATCAAATGATCCCGTCCCTTTTTCATATCATGACCAATCAGTTTGTTATGCAGACCCATCACAATATTTGGGAATGAAGCAAACCCAATTAGTATTAAATATATAACTTGAGATGACAAATGTAGCCAACACCAGTGTGTAGATGACATTTCATCATCCTCATTCTCCTGTTCACTTTTTTCCATTGGTAAAATCATCAACTCTACAAGTTGATCTTCCAATGCTATACAACGTTGCTTGTGTTGTTTTTGCAGTCCTAACATTGAACACATCATATCTCTGGAGTAAGGTTGCTGGAGCACATGTCGTAACAATGCTATCTGAGGTTTTAGCATTTCATCATTGTAAGGTAAATTACCTTTCAAAGAAAATTTCAAAGTGAGAGGATCAAGACGCCATGGGTTTACCAGGTGATCAGCATAACCAGAAAATTCAACCACAGGCAGCATATGAGAATGACCAATAATAGAAACCATTTGAGCGCATGGTCTAAAGCTTTCGACAAAACTTGACAAAAGCTTTGCAAGTTGCCAATGAGGCCAGTGATTATTATCAGGATTATCTTTGTGAATTTCTGTCACAATGAAATAAGCTGGCAACAGTGATGCATTCCGGTCAAAGATATATTCAATCACATTATATAAAGCTTTCATTTGTGGCATCGTACTAGAATTGAGTCTGACTGGTAATGTAAATGCTTTTTCACGGCAACCCTGAAATAATGTTGAAAAGGGGATTATTTTTGTCTAAGTCTAATATTCATATGTAATTTAAACTAAAGTTATATCCAAAAAAGATGATAAAGCGGGAATAAAGCTTATTGTAACTTTTTTGGTATGACAGGGAGCTCTTGGGGTTCTAATTAACTAACTAAGAGCAGTCTACGCCTGCACTTGATATGATTAACTTAATAATGTCTCTACAGTAGTAGAGCTTAAATGTAATTCTTCAGAATTAACGTAAAAATTAAGTATGGTTTTAAGGAACAATTTTCGAATTACACTTACATCTGCCACTTGTTTAGACAACATTTTTTGTAGCTTTAATGTACATGACAAGCTTATCAAAAATTGTATTAACTCTGACCATAACGGGCAACTGATATCATTTGAAAACCATCATGTTTGTTCTAAGCGTGAGATTACTTGTAGACCTATCACAAAACGCGGCTTTGACAAATTTAGAAGCAACATTATTAATCAGATTGCAAAATTTATTTACTGAAGGATTAAAAGTCAATAATTTATTTAATGTAATAAAAAATTAATATAATGGTATATTAAAAAAAGTTATAAAATAAATAAATAAATAAATAAATAAGTAAACAAAAAATCTGTAGATTCACTCTCATTAATAGTCAATAATAAACAATTAAATCAAACAATGAAGTGGGATCGGTTTTTCTCAAATACCAATAGAAACTACAAGTAATCTCAACTCTTGCCCAAGCGAAGCCTTGCCCTCTTGAGGCAGAATGTAGAGAAATGCAACAAGGTTTTTAAATTGTGATTCTCTTAGAGATTTATTTAAAGAGATTAATATAATGACTAGCGGGCAGTATATTAATAAAAAAAATATTTATGTGTATAAAAACTGTAACACATTTCATGCTAATTTTCAAATGCATAATTTAAACACAAACAATAAAAATAAATTTGCTGTTCCCATGTACAGGCTACAAAATACTAGAGGTTCGTTTATGGGCAAATGTATAAATTTTTATAACAAGATTCCATATAGTGTGGCTGAATTGCTTTTTCATAAGTTCAATGTACAAGTTAAAAAAACGCAAATGAATAAGGGCTATTACAAAGTCAATGATTATTTAAATGATGTCAATGCTTGGTGTTGATTTGAAGACATTACATTCTAAAGTGTAAATATTTGTTTTCCCACATAAATTGTAAACACATATGTACTTGTATGATAATTATTGTAAATGTTATTATTACTTTTGATAAAGCTTATAAGTTTCTTGCGCTCATTCTTATTATCAGCTAAAAAAATTTAGACGATTCTAAATTTGATGCTTTCTATAAAGTCATATTTAAATAAAGTTAATTTTAATTTTAACAAATTATTGATTTGATTTCAACTATACAAGGCATATATGCCATATAAAACTCTATACCAGGCCTAGCACCTAAAATACATTAGGGAGATTGCAACAAAGTTGTCTGTATATTATTGTTACATCTTATTGATTTTTAGTGTATACTGTCTACTATGATTGTGAATCTTGTAGAAGCCATGACTAGATGTATGATGATATGGGCAGTCTGATTGATTACTTGATTCATTGCTTAATTCATTGCTTAATATATTATTGGATTCAGTAAACATTGTATTTTCACTCCATTTACATTTCATATAAATTAAATGTACCATAGAAGTATTGGTGTATGTATGTGTATAATAGACATCATTCAGGTATATAAAGGTAAATTGAAATTCTTAAATATTCTAATAAGCTAATAAGCCATCGGCTAGTTGAATCTGCTATTAAATAATTATGAGAAGAGCCAAAAAAAAACAAAAACGCTGGTATTCAGTTGGTAGTCTATTCAAAATAAAATAATGTACATAAAATTATTTTAATAGTTATGGCGACTTATGACCGCCAAATAATTTTGTAATATATAGACTCACGCCTCATTCTTATGGGGACAGGCTGAGATTACAATTTTCCACTTGCTACAATCTCAATATACTTCCCTAGCTTCTTCAATTTTCTTTAATACTTGCATGCACACTTGTCATTTATGGATACTCTTGTTTTTGATGTGTTTGAAGATATATGAGCCAGATTATACAAGAAAAACAATACTTTCCGAATTTAACTGTAGAGAATCATAAATGGCACACAATTGCACGATCAACAATTGTAAAATTTTGACAGCTGCCCCAGTTTCCAGTTTTCAACCATACAAATTGAAAGACACTTTGTATGGTCTTGTAAACAATGAGACTTGATTTTTATACTTTTATATTTTGATTAATCTTTTCAATTTCATAAATTAGAGATATTTTAAATTTTAGTGTTTTGTTTAACTCATAGGCCTTTATTCCAATATTACATAACATAGAATCAAATTCATTAGTATATACCCTATGTTTATTGTAAATTAATTTAGTAAGCAGAATTAATTTGAATAGTAACATTTGAAATTGTACCTATACAAGAGGTCATTCAATTAACAAGTGAAATAAAAATGATAATGTAATAATATAGAAATTTTATAAATATGCTATAGTTAGCTTGTTATCAATATTATGGTTAGATGTGCTATATATATGATATGTTTAGCAAATTTTGTGCATATATAACATAAAATAATATCATGTCATACATAACATAAAATAATATCATAAAATTAATAATAAGCCACAAATACTTACTTTCATAACTTCTCTTACACCTTTATAATCAACACCACCGATTATTCTTCTTATTAAATTAAAACATTCAATCCAATAGTCTCCATTTTGATAAGATAACTTCTCACTTGTTAAAATACAATCACAAAGCATACTAAAAAAAGACATACATGAATCAGAAGGTATTAAGATAGGTTTTTTTTTTTAATTTGATTGTCACCATTAATATTAATTCCAAGCAAGTTCAGGCTAAAGAAATTCATATTCATCATTCTGCTGGATATAGACCTCCGTACTGTAATCTTTGCTAACGCTTTGGTCCACCTTATGGGTATGTACACTGCATTTTTTGGCATTTCAATTTCAAGAGAATGTTTGCTGAACAGATTGTGAACTGCTGGGATGAGCAATGCCTACCCATACATGTACATACTGAATTCCTGTATATGTACACTTATACACCATCCAAGACAAAGTTTGCATTATAGATAAACTAATTTTTAATAAGACTTATTATGAAGAAACATTCTAGTGTTTATATATACCCCATGAAAATAAACATTATACTTTTAGGTAAGACATTGTTGTTCAAAGTGTAATTATAAATGAAAGATAGCTTCACTTTAATGATTTCTGTGTCCAGATATATAATTATTTTGTAAAAGTCAGGTCAAACCAGAAGAAAAAATTAAGAAAATGAAGAAGCCTATATACAAACCGTGCTTGGAGAATGTTAGTGTTCACTAAGTTTTCTAGGAGTGTAAGCAACTGCTTCATTTTATATCTGTTAGTTAATACTGCAGTTAGTGTCAGATATTGTTTTATAGCAGGCTCCTGTAAATCTACACTTAAGGTGGTCATAACTGCACATAGTTTCTTTTGATACATTGCTAAACGTTCGTTTTCATGTTCAGGTTTGTATACTAAATAGCAGCTAAATGCTTCTTCAACAGCTTCTACTCTCTGCAACAACAAAGACAAAAGTTAACAAAAGAATAATAGTAAAAAAAAATATTAATAAAAATGTACACAATCTGAAATGTAGTAAATACAATAAAAACTTACTAAAATTTCATGAACAATATTTGCCACTTGTGAATCGCCCATTGTAATTAGAAGTCTCGTGTTTATTTGTATATAAAAAAAATATTAAAATATAGAGGTTGCATTTAGGATATTACATGAAATATATAAATGAATGAAACCATGATAAATTATTTAATAGTAAATCAACACGTGTATAAATTATAGCAATAATATATAGTTTTGGAACGGTTTGCGGGAATTTTGGAAAATTAAGTCTAATACGAGTGTGATGTTGATAGCGAAACGAAATATTATTTATAGATTAGATAAACAGCAAACTGTCAAACAATTCACAGATAAAATAATGATTATGACACCTCGCGGCACTCACGCGACCACAAACGCCGTGATCTTATTATAGTGCTTGTGCAACCGTACCAAGTATAGTATATTATTTTATATTCGTTACAAGAAACAAGACATTTTCCCATAATGTTTTGACAGAATACCCGTTTATTAAAGACAGTAGTTAATAAGAGATTAAAAAAAGAATGATTGTCACGTCAAGCCGTTGGGTCATTAGGACCAATGGGTCAGGCTGAATTTAGTAAGCATTATCTATTACCTAAATTCTGTCTGCAGGTATGTTGGGTATCAATTATAGACGAAGCCAATTTTGGGCAAGAATTCCCATTCAATCGTTTGTGATAAGCTCCACCTGAGTCAGAACATTAATGCAATATAGGCACGCAAGAGGAGAAATCGTTTTCGTTACCAGTATAGACTTCTTACTGGAAAAACCTCCGACCCAAAAAAAGTACGCAATTATTATAACAAATAGTTAAAAATGCTAAATCCGATAAAAAGCAAAAATAACTTTTAATACTACGTAAGTATCAACTAAAGCGTGTCAAACTATCTACTCGGAACTTTGTGCCACCTTTATGTCGGAGGCATAACCACTAATTTTGAACTGCAAATGGTTATCTTGGCCTGCTGTTGACCGTACGTATGACTTTTTTGATTAAATTTTGTCGCGTCGGGTGACCGCTCTAATTTATTAGCCTAACGTTTTTTCTTTTGAATGTCTGAATACTTTCTTTAAAACTTTATTATAAATATAATTTTATTTAGATAGGTGATGTTATTATATGATTTATTTTTTGAAGGTAAAAAGCGGTCCCCCGGTAAGAAGCGGTTGAAATTGCCAGTGTACTATATATTGTAGAACGTTTTACTCCAATTTCCCCAGTATTGCTAGCGTCATTTCTTTCCCTTCGACTTGACAAACACAAACAAACAAAGTGTAATTCAGGTTACATCACTGACTTAGAAAAAGTCAGTGGGTTACATTTTTGTCAAATGTCCGATATTTACCTATGCTCAATATTTAATCTGAAGTTCAATACTTTGTTTTGATTTGCCCAATAACGAATAAAAGTGAAGCAAGATCAGCACATCGCTATGATGTAACTGCAAAATTTTAATATAAAACACTTTTGACATGTTTGAAAAAGCTGCCTACCTAAATAAATTTGTTTCGTCGAAAAATTTATTATGTAATATAATTTAAAATATCTTGATAGGTTTTATTATATCGCGTTTCGGAGTTAAACGCATAAAATACATTCACGGTCTCTCTCACACCCTTTTATCAAAGTCCCTCCCTGAAATCATTACTAATCTCTAATCTGGTCTATGGTTTTATTATCTGTGTTCTGTGTTAGATTTAGTCAGTTTGGAACTTGTTCATTTTATCAAAATTAAATATTTTTATTGAAATATATTATTTTCTACAAAACCTATGGTTCTACCCAATTATAGACGGTGATGGATTCTCCGCCATCATTTTCCACACAATCTGACGCACCACCCTTAAGTGAGGATAGTGGATTACTTATTACAAGTGGTTCCTTTTCAAGTGACTCTGCTAGTGGATGGCATCACGTCGCATCTGAGGTAGGTAATTGGATTAATTATTACGTTAAAGCTTGCTCTGTATTCTCAGCGTATGTGTGAAATCAATAATATTAAGTTATATTTCAAATTATAAGGAACTTGCATTTATTATTAGCTAATGAGATATTTTTAAACTAATTATTATTCAAGTACTCTTCATAATTATTAAGCACTATATAGAATTACATACAATTTAATATCTGTATAAAAAGGTAATTTTAATCTGTTATGTAAGTCCAAAATCTAACTACAGTGTGCTTGCATAATGTTATGGTGAATTACAAATAAGTTTGAAATATACAGTGGATGGCTACAATTAAAATAATTGGGATTCCAACATAACAAGGTTAAAGCAATGTGCACTTAAAACTGTTATCATAGGCAAATATTATATTAAATAAAGTAATTTTTTGTGCATTATGCAGTAAATAATTTATCATACACAAGTTAATTTGATATAAATATTTACTACTAACTTCGAAACTAAATGACCTGTAGACTTGAAATTTTGCATTTTAAGTATGTGATATAGCTTACTGGATGACGAAAATTTCTGCGTTCTGGTCTTATCCAGAGGTTCTCAAATAGGGGCCTGAAAATGCGGCGAAATGGTTCCAGTAAAGAATGGTACGACAGTGTTTGCTTCGTGCTCGACTTGGCGAGTGATACAATGTTATGATTGCTCTTGTATTAATAATAAATACATAAAAATCCAGTAATTAGCTCATGTATTGAACTCATTGATATTGGCCAGTCAAAAGTTTAGATTGAAACATACTACATTCCACTACAAAGACCATTTTTATTAAAAAATGATCAATAACTATTTAATATTTATAGCTAATCCCAAATTTACCAGACACTTTTAACTCAATTAAACAAGACAAATCCAAATACACACCATAACTATGCAGGTAAGTAACCAGTCATAGATGAGCTATTTTATGTCACAGATTTGGTCATATAACACTAGCCATCCATCCATGGCTTTGCCTACTTGGATCAATTTTTCATCAATGCTCCTTAACTCAAAACGATTTTTTTAATTTCAAACAGCAGTTACTGAGATTACAGCATTACATTGGTGTCAGCTGCCTGGAGTTTCATAATTTCCCTGGCATTTGGGGGGGGGGGTTGTATCAATACAATACTTTCAGCACTTTCACTTTCAATTTCAAACAGCAGCAAAAGCAAAGTTTCGCATTTATGACACTCACTCACTCACTCACAATCATCAAAATATAACTAGTACTTCCCATAACCACAGAGAGCTGATATTTGGTACAGAGTTAGGGTTTTATGGCCACATAAAGGGAAAACTATAAAAATTTGTGTTTTACAAAAAGAAGTTAAAACCCACCAAAAACATTCTGTAAAAAACGTGGCCATTGGTAACACCACGTTTTCCAAGTGGCAATTTTCCATCGTCAATGGGTAGCGGTTCTGGCAACAGATTGGACAACGGCAAAGTTACACAACATTATAATAATAATGAAATCGCAATAAGGAACCTTAGACTTGGCATGACTTTGTTATATTACTTTTTTAGAGATAAACTAGCAGCTCCATCGAGACTTGGCTAGTTTTTTACAGAATGTTTTTGGTGGGATTTATATTACTGTGTGTGATTATAACAAACAATACACAAATTATTTCTCACGAAACTTTGTATGGGGCAGTTTATACAAAATTAGAATCACAATGCAGGAACGCTATGCAGTACAATTATACTTTTGTTACCATGCGACTACTCTACTATTAATTAAATTACAACTAACATTATAGTACATAATAGTTATGTTTTGTAGTATAAAATATGCCTAACATACTCTAGTTTTTTTTTCTTTAGCTCTAAGTTCAACATCATAGATTGTCATGTGATTGCAAATTTTCATACATTATTCAAGTCCTAGCAATTTGATTTATTCTAACAAGTAAATCGTGGCTGTGGTTTTATTTGTAGCTTAAATTAATTTATTGTGCCAAACTTTTCTATGGGATTTAATATCTGGACAATAAATAAACATAAACCATATGTAGCTTAAATCTAAAGTATGACTTGTTTTTTTAAGCTACTATTAAAAGGGATGGTTTATTAATCGAACACTTATTTGAAACAAAATTTAATATCATGAATAAAGGCACAGTGCCCACTTTTATAAGTTCTAGGTATCAAACAATCATTGACATTACCGTGGCATTGCAGTGATTGCATGCTCATATGAGTATAGTACTTGTCTAATGAACCATTCCTTGCCTATTACTTGATGCAAAGTTTTCCAATTACTTTATAAACTAAATATTAGTTGGGACTAGCTTTTGCCCGCGACTTCGTTCGCGTGGATGTTTTTTTTACGACCTCACATTAGAAACCTCAAAAATTGTAGCCTATGTGTTATTCTGATGTATAAGCTATATTGTGGTAAAGTTTCATTCAAATCCATTCAGTAGTTTTTACATGAAAGAGTAAAAACATCCATACTTACAAACTTTCACCTTTATAATAGTAGTAGGACTAAGCACTTAGCCATATGGCAACTCCCTTAAAACAGATACAATTGGGTATACTAATGCACTACCAAAAATACTAGAACTCCTGATGACTGGTACAAATACAAAACTGCACAGAAATATTACAAAAAGAAATCATTGCAAAAATCACCAACATTTCATTTTTTTTATTAATTAAATTTCAGTTTGATAATCATTGAAAGTGTACAGTTGCAGGAAAGTGATTTTGATGAAAAATCTTTGTCATTATGTGAGTCTACTGAAACATCAGAGCGTATGTGTGGAGATTTTTTCAATACAGTGAAGAAGGGACCTGCTAAAGTAATCCTCACTACTATTCAACCACCACCAGAATTCCAGGTAAGCCACATATTTTCAGTTCCTTTTTTTTAAGTAAACAAGTTGCAAAACTCCTTAGTTAGAAGATATAATTAATAACGCATGAGGTTAATCAGAAATTATTTATCAACATTGGACATTGTGGCTGGTGCTATTCATATTGGTTTAATACTATGTATGCAGTGTGAGTCTTGATAAAGTGTACAAACAAAAAGGTGTAAAATTATACTTATTGATAAAAACAAAAGCAATAATAAAATTAATTTTGAAATACGCCATTTACTTGTTTTTACTATTATTACATTATTATATTGATAAAATTGTTATAACTTCTTAGAGAAGTGACTTTTGAGAGAGTGATCTTGTTAAAAATTGCAGTAAAATATTCTCAATTACAATGCTCTTTGATCAATATCTATGTTAAAAATTCAAATTTCACAAAGAAGTAACTAAATGAAAATTTTACATATTTTTTTGATCTTTTTGAGAAAATGTCTAATATCACATAAATTTAAGTAATATTTTTTCTAATAGTATAAAAAATAATATCTCTTGGTAACATAATATAATTGTGTTGATTGTAAGGCCTGTGAATGCTTCTCAGAACTCAGAGACTGTTTACGTTGAACAAAAGAACTCTGATAATGATAAATTGTTACCAAGGAACCCCCACGCCTTTTGACGTCTCGCTTAGGAAAAAAAAGATATAGCTGTACGGGTGTGTAGGAACATCATCATGATGATGATGTTGTAGCTGGACTCGATCACAAAAACGTATTATAGTAGCTTAAAACTTGATTTTTTTTACTATTAGATAGGTAATGTGGTGTGGATTAAGTTTTAGTAATGATACCGACAAAATTATTACATAAATTATGGAACTTTCGACATACATATTCTCGAAAAGAAATGCGTACGTAACCACAAAAATTTTAGCTATTCTATCAATATAAGATAGCAATTTAAAAAAAATAGAGGGTAATAATTTCAAAAGTATGGCTTTTATTTTTATCGATAAAATAAAGATAATTTCACCCCTCTGGCTCTGTTCTATTTATCAAGACTCACACAGTATATACATAAATCGTTTATAAGACAGTCAATAACTACTAAGATCATGACTGATAACTAAGCTGGGGTAATATAAAGTAGTCTCAATGTTTTGTATGGTGATTTAAATTTAATATAAAAAGTCCACTTAATGTTGACTTTGGCTTGGCAAAGACATGGTTATTGTGGGGTCCCCAGTATCAGTCGTCAATAATGAGTTTTATGTATGTTTGCGTTTAAACATTAGCTAGAGGTTGGCAGAGACATTGTCTAGAGACAAGCATATGCTACAAGTCCCAATTTTAGGTTCACACAGAGTTTTATTTTGTGACAAATAAACATTCTTCACAAAATAAAACATTAATTTAGTTTTGGATGCATTTATGACTACAACCAAATTGTCCAGCCCATTTACATAAAATGTAAATGTTCGATTGCATAATTGCTTGTACCTCAAGTATTTCTGTGGGCAACCAATAAACAAGTGTTATTTGCGAAATGATATACGGAACCTTGTTTAATGACATTAAACATGTCGATTTCATAAATAAAAGACTGTGAGCTTATTATAGACCCCTGCTGCTGTAGACCCCTGCTAGCTGTAGTTCTATTACTTAATATGTCCTTGTACGTTTAAGTTACGTGTACTTTTTTTTGGTTTTACTGTTGTGAATCTATTCACAACTCTAGCACTGGTCCTTACATTTCACGAATAAATGAAATACTTAAGGAAAAATGGCTGAACGAATTGAAATGACGGCCTATTAGTTGGTATCTTTCAATAATAGCAGGTTTTGTTTTTTCCGCTATATTCTGCAATTGACAGATGTCGTTTTTTTCGTTACACAACCAAGTTAAGCTTCGAATGTATAAAATATACTGTGCACGACGTTTGTTATGCTACTTTTATTTTATTTTACTATTGTTTTAACGCTATTTTATTCTATATCAAGTATATCTTATTCATCGTTTATTTACTATTTCTATTCCGAACATATAATATATTAAATATTGCCACATTGATCTGTTATGATTTACCATTTCGGCTGCGATGAGCATTAAGTGATCAGCTAAACTAAAGCACAATTTTGAATGCTGGTAGATTACTACTTGCTTTACGTGTTTTTTTCGGTAACCTGGCTTCGCTTTTTCATAAGATTATATTAATCTTAGAAGTGTACATTAGGCCTTTGCCAGCTATTCATGAATGCCTTGAAAGTCGGTGCACACGTAATTCATTAGAAGATTTCTGTTCATTGCTTGCACTAAAAGCTCAGAAAAATTCAACAACTTTCTGTTTAAGCTGTGATGTTTAAAGAATCTATATTGATATTGAGATGTGTGAATATGAAAAAAAGCTAAAATTTGAGTTTATCTCGTATCTTTTCTAAGACATACAATTTAGAGATTCATCTATATTCTGTAATAGGTATAGGGCCTAAAATATATAAAAAGGAATTGAATTCCTTTTTATATATTCTAGGGAATAAGTCACCTTTAATAAATTGAAGTACGGAAAATGATATATAGAGATTTTGCAAGAACCTCAGAAATGAAAATCGATCATTCGATCCTGCAAGCTTTTTAATGTTAACCGGGTGTTTTAGAACTAGGTCTAAATCGATTCGTTCGTTATGAATTCGTATAATGATGAATGTTGATTTAGGATTCATTACTACGAAAATCAATTTAAATAATTGATCTTAAAGTATCACATATACATATATGTAGTATTTGAAAATAGTGTACAAAATTTCTGAGTATCCGCAACCATGCTGCGTATCTATAATAGCATAATATTTGAAATCGTTTACTCTAAATTAACCTATTAGATTTCTGGTAACAGTGATACAACTTGTGACCTGGGCCATTAAATATCTGGACATTTTATCATAAAACATTTCTTAGAATGTTAATATGGCAATCGTATGAACTATATATAAAGGCATCCGTTTCTTTTAATTTCAGGACACTCCTGTTGCAGTTAGTACAATTAAAACTACTGACATATTTATACCTCCATTGAATACATGTGCAAATAATTTAAGCAACAAGACAATACTAACAAATTTAGATGTCCCGCTATCAACCAATCTTGCTTTGCCAATATATCAAAGAAAATTAAAACCAGATTCACTATATGAACGACGCCAATGCTTAAGTCATAGGTTTACAAGTCCCAGACTTCTTCATCTGAGCCCCTGTCGAACGAACAGACCATCCTCACGCAACTCTTTGTCTTCACGCCTGTCTAGCAGTCATAATTCGCTAGTAACGCAATTTCAAACAGATGATTCCAGTTTTATAACGCAAGCTATCTCACACGACACACTGTCGGCTAAGACGTCTGATATAACAGACATGTACAACGTCCCTTTCGACAGCGACATCTACGCAGTTCCCATTGATATGATTCGACCCAATCGCAATAACATCAGAAACAAATGTAAGAAAATGCCAAGAAATAATAAAAAACGAGTAAAAAGCACACCTCAAAATATAGGTACTAATTATCCTTTAGAACGAAACCTGAAAACAAAAGAGACAAAACATAAAGATATAAAAAATAAAAGACACAGCTTGCCCAGTTCCTCAGTGAAAAAGACTGCCACGGATTCGGACACAGAATCACTACAATTGACACTGCGGGAAATGAGAAAGTATTTACATACGTTATACTCTAGCTCCAGTGACTCAGAATGTCGAAACACCGCAATAATTCATGCAAAACAATACAGTAGAGATTCTACTACTTCTGTTTTATTGAAAGAAGGCAATGAGATTAATAAAGCAAGCGAGACTAATAATAATCACAAAAAAACAAGCAGGAATTGTTTTGGGATTAATGCTATTAATAAAAAACACAAAGAAACCAATGCAAAGGAGAATATTGAAGTAGATAAAAACGAGAAAACAAATAAGAAATCTAATCAGGGTCAAAAAAGTAAAGTGAATCCTGTGAGAATCTTGTCCATCAATCTGAAACAAAGTTTTTGCAACTTGTTTCGTTGGCGTCGGCAGCCTGTTGCAAGCACGATGGCATCTACTGAAAAAATATGTGAAGCAAAGAAGAGCTCCCCTCCGCCAGTTGTCCGTCGTGCGTTACCGCCATTGCCGCAAACCCCTCACTCTTCGCGTCGACCCATTAATGAAGATGATCAAATAATGGACTTCGCAACATCACTCCAGAAAGTAAAAGATGTGAGTAACTTGTCTACTATAAATTTAAAAGATTTTTTTTAATATTACATTCCATTAGTATTACAGAAATATCCTTTTTTGTAAGTAAAATTTTAATCGTATGGTCTATAATAAAAGCATAACAATAAATTTGAAGTTACTTGGGATACAGGATTGTGGTCGATATTTCTCCTGGGACCTGCAGACTGAATTGCCGTAAATGGATTTAAACTATAATCTACGCCGGAAAGAAGGCGTTTAGTCACATTTAGGATTTTGCCTTAAAAGCTATTTTAACCTTTTATGCTGATACAGCATCAATATACGTAATTAACTTCCACACTACTTCTGATGAGTTTTGTCTCTAGACCTCTTCCGCTTCTTCAATAATAGCCAAGATCAGTATTTGGTACATCCTAAGTTAATGAAATGTAATAGACATCTTAATGGAAAATACTTAAACTGGATCGTATATACCTAGAATATTGTTGTCCTTTCTGGACTGGAACTCCTGAATATAAGCTCAACCTAATATCGCAACTGAGTCCTTGATTCGGACTATGAACTTTTGTTCTCTATGTGTTTCATGTAGACTTCAACAGAAAGAACTTTGAGCAACTGTTTGCAATAATGCCTTCATCATCTTTTCACCATTGCACCACCAGCCATCGCATGAACTCACCCGTATCAGTTGAAACCAATCTAGATATGAAACGATCGAGATCAGCGTTAATGTAATAAAAAATAAATTTAATGGTATATTTAAAAAAAAAAGTTATATATAAAGAAATTTAGTGACTGGGCTACTTCAGGCATATACAAAAGCCGTACAAGACTATATGACCTATACAGCAAAAAGTAACTTCGAGTGACCCCGCATTTATAACTTTATGTTAGAAATTATTCAAAAATATTTAAGAAAGTGTGTCTGTGCACTAAATCTATGTTTATTAGTCACAAAATTTGTTCGTCAAAGAATAAAATAAAAACTACCTGGAACATAATTGAAGAGAAAAATGGTAAACAAAAAATATCTGTAGAATCACTCTCATTAGTAGTCAATAATAAACAATTAAAGTCAAACAATGAAGTTGCCAATGCATTTTAGCACGTTTTTCTCACATACCCATAGAAACTACAAATAGTCTCAGCTCTTGCCCATGCAAAGCCTTAGCCCTCTTGGGGCAGAATGTAGAGAAGTGCGAAAAAAACTGAAGACTTAATGGTATTTCGACTCATATACTTAAATCCATAGTACAGGAACTTGCTGCGCAACTCGCGTTCATATTCAATTTATGTGTTGATAA
Organism: Scirpophaga incertulas; assembly: GCA_036419045.1. NCBI lineage: Eukaryota > Metazoa > Arthropoda > Insecta > Lepidoptera > Crambidae > Scirpophaga > Scirpophaga incertulas. Next base: position 11,913,199 of record CM071626.1, on the reverse strand, counting down.
AGGTGTTTTACCTGACCTTATGAAAAATATCCAGTTCATTTCTTTATTTAAATCGGGAAATAAAACTGATCCTGTAAATTATCGACCGATTTCCATTCTACCAGCACTTAGCAAAATATTCGAAAAAATTATATGTAATCAGCTAACTGATCATTTAACAGGAAATAATATTATACATATAAACCAGTTTGGCTTCACCAAAGGACGTTGCACTATAGATGCTGGAGTTGCACTTCTCAAACACATTTTTAGTGCTTGGGAATGTAAACAGGATGCGATTGGTATTTTTTGTGACCTTTCGAAAGCTTTTGACTGCGTAGATCATCAGACCTTATTTAAAAAAGCAGAAGCATTATGGTGTCTCTGATGCAGCGTCTAGACCAATCAAATCTTATTTGTCCAGCAGAGTCCAGAAAGTTGTTGTTAATGGGACTGAGTCTGCAGATACTCCTATTGTTATGGGCGTGCCCCAGGGATCGATATTGGGACCCTTGTTTTTCTTGATTTATATTAATGATCTCCCACACTTCATATTTGCAGATGACACTTCTTTAATATTTAAGGTTGACAGAGGAAACGGCAATATTGACGTTGTAAATAGTACTCTTTCTAAAGCATTGCACTGGTTCTATTCTAAATATTTTATTTAATTGAAACACTGGTATGATACGATTCCGGCATTTTAGTGTGAAATTTACATATTTTTTATTTTATTTCAGTATGGTTGGTATTGGGGTCCTATATCAGTGGAAGCAGCGGAGAAAATACTTTCGAATGAACCAGATGGTTCATTTATTGTCAGGGACAGCAGTGACGACCATTATATATTCACTTTAACATTTAAATTGAATGGACTTAGACATGTTAGGATAGAACATGATCAGGGTAAGCACACACACAATATACTTTTTTAAGTTCATATACAGATGGATTTTTGTGATAACCGTTTTTCCCGTAATGAATAACACGTTATTTAACAACGGCTTATACTAGTATCCTGCTGTTGCTGTTGACAAAAGAATCGCCTTGTCGCATTGTTGTTGTTGCCACTTGAAACCTTTGTGTAGGCGTAGGCGCTCGCTCGGTTGCCTGACTGCTTATTCTTATAATATTAACCTTTCTCACAAGGAAATAAAGTTCCTATTTGTTTATTTGTTATAGTAAGTTTACTAATACGTAATTCACAATTTTGTATCTTCGCGCGTGTGACAATTAGACTCATTTTGATTTACAGTGTGATTTGAAATAACAATTAGGTAAACTGTTGCTGGCTTGCTGCTGCCTAAGCTGTTGTAATTTTTTTTGTCACGCATTATTTGCTGTTGTGCGATCGCGCGTATGCAAATAAAATTATTCGTTGCAATAAGTAAATAATGTAAACATTTGAATGTAAATAATGTAAATAACAAATTATGTACAGATCAATGAACTTTTAAATACGCCTGAAAATTATATTGATTCGGTAATTAGTTTTAAATTATTTAAATTACTGCCTAATATTCTGACAGTTTGTTAAGAATAACTAAGCTAGCTATAATAACAATAACAATGGTACTCAACAACATTTGTCAAAACAGCAATATAACAGACAACAGTTTACAATAGCAGTTATAGGAAAATAACATAACAGTGTTATTCATTATTACAAAACAGTCGTTATTGCCATCACTGCTGAATTGTATTCTCAGATTTTAGCAGTGTAGTCCGTAACAATCATAGAGAAATCTATACTAATATTATAAAGCTGAAGAGTTTGTTTGTTTGATCGTTTGTTTGTTCGGACGCGCTAATTTCTGGACCTCCTGGTTCGAATTGAAAAATTCTTTTTTTATTGAATAGACCATTTATCGAGAAAGGCTTTAAGCTACATAACATCACGCTGCGACTAATGGCAGCGAAGAAATAATGGAAAATGTGGATAAAACGGGGAAAATTATTCATCTTTGAGGGCTTCCGTTGCGTGCGCTGCGAAAACGGTTCTAGATACCAAAAAAATATGTGGGAAACAATTATTCCTCTTAAAATGATCTAAAAAAATGTCCGCGACAGTATATGTCTCAGAGAGTCCGCGTCCGCGACAGTATATCTTTTAATGTTAACTGACTAGAATCGTTTTTATGGTGATCAAATTTGGATATGTCGCGTTGTCAAGATCGGGTAACAGCTGAGGTGGTTGTTTGCAAAAATAAATATGATGCTCAAAATAACTATTCCACGCGGACGAAGTCGCTGGCACAGCTAGTATTTTATATATAGAGAGATTTTTGTTTGTCTTTTTATTCTGAATTGGAATTCCGTTTTTAGGTAATTTTTGTTTCGGAGGTTGTACGATGTTCAAAGCGCAGACTATCGTAGAATTCATAGAGAACGCGGTGGAGACTTCGCGCAGTGGCCGCTATTTGTTTTTTTTAAATTTGAGACCGGTGCTGGGGCCCGTCCGAGTTCAACTGCTATACCCAGTGTCCAGGTTCAAGCGCGTGCAGAGCTTGCAGCATATGTGCAGGTCAGTCATTGCTCTTTTAATACATTTGTATTTAATTGGGTAGACGACAATTTTTTAAATTCTATATATGATAGGAGTACTCTTTTACCTGAGAAATATTGTAGAACCAACAGTACACCTGCACCTATTACTTTTGAAGATACATCGACATTTTGGCGGCGCTGTCGCGGGTCGCTCAGAAACACTCCATACTAAAAACACTGCAATTGTGACGTCATAACTATGTAAACTCGCCTAATTTGTATGAGCGTATAAACAGATTCCTTCTCAGTACAAGGTCTCCCGCCGTAGATTTGCGAACCGATGACGTACCTTTTCGACATTCACAAGTGCTTGTAACAGCCCAGACTGAATAAATGATTTTGAATTTGAAAATTTGAATTAGATTTTAAAATAACCTTGTTATTTGTACGTTTATAGGTATACTTTCTATATAAAAAGACATTAAATGTTACATTTAAGTTAGAAGTTACATTTAGAAATGTGTTCGTTTTATTGGAATTACGTAAATAATAATTGCTCATTTTTTAGAAATCTAAAAACAATATAAATTAATAATTAAACTGAAATTTCTATATTGACATACTTTCATGAGATATAAATTGCTCAAATCAGATAATTATAGTATAAATCAGTTGTAGTCGTTTACCTATTGTTATTCACATGATTGAAATTTCACTCTTTGGTTGTCGGTTGTTCTACATCGTTTTCCACGTATTTGGATTATTTGAAGATATTACCGTCATAGTTAGTATGCAGTTTTGAAAATATTGTGTGATATTAACTGTTCTACGCGGTTTAAACTTATTCCTCCTGATTATTTCCAAGACATGTGGCATTATTGATGTACCACTCCACACTTATTGATTATCGATCTTCTAAATATAAATATCTTCATAAATGATGTAAACCTTTTGATTGTCATTCACAGGAAGCATAATACGTTGGTCTACCTAAATTACATATATTATCTCACTACACAAGTTCGAGAATGTTAAAAATAGTAGATGTTCGGTTACTGACTAAAGTTAACCAATGAGCTGAGCAATATTGTGCTTGCTCATCTGATTGGATGAGTCAATCCATGTGAATAAATTTCCTCTTATGTTTTTTAATCGTCACAAACACAATGCTTGGGTGCAATCATCATCCTCATCATCCTCTTGCCCATTTCCCATTATCTGGGGTCGGCGCAGTAGATCTTTTCCTTCCATTCCTCTCTATCAGCCGTCATTTCCATGCGTACTCCTTTCATTCTTATATCATTCTTCACACAATCGATCCATCTTTTATTCGGCCTTCCTCTGCCCGTGTATCCCTCCACTTTCATATTCAACATTCGCTTTGTGACATGACTTTCATCCCTCCGCATCACATGTCCAAACCATGCTAATCTACTTCCTCTCACTTTTTCTACCACTGGCGCTACTTTCAGGCTTCCTCCTATGTACTCATTCCTTATCTTATCCATCCTTGTCACACCACACATCCATCGTAACATTCTCATTTCATTTGTATGCAATCTATTCTCATCCTTCTTCTTGACGGCCCAGCATTCACTTCCATACATGACGACAGGTCGGATGATCGATTTGTAAATTTTCCCCTTCAGCCTTATTGGCATTCGGGGATCGCACGTTGTAGCTGTGACCTGTCGCCATTTCATCCACCCTGCGTTAATCCTATGCTGCACAGCTCTGTCTATTTCGCCGTCGTCCTGAATGCTTGGGTGCAATCATAAACATATAATTTTACACGTACATACACCCTGACGAGCACTAACTTTTGTAGGTCATATAAAATGTATGTCCTGTGAGGGAATCGAACCGACGACCAGCTGCGTAGTAGTCAATCACTCGATTGCTTGAGATACTTTAAATTTATAAGTTTAGAAAGTTGAGATAAAGTTGATCTTGAAGTAACTGAAAATCATGTAACTTTCTTTTCGACACCAAATTTAATATTAGGTCCGCTCCATTTTGATATTCCTATTAATAATAACAATAGATAAAATTACGAATTGTCAATACAGATATTTTCCACAATTCATCCTCTTTTAACTGTAGTTGGTAATTATTCAGAAAGAAACAGCCACCGACCAAACTGCCTTTTGGTTTTGGAAGCATAACAGTACAATCAGTCACTCGTAAATATGCGGAAATTGGGGGTTCGGTCAAATAATGAGGTATACACCAGGCACAAGGCTTCTTGACCGCTAACTGTGCATAAAAGATTTTGTGCAATTGACTCATATCGATACTCAACCTTGCCCGAATGTGCTGATAGGTAATTCTTTTGTCGCTCTAACAGACGCGAACAGAAATGTTGCTTTATGATGAAAGGCCATTCGAAGTCTATCATAGCGTTCTGTTTACCTTAAATTGTACAGAAAGTAATTTATTTATTTGACGCGTTTCGGACTATTTTCAAGTTGCCGCTAATTCGTAAAACAAGTTATAAAAGAACAAAATATATACATAATAATATATATAATTATGATTTTTTGGAGGAGGCCAGTCTTGTTTCAGTTTGTCCAGCAGTGGGCTTGTTACCGCAGAAATGATGAAATTCGTTCTAAAAACAAATTCGTTTCACCCTCGTCTTGAAAAGAAATTCTTGAAAATTTGAATTTTGTATGTGTAACCAATGAATTAAGGTCACAAGTTGATATTTATAAATGCTAATTGCTCATTGCTGTTACTCAATATGTGTTTTTATTTCAGATTTGTGATATTAAAATATGTACGTCGTGATCTCATTCCTCGTCTGCCTCTACCTAGACGTCTTTTAGATTATTTAAGTGCAACGCATTATTATTCGGAACTTCTTGCTGAAATATAATCTGTGAGCGAACTTCACAATAAATTAATGTGATTTAAACACAGACTTAAATTTTAGTTAAATTATAAATGTCTCCAGTCATGTACCAGTGCATGATCTATTGTTAATATTAGTCTTGCTTTGGCATATAATTGTTTTCAACTTGAAATACTTAACAACCATCACATTATTTAATGGAAAATAAATATTTACACAAGTAAACAGACTGCTAATAAATGTTAGTAAAGTAAGTGCAATCTTAGCAAGTACAAGTACAACATTATTGTTTATTGACATTTTGTACATATAGATCTATTGTTTGATATAACAAGGCTAAAAACAAGTTTGTTATATAAGAATCATAAAAGCTTATATGATTATTATTTAAGAATAATATAAAGCATATTATTTATTTTGTGATTGTGTTATATATATATATATATATATTGTGTGTTTGTTGATTGTTTATAACAATTTGAAAGAAATGAGTTGTAAATATGAATTAGATTATTATTATGTTAATACCTGACAAGGAAATATATTTATTTTTGAACATGTTGTATATTTATGTTAATTGTTATTTTGTTTAAACAAATATTTAAACTGCCTTCGTCCTTGAGTCTAAGAAATCACTGAATCAGCTTTATATGAATGTTAATATGTTACTTTAGTTTCATAACAGTTGTTGTTATATTACGATTGTTGACAAAAAATGTTAATAATTAACAAAAAGTATGAGAATTTTTGTAGAGGTTAGACCGATTATGTGTTAATTAAATTTATATTTCTAATGTGTGTAATTTGTAATTAATTACAAGTGTAATTTATATTACGTCCTTGTCGGGTATTTATTTAATCGAACTCTAGTTTATTATGTCAGATCTGTCAGTGTTTCAACTACCAAAGATAATGTATATTTTTATAATGTTCGCGTTTATGTAATGTACTATGTTGCGTTAAGATGAATGCTTACGTCATTTTATATATTCATACATAATTTACTAATTATTTTCGGATATTATCTAGGACTTTTACATCACCACCGTACATTAAAATAATATTAAGAATTCTATAAATTAAGGTGTAAAGACATACATATCACCTCCGCGTTTCTTTTATAAGTAAGAGATTCATAAAATCTCTTGCGAATATTGAATTAAATACATGCTGTTTTTTGCTACTTTTGACGTTATCAACCAATACACTCACTTGGAATAGTAAATTATATTTTATCGTATTAATGATATGTTATTCGGCTATGTTGATAGACATTCAAACACATTAGTTGATTAGAGCTAAGTCTCGTTCACTTTTTTATAAGACCTTGTGATATAGTCACTGCTTGTGGCTGCAGCGTCGTTCTATGTGATACTTTAAACCGTGATATGGGATAATGTTTCTACTTAAATTTTCATTAGTCTCAGTCGTTACTCAACCAAATTCTTAGACATTGATCGTACGTCGCGGAATATTTTGTCATTTGCAGGAATTGAGGTTTATTTCATGTTTTATTTGAAGCAAGGGTATTTGAAATTGTTACGATAGTAACTTAGCACTAACACACATGAGTACAAATAGAGTCTTGCCAATAAATATAACGTATGTTATCTATATAATAATAATATGACCATTATTGTAGCTATTTAGAGATTCATTAGTGGCTTTTATACATTTTATAGTATAGTTAATGAGTAAACACTTAAGTAATAAAAAAACGTGTGTATAGTCAATAGTAACTAGATCATGATGCGCATTATACTTCTCACTTATGTGTTTCATATGTAATTTATCATAACGTTGAATTCACATGTACTAACCATAGTATCATTCACTGCCAATTAATGATCGAGACAAATAATAGAGGTGATATTAATACATTGGTAACCAGTATTATATGAACATTATATATATACCACATAGAAAGCAACGCTCAAACATCTTATGAAATATGATAAATAATTGAGAGTCTTACAAGAGTTACAGACACCTGGTCAAGTGCCTAATAATCTTGAGCTTCGAAACAGCATCACTGTATTTGTATTACTGCAATATATAAATATATTTTGCACATGAAAATTATTGTTGTAACTTATTTTGATTAATATACAAATTTTTATTATTGTTACTTCATTTATATTTAATCAGAAGGTAAGTTATTTAATTTAAAACGTTGTATCTACTTATTGATTAATTAACGTTAGTTTTGCCCGACACACATCTTACGATCTTTGAATTCGACCGATAAACCGTTTCGTGTTTGCGATAAAACTGTGCAGTTTGTGTTTTATTTGCAATTCCCGAAGACATGTTTCTTTTTATATGAAAGTTATATTATTAGTTAGAAAGTTTATATAATCTTTATCTATATGACATAAAGGCGGGCTTATTGGGGGTCATTATCTACTATTCGACTTTGTTGATTACAACTTTAATGTATCTCGTTAAGGTGACTTGTAAAAGTAACTGAGCAATAACTCACCAATCTGCTAATTAGCGATATGAACGTTTTAGTTCAGTTTGCAAAATTTATTCACAAATTCGGTAATTGTTAATTGAGTATTTGGTATTTTTATATCGGCGTAGTAGTGTATGCACTGCTGTGGAAACATGTTCTCACAATTGCCCTCTGGCGTGTCGATAAATGCAGCGCCTGTAAAACGTAATTTGATAACTTCAACACAAAACTATAATTATATATAATTTCTTGCGCTCATATGACGTTGATAAAGTACTAATTATGTACAAATTAACTATTAACTTGATTAAAATAAACAATAACAAATTATATACAAGGATTAACAGATTAATTGTTAGTTAACAGTTAATCTCTTAACTTAGTTAACATTTTATAAATGATACCGAGACGTTTACGTATTATTCCCAAAAGTAAAACTGTGCGGTTCGCATCCCGGTTGCAGTATAAAACGATAAACGACAGTACCCTACAAATACGTATCGATTTATCGGTTATCGTGCAATCCGATCGTAACAATTTATCGTATCCTGGGATCGGGCATTATACGAAAAAGAAAGATAATAAGACTTCCTCGAGTATATAAGATTATTTTTACCTTAAAGTCATTAACATTGAGAAATTATTTATGTTTTGTATATTTGTGAATATCAGTATAAATTTGTATAGTAGTGTACGCCATATGTAACATCACGTTTTGCGATTGTATTAATTATTAATAAATACTTGGCATATAGGCAATGAAACAATTCTATCTTTAATGATGTTATATGGAGCAGAAGCTATGTAGTTTATTAGTAACGATGGTACAAGCTGATAACACGATTGAAATATACTGTGATCAATTTTTGGAATTCCATTTAAATATTCAATTTATTAGCTATCGAAGATACAGTCTTGACGCTGCTCACCCCGGGAAGGGGTCTATTATATTCGCAACCCTAGCTTATTTACAAAATCTCAGTTATTGAATCTGGATTTGACTTACATATTGAATTCACGTGCAAAAGCACTCTTAAATTTAAACAGGCCAACGAGTTTGCAATGTACAAATTAAAGTGATTCGTAATTTACACACTTCGTAGCGTTAGTTACATTAAGACTACAATAAAAAATATAAATTTCACGATAACGTAGTTAATACGCAGTAATTATTCTGATTTCATAATGGGTGATAACTGATAACTTTTATTATGTATGCTATTTTAATGACATGGTTGTCACTTATTCTTTAAAATACAAACACATTCAAATTTGTATCACATTAGAATATTAATGAATGATTAAGGGTCAACTATAAATGCGTGAACAATATAGTTACACATCACAATACAAACAACAGTTTAATTATCTTGTAACGGTAACCAAGTTAGCCGTGCGCTTATTTTATCACAAATCTACCTTTAATAAACGTTTTGATCAAGTGGTTTACATTATATTTTTAAGAAAAATAATAATTTTTATATTTCTTTAACTAGTAAAATAGCTAACGGTCGTTCTAGAAAATTATTTAGTACTCATTCCACAATCGCAAATAAAACGACAGGTTTCTTTTATTACAAAACGCGTAAGCGATCTAATTTAAAACAGTACAACGTTGGACAATATGTTTATAAGATAAACGTGAACATCAAAGTTTAAGAGAAATATGTTCACACGTGGCATTACAATACAAAGACAATAAATTATAGTAATTCAGAAGATTCAAATTCTGGAAATGTCCATTACCTGATAGCGTTTAAAGTGTTTAAACGCAGCAAGATGAATATAAATATGCGACAGTTGATGTTTTTTCAGAATTTGTTATATTTACTAGTTGAAGAAATATTTACATTCATCACACCACAGAATACAGCAATGTAATAGACAAATAATATACACTACGCAGTACAGTTCGTATCAATGTTTATGTGATAAGAGTGATATTACGTGCAAATTCAATATTCTAAATATATTGAAACTTAGTTTAGTATAGACTTACTTATGCTAGGATACGTTGTAATAGTATTTATAAAAGTTTAAATTTAAGTTATATATAATCTGTTGGGTGGATAACTAAACCAGAACGCTAAGAGGAATCTCTTAGCGTTCTGGTTTAGTTATTATCTAACAGTAATCAAATGACCAAGGCATGTTAGTCTGATTACAATTTTCATCTGTGGGTTAGATCAACCGCAGTAAAACTAATCCGTGAGTTCTGTATCAGCCTTGAAATATTAAGTCAGTTTATATACGTGAAAGTTCTCTACGACTACTGTTTGATTAGCAAAATAGTGTCATAATTTAAATAACTTTCTTCCATATTATATACAACTGTGCCAAGAGCGAGGACAAGCTGGAATTAAAACGGAATGTTTTTAACTTCGATATAAGAATGATGTAAACGGTTTTAAGAAAATATTGTTTAATTTAATTTTCTAAAATGATATCTCGCTGCAGTAAAATGGATTAATTTATTTCATGCCGGGAAATGCATAAGTGTTTTTTTTGTTATTTATGCCTGGTCTATCTTCCAAGAAGATGGAATTGATGACGCGATGTTTATCTCCTTTGTTAAAGACGCTCTTGCCAAGTGTATCGATTAAGCAAACTAAAATTACATTATTCTGGGCGTGTAGACAGTGAAGTACACTATTCGTAGTAAAACATCGAACTTTATTTATATACGTCACCGAGTCAGTCGCCTAGCATGACTATCGAAAAGCGATATGATAGAACGATAATTTTTTTTTTTGGGCGGGCGGAATAAAAATTATAAACGTACCATAATCGCTTTATATTAACGCTTTATTATTTATAAAGCGATTATGATGCGAAAAAAGATATTTTATTTTGTTGCTCATGCAAACTCTAAAATCTATGAATTGACATACCTAAACCAGTCTTAATAAGAACTTAAGTCAGTCAGTGTTTCTTACTTTGCATAACAAAAATTAATGTTCGTCAGACGTTAATCCGCGCCGTTTTAAAATCACCTTTAGTGCCTACATTTTTTCAAGTGGCGCTAGGCGAACATACAAAACGTACAAATCTCAATGGTGTCCGAACAGTACTACTGATTAAATAAGGCTATAAATAATATTGTATATTACTTTAAACATAATATATTTATTCTATATATGACCTATATTAAATATTAGTACAGATAAAGGTAGTTTGTGTAGTATATTTGTTACGTCGTTATCAGTGATAATATTGTAATTTTAATAGATTTTAATTCTAGTGTAATACCGCTTATTTTGCTAGGCTTGCCGGATAGAAAATATAACAATGTAATGCGGTAAGAGACATATTTTTTTTATTGCAGAAAATTTAAGGCTTTGACGCCTTAACGCTATAACATCTCATCAATCTGTAAAAACTGTGCTAAAGGTAATATCTTTAGCCTTAAATCCGATGTTTTGTGTGGATAGACAGTATGTTACAACTTCAACTGGCAATAGACTTATTACTGGTATATACCTATTAATTGTTGATTAAACTTGACAGTTAAGCATTATCCGTGTAGAGATATGCTTCTGTTGTCATTCTTATAAAAGGCAATTATAAAGGATAACAAGTTATAAAGTTTATAATGTTTAGTAGGTTTACTGTTGGACTATACACATTTGATTATAAAGTACGTAACTACTTGTACTTTATTGAACGTCTTCTTACTCATTTACAGTTGTTTATACTAGCTAATGGTGAACGATGTTTACTATCAGCCTTGATTTGAGGATTTTGTTTTGCCGTTTTACAATTTTACGAGATTATTCAGCAGCCTGTGGACATTATGAATTCTGCTGTGGGGCGCCCACGTGTAGATATATCATAAACTCCTATACTGGATTTCATGTTTCAGGTTTGAATAGTTTGGTACCTCTGTCACTTCACTCAGTAGTTAGTCTTCAGAACAAGTCCGTTTAGATAAGTGTCACCCTCATAGTTTATCTGTCAAAATATTATGGTTGTGACAGGTAAATTATGACGATGACACCCGTCAAAATGGGCTTCCTAGATTGTGAAGACTTTAAGTAAATTATTTTTTTTAATACATACCGGATATAATAGATATATTCCTGTTTCTGTCATTCCGTTTAGAATAAAAAAGTTTACCGCTAAAATATAAACGTTAATACTTTTTATTCAATTTTGAACCACCACAGCATTTTAAAACATCACAAGGTTAGTTTGGTTAAATTATTTATAACGTTTAACGTACTCGACCCCAAGTTTGACGTGGTCACTTACAGGATATCTACTACACTTATTAGATATTTGATATGTATTGTACATTTAGAAATCACAAACAATTTATTTATTAATAATAATAAGTTATATATTTATAAATAATGTTGACAGTTCTGCTAGGATAGATTTATTGGTGCGTTACTTTATTAAATTGATAATATTTACGTTTTTATGATAATATTTACTATTCGATCCAGCTGTATTAAATAATAATATTGTCAAATATAATGATTAGCGTTACTCCCTTAGTCCTCATTCTTGTACATGTAATTTTCCAAAAGCTTATGATTCAAAATAAAGCGCAACTTGGAAATGTTGATTATGAAGGAGTTCTAGTGGGGTATGTGGAACATCGCTTTAAATATGTTGAGATTTATTATATTACGTACTATTTGTATATAGTCATGACAGTCAAAAGTATTTTGTTTCGAATTGTTCTATTTATTCTCACGATTAGAAAAAGTTTTTTTTTTTTTTTTTTTTTTTTTTTTATTGCTAAAGTTGACAAACAAGCAGACTGCCCACCTGATGGTAAGTGGTAACAGTCGCCTATAGTACATGTGGTTCCCACGAGATTCGCAGAAAATCTGCAAACCTCATAAGAACCACAGTGTACGTTGCCAACTTGTGACATAAGATGTAAAGTCACAGTACCCAGTAATTTCACTGCCTATCTTACCCTTCACGCCGGAACACAGCAAAGCGAACCCTGCTGTTTGGCGGCGGAAATAGGTAAGACGGAGGTACCCATGCAGACGACCCTGGTACAGAGTCTACCTCCTAGGTAGAGTATTTCGTAATCGATCTCTGGCTGACTCAGAAAGAGCAAAAAAGGGCCGAAAACTCGGTAGAATTGGCCGATCACAATAGTGCCCTTAATATGTTTTTGATAGTTTTACATAAAAAGTTGGTACTTTTTATAGTCTATGTACCGGCAAACACGTCTTGCGCCATTTACGTCGACCTTCTGCGCTAGTTTCCATGAGACTGTTGAGGTATTCGGGCTGAGCTATAAAGTCAAATCTGCAGACTAGTCTGTATGTGGAAACGTCGAAAAAGGACAACCGTCGCTTTTTTACTAGTAGGAAGTTTCTTTTATTGAAATTTATAGATTATAAAAATGGTATATAATTTTCAGTATTGTGGTTTAGCTAAGGTTCGACCGGGAATAGTTTCTGGTTCTCGGCAGGGATCAAACATCTTGGCAGGGATTTACAACAGAATATCCGTAAAAATAAATTATGTTTACATATGTATGAACGTATTACATATGTACGGATTATTACACACATAACTTACACTTTTGGACGTCAAAGATGCATAAGAATTGTTTCATATGTCTGCGGTGCGAACCAACTAGTAATTTTTTTGTATTAGTACAGAGCCGTCCATCAAAAGGTAAAAAGTGACATCTTCGCTTACAACATTACATACACTATACGCATTATACTTAGTTGAATAATACACTACACGCAAAAACATTTGGCAACTTTGCATATATTGAATTCAGTTTTAACTACTTAAATATATCGTAGAAAAATCTCCATGTGAATCCCGGCGGTTTTTAGCCGAGGCCTGAAACAGATTTTTGGAGGAATTTCTAGTCCGGCCGATCTTCCCATCGGTTCCCATCTTAACTATAAAGACGGTTCTCTTTTACAAACGACTTGAAACTGATACACAGAGTTCAAATTTTATACATTAGTCGGTAGAATCTATTATAATCGTTTGTCAATTAGAAGTGAAACTGGCCCTTTAGATCCTTTAAATCAATGTTTGTTGTATCCAATGAACACTGGTTAGCGTTCGCTGGTTTGATCTATATTATACACGAAATTAAGGGTTCGGTTAGCATAAGAGGCGTTAGATTTAGAATGTCAAGGAATTTAATTGCCGTCCCATTATGTTGAAATATAGTCGGGTATTGGCAATGCATTATGATCGCAAATTCTAATTCCTTATGCATGAATTTCACATTAAGAATTTAACTATATTCGTGCCTGTTTGCTGTACGATATTCAACCTTAAGTGGGTCGCAAATTAAATTCCTTATCTCTACACTGTAATTAAAAATATATCTAACTCACTACCCTAAGGAGCTCGGTGTTGTCTGTTGATTCTCCTAAGAATTGTAGAAGAAACATATGTATGTCGGAAGAGTAGTGTATAAGAGCAAGAATTGTTCACTTGATATTTTAGCTTACGTTTTTCGCGATTCCATCCTTTATAAACAGTTCAAATATCTGTTCAAAAAGTTCAAATACAAATTAATTTCATAGTATATATTATACTATATTTATTAAATAAATGCCGCGCCTAGGTTGTTTGCTACATAAGCATGGCCTAATATACTTATGAGATCAGTAGGATAGTTCATGTTTAATTATAAAATAAATGTATTCTGAATAATGATTTTAGTAGTGCTATCACAACATATAACCAAATGTAGTTGATAGACTAGATTGATTTATAGAAGTGCTTGCTTGAATTATATGTAGTGCACGATATTGTCATTATCGAAAGGCAACAAGCATATATTTGCAGACATTTCAAACATATATAAGGCGAGGGTATCGCATTCGCTAATTGTATTAATACACCACAAATAGTAAACGTACGGGTAAATTATGTTGTCACAGTTTAGATAAAATATGGAAAATTGTCACTAAAACTGTACAAGTACTTGGTGAAAACTGATGTACGAGGGGTGATCCAAAAGTAATGAGAATAGGTATATTAAAATAACTATATACTTAAAAATTAAATTTATTTTTCTACATAATCTCCTAACAATTCGATACACTTAGTCCATCTCTTTTCTAAACCAACAATACCTTTAAAAAAAATTCATTATCTTGACTCTCCCAAAATGCCTCTACAACGGCCATCACTGCGTCATTATCTTCAAATTTCTTGCCCCGGAAGTGTTCCTTGAGCCGAGGAATCAAATAAAAGTCGCTGGGGGCTAGATCTGGAGAATAAGGTGGGTGCTCCACCAGCTGGAAGCCGGCTTCTTGAATGGCAGCCATTGCAACTTCAGCTTTGTGTGCAGGTGCATTGTCTTGATGAAACAGCACTTTTGCGCGCAGTTTACCCAGTCCTTTTTCCTTGATGGCCTCTCGCAATCTTTTAATTTGTTCAGCATAGTAGGAGCCTGTTATTGTAACTCCCTTATCAAGGTATTCAACCATAATTATTCCCTCAGCATCCCAGAAAACAGATGCCAGAACAGACCTTGCCAGCAGAGCTTGAAACTTTGAATTTCTTTGGTGTCGGTGAGGATGGCCTTTTCCATGTCATTGACTGTTGTTTTGTTTCGGGATCAAAATGATGAATCCACGTTTCATCCATAGTCACAAATCGAGCCAAAAAATTTTCTTGATCAGCCTGGAACATTTCAAGATTGGTCCTTGAAATGTCAAGTTTTTTTTTCTTTTGTTCGTCGGTTAACATTCTCGGGACCCAACGCGCGGAGACCTTTCTCATGTTCATCTCGGTAGTTAAGATCCTTTGAATGCTACCAAATGAGATGCCTGTGTTCTCAGCTAAATGTCGAATGGTCACTCTTCGGTCTGCCAAAACCAGATCTTCAACTTTTTTGACGTTTTCCTCAGTGAGGGAACAGGATGGGCGGCCTTCGCGGTGTTCGTCTTCCGTGGATGTTCTTCCCATCTTAAACTCCTTGCACCAGCGTGTAGTTGTAGAATATGGAGGCGCAGAGTCCCCTAATGTTTCCACCAAGTCTGTATGAATGTCTTTGGTGGACATTTTTTTCAAGCAGAAGTTGATGAAGTGATGACGCTTCGTACTTCTTGTTTCTCCATTTTGATGTTATCACTCCGACTACTCGTATTCAAATGAATGTAACTTTTAAAAATGACGTCCTATTTATACCATTTTTTGTCCGGGAACTTGTGCAGGACCAGGGAGTTGAACAAATATTTTTTCAGAATTTTATTATATTTAGAAATATCCGTTTATCATTACTTTTTGATCACCCCTCGTACATATTTTGTACGAAAAGAATTGTGTGCTCTACTATGAAATAGCAGTCGTAAGACAAATGGAACAAGCTGCGACAAATATCTATTATACATTGATGTCACAACTTTTGAGCGATTGTCGGTTACAATCGTAACTGAAGTTAGTTATTTTCAACGTTGCCTGGATAATTCCCATTAGCAAGGAATCTTATTGAACAATAATAATTCGAAGACTGATAAGAATAATGTGCAGATGTGTGTAACGAATTGTAGACCTGTTTGTTTGTACCAATTATACAGTAAGGACTAAATGTGTTTATTGTTGAACAAAGTTCAAATGACTAATGTTGCCACAAAGAGGCAAATGTCGATGAAAAATAATATTGTACCAGATGTTTATTGATTTAGACATTGCAGCCAATTAAAATAGTAAGGTAAAGAATTATAAACACAAATACATATATAAAATAAAAAAAATAGTTCAAAAAGAAAAACATTACATTGAACGAAGAACAAATTGTAGAATTGGTACACTTTACAGGTTTACAGCATGCAGAATAATAAACATTTTGATAAATGTTTATTATTCATACATTTGATATAGAAATAAATGTAGATCGATGGGGATCCACATTAATTTCTGTATCAAATGTATGATATAGAAAGGATGACAAAAGTAAGAATGACAGTAATGAATGGTAAAATTTTTGACGCGATCGGAGTATCGCTGATAGTCAAATTGATAAATGAAGATGAATAATGTGGGGCTTAAAATAGATGTTTGTGAAGACAAAAGAAGCATATATTTCGTTTATTTCCTCACACATCTATGCAGTAACGAAATATGACAATGGTAGTTAAAATAACTTCTTTCTGCGAGGTTTGGCAGGACTGTTCCAAAAAAATAACATGATTTGCACTCGTAGATAAACATCTACGAACATGGAAAGTCCTTTATTTTTTAATTGCGATACCCTCGCCTTAATGTATAATTCTAATTAAAATGATCAGTTTCAAATTAAATTACTATATTTTTTATATTGATGCCTATAGTAAGTAATACATATTTTTGCTCTGGAGTCGTGTACAAGATGTTTACTACAATTATTTAATTGTATCTAATCTATATCTCTCTAATAACCTTACAATTATTAACTAAAAGATTTATACATTAGAAATTAATAAATTGAGAAGACGGTACATGAAATCTTTCTGACATTTTGGCACTGTTTGTATCCAAAACCGAATACTGTATTGCAACTGTACAATGCGTAACTTGTTACATTTGGTAATAATTTGAGGCCACCATTAACAATTTTTCGTGCATTAATATCAAGACATCATCATTTTTATGGAAATACACTGCAGAATGCAGTTAATTATGGTGACAACTACTGCAAAAATTTTCTTATTATATTTTAAATTATCGCATACTAGGTTTCCGCCCGCAACTTCGCCTACCGCGATTAAAATAATTCTACGAATAAATTGGGAAACGGTGGGCGAGTTATGATATTGATAATGTTACATTACAGGCGAATATTGTATGTGAGGACCTACACAATACTATGATTTAATTATAAAAATGTGACATTCTGTACAGTACTCTTAAATTGTATTTAGTATCTCTAAACAATTATGTTTTTGCAAAGAAATAAACACTACGTATACTTTAGAATAGTACTGCATATGTTATTTGCTGATATTTCCATAGTTTCTTTTCCAATGCACAAAAATTTGATGTAACACAAATGTATGTTAGGCTGCTAAATTTGATGTGTATTTATTCAAGTTATCAATATGTAACAGTTTGTTGAATAAGATTAAATATACTACGGTTAAAATCAATGTAAGGCATGTAATGCACTTTTGTGTAACACTTATATATTGTAAGTTAGTTGAATTGTTATATAAAAATGGGACTCGGGATAAAATAAGTTCCGCATAAATGCCGTTTTATTTTTTTTTAAGTTAACCGAAACGCGTATTTGATTTTTTTTCTTATGGTAAAACCCAAGCGGGGATTTATGAAGTTACTCGAGCGTGTCAGAAAATTATGTACGGAGAATCCTTGTATCATGTAATGTACCCTTATATGGACCCTTACCACATATGAAGTGAACCCTTAATATGGTGGTGTACGTTGAGGGGAACCCGTCAAATTAGTAAAAAAAATCGATCCTTAGAAAATCTCGAGCGCGTCAGATTAAGTTAATTACATTGAAAAAAGTGTATGTTTCAATAATCTGACGATTTGACTGTGACGATTAAGAAATAAATGAGTCACAAAGTTGTAAAAAAGAAACGTCGCCTCGAAATACTCGAGCGTGATTAACTTTTTTTTATTTTGAAGATAATACTGTCAGGATTGTGAAAAACGAATAATCTGACGGTTTAAATGGGGTAATTTTAATTAATTTGTAGAAAAAAGGTTAAGCGTACAGAGAAGGCAGAGAGCTGTGGTTTGCCCACACCGCGCCTAACTTTCCCACTCATTCTTTATCTCTCACTCTCTCGCACCGTCCTAACACTAACCTCTGCCGCCATGTTGTCATTTCAACCCTCATCCCTTGCTCCGCGCGCCCGGTATCCATTAATACCGAGGCAATAAACTTTCCATTCAATCGCGATATATCTTGTCATGCAGGATGCCATTCTAGCCTCGCCCGGGGAAGCGACGAAAGTCGCGATCTCAGGCAAGGCACTAACTCTAGTCAGGTTCACCTTGTGGTAGCTCCAAGCGGTTTCTTCACCACCGCTGAAGAGCTTCAATCCGTCAGCGAGGCAGTCGCTTATCGTTATGCTTAACTCGCGATCATTTCAATAATTAGCTTAATCATTCCAAACTTTCGACTTGGGACACGCTCAATTTGACCTCTCAGACCCAAACGCGGACTCTTCAAGCCCGCGAGGTGGCATCTGCGCCGCCTATCCCTTAGTCCATACTTCGCAGCTTGCTGCAAATTATACGTGTAAGCCCATCAATTCACACAGGACGGAGCCACTTGGGTGTACCGTGCCTTTCTTCGCGCACATGCCCTCTTTGGAGGGCAGCACTGTCGTACCCTCTCCTGAGGGTGCGGCAAATCTCTCTCCATCCAAGCCGTAGGGCCCTTATGGCCAAGGCTTAGGCTGAGTTTAGTCGGTAGGTCACGTGACTGGACCGTTCTGGTCGCGTGGAGTCCGACATAACCTCCGTGACACTTGCCGTTGCGGGGGTATCCTGGGTACGTTTCGTGCTCCTTGTGACGATTCTCAGCCTTCCTCTCTTGAGGAAAAAAAGTTGGATCTCTGCCCAACCCTACGGGAAAGAGGCGTGAGTGTATAAAGTTTCTACTGATGCAGGTATCAGCGTACAAGAAATACTAAACAGAAATCTAGTATGCCTAAGTGACCATTTAAAATTTTCTGGTCCTGATTATAGGTAAGCTAGAGTTGCAACGCCGGCACTCATTGACACTAACTAAAAGTCTGACGCTGAGGTTCATGTATCCTATAGAGGACTGCGACCACAAGCAAGTACAATATTAGTAGAATGTAAACTAACATCTGTGATCAGCATCACTGAACATCGTTTCTATAATGCACCGTGTCATGGCATTGTACTCATACAATTACAATATTTCTGTGGAAATTAGTAGTATTTTTGACCAATCAGATTCAAAAATTGCAAAATAGGTAATCTACCAAAACGCTCTACTTAGTACTATTATATATGGCGGAAATATATATACATATTTACTAAAAGGAGGCATTTATTTCTGAAAATATTACTCGTAAATGTATATGTAAGGATTACTCTCCACTAGAGCAATGTCTTTTTCTAACTGCTTTAGTTCTTGTTCCATCTTGGATTTCTTCAGTATCTTTGGTATAGTGTCAGTAAGCATTGGCAGCTGCAGAAATGCTTTTTGCATGATTTGCCAATTGTGCTTGAGATCCTGCAACAAATGATTTGTAAAAAATGCGGCAAATGCGGAATTATTAGGAAATAAATCTTATACCCTACTAACTGATCAATAAGGTAATACTTATATAATGTATATCTACTGAACACCTGAATGTAGCTCATGTGTGGAGTGTGGTCGTTAAAGGTAATCACATCCATTGTAAGTAGTTTAAAAGGTACTATTTTGGTAATAATCACTGTAAAATAGCAGTTAACTGTATTATTAAAAGTAGTGCAAAATAGCTTATGTCTGGAATTCCGTCGAACTGAAGTGCCTGTAATTCAGTTGCATATTTTCCGCGAAGGTTTACAAGGCTACTAAGGACCATTGTAACCCTCACTTTAGAGAGGCGGTCGTATAAACAGGGATATCATCGACACTGGTAACATAGATTCAAGCATATCTTAGATGCTGCTAACACCCTAACGTAGATTCTTCTTGTAACTTAGCAGGTGGGGGCGTCTACACCACCGTTTAACCCCCAGTATCTTCTGTATAGAACTTAAATAGTTATCTATTAGATACAACCGGCCCACTTCTGTCCTTTAAGGGCTTTTCTTTACTTACAGGGTTGTCACCCAATAAAGCCTGATGGACCAATAGGACTAAAGCATAAGGAGAAGCAGAGGCTCGTAAAAGATTTTTCTCCGAGAGTCTCTACTTCAAAATACAACACCACATAATGAAATATAATTTTATTATATGGTGGTTCCTGTGATTTTATTGTGATTGCATATTTCTTTTTTTTTTTATCTAGAGTATGAATATGTACCTGGTAATTTAATGTAAGTAGATTCTTAATGTTTTATTTTCTCCCTTGGTCCGTGACATTTATTATATTGATATCTGTTGTGTTCTGACAAATAAATATGAGATAGTTAATTGCTCATCTGTTGAGGATTCCCAATAAAGCTTGCTTCTACTTTTGACTTTATCGTTATTAAACATCAGGTGAGATATTAAAATTTTGTCTAGCGCACAATTTGAGAGTCATAACACCGTTAAGAGACGTATATACAGACAGAGATATAGCAGACAAATGTTTGAAGCACTCTATTCATCGTCAATACACACATTCATCTAATTGCTTACACGAATCGATATGAATAATGAAAATTAATATTCAGTTATATACCGCAAGTAGGCTTTCACGTTCTTCTACTGATATTAGTTTGCAGAGACTCTCCTTGTTCTTCTCTATTTCTTGAATTTTGTTGTATGCCATATGAATTTTTCGATTTCTCTTGACTAGGTACTGGGGCATTTGACCAAAGTCTGGTCTCAGACAATATTCTGGTACTTCACCGGATCCCTTAATTTTTTTTATATGCCCATCACGAGTATCGACCAGTCTGAAATATAAAAAAGCAAAAAATTCTGCGTTATAGTCATCTGTTTTAATTAGACTTGTGTCACAACAGCAAGTCTCTGAAAGAAGTAAATAACTCAAATTATTTAAGATCTGTGGATAACTATCAACTATCATAATTACGTCTTTGTATTTAACCTTTTTATACATAGCAAAAAAAATTATAATACCTAAAAGAAAGATACCAAGAAACTGAGTGTACGTAGCGTAGGAAACGTAGTTCCAAAATGTATAACGAGAAAGAAAGACAAAGTGATAGTCACCACAGCTTAAAGAAATAGACATTTAACGGGAAGTTACAATACAACAAAATTGTTACAGTTCCGCGGTTTAGTTTATCGGTAACACTTTGATTATATACACTACACTTTGATTATACTTTGATTATAATCAAAGCGGTAACAGTAAAATAAGAACATGGCTTGCAGAAACTATTTTAAAGAAACATAGACCAGTAAAAGGCCCAAAGATAGTACAAAATTACAAAAACGCGTAAACCGCGTACATTAGTTTAGCGAAAAGAAATATTTACACATGCTGTTCACAGATGAATCTAGATCCTTCCTTTATTGCAACGATAGAAGACTACTTCCATTGCCGACTATAAATTTTGAATCAAACATGCTTTCAAGAAGCGTTTGTATATCGTTGAGACTACATAATTAGGCGGGTATTGCCTGTAGTGACCGAATGAACCTCATAGAGAACGGAACCGTTAGACCAGAATCATTACATTTGAAATGAAGCAATGTTATGTAGTACAAATAAAAGAAAAAAAAAATTAATAGCACAAAATATGCAATTATTTGTGGAACACTAGTTTGGTCCCGCACTTGACCAGATAATAATTAATATAATCTTGATTTAATTACAATACATGCCTTGGTTCTATTGTCTTAGGCTTTGTTTTTATTGCTTTTTTAATGTTAACAACACGGAAATTAACTTGCGGCTTCTCCGGTCTCTTGCCTGGTGGCGGTCTTTTGGGCACAGGTGGAAGGTTTCCAGAAACTACGCATTTGTGATCAGATTTTTTCAGGGGCTGTGTAACGCCTTGCCCCTTTTTCAAGAAATTCTCAGGCGCCGTTAACGGTGTTTCTGCGTAACCAAAGGTGCGTCGCGTTGGAAGTATTTTTTTTGCTTTTAGCTCCTTCTCCAACTGTGATTCATACCTATGATACATAAAACAGGAAATCAGATTTTTTCTTTTCCTTATCTTGAAAACAACTTTTCAGCAGTAGGCAAAATAGATAAACGCTGTAGGTAAGCATTTTTTCATTGCTATATATTAACAAACAAGCAGATTGCCCACCTAATGAAAAATGTTTTCATTGAAATGTGTAGAAAATTCTTGTGAGACTCGAAGCGAATCCCGTAAACGAATAGTAGGTATACCTTGACAATTATGACATATTATATGTAAAGATACGGTAGCCAGTAATTTCACAGTTTCACTCTAACCTTCATACCTACAACTAATTCTACAAGCTGGCAAACACAGGCACACTTCTTCAATTCACAATGCTTCTTCAATTAAGAAAACATTCCGTTTACTTAACAAGAAGAAAACTGAAGATCTCTGGGGTATATCAACTCACATAATTCAATCTGTCATCGATGAATTAGCCCCATTGTTAGCACAAATTTTTAATTCTTGTATTGATGAGGGTATCTTTCCTGATCTAATGAAATATAGTAAATTAATACCACTTTTCAAATCGGGTAACAAAAAAGATCCCTCAAATTTTAGACCTATATCCATATTACCTACTTTCAGCAAAATCTTCGAGAAAGTTATTTACAATCAACTAATAGGTCACTTGAGAACAAACAGATTCATGCATGAAAGCCAATTCGGCTTTACCAAAGGTAGATCCACTACCGATGCCGGAACTGCACTTATGAAACATATTTTTGACGCATGGGAGGGCAAGCGGGATGTAATTGGAGTGTTTTGCGACCTTTCCAAAGCGTTTGACTGTGTGAGTCATGAAACGCTTTTAAGTAAACTTGGACATTATGGTGTCTCGGATGGAGCTGTTAGCCTTTTAAAATCTTATTTATCAGACAGATTGCAGAAAGTCGTTATTAATAGATCAGAATCTGCTAGCTCGCCTATAACTATGGGGGTTCCCCAGGGATCAATATTGGGTCCTCTACTGTTTCTAATATATATAAATGACCTTCCTTACTACATTACAGAATCGTGTGAGACAGTATTGTTTGCAGATGATACTTCTTTACTGTTCAAAGTTGATAGACAAAAGGAATGTTATGACGATGTAGATAGTGCTCTCTCGAGAGTTCTGTATTGGTTCACAACTAATAATTTGTCTTTAAATTCTAAGAAAACAAAATGTATCAAATTCTCTTTGCCCAATGTAAGGCAGGTTGATACTAGTTTAAATATGAATGGTGATGTCATTGACTTGGTAAATAATACTAAATTCTTAGGCATTACGTTAGATTCACGACTACAGTGGGATCCACATATTGAAACTTTGGCAATCAAACTTAGTTCAGCGGCGTTCGCAGTAAAAAAGATTAGACTTTTAACTAATGTTGAAACGGCAAGAATTGTTTATTTCAGCTACTTTCATAGTGTTATGTCCTATGGACTGCTGCTATGGGGATCAGCGGCTAACATTGAAAGTATTTTCCTTTTACAAAAAAGAGCGATTCGTGCTATTTACTGTTTACGGGCTAGAGAATCCCTAAAAGAATTGTTCAAAGAAATTAATATTTTAACTTTAGCTAGTCAATATATATATGATAATTTAGTTTTTGTATATAGAAACTATAATAAATTCAATAAAAACAGTGATCTACATAATGTGAATACTAGAAACAAAAATAAACTTGCCGTTCCAATGTTCAGACTCCATAAAACTAGCTGTTCGTTCTTGGGGAAATGTATATCTATGTTTAACAAACTTCCGCAAGGTGTCATTGATTTACCTTTATATAAATTTAAAATCCATATCAAAAATACACTCATGAGTAAAGGTTATTATAAAGTAAGTGACTATCTAAATGATCACAGTATTTGGGAATAGGGACACTATTCATAGAGCCATGTTTGGTAACATTATTTATAATATTGTATTATTTTATATGTGTATGTAAACATACATACGACTGTAATCGTATTAGGTATGATTGTATCTTATACTATATTGTATTTTTATATTATATTATTATAATTATTAACATTGAAAAGAGGAGATAAAAAATAGACCTTCAGAGTTTCTTGCCTGTTCTTCTCGAGAAGGCTCTCCCAATTTCCGAACAGGTGTCGAGTCAATATATTTTTTTCTTTTTTTTTTCCTTATTCGTACGTACGGACAAGGTTTTTGTTTTTTTTTTTATTATTTAAGCTTTTTTTTGTTTTGTTTGTTGACGTCAATAAGTGCCTGTAAAGGTCTATGTTGAATAAATATTATTTTGATTTGATTTTGATTTGATTTGACACAATAACCAACTAATTACACTCTTGTCGGAATTTGCCTTTGCATTGTTAGTTTGCTACCTGCTATCGGGTGAAATCGGTTTGGGCGTTTGGCAAATGAGGTTTTGACAGCTTGTACAATTAGTTGTATGAAGGTTAGAGGTACGAAATTTTTAGTTTTAAAAAGGTAATAAATTAAAGATTTGAAAGAAATAAAAAAATAAATTTTGATTTTAATAAAAAACACTTGAAATAATATCAGTTTTTTCGGAAATAATCTTTTATTTTTCGTAGATATTAATGATTTTTGTCCGAAACTACTACCCAATTGGGTAGACGACCATTTTTTTAATTCTATATATAATAAGAGTAGGTACTCTTTTAAGTGAGAAATATTGTAGAACCAACAGTATACTTGCACCTATTAATTATGAAGATACAGCGCCATGTCTGGCGCTGTCGCGAGTCGCTCAAAACGCTCCATGCTAACACTGCAATCGTGACGTCATAACTAAGTAAACCACCTAAATTGTATGAGCGTATAAAGAAATATAATAACGTTGTTATTTGTACGCTTGTAGGTATAGTTTCTATATAAAAAAAAATGTTACATTTGATGCGAGAATGCTAGAAATGTGTTCGTTTCATTAGAATTACGTAAATAATAATTGCTCATTTTTTAGAAATCAAAAAACAATATAAATTAATAATTAAACTGAAATTTCTATATTGACACACTTTCATTAGATATAAATTGCTCAAATCAGATAATTATAGTATAAAAACGGCCATGATCAGTTGTCTCTTGTTTTATTTAATATCATTGCGTCTACCCTATTATCTCCGCCAGTTTTTAAGGATCACATTAGTATTTGTTTTGGCTTGCTACCTTATACAGGACTAAAGTTATAAGAATTTCTTTGCATGGGGTACCCAATTGCGAAAATTTGCGAAAAAATTTCTTTTTTGAATTTTTTTAATATGTTTTTTTGTCGATAAAAATAAGTCTAGTTTCATCCATTTTCATACGTGCACATCGTCAAGAATCACACTGTGTAACTGATGAACAATTCTCAACACATTCACAGCTAGAAACACAATTGCTAATATACGTGATCTTGAATTTAATAGACAATGTTTAAATTGATCGTCATTTTTTTATTTTCAAATAACGGATGACTATTTTAGATTTTTGTCGGTAAATAACAAATTGTATTTTTTTTATTGTTATAATTTTGTAGATGTTAGTTTAAGTTCCCGGAAGTAGTTTGGCGTTTCCGGGGGCTCCCTACATGCCTGAGGAAGGCCATCCCTGAGGTTCTTAGTGGGTAGGCCTTCTTCTTCTGGGGAGGAGAGCCCCACATAACCGCCGGCTCCCCACAGCCGGGGTATGCAACTTAATGCATTTCCCTCAGGGTAAAAAAAGACAAAAAAATAAGATGTTAGTTTATGACAAAAATAACATTGCAGAATTTTTGAGTTTATTTTTATTAAACATGACTCTTACAAAAGACGTCGGCACCGGAATGATCACAATAGTAAAGCTAGGTAGGAGAATTAATTATGTGGCAAAATTTACTCGACGCTATAAGTAATGCGACTATGTATTTATTATGCATGTATTCGCGTTATGTGTATGAGGGCATCTGTATAACTACTCTGACAACGTGTTTGAACCGGAGGCGAAAGCTTTAAAACTCTGAATATAAATTGATTGCGAGTTAAAAAATGTCCATATCACTAAAACTATTCTCGTAAGTTTGTATAAGACGATACAATACGGAAAGCTTGGTATGATTTCAACGTGCTGATCCAGTGTACAGCTCTTTCACCTCGTGGTTGAAAACGAACTTTGTCGTGCAAAACAGCACAGATGTGTGCTGTTTTCATTTTCCCAGATTTTCGAAAGCTACAGTGAGTGACACCGGCTCTAGTCCACCAAACACTCACAAGTCAATTTGCGTATCGGATTTGGTAGGGTTTCCAGGGTTCAGCCATTGTGATGAGCACTTCCGATTATCATATAGTATCCATTTTTCATCACAAGTAATAAATTCGATTTTAAATCCTTTTATTATTGCGTCGGTTGAGCAAAGTAACGCAGGTACTCGTTATATCGTTCAAGTTTTTACTTACCCAATTTGCTTCAAGTGGATTAATACAGTTTTGTCACTTACCACGAAGAATACAGTAATCTCAGAAGTGCTTTGTGCTTCTAAAATAGTTTTTAATTCTTAATTTCCTAATTTGATCTCCAGTAGTCCACGGAGTTAGTTCTGTAGGCCAAATATCCATAACGAAAACGTTGAAACCAAAAACGTACCGTGCTATCTTTTGCGACACCAGCGCCGTGCACATCATTAATCTTTCGAGCTGTTTTTGCAGCACTGGCGCCAACTGACAACTACTATTCATGATTTTGGCGTTATAGCGTTAACTGACGACCTAAGTTAATTCTAGGAATCACATAACTGTCAACTGTCAAAGCCGTACGGAGCTGTTTTATTGAACATTGTACTCTGACATCTATGAAAGTTATATAAACGACTTTGACTGAAATATCTATATATATAAAAATCAATTGCTGTTCGTTAGTCTCGCTAAAACTCGAGAACGGCTGGGCCGATTGAGCTGATTTTGGTTTTAAAATGTTTGTCGTAGTCCAGGGTAGGTCTAAACGGTGAGCAAATAAGGAAAAATTGCGAGTAAGATAGAGTAAGACGACAATTTCATTTTCCCATATAAAAGTTGATCACTTACTTTCTGTCAAACATTTGACGGTATTTGTACTCTCAGTTCCACTCGAATTGAAGAACGCATTAAAACAAGACTTTTGAATCGACAACATAATATCAACTTTGCTTATAACATCGAGTATTTAAATTTCAAAATATAAAAATAATTAATGTGTTGACATATTTGATGGGTGCCAACCTATTGTCTATGGTAAAATGTCACTTGAAATGTAAACGCCTCTTTGCTGTGCACCTATACTATAATTCTTTAATATTCCTAAAAATCTAAAAGCAACAAATTTCAATAAAATTAAAAAAGTATTGTGTCGTGTGTTTGTGACTTACTAAATATGCCTCCAATAATAAGGCGGTACGAAGTTCACCGGGTCAGCTATCTTATATATAAAAATGAATAAAAAAGAAAAAAGTGACGTTAGTTCTGTCAAACAAATTTAATGTCATCATATGTCATTTCAAGTAGGAACAAAAAACTGCCACTTTACAAATCTTTTTGACAGGACGAAGTCTGTCGGGTCCGCTAGTATACAATACAAATATAAACTACCCAAACGGAGGTTAGCTCTCCTTGACGATCTCCGACAAAAAACTTAAATTCTACTATAAATAAATAATATTCACATAGCATAGTTAAAACAAGATGTATTTCAATATCGACTACGACATATTTTGAGTTCAATTTTAAGAATACTGGCCCTGAAATAGTCTCATGCTGTAAAACAGTCAACAATAAACTGTTATTGTAGGATCTGCTGTTACAAGACCGAAACCATTAAATAGTCAATACACCACTCCATATACGCCGCAACAAAATGGAACATCTGAGCGAATGAACCGTACTATTTTGGAAAAAGCAAGAACTAAATTAGCGGAAACAAAGTTACCGAAAGAACTGTGGGTTGAAGCGGTACAATGCTCTGTCTATGAATTAAACAGATGTCCCACTAAAATTTTAAATGGAAAAACACCATCCATGATATGGTTTGGAAGTAATAGTATTAAGAAGCTGCGAGTATTTGGATCAAAAGCATGGTGTGTAACAATTCCAAAGCCAAATAAATTAGATCTAAGAGCAAAACCATTTATTATGGTAGGATATTGTGGCTCAGGATACAAATTATGGGATCCAATTAATAATAAAATAGTTATATCTACAGATGTAACATTTGATGAAAATAATTGTAAATATACAGGGTTACCTGGTAAGTCGTACGAACCCCGTTAGGGGGTCGTGGTTCCCACCATTTCTGACAGATTTCCCCTTGGAACCCCACCCCCCAACTTAACCCTTTTCAAGTTATAAGGCTTTAAAGACTTTTTTGAAAAAATGTCCGATTTTTGTCTATTGGCCCATTTTTTTTGTTTATTATAATTCAAATATTTAGTTTTATACTATTTTTCTGTAGCAGATTAGTTTGTTCATCATAATGCAAAATAAAAATAGAGTTACCTCAACTAAATAGGTTGTAGATAGAAGATTGATAGTTATAGCATCAAACAAAAATCAGTACAAATCAAACTTCAACCAGCAATAGTAAAAAAAAAATCTATGACACGTAGGCTGCAGACACCTTTAAAAATATCTACGTTTCATTAGCTATTCAACAAGGTATAACAAGGTAGGCTGCTATTAGATTTCTTGGAACAATCTTTGGTAAAAGTCCTAAAAGGAGTAGTGAAATTAATGTAAAATTTATCAATTATGTTACAAAATAAAATAAAACAATTTAAATTAGGTTAAACAAATGTATTTTATTTTATCTTTCGTGTTCAACATGTCCACCTCTGTTTCGCACACACACTCGCATTCTGTTTCTAAGTCCACTTTTAACCACCGATGTTGTTAAACCTCTTCTTATTTGATCTGCTGCCATTAGAATCCTTTCCTTTAACACGTCTACAGACTCAATTGGGTGGTTTTCGTCGTATACTATGCTTTTCATGTGCCCCCATACATAAAAATCCATGGGGGTCAGGTCTGGGCTTCTCGCTGGCCACGGTATAGGTCCACCTCTCCCGATCCACCTATTGGTATAGTTTGTGTCTAACCATTCTCGGACACATCTGCTATAATGTGCCGGGCAACCGTCGTGTTGAAACCACATGTCTAATAAGATTCAGGGGTAAGTCTTCAAGCAAATCATTTAATTGTGTTCTTAAAAAAATCTTTTAGTGCTCACCATTTAAGTTGTCGGGGAGGAAGTGTGGTCCAATCAAATGGTTTGATATTATGCCCATCCACACATTTACGCTGAATCTTCTTTGAGATCCTCTTGGTCGCTTCTTATTGGGATTTCCCTATTGTTTCGGGGTCCAATAATGAGCGTTATGGTCGCTCACTCTTTTTTACAAAAGCATGACATCCCGCTCGCACGCATTGAAACCCTTGGAGAATAATAGACGCCGACCTAACGGAATGGTTTTTTGTTACTACCTGGTACCTTGGTAACTTTTATCAAAGATTATTCCAAGAAATCTAATAGCAGCCTACCTTGTTATACCTTGTTGAATAGCTAATGAAACGTAGATATTTTTAAAGGTGTCTGCAGCCTACGTGTCATAGATTTTTTTTTTACTATTGCTGGTTGAAGTTTGATTTGTACTGATTTTTGTTTGATGCTATAACTATCAATCTTCTATCTACAACCTATTTAGTTGAGGTAACTCTATTTTTATTTTGCATTATGATGAACAAACTAATCTGCTACACAAAAATAGTATAAAACTAAATATTTGAATTATAATAAACAAAAAAAATAGGCCAATAGACAAAAATCGGTCATTTTTTCAAAAAAGTCTTTAAAGCCTTATAACTTGAAAAGGGTTAAGTTGGGGGGCGGGGTTCCAAGGGGAAATCTGTCAGAAATGGTGGGAACCACGACCCCCTAACGGGGTTCGCACGACTTACCAGGTAACCCTGTATAGAAAAAGATGTAAATAATAGTGAATATGATTGTAATAAATATATTATAAATAATAATGAAATAAATAATGATAAAATAAATGATAAATATTTAATAAATGACAATGAAATAGACATGAAAGAAAATACTGACGATTCTAATAATAATGATGAACAAGAAAAAGAAACAAGAGCAGGTCGTAAAGTTAAAACACCAACATACTTAGATGACTATGAAGTATACACTGCATATTGTTTATCTGCATATGAGGATACTCCTAAAAGCTTTAAAGAAGCAATAAAGCATGAAGAGTGGAGGAATGCTATTGACAAAGAAATAAAATCGTTAGAAAGTTTAGAAACGTGGATTGAAGCAAATCTACCCAATGGAAAGAAAGCGATTGATACCAAGTGGGTATTTACTACTAAAGAAAATGGATTAAAAAAGGCTCGCTTAGTTGCGCGAGGATTTCAGGTACAGGAGGAGAATAGATTTAATAATAATTATTCACCAGTAGCTAGATTAAGTACAATTAGAATGTTTTTGGCTCAAGCTGTACAATTAAATTATAAATTTCACCAATTAGATATACCAACAGCATTTTTAAATGGAATACTTGATAGTGAAGTATACATAAAGAAACCGCAAGGAGTAGAATTAGATAAAAATAAAGTTTTAAGGCTAAAAAGAAGTCTATATGGATTAAAAGAGAGTCCAAAATGTTGGAACGAAAGATTTAACGAATATTTATTGCAAATTGGCTTAATCAGATCAAAACATGATTACTGCTTATACAATGGTGATAGAGTTAACCTTGTAGTATTTGTTGATGACATTTTGCTGATGGGAGAAGAAGAAAATGTAATTAATGTAAAAATATTGTTGTATAATGAATTTAAAGCTAAGGATTTGGGCGAAATTAAAAAGTTTTTAGGAATGGAAGTTAAAATAAATGATAATGGTATATAAATTCAACAGAGAAGTCAAATAGAAAAGATTTTATCTAAATTTAATATGTTGGAATGCAATGGAGCGAAAACTCCTATGGAAGTAAATTTACAAATTGAACTTACTGATGAAATCGTAAATGCTCCATATCGTGAGTTAATTGGTAATTTAATGTATATAGCAACAGTTACAAGACCAGACATAAGTTCTAAGTCTGTGTCTTATTTAGCACAATCTGTGGAGAAACCAAGTGAAATATGCTGGAAACATGCAAAAAGAGTTCTTAGATACTTAAAAGAAACAAAAGATTTTGGTTTATGTTACAAAAGAAATGAAGAAGGTAATAATTGTATAGAAGTTTATTCCGAAGCGGATTGGGCAGGAGATAGAGCCAATCGTAAAAGCGTGACTGGTTGTATAGTTTTGTATAATAAAAATATTGTAGCATGGTATTCACGTAAACAAAATTGTGTAGCATTATCAACCGCAGAAGCGGAATATATTGCCGCAGCTATGGCAGCTAGCGAAGCAATCAATTTAAAAGGTATTGCATTAGATTTTGGTCAGATTATTAAACCTAAAATTTTGATTGACAATAGAGGAGCTATTTGTATATCTAAAAGTAACGAAAATAGTAAAAGAACAAAACATATAGATATTAGATTTCATTATTTAAAAGATTTGATTAAAAATAAACAAATAAGTGTTGAATATGTTAGGGGAGATAATAATCTAGCTGACATTCTTACAAAACCATTATGTAACGAAAAGTTTACTTATTTTAACAATTTAATGATGCATGTAATTAATTAATATTATTTGAAATACGTATATTTAAAGAAGCTATTAATTAAGAAGGAGTGTCGATGTTTATTTGTGTTTAAAAATGTTTATTAGCGATTACTAATGTAAAATTTAATTATTCGTTCAAAAATTATTTTGTAATTTTCTGTCCTGTTACATTAATAATCGAGGAGGAGTGTTGGAGTTGGTATTAAACCTACTCGAACAATAAATGTCTATGGTAGGCTGAAAATAAAATATTGATTGACTTACTTACCAATGTCTTAGTTACGAAATTATAATATGGGAAGTAGTATTCATATAATTATATAAATATGTGAAAATCCAATAAAAGAAGATAAGAACTAAACTATTATTTTACTTTTGTAACAGTTTGGTATCTGGCAAAATACTGTAACGATAGCTTACTATTTAATTTGGGGTACCTTGGTGTTTTCGGAGTAGGTGGAGGCGGTTCATCTAAAATTCTATAAATGTTTTCATCATGTTGCGTGATTTCTACAATTGACATTTTCTAAGCGCTGTTGTTTTACAATTAAGTATTTCTAAGCAGAAAATTATTATATACCTATATAAAAATTGAAAATTATTGAGTGCCGATACTAAAACCGTTGCTATGGAGATCATGCGCACGTCTCTTAGATCACAGAGCCAATGTCTATGAATATTTGTTGTTCCGTTAATATAGATGAAATAAATTATTCCAGTGAACTATTTGTGAATGTAAATAATAAAGGTTCATTGAATTCACTTGGTAACGTACAGACTAGAGAGAACACTAAATTTCAACAGCGTAGCTGCAGAGGCTAAAACAGTTTAGAATAACTGAACATAAAATAACATTCTAAATTCAGTGGTTGTTAAAGTTTCAGTTAATACAGTATATGAAATTTTATTTCACTGATTTTAGTTACTGAATTATTTAGGACTGAATTAAGGCAAGTGGAATAATTCTATTAGATTCCTTTGCTTGCATAATAAAATTGAATTTATAAAAATAAATCCGGCAAAATTAATCAGAAATGTCAACAGACTAAAGAAGTGAACATATTGATGGGTTTTAAATTGTATTTTTAATGCTTTTCTAGTTTACTAGCTTTTGATTTATATACTACCGTGCTAAAACCAAAATGTTTATAAATCAATTACATGGCAGAAGTCTTGTCACTAATGTTCGAAAGCTCAAAATTTTCAGTGTTTGTTTAAGACAGCTCTCTAACAGAGTTAATGCCTTGGACAATGAATCGAAGTTGGATAATTGTCTGGCAAGTCTACCATCGAAGACCAAGGTTGTGATTTGCGGAGGCGGAGTGATGGGTGCTGCTGTAGCATACTACCTAGCTGAAAGAGGTTGGGGAGACAAAACCGTGCTCATCGAGAAAGAAAAGTAAGTTTAATCTATTGTTAGTCTTATGCCTAGTAGGAGATATGCAAAATCAGATAGACGTTTAGCTATAGTTGTGTACAGAGATGTTCACACTGGTGTTCTTAGGCCTTTAAAGGGCTTATTTGAGTTCTCATTGTCATTTTACAAAGTCGTTTTTATACTACACAGCTCAAAATATGGGTTAATCATTAAGGTATAATTCATTGCTGTAACCTTTTGCCATTGGAAATCAGCAGAGAGAGTGGCTAGACACTAATTACCCCAACAAATGGATCGGAAGAGGAGGACCTACACCGTGGCCAGCTAGGAGTCCAGACTTGACTCCCATGGACTTTTATGTGTGGGGACATATGATAAGTTTGGTGTATAATAATACACACCCAATAACATCCGTTGATGTATTGAGACAAAAAATAATTGATGCCGCAAATCTAATTAGAAATAATTTAACCACTAGTGTAGTGAAAAGTAGCTTAAGACACAAAATGCGTGTATGTGTGCGAAACAGAGGTGAACATGTGGAACATTTATTGTAGGCATAATAAACGTAATTTGTTACCAACTTCAATTGTTTTACTTTGTTTTCTGACCCAAGTTAAATTTTACGCTTAGGTTTACTACTATCTGGCAGCCTTTCATTAAAGTTTTTGTTTAGATATTGTAGTAATAACTCAGCTTGTAATACCTTTTTAGAAAGCTAAAGAACTGTAGATATTTTTAAACACATCTGCAGCACAGCTGTCATTAATTTTTTTTTCAATATTTAAGAAATAATAAAGAAAAAAGATGGATGTTAATAATTATTTCAACAATCAATCGTCTACTGCGGCGTAGTTGGCACAACAACTTGCAATTTTGTTGTTTTAAATAATAAATCTAGTAAACTATTATACAAAAACAGCAACAACAAACAAATTTCAAGCATAAAACATAAAAAGAGGGGACATTAGACAAAAAAAAATGATATTTTTATCAAAAATCTTCAATGTCCAAAAACTTGAGAACGGTTAGGTTTAGGGTACCATTCCCTGTAGTCAAATCAGTCAGAAATGATGCAAACTTTAACCCCTTAAAGGATTTTTATCGACTTAATCTGTAACCCTGTATATATATATATATATATATATATATATATATATTAATTATAAATCATTTTCAAATCTTTTTTTTTAAATTAAGCTTAATCTGTATGTCATTGCCTGTAATTATTATGTATTTGTTAATCTTATGTAAGCAGGAAGACAACTCATCGATGATATCTAAATATTTTTTGTGTGAGTAATAATAACAAAGATACATATGTTTTCTTATCTTATAATATTACAAATTACAAATTAATGAATGAGAGTAGCATCAGGTCTAAATTCTTTACAAAAAATGAACAAATTAACCCTCAACTGGCCAGGTGGCTTTTTTGTAACATAATGGGCTGAGTGTGGCCACTGAGACTGCATGTACTGTAAGTATAATACTTTTTTGCTATTATACAAATAATAAATAAATTAAAATACACAGTGCTATAGATTTTATTTACTATTAATTTTACAGAAAGTTTCTGAAGAATTCTGTCAGAACTGAAGTATTTAAATGATTTTTTTGGTGTCATAGTTTGACCTTGGCCACAGTTTGATCAAATTAATATAATTTTACAAAATTGAAGTGCTAAAATGTTTTTGACCACAGAAATTGAATTTAGCCTAAAGATTTTTTTAAACTAATTACAAAGGTTTGCCAAAAATCTTACAATTGTGAACAAATAAATTCGAAATGTGATTGTGAGTATACTAGATGTATGAATATAAATGAAAGTCTAATCTCTAGACATATAAATTGTCATATAACTTATGGCTATTGTTGGCAGATGAGTAAATGGCCTTGATTGATGGATGAGTAAATGGATTGAATTGGATCACCTATGATACTGAAAGCACAGCTTTGCAGAGAGCTTTGCCCATTTGTAGTTGAGTGAGCAAGAGTACTGTATGTTTTTTTTATACAATAGTATCATTTTATACAGTAGATCACCTGATGGTAAGCGATAACCGTTGCCCATGGACACCCGCAACATCAGAGGAAATATGAACTTTATAAAGAATCCACCATTCTAAAATATTTTGTTCAACTGAAAAAAATGATTGTTTGCTATATTTGTTTTTCCTGCACATCACTGTCACACTGCATTGTGCTGAAATTTGCACACTAAGGATCTCATGGAACTGACATACGAAGAGTGGATGCTTAAAAAGGAGTCACTTATAA
Source organism: Scirpophaga incertulas (assembly GCA_036419045.1). Taxonomy (NCBI): domain Eukaryota; kingdom Metazoa; phylum Arthropoda; class Insecta; order Lepidoptera; family Crambidae; genus Scirpophaga; species Scirpophaga incertulas. Next base: position 11,877,366 of record CM071626.1, on the reverse strand, counting down.
TAAAAGGGTCCTTCTTCACAGTGACACACCAACGTCTTTGTTGGGTTGAAAAGTACATAACACCCCATTTTAAGTCTCCCTGTGAGAGTCCTCTACCTAAGCCACAAGTTGCAACCGTTTTCCATGCAAAGAAATCCAAGGGACATTCTGTTGGTTGGTTATACTGCACATCACCAGTACTGAAACGAGTTTGGTATGTGAAAATAAATATTAGGCAATTTCAAATAAATTTTAATATTTTAAAGCTGTTAGTTCTGTTAACATCTGAATTTCTATTATATCGAAATCTATGACGTGTTAACATGAACAGGTTTTGATTTGATAGTAAATAGTATGTACCAAACATTTGTATACTATGTCTTATCTTGCTTATAAAGGTCTTAGTATTGCTTATAAAGGTTAAACAGAGGAGGTTTCCTTGTGCCTAGTACCAAGTAAATGGAGAGATTTTGATTTTAGATTTGGCTCCATACTTACTTTGTAATATTTTGGAACTATCGAGTTTCTAGTAGTCAATTTCTATTCAGGCAAATTTGAACATTTAGAAAGTATAGTTAATTTAGCTTCAAAGAAGCTTAATATATTGAGGCAATGTTTGGCAATAGCCCAGCGCCTAAAACTTATTTAGGCACGGTATCGGTTACATATGGAATGCTATCTTGGGGCAGGGGCTTCAAGTACCAACTTCTACCTTTTGCTCGCATTCAACGGAGAGTGGCTCGAATCGTCTTGATCCTTGACGATGCGTAGAGATGTAGCTATTATATCCTGAGATTGAAGATCCGCATGGATGTCACCGCAACCATGTCCTACGGTAATTGTGTTGTACGGTATTGTGGTAATTCCAAACAGATCGAGCAGGCTCGACCAGAATTACCTGCCGACAAACTCAGTCTGACTATTGGTCATAAGTTCCCTAAGGCTTGGATGAAAGGAACCTCGTTATACATCCTCTACCGTTTATATTACGGGGATTGCTGTAAACAATCATCACGTTTTCGCAGAGCATATATAGACTTGCGCATCCTTTATTATATTGAATCAATGTCTCAATTTCCTATTCAGATTACTATTAGTGGTGAAGTATATGAATATACATAGTAACGTTTATAGATATATTTAAAAGAGACGAAATATTTCTACCAGAATATTTAGAGATCCTCCAAGAAGAGTAGAAAAAAGCTTGCCATCAGTTAGTATGTACAATTGAGTGCTTTCACATCATCACTTCTGGAGAGCGATGCCCACTGTTTGACATAAGATTTTCTACGTTAGTGTTATAGAAACCTACGTTCGATTATTTAGTAAATGCATGACAATTTGTGCGGACGGGGCAAAATCAAAATGTTGTAACACTATAGTAGATTCAGTTCCGTTGTTGTCTTATTTATATGTTTATTCTGTACAGTATGACATTTACTGCCATCCTATTTATTAATTAATTCTGTTTGTTTCAAACTAATTATTTAATTTTTTATAGCGTATTTCGTAACGTCTTGCTGGTATTTGTCAAATGATTCGACTGACTATTATATACGATTAATATAATAACGGTAGTAACTAATACAATTTATTATAATTACGATTGTTGAACCATGTAGTAAATTCGTTTTAAATAGGCATATAAAATAAGTATTACAATACAACTGTTTACTTAGGATTAAAACCTGCAAAACTATTTATGTATTAGCTCAAAGTCAAACTTGTATCTGGAACTGGGCTATAAAAATAATATTTAGATTTTCAGTACATAAAAATGTCAAAAGCAGTAGTGAGATTGTGAATTCGCATCTCTTCTGTATGATTTCAGTATTTAGATGATCTAGTTGCTTATAGTTCTAATATTAAAATACCTGAAAATTAAGCATTCATAATGATTAATTACAAAAACGATGAAAAATATTTATCAAAAGCTCGCGTCGGTTAACGCATGCCGAATCTGTGAATAGGCCAAAGTTGACGGTATGAATGGTTTGAAGTAATGTTTTGTTGGACAATAGTCATAACAGAGTGAGAACGAGGGGAGCAAACAGACTCATTGTAAAACGGAGGTTCATTATCGACCGGATGCCCTATCGCTGCGTTTGTGTAGGTATACAGATGTGAATAGCAATATCTGGGGAGCCTATAGCAGCTATAAAGATGTCGTCGGCGGCGTCTGGCTGGGGTCGGCTATGTATTTATTACATTGTACTCTGTTTGGGTACACATGAAACGAATTCAATATTACATTTTAAGCAGGCGTCTAGCTCTCAGTCAGAGCGCGAACGGCGGGGAAACTCGGCGCGGCGGTCACTGCTATCGGATAAGTGTAACGTTTATTCATTTCATAATAGTTTTGTCAACTTCAACATTTCAGTATAAATATAGTATATTGAGTACCAACATCATTCGTTACACAAAACTTATGTTGTCATAGTTGTTTTTACTGTAGTATAAATTTCAATTTTATTGTGAATATTAAGAAATTTATTTCTAATTTTAATCAAGTGAGGAATATATTCCTAAATATATATTTTTTACTCTATTTATACAATTTTATCAACTCAAATCTATTTATACTTCATAGGCACCTGAGCGCTAACTTACAGTTAGTTGGTACTTATTTAACCACAAAAATCAAAAATATTTACAAACGTAATCAATTTTTGAGTTTTAACTTGTAGGCAAGGAGTTCATTATAGTCTCTTATGTACTTATTAGAAGGAATGATATTATGGTAGGGTTTCAAAGTTAACTTGCGTTGTGTGACCGGCCATTTCATATCATAGTTATATATTCATGTTACATGCGGTTGCGACTAATCTGAGCTTAGTAGACTTGAAACTTATAAATCACGCAATGGTAAGCTATTGAAATGTGATGATATTTCATTTTTTAAACATTTTTATGTGTTTTATTGTAAATTTATCTATATACCTATTTAACGTATTTTTTACTATTTGATCAATTGTCAATACGTTAACTAATTACTAGATTGCTAAGAATCTAGTAATTAGTTAACGTATTGACAATTGGTAGAGACTTTCGAGTCTTTCATAATATCTTTTGCTCTTTTTCTAATATTTTAATAGTGATTCTTGACGGAGAAGAATTCAACAAATCGGTGATCAGGTGTTCTCGAGTTATGTATTATATGTAATTAATTAATAATTTCAGTGCCGGTGGCGGTAGTCGATGGCATTCATCAGGATTAGTGGGTATGTTTAAACCATCACTAGCTCAAGTGAAACTTGCCCAGTCCTCAATAAAACTCCTTGAGGAATTGGAATCTAGAGGCCATCAAACGGGATGGAAGCAATGTGGATCACTATTACTGGCTCGTACCAGAGACCGAATGACTGTATATAGGAGAATGAAAAGTCAGTCTGTGTAAGTACAATGGCTATTTATTCACTTTACGCAATATTCCAATTTATAATAATAATAATAAAATTTTTCTCAGGCAGTTCTTGGAATATACCATGCGAATTGGTCACTCCAAAACGATGTCAAGAGATTTGGCCCCTGCTAAACGTGGAAGATGTGATTGGAGGTCTTTGGATACCTGGGGATGGATGTGGAGACCCGCACCTCTTTTGTATGTCGATGCTAAAAGAGGCAGTGGCAAAGGGTCGGTTATTGAAACGTATTGTTATATAGTGCCGCAGTGTTTCACATGGAATATTAATTTTATGTGAATGTTTTCAGGATTGGGTGTGATGGAAAATTGTGCAGTGACAGCTGTTATTTCTAAAGATGACCGCGTGACTAGAGTAGAAACTACTCACGGGTCGGTTGAGTGTGAATACTTTGTTAACTGTGCTGGCTTTTGGGCCAGGGAGGTATGTCTATAAATAAACTGTAAAGCTCTAAATGAGCGTGCCTTTCTGTTGGGTGTAACATATAATTGTTATTTTAAGGTCGGCCAACTAAGCAAGCCCCAAGTGAAGGTCCCACTAATCCCGTGTGAACATTATTACTTACACACCAAACCTATAGATAATTTGGATCCGATGACTCCAGGTAATATAACAAATAGAAATACTTATTAAACAATATATTTTTTCCTATTTAGTATAAATTAATACACCTCAGTTATTTTGTTTCAAGTGGTGCGCGACCCAGATGGTTACATTTACTTGAGGGAACGAGATGGGTGTATTTTAGCTGGTGGATTTGAACCTGTTGCAAAAGCGGTATACGAGGAGGAAAGTGAGTAGTAGTGAGAGTTGGGGAGGATTTAACATCGTTATCATCATCAAAGCTCATATAACACCAATGTGTTGTAGAATATATCTAAAAAGGGGCATGAGCCTACCCTTCTATGTTAGAGCGACTACCAACCACCATGTTCCAGAGTCGGTCGCTCGTCCACATGTTAAATTACTTTACAGGTGTATGCAAGTTGTCTAACGATTTCTTTTCACCGTTGGACCATTGGTCTCGAATTGCCCGCTCGATTCGAAGATCAAGGCTAAGACGCGCCACATACGCTCGATCAGCGAAGATTGGTGAAGCGGTTTTCACAACTTTACTGATCCAGAAAAGATGGAAATGTAGATTTACTTAGTTTTAAATTTTATATTATCTGTTTATATCAAACATTTTATTCTTATTTTTCACCTCCATATGCATTTTTATGTGAGTACAATATATAACTTTTTATATATAACCTAATAATTGTATGGTTTGTCTATTTACCTAGTAAACACTATGGCACAGAGATGCGTGCCAGAAGACTGGGACCACTTCCACGTGCTTTTGCAGCAACTTCTGAAACGAGTGCCAAGTCTCAGCCAAGCAGTCCTGCACAAATTATGTAATGGCCTGGAAGCTTTTTCGCCAGACTGTAAATGGATTGTGGGGGAAGCCCCTGAGGTTTGTTCATTTTATTATTATTGGATGCTATGCTCTACGATAAAAGAAGCTTTTCGTACATGGTGGTTGTTGATAAACTTAGAAGACGATAACAATGACGACAACACCATTAATACAAAATGCAATTTTGTCTTAGTGACGTCTAATATTTAAGAAGACATTTTACTTAAACAAATACATTTAATTATTTCATTTGTTACGCGAGTGAATTGAAAATTTTCAGCATTTATCCATTTTCAAACATTGTCTGTCCTGAGCGTCTGATTCAATGGTATTTAGCGTATATTACGATCTGCGGGTGCAGACATGCTAAATTCGTTGAATTGGACATTCAATGCAGTCAACAATCTTCTGACAAGAAAGAAAGTATGAAAAATAGAGAAATCCGGGTCGTCGATGTTAACATCATCACAATAAATTATGAGTTTTTTGCAAATTTATTGCCCAATATAGACAACAATATCAGGCAACATTTTTATGTATTTTTAAACAATAATTGCGAGCTGTCGATGCGAAACTAAGGGTCCCGATATGCTTTAGGGAACCGTGTACCACTTGCCTCTGCCTTAGCAGGCCAGTCAGAGTAGAGGCGCAACAGCAAATACTTGAAGGGTGGAAGTGTAATAATGTCATAACGCCGATGGCGTCTCGATTGTTTTCGCAGACACACTAATTGTCCTACCATTGGTCTGTTTTTTGGGGGGCCCATCTAGTGAGCGGCGAATCACCACCTGCTGTATTTAAATCATTTTGCATTTCTGATTGTGCAGATAGAGATTATAGTACCTAGTTGGTACATACTCCACGCACACTTTCATTAAATTTCGCTTAAATGGCTTCTACGCGTTGATTCTTATAAAGCATGCCTTACAAAGGACCGTGTGATTAATCACTTAAATATTGCCCTTACATCAAGCATCTGTTTAGTGGGATAATTATAAATTCTTATGTTTTAATAAACATAATATTCGTTATATAGGCATGTTAAAAAATTATTTTCTATCAGTCAGGTATTAACTATCAACGCACTTATATGAATATTCAACAACTCCTTTTAACAAATATTCTATTAGTTCTTAAAATTAATGTTTAATAAAGGTATATATTTGATAAATACATAATATATTACATTTAATGTCATATTGTTGTTGTTAACTTTTTGCTTTGTGTGTAGATTATGGTGTTCAGAAATATTAGTTAGGCAATAATAGATTACTTCATCGAATACTGGAGTTTCATTTCCTAGTGCACTTTTCAGATAACGAATACATATACAGATTTGTGTGAAGATACTTACTATTTGAGAGAAAGTTAAGATTAACTTAATGAAGGAAAGTATTAATAGTTATTTATGCAACTGTTGTATAATCAGGGGTATTAAAACACGAATAGTATCACATGAGTGTTTTAATATCTAATTATAACAGTTGCATACAAGACTTTATCTACAATAATGACGTGAATCCTCTTATGAAAGATTCTCATACCATAGGGTGTTGTAGTGTTGTAAAAATTCAAGAAAAGTCTAATTGCGAAGCATGTAAAATAAACAAACCTTCCATTGCTGCTTTAGAATTATCTTTAGAAATTTCCTTTGCTGCTTTAGAAATATCTGGTGGTGTGTCATCAAAGCTAGAATCACTCATTTTTGTAAACAACGCACACAGTGATTGCTTGCGATTTCCAATATTCGAGTGAAAAAATGGCGGGAAATAACACGATAAGACAAGAATCCGAAATTACGAATTAGTCTACAATTTATTGTTCTTTTTTCAAAATTTTAGCGATCTGGTGGTGAAAATGTCATTGCATAAGAATGTTCTTTTTTGAAATTCATAATATCACGCGTTTGGATGATATAATGATCATAATATCTATATTGAATGTTGTTTTATATATTTTAATGTTGGCAATAAGCTAATTGTTATAGGTTCTTTTTATAGAGGATTAATAGCATGATCGTATATAAAATAATAAAAGTAACATTGCAGTCCTTTAAGAATCAAGTACGTGTTCACTTCCTGACAATGATTCCTTAACTTAAAATAAATGTACTCTATTTTTGTCTAGTCTAATTACTACACCCATCCTTCCTGGTCCAAAGTTATCTGGAAGAGATTGCTGTTTAGCAATAAGGTCGCCTGTTGTACATTTGTTATTTGTTGTATTTATTTGTCTACGTTCTTGTTTTTATTGTGTAATGAAGAGTTATGTTATGACCTAGGATAATATTCCGTAGCAATACCTTGAGAACCTTTAACTTTATAAACTCGCTAGTTTATAAACATCAATTATGTCTTTTTAAGTTTTATCTCACAAAATAAAAATACGGTTTCGGTGTATGTTTATTTTTTGTTCAACAAAATCATGAAACTGTATTCTAAATAAACGTTTATTTAAAAGAAACTGGTGTCGTGTTAACGTTTCTTTTAATATATCGTCATAGAAAGCCTAGAACGTGTTAATGTTATATTGACTACTTGCGACCCGCCCCGGCGTCGCACGGGTGCAATGAAAAAATTATTATGGTGGGTTATCCCTAAGAGATAGACATATACCATCGTGGACTTTTTTGTTGAACTTTATAAGGTGGACTATTGTCATTAGTACATTATGTTGGTCTATCTCGTAGAGCTGGCCAGCGTTTTTGTAATTTAAACGCAAAAAGACGTGCTTATTTACGACATCACGTTAGAAACCTCTAAATTTATCAGTGTTTCTCTACTATATTATGCATGTATTATTCTTATAAACCTTCTTTAAGAATCACTCTATCCATTAAAACCGCATCAAAATCCGTTGCGTAGTTTAAAGATCTGAGCATACATAGGGACAGACAAACGCGGATAGTGACTTTGTTTTAGTAATGTGGTGATTTACCTCCAGATGGTTAAGTACTACGTTATCTAGTTGATTTACTGAGCAATGAAATATTTGCCTAGATGTTCAACTACCACGTCGCTGCCGGAATGAAGACGGTGGGCATATCCGCGGCTGGGGGCGTGGCGGAGGCAACCGTCGATGAAATCATAGACGGCTACTCTAAATACGACATGTATGAGTTAGATATCAACAGATTCTTAGGGCTTCATAATAATAAGCGATTCCTGAGGGATCGCGTTAAGGAAGTGCCAGGTGGGCTATGTATTCAGCGTACTATTACCTAACCCTCTATGCCAAATGTCTATCTAAATACTAAGCAGGTATATATAACCTATGCATAGTTTGATAAGTTGTAATGTGTTTTTTAGTTGTTTTTCTGTTGCTTTTGAAAAATAAAATGTGTGCTCAATTCGACTTGTCACAATTTTTTTTAGATGTATGTATGTCACTTGGACGGTGCGCCAATCACCTAGCAATTTTTTGATCCTCTTTATGATATTTATATAGACTTCTGAGGTGGTCCCGGAAAAAAAAAATTAATCATAACCTGACGACAGGATCCTGGTAAATTACCCGCGTAATATGGTTTGTGGTTAGTACCCATGTAGTCAGATCTTTAGTTATTTAAGTCTTGTATACGATATTTTATGTTACTTAGCTGTTAACGACGATTGATGTTTCCCTTAGGATCCTTAGATTCAATTCAAATTCACTAGATTCTTATATTCTTTCATATCTTAACATAACATCACTTGTGTCCTATTATCATCAAAATGAGCCGCCTAGCAATCCGATATAAGATCAAATACTTGTTACCACCACAGTTTAATATTTTCCCGCAAATAAAAGCAAAATTACTTGAGTGACCTTTTGGAAAGACATAATCCTCTGTTTCAAAACTGTTTCCGTCGTGATTTTTACCTGCAAATGAGGAGCCTAGGTGAATTATACGTTGCTAAAATTTGATTATTCTCATTAATTAAATCTAACTTAATAGTCGTCACTATAATTTCAATTAAGATGTCCCATGCAATTGTTAAGTCTATATACTATTCGCTATAGGAGTATTATGCTATACAATTTTGACTATTGACGTCTGTCAAATGGGATTTCGTAGTTGGAATATATTGCATATGTCGTAAAAATACCAGTCACTTCAGTCCACTTACAATTGGATTTGACGACCTCCATAGTTGATAGGATAGTACACCAGTTTCAAGGTGTCGTCATCTCTGAGGTCCCCGGTTCGAATCCCGGTGGGGGCCGATGTTTGTGTGATGAATGCGAGCATTTGTACCTTAGTCATGGTTGTTGATATATAATTCTATAAAAAATATTTATATATGTATAATATATGTATGTCTATCCGTTACCCTAGATCGTTACAGAACTTAGTTTGGGCTAGGTTAATTGCTGTAAGTGTAACAAATATATAAAAAAAAAATATCTGCCCATTTCTGTTGCATAATTTAAAATTATTACTTTTCAGGTGTCCATTACGGCTTACCATATCCGTTCGCCGAGTTCGAGACTGGTCGAAATCTTCGGCTTTCGCCGATTTATCCAACCCTAAGAGATAATGGGGCCGTCTTCGGCCAGGTTATGGGTTACGAGAGGCCAACTTGGTTTGAGACTGTCGGTGAGTAAGATTAGCGCTTAGGTTTAATTACTAATACTATAATCATATAACAAAAATATGTGTTAAGTTTCGTTATATATTAGACCTTTTGAAAGGCATTAAAGTTCTTGTACATCCTAGTCATGGGATTGTTGAAAGACCTATTGATTCTAAACAGCTGAAAACGAATTATTAAAATGAATTACTGTTAAAATTTAATATGGCCAATAAAAAGTAGTGAGTCAAAAATGGAATGAATTATTTTGTACAGGTGTGTTAAGTCACTTATTATTGAATAAAAAAGTTAGTTCCACCGTATATATTATTTATTATTGCTGAACTATGGCCGTTGGTTTATAAAGGGCCTCTAGTGAGTGGCAAGTATATGCCCTAAACTGCAGTGTTGGTGGCTCTCCCACAAGTTGGACGATTTGGTGTGAAGATGACACTGGATATTATCAGGGCAGGCCAATGTTCAACAGTGGACATCTATTGGCGGATATTAATAGATTGAAATTCATGTACACTGTAGCTATTTTCTAATTTGTCTATTTAGATAACACCAAAGATACAACCCAAAGCCCCAGACCGTTTAAGATAGCGTATACGAAGACCTTCGGTAAACCACATTGGTTCGATACGGTGCAGAGGGAGTATTGGGCGTGTCGAGAATCAGTCGGCTTGGCTGACTATTCCTCATTCACGAAAATCGATTTACAGGTATTTTTTTATATTACATCTAACCGTTGGCTATAATACAGTCATCTGATAGTGTGTGGTGTAATTTTGTAATCGTTATAAATGAAAAATCAACACATGGCACAACCATTATGATTCTATCATCTGTGCCAGGAAATAATAAAATGCTAACATATGCTTTTTGTCCTGATATATGAATATATAATGTTCCTGTAAAATTATAATTGACAAATTGGTAATATATTGTAATTATTATTATAATATATATATTAGTAATGCAAACTATTTTATTAGTATATAATCGATTATCTTCTGTTTTATTAATTATATTGGTATATAATCGATTCCTTAAAAGATTAAGATATTACTTCGGCTATGATTCGTAATTTGTTACGGAGTTTTTTTAATACGTAATTAGAGGAATTGTTATAACACTACACGGAGTTCGTTGTAAGTACGTAATCATCAGTTCGTAGCAGTAAAAATTATCATCCATCGAAGTTTGCTACTCATAGAGTACGTAATTTCTCCGCCGGTACCAGTTGCAACTCACCGGGAGACGAATTTCTGAAACAATAGAAAACCAATCGAAATCATGAGATTCGTATACGATTTACAGAATTCACTATTTCTGAATTTTCATTTCGTGCGTTGTGCAACGAGTGGTTCAACCCACTCGTTTTCGATTTCTACTAGTAGAATATCCAACGCTGACGTGACCTTGACAGTGATGCGTTTCACGTGTGAGTCATTGCCGGATTTTTATTTATTTATTTATTTATACTTCATGTGCAATTAAAAAAAGTCTACAAAGGCGGACTCAATGTCCGAGGCATTTTCTGCCAGTCAACCTTCGGGTGATGCAGAGATACAATGTGGTAGATGTACCAAAAAGATAGAAAACAAGTCAATATTGATACTAATAAATAATAGATTTATAATCCTAATACATAAATAAAAACATATTATAATACACTAATATACTCGTATAATAGCCTAAATCTTATTAGCGAACATTTATAACGAAGATATGCATAGCCTACTTTCTAAATAACCTAAGTTTCATTACCCAAAACTATCCTGGAAGAAAAGCTCACACAACTTATTCTTAAAACTAAGTTTGCTCGGACAGTTTCTCACTTCTTGAGGGAGTGAATTCCATCAAAGAATACATTTGACGAAAAAGGAGGAATGAATTATATATATAATATATTATATTGAGAAGGACATTTTAGAAGGCCATTTGAGGCAGAACGAAGATTTTTATTATGGGAGGAATATAGGTATCCAAAGTGGGTACCGAGATAACCAGGGGTATAAGGATTATTAAGTATGGAGTAAAGCGTCAAAAAGTCTCTCATATCCCTACGCTGCCGTATAGGTAACCACTTTAAACGTAATCGGAATGCAGATACATGGTCAAATTTTCTTAAGTTAAATACAAACCGATTGCAGTTATTTAAAAGTCTGTCCAGCTTATTAAGAAGATCTGCATTCAGAACGAAATAGCACACATCACCATAGTCTAGGATTGGGAAGATTAAAGTCTGTACAAGCATTTTTTTTATGTCTGGCGATAGAAAATTTTTTAGGTGGTAAAGAGTTCATAAGATTCCAGTCACTCTTTGGCAAATGCTAGTAATCTGAGGCTGCCAGCTAAGCTCAGAATCAATAAACAACCCTAAATCCTTCACACTGTTGCACAAAGGATTTATGTTACTGTCATAAACGACAGAATGGAGACCCGAGAGCACCACTCTCGACATGCTTCTAGAGCTGCCTACCAGAATGACATTTCGTTGGATTGACCCAAATTCCAAAACACTCAGACCAGTTCTTAATGGCAGTGAGGTCTTGATTTATTGAATCGATGGCTTCATTAATATTGTCAACATCAGCTTGAGGGACTCCAGCTACAAGATCACACCACGTGGAGTTCGAATCTTCCCAAATAACTGATTGTTGTCGTCCCCGCAGATACGAAGAAAACCACTCAGATGCCTCTCGGGATACCCTACGATAAGCCAACATTTTTAGAAGGATTTCGTGACTAACTGCATTAAATGTATTAGATCAGTAGAGTGACCTTTTTATCCTGAATTCCAGTCCTGATATCCCCTGTCACCTTCAGGAGAGCTGAAGAAGTACTGTGACCAGGTCTAAAACCAGACTGGAAAGGACTCAGTAGTGAGCTTTTGTGGATAAAAAATGAGAATTATTTATGCACGCATGCCTCCAGCACTTTGGACAGGTAGGGAAGATTGGAAATAGGACGGAATTGACCGGGATCAGTTGGATTTGGTACCTTAGGAAGCGGGCGAACAAAAGCTTTTCGCCAGAGAGTTGGGAATGTTGCAGTATTAAGGGAAAAATTCACAATGTCGGTGATGGCAGGAAGGATGTACTCGAGTATGGAGATTTTTGTTTTTGAATTTAATTAAGAATTTGTTCTTAATGACAACACTGAATTCGAGTTATTCAAAAATCTATAAAATTGTAAGCAGTAGAAAATAATTTCGCGCACGATTTGTATTCGTATTCGAATTCCAAATTCACGTCTAATAATTCAAAAATACGTCTCCGGCTTCGTAGACGGCTGATAAGAATTTATGTCAATTAGTATGAATAATCGAATCCTTAATTCATTTATATTTTTATCCTATTCTGATGTAAATTGTAGTCCAGCGGTCGCGAAGTGGTGGACCTCCTCCAGTACTTGTGTTCCAACAACGTGGACGTGCCGATCGGCAGTATCATCCACACTGGCATGCAAAACGAGCGAGGTGGATACGAGAACGACTGCAGTTTGGCCAGGATATCCGAGAACCAGTGAGTCATTGACGTGTTATAGAAAGCATCTGCCAGGGGCTTCAATAACGACTATATAATCCAGTAATATTATTAGCGTAGATGCTAGATAGCGCTATGTTTGAAAGAAACTACATCGTAAACATAGCAAAATAAAACGTTTCTTAAATATTATTATCAAAATTGTTAATTATTGTTCTATGGCATACTTTATTGTTATGTTATTTGAAGATCACAATTTGATAAGGCTGGTAGGTAAGGCCTGGTGGAACAGTGGAAGCTGAATACTTATAAAACCTTTTGGCTATAAATTTTATACTCAATCTGACATCAGAATAGACTAAAATTAAAAACAAGATACTATTGTCAAATTATTATATTGAAATTGCTGACAAAACTTTACTTACTACCTTGAAAGTTAGTACTTATAACTTAAATTGATATCTAATAAGTAGCAAGTAAATAGATCCACTGTTAGGATTTATCTATTTTATCTGATAGAATATTGAGATTAGACATGTCTCTCGTGAGCGCGAACCTAATCTTATTTGGGATACAACTTAAAATAACAACGCAATTTGCACACTTCACATAGTCCACACTTCAAGCTAGGTCAATAATATGGACGTGTTCACGTGTGAACTTTTGGCTGGCTTGACTAATTCGGTCACTGAATACTTATTCGACCCAATCTAAAATTCAATTGTATTGTTCACCTTTTTACTTATTATGCGAAAAATATAATTAAAAGATATAATATTGACTAATCTGATTGTGCAGTAACTTAAGATTCCGTTAAATCCTTATATTAGTATCAATTGATAGAATAGGGTAGACGACTACAACTGATTATGGCCGTTTTTATACTATAATTATCTGATTTGAGCAATTTATATCTAATGAAAGTCTGACAATATAGAAATTTCAGTTTAATTTTTAATTTATATTGTTTTTACATTTCTAAAAAATGAGCAATTATTATTTACGTAATTCTAATGAACGGAACACATTTTTACCATTCTCACATTAAATGTAACATTTTTTTATATAGAAGGTGTACCTATAAACGTACAAATAACAAAGTTATTTTTAAATTTGTTTATACGCGCATACAAATTAGGCGAGTTTACTTAGTTATGACGTCACGATTGCAGTGGTTTTAGTATGGGGCGTTTTTGAGCGACCCGCAACAGCGCCGCAAACATGTCGATGTATCTTCAAAAGTAATAGGTGCAGGTGTACTGTTGGTTCTACAATATTTCTCACTTAAAAGAGTACTCTTATTATGTATAGAATTTAAAAAATTGTCGTCTACCCAATTGTGTTTCCATAGTATTTCTCGTTACGGTATGTTTGCAGTTATATGATGATCGCGCCTACCATCCAGCAGACACGGTGCAAAGTTTGGCTGAAGCGGCACCTGCCTGCCAATGGCTCCGTGAGCTTGTCAGATGTAACGTCGATGTATACGGCCATCTGCGTGATGGGCCCGTTCACGCGGAATCTGCTCTCCGAACTCACTGACACAGATCTTGCGCCTTCCAACTTCCCTTTCTTTACCTTCAAAGAACTAGAGGTCGGTCTCGCCAATGGCGTCCGGGCTATGAACCTCACGCACACTGGAGAACTGGGATATGTTTTATACATACCCAATGAGGTAATTTTATGTTTTATTTACATTTCAGGGTTCATTCTTGGTAGAGATACTTTAAAGGGTGCAAGGATTCTCCCTAAGTAATTTTCTGACACGCTCGACTCACTTCGAAAATCCCCGCTTGGGCTCCCTTACTATTCGTCTTATTGAAAAGATTTGTAAAGTGGCAGATTTTTGTTCTTACTTATTATATAGATAATATCGCATAGCCAACCAAATTAGAAAAATGGTCCAAATGATCTATTACATTTTAGAACGTGACATTAAATCCTCCAACGATGTATTCTGTGCACCAACGCACATTGTTTTGATAGATATGATTGAATTTCAACTTTATATAGTGTTAATAAAGCACAAATTGACTTTTAGATGTTAGGAACACAACTATATTGCTTAGACAACAGTGAGTGCTTGCAATATGAACTTTATACAATAACAATAAAGCTGAAATTGACTGTGCGTTTTAGTTAGAAAACGTTTGTATGGGAAAAAAGGGCTGTTTTCAGGGGTTTTCCGATAATTATTCGAATTTTTCAAGGAAGTTTCGAAGTTCAAGGATGGAGCTCCTTGAACTTTTATGCGCTTACCAACACATTTTGCGATTCATTTTTATAATATAAGGTATGAATGTTCATAATATTTGCACGCTAATTGTACGCCTTCAACATCAATTCAATGTTTTTCGTAATTTGTCGATTGACATACAATCTACTAAGACATCAGTCATATTTGGCTCTACGTGTTCTGCACGTCGATATTACATTACTAAATCTGTTTCAAGTTGCAATATACTGATGGCATATAAATGACTAACATCGAGGTCGGTGTTGCCAGTTCGCGTTGCATGTGTACAACCGTCTCATGAGCGTGGGTGAGCGGTACGGTATCAGCCACGTGGGGTACTACGCGTCGCGAGCGTTGCGCGTAGAGAAGTTCTTCGCTTTCTGGGGCCAGGATTTGGACACGATGACCACGCCGCTTGAGTGCGGGCGCACTTGGCGAGTCAAGTTTGACGTGAGTATTAACACAATAATAAGAGATACCGCACCATCTGTACCAGATAAGTAGTCCCTTGTGGAGCGGTCGCTCTTACTGCAATCATTAGGGCCAAGGCTTAGGCTGAGTTTTGTCAGTAGGTCATATCGGTCGAGCCACCACGATCGATCTGGAGACGAATTTTCGAAACAATAGAAAACCAATTCGCATTCGAAATCGTGAGATTCGTATACGAATTACCGAATTCACTATTTCTGAACTTTCATTTCGTGCGTTGTGCAGCGAGTGGTTCAACCCACTCGTTTTTGATTTCTACTAGTAGAATATCCAACGCTGACGTGACCTTGATAGTGATCCGTTTCACGTGTGAGTTATCGCCGGATTTTTGTTATTGTCGTTGTGGTTTTGAATTTTTCTGCGTGAAACGGAATATAATTAAGAATTTGTTCTTAATGACAACACTGAATTCGAGTGATTCAAAAATCTATACAATGGTAAGCAGTAGAAAATAATTTCGCGCACGATTTGTATTCGTATTCGAATTCCAAATTCACGTATAATGATTCAAAAATACGTCTCCTGGAGTACGGACATAATCATCGTGGCGCTAGGTTGCGGTGGCATCCATTAGGATTCTCAACCTCTCCCGAGGGAAAAAGTAAAGATAAGTCCAATGTTCGTACTGTTATGATTGGGATTTAAAAAGACTTTTTAAAAAAGAATTTTATTGGTTACACGATAGTGAAAGAGTACAATAGAATTAGGTTTTTTGGATGTTGTCGCGGAAGCAAGATCACGCGCGGAGGATATGGGTAGACTGACCCGCTAGAGGCAGTCTGGAACCTTATAAAGGCAAATTAATGCTAAGCTAGCATAAAATAGTTATTTCGGCAAAAAGGGGAACAATCCCCAGATATAACAGTACGTACGTTTAGGAGACTGATGTGGAGTAGTGAATTTATGCGAAGCGAAACGAATTTAATTGCAAATTTAACAAAATAAACTTATGTGCTGTGTTCAAATTACAAATGCTAGATTTTCAAATTAAAAAATTACGTTATTTGAAATATCATTGAAGTAAACTGGTTATACTTAAGTAGAAGCAACGTCGTAGCAATGTTAATGTCGCAGCCAACTGGTTAAAATAGCCGTTCAATCAAACAGCTAGCCAAAGGGCGAATGGCGTTGTTCAGTCAAAGGACTGAACAACGCCATTCAATCACACAGCTATACGTCGTTTAGCCGACTTGTTGATTGCAACGCTCAACATAGACGGCGCTTAGCCAACTAGTTAAATGGCAAATTAACTAAAGTGACCATTAGTTTAGTACTTAATTTGAGAGAATAAAAAGTTGTAATTTCTTGGGAGGTTATTCTTGAATTATGTTTAAGAGGTGACCAAAAGTTTGATGAAATAAGTAAAAATGAAAAACAAATTATTAATCATAATATTGTTTATTGCACCAAGCAAAAAATTACAAACAAAAATTTACGAAGCAAGAATCATTTCATAATCCCGTAATTTGTCCTATTAATTTCATATTTGTTTAAATTTTGATTCAATTTTTTCATTCGATTCAAATTCTCGTAAGTGACCTCATAATTTCTGTGTCTTTAATAACACGTGTAACGTATATTTACTACTTACTTTCTGAAAAATAACTTGAAACAATCGCCATATTGAAAACAAAACGCACCGAGCGCTGCAGTGGTGAGCGCTAAACTAATTAAATTAGACGGCGGCTTTTGACTCAGCTGTAGTGTTGAACGTTTTGAGCGACTTAAATATTCAATTAATAAGCCAGACGTATGGTTGAATGGCTTGATTGAACGGCTATTTTAACCAATTGGCTGCGACATTGATATCATGTTCGTTGGTGGCTTTGAGGTATCTGAATCAGGAGATCTGAGATATACGTCCGTTTATGTGACGCTCACACGGCGAAGGCAACATCGTGAGGCTATTTGTTCAACTTCCAAAATAATTCAAATGTGTATTCAGTTGACCACTCTACACTAGGCAGCTCGGTTGACTTATGTCCTTATCGCCCTAATATAGTTAGGATAGGCTCATACTTGATCTCTTGGCGATGGCTAGGTCGAGCTAGCCTATGGGCTTGTGGCGGTAGAATTTATTGGGTTGGAAAATTACCTAATCACCGATTAGATCGCCAGGGCAAGACGAGAGGTGGCGGTAGAATCGCGAAAGCGCAACCCGTCACGTGCCTCCATATGTGCTTGGACCCACACTGGGGGGTTTTAGTGGGTATGCAGGTCCCTCGAGAGGTCCCAGTGGGTATTTCCCTCGAGAAAAAAAAAACGCTCGTACATGATAGGGACGTATATGAGCTGTGATGAGATGCAATTCGCATGGGCCTACATCAATTACGGATTTTTCAAGTGATATATTAACGAGAGTTTTAAACCAGTTTATAGGTTCTTACGTTTGCATCCTATAGCGAACACACACGCTTGCCAAACTTTAATAAACCCTTGCAAATGCAATTGTAGGATATATGGCTCAGTTGGTGTAGTTTTGTAGGATCCGATTCGACCGAGTAACGGTTTTTTTTTACAGAAATCTAAGGGAATTTGCCGCAAGCGTTTGCCTCATATACGGTCATGTCAGCAAGCTTTGGGCCGAAGTTTACAATATTTAGATATTTGCTTCGGAGACTAAACATTTTGTGTTCACTACAAACAGAAAGATATACCGTTCATCGGGCGAGATGCGCTGTTGCGGCAAAAAGAGGAAGGGGTACGAAGGTTGTACGTGCAGCTATTGCTGACGGATCATGACCACGAGCTGGATCTATGGTCGTGGGGCGGTGAGCCTATCTATCGTGACGGCAACTACTGTGGACAGACCACCACAACTAGCTATGGGTTCACATTCAAAAAGCAGGTTAGTAAGGAGAAGAACAAGTCAATTGCACCATTTGTTAACATTTCATGCAGTTATTAACATATAAACATTAAGTCCAAACTTGTTATCATATACTACAACCCGGTTACAATATCTATGGACCTCGCTGGAATGCGGAGCCCCCTCCCGCTCCGCGCTCACCTCCCCGAGCTCGCCCCGGCGCGTCAGTACGGTTAGCACTTTCGTTGCCGATACATGTTGACATAATTACGTGCTTAACACTGCTAAATTTTTAAACATTTCATTGTTACGTTTGGACTATTATTGTTATTTTGTTATTGCTGTTATGTTAAAATATTGTTTTTGTTGCAAAGTTGGACATTTTTGTTAAGTTTGGACTATTTTGTTACTGTTTCGTTGTTTTGAAGTGGGACAGGACAGTGAAAGTTGTCTAAAATATGGGAAAGACTATTCACAGTGAAGAAAGGACTTTGATCCTAAAAGTGCTAAAATTTTTTGAATCGGAGAAAGCTAACAAGCAATATATCATACCTGTAGATCAAGTTGTTAAACGAACCTGTGCTGCAACTGGTATATCGAAATCTACTTTGATGAAAATAAAACAGGAGGCCAGGGAATTGCGTCAAGCATCACCGCCACGTGCTTCACCGAGTACTAGCCAAGGTTCGAGCAACGATACACGTGAAAATCCAAACGCAGAGATAAAATTATCAACGCTTGGTAAAAATCGCAAGAAATACAAAAAAAAATCGAAATTGATGATTTTAACATCTGTGCCATAAGAAATATTATTAACAGTTTTTATACTGTAAGAAAAGAAATCCCAACATTGAAGAAAATCCTGGCCATCGCTAAAAGGGATTTGAATTTTAAAGGAGAAAAATCTTTCCTTAGAAAAATTTTAATTGACAAATTGGGATACAAATTCAAAAAATGTAAAAATGCCCGTACAGTCTTAATACAAAAGCCAGATATTGCCGCGTGGAGGGCTCGCTACCTGCGCCGGATGAAATATAACAATGACCTTGGCACAGATAAAAAACCGGTAACGTACCTGGACGAGACATGGATTCACTCGCACTACACTGTTAATAAATGCTGGCAAAACAGTACCGACAGCAGCGTAAAAAAAAATTTTAACCCCGGCCAGAGATGGATTCTTGTGCATGCTGGGGGAGAAAACGGTTTTGTTCCCGGCGCAGAATTGCTATATAAATGCAAACAGACAACAGGCGATTATCATCACGAGATGGATACAAATAATTTTTTAAAATGGTTAAAAGAAAAGTTACTGCCTAACTTACCGCCAAACGGTATAGTCGTCATCGACAATGCACCTTACCACTCCACTCAATTAATAAAGGCGCCCACGAGCGCATCTCTCAAAGCTGATATGCAGAACTGGTTGCGTGACAATAACGTTCCGTTCGACGAGAGCATGACAAGAAAAGAATTGTATCTGATAATTTTGAGGACAAAGCCGCCAAAAAAATACGTCGTCGACGAACTAATGAAAGAGCATGGTCAGGAAATAGTACGTCTGCCACCCTATCACTGTGACTTAAATCCCATCGAATATATTTGGAATCTAGTGAAGCAAAGGGTGGCAGACAAAAATGTAAGCCAGTCAGAAAAAGAAATAGAAAAATTAACAAGAGATGCAATTAATTCCATTACACCTTCCGACTGGAAAAAGGAAGTTAATCATGTAGAAAGACTACAACAGGAGTACTGGGAAAAAGACCACCTTGAAGAAGAAAATGTTCGTGAATTTATTATATCCCTAGGCGAGGAGAGTTCGGACAGTGAAATTAGCGATAGCGATGATGAGTTAATGACAGGCATAGAGCCAATCATATATTCTGAAGACGATTCTTGAATATTTTGTAGTGTAGTTTTGTGTACAATAAACACTTTTTGTACTTAACCGATTGTTTCATTTATTTTTCATAATTTTAATAATATCATTATTATAATATTAAATTTGTTGGAAACTTAGAAACCTCATTGTTTACAATAATATCCTATTATACAGGATAATTTTCTTATCACCATCATAATTTTAAAATAATGTTCTTTGATGTTAAAAAATTGACGTGTTTCTCCGTTTATCATCGCACTAAAATGTTGAGATATGTTTACTTTAAAAAGTCGTAAGAAAAACGAAACACCTGTGCCAGTGACCGTCCCGACCCCCTTTACTCCCGCTCTTGTCCTTGAATTATCGTTCCTACTCTTTTTGTTTACTATTGCGTGCGACGAACTGTAAATGTTGACTAGATACCATTTTTCAGTAAAATATCTACGGGACAAAATTTGCAAATGTGAAAATTTGACATAGTTTTTATTTTAGAAATGGATTCTGTAAGCGATACATGATGTGTAAAAAAAAAATTATGATGGTGATAAAAAAAAAAATATCCTGTAGTGATGCTTGTTTTGCGCACCATACCAGAGCGCTGACGCGACGTGACGTCATCGACGCCAGGTCCACAGATATTGTAATCGGGTTGTACTATAATATTAACTTAATTGTAACTATATTGTTTTATTTATATTTTAAAGTAAAAGTCAGTAACACAAATATGAAAGGTATATTTGAGTTGGCATTTGTGCCGTGGAACACTTTCGGCAGCAATCGTGTTATGATTCTACCGAAAAGAATCTTAAAGCACACTCAAAGTAACGCTTAAATTTCAAATATTTTGAGAAATTTCAATTTTTAATTTAACCAATAAATTGACAATGAAAAATTATATCAGTTTTGAAAATAGTTGTAAAATTACACTAGTCACCTTTTGAAAATTTGTTGATTATTATACTACATTTTTAAGATTTTTATTTCAGGTGTGCCTTGGCTTCGTCCAGAATCTCGATGAAGATGGCAACGCGCAACCAATTACCAGCGATTACGTGCTAAGCGGGCATTATGAAATCGATATTGCGGGTATACGGTGAGGAAATTTGGCAAAGAGTAATTAATTTGTATTTATCCATCCATTATAATCGGGATACACAAAAATATATATATATATATATATATATATATTTGTGACAGACTGTACGTCAAGGTATTCATAATTGCATAAATAATTACTTTTGTTACCTATAGAGTAGAGGCGTTCTCAACGTCATATATAAGTATTCCTGGCTTGCAGTCACGTGGCTAAAAGGATAAATTTCAATAGGGCGTTTCATGCACGATATACATACGTTTTATCATATTTTGTTTCGTTGCACTTACAACGGGTAGACATAGAGACTTCAATGTCACTATAAACCATTTTTTTATAGGTATGCCGCCAAAGTAAATCTCCACTCGCCAAATCTCCCCACCAAATACCCCGACAAGGAGAGAGACGTCTACCAAGCTACCCGAAAGCATCACGACCCCCAACAGTTTCTCGGACGACACTACCAACCTTAAAAGTTTTGAAAAAGAAAAAACTAACAGTCAACTGCAAAAAAAATGTCAATGTGTGATATTTAATTAAAATCTATATAAATAGCAATCAACTAGATAGTATAGTTTAAAATATGTAGAACTGTTATTTTGATTAGTGAGGTTGTATTAAGTGAATCTATTTTCGGTTTTCAACATTTCAGAATGAAAAATTATAGTTGCATTAAAAAATGAAACGACTAACGGTTTCTGTGAAGTTAAAATTCTCTGTAAATTATCACTATAAATTTCGACGCATTATTTTTACTATTATAAGGATACACTGACTGTCTATTTGCATAAACTACAAAAATATTATCTAAGTATACTAGGACTAAGAATATCAACCCTAGAACCCTACAAGAAATGCTGGAGCATTCTCCTTTCTTTATAATTTTACCAATATATAATACACACATTTCAATTAAATTTTTTATTAATGACGTTTCTATGAAATATTAAATACATTAATAACACAACCATAAAATTCAATGGTTTCATATTATTGTCTAAAAATTACATTCTCATGGTAATTCATATAAAATTAAGAATGAATTTCATATATGATTTAAATCTACAAATGCCAACTTTCAAGAGATATAACTGTTCTAGAAACAGGTATTAGATGTTCAACCTCAGGCACATAAGAGAAAAGTCTCATATTTCTTAGAACTTTCAATTCAACAAACTTCAAGTATATCAAAAGGTATGTGAATTGTTTAATTCACTACATTTAATATGTTGTAAAAAATATATTCTTAAACTAGTAGTTTATAAACTACTTTTAAATTCGTCTGCAAGGTTAGGATTCTAGGGCTAAAAGAGACTTGTGCAGCTATATCTTTATACTATTTTATATCATCCCTATTTGTTTTAGGTTTTTTCCTGCACAGAGTTCCAAAACCAATAATTTTTATAAAAGGGTAGGTTTTAGTGTGAATTAAATAATAAGTGTAATTTATTCTATAAATAAAATAAATTATTTGAGCTTTTATTATTTTGTTATTTAACTACCTCTTCCATGGTAAATGAGGAATTTTCCGACTGGTGACAAATAAACAAGTATTTATATAAACTCGTTTCTAAGTGGTGCTTAACGTTAAAAACTTATTTCATAAAATAATAGATGTATAACCATCACATGCGATGCGAGGCGGAACTTCAGTCCGAGCCGAAGGCGTATTGAGTCGAGCATATTATAAACTAGTGCTCGGAATAGTTAGTTTAATTATATGTACTTGTGATTTTGTGACATCAATAGTATGGATATGCCTTTTTTTTTTTGAGGGGGGGAATGCGACCTTATGCAATATGACACCGCGCTGGCAAGGCGCGGCCGTGTGTGGGGCTTTCCGGTCATAGAAACTAAGACCTGCCTACCCACTAAACTCCCCCCCCCCCCCCAGTTCTCTAGGCCCATGCGGGGCACATGGCGGGGTGCACTTTCGCGATTCGACCGTCATAGTAGGGATAAGATGAAATACTATTTTGAAAGTTCAATAGTAATTAAAAATAGTATTTCATCTTTTAGCTTATTATTGTAATAATAAGTTGTAAACATAAAATTTTACAGTAAAAGCGTAAAGAAACGAATCGCAAATAAACACAGAAAATTTTAGGTTTATCAATGTTACGCTTACATTGACTTACTTTCTGCAAGTACATAAAATTAAACTACCTATTCTGAGCATTAGTTATAACCAATACTGTTAAAAATGGTCGTACGATATACCATTTTTAACACAATTGCGAAGAAACAAAAAAAAAATAAACTCAATCTATGAATGCACACTGTTGCTTTCCCACCATTTTAACAGCGCGCTAGCGCTGCCTCTGACTGGCGCCGCGCGGCGATTAGTTCAAAATTTGAATAGCAACAGCGCGCGAAATGTCAAATAATACTGTTATGGAATATAAATTTGCTTTGGTACCACACGCGTTTTTATGACCCGCTTTACATATTTAAAACCGGTGGAATTACACCAGCTTTACGAGCAAGGTGTTAAAAAAGATATTGATTATAATATTCCACAGATTAAACTCCAAATTAAGCATAAGTTCTCTTGTTTTTTGAAGCCCGAATGTTTAAACTAATTTATTAGTTTATATGTATTTCTTGTTTTTAAATGGCGTTTGAAAATGTGTATTAAATATATTGTAGTTCTTATAAACAAATTAAATTTACCTTATTTTCGTTAAATAATCTCTAAGGCTTCCTCTCTGTTTTAAATCATATATAACGGTAATTACTCATCTTTGGAGTATAATTATACCTTCAACGTTCGCAGCAGAACCACACAATAGTCCATACGACATGATACTATAAAATTCATATAACAATTTTACTGTTTCAACATTACTTGTCCTAATTTATACAGATTAAGAAGTAAAATTATGTCTTGTTTGCCAAGGGTTCAATATGAGTATTGTAATTGCGAGTAGAGTGTAATACACAAAAATGTGTAATATCAATAATACATTGAGAAATGAAAATTTGGCGAATTTAGTTTTATTTAAGTGATAATTTATTCATTGTGAACCAGTGCAATACTTTAGACAGTGTGCTTATCAATGAAGTAATGTAAAATGTAAAATTTAATCTGTCTCAAGTTGTTTGCTGTTTCTTCTTACAAAAAAGAATAGTTCTGTGATGGGATAGGCCAGCGCCACGGACGACTCTACAGTAAAATTTATTTTGTATTAGCTGGAGAAAGTATGTTAAAAACAACAGGAAATTATATTACAATAATAACTCTCATATACTCTCAAATACTTTATTCAAATAAAATTAACAAAAACAGCCATACAGAGCTATGTAATAGATATTTTACATTGCAATATCCCGACTCGCATTATGTTTATAATACTGTGGTACTTATAACTCACAATTGTACGGCGATAGTATGAATAGAGAACCTTACTCTAGAGATAAAAAATGTAAAAAATATAGCTATTGATGGTTTTAAAGATGTATACGATTAACAAGCATTGGAATTAAACATTGATACAAAACTAGTCCATTTAAAAAGATAACACAGTAGTCATAAGGGTTAACAAAAACTGTAACACTTTACTATTTTATCTACTATGAAAAAAAAATTAAATTACATGTTTTGGTAATCACTATGCTACTTATAATATTTAATGGACGACAATGTCTTTTGTCGAGTCTATTTGTCTGTTGAGAGCAAAACACACATATTAATACTATCGAATTCACATACCACTCAGTACCTAATTTCGTAAGACATAAATTTGACTTTATATACAAGAAACTTTTATAAAAATATTTTGACTCTCAACCCCAAAAAATAACGGGTTCAAATGGATGGCCGTCTTAGACTGAAATATTATAATTAATATTATTAAATTTACTAGGATTTATTGCTTTACTAGGATCGAGCATAACTAGTATCTAGTGCGATTTCACTAATGTTTATATATTATGACACTTATTTTTTTACGCAGCAGCTATATTTTGATTCTCCTAAACGATATGTTTCGAGTATCTATATATCTACCTTCTATAAAATAAATAACCACGCGAGAATCAATCAATTGTTCTAAATAAGTTTATTAGTACTTTACAAAGATATTGAAGTTATGTATGATAATTAAATCTGTCTGTCTAATGGTAGTAATAATACAGATTTCAAAAATATCAGGACTTGGGTATACGCTGTATTTACGTATAATATGTTCTATGTGTATGCCCGATGCGTCAGTTATGCTTATACTGATCAAATTAAGGTAAAATTAATTATTGCCCAGATCTGCTCCATGCTTCTTATAATCTACAGTATGATAGTTACAATATATGGTATATTATGTCAATAATAAAAAAAAACATCCACGAATGAGTAAATCGCTTCTTGGCTCCTCGCATGATGGATGATCGCAGTGATGCGAGATTTGAGATAAAACTGCGAATTGTAAATACTAGAACCCTTCCGGCTGCTTACGGAAAAAGGTGTTCGTAACTATTAATGTATGACAAGTAACTACTATATATTATGAAGATATATATATCTTGAAGAATAAAATCCGTAATTTATTCCTGTATGTTATAACATACAGGAATAAATTACGGATTTTATTTTCCAGTCTCACGTGATTACGCCTTAAAACAGTTCGCTGGAAACATTCGGAAATAACACAGTACAGTACGACATAAAAGTGAGGACAACAGAAAAGTATTTTTAAAATTATGGCAATAAACCTTTATACACATGTGATTGGTCAAAAGTGGTCAGTGTTGCCAACAGTGCCGACAGGAATATTAATTTTTCTCTAGGTCTGTTTGTAGGTATGTTTATACTGTCTGCCTGTTAATTTTAATGTGAATACAATAATTTATCAACAATGAGTCATCATGTCGCGATATTCTCATAGGTGAATGCGTTGTCAAAATACAAAATTATATAAAACATAGTTCAAACAATGTAATATATTTTAATTTTATGACAAGTTGTCATGGATCTGTGTGACACATATTGCACTACTTTAAATTCATAAGCTATTGCTCATTTACCTAAAAGGCACATAATAAATTTAATAAAAACATAAAAGACCTAAACACGTAATACACAAGAAAGTGTAACTTATCATTTAAAAAGTAATCCCTCTCTAAGACTGTCATGGTATTGCCTATAATAAACTATAAATAAGAATAGTTATTGCACTAAGTTACTACATAATAATATGTCGAACATATGCCTATAATGTGTAATAAATATAAACATCGTGTAGATTTTTACACTACATGATAAACGCGTTATTTATACTATTTATTCAACATGATTATACACACACATCTAACTACATATATAAATAGAAGGTAATATCACTGTAACTTGAACTATGATGCCAGTGATGTGCTCTAAACTCATTCTCTAGTAAAATTTATAACAAAAAAGTATTGAAACTGTAAACACTTCTAAATAGTGACAACCTGATCGTCTATTAAAATTAACTAAGATTGAATTTTATCTAAAATACAATAAAAAGGAATTCATTTTAAAGAAATATCACCACAAAAAGACTATAATGCACACCAAATTATTTGATTTTGTATACCTAATCCCACCAAAAACATCCCAGCAAAGTCCCAGAACATTAACTATAATAATAACGAAATCGCAATAAGGAACCTTAGACTTGGCACGACTTTGTTATATTTCACTAGCTTTTGCCCGCGACTTCGTCCGCGTGGAATAGTGACTTCCGGCAGATTTTTGGTTAACCAACAACATATTTATATTTATATTTGAATAAAGATTAATATTATTATGTTGATACAACTTAAACAAATTATTTCGACCAAATTTGGTACCATAAAAACGGTCATTGTGACTAAACCTTAAAAGATAGACATATGCCGTCGCGGACTTTTTTTTAGATCATGTATAGAGGAATAATTCTTTCATACATATTTTTTGTGTATCTTGAACCGTTTTCGCAGCGCACGCAAAGAAAGCCTTAAAAAATGAATAATTTTCCCCGTTTTTTACACATTTACCGCTCTGTCTTTGCTCCTATTGGTCATAGCGTAATGTTATTTAGCCTATAGCCTTCCTCGATAAATGGACTATCCAACAAAAAAAGAATTATTCAAATCGCACCAGTAGTTTCGGAGATTAGCGCGTTCAAACAAACAAACAAACAAACTCTTCAGCTTTATATATTAGTATAGATTACTTTTTAGAGATAAACTAGCAGCTCCATCGAGACTTGGCTAGTTTTTTACAGAATGTTTTTGGTGGGATTTCACTTTTTATTGTAGAAATACTTGTTTTTATAGTTTTCCCTTTATGTCTTTATGTGGCCATAAAACCCTAACTCTGTACCAAATTTCAGGTCTCTGAGGTTATGGAAAGTATTTTATTTTGATGATCATGAGTGAGTGTCATAAATGCAAAACTTTGCTTTCACTTAACTTCGGAACTAAATGACTCGTAGACTTGAAATTTTGGATTTTAAGTATGTGATTATAACTTACTGGATGATGAAAATTTCTGGGTTCTGGTCTTATCCAGAGGTTCTCAAATAGGGACCCGAAAATGCGGCGAAATGGTTCCAGTAAAGGTTTATTTCGCGCTCGACTTGGCGGGGGACATACATATTTTGATTAATGTTTTGGTATTTTTAGTGTGCAATTGGTATGTTTGTGTGGTAAAGATAAAATATACTTAAAATTATTTAAATCTTACACTAATATTAACTACTCAAAAAAACGGATACGAATGGAACTGAAAAAGAAACTAGAAAATATTTTATAAATTGAAACGTGTATTGTTTTGAATATAGGATTACAAAACCATTTTTTTTTATACTATAGGGCAGCAAACGAGCAAACGGATCACCGGATGGTAAGCGATAACCGTTGCCCATGGACACCCACAACGCCAGAGGAGTCACAGATGCGTTGCCGGCCTTTTAAAAAAGGGAATAAGGGGGAAGGGGGGGGGGTTGGGCCTCCGGTACCCTCACTCACTCGACGAAACACAGCGCAAGCGCTATTTTCTCTGAGCCGGTTTTCTCTGAGGCCGTGGTATCACTCCGGTCGAGCCGGCCTAATTCGTGCCGAAGCATGGCTCTCCCACGGTAATTTATTTAATGAATGTAGAAAATACAAAATGGAAGTATTAGCTTAATACAATTGTCCATCTATTCAGACAATAACACTGACGGAATATGGATTCACGTCAGCCATACAGTCTCAAAACTACAACTATTCTATAAACTGGAAGTCCACAGTTGACACTTAGGATATATATAGGATACTACTAATTAATGAGATCACAAACCTTGGGAAAGCTGACTATATAATGATGAGCTGAAGTGCCCATAGAACTCACAAATACTAGAGCTAAATTATTAATCTAGTCTGCACCAAAACATGCATTGCAATTGGTTGAAAATCTTGTTCAATATTTATAGAAACAAATACTTTGAAAGATATATTCCTAGTTTTATAAAAAAAAATCCCGCAGTAACAATTATCATAGTTCTTTTTTATATAGAAGGAGAGCAAACGAGTAGACGATCGCCTCATAATAAGCCTACACAAAGCAGTCACGAGTGCTTTGGCGGACTTTATTTTAATAGAAATACAGTTTAATTTTTTAAGGTTTGGATATATACGTTCCTAGGATTTATAACTGCTCCCTTGCTATATAAAATCAGATTCGCTTCAGTTACTTTTATCGGAGTTTCCAAAAGGAAAGAAAGTGTTACTTTCAAATTTATAATTTTTAATGTATTTTAGAGAAATCTGAACGTATCTTTTTCCAATGAACAATATTTTTTGTAACGAAGCTGTGATAAGGTAGTTTTATCAAATATACAGTCACAACCATTCGACTACAAAGACACCAAGTGTCATAAATTGTCCTTTTGATTAGTAAATTTGTACATAATAGGTAGTAATATGAATGGTCTGTATAATTGCTGTGTTGAGTGTGTAAAAAAAAAAGTATCGAGCAACTCATTGACGATTATACGATAACGAGGGAGAGCGCGGTCCGTCTTCTAAATATGCTCAGTTTAACATTGCAAGATTGCTTTCAAGTAAATTCTTAGATACAACATTGGAATCACGCCGTTAGAACATAGAGCCAATATTGTTTTAATTTTTTACATATTTATTTGAAGTTGTATATTTACATTAGTAACGAGAATTTTTACTTTAGGGTATTTCGGTAAATGCTTTGAACGGTACGATATCTGACATGACCAAGTGATGTTAGGCCATAGAGATTTGACATAATCAAAAATAATTGATTACGTTAAATAAAATCAAAAATTAATAATTATGATTCCTCAAAGTCGTTTCATTGGCGCAAAAAGCGAGCTTTAAAAATATATGTTAATACAAAATAAAGGAACATATATCGAATTTGTATTCAGTGAATTTTATAAGTAATTATATTTTTTTTTATTAGCAAATTAAATGAAAATCAATCATACTATTTTATTTATGTAAAAGCTCAAGACAACATTACTATATCCTTGTCTTATTAGATATTATGATGCAGACTAAGTGATCAAAATAACGTCGACAACGCTTTCGTCACAGACGTTCATCGGACATAAAACTAATTTAATAATGAAGTATCATTTAAATCTATAAAATTGAACCTAACGAGTACATATTATAAAAATAACAGTATGTAACATATCGTTTCACTTTGAAGCCATTATCATAGTTAAGCAAGACTAAAATCGTTCAATGATTAAACATGTTATAGATAGGTATTCATGTTTTGGCGTTAGACCTGGCTAACCAAGGGAATTACCAATTTTGAATTATTGGGTCATAAAAAAAATATGACTCATTAATTCAAAATTGGATATCAATATTAATACATTGGTTATTAATTACTGTGTTCGAGTAATACTCAAACACAGAAATAACTCCGAAATCTTCCAAACAAGACATGAGAATGTTTATAGAACACCAGGATAGACTATGATTGCGAATCGATTTTCCACTAAATTCGATATTTTAAAATGTTTATATTAGTTGTAATTACATTTAATTCGCATTCAAAATTGACGTATAAACACTTTACTTAACATTGCTTATTCGATAGAATAAATCCATAGATTTATATCGAGTCAAAACTAGAACTCTAAACGCGTACACCGAAGAGTACGAGTCCCACCGTGGTATCGAGTCGATAGGTATGGGCCTCAACAGGGCGCCTAAACCAGAATATAATGAACCATCCGGTATCAATATCAATTATTACCATATAATGACTTCAATGTTTTGATAACAGTGGTTGTACAACTTTAGCATAATGGCGTATTTTAATATCTTGCGTTGCAAGTATCTTCACAAGACAATAATTTGCTAAAACACGACAACATTACAAGAGATCCAACTAATACTATGATGTACGTAATGAGAAACAGTACATTTCAAAAAATAATGATATAAGGTCATGTGATGTTAAGTGGAAGAACAGTGCTACTGCACAATATCATTAACTAACATATTTCTACTGCTTATTAACTCTAAATTGTCACGTGTACTACTGGCACGCGTATAAATCTGGAAACAATTATGAATAAATAATGTAAGAAAATATTTTATTTTTAAGTAGGTAATAAGCTCGATTCTCTCAAAATTACGATGAAAACATCCGGAAATATATTTCAAAGATTTCTTCCTATAGAGTAAGTCTTCCTATAGAGTATTTGGCCGAGACGATGTAATCAATTTTTGGATTTATCCTATATGTAACAATTTATTACGCTATATAACATATATTTGACTAAAATATTATGCATACTTACTGAATTCGCGCCTTATATTTATTTTACGCAATTGCACTAGTTTACAAAATAAACCATTAATATTAGCAAAATCCGTAAAGTTACGTCCGATAAACGACTGCGCAAGAAAAACCGTCTTACAATAATTACTAATATTTATATGATAATAGGTACAATAAACAATAGACTAAAACTATGACGATAGAAAATGTTAAAAAAAATTACTTAACCTAACCATTTTAAAAATCTTTTTTAATTACTATGGAATAGTCTAAAAAGTGTATAATAAGAAAATAGTATACGATCTTTTATTCATGGCAGTTTTAATACTAAATCAGTTTGCCTGATCACAGGACTTGAACTATACGGTACGTTCGCAATGCACTACGTTGTTTCATACTTAATTAAATAAATTAAAAAGAAAATTAAAATGGAAACCCTCAAAACAATAAATAACAATTAGTAAAATAAATAAAACCGAAAGACTATATCTATATTTACGAATCAAACACTGTCTCACTAAAGTAACTAAGATAACCGCCATGTTTTTTTTAAATAACCAATAAAATTAAACATAAATACAACGAAATATATTATTCAGATCGCAATAGCATTCATCGAGCGCACAGTACACCGATATGTTCACATGACCAAAAAGAAAATTGAAACGAATACGTAGAAATTATATTCAGTTTCCCTTACGTCCTTCTTTAACTTCCAAAGAAATAATTTACCCTTGCAGTTGGTCGAGTGTACGACATAAATGCGCACTTTAGTCAATTTTACTTTTGATCTGTTAAGAGTAAGAGTTAAGATTATTTGACAGTACGACATGATCGAAATTCTATGACAGCAATTGGCAACTTAGCTGGTTCAGAATTATCTAGACAACTGCTTTAAACGAATAAGTTTGACGGCTCGTAGCTGCACGCTACGCTACTTTGTATAAAAATGTGTATGATTTCTAAACTGTAGAAGTAAGATAGAAGAGTAAGTCGACGTCGTTCACTTCAAATTTGTAAGAAAAAGGTGAAGAATAATAATTCTTACAGTACAGATCCGAAAACATGTCATTAGACACAATCTACACTTTGGCTGATTTCTTGTTTAGGTTATGATAGATGGAGCCAGCAGCGATTCCCGCGGGTCCTTTGGCCAGACCGGATGTGCCTCTCGCGAGGGAGGCGGCTTTGTCTCGTGACTCCGGTCCTTCGGCCTTTATGGTTTGTTTGCTGTGGAACTCGGGGTTTGGCCCGTTCCAAGGAAGATAGTCCAGACTGCAATGTGTTATATTATTAATTAGTAAGGATATGAAAAGTAATTAAAAAAGGCACGTGGCACAATACAAATTACAAGGTAGAAAAAATACAACCCGAGCACGCGTTCATAAGTTTTAACAAAAAAGAGACTTGATATTTGTTAGTTAATTTTGTTTCTCCCTCAATCCCAAATACTTTAGAAAATCGCATTCACATTAGAACCGACCACATCTAACCACATGTAACCTATATCCGCGTACTGGGGAATAGATAATGTCTATTAAGTCTCATCTGAATCCGTCTGTGAGGTGAATCAGTCAAGTCATCACACTAAATCGTCAGATATAAAACAGATACAAATAGGTGTCAGTATAATCAAATAATTGAGATGACCAGCGATAGGACCACCATTTGGTGGTCTAATTTAAAGCTATTCTTTCCCGTATTTTGAGTAGTTTATACAATAAAGAATTGGGTCATTATAACAACTTATATATGCCCTCATCAAGAAGTACGAACAATGTTAATTCCTTTAAGTACAATTTAAAGAAACATCTGTTAGCATCTCAACACAAAGCTTAGGCAGCTGGTTGTGAATTATGTGTGTAATGTCATTGTACTGTTTTACAGTTAGGTATATGTTAATATTAAAAGCCTGAGGTATTGTGCAACCACGTTTTGTAAAAGGGGAGACCATACTCTGTCCTGGTGGCTCCACTTAAAATCAGCGTCACAGTTATCTGTAGCTATTAGCCGAGTGGCATTTGGTCGCCATTTGTTGTTAATTTTTTGTTGTATTCTGTATTATATTGTACCTGTACTTTAGCTTTAATATGTTAAATTGGCGCCACATAAAAAACTTTTTTTCTTTCCATTAGGCCTTACTCAACCATACCGGCCTATACATACACCATAAACCTTTGAATTTCTTCGCAGATGTATGGAGGTTCACGATATTTTTCTTCACCGTAGGGGCGTCAGATGTCAATAACAGGCCACGCGAATCTAGATAGAATTAAAAGTGGACAAATAGGCAATTTTGAATTGTCGAGAGTTCTATGCTCGCAATGCGGTTGCAGATTTACAGTAGTGGTCAATCATAAAGTGGCTAATCAGAGTATTCGATTATATTACATTAGTAGTCGTGTAAATGTTCTGTAGACTGCAGTTTTATGTACTTACAGTAACAAGTTGTCGTTAGGCCCTTGCAGTATAGAAGCGTTGGGTCCGTTCGCGGTGACGCTATACTGCGATTTAAATTTTGACTCTGAACTGCTCGTGGGCTTAAGGATAGGCCTGCAAATCGATGCACGATATCAATAATAGAATAAACCAATAATCAGATTTTAAAATCTTACCTGACATCTATTAACGATTTTAAAATACTAAGTGTATTTAACACCTAATGTCGAGATCCATATCATGTCGTAATACCTACATTACTATGAATTTATAATTTATTTTGAAGGATAACATATTTTTTAATTTACGTTTTAAGACGTCATACATGTGATTAAAGCTTTAATCACATTACACAATATCTTCAATACGTACTATAACTATACAGATTATAGTTATATTAAGAAAAACATCATGCAGTATTATTATGGAAATTACTATATATCTATGTCTGTAAGTGATTAGATAGCAAATTTTTGAAAAAGTGGTATTGCGAAAGCTAAATAAAAATGAAAAAGGTATGGATATTATGAAAATCTAATCTAGTATAGAAATCTCTATTTTTATATACTACCCAAAAATTGTCTAAAACTCTATTTAATTATATACTACCAAATGTTTAGGTTATTTGTACACGTAAAAATAATAAATCCTACACAACAAAATGTGCACTCTATTAAATTTTATTAAATACCATAAATTAACAAACATTACACACTTGCACGTGTAACTAAATAAGAATTCTTACACACACAACAAATTACATACACATTTTACAAATACGTACAGAATCGACATATAATACGTAAGTATATAAAATTCTAACCGATACGTAACCACAAATTATTACAACACTCATAGTATGCATGTTGAACTTAATTATATGCATAACAAAATAAAGAAAATATTATTTATTTAAAATACATAATACTATTTAATATAAAGTAAAAGTCATAAGGAAAATAGGTACATATATGTAACTGTAGTTAAAATATCAATAGCTTACGTAAAGTTATTCATGTTTGATAAGATTTGCTTAAAGTAGATGAACAATCAATAATATATATTCACAAAATAGTATGCGTGTATAATCTATAATAAAAACAGTACAACATAGAAAAGTTACCCTGCTATTTATAATTTTTCAAATATCTTATATTTGACATTATGTCTTTATAAGTATCTACTGGTATCATTTTTATCTGATCAAACTTATCATTAAATGCCTATTTGTAGTCACGAAATCAATAGCTGAAAAATCCCCGAGTTTGTCATATAGCTTACATTATTCATGTTTACGATATTTTAACACAAATATTCGTCATTATCCATATATATATAATATATATGAGTGGTATAATGAATGTTAAATAATACGAAAATATATTATATTTATAAATCATCATTAACTTACCTATTAAATTTTGCAGTCACTACAAAATTGTGCGGGACTAACAAGCTATTTTCAATAATGTAACTATTAATTTATCGAACACCATGCGTTACACAAAACACAGCTGCACTGTATATCGCCACAATCTTAAAAATGCCACACACAAACTCAAACTGAATGTGCAAAGATCGATGCTGGACTTTGTGTTGCGCACTGCTAGCGAAATAATTAAAATTCGTCAGCAGAAAATAGCGAACCTAAATTGTATCGCTTAGGTGTGGCTATTATCGATTACCTAATCAGAAAACTGAACCTAAATAATATTTGAGCTGAATCAAAACAATAAATTGCTAAGAGCTGATGTGTCAAATTTAAGTGCGCCCGAGCAGACTTTGAAAGTTTTGATCGGTATAACGTATGTTTCCTTGAACAGACGTCTGCTCTCGGCTAAGGCAGGAGCGCTAAGGGCTAAGGAACGTGTCAGAATAAGTCCAGCACCGTGAGTTTCATGCACACGAACAAACATACTTCAGGTGCTCGGCCCAGGTCTTGAGGCGTCGAGCGGCGGCCGCGGGCGGCGGGGGCGGCGCCTGCTCCGGGGCGCACGCGCTGCCACGCAACGATCAATGCGTCAGTGATCACAGTGGCGTAATATATTAAGGTGTTTTTGGCCCTAAGTTATTATGTCATTGACAAACGACTCCTGTATACAGGCACACTATGTTTAGGTCACCCGACCAACAAATTAACATTTTTCAGCATATATACTTTTACACTTGTTATACTGTAGTTTACAACTGATGTAGATCTAAAAATAGTATAGTATATTGTAAAAATAACATTTCTATGTTATTTTTTACAAAGTTGTATAAATCACGGTTATTGTATAAACCTAAAAAAACTCTCACTTTTCAATAAAAAAACAAATTGTACAATGATATCATCTATCAAAATTATTCACCATTATATCTGTTACGCCACTGACTGAGGGTTTGATCACTGATGATCACAATGTTTTTAGGATAATGTACTAAAATAGTGATCAAATCCTCTTATAAAATAATATGAGAATGTTAATGATTTGTTGCACAAACATTCATATCGCTAGCTGATATATGTAATCTATAGTAGATACAGGTCTACTGGTAATATTTACTTTTATATTGTACTTAACAAGTATTATTTCATTGAGATTTCACAACAGTATTTAATTTAATATTAATAGTCTGACAAATATTTATGCAACGGCCCATGTAAGAAGCTAAGAAGCAATCAGGGCATTAGGTAGGAAAATGACAGGTGTACAGTGTTTTAAAAATGTAACTGACGTTGCGTGAATGAGTGTACATCCTTGTGTACGAACATGAAATTAACTAGTCTCCCTGACAGGCTTTTGAACACAATATAGATTACATGTTACGTATAGAAAGTGTTCCACAGATATGCTTCAGGCTAGGAGCCAACAATTAGTTCACCGTCCTTCGGGCAACATATGTTATCATAAAGGACCACATTGTAAGAACATTTCATGTGTGTATTGTTGCAGTAAATATCACGTTATTATAGTTAATTTGAAAGACCAGTAATTGAGTGCATGTTGGCGTATCTATATTTAGTTCTCGTGAATAACCACGAATCTCATTGTTTCGATTGGCGCAAATTAGTAATAGACGGGCATTTTCAGGGCACAGTAACAAACAATACAATAAATGACTGGTGGTAACTTTTGCATATCAGGAAAGTATTACACATGAAATATTTTACAAAAGGGTTCAGGGTAGGTACTAAGAAAAATACGATGCTCACCCTTTCTTCTGCTCCACGACGCTGGGCCGTTTAACTTCCTTAACTTCTGCCAGTTTAGTCTTCGGCGTCTCTTCCTCCTGGACCACAGCGCTGAGAATTTGGTCAGCGCGCTCCTCGTCGAAGTTCACGCTCTCCAACGCCAGACCTACCACGCGCTCAGCCAGCGAAGTGTATTTCTTTTGAAGCTTTTGTTTCACTGTGTGAACAAACACATAAGTGGCTTTGATATAAGCCAGCGTGTGATAAACGTATTTATTATCGCGGAAAGAAATGAAAAAAATTAAAACTTTTTATATTGAATAATAAAGTTGCTTCATTAGGTAATAATTTATCATAATCATAAAGTTAATAATGTAAGTAAAATATATTATTAAGTATAATTTACTTGCATACCGTTCGGACTTTCTGTTTATGTTTTGAAGTTAACATCAGATATAAGATTCGAGCTACAAAGTGTATAGTAGTAGTAGTAATCAGTAACACGTCAAGTATTAAATCACGAAAACCTCCACTACTTCGAACGACATAAAAGGTCAACATCCATAAATTGCTCTAGGTATGTACGCACAGTTGCAAGTCAGTCTAAAAATGTGGACCTTGGGATCGCCGTTATTCTCTATGTAATAGAAGCTGCTTTCATAGGTTATCTGTACAAGCTAATGCCAGGAAGAATAGATTCAGGAATACTCTATATTTCTAAAGCGCGTTGCTTTTTCAAAAACAAGTCAATTTTGCAAAAAAAAAGTAAATTTGTTATTAAAGTAATTTACATTCAGTTTTGCGAGATGCGGGTTCTGAATTACGAAAATCACGTAGCAATTATGCTGTTTTTAAATAATCCACTTGAATAAAAAAAAATATTATGGAATTTACGGACTTTTTCTCGGACGAAATTAGCGTACATTTTAATTAACTAGTCCCGACTACTATAGCATACTATCTACTGCATTTTTTCTTTGTTTACAATTCGTATTCAAAGATCTATTCTGTGTAGGGTTTTTAATAGTTTTGTATGAACTCGTATAGTTGCAAATTTACGGAAAACGTTGGATGGCACCGACTGTTCATCGACATTCTAAAATTATTAAACATGATGAAAAATGTCGTAAAATATTTACAGTTCGGCCGTTGAGAGAACATATTGTTTCTAATGTCTATATTATACGATTAAAGTTCAATTCGTATATCATGTTAAGACTAATCCAAACGCTTCTTATTCCTTGTCTATCTTACTTTTAGCAGTCAGACTTTAACATCTACACCTATATCAAAAATTTGTTGAACCACCTATACAAGATGTAGATCAATATTTTTTTTATCAATTCGTTATATTATTTATAATGTGCGAGATTGAACGAATTTATTCTCAGAAACATCAAAATTAGTATATGCGGTTGATCAATATAGTATATACAAATGATCAATATATACACATACCGTACTGAGTGGCTAGGATCGGAACTATGAAGTACCATTACGAAAAGAACCATACCAACCATAATAATACATAAGGGTCTTTTTTAAAAAACTTATCTATACATAGAATACAAACTGGTTATGGAAAAATACAAATTTTATTTTAAGAACATCAATGTAACTTTATCGATTGAAAATAGGGGTCATAACACTAAATAATCTAGATCTATATTAGTTCCTCATTTAAATATTTATCAATACGAGACAATTACTACAAGATATTTGATAGTTTTCACGTTATTGTTATCACGTGCCAGTAAATCTTGGTTAAAAATAATACATGACATTCGAATGGAAATTCAACGTTTCACGATTGTATCTTGCAAATATTAACAACAATACGTCGTCGAACAATGCGAAAATTTGAATAATGTAAAGCCTCAATATTTCCTTGCAGGCAACAAGATATAATATTATATTTCATAAGCTGACAGTCATAGAAGGCACTGAAAGGTGCTAATAACGATCTATATATTTTAACATTTCAATCTATTCTTATATTGTTATATTAATATAGAATTATTTTTTTATATAAATAGTCACTGAAAGAATTGAAAATATTAAAAAGAGGATTATTTATCATATGGTAGCAAACATATATTATCATTTTCTTGCAATTTTAAATTGCAGAAAGTGTATTTAAAAATCTCCACCTTACTAGCCCTTATAATACCCGAAAGTAACACGTCAATAATAAAGTAACACGTCTTGATTGCAAATTAATAGGCAGTTTGTGAATTCTGTACTAACAAAAGTATTGATTTATCCGACGTTTAGCGTTGCTTCGTAAAGCGCTGGTTTCATGAAATACGTGATTCATTATTCTAGTATTTTACAACAAGTTCCATAAAGTTTTACTGATAATGAAATTTCATAAATTTAAAGCTTAATTTTTATAGTAGGCTGTAATGTAATTATAATAATTAGTATTGCCGCAAAAAAGTATAACAAGATGGGCTCAAAGCTTCAACACTGGGTAGCGTAGAATTAAATGACGCAAGTCATAAAACCATCTTTGGTTATTAAATTCGAAATTCCCTTATATGTTTCCTATTTATGTCCTTGATGTAATTGAGGTGTTTTGTAATTGTAACTAAAGCAATCATACAATCCACTAATATTATAAACGTAAAAATTTGTAAGTATGGATGATGGAGCGTTCAAGTATTACGTAACGCAATTAAACGTTGAAGATGTTTGACCCCCCCCCCCCCTAACGCACCGTAACGTTAAACAACTTGCGTGAAAAAATTAAAAATGACGACCATACTAATACAATCGAGGGATTCCCCGTAAAACGTAAACGAAAAGGGTTGCCAATTTGTTATGAAAAAGAAACAATGTTACATACGGTGTTGTAAGAAAGACCCGCTCCTGTCCCTATAACGCATCGTAACATTTTACCGAGAAAAATTGCGTTACGTAATACTTGAACGCCCCCTTTACAATAATAAAAGCTTATACATCATAATAACACATAGGCTACAATTTTTAAAGATATCTCTGGTTTACTCGAACCTTTCCTAATTTGTGAACAGATGTAGTTCTTTTTATTATTGGTACATATTTACATATAATGTTAAGATAAAGGATATATCAATACCTCTAATTTGTATTTTTTTTATTAATATATGTTTTATATTATAATATAAATATACTCACACTCATTTTTCTCTTCTAGAGTTTTCAAGATGGTCACTACCTTCTTTGGCGGCATTGGTGTGTCCTTCTCTTTTTTGGGGACATTTATTAATGTTTCTTTTTTAGGAAAACCCATAGAGATTAATTCTTCACTGGCCTTCTGAACATTATTGTCTTTATTTGCCAACACATCTAGAATCAACGTTTCTTCCGCTTTCGGAAATATACTCTTCAGATATCTGAATCAGAGGCAGACAGAACATGTTTTTTTTTTAAATTATCATATGTATGTTCGTTTTATTTATAGTTTCTTATAGCATACTTAACATACTTTAACTTCATTTTGGGAGATTGATGGCGGGGCTGTCCGTCCAAAGACTTATTCGTTCCACCATAGCTTGACGCTCCTGAAGCGGGGCGCAGTAAAGAGGGAGAACCTAGTAAGCATTAGAACAATTATTGGGTAAATTAATAATTTAAAACCTATTAATAGTTTGTAAAACGATCTTACCATGAGGTGTACCAGTTAGGGGAGTGAAATGGCTTGAGCTGTGCATTGAGTTGGACAGGCCTTTAGCGAGCTGAAGCGCGGAGTACATTCCGACAGGCCCTTTCTGCATGCGAGCGGCCAGTGGAGACATCGTCACAGGGCCCGGAGTAGTTATAGGGTGTTTTTCTACCTGCAGCGCACTTATAACAACAGCTTCCCTATTGTAGTACCTATTGATGTACATTATATTTTGTTACCAAAAATAAATAACTAATCATATTACAATTAGAGTTTCTCTGCGAGAATTCTCGAATTCCCGAGAGATTTTGCCTTACTCGAGACGACAAAAAAGTGGTTGAGAAATCGAGAAATTAAGTCAAAAATTTTTAAAACTTAATACGAAAGCGACTACCAGATAATGCTTTGAAAGCCCTCGTATTTTTGAAAGCTTATTTCCTAAATAATAAAAACACCTAGCTTTTGGAGCAGTTTCCTCTTTAAATTGTGATTATAATTAGTCTGATTATTAATTATTTATTAGATTCTTAAGTATACTTACGTAACAAAAAAGTCGATATATAACAAAATATTGAAAATTTATATTGCAAAGTTGGACTAAAATAAGTTACCTGTACCTTATTGTATTCATTGTAATTATGAAGCTAGTCCGATTGTTTGATTTATATACCTAATTCAAAAACTGTCGTTTCAATTATACATTTTAATAGAAAAGTTTGTAGTTCAGACAGAGACTAAAGTAAATTATATAATATGTAATGTAGGGTACTAAATTATTGTATTGCATTGTTTTTAGAAGATATTTTATTTGTTTTTCCCAAAGATGAAGACTATTTAGTCCTAAAATTGTGTGTGGAAATAATAACAAAAGATCTCGCTAGATTTTATTTCGTTTAATAAAAAAATTATATACTTACTTAAGTTAAAGTCAATTGAAACTAATAATAAATGTTGTTGATTGATAAATGTTGCTGAATATTGCATAAAAAGCGTAGTTTTATTGTTAAATCACACATATTTTTAAAAATTTCCATATATCTCGACAAACCGAGTATTCTCGAGAAATAGTGGTCGAGAATTCTCGTGCACCGAGAAATAAAAAAGCTCGAGAATTGAGAAACAATAATTACAATCCTTACTAAAATTAAATAAAAAAGGTTATCAATTAAAAATAAGAAATTTATTTAACCCTCATTGACCTTGCAGGCATAACTTTTTGATGACTTAACGGCAAACTTTAACTTTATTAAATTAATATTTCTGTTTTATGTATTTTTCATAAGTTTGTACTCACTTTTTTAATAATATTTTAATATGAGTCTCGCTGACAGTGGGGAACATGGCACTGATCTTAACTACCAACGCGTCCGTATCTGAAGTGAGCGTGAGTGAATCTTGGAACTTCTCGTTGAGATGAGAGACGCGGCCTGGCACAGGGCTACCTTTGGGAGTGAGGCAAAGCGCACGGCCCAGGATCGGGCTCTCGTTAGGCGTGCCATACGCTCGTCCGTCCTGCTGTATACAAGCAAATTATTTGTGATTTAAATGCTTACCGGCAACAATCGTAATTATAATAATATGAACAAACAAATTATTAGTATTATAGTACTCCTTTATGTCGTCGTCTATCTTAAAAACTTATTTTATTTTTAAATAATCATTGAGCAGCATTTCAAAAATAATAATTTCTCTTAACTTTTGTTAAAAATATATAAATTATTATTTTTCCTATCTACATAATTATGCTTACCTTACTATCTTAGTTGTAATAAACCTTAATTTATGTTTCCTGGTGTGTAGCGACTACTGCATTATGAACACTAGTGACTGTGCAGAAGTGCAGCTAACAAATTCTATATTCAGTTGTCAACATTTTCAAAAACTTTAAATGCAGTCCCATAGATTAATTGTTTTAAAGATTGGCAACGCGACAGATAAAACCCATAAATAATGCAAACATTAGATGAGAATACAAAGAACGAGATATACAAATCTACTGCTCACCGTAATATTGTTTGCAAAACAATATCACGAAGTGCCCACTGCACTTATATACTATCTGGCAATAACTAGAGCAAACGAATTATTTTGAATAATTACATCGAATAAATAACATGCCTTGATCTTAGCATGACATGAAAAGAAGAATTGAGAGTAAGACAAAAAAGTATATATATGTATTAAAAACAATATAGGATACAAAATATTCGTATGTATAAGGCTCGGCAACAAAAGGTGAATCTATATAGTGAACAGCTATGGACGAGTTTTTGTATACTTAGATACGTACATTATGCCGATATGATATTTATAGATTGTTAGTTCCAAATTTTATGGTCAATATCATATTAGTGTTTAAATTTTATTTTATTTCATTAAAATAATATAGACTTGAATAAGGTAACACTATTTAAGTCATATCGTCAATCTTTCTGCACGTGCAGCGACCTACGAGTCCAATATAATAATACTTTTAGGGTACTGTTGCGGTTACCTTGGCGATGCAGCACGTTATAGTTCGCGGAATCACGAATCGACGGCTTTGCAGCCATAATAAGAAAAAGGTGTGCCTCTGCACCAATGGGCTTACGCCGTAGTCGAAATAGTATTCTAACAGTATTAATCGACCGGTGGGAGATGCCGTTGCTACAAGCGTGGGTACAGATCAACACAATGGCATAGTTATATATTGTAATTTTAATTGTAAAATAACGTCGAATTTAAAATTGTTTTTTGGTCGAAATAAATGATTATTATTATTAGTAGTAGTCGATTATTATTAGACCCGCGTCCCGTTTTATTCCGTTTAACAAAATTATAGCACATATTCTTGCATAATACATTGTTATATTATATTTTTACAATATTTTATTTTATTTTTATATTAAATAAAATCAAATGAAGAATGTGCTAACTGAAATATACGTACGTAGCAGTTCTACCGTCAACAATTATACTCTTTGTGTCAACCTAAGAGAAGAATTTCATCTCTTAAGTTGAAACCAAAATTCAAAAAATATTGATGATTTTTTTGAAAGGACCTATGCTGATGCCGCAAATGTCTATTTTCAGCTTTACCTGGAGTGTGTTTGTGAATGCGCAAGAACTGAAGGTTCTGCACCTTGCCTGCCAACAGACCCGGCGCCGCTCCGGCTTGTTAGAGTAGAAGCAAAAGAAATCGACTCAAATTGAGCACGCGTCTACTGGTACTATATCTAAAAATATTAATGATCTGAAGAGTATGATGTATCTTTTAGCCTTACTCTGTATTAATTAATACTATTGGTTAGGTATGTTTCGATGTTGTTAATACGACCATAAGCATATTTAATAGTTTTTTAATAAAGACATTATTTTACATCAAGTACAATTCGTATACTGAAGCATGAACAAGTATACCGTAATGAAATCGTAATCAAAACAGTT
Organism: Scirpophaga incertulas; assembly: GCA_036419045.1. Classification (NCBI taxonomy): domain Eukaryota; kingdom Metazoa; phylum Arthropoda; class Insecta; order Lepidoptera; family Crambidae; genus Scirpophaga; species Scirpophaga incertulas. Next base: position 11,833,549 of record CM071626.1, on the reverse strand, counting down.
CTAGTCACATTCACAGTGTTAGATTAATTATGGGTATCTTCCGTCTCATTGCCAATCATCAGTATATAATCTTTCTGCAGCCCCAATGTCTCCATTTGTAAAAAAAAAACAAAATAACTGCACTGGCACAGTTACACATTATAATAAATTAATCTTTATACATTTACGGTCAATTAAAAATATTAAAATATTGGATGAAAAGAGATATATAAAAGAATTTACAACTAGAGACTTGTTTGTCGCTGAAAATGTTACACGATAAACATTCAAAGCATACTTACAAGATGGGGTTTAAGCCCTTTAGGGTGGAACATCCTCGGGCTGTTCTGACTTTGAAATGCATGCTGAAGTCGTACAGGAGAAGGGTAAGGGTGTACGTGGTACGGCGAACCGTGTGACGACTGCTCCGAGCACAGACATGGGTGGACAAACGATACTGTGAACAATTATTGGTGCATCAAACTGTGAACCTAGCTGGAGCTTTAGAATTCACTTTCATCTCACCACTACATTATTACAGAATTTCAAATATCTCCATTCTTTGTAAAATAGAGAATTGATACTCAAAAATAAATTTGAAATATTTCTACAATCTACCTTAAGTGCCCTTACCTTACCTTTATATATATTTTTACTTATTGTGAAAAATTTTATTTAAAATATCTTACAAATTATCTATCTTGAAAATATTGAAATATAATATTTTGTTTTGTAATAATGATTATGTTTAATGGTATAATTAACAAGATAAAGCTCCAATCAGATTACACTAAAAGCAGGTGATTGATCACACATAACAATGCACGGAGCTGTATACTTTGTGTTCTTTTTGTAGTTCTCCATTGTGGTAAATTGTCCTCTGAAACCGATTCTTCATGGCTACTGAAATTTAAAAGATGTCATAAATTTATGGAGAAAAGAATAGTTGATTCGGATCCAGTTGAGAAAGATGGAGTTAAAGCAGTGATTCTTTCAGGAGGGGCGGGGGGGTTGTGTTATTTTCTAATGGTTCGTTCTAAGAGGTAACGCCAAAGTTACATGGAATTAGAACTCCGTGGCCCGTGATTTTGCGCGCAAAGGGACAGGTTAAGTCGACATAGATCTGATCACGTGAAACTTTACACATTTCGAGATATTCGACTTTTCCGTTCCGGCAAGTTCCATCAAAAAGTTTAAATTGCAAGTTTAGCATGTCCGCGTCTATTTACCTTGCTGCTTTATCAACACTCAATGTAACAATTCTCTTCTACTCTTCTTCTATATATATCTCTATCTTCATACCGTTCGCCGCATTTAGTGCCGGCATCGACACTAGCGGCAAGATTCCAAAAGATCTTACAGTGGCAAAACAGAGCTCTTACAGTGGCTCCAAAATAGTTAGTAGTTAGTGACTAACTACGCGGCGATTTTGGAATCAAGATTGGATAATGAATCGCATGGTATAACTCTACCTTTAATGATGAGGGAGCCTATGGTGTAGGATTTTACTTGCAACGATACTCTTGTGCAAGCCAATTCTCGTTATTACAAGCTAGGTATGCTGGGGCGATTAAAGCTGAAAAAATATCATATTAGGCGCAAGTATAATAACCTAAACGGTGGTTTTGTATTTGTTCCTATGGAAATGGAAATACAATGTAGAAGCTTTAGGGTTGTGTGGACCAGAAACAAAAATAAATTCTTAGAATTAAGACACCTGATGCCATACTTGACATTACCTGAATGCCATTATCTATCTTAACACACACTAGAACTAAACGAAGAGGCAATACCGAAAGTGTTTTGGGCATAATGTCCACTAGCAGTATAGTCATCCTCGTCTCAGTGCTTTTTGGAGAGTCGGAGTATGGGGGATGAGCCCATTCCAGTGGTTTCTTCATCGACGTAGAGTACCAGCATCGTGCCCGGATGACTCAGACAGACTCGTGTCAAATAGGCGCGCAGAAAAGATATGGAGCAGCATTTTCGGAAGATTTTCGAGACTGTGGCATATTGCAATAGCTAGATGTAACTCAGGCTTAGATATCAATTATGAACAGTTTACCTTCCACTTATAAAAAGAAATAAACAAAACACATAATACATATAGTGATATATAACAGTCAACATTTATGGATTGCTACAATTATAGTATGTGGGTATACCTGGTTAAATACCGGTATACCGGGTATAAATGGTTACTCGGTGGCGGATTTTATTGTCTAATTCTCGACGGTTTTATTCAAGCGTGTGTGGGGCGTGTTGATGGGGTTCTCTATATTATATTATTCATTGTATTTATTAAGTACACAGGTATCACTTGTTTTTTCAACAATTCAGCTGTTGTTCATGGTTTATTCCACGGTTAATATTGATGTGGTTGATATAGTATTATATATTATCTTTTTATTTTACAATTTCATTTAGTTTCTTCCTGTCCTCATCCTCTGGGCTGTAGCAGAAGACCAGTGCTTTGCTTTTGAAGCAAAATCAAGCTCTGCAGCACGCATGTATTGTATCATTATTTAGTTATATAGTAACATGGACTGAGGTGAGTTGGTTGCTGGTTCTATACATATTTAACTCATCAGAAGTTAGCAATCCATCCTTTCCTCGTTCAACTATGTAAGTTGTTTAGTTTTATTTATTTTATTTTATGTCTGTTGTTGTGTGTTGTAACATGATGCAAATAAAGTATTCTTTCATTCATTCATTCAGTATAGGTTGCCGACACAGTAAATGGTGAAAGAAGTTTTATGAAAGTCTCCATATTTCTTTTAATAGTTTAGCAACAAGATTTTAAATTTTGCTTTCAATGTTATAAATCCTTGCAGTTCATTGGAGGTGGGATCTTGTTCTTACATTTAGTAACTGCGCAAGGAAAGCTTACTCGGAATGCTGCTGTCTTGTGATGTGACATGGATAACCATACCAGCCGTTATTGTCTTCTACCTTGTTGTGTCTGTTCAACCAGCTTTGATTTTTGTACAGATAGAAGGGTCTAGCGATTCAATAATGGCAAGAAATAAACTCACAAGTTGAGATATTACATATCAACAAGCAAAATTCATAACTCTTGACTTAAATATGGGTTATGCATTAACCCCATGTTTAATTTACTTTGTTTTGCTGAGATTTATACTAAAGAGACTATACTAAAGAACTTTATACTACTTTATACTTTATACTAAAGAATACTAGAGGGTTGTCTTCAGTCCATTGTGCTATACTTTGTGCACCATCATTTAGGTCTTTAATAACCCATTCAGAGCCCTGAGGATTAAATGATATTATATACACCTGTGTATCATCAGCATATATATTAATGCATATATATTATTATTATTTGCAATAACTTGATTATATCAGCACAATACAAGATAAATAATACTGGGCCTAGAAGGGATTCTATGGAACTCTCCTGAATACTTCGCACAGATTAGAGGCAACATTTGAATTCTCCATTTGACTTATCTCAACATAACACATTCAACAGATGCAACTGCAAACCACTTTACTATATCTAAGTCAAAACCATAGAAAGTCAATAATAGTAACATATTATTAATGCAGTCAAAGATGCGTGAAAAATCATGGAGCACCAATTGGTGCATAACATTCTGTTATCCTGAGCAATTAAGATATTGTCCTAACAAAACCGTAGTAGTAAACTCTTTCAACAAATCCAGTGGAAGTAGACAATTTTATTAGCTTATGTATACATGACGAGAGGTTAATAACAGATTTAACTATAATAGATATTAAATGTATTACAGTTACTACTAGTTAATGTTAGAATATGATATTTATAATTTCTTCTTATCTTTATTGTTCTTCTTTTAAAATAACAAATGCTCTCAACTCAGACATGCATACACAATTAATAATGAAATTGTGTACATATACATAATAAACTATTTCATTTATTTTTCTGTCCACTTATTAAATTGATTAAATTATTTTTGTGTTAGTTGTTAGTACATGGTAACTTGTTTCATCTAAGCCGATTAAAATAATTATGTTAAAGACTTACCTGTGGATGAATACACTCTAAAGCAATATGATGTGCTGCACTTTGAATTGATTTATGTTTCGACCGCAATTCTTCCATTTCAGACACAAGATTTTGATAAAAGAAGCTATAAGTCAAATGTACAAATTGATTTAATCACAATAACAAATTAAAAACGAATTTTCCTACATTGTATAGTACAAAAAGACATGCATATATGCTCGCTTATTATTCAATACCCTAAAATAATAGATATTTTTAGGATTTTCATGTTAATTTAATATTCCCTCCTTTACTTTGTTTGGCAACTAATAACGTCGAATCGAATTGGGATGCTATTGGTATTACTTAATTAATTTGAAAATACACTACCATTTTTAATATAATACTAGAACACTGGACTTTTTAAATTAGACGGATAATATTGCGTAACATGGCGTTCGAAAAAATCAATAGTCTTAAAAGATGCATTCAGAATTCTGTAAACTATACGCTTACATTACCTGTGTGCTTATACAAAATTAAAAAAAAAAAACAAAAAATCATAGATGGTTCTAACGACTATATAGCCTTCAAAAGCATAGACGGAAAAACAAACAAAAATCTGTTTCTCTTGGATCACTCTAATACACTACAACCAATATGAAATCATTAGTGCGCACAGAATATTAAGAGGATACTACTTATTTATAGTCCTTAAAATGTAGCTTGATCTCTGTGACAGCTGTCACTAAAATCACGCCCATGAAGTACTGACTGAATTTCATAGTAGCACACACAGAACCTATCAATGCCATTCTTATGGGCATGTCAACCTAAATTAGTGAGGCGATGAATCAACGTGAACGCAAAATTTATACTGTCGATTTGTAAATAAAACTTTTTGTTAACGGTTGGGTATACAATATTATTATTTGCGTAATACAAATCCTCCTTTTTTCTGTGTACTTTTAAATAAATAAATGTATGACATGTATTCGACAACCAAAGACATTAATATATAAAACATAGACAAAAGAAAAAGTTAAGGGCACAAGTATTTATCAAAACAATGTGCCGCACACTTATTGAAAAAAAATCATTTAATTTTATTGTTTATTATAAAACCTTTATTTACATTTGTACTATACTTGATGGAAAATAAAATTGAATTATTAAAATACAAATAATAATATTTCATCATTTCATTTCAGCCAATAGACGCCCACTGTTGGACATAGGCCTCCCCCAAGGATCTCCACGCAGATCGGTCCTGCGCTGCAACTGTCCAGCGCCTTCCCGCGATCTTCATCAAATCGTCGGTCCACCTTGTCCACCTTAATAATATTTGTTGACTTTCAAATCTATAAAAACGTCTGAATATTATGAGGAGATAAATTTGAAAATTTCATGGAGTGGTTTTTAATTTTTTCATGTTATTTAAAGGAACCATATTATATTATTATGGATAACGCTCCTTATCACTCGGTCCAAAGGCAAAAACCACTAACTTCAGCAAACAGAAAGTTAGAAATTATTGCATGACTGCAAGAAAAGAGAATAGAAGCGAACGAAACAATACTCAAAAACAAATTGTCAAGACTCGTTGCACTGCACAAACTAAATACTCCAACGTATCACAACGGTCACACCGTCATAAGACTACCCCCGTATCTGCCGTTATAATCCAATTGAGCTTATCTGGGCCCAAGTCAAAGGTTACGCTGCCAAACACAACACAACACCACCGTTCACAGCAAATAAAATGTTGCAAATACTAAAAGTGCGGTAGACAATGTATCTGCTGAAAATTGGAAAAAGGTCATAAATAAATGCAAAAAATTAATGGACGACGGTTGGGAACGAGACGTTCGATTTGATATTATTAGTGAAAACGATTTAATCATACATTTACAAGATTGTTCAATTGAAATTGATTCGGAAATAGACTCCGATGTGAATTTAGGGTGTACTCCTTTGAGAGAATAAATGGATTTTTAAAAATAATTCGTTTCATTTAGTATCGTATGTAATTTAATCAGAGCCTATGATATTATAATTATGTTACGTTACTATTAATAATATTAAGAAATATCGATAATTCTTATCGATTTTTTTATCTATACAATCCTAGGAATGTCTGTTTGACATATGTCACAGAGATCAAGCTAGCTTTTATAGACTATAGTGAGTTTTGTTACATGCTCTTTTATTTTTCTAGATCTAGGTATCGTATCTGTGAAGAGATATCTATCGAACACGTGAAAATTACTTATGTCCAGCCGTCAATTGTTCTGTTAGGTTGATGTATTAATTTTTCGTCACTTTGATTTTAAGTTAAAATAACACCCAATAAGCGTTTCTACAAAATTTTATATTAGGAAAATTTAAGGGACCTTAGTAGTGTGTTAATTTTTTAGATGGTTTCATACGAGTTTTTATTACATGTCTAAGAATTTTATAATCTGCATTATGTTTACATCTATCCTATTCACTTATGGCGACCTGTCTATTCCACTCCTTTATATGTATACTGTTTGTTCAATGAGTTTCAGTACCTTATAGATGAATTTCTTTATCTAACGGTATATAGTTAGATAAATACGTAAGTTATGGTATACGTTAGATAATAATACGTTATGGTATATGTTAGATTATATTTATAAAATTATTTATATATGACGTTAATAAATAAATAAAGTTTATTTATGACGGTCTTTTTATCAATATTTCCCAACTAATATTATAAATGCGAAAGTGTGTTTGTTTGTTTATTTGTTTGTTTGTTTGTTTGTTTGTTACCTCTTCACGCTTAAACTACTGGACCGATTTCAAAAATTCTTTCACCTTTGGAAAGCTACATTCTCCCCGAGTAACATAGGCTACTTTTTATCCCGGAAAAATCGACAGATCCCACGGGATGCGCAATAAAGGCTTCGCTCAAAAACTACTGCACAGATTTTTATGCGGTTTTCATCAATAGATAGAGTGATTCTTGAGGAGTTTTGCGGCATTTTTTATCTCGGAAAAACGGATAGTCCCACGGGAAGCGCGATAAAATCTTCGCACCATAAACCGACTTCCGCGTATATGTAGCCGTGGGCAAAAGCTATGACCCTTAACCCTCTATACACCCAATCCCGAAATCCACGCGGGCGAAGCCGCGGGCAGAAAGCTAGTATTTCATAAAGACAGCCACATTCAAATTCATCAGTTTTAAATAATGTATTCTGTAATGGGTAAGCCTTTATCACACAATATAATTCAATAATATGATTTATGTTTATAAACCTCTTTGTCATATATAGTTAAAAAAATATTTACAAAATCTACTATTTATTGAGACAAAGCTGTGTGGGTTACAGTGCCTTTTGCCTTCCATTTAAAAGGGTCAAAAATAAAAAAATAAAGGTTTTGTTTTGGTGATCTCGGGTGAATTATACATATTTTCTTAGAAATTTTTCTATATCGTTGATTGTTGTGATGATAAATAGTCGATATTGGAATTATTGACCCGTCTTGTGCCCTTCATTGAAGTAATAAAGTCCTTATATATTGAAACATTTTAAACTTGCCGCCACAATCTACGCGTGTGGCTATGTTTTCATTTTGATTCGTCTTTCGATTTTAATTATGGCGGACGCAGTCAGATAGACCTTAATATTCCGTGTCGAAAGTAAATACTTAAAGCTTGAAAAATTTATGTGATACTCCAAAACGGCTCCACCGCGTGGGGTTGTTGAGGGTGGGTGTCTCAAAGATATGGCTGCGAACAGAAGTTCGGAGAACGTCGTGATGCCGGACATTTCCGAAGTTCCAGAAGCCGATCCTCTGGCGGCGGCAGCCGAACAAGATTCCGAGCGGCCTGATGGCGCGCAAGTTTTACCAAGGGGGATAAAATCCCAGAGATTGTCTAATGACACCATTGGGGTTGTGACCGTGCCAGTATCCTTGCCTGTGGGGACTCTTATAACGGGCACAACCTTTAACGTGGTCACATCAGACCACTTGCCACATTTTAAACCCATGCTGTGTGTTGATAATGGATTCATCTCTGGTGGACCTGTATCTGAGGATATTAAACCAACTCATATTGTTATACAGAATCCTTCATCACCCACCCGTTCTAATCATGATGATGCTGTTAATGCACCTGCTGCACAAAGGGCAGCCAATGCCCGTACTTGGGCTGAAACTGCTAGCATGCCAATCCTACCAGTCCGTTGCAAAAATATATCAGCAGAATTACATAAGCAGAGATTTGGATCTGGTGGCCGAGGGAGGTGTATAAAATATGCAATGAATTGGTATACTCCTAGTGAATTTGAAGCACTTTGTGGTAGAGCATCTAGCAAAGATTGGAAAAGATCCATTAGATTTGGGGGTAGAAGCATTCAAACTCTTATAGATGAGGGAATACTGACACCTCATGCTACTAGTTGCACATGTGGTGCATGCTGTGATGATCAATCTGGTTAGTTTATTCACAATTTGGAAAGTAGTGTTTCATTATTTTCATTACATTATTTTTATAACAACATGCATAGTATTTGGTGACAAGATGTTAATGAATTTCTGAAAGAAATATATTTTTTGAACAGTATACCAAAAGTTTTCGGTTTGTAATAAAAACTGTACTTAATCTAATTTAAAAAGAAACTTGAGTTATTTTTTATAAAATACATTGTTTTATAGTTTAATAAATGAAGGCATAGTTGAGTTATGTACTGTTACAAATGTAATTTTTGTTATGGATTGTGCTGAAAAAGGCACTATTAAAGGATTTATTATTGTGTTAGTAAGGAATTATATTATATGTCTCAAATATCAGATGCATTTAAAATTTTGATTGCATGAATATCTTGAAAGTGTAAAAAGGTGAAGATTAGAAATAGGAAGTTTATAAATTTGTTTTGATTAATTAACACAAATTTATTTATAAATACAAAAATCTTAAAACAAGGTTTATTTCCCAGTTTTTCTGAATTGTGCATGTTGATAAATATGTACTGGACCATAATGGTTGGCTTAAAATCTTAGTATACTTGTCTCATTAGGGAACAACTTTGCTCCTCAGTAGACTGTTGATTAATAATAAATGATTATTATGCAGAGTATATGTAGATATTATCTATTTCATATTATATGTATTTTTTGTGGACAGCTATGGGGCCAATTCGATTATTTACGCCAGTGAAAAGAAAACGTCGAACGCATCCAGATGGTGAAGAAAAGAAGCCAAAGCTCAAACGGGAGGAAAGTATAGGTGATAGCGAGGTGGATAATATCCACCAAACAAGCAATAACAGTCATTCTAAAGAGACTTGGCAGACAATCGCTGAGGGCTTAGATGGAAATCCTGACTACCAGCTATTGGACAACCCTGAAGCTAATACTGATCATTCTGGAGGTAAGAACATAATAGTCACAAAGAATGGATTATGTCTATTGCAAAAAAATCATAAATATCTATAATAGCCAATGATGATCAAAAATCTTTTGTTAGTTTTTTTCTATTAAGAACATTGGGCTACACAATTCTACATATATTTCCTATATTACTACATTATCATATCGTGGTTGTTTAAACAAAAAAGCAACAGGTTGTTTACTACATTATTAATTAAAACTAAATCTGCAACTGTGAAGAAAATGTTCTATTTCATACTACAGTCAAAGACACATATTTTAACCAAAATATTTGAAAACCACCAAAAATTGAAACTGATTCTATGTTATTATCAAATTAAAATGTATGAACCCAAACATTTCAAAATTCAGGTAATCAGGTAGACAGTTCGTCTAAATTTAACCAGAATTTTAGTATTATACAAATATTGAAGTTGGAATTTTACTAAGAGAGACTATATATAGCACCTAATTTGTGCTCTGCACTTGTATTTTTTTCATAGATACCTTTTTAAGAAATTGTACTGTGATGGCATCTACAAAGAGCTGTTTGCATACTGACCATTCTCTCACAATTCAACTCTTCTTGAGGCATATTTTAACAATTGCAAGTATTAATGGGCAGCTTGGTCTGTGCTGTGGGTGGCAATACTGATGCGAGTACTTTGGCTGAAACTGCCTTAAACTCAATTAAATTAGCTATTACAGATAATGATAGTTTTCTGCCCATTTAACGCTCCATCCCTACTCTTGATTAGACTTTTTCAAAGGCATTCTTTATTCATTCATTCTTTATTTTTTAAATTCTATTTACCTATAAATTTTATGACGAAATATTATTAAGTATTATCTTTACTTGCATCTGTACATTTAATTTTCCCTTATGAGTTATATTTATCTTATGAAATATTTTTTAAATACATACATACATGTAATTTATTAAATATAAATATATTTAATGAAGTCTATAATAAGTAAATGTCAATGAAAATATAATGATAAAAAAACATTTTCAAATTTTCATTGTATTTTTATTGAGAAAATATTACATTCACTGATTTATTATAAATATTTATTTTCACCAGATGGTCTATGTGCTGGTCTGCCACCTGAAGGTATTCTAAATTTTAAAATATATTTATTAGTTTGTTTTTCTATATAGCTTATATAGTTATGCCTTTGTGTGTTAGCTAATGTTATTTATGTTGCAATTAATGTACATAGTAAGTTTGTTGGTGTGTTCATAAACAGTTTTGAGTGTTAACTCTAGATTTAACTAAATGTTAATAGGAATAACACTTAGAAATAAATAATTTATATATTATATAAATATTTATTTTTGAATTAAATAATAGAATAGAAATTTGATATTTGCTTCTAGAGTAATAGAGTATGTAAATTATGGAGTTATATTTGACATAATTTGTTTACAACCACATATAGGATTCTTTGTTTGCCATTTATAACTTTTTAGGGTTCCGTAGCCGAATGTCAAAAAACGGAACCCTTATGGATTCGTCGTGTCTGTCGGTCCGTATGTCACAGCCACTTTTTTCCGTAACTATAAGAGCTTATACTGTGGAAACTAGGTAAGTCTACGATGAAACGCATTAAGATTTTCATACAAAAGAACAATAAATTTTTGGGGTTCCCCATACTTAGAACTGAAACTAATTTTTTTTTCATCGAACTCATTATCTATGGATAGGTCTTCAAAAATGATATTGAGGTTTGTAATATATATATTTTTTGTAAACTGAATAGTTTGCGAGAGACGCTCCCAAAGTGTAAAATGTGGTAGGTAGTAAGTTATGGTAATACGTATTATAAGTTGCTGCCTTATTACTAACAAGCAATGTTTCCCAGATCTTTGAAAAATAGAATAAAAGTATTCACATATATATTATGATGGTAATAAAGTTGGCAACCCCATTTTCGAAAAAAAAAGTAAAATGGTGAAAATTTCGGACTATTTAAGGACAATTTAGGACTTTAAAAAAACAAATCCGACCACCCCCTAGTTCGAGATATTCGAAATTTTCAATGGGGATGCTAACTGCTAATTAATAATCCGTGAAAATTGTCATACTTCTTCATATTTTCATAGTTTGACGGATGAGGGATGAAATTAAAGGTGGTTTTAAGTTGCACATTACTCTAAAATTTAAAGTAAATTGCATTATATTTTATATTAACAACGGCATTACTATTTCATTTTTGAAATCCTTTCTATCCATGTTTTTGCCGATAAAGGGGTAAAGGCTTGAAAATCGGGTTGTTAATTTTGTAGTCCTTAATTAGCTCGAAATTTTGATGTATATAAACAATGTGTTTTAATCATTAAAACGCAGTGGGGGTGCTAACTTAATTCGCAGTTAGCACCCCAATTAAAAATTTCGAATATCTCGAACTAGGGGGTGGACGGAAATTTTTTTTTCAGTCCTAAATTGGCCTTAATTAGTCCAAAATTTTCACCGTTTTACTTTTTTTTTTTTCAAAGTGGGGGTGCCAACTTTATAACCATTATATTATGTTGGGTAGTACAAAATAGCTATCAAACTTAAAAGTAATTAGGAACAAAGAATACACATGGAATTGTAATAAAAATTAACAATAAGATTATAAATAAAAATAAAACAACAGAATAGCAAGATTTTCATGACATAACGACTGTGCACGAGGTTCTTTAAGATATCCATTGCTTGTGGTTATTCCATATATGAAACACATACACAGTAAACGAATATGTTCAATAATTCATGGCGTGAACAGGAATGTCAAGAATGACATTAGTCGAGAATAGCAAACAATGATTATGATAACATTTAAAACAAACGATTTAGAAGCTACTTAGGACTAATAGGATTAAATAAGTATATAAAGGGGACAGAATGTGGAAATCTCTATGCTTACTGATAGAAGAATATAAGTTTACAGTGGTACTGACAAACATAATCATGTTTGCAAAGATTGAATGTGAAATCGATACAGACTTTTGTGGTCTTACGTATCAGTAAAGTCAACGTAGCTTACATTAGCATAATCATTATAAACTGAAGTTGTGAATATAATAGTTAAAATTTGGTTTTAAATGTTAAGAAATTAAGTAGCCGATTAAATAAAAAATATGCCGCAAGCACTTTCTTTTGAATATGCTTAATATAGTTCGCCAGTTGGCGCGACCATGTCATTTATCGCTGCGTTCTCAGAAGGACACAGCGGGGCGACACGTGATACTTGAACTAGGTCATGGAAACTCTCACCAATAATCACACGACCTCACAACAGCGTATTCTCGCCTACGGCGAGCCCTTCACACCCCTTTAATATGGAGAGACCGGCGATCCCCCGGGACATTCAGGATATAGTCTGGTGCAACGCAGGGGCCAGTAGGATAGCGAATGATATACAATAAAAAAATCGACCTACCGGTTTTATACCCATAACAGGTTTAGGCCATGTTATTTTACTTGTACTTGAGGTATAAAGAATTAAAATTAGCAGATGTACACGCGCATATTAAGAATTAATAACGCTTGAAAAATAAATGATTATTATTTTTTCATACCATCACGGTGCCAAAAAGCAAGAGCGCGCCTTGCTGACTCTTGAAAAACCTATATATGTACATATATTCGTAGAGGTGAGATTTTTAAACGTCGCGTATATTTGAATACAACAGATTACTATTTTTTTTTCCAAAAAATACACCATTATTTATTTGTAATGTCCATTACAAATAAATAACGGTTGCTCCACGGTGATAATACAATCAATTAGTCTGTTCCTACCTATTTAAAACCTATAAACTTAGTTTTTGTTACAAATAGACACAAACTACTCTTAACAATCAAAACATTTTTTTTTTTTATTATATATACATATTTGCTGGTCATTGTTTTAAAAGGTGTGTGATTCAGACATATGTGTTTGTGTTGTCATGAAGAGCTATATACATATATGTATGTTTTATATGCACGGTTTATGTTGTTATTGTGTAATTTTTAATTCTTTATGCAACGCGATTTTTATAATACAATTGTATTTAAGACTAGGCCACATCTAATCGTATCTCACGCCGCTCACCGATCCCCAGTGGCTTGTGTAGCGCTGTATATATACATTTTTCAATTAGCCATTAAATTTTTTACACCGTGATCTTTTTTATATATTATATACCATTATATAAATTAATATTTTCTGTAAAACTGTTGGTTTATATAGACTTGCCAGCAAATACAGATACGCTAAAGTACATCCGCTATTACCATATTAATACAATATGATCATAAGATATGTAGGATTCATCACTATCTTTTAACTTTGGATAAGACTTTGGATACCATGCATCAAGTATTATAAGAAGTATTTGTGTCATAATAAAATAATTCATTAATTTATTTAGTTCGTTCATCGATACGATGACATTCAAAGATTTCACTCAAAAAATTTATTGTAAGTAACCGAATATAACAAAACAGAAATAGTATTTGTAATAAGTATTTTTTGGTTATTTCAATTTGTGATATTGAAATAACCAAAATCACTTCCAACTTCTCTAAAACAGTATTAATACTCTCAATCCGATTATTTTGACGACCTCCATAGTCGAGTGGATAGTACACCGGTTTCAAGGTGTCGCCATCTCTGAGGTCCCGGGTTCGAATCCCGGTGGGGGCAGATGTTTGTGTGATGAATGCCAGCATTTGTACCTTAGTCATGGTTGTTGATATATATTTCAATAAAAATTATTTATATATGTATAATATGAAATGTGATAATTTCGTATCCCCATAATTTCGATTTATGTCACCCACTGTTGGTTTTGATCACATTGGTTTAATGCTAATGTTCTACTAATGCAGGGAATCTCAGTTTGTGCGTTGATCTGCATAACGTAACGCGAACTGCTGAAGGTATGATGTGGGTCCGACTCCGTGAGTGTCATTTGGACTAGATTCGGATTCACGTTCACGTTGATCTTTAAATTGAAATTGATTATGTTATATTTCACTTCATTTATTTCGCTGCATTCCATAAAAACCCGAACTAAATCAAATTTGTGTTAGAGTAAAAATGTAATGAGTATCACCATCGGATAAGTGAAATGTGTAGTGCCATCAATTTATTAAACAATTACGACATGACATCATTTCTTATAATTCGAACAAGAAAATAAAGACACGTGTAAGACGTTCATAATTGTACACAACGATTTAATTGCAGTAATTGCAACATTGCGAAAATACAACTAATTATCTTCAACGATTTTGAAGACCAGGAAGCTGATTCTCATGCAATCGAATTTTTTTCATTTTAAAATTCGTATACGAATTCCTCCGCTCTACTGAAAAGTTCGAATGTTTCGTTTATCTCGTATTCTGAGCACCCATAGAACAATTACTATTCGAAATAGTACGTCGGGTATAAATTAAATAATAAATTACGTAATTATTAAGCGTTTATAAAAACGCTGTTACTGCTTCATCTACTAATAGATTTTATACGTAAATATTACTTTTAAAAATATATTATTTTATTAATATGACACTTGAATTTTAAAACTCTTAAGTTTTTTAGTAAACAACTTTCAAACGAGAAATTAAAAATTATTTATTTCCGTTATTTTCTACATATATATATACATATATATATTTTATTTTATTTTGCCTACCTTTGTTTTTAATAAGTCAATGCGTGATCGCTGTTGAATCACTGGCTGAAACATTTGGATGAGTTCTAATGTAAGGTTCTTATTTAATCAAAAATGTTTAATAAACTCTGCATTGCTCAAATCAAATGGACCTACATTTGCTGAAACACTTCGTCGCGGCGGTTCTGCATTCGCTGCGTCTAACTCTTGAACTAAATTATAAATAAAATCTACAATATATTCGTCCATTTCCTATGTAAAGTCAAATCAATACAAACAAAAAGTATATCCAATCAAACTTTGATTTAAATTCGTATTCGAATGTCCACTTCTACTGGTCCGTATCACTCGTTTTGTTCGAATGACGTTCATGCGAACTAGTTCGATTGTGAACTTCTGAGAATAGACTACTGTGTTACATTCGAAAAAAATTCGAACTTCGAACTTTTTTACGAATGTGAACTTTTTTCTATTGCATGAGAATCGTGCCCCTGGTACTTAGTAGTCTAAACATTGTCTATGATCGGACATACCTATAATATTCAGACGTATATGTCGGTGTTCCCTTTAGGAAAGTCTCTCTAATCATATTTCTGAATGAATAATAAAGAGAAACACAAAGCGACAAGAATACTTTCGTACTAATTAACTGTGCCCTAGGTATATTAAGTACCTTCACCTGTGCGACTTTGCGCGGTATATTAACGTAACGATTGTAGCATTCGATATAATCATCAAGTATGTATTTGAAATATACAATGCTGTTGCGAGTATATTAATACAAGTAATAAGCGAGTTATAAAATTTTTTGCCACAGCCGATGTATTTAATATAGGTCCCCGTTGATGCAATTATTAAGCTGACACGCGATAGCGATATATGGTGTTGCCAATAGTTGTGCAAGTGATAGTAACATTCAAAAATATGACACATGTTCTATGTCAGTCATAAGAGTTCAAAATGCGCCCAAAATTTACGCAACACTAACCCGGTGCGGTTTAGAGGGATGCGCCAGACCCTCGTCTGTTGAATATTGAATAGCAGGCTCGCTGTGTGCAGATGCGGTTGAACTGGGGCTCGTGTTGTGTTTCTTGGCATCACGTTTAATCTTACCAATGTTATGCTGCTTATATTTTATTAATAACAAACTTTCTCAATGATAATAATAATTTTAAATGATCAAGCGAATATAAAAAAGTAGCTAAGCGACATTAGCCTAACATTTTGTTGTATGATTATAATAAGTACTATGTATAATGTACCGCTAAGTACCAATGTTTCCTTTGACTTAGAACACTTTGTCTACTCAGCCATACACACATGTTCTAATCTAACAATCAGAAAATTCAATATAAAAATCTTGATTAGACAAAATAGCGAAGGAAATTGAATAGCCCCACGTTTGCTTAACCTAATACTATAGTAGAGCGCGGTGTATAATTTGATAACATTACTATAGAACTATGGTCCATGGTACGCGAATTGTACTAGAATAAGTATGACCCGCTTAAATAACCTCTCGTCACAATGGTGCTATATGAGTATTGTGCGCATTAGCCAAGAAAGGGTTTCTATCGAAACCTAAAAATATCGCAAGTACGTGCATTGAAGGGAAACACGAGGTGCTTTAATTAGGCATTTTTAGTGTGAAGTCATGCTATGACTAAGAAATTCACGAACAGTGAATAAATATTTAAGCAAGTAACTATAGTAGTTATAATGGGATTTTTGGTTGGCGCTATTCTTTATAGTCGCATTGCGAAATCATTGAATGCTTTACTTGTATTATGATTGTATTCGTAATTTATTATTAATACATGAATATTAAGAAAGGTATGCTTGTTTAGCAACTTGTCGGGGGTAGCATATCATAAGTTTTATGTAGTTTCAAGTGAGTGACGTTTCAGAGACAGCGAGTAATGTCACTGGCGTTACAAGTGCCTATAGGCGTGGTGTAGGGATCTAACCACCCGGTGTCGCGAACCATCAGGCGTTGTTTGTCATTTTTATAGAATTATAAAATCAAAAAGTGGGAAACCGATCGATGAGTCTGCATGGGAATTATCTTGGATATTTAAAACTTCACCTTACTTGATGGAAAGTTGTATTCTCTAAAACATTCCCTAATTTTCTACAATGTATATTTTTTCATTGTAGGCGGACGGGAATACAAAACACACTAGGAAGAGAATCAATTTAATATTGTCATTCCTGACTTTTACAGCTTTAATGCAAAAGTGACAATAAAAATGAAGTGGCCTAGATCGTAAGAATATAATTGCAAATTAGCGATTGATGTATTTTACCATTATCTGCAATGTAAGTCAATTTTTCCGGCGAATCTATAATTGCTTAGCTAAACATGGCGAATAAACTGATAATGTTCTTTAAGAATGTTATTTAAATTACAAACAACGACTAGTTACAACGGGATGCGACTGTACTAGTGGCACCTTATAGCGAAATATAATTATAGTGACTATGCCAACGAATTATTAATATATATTATAAGCCTAATCTACTGTTATTATAAGACTAAACACACGACTTGAATTTAAGTCGATAGCCATAAGAATAATATAACATCAAATTAAAAATAATCTTTATTCTTAGGCTTTTACGGGCAGTTATTGACATCAAAGCAAATTTAAAATTATAAGAACAGACTTCACTTCAGAAATTTTGAGATCCGAGTGCGTTTCTACTTTTACGTAGGTTGTTAATAAGGCTTTTATAGACCTTTAGCTCGCGCTACCTGTGTAAGGATCCCGCTTTCGAGCTAGTATTACGTATACTGTCTCAACTACATAATAGACCAGAAATCGTCAAAATTTCAGCTTTGCTAAAATTACGTAGGTCTAGGATCTTACTGTAAAAGTGTTTGGTGACTTAGCTAGTCATACAATCTTAGGAGAAGTTGCATAACATACCAGTTGTATTTTGTATACACCCCCAAGAAATAAACAGCTGATTGACTTGTGCAAGTCCAGTATTAGCAGTGTATTGACCTTTTGCTGATTTTAATTAGATTATATGTATATTAGTGCAACAATCTGTCAATTGCTGCGGAATAAATACCTTCTTACTAGTGTCATAAATTTGTGGTACTTGTTGGGACTTATTCTGACTTATAATGAACGCCCACATTGACCACCACTAAATAAGTTTTTGATTATTTCTTCTTACTAGTAATTTCAGTCCGATGACATCATTAACGACGATAGTGAGGAAGATTGTATTAAAAATTCAGTTGAGAACAATTTAGTATATAATAGTTATTTTATAATGATTTATAAAATATGCGTTGGCCTTTAAGAGGACAATTTTTCGCTAATAAGTTAATCGATTTGACATGGTGAATACAGGAAGATCAAAACGACTGTGTAATGTAACTTTTTATTTTATTCATTATGAGTTTTAATGATTTATTTTTAGGTACGTGGATTTATCAAGTTGAAGTCTGACCATCTCTGTATATACATATATAGTATACATATACACACACACACACACACACACACACACACACAACACACACACACACACACACACACACACACACACATATATATATATATATATATATATATATATATATATATTATATATATATATATATAATATATATATATCCACATGCCATTAACAACCTCAAAGACACCTAACTTATTGTGAAAAACAACTATATAAACGGATAAAGGATTTGTATGTTTGCGATGTTTCTTATTCACAGTTATATAATCTTCTTTGGAAATGTTAACGAAGGTTGATTCTTTGATTTTAATATTTTGACTTTGACGTTTGAGTTGATCAATTAGATAATTAGAATATGCTTGTTTTTAGTATATTTGCATGCTTTGTAGACAATTATGCATTTATAGTCAGTGTGTTATTGTCGTCACTGTTAAACAAAAATTGTTTAATGGTTCTTTAAAATTATTCCTGGTTTAAACGTGATGCCATTTGATTGTTGTTAATTAGCATACACGGAGACAATGTTAAACATAAACCATAATGAAATTTCAATAAAAAATCTTTGGCCTTATTAATAAAAAATACTGCTCAAATTGTCATGTTTCGTCTTTTTTTAATCTGTCTTCATAGACATGTGACAGTTTAATATACATATAATCGCGAACAATTCGAAGAGTAAACTTTCAAAATAGCAATGTATTAAAATAGAAAACCGGTTAGATTTCAAATCACTGCGTGTGACCGTTAACTTCACTCCCATGTTTTACTAAGCCGTACTTTAATGTAAGTACGGCTGCTTTTCGGTAGATATAGATAAGACAGAGATATAGAGTCTGCCTCGGGGTCAGCAGTATAATTTTATTAATAAGGTTCATTCTTTTAGTTCTGTAAATAGTTGTTACCTGTTTTATACAAAATTAGCCAGTGCACACTTTCATCGCAGGAAGGGCAAGTCACGGCTCGCAACTGAATGTTCCATGGGATATTTCAGTGGCGCCGGACTTGGCGACCGTGATGAAGAGGCTGGACGATATTGGGCAGACGCTGGCGCGGCTGGCTAGCGAACTGAAGCAATGTGTGGACGACGTGCGCGTGGCCAGTGCTCGTCAGATTGAGCGGCTGGAGCAGGAGCGCACTTCTGCGCTGCTTGCCGCCAGCGTCGACGCACAAGTCGACGCCGAACAGGTGTCACTGCAAAATGTCGAGGACTCCGAGTCGAAAAAGGTTATTTCAAGAGTCACTACACTACGCACGCAGCACGAATCAGCATATACTATTATTGCAATGCAAAGTATATCGTTAATGTGCGAGAATGATTCGTAATACTATTTTGACTACACAGCTACTGATATGGGAAATGCGAAGTGATGCGTGTCAATAAAAAACGTCGAATTATCGCGTCACTGGGCTCCCGTACCTGAAACTTAATCTGAAACCGTACTTGAAACTGTACCTGAAGTTAGTACCTTAAACTTAAGAATTAGGAATTAGGAGGCAGCATAGCCAGTTAATCAAATAGTATTCATGAATACTATTTGAATAATGTTTCAATTATAGAATAATTTCGACATTATACCTACTCTTATTAATTCTGCCCGTCAGTTATAACCAGTAATAGGATTAGATTGGTAGGACTATTGGTTTATTGACCGCAAACGTTGATTATTAATTATAATATGGATAACTGACTAGTCCGCAATTCTGACAAAATATAGTTGATAACAAGAATAAAAGAAGGCTTGACTTATGTATTGGTAGTGAGCACACTTATATCAGTGACGCGTAGTTGATTTCGAATGCGCACACGCGCGGTTTTGGGAAATGACGAAATTATCTACCTTTTTCCTACACCGGTCATAACCTAATATTTTGCAATTATTACACTTGTCTGCTAAAGATAATAGTTATTAATTTTAATACCTTTCGTTTTTATCCGAATATACGGGATTCTTGCGACATACCCAACTCAGAAAGTCTACTGTGTTAAATTCGTCTTTTTTGTTTGTATCATATGACACTGGAGCACTTCCTAGCGTGTGATGAAACGCTTTTTATGTTTATTTAAAGTTTGCTTGCATAGATCAAGACTCCTGATAAGTTGCAATAAATATCATGCAATTAGTCATTCTACATTACTTGGTTATTTGTTCGTCAGTCACAGTCGTAGCTGTGGAAAAAATAACAGTAAAAACTACCGTAAAATTGACACTTTAAGCGAACTACGACAACCAAAGTTGCACGTTCAAAAAACATTAAGGTTTATATTTGCACATTCTTAGAAATCAGTTTGCTGGTATTTGAGTTGTATGCACATGCAGCAAATTCAGTATCGATAATAATTAAATAATTGGTACTCTTTTGCAAAGCACTAGGGTATATTTCAAACTGCACACTACGTATGTACTAGCACTGTGCAGTTGTGCCTACGTATGTATTAAGTTGTTATTCCGCAATAATAATATATTAGCAGTAATAAAATGAGGCGAGCGGAAGCATACTTCTATGTGTTGTGCTCATTCGACCAAAACTGCATTCTATGTCAATTAATGGGACACCGTTTTGGTCAATTAACCTCGGAAAGTAATTTTTTACATCCCTAAGAGAAGTTTTTGCAATTTTAGTACTATTTTGATTTACGATACTATTCAAGTAATTTTAATTGTAAATACCGTTGAGATAATTTTAATAAAGGACGGTAGGTAAGCGAGGTATCAGACCGTGCATAGTGTGGTTACCGTCGTCCATGGTCATTTGCAGCACCAGAAGGGGCACAAGAGCGTTATCAATTATTTAAAAAATATTCATTTATATTTTTCCGTGTTTCCAATAATCTATCGATATGGAAGGTTCAGCCCACGGCTACATTTCCTGGCTGTTCTCCATCGCCAGGAAATGAAGCCGTGGGAAGATCCTTCCATTACTTGCATGCGCTCACTAGTTAATGCGTGCACCGTGTAGTTGAACGCTATCCAACAAGATGGTGAGGATGGAATTGGAATTTGTGACGAGCACAATAGTGAAACATTTCTATTGATACCAGTCTGGTTAATTCCTCATAACATTCCGGTTGTTCATACGATAGAATACGCATAGAGCCTCTACGTTTCTGCCTGCGTAGACTCGGGAACTCCATCCAACTGGGTTTTTAGAACTTGAGGTGCTGATCCGGCGGGAAATGCTGTTTATTTATTTAGCATACCTAATATTTTGGTCGCTTTTTTATCCATATATTTCAAACGATAACGGAATTGGACTTCGCTTTAAACATCATCATCATCATCATCAGCCCCTCTTCGTCCACTGCTGGACATAGGCCTCTTCGAGTGTACGCCACTGAGATCTATTTTCGGCTTCTCGCATCCAGCTCCTGCCAGCCGTCCTGCGCAAATCAGCACTCCACGCTTTAAACATGATACTGAGGATTCCAATGCTCTGCGCGAATTTACCATTAATGATGAGAGTATCAACGATACTCTCCTCTGGATAACGATGAATGCTTTTATATTGCAAAATGTTGATATGCAGAAGAAAGAGGTGGGATCTCACTATCGATATGCTATCGGAGCATGCACCATCTTACCGATCTTACGACCCAATGATAAAGCCTCTCCATTAACCTTGTATCAGACCTGATGAAAATCTTCGTTATATTGAGGCTAACAGCCAGAGCCTCCCTTTTATTCTCGATGGCTTCTAATCACCGGTGTGCCAAAATACTAGCTGAGCGACAATAGCGGAGCTAAACTGTCGCTCGCTAATTCTCTTATAGGTGATCGAAGAGCTGTTTTGCGCGACCCTTTGAAGAATAAGGAGGTTATCTTTAAGCTATAAGGCTATAAGTTTGTGCTTATAAGGTGTACTTAGGTCACCTTCTATGTAGACTGGTGCGAAATAGCAGAAACGCTGTGTCAAAACTGTACTGTATGACCCGCTAGACTAGTTTATGTAAAGGGGGATAAGAGGTCTACGCACTCGTAATTAAAATTTTAGTTAATAATGAGGATCTCCTTCATAGTGCTTGTGTACCGTGGATGGACGGCGACGTATGGGTCATCATCTAGCGTCGAGTTGAATACGAAGTATATACCTGAACTATTAGCTTTCTTTAGTTTTCCACGTACTCATTTTTGTTCTTTAATAATACATTTTCTTTGTTCGTTGTGCAATTAATGTTTAGCACATTTTACATTTTGTTAAATTTTATAACGTCGTAATTATTTTGCTTAATGCACAATATATTAAAAGTAGGTTATTCATTGCGTCATTACTCGCAGCGTAATTTCATTTTGCAATGTAAACAATACGCAGTTATAGGTACTTTGAAAGTTTTTATTAGTGAATAAAACTTGTCAAAATAAATTGACACTGTCAATTAAGAAAAAATGACCAAATGTTAAGGCAACACAACTGTTGGCAACACGGCAACACTGTATATTGTTATAAATAGACAATTTATTTTGATTTTTCTTTTTTCAAATAATTTAAACTAACTACCTTGTACATCATATCATCATATCTTGCATACCTAGGTTGCACCTGTCCGAAATAACATAATGCTTAATTTACTACAACTTCTATCCTATGTCATGCTTATGTTTATTATGGATCATAATAAACATAAGCATGACAATGATCTAACAATTACCCACAATATAATTTCATTCAAAATTATTAAAATTAAACAAAATTGTTATTCTTAAAAGGTTAGGAAAAAAGCAAATTATTATTTGAAATTGTTTTTACGAAGGGTAAATAAGAAATAATCCTCTCAGTAAGTCTCGTATCTATCAGGGGCCGCCTTTTGTCACTAACTGGATACTCTTTATATAAGCAATACCCAAAATAAAACATGCTGACCCAGCAGCTGCGCGTGTGAGTAAAGTAATATATAAAGATACATACACGAAAGTGCAAGAGGTAGAGTTTCAGTTTTAATAGATTTTCGTAAATGTTAAGCTTTTATGTCATATTTTTTGCGTCTATATTGAGAATAATACTACATAAAGGAGTAATAATTTTCTAGCATCATACAAGTCTGGAGCTCATGCAAAATATTTTGTTATAGTGTGCGAATTGCAACCGTGAAGCTTCGGCCGAATGCTCGCTCTGCCGGCGCACCCCGTACTGCTCAACGTACTGCCAGAAGAAGGACTGGGCCACGCATCAGATTGAATGTCTGCGCATTGTGCCCGCCGTGCACACTGATCCCCAACAGCACCAGTCCATTATGCTGATTGTGGAGAGCCAGCATCAGTAGGAGGTAATTTCTATATAGCCCGATTGAGCGCAGTAGTAGGATAACTGGTATTTCTCAGGGTGTATTACGTTAAAGCCCAGTGTCTTTTAATATTTCAATTTTAAACAACCTAACTGAAGAATCCAAAGGTTTTCAAAAAGATTTGACTTATAATGCTGATTTTGAGAGAACTTGAGAGACTATATTTTATTATTAGAAAAATATACATATATATACACACCTTTAACTTCCCAGTGGCTAAAGGCTTTGTCATCATCATCAGCATCGGCCAACATTCATTCCGTTGTAATAGCGCACAACTCCATTAGACGCTCCAAGACATAATTCCTTGTAACAGGAACTCCGTTATAGGCCGCATTTTGTGCTTTATGGTTTTGAAAAGACTTTGAACGGTGTTCCTGACATGACAAGAATTGTCATTCTTGAAGATTGTGTTTTGAGTTGGTGTAATTTTCAATTTTCAAAAGATACGTTTAAAATAATATATATCACTTTCTGGATTTTGATTTTGGTTTGGAAGAGCTAGTGGGAGGCTCACTGGTTTACGGTGACAACCTTACAAAGTGGACTCTATTATCTATGTATGTAGAATGTTTTTATAAAACATCATTGCTTGCTATCTAAATACTACAATTCCGTAAGTATCATCGAGTTATCTGTTCAGACTGCCTTTGAAGTAAAAAAATAGCATTGAAATCATCATCATACTGTTGATATCTTTTAGCTTTTCAGTGTGTTTTATGACAGCTGTTCATCAAGAATCTCTAATATCTAATAAATCGATTCTTTTGTTTGCGCTCTTGTTCTGAAAAACAAATGCAAGGTTGTCCAAAGCTTGGTTGACATTATTTGCTTTTCTTACAGAAGGAAAAATGTGAAGTTCCAAGTGTAGGCTAATGGTCGCAAGCACTTCTTCGTCATTCTCAATATCTTGAGGATCACCTGTGCTTACTTAGATGTGTTGTTGCAAAACTTTTCCTTCAAGAGTAAAATTTTCATTTAAAACTTTCAATAATTGTAGTCTTGTCCATTTAATTTATATATCGTAAAAATATTATTTTATTTGGAATTCTGGGCCATGATTTATTGTGAATTAAACAGAACTTGAGAAACAAATTTTATTATTGGAATAATATACATAATTATTACAGAACAGGACATAAAAGCAAGATACACATATACGCATGAAACCTCTGGTGATCTATGGTGATGGTGATCCTTGGAGGTTTTCTATGGAGGCCTTTGTCCTGTCGTATCTTTCGGTTGAAATTGATGATTATAATTGCCAAATTCTACAATATTATAATGTTATATAATAATTTAAGAAGGCGGCGCTTATATAATTTAAACATAATAATTGACAATAAAATTGTTTATGTTGTTTCAGTCCCATCTGCTGTGTAGCATAAACTTCCCCGCCAGGCTCACGTAAACACCATATGTAAGCAACCCTTACGTAATGTAAGTTCATAACGAATATTTTTTTTTATCTATTATTAAAAGCAAGTTTGAACAATGGAATTGGCGTTTATACAACTTTTAATATTAAATTATTTTGTAATTATATACTACTAGGTGGTTAATGGTACTTTTAGGCGGGGTTTCAAGGGGTTTTTGTGGAATGTTGTTTCTTAAACAAAATAATGAAATCACTGTTAACGTTACTTAGGGGGCTTAGATAGATCTTCCACGCTATGAAGTCATTGAAAGCAATAATATAATCACCGTTAAACTTACTTTACATGAATCCAAATAACTATATCGACAAATTTTTCCTCGTAATGTTTTTATGGATTTGATTTCAGTTTCGTCACATGCTTAAGGCGCATTTTGGACTTATTGTTGAAAATTATTGTGAAATTATGTGATTAGATAACTATCATGTGGCCGCAATTTCATATTTAAAAGTTTATATTTCGTAGCAATATCTGATAATTAATTCTATAATTGTTAATAGTTAAATCACCAATGGTTGTTAACACATAGCACCTACGTTAAAAATTAACAGTAATCTATAGACCTAAAATATTTTTCATATGTTAGAATGGGTACGATGTCATATTTTATTTTACAATTACCTGAAATACAAATATTAAATTGTCCGTCTATTGTTTAAAACGAAAGAAAATATATTATAAAACATAAAATACTAAATGACATTTCTATTTACTTATTAGTACCGCACTCATAACCAACGCATGTGAAAAATACTACCGATCTTTAGCTTGTAGTATGAATATGACTTTACATTACGAATTCTACATATAATTTTGGGCCTATGCTGAATCTTGCGTTCGTATTAATTCGCTCATTATTCCCTTATGAGTTTTATTGTATGGATAAGCTTAATTGATATCACGGTTATTTTAACAAATTGAAAATAATTAAAATATGTATATATACATATATTGCAATTTGTCTTTTTAAGTTTCTAGAAAGTTCTGTGAAAATTTCATATACTCTTTGTTTTCCGTCCATTTTAATATTTGCGATGGCTATCTATTACAGTATGTTGTAATTTGAAACTATTTTTATAAGATGTATGAATTAAATCAAACTTCGAAATTTTCGTACTTTCCGACCGTTGATATGAATAAGCTGAAAGTGATTATCAAATGATAGATCATAATTAAGATTATATAACTTATTAAAACTTATACTAGGGCTTAACGTGAGTTAAAGTTTACGTTGGCACGTGCTTTATTTGTGATTCATGTGAACTCTAGTTGCTAAGAACTGAAATTATATATTAATTTATTGCTAATAAATTGTGCTAGGAATTACTTATTTTGGGCAAACTCGCTTATATTTTAATGTAACTGAGTATAGACAAATTCAAGCAGGTTCCAGAATGAAATCATGCGATGGCTTTGTACTTTTATCTCAGTACTTACGTTATAATGCACAGTTTATGATTCATTTTATATAGTTTAAGTAGTGTTTTTTTTTTATTTATTAATATCCAAAGATTGTTTTATTTTGCATAGGTTAAGACCTATTCTCATTAGAAGTTCTTTTTTTATTAAAGATCATTTTTAATTATGCGATTATTGAATAAAACTTTGTAAATAACCATAGGCTTGGTTCATATAACTAAACAAATACATTTATTTATTACATTGTAAGTATTGTTCTGAGACTACACAGATTTTGTTTTAAAAATGCGGACTCTAAGAACATTATGTTGCAACATATTTGAATAAATCAATCCGAATACGATGTCATGTGTAGACACGAGTGTAAACTACAAATATGTATGAACTCAAATACATGTTATATGAACCCAGTCCAGTCACATATATTCACATCGTTATTTATAGCATTGGTTTATAAAATAAATTAAGTAATGTACATTCTTTGAAGAAAAGTGATATTTAGTTTTGAAGCTCTTGAAAAGAGAACTTAGATTATTCTTTTATTTTGGTTTCATTATCATTTACGTATTTTATCACTCACACACTTAAATACATGAACACATCTTTTATCTTATTTTAACTGGAATAATCATTTAACTGGTATATTCATTATCTCATTTTAACTGGAAGAGCAATAAAATTATTATATAGGAAATATTTGTGTCCAATTTTTTGTATGTCCATTCATTGGATTTGACTGAAAAACAAAAGTACAAAATTTGTCGATTGTGAAGTGGTGTGCTTTTGTGTTTAATTTCGCAAGATATGCTTTGTAACAACGTTTTCAAACCGTACAGCTTCGATCTTCCGTGAAGTTACTTAAAGTACAGTGTAATAAAATCAATGATGTATTTTAAGGCAAAGATGTCTTAAAGTACTTCTCTGTTCATTAATTTCATACTTGATCGTATACAACGTATTTGTAGTAAGTTACATTACAGTTATTTACATTTCCAAAAGCATTTTTTCTTGAAGGTTTACTTTGTATGCAACAAAGAATCATGCAGTAAAACAGGAAATATGAAACTGCAACAGCCCTACACAGTACACAAAATAATACGCATTGCTATGAAAATAGAATCCAATGTTTGTAGTTTTAAAAATTTTCTTCGGAGTGCCAAACGTTTTGCATATTTCCTTCTTATAACTTAGTAGTTTAGTAGTTAACAAAACTTATTTAGGTTGCAAGCGGTTCGATTATCTTGATTCGTAATACATATTTACACTTGGGTGTAATTTAAAAAAAAACATCTTAAGCCTAAATGCATTATCACCTGTTTGATCAAATTTAGTTAAACATTATAATAGCTTGGTTGATCATTATGATAAAAGGAACAGAAAGTTTTCAAGTTTGTGTGCGGATCTGGTTTTTCTCTGTCGAACATATTTGTTTTGACATTAACTTATATTTTAACAATCTATATCCAGTCATACGTAATATTATTATAGTATTAGTGTTCTATTTTTTGGTTATTTAGGTGGTTAACTGTTATGTTGTTTTTTAGTTGGTAATTTTATGTTTAGCTCTATATTCCCGAATAGATTAATTTTTTAATTAAAGTTTTAAATCATTTACTGTACAGTGTGTATATTGCGCTAACAATGTGAATATGATAAGCCATTCCCCGGTGACAGTAGTATCAATTTGCTTTTTCTTTGTGATTCGAATCATTTTGATAAAATTGTTTGTCTTGATATCTCAATTATAATTTTAAACGCCCAATTCCAGCAAGAAACTACATTGTTTAAAAAATAACTATGTAATATAATCACGGAGGAATCACGTAGTGTTCAAATCTATTGCAGGTGCAATCATGTTTTTATTATTGTTGGCATGACGCAAGTTTTTGTATTGGTTTTGGGTATTTTGTTTTGGGAAACGGACAAAACTTAATTTTTCTTTTAGTTTTTTTTTATTAATTGAAATACTGATTCTGGTATCTGCAGCTCATACTGATTGTGCCATATACGTTAGACCTATGGTAACATTAAGACTACGCGGGAACCGATATGATAATTCGATTCTTTTTGCTGGAATTTCATTTCATATATGAAATACGAGTATTACTGCCTAGTACGTCAGAATAAAAAATAGTTTTCATTTAATTTACAATCAAGTAAATTTATTTGGTTTTTTTCCCGATGTCTGTAAACATTTAGCGATGAAATATGTTAATATGTAAGTACTTTATTGGTGTTAGATATTGTGCTCTGCATTAAATGCTTGCTTTTTATTGCTTTTAATGAGAGAATTAGGTGGATGAAATTACGGTCAGGGTAGAAAGAGATTTGGCACAGTGCTTTTTCGGTGCTTCATAGAACTATGGGTTTTGTTTGCAAGAAATTAATTTTCGTTAGCTTAGAAACAAGCTCCGTGACTAAGGCTATCTTACAGATATATGCAACAACCTTTTCGCCCGTGGTATAGTCTGCGTTATATAGGAATTTACCATAGGAAATAGATATTTCTCGTGGTCGTCTGTTCCTCGAGAGTTTCACACGAATCCCAAACAAAATTTTATCAAAATTAGATCAGTAGAATGGGTAATCTACCCCAAAAATTACAGAAACTCTTTATAAATATTAAGAATAGATGACTACACATTTCTTTTTCATAATGTAATTACGTTGCTGTACAACTATGCTTGCCCATAAATATTTATAAAATAATTGTATTGGATCTATTCTGTAATGAAAATGTAATATGTTAAGTCTTAAACCGTAACTTGATGTAGATTTATATCGAACTAAAGGCATTGTGATGTAAATGTTGATGACCGCTCGATTGAATCATGTTTTGTAGCGAAAAATAACTTCAATTACAATGTATATTAAATGGGTGCAAAATGCATAAATAAAATCTCTCTCTCTCTCATAAAACAATACACGTCTATGTTACATTTTCTTCTTTATTAAAGTAATAGTAATAAATCCAATAAATCAATTAATAATAAATAGTAGTGCGTAGAAGACAATTACAAGATTTTACTGGGTTTAATAATAAGGTAGTAAATAAATGTCGTTTATGTACATTTGCAGTTATAGTTTAGTTATCAGGCTTTCTAGTAACGACGTGTACATGTATGATGGTAGCAGTTGTACCTTTATACCAATATTGTCTTATTAATTATGCCGTAATGAGGGATTTTCCTAATAAGATATTGACACGTGTTCCAAAGTGTTCATAGGTAGCGCTGGTCGTTTGTAACTTCAGTCAAACGACATTACAAATATTTAAAAACTGTTTATAAGATTACATAATATTGTACATAGTATATATAGTACATAGTGTCATTCCACTATATATTATTCAATGAGATTTCCATTTGAATTAAATATTCGCTTTAAAATTACCGATTAAATATTATTTCTTGACAAATTTACACAAGTTTGACTTGGGAGAAAAGCGCTATCTGCACCTAGTATGCAAAATATTTTTGTGTAAATTTGTTAACAGAAAATCTCTCATTGCAAAAGTTATGGCTTTCTCTGTATTTCAGTAGTTTATATATTATTGATTATTAGTAATTATGATGTTAACAAAGAATGTAACGGTCACTTGGCCTACAGTCGCTTTTGCATATGGAATCAATAGGATAAAATGCTTTATGTATTTTATCCTATTCCATATGCAACCATTCTGGTTGTAGTAACTAGGTACTACTCGTATATGCTCTATTCATAAAACTTAGTGTAGGCAAGTCAATACTCAGTTGCGGTTAACGTTGTTTTCATAATGTCAATGCGGTTATAGCTTTACCGTAATGGTTTCATAAATGTTGAAATATTTTGCGGCCTAAACATTATTAATTCTTTCAGTCAAGAAATTATTTCAGTTACCACTCAAAATTAGTTTTTAGTGTTTATTTGTTACCAAATATTATTTGTATGCTTATGATATTTGCTTCTGAATGATGAGTTTAGATTTAGGTTACGTCAATTTTAACGATAAACTTATTTTGTTTTTCGTCCATTTGATATTCCAATTAGTGTGTACGGCTTGTTTAGATAGTATTGTAAAAATGCATTTGCGGGGTGTAATTGTATATGGTACTTTAATTTAAAAATTAAGATAAGGAGTGACTTACAAAATAATATGTTGAAGATCCCTTTGTTTTCATAAATTGCAATTCTCAGATTTCGACTCAGCTGTTAGTTGATTAAAACATTTTATTACGGACAAACAGAAGACTAGTTCGTAGCATGTTCGATGCAATCAAAACTATGAAGGTTCTCTCTGTATTTATAATACCATATACGCACAACCACAGCACACGAAACATCGCTGGGGCTAAACGCATGTGCCACGAGATGTCTGAATAAACTTCACACATAGAAACGTTTTTGGCTTTTGGAATTAAGTAAGTATGAAACAATATTAAACAAACATTATTTATTTTCTAAGTTAGTTCAGTGCTTCATATGATTTTAGCTATACACATATCTCTCCGCGTTTGCACTATTTGTCTATTGATGAGATGAGAGAAATGAAAAATAAATAGTAATTATTATTTCTGAAGGTAAACATTCGTATTTTACATCCATTTTCATTTACATACATTTTCTGAAGGTAAACAGTCGTATTTTACATCCATTTTCATTTACATACATTTTCTGAAGGTAAACAGTCGTATTTTACATACATTTTCATTTACATACATTTAATTGTATTCATAAATTATTCCGGAGCTTTTTACTTGCAAATGAGAATCACGAATGAGGGCCACTTCAGGCCGTCGCAAGTCTATGTAACTGTGATTCTTTATACATCTTTGTCAACTGTAAGTGTATATCAGATAACAAATAGCAAAACTGAGTAGGTTAAAGGTCTTATACACTACCTTGTTAGGAAAATGCGTTACGCATACCCCGCGGCTCGGGAAAACCGCGGGGTTATGTCGAGTGCCAGCCAAGCGCGCGGCCTACCGACTAAAAACCTAACAATGCCCCTCACTGACGCCTTGCCGCGAGAGCTTCGATTGTTGGCGGGTCCTCCCCCTCATCAGATAGGGGGGGGGGGACGACACACACGCCGAGGAGAGCTGCATCGTGGCGTGTTCATGCGAACTCGTGAGAATACTTACACGACCTTGTCGGCTTCGGCCCGCATTGTGCGGACCCTTCTCGGTCTTATACACTACCTAGTGCAAAACTGATGGTTTAATCTTCCTATCACCCGATATAAAGTATTCAAACTGTGATCGAGTACGTTTTCTTAATCTTTGAGTCAAAGCAACACGTCATGTCATCGGTGCATGTCAAAATTTGTTGTCCGCGCCGATGGTTATCATAATTGCGCGTGTTTGGAAGTTATTTTGTGTTTGAACTATTTGTTAACGTTATTTCTTACGTCAAACCGACACAGCATTTACAGATCATCAAATTGTCTGCGAATACGAGCCCTTGAACCCTGATAGTAAATTTTGAACCGTACTCTACACATTTGGATATGTCACTTTGGTTTCGGATATAAAAAAACTCCGGTCAAGTGCGAGTCAAACTACAGTAATGTTTATAATGGAATGTTTTTTTTTTTGATGCAACTATTAATTTACAAATTTAAGATTGCAGGTTTTATACAACCTGATAGGTTTTGATTTTATTGCAAGCCTCATACTATGCGGCACAAACGGATCAAAATAGGCCGTAAATTTTGATTGTGTCTACTTACAGGTTTGTACAGCAAACGAACTGATCTTATAAAGGTTGTATTTTAACCTTAAGACAGAGTTAGTCTTCTATGAGACAAGCCACGTGTCGTTAACGGCTTTGTCAAACATAGTATATCTCAAACAAATATATTGGCGAGCTCATTTACAAAATTGTTTATCTTTATACAATTTAATTCTGAGCGAAGGCACTATATAGTTTACACCCTGTACAATGTAATTATTTTGATATAAGTATTGCACTGTAGTACCTACATTTTAATTTTAATGAAATATGTATTGCGCAACGACTTGTGGTAGTTTAAACGTTTAATATTATTTTAATATCAGCATAGAACTCCAGTATGTAATTTATGATTATATTTATTATGTCAATGAACGCTGAAATGTTATTAATAGTAATTTTATTACATATAATGGTATTTTTGTATAGAAACGTATGATAAGTTTAGGATTTACTTCCAAAAATATTTTAATATCAACGTGAGACTTCTTCCAATGTTCGTATAAAGCCATCAGGTAGTTGTGAGAGTTGTATTTCGTTTTATCATAACGTTGTTTCAACGATGAAGATTGGTGTACTTTGAATATGTGAAATAAACTATTCAATTTATGTCTGTATTTATTTTATGATTGCTATCCTACAGGGTTTTTGAAAAGAAATAAAACTTGGTTAAAAATATTCTAAATCATTGATTTATTGTATAAATATGTATTCTATAATTCACACTTGTTTTATGGTAAATTAAATGAATTGTTAAATTAAACAGAATATTAGCACTATGTAATTAAAAGTGCTGCCACGTAGGAACACACTAAATATCCGAAATAAAATTGTATAACCTTGTGTTTTGTAATAAGCTAACCGAATTTAATACTGTATGATTACTGCAGAAACGAAAAAGAACGTTATTATTGCAATACCGTTGTCATTATTGTTGTCCTTATAATACATAACTTTAAACACTTATTAATATTTGAAATGTTGATGCATACTACTGGGTTAAATTTTCAAAGAGCCTGTTTCACAATGTTCACCTTAAAATCATTTATTAACGAAATTGAAATAATATTGAAGTAAAAAATAATATCAAGAATCAAGTTCTTTTCCAGAATATAGAATATCAGTCGAGCAAAATATGCTTCTTCACATTAATCAGTGAATAGCATAATCGAATTTAGTTTGTGTACATAGATAATATATTTGTAAAAGGACACGGACAAAAAGTGGGCCTCAATCATGTGCAGAGACGTAAGATATATCAATCGATAGGTAATTTTATGTTCATCAATTTACAATTATATATTTTTTTTTAACATTATATTTTTTTTAAATGCCCCGTTTTTCTGTAAATGATGTTTGAAAGTACCTAGTCACATTCAAGTAAACACATTCCAAAACGTGGTTAAAATGTTTTAATTAAGTATATAAAATGATAATTTATTTAAATCTTATTGAACAATGGTTATATAGTTAACAAAAGAAATGTAATTTAGTAATTATAAATTCATGAAGTTCTAGACATGTTGTGTTACTGACCACCCTGAATGTACATAGTCTGTGACCAATGATGACACTCGTCCGCTGTCAATGCGACTTTGACAGCATGTCTTGGGCAAATTAATAAAAAGAAAAAAAACTTTAAGAAAAAGATTCCATCAACTTGCTAGTATTAAATAATTTAAATTATTAATTACAAAAAAACGGGATATATTTAAAATCTAATCTTTATCCAGATGATCTACAATAATTTAAACTGTTCTCTGGTAAAGTTTCGTCGCTGCACATTACTCAGGCCCACCTTCCATACAAATTTTGACCATCACCTTTGAAGTACCGTGGTCTATCGGTAGAAACAAAAGTATAATATGCATATCATGTAAGGATAGTGAAGAGAGAGATTGCAATAGATAATGTGTCGGAATAGTTAGTAAAACGACAGATAAGTGATATTTTAGGCCATTTTTGAGTGGATGACTAGTCATTTGAAAAGTGACAGCGTTAGTCCAGAGGACAAACTCCTATCTGCGCGTTGCGGCCGGCAGCGGCAAGCGGTATCTTGACGGGCGTCTCCTTGATGACGATGTTGCGCACGCAGCCTGTGTAGCCGCGACGGGACTGCACGCCGGCCAGCTTGCTGATGGGCCGCTCGTGTCCTCCGATGTACAACGGCGTGCGCGTGTCTGTTGAACTGGACATTCCGATGCCCGCGTCGGAGAAGTGACCGTCTACACCCACGGAGACCACGTGGCGGGACTTGACAGCTGCCGAACGACACAAAGTTAAGTATTTAGAGAGTGTCTTTTTTTTTTTCTCTCAGGAGAGGAGGCTGAGAATCCTCATGTATACACCGCAACGGCAAGTAGAGATGCGGTGATTATGTCGAAGTTCTGGTGAATCGAGGCGGCTGGACCCAACAGACCGAAAACTCAGCCTAGCCTTGGCCATAAGGGCCCTACGGCTTGAATGGAGAGGAAGAGTATGGTTTCTTCTGTTCTGTTCGGTTCTGGTTTTTACTTTGAATGGAAGGTCACATACGCAACACTCCACGTGTTGGGTATGTGAACTATTAAGAGCTTGTGTGTGATGACCTCACGGTGCACCCGGTCCCAGACATCATCGTAAAGTGCAACAAGAAAAAACCTATTGACGGTATCTATCATATTTTTAATTAAAACTGTCAAATAGTGTAACTACATTATTTGTCGACGTAACTACGTTGCTGATTTATGAAAATAATTATCACATTGAATCTTCATAAAGCAACATTGTAACTGCACTACCGGTGAGTTTGACACAAACTCGATAGCAACAAAGTTATATAATCAGGGGGCATGGAAACTGGTTTGGTCGATATCTGTCCAGTATACAGTAATTTTACTACTATCTTACTCTTTAAACTACAAAAACTACACTGCTGATTTTCGGGAGAGAAAGATAAGACAGAGCCGTAGCAGATGATCCTGATATACTCGTAATATCTATTGCGTGAAACGCATACATTATCGCACTTTAACTGCATGCCATGCTATCGTTGTTGGCGCAAAACGAGAATGCGGCCTATATTTTCTTTTGGTCGTGTCTCACTGTAACTATAATAGCTAGTGTAAAGTGCGACCAAAGGCAACTTAGTAGCGCGGTGTTTTTGAAGTGTGCGGTGAGATAGTGAAGTCTTACGAATGGAATTGTTGTATTATGTCTGTTTAGTGCGTTAAAGAGTCTTATCTTATTATGTATACTCGTTTCATTGTGTGTTTGCCTCACCGTGTATCCGATGCCAGTTGCCGTCGCAGAGCGTGAGCTTGCTGCCTAGTTTGTAGCTCGCCTGGAAGGGCCCCTTGCCGTTTTCGACGCGCGCCACCACCTCGTGTTCCAGCAGTTCTAGCACCATGTAGTCGTGGCGGCCGTGGACCGCGAGCAGCAGCCCGCTAGTATTACGGGGCTTCACCTCCATTGATATAGAGATCTCGTTTCCGACGCGGAACTCGCCCACTTTAAATAACTGTAGGTAATGCAGGAGATTAATATTTACGGATTTTATATAGTTTTTTGAAATATTTGGTAAAATACTATTTTAAGTATACTTGTTTTTAATATTAAGTCTTTATTATTGGCTGCAATTACATAACTGATAAATAAAAAGAACATAATAATACATCCATTGATTAAGCCTGTAATAACCTACTGCTGAGCATAGGTTACCTCTTTGTTTAATGCAACGTTTCTCATCTTAAGATTATCGTCTGTATATGCCTTGGAGAAATAAGTTAGTCGTACCTCAAATAATATCGAAAAAATAGTAGAAAGCAAACCTTGATATAATTGCTGTGGACCTCGCTGGGAGAGGGGCCAAAGTACACGCCGTCTTCGACATTGTCGACGCAACGTAGCGAGTTGACTCTCGCGCGGACCTCCGTCACTAGCTGCCCGTTCATCATCAGCCCGCGCAAGCAGCCTTTGAACGGCTGGTAGAACTGAATAAAAACAATTAACTTATTAAAAACTATTTCTCCATTTAAGTAGTTGTAATTCTCTAACCTAATTATCTGATCTACCTGGTTATTTACTATACTCGAATGTTAGAAGCGCTGTCAAAGTCCGCCTGGATGTCATTCAGATGTGATGAATGAAAAGATGTATTAACCGACTGCTTTTGTACTATATTTACTATACTTCCTTTCTTTGTAATTAGCAGCGTCTTACAAGTAATATTTTTATAAGCAATTTGATAACGCTTCTTGATATGAACTGGTACACTACTGACAAATGGCATCGTAGGATAATATTGAATGGATAAATAATGTCTAAATATTTGTTTATATAAAAAGGAATCGTAAATGTGTTGCTAAGCGCATAACTCAACGTTTTTACAAGAAAGGGCAAGAGAAATTCGAATAATTAACCCATAAAAATAGCCCTTTTTTCCCATACAAACGTATTCTAACTAACGTACAGTCAATTTGAGCTTTGTTGTTATTGTATAAAGTTCATATTGCAATCACTCACTATTGGTCTACGCAATGTAGGTGTGTTCCTAACATCAAAGAATCAATTTGCGCTTTATAAACGTTATATAAAGTTCAAATGCAATATAATGCACAGAATACAATTATGCACAGAGCACAGAATACATCGTTGGGGGATTTAATTTCACGTTCCAAAGTTGAATAGTTTTAAATGCTTATATATGTTTTATTTAATTATTTTTTATTCAGAACGCCCTACCACCAGGGTGACGTGACGGTTCTGTACATGAGATTTTTTTGCCCTGACTATAAAATAAGTAGGAACAAAAAACTGCCACTTTACAAATCTTTTTGACAGGATGAAGTCTGTCGGGTCCGCTAGTTTGTTTATAATTTTAATCGAGCTTAACTCTAATAATAAGAAATAAACCGCGTATTTCATTATGGAATCAGTAATATAAGAAGAGATATATAATTGGCCCGAGGTCACCTGGCTAATTATTACTAATGTCTTTTTATTATCTATACTAATATTATAAAGAAGTAAAGTTTGTGTGTTTGTATTTGTTAAATTGTAAGGAGTAATATAGGGATCTACGGAACCGATTTTAAAAATTCTTTCACCAATAGAAAGCCACATTATTGCTGAGTGTCATAAGTTATATAAAAAACCGAAAAATAAAAAGGATTTTACTTACGTGGTACTTCGTTTTGCAAGAGATTCGGAAAAAAGCGGTCGAATGAAAGCGTTTCTTACGAACGCTGCCTTAACAATGAAATATATATTTTTGAGTTCTAGAGAAAAGATTTAGAGCTTGAAAATGTCTACAAAAAAGTCAACAACAGCATTTGTCTAACTTTTATATTTAAGTTACAAAAAGTAGTGTTTTTAATATTAGTATAGATAATATAATTTTTAATATTAATAGAATAATTTAAATCATTAGGTCATATTTATTAGTCATATATTACCAAAAATTATGAATCTTTATGAAAATAAATAAACTCGTCGTCTTAAGTGTGAAGGCCAAAGCAGCGGACGGCGCGCGATGATGGCTTCGGGTTTAATTCGGTTCGCGTTCGTGCTCGCCTCGGGGATTATTAATATTATGCCCAACGAAGTGGGCACGGGCCAGCTAGTGTTCTACTAATATGTTTAATCATTTTCATTCGATGTTCATATGGTAAAGGAAAATATTGTAAGGCAACCTACGTACACCTACAAAATTATCAAAGGTGCATGTGAAGTTGACTAATGTGAACTGGCTCAGCGTGCTTGACTAAGGTTTAATTACCTACACACTGGGTATGATAATCAGGATCGTGCTTTTCGTTGTGGACGATGCGATCTTGATACCTACATACCAAATAAGGTTAGTTTGGTATATGGCAAAGACCGCACTTATGTTTGAACTGAAACCTATAGCGCCATAGCCTTTAACTATTCAATGTGCGCACTCATCCACACGACTTTTAATAATTTAATAAGTTTTTCTCGTACGAATATGTAATCTCTATCAGCAGTCATGTTGGCATTCAACCCACTGCAATAGAGTAGCGCGAGGGCGGTGCACTTTATGTACGCATACAAACTCTATCAGCGTGTCTGTAACAATTTTACCACCATCACGCCAGTTATGTTAGCACGTTGTAGTGACAAAGATAGAGAAAGGGATGCTTAAATGGTTCGGCCATGTTGAAAGAATGAATGAAGGAAGATTAAAGAAAGAAATACACAAGGTAAGAATGATAGGACGAATCGGTGCAGGTCGACCTAGGCGGACATATCTCGATCAAATCGAAGATATCCTAAAGAAAGGCCGGGTCAAGAGTACTCGCAACCGACGAGCATGCATGAAGACGCTCATGATAGTGGAGGAAGCAAGAGAAGTGTGCCAGGATCGTAGCAAGTGGAGAGAGGTGGTCTCTGCCTACCCCATTGGGAACAAGGCGTGACATATATGTATGTATGTATGTTGTAGTAGAGGGGCGTTCTCATGTTGACCTTACAGTCTCTGTTAACGTTGTTTGCCGCAACCTTACCGGCAGTAGTCCCGTCATGTTGGCACGCAGCCCGCCGTAGAATAGTGGTGGCGTTAGCAACGCGGGCGCAGCACACTCCACGCTGGCCTCGCCGACTCGCTCGCCGTCCACCGCCAGCTTGCCGTGCCCGTCACGCCGCACCAGCGTGGCGGTATGCCACAATGTGTCGTTGTACATCTGCTCCCAGCTGATGTGGGCCGTCTCTCCGCCACAGTTGAATAGGAAGTTCAGCTATGATCGAATAACTTGGTTAAAATATGCATGAGTGCGTAATATAAAGTTCTGTAATTAAATCGAGCTGGAATGTTTATTATTCGATTACTTGGTACTGTTATACGAATATGAATGGTCCGAGGTCAAAAATAATTTTGGTGATGTTTTCTCAGTGTTCTGTTGACGTGACCTTCTTAAATATAACCTCGCACGCTTACTACTTGTATCTCCATTTCAGAGAAATGTATTAGTAAAGATAATATTTTAAGTAACATATTGTAATCATTACTAGGTCCATGTGTTTACTTGTGCGTTCTTCATGTATAGCGCGATAAACTGTCCTGGTGCCTTTTCAGCGGCAGCATAGAAGAGCAGCCCTCCGTGCTTGTCGAAGGTGCGGAATGCGACAGCCAAGTCAAAGCCGTCCAGCTGGCGACCCGGCAGTTTGCCGTATTCGATGCGGCTGTCTTCGCGTGTACCTTCAAGGAGGTGTATATTTCATTAAACTATATTAAAGATCAAAGTTAATGCTAGTATCTATTTTTTACATTCATGAATCGTTTAAAATGCGTTTCGAATCCGTATTGCCGTACGGTAATAACGAGTATTACAACAGCCAACTCAATTATTATAACTAAGTGAAACTTCACCACCAAATGTTCAATCCAAACCAAATGTTTAGGCTTTGTTCGGACTATTTAGTAGATGGTTTATGTGATGTTTGCACAAAATAGGTTCAGCAGTTCATCATTTATTACATTTTTTATAACAAATGAATTCAATAAATGGCGGATAATTTTGTTATTGGGGATTTTTGCGTCTAATTAAAACTTTTTTGAGATGGGAATTGCGCTGTCAAAATGAAACTTTTTTCAGTGTTGACAGTTCAAGCATGATGTTATGTCATTCATGCGTAAAACAAATTGTCAGCGATAATTTGTTTATCCAAATGTTTTGGATTGAGTTTTAAAATAGCAATATTTAACAATCAATAAAATATTTATTAGAATAAAAATGAATTTGATGTTATTTTTTCTTATTATTTCACTTTATACGTCCCGGTCGCTAGTATTATACAATATAATATTGTAAGGGACTCGATTCTATTTTGTAGTTATATATCACTCTTGGCTACAGATAGTAGTTTTTATAGCATTACTGTTCTTTCTGGGATCTCGAGTACTAGTCATGTCTTCGGCTGGTTGGTGGTTGTACGTACGCCGGGGACGCGGAACGGGACGGGGAACTCATACACAGTCTCGTGAAATATATTTTTAGTGGGTAAGATTAGCCGTTGTAAAAGAAATCCGTAAAAATTCTCGGTGTCGCCGATAGTGTAATAGGGGATCGCCAGAAGAATGCAGTCAGATTCCGGCTACGATCGCTTGGTGGTAATCGAACATTCTGTGATGACCAGAGTGATACTGATTTCATACAGCGAAAGTATAAAATGGGTATGCCTCAAATCCCGAAATTAATTTTAAACAGCAGAAAAAAATATTTAATATTTATTTTATTTATTTTAATATTTTATTTAACTACTGCACGAGCGACGTTGCTAAATTTACATCAATGACATCGTATGTCCGATATTGCAAAATTCCAATACGCGCGCTGTTGCCACATTTGTAGTTCGCACAACGTAGCTTGTGAAAACAAAAGACTACAATAGCGAATATGCGGAGCACTCCTCGCTTAACGGAAGGACTAGATTGCAAAAGTATTCGCTTGTATTTATAAAAAAAGGCGAAATATGCGTATGAGAATTTGCTTAAGACTATGAATAATTTGTATTGTGAATTAATGGAAACTAATAAAAATTGTATGTTAATTATTTATTTTTGTTTTATTTGTCTATCTCTGAGGTTTTTATTATTATTTATTTGTGATATTGTTGGCCACACAGGATTGACCATTAGAAATCCCGGGAAGGTCCACGTTAATATCAACATTTCGATGCAAGTACTTCCTAATGCCGACCTCTGGTGATGACCAACTAGATACTATCTCGAGAAACATGAATGGTGGACCACTGTGGCTGTTGTCTTACCGAACCGATATCCCTCCTCAGGGTCGCCGACCACGTAGTCGGGATCGTACGCCAACGCGCATCCCGGTTCCGGCTGCGGTGGCCGCTTAGTAGTGGTAGGACGTCTGGTGGTGATTACCGCCGGGGTAGTAGGCGCCGCAGTCGGCGGCACCGTCACTATCTCATGGAACATGGTTACTGTAAAAGATTAGAAAAATATTATTTGTTAACGCATTTCATATATTTTCTGTAACACTTTAGGTCCTATTTTTTTCCGTCTGACTTAGGTTTTGGCACCGTGGCTCATTCACTCTCTCTTTCAGTTTCTAACTTTTTACTTAATTAAAGATGTAACAAAACCACAATATAATATTTAATAATCAGGATTAATACATCTATACTAAAACGGCCCTTAAAAGATAAAAAAAAAACATGGAACTAGGTTAGGCGAAACAATGCAAGACCTCCTCCTCCTGCTACTGTATGGGCTCTTGATTAATCTGTACGGTGATGGTTTAAGAGTACGTGTATCTCCCCCTGCTATAGTGGCACCCTCAATTACATTGAGCTGTGATAAAAATTGGTGAAGACCTGTTTTATTTTCAGGTTGCTTAATTTACGGCGAGTAATACATACTGTTACTATTCACGTTTGTAGTTGGCCCGGGCAGTGGAGGCTCCGTTGGCAGTGGCAGCAAGTTAGACTGCGTCGGCTCGGGAACCCAGAATGGTTCGTCTGTTGACACATACATATATTGTACTCAATAATAAGACTGCTTTATTTGTATCGTTATTATTTGGTGTTTAAGAGTACGAAAATAGTTCCTCAAGCTACAGTTTGTTTCTAGAACAATCAAATTGTTAATAATATTTACAATTTCCGATAGTGGCATTATTTAAGAATTGCAAAACGTTGGCAACCAATTAATTTTTATGTTAAAACGTGGCGGTTATATAACCGCGGATACCTATATAGGTATCCGCCAATTAATATTGGAGGTATGTTACGGTCCTTATAACCTTGGGGAACATTGTCAGTACGCACCTGGTGGTACGCCTCCTGTGCTTGTCAGCTCGCCGCATCGGCCGAAGGTGACACCGTATGAGCTGTACGGCTCCAATAGGTTGAGCACGCGGCCGTTCAAAGTGGCGTCCGCGATGCAGCCTTGGAGCGGCACCTTACTGCCAGTTTTCCCGCCCACAACGTACTTGCTCTGCACGCCGCCCACGAATAAAACGCCCTCCAGTATCTGGAGTGGCGCTGGCGGCGTGTCTGAACTAGAGTTTGGATAAAGTAGATGAAAGATTTATGATATCCAAATCAATTACGCGACGCTGCGTGAATACAAAAATAAAAC
Organism: Scirpophaga incertulas; assembly: GCA_036419045.1. Classification (NCBI taxonomy): domain Eukaryota; kingdom Metazoa; phylum Arthropoda; class Insecta; order Lepidoptera; family Crambidae; genus Scirpophaga; species Scirpophaga incertulas. The sequence continues at coordinate 11,791,093 of CM071626.1, read as the reverse complement.
GATTGGGATTGTCAAAGTGATAACCAATATCACGGATACGTTACATTTCCGTTCGTGTTAAAATATTTTTTCCTTAAAATATGTAATTTTGGTAAAGTGATCAACAAGTTAACTACGTAATAAAATAGCTGTGTACAATTAGGTCGGAAGCTCTAATGAGTAGGATTAATTTTTTTTATAAATAATATTATTATTTCTATTATTATTTGTAATTATATATTTTATTATTATAATATTATATTTATATATTTTTGGTTAAATTGAATTACTAACATTCAGCTGTCGGAGAAGAAAAAAGATTAAGGCGCCAATAGAAAATCAGCGTCAGGACTAATAAACCTGACAAATATGCTGAATTGGCTACCTGTTTTGGCACAGCAGCCGTGAGACAATTCCGCTGGCAAATTTGTAATGTTTCTTTTTATTATGTTGTGTCAGAATAAACGTATTTTCTTTCTTTCTATTAATTATTTTTATAACACATTCATTTTTAAAAATACCTACTTAAAACACATAAGTTCGTACCTGAAATAGTCGAAGTCGTCGACTACAAGTCGCAGTACTCGACTATTGTGCGTCACAGTGACAACGTGCCAGTGTGAGTCGTTGTATGTATTCAGGCCGGTGTCCAGTTGCTCTCGCTGGCTCATCAGCACCAGATGACCTTAATACATTTTGGATCAGATATGAGGGCATTGCTCGTTAGTACTAATTTTGATTGAAATTTAATAACTTGAATTTGGCTTCAAAAAGAAATTGAAATACGATGGTACAATATCCTCAATTTACATTCTTAAGAAGAATTAATAAGAAGTGCGTGAAGCTCAAAAATAGCTTTGGCAAGGATCTTTACGTCAATACGGGTTGTTCTTCGAATATATTGTCAATATTTTAATATTAATGTTTGAGAAAACACTATTGATGAAATAAGTAGTACCTTTAATGAGTGACAACGATACACTGTCAGGCATCGAAGTGGTCTGCGTGCGACTAACGTAGAGGAATAACAGGCCATCAGGCTTAGATGTTTTGAATTTGAGTGTCAGTTGCAAGTTGTCCGTCGTGATATCCACGTACCGAAGGAAGCTGTCACTTCCCGAAAGCGACACTAGGGACGAAAACTGAAGGGAAAACAGAAGAATTTAACAACTTTTAAAAATGGTGTCATTAAAAATCAACATCTAAGATTTCCGTCCGATTATTTACTATATTTAATACGGACTGTATTTCGTAAATATAGTACTTTATTATTTCATAATTCAAACTTACCTGACAACCGTAACCTAGTCCCCTCTCCTCAACGTTTTCGCTGAGATCTATATTAGTTCCGTCTATGCTGACGTGGCGTAAACAACCATCAAAGCCAATATTCTTCACTTGGACAATTCCTTTATTATTACCGCCAAAATTCATTGTATCTACTGAAGTGATCTCCATAATGGAAGATGAGGACACAGCTCGATGGATTTCGTTGTCCACCTTAAATATTATGTGTAATTATTATTCATTCTTAGCATTTATATTTGGAAAAATATATAGATTTAAGTTTGATAATTTTATTTTGTCAAACCTTCAACGAACAGTCTGCCAAATAGCGACCAGCATCCAATTTGTGCCATTTTCCGTCGTTGTAGGTCTTCTGAGTACCAATTATGACCATATCATCCGGGTTTCCTAACGATACCTATAAAATACAAATATTTATGATTATTGCAGCTACAAAGTCTGATTTAAGGAAGTGCCAAATAGAGTATAAAATGAATGTTGTAAGTTAGATGTTTTTGTATTACTATTATGCTGCACTAACGGATTTAGTTGTGGCGTTACCTGCAAGAATACTCCTCCATCTTGCATTACCACAGAGAAGAAGTATTTCCCTTCGCCAACAAGGTAAATAAGGCCATTAGGCGCATAGGTCCGGAAGTACAGTAACACGTGGTTCTTTTGTGGGACTACATATTCTCGAGCGGGCATCGTGACGTGTGATTGTCCATTGAAACGATACTCCTGCGGGCCTGCCTGCGATGTTATGAGTTTGTCCCTAAAGGATAAAGAATTAAATGATCATAGATAGCATTTACAAGCAAATGTTAGAACTGTCATTGATAGGTGTTATATATAAATATATATATTTATACTATTTTATTATTTATATATATATATTTACTATTTATTGGTTGATTCAGACCGATATGGGGTTTTTAGGCTATCATAAATTATTTATACTAGATTATACTAGTTTATTGTTTGTGTTTATCGCCTTATGGCAACGTTGTATTTTAGTAACCACTAATCTATTATAGTATCTAACTACTCGTATTTACACAACAAATATACTCTGTGTCAATAATTATCTCTGAGTAATAAGTTTACAGCGAAATCGCCGATAATTAATAATATCAAAATTGTCACTTGTGTTTATGATATAAAAAGACTAAAAAATAAGATATTTACTAAACTTAAGAAATATTTAGCATGAATTTTTGTCGCATTACACCTTCGTTCGTAATCTAGTCATGAAGTCTGGTGTAACATTACCAAGTTTAGCTAATACTATGAAGTCAGTCATAGAAAGCTGAAAATTTAGATATAATTGTTCAGTCAAATCAGACAAATGATTACCTTTGTCTTGCGCCTTTTAAATTAGAAGCGCTGATCGTGTTCCACAATCCGACTGGAGTGTCACCAATCATGAGCTCTTCAATTTGACCTTCATATGCCGGGAAACTAACGCCTTGTAGATTAGCTCCCGAGGGTACTCCACCGACGTATAGTTTGGACTTCTGTTTATCTAAGTTGAATATAGTATGTTGCCCCGGTAATACTGCTTCTTTAGAATGAGTTTGTTCTGTACCATTTATTAGGCTCTCCCGAATCGAGAATTTTACGTTGCGACCAATTCTGAAATTACAAATACACGACAAATTAATTCATGCTTGTTTTATATCTTGTCAAAAAGTAATTATAGCCTAAAATCAGTAACCGACCTGTCTACTACAACTTGATACCAGCGGTTGTCAGATACGTATTTGTCGCTTCCAATACGCGCCGGTTCTCTTCCAGATTCAAAGCTATCTCCAATATCCATGACCAGGTAAGGGTAACCGTTTTGTATACCTACTACCATGAAGTCATCCTGTAAATGTCATTGTATTAAATAGGATGTCCATTATTTCAACACGGTATAGTTCAAGGATAAATGTACATTCATACAGATTTAGTTCTCCTGAGCATCGTATCTTTCGGGTTTCCGAGGTAAAGCAGTAACCCGTCCTTCTCCTGCGTGCGGAAGTACGCGGAAACATGTGTAGAAGTAGACATCTCGTCTACTGAATCTGGCAGTCTTGGTTGCAGCGTCGATAGCCTGTCAAACGTCACCCCCACTTGGATGCGGTTGGCAATAGCGCGCGCCTGTAGGTATAAATTTACTAGTTTATATTGATTTGCACTCGCACTGGTTTATTTATAATTTGAAAGCTTGTACCTGTTCTATAAATTCTTTTAGTTTGCGAAGTTTTTTATCGGCGTTCGCACGTTTCTCTTCTAAATCGTCTTGCATCATCTTCACTGCACGATATTTGGAATTGCTGATAGGCTCATTTTCCTTTACGTTCTTAACTATAATAATATTGACATAAATATAAAAGTACGATAAATTAAATAGTTATGAATGGAAATCACCTTAATTTGAAATAATACTCACGCAAGCTTTCAATGTTGGATGTGAATTTTTGAGCTTCATCTGCCTGTTTCGGTAACGACTGCGCCCAAGTTTTACTCGATTCTAGACTTTTTCCCAGGTTTGACATTATGTCCAAAGTCTCCTTAACAGTTGCATTTACGCGATCGGCTTTCTCTATTTCTTGTTGTAGGAATAACTGTTTTGGAGTTGGTAGTGACCTTGGTGTTATAAATGAAATAAATGTTATTGACCTTGTTGTTATAAAGCAAAATATATGTTATATGTAATGTACGAACAGAAGAGTATTTAAACTTTTTCTGAAAATCTGTTGAAATATAAGGAAGACAAATGAGAAAATGGTAAACCTGATAGTAAATAATTTCCGATCTAAATTTTCCAAAATCCAAAATTCCACACTTTTAAATATACAGTAGATACTAAACTAATATATTACAAAATTAAGATATAGGATTTGGAAAACAAAGTTCGAAACGTAAGAAGAGTATGATAAACTTATTAACTTACAGTTGTATAGCGTTGTTTTGATCGTCAGCAGAATTGACTGTCGCACTTGCGTTGCCCAAGGCGCCATCCGCGAGTGTCAGGTTCGGTCGTAATTTCATTTCCACTGTGCGTAGTGCCTCTGACGCCTGGTCCAATAGTAACTGTGACCTCTCGCGGGCTGGACCAACGCTTTCTTCTAATTTATTTTTCTGGTGATTTCGAATTTGTAATAAAAATATGTAATAGTAAATTTTTTCAAGTATGCACAGTTCTCTTGTGGTTAGATTTCATTTCATAAAAATTTCACGTGGCGTAAATTATTTCAGTGTCTGTGTTGTTTTATTGTGGGTTTACGTTATAGTTAAAGAAGCCAAACTATGAATTAAAATGTGACAACTGGATTTTAGAGAAATGTCGTAATAAAAAATAAAGAAAAATATTGAATTACGTTTATCATTCTTCGATACTAATTAATCACACGTGTTCATTGTGTTAATTATTTATTACAGAAGAATTTTAATGCATGCTACAAACCTTAATAGTTTCACTCAACTTCTCATTATCACATGGACAGTTAGTTTCTTTGCCTACATTGTTATATAACTCAAATATGTTAATTTTGTATTACTCGTACGTATTTATTCTACAACTAACCAAAAGAAAATAAGAGTTAATGTGACTTTTGGTATGCGGAGAATTGTGTGAAAAGATTTTGTATAAAATCCAAAATATTGCTTGCTGCATACTCACCTGACCGTTTATAATATAGAAGAGACTACAATGAAAATATATTAGCAATTCAATATCCATTGAAATGTACAAAGTCAAATACACACTTTCAAATTAAGGAATGGCCCTTATTTTGTTGTATTAGTATAAATTAAATATCAATATATATATATATATATAATATAAACTATAATACAAGAGTAATTTCTTGTTAAAACGTTTATATTGCTATCCCATTAATTTTACTTACTTTTTCAGTTGAGTTTCGGTCAGCTGCTTCAGCACTGTCAGCAGCACTTTTGGCATCGTTAATTTCTTGTACAATAGAAGAATACGCAGAAGCTGCACTGTATGCGTCTTTAGTTCGCGTATTATTATTCTCTCTCTCCGCAAGTGCTCTTAAATTGTCTGCCTAAAATAAAATCAAATGTATCAATTGTCGATATATATTGTCGATATCTACACAGTTTAAATTTGTAATTAATACTTACTCTGTTCCTCAAATTCTTAGCATGGATGAACGCTTCGCTAACAAGGTCGCCTAGTTTAGGTATCTCAAGCTCTAAACTGACTAGTCGTTCCCCCATATTGATGTTGGCATCACGATTTTTAGACAGTGCGTTTGTTGCGTTTGCGACCATCTCTCTCGCTGCCACATGTTCGTCTCTTGCTTGTTTGGCATCCACAGCTGCGTCTATTAGATCTTTCATTGCGGATGTGTATAGCTCTGATACTGATTGTACTTTATTTCCGAATTTGGATTGCCTGGTGATAAGAACAGATTCAGTTGTGATTAGTAAAACAAATTTGACTTAGTTTGAGGAATTTACACTCGCATTTTTATTACGTTTCTTTGAAATGTCTTCTATTCAAGTTAACCTTGTTTCAGAAACTTTATATTTTAAGTCACAAACAAACGTCCACTTTTTAGTCTATATTTTGATAGCTCTTTCTTTATCCGAGACCAGGAATCAATTGCGAAACTTAAGCTACGTTTCCATATCCCTTGAACATTTCTCAAGTAATTATATTCAAAAAACAAATTCTTTTGAGCAATTAAATTCAAAGTGAATAATATTTTGCAAATGGTTTTATGTATGTACGAGTATTCTATTAATTGTTGTATGTTGTCTATGTGGTCGTTAATACATATACGATGACGTTTTACCTCGCTGTGAGGTTCCTTTCGAGGTAGAGGATATAAAGTTAATATTGTTTGTTCTGCAGAATATGCAAATCCGGTTTAAACAAATGATATTAAATATATGTATTTTCTTTTTTAATAAATAAATAGTACCTATTATTAGCGTTCAATTTTTTGGCTGCTTCAACTGTATCCTGTGCTAAATCTTTGTATTCCCCTATATCTTCCAACTTTTTGTTGAGATCGCGGGTAGCGTTTTCCAGCCGCTCAAATTTCTGATCAATCAAACAGTACATGAAATTAGTTTTTATAAATATGTTAACTTTAAAATAATCTTAGAAATGGTATAATTATTTTTTATTATCACGTAGATTACCTGCGCTTGCAAGTTGACGGGTTTGACGAATATATTCATTCGCTCGATTTGTGCCGTGGCGTTGCCAAATACGCTGTTTGCTTGTTGCATGTCGTTATCCAAGTTCTTCTCTGTAATATTAAAATAAGAATTGCTTATAGTAATGTGAAAATCAGTAACAAAATAATTTATACCGCAACAGTACTATCATCTGAAGTTAGTTGAATAATACATTATTCATCATCTGTCTTTACCCTCCATTATAATCTTCTCAGCCCTTTTAAATCAAATTTTTGTGCTGGCTACCGAATTATAATGCACTATTGTATCTTGAATTAGAATATAATGTTATAAAGTGTGCATAATTAATTATGGTGATGGTGCGTAAAATATAATTTTTATGAACTGGGGTTATTTCGCGATTTAATTTGTACATATTTATATTTTTGTGCATCTATACGTAGAATTTAGACACGGGGAATGATTGACGAAAATTCATTTATTTTATACTACATTATGATATGATAGTAATATATAAGTGTCAAAAGTTAGTTACAGTGTCGTTCCTTACAGGTTACTTATAATACTTTATTTATCACAATAAAATATACAGTATTCAATGAGTGAAAATAAAATAATTAACAGAACTTATCACATATGAAAAAAAAATATTGGACTATGAAACAAATAAATCAAGTTTCATACAGATTGAGACGTAAAAAAGGTGGCGCCATTTTGTTTTTCCTAGTTGACTGTTCTTTACAACTAGTAAAGTATAACTAGAAATAAGCGCAAGTATCAGAATTTGTATACAGTGTAAAATTTAATGTAGTTTGCTATTAATCAATTTAACAATGTCCATTGACTTGAAATGACAAATACTCTGTGATTAAAATTAAACCTCGCTGACCTTTTGACCTGAATTTAGTCCTTCTCGTGGCGTTATTTTGGTATAATGGAAATTTGTCATTTTTACAGTTTGTGTATATGTAATTTTTAAGTAAAGCAGTGCTACATCTAACATGACTAACCTAACATGTCGCTTTTTATCTGACGGGCTTCAGCAAGTGCACTGTCGACTTTGGGCTGTTGGCTAAGTTCGAGACCAGTGGCGAGGTCCGCCACGTGCATTACAACTTGCGCGGCTTTGTCTCCCTCTTCGCGCACTGATGATAGAACATTGTCCGCGTTAGCCGCTAATTCAGCCGCCAAACCGATCTGCTTGTCACTGTCTGTGGCTGCAAACTCTGCCTAAATAAACCACAAATCAATCAAAGATATCACGCTACCTATCAGATAATATGGTTGATTATATTATAGATATGTATTTAATAGTTTTACAACACTTACTGATCTCAGTAAATTCTTAGCACTCGTCTCCAGAGCTTTGAAGGCTGATGTGACGTCTTCAAGTTCCACTGTCTTTAAATCACCAACTTTCGGCCTCAGCATCTCTGTTTGGTTTGCAATGTAATTCAGTCTTTGTGTAGTGAAGAATGAGTCCGCTTTATCCTGTTGTTGCACAATAACATAAGATAAAGATATGGATAATCATGTGTGTATTGACATGTGTAAATAAAATCGAATGAATTTAATTGTGGATGGAAATATGGGTGTGGGATATCGGTTGGGGTACCCAAGAAAAAGGGATGAATTGAGTAAAGAGAGATATGCAGGCAAAGAATCTTAATGCGGAGATAACGTATGAAGAGTGAACAGGAAGACATGTTGTGCTGACCCCACCTAAGAGAGTGATAAGGTTAGGGTGATGACGATGATGTATTAGTTCATACAGCTTTAGTACTTATACAAACCGAGTAAATAAATGTATAGTTGTGACTTATTTATATATACATACATGCATATATTATGCATGCATATATTCATCCCGAAAGGTCGGTCAGAAGTGTAATTTATACCGTCACTTCCCCAACTATTCAACAAGTACCCGACCTTGCAAATATGTAATTTAAGTGTATTTCCTTAATCAACCCTTATATACGAGATCCAAGAAGAAAGATAGCGGGGAATATGTCTTCATAGTGCGTCACTGTCCGCATGTATAAATCTTTATTTTACCTTTTTTATACTTATGGACTGACCTTGAAGTCTTGCGTTTCATTAGCCAGTAATGCACCCATATCTTCCACTGAGTATATGATAGCGTCAGTACATTCGTCACACTCAAGACATCCTTTTTGTGGAATAAGAACCCATCTGTTAAAAATTAACATTCGTTTTATAATAATTGCATAAGTTATGTGAAAATATTAGGATGTTAAATCAAATAGTAGGTTAAAAATAACATGCCTTTCTGGACATCGGTCACATTTCTCTCCGATGACGCCCGGCAAACATTCACATTGTCCAGTTGCGTTGCACATAAATCCGAGTGAATAACCAGTGTTGCAGTTGCAATCTACAATCGTTCGAAAAATCTGATTATTCATGTACACATGCTTATGCTAAAATATGGTTTAGAGAATGTCTAACGTGAATAGTAGCGTTTTTATATGACGTACTATTACTCTGCTTTTGTCTATTGTTACTTACGGTCACATCCATCCTTGGTGTAGTTCCAGTATCCGGCAGCGCACTGATCGCAGTGGCGCCCTGTTACTCCTTTTGCACATCTGTATAATGTGGCAATAAAAAAATATATCCAGCTGTCTAACTTACAATGAAATAGAAATAGGTGAAATACAGAGCAACGATGTTCAGATATTTTTTTGAAATTTCAAAAAACAATGTCGAGAGATTTTTATCAATTCTTGTATTTTATTCTTAAAGGCCGTGTTAAACACTGGGTTCTTGACCTCGTTCTGGTTTTATCGTGAACTGTCCTAACCTATGTGTGCTTGTATATACTTATGTGCAATAGATATTTTGTGACTCAAGAGTATTTTGTTTATAATAACAGGAAAATAGTCCTAACTGTACGATATGTAATCAGTAGGAAGATTTTCTTCATTTACTTTTACACTGCAAAGAACTCCCAGAAGACACTTAGAAAGAGTTACTTTTCATATCTATTTTGAACTTCTCGACAAACACTCTCATAGAATGTTATGTTTTATTCATTAATTAATTAGAATTAGTATTTATCAACCTTCTATTATGGTGTATTGGTAAAGAGTTAAGTCGAATTTTACTTACTGTGTTAGTTTGTGACAAACTTAAGTGAAAGCAAAACTCTTTGAAATAAAAGTAAAATAATACAAGTATATATGTAAATAGTTAGTATAATAAAACTTTTTTTTTTAACTTATTCCAGGCAGTAGCTAATATAATTGGTGCGGACAAGTTATTCTAGTTATAAAATTTGAGCAGTTCATTAAAATAAACGAAGCATTCGAGGATCTAATCTCTAGGGGTAATTAGAAAAAAGGGTAATTGTAAATAAACAAGCGTAGAATAGAGTAGTTTATAAATATGCTGGGTCAATATATTATCTATCATGTTTATATATTTATTTATAACTTAGTAAAAAGCCGATGCAATTATAAAAGTTATAGAATACCTGCACTGCCCGGTAGTTTGGTCGCACTGCGACGCCTCGGCGGCCAAACCGCAGTTGCAAGGCAAGCAGCCTCGTCCCGAGCTCAGTCCCCAGTGGTCGGGCTGGCAACGATCGCAGCGGTCGCCGACCACCCCCGGCCGACACACGCAAGTGCCCGTCGAGGGGTCGCAGTGGTCCATGCCATATTCGTCGCACACGCATGCTGTCGATCGACCGTTTTATTTTAATTTCATACGTCACATAAAAAAAATCTTATACAGGTTTTCCAAAAATAATCCGGTTTTATTCCGACCAGCCAATGGGATCATGCATTTCGCCGAATCTTTATAAATCGCACATCCTACACGGTACAATGCCATCTTAAATTTTTGCATTTTACAGAAAAATCGAATAAAGATTGAACGTAATGTTAAAATGCGATGAGATGCTATGTGTGCTAAATATGACAGCGCGCTTGCGCCAGTTGATTTGCATTCCTATACGAGCGATTAAATATGATAGATTATCCGAAAGGTAATCATAATATATAAACGCCACTAAGGTTTTGTATATATACTGAAAAAAACATACGTCAAACATCGCAAAATATTTCCTAAACAAATTTGATCCCCGTTTTCGCCTTGGAATAGAATAATAGATAAATGTTTTTCTTTTTCTAGAAATCTACTTTTCTAGTAATGCTAATGATAATTATCTATGATTATGTGATGTTTGGATGGTATTGGTATGTACACAGATATGAGGCTCAATTTAGTCCATAGTACGGGTATGGGTTATTGAGGCATGTATTTGATTATCACATGTAACAATTAGTTATATTGCTAAAATCTCAATTATGTATAACAAAAATATTCACTTACCTGTGCAATTCTTGGAGAAAATAGCGTCGCCGAAAAAACCAGGCGCGCAGAGATTGCATGCTGCGCCGGCTGTGTTGTTCACACACTTCAGACAGTCTCCGGACACGGAGTCGCACGAACTGGGATCGTCGATGTTGATGTTGCCAGAACACGCGCAAGGCTTGCAATAGTCCCCTGTTATTCATTGTATCATCATGAGAAAGATATTATTATTCCTCCAACATCTGTGAAGAGTACTTTGAGTATGTGTGCGAGGTCCGTTCTGTGGGTCATCAATCTTAACGATAACGTTACAACTATGACAGGGCGAGGTTTTAGGCTGATAAGGGCCACAAATGTAAAATTATGGTAATTGCTCGATATGATTGTCTATCAAATCAGTTAAATATATACTTTTATCCGTTCGCTCCAACGGTGACGGAAATCAATGAAGGAGTTTTATGTGAAATCGACAAAAAACTATACTGGGCTGCTAATGTGTATCATAAACGTTCGACTTGGATAATAATCAAGGACTTTCCTTTCTCTGTATAATCATCATAAAAAGTAGTGGTGACTTATAGGTGTTCAACGAAAAAGGACACATGTCTTATCATTTACAAAACATAACAAATGAGTATAAAATAGTACCTGGCATCAAACCAGTCCAACCAATTAACTAAAATATTTCACGAAGTCATCTTAGTGATTTCCATGCAATCTTCATCAAAATAAATTATATTATAAAATTTTTCATTACACTTACTGACGTGTCTGACCCTGAACTGTATATAGTGAAAAAACTGTATGTGCCAAGTCAACCGTTTTATTATCTTTTTAATGTGGATTCGGCTACACATATCTAAGTATGTCTTCTCAATGGTCCTTACCTGAAAACCAGCGCTTTTGCTGCGTAGAGCAGTAATAGCATTAGCTGAGGTAGGGGCCTTTTTGGCCAAACTTCGATGTTATTAATTTTATTTTATTTTTTTTTCTCTTTCTTTTATTATATCATAAGCGACATACTGTACAAGAATGGCCAAATAAATATCTCTTTCTTCCTTATATAAATTGAGACAATTTACCGGTCACTTCGGGTTCGCCGTAGTATCCGGCGGCGCAGAACTCGCAGCGCGCGCCGCCGTAGCCGGGCTTGCAGTCGCAAGAGATCAAGGAACCGTTCTCGCTGAGGTCGCAACCAATTGCGAAACTATATACAACAGGTAGGAAAACTTAAGTTCGTAGTCCGCATGGTGTTCACACTAATAATATAAAGATAGTTCGCATATCTGCATCCGCGTAAATTTACAGGAATTTAAAGATACATTATGGTGTAAAGATACGTTACTTTTTGGTGAATATTTCACGAATCTATTACTTTATTAATTTTTAATACATAAATATTTTTTTTAATTAAGTTGTGTGACTAGGTGGCAATAATATGGTGTTAGATTACACATCAAATTATTCTTTATTTTCACATATTAATAGTTGATATAACGAACGAAAGATATAGTGGTTATTACTTTATAATAACTTATAAATTAATAACCTCTCTCTTTATAATGAGATCCACAAGTGGCGTCAGAATAATATAATTTCGGCACAGGATCAAGAACAAGATCTATGTTTATAGTGATGCGGGACATCACAAAAAATATGACAGTAAGCTAGGCATAGATATTTAAAATAAGCAATAGTTTTCGAGTTTCATCAACAATAGATCTTATGCAAAAGCATCACGGATTCCGGCTATATATTTGATGATAAATGAACAAAATGAGAGCTTTGTCAAAGGTGATCTCTAGGCAAGACTTACTTTTTCCACATTTGTTAGTAGTTCGACATACCAGGGTCACTAGTTAAAGGCAGCTAAAGTTTAATGTTACTCACTTGTTTGAAGCAGTCGGCATAGGACAGGCACAGATAAGACAGTCGCGAGGCGTGCCTATGCTGGCGTCACCGTGGTATCCTGGTATGCACTGTTCGCAATGATCTCCCATCGTGTTGTGGTCGCAGTTCTATGTAAAATAAATATAAATTATATGTAAAATATGAATTCTATAAACAGCGACAGACTGCGGGAATCGCGGTATTCTTTGTAATGTGACAGTCTGATTTGATAAAAGCGGTACATGCTCAGGCGGGTCGTAGCTCTGGTAAACAAAAAATTTACAGAATATAGTCTTATTGCCATGTTTTTGATAAAAGTACAACGCGTCTATTTTCGATTGCTGGTAACCTATTACCTTCGATCATATTCGAAGCCTATTACTTACCAAACGCACGCTCGGATAGATATCGCACAGCAGCAGGACGCGGAACGCAGGTACATTAATTTTACAAGAGCTTTCAACATACCTAAGTACGCGAGTATGTCAGTAACTGATCAAGTTGCAATACAGCCGTGGCCTCTGTTAAAGAAGACAGTACTTATTGAACATATAGCCGTGTTCACGCACAAATGTGGTACAGCTTCTGGCCAGTGATACAAAAGGCAATTCTCACCAAACATATGTCTGCATTGGCACCACATCACACTAATGCAAGTGTTATGACTGCTATTATAGTAAGACATAAGTACCAAACACTCGTCCATATTATTGGTTTGTTGTATTGACACGCTATGCAGAAGCTGTTAAGCATTGCTAGTACGACTACACTTGACGCGCCTACGACCGCTTGTATAGTAGTCAGTACTCACTAGACACACGCCCGTGTTAACGTCGCACTCTTGTGTGTGACCGTTGCATTGGCACGGCACGCAGAGGCCGGCGTGCGGGCCGCTGCTCAGCCGGTAGTAGCCCACCGCGCACTGCTCACACGACATTCCGCGGTATGCCTTCGGGCATTGGCACTGTTCCACCGACGCTGCTCTGCGCGACCCATCCGCGTATTCCTCTACGGCTATATCCAGCACTGCGTTCGATATCCTGAATTTAAAATGTATACCAACGAATTTAATTATACCGCAATGCTCTGTACTTTTTAGAATAGAAACATAACAGAAACGTGCTACATTTTTTGCTTAAAATACCAACTAAATAGAAGATCGACATATGATATTTTTTAGATCAAATCGAGCGAACCTAGAGCAGAAACATTGAAATATTACGCTATTGCGCATGATGTGCAGCGGAGCTGGCGGTTATCATTTAAGCATAGGTTCCTAACATTGTTAACTTACTTGATCAGATAAAATTTGATAATCAATATAACCCTATTGACTATCAGATTTCATCTGATCAACTTAACAGTGTAAAAAGCTGGAGTTTAATAGATACAAAATAGAAAACTAGCAGTGTAATCTATAGAGATTGATACACCACTATAGAGTGGTGTTAAGATTTGGAGTTATTGATTAATTCAAAACTGAAGAGAATGTTTATTAGATTTACAATTGTTTAATGCGAATGTAGATAGAAACCTTATGTTCACGCACGTCTTATTTTGTTTGAGTCAGGAATTTTTGGTCCCCTTTCCTTTAGAAAAAAGAAATTACTTAGCCGATGGTGAGTTGTCGCTGTACGTAGCCCTGATGTAAATGCCGGTGACGTTAACGAGTGCGTTCATGAACTGCTCCCGTGTGATGGGGCTGCCATCGAGGTTGGTGAACTCGTCTTCGGATACGCGTGCCGAGTGTATCCAGTCGTAGGCTGCGGGCGGCTGCTCTACGCTGTTGTGAAGCAGATAGCCAGCAGAACTGGCGATGATGACGTCAGCGGCTGCCACTGCGCGTCCGTCGTCGTCACTCGCGTAGAAGATCGTGTATGACAGATACCCGCCGTATGATGTCAGACGCTTCCCTGTGGTACGGATTCTTGTTTAGACAAAGCGCACGAAAGTGCTACTTGACCCTGTTTGTATTATTTGAATTGAAGTGTTAGATTATTTAATTGTTGGTAAGATTAAAAAATAGGAAAACACCAATAAATAGGACAATTAAAAAAGTTAAGTAAGTAAGCTTCGAAAGTATTTAATGTTTGTTTTAAGTTTTTACTTCGAATATCTCTTTTGTAAATTTTGTCGTACGCTGCACGTCAGCCAACGTACGTGTCTAAATTCCACAATAAAATTTTCAGCCAAAGTTTTGTTGCCCTGCGCATAGTTCTATATTCATTGTGATGGTTATGTGTATTTTTGCTACACAAAGGTTATTTTCTAAACTGACCTAGGTAGTATTCAGGTGCTGCAAAGAACACAACTTTCTTGCTGTCAAGAATTTCGTCTGTGAATCTGGCTTCGATGGTGTATTCGTCGTATGGAATTGGAGTTAAACTCGAATTTGTTACGTTAACAGTGCGTCCCATTTCAATCGTTACAAGTCGCCACTCTGCAGCACCGCTTATCTGTGCATTAAAATTAGTATTAGGTACGAGTAATAAGGAATAAAAACAATGTTGCAGAATTTGTAGAATCTAACAAAACAGTTTAATCTGATTTCGATAAATAGCAAACGTTAAATTTTGTAGTAAAATAATTATTTTCTTATAACTAGTTTAAAGTTTTTTTTGTTTGTGTTGTTTTCAAAGGTTTTGTTTGTCTGTTCAAAATTGTTTAGCGGCCAAATGGCAAAGTTACATTATAATCATTATTACTTTTATTCGGTTTTAATTGCGCATAACTCACCCCAGCCCATGATAGATACGAGCTTGTACACCTAGTGGTCTTGCCGAAGCAATAACATTTCGTACATCCGTCCGGATTCAATGGTTGTAAGTTGAAGTAATCTTCTTTACATTCGTTACATGCCTGTAAAAAATATTGTTATCGTATTTTTTTTCTCCTTATTTTTATAATCGGAAAGAGATTAATATGTTATGATATTTTATTAGAGTTCTAAGTACTTAGCATCGATATAGCTATAACTTCTTAGTTTAACTTCTAACGCTCCGGCGAAATATGTGATCTTGAGAATGTGCGAAATCTTGTAATATTTGGGTTCACAAATAAGTAATAGCGGAGAAGTTGTCAGGAGATAAGGAAAACGGCAGTAAAACAACTAGAAAACATATGGAGAAATAGGTTCAACCGCAAAGCCAAAATAAAACTAATGTGGACTCTTGTGTTAAAAAGGATCGAACCTTAGAACCCGCTTATTCACCATCTGTGTACAAATGATTCTCGTTGTTTTGGTAAGTATATGGTTAGGTCATACGGAGGCTGTCTAAATAAGTCTTTTTAATAAGCTGTGTGCAAGGAACAAGAAGCAGAGGGTTAATACCTGTCTGTTGAACGGATACTATAAGAGAGTTAACCGATTGCAGGCTTCAGTTCAGGTTCTTCAGTCATGACATGAGGTTGCGACGAAGAAGTATAATCAATTATATGACTTGTTATTGATTTTGTATAAGTGATGGATCTAATGGGTTATTTGATGATGTTTCGTTTACTAACTTGACTGTGTATATCGGAAAAGTAATGTATTTTTATTAGTTGAATATGGTGATTGATTTAGCGTACCTGTCCATGGACATGTTTCTTGCAGTAGCACTGTGCGGTGTTCTGATCGCATACGTCATCGGTAGTACCGTCTAGGTCGCATGTACATGGCAGACATTCCGGGAAAGCATAGTGGCCCGGCAAGCAGTGGTCGCAAACTCGCCCGATCACGTTCTCCTTGCAGCTGTGACGTGAAACATTGGTTAACGCCGTAGTGATGCATCAATAAATCGTATTTATCACCAACACGCCAGACGTTCAATCTTGCTTGTAGTGTCTTGTTTACCTTATATTTGAAAAGTGACTACGACTCTCACCTAATAATCACATTCTATGGAGGTCACATATCTTTGGTCCATTGGTAGTCTGCTGTCTTGTCAAGATTTTAAAACGAGTAGTAACTCGGTAATTTACAGAATTTTATATTGTGGTGATCAATCGTTTAAAAGAAACTAATGTACTATTTTTTTACGCAGACTATGTACAGATAAACCTTTCTTCAAAACAGATACTATGACTTGAGATGATAAAAATAAGTGTTTTGAAAGACGCGCGGCTGATTTGGTGCAAAGCTGTTATTATTTTTTCGTTTAAAAATACATTATAAAACACGAGTATGTTTAATTGAATAACTACAAGGAAATAACTGAAGCGCTGTTTCTGTACGGTGACGTTGTCTATAAACTAATTTAACGAGTTACGTCACACTATTTCTTTATGAGAGTGGTACTTTGTAAATAAAGTCACGAAACTATATCTGGCATGTTTTCTTTTTGGTGTTAAAACTCTCGGGATATGTTATACATTTGGATTCGACTCGTTTGGTTTAGTGATAACAGTCTTCTTCTTCTTCTTTTGGGTTTGATGGCGGTGCCCATAGGATTTCGCCAACCTCGAGTTTTTTTGCTTAGAATACTATTTTTAATTAAAGTATGCGCGACTCATGTTATTATCCAGGCCGTGAAAGTACAAGTGAATGCAAATTTAAAATTAAACAAGACAAATAAAAAACAATATACCCTGTTCGCTGTCTATAAATAAATATATAAAAAAGTTAAAGAGCGGAAACCAAATCAGAGAATAAAAAGAGTGATAACAGTCAAAGACAATTTATAAAAGCACTTGTCATCATATTAGGTCATAACGAAGGTGACAGTTGAAAACCAGCGTCAGGTTTTCATGGTCTGACACGTGCTGAACTGACCTCTTATTCTAACACGACTGACACTTAGTCTATCGGAAACATTTTTAATATACATATTAAATAAATTTACTCTTATTTTTAATGCTTTTGCGTAAATTTGATGTTTTGAATAAGTATTGCATGTGCAATTGAAATATTAATCGATGATTCTATGGAGTCAGTAAGGACAAGTTTACAGAGTATATAACAAAAGCAATACTTACTCGCATTTGCCAGTATTATCGTCGCATTGGAAGTTGTTGTTGAGAACCCCGAGCGGGTTGCAATTACAGTCATCGCAACCTCGTTGCACGTCGAAATTGAACGTGTACTTTTTGCACTTGTTGCACTTTTCACCTTCCACGTTCTTTGGGCAGATGCACATGCCTATGAGAAACTTTCATTTGTACAATAATATTATTTAGTTATTCTACATATACCTGAACCTTGATTTTGTATTTTTGTTGCTATCACATTTCGTTTTTAATTAAAAGATAGTGCACAATCTGTCAGTTTCAATAAAATGTAATAGCAACAGAGTTAATAATCAGCGTACTGATATCATCGCTTGGCATTAATTCAATTGATTGGACGTCTGTAGTACGTCTGTAGTAACAAAGTAATCTTATAAAGGAAGACGCCTGAGCAAATAACAGGGGTCGCTAGCATCTAAGTGGCCGGATGCTGCAAATTTCTTTTTGCAATAGCTCCCTTTTATAAAAATAAATGTCAATGAACAAAATAAGGTTAAATAGGTGAAACGAAGTATACGGACACAAGCTAGTATTAAATCAAAGGAATGGTCAAGCATGCTTGATGGAAGTCTATAGCAGTATTTTATAACACTTTATTGCACAATTAGAAATTATACACATTTATATACAAGAAAGGACATTTACAATGGTGGACGTATCTCTAATAGAGATCTCTTCCAGTCAAACACAATTATTAAGACATATTGAATATAGTCTGTAGTAACAAAATCTATGAAAAAATAAAGGAAGTTGATTGTAATAAAAGTTACCGTTATCATCACAGATGGCGGTGTCGGGGCAGTGGCATGGGCGGCAGTTGGGGAAGCCGTAGTATCCAGTCCTGCAAGAGGTACAGGAGCGGCCGACCACGTTCGGCCGGCATGGACATTGACCGCCGAACACATCGCACTCCAGCTCGGTCGAACCCATGAAATCGCAGAAGCAGGATAGTGCGCCGCTGTTGTACTCCGCCGTGATAGAGAACATCGCGTCGCGACAGAAACCTTGGGGATGGTGGATTATTTCTTACAAGGTACGCCAATAATTCAAACATTAGTGGCGCGCAAGGATACTGTAAATAAATGATGTAATTATATCTAAGTTTGCATCAATAGTCTCTAAATTTTCGACCATTTTTTTAATTCACCCCGATACCGTAAGTCTGGCATAGTGAACAAAAAACATTCAAAATCATAATTTTGAACTTACTTTATGTATTTCAAAAAGAATCAGCGTCCCCACTTTCTTTTGACTATCATCATTTCAACCGAGAGACAACCACTGCTGGTCGTAAGCCTCCCAAATGATTTCCACACCGTCTTCCGCTGCGGTATTTTTATACCACTCAAGTACCTTTCCACCCCAACGGCTGTTATTGCTAGTATAGTAATTTGTACAAACAGGGGTCTAGCTGATTGACATTTCGAACCTTCTTTGCATCTATATTTAGAATATAATTTCTTATTATTTCTTGTTCATTAAATATTTTTTAATTGTCGTTCTTACCTGTTTCATTCGGGTTGATATAATAGTGATTAAGAGCGCACTTCTCAATGAATTCGCGTGTGTAGTCTAGAGCATTGCTTTCCTTCAGAACAGCTTCTGCGAAGTCTTCGTTAGCCACCACAAGCACATAGTCCAACCACACCCCTTTGCCACTGGGATCCTGCTATATGTATTGTAATAATGAATTCTTTATTCTCAATTACCTGTTATTACATTAAGGGGATGATTGGTATAATTGGTTTTGAAAAAAGAACTGTTCATATGTTTTACCTTGAAAACCATCGTAATATTTTCTGTAACCGGGAAACGATTCCTGCCGTCGGGTAGCGTCAAAATAGCTCTGCAGCCAGAGTTCGAAGGGCAATGTTCAGCATTAAGGGTTGTGTCATACTTCACGCCGTTTATTGTTATTGCCACGTTGACGCTGCTTTCTGTAAAATATAATGCATTTAGGAAAAAAGCAACTACGTACAAACAATAGCTCTTATTAATGAAAATGTACGGTAACACAGTTAAATTCGCGGTGAGGGATTTAGAATATAGGTGTCACCGCTTCTTATTATTACTAAAAATGTTTTTAACCAAAAAATAACGGGAAAATGTTACAATTGATACTCAAAAAATATTATATTGATGCTTTTTTCATCAGAATTTTGTATATTTTTGACTATAACTTTGTGACTATAACTAATAAAAAATCTTGCCTTCAAAATTATTTTATTACTTCTGTCTGTCTAATTGTCCGATGTCTATTGATATGTATGTAAAAATTTATAAAGTTAATACAGCAAATATGAATGAGTCAGTTGGTAGAAGATGTCCTGAACTAATATATTTAGACCAAATAGGTGATATATCGAAGGAAGGTCAGGTGAAGAGTACTCGTCATCGACGAGCGTGCATGAAAATATTAATGAAATTCGAGGAAGCTATGAAAGTATGTTTGGATCGTAGCATGTGAAAAAATGTGATCTCTGCCTACTTCCTGGGAAGCAGGCGTAAATCATTATATAAAATGTTTATAAATAAAAGTGTTATTTTGTAATATTCATGATACGTCAACTAGTACCAAAAATCTTTGTTTGTTAATCGTACCTGGATTATTGGGCTGGTAATAGTGAACGATGAATTTATATTCTCCAGGCGATGGTACTTTGGTGTCAAGCTTTATCGGGTCTGAGTCTGGAGTGAGGAATACTACTGCAGTAGAGTTGTCCAGTATTGGCGGAAGTATTTCCCGGTTGCCACCCGTGCCGTTTTCCACCTCCACCTGGATGAAAAGAAAATATTTCATATATGATCCATAGTGTAGACACATAGAATGACGAGAGCGGAATATCTAGGGTTCGATTTCCTATGATACTTGCATGTTCTAGTTGGTAGGCGTGCCGACATCTATGCAGAATCTAACAAGAACCACATGCCGACTGTAACCACTTTCCAACAGGTGGCCAGTCAGCTTGTTTGTCAATAACTACTGGAGGCGAGGAGCACCTACCGTTGAAACTCGCTGACATAACTGTCATTTAAGTTAAAGTCGATAGCTTCTCTGTTACAGTATATATATTACTTGTTAAACCTTATAGTTTCAGTTTTGTTATATTAACTTAAAAAAAGTGATATCTCGAGAAATTAAAATTAAGAAAATACCTTTTTCGAATCGACAGCTGCTGCGAAGACGGCTGGTTCACATTTCCCTTCACGCCTCAAGCAGTATGGTCGTGGTGTGATGTAATCGAAGCGCCATTTTGATTCGGGGATTGCAACAATAGATTTAATGCCTGCAAGACCATCTCTTTCTCCCTGTCAAGAGAGTGTAGGCGGTGGTTTGATATGAGATATGTGAAATATAAAACTTACTGACGTTCTATAAAGCAATGGAGAATATAACACATTTTGTTTAAACTTTTTCTTAATAAATAAATATACAGAAATATTTTTTGAATACTGTAAGTGAACAAAGTTTAGATAACTTTGTTCACTTAATAATAGACATTAAATTAACTAATAACCTAAAATAGTCTTCAGAAAGTTATAGCCTTACATTACAAGATTAGTTTTTAAATTTAAATTTTTGGTCCTATTGCAATCAAAGTACGCAATATGGTCAAAACTTGTTACATATGAAAGTAGTAAATAGCAATTTTCTAAGTAAAGTTCTAAAGACATCATTTGTCTATCTAAGTAAATTATTAAACTTACGTTTAGGTATATCACGTTGTCGGGGCTCTGAATATTCACAATGTTTATTTTAGCGATGTCGTCCACCACCACTTGTCTGCAAGGCGTTGTGTAAGGGCAGTCGTTCAGATTTACTATCGCGACCGTCTCCGGACCGACACCAGATTGGAATCTAATCGAGACTGTCCATTTGGGAGAAAATAGATTTGTCTCGTTAGAATGGTTCTCTGTGAACTCTACGCTGCCTTCTACCGGTGTGACATATTCGATGAGAAATATGTATGGTCCAGGAGGCTCGATGTGCATGTTATACTGCAGCTCTGGTTGCTCGTCGCTCAACAGTGGAATTGTATTCGGACTGGCGTTAACCTCGTTCAGTTGCTAGAATAGGTATTGATGTTGTATTAAGCCGAAAGATACAAGATTACTTTCTATTTGTAATACTTTTATCTTTAAATTTTCGCGCGTCATTATAAGACACGGTCTTTTATAAGGCGTACGCGTGGATACAGATTCAACGCGTAGAGGCCATTTAAGCAAAATTTAATGAAAGTGCGTGGAGTGTACCAACTGAATCCAATCTCTATTTGCATCATGAAAAATGGAGCTAAAGACTACACCCAGTTAGATGCACAGAAACTATTGTCATTTGTGGTCAAAAAGTTTGTGGACTATTGCGTTTCGATTTTGGTGGTAATGAGAACCGGACTATGGAAGAGACTCTGGTCACCTGCCTCCTTATTGATTTTATATATGGCAGGTGGTGACTCGCAGCTCACTAAATGGCCCCCCAAAAAGGCAGACCAATATTGGTGCGAAGAGAGCAACATTGGTGTGAACGGCTAAGGGTGTAGAGGGTGTAGAGGTGTGTTTGCGACAGCGATCGAGACGCTGTCGGCGTTATGACATTATTACACTTCCACCCTTCGAGCATCTGCTCTTGCGACTCCACTCTGTCTGGCTGATTAAGGCAAGACAGAGGCGGGTGGCATACGCCCCCCTGAAGCACATCGGTACCCTCGGTGACGCAACTCACCGACAGCTCGCCACAAGCTGCCCTGAGGGAGACTAACTGCACTGATGGGGCATTTATGGCAGTTAAGGGGCATTAAATGCCCCACCAGCGGACGATGGAATCGTCACTTCCCTACGCACAAAAAAATAAATAATTATTTATTATTATTATTATCGCTGGCAAAGTGATCTACTTACTTGTAAGCCTTTGAAGCTAGGTTAGGTATTGAATATTTTGGTTCGCGCCATATATTTTGGTGCCAAATATTTGGTCCTGGATTAACGGTTAACGTTAACTTAAGAAATTTAATGGAGTATAAAGTTACCTAAGTAATAGGTTAGTCAGTTATACTTTTATAATATATTATATGCATGTTCTAATTTCGCACTTACTACATTGTTATCAACGTAAGCGGTGACAGGTGTTACGAGGTCGTTGACGTCGGCTGAGGTAAAGTCCTGGAGGCTGGGATAAGCGAACAGTCTGCACAGGCGGGTGTCTCCTACAACACAAGGCTTGTCGACTAGCTTCGTGAGCACTGTTGCCTCGTAGTACGCTTCGGGTATCAGCACGAAGTAGTCCTAAAAGAATATGCGCAGTTATTAGAGTGATTTTTTGATTATGTTATAAAATCTGTCTATTTTACTAATTCTAATAAGTTTACTACTAAACAATGCAGAACCAACCGAAACTATATTGAATATATTTGGCAAATAATTTTTCATTCCTCATGCTCGGAAAGGAGCGTGTCCTTGATTTGAGTATTGGTAGGAAAACGCTAGGGAAATTCTCATACTATTTACTTCCCTCCTTAGGGCTGAAAGTAAAATTTCAAAAATAAAACTGAATTAGGTTACGTACATACAATCTTTGGTACAATGATAATACAAGTATTTGGCTGAATGGCCAGTAAACGGTAACGCGATGTGTTTCTAATTTAAAAATACAGTTCTCGAATTGTACTAACGTCACAATTAATTTTAAATAGGTTTTATTCAGGTTAGGAGTATTTTTATTAATAAATTTTATTAGGAAAGCTATTTTTTATTTTCCTTGCATTCGAAATGAAAAGTAGATTGCTACACACGGGTAAAAGGAATCAAACCCTACTCGGACTATAGCCGAGTCTAACAACCTCGTAGGGATTGATTCCTTCCACCCTTATAAAGCAATCTACTATAATAGCTTTGTGTGTAAAAGCCATACATAAAAAAGAACAAGCTTTTGCTGTCTTTCCGAAGGGGGTGGGCAGAGATCACACTTTTCTACTTGCTATGATTCAAATATACTTCCTATTTATTACATTATATATTATTACCCTATCCTTATTTATTACATTTTACTTACGATCATAATTTCTTTAGTGGTCTTGATAGTAACGGTCCAGTTTCCAGGATTCATGACTAAAGGTGATGGTGCAATGCCCTTCTCTCCAGCAACGGTTATCAGTTGGGGCTCTATAGTCGGCCTCAGCAGAACGCTGAATCTAATTTTGATTATTAAATTTTAGGTAGTTCTAATTTTTTTTTTAATATAATATAACAACTCAATACTAAAGAAACATTATAGGTAGGTAAGGATTTAATAATAACAATCGAGTATGTATTTGGAGTATACAGCATATTATATAAATAATATTACATACCATTATATATATACATATATTAGAAGTGATTCTGATGATTCTATTTAAAAAAATATTTGCGATTATCAAGGTACTTATTTTTAAGGTATTACTCGTATGGAATATTATTTTGACTTTATGTAATACATGGTATATACGTAGTTTAAATCATACATATAAATTATACTGCATATGAGTTGTGTACAAGCAAAACTGTCCATATCACTTAAAATAATTTTAGGCACTAACGCTATTTTTAAAAGGAACTGTGCGGAAAGACTCCATATTTGATCCGAGAGCATATTCCCAATGCAATTACAAATTAAACCAACATTTTTACTAAATATAGTTTAGTGATTTTTCTAAGATATTTCGATACCATTTCAAAATAAATT
This sequence comes from Scirpophaga incertulas, assembly GCA_036419045.1. Classification (NCBI taxonomy): domain Eukaryota; kingdom Metazoa; phylum Arthropoda; class Insecta; order Lepidoptera; family Crambidae; genus Scirpophaga; species Scirpophaga incertulas. Next base: position 11,766,720 of record CM071626.1, on the reverse strand, counting down.
TAGAGATGGCGTCTGACATACCTAAATTTACTGTTTTTAATGAAATTGAGAAATATTACACATTTTGTATTCAAGATCAAATGTAATAAGTCCTGAAATACATTTATCAATGCGGTATTTATGCTCGAAGGGAAAATTAAAATTTCGTAAATTTAACACACAGCAGGTACAATATTACACAATTTTGATATTCGTGATGCTAATTAGCAAGTGGAATTTTCAGAATAAATTATATTTAGTTGATATCAAGACGACTAAAATAATCGAGTTTTAATTTGATGTAATTAATTTTTGTCGTATATTGAAATAAGCTATGTACGTACAACAGAATAAAAATAACAAAAACAATTTTAGTCCTGTCAAACTATTTTTAGCTTAGTTTGTTTTTTGGAATGTCGTTTGTGTACAAAAAAACTGTGTCTTGCTTACGTTGCCAGGATTTTTTTTTAATGTTTATCCAAATGCTAAATATCACAATTTTTACACAATAAATGGTTTTTATGAGTACTTACTTTTGCTGACTATCGACCACACTCTCGGGAGTAATGACAATTCTGGCTATTATTGGATCTTGAAGTGGGCTAGCATATTTCAGCACCATACGGTACAGGGACGATTTTGAGATGTGGACGATATTGATCACCTCATTCTGTAAGAGAAAATAAAAGATTACACCTCACTTAAAAGAATCTAGCTCTTTACTATCTTATCAGTCATATATATCTTACTTGTAATGTGGAGAATACGACATATCCTTTCCACGAGTATCCCGGGAACACATTTTCGTTGTTTCTATATCGAACTGGTCCGGACTGAGTGAGGCCTTCTTCAGCTTCGTATTGGAACTGGTGAAGAGTTGGGAAGTAGTGAGCGCGAATTGGCTGATCGCACCGTCGGCCCTCTACTCGGGAGTGACAGCGACACTGGCCGGTCAGCTTGTCACATTTGTTGTCAATCGAACCGCCGATGTCGCAGTCACAAGCTATGTAAACAAATATTTAAAAATAACAATAGTTCCATATGAATATCAAATATAAAATATGAAAACAATAGGTTCAGTATAGACATTGAATACTTTTAAGTAAATTCTCCGTAAACTTAGAAAAAGTTTAGGTAGATTGAAGGTCACTGTATACAATCTAGTTAGGCTGTCCTAAGTTGTTCAAGATGAATGGTTTGGAATTACGTTCATAGAATCTAATGTCTCTGTATTCTTGAATATGAATAAAACCTTTTAGGTAGGAACATAGAAATGATAATACGCACCTGTACAACCGAACATGTTGTTGCTTTCCAGCCGGTAGAATCCGTCTTCGCACTGGTCGCATTGTCTCTCGCCGACATGCATTTTGCACATGCACTGACCATTTCTCGTGTTGCAAGCGCCGAGACCGCCGAGAGTGCCCGCAAGGTGACAGCCGCATTCTGGCGGGTGGACGGTAAATATAACGTTACTCTTGTGCCATAAAGAAATATTTATGTAGGCTACTGGTAACAGAAGGACAATTATTAAGGTATTTGAGGGCCGGTTAAATAATAATTAGTGTGAATCCATCGAAAGTAAAAATATTTTTTTTTCATACAATCTAAATTAACTATTTGGTTCTACGTATCGACAGCTCTACATCAACATACGAGAAATTGTATGCTGAATTCTATGGAGCGCCAATGCATCGACAACTAGACAGTTGACTAGGGGTGTCTTTTGAAAGTTTTTGTTTTTATTTTGAAGTATTAGGTTCTCAGGACTTAGAGCAGCACTCAGGGTCCATGTAATATCTACCATATATATCCGGATTGAATATTATTTTTCCCGCCCTGCAACAATCTGTATAATGAGATTGAGAGATCGATACTTTAATAATATAGATCATACCTTCACATCCGAAAGGATTGTATTCTTGTAAGTTCCAAAACAGAGGTTTGCAGTCGTTGCATATACGTCCCTGCACGCGGTCTTTGCACTGGCACAGCTCTCCAGCTGGTACTGAACCACATCCTGAAACAGACTGTTTTGTTACATTTCTACATCAGAAAGCAACTTTATGTGAATTTTCTTTATTGTTGAAAGTTCTTTCGAGTCAACATCAACTGTTTATACGGTCCTTTTCTTGTCTTGAAATGTTATCGATGTATTGCATTTACCTGCGAACGAAGCGGCAACTCCGCGCGGGTCGCAGTTGCACTCTTCACACGCGGGGTAGTTGTAGAATTGCTCCTTGCAGCGGTCGCATTTCTCGCCATCGAAGTTCGGCTTGCAGTGACACATGCCATTATCGTCGCACGTCGATCCGATCGAACCGGACGGGTCGCAGTTACAAGCTAAAATGACAAACATCAAACTTTTATAGTTTAAAAATCCCAAATAATAGGTACTAATAAAACCGTTGTTTTGGTATTTTATCTTCCCTATTTATGTAATAATCAAGAATGGTAATTATAACTTCTTTATACATAACATTTATGTCAAAATTTGTTTGGTTTGGTATAGTAATCTGTCGATTCTTTCTTTTGTGCCCCTACAGTTGTAATAGGTTCGCTCCTGGACTCGATAAAATTATGCTAAGTGTGAGTGTTAATAATAGTTAAAACTTGTTTGATAGAATAAAATGCAATATTAAACATTTTCAAAGCTTTATATTATAAGCTATAAAATTATGATTATACAAAATAAGCTTCTTATAAAGAGTTGTTATGAAAAACTTATTCATCATTAAGCATTATCTGAGTTGTAGTACCATCTAAACAAGTTCCAGTAAATGTTTGTACCAGAAGCAATATTTAAAACAAATTATAATTACTTTTGGAAAAAAAATATGTTCATATTTACAAAGGAGTTAAGTTAAATGAACTATTAAAACAGAAATAGCAACTGCTGGTTTCAGTTTGGTACGATATTGAGATAATTATCAGCGATATACACGAAATGTCCTGAAAAATATTTTCTGTATTTCAAAGTGCAACAATAAAAACAAAATGACAAGGAAATTTATAACACTTACGCAAGCATTCAGGATACTTGTAGTAACCGGGCGAGCACTGATCACATTGTTTGCCGCCGAAATTTGCTAAACAGTTGCATTTGCCATCTACCGAGCAACTGGTAGACGTGGATCCAGTGGACGAACAATTGCAAGGCACACACTGCCTTTCACGGCCGCGGACTTCCATGTAGTATCTAGGAGTATATCGATCAGAAGTAAGGAATCAAAGTAAGGATCAGAAGTAATCAGGAAGGTAATCAGTATTATATATTTGTGACTGCGAGTCTCAAAGTCAATTTTATTTATTTATTAGGACAACCAACAAGATATACACAGGTATTAACAAAAACAGGAATAATTTAAAAATACAAACTTAAAGCTAAGTGTTTTCTTAATTATAGGTCGTCACGGCATGCAATGTGGACTACAGTATGCTTAAATATATACACATACATACATACATATATAGGAATAAAAAGAAATATATAAAAAAAAATTAAGAAAGTATTAATATTGTAATGTGTAAATAATATTGTATCAAGTTCAATCACTAAATACACGTCTTATTAAAAGATTGAAGTATTTGACGCCTGAATGTCTGGGGTTTATCTGCAAATATGTCGATGTGACATTCTTTGCACAATTTGTTGTATTGTCGCTGTAGTCTGTTCATAGTAGCGTAGTGACCAAGATTGCTCCTGCTCCCCTTCACAGAAAATGGGACATATCTACCAACCCTCTCTAACTTGTGCGGAATGTTAAGATTAATCAATTGTAACAAAGAGGGACAATCCAAACAAAAAAATAAAAACAATAATATTAAATCTAACATAGTACAAAAGGTGAAGAATGCAGGTGAAATATTTAAATGGGAGAGACCGAGCCTGGTGGCTGACCAATTAAGACGTTAACGCAGTTTATTGTAGACGCGGTTTCGAGACCCGCCGTAGTCGAATATTTCGTTAACATATTTTCTTCTCTTTACATTTATTTTGAATTTTTATACAAAAGTTACCAACAAATTTGTAAGTTTGCTTAAATCTGTAAAGATTTCTAAGTTGCATGTTGATAGGTAGTTATAACCAGTGAATAAATACAACTAAACAGTGAAACTAGGTTTTAGTTTGACTTAAATTCTTCACAATTTGTAAAGCTTAGAAATTTATTATAATTAGTTATCTTCCCATAAGTGCATTGCCTCTAAATTTGCTGAATGAAATCGAATACATAATATGATTTTAAATAATCTTACCCTGACAAACACTGGTCACACCGCGCTCCCCCGAAGCCAGTTTTGCAAATACACTGTCCTGTGATGTCATCGCATATGGACATTTGAGTTCCGCTTACATCACAATTGCAGTCTGCAAATAAAACAACAAATATATTTTTAGCGGCGAGCAACGTTTGTAGTGGACTCAATAACATTCAACAATTAAGTTTACTCCCCTCTGCCCTGCCCTCACCCACTCGTAATCAAGTCGAACGAACGAACCTTCAGTTCGTGCGCCTTCCACAAATACACATCATTGCAAAGCTGAACATAGCCATCTGAGGCTTCAGCATAGGTCCGTCCAAAAAAAAAAACATTTATGTGCGTACTTTATCTATGTTGGCAGCTCTGCGATCGACTTTCGAAAATTGGATGTTTAGGAATCCGTGACCTCAAAGTCACCGCTGACTATTTAGTCAGCGGTGATTTCGAAGTCGCATTCGTAATTCAAAAATAGGTCTCCTATATATAGTTACGTTCCACGACTGACTAGACAAATAACTTCTTCAAAAACCAATTTACAAATTATTTACAATGTACTTACGTTTGCAGGACGGGTAATCATGGTATCCAGCCTCACATCGATTACACGTTCGGCCCGCGTACTTGCTTTTGCACGTGCAGTTGCCGGAATCTTTGTCACACACTTGAGAAACTGATCCGACAGCGTTGCATTCACAATCTGTGAGAGACGATGGTAAACTGAGAGTCAGTTTAATGCTAAACCTTTAAGCGTTACCGTCAAAATAATTTATTGTGGTGTATAAAGTGTTGTTTTGAAATAGTATATGAATACAAATAATCTACGGGGTTCAAAAATATTTTTTTATGATAATAGCCATTTTAACTAAAAAAAAATACTAGTGTTACTAATCCTTTTGCTTTTCTATTATTTTATTAATACCGTAGACGTAGAGTATGGGATATTAAAAGGAATTTTCTCCATCATAAACCTTATTGCATATGAAAGCTAAGCGGCAATTCCGTTTATTATATTTGTTAGTGACTATATAGGTCGTCGATTAATTTTCGGTTCTTTAAATGGGTTATCGTATTATACATGTATAGTAGAATCAAATGTGATGGACTTTACTGAAGATTTAAAATTTATGTAATTGAGTATAGCAGATTTTGCATTTTCCACAAATAAGTACACACGGAAACGTATTAATTTTCACATGTTGACCTTGAGGCATTTATGTCGCTCGTAATAGCAACTGTTTTCCTATTGCAAATGTAAAGTTTGACGATTAGCTAACCATACAAACTAAGAAATCATTTCAACACAATCAATGGAATGGGCTTAATCTTAGGGATAAACCCTAAGGGCTTTAAATAAAGATAAAAAAATAATAATGGAATGGATTTAGATACTTGATTATTATCATTAATTAAGCCGTTTGTGTTAGGTATGTTACATACTTTTGCATTCTGGAGAATAATAACCATCAGCACAGATTTCACACGAGTTCCCAGCGTAGTTGTATTTGCAGGGACACTAAAATGGAAAATATGATTAAATGTAGCTTAGCGCAAATAGTTTCAAATGGTTCTACAATATTAATTTAGTAACTAAATAATTTCAATCAAATTATATCGTATGTAATAAAAACATATTTAATATAACACATATTTAAACCAAAACCATATTTGAACATAATTGCAGAGTACAACAAAAATGCTAACATTTATTATATTGCACATTAGGTCGCTAATCCGCTAATCATCAATTAACGAACATTTAATTTTAGATGTTAAATAAGGTGTGGACCGTGAGGCTGAGTTTTAATAGGGGAGCCGGTAACACTGAAAGTCCCGTCATAGGGAATCAAAAAATATTTATTTATATAAATAGTACATAAGTATAGGAATAAATTAAGCTCCGTATGCGTGGATTCCTATTGCCGAAACAATGTTAAAAATAAATATTAAAAAAATGAAAAAATGTTTTACCGTCATCGCAGATATTTATTTATTTAAATGTATTCGATAGTAAATTTTATTGGCTTTTAGAAAAAAATCACGCAAACCACTTTTTTCTGCCGGAAGGGTCTGGCATACCCATTTGAAGTGTATGAAGTGACCTGGTTTCGGTACTACATGTCATCACAGGCTACATACAGGAATCAAAGTTTAAGATTAGTTTTGAGGAAAAGCGAGGAATAATTATGTGTTTTGAGAAATCATGTAACTTCCTGAATACGGTCCGGTCGAGTTACATCCGTTAATCGACTCCTTTGAAGTTGTACCTAGGCTATTTTGTCAACGAAGAGCCTCGTTTTGAGTGAGGGAAAATGTAATAAAATATATATTTTCGAGGCTACAGGCCTTGATGATCATGTACCCCGTGTTTGTCATCATCTGCTATAGCTTTGAAACAAACAAAAACATTTTTTTTTACGATACAGTAATTATTTAATTTAGTATATACTGAGCATAATAGTTAAGTGTTAATAAGTATGTAATGATAGGATAGAATTTCGGAAATTTATCACACATGAATACAAATAACTTCATTAGGTGTTGAGATAACTTACGAGTCCGTCGACTGGCGTGCAGTGGCCTCCGTCGGTGCCATTGAGGTTGCACGTGCAGGGCTTGCAGTCCGGGTAATCGAAGTAACCGTACGCGCAGGAGTCGCAGTTGGGCGGGTTGAACTCCTGCCGGCACTCGCACCGCCCTGTCTCCTCCTCGCAGTTACCAGTCGAGAAATGCAGATCGCAGTCGCAAGCTGGGACACAGAAAATATGTGTATACACTGTACAATACTATAATAACATAGAATAAATACATATGGAGAATTGGGTATTTGATATTATTTTTATCAGCTGAGAAATATTGTAGAAGTAACAGTTTCCCGGGATGGACCACGCCCCTTCCGTGGACGGGGGGCGTCGTCGGTGGAGGAGATCGGGGGAGGTAGTGTAGCCTCCCCCGAGGAGGGCTCCCTTGTATCGACGGGGGAGCGGAGGCGGTTCCCGGAAGTCGCTTCGCGTTCCCGGGGGCTCCCTATATGCCTGAAGACGGCCATCCCTGAGGTTTTTAGTGGGTAGGCCTCCCCCTTCTGGGGAGGAGAGCCCCACATAACCGCCGGCTCGCCACAGCCGGGGTATGCAATTTATTGCTATTTACTCAGGGGAACAAAAAAAAAATGAAGTAGCAGTTTACGTGTCGTTGTTACTTTTGAAGATACAGCTACATGTTTGCGTCGTTTTCGTGGCTCGCCCAAAATAGCTTCATACTAAAGTACGCTGTATTGTGATGCCACAATATGATTAAATCGTATAATTTGTACATTTATATGTACGAGTATCAATACATAGTATAAAACAAAGTCGCTTTCGCTGTATGTCCGTATGTATGCTTAGATCTTTAAAACTACGCAACGGATTTTGACGCGGTTTGATTTGCGGAGTGATTCTTAAGGAAGGTTTGTATGTATAATAAATGCATAATATAGTAGAGAAACACTGATAAATTTAAAGGTTTCTAATGTGATGTCGTAAATAAGCACGTTTTTTTGCGCTTATATTGCAAACGCTGGCTGAACCCTACGAGATAGACCAAAATAATGTACTACAGTATTGTACAACTTACAAAAATCCACAAAAAAGTCCGCGATGGTATATGTCTATCTCTTAGGGATAACCCACCATAACCATTTTTTCACTGCACCCGTGCGAAGCCGGGGCGGGTCGCTAGTACTTACTAAATTGAAAAATGTTTCATTCAATTTAAGAAACCATAAAATGTTTTCGTTTTATTCGAATTATATTAAAAACTGTCGCTGAATTTACAAGTCAAATCAATTTATAAAAGTAAAAATATTAATTTGTATGTAAATAATGTATCTTGTAAGAAGGAAAATTAAAACAAAACATTGTTGCCTTTGCGATAATGTTTACGATAATGTATAGCCATCATAAATCCTACATACTACTACATTCAGAAACAGTTATGAGGCGACATTTTGTAAACTATGATAGTAGGAAACAAGAGTCATGTTATTACGCGACTCTGCTAAGAACTTGCTATTGTTTTTGATGTGTATTTGAACTACAGCAATCCATAGAAGTCATGTCAATCTAACAACTATAACTAGTTATAGTTATAACAACTATAATAATAGCAAGGGGCGATGTATAAAGATTAAGATGTACGCTATCGATATCGACTGCAAACGAATGTGAACTCGTGGTAGCTACATAGATAATATATTTACAATGTAACTATATTATAACTGAGAACATTTTCTATAAAAAATAAACAATTTAAATAAACCGCAATCTTAGTATCAATCAGATTCTTAATGGAATCTGATTGATAATTTTTCTGTGAACTTTTGCACGACATTTAATTTCGATTTATGTGAGAATAGTGATTATATATTATTATAGTTTGTTAATTATTTAAAATAGAGAAAAAAAAATCTTTAAGAAAAAAAATGTTTTAGGATACTATAGTTGTTCTAATTTTCAGTATAGCGTTTTTAATATTTAAGAATATAAAATCTAAGGCGGCATACTTTTTGTAAAACTTGTGTACCACAACTTTAGTGGTAACTTACGTTGGCACACGTCAATCTCGTTCCATCTTTTTCCGTAAGGGCGGAAGAACGTTGGGCGACATTTATTGCAGTTGATTCCCTCAGTGTTATGCTGGCAGTTTTGGCAGACGCCGCCGCCCTCGTAGCGGCCGTGGATGTCCAACGACAGGTGTTGCTCGTCCACCTGCGGGTCGTACTCGCACTGCGTGGTGTGGTTGTGGCAGTTGCAGGCTGTTAATGTGGAAAATGTACAGAAATTTTTGGAGGAAAGTTTTTGAATATGTAATAATTTATTTTACGTAATGCGTGGGATAAAGGATTTTTAAAAGATATGACGCTGCTTACTTTCTTTGCGTCGATGTCGTTAGAACCTACTAAGTTTGTAAACTGTAATTATATCTCATAAACGCGGAAATCACGGAACTCCAACAAATCTAATATAGTGTTTCCCTATTGTATAAGTAGATATCTGCTCAACTATGGAAAGATTCGCATCTCCAATAGTGGTTACATAAGGTACCTAATTATATTTTAATTTCAGGATCATCAGAAATTGACAGAAATGTAAATCCTGACAAAGTACTTAAAGAGGTAAAAATTTATTATAAAGACACATTTGGTTATGAAGAGTAATGAAGACAGCTTCTCCATGATGTAAGAAAGGCAAAATAAGAATTAGACAGTATTATTTCAAAGGTTTAAGATACATCGAAAGTATAAAATGGATCTATCAAACTCACGTTCACAAGCAAATCTGTCCCAGAGTTGCGAGATTCTCCACTTCTTTTGCTCGAAGCCAGGACAACACTTAGCGCACTGGTCGCCGCACGTGTTGTGCTGGCAGCGGCACACCAGGATACTGGTGTCACTTTCAGGATCCGCGGGGTAGCAGTTGTCAGCGTGCCCGTTGCACATGCAGCGCCCGCCGATGCTGATGTCTTTAATACTGTAGAAGTACTGAAGCCGGACGTAAATTATTTATTTTTCATATAAAATAAACCTTAAAATAAATCTTTGAATGTTACGATTTTAATCTACTCTATATCATCGATAGAAATTGGGAATGGTCGTTACCTACCCGATGTCACTTACTTTATCAATGCTTATTATTTGATACCTACCCAATATGGTATCCATAAAGCGAAATGTAATCCACTATCTTATGTACTACTGTTTATTATCGATAGAAATTGGGAACGGACGTAAAAAACTACCCGCGCCACAAACTTTATCATTACTGTACATAGTATGATGCCCATAAAGAAATATGTAATATCTTATTTGGCAGCCATTTTGATTATCAATATTAGTGTTGCCAAGCTATTTAAGCATAAAAACAATAGTCTGTCAAAAACTACTCGTTTATAATTTTTAACCTTACCTATTCTGTCATAAATGGCAAAAAATGTTAAAGGCTATACAACAATTATTAAATAATTGATATGATTTAGACTATAACAGAAGTGTCCGTAAAATACTTGTATAAAGTATTTTACGGACACTTCTACGTCTTAAGTTTGTATATTGTTTGTATATTGAAATGCTATTTTGAACTATAAACAATTTCATCATTTACCAAATTTTGATATTCACTTTAGTACATAAATATACGTTTGGTTTACTTTTGGATAAATATTAATAAGAATATGTTAAAAAAAATATAGAAAAATGTAACTCACCCGCCTAGTAACTGTGGGATCCTGCCTGGCTACCGACATCAAGTGACCAAGTAGATTTTTGGTCCTCAGGAGACGCAGCCGTACATTGGTGGCCCTAGTCCACTCTTGCAGCACGAGTGATTCAAAATATTTGTTAGCTGACGGACGATAATTCAGTAATGAAATGGGGATCTGAAATTTTTTTTTATTTGTGACATAAAATCCTGTGTCTACAATAACAAGTAATACCTAACTAATGTTCGTACTTCACCAGTGATAGTTGAGGTTTTGAGTATGCTTATATCTTAATGCATTTTAAACGTTAACGTAAGAAACTGATGAACTTTAACTATTGAATACGTGATATTTGTTTCTATTCTATGAACCGTATTAATAGTGATTTCTGGTCTAGTTTAACTTTATTGTTGCCTCGTGCCATCTATATAAATAACATTGTCATTTTAGATTATACAACAGCATGTTTGTAGGTGCCGAACATCGTTCAAAAAGGTCGATAATGACTACGGCTAAATAGTATTCGAACCACGAGCGATTGCGAACCTCGCTGCAAATCGTCCAAGTACTTTTCTGCATGAAAATGTGAATTCATATCGATTCCAATTATTTATTTAATCGTTATTGATTATTTGTAAGTGGCTGAAAATAGAGAGCGTTCGTAGTTTTTAATTCACTAGCAAACCCCGAGAATTACGTATTTAAGTGACAGCTGGGAGGACATATCGCTCGTAGGTCCTCGAGTGGCAGGCATTCCATAAATAAAATAATGAAAAGTTTTTTATTAACTGGGGTTATAATATCCCTGTAAGTCAATGAAGTCATGCCTTTAGTTTATAACACCCGAAGACGTTGTTCTTTAAATAACTAGAATTAAACTCATCAAGGACTCTTTTCTCCTACCCTGTCACTTTACTAAAACTTAATCGGAAGTTAGGTTTAGACAAATATATATGTAGTTTGTTCAGAAATGGCAATAAAACGGGTAGGGGTTGAACTACGCTAGCCTATTGAAGGTTTCTCAAATTGACATACATCTTGAGTCTCACCGCAGGTAAAGATTTAATGTTGCAGGTTCCTTTACCATAACTTCTTTCCCCATAGGAGCGTCGAAAATTTGCATAAGAAATTCGAATAACGAAACACGCGTAGCAATTTCGATAACCGTTAACTGATCATAGAACCACCAAAGCTCTTGTGAGGGAAGCTCTTGTGACAAATAAGTACAGTTGATATTGCTTTTTTTGTGGTTTTGTGCTTGTCTAGTTATAACACCTTAAGTTCAGCAAGATAATTCATGTATACATACTACGAGATAGTAGTGAATCTATTATACATACGATTTTATGATAGCTACCATGTTTACGGAATAGCCTGATCTGTCCGGTGTGAGATTTATTTGGAAACTATTTAGCTCCTACCGCGTGGATAAGTACTATTAATAACTGGAAAATGTGTTTTTTTATATATATATATTTAATACAGTCTATATTACAGTCGCCTATAATGCATGTAGTCCTTAGGAGACTAAGTTCTGACGCTAAGCAGCAATTCAAGTACTGTTGCTTAGCGACAGTACTAAGTAAGACGGAGATGTCTCGGAAGACGATGATAGGTTATTCATCATGAGTTCATATACCGTTGAATCGTTCTATCATTGTTGACAGTTGTCAAAATACAGAGAACAAATTTCAAGGTTGTGGTTATATCGTACAATACATACTTTATTGTATCTTGTTGCGTTGCTTCTGCTACAAGATAGTGACGGAGAAAATAAGAAGTAGGTAAAGTTAAAGACTGGCGTGGTATGGCGATGTGAAGAGGTGCAATGTGAGTCACGTTACCAAATGAGTTATATGTTTATGGATGAAAATAAAGGTGGAGGAACACTAAAGAGAAGAATGGATGAGAAAGATATGATAAATATCGATAGTATGCATAGTTGGATTTCACAAAGTATTATTAGATTACGTATGCAGATAATTTTATATACTAAGGCACTCACCTCACCCCCTTCTAGTGGCACGATTTTAGAGTATTCGGTGCTACAGATAACGGAGTCATCTTTTGTAATTCGTTGTAAACTCTCCTTTCCAAAGTATCTTTCGCAGTCCCTGGTAACAGTAATGTCATATATAACATTTTATTGCGCAAATCAACGGTAACTATTTTTCTCTTATAGGTTTAAAACTTACATTCTGTGTAGTAATAATTTGATAATAGATAATTCTCTACCTCTAATGTCAGTCTCAATCCAAATATTTGAAAACAACTAAAGTATAGCATTTTTTTTATATTGATACTTATGTTATAGCACTCATAATATAAAATACACACATCATTTTATCTTGATATGGGTCGTGTGATCTGGGTATGTTTTTTGTGACAGTCAAGAAGTTATCGCATGTTTTCCCGTTTTTTCTGCTTGATTACAAAGTTTGTTATATCAGTCTCATGACTACTTGGGTGCACTACCCAAAGATTTAATATTAGTATATGTACTATATATTTAGACAGGAAAGGCTAAGTAGCGCTTCGCTATCATAACCAAACTTCTCATTTTATCTCTATGTTCTTTTGTGAATTGCCATATTTCATAAGTATTGCTGTTGTACATAAGTATAAAGGATGTCCTCAAGGGAGAGTTCTATCTCCATTTCTATGGAACACAGTCTTCTAAGGTAATTAAACGAAAGTGGCTTCACTACTATTGGTTATGCGATGAACTACATACTTTGCAAGGAAATGCGCGCAGCCCTAGAGATAGTCGAACAATGTTGTGACGAATATCAGCTGTCAGTAAATCCAATAAAAATGTAACTTGTCATGCTCAGCAACAAAAGAAAGTTATCAAAATTATAGCTACCTAAATAATAATTCGACGACACAAGTAAAATATCTAGGTATTATATCTGATAACAAATTGAACTGAGGAGAAAAAGAAACTTGATGGTAAAAGATGTACCCCAAAAATTACACTTTGGTAATATTAAAATACACAAAAGAAGAAGTACCTAAGAAGCATGCCCGTTCCTGTATAAATTCTTCCCTAAAGAGGGGCAGAAAGCTGTTCTAACCAGACATTGTCCCATGAATAGGCACCTATTCACAATGAGTATGATGTCCCTTTATGCGGATAATGCGTGGAGGCAGAGCAAACACTACGACGCGTTCTCATTGAATGCAGGAGCGTGATCGATCAATGGGCAAAACTTCTTCAATCCTCAGCATCCCTAACTAACTGTTCATATACACATATTAATTACATTACGGTTTTTGAATTTCTGAAATGTTCAATCGTTACAAAAATACTCACTGTGGGCTCTCCGAGAAATATTGCCAAGGCTTGAAACTCTTTCCGTAGTCAGTGGACTTTTCTAGTGCCCATAAGCCAGGTCTGGGGGAATTACCCATTTTTAAATAGACATAGGCCACGTGGAACTCCTGTGGATAAAAGAAAAAGAAATATTGGAATTACAATTTTCTTTAATATTGTTTCAAATCAATCATTTCCTTCCGTAAATGGAAAGGAACGATTGATTCGAAACTGTTCGTGGTTGAGTCATATAGTATTGTACTTTTACCTACATTACAAAAAAATATGTACCTAAAATCAGGATACGATTACGGAACAGTTTAATACATGTAATACGTAACTATAAGGCACAGTTTATTAAGAAATTGTTGTTGGTTTTGTGAGCACAAAGAAAAATGGAAAATAATAGGTTTGTATCAGTTCCTCTCACTCTCACTCAAATGATTAGTAGGTGACAAATAGTGCTAAGTTGTTAGGACCAGTATGCTAACCTTAAGATCCATAGCCAGCATTGAACATTTATATAGCTAACCGAATATCCGAACTCGATCAAAAACTTTCTGATGGTAATTTTATACCTAACGAATTTTGTTTATCGCAATGCAACATCAGTTTTCGAATAACTAAAAATAGTAAAAAAAAACCTTTTTGGTATAGTGAGTGCATAGGGAAAAAGAAATTCTTTGTCATGCTGCTGTTTGGAATGCCAATTTAAAATAATTTAATTCAAATTTTTCAAACGTTCGTCGTTAGGACATGCCTAATTTAATATAATATAAACTGAAAATCGCACCTTGCTAGTTTTCTTAAAAAACATTGTTATCCTTAATAAGTTATTCTACAAGACGTGCTTAGGATTATAGACATTTTAATGATATAAAAATATTTCAACATGTACCACAATGAATGATTTTGCAAATGATGATAATTATGTTCTAATGAAATTTATAATAGATTAATATTTGAAGTGGTGTTTGACTTATATTTCCATATTCTTATTTGCTTATATATGTTAGTCATATATTGATAATAAAGCTGACCGTACACTTAATAGTAAATGGTTACAGTCGCTTATAGTATCAGTGGTTTCTGTGAGATTCACAGTAACTGCTACTGCTACCTCCGTAGAAACAGTGTAAGTTGCCAAATTATGACATAAAATATCTGTTACGTTTGTTACAACATCCAATAAATAATAATACTGTTATTCTAAAAAATAAATAGGTAACCGTGGTACCCAACCCTGGGTAGATATGGATAGCCCGGAGGACTCTTATAAACCATTGACTGTAGATTCATTAGTCTTTGCAAAATAACAATCGAATAAGTAACAACTATTTATCGAATGAATTTATTTCTTAAGAGCAGCCCTGTTTTGCCCCCGCATTATGTTTATCGAAACATGATAAGATAGATCGATTTGTTATTTTGAAATGGTAAAATACAAAAGACACATTTTTGACTTCCGGTTTTTTCACTTAATAATCGCTTTATCATATCTTGTTTCGTTATTCATGCTATGAGAGCAGAACATACTTTTTAGGAACATGAATGTGGTACAGTTTAATATTTATTATCTAAAGAAAAGTATATGCAAAATTTTGCGGTAAAAAATGACAACTTAATATAATTAAAATTCATTATAGTTTTTTACGGTAAAAATGCTCACTCTACTACTACTGGATGGGGGAGATTCTACATGAACGTGGGTAGTAACCCACTTTTATGTATAATTGACCAACTAGTTATTTAACTATAACTTTAAAAATGGAATGTGCTTTAAATCGACGTGATTTTAGTATTTTAAATAGGGTTTTGTATTTTAAACATGCCGTAAGAACGTTTACGTTTAATACACGGGACATAGTAAGACATATTTCGAACAAATCGAAAGTGTCCTCAAAAAAGGCCAGGTCAGAAGTACCCGCAATCGTCGAGCATGTATGAGGAATGTTATGAAAGTAGATGAAGCGAAAGAGATATGTAAAGACCGTAGCAAGTGGAAAGACGTAATCTCTGCCTACCCCCATGGGAAAAAGGCGTGAGTGTATGTATGTATGTATGTATGTATGTATGTATGTATAGTAAGACGGCTCCATAAAACTTTTTATTAACCCTTTATGTTATACATATACATATTTCATTACAAGAAAGAGGGGATCTGATATTGACATATATTTAATGAATACATAATATAACACACATAATAATATTAATAACAAATGATAGCATGACACCCCTAACCCATAAAGTTTTTTTTATTGGTTTGAGGGCGCCTGGCGGGCTTTTTATGTTAAAGCTTAGCAGTAAAGTTAGTTTGCTGATTTTCTGTTATGAGGGTGGAGAGTTTTGTGTACGCTGAGAATTCAGAACGATAGCTGACCTTAGTTA
Organism: Scirpophaga incertulas; assembly: GCA_036419045.1. Classification (NCBI taxonomy): domain Eukaryota; kingdom Metazoa; phylum Arthropoda; class Insecta; order Lepidoptera; family Crambidae; genus Scirpophaga; species Scirpophaga incertulas. The sequence continues at coordinate 11,750,537 of CM071626.1, read as the reverse complement.
TTTATTCAAAATCAAAATAATCTTTATTCAACATAGACCTTTACAGGCATTTATTGACGTCAAAACAAACAAAACAAAAAAATAAAAGCTTAAAAAAAACAAAAACCTTGTCCATACGTACGAACAAGGAAAAAAATTGACTCTACACCTGTTCGGAAATAATATATAATAGTTATTCATAGAATATGTACAAGCCATGGCGTGGCAAACACAAATATTCCTGAGAACCGACTAATTACATACGTAAAACTCGATTAAAAACTAAGCATTGCATCAACAGCCCTTCAAATCATACATCACCATGTGGTGGACGATCTCTTATTTAGTTCTTCCAGTTCTAAGTAAATCAGAAGACTATCAACTCTGAATGCTAAGTGACAGTTTGTGCTTATTAGTATTGTCAGCATAGTGTGACAAGTGATTGATAAGCGCAATCATTCTTTTAAGTTTTAGCGGCCCCCCTTTTAGCGGTGCCCCGTAAGATTTCACTAAACTCTAGAATTTGGTTTAAGATCACAAGAAACTAGCTTCTACTCTAAGATTATTTTATATCCGAAATTATCACTACTAACTCATCACTATAATCTCTAATTTCAGCCACCTGTATTTTCCCTATATCTGAATATTTAAGAAAAGATAAGAGGAAGCCAATTTGTTAGAAAAGAAGATGCCGCAGCTGTCTATAAATCTGTATTGTCTCAGGTAGTACCTACCCAAATATGAATGTTGACATTTTCAATGTCGATTTTGCGGATACAGAACCGTAGGTATATACATACGTATTCATATACTTCAAAAGATTAATAACTATAACAAAGAATTGACTTAGGCATCTTTAATTTTGTTTCGGGATGACTCTCCCGTAGCAATCATCACACATTTATAAATTCGCAGTTGTACACTATATTGAACGTTCGTCTGAAAAATGGTGTGCGATGCAGTACGCGCAATGCAGAGGCTCAAATTTCGTTCGCATAGCAGACACATGATACATCACACAACAGTCGCATTACTGAGGCAACAACTAATTGCTTACTTGCGTTAATATCGAAAGCATTTTTCAGATTCCAAATATCTATATACATTTTATAAGCAAGGCTCCAACAGGCATTACAATTTCTCTGAGATGGCAGGCTGTCAAATAAGCATTGCTTAACTTTGATATTTATTGTTGGTGAATATGAACGAAGGACTTTAAAATTAAACTTTAACTTGAACTAAAATCTTGGATGCGAAAGTTGTTACCTATGTTTTTCTATTGGTGATTGATATTTTTAGAGCAAAAGCAGACAATTTTACGAAGAAATTTTTAAAGGTTTCAAATAACAAATTATGATGTATGAGCTGTTTTTTTTATTTTTATTGTGAAAAAATGTTGTGTTCCATTGTTTTTTGTATGGCTTCGACAAAGTATTGACTGTCCATACGTTTAAATCGTAATTAATAAAGTTTACTCATTTAATTCAACTTATCTAAATTTACGCAGGATGTTTAAAGCATAGAACCAGAATACATGTCACTTTGGATAGGTTGCATACCTATCGGTAATTTTAAAAAGTAATTTTCGGTACGAACACGTCTTTTTTTGGAAGTATTTTCGGTACGATTATGTCTCAAGCGAAGTTTCGTAGTTAATACTTTTTTAATTTTTTTTTTATTTGTTTCACTTACACCAATTAGCCTAGCCCAAACTAAGCTCTGTAAGGCTTGTGCTATGGGATCTAGGGTAACGGATAGACATACATATATTACACATATATAAATAATTTTTATTGAAATATATATCAACAACCATGACTAAGGTACAAATGCTCGCATTCATCACACAAACATCTGCCCCCACCGGGACTCGAACCCGGGACCTCAGAGATGGCGACACCTTGAAACCGGTGTACTATCCACTCGACTATGGAGGTCGTCAAAAATTAGGTCTGTAAATGTATAACAACTATAAATATTATATGGTATTTGTATGGTAATTTAGGACTACTTAGGTTTTCATAATATCAAGTGATTGTCATATTTAATAATTTAAATGCATAGATAAATTTCGAATAGGAATATAATGTGATCATTTAGCGGGACTATCATTATTCAATTAGAAAAAAACAATCACTTCACCAAATATATAGTTATATACAGCATTTTATATATAATGAATAGATCAAAAATGGCTAAACTAAAATGCAATGTAATAACAATTTTTTGGAGATGTCATATTTTATAATAACTTAATTTTTAGTTAGGTAGCGGTGATAGGAATCCGTGTGAGAGTGGATAAATAATAAAATAACACAGAAAATAAACAGATGACGTTTTTCACGAAATTAAACTTGCGTAATCTTTTGAATTTTAATAGAAATGTACCGCCACCTATGAACAGGCTTGGAAAATTTATATAATTATTAAGAATGTTAATTGTCAACTAAATAAAGGCGGAATTACAAAATTGATAAATAAATATTATATTATTGTTGTTATATCGTTTTCATTGTAGTCTTGTAACTAACGTAATTTTTTTCCGCAACGTAAATTTAAACGCAAGGTTTCAGTTGCGAGTACTTTCCGATCACAATGGTTTATAATTTTGACCTCTTTTATATTGAGGAAATGTCAAAATTCTATCTCCATCGACTTAATTAATTGTACACAATGTAAAAGTATATCTTCTTACAGTAGGATTGTGTTTTAGAGGCTCATTAGTGATAGTCATACAGCTAATGTATTAATATAATTGTTTAGACGTAAATGAATATAATACGAAAAAGGGATCTCGAATAAGGAAATGAAGTAACTGCTGGGTTTCACGGTTTCAAATAAAGTTGGTCTATAATTAATTTTATGTCCCTACGCCGGGTCGTCGTCCGCAGGTCACACTATTTCCAGATCATGAATGCGTTCTGGCCCAAATAGTGTAATAGTTGTCACAAACTCAAAGCAGAAAGGTGCACTTAAATCCATGAGCGTATCTTTCCTTACTAAGAATATCTATCGACGTGCATAGAAGGCACACAAAAAAATTGACGATAAAGATGAATACGCTTTTGAATTAGTAACAAAGTTATACTTAAATATTTATAAATCAATTAAATAGAGTAAAAATGACATTATTTCACAAACAATATTACATTATAATCGAAAAATATATATCACTTGTTAAGGAAAATACACAACTGCAAAAACACGCATTATGTTTTATATCTTGGATAATAATATGTAAATGAGAGTAAATTATATCTTATTCTTTCAAAATTTAAAATTAAACTAAAGAGATTAGTTTGGTAAGTAAAGTCACTCTTAAAACATTGTTATTAGAATCAAATTCTGACTCGCATAAAATTTGAATGAATTATCGAATGAAAAGAATAATCAAAAACTGTCTGTATTTATTTTAGAGATAATTGGAATTCCATTTAATTTCCTTTATTGAATAATGATGTAAATTTATATTTTACGACTTTCTAACCATAATTTTATACTAAGACCGTTCTTACCTATTTTTCACGTGATAAAACTTAATAATTTGATGAAATGGGATACAACTTTAACATTTTTCGTTGTTCTATAGCTAAAATTAAAAATAAGATCTATAGGATCTAATAGGTCCTATAGTTAACATATACGAGTAAGTTTAGTATGGACCAGCTCGGGTTTGCTTGATCATTGTACATTTTGCGCGTGATAAATTCAGCCGGAGGATATTTAAAGGTTCCTTAACGTGTAGATTCTAAACATCACTCACCTGGCCAAGGTCTATGGTAAGGTTAATCTCGTTGTACTTCATGCCACGAGAAAGAGGCGGACTCTGCCACCAAGTCTCCATGCCGTCGACTGCGTACTCCGGAGGATGTTTCTTAGCTTCATTACTGGCGTCGCAAAAGTCGCACACCTAAAGTATGAAAAATAATTTAGAATCTCTTATAATTTATATCCAGGGTGTATATTACTCGTCGTAGTTTAGTCCCGTAGCAGTACTTGTAATAGTTTAAACTCTTTGGATGAAATAAAGATAAAAAATATATTTTGATATTGAGATTGTGAAATTTGGTTGGTTAAACATTTTTGACATTAAGAATGTAATTAATATATTCCTATTTTTAATTTCTCTTCGTACTAAGTTTTCATTTTAATATTTAATTATCTTATTTGTAGTAGGTATGCCACTATAATTTAATAGTTTTGATATGTAGTGACAGTTTATTAAATTGTATTGTTGTTTTTTTCGCAATTATAATGTAACAATGAATGAAATAATTAAATAGTAATATAAACCGATGCCGAGAAAGATAATTGTATCTATGATTTGTGTAATGAAATATAATAAATATAGTACAGTTAGAACAGAAAAGTTTTCAAACAGATTTTGTTATAAAAGTTAAGTTAGTACTTTTCAAAATTAATAAATCCAAAAGACAAATTCAAATAAAATTCTACTACTTGATATGCGCAAAAATTATATTACTCGATATAAACTTATATCATTTGACATGTTTTCTAAGAACTTTTTATTTTAATATACACAGCATGGGGGATTCCCCGGACATCACAGTGATATTAGTCAAAACATAGACAATACCATTATTAATATGTGATATGATATCACTGATATCTGACATACCTACTCTTGATTTCTAAAGAAGTGATGATTATACTTTTCGTAGAGGTTAATACAAAGTTTATTTATATTTTAAAATAAAGTTTACGAAAAAGTAAAAAAAAATGCAATAATTATAATATTGTATTTCACTATATATAGCATTTACAACAGTAAAAGTTGGAGTTAATGGATCAGATCATTGCGTTTGTAGCAAAAGAAATATAATAGAGAAAAAAGAAATAAAATACAATACAATCACAATAAAAGTTCATTTTTTATATTCTTAATAGATTATTATAAAGTATTTTTAATATAGTTAATAGATTTTTATATATATTTTAATTATCTATTATTTTTATTTCGGTAAAGCTGCAGGAGTCTATAAAAAAAATATTTATTAGAATAAGTGACACATAACGAGAGAATTTAAAAATAACTAATTGCTTTTTAAAAAGAACAATATGCTACCGAAAGGACGTGTATGAAGTTACGTAAAAAAATCTTATGTAATAATAAAAAAAAATCTGTGATAAAGTTCTGGCACCAATGGTATTTTGAACATGTCAGCGGACTTAATAATCTAGTTTTAGTATTAGAACTACTATATCACTAGGATATATGGTTAGGCATGTCAGTTTGATTATAGATATATTCTCATAAGCTTACCTAGAAACATCAATACCAGTTTGAAGTGCTCGCTACGTGAGCCTTATGAAAGACATAACTTCATCATAAAATATAAACATCGTCAAGTATTAGGTACTTGTGATTTATTAACTTTAATTAAAATGTAACAGTAAAAATTTGCCTTTTATTGCTAAGACTAAGACAACAATACCTATGTAGCTTAAAATTGTGTCACCTTAGTATAAACTAAGGTGACACAATTTTAAGCTACATAGGTAACCATAATAATATGGTTTTAGAAATGTGCAACTTACGCACCATAATACCTGTATAAATATTTATGAATTAGAATTGTTTTTAAGTCGTATGACTTAAAAACAACGATGCAAAACAAATATACTATTAAAATAGTTGAATTGCAAAATTTAACGCAGCTTTGTTTATTGTTAACGGATTTTTGTCCATTACAGGGTTGAATAGCACAAGGTCGCGTCCTTTTCCAGGAAAAGGAGAGTCCATTCAAATCTTTAAACTATTGTACAAAGCGGGAGAGAAACAAAGGAGTGGCGGGATGCGCTCGCGCACTTGGCGGCCACATGTTCGGGATAAAAACCCGTGCGCCCGACCGCTGACGAAATTCAACGAAAACAAGATTTATCTAATTGCAATTCTTGGGAGCTTTGCGTCGCGTGCTCGTTCTCGCCATACAGAACATCAAATTAGTTAGGATCAATGTAACAGACTGTTATATTATGATGATTAAATTTCATAAAGTTAGCCCTATTTTAAAAATAATGAGATCATCTGTTTTAACATATATCGTATCAAACAACAATACGAGTATGCAACCGTCTTTCATCAAATATTATTCGAAGAAATATTGAACATTATGAAGATAAGAAAGAAAGATAAATGACAAACAATTGTTGAGAAATATATAGGGTTGTTATTATCATCTATTCCGAATACCTATATTGAGAACGTGTTCTCCATTCATCAGTATTTGATAATGAGTTCATAGATCACACGATAATATTTGAACATGTTTAAATAGTCGGCCGTAACTATTATTAACTAGACAAACATTTTTTTACACCTAGGTTATCAAAGAGAAATTAGTAATACCTTGATAATAGTATCCATTTCTAAAACTTGGTAACAAATTGGTTCATAATTGTAATCAATTTCTTTATAAATAGAAGTATCTGTGAACATAAATATTACAAAAATAATTTGATTACTTCCTAATTAGTATAATTAGTTTCAGTTTCGGTTAGATGAAAGCTTCTGCTACCACTGATAACATCGTAGAAATAGTTATCTGTTAATATGACCTGAGCGTAACGCCCTGTTTCTTAATACATTAGGCTAGTTTTCGTAATCGACCCCAGAGCGTCGAACTCATTATCAAAGAGCGGCCGGACGAGATAGGTTATCAACTGGGACCAGCTATGTGGGAGACTGGGCACCCGGACATTAACCATTTGTCCGGAAAGCAATCTACTTTAATACTAAAATCCAAATTTTTACAACTTAAGCCCTTAACACAGTTATTTGACAAGTAACAATAGTTAGGTGACAAAATGGTATGTCGCCCTTTGAAGGTTTGTTAAATAATATAAATTAGTCATTTACCAGAGCTTTTATAATAAATAAGTAAATTAGATGAATAGTAATTTTAACACTTAAAATACAGAACAAACATTAAATACCGAGTAATTTCTTCCATAAAAATGGGTCAAAATAGTCATATTATTTATTTTATGTAATATTGGCGATAAACAATAATTAATGATTTGTAAGATCAAATACTTATTAACTGCTGTGTTACACAACTTACAGCCCATGTTTATGTAAAATTGCTCATAAATATCTTATTTTGTTTTATATGTATTAACTTTTATATTTTTTATATTAATAAATACATTGATCACATTCAATAAAATTATATAATCAACAAAGCCTGCATAGCTTCAAAGCAAAATCTGGATTTTTGTGTGCATCCTTTAATCAAAATCAAAACATTACCTGTCCCTGTATTACGTGTTCATCGTTGTCGGCGTTAGCGCCGACCAGTTTGCAGTAAAGTTCTGGTCCTTCGTCACCGCATGTTGCGGTCGCTGTGATTTTCTTTCCCAACGCCAAATTCACGTAAGGTGGCGTCAATATTTCAGCGCGTGCTACTATTGTGCAAAGCAGTAGGAGCGCGGCAGGGCGCGCCATGTTGCGCGCGCGGCGTTCCGTCGCGGAGTGAGGAGTTGCACGCACGCGCATATCACCGCATCGATGGGCCGTAGCTCCCTTTGTCGAGGACTCTGGTACAGTCCTTTAAGTATGTAGCTTAAAGTTTATTATGGTACCACATTTTTACCGTTGTGGTGTATAGTGGTTAATATAAATTTTTTTTTTATTTGATTGTATTTATTCATAAATAAAATGTATAAATAACCTGTCCAGTGATTTAAATATTAATCTATGTTAAGAAATTTAGATTAAGAGAGAAAATTACAAAAATAAAATTAATTAAATAATATCATTTTAGAACTACCGTTGTTTTTAAAAAAAATACCAAAAATTTTAATAACTGCCTATTTTCTATTATGCCTATTGTGACATACTGTTATATTACCAAAGAGAAATAATGTTGTTTACTCTTTTAGTCTATCTGACAGATTAGTTTATAGGCATGGCTTTATTTTGTTTACACTTTTGTATTTTTTTATTTGAAACTGTGTTTATTTATTGTTCTTTATTATCACGAATGAAAAATCCATATATTTATAGATCAACTGTTGATGTTGATATATTACCAGAAGATTATAAAGATACAGATGAAACATGGTTAAGACTTTCAAAAGCTTATAGTGATGCTTATATGAAGATGGCTTTAGCCAAAATAACGAATTCTATAAAAAGTTTTGATGAAGTTTGGAACAATTCAAAATTTATGTATAAATATAGGCCAACCAAACCTATGACTTCTCACCAGGTCAATTTGAAATTGATTGAACAGGATTACGAAGACGTATGGCCGACAATAACGTTTAAAACGAGACCACATATAGAGCGCATTAAGTTAAGAAATTCATGTTCAAGAAAAACTTTGAACCCGTATTTTTTTACAACCACGATAAAAGTTACTGACCAAAAGGCTTCTACATTTATTGTAAAAAAAAATACTAAAAATTTTACAACAGCTATCCTAGAATCAACTACAGTTAGCACAGTGAATCCTAAATCAAGAATAGTAAAATTGAGTTTGGCTAATACTATTATAATAAAAGGACAAAGAAGAAAGATTGCAAAATTGAGGTCGACTAATAATATTAAAATGACGGGACAAAGAAGAAAGATTGCAAAAATTAGATTGGCTAATACTATTAAAATGAAAAGTCAAAGAAGAAAGATTTCCAGTTTTCGATCACGTGTCAGTACACGTATCCCAATACGTAGAAAGGATAATGATAATGGTAATTCAGTTAAAAATAACTATACTGTAAATACGACAACGACAATAAAAGCACATTGCTATACATGCGGGATTAACAACATATCAATGTTTGGCGATACAAAATGTTTTAGCGTTTTTGACAGCCCAGAGTTTAAATATCGATATACTAAAAAAAAAATGAAAACAAAATGTCGAGGCAAACAGTTTATAGGTGGTTGTTTCAAGCGGTCTTTAGATATCGGTGACGCATATTCTGAAAGGGGATGCAGAGCCATGCCTCCATTGAAAGGTGGAACTTATGCTTCCACTAGGTATCGTAGATTAGAATTAGTGTTAAAGGGAATTTCCGACGGTTGTGTCACAAGTCCTGCAGCTACTTTAGTTCCATTTTCAAGAGATATATCTTTGTTTGCTTACTTTCATGTATGTGTGTGTCAAGGATATTATTGTAATAAGGCTGCTGTAACAGTTAATACAAATACTATACATATACTTGCATTTCATATTATTTTATGTAGATTTAAACAAATAGAATATGTCTAATTATAAACTTTGTTGAAACTTAAAATATTTTGTTAGTGTAAAATCAATGCCATTAAGACTGTTATGAATAATAAATAGTAATATATCAACGATATTAGTTACAGAATTTTATTCAATACAATTTATTTACAATGAATATTGGTATTTATGACCGTCTTCAGGTTTCTTATCTTTAACTGTTTTATTTTCTTTAATACTGTCTACACTGCTTTGTCTCTTCAAAGCTTTAAGATCCGAATAACTTTTTTTTACTTTCTTTAAACAGGATAAGTCTTGACTTTTAGCGCTTTTATCATCATCTGTGGATTCTTTTTTTGTTTTGTTTTGTTGCAATATTTCTTCATCGCTTTCAGTAGTACTAATGGTAATAACAGGAATAACAGAACTAATGGAATCTGATTGCTTCGATTGATTACTTGACTCCGATGTTTGTCTAGTGTTTGTTTGCTTAGGATGGTTGGTAGTATTATCAGACATGTTTGTGACGTTGGGTTCACTTTCTTCTCTAATATAAGCATGTCTTTCCATTACAGCCTTTTTCTCAGTGCGATCATCAAGCTTTTCAATTTTTACCTTAAGCTCCTTATTTTGAACAGGTTTGAATTTATCAATATGTTCCGACTTAATATCAATATTACTTTTTTTCAAAGTGTCAGTATTTTTAAAATAAATATCTTTAGATTTCAATACTTCTTTCGGTAAAATTTCATGGAAATCTGTGTCAGTTTCTTCATCTAAGTTGTTGGACGACTGAGATGCATTTGAAATTTCTAGTACAGTCTCTACATCGGATTTTTTGTCTAATGCCATACCAACAATTTTCGCAAAAATTCCCCCTATAAGTAAAAATTAACAAATACGTCATATTAGCAAATATGAACCCAAATCTTTACAACTCGATTTTAAACGAAAAATAGTATAGTCACCTTTCTTCCTCACAGCTTTCAATGGCTCCGTGTTATCATCTCCAGCACTAGTTTTACGCTCATCAGAATCGATAGATTTACTGATAGGTAGAGATGGTAATGCTTTCTTCCACCGAGCAAAAGGTGTATTGTCCATCGCTGATGATCCAACACGTCGTCTCGTATCTGCTAGCTGGAACATTTTTCTTCTTTCTTCAGTTCTTTCACGACGCAGTTGTATCTATACCAAACATTACAATTACAATTTTGAATGTGGTCTTTTTTATTTATTATTTTAACAATATAAAGTTATACTCTTTGAGGTTGAACCTTACCTTAAGATCATTGTTAGCCTCTCTTAATGAATTGGTAAGCGATGTTAAATAATATATTATTAATATAAGTAATACTAATAAAGGTATGACTATAGCTGGTGATGCAATATACTCTAAAGCAAAATTTAAGGACTTCGGTAAGATCGTGTATATATTGTTAGTTAATATGTAATATATTTTATCATATTCAGAAAATGGTCCACAATGCCAAGACGGTTTTACCCAAACTATTGTATATCCAACTGGCAGCACACACAAAAATAGCATTGTTAGTAAAAGTGCTAAGTAAAAGTTATTGCTCTTTGATACTCTAAATACAACTTCATGAGGAACATTACAAGTCATGACAGCCCAAGATCGTAAATACATCATTATCATCAGCTTGACAACGTTCAAAACTACCAAGCCTGGAGAAAAAAACATCCCCATCCATACCATTCCTTGGTTATTTATAAGATGTAATATGTTTTCTGCTATTTTAAAATCTCCGTACTCTGGGAATTTTTTTTCTAAGTCCCAACACCAACAACGATTCATAAACCTCACAAAGAGAGCTCGAAAAAAATCCATGAAAAGTGTTCCCAATAAAACGAATACCTGAAACAAATAAAAATATTATTATTTATTATGGAATGTTATGATAACCAGAATTGAATGTTATTTACCAAATCCATCATTGTTAATTTGATTAACTCTTGGCCAAACATAGTCTCCCAACAGAGTTTCAGCAATTTTTTCTTTGTACCTGTTGTCAAATTATACATTTTTCTATTTTGATCATCTATATATGCAATATCAATCGCTGTTTCATTAGTTATATTTATTTTCACAGAATTTTTAAGCAAACATTTTGTAGCGTAGCATCTTTTATCAATAACTTTGCAATTAGATATTAAAAACATCTGTATTATGTTTTGCCCTTCGCAATGCATCGAACAATTTAAAATTTTAGGACATTTAGAATTTATTGGTATAGCAGATGTGGTTAAATTTATATTTTGAATTATTGTTGTATTTTCAGTAGGTAAATAGTTAATTTGCGTTGTAACAAAGTCTGTAGTTGTATCAAAACTGGTAATATTCATTTTAAAGTTGTTATAAGTAGATGAATATGTGCTACTTATAAACTCATCACTTGATTCGGTGAACCGCGATATGTCATTGTCAGTGGTCTCGGTATTAGTATAGTAATTTTTTGAAGTAGTATACTTTTCATCAGTTACATCGGTAGAAATATCATTTGCGGTTTTTGATGTATTTATCGTAGCAGTCGGTAATGTGTCTTTGGCTACTGTGTTACTATCATTTTCTCCAATATCAGTTGTAAATATGATACCATCAGTTTCGTATGCAATAGAGTCTTCCGTAGTCGTTGACCAAATTTCTTCGAACATAAAAAAATCGTCGGTTCCATTTTCTGCAAATGTATCATTATCACCTGTGTAATTTGTTTGGCTTATTTTTCGTAATTTTTCCATTTCCTTTTGGAGTAGTGATATACTGCTTAAGGTTGTTGTTTCTTCAGTGCTTGTCGTTCCAATACTTATTAAATTTTCTGCATATAGTTTTGTATTTAAATTAGATGAAGGTGTTTCAGTTGTTGACGCTGATTTTGCTAATTGGTTATAAGGATAGCTTGCACGTACTTCAGTTATTGGTGTCGTGGCTATGTTCGAGTCAAAGCTGATAGATATTGGAAGCGATTGACATGGTTCACAAGATACTTTCTCTTCGAAACAGGATGAAGGAAAGTTCAGGGCTAATGTTTCATTTAAGTTAAGGGTACTGTTTGAGATTGTTGTTGCATTCATATTTAATGATGGTTTAAGTGCATCCAAATCTTTACTCATTCCTTCAATCTTGCTAAATAATGCGAATATTAAGGAGTATAGATTAAGCAAATTTAATAACATAATACTGAAACAAGAAATGAAAGGCTTATAATAATTATACGTTCGCATCAAATAATGAAATACTATTTAATTAGACTATGTACCGTGCTAATTGTAGGCGCAGTTGTTTTCTGGGGTGGTAATGTTCCAAAAATCCCAATAGTTCAAAAAATACTGGAAACGTAGTGGTAATTACTGTAACGACTACAGTCGTTTCATTTTCTCGCCACCAACTCCTTTGCTTATCGTTGTCGTCTGTACGAGACACAACTGTAACCACAGCGTATGCAGACACGGCAAGCAGAATAACAACACAGATGTTTACGATTGCTCGAAGTGATATAATCCGCCAACTATATAAAAATAACATAATATAAAATACACTTTATACAAAATATTTTAAGTGTAGAATAAACTACATAATTTATTAGTTGATAAACTTATACACTAAACATTATGATATTTTTTGTATTTTGTTCTAAATAATAGGTGTAGAAATAACTACTTCTAAAAATAAATATTCATTAACTGTCATGGTTCAGATACATTGGGATTATTGAGAGGTATCCCAACTAAATTAAGGCGATTAGGTTTTAGTCAACGCTGGACAGGGAGGTGCGAGTTCGCCAACTTTTAATACCACTTTCAATTTCTTTACAGGGTTTAGCTAATTATGTTTTCTTCTATCATAGGAGCGACGGATAAGTCTAATAATGAAATTTGTAATGACGAATTGAATGACAAAAATACCTTGGTACCCATCGCAGTTTCGGCGCCTGACCCTGCCTTTTTTTGATTTGCTCCGTGAAGAAATAATATTTACCGGCACTCTGTTGATTTTATTTAGTAAACCGCTTAGACATATCACTCAATTTAAAATATACGTGACGATTGAACTATGGCGCTCTACTGAGTCCTAAAAGGATTTTAAGTACTCTCCATTTCCTAAAAGTGTAGTCGAAAGTATCTGCTTAGCAAAAACGGTTACTCACTTTCTTAAGTCTTTCTTTTTTTCAGCTTCTTCTAATAGTGCTTCCTTAAAGCCCAGTATGACAGAAGCTATTCTATTGTGTGCTGTCTCTGCATTCCCGATCATAAAATCCCAACCAGTGAATAGTTTCCAAGAAAATATACACTCGTCGTCTTTCTCCGATAGTTTTGACATGCGCGAATTTTCAGCCATTCTAAAAGCAGTAATGTTTATGTACGTAATTTGTTTTAATCTATTAATTATATGATAAATATATTAAGTATTATATAAATTCACAGGGAAAGTATTAAAGAGTCAATTGTAATTATAATATTTTTCTTATCATTGTACGTTAGCGTGATGGTTTCACGTGAGAGTTCATATCTCGTTTCATGCAAGTTATAAATACATCGCTTCCTAATTTTTTGCATAAGTTTAAAATATTTTTGGGTCGACGTGTTTTCTAGGAATTTACTCCCCACGACAAAGAAAAACTTGATTAATTTGGGTCATGTTTATATTTCGCATTTATCATGCATAACGATTCGTATTATTATAGGAAATAATGATTAAGAGATCTCGGCAGTACATTCAATTTATGTATTGTCCATTATTTGTAGTATATTGGATAACAATACGACTTATTATATCGTGCTCACAGATCAGTACACATGTCACACTATAGTAATACCTTATTTGTTGTTATACGCTAATAGATTTTTTTTGGGTGGCAATTAAGTACATTAGTGTGCTTTGTAGATCATAATTAGAAATACTTTTATGTTGACAATGTAATTCTTTTGACACTTTTTACATACTAATTAACATGATCTTCCTATATGCAGTGTTTAATTACAACATCAGTCACAGGAAAAGAAACCTAAGGGCAGTTGAATGTCGGTTTACCGGCGTTTGTTGATGACAAAAGTTGCTATATGCTATTAAAGTTGCAAAATATGCTAAACAGTTGCTATATGCTTAAGTTGCTATAATAGCAATAGTTCAATTATTTAGTTCGATGATCAAACCGATGAGAGTAGTTTTATTAGCCTTCTCGTTCGATTATAATCGCGCCGAATCGAATTAGAAAAGAACGAAACGGCGGAAGATGCGATAACAAAATATTAGGCTTGGACTTTTGATTTTCAGCCGATATAGTACTACAATCAAAATTTTAGTTTATAGTGGTAGTAGTGAAACTATTATTACTTTATATATCAGTATATTTATTTCAATCTAAAAATTGCAAATATATAAACAGCCCATTACATTATCATTGTGATTGGTAAGAGTTTAAATCTGTGGTTCGTATACGACTTACAAATCTCTATGAGAAACCATTGCTAACATGTCACAAAACGTGTAGTTTGTACTCAGTAATTTCCTTAAAACTATTATACTCTATTTATCAAATTGTTTCGTTCGATTACTTGATGCCCTATCCAATTAATGGATCTATTTCCTCTGGGAATAATTCTTTGATGTAAAAAGTCGAAATAACCATTAATTCGTATCCTGCTCCCGCTTCAAACCCGCTAGCTGCAGAAACAATGATACTTGTGTAGCGAGCTATAGTAGATTCTTTCGTTAATTACTTACTTTCTTAATATAGCGACGAAGCTGTAAATGTAAACGACTAAGCCAGTAAGAAAGTACGCCAATGGCATTCGGTACTGCGGTCGCTCCACATTGCTGTAGTATCCGTAGAATATGGGGGAGAACTTCAGAACGCCTTCGAACTCCCACAGCGTCAGGAGGTTGGTTGCGTTCCTGTATTCTTCTTCCATTATTATCTTTCGTTCACCATCTTGCTTCGGGTTTGCGGTTAGATACTGCAAGTCGTATGTTTCGGTTTTCATATTCACTTTATTTAGTATTATCTAATATATTATTTAGTATGATGATAGCATCATCTATAGTAATTAGTTTGGAATCGATATAATGTTGAAATGAAGGTTATATTTTTTCAAATTGTACTTCTATAATAATATTTTAAGGAGGAAAGACAAATGTTTTATATTTTTGTGTATTTGGATAAACTCAATTATTGGATTTTGACAAAGGTTGGTATGAAATTGGTTGGAAATCTAAAGATATGCAATTTTTACAGTAGAAAAATATCTATTTCTTATGAGAAAGTCCGTATAATAAGAGATTATAGGCTGATTCGTAATAAGCTTCCACACTTTGTCTCTTTTACTAGGTCCAAGTGTAATGGGGGCTATCTATTGCTTAGGCCTACTTTATTTGATGAAATCTAATAACCATTCTAGAAGAACGGTGACACAAATATTAATAAAAGTCTTCGTGTCACTTTGATGAAAGTGTAACTCACCTCTGGTACTATGACAAACACTAGCAAAATGAATCCGATCACCAGATTGACCCAGAACAGCCATCTTAGAAAGGTAAAGTAGGAAGCTACGACTGATCCAAAATGGGATTCGATTTCTTTGATCCGTAGTTCCCATGGAATTAATAGGTTGGAAGTGTTAGCCGCCTCTCGCTTGAGTTGCTGCCATTTCTAAAAGAAAATTTTATTTAGCACACATTCAAATACAAACCGTAAAGCCAAATACAGCACAGAAATTGACGTCAAGAGCAGTTGAAAGCAGTTGTAAGAACACCAGGTTTTCTAGCAGTGTCAACAGTAGAATAGAAAAAAGAAATTAAATACAGAATGAAGTTAAAAAATACTACAATTAAGAAAGGAAGTTAAGGTATTTTGGGTTAATCATTAAAAAGACATTGTCTAAATTGATCTTTACGTTACGCTATCTTTATACAATTCTAGGGGTGGTTGATGGTGGGATAGCAAGCCATTACTTATATTTCATGGACCACAAAATTGATGGAACGCAAATACTAGAATGCCTCATAATTGCGGTTCCAACGCGACCATCCCACGATAGGTATGACGGCACCTCGCCATAGGTCTATCTTCTTGTGCTGCCTATGGCTAGTACTACACATGCACCAGCTAATCGTGTACTATGCCTGATAGCTGACGTTCTGGCTCAGCACGATGCTATTAATCAAATTGCTGACCAATTATCTTTTTTATGTAATAAGTTTTACGAATTTTTGAGCATCTATCATGGGCGATTCTAATTACTATTAATAAATTTATTTTGTATATGGACTTTATGCGTGTAGTATTAATCATTACTATTACTTAAGTGTGTTTTGTTGATTCAGCTTTTACATTACATTGATAATTTTGTGTATTATTATTGTATGATTGCAGTGACATCGCAATGTTCGTATTATTCAAATGACTATATGCGTGCTTGTTTCTTTTTTTTTAAATAAGAATTAATTATAATTTTATGTATCTGCACGAATTTGCTTATTGGTGTTTTGGTATCAAGGGTGAGCCAACACGCTTGTGAATAAAATAAATAAATAATGATTTGGGTGATGTCAATGATAATGGAAAATATTTGCACGGTTATAGTAAGTAAGTGTAGAAACATTTGCTTGTCAGTGTAAATACATTTCACATACCGTTGCAAGTAGAATGTTGAATCTAGCGTATATGTCCCGAGTGCTTTTTGACTGGGCGAGGCGCTCTTGTAGTTGCCCCTCATGCCGCTTGATGTATCCTTTTGCCTGCGAAGTGAAACCGTTATTAGATCAAATTATTTTTAAATTATACGTTGATTTAGATGACGAAGATTAAACTGGTGATAGTTATCATTCCTCTATAACTAAATGCTCTTTCTTGCAAGTGTACTGCCTGTCATCATCAGCCCGATCATTTCAGTTGATAGGTATCAACTATTGGACGTATGTTTACTTCAGGTCATTCTTCACTTTGTGGGGAAGCTCTTTTTTCTGGTATTTACTTGGTATCTGTATGTTGCGAGCAATTTATTACGATTAATACAGTGTGTATTTTATAACGGTCGTCGAGAAAATGTAACACATAGCTTACTTTATATCATCTAATGTAAAACTTTAGAATAGAATCAAGAACCATTTATCTGACTATAAGTATGTCATAAAATACAAGAAGGTAAAAATATTTTTATTGAAAGCAGGTACGAGTAATAGACTCTTTTCAACCTGACAATTTACTGTCTGCTTTTATGTCAAGACAATACATATTGAATTTGTGTAATGTATATCATATTGTATCGTGTATAGCACTATTACTTAAAAAAGTATTTATAGTTATTATGTAAATTCCGATATTAGCTCTATATTTTTTTTAGGATAAAACTTTATCAGATTAGATTAAGAACTATGTATTTTGAAATATTTATAAAATAAATTAATACAGTTTCTTTGCGGTTTTCTGATAATTCACCTGATGTACAATCTTCAGTTTGCGTCTCATGCCAAGCGGTTGTTGCTTTACTGACCCCAACACTTCTTTATGAAGGTGGATGTTCTCAAATATCTGCTCTTGGGTCACAGCTATTGGTTGACCCTCCTCCATGGATATTGCAGTACTGGGTACATGTAGATGTAGAGTGAATCGATGAATAGAAATGTGAAAAATAATACAGAAATATTTACACTATTATACATTCTTTGCTTATACTGAATAAATTCATATGATTTGTTCCAATTATTTCAAAATGGTTTTACGTAATCGAGTCGTTTGTAAAAAAATAAGTGTTATGTGTTAGTGGTTTGAGATGATTATGCCTTTGCAAAAGCACTTGCTTTCAGAACAAGTGTAGTAATTATTTTTTTTAAATCTACAAACACCTATTTGTCGCATTGTAATTTTACACATTGTATTTTTTGTGATTGATTTTATTTCAGATACACGTTGAAATCTATATATTGCTGAAATTTTTTTAAGTTATCTGTATGAGGTTTATAAAGCAACAAGGGAACGTTTCTTACTCTCCTGAACTGGTTGTGAATACAGAGGATCGCCGACGCACCCTTGGTTCGTCGGGCAGAAAGGGAGAAGATGGTCTTCTGGCACGGCCCTTACGCGACCTACGCACGCTGGTTCTGCGTTGTCGTAGCACTGCGCTCAGGCTTGCCGAATAGTCCTCATCTTCGGAACCATCTTTAATAACGATTACGATTAAATAACGACCTTTCTATTTAACAATACAAGTACCTGGAGTAGAAGCACAGCGGCAGTAATCAGTCTTTATGGCTCTATAGAAATTATTTTGTTAATTTTGATTTTCGATTATTAATACATATAGTTCTCAGAATTTTGTACAGTATATGTTAAAAGTCAGCGATCATTCGGCATTTGTAGATTGTATAAAACCGGTCGCTTCTTGCTGCACCGTTAAAATCTTTCTTATTATCTGAGCGAAACAATAGACATACTTATTAAGAAATCTGTATTTTTATTTTTTTTGTTAATTATATACGTATGGACATGTGTATTCCTATTAAATGTTAAAGTCATGGGACGAATGTATTTAAAGATGTTATTGTGAGGTTTCAAAGCAGCTCCCAACGTTTTATATACTACAATTATATTTATATATATACTAGCTGTGCCAGCGACTTCGAAACAAACTCTTCAGCTTTATAATATTATTATAGATTATTGTGAGTCAACCATAAGAGATAGACATAATGCTGTTGCGGGATGTTTATTAGACAATTTTATGTAAAATATTTCCGTCATATATGATTTTTATGTGACTATAACCATTAAGGCTACACACGCGACGGAAGCTAAAAAAATGGAATTACTTCTCTCGTTTTGGAAAGTAAGCGTAATGGAAAGTATTCTATAACCTGCCTAGGAGTATGAAGAATAATTATACCAAGTTTCGTTAAAATCCGTCGAGTAGTTTTTGTTTCTATAAGGAACATACAGACAGACAGACAGACAAAAATTTTACTGATTGTATTTTTGGCATCAATATCGATCCCTAATCACCCCCTGATAGTTATTTTGAAAATATATTTCATGTACAGAATTGACCCCTCTACAGATTTATTATAAGTATAGATTATAATAAAATTGTAATACAATTTATTCCTTGGGAATGACTTTTATAAACAAAACTACCAAATCAAATACAAATTTTAAAAATAATGTATAAGTGTATTCGTAGAGTCGTAAGGATTAATAAAATTTTTGTAAAATTTTATAGGAGCTTCGTTCGCAATGTGAAGTCGTTGCAGACACGGCTCCTTTAAGCTTAACGAAAAAAGAATCTCCAAATTATGTTCGGTCAATCTGCGCAGGTCCATATTATTATCTTGTATGGCAGCTTTTGGGAGTATTCAAGGAATGTTGAAACAATCGTTAGGCTGGCAAATAATTATGGGCTTACAAGCTTGAAATTCTGCACGTTCTGTGTTATTGTTGCTGAAAATATAACATGTAAAATATTGAATCGTATCAATAATAGTGTTATACCAATGCTTCATATTCCAGGTTTAATGTGTCTGATTATTTATAAAAATGTTTAAACTAAAAACTATTAGAAAATTTGCAATATTTTATCTATAAGGTTATATTGACGTAATTTTTTAAAACTATTCAATTTTGTTAAAAATAAACCGTATTGCAATTACTATCTCCCAGTTTGACTTAAAACTAAGTGCTACCTTAATTAAACCTCACCGCGACATGCACATTCGCTAAATGAATCACTTACCTAAATTAGGACAAAACAAAAAGAAACAAGTCATTAAAATGCAAAAAAACAGGTAGTGACGTCTACATTTGGTGTTATAAACAGTTTCTTAAATTATATATAACAAAGTGCAATATAATAAAGATAACATCGCGGCTCTATATAAAAAAATAATAATTTTAAGATCGTTCGTAGTAGTTATTCAGTATTTTCTATTGTTTTATCACATGTAATATGCAAAAATAATACGAAATACGGTAAGTTATATTTTCATTAACAACTTGGAAAGTAGTTCCTAATTTTTCCAATCTCGTCAATCACTCACTCAATCACTTTATATTTTCTTCTTTGCGTTATTGGTCTAATGTAAATAAAATATTACTATTGTGGAGCAACCCACTTACCGCCCGCGGAAGGGGAAAATTTCACTTCATTAGTAATCTGTGTTTCCGATGGTAGATGAAAAAGGTTGACGCCTGACGACGCCATGCTGCTAGGATCTGCCCAAGTGACTGATAGGCGGTCCACGGACGGTTGAGGTGACACCGGTGCGTGCTCACTCGAAGCCTGAATTTTTAAATATTAATTATTCTCTGTTTTATAAGTCTCCTTTCTACTATTTTCTGAGAGTCTAATCGTGTGGTAATAGAATGTAACGAAAGATTTGTAGATAAATATATAACACACTAATACAACTACACCAAAATACTTAATATTAAATAATCCTGGCGTTTGTGTTGGGCAATCTATACAAATAAAATTGTGTGCGCTGCAGAAGTATAGGAGGTCGGTCACTGAAATTTACTAATAACAGGGTGTGAGGAAAGTACGAGTATTCTGTTTCAACTCGAGAGCTTCTTTAAAAATAAATATACACATATTTACACTAAATTACTCGTATATCTTTATTTGTATCTTTAAAATATTGTATAACAAATATTTGACATTTCCAAGTTGTGTAGATCATATAATCAAAAACAGGAAGATTTAATATTGTACATAGGATTGGACCTATTTATATTAAGGTCCGTGATGAAAACAGTGACAAATCGTTACTGATGATTACAGTAATGATTTTAAATGTGATTTTGACGATGATCTGTTGAAATTACAAAGTCTAAAGTAGTACTGCAAATCTTGTTTTAAAGATACTTGAATGAGGCATCAAATTAGCGTTTTACCTAATAAAAGTAAGTAGACCAACACGATGTTGCCACGTCCACAAAAATTTAATCGAGTATGTTATCGAATATCATTCACAATCAAAATATACTTGAATACGGAATAACCAGGACAATTACACGAAATAATAAATTGTCACTCGCTTGCGTTTCCGAAAATAAACTACTGTGGTATTCCGTAAAAAACTCTTTTTGGACATCTAAATCCGTATTGACATTGCATAATAGTATTTTATGCACAAGGCGAATCTTCTACACTATATAGTGTCAGAAGATAAAAATTATATCACTAAACTTTTACAGGTTTCACAGCTAGTTATTTCAACTTCACTTCACTCGACCTTGATTTTAATCACAGAATATCAAACAGCTACAGGTCTTTATATTGCATTGAATTTGTTCTTTATATTGCATAGCTTTATATGAATCATTATTAACGTTATTAAGTTTTAATTGTTCCGGATTATCTCCAATACTTCTGGCACAATTTTGATAAAATTCGGTATCGGAATAGTTTGACCTAGCCTATTATTATAATACTAAATGTCTACTGACTTCTTTATTAATATTTAGATAAGTTAATGATTTCATATTGAATTTTATCCGTATTAATAAAATAATTATTATATAAATGAAATCAAACAAATATTTACGCTCAAGTCCATTTGACAAAGATTACCGATTTGTGCTTTCTGTAGGGCTGTTTCTAATGCTATATTCAGATTTGTACCCTGATAGCTATCAGGGCCAGATTTTAATTATTTCATAACTTTTGTATTTACTGCATATTGCAACCTTCCTCAATGATTATTATTTTTTAGTTAAATTAATGTTTAAATATTTATAATATCTACGTAGACGTACGTACGCAGCCTATTTATGTAGAATCGTCTACCAGATAATCCTATCTCGTAAACAAAGTTTGCAAGAATATTTAATTTTAAGACAGGTCTCTAAATAAAATTGTGTATTGTGTGTTAAAAAAATATTTGTGCCTGCTTGATTTAGATTCGACCAACTACTATTAGTTGGTGAATTCAAGCACCTTCAGATAGAACGTTGAAAGTTTGAAATCAGTTACTTATTATATTATATACTATTACAGTATACGTATTAAATGTTTTGCAGATCTATAAGAAAAAATATACGCATTTAGTCGTCACTTAAAGAATTCTGAAAATATTTTAATAAAATCATTTTCTTTGTAATTCCATTGAGTATTGTGTAAAGAAAACATAATTTTATATCCAAGGTTATGAACCAATTAAGTAGTATATTTAATATGTACCTTTCCTTGTCAAAGTTACAGTATTATTTATATTTAGAATCTATCTTTCTTCGTTATCCACCCCTGGAGTTGCTTAAGTCCATGAGCAGCGGTTAACGCTTAACACGAGGTGTGCCGCTTGCTCGTCTGCCACGTACGACAATAAAAAAAATATATATGTTTTCTTAAGATATTATGAAATTTTGTATAAAATAATATAAAAAATTATTTTTAAAGTTTTAGCTTATTTTCAGTCATTTGAAATGGAGCCCTGGTTGATAGGGATGACCTTATCAATCTGGGCTACATTTCAATTACTGACAATAAATAAATAATAATGATGACATTATACTAAAGTTTGGAATGAATTGCAATAATGCGACGAATTTCTAGCTTGTAATATTTTTGTGAATCATTTTAAATAATTTGAAATACCTAACAGACGGAAAATTACAAATGTTCTATATTCTCTATTTGTACTACTAAAATGTAACATAAATTCACTAGAACTCAGTTAATTTCATAATAGAAAATGCCGACCCCGCGATTTTAATCTAAACCAATTTCATTAAATTCCACGGAATTCACTGTTCACTATTGTAATTGTTCTCGTTAACTTTTAATATTTGTAGTGCTTTCGTAGTTTCACGACACAATTTGATATCAGCGCTGCTGTCAGGTTAATGAATTAATTACACACGGACTACAGTAATGTGTTGTGGATTGTTAATCACTCTCTGTATATTCATATTTAATTTCGATGCGTTGTCTTCGATGTTATTGATTATAAGTAAAGTTTTAATATTGTCATAATTTTGCAATGAAGCAAATTTAGATTTAATAAGTTTAAATTTTTGTTTATATTAAAAATACAACCTATTTTTACACGCGTTTCAACCAGAGGGTGTCAAGTTTCCCGAACTCAGGTCGACTGTAGAACTGCGCTCATCGATGCCCACTGATCGCGAACTACGGAAGCCCGCAAACTTATCACTTAATTAATCTATTTACGACAGAAGAGTGTCTTGCATTTATTTTCAACAATCATTGCAATAATTGCATAGTTTTATGTCACTTTTATGGATTTGCAATATATTTTGATTATGTTGTTTAAAACTGGTATAGATGACGTCATTAAACGTCAAGATTGGTAAGTATTTTTAGCAAGTTTACATCGAACCTTCTAATGCCTAATTTCACCAACCTGGTCTATATTTGCTGTCATTCTGTTTTAGGTGTCTTGTTGTCACACTCCTATTTATTTCACAATTTGGATTCTCCAATTTAATATAAATTTGGTAACATTGACCGTAAGGTATTTTTTGTTTAAGAACTTGGTAAATAGTTGTGAAATATCATAGCTTAACGGTCTCGCCGCTAGCTAAAACACTAATTAGAAGGACCGGGCCACCTAACAATACTCTTTCGTTTTGCCTATTACGTATCAACATTTATACCCAGTGTACACCGCACTTATATGCTCTTATGACGGGGGGAAAAGTCGTCAGGCAACAGGCTTCATCGAAGAAACTCAAAAATGTATGTACATAGACTAATCTGTACTAAACTTACATGAATGGCTAAGATGCTCTAAGTAGATGGCAAAATGTGGGCTGCTGATAAATGAAATAAGTTATTTAGTTGTTCTCGTTTGAGGCTGGCCTTAGGATAGCAAATTATTATAGAATAGCTTTCATTTAGGTGTGGCAATGAGAAATATCTGCTTAACTGTAAGTACTGTCACGTTTGGAATTCTTAGAAAATTACTTGCGGATATTTTCTGTAGTATTCATTAAGGCTTAATGTAATGTTATTGATTTTAGTTGTACGTCATTTTAGTAGCTTGATGTCTTTTGCTTGTCGCATAAAAGAATTTGTTTCATCGATTTGGTAGGAAGAAAATGTTCTATTATTTTGTACATTATATGAAATATATATAATTGTTCATTTAAACTGTATGAGATAGCTATACTTTGTGCCTATGATATTGGAAAATATCTGCTATAATATTATTAAACTAATGATTCACGCTATTGTCGGTTATTGAAAAGAGGAAATATACCACTGTGTTGTCCTAAATGTGTTTCCAATTAATTAAGGCTAACAGCGTAAAAAAGCTGTTGTTAGCGACTGTACAACCATGATACAATATGAAGATCGTCACGCAACGATCATCGGCGTCCTGGTGCGCTTATTTTGACTTATTACATCTACACCCTCTGTGGACAATACAATTGATTGACTTTTAATTAATGTTTCATTTGTTTCTTTTTCTATGTGATATATTGACAGATTAGCAGACTGTTCACCAGATGTTAAGTGGTTACAGTCGCCTATAGTACATATATAGGATTCCCAGCATATCTGCGACCTCCACAAAAACTATAATGTATGTTGCAAACATGTCATATAAGATGGACAGTCATCACTGCTGTTTTGCGGCAGGAGTAGGTGTTACGGAAGTACCCAAGCAGAGGACCCTGGTATATAATCTCTCTCCGATGCACTTACTTAAATCGGCTTAACTAGAAGCCAGTTATGGTGTAAATCAATACAGACCATCCTCGTGTCGTGTTTACAGGCAGTAACTTTCGACTGATGAGGACTATAGGTAGCCTTATTAGCATTTTAGGGGCGTATACTGAGAATTGCTTTACAGTTTGGTAGTTTGAAGAAATTAGATCATGATATTTTCAGTTATATTAGTAAATAATTATAATAAGTATTGATGCTGATACACTTATATTTTCGTGACATTTTAAGTACACATATTTTTTGCATACATTCATATATAATTAATATCTTTTAGTTTAATTGTGATTCTATTCAAAAAAAAGTTAATAGGAAATAAACTGCCGAATTTTGTAATTGAATAAATGTTTCGAAAATTTTATTGATGAATTTTGTAAATATTTCTGGTTTGTCATTATTGTGGTATAAAAAATATTACGTGTCAGTCAACTTTCAATTTACGATTTTCCTTTCAGTATTTAATATTATCCATCATCATCCATCTTATTACCTTGATATTAAATAATAATAATAAATATTTGTTACACTTACACCAATTAGCCTAGCCCAAACCAAGCTCCTACCCCTGTGCTTATGGGTTCTAGGGTAACGGATAGATATACATATTTAAATATTTTTTTATAGAAGTATATATCAACAACCATGACTAAGGTACAAATGCTCGCATTCATCACACAGACATCTGCCTCCACCGGGATTCGAACCTGGGACCTCAGAGATGGCAACATCTTCAAACCGGTGTACTATTTACTCGACTATGGAGGTCGTCAAATATATGAAAGGAAAATATAAAAAAATAATATAAACATTTATTTGAGTATATCTAAACATATACATTATAAAATATATACACATATATCCTAGTATGAATATATATAGGGTGGAAATTTGTAATGCCACCTGGAGGGGAAGTACTCTTAATACTGTAGATAGAAAGTTTTACTTAAAGGAAACATTCCTTTATTTTTGAAAAGAAATAAAACTGCATTCAAAGATTTTTGAAAATTCACTTGCCCCACCCGGTAATCGAACCGACTAAAATCTGCAAAAGTTTCACCCTGTATTTTTATTGCACCGATCGGTAGGGTCAATTATAAGGATCAAATCTCTCCAACAAACTTCATAAATTAAATGAAAGGAAAACAATGAAAACTTAATTTAAAGAATTAATAATTTAAGATTTCATTGATTTCATTTGTTTCATAGTAATTTGTACGTTCTTGTACACAGACAGATAGTACGAGTATTTCCTTAAGCGACCTAAGGAATCTATACTTTGGCAGTCCCAAATCCGAACGTCTGCATATATGCATTTATCAAGTTTGGTTTTAGTAATAATATGCGTGGCATTTTGCATTTAATGTTATGTAAGCGGAACTTAATTAAACAATTCCATATTTACATTTACAAGGCTGACAAAGAGATAAATAAAATAGTTATATAATTTGTATTATGAGCGTAGTGAAAGTCTCTCTATCTATGTGCTGTACATATTTATAGATATCCTTGACAAGTAATTGGGGAAGACGAGAATATTGGTGGAATCTCAGATTTTCTGGTGAACAAACTTAATGGATTTCATTCCCTACAAGGGTGTCAACATATCCGAGTAGAGTCAGCAGGTAAATCGGATAGGTATAAAAATTCTGTATTATTGGCATTTTGTTTATTTGATGTAAATGACTCTGCTGTATTAATATTTTTTATCATGTTCTGTTTACTAATAACTACACACTCCCTGCAATATACGGCGAATATAGGTCATTCTTATTCTGGCTCCTAAATATATATTTATTTACCTTATAATTTTTCACGAGAATATAAGTAAATCCAATTTAAACATATTTTCTTATTTATTAGCTTAATTGCCTGTAAATTAAAATATTTCAGTAACTGCAGAAACGGCAGGAAAAACAATCTATAATTAAGTAATATAAAAATATCAACAGCTGGTTATGGAAATTGGAAGGTCATCAAATAACACTATCACCGTTTTTGACAGCGCTTGACTATACAATTACCATGCCTCAACACTCATTCCATTATCCAGGCCGCGTCCCCGCCTAATAATTAAAGGGAGATTCCTCATGGCCATGGCTTCGATTCACGACTTCAGATTTATCGCTTCCATGCCTTATCTAATTAGCATTTTATTTCGTAATAATGTTTCTTACTTGCGTATATTTAAGTTATCGTAACTATTATCTAGTAGGTATTATAGGAGTTCAATAGGACTATAAAGAATAGATATTCAAATCATTCGTTTACAACATGTTATCTTTTTGTTTAAATATATTATTTTAGTTTGTACGTAAATACGCTGGACAATACTCGTAGCTACACACGAATACGAGCAAGAACTCGTGGACATCTAGTGCGGTCTTTTACCCAAATCAATCTTGGGTCGTCTGGGGTGTTAGTTTTCCATTTTCCATGTCTCTGTTAATAAGAACATCCATGTAAGGCAGGTCTACCGCCTCTTCTGGCCTGGGTACTCATGTCGAGTACTGATCTCGACATGTGATCTGGTGGCCGCCACATGACGTGGCCAAATCACCTTAGGCAGCTCTCCCCAACCTTTTCTGGTATAACCGCTACTTTAAAACTGCCTCGAATGTAGCCCATCTTAGCATTGTCATTTCTGCAACTTGTACTTTCTTTTCTTGATGCTTTTTCAGTGCCCAGTTTTCGCCGCCATACCCCATGGCCGGACGCAATGCTGTTTTATATACTGCGGATGGGTATTCTTTTATCGCAGACTTCGCAGAGCACCCCAGAGAGCTCCCTCTACTTCATCCACCCGGGGCTTACGCGGTGGGTTACTGCGTCTATAGACCCATCATTACAGATGAAGGAATTATTTAAATTTAAATATTTGGAATTTGAAGTGGTCGGCTTCTTTGAGTGGAGTGCTATGCAGGTAGATAGTGTTGCTGCTGTTTGCATATGCATATGCTCAGTTACAAAATTACTGCATATTGTGACTTTACATTTTATGTTATAGTAGACAATGTACACTGTGGTTCTTGTGAAGGTTGCACATGTGTTGCGAAACTAGTGAGCTGAACCAGTTATCTCAGGTGGGCATTCTGCTTGTATGTCACCATATTATATAAAAAAAACCTGCACGGGGTCTAACTAAAAAAACTGTCATATATAGTGTCACAACAATTAATCTTAGATAGAATTAATATGTAATATAGAGTAATTTGAAAAGAATTTATATAGAGTGATTTGTTAAGATTTGAAGAATAATTTGGATTGAGATGTTACCGTCATCCCTAAATTATTATCCCCGTCAATATAATCATTAATTTCCTATAGACATATATACAAGTGGGTTGTTGCGAAAATATAAATCGATATTCAATCTGTCTAATAATATATTGTTACAATAAAATCAATCTTATTGGTTACCAAGCACGATGATCGTGATACAAACACCCAAATATAACTGTTCTACTAAAATTCTATTATACGCAAATACTGCAAATGAGGACGTGATATCGTGTCCATTCAAAGATTTGTATGGGTCACTAGATAACTATAATCGGTTACAGTAGTAAGTAGGTAAGTTTTGTGTTATAAATTAATAATAGTATAATTGTTAGGTTATTTTGTTCAAAATGTACAGAGCACATGAAGTTTTATAGCGGATTCTTTGTAGAAGTTTTTGCATTTTTATTGTTGTACTTAATTCAACAAAACATTATTTGTAGGTCTGTATATGTTGCAAAAAAATATTTATCTGACGCAACTTGTTACTAAGAAAGTAAAAACCTATTATTATATATTTATTCTGGTCGCAAAATTGAAAAACTATGGCAGCCGAAAGCAGTACGTATTCGTAAATGATGTGTGAAATACTTTACGTGTACTATTTGGTTGCTAGTAGCAGTTTATAATTATGACTTTTAAAAAGGACAACAAAGTGATATTTACGATAACCATTATACTCAATAATTAATATTCTTCGTAATTTATATATCTTTGCAGATGATTAATGAACATTATATAAGTGACCTTATCACTATAACTAATGTTTATAGATAACTAGCACCTATATAGAAGACTAGCACCTATATCGTAGATGAATGCTTTTAATGAGTTGATATATAAACTGTAATGGGTAGGTTAGACATACTGAAAAATAAATTTATTTGAACTATTATTATTGTATGTGACGGATTCTCAAACTTTATACTGACTTAAAGTTTGATCGTAAACAAATATTAGTCGGAAATAGTAATTTTGGGTAAGCCTGATTATGTGCGCAGCGTTCAAGATTTTAAATTATGATCAAGCTGAAAATTTATCACGAACTAGCAAACTAATATAGGTTCGATTCCCGAGCTGATATCCAGTTGTTAGACTATACTAATATTTTAAAGAGGAAATGTTGTTTATATGTGACAAGTAAACTTAAAAACTACAGAACTGATATCTAAATATTTTACGATTAGAATGCTATATTAAAGCTGATGGTTATAGGTTATGTTATAATTTTTAGCGCTAGATAATATTTCTGTCCTACGTAAAAACTCGATAACTAATTCATCAATTTTAACAATAATTTACCATTAGAGGCTTCATTATCCTTGATTAACATACTCTATAATATATTTTTTATCTATATTCCACCAGTGTGTAGCACTACAGACACATGTGAGTAGAGTAAAATGTAGTGTAAGTGTAAGATTTTTTTATTTAAAAGCGTTGCACTAATGTCTACGCAAGAGCAAAGCTTGAATAAAGTTTGTTTCATATGTAGATAGATCAACACACATAGGTAACTTTATTTTGTCCACAAGAACGTGGGACGTCATACAAATAAAATTGAAGAAGACAGCTTTTAATTTCAAGACTGTACGGAAGAACTTTTGTAACTTATCCCGGTTATTTTTGCTCGTCAGTGGCCTGGGTTGGTCAAATTAGCAGGCTTTCATCACGGCGGCCTCTGACGTATTACATTTCGTTAATTGGCTCGTGTTTGCGGCCGCGCCAAGTTCTGTAATTATGAGCGAACACTTACTTTAGTGCTTGCTACTTGCAGCTGGATTTATTTTTCTTCGACGAAGTTTATTTAACTTAAGTACATTAATTTCCTTTATACATCACTTATGTTCTGAAAATGTGCTTCAATTTATTTAACATTTGTTATCTACATCGAATTGTTGAGTTGTATATAAGTAAATTAAAAAAAATTATAAGACTCCTAGGAGCTTTTCTGGCAATTTATTATTTAACATTTTTATGAAAGAATTGTTTTCATTATAGTTCGATTTATTCGTTTTTAGATTTCGTACATAGTACCAAAAAATATCAAAACCGTTGTTGGTTTATTGTTTGTCTGTTGGTTTGTTAGACCCTTTTTTCTTAAGAATGTAGTAATCTAAGTCGGCACAGTGAAGAGATATGTCCTATAATGCTCAGTTTCGTTTCTCAGCGTGCATCTTTGGCACTTGAAAAGGAATTAAAACCTATACCTGTGAACTTAAAATTTTGAAATTTGGCATGAAGCAATTTATGTAGCAAGATTAAAGGAATATTTCCAAGATTTCCAATATTTGGTGTTATGGTCTGGTCATTGGTCTTCTAATCAGGAGTTGACACTGCCATATACCAATGTCTTTTTCAAATTTCATATTTACATTTATCTGAAGCTCCTATTGTACGGGAATACGTGCCCTTCGGTGGGGACAGAGTCTAATGGGATGTTCTCTCGAGCAACCTTTACATGTTGGCCTTGAGACAGCTCTTAAATCGCTCGTAATAGCGGTGGCTTTCGCAGAGCAAATGTAAAGCTTGACATGTGTTAACACAAGCAAACAGGAATTTGTTACTTTTAATGAGAAATCTTCTTAATACGTGGTTGTCAATCATTTCGAAATAAGCACACGGACTCATTTTGAAATGATCTAACGATTATACATATATAAAACGACATGGAGGAATGAAATAACAGTGTGTTATGTTTTCCTGTTTTAATAAAGTTTAACATTTATGTATTATAATTATCTTTCGTTATCTCATGTCCGTAGAGAGCACATAATTATTCATTCTAATACCCCACGTAATTAGTCAGCCAATTGTGCTATCTATAATGCCATAAACACAAACTATTCAAACTAACATTCATGTTTCAACGGTTGTTTTCGGTCCGGGCTATGAATAACATGGGCAGAAAAATTCATGGAAACAGCATAGCTATCGTACAAAAATTTATATGTTCTCTTATAAAACCATTTTAACCCACCCTACATAAACCACTTACACAATAAAAATAATGTATGTATACAATTATTATAAATACTAGCGGACTCGACAGACTTCGTCCTGTCAAAAAGATTTGTACAGTGGCAGTTTTTTGTTCCTAATTATTTTATAGATAATATCGCATAGCCAACCAAATCGCAAAAAAAGTCTAAATGACCTATTACATTTTGTGGCTATTCAATTTTGGAACGTGACATTTAATCCTCCAACGATGTATTCTGTGCTCCAACACACGCACGCACACTGTTTTGATAGATATGATTGAATTTCAACTATATGTAGCGTTAATAAAGCGCAAATTGACTCTTTGATGTTAGGAACACACCTTCATTGCTTAGACAACAGTGAGTGCTTACAATTTGAACTTTATACAATAACAATAAAGCTCAATTCGACTGTACGTTTTAGTTAGAAAACGTTTGCATGGGAAAATAAAAGGGCTCTTTTTAGAGTATTTCCGATAATTATTCGAATTTTCCTCATTGTAAAAACCCTCCGTGAACTTCCACGAACATTAAAAAAAAAGAATTGGCCAAATTGGTCCAGGCGTTGTTGAGTTATGAGCTTACCAATACATTTTGCGATTCATTTTTATATATAAGATTTCATGAATCATCATTTCAGTCGAGAGATGCTCTCTATTGGATATTTATTGTCACAGCTTATACACATCCCCACCAAGGGCCACGGGCCTATCATAATTATGTGGTGTGCTGGCCCTTTTTTTATACCAGGTAAAACTTCAAGAAGATTGGTTGACTACGCCTTAGAAATTCTTCATAGGTGTGTGCAGGTTGCCTCACGATGGTTTCCTTCAACCGTAGAAACATCAGATAAAAACGAAAAATACAGTGGTACGTGGCAGGACTGACCGCGGGCCCCGCTAAACATCCGATTCATAGACTAGCGCTGAGACCACAGCGCCACTGACGCTATTGGATATTGTCTTTCCCCAAAGGTCTCCGTATCGATCAGTCTTTCATCATCCAGCATCCTTCCTGACATTTTCACCACGTTGCCGGTCTTTTTTTTTTGTTCCTCTGAGGAAAATGCATTAAATTGCATACTCCGGCTGTGGCGAGCCGGCGGTTATGTGGGGCTCTCCTCCTTAGAAGGGGGAGGCCTTGCCACTAAAAACCTCAGGGATTGCCTTCCTCAGGCATGTAGGGAGCTCCCGGAAACACCAAGCGACTTCCGGGAACACCCAGTGTCCGCTTCCCTGCCTATACAGGGGAGCCCTCCTCGGGGGAGGCTACAATACCTCCCCCGATCTCCACCACCGACGACGCCCCCCGGTAACGGAAGGGGCGAGGTCCCTCTCGGGCCGCCTTATCCGCTGCGACGGGCGCGCTTTCCACACGCCCGCCGGCGACATGCGGCGGCGCCGCAGTTGTGCTACCGAGCCCGGCGCCGCCTCCTTCGAGCGGGATCGGCCATCTCCCGACCCCGCTCGGCGGCCTCCTTCTGGAGCATTACTGCTTCACAGAAGGAGGCCACAGCCCTCCAACCTCCCTCGTCCGCCAGCATTGCCGCAATCAATGCCGGCGGAGACAGATCTCGCCCGATCTCTGCGACCAAGACTCGACGTTCGGAGGCCCACGCGGGTCACTCCGCCAGCGTGTGCTGGGCCGAGTCGAGGTCGGACGTTGTCGGTCTACCTACTACTCTAGGACCTTCAGTACTGTAAGCAATACGCCCTGCTCATTTTCACTGAAGATTCGCAGTTCTTCGGACTATATTAATAACATAATCAGTTCCAAAACGGAAGAGCCCCGCTGCTTTAGACATAGTTACAGTCTTGAACATTTGGCGGAGGAAGTATATACGACCAAGAGCCCGTTGTTAGAGGCGTCATCGTTATACAGTTAATAGTTTATCTGTCGAAATGGACTTCTTGTGAAGATTTTACCAATGCCGACAACCGTACTGACTAAACGCTTTTTATGGTATATTTTTTAATATGTGTTATATATTATAGCTTATTGTGAAACCTGGGTAACTTATAATAGGGTAACAAATATTTTTCAGAATTATTCTAACCTGAGGTGTAAGCTCTAACCGCGTATCTGTTATAGATCGCGACCGTGGTTCCAGCTTCAAAATACCGCGCTCCTTTCCCTGTGAATAAAATTAAGTTGTTATGTAACTTTTTTACACAAAAGATATTGTACCTACTTAGTTAGAAATATTTCAGCTATAGCAGGGCAATTATGTTTAGAAATTGTTTAAGTATATTGTTAAGTGAAGTGGTGTCAAACATAAAATCCCTTTCCTTAAAAAGTAAACAGAAAATTAAAAATATTATATAAGTAAACAGATAAAATGTCGTTATTTTTAAAATTAATTACATCTACTTGATATAATAGTACACCTGTTTTTAAACGTTAATCGGAGAATTATGAGTTGAAATAGGCTTAATTTTTTATTTTCGCTTTGAATATTTTATACTTATTTAATTTGATATTTCAGCTTATGCGATAGTATTTTCTTATAAGTTCTTGTCAAAATTTATTATTCATCTAATATAATCGTTTTCATCTAATAAAACTAATTGCTGTCGCTAGTTGATTATAGTAAGTAAAATCAAATAATTTTAGTTTATTAGATAAAGGTAGGACAGAACAGAACTGATACGGTTCGGTCGTTCTGCGTAACATTACAATCTCAGCATGTCACTTGCAAGAAACAGTTAATTTAGAAAATCTTTTATTATTAAGTATCTTGTAGGAATCTAATTATTATTTGCTGAAATTTGCATTTATGTTCTTTTCTTTTATTATATTTCTCCGCAAACTTCATTGCTTACGTTACATTTATCACCTCTCAGTACTCGAATTAATACGGAGAGAAACTAAACGATTGGGGACAAGGCATCCTTTCATATTAAGCTACTATAATGATATAAATTATAGCTCAATCATATGGAAGTAGTACGGGTATTGACAATTACTCAATTTCGTTTGCATTAACTTTGTGAAAGATTATTGCAAAGCACTCAGTACTTCCGCAAATGAAAAAGTCGAATGCGTGCCATCTACGAATAAAGATTGAACAGATATAATTCTTCCATCACTGACCGACTTTTATTTCACGCCGTACCTTAGATTGTTGTTGGCAATAAATTATAGATATTTCTGGCACAATATAAGTCTACTTAGTAAGTATATCTTTGAATGATCTGTTATTTATAAAACATAACAGCTTATTGTTGATTTGTCATATTTATTACTAATGTGTTTATTCAGAATGCATAGTAAACTAAATTAAGCATAAAAATAAAGAAAAGACTAATTTAAAATTTAATGTTGTTAAGGCAGGTAATCTTTTGAGTATATATAAATCAAAAGGGTTACCTTCCCATCCATGGTTAGCAGGCGGTCACCATCAACTGTTGTCTGCGACTGTGACATACTACCGTACAGTTCCTGGGTGGCAGAATGTCCCAAGCCCGATTATTCAATTTATTCGCACGTCAAAACTAGACAGCAAACGATGCTATCGTGAGCATGCCGTGCTATTACTTTGATTAGCTCTTTTACTGCTGTCGTGTTGAACCACAAAGAATTTATTTCAGCTGTGAATTATGTTGGCATAAATGGATTGTTTGCTGAAACTATAATTTTTTGGGTTATTTGGAGCTAGCTCATATTTTTTGCGCTCGTAAAATATGGCATATATTTTGAAAATATCTGGACATATTGTATTTTTTTTATTTTACCCGAGAATACAGTTACATACCATAATTTAATACTATATGACACCATAGTATTATAATGTAAAAAAACATAGCGTAATTTTGATATATTGAATACGAAGTGTTTGAAATGGCTTAATAATATAATATAATATTTTTCGAATAACATTGAATCAAATAATAAATAAAATTAATAAATTATATGGACATCCTCTTTTGTTGAATTTCTTACCTTGGGTAGGACCAGCGCACCGCAAAAGACCGTAGTTAAGCAACTATTGTGTTTCTGTGTGTGACTGATATTTTCTCCACTTATCGAGGATGGTGGTCAGTATCCTAATGGTATTGGCTGCATGGAATATATAGTTGGCATGGAATAATACTTTAGGAATTTTCCACGATTTGATCGCTCATGGATCGTGTGTGTTCGTATCTATTGTAAGGATACCGTACCAAGGAAAAAGAGCTCCGTAAAAAGCTCTGAAAAAGAGTATAGATAAAAAAAATGTCGATTACCAAAAGTGT
The DNA here is from genome assembly GCA_036419045.1 of Scirpophaga incertulas. Classification (NCBI taxonomy): domain Eukaryota; kingdom Metazoa; phylum Arthropoda; class Insecta; order Lepidoptera; family Crambidae; genus Scirpophaga; species Scirpophaga incertulas. The sequence goes on along the minus strand of CM071626.1, from coordinate 11,715,164 downwards.
CAAACAAATATTACATATATTTATTTGAGGAAGATTTACAATTATTCGGCCCACAAATTAAAAAATATACAGCACTCATAGAAGAAGAGAACGCTGAACATATTTATAACGTTGATTTTGTGCCTTTTATTATCGAATAAATGACAAAGACAAAACTATTTTATAAATAAAATACATTTAGTATTAATCATCTTTAGTGGGTATTTAAACAATATAACAAAAATATCAATCTTTCTCACACTCTTTAAGCGAGATTACCGCTGTTATTACATTTTATCTGCATTACACTGCTTTTAAAATATTTAAATTTTATATATTTTCAAATATATATATTTTATATAAGTTTTATATATTTTACAGTTACACGCTTCTGCCTGCTACGCTGTAATTAGCGAGTGGAAAATGAAGGACTGTTAAAAGGGGTGAGACGGTCGTATTGTTTTACATTGTTTTCAGTATACATACAATAAGTGTGTTACAGTTTGATCTCAAGATTATTCTTATGTGACTGGCATCTGACAAAAAAGGATGTTTTCTAGTAGTACTGTTATACTGTACCGCTATAAAATAATAAGAATTGGGTGCAGTAAATGTAACGCCAGAAATAGGATGATACTCGAGTATTTTTTTTTTATACTTTCATAAAAGTTAAATTTTTCATTGACTTTTTGTAGCAATTATTGATTGATTTTTGATTGAATAATTCTTGTTTTTACCGATGAAACTAAGTCGAGTGTTGTGAAAAATTAATAGTAATCAAATTTCGCCGATGAAAATATAAATGGGCGACATATTGTTAACAAACGTGAAATTATTTATATTATGAATAGCTGTTTCAAATTATAATTTGTGTCTGTTAATACCATTTAGTTCGAACTAACACAGGGGGTCTTTATTAATTTAAAGATTTTAGTAATTAATAACGGCCAATGCTTATTTACTAAGACAGAAATCGTAAAATTGTTCTAGTCCTTGTTCTTGTAAAATATTGGAATAATATATCATTTTAGAAATTTATGAAATCTGAATTATGGAGACAAACCAAAAGAACTAAATAAGTCCAGGCGGCTTAACGCCGTATGTAACGAAGCGATTCAAATTTCCATCTATTCATTATGTTCGTAATCTGAGTTGTACTATATTATCTGAACCGCATTTTCAATTCTTTTCAGTTTCTGCTTCTATTCTTTTCTATTCTCCTGTTCAATTGATCCAACTTTTTGTCTTTAGTAGTTACGTTATCTTATTTGAAATCATAGACTGTACGTCTATACGAATCATATTTTTTATCAATTGACTGCTTTAACAATAATTAGTCAGAGTGAAGAATTAATAAAGATTTCAATATTTTTCCGCACTTGGATTGAAATGTACAGATGTCACCTCGAGTTAAAATATATCCTTTCAGATTATGGTCAAACAACTTCACGGATATATTGGCTCTGTGTAGTGCCTCGTTATAAAATAATCTATTACTTATTAATATTAATGTATATACACATAGTTAAGTAAGTAAGTAAGGTCTGTACATAAATAATAATTCCCAAAAAAATATTATTAAAAATATCATACTGTAGTCATCTACTGCTTCACAGAGAAACTAGGAAGTAAAATCTTAGGGAGGGTTGGTTTTTTTACTATACACAAGAGGTAGCAATTAATGAAGCTGATTTGGTAGTAATGTGGTTTGTCAACAGAGGGCGTTCAAGTAAGATTTTTTGTGGAAGCTTAGGAAGTTATTAAGTGTATAAATACTTGCTCAGGTATAGCGTGTAGTTTTATTGCCGTTTGACCTCACTTTACATAAAATAAGCAATCAACTTATTTTATGTAAAGTGAATCTGTGTAATTTATTATTATTATATTTGTTATTTCTTTTTGTGTTTTCATATATAACAAAAGTGTTTCTTTTATCTATCTTAAATGTCTGATATTCAGACATATTACTTAGACATCAAGGCGACATCTTGATGTTTAAGTATAATATGTCTTATATGGGCACATAAAAATATGCATGCATTTATGAGTTTTATTGCTGTCGTGCTGTGATCGAACTCGCCCGTAGAGACATCAGTAATTCAGACAGCAAATCGTCCTCTGGTTGTTTATCTAACCTTGAACCGATTCAAACACATCAATAAGAAATAATGAAAAGTTTTTTGCTTTTATTAAAAAAGTTACTTGATAATATCTAACTGCTTTAAATTTTACTAATTAATAATAATTATAGAAGAAAACAGAGGGACATGACGAAATAAACCATTGTTTTTTGAAAAATATTGCTCTATAGTGTTTTCCAGGGACAGGTGACTTACATTTGCATGGAAAGTATGTAACTTCCAATATTCAAACATTAGGGAGTCGGAATGCTTGATTCTGCATTGCAGTTTGAAAGGGCATATTGCAGGAACTACTAGATACTAGTGACATTAGCTTGCAGTCAGCCTTCAAAAAATGCTCTCCCGTAGTTTTGTTCTGACAGAGAGAGAGAGAGAGAGTAATACGCCTTCACATGTCGCCCTCAACTGCCCTAACTGCGGCAAGGCCAGCTTAACTAATTCACAATCAGCTCAAAAACATTTTGTAATTATCCGTCTGTGGGTCAAATTTGGAATATAATAGATAACGTGATCTTATGTATCGCGATTATAAAAAGTTGGCGTTAAACTAACTACTGAACACAATCAACCCACTTTTTCGTCCTACTAACATTTAACTTACAATATTACATATATTGTAAGTACAATATATGCGTAATTGTACTTACAATATATGCATATATAACTATAGTTATGTATGCATATATTGTAAGTTATAGTTAGTATTAATTCTAGTAATTCTAATTTTAAAAATGCAGGCAAGTATACGTGAGTATATAAGTAGTTAATTAACTTAGCGTGGTTTTACGATTAGACTCTAGATGCAGATGTTTAACAGATGTGACTATTACATCGATATCTTTAGAGTACACAGATTTGTCAGTGCGACGTGAGAAAACAAATACCAGGAACGTTTCAAATTAAATTACCGTTTTTTTTATGTCTAAGCTAACTCTCTAAATGGAACAATTACATTGACGGTAATTTTTTGATATACCTTTAAAATTCGTTTTATAATAAACATGAAACATTTTAAAATTCTTCATCCTTTGCCTACGTATAACGTAATGTTTCTTATTCATAAGCACACATAAAAATAGATATTATATATGTTGTAGGTATTTATAAATTGTTAGATTGAATTATGATGAAAATATATATAAAACTAATTTACGTAGAACATAAGTAAATTCATTTACAAATCTAGTGATTTTTGAATGAAATGATAATCATTCCCCATTCTCGCTAAAATAATTTTCTAATCATTTTGATAATTGTTTTAGCGTTACATCAATTTGAATATAACGTTGATGTTATTTGCGATTAACGCAATGAGATCAGCTTACGGTTCTAACTATATCCGTAGTGGTTGAACGTATCACAGCACACTCACGGATTAAATCCACCATGGAATACGGAAAGCGCCTTTTATTATTAGATGTCCCTTTTTGGACCAGTGCCAAACGAATCCTGGAATGTCATCGACCTATAGGGCGCTAACTGCCTGCTCGATAGGATTCTTAGTAAAGTTTTGATTTTGTGACAAGGCTCTGTCAAACTTTTAAGTTAGGTATATAATAAACTTTTATGTATATAAGTGTAATGTACGTTTCTATCGGTAAAAAAGTTATATATTGTTTGATTATTACTTATTAAAATTTAAGATTATGAACTTTTTAAGCTTTTATAAAATTGTTGAAACTACTTGGTGAAAATGAACTTTAAAAAAAGTAATATATCCTAATTTTGTTCTGTAACATTATTCGCGAGTAGGTATAGATCGAATGTGAAATTTGATCATGTTGTCTTTAATTTTGAATACCAAATCTAATCTATGTATATTCCGTTATTTTTGAACGTATCTTTATGTCTCAACCATTTGAATGGTTAAAAATATATAAATACTGCATACAAGTGTTTTAAATTAATTAGGCGATAGGTTTGATCTTGATAGATTCTGTTCAAGTCGATAATTTGTTCCAGTCAATCAATGTCTATAAGGCGGAATATACTACTTTATTAAAGTATCTCAAAAGGATTTTTTTTTGTTCTTTAATGTTTTTAGTATTTTGCAAAGCTCAAGTGTTGTTATTTTAACTATGCTAAATATGTGTAAATCTGCTACTATATGTGTAAATCTGTAATTAGTTTCATGAAGTTTGTATAAGTTGTATGTTCAGAAATGTTAATTGTTGATTTATCTTATTAAATAAAAGAAAATATTGTATTTAAATTACACCAGTAACAAAAGTACGAAATATCACTTAGAGTTCAGCTAGAAGTTGCTATCAAATTTTATTTAAACTGTCAGCTCGTGCAGTTTTATTAAGATTCAATGAATCTTTGTAAAACAGCAATTAATCAGTTACAATCAAATTTACTAGCAATATAATTACATAATCAGCCGACAGAACCCAGAAAATCAAAGCTCGTGCTCAATCACAAGTGATATAAATTAACAATAACTTAATATCAAAGTAAGGTGTAACTAAAATTGTATTCACAATCTGATGTTTTGTGCAAAGAAACCCACCGCACTTCAGTAGGTCCTGTCCAAATTATTTGAGCACGTAATACCATTATATTATGTTACTTACATATTTTGCGACTATATTTTATTGTTTCATTTTTATACATATAAGAATCAATTCATGTTATATCTAAAACAAAGTAAGCAAACGGAACATATTTCAAAATATTATGACAGCTCTACATTGAATTAAATTTATAGTGGTTCAAGTGTTCGCATAATTATTATTGAGTCATCGATCTACGAATTACGATTTGTAAGCCCGAACGATTATTAATAATTAGAATCAGTTATTTGTTTATTACAATATTTGCTAGCTTCGTATTTTTAGACGTCGAAATAGCTTATTATGTAATTCTTTATTATATTATTTTGAATTTTATACATTGCTCTGTTCTTGGCGTGTTCTTACTTTCGCCAACTTTTCGATTACATATAAATCGATTCAATCAATACCATATAAATTTCATATTTTATCCAACGGTCCCACGGTGAAGAAAAATCAACCTAAGAAAACCTTTATACACATGCAAAGACATTTATGTAAAATCTACTAATTCGCAGCAGGGTAATACGAGTAGTTTAGTAAATACCTATATTAACCCAACGCGACTAGTATATAGTTAGATTCATACCCCTCAGTATGTTTGAGTTGTGATGACGACAATCTCTTAGATTAATTCCTGCACTACAAAGAACACAACATTTTTTTTAATATTCGGCTGTAGTCGTCTATGAGGACGGAGTTAACGGTCAGCTAACGGAGTAGCATTTATCTGTTATTTTTACATTATTACGTGGAATGTAAGTTTATACGTTTCTATTTTTCCGATAATTATGGTGTAACAAACATAGGACTACTATGGTTGCTTCTGACTGAGGTCGTCGTTGTCGTTGAAATTCAATCGAATCCAAATAATTTTTTATTCAGATTTAAAACTCTACATGTGATCTTATATACTAGAACACGATTAGCGTAGACATGTTTTTGAAAAAGATAGCTTCAATCTATATAGAATGTATGTATATGAGAAATATATTTCATGCAGCTCAAATTATATTTTGGAAAAATCTTATGTAATCAAGGTGAAAATTATTTTATTTTATTACATATAGTTTGTTTGTTGTTTGTTATAGTTTGTTTGTTATTACATAGTTATCATGGTTCTATTATGTTCCTTCTAACTAGTTATTTCTTAGAATTCTGTAAATGAGAATTCAGTTATAAATATACTTGATTTTGTGACAACACTACCGCTTTGATATAGTCTGAAGAGTTTGAATATGTTCAGAACTCTTATATGGTTAAAATAAATTTTAATACCTTATTCACTAGCTGTGCCAGCGACTTCGTCCGCGTGGAATAGTTATTTGGAGCATCATATTTATTTTTGCAAACAACCACCTCAGCTGTTACTCGATCTTGACAACGCGACATATCCAAATTTCATCACCATAAAAACGAGTCTAGTGAGTTAACATAAAAAGATAGACATATACTGTCGCGGACATTTTTTTAGATGATTTTAAGAGGAATAATTCTTTCATACATATATTTTTGGTATCTAGAATCGTTTTCGCAGCGCACGCAACGGAAGCCTTCAAAGATGAATAATTTTCACCATTTTCCATTATTTCTTCGCTCTTATTAGTCGCAGTGTGATGTTATGTAGTCTAAAGCCTTCCTCGATTAATGGGCTATTCAATAAAAAAATAATTTTTCGATTTGAACTAGGAGTTCCAGCGATTAGCGCGTTCAAACAAACAAACAATCAAACAAACAAACTCTTCAGCTTTATAATATTAGTATAGATTATTATGAGTCAACCACAAAAGATTGACATATGCTGTTGCGGGATGTTTTTTAGACAATTTTATGTAGAATATTTCCGTCATACATGATTTTTATGTGACTTTAACCATTGGCTACACACGCGACGGAAGCTAAAAAAATGGAGTTACTTCTCACGTTTACCCAAAATTTCTCTTCACTACTCTGCTCCTATTGATTGTAGCGTAATGGAAAGTATTATATAACCTGCCCAGGAGTATGAAGAATAATTATACCAAGCTTCGTTAAAATCCGTCCAGTAGTTTTTGTTTCTATAAGGAACATACAGACAGACAGATAGACAAAAATTTTACTGATTGCATTTTTGGCATCAGTATCGATCCCTAATCACTCCCTGATAGTCATTTTGAAAATTACTCTACAGATTTATTATAAGTATAGATGTCAACACATGACAAATAAAAAATGAGTCACACAATATGAGACTGCTCTTAGCAGTACAGACAAAATCACATTTGTACAAATATTATTTGGACCCTGAGGTCGTAACTATGAAGTTTCTGGATGAAAAAACAGACAATAGAGTAAATTGTCTCTTAAGTTGACCTAATCTCAGCCACTTGTTAGCTAATGATGAGTAAAGTTTGTTTAGTTAATGAAATGATCAGTGCCATACAAAAGTATTGGCTTCTTAATTAAAAGACTTAAATATGGAGTAGAAACAACATTGTACTAAATAATTCAAGATATTGAGAACATGATTAATAAAACTAAAAATTCTCCATGAGCATTCATAACTTACTAAATAATTCTTCTTGAAGAACAATGATAAGGCAAGATCAAAAATAAAATATATCTTAGATGAGTTTCAAAATCCGATACCATATTTATAAAATCAGTGATATCAACAACTGTTTAGAGAGTAATTGTAAATCGGCGGTCATTTGAACAAAGACAGTTATAGTAGATTGCTTTATAAGGGTGGAAAGGAATCAATCCCTATGAGGTTGTTCGTAGACGGCTATATTCCGAGTAGGGTTTGATTCCTTTTACTCTACTTTTCAATTCGAATGCAAGGAAATACATTTTCAGAAAATGATTTTATATTCCTTGCATCTCGCCACTTTATAAAGTCGGAATATGTATTTAAATACGATTTTCGAGTATTATATTTGCTTCGTTCGTGACTGGATCTGGAGCTAAAATTTTTTTTTCAATTCATTGTTTTTCTTAAATACCTAAATCACACAATCAAGATTTCGGTACAGCGTAACAGATTCCCCTTCCGCCAAAAGTATCTTTTTCACAAGTATTTTAAATTTGGAACACATCGCGTTACCTTTTACTGGCCATACAGCCAAATACTTTTATTATGATTGTACCAAAGATTGTATATAGGTACATAACCTAATTCAGTTCTATTTTAGAAATTTTACTTTCCGTCCTAAGGAGGGAAGTAAATAGAATGAGAAATTCCCGCCCGCTGGTGGGAACTAGCGTTTTCCTCCCAATACTCAGATCAAGGAAACGCTCCTTTCCGAGCATGAGGAATGAAAAAATAATTTCTCGATATGTCCATTTAATTGTTTAAAAATTACTGATATCGTCTAATAGAACCCGTGAATTGTTTTAATGAAAGTAATCAGTTTTTCTAGATAGTAATTGATTTTTAATACTAGCTTAGTTAATCTATGTTATTGTATTTCGTCATCTTTCAATAAATATTATTAGAAAAAGACTAAAATGTAGGTTAACTAAGTAGGCTTAAATTAACTTTTCTTTATTTTACTTTCCTCCATGGAGGTGTATTGTACGAGTACGTACACATTTCCGTAATTTCGTATTACTCCTGTACAAGTCAAGGATTTGGCTTATTAAAGACAAAGATAATTAAATGTTAAATATGGTAAGTAAAATTCGATACAAAGTCTGTGATACCGCGTGTTATTAGGTTGTAGGGAAAGTACGTCGAAAAAAAAGCGAAGATTCTTTTCTTTCCTGGAACAATCTCCAAATTCCAAAATATACAGTAACATTCTAGAAGTTTCTCGGTACTTTCATATGAGAATATATATATATATATATATATATATATAATATATATATATATATTGCGCCCAGTGCGTTTTTTCCGTAGTTATGGAGAATCAAGCAATCCTTTAAGACAACGCACGACCACACATCGCTAAAAAGACTTAAATAAAATTAGAGGAACTCGGTTGGGAAACCGTACCATATCCCCCTTATTCACCCGACTTGGCACTTTCAGATTATCACGTATTTCAACATTTTTAAGACAAAAAAATCTAAGATTTTAATAATCTGAACACTGAAGTGACAAAGTTTTTTGATTCTAAACTTCCAGAGTTTTTGGGCCGGAGGTTTCAGCAACCTTTCTAATAGATGGAGTACTGTCATTAGTCCTGACGGCGATTATATTGTAAATTAAAACTCAACTTTAATAAAGAAAATTAATACAAAACATTTTTGTTCCTAATTTTTCGACGAACTTTTCCTACAATCCAATAGGTATATTTAATATAGTGGGTAAGGAATAATACATATTTCATATCATCTAACAGATTCTAGGTAGATACTGTGACCCTTTACACAATCTACACAACCATTTTTTAAGAATAATATGATGATAAATAATATGTTTTAGTATTGTAACTACTCAATAATAATAAAAAGATGTTGTGTTTGATTATAAACATATAAAAAAATATTAATCATAGTAATTATTGTAATATACTGAATATTCCAGGACAATAGCATAAATAATATGTATAAGTTGTAGAAAAAAAAATATTGCAAGGACTTTAAAGAGTCAGAATGTCAAAAGATTTCTGGATAAGGCCGGGTTCCTTTGTCTTCCCGGCTGACCGCGTAGTACTTAGTATCTCAGACAAAAGCTCGCTCTTTCAGTTCACAGCACAAAAAACGCAGCATTATGGGGCCACGTTCTTGCCTGGCGGCTTCGCAAAGACCATATCGAGATTAGATGTGACACATGTTTGAAGCTTAAATATTTTATACCTATTTAAAAAGGTGTTTCTCATTATTATTTTTATACATTTATTGTCGCCGATAAGCGTAAAACTTTTATTAGGAATGCAAGGTTTATATCTTGAGCGAGATATTTATTTATTAGCTAAGTTAGTTAATGTTTCATGATTATACAGAAATAATCATTTTAGTGATTAAGAAATATATCATTATATATTTGTCAAATTAAAATAGAACTTCCCATTGTATAAATGGAAAGTTCTATTGTAATTATTTTATGATAATTTATTTTTTTAGTAACACTTAACAATTATAAATCATATGTGCGAATAACCGGAACCACGGTACCGGAACCGGAACCGATGCTATTATTATCAAAATTGGAGTTTCAGGAACACTTTATAAATAGTAATCATACTATCTAGCTATATTAAAAAATCAAATTAAACACGACGTTAATATTATTGGAGAATTGCACAAAAGTGCGATATGTTATCAGAAAGAAAGTTGGGGATTTCTTTTTCAATATTTGTTACAGGCTATGAAATATTTCTATGAAGAATAGTTAATATTTTATAATTTTTATATAATTATATTTAGAGGCGTCTGCAATAAATATTTTGATGCATCTTAGAGAATACGAGCTGCGCATACGCTGCCAGTGTTTATAATCTTTGACAATGTTGTGAAACAGGGAGAGCGTCAGTGCTCGGCCGACTGGCAGGCGTCGAAGTCGCTTCGCCACCCGAAATGACGCGCTCTCTCTTGGCTGCTCACTTTCTAACATTCACGTTGCTCACAGCAGCCGCACAGGACTATTACCACAACAGAGTCGGCTCAAAGCTCGCCTGCTACAATAACGGGCAGCCTCAAGTAAGTAGATCTTGTGATGGCGTGCGGCACGCCGCACCAACACTCGACACGATCCGAACTTTGTATAAGTTTGTGCGGACATTTGCCACGGAACAAAACGTTTAAGTTGAGAATACCTGCATCTTCAGAGGCTTCTTGTGTCAAGATATAATTTCAATATTTTAAAGAGTTTACCATTAAAACAAATGAATTGTTTATGTTAAATAATTAAGGAAACTCTACATTTTTTCGTTTGAGGTAAGCAATTATGTGAGGAAGAACTTAATAAAATTAAAGATCAAAGTTCCATATAGGTATGTAGGTATTTATTTAAAACGTCTTGCCCAGTAGGGTCGGTTGCCATGTTTTTGGCAGATCGTAAGGTTATCTGTGTCGCAAGAGTCCATTATGAGTTCGTTTACTCATGTTACCGCCTAATGTTTCTTATCAACGGTCAGCGGAACAGTGTTATCTCGCATCCGTTGAGATACAAATGATTTCAGTTGTCATACTAAATTATTGATGTACGACATTGGTATCTGTAGAATTTCTCCCATTTTAGGCAACTCTCAGTCGCCTACGTAGCCGGCTCTACCGTGTCGAAGCTCTTATCTTAACGGTCACAATGAGACATTGTGTCTCATTGTTGACACCAAATGCAAAATTTATAAAAATGTCAAACACTCATTTACACGGAAATAATTGCTATCTACAGTTTATACTATTAATTACTAAACTTTAATTACTTAATATTAAGATACATAATACTATTTTTTTTTAATTCTATATTCCCTAATGATTTAAATCTTACCTATTAATTTATTTCGGAAGAAAACTCTAACGTGCTACGTAAAAGGTGGCGATTTCGCGCTCTATTTCTAATGCCATTTCCCGTATTTAAATGTCACGGAAATATAAACGCGCCTCCGTTCATGAATAGTCCAGTGCATGTTCAACCCCGCAGATCAGTCACAACTTCAATATTTATGGAAGTTGCATAGGATACTTTGGAGTGGAAATCTAGGAGGTAGCATTGGTGGCAGGAACTTTTATAAGGAGAATGGCGAACACAAAAGTTTAAGCCTTTTTAATGGTAATTGTAAGTCTTTATCTAGAGTGTAAATGTTATACTTATAAACACATAATCTATACTAGTATGCAAATTGTAAGTTTCGACGTTCGCAATAAATGAATAATTCAGAATAAATAAATTAATATAAAATAAAAATAAATACTGGGTAGATTTTTGAAGGACATCGGTAGAAGACTTTTATCATGAGGAAATATCGCTCACCCATGTGGAAATTCAATATATTGCAGGCAAAGCTGATCGTGGAAAATTAATATTCAATATAATTGTATATAATTTTAAACAAATAATTTCGTAGCTTCTCAGTACAGTAAAATGCCTACAACAACCTAAAATTTATTCTAAGTCTCACAACAATATATTATGAATACGACTTTTGTTCAATTCTCAATAAACTCGTAAATAAAAGTAATTTGAAAATATACTAATATAAATGATATAACAATTCACAAAAATTTCAATAAAGTCCTTAAAAGAATGTAGCTTTTTTATTAAGTGAATTTTAAAACATTTGGACGTATGTAGTTACGCGAAAAGTATCCAGTCTACAACATAATCAAATGAGTTTCAAGTGTATCATATATTATAGCCATAAATAATTAATTACATCAAACATTATATATTACATGTGTATTTTAGTAAACCCGTTTTAATAAGGATTAAAGTTCTTTCATTAGTTATTCCTTTTTCTGAAAAGAAATAAAGGTTATTTTAGATTAGAACTTTTTCGATTCACTATTGAATCAAAATAATTGTCGATACTGATATTTAAAAAGATGAACTAAGGTTGGATGTTTGGAATAATCTTCGCTATTTCTGAATCTGAAAAATGGGATTTGGTATAGAGATAGTGACAGATCCGAGGAAGGACATGGATATTCATATCTTATCCTGTCTGATTATTCACCATTTAGACACAAGAAGATGTATTTTTCGTATGACACTCGTACAGTACGATTTAACGCATGGAAGCTTGTTGGTAATCTTATATTACGGCATAGGCATGACTCAAGTCATGTTTGCACCGCGTCGATGTGAACGGCCGAGTCAGTACTCGTCTATTAATAAAGTCCCCATTTCGGCGGCAAAACCGTCATCTGGCTTAAGGACTTAAATTGGACGATTTCCTTAATATTTTTTAGTTCTGCCACAAATCACTAATTTACTTTACTCAAACATCTGTGTAAAGTTGTCATTATTTTGGAAAGTTTCTTTAAATAAAGTGGACGTTGCCGGTCTAGGGCCGCAGATGTACGAACATCCATAGCAGTTGAGTTTTTTGCATAATATAGAAAGTGTACTGTATTATTATTTAAGTACCTACGAATAATATATACAACAATACAAGCTTTGGTTTGCAATTACTGCACTGCAGGTCATATTTCGATTGAATCTAGCTTAGTTCGGCTTCCCTATGCTGTCTGCACTGTATAAGCGCGTATTCTAGTTTGTTTATGCTTGTAGTAGTACCAGCTCTATGTCGGCTTCATATCATCGTATCACATTCACATCATATCAGTGATCATTAGCCTAGCTCGTAAAGCAGCCAGTAATTTACTCATATTCGATACATAACTGTAGAACTTGTCATTTATAAACGTTCTGAAACTCGATTTACTCATATTTTTTTAAACATTTTTCATTGAGCTCCGCTTCTGTTCGTCCTAGCGTGGCGCTATGTAGCCTAGTGTTCCTCGATTAGCGGGCTAATTAAGATAAAATCGTTTTTTTAATTTGAGCCTAATTCCTACAATTGGAACTATTTTGCTATATATTTTCTGATCTACGTTTATTACTGTCGAGAATAGTAACTCAAAGTTAGTGTCGTATTTGCGTTTGGTTTTGCAACATATATTTAAATAATATCACAATTTTTAGGTGCCGAACTAACTGAACGAGCCTAACTTAATTGAGTATAAGCCAACGCTGCAAAAGATTCATACTGGTATACCTTACTTCATTCGGTTTACCGACTATAGTTTCATATTCTAAAGAGAGTTTTAATTTTAGGGATACATTGTTTCACGGAAAAACTAACAACATTGAAACTGATTTCCTAATATAAAATTATAGTTAATAGAAAATTAACAGCAACACGAAAAGATAATTATTGTAAATTGCTCTGTTGATAAAAACAAGTGACATATAAATGTCTAGAATATTTAAAGAAATAGCACATAAAGTTTACACTCAAAAATAATTATACTTTTTGCACATTTCTTACCTCGACAAGCCGTTTCTGCGCTACTATTGCATTAATACAATATTATGATGCTTGTGTCACACTTTAGAGGTAACTATCTCTTTTTGATAAGCAGCTATTTGGAGAGTAACGACTTACTCCCGTCACTTTGTACCCGGCCACCCTCTTGAATCTCAAATTTAGTTTATTTAAAATGAAGCAATCTCGGAAATAGTAATAGAAATTTATTCGTCAGTATTTTATACCTTATTGAAAAATATAATAAATATAAAAAAAATATTAAATATAATTTATTTTACACTATGACTTAATTTTATATCAATTGACATATTTCTAAAAGTTTGCTTAATAAATAAATGGTATGGAAAAGGAAAATTCTTAAAAACTTTTAGCAATATCATAGGTAGTATTAGTGTTAGTAGTAATATAGATAAAAAATAAAATAAGGTTGTGTTGTGTTCAACGTAAGCTATTCTTATAATAATTGAAACAGAAATGATGTAAACTTAAAGAAATAGGTTTCAATTATTTATGCTCATAAAAATTGGGAAAGCTTTCGAGAAGACTTAAGAAAGTAATGCGCTAATCTTTGTACTTAAGTATTTAAAGTGTGAATGGGAATAGTAATATTACATAAGAATTACATAATTGTACTCATTCACTAGATACTGTAGTAGTGATTACAATCTCCTTGCGCATCCTCGTGACTGGACTGTCAACATATACTGCGGGATAAGGGTACTTTGACCTGACTTACTCTCAGTACTGACATACATACCAGTGAGCACTTGATAGTTAACGAAAACAAATGTTCATTCATTATGTTCAATAAAGTCTAGTACTGATAATTACTTATTTAAATAGGAACCTGAATATATAATAATGTAACTTTATAAACTACAGTACTTTTCTAAATTTGTGCTATCTTTATTTTCAGCGATGTATACCGGAATTCGAAAATGCAGCGTTTATGGTCCAAATGGAGGCGACCAACACTTGTGGGGACAACAACGTGAAAATGTACTGCATCCAGACGTCAGCTGGCACCTCTACAAGGTGGAAAGTCAATTTTTTATTCATAATAGACTATTCATAAAAAGAGAACTCCGGATCTGAGAGTGATCAACAAGGGCATTACTTTTTAAATTAGCGACCTAATTATGTGAATTATAACTAGAGATCGGATAATCGGATGCATATTTACCTAAAGTTAGTTTAAGACAAAGTATGGAAACGGCTTTTTATTGTTTTGTTAAATGAAAATCCCGGGATTGCGGAATTGGATAGCCGGATGTTTATTTATTTACCTAATTTAGTTTTTGACAAAGTATTTTTATTTTATTTCCATAAATAAAAATCCCGGAATTCCGCTACTGTAGAACATTTTGGTAAATACGTATGCATAGTTGTATAAATGAACCCGGAGTCTCGGTCTTTTGAAAATAAATACCACGTGCTAATTTAGTAATTTTCAAACAATATCACTACGTTAAATTTGCAGTCCCGTATTTTCCCGTAAATGTATTATAAAAAGCCGCTTCCATAATTTGTGAGCCAAAAATTAACTTTAGGTAAGTATGCATCCGATTATCCGAATTTTAATTATAACTACATCACATCTGCCTAGGTAAATATTAATTAAATTGATTAAATTTTTATATTATCTTTTTTTGAGAGAATTCTACTGTTTAAATTAATTGATATATTGATACAATAATATAATATCAATCCATTACTACTACTAACATTCCTATTAATACTCTATTTTACTTGCCGTGTAGTCAGTTCTTGTTAGTAGTCTAATTTAAATTCTGTTAATCTCTGCGATCTTGGTACCGAGTTCGTGTACTAGTAGGAGCAGATGTTTGTGATCAATATGAGTATTAGTTTATATATTTCTATATAAAATGATATTTTATTTATGACTAATATTTTTATATCTATTTATTACTCTATCACATCCTGTTGCACAAGACTTGCAGCGAGGCTAATTGGTGAGAGTATATTGAGCGATTCCAAATATATCAGAAATATCTCAAATCCAGAAAAACCATGGAAAGATAGGTAAAAAAGTATAGTTATAACAGAGTCAATCGAAAGATTGAACGTAGTAGCATGTCGTGTGGTAATATGTATAATGGTAATACGTTCATTGCTGAATACGAAAAATCCAAAGATATTTTGTGACTAAAAAGTGTGAATAGTAAAGAAAACAAAGACAAAAAACAGTCAAGTAGTAATAAAATATTGATAGATTGTCACTTGACATGTGTGATGGGTAAATTCACATATGTTCAATTTGAACAATTGTCATCATCATCATGAGTCAGGTCTTAAGCGTCCCACTGCTGGGCCATGAGTTTCTCCATTGGCGTACAGTATCAGGAGACCTATTTTTTTGAATTACGAATGCGACTTCGAAATCACCGCTGACTAAATAGTCAGTGGTGACTTAGATATGACGGATTCCTAAACATCCAATTTTTGAAAGTCGATCGCAGAGCTGCTAACATAGATAAAGTACACACATAAATGTAAGAGTTCGGTTCCACGCAGAATGTAGCCGCTGCCGGTTATTGCCGGCTTAACCATTGTGGTTATTAATATACAGAGATAATGATTAAAATATATATATATATATATATATATATATATATTATATATATATATATGTATATATATATAATATGTTCTCTAAACAAAACACAGATAACATTTCCACAAGTATGACTTGATTACGAGTGGGTGAGGGCACTCGTAATGAAATCACATCCGTGACTAAGGTAGTCACATAAGTGATATTCAAAAATAAGAATTATTGAAAATCGGTGATTATTACTCACATCGGTGATTTCTAAGTCGCATTCGTAATTCAAAAATAGGTCTCCTGGGCTAATTATACCAAATTGAGCAGGTTGATGGGTGTAAGGTTTTGTCTCGAGTTTTCATTTTATAGAGCTGTAAAATATACTAAGGGCTGGATTGATTTTTACGAGACTCACGGGGGAAAAATGGAAAAGTATATTATAAAAACATATATTTTTAATTCGTTATCAATTCTAAAAATATGATTTCTTCACAAAAGTCCTTTTTGGATGACAAGTTCCAGCACAAACATTACCTAGTCTTTTATGTGCGTCATTTTTTTGCATGAAAGTGTTTTGTGTGGCTAAACAATTATGGATTAGATAAACAACTGTCGTAATATCAAGACTTCACAATGTTGATAGAGTTGTGCAGTTAGGAATGTTAGTGGCTTAAAAATATAAATCTTTAATATTGCTCTCTGTGTTACCTCCAATTTTTTTAAGTGGTCTTATGAACTCCTCCTAAAACTGATATACAAAACTTAAGTAATGACTGGTAAAGAGCATAATAAACTAGTTCAGTACAGTAGGTTCCAATACCTTCCGCAATACCTTAAAAGCGTGAAATAATTTTCTAATTTTTCTGCTCAATGCAACCACATGCGCTTAAAAATATAAATTCTCGTAAATAAAATTACGCAGATACTTGATTTGACTAGTTATCCACATTGTTACAAAAACATGGTACATTATCGTCAATTTACACGAATTGATTCTTATTTTAAGGCAGTTATGACATTCCGATGACCAAATAGAAATAGTCATGTATTTAGCTTTCCAACTGCTATGTCGTACATTATCTGTTTCAAAAAGAATCCCATTTATCTTGATAAATTTTGAATTTAATCATGAGCCCGGACGAGTCCATAGCAATATAGGAATAAATTTCCTGTATATTTAATAAGGTGGAAACATTTCCCCAGATATATTCGGTTGTTTTTACAATTTTTCATAAAATCCTCCTGTCATCTGCCAAATCTTGTTCTCTTGCATAACGTGGGAACCACATGTATATGTTTGACCTCTAATAAGTTAATAATACATTTTTCTTTTACTATTACTATCTAATATAAAATCTATTTTCCACTAGATCCTGTGATTACTGCCAGCCTGGTCAGTTCTCTAGTTATTACCTTACTGACTTGCACCATCAAACAGACAACCAGACATGGTGGCAATCGGAGACTATGAAGGAAGGCATCCAGTACCCAAACCAGGTCAACCTTACGCTGCATTTGGGTAAGAGATATTTTTTAAGTAGTGTTTTAAGTAAACTTTCTTTATTTCTATATTTTTACTCAAATGTTGTAATCCACATGTGCTTCTTATACAGGTAAAGCGTACGACATCACGTATGTGAGAATAGTGTTCTACTCGCCACGTCCGCAAAGTTTCGCTATATACAAGAAAACAGGAGAAGATAAGAACTGGGAACCATATCAATATTTTAGGTGAGCTATTTTTGTTTAACAACAACAACCTTTTTGCGTTATTATTATTCGTACGTCCACTAGTTGTAATTTTACGATGATTTTAGTGCATCTTGCCGAGACATGTATGGCGTGCAAGAGCAAAAAGCTGCTGAGCTAGGCGCCGAAACAAGAGCACTGTGCACCAGCGAGTACTCCGACATATCACCGCTCTCTGGAGGGAACGTGCTTTTTTCCACGTTAGAGGGGCGGCCGTCAGCTTATACGTTTGATAGTAGCCCTGAGCTTCAGGTATGTTAATTTTATGTACCTAGATAAACAAGAATTAACTTGTATACACATTTATATATATATATATATATATATATATATAATATATATATATATATTATATATATATATTATAAAATATAATTGCGTTATTATTAGTCAAAGAGCATTATTACCACGAAAAAAAGTATCTTTTTCTTATTGGAAAATTCAATAAAATACGTGTGAAACCGCGGGCGGAACGCTGGTCTAATTATGTTGCTATGTGGCTTTACGTTAGCAGTTGAATACATTAATAAATAGTCGCTAGATAATAAACGAATACACTAAAAACTAGTAATTTAAAATAACATGAAATATTTCAAGTAAATAATAAATTTCATGAAGGAATAAGTCAATAAGGTCCTAATAGTAATTACAGTGTCTTTTTTCGTTCTTATATCGCCGTTTTTGGACAGGAATGGGTGACGGCAACAGACCTGCGCATCTCATTGGACAGACTCAATACGTTCGGAGACGAGATATTCGGGGACGTGCAAGTGCTACAGTCCTATTGGTACGCTATTGCGGACGTGTCAGTGGGAGCGCGTTGCAAGTGTAACGGACACGCTTCTATGTGTGACACGTTAGAGCAAGCTGATAACACCCGCACTCGAGCCTGCAGGTAATTTCATGGAAGAAGTTGTTTTTAAATATACTAATAAGCGTGCTAGTACTGGCAGAGTAGGTTGTATGTGCAACTGAAACTTATATCGCACCCCCGGTGCTATACTGTCACTTTTGCAAAAATGTAGTTTTTCATGAGAAGCTTTTAGAAATTTGACACCTCACAAAGTTAGGAGATATAGGCGAAATGAGTTGGTTATACTAAAACGTCAACTTTTAACTTTAATTTTAGATAAATAATTAACAAGTTACTTAACTTTTAAAACGTTAGTTACTTAACTCATATTTTTTTTTTTGCAAAATGACAGTGTCGCATCGGGGGTGCCATATAAACCGTCGTTTTATCAAATATGTAAAATTAGTTTTGTCAAATTGAGTGCAAGAGACAAATTGCGACAAGTAGTGGAAAATAAGTGGTTGTTGTATGATGACTCGACTTCGCATTTGATACGAGATACATATATTTCATTCGACAATGCCGTAGTGTCTTGACGTACCGTCGTCCACCCAGTAGTTGTTATTTTTCCATCGGCTATAATAAAATTAGACATTATTTCATAATTGATTCTTTGTGTAATTATATTTATCTATTGTTTCTTATTTGATTTTCGCCTAGATAGGTTCGAAAAGTAAAAGTTGTCTATCGGTTGCAAACTTATTACGCAAATTATTTTAATTTATTTTTGTTTTAGATAACGTACCTTGAATCAATCGGGATGCTATTGTGAAATCCCTCGCTTAGTTCTGAATTTGAAATAGCAGTCATGCTACAAAATCAATAATACAATCTAATATTATAAAATTAGTTTCTAATAATGCACAAATTTAATAACAAAATTACTTAAAGAATTTTTTTAATAATTGGACAGATGCGAGCATAACACGGCGGGGCGCGAGTGTGAGCGATGTCTAGACTTTTACAATGACGCGCCGTGGGGTCGCGCTTCGCTTACAAATGTGCACGAGTGCAAAGGTAATGTACATCTATGGACATACAATACACCATTTGGTTACTTAATATCAATTTACTATATTCCAGTCTGTATTTTAAGAGAATTTCAAAGTCAAACCTACGTAAATACTTATGATGACAGACTGAACAGAGACAGGGGCGTATATTCGTCATTCGGGGCGATTTATATCAATTTGCACTTGTGTATCTTAATTTCCATATAGATACAAAGTCCAATGTTCCTATACTCCATAATTTATCAGTACCTACAATTACTGTGTAACTAAATACACTACAACATAACTTTCTTAAGCGAATTCTATGTACTGCTGAGTGCTCTCTAATGTATTAATATTCTTTCCATTAAAATTTATTGTAAAAACCACTTTGAGACTCTTGTATAAAGACTATATAATTTTTTAAAATAAATTTTGTAAGTGTACTCTTAATGGAATATGTTTTCTGATTTCACAAACAAACTTCATTCTTATCATGGTATTTTAATAAACTAAGGTAGCTTGCAGAAAGATTTAGGCAAAATCATACCTATTAGGGGACGACTCAGTTAAGCAGTAAGTGTTTTGGGGTAATTTATTAACAGGAAAGACGATCATTAACGCGAATAGTGTAATGCAAAGCGACTGTCTTTCAGACTCATGCGAAATAAATGACTGATGTACATTTATGTAAAATAAACTCTTTTTTCAACACACTTGCTCATAAAGTGGCTCTAATCCCATGGCAATTAGGCACATAATGACACCTATAATCAAACTGTGACTTTTTCATTACTATTATTCACGAGTGAGTAATAGTTTTTTATAATATTATTGGTTGAGTTACGCTTACATTTGCGCTAAAAAGCTATCCGCGAAAAGTAAAAAAAAAGAAACCTCATTTTTTAGTCTATGGCCGATGCGCGCTCATAGGAAAACTAATTAATTTTTCCCACCATTACGAAACATTTTTCACAATTCGTCGCGTTTTCTCTTTTGAAGTTATTTAGTTAGTTATTAATGAAGATGTCTGCAAATACAATTTATGAAGAAAAATAATTAATTATAATTTTACTAACTGCACATTTACTAATTGTTTCTCTAAATAAACTTTTTATCTACTATGTAAAATGGTTTTTTATTTAAGTATTATTTTATTCAGAAGTGTGTTGAAAAACGTTGTATGATACACGTGTGTATTGATGATTACCGTCCTCGGCTCCTTAAGACCCTCGCCTGACGGCTCGGGCCTCAATGCGCCTCAGCGGTGATCGCCAACATTACACACTTGTACCATAATGTACTATCAAAATCATGTAACTAACATTACTGTACTAGTCTATCAAACACGTTTAATAAAACTAGGCAAAGTTTCTGTTCATCGTGATTATAAAATAAATGAATAACAGTAAAATATAAAATAAGTATAATTGAATTAAACATGATAAATTAATAT
Organism: Scirpophaga incertulas; assembly: GCA_036419045.1. Taxonomy (NCBI): domain Eukaryota; kingdom Metazoa; phylum Arthropoda; class Insecta; order Lepidoptera; family Crambidae; genus Scirpophaga; species Scirpophaga incertulas. Next base: position 11,693,952 of record CM071626.1, on the reverse strand, counting down.
TCTCAGAGTCCAGAGGAAATAAACAAGTTATGTGGCAGGATGTAAGCCACTTTTTATCCTGATCATTAATGTAAACTTTTTTGATAAGTACACTTTATTGAAGATTGAAGATAATACATAACCAAGTAGACGAAGTTAGGAATTAAATATAGCACAATTGTTTTTCCTCTATAATAAATATAATTCTTAATTAATGAAGACTTTGAAACTGCTATTTATATCATATAAAGTGGTCAGCTGTTATTACCTTTATGTCGAGAATATGACTAGAATTCTTATGTCGAGTTATGTTAAGTATATGTCAAAAAGATATTGTTGAAATATATTTTAATTTAAAGTAATATTTAGATAGTAAATATATATTATAGTTTAATTATTATTCATTTATCAAACATAATTTATTAAATTTAAGTTTTTTTATTATATACATATATTAGAAATAAACATAAATAAAATAAAAAAAATTAAACCTGCCGCTGGCAGCGGTTTCGAGCCAAAGGTACCTGTGGCAAAGTTTCCTTCCACATTTTAGATTATATAAACATTTACATAGTCACTTATATATAGTATAATATATATTATATACATATATATATATAGTCAGTAGTATATATAATCATTTATATAGTTATTATTTTGTGTTATAACACAAAATAATAATTTCTCTAACATTCTGTTAGAGAAATTATTGTTTCTCCAATAACTTAGGTCTTTATATAGTATTTTATATGCAATATAATTATATTACAGATCGTACGGATAATATTTAATGGTCAAACTAGAAGTTTGAAATTATGATCAGGATAATAACAAGTTATAATCAAATGATAACAACTTAACTACGACATAATTGAAAGAAACTACGATAAAACAGTGGCGTTTGTAGAAATTTAATTATTTTAAAAGTGATAAAAGTGAATTTGATATATTAAAAGTGAATCTAGATGCTCACGCGAATTGTGTACTGGTGCAAACATACTCGTAATGACGCATAGTGTCAAATACACGTACGGAATGCTAACCATACATTTAATTATAGTATTTAAGAAGATACATTCTAAGATGCTAACTCATGCGAATATACAATTATGAAAAATGCAAATTTTATAAAGTACCAAGTTTCTAAAAAGAAAAAATCGTAAAATACGAACTAAGCTACTTACCAAACTTAGTAAGTAACGTGACAAAGACGTTGAGCAACTATTCTTCTACTCATTTTTAGTAATATTCTATTTTGAAATTAATATGGAAAACTGTTTATAAATATTATGATATTTTTTTATCAAAGCCTATTTTATAATGTGTAATTTTAAAAAGTCCTGTCAATAAAAAAAATATGTAAAGATTTTTTGAGGAGGTCGAGTTAACTTGTCCCAGTCATAGTATAAAAATAAAAATAAAATAATGAAGATAAGAAGACTTTAATTTTTATTTTATTACAAATATTGTTTCCAAAATAATTTTTGATTTTACATATACATGCTTTATACGTTATCTTGGACTTACAGGAATATGTTCTTTAATTTTGTACAAAATACACTTTACAGAAAATTCTTTATATACATTATCTGGTACTTAAAGACTGGTCCACTGACATTAATTAGCCATCTCAGGAAACGCAGTAAAATACCAAAATGTGTCAATTCCTGTTATTTTTGTGATTGTATTGTTTATGTTTGTGATTGTAGCATGCAACTGCAACGGGTTTTCCAACAAGTGCTACTTCGACAAAGAACTCTATGAGCGCACAGGCCATGGTGGTCACTGCATTGATTGCGCAGAGAACCGCGATGGGCCCAACTGCGAGCGCTGCCGGGAGAACTACTATCAAGGTTCTGGAGATATCTGCTTGCCGTGCAATTGCAATCCTATTGGTTAGTAATCTTTTGGGTAATTCTAAAACCATTAACTATTCATTTTCGTCTTGAAAATTAAATTAAACTTTATTTGGAGGGTTTTCAGCATTTTTATTATATTTACTATTCTTTACTTTGCCCACGACTAATTGTTAAATATTGCTAGTAAGTAGATAATGTCATTCGTTATATGAAAATGCGGTGATCGTAAATTTATACTTTTCAACATGATCCAAACGATTACCGAAGACATGTACTTAATTTATTTTGTTTTATTTCTTGAATATTTAACCCAAACGTGTACAATATTTTATTTAAATTTATTCCTATCATTGCGATTCAATGATTCATTAAATGTTTATTATATCATATTGTAAATTGAATTAAAGCTCGTAAACACACTACATCAATTGCTACTGTAATACAATTAATTAACTAATTTTCAAAAAATAGAACAAACGAAAATATATCGTCAATTTAATTAGCTAAATAATATTAAAGATATTTTAATAATTAGAACCCATTCTACAGGTTCCCGTAGCCTTCAATGTAATGCTGAAGGTCGTTGCCAATGTAAGGCGGGTGTGACTGGCGATAAATGCGATTCATGCGCGCCCAACCATTACGAGTTCACTAACATGGGATGTAAGCCATGTGGCTGTGACGAAGCCGGTTCTTATGGGAACACTCCGCAATGTCATCCGGACACAGGCGTCTGCCATTGCAAACAGAACGTGGAGGGCAAGCGGTGTCGAGAGTAAGTGACTTTCGTTATACTAAACTTGTAGAAATCCATTGGGATTTCTTGTGCTAGAACAGGAACACAGAAGTTGAGTAGTCTCAAATAATATAACTATTACATTTTACACAATCTATTGGCGGTAATCGAGTGAGTACTAATATATGATGCAAAAGAGAAGGCAGATATTGAACATGTCTATGTAAGCTTTGTTTATATTTTGAAATTTACTTGCAATCAGTGATGATTTTTAAAATGTTAATTATTATAGACAGTTGTTTAATGAGGGTAATTTAATGAGGGTTGTTTTGATTTTTTTCAATCATAACCTACACCGAAAATATAGTTTATGTCAATTTCTATAAGGTGTCAATTGTGCTCCTTGTAAAATTGAAATTAACGGACTCGAACGAACGGAATTAACTAGTCTATATGCATAAATATGTTCGCAAAAATTTACATTTCTTTGCTTAATGCCCTCCTAATCAACTTTTAGAAATACTGTTAACTAAATTTATCTGTTTTTAGATGCAAGCCTGGATTCTTCAATATGGATTTAAGCAACGAGTTTGGGTGTACGCCATGTTTCTGCTTCGGCCACTCATCACAATGCAGTGCCGCGCCTAAGTATCAAGCTCACGAGCTGAGTGCGCACTTTATCAGGGACTCTGAGCGCTGGGCTGCAGACGACGACCAGAGGAGGCCGGCACAACTTATCTTCAATGCGAATAGTCAAAATATAGGTCAGTTGAAAATGTTTCATTAGGAGGTTTTACAAAATTCATACCTCGAAAACTACTTTGCGTTTTCACATTGTTTGTCAACTTCCGATTGTTAGATTCATTATTTAGTTTTGAAAACTTTAACATAGTTGTTGTTATTAATTATATTTTTTTTGTACAGCTGTGAAGTCGGCAGGATCAGAGGTCATCTATTTCCTGGCGTCCCATCAATTTCTCGGAGACCAAAGACCATCGTACAATCATGATCTTAAGTTCACCCTTCAACTGGGTGAAACTAGGGGTTATCCTTCTGCACAGGATATCATTATAGAAGGAGCTCAAGGGTCTATCTCTATGAATATTTACGGCCAGAATAATCCAGAGCCAACAGAGCAGGTACTCTCATACATAGTATTCAATTATTCATAATTTTCCAAAGTTATCATCATGCTCTTTGAATGATACTGATTACATCTGTCTCTGTCATTGTCTTTTACGAATCAAAATTTTTGTGATTATTTGATACTAGCTTACACAGCGATTCAATACCATCATTGTAAGAACTTTAATGTTTCCGCGAAATATATTGCATTGCGAAGGTAAAGACCTGTTACCTAAATACTTTTCCCAATCCGTTCTCCGTGGCATTAGTAATCATGTAGATGTTTTTACATTTTGTTACAGTCACAAATGTACACCTTTAGATTGCACGAAGATCCAAAATATGGATGGACTCCTACATTATCAAACTTCGAGTTCATGTCGATTCTTCAGAACATCACAGCTTTAAGGATTAGGGGTACCTATAACAAAGGTGGAGTGGGATACCTGTCTACATTCAAATTGGAAACCGCTAAAATTGGGAGGGAAAGAGGTTTTGCTCCCGCTAATTGGGTTGAAAAATGTTCATGCCCTAAGGCTTATGTAGGAGACTACTGCGAAGAGTGCGCTCCAGGTTACAAACACGAGCCAGCTAACGGAGGACCTTACTCTGCTTGCATACCTTGCGACTGCAACGGTCATGCACGCATTTGCGACACGGCTACAGGTATGTAAATTAATTTAAATACTGAATTTTAATTAAATAATTAAAAATAATATAATATTCTTATCTATAAAAAATTAAAAGTGTAAATTAATATTTTAAAATATATAATTAAATTTAGATCAATTATTGTTATCTAAAAACATTTGCATTCAACGAAATAGAAAATTATTATTTTTATGAATACGATCTATGTAATTTCTTTATTTGCCTGTACAGGGTTTTGTATCTGCAAGCATAACACCACCGGCAGCAACTGTGAACTTTGTGCAAAGGGTTTCTATGGTAATGCAATTGCGGGAACTCCTGACGACTGCAAGCCATGTCCATGCCCCAAGGACAGTGGCTGTATCCAGCTCATGGACACCAGCATCGTCTGCACGGATTGCCCGGTTGGATATGCTGGTAAAGTCGAATTTAATGAGTATTTTCTCTAAAACTGCTTTTGCTAAATTAAATTATTATATATTATATTTTTTCTTGCACAATTTTAAGAACAAACAAATATTTTTAATAATTTGTACCCATTTTTAAAGTTTTGAATGGAACAGTGTATTGTTAAAATATTTGTTTTTTTACTAAACACAGCTGCGATGTAGCTTCAAATATGCAAATACATTTTGGATTAAAGTTATCATTGCATATATTTATTTATTTAATGTGAACAGCGGATAACTTACACCAACATATCTATAGCTTCTACAAAAATACATATTACTTGGTGGTTTAAATTTAACGTATTCTACTCCTTTTGATGAGTTTTATCTATTTTTTCAAAGGGCCTAGGTGTGAAGTCTGCGCCGACGGTCATTTTGGTGATCCAACTGGAAAGTTTGGACCACCGTCCGAATGCCAGGAGTGCCAGTGCAATGGGAATGTGGACCCTAACGCTGTTGGAAATTGTGATCGGAACACGGGCGAGTGTTTGAAGTGTATCTATAATACTGCTGGTGATCACTGCGATAAATGTTTGAGCGGTAAGAATGAAAGCTATATTGGATAATTTCCAAGTAGTACTAATATATTTTCTATAGTATGTCCACTTGTGATAGATACACTAGTAAATTATATTTTCACTTCATACAATGCCTGGTATATTTAAAATATTATTTATTTGACATAAGCCTTTACAGGCACGCCGTTTTAACATTAGTTAGTTGTCTTATTTTTTGTACAGCTTATGCGGCGTCTGTTTGCCAAATTTACTCTCTGGGCACAAGCTGTTCTTGAAGTAGGGTGATCATTAATGTATATTAGGCAAAGCAATGGTACTAATATCTGTTCCTGAGTTACCCACATAATTATGAGTGCACGGTAGAATATGTTTTTTATATGACGACTTTTTGAATAACTTTTTGACATTTTAGACTTAATACGTTAGTAAAAGGCACAGTATTTATTCCACCTCTAGGTGACCAATGCGACAACCCATCGAATAATTTATCATTTGTTAGTAGTTAGTAAATACTTTGACGACTTTGCGTTTTTGGGGCATTGAAGAGTAACTTACTATGTTCTAATCAACTTACTATGTATATATTGATATATGAACATAGAAAGTTGCTCAGTTTTATGTACTATTTAGTTTCTAGTAATTGTACTAGAAAGTAAATAGTACATAAAACAGTAGTGCTATTTTATAAATTTCAACAGACAAGCTAACAATTAGTATTTCGTATGGTTAGTTGAGGAAATCAAGTTACGGCTGCCAAAAATCTATAAAACTTTTATGAATTGTTATTCATATTTTAGTAATATACTAGTGTACAATACAATAAGTTAAAACTTGAAAGACTTTTACCGGACCATGATAATGCTATTACATATTTGTTCAGGATACTTCGGTGATGCTCTGGATCAGAAGAAGAAGGGTGATTGTAAGCAATGCGAATGTCACGAGGCTGGAACCCAAGAGAGTGCTGAAGGGCCGCCAATGTGCGATGGACTCACCGGCCTCTGTACGTGTAGACCTCATGTCATCGGCAGGAACTGTGATAAATGTGAGGTTAGTAGGTAGTTGTATCAGACAAAAGTGTATGCCATTGAAATAGAAAGGAAATTCTTTTTCGTCTATCCATACTAATATTATAAATGCGAAAGTAACTCTGTCTGTCTGTTCCGCTTTCACGCCAACACTACTGAACCGATTTAATTGAAATTTGGTACATAGTTATTAGTCTAGAGCCTGAGAAAGGACATAGGCTACTTTTTCATGCAAAAAAGGTTGTAAAGGGTTGTAAAAGGTTGAAAGGAGGGATAATAGGTTGTATGGAAATATTGTTAAAACTACTGAACCGATTTAAATGAAATTTGGTACACAGATAGTCTAGAGCCCGAGAAGGACACAAGCTACTTTTTTATATAAAAAAGGTTGTAAAGGGTTGTAAAAGGTTGAAAGGAGGGATAATAGGTTGTATGAAAATATTGTTTAAAACCACTGAACCGATTTAATTGAAATTTGGTACACAGATAGTCTAGAGGCTGAGAAAAGACAGAGGCTACCTTTTAAAGCAGAAAAGGGTTGTAAATGGTTGAAAGGAGGGGGGTGAAAGGTTGTATGGCAGTATTGTTAAAACATATCCATCCTTCCTGTGGGAAAGTCGAATTTGTTGGAGGGTAGACGCACCGGCATAAGGCCACGTGTTGCAATATTCGTTTGTGTTGCTGGGTTCGAGCAAGATATAGCTATATAAGCTTGTACTATGACTGTTTATAGGGATTATTAGCTAAAACTGACTGATTATACGAAAATTTTACTAAGAGAATAAAGAGGATATAGATAAAAGAGATAGTTTGAACTTTGGTATGTCATCAGTAATGAAAAAAAAATAGATTTTTTTTATTGTATTAATTTGTAATAGGTGTAAACGCCTATTGTTTAATCGAAACTTAAATGTTAAGTCTTAGGAGTGCGTATTGCTACACTTATAAAACCTAATGTAACTAAGTGTCTTTATCGTTTTTTGTAAGATCGATTGACATACATAGACACCATCATTCTTATTCAAAATTTGTTTTGATTTTCCTAAATGACTTTTATTGTTCAAAATTACAACAGAACGGCTACTACAACATTGACTCCGGAGAAGGCTGTGTACCGTGCGAATGCAATTTGGAGGGATCGTTCAATGCTACATGCAACCCTTACACAGGGCAGTGCTACTGCAAGCCTGGAATAGACGGGTAAGTTAATTTTTTTTCTGTGAAATCTGCCTCTATAATTTGTAATTTTGATTCTCTCCGATCCGGTATTCATATTAAACATGTAATAAGATGTGATCTACATTCAAAGTATTCTAAATTATAACTAATTTTATCTATAAGTATATCTATATACATAATTCCTTTCGAAATTTATGTAGTTTCATGAAAAAAGTTGTATTTATTGCATCCTCTTTCTTTAGAAAGCACTGCGACCACTGCCGTGCCTATCACTACGGATTCTCGGGCGTCGGCTGTCAGGACTGCGACTGTGACGAGTGGGGCTCCACTAACTATCAGTGCGACATGTCCGGCCAGTGCTCCTGCCAAGACAACGTGGAGGGACGGCGTTGCGATAGGTTATATTAAAAACCAGTCTATTGCACATATTAAAGCAATTAAATACTTTCCTAGCAAACAAATCCTTTTCTATCCCTTACCATACGTACCATCCTTGCAACATTATTAAAAAAAATACACGTTTTTTTATCGGTTTAACTCTTCCGTGGTTTGTTATTCCGTCAATTGTTTTTACAAATCACAATATGTAATCCAAGGATGATCTTAGGAGTTTAAAATGTTGATCATCCTAAAAGTGAAGCCTTGTGACATTTTTTAAATTATATTCAGATCTTGGTTTTAGTTTCATTTATATATCAATCAAGTGATTATTATTAATGTAGACTATTTTGCAGAACATGAAATATCTATTTCAAGGCGTAAAAATTTTTTGAATGGCGTCGTACAAATTTGCAGTTGCAGTTGTAAGTACTTTCGGGAAAACGTCTGGAAAGTACCCTCAATCGGCATTAAGCGTAATTTTCTTTCAATTCCTATCTTATATAAAGTGTATTATATTAGTCTATATGTGTAGATGTATGGAGAATAAACATCGCCGAGCGGACGGTCAGGGCTGTGAAGACTGCCCTCCTTGCTATAACCTCGTGCTTGATGCTGTCAATGCGCATAGACGTGAACTGGAAGTTCTCGACGACGTAAGTGTTTCTAAAAAAATATAGATGACTTTTATCTGGTTTTCAAAAAGTTTCGAGACAAATAATACTTCAAACATATGTTTTTCCTTTGAGAGCACTTTTTCAACTTTAAATAGAAAAACATAAAAGCAATAACGTTTGATTGATATCGCAACCACCATAGACAGCTGCTATGAATACCTATTATATTCGATAAGTTCGAATAGATTTTAAGGGTGGTCTTTTACGTGGTCACGTTTATGGCGTAGTACCATTGGATGTCTTATAGATGAGACAACAGGGAGAAAAAAATAATTTAACCGTAGATCCATTTGCATGTTTGTCACCTATACTTTTATAAAATGTAGGTGTTAGCCCATAGCAAAATGTAAAATTTTAGCAAAATCATAAATCTTGCTTAAACTTCATAGCTACCATTTTCAAAGAGAATATAACCGCTGCTATAAGATACTTTTTCGAGTTTATTCGCTACACACTTTTGTATTTTTCGTTCATTTATGAAACTGGCTACGATACCCATGAGGAATGATTTGGATTGAAGGATGTTATTTTTCAGTCATTGTGAAGTTGGTTTCAGGACCTATATACAAGTAAAAGAGAGATTATAATAAGCGATTATTTTGTACAGATACTGCTTAAAATATCAAAATCGCCGACAGTGGTTAAGAATGCCGATTTCGACAATGAACTACAACGAGTGAGGGGTGAGATCGACAAACTTATTCAAGAGGCGCAAATGCACCTAGGCAGTGGCCCGGGCGCTGCACCCACGGAGAGCCTAGCTGAGCTTGCAGATAGACTGGCTGATGTTAGGTAACTCTTTAAATAACTAAAATTAATATACTATCTACTTTCCCTATTTCATGTGCTCATATTTTTTTTCTATTCTCGACTTTTTAATTATTCAACAATATTACCTAATTAAAAAATTATCTAAATAAAATCTCTACGTATAGTATTTAGATAGTAAAATATTTTTTGGGGCACATTTCGTATTTATTTTAATTTTAAATATAATATCAAAATAAAAATCTAAATAACCTATATTCAACACAGGCTTTTTCTAGGCATTTGTTCATGTCAAATAAATATAAAAGTTTGAACGATATAATAATTCAATTAGAAAAATCGAATGACCTTGTTCAATAGAAGGGCTATATTTCTATCTATACTATTACAACCAATATATACAAGTTAATGTTAATCTGTCAGGCAGGCTTAATTTTTTCTATATAACCTCAACAGAAAAATGGTTTTCAACATCGAGAACGAAAGCTATGAAGGGTACGAGGCTGTCGAAAGAAGCAGAGGCAACGTTTCCAAAGCTGAAGATACCATAGAAGCTGCTCAAAAGGAAATAAATGTGAGTCATGAATTATCTGTAATTAAATTGTTATTATAATGAAGAATACAAGAAATATGTAAAAAGCGATTTACATAATTCTCGAGATTATTATTACAATGATAAGAATCTGAAACGAACTAATCGTGGCTTATCGAAGCTTATGTAGCTTCTACAAACCATATTTTCTATTTCTTATTAACCCTGTTCGTGCTGGTCTACGTTATTGATTTACTTGGATTAGGTACTATTCCAAGGCGACGAAAAAGAAACAGAGAACTTGTTACGATTATAGCAACCCCAGTGAATTATATTTTCCCTGAATTCAACAATCTGAAACTTTGATTCAACATTCGGTGGATGGTTATTTGTCATTCTTTCATGCAATAGCGGATTTTAATGAAATTTGGTATGAGAATAGTTTGAGATACTTTATAATTTAAGAATTATTATAATTAGTACCACGGAAAAAATATCTCATATCTGTAGAATAGCACTATTAGAGGATGTTCCATAATTAAAATCACCAGAGGTGTTCAAGTAAGATGAAAATCGATGCAATATGAACGAAATACATCCACATTGGAGCATTTAAGAATACTCCACACAACTGCTTATTTTTGTTACAGTATGTACAAGTATTTTGTCACAATAATGTCATAACTATTGCAACGTTTGCAAAAATAAAGTAGTAATAGCATGCTATAAAATATTATTATTACAATTAATATAATTTTACTATTTATTATAATATAATTTAATATATGGATGGATGAAAGTAGACTGACCAAATGATTTATGAAGCTGGAGTGAGTGGAGATACGGGACGAGGAAGACCCTAGGCGAACATATTTCGAACAAATCGAAAGTGTCCTTAAAAAAGGCCAGGTCAGAAGTACCCGCAAATCTTCGAGCAGTATGAGGAATGTTACGAAGTAGAATGAAGCGAAAGAGATATGTAAGACCGTAGCAAGTGGAAAGACGTAATCTCTGCCTACCCCGTGGAAAAAGGCGTGAGTTTATGTAGTAATTTATAATATTTTATCCTAATATAAGTATAAACTAAACTTCTTTTTGTTTGCAACAATTTTTAACAATTCTAAAACGAATAATTGGGTCGGGTTTATTTGTCGAATTTAATAATCAAAATTTCTGATATAAAATACAAAATAATTATTAAATTAAACTCCACAGGAAGGGTAGCAAATTATAGTCATTTTACGCTCTTGTGAGTCGTCTATGTAAAACATTTTTGCATAGAATTTGTCACATAAAATGTTAGTATACCTATTTTTTATTCGGACATTTCGAAGTGTATTGTGTGTATGTGTTAATGAAAGATAATAAATAAATAAAAATAATGAAAGATTGATAATTTACACCAAAGTAAATTTATGATTATGTGATTGCAGAGCGCTCTAGAATACCTGGAGGGTGAAGGTGCAGCAGCTCTGGCGAAAGCTCGTGATAGATCCGATCAGTTTGGGAAGCAATCTGGAGAAATGTCTAAATTAGCAAAGGAATCCAGATTACTCGCCGAAAAGTTGGAGAATGAAGCCAGTAACATCAGAGACATTGCAGAAAAGGCTTTTAATACTTCGTTAGCTGCTAACAAGATCGCCAAAGATGGTATTAACAAACAGGCTAATATTAGGTATGTAACATAATAATAGATTTTCAAATGCAAATTTTAAAATTTATGAAAGCGTGTTATATTTGTTCCAATCCTTTCTCAATTTCTTCTAGCAATGAAATACAAATCCTAACAAACGAGTTAAATGCAGCGACAGGAAAGTTGAATAGTATGTCAGAACTTGCAGACCAAGCCCTAGAAAGGGCTCAGAAGGTATTTGACGAGGCCCTCAGTTTATACGCTAAGGTCAATACCACCCTGTTACCAGATATTAAGCTTGGCAAGTTAACTCAAGAGTCAAGGGAAGTTAACGCAACTGTAAGTTGAATAACATGCTAGATACTATTTATTATATTTTGAATTGTGAACGGTCTATTGATGTTGTACATTAAGTCTTTGTGTTAGTTTTTTATAAAAGAACTAAATGTTTATATATCAATTTTAACAAATTGTCGTATTATTTCCAAATGCAGATTGAAAGTCAATCGGCAGAATTGGACAGGCTAATAGAGGAACACGAAGAAATGCTCCATACAACGGACAGCGCTATAAATAAAGCACGCGAGCTCCTGGAGCAAGGGCATGATAGACAAGATGAATTAAATGACCTCCTAGCAAGATTAGATGAACTTGAAGCTCAAGCTAAGCATGACGTGGAACTCACGAATGCTACTTTAAAGGAGGCTAATGGCATATACAAAACACTCAAAGGTAACCACTGTAAACATATACAGTGACTGTAGGATCGAAATAATTATTCTATAGTCAATATTTAGACGTAAATATTTACGTAAATATAATAATAGGTAAAGATTTATAAATTAATTTGAATACATCTTATTCTGTTCCTATCCCAGTGTGAAATCTGTAAATATAATCTAAGATTTTCATGATTATGAAGTTATAAATAAAGACTATAAATAGAATAATAATATTGAAAATTGATTTTCAGAATTTAGTGACCAAGTAACAAATTCAAGACAGTTAGCCAACCAAGCGGCCTTAGAGGTTCCGGGTATTCAGGATAAAGTGGCTGCGGCCGAAGAAAATATAAACAGGATCGCGGAAGACCTGGCAACAGCCAGCGATCAGGCTAAGGAAGCGAGGGATTTGGCTCAGCAAGCGCAAAAAGAATACGCGGAAAAAGCCTCAGAAGTAAGTACAAAGTGCCCCGGTTAGATCAGGTTAATAAAATAGATAAAACCGTTATACGTAAATACCATTTTACTAGCAATTAACGGAAAGGAAGATATAAATAATTCTCTTTCTTTATAAGGTAAAATGCCAGTATGTTCAAAAGATTAGCTTCAAAATAGTTTATTGGATATTTCGTGTTTTACAATGTAGATTAGTATTTGCAAATGCAAATGCAAGAATAAGACGAGACTTAGCCAGTCTTGGTCTTGGTCTTGCGCGAATAGACCTGGTCTTGGTCTTGGTCTTGCGCTCCCAGTCTTGGTGCAGCAAGAGTCTTGTAAGCTTAAACGTATTAGAATTGGAACATTGTGAGCTTGAATTACCATAGCCATAGTAAATACCAATCATATTAATAAATGTCTGAAGATTTGATAAAAAATTCGAAAAATCAACTGTCACATGGTTATCAACTGAGCTATATACCGTTTTCCATGGGAGTAACTGTTTCTTAATACACTTACGCTTTATAAGCTTACATGTGCTAAAACATGTAAAAAATAAATTAACTCTTAAAATTCGAAAATTCTAATTTCGTCTCGTACCATCTCGCTCGCTCATATATTAAATAGTATTAACGTGAGTGGGACGGCACGACACGAAATTAGAATTTTGCATGAGTATACCTAGGCTCTGTGGCGGCAATCCAAATAGTGTCAAATGTTGTGATTTTCGGCGCGCGGTGGAAACGATTGTTGTATGTGATTCGAATAAAGTATTAGAATAGAAGCCGCCGGCGCGTGTATCATGACCATGTATTACAGTAGGTACAAAACCTTTGATGCCGCATTATCAAAGTGTCGATGGTTAAAACAAAACTATGCATGCACTCTGTTTTATTTTTAATGGATATTTTTTTATTCGCTATGTATGTTTACGGTATTGGTCGTAATACGCATAGGTCCAGTTTTTCATATTCCTTGATACAGTTTTTTGCGTCTCATAGAATTCCTAAGCGTACCTGTACACCGAACTGTTATGCCTAACTATTCGTGAATAGCGCTAAGTCCTAGCTGCAAGACGCAAGAGTCTTGCCGGATGAGTCTTGTTCTTGCTCAAGTCTTGCACGGTCAGTCTTGGTCTTGCTCAAAATACGCGGTCTTGTTCTTTGCCTTGGTCTTGCAAAAATGTAAGAACAAGACCAAGACTGAATTTGGGCAACATTAATATAGATGAGACCAGCGGACGACAATCCGGTCAAATATCTTAGAAGTAAAATAAGCCAACTCGTCAGTTGTTCAGGTGTACAGGTGAAACTCGTTTCTACCTTTGCTCTTATCAGCAAGTTAGATTAAAGGCCAAGAACTTTCCTGTTCTATATAATCTCAAATTGTTTCTACCTTGTATTGATTTTAATAATTTTGAATGCGAATAGGCAGCCCATGAGATCAGAAAGAAGGCATCTACATCTAGGGCGGATGCTTCTCGACTGCGAGATGAAACTGAGAAACTTTCTAGTGAGTATTATTTAAATATTTTTGAATGTAATCTTATTTTCAGATAATTGTGAACCTCTATGTCTGTGCAAATATGTGATTAAGATTGATTGTAAATATTTTTCATTGTTTTCTTTTGTTTTTCATTCTGAAATAAGTATTTATAGAAACCTCGTTATTATTATGTCGCAAAATACAAAAATAATAAACCATATATTACAATATGAATTTAATTATTTAAACTATAATCTTTTTTTATTAAGATCGAGTACAAGCCACAGCTAAACAAATCCAGAAACTGGAGAAGGAAGCCGATGACAACAAGCAGTTGACACGAGATGCGAAGATGAAGGTAACCTGTCCCATGCATTGTTATTATGTTAAGGTGCTGTTCTACTTACTTTTTATTGTGTCCAGAACGCATTTGATAATAGAAATCGCCCAATGTATGGATCTATGAAGGGCGTACAGTGATGTGATGATATTTCTAAAATGATTCATTGTTGGCACGTGTTTGTCATGACCGTGACCGTGACCATAATGCAACTTCTTAAATGTATTTCTTTTCTTTTTAATTAATTTTAAACCATAGTGTTTAAACTTTCTGAATCACATCACTGTAGCGATGTCTTCACTCTCTCGCTATTACTATACCACTAAATGAAATTACACCAATTGCCCGAAATAAAGCCTAATTAAAAATATTGTACCGTCTCCTCCATTGAGAATGTTCCGACTCCTCCAATTAATCCCACTTTCCTAATTCCTAACCAGAACAACATGAGCTGAGCTGAGGTATCACCAAAGCAAGGTTCAGCAAAGTATTTTATCTCGAATCTTTTCTTCCACATAATTCTATTGTGGAATTCGTTACTATGACTTTCGTCTAATAACGTTCCCTGTACAATGTTGATATCAGAATTGAAGGGTGATATAATCATGTTTTTTAGTGAATGATATCAGCTGGCGTAAATCGTCAGCAGATTTGCTAGTGACAAGATTTAAAGCCTTTTCGAGAATGAGTATTCATTCTCGAAGTGTGTAGTAAACGTAGCGTAACACCTTTTATTAGGCAATTGATATCATTGCTCTTCAATTTTTATATAATAGTCGAACATAAAAAGCATACAGTGGCTTTTACCCAACAGGAGAACATCCAAGTACCCTATGTATTTGCAATAGGATTCACTCATCAGAACATTGCTGTAAATTATTTACTTATTGCACATATATATTTGCCAACGTTTATTAAAAGAAAGATATTATGTATGTGATGATTTAAATAAATAAATTGTCAAAACTTGTTATGCTATGTTGAAAGTTATTGTCCTTTGAAGAGAATGCTACGTATTTTTTTTCTACCATGCATGGCATAATAGGAATGTCATGAATTGTTTTACGCTAAGTTATTATATATTGTTGGACTTTAACAATATTTAAACTTCTGTCATTAAAGGAGATGTGATCAATTATATTACACAAGATTTTGTAATTTTTCTGACACTTTCTGGGAGATCTATGAAATGCTTATCAGTGCACAGATCTTCTTTCGGCTGCAAGCTTTTAGTTGGAATACAGTTTGTATGTTTAAAAAAAATTGCAAAGAGACCGTGAAGCTAAATCACCGTCTGTGTGCAGTTAGCGCTGTCCGTGTGCGCTTGCCAATTTGCAGTAATTGTAGTTGCAGTAGTTGGAATGTCGTGTGTCATTAGCCTTAATAATTGGTAGAATTAATTGTCAGTTTAACTCTATTTGCTATACAAACAACAATTATAACTTAACTTTTCAATTAAACAACAAAGTTATTTTAAAAAATCTTTACGTAATCATGCGGTATTTGATGTAATATGTTAGTAAAGAATGGATCCACATATTTTGCGATGTTCGTAAGTTTGTGAAATTATTATCTGTCAGTTTAGTCCACCAACAATAATCACACTGGTTGTACTAGCAGTATTCGAAACTTGATTAAATATAGAGAAAGGGATGCTTAGATGGTTCGGCCATGTTGAGAGAATGAATGAAGGAAGATTAACGAAAGAGATACACAAGGTAAGAATGATAAGACGAATCGGTGCAGGTCGACCTAGGCGGACATATCTCGATCAAATCGAAGATGTTCTAAAGAAAAGCCGGGTGAAGAGTACTCGCAACCGACGCGAGCATGCACGAAGACGCTCATGAAAGTGGAGGAAGCAAGAGAAGTGTGCCAGGATCATAGCAAGTGGAGAGAGGTGGTCTCTGCCTACCCCATTGGGAACAAGGGGTGACATATACATATGTATGTATGTATGTATGATTAAATATGCAAGATACTATATAGAAAAACAATTACTGTGATAATGTTAACGATTTGTGAATGTCCGATAATACATAATATGATAATGTAACAGTAACGAAAAATATACTACGTTGTTTATTCGACTCAAGTAAATTTTATTGTATTGCATACAAAATATTTTGACTAGGTTGCACAGGCAAATACCGATGCCAGGGAAGCAGAGAAACAGGTGACCAAGGGGTTGGAAGACCTAAAAGTTATCATGGACGAGTTGCAAAATCTGCCCACTCTTGACGACGCAGCTTTATCGAATCTAGGTGAGTATATAAACAGACAATTATATTAAAATAACATTCATCCTTATAAGAATAACATATATATTATTAAGCTGATTTATTTAGTTGGCTATTCATTTTGATAGTTTTATTGTACAACAATATATTCAATTCACCGTGACTTACAATCGACAATAGTGAAAAATAGTTATCTATCAGAAATGAAGATTATTAGATATAATATTAAGCTAGTCATATTATATTTTTCCCTTACAAACTAATTATTATTTTTAGATCTTTGGGCCCGTATTACAGAATATGACAATTACAACTATACCCGACAGTTTCTTACTGTATTCAATTAGCAATTTGAGTTTAAGTTTAATTTAAAAATAAGACCCTAAGTATGGAAAACCAGCGTATGAGGAATACGGCGACTACACCTATTAAGCGCCATTACGTCTACTGCTAGTTAATATTTCTTTTGTGTTAACAGCTAACTAGGGGTGTAATTTGAACGTGATTGCTTTGATTTTGAGTAACTCACTTTTCGATTTACCTGACGATATTTAAGTCCTAAACAAGTACCTAAACTGTATCTAATATTAAATTATATGCCCATTAAATATTACTTCCCCGGGAGACGTACCCAAGAAATAGAGTGATAATATATACGTTTCAATCTTTCTTGATTTACAAGTCCTGTACCTAATACGCCACTTAGATTATGTATTTTTAAAAATTTGTTGTACAATCGTTTAATTATTTGTACTTTTGTATTCATTTCTTGTGTCTAACATTTCAGAGAAAAGTTTAAACGCTGCTGAGATGGCACTGCGTGCTGTGGACCTCGATGGCAAGATTAAATCATTATCTGAAGCGAAAAATAATCATCAAAGGTATTTTAATTGTTAATGGCCATATGTTTAAGAAACTAACAAAAAGAAACAAGTGCCAAAGTATTTTGTCGTATAGTTTGTGGTGTGAATTCTGTTCAGATTTAAATTAAACACGAGTAAAAGTATTTCCAAAGTTGTAGTGTGGAGACATTAAAAGTAAAAAAAAAAACTGTTTATTTAAGTCCCATTTAAAAAAAATCTCGGAATTAGTGGATAGAACTTAACGTAACCTAACAGTTGAATAATTTTGAATTAAAATATATATGATGGGAATAAGATCCATATCCAATCTACATCCAGATCCATATCCAATCATACTAGGTAGTATACAATTTTTTTGTTACTTTTAAATAGGGCAAACAATAATAATCACTGGTCTACGCTTTACAATAGTAAAGCACAGACCAGACCATAAATGATTATAAATCTACTTCTTCCATCCATCTTTTAACTGTCAAAAACACCCAGCTATCACATTTGTTTGTATATTGATCGATAACGTCACGCTTTTTGATTAGTGTCTCCAATTACTTTTACATAAAAACATTCCATTGTACAAAGAAATAATATTGTTCTAATATCTCTCTAATATCTCTGTAATATCTTATATATTGACAAACAGCAGACTATCTACTTGATGGTAAGTGGTTACAGTCGCCTATATTACATATTGTAAATGTCAGATTCGTAGCAAATCTGCATTGCCCATTATATGTCAATATGGGCGAAGGTACACAGTAATTTCACTGTTTATTTTTCCAATATAGATAAGAAAAGGTACGACGTGTTATTTCGTTGGTTACTTAATATATTTGTTTGGTAGGTGGATAAAACAGTACCAAGATGAGCACGCAGCATTGGGCAGTGAGGTGGAAAACGTGAGAGTTATACTGGAGCAGTTACCGGATGGGTGCTTCAAGCGAATCGTGCTTGAGCCTACCGAGGGACCCCCACGGAGCTACAGGTGATTATTCAGCAAGCTGGTTTGCAGCTTACTGGTTCAACTATAATGTCAATAATAATATGACTTATTAGATTAGAAATAAATTTATAATTAAGTTAAAAAAGTAATTCATATCAATCTCAATATATTTAAATTTACACATATATATTATTACATGAATAATTCACCTGTTATTTATTTATTTATGTGACCACCAACAATTTACAAATAGAGGTCCTCACAAATGAACTACATGCAAATAAATTATTTGTAATGTACGCTATACAGTTTACGGTCGCGACTCGAAAATATAACATAATCGAGAATACCATTGATTATCCAAAAAATTGCCAATACTAAAGACGCCTTGCTGACCAATTGTCAGTCTATATCTAAGCTCTCTGATAAATCATTGAAACTGTTAGGCAGCGCCGGATCTAGGGGGGGCAGGCGGGGCCCATGCCCCGGGCGGCAAGTTCAGAGGGCGGCCAAATTCACACTTTACAGACGAAATAGAAAACTCATCATTTACTTAACTGTGGCCACAGAAATAATATATAAATAATAGTATAAGTGCAGAAATTTCATGGCCATATCAACTCGACCGATAATTCACTCAGAGAAATAAAAATAGAAACAGATCCTGCGTATTGTTATGGATTGTATCTATCTATCTGCCTTTCTTTTCGTGGGTCCCACGAAACTCCAAGCGATCTCATCACGCAATATCCTCAACCTAGTTAAGGTAACTTCTTAAAATTAATTTCTCTGCTCGCCAAACATAATTCAACTCTTGAGTTTCATTTAAAATGTAATATTTCCACTTTTGCGTTTGAAGTGCCACGTTACTATTTCAAACTATAAAAGTTCCTGTTTTCTTTTTTCGTGCAGGAAAAACAGCGATGGGTGCGTTATTTCCGGAAGGCATATGCCCAAATATCAAACAATTAGTGGACATCTGATAGCTGAAATTATATTGATGATAAACGTAAAAATAAATATAAGGGGGGGGGGGGCATTTATTCAGTTTTTTGCCCCACCTAAAAAAAATTGAAGATCCGGGGCTGCTGTTAGGTTAACCACCCGTAAGAGATAAGTATTCTACTCATAACTGGTAGAACGCGACACGCTTAATTTTATTTTACGTTTTGTCGATAGACACAGTCGCAATAATGTTTGTGATGATCGTCCACCACCAGGATTCCTTTGGATTGCCACATTTCTAATTTAATTATGGGCTCCAGTCCAAAGCTTGCCTCAAGTATACACTGGGGTCACTTCTGCGAGTATAGCCGATGCGTATGTATTTCTGGTCGATCGGAGCTTAACTACAACGTTTCCATAGATCGAAGTTGGAGATTTTCGACAAATACATAGTTGTTAAAGTTCCGCCCTATTGCGTCGAATATTTGGCACAGGCTTGTGTTCCTGTTGTGTCGGTCGTTTTTGATCGATATACACTTTGAGTATGGTGGCTGATTGGGGCATGTAAGAAAAAAATACGTAATATATATATTTGATGCCCGCAGTGAAAAGAGACAAAGCTATCAGATTTGTTGAGAGCCTAACCACTGTAAGAGACTTTCGGTTAAGGGAAAAAATATTGAGATGTGATTATAATTTTTATTTTATATTGCAGATAGGCAACCAAACTACGGAAGAAATATTACCCCATCTGTCGAATGGGTGGTTGATTGATCTACGTGCCTGCGTCACTAATCATTTTGTTACGATTTACAGCTATCTCTCTGAAAGTACATTTCAATTTTTATTAAACTTATCAATAGTGTTTGTTATTCTTTGGATCTTTCCTTTATGGTTGAAAATATTTACTGTCATTCGATAGATTAAAAAAGTGAAATATTTTAGATAATTTTAATAACCAGCTCTTGGAAAGCTTCTACGATGGAAGTCTGTTATGATTGAAAATTTCGATTGAAATCCATTTGATCCAGAAATTCAGGAGCAGAATTGCGTTTGTTTGAAATCTGTTAAATTATTTAAATATAATTCGACAATAGTTATTTCAACCCTGCCGTTTCTGTCTGGAGACATTAACATATACGAAAGTGCATTAGCTAGAATAAGTTATAAAATTCAAATTCTTCTGTGACATAATAAATTTTTCTATGCAATGATTGAATGTCACTAAGAAAACCTAACATTTTCCTTCTTAATATTTAATGGATTATGTGGCGCGTCCGAAGACTAATTACCAAGTTGTTAAATGAATTGTCATCAACCACAATGTGTTTTAATTAATGTACTTATTTGTGCCTTATTATGTATCTATAAATATAGTAATTTAACTTAAAAATTATTCTTAGTGTTATTGTCGTTCCTTCATCTAATTGTTAATTGTTAGTAGTGGATTTTTAGAATGAATTCAGTTAGTATTTATTAAAGCTACAGTTAAATGCCTTGCTTATGCGATTTTTGACATCTAATTAAAGTGTGAAATATTTCATTAACAAACTTATCTTCTAACTTAGATAGGTTTCGATGACTGAATGCGATATAATTTTTATTTCAAACAATAATAAACTTGTTTAAAATTTTGTAGGTATTTTTAAAGAATCTATATGACATGTATTAAATATTAATTGCCATATTATAGAAAAAAGAACTCCATTTAAGATTCGCATTAAGTTCAAAGAAATACTCCTTATAAGGTAAATAGAAAATATAAAAATAACAATGTTTAAATACGACTCGTATAAATGTAAGATATTGTTTGTGGGTTATCGTTATACGGAGACAAATGAATCTAAGATTTGTACTTTGATTGTGAGTGCTACTTTAGTCATTTTACTATTAATCTATTTTGATATTAAGAAAATATAGAAATCGTTTCTACAAACTGCCTACAAAATCACTATAAATGTTTTGTTATATATAGTGATTTTCCATAATATTTGCACCTATATGCTAAAAGTGTTTTATGCATTAAGGTTGAAAATAATGTGTTTCAGAATGACAGTGACTTACGAGCCGAACAAGCAAAACCTTTGAGTTTGTTCAGTCGACATTGTGTTGAGTGCTTTACTTGTAGCTGTAGCATAGTGAAATACTAATTCTTACTGTAATTTTCTATTACAGCATAAGTAATCATAATTTTGTAAATATTAATATAAAAGTGACCCAGGCGACTATCGTGTATGTATGGAAGGTTTGTAAGCTATGTATTTTTTTCTTAAATCCAAGTTATTGGTTTGGATGATTTTTATTAGAAAGTTATTCTGTCGGAAACCAAAGAATTAATGAGATGAATGATGTATTTAGATGATCTTTTTTCATAAAATTTCAGGATGAAGCGAGTTTTTACTATAGTTTATTTAACTGTATTAAATAAATATTAATATTTAATAGTGTGTTTTCTTAATTCTTCCACTTTTTTGGAAATGGTCAGAATAGTTTAAGTATCTCGTAAAAGTTCGTCTAGGTGTAACAGTTTTAAAAAAATAACTGAAAATGTCAATTGAAAGCTCTCACTTATTTGAAAAATGTTCTTCACTAAAGAGTGAATGACTAAATTCAAAAACTAGTTTATTGATAAAATACTTTGAGTATTGAAATGGTACATCATCATTGAACATTATCTTTGCCAAGAGAGACCCAAGGATCTCTACACAGATCCTAAGTTGGTAGTATTGGTGATATCCCATTTGTCGATTTATCTATGGGAACCCTTTCTCCCCAACGACCGTCTATTTTGCCAGCATTGTGTCCTGCACACTACCACCTAAGGTACACAAATCTTTAGGCTATGTTGGTAAACTTTGATTTTTATTACTGATTCGATCCCTTTGGGTTACTTTGAGCCTTCTTATAAGGCCTATTTAGGCGGCCAAGCTTAGTTTCCATGTCATCATTGGTAAGACGTACAAATCAATTACGTTGTCAACGACGACTCGAACTAGTAATAGTATATAGTGTATTTAAAGTTAGTTTAAGACAACGGTCAGTGAATTAGTGAATAGTAGAACAGACACTACAATTTAATCAGTGAAGTTGATATCAGTGTGTTTCGTCGATCATAGAATCTAAAATAACAAAAAGATGGTTTACACCAATACACTACACTTCACTTGATTAACCACTTTTGTTTGAAAATTACACAGAAACGTAGGTACACAGCGAATCTTTACGGCAATTGTGGATAGTTCTCTGCCTGATTAAACTGTGGCATTGTTATTTACTTAGAATACGATTGAAATATCAAAAAGAACGAAGAGAATTTCATCAAAAATATTGAAGGTACATTTTATCAAATTCTTGTTTGTTTTGCCTGACTAGAACTCGAGTACTACCCGCATCCGTATTATAATTAATGTCAAACTTTTTTTTTTTTTTAATTATTTCTTCCCATTTTGGGAAAGGCAAAGGCAGAGCCATGCAGCCGTCGTCTTTATTTGAGAGTTATTTAAAATACAAATATTTTGTCAAGGCCGAAGCCAATTCTTCAATCATAAAATAATTTCTCAAAATCTTTTGTGTCATGTCATTTTCATTGTGTTGTTGTCTTCCGGGATTATATAACTCAAGTCTTTTTATATTATTTTTCCTTATTCCTGTATCTCATCATCTCATCTCATCATCTCAATCATTTTAATTTATAGTTCTAGGTCTATAGAAACTATAAAGTTATATAAGTATTTGTACGATTCTGTATTCATCACAATGTCATGGATGTCGCGCGGGATGTTATCATTTGTCTTGTATAAATTAATTAAATTGTCAGCTAAAACCAGTCTTTGGATATTATAAGCTGGGCATTCAAAAAAATGGTTTAAGGTCTGTTCAACATTTAATGTACAGTTATTACATAATGGGGACGATATGATATTCATTCTACATAAATGAGATTGAAAACGTCCATGCCCAAATCTCAAGCGTGTAATGGTGGTATAATACCTTCGACTATGATAATCAGCTGATTTTATAAACCATGGACGTTGACCAATAACATTATTTATTTTAAAATACCACTTTCCTTTACTTTTAAGTGTTTCCTGCCACTTAGCTAGCCAATCTCTTCTTAACAATATTTTAAGTTTGGGTAATAAGTCGGAATAGGGTATGGCATTATTTTTGATGTCAAGGTCAATATGTTCTGTGGTCAACGTGGGTAAATGTATTCTGTGGTAGACCTGATCTGTGAGGTCAACGTCCTCGCTATTTTGATTTAAAATAGCTTTTGCTAACGTATCAGCTTTTTCATTTCCAAAAACTCCTATGTGTGATGGAACCCACATTAAAACTATTTCTATATTACTGATTTTGAGCTTAAAATACAATTTTTTAATATCATGTATGATAAAATTACCCCCAGAATCAAATCTATTATTAAGTAAAGCATGAAGACAACTCATGCTGTCCGTCAACACTAACCACTGAGTGCATTCATGAATGTTCTCCTCTATAAACTGTAAAGCAGTAAAGATGGCAAGACACTCTGCAGAGAATATACTCATCTGACCTGGAAGTTTGCTCCCTAAACTCTTTTTTGAATCAGGTATGTAAATTGCCATTGAAACATTTTCATCATTCTTGGAACCATCTGTGTATATATGTCTATGAGTTGAAAATTTATTTAGTTGTTCGTAAACATCTTCTTTAACTTTCAAGTCAGGCAATATATGAATGCTCATATTACAAAAGTGCATATCATATGATCCTTTATAACATATCCAATTATGCTCAGTTCTATAAATGTTGTACTGCTGGTTGCAACAAATACATTCTGAGAAGTCATGAAGTAAGAAAGGAGTCTTAGATGTATTAGTTTGGGAACATATTCGATGCAAAAATTTAATTTTTTTTAATAATGGATGAGAATCAAATGACAGTAATTTAATGAGAAACTTCGATTTTAGAAATTTAAACCTTAATTCTAGAGGAGGTGTATTGCATTCCACTTCCATGGAGTTAATGGGAGTGGTTTTCATGGCACCTGTAATACATCTTAAGTTGTGATTCTGCAAAACTTCTAATTTTCTTACTAACTGAGATTCAGATCCAAAACATAGAAAGCCATACTCAAAGTGACTTCGAACTATTGCTTTATATAACATTAACAATATTTTAGGGTCAATTTTCGACAAACTTTTTATTATGTTGTAAGCTTTATAAGCTCTCCCTAAAAGATAATCAACATATTTGTTCCAAGTAAGGTTACAAGTAAAAACAACACCCAAAAACTTTACTTCGCAGTCCATTGGAAGACTGGCATTATTGTATTTAATATCAATGTCTATAATATCACAATCACCAAATATAACTATTTTAGATTTTTCTGGACTTATGTCTAAGTTTAAATAAGAGAAATATTCATGCAATTTTAAAAGAGCTGTATTTAAAGTTAATGAGACTTGTTGAACATTTAAACCTGAATAGTAGATGACCAGATCATCAGCAAATTGCAAGTTTTTGACTTCTGAACCTAAAATAATGTTTAATTTGTGAACATATAGTATGTAAAGCAGTGGAGAGAGAATTCCACCTTGACAAACTCCTTTATATGAATAACGTGGACCTATTAATTCATTATTAAATTTAACATAAACCTTACGACCATGCAGAAAGTTAAATATCCATTTAACAATTTTTTCAGGAATACCAAGAGAAAAAAGTTCACAAGCTAAAATATGAGGATTTACATTATTGAAAGCACCAACAACATCAAAAAACACACCAATGAGGGTTTTATCTTGTTTAAGACTATCGAAAATGTCTAGCTGAAGATGTGCAATACTTTCTCTTGAGGATCGACCCCTGCGAAAACCAAATTGATTGGAAGGTAAGAGATTACAACTTTCTATGAAAAATTCAAGTCTTTGTTTAAGGAGCTGCTCGAATATCTTACCCATACATGATGTTAAAGCTATTGGTCGATACGAATTTGCTAAAGTTTTATCTTTATTTAATTTTAAAATAGGGACCAGACAATCTGTTTTCCAATCCGGAGGTATAACGCAAGAAGACCAAAGCAAATTATTAAATTTTTAAGATTATTTTTTTCGCTTTTCTGTAGTATGTTTTAACATCTTGTATGGAATACCATCGAGGCCATGAGCTGTATCCCTACGTGTACAAACTGCAGTTTTAAATTCTTGCAAGTTAAATGGCAAAAGCAGGTAGTTACTTGTATTTATGGGATTTTTATTTGAAAATGACAAAGGGGCCTCTACGGTATCTGGTGTATATTTTTTTAAAAATTTGAATACCCAATCACTATAGACATTTTGAAATGAAACAGAATGACCATTAAATTTCTTAACTGTCCTCCAGATTTTTGATATAGGAGTACACCTATTCAGTGATTCACAGAAAGACAACCAGCTTAAGTTTCTTTCCTTTTTTAAAATGAGCTTTTTCAAAGCCTGCAACTTTTTGAACTTAAGATAACTTGCCTCTGAAAGGTCATATTTAAAATCGGTATATGCTTTTCTACAATTATCTACAGCTGTTTTGCAGTTTTGGTTCCACCAGGGCATTGAAACATGTTTTTTGGAAGCTTTTGAACCAGATATTTGTGATTGAGCAAAATGTGGACTTCTATTATTAGTAATAGATTGCTGTACTGCTAGATTCAGCAATGTTATGAGATCTGAATAACATTTTAAAGGATCAGACTGATCATAATTTAAATTGTTACTAAAAAGAAAATCAACAGTTTCACTATACTTTTCCCAGTCCACTAACCGGAAATTAAAGTGATTAGGAAATATTAGAAAATTTACAGAGGGGTCTTTACTATTACTAACTTTTACTTTTATAATTACAGGTAGATGGAAGCTGCCTAAAGGGTCATCAAACACAGACCATTCACACTTCAACGCCAAAGAAGGTGATACTAATGTAAGATCTAAAGCATTCCTTTGCCATATACTAGAGCCAATAGTTGTTAATTGACCATCATTCAGAAGTACTAAGTTGTTGTCGTTGATGCTTTCAATTATATCACGCCCACGTGAATTAATAGAACTGCAGCCCCATGCTGTGTGCCGGGCGTTAAAATCGCCAGCAATCAGCATAGGCCCAGGAATACTATTGATTAAATGATCAAGTTTTGATTTAGAGAACAAAGGACTACAGTTACCAGGACTGTACAAAGACACAAGAGAAATTTCTTGTTTTCCATAATGTAATCTTATAGCTATATTTTGAATTGAGTCATCAAATGTAGTATTTACCTTATGGAATTGCAAGCTATTATGGACAAGAATGGCAACACCATTATGACGGTTACCTGAATCTAATCTTATTATATTATAACCTTTAATACTAAATTGGATATGGGGTTTTAACCACGTCTCACAAATCAAAGCTACATGAATTTGATTCTCTTGAAGAAAATTTAATAATAAGTATCTATGTGCGGGTAAACTCTGAGCATTCCATTGCATTATATTTAAAAAATCCATTAAGTAGAATATTTAGTATTCTGGGTCTTATTTTTAATTGTATCCAAGAGAGTATCTTTTATACTCTGAGTAGAAATAACAGTCTCATTATTTTTGGTCATTGTTATTAGTTTGACCATTGACTCTACAACCATATTCAGGATCAAATCAGACTTCAATAATGAAGCTAGCATATCAACAGGATTTTGTTTTAAGGGAGGGTATGACTTCTCATCAACAACAGCAGAGTATGTTTTATTTTGAGCTTTCTCTCTATTTAATAATATTTTTCTTTTTTAACAGGGCACTGTGACGAAATAGCCACGTGATTACCATTGCAATGACAACATACAGCATCCTGACTTGATTTTTTACATAGTTTAAAATTATGTGACTCACCGCATATGGAGCATCGATCTGCATTCTTACAAAATTTGGCTATATGTCCATACCTCAGGCATTTAAGGCATTGCTTGACAGGGGGTATATATGGTCGTAGCTCAAAGCGCCAGCTGTTGAGATCAACACTCTCCGGCAGCACTGGGCAAGAAAACGTAATAGAAACGGTCTTTGTTGGTTCCAATTTATTTGCACCATCATCTGTCTTGGATCTTCTCATAAAACGTCGAATACTTACAATATTTTTGGTAGAAGTCAATGCAGAGTATATCTGTTCATTAGAAAGCTCTGTGGGTACATGAGTGATCACACCTGTAACTTCGCTAGCTGCTGCTGGAATGGATGCTGACAGGTTATATGCATCCAAGAATTTCTGATTCTGTAATGCTGCATTAGCAAGGCCAGGACGTTCAAATACAACACCGATTTTGTATTTATTCACTCTTCGTAACTGCTTAACTCCTTTATTATATCGTTTCAAACAGTTCGCTAGTCCCATCATATCTCTATTACCAATAGGCTGTTCAGATTTCGTACTTTGTATAAAAACCACATATTCAAAACTGCCACCTTGTTCTGGATAGAATCGTACGTAGTTTGGAATTCTAAAATCTTTATATTTATCAACATTTTCTTTCTTTTCGTCCAAGGACTTCATGGAGGAGGCGTCACTGAAGATGGAATCGTCAGATCCATCACCACCCATGTCACCTTCCTCATCTACTCGTTTTTTCCTTTTCTTAGTTTTTCTACTCCTCATCTTCTAGTTTTTAAATATGCACTATGTATACACTTATAAATAAAGTCTATGTACAAAACTATTTACAATAAATCTATACAAAAATAATTATTTTAGTTTTATTATTAAAAAGACCGCCAAGTTCGGTCAAACGTTCCCGCGCTTTTTCCTGTGAAACTGCAAAATTGTTGAACGTTTGACATCAGCCAGTTGTTGCCACTGGAAATATTCTCCCCACTGTCGGAAGTGTCTGAGTCCAACAGCAATTATATTAAGCAGCGGTGCCGTGGGTTCTGATTTATTCAAAGTTGTTATGTCTCAAGCTAAAGCTAAATTCTGTTTTGCTTGAACGGAATGGTACGTCTTCTACCTTTTTAACCTGTCAAACATGTCACCTAAAGTACCACCTAAGCTGTGTTAACATACAGAAGTCTATAAAGGATTTAACCGAAGATTTTAAAGCAAAATTTATATGCCCTAGTTGTCTCAGTAAGGTACCAAAGCGTGATAATACCAATACACCCATAAGGTCCAGTAATCAACAGGGGATAGTTGATCTCCCTGACGAGTCATCACGTGACTTCATTAACTGTAAGCGAGGCGTTCGCTTCCTTCAAGATTCCCAATCTGAACCTAATGTCACTATTGAAAATATTAGACTTATTGTACAGAAAGAACTGCAAACCGTTTTGAACAATTTCAAGACTAGTATTTTGAATGAGTTTTCACTAAAAACCAAGGAGGTCCTGGACCGTTTTGATCAGATATCGGCCTCTATAGGGGCTTTAGAACGTCAACAAGATAGCTTAAGAGCAGAGTTGACGTCGCATTCTAACAGTGTACATACTTTAGAAAGTGAAAATAAAACTCTACGAGACACAGTTTCTGACCTGCAATCGAGAATCGGTCGTATGGAACAATACTCTCGTGCTAACAATTTAGAGATACAAAACGTCCCGGAATACAGATCTGAAAACACTTACTCAATAGTTAAGCAAATTGCTACGATTACGAACTACAAAATAGAAGATAGTGACATTCAATTCTGTACAAGAGTAGCTAAAATCAACAGTGAAAGCAAGCGTCCAAGATCATTAATAGTAAAGTTTAACACGCAAAGAGCGCGTGACGGTTACTTAGCTGCAGCGTTGCAATATAATAAGAAAAATACAAACCAATCCGATAAACTGAATACTAGTTTACTGGGTATTAGCGGCGACAGAACACCGGTTTTTGTGGTGGAGCATTTATCACCAGCACAGAAAGCACTACATGCAGCGGCGCGCACTAAGGCGAAGGAGCTTAGTTACAAATTTGTTTGGGTTAGAGGGGGTAAAATATATATGAGAAAAACAGATACTTCTGAATACAAATTAATTAAATCAAATCAGGATCTGCTTAATATAGTTTAGATATTTATTTTCTGTCATTTTTTTTTTTTAATAACTACTTATAATATATTGTTTTCTTTGTATATTTTTATGTCTGATATTTGTTTGAATATATATTACCAAAATGTAAGAGGGCTAAACTCAAATGCAGGTGAGGTACGTCAACAAATATGTAACAATGATTATGATATTTTTATATTTACAGAGACTTGGCTCAATGGAGGATGTTTTGATTGTGAATTTTTTGTACATGGTTATAGCGTGTATAGACGAGACCGAGAGACATCTGTCTCAACTAAAACAAGGGGAGGTGGTGTCTTGATAGCGGTATCTAATCGAATTATTTCATCTCGCGTTGCTGAATATGAGAGTGACTGTGAGGACCTTTGGGTATCAATTAAATATAAAGCTGGCAAAAAAATTGCATTTCTTAAAATCTGTGCCGTGTACTTACCACCACCGGTAACAAATAATACTATTAAAATATTCACTGACAAAGTTAATTCTAATTTACAGAACTGTTCGGACGATGAATTTATATTGATTGCAGGTGATTTCAACATGAGTAGTATAGGCTGGGAAAGTAATAATTGTTGTGATACTTTAAGTTTGACGCCAACGGGCTATACCAATAGTGAATTTTTTTTGTAGATTTGTAGATTTTCTGATGCTTAATGGGTTAAAACAATTTAATGATGTCAAAAATCATAAGAACTGTATTCTGGATTTAATTCTCTGTAACAAAAATTTGGTAAATGTCGTTCAATGTATGCAACCTATTAAAAAAATTGATCAATATCATCCAGCCCTTGAAATTAAGATGAAGTTACAGAATATAATACAGAGGAGATCAATCACAATCAAGCGTAAGAATTTTTATAAAGGTGATTACTTAGCAATCTGCAAATATTTAGACGCAATTGATTGGCCGAAAGAGTTAAAATCTTATCAAAACGTGAATGACATGGTCGGCCGTTTCTATGATATCATAAATGATACTATTGTAAAACACATACCTATGTCAAAACCTCGCCAAGACTCTTTCCCCGTTTGGTATTCTCCTCAATTAATACGTGTACTTAACCAGAAATTAAAATACCACAAAAAGTTCAAAAAGTATGGCAATCCACTAGATAAACTGGAATTTGAGTACCTAAGACATGGCTGTAATAAGATGATTAAAGAGTGTTACAAAGATACATAAACACAATAGAACTTGAAATAAAAAGAAATCCGAAATACTTCTGGACTCATGTAAAGAACTTAAGAAAGAATTGTTCGTCGTATCCTGCCACAATGATCCTGAACAGTCATACTACTTCCGACACACATAGAATTCCTGATATGTTTGCGACCTACTTTTCTTCGGTCTTTGAAGTCGATGCTGACCCAAACACCAATGCTCGAGTTCCACAATCAAACATAGACACGCTTGATATACTGGACACATTTCGGTTCAGTCCGAACGATATCAAGAAGAGGCTGAAGAAAATCAATACTACAAAAGGTGCGGGTCCTGACAATGTTCACCCTGTCTATCTATCAAAATGTGCAGATTCACTTGCACAGCCGCTGTCAATACTTTTCAATGAGTCACTGCAGTCGGGGGAATTCCCAGATGCATGGAAACTTGCAAGGATTGTACCTATATTCAAGGATGGAAAAAAGGATCTTATCTCTAACTATAGACCCATAACTATCCTTTCAGCAATATCAAAAATCTTTGAATCAATGGTGTATGTAATCATGTATGGCCATATACAGAAACGCATCATCTCCGCGCAACACGGATTTATGGCTAAGAGATCTACAAATACGAATTTGGTCATCTTCACATCTGAGTTAATGGATTCTGTGGATCGTGGCATGCAGGTGGATGCTGTATACACAGATTTTTCAAAAGCATTCGACAAGGTTAACCATAGAATATTATTAGACAAACTTTCTATGTTCGGTGTGGAGATGAATTACTGAACTGGTGCCAATCATACTTAACAAAACGCTCAATGCGCGTTGTTGTGGATAATGAAGAATCTGAGCCCTTCTTGGCACTTTCCGGTGTTCCGCAGGGGTCTGTTCTGGGGCCATTGTTCTTTAACGTGTTTATCAATGATTTGGCATTAAACATGCAACATAGTAAGATATATCTATTCGCTGATGATCTTAAACTGATAAGAGAGGTATCATGTGTGGATGACTCCGTCTACTTACAGGAAGATATTAACCACCTTACAGAATGGTGCACTCGTAATAAAATGTCACTGAATACCTCTAAATGTTACCATATTAAATATACCAGAAAGCGTATCAAGCATCCCACTAGTTATTTGATTGCTAGTGAAAGACTCCAGGAGGTTACTTCTATTAGGGACCTCGGAGTAACAATGGATAGTCAGTTGCGATTCTGCAATCATGTTGACAAAATAACCAAGGCAGCTAATAAATCACTGGGTTTTATTTTTCGAAACACAAAAGATTTTAAAAGACCATCATCTCTAATTCTGCTTTATAACAGTTACATAAGGAGTAAGCTCGAATACTGCAGTATAGTCTGGAGTCCTGATTATAAAGTCCACATAAATAGAATAGAGAGAGTCCAAAAAAAATTGATTCGAGGAATGTGTTATCGCTTTAGAGCACCCAGGCTTTTAACGTCCTACAAAGATAAACTCAAACATTTTCATCTAGACACACTTTCTATGCGCGCGTAACCTACTAGATATGGCATTTTTGCATAAAACTTTGAATAACGGCATTGACAGTCCTGAACTTCTCAGTCACTTCTCCATTAATGTTCCTGCTAGAATACCAAGATATCCGTGTAGTCTATTAAGAAAAAAATTCTGTAGAACTAGAATGGGTTGCAATTCACCAGTTGTCCGTTTGGCTCGTCTTTACAACAGTTATACCAAGAATTTGCCTGAACTAGACATAAACTTCCATAGTCTTCCTAAATTTATGAGACTCTTGAAATCTATTGACATTGACACCTCCTAATTTTAAGCATATCTTATTATTAGTTTTTATAATTTCCTGTGTACTTTCTTTAGCGTTTTTTTTTCTATGTTACCTTTATGAAATTATTTATGTATATTTGCATGCTGTGGTTACCTATAATTGTAAGTGCAGTTGGCTGAAGACCAACATTTTCACTGTTAACAAAGATTTATGTTTACTGTTACTTATGTTGGTGACCCTATTAATAAATAAATAATAAATAAATAAATAAATAAATAATCAAAGACATTCAACTTACAGCGCCGCGGTAGATGGGAATATACTGCGTAACTTCCCGAACACTAACGAGAATTTTAACTTACCTTTACATATTATTTGTTGCATGTAAACAAACAACAAGAACGAGGATTGCCTTTGCACCGTCGCTCTCACTTCAAGCCGTAGGGTCATTAGGACTAAAGCTTTAGGCTGAGTTTGGACGGTATGTTAGATCGGTCGAGCCATCTCGATCCGTCTGGAGTCTGACATAACCACTATGGTACTTGGTTAGGGTGGTAGCCATGATGGTCTCAGCCTCTCCTCTTCTGAGGGGAAAAAACTAAGGTTTGCGATATTAAACATTAAAATCAATATACACTTTATACCACATGGGCTTTTACTGACACTTATTGACGTCAAATATAAATGAAATTCAAAAGTTTTTATTCGATATATGTGATTTAAGTTAAAAATTGTAGAATAACTAGTTAAATATAGTAGAATAATTACGAACAGAATTTAGCCTATTTATATCTCATACAAAAGCAACAAGGCATTGATGCCTAGCATCTGACACTAAAAATGTTTTTTTTAAAATAAATATCTCTTTTGGTGATGATCTGTGATATGACTTACGGAGTAAATAGTACTTAATCTGTGGATAACGACAACCTTACTACTTAGTATAAGTATAGTCTTAAAATAATAAAGTGAGAGTTGATCCTTAACTGACGAATAAATCGGCACCATCGTTACATCATTTGTCTCGTTTTTAACTGAATTATGCACTTTTTTGTAATATATAGATAACCGTAATTATAAATCACAGAAAATACCCTGTGTAAAGAGCAGCTCTCTGGCTGACGTATTGTGGAGCAGTTACATCTTCACTTCCTGCTACAATAAATTTTTTTAATTATACTTCTTTTTTATTTTCAACGTACCGTAAATAACCATTTGTTATGTAATAAATGAGTAAATTGACAAATTAGAAAATTTTTTTGTAGTATTCTAAAAGTAATATAAAATAGACACTTTTATTGTTTCTATTGTTTTATACTTAGGTGAGACGTTAAAATATTTTTTATGAAAGCGGATGAACAAAAGGTTATAGTGGAATTCAGAAATGGTATAAAAAATGTCTCACTTAGAAGTAGATTTTTAAACATCTTTTATTCCATGTTCAAGTTTCAGTGAGAAACGTAATACATCGCCATCTAGCGAATAATGAGAAAAACAAATTACAGACACGGTGACGAATGTCATCAAGAGATGCTGTTACTTCTTGATAGAGGGCAGTTATAATAGCTTTTGATTAACATCAAAATCAAAAAATTACAATTACTAGCAAATAATTAACCCTGCATTTGTTAGTTAGGTCCCATGCGAAAATATTTTCAGTAATGATAATTTTAAATACGCGGCTACAGCGCTTCGATTCCTATAATAGTAGATAATATTAATTCCAGGGTGGCCATAAATATCGATATTAGAAATTTGTGTTAGAAGAAACTCCTTACGGAACCATTTAGGCATAGGGATTTTTTAAATTCTAGCAGAAGCAATAGTGGCAACATTTATTACTTTAATTACTTGCGTATCATTTTTGAAGTGTAAGACGATAAGCCGACACTTTGCAGTCTCTCATGTCATTGTGCAAGCTTGCTCTGTATCTGGGAAAGACTTTCGTCTACCAGGGTAATAGCACTTTTTTTTTAAGAGGGGAAATGCACCTTTTGCGCCGTAACACCGCGCTGGCTAGGTGCGGCCGTGTGTGGGGCTCTCCGTCTGACAGGACCGGCCTACCCACTAAAACCCCCCTGAGTTCTCTAAGCCTTTCGCGATTCTACCGTCAGGGTAATAGCACCTGCAAATAGCATAAACCAAGGTACTTCTTATGTAGATCTGATTTCCATTGTCAGGGAGAACATATATTACCTAAAACTCGATTATTGATGTACCGCCACATAGATCGTTTCAGATCAGAACCGAACTAATATACTGGCATGTTTGTAAAAAGCATGGATAAGCTGCATGATTTTTTCCGATACAGTTTTTTTCAAAGCGTCCCATAGTTAGATAGGTGGATGAATGGATGAAATGGACAGCATAAATAAGGGTTATTTTAATTTAGGCATCGACGAGTAATAGTTAACCAATGTAGATATTAAGCTGTCAGTTGGGGTTTTAATTAGTTGATATGTATTAATTTAAAAGCTTTTGTCAGAAATAGAGTATTTCAAGATGAAAGTTTAACGACTTTCATGTCATAGTAGAGAAAAGAACATTGGATCGGATCTTTATTAATACATAACAATGCAGTGGAAATCGAAGCCATATTGTATTAAATAATGCATAAGTTCTTTTCTCATTTTATACTACTTTACCAGATAAAGATTGAGATTCAAGAGACGAATTTAATAAATAGGTGGTCATTTAAGTTGGTTTAATAGTTCATGAGTTATAAGTGATTTAACTAACACGAATTTGTTATGTATGTAGACGAAAAGCACCGGTAATATTTTTTAGTATCCTAGTTTTACATTTTTTTACTGAACAAATAAATTTGTCTTTCAATAAAATGTGGCCTGGAGCTGTATGTGGGCTGGACCTATTTTTGAATTATAAATGCGACTTCGAAATCACTGATGTGACTAATAATCACGGATTTTCAATAATTCGTATTTTTTAATATCACTTATGTGACTTCAGTCACGGATGTGATTTCATTACGAGTGCCCTCACCCACTCGTAATCAAGTCATACTTGTGGAAATGTTATCTGTGTTTTGTTTAGAGAAAATATTGACAAGAATCTGAAGTTGATGTTGATTTTTCAGTCTATATATATATGTATATAATAACCACAATGGTTAAGCCGGCAATAACCGGCAGCGGCTACATTCTGTGTGGAACCGAACTCTTACATTTTTGTGTGTACTTTATCTATGTTGGCAGCTCTGCGATCGACTTTCAAAAATTGGATGTTTAGGTAACCGTGACCTCAAAGTCACCGCTGACTTTAGTCAGCGGTGATTTCGAAATCGCATTCGTAATTAAAAAATAGGTCTCCTGAAGTCATTGTCAAGAAACATTTGACACGACTTTCATTGAAGTTCATAAAACCGGTGTCGACTGTTTTTTATAAAGCAATAAAGACTTAGTTAACTCTTATAATAAAAAAAATCATAAATACCAGCAATTATTTGAATGACACGAGAGTCATGATAAAATTCTTGTTAGCGATAATAGTGGAAGTTCTAATGCGAGTACTCGTAGTATATCTTTATGACCAGCTTTGTCTATTTAAATGAGCATTAATATGGTTAATAACATTTTGTTATAATTGTTTATTGCCACATTAATAGTTTTTTCTAATTAACATAAAATTAAATACCGATTGTTAATCTTTCTTTCAATGTTTTCTTTCTTTATGGTTATTCTTGACTGAAAATTATAGTTGACCCGACAGACGTTGTCCTGTCAAATGTTTCAAATGTCATGTTGTCTCGCTGTATGTGAAAAAAGATTTTCCCGCTTTTCTGTTGAATTTTTTCCTGAATTTTCATTGCTATAAAGCTCACGGAGCCGGAGACCTTTCCAACGAATGCAAAACCGTGGAAATCGGTTCGTGCGTTCTGGAGTTATAGCGTCAGGAAGGAAAACCCGACATATTTTTATATACTTTGTAGATTAGATTATATTATATTGTAATTATTCTAATTAATGATTATATAGATTATTCAGGAATTAAATGAAAAGGAAAATATGTTTTGAAGGGATTCAAAAAAGATTTCTGAAGAACTCTTATTAATATATTAAATTTATATGGTATAGTATGAAATTATTTTTTTCTTTAATTAGTATTATATTTATCAAAGAAAAATATTAATAATAAAAAGGAATTAAAAAAGAATCATTGTTTTCAAATGCTATATATGGTAGATAGAATCAAAAACCGATAGATCGAATGGACCCGCTCCGTAATCAGCATCATTTTGGACATAAATCAGCAGTGTTTGTATTCCTGTTTGAAGGATAAGACATGGTAGTGTATGTAGTTACTGGGTAGGTACCCTGCAGTGGCGGATTTGCGCCCTAGGGCCCAGGGCATGTAGTAAGTACCAGCCACCTTTTTCTCTGCATCCATGACATTGGGTACATATATACATATATACTTTATTGCCATAATTAGTTACAAAGAAAAACAAAAGTAAAAAATGTGGTTCACAAAGGTGGACTTATCTCTATTAGAGATTTCTTCCAGCCAACCTGTGAGTGTCTACGGAATGCTACTTATAATGAGTAACGTCAAAGCAACCAAATCTGTTAAAGAAAATTATTCATAAGACAAACATATATATACCATGAATATACATACAATACAATAAATAAACATATATATATATATATATATATATATATATATATATATATATATATATATACACATATATACATACATGTAATGCTATAAATAAATATATACGTAAGATGATGATGACAATGTGACATTTATGACGAGTTGCCAACTAGCGCCTGAAAATGTTGCTTCAGGCTACGTTTAAATGCATGAACGGACTGGCTCTGTTGAACTATAGAAGGCAGATGGTTCCACATTTGGGCAGCACGAAAGCTAAATGAGTTGAGCAGGAAGTTTGTGTTGCACTTAGGCAATTCACGTGTGTCCCAATAGCATGGGGGTAGAGAACGTGAGGAGGGAGGCAGCCTATGAAACCGTGATCGAAGGTATTGTGGGGAATTAGGGTATTTTAGGATTTTAAATAATGTGGCCAAAATGTGGATATTACGACGCTCCCAGACCAGAGGCCATTTCAGCTTGGCGCGATAGTGAGAAATATGATCATATTTACGTAGCCCAAAAATAAATCTGATGGCTAAATTTTGCAGTCGCTCCAGCTTGTCAAGTAATTCTTCGTTTAAATCTAAAAACAAACATCAGCATAGTCTAAAATAGGAAGCAGAAGAGCTTGCGCAAGCATAATTTTAGTGAGAAAGGGTAAAAAGTATTAGAGTCGCTCGAGAGAGTGAATTGTGAAGTGCATACGCTAACTCATAATAACATAACTCATACATAACTCATAATAACATAACATAATGACTTTTCTTTTTTACCAACTAAGATAGAGATAGATTTAGAAATTTATTTATCTATATGATCTGCTGGTTTGTAATATTTTCCAAGGTTTTAGGATAATTGCGCATTTAAATAAAACAGATTAGATTTTATTTATTTAATTACAGGTTTATTTTCAAGCAAGATAAGATTTAATAGGTGTTTTATAACACGTTGTACGTGTTATAAAACTCGCCGGCACTTAAGCGCAGTAAAATCATTAATTAAAACTTTGCTATCGAATTCCCTAATTAAATAGTTTCTATGTTAAGTAAAACAAGATCGTTTAACTTTTGCTCCGTCGTTGTTGTGTGTAAATAATTCGAGTCATCAATAATTATTATTACACAATACGGTATAGTGCAGCCAACCATAATATTCGCGACCCTTTAGTGTATTCACGTATAGAAATGATTGTTATTATCTGTGAATTTTTTGTCAGAATTGGCCTAGGCTAATCGGCCTCTGGTACCGTGACTTGTTACAAGTTGGTGACGTATTCGGGTTCTATATCTAACAAACAATTTGTTAATAATATATTTGTATAAAACCGTTTATGTAGAACCTCATATTTCATGTACGCATATCAAGTAAAATTATTTTGAATCACTAAGGCATTTGAATATATTAAGAAAATATATAATATGGTCAACTAACTGTATATAATTTTATGTACGCTCATTCTTTATAATTTTGGAATCACTTCCTGAAGGTATTACAACTAGATAAATAAGTAGAGTAAAACATTCGTATGACATTGAAAAATCAAAAACACATTGGTATAATGGCTGATTCGAACCATGAATTTCTCAAAGGCCTGCGCCCAGGTCACTTTAATTTTAATAGCAAAATTATCACATGCTATAAAGTGAACCAGCAAACGTTTCGATGAATAACTCTTGACAGCTGGAATAGAAATTTTGGAAGCTATATCTACATGTCTGGTGGCACATAGTGCAGCTCCACGCGGGAAATCATGGTCGTTATTTGGAGTAGAAGAATGCTCGCGATTTCAGCGGGTAAGCTCCGAACTGTGTTTCGTATGTGGCTGTTAGTGTGTTTGAGATTAGGGTGACAATGGGATATGACAAAAAATAATAAAGGAACATATAGTGATAATTGCGATTCACAGTTTGACAGCAAATTGAATTTGATGTATTTAAGACTAGTACAGATAATTGTCATGTAACGATCTCGCTTAATTTGGATAATTTTGGTTTTAAATTAACTACATACTATTAATTCGTTGAGAGCCATAACTAGAGAGAACAATGAGAAAAACAGGTATACTATAGTACAAAAATCTTAAGCGGTTTAAGCGATAAATAAAGAAAAACCGAACGAAATGATCGACTATAGCAATGTAAAATTCTCGCAGACTTTCATTACCTATTTATGCTGTGAAATATTAAATGTGCTACAATAGAACAACTTGGAAATTGTAAACAGCTTAATAGTGGGGTGGCTTTTGTGGCGGGACAAAGTAAAAGGTGCATAAAATAACTGTTGAGTAGTTTATTCTACGAGTATAGACAATGGGTTAGCTTTAACTCAGCATATTTGACGTCACGAAAAGGCTAATTACGAATTACCACAGTTATAAAAGTTATAAGCAAAAATAAATTATTAAGACCAGCGCTGAGATAACCGCATCGGTGGTGCAGGGATCTCGATTAAGGGGGGCCTGGGATGGATCCTGCTATATACTAGTATGTTTTTAGTTTTTACATTTCATATATATATATATTTGAAAAGGTGAACATCACGAAACATCCTACCTGGTATATATATATACCAGCGTAGAAATTGAAAGGCACCTATCAACACCGCCTTCAGCGAGCCTATCATTAGGCAACAGTCAATATCGGCAGAGGATACGTGGACCGCGACATGTCCTAAGCGATCTCCCTAATCAACTCACGCAGAACCTTCTAGAGCTGCAAGCGGTGGCGTTCGAGCCGTCGCCTCCCTTGTCATCCCCTAATCGGCAGTCTTCTGCTTAGGCACGAGTAGGTTCTCAGTCAACATAGACCGGTCCCACTTTGTTGTACTGTGCCTCTTCTAGTGCATATGCCCTCTCCATGAGGCAGCGCTAACCGCACCTCTCCTGAAGTGCGGCTCTCTATCACGTCAAGCCAGTAGGGTCATTAGGACCAAAGGCTCAGTCTGAGTTTAGTCGGTAGGTGTGTTGGGTCGAGCCGCCTATAATCACCGCATCTCTACTTGCCGTTGCGGTGGTATCCATGAGGATTCTCAGCCTCTTATTTTGAGGAAAAAAAATTGAAAGGCATAGTTGAATAAGGCCTGAATCACACTAATTTAGTCATATGAGGAGTTATAATGAAATTATTATATTACCTTCACTCAAGAAATGTTTATATGAAGGAAACATGTCGTAAACGGAGGCGCAGTGTAAATGCAAATGGTAGCGTAATCAGAGTGAATAGTTCCTCTATTGCTTTTTCGTGGATCAAAAACATGTTCCGATTTTGTTATTTTAATGCCAATTCAGAAATGGACATTAAAATATATTATAGTAATTATCTATTTTATGTACAATTATTATTTTCAATGAATAAATAACAATTATAATTACACTCAATATAAAGTAATTTCATTTTCAAAATAAATTTCTATCGATTTTGTTTTCTTAACCATTTGCTTTATCTGTCCAGTGTAAAAAAGTAGGAAGTACAAACGGTAGTTAAGATTTTATTTCTTTAATTCAATTTCTTTATTTTTAAATTGATTCTGATGTAATCGTCTCATTGACATGAAATAGTTATATTCACCCTACTTGTGCCGTATGCAAAAGCTACAACTCCCGCGAGTAGGGAAAATTTATGGCGAACATTTCACATAATTTTCTTTTGTTTTTCAAAGTACACCGTCTCTTCGAGGTATATTTACATGCGTGGGTTGAGGGTGTACCTAGCCCCTAAGAGTATTTGATGAATAAATATATGCAACGATTAAAGTACTCAACTTTGAATAGTTGAATAATATTTATAAATCATTCTCAAATAACATCAACAATGTCCTAACAATAAAGCTACAAGTAATAAAAGCTCACATTTTCTGTTAGAAATCTTTTGTAATGAAAATCACATATGTCATGTTTTTATTCACAATCAACAAACTTTTCGGTAAAAATAAGTTAAGTCCCTACTACGCACTAATTTTAAATATTCATGGAGCCATTAAAATGTTTTAATCAATACACTGACGTACTAAACATAATATGAAACTCACATTTTCAACGATAAGCTTTTGCAAAATAATACACTAAATTCTCGTAATCCGAAGTATCTCGCACAAGCTCAGTTATCAGATTACCCGCCTGCATAACCAACGGCAACATGTGGCACCTCGTAAAAGAGCGCGAAACAAATTTCCAACAAGTAAATTAGCGAATATCTCACTGTCTGGGGGCGGCGAGTTCCGATGTTGCCTGTAACTAAAACTAAATAACCGAAAAATTGCGGCACAGTGGCCGCCGTTAGCTGACCCCTGATTAACTAATTTTAGCAGACAATATGCGCTGGTTGTTGACTGGAAAAATGCGCCATCATCTATTCCAAATGTTACGAATCAAATAGACGAAGAGAATGCTATTATACATTTGCTTTTAATTGGCTTTTTTGCGGCGATATTTATTACTTATCATAATAATTTTATTCTGACTTGTAGATTTTCGACTAGTAGTAGTAATAATAGTTAAAATATGAATGACTGAAAGACCCAGTAACTAGGTAGTTAGCCTGATTTAGATTATGTCCTGATATAATGATTCTTTTGGTGCAATTAGCGATAATTTCACACATTTCATTGAAAGGTATATAAGGAATATAAAACTAATTTTTAATGTATTTCTTTGACAAACTGTGAAGACGTCTTGACTGCTGCACCACCGTTTCTCATCTAAAGCAACGAAAGCTTCTTTATTGACCTGTTTTGATCAACTTTTTTATTTCGTTAAGACGAGATACACTTTACCTATCTTTAATATTAATTTTACGTATTATTATCCAATCCAGTAACATTTTACAAATCAATATAAATATAGCTTTGTTTCAGGAAGAATCAAGTTTGGGTGAGCCTTCAATGAGCCGTGTTATCACGAGTGTTTGGCTACTGGATCGTTATTCAGCGTTAATTATCTAGTGAATTTATCTTTAATTAACATTTGAGTATAATGTCAAACGTGGACGTAATAAATACTCTTTTTGATAATCACGAGACTGATGAGTAAATTAATTTAGAAATTTTAGATCTGCTACTGCTGCTAGTATTAATACTCGAATACAAAATCTACGTTCCGACGCTGCGCATGTATAAGAAAACTAAATTAATAATTCTCTAACTATTGAACCGTAATTTTGCTAATTTTCGTTTCGTGTATTTACGTACAGACACTTTTCGAGGGTGATTTTAATTTGAATTTAGCTTTTTTATGTGGTCACCATACGTTGATACAAATTATGCAGTGTTATTAATTATGTAGCTGTAATGGTTAGAAAAATTGCTTACTTAGTATCTGACATTCCTCTTGTGTAGTTACACAAGTTTCTAGTTAGAAATTATTTTCATGGCTACTGTTGCAATGTCATAGTGTGAGTAAATAAAAACTATATTTGAATCTACTTGTATTTTAAGCGTAGCCTCTCTAGCTTATCACCTGACTCGGAGGCTCAACTTTTGTTGGCCTGCCATGGAAAAACACACGGCTAATCCGAAAAGTTTCCTTAATTACATTTGTAGGAAACTAACTCCCAAAACGAATTAAGTCCTGGCTGAAATTGGGTGAAATCGTGGAACAGATTATGAGCGCGATGAATCTACACAGTAGCGGTAACCTCGGCGTCGCTTTGGGATTTTTGCTAACGAAAAGAACTAACGAGCTATTAATACTTTTTAATGCAACTAAGTTATAAACAAACAAATTCCCGACTCAATGGTAAACTAATGGTTAGCTAATATTCACGAAGAACAGCTGTTTGTAATTCGTGTAAGATTGCCATATCTGCAAAATATACAAGGCTCAGATTATACGTATATCATCTATGGATTTCTATTAAATTATAATTATAACTATCCAATATTTATTAAAATATAAAATTTAACTTTGATTCCACACACATGTGTATAAAGTTAAAATGGCCTATTATCAATTACATTTGGTTGAAAGCATTTTTAAAATAAACTGAAGAAAAGATTTTCGCAAAATAAAATATAAAAATATTCCACCAACGGAACTTAGGCACCAGAGGAATAATAAAAAAATTGCTTAATCATTCTTGAAGAAGGGAATATTAAAAGCCATAATATAAAAATTCACCCGTGAAAAACTGTAGAAAAGAAAAGTTATTAAAACTCTGCCGTAATGAAACCGCGACTAAATTTCACAATTTTCG
This sequence comes from Scirpophaga incertulas, assembly GCA_036419045.1. Lineage (NCBI taxonomy): Eukaryota > Metazoa > Arthropoda > Insecta > Lepidoptera > Crambidae > Scirpophaga > Scirpophaga incertulas. Next base: position 11,650,691 of record CM071626.1, on the reverse strand, counting down.
CACGGCGCTGCACTGATCCCTTAACTTGAAAAAAAAAATTAATTAGTCCTCCGAGTGGTAACGTTGTTGTGAGAGGGAGACTGGCGACCGATTACTGGAATATCAGAAAATGAAAACATTTTAGGTTTCGTCTTTTTTGTTCGTCATATGAATACTAAAATCGTGGATCTGACATATTTCAGAGAGCTTTTGCTTATCAAGTATTAGATATGCATTCCATTTATTCACAAACCAGTAAGTCTAAATTAAGTACTTAGGTGCTTATAAGTAGCGAAACTCAATTTTTTTTTATAATATGATAACAAAATAATTAAATATTTGTTACACTTACACCAATTAGTCTAGCCCAAACTAAGCTCTGTAAGGCTTGTGCTATGGGATCTAGGGTAACGGATAGACCTACATATTTTATATATATATATATTTTTTATTGCAATATATATCAACAATCATGAGTAAGGTACAAATTCATCACACAAACATCTGCCCCCACCGGGATTCGAACCGGGACCTTAGAGATGGCGACACTTTGAAACCGGTGTACTGTCCACTCGACTATGGAGGTCGTAGTGACCTTTTTAATTTTCTTAACTCTCCTTAACTGACGTCACCATAAAAAAGAAAATATTTAAATTTTATTTACCATTAGACGAATAATCTCTTCCACCAACATAGTTATATCGTAAAAAATCATAAGTAGTTGAGATGAGTCCTCCACTTTCAAACTTTACACATACCTTGACAAACATAGATCTTTACTTGCATTCATATATTTTTGAAGCCGTCTGGTGAGTATTGGATAAATAATACATAAAAAATTGAAAAATTGAAATATGATAGTAGATAAGGTCCTGAAATTTGAATTAAATGATTAGGAAGTTATTATGATTCGTATATAGCGTCCACAGCTGCAGTATGCATAGGTTAATACAGCTGAACATGCAATAGAAGTAGAAGCACTTGATATTTTTATGATGCTTGAAGCATTAATTTATACAAACATAAGCAAACTCTAATCTAGTTGCAACCGTATTATGAAATTGTTGGATGTCAAGCCAAGCTTAAAGCAAGTCCCCAAAGGGTCCGGAAAATCACTGGCGGGCCTACTGAAGTATTCAGGGAAAAAAACTGGTAATAAGGGGCGGCTATCAAAGTTTCATCGTTTTAGCGCTGGGGCATGGTCGATAATTTCCCTGAAAAATGTGGTTCATATTATTGTAGTTACTGCTCACTCTTCATCAAACTCATGGCTACCACCGTACCTATAATCTATAGCCTTTCCTCTTAGTTCTATCATAATAAATCATCAGATGCGATAAAAGTTAAAAACTTCTATGTTGTTTATGTAATATTTATTATTATTAATGTATAACTCCAAAATATTGACTGTGTATGTAAATTCATCATAGTCATATACAGAATATATGACTATGATGAATTTTATAATTGAAAATTCCTTTCTTTGACTTCATTACGTTTTTATATTGTAATAATAAAAACAAAGTTAGAGGTACCTTTAACTTAATATAGGTCAAGGATACGTGATTCAAATAAAAAGAACGAGTACATTCAAGTTTGGCTAGAAACAGGGATGTAACATTGTCTGAAATAGAATAAATAACTTATTTATGCCGATTCTGCAGGCTCACTCCAAGTAATTGTGATTTCAACCATTTCACAGCTCGATGCTTCACGTCACATCACTAGCGTAAGTAAGACTGGCAGTCAACTGCAACTGGGAAGCGATTGTTCTAGAACATCGTAAGTGATATCTCTTCACATAACGTTCTGAATCTTAATCCGAACGCCATAAGAACTTACTAGTTAATTTTTTTTGTTATATTGTAGGAACTGTGAATTGAAAGAGCTGTAAATTAGAAGATTTATTTTCTCTGAGAGTTTTTAAATTGCATCTATTATGTAATTGTTGGCAGTGCCTAATCAAGCCTGTGGTTCGAACTTTAACGAAAGGTGCAGTAAATGTCGAGTGTGCACTAATACTGTTACTATTTACTTAATAAGTTGTATATTATAAAAGTTTATATGTAACATATGTATCTCAGTAAATTAGATAAACCATATTAAGTGTGGTATAATAAGTAAAATGTCTTCTTATTCACAAGTTCTACATTAGGTACATTTATCGCTTAACGTAGTCCGAGATAGGTAAAACAAAAATATAGTTGGTTAGGAATGTTGAATGCAGACACAGTCATATCAAACAAGTTTGCAATCACTTGTTAAATTAGCGTTAATATTTTTTATGCGAATGTTTTAAGCATTTATTATTTTATTTCGTGAAGGCAAAGAAATGCTTTCGGAAGCATCTAGAAAGGTGAATCGGTGCCTAGTTAAATAATATCCTATGAAAAGGCTATATAGTTTTCTTAAATACGAATACGGATTTGCAACGAATTATCTTTGTGACGGGTTGGTGACATCGAAAAGGTTATTAAAACAAGAATATAATATTAATTTTAACTATTTTCAAAATTATATTACAAAATCTGAAATAATGTAACGCTAGCCGCTATGTAAAATTGTGACGTTAAATTTATTTAATGCTGTGTCAGTAAGAGTAGAACAAAATCGATTTATAATTTGGAAATTTTAATGTGAAAGATGCACTTTGCTCGGCTGTCCAATTAATTGATACAATAATGTACGCCAATTTTGAAGAAGTGAGATATAGTGAAATTAAACTGTATTGAAGAGATTGATTGCTGATGGTGAAAAATTCATCACCTCAGTTAGCCTTGACAAGCTGTGACAAGGACCGTGTTAACTTGCAACAAGATTGATCTATATTTATTGCGGGATTTTTTTTCCAAGCGAGATGGTAGTGAATCCTCATAAGGGGTGCGCTACTATTGTAGTCGTCTTAATAATCCCCTGGTGCTCGGATAACCTTCGACCTCACATTGGACTCTAGCAGAATCGACTCTACCCTTTTTTTTGTTCTGCTGAGGAAAATGCGTTGAATTGCATATCCCGGCTATGGAGAACCCGCGGTTATGTGGAGCTCACGTCGAAGGGGGAGGTGTATTCACTAAAAACGATGGCAGCGATGGCTTGCCGTCTTCAGGCATTGTCCCTACAATCGATCCTGAGGGCCCCTGCCCTCAGGATCGAGTATCGCATTTGAGTACTCCCGGCCTTTGCTCCCCTGGGTGCGCTAGTGGAGCCCTTCTCGGAGGGGAGTGATCTTGTAGCCTCCCCTCCTCCAACCTCCCTCATCCGCCAGCATTGCCGCAATCAACACTGGCGAAGACAGATCTTGCTCGATGTCTTCGACCAAGACACTCCGGTCGGGAGTTGGGGCACTCCGCCATTGACTCAGATACTTACTGAAACAACGGTAAGTGACTTCTGGCCTCCCGCAGAGCCAAGCTTCGAAGTGCGGGAGTACCGCACCGACGGCGTACTGACGCATGCAGCCGCCATGCTCATGCCGTTGGTGCAACTCCCGTCTGTGCATTCCATACTCTGGTGCCGGTGGGCTTCCCCCGTCATCCCCCCGACCGACATGCCGCGGCGCGTTGTATATCACCTCGTACATGTCGGTCAGGATCTCTAAAGGGGGGGACCACCCCAGAACCGTCATCACCTCGTACGAGATCGTACGGTAGCCCCCGACGACCCGTATGGCCATTGTCCGCTGCATGCTCCGGAGCAGAGCTCTGCAGCGGGAGGACCTCATACAGTCTATCGACCACACGATTCCCTGAGGCAGCAGGCAATGTAAGGCGCCCGCTACCTTCTTGATTCAGGGTACAAATCGTACGAAATGCTCTTCGAATCTCCACCTGCTGTCCAAAGTGAGGTCAAGATACTTGATGTAGGGCCCCACATGGAAGCAGAAGGCTAGCCTACCAACTAACCACTACCATTGCCCTGGCCTAGTTTTTGGGCGGGCAGAAGGCCTGGGGCTTATCGGCTTTGAACTAAAGCGCCCGCCCTCCAGAGCGGGGGACGGTGCGATTGCGGTATAAAAAGAGCTTCGCTCATTATGAATTTTTACTATAGGTCAAAACCGTCGATTCGGATCTAGAAAGGTAAATCGATGCCATTATTAAATAATATGCTACGAAAAAGGTTATTATGCATATAGTTTTTTTGCATACGACAACAAACTTGCATACATTTAAAAAGCTGCGCGAATGCAGTCGGAATTAATTAATAGAAAAGGTTTAAATTTTTCATCCGGATAATACTAATCACGTCGCTAACCATTCACTAAAAATTAAAAGTTTCGTTGGGAAGTATTAATACAAACGTCAGGTAGATTTGACCTTGCACCTACAGTTTTTAACCTATTTCAGTACCTCCAATATTATTTGATCCGGTTAATATTAAGAAAGGACTTCCAAAACTACTTGCCGATTTTTTGATTGGAAATCATAAACATTCCTAAAGCAACGGATTAGCTACCAACCAGATGACAAAAAGTCTTAAAAAAAAAAACTTACGTACAAAAGAAAAACGACATTTGAAATCAAATTTAATTTAAAACAAAAGAAAGAATTGTATTTATATTCCGCAAATGATCTAAAGTGTTTTTGGATGTGTGTACATTATTTAAGACAATCGACGCTATTCACCCCACTGAATGACACCTGGCTGTTGTGTTTCAAATACCTATAAGGATTAATCAGATTACAAATCTAAATCAGTCAATAGATCCTATGTTTCTCTGAAGTAACATTGGATAAGAATGTTTTGGTAAAATTTTACTGTTGCACTCACAAGGCATTAACTACATTGCTTTAGGATCATAAATACTGGGTTTATGGAAGCTTCTAGAATTTTCTTAGGGAATAGTAATATAAAAATTATATGTTATACTAAAGATCATAAAATATCAATTGTATTGTATTAAATAATAATACACACAGGCTATATAATAATATTTAAAAATGGTACATACTTATTTTCTTACAAATTCTCTCTGAAACTGCTCATTAGTAACACGTGGATTTTTATAATTTGTATTCTTCGATTTTTAAATAAATTAATATTATTTTGACCACTACACTTTAAATAGTAATTTTTGATTATAGTATATATATAATTAATTTTGCAAAATATAAAACAAATCTCTCTATAATTGTTTTTTTTTTTTTACTTCAGAAATTGTAATAATTGTTATAGAATATAACTTTCTGAACATAATTTCTCTTCTTATCATATCAGTAGACATAACCTAATAAGGTTATGTCTACTGATATGTGTATAAAACTTTTATGCAGCTTACTAAATCGGTTATCAAATGAGGAAAAGGATATATAAATAATGAAACCTCTTGAAATCTGTATACAGTAGCAATTTTATATTTCAAGACGTATCAGGTAATAGCTATGAATTTTACAAGTGTGAAGAGGGCAACAAAAGCCAGAAGCTTTGACAAACAATATGGATATCCCATTTTCCTAATATATTAAAGTCACCTCCTAAAAAGCCCCTAAGCCTCCAAATCAAATCAGCCCGTAAGTGGCATGCCTAGTACGGAAACACCGCGCTGGCTATAAATAAATCAATGAACCACCGGGGTGTCCACCTCGCCAAGGGATCCCTAAATCTCCGACGACCGTCAATAAATCATTGTTATTGTTAATTCTAAGGTTGGAATAAGAGAAACAGGCGAATGTTAGTGAGAACTATGCCCAATTGATCGTGTTAATTCAATTAATGTATTCTAAGACATAGATTAAGAAATGTTGGAGTATGAATAATTGGCAAAGTGCTCAAGTGCGAAAATGTTATTACATATTGGAGTCGTTTTGTGAGTTCTGATATTTTTTATTGACTAAATAAAGAAATACCAAGGTAAAACTATTTATATCAAAGCATAATGCTTTATTAGATTTTTTAAAATGATTTTTCACCATAATCAGCACGACAAGAATAACGTCCATTTAGTACTTTCTCTTTGTTAGTTTGTATAAATTTACATAATATCTGCATTAAGCTTTAGAATCTTTCAACACGTGAATCTGTAAATGCCTTTCCTTTCTTAAGATTTTATTTCCGTATATATTATAATCCAAATATATTCTAGGGGAGGAGGCTGAGAATCCTCCGACTTGATGGCGATGGTATCTCGCCATCAAAGATCAAGGCGGCCCGGAATGACCTACCGACTAAAATCAGCCTTAGCCTTGACGATTAAGGTCCTACGGCTTGAATGGAACCTTACTCAAGATATTTACCGATCGACACTATTTTTCCAACCTGCATTTTTATTTCAGTTACATTATCTCCGACTTATTGGTTTAACCTGTTTAAAATATTTTGATAATTAAAAGCTGTTAAATAGCGAGAAATTTGGTAATACTTTTATATGTTTATTCTTATTTTGTGTCTTCATTTTTGAGCTGTAGCGTGATTAACAAGTTCTTATAAATAGTATTGTTTCTGTAAAATTCTTAAAGCCCTACAAATGAATCCGCGTCGGCATATCGTCGTTGTGGAATTAAACATATTTTATTCGGGCTGTTTTGCACCTATCGTTATCGTTAACAATTTCTTTAAAGTTGAGGTATAGGATACTTATTAAGGTACTCCCGCACTTCGAAGCTTGGCTTTGCGGGAGGGCGGAAGTCACCTACCGCTTGACTCAGATACTCACCGGACATTGTTGTTTCGGTGAGTATCTGAGTCGAATAAGGAGGGAGGACACTACACGATGCCACCATTGCGCATCCGACCTCGACTCGGCCCAACACACGCTGGCGGAGTGCCCCGCTAGGGACTCCGAACGCCGAGTCTTGGTCGAAGAGATCGGGCAAGATCTGTCTGGATGAGGAAGGTTGGAGGGCTGTGGCCTCCTTCTAATAAGCGGTGACGCTACAGGAGGTGGCCACCGAGCAGGATCGGGAGATGGCCGATCCCACTCGAAGAAGGCGGCCATCGCTGAGGTTTTTAGTGGGTAGGCCTCCCCCTTCTAAGCAGGAGAGCCCCCACATAACCACCGGCTCTCCGCAGCCAGGGTATGCAATTTAATGCATTTACACCAGCGGAACAAAAAAAGGTACAGCAAATTGTAGTGCATTGCAATTAAACTGCAGAAGATATGACACACTTTATTCTACAGTGCTGATAATTTATGGATAATAGATTGTTTCAATATTTTTCGTTAAAATTACTTCAATTTTCCATAGAGTCTGTCGATCGATGCCTTATTTGTTTTATTAATAACTGACAATTGAGCTGCGCTACATCTAGCTGTCAATCATATTGATTATAAGGTTTGCCGGCCTGTAGATACTCTATTAACTATTTATACATTATACCAGTAAACCTATTAATTGCAGCTCATTTTTATTTACCTATTTATTTCTACTGTGTAGGTTAGGTTAGTATATTCATCGATAATAAATTCACATTTGCTTGCTGCATTGGATATGAATAAACTCAAAATAACCTTTATAGAATATTGGCCTTTATCAACGTTAAATTAATTTATGTTTAAGATAATACAAAACTTTTTAAGTGCAAATGAATGAGAAAAAAGAAGATCTTATCGGAAATTTAAAGAAGGTCTAAAAAGGCTTCTCGAGAGGAAAGATAAGAACAAAAGACTATACAAGTCATAAATTTGTGTCTGAACTTTACAAAGTTTCTCAAATTTTTATGATACTTTGCATATATTTAAAATGACTTGATAAACATTATGTAAATACGATAACAAATATTATATTCGACTTGGGTTGTATGTCATTTATCTATTTTCTTATTGCAATACGACTTTAGAATATAGAAGTAACCACTAACCGTGAATCGTCACATAAGATTCTAAGGGCAGAAACAATTTGTTTTCCTTTTGTTATCCTTCCGCTGTTACATTGTGCATTTCTTTAGTTGCCTAAAGATTACGTATGTTTCAGTGATAATTCCCAAAGAGATTACGTCAAAAGAAAAAATATATATATTACGATCGTTAGATTTCAAAACATATGATGGACTGAATTGGATTGAGTATTGAGAACAGCACCGTAAGATACACGAGATAAATGAATAGAATATGGAGATAAATTTTAGTATCTATTGGAGACCACATAATCAGGTGCGTTGCCCCGAAATTTAAAACCAATGTTATCCAAGAGGTGTAAGCTACCACAGAGCTATTGATGTCTTGAAAACTAGATTTGTGAACGATCGGATTATTATTCAACACCATGTGAGACAACATTTGTATCATTCTGTACCATCAACAAATAAAGATGCTAAGGATTTACTTTCCTATTTTCATAATACGCAACATATAGTTTTAGAGTCAATCCGTGTTACAAGGCCAATGTTTGTACCTTATGAATAAGTCAATAATACCCAACGATCTGCTTAAATTATGGGAGCATTCCCCATAAAGCACAGATAATAATGGATTATATGAGATATGATATTTAAAAAAACTGACGTAAGAATGTGAAATGTGTATAAGAATAGCGTGTATAGACTACAGAGAAGAGCCAGACAGGTAAAAAATGTATTCCCTTTGCATTTTGTGAAAGTGCTAACAATACACGAAACAACATACAATTATCATATGTCCAAATATATAAACAAAACAAAGAGGAAGAAGCAACGCCAAGAAAGTTGACAAATATCGAGTCAAACTCGTGCAATAATCGCTTGTCACAATTGAAGATTTCATAATAAAAATGAAAAGATTTATATGCGTTATCCATGGATGCCAGTGATCGCTTAATAGTTCATTAAAAGCCTGTTTGAATATTAGAACTAATCGTAAACAACATAATATACAAACATGCAATTGAAGTTAGTGTTTACATTAAAACGGTGTTTTTGCATAACTGTTAAACGGAATCGTAATGGAAATATTTACGAGTTTACGTAGGCAGATATAAAATGTGACCATATTACATACTTATCTTTATTGTAGAGTGGCATTCTTTTTTACATTTAGTATCTCTTAATTAAATGCAACTATATGTAGTAGTTTAATATGATTTTATTTTTCATGCAAACAAATTATAATTTCAGCCGTTGTGAGTCATTCATAGAAGCGATAAATTTTAAATCACAAGCAGAATAATTAGGAACATACATATATAAAATGGAGCTTAGATAAAATGGACCTATAATTTGATAATGAACAATCTGAAGATTATTATTTAAAACAACAGGGGCAGGCCTGTAACGGTACAATGTGAATGAGCTTAATTCGCCCTGATGCTAGCGGCGAAAGTGTTCAGCTAATACGGGAATATACACTTTCTAACACCAAAATAAACTCAAGTGGCCAGCTAGTGAGTTGACATAGTTATAAGGTGAACTTACTTTCTCATATAATTCTAAAATAAGTCTACTATGTGCCTACTGCGAAAGGTTTATTCTGAAAGCTCTTAACAAACTTGCAGATACAAAATTGCAAGAATCGTCAATAACATCAATTATAAACCACGAAAGACCCATTGCTGAGCACGGATAAGTTGTAACCTGTGAAATTTTTACTTGTCATTTCTGTCAGCGTTTTGATAAACAATTCGGAGTATAAACAAATGCATTAGACTTATTGTCGTGCAGAATCAGATAAATATCCTGGCAAAACGGCCGTTATAGGAGACCGCAACGCAAATGACGCCTCGTTTTTTAACATTTTTGGCCTTAAAAATGCTGTACTGGCGTAACGAGGGTTTGGCAAATGAGAAGAGACGAAACTCTTAGCAATCCATGGATTCAACGTGCGGGTGCCGGGTCCATCGTGTGACAAAGGGAGAAACTCCGAGCAGCTCCCGGGACTTGCGACTCGGGTGTAGGTTTAAGGGGACCCCCTTTCGATGCGCATCAATGCTCACCTTCACTGCTCGTGTTTCCCCCTCTGCCGAGCCAGACTTGATAGGAGCCTGCAAGTGCTGCCTTTGATACTCTCTCTAGAGTAGAATTAATTGCAGCCCTCGACAGGCCAAGGTCTTTTAGTAAGTTGTATAGAGATTTTGCTGGTATACCTCTCGCTCCAACTTCTACCGCGTATAATTTGACCATAAAGCCATTTTTAGTTATCTCGTTAGTGAGATCGTAGTATTTATTTGTTTTTATCGCGTGGTCTTTGGGTATATTCGTTTCCCACGGAACTGTAAGCTTTACAAGTATTATATGTTTAGTGTGTCTAGAGAAAAGGAAAATGTCTGGTCTAGATGAGGAAACACACACATCCTCTGGGATTTTGTAATGCTTTTCATACGTGTCCATTAAAATAGTCCAGTCAGGGGCAGAGGATAGGATTGACACTGGTTTGCTCTTTGAGTTGTTAGTTGAGCCTTCTTTAACAAACTTAATTTGTTTTTCGTTAAGTCCTTTTCGGGCTCTAGCTATTGAAAGACTTACTGCTTCACGTATGATTTCAAGCACTCTATCATGGCGACGTGAATAATGACCCGTATCTAAGAGCACCTTACAACCTGCCAATAGATGCCTAGGTACACCTATTGCCTCACCACAATTAAAATAAGATTTTTCGGAGGCTTTCCCCCCATCTTACTAGATTGCTCTGGTCAGGGAGGGTCAGTTGGAAGTCATTGATATAGAATTTTAATAGGGCAGGAGACCAATCGTACAGCAAGGTGCGCCACTTCAGGGCTAACGGGATGCAGAACTCACCTATAGTTAACCACTCATTTTGCACCCACTCATATAATCAGTGTATTTTTTGTGTAATATAACTATAAAGCGACATCTTTCGAATATAACCTGTACAATGCCTTCATGCAAATTTTCTTGATATTACCTCAATATAGAGTATATATATTAGCGTATGATATTGTCGCAATATACTTGTAGTTCTGTTTTTTTGTCATCATTATGATATTTTTTCGTGTGATACAACTACAAATTTACGTATACACATTAATTTTCTTCTTTCATAGCTTACATTGTGTCACATCCATCATACTGGGTAAAATCTTACAATAAAGTTTTACATACTAAACTTAATTTATATGGCTTTCATTACATCAATAACATAAATTATTAATAAACACTTCCTATATCGAATGAATTGTTAGGTAGAGTTGTTGATTTAACTTAGATTATTGGTATTTATACTGTATTTAAACATAGTTATATTTTAGATGGTTTCTTTATTAGTTTATACATTTAAGTAATATATTATATTAATCCATTAAATATTTATTTCATTATTTATTATAAATAATTATTTCATTAATTAACCACGGTTTTACAATCTATATTTATTGTTACATTTTATTAAAATATGAATAAAATATATTTAAAATATGAATAATATATTCTATATAATGTGAAAATAAGAAAGCTATTTTAATATAACTACGGAATAAATAGTCTTAATTAATATCCGTTCTCCAGGCCGCTAAAGACTTACGATGCAAACCAAAAACCACCCTTTGGATTGTAATATGAACCATTTACTGTAAGATTGGATATATGGGGGTATGGGTATGATTTATAATGAGTCTGTTGTAATGGCTCGTCGTAAAGTATTATGTAAATTTAAGCAACTACATTGCAGTGCTAAATTTCTTGATTTATTGAATTTATTTGACACTTAATTGAAATCTTGAACTATTCTCAAGTGTCATAAAAAATATTACTGATAATAAATAATATGAAAGTAATATTTTTTAAATTTCTTCTTATTTATCTTAAAGTTGTTAAAAACTAAAAAATATTTTGACAGCTGCCATGCCCGTGATGATGAATACTAATTTGACAGATAAGCTATGGGTCCTCTCTCAGAATATTGCTATCTGATCCCCATTTGAACACATTCTTTATTGACTACTTTATTTTCGTATTAATTATTGTAAATAGATGGCAAAATATTCTTTTTTAAAAACCATTGCCGTTATTAAAATATTTACTTACTGTATGATCTTTTCCAAGAAAACGACAAATTGTGATTTTATCGATCTAATACCCTTTTGTGTTTCTATAAGAGTAACTTTTGCGGGAATATATGTTAAGGAATAGGAATATTAATTATTTCACCCTTGTAGGAGAAATGTTTTGTCTTTTAGGAAACTCAGATTAATCAATAATTAAATATGAAAAAGACGCTTCTTAATAGAAATTACAACATGATATAAAAGCTTGTAAAGAGGAATGGTTTTTTTTATTACAGTATATATAACCCCATCTCGGGTTATAACACTATTCGCATACCGAGCCTTTGGGAATATCGCTGTAACATCTGATTGTCGAGTGCACCCGTTCGTTTACACATTATTTCTAAACTTTCGTTGCAATCGAATGTTCGTGAAATAGTAACTATTCATACACAATATATCAATATCTTTATTTGCTGAAAAACATGGTTACATTTGATCTAGGTGATTTACAAATAGTCCAGCACATTTTGCCAATAAATAGCATGCAAACATATTTCTACAAAAAAAAATATTACATTTAATAAAATCGTTCAAGGTGTAAAAATTATTTGATTTAACCATATAAGTAATTGCGTCTTGAATTCAAATAATGTATTTTTTTTCAATTTATCAGGTAAAGCATTATATATTTTAACACACATAGCAGGGCCTTGATTTTTATAAAAAGCTAATTTTGGGAAATGTTCATACACTAACCTCTGTTTCGTGTGCCACGTGGGAATATATCACTGGCTTTCTTAAACAGACTATTATTTTTCTTTACAAACCAAGCGCATTCGAGTATATATAAGTCCGTAAGTGTCAGCAGATTCAATAACTTAAACAATGGTCTACATGATTCATATGGTGGCTTACCACACATAGCTCTCAGGCATTTCTTTTGTGCTATGAATAATTTGTTTTTATAAGAAGAACTGCCCCATATTATAATGCCATATCTAAGGTTAGATTCTACATATTTTTAACGACCGGTAGTTAAAATATACTTAGCAGAGTTTCAATAATATTGGATTGGTATAGTCGCCGAATTTAATTTGTAACATACCTTAAAATAGATAGCAGACTGACACCTGAACAAATTGTCCTATAATGACACTAATGTCGTTATAGGAAAATTGAACTATAGTGTGTAGATGCTCTATGGTTTCCACGTTACAATTCTTCGTTTCTAATAAAGTAAACTGAAAAGAGAATATAATAATAGAATGTTCGACCTTGTGATGAATAATGCCATTGATACGGTTTACATTTGCTTGTACTTGAGAAATTAAAAGTCTCGTCAATATTTCATTTCCACATTTGCCATTTGCATTGGTTGATAGGTAGACATTTTTTTATCTTCAGAGTTTAGTGTTTGAGATAATTGGGTGTTCATCGGGAGGTCCGGTTCCTTAAATCTTGACAATCTAAGAAGCCCGTTTTGACAGGTCTCATCGTCATAATTTATCTATCACAATTAACATATTTGACAGATAACCTATGGGGATGACACCTGTCAAAATAGATTTGTTAGATTGTGAAGAATTTTACAGTATAGTTGTGTTCCAACTAGAGGGGAGTCCCAGTTGTTGAAGAGTCAATTTGCTTCAAAAGGTTTATTTGGTTTATAGGTAAGTTTCTGTTATAAAATTAATGTACTGATATTTTGGACAGATTCCCAATCGATTTCGAAATCTCGCATTAAGTCACGTTTAAATTTCATATAGCATTGCCTGCGAGAATACATCAATACACTTTTTGTTTTTATGTTCTATTGTTTATAACTGACGGATTGAATATATAATTTTTATTCTTACCCTTATTTCATAGTCATCTATATATAACGAATAAGTTTTATCACAGTTGCGATACAGTAGCTATTCGTTTAGCATCATCTACTGTACTACAATTAATAAAATTAATTAAAGGACGATTATTATGAAATAGCCATGCTTCAACGGTACACTCCAAAATAATCATGCGTCTACGTTTAAATAAAGTCATTTCATGTTCTGAAATATATAGGACTACTACGTTATAGAAATTTGTACACAAAATAAATAGCGTTAATTATTTTTTTCTGTTACTGCATAATATATTGGTGGATTTCGAAACATTATAGAAATTCATATTTCTAAGGAGTAACAAATTTACAGTAATATCAGTGACTATCTTTAAGGTTCTGTACTCTGCATCAAAAACCGTTTGTCTAGGCCAATTATCTCAGGAACGCGTGAAGATTTCAAGTTGAAATTAATATGTAGTATATTTTGACACTCCTAAGGGAAAACATTTCCATTGAACTAGAATAATGATTTTGCATGTGACATGAAAAAATGCTATTTAACACAAGTAAAGGAAATAGAAGATGATGTTGCATCATAAAAAAATATTTTTAGCCACTTGTAATGGAATCAATACATAATACGGAGAAAAATCGGAAGCGTTTTTAATTATAAAGTTATTCTTGAAACAATTAAATCGTAAAAAAAGAATTTGAAGAAGTTATTTGATTGTTTTCTTACATTCGTTTGTGAAATATTTGTTTAATAGCGATGAAGTACTTATATTTGTCAAAAATTAAACCACAGCTATACTTATACACTACAACAAACGCAACCCACGTACGAGTATGTGCAGCGCTAGACATATTTGCTTAGGCAAGACCCGCAGGCCTTACGCCCTAATATTGAATGTATGGAGATTGCCCCTGTATTGTGCAGCGTAAACAATATTTGGTTAATCTGTTTGATTTGTGCCCTAATTGAATCGACGTTTGCCAAGCGATCTGTGAACCAACATTGGCCGAATGTACTTATTGTTGGCTCTGTTTTCTTAACAAATCAACTGATTTCTGCGCACTCCTTAGAGGGTAGTACAGTAGATTAATTTGTTCACATATAAACATAGTATTTATATGTGAATAGTTTCTTATATTTTAGGGAATGTAATTGATAATGAGAACTAAAATGATTTGATGAAAACTCTATTATGAAGCTAAATAATTTATTTATTTACCACTGCTTTCAATATTGTAAACATAGACTATTAACTAAATGATGACGCTATGATTTTAGTGACGTATATAATTGGTAAATCACCAAAAGGTGACAATAATGAATTTGGTAATATATGTATTATGTGGGAAACGCAAATCCGTGATATTCGTATAATTATTTCGAAACTAGTTTAGGGTGTACGTTCGAGATTTTAGAATTTGAACTGTTAATTTTTCAAGAAACCATTTAACTGGTTCAACAACTCATAAATAATTACATTGTATTGTTGTTTGTAGGCAGGTTACACTCTAGCGCACCCAGGGGAGCAAAGGCCGGAGGTCCTCAGATGCGACACTCGATCCTGAGGGCCCCCTTCAATGCCTGAGGATGGCCATCGTTGAGGTTTTTAGTGGGTAGGCCTCCCCCTTCTGGTGAGGAGAGCTCCACATAACCACCGGCTCTCCGCAGCCGGGGTATGCAATTCAATGCATATTCCTCAACGGAACAAAAAAAAAGGCAGGTTACACTGGCATTGCAGGTTCATTTGTTTGTGGGCGAATTGCCGTTCTGTATTGAGATCTTTAAGAGGTTTGTTTTTTCTATACTACTATTTAGATTAATTAACAATATATTTTTCTCAAATATGCGTAGAAATATTGCTATTATACTCGCTAAAAAAGAACATGCAAAGTGTTTATGTACAAAAATAAACCAAATCTATAGCTGGCGTATATTTTGAATGCTCCGCGATATTTATATCAAAATTTATTTCCAGAGTGCTGTATATAAATGTGCCTGGTAAAACAATAACATTCTCGTCCAGTAATTATCTAAAATGCTAACTGTAACTTTTAATATATAATATGTTAATTACTTTCTTTTCATTTTCTAGATATAAATACTTACATTTTCTCGGCGGAAATGGGGATTAATTGAAGTCTCGCCTGTGGGTCGCCCTTAACTCATACTCGAGCTACAATTGTCTGTTTTGTGGTTTTTGAAATAATGCACAATTTTTTAAAGTTGTTTTCAAATTGCTTTTCATTTCACAAATGAATCTGCCTGTTAATATTTGCCATTACCTCTCTTCAAAATTTAATATATCATATTTAAACAATCTTTTGATAAGTCTTAAATTACTTAACAATATAATTAGTCATTTATTTCAAAAAGTACTAATAATACCAATTCATCGCTTAAGTCTTAACACTGTGTATATAATAATAGTTGACTGAGGTTAATATTAAAAGACAAAGTAAAATGCTAGGAATGTGTTTTTTCACAAATACTTAAACTTGAACCCTACTTGAAATGCCATGCCCTATAGTTACTCCACTGTCAATATTCATCTGTCAACATACAGAAACTAAACTACACACGGCAACGTGTAAGGGTTAACACGATATTCTAAACAGTTTTCAGAGGGTAATAATAGCGGTGGTTTTGGTAGCGTAAATGTAAAGCTTTACATGTTGCTGACTGTACAATATATAGAAGCTTTATAAAAATGTTTATCATCCACCGGCTGAACTGGCTTAAGAAATAAGTAATATCCAGACTGCTGTGAATTAAATAAGTATTATGGCTGCGAGCTACGATTTAAATCTGAGAAGAAACAAGGGATTTGAGATCGTTCAAAATGGAAACTTTTGTTTCAAGAAAGCTTTAATATCATTCTTTCCGCAGCCAGTACTAAGCAAACTAAAGGAGAAACTAGATTAGCTGTTTTCTTTATTTATTTTCTAAGGGCGTAAATTATGCAGTTTTCTTGCAGAATGAGTGCTCTCGATATTAAAATATAAGTTCATATTTTGTTATTAATTTATTATTGACAAAATTGTTTGATGCTCCAGGCGAAAGACGAAGCAGGATGAATGTATTTCAATTTTTAATTTTATTTGTCTATATTAATGTATGAATTTATAAAAAACTTATTATAATTAATGTGTACATGTAATATTATTGACCAAATACGATCTAAGAGTAAGCATCGTTTTTACAATACACAATGTGTACGAGATGCTTATCATCTTTTCTCCAAAGAGATCGTAAGAGCAGAATAAGTTAGCGTTTTCGAGTTACAGTTTCAGTCTCGTTTTACCAGCATGTAGCAGGTCAAATTTTAACTTAACAACTGTACTATTCAAAGCTTGCTTATGCACGATAAATCCTATTTGAGAGAGATTCGTGCCTAAATGCTAGGCGTGTATAGATTGTAGCGACGAATGGCGACCCGAGCTTCGCTAATACTAGTAAAGTGTTTTGTTAATTCACTTTTAACAAATAATGGCAAGTGCTCGAGGCTATCAATCGGCTTAAGAGTTGTTTTGGTCTTGATTGAACTTTCGTTGAATTTAATTAAAATTATGTTTTAATGTAACTATATGGAAATGGATAGATTGCGTGGCGAGTCTGGCAGAATAAGGAATTATTGTGTCATTTCAAAAGTTGTGCTACATAATTTATGCTCCATGGTGCTATTTTATATATAATATTTTAGTAAGCTTTTCTTTTAAGGATTGTTTTATATTTCTTGATTTACAAATTGGAATTGCGATGGAATTTTGTCCAATCTATGGTAAGTGGTCCAAATTATTTCATATTTTAAGCTGGTTATAGTAAATTCTATAAGAATAATTGATAACACCGTACCGTCTTCGAGTATAATAGATTTGTTGTCGCAGTTCAACTGTATAACTTGACGTGCTGAAGACTGGAAACAAGCGTATTGCGAGGTTGCTAGGGTGCTTGCTCGTTTGAGTATAGGCATAAGGCAGCCAAGTAATGAGGCTGAGCTAAGAAATGTATCAAGTTTATAACATGTTCCAAAGAGAGTTCCTTAATTGCCTTGTTAAACATTTATAGCCTATGTTAAAAATAATACTATCAAAAAACGATAACTCTAAACTCTATAATTATAAATATTGAAACATATTTTTTGTGACATCATTAAATGGTTGTGTTTAGGATGTGTAGTGAATAGTACGGTAATTTTCTTTGTTAATGGTATGCTAATTTTCACTGCAGTAAAAATGTATAAAATGAAAAGGCACAGAAAATATAATTAATCTTTTAATGGAAGTTCTACTCAAACTAAGTAATTTGGCTACTGTGTAATATTATAGGTATAGAAAAAAGCTGTTCATGCTAGTTTTCTTGCTAGTTGCTGGAAGTCTTCCGCCACTGCAGACTTGCAAGTTGAAGTTGAAATGTGATTAAATGAAGGATTTCATTACTCTCTTTTCTCATCTTCATAAGTAAGAAAATGAAGGATTCATTATCATATATTTGTCATTATCATTCATATTTGTGTCATTCTATAATCACTTTATAACATGTAACTTTTACTGACTAAAGCATTAGTGTTGAGATGTTTCTTTTTACTGCTGCAACATAATTTCTTTTGTCGTCGGTCACGTTGAGTGCAGCTGGATCGACAGCAGTTACGTTGCGGAATCTCATTGGCGGTATGCTGTGAAATCGTGACTGTTGAGGGTGCACGCTGTGAGTTACTGTCCCGCCAGTGCATGTGTCACGTACTCAGGGGTATACCACTACCATACAACGATACCGATTGTGCTTTCTATAAAAACCTAGTATGAAATACATTTCATATAAGCACAACGATTATCAGCTTTAATGTCTGTGTACTCTTTCATCATCGTCGTTATCCAATTATTTATATTACAATTTGGCCTTATTGAATCACGCTAGCATAAAACGTTGGTCAAATGGTCAATTTCAGGTCAATATTCCATGAAATTACTTCGTCAGTGTATGTAGGATAAATATACATGTGAAAATGGAAAAAAGAACATAACACTCAATGGGATCAATTCTGTTCCTCTCGATTCTAATCGACCCACAGACCATGCGTAGTGCCATCGATACTCATCCATGCAAGTGTATCACAATTAAATAAAGAAATGTGCGGGATATTAAGGGAGGCAATCGCACTAACAAATCGCAGCTGAACGAAACCAAATCGTTCCACTCAACCAAACCGAGAGCTAGAATATCACGTCATCGAACAGATGACGTGATATTGTGGCGTTCGGATTCGGATCGGTTAAGCCGAACGGTTCGGTTGCGTTTCGCTTGCGATTTATTAGTGCGATAGCCCCTCAGTGCACTATTTTGAAGAATCTTTCTTCCTTTTGATAAATTTGTATTTGTATTGCATCGAACATTTTAGAGCAATGATTTACGTACACATGAGCGTGAGATGTGCGGAAGTGCGACACAAGTGGGTTGCATAACTTAAATTGTAATTTTTAAAAGTATTAGCGAAATAAATTTTAACGACTGCAAATTACAGTTAAGTGGACTGTCTCAGTTGTAGGTACCATGGGCAATAAGTGAAAATATCTTTACATAGTAGCGCCACAGAAATACGGGGTGACTACACATTTTATCGCCAGACAGTAGCGAGTTAAATTATATAGCTATCTAGCCAGTAACGGTCTCGTGGCGGCCCGCAACCTCTCCGGTGTCCACTTAGTTTTCTTACTCACCTTTTTTTATTGCTGATAAATGTCAAAACCTACAGCAAAAAGGAACTATATATAAAATTGTGTGATCGGTTGCTAGAAAAATAATTGTCGGCAACATAGTTTGTGTATGTTTTATATATACTTATAGTTATAAAAATATGTGAAATCAAAGATTATAGTCGCTAATTCATTATTTAAATTATGTTTTTCTTATTGCTGCAGTAGCCACTTTCTGGTTAGTTCAAGTATCAAACCAATTATATTGCAACATATGTTCTATGTAGAACAATACCTTTCTTAATACAGCCTTTACCTAATATCATATAGCATCAATTTTTATGAATGATTATATTTAAATGACCATTTATTTAAATTATACTGTTAGAGAAGTTTATTAATTTTAAAGCAATGTAAAATGACGTGACGTCGACTATTAATCCACGTTAAAGTCCACGTCAAAACTACCACCTCTCTCCCACAAGAGATATGGTAGTTTACGTCACGGAAACGAAGAATAAAAGTTAAACGGGGTGGCGTCTTTTACTGGTATAATAGAATGAATTAATCTTTTGTTATTATAATGAGCGTATTTGCATTAAAAAGCCCAGTAACGTACTTGTGACTCCTCTTGTGGTGCAGATTAGGGGATGATATTTGCTAATCATCATATAGCATATCATATTATAGGGATTGTATAAAAGAAAAAAAGAAAGAGATGGATACACTTATACGAAGAAAAAACATTTAAATGACATCTGTGACTAGGCAGTTACTAAAATGAAAAGGAACTGGGAAAATTGACAAATTTTGACACTTGATAGTTATTTATTATTAATATATAGTTTAATTTCTTGTACTAATGCTTATTTATTCTGTTATCAAACAATGCGATTAAAGCTAGTTTTTCTCTACGATGTAAAATGTTATATACAAATGTAAATCATAGCGGGTTATCATATCGGTCATCATACTTTTGAAGAGGACCGTTTACAATTAATATATAACTATAGTGTATATCCTACATATCAACAAAAATGAATCTCATAGCGAGAGAATTTAATTAAGATATATACTGCAATAAATTTGTCGGATCCCGTATTCCGAATTGAGCAAACACTACTCACTTTTGTGAAAAAATACGTCCGTATTTAGAGAGCCGGGCTAAAGTGACCACTACTCTTACCAAGTTTAATAATTCAAACAGTCAATATGTTAAACATCCAGCTTTTGGTGTGAGACAATAAATGAATAGGTGTAAAAAAATAACTGTTAATTTTTAAGTACTGTAATAATTAGAGATCGGATAATCGGATGCATATTTACCTAAAGTTAATTTTTGGCTCACAAATTATGGAAGCGGCTTTTTAAAATACATTTTGTTAAATAAAAATCCCGGGAAAATACGGGACTGCAAATTTAACGTAGTGATATTGTTTGAAAATTACTAAATTAGCACGTGGTATTTATTTTCAAAAGACCGAGACTCCGGGTTCATTTATACAACTATGCATACGTTACATGAAGTTTAGTTTCAGTTCCCCGTGCGACTTATGAATGTACGATTTATTACATGAAGAGTGTTATACGAAAGTAGTGAGCTAGTTTGACTAAAACAATAATCAATTAAATAATTGAATAAAAAAACAGAAATGGTGAATAATTTTATTTAACAAAACAATAAAAAGCCGTTTCCATACTTTGTCTTAAACTAACTTTAGGTAAATATGCATCCGATTATCCGATCTCTGGTAATAATATATTGCAATAAATATGTTTCCATCCTACCTATTTTTGCCGGAAAACAGAAATGTTTGCATTATGTTGCGATTTATGGGCTGTATTTTGTAAAGTCACTGAGTACTGTGACTTTACAGCGTATGTCATACGCTGGTAGTATACATTGTGATTTTGGTGCTGCAGAGAGGGAGATATAATTAACCATTCATCATCAACATACTGTCTGTATGTTTGGTTATCAACATATAACTACAAAAATAGCGTTAGTTGTACCTGTAATTGGTGGTCCAAAATGCCTTTAATTCACTTATATAGTGTGAAATTCTGAGCTAAGTGCCGTATTCAAAGTACGTCGTCCGAGGCAAATATTTTTACGGCCAGAAGATGCAATCTAAAAAAAATACTCTATTGCTACTAGAAATCTTTTTTTACAGCGCGGCACAACCACATGATTTACTCATGTGGCACCACCGTAGCCCCTCATAGACAAGTTCAATTGTTTAAAAAATATATAATTTTAAGTGCGGTAAATTTTGGAACTATTATTTAACAATAAAATGGTGAACATCTTTAATTACAGTGCTATAAATAGATTCAAAATTATGTTCTGTTGATTTTTGTAAGTGCCTGTACAAATTTTTAAGAATAATGAAAACCCCAGATTTTGATCGTATTTTATTATTATTTATAAAAACCTATTAAAACAATTTTAACTTAGTTCATTTTTATTCAGGAAATAGTTCCTGTACTCTGTGTTAGGTCTGTTATTTTTTTTGAATATTTTTCTTTTATTAAACAGCCACGCACGTCAGTTACTGCTAAAAATTTTTTACAGTAGGATCAATGGCAGTCAAAAATAAAATGTTTGTTAACAATTAGTCAAAATCAAAATCAAAATAATATTTATTCAACATAGACCTTTACAGGTACTTATTGACGTCAACAAACAAAACAAAAAAAAAGCTTAAAAAAAAAAACAAAAACCTTGTCCGTACGTACGATTAAGGAAAAAAAAAGAAAAGATATATTGACTCGACACCTGTTCGGAAATTGGGAGAGCCTTCTCGAGAAGAACAGGCAAGAAACTCTGAAGGTCTATTTTTTATCTCCTCTTTTCAATGTTAATAATTATAATAATATAATATAAAAATACAATATAGTATAAGATACAATCATACCTAATACGATTATAGTCGTATGTATGTTTACATACACATATAAAATAATACAATATTATAAATAATGTTGTTACCAAACATGGCTCTATGAATAGTGTCCCTATTCCCAAATAGTGTGATCATTTAGATAGTCACTTACTTTATAATAACCTTTACTCATGAGTGTCTTTTTGATATGGATTTTAAATTTATATAAAGGCAAATCAATGACACCTTGCGGAAGTTTGTTAAACATAGATATACATTTCCCCAAGAACGAACAGCTAGTTTTATGGAGTCTGAACATTGGAACGGCAAGTTTATTTTTGTTTCTAGTATTCACATCATGTAGATCACTGTTTTTATTGAATTTATTATAGTTTCTATATACAAAAACTAAATTATTATATATATATTGACTAGCTAAAGTTAAAATATTAATTTCTTTGAACAATTCTTTTAGGGATTCTCTAGCCCGTAAACAGTAAATAGCACGAATCGCTCTTTTTTGTAAAAGGAAAATACTTTGAATGTTAGCCGCTGATCCCCATAGCAGCAGTCCATAGGACATAACACTATGAAAGTAGCTGAAATAAACAATTCTTGCCGTTTCAACATTAGTTAAAAGTCTAATCTTTTTTACTGCGTACGTCGCTGAACTAAGTTTGATTGCCAAAGTTTCAATATGTGGATCCCACTGTAGTAGTGAATCTAACGTAATGCCTAAGAATTTAGTATTCTTTACCAAGTCAATGACATCACCATTCATATTTAAACGAGTATCAACCTGCCTTACATTGGGCAAAGAGAATTTGATACATTTTGTTTTCTTATACTAGATTTACACTCTCGCCTCGTGCATCGTCTCGCCTCGCGCTCGCGCCTCGCGTAATCGATGGTAAATGAGATGTCTGTTCACACTCTCGTGGTAAGTTCAGTTGTGTTCGAGCTAGCCAGAATGGAGGTCCTTTGACTCGTGTCCAAAATACCGCTCCGGACGCGAGCGCTGCGAGGCGCGAGACGAGACACGATACGAGCCGCGAGCGTCTATTTACACTCTCGTCTCATGCCTCGGCTCGCGCCTCGTCTCGCGACTCGCGCGCGAGTGTAAATCAGGTATTAGAATTTAAAGACAAATTATTAGTTGTGAACCAATACAGAACTCTCGAGAGAGCACTATTTACATCGTCATAACTTTCCTTTTGTCTATCAACTTTGAATAGTAAAGAAGTATCATCTGCAAACAATACTGTCTCACACGATTCTGTAGTTGTATATGGACTCATCTTTGAAGATCGTGTTCTAAAATCAAACTCAAGAAGATGTCAGTTTGAGTCTCATTCACTAAGGACCTTAAGGTATGCCTGCCTATGTAAGATACCAATCTCAATATTCTATTCCACTAAAAGTTACAGCCTGTTAAGGTATTGTTTTTCAAAGACATCTACGAACAATTACGTGTTTCGATCTTTTATTTACAACTTAAAATTCAAGGTTTCTAGGTCACTAACAAAAAATCAGCAATATCAAAATTTGTTATGTAAACCATAAGTCTAGACAGACTTGATTTATGCGAAATAGTCTGTGATCTAGGCAGTGGGTAGTATCTACATTTATACATTATGCAATGGGACCCAGAAAAACAGTGGATTACTCATAATTCTATTTAAGTATTAAACAAATTGTACGTAGATACGTATATCTAGCCTAGTCATATCATGTAAGTTATAAGGAGCAACTAGACAAATAATAAGAAGACGATGCTATTAGATGAATCTATTCCAACCAGGTAGCCAAAGAGCAGTTTGTAGGCTACAATAAAATATATGTATATTTAAACCCCTCTAACACGCAGCAATCAAGATGCAACAAGAAAAGAACATGTACGTAAATTTTAATAGGTTTAAAAATATATATCTTACCTACTGAGACCGTGTGTATCGACATGTTTTTTGTATTTTATAAGCTTTTATTTGAGTCTCAAGTGTCTAGTCTAAAGTGAATGAAAACATCGCGTACGTGACCGGCATTTACCTGTAAACAACTTCAAAGGTTTGTGTGAATTTGATCAAAGTTCACTGGGCCACCGTGGTTTACGAAGGCCCAATTGCATTGCTAACCATAGTCAGCCGTGCCCCTGAGTGGGGAAGTATATGAGCTGTGATGTAGACTAAGTTAAATACTGATGTTAAATATATAGGTAATATTGATTAATATCTATATACTAACTTAGCTTCGTCTGTGGATCGGATTTTTCAATAGGAAGAAGATTCTTGTGCTAAAAATTATCCTATCTTTTACTATTTCTGTAACAAATATGATCAGAATTGGATCAGTAGCACACTACCTATCCGGTCTGGTAACTCAAAAGTTACTCCGATGATTTAAACATAAAAAATTGATCTCTACATGTATAGAATAGATGCCAAAAGTATAAATCAGTAATCAATTTATACTTTATTATACGTAGAATAAATATGAGTATCATTTGGTAACCCAAATGCAGATCAAACAGAAAATTTTGGTTTTCTAGCAGAGTTGACGATAGCATTGCGAGAGAGTAAAAAAATAATGGTTTTCTAAAACTAGACGCTTCGTAAAGAACAGATTGTGAAAAGTAATAAAATACTGCAATATTGATTTTATACAAATCCATTGAAGCAATTTCAGGTTTCATCAAAATTGAACCATTTGAATATTCGAGATTCGTTTTAGTAGAAACTCTATTCGTAATAGTTTCGACGTTCGTTATCTCACCTGCTTAAAATAAATATAGGCTTCTTTAATATATTAAAAGTTCGTACCATATTTGACGTATATTAAGGTTTAAACATTTCTTCTATAGGTTAAAATGTGCGGCTTACTATGGCTATTCAATCTTTACAAGAACGGGTTAATTGGTGAGTTTAGGAGCAACCCTGGGGATGCTATATTTATAGCGTTTCAATGAATAATATTAGTTATGCGGATGACATGGTACTGCTGAGCCCATTCTCACTCACTTCTCACTCAATTCTCACTCTGAGAAGATTATTGATAGTCTGTGAATTTTATGCAATACCTTATGGTTTCATATCTCTCGAGATAATAAGTCTATGGTGCTGGAGTTTTTTGATGAGGTTTTATAAAATATTTGGAAGCAGCAAGTATCTCTTTCAGTGGCTCTATAAAGGGTAAATAAAATGTAATTAGATCACTGGGTCTTTTCGGCTTTAAAGATAATTGTAACATAGAAATAGGTAGATCGCTGTCTGTTCCCTGTAATACTCGTATGTTAGTTCGAAGGCAAGATATACCAAGCAGGGCTTACTGTTAGTCACTCTTGCAGTCAGTCGCAGTTTCGGAGCTGCTGTATTACTGCGATGTCTGGGTTATTTATGCACGGCACAGTTGATATCTTTATGATCACGAGGAAACCGTATGCCACACTTTAGACTTTGATCTTAAAACAGCTATCGTGTCACTTGTATTAGCGGTGGTTTTAGTAGTGCAAATGTAAAACTTCACGTATTGCTGACTGTACATTATGTTTTTTTTTTTTGGGTTTGTACATTTATGATACATAGTACCTCTTCTCACCTTAAAAAAGTTCTTATGCAGCTCATATTTTCAGTATTTCGTGTGACAAAAGATGTCTAAGTCTAGTGTATAAGCTTCACTTATTGCTGACTGATTTTAAGGGTGACTGAAGCCACTAATAAGTGGCTTCAGTCACCCTTAACATCTAAAAAAACCTTTAAAATCTAAATAAGGAATACTTCGTAGTTCACTTGTTTGTGGTTCACTTACATACACTGTATTTGTGGGCGTTGAATATTTGTTGTAAATCTTACAAGGACTAAATGTATTAGGGGCGAATGCAGCGTTTCGAAAATTTGTGTTTTGTAGTTACCATCTGTTGTGCGTCACATGTTAAGTAGAAATATGACTAGCTACGAATGTGTGATGAAGACTTCTTTTGGTCTTTGGAATACCCATATGCTACTCCATTAACATTGAGAAAATAATATAGCACTCTATATATTACTTTTTAGCTAGTTTTATAGTTTGTTAGTCTTTTAGATGATACTAATTCGAACAGATCTAGTCATAACTTTTTTGCACAGTGATATAGTTGGTTTGATATATTTACTAAAAGATTACTCAATTGTCTACTTACACTGCTTATGCATTACGATTGCATGAAAACTTTATTTTTACTATGAATCGGATACTGTATAGAGTACAGACAAAGCTGTTTCTTAATTATTTTTCTAGAAAATATATATATAAGTATAATAAATTGATTGTAATTAAGGTTTTTATTTGTCAGAAAAAAATATGAAGTCTTTGAATTTGTTATCTCCCAAAACAGACTGGAATTACATGTCAAAATAATCGGTACTATACTCAACTACATACTATTAAGGATTATGTTTATACATTTAATTTTTTTTTAAATCTATCCAATAACATGCAACGTCATAGGTTTGACGAAGAACAATATTATTCACTTTGCATGTAATGAAAATTTATTTATTAATTTTACGCTATTTTGTCAGATTGTTTAATTTAAATATCTATAATAAGTTACAGCTTACAAGTACTAATAGTGACCTATTACAAACAGGACGTGGCGAATCTAAGCCGTAAGGGTTCCGTTCATTACTAGGTAAAACTACCAAAAAAGGTAAAACAATAAAACCACAAGTCTTCTTTACTAATCCTTCTATTTTCAATTTATTGTTTATTGGTTTCCGAAAAAGATTGTCCTTTTATTATTATTATTTATTAATAAGAAGTAAATTGCAAGAGAATCGTCTAAAGACTACATTAACTTATCATTGTCGTGCCGGCATACTTATAGTAGGTTGTTGAAGTTAAAAAGTTAAAGTTAGACGTTTTCCCCACTACTCGTATGAA
Source organism: Scirpophaga incertulas (assembly GCA_036419045.1). NCBI lineage: Eukaryota > Metazoa > Arthropoda > Insecta > Lepidoptera > Crambidae > Scirpophaga > Scirpophaga incertulas. Next base: position 11,623,536 of record CM071626.1, on the reverse strand, counting down.
GGCAGACGTGTGAACTTATAGCAATGATTGTTACAATCGGCCTATTACTACGCATAACGTTTGCTCTATTTACAAATAAAAATATTCGTACAAAAACTTTATTTTAACTATTTACTTCAACATTTCAGATTATCTCCAAAATTCTTACTAATTTTAATTAAATTTTATCAATAGCTGTTGTAAGAAATGCCTAAAATTGGTGATGATATTTGTTAAAATACTACAAATAAAACGAAATATTATTGTATTACAATTGTATATCTCTAGATTTTTTATTGTAATTATTGCGTATGCAGAAGTAAATATTCAGAATAAAATATTATATTATATTACCGATCATTTCATTATACAGCCATGAACATATTTGTGTTATCTGCTGATTTGTGATTTATATTCTCTTTAAACTTTAATTAATTAAACATTTTTAAAAAATATGTAATTATGTTTTAAACCTATAAACGACGAATGTTCAATTACATCTTAACAAATACGAACCGTACACCGTGAACGTAATTTGTATTTACATCTTTATTTCGATTTCATTTTAGTATAACGTTGTTTAACGAATCGAATTTTAGTAATTTTATTGTATTTTTTATTTGCTTTTTTATGTTCACATACAAAAAAATATGCACTTAAACGACGTTACACATTATTTGATGGATACTTCAAAATTACAATATTATTACACAATATCATTTGCTAAATAAATTATTTAAGTTTATCACATGAATCAACCAACTAGTAAATATATATTATAAATTATAATTAATCAATGTAGAATAAATATTGATCCCAAAGAAAAATAAATATGTATCTAGAAAATATGTATATAACAGTAACAACAAAGAAGAGAATTTTTATTCAACTAAAATGTATCTATGACTGTATAACAAAATAGCTTGTAATGTAACCACTCATTAATTGACTATTTTAATTATGGAATTTATTACATAAGCAAATGTTCCTGGATCCTAACACTGTAAAGGAGTTGTAGTTTACAGTCCGACTCTATAATATCAGCTATCACAAAGACGCTAAATAATAGTAGACTTGGCAAGTAACTTATAATTCAACATTCGTAAAAGTATGTAGACGTTTGTCCTTGATTTTTTTACAAAAGTACCCTTGGGTACTATCTTGATAGAGTCGAACTGCGTAATAGCGAGTTGTAAAACTATTTAAAGCAATGACTAGATTCGACATTATGTAAAGCTCCCTCTTTTCAACTCTTTCATACCAATCCTTTAATTCCTAGCAGTTAAGATTAATAATTACCAAGGTCTACATTGCACATTTTATTAAATTAACGTCTTTAAACCTATATTTACAATATATCTTTTAAAAATATGATAAATGTTTCGCGATTTTAAAATCATTATTTTTTGACGCGTGTCAAGCAGTGGCCGCTCTGTAGTCAGAGCAGATTGTGTGATGCGGTACAAGATTTTAGTCTTAAAGTTTTGAGCAGTGAAACTTTCTGTACTTTGGCATCTAGAGTTACATTAAAGAGTTACGAAGTACCTTAAGCGTGATACAATATGGCCAAATGAGTGACCACCGGTAGCGGAAGAAACGTTACTAAATAGATATGAACACAAAAATATTGCTTAAATTGTCATACTTCAAAGTGCAATTAGAGTTGTACTAAATCATTTCAAGTAAACTATTATTGAATTTTAGCTACCTTCTAGTTATAAATCGAAACATGATTTTATTTACAAATGCATATTATTTAATACTATTTTGGCTAAATGGTTCTAGATCCTTAACTTTAAATTGTGCCATTTCGTGAAATTTTTATATAGAAATGTAGTAAATATATTGAAACGAACAGATAAAACAGAACATATTATAAATCTACAGAATATTATCTACAACATAAACACAAAAATTGTTCTTACAATTATTTTTACAATTTCTAATATAAGAACAAAATATCTAACAAATTCAAATATAAACGATATATAAATGTGTGTAGATCAGAGACGGGCAGAAGGACGTAAAATCGTTATTCGCGGTGCGGACCGTCCGTCCCCACCATCCGTCCCTGCCGTCGTCTGATCCATCCACACTCACACCTATTGCCTTCGATGTTCACGGGGACACCTACATCGTGTCCGATCACACTCCTGCGACTCGCAGTGACGAAGTTACTAACATTAAACACAGAATATTGATATTTGCAAGGCACATTCTTTTAAAATCCTGTTCTTCAAATTTTTAAGTAAGAACATTTTTGATTCTTTCAAATTTCTGGAAACATCAAAACCACGGGAAAATTTAATAGTATGTGATGAAGCGACTTTTATCAATGTAATGATATGTATATAATCAATTATATACCCTGTGTCTCGAAACATATATATGAGAAGTCTTTGTACAGCGTACAAAGTAACGAAGTTGGTTCATATACAATATCTACACTAATCTAGAAATCGCTTTTCGATTGAGGATAGGAGCGTCTTTAACAGGGATTGAGATCGAGACGAGATCAAGATGGAGGCAGCGCGCGCTTAGTAGCCGTACCCGGCGCCGGGGTACAGCAGCGCGGCGCCGCCGCCCGCCGGTCAGTGTTGCGCCGCAAACTTCATACGCTTCTGTTTCTGTCGCTGATTGCAAAACCACACACGCACTACATTCTTTTTGAGATCGAGCTTCTCGGCGATAGCTGTGATCTTTTCGCCTGAGGGGCGCGGTTGTACTGCGAAGTACGCTTCGAGGCTGCGCTTCTCCGGCGCCGCTATCGATGTGCGCTTACGCTTCTTCTCGCCGGCCGGCAGGACGCTCGGTGCATCGGGGTCGCGCCTTTTGTTCTTGGCCTGCGCCTCGGCCTCTTCGAGCCACGCTTGCAGAATTGGTTTCAACGCAATCATGTTGTTATGACTCAGGGTAAGCGACTCGAAGCGGCAGATAGTGCTCTGGGAGAGGGCACCGACGCCAGGCAACTTGAGGTTGGCGAGCGCCTTGCCAACATCGGCCTGTGTAACGCCGAGCTTGATGCGACGCTGCTTAAAGCGCTCGGCAAACGCCTCGAGTTCACGTGGGTCGGTGTCTGTGTCAGGATGCAGTGCGGCAGCTGGGTGCGCAAGGTGCGGTGGCGGATGTGCCAGCGCCCCGGCGTGGTGGTGATTCATCACATGATTCATGCCGTAACCGTGCAACTGGTGGTGGGGCGGCGCTGCCTCTCCCATCGGTGCCAGCGTTGTCATGGACGACGACGACAGTGGGTCAAGCATGTCCAGTCCCTCCATCCCGTGGTGACCCATCTGCGAAAACAAAGACTTTTGTAATTCGTTTTATCGTACTGTCAAAACTTACTCGATTAAAAGGATTAGCATCCGAGTTATTATTTCCCGCCAAATTAACTTCTGCATTCATGTTAAATCGGACGTTATATTGTGACGGGCCCCCCCTCTCGGAACAATGGAACCACTCGGGACCGTATGAAACATAAACAATAATCTTTGTACAGATTTGCAGTGATGCTTTATGAGAGCAAACACTTGTTTTTTCATGGGGGACGAGTCTGTTGTGACGTTGATTGGTTGTGAGTGTTCTGCCAATATGCTCCGACTGTTGACCGGCTTTGTTACGTAAATGAATGTTTCAAGTGGCGGCCAACACGAACGTTCACGATCTATTGATCTTTGCGATTAGTTAACGGACACTGAACATTTTTCTATTAAGTATTTAAGCTAATTATTATTAATAAATTTGTGGCATAAGATTTTTTTAATAAATTTACGAATAAAGAAACAAATCCAAAAATCTAGAGCAAATAGCAATCAACAGCTATATTAACAAATTTTATTTGAAAAGAAAAGATTTTCTTTAATGGAAAGTTTAGTCAATCAATTTTTACTAACGTATTTAGAATCAATTAAATTTTATTGCCATCTACATAAATAATTTCAATAGATAACAATTATGAGGTGGATTCTAAGTGTGTTGCATTTACTAAAGCATTCGATAATTTTTTATATAAGTGATTACTTTTATAGTTTGCCAATTAGCAATATACAAAGCAATATTTTTTGTTAAATCAAAATACCTATGTTGGAATTTGCCCGTAGGCAGATGACGGAGAGTGGATGTACTTACTACATACTCGTATATAAGTACAAATAGTAACTTATTTTTTCATAAAACGTTATAAATTTAATTTACCAACGTATTTATTACGAGTTAATTAAGTAGTAGGACTACAATTAGAAAGAATAATTAGGTACACGCACGGTCGTGGCACAACTGGCCGGCCGGTGACCATATATCTCTTTAGCCGCCTAAGCGCGCTATAAGTCTTTCGCTAACAATTTCACGAACCACGTCCAAGGGTGACGGCTGGGATATACAGCCATTTGATTTTCCACCTTAGTTCCCACCGAATACAGGCGTTATTAAGCACCAGTGACGTTTACTCTCCCAGGGGCACGGTATATCACAATTACCGGCGTGGCCCGCGTGTTACACGTAACTTGGTTGCATTTTGGACTATCTTTCCTACTATTTCTAAAGAATCTTTATCAAATAAGGGTGAAAAATTCGTACTACTTTTTTGTATCTTATATTTACGGTCACGAACTATTTGTTTACTTTTTATATAAACAAATGTGTCATGCTGGTAGCGGCACTTTCCTTTTTTACCACTAATATGTAAAATTATATTTCCGTATTTGAAAAAATAAAATTATTATAAACCATATTATCAGAATTAACATATAATATCTGTAATATTATAAACTGTCTAAAAAGCATGTTAGCAGCTGTATGCTGTCAATCAAAATTGCGGGATCTCATAATTTAATGACTATACAAAGATTCAGATTTAGACAGTGTATTTTTCAAAGAATTCAAAATACTAGGGATATATTGTACAAGAACTATTACGAATACTAATTACTTAAACAATTTTGAGCAGAAATAAGCATGTACGTGTATTGTAATTAACTAATAGGACCAGTTAATATGCGGATGTGATATTAATTATAATTGTTTTGGCTGGTGAAACCTGTACTAGTACAGGTGTGAGGGGCTTGCAATGCAATTTGTTCACAATTCGGCCCTGCATCTATGGGGTTCGGAGTGTGTCATTGTCTAATAATAGGGGCTCTGTACAACCCTCGCGTAATTATCAGTGCTTCAATAAAATTAGGGATGCTATTCAGTACTAAACCATCGATATCGATGTGTTACAGTATTATATACGAAAAAGCAGATAATATTCAACGATTAAAGTTTTTAACCAAACATCGGTACAGAGTATAAATCTTAGAAGTTTAACTGGACTTTCCTTCTGATCATAGTTAATCTGTAGCTTTTTGTAAATATATTTCTTTCCTTCGAGATATATTTTTATGTCTAATCGATTGTGCAAATTTTTACTTATTTATCACCATAATAATACATTTATATATAAAATACCTTTTATTGATATTAAATTTTCATTTTATATATAAAATTTCTGTTGTATATCTTTATAAGTTGACTTATCGATACAAAAGAGGGCTTCACTTTCCCCTGTCGCTATGGTAGTTTATAATGTGATTGCAAGTGGATATTAAATAAATTATATTTCGTTAATAGTGATTTGTATCACGAAGTTACGATTTGTACAAGTAGCTGCATGTATACAGTGTTTTAGGGCCATAAAATATACATCGTAATTCTTCTTCTTTCTCCTGCCCTGTTCCCAATTCTATTTGGGGTCGGCGCAACATGTCATCTGCTTCCATTCTCTCCTATCGCTCGCTAATTCTCTACACACTCCTTTCCTCAACATATCATCATTTACACAATCCATCCACCTTTTCTTCGGCCTTCCTCTCCCCACACGCCCATCCACTTTCATGTCCATGACTCTTCTGGTAACATGGTCATTCTCTCTCCTTACCACATGACCGTACCAGGATAGTCTCCTTTCTCTCAGTTTCTCCACAATAGGGGCAACTTTCAAACTTCCCCTAATATATTCATTCTTCACTCTATCCTTTCTTGTCACTCCACACATCCATCTCAACATACGCATCTCCGTGACATGCAATCTTTGTTCATCCATTCGTTTAACAGGCCAACATTCCGATCCATACATGACGACAGGCCTAATTAGAGATTTATAAATTTTCCCCTTCAGTTTGAGGGAAATACGGGGATCACATGTAGTTCCCGTAACCTGCCGCCATTTCATCCATCCTGAGCTAATCCTTCGCTTAACATCCTTGTCGACATCTCCATCCTCCTGCAATACTGATCCCAGGTATTTAAATTCTGAACAGATCGGAAGTACCGCTCCATCGAGTGCAATACGGCAAGGATTGGAGAGACCGCCGAAATCGCAGTACATGTATTCGGTTTTGGTTCTGCTGATTTTCAAGCCAACGTTCTCCAATCTCCGCCGCCAACATTCCAATCTGTCCTGAATCCGGGATCCGTCCTCATCGACGAGCACGATGTCGTCCGCAAAAAGCATGCACCAAGGTGCCTCCTCCTGTATGACCGAAGTCAAAGCATCCATTATTAGGAGAAAGAGGTAGGGGCTCAACGCTGATCCCTGGTGCAGTCCAACGGCAACAGCAAACTCTCCGGTGGTTCCAGCGGCTGACCGGACATGCGTACTGGTTTTAAAATACATTGCTCGGATTAGCTCCACATACTTACCGGGCACTCCTTTTCTTTTCAAACTCCACCACAAAACCTCTCGGGGGACACGATCGTATGCCTTCTCTAGGTCCACGAATACCATATGCAGGCTCCTACGTGCACGTTTGTAAGACTCGCACACTTGCCTTAGTGCAAATATGGCATCCGTAGTTCCACGACCTGGCATAAACCCAAATTGGTTTTGTGTTATCTCACATTCGTCTCGCAGTCGTTTCTCTATCACTTTCTCCCATATCTTCAGACTGTGTGACATGAGCTTTATTCCTCGATAGTTGTTGCACTCTTGGACATCACCCTTATTTTTGTAGATGGGTACAAGGGTACTTGCACACCATTCAGTGGGGATCACATCTTCTTGCAACAGTCTATTGAAGAATAAAGTCAGCCACTTACATCCATCCGCACCCAGACACTTCCAGACTTCCACAGGTATATTATCAGGCCCCACAGCTTTCCCATTTTTCATACTTCTCACAGCCACCCTCACCTCTTCAATTTTCACCTCATTTACTAATCCCATATTACTTCTTACCTTACTAAGCATTCCATTCCACACATTCTCCTCATTCATCAACTTTTCAAAATATTCCTTCCAGCGGCTTTTTATATCGTCATCTTCCGTTAAGACCTTCCCTGCCTCGTCTTTCATACACTTCACGTGCGTAACATCCCGAGCACACCTTTCTCTATGCCGCGTAATTTTATAGAGGCAGTTTTGACCTGAGGAGGTTTCTAAGGTCTCATATAGTGCCGCCTGGGCTTTTACTCGGGCAACGGCTACTGCTTTTTTTGCCTCTTGCTTAGCGCTTCTATAGGCATTTTTCCTTAAATCTTCCAGACTCTCACTGCACTCTTCTCCATTTTGCCATATTTTAAATGCATTCTTCTTCTTCTTTAAAGCTTTTTGTACATCTTCATTCCACCACCAAGTATCTCTTTTAATCATACCTTTCCCTTTCGTTTCTCCTAGCACATGTTTTGCTACTTCTTTCACATAACCTGCCATCAAATTCCAGCATTCGTTCACCGTCTTTCCTTCCATTGTATCCATCTCTTTTATTTTACTTATCACTCTCATTCTAAATTTCTCAGCATACTCCCCATTCTGTAGCAAATACCACCTAGTCTTTGGTTGAGGCTTGACCTTAGTTAAGGAGGTCTGCACAGGATGTTTTACCTCCATTACGAGGAGTCTGTGTTGGGAAACCAAAGCCTCTCCAGGAACCACCGTACCGTATTATATATTGTGTGCTGACTATTCCAGAATAATTTATCCACTGTTTGCTTATTTTATTGAAAAGTTGTGGTTAAGAGTACAATACATTCTTGCGGTTATAACTTTTTAAAAAGGTAATTTATGTCGATTAAGTTCCCTTGTTATTAGCATTATGGGGAAATGTAATCTAAGTACATAATTAGCCTTCGTGGAATATGTAATTTCTTTTAGATACTTGTAAATTTTAATTTTTTTCATCATATAACGATAAAAATAGAAAACATGCCACTATTTTCCTTCACTGCGATTGTGAAATTATTATCCTACCTTTCCTGAAATGGCGGTTCTCATACAATGAAACTTGAATAGCTAGGCAGAGTTAAGTCCATAAAACTCCGAGATAACCTATCTGTACACTGTATCCTATGAAGATTCTCTGCCTAACCTCTTGGGGAAATATAATCACCAGATAATATAACTTAATTAACAGTTAGAGTATCTGAAGAGTTAGAGTCTAGGCTCTAACTGTTCAGATACTCTAACTGTGTGTATAATATTATACGTACTTACTGGATAAAAATATCGTTAAGTTCACTTTCCATTAAAACTCAACACTTTTTCATTTCTATTCCATAATATTTGTAAGGCTTAGAATAATAATTCTAATGTACAATTTTTCGTTTCGTCATACGCCTGATAAATCGCTTCCGCTACTGCCAGACGCGCCCTTCATTTCAAGGCCACTCACGACCTGAGGGTCTTTTTGATGGTACACTACATATTACTACTACGCATTATGATTGACGCATTTCGAAGGCTGTAATAACAATATGTATGTTTTCAAAGCAAATTTACATTTGCTTTGAAAACACTTCAATCAATATGATTCTTTAGTTATTGTTCTAGAGCTGTAGGTAGGAGCAGGATATTTGTTGCTAGTTATACGCGTTATTCCCAAATACTAAGCTGTTGAATTTGATATATGTACAATATTTCATAGCTAATCAGTATTCAACTAATGTTAATATGACTTTTTATCTAGTTTGTTTCCAAAATAATGAGAAGAAGACATTCCTTTATTTTTTACAAATTATTTTTTTTTATTTGTTGAAATTCTGTTTAAATGCAAACTCCAACACACTATGGTATTCTTCTCAAGTCAAATATTTTTGGCGCTGTATAATAATAATAGAATAAATAAATAAAATTTTAAATTGTAATTTAATATGAAATCATTCAGTCACTTTAATGAATATTCTCAGATTATATATCACTTTAAGATATATAAAATATTTGACGTTACTAAGGACACGTATGTATACTTTAATCAATACGTGAAGAAGAGAGAGAAAAGTAACACGACCTCAATTTATCTGATTGTTAATAGCAAGTATCCGGTTATTTTCACTATCATGAATAAAATGTGATGATCTTTATATGTTTTTTACTTGCTTAGAGAAAGCAGGACATTAAATTTAACTGGTGAAGAGGTTGATCTAAATATATGCTGAAGTAGTGTTGCCCTATTTTTTTTTTACAATAAATATTTGTCACACTTATACCAATTAGCTTAGCCGAAAGTAAGGCTTGTGTTATGGAATCAAGGTTATGGGATAGTTTTTGATAGAAATATATATCAACCATAACTAAGGTACATATACACGCAATTTTTCACAGTACATGGTTTTGGCTTTTTCTATATGTCTGTTACTAAAATGATTCTAGTTTTATTTAATTTTCAGCGATTATTCTAGTTCTTATTGTCCATAACACCGTCCTTTGCGACCATGGTCGAACCGTTAGAGACATCTTGAAACCGGCGTAATAACCATTCGACTACGGCACTTTGGATTTATGGTGGTGATACCAAATGTTTTTATTGAAAGTTGTAACAATTAGACTATGTTAATGAGTGAGTAACGTAGTATATTGAAATAGTTTCGTTACCAAGTTACCAATGTGGAAACTGCTTATTAATCTTTCTTTAGTTACTAAGCTGTGTAAACTGTACAACCTGTTAGGTTCACACAGAAAATATAATAAAATACCTGCATCGCAAAAGTCAGATGTTTGCTTTAATAAAGAACAAATGTACAAAATATGCATTTCAGCTAAATAAATAAGCAGGTTCAATAATCTACTGTTTTGAAATGTTACAAAATATTTTTTTTTTACTGGAATTGTGTCCTTTGGTCAAGCGGTGGGCGTATCTGGGGCTCTCCTAGCAAGAATGCTAGGTCTACCCACTAAAATCCCCCACTGTTCTCCTTGACTCTTTGAGTGCATGCGGTAGGGTCCACATTTCAATGCGACTTCACACAATGTTATAAAAACAAACAAACACGATCATTATTGCGCTGTTACAAAAATTTGATTATTTTTCCACTGGTCACAAGAATATACAATGAGGCGTAAAAGACGTAGTGGCTGCACTACGTCTTAAAGAAATATCTATAACATAGATCCTACCAAATGGCCTTGACAAAACTTTGTTCTTTTGTTTTAGTCTAACCCAGTCAGTGTATGCCATTCACCTTGAAAGTCATTATTTCCATACCATAAATATTTGAAGATATTATTCCTCATTCAGGGAAACCATAAATATATTTATGTATTTAATCTTATTTGTTGTAGAGGATATGTGTGAGTGAATTTAGATATTCCGGTTGTAAACAACCGTAAAATGTAAATTTCAAAGAGTTAACATAGCATAATATAAATTATTTTGTGGTAATATTAAAAAAAAACAAACAACCTTCCTTCATTTTGATGTCATTTTCATTTCATTTTCCAAATATTTTTCTTTTTTGGTATACAAAATTCAATTTCGATCGGAGCCACACTAATCTATTATACACTAGTACTTTAATTCGAAATCGAAATTCGGGCCCTCAGCCTTAACACAAGTCCTAATGGCTAACATACACACATTTTAAATTGAGTGTTTTCTTATGGTGACCTGGACGTTCACATATAAAGGGAAATACTTTTCCCCCGACAGTCCATTACGAAAATGTCGAGACTGCCAAAAGAATAAACAAAGTAACTTAAAAAAACCGTACAACTGGTATGGGGCCCCTAGGGACGAGGGATACAATATGAGCATGTTTGTGCGAGCGCAATTGTCACCGAGGCCACATGGGAGCGACCAACGTGCCTGAATGTTACTTTAAAATCAACCATGTGGCAATTTGTCGCTAATAGAATGTATTACGGAATAGGAAATTGTATCGCATCATTATTGCTGTCAGCCCTTGATTAGCGCCCTCGGCCATACGGCAACTGTCTGAAACTGAAACATTATTCTGTAACTTATAATATAAGGTAATTGGTACTTCTGATGTAATTGAAATATCGTAAATATATATTCAGTATGACAACTTGATTGAATGTCTTTTTGTTTCCTTCACGTAACAAATTATAGAAACGCCTATCACAAAACTGAAATAATAAACAGTTTGGTCGCGTTCGTAAACTTGTTGCGACTATGTCACAATAATAAGTTGGTGTTTTATTTATAGTTATGATATAGTAGGGTATTAATTAAGGTATGCTGTTATTGAATAATTAAATAATTCATAAATACTGTACCATATGGTAGACATATTGTTGTATTACTCATATTTTATAGAGTGAGAAAAAAACAAAAGTAAATATGAGCAGCCTCGGACCATGTTTGAAATCTAATTTTAATGATTTAAAACTAACCGAATTTAAAAGAACATATCATTCTGATGAAAAGTATATGTAGCAAAGTAAAATTTGTATATTAGAAAGTACGTTTAAATGTGAGCAGGACTCGTGGACATTAACAAAGCTGCCAAATGTCCATCTAAAAGCCACTTTAGTACATAGGCACTAGTGAAATTTACCTAGATTTTGAGCATCTTTTTGTTGTCAGTTTCAAATTCTAGCCTCTCACTAATCTAATTTGATTTTTAAATGTTTTATTAAGGTTTTATAATTAATATATAAATAAATGTGGGAGTTATTATTCAGTACTATCTACATATTTTTTGCATATAGCCCATGGCCTGATAAGTCCCGAAATTACGCCCTCAGTTAAATAAAAGTTGCCGTATGATTCACAAATAACTATGTAAAATTACTAATTTCTGATTTTACATCCACATAAAAGAGAATGATGCAAAATATTACCTACTCGTAATAATGGCTTTACTGAATAATGAAACAAACAAAGTTTGCAAAGTTATTTTTCGTTTTCAGTATTCATTTGTCATAGGTATATCTGTGAAAAGAGAGAATAGGTATTATATAATTTACAAACTAATTGATACAATTCTACATATAAAAAGGTTACCATATACTTAACATAAATAAAATTGAGTAGACTGCCGATTATTTATATCTAGAGATAGAGAGAGACATAGAATGTAGAATGGATCACAAAGTGCTCGGATTCCTTAGGTAATAAAGCAACCCTTGCTTTCCGAGAGTACAGTGAGCGGAAAATTAGATAACTCCCTTTTTACGATATATAGCTATTCCATATTCGCGTATCTCTTATAATATAATAAAGTGCACGACAAAAGTTCTAACCTTAACGGTTAGAGTAACGAAAAATTTATCAGCAGCAGCCCTTTAATACAGCCAATAACCTGCAATACTTTTATCTCAGTAAGTCCAGTAGAGTGCAGTATAAAGAGAAAGCTAAAGGAAAGTTAAGCCGTGATGCCACTACACGGTTGAAATAGGTCAGGTTACGGACTCTCTTCTATATGGATGGATATTTGTAAGTCTGCTACGACTAGTAAAGCTTTATCGGGCGTCCTATTCTCCTATTTAATGTATTTGCCCTTTCTTTACAATACTACGTTCGTGATCACATGAATCGTACTAACATTATATTATATTTAATTATGTATATTAATAGTTAATATTATTTTTAGTTTTAAGTTTACTTACCTTTCAATTAGAAGGTTTGATTAAGAATGCTCTACACTGGAAATTGTTACCGAGTCTGTTCATACCATCTAAATGAATTTAGTTAGACTTGAAATCTGAAAGTTTCCAGAAAGGTCAATCTATATGTCCAACTCGGTTAGGCAGCATATTCCAGCAGTGGGCATCTACTGACTGAAATAATAAACCTTAAATAAAAGTAAAAGAATATATTTATATATAGGTTGTTAGTATTGTATTTCTTACGATTAGCGAAAACGTGTACTTAAAGTAGGTTATATCTAAAATGTGTTTGTAAGTTTAGGTAACAACAAGTTTCGAATATAAACTGTAAGTTTTTTCCCGCTACCTTCGTTTCGTTTGGGTTTTAGTTATTTTCTTTTTATCCGTTAAAAGTACCATTCCTTTAAGTATTCCCGTTTTCTTTGGTCTTTGATAAACTTCATTTGTGTACGTAGATTGAAATTTAAGACATTTTTGCACCGCTGTAGAGTCAGAAGTTTATTTGATTTCATATTTTTATTTCAAAAGATCAACTTAAAAATGTGTAGGTACTTAAAATAATTAATATGTAAACACAACTAAATAACAAAGGTAAAATAAATAAGGTAAAAAATAATCCGAAACTATCGAGCGTGTGTGGCAGTGGCAGGTTATTATAAAGTAAGTGACTATCTTAATGATCACACTATTTGGCAATAGGGACATATTCATAGAGCCATGTTTGGTAACAACATTATTTATAATATTGTATTATTTTATATGTGTATGTAAACATACGACTGTAATCGTTTTAGGTATGATTGTATCTTATACTATATTGTATTTTTATATTATATTATTATAATTATTAACATTGAAAAGAGGAGATAAAAAATAGACCTTCAGAGTTTCTTGCCTGTTCTTCTCGAGAATGCTCTCCCAATTTCCGAACAGGTGTCGAGTCAATATATTTTTTTTTTTTTTTTTTCCTTATTCGTACGTACGGACAAGGTTTTTGTTTTTTTTTTATTGAAGCTTTTTTTTTGTTTTGTTTGTTGACGTGAATAAGTGCCTGTAAAGGTCTATGTTGAATAAATATTATTTTGATTTTTGATTTTTTTTTGATTTTTGAGTGTTAATATGAGTTGAGGAAGCTACTTATAGAGAAGTATATTTAGATTGTAGTATGTGGAAACTGTGATATCTATCTACTTCCATGGGGACAAGGCGTGAGTTTGTGTGAGTATGAATAACTAAAACTAGACTGGAGAACAATATCTATTCAGAATGGAGTTTTTTAACGTATAAGTTTTTGTAAAGTTTCTCTGAATTTTCATTATATGTATTATAAATCATGGGCAAATCAACAATCCAAGTTGGATCCATATATATTGGTATCAATAATATGCAATTCAAATATTTTATCTATATAGGAAATATATAGAACTCAAAATTTCCCTAAAAATATTAAACATTATTTATACAAGTTTTCAACGAACCGATAATATTCTGTATATGAACAACCTGGCTCACGAACAAGTAACAAAAGAAAATGAGTTTGATATTTTATCTTTGAAATATAGTTACGGTTGTTATGCAAATTATAAACATTCTCAATTTATCACCACTTACGAAATAAAATGTAGCTATTGAAAATTTTAAAATGCCATTTATGTCCTGGAGACATCAGTCCATTATTGAGGCATTTTCCTTTATAAGCTATGATGGCAACATTCATATTTCACAAAATATATATGTCGAACATTTTCGTTAAAAATAACAAATTACAAAAGTTTCCTACAAAAGCAACTGATGATAAAAGAAAGTTTGTTAAAGATTCATTATATTTTTATATCATATTCTATATAAATTGGTCTAAATTAAAATTGTATAAAACAATTAACTTTTTGATTCAATTTCATCCAATTTTACGCAAAATTTAATTGGAAATTTATGTCAGCGTTTTAATGTAATGTATTGTTAGTGTACGAGCAACCTTGTACAGCGTTTTGTTTCGCAACCATATTCATAAAAGCATGTAAGCCGTACAGATAGCCTCATTATTAAAAGTTCAAAACTAGGTCTAGATAAGATAAACAATATATTTTTGTATTTAATTATATTATTATTACACACCAGAATTAGGAAAACAACAGCATTTAGAAATTAGTTGGCCATACCTAATATAACCCCTCTGTGCAGATTTAGCCAAACATGTCGACTTTTTTAAGTTGTGTCCTGCAAAATTTTCACGTGACAGGCCTTGCCTGCTTATAATAGCTTATAATAGACCGAATGCATTACACTAATTAACACGCAGCTTCGGCTAGTCAAAGGTGGGAAATGGCCGTGCTGTTAAATCGTAGCGCAGTTAACACCTCTTTCTACCACGTAATTTAATTTTTTTTTAATATTAATGAAGATTATGTCTGACCTTGAGCGCAAAATATCCAAATTTTATATAGATCAGTTTGGCTGTAATTAGTTTAGAAGACGGTAAGAACTCTAGCCAAACTAGCATATAATGAGATGGTTAAATTAATATTACACTCCTATAAAGTAAAGCACATCAGATGACATAGGTACACTACGATATTAAGAAATACAAAAAGCAAGTACGAGTATGTTTTAGATAATATACACAGATAATGTACAGTCGTTATGAGAACATACTTACAGAACAAGAGAATAGAAGGCGCAACATAGAGGGCGGCGCGATCGACATAACACAGAATAGTGCATAAAATTACCTCGCTTTATAGCTCCGAGCACCCTTCATCCCCAAGGAGCCAACCCTCCAAGATTTCCACATACTCCTGCATATATTTTATTATTATTATTTACGCGTATGGAGGCGGCGAACGGATCAATTTGGCAACAATTTTACGAGTGTACCTTAGTTTTATAGATGTAAAACTCGATTGGCATGATTGGTGTGGATTTCGGGGCGGCATATATTTTTATTGCTTCGAAAGCGAACCGCGTATTGTGGCGGTATTGTGTGACACATTTTGTCGTATGTTTCCGCGAACGAGTTAGAAATAATCAATTTGATTTATAAAGTTTAAGTTTAGTTTAAGTTTAATTTAGAAAGTAATAAGTTTTTGGACAATCAATCTAATCAAAATCAATGAAACAAAATATAAACTGTAACTATGGAGGGATTTATTCCAATTCAATATCTTTTAATAAATCAATATATATATATATATATATATATATATATATATATATATATATATATATATATATATATATATATACACACACAACATATTTAGACAAACTTAGTTAATTATAACCAAACATGTATTGGTACGAGGGCTGCCTTTTGTCAAGTTGTGTCTTTTGCCAACGTCCCGCATAGAATTCGAAAGCAAAAGAATGTTTTTAGATCGGCCGAATAGTTTTATTGTATCGTCTATTCAAAAGTGACAAGTCGGTTGTAAAAATAGAAATGTGTTAGGAAAATTTTCATGCAATAATTTTCTACAACTTTCAAAGAGGAATATCGTGACGTCTGTGCTTTGAGGAGTTCACTTCTGTATTTAATGATTCATCATCATGTCTTGGGACTATAGAACGCTGGTATTTGAAATTTCAACGTCTAACCTCGGTGAGCTCAAGCTACGTAAAGGTCGTCCAAAAACCGCTATGACGCAAGAGAATATCCTCGAAGATCGTCATGTGACATACCGTAAAATAGAAGCATCCGTGGGCATTTTAGGGACCACTGTCCAAAAATCCTACATAAAGAAATTGACGTAAGAAACTTGATCTCATGTTTGGTACCACATTTGTTTCGCGACGACCAAAAAGCAGCCCATATTAGTTGGTGTCGCAAAACTCTGCAGCGATTCAATCGAGGAGAGTCAAAGCGTGCTTATGATATGGTTATTGGTAACGAGTCTTGGATATATGCTTACGATTCAGATTCTAAGCAGCAGTCTACTGTTTGGGTCTTCTAGGATGAACTAAAACCGACCAAGGTTGTACGCTTACGGAACACTTAAAAAATGGTTGCCTACTTTGTGGCAAAGGCTGGTCACGTCGCCACTATTGTACTAGAACACTGTTGTATAAGACGGTTAACGCTAACTGGTACACCACTGTTTGTTTGCCACAAGTCATCACCGAATTTCAAACAAACAATCCAAGTCGTCGTATGATACTGCACCGTGACAATAAGTTCGCACACCGCCCGCCAAACAAAGATGTTTTTGAGCAGCCAAAATGTCGAAATTTTAGACCATCCGCCTCACTAAAGCCCGAACGGTTTTTTTACGTTCCCTAAAGTAGTCTCCAGAGTAGCTTTGTGGTCAACGTCAGCCCACCCGAAGAAGCTGTTGATGCATACAAATCGGTCATTTTGACTACCCGCACTTTGGAGTGGACTGGTTCGAACCACATGCAAAAGGGCGTTAAATATCGCGGAGAATTCTTTGAAATTCAATAAATGGTAATAATCTATTGTCTATACTTATTTCAAACGACACAACTCAAAAATCAGCATATTACTAACTGTAACATAAATTTTCATTTGTAAAATTACAAGGAATAACAAAAATTATGAGCGTCGGTGGCACTGTAGTCGCCGGTGTCGTTTATCGTAAAAACTTCATCGTTTATTTAATTTCATATGTACTGTACTATCTGAGGTTCTTACGGTGAAATAAAATATCTTGAGGCAACCTGGGTGCATCCGCGAGAACGTCAAAGGTGTATGTGAAGCTGACTAATTCTGCACTGGGCAAGGGTGATTAACTAAAGCCTAATCGCCCATATTTAGTGTAAGTTTATCAATTTGGGTTTATCAATAATGATGTCAAAAATACTTACAAGAGTTTCGGAACCAATATTAAGAAAACTAAACTAAAAAAACTCTTTGAATCGTATTTCGTAATAAACAACACAACTTGTTTTTTTTTTAAATAAATATGTTAAATCATTACCTAAATATGTTTATAATTCAGGATTTTTGTGATGAACTTTTCAATTTAATAATGATTACTTTTGTATCTGTGTATGATGTAGTTATGTATAATAACGATATTGTTATAAATATGTTACAAAATTTAGTTCAAAAATAATTATAGTACAAAAACGGCCATATTCAGTTGTAGTCTCTCAGTTGTAATCTACCCTATTGCAATTTGATGTGAGAGGTTTAAGATTTTTATATTACGGTATTATTTCGCTTTACACCATGCCTGTTTGAAATATAAAATATGAAAATAAATATAAATATTTAAATGTTGCTTGTTTCAAATTCTTAAAATTACCAGAAATCTTTAACAGGACGAAACAGTGGGATACTGATTTTGTAATGATAAGATTACAAATAGGCATCGTAAAATAATAATTCGAGTTGTTCTCATGACTGTAAGAAGCATGGTATGGAAAGAATAAGTCAAACATCAAGTAGCTTTGCAATTCTGCTCTTGTGACTAAATTAGATTGTCGAAAGTCGAATCCTAGTGAAAGCTTGAACTCCAGGTTAATTTGAGCCACCACACGGATATACGAGTACATGGCGAGTTAATTGTTGCAGTCCAAGGAATAGAAATGGAAATACAATAAAAAAAGTAAGACAGTAATAGTTAATTTAAACTAATAACCCCGTTTCCTTTTTTATTTGGAAAGATATTGTTTATTTATTATTTAATTAGTCGGACTATTGTTGATATCTTAAATTCATTGATAACTTTACATTTTCATTAAACATTTAAGAAATAAAACAATATCAATTTCCTTGACCCAAATGATTGATGCAAATGTTTTAGATACTGTTTCCGTGACTTCGCTTTATATGTTATATTTCATATAAAAGTACTAAATATAAATACGTAAAAAAATAATACTCTGCTCCATAAATAAAAGAATTAGAATATTCACAATGCCCTGTAACAGTGATCTATCAAATAAAATAAATGATTTTAAGTTTTAGTGAAATAAAGTTAATTATTAGCGAGACTGTATTTTCGTTTCTATTCTATTGCTGTTACCAAAAGGTTTATTTTAAGAAACAGAAACATCAATGTCTTTTACTTTTAACAGGACAATATGAGGTTGGTTTAGTATGTCGAAATATCGAAAAATGACAGCGATTCTCATGCGCTTTGAAAATTATTCTCAGGTAGTTTGTAGACTAGTTTTCAAAGAAGCGTATCGTACATTGAGATTGAGAAGGGATAAACTCTCAAAATATTTACCGTAACTCTGGTGATTTGTACACAGAGGTAACATTAATTAATATTTACTATACTCTACAGAGGTCCACCCTCAAAATAAAAAGATTTTTTCATAGTGCATTTACAAAGTTGGAACGTGTAACCTTGAACTATCTTACTCTCTGGTCCTGGTCTTCTTCAGTTTTTATTATACGTATTGTATAGAGTTCCTGGAAGGATATATATATAAAAGAGTTGTTCTCACAGATACGAATTACGAAGGAATATAATTTACTATGCTTATAGTAAACAATATTGATGGAATATAGAATGCCATATGTAACCTTGGGCACAGTTTGCAGTCCTTGTTCAACATTGCTTTCAAAAAATCATAATACTCAAGAATTATAGATTAGAACAATTATTACAGAATTTATCTAGTAGTTTGCAGAACAGTTTATTGACATTAACTTTATTGACCACATCTACGTAATTGGAATAATCTTAATGAAATAATCTAACTTGCGCGTGACATCGTGAAAGTACATAAAACAACCGATATGAATATGTACGAATTGGTATCTAAAGAACTAGCATTTTCAGGCGAGCACAGAGCGGACCTACTTAAGAACTTCCATGTAGATTCCGAAAGTATTACTGTCTAAATTTACTTTTGCCGAAAGTGAAAATCTACGACAGCGCAATATACTTTCGTAACTTATGAGAGTTTATTCCCCTTTGGGACTTGCAGTTCATTAATCATTTAAGGACGCATTCTCTTTCAAGAAACGTTTAACGTCCACTGCCGAAAGATGATAGTTTTGATCTGAAAGGTTACACTAATCATTATCAACACTACGATTCCTAATTAGTATTGATGTGAGTGCATAATAGACAGATCTCTGAAAGACAACTTTATATTTTTTACTTTGCAAGGGAAGAGGCGTATGCACGTGTATTACACACACACACACACATGTTTAGCCCTTGTCTATACCACACGTGAAACTGCAGATAGCGTTAATTGTAGCTTCTCTTACCGTATAAATGGGTCGCAAGGTCCGATATACATTACACAAAATTCTGGAATAACTTCACGAATGTTTTGCACTGGATTTGAAGTGATGTACATACTTTAACTTTTAGTTTACTTATTATACATTTGTTGCAAACCGGATAGGCAAAATAACGAAGTTAACAGACACTCATAATTGACAGTAAGATCGCGCATGCCGCTACCCGCCTGAAAATAAACGATTTAGTTCCTATTTTTGGTAAAATTGGTAATATTTTCAATGTTTACTTCTTTACGCTAATCAGTAGTCAGAACGATCCTCGTCATTTGAAGCTACATCCGTTTTGGAAGGGTTAAAGGGGTGTAAATTCTCGCTGTTTTAATATTTCAACTTCACGCCTCTTGCCTCTGACCGCTTTAGATTTAATTACGGCAGTGTAATTATCACAGATACACTTTTTCAGGAAATAATAGATGTTACTTAAGGACTCTAAGGAAACTATCCAAGTCAAGTAAATTGAAGAATTACTTATAGGTTACGTTATACGTTGGATTTCCGCCTTCACCGCCAGTCATTTTTGAAATAATCGTTATTATTTCATTCGTACAATCAATTTCCTCGCTTGATGACATTTTTGATATAAAAATCTTAACAAAAGAAACAATGCTAAATATCTACTTGCAAAATAGTACTGAAAAATGAAAAATGGCGCGTTTACTTTTTTTTTTGACGGCTTTGTGCGCGAAAGACTAAGGTTCCGACGCTTATACAGCCAAAACAGCAAATTATATAATTTTTACAAAATAAATATATATATATTTAATATTTATGTATGACTTCTATTTAATAGTTGTAATTTTAAATAGGGTTTTTATAATTATATATCTTTAAACAGAGTGTTTCTAAACGCCAAACTTATTTAATTTACAAAAATGTTACAGCATTTTGCATATAAATTCTCTTTGGTTCCTATTTAATTTTTCCTATAAATAAAAGCACGACTTTTGTTTACGAAACTATTAAATTTTGATTACCAAACTATGCGGTAATCGAATCTGAAATTCGAAAGAAATTATAAGTTAGTAATATGATACATTGTGAAACTAAAATTTGTGTAGTTACATACCAATTACGAGCAATGGGGTTGAAAAATCTATTAAAGATGCTGATTATGATATGTCGCCGATCATTCTTCAAAATGTCACCTCGCTGTTCATCTATTGTGGACTATTTTGACGTATCATTTTAAATGTAATATTAAATATATATCACTTTTGAATACTTTTGTTTGCTATTAAAATAAATTGTCTATGGTTGACGCATGAGTTGAGAGTTTTAGATTTTCCAGTTTAAAGATCAGCTGATTCTAGGAAATTTTCCTTAGCTAATTCTAAAATGAAATAAGTTATTTTTGTTTGACATTGGTTTCGTGTTTGCTTTGACATGATCATAACTTTAATTAGATTGCAAGATACGGTACAAATCGTATTTTATCAATATGATTAAAAACGTCATCGATTAATACTCTCTTCAAGATATTCTGCCAAACTGTTAACTATACTAAGTAAGTAAGACTAGCAAGATATCAGTATGTTTATAGGCTTGTTCCTAATAATGCACAGAAACTAAGTACTAACATTGTAATTAAAGCAACTTTTATGCAGGTCACCGCAAAGATGATTATGGTGCTATTTTAAATAATCTAGTTCAATGCCTGTATACTCGTTAGCTGTGTGAATCACAGATGCTTTTATAAACATTTATGATATATCTCTGAGTTAAAGTTTTACGAAATCAAACTAGATCAAGACTGCACACAATGAATATGACATATGTCGTCAGTAACCATAGATAACATAGATTACGTACAAAGTGGTGTACGATCTGGGAGCCAATTCTCAGTACAAGTGACTTGATTTCGAATTAGATATTATATCTAGCATCTTTTATCGAACGTAAATATCACAAAAATCTCTATTTACAGAGATAATTGTATTCTCGGGTCTATTCGATATAAAATTCGATATCATGTCGATCACGAACGAACGGAGCGCTACCAAACTTGGCTGAAGGCCTAGAAGCCATGGCACTAATCTGTGGCCATGGCTGTTAAATATTTATAAGAAAAATTATTGAATAAAATAATGACATCAAAAATGTTTATAATAATTGGATGCTCATTTTAAGTTAGTTTAAAGAATATTAATAAGGAATTGAAGAAAATTTTTGTCGATAACTATATATTTCATTAGATTATAAATTTATATCAAAGCATAATTAATTTAAAATTAATTATTACAATAAGAGGATACAAAAGGAATACAAAAGAGAATCTTATTTTAATCTAAGTAAATATTAATACAAAACAATAGCGTTAATACAATAGCTTTGACAGTTAGCAATATCACAGACGATATTTTTGTATATCGAGCATATCGAGTGCTAATACTGGATAAATATCACGTTTGACATCACGAGAATTTCAAATGTCGCGATTAGTTGATATCCGCCATGTTTTTTCTATAAATATCGAGTTCGCAATTATATCAAAGGAGTAAGAATTGGCTCCCTGATGGTTCGGGAAGCCACAGATCGACTCTTCCATGTACCAATGTTTGTCGAATGTTATAAATACAGTTATTTAATACTCTTATGATAAAGTAAAAAATCGTGCATACATCTGCAAAGGAATCGAAAGGTGTAAATGGTCAACCAATCCGTACCGGACGAGCGGGGTTGACTAAGGTTTAATTCGCCTTAACATAACTAACATGGCTCGAACCCTTCTGTGGGAACGTATAATGAGCTGTGATGATAATATATACTAAAAGCATATACTAAATCTATGGTAAAACTGATGGGATAAGTGATACAGCGATAATTTTTTATTAAGTTATTTTTATTAACTTTTTATAATTTAATAAAATCTGTGTAATTATTCCGACTAAACATAATCACTACATAGTAAATATAAAACAAAGTCGCTACCCGCCGTCTGTCTGTTCATAGGGACAGATCTAAGCATACATAGGTAATCTTTAAAAATACGCAACGGATTTTAATGCGTTTTTTCTTTAATAGATAGGGTAATTCTTAATTAAGGTTTATATGTATAATACATGCATAATATTGTAGAGAAACACTGAAAAATTTAGAGGTTTCTAATGTGATGTCGTAAATAATTACATTTTGTTCCGCTTCCATTGCAAACGCAGGCTGAACCCTACGAGATTTATCAGAATAATGTACTAAGTATTGTACATATTGAAAAGGTCTACAGAAAACTCCGCTATGGTATATGTCTATCTCTTATTATAAAACTAATCATCAATCCATCTTACCAGCAGCAATGAATAGCCGTATGAAATTAACATAGAGTTTAACCTTATCATTGTGTATCGCATTCGTAAAAAACACTATTGATAAATTAGCGTACATAAAGTAAACAAAGCTAGAAAAAGAATTGTAAACCTGTACATATTAATGACATACGCTCACACTATTTTATTCTCAACTGTCAAACGTGTTTTTCCGGTGACGATAAATTGTTGCTTTCCGCTTGGTTGGGGCTGATTCTCACACAATTAAAACAGTTCCCGTGGCTAACCAATTTATTAGAAAATTAGTCGTCAACTCGAGTCGAATATCGCCTTTTTCGTCATTACGGAAGTTCAGTAAATAAGCTTCAGTAATCAGTAGTAATGAACATTCATTAGGAAAACTTTAATTGTAATATAATTATTACATTTTTACTTATTTCTCACTTACATTACATTTCTATTCTAATAAATTGTGTAAACACCATTTTGTTATATAAAATCAATAATGATTCTTATAACAATCAGCTATTCATCCCAGTTTCGAAATTGCATCAGACATTTATTTTGAACAAATAAACAGTATTGATAACTCAACTAACAAAAAAGTAAATATGATAAAGAGTTAAAGTTTGTGAGTTTGGCTGTTCGAGGTAAATTTCGGTACCGTTTATAATTTTGATGAAATTTAGAGTTATGTGGATAGTCCCGGTGAAGGTCCTAGAATAATTACGTAGTGATATTTAAAGCGAATTCGAAGCGGGCGTAAAGTTAATTTCTAATATTTTTCTTGCATTAATATGAAAACATGTATACCTGATGTGGCCTGGCGTTGTGTGGTGGCGGCCCACCAACCCCGTGGTGATACACCATGTCGTGTTTGAGCTGCGGCAGTGGTGGTCCCGGCTGCGGCCCGCCTTGGTGCTTGCTGATGTCCACTGCAAGCGCCTCCGCCCTGCTGAGCAGCCCATCGTTGAGGCCACTGAACAGGTCGCCCTGGACATTCAAGTAACACTCTTAGTCATAATCGCCGTATTATCTATCAGTACGGCTATCATTCGTTTCCAAGTTGATATCGACTACATAGTACATGACTACTATAGTTTTTTTTTATAAATGTCATAAACAATCATGTCATTCACCTATAGACTTTGAGAACTTGCAATCTCAGATACATAATTTGCACGTCCCCGAACTTAAGAAAGTTTATCTCTTGTTTACTATTAGTTTGATTGGCAATACGTTCTTGTAATAACATTTTCGAAATCGACAGCATCTCGTGGTGGATCTACGTATGAAGTTTGATAACTTTAACCAAAAAGAGAGTAGAGTACTTACAACAAATCGCACAGAACATTCCCGGCAGTTCTCATAAGGAGTCCGTCACAGTATCTACGTTTATTTAGTTGTATTCAGGAATGGTTTATTTGAAGTATTCATTGGTATGACTTAATTTCATTTAAAAGAAGTGATTAATTTTATTTGCTCAAAATAGTCATGATGTTTACTTTAATATAATATGTAAAATGCATTCATATCAATGTTGTTTTATCCCAACTAATATTATAAATGCGAAAGTAACTCTATCTGTCTGTCTGTTACGCTTTCGCGCTTAAACCTCGCAACCGACTTTGATGATATTTGTTACAGACAATCTTTAGACCCTGAGACTGAATATAGGATACTTTTTAATTCGAAAAAAAGGGATGAAGGGTTTAAAATAGAGGTACAAAGTTTCTATGGGATTTCTTAATTTTAAAAGATAAAACTTTATATTTAAGCACTTGATAAGAAATCATTAAGCATTTGTTCTAGCATTTTGGAAATTTCGACTAGCTAGGGGGTGAAATAAGGGTTGAAAGTTAGTATGCAAGTTCGTCAAATATCACGTCACAAGAAACAAAAAATCGTTTGTTCTAGCATTTTGAAATTTTTACCAGTGTGGGGGTGAAATAGGGGTTGAATTGAAGATTAGACCATGAATCTTGGTACCTTAGACATAAGGGATCAGGATTGACAAAAACTAATTTCACGCGGGCGAAGCCGCGGGCGGAAGCTAGTTATAGATAAAACATATCTAAACTGTGTGACGTTCAAAATTAACAACACCGTGCATGTACATACTTATAATTAAATACTTCACAAGATTATTTGTGAATAATATAGATCTTACAGAAAGTATGGGACGAAGAAATAGCGTTGGGCTAGGTAAATATAAAATCAGGGTGCGACGTCAGACAACCTCCTCGTGGTGCACCCTGGGCAACGTCTTTTGACGGCCAATAGTCTGACAGAGGCCCCCATGGAGGGGGGCGGTGGATGGCCGAGTTCTACTCGGCGGACCACTTCATGTAGCCAACCGCTTCAAGCGGTTAAGGGGCGAAGTCGCTCCTTCTTTTTAGAAGGGGTAGGACTATTGCCCGGAGACCCGTTAAAGGGTCTGTAATAGCATTGAGGCGGTTCTCGCTGTAGCGCTCTGCGCTTTAGACGTCGGTGCTTCCATAGGGAGCGTAGGATGGCCGAGTTCTACTCGGCGGGCAACCTCGTGTGGCCTCGAGTGGCATTATACCCGCATTGAGCGGGCCGGGGACCCGGCGCACTGAGCGCCAGGTCACGTGGAAGAAAACCACAATAAAAATTACCCCAACCCTAAGGTCCTCTTCGTGCCGAGGGGGTGCGTGGCTGGTGGGAGACCAGACCCTAGCGGGGGAAGGGAATGCATCCCAAAATGCAAATAAATGGAATTCGGTGATAAAACTAAACGTCCCCAGGGGGTATCAATCCCCCCCCCCCCCCCCGTAGAACCGCGCAAGGCGGCTGCGGGTAGCCAGGAGTATCTGGGGCTGGCTAAACCGAGTTCCACCCTTTCGACTAGCGACATATGTGAACCCGTTAAGAGTGGCCATCACCGGTATCCAGGCCGGTTGATGGAACTAAAAGAACCGAGGTGAATGTGGGGAAGACATCTGCTCTCACGACCACCAGTGAGGTTGCAGATGCATCTTTGGTATCGAGAGAATCCGATTTTATGTCGGAAACATCTGTCGTAAGCGCCAGTAATAGTGCGACGCACTTTGTGCGACGTAAACGAGCACGAGAGACTAGTGCTTGTGGGGAGGATTGATGATCTTTCATCAGAAGATATTTCGCTGGCTTTTCGGAAGGTACCAGCCAGAAAAGGCAAAAGGGGGAGAGGCCGCCCGCCTACTACAGGTGAGTACATCCAGCCAATAATGACAAAAGCCCAATCCCGGTGGCAGGAGCGCCTAGCCCTCCAGCTTGAAGCCGAAAAGGAAATCGCGGAGATGGAGCCCGTGAAGTCCATACCATCTCGCGTACATCCGCCGCAACAACATCTGCGGTGGATGCCGCTCCATTAGAGGAGAGCGGAGACGAGCCTACGTATTCTGTTACGGAGCATATAGCTCGTACACTAGACATTGTTTTGCTTGTGGCGGAAAAGTCCTCTAACCTAAAGGGGACCTTCGTAAAAGCACTAATAAATGCAGTGAATCGAAAAAAATATGGTCGCTCGGCTCAACGCCAGGCTCGAAGGGTTGGAGCCTAGGCTGAACCCCGAGCCACGCCTGCGCCCTTCCTACAGCATGAGAGACGGGCTGAGGTGGCCTCAGCGCCAGTTGTTTCCAAAGGGGGAAAAATCAGAAGAAATCCGCTGCAGAGAAACCCACAGCAAAAGAGCCACGGGCACTGCCGCCGCCTCCACTCAACACGGAGGAGGTCTGGTCCACAGTGGTAAAAAATGGCCAGCGTAGAAAACAAAGGATAGCCGGGCAGTTGCTGTCAAGCACCACCACGCCGAAGCAACAGCCTCCACCCCTTCCCAAAAAGAAGGTGCCTCTTCTGCAGCCCAAGTTGAAAGCACCAAAGACAGCTGCAGTAGTTATTACGCTGCAGCCAGGCACGGAGGAGAAAGGCCATACATATGGTCAAATATAAGCGGTTGCCAGGGCAAAAATAAACCTCTCGGAACTGGGCATAGAGGGGGTCCGGTTTCGCAGGGCCCTGACCGGGGCGGCCGTTTTACTCCTGGCTGGTAGTAACAGGGAGGGATGTGGGGGGTCTTGGCCTCGCCAAAGCCCTCAATTTGGTTATCGACCCGACCATTGCACGGGTGTCGATACCATCTAAGACGGCGGAATTGTTAATTTCGGGCTTAGATCAGTCTGTTAGGCCAGTAGAAGTGAAAGAGGCACTGGCGAAGATCGGCCAGTGCTCAGTTGATGAAGTCCGGATCGGAGAAATCCGCCAGGGGCTCTTTACTCTGGGTACGGCGTGGGCGCGTTGCCAAAAAAGTCGCCTCCAGCAAGAGACTACTGGTGAGTTGGTCTGCCGCGACAGTGAAAGTCCTTCAGGCCCGCGAAATGAGGTGCTACTGGTGCCTCAACACGGGACACCTGAGATGTGACTGCAGGGCGGAGGAGGACCGGAGCACGCAGTGCTACCGATGCGGGGAGCCGGGACATAAAGCTGCGACCTGTTCGTCAAAGTCGAAATGTCCCCTTTGCACAGCGGCTGGGAAACCAGCGGATCATCGCCTTGGGGACAAGACATGCTCTTCCCCCAAGACTAATGTGAGTAGGAGACGACAGAGGCGGGCTATCAGACCCGAGACCTCCGAATAAACGGCGATGGAGGTCACCGATGGCTCCAACGCCCAAGAGACGGCCGCGGGTGGAGAGGAAGCAAGCCTTCCTCGCGTTATAAAAATTGTGCAGCTCCGTGACACGTAGTGCCGGGGAATTGCGGTGACGAGAGCCGTGCATGAACACCTGCGTTGCTCCCCACAAGATGCTCAGTAAAAATGGGAGGGGCTTGCTACGGCGAGTACGCACCGACGGGGCCGCTGTGTACTATGGGTTCCCATAGCCCCGTCACTTTTCGGTGCAGATGCGAGGTCCGTAGGGTTTTAGTCGGTAGGCCGCATTTACCATCTGGCGGAGAGTCCGACATAACCTCGTGCTGCTCCCGAGCACGAGGTATGCGTTTCCCTACCTTAAAAAAAAGGTAAATATAAAATCGGAGTGAGACAGAACATCTTTACTTCTTCACTATTACTATGCGAATGCTAAAATATATCAATTGTCCAAATTTGAATGCTTCAATTTACGCGTGCTAATGCAATATGACGTCATATTTGAATAAAAAAAATCATTCATTCATATATAAAATATGGAGATTTTGACAAATTATATCCAATTTCACAAATTAAGAGCAAGGTTAATTTGACATCAACACGGTTTGTTGAGGACAGAGATAAATTTCTGACTTTATATTTGTAAACGGTTTAAGATGTAAATGAACATTAATATTATTATATAGTAAAATAATGAGCTAACTATAAGATAATTGTAACATAATGAGAAATTATGATATCATATTTAAAATATCATGATCGTGAAATTATACTTTATAGTCTAAGTAGGATGATATTAATTTATTTTCACAGTAATAAGACTAAGCAACGGTCATGTCAAAGCGTAGACTTTTGAATTCGCTCAGCAAACATCTGATGGAATATACCTCAGATAGATTAAGCTACCGAATATGGTGATATTCCTATTATAGCTAACATTAAACACTAAATAATGTAGGTAATATATGCCTAATATCGCGAGCTAAAAGAGTATCATTTAAGGATGCTGTAACGTCTCTGTAATTTTTCAAATGTTCCTAGGTCTTGCAACTTTATAATACAGACAATTTTTTATACAATCTGCTTATCAGTTTTTAATCTTGTGGTCATGCTAATTATCTACGTTTTTGCAGTCTAAAATAAATTGATATTATGCATGTTTATAGTTTAAGTATGAGAATATTGAACACCTATGTAGTATAGCCGACATGGATTGCCCTAGCGAAGTGTCCGCTAAAGCCAATTTGTATTTGGATACACTGGGGGTACTCTCCCACAGAACTGCCTTTAATGTTAAGTGTGCTGAACAGAAGTGATCTTAACACTGAAGCTTAGTCGGTAGAATATTACTGACATCACTGATGCCTATTGTTTATTTTATGATAGTTAACCCCATGAGTTGAAATTTGTAAAGGATTCATGTCTATGGTAGCTGATGAAAAGTTGTTGTCATCAAAACCAACTATTTGTTATAAATGTTTATCTTCTATGGACATTATAAGCACATCAGTGGAGATTATAATCGTCGTATAAGATTAAAATATTTTCAAACTACCAAAAATCCTGACTTTAGAAAAAATATAGACATTAATTTACTTGAAGAAGCAGTAAGCCCTCAGGACTTATGGCTTCTTCACGCAAATAAGCCTCTCTTCTCTGAATCTCTTTTTAATTTGAATTCTTAATTCAAATGATATACTTCAGATCTCTGGAAGAATCTCTGTAGCCCCTAACATTTCTTCGTCTTCTAAGGAACTTATAATTATTATTCTAAACGACCGACATCAATCTACCCATATTTTGATCTCTCATTTTCATAAAATTGCTACACATGGGTTAAATAGTTTTATAATTAATGAACTCTGGCAAAAATATTGGGTCGTACCGACGGTAAAGGAACGGGAGTTTAATTTGCAGTCTTAATGAGATATACACATATTTAAAACAGGGTATGGTACAGGGTAAAGCGTGCCTGTGCACGCTCAGGCTGAGTAGACGATGATAGTAGGTGAAATGTGCAATGTAAATTTTCATTCACTCTAACTCATTTAAAGGATTCTCGGTTGCATCAGAGTAAGAAAGTCAGCGTAGTTGAAAGTCGGGACTGAGCAAGCGCAACTTGGTTTTAAAAGGTGAAAACGCTTAAGAGAATGATATGGACTCTCTTCCTTAAAGTGACTAGTTAAAAGTCTGACGTAATTGCTACATTGCTAAGAAATATATACTTATTATTGAAGTTTTAAGTGATGAACAGTAAATTTTATCTTTAAAATATTTTATTTTTATATATATTTGTTACACTTACACCAATTAGCCTAGTCCACACTAAGCTCTGTAAGGCTTGAGCTATGGGATCTAGGGTAACGGATAGATATATTATACATATGCAAATATTATTTATAGAATTATATATCAACAACCATGACTAAGGTACAAATTCTCGCATTCATCACACAAACATCTGCCCCCGCTGGGATTCGAACCCGGGACCTCAGAGATGGCGACACCTTGAAACCGGTGTACTATCCACTCGACTATGGCGGTCGTCGGTCGTTATCTTTAATATGTTCTTATTACTCTATGAATCGATCGGTACTTTATAGTTCACTTAAATTCTGTTCTACGAGTATAACAAATTATCAAATTTTACGAGCTTATGCCTCGCCGTTGCCTTGTGCCTTTCAATTAGTCATTAAGTCATTTTCAAATGTCACATTGTATTGGAATACTTGGTATGGAAGTTTCGGCAAAAGTACAGTTTGTGACTGATTTCCAAAGATTAGTTAAACCTGCTTGACCAGGGAGTTAACAGGGTAAAGTCATATAATTATAAATCCCCTGCCAAACGATATTGTAATAACTTAAGTTACTCTTTAATATTCATGATGTTATTACATACGCTATATAATATTATATAAACAGCATAAATTTGATTTCTATTTTTAAAATTGTTATATTTGTTTTATTTTTATTAAAGATTAAACGTCTACTTTTATGTAAACGTCTCTTATGTCAGTCACCGTGTGGTAGGTAACAATGTATATTTTTATATTATAATATTTTGCTGTAAACATTTTAATGAAATCTGGGTGAAATACTATTTAATTGTAAATTTGTATACGTTTTACCATTATTTTTGATTCTATAATTCTTCAAGTGACATATCGTAAAAATTCTGAAAACGAGTTTGTTCTGTTGCAAAAGTGATTTGAATTTGATACAATCTTTTTAAAAACCTTATCTGCAGTGTATATATAGGAGCGTCGGTAGCGCTGTGGTCTCGGCACTGGTTTGTGCGCCGCATAAAATCGGGAGGCCCGCGATCTAATCCCCACCGTGTACCAATGTGTTTTTCGTTCCGAATTTCATATGTACATATATCCGACGCTCCTACGGTGAATGAAAACATCGTGAGGAAACCTGCGTACATCTGCGGAGCGATTCAAAGGTGTACGTAGTCAACCAACCCGCACTGGGCCAGCGTGGTTGACTAAGGCCTAATCGCCCTAGTTAGGGTAGGCTCGAGCCCCTCGGTGGGGATGTATATTTGCTGTGATGATGATAGTGTTTATACACATGATTTTTTGAATTTCTGTTCTTCTTTTCCTGTATACAACGTTATAATTTTTAATTATAAAGAAAACCACGAATTTCTTGGTCGTTCTTTTCAGGGAAGTCTGAATTCCAAGTGTGTTTAGTCTATTGCATTTAAAAGTTGCAAATAAAATATTTACCAATATAGACCAATACTGTAAGGTTTTAGTTAGTTACTTTCAACATACATATATTAAGATTTAGTTAAGCACCCATATATTATTAATACACGCAGAGATTTCACAAATTATAACAACTAAGCACAATGATGTCAAAGTGAGAAGTAAATTAATATTTTGTCTTCATTTTAGCAAGTTTAATTGTAAAATTATTTAGTACAATTGTGGAAATACTAAGCTTAACTCCAAGCTCGAACTGTTTAATTTCACAGATAAAATGGTCAGTTGTATGTTGTTTATTTATTCACAAAGTTGAAGCTAAATTCGGATGTTTTCCAGACGCCATTCGTTAAAAATGTCACCGAACAAGTCCG
The DNA here is from genome assembly GCA_036419045.1 of Scirpophaga incertulas. Taxonomy (NCBI): domain Eukaryota; kingdom Metazoa; phylum Arthropoda; class Insecta; order Lepidoptera; family Crambidae; genus Scirpophaga; species Scirpophaga incertulas. The sequence continues at coordinate 11,591,511 of CM071626.1, read as the reverse complement.
TTGGATAGCAGATCAGATCAATTAAAACATTTAGTTTCATTTAGTCCGCCTGTCGCCGTTGATAAAAAGAATTGTCTGTTAATTGACATTGTAACTACTGTAAGTTACCGATAGTGTCGATATTTTACGGAAGTATATATAGAAACTAATTGCCTGAACGATGCTTAGTAGAAGTTTTAACTTTTAATATTGTTATAAACTATTATTTATTATTAATTGTCCCAAACAAGGTTAAATAGTAGTAGAGATAACCTTAGTCTGGGTACAAATAACATGAATGTTTTTGCTTTTTATACGTGTAAAACATTTAAAGTTTGTAGATATTATTACAAGTTCACAATTTGGCAATGGTTGCATATAACTAATAATAAATAGTGCGTAACACCGCTTTCTCAATGTCGTACTACAGTTACTCACAGACTTATCTTGAGAAAAAGAAAATAGCTTTAGTATATTGAGCCTTGCTGGCAAATAGATCTGATGGTTTTTTATCCGTCAGTCATTACTACATATAAAGATATCTCGAGGCTCCATGCGACCTAAGAGCGCTACTGCAAGCTCGTACGCAGGGGATGGGGAGACGTGAATGACACGTCTGGCACTAGTACATTGCATAAGATGTAGTAATTTGTGGCGTATTGAAGTATTATTCAGACATCTTTGAAATGAAACTGTACAGCTGCAAGGTCTACATTAAACTGACGGAGCGAAAAAATGTAGAATTACATCGTCCTGTTGCCATAGCAAGTATCCTAGACGGACTGGAGTTTCTTTTTTTGACGGACCTCCGCTGAAGCTGCAGATATATTCTGCTATATTCAGCTTGAATTTATTTGTGGAAGGCACGAAAACTGAGGGTTTTGAACTCGATGCCGTTCCGGGCCATTAAAGTCATACTAAGAAGAGAGTCAACGTAAGCTGAGCGCTCGTCTACTGGTTCGGGGGCTCATGATTGCCGTGTCGTGGGTGGTGAGAAGCGATCCGATACATAGGAACTGTACCGGGTTCATTTAACAGTGTTCCGCAGGCAATTACTGTTCGTTCTGATTGATACAGAAAATAGTAAGCTTATAATTTAAAAAAATAATAATATGGATACAAAATCTGAAGTAGATTACGAGTTATTATAACGAGCAAAATTTTTGAAAATAAATACTTCTGTACTTTCGGTTTGTGTCTTTCCTAAGAATCAGTTAAATATGTGACTGAAATGTGAAAGAATTAACATTTTAAAAACCTTTTTATTCAACAATTCAAACAAGACGCTCGTTCTAGAATACAATAGGGTAGAAGTGGTGTAACCCGGCCCACTAATTCGTAAGGAGTAATACGTCGACGCATAAAATAGTCATAGGCCTTCAACCGACGGGTCGTCGCGGACACGGGTTTTTCCTGGATTACTTTAAATTATTTATGAGAAACCGTGACCCCGCTCCTTGCAGCCTCCGGACAGATGTGTGCGCCGCGTCCTGACTTTTAAACAGGCTTTATAGACCTGGAGACCACTTTTAAAGCTCGATTTTCGATTTACCGGTGGTACACACGTTTGTGGTTTACGTCGCCCCCTATTCCTTATTCGCACGGCATCGGAATAGTTTACGTTTCCCGAATTTTGTGGCATTAAGAATGATTTATATATGGCGCTTAGTGAATACAAGCAAAAAATACCTTCATGATTAAATGAAAGGAATTCCAAATAAGCGCTTATAGTTACATACAGAATGTGTGTGTGTTTGTATATATATCTATCCGTGCCCTAGAACCTATAACACAAACCTTCCAGTGTTTCAGTGCTTACGTTGGGCTAGGCTTAACTGATCTTAATGTTAAAAATATATTATTAAGTTATAAGATAAACTTATCAAATTAAGTAAAACATTATAAAATATGCCAAACGGAGGGTTCCTGTCACGACGTGAGGCGTTAAGAGTAAATTACTGTCAATCTTCCTAATCTCCCCAGCTCGAAAAAATTAACGGCAATTGAGCGTGGGAACGAAAGTTTATCCCGCACCCTGCCCATCATTATTGTCAAATTACACTTGCGATTCCCGCCCTCCTCTAATTGTAGCAGCTAAATGTTTTTTTTTTTAATGCGACATACATTATAAGAAGTTTAGTATCACGCTGTGTGTCTGTCGCTCGGTATCCATATGTGTGTTATTGATAACTACGTACTTTTATGTTTTATAGAAAATACACCAAAGAGTCTTTAATTTCATAAATGAATGGTTGACAAGTTTTTATTTTAATAGTAGTGTACTTGTTTTCTGTCCCATTTGAATGGGCAGTAATAATATATGGCGAGTAGGTATATATGACAATTTGTATACTGTGTTTAATTTCCGTCGTAGATATCACAATAAGAATTACTAATCTTATTATACACATTGCTAACATTGATCCATACACGTTTGGGGTTCAGTGCTACAGGTCACTAAATATACGTGTGAATGTTTCGTACTTTACGTTTTAATGATACATAATACTAAGCTTGCCTGTATATTGAAAATAGAATTTCCGCATTTATTCATGATTGATGATATATTTAAAATAACTGAACACATATTATTATATTTTGAAATATAATATCTTTAATAACTACGATTAACCCGCTAAGATTCATTTTTAATTCAGAAGCATAGAACATTTGAAAACAGTTCGGTTTTGAATATGACACTCTTAATTAAATCTACCGACGGCGAAATGGACAAAAGCAATAACCAATGCTGAATTGCTATTTCTGTTAATTAATCTGCAAGAAACTACCATTTGCTTTGAAAATAAAGGAGAACACATTAGATACAAACTAATGAACAAACTAAATAAAATTTAATTTATACTAGGCTGTGCCGAATGTATCAATGAAAAAAACGAGGCCGACATAATGACGAAAAATTACTCAAGAAAAAACTGAATATTTTTGTAGGAAATATTACATTACATAATAAATCACAATAAACGATTGTCTTTTTTATACCTTCACGTGCCAGAGACAAAAACAATAGACTTGATTCCACACCTATATGTTATATTGTGTTATATTGTGTTATATTGTCTTTGTTGTAATATGTGGTTTTGACACTGGTGTTAATTGCGAGCTTTGGGAGGCTCGAGTAACTACTATGAATACGAGCATTTATACCTTACTCATGGTTGTAAATATATATTTCTATCAAAGATATTTATTATTTTATTTACAATTTATTGTACACAGCATAAAAACATAATTATAAATAATACAAAGAACATTAAAGAGTACAAAAGGTACAAATGTTCGCATTCATCACACAAACATCTGCCCCCACCGGGACTCGAACCCGTACTAACCAATCGATTATAGAGGTTGTCAGATAATATTGTAAGTCTATCCTTTAACAAGTTCATTCCCGTTGGTCATCGGCACAGAGGGACTGGAACGTGCCCACAAACGGTCTAACTTGAAATCCGTGTTACAGTACGGGTGTTAGACGTGGAAGGTCACAAAGAACATCTCGCAGAGACTCCAGGTTTTCGTTAACCGATGTCTTCGCAGCATCAGGTCAGAAAAAAATCCCAACAAGCAGCTTTGGAAACTTTGTGATGAAGTCCGGATCGACCAGCAGATCAAACACCGTAAATGGATTTGGATACACTTTCCGAAGGGATCCAAACCACATACCGAGGCCCTAGACTGGAATCCCCAAGGAAAGTGCAAATGTGGTCGTCCAAAACAGACCTGGCGGCGGACTGTCACTGACGAAGCGAAATTGGAAAAACCTGGAGGTAAATCAAATGCGAAACTCAAGACTGTGCGGGATAGAGACTCACTGTGGACGCCCTCTGCCCCAGCTAGGGGACAAAATACATTTATTAATGATTCTAGATCCCATAATACAAGCTTTATAGAGCTTACTTTGGGCTAGGGTAATTGGTATAAAAATATTTATTATTATAAAAAATATACTGGCTCAGTGTGAATTGTTTGAATGGTAGAATTAATTTGACTAATACAAGTTCGCGTATTAGGATAGTACCTGATCACAGTAAAATAAATGGGACGAATTCGTGCATCTCGGTGGATACAGATATGATCTGTATAAAGGCTGTATCCACATGTTATATAACGCAGTCTCAGTATAAGTATATCAAATACACATTGCAATTTAATAACCGAAAATGTCGTTTACGAAATATACATTAACATTTTGTATCTCTAACCATGAGCATTGCTATATTGGAAAATTAGTATTTTTTAGGTGCACCTCGAAAATAAATAAATAAATAAATATTTGTTACACTTACACCAATTAGCCTAGCCCAAACTAAGCTCTATAAGGCTCGTGCAATGGGATCTAGGGTAACGGATAGACATACATATATTATACATATATAAATAATTTTTATTGAAAATATATATCAACAACCATGACTAAGGTGCAAATGCTCGCATTCATCACACAAACATCTGCCCCCACCGGGATTCGAACCCGGGACCTCAGAGATGGCGACACCTTGAAACCGGTGTATTATCCACTCGACTATGGAGGTCGTCAATAGTAATTTAAAGCATACGAACATTGTATCCTAAGTTAATAAAGAAAAACAAGTATTATATAAGCTTTAAAACGTTGTTGACCGACTATTTTATATAATATAAGTATTGATACTAAATGCACAATATTTTTTTGGGATATTATATATCGCCACTTTGACGACACGAGTCAGTCACGCAGGACTTTATAAGATTAGGTATATGACAATTTATATATTTATTTATTTTAATATTTATACTTGAAGGTTCATTTGTATATGCTCCAAAATTTGCAGCTACTTCTCAGCGGTGAATAAGTATATCACATTACACGTTCTGACACAGTAGCCACCCCCGGCATGTGGCACAATGATTCTATTCGTCCCTCACGCAGTGAAAACAATCAACAAAATTATGCACGCTCGTTTCTCTCATGTATGGGGATTGAGGTATCAAATTCACCTAGACATCAATTTAGTAAATTACATTTACGTTATAATTCGTTAATTGGATTGTGACAAATCAGTTTTACAAAAGTCTCAAAGGACGGCATGATTCCAAAATTTTATGGACGTCATGTTTAATAAATACATTCTTATTTACATACGTTGTGATACGTATCAATATCCTTTATGTAGGTTTTTTTTTACATTTTACTTTTTCCATACTAAATTTTCTTTATTTATTTATTACCCAAGAAAGACAGCAGATTTTTGTAACTTGTTAATAGACATTAAACTAATAATAAGTAATATCGACAAGTGTAAAATTTATATAAACAAATTGTAATCTTACAATTGTTCAAGTGATACACAATTGAAATTTAAAATTAAATACTGAGAAAAATAAAGTTAGATGTACCAAAAAAATACAATAAGACTTGATACGTAAGTACCTTCCAGAAGGATGGTAGAATACAACTATTCAGGAACAAGTGAATTCAATCCTAGTATCGTGAACAAATAAATAAAATACGATAAAGCGTGTATTATGCGATATAACCGCCACGTCGAAATGAATTCTTTGTATTTTGATAGTCCAAAGTGATAAATCGCTCTATCATAGACATAAAATTCTTAAGATCGATACATCATACCAATCCCATAGTACAAATAAAGTTTATAATTTACGTACACACGTAATGTATTTTTAAAATGTGTACCTTATTTATGTATGTAATTATTTAGAAGCAGCTATCAGAAAACAATTTCATATTATTGTTCTTTATTATGGTTACTCGTTAGATTCAAGGCTTATGTAATGGATCTTTCATTGTCTCGGGTCTCTAAACTGCGAGATTAATCGTCGTTATACGAAATTAATAATGGCCTGTCATATTTACAATCCCCCAATATCTCAGGGTTAAGACAGAAGCAGGTCTTGCGGGCTCGACTGAATGATCAATTACAATTATTACTCATCAACTAGGTCGTTTTAGCGTTAACTGTCGACATCGTGTGATCTCGAAGCGTTGTGTGAAGTCAGCTCAAGTGACAGAAATATGAAAAGGTTCAGTCCCAAGGACGATTTCAGATATGTCTAGATATATTTTTCTACAATGTGTAGATAATTTAATGTGTAGTTTCGTGATCTTCTAGTTACGTGACTTGCATTGCTTTATTTGTTAAATGAACTGTGTACTATTTGTTCTTATGACAATAGTGCTTGTAAACCCCCGAAGATATTGAAACATCGAATTTAAATTTGCCGACGTTAAATAGTCATTCTACTAAACCATTTTGATGAGTTCTTTCATAATATATTGACAGTAAAAAAAAATTTTCTCCGGCTAATAATAAAATTCGTATCTTATGTGAAAGACGAAGTATGAGGTTATGAATAATAATTATGTACATTGAAATAATAATATTGATAAAATTAAAATTTTAATATGATACATATTTCTGGCGATGCAGCAAATCGCAAAGATACCTAATAAAGTTCCATAAATTTATTATTGTTCATGTTACTACATTTTGATATATAGCTGTTTTGCGAAGCATTTCGTGAATCGTGAATTAATATAAAATTGTTTAAATTTGTTGAATAACATACTAGACGCCAATGCTGGTCTGTTTGTTTGAGAACCTATTTAATGGGTGGCGAGTTATCTTGCGAGTTTAGTTGTGTAATGTCTGTCGTTACACATTGAATGTGCAGAGAGAGATTAGGCTCAGTTGATACATTCCACGTCTATTATCATTAAATCGCTAAAATAGCCTCTACGTAATAGATCTATATCCCCATACATGTCTTATAAAAATCGATATGTAATGAGCAGACTCATAACACTACCTCCTAATATCAAATAATATTAAGTTTCATCTAAGTATAAAATATTCGTGATATTTTTTTTTGTAAATATATAATTACTTTTTTTTAAATCATTACCGTTTCAATAGATTCAGGAAATAGCTTTCTACCAATTTTATTAAACGATATTATGACCTTGACCTACTATTCCAACTATATATAACAAATCATTTAGTAACAATAAAACATTGCAAGCTTTCAGACTGAACTCTTCCATAAATTTTGTATCTAAATACTGAAGCAAGCATATCATTTAACGTCTACTTGACTACGTTTAAATGCCCTATAATAACCAATTTCAAAGTTTCGACTTTGTCCAACTTTCAGTTATTGATGTAATTATATGAAAACTAATACTAGCGTCTTCAACTGGAAATCGTTTAGTCATACTTAATTTAATTTCCAATTAAGTTCATTTTAACAAATACATTATGAAATAAATGAAAATTTTGTTTACGAATTAGTAGTGACTGAGAATAATTATTTAAGTTATTCATCGAATAAGAGTATTGATTTCTCATATAATAGAAATTTATCATATAAAAAAACAATTCGATTTAGTAATTGCACTTTAGTAACTGCATTTGTATAGTTCATTAATTAAATGGACTGTAAGATTTTGTCTTAAGAATTTAGGTACTGAAATCTAAGGTTTTTCAAAAAAGACAGAAGATCGGTTTATCACCTGACAAATACTCGTATTATATCATCACATCTATTATAAAGGCTCGAGCGAACACTAATGAAAGTGGATTTATTTTCATTCGCCCTGACATATCACGACACATAATGTGTTATTTGAAATTAATTGCCTTTTTATCGTCCAATAAACTTCAAAGGTTATTATCAATATCACAAAAGTAAAATGGAATCACCTCTTCTATAAATAGTTTATAATATACTTTGATGTACATATATAGCATGTAGAATAATAAATAAATAAATAAATAAATATTTGTTACACTTACACCAATTAGCCTAGCCCAAGGTAAGCTCTGTAAGGCTTGTGTTATGGGATCTAGGGTAACGGATAGACATACATATATTATACATATATAAATATTTTTTATAGAAATATATATCAACAACCATGACTAAGGTACAAATTCTCGCATTTATCACACAAACATCTGTCCCCACCGGGACTCGAACCCGGGACCTCAGAGATGGCGACACCTTGAAACCGGTGTACTATCCACTCGACTATGGAGGTCGTCATAGAGAGAATGAAGTCTATTATTTAAGATTTTACAGATTTTATTTAGGAAACCTTATTTTTTTGAAGGGCCCAGTAGAAAATCACAATCCGTCTGATGTTAAGTGGAGAAAGAGGTTTAAATGAGATGTCAGGTAAAGCAGTGACATGATACCAAATATCGTACTGCCCCTCTGCCGGCTCAAGTTAGGGAGAACAAAGAAGGAATCTTAGAATTTTTTGGGAACGTTGTTGTTGTTGTGGGTCGCTTGATTCTCGCGGAACAGTAGTTTCACGAAGCGTTTAATTCCACTTTAACAATGCAAACTGCTGGTAGAATGGAATCCATAACTGTCCTTTGTGTTTTTATGAATATTATTAGTCAGTATTAAATAGACACAAACTTGCGATGTAATAAAAAAAAAGTATATATGATACGGTTTCATACACAATCACTATCGATTCATGGCACTATTATATTTCTTCAATATTTCCGTATTCTGTAATTCTAAACAGTGGCAGCCCGGGCCCTGCTCTCTGACAGCGGCTAGCTAGTTATTTTATTATTTTTTAAAATATATTTTTGCAATTTCTTTATTGTAAAAAACTTAAATTTATGGATATTTGAATTGAATGTTTTACAAGCACACAGTGTCAATTGTTTATTTGAATTTTATTCTCATAATATCTAATAATGTTTTTAACAGTGCTATGGCTATTAAATAACTTTTGTACATAATAACATTTTTATACAAAAATACAATACAACACAAAACAATACAAAAATTTACATTATATTATTTAGAATTATTATATTATTATTAATTATTATATTATTACATAAAAAGTATTTTTTGAGTTACACGGTATATAAATTGATGAAATGGACAGAGTAACTTCACATTTTTATTGACTGTCACTCGATAATCGTATTTATAACGGTAGAAAACAAATAAATAAAAGTAAATCAATTTATTCCGTTAGTGATTAATTAATATGCAAAATGACAGGCATTTCAACAACTGGCCGCATCGTTCGTAACTGCAAATGGAACTATTTCGGACAGCTGTCACAGATAAGTGACTTCCATAAGTAATGCGTAGCTTTGAGTGCAAGTAGAGGTACCATAATCGAATTTCCCATTTCTCAATATAGATTATGCAGTATGCTTAGAATGTATATTCTAAATATACATTCTAACCAATAAAACCTCATTAAATCTGATGCTGTATATCATTGAGAATTAATGAGGTTTTATTACCTATTTAAAAAAATACTTGTGATATGAAATATATGAATACATTTTATTTATTTATCATGACTGACGATAAAACTTGCAAGTTTATATTTAATTATGAAACGGATAAGAAAAAATGTTTAACTCAAAGATTATATATATTTTAAAATATTGATTTGTAGATTACAAGTACCGAAGTTTCCAACGAATACAGAAATTATCAGCTCCCAATAAATGAATAATAACACTAACCGGCAATTGCTTGGAAAACCCAGATACAAAGTAAAAATAGGTATATTGATTTTAACCACCTGCACCCTTCATTAAATAGTACTCGGTACAAGCCAACAATTAAGCGGCATAGCGAGTCCGTCTTGTCTTTAGAAATTAATAATAATAGCGTCCATAACCTAAATCATATTATACATAAATAAGCATCATAATTGAAATATAGTGTAAAATGCATTATAGTTGAACAATATAATAATTCAGATTTACACCTATTCACATATTTCTAGAAACACCTCAACAGTGTATACATAAACACGATAAACACCAATTATTTCTTGTGTTACTTGAATATAAGCACACAACATCAACATGATCAGAATATTTAACCACAAATTAATTGATACAAACTGTTTCTGAATTTTAACAGATTACTAAAAAATAAATAAAAACTGATTCCCTGTGATCCTGACCTGTGAGATATGAAAAACATGTGTGATCTGATGTCTCGGCATCATACGGGGAAATATTATCAAAACGCAATTTAGGAAATCCGTTGCTTTCATACTAACTTTGACAAGGGTAAGAATATTAGATGGCAAACCTTGCGTAGATGTCTATGTTTGTCACATTAAATATTTGAAGTTTCTCATCAAAAGTAAAGTTTACGAAATGAAAACCATATGTCGCATGATTTTTCCGCTGTATACTCTCCACACATTGTAAGTGGACAAAGTGGAAGGGGCTTTTAATCTTGCCACAGAACTCCAAACGATTCCTTGCTAGTATATTGTACAAAATTCGCTTAATTTTTACATTAAAACCTTCGGCGTTACGATTTAATAAACCCAACGTTTTAACAGCGTTATTGATAATATAATCATAATACGATACTATTATTAGACTTCTGGTAATAATTAGACGCAAATCTCGTTTAGGCGACACGCTTTTCAATTCAATATTAATCTGTGTGTAGAATTAGGTCTTTGGTTTTCTAGTAAGCCACATATTAAAATAAATGTTTTACATTAATCATCATATGATTTTGAAGACACCAGTGATCAACATGAACTATCATCGTCATTATATATCATCATCAAGAGATTATATTGTGTCATACAATTTAGGATCGTCAGCAAAAGAAATTACTATTACATATGCTATATCATTAACAAATATTGAAAAAAGAATAAATCGCAAGTGAGATCCTTGTGAGATATTTGAAGTTGTATAGCATGGAGTAGACTTGGGCCCCTAACGGACACTATCTGAAGTATTTTGTTAGGTAGGACAAAACTAGTGTTGCAAGGACCCTTGAACTCTACGAGAAGGGAATAATTTACTTTGTTGAAAACATTGGTAAATTTAATTATAAATAAGCATTGATTGGTTTCAGTACATTAACTACATCGAAAACCATGTTGTTTAAACGTAAATGCATCGATATGACGATCGAACGAAAAAGATCGAACAGGTCATAGATTTGATAGATTATGGATTGATAGTTTAGAGGAAGATGATACATCAGCTGTTGGGCGACAATTTATAACTGAATTCGGGTGACTCTTTTTAATTAAGGGTATTTTAACTATTTTACATTAGTCGGAAATATCCAGACTGAAGAGAGTAATTAAATATTACTCTCTCATTACTATCACTTCACCTAGTAGAAGTGAAGTCAGAACAACATCGTTTAATATACAAATAAGGCCGAAATCCTCAAACGGTGCAAATATGCAAACATAATAAGTGGATGCATATTTGAGCCTTTTGAGGTCGAGACTCTGGGACCCTTAAAGAAAAGTGCCCATAAAGTCTTTATAGAATAAATTTGCAAGCTAAGCGAATCGACACGTGATCAGAGGGCTGGATCTGATCAGTAGTGCTATATAATGTGGTAATGCTGTCAGCCTTCTTATTAAGTTTTATATTGAGGTTTCTTTTTTCATTAACATTTTTATGACTATAGCTTAAAATTAATTCTCTATAGACCCATAGTGGTTGCGTTTTCATATAAATTTTTCTTTATTACCTGTGCTCATATTTATTCTAAAGTCAGTTGCGCAGCTCAAAATTAAATACAACTGTAAATAAATCAGTTCTTAAAATGCAATCACTTTAATAATATTTATACTTTTGTTTCTCTCAATAACAACGAGATCGTTAGTCTCCGTGCTTTTAGATCGTTAGTATTCTAGACTTTTGTCCTGTGCCTAATCCTATATGCTTCATTTTCATCTTGAGTGACGATAGGGAAGAATAAATTTGACTTTCGTAGTCCCCCCTCCGATATGTACGACAGACACTTAAACACAAGCCGGGATTTGTAAATACCCTCGTAAATATGTTGGAGGTGTACAAGTACATCCAACGGACTTCTGGTTTGAGCAAACTTATCGAAACAAGAAATATTTTCTGGTCCCAATATACGTCAGCATCTATCATCATACCTCAAGTAGACAGAAAAGGCCAAGGGCCAAATATAACTTTTAAAACTTGAATGAATGTATTCTTTTGTATACCGGGCAATCAATAGGTTCAATAAAATCTCAGCTGTTTACTGATACTGATATTTGATAGCAAGAGATTTAGCCGGCAGTTGCGGACTAGCTAGTTTTTGAAGTTTTTATAATTTGTGTAACTGTCATTTTTAAATTATTCTTCAAAAACTAGCCAGTCCGCAATAGCTAACCCCGCCCCAAAAACCGTTGGCTAGGGAACATAAAGAGAGAATTATCTTGTAACATAAATACTCAAAGGGGACAATGATTTATTAAATGATAAAAATGCGCGGATTTTATTATTATGACATATAATATAATGATTTTATATTAAAAAATAATATTTTATTGTTTTTGTACCGAACATATGTATGTATATTCGACATATTTATTTTGATCTGACATTTATGATTCTGCTTTATGTAAATAATTTGATTGTTATTGTTCCAGAACAGATTATATCAGATATATTTATTATTTTGTAACATTTATCTCATCTTCCATTGACATAAAAACCATAAAAATACATATATACCTTATGAATTATTTGTAATTGTGGTATTTTATGATTTTAATAGGGGAGATAAAAAAATATATCTTCAAAATTTCTTGCATTTCGAGAAGGGTCTCCCAATTTCAGAACCATGTAGGTCCATGGGCTATATGTATCCTTTACATTGTATATTTATTTGACAGCAATAAATGTCTAAAATCTAAATGTCTATTTAATAAGACTCTATGTAAATACTAATTCAGTATATTATAAAATTTATATTTGTAATACAATTTTAATCTGATTCTTCGGAGCTGGTGCAATGAGTATATTAGTATACTGTGGTACCATCTGAAATTATTTCGCGTAGACGTAGTTCACAGTAAACGTGTTTCATGTTTTCATCATGAAACACAAGAATACATTGAATAATATTTTTGTACTTTTGACTTTGCAATTAATATAAAAATGCTAAATAAATGTATATTTATTTTGACTCGTTTTCAACATACCGTGTTGAAACGCTGTATTGGACTCGGTATTATGACAACGCGGATTTTCGTCCCGTCCAATTAAATACTGTACATTTATTATTCACTCAATACGCACTTACCTTTATAAAAATATTCACTATTGCAGACTAACTACATTGTCGAAGTAAAATCATTTTGATAGCAAATTTATATACTGAAACATGCACAAGCTTATATATTCGAAATATTCATACAAAGTGTTCAATCCCACAGATTTACGATCAATCAACACGTTATCTTCAAACTATATTTCCTATTAAACAACTACAATTTCGTATAAGCAAAGCAAATAAAACTACTATATTTTTATTGAAATGGTGTTTACAGCAAAATCAATGAAATTTAGATAATACACAGCAAACTTAAACACGGACATGTAGGAAAAAAATGTAGATTACATTACCTGGTATTCTGAAATGAGACAAGCAAGCAAGGTTACAAATATTTAGGAAATTTATCAAGCGAGATCGCCTTGCGGTATAGTAATATTATCAAGTCGGGATTATCTTTGGCCAAAGACGTGCGCAGAAACATTCGCTAGGCAGTGCATTATAAGAATACGATGTCTATTTCAGTTTTATTCAGTATAGGTCTTGATATGTCAACTTACATTATGTCGCGGCGACCATGAGTTGCACATCAACGATGCATCCTCCAGTATTCGACTCTGAAAAGAAAAACCTATGCTCGTTGAGAGAATTTGTATGTTGCATGCATGCTTTTATATTCTAAATCTTCTAACAGGTACCCGTTTCTTATGATTTAGAAGAATTAATTTATTTACCTTATATTTTTAGAAGTATTGTATTATTGCGTGTGTATCTTTTTAACTTTATATTATATATATATATATATATAAACAAAAAATAAAAATATAAAAATGATCGATAATTCATTAATTTATCACAATGTGTATCTTGACCTTTTATCTATACATAGACTGCCTCTACCACTTTGATATTACCGCTATAGCTATAAAAACATATTATACAAAACAAATTCTTATACTTATTAATAGTAATATACATTTTGTACATTCTGAACTTTCGTACTGGAAGTCGTTAATTTATTCATACTTAAGACTGGTAACATTTTGTTAACCGTATATTTCCTCTACTGTACGTACTTTGGGTACATACGTTAGAGGAAATATCCCAATAGACAAATATAATACCAATAGTTATAGAGTGACTAATACCCATATATAACCCATTATGTGACTAATATGACGTGATACTCGCAAAGTGATCCTAATGACCGTAAATGAAATAACATCAATCATTGCTGCAAAATGGACAAAATTGACAGTGTTTTATTTTGTGCCGCCAGCACCTCGCCGGTGACCGATTTGGTTAATAAAGAGTGCTAAGTAAATAAGCTATGAAAAATCTATCGGTTATGTGCAACCACGCCTCTTGCCCGATGAATAGTTAAACGGCTTGGTCTAACGAGCGTTCACATTCAATGATAATCAACCGCTATTCGGCGAAATTGCCGTATAATCAACTGCCTGTTCCACCCGTTCGGCGCGTAATTTGACAGGGTCCCTATGACACATGCTATTCGACCGACTTGAAGCTAATATATTTTCAGTTCTAGATTTTTGTTTCATCTTTTTTTGTATATCATAAATCAATTAACTCCTCAATATTCTTTATAACTAAATATTTGAAGATTTCTTTATAAATACAAGTCATTGTAATATAAGAGCGATAGGAAAATGTGTTGAACTATATGAACATTGGGTTTATGTTCTTCTAATTGACTAAAATATATACAATACAAAACAAACACACATACCGACACCTTTAACTCCTATTTTTATAAAAAATCATAACGTGAAAATTGTTTTTCGCTTTACATTTTTAAATAACTGTTTAATATGAACTGTTTAATATTGGTGATGAAACTATTGGTTCAAAGTGCATTGCCTATGTGTAAAATATATATATTGTTTATTATATAAATAAGAAAAAAGCACAAAATATAAATTCAAGAACTGCTAAATCTGCTTAAATTGGATTTTTCATAGATAGACCCAATATGTTGGTAAATATGTCAATTTAATAAAATTAATTTTTTGAATGATAGTAAAAATGCACGATAGATCATCTAAATTGAAATGAATGCTATCTATAAAGGCTGTAACTCAAAAATTGTGACCATCGTCAAATTTTAAATTCAAATTATAACCTAAAATACAATAAAACGGAAGTCAAAATATTGTCTGTAATATATATTTACAAATGAAATAAATATATTTACTGTTTTCAATTAAAATTTTTAAGAAAGTTTCATTTTCCATACTAAAATTTTCCTGATTTATTTAAAAAAAAATAACTTTTTCCACTTTAACACACATAATTACGACAAAAATATTGTTTTTGTAAAGTAACAGCCGTAATAAAATATTGATTAAAAATTGGAGGTACTTTCGATTTTGGTTATTTCATTTAAATAAACGTTGTCGAGTATTTTCATAATACACATACATAGATTAATCATACTTTTTTATTTTGCAATTATATTATAAAATTTATGATATATATTTATCAATAATTTCTTAAATAAATGAATCCTTAATTGTGTGTGGCATGGTTAATATTTGGCACAATTTGTGATTATAAATTGAGCTATGGTCCAATTGTATCGTCATAATAAGAATACAATTTAGTTAACTTTCTTTAAATGAGACTCTTAATTTTAATAACTATTGCTTAATTTTCATATAAAATAATAATCGGTAAAGGGTCATAATGGAGAGAAAAAAGAAATCAAACTTTGCTATGTTGAACATAAAGTGCATATTAAAGCGGCCTGTTTGTTTAATGTATCTGTACCACACTATTAAAGTTATTTCTTAACAATACAGTAACATCGGGATGGTTTGATATAAAAATTGATTTCAGTAAGTCGGAACTGGAACCATGTCAAACATATGACATGGAAATTAATAGTCACGCAAAAAGAAAATGCTCAACAAGCATTCCTGTATAAGTGTAGTGAGTGCACTTGCACTAAACATCTACAATTACTATACTATTTGTGTAAAAAATATAATTATGTTATTTAATTACATATGTTAATGGCGTGTATGTACGCCATTAATAAAATATCCCTACATTATTCCACTATAAATATTACTAAATAGTATTTTTATAGTCATGCAATTCATATTACATATTTGATTCATTTTTTTTATTTATTTAATAAAAAATACATTTATTTAAGAGTTCCTTAGTTCTAGACCCCACAAAACCATTGTTGGTTTGACTACTGGGGATATCGGATTTTAACGACTAACAATATTTAATAATTAATTTACAATTATTAATATTTACATATTTTTTTCCAAATTGTAACATACATGATAGCATTATTTGAATAAAGTTTCTGCCAAGGAATTACCTGCCTTCATCTTGTAATATGTGACTTGTCAAAGCGGTCCAGAACTTTTTATAGTTTTCATCCAGTATTATTTATGTCGGAATACTATTCAGTATGTAAATTCTTTAAACGTTTTTTGAATATTCTGTCTGTATTCATAGTTATTTAAAATTATTAAAACTTCATATTTACCCACAGACATTGTTCAGTATTATATTTATTATATACATTACTTAGAGACAGATGTCGACGTCTATGGTTAACAGCCAGTAAAAAAATATGTTTTTTTTACAGGAAGTACAAGTAAATATAAAATATTAGGTTGTCCGATAAGTTCTTGCCGTTTTTTTAAATTAAAAAATTAGCGATCGAAATGAAATTTTTTGGTATAATGTTTTATGTTATTCGAAAGAGAATTTTTCGCTCTACAAGAAAGTCTATTTGGTTTTGGTTAATTTTTGTTAATTTTTAGAGCATTTAAATGGAGTGTCAAGTCGACAAAAACGAGCATTTTCGACACCATCTACTTTTTGCGTTTAACCGAGGTGCCAAAGCCAAGGAAGCTGCTAGAGAGATTTGTGCCGTATACGGAGAGTGTGACATAGCTGAAAGAACTGCTCGATATTGGTTTGCGAAGTTCAAAAGTGGCAATTTCGACCTCAAGGACGCATCTCGCTCCGGGCGACCAAGTGAGTTTGATGAAGAGCGTTTGGATCAACTTCTGCACGAAGACGCGCGTCAAACAACCAGAGAATTGGCAGAGCGTATAGGATCCAATAAATCAACAGTAGCAGAACATCTCCACTCAATGGGAAAGGTTCAAAAACTCGGAGCTTGGGTGCCGAACGTATTGAGCGAAAACAATAAAAATCAACGATCCACCATTGCTGCCAGTTTGCTTGCTCGTCATCTCAACTCATGGACATAAGAAAAGATTTCTTTATCGCATCGTCACTGGTGACGAAAAATGGTGTCTCTACGTTAACATGAAGTTGTTATTTTATGTTTAAAAATAAAGTTATAAAAAATTAAAAAAAACGGCAAGAACTTATCGGACAACTAATAATTTTTTATTATCATTTTTACATTTTTTAACAAATTTTTATTAACTAATAACTTTCTAAGCCTTAGTTTTTAATGCCTCTATTTTTTTATATTTATACTTACATAATATTTTTTTTTCTCAGGATTTTGTTTGGGTTTGAGGAACAGGAGTTTGAGATCTTCATAGCTATTACCGCAACCAAGTGTCACGCTGGTTATTTCGAACTCCAGACTGTTTGAGGTAGATCGACCGATGTGACTCACCGATACCGATCAAAGTCAGCCTAAAGCCTTCGTTCTAATGATCCCCCGGCTTGTAGTGAGGGTGACCGCTCCTCAGGAGAGGCCACGGTACAGAGAGTGAGCGATGCAGATAACAATCTTAAAACACTAATAGGGACTTTGTTACTGAGGTGGTAGAATTTAGTCATTCGTAACATATTGGAAATAAAGTGAATGTGCCGTACCCATGTCAATCGCATATCTACTTTTACGTCTAGGTAAGATACACAATTACAAGATATTTATTTTTGTCTGGAAATTTGAATATTTATTAACACTACGAGTAAGTGCAGAAGTTACAATAGCCGATTTGAAATAAGGCGAATGATTATGAATGACATCGGCATTAAGGATAATGTCATTATCATATATCGTCCGATCACTTATAGACAGCGATGATATCCTACTTCATTGAAGCCTATGTATCAGATAAGCTATCCGGATTATCCACACGTAGTATCCACTAGCAATCAGAGTATATGTACGCCGAGCAGTACCGCAGAACTTGGCACAAGCTGTAGATATGTTTTAAGTAACAGACAGACATTCTGAACCCTACACTACTCTACATTGCACCTCAAATCAATCGCGACACCATTTTTATTGTGCAAGTGTTTAATCAATTAATTCATAAATTTAGACAATGTGTTCGTGCGTTTACCTTTCAAAAATTCTTATTGACTATCATTAATAATATTATTTTTCGAAGATATTTTCCTAGCTGGGTTGCAACATATTTTTCTGGTACTTTAACTATACTTGACAAAATATATATTGATTTATAGTAAGTCACATCTTTATGGTCATCATTTTATAAATTGGAAGTATTGTGGCATTTATTATGACTACGTATTATGACTTTTAGGGGATATATGATTCTTAACAGACATGTTTACTAATTTTGCCGGGATAGGAATCTTATTGGTCAAAAGTTTTATGTCAAACATACATACGTATGTTCATATTCTTAAGTATATTTTTAATATCGTGACTGCTCACAACTTGCTATCTCTGATTCGTTAACATAATATCGTTTTTGTAACTATGTATGAGACACGTATGGTCTCATTAAGTTCATTAGAAAATGGATTTGCGAAGTTTTTAGTAATATCCCTTGACCCATATTTTTATATTTATTTATCTATTATCTGTAGTATTTCCTAACATTTTATGTATCATGTCTTATAGTTTCATAATATTGTTGTTGCATTCACAGATTTTTAAATTATATATATTTTCATAAGAAGGTATATAAGAGTACTCGTAACCGATGGGTGTGCATGAAAGTTCGAGTATTAATGAAAGTCGAGGAACTTGAAAAGTATATTTTCATCGTACTAAGTCGAAAACTGTGATCTCTGCCTACCTACTACAGCTCGAGTTTCAACTGTCAACTTCGCTTTTATCTCTACCAAAGTAGACCGAAAATAGTTATTTGTTCAACTAGAGAGGAAAGTTGGTTTTTTCAAGCGAGTGCTAATTTTGAATCCCTAGTAAGCGAAGGATTCTAATAATTGAATCACGAGCGTCAGCGAGTGATTCTACATTAGAATCCTGAGCGTCACGAGGGATTCAAAGACACGAGATGTAAATAACTTTTCTCTCGCGTGACACATACAACTTATCACCTTAGCAGTGAGAACATTATTAGAGATATAAATGAAACAATATGAATTGTAATGAAAGCACATATATTTGCAAAAACTAAGTATCTATTAAAAATTTTTGACATTTAATAAATCGAATTTCGAATGACGTGTTTCGTACATAATGATAATACGCAGCATTCTAAATTCAAATCAATTTTCCTCACTCAGTGAGGGAAAACGCATTTCCCTCACTCTTTTTAAGCAGGGAACACAGTATGTTTGAGCTGCTAAGGTGTAAAGTATATTTTTAAATTATTTACCTTTTCTTGTACCGATATTTCTTATGTGATGTTTACTTATATTGGTACTGATTAACTGACTTAAGTGCTGGAAAGTTTTGTTATCACACTAGGGAGACGTAAATCGTTCTTTGAAATTTGAAAATTGTATTTATTATGCAAAAAATTACCACGCACACTATTACACGTTAATTATTACTCAACTAAACAAATTAGGAAAACGAGTATTAGTTATTATATATTTAATTAATTACTATGGAGTTGATATTTATGTAGTCATGTAACACCAACTAATTTAATAATTCCGAATTATGACTTAATTAAACAAATCTATCCATTAAGCTGATGGTTCAGATCGCGTCCCCAAAACAGTGTAAGAGTATGATGCTAAAGTCGTTGTGACATCTCCTCTCTCTACTGCTGAATAATTAATATGTAGCCCTTTGCGCGCCTGTTAAATGGCGTGACTAAGCTAGGGTGCCGTCCCTACTCCGGACTTTTAATACGCTGCGTTTGTTTTGGGACCGTGTCGAGTATACGCTAGTTTGCGGTTGAACAAGGCGGTCCCAGGCAATTCAGTTTGAATGGACCATCAAAAGCTCTGGATGTCTGATGTCTCAATCATATGGGCTGTAGGTACTTATACAGCGAGCACAGAAAGGACACGAGTTCCAAAAATTTACATATAATCACAGTGAATTTACGGTATACTTATTAAGCAAATACTTCTAATATATTACTCTTCGTATATCCATTATTTAAGAATTATATCTACTCGTAGTAAGATCAACAGAACCTACAGAGATTTTCATAATTCCTTGACAGTTATTTTGTGATAGCAGAGTACATAAAACTGTATTTTAAGTTTGGTAAGTATTAACACATTTATTATCAACTCTGAAATTCCCATTTAGTACAATTACAACGGCATAATCGCGAAGAGTAGCTAAGAATTCCAAACAATATCTTTTAAATCATTCGAGAACGAGCCTTCACTTGGGAGGGAATTTTAAGACCGCTCAAGTGAGAAGGCAAGGTGGGATACCGCGAGAGTGAAAGAGACGGTGATGAGATTATGATAATGAGTGTAAAAATGCTCAATGAGGGTGGTGGTACTTAAGACCAATTTAAAGATATTGTATTTAATGTTTGGAGGGCGGCATGGGAGGGGCTACGCGGAACAGAATTGATAATCGGGGTGCATTCTATTGGCAGTGAGAGGTTTTGGCGTGGGAGCAAATGGATGTTTTAGGCTTATGCACTCGTGTCTGAAAACTACATGCTACGAGTAGGAAATTCATTTCAACCGTGCCGGTAGCGTTAAAAGCATACATTTAAAGGTTTACGTACGTTACTTGTAATTATGTACGTTTGTTACTTGTACTACGTTACTTGTACCAATACCGATATTTCTACCTAAAACAAACATTAAACAAAGAGACCTTACCAGTATGCTATATGAGAGCTCAAGCTCAGATGAAATAAATAAAAATAAATACGTATTTTTACAATATTACTGAAGTAATTCATTACTGCATGTTATTTTGAACAATCTACGAAACTTATACAACTAAATTCACGTTTCTCGTGTGCTTTCTTAACACCATTATTTAATTTGGGTTGGCATTCACTTGGTGGAAACGTAAAAATGCTTCTGATGATGAAAATCTGTTTTAAATCGGATCGCGATCGGAACGCACAGAAAGGGAAGTAAATGCCGCACCAAATCTCGCTGTAAGTCTTCAAAGTGAATTAGTTACTCGAATATTAAGCCCCATGATGGATCTTTGCAACTATTGGCCGCTATATAACTAAGCTGGATTAAATCATAGACCAAAATACTACATCCTACTTCGGTACACATAATAAAAATTCCATGGCTTATTACTGTTGCGTGTCATGTACACATTGGAGTATTTGATGACGAATTATTAGTAGTGTTTTGTATTATTTTGTAATAAAATTATGTAAAAAACATTGTTCATCAGTACTTGCTTAATGGATATTCATATTATATTGTTTTATCAGTCTTTACGCTTTGATTACGAAAGATATGTGAATGGATTACGAATTAGGCAAAATTGAACAAGTAACTTGTTATACATATCACATAAGTGAATAAGTCATTAGTCTGCTGTCTACTTTATCCCATAATTATACAGAAGTTATATAATCTCAGCGAACGATAGTTTTTTTTTTAACTCCTACCTACATAATTATTGCTTTGTTATCTGCAGATCTATTTTATTTTATTATACTACTTTGTAACTTTTCTTATGCTGGTGAATTGTTAATTCATTTTGAGAAAAAGATTAATGTCTAAAGCCCGTTCAAAATCATATAATTTTGAGAATATAATCTCAAAATTATATGATTTAACAAATGAGAAAATGTATTCCCCTTCATCTTACCTGATGTTTAATAACAATGAGGTCAGAGGTTAAAACTAACTTCACCTGCCCTCCTGAATAATTGATACGACAATCACTGCACTGTATAACCACTTTTTTTTTAGCATCAGTGATTAGTATTGCGACAAATTTATCTAAAACGGCGCCAGCAAATCAAGCAGGCTCAGGAAAACTTATAACGAACCAATCTGTATCTACTTTTCTTCATATTATTTCTCAATGAACGATTAGACCATGAGAGCAAGTGCCAAGACTACGTAAATGCGATCCCATGTAAATCAAGACCTTAGTGCGGCACTTTAGGGTAATTTTTTAGCAATATTTGGTAATCGACTTACATACTCGTAAAATGACAATTAATGCAGTCGACAGACCTGCCTGAAATACGTGGTGATGCTTCGAACTGCTACAGATGATTTATTAATATCTATGGTTACAATAACATTAGAACTCTCTAATGTACTCTAAACTAAAATGAAGAAATGTTTAGAAAAAAAGATATTGAATTGGACGAGAAATAAATGAACAAACAGGTACCCATAAGTAATTACTTATGAGTACTTGTTTGTTCATTTATTTATACGATAAGTGTTATTCTTTAAATTTTAAAACTGTCTCTTCACTACAACGTTGCGCATTTAATGGGCTCGTTCAAGTATTTACCTGCATCTAACTCCACCAAATGAGGGATAATGAGAATTAGTACCAATAGAATCCTTACCCCTCTATAGGTTCCGTAACTCGTTAAATAAGGGGTTGCATTAGCGGCGCACATAACAGTAACCGTTAACGCTAACTGTTATTGGTTGCGGAACCCTAAATGGCTTGGATTATGCCACCTTCCTTATGTACGTGAGTAAGCTTTTGTAACTTCAAAGCTGGTCTTAAAATGGACGCAAAAGATCTGAACGCGAGTTTAATAACTAATCTTCGCATGTTAAAATTCTCACTGCCTTAATTATAATGTTACATTGTAATATTTATGTGTTACTCAGAATAACCATAGGTACAAATGTTTTGTTTCTAGCAATTGAATTTAACAAATAATTGTTTCAAAATATTATTTTGTGTATATATCCCTGCCACAAGCGAAGCATAGGAGGTTACATGTTTATGGTACCAGTGTAAACAAATATTATATATGTATTTTAATTTGAATTTAATACTTTTAACTTTTAGTTTCATTAGTTTCGGTTATCAAATAAACACCGCGAAACAAAATAATCACCAATCATATCAAATAAAACCTTTTCGAGAAGGTTTTCCCAATTGCGGGAGCAGGTGTGGTCATTTTTTTTCCATGTACGTATGCAAGTGTTAGGTTATGTAACTCTTGCACTCTGTGTCCTTTTATTTTAATATTTGTTTGACGTCAATAAGTGCATGAAAAAACCTGTGTTGAATTTTGATTTTTATTCAAATAATATAAATCACTAGAGTGAATAATCTGACTTTTCAATTAATATTATAAATTGTTTTACGGTGTATTGTTTATAAACGTTCAGATTGCTACTACGATAAATAAATAACTGCATTCTATATATTATTAACAAATAAAATTATAAAACAGTTATAACTCATAAATTGAATTTTTAAACATCATGATGTATAAACAATAAAAATAAATATTTTAGACTTCGGCGGTGTTGTCCCTTGTATATCTTTAATATCTACGAATATGACTATTCATCTAAATTAGTGCATTTCCATCGACCCGTATCCCTGTACTACTAACAATTAGTTACTACTAGAAATATAGATTATTAGTAAGCTTGTATACCAGCTCTAACTATGCAAGAAGAGAGGACAATCCACAGAATCGGACACGTTAGATTTACTCTTCCACTTTCATCCACTCTCGGTGCATATTTTCTATGAATATTGTAAATGATCGTAACTCCGGACGGCCTTTTTGTATCTTATATACATAAAAATGAATCGCAAAATGTGTTGGTAAGCGCATAACTCAGCAACGCCTGGACCAATTAGGCCAATTCGTTTTTAAAATGTTCGTTGAAGTTCAAGGATGGTTTTTACGGCGAGAAAAATTCAAATAATTATCAGAAAATTCCTAAAATAGCCCTTAATTCCCATACAAACGTTTTCTAACTAAAATGTACAGTCAATTTGAGCTTCATTGTTATTACATAAAGTTCATATTGCAAGCACTCACTGTTGTCTAAGCAATGTAGATGTCTTCCTAACATTAAACAATCGATTTGCTTTATATATAAAGTTTAAATTCAATCATATCTATCAAAACAGTGTGCGTGTGTGCGTTGGAGCACAGAATACATCGTTGGAGGATTTAATATCACGTTCCAAACTTGAATAGTCACAAAATGTAATAGTTTATTTGGACCTTTTTTGCAATTTGATTGGCTATGCGATATTATCTATAAAATGAGTAGGAACAAAAAACTGCCACTACATTTTTTTTTTTTGACAGGACGAAGTCTGTCGGGACCGCTAGTTGTATATGACAATACGAAAACGGCGGTAACATATGGATAAGCAAAACTAACGTTAAAAATCTGGACCTATATTTGTAAAATGTATATCTCTTTGATTACTTTTACTCGAAGATAATGAAGGGAGTGATATAATATTTTTTTATAATCCTTATAAATACCTCGACTAAAATTTCTATTGACTCTTTATAACGCTATTTTACTATATATCTTGTACCGTGATCATGGTTTGTTCTATCGTTTGTTTTTTTTTAATATTCATAAAATTAATTCAATAAATAAATAATAAATATTTATTACGCTTACGCCAATTAGCCTAGCCCAAAGTAAGCTCTGTAAGGCTTATGTTTTGGGATCTAGGTTAACGTAACGTAAGTAACAGATATTATATTTTTGACAGAAATATATATTAACAACCATAACTAAGGTACAAATGCTCGCATTCATCACGCAAATATCTGCCACCACCGGGATTCGAACCCAGAACCTTAGAGATGGTCACACTTCTGGTGGTTCGAATCCAGGTGGGGGCAGATATTTGCGTGATGAACCACTCGACTCGGAGGTAGTCAAATCAAAAAATTGGAATATTTGTGTCATTAACAAACATTCAACTAAAAATCCTTCAACATTTGCATATTTCTGCAGAGACTCCACAGTTGATGGATTTTTTTTATTCATGAGGTAGTAAAGTGATCATGTTTAAATGATGATGGCCGAGTTTTTTACACCAATGGACCTTCCGTCTAATTTATTAAGATGCTTCCACACTTAAATTGACATGAATGACACAAATATTCTAATGACGACTATTACACTATTTCCCTCATGATAAAGGCCGGTGCCACTTTCTCTTCCCGCGCCTCTTCCAGCGCTTTAGGCCCCTTTTATGGGTCTGTGCTGCATCGATCGCCCCTCTCATGACGGGCGGTCGCACTCACGATTTGCCTATATCGTTCTTAGAAGTTAGGCACAGGCTGAGTTTAGTCGGTAGGTGACGTGGTCAGACCGCTCTGGCCGCGTGGAGTCCGACATAGCTTCCGTCATACTTGCCATTGCAGGGGTATCCTGGGCAAGTTTAGTGCTCCTTGTGAGGATTCTCAGCCTTCCTCTCCTCAGGAAAAAATTATTATTATACTAAGTAATATTCTTTTTTTAGCAATCCCTTTTTGATGTAGGTTGATTAAAACTGTGTCAATTTTGTATGAAAGTCTAGTACTAACCTACTACTACACAACAACTCATTAGATTTGGTGAGACCACCAAAGTTCTGGTTTTCCCTAAACTAATTCTCAAGATAACGTTGCAAAAGCTTTCCGAATAATAGCAATAGGTCATTATAATAAAAATTAACAATTGAAAATAAAATGACAGTTATATGTAGCATAGTTTGTAGTAATGTTATCATTTATCGCAACCCATAGCAACTCAAGGTTTTTCTTTTGTTCCAGATACTATGAGTATATTACAAAGGTCAGCTGAAGTGGAATGACACTACGTGAACCTATTTGTAAACGCCATGTCAACTCTAAATTTCAGCTACTTGTGTGGAACTACTGCGATTAGTCTGTCTGTTGTGCTAGACTGCAATTAGTCTGTCAACGATGTTAGAAACTTGAAGATGCAACTAAATATTACACACATTTAAGTACTTAGATGGAAGGGGTCGTCACTTATCAAACTAATTTATATATACTATCGTACATAGGTTTTACCTGTATGAACTGTAACAATGAACTTTAGTAAAGTTCAAAATATTGTCTAACCATAGTGATACTTTTTTATGTTAATTACGATCTATAGAATAATTAAAACTGATAATATAATAACTTTTATTTGAATCAATATCAACTGATATTTATACTATTTATCCTCTCAAAAGCTCGTTACATAAATCACCGTAAGCAGTGCATAAAAGTAACTTTTTATTACTATTTTTGGTGTTTGAATTTGGAACACACCAATATATTCTACCTACATCTCATCAAACTGTTTGCGCAAAAAAAATCTCCGTTTCTCTAATAGAAAGTTCTGCTGACAGAGATTGACCACCCTAATAAAAATAACACGAAAATTACTCTTGACTTTAGGAATTGTTACAATTTTAATGTACATTTTTGTCAATTTACCTTTCTTTTTTTTTATTAAGTATCTACTGTAATTGCTTCTTTTCCCCGTAGAATAAAATAAATCTATTTCGACGACCATGAATTACTCGCTTCGCTCAGAATTTTAAAACTTGAAACGCTCGTGATTCAATGATCATGAACCACTCCCTACATTCATGATTCACCAGTTGGTATTATTCACTTTCTCATGATTCATCTATATATTATATATTTATATTTTATTTTCGTCCTTTATTCACTAGTTGCATAACAAACTATTATTTATACTTCTTATTTGAGCTTGTACGATATTAAATAATTATTTACGGAATCGGTTTAGGGTTATTAAGGATCAACGATAGTCAGTATAATAATTTAATGCTGTTAATAAGTAAATAAATATTTTGGTCAATCATTAAAAGTAAGATAGGCGTTATTCAAAATCAAAATCAAAAAGCTCTTTTGAATCGTCCAATTTTTTTTTATTAAGCGATGAAGAGAAATGAGATTGGAAATGAAAGTCGACGTTATGTGAGGTACAAGCAAAAAGAATGATGGTCAAGTCCCCACCATCAGACACTTCACTCACTAACAATATAAACCATAACCAAGCGGATATACTGATAAAATAATTAAGGCAAGCTTTTCATCATCGTCAAATTTTTGTCGAGCTGTTTATATCAAAATATTCGCAAGATTTGTAGTGATTTCCATAACGAGAATGAGTCAAAGTGCCTATTTAGTCCCAATGAGATTACGTTGTTTGTCCTGCTCAATTCAAATTATTAGAATATGAGTGAGAGCGCGTTATAGCAATTTGTAAAAATCTAAACCTGCGTGAATAGACATATTTAAATAAAAAGAATTAAAAGCGAATATGTGAAATCTAAAAAATCTACAACACTAATATTGTTTACTTTATTTATTATATATGAAAGTACATGGCATCACTTAATATTGACAAAACGATTTAGTTTACAATTTACAAAATTGAAATAAAATTAGATTTTTAGGCGATCAATTTATTGTATTATATTAAAAAAATCTATAACAACGGCAATTTACAAAATTAATATAGTTTATATATTTTTCTGTAATGATAATTTCAAAGAAAAATGGTTTCTTCTGCTGCGATATTTTGCACATTAAGGATGTTTGCAAAAATATGGCCTCATCATTGTAAGTATAGCTTGCAATAGTAAAGCGATTCTCACACTGCCTCACAACGCTGCGGCATGCGGAAAATAGCAAACACGTTTATAGCAGCAAAGATACACATATGCATCATGATGCATATGGGCATCTTTGCTGCAGGCTAAATACTCGTACAACAAAACGCGCTTGAGGCGAGCGCACGGTATGGCAGTCGTACGATACCTGTGTGTATTGTATACGCGCATTGTCGATGCAGATCGAGATACTTATAACAACGTTTATCATATCCCTTTTTACACATACCCTTATTATACCCTTTTTATACACCCGGTTGCATACTTAAATAAAACATAAAGTGACGATTGCAAAACAACCATTTTGTTACAAATCCCATTTTATTTTTCAGACATTAAATATTACAATATTTTCACACCTTCCAGTTGCATCCGTGGTCTAAGGGATTATTTAGGAGATCCGGGGTTCGATTCCTCGTAGGGGAGAGGGTATATATTTTACCGCTCGGTTTGGTTGGGGTTAGAACTTCGGAGCCCGCCTGGCAAACTACTACTAAGTTTGGCGTCATAATAACATTGTTGTGTTGCGATACGTAAGACAGCTAGGGCTTGTAGCAAAAGTAACATAAATGATATACGTTTTCTTTTCGCCATTACAGTACATTACTACAGCGGGCCGCAATAAAAGAGTCGATGGACAAATGTGCAGGCAAAGGACATTTAAGTCCATTATTGTCTAGTTGTAGCCACGGCTTGCTTAGGATTTTTCCTAAATAATAGGCGGAAATTAAAACTAGATCACTATCCTAGTAGGTAGGTACTGCTACTCAAAATAATTTTTTTTCTTTGCAAACCAGTTCGAAATTTATATTTATATAAGGTTGTTATGTGTCGCAGTAAAAGATCTTTACGTTTTAATATACTTCCACAAATATTAATTTACATACTTAGTACATATTTATTTGATCGCTAAAACACGACAGATTTTCATACGTTTTTTACCGGCCGCTAGTCCCATCTATTTGGCCAGTACCGCAATTTCAATTTATAGATAGAGTAGATTTGAGAAAATAATATTTTTTGTCCGTGTTGCGTTTTAAAACGAAATGCTCCTTCACGTTTCATAATAAACGGCTATTATCGTTCATAAGAATATATATATCAGAAGAGTTTATTATGATGTGGCATATTTCTTAGTTTATTTTATTATCATTCAATTTTATCTATTTATGATATCGTCATTATGTATTAGTATTTTATTATTTATTATTTATATGTATTAGGATTTAAAATAATTACTTTTATTATTATATTTAAATTGTTTTCATTTGTGTCATGGTTACATCTACCAATTTGCTTTCTACACCACCTAAAGGTTGACTGTTAAAAATGCCATAGGCATTAAGTCCGCCGTTGTACACATTGTACATGAAGTGTTAATAAATAAATAAATAAAAAATCGTACATAAGCTTTAAGAAATATGGTACTTGTTCTAGACACAATCTACGAGCAACTGGCAAGTCATTCACTTTATAATGATTGCAATGTCGACTTCGATAGTCGACATTTAGCAATTTTTATGAAATGTAGGTGAAAATAAAAGACAATAAAACACAGAACTGATAGTTATTTCATTCCTTATACAAACTTCAAATAAACTACAAAAATTTCTGTATCTAAAATCAAAATGTGCGCTTAAAAGGTAAACAATGCAAAATTTTTGTTGAAACCAATTCAACGGGAAGCCGCAGGCATGATACGCCAAAAATCCAAATTCTCTGCGAGCGTCCTTAGAGTGAAGTCGGGTGAAGTGGCACAACGCAGCGCAGGGGCGGGTCGCGGCCGGATCGATAGGGGGCGGGGCGTGCGTGCGGCCCCGCGCCCGTCGCTTAATTGATTGACACAGCCGACGGACAACTCGGCCTTTTATTGCGTCCTCCGGCGCTGATTTCGTTTATACAATCATTGCCCGGCTGCTGGCAACGTACTTATAATTTCAGCGGCCAGCCAGACGTGTCTTTAATTACGCTACGTTAATTCTAACCAGACTCGGTTGCCGCAAGTATACCCTTTCAATTGTTTCCATCAACTATGTATTCATTTTCATTATGGCTATAATTTCAATTTTTTATATCATTATATTAGATTTTGAGATTTTTGACGCTTTATGAAAATTGATCTACCTTCGTGTCTCTCTGTGTTTGTGTACGAAATGTATAATAAAAAAATGGTAGAAAAATGTGATGGTGCGTTTTTACGGTTCGTATCAGCTATTAGTACAACCCTAGAGGCATTATATATTCAATCACGTCAGCGACTGGAATTTCACTTTAAGCACACGAGTAAAATATATATTGACGATATAAACTCAGAGTAATATTTTATAATGTTAAAATTATGTGACCCGTCGCTTACGTTGGTAATAGAATTACGAGGACAGAAGCGAAAGATATAATTTAAACATTTCGTTAATAAAATTTACTTAAAAGTTTGAATAAATAAAAATTTTAAAATATTTTATTTAATCTCAGTCACAACAGTATCTTCACTGTCAAACGGCGAGTTTCCTCTAAAATGAGGGATCCGTGTCATCAACGTTTTTAACGTGTAGTATAATAATGTCTCGTAAGATGTTATTTTGAACCGCCTAAAGCCATATATATATATTGTTTTTATTACAATCAGTCCTTAAGCAAACTGTTAATTTAACAATTATATAGTAACAACTAGACGTCACTTGGTGGGGTGGTCCATCCTGGTTGATTTAAAAAAAAAAAGGGTGCTCTGTGTAAAATTGGTGAAAAAAAGTCTTCTTTTTTGTCAAAAGTAGTAACTTGTATACAAAATTGTGGATGTTTAAAATACACTAAGAAAGTCACGAAACCATGTGTGCCGCGAGGTGCATGTACCTCGCGGTGGTGTGCTCTATATTTGCCGCCTTCAAAAAAGGGGTGCTCTGTCAAAACTTGGTGGGAAAATGTCTTGTTTTTTTGTCATAAAAGTCAAATAAGCTACAAAACTGTGTACGGTTGTATATACACTAAGAAGCTCACGGCGATTGTAGTCGCGTGAGAGCCGCGAGGTGCACGCACCTCGCGGTGGTGTGATCTATCCCAATATTGTAAAATGAAAATTTGGCGGTCGGTCGAAATTGGTAAAAAATTATCTCCATTTGTGTTATAAGAACTAAGTAGCTCACGGCGATTGTAGTAGCCGCGTAAGGTGTGGTCTATTTTCGTATTGTAAAATGAAAATTTGGCCGTCGGTCAAAAAAAGGTGAAAAATTGTATCCATGTATGTCATTAGAAATTAAAAAACTGCGTGCGGTTGGAAATACACTAAGAAGCTCACGGTGATTGTCGTCGTGTAAGTGCCGCGAGGTGCACGCACCTCGCGGTGACGTTGCTCACAATGCGTTTTTCAAATAAAATCTTTTACAGTTGCGAAACGGTACAAAAGCATATTGAGGTTAGTAAAAAAAAAGTTGTCATTTTACTATATCACACATTTGGGTCCGCTCTACTCTTAAAGTGCTTTCAATTGATACCCATATAGTGAAAATCGTAAAAAAATGTCAGTCGCCATATTGGATCGGCGGCCAAATTGAAATTTTAGAAATGTCACTTATGGCGTTGTGTTCTACTCATCAAGACCTTTCATTTGATTTCCATAAAGCTTGGGTTGCAATAAAAAAAGGGTCCGCCATTTTGAGAGCGGCGGCCATTTTAAATTATTTTCAATATCTCTAACGTGGCTGTATTAGAATTATAAACCCCTTTAATTTGATACCCATATTGTAGGGATTACAGTACAAATGTTATTTTGCTTTTTTGCATATTATTTTTTTATCATTTTCACCAATTGGCTGCGATAGTGCTGAAGTCAAATTCCCTCACTGAGCACTACAAAAGGTCACCCGGGATTGTTAGTCAAAAAACGCCGGCAAACCCACGAAAACCGCGATTAATTTTTTTCAAAATTATAACTTTTTACAAAATGGCCGCCGGCACCGCCGCCATCTTGAAATGTCGGAGTTTCGGATTTTTCCCAATATTTGCACCGTATACGAAGTGACGTTTTTCTCGCGACTCCAGCGCACCCCGATCTGAGGACAGCCTGAGGACAGTCCTGGACCCCACACGGAAGGAAAAGGAGGAGTCCTCACGAAAAAGGTAAATCCGGGGAAAAAGCAAACGCCGCGCCGGCCGACGGTCGCAAACACGGGTTGAAACGAGTTTTTCAATCCAATTTCAATTGGTTTTTTCGCACTTTGACGAGATAGGATAGGATCCAAGATAGGAACACCCCTACCAAACGCCGTCAAAAACGGATCCGATTTGGGCAATTTGACAATTCGCACCGGCCGCCATCTTGGATTAGCAAAAATCCCTTTATCCCATTCTATTAACGAAAAAATCTAGTTTATTCCCCCCTAACATCAAAACATCCAAAACAACCTCTAAACACCTCAAAATCGCCCCTGATCAGTCATTCAGTCAGTCAGTCTGTCAGTGGTAATCGAGCTTTATATATAATAGAAAAATAGATGATATAGATTTGCTTATGGACTGATGGTGACAGCTGTTAGTCTTAAGTAATAAAAAATTATTGAAAAGAAGCACGTGAAATTTGATAGAAATTCCCATTCATTACCGTATCATTAAAGCAGTTATTTTCCCTAAACCGCGACAGTGGCAGTGGCAAAAAAACACATAAACTATACTAGCGTATGCAATACATATTGCATAAAATAATTTTATTACTTAGATGTTGCATATTTTTAACGAGGTATGGATCTTTTTTATCGCCATTATGATACGCTTTCGTGAGTAATGGCAGTATTACACTGTCTTGCACACCAGAGGCAGTCGGGGTTTAAGTAATTCGGCCGATCATTCCACTAAACCTGTTGTTCAGGTCAGCTTGATTGTTTCTCACAGAAGTAGACTAGACTTGCATGCAAATGTAGTAAGCAATTCTATAGATATAATTTTTTTTTCGTTCTTTTCGTTACACTGGAATTTACAAAAGATAGTTGCAAAGTCTAATCTAATATATATTTTTCTTATATACACGGTAGAGTTGTTATTAAAAACTATTAAAATTGATTATACGAGTATTAGTATAATAAATTGCTTATAAAACATTCTTAGGATCAATCTGATATTAGTTTATATGCATCTTCTTGCAAAGAATTTAGTGTAGCATAATAAAATTACCTAATTGGACCTTTAAGGATCTATCTAAAGCAATCGTCTCTCAATCGCTATATATAATCGCTAATCGTGTGGAGGTAAAAACTGCTCTGTTTACTTAGAAGCCTAAAACAAAATTATTAGGCAAAAGATATTTCAGCATTCAACTTTTGATTATCTTTGTTATACAACTCTACCATTAAAATATTATAATCTGTCACAATATTTCCGAAAATCACTCACAACAATAACAGATGCGTTCATGCACTCATACAAAATAACACAAAGGGCCCCGTGGGTTGCGGCACTGATAATTCTGATAATTATCAAACTACCCGCAATACACTTGACATGTTTGTAAAAGAGCACCGGAAGTCGGGGTGAATCCGGCGTGGTCACGTGACCGTCGGCCATCTTGTATAACTACACACTTCCGGTTGCGGCGCACGAAAATGCAGGGCTCGTAAACATTTTGCGGGGGTGTTTTAGGTAAGTGAATTTTCCCGTGGGCTAAACTTTTATTTTTATGTTTGTGGCTGCTGTAAATTTTTTAAGTGGGTTGTTTTTGTTATTTTTATGACAAATATCTACTTCGACTTTTATTTAAAACATCTGCCAATTTAACAACTTTTATATAAAACTTTTTTTTTTACATATATCAGTTTTTTCAAGTTGTTTTAATAAATATCTAACAAAAACAAAGTACTTAATTAAATAAATTATACTATCAAGTTAACCCTCAAAACCACTTTTATTTACAGCTAGCTCAAATGTACAAGATCCAAATCCTAGAAAGCTTTCAGTAATACTCTAATCACACTTTTACTTCGCGAGTTTCATATAACCGGATCAACCCGGATTTAAAAGCTAAATCTCTTGACCGGATCGATCCCCGACAGTTATGAAATGGCCTTATCCGAAGGAGACGAAAAGTTGAATCCACATAAGCCCCTTGCCAAGAAAAACCTCAGAACATTTCAAAGAAAATATTTTCTTAGATGTCGCGTAAGTTTCGCTACGTTCACAATTTTATGTAGAGAGGGAACTGAAAGTGTGTATCTTTTAACGCTTCAACGTAAGGTTTAAATTCAAGCGGATTTGTTGTTCAAATGCCATTTTATATTTGTTCAGCTGCCGCGAGGGAACGTCGTTGGTGATCTGACTGTCACCGGCTATCAATATCTACTGTAAAGTGACGTATAGGGTGGCAAAGGCCACCTTAAATCGACAAATTGTGTTCGCAAGCTACTTA
The DNA here is from genome assembly GCA_036419045.1 of Scirpophaga incertulas. Classification (NCBI taxonomy): domain Eukaryota; kingdom Metazoa; phylum Arthropoda; class Insecta; order Lepidoptera; family Crambidae; genus Scirpophaga; species Scirpophaga incertulas. The sequence continues at coordinate 11,557,291 of CM071626.1, read as the reverse complement.
AGAAAGTTTATGTGAGTTTATTAACTTTACTGTCACAGTGTCATTAAGAGCGATCGGGATACAGTTGCGTTGTCGTAACCTGCTTAAATAAATAATGGTGTTCTGCTGCGGGCCCATTTGCAAACAACTTTCCTGTTTGTTGAGCATCGAACTGCACATCGTACCTAATTATTAGTTCTTATTACTAATCTAAGTATCTGCTTCAACAAGTAGATTAAATATTTTATTTTTAACAATGATGATTCATTTCTAATAAATATCGTAACACTCTAAGAATAATTTATTCTTAATAAATTTATTACTATTCAAAATATAGATAGGCAGCACCCCTGTAAGAAATGTCAGTACATCGCGTGCAGGTGACCGGAAGCAAAGTCCCCAAATCATACCCACCACACGTGCTTCTAATTACCACACTCGACGAGGTACGACAGAAAATGTATTAATCTCTACACAAAATGTTCTCCTTTTGGCACCTTACTTTTTTTGCTGCAAATTGATTACATTGCTTTTATATTTAATAATTAATTACGCAGCATGAAATAAGAATTTAAGTGAGCATTTATGAATGAATGGCATTTATTTTCGTATTTCGGTTTTTTTGTGAGTATAAAATAAGGTTACACAACCCATTTGTTGGTGTTATTAAGTCTGATATCCACGTGGCATAATCGCGTAATGTATGCAGCTGATGACGCGTAGGGAATCTTTTTTCATGCAACATACAGGAGCGTTAGTGGCGTTATGGCCCGGACACTGGTCTTCGAATTGCGAAATTTGCAAGACCCGGGGTCGATCCTCAAACGTGGTCCTCAAAGGCAGGCATCGCTTAAAAATGTTGTCTCTCTGTCTGGATATAGACCCCAAGACGCGATACCAAAAAATCAACAAGACAAAATAAAGTTTATTTCAAACGTAATCCGAAAACATAATACATAGGCGGTTGCTAATTTAAATGTAAATTAATAATGTACTCCGTGAGAATCCCACATTTACACGGAGCACATTTTGCAATCATTGTTGGCCAGCTGATTAATACAGATCGTTTCCAAGCCACTAGCAACAACTCACACATGAGCCGATACCCCAACCGCAAATGATGAGTTATCTGAATAACTCTTCTTGAGAGATCACAATATCCATCGGTTTATTACCAGCCGATGATGTCAATTTTAAGGATAAAATCTCCTTAAAAGCTACTCGTATCAACTATTGTTTTTAAAAAATGCTTTTAAAAGAATTTTTCTTTTATTATGAAAGAATCGATAATAGAAAATTGTTAAATACTATACATGCACTTTATTAATATTATGTCTTGGTTTTTAACTATATTCTTATTATAAAATGTAATTATTTCTCCTGTCAAATATTGTAACGTAACGTTAAAGTAACCGCAGCGCTAGTTCAAAACTGCACATAACTTCTAAAGGCTGAGAGTCGGTGTCCATATTGATATATAGTTATTAGCAGACCAAAATATACATAAAGTCTATTTTGACATAACAAAGTAAAAGGTAATGAATTTTGTTGAAATATTCGATTCTGATGGATAGTACTCGGTGGCCGGATTAGTTAAGACTTCAACGCGGTTCGAGCCCTGGCCGTGTCAAATATGTTGATACCATTTTTTTTTCAAATTTTAATTATTACATTTCTAATAAGTACAATAAGTGGTAAAGATCATTCCGGCTAAATCCTTTTTTTACATGTTATTGGAGTAATATGTATTAAAAAGGGCATTGTTTTGATATTAAAATGTTTGCACTTTTATACATATGAAAATAAGGCAAAGTTCACAATCTTCCGCTTATTAGAATACAACTCTCCTTTAAGTAGAGTGTATTTATGTATATTCTTTAGACGTTTGTAATCATACTAGCTGACCGGACAGTCGTTGTCCTGTCAAATGTCTCAAATGTCATGTTGTCTCAAATTTTTTTAAATAAATAATTTAGCTAAAAAAACAATATCTAGATGACCGTATTGTGAATCTAAACCATCCTCAAACCCCCTGAAATACACACAACAAATTTCATCAAAATCGGTCCAGCCATTTAGGAGGAATTCAATGACTAACACACGTACAGAAGATTTATATATATAAAGATGTATTATTATTTCTTATGAATCAAAGACAGGAAGCCTATGTCAAACAGTTTTAGCCTTGGACTAGAAATAATTTAAATTGTTCAGGCAAATTAAATCACGTATTAATACTATTTACGTTTTAAGCATGCATCAAATGCATGAAAGAGATCCTTTCATGCATTTGAAAGTTGTAAATAGGAGGGAAAACAATTAAAAATGAACTAGCATGGTAAAGAATAACTTTCTAATGAGTGAATAGTTTACTTTTTCAACACATTTATATAAAATATGTATTAATATTAAATTGAGTTGACACGCATTCTACATTCAAATTATACATAAGATAATTATCATTAGTATTCTAAATAAAATGTAATTCTAAATAAAACCTTCTGAAACTATATTGTGTAATAAGTTACACACAGTTTTGAAATGAAACCCTCAACAATTGTAATGAGTCCCATTAAATTGATCGCGTGATTGGATCAAATTACGTAAATGCAGACAATAACCGCAACTTGTCTCTTAGTATGCTAATGATTTGACAATATGTTACTACAATTGAAGTAGGTCCCCAATTGTAATAATAGCAATAGAAATGTAGGGATAGCCTTTTTCATAAACACCAAAGTAAAGATTCTTATAGAAACTATCTTTCTGAGATTATTGAAACCTTGGGACCTTACATTCAAAAGAAAAGTAAATTTTAATAAATTACGAATATCCTGATCACAAACAATACGAAGCTCATATCTTCTTCAGTTGAATGATATACAGGGAAACTTTAGTAGTTAAAGTCTCTCGGTTAGAAATATAGTTAATCAACATATTAGTGAATAAATTATTTGTTTTTCTGTGCGACAATTACTGTGGATTTTTATAATACTAATGGCCGTTTTCACCAACTTTGTCTTAGCTTAGGCGACTCCTAAGAGACATGCTGTCTAACTCTTTTCAGTTAATACAAAAAGTGATAGCATGTCACTTAGGTGTCGCCTAAGCTAAGACAAGGTTGGTGAAAACGGCCATAAGTTGGCTATTTTACTGTAATAATTTATATAGGCAAATGTTTTTGGGGAATCGAAAGAAAAGGGTAAAATTAAGAAAAAATACTTGTTGGTAGAATGATGAGATGCATAGTGTTTTGAATTAAAATGAAAATACATTTAAAAATGCAGAATATGTAAAATATTGCATTAAAAGAACTTGAGAACAGTTGTATGGTGAATAAAGACCAAAAGGCAATCGCAACAACTGGGGCTATGGTACAAGATAATTTTTACAGATACCATGTATCAATTTACGTTTTCAACGCATTCACAACAACAAGTTACATATTAATTGCGTTGCCAATAAAAGTAACGAAGTAAAATATACTGACGACTCGGAAGTGTTACTTTTAAAAGCGTTACGTATAGTTGGCATAATATGCAGAACATTTTCATTTCGAAAATCGCTACTAATTATCAACGTTCAAAACTGTGAAATTGATCAATACTGAGGCATCAGAATTGATTAATTTCACAGTTTTGAACGTTTCTATTATTGTTTCGGGAAGAGGGATCGAGTTGTCAATTCTTATTATCCTTAACACAGCGCAGCTGGCCGCTGTTATTTATAACTAATTTTTATTACTTTTATATAACTTCCCAAATCCTGAATGCTCACAAAATCATTAGATTGCAATGTTATTTCTTAATGAGTTAAAATTTTAAACTGTGTGGACGGACACAGTATTTTTCATTAAGATATTTCCTGGAGATAATTGCGATGGATTTGTTATTGAATTAATAAATTAATTAGTTGTAATGCCTATTGGTTAAGTTTAAAAAAAATAGAAAGTAAAATAATTAATAATTAAAAATCATGTAGGGTCATGTCAAAGTATGTAGGAAACATATTAGAAACCTTCAATTTTATGTCGCTGCCAGCACTTCCAGTAAACAGAGTTCTGCGACTAAAGACAAGATAAATAAATAAATAAATAGACATTAATTTAAATTCCTTAAGTATGAAGCTGTCTTATTTATCATTCTTATAGTTTTTATTCCACCTATTCGAAAAACGTTAACTTATTTGCAATTAACTACACCTGAAGCACTTTTGAAGAGGCTTTTGGTTTTTGTGTCATTAAAACAACTTTTAATTTCAGACGTGATTGTATATGAATTTAAAGCAAAATGTACATCAGTTTTCCGCGACGAAAGAAATTGAACGAAAATATTATATGCACAAAAATTCTAGTCATACTTGTACCCCAGACCAAGTATAATTTATTATCGAAATCATCATTATCGAAAATGTTTTCATATCCAACGATAACGTGTGGTAATGATCCCAAGTTACGAAATCATTTCCATATACTTCTTTTTTCAAACTAAAAAGTATCACATGTCCTTTCTCAGTCTCTAGACTACCTGTGTAACTTATTTCATTTAAATTAGGTTCAGTCGTTTTGGCGTGAAAACGCGACAGACAGACAAATACAGTTACTTTCGTATTTACAATATTAGTAAGGAAGTACTACTACTATTTTAAGAGTTTATGTATTACGATATAACACTTTTGAGATATTTTTCGTTTAGTACCACTATATCATCAATAACAGGCACCTTTGTCTAGCAGTGAAATATAAAAGAATAACATAATATAGTCTCTATAACCATTTGATCAAGTTATTGAGACGTATAATTGTTTTTAATACCACACTCGTAGCTCAATATCATTAAGCCGGCCCATCATACACGTTCGTTCGTCTTGAAAATTTTTAATCAGGTTTTCATGAAATTCTTACTGATTCTTAAGTGGATAAATTAATGATGCCTAATCAAATTTCTAAAAAAGATTACCTACATACTCACATACACATACACTCTCATATAAAATGAGATTAAAATCAATTTAAATTTTAATTATTACTTTATTTTAAATATACACATAATAGTTTTTATTTAAAATCTTAAATAGACTCACCATACTGTAATACTACATTATTGTGCGATTCTAACAATATTACACAAATACGGGCCGAACTGATAACCAACCCTCCTTTTTGAAGCCAAAGTAAAAATGAATCATTAAATATGTTGGTCATTATACTAGAAATGTTTCATGAAATCAAAAGATGGTCGATGAGAAGAACAAAAAAAAAGAATCGTTGCGAATATTAAGTATTTTGTTATTTTTCATGGATCCAATTTAACCTTTAAACTAAAAAATAATAATTTTTATTGTATTGATATTTCACTCCCTTTCATTCCTTTAGTTTCGTCAGTTAGCCAAATTCACTCAGCTAATATAGTAGTACTTACCATTATTATTAATTCTAATATTCAATATATTAAGTTGTAATAAAGCACACGTAAAACCTATGTATGAGGGCAATTTATAGTAACAAGTCAGTAAATAAATTTTGGACCGGCAATCATACCTAAGCTAATATTTTAACAAGCAAAGTTCAGGAGTGCTTTACGAGTGAAATTTCATGGTTGAGTGGAAAATTGAAACCGATCGGTCCATGCATGCCTCCACAATGTCATTGAAATATAACAAAGAAGCCAAATAACGCAGGTAATAAACAAGTTTATTTAACGTGTTTATATTCAATGGTGAAACCGATATTTTGCAGTTAAAACAATATTTCATACAACAAAATTCATTTGCGCCTTATCATACTGCTCACTTCATGACAACTGGCTACAGCCACAAGAACTATTTTGTTCGACCTGTTTAATTAGCAAATTCGTTAGTCATAATAAGATCATACATACTAAAGGCGAAAAAATATTTAGGTGTCGTGGCGTGTCGTGGCGAGTCGTGATACAAACTGTCGTGACGGCGAGTGTGCACACTAACATGTCGTGGTGTAGCGTGCTCTGCCGTTATTTCTAAACAGTATTTAACAAACCTTTGCATATTTAGGTGTCGTGGCGTGTCGTGGCGAGTCGTGATACAAACTGTCGTGACGGCGAGTGTGCACACTAACATGTCGTGGTGTGGCGTGCTCTGCCGTTATTTCTAAACAGTATTTAACAAACCTTTGCAGCATTCAAACGTACATAATGTTTTCTTTTGATTCGAATAGTGATTTAGATGAAAATCTTCAATTTCTCTTAGCAATGAAATTTCTTGACACGACACGACATGCAAATATGTCACTAAATGTACGAAATATATGAAACCTATATACCTTATTATAATTAACTATATTATATTTTAGCTAAATTATTTATTTAAAAACATTTGAGACACCATGACATTTGAGACATTTGACAGGACAACGTCTGTCGGGTCAGCTAGTATCCAACTAATATTATAAATGCGAAAGTGTGTTTGTTTGTTTGTTTGTTTGTTTATTTGTTTGTTTGTTTGTTTGTTTGTTACCTCTTCACGCTTAAACTACTGGACCGATTTCAAAAATTCTTTCACCTTTGGAAAGCTACATTCTCCCCGAGTAACATAGGCTACTTTTTATCCCGGAAAAATCGACAGATCCCACGGGATGCGCAATAAAGGCTTCGCTCAAAAACTACTACACAGATTTTTATGCGGTTTTCATCAATAGATAGAGTGATTCTTGAGGAGTTTTGCGGCATTTTTTTATCTCGGAAAAACGGATAGTCCCACGGGAAGCGCGATAAAATCTTCGCACCATAAACCGACTTCCGCGTATATGTAGCCGTGGGCAAAAGCTATGACCCTTAACCCTCTATACACCCAATCCCGAAATCCACGCGGGCGAAGCCGCGGGCAGAAAGCTAGTACCTAATAAATACGTTATCGGCGTAAGTTGTTACGTGACACCCATATAAGCACAGTTTATTTCACTATCTCCGCGACATCAACAATCGTCGTCAGAGATGGGCGATATTCAATATTATGTTATATTAATATGGGCGACGATTATTAAGTAAAATTATTGTGTAAATTTATCTAAGTTCTACTATCAATCAACAAATATGGACAAATGTTTGCATGGTATTAGTATATCTAACAGTTTTCACACTATTTTCCGTAAATCATTGCATTGTTGCTTATAATAGATCCCTAACTATGCAAATATCTTTATAACTTTTAAATTTATGCGCCGTAGAAAATTTATATTTCCGCATTACTTTTTAACCCTAAAGCAAGTCTTGGTTACAATTAAATGTCCGATTCAGGATATTTTAAACAAAAATATATAAAAAAGTACCTGTTGTTGTTTCACATCAGAATTGTGTACATTATTCACTATTACTTATATATATTATATATATATATATGTATATATATATATATATATATATATATATATATATATATATATATATATATATATATATATATATATATATATATAAGCAAAGAATTTGTTACATATATATATATAACAAATTCTTTGCTTGCTTTCAAAACTGTTATTACTTAGTTTGATGTCTATTGATATGTGTAATATTTCGTAAAGTTTACTCTCTTGGAAATAAATATGAATTAATTTAAAATTAAATATGGAAAACGTTAGTATGAAATAAACTTGTCATCTTACGATGTTAAATAAACTTGTCGTATGAAATTACTGTTTTGTATGGAGATAATAAAGAATTTTGTTTTTGCCATTCTAAGTTTTCTTTAAATTAACCAACAGCGCAATAATTATGAAACTTTTAAAAGTATTATTAACATACAATTGAAAGCGAAATAATAAAAGTTTTCATGAGGATTCAGCTAAGATGTACCTATGTTCAAAAAGAAAATTTCAAAAGTAATTTGAACCTATTCATATATATTTATTAGTAGGTGTAAGTTTAATCAATAATAACAAACAATATATAAAAATAATAATAGACATCCAAATTAGTAGTGACTAGTTCTTATTTAGTAAATAAAAAGATTTAAAACAAACTGTGTTTTATTATATAATGGTAATGAGTTAATTTTGTGTTTACGTTCATTTTAAGCGAAATTAGTAACAGCCTCGCAATGTATGCAAGCAAATTTCAATCTTAAATGACGAAAACTCTCAGTCCGTACGTACGAGTATGTCGTTGAAATGTAAATCAGATGTGATGCATAGAAGGTCGGAAGCCATTGTTTCTATTGTATAGTATGACATTATTTCATATAGTGGGAAATTAGAATAATAATAATTTTGCATATATAACTCATCATTATCATAGCTCATACCTGTCCCCTCCAAGAGGCACGCTCCTAGTAAACTACGAGTATGTTTAGGCGATTTAGCTTTAGTTAATCACGCTATACTCTAATGCGTATTGGGTGACTTCATAAACACTTTTGAATATCTTTGCAGATAAATTTAAATTACCTCAAATTTATTTCATAGTCCCAGGAGCATCAACTGTTCATATGAAATCCTAAAAGCGAACTGCACTTAGTTAAATCCCAAGGTTGGTCCTGGGCCTCCAAATTCGAAGAGCACTGTGCATATTTAACAGCGCCACAGATGCATAATTTTACTATGCTGGTAATATAATATGATATCCGGATCATAAACGATACAAATGGTGGTTTTTACAGAGACTAAAGGACCTGATATTTCTGAGCTTCTGACCCGAGGTGCTAGAAATACTCCATGTGCAGCTGTACTATAGCAACAGCGGGTGGCTAGGAGTGTACGAGCAAGCAACGTACATTTTTTGCTTACTGTGCGACCTACTTCAAGGCGCACGGTTTTACGCTTGCAACATACATTTTTGCTTACGCTGCGACCTACTTCCAAGCGCACGGTTTTACAAGTTAACTTTACCATTTTAATTAATATTATTAAGTAGTACGTCAACAACTGTCTTACTGCACACTACTCAAGAAAGAATTGCCTATTGAATATTACTGTGTACTTTTACATCTTCGACGTGCTCATCATCCCAACCTACTACTTACTAACTACCAATAATCATCTCTTGTACTGTGTCCGTGGTCTACTAAGCGGACTATACAAGGAGTGACTACTCATAAGTATCTAGTAACTGGTAAAGCTCGATATATACATATATACATGCTGTATTACGAGATGAAAAATGAAATGAAGAATGCTTGTGTAAACTTAAACGTTCTGAACTAACTTCAAAATGACAGCAAAAACTTTCAAATTACACCCTTAGCCAGTTGTGAAAACAAAAGAAATGCTAACTTGTTATAGACGTAATGGTGTTCAATATATTGCTTTCTAACATTCCTCGTACCACTGATGTAGGGCTGTCGACACTTAGGTTCAAAAGATACTCATGTCATGTCTTCAACATGCTATATTGAAGACAAACATTTTGGCCACCGGATACCATCCAGCCAAATACAAAATGTCTACTGCGTTTTTTATCATTTACTTACAAGCTACAGCAGACTTTATTCACAGTTCACTAGTAATAAGTTTTGTGTTCTTACTATAATAAATATAGTTATACCTACTTAATTTAATACAATTTAAATTATTGTATACTTACTATAATGAAATATTCTCATTTCAATATTAACTTATTGACTTTTTAATAATAGTTATATTGAATTTATAAATGCATAAACATATTAAATGCATCGAATTCTGGATATTGAAACATAATAAACGTAAATAATGTTTTCAATAAGTATGCACTTACTAAGTATAAGGAAACTTTCAATTATTCATGCACATTATAGAAATACATGTAACACCCAACATAGAGGTTTAACGTTTCTATCTTAATCCTTATCTGTGGATATTTAAGTTTCGAGAGATATTTTCTAACTTAGTAGTATGGTAAAGTTCTATATGTAGTTAATATATTTATCAGTTATACGGTATGTTTTAACTAAGGAATCCTATTTCACATGTTACTAAGGATGAGAGAACTGACTTAAATGATCACGCATTTGTTAAATTAATCTCCACAAGAATAGTAGAATAACTATTTAAATAATTGAAAAAGCAGATAAATTAAATTATGAAAATAATTATTCATGTATAAAAATATAATAATTTAAATTCCATCATTAATATTTAAGTGATATTAAGCTAGAAATCAAAAATATAAATGCAACCAGACATCGAAACGCGATATGATAGAGGGATTTATCACTTTGAACTGTCAAACTACAAAGAACTAATTTCGAGATAGCGGTTATATCGCACTATAAATACTTTGTCATATCTTGTTTCATTCATTCATTCTATGGGGGCAGAACTGACTTCGTTAATCAAACAGTTAATGCCGTGTATCGCTAGTTATTAAAGCGCTACTTTTCAGGATTCGCTTAATTTCTTTTTCAGTTTCTGTTTTTGTTTCAATACCGCTCTGGCGTGGTGTATAATACAGAGAATTGTTGTGAACGAGACCATAGAGCATCCTAAATGCCAATAATTAATATTTGTAATAATATTTTTCACACGATGTTAAAACATTAAATAAAACTCATTTTGTTATTTAAACAAAAAACTAGTTATATTTCCTGCTTGTCCATTGTTGTGCGGTTGACAACCATATTAAAACCTATTTATGTTCCTGGCACTTCACAAGTCGACACTGAAATAAAATGCAGTAAAATAGGCATGCGTGACGCGACTGTGGGAGTCAACACGTGGGACTTAAACGGCGGCCATATTCAAACCAAATAACACCCGCTCTATGGCCTGCTGTAATCGATACAAGGAAAGAGTTCATTATTAACGCTATTTTGCACTTAATTGACGGTTATAAGATTCTCGCGTTCTTTACGTGACAAGTAAAATACACACAGCACAACACAACTTGAATACATACCTCATGCATATGTACATTGTTTTGCTTACTACTACTATTATTATGAATATATTTTTGAATTATACTATTCATTTATGAATTTATTTTTTAGAAAAAGTACGATTATAAGCTGATCCTTTTAATTAGCTCTGAGACTTGTTTTCGTGGCCAGCTTATGATAGACGACCAGCTTATGATAGAGTTTCGTGATGACATTAAAGGTAAGCACATAAGCTATATTTTTATACGCCCCACATTTGAGGAGTCTCTTTTAAGACCTCTAATCCTTTACACTAATGCAATCACTTGTTTTATAACTAGACATACATATAAACAGATCTGTATGATATGCGACAAATCTGCAACCTCTTAAAAATTTACTACAGTGGAAGTTGCCAACTTGTGACTATATCTGAAAAGTCATGGTACCCAGTAATTTTAGAGAATTTTCTCTTCACACCGGAACGTACCTATGCGAACACTATTTTGATTAAGAAATAGAAAAAACGGAAGTATCCAAGCAGAGTAGGTATTTTAGGATAAAATAGGCTAAAATGGTCATATTTATGACATTTGAATTCGTTTCATTGGAACGAAAAATAATTGATTCCGCAGTTTGGTGTCATTTTCATACATTGCCTTTATTGAGACAATTTTGATAATGAATCAAACGCGAATGAGTATTATTGTCTCGGGGACGTAGTTTATCCAATAGGGTAATCTCAAAAATAGATTTTCTTATTTTTTAGAAATACAAGCTATATTTCTATAATACTATGATAACTTAATTTTCTATAGTATCATCATTTTAAAATTGAAGAAATATCTTTTGCTTCATAATCGCCATTTCGGTTGATTTATCGCTGTCCATCAGGAAGAATTGAACCTTACGACGCAACGAAGAGGTATAAGAATACGCCTTTCGGGCAAATATTATTTCAAATACTAGAACAGGTGGTAGTTTCAGGTTGCCAAACGTGTGCTAGAGTAGGTGAAGAGGTTACAACCAAAATTTTGTAGAAGAGCGATGAATTCACGGGTGAGGTGTATCACCTGCAAATGTGCCTGTGACTATCACCTGCACGGTAAGTTGACTTAACTTTTGGCCAAAAGGCCATCCTGCTCAACATTATAAAAAGTAAGGCTCAAAGCGACTTAATGGTCATGAAGTAAATTCAACACAAATTGGCAACACTGTTATTCATAAAATTTCTAGGTTGATGCGCCTCTCGCGTCATTATAGTAAAAAAAATTACATTCGTTATTTACAAGTCAGTTTTGAACGATTAATTTGACGACAAATTTCCGAGCCTTAATTTAAATATATTTATACTCGTGCTCATAGATTAAGGGTGTCCGACATACGACGGCTTTAAGCATATAACACACGCGTCATTATTATATATACATGTTTCAGGGTTGGCAAAATAATATTTAAAGACCATATAAATGATTTATTTATTAGATGGACTGTACGTACTTATTCTAAGCCCTGAAAACCTAATTTATCAACTGACTTCAAAATGAAAGTAAAAACTTTCAAATGATAAAATATTTATTATACTGTTAAGGATTACTTAAATGATAACAGTGCTTAGGTTTAATTTTAATAACTCAATAGTTGCCATATATTCTGACTATAACAAATAACATAACGAAACTATAGCATTTATAGATATAATGTGAACTCGGTTCAACTGGTAAAGAAAGTTGGGTTTAGACTATTTATCTGAGACCAGCTTTTGATTGACGACTCTGTATAAATACACGAAGGGAAAATATAGCCCTTGCTGGTGTTCTCGCTAGTTCTTTCCAGTACAAGGTAGACGCCGTAGACTTATATAGATATATAGAACCAATGGCGTAGCATCTTTCACGTGGATTTCTTTTTTACCGTAGGAGAGCCATGCTTCGGCACGAATTTGGCCGGCTCAACCGGAGTGATACCACGCCCTTACAGAAAACCAGTGTAAAATAACGCTTGCGCTGTGTTTCGCCGAGTGAGTGAGGGTACCGGAGGCCCCCCTCTGGTGTTGCGGGTGTCCATTGGCAATGGTTATCGCTTACCATCAGGTGATCCGTTTGCTCGTTTGCTGCCCTATCCTATAAAAAAACTGTAAAATCTTAATAGAAGAGTAAATTTTTGATTTCATACCCTTAATAGCGGTTAACATTAAAGAAATGCTAGCTAGATGTAGACGCAGTGGCGCTCTATAGATTGGCGGCCCTTTTGGCATAGCGGTTGAGTGATCGGCTATTATGCAACGGTTCCCGTTAAATTCACGCACAGGACAGATAATTTGTATGAGGTGTAAATTCGTGTTTCGTGATTCTATGTTTGTGACAGCACTCATCACACGGTTAAAATACGGGCGAATTTAAAAATAATATATTTTGCAGCGCAGTATTTCTTCGTAGGATTTCCAAAACTTCGATTCAATTTAATAAAAATACTTTATTTAATTGTAATCATTGTATTAAAATAACTTGACTAACGCAAATATTATTCGAGCAGAATTTTCCCTTCTGCTGGATATTTACACGACGAAATATAATTTCTATGGCACTGAAACGTTATGTATATTCAACGCGTGATTTCAATCAAAAGTTTACATTTGTAAACTTTTGATTGCACTTGCAATCTATAATTTTTCAAAGAACTTCTCCAGTCACAAAAGACACTGTAAATTTAATAAGACACGACACTTCTTCTCTTTAACAGGAAAGTTAAAGAACCCTATCTTACTTCTTCTCTTTTTGTATTTGTGTACAATAAAAATTCAAATAAATAAATAATATTGAGAAAGGGGACGCTATACGCTATATAAGGGAAAACTATGTACCCCACATAGTATTAAATGTGCACGCGAAGCTTTCAAGCTGCTAACATAATTGCAAAAATTTACGACCTATGTGCGGAAGAGCATATAGTTTGAGCGCGACATAATTATTCTGCTGTAGCTTAACAATAGTTTGAAACTCGACGTATTCATGACCCGAGCACACAACTCCCGCGGGTGCTCAGTTAATTTCAAGTTTACGTAGCTCAGTTATTAAAATCCCAACATCTTACCTAAATAGGTTTTGTGAAGTGTTCTAGGAAATTTTAGTAAGCTAACTCTGTCTACAGCGCAGTAACTCTGTTCTTTTTTTATTAAGGCCGTTTCTTATTAAATTTTGCGTTCGTATCGAAATGTGTGTTTACTGACAGTGATATTGCTTGTAGAACTGACAACTATCAGGTGGAAATGTCGTCGTAAAATTACAGGAAACTGTTGGATGTTGGAAGCGCAAGACAGATCGGAGTGAAGATCTTTGTGGTAGGCCATGTCAAACAGAACTGAAATTTATTAAATACACTTTACAGGCGAGACGATTATTTTGCGATTTTTTCCAAGCGATGAGACTCACGCTTAAAACGCTGCTTTTAGGTATTAAATAAAGGCGCATCTAATATTTTGTAGGTAGTCTCCTAACCCATTAGCTATCTGAACAAAATATGGATTTATGGTTGACACCTTTCACAAATGCGTAACCTGGTGATCCCGCCTTTGCCAAAGTCCAAATTTGTTTATATACCTGGGCCTATCCCACTGAGGTCATTTCGATGAATTGAACTTAATCCGATGCTGAATAAACCTCCCAAAGGGGCTGAGAGGTTCCGGAGGAAGGTTTAGCGGGGTGATCGATAAACTTAGTACCATCACTGATATGATCGGAATCCTACGCCATACTCAAGAAGATCAGGTTAGTGAATTGTCTTCTTTTATTTATTATTACGCCTTAAAAAGGGGTCCATCTAATACGCACGCTTAGAATTAAAGTGACCTAATCCAAAATTCTTTTTCTAATTATTTTTACAGGTTAGTTTAGTATGCAATCATGAAAATAATTCATATTATCAATTTACATTAATTTTCAATTAACAATAAAAAATATGACAATTAACGTACAACGCATTATAATAGAAAAACCAAAAAAAAAAATACCAACTCTTCAATAACATTTTTAGCGTTTACCAAAAAATTTGATACCAAAAGAATTTTGGATTAGGTCACTTCAATTCTCGGGGGAGGTAGTAGCCTCCCCCGAGGAGGGCTCCCCTCTAGGCAGGGGAGCGGAGGCTGGGGGTTCCTGGAAGTTGCTTGATGTTCCCGGGGGCCCCCTACATGCCTGAGGAAGGCCATCCCTGAGGTTTTTAGTGAGTAGGCCTCCCCCTTCTGGGGAGGAGAGCCCCACATAACCGCCGGCTCGCCACAGCCGGGGTATGCAATTTAATGCATTTTCCTCAGGGGTAAAAAAAAAAAAAAAAGGTCACTTCAATTCTAAGCGTGCGATAAGTTCATTTACTGTATTTGTTAGATAATAAATATGTGACTGTTACTTGGATGATCTTATTATATATAGTTATAGGTAGAACCATAGCCTAAATTGGAACTGAAATATAAATTACATTTTCATGAAACCTAATTTAACTCTAAACTGAAAATATTAATACGACAATTCGAGATTCAGTGTTAAATATTTATTCTACGAAACACTCAATTTATATGTTATATTTATATTTGTGATAAAATATGTCAATAAATAAATTCCGAAACAAAGTTTTGTAACTTAACTTAGAAGACATAATAGCTGAAAGAAATAATAAAAAAATATTTATTGATTATAATATCCAATTATATTTGTTCCAAGCTGAGAAGGGGAGAAGACTGAATGAGAAGATTTTTTCAAAATTGTTGCGCTTGCTTATTCGTTTATTTAAGATTAGCTGTCTGCCTGCCTGCTTTGCCCGTCTTATATCGGATTTTTTAAAGTTTACATCATGCGAACCAATTTTGTCGATCAAAATTGTTGTTTTTATTTAATTCCGAGCATTTCATATTTAGTTATCTTTTAAACCTTCTCTGGACTTCCACAAATAATTCAATAATAAAATTAGCCAAATCGGCCCAGTCGTTCTCGAGTTTTGGTGAAATTAACGAACAGCCATTCTTTTTTATATATATAGAAGATTTACAAATCCACTACTTGAAGAGATAAATCAGCCTTAATAAATTCATATCGACTGAAATCACGGCTCGAATACACATTATGATATGTGCGGGTTTACTGCGGATTTATGATTGGGTTTGCTTTTACGAGTAGCCTGAACGCGAAGGCCGCGCGCGTGTCGATCTGTTTATGGTACTTTTTACTGCCGCCTTTGATAGACTTGCTGTATTTTTCATTGTATCCGTTGCTGTTGCGGACAGTGTGTATGGTGAAGTTCCTTATTTCTATACAACTAGTAAAGAACCAACACATATTTACGGTTACCATATATATGTATATTACAATGACATTTTTTTTATTTTTTTTTATAGGATAGTGCAGCAAACGAGCAAACGGATCACCTGATGGTAAGCGATAACCGCTGCCCATAGACACCCGCAACACCAAATGAGTCACAGATGCGTTGCCGGCCTAAGGGAATAAGGGGGGAAGTGGGGTGTTTGGCCTCCAGTACCCTCACTCACTCGGCGAAACACAGCGCAAGCGCTTTTTTACGTCGGTTTTCGGTTAGGCCGTGGTATCACTCCGGTCGAGTCGTGCTGAAGCACGAATTGGGCCCACGGTAAAATCTATAATCATAAAATCTATAATCAAGGACTAAATATTACATAAAATACTCATATAAAATGTACAAGACTAGTATCGCCGTCGAGCAAGGTAACCTAAAAGTTGCCATCAACCTCGATGGATCGTTAAACTGAATTGTTTATCGAGAGAGGTCTTGAACTGACCTCTTGAATCACTATGGGCTTCAATGAGCCTGCGAGTTTTTTTTCCCCCACGTGCCGAGTCTCAACGGTGAAAAATGTCAAACTCTGAACTATGCATGGCTAACCTGGAAACGTGACAAGGCATCCCGTAAGAGAGGCTTGTGATTTTACCAGGATATCGTAGTCAATCCCTTGGCTCTTTTGGAATCACCTCATCACAAACCTGCAGGTTTGTGGATGATAATTACTTATTCGCTGGCAAGATTATAAGCGATAATGTTATTCTTGCTGCTTGTTGAAACCGACAACCAGGTAATATGTGGATGCTATATCATTCGTTAATTTGTTACATAATGTAAAGTCACTTTGACATTTTAATATTTAAGGCTGTTTTTTGAAGAGCGAGTCAGTCATGTCAGTCATGACCTTCTAGCGAATTGGAACGCTGCCACAATAAGTCACGGAGAGAAGAGACTCGCAACTTTAGTTAAACCAAAAAAACAGCCTCGTAAATTAGTCTCTCATAATTGACTGTTACTCTTGACTTTTGCAATTTAATGTAATGAAAGTTAGCCTTTGCTTTCTTTGCTTTGTATATGAAACTTTTAAATATTTTTTTAACAATTTACAGCTAATCAAAATATATATGACCGTCATTTTGTCCGGTGACTTTTCTCTCGTAATTTTAGTTTAGTGTCTAAAGACGTGTGAGGTATCGTGATAAAAAACCAAACACTATTTATTGGTCAAATTGGTCAAAGTCTTACACAATTCAAGAGAGAGCGTAATAAGCGTGTTTTTTAAGACGTGACTTGTTTTCTTAATTGTCGTGTTTAATACCTGCAAGATTTAGAAATACAGGCCCGAAAATTGATCATGTTTTTGAGTGATTCTTCGAACCCTAAATTTTCGATGTCTTGAGGTTTATTTTTGTAAGTAACTGACAAATCAGTCTGCAATTAATTTTATAACATATTTCAGACTATTGTCTATCTTGCACAAGTTATTTTTTTTAAATAATATTTATATAAATATTTCAAAAAAATATTTAAAAGTAGTTCTTCTGACTAATATGGTGTGTCCGTAACCCAGTTTCTTGAACATTACTAACAATAACATTATTTCATATTGATAAATTGATGTAAATTATAATTATTACGAAAGAATATTAGTTGTTTCTTTACACCAAAAAAAAATGGTACTAATATTTACGATTGTTTATTTATAAATAAAAAAATAGTGAGTGTCCGGCACAAAAGTCTGATTCATATTCACGCGCTTCACTCGAACGTACCCAGCTAATTAAGAAACATGAGGCGACCCTTTCCCGCGCTGGTGGTAGCCAGTGGCTCGGTTGACGTGGTCGTGGCTGAGAAGTGTGGCTGGTTCGTGTCGTCGCGGAGATATAAAGGTAAATATCTGATTCATATAGCCTTGGTACACCTGTGTTTCTGATTAGTATGTTCGTTTTTATAATTAAAGTAAATGGTTTTCAAACTTGAATCTGCGGAAATATAATGCCATTGGGGAACAGAAACCTATGTATAAATAACAATCTTTAATTGCACACGTGCGATGATTTATCGATGTTTATGGGTAAAATTCTGATTGATATGTGTCTGATTCATATGGTAAAAATACCATATTAATCAGAATGTCACACATATTGTTAATGAAACGTTACATTGGCGGCACGTTACGCCTGTAACAAGTCATTTCGTATGAACCTAATGTTATTTACGTGTCTAAAAACAGTAGCTGTAAATTTCGCAGCAGTCCTAATAACGTCAAAGGGGTTTCATATCTATCGACGAAAATTTTCGAAAACAGACTATACCTGAAATTAAAACTAATATATTGGTATTAAACTCCGTTCGTCTAGGTAATAAAATAAAGGTAAACAATAAAAACAAACTTCGTTTAAATGAGAGTTTAAAAATCAAATTAATTAACTAAATAACATAAATAAAATAATAACGAGTGGTTAATGAAACTACCTACTTACTCAACTATTAGTTTTTAGCGGTAGTTTATAGGCTCAAACTACTGCTTAGACGAAAAGGGTAATATACTGTAACAATATATTAACTTTTAAGACCGTTATAACGTAACGTGATAAGTCGTGGGTTCGATTCCCGCTCAAGAATTTTTCTTACAATTTTTACTCACCTTTTAATAGGTATACATTATTCATAATGGGTTGAAACGTCAGGTCAATAATAAGGTATCTGTAACTTGAAATTCCTTAAAATATTGAAATTTCAGTCATGTGTCAAACAGTGTATTATTTGTATACATACCTACTGTAGTGGCAATACAAATACAATACTGTACCTGCATGTTGTCAAAATTGAGACAGTCTTATTTAAAGGCATTTTTAAGTATGATTATTAATAAATTTGTAATCTTCGTTTTTATATTACAGTACACAAAAATGCCACCAGTACTATCTAAGGAAGAAAAAAGAGAGAAGAAGAAAATTGCAGAAAATTCGTATGAAAAGTTGATATTGTCAAGTGCCATATTACGCTGTGATGACTAGATTTAGGTATTATGATAAGCATCATGTGCATTTACTGTGATTTTAATAAAAATTTACTGATTTTTCTAACTAGAATTTCATTTTTATCCCTAATTCTGATTCATATGTCACAGATTTTGATTCATATGGCCCCAAAATTTTTAAGTTAATTATCTCGGAAACCATTTTATCAAAAAGTGTGCCTTTTTCACACATTGTATCTTAGGTTACCATCTTTCGTAAAAATATGTTTTATAACTTAAATGTGAAAAAAAAATTAGGCCATATGAATCAGACAAGAACGCAATTTCGGAGAAACACTCTTTTACTACTTAGTTTGTGTTTAACGCGGATACCTATAGAAAAAACTAAATAAGCTTTATCAGCAGGTGTTGGTAGACTTAATTCTCCCTAGTTCACATTTTTACAATCAATGTCACAATTGTTAGCCGCTGCAGTAATGTTTTAACATTTAGGTTTTAATGTCAAATAAACTGGCGTGCCATTGACTGCTAAACTGAGGTTACATGCAACCCATGATGCTATCTATTAGCTATTGTCGACCCCAACGGTTGTTGAATATGTAATTGATGCAACAAGTATTGACTACAAAGATAGTCAGTTGTTCCCATTACGTGTACTTTGACTAAAATCTGCTCGTGTTACCAATGTGAAATTGTATGGACGTGGATGGATTATTTATTAAGGCTCTACGATGTGTATAGAAAGATCCTTAAAAGAACATAAAAAAAAAAACTTTTCGTTGACACCAAAAATTATAACTTTATAGCTAATTTATTTCATGATTAAAACTTTAACTGAATTCAAGTATAATTGTATAGTTAAATGTAAGAATGTTCAAAATAAAAATATGTATTTTCACTAATAATAATATAATAATTAGTTATAATTTACTAACACGTACAGATGTTTCATTACTAACCAATGTTAGTAACCGTACATTTAGTTACTAGAAGAGTAGTCAGAAAATAACTAAAATAAATAAATCTATTTGTTGATAATATTAACATACATTTGAAAAATTATCGAAACAACACGAGTTGTGAAAATGTTTATACCTTAGCTTTTATCTGTTATGGTATCATAATAATTTCCAATACTGAGAAATTTGTTTTATGGTGCGTTATGCTAATTATATCAGCGTAGTTACATATTTTTATTCATAAAGTTTAACTTAAAGTTTTTAGTATTAGGCTTTAATATCCTAACCCAATCCAAAAAAAAGTTTGATAAAAACTTTACAATTTTCCGTATCAACCGTGTCTCATAAGAACCACACTGGCACCCATAGAAACATTGTATTTTTTTTTACTGTCCTGTTAATTACGCCCTGTCGACGACGTCAGGCAATCACTTAGGCATAATTTTTTATAAGGTAAGATTACATTTATAATATCTAGATTCATTCAACATGGTTTTCAGTGACAGTGACTTCATTTCTAATATTTGACAATTAAATAGATATTATTGAATGGCAATTCTTTCAATAATATCTATTTAATTGTTCCTTTATAATAAAGGGACACGCGATATATAAAAATCATTATAATTGAAAAGCTTGTTATTCTAAAATAATCTCAATAAACATAACAATCTTAAAGGTCGTATGTAATAGAGATTTATCGTAAACAGACATCATTAAAGAAACCAACTTGACGATTGTCAGTTGGGTTTCTATTTATAAATAGAAACATATAACAAATGACATTTTAAAATATAACACAATCTAATAATAGGCAATGTCCATATTTTCTTAGTGTTACAAAATCATCAATTAATGTCAACGGAATGTATGTTAATCTATTTAAGAAGTAATAGCTAAAGTACAGGTCTCTGCTCAAAAAACTCACAAACAGTAATCAATAATTCTGACTGACAGCGAAATAATATTAAATTAGTAGGCATGTAGTCATTAGGTAGTATTAACCTTATTCGGTACGTCAATAATCAATTCAGCTTTTATGATTTTCAATAAACAATTCAATTGTATAAACAACATAAGAGCTCTGTTAACACGGCAACATACCAGAGTACACTGTTTATACTTTTTGATAATTGATATGTCGCTAGCAACATCCGATATAGTTTTACATGTTCTTACTTTTTTGTACTTTATGTACAAAATCTAATCTTTATGGTTAAGGAATTTTCTGATACACAACCTTCAGGTGATGCAGAGATACAATATATGTACTGAAGAAAAATTCTAAATAAAAAACTGTATGGTAAATCCAAGCTATATCCATGTTATATCAATTTTTAAAACTACAGTTCAATCAAACCATTTGAGGAAGGACAAAACTTGTGGAAGGAATCATAAAATTTTTAAAAAAGAATAAGAATGGATCGTATCAAATTAGCGATGATGAGGATATCAGAGAAACCTATTAGCGGCAGAACGCAAAGATAATGCAATCTTATGCATACAATGTAAAGCTTGAAGTGTTTTGACGGAATTTTACCAATCAATATTTTCATTCATAATACATTACTTTGAGTAATTGATTTCCCATTAATTTTTAATTTCATTTTGTGATTAAAAATATCGGCCTCCTAATATAACTGAAGCGATCCGTCCCGATTTTGCACGGGTGTAATATGGTTTTCCCTACTACATATAGTATGCATGTATTCTTAAAGAAATAAACCAAATTACTACCAAAAAAACCGTACTTACAACTTCTACTTTACTGAGAACATACAAAACTAATAATACGCTACGCTAGATGATTTTAATTGAATTTTATTATATAATTACCTAATTTTGATAAATAACATCTTATAAAAGTGTATGAAAAATGATTTCTCAGTTTGTTTAATATATTTTTAATTTTTTTAATCATGCTATTATCAATTAATAAGTTTAAAATCAAATAATATATTTTTATGAATATAATTCGAATATAAAACAAGCAATTGTTAAGATTAAATTAAAACTACATATATAAAAGTCAGTCATTAAAAATATTGTTTACTAGCTGTGCCCGCGACTTCGTCCGCGTGGAATAGTTATTTTGCGCACCTCAGCTGTTACCCGATCTTGACAACGCGACATATCCAAATTTGGTACCATAAAAACGGTCATTGTGACTAAACCTTAAAAGATAGACATATGCCGTCGCGGACTTTTTTTTAGATCATGTATAGAGGAATAATTCTTTCATACATATTTTTTGTGTATCTTGAACCGTTTTCGCAGCGCACGCAAAGAAAGCCTTCAAAAATGAATAATTTTCCCCGTTTTTTACACATTTACCGCTCTGTCTTTGCTCCTATTGGTCATAGCGTAATGTTATTTAGCCTATAGCCTTCCTCGATAAATGGACTATCCAACGAAAAAAGAATTATTCAAATCGCACCAGTAGTTTCGGAGATTAGCGCGTTCAAACAAACAAACAAACAAACAAACTCTTCAGCTTTATATATTAGTATAGATACACTCATACTAATTAGGCGTTCATATTTTAGTGAATTATTCAGTTGAGCTATGTACGATGAAACACAGCTATTACCATATATAGAATGAAAAATAATAAATAAAAGGTACCAAACCATAATACAAAACTATTTCGTAATAATACGAAAGAGAATAATATAAACAATAAAATGGAAACAGTATAGTTAAATTGCTTTTTTATAAATATTTTTGAATCGACCTGTAGTATGAAAAGTTTATGTTATGGGTTAGAGTTCTTAATAAAATTTTACATTAACTCTTTATAATTTTGTTTTATATATTTATATTTAGTTATTGTATTACTCAAACCTTGTATTGTGCCACATTTATTAGGATGATCCTTACTTGAAAAATGGTATAAATATATATTTTTTTAAATATTTCTTACACTTACACCAATTAAACTAGCCTATAAATAATCATACATATATAAATATATATTAACAACCATGACTAAGGTACAAATGCCCGCATTCATCACACAAACATCTGCCCCCACCGGGATTCGAACCCGGGACCTCAGAGATGGCGACACCATGAAACCGGTATACTAACCACTCAACTACAGAAACCGTCAATTCAAAATCTCGTCGTCAAAAAATTTATATAAATTAACAACTACTACAATCAACGGTTAAACGTTGGAATTAATATGCTAATTTAATAGTAATAGAATTCGGCCTGTAATCAATAAGGTCAATTTAAGCATTCCTTATAGTCTACGTTTTTTCTCTTTGTAACTTATTATATTTATATTATCACATGAAACAGATAACTAAAATAGATTTAACATTTTTATTAAAAAAAATAGATTAACAACATCTGTCTGTTCCTAATACAAACAAGTTGGCGAACAGTCATAGACATAGTACCTGTTGGAAAAGTTCCCGTATCCGTCAAACTCGTAACACACGCCTAATCATAAGCGATGCAACCACTTACGCCGTAAACATGGGTTCCTTATGAGGAGTATTTGCGTCCTATATTTATGTTTTCGAAGTGTCTGTTATCCACCGTCCTTTCATATCGTATATTCAGGGTCGCTCGGGGTACAGTAAACATATGCAAATTAAACATCATTACCCCGCACCGAACGAAAAGTACTTCAAAGATGTCTAAACCGAATTTCCTTTTGCCGAACACAAAACTAGGCTTGCATTATTTATGATCCGCGACTTTCTTTCATAACGATATTTTTATTTTTCCCCCTTTACTATATACCCGACCGTCGTTTAAGGCACAACATTGCTCGAAGTCATGTCTCATCAGGTATTCAGCTTGGGAGCTGGGGGCGCTGGGGCCCGCTACGGTATACCGATATACTGGAAGCCTTAGTGCCTGCTAACAATAGCGGACTCAGACAAAGCTCTTTTGTTTCACGTCGAAGGTAAAAAATATCACTGTCTGTAATATGTCATTTTATTGTAAGGATATACTAAAGGAGTAGAACACTCTTTATAAGTTAAAACATTCTCAAAATACTGTATTTTTATTGTAATTATAATTCAACTCGTTAATTTGACTGTTATAGTATTCTATTTTATAAAGCAGTCTAACTTGCATTTACATTTTTCTTCATAGCTAGACAAGATTTTGAGACATCGTTACCATACAACGGCATGTAATGTTTTAAATATTGCCAATAATCATCAGACATACATATTATATTTACAATAATACTTAAGTGGGATATGCGTACATTTTGTTAGATATTTCAATTATGACAGCTCACTAGTTATGTCAAGTACACGTTAATGCCTAATTGTTTTAAAATCTCACATGCTGTAACATATAGTTTAAAATTAAGTGATTCTATAAAAATAAGATATGTGCGTTATATCAGCGAGCAGATAGCAAATAGTCGATATTTAAACACACGTATAATATGTGTGTTTAAATATCGATATATTTATTATTGATATTATTGATATTTCCTCAATTAAAACACAGCGTAGTGATATCACTACGCTGTGTTTTAATTGAGGAAATATCAAAACATTGTAATATCAGACACACAACCAGCACAAATACTTGTATCAAGTAATTTATACACATATTTCTAGGTCTTTAAGCGTGATACTGAGGTCAAATAAACAATCAATAATCAATAATATTTAATTCAATAATACTTCCCACAAATATTTACCTTCCCACTCAGTATAGATGTACAACACATTTGTGAGCCTTATTCCGTTAACACTACTTGCGCACAAGAAGTAATAATAATAATAAACTTAAATTTAAGATTTTTAGTTTAATAAATAGGAATAATAATACTACTCGCCAATTGAAACCGGTCACAAACCACTACTAAGATAAAAAGCTGAAAGGTAATGGATAGATTTGTCAAATTAGATCAACAATTTGCGTCAATAAGTGTTTAATGGTCAATAAACTCGCGGTGTAAAGAAGGATGTAATGACGAACATCGATACGTAGATAGTTTGGAAACCTAGAAAGGATGAATGAAAGAAAGATTAATGAAAGACCAGAGGTCTTACTTTGGCTGCTTAGAGTAGAGAAAAAATAAAACTGTTTCAGTACATGTACAGTACCGCTCTTGCAGCGTACAGCGCCACCTCGGGTATTGCAGTTATATTCCTGCTTTACGCGAACACGGTAAGCCTACAAGAGACGTATTTTTGAATCATTAGACGTGAATTTGGAATTCGAATACGAATACAAATCGTGCGCGAAATTATTTTCTACTGCTTACAATTTTATAGATTTTTGCTCGAATACAGAGTTGTCATTAAAAACAAATTCTTAATTAAATTCCGTTTCACGCAGAAAAATTCAAAATCACAACAACAAAAACATAACACCAGCGATGACTCAGACGTGAAACGGATCACTGTCAAGGTCACTTCAACCTTGGATTTTCTACTAGTAGAAATCAAAAACGAGTGGGTTCAACCACTCGTTGCACAACGCACGAAATGAAAGTTCAGAAATAGGGAATTCGGTAATTCGTATACGAATTTCACGATTTCAAATGCGAATTGGTTTTCTATTGTTTCAAAAATTCGTCTCCAGGTCAGAGTAACCGTATCCAATGAGTGCGATGAAAATTAAGGAAACTAGGGAAGTATGTTTACATTATATAAATTGTAAAATTGTATGACTGCCTGACTCTATGGTAAGTTAAGACTCTATGGTTCAATAAACGCAGTACAATCTGTAATGATTCACCCAATATAATTGTTTCGTTAATAATATATATTCACGTACGGGATTAACTTTTCTTTGCTCGTACATCTTACTTTAACAACTTCAACATCAATTTATAAGCCATTTATAGCCATTTATATTTTTGCATTACATTATAATGTAATGCAAAAATATAATTAGTTATATATTATAATTTTAAACTATTTGTGTATTTAAATTGAAAAGACTATCTGTGATAATAATATCAAACTCTTGTTACTTATTAAAGCATTGATATGTTGTTGATTATTTCTTGATATAATATAAACTTAATTTTAAGTAGAAATAAATCTTATTTCGGTACTGCTATTTTAAATTACTAATTTCAAAATATAAAATTGTATGTAAACTGTGATATCCTACTATGTTTCACTATGTCACACAGTAGGATAAACTCCAAGAAGGACAGGGACTCACGGACAAGAAAAATCACTACATTAGTCTGACGTAATTCGCGGATGACTTCTTAGTATTTAACGCAATATTTTGGAACATTGCATTAGATTCACGGTTACAATGGATTTGCGTCAACTTTTTTTTTCCTATGTGGGAATCAGGTGTGTTGTGGGAATCAGGGGCTCATATTGAGAGTATATTCATCTTACAGAATAGGGCAATACATGCCATCCACAGTTCACGAGCTAGCAAACTCGCTCACATAATTGGTAGGTGAAAATAATATTTTTACTTTACCCGGCCAATATATAATTATGACAATAATAAGTAACAATGATTCCATTGCGCTTATAAAGGCAAGAATTAAAAATAAATTTTCCATTTCCATATACAGATTCCATAAAACTATTTAGCAGCTTATTCTTGTAATGTATATTTATTTTTTATTTATATTAAATTGGTGGTAGTCGGTAAGGTTGAAGAAGACCACGTGAACGGTGGCCAACCTGTTGAAGCGATCAAATTAGATCCTCAACCGGCTTGCCAGTTGCAATGGCCATGAGATCGATAACGGACAGAATTGCCTAGCCGTCTGAAGAGTATGAAAACTAATAACAGGCCTATCAGATCAAACACTACCTTCACCAAGTAAAGAATAATATTCCTTTTTATTAAGCTTGTACTAAGTGTCTTTAAGTTGTGAATATAAACATATAGAGAACTTATTAAAATGACACTAATGACTAAGGGTAAAGTTAAACCTAGTAAAAAAAAAAGGGCCTAGTTAAATAGTAAGGTAAGCGATTATCTAAATTACCACATTTTATAAAACTAGAAGAAGTATTTATTGTAATTTCCGATAGCAACAAAATTTATTTAGAACTTGTTATTTAAAACCATTGAAAAATATATAAGGAATTTCTTTTCCTTCTACATACATACGTACAAGGACGTTCTCTAAAACTTAAATTTGTGATAAATTTAGACTTTTAATCGAATTTTACAATCACTTTTGGCATGTTAAAGAAGCTACGTCATTGGCACATATTTCTACGACGATTACAAGGTGTACTGTTGAAAATAATCAATAAGAAAGCGGCAATTGGAAGCTCAGAGAAATAATCTGAACCCAACTTCCTTTATGAGATTAAATAAGTACACATTTATTACTATCACTAAGACAAATTTGTTGTTGTACTTAAAACCAGTGGCAACGTAAGACATAAAATTAAGCCCTACAATTGTTATAATTTACGTAATAAAGATTACGTGGCATTACAATTACATTTTTCGATAAATGCTTTGAATTTATAAAACAGCCAAATCAGTAAAACTTTGTGGAACTTTGTTCTACATTTACGATCAATAATATTATAGCTATAATAAGTCTCAATTTTATGTTCCTATATGTAATGACCTGTTTTGACGTCAACAACTACCTTTAAAGACAAGGTTGAGTAAAGATTATTTTGATTTTGATTTGGTATAATACAAATAGTAAATAGGTCTCATGTAATTGGTCACATATTTATATTTCTTCTTGATATGCCGATATCTAAAAGTAATAAAAATCGGATATTTGTAAATCACACAAAACAATGATAAATAATTGATTGCCACCTCGTATGTCCACTAGTTCAGCACAGATAAAATATATAAATAGGCCACGATTACTGGGAGTAAATTCGTTTGCATAAAAACTGTCGGAGTCTAAACATCAAAATCAGAAAATCAGAATGAAATCAAACTGTCTTCAAGTACTTCTGTTTGAAAAAATGTCTACCAAAGACATACACAGCGACCGAGTAGAAATATTAGGAGACTTTGCTCCTCCATATTTTGCACAGTTGTTGCAAAGAAGCTCAAGCTGGATAGAATATCCCACCAAAAACATTCTGTAAAAAACTAGCTAAGTCTCGATGGAGCTGCTAGTTTATCTCTAAAAAGTAATGATATATAAAAAAATCGTGCCAAGTCTAAGGTTCCTTATTACGATTTCGTTATTATTATAGTTAATGTTGACTTTGCCGTTGTCCAATCTGTCGCCAGAACCGCTACCCATTGACTATGGAAAATTGCCTTTTACGGCCCGTCTAAGCCCTTCTACCCGTCAAAGTTATGGCGTCCGTTTTTGGGATACTGAAGGAAATATAATGATAAATACTTGAAAAAAGGATCCGCTATTACAGGCTCTTATTACGTTTATCAAAAGAAGATTGCGGGAGATCAGAAAAAAAAACGAGGCAAACTCCGAGCTGGAGGGTTGTTTTAACAAGATAACGTACTGGCTCGCAATGCCGCCGTTGCGATGGCTGCTCCTCTCTCTTTGCTCTCTCTCCTCGACTCAAAAACACCTCCAAGGAAAAAATGTGACAACGATAGCGAAGTGATGACTGTAAAAGCGTCAGGTGTATTTGGATGGTCAAGACATAATACCCCATTTGTCGAAGGAGATTTAGAAAAAAGATGGACTAAATGTGTTGATTTGCTAGAGTCAAAAATATTTTTATTTTTAACTTGTAATGAAAATGGATCACCCGTCATAATGTAATTATGGCATCTAATATGTAAAAATGATTATGACTTAAATTGTCAAAAATTTCACTCTGCTTAGGAAGAGAAGTAATTTGACGAAGTATGTTAAGAATTATTGACCTCACATTTTTGCATTTATACATTACCCGGCACTCCTAATTATATGTAAGATACGTCCATGTCATTATTAAATCACATCAATTAAGGAAATATAAAAAATTCTATATCTTTTAAAATTTATAGTTGAAAAATGGTTAATTATATTTTAATTATTGTAGGAATCGTTTTACAACAATCACAATTATATTGTTCTAATTCACTTAGCGAGCACCTAACCTATATGAAAACTAAAGTTGTTACACGCATTTTATATGTTTATTATTGTTATCATTACTTTTATGATATCTCCTCTAGACACTACTACATAAGTCGAATAACAATTGTCGGTGGCCACTCACCCTCGTCTACATTTTGTTTGCAGCCGGTCTAGAGCGAAATTCTCCGTCCTTTCTTCTCGCGCCACAGCCTGCTACGGCCGTCCCGCACGCCGCGAGGCGCCAGCATGAATAAAATAAGATAACTCCGGCATCCGATACCTATCTCACTCTGCCAAATAGTTTTGGAAATGTGTGAAAGCAGGGCAGCAAGAGTGGATCTGGAATAAAATAGCGCCTACCGGCAGATTTGGCCGTATGTACCGTAGTATGTCTACTGAGGTGTAACTTGTATATCTATGTTGTTTTATTTGCTTACCGCGGCGGACGGACGTGTTAAATTTCGTTTAATTTCGTATAATGATATTGCTTATTTCATTTTGGACATTAGTAAAAAGTCCAGTGAATGATGATCGAGCTACGTCGCCTCCGCTCGGGGTTCACATCGATATTCCGTTTCGGTTTCATTGAATCGAGCTTTCGCTTTTCTACGTGGTTAAATAACGTACGGACGTGGAGTAAATTTATCGGCCATCTAATTGAATCGAGTACATTCTTGTTTTTAATTCACTGTTTGTTTGTTTTAATTGTGACTTTAACTGTCTTTATAAGGTTATAAAACTCTGTTTAGTTGTAAATATCCTACTTATTACCTGTGTTAGCCGCGCTACACGAAGCTAATATTGTATAAGCGTTGTGTAGTGTTCGGGAAGTGTTCCATTCCATGTAAGCAGAATGATTGCGTATTATCCTAATGATACTATTAAACTCCATAAGTAAGATATGTAATGGTGTTTAAATAAAACACAATTTTTACTTACTTTTCAGTTACATTTATCGTGTAATATATAGTAGAATTCCAAAACAGATATTATTAAAAAATAAAAAGAATTTTCACCGTAAGTTCTTTTCTTTGCTTTTACAAATGATTGAGAATCTGTTTTTCTATTCTTGACACTAGCGAATCCAAGAAATAGTTAATCATATAATTCGGATTAACCTCTTTTGTGTTACAAGTGATATAAATAGCACAATACACATACATTTGTGTAATCTGAATCTAAATGGTAGAAGCTACGTGATTATTCTTGACACTTTGAGCAAACAACTGCTACTTACGACAAACACAACTAAAAGTAATTTGTCCCATGGATGAACCTCGCCATCGTCTACCTACACAACGCTCTAATGTTTATTGATTTCATTGTTTTCACACAATATTTATTTTTATAAACTGTTAGTGAAATTAAATGATCTGGAATAATCAATGTGATCAATAAACATCACTAGAAAAATTTACTTTTACAATCACTTGTAATTTTGCGACCCCTAGTCAAAATAACATCTAGTCATTTTGCGGTAAGTTTTTAGTCTAGTTAACTCATTCTGTGGCTCTACCATGAGATTGCTATTACTTTCGATAGGTATTTAACGTATAGCAAACTACAGAACTCATGTCAGTTTAATATGAAAGATTAGAAAGGTGCGATGTACATACAAAAATGTATGCCATCGATATCATTTGCAAATCAATATAAACGCATGGTAGCTACACTGCTAACAAGACAATCAAATAATAGATATTTTTTTTATTATGCCACAAATGACGATACTATAAATTTAATTATTATAATGATTACAATTTAACACTATAAATTTGTTAAGTTTTGACAGTTTTGATTATTATATACAGACATGAAATTGACAAATAATAGGCTGACACTTATTTTACAATTCTAAGTCTGACCAGCTTCAATTTTCTCGGAATGACAATTGTCAAAACTCAAGGCGGTAAATAATTGTTGAAAATTACTGTTTGGTAATTATTTAATTAATAATATCACACAGTAAATGACATGAAATATGCGCAGATCAAATTATTTGTACCGAAAAACAATCACTTACCGTACCGTTAGCTTACAAGTTCTATTATTCAGGCTACAACTATAAAGGATTTATAAGCTGCCGAAATAATATATAAGGTTCATATCATTTAGATATAAAATGGACCCCAGATGATCGCCTAAGACTTCAAAACTTAATACTTTCCCAGTAAATTGAGTTTAAAATGAAAGTGAAAACTTTTTCGAATAAATGCTAGCTACCTGTAGACGCCATAGCGCTCTATAGGTAACGAGGATATTATTCATAACGTTACGCTGTGCTGATGTAGGGCTATGATTACTTAGAATTTAAAAAAATTAGTTTATATTGGAATACAGCATCGTGATAACCAAAAATATTTCTTCTACAGAATCTTTAATTCAGAAATTCAATTTTAACTATTGTTACTTTCGATTAAATTCTAATTAAATAGAGAAAACAATAACAAAATGTTGCGATTAATGTCCAGTAAAGTAATTATTGTTCTTAAAGTCTTTAAATTTGGACTTGTTTTTAATTTAATAATATATTTTATATTATAATAACTTTAAAGGTTTTTAATTTGGACCACAAGATTTGGTGCTATTACGAGCGGCAAAAGAGCTGTGCGAGAATTGAGAACCTACTACACAGTAAAATGCTTATGAATGAAATGCAACTTCAACAAAACGCGAACGAGTTAAAGGATAAGTGGCTGAACCCTTCGATTACTATTTGTGTATCGAGAAATAGCTTACAATAATTATATTAAACTCAAATTCGACGTTACTATTGTGTTTATTTATTTAATCACGTTCTAATTATTGTTATTCTCATTTATACTCATTCATGTTTTTAGTGTTGCTATTATTTATATGGGCACTGTGTGTTTAAATAAATAAAAATTGCTTATTAGA
Organism: Scirpophaga incertulas; assembly: GCA_036419045.1. Taxonomy (NCBI): domain Eukaryota; kingdom Metazoa; phylum Arthropoda; class Insecta; order Lepidoptera; family Crambidae; genus Scirpophaga; species Scirpophaga incertulas. The sequence goes on along the minus strand of CM071626.1, from coordinate 11,525,370 downwards.
TATTTAAAATAACTAATGGAGACAACTATGCAGTTCAATCAAAGAAACAGTAGTCCATATAAAGGAACCATAACAAAATGATTGTTTCCTAATGTCTCTTTACGCTTGCATAAAAAATGGAAAATCTAACCTAATCTAAATCTTCTTATAAGAAAAGCTTACTAAGTGTTAAATCAAATTTAGTTAACATATTTAAGCTATTGTTTGAATTCAACTGTGAAATGAGAAGATTTAAATAAAATCAAAAAATCGAATAGACGAGACTTATAATTCATGTTCCATTCAATATAAAATCAATATCTTAAACATTTAAAGTAACAGCTTACTTGCGTCCAAAGCGGTAGCTCTATAAAGACCTATGCCATTTGAACAGTCTCGCAGCGACCTTTAATGCCTTAAGTGAGTAATGCGCAATGAATTTTGTGCTGCTGAGTGGTTTAATGCGACCGTTCATTCAATCCTCTTATGTCTACCAAAACCTATTCGCTTGGTTTATAAAAATATGCCTACGTTGAGAAGAATATTAAATATATCGTTGGCATAGTCGATTATAGTTTTCTTTAAAGTGAATTTATTTTATATTCCATTTAAATTTGACTTTATGTTGACTTTATATATATATATATATATATATATATAAGATCGTTTGAACATTAAGTATATGTGGAAAAAATCTTACTTCATTGAGAGGGAAAAATTAAGAGAAAAAGTAATTACTATAGTACGAGTAGAATGCACATCTCGAAAAGAGCAAAGCCATGGTATCCACAAAGAGCATTGGTTGGACCGACAATTTAGAAAAGATAGTAATTATTTGAAACTCATTATGTGTAGATGCCAGAAGAAGTCACCTTAGTTTTTTCATGATAGTCAGTCTTTTTATGGCGTTTTCACAAATTAAATATAAAATTAAAGGTACTACTCAATACTCAATACTTTATTGCAATCCATCGGTACAAACATGTTAATATAAATAAATGAGCATCTCTATGGACCCTGTCGGGCACAGCAATATTGGAAAGAACAAATGTTTTATTCTCATTATTAATTTAACATTAAGTATTATATTAATTATTTATTCTATTATTTATGTAATATTATATCAAATTATTATTCTTATATTATTATTATTATTTATTTATTGATTTTAGATTGCAGATAAAATTTGTATTTTCAGATGATTTAGTTTCAATTTTATTTATTGTTTTTGATATTCAATATTTTTGTCTTCTAAAAATTCAGATATTTTATAATAGCACTTCTCAGTGAGTAATTTTTTTAAATCATTTATAAAATGTTTGTCATCACTGATATTTTTTAACGAGTCGGGTAACTTATTGAAAATTTTTATGGACATGACCAATGGGCTGGAAGAGTGGTGTTTCATTAGGGATTGTGGTAACATTAATTTGTTTCTATGTCTAAGAGGTCTCTTTATGGTGTCGTCTCGCCTGGTGTAAAAGTCTGGGTGTTTGCGGACAAATTTACATAATTCCAATAAATACATACAAGCAGGGTAAGAATTCCGTATCTTGCAAAGTAAGGTTTACAGCTTTCTGTTTGTTGGATATTAAATATAATTCTAATCAGTTTCTTTTGTTTTATTAGAAGACTTGGTGTATCAGTGCTATTGCCCCACAAAATTATGCCATAACTTAGCCATGCATATGCATATGCATAATATATTGAAATTGCCGTGGTTACATCTGTAGTCTTTTTTACTTCCTGTAGTGCATACACAAAGCTGCTCAATTTTCTCTCTAATTTTTCTATATGTGCTTTCCAATTTATATTGTACAATTGTATCTACTTTTCTGAAGGATACGAATACAAATATAACAAATACATGATCATTGAAATCGGTTCAACCGTTTTTGAGTTACAAATGATGTAGTTAGTTATAAAAAAAAAAGGACTTTGTTGTATAGAAGACATAGATAATATTGTCTTTTATATGTATGAGTAGTTGACACTGAAAAAAACATATTCTCGGAAACAACTCTCGTGTATTTTATGATTTTGCAAGTTTATTTTATATTCTTGCCGACGGAAGATGTTGAAGTTAATATTTATTATTCAACTACCGTTCGCTCCAGGCAAACGGAACTCACAGTGTCATTGATTTGGGCAGTCTGTATAGCGACTTAGGAGTTTATTACTTTCTTGATAGGGTTCCATGCAGAAGGTGTGGTGCAAACATTATCTCTATCAAAATTGAAACATTTATGTACTTCAATTGCCTATTTAATAGCTTAATAGATTTGGAAATTTACAGCCTTGCTACGTAGCAACGTGGCTGTAAATTGCCAAATCTCCAAAAAAATCATTCAAAACATCGGGAATACAAAAATAACTCGTAAAATTATATGAAACACACGAGTTAATTCTGCGTACAACATATACATTCTGTATACTTCCTGATTACAACAGCGTAGTCCAAAACGATGTAGTTATAAGTAAGCGATGTAGTATAAGTGTGACATAGGAAAACCAAATCAACACGAAAAAATTGTACTTAAATATTGTAAATATAAATTTCTATGTATTTTTGAATCGGTTGGCTGACTGATAGGCATTGATCGACAGACATAGTGCATAAATGAATTGTGTTTGTACTGCAAAAAGTAGACTATTAAATTCAGAAGTTTCTTAAGAAATTAAGTTTATTGTGAAATTCGCAGTAGATTCAATAGTTTTTCACCTTTACTCGAATTTATTACCCTATATAATGGGAAGTAAATGAAAATATAATACAATTTACTAATCTAATACATTGGATAGTTGCCTAGATTACTAGTAATATTACCGTACTGTATACACTTAATCTTTGAAAAAGTAAATAACTAGGATTTTTATCACCCATTGCTTCAACGACAAAAAACATCATCAAAGATCGAAGCGCTCTTAGCAATCATGGTCCAAGAGATTGGTGATTACCGAGCTGGTTAATATATGTAATATACGGTGTAGAGCACAACAAGCGCCAACGTGAACTACTCCTTAATTACAAAAAAAAATTATTCAGCTAGGGTACCAGTTTCAAGAAAACGATAAATGCTTGAAGCCTATGTCCCGATTCCCACGCGTAACAGATAAAAAGAATCAAGCACGATATGCGAGCTTCATATTTCCAATATCCCTATCTCTACACATTTTTTTTTATAAATTGTGCCTATGACATCGTGAATGACCTGCTGGTTATCTTCTATATACAATATGACTACGAATCGTCTTTTGATTTTAACGTTTACTTTTAATCAAGGGCTGAAATGTGTACTGTATATCCGCGGTGCAATCGGTGCAATTATTTTTAAGGTCAGTGCCTGTATTGGTTATATAGTTTAAAAGTAAATTATTTATTCCAGACAAAAATATGTTTGATAGAGCAGAAATTAAATTCGACTTAGAAATAATCCATTCTGATCTAAAATAATAAATTAATAAACAGTATTAAAATCTACTTTACCGATAATCTCAAAGAAAAGTTTTAAAATAGACTGATTGAAGAAAATTTATCAAATTTTAAATTTTATTAAGTTAAATATCAAAATAAGATATAATCGTTCCGATTGTAATTGTCTTATTTTTTTTGAAAATCGACTATCGCATTCGTTTTATCTTCAGCTTCCGTCCAAAGTTATTGAAAGATTCTTACATCAATAAACGCTCTGGTGACTAACGAAACCCAAAAATCAGTAATATATGTTATTTAATAATTTATAAAATAAGGATATAATAAGACATTGTAGGGCCAAACAATCAACAACTGGTAAAGCTGTATTATGTATTGATTCAAGAAATATTATTATTTCTACATTACAATAAAGTATACAAAAATATAATTAATAACAATAATAACGAAACATTATTTGAGATTTCAACAAAGAACGGAATGCAACAAAATCACGAATATATGTTCCAATTATAATGCCCACGCGTATCAATGATCATAAATGAAATTTGAAACGAAACGATGAGCCTGTTAAGCGGATTATTCTTCTGTTTGCCGTGCAATTTATTGGATACATTTAATATTTTGTGCACTATGTCGAATATTTTTCGGTATCAGCGTTTAATTATTTATTGTTGTTTAGTTTGTAAAATGCAAATTGATTCAGTAGTCAAAACCGAATTATTTTGCAGTTTAAAAGATGAACATTGAATTACTTTTGATTGTGTGTATGATATTTTTTCATTGAAGCCACCCTTGCAGCACCGCCAGCTGTGATGTTGACGATTCTACACCTGAAATATATTGAAATGCACATTTTATGTATCGCGAAACCGATTTCCTCAAATTATTTCTATATTAATGCAATATAAGAGAAAACTAAATAAACTCAAACTCATATAAGAAAAGTAAAGAATATTATTTTCGATTTCATCCGATTCGATTCATTTATTTTTTTCATTGCTTTTTATTTAATTTAACATAATTATTTAAAATTAATTATATTACATGGCATAAACATTGGAACTGAAGTAACATAGAAAGTATATTTGAATTTTCAATGCTACAAAATAGCTACGGCGTAGACGTAATGCCGCCGCCGCCGCCGCCGCCGCCGCCGCTACGTACGAGTATAGCGCCGACCGACCCTGCCGCTGAAGATATGAAATATGTTTTATTATGTTATTGATCTTACGGTTTACTCGATGTTATGATTTGCTTATAAATTTATATATCGAATACCGAAATATAATTATGAACAAACTGTTATATTTATTTCTAATTATAAAGTTTTTATTTTGTCTTGACCGTCATTTGGTTATTCTATTAAAATCGGCGATATGTAAAATTTTGTAATGCAAACGACCTACAAACGTGAGTGACCGATCTGACTGTTATTGCAATACGAGGTAAGCTCAAGGGCACTACATACAATGCGGTCCGTAGGTAGCTAATATTTTAAGATTAGCTTTAAAGGAGACTGAATGAAAATTATTGGGATCTAATATGTAAATATAACTAGTAATAGCCTAGTTTCCGGGTTTTTAGGTATTACCACCATTTCATCTCTTGTTAATCATAAGTACAATGCCAAACAGGTACTGGCTAAGATATATTAAAGCTAAATTACTATTTAAAGATGAAAAGTGCTAATGTTTTACTTTTGAACAAGCTAAATTTATTTTTATTTTATTATTTTTTATATACTTTCCTTTCCTTTCTATTAGTAACGTATTGTTTTTGTTATATTTATTTTGTTTTAATTTAAGCCACGATAAAACATTGAGCAACACACAAACGGAGGTATTTTTGTTTTTCGAAGGTCAGTTTATTATTTAAATAATAAATATCTATTTTTCCGATTGGTTCATTGGATCGCATAATTCGAAGAAATTATGTTGGGGAAATCGGTTACACGAAATTTTAAATTTAAATGTCAAACCTTCATGGAGCTCCATGCAAAGTCGCCTTGCAGACGCCAGTAATTAATAAGGTAATTGAAATATTTCGCAGTGCAGAATCCTTTAACACCCAATAGCCTGTGAAAAATTTGATTAGTGCAAAGAACTTGCAAACGGCAAGCATGCAAATATTTACTTCTTAATTTCGTAGCTGAAAAGTATGCGTTGGAATTCGAAATTCCCGCAATGGATTCGGCGACGACATTAAACATGTGTATGATAAGAAGTGTGCCAGGATAGGAGATAAAAGGCATGTACTCACGGAAGGATTCGGCACGCAGCGGCGCGGGTCTGTGGTGCGATATGTGGGGCTGTACCGCGCGGGAAAACAACCCGGCGGCGCCATCAGCCCCCCGCCGGACTTCATCTTGTCCGGCGAGTACATCGCACATGACCCCCAAGGGTCGTCCTCCAACTTCAACACCTTGGAAGGTGAGTGATACTGCCGGTCGAAAATCTTGGCGAATTCTATCGTACTTCGGGGTTGAAAAGGCGACGCGTCGCCACGACCGCTACGACCGCCGGGTAGTGACCGACTGAGCGCGGCAAATTGTGACGTCACGGGCCACGCCCACGCCCCTCCTCTGGCCCTGGCGCCCGCCCCTCGTCTCACGCATGTTTACGTCGCCGGCGGCTGCTCCGCGAATTACTGAATAATTTAATTGCCCCATTCACTTCTCGTACCTGTTACCTTTTCACGCTTTCAATTCCAAAAAGGTTGACGGATCGCTTGTGACGCGATCGGCACGCTGCTAATTGTGCCCTAATCAATAAGCGGGGGAGCAAATTCACAACTTCAGAGTACATTAGCGTATACACGCGGGTCAATAATTAAATAAATGGTCACAATTCTTGCTATTCGATAAACGGGAAAGGAATGCTTTTCCTGTTTCTCGCTTAGCAGATTACAATAGGGCTTCGAGGCATCCTGGTAATAATACTAAAAACTTTTACCTATACCGTCTTATTCTTTTAACAAATGCTCACTGCACCTTTTCAATTCTTATATATCAAGTGTACTTATGTGTATACATAAAGTCGTCCGAAAACTCTGATATTTTCGTGTCTATTTTACGAATAAATATATGGCACGACCTTAGTAAGCACGCCGTTTAATCCCGTGAGAGAAATTCTACCACCTGCTTCTACAAAACATTTGAGATATATACAGAACTCATACACCCTTTACCCTTTATACCACACGTGTTGTTTTTGTTCTTTTAGTAAAAACATCAATGCGTTTCGAAAGTAAGTTTTCCTTATGGCAATGCGTATGTGACGGCTACATAAATATGATCTAATGGGAACAAATCACAAACAAAAATTGCCTTTAAAAATAACTTGTATAAGGTAAATTTTATCAGTATTACGCCAAAATAAAATTTCCCAAGCATAACTTGAATCAAACAAAATCGATATAGTAAACAAAATAAACAAGATTTATCGCTGACGCTATCTTATAGACTTTTCATATTCACTTTTCTCTTTGAATATTTATGTCGAGTACCAGTAATCATACCTTTGAAAATAATTCCTCCCTTTCCCTTCTGCCCCCACATGCCCCCAATCTCTGTCAAACATGAGGATTATGCATGATTGACAATGCAAGGTTATTGGGACAACTACGCTCATTAAGACTCCTTCGTTCAACCGATTGGGAAATGCAAATAATGGAACGAACTCCGTGAGCATTTTTTGTTTATACACATAATTCACATTAGCTTCCAATAGCAAAGTAATAGAGCAAGTTTACTATCATTTCTATACTGAAAAATTGGGAAATAATTATGTTAAGCAATAGATATAACTTGTACACACGTCAACGCCTCAGACTTTTAATGTTAACCTTAAGTGGTATAATAAAGTCTACACCCAGACTAATGTTAATTTAAGAGGTTAATGTAAAGAATTAAAGCATTTATGTTTATTTAAGAGGTAACCTCTTGATAATATAAGAAAACGTATATTCCACATTGGCGACCATCCCCATATTATAGACTAGTCCTGAGATGACAGAAATAAGGGAAATCTTTACGGCGGTTGGCTGTCGGCATATTTAATACTTGCACAAGACTACTACTAGAATTACAAGACAAAATGAGTTCAACATTTAAACTTTCTTATCGGATGACATACCAAAAATACTAAAAATGACCCTAAATTGCATTGTTAAAATTAGATTAATAAATATACGACAAACCATGATTCTGCCACTCAATTAAGTGGAGTCAATTTTAGCCTGCTTTAATATACATACGTTTGAAATTGAAATAGAAATTTGCCAACCCTTGCCTGCGTGTTCATGTACCACTGAATATGCGCATTATAAATGTGACATGTGGAGAATATTATTTTCAGACACCACAAGTCTAGCCTATTGGACAATTTGCATTCGATATTCGATGGCTCACGATACGTATACCCTCTGATTGCAAGGTAAACTTGGCATACGTTGCAGTCTCTTGAGTAGGATATGTGCAATTACAGTGGAATACCTGGTTTACTACAAAATATTATAATAAAATCTTTATAGATACTATTAAAGTATTATTTTTTGAGACCCAAAAATGCTATTTCGGTAATAAAATTGCAATAAATGTGTACTTGAATGATAACACCATTAAATATAATATCAAGTGTTTTAATTTGTCAAGACAATTCATATACATTTTATGGGCAGAAACCAACTTCAACTAAGTCATTATGATTAAACCTTAGTCAACGAATTGAATAGATTTATCGATTTCACGCCATCTTTAAATTTTACATAGTGCAATTGTTTTACGGTGTTTTCCGTCGCCATAAGAACTTTAGTCTTCTAATCAAGAGTAGGTACCGTGGTCGATACTATCACGTACAAATGTGTTTTTCGTTTATTAGAATTTCATATGTACATTTCTGTCCGTTAAAAAAAAACATTGCGAAGAAAATCAAAGGTGTATGTGGACGGATATCAGTTTTATAACATACATATTAACATACGCACTATATTTTCTTAGAATCGTATCTTGCCAGAGTGAAAGGGCGATGATATCCATCAAAATTATTATGATTTCACATAAAAATGATTTTATTTTATCTTTACCTATCGATACTATTAGGTACGTTTCTTATACATCCTATTAAGCTTTGTCTATGTACACTGTAAATCTAACCTACTTGTCGTATGTAAAAATAAAGTCAGCGTACGCTCCAAATACAGATAGTTAACTAACATAGCGTACTAACGACATTCGGTCCGTCTATATCAAGCTTTGTCGGCACCGGACCTTTTTCAAATGTATTTAACAAGATATAATGTACTACTTGAAATAACTATACATTAAAATTTTAGGACTGGACGCTATTGCGGTGAAAAACAACATTATGACTAAATAGTCAGCGGTGACTTTGAGGTCACGGATTCCTAAACATCCAATTTTTGAAAGTCGATCGCAGAGCTGCCAACATAAATAAAGTACACACATAAATGTAAGAGTTCGGTTCCACGCAGAATACCTGTGACTAAGGTAGTCACATCAGTGATATTCAAAAATAAGAATTATTGAAATCGGTGATTATTAGTCACATCATTGATTTCGAAGTCGCATTCGTAATTCAAAAATAGGTCTCCAGGACTGATTGTTGCGAAGATCCTTGAGGAGATCTTTGTCAAGTATTGAGCATCTCTCGAGTAAAATACTGTATTATTTTTTGAGACCCAGTATTCTCTCAGGTAAAATATTGATCAACTCGTTAAGCTCTATTACTATCATACTTAATAACACCACTTTCTTTTGAAAGTCCATCAAAAATATAGTCCATCTTTATTTATTCCCTAATAAAAATAAAAGAAGCACTTCCTTAAAGATGCATTAGAATTAATTAACATATTTGGATGTGGCAGCTATAAATGCTCTTTTGACGTCACACTAGTTAAATAAATTATGACACGATCTATTATATACAAACAGATAAGTAAACTAGCGCAATTTATTAAAATCTGACTCTGTGGCGTAGTTAGACTATGTCGCTTATATTAGAGGAAATTTTCACGATACAAATAAGTATGAGTCTTCCAATAATATAAAATTGGCATCTGTTAATAATCTGTTGCATAAAGGAGTGTGTAATTTTATATAATGGGTATATAAATTTACGAGTGCTTTAATTATGCAGTTCTATCTACTACTATCCAATACTTTGTTCACGAAATGACAACTAACCGAACGTCCAGAATATATTCACAAGCTGCAGATTTTATTTCACGTCTAATCAAAAGACGCACCCAACCATTGCTTAAGTTTTAACCACAAATCCTTACGAAAGAACGCCGCTTCATTCCTATGCTGTTAAGTGAGTCTATTCATATACAAATTCGTTCTATTCCTCAGAATGCTAAAAACCAAAGGTACAGATACTTTCGTTTACGTGAAACGTACCACATAAATATGAAATTAGGATAGGTAAATAATATTTTTTTATTTTTATATTCACTTCCAAAGACGATAAAATATCAACTCAATTATTTTTCCGTTTTAATTACTTCATAAATAGTTTCTGGTAGCATCAATAGGTTTTTTATTAGATTATCTGTTTACTTTCTATATTTATTTGTAGGTTATTTTTATTTCTATATCGTTAATTTGAAATCACTTATTGCTCTTGTTAACTCTTTTATTTTACATTTAGCTACTTTATTCTACATTTAGTATATCAAGAATAAAACTATTATACCACATGTAACGAATCAATGATTTTATTTCAAAAATGCTTTTAGGTTGTGTTAGGACTTTTACCATATCAATTTTACTAAAACAATTGTTAGTAAATATCTAACAATACTTTCAGTATATAACTCTTCTAAAGCTCCGAGAGTAACTACGTAAGTATTATAAACTTAAACTAACTCTATAATTAAACTAAATTTTAAAATACCAGATGTAAATGGGCACGCTATAAAACTTCTTTGTGTTTTGCTCCAAATAAAATAAACGTGTTACGATGCATTTATTTGAATCATTTTTTGGTATCAACCGTTTGTAGATACTATTAGACACCTCACACACACAGACACAATTTCTTTTTCATCATAGTAGGTGTTAAAGCTATTACGATGCACACCATATTTAAGTACAATAAAAACTATTGTCCCTAACTCTAAAATAATATCGGAAAATTTACAAAATTCACCTGTTTATAATATTGTTATAGTTATTTATACATAATTTTACAAAATTTATCTCTAATATATCTTGCCTAGTTAGTCGTAATATATTTCATTCAACAAGTGCAATATAACGACCCGTCTAATGTCAAGTCGCTGTATGGCCTTTCGTACGCTAATCTTCCATAATGACCTCTATGAGTCTCCACCAATACGATCAATATGAGAATAATTGTTTTTCTGCATGTAAAATTATCACATAAAATGGTTGCACTTATTTCCATGGAATTTGAAATAAGAATAAGTGTAAGCTAGTTTAATATTTAGGTAGTTATATATTTAGGTCATGAATTGCTTGTTTGGATATTAGCGAGGTCCATACACAAAACATTATATCGCAAGACGCCATTTGTCTATTCAGCTAACATGGTACACGTTCACAAAATTTGTGACACAAGTGACCATAAATAATAAACTCTTTCCCCACCAAATCTTTACCGAAAACAAACAACTTATCATAACACACCATACTGGGGAAAATACCATTTAAAGAATGGTACAGTACATAAAATGCAATAAACTACTACTATAATATAACACTTTCAAAGACTAAACGTAACTTCACTACAGTCAACACTTATAGCCATTATCACGTAATTTTTTCGTGTTTTACGTTTGATAAATTGGGATATTATTTTAATGATTATATTATACCATAAACTTAGACGATACATAACTTAAGCCTAACATAAAGGTATGTTCTAATTTGTGGAAAATTGAAGTCCATAGTAGTCAATTATAACCTATACACATTTCAGAGCTCCAGCTTAAAATTCTAAAAATACCAATGTTGCCAATATTAAAAAAATTAATCTTATAAAAGTCTTTGTTTCTATTTGTGCATCTAAATAAACGAATGTCTGCAGTATTTAAATGTTTACCCTATACATTTCTCAATTTTTCTTTGAAAGATATTTGGTTTTCTGATATTGTTTTAGAAACCAAGTTACCAATTTTTTGAATTCATATTTGTTTTTTAATTTTTTTTTTGCAGAATTGACTAACTTGTCTCCTAATATACTAAAGCTTTTTTTAGCAAATTCAGTGCATATAGATTTAGCAACATAAACTATTATAGTGTCTTCTAGATGTCAATATGTTTAGTGTTTGGTATACGAGTGTGTATTGTTTGAGTAACACTAACAATTGCCAAACCGCGGGAACCTCTGCGTTTAGCTAAAGAATTGTTATTGGACAGAGCTTCGGTTCGAAGGAACAACTGGAAAACGGAATTAATATTCGCCTTATGTACTGGACTCATTTTTTGAAGACTTAATAGATTTCAATATATATTCTTGACTCAAACTAAGTATTTTATATTAATTAAATTAAAAGTTGTGAAACCATAAGACCTCTGGTGAAATGCACATTAAGAATAGCATAAATGTCGCGGGTGAATTACGAAGAATAATAATATTATAATACATATAATTTGAAATATATACAAACGAAATATCTAAAGTACGACTAGGTCTTAACAGATCTTACAAAATGTAATTGTACTGTGCTATACTGTTCAACCTACGTAAATGTTACCTACCATCTATCCGCACTGTACATTGCAAATCATAAGCCACTTTGCTTACGGTGCATTTATAATGTGTATATATGGTAGGTAGCTACCATTATTGTCGGTAAGTTGCAATCGCATTCGAATGGCCGTTCATTGCATATTAGAAGAGCTAGAGCCACGCGACTTAAACTCAGACAAATGGATGGTGTGTTACGTAAATCCAAGCCATACGTCCATTCTATCGTGTAATATTCGCCGAAGCAATTTTTTACAGAATCCTCGTTGATTTCATAACGACCTTTTACGCAAATATATAGTCACTTTAATTTCGAATAATGATTCCCCACTATCAGCACATAGATAAAATAATTAGTGCCATTCTACCGTTAAATTGCAAAAATTTTCCTTATCGTCGTCATCGAATCTGTGACAAAAAGAACAAGTTATGAATATACCTAAGTAAGAGGAACTTGAAGTCGGTAATTGTTTGCATAATTCCTAATAGAAAGGCATAGTCCTTATGTTATTAATTAAATAACGTATTTGACAAATATAATCGACTTCGATGACATGAATGCGAAAATCTAAATTATGAGTGAGTTAGAAACTATTGGTCAGTGAAATTAGCAAAAATACCACGGTCATAGATGATAAAGTTATTTAATGGTAGATGATAGATTTCAAGTAAGCAAAATCATAAAATTGATTCGATTGCAATACTGATTTAGATATAAAATCACCCTATTGCTTTGGAAGTTTTTTAATGAAATGTAGGTTTTGATGCAACTGCGAAACTTGAGGATAAATATTATATTGTTACACTGAATTTGACGTATATTATATAAAAAGTAAACTAAAGTTTCTGATCGCTTGTTAAAATAAAGACGACATTTTCCATAATAAAATATTTTTTATGCATTTTCATTATTAAGAATTTTTGATTCACAATCGCCATTCACCAAGACAGCAAATTACAGTGATTTTGAAATTTTAAAATATATAACACGCAAAAACATATTGTTAAAATAAAACTACAAATTTCCACAAAGTGTTATTAATCTAATAAATAATAATAAATACATATAAAGGGGAATGGCGATTTTTGGCCCAGAATGCACAACAAATTGAAAACGATAGAAAATTATTAAATATTCATATTAATTTTTTCATCCTATTTAGATATCGCTATAAGATTGCATTTTTTTATTATCATTAAATAACATTCAAAGGATTACATCCACGGAATTGGCCATTGTTGTTATTAAAAACTGAGTTGCCCGTAATGAATATTAAAATCGTTACATAACTGTTATAATCGATGCAGAATCGATAACCTTTAGGAAACTTATTACCTACATGACAATGCTTTTCTTCATTTGTAGGCGCATCAAATAAATGTAATCGGCAGGCAGGATTGATTGTAGTCCTCCAATTCTAATTAGACAACAAATCAGTGCCGTAACCACAGCACCGCTGTCGCTATATGAATTAAGTATGACAGTATTTTATTTAAATAAATGCAGTTGATAGATAGTAGATAAAAATGAAATATTTGTGTTGTCAAGCTGACCACGATGTTTCATTGCAACCATGCTGTCACCTAGCTGAAATGTAGACGTAACTAAAAACAAATTATTTACGCGATCGTTACCCGTTCCGTTATACGAATAACGAATCGTGTATTCGTGAATTCGATGTTTTTATGAAATCATGAATTCTAATCATGTTATTTTTAATATCAATATTAACTGTTAAAATTAAATAAAGTTCTGACTTAACGTGAACAGCGGATATGGTTTTAATAAAATTAATCGTTGAATATCGATTATGATATTGATCTTATTGATTTTTATTTATAATGGCAACACCAAAACGACGCCATCCATTCATCTCTTTATGTATAGTAATCTGTGCTCTTTGGCATGTCCGATTTCTCCGTTGACTGTTATTGTTCTTCCGTGTTCTGTGTATACCAAATATTTACGAAATGGCTACGAATATTGACTCCGACGATTCATCCTTGCTCGATGACCCCAGCCTGAATATTGACTCCGCTGCTGCTTTGAACTATCATTCATTCAACCTTATAGATTTCATAGAATGACTAGCGGCCCGCCCCAGCTTCACAGTGCTGATACAAATTAACTACAGAATGTTTTTTAATGTATTATACATATAAACCTCCAACTTGAATCACTTATATATTTAAAAAAACTGCATCAAAATCCGTTGCGTAGTTTTAAAGATCTAAGCATACATAGGAACAGACGGCGGATAGCGACTTTGTTTATATAATGTTTAGATAGTAAATATTTAAATATGCCAAGTTCTTTTGAATTTTTCTTTTTACCAATCAAATATTGGTATTATCCACTGTTACTTTCACGAGATTCTTCAGGTGTGCGTTCTGGGCCAATGTTACTATGGGGATCTGCCATTCCCCTTTAAGTAATGTTATATAAATACTTGAGAAGAAGATTAATTACAAAGAAATAATTTCGTAAATAAATAGATTGATTTGATATTGGTTAAATTAAATACTCATGTGAAGTTATTCGTTATAAATCATATATATAGTTTTATAGTTTCAATCAAACAAAAAGGAAAGAGTCGAGTCAGAAAGTCAGAGTTAGGTCACTCACATGAAAAATCTCATGTTAATGACGTTAACGATGTGAAAAATAGCTATCAATCAAGTAGGTACGCAAATCGGCACATAGTCTGTTATTTATACTTTCGTATAAAGAAAAAGTTATGATAAAATGTACTATCCTGCAACATACACAATTCCTTGCTACGTGACTCTAAATTAACATATGCACACACCAGACAACGATGATACTGGATATTAGCGAATACTGGATATAATAAGCGGAGATCATAACCAGCCAAATGCAACATGTCAAAACAGACCCCTGGTAATTACCCGCCCAGCGGACAGATGGCGGGAGTTTTAATTTTTCGATTTCGGACGCGCGTACATTATGTATGACGCTTTTATCGCTGCCTGCGGTTCCTTCGGGAGTAGGCTCAAAAGAGTTAAATGATAAGATGCAGCGATTTATAGTTACATGACAAATTTCTTGGAGTCATATTAATATTTTTTATAATCAATGCTTGGAGCAGTGGTGCTACATAAATTCTTCCTTCAAAGATTTCGATACCCATCACTCCCACACTAAAAAAATTTAGTAACATACCTGAGCCCGAAACCACTAGGAGCTACACCTTTGTTTTGATTTGTTCGAAGGCCTAATTTTATTTTGGACAACGTTATTATAGATTTGTGATGACGCATTATCCGGATAATGTTTTATTTTTTAATTTGTTTATGGTTGTTTTTCTATGATTTCGTACTTTAGTCGTTCTTGTAATCCCTTTTCATTTCTATTTATATTTTTGACCTTACCAAAGTAATTTATGAACAGTATTCTACGCGCATCTCAAAATGTAGGTTATTAGGTATAACATTATCGGCAGATTGTTGTGCTTTGGGGTGCCAGAAGTGCCACCACTTTTGGTCGTACTGTCACCTGGTGCTTCCATTCAGCTGATGGCCGAAACTCTCATTTTCATTGACCTTTAGAGTTTTCAGGATTAGACTGAAAGTTTGTTAAGTCACTATTTGATTTGAACAACTGAGTTATGTCAATTCACAGTTACACAGAATTTCAAATATATGTACTACCTACAAATATTTGCCTAAGATGGAGAGAATATTGCTTTTTACATTATTCTTTAATTATAGTAATTATTGTGCTTGTTTGTACAAGCATCCTATTAAAAACCCGCAAACTCATTTGTTTGCATTATTGTCAGAATTATAAAAGTAGCGTAACTTTAATATTTATAACATAATATATATACGTACACTTTTCAAAAAAAATCCACTTATCATTTGATAAAGAGTATTTATTAAATTTTATTTGAGTATTTATTGAATTTAATATAAATGATTTTCGAAACTTAATTATTTCTGTAAGTCTTTCCCAACTTGAGGCACACACCAACGGCTCACCCTTTTTAGGGTCTTGCAGATCGACGCGGAACCACGCTCGGGCGCCGAGACGCACAAACATGCCTACCGACATTTCGAGTGCATTAACCATTCTCCAACAAATTAGGGAGATAATGAAACGCAGATTTACTTATTGTGTTTTTAAGCGCAGTTGTTTAGCGTCGATGCAACCCCACTCGCTAATCACCAACTGACTTGAATAGTTATTAATGTATTGTGAATGCAGCAATAGATAGAAAAACTGATTTTATACTTAAAAAAATATAATGTACTTAGTTATAAATCAAAACTTAAATTTATTGAGTTTTATCACATAGTTTGCGCTCTTTATTATTATTATAACTAACTTATAATAAGATAAAAAAATACACACATACACCCTATCTACTACTCCGCTGAAGGCGTATCGGTCTCGGTTTCCGTCTTGAAGGCGGATGGACATCGTGGCGTTTTTTATAGTCAGTAAGATAAAATAAGTACGGGCCAAATCTCGACTGAATCGAAAGTAGTCCCCAAACTTTAAACATAGTTCCAGATCAAGCTCTTCGATTTTCTGTAGCTTTTCAGAAACTGACTTCTACGAGACATAAAAGACTAACCTGGTCAGTAGACGGGAATGAGAACTTATAAGAACAGTTGTAAAGTCGCTTTTAGTATCGTTGCTATAACTCCATCATCACCCGACGCCTTGTAGTTCTTGTGTTGTTTGAGAACTATGACAATCTCATACAGTCTAACGTCTACGAAATTTTTGATGTCTAGTTTAGTAACTAAGCCATAGTTGGCTTTATGTCTCGGCCTGAAGAACGCCGCCGCAAATCGCATAAAAATGTCAATAAGCATAATTCATGTGAATTATCAACGCATTTCTATACAGTCGTCAGTCTCTGCATTATTTATATGTTTAATGACCTTTTGCTATTTAGTTTTGAAAGCAAACCTAAAGGACTATTTGGGGAAGGTGAGTACTATATTGGGTCGTAAACCCTGCCTCACCAAAATTTCGCTTTTTTTAAAATGAGCACACAAAATATGATTTTCTTGGCGTAACAACTGTTAGCTTTATGTTTATTTATGTTTTATAAAACTTTAACAGTTTTATAAAGTATTTTTCCTGGTTATTAAATATTGCGAAAGAGAAGAAAAATGTTATCAGATTAACAATAATGTATGAACATGAACGAAACCCAAATTAGAACATAAACAGTGCATTTAAAATATTGATATTATACATTTATTACTATGCTAAACCATAAAAAACAGCATTTCACAGTTTTATAATTTAAACAGTTTTAAAATCTAATTAAAATTTGAGTTACGTATTCCTATTTATATACACTTAAAAATATCTTATATTTTGTAGTTATATATATACAAATAATATGAATCTAGACATACTAAGAAAAAAACAGCGAATACATAGGTAAGGACAGAAATACCAACGACAACAAAAAAATAAATAAATTGTTTCTCTTTTTGTGTTGGCAATTGATACAAATGAGAATAAGACTCAAGATGCACGGAACACAAGTAGATCTAATAAGTGGATAAAGAAAATTGAAAGTTAACAACAAACACCGTTCCTACAACGTTTCATTTTGCTTAGTGGTCCCCTGGTGAATCTACTACCACCGACACGAACTTAGGACGGCACGTACCAACTACACCGCACCCCATTTCTTCAAAAATTCCAATTCTGCTTGCTACAATTTTAATGCATTTTTATATGTCTTATAATGTCTGTTTAAGTTATTTTAATGATAGATTTAATTTCCTAAATAAGTATTGTGTGTAAGTTTACAAAGTATGTTTTTTATATCATATGATTATCTATATTTAAAGTTATCGTTAAGTTTTAATTAGAATACTTTTACAAAATAATATATTGTAAATTATTTTTTTTATTAAATTTTATATTTTTTTTCCTCAGGAGAGGAATGCTGAGAATCTATCACAAGGAGTACGAAACGTGCCCAGGATACCCCCGCAACGGCAAGTGTCACGGAGGTTATATCGGGCTCCACGCGGCCAGAGCGGTCTCACCACGTGAGCTACCGACTAAACTCAGCCTGTGCCTAAGTTCTAAAAACGGAAGGGTGACGACCGCCCCTCAGGAGAGAGGCGATGCAGCGCATACCCATAGAAGGTGCCTAAAGCGCTTGAAGAGACGCGGCAAGCCAAAGTGGCGCCGGCCTTATCTTGAGCGAACCTAGTCATTGGCGATGCTGAAGGCTGCCGAACTAAGGGATCATGGCGGGTTTGGCGGCGCAGATGCCGTCTGCAGAAACAAAAGGTCCTGCGTGAGTTGATAGTCAGGGTCGACGAGGGCGTGATGAGGTCTACTAAATCGGTGACGCGAGGGTGGTGCGGGAACGTAGTCCACTGCCTTTCTCATACGCGATTAGGGTGTTGCTCTGCAGCTTTGAAGAAGCGTTCGGAGCAAGATCGGAATAAATTTTATATAACACATCATATCCTCTACCAAAATCCCATCCACACCGAGGGTCACGAGCCAAACCTAACTATATTAAAGCGAATACGTCGCAGTCAACTATGCTGGCCCAGTCAGTTGGTTGACTTCATACATCCTTGAATTATTTCGCAGTGACAACCTATATATACATGTAGGTTATCTCACGATGTTTTCCTTTATCATACGAGGTACACAGTGTAATGTAATAATTCTCCTACTCACCAACTAGAGTTATAAAGAAAACACAAATAATACAAAATAACAAAGTTACTGCTTTATTAATTTAACTTTTCAGTTTATTAACAATTTATATTTAAGTTTTTTAACAATTAAATAAAAATAAAATAATACTCAATTAGAAATAAGAGTATTCTTTATTATGTACTTAAAATAACAAATTTGAATTATTAATCACAAGGGCAGGTTGGTTCTGGTGCTGTTTGATCAATCTCGGCAAGGATATTTAGCAACAATGGTTGATCAGGGTATTGAAATAAACTATTTAATTAAATGGTAATTCTAAAAAATCTATAAAAATAACATGTATTCTAATGCTAGATCCCCATCCCCCGGTGGTTAGTACTGAATACCTTCCTTGAGACTGGGTCCAGACACTCTATTTTAACTCTTCTTTTAATATATTGCAGTTATTCTTCTTAAGTTTTATAATTTTCTTCAATGAAGTATCTTATATATGTTTTTCACATAAATTTGTAGGGCCGGGCCTTTCGGGTATAACTACCTCCCGTTACCTTTTTGCCCTGTTACATATCATAAAAATGCTACATTATCATAGTCATGGACTCACTGTGGGTGGTCTATGCGGTTCAGAAGGAACCCATATACATTATTGTTCTTCATACAATTAAATCTGACAACTAGGTTACAAAGAAAAATATCAAACATGATCTATTGAACATTCATCAAATTATGGTACATTTACATTTTAAAAGAACAAGAATTTACATTTATGATTAAATACAAACACCAATTACCTCAAATACATGAGATTAGCAGCTGAGCAACTAATTTCAGCATGATTTTGTATGGGTGGTTAAGCCTACCCGCTCAAAACAAATATCAATAATTATTTGTGAAAATCATTACTATTGGGAACACCAGTACTAGAGCTTTACAATTGAAATTAAAGAGATAAATGCAACAATTACTGACCTTTTTATCGGGCTTTCAATATGTATATATTTTAGTTTATTATTTTTTTCCTTCAGTGCCGGTGGCAACTCAATTTAATTATGTTCCAAAAGATATGGATAATTTTAAGCGAAATAAAATACTCTTGAAATTTGTGATCCTGACACCACTTTCCGTAACTTTTATACGTTTTTATATCACGAAATATGCGTGAGATTTTTACAATAGATCGATTCCCAATTCCCAGATTTCAGATCTCTCAGTCACAGATTAGTATACCATTACAGATTGCTTACCACCGATGAGGCAAAGACATTCACCCACGTGCATCCCAGACTAGAATGTATAGTATGTGATGTTTGTTATTAAATGGAACTAGGATGGTGTGGAAACTATGTCGATCCGCCACAAATAAAGGAAAGGAAGAATTGATCTTCCTAAATTTAAGTTTAATCCTAAAACGATATTTTTGTAATCGGCAGTGCAAATAATTTGTTGTTAATTAGTATCCGGTATATAATCTGTGGGCAGTTATTAATCTACGACCCTGTTTTTAATCTATGAATTCCGGAGTGGCGTTTCAGTATTATTGATAAAGAACCTATCTTTGTAGACGACGCTTGGCTAGATTTGATTGCCTAATTTGCCCATAGATAATGATGTTAGGATCATGATAAGCGGCCCACACTATAGAACTGTCAATGTCAAAGTAACAATACGACGAAAACATAACCAATGCAAGATACAATTGTAAAAGTGATTTTAATCAATATGAATAAAAAAGTGTCTTTAATAGTACTTAAAATCAGTGAAAAAAAAGTGTTACAACAGTAGTTCACCTTAACATATGATATTAAAAAAACGAAGATCATATTGGTACTTAGCAGGATCCACCGCAACCTGCGTGGGTTTGCCGTCCCATACCAGGCGCGTCCCCAGGTGGTAGATAGGGGAGCGCCCCCCAGATATGGGGGCATTGGCCACCCCCGGGTGGCGTGGTACGGCGGACCTGCAAAGTCCGCCGCGCGGCGGGGTCGGCGGCCACGGGTTGTGGCTGCCGATTAGGTCTTCGGACCCCCGTCGGGCAACCTGTGCGCCCCGGTCGGTGTCGTGGATCACGTCTCACGGCCGATCGGAGTCGGCCGAGTGGAGAAAACCACGTAAGAAAACCGCAATTCCCTGCTGTTGGGATCCGCGGCAGCAGGAGGCCTTCGGGTGATGGGCGGCGTACAGTCCACCTGCTAGCGCCAACCTGGGGTACTCTGGGATACTAAACTCTGGGGGGTCGGGAGGTATCCCGACCCCCCAGAGTATTAGGGTTACCCGGGTGCAGGGGGCACCGCCCGGGTGGACTTATATTTCCCCCACACTCGTGGGATTAATTATGACAGACATAAAATAAAATAAAACCGAGGAGAAGGAGAAATTGAGTACAGGTGAGATGCCTGGTGTGGAGGAGGTAGCGGACGTTCCGATGCCGATGAACCCGCGGCGAGATGGAGAGTCCGGTCCTTGCGCCGGACGGAGGAGGGAAAGGAGAGTAGGAGGTCGCGATCTGCTTCACGGGGGTCCGCCTCAGGGATTAGAAAAATTGACCGCGGCGGGGACATCGCCCTGTCGGACCGGACACGCCGCGGCCAAGAGTGTCCGTTTCCAGGACATTGGTGGCGGTGGTCGCGGGCGACGACGATAGCGATAGCTGTATGTCGGTCGCGACCATCGACAGCGAGGCCACGCGGGCACGCAAGCGAAAATCGCTGCGGCCCGGGGGAGGTATTGTAGCCTCTCCCGAGGAGGGCTCCCCTTTAACGGCGGGGGAGCGTAGGCTGGGGGTTCCCGGAAGTAGCTTGGTGTTCCCAGGGGCTCTCTACATGCCTGAGGAAGGCCATCCCTGAGGTTTTTAGTGGGTAGGCCTCCCCCTTCTGGGGAGGAGAGTCCCAAATAACCGCCGGCTCGCCACAGCCGGGGTATGCAACTTAATGCATTTTCCTCAGGGGGAACAAAAAAAAAAGGATCCACCGCAAACACCCGAATCAACTGATTCGAAATCGAACTCAGTACCACCAATGTGCTAAGATATAAATAATAGGTAGTTATGGCGCCTTTAAAAAATAAATATGTTTGTGTTGTTGTATTGACAATCTGTTAGTACATTTAATGTTGTATAATTTATTTCATTTTATTTTATTAGTGACGTAACTCTTCTTCGCCTTTCTCCCGATTTCCCTATAATGTTACTGCAGTTATGAAGAACGAAACTAAACAACAAGTTGTGCCGGCTCAGGCTGTGCATACTCCTTTCATTACCGTATGCCGTTGAAAGTATTTCATTGCCAACATAATATCTCGAGATGACATAGGACCTAGATAGCAGAAGTTATTAAATAACATTGAAAATATGGTGCGAAGCTTAGTAATCTGTAATGTACATGTAAACGTAAACTTAGGAGCTCTGTTTAGATCGCGTGTAAAATTAAGAGCACTGTTTTATAATTTAATATTTGATATTTAGTATTACAAAGACTGACTGTTCTCAAGATTTATATTTATTAAACTTTTACAACAAAATGTACAATCATCAATCTGCTTATAAAACTTAAGTGTGTAGATTATGTATTTTTATAGATAATATAAAGTGTTGCCACTTACAACAAGCACGTCACTAGTATTTCCAAAAAGTAAAGGTCTACCCGCAAAACCGAGATGGTCATAATAGACGTGTGTTGAGGGCAGAGTGCAGCTTCCGGCGGAAGTGGGCATTGTTTACCTTCCCTACCGGATCAGCAACTTTATAGGTACCCTTTTTGTAAATAGGTCATGCAGTATGAGGTGAAAATATTGTCTTTTCATATTTACGTTGAAAGCTGAAAAAAGTGACAATTACTTTAACTACTAACATTGACAAAGGCCAACTTAACCATTATGGCGTATGATGTAACAGTGATAGACAAACAAAAGAAACTCAACCGGCCGATGACATATTAGAAAATAATATGTATCGTCAACCGACTTTCACTCCATAAATATCGTTTTGCCGATTCGCCAAACTCATACTTTTGCAAAGAAATGCAAAACGAGAAATAAATTAGACTCAGCTCTACAAAGACATTCGGCCAAAAAGAGACATTCACCCGTTAGATATTTAACCTTTTGTCTATATCATACTCAAAACTCAAAGATATATTCTCTCTTTTCTTAGAAATAGCACTCTTACGAAATTCAGGCAACTCAAAAATATGTACTAGCAATGTGATAAAAAATAAAAATAATAAATACGGACATTTCTCCATTTCCTATAACTTTCCCAGTGTAATATAGAGAGCCATTATCCATTGTCGAGGCAAAAAAATTATAGTATCTAATGACACATGATAGCGAGCTGTTGACACAATGGCGTTCAATATACTGTTGCGTTCTATTCCTCGTACGCTAATGTAAGGTTGTCGATACTTAGAATCAAAAACTAATTCATTTTATTAGTAAATGAAAAAATTGTTCTCTCTCCATTCAAGCCGAAGGGCCTTCATGTCCAAGGTAGGCTGAGTTTAGTCGATAGGTCACGTGGCCGGACCGGTCTGGTCGCGTGAAGTCCGAGATAACCTCCGTGACACTTACCGTAGCGTTGGTATCCTGCGTACGTTTCGTGCTCCTTGTGAGGATTTTCAGCCTTCCTCTCCTGAGGAAAAAAATATTTGACAGTATCTTCAATTCTGATAGATAAACATTAGTAAATAATATTTCGCAGGTCCCGAGACATTCCGTATATTAAAAGTACAGAATTAGCTAAGACTTTTTGTAGAAGTACGAGTAATAATGTACCTACGATTACTACTTTTCGAAATACGCTCCGTATGGTACAGTCGCTCAATTTGCATGAGAACACAAATTAAATTGCTATTAACTTTGTACATATATTTATATATCCCTACTAATATATAAACACGAAAGTCTGTAAGGTGAATATTTATTACTCTTTCACGTAAAACTTCTAAATGTATTTTAATAATATAACTTCTACATGACAATAACACTTATGTTTCAATTCATAAAAATATACACCACGCTAATATATGAAACACTGATCCTGTGCAGACGAAGTTGCGGGCACCAACTAGTACTTCTTATGTTTAAAAAAATTAGCTCTCTTTAAAAGGTTCAGAATCTAAGAATTTTAAATTTAATCGAGACTTTTATTTTAACATACAGTTATGAGATCAATATTATTTGGATTAGATACGAGTAATTATGTAATAAAAGTACTCTTAAGACATAATTAGAGTTTGGGCATTATCCAAATTCTGACGCTAACAGGGCCGTGGATAATTGATGGTATAGCGAATAGCAAATTATTTGATGACCAGTACTACGTACTGTCTATCGCCGAAATAGGGGTTATTCCAAAATTGAGCAAGCGAGCGATGGTGGGGCTATAATTGCAGATTGTCGTGAATTATATAGATATTTTTACAACAACAACAACCTAAATGGAAAATGTCAGAAATGATTACGAGCCACAAAAATCGTTTAAAGTATTTCTAAATTTAGCAAGTGCAAGTGAGTTTTTAAAGGGTGTGTCACATGTCAATGTACTTGAATACTTCCCTTGTAATTATTTCACATGACTCAAAAAGCGTATCTCAATTTGTATGATTAGTGGTCACGTGGCGGCCGTGCCACCGCGGGGGCACATTACGGCACGTCTGGGACACTTGTAACTTAATTCTTATCCAATATGTAAGTCAACTTGAATAAGATGATTGAATTTGCAACGACCGATCGGGTAACTTACTCAGTGATATACGACTTGTCCTTAATCAGTCATAAAGACGTGAAAATATAACGCCAAATAAGTCCTATTATGATTTCATGTAAATTAAATTGTACAATACTCGTACCTACAAGTTTCAATAAGCACTACTATATTTTTTTCTGTTCGCAGTTACCCTTTACTTACCTACCATACATTCAAAATAATACTATGGATATAAAAACAATCTTATAACACGGTAAGTTAAAAGCTAACATTTATATAAATATCACAGAATAATTGAAATAATTTTGTTTGTAAATTAAATTTATTTATTTATGATTTAAAGCAGGCATTAATAATTATGATATATATGTATGTGTAAACAACGTTTTGTATGCATATTTTTTGTCGATAATATTTGTTAGTAATCTGTAAAAATATTTTAATTCAGATATGGAATCATTGATGCACAAATTAGACGACTATCGTCCGAAATAATAGAAAGCACAACATGGACACAAGAGAAGTTCTTTTATACGAACATAACAAAAATACTTTCCAAAGAAATTTCACGATTTCTTTCAATTGTGCTTGGGAAAGTCTTGGAGCTAGCCTTACCGATGTATAATCGATCACATTAGGTACTGATCAAGTTTATTATACTCTTTCCTCTCCTACACCCTGACTATCATCGTATCAACTGAACTCTCCTACGAGCAGCGACACGTATCTACTTAATTACATTTCTGTACACCGCTCCTACGACACTGTTAACCCTTGTCTGTTCCAGTCCCTCTGGGAATAAGCAATTTTAATAATTTTAATAATTATCGTAAAAATATTGTGCTTATTTATTTCAAAGACTTTTGTCATATTGTTCGGCGAAATAAGTACCAGACTTATATTGACGTTTATTATATTATTACACGATATTATACGATAATTGATTATATACTTTCAATACATATAATGTATTGAAATTATATAATCAATTATATCATTGTAAATTATATCCAGTCTGATATTGCACCAAAAACGGTATCAATCAAACCAAATGAAAAAAAGATTTCAATCGAATAAATTGAAATTTTGTATGAAGCGCCAAATTTACTTTGAAACTCATAGTTGTTTGATAGTATAAATAATTTAAATTATTTATATAGAGGAACCACCAAAATCGTTTAATAGTTCCACTCCGTCATTTTTAGTTATTAATATGATGCTTATAAAACAGGCGTACCTATATACATATATAAATATATATCTATAGGTAAATTTGTGCAAGGCATGTCCTTAACTAACTACAATTACCATCTCCCGATATGGAATTGATTATTGTACCAAAGTATTGAAATTATATAAACAACGAAGCGACTCTCTCAAATCAAATTAAACACCACCATCCAATCGCAAATCAGGCAGAAAACATTACCGAAGAAGATTGCCAAATTCAATACGCTTAAAGTGATAATATCAAAAGTCTCAGTCGTGCCCGAAGTTCGCCCACCATTTACAATTACTGACTTGACATTAATTGTGATGTAAACTTTGGCCGACAGGGTAGAACTGCTCCGCCACGTGTAAGCTATGAAACAAATTTTGGGGCTTTTCCCCCGGCCACGTCAGCGTGACCTTCCCCACTATTCCCAAACACAGCAAGAATGTACGACAGAGGGGTATCAACTCCTCTAAGCGCAGGTCTTCTTACGGTAGCTGCTGTTGCAAGTTTTGGGTACTTGTTTCTACTTCTTTATTGTTGTAATTTTCCGGGGTGATTCGAGTGTTTATGAGAATGCAGATAAGTGTTTTTTTTTTAAGTGAAGTGTTTTACAAATCTAAGGGTAGTCAAGTGTTTAATGTTTCTGTCGCACGCTCCGTTAACGTTTGTTTGATAGCTATCTCTGCACGGTTTATTTTCATTGTAAGTTTTATCAAATTGTGTCATATCAAAAGAATGGTAAAATGTGCAAATGAAACTTTTAATTCTTAAATTTTGACTTAACATTGATATATTATATAACCACATACTACTTAATATTCATAAATTACCCCCCATCAACAAATTAATCTGGCAAGTAACTATCTTTTTTATTTAAAGTAGTATTATAATTCTTGTATGTTTAGGGAAAACATGTCGGCCTCTAAATCTAAACTTTAGGTACATTAAACTAGATTTACCTTCACAGTATCACCTTTGGTGTACTTTCCCATGGGAACAGGTGTGAAAAGGTATAAAGGTGCCTTTTTCCATGAAGATTGTAAGAATTTCACTTATTCCATACTATTTTTTCCCTTATTTATTCAATAACCAATTTTTTATTCATTACACACACGTCAATAGACATTAAAGTAAGTAAAAAATAATTTTGAAGGTAAGAAAAATAGTTATAAACAATAATGTCCAAAATTCTGAAAGAAAATCAACAGTTTTCGAATTTTTTTGGGATTAATAACCTAATTCTAAGGTTCAATTGTGCCCATAAATTGCACTTTAGGGTTAAAAAGTAATACAAAAACAAATATTATATGGCGCTTAAATTTGTAAAGTTTTACATACGAGCTAATAAAACGGCTAAAGATCTATCAGTAGTATAGATTATAAATATTCATATAAATAATACTGATTCGTAGGTATAAGATAGTTTCTTTCTTTTGGTCAATTTTGTAATTAGCGGGGAACGCAATTTATATGAATCGTTCTAAATATATTCCTATTGCCTTAATTATTTTCCACATCATCATGTTACAAATGTAACTTGCCTAGGTTAGTCTTTAATACAATGTTATAATAAGGTAATGAAGATGGAAGATAGTTTAAAACTACATTTGATAAATATCTACTACGTTACTGTTTGGAGTTATATCCAGTCTTGCTAGATGCGAAGGAATCTTATTATGGTACAATCGTCAGCAATTTATAGTGCTGACTAGCTTTCGCCCGCGGCTTCGCCCGCGTTATATTCGAATTTCCCACAGGAAGGATATGTTTTAACAATACTGCCATACAACCTTTCACCCCCTCCTTTCAACCTTTTACAACCCTTTTCTGCTTTAAAAGGTAGCCTCTGTCCTTTCTCAGCCTCTAGACTTTCTGTGTACCAAATTTAATTTAAATCGGTTCAGTAGTTTTAACAATATTTCCATACAACCAATAATCCCTCCTTTCAACCTTTTACAACCCTTTACAACCTTTTTTGCATGAAAAAGTAGCCTATGTCCTTTCTAGGCTCCAGCTATCTTGTGTCAAAAGACAATGCCAAGATTTCTATGGCGCCATGCCCCACCAAATTTTTTCAGTTACAAACATAATTTATATATGAAATGATAGCTAAACATCTGCACTTTTGAAATAATAAAAGATAAATTATATTAAAGCAGAGGATCGGTAGTTATGATGGTATAAACAATATGATTTTTTTTCACAAATATTAAGTTTATCTTAGACTTTTTTATAAGATGCAATTTTTAGTAGCCATCTACTATATCCTAAAAACAATAATAACAACAACTAATTGTTCTAACTATAAAAAAACAATTTTAAATCCAGTTCAAGTAACGCTCATACTTTATTAGAACACACGATTGAGGCTATCTATCAAAGTCATCTTTATTTACGGATTCGTAAATAAAGATGACTTTATAGACCTAATATTACATTTCTATTTACAGTGCACTTCTTGATATATGTAAATACATGTTATTATCTAACGTAATATTTTTATTTTATTTTGCATCAGAAGTAAAATGCGTTTATTCCTAAAAGCCTTTTATTGAGAACTCATTCTTACTAAAATGAATGATTAAATAACACTATTGAACATAAAATATTAACAGAACAACAATTAAAGAAAAAAACTATTACCTATACTAAAAAGCATTCGACTTAGGTCCAATAGGTTTATGTTGGCTAAAAGGACTTGTATCCAGTGGCCAATAAAATTCTTTAAAAAAATAAGCTTTAAATTCTCCGACTAGGAAAAGGCATAGAATTCCATTAACAACTATTAAATGTAGTTTTTTTTCCCCAGCTTTTTAGATTTTTATATTTGTTGTTAGGATCTATAATTTAATTAAATATTTTTCATAAATGTGTAATTACTGTAACTTAAATTAATCCTTGGGGCAGATCTTGGCATTCTCTTTCATTTAAATCGGTTCAGTAGTTTTAACAATATTTCCATACAACCAATAATCCCTCCTTTAACCTTTTACAACCCTTTACAACCTTTTTTGCATGAAAAAGTAGCCTATGTCCTTTCTCAGGCTCCAGACTATCTGTGTACCAAATTTCATTTAAATCGGTTTAGTAGTTTTGGTGTGAAAGCGGAACAGACAGACAGACAGACAGAGTTACTTTCGCATTTATAATATTAGTATGTATGTATGTATAGTATGGCACAAAACAATGAGCTTTTCCACAAATACTATTTTCACAGTACTTTTGATTAAAATTTCACCGTCTTCAATTTTCACAGATGACACTCCAGTTTTATTTATTTGAGTTCATTAAAATGACGATAACTTTTTTTTTAATGAACCGATTTTGATGAAACAAAGTTTAGATATTATTCTGAGTTAAAACAAAGCAAATAGTGAAAGTTTCAAGCAAATCGGTTCAGTACTTTCGGAGATAAACGTGAACATACATACAGACAGACAAAAAATTCCAAAAAATTTTTTTTGCTTTCTAATAATCTATTTAAGTGCCCCTCTATCCATTTCAGTCAAAAATACTAAATGTACAGACAAAATATTTTTACTGTCTTATTATATGTATAGATTAGCTCATGCTCACCATAAAAAAAGTTTAAAATGTTTGTTACTGTTGTGAACATAAATAATAAAATTGACAAATTCATATGTTGAATAAAACTCTTGTACTGTTCCACTAATTTTATTATTATCGACCTGACCGGTTTCGCTTTACAGCATTTTCAAAGGTGTTAAAGTACACAGCTGTTCGTGTTTACGCTTCTATCTTAAAATTTATTTATTTATTTTTAGATAGAAGCGTAAACACGAACAGCTGTGTACTTTAACACCTTTGAAAATGCTGTAAAGCGAAACCGGTCAGGTCGATAATAATTAAAATTAGTGGAACAGTACAAGAGTTTTATTCAACATGTATAATAAGTTCCACCAAGAGCCAACAATTAACTCAATACAGAATATAGACAAATTCATACATATAAAAAATTCTTGGCCATAACACTAGAATCACGATTACGATGGGATCCTAGTATTGATACCTTAGCTAAGACTTGGTTCTGCAGCATACGAAGTAACAAAACGGAGAAACAACTTACAGCTGTCGAAACGGCAAGAATGATTATTTTAGTTATTTTTGTAGTGTCATGTACGTATGTACATATGAACTATTATTGTGAGGTACCGCTACGAATATAGAAAGTATTTTTATACTACAAAAATATGGTTGGTTTTAATTTATATATAAAATATATAAATTAAAAGTATTGAGTCATTAAAACATGACATAAATAACATAATGAAATTATCACTTTTTTTGGTTTCGTTGCAGATTCTTTTCAATATTACAATAAAACATTTTTGATTTAGGTTTTGAATCGTATGTCGTCTTGGTTATAGCATCGCAAGCATGCTACTATTGCATATTTCAAAATTTGTATTATTTGTAAGTTTGTATTATTTCTTAAACAGTAAATTAAAATAATGAAT
Organism: Scirpophaga incertulas; assembly: GCA_036419045.1. Taxonomy (NCBI): domain Eukaryota; kingdom Metazoa; phylum Arthropoda; class Insecta; order Lepidoptera; family Crambidae; genus Scirpophaga; species Scirpophaga incertulas. Next base: position 11,495,149 of record CM071626.1, on the reverse strand, counting down.
GACGATCATATCGGTTATCATATAATTAAGTTTTATAATTTTTTTTAAAAAGAAAGACATTCATAGAACAGTCTTGCACTGTTTCCCCTTAAAATATTATATGCATACTACTAAAAAATTTAATCTAAAATTATGAAAATGACGACGTTTAGCTATTATTGGCATTTTAAGTATAATTTTCTATATATTACCATGCCCTAGGGAAATGAGGCAAGTATTTCCTGCAGAATATTCTGAAAACCTCTTTAATTTGTTCTCTAATCAACCAAATATGAAAAGGAAAAAAATATAAGGTAAGCTGACTATTACGTGAGCTACAAATTAAAGTACAAATCGTGAATAATCACTGCAAGCTCGATTATTCGAAATAGGCGCCTGCGCATTAATCTTTAATTCCCTGAACAAAAGGAATCCCGTATCAGAGAACAGTTTAAACGAATCGTTATCCGTAGGGTTTAATTATGTCTTTGTGGAGGTAAAAGATGGGAGAATAATTCATGTCAAAGTGGGAAGCGCTTGTGACGAGACCGCTCGGTCGCTGACACAACAGAGAGCGGAAAGCGTTTTTCGACTTTTACAAGGTAATAAAAGAAACTACACACTAAATTCATAAAATTTGACATGACATTCCACAATTTCAGCATAAAGTGTTCTCAGAGCGACTATGGAGCCCTTGAAACTAATATAACAATGAATACCACCTAAATAATTAAAGTTATAAAATAATTATTTTAGCGTAGCATAAATGGTCACTAGAATAATTTGCAAATTTGAATCTGACTCTTTAAAAGAATAACTTAAAAGACAGAAATTGAAAGGATAACCACATACGAACCATGAAGCAGTCAGTGCTCATCTGCGGAGTTCTCAGATGGCTCTTATTTAAATTTAATTCGCTACGCTGTAGAGCTCAGTGATCATCCAGTCTTCAGACATAGCTAGTCGTCGACGATGACTCGTGCACTAGTAATTTATGACTTGAGACTTTGAAGCTATTATTACTTAAAAGACAGAATAACTTAAAAGACAGAAATTGAAAGGATAACCACATACATTTGAATGGAAAGACAAGTGAAGTCACTGCAAATGATGGGACCAATCAATTATCTTAAAACATACATTTAATATGTATATTGTCGAAGGATACTTAATTTCGCGCTAAAAAATAATAACTTTACATTCTCGCCATCTTAATGTTACATACATAACCGTTATAATTAATGAAAACAGACACAAACATAGACTCGTAGTAAAAATAGGATGACGAAACTCGCAGCGTTGATATAAACTAGTAAGGAATACATAAGTATGAAAAGCATTATAAAAAGAATATGTTTGCCCATTTTTAACACGAAAATATAACGCAATTGTGGAGCGATGTGATACAATCGGTCCGGAGACTCGGCATTACGCCATCTCCGGTAGTAAAGTTGCCATTCTACGCCAGTGATTCTTTCTTAATATTTTATTTACAAGATTAAGCCGGGCGTTCCCGGCCGTGCCAGTTCTATAACGCCAGCTTTATGTACTTGGAACAGTGGGGAAAACGGTCAACTTCTGGTAATATTTTCGAGATGCTCCGAGAGCTTCTCAACTCGCCGGCATCAGTTTGTCAAATATCTTGTGAAACTCCAATTTTAGGGTTCCATTGGAATCCTTACAGGATCTCTCGTTGTCTGACTGTCAAGATTCTGGAAGGCGTTATCGAGATATCAAGTTAAAATATCAAATACACTAGACTGCACTGCCTTACAGCATTTAAATATCAATTCGAAATAAATATCGACGTAATTAAAAGATACGAGCTTTTATGTTCCGCTTATACCGCATATTTTGACATTCGCGTACCTACTTATATATAGAAATACCATATAGATACGATATAACGTCGAATCACGAATTGTGACGTAAAGTAGGTATATAATCCGAAACTGTTAAGTTTGTGGCTGAATGATAAGCCGTCAAACGCCTCCGTTGGTTTATAAAACCCAGAGGTCGAATCATAGACGAGACGTTCATAGACTTCGTCTTGGACCCAATTTTGATGATAACTAAAACTGCTTCAAAGGTTTTTTGAAAAATCAATATTTCTAGCCAGTAATCTAACCTGATGATTTTGGCAAAATAACAGTGTATTGTTCACCACTAGACACTTTCGCTAATAAGAAACAAATTCTGGCAAGATAAACTTATAGACATATGTAACGATGTGAGCTACAATTTACTAGCAGCGTGCAGAAATTTTACCTCAACAAAACGGTTGTTTCGTTGGTTCCACGCTTGCTTAATTGGGTCCGAGCTTGCTTAATTAGTTCCACTACCGGCTTAATATACACTAGAAACTATATATATCCAACGTGTGACGTCATTAAGTTATTTTACGTTATTAAACTTTCTGTACGGAACTATAACTATGGGCTTTCTGCAATCCATATTTCACAAGTCAAGTGTCGTAATATGACAATATAAACATACTAAGTTATAGTTACATTTTAAATTATAGGTAAACTCGGAATACTCAATGTTAAAACTTAGTTATTAATAGTTACTTTGAATGAAAAGACAGAATATATATTAGTAGAAAAGTATATTTTTTTTATTTAACTAACAACGTTTTGATCTTTTAGTATTTACACAGTATTCATGATTAAAATTTTATCAACAAGCTTCTCTCCAAAAGAGTTTCCAGCTCTTGCGGATTCCGTGACATGAAGCAGTCAGTGCTCATCTGCGGAGTTCTCAGCTGGCTCTTATTTAAATTTAATTCGCTTCGCTGTAGAGCTCAGTGATCATCCAGTCTTCAGACATAGCTAGTCGTCGACGATGACTCGTGCACTAGTAATTTATGACTTGAGACTTTGAAGCTATTATTACCATAGCATACCGATCTCTTTATTTACGTTTAAACACAACTGTCCAATAATCTATGTTGTTCCGTTGTCCTTGTGTTTGTCTAGTTCTACATTTACTTGGTAAATCAATATGATATCGAGTGCATACGACGTACACGGACACGCAAATTCGTTGCTTTGAGTAAAAAATATATCTTTTACTCATTTTACCGATTACCTTCGAATAGATTTGTAATGTATTGTAGATAAATTATAGTTTTTATTCTAAGTGACATAGAAACGTTTCTTATGACACTTCAATGATTTATCTTATGTAGCTTTATAACTGTTTTATTCCATGCGCTCTGATTTCTAGAGATATTAAGTAATAATACTACGAAACATCGAAACTCGGTAGTGTCGACCGATTGCTCACGCATTTCATACGTAAATCGTAATTGCAGGCCGACTTCTGTCAGTCGGCTCGCACTGTCACACGAGCTGGTACAACATTTCATCAAAGTCGTTAACCAGTTACAACAATTTTACCGATACATCACGTCATTGACATTACTTTGAATGGACGAAGTTCGAACGAATATTTCATGCGTATGACATGAGTTATATGTGTGAATTAGTAGCAATCAACGATACTTAACGATAGTATAATAGACTCAGAATGAAATGGCATGACATTTTTACTTAGTTAAGAAAATCTGTGTGATTTTTATTGACTTCTCTTTGCATATAGTACAATAATAAATTATTGATACATATCCTTGAGCTGCTGTAAAGGTTGCATGGGGCAAAAGAATTGTGCCCGAATGACCCAATAGGGAACACAGTTGCAACTAGCGGATCGTAGCTTATTAGCTATCATCCGCTAGTTGCAGGAGTTTAATCAATACACACTAAAGTATGTCTATATTTCCTCAAAATACGAGAAGAGTAATATGTAGGAGATGCGCGTTATTGTGTATTGTTTATTTATCTTTACATTATATTTAATTTTAAATATCCATCAATACATATATTATTAGCAATATCATATATACCAGTTAGATTTGTGTGGATCTCTTAGTGATTACTACTTTCAACAAGGATACAGTGTGCAGACATTTGACATGTTTCTATTCAATGAATATTTTAGCAACGGTATGTTTAAAAGTACACCCAAACCATTTGTATCATTTAATTATAATTGACGAAGATTCGGGAAGTTCCTCTGGCACAACTAACTTCGTTCCGTTTATTTTCAGATTCATGAGTGATAAAAAGAATGGTCGTAATCTGTCTGGTCCATTGACCAGAACATTTTTATTTAATGTTATTTCCAGAATGGAAACCTGTTAAGCTCCGTCAAGTTTTCGAAGTATTTCTAATTCGAATAGCAACACCAAATGCACTCAAAATACCACTTTCTATTTACTAGTAGTTAATAGAATAAAGCAAACCATTAGTCATAAAGTAAGCTTTACAGAGTAGGATTATAATGGAAACATTATACAATTGTAGATAAGTCCTGAACATTCGCAATTGGTGCTTAATTATATATATCCTGGTTCTCTTAATATTTCTTATCTTAACTAATTAATTATTAGTTGTACACTGTAATAATCGGTGTAATTATACATTATTATAATTTTGACACGTGTTCATAGAAATTATTTATTATTAGAAAATTGTACATTTATTCCACAAGAACAACTTTTTGCATTACTTTTGAATTTTGCAATAAGAGCATTCAAATAACAGTATTTTAAAATTTGCTCGAAAAAACGGCATTATTTCCAGAAAAGTACAATTGTACATATAATTCCTATAAGTCTATCATATAAGTCTATGAGTGAAACATTGTCTTCATCATCGCGACTACATTTTTCGACTATGCATCACTTGGAAGACTCAAAGAATAAAGGAAGGGAAATTGGTCCATACATCCTCATCTATTCTTAAAAACTTAAAACCTACCTGGTGGTTTTAAGTTTCCTCACATTATTTTTCTTGTTATTTTTATCTATAACAAATAATACTGAGTACACCAGTAAATTAATACTCTTGCTGTGACCTTACAAACTTACACCAGTTCTCCAATTCTTGAGCTTTTCTTTAACTAGAATTAATTAAATGGTACTTAAGAGTTGCCACGTGGCCTTGTACAGCATTATATCCTTTCATACGCTGCAGCCTTTCCTCCTTTAACAGATATCTTTTATCTCAAACGTAATTTCGTTCTCATATCTTTCCTCCACTATGGAGTGATATCCAGGGTTAAATCATGGGATACAATCCTGAATCATTTTTTTCAAACAAACTTTCAACATACTCATTCTTCACCGTTTACAGTGCGCCGGTCCTGTAAATTTTCTCTCTGTAAATCTATTTTACTTCTAGCATTGAGCGTTTGCATCGCTCAGAAGGAGATCCGATCGGTTCAGCTTAGATTATCTCAAAAATGCTCTAGTATCAAGTCTTGTGCAAAATTATATATTAGATATCAAATTCAACAATCGTCTATCAAAATTGCGTTAAACTTCATAGTACGAATTAATTATTCTATTCAATTTAGGTAAATTGAACAGCGATTAAAGATTATGCTGAAGCGAATGTCCAATTTGCCGTTAATGTGTAGCTTATGTATTAAAAAATTTTAAAATTTATTTATATTTTCATTTAATTCAAATAGGAAGAGGTCTGCAATTAGTGTATGTTATTTTTTGTGACTTGTTCTTATTATTAGTTTTTATTTAAATTGTAATACTCTAATAGTGGTCCAGGTTAGGAAAGGATCTGATTATGTAATTTATAGTAATTTAAAGGAATCGTAAAATTTTATACTGACATACATTACTCAGTTTTTTAATAAAGCTACATATCTCTAACATAGCAGAGCATGAGATAAATATGTTTTACGTTTATTTTTCATGCATTATTTTCTTTACTTACCTTGAAAATAAAATTATATTGTTAAGGTACATGAATGTATGAAAAGAAATCCAGGAACGATTTATAAAATGGACAGCAATTATCGAATTGATTTAATAGTTCTGTTTATTTGAAACCAATAATTTAAATTTAGCATTGCGTTGTTCATAAGTACTTTTGTTATATATTTTATATTATATTATTGGTAGCGATTTGTACGAACACATTGCATTAACTGTCGACATACATCCCCTTTACAGTAAGATAGAAGATCTGTAATACGATTTTCTGTGATAAAACATATCTTATCACATACACAAATGTTACACTTAATGAAAGACGCATTAATGCACTGCCCTAGTCTATTGTCCCATACCCCACATACATTAAAAAGGCAAAAATGTCGAGGCGACAATCAATAATCAGCTAACAATGCAGCATCAACAAATAATGATTGGCAAAAAGTGCCCCCCAAACATGGGGAGCAAATGGAATTGAAATAACAATAAAATTATACTTGTACCGACAATATTCCGCCCATGCGCTTACTGAACCCAACAAATGGCCCAGCAAACCATACGATGACAAAAACAAGTACAACTTCAATAGTTTAACAAAAAGTCAAGCAAATATAAACCTAAAACACGACTGAATATAGCTTACATGGCAAAAGTACAGATACAATAACGTTGTCAAGCACTTTGTGCACAAATAAATTTGGGGGCATATAATCGATTATATCCAGTTACATATGGGATCATAGCTGAGTGGATGAGGGATTGTTTATAGATTAAGTTCAATGTTTGATCAAATTAATTTTTGTTCTATGGATCAACTGGTGCCGTGAACCCTTTTTTATTTTGATCATACGATATAGATTGTACTTTTACATTTACGTATTTTTAATACAATAATAAACACACTTCAAAAACACAATTTACGGAAACATTTAACATTTAATTCTAACACAATAGATTTGACCCTTGTTATATTGTCCCTGACGTAAAATTTTGTATTCAATTTTAAACGTATTATTTAATAACCCCGATTCATAGTTTTATGCATTCTTTTAAATGATACTTCTAGATCCATTTACAGCATCCACATTGCAAGATACCGGTAAATTAGATTGAGTGCAAAATGGTGGGGATTAGTGCATAAGATTGATTTCCTATTACTGGTTGAAAATATAGAATATCTGTTGCATTAACAAGTTTCCGACGTTTTGTTATTATTAAGAAATATCTTAGCTGTTCGGATTAAAAAGTTTGAATAACCTATGTCTTTCTCTGACCGTTAGTGGCGCTCTGTCAAATCAAATCAAATCAAAATTAACTTTATTCAAATATGACTTTATAGAAAGCTTTTTTGAATCGGCCAATTTTTCCTCTACCACCCATTCAGGACGTATTTTTAGCTGATAAGAAGAATGGGCGCAAGAAACTTATCAGCTTTATCAAATGTAATAACAACATTTACAATAAATTATGTTATTATCATACAATGTACGATGTATTTACAATTTATACCGGAAATCAAATAATTACAATTTAGAATGTAATATCTTCAAATCTACACCAAGCGTTGGCATCATTTAAATAATCGTTGACTTTGTAATAGCACTTACTCATTAGCGTCTTTCTAACATGTACCTTGAACTTATGAAAAGGCAATTCAGCTACACTATGTGGAATCTTGTTATAAAAATTCATACATATGCCCACAAACGAAGCTCTAGTTTTTTGTAGCCTGTACGTGGTCCCGACACTTGTCTACAAATCATGATTCGCAGAACCTGGAGTAAATACTACCATGTTCCAATTTTTTAATTATACTAGCTTACTACTGTTGCATTTACTATAAAATTAAAAAACAAACTCATGCAGCAAAAAAAAATATGTTAGATATCAATCGCACAGCCTGCTTGTTCTATTCGATTGAAATAAGGCTATCACTTATTGCTTATCGGAATTGGGAAAAATATTATACTATTTTTGTGTGTTTTAAAGTCAACTGAAATAAAACAATGTTTTATACTAAAAATACTGACAGTTTAGTCAATGCGAGCGTTAGTGGACTTGCCATCTACGGCCTAGTAAATGTCATATCAGGATACTTCACTGTGAGTAGATAATACCGGAGCATCACGTCACACCTCGTTACAACAAGCGATGCTAAATCGTAAGCCAATTGCGTAAGTCTCAAAAAGTAACTCTCACCCTACTGCGGCTAACATCAAAGAGTGCCCATCTAAATCCGACTAAGTACATTATTATACCGTGAAATGTCTGCATCTGTTGGTTTTTTGCTATTAAATACAAATAAGCATTGATCTCTTGCCCTCCCTAAACTGTCGACAGCTCACGAGATATTTTTCGAAAATGGACCATCCGTCTGCACTTTTCGGACGATTTTACAACTGGCATCAATGAAACGTCTATAACAAACGAACTTTGACTTTGTGCGTATAATCAAAACGTTTATTTTAGGGTGTCGATAATAAGAAAGGTCGTTTGGGTCAGCTCGCAAATTGAATTTATACTTGTACCCAGATCTGATTACTAGTGCACGGGTGGCGATCCACGCTTGCACCGTTATATCTAACCTAACATTTTTTAAAAGCTTTTTCGCGAATAACGTCTTATGATTTTAAGAAAAATATAAATTAAATTTTTCTTTACATTACACTATTTGCGTTACATAAATCAGAACTATAAATATTTTCAACGATACTATGTATCATATTTGTATATATTATAGTTATACATTACACTATAATAAACAACAAAAAATCAAATCCTATTCTAATAAATAATAAAAATTTATTAGAATAGGATTTGAATAATAAAAATTTAATACTATTCTAATAATGTAAAAACTGATCAATCGTTTAAAATGAATTAAAACAAACTAACAGTCAAATTTTCTTAAAAAACTTCACATCTCACGCAGTCGTCATAGTGCTATTTCAACGTGATGCTCTCTGTACACCTAATCAGGGTAAGACATGAGCAAACTTTATAATCCTCAGGAAGCCCCTGGGTGTTTGCCGGCCAAAAATAGCATTTGCACAGGCCAATAGAGTACGCAATAAAAAATTAATTACATTTTTAATCTACGAAAACGTGAGCAGAAGGTGGATTAAACGGATATAACGAAGCTGGAAGTGGCGAGACAGGCCGCGACGCGAAAATGTGTTTTTCATCATATTTATATATTAATTTAGAACTTTGAAAGAAAATGCTAAGTCTCTTATTGTTAAAAACAAATATAATACAACATTGTTATAAATTAGCAGCAATAAAATAAACAGATATTCGATAACTAAAATACACACAAATGTTAACAGAACTAAGCAACAGGATAGATAAATCTGTCTGTCATAAGAACAAGTTTCTTCATCGTGAATCGAACTTACCACTTGAAAACCAAAAACAGATGAAATCATGAAATAATTTCGTCATTACTATTACTTTTGTTGGCTAAAAATCACCTATATAAAATTTTCAATAGCTGTTATAGAAATCATGAAAATTCATAAATAATTTTTATTTAAATATTTTATTGAATTGTGCCAAAAATAAATATTTTATGATATACACCCACGTGTAGGTTTTGTATTAAGCTTCATCATTTCGATATTTGTCAATTATAGCTGTAACAAATAATAAAATAATTGTATAATGCTACATGTCACATTCAGAGGTCTTCGTTCAATGTAAGCCCTCGGCGACCCCGAGGCGTATACAGTGGCCCTAATGTGATTTTATAGAGACCATAGGATGTCGATTAGACAGCGCTAGTGGGGCTGACGCCCAACCCGCGGTTATTTATTTTTTAATCTGTGCTTGTTACTTCAGATTGAGATGTTTTGTAGCTTTTTATTGGCTATAATTAACAGAAATTGGATGGCCTGAAGCTTCTTTTTTTTTCTTTTGAAATTTAATTGGAGATTTTTCTTAATTCACCTAAGAGTAACAAGTCTAATATGCATAGAGTACCTAGCCGTATTAAGTGTAATGCGCTCAGGTCAGGTAGGTATGATCTAGATGAATGACGATTGAACCAACGGCTTCAGTAATGTTATATTAGATTAACTCATAGGAAAGATATATTTTCCTGTGGTAAAAATTATCAGATATTGTAACGTCTATACTATTAGAATATTCTGTATTCTGGAAATTTCTCGGAACTTGCAATTATATGTAAAGTTTTAATCTTTTAACGGAATGTTTTAGAATTTTCTCAGGTCTCGAAATTATAAGTAAATTGTTATTTTTAATGCAAATCTGCCCATCTGCTAGTTTTCAAGCTACGCTCATGCAATCTACGCATCTGCATTTCTATAATTAATCGTGTCATGCATGTACAGAGTTCAAGTATGGGATATTGGACACCTCTAGATAGTCGGCACGGATTGCCCTAGGAAAGTGCTCGCTACACCCAACTTGTATGTAGGATACACTGGGGGTACTCCCCCACAGCACTGCCGTTAGTGTTAAGTGAGCTGGACAGAGGTGATCTATTAACACCCAAGCCCAACACAACTTTGTGTTGATTCCATTGGGATCGCGTATAGTATTACTGTATGTGCAAATGGGTTGTATTCTGTCTGTAATGTGTACTGTAGGAGTACTGTAAGTGTTATGCTTGATATGCTGAGGACTACGCATGCTATTAGCTATAAATCATAATCTACTAGAAAACTAATAGATGGACAGATATATTTATTACTTTATAGACTGAATTATATGTATCATTAACTTCTCAGTTGCTACCTACCTATGTAATGTTCAAATATGAGTCTTTGGTGTAACTACAAATAAGAATGTCTCAACTTTACCTTGGAATAATATATTATTTTCAATTTAACTGTTTACAAATACGTTTAACACTTATAAATCATCTTATATTATGTTGTATCACTAAATTGCACTGTTTTGGCTTATAACTTTCACTTTTAGCACTTTTATTGGACTGAACACTTGTAATTTACTTTTCTCTTTACTTTTTGCTGTATATTTGTTATAATTTCTTAATAATTTTTATTATTTTCAACGATTTCTCTTGGTTTGTTAGGAACATTCTAGAATTTGACAACGTATGACAACAGTCCGACGTGACGTCACATAATTCCAAATGTCTAAATTTAAATATATTTATTATTTTTCATGCCATGTTGGACTCCTTTTTATGAATTTTATGTCATAATTTTAAATTTTTCTATTTAGTTTCGAACACCATATCTGGCTATTATATAAGGCGGTCCAGGGTCTCTTGAGGACATTCTACTACTACTTCTGAAGCTAAAAACAACCTTCATACTACCTTAAGCTCTCTGTGAAGATAAAAGTCTTTCAAGTACTGTGAAAACTCGGCTCCACGTACTATTGCTGCCACATCGAGCCTCCAACGTTCTCCGCCTGCCTGCTTGCTACTTGCATCCCTGCCTACTACTGCATCCCTGCCTGCTGCTGCATCCCTGCCTGTCGGCTGCGGAGTACTGGCCAGCCTGCTACGGCATACCTATCAGCCTGCTGCAAGATACCTACCAACCTGCCGCTGAATACTGCCAGCCTGCCGATACTTGGTCCACTTTTGATCCTGGTACCGCCTTCCTTTCTTCCCCCTTCTCTATTATTGTTATTTTGTATTTTCAACTTATTTTTTTTAAGTTTCAGCCGTGCTGTCCTAATAATTCATTCAATATATTAGTCTCTTGTATTCATCTTTTATTAACCTGATCCTATTTAGCTCCGTAGCCTTCCGCTACGTGACAATATCCTTTCCGGTCTATCCCGGATATCTACACCGAACATCCAAATTAATTTTATAATATTGGTCAAAATATTTATAAAATACCAACTTTTTACCAATTTTTTACCAACGTTTGATGTTCAGTATATTTTCATAGATTTTTCATTTCTTTATGAACTACATGAACTATCAAGAAATCGGAGATTACCAAGTTCAGTAACGCATCCACGCCCTTAGCCCCAATTCTCTAGAGATTATTTTTCCCCTTCATAATCCGTTAAGATTTTGTGATCCCATCAAAGACTATCTTGAAAGCTAGCTGGATTAACTCGCTCTTCTGGTGAGGATGTGATATGCTGTTTTAGTCGGAGGAGTGCTGTCTTGAACAACACAAACCAATTCTATTTGCATTTAGCGATTTTAAATTACATATCATAAAGATGACCTATGTGGTCGAGTTTATATTAGTGTTCAATCGATGTCGCCAGCTTAAATTTTTGAACAAAATCTATGAACAAAATCTATGTGCCCCTAGTGGAAACGTAATAAACTAACATGAGTTATACATTTTTTTAATACCTATCGAAAACGATACGATATCGAATATTCATGGTACAGCCACTGATGACCACAACAAAATATACAAGATAATTTATACGGGATTAATCGACAAAAATTATTATTAATTATAAATACCGATTACTGAATATCTAACATTTCATTATTCTTTTTAAGTTGGTATTAATTATGTATGCATCAATCTTTATGAATTATAGACACGAATACGTGCTATTGTCTGCTGTACCAAAATTAAATCATTCCTACGGTGTATTATAATTCTCATTATTCACTTTTTGACCTCTTCAGCGGTAATCTGTAATGTCCATGTCTTATAGTTCCATAACTGTTCATTAAATAAACTTTTTTATAAAACAATTTAATAAACTATTTTATTTAATAAGCGAGGTGTTTTCTCCCTGGTGGCGAAAGTTTAGCCAAATACTATGGTTACACTAAAGTTCTTGCGAGGGTTGCAGATTTACTATGAATCTTAGTGAGCCACATGTACGAGCTACATGGGAGAGTAACTTACCATCAAGTAGACAGTATGCATTTTTGTTATATTTAACCAGTATAAAAATACTATGGATATTGATCTTAAGAACGCGCTTGGTGCCCGAAGGGAGATTAAGTGCAACCACGTACTCGAAAATTGCTTCTTGAATAATTAGGAGCCTACTATAATTTCCAATTACCGTACCCGATCAAAGACAAGTTTTATGAAATTATCCATGTATGTCATTTAATACAACATTTGAAATTTTAATACATGAATTTCATTAAAGCATATATGTTTAATTCCAACGTTTAACTCAATATTATAATACATTAAGGCTGGCGCTTCCTTCGCCTTCATATTGCTCTGCAGTCCAGATAGGTAACGCTGCCAGTATAATAGAATCCATGACGTAACTGACGTTGTTAATGTATTTGCAAATGGCTAGAGTTATATATACTATAATAAAAAAAATAGGAAATAATATTGTAAGTGTATTGAACAGATCCAGTCAGTCTGCATGAGACGTCCTACAGAAGAGTGCACTTTACGGCATACTAATTATCTGGTCTCCGCCTGGTCTTATTTTTCGATTGACAGTTTTAGTTATAAAATAACATCTTGGAGTGCTATAAACACCAGGCAGGCCATCCAATTTTTATTTTCTTTTTTCAAACACTGTACATTTTTTTACCTTCTGTTTTTATTTTCGCCGCCTTCCGTTTATTAGGTAGCACGTCCACGAAATAGATGTCAGATTACATTTATATTACACATATTCGCTATTATAATATTTATCATATGTTAATATTGCAAGAAACTGCAATATCAAAATAATCAAATCCAAACTTTGTTATCATAATCTTTTTTGTATATGCTTTATATTTGTTAAAAGGCAAGCCAATAATACTTTGTGGACCTTTATAGTAACAAGTTATTTGCTTATAAATTAACCTCTAGAGTCTAAATTTTGAAGCATTAAGAGAAACTTTAATTTTATCTTGTGTTTAACTGATAAATTTTATTAAAACTTGTTTAGTTTTGAAGCATATTGTATGTTCTTACATATTACTTATTAAACGAAACTTTATTTTGAAGTATTGCTATTAATGGCAATGGATTCTCTTATACTTAAAATGTCAAAAAAATCACAGCTACGGGATACAGACTTCACTTTATACATTGCTTTTTGATGAGTGACTTATAGAACAAGACAGAATCTACCGCCCTCGTCTCTGGCGACTCTACCAAAAGCATTAAAGTCACTCTGAAGTTCGCACGTTAATTCACAAGACTATAATTACAGGCTATGTTTTGTTATATATCCCTGCATTATTAAACGGGCACGCAGCGCGACGCTGTGACGAGCTTCACTTGTCCCCTAATCACAATAACAATAACTGGTTGTGAATACAGGATGAATCTGTTTTACTATATGAATGAGTACGCTTAACTAAATAAATAATAAATAATAAATAGAAATTTATCGCTACACCTATTATATTTAACGTTTTTAACATAGTTAGAACTAAACGAACATGTTTTTAGTTTACTCACATAAAATGTAATTTTTTTAAAATGTAAAATATACTTATAATGGTATAAATATCAAAGTTGCACGACAATGCCGCAATCCTCTAAAAGTAATAATTGCCGATACACTTAAAGTTCTACAATTTTATAAAATTATACAGCTAATATATAGAAAAAATGCTACTCTATTATATTGTTTAATAGTATTTTAAATTTTATGACAGGCAGTTCTCTGTCGTTTGAACGAAACCTATAGAATGAAGGAGTATGAATCTGGATTATATACAATAACCGGAATCACATTACTTGTAGTAACATTATAGAGAGCAATGAAAATTATAAAAATTTGTATTGAAACTTAATCACCTAAAAGTTAAATAGATAAACAATGTACCTGCACAGTAATACAATACATCACCAAATTGAAAAAAGTAACAAGCCACGCCTTATAAGGCTATTACTTCTGTTACTGACACTAATTACATTTGCAATACCATAGACAAGATTTTCATTACAAATCCCAAGCAGACATCAGACACGATTTCAAAATATCATATCAAGATTCAGAAGCGAATCGGTCAATTCCTCCACACAATTACCCTCCGTAGAAAAATAATTTTATAATTAAATAGATAAAAAGGTAGGAAAGTCCTAAAAATAAAGTAAAAGTATAAAAATAAGAATGATTACAACAATTTAAAGAATTAATAAAAACCGACCACTGTGAAACATTAAATACGAAAAGAATAGAGTAATCTTGAGTTTTACATATAATTCTGAATTGGAAAATCTTTTGCCTTACGGCGAGACAGCGAATCAGTAGCAACTGATGAATATCAGGTGCTACTGATTCATAATCTGTTTAGTAAAATCCAACAACAAAGCGCGCACCCTTTATGCTGTCGCCCCAACCCTATCCCAAAAGTAATTATCATCAAAACTGAACTGCAATCAAAAACGTAGCTAAAACTGCTTCGTTGAGATCAACGGTAAATATTACAGCAGCTATCGAATTAGAATACGACGTACATCATCCCGGGCTGCCGAGATAATTACCTTGTTGAACAAAGGGTTAAAACGAAAAACCTAATATAATTTTAATTTTAATTATGCTTACCCTTTTGGGAAAACAAGTTTTGAATTTCCGTTTTAACTTGGCTTTAAGTGGATATACTATCTGTGGTGGATTTTTCACTGTGAACATTAGAAAATACATAGAGAAAATACAATGATCATATAATATCATACAATAGAAACCATATCATATAATAGAAATTATATAACTAATACAGTTATTATTACATTAATTAAGTTTAAATTTTCAATTAAGTGAGCAACTTTTTCTCTGGATAATAATTTTAACATTCCAACCGTAATCCTTCTCTGTATCAATAAATGCCTATTATCTATATTTTAGATCGGTGAAAAAAAATCAAGTAGATAAAAACTCGTCTGAAAAGTATATCTAGGAAAGTGAAACTTAACTTTTTACTGAAAATATGTTTCAATAATATTTTTAAATTTATTCGTTTATTATAGATGTAACACAATAAAACTAGTTGCTGACGATTCACGATGGATATAAGTAAAGACCATGACGATTAAATTAATAAAAGTCAACTTACATTGAATATACTTCCTCAGCGAGGATACATTTCAAAGCGTCGGGAAGAGGTCATAGCAACTATTCATCTTACTCAAAACGGCCTTTCTGAGATGCTCAACCTGCAGGCGTGCTGCAATTTGTTAAACTTAACCTAAACAGTCGAGTTAGGGTAAGCCCAACTGCTGTACAGAGACCTCTGCACAACCCAAATCCACCAACAAATTAAAGGCCTTCCGAATGAGTTAGTAGCTCACGTTACCCAAGCCGCGAGGAAATGATGATTTGAGTCATTTATCATTTTAATACAACCACCACCCTTGCTAATAGGCTGTCGAGGGAATTAATAGGTGTAATATTATTTTCATTGGTAATTTTGCGGGCTGTTTCCATGTTCATTATTTTCAACCCATTCTAACTTTTAATGGGTGCGTGTACAGCAGCATGAGTAACAGAATTCATTATGTAATTATTATCGTTTCAATGAATTCTTAGCTTTTATTCAATTTGAATGTTCATTGTCATTAGCAAAAGCTTGGCGGTAATTTATCTTGAACTTCATCGAATGCCAATTTATACCTACATTCATTATTTTCTAAGTTTTCTGTTTCTTTACTCATATTAAGTTATTTCTTCTCTCCTCTTATATACATACTATTATATATACGCAAAGACAGTATCTCTGAAGCTCAACTATAAAATTGTAGATAAAATAATTATGCAAAAAAATTATTATTGTTCTATAATACAACCTATATTACTTATAGTTTTTTTCAAAATTATGTATATTAATATCTTATGATGATTAAAATTAAATTATTTATTTTGAAAATTTAATGGTGTGAGTTAATTCAAACATTCTGACTTAATGGCGGCACTATGCAGTAATACTGAAATGAGTAAACCACTTTAATTTTCGGCCCACTGTTTAATCTATTTTCCATGTATATCGTTGCTGGAGGGAGACACTACATCAGGATCATCTACGTTTATGTTCGGCCTTACTTCTGGAAAGCAACAGTGTTCGCATTGCTATATTCCGGTGTTAAGGGTAAAATATGTAATGACATTACTGAGTACTGTAACTTTCATCTTATATCACATATTGGTAAGGTACTACTGTCATTTTTGTGGGGATTACAGGTTGTTACGAATCTTACAGGAACCACATGTACTATAAGCAACTATGGTCGCTTATAATCAAGTGGGCCGTCTTTTTATTTCTATCGATAAATTTTTGGGATACTGCCCTAAAATTGTTAAATAAAAAAATATCACAGAAATCCAAATAATAACAAAATAGGAGTGGTGAGTACCACTCAAACTATCGAAAATGCATATTACCAGGTCGCTCCTCCTACTACATATACGAAAACAATAACTACTTAATCACGTCTACGTATAAATTGTACGAATTGTAAAATTTGCCTTTGTTACTTACTACAACTTGTGACCGGTTACCATGGTCTATAGATTTAGACTTCAAGAATACGACATTAGCATTTAGTACACAATTCATTACTTTTTGTGATGCAGTACTACTAGCTGTAGAAATAACAAGAACCAATGTACAGACTATTATATCTATTCTAAGAAATTTAAGAAATTAAGCAAAGTTTACTACTATTCTATACTAGCCGTAAGAAACAAATAAACCCTGTCGGAAACTTATTTTATAAGAAAATAATATTATCTTTATATTAAATAAATCACAAGCTAGAAGAAAATTCCCGAAATGGTAAATGCAATAAAACGTAACAATTACAAACGCATGTTTTGTCAGCAACTGAAGAGGAATGTGCGAATGTGTTCAATTACTTAAAACATTAATATATATTTAAAAATTTACAAGTATTTCTATATGATATTTTTGCTGTGTAATATTGCGTTTCACCTACAAAACACCTTTATTAATGAATATTACATAACATTATATAGCTGTAGTCTACACTGCGGCCCAACTTATATTGCGTCTACGGCGCTACGTTATATTGCGTGTAGGGTGCTACGATATATGCCTCTAGTTGTAGGTGCATTACTTATTGCTACTACACATCAATACCAGACTAATTAATATAATAACTACCATAACCCTATTTGGATTTTATTCTCTACCTAGTATTTGACCTACCTATTCCATTATTTGGAAAAAGTGCAACATAACTTAATCTCTACATCTTAAACCGATTTAACAACTACCTTCACATATAGACTTATTACATATTCCGTTTGATTCACAACAATTATTATTATTAGTGGGGTTTCAAAGATGTTGAATGTAGCGACATTATTATTTACTTTTCATATTCTTTATACCCTAAATACAATATTTATATGTAACTAGAATTACATAATTATATTAACATTTCTAAAATCAACTCTTTCATTATTTTGAATGAAGTTTATTAATAAAGTTCCGTATTTTACGGATTTTCTCTTATACATTATTAAATTACAATAAAAAGTGAGGTGTTAAAGAAAATAGGTTTGCAGCGACTTACTTGCACAAAGTGGATATGGACCGTCAGACATACTCAAAACACTTTACAAGCTAGGTATTAGCCGTATGTTCGTATATTATGCCATCGGTAGATATACTAATACTTGCTCTATCGAAGATCATAAAGATTTGGTACTCTGCGTTTTTAAAACTACAACATTTTTTAATGCTGTTAAAGCCACAATTTAAAAAATTCTTATTAGAAACGAAGTATTAAAAATCGTTACCTAGGACACTACCTCGTATAAAACATGACATAAGACAGAAGGTGAAAGAATTGAAAATATACTTTACTGATGAAAAAAGATCGAAGAATACAACAAACATAAAAACTAACAAAATAACCAAATGTATACTCACTGATCTAAAGAAGCTGCGCAGTTGTTGTTGGTCGCAAAGGTACAACAGTAATCACCATCCTACGTCAGTGATGCATTGATGTCAAGTTACCATCAAGGCAACTAACCAAGGAGCCGCCAAGCTTGACTTTTGTGAAAAAGGAGTACAGATTTTAGCCAAAACGTTAACTGTTTCTAGTTAATATAATTTATCAATAAAATTCTTTTTAGTAATACCATTTTAAAAAATGCACCGTGTAACTATTAACAGAACTCTGTACCTGTCCCCAAGATACAGGCTACTTAAACTTGGCCAACGTTCCAGAATTTATAATGTAAGCACTTGTCTAGCCCAGATTTAAACTCTTCAAAGTAATACAAATTATGGCTAACTTTGAAAAGATACAGCACATCAATGGTAAGCGTCTGAAAAATATATATTATATATTTAGAAATAAGTATTAAAGCAATGGTAGTGTAAATCAGACACAATATAGGTCTATACCAAGTCACAACTAACTCTCCAAAATAAATATCTACATAGAAATTATGAAGATTACGTAAAGAAATTAAAAAATTACGCAATTTATTTTTTCTAAATAAAGCATATATTTTAAGTATCTCCGTAAATAACCAATACCCAAGGACTATCTCTATCCTGTTAATCATTTTCACATCTGTAAGGTTGACTAGGAGATCCCTTTATGTATTATTATATTTTTGTTTATTGTACAGTTCTTGAATTGTACTTCAAAAAATAATATACTTAAATACAACTGTGGCTCTACCATGAGTTTGCTATCGTTTTCGATAGGTATTTCACGTATAATAAACTACAGAAGTCATGTCAGTTTACTTTGAAAGATTAGTACAACTATGTTTCGTTAGGGGCGCTGTACAAAGTTTTCATACAAAAATGTACGCTGTCGATATCAATAAAATTGCACGTTGTTGCAAAGATTTACAGACACAGTCTTAAGTCGCACTCCCGCGATGTTGCAGTCATTTCGAATACAGTCATCATGTTATATTTATCGTCAAAAAAACAAAAGAACATCAAGGGACATATAAAAATTATAAAAGACGAATAAACAAGTGAGCTATCGGCGCCAGTGATCATGAAACATGCATGTGCACGCGTGCCGACGCTGTTTGTCGTGCGGACTACCCGCACTCCTGTTAAGTGTACATTGACGACTGTAAATAAAGATAAACTAAAAAAAACACATTTTTATGTCTTTCATGCTTTTTATTTTAACGTTGTTGAATATTGTACCTGAGTAACTGACGGCCTTATTACTATGTTTAGGGTTTCCTATCCTAAAAGCAATTATTAGAACAATAAGTTCACTGAATTAATTATTTATTATATATCTTGAGATGTAATATATTTTATATTCCATAGTAAAAATGTTTTATGACCTTTGGTAATAGGTATAAATCTTAGATACCTTAAGATCTTGCTCATCAAATCAATGACCTAACTTCTTGACCGGGTAGAATTTGAATTATTTTGGTAACTTACATTTTCTTATGTTGACCATATTTTTTACAACTCGTGTAACTTTGGTTTCTACAAATTACAATATAAATGATGATATGATATTTTATACCTTTATCATTTTATTAATTCTTCGGAGTGAGCGTAACATATTTGCTAGCTTAATGCACTAATAGCTCTGACGATTTAACATACAAATAGAAATAGCGTGGAAGATAATTTTCTATTTTGTTATTCAAATCATCTATTTCGATTTTCATTGCGGATCAATCGAAGCGTTACAAAAATACCGTCTAGGGCCTTAACCAAAGTAACATACAATAAAATCCACCTTCGTTTCATCACAACGAAATATATAAGAATGATTCCGTTATTGGAAATCATTGTTGTTTGAGACAAGATACATATTAGCGTAAAACAAAACATCCATTTCTTAAAACTAAAAGAGAATGTTTACGCCAGTGTCGTCACTGTTATCAAAAACAGAATTTAAATAATTAAATAAAATGTCTGGTGACGACTCATGCACACATTGGTCAATGCATAGACCAGCCGTGCGTCCATTTAGCCTTCCAAAAAATCAACATATCAACATCTTACAAATACTCCATCCATCTCAAGAAAAACTGAGCAAGAAACTCGATTTTGAGGAAACAAAAGAAAATCCAAGAGCAAAAAAGAAGTAGATCCATTTCGCCGTGCATCAACTTCCATAGAGTAATAAATAGTTCCCTTTTATTACTAAATTAGCAATAGTATAATTTTCATCATTTTGAAAATCAGACTGCATATAACCCTAACCTAAAAGAAAAGCTCTTTCAAGCTTAATCATAGAGATTACTTTATTCTTCATCCTTACATTAAATCACATTTCAAAAATGAAACATTACGAATTACTTATATATACTTAAAAATTATTTTGAATAAATATTATTTTGTCAAGAATCCAGACAGCTTTGACATATGTATCTTATGCCGATAACGCCATATTTAGGTAGTATATAAAACTAATATATTAATATTCATCTATGCAGTTATAGATTAGCAATACATATGTCATCGTTTCATCTATTTCTGTGCATATCTTGAAAGTCGACTCAGGTAATTTACCGCAATTGCATCCTGTGAAGTTCCCATGATAATTTTTTACTAGTAATTTAGTCCCATTTGACAGATGTCAACAGACAATTACTACATCTATGGAGTACGTGACAATTGACACTTGTCAAATAACACATGAGTCCTTAAGTAATACACTGATAAGTCGACATCAATAAGTAGGAAGGCAACTAGCGTACTACTAGCTTCAATGTATGGCAAACACGGAATTATGATTCACGGGCCGTACTTTGGAGTGTATACATATAAGCCGCAGCCTTGTTACGATTTATAGCACCAGACTGTGCCCTAATAAATGCCTTAATTTTCAAACACCGTGTAAGTATCTAAATCATATAATGCCCTATTTGTGTTTTAGAAGTTACTACGAAAACAATATATAACAATTATAGCAATTATAGCAGGCAGACTGCTGAAGTGGCAGTTAAACAAGAACTAAGCGTATCGGCTTTGAGTTCTGAACCTGAAGATGTTTTGGTATACTGACTGTATCGATACTGACTGTAACACTTCATGACATTCAAAATGTATGTGATACTTTTAAAAGGACCGAAATATGGTTGGACCTACTTGGGTCTCGACTACATTAAAAGCATTTTCACAAACGCCAAACATACTCGCAGGTATACATAGACGCTTCGGTCTTCTGTATAATATACCGCGCTGTATTTATTTAACTACTGTAAACTGACAAAATTATTCTAGTCAACTTATTTTATTTCTATATTAGATTATTAATTTTATAAATAATGCCAGTTGGATTTCTGTCTCGATATCGGATTAATTTAGTTGATTCAGACCCAGGTTTGATCTCCAATCATGAGCTTTAAGAAAAGATAGCTACTTAATAATTATTTTTTAATGTTGTTGGTAATATAAGTGTCGGTAACTATAATATAAACTAAACTCACAAATCGATCTTAACTTTGTTCGATGACATTTTTCTATTAAGTTTTATCTCAAACTGTTAATTTCAGAATAAATGTATGGTATTAAGTGACGTAAATTATTGCTTATTTATATTGTTTCTGTTTTCTAGACAACGGAAGTGCATGCATATATTCTTTTACCTTTGACTTTGTTCAATAAATTAAAAGTGTAAACTACACTGTCAAAGCTGTTATTTTATTTGGTTCGATCTTTACATTCTTGTAGATGGCTTTCAAAAGACCTTTAAAAAGTTATACACCCCTTTAAGTCTTGAATTAGAACAAAGTAATTCAAATATTATCCATAAATTCATGGAAATTACAGATCTGAGAAATCGAAAATCTGTATTAAGTCATGTTAACTATACTTTTTAGCAAATATCACATCGTTACATATGATTAAATTTTGATATCAATCTGTTATTTTAAGCAATTGCGTAAAATAAAAAAAAAACTTAATTTCCATAAGATTTTTTAAAATCAATTCTCGTGTTTATATTCTTAAAAGTTGAATAATTAAACATAAATGAATACAGCAGTCCTATAACTTTTACGCGTTACTGTTGGTGCATGGCTATATTTAAAATATAGCCTGTTAATAAAAAACTAGATATTGTAGTCACGAATAAGAAATTATATTTGGTCGCAATATGGTACGAAGCCGGAAAAGCACCCTTGTGTAGCGTGTACTAAAGTTTTCCATAAGCCTGTTTACAGGTCTGTGTGTTTATCTGGCGTACCACACTGGCGCTATTCAAACTTACCCGGGAAATATAACAATGCCTCGCGTCCATGTGAACGCGCCTTTCTGCCGGCGAAGCGATAAAATGGCGCTTCAACTTTCTATTAGTTTCACATTGATTTTTGCATTTCCATTTTTGTATTGACAGCTTACATTTGGCGTGCTTTTAACGTACCAATAATACTGCAGCATATATTTATAGATGTGATTTAAGAAATAATTTTGGATGTTATATTCCTATTTAATAAATTGAACTTTTCCTTCATAAAGCCACACGTATCATTTTACAGCAATAACTGACTGGAAAAAAATACTTTATTATTACTGAATAAAAACTAAAACGGTTTGTTATAAAAATTTAAATGATTTTGATAATTAATTTTATTGAAGTCTAAGCCGTAATATAGGCCTTCAATAAAAGAGTGTAAAAGGTCATCCACTTCTGACTCTTCTGGTGTCCATGGGTGGCGATGGTCGTTTACGATCAGGTAATCCAGCATTTTTTCCTTTCACACACAATATTAATTACGGACCTTAAGTAACAATGGACAGGACACATTGCAGGACTACCCTTCACACTCGGTAAACATCTCACGTAAAATCTGTGTTCACACCTGTCACTTTCAATTGATCATCATCGCCATGGGTCACTCACAGCCTCAGTGGGTGTGCTTTTCACACTTAGTCCTTGTATGGTTGATTGTACGTGAGCTATAGGTAAACTGTTACTCCTCCCACCTTCCTAGAGATCCAGCCACCAGGAGGTCAGGTTTCCTAGGTTACTGAGGGATTCCGTTATTGTTCCTGATGATCCAATGGATTTTAACTAGCTTTGGTCGGTTCGGTAGCACAAATGCAACCGTTTTTGCTGCTTTTATACATACTATTATGTATTATAATTAGAAATAAATATTCGTAAGCATTCCATTGATTTATTATTTTTACAATAACAAAAGTATCGTTGCTAGGTCACAACACAACTAGGTTAATGTCACAACTCATGACAAAGAGGTTTGTATATATCACATACTCTGCATGAAATATTGCCTGTACTACCTAATGTGTAAAAGTGTTTACTCAGTGGGCCAGCCAGGCCAGCTATGATCCCAACTACTGTCCATAGATTTCTTTTATTCAGCCACACTCGGCGTTGAAATATTTTTTTATTCAGAATTGGCATAGATTCTTTAGATTATCCGCACTTCAGGGCTAAGCTCTACTATTACAGCTTGGTTGAGTGTGTGCTTTGTAACTAAATGCGAACTATAGGGCACAAGCATAATATCGTTGTTATCGTCATTAACCATATCGTTGCCCAGTGATTTGCTATGCCCTTTTATCCACTTATTATAATTGTGTACTGCTACCTATTCTAGGGCGTTGTGACATTCAAGTACCAATCCTGAGTTGAAGTCATTCCACCACAGAGATTGTAATACTGAAGCGCGATCTGAGAGTGTTTAGTACAATTTCACTTTCACGCGCCTATTCCGAGGGCGGCACTGAAAATTTCAGGAATCAAGGAAGTGATACAACATTACTATTTAAAAATGTATTTATTGCTTTTCGAAGTATTCTCCGCGAAATTTGACACATTTTTCCATTCGGAAGTTGGGGTCTCCAAAATGGTCGTTTTGTAGGCGTCCACAGCTTCTTCAGTTGATGAAAATCTTTGACAACGCAATTTATTCTTTATTTTAGAGAATGTATAGAAATCATTAGGGCTTAGTTCGGGGCTGATGGTTCATCTAATAATTCTATGTTTTCTTGCTCCAAAAATTCTTTTGTTCTGTGCGCAGTATGAGAACTCTCCTACTACTACATATCGTAATGGAGGATGATGCAGCGGTTGCAGTTCTCTTCACGAAGTTCAGAAACGACCTGTGGCAAACAAATGCTAGCACACCATTCTGCATTAACCGTTCTTTGTCCCTCAAGAGAAATATCTCGGTTTTGGAGACAAACGTGACCACAATTTTTTTTTGTCAGTTAACACAAAAATTGTTCGTTCAACAACACTCAGTGAACGAACAAAAATTGTTCGTTCACAAACAAACTCATTTTCGAACTCGTGACTGGTTTTTTGTTTCGGGTTCGTACGCGTATATCCACCTGATACAATGTTGTATACATCCTGCGTGGAATCTTTCAAGAGTTCTGACGCACCAACTAACGCGAGACGTTTTTTGCTCTTCACGTAGCAAATGTGGTATCCATCGAGAATGCAACTTTTTTAAGCCTAATTGTTCATGCAAGATTCTTTGTATTGGACTCATAACCAATGTCTAAAGTTGCCTGAATTTAGCGGTGTGTCACATGTCGATTTTCCTCAATCAGCTTACCCATCTTAAATAAACGGTATTCGATTTTCAAAACCAAGAAGTTTTCAATTAAAAGATTTTAATATTACAGGAATAGTAGAAATATTCCAATCCCGATACTTTTCCGCTTCACCACACCAAGCTAATAAGCTTGGTGTGTGTGACAAAGAGTTCTTGCGTCAAAAAAGAAAATTAAGTCTTAGCCTCTCCAAACTAACTAAAGATTCCATAGCTGCGTAATTGTGTATAAGAGCGTTACATTTTATGTGCCACCAACTGTTATTGTGCCTCTGGGACGACCGCGTGAAATTCAAGAGCACCTCCAACTTTATTGCGCTCAAATTGTGTGAATTATTTATTTAATTTAAAAGCGAAGATACCGGCGTGCCGTCATACCGAACGAATAAGAAAGAATGCAAAACTCTAAACAAGACCTCCTGAGTGTAGTAAAGGTGATAGCATATTGCTAAATTTTGGTGGTGTGCTTCAATAAATGATTTGGTAATATCCATTTTGGTTTATTAAATTCATTAATAAGACGATTTGAAAGATATTTAGAAATTATTGTAAATTCTCTCCTACTTATTTAATTAGTTTTGAGCAAAGTGTAGTATTTCTAACTGTTTGAAAGTACTTTAATTGTAATAATGGATGGCTTTGCTGTTATTATATCGAGTCTTAATGCGATCTCTTACCTCTTACCATACTTTTTTTAGTGAATTAAAACAGAATAATTTCTACGGATACAGCATCTATTATGTTAACTAAGTCACGCTTACCTATTGGAAAAATAATTAAGTTGGAAGCGTACAGTTTGGAGTGACTTCTCGGAAATCGTTTCTACAATTTCTGTAATAAACGTCTTTATAAGGTTTTCTATTGAATTATATGAATCATGTTTAACAAGACAAATTAATCTCCATAATACTTACTTACCTTATGCCTACCCGTACAGTGCTCGCTCCCTTAGTCTTCGCGCTATGTAACATTCGTAGCACCTGACGTTTAAGTAGCATTCCATGTGTCTAAAATGGATTTTCGAAGACGTCGGGCGTGTGCAAAAACCATACCGTATTCAAATTGTTAGTACACGCTTTTGCGATCCGAAGAAATACTTAATGAATACTTAAACGTGGTACGCTTAAGTTTTCGATAGCGAAACTGTTTAAAATGTTTAAATAATGGATGCGGGCTTCGGAACGTCTGCCTTCAATAAGATTTAGGCAAAATTCTACTTGATTTGAGATATTGCGAAGATTTTTGATTAACTTTCACAGCAGGTCTATAAAAAATCTATTGACTTAAAAATATATACATAATAAACTCTTTATTAAACATAAAAAAATAAGAACAAAAAATACTAATAGCTATACCGATTTGGTTAATTATATCCAAAGGCGGACTTATCTCTCAAAGAGATTTATTCCAGCCAACCAAATATACTTTTCTTTTTCTTTCAAATGTAATATCCATCTAACTTTGTTCATAAGTAATTAATATGATATCATTAAATCGAGAAACTTAATCAGAATATTTTTATTGAGGTCTTATTTTTAAGAGGATTCCGTGGTAGCCACAGAAACTTCACAAATTGCTTTTTGATAAAAATACCATCCGTATTCATTAAGCATTCCCACACAGCCACTACCCGCCTTGGTCTGTATTAAGTGGAATAGCATCGTTAGTCACAATAATGAGTTAGTTAACCGCACTATTGTTTTAATATAAGTGTGCGTCCGTGTAATGAGAACGATTTATTTTGCCGACGCGTGCTCTACCATTTGTAGCAAAATAGAAAGATAGGTGCGGAACTCATTTCACTCACATGTGTTTCAAAAAGGGGTCTGCAGTCTGATCACAAAGTAAAAGATTTCTCAAAATTATAAAATAATTTTTCTCTGTGTAATTTGATCTACCAAGTAATCGTTTCAATAGTTTTATTTTATCATTCCTGATGATAAAACAATATCTTTACTTTAGAGCGATAGCGGCGGTGCTCATTGCACAAGCAACGATTGGTCAAAGGCCTTGCTCAAGAATCTCCACCTCGATTGGCGATTGCTTCTTGTCTACGGCGACATCCAGCCATTTTCATTTGATCTTCGATCTCCTTTGTCGCCGTGTTAGTCCATACTGACTTGCTTAGTACGTAGCAGACTGTCAAAAATATTTCCACCCTACATGAGATACAACTTGTGGCCCAATTGCAGTAATAAATATCAACCAAACTAAATTCGTTCCGCAACAAAAACGCTATTTAATCACAAAATCGGTATAGCACTAACGTAACGTTTCACATTCGACGAGTTCCAACCTCGATCGAACGTTCGTGAAAGGTTGAGACGTTGGCCGCTGCCTATTACCGTACCTATCGCATTAAATTTTTAACCGGCCCTTAAACCGAAATTGATGCATTATAAAAATTATTATTGAAAAGGTTTATAATTTTGTACCTTTTGCAGGAATAATTAGTAAAATTTAGAAATTGAGTATTTTTGAGACGTAGTCAAATAGAAAGAAACATGCAATTCTAACTTTGTGTCTATAAATCGTAATACACTTTGGTAAAGTTTTAATTACGATTTGGATAAAAGCATTAGTACGATATCGATTTTTGTTTCAACCAAATTACAATCGAAACGAAACTTTACCAAAACAAAGTCGTATCGTCGATATTTGTACAATTGGGCTGCAGTTCTCTTAAAGCTCGCGATTTTTCAGGATAATAATAATAATAATAATCTATTTATTCAAGGCCCAAAAATAGTTTACAATACTTATGTCAGTCACATTAAAATGTGGATGTGCCCTTAGTTCTTCCGTGGGTCATTTATTTGCTGAATCTGGCACGGACTTCTATGGCGGAGTATGTTATATGAATATTCCTTTGGTTGTGGCCCATTGTAAGTAGTCAATAGTGTTGCTTCCCGGTCGCTAAAAATGAATCCAAGACACTTAACACATCTGCGCCGTGAATACTAACTACACCTATCGAGGCGCAAAATTAGACCCAACTTTAGAATAGAACCCTGTACAGTACCAAAGTGGCCTGGCAAGGCACCCAGTACTAAGCGGGTCAGAGACCTGCTTGAGCTGAGCGTAAATTTGATTTAGTTTTCCATGCCCATGAAAAAATTAGCACTCGTCATTCATTTCTGATTCTCCCATTCTTCTTATTCATTTAGAGGAGTCCGCTTTATTTTACATTATATTTGCAGTGCACATGAAAGCTTTTTGTCTTTGTATCCGAACTATATATACCTACACAATTAGTCATCCCCAATTTGTTAAATAATTCGCTTGCATTCATTACCAGTAAAAATACTTCCTTTTAACTTAATAGCGCGTTAAAAACTACTAGAGAATCGCTGAGAATATAAATATTTAGGCTTTAGTATAGACTCTTTGAAGTTTTAATATTTTAATTGATACTGTCAGCATAGGCAAGTGCCAAATCATGCTGTTCCTCTGAAAAGATATCATTGTAACACTAGCAAGCAACAGAGTTACTCTTTAGTGCTCGAATGCCGTATGTCATATGCATGACCTGTCAACATTTCTTTTATAGTCGATAGGTCCATTGTTGATTTCACAAATGCCATGCCGCCTAATCGCTTTGCTAATGAAGTAGAATGTGTTTTTCAATTACTATCTCCACGTTGAGGTATATTTAGAGTAGAAGAGTTATTAGAGTGCGGACTAGCATCATTTTATCTAGTTATAGTCTACAGGAAATATTACGTCAGGATCGTGAAACTTGTCGAGAAACTTATCGAGAAAAAGGCCTTGGGACCTTCTCCATAACTAACCTTACCTTTAATTAGGTGCGCAACTCCTCACATTAAAGCATGTCCTAGCATTTATTCATTGGGCAATAATAAAGAATTACTCCCCAATGTTATGTATGCCCCTAACTTCCCCCTTATGTATAAAAAACTCCCCCTGAACACTATATCGTATATATTACTATTGAACTGCTTATTCATAATTTCAGTAGAAGTGGTTCATAAATGAGATTAATATTGAAGCCGTCTATGGCCATCGTTGGTTCAAATAGTCAAGGCAGACTGGGACATAATACATTGATTGATCACTTCAACAAACCCTTAGTCCATTAAGACGATACAACATAGGTTCTCCCACATTAATGACCATGACCTTTCTCTCAATTGTACTTCGAAAGCGCCAAACAAATTTTTCTTTGGTTCCAGGAACCTCATGTTACAGCTCCTTTGAGTCATTTCTATTGGCTTTGGAACAATCGCAATATCGACTATAAGTAACCCGTGCACCTGCTACTTGTAGTGACATCTGTTTGTTTTTCGTTTAGTTTCGCTTGCTTAAACTAAATGGAGAAAAAGCAAATAACTCACCATGATCATTATCGCTTACTTCGTAACAAATTATATCACCAGGTGTCGCTATTTACAGTTCTTTTCAGATATAAACTCCTAAATCATATAGGCCACTCTTAATAAAGTTAATTTAAACCTAGCTTAAAATACAAAATATGTTTCATATCTAATTAATCCGATGCTTGACGAAATGAGTAGTAATAAATATAAAAATAAGCAATGATAAAAAATTGAAAAGGAAGTACCAGATTTACTATACCTGCCCATCCTCACTTTAATTGTTTATTGAACTAACTGGTTTAGTACTTAGAGTTGCGTATATCTTTATAAATTGTAGCCTCTGATGTATAAGCTTAAAATACATTGTGAAGCTTAAAATACATTTAGTAGGTATTTTTGCGTGAAAGAGTAACAAACATTCACCCATACAAAGTTTATCAGAGAGGTAATGTTTAGTGTTTATATGATTTGGGTATAACAATAACAAAACTTGAGTTTTGTAGCCTTATACCTGCCTCACAGCACATAACAGTAACACTGCTCACCAAAGAGTAGAATAATATAGTGGCTGCTCACTCAGTGGGGTTTCCTGTCATAGTGTAACTTTGCCACAGACGGCAGATAATGTTCCTGTTCACATCAAAATAGTGAGATACCTCAAATTGGTTTCTTCCTGCTTTCAACATTCGCACACCTCATTATATTTCATCATCGGTTAAATGAAGTCGCTACATAACGTAAAGAATATCTGACAGTTCAATTTTATCAATAACTCTAATTAAAACTTCTTTAATGTAATATAATCCGATAAATACGAAATTTCTTAAATATCAAAAGAAAACATTTGAAATTGTAACAAATGTATTCGCTTTTAATTTTATGAATTAACAAAACATAATCGAGTAAGTATATTTTTAACCACCCATGGTAAAAAAATATAATAATTGACCAATATAATTTGTAGGATATATAACATTAAACATGTTGCTTAGAGGCCTTTGTAATGTGTGTATAACAGTAACCACAGGAACCAAATATTACAGATAAGGCTGAATTGACTTTAGTACCTTTTGCCTTTCCTTTAGTTTAAAAAATAATCTTAATCTTAAAAAATGTTAAGCAATCTGTGAACATAATAAAATAAAAAAGTTAGTCTATTTTTGTGTTCCTTAACTCGGTATTGATTTATAACTTTAAACATTGTTCTGTCCATAACAACATAAATCTTACTAAATTTCACAAAATGCTATTGAAATATATAGTTTTATGTCTAACTACTATATGCATCGTTTCAGTATCGGTACGTATCTATATATATTACTTTGTATGTAAGTGCATTTTTTTTATGACCAAAAGTTAATATTTTGTATACTTAATGTAGACTAAGCGAAGTCACTTTCTTTAATATCATACATTTATATAATGTTTTAATAATAACTTATATTTTGTTCATTAACATTTTTCTTTTTCCAAAAACTTATAATTAGATTTCTTTAAATTAGTTATGCCACCATCCTCATACTTAGGTGTCAGGGCTGCTCCAATACCGACAACATGCAACTTAATTTCAAAAGTGAACAAGTTTTATCCTAGTCCTTTTATTCACGGCCATCTGTTGAGTTATTCCAATAAATATATTTAACATGTAGTAATACCTGTCTGGTAGAAGCCAAAAGTTTTCTTTTAAAAGGAATTTATACACTGTTGCTGCATCAAGTCTTGGCTTGATGATTTTGTATTTAGGTACTTAGTATTTTTGTAAAAATATTTCATTAAAGTGTTTTTTTTTATCACAAATTTAAACAAATATTGATATTACAATATTATTTATATTTTATATTATATTCAGCATTCAAATTATAAACTAAATTTGTAAAAATGCTTTTATATGTATTCACACTTTTCGAACTATTGTTTATTAAACAGATCAATCACTATCCTATATGAATGTTACTCAAATTTTTTAAATTGTACTTTTGTGTGTGCTTTTTTTCTTTATAATAATAAAGAAAAACAATATATATAAACAGTGGGATTTTTTTTTTTTGGAAAACTGGCAAAAGTAGGTTTGGTTAGGATTGTGGTACTTTCTTAACATACATTAATTTTACACTAATATCTGGTATAAAAAAGTACCAGATTAAGCGGTAGACCAGAATTAGAATGTATATTGTTCAATGAACATAGTTTCAATTCAAAGATTAAGTTCTACAAATACAACAATCGTTTAATATGCACTTAATGATTAAGATCCTTAACAGCATTTTATAGATTACTTTTCTTTTTTAATTAATATTACTGTTATAGATAGTTTTCTCTAGTACTCATTTTAAAAAAAATCCATTTTAATTAAAATTAGAATGTTGTAAAAAAAGATATTACTTCAGTTCAAAACGTAATATACTAAAAATGTAATATACATATGAGAGGAAGCATAGAGCACTCCTTTGATGCAAAATGATTGCTTGGTTAAATGGAAAAATGTTCTTTGAAATTACCTTATAATGAATATGTATTTTAAACATCTCTGTAAAGAGTAATACACTCTCAATAAAATGAGCCTAAGAATCAATCAAATGGAACAGTAAATGACAAAATAACATTATCCATTAATATTTATCTAAATAAAATGAAAAGCAATTAAGCATTAGTCACCCAAATGCTCTATTGTCTGTTAAAATGATGTTTTTAGTCATACTGCTACCATTATAAAACAAACTAATCCAGCTGGATATGTTTGTCTTATAATTGTAGAAGCACCAAAAGAAATATTTAAAAACTCTACCAAACCTAATGTTTTTATAACATGTTTACAATAAATCTGTAAATGAAACTGTCCACACAATTATTATCAATATTCACTTTGTAAATCTCTTTCTCAACTTCAATATTTGCAATAACCTAGTGCTAGTTTCTTTTTGGCACCAATTGTGATTTAAAGAGTTACCCATTATTTTTAACAAAACGTTCCAAATATTCAAACAAATAATATCAAACTTGATCATACATGAACATGTCTTATCCAGGGTCAGTCTTATGAAGATAAAAGATGCAAGTGTGTATGCCCCAGTCCTGCAGCTGTATTCAACAGTTCTGCCACAACTGATCATCGCAGACATTACATTGCAAATGTTCCACCAAATAAATGGTATGTTAACCAACATCAACCTATAGTTGTAACAAAACGTTTCACTGGAAGGGCATACATAAAAAGCATACAGCATAGTCACCATGGATTTCTAACTAATTCGACGACCTCGATTTGAAGCTTTGTCGATTGGCTGTGGGTAGTATTCTGAGTCTGTTTGTCTAGCCCTATTTCAGCATCTATATTTTCGTCTGTATTTTTCGTTCTCGGTTCCAAAATACATGCGTGCCACGTAAAAACTAGCAAATACTAAACAATGATTTCATTTACAGAAGAGTGAGGCTCACAAAGTATCCATTGAGGGGCTGATTCTGCAGGGTGTCTTCTATTTAATAAAGTTTTCATCCATAATACCTATAGTTAGCTGTATTTTAATGATTTGAAGTAAGAGAAGTGGAGAAGTCCACTTCTTGTTACTGACCTCACCCAAGGAATATTTTAGCAAAAAAAAATCATTTTAACCAGTAGAATAACAGCTCGAGACTTTATAAACGGTGTACAAAAGCGTACAAATATATTTAAGGCTGTAGTAGAGCATTAATTGTATTCTTTTATACAGCAAGGCTGGTTTAGGGCTGTACAAAGCAGAAATTATTACTTTTAGCTGTTAAGTAGCACAGAAATACTCCAAAATACAGTGTGTGGTATAAAAAGCATCTTTAAGCAAGTTTATATGACTAGGGCAGTATATCAATTGAATAGTGCTCTAGAATTATTTCTTTTTGCAGCCTAGTTCTGTTGAATATTGCTATTTCTGAATAACGGTGTATACTTACTCTGTACTACAGTAATCATATAAGGCTTGATAATGATTATCTAGGACACCCTTAAAAAGCTAATTTCTGTACAAGAGTGTCATACAATGTTGTCTGCTGAATAATGGTTTAGTCTTACTTTATTTTAAAGCTATCGTGATTAGCGAAAATGTTTATCTGTAGTACAGTTTTTGGTGTTACAATAGACCATTATACCGGTTATAGTGTTACAATACATAGTTATGCAGCTTATAGAGTATTTAAATTTCTAAGTAAAAAATGGCTTATCAAAATGTCAGTTTTGCATAGTATTATTGTGATCATAGTGATTTGTTTTTGCTTTATTTCAAATTAGCATGACTGTTTGTGTCATCAAAATATATTTGTGTTAGTAAACAGGTAAATACCTAGTACAGTTCATTTATTAATTTAAATGTCGATACCTATTACGGAAATAAATATAAATTATATATACAGTATGGGTCTTCTTTACTTTCAATTGAACCCGGAATTGCTGTAATTTTCACTTAACTTATTCTATTAAGCACCTACTACAGTAAATAAATTCTAATGTACAGCAAAAGTTACTCTTTAGGCTGTTGTACAAACATAACTTATGCAAAAAGCTTTATAATAGTGTACTGGAAGAGCAACAGCTGTATAATTAAAGATGCCATTAGACCATAACCTAAAAATCATGCTACCAAAATTAATATATTGTGTTAGTATTTGTTATTGAAAATTACGGCTATATTTACATAGGCTTTCACTTGAAAACACAACGAAATTAATTTGTTGTCAATAAAAATGCCCTGCGGGCTTATAAAATTAGTCTCATGTTAGGTTACACGGTTCTTGTAACACAAATAATTTCATTAATATCTATTATTTCGAGAGCGCGTGAGTTTTTGGCTTAATATTGGTATATATAATCACGAAGTAGCAGCCGCAAGCAAAATAATGACCAGGAAATTAGTAAAATAATATTTGATCACAATTCAACAGATATTTATTATGGCCGCCGCTTGTCAATGATTCAATGAATTAAGTTCAGTATAGGGATTTAACATAATTTTAGACTTACATTCAGACGTTCGCAAGCCTATGGCTGTATATAAGAATAAAACAACTACTTAAGATTTGCGCACAGTATCTGTATATTGGTATCAAATTATTTGCCTAATCAGATATTGCGCTATTTTACAGCTGTTATACAGCTAGTTCTACACTTTGTGCTGTATAATTTGAGGCCCTTTTTGCGGAAATATCGACTGTATATCTGGATATACAGTCTTAATTCAGCAATTTGTACAGCCTAAACTCTTGAAATTTTTCATTGTACAGCGTTTATACAGTTTAAAATGTTACTTGGGCAGACTCATAATCATGAAAAGTAACCCAATACTTTCGCTATTGTATGTTAAATAACCAGATGCTTAAGGTCAACATTAATATCAACATTTTGATGCAAGTACATAAATAACCTAATTCCGACCTCTGGTTATATGAAATCGTAATGTATTAGGTGCCCAGGGGTGGTACTGAAGGCCGTGCCGAGGACAACAGCCGTTGGCACAGTAACAGTGGGAGTGATAAGAATTCAATAATTCTTCCACCCAAGGGTGGCCAACATCAACCGTAGAACAATCTAGCCCTAGCGACCTACAATGGACAAACCGATAGTAGGGACTGATGAGAAGCAACTGGAACTTGAGGAATATTTGAGCAACGCTTGAACAAATACCGAATTCTATGAATAGCGACATACCAAATACAATATCTGAAAAGTTCACAAGAGAGCTGTCGCTTGCACAAAGTCTATTGACGAAATGAGACAAAAAGACAAGGAAGGGCAAAGTCATCACACCCCGACCTGAACTTATAATTGATATCGATCGCTTTTATGAACAATTTTTACTAGAGATGAAACGGATAGTGATTTGGCCGGATACCGGATACCGGATATTCGGCTAACTACGAGGCCGGAGCGCCGGATATCCGGCCACCGGATATTCGGCCGTTTATAGCGTTTCATATATGTGTGTGTATGTGCAAAATAATCCGTTACTAATATTATAAATTCAGTCTGTTTGTCTGCTACTCTCTCACGCCTAAACTAAAGAACTGATTTTGCTGAAATTTGATACAGAGATAGATTAGACAACGAGAAACAATATAGATAGGCTTAAAAACTTTTGTATTCCCACAGAAAAGCGCGATATAGACGAGTTTA
Source organism: Scirpophaga incertulas (assembly GCA_036419045.1). NCBI lineage: Eukaryota > Metazoa > Arthropoda > Insecta > Lepidoptera > Crambidae > Scirpophaga > Scirpophaga incertulas. The sequence continues at coordinate 11,459,502 of CM071626.1, read as the reverse complement.
GTGCGTAAAGCACTCAGCGCGAACGGTATCGCGGGAAACATCTAGTATTCGGTATTCGGCCGGATAGTGCCCTACTATCCGGTATCCGGCCGGATAGTGAAAATAGGCCGGATAGACCGGATAGTTACCGGATATCCGTTTCATCACTAATTTTTACGCACGTCGCGACCACTTCTTATATAGAGCCAGATTATCTCACCGAAAACATCCCGGACGTAAGCCTAAATGAGATTAGTGTTATTCTCAAGCAGCTTAAAAACCAAATAATTGCCGTTAATTGATGGAGTCTCCGTAGTATTTCCGGACTTTGACTAGTCCTGAAGCACAGCAAAGAAACACCTTCACACTCGGAGACAAAACGCCTAAAGCATGGTACTAAGGCATAAGGCACTTTTCATCATAAAGAACAGCAAACCCATCACGCTCCTAAATCTTGCTTATAAACTATTCTCGATAATCATCACGCGTCATCTCGCCTGGAGTTTTTACGACTTCCCGAGTCATTCAGTCTCCCGAACGAAGCAGTTTTTCTGATGGCTCCAGTACTATAAACCACATAAATGAATCGCACACAGCGCTGGAACGATAGCATGTATAGGGAGAAAGGAGGATATCCGGAAGCCTATGCCCAGCGTTCGCCCGGCTGAAATCATAGATGTAGCAGACATCACTAATTATTTTGTGCTCGATCTATCAAAATTTATATAAATAAACAGATGATAATAAATATTTTATGTATCTATGATTTTATGTTATATTTTACCAGTATATTTACAATCATTTCAGTAATTGCGAAGGTGTAATATTACCCCGTGATGGTGCTGAAATTAAGGGCAGGGAGCAGGAGTTCTGTCCACGTTGCGAGTGCAAATATGAAAACAGAAACACCACAATAATCAAAGTAAGTTCTGGCCATTATTTTTGTGTATTGCTTAGTCTATATTTTGTCATACTTTTAATTACTTATTTGGTGTTTATTTTTACATCCATATACTTACGTCTGTTTCCCAGATCTCAGGTTTGCATATATCACAGCTTTCCACCAGCATTCACTCCCAAACATAAGCATAGGGACAAGGTTGCATCCACGCACATAATTGAAAAATAGGATTCTTTAGTGCATTATTATATTTTTGAAAATATAGATATAATATCTACGAGGGGCGGTCAAAAAGTTCGCGGAATGGCGGGGTTGGCGGGGGTGAGGTCGCTCCTCCAGGTAGCCGCTACTTGAGTAACTCATAATTACTATATATGCCAATTTCTAGCCTAATTGGGTCATTAGCTTTCGAGTTACAAACGAGTAAACAAGTAAATCGGGAACAAACTAGCCACTATGGAGAAAATTGAACATCGCGCCGTCGTAACGTTCCTCACCAAACAAGGAAAAACGCCTCAAACTATTTTGCAAGAGATGTTAGCTGTTTACGGAGACTCTGCTCCTGGTAAAACCATGATTTACAAATGGCACGGCCTTTTCAAGCAAGGAAGGGAGTCAATTGAAGATGATCCTCGACCTGGACGGCCCATTGAGGCCACTACGCCGGAAATCGTTGAAAAAGTTGAAAAACTTGTATTAGAAGACGGAAGGTTGAAGAAGAAACAACTTGCAGCATCAGTTGGAGTATCAGAAACCACAATTTTAAATATTCTTCATCAACATCTTGGCATGAGTAAAGTGTGTTCAAGGTGGGTCCCGAGAATGCTCACGCCGCTGCAAAAACGTGAGCGCGTCAACTGTTCCCGCGAGTTTTTGGACCGCTGTGGAGAAGATAGGGAAGAAATTATGGCCCGAATTGTAACCGGTGATGAAACTTGGGTTCACCACTATGAGCCTGAGTCAAAGCAGGAGTCGATGCAGTGGCACAAAAAAGGCACACCACCCCCTAAAAAATTTAAAGTGTCGCAATCGGCCGGAAAGATCATGGCGACTATTTTTTGGATACTGAAGGTATTCTTTTGACGATTATAAAGAACGTGGTGTTTCTATAACGGGAGAGTACTACGCTTCCCTATTGGACCGATTAAAAGAAGCTATTAAAGAAAAAAGAAGAGGAAAACTGACAAAAGGTGTACTCCTTTTACACGACAACGCGCCCGTTCACACGAGTCATGTTGCGACGGCTGCCATTCATCGATGCGGTTTTGAACAACTACGCCATCCACCCTACAGTCCAGACCTGGCCCCTAGCGATTTTTATTTATTCCCAAAGATGAAGAAAGAGCTGCGTGGAAAAAAATTTAGAGACGATGATGAAGTCAAGTCGGCGATTTCGGCGTATTTTGACGCCCAAGACAAAACCTATTTTTTCGACGGTATTAATAAGTTATATGCCAGATCCGAAAAATGTATTCGTGTTAAGGGGGAATATATTGAAAAGGAAAAATAACATAATGTATCATTTCATCTTTTTTCCCAGTCATTCCGCGAACTTTTTGACCTCCCCTCGTATATATTATATCTATAATTTTATATTATAATAATTAAATAATATAAATTATAATTTAAAGTTAATATATATGTATGTTTATCTGTTACCCTAGATCCCACGACACAACCATACTGTACTTTGGACTAGGCTAATTGGTGTGAGTGTAAGAAATATTAATGTATTATATATTTGTTTTCAGGTTGTGGTCATAATAGTTATTTGGGTGATAATGCTGCTTGTAGTTTATATGGGCTTTTTGATTTGTCTGGACCCTCTTATCAACAAGAGAGCGAAGGCATCATATCAAGAACATACAAATGAGGACGTAAGTTATTTTCAATTATTTTATGTACCGCTTTTCTAAGGCTCTTCTACTCTTTTATGTTTTAAAGTAAGTTATTTAAATGAGTCAAAGCTATTGGCAAATCAGTACGGGAATCAAACTTGATGAATGAATTGTTAGTTTGTTGTGATTAGGTAACATGAGTAGTGATATATATACTATTCTAATAAATGTTTCAATCATTTTTAAATTACGATTAAGTTATTCATCAACATTTGTAAGACGTTTTTTCAGAAGTACAGAGCAAAGCACAAACAAATTACTTTAGTACAAACAGCATCTGGTTTAATTAACCCGTCAACAGCTATAAAAAAATATACTCATATCGAAATGCTATAATTAAGTTAAAGCAACACTATAATTATTTCCATGGGTTTGAACATGCCTCATCTACAAGCGTTGTAGAGGACATAGTGTGGCCATTAATTAGGTCACCAACACCAAACTTATAACTTGTTATTTGGCACTTTAAATTTCTTTGTGCTAAATATAGTTATATGATTAAGTAGTAAATAATATGATTTCTTTAGTTCTAATATCACACTACATATTTACTAACCAATAAGTAATTTCAAATATAGAAGCTTTTTACTTTCGAAAAAGATTTTTGTTAATCCTAAAATTGATTTTTTAGTTTTATTTTTTCCTAATGAAAATATATATAAATTCCCTTTATATGAATGTTCTATCAGTAGTTAGCCAATTTCATGTTGTATCTATTAATATATATATCACAAATAATTTTCATTAACAATCTATACGTAACGCTCTATTCATACATAAGCGATATCGTTGTCGCGCTCGGTAGCGGAACCGAATCGGTACACGATATCGTGACATATCGATATCGTGACTCGGTTAAATTGTTAGTCACTTTTGTGCCGTCCATTAGTAAACACGAGTATACTTGGTGCGTGGCCGCTGATATTGGTATTATTGATTTTTATTATGGATAGTGATGAAGAGGAAGCATTATTGTTAATAGCTCTACTTGACCCACCAATAAGGAATCGAATTTGGATACACAAAATAAATCTAGAACATGAAATTCATGGAGAATTTTACATATTATACCCACGGTTAAAGCGAGATGAAGATAGATTTTACAATGCCGCGCTGTTAGGCGATATCGCCTACCAAGGACGACTGCGATATCGCGCACCGATTCGGTATCGCTACCGAGCGCGACAGCGATATCGCTTATATCTGAATAGAGCTTTATACGTAAAAACAAATTGAGGGTTCCATTTTTCCGCATGTTTGCAAAGTTCCGTTTTCTTTTAGACACTTGATGGCAATTTTTTTGTTTCAAATTACTACGTCACTTAAGCAGTCGTTTAAAAAATAATTTAACTTTGCAGGATGAAAGCACATTGAGCGGTCCATCTCAGCAAATGGGTTTACGTGGCAACGTTCTCAACCGTGTGACCCACCAACAAGACAAGTGGAAGAAGCAGGTTCGTGAGCAGCGCCGAAACATTTACGACCGGCATACTATGCTTAACTAGCAGCAGGATTTGACATTTAGTACGCCAAATAATAACATTTTATGAAAATCATAAAATACTTAAAATGTGTCTAAGCATGTCTTATCGCTATTAATAAATCAGAAAAACCAAACGACGCGAAATGATTTTATAATAATAAATTTAATAAATCGTCGGCTTGGAAGAAGACTGTCATAACTCAAAATACACAAACTTTCAGGGGAAGCATGTAAACATTTTACTGGATAAAATGTACTCAGATCTCGATCTCCTTAAATAATTAGAAACCATATTCTTTACAGATGGTTTTATTATTATATAGACATTTATAATTATTATTATAGACAAATTGAAGTTGTTTCATTGCGAAAATATAACAATGCATTTTTTGAGTTATGACAGTCTTCTTTCAAGCCGACTAAATACACGTCGTACTCTTGTTATATGCACAGCCGTTAAAATTGTTAAATTATCTATACGAAATTAATTATCTAGTACATTTTATACTGTTCTCCATTAACAGTAATATTTTAATATGTATATTGTGGCACATCTGTATTTGTATATTGTGTAAAAAAATAATTTACAGTGTAATTTATCCGAATTATTAACTTCAAATCATAATAATGTGATCAACGCTCGCAAGAAGTTCATTCAATGTAAATAAACAGCAAAAAAATGTCTAGAGATATTGGAGTTAGTTATACGTCAGACTTTACATATTAATCTTGAATTAGCTTTTATGTCACTTATAATAGATGCAGTTTGCACAATGCGATTGTAAAGCCTGTCGTGTTACTAACTGTACATAATTTAAAGTTCGTTTTTTAAGTGACCGACCCAAAATTAATAGATACAAAAATCAAGAGTGCGGTCCTAAATTTGCTGTCAGTAATTGTGGTCGATATTAACAAATATTTGATTCTTAATTGATAGTTGTAATGCAGAAAATAAAGAGTGTTTTCTGTTTAAATGTTAGCAGTGATACATGTCTTGATTCTCGATCACCTACTATTTGTAGCCGGAGATGGCTTTTAGAACTTTACCCTGAGATTAATTTGGACAAAGCGAGAAGTCGTTGTTGGCGGCATTACCCGAAGGGTATCGTAGGGGTAGGTTATTGAGTTACCTAGCGGTTTGAGTACACACGACTCCGACACAGACACACCACTAAGGTTTGAACCGTATGAGAGAGTTATTGGAAGTCTAGTTACGTGTAACTGTAACCTTTAAACGTGCATACAAGAAATTATGAACCATCATAGCATAAAAACACTGCTTCCAACAGCAGATTTTGGAACGCAACTTTCGCATTCGGAGATAAAAAAAGCAGACACAAAAATAATGAGGCAACTGTAATCTACGTCGTTGTCAATGTCATTAATTATTTTGCGATATCCATACAGTGAAGTTGCCTCGCAGTGTCGTTGTTGTTACACATATTCAGATCTTAGTTTAATCTATTTTTTATCTGTGACATAATTATAGAATTTAAAATTAAAATTCAGACTATAAATCCTATTCACCATTCATTACTCAACAAACCTACATGCTACTGTTATGTAGCTTAAATTTCAAACAGTTATTGTCAAAACTTTTAATGAGTGACTAAAAAATTACACTAGACCGATTTTTAAATGATTAAATAATATATGCAAATTAATAATAACAGTGAATAATTAAGTACATAATTTACATATTCTCATTGATATTTTCTTAACTTGACTTTCGCGACATTCAAAAGTTAGTACCACAAATTTTTGTCTTGAACGATGTTGTTTCCTAAGCGACGATATGAACGTAAAATTTGTCTTAAGTGATCACTTGCTTATACGCTTACGATAGGCTGGCTATTAACACTAGGCATAATAAAATAAGGCGGGTCACAAAATTTCCTTTATTCAAATCATTCAACATTACCGAGGTATTTACAATATATTTATAAAGGAAATATATGTACGTATTCCAGAATCCTATTCTTGTACTATATGAAATAGGTTATTTGTATTGTAGAATATTATTGAAGATTTATCAATATCGGTTGTGACCGCGAAACTGTCAATTTCTTTCTAGTCTTTTTTGTTAAATCTTTTATAGGCTATTACATCTAATGTCGACCTACTGTCAAAGGATTACTTTATGCATCTCTTTCCTGACACCGTATCAATATTTATAAGACACGTTCTGTCTATGAAATTCAGCATTCAGCAGTAACAATTGTTGCGTTGAAATACCCTCTTGTTTTGTATATAACATACAACGCAGCAAAATATAATAATGCGCAATCACGCATCGCCATGTAGTTGAAAAACGCATGAATATACCGCCACTCGTTACTTCCTAATACTAATTCGTTTATATTTTTTCTGTATGTGGTAGTTTTTTAGTATTATTACACAGATACCTTTTCCTAAATGAATGATGATACTGGTAAGCTAGCGTGCCATTCTTAATGTTTCTTCCGTACTCAGGTCTGCAAACCATAGCATATTATATAGTATTTTTCTGTATTTCAACTCGTCCTTCTTATGTACTATTGAAAAAATATTTATTACGTGAGAATAATAAATTTTAGTAGCAGCACTTACTAGCTACAAAGATGACAAGATTACAGTAGGACTGCATTTGCTTTGTTCCTAATTATTTTATAGATAATGTCGCATAGCCAACCAAATCGCAATCGCAAAAAAAGTCTAAATAACCTATTACATTTTGTGGCTATTCAATTTTGGAACGTGACATTAAATCCTCCAACGATGTATTCTGTGCTCCAACGCACGCACGCACACTGTTTTGATAGATATGATTGAATTTCAACTATATGTAGCGTTAATAAAGCGCAAATTGACTCTTTGATGTTAGGAACACACCTTCATTGCTTAGACAACAGTGAGTGCTTGCAATATGAACTTTATACAATAACAATAAAGCTCAATTCGACTGTACGTTTTACGACTGACTGTTAAAACGTTTGCATGGGAAAATAAAAGGGCTCTTTTTAGGGTATTTCCGATAATTATTCGAATTTTCCTCATTGTAAAAACCCTCCTTGAACTGCAACGAACATAAACAAAAAAGAATTGGCCAAATCGGTCCAGGCGTTGTTGAGTTATGAGCTTACCAACACATTTTGCGATTCATTTTTATATATAATATTATGTAGTGGATTGTTATCATATACAGTGACAATTCTATAAGCGGGCCACAACAATTGAAAGGTATTATTAACCGACTGATTTCATTGGCTACCGTGGAATAATCACCACCATAAGAATAACAATTGTTGAAGCTGTTTTAGTTTTTTAATATTTCCTATGTTTTATGTCATCTTCAATTTTAATAAAATACTTTCATAAATTTTAGTACATGTGCATATAATATATCTAATATACTCATGTATTTTAATATTATGCACTACGCTTATTAGTCGTCGACAACTAATTACTGACATTTTGTGGATATTATGAGGTTTAAATATCATATTACTTATTTATTAGTATTGACAGTTATTTAATAAAAGGGCATAGTTAAATATTTCAAATACATTTTAAATTACTACACTTTTATATATACTAATAAAATACCATCCTTTTCCATTACAAGCACTGGCCATTTATCTTTATATATATAAATCTTCTGCATGTGTGTTAGTCATTGAACTCCTAAACAACTGGACCGATTTTGATGAAATTTTTTGTGTATTCCAGGGGGTTTGAGGATGGTTTAGATTCACAATACGGTCATCGAGATATTGTTTTTTTTACCTAAATTATTTATTTAAAATCATTTGAGACAACATGACATTTGACAGGACAACGTCTGTCGGGTCAGCTAGTATATTAATTAATAAATTACACATTCTTAGTGTTAAAGTAGATGATACTGTTTATATGGAGAATATTCAACGTTTAGAAAAAGTTAACTACGCATTTTCCCGCTCAAGGAGAACAACATATTCAAAAATCTGCTGATTCTGCTGAAAACTACGATTTTCTAATACAGACATCAGAGCCCCCTAGCGGGAAAATGAGTCGTTAACTTTTTTGCGACCATTACATTTTTTGCTTAGCTCGACCAGGAGAACGAACAACAAAAATTTTAACCTGGGTCCCGAAAACCACTTAGCCATATAAACAGTATCATCTACTTTATTTATTTAACAACCTATGTATTTTAATAACACTAGTTATTTAAAAATACTTTTAAATAGCTTTCTTTGCTTAGTCTCTTTTTTGTTGTTCTTCCTGACTTCATTACTAATTTTTTAAATTCCGACCGTCATTCATTAATAAAAAGATGGGTAAAAGAAAATGTCTCATACAGGTCAATGTCAAACTGTTATTAAACTAAGCGTCCCAAACATGTTAATATCAAGCTGTTATTAAACTAAGCATCCCTTACAGGTCAATGTCAAGCTGTTATTAAACTAAGCATCCCATACATGTTAATATCAAGCTGTCATTAAATTAAGCGTCCCTTACAGGTCAATGTCAAGCTGTTATTAAACTAAGCGTCCCAAACATGTTGATATCAAGCTGATATTAAACTATGCATCCCTTACAGGTCAATGTCAAGCTGTTATTAAACTAAGCATCCCATACATGTTAATATCAAGCTGTCATTAAATTAAGCGTCCCTTACAGGTCAATGTCAAGCTGTTATTAAACTAAGCGTCCCAAACATGTTAATATCAAGCTGTTATTAAACTAAGCATCCCTTACAGGTCAATGTCAAGCTGTTATTAAACTAAGCATCCCATACATGTTAATATCAAGCTGTCATTAAATTAAGCGTCCCTTACAGGTCAATATCAAGCTGTTATTAAACTAAGCGTCCCAAACATGTTAATATCAAGCTGTTATTAAACTAAGCATCCCTTACAGGTCAATGTCAAGCTGTTATTAAACTAAGCATCCCATACATGTTAATATCAAGCTGTCATTAAATTAAGCGTCCCTTACAGGTCAATGTCAAGCTGTTATTAAACTAAGCGTCCCAAACATGTTAATATCAAGCTGATATTAAACTATGCATCCCTTACAGGTCAATGTCAAGCTGTTATTAAACTAAGCATCCCATACATGTTAATATCAAGCTGTCATTAAATTAAGCGTCCCTTACAGGTCAATGTCAAGCTGTTATTAAACTAAGCGTCCCAAACATGTTAATATCAAGCTGTTATTAAACTATGCATCCCTTACAGGTCATTGTCAAGCTGTTATTAAACTAAGCATCCCATACATGTTAATATCAAGCTGTCATTAAATTAAGCGTCCCTTACAGGTCAATGTCACGCTGTTATTAAACTAAGCGTCTCTTACAAGTCAATGTTAAGCTGTTATTAAACTAAGCGTCTCTTACAAGTCAATGTTAAGCTGTTATTAAAAATAAATGCTTAACTACGTACTTTTGAATACTCTATCGTATCCACGAACGTTTGTAATTTGATAAATAAATTATTCTACTTTATGGTCAATAAAAATTAATATAATTTATTCTGGTATTCCTAATTACAATTCCAGCTTTTCAATGTAGCACGGTATTGAAATATGTTTATGGGTGCTTAGCATTTTTCATTTCTAAATTTAATGGCATGTTATTGTAAATTAAAGACAAAAAAATTAATTGTTTTCTCAATTATTAGAGCGCCACAGTACTTAGTTCTCCGCGACTGATAATTTCATAACTTACTTTAATAGGAACCGTTATTTTCGCGGACCATTTCGGTTTGAGGTGTGGATTGTTTCACGTGTCTTATAACTAATGGCTTCCAATAAAAAAAAAACCACTTTAAATTAATATGTGATTTGCAATATACTAGCTGTATACATTAATTATTCAAAAGTTCCTGTACACAAAGCCTGTATCTAGAATATGTTCACGTGAAGTTAAAATATTGGAGGTAGTATCCAAATAATGTTGCTTTAAAACATTTTAATCGGCCTAGCGCAATGCACTATGATTGGACCATTCAACAAATGAGTCCTGTTAACACACAATAATAATTCTTGATGGTGTGCAATATATTTAATGTGTTGAAGATACATGTATTTATAAGACATCAATTAGCTAATCATTCATTTAGTAGGCGTTCTGATATGGAGGAGGTAAATTATCAGATTTTCATAGAGTATTATTAGCAAACTTACATGGAAAGAAAATGTATTTGACGGAAATTTAATAGTCTACTAACGTTGTACACTGTTTAAAATTCTATGAAACAAATTGTGTCATAAATTATTTCGCAATATATTTATAATAATATATGTACATATTAATAATTTAAACAGTTTTGTTATTGATCGTGTTATAACTTAAGCCTTTAGACTGATCGCAATCATAAGTACCTGTACTAGCAAAATATTTAACATTTTTCAACAGAATTTATCTTATTTTTACAATAAATATGAAATCTTGTATTATGTGTAAATGTAATTATTATATAATATAACATGTAAAACTGATTGGTGTAATGCAAATATCTATTATCATATTGTAACACATATAAATGAGTGTATTTGTAAAAGAATATTGAATATCTATTTACACGACTAGTAGATTTATTATAGCACTTTAACAAGCCTAAATAAATACGAAATGAAGTTTATTAATGTATAATATTAGACAAATCACTAATTATGGAATTTTATGCATAATATAATATAAAATATATTGAACTTATAATAACACCAAGTGCGTTGTTAATGTATTATCTTGATTTATGTAATTGTTGAAAATAAAGGCAATACGGTTGTGAGTAGTTTGAAAGACCTTAACAACTTCGTGGATGAACGAAAATAATAAAGAAGCCATACATTTTCAATTACATGGGCATGCGAAGAATGACATCTAAATACTTTGCGCCGTTAGTGTAGTTTAGTAGAAGCAAAACTACATACCCGAGGTCGTTGAAAACTCATTAAACGTTTATTGTCACGAAGTTTAATGAATTTTTCTGATACTCGCGTTATGCCAATGTGTAGATCGCTACCAACGTACTTTGCAGTATGTTGGTAGTTGTGCCAACGTTGGCCAGCTAACCGAATAGTGTCGATATTCCGTCCACACATCAAACGGTTATGACCAGCAACCTCTTTATTTGCCCAACGCTTGGCTAAATGTGTACATACAGTCGGCTTTAAAATTTCAGGATTCTGTCTACAAATGCTAATGACAGATAAATCAATAAAATACGTTAATAATATAGAAAAATTGCTCCTTTTTAAGTCATTTACAAATAAATAAATACTTTCAAAGTAATAGTGTATTTTCTACTGTTTAAATACCGTATATTGTGGTTTTTGCAATTTAGATAACACATCGCGTTAGTTATATCATTCTAACATTTATCATGATCAAAAAGTATTAATAAAACATCGTTTGATGATTACCATAGAACTGACACCAGTAGTAAAAAGTTTAGACACACCATGATCGTCTATGATAAACGTCAATCATATGTCTTGAAATTTGGATTGTAGTAAAACTTACTCGAGCTTTTTTGTATTCTGCACTTAAACTATAAGGTATAAGATTCATGTTACAGAACATGCTTCTTTAACTTATCACCTTTTTTGAATTTCTAATCTAATCGTTATTAGGCCAATGGAGAGCCAATTTTTAATCCATGATGTATTTATTAATAAGACATTTAGAAATACCATAACACCTTAACAACACCACCATACACCAAGATGTAATTTTAGACATTACATTATAGCTAAAAATTTTATGGTTTTCATTAAATGTTAGTATTATTGTTTACTGTTTATAAATAAATATGTTATGTGTAATAGATTAGTTATAGTCCATACAAATTCCATAACATGCGCGCTGTTAAAAGGGCGGGAAAGCAACAATGTGCATTCACAGATTGAGTTTATTTATTAAAAGTTGATTTTTCTGCTTTCTAGCAAATGTGTTAAAAAACGTCGTACGATATACGTACGTGCGTATTGCGTATTGGTTCAATATTACCAAAAAGTTCAATTACGCCCTCGCCTTCGGTTCGGGCTGAAATTCCGCCTCGCTTGTTATAACCATCATAACGCACTTATATCGTAATGTACTATTACATATTAAGATTGATTCATTATGTTAAGTAATACAGGTTTGTGAAATAATAGTTTTATGGAATAATCATAGTTATTAACTCGTAAAGAATAAAACTTAAAAATAACAGTACCGATTAAAAAAATTACTGGTAAAGTTTGGTATCCTTGTGTGGCAGACGATGTCGTTGATCGAATTCAATGAGTCAATATTAGTTACAGATTATTAACTTTATATTACCGACCGAATCTATTTTTATAGAAATCTCTTCGTGGAATATGTATATTATTTGTTGTCTATTTTAAATATAATGTACTGATGCCTGTAAGCGAAACATTTAAATGTGCCTAAATATATACATTTTAATGTATTCATTGGACCTATTTATACCGGACTAGACTACCGTAAAAATTAGAGACGCTATACGTACCGACAGTTGTTACAATATATTTCATGTTACTGCGAAATTTTTCATAGCTTTATCTTGTTGGTTTTGTTGTTAGAAATAAAAAGTATTACTATTGTGGTATAGCAACGATATTATTTGCATAATAATAAACACGACGTTAATTTAATTTTTTTCTATATATAAGTTTGATATTGTAACATAGACAATTAAGCACATATTATAAATTAACGTAATTAAATTAATAGACTGAAATACGTAGTGTTACTTTTTTTTCTATATTCAGTATTATATCTATCATACCTATACAAATTCAATATTCATCATCACAGAGCCCATTTTCCATTCACATATAAATAAGATGCAGTCTGCTTAGATTAGGTAATTTAACCAACATCGAAATTAATATAATACAAGGCATTCCAAGTGTACATCACAACACGAAACTTTTAAAACGAGTGTTGATCTTGTTTGTTGGTTTGGCCAACCAAAGCTGTATGTCAACCAGCAGACATAATGGCAATGTCGTAATAAATTTTGCCGTCAAGATCGCATAATCAACGCAGTTATTAATATAAATTGTTATACTTTTAAGTAAATTATGTATAGTACTGTCAACGCGAAAACATTTTTTTAAAACTGCCGCCTAATCATAGGAAGGACACGATACATCTTTTCTTCCTTTGGACAGACTAGTGTCCATTACTTCCAATAAATCGCCAAATTATTATTAATTTATTTTTTCGTACATCAAACCGCTCTTTTAAGCACCTCTTTTTATTTTTGTCGTCTTTTAACTTAGTAAAAATTTTGTTTTAAAGCATCCATATAAACAACCAGCTTGCCAATACTTATATAAATACTATGATACCAACATAACGAAACAACTATACCAACATAATAATGACAGAGGTTAAGGTCGGTTTACACGCTACGATAAATGCTTACAATTTATCGTTACAATCGAATCGTAACGATTTGTCGTTGCATGGAAACAGGACATTGTAGCGATTTATTGGAGTTGGGTTGGAAGGTTGGTGCCGGCCGGGATCAATTTCTGCGAATCGTAACGACAAATTTGAACGTGTAAACTAGTAGCAGGCATTTATCGCTACAATTTCACTCAGTTCGCATCTGTTATTCACTGTGGGTAGTTTGTTTTGACTGACTCTTGTTTTATTTTCGATTTATTTATTATGTCGGAAAATCCATGCAAACAAACTCCTCGAGAGTTTCTTAGCGAGTTTATTGAACTTTACCGTAGTTTTACTTGTTTATGGCTCGTTAAGAGTAAAGAATACTCCGACAGGAATAAAAAAGATCTTGCTTATATGGAGCTCGTCAATAAATACAAGGAGTTTGATCCGTCGGCAGATAGAAATACGGTTGCAAAAAAAATTTACGCATTGCGTACAGTGTATAGAAAAGAACTGTCGAAAGTTAACAAATCACAAAAATCCGGGACGGGTGCAGAGAATATATATAAGCCTACTTTGTGGTACTTTGACCTTCTGCATTTATTGAATGACCAGGACTCGGCAAGACTTAGTAGAAGTACAATAAGTGATTTTTGTGTACAACGATAACAACACTGCTTCCTCCATGGCAAAAGCGTGTTTGTGTACTACAGCTGTTGGACAACGAAATATGGAAGAAAATCGTTCCAATTTATCGTAACGTGGAAAGAGTACTCCAACCTTACGATTTATTGGAGCAATAAATTTGTCAATAGCATCGTTACGATTTCTCGTAGCGTGTAAACCGGCCTTTATGAATAACACAAGCGAATTAAAATTACTGCTGTTGTTATTTACTAACAATTGTCATATTTGCTAGACGTATTATTCTTTTGTGTGGTTATAGACTACATATGTTATTAAAATATAAAATTACAGCGATTGCTTCTAGGACAAAAGAGAAGTAACATATGTGTGTAGACAATATATTAATATTTTTTTTGTTTACTGTTAAATCCGTGTAGATCACAGACCAATTAGAGAACAAGTTGTGTAGATGCAGTGAAAATAATTAATAAATTTAATGGCGATGTTTCGTTTTATTTTTTACAGATATATACTTGTCATATAATATATGTGGTATGATACAGCAGTCCGTTACTCATATTTATTGATATCGATACAGTCTATACTAGAAGTGTAAGCCATAGTTTTCATTTTTTTTTAATTCATATTATTAACGCGTTAATGTTAATATTATGTTAGTATATAATAATAAAGTATATAATAGTAGTTAGGGTAGGCTCGAGCCCCTCGGTGGGGACGTATATGAGCTGTGATGATGATGATGATAATAATTCGGAAAAAGGCATTATATGAGAGAGTCGCCTTTTACAATAGCAGATTAGTGATTAAGTACGGTAAAGCTAATATAAATCATCGCTTTTTTAACTAGTGTGAATTAAGTCTTAGGCATGCGCAAATTCACTGAATTCACAAATCACAAACCCTTTTCATATTACGAAATAATTAGGATATAGTTTAAGGCATTTTACTTTTTTGTAAAATAATAATAAATTATTTTCAATGCCAAGACAACTATATATTAATACATATTTTCAAAATTAAATTAAAAGTAAAGCCACGTATTCGTTACATTGAATAGCGGACAGGAAGTTCTGCTGGAGTTGTAAATAACGCACGCACTCAAAATTGCTGAGTAGGAACACACTCTTGTCGCATAGTATTGCAAGAGACAAAAATATTAGTATTAACATTTCGAAATTTTGGTTCGAGTCCCACTTTGCTTAAACTGTTATGTAAATTTATTTGTCTTTTAGGAGTTGTTCTTTTCAACTTATTTGTCGAACTGTATTATCGAATATTCTAGAACTCATTCGGACATTGCCGTAAAAGAAGTTGTAATTTAACAAGAACGCCCCCGACCAACGCTAAGGAGAAATCAATACTTCGTACATCAGAGAGCATGCGCGGAATTTGTTATATAAGCGGTTCAGACCTCTAGGAAATCGGCAGAACTTGCTCGCTCACCACAGCCAACGCAGCGACTCCTCCTGGAGCAGGCAATCCGGCCTTAGCAGCCTTAGAACCAATGGTAGTATAGAAGACCTTACCAACGGGCTGCGGGTCGGGGCCGCTGCGATGGCTCGCACGTCAATCCTCGACTATATCCGAAGAGGCTAGCACTCTGTCCCTCTATTGTCGATGTGGCAACCCTTCATACTTGCAACATCGAAGAAAACAGTAAGTATATTTTATTTACATTCGCCGCATAAATTCTAATCAGTGCTGAAATTTCTTTTATTTACAATTTTATATCTTTTACAGATCGCAGGTGAGGAGAAAGGCTTCGACTACACGATCAGCCCGGAAAAAATACCTATCTAAAGGTAGCCAGAGTCAGTTGTTCAATATTTTTATGTTTTACTATATAAATTTATGTAATACTAATAAGATTTTTTGTTTAACAGGTTGTCCTGGCTGCTTAGAACTATAACGCTGAACATCCACCTGAGCATCTCGGCTGTCTTCATCTGCGATAGTTTTAACTTTTTTTCATACATTTTCCATTTGATCTTCCAAATCCTCTCTCTTCCTATTCGTCTTTTCGTTTTTCCTTTTTATGTTATAATTTCAATCTCTTCCCTTCAATTTCTCGTTATGGGGCTGACCAGGTTTACGAGAATTTTGTAAAGGCTCTTAGATGTTTTATTATTTCTTCTCAATCCCTATTGTCTTCTAATACATTATTTTGTATTCTTATAATTTCATCTTTCTTTGTAACTTCTTGTTTAATTTTTATCAACTCCTTAATCTGTAATGTTTCTTCCCTCCTTTGCTCTTACAATCCATCTTAGTAATTAAAATCGGAGAATAATCATTAGCTTATAAGTATAAACTATGTAACTTGTCTAATCTTTTCAAAATTCATGTAATCGAGATAATTATAGAATTGTATCGTACTTAAAAAATATATAATGTATCCAGTGTTACAAAAAATATTGAGTATAATACAGATAGGTACCTGACAAGTAATTTTAATTGTATCGGTGTTGGTCGTGTCTTTATCTTATATAATCTTTTGCCGTCTATTTTATTCGCTATTTTCTATATTTCAATATAATAATGTATGCTCTTATTACTACTAATGTCTTGATATGCTCGTATTAATCTGTAGTTCTTTCTATTCAGTGTCGTAGATGATTAGTTTTCATATATTTTTTGTGGAACGTGAAATAAATGTTGTGTCGTGACATAAAGTTTTTTATTATCTGATCCTTATGTTTAAAAAAAACTATTCGACTGAGAGGGTGGCCGCACTTTGTAGTAGGATTAATAGTTAGGTAGCTACTGCGGTCAATTGGCTAGGTAGTTTGTGTCATCGTTTTTCATTAAATTCACTTTCGTATTTTCATTTTAATATATTCTAATTTTTTTAAATATTACATCTTCGATTTTGTTGTCACCCCCAACGCTCTTGTTAATACGGATTTCAATGAGAGTTATTCCTTTTCGTAGTAATTGGTAAATTAATTATTATGTAGTCTAGTGCGGAAATACTCATTCCCTATGTCGGTAACCTCTTGTTCTCTATTGAGAAACATTGTTCCCGATGCTTTTCGTCGTGGAGGGTAGATGTCCAATCACTAGCAATCTACAAAGAACCTTATGCTGATGTCTCAAAGTGCTTTTAACATTGCAACTTTTATCATAAAAATGGTAATAAGACTATTTTCCCGTCCATTTAAGAGAAAATAATTGATTAATATACTTTCACGAATAAATTTACATATCGTATATAAACCTTTCTAAACAATCGAAAAGTGAGATGAAAATTGCTGGCTGAAACAATAAATTCACTGTTATTTCCAATTAATAAATGTTCCATATTTTAAGCATATAGCATATTGTTAAGATGTTGTAAAACTTATATATATTTTTTAATTAACATCTTGATACATAATTATATTATTTTTTATTGAATATTGTCAATCAAATTTTTATCAGCATATTATTTAACATTATATTTTTTTCATTCAATCCGAAGATATACAAAAAAAAAAGAACTTTTTTATATGAAGATATAAAGAAACCCAGGGCTTAGGCATGTGCCTTTATTGACGAAAAGAAAACTTATGAGGGCTGTTTTTGTAGAATACTGTAGATAACTTCGGCTAATAATATTCTGGCTAGAGGCCAGGAAGGGGTTTAAGTGGTAAAAACCATTATAATGTGTAAAGCATAACATTTTAAAGCGTGAGCTATATATAAACGTATCCATGTCAGTTAAATTAAGAACCAATTATTAAGAATCCATTATTAAAATACTTGTTAATTAACTACTTGAATGTGTCATTAAGATATTATTTACAAGAATGGTTTGTTTATCTAAAATTAAAAATTTTATGATTATCTCGAGCCAATCTTCTCTATTCAAACATTATGTTTGTAAAATAAAGTGTTAATAATGTATATTTGATGAAATGCTTACAAATTACAGCTTATTATTTTGTTAGTTTATCTTTACACAGTTTCAATCATTTTCGTATTAGAGCAAAACAAATGTTGAAATGAACTCATAATATAAACAAGCAATTTATACGTACCATACCGAAAATATATATTACTTATTCAATGAACTCATAATATAAACAAGCAATTTATACGTACCATACCGAAAATATATATTACTTATTCAAATCATTATTGCATACATAGTATTTTATGTTATCTTATAATTAATAGAGATAAACAAATAGTCATTTTGTCTTTGCTGAATTAAAAACCAAGAACCCACGTCAGATTGTTGTTTTCCAAACAAGATAGGCCCCAAGTTCCTGGAAGTACCGGAGGCCGTACCGATGGAGATGGACGTTAGCACGGTGCTGGTGCTACAAGTCCAGGCAGTGGACACCTACCGTTAAACGACCTTGGTATAACATGTGGACACTGCGGACCGTGGAATTGCTGAAACTCGAGAAAGACTTGACCAGGATTCGCTGGAGTATTATGGGAGTATCTGAAATCCGAAGAGATTGTTCACGCGTCTCTAGTGAACAACTTTATTCAGATCGGAAATTTGTCAAATAGGGTAGCGTAACTAATACGGCGTGTTCAAAGTACCTTGTAGGTCCTTCAGGTATACGCACCAAAGCCTAGAGCCAAATTAACCCGACATTACAACGAAGACGTCAACCTATACGAAATTAGTTTGGTATCTCTTTTAGTATCTTACACAACCCAAAAACATTAAAACGCTAGGTTAGGGTGGAGTTACAGCCAAGCTTCTGAAGGCGGGTCGACTACCAGTCCGAAAAGCCCATCATATGCTTTTCAATTCCGTCATACGCAAAAGGAATTCTAAACGCAAAGACAAGGGCTATGCTCCGACCGACCCAATCGATTACCATTTCTATATACTATGTTCAATATGATCCTTACAACTAGCAAAGAAATTCCATAACAGTTCCGTCTGAAAACCTGAAAACAACACTTGTATTTCAACGATTGTTTCATCTATTAACAAAAATGTACTACCATGTCTTGTTTTCTCTTTTTTAATATACGAGTAGCTTCGCCGCATAACTCATTGAATGTTTTTGAATGAAAAAGTTACAAAACAACGAAATAATTCATCGAGTTTGGCTTGTATATTCCACATCTACTGATACTGTATTTTATTTTCACTGTAGTCACTACATTTAATTCCCTCACCGGTTGCAAAACTGGGGGCATTTATCGAGAAACATAGAACGATATGAAAAAAGTTCAGGGCACATATGTTCTTTAAAAAATATATAGATCTAAAAAATAACTTATTGAAAGGGCAAAAAGTAGACTCTGTAAAACAAACTGAAATATATTAGACCGCGAAAGAAAGACAGCGGCTAATGCCAGCACGTGTAGCATTGAAGCAAATTACCTCACAGTAAATTGGGGTGTCTATATAAAAAAAAAATTACGCTGTGAAATTTCGTTATTAGGATGGAGAGGAAACTTCGTGCATGAGAATATCTGAATATTACAATAAATTATAAGACACCTTTTTTTGAAGGAGGAGGTCACCTACCAATTGACTCAGATATTGACCGGGCACAGCTGCTTCGGTGAGTATCTGTGTCGAATAGGACGGGAGGGATCGACACGATGCCACCACTGCGCATCCGACCTCGACTTGGCCCAGCACACGCTGGCGGAGTGTCCCGCGTGAGCCCCCGAGCGCCGAGTCTTGGTCTCGGCAATGCTGGCGGACGAGGGAGGTTGGAGGGCTGTGGCCTCCTTCTGTGAAGCAGTGATGCTCCAGAAGGAGGCCGCCGAGCGGGGTCGGGAGATGGCCGATCCCGCTCGAAGAAGGCGGCGCGACTCGGTAGCGGTGCGCCGCCGCGGGTCGCCGGCCGGCCCCACATAACCGCCGGCTCGCCACAGCCGGGTTATGTAATTTAATGCATTTTCCTCAGGGGAACAAAAAAAAAGGTAAGGGCGGTTCATCAGGTACGTACTATGAGTACGAGCCTCTCTGGCACATTGAAGGATAATATTTTTTTTTGCATAATACTTTTTGCATTATATACAATTTTGACAAAGCCGAGTGTTGTGTGGACAACACTCTTCTTTGATGTGCGATGACAAAATTATATTATAGGTATCTATAAGCAGATACTTAATCTTTTGTAGTTATTTATTTGATAACAATGAACGATAGAATCGTTATGTTCATAACGGAGACGAAAAATAGAATTTATTTCGCAAGTTTAAACAATTATGAGTATCAGTTAATGTAGATAATAAAATAAAAAGGTGCAATTGACAATTATTTAATACTTTGATACTTTGACAGTTTGGAAAACAAATAGATGTCGAATTATTTAAAAATAAAAAAATATTTTTACGAAAATTACCTATTTTCCAACCCAGATATGTTAATAGAAATTATTGTCATTTTAATTATATTCGTGAAACAAACAAGATTAAAGTAATAGCAAGTATCAATTTTATCCTCGACTGGAAATCAAATCCCGATCTATTTCAAACGTAGTCTTAAATTTGTTATATGAGTATCTTTATTAATAAATAATAATAAGAGGGTTATTCTTATTAGGAATAAACCGATATGTGAACTTACTCGTGATTTTTTGTAAGTAACCACAGCATTTCAGCCGCTCTCGTGGGGTCTTTGTTCTAAATAACGTCACGGCACGAATTAAAAAATCATAGGCACGCACTCCGCTATTGATCAAGTAACGTGGATTCAATGCAAAACTATGATAAATTACATTTATTGTGACGATTTGTTCGGATGATGTTGTATTTTTTGTATTCCACATACTAGTCTGTGGTTATTATAAATATATCTTAATACGAAAAGTTAGACTACCGGATGCAACAGTCTTTGTTCTTGGATCCTAATGAAAGCGGCTATGACAGATACTGAATTAATATTATTATAGCGGAGCTAGTGAACTCCTACATATGATAATGAATTATACAAAATAGATAGATATTAATAAAAAACAATTTTTCTTTCATCTGCCAAAATGGGCTATTCTCTTCTATATTCGCATTATTTTTTCATGTCAGTCTGAAAATATTTGATTATCGTAAGACATGTAATTGAATTGCAAGTATCCATACATATAACGTTGATTAATGGTTTTGAATGATAAGCTGTAAGGTCTTTTACCAAACCATGTGAAGTTTAACAGTATTGTTATTATCCTGTCTAGTGTCGTACATCGTTTCATGGCAATATTCAGGATTATAAAATATATGTGATAATATAATCTATGTCTCCGAATTCTTCAAGCATTTTACAATAAAGTTCTATCTCTTTACTTACTAACGTTATGTCTTAAGCAATAGTTGCCAATTTCACTAGCAGCAAAACTCAGTATTTTTTTGCTATAGACCAATTACTGAACCTAAAACCTGTGAGTAGTAGTGTCATATGTGACCAACTAAGACCAACGAGGTAGTCAAAATAAAATGTCATGCCACAAATGATAGGTTCTTAGTTTCTTAATAAAAATATCGGATGGGTGTTCCAGAGATTTGTCCCAAATATAGAACGATAGCTCTTTTTTATTTGCGAATTACTACCTACTTACTTATTAATAGAAGAGCAATGTGGTAGTGTATTTATTTTCAAAATAACACGTATTTGTCTGTTACAAAAATAAGAATAAAAATCCCACCTACCTACACCTACCGCCAGATGGAGATATTTTATAATAATATTTAATATTATTAATAGATACATTTTCCTTTCCATCTATCCACTACAGCCTATTATTACTCGAGTCAGGTCCAGTTTGATATTTGTAGATCTCTAGGAGACAAAGAGTACTTCAATGTCTCGGCGGCTATTGAAACAGAGGCAGAGCATAATATTTACATATATCTGATCATAATTCACAAAAGCAAATGAAGGTACATCATATAATTATTAAAAGATAATAATTTCGTTTTTGTTAAACAATGTCCATAAATAAAGGTACATATTCGATGAATAACGCCGGGCGTCGACGACGCTCAAACATTGTGAAAAGCACGGTCGGTGCCCAGGGGTGGCCGCTCTGCTGAGTACAGGCAGGATCATGTTGGTTTTAAACTTTTATATAAAACGGGATCCTATTTCGAGTGACTAGAGTTCCCATTTATCAAGAAAGGTACCCTATGCAAGCAATCGTACCCGTCTAGCCGTATTGATCGGCGCGGGCACTGCAGCTGCAGCAAAGTTTTGCGCATGCAGGGGTGGCCCGGGTCCGTCTGTCGTCTAGGTAACCTAGCTACCCTAACAGGGGTGCGACCCCAAGCACTGAGAATCGATAACGGCATCGGCAAATATGCGCCCGTCTGGAGTCGCTGTCGGGCGGAATATTTGCATGATTATAAATTTTAATGCTGCAGTTTGTGCGTGGAATCAAATATATTCTAATAACGTTTGATTTTTTAAAATATATTTGTCCAAACCGTAAATGTCATTATTTATACAGTAATTTTAGTAAATTAGATTCTAATGGGTTAGGTGATAACGATATAAACACAAAGCTAAATTATTTACTGCACTCCATAATCCACGATCATCATAAATTATGTACAACAACTTTTCAGACCGTACATGTAGACATTCTATATAATGCTCGTAGTAGTGTAGGTTTTTATATTGAAGATGTAATCTTAAGAATCTTAACTTAGTATATAGTGAGAGTAGGTCTATATTATTGGATAATATTGGTCCTTAGCTATGAATTTGCTGTTTTTTCGCTTGTATTTCAAACTTTATAAGTTTTTCAATGCAAGCGATGGCGCTCTTTATTTATTTAATAACTAAAAGAGTATAACTAAACTTTACGATTTTTTTACAGATATGTCAACAAACTAATTAATAAAGTTCTGAAGGTGAAAAAATTAGATGTTAAGTATAAAGTTAATAAATAATGTATAAAATTTTGACGTAATACAATACTAAATATTTATATACTTAATATATAATAATAGATATTTAGACTTGAGATTTCTTTGTAAATTAAAATATTATGAATATTAGGAGATTTAATTGTAAGCAAAACTTGCACATTTGGGTTAAAAAGTAATGCGAAAATATATATATCTCCATAGAAATATATATTTTCGCATTACTTTTTACACTTTTAGTTATTAAATAAATAAAGAAAATGTTAGTATAGAATAAACCATATTCCTTGATTCATCTCCATAAAAAACCGCAATTTCATACTTTAATATTATAGAGATTAATGATTTTATATATAAATGAACCACTTATTTAACAGTCGCTCTAATATTGCAGCTAAGTGAAATTAAAAGCATTAACATTTTCTGAAAAATTTCAAATCGATCAGTTAGAATACTTTTTCATCATATTATCAAGGAATTGATCGCAATTAGCTAGCTCATTAGTATTTTAGTATATTTATTTGCTGAACGAAATATTATCTCTGAAAATAATTTTAAGTATGAATGAATGCGTTAAGATGAATTAAAAAAAAACTAAAAATAATTTCACACATAAATTAGAAATACTAATTTCATTGATATTATTATATGCAATTTGTAATAATTTTATAGTAGGAATGTAAATAAAACAAGAATTAAACATTAATGGTAGGTATTGTTTCCAAATACTTGCCCACAGCTTATTCTAAGCTTACAGCGTAAGCATGGGCAGCGGCCATTTTGAAACGCATCCATTTCGTAATACTTAGGCGATGCTTCTTTGTTCCACAAAATTTAATATTGTTAAATAGTAACCTCCATGTATTAGTTTATCAGTTAAATATTCTTGAGAACTATCGACAGACTAACTATATATAGACGGTATAAGATATAAGTAGGTATAAAACAAGAAAGGTAAATCACTAAATTCTATAATTCAAATTTTAACAGAATATTTGAAACTCTTTGGTTTATCGATCATGAATATTTTAGTACGTAATATTTTTCTATCGCGGTATCACAGTCATATTCACATAACACGTTTGATTAGATACACTGATCGAACACAGTCGTAATAATAATAACTGTAGGTATTCGCGAAATTTTATCGTGACGAGGAATCACGAATTACCACAATTATTGCGTGAATAGGAATGCTTATAAAAAAGAAAATATTAAAATACTATTAAGTAAATAAATACGTTAACACAAAGTAGTTCATAAAATGCCTAGTCATTATTTTAGGAAATAAGTATTTCGGTATCGTCATGTCTCGCTTTACCACTATGTTAGGGAAAAACTGTATTAAAGAAAGGGTGCGGTTTTTGCCAGTGGCCGGGCACTATGTTTCAAAATTCGTGTTGAAACTGCGAACTTTTTGACCAACAACCTCTTTTATTATTTTGTTATTTAACTTTTATTATTATCTTTTATTATTTTTATCTTTAACTGGCTGCTAAAACATATCGACTTAAATTACTAAATACTTACACGAGTGACTTACGAGTACCATTTACTTAATAGATATTTATAGCTGCTACTGACAATTTTTTAAGTCTTTAACTTTATCCAGGGATCAAGCTCAAGACGTTATATCACTTGCGGTCATCTAGAATAATAATAAAATAAAATGGTTGCGAAAATATATCGACCTTAATCGCAATGTGAATTTATATGTTTCACAATAACACAAAACTACAAAGTATTGTGTTGTTGTGCATATCGTACTAGAAAATCATACATTTTATATTACTGCGCAATTATTTAATTCATTATGCACTATATTGCATCTACATACGAATCATTATCAAGCAAGTTTTGCTATGATTGTATTATAGAATGTAGTGTGTAAAGTGTATTATTGCGCAAAGGACAGACACGCCCTTTTACTAAATAATTTCAATCTGATCGATTGCATTTGGCTAGGTTATATTTGATCAACTATGTACTTTATTGCGTCTGCATATGGATCATTATGACCTCAAATGGGTTCTACTGTATTAATGGACTTCTATTGACAAGAATATTTGATTTGCAGAAATGTAAATGAAATTATATGGGTAATTACTAACTATATTTTATGTTATATACCCATATTTCTCGCATTTAATCCACATTCAAGAGAATTTATGAAATTCGTTCTTTAATCTCATCTTTTACTTTTAAATATTGGCGCTATTAGAAGCTACTCATTTAATCGTTTTTATATTTTCAGTAATACAAGTCTATTTGACAAGTTTATTTGACATATTCAATTAAATTGTCTGTTTCCTTTGAACTAGAATTAAGTTGAAAGTCCTTGAGTTGAAAACGACTAAACTTTTTGGCGAATTTAAAACGGTTGCAGGCGGAAGTGTGCGCAGACTTTTCTAGCGCAGTCTACGTGATTATGAACTGTGTTCAAAGAGATTTTAGCCTACAGACATATTTTCTGCAATTTGATTCTTTATATTCGTTGCATTGTAATAAGGCTCATTCGATACTTCGATAAAAATCTTGAAAAAATATAGAAGATCTTGTAAGAAAAAAAGAGAGAATTTTTCTTATAACCCCGCACTGGTCCAGCGATGTTGCATATTTTCTTTCGGAAGAACAACAAACCAATAATTACACCTGCCACAAAGTTCAATTTATCTAAGTATTACATCCTAGTCCAAGTTGCTTGTGAAGTGACAAATTAACTATCATTAAATAATAATAATAATTGAATGTACATTTTTAAACATGATCGATGTCATACATGGAATCGATTCACAAAGAAAATACCGATCTGACGTTTGGTATTGATTTACTGTTTTTATTAAATCAGGTTTGGGGCCCACTTAAATTGTGTTGGCTTCTTGCTTTAGTCCTATCTCCATTGTATGTTTCTACAAATATGCCTTAAGAATTTAATACTACCTGTGTCATCAATTGACGACATACTAGGTACTATATAAATTACACAGATTAAATAACTTATTTGTTTTGATATAACAAAATACATAGTTTGATTTAATAATCACTTGTAATCAAATGATTACAGGTATAGCTATTTTGATTTGACATGTCTTATTATTTGCTATATAACATTTTATAATACGTATTTTTTTCATAAACCAATCTCTTTGTAGTTCGTAGCGAATATAAAGTGAATTTTAACCAATTAGTCAAAATATATCGGCGTAAATGTGCATTGATTTAAGGTTTCCGTAACTTAAAGTAAGCAAGCAAGCGCTACCTATGGAAAGGAAAGGAACCATAAACTACTCGTTACTCATTCGGAAAATCCGTCATTGGCTATATTTATAATGTATTTAGAATAATTATGCGTCATAGGTTTTTACCTATGAAATTGTTGTTTCGTACTTTTAAGTCAATAACAATGGTGGTTATATTATGTTACATAATCATTTCATCATATATCACAAATTTTGAATATAATATGCCCATAGATGTTGTTTATTTAAATAATAAATATAAATCTTGGGAGTAAGTAGCACTAAGTTATAGTTTCAGTTTTGTACTCTTTTTTATACTACGCTGGTGGCAAACAGGAACTCATGGACACTTGCAACACCAGGGATATCATTCGCGCGTTTCCAACCCTTTAATTTACTCCCCTTTTGAAGAACCTCATACTGTAATCCTCCGGGAAAACTTCGGTACGCGTAAAAAAAACCTCGGTAAATAGATCTGTACGCGGGAGGTAATTCCTCTGGAACGGCTCTGTACAATTTTCTGAAAACATCTTTTCTTGTTTTAAATTACAGTTTTAGTTAATTTATTGTCTGTTGAGGTGCCTGTGAATGTTTCATTAAGCATTTTTTAATTCTCGGTTTAAAAATGATTGAGGAAAACACTAGAATAGAAAAGCAAACTTAAAAATATCTTATTCCATGAGTAAAGTAAAAAAGTATTTCTTCCTCAGCGAATGACGAAGGGTTAAAGTCATCATAACACAGTTTCCTGGGTTGACTGTCTACTAGGTGGATCGTGCTGTTTATGGTACATCTTTACAATATACACACAGATAAATAAAATTGAGAGCTTGCATACTATATGATACAGTATACAAATGCCTTTTTTCCTCAGGAGAGGAGGCTGAGAATCCTCATGGATACCAACGCAACAGGCAAGCAGGGATGCGTTGATTATTTCGGACTCCTGGTGAATCGAGGCGGCTCGACCCAACAGACCTACCGACTAAACTCAGCCTAGCTTTAGCCTTGGCCCTACGGCTTGAATGGAATACAAATACCTCATTACCCTTATCTTTAAATATTTCTTCATAACAGTGCTCTTGATGGTATGGGTGAAGTAGCATCTTACACATTCTATACTTTACTGCGATTACTGGTTTAAAACAAACAACAATTATTTTTGTAATAAGTATGTATTCAACATTCAGTACAAGTCGTATTATTATAAGTTTACAACAATAAGGACGTAATTACATATGTCATACAAAATATATTTATTAGATAAGAAATAAGTCTTTACGATGTCAATATAACAAGTGCTAGTCTTCGTAGCGGAATATAATATTTATTTATTACAGTTTGATGACAATCAGTAAAATATTTATTGATGATCATAAAAGTGTATTGTAATAAATGCAAATAACACTAATACCTACTAACACTGGGTTAATGTTCAAAGTTCTATTTTCTTCTTAGTATCTATTTTCTTTACTATACAACAACAAGTGTAGCAGAAATAAACATTACACATTCAAATTCATCATAACAGCTCATATGTCTCCACCGAGGAACTCGAGCTTATGCTAACTCTGTTAATCGCCCGATTAGGCCTTAGTCCACCATTGCTGACATTATGTATATTAAAGTGTTATAGGGGTTACATCATAATGTCGTCATTAACCGCAGGAGCGCCATATGTTATATTCAAAACATTAAAACAGAAATACTAAACAAAATCGACCCTGGCCGTTCGATTGAAACACCTGCCCCTAGGTGCCCTAGACAAAGTATTACCCGCGTTCGTTTCGTTACCAACATTAATTCGGTATCCAATGATATTGTATGATGCCACTTTGTGGAATCAATACTATATTATGTTTTAACGAAATGATCACGAATGTCATAAATGTTACTTTGGCTTTGTTTGGTCCTGATTGTCACTTTGTTGCTATAAAATTTGATTAGAACTGACAGATAGAGAAGATTGGACAAATATCTTCATAAAGCAGTATGAACTGCAATATCTATCAGTTTAAAAAAAATATGATAGCGACAGGATTACATAATGAGCAAACAGTACGGTAAACACATCGCCATCGACGCTCAATTAGTTACTCGCCACAAATTTATAAATATAACTACATTTAAATATACATTATGTAAAATATCACTAGTATTATAACACTTTATGAATTTAAATTCAAATTACACAAATGTACTTTCATTGAAAATAATAATTATCATAAAATATATATATATATATTATATATATATATATATAATATATATATATATTATATATATATATTATATCCTATACCCATATTGTATTTTAGATAAAAATATATTCAAAGACCGCACTGTAATGACAAGCAGTGAATCTGTGGAAATGGTGAACACATAATGACAAGGTTTTTGTGCTTTTAAATTATAAAAATCTTATAAAACAAACACAATAAACGCAAAACACAAATAAGATTTAATCGCAATAAAATATGTGATGTTACTAAAAATTTACAGTATGCGTATATTTTTGTGTAATTCTGCTACATGACTATGCCTAATTTCATGATTCTACGTCAACGGGAAGTTTCTCTTAAGTTTTGATTCCCTTAGGACTGTAAAAATAGGCAGCATAAATAAAGCATAAAAGGCCGTATCATTTGACTGTATCGACTTAAAAGTATTGATTTTTCAGTACTTCCAAGGAATGCAAACCCCAATAATGGATATTAATAAAGAGTTCCGTACTGTATACCAAAAAAGGAAACCCTATAGGAACAAAATCTTTCTTCATTTTGACATCTCCACAGGTTTTTGACAAAACCGGTCTTATAGACGAACAGACAGGCGTACAACAAAGTCCTTCTATATGGGTTTTTTTAGTATTAACGTATGTAGTAGTAAAACTACAAACTCGAAACATTTCACTGGATTTCTTTCACATGCACTGTTCCTCACAAAATATTACAAAGAGATAAAGTTAAAGCTAATGATGTTAGGTATATAAAAACAAGCAGTATATATCGAACTGAAGTCGAAAAATTGAGGAGTTCTACTTCGGGCAATCGGTGTATTTCTTTTTTAGTCGTATTGTAATAGCGAGTGAGTGAAGACGTGCTATGTTTGGACCGTACTTTCTGTATGATCTGCTTCATTCACTAAAAATCTTGAGAAACATTAAAAATAATGCACATGAAAATAGTGATCAGTTTTTAAATGTATAAATATGCGACATCTATAGTAAAAATATGTCGACGACTTAAATGACCAACACAATGAGTAACATTAACTTGTTGTCCGGGAGTTTTACCTATCTGAAATCTATAACGTAAGAATCTTGCTATATATTCGTCAAAAGCAAATGTTATCGATAAATTTAACAATCAGTATCAGCCCTGCGTCAGAAATATATGTAAAACAAAAATATAAAAATCTTTTTATAAAATAAACAAGGAATATAACACTAAACATAACGAATATGCATAATTTCGATGTCAACGCATTTAGACACAATTACATATCACAAAGGCTAATTTATGTGAAGAGAACAGCTATTGTTGTATACAAGAATTTTATATAACATCATAATATAATGCAATTAAGATAAACTACAAATGATAAGTGAGATCGTAATACTCGTACATATTATAAAAATTACGGAACAGTATATTGCATATTAAAACAAATAAGTTATGAAATATAATATTTTTAGAACTAACTTCAATTGTCAAATAATAGAAGTATGTATTTTTGTATCAAAGATAGCAAAAAAATATTGCGAACCTTTCTGGTTTCGTTGTATTACAGTAGTGAAATATAAAATATTTGCAGCGTACAACAGGTGCACATGTGAACATGTAATAACTAATTATTAGTTATTATAAATGCTTGATCACAGACTGGAATTTAAATTATGTGAATATTTTCATATTGCGAACACCTTTGATAATGAAAACTTTGGCTAACACACAAAATATTTACAAAGTAAAACAATTATATGTAATAAATAAAAAGTTTTACGTGGGAAAATGTATGATATAAATTGTCAGTACAAGTGATAATATTACATTAGCTGTATTTGCTGTTAATACTACTAGTATAGTATAGTATAGTATCCGTCAATTTTCTATATCATTACAAGGAACATTTGCAGTTGTGATAATGCCATTAGATTCAGTTTCAGTCTTCATCATGGTCCGACAGCAAATTACTTGCCTAAAAAAAAGAAATTCATTTTACTAATATCTGCTGAAAATATTTGTTGATGGAGGCAGGGCAGCGACTTCTGGTATGTGACATCAGACAACCCACTCGTGGTGCACCCTGGGCAACGTCTTTTGACGGCTATTACTAGTCCGTCATCAGGGAAAGGGAAGGTGGGTCGTGGGATGACAGGGTGCAACCTGGCGGGCCGCTTCTAGAAGCCAGTGGCGGAGGGACGAAGCCCCCCTTCTTCTTTAAGAGGGGGTCTATCTGTCAGTCAAGAGACCCATTTTAGGTCGCAGGACGGCGGCCACCTTTGATGGCTCCGTGTGGGCGACTTGTTGCCATATGCCGACGGAGTCGTGGTAATTGTGTGTCCCCGTGGCTTCGTCAGGAAGCGATGCCGCTCTACTTCGGAGTAGGCGTAGAGGCGGGGAGTTACTGAGGTTTTTAGTGGGTAGGCCTCCCCCTCTCCCCCTTCTGGGGAGGAGCGCCCCACAAACCACGGGTACAGTTACCGGTAGTGAAGCGACTTTTGAAAGCGAATAAATAAAACAAAATATGAAACGAAGTTTGAATTTGCTTAATCAATAATTGTGTTTGGTTGCTTATTACTCGGGATTTTAAGGATGTCGGTAAAATAGCTATTTATCTCCTATATTCTGTATTGAGTTGATTGTTGGCTCTTGGTGGAACTTATTATACATGTTGAATAAAACACTTGTACTGTTCCACTAATTTTAATTATTGTCGACCTGACCGGTTTCGCTTTACAGCATTTTCAAAGGTTAAAGCCGAACAGCTATTTATATAAAACAGCTATTTATCTCGTCTACCGTTTAGATGAAGCGCATTTTTGTCATAAAATTATTCTCTAACTCTGTATATAATTTTCGTCTTAAAATGCATTATCATGAAATTAACTGAATTAAAATTCAAAGAATACGATATTAATTTATCTCTCTATTAATCAAAGAATCTGATCTCATTAAATGTCATTTCAATCAATATTTTTGCTTTCCTTATGGAATTATCACAATTTTTTATGTTACAACCTTTTTTTTTACAAGACGACCCTCCTTCATTAGGTCACGTGCCTCCACCGTGGTAAATTATTATTAACACCTAAAGTTATTATTTTTTAAGTCAATTGCCGTTCGCAAGAATAATTTACGGATTTTTGGAAGTGGAATTCAGTAAACTAACTAAAGTTAACCATATGAACAATAAAAAAAAACAATTTTAACATAATGTTTTTGTTTTTATGCATCTCGTTTAATCATATAGTTATACTAAGATAAATTAAAGATTATTTAAAAAGAACAACCTCCTCAGTACCGTACTCCTGGTACGCCTTTATTTTCTTCCTGTTGATTAATGGATCCAGGCATAGTATAAATCCTGTGTACACAGCCAGGAGCATCAGCACCCATAGCACCATAATTACGACCACCTAAAATAAAAATAAATTTTAATGCAGAATCTTTTAGATTATATATAATCTGTGGCCCAAAATCTGTGATGATATTGAAAACCGAGATTCTCTAGAGCAGTGGTATTATTTTTGAAAATATTCCACTTAACCAAAACCATGCATTACATACAATAAAAAATGTAAGTTGTGATTCACAAGCAGCGTACAAAAATACAGCTATAACTTCAACGTAAAACCATACTATCAGACACAAGTTGTCGCACAGCCGTTAATTATCAAAGAGAAGTTTCGAATAGATATTGAACTTCAAATACGATGCAGAATGAAATCGGTGAATGAAGTGAATCGAGTTGAGCAGAAGCATTGTTTACATAACATTGAATTTACGATTTAGTTTGTTAGAAAAAACAAGTAATTTTGATTTTACTCACTTGAGACTATAATAATTCAATACCAGTGACCTATACATAGTCTACGTTTTCAATACTACTATAGGTACTAGGCCACACAGTATAGAAATAAAATTGTAATTGACGATATACAAAGAATTAAAATGTTAAAAATGTGTCATTATCGTCATTTCATCCGTTATTATCATCATATCTCATCTCAAAAAAGGTCAAAGTCTCGACCATTATCTTAAAAGACTTCCGCTTGACAGATGGCTCAAGGACTGCATCGTACATACAAAAAGCTGTGTTTCTCGATACGGCACGTGTTGCCCAGAGATTCATATCTGCAGCCCTATCAGCCGGTATTTTGTGCTTTACCTCGCTGCCGGCGACATACTAAAGATTTTAAAAATATAATTGGCCAATTATATAAAATTACTCTTCAGTCTTCAGTAATTATTATAATCGTTATGTGAATTTTTACCATAATATTCCTAAATTAAAAGTCTATTTTCGCTTAATTATGCCTCGCTTGACATCTGTTCTTAATCTCTATATACTACTCTACTCTCAATATTCTACGCGGATTTGAAAAATCTAAATGGAGATGTATTGATGTGCCAGTACCAATACAAAATATATTAAATAACTTTCAAGAAATTAAAATTAAGAGATTCGTCATTTATCTTAACTTATACAGAACCTGCACGACTGATATAACGATATTATGCAATAGAAGTCTCGTATGTTGGTCGGTTAGGTGGGAATTGAAAAAAAACGCATTATAGAAAATGCTATGTTTTTAAGTGTGTGTGAATTTTTTCTTAAGGATTGGGTTAGGTCACTAAAACTTAATTAAAAACTTTTCTATCTAAAACCTTAGCTTAGTACTAACGTTACTCAGATTTTTCTTATACTGAATGTAATTTTAACTAAAAACATAAATAATTTTGGAGTCTATATTTCTTTAAATACAATCAGCACATTCAATAATACGTTGCATTTACAGTTACTTGTATATTGGATTATTTTTATATGGTATATAGAAACAGTCTGTCAAATGCGAGTACTAAGGCCTTTAATAGGAAAGTTTTCAAACAACTTTTGATATCCTCTTTTTAAGGTGGGATAATCATGTTTCGCTGCTGACGCTGTGATCACAACACTGATCTACGAATCGGATGATTTGAGGGCTCGGGATCAATCCTGATAAGTACCGATGTGTTTTAACATTTTTCTATTTTCATATGAGCATTTATCTGAAGCTCTTATGGTGAAGTAAGTAACTATATAAGTTATACTCAAATTCGTTTTCCCAGTATTGACAATGACTTTTATTGCCAAATATACAAATATGTGGAGTCCAAATTTAAGACATGGTTTCTGTATAAAATATAATAATTTTATTTACATTATAGGTAATGATCGGAATTTCTCCGGTAAATAAGGTAATGTAGATTAGAAACATATGTTAAAGTGAAAGTAAAACTACACATGCTTGCGTAATAATAACTTCTGAGAGCTTACCATGCCATTTTGAAGAATGCTTAAACAATATTACTTACAATGGACATATATCTAAAATAATTCCTGTTTTAAGTGATCATGGTAGGCCTACAGAGGGGTTATCGCACTAATAAATCGCAACCGAAACGCAACCGAACCGTTCGGCTTAACCAATCCGAACGCCACAATATCACGATATTCTAGCTCTTGGATTGGTTGAGTGGAACGATTTGGTTTCGTTTCAGCTGCGATTTGTTAGTGCGATTGCCCCCCTGTTCTTATTATACATCTGCCAATAAACAGTAATAATAATAAAACTTAGAACGAATATTTAAATAAAATCTGACACTTTTAGAAATATAAATTAAGGCTATTATTTACTGATTCGCATTGTTGTCATATTATGTCTATCTTTACCTCTAAATATGTCAGTAATGTATCACTTCAGATCTTATAAATTATTTAACAAGGTGCGGTTACGTAAGATTTTTAATACATCTGTATTCTATGTATATGTATTTATATTTAGAAACCACATACATATATTTTGCACTATGATTTCGAAAAAAAAAATACAGTAAGTCGATCAGCATCGCTCGGATACCCAAAGCAAATTACAATTATTTATTAATGCCTTCTGCTGTTCTGTTTCAACGGAAGTAGTTTCGCCGAAAACATAGAATAAGAAACAATGTGTACATCATATATATTTTTTAATATATTCAACATTATAATCACATTTTGCCTGAGACTTATAAATTCACTTATTTTATTTATCTTTGACCTCCTCTAAATAACAACAATTACAACATTGTTTATATTTACAGAAAATTAAACAAATAATTTATTACCATTATCACTGTGGTGTTTCTTGTCTCATATTTGCAATCGCAACGAGGACAATATTCCTGCTCATGATCTTTAATCTCACTCTCAACCCTGGGCAATATTACTTCAGCGCAGTTGCTGAAATGATACATAAATAATAAGAAACAATACAGAATATGTCGAGTAAAAGTGTATAAATGTGTTATTATTTATATATGATTTTTAGATACAAGGAATAACTATTGAATTGTTAAATTAATGTTTGTGTTTATGTGCAAAATAAGCCATATACACGCGGCGTCAAAAAATCCACTTCGAATAGCTTTAAACATTATTTGTCATTAACGGTGAAGGTAATATTGAGTATGATTTAAAAGGTAACTAAAAGGACAACGCAAAAACAATTTGATATTTTTTATTGAAATCACTTACAAAATAGTAAGTTTACAAAAAGATTAATCACATAAAAAAAATTCAAAAGGTCTCTAGAAAATCTAAAACTAATCTAAAAGCTGGAGTGCAACCTTCTTGCCCTGATGACGGCTTCCATACTCTCCCTCATCGATCATACCAATTTTGAAAGCTCTTCTTGAGTGAAATAGTTATACAAGCCCAGTCTTCAATAACAACCTCTTGGAGTTTCTAGAGTCTTGTGAACAGGATAACAGAGACCGAACCTTGCATAAATTGGTGCAAGAGGTGCTCTATCGTGTTTACTTCTACATTTCTGTCCCCTTCTTGAAGGTAGCTACGTACTATTACTATAATGTGAGTGCAAGCATCATCATGCATTAATGTCCTCTCTGTCCTATCTTGTCATCTGTCCCTTGTCAACAAAACTGGCATTGTTCACCACATGCTCTTTTATTATCTTCATTATGTATCTATGAGCAGTCAGCGAATCTTACCCACAAGCACCTCTATTTTGGAAAAATCAGTTTTACCGTCAGCATATATTCTACCTCAGAACATACAGGAACCCCTACATTTGCCCTGTCTTCCGTATTCTTCTTCATCTATCGTTGCAGAAAAGGTACACTCTTGTCTGAGAACAGAACAGCTTGTCGTTGGTTAAAGGTCCAACTAATATGTTTGCGATAAAGCTGGAAGCAGACTCGTCGATGCATTGTGGTCTAATTTTTTAATTAACCTTTATAAATGAACTGTATTTTGTTTGAGTTGGAGTAGTGTGATCTTACTGATGCCATGTGACATGTTTAATATATAATGATAAACCTGTGTTTATATATTAAATCAAAATGTTTTTAGAAAACAATTCTGATATCCTGCAACTAAGCTTTAATATCCGACACTCCATATGTTTGAGACTAGTTAGAGACAATTATAACCCTACATTTAAATTACACTTCCTAATTCAATATTATAACTATTCTACCTACCACTTATTTGGGGGAACATTAGCTATAAATATTTTCCTTGTATTACTCAAAGTAGGATTAAGTACTGCGGCAGGACTTGGGCAAATGCATCTACAGCGTTTATCCTCATACGATTGTGCATAGCCCTGAAAACAAAAAACACTTTATTGTAGTACTTATTACTACTTGTAGATCAACAAATAGTTATTAATATTATTAGTATCATAGAATTCAAATCATTTACTAATAAAATTCCACTTAATTAATAAAACAAGATAAGTAGTTCACCTACCACTAATCTTTAGGACCAAACTAAAATGGAGGTATAACTATCAATATTCATGGGTCATGGATTATAGTATAAATGCAAAATCAAATAGCAATTCATTCATGGAAATCTTGCCAGACAACATTATTATTATAGGAAAAACATGATTGATGCAAATCGCTAAACCTAAAATACGTTTGCTACGATTGAGAGCGATATATTTCTTATCTTAATGGTAAAAGTGGCTCGAGAAAGCCTTAGTACTTCCACCTATTGAGGATCTATTGTGCTACTCAACTAGCTAGCTTATAAGTCCATAAAGTCAGCACCAACTGCAATTCAATCCAAAGTGGTGTCCTTTATAGCTGGAAGATATCTTTCAGAGGTGTGGCCCTGTAATCTTCCAGTCTTGAATATCCAAATCCCATCAGCCTCAACCTATTATGGGTAGAGTATTACTGTGAAACAATTAGTGTTTCAGGTTCTGTTATTCTTACAGACCCTACAGATTTTAGTACTAGCATGTCTTATCCTGGTTAACATGCTCTCAGTGCTAAAATGTCTAGTTAAGGCATCAACCATTGGGTGAATCTATGCTCTAGATGAACATTCTAGATGGACAAATGTCCAGTTTTGGCACATATAACTTTGTGGATTCAGTCCCTTTTTAGTTTTATAAGGGAACAAGCATGCTTCGCTCAGTTTTTCTGTTCTATGTTGATCTTCAGTATTTTTTTGCAGCCAGGTTCTCTAGTTCTACAGAATAGGTAGTAGAGGTTCTGGGGGAGTTAGCCATTTGCCCCATAACTGTCTAGTTGGAATGTATACTTCGAAAAGTCACCTATTTAGATACTTTATTTCTATTTTCATGTTAGAGCAAAAGATATCTTGAATCTGTAATTTGAATAACATTATTCATAAGGCAAAAGTATCTATGTACACAAGTTCTGTATGTTTTGTTTCAAATGGGCATAAATAATACTTTTGCCAGATATTCTCAGTTCTTACAAAACAAAACTATTGCATAAAAGAAACTTGCATATAGAGCATCTAGAAAAGAGGTAACATCACTGCCTATAGAATTTAGATATTTCTGGGATCAATGAGTCTGTAAAGGGCTATCACAAAAGACCACCTGCTGGTTGATATGATAAACTTAAAGCCAAAACCTAACAATGATAAACAACATCCAAATAATTGCATGAAATATCAAACAATTCTTAAAAATTTTAAGAAATATTAGGAAATAATTCCTTTCCAAGTGGCGATTATGGGGATAACCAAAGATCACAGACTTCCACTCCCTTCAATCATACTTCCCTAGCTTAATAACTAACTTTATGTAATATTTTCAAGCACACTCGTCAGTTAAGGGTACACTTTACCTGGCCTTTGTTTGAGATTACTACTATTTGGTCTAAGTAAGTTCATCTATATTGCTTTTAACCAACTAGCTTTGTCAGATTGTAAAGTGAAATCAGATGTTTTTATTGCTTTATATTAATGAACAAGCAAATTGCTGACAAGTAGTATTAGTCATTATTACTTCTGTTACTTGGGACATATGATTTGGTGACATAATACTCAATAATTTCACAGTCCCCTCCCCTTTCACATCCCCTTTAAATTGATACATACCATTACGAACACTACTGTTTTGCAGTAGTAATAGATATGATGGAGGTATGCAAGTAAGAGCCCCTGGTATAGTCTACCTCCAGGAAAGGATGTTAATCGCCTACAAGGTGAATAATAAATTTGGTGAAGCCTCAACAAAATATTGGACTATCTGTGGATTCATGGCTACCTATGGAAGAACTGCACTGATTTGCTACATCTAGCAATCTTATGCAGCGCTACATGATGGTTATTATAAAATCAATAACAACAATGAAATACCAATAACAATATCATAAAAAACATACCTGAGTAATCAAAGAAATGGTGATAACTATTTTCACCAACAACTTCAACATTTTGTATATACAGTTCATAGACAATTCTATTGTCGTTCTAACAAATTGTTCAGAAATTATTAATGTGTAAGCATGTCTTGTTGAAACCTAGTCCATAGTAAGAAAGCAGGCATACCAGTAATTTTTGTCATTTTCGATTCGCAAAGAATAAGAGAATTTTTTTTGTAATTAAATAATAAACTACAAATAGTGTTCTTATGAGTTTCGATGCTAAGGCTTTTACCACAGTACTAAAACAACTTAAGTAACGAAATATTATTTAGTATTCACAACATTAATAAAAAATCGATTCACAAATTATCAAAAGCTATAATAAACCATATCGTGTTAGTAGTTAATAATCATAAAATTATAACTATTTTATGTATACATATTTTTAATTTTAATTTTGACATTTGTCAAACAAACGAATACAAAGTGGTCCGATTTAGGCTAATATTCGTGCCAATAAAAGTAAAGTAATGTTATATCATGACTCAATGAGTGTTGCTAATATTGTAAGTGCGACATTAACTTTATACGTCTGTCAAGTTTCCAAACGAAAACAACTGAACTGATTTAAATGAAATTTGGTATAAAGAATAATCAATAGCCTGAGATAGGAACAGACTACTTATTTTTTTGTTAAAAAAAGACCAAAACTTAAAATAAGGAAATAAGCCATTTTTACAGTTAGAGAGATTTTATCAATTATGTTTCTTAAACCCTGGCTTAGTTAAACTATGCTTTCTTATTTTTATTTTTTTGCTTATGATGATATTGTGACGAGCTGTAATTCTTCAGTCCCTTTTGCGATTTGACGGGCATTTACTGATTTTCACAGTCGTAGCTCCCTAAAGTAGGCGATCCAGTCTGAGAGAATTTGTGCCATAATTAGAGGTTAGTTAGATTTTGTTGATGACGCCGAAGTTCTACACCGCAGATGGTGATATTACCAGCTTTCAAGACGGCGACCGGTCAGACAGTGAATCTTGGAAGCACTTGACCGCCAGGTGTGGATTGTGTGGCAACTTGTTGACAATTATGTTGCATATGACATAGTTATGTTTTAGGTTGGGATTTGTTTTATGTATTCGAAAAATGTTTATTTATTTATTCGAAAAATTACTTCGACTTGCATAACAGTCCATGTATCTGTGGTGGTATCTTTCAATTGTGTAAAAGGCTTTCGCTTCTTACTTTACTAAACGCGTTCGGTTGAAAAAACATTTTTTATTAATTTTATGCCCAACCTCCAACCTGGATCCGATTCCAGGTAGTGCGCGTTACCCGAAAGACAAAGACAGAGGGGCTGTGGGTGTAGCTCTGGAGGTCTCTAATGAGTGAAATCGAGCACAAGTATATAATAGACGCTCCAGACTGAAAGCTATCCGTCGTGGCAAAAGTTCTAGAAGTTAGTAGTAAAATCAGTGTGTCTAATACATATGGCGCCCTCTCATCATCTCGAGTGTCGTCTCAACCCTGTGTGGGTTGGGGTGACCGTTTCAGGAGCGGTGTCCTCTGCGGTGGCATCCAACGCCACCCGCTACGACGGGTGGGTCACTGGGGTTGGCTTTTAGCCAGTTGGTGTCCATTGTTTTTCCTGGGATTTTTCTATCTTGTTTTATTGGTCTTCTTCTATTGTTAATAGGTCTCTTGGCAAGCCCCTTCGTCGGCCCTCAGGCGGTCTAGCATGGTGTGGTGCAATGTCTCTTATGAGCGGGTGAGCTGACCTCCTCGCTCGCTCAAACATAATGGCTGCCAGTTTCTTGGTGTAGTCCTCTATAGAGGGGCATTGCAGGTCTCTCAGCAGAACCGCATTGCGAACATAGCGCGGGGCCTGCGCTATCGCTCTTAGGGCGAAGTTCTGCTGAGTTTCTAACTGCTGCTTGCTCCTCTTTGCCTTCAGTAGTGAGTACCACGAAGGGGCTGCATATGTAATTCGGCTTCTAACGTATAACTTATAAAGATGCAACTTCGACCTGATTGGCAGGTGAGATGCAAATAGAGGCCTTAGTGCCATCCTTGCCGTCTTGGCTTTACTGATGGTCTTGTCAACGTGTCGCCCCATGGTCATGTAATTATCAATGGTCACACCCAGGTAGGTGACCGCTGATGTCCAGGGTATGTTTGTGCCCCTGAGAGTGAGAGTGAGTGGAATGTTCCTCACTCTACTCAACACTATGGCCTGGGTCTTCGACACGTTGACTGTCAAGCGCCATTTGTCAAGCCATTCTGGCAAGACGTCTAGTTGGCGCTGCATGCGCTCTATCGCTACTTTAACTCTGATCGAGGATGTCAGGTAAGCTGCGTCGTCAGCGTACAGGGCCAAGAGTGAACCTTGGTTCACTGGTATGTCGTTGGTGTAAAGTAGGTAGAGCGCAGGTGCCAGGCAGCTGCCCTGCGGGACCCCAGCTCGGGTCGGTCGGGCGCTCGACACTTCGTTCTCTACAGCCACATGGAAGCTCCTGTTCTCTAGGTAAGAGGCCACTAGCAATACTACTCGCTTCGGAGTAGCAGTAGTGGCCAACTTATATAGAAGGCCCTCATGCCAGACCTTGTCAAAGGCTTTCTCGATGTCCAGCAGGACTGCCACTGGGTGTTCCTTCTTATTAACAGCTGTGGCCGCGTGGTGGAGCACTCTGGTGAGCTGGTGCGTGGTGGAGTGCTCCGCGCGGAAGCCAAACTGTTCTGGCCTCAGGTTGAAGTGTGGCGTCATCTTAGTAAGCAGCAGTTTTTCAAATACCTTTGACAAGGTATTTAGTAATGTAATCGGGCGATAGCTGGCGGCGGCGTACGGGTCCTTCCCCGGCTTGTGGATAGTAATGACCCGCCCTTCCTTCCAGATGTTCGGGAAGTAACAGGTGCGGGCCATGCCGTTAAACAGTCTGGTGACTGCTGCTATCGCCCGTGGCGGCAGATGTTTGAGGGCCTCATTGGGGATGCCATCAGGCCCTGGGGCCTTCCTAGGTGGACACCTTCTCAGCATCGTCGCTACTTGCCCAGGGGAAAAGAAGATAGCTTCCTCCTCTGGGCTTTCGCCGGCTGGATTCTGCAGGTAGTCCTGTAGGTATCTTTGCACTTCTTGAGTGTGGCTGATATTAGCATCTTGGTTAGGGCAGAAGACCCTCTCAAGGTGGTCAGCGAGGATCTCTGCCCGGCCTCTTGCGTTATACGTTAGAGTTCCATCGGGGGCCTTCAATGGTTTTACGGGCGCAGGCTTCCGGGTGAGCGCGCGACAGAGACGGAAGAGGTTGTTTGTGTCGTCTGCGGCTTGGTTAATTGCGTATAACCATGTGTCACTCCGGAAGTTCTGGATCTCCGTTTTTATTCTGGATACCAGGCTTTTCATTCTATATAAGAGTACAGGGCATCTGGAGTACTGCCACTGTCGGCGGATCCTCCTCTTCTCCTCGATCATCCTCTGTACTCTTATAGGCAAGTTTTTCTGCAATCTGTGCGTTTCAGGCAGTTGCGCTGACGAGAGTGCGTGGGAGATCTGGTCTTGCAGAGCTGAGGCCAGTACCTCGACTTCATCTCTGTTGGTAATCGGTATGGTGAAGCAGTCCTTGGAAAGTATCTCTTGATACCTTGCCCAGTCTACTCTCTTCCTTCTGACGGGCATTTCTATCCTGGTTGGTGGGTGGTAGTTAACCAGGATAGGTTGATGATCCGATAGCACGTAGTCGTCCAGTACCCTTTGCGTAATCATAGCTGCGTTAACTCTGGCCGTCACGACTAAGTCTATGATGTCAGGTGTGTGCGCAGCTGCGTACGGGTAGTGTGTCGGTACATCTGGGGCTAGTACTAGGTAGCCATTTGTTTCAGCATCATCCAGCAGTAGTCGGCCACTCGGGCATGTTGTAGTGGCGTGCCATGCTGTGTTTTTCAGGTTAAAGTCGCCGGCGATGATGGTAGCCTCCGGCGACTCTAACAGCTTGTGGATATCTTGGATATCAAGATGTTTTGCTGGTGGCTTATAGAAGGCGTATATGCGCGTTCTTCCGGCGGTGGTCTCGATCTCAACACCCAGGCCGTATGAGGTGGTGAGTGGTATAGGTGGTATCGGTCGGTGGACTACTTGGTTCTTTACAAGGACTGCTAAACCTCGATACGCGTGTCCCTGCGGTGACTGCTCGTCCTGCCTGTAAACCTGGTATCCTGCGAATTTCATCACCGTCTGTGGTTTTAGATGAGTTTCGCTTATCAGGACTATATCAGCCCTGTGTTCTGCGATAATCTGTTTAATGAGTACCTTCTTGGTGTCATTGAGGCCCCCGGCATTCCAATGAATTATGGTTAGGAGATTCCTATCCATATTGAGTTATGATATCAGATAGTCCTTGGACTATTGCCGGGACTGGACTGCGTCCCTCGGCGATGGCCGTCAGCACATTGCCCAGTACCTGCAGTAAGGTCTGCAGGCACTGGACTATGTTCTGCTGAACGTTTCTTGCCTGTGCCGACGCGCGCGGCTTCGCCTTCGTCCCCCCGGGGGGGGCGGCGACCACCTGCGGTGCGGCCAGGGCGGTAGTTGTAGCGTCGAGTGTTCTCGATGCGGCTTCCTGTTTTTTCTGTTGTTTTTGTTGTTGTTTTTTCTGGACAGTGGCGGTGCCCTCTGTCGGCTGCTTTTCCGGGCGAGTGGTCTCTCTGACCGGTTGTGCAAGTTGGGCTGGCTCGGTGGTGGTAGTATGCTCGGTCGTAGGGGCAGCAGGTTGTCGACGCTTCTTACTGCTGCGCCGCCGTTTGGTTTTCGATGTTCCTTGACCGTCGTTCGCTGCGGCCATCAGCGAAGCGGGGGCGGTCGGTTCCTCCATCCCTACCGTGTTAATAGTAGGGGGGGCTGCTGGTGTTGGGGCTGTGGCTGCCGTTGCCGTTCTGGCTACAGTGCCTGCCCTCCGGTTTCGCACCTCCTTTTTATGTACTGGGCAAGCAACGCTGTTCGCGGGGTGCTCGCCCAGGCAGTTTGCGCAGGTTGGCGGGTCTTCTATGGGGCGTGGGCAGTCGCGTGCTGCGTGTGGGCCCCCACAGCGCACGCATGCTCGCGTTCGGTGGCAGTTTGCCGACGAGTGCCTAAAAGATTGACATCTATGGCACTACGCCGGCCCTTTTTTGCCTCTCCATGCCTCGATCCTCACCGTTGGCAGGCCCAGTAGTGAGGTGATGTTGTATATTCTGGGGATGGTGTCTGC
Source organism: Scirpophaga incertulas (assembly GCA_036419045.1). Classification (NCBI taxonomy): domain Eukaryota; kingdom Metazoa; phylum Arthropoda; class Insecta; order Lepidoptera; family Crambidae; genus Scirpophaga; species Scirpophaga incertulas. The sequence goes on along the minus strand of CM071626.1, from coordinate 11,416,009 downwards.
TTCGCGCTTGATTTGGGCGAAAAAGACACATCCTGGCCGTCCTTGTCGAGCGTTGATCTGCTTCGCGTGTTCAACAGTGATGTTGTACTCGGCCTGCATGCTCTCAACGATGACATCCGGTTTCGTGTTTGGTATTAATCCTCTTATTGCGACTTTCAAGTTTCTCTCGGCCGGCAATGAGTAACAAAACCATGATATTGGCTGTACTTTCTCGAGATCCGAGAGGTATCGCTGGATCGCCCTATATTCTTCTTCCGTGCGCGGCAAGAAGCGAACGCCTTGGCCGAAGGGGCGAACATTGGGCGGATACCCGATCTTATTTTTTATTGCTCGGAGATGCAGATGCCAGTCCGGCAATGATTCTACTACCAGTGGAGGGTAGTTTTGTTTTTTGTCGGCGTCGCAGTGGGGGGTCGGGGTTGGCGAGCCTCTGGGCGTTCCTTTCGGCGGCGACATACTAGCGGCCAGCCGTTGCTTGGTGGTCGGATTTTTAATTTCCGGGTCTTCATCCTCATCGCTGCTGCGTTGGGCACGTTTTTGCGGCTTCTTGTGTTGCGGGAAGGGCGGCGTCGCCTGACGCAGCCCTTTGGGCGAGTATGTCCGCGTCGTCCCAGGCGATTCTGGCATCGGCGCGGTGGGCTGCACCTTGATCTTCCTACGTGGATCACGGGAAGCGAGTTCTGCAGGCTTGCTTACCGATCCTGCGTAGGTAGTGGGTAGCGGCGAAAAAATAATTTTTTCCTCGTCGCGGGTATCTTGGGTTTTTTCCGCAGCTTGTTGTTGCGGGGTCATCATTGCCCTTCTGAGGTCTGGCGACTGCTCTCGAGAAGAGGCTGGCGATTGCGCTGGTGTTCCAGTGCGCGGCGTTCCGGTGCGTGACTGTCCTGGCGTTGGCGTCAGGAACAGCTTTGCCTGGGATCCGGTCCTCCGGAATTCCAGGGATGCTGGTGGCGTAAATCTTCCTTCTTCACCTCCCTCCTGTGTGGGCGTGAAGGGCATCGGTGAGCCCTGCGTGAGCTCGCGGCTACGCGGGGGCTTCGGTGGTCTTGGCTCCGACATCTTCCAAGGAAAACTCGAAGTGGGTAGTTCAATATTTCGGTGGGGGGTGACCGACCCTCAACGTCACAGGTCTCCCGACCGGCCTTCGCCGCCCGGGAGGGTCCCACTAACGGAAGATCGGTCAAGGATGGTACTGTACGCGCAGTTGTAGTGGTATCGCAGAGACAACTCGGACGCATGAAGTACAGTAGACGATCCTACTATTTTTGGCGCCCTCTATTTTTTGTCTACACTTTTAATGTCATCTCATAGATAATCTAGAATAATTAGCTAGTTTATTTAGTCTATGTGTATCTGGCTCTGGTGCTGACGGATCATGTTTTGAAGTAGGCAAGAAATTGAATGTGTTATTTTTGTGATGAGTGTTCGTGTTATTTATAAGGTAAATGTATAAAAATTGTTTGTTTCAAGTGTCTTTAGCATTTCGTGTCCATTACATACATATGCGTCTATAGACATGTTGTTATTAATAATTATTGGACCACTGCCGCGGTGGCAATTTTGATGTCACAATTTCAGATAATCTACACTTTTGTTATTTTATATAGGTATTATATTTTTGTTGCTGGTATATGTTTTGCAGTTTATTTCCCTTACTTTGTCACAGACGTCTATATAATCTAGTCCATGTTTTGAAACGTAAAAGGTGCCTTATTAAATCTAAATGTATAATTTGGTCAGTACACAGTTCCTTAAATAAAAAAATATATTTACTATTATTATATTTTCATTATATAAACAGATTCATATGTATAAGTTACAAAGTTTTCACATCTGAAAGTGAAAACATTAAATAATTATTGTATAACTACATTTTAGATACAAGTAGTTTTTTTGATATCACTGTATATGAAAAGGCCATGGTTTATATGTATATATTTTATTCATTTGTTAATTAATAGGCTCAACAGCCTCATGCTTATATTTTTGTATCTATATTATGTAAAATTTAAGGTCTTACTAATAAGTAGTTGCAGGAATACCTTCAAATGTCATTTTTATGTATTGTATATTTACTATACATAAAAATGACACCTTTTGGTTTATGACATTTGAAAAGAAACTAATATATTTGGTGACATTCTCCATCATCATTGTTTTAGATGACTATTTTTTCATGCAGTATTATCATACCTGAGTAACCAGCTCACATATAAGTGCAACATATGTGACTTTTTCAGCTGTCTTAAAATCGAGTCTATTTTGTAGATCTTGCAAGTAATTTTCTCTTTAATGCTAACATTATTTCATTGCACTGTTCTTTTATTAGTTGCTAATGAATGATTGCAATCACAAATAAAATAACTGACAAAAATAATAGCCTAAGGAATAAGGATTTACATTTTTTAGTATGTAATTTGATAAACTTTATAAACTTATTAATGGTATATAACTAATAATAAGAGTTCTTAGTGTAATATTGATTTCCTATGTCTTGAATAAATGCAACATGTAAGGTTCTGTTCAGGTAATCAGATTTGTATATTTGTTATTTTACTGCCTTATTAAGCAACTGTTACTTCTAAATTGTTGGTCCTAATTGATAAAATAAAGTAAATATTCAAATATAGTTATTGCCAATCATAATAACTTTTCCATTATTGTAAACATACCAAAGTAGATAGAAAAATAAATACCTATATCTATTGTGATTATTGTAACAATAGTGAATCTTTCCATAGTGATGTTTGTTTTTACAATTTATTGTGAACTTATATAAATTAACCAAAAACACAGTTTTTATAGATATGACTTATCTCACTAATTAAAGTAGGTGTTGCAAGTCAAATATTAAAATATTTGCAAATGATGTCATTTGTGTGTCAACTGTGAGAAAAACTCACAGTTTTTTATTTTTGTATTTATTTGTAAAAATGTCACAATATCACTCATTATAGAGATGAAAACTTCTAGCATTTTATAGTGTTTGTTACAGAGTAGGGAGTAGGAAGCAGCGTCTGGGACTTGTGGCCCAGGTGTAAGCTTTTAGAGGCCCTTATGATTCATTAGCACTTATCATCATTACCCTGGAGTGTATTATAGAATTACCGATAAATAAGTTTAAGACTCGCATTAAAAATAGTCTTCTTAAAAAGGGGTACTACACTGTTAAAGATTATTTAAATGATAAATCAGTTTGGATGTGACTCTTACCTGCTCCTCGTGGGATAGCTCATAGAAATTATAATTTTAATGTTGTGTATCTAATATTCTAAAACTTGATTTGGAAGATGGACGCATGTACAAGTGCGATTAAGGAATTAATTAATAATTTATTGTCTTTTCTATTTTAAATTTATTTTAGTTTTATTAATATTATTATTCTTGTGACGTCAATAAGTACCTGTAAAGGTTTAAATTGAATAAATTATTTTGACTTGACTTGACTTGACTGGTTTCTCTCTATGTAGTCCATCCATTCATCTACATTTGAAATGATTTCACCATTACAATATACAATAACATCATTGAATGTAATTAATATATACATGTATCACTTACATCTTATGCTTAACAATGCTATGTAATGAATGATTTGGCTTTATCAAATGCAGGTTGGCCAAAAAAATATATGATAATTTTTAATAAATTTTAGGTTTTAGCCATTTCTCTCAGACTCATCCCAAATTCATTCTGCCATTTCGTGGAAGGGCCATTAACAATGAACTTATTGAGCAATATATAGTGTAATATATAAATGACTTAGATGTTTGTCATGTAACTTCCAGTGTACTCCAGATAATGCATTAAATATATATTGGTACGAAGTTTTTTAAAACTCACAACTTACTACTATTTTCCTTTTTTATAATTTTTATGTACCTATATTATTAGAGTGATTATTAGTAAAAATAGTCAAAGAACAAATTCTTATGTAGCGATACTGCTACCCTAAATTTCATTCATAATACTCCAGTTACTCTAAAATGCTTTATTTCTTTATTCTTTAGAATGCCAATTCAGGCGCCTCAATGGACGGACTACCTCAACTGTCCAGTTTGCTGCCGGGAGTTTGGTGCTCCACCCAGGAGTCCTATCAGCCTAGGCTGTGGTCATACATTATGTAAACATTGTTTGAAGCATTTACACCGTAAACAATGCCCATTTGATCAGGTTTGTTAGTTTTTTTTAACTAACATTTAATTTTGGTTATTATTTATCTATGTAAGTATGTGTTTAGGTATATTCATATTCATATTCATATTCATTTATTCACAAAATTTGCACAATATGGTACAGGTTATACAGTTATAATATCACAGGTGTTAATGTATAATAACAGAATAAAGATTAAATGATACAATTAACATATGTCATCACAAGATAAATCTTTGTCCTAATTATATCTACATAACTATTAAGTAGAAGAAAGAGTAAAAAATAGCACGAAACAAATTACATAATACAACATATACCGAAAACTACTTTAAATAAGGTTAATTTAGAGTTATTAACTATAACAAACACTAGGTTTTCCATGAAATCATTAGATTGAAAGATACAATTGGTATGTAAAGTCCAAAATTAGATGATAGGTTATTAATGAATTGGAATTTATGGATTCCAAAAGATTTTTAATCATTCTACTTTTGGTAGCTATTAAATATAAATAATTCTTTTGAATCTGTATAATAGTAAGCAATTTGTAAAGGGTTTTGGTACTGTTCCAAAAATTAATTATGCTACTTAATAAATGTACTGTTTTTTTTAATAGTTCTCAGTAATGATATAATATTAACCTTATACTTTGACATTGTGGAAGGTTTCACAGATTGGAAAGCTTGGCAGACTAATCAACCTCTTACTTGTCACACCAATTGTTTATGAAAAGGTCTGTTAACAGAGGTGGAGACAATGTATTACTACATAGTAACTCAGCCAAATATTTGGTCACATATTTGGGCTGAACATTTATATGGCAGAATCATATAGATCATAAGAATTTATAATATGTATTACAATTCTGCCATTGGATAAGTAATATTGGACAGTCAGATACGACACTTAGTGGAGCTTCTTGCTAGGAAACATAATACTCATCCTCTCTATGACTTTACATCTTTACATCTAATAGACTATCTGTTCATAGGCAATAGACTGATTGTAAGAACAAAAAAGTGGCTACTGTTTATTGGTAATTATTTGAATTTAGTTTAGTTACGCTATTTTGCATGCTGTGCTGGTTGCCTTGTCTCTAACCCCAACCATCCCAGGTGTCTCAAAAGCAGCAGCCTCTTGGGGTTTCTGCATGGTTCCAGTTTAATCCTGACTTTATTGGTGTTAGAGTTATCCTTTAACCACAGTGAGTTGTATTTTGTATCCTTTGTCAAAAATGATATGGTATGGTATTTCATTAATTGGTTTGAGGCCACTAAGTGGTGGAAGTAGACAACCTCCATAGTCGAGTGGTTGGTACACCGGTTTCAAGGAGTCGCTATCTCAGAGGTCCCGAGTTCGAGTCCCGGTAAGGGTACATGTTTCCGTGATGAACGCGAGCATTTGTAATGTAGTTTTTGCATCGGCTATGCTATTTCTGAGGTTTCCTTTTTTTGAACTTTGGCATACAGACTGTGACAAATTTATGTACATGCTTCCATCAACTTGTAGTTTTATTAATTGTTTTACAATCAACAAAACCATAATTAGTTCTTAAGCATTACTTGAACTATTTTTTTTTTGCTATCAGCAATGCTACGCCTGAGGTCTCCGTTCTTGAGCTTTAGTAAACATATCGTTATAAATTCACGTACATGCGCAAATCTTCGAATGCACATACTAAGGCACTTGACAGGTCAGATCAATTGTTTAAATTATTTGGAGCCTTGTTATATTTTTATGGAATCACACTGCAGGATGTTGCTAATTTAGTCGGCTACTTTTTTAATGCGATTCAACTCGAAGGTGGACGTCTGGATGGTGTTCTGACTCTTTGTACGAGATTAAAAAAACAACCAGTATATGATTTTTGATCTCTTTAAAAAGTTATATTTTATGTATGTTACGTTAAAAGTAAATGACTTGCCTGTAAAATGTTACTTTGCATATATTTTATTTCACATATTTAACTCAATAAGGCAAGATTTTAACTTTTTCAATTTACGATTGTTTATAAAAGAGGAGTCTAATCAACTTCAAAAACTTCAAAGAACACATGCTGTGCGGGAGAGAATGTAATATCGCACCTTTAGAATTGAAGTGACCTAATCCAAAATTCTTGTTCTAATTAGTTATACAGTTTAGTATATAATCATGAAAACAATTCATATACTACCATTAGCAATAAAAAATATGACAATTAACGTACAACTTAAAGTATTATTTATAATAGAAAAAAAAAAGATGACCAACTCAATCACATTTTTAGTGTTTACCAAAAAACAAGCATTTTGGATTGGGTCACTTCAATTCTAAAGGTGCGATATGTAAATCTGTTACTATGTGAAATTAAATTGAAATTGATAGTGTTTAGTTAAATAGTTTTCTTACTAATACCTCTTTGGTAGTATGCATTGAAATGCCGGTTGCTGCTGTTTCGGTTACGTGATATATTCATTGGGATATTCAGAATATATTGCTTGTATTATGTGGTAGTAGTAACCCATAGACGCAAAAATATGACCCCAAAATTTACCATATTTTTCGTAAATTAATATTTACCGTAATGTGATGAGTGGTCAAGTAATGACATGAGTACTCAACAGAAAATAATGGCTAACGTTATTTTTGATATCCTATTACGTATAACGTATTGAGGGTGTGGATATAACTTCTAACATTTGCACTTGGCATACTCTGATGAACATTTGTAAATATAGAAGAAATCACCTTTAGAATAGCCAATCCATAAAAATCTAGACGTCCGTCGCCCAAAATGAATCAATTCAATACTAGCCTATTAACCCTTTCGCATCACGATCTTTAAACGAAGTCGTGATATTATTAGCTATGAGAATGGTTTAAATTCACAATTACTTCTACTACTAAATGTATTATTGTTGATATATATTTACGAACATTCTTTTTGAATATTTTCTTGTATAAAGCGTTACATATCATATTTATATACAATATGTATATATATTAATTGACAATATTTGATTATAATTAACAATATTAATTGAAATAAACCTTCATCGCAACTATCGATTTAATACGTTAGCCGCGCGTAGATAAACTAGGTAACACGCACTCTAAGATCGTTTACGTTTAGACACTCCTTATGTGCGTTCTTATTAAATTTGATCAACAACTCAATTACGTTTTCATAACTGCATAACAGACTATTTTAAAATTAAAGAGCGTATTTTGTTACAGTAGAATATTAAGGGACTGAAAAGGTAATATCTATTAGTGGCAAAAATCTGTTCAAAACATTGACGATTTGGGAGTAACTCAAAAGTGCAGTGAGTGCGTTATGCCGTGGATTGTTAGATACGATAAGATAATGCCTTGAACCTTATCACATTTGCGATTAATGAGCGAGTGTAGCACTTTCACTCTGAGTGCGAATATTTAATATATCGTTGCCATTGACATTACGCCTTCTACACGGTCTTACATGGGCGCAATGAACTTGTCGAAATGTGTCGAGAGTTCGACGATATATCCACGGCAGGCATGACCCCGGGATATTGTTAGTTTTGAATAACATCCTGCAGTATGCTAGTATTACACGGCATGCCAAGTCTACAGACTTCGAACCAAAGGCTTATCTACCACATATTCGCATTTCTATAATTTTTTTCGAATATCGTCAGCAGATAAATTAAACTTCTCAAAGAATTGAGCATGGAGCAGTTTTTTTTGTATCTGTTTGGGCCTGATTAGTAATTGGTTCGTCTTGCTAGCAAAATAAATTCGTCCATAATATCGAAAGCTAACAACAAAATTCAGATAAAATAGCTCCTTTTTTGCTCTCGAATGATGGTTTTCCTCACGAATGGTTTTTTTTGCAAGCAAATGTATCATGCGGTTTTATTTCATTTATAATGGTGGTGGTACAAGTGAAATTTTTTGTTCACAGACTACGATTCATGTGGAGCCTGAGGAGCTAGTGGTGAACACCGCATTGTTGCAGCTCGCCGGGTACACGCCGCCTGCGCAGCCATACCACCCTCCTTGTATTCAAGCGCTGCCTGAAATCGACAGGCACGCTTACGATGTCATCGTGCGATGTATGGAACATCTCGCTGTATTTCTCAAATACTGCGGAAACGGCAAGTTCATGATTTGTTATTGCTTTAATGGGTTTTCTAAGCATGGTAGGTCTCGGACATGTCCTGTTAGAATTCGTCACACGCTGGTAATATAGCTTAATAAAAGGATTACTCTCTGCATTACTGCTGCGGTATTATTAATTACATTCAGTGTTTTAGGACTCTTTCAAATTTTTAATGGTGCAAATAGTTTTATAAATTAGGTAACAGAGTTTCAAAATAAAAAAAAAAACACAAAAATCAAAACATTATCGTTCTCTTATGGCGTGTTACCTAAGAAATATGGTCCACACACACTGAAAATATATTTGGAAGTTTGTAGTATATCTTTGCTTTTGCTATCTTTGTATTGTTGTAATTGGGTTTCTCATGACTTTAAGGCCTAGGAAGTAGCAGAATCGAGAATATTTAGATAGTGCTACACATGGACATAAATGTTTTTGCTTACGTCAATCTAGGCTACGACTTAGAATAAGAGAATAATTGAAAAACTTGATATGCTCACGCGGCAATTTTAATCTTAGTTTATTCTTCCAAAATCCGATTTGTAAAAGTCTCACAAGTGTATTACTTTAATTGATCGTAAATAATTTTTTTTTTTTAATTTTTAATGCGATTTTTTTTGTCCTTCCATATACATTTAGCTCCGAATATAGTCTATTCTATAGCCTTAATATCCTATTTTCTACTGTTCTCTACAGTTTTTTTTCCTGATCTTTCTGCTTATATACATAATCTCTACTTGCATCTTGAGCAAAACGTATTTTTTCGCTTTCTAGGATTTTTGCCTCGACATTAGAATTTCTATCCTTGTAATGATTACATTGCTCCAGTAGGTCTCGAGTTTACATTCCAAGAAACAATACAAATCGATTCAGCTGTTTTAAGTTCTGAGCTTAGCAACAAATTTAGCGATCTATATTTATTTTTACATTGTGCAAGGAGTGAGTAAGTTTAAAGTGGTGAATTTAACTAGTGAAGTTAATAACCCATTCTGCATAGGTGTATCAATATTAAGACGTTTATTATAACCGTTAGTCCAACACTTAAAAGAGATAAGTCAATACTATGATATCAGATGAGAATGGTATCTATTAATTAAACGAAAACAAATCCTTCTAATTTGTGGGGTATTTTATTACTTACAATTTCAATCAAGTGAAATATTTATATATTGTTCATGTTTTAAGATGCAACTGCTTTCCTGATATTCTTTTTATTGTTGTTGTTTCGCGCTTTAATAATATTTTTCGGTCATCATTCCACAGCCAGTAATAGTATTGGTGGCAACCGGCTTTCGCGGCCAATGCAGCGAAAGTTGGTGACACTGCTTCAGTGCGCGATGACAGACGAAGAGGGCAGAGGGCGGGCAGCTCGGGCGGCCAGGTCCCTGGGCGAAAGAACTGTCACAGAACTAATCTTGCAGCATCAGGTAACTCAGAATAGGGTAGACGACTATAACTGATTATGGCCGTTTTTATACTATAATTATCTGATTTGAGCAATTTATATCTCATGAAAGTATGTCAATATAGAAATTTCAGTTTAATTATTAATTTATATTGTTTTTAGATTTTTAAAAAATGAGCAATTATTATTTACGTTAATTCTAATAAAACGAACACATTTCTAGTATTCTCACATTAAATGTAACATTTTTTTATATAAAGTATACCTATAAACGTACAAATAACAAAGTTATTTTAAAGTTTGTTTATACGCTCATACAAATTAGGCGAGTTTACTTAGTTATGACGTCACGATTGCAGTGTTTTTAGTATGGAGCGTTTTTGAGCGACCCGCGACAGCGGCGTAAACATGTCGAAGTTAAAAGAGTACTCTTACTCGTACGTACTTATTATATATAGAATTTCAAAAATTGTCGTCTACCCAATTAATTAGAAATATCGTAACTGTCGTTAAACTGTCGAAACCTTTATTCCTTTCTCAATTCAACTACTTGGCGGTGGGTAAAACCAAGCTACTATGAATAACTGCGTCTCAAACGAGAATGGCTTCGATATAGGTCTAGTCTTTTAATAAGTTATGAATACTTTGAAGACCTCCATAGTCAAATGGTTGGTATACCGGTTTCAAGGTGTCACCATCTCTGAGGTTCCGGGTTCGAGTCCTAGTAGGAGCCGATGTTTGGACGATGAATGCGAGCATTGGTACCTTAGTTAGTCATAGTTGCTATTATATATTTCTATCAAAAATATTTATACATGTATAATATATGTATGTCTGTCCGTCACCCTAGATCATAACACAAGCCTCTACAGAGCTTACTCTGGGCTAGGCTAATTGCTGTAAGTGTAAGAAATATAATATTAAACTCAAAAAAAATGTTACATTAACTATTTATGTATATGATTGTTGTGACATTTTGCACAACACTTTATGAAGTCAAAGTAGACCAGATAAATAGTTATTTTCTTATACTTTATTAATCTTATAGATTATTGAGATTATTTTGAATATTTCTTTTCTTAATAATTCTATGTCCTATTAAACAACTCTCTGACCCGGTTCCGGCCTTCAGCAGGATCTGGATCGACTCCAGAATTACTGTCAACGTAATAGACTCGAATTGAATGTGTCTAAGTGCTTTGTTGTGTCTTACACGCGCAAGCCATCAATAATCAACTATCATTATAAACTACATGAAATAGTTATAGCCAAATCAAAACTAATAATAGATCTAGGTGTCAACTTTGATTCCAAATTATTATATGATGCACATATTGATAGCATTATAAAAAAGGCTAACAAAGCACTTCGATTCATAATACAGCTTTCTATCGACTTCATAAATGTCAAAACCTTTAAAATACTATATTGCGCCTTTGTCCGTAGCCACTTGGAGTATGCATCGCAAGTGTGGAATCCAAACTATAGTATTTACATAGACAGGATTGAATCAATTCAAAAACGCTTTTTACGTTTTCTGCAATTTAAAGCGCGTAACTACACGTCAGGATACATAGCACGTTGTAAGAAATTTCATATGTTACCGTTGTATGAGCGCACACATATCCTTGGCCCAAGTAGGACCAAGTAGCAGGCCTCCAAGTCGTCCTACTTTTCCTACTTTTCCTACTTTTTAGTAGGAAAGTAGGAAAAGTCCTACTTTTTACACATTTGTCCTACTTTCCTACTTTTCTCTAAAAATTGAGTTGAATTTGCGATAATTTATTACACTTATTATTAATTTTTACATAATTATGTCAATATTTCCCAATGAGAAGTTGTTTTTTCCATAAAATTGACTGACTAAGATCCTTTTCTTTTTATGGGAATAAAATAATTGATTAAATGTATTAATGTAACCTTCTGTATGCAATAAAGTATTATAATAAAATAATAATAATGGGCTCTGCCCCGCTGCCGGCGGCACACAGGTTTAAGTTTTTTATAATATTTATGTTTTATATCTATATGTATTGTAAAAAAATTAAATTTAATATTGTACTTTAAATAAATGAATAATAATAAATGATTTTTATCAATTTATAAGTTCCAATAGTATTATATCTAATCAACCGTGAAAACAATTTTTTTCAGACATGGCAATACATTGTGATACAAAATAAAAATAGTGATTATTATCAGTGCTTACTATTTTGACATGTCTCTTAGATTTCCCAATGAAGTAAACTGAGGGGAAATCCATGCTCCTGCCTGCTTTAACCCAGGTTGTGGCAGCATTTTCTTTCCAGGTTCAGGATATATTAATAGTTTACCCAAAATTTATATTAGGCCTACTAATTCATGCGTTTTTTGAGATCTTCAATTGATGTTCACATTGTTAGGAAATAGTTGCAGACATGTTCTAATTTAGATAATTATTAGTCTTAAGTGATAGAAAATGTCTACAATAATTTCCTAATCAATTCATGTTTTTCAGATTTTTTTTCTGTAATTGGTGATAGTTGAATGTTTTTGAAGAAACGTAATTTTTTATGTAGAGTGTTGTGCAGTGAACATGCCTAACAAAACATCATTTAAAGATTAATGATTAAAGAAGAAGGTCTCAAACGGCCAAATTATTGAACAGTGGTGTGTAAAAACGATGAAGATATGAAGTATTTTGTCGTTTATGTAAGAAGGTTGTGAGATGTGATAACCGTGGGCTGAGTCGGTTGCTAACTCACTCAGAAACTAAAGTCCACTCTTCATTTGTTAAAGACGTGTTAGCTGGAACACAAATGATTTTAGTAAGTCAAACCAAAACCTTAAATGAAACAGATAATACCGTAGCTACTATTTCCTGTTGGACAGCAAAAGAAGAAGTCACAAAGGCAGAGCTCTTGTGGAGCCTCAAGTCAGTTAGTAGTGATTATTCATATAACTCAGCAGATGATACTCCAAAGTTGTTTAAAGAAATGTTCCCTGACAGCACTATAGCTTCCAGCTTTTCTATGTCCCACTCAAAATTATCTTACATGATAACAGAAGCAACTGGACCCTATTTTCATGAGGCCTTATTGTCTGATATAATAAAGTCCTCATCTCCATATTCCATTTCTTTTGATGTGTTGACCAATAGAGAAGTAAAAAAACAGCTCGATCTGAAAATAAGATACTGGTCCAGCATTAAAAAAGAAGTTGTCGTCCATCATCTTGACACACATCTAATGGGACAGGCAAAAGCCAACACTATCTCAGAAAAAAATATTCAAACAATTAATGATGCTCAAATCCCACTAGCAGACTTTATTGCATTAGGCAGTGATGGGCTCAATGTAAACAAAACAGTTTTCCAAATGGTGACGGAAGTGAAGAAATCTCAGGACCTACCTCCTCTTCTCAATATAGGGTTTTGTAAACTACATTCCGTCCATAATGCTTTTTCCAAAGCTCTACATGAATTTGGAGACGATATAGTAGACTTAATAGTTGACTTACACAATTTTTTCAAACTTTCCCTGTCAGGGTCGAAGAACTAAAAGAACTACAAGATGAACTTGGTTTCAAAAATCAAAAGTTTCTAAAACATGTGTCAAGCAGATGGCTTACTTTAGGACCTGCTTTGGAAAGATTGCTGAGCCCAGTGGTCAGTGGCTGAAAGATATTTTATGAAAAGGAAGAGTCCTGTAAGAGATAAGAAAATAACTGAAAATGGATGTTACAACCGAATAATAAAATTCTTTAAAATCCCCCACACAACTCTGTCCATGATCCATTTTCTGATTACTGTATCGAATCTATTGCAACCATTTCTAAAACTTTTCCAAAAGGAAGAACCTCTTATCCACCTACTGTTTGATCAAATGGTCAGTGTTATTAAGAACTTGCTTGGACGTTTTATCAGAATAAAAAATTTAAAAGAAACTAGCTTTTGCCCGCGACTTCGTCCGCGTGGAATAGTGACTTCCGGCAGATTTTTGTTTTTCCCACATAGATCATGTATAAGAGAATAATTCTTTCATACATATTTTTTGTGTATCTTGAACCGTTTTCGCAGCGCACGCAAAGAAAGCCTTCAAAAATGAATAATTTTCCCCGTTTTTTACACATTTACCGCTCTGTCTTTGCTCCTATTGGTCATAGCGTAATGTTATTTAGCCTATAGCCTTCCTCGATAAATGGACTATCCAACAAAAAAAGAATTATTCAAATCGCACCAGTAGTTTCGGAGATTAGCGCGTTCAAACAACAAACAAACAAACTCTTCAGCTTTATTATATTAGTATAGATGAGCATTGAAGATTTGAAGAGCCTGCAATTCCCAAATTTTGAAATTGAACTCTCTGACAAAGATATAGATATTGGAGAAAACACTAGGAAATTAGTTGGTAAACTGAAGGCAGAACAACAGTCAAGTTTGATTGTGGGTATGCGTAAATTTTTGAGGTGTGTAACTTTGAAGTTGTTGGAAGAAGTACCAACCAATGGTACAATCCGAGAAGCACGATGTCTGAAGGCCCAAAATAGGTGTGAATCTTGGACTCTTGCATCTGTGAAGAACCTTGCAGCCAGTGTCGAATTAAAAGAATCCCTAAATGTAGATATAGTAAGTGATGAATGGAAAGTTCTTCAGTGTGAAAATATTCCACAAGACTGGTATAGTTATGAAATTGATGGAAATATAATGCAAAAGAAGATTGATCAATACTATAGTGAAATCTTTGCTTTAAAAAATTATCTTGACCAAGAAAAGTATCCTGAACTAAATAAATTAGTAAAAGCAGTTTTGGTTATTCCGCACGGTAATGCTGATGTAGAACGAGGATTTTCTCTAACTTCAAACTTTTTAACTAGTACAAGAACTTCTCTTTCAGCAGCCTCGATCAGTGCTTTGCAATCTACAAAGGATGGCTTAAAAAAGTTTGACAATAAATGTCACATAGTCCCTATCACAAAAAAATTCATTGATAAAGGTGCTAGAGCCTACAGATCTTACGTAGAGAGAATAGAAGAAGAAAAGAGAGTGGAAGCAGACAAAAGAAGAAGAAAAACAGAATAAATTGAATGAAAAAGAAGATTTGGCAAGAGAGAAAGCTGAATTTGAAAAGAAAAGTAGAAAAACTAAAGAAGTGATATTGAAAGGAAAACTCTAGGAAAGAAAGAGGATGAAGCTGCGACAGAGATGGATACTTACAAGACACTAGTAGACAAAGCAAATGAAAGAATTAAAAATGCATTAAAGAACCAGGATTTAAAAGGCGTTAAAATAGGACAAAAGCCTTAAAACATCCCCATACCAAATTAGATCGAAAATGGTTTGGCTGTTGCCGTCGCAGTTTCCCGCGGGAAAGAGATATTTTATCGCGGTAAAAAGTATCCTATGTCCATTTCCGGGGTTCAAACTATATTCGTGCCAAATTTCATCAAAATCGGTTTAGTAGTTTCGGCGTGAAAGCCGGACAGACAGACAGAATTACTTCCGCATTTATAATATTAGTAATGGCTAAACACTATTTAACATTTTTTAAATCCTTCATTAACGTTTTACGGTATTTCCTTATTCCTATACTATTTGATAGACTATTGAGTATTTAGTTTTTAGGGTTCCGTACGTCCGAATACAAAAAATGGAACCCTTATAATATCAATTGTGTGTCCGTCTAGCGTCTGTCCGTCGCTTTCAGTTAATTATTTCCGAATCTACAAAACCGATTAAGATGAAATTTGGTACACATATAATAATTTTTTAGATAATAATTTTTTACTTATAGATAATACGAAAAATAATAAGAAGTCCATGATATTAAAATAACATTGTAAATAACTCAATTTTGTTTAAAATGTTGTATAGATAATGGTACGAAACCCTCCGTGCGCGAGGCTGACTTGCACTTGGTCGGTTTTTAATATGTCATTTCATTGTTTCAGCACAAAAAGATTGATTTTATGTCAAATTAGGTCCTACTTTTCAGTAAAAAAGTCCTACTTTTTGCTAAAAAAATCCTACTTTTCCTACTTTTTTGGGGTCAAAAACCACTTGGGGGCCTGCTTCCAGCTTTTCTATGTCCCACTCAAAATTATCTTACATTGATAACAGAAGCAACTGGA
This sequence comes from Scirpophaga incertulas, assembly GCA_036419045.1. NCBI lineage: Eukaryota > Metazoa > Arthropoda > Insecta > Lepidoptera > Crambidae > Scirpophaga > Scirpophaga incertulas. The sequence goes on along the minus strand of CM071626.1, from coordinate 11,400,215 downwards.
CCCTATTTTCATGAGGCCTATTGTCTTGATATAATAAAAGTCCTCATCTCCATATTCCATTTCTTTTGATGTGTTGACCAATAGAAAGTAAAAAAACAGCTTCGATCTGAAAATAAGATACTGGTCCAGCATTAAAAAAGAAGTTGTCGTCCATCATCTTGACACACATCTAATGGGACAGGCAAAAGCCAACACTATCTCAGAAAAAAATATTCAAACAATTAATGATGCTCAAATCCCACTAGCAGACTTTATTGCATTAGGCAGTGATGGGCTCAATGTAAACAAAACAGTTTTCCAAATGGTGACGGAAGTGAAGAAATTCAGGACCTACCTCCTCTTTCAATATAGGGTTTTGTAAACTACATTCCGTCCATAATGCTTTTTCCAAAGCTCTACATGAATTTGGAGACGATATAGTAAGACTTAATAGTTGACTTACACAATTTTTTCAAACTTTCCCTGTCAGGGTCGAAGAACTAAAAGAACTACAAGATGAACTTGGTTTCAAAAATCAAAAGTTTCTAAAAACATGTGTCAAGCAGATGGCTTACTTTAGGACCTGCTTTGGAAAGATTGCTGAGCCCAGTGGTCAGTGGCTGAAAGATATTTTATGAAAAGGAAGAGTCCTGTAAGAGATAAGAAAATAACTGAAAATGGATGTTACAACCGAATAATAAAATTCTTTAAAATCCCCCACACAACTCTGTCCATGATCCATTTTCTGATTACTGTATCGAATCTATTGCAACCATTTCTAAAACTTTTCCAAAAGGAAGAACCTCTTATCCACCTACTGTTTGATCAAATGGTCAGTGTTATTAAGAACTTGCTTGGACGTTTTATCAGAATAAAAAATTTAAAAGAAACTAGCTTTTGCCCGCGACTTCGTCCGCGTGGAATAGTGACTTCCGGCAGATTTTTGGTTTTTCCCACATAGATCATGTATAGAGGAATAATTCTTTCATACATATTTTTTGTGTATCTTGAACCGTTTTCGCAGCGCACGCAAAGAAAGCCTTCAAAAATGAATAATTTTCCCCGTTTTTTACACATTTACCGCTCTGTCTTTGCTCCTATTGGTCATAGCGTAATGTTATTTAGCCTATAGCCTTCCTCGATAAATGGACTATCCAACAAAAAAAAGATTATTCAAATCGCACCAGTAGTTTCGGATTAGCGCGTTCAAACAAACAAACAAACAAACTCTTCAGCTTTATTATATTAGTATAGATGAGCATTGAAGATTTGAAGAGCCTGCAATTCCCAAATTTTGAAATTGAACTCTCTGACAAAGATATAGATATTGGAGAAAACACTAGGAAATTAGTTGGTAAACTGAAGGCAGAACAACAGTCAAGTTTGATTGTGGGTATGCGTAAATTTTTGAGGTGTGTAACTTTGAAGTTGTTGGAAGAAGTACCAACCAATGGTACAATCCGAGAAGCACGATGTCTGAAGGCCCAAAATAGGTGTGAATCTTGGACTCTTGCATCTGTGAAGAACCTTGCAGCCAGTGTCGAATTAAAAGAATCCCTAAATGTAGATATAGTAAGTGATGAATGGAAAGTTCTTCAGTGTGAAAATATTCCACAAGACTGGTATAGTTATGAAATTGATGGAAATATAATGCAAAAGAAGATTGATCAATACTATAGTGAAATCTTTGCTTTAAAAAATTATCTTGACCAAGAAAAGTATCCTGAACTAAATAAATTAGTAAAAGCAGTTTTGGTTATTCCGCACGGTAATGCTGATGTAGAACGAGGATTTTCTCTAACTTCAAACTTTTTAACTAGTACAAGAACTTCTCTTTCAGCAGCCTCGATCAGTGCTTTGCAATCTACAAAGGATGGCTTAAAAAAGTTTGACAATAAATGTCACATAGTCCCTATCACAAAAAAAATTCATTGATAAAGGTGCTAGAGCCTACAGATCTTACGTAGAGAGAATAGAAGAAGAAAAGAGAGTGGAAGCAGACAAAAGGAAGAAGAAAAACAGAATAAATTGAATGAAAAAGAAGATTTGGCAAGAGAGAAAGCTGAATTTGAAAAGAAAAGTAGAAAAACTAAAGAAGTGATATTGAAAGGAAAACTCTAGGAAAGAAAGAGGATGAAGCTGCGACAGAGATGGATACTTACAAGACACTAGTAGACAAAGCAAATGAAAGAATTAAAAATGCATTAAAGAACCAGGATTTAAAAGGCGTTAAAATAGGACAAAAGCCTTAAAACATCCCCATACCAAATTAGATCGAAAATGGTTTGGCTGTTGCCGTCGCAGTTTCCCGCGGGAAAGAGATATTTTATCGCGGTAAAAAGTATCCTATGTCCATTTCCGGGTTCAAACTATATTCGTGCCAAATTTCATCAAAATCGGTTAGTAGTTTCGGCGTGAAAGCCGGACAGACAGACAGAATTACTTCCGCATTTATAATATTAGTAATGGCTAAACACTATTTAACATTTTTTAAATCCTTCATTAACGTTTTACGGTATTTCCTTATTCCTATACTATTTGATAGACTATTGAGTATTTAGTTTTTAGGGTTCCGTACGTCCGAATACAAAAAATGGAACCCTTATAATATCAATTGTGTGTCCGTCTAGCGTCTGTCCGTCGCTTCCAGTCAATTATTTCCGAATCTACAAAACCGATTAAGATGAAAAAATTTGGTACACATATAATAATTTTTTAGATAATAATTTTTTACTTATAGATAATACGAAAAATAATAAGAAGTCCATGATATTAAAATAACATTGTAAATAACTCAATTTTGTTTAAAATGTTGTATAGATAATGGTACGAAACCCTCCGTGCGCGAGGCTGACTTGCACTTGGTCGGTTTTTAATATGTCATTTCATTGTTTCAGCACAAAAAGATTGATTTTATGTCAAATTAGGTCCTACTTTTCAGTAAAAAAGTCCTACTTTTTGCTAAAAAAATCCTACTTTTCCTACTTTTTTGGGGTCAAAAACCACTTGGGGGCCTGAAGTAGCATTAAATTCAAACCAAGTGAGTTAATAAAGGAAAGGAGAGAGTTGAACCGATGATCCTTTTTAATTATACAAGTCTTAAAATCGCCCATCACAATCATATGGTCAAATTGACAGCGCAGATCTGCTAATATCCACTGCAAACTTCCAAAATAATTAACATTTTCCACATAATGGCCCTCCATCTTGGTTAGATTTGATAGTCACTTCTTAACCTGATCTGGTTAACAGCCACGGTCAATTAAGAGCGGCTACGTTTTCGCGCCATGATTTAATATTTGCCTCTTTTCGGATAAGGCCTCCCAAACGAAGACATAGAGTCATGCTAGTTCGTAGTTTAGATAAAATAGATATGGAAGCATTCATGGAGGATATCGTAAATGCCGACTGGGATTCTGTTTATACGGCTCCGGCTACGGATGTGAACAGTAAACTTGCCATTTTTAACAAAATTATTACAACAATTTATGATAAATTTGCTCCGCTCCACCTAGTTAGAATTAAACACTTACCTGCCCCGTAAAGTAAAAAAATTCAACAAAAATATTATGTATGAAATGTTTATAAAAAATAACGTGAAACTTCAACTTTTTCTTTTGTGCTTCGAATGATCTTCTCGTTTTATCCGCCAACAGTAATCACCTAGCATAGTTGTGTCCCAACGGCCTTAAAATCGTTCTTCAAACTTCTTTACATCCTGGTGAAACCTCTCACCCTGCTCATCACTGACCGCATCCAGATTAGATGGAAAAAAAGAAAAATGACAATGAAGAAAGTGAATTTTTAATGACATTCAGCAACCCAACTTTTCGTATGCTTTTAACATATCGTTTACTAGCTGTTCCGCATTTTCGGCTCTGTGGTGCCCTAAAAACCCTTTTATAACTGCTTTCAGTGACAACCAGGCATCAAGTTCTGTATTAGTAAGCTTTTTGTCAAAATTGGGGTCTTTCATCAAAGTACGTATTTGTGGTCCCACAAATATTCCTTCTTTGAGTTTGGCATCACTTAACTTTGAAAATACTGTCTTCAAATATAAAAAGCCATCTCCCTCTTTATTCATAGCCTTCACAAAATTTTTCAACAAACCAAGTTTTATGTGGAGTGATGGTAAAATGTAATTTTTTGGATCTATCAATGGCAAATGTTTCACATTTGATTTTCCGCTTACAAACTCCGACTTTCCTGGACATATTTTTGTAATGTAGTGTTTTTCTGTGGCTTTGCTGACCCACATACAAAGAAAACAACATTATTTAGTAAGTCCGCCCTGTAATCCGAGCAAAATAGCTATAACTTTGAGATCAGCGTATACTTTCTTACTGTTGACGTTATCGAAAATAAACGATTACTAAACAAAACAAAAAAATATTGTGACGTTGCAATAAATCTTTGCAATATTGCGCAACAATTTATTTACGAATACTAAGTGGTGCAAACTAACAGGTTTATACATGAATCAATTAGTACAATACATCAAAAACGGTAACAGTTTTTATACGCTTGAAGTGAAGGTGATAGAAAATAATAATTGACATGTACCTCGAAAACTAGACGTGATGGATACCACATATGTTTGGAACATTTAATGTATGACTCATTACCTATTCATTCCAGCCAGTCAAAAGGGTACCAAAATCGTGTAACGCAGTGTTATTAAAGAATAGAAAGAGATAAATAACTGATGTTGTATGTTTGTTTGTTTATTTTTTTTTTTACTCTTCATTAATTTGTCATTTACAGAACCCGCAGCAGTTGAGTGCAAACCTCTGGGCAGCTGTTAGGTCCCGTGGTTGTCAGTTCCTTGGCCCGGCGATGCAAGAGGAAGTACTGAAACTAGTTCTTCTTGCACTCGAGGACGGGTCTGCTTTATCGAGAAAGGTACGCTAGTTGTGTAGTCATTGCTAATCAATTAAGGTGAATATCACCCAAGTAATTTTGTATATCATAAGAGTTAATGATCTGCTCATATGTAGCTGGGGATAACTACGAATAATGTTGACATTTAAGTAAGTTTCTAAAAAAATTAGTCAAGAGATGAAATTCAGATATTAAATATACTGGTTATCATCATCATCATCATGATACTGGTTATAATAAATCCTATTGTTATTGAAACTAGGCAAAAGTAAAAAAATACATTTTTTTTATTGGTATTATTGCTTCACGGATTCGTAGTCCATGCTTTTATTTAATTGTCCTCATTTAGATCATATTCTCGTTTAGTCACTACTCTTCATCTAAACTTAAAACTGAGTAATAGAATACCGTTTTCGAATACAGTTACTCGAGAAATTACAATTTTTCAATGCATATTGTTCGATTTAATTATCGAACTAAGAAAAATAAAAATAAAACTGTACTTACAAGTTCCATTAATTAGTGCTTATCCATTTTATACAAACTTCTGTTAAATAAAGATTAAGTTACAAGATAAGCCTCTTTAGCTACTACTAAACAGGTTTATCTTGTAACTTGTTCGGAAAGAATTTTAGAACAATAAATCAAGGTGTAACGAGTTAAAAGCGATGCTGAGAAAATCATTACAAGATGCCACAAATTCATATGGTTTTTGAAGCAAGCGCAATTTGTTGTAAGTTTATTTGTGGTAGTTATGCGCATATGCATGATACATATTGGTAAATACCCAATATTAATTTTTACTTACATATGGGATTTATACATTTATTATACTCAAAAACGAAGCTATGAAGAAGTCAGATATAATAATATATTTTATTATAGCAAAATGAAGAAACAGTTTATTTTTATTTTGTGTTATTACATTATAACCATAAATTTAAATATTGAAAATTGACTGGGAATTTTCTATATTGCTGCCCACTCGCGATTGTGGTTAAGTTTTTCTTTACTTTATTGCTGTATGCACTCCACAGACGCATCTCAGATATTTGGTTGAGTGTTGCTAATGTTTGTTTCTGATATTTTTCCAGGTGTTAGTGATGTTTGTTGTCCAAAGATTAGAGCCACATTTTCCTCAGGCTTCTAAAACTAGTATAGGCCATGTCGTCCAGCTCTTGTACAGAGCTTCTTGCTTTAAGGTAAATATAAAAGTAAATTAGTAATAAATAACTAGACAATTTTGATAACTTACTTTAAATAATACTTACTTAAAATGCTGTCTATAAATAGAACTTATTACCTATCATTTATAATACAATAACCTACAACAATAATTTTATATATATATATATATATATATATATATATATATAAACGAACTTACAAAATGTGTTTTATTTCGTGTTGTCGTATGAAAAATAACTATGAGGGAACGAATAATAGTGCATTAGTTGAAATGAAGGGTTTATTGAACGTTTTGACACATTTAGGTACTAAGCTGCGTTTTTTATTTGTTATATGTATTAATATTAGTATATATTTCGTATTTATTGACAATGCAGTTAAAGATAATCTTCTGGTGGGAAGACTACTGGTGTATAGAGATACAGTCACATGCGTAATTTAGGCACTTGTCATAATCTTCATTGAATTATTTACAATTTATACCGTAATACAAGTAACATATAAATGCACTATCTAGAGTATTAATTAAGGAGTAGGCGGTTGTTAGTGTAAAGCACGAAGTCGTAAAAAATCCAATCATTGTTAATATTTTTTATAACTAATTGGTTTATTTTTGTGATACACGAATATGGCGCCTATACATCAACATAGTAATCATTGAAAAAAATATAGTAGGGCACACTTATTTATAATGTGAGATGATGATGATATTAAAAATACACCAAACTTCCTTTTTATTACATTTAAGTTAAGTTTAATAATACATTATTAAGTTATTATTAAGTATATATAGGAGCGTCGGTGGCTCTGTGGTCTCGGCACTGGTTTGTGCGCCGCACAGAATCAGGAGGCCCGCGATCTAATCCCCACCGAGTACCATGTACAATGTGTTTTTCGTTCCGAATTTCATATGTACATTTATCCGACGATCCTACGGTGAAGGAAAACATCGTGAGGAAACCTGCGTACATCTGCGAAGCGATTCAAAGGTGTACGTAGACAACCAAACCGTACTGGGCCAGCGTGGTTGACTAAGGCCTAATCGCCCTAACGTAGTTAGGGTATGCTCGAGCCTCTCGGTGGGAACGTATATGAGCTGTGATGATGATAATACATTGTAATTGGTATACAACATTATAGTTTCGTTGCATTATTTCAGGTATCAAAACGAGAATGCGACTCTTCGCTAATGCAACTGAAAGAGGAGTTCCGTACTTATGAGTCGTTGAGGCGTGAGCACGATGCGCAAATAGTCCAAATAGCAACCGAGGCAGGACTCAGGATCGCACCGGACCAATGGAGTGCTTTACTGTACGGTGACACTGCGCATAAAAGTCACATGCAGAGTATCATAGACAAGCTTCAAACGCCTCAGTCCTTCGCACAGTCGGTTCAAGAACTGTTTATTGCTCTACACCGAACCGGCGATCCTGCTCAACTTGTTCTCATGAGCATGCACCTCGACAGACTTGCCACCATTGAATCTAGTCCAGGTAAGATTTTTACAAATGAGCCCACGGACACGTACGCAACGTATACCGCAACGTATGAGAATATATTTATATAGGTGTCGAGTCAATATATTTTTTCTTTTTTTTTCCTTATTCGTACGTACGGACAAGGTTTTTGTTTTTTTTTTTATTATTATTATTTAAGCTTTTTTTTGTTTTGTTTGTTGACGTCAATAAGTGCCTGTAAAGGTCTATGTTGAATAAATATTATTTTGATTTTGATTTTGATTTGAATAGGGTAGACGACTACAACTGATTATGGCCGTTTTTATACCATAATTATCTGATTTGAGCAATTTATATCTCATGAAAGTATGTCAATATAGAAATTTCAGTTTAATTATTAATTTATATTGTTTTTAGATTTCAAAAAAATAAGCAATTATTATTTACGTAATTCTAATGAAACGAACACATTTCTAAAATTCTCACATTAAATGTAACATTTTTTTATATAGAAAGTATACCTATAAACGAACAAATAACAAAGTTATTTTAAAATTTGTTTATATGCTCATACAAATTTGACGAGTTTACTGATTTATGACGTCACGATTGCAGTGTTTTTAGTATGGAGCGTTTTTGAGCGACCCGCGACAGCGGCGACGACATGTATTTTCAAAAGTAATAGGCGCAGGTGTTGCTGTTGGTTCTACAATATTTCTTACTTAAAAGAGTACTCTTATTATATATTGAATTTAATAATTGTTGTCTACCCAATTGTCCCAAGCATTTCGTTTTGACGTCAGACTCTGTTATAATTTCTTTAGGTGCTTTAGTTTGAAATGCTTTCCATTTCTGTAAATGAATTTGAGGGTATTATTACGTTTTTTGTTTTTACTATAAACTACTTTCATCCTTATTGCTTCATCTTTAATATCTGTGACTATTCAAAAAACATTCATGTTAAATGGTTCTTTTGCAATCATTTAAAATAAAATAAACATAAAATTTATCCATCAGAGTTTAACATATGAAAATGCATTGTTGTTTTATAGTCCTACTACTATTATAAAGGCGAAAGTTTGTATGTATGGATGTTTGTTACTCTTTCACGTAAAAACTACTGAATGGATTTGAATGAAACTTTACCATATTATAGCTTATACATCAGAATAACACATAGGCTACAATTTTTGAGGTTTCTTACTTATTACTAGACTAGACGGGACGAACCTGACGTCCACGCGAACGAAGTCGCGGGCAAAAGCTAGTAACCAATAATTCTGTTATATCGTATTCCATGTCATGCAAAGTCATGATATGGTTGAACTTGATTTTTTATCAATGGTATACATGGTGTCAGTCAACCAAACTCAAAATGAGGTTAGTCAATCTTAAAATGTAACATTGTAATCAGAAATGAGCGTTTAATTTTTTTTTTACAGAAGCCAAAAGTCCCTCATGGCAACAATTGGCGGAAATAATGACATCCCTCAAGGAGGTTGTATCTGGTTTGATACATTATCTACAACATCCTACTGGTCGAGACACGAATCACAACCATAAGTATCCTGTAAACGATCGCAGTCTCGATCCATCTAATAGTAAGTTGGTTTCGTTTGAGCTAACTTCTTGATTTCATATTTTTTTATAGTTGGACATTATCTATTACTAAATTATAATAGTTAGTAGAATTAATAGAGGTTGTCTAATCTTGTCAGAGAGGTTGTCTAATTGCAACTTGTCCGGTTGCTTTATAGACAGCCCGGGTACGCGACCCCGACTTCTCGAGCTGTCGATGCCGTTTACCTCTTACATCCGCGGAATCGATGTCCCCTCCATCCCATTCCTCTCCTATCACAGTTGTGGTAAGGTTCGGTACTAAAAAGGATGTCCTTTAGGTGCCGGGCCTGTGCGGGTTGGTACCACCGTTCTGCCTATTTCAATCGTGAAGCAGTTATGTGTTTCGTTTGAAGGGCAGAAACAGCCGCTCCTTCATACGACCGTCCTGCCCCTTCTGTGGTGAGGAGTCTTGGCGGTATTCGAGGCTAGCGGGTTCGATTGGTCTCAGTGAGGCTGTTGGGCGTGACGGGTTGACGCGCGGCACAGGGAGACCTGGTGGAAATGGTTTCCGTCGGCCACCTGCCGGTCAGTAGAGGACCCGACCCCCGAATATCCTGTCTGGGAGGCTGTCCTGCCAACCGGCGAAAATCCCGTCGTGCGGTCTTCGTGCCGGAGTGGGAGACCGGAGTGGATCCCGATGACTGCAGGCGGGGGGCACCGGGGCCCTTCCGTGCCGCGCGTCAGCCCTTCACACAACCCACGCCTTCACTTTGTACCGTGATCTGCGCTTTCTTTGTTTATAGCCGGGATCCTCCCCACATTTTTTACCCTTTCCCAAATTAAACTCTTAATAATGGCCAGAAAAATAAAGAAGAAGCAGGTTCGTACGGCGGACACCCAATCCACAATCAAGATGGATTTCTGCAATATCAGGGGTCTACATAGTAATCTCGATGCCGTCCACCACCATCTCGAGACGGCTCGGCCTACCTTGCTCTTCTTGACGGAGACGCAAATATGCGCTCCGGACGATATTTCGTACCTGAAGTTCCCGGGTTACGAACTGGAACACACATTCCAGCGTAAAGCCGGTGTGTGCGTGTTCGTCCGGGGCGATGTTTGCTGCCGCCGCCTTCGGGGCCTCGAGCATCGGGATCTGTCGTTACTCTGGCTTCGCGTAGACCATGGGGGCGTTACCCGAATCTACGCGTGCCTTTACAGGTCCCATGCCAGTGACTTGGGGTCAGCTCAGCTTTTTGAGCACGTCCAAGAGGGGATTGACCGAGCCTTGGAACAGTATCCATCTGCGGAGGTGGTGGTCCTTGGTGACTTTAATGCTCATCACAAAGAGTGGTTGAAGTCCCGGACCACCGACCTCCCGGGTAGAACTGTCTTCAACATGGCTTCGGCCTATGGTCTCTCTCAACTGGTGTTACAGCCCACCCGTATACCAGATATAGAGAGCCATAATGCCTCCCTGCTGGATCTTCTGTTGACTACTCGACCTAGCGGATACAGGGTTGTGGTCGATGCTCCTCTCGGATCATCAGATCACTGCCTTGTCCGTAGTACCGCCAGACTCGCGCAACCACATCGCGCAGCCACGGCCAGCAGCCGTACAGTTTGGCGGTATAAGTCAGCAGACTGGGATGGACTCGGGAATTCTTCGGATCCTACCCCTGGAAGCGGCTCTGCTTCACTTCCGCAGATCCCGATACCTGCGCAGACTGCGTCACGGAGACGGTGTTGATGGGAATGAAAACATTCATTCCCAGTACCTCCGTTCCTGTTGGCGGCTGCAGTCAACGCTGGTATAATAATACCTGCCGGAGGACTGCACATCGCAAGCAGTCTGCGTTCCTCGCCTGGAACAACGCCAGGAAAAATCGGGATCCTGATTTGGCGGAGAAGAAGCGACAGTACAACGCCGCATCCAGATCCAACAGGAAGGCTATTGCCGAAGCCAAGGCGGAGCACGTGGCCAGAATTGGCGAGCGACTAGGAAGCTATCCCAGTGGGAGCCGCGCCTTCTGGTCGCTGGCCAAAGCTGCGCAACGGAACTTCTGCCAGTCCAGTCTCCCACCACTGCGAGCAAGCGATAGCAGCCTGGCCCATAGCGCAAAAGAGAAGGCCGATCTTCTGGCTGAACTCTTTGCCTCGAACTCGACCATGGACGATGGAGGGACCACGCCACCTACCATCCCTCGGTGTGGAAGTTCACTGCCTGAAATCCGTATTACACAACGTGCGGTCAGGCGGGAACTTAAGCTCCTGAACGTCCATAAGTCGAGCGGGCCGGATGGCATCCCAGCAGTGGTACTAAAGACGTGTGCCCCTGAATTGACCCCCGTATTAACGCGCCTTTACCGTCTTTCTTACCAGCAGAACAGGGTTCCATCTTCGTGGAAGATTGCCCACGTCCACCCAATCCCAAAAAGGGTGACCGAGCCGACCCATCAAATTACAGGCCAATTGCGATAACGTCCCTGCTCTCCAAAATTATGGAGCGGGTAATCAATACCCGCCTTCTACGGTACCTGGAAGAGCACCAGCTAATTAGCGATCGTCAGTACGGTTTCCGTCACGGCCGCTCGGCTGGTGACCTTTTAGTGTACCTGACACACCATTGGGCAGAAGCTTTGGAGAGCAAAGGTGAGGCTCTCGCCGTTGGACTGGATATCGCGAAGGCGTTTGATAGGGTCTGGCATAAGGGTCTTCTTTCGAAATTACCATCCTATGGAATCCCCGGGGGACTCTGCAAATGGATAGCCAGCTTCCTGGACGGTAGGAGCATCAAAGTCGTCTCTGACGGCTGCTGCTCCAAAACCTTGTTCATTAATGCTGGCGTTCCACAAGGTTCGGTGCTCTCCCCAACACTGTTCATTCTGCATATCAATGACATGTTGTCAGTTGAGAACATTCATTGCTATGCGGATGACAGTACGGGTGATGCGCGGTATACCAACCACCAGACCGTCCCTCGGATTGCATTACACGAAAGGCGGTTGCAACTTGTGTCTGAAGTCGAAGACTCTCTAGGGCGAGTCTCCGAATGGGGTACAAAGAACTTAGTCAAGTTCAACCCCACGAAGACACAGGTGTGCGCGTTCACTGCGAAGAAGACCCATTTATCGTAGTGCCTCAGTTCCAAGGAGTTGCTCTTCGAATGACAGACTCTATTGGGATCCTCGGTGTGGAAATCTCTGCTACAGTGCAGTTGGGAGTCACTTGGAGGACAAAACCAAATTGTGAGCAAAAAACTGGGAGTTCTGAACAGAGCGAAGCGGTACTTCACACCCAGCCAGCGCCTGAAGCTTTATAAAGCCCAAATTCGGCCTCACATGAGAGTACTGCTCACACCTCTGGGCTGGAGCTCCCAAATATCAGCTCGACCCACTTGACTCCTTGCAAAGGCGTGCTTTCCGCATCGTAGGAGACCCCAATATTACAGCCTCAACAGAGACCCTGGAGCAGCGGAGAGACTTTGGATCTCTCTGCGTCCTATATAGGCTCGTCAACGGGGAGTGCTCCGAGGAACTCTTTGCAATGGTGCCCACATCACCTTTTTACCATCGCACCACCCGCCACCGCAGCAAAGTCCATCCGTACTACCTGGAACCGATCTGCTCCAGTACAGCTCGGTTTCAGCGTTCATTTCTCCCGCGTACGTGCAAACTTTGGAATGAGCTCCCTGCTGCGGTGTTTCCTGAGCACTACGATATGGCCGTCTTCAAAAGAGGCCTAAAAAGAGTATTTCTCTCCAGGTAGGCAGAGACTGAGCTGTGCCCCTGGCATTGCAGATGTCCATGAGCGATGGTTACCACTCACCATCAGGTGGGCCATCTGCTCGTCTGCCGCAAAGGCCATAAAAAAAAAAAAAAAAAAAAAGAATTAATAAAAAAAATCGAAATTAAAGACAATATTGGAGATCATATATCAATAGTACTCAATCAATAGTACTGTCAAATTTTTAGCGCTGTCGCTCAATTATTATGAGCAATTATTGAGCAACCATGTGCATGTAAAAAGCGCTAACAGCAAATTTTGAACCACAGTTGTGACATATTCAAGTGTTTACTCTTAACACTGGCAAAACACCTGTTGTATTTTTAAAAAAGCCTTATATTTCACCAATTTTTTTTTAAAATTATTCAGAAATAAGTATTAGTTTAAGTATTGATTGATGATTTTATCAATTTGCAGATATATATATATATTATAATATATATATATATATATAATATATATATATATATATATATATATATATTTTTAATGCTAGGCCCGGCAGATGGCTTCTCCCGCCTGATGTTAAGCGGTGAAAGAGGCCAAATGAGATGACAGATAGGATTGTGACTTTACTCCACTCTCCTACCTGCCCTATCCCTGCCGGCCCAAAAGATGCTTTTTCACGCCTGTTTTGAAGGAACCCATGTTATAGGATGAAGGAAACACATACGCAGGCAGAGAATTCCAAGTGCGGGAAGTAGGGCAGAAGAAGGAATCTTGGAATATCTTAGTGCGGTGTGGAATGGGGGACGTAGTGTACGGATGGCTCCGAAGACCCTTAGTCTTCGGAGCGTGTGTTTCTATAAAGGAAAGGAGAGGGAGGGATATGGCTAAAGAGTTCTTCAGAGCATTCCCCATGAAACATCCAAAATATTTACATTAAAAATGTTTGTTGTGATGAATTATAAAATAGAATGGGTGAGAGAGTATTGGACGGAAAGCCTTTTATTGTAATAATAATCTTAATATTCTCTTGTGCTATTGTAGATCTATCGACCTCTCAGAATACCGGCTCAACCCCCACCCATAGCAAGTATAAAGTGTCGATGTGTAGGGATGCAGCTACGAGGTCGTTTTGCCCCCGCGGCAACTCTTGCACTTTCGCGCATTCGGAGGAGGAACTAGAAAGGTACGGATATATCAGATGCTTAAAAATAAATACTTCATTGATCTCATTTTTATTGGAGTCCAGTTGACATCACTACGACCTACAATCGTCAAAATATTACAATTGATATTGAACTGTATTATTATTTGACATTAGTTTAAAATTGAAGTGCAGAAATCTGACAGATGAGGGAAGCCCGACGACGTGACGTTGAATATTTAATACGAATAACATATATATATATATATATATATATACAAATATGTTGGACAGTTATTCTTGATGACAATGCCATGCGAGATACACAGTCAGTTAAATATTACAACAATCCATATACATAAAACAAAATCTCGTTGGTTACATCCTTAATAATATTATAACTCGGAAAGTGAGATTATTTCTTTGTTTCGCTTTCACGCCGTAACTACTGAACCGATTGTTTTGAAATTAAAGAGACGTAAAGTTAAAAGTCCGGCTTAAATAATAGGCTACTTTTTATCCCGGAAAAATCGACAGATCCTACGGGATGCGCAATAAAGACTTCGCTCAAAAACTACTGCACAGTTTTTCATGCGGTTTTCATCAATAGATAGAGTGATTCTTGAGCAAGGTTTTGCGGTATTTTTTATTTCGGAAAAACAGATAGTCCCACGGGAAGCGCGATAAATCTTTCGCGCCATAAACCGACTTCCGCGCATATGTAGCCGTGGGCAAAAGCTATGACCCTTAACCCTATATAACCCTATAATAGACCCAATCCCAAATCCACGCGGGCGAAGCCGCGGGCAGAAAGCTAGTTATTTATAACTCAAAAATGCTTAAATCGACTTAAGTGATCACGAGACCTATATATTTGTTGGATTCGTCTTTTTCTAGAATAGCAGAATTACATAATCAAATATTTCAAAAAGCAAAGAAGAATTATTTATTAATTGTATGTTATTCATATATTTTAATCATTTACTAAGCAAGTAAGTTATGTATTTATTATTTATAAAAAGCAAAAGCGTTGTATTTAAATAAAAGCGATTGAATTTATGATGTGTCGATATTTTTATGTACAATTGCGATAAAAGCTATAATTATAGTTCAATTGGAATAATAAAGCCTCGCGACTCTGTTCGAAATCTCATTGGGTTTCGCTGAAACATTTTTTTAAGCTTATTGTAATGCTTATTATATGCATGCCCAACTGAAAAAATAACTCAAGGGTTATCTGGGTTCTGGTGAGCCCCGAGATATATGTTAGTTTTTATTAAAATTTTTAATATATTTTTTTTTTCTAGTTCAATTGTGTTTTATTGAAATAAATGGTTGTTACATAAATGGAATCTCTTGATAACGTACAGGTTAACACATCTTGTGAGAGGCGTATTTGTCTAAATTATTATGTATTGTCAGAAGAAACACGCAGAACAGTCTCAATAGTTTTTACAATTATAAACTTATGCCAAAATTAATATGGATTACAATTAAATAATAATAATAATAATTAAAAAGTACTAATTGGATAACAATTCATAAAAATGATGAGCATTTTGTAGATTTAACATAAATAAATTACATTAAGACGCACTCAGCCTACAGTTGAGCAACAAGCGATGGATCGGTTGGCTCGAAATTGCGAAGGTATATTAAGATAGCAATAGAAATGTTTTTCGTCATTTAGGCAACTGTTAGTTGCCTGAAGTTAAAGAATTAAGATAAAGTTAATTAATTCCGATCGATTCTAAAGGGCTGGGACGCTATTTTCTCGTATTCTCGTAAAATTTGCCTAAGCCACTTAATTGTCGGTATCCTTTTCTGTTGGACGGTTTCCATTTGATTAGTATGTTTCCACACTTAAGAATACTCCTGAGGTCGCAGCTTACAATGACAATATTTCAATTAATATTTAATGATGAAGCGATTTATAGTAAAAGTTGGATTGTTATTGCGAATACAGCTTTAAAGCGCTATTGCTTTGAAGGACTTTGTTGCAAGGACTACTACCGCAACTGCCGGCATATTGGTCCATACTCCCCTTTAGCGAAAAACATTAATTTGTTTTTGTATATTTTTATATAGCTATGGTATATGCGATTTGGTTGTTTTTTATCATGTTTTTTTTTATATTTTCTGTATTTGGTAATTGTATTTATTTTGCGCTTTGCGAGCGGATGTAATCTTATCAGATGAAAAGATGTTCACATCTTATACTCTAAAAGTCAATATTAACACTTTATAGAAGCTAGAGACTAAAGTGAGAAAACTCAAAGCCTAGTTTTTATCATAAGAAAATATTTCAATAAGAGCAAAAAATAACATTATCCCATATCACACTGTAAAAGACACACACGTAGTTGCAAGAGATATTTATTATCTGACATATAAAACATAAGAAAATCTATAAAAATATACATTTACAAACCATAAATTAAAGATATCAAAAAAGGAAGAATATTACAATTATATATATATAAAATGACCGGTGGTCCGTGGCTGTCGGTAACACTCCCCCCCAGTGTAAACACTAATTATTATCTAGACAGCCACTAACCAACGATACCAACATTCTTGATGCGCGTTTTAAAGTCCCAGTTTTTGTTCGTACGTCGACGGTCCGTACCCTTCCGTCTTTGCCCGGGTAGGTTTTAATTACCCGGCCTCTGGGCCAGGAAGAGCGCGGTAATGAGCCATCCACAATTAAGACAATATCGCCGATGTTTATCATGGTGTTAGAGCCTGCTCTTCGCGGTGCTAAAGTTGGTAAAATTTCTTTAGTCCATCTCTGCCAAAAATGATCAGCTAGCCGCAGCCCCTTTTTATAATCTGCACGCCGACAGAGATCACCATCAGTGACTGGTTTCAGTTGATGGTCTCCTACTGGTCCACCGATTAGAAAATGAAAGGGCGTCAACGCTTCATTGTCATCAGGTCCAACAGGAACGTGCGTCAGCGGTCTACTGTTGACTATGGCCTCTGCTTCGGCCAAGAGCGTTCTCAGTATCTCCTCTCTTGGTGCTCTTTCTTTAAGCGTTACCGAGAGGGCGGTTTTTATGCTGCGAACCAACCGCTCCCAGCATCCACCCATGAAGGGAGCCGCAGGGGTAATGAAAGACCACTGGATTCTATGATTGGCTGCAAAGTCATACATCTCTTCGAGCTTACGAGCAGCCCCGACGAAAGCTGTTCCATTGTCGGAGTAAATATGGGCGGGACATCCACGTACGGCAATAAAACGTCTAAGAGCCATGAGAGCGGAATCGGTTGTCAGAGACTCTACGAGTTCTAAATGAACCGCTCGGACTGTTAAACACGTGAAGAGCGCAACGTATCGCTTAAGATGTCTTCTTCCAGCCGTTACATTGATAGGGCCGAAGTAATCGACACCTACATGGGTAAAAGGTCTCTTATTGTGCGCTAACCGACCTAGTGGTAAGTCTCCAAAGGGTGGAACGACTGGCGTTGATTTTCTAATTCTGCACAGCTGACAACGATGCGATACATATTTGATGGACGTTCGGAGATGAAGCACATGGAATCGTAATCGCATTGCATTGACTATTAGTTCGCAATTCCCGTGCGCGTTCTTTTCGTGATAATGTAATAAAAGCAATCTCACAATTGGATGGCGACCGTCTAACACAATAGGCTGTAGATCTCTGTTTGATGGCATGTCTTGTACCGCTAGAATTCTGCTTGAAAGTCGAATCAGTCCATCGACGTCGATGAATAGCACAAGCTTCGCCAGTCTACTCTGTTTTGGGACGGGCGCGGACCGACGAAGATACGAAATTTCTGATGCAAATGACTCTATTTGAGATGCTAACAATAAGTCTTGCTCAGCTTTAGCAACGTTAGTAGCTGTTAATAAATTGCAAAAATTTGTATCGCGCCTAAGAATATTAACAAATTTATTAGCACAATAACGAATGCGTGCCGTTGCACGAACCAATCGAATCCAATTACTAAAACGTGTGTAATCAGCAATAATGTAATTAAATTGAGAGACTTGACTGGTTTGTGCCGGCTCAAATGATGACGGTGAATGATTGATTTGAGCCACAAAGTCTTGGGAAGGTTTCAACTCTAGGTTATGTAGCGTGGAAAAACACGATGGTTCTTTGGGCCATGTATCTGAAGAGGCAAACAAAAAATCTGGTCCAGAGAGCCAACGTGATAACTCTAATGTAGAATTCAGCCTGGTCGCATCATCAGCGACATTTAAAGCCGATGGAACATATCGCCAACAAGCAGGGTTGCTGATTTCAAGAATTTCACCAACTCTGTATGCTACAAAGGCTTTAAAAGATCTTGCATCGCTACGCAGCCATTTAAGGACCGTCATAGAATCGCTCCAAAAAAATGTCTTATCAGGTTTGCGCTTATGAACCTCATGTATGTAGGAAGCATAGCGAGCCGCGATAAGAGCAGCTTGGAGTTCTAGCCGCGGTATTGAGGCCGGCTTTAATGGGGCTAACCTGGCCTTACCACCAATGAGAGCGAGTTTAATTGTACCATCTTGACAAGTAAATCGCCAATATGCCACACAGCTATAAGCGTGTTCACTGGCGTCAGAAAAGAGATGAAGCTGACGTTCAATAATGAGGCTAGAATAGTTAAAATAACAACGTGACACCGCAGTGCTCGCAGCCTTACTCAAATCTGACATCCAACACTGCCACTTATTAGAAAAACTTACAGGAAGTAAATCATCCCATCCTATACCAGACCGCCATATCTGCTGGAAAAGAATGCGACCCTTAATAACCACAGGCACTAAAAACCCCAAGGGATCATAAACACTCATAAGCTTAGAGAGCACCTCACGTTTTGTAAGCTTTAAGGATGCTTCTATCACCCTAGTAAACGCTAAGGTATCGTCAATGACATTCCAAACTACTCCGAGGACGCTTACCTTGGTCATTGGCAGACTAGAAGGATTTTTTAAATCAACTGTTGGCCCTCTTACAGCTTGAAGGTTTGGTGGTATAAGATCAAGAGCTTCCTTACTGTTAGAGACCCATGAACACATTTGGAGACAAGCACGAGAGTGGACTTCCACGATATCAGCCGCTAACTTAGCGGCTTCCTCTACGGAATCCACGCTGCCCAGGTAGTCGTCCATGTAATGATCGTGGATAATTGCATTACACGCAGCGGGAAAATAATTTTCTTGCTCCAATGCATTTTTATTTTTTAGAAATTGGGCA
This sequence comes from Scirpophaga incertulas, assembly GCA_036419045.1. Lineage (NCBI taxonomy): Eukaryota > Metazoa > Arthropoda > Insecta > Lepidoptera > Crambidae > Scirpophaga > Scirpophaga incertulas. Next base: position 11,381,058 of record CM071626.1, on the reverse strand, counting down.
GTGAATGGACTCGAGGTAGCTCCGAATATCATTGATGACATCCTATACTCCCTAATAGGTTCAGAAGGAGAATCACGCCACAGAAAGCGCTGCGCGTCCCGATCCTCTACCCTAATTTTTGTTTGAGGAAACATTTCCTTAATGTCTCCATTCAATGCAATGCGACCTTCTCTAAAACGCATTAGAATAGACAGCAAAGGTTGGAGTAGATCTGGCCCTGACAAGAGAAGAGAATTTAGGCTTACCCCCTGATAACTGGCTGCTGCATCATGAACAACTCTAAGTTTGCGTTTACGGGGGTGCACGACTCCAAAATGTGGTAAGTACCACGTAATCCCTTGTGGTGGGTCGGAACATAATTCGGCATAGCCTTTATCCAACATGGCCTTTATATGAACTCTGTATGCTTGTGCATAATTTGGATCTTTTTGGAATTTTCTTTCTAATAATTTGAACCTACTTAATGCATTTGTATAATTATCTGGAGGATGAAGATTATCATCCCGCCATAACAAACCTGTCTCAAATCTTCCAGACTCGAAACGACGAGTGGTCCGATTTAATATACTAATAGCTCTCGTATCACTTAAACCTAAGTAATCTTTATTTGAAATACCTAAAGAGTCCAATTTAAAATAATCCTTTATCAAAATATCTAATTTAATACTTTCTTGTTCGCTATAAACTAATCTTTCTTGCTCCTGAATACATAAAACATCACTGTCTAAAAAATGTACGGGATTTGTTTTACCCGAATTAAAACCAAAAACTACCCAACCTAAAACAGTTCGACACGCAACAGGTTGAGACTTAGTGCCCTTACGAACCTCCAAAGGCAGGGTTAAGTGCCAATTGTCAACACCCAAGATAACCGTTGGTTGAGCATTTTCAAAACATAAAACGTTAGTCAGGTCCTTCAAGTGATTATAGTTCAAGTCGTTACGACTAAGTGTTTGCTTAGAAATAGCTAAATCAGGTATTGCACGAGCACAATGAACTAATTGGCATTCATTAGAGGTTCGACCCTTAATTGAAAAATTTACAAATTCTACGCTAGACATTTTGTTAAGTCCTCCTACGCATTTTAAATGTACTTGAGATGTTGGACCAGTCGCTCCTATCTTTCTAGCGACCTCAGAGTCTATGAAAGTGGCAGTAGACCCATCATCTAATAAGGCCCATGTGTCAAAACTACCTTTGGGTCCAAACAAAGTAACCGCTATGACTTTAAGTAGAGGCTTAAATGAACTACGCATTTGATCAGCGACGTGGGTAATGTTCTGAACATCATTATTAGCGAGGCAACCGGGTTGAGATATTGCAGAAGTACATGCATGCTGTGTAGGTTCCTCCGAGACCGGCTCTGTTACAACATCAATATTATAATTGTCGTCAACTTTATGTAGCAACGTATGATGTCTTCGGAACTTGCATGATTCAACTGTACAAGTTTCTTTACAGTTAGCATACCTATGGCCGCCTTTACGCAAACATTTCCGACAAACTTTATGCTCCATGGCCCACTTTAGTCTATGATCTACTGACGACGATAAAAATTTTTGACAGACTTCAATTCTGTGAGTTTGACAATGACAATATAAACACGGTTTGTTATTATTAGAAATGGGCTTATGCATAGCAACCGATGATAAAGACTGGGTTGAATTTGCAATCTCTTTTGTCGTAACAAAATGCGCTTTCTCCAAACGACTCTTATCACGTAGGCCCGAGTCAGTCAAAATGCCAAACTTGGAATGTATATGAGCTTCATGGACAAGAAAATCTGAAAGAAGCTCCAATTTAAAACGATCAGAATTTGACCGAGAGAATGCAAAGTCAACCCATTTCTCCCGTAAAAGAGGAGACAGCTTACCGAGAATTGAATTTACTAACTCCGGGCAAGCTAAATATTCAGTATGATTTAGTAATCGAATTGTGGTAACAAAATTACGAACTTTGCAAGAAAAGCCGTTTAGCTCCTTGCCAAAGTCAAAATTTCCGATTCTCGGCAATGCTCTTACCTCTGTTAATGTATTGAGAACCACCAATTCAGAGTTCCCGAACTGTTGTTCCAGTGCGAAAATAACCTCTTTCGGGTCATCCGACGCCACCAGAAGAGCTGCGACCGCCTCTCGAGCCTGACCTCTCAGAGCCAATGATAACCTTGACAGATTCCCCATGTCATCATAATAACAACTGGTTTTTTCGTATATTTTGCGGAAGAACAACCAATCTGATGGAGCGCCCGAAAAAATTGGAAGGTCACTTACCTTATTCCCGGCCGTTGACTTCAAATTATTGACGGCTTGAGCGAGTAGTGTAATATCGGAAACTTTATTTTTGTTACAATTACAGTTAATATTTTTATTACTGTGGTGTGTGCCTATCTGTGTATCATGAGCAGTGTGATCCTTGAGACGCACGGCGAGGCTTTCACCATTAGGCCGTGGGTCAGGTAACGCGGGGTCAACACAGGCCTCCGGAGCGGTACCAATAACGGGCACTGCGATGTATTCAGGACACATCATGGACTCTGGTTTATAAGCAGAGTCATTTTTCCTAAAAGAAGAACAGGATGGATTACGTTGCTCATTAGCACCATCATTAATTTCAGAGGCTACTAACCATTTCTCAACGTAGTCTGATTTCGAGCATCGTGATGAACTACAAGCTATAGCAGCAAGGTCGGCCTGTAGTTCAAGCTCTGACAAAGCCTTTTGTCGTTCAGCAGCCGCTTTTTCTCGTTCTGCTTCAATATTCGCTATACGTCGCGCATGTTCTAGCTGAGCAGATAATTGTTGAGCTCTGATAGTGCCTTTAGAACTACTGTTGCTTTTTCTGTACGATTTTGATGTTATGGAACTGTTCGAGCGAACCATAGATGTCACCATTGGCAGAGCCGCACGTGTATCGGAAGTTGACGGAGTCGGAGGCATGTTACCTTCTGTGTTAGGCTCGCAGGATACTGGCGCAAGGGAGCCGCAGCTAATGGCGCTATCCTGCTGGAGAGCGACAGCAGAAGGAACGATATCTGTGCCAGATTTCAAATTTGCCGAATCACTTTTCCTTGTTAACGCACGTGCTCTAGTTGTAGGCATGGTCGATTAATAATTATAAATATTTTAAAACAATTCTGACACCAATTTTGTAAAAGACACACACGTAGTTGCAAGAGATATTTATTATCTGACATATAAAACATAAGAAAATCTATAAAAATATACATTTACAAACCATAAATTAAAGATATCAAAAAAGGAAGAATATTACAATTATATATATATAAAATGACCGGTGGTCCGTGGCTGTCGGTAACAACCACTTTTAATATTAATTACGTAAAATTTGAAATATGTATTAACATTAAGTAAATAAATCAACAATTTTATACAAATCGTAACACTGTTGAAATTATGTACAAATACTTTATTTTTGTATACTATCTAATTTAATTTATTTAATTATGCTTTGGTGCCACCTTCCTTTCGGAAGAAAGCAGGTAGCAACATTTTTGCACAAAACATGGCGTCACTTTGCTTTACCTAATTTGTCTATCTCAGCAACATGTTCAACAATTATGATCAATATACAAGATTACACAACGATTAGATTGGGGCATGGAATATAAGTAATTAATTTCGATCATTGTGTTGTAATTTTAGATAGTATTATTAACCCGCGTGTAATAAATATATAATCGTTATGTGCTGTTTACGGCATAGAAACACAGTTTATATATATATATATATATTCTCTGTATACTAAACATGAAAACGAATCGTTCTGGCACATGGCAGTCGACTAGGGATATATTTTGGTATTTTGGATTTCTTCATTTTTATTTTGTGAAATGCAATATTTTCGCCAAAGTTTCTGTATTGTGCTATTGCGATTTATAAGGGTTTCGAAAGATTAATTTAATATAACAATTTATTTTTTTGATTTAATTAAAATTTTGGTATCAAACAGACTGAAATGAAATGTGCTGTTATAATATGGTTCTTGGAGTAACTTAATTTGCACGTTTGTGGACACACTTAAAAAACTAGTTAAATAAGCTGTTGTTAAACTAATGACAACTTACGAAATATTTACAACACCGCCTTTTTTTTTTTCGGGGGGAAAATGCTCCTTATGCACCTTGTCACCGCGCTGGCTAGGCGTGGCCGTGTGTGAGGCTCTCCGGTAGAAGACTAGCCTACTCACTAAAAACCCCCCGGTGTCCTTCCAGCCTATATCGGGGCGCGTGGCGAAGAGTTTCGCGATGCTACCGCCACACGATTACACCGCCCTGCTCTTGTCGACGTTTATAGGTTATGAAGGTGTGTAACTAATTGGAATATTGCAGGTACAGAGCTATGCCCATCCCGAACTCGAACCCGGGCGCCACCAACGGCAACTTTACATATATTGCGGCCATGCCGGCGCCTTTGACGCTGCCTCCTGGGCTCACGCCGGGCATCCCGCTACCCCCGCCGGCAATATTCCCGAGGTTCTCAATACCTCCACCGCCCCTCCCTCACGCTCACCTCGACAACTATCCTCCGCCACGTAAGTGTTTGGGATAACTATTAATATTAAAACAGATATTGCTGAACACTAGATTTAAAGTTGCGTAATAGTTATTTATGCAACTGTTGTATAATCAGGGGTATTAATAATAATAGTATCACATGAGTGTTGTAATACTTAATTATAACAGTTGCATACAAGACTTTATCTACAATCATGATGTGAATCCTCTTTACGTTTAGCTTTACGTTTTGATAAGGCAATTAATTTTGAATATTTTGAGATATCCACATTGTGGTTAATATTCAGTGTACTTTTGAGCATTGAGTAAAAGGTCCATAGGGATGAATATTTAAATTTTTCAGATAGCTCTTGAAAATAAACTAAGAGGACATCTTCAGAAAATGAGCCACTGCTTTTTAATATTCTCCAATTCATGAACTCGGTGTATACCTTTTCATACTGTTTCCTAGATTTTTCCGGTAACAATTTGTTAGAAATTTCCTTTGCTGCTTTAGAAATATCTGGTGGTGTGTCATCAAAGCTAGAATCACTCATTTTTGTAAACAATGCACACAGTAATTGTTTGTTTGCGATTTTCAATATTCAAGTGAAAAATGGCGGGAAATAACACGATAAGATGAGAATCCGAAATTACGAATTAGTCTACGATTTGTTGATCTTTTTTCAAAATTTTAGCGATCTGGTGGTGAAAATGTCATTGTATGAGAATGTTCATTGTTTGAAATTCATAATATCACGCGTTTGGATGATATAATGCTCATAATATCATTGAGTGTTTTAATGTTGGCAATAAGCTAATTGTTATAGGTTCTTTTATAGAGGAGTAATAGCATGATAGTAGATAAAAAAAATAGTTCACTCTATATACCACTCTAGCTTTCGTAGTTTTACATTGTCGTAGTGATCTTCGTTCGAAACGCACCTATTAAAGGTAGGTTATATTTTTTTTCTCTTTATATTAAAAGGACTTTTATCCAAATGGATATGTCAGTCCTATCGGAACATATACTTTATCATATACAATACGGAACATATACAATCACAGTTAATCTCAAGGTAGTCGCGGCGGGCACAGTACATTGTTATAACATATGGGCCTCTTTGGAAGTTGGCTGGGCCAGAATACTGTGGAACATACCAACATCCATAATATTAATAATAATAATATCTTTTTATTGCACACAAAATAAATACAAGAAATAAAGTAAACAAACAAAGACAATTATGAGCAAACGGCGGCCTTATTGCTAAAAGCAATCTCTTCCAGGCAACCTTAGATAAGTGAAAAACGAAAACAAACTAGGAATTTTGGGAATATATGCAATTATTGTGAAAGTAAACAAAGTAAAATTACGTTAAGAATTTAAGGACAGGAAATGGATACGGACTTGGTTCTTAAAGGACTCTAACGTTTGCGCACTCCTAATACTCTCAGGGAGAGAATTCCAAAGTCGAACAGCATAAGAGGGAAAAGAGTAAGAGAGAGATTATTATTTTTAATCTGTTAATTAAATCTCTCCTAGCATCTTGATAACGGACACATTCCACCAACAAGTGTTGGACATCTTCCATAGTACCACAAATTTCATAGTTAGGCGATTCTATTTTTTATCAATAATTTTCAAACTAGTTGGATGGATAATGTCCAGAACGTAATCTATTAAATAATACTATATATTGTCTACTAAATTTAATATTGTAAAACCATGGGTGACATAGAGTTTGACACTGGATACATTTATACCAGGTAGGTTATATTTATTAGTATTTCTCTTTTTGTCGACTGCGGTTGTGAAAATTTATATCTGTATACATAAAACAAACTCTTGTTATTTATATCACTTGTAAGTCGTAAACTGTGTGCACTGACGGCCATTCGGAAAGACCCTCGATGGGTAAGCAATTGCCAGGAAATATACGCATTGTACGCTTTCCACAACGTGGAAGTAGACGATTTGGCGAAGACAAGAAAGCGCAGCTAGCAACACAGAATAAGATTGTTTGAAATTCTAGAGGATGGCGAGCAATGGGCGCTTCTTCTTTTAGCTTATGACTGACCGCAGCAAATATATGAATCAAGAAATAAATTTTCGTTTGGTATAAGGAAAAAATATACGAAACGGGTCAGCACATTTTTTTCCTAATGTTCACACCATCTATCATATACTTTATTAGCGACCAGTAGGCTTAAGTTGAAAGTGTATTTCGAAAAACTTATCGAAGCCATAACTCCAATTAAATTTGCGGTTGTCATAGTACTTGTCTGCTGGCACATCTAAGTCAAATAATTTAAATCTAAAAATCCGAAATGAAAATTTCAACCTTCATAAACACTCCTATGTTATACCTAATAGATCTCAAGCATATTTTGTCACTAGTCAAAAAATCTCAGATTACAAATTTAAAATTTATCTTATAAAAATAATTAAACTTAATTTTTTTGCAGAGTTTATTGAAAGTATTTTATTGTCAACTTAACATATTTCTATATTTGACAAATCATCGAATAAGATTGAAATTTTGTTGACTGGTTGTGTCATAGTAGTAGGACCTGTAGACACACATATTTATATTTCTGCAATTAGATGCTTAACATCCTTGTATTATTCACAAAACAGCTCACTACTCACTTCTATTTTATTTAAGTTTCATTTGTAAATTGGAGACTTTTCATTTATGTAGTTTCTTTCATATTTATGATTTATAATGTTTAATAAGTAGAATCATTAACGCCCTTCCGCCCTTCCAGCTTTACAACCCTTACCCACACCGAACATCCCGCCGCCTGAAATGCTACCAAGTAATGAGTTCACTCAAGAGAATCAACAAATGAATGTCGAGACCATTCCACCACCTACGTAAGTAAATGTCAATGGCATAATTATTGACTTGATATATTTAACTAAGATATATACATACATACATATATAGGTCGTTTTTGATACAGTTAAGCCATATATAGACTGTGGCTTCGTCGACATACTCGTATGTATCGGGGACAATAAACTTTCTATTTATTTATATATTTGTGATTCACCCGTTTTTATTGGTTTTGTAACTAATCTTAACTGATCTTTCCCCAAAATTAGACCGTGCCTTTTATTCGATGTGGTTTTTTGCACGATATACACCACGGTATACTATCACTGTTTATGTGAAGTATAATACTTAAGAACTTGCAATTCGTATGTGTACAAAACGAATTCTGTTCAAGATGTATGATTTTTTTGAAGCTATAGGTTCGTGTTTGTTGTAATCAACAGTTATTATATTATATACATTCAGTTTTATATACTCCAAATGTGCCACAAGTTATAAATTTTAGGCTTTGTTAATGATATTGATTCAATTTTTATTACGTAAATCACGATTCACAGAAAATATGTTATAATACACAGCAGTTATAGATTAATAGAGAATATCCTTCTAATCAATATGATATATCAGTCTATGATATGATAGACATGTCAAAAATGTCTATAAATGAATACTTGAATATCTTTCAAGTATTAAGTTTATAAAATTATCTCTTGAAATACAGGTTAGCTTGGTGGCTGGTGATTGGATAAAAAAAAATACTTTGTACTGTGTTTTACTGTACCTATTAAAAATAAGAAATGATTTCATAAATATTATTAATATTAAATATATTAATAATATTTACGATAATAATAAAATATTATAATGTTACTTTTCTTTCTATTTAAATAATTATTTTATAAAGATAATATTTATAAAAGAGTTACCTTGCCTGCCTCTGGCGGCGGAGCACAGCTTAAGCAAAACCTATTGTGTAGTTTAAAGTTAATGACGAAGCGTGGCTCATATCTATACATTTGTAAATTATTTTTGAAAATTAATCGAAGTTAAGCGTTTGTGCAATAAAATTTTACAAAACTGTTTCTTTCACAGAAATTTTACGCCAACAATAATACACAACCAATCAATGGGACTAAGTCAAAACGGCATTATGATAACTGTACCGGACCGGTTCTATGGGCGGTACAACGGTATTCTGTCCATTGCTGAGGAACCCAACGCTTCTTACCGGGCGGACTATCCGCAGGTTTACCAACCTAACGCCGCCATACAGTATCAGAGCGCCGAATCTTTACCAATGCCAAATATTTATGTGCCCGTACACGAATCACAAAGGACTATTAGCCCGTATTCTTTTGACGATTGTGAGTATTATTTGATTGCATACAATTGGTATAAAAAAACTGACATTTACGCAATTTTTATACGATTTGTCTTTATTCAGTTTACAGTCCTATAAATAAAAAATAAATGAATGAAAGTATATGAGACATGCTAAATGTTTAAAAATGTATTTCATTAAATTTTATTTATCCCTAACCGTTATGGGTAAGGATAATAAAGAGATCGTGAGTTTAAAGTACTGCATTGGTTTAGTTTAATAGTAATAAAAAATTAATGAAAACTTGCAAAATGAGCCTATAAAAAATATTTTTTTATACATTTTAGACTGCTAGGAAGTAGATACATAAACTTGTGGAGTGGTTTTATATGATGAGATAATTTCTGAATGAAAATAAGAATATTGCCTGTGTTTTTCTTTCATACGATTGTACTGTATTTTCATATTTTTCTTTTTACTATATGACGTAAATACTTTTTATACAAACAATGTAATAACGACGCTAATTTTACACATGCTACATGTAAATCTTATTTTATATATTTTCAGTACCAAACGAGATGATTCCCGATTATCGCGTGAAAACTCCTGCATTTGTTGCGATGGCGCGCGAGATGCGACCGGAGGCTACGTGGGCGGCTTCTAATAATGTAAATAGCACTAAAAAAATTTCAAAAAAAATTAAAAACACCGATTTATTACACCTAAGTTCATTTTAAAAAATAATAAAAGAAATGGAATCTTAAAGTACCTAATTATGTATTAATAATTCCAAAAAAGCGTTTAGGGCTGGTCCAAACCTAACAACATAATTACAATTAGTCTCCTAACTAAGCAAAATAGATAGATGATTATAATTAGGAGCAGTCCCCGAACATAACATACATTTTTTAGAATTATCAATATATATTTAGGTACTTAATTGTACATTTTGTTACTTTGTAGTGTGCGCGTGAGGCGCTTTCATTTGAGACTCACTCACTATTTTCTAGATATTCAGTTATTATTTCCCAATTTCACCCCTACCCACACTATTAAAACGGGTCAATCGATTTTCATCAAACATGTCTTGGATCATTGCATATAAGTCAGGTTTAATACAAAAAGAAAAGTAAATTGAATCACTTCATTCGTTCGAGAGCTATGATGCCACAGACACACAGATACATCAAAACAGAGGTGTTATAACACCTCTCTTTTCACATTGGGGTGTAAAAATTAAACTTTGTCTGCGTTGTAAAAAAAATTAGTTTCGCTTACAATGCGCGCGTTTTTCATTCAATTAAGGTAATTTTTCATATTTGTATGTTTGTGCTATTATGTACGTATTTATTAGAAAGTAATATTCAAGATTTCTATTCAACTAGTTCACATAAAACAGAAATACATTTTTTAAATAATTGTTTTTAAAACTGTCAAAATCGAAATCTATCAACTAATATCCATAAAGTCTTGATGTTTGACATTAATACTAGAAAGTATTTATCTCCTCTACAGTGCCTATTGCCATTTATTTGCTTTTCTCATTTTCAATCTCATTTCATCTCGAACAAATAAGAGCGTATCACTCGGTCGCATAATAATTTTCCCTTCGGACGACGTACTTTGAATCCCTCACTTAGCCCAGGATTCTAATTACTACGTTCGGAATTCCATTCTAGAATCCTCACTAAGTTCTAGCTTTTATATACACAAAATACTCTCTATGTACTATTCAAATAGTGTGTGTCCAGTGTCAGTCCAATCATTCGCGCATTGTTGAACTTACCCCCAACATGTGCATTCAGTCCGTGCCATTAATCGTGAGACGATTTGCACTCATTGCGATGAAATACAAAGGTGTATGTAAAATTGTCCAATCCGCACTGCGCCAGTGTGGTCGACAAAGGTCTTTTTTTTTTCCTCAGGAGAGGAGGCTGAGAATCCATCATGGATACCAACGCAACAGGCAAGCAGGGATGCGTTGATTATGTCGGACTCCTGGTGAATCGAGGCGACTCGATCCAACAGATCTGCCGACTAAACTCAGCCTAGCCTTGGCCCTAAGGGCCCTACGGCTTGAATGAAAGACGCACTAACATAGGTGCTGAAATTGGCTCGTGCCCTTTAGTGGGGATAGATATAAACTGTAATAATGATGATTGTATAGCATTGGGCAGCGTGACGCAATGGCAGTGACACAAAAATTACGATTAAATTATTATTTAGTGACGTTAATTGAAACACCCCAGGTTTCAATTTACAGACGTTTTTTCTTTGTCGTGTTGTCAGGAAATTGTCATGTCTATAAAGCTTTTGCCATGGCAAGACATCACCTTAAACGAAAAAAGATAGGGAATTGTTTAAATCAATTAAATTAATGACATTATACTGATAATGAAATAGCAACGATGTACGAGGGGGTACCCAAAAGAAACCGAACTGATGTTGTTGCGGCCAAAATTTTTGTAGTACCGCGTTCTGCCGCTAGGGGCGTATAGAGCCACCATTCTTGAGTCAGTAAGCCAAGCGTCGTCGCTAAAGAAGGTTTCGTTTGGTTTGTGTGAATTTTTTAGTGACAGTTGTTTTGTGTGCTCGTCGTTTTTGCAATGGCTGATTCTCGTGAACAGCGGGCGGCCGTAAAGTTTTGCTTCTTGCTCGGAAAAACTGGCACAGAAACTCTTGAAATGTTAAAAACGGCCTATAAAGATGATGCTATTGGAAAAACTCAAGTGTTTGAGTGGTTTTCCCGTTTTAAAAATGGTGAAATGTCAATTGACGACAAACCTCGCTCTGGTCGTCCGGCCACGGCCCGAACTGATGAAAATGTTAAAAAAATTCGTGAAATCATTCTGGAAGATCGACGAAGAACTATTGAAGAAATTGTGGAGCTGTCTGGAGTGACTTGGAGTTCAGTTCAGCGAATTTTAACGGAAGATTTGGGGATGAGAAGGGTGGCTGCCAAATTCGTGCCTCGACTGCTGACTGCTGAACAAAAACAACGTCGCGTGGAAGCATGCTTTGCTTTGAAAGAAGAGTTCAAAAATGATTCAGACTTTTTTTCCAAGGTCATTACAGGTGACGAATCATGGTGCTATGGTTACGACCCTGAAACGAAGCAACAATCAAGCCAGTGGAAGGCTTCAAGTTCGCCTCGCCCGAAAAAAGCTCGTCAAGTGAAATCAAACATCAAAACAATGCTGATTTGTTTTTTCGATGTGAGAGGAGTCGTCCATTCAGAGTTTGTTCCACAGGGTGAGACAGTTAATCAGGCTTTATACCTGGAAGTTCTGAAAAGATTGCGCAACAGTTTACGGCGGAAAAGGCCTGGTTTGTGGCAGTCGGGCGACTGGTTTTTCCACCACGATAACGCCCCTGCTCACACAGCCATATCTGTGCGCAAATTTATGACCAAAAATGGAATGACTCCTGTTTCCCATCCTCCTTACTCGCCCGACCTTGCACCTTGCGACTTTTTTTTATTTCCTCGAATGAAAAGAGACATGAAAGGAAAGCGATTTGCCGACATTACTGAAGTAAAGAAAAAAACGACGGAGGCGCTGTCGGGCATCACAGAAGATGAATTTAAAAAATGTTTTGAGCAGTGGAATAAAAGATTGGACAAGTACATTAGTGCCAGCGGAGAGTACTTCGAAGGGGATTAAAGATTTTTTCTTTAAAATTTAAATACAGAAATTAAAAAAAAATAAGTTCGGTTTCTTTTGGGTACCCCCTCGTATACATATTATATACATATCCTACCCACTTTCCTATTTACTTTAGCTGAATGTAAATGTATTATGATACTGGCTCAAACTTTTCTGATAAGTGCTGGATCTTGATGTATTCACAGGAGTAAAAACAAAAATATTTTAACAAAATGAATAATGGTGATTTTTGGCGGAACGATCAATAAGCGAAATCGCGAACTTTGTTGAAATACTTAATAAATTAATGTATGTGATCAATCTTTTATCGAATACATTTTCGTCTATTGCAGTTATTCCATAAGTTTCATATTCCATTATATAAATGTTGATGAAACGTTGAAACTATTTTTATTTTTCTTACCAGGTATTTAACTTTGATAGCATGCGTACTACGTTACCGCACTGCACAGATGATGTAAGTATAATATATAGTAAGAATATATACAATTATATAACATATACATGTGTATCACACTTAATATTAATGCACTAAGTACATAATACTGGCAATCAGTTATTTCTCTAACAATGAAAAGTGTAACGATATAATGTGTAGCTTCGAAATAGCGGTAAAAGATTTTTAAAATCTTGTATAAGCTCGACAATTATCACGTGGCATACAAAAGTCTATCTTGAGTTAGTAATATTGACTATAAATAGTGTTTTGGAATTTGCAGACGAAGCTCAGTGACGCAGTAGCATTAACAATTGCTTAAGTTGAGTAACATTAACTATTTATAATGAGTGACGCCGTGATTAAGTAGTGGTGGCATTGAGGCCTCGGCATTGGTGATCGATCCCTCGTTCCTTCCATCTTTAAAACCCAATGAAATGAAATGTATCAAATTTTCATTACCAAATGTAAGAAAAGTAGATACAATTGTTAAAATGAATAATGAAGTGGTAGAATTTGTTGAATTCACTAAATTCTTGCGTATTACTTTGCTCCGATTTTGCAACGGGGTCCACATATTGAGACCCTATAAAATAGACTAAGTTCTGCAGCATATAATGTAAACAAAAAATAAGACAACTTACAAATGTTGAAACGTCAAGATTAATTTACTTTAGTTATTTTTACAGTGTTATGTCCTATGGTATACTATTATGGGGGTTGGCTGTTAGTTAGTTAGTGGTAGTTAGCATAGAAAGTATTTTTGTTCTTCAAAAAAGAGCAGTCTGCGCTATTTATAATTTACGAGCAAGGGATTCTCTTAGAAATTTATTTATAGGGATTACTATAAAGACTAGAGGACTTTATGTGTATAAAAATTGTAACACATTTCATACAAATTTTCAAATGCATAATTTAAACACCAGTAATAAAAACGTAACTTGTCGTTCCAACGTATAGGCTACAAAAAACTAGAGGTTCGTTTGTGGGCAAATGTATAATATTTTATAACAAGATTCCACATAGTGTAGCTGAATTGCCTTTTCATAAGTTCAAGGTACATGTTGAAATGACGCTAATGAGTAAGGGCTATTACAAAGTCAGTGATTATTTAAATGATGCTTGGTGTTGATTTAAAGACATTAAATTCTATTTATTTTCTCGTATAAATTGTAAATGTTGTTATCACTTTTGATAAAGTTGATAAGTGGACGATTCAAAAGAGCTTTCTATAAAGTCATGTTTGGATAAAGTTAATTTTGATTTTGATTTGGGAGATATATTAATATGTGTATCATAATTTGTTAAATAGTTGACGATCATCAACGTCTATCTCGGCGAGGACTGAGTGACGAAAGCAGAACGAAGCATTGCGCTGTCGGTCTTTTTGCCTGATTTTAGTGAAATAAACTAAACTTTTGTAGACCGCGAGTTGAGTAGGTGGCGCTGTCTCCCCACTAGTCTCCTAATGAAGATATCCGATTTTGTTCCTGCCATGTACGTTTTGAATTTAGAACGATTTTGATATTAGATTTATATATATATATATATACATATATTCGACACTCTTCTGGTAAAGGAAAACATGTGAGGTAACCTGTATATACTTGCGAAGAAATTGAAAGTTGTGACCAATTAGCACTGGCCTACGTGGTCGACTAATCGTCCTAGCATAAGGTAAACTCGAGCTCCTCCTCTACATTTGGAACTTATATGAACGGTGATGATTAAGTGATGATGAAAACAAAAAATGTATAACATCTCTTGCCCCTATGTACTTCGGAAGAAAAGTTACCTGTTGCTCTTCCACCTCGTTTTAAAGTGCGTTTTATCAAATGGATCCAGAGGTTATGTTGGCACCTCTGCATGTTCGTTGTAGATCCGTGACGTGCATAGTTTCGGTTGCAATTTTTTTGCACATTGAAATCGTGAGATTCGTATACGAATCACCGAATTCACTATTTCTGAACTTTCATTTCGTGCGTTGTGCAACGAGTGGTTCAACCCACTCGTTTTTGATTTCTACTAGTAGAATATCCAACGCTGACGTGACCTTGACAGTGACCCGTTTCACGTGTGGGTCATCGCCGGGTTTCTGTTGTTGTTGCGATTTTGAATTTTTCTGCGTGAAACGGAGTTTGATTAAGAATTTGTTTTTAATGACAACACTGAATTCGAGTGATTCAAAAATCTATAAAATAGCAAGCAGTAGAAAATAATTTCGCGTACGATTTGTATTCGTATTCGAATTCCAAATTCACGTGTAATGATTCAAAAATACGTCTCCTGATCATCTGAAATTGTATCTGTAATTTGTATGTTTCATATTCCTTTATCGCGCGCGTAATAATTATTAAGCGCATTAGTGGACTGACTTGCTTTTTCTTTTTAGATGTTCAATGTATCTGGTGACCGGAGAGTTGTAGGAGCTGACAGACTTGGGTCGGTGACAGACAGGCTGGTGGCAGTACCTGTACCTGGCTCTGTGGAGATCAATAGGGCTGATGATGTAAGTATAGAAAAAAAATTGAACTGTTTTGTTCATCTCGTACATTGTTAAGCTAGTCTTTATTCACCGCAAAGTTAATAATCTACAGCATTATAGAAAATTGGTTAATAATAAAGCAAGCTTACAAATTTCACTTAACATTTTATTTTAAAATACTATATAAATACAGCAGTATAGATTGTAAACCCTCAAAAGGCCTTCTGAAATGTCCTTCTCACTATTATGATATAACACATTCTTTCTTTTTGTTAAATATATTCTTTCATGCTATCAAGTAAAATTAAGTTTTTAAAGCTTTTCTTCGAGAAGTCTTGATCAATGAAGCTATTTAGCTTACTTAATCTACAGTATTATTGTAATATTTACTTTTTATTTAAATATTAGGGTTATAAATTTATTACGTATAAGGAAATTTTGATTTGCTTTGAAACTTTTTGGTACATCAATCATATTGCATTTCTGCATCACCCGTAAGTTAATTGACAGAAACATTAAGTCCACTTTTGTACATAAAGAATAAATAAAAACCACACATTTTGAGTGCTGTTCAAAATAAAATACGCGGCTTTGACCCGTCATGCCTTAATCAATACAACCACCCAATTCATTGTCAGTTTAATGGCAGTGAAATTATATTGTTGTAATAGTATTGTATGTTGATCTAAGAAAAAAGAATATGAATAAATAGTCCTATCCTATACTTCTCGAGAGAGATCTCGCTCCCAATTACCGAAATGGTTGTAGGAAATTCCCACGCCCAATTTCCATTGTGGTTGAATATTCAGCTTGCATTGACGTCAAAAAATCCATTTTTTAATATGATGTCAATTCTGCTATGAATCGGTACCCAAAGCTCGAAATACACTGGTGTGTATTTCGAGCTTTGGTTACCGAACCGTTATGAAGCAACGCGCGTTCATAAACTATTATTTAAACATGTTGATGGATTTTATTTGTGATCATTCGTTTTAATTACTTGTAAAATCTTTTTTTTTGTTCCCCTAGGGAAAATGCATTGAATTGCATACCCCGGCTGTGCCGAGCCGGCGGTTATGTGGGGATCTCCTCCCCAGAAGGGGGAGGCCTTTTTTTTATGTTCCCCTGAGGAAAATGCATTAAATTGCAATCCCCGGCTGCGGCGAGCCGGCGGTTATGTGGGCCTCTCCTCCCCAGAAGGGGGAGGCTTACCCTCAAAAAAAAAACCTCAGGCATGTAGGGAGCCCCCGGGAACGCCAAGCGACATCCGGGAACTGCAAATTGCTATCTTACATGTGAATAAATCATCAGGCATTACGTTACTAGTTATTACCTTATTATTCGCAGCAGGAGTTAGAAGAGGAGCTGCAGGCGCTTGAACGTCGCATCGACACAGAATTCAAGAGTGCAGATTAAGGGAACAGTCTTAAGACTGCTCGCCGAAATCTGCACACAACACCGGGATAAAAGGTCGAGTTAACGTATGTTGCTTAAGAGCCAAGCAATGAACTCATTTTATGTATCAAACATGATAAACCTCGGTTTAAGTATAAGCCGGTATAAGTCCTCGACTTATGATATAGTTTCTATACAAACTGAAATCAAGGAGATATATTCTTATAAAAGCGATATAAATTTATGTATACAGTACCTATTTACACATATTTGTATGATTTGATGGAGTTGACTTTTAGTACATAGTACAGTTAACGTTGTCAGTATATTACAAAAGACTACGATAAATTGCAATGAAACAGTATTTTTAATCTGCATAATAAAAGTTAAACACGTTAATATAACTGCAACAGTGAACAATATGTATTCTGATTAGATCTTGTTATAGAATAAAAGGGGCGAGCTATTTAGGACTATTGTTTTAGGTGTTTATTGCGTCTGTTAGTTATAAAATAATGCACGATAACCGTTTTTAAATTATAAAGTAAATATTCATATAATCTAAAATATTGTCAATATTTTATTTTTTATGAATTTTACTGTAATTACTTATTTTGAGTTATTTGTTTACATCATAGTAATATTCTATATTTTTTTAGATGAATGAGAATTGGTGATATGACTTTTATTTAATCAGTGCTATTAGTAAATATTTTTAGTATATTTTATGGCTGTTTGCGACACAGTAATTTTTAAATTGAATTTAAAAAATTCGATTTTAATTCTCATTTATTAATGAATTAACAAGGAATAATTTAAACGAAAAAAATCTTTGTTCAGCTACGTTTCAAAATTAATAATTAAAAAATAACAGTGACAAAATACTACTAATAGGTATTTGAATTATGTATTTAAAAAAAAATACAAAATTATGTTAAATTAATAAATGACTTGGCTGGGCTTGCAGTATAATTGTTACATTAATATCTAGCCAGATGAAATTTTCTGACTACACTTTTTATTGTTTATACTATGATACCGGGTGCAATATTTTTTCCTAATCTAGTCGCATAGTAACCATATATTCGTGCCCTATATATTACAAAATTCTGATAGATTTTATTTGCCTCTCTGAGTGCTTTATATTTCTTATCTAAAGTACCTGGTATTTACTAAAAATTCCTTACGCCGGAAATCTATTTGTCACAATATTTTTCATACATACTTTTTTTCCTAGAAGGGTCGAAATTAAACAGTATTTTATTTAAAACTTTTTTATACTACATCCTACTACCTTATAAATAGGATACGGTATCAATTGACATAAATTTCAATCAGGTAGCGAAAGTTGGCGTTTATTTAAATAAAGAGTATATATTTACATACTATCAGCAATCAATTTTTTTTCATGATTGCATGAAATATTTTATCTAAACTATTACTGAAATATAATAACAATAAAATAGAATTTATAATTAAACAATTTGCATATTATTAATAAGATAGTACCGAAAGTAAAATTTTTGTCTATCCGAAAACCAATTTTCTCACGGAGAATATTTACGCCGCTTATTTAAGAGAATGTTCGATCATTTTTAGATTAACACTTCAAACACGTAATGCAGTAACTTTTTCGGAATACAACATTCTTATACAGTTATCAAACCATTAGTGGAAAAGGTTAAAGTGATTAAGGATATTCCTCAACCAACGACAGTTAAACAAACATCTTAGGATTTTCTTAGAAATGTTAAATTTCTATCGTAGATTTATAGCTCACATTGCTGCAATCCAAGCACCTCTTAATGCTTTATTAACTGGATTAGTTATATAACGGTATAATAGCATATCGGCAAATATTCTATTAAACTATAAGGGGCCGTCCATTAATCACGTGATCTTTTTTAGCATTTTTAAGTCCCCCCTCCCCCTTGATGATACGTAGTGAGGTTTAAGACTACCCCTCTCCCCCCCCTCCCAATATCACATATTTTTAGTACCTACAAAGAATTTTAAAATACCAAGACAATGTTAAAAAAAAATATTAAAAAAAAAAATGTTTTACCGTCATCGACATCGTGGCAAGATATAGCCGCGCTACTCATTTGTTTAAAAATCACGCGTTTGACGAAAAAAAAAATGCACGTGATATCTTACTGCACCCCCCCCCTCCCTTGTGTTATTTTCGTAATTTTTATCAAACCCGTCCCCACCTTTCAAGCCTCACGTGATTAATGGACAATCCCTAAAACGAAAATCTAAAACTTTTAAGGACTCAAAATTTAGCCTTTGTATGCAGCACTGTCGGCTTATCAGTCACGTCACAATGCAAATATACAGCTGAAGAGTTTGTTTCGTTAAACGCATTAATCTCTGAAACTACTGGTTTGTGTTGAAAAATATGTTGTGTTAGATTAGTCCATTTATCAAATAGATCAATGGATTAATCCAACACAACAATAATTCAATACAACATAACAATATAAGGCTAACATAGTAGAAAGAAATTGTTATAAAATAATTAATAATATTAATAATTAACAATATTATGTCATACAATATACACAGAATCCTGTTACGCTTTACATGTGTATTTTCAGTACACATGTAAATGTCTTGTATATACAAATATATACATATATATTTATATATACACGATATCTCACTACACATTATTTGTTTTGGTTCGCTAATTTTTCATGTATGTAGAAAAGTAACATATTTTTACATTTACTGTAAACCCAGTTTTGACAATGTAAATAACGCAGCTGAACAAGGACGATAGGGCGTTTTGAAAAATAAAATACTTTCAAGCCATCAGAGTAATAACAGTATTTATTATTATCAAATTATCTTTGATGTTAGGAAATAGTATTAATATTTTGATGGTCCGATTATGACACAAATTATTGTCGATAAATATTTATTTTATAATTTTAATATCGCCCTTAATCGCGTCTAGCATTATAATTTCTTTTCGGCACAGTATTGTTTCTAGATAGTTTCGTTTTTACATATACCCGTGTCGTGGCTTGTATATTAACAAACTTACGTCTGTGCTCCTTCAATTTTATAAAATATTTCGCAAGTATGTAATTAAATTATTTGTTAATATACTATTATTTTGACTATTTCGATTCGATAATTAATTTGACTATTTTAATGGTGGACAAGTTACAATATAATGCTTTAATACATACATCACAAGTCGTAACCACAAGTGCTAATATGCTTGTAACTATTTATTTTATTATTGAAAATGATTTGTTATTTTACAGAGTATATTTTATATCCGGTGTATCGGAGCGTATCGGAGCGTTACTGATTCTATATTTGAGAGGCTACTCTTAGGCCGTATGTAGAAAACACCTCATACCATGAATACTCTCATGGTTATGAGATGAGAACCATGTCCAAATCCTATATTTTACTAATTGTAACAGTAGCTTCTGTACTTCACAGATAATGTGGGTAAAATTGAATTATTCTTGTTATATATATATATCAAATGAAACGCGGGCTTTCTTATTTATTATTATCTCAAGAAAAACTTGGATTCAGGACGTTTTTCGAGACCGTTTTAATTTTTAATATTTAACATCTGAGAAAATCAAGTAATAATTGAAATATTTTCCGATCATATGATCGTACAATTTACAAAACACTGTGGCCTTCATGCTTGGCAAAGAGTATGGGATTATACCCAGACAGTTGATGACACAATATATGCCATTATTACGCACAAGGGCACCATACAACTGCGTAGACTGAAATCTAATATTTACTTTTGTTAATTATTTGATATTTTATCGATTAATATGATGTCAATTACATTTTTTGCAATTCCCTTACTCTTTGCCAGCTATCTCGTGTGCAATTATCGGATGAAACAATAGTTTAATAATAATAATTAATAATACAATAGAAAGTGGTGTGCCTATAAAATAACGCTTGGAATATAACTAAACATTGGCTAAGAAGAGATTTTATTATATGTATATACATAAATATTTAAAAGAAATAATATATTTTTATTGATGCAATGCAATATAGAAGAGGGTGTGTGTATATAGGGAACTGCATTATGATATGCGGAATTTGTGTTAGTGTGGTCTTTATATTTATTTCATTTATTCAATATTTTCTTTAAATATTATTCAATAAAAATAATGCAATAAAAGATTATACCTTAAATACCTAATATTATAAATTATTAACACTTATTAATGAAGTGATGCAATACACAATATAATACAAATACGCTAAAGTTAATGTACTTGCATGTAATGATATTACTTTGTGCAGTTTCAACTTATTTTTATTTCATTAGCGAATGTTATAGGTAAATTGACGATACGCGAAATTCGTGTTAGTTATTGATATGGTCGTAATACATTTTTTTTACTTTTTATTTTATTCTAAGTAACATCATGTTCATGTTGTGAAAGTGTACATAATCTTTTTATGATTGAAAAAGTTTATGTTATTATGTATAAAAAAATATATAATATAAATGACAATTTAATGTCCTATTAATGTCTTGAATCTGTATACTTCAAATATGTGAATTATAGTTATTACTTCAATTAATTATTTATTTAGTTAAATCATTCTTATTTATATTTTATGTGAAACTAATGACACGAAGTAATGCACAACATAGTACAGTCACGCTAAAACATTATGTTCTTTGTACAGTTAAGTCAAATAGTTTATCAGGAAATGAATTTAGTTGTGTCGAAATGGTTTTGTCATATAATTATTATAGATGCGCGATATTTTTTGTCTTAATATATGCATATATCTTGTTTCATAAATTATTTTATCAATTAGATGAATTTTATGAAATTATGGTTTTTGCAATTTCGCTGGTCAATTATTGCTGCGGATCACTAAAGGCGACTCTTACGGACTCACTAAGAAACTCTTCCGACACACTCACAATCCGACAATTGAGTATTAGACTTTTTTTTATTCTATACATATTAATAGTATACAATTAGCTGTCTAATTGTATATCTAACAGTTTATCTGCGGTAATTACTTTAATACAGCGATTTGATTGCGGCGTTGTCGCAGTTCGCTCAGAGCGCTATTGCGCTCCACATTAAAACACATTGGATTTGCACGTTTGACGTTGCAATATGGCCAGATCACCTAATTTGCATGAGCCTATAAATAAAATTGACAAATGTAATATAAGAAAGCTTCATTTACGTTTTTTTTTTCGTAATACAATAAAAATATTCTTATGGATCTACTATTAGATCTGTAAAGATACATATTTTGTCGAGTGCATGTGCAGTCGTGAAAGAAGATCACTGTTCACCCGTAATTACGGGCGATAAACACAAAATTTTTACTATTACCTACACACGCTACTTTCAACTTTATTCACACTTACACTACGTTTAATATTTTTGTAGATTGGTGCCCATATTAGAACCAGTCAATTTGTTTCATCATGTGCACCGCGTATCCAAAAATTAGAGAAACGCGTAATTCGGGTGTATAAAATAAACCGAATAAACAGTAATGTCTTATTGTCATAGCAAACAGAAAGTAAACCGCAGTTTGGTGTAACATACTTCATTATATAATAACTAGAGCTAATGCAACTGAACTGTTTATTGACCTTCGTCTAATCTTTAATGTTAGCTTCAGATAAGAATTATTCTAAAATAATAGTCGGTGTTGAAAAATATTACAGTAATTTTTTAATTACGCCATTCTGTTGCAAACTTCAATATCTAATTGCTTTATAATATAAATAAACCAAAAGCCGCTAATCCAACAATAATATGTTCAAATTCAATCGCCTTTGTATGGCGCCATTTTGGTAGGTGATATTTCTTAATTTTTAGTACGTGTTGTATAATTTATATAAACATGTAACAGGAATCAATACGACATATTTGCTACCATGGCTGGTGCGACTTTGTCAAAACGTCAAACAATAAAATTTGTATGTCGTGTTAAAACCCGTTACACGCTTATATTAATACCGCGTAGCTTCATACTCCATAGTAAATGTTTTTTTTTTCTGTATATTAGTAAATAAATAAACTGCTCACCTGTTAGTAAGTGGTTACTGGTGGTACATGGGCTTCTTGTGAGATTCGCAGCAAATTCGCTAACCTCCACAAGAATCACAGTGTACGCAGCCAACGTGTGGTATAAGAGGTAGAGTCACTATAGCTAGTAATTTCATAGCCTATTTTACCCCTCCGAAGCACGGCAATGCTAGCACTACTGCTTTGGGGCAGAAATAGGTAAGACTGTGATATGAATGTTGTTGTTTGTAGCTCGTAATCTGTTATATACGGAAAATATTGTTTTGGGCTGTGGGGTGGCACAAAATCGCAACTTGAAACTGTTCTTGGAAGGAATAGTACTAACGTTGATTGAATTTTAATGTTATACCGTGTACAATATCGAAGAACTGCCCGGCAAAAAATCTGGTAATAACTATAGTATATAACGAATGTTTTTAAACCCATACCGAAATCGAGACCCACGTAATGCTCTCATAGTCTAAATGATTTTTGTCTGCCAGACCATAACTGGGAAATTAATAGTTGCCGAGATATTCAAGGTTAAAGTTGCAATTTTTATGCGAGGTCTTTTTTTTTACTACTTTTGGAAACGTATTTTGTTATATTTCTTCAATGAAACGTCAAAGAATTTCTTGTTTAAGTACACCCAGATTTCTATTGTAAAATCCGCTAGCTCCTGTGGGCCTCGTAACCAACCGCATTGATAGCTGATGATATACGAATGCGCGAGCGCGTGTTATATGATGCAGTATTTAGTCGTTGTTTTCAAAACTAGAAAATTATCGTATTAGCCTATCGGTCATTTTTAATTATATCACTTTATTTCTTAGCCTCAATTCGCAACCGGGCTTCGGTATCGGTCTTATTACATCCGATATAATTTCATAGAAACAAGTAGTGGCACTCTGCACATAAGTATTTCTTAATTTAAGGGGAATCTTGTATTTCCATATTAATTCGAAATCACTATTAATCTAATTGTCATCACTTTCTGTTTAGACAGTTCATAAAAATCACGTCTCTGTCCATTAAAATTATTTTTTTTTGGGATGAAAGTTATGTAAAGTTATGACTTGTTTCGAACGGTTACAGTTTCATAACTATTCTTGGTCGAACTGGTCAGGAAGACTCCTGCTAATAGTTCCATCATATATACTTTGTATTTTACCCAGTGGATTTGGAATTTGTATTCCTCACTGGAACTAGTAGTTCTAATGAGGAGCAGTAATACTGGTGTTGATTCCTAACATCTCTGGTAATAACACTCCATTCATTCGGATGAAGGACGCCTGGTCGGCTTAAGGATACTCTGATACGTGACTGGAAGATAACTACGTAAAAGATTATAGGAGTTAATATCCGTGAATAAAATAGTATTGTTTTTATGCAAGGATAGCGTGTTAGTTTTTACTATCTTTTATTTCTACAAGTAGAGGTTAACAATTTGATTATTCAACATTATTTTTATGTAGATAGTAAACGTGCCAAAATAATTTTCTTACCCCAACCGTATTTTACATTCACTCAATTTTCACATAATATCGCTGCGTTTTGTACATTAATTTATGTTTCGTAATTATTTAAAAAAAAGTGTTACTATATTTTATATGTGCTGATAACATTTGGAGTGTATAATATATTTTGATTTAAATTTCTAGTGTGAATGTGCGGCGTGTTCGATTTATTGTACCACGGGTAGGTGTAGAACCTAAGTTCCCGTAACTTGTATTGTGTTGATTTTAACGTAGAGTTGTGTGTTTTAAGACAATCACTACGGTCCCCAAGAGTATTCGTTGTGTAACTAATCTACATGAGGAATCGTCGATTTTGTGTGTCGTTGTTCATAAATTCTAAGGGCGCTTTCCCTTTAAACCAAAAACCAAAGATATAAAACGCCATGTTCGTCTTAAATAGAGCGTGTCTCAACTCATTTGACTTTTGAACCTTGATGTTTGTGACTCTTCAGTAGGTCGAAGGTGACGTTTTGTGAATAATTTGGCTTATTAGGAGAAATAAACTCTCAGAACTTGTAATACTATCAAGCCTCGCATGTTATTAATTAAGAGATACCAATGTTTTGCAGCGAATACTCATGTGAATCATTTATTTATGTTGTGGATGAAATTGTATATGTAATCTTGGGAAAACTGTGTTATTAACGCGGATTGCGAAATGATCGTCGTTTGTACGGCCCTTACAGTAGGCACATTATTCACACCAGGCCTAAGATATATTCCTTCAGTCTGCCTTGATTGAATTTTTATATCAGTAGAAAGTATCCCACATCTGTTTTATATTAGAACTTGTGAAAGTAGTTTTTGTACTGTGTTGAAACATAGTAGAATTAGCATATTTTCTATGTGGGAGTAAATTTTTAATATATGAATGCATTTTGCACGAATGTCATGTGTCCTATCATAAATTTCCTACGATTAAGAAAAATAGGACTTGTTAAGAATATTAGATTATACGTAAGTCGTGGGTTAGCCAAAATATGTGACCTAGAAACAGTTTTTCTTTCTATGGCTATATGTAATTTAAGCAGTAGACGGATCGCAAAGACTCCATCTTAAATGAAGGTTAGGGAAGTTAAATCTTAATTTATAAAATTGATTTTAATTTTAGCACATTTTTCAGTGATGTCATTTATTATCTTTCGACTTTCGGTTGCATGAACAATAATAAAATTATTGTTGATCACCAAATGCTCTTAAATTTAGTATATTTAACTTATCTTAATAGGTTGAATACAGTCTTCAGAATGTTTATTCATCGCATTAGATATGTAATATATATATTTAATTAGCATCACAGAGTAACTTTTACAATGAACTGTTGTGGTTTGAATCGAAAGCAGGGTAGCCAATATAATATTTATAGTAATTATATGAGAACATTGTTAAAAGATTGTCGGAATATCTTTATGTTGGTGTTTAAACTATGATGTTATGTAGCAAGTGGTTAACTGGGTACTGCGCCCCGATTTGCTATTTTCGGAGCGTGGAAATAATCTTATGTAATGACTCATCAAAATAATTTGAAACATTTGTCATTTATCTAATCTACTAAGATCTTTCGTAAAATGATATAAAAATACTCAGTAATAGTCAATTGTTTAGGAAACAAAATTTAAAGGTTTTTTACATTATCAATATTTAAATCGTAGCTATTTCGACGAGATATCACGGCGACTCAGATGAAATACAATACAAAGTTTATTACGTTTTTAATAGAATCGCTAGAGTTATTCTTTAGGAGTATTAAAAATAGCATGTTTTTACTTAATATCGAAGACTCGAGGCCCACAGTGCAAATCCGATGGTACGTATTTTATTGCACCACATAAGGTTGTTTTGACAACCTTATGTGAACGGTAAAAAATAAATTATAATGTATTCGTATGTAACAACAATAATATAGTTCTCCTTTATAGAGTCACTTATTTACAGTTCCTAATTATTTACAAGAATATGGATTTCAATATTTCAAACTATGTGCAATATTTTTATTTCTTTTTATTCAATAATTATTTTTTTAACACTAAATAATATTTTGTATTATCAATGGAACAAAGAGATTATATAATATGTACTGTACGCCTGTAATATTACTTTTCTTTGTGAAATGCATAAAAATACTGTTAACAAAGAGTATTGATATTTTTTTATTATACAAATATTTAATTGTAATAAGTATATTTTTGTTGAAATGAGTATAATCCGAAACAATGAAACGTACGTATATAAAGTTATATACGACTCGTTGTTTAGCAAGTATTTGAGCATTTTAAGGTATGCAATATTAGAACTACTTCGTGGCTTCAGTTTACCACTCAATCAGTACCGAAAGATTTGCATAGCACAGAGTTCATGATAGCTGATTAAGTTACTTCAAATAAACACCACAATCTAAGGAGCTTTAATTATATACATCAATCTGTTACTATATGTATTGTTGTAACATAGTTTTAGTTCAAAGACAAAAAAGTATTCTTTATACTTATGAAACCAAACTCATAAATGTTATTTTATAGTATTTTCAAGAGATAGTGTAATATTTAACTTCTACATTATTACTGGACCACAACGTGTAAAGTTGTTTTCATTCTAATTTTGTATGTAGTGTTATTATGTATATTCTCTTAATGATGCTTGCTTCGATGTTATCTAAAGGAGGAATGGCATTGTATGGCGAAAATGTTAGAGGTAAGTTTTGCTAGTAACGTCACACAGTTGCGCCAGTACTACTTATTTAGAAATACCAGTTTACTTAACAAATTAGTAAATATAAGAACATTATCTTTTTTTTTGGTTTGTACGTTTTTGAATTGGTGCAGTCGGCCAAAACAAAAGTCTTGAAAACGATATAATCGCATCTGAACATTGTAAATCTTTTGATCGAATCTTCGTGAATTTTCGATCATAGTGTGGTAGATCCATTTGGCCGACTGTATATTTATATGCATTGCTATAACTTGTATCTAGTAATAAATGTTATGTATGTCTATTAATTCCAGGCCTTGTGCTTAAGTTTCTTAAATATATTAAGTCATTATGAGGTCGTAGATAGAAATGTGTATCTTTTTTGTATTTATTCATGCTGGTATAGACTTACTTCTTTAGGTGTGTAAGTTAATATATACTATTTATTATTAACATCATATTAATGTATCGCACTTTGAAAATATTACAAATACATGCCATGTTGTACGGTGTGTACCCTCCTTTACGAAGCTATTGTGTCATATATTTTTTGTATAATGGGATCGATAAATCTAAGGCTGGTGATACACCTATTTATTCCCTACGTATAGAGGAAATCGTAAGGCTGTAAAATATATTTAGCTGAGAGATTCAACTCAACGCCATCATTCATTGTAAATAAAATTAATAAGATGTTTAAGAACAAAGTTACTTTCAATTTCTATTGTATCGTATGATTGTGATAGAACAATTTGCAGCCTTGCTCTACTATTGTATTATTCCAAGGTATTAAATATTATTAGCGTCCGTAGTAATACATCGTTTGAAGCGTAACACAAACTATACCCATATAATGATAATGTGTCATAGGAATAGTTTTCGTGAATTTCCAATGTTAATCGATGTCTCTTTCTTGATTCTTGTAAACAAAATTATCTATTCGCAAGCTATATGACCGTTAATAAAACAATTTTGGGTGACTATTTTATGATTTCGTCACTCATTTAAATTATTATTCATTTTGCATACTCGTAAAAACAGCTTGCAATAATTGATTTTGAAGAAAATATCCAAATGTTTTAATTTTATGTATATGTATTACTTTGTCTATATTTTAAAAGTGCACATTATTGGAAATTAGAGCTCAAGACAATTAACATAATAGTATTTTATAACGTTTCAAATAAATTATGAGCAAGCAAAATAAACCTTTTTTACATCAGTCCGTGAACAAGTTGTACTCTTCAAAGTCGATGTAATACTGAAACAAACGTTATAAGAAAGCAACATGTTTCCTCAATTGTCTTGCTCTCTAATGATAAATATGTTTAGCTCTAGCCTTCTGGCATTTAGGATATGCATTATAGTTGTATTTCGATTTTAAATTTGAATAGACCGAAAATTCAATATTAGGTACTTTTGCCTCATTCTAAACGTGTATTCTAAATTTTTTTTTCGGACATCTGAAATACATACGAAATTTACAATACAACTCAATACAAATAATGAAATCATATGATCTCTAAAATAAGCTTAGTACAGTACAAATAAGTAGACAGATAAGGACTTGCTCTCGTGCAAACAGCAAGTTGAAGGTTTTGAAATTAAAGGTAACTGTTACTGTTCTTGGAGGTCTCTCCAAGGTACGTACGTGACTGTCATAAAAATGAAAAATATTCTGTATAATGTTAATAAGTCACAGATTTGTATAAAGAACTTCATATCCAAATTTACTAATAATATCTTTTAGATCGTAATTTAGGCAAACCAATATTTACTTTTTTTATATCTTAAACGTGATATTATAATTTATTATTTATTTCATAGAGGTTTAGGTTCGGTTTTTATTGACTTCTGTCTAATATTAAATTGACTGTTGTCTTCTCTGATATAATGATTTATAAAGAAATACCAATTAGTAAGGTTCCTAACATCGTAAGTGTTGTTGATTTGGACCAATTGTCAAGTGCGAGATATTGCCAGATTTTTATTATTTAGATATCTTAATTTCCATCTTTCTCTAGTCGTGTTATAATTCCGTGGTCAGTTGTCGGAAAATAGCTAAATCAATATTAACATTTTGGAACTTTTACAATTAAAACACGCTACGATGCTGGGAACCAAATACTCTGAAGAGGCTTGTACGTTGTAGGAAACCTACGAATATCGAACTGTCAACTATTGGTCTGTAAATGAAATTAACAACTTGGTTAATATTACGTCACATTAATTAATTATTATAATATTTGTTGAAGTTTTAAGATTATTTCGTTTGTTTTTTTATATCTTCAACTAAATTCGTTTAATAGTTTTGTAATATTATTTTGAATTGTGAATCAATTATATTCTTCGATAACATGTTATTTAGTTATTGTTGATCTGGAGATCGGTCACCAAATGCTTGTATGTAGTAGTGATAAAATATTTATTTAAATGAAAAATAAACGTAAACGGAAAGAGGGCGTCGGGTTGCGTCTCTCAGTTTTATTTTTATAGTGACTTATTGAGGGCTTGGAGCCTTCGATGGGGTGTGGAGTCGCATTTGTTTAAGAATGCATAAAGATTTTCGTTTCATAATAATATAATTATAAGCGTCAACGACGCTATATATGTAACTGTAGTTACGTGTAAAATGTTAAATATAGATACAACTATGTTATTGAAATGTACTAAGTTTGTTATGTGATTTTTAATGAAGTCAGTACAAGTAATTTGAATTTTTCAAAATGAATCATGTAACCCTTGCTTAATCGTTGGGATGTATTTTGTACGATTATAACTAATATGTAATTGTTTTGAGTCCGCTCAGATTATGTACTCCGTGTGACTTAGAGGAATTTTGATTGACTAGATTAGTTTCCGTGTATGAACAGATTTATTAGGATTGCATTTTCCAAGGCATAATTTCGTTGCTTGAGTAATTTTGTGTAAAGCACGGTGAAATTTTTACAATTATCTCAACGAATTTCGATGCAAGCTAAAATAATAGAGGAAATACCTAGTAAAATTACCCAAATGTTACTTACCTTCTCAACGATAAATGGAATTATCATTAGTTTCTCACGGCAATATTGACAGTGACCATGCAGTGTGAACCGATTATTGCTGACATAAATGTAAAAAGAGAACCGTGCCAAAATCTTTATAGTAATTATTATTTTATGGAATAAAACGTTTGTGGTAATATTTTTGTTTTCTTTAGTCCTATAAATAAAAGTAACAAATTATTATATAGTATATAATATCTCGATATTTTGAGTTGAAAATTTTAATTGAAACCAATCCTTATATGCAGCCATTGATACATTTTCACAATATTATGTTAATAGCGAGTATTATATATTACCTGTTCAAGGTATGAAACAACTCAAAAAAGTTGATAATGATATATAATAAAACGTCAAAGAAACTTGTCAATTTTATAAATGTTTTTATTTGTAATTTTATTGTTAGTAAAGGCTGTGAAATGAGTATATTTTGAAATATCTATTAACAGGATGCATGACCAGAACGGTACACCATATTTCTAACTTGATGCCTTTATAATATTTGCTTAAAAACTTGTAAGCCAAAAGGAAAGTTTTGTCAGTATACCTTTTTTTAAGTAGTCGAGTTACAGTTTATAAGAAATGTGTTATTAACTAGACTTCGTAACCCCTGAATTCATGTAACGATAGTAATGGAAGCAGGGTCTTCAAAAGACTGATTAGTTCTTATTAAATGAAGAGAGAACTGTCACTATTCACGACTTTAAAGTCGTTCAATGTTGCAATTAAAAGGAAAAAAAAATTGTCATTGTACGGATCGGAATGTAAGGTAAGGTAACTAATCAGAGTGAACGAGAATGAAGATGGGTAAGTAGTATGAGGAGAATGAATAACGTGGTCGGTGAGTTGGTTAGAGTTCGAATTAAAATGTAGCCCATCATTATACTGAAGTTGGAGAGTGCCTGTGATGCTGTGTTACGTTCGATACTGACATATTTTGGAGTTTTTAAGATTTATTAAGTACAGATTTATTAAATGAAGGTAAACATCGCGAGACAATCTGCACTTCTGCGAAGAAATTGAAGGTATATGTGAATCATCCAATTTATACTGAGCCAGTGTGGTTGACTAGTCGCTTTAACATAGTGCAGGCCTGTCCCCACACATTCTGTGCTCATTGAAACCCTCAGTAGGTGCGGATATCAGCTGTGATCAGGACACTCGGTAATAAATAAGTTGAAAGCCTCATATGATGATGTCCTCCCAGACGTATCCGTCGACGACGACCCACTGTCAACTAAGACATTCCCTGGTCTCTTCTTGCATAAGCGCGAGCGTGACTTGCAAATCCAAACTTGGACTTGAAAGTCCGATTGCAAGAGGCGCAGTATAAATTCCCATTGGAGTCGTATGTATAATCGTCGAGGGCTTGGGACGAGTTTTCCGGTGCTGGCGTTTGGAGTCAAGCTCCTCAAGACGGGTGGACTCAAAGTTTTCTAGACCCGTTTTAACTGCAGTACGCCATTCAGTCCTCTTAGTAGCAAGCTCCTCCCACGACTCACTAGACATGCTAATTGCAGTAAGATGACGTTTTAAAACATCCCTGTAGCGTAGATACTGTCCTCCAGGTTTACGTTTACCTGAGGCAAGCTCAGAATAGAATACTTTCTTTGGCAACCTGAAGGACTCCATACGCACAAGGTGTCCACACCAGCGTAGTTGATTTCTCATCAAGAGACTCTCCATACCTGTCATTTTAGCCCGACGTAAAATCTCTGAGTTTGGCACACGATCCTGCCATTTCACCCGAAGAATTGCTCGAAGACATTTCATGTGGCAAGTATCAAGGCGCCTGATGTCAGCCTTGTAAAGGCACCAGGTCTCCGAGGCATAGAGCAGTACCGGTAGGACAATTGCTCTGTATACGGCGAGTTTTGTGCTAAGCTTCAGATCGTGTGATTTCCAATCTCGTTGACTCAGTCCACCAAAGGTCGCAGCAGCTTTTGCAATTCTTGATGAGATTAGGTATGTACATGTATGTACCTAACGCGTAAAGGTAAAAGTCGTGTATCAAGGAAAGTGATAAGTACCAATGGGGGTGGATGGAGGCATAAAGAAAGACTTGATTGGAGAATGACTGCATTGAATCACACAGAAGAGAAAGACATACTATTTCAAACGAAGAATTATAATTTGTGATAATCATTTAAAGAAATATGTAAAACTAACCGGACTGCATTCTCTACAAAAATTATTGCATTCTTAACTAATCAATGATAGACTTGCAATTCGGCCGCTAAGAGAAGAAAGATCGTTGACTAATTAAAATATCGACCTCCTTAGTCGAGTGGATGGTATACCGGTTTCCAGGTATCAAAATCTCTGAGGTCCCGGGTTCGAGTCCCGGTGAGGGTAGCTTGATGAATGCGAGCATTTGTACCTTAGTCGTGGTTGTTAGAATATATTTCTAGCAAATTTATTTATATATGTATGTCTATCCGTTACCCCAGATCTCATAACACAAGCCTTAGAGAGGTTACTTTGGGCTAGGCTAATTGGTGTAAGCGTAATAAATATTTATTAACATTTTATTTATTTATTAACACTCATACTTTAAAAGTAGGTCTGCATTTGCCTGAGAAGCGGGCTGAAAGTAATACTTTTTGGCCTTAAGGAGAATCACTTTCAACCGACAGCTTCCATTGTTGGAAGGCAAAGGCGGTACTAGCTCCTACAGTTATATATTTTTATCATGAAACTTGGATGATACATACTTAAATGAACACTAAAGAGATATTGGCGTTATATATTTTTTAATTAAGAAGACAAAACGAACTAAGTACATACAGTCATATCTTTAATAATTCTTTTCTTTTATTGAAATATGGATGCCACACACTTCAATAAGGGCTCGGGAGATATCAGCACGAAGTTAATAACGACAATCTTCAGAGCCCGTAAACTGTAAACAATATAAAAATTTTATATATTGGACATTGAGTTTATTGAAAATTATTTTTATTTTGTTTTACCTTCCTTGTATTCATTATGAAAAGTACAATGTTTACCTCGGGGTTGGATTTATTTAGTCTATAGTATAAGCCCGTCTCGGGACTAAAAAAGGAACTTTTACCCCTCGGGTAATAATGTACTATTTCAGGTATGTAATTAGTACCTACCATACGACAACGAATTATGTGTTGTTTGCGCAACTGGTGAAACATAACAGACACAGATCCATATTACAAAACGAGACTCAAATTTGAAATTCTACAATTTGAGTACATTAGAAAAGGAATGACGCCATTTGGGCTTAATACCGTCATCTCTTTCTAACAGAATATATCAGTAATTTGGGTGTTATGGTTTTAAAAACGATCTTCAGTTTCGTTCTAATAAAAAAAGTATAAGTATACGTAGTTCTGTAGTACTCAATGGAACAGAATTATGTTACGATGGTAACGAGCTTCGGTGTCGTAGACGGACGAGGTCGTATTTATATGATAATTTAGCCTTCGTATATAGAATTACGTATATAGAGATTCAACAAAAATAGTAATTTATTTAATGTGAGTATAAAAAAGTCTTGTCTTTCTAATTTACATACTTAATAAAAATAGTTCGTTGTTGGGAAAATGTAAATACCTACATTTTAAATTTGGCATTTAATTACCTTTATTTATATTTAAAGATCATCATAATGGGACACAATAGCGTCCCAGGTTACTGATATTCATCATATGATATTCATCATATGATATTCAGTGCAACTAAAACCTCATTTCGAGACTATTGAATCTAAAATTTCATTATGTAATGCGTATATTGTTCGATTTTTATTTTTTCTGTCTAAATGAAATAGTTATGATATATCTAATAAGCAACATCAAGAAAGTGACAAACCGGTTCCGAACTACTTGTCAAACAAATAATATTATTCAAAATTGTATTATTAATTCCATAGCCGATGTTATAAAGTTTTCGGGACCCAGGTCGAAATTTTGGAAATGTTGTTCTCCTGGTCTAGTTGACCCTTAAATGTAAAGGTCGCAAAAAAGTTAACGACGTATTTTCCCGCTAGGGGTCTCTGAAGTCTGAATTAGAAAATCGTGGTTTTCGGTAGAATCAGTAGATTTTTGGATATGTTGTTCTCCTTGACGAGCTGATTCAGAACTACCTACTATAAAATGAATAATAGAAACTTCAGAGCCCCCTAGCGGGAAAATGAGTGGTTAACTTTTTTGCGACCATAACATTTTTGCTCATATCCAAAATTTTGACCTGGGTCTCGAAAACTATTTAGCCATATAAACAGTATCATGTATTTTGGCCAGGCAAGTGGACAGGTGGCGTTGGTGACGTTACGGATCTACTCGAATCATTCTATGGACTGCATGTATTGGAATGTATCATCTTCATTAGATACTGCGCTTGGATATGACTGATGAAGTTTTCATGTTGTGCTGTTTGATACGATGTCCGGGATTTTATGATCATTTATAAGTTGGGTTGCTTTTAGTACCTAATCTTTATATATATTTGGTACATATCTATTTGATGATTTTGATAACATTGAAACATTCGCTGTTCCACTGTGGTTTTTATTATAATATTCGTTAACATTTATATTCATTAAAATTATAAATAATAATAATAATAAAATAAAGTTAATTAGACAATACATAATTAATAAATTTTTAAAATAAAGTTCGATATCTGATTCCAAATTTCCACTTACACCTTAAAAACACATTAACTTACAACTACATCAACACTTAAACGCCATAAACACAAGTTTAAGACATATATATTTATTTTAATTAAAATGATTGGGTTTTTATTTTTTAAGTTTGTTGTACTTTGTATGTTACACAAATTATGTATGTAAGATGTATGTGATAGATTATAGTTTAAGTACCTAATAACCTATTGCATTAATGGTGTAAAAAAGTCCGTAGAATAATATTGTAATTATTCTATGGAGTTTTGAATATAGTATAAACATGTATTTATACCTTAAACGTATATAATATTATAATACTATTAAAGTTATTAATTAATTACTTCCTTAGAACAGGATATAGTTATCATACTATCACTATCATCCATAGCTGCCACTTATAAGAATAGCAATTGTAGCGCATAGACAGTTGACATAATATGTCAAATAAGTCTATCTTAAGTACTTTAGCCGCCACCTACGACACTTCAGTAATAAAGAATAATATAGCTTCTATTCAGCTTTGCATGGCGGGTACATGACAATTTTTTATGGAAAAAGTAGAAGAATCACGTCCTACTTAAGTATAAGAAAAACTTTCGTAACCTCTATGAAAATAAATGTAGGCGACATTTTATTTATTAGAGTTTACAACAAACATATAATTGTATATCGCTTAAACAGGCATTCATTTATTTGAATAAAATACACTACGCAATATTTAAGCATGCCATTTTCATTGAACAATAACATGACTCGTCTAAACCCAAAACAATACTATTTCAACCCAACGTACGATGTGAGTGACAGCGGCATAGCATACAGACGTCAGATTTACTTGCTCGCGTCGTCCCTCGCAGACAGCATTATAAATTCAAATATTGTGGTAGACAAAACAAGGAGATAGAATAGACTTGCACAGTTTAATGTGTGTTCTTCTTGTCAATGCAAATTATTTTTTTTCTGAAATATATAATTTGAGAATTCACATTACTACGTGATGCTAGCAAATGTTAATTTTGTGCAGTTGTAAGATGTAAGTTGTAAAATCGCGTATCTGAATTTACTTGAACCTGATTTTAATCAAGTATATATTATATGCTACCTGTGCCATCTTTTTATAATCTGAAAAACCAACAGCGATATTCATTCGATTGATACTAGGAAAATGCATTGGCATGTTAGTTTTAAATTTCAAATACCAAGCTCCAATAACAGGCTCCAAAAATTAATTCATTTCGAGAATTTTCACTTTTACAATAATATCCTACATAAGTAATATCAGGAACTTTGCTTAACAAGGCTAAAACTAAAGAATTACTTATTAAAAAAGCTTGTAAAGTCTGATTATGAGACTAACCAAACTGCACTTCGTTTGTCAGATTAGGGGTACTGTTTCATTCACTGCATCAAAAATATCATGTCCTAAATCATCCCAGAGAATTACTATTGTATTGTCGATATTTGAAAAGAAGAGATACCAAATTAGACCGTTCGAGTTTCTCTTAAGAAGATCTCCGGATTTCAGGACTATAGGTGATATTTGACGTCAATAATATTATACTTATTTTTAGACTTTAACTTTGAATAATAGCAAAACGTGCTACGTTCGGACGTAAAAATGTCCGAGTGTTCCCTACACAAGATTTGCGCGCAGCTTTTTTCAATTATAATAATAACGTGGCATATAACTAGGCTTTTCCAATTGTAGTTTTCATAAATAAGTGAAAAGTAACACGACTGAATAAAACGATCTGTTTAATGTAGCTTGTTCTTATGCGCTAAAGGACCCACTACGTAAATAGTGTCTCTTTTTCCTAAGACGGGTAGAAAGGCAAGGAAGCAGACGTATTATTTCCCATGGGTGCCTATAGACACCTAAGTAATTCGGAGCTTCACTGCCAAGTTCTGACATTTTTGCGGATTAAAGCGATAAAGCTTTATACCGCAACGCTGGTCGACACCGTAATAAATAGAAAATAAACTTTTCTTATACTCATAGTATGAGTATGAGGTATGAGTCTCATACCAATTACCCTAGCTCAAACTAAGCACTGTTAGGATAGTATTATTGAATCTCAAGTAACGGATAAACATACATATATTATACATATATTTTAGAAATATGTATTAATCATGCATTCGTCACATAAACATCTGCCTCCATCGAGACTCTAATCTGGGACCTCGTAGATTACTCGGCTACGAAGGTCCTCTAATTCAGTAAAAGAACTGTAAAATAGGTCATTATCTATTTAAATTTATAATATTCTCACTTAAAAGCACGTATCGATGCGATACATAAAAGCGCACAACCACACAGCATTTGCAGTCGATCGAGGGTGGCGTACGTTTATTTGATAGCGTTTACACAGTAAGCTCTGACGCAATCTAAGTGTATTAATAAAATGCCTAAGTTCATTATTATTGGATGCAGCGTTAAAACAAGAGCTAACTTTTTAAACCCGCAAATTTTATCAGGACTCTTTTTTACGTTTTCTTTTTTAA
This sequence comes from Scirpophaga incertulas, assembly GCA_036419045.1. Taxonomy (NCBI): domain Eukaryota; kingdom Metazoa; phylum Arthropoda; class Insecta; order Lepidoptera; family Crambidae; genus Scirpophaga; species Scirpophaga incertulas. Next base: position 11,343,924 of record CM071626.1, on the reverse strand, counting down.
TGTTTATTTTTAATGAATATATATTAAATTTTAAGAAGTTTATTTGTATCAAAAGTAATTTTGGACCTTATGTTGTTCTGTATCAACTATATAACTATTTAATGTTTATTTAAAACGAAGAATAGTTATTGTAGATATCTTAACATATTTTATGCATTTAAATTCTTTATAACATTACCAGTATTATCAAATGTGAGGTTTGTATATCATTGTTATATCATAATCACAATTACATTAAATTCTATAATTTTGATTTTCTGTAAGACGCGAGGTAGTCTTGTACATACCTCCAAAAATATAGGAGACATACCAAAAACACAGAAAAGATCTTAAGAAATGTGTACAATTGTAAAAAAATCTTGAATAATATTATTTGCATATATTTATGATTTCTGAATGAATATTTTTCAGAATCGAATGATTTTTTAATTCTTCTGATTCTGCCATGATGCAATGCATAAGTATTCATTAACCAAGTGTGTTAAATATATATATATATATATATATATATATATATATAATATATATATATACATTATATATATATATATACATATATATATATATATATATATATATATATATATATATATACATATATATATATATATATATATATATATATATATATATATATATATATATATATATACATATATAGGTACAGGGTGTCCAAAAAGTCATGGATTACCTTTTACCTACTGATGGGCCACATTGGGATCTACCAATAAAAAAAAAGACCACAGTAAAAGTTGATGTTTAATGAAATTTTGGAAAATCTCTACCTTTTATCGTAGTATAGGTGTTTCCATGCCATTTCTACGAATGAAAACTTTGTCGAGTACAGTTTGTTTTTATTTTAATCTCGAATCATTCTATATCGATTGAATACTTATAAACTCTTGTTATAACAATTTTATTCCAAAACGATCATTTTTTGAAAATGTTTATTTTTAGGTGTGTGGATGTAAATAACAACAAAACAATATGTAAATAAAATAAATTTATTGTTTTCAATTACGGCAGGTGTTCAAAATGGCGTTCAGTAGGTAAAAGGTAATCCATGACTTTTTGGACAACCGGCATAATTGCCGTTTTGAATGGAGATTACTACTTACTTACGTTTATCTACTTACGTTACTTACTTACATTTTCTTTGTTTATTTAAAAACAAAAAATCACTTCGATTCATATTAAAATAAATAAAGTATCACAAAATTAGATTTAATAATAATGTACAAAATTGACAAAAAAAAACAAACAGCAGGTTATTTAGAGTATTCTATTTGTTAAAAATAAGCTAATTTTGAGTTTCAATTGAAATCAAAACTTGCACTTTAGAGTTTAAAAGTAATACAAAAATAAATATTATCTAAGGTGCTTAAACTTAAATAGTACAACACACAATAAATTGATGTCTTATATTTACACCAAACCTTTTTGTTTACATACCACGAAAACTTACTAACTGGTACTGTAATCGAAATTCCCATTTAGTCACGGCTGTGGTTTTTGTAATCTGCTCGGGAATATTTTCATTGAATTTGTATATCGGTGAGTAGGTATGATTCATCAGGTGAGTCACCTTTCACCCCACAGCTTGCACGTTGCCACCCTCCGTACACACGCGAGGATGTTAAACTCTATGCTTAAGCGGCAAGACACTATCAGTGACTCATTTTAATTTTTCGGATTAAGTAATGATTTCTCTTAATCGTAATTATTTTTAAGTTTATTATTACGAGGTTATTAGATATTAATATTGCGACTTTTTTTAATAAATAACTTATGTATGCGAACTATGACTTAACCGATTGAGTGCTAAGCTATTTTTGTAAAAAACTATTTGAAAATACTATGCATATTTTGATTATTCTAAAGGAAAAAATTATGATGTCAAATAAAACACTCTCATTTAGACAAATATTAATCAATTTTAATTAATCTTTTTGGGTTATACAGAAAAAAGTGCGTCACACTTTTCTATACAAATTGCCGCAGCGCAAAATCGCTGCTTAGCACTCTAACGGTTAAATAAGTAAGTCGTGTGTATCAAGTTTTTTAAAACGTACGATCACTCTACCAAATATTGTTTCTGAAATTGTAAAAAAAAAGAAAAAAAATGTATATCATTGTTAGCCATAATGTTGGTGGTCTATGTGATCATTCACTTAATTTAACTCTTTGCATTGGTGAAACTTGAAGTTAGTAAGCTAGAAGATAGTGTGAAGATGCAAATTCTTTAGATACTGTAGTGATCTAATTGTTCAGTCTCGCTTTGTTTACTTCTGTCAAGTCATAATATTTCATAATAGGCGTCTTCCTTTTTTGGTGTGGACCAATTGTTTTTGCCTGTTTAATCAATTTGCAAGTGCAATGTTTTTAATGTTAAAAGTACTGTATGATTTGAACGTTTGAATTAAAATTGTTTAGATATTTTTAATTTGGTTTATAAAAGGTCATCTCAAACTAAGATTTGTATCCTGTATTGTGGGTTCAGTCATAAACATAGATTCTCATATGCACGTATTCCCAAACCGGAACATATTTATGTAGAGCATACAAAATATCTATCTCAAGCGGGAATTGAAACCGTTACTCGTTGCGTAGTAGTTAATCACTAAACCTATGTGCCAAACGTGTTGTTTTTTCTATTTTTATATTTTTTACGTTGTAATATTTTATTCTGTTTAAAAATTATATTAAAACGTGTTAATTATGATTTATAATTATTATTATTTCCTGAATCTCTTTAATCAAAGTAACTGTACTTAAGTCATCCCGGAGAGCTATGGCCAGCATTACTTAATAACTTTTGTAATATATACTGACTAACGTGAATACCTACCACAATTTCATCATACTCAATATTGACTAATTTCCCGTTTAATTTAACAATTCTATTATATTCACATTAATTAGTGTGCAAAAAGGGCGGCCCATTTGAAGCACGATATTAGCTGATTTGGAAACAATTTAATTCATCGGATGATGTGCGGTTTGCACACACCGCCTTGTTGATTGATATCGCCGACAGATTACGCTATTCATATTTACATAGATTTGTTCCGGTATTTGTTTCCTTAAAGTATTCTGTCTGATCATTGCATGTAACTGAAATGTGTATGTTAAGAAGGATGTGTGGAGTGACAAGAATGGATAGAGTGAGGAATGAATATATCAAGGGAAGTCTGAATTAGAGTAATACTTAACTTAACTTGTTGTAATATGATTCAACTACATTATTATCATGGTCACGATAATGGGGTCTATTGTAGTTACATTAAGTTACATTAAGTTACGTGTTACATTAAGTTTATATTCAAAAGAAAATGCTCGCATCAATACATATAAAAATAGAGGGATTAATTTTGCAATTACTTTCGTGTATAAAGTTGAAAATGTTACATGAAATTCGGAAGAGGATATGAGATTTAATTTTTTAACCAATCACTTTATCATATCCCCATCCTATCACAGTATAGTTAGGTAAGTAGGTAAACCAGCTACATAGTTACCCGCCCAGATGATAAAATAATTTTATTAATTTTTAATTTTTAGATTGACATGACATCTGCCATTTATGTACATACATATATATACATACACGCACACACACACACACATATATATATATACATATACATATATATATATATATATACATATATATATATATATATTATATATATATATATATATATATTATATATATATATATATAGTGCCTCACACAAACAGTGCCTCGTTGCTTTAATTAGCTATTTGTTTGAAAATATTTATAACTCGAGTCTTATAATCAATTGAGGTTGAAAGCAGATGAATGAGATATGGATTTCAGTATGTGGTGTCATATTATATTAGAATAGCAACACGTCCTTAGTAAAGCGGTTCTACTTAGTTTCATTTACTATGTCAACAATACGAATATGATACATATTTGTGCAACAGACAGATGAGGGGAGTTCCGTGCTCTCCCTATTTTCTATACACAGAAAAGAGCTGCACAGTTGATTAAATCGGAAATTTAGTTCTTTGATGCTTGCGATGTTATTAGGGCTTTAAAATTTACAACCAAACAAATATGCCGCCTAGAAACATTTTTCGCATTTGAATATAAATTTACAAGTTCTATTTTTCATGTTCAAGTTTTATAATATTTAAATTTAATATCTTTCAACTAGGAGGTTTAGATGTTAAGCCTAATAACCTAAACTGAAACAAAATAATGAGAAAAAATTTGGTTATAATATCACTATAACGCAACCAAAATAAACTGCTCACACATTGATTCGAATTCGGCGAAGTGATTCTAGGCTACAGCGTCGAGCTCAATGTTGCATGGGTATTACATTATAAAATTGCACGGCTAAGCCGATGATGGCACAATCTGGCAATTAGTTATAGATATTGACGGGGCCGGCTGCCAATTTAAATATTATATAATACTAGCTTTTGCCCGCGACTTCGTTCGCGTGGACTTCAGGTTCGTCCCGTCTAGTCTAGTAATAAGTAAGAAATACGGTAACTAAGCACTGCAGAGCCCTAATCATAGGCCTATAGGTAGCTACTGCAGTATGCTCCTATAAACTACATTTAACGATCTTTTTCCTTTTGTGGGTTACTCCTAAGAGATAAACATATACCATCACGGACTTTTTTGTAGACCTTTTTAAGTTGTACAATACTGTAGTAAATTGTTTTGATCTATCTTGTAGGATTCAGTCAGCGTTTGCAATGTAAGCGCAAAAAATGAGTTTTTTTTACGACCTCATAGAAACCTCAAAAATTGTACTATACTACTACTACTATACATACTATACTATACTTACAAACTTTCGCCTTTATAATAGTAATAGGATTATTTAATACTCGTATATATATTTTTATCGTAGCAAGTGGAGAGAGGTGGTCTCTGCCACTTGTCCATTGGGAACAAGGCGTGACATATATATATATATGTATGTATGTATATATATTTTTTAATATTCTTGATGAAGTTCAATATATGTGATAATTTAAACTATAAAAAAAAAAAAATTCGGTAGTCACCGTAAAAAATATAAATACAATAATTTATACTTCGTTATTAAGCTAGTAACAACAGCTATGCGGTTGCGTGATCTTTCAAAACGATGTCATTTAATTAATTTGGATTGTATTATATTAGTTTTAATTATATTATAATTAGGTCATGTAAAATTTTGGAAAGCCTGGAATTTTTGTATTATTGGGAAATCGGAAAACTGTGTTCTTTGCGATAAGACCGATGATAGATCTTTGAAAAAAGGATTATATTTCAAATACCAATCTACAATAAATAAATATGTAAAATAAGAGAAAAGAAAAAGAATACTAATTGAAAAAATACTAATTTGTAATATATTAAGAATGCATTTAATAAGTAATAATAATCAATAAATACAAGTTTCGGTTTTAATGACTCATTGTTTTAATTATTACTTACATGTTGTTAAAAGAAATATAAATATACAAATGTACCAAGGAAACAAAAGACACTAATATCAAATCTGAATCTGACCTAAAATGATAATTATACTCATACTGTAAGTATATAATTAAATATATATCATATTTAATTTAAAAATTAGATCATCTAAGTTTTGATAAAAGTTGCTGAAGATAATGTATTTTCCGCCCCAAATAATAAATACCAAGCCATTAGTTATATTTCTGTAGCTATAGTTTTTTTTAAGAAATATGGAATGACAGCACAAAAGAACAGTGAGTGTGAGAGAATGGAGAGAGGAAGACAAAAATATAAGAATGAGGTGGTGTCAAGCGATTTGAGTTGTTATTTTATATTTTATTTTAATGTAGTTTTAATATATAAAGTTTCATCCAACTGGTGATTCCAATTTCCATTCCTACACATTTTATACATCATATCGAAACTTGCGAGCTGAACAGCATGAGTCATATAAAACTGTTTATGCGGCTTAGAAGAATGCCATAGCCAAATGCTATTATGAAGTTATAGCTGTTAATTGAATAAATAAATATTAATATTTCTTACACTTACACCCATAAGCCTAGCCTAAAGTAAGCTCTGTAAGGCTTGTGTTATGGGATATAGGGTGACGGATAGACATATATACATTAAACATATATAAATATTTTTGATATAAAATATATAATAACAATCGTGACTAAGGTACTAATGCTCGCATTTATAACGCAAACACCTGCCCCCTCCGGGATTTGAACTCGGGACTTCAGAGATGGCGATACCCTGAAACTGGTCTATTAACCACTCGACTACGGACGTCATCAAAGTGCGATTACCATTAGAAAATGATTTTGGGAATAATTCGAAACTCAAAAGACCGAGATTTTCGAACTCGCTATTCTAATTATGTTAAGCAAAAATTAGACCGAGAGAACTACTTTTCTTCAAGAATTTAGCGGCAAAATGTAGTGTGTCTTTCTTATTATTTAGTATACTATATGGCTAAACTAACTAAAAAATAAAAACCACTGTTATTCATAGTATTTCGTCTAAATCTATATCTATTAATAATTTACACAAGCCCATGTTGACGTTTACGAATAATTGATAGAATGGTCCTCATAATAAAATAATGTTGACAGTCTCTTGATATAATCTGTTGATGAATGTAAGCCTGCAAGAAAATATTTGTCTTTTTTTTCACTTAAGGGCGATCTGTGCTGATCTGCTATCATAAGTTTACATTCGCTTGCAAACGATATCTACAGGTTATTTTTTTATATGAAAACTTTGTACTGCACCTCTAACAGCAGAACGTAATTTTATTGTTTTTATATTAAAATGCTATAAGTACTGTAGTTTACTATACGTCAAATATTTATCGTAAACGATAGCAAACTCATGGTAAAGTAGCTGTTTAAAATTTACCGTGTTGATATTGAGATTCATACAAATGGCATGTTCCGACATTCTCACCGTACTGATGTATTGCCAAACATTACGTACGAGTATCATATTTTATATTAACGATTTGTTTGTATAAACCTCGTTAGAGGTGGATAAGATCAAGTTTACTCAATAATTATAATTTGATAAAAATCTATAATTACGAATGTTTTTTTGCATCTTTTAAAAAAGGGTTTTAATTTAATGATGCAATCGATATGTGTTTAGGGGTTACACCCTTGTGTACCAGACCATTTTATATTGACCCCTACCCACGCGTACGTGATTCCTGATCGGATCTCAGTTTTATTTGACCAGTTGTAAAATATTATTACTTAGCTCTATAATGACTTATGTACCCCTGTTTGCTGAAGTAATATATTTTATAAGTTGAAATGTATTACGAGTCAGCCTACGCACTGTTTTCAACAACGTCACCCTCGCAGTTTTAAGTCAAGATAAATATGGATAAGGTTTTTATTAAATTGTTATTTTACATTCATAGTGTTTTACTCGAAAATAGCAGATAAGAACTCTAGGCCATTTTTAGTGGATTGAACTCTTGTATAGAATATAACACAACTTTTATTGATGTACTGCTTAAAATATTAAGCCTAAATACGACATACTAAACATTAACAAATTATGCCAATAACGTACCAAGTGAGTTTTGAATTTTTATTTTGTATACATGTTCTATAATGATACTGATGGTAACTATATAATTTGAATATTTTTATGTATTTCATCTTTGATTTATAATTTATGTAACAAAGCAATACACGATACACAAGTAGCAAGTTTGTAATTAAAACAGCTTTTGTAAATTTTGTGTCAGTAAATTACTAAGTGTAGATGTCATGTCTATGTTATTGATAGCTGGTAAGCTTACCTCTTGCAATAGGTGATATTTCCCGGCACATTCAAAGTTTGATTGCCGTGGTGTTTGCCAGTGCTCGCATACATACCAGGGACGAAAGTTTGACCAATTTTTTAAAGTCATTATAGGATTATATTATCCGGGCCTGATCCGGATCCTACGTTAAGGTAATTTATTTTTATAATATTTTAAGCATATCATTTTCCTTAATCGTTTCGGCGGGATTGTGAAATACATAGAAGATTTGTGTTAAAATAAAACTGTATAACAAAAGTCGTAGAGAGAGCAACGAGCCTAGACTATATAGATAATTCGATTATATTTTGCTGATAATACACTATTCCATAATAATATTAAGAAATTATTTTTATTTATTTAATAATTATAAAGTTTACAAACTCATATTAAACGGTAATACCAACTTTAGTCATAGACTGTGTTGCAGTTATAAACGCCCACCTCGAACAACCTCTTAACAAAAAAAACTATATAAACTAATAAATTAGCCTCGTGTGATAATAGTATCACATGAGTGTTTTAATACCTAATTATAACAGTTGCATACAAGACGTTATCTACAATCATGATGTGAATCCTTTATAAAAGATTTCCAATATTCGAGTGGAAAAATGGCGGGGAATAACACGATAAGACGAGAATCCGAAATTACGAATTAGTCTACAATTTATTGTTCTTTTTTCAAAATTTTTGAGATCTGGTGATTTAAATGTCATTGCATGAGAATGTTCTTTTTTTGAAATTCATAATATCACGCGTTTGGATGATATACCTAATGATCATAATATCATTGAGTGTTTTAATGTTGGCAATAAGCTATTTGTTATAGGTTCTTTTATAGAGGATTAATAGCATGATAGTAGATAAAGAATATTATTCTATTTTAAACTCTAATTATACGTTCTCTAACATATTGACTGATATATGTTTTTGATAGAAGTTGTCACTAAATTAGAAATTATTGTTCGGTCTGCAACTGTACAAACTGACATAATATTAACTTGTAATTTCCTGTATTTATTTTATTATATTTCTAAAGTGAATATTACGTGTTTTCATCATTCATCATCGTCCACGCTCATAGCTAACATTTGAAAGAACTATTGTATTTTAATTAATTTACCATTTTAAAAGGCCACATCTGGATTATTGTTAAAAACATACAAAATCTCAAATAACTCAGAAATTATTTATTTTAGGATAAAATATTATGTGTCAAAATTTGTTGCTTTTGATCCTATTATGTTACTACTACAATGACAGTTACTAATTAATTTCTATACAGGCACTAATTGCAGTTGAAATAAATGTTAAACCAATAAAACAGAATGAGCTAAGATAAAAGATTTACATAAAGGATACAAAAAAAATTATTCTACGTGTGTTTGAAATTGAAGGATTGAATTTCTCGACAAGAATTACAGCTGGTAACGATGTAGTAGTAAATAATATAACAAGTACTAATCTCAATTAAAAATAATACGTTGAAATTAAATAATACAAAATTGCATAAGCTATGAACTGTCAGCGGTATATTTTTTTAAATGCTTAGAAATAATTTCTACTGAGTGAATCTTTGTCCTGAGTAACCTTTTTGTACAGAAGACATTCTCTACTCATTATGTAACTTATGTATTTCTAAAGGATTATGTTCTGTTTCGCTTGGATGATACTGGGTACTGAAACTCTACTTTTTATCTTCCATATTGGCAACGGCAACCATAGTTATTCTGGGTATGTGTCTCTAACAGGAACCCTATCTCTTTTTTTATACATGGGGAGTATAATTATGATTATAGTTTACTCCCCACGCAGTAGAAATATATTTTATTTTATCTTTAAAAATAACTTCACTTCCAGGTTATAAACTCATTTGCAAAAAAAACGGGCACCTACGCAATGAACCATTTAAAATGTTAGTATTGCTTTGTTTGATAATTATAGGTAGTTTTATCCTCACAATTCGGTAAATTAATAAGAAAATAATCGTTTTCATCAGTATTTCATAAAATTTTGATACAATTTATGGGAATTAATGCTGAACCTCGCTAGTATTGTATGCTCATGAAGTAAACATAAAAAAGTTTGTTTGTTTGTTTTTCTTTAATAAAGTAAAAGCAGATAAATGTTTTGTATCGAGTGTGACCCCCTCTTGCTAAAATCGCAGCTTGAATTCGCCTGGACATGTTAACGAGTATATCCCGGATACTTTCTTGCGGAATACGTACTATATAAATGTACTTTAAAGATATAATTAAATACAAGACTGTGTTCCATTTCAACAGTAGTAATATTTTTTTTAGAAAAAAAGTATTAATATGCCTTGGTTTTTAAATTTGAAAGCCAACAAGCTCTTACAAAATGAGCGTTCCTATACATAAAACTTATTAAATACTTGAAAGTAAAGTTCTGAATAAACTTTGAATACGTTCAAAACTAAAGTTTGAAGTGAAGTCCAAGCGTTCAATTCTTTTTACAATTACAATACAACCTTTATTTTTAGATATTTATTTTTTGAAGCTACAAATAAAGGGGTTGTTGGGTAAATGTGTAAAACATATTGTTGTATTTATTATTTGAGCAACCTTATATATACATATAATGTACTATATAAGGTTGCTCAAAGTTATCCAAAAGCAAAGGAGAGAGCTATTCTCAGAAGTTTTCTTTGTGATAGAATCAGAAATTCAGAAACCCGTGTTAGGATAAAGGTCAACATCGCCCAAATAACCTAGGGGACATAGCTAACGGCAGTTTAAATGTAGCGTTAGTAATCCTTTCAGAAGATAGATTATTTGGAAAAGATGGCAAAAGGCGCAGAATGCTGCCACCAGGTTAGGCTGAAATGATGACATTTGATAGAAGATTTTACCAATCGAGACGAATAATTCTGTAAAAATTATCCAACGACTTATGATCAATATCTCAAAATTATCGAGTGTTTAGAAATAATATTATTAAAAAACGTTATTAGATTCCAAAAAAAAAATCTTTAACTTTTGAAACAAAATTAATAAATTGCCATCAAAGTTTTTTCACGATTAGATTTATCCAATAAAAACTTTTTATGTTTACTTTTATAGTTTATTAAGAGAATAGTTGGTAAATCTTCAAAAAAACTAAATTGGTTTAAATAGTAAGTACTCCAAAGCGAGACGAAGGCAATGTCTCGACTTTAAAAAAATTCAAAGGAGAATTCAATGACATTTTTGTTGCTTCGCTCGCCGCTGCTGTAGTGATCTAGAGAATTTTTCATAAGATGAACAACTTCGATGAAGCCAAACTTGCTCAATGGAGCGTAACGGCTTATTTCATCTTGATTCCGCACGGCTGAAAATGATTCAAAATGTATTTAGAATCGACAAACGTCATGGTATTTTATGTAATGTATATCAGTATGATTTATAAATATATTTTATTACTGCGTACCCGAACTACATATTACTACATATACATGGCTTTGTCAAATGTATTATGACAACATTGTCTTTGATTCTACGAACATCTTTATAAACATTATCTTACTTTCGCATGTGTGGACAGAACATTAACGTGTCGATCTTGATTTTTTTATTAAGCCATATGAATCAAGGCATAATTTGAACAATGAATCTATATGGACTACATTATTTGCTCAAGAGGCCTATAAGTCAGTCTAGTTGTTGGCCAAACTTTAAGTATTATTATTAAGTTATGACATTCACTCAAATCGATTTAATTGGTAATCCTGTCACTTATTGATCAATAATTATAAGTAGGTAATTTGAACATTTCGAGAATGCTGATTATTCAAATGATATTCGATGATGTTTACAGTAGATCAAAGGAATGGAAGAAAGTACCTATAATGAAATTATTATTTTATTGTTGTGCAGATTTTATCAATGAATGAAAATGCTTACATTATTGTTTCCGGAGACGCTAATTGCGACGTAACCTATTTATTTTCGCAATATAAAGTATATTTTGCAATTCCCACTGGAATTTAGAAATGAAAATTTTGTCGACGTTATACCTATGTTAAGTAGAATGCAAGAATCAGGTCATACAAAATACCTTAAGTTTTTAAAAAGGGGAATTTATGAATTTGTTACAAAACATGAGTTTTTGTTTTGCTTCTGGATTATGATTATCCATTTTAATATTATAAAGAAGAAAGACTTGTTTTTTTTTTGTTAATTTATTTCTATCGAATAGGCTCCGAAAAAACCGAAAAATCCGAGTCACTAATAGGATATTTTTTTATATGAATAAAATGTATGAAAACACTACGTTTATGTTTTCATATTTTCTATTTATAACATTGATAATAAATAATTAATCATAATAAAAATATACCACCAAGAACAGAAAAGATATAAATATATTTGTCGCAGCAGAGCTTTTGACAGCCCTAAATACGCGTCGAGGGGTGAGTGGACGGCACTTGTACAGTTACAATAGTAATATGCTGCGCAAGGTCAGTTTCATCCCGCCTGTAGCATTTTCGCGTTAGCCTATTTCTCGCTTGCCAAGTTGCATTATTTTTGGTAATACTCGTATCTGAGTATACTTGTAAATTCACTAATAATGTAAGTAGGAATGACATTTGTTTCATGATGTCTTATAAACATTTGTAATTAACAAATAAATCGATTAATAAGAGGTTTCATCAGGAGTCGTCTACTTACTCCTTATAGGATAAGACCTAATGCCACAGTCTAGTATTGTAAGACTGTCCATTATGAAAAACTACGACTTATACACTAATCTCAACATTATATAAAATTTATAACTTAATTAACAAATATAATACAATGGTAAAAGCAGAAAATATACCCATAAAGGTGATTAAAATAATATGGATTTTATTACATCTTAATATATATATTTCTTGTGTGCGTGTGTATGTGACTGAACTCCTCCTAAACGACTGGACCAATTTTGATGAAATTTTTTGTGTGTATTCCAGGGGGCTTGAGAATGGTTTAGATTCACAATACGGTCATATAGATATTGTTTTTCAGCTAAATTATTTATTTAAAAACATTTGAGACAACGTGAGACAACGTGACATTTGAGACATTTGACATTTGAGACATTTGACAGGACAACGTCTGTTGGGCCAGCTAGTAGTTATCTAATTCAATAGTAATTTTGATATCATAAATAGAAATATAAAATAGAAATATCAGTAAATTTTTAAATATTACATTAATTTTTAATCTAAAATATCAAGTAACATTTTATTAATATCAATCAAATGAATAGAACACATCTAAACTTTCCCACATTAAATAGTGAACTCTAAGTTGCTTCAAATTTATATACGATGTGATACGATTTAACAGTAAACGGTAAATAAATAAATAAATAAATATATATATATATATATATATATATAGTTTACACAACAAAAAATGTATACACAAATTCATGAAAATGATTTTGGGGTAAAGTATATAATATGTGTAACTTTGTACATATCAATCTCTTTGTCGTCGACTGTGCTTACTTTATCTAAGTGGGCTTCGCTTTCAAGTCATTTCAATTTATTTGACGTAGAAAGTTGTCGTTACGAACTTTATTATAATACATTGGAACATTTTAAATAATGTTGCAAATTTGTGACTATAAATAACTTGCTTATGAAACCATTCCTTCTATCACGCAAGTCAAAGAAGCCGAATAAATGACTTCAAAGACATTTGTAGCAAATAAACACTTGAAACAATACTCCTGGCTAACAGACGGAAAATAATTTGCGTAAACAAAAATCGCCCTTGAATTCTTTCACTGTACAAGAAATATTGACTTCTCCTCTATAACAAAGGCTGTTTAGTTAAGTTAGTAATTGTTCCACAAATGACAAAAATAATATTTTCTTGAATGAACTATTTGGATTAGAAAATTTTATTGATAAACGAGATATATTATTGCAACGAAAGATTTTGTTTTATTGTTGATTCAAGAATACAAATATTTAAATTCAGGGTGTAAATGTTAAACATATAATTTAATAATTAATACCATCACTATACTATTTCGCGTAAATATATTTGAACAATACAATATCCACTCAATTTTTAAGTCTTATATTTTATATTCCTTTACTTTTTTAAATAATTTTTGTTACTTCTTATCAAACGAACACTTTCTCACAGTATTACTATTGTTTAAATTAAAATCTTTACGTGCATAAGAATAGTAATATTATATATTTCATTCTAAAATCTTTTAAAGTTTTAACTCTTAACAATTAATATAATAATACAATAATATAGTAATTCTATAATCGATAAAATATCACAATATGCGTAAAATAATATGTTGTATATTTTTAAGCAGTGAAAAAATATTTCATTCAACTTACATTGATATAATTATTAATGAGAAATTGAATAATTTTTTTCCACAAATCCAAAACACAATGAAGCATCGTTTTAATTGAAATGTGTTCGTTATTAATTCTGCCAATAATTATGCAATGATGTACGTTAATGTAATATAAAACTGATTCACTTAATTTGTTAATAAATTATTCATAAAAAATAGATGAAACTATTCTTTGCCTCAAAATCATTATAATGAACTACCTATAATTCTTTCATCCTTATATTAGCATTTTCATTAACAAAAGTAGGTTATCGAAAGTAGGTCACATTTATTAAATCAATCACATGATCTCTTCCCCTGAGCCCGGTTTCAGCTCTGAACTATGCAAGTGTGACGCATATGTAATGCACATTAACTGTGTAGTAGTGGCCCGGAACATTGCGCTTCTGTCAGACGACTGTGGTCGCTCCCCGCGGCTAGACTTGCCTAGCTTTGCTGAAAGTTTTAGTGCTTTGCTTACCCGTTGATCGCGCGCGTTGCTGTCTCGCCGGAGCTGTGTGTGAGTAGTAAATACACTACATATTATAAATACACGTTATATATGGTTATAATCGTTAATTAGAAAAATACGTTTAATTAATATTTATTAAAATAATTTATTTTAAATGAAATAAGCACTACGACTACGAGCGAAATTGTGTTCATGTGATATTTTATGATTACTGTCTTTCTCGACCCCAATATTCAACGTTTTTCAATAATTCATTCATTTGTTTGGATATTAAACATATGAAGTTAATAAAACAATTTACACGGAAGTGTACAAATAAAAAATAATCAATATTTTATTTATAGTAAATAATTATACTCATTAAATAACTTAAATTTTATATCATATGAAAATGAAGAACACATGCGTTTCCCTCCTTTAAACTTATTTAGAACACTCTTGAAAATATATATTTAGTTTTAACAAACACTGTGAGTCGAAAAAGTTTGTAAAGTTTTAAATTACGCGGGAAAATAGAGGCTGTGTGAAAGCTCGGCGCTACGTTACGAACGAACCGCCCTGACCTCAGACAACTACAGTTTCCGAATGTGGAATCGCAAGCCGTTATACGTTACACTCATAATTCATGTTTCAATATTATAAAAGTTTTATCTAACGGTTGATTGTTCAGTCGTTAGTTGTCTCCTTACCGTAGTATTTTACTTTTACTTTGATACTCGGTTAAAAAGCTTTCGACAATTGAAAATTCCACCCTCAGGTAAGCTAAAAATGTTTGTGCACTCCTCGTTGTATTTCCTAATTGGCTTAATAAAAATTCAAGTCATTCCACTTTAAAAAATAAGAGTCTAAATAAGGACGTTTTCACTTTAATTACGATAAGTCATATTTTTATAAACAAAATTAGAGGTAACAGTAATAACTATTTCAGCCTGAGGAAAATATCCCAGTTTAATATGAGATATATATTATATAAAATAAAATAGTAAAAAGTGGCAGGTAATTATAACTTGGCAAACGGGTACAAAGTGACATCAAAACTGTGGTTTATAATTTTATAAATAATGTATGATTTTATAAATAATATATATGTATATATATATAATATATATATATAATATATATATATATATATATATATATTTAAACTGGAGAGAGGTAGAGATTAGAGAAGATGATATTAAAAAATAAATATAATATACAAAAATTTTATATTATACTAAGAGGCAAATTTACGTAGACGGTACTGATTATATTTATAACACATTTGTCTATCATAATGTTCCTCTCCACAATGTTCAAATTCACTTAAAATATTGAGTGCTCTAATTTGGTTAAGTAGCCGGAGGCTGCGAGCGATCCGCCACGCTGCTACTGGCCGTCCCAGCCGGCTAGCTACACGTAGCTACAGTGGTGAGCGATACCCGACTGATGAGCCCACTTGGATCTGCCGGAGATCTGAGGCCCAATCCTATAAAAATTATATATGTAATATGAATTTAGAGCAATAATGGCCGTTTTCACCAACCTTGTCTTAGCTTAGGTGACTCCTAAAAGACATGCTGTCTCACTCTTTTCAGTTAATATAAAAAGTGACAGCATGTCACTTAGGAGTCACCTAAGCTAAGACAAGGTTGGTGAAAACGGCCATTAGTCCTATTGAAAAAAGTTTAAATAGTTTTGAATATTATTGATTGGATTATTTTTGACAAACAAATAATCGAAATTACCGAATTTGCCGCGAATCTCACAGGATTAGTACAGTATAGGCGACTGTAACCCCTTATCAACAGGTGGGCAGTCTGCATAAAAAATAGTGCATACTGTACTTAAAGATTTCAATTTAATGTCATATGATGTAATAGGACATTAGTTCGGGCAAGTTATTATTCCGACTTATAATGACGAGAACAAAAAAAATGTACTTTCTAGAAGATAAACAAGTTAGAGAACAAAATTGAATACCTTAAATATGTGCACGCTCATACCCTAGCGGATGACATCAGCCTCAATTCTATATGATCTAGATCTGAGTATTATATGACCCAAATAGTTATTAATTACTGCGTGTTTGATTGGCAATAGTAACGGAAAAGAATACTTAGTTATATACAACGGAATTGTGTTCACGTTCATGTTGGATAAAACTAATGTTCATGTCAACAAAATCCTCTCCGATGAATTGTAATGAAAAGTTAAATATACGAAGTTAATGATTTTATGCTAATAAAATTATCAAATTAATTCAATAGCGATTGCCAATTTAGCTGTAAAAAGGGCTTCCCGATTTGTCGTTTATTCTTTAGGTGAATACTCTGTAATTTTCTAAATTCATTCATTATTAATGATTCCTCGTATTTATGTGCAATCTCCGAAAGGAACTCTACAATAACTTTAGGATGAACTAAAATAAAATAAATAATAATAATATATTTTTCATGGTGCAGATAGAGATTAGACCTAGTTGGTACACTCCACGCACACTTTCATTGAATTTTGCTTAAATGGCCTCTACGCGTTGAATCTGTATTCCCGCGTACGCCTTATAAAGAACCGTGTCTTATAAAGACTTTGTGTTATTTATAATTATGTTTTTATGTTGTGTACAACAAATTGTAAATAAATAAAAAAACATAAAACGAGTTTAAACGTCTGACAGTTATTATAAATTGTCAAAATGTATATTTATTTAATAGAAAAATGTTGAAAATGTTAATTATAATAGGTCTTTACCTATGAAATTGCCGTTCTGCAGTACTGGCCATTTCAAATCAAAATAGTTTTTGTTAGGCTAAGAATTCTAATTTCAAATTAATTTTGTTTTAAAAACATGGGATTCTTTTTCCAAAAGTAGTCATTTATTTATTGATTAGTGTTACATTTTCATCGCATTTCAATCTGTTTCGCCATCATGGATACGTTAAAAATTCGAGTAATTATGGAATATGAGTTCCGTCGTGGCAGCAACGCGGCACAAGCGGCACGCAACATCAACGACGTTTACGGAGCTAACACTACAAACCAACGCACGACCTGTTATTGGTATGCTCTCTTCCGTTCTGGGAATTCCGACTTGAAAAATAAACCTCGCGGTCGTCCGAAGACTTTGGTTGACAATGACGAATTAAAGACGATTGTGGAAGCTGATGATACACAATCTACGGCTGAATTAGCAGCAGCTTTCGACGTTAGCGTCAAAACAATATTGGTCCATTTGTGTCAAATTGGCAAGGTAAAAAAACTTGACAAATGGGTGCCCCACGAACTCAATGATCGCCAGCGCGAAGTACGCGTCGAGACGTGCCTTGCACTGCTCAACAGACACACAAATTAAGGAATTTTGAACCGCATTGTTACCTGCGATGAAAAATGGATTCTGTTTGATAACCGCAAGCGCTCAGCGAGGTGGTTGGATCCTGGTTCAGCACCTAAGCAATGCCCTAAACGAAAACTTACCCCTAGAAAAGTGATGGTCACTGTTTGGTGGTCTAGCGCCGGTGTGATTCATCACAGCTTCTTGCCGAACGGGATGAGCATTACTGCAGATGTATACTGTGAAGAATTGACCACAATGATGGAGAAGCTGGCACATTTCCAACCAACATTGGTCAATCGCTCTTCTCCACTGCTCCTGCACGACAACGCGCGACCTCATACTGCACAACAGACGGTCTCCAAGTTGCAAGACCTGGGGTTGGAAGTTCTCCGTCATCCACCCTACTCACCAGACCTTGCGCCTACAGACTACCACTTTTTCCAGAATTTGGATAACTTCTTGGCGGGAAAAAAATTCAATACCCGAGAGGCAGTACAAAATGCCTTTGAAGAATTTGTTGCTTCCCGTCCAGCTGATTTCTTTAAAGAAGGGCATCAATAAACTGCCACTACGTTGGCAAAGATGCATTGATTGCGTGGGTAATTACTTCGATTAATACAAATAAAAAATACATGAAAAAAATCGTTTCAATATTTTCATGGAAAACGGCAATTTCATAGGTAAAGACCTAATATTAATACAGTGATAAGTAGAAATTAAAGTAAAATCTTCTACAAACCATTATCAGTACCAAAAGTGGAAGCTATACAAAGAAAATAGTGTAATTTAGTATTATAATAAGAATACGAAGTAAGTAACATAACAAGTATTTGCATATATTTACAATGTTAATAAATGTAAATGTCAGGTAAAGTTGAGAGAATATTATTTGTAATTACACTCACGATTAATATTTAAAGATTAACATAGGTAGGTAGCTACAAAGAAGCAAAATGCATATTAATCAAGTTTAAAAAAATAATATGTATCTGTCCATCTAGTAGTTTTGCTGTAGATATGCAGCGTATATCTTGTGTGTAATATAACATAATAAACATTACACTTACAGTACTCCTACAGTACCCATTACCAACAGAATACAAGCTATTTGCACATACAACAATACTATGCGCATTTTCCAATAGAATCAACATAAAAGTTAAGTTAAAAATGTTAAGATCACCTCTGTTCAGTACACTTAACACTAACGGCAGTGCTGTGGGGGTGTACCCCCAGTGTATCCTACATATAAGTTAGGATATGTATTCTAACCTATATTACTATGAACAGATTTTTATTATATATTATTGTATTGCTTTATATATTAAAAAATATTATAAACCAAAAAACCAATAATATCAATAAATCAAGAATTTATTATAAATTCGTTAAATATTTTTTTGAATTTAACCATTTTAATTCAAGTTTTCATAAGCTGCCCTTCATCAAATATCATCTCTGTATATATGTATATGTATATAATATATAATCTAAACAGACTACAGCTTAAATTGTCTTTAGATTTGTCTTTTAGGACGCAACGCAGGCCACGCCCCATCCCTCCCAGCACAAGAAATGTATACGTAGTGACTACAATAGTCTTGAAACGGGGTCATAAAAATTTATTGGACTATTATTAGACGAAACCTGCAGAGCGTTTCGCATCTTGCAAAGAAATTCAGTTGTCTGACTGAAGCTTACTTAAAGAAGTAGTCGAATTAATTTTGTGTTTATTTCTAGCATTAAGTTATTATAAACTGGTTAAGATTGAGTTTTATTTATATATATTATATAAATAGTTAATTGGAGCAAATATTCAAAACTATTCGCCTAGGGAGACTAAGCATTAGCTTAGACGATTTCAGCAATAGCTTAACGAGGCATTAGATAACTAACGAACTGCTTTTGACATTTCAAACATAATAAGTGTCAAAAGAAGTTTGTTAGTTAACTAGTTTACTGTTAAAATAGTGGTGATATTGAACCTTCAGCTTATTACCGACCGTTCCTTACTGTAACCGTACGCATGGGCATAAGGGAAAGGTTATCCATCTGTTACTCTCATCTCTTATTACAGAATACTGTCACCACTCCCTATACAATTATAAGTTAGCATTTTTTCATTTACTTAACTAATTATGTTATGTTAAGCTGTATAGAAAAAAAAGCAAAGGAATCATTTATTCATAGAATAGGAAGGAAGTCTAACTAAAATTTCTTGAAATAATGTGTTTCATGAAATTTAAGAAAAAATTTGATGTCCCATGTAATTTTTTAGTCATATGATTAGTTTCACTTAATAGCATATACTTATGTTTTATTTCGGCAATATGTTTAAGTTGTAGGCTTTGATTTTGGCGTTTTATTTTAAATATTCTGATTCCATGACAAATAACTATATCAAAAGATTTAAAAATAGCTGCATAAAATCAATGATGCTGTGGGGTGAGGGCGGGCGGAAATTCACGTATTTCGTCCTTGACGCAATTTAGTGTCTTTGCACTCTCGACCTGACCTGATTCAGCTAGCACCGGGATCCTAGGAAACCTGTGTCAGTCGTATCGATGCGGCAGGGCGGAACACTCTCTCTCACACTCTTTTTTGCTTTAATAAGTGCTCTTTGTTAAAAAAAACTTTCTCATATAATATTAATCATTAGTTTACAGTCAGTGAACGAACTATTAATATTACTCCTGGTGTCCATCCAGAAATATGTAAGTATTTAATATATTATTTAAAGCTTTTTTATTTGATATATATTTATTATCAACTAGCTGACCCGGCGAACTTCGTACCGCCTTGGCGTAGCTTTGATGCACTACTTTATTTTGTATAGTTGAAACGATGCTCTTTTAATAAAGTCTATGGCTGTGAATGACGTTGACATTCGTATAAAAAAAAATTGACATTCGTAACGCGCGTTTTTTAAAATATGCAAAATTAAATGTATACTTTTCAATATTTCTGAGAGATTTTCTTAATATTTTTTTCCGTAAGAACCATCCTTGGACTTCCACATACATTAAAAAAAAAGAATTATCGAAATCGGTTCAGCCGTTCACACGTGATGCCGTGACAACGCGAAACGGGTTTCATTTTTTTATTATATATATAGATATATAATGTTGACTTTTGGTTTTGTTATATTTTGTGTATATAATTTAATAATCATTTGACGACCTCCATAGTCGAGTGGATAGTACACCGGTTTCAAGGTGTCGCCATCTCTGAGGTCCCGGGTTCGAGTCCCGGTGGGGGCAGATGTTTGTGTGATGAATGCATTTGTACCTTAGTCATCTTTGTTGATATATATTTCAATAAAAATTATTTATATATGTATAATATATGTATGTCTATCCGTTACCCTAGATCCCATAGCACAAGCCTTACAGAGCTTAGTTTGGGCTAGGCTAATTGGTGTAAGTGTAACAAATATTTATTATTATTTATTTTATTTAAATTATTTTTTGTACTATTATCTTTTATTTGCCCGAAAATTATTACACATTGAAATCAAACAATCCTCCGGATTTAGCTCTCGTGTATTGGTTAGTCTGATGGCTTAATCGCTTTCCAGCATTCGTGACTACGGTTAGACTGAAGATGATACATATTATAATTTATTAATATTTGCGATTATGAATTATCTTTGAATCCTTCCCGAATGAAAATTATGAAATAAATGAAAATTAAAACTTTAATATAAACTAATAATTAATTTTGATATGTTTAAAAATATAAATTATCAATCGTAATCAAAATCAACAATCGAAGAATATTACATTTTTGAAGTATTTATATTTTGATATATTATATATAAATGTTATAGATATTTTTTTAAAGAGATGGTTGATACGTTAGATAGATAGATGAAGCTGCATAGCGCATGATTATTCCCGCAGTTCCATGCCCTAATTTCATGCTCTAGATTTTCAGGTATGACGTCAAGCTTAAAGGTGGAGAGGAATGGGAGTGGGTGGTACGGGGTGGGCGTAGAGATAGCTGTAGCCGTTGCATCCTTTTCAGTGATTCAGTGATATTATTGTATTTATATCATTGATACTAGCGGACCCGACAGACTTCGTCCTGTCAAAAAGATTTGTACAGTTGCAGTTTTTTGTTCCTAATTATTTTATAGATAATGTCGCATAGCCAACCAAATCGCAAAAAAAGTCTAAATGACCTATTACATTTTGTGGCTATTCAATTTTGGAACGTGACATTAAATCCTCCAACGATGTATTCTGTGCTCCAACGCACGCACGCACACTGTTTTGATAGATATGATTGAATTTTAACTACATGTAGCGTTAATAAAGCGCAAATTGACTCTTTGATGTTAGGAACACACCTTCATTGCTTAGACAACAGTGAGTGCTTGCAATATGAACTTTATACAATAACAATAAAGCTCAATTCGACTGTACGTTTTAGTTAGAAAACGTTTGCATGGGAAAATAAAAGGGCTGTTTTTAGGGTATTTCCGATAATTATTCGAATTTTCCTCATTGTAAAAACCCTCCTTGAACTTCAACGAACATTAACAAAAAAGAATTGGCCAAATTGGTCCAGGCGTTGTTGAGTTATGAGCTTACCAACACATTTTGCGATTCATTTTTATATATAAGATAAAGACATCCTTTTATTGTGTAGATTTTTATTTACTTTTCTTTATACGTTACAACACTACCATATTACGGTGAATTAGATGTAACAAAATACCTGTGTTGCGTGTGTTTTGTTCAACCTTTTGGCTCCTGTTTATAGTCGGTACATATTTTGTCTACTTACTTCAGTTTGACTTTACGGCGTTAGAGGTACATTTCTTATTTTATTAATTTCATACTATTAATGTTTTTTTTTAATGTATATATTCACCAGTATATACATATACTTAATTGTCAGTAATATTAAATAGTTAAGCTGCGTTATCAGAAATGATGAAAGCCACATATAAATCTGTATAATTTTTTTGGCGAAATGACTTACCAAGCCTGATGGTAAGCGATCCCAATAGACGCTTATAAGCTAGGGTTACACAAACGCGTTGCCGGCTCGAAATATAATCCTCGCATATAAAGGGCCACCTGGCCATGGGAATTCTAATGACGCCACCTTCCTAGGCAGCAGCTAGTCAAAATTTACATTTTTCTGAAAAGGGTCGATTAATTTAAAAGTTGAAATAAATATTAATTTTGACATAGTGAATAACTTTATCTGTACTTTAATAATATAAAGGAATACTATATCGTAACTACATGCAGTTTGGTCGGACAGCAACATATATTTAAAAATAAAGTCTTCCACCACTTTAGTGTTTCTCTATCTTTTGATATGGCGACGAGATTTGGACTTGTTAAATTGAATTCGGACAATACACATAATGATGTATTCGAAAGATACTGGAAGAAAATGTTTGCTGATTCCCTAACAAATATATTGGATCAACGCATAGAGCTGGTGGCTACAAAGAGATTTTCCGCCATTTGTATTCAAAGAGTCGTTCAGCTTCTTCGACTATATTTTACGATGATCGTAACTTCAGCCAGGAGCATATTTCCGACCATTCTCGTAGCAAAGATAATTCGTTCGGCAACGACCTTTAAAATTGAATAACCACATTAGAAATTAATTATGGCGGAATTTTTTATTTAGAGAATTATTCATAAAATATGATTTTTCTAAAATATTAAATTAAAACAAAATATTGATAAATCAACTGGTAGAAGCTCTCACTCTAGTTTTGGTTCTCTACCAGTGTAGGTACATTTTGATTAGCCCTCTTAGCTCTCTTAGCTCTCTCTATCCTAAAAATTTAAGCAAAACTTTTTTGGCTATTTATACAGTATATTTGTCCTGAACTATAGCGAGCTGACGTTAACTGTAGCATTTCCCTATAGTAACTGCAACATTAAAAGTATTCTAATTGTCTACAAACGCCAAGCATAGTAGCAGGATAAATTCTTTAATTTTCAGTATCTGTAACACAGCGCATGAAACTGGTTTCCAATACCTTTTCGGAGTGCATCTTCTTCGAGGGCTGGAAATTGTTAAATCTGCTCGCGAGAAGATAATCTTGACCAATAACGTTCGAGAACAGCTTATAATCATGACATAAAAGCGTGATAGGTCTGTAGTTTTTTAGAAGTTGGGTTCTATATTCCTTTTGAATAAAAGTGGTACCACGTCCACGTGTCATGTTTTAGGCATTTTGCCCTCGAGTATTTCTCAGTTGATGAGCTTCTGAAGTCCGTTTGTGATTATCATCCATCGCCTTTTTGCCCTTGAACCCTTGAACAACACATTTATTTGTTTTAATTTCTCTATTTTCTATTCATCAATTTATTTAAAGTTTTAAAATATACTTTTTAATAAAATTATATTTTCTATAGAGTTTGCATCCCACTATTGCGTAAGTTATAATTAAAGCGAGATTTTTATTATATTCATTAAGATTTACACTTTGAGAAACTTCCCATATATTTGCATAATAAATAAAATATGTGGCGTAACTTTAGTCAGATCGAAGACTACCAATTTTCGAGGAGATGACACGAGAAATATATTTAATTACACGATTTATTATATATTTTTTTTTAAACTCTGGGTATATAATAACCGTTTTCACTTAGTTACGTTCATTTTTATTGTGGTATATTATGAAGATAGAACTGCCCGTTAGTTACAACGTTTGTAAAAATTTTAAGTTGAAATAGGATATTCTCCCGGACTATTATTTATCTATAGCTATTACTTGAATTTAATATGGATAGCCTTTTAATAAGCGACTATCCAATATAAAATAGACAAGAAAGTTGTGTTATATATATGTATATTCACATAATTAATTTCATGATTGCTTAATAAATGTGTGTATTCACAAATCTTCGTGATTTAATTTTTACACAACAATAGTTGTGTATAAATTAAGATATTTAATTTTGAGAAGACATTAGAAATAAGAAATTCGAGAAAATATCTTATTATTTAGCTGAAGGTTGCTGAGAATCAAACAGTTTGATTTTATTATACAGGCGTACAAAATAATACTTTAACAGAACTGAAACAATCTCAATTCAAAAAATAATTGATATTTGTTACTAATGTACCCAAAATTTTATTCCAACATTAAAAACGAAACAAGCGGTATTAATTTCCGTGAGTGCAAGCACAGTGCTTAATAATGCGTGATATTCGCCCTCCCAGGCAGTATACTCGTATGTCGTATGATAGAAACAAGAACCAGTGAGACGTCTTTATAAGTATAAATCTAATAGTTTCAAAGGTCCTAACAAATTTGATCCTGTTTCTTATTTTGAATTAACATTTAGTTTAATGATTTTATATCTGTTAGATTATTATAACTGTTAGGTTATAATTAAATTTCATAATCGACAAAGTTATTATTATCTTAATTACTACCATAAGCAAATTAAGTTAGAAAAGATTTCTAAATCCACACAATTACATCGAATTCATGTAAAACTTATTAATGTCACTTGTTTCCCTTAATTGGACTTATATTAAGTGTTTTAATATATAATGTATTAGTTGAAATGATAAAACGTATTGCCCCTACTCGCAGAATGAACGCCATCAATCGTCTGCTGGATTAACTACATACTTTTCTAAGCTTTTAGAAAGCTTGTTGAAATATCTTTAATTTGGAAAAAACTACGAAATTAATAACTATGAATTTCGTAGTTTTTTCCAAACTGATAACTCTGCCATTTTTTAAGTAACTTTAATTAACTAATAAAAGTTACTTAAAAAATGGCAGAGTTTATGTCCTGTGTTCTGATTCGCTGGTACCGATCTGAGTTGACGTACCTACTTGTTTTTCACTGTGAGGTATTTAAATCGTAAATCATATTAAACTTCGTAAACATGCATCTTCAACAAGATAAGATTATTTGCTTAACTTGCTAACTGATTTTATTAATAAGTGTAATTTCACTTTTAGTGAACTCATACAAGATTACGTATTTTGGGGCGGTTTTAAATTTATTGAAATCTTAATCATAACGTATGCAATGTTATTTCTCTTTAGATACATACATTGCTAAAATATCAACATATGTTAGTATTATATAGTTAATTAGATAAAAAAACAAATATCATTGTAGAAATAATCGATTTCATTTATTTATTTTTTTCACTTACGCGACGATGTATGAACATTTTAATTTTTAAGCACAACTTTAGTTAGCACAATGAGCAAAGGCGAAAGTTTATCCTGTTTTGCGAT
The DNA here is from genome assembly GCA_036419045.1 of Scirpophaga incertulas. NCBI lineage: Eukaryota > Metazoa > Arthropoda > Insecta > Lepidoptera > Crambidae > Scirpophaga > Scirpophaga incertulas. The sequence goes on along the minus strand of CM071626.1, from coordinate 11,317,723 downwards.
ATTAGTGACGATGATTCGATTTGTTAGTGCGAGCATCAACGTCCATGAAGAAATGAAGAACCATAGTTGAGTAAAGAAATTATATCTTCCACCTAAATTTATTGATAGCCGAACTAAAATGTCAAATTATATATAAAAATTCAAGAAGTGGAGTGATAAAAGAAATAATACTAAACTAAAACTTTAAAGAGAGAATACAAACACGAAATTATTACACCTTTGCGACGACGGTGTTAATTAAAGCAAAACTTAATATTAATTAAAAATATTGAGTAAGACTTGATAAAAAATATTAAATATTTTCATATACGTGTAATAATTACTACATGACTAATCCACTAAGGCATTACTTTTAAGAACTACATATTTTAATATAATATTTTATGATATGTAAGGACCGTAGCAAGTGGAAGGACGTAATCTCTGCCTACCCCCGTGGGAAAAGGGCGTGAGTGTATGTATGTATGTATGTAATTTTAGTTATTTGCAGTAAACGATATAGACGTATTCCGACAAAATTATATTAGTTTCATATTTTTTTACGATATTGACCTTATTAATACCGAGTAACTAATTTTTTAATTAATGTTACTTTATGCGACTAAAAGATATTCGTTATGGAAGGAAAGTTCATTAAATACTAAATACTGAAAAAGTACTGTCAATTCTTTCATACCAACATTTTGTTCAAATGAATATGATTGCATTATTTAAATTACTTACCAAGGCTGGCACATCAACCCATTAAATGTTGCAAATACACATTCAATAGTTTTGATAATATTGACCCATATAGAGAGCTAGACGTAACATGACAAATAAAGCTTACCAATCTCTAATAATTCAAACATTAAACAATGACTCAAGTTAAGATGAATTGGACAAGATTAGTAAATACTCAGCTTTTAGTTAGTGTACAAAGATTATATGCATTATTAGTCAAATTAATCTAATAGGTCATTCCATTTGTATTTCTAGGTTTTTGGTTAAGGAAGGAAGAATTAAATGAATCTAATAACTTAGTAGTCTTAGTAATATTTTATAAATCTTAGTTGTATTTAATATTATTACATTAACTATTCATAACATATTACGAGTATATACTTGAATAGTAAAAGTAAAGATTGATAAATTGGTCTGCTAGATCTTAATATTATTATTTATTTTGTTGACCAAATATCCCTTGAATCATCAGTAAAATTCGTACTAGCATGTAACAATTTTTGTTAATAAGCCGGCTAGATGTATATAGAAGATTGATGGAATTTTAATAGATTTTTCTGTCCCAAAAATTTTAATACACTCATTAAACAGTGCATCAAACGTTATGTAGTTTGACAGCCGAGACGTTAATTACAAGCAAAGTTTTATTACAATTTCTATCTCGGATTTATTATTTTGATACTGAACTTTTATTTATGAAGATATGAGCATATTTGCTTTGAAAGAAAGTAATCATTGTCACGAGTCGTCATGAATTTTATTACAAAATTAATATATTTGCATATATTGTAATATTATTTATCTGTCTATTTTTATTCTCTATTTTTAGCGCTTGCGAAATTTAAATTCCTTTAATTAAGTGTATGATATAAAGTATGAAGCAGCATTGTAAATGAAGTAGTATGATTTCAATAATTATGTGCATTTGCACATCTTATCTCTTCTTTATATTTGAGTAATATGCGCTACGGAACTTTATTAAATTAAATGAAATTCTGAATAATTGTTCATCACGAGACGAAATGTTTTAAATAACGCCTTTAACGGGTTGCCTTTCGGAAGAAAAGCCAAAAGAATTAAAAAAGCAATAAATGAAAAAGTATTATTTTAATTAGAAAAGTCAATAGTATTACATTTTATATTCAAGTAATGATTGCTGTAATTAGTAAATAATTGAAGAGAAGCCTGTATTTTCTTTGGTGAAAACATATTTGTGATTTATTATTTCTTTTTTACACTAAATGAAATTATTTGCCTAGTTACGTTACGTTACGACTTAGTTGCGACAGCGAATCTAAAGAAAGTAATCAAATCCACTTTCTTTTATTTACGTGTATTTATACTATCTGATAAAATGTAATATCGGTAGCGACTAATCAGTTCCAACCAAACGTATATTATAATATTTACATCGTGTTCTAGGTTTTTGGAGATAACTATTATGGATTTTTATTTTTAATACGGGCGGAGAGAAACATGTCACCAAAACCACGTTGCAGCATTTGGGCAGCGCTGATAACAAATAACAATGGTATATTTGAATTTATTATAAAAATCTTTATGAAACCAATTTAAATTAAATTTGGTACACACATATGTGTGTACCAAATTTAATTTCATTGTTTTTCATATGCCGTGAACGCGTGACAGACAGACAGTTACTTTCTCATTTGTAATATTAGTAAGGATTGTTACATTTTCGAGTACCACCAAATGTTTGTTACTGGACGTGGAATTGTAATGGTTATTATATACAAAAGTCTTTCTTTATAATATCTAAGTTAAATATGGTATGCGTGAATCCTGCCTTTATAATAAGGCTATATATGGTATGCGTGAATCCTGCCTTTATAATAAATATTAATTGCCTTTATAAGCTATATATGAATATTATTGTATGTATATAAGTGTATTATTTAATAGCAAAATTGCTATGAAACGATAAATTTAGATCACCAACACGTAGTACATATTTTTATTGAGGAATCTACATTTATTTTTATTGATACGTAAATATTTATAGTGTATTATTAAAATCTAAACTTATTAGCTAATGGGTCAGGACATTGATCAAGGAAACTAGTAGGTCTTCGATCTCCTATAACCTATTTTTAAGCATCTTTAACTGGTTCTTGAGGAAGCTTAAAGCACCTGGACGCTACGGAACGAGAATCACAACAGCATATAGAATAATAATCAGTGTCAAGACTACTATATTTATAATTATCCGTTACTTCTGATGTTGTACCTGCCACCGTAGCATTATTACCAATGCGCGATATGATAGAGCGATTTATCACTTGAACCGTCAAAGAATACAGGATAAATTTCAAATTGGCAATTGTATCGCATGATAAACACGTCTCGATACGGGGACAGGTCTCATTAAATTTCTTGACGGATGTGCAATGGCTAGTGTGTCTGCGCAAGTAGTGTCCCACGTTAAGACCCTTCCTTCTAAGACGTTAAGATGAAATAAGTCGATGGGACACTCTATCCGGCCTCTTATCTTAATCCCACAGTATACCGGTAGTTTGAATTAAAACCGGCCTATAGCATGAGCATGAGGGAAATTGCTATTTCTAATATATTAAGGTCGCAAAAAGTACAGACTCACGATGGAAAATTGTTAGTGGTTATTTTTGGAACATTTAAATATTATCAGAAATATAAGTATACAAAAATAATTTGATAAAGTAATTACACCTCCCATTTAACCTACATAGTAGGTATACAGTCCACGGCTCTGCCAGATTATTTTTGCACCTATGCAGTTTTATCTAAATTATTTTGTTTTTTGTATCCTCGACCACTTATTTTGCGTATTCAATGGCTTTTGAAATTTAATTTTAATCATTTATTTATTTTCCGTTTATGTAATGTACACGCCAAGACTAGACCTTCTTTTGATGCCAAAATCGGGATAATTATTTGTTTGATGTTTTTGGGATTATATTGAGACTGAGGTCTAAATTCCATAATTATTATAAATCTATTAACAGTTCGTTGATTTAAATGATCAACATAGCTAAATACATAGTTTACCAAAATTATTACCTTTCCTTTTCACTTTACTGTAGGAGCCGCAGCTAATATAATTTTAAACTATTACACAGATTTTTTTGAATTTTTTTAATAATCAAGGATACAAACTACGGAACTTTTACACATAGGATGTAAGTAACATAATTAAATTAAATTTTTCTTTCTTTCTACAGAGACATTATCCGGAGTCCATTTCGAAAAGAGTGCAATCAAATCTACGAATATGTCCATAATTCGGTACGTATGTGTATTTTAATACAAATGTATAATGACTATGCTTAAACTTATCAACACACGCATTTTTCAACAGTCTTGTTTCAACAGAAAGTCTCCAAAAATGACATTAGCAAGTCACAATTGTGACTAACTTGACTAACAGACAGATTAGTGGGCTGATTATATAACCATATTACTATTAAATTTCGAAAAAATTCAAAACCACCAAACATTGCTTTTTATTGAAAACCATTGTCGTAATGTGTGTTAACGAAGCAGCAATGAGACTGCATTAACTGTAACTTTCAATCAACGTACGTAAGTTACATACTAACTTAACGCACGACAATAATAATGATGTATCGACTTTAAATACGTGAGATAAAAAATAGACGTATTCCTATTAAATATGTATTTAAAGTATATTTTATTTTCAATCTATCAACTCTTACACACAAGTATAATGATGTGAGCTTTTAAAGACACTACTAGAATTTAAGTAAGCCTTTTTATCAATAAAAACAAAATATTTGTTGAAAATTAGTACTTAACTGTTACAGCAACAACTCTACCTGAAAACAAGGACAAACTTGCTCCCAAAATCATGAAGACCAAACTTACTCAAACATTAATAGGATCAACAATATCTCTAGTGGATATTAATGGCCTTTTATAACAATTTAAAATAGTATTTAAAATGTACTTGCAATATTATAATATCAAAACACAACCACTTGTAAATTGTGAAACTGAGATATAAGTTATTATAATATAATTTTGAAAAATATTCTAAATTACTTTATTCTTATTAAACAAATAACAATTTACTATTATGTTTATTCAATTAAACAATTATATTTCACGCTAGTCAATAACAGTTAGTACTAGTCGTAAGAGACGGTACTTTTACGAGTTAGTTTGTACATGATGACACTCTTCGTTGCACCGAACTTTTAGGAGCCGCACAAATTTAATTTAATCACCTATTTTCTGTTTTTGTTTTAGCTGGTGTCTTCTGACTCTGATTATGGTGGTATTGAACGTGTGGTGCGGTGTGCCGCGCCCGCCGAAGGTTTTAACATCCGTGCAAAATATTACTCATATCACCCTAAAATCCACCACTGAAAAAATGCTCGGTAAACTGTAAAACATATATGTGTGATTTTTTTTTGGATTTTATGGATTTTTATATATTTGCTGTTTTTCAACAGTAAAAAATGAAGTTCAACGAAGAAAACATGTGCCCTTTCCACTGGTGAATCAATACAGCGCAACGACGTCGAAAAACGGTAATAAACTATTACAAAATAAACAAATATTAAACGCTTTCGTGACTTAGTATTTTAAAATATTTTTTAAAAAGCATGTTTATACACTATAATGAGGTTATATACTATAAGGACAAATAAAGCACAAGAGAATTTTCGTATTGACCTAGATTTGAACCCACATCGTCAATAAACTATTTTGGAGAAATAGCCAATAAGGTGTACACCATGTACCTATCCAGCCCAGTCGCATTGACCATCACTTGCAATATAAACTCGAATTTATTTATTATTCACTGTTAATAATTTTATAACTCTATGTTAAGAAGTGGCACTCCACTTCTTCACATCACGGCGCGAATAGATAAAATGACATATGTGACAAAAAAAAGTGGTGAATATGAATATGGATGGACAAGTAAAGGAAGACTTAAAAGGGTTGTGTAAAAGCTAACATGAGGGTTGTGTGAATGTTGACAAACAAGACAAATTGCCCGGTGCAAAATAGTTTGTAACATAGTAAAGTAAATGATAATGACAAAGAGAATCAAATCAAAATAATATTTATTCAGCGTAAGTCTTTATAATCAATTATTAACGTCAAAACAAATGAAAAACACCAACACATCAAGCTTTATATTCGAACCATGAAACCCACCGTTATTACGAGAGCTATAAGAGCTGTTTTGATGTCTCCCTGTAAAATCTGAAGCGTTACTGTATGTATGTGAAATATTTCAAGGTGTGTGTTATATCAAGGTGAAATATTTTGTAATTTCACACCTATTCGGAAATTGGTACATTCTTTATTTTCTATTTTCAATCGTAATTTTCTACACTATACATAATTTAATGCAACAATAATATAATCCGATTATATGTATAGACACTAAAGTCTTAAAATGGCTTAAACAAACCGTGGGTCTCATAATGGAGTAATCCTGGAATCAACCTTTCATCAGAACTATAGGTATGAGTAAGTCACCAAATCACACTTAGACATTTCAAAGAATTATACACAACTTTAGCATACTGCAAGCTGCAATTACAAATTATTTGACAATCTCTTTCCAACAGTGATAGCATTGGTGAACATTTATAAGAATCATATGTAACATTTTCAAAACAAACATATGATAAAATAATAATTTTAATGTATTATGTATATAATATTAAACTTAATATAATAGTAAACATTGTCTTATAATGATAACATTTGATCGAATGGCAAAACTATTTTATATTTTCTATGAATACTATTTTCATTATAATCATTATAATATTCATTATAATCATGTTATAAATTAGAATTTTAACTCGCATCTTGAAGTGTATTCGATATTCGTAATATTTTATTTAACTGATTTTCCAAAATTCAATAGTATAAATTAATAGGTCCTATAAATGTATTACACTAGTATAAACACGCATGAGAGTAATGATCTGGTAAGCTATACTTATAATTGCCTACAAGAGATTATAAATAAATTATATCTATTAGAGTATCAAATGGAACTAAAAGTACTGGAGACAATTTGTACTTGATACTTCAACATATACGGGCTTATCAGTTCTCGTTCTGGTTCAATAATAAGCAAATTATTTTTAGAACTAATTATTTCAAGATTAATTAAACTTGCTTCTTTTGTCGCCATCCTAGGGCTGTCCATGTGGATATTTCAACACAATTAATTTTAGCAATAAATATCTTTTCTTCTATGCATGTAATTATATTTATAAAGAGATAATGCAATAGTATTATTTTGGAACTCATATATCTGTAAATAATATATGTAATTGTAATTATAAAATAAAGATATTCTGAGATTGGAAAATAATGGAAAATTGATATGTAGAAAAAAAAGGAAATGCAAAAATTAATATTTTCTGTAACTCTTAAATTAAATAAACTTAGAATTACGTACGTGTTATTTCGTTAGGCAGTAAGTACTTTTCAAAGCTTTTATTAAATTATGTAAATTTTGTATAGAGCCAACTACAGATCCCCCAGTAAGAGTCTTCCGAGCCGTCCGAAATTTCAAAGCGTACCTGCCTTGCGCCCCTGGAAAAATATTCCTCGACGGGCCCGAAGCGTATGTTGTCTGGCTGAAAGACGACGCGGAGGTCATTCACAGGTTCCCGAATGAAAACAGTTTGCAAACGTTTGTACAAAAGCATCTTATATCTACCGAAAATATGTTGCTCAAGTATTTTAAATAATAGCTTACGTTGCTACGTTTAAAATTATGAAAAAGTTTTGGCTTAAAATGTTTATATCTAATAACTTAAAAAAACTCATTTGCTTTATTGTATACATAAGTAAAAAAGCCTGGCTTTTCGATTATTTTACACTTTCGCACAAATAGATAAGTATCAACTGTAAATTTAAAAAAAGACCACGCTTGCGAATTCACTGGTAGGTATACTCCCACTGATCAGAAATTAATTAATGTTTCACTTGTTCACCTGTTTTTACCTATTCTTTTTTAAGTTACCAGAGGAAATCATAACGCTCACGTTCACTACTTTGTATAAAAAGTCACACAGATAATTTCTTCGACACACAATAAATAAATATGGTCAGTAATTTATAGAATAGTGGGATAAATAGCAAATTCTAATATTTCTAACATTTGATACATGTACTTAATTGTAAATGTGAGTAATTTGAGTCCAATTATAAAGATGTAATAAAATGAAACCAGTCAATAGCAATACGCTCATTCTTTGACTAAGATTCAAATTAATTTTATATCTGTGAGTTTGACTTGATCTGGTCTATTTAACAAACATAAATGACCAATTGTGTTAGTTATATTATTGATGTAGAGATTAGAGATGTCTTCAAAAAGAAATAGCAATTCTCAGGAGTGGGGGATCAACCTTAGTTAGATGATGAGTAACGCTGCGAATATTTATGATCGCGATGATTAAATTTCCTAAGCCTTGTTATGGGCTCTCCATGATTTTTTATAAACCGACACATTTATTTCACAGGTATTTGGATCCAAATAATTTACTAGGAAATTCGTGCCCTGAGAAAAAATGCCACGACGGTACATCTCTTTTTTTACCAGAAGTGGCAGAAAAAGACGCGGGTCAATATAGGTGCAGGGTTCATTATCAAAATCTATCTTCTGTAGACTATGTAATTGATTTAAGAGTTGTAGGTGAGATAACTAAGTTTTAATTATTGGGGCTTTATTAACATTAGAAGCAAAAATGCTTTCTCTATTTAAAATATTTATTAAGTTTTATTAAATATTACTGAATATATATAATAAAGAAACACAGAAGTTTATACGAGTATATAAACTAGATTTCATAAATGCTAAAATGATAAATTCCAGAAGCATCAGACCTGCCTAAGATCTATACTGCAAACCACACACTGATTACAAGTTATATAGGACCTTTGGATCTTGGCTCCAATGTAACTCTTCTCTGTGAAGTAGTCGTCAGTACGTATGACTCCTTTGATAATTTGTGATAAAAAAAAGTAAAGTTTGGTTACTCATAAATATTTTTTTCTAATATTATAGGCGAGAAATAATGTGCATTGAATTGGGAATTTTTGTTACAAAGTACATTTGTCTAAATAATTAATTTATAAACATCGCTTGATTATGTACAATTAAGATTTTATCACCTATTTATTTTGAGTGCTAATAACTAACTTAGGATTGAATGAAAATACTATTTATATATTAAAGTTTGTAATAAAAACTATTTTACTTTGTGATCTATCAATCAGGTTTCGGACCATTAATTGGACGTAATAATTGAGTTTAATTATAACCAATGTTAAACTCGTGAATGAGTTGGATGCTTGTTGCGTAATTACTTCCAATTTTCCAGTGACTTTTTAACTTGCTATTTTAGTTGAACCGCCAACTACATTAATATGGCTTCGAGATAATACTATAATAGCCCGTGTGTCTACCACTAAACCGGGCATCCTACAAGAACGCATACACCTCATTGATATTAAGCGAGATGAATACAAAAGACGTTATCAATGTACGTCTTCCAATTCTGATGTGACCGAACCTTTTGTGGCATCCGTCGTTATAGAGATGCACTGTAAGTAATTACTTCCGAGACGTCTCCTACTAATGCTACTAACCAAAAAACATAGCTAACTTATTTATTTAAATGAAATTGAAAAATCAATGTTCTAATTATTAATATGAAATTGCCGGTTTGTACTGAAATTTCTGAATTTGAGAATGTTGGTTTTCTAATACTTTTTATATTTAATAAGTCGATAACCAAGAAAGTAAACTTTAATACACATGGTAATAGCTGTCGTATAAGTAATAATGTAGTTAATTAAATGTACCTAATGAAATGCAAATAAAAATGTTTACTTGATGTAACCAATACTATACGAAAACACTATTTTTTCTGATTGAAATAAACAAATTGTAAGTTTCCATTATTACCACAAAAAGTTCACATTGTTATAAAAAAACAGATTCGAGTAATATCTATTAAAATATATTAATAAAGTTAAATAAAGTTAAATAAAAAATAAAGGCAATTTCATAGTTAAAGTTTTATTGAAGTATAATAATGTGATAGCTCTAAAAATGTACTGTCGCAGTGCCGCCACTCAGTGTGGAAATCCGTCTGAACAACAAATACGAATTCGAAGTAGATCAGCCTAGGGTTGTCGACTGCGTGGTAACAGGTTGCGTTCCCATGCCGACAGTCGATTGGTATCTTGACAATACGTTGCTGAAGCCGACTTTACATAAGGTCAGTCTAATTAATTAAAGCATTAAAAGTCTGCCTTTTTATCTCCGAAACAAAATTAACACAGTATGTGTTCAAGTCGTTATCATTATCATAACTTATGAGTTATAATAATCCCACAACCATCCCTACTAAAGGACACGAGTCCGTGACATCGCGCTGACTAGGTGTGGCCGTGTGTGGGGCTCTCCGGTTTACGACGACGGTCACTAAAACCCTCCGGAGTTCTCTGGGCCCATATCGGGACGCATGTGGCGGGGTGCGCTTTCGCGATTCTACCGCCACAGCGGGCTACGGCTAACGGGCTAGCTCGACCTATTATCTAAGAACACTTGGGCAATCCCACAGGTAGCGAGGCACTGATCGACGTGCGCGGCACCAAAGGACACGAGCCTAATTTAGCCCGGGCGATTAGGTCTTAGTCAACCACACTGACTCAGTGCGGATTGGTCGACTCGCATACACCTTAGATTTTTTTTATCCTATTATATTATATCCCAAAAGCCGGCCTCTATTACTGGTCGGTGTTTCTGCACTATGGCTTTGCAAATTCTTTTAGTAAATAATAAAATTACTTTTTATGTTGTAATCTATAACATGTTATTTTTATTTTAGGAGATACACGACGGAAATTACACAGTATCCTCCCTTACATTAACTGCGGCACCGTCATACATTAATAAACACAAGTTAACTTGTCAGGTACATAATGACAACACCTCCACTTATACGGACAATGTTCCTATTTATATTGGATGTAAGTACGTCAGCCTGCTTTAAATACATTTGTCACGGGTTTGAAATGCCATTCCGAAACTAATACATGACACAAAGCTTGCTTTTTAACACATTTTACATTTTTAAGCAATATCGCTTCTTAAAAATATTACTTATTATATTAAATTAATTAACAGTTCGGCCCCGATGTGTCCGGAATACGAAAAAAGTATTAAATGTGGTCGAAGGGGAGGCAGAAACTGTGACGTGCATGTATAAGGCTGCACCGGGACCCATACATTTCAGTTGGGTCTTTCCAGACTCTAGAATTATTAACACATACGGTGAAGTAAGTTGGTAATTCACTTCATGTGTTTGAAACTTGAAAATATGCACCAAATTCTAAGAAAAAATAAATTTAAGAAATTAATGTTAATTTTAAGAAAGCTCACAGCTATATTGTAAGGTTACAACTCAAAAATAACACCTGAATTATACATGCATCTTTTGAGAGTTTTATTTTTGTTTATGTTTTAAGGTTTATTTTTGTTTATATTTTGTTTGTGTTTTTCAGAAGGTATTACACCAACGAAATATTTTTTCTACAACACTTACATGGAAGCCAAGAGAAGGTGACATAGGTATACTGTATTGTCGAGCTGTTAACTCATTCGGTGTTGAAACCGAGCCGTGCTCCTATGAGTTATCACAAAGCAGCAAGCCCGAATCTCCTAACTGCGTAGTAAACGAGTTTACGAATAGTAGTGATTTTTGTGGCAAAGGTATTTAATACATTTTATTTTCTTTTGTTCTGTATTTGCCAGGTTGAAAGAACGTTTAATAACTCATGCCTAAACAATGAAAAAGTTTAACACTGCGCTTTTAAACATGTCAATAAATTATAATAGGAATTTTATCGGCATCGACACTTAAACAAATGAGATGATAGCCAATATGTTCCTTATCCTTTGTAATGAGTATCTATTCAATTGTGCCCTTAATCGTACTGGCGCAAAATTATTTCTTCCAAAGACGGACGCCATTAGACGACTAAAATCACAAAATAATTAACAAAAAAGGACTTAATATTTTACTAATATATAGCAGCGTTTTGCCACTACACGAATGTTAAACACACTCTTGCTTAAATCAATGGTTTAGTCAGGCTGCGAAGTTGGTAGCCAACTTTCAATGCATTTGTATGTCAGCATTAAATATATCCAAGTCTTTGGAAACTCATCTGGTATTTGGCCTGATTGCAATGAAAACCTGACATTAAATATTTACGAGTACGCTAGCAATCCGAGGGTAAACACTACTATTTAATATCAAATCAAGAAAATTATTTAAACTTGCAATGTTTAGCGGAAGATAGTACTTTCAATTTGAAAATAAATCCAGACCCATAATATAAATTACCAATTGTATTTTTATTATGAATCTCGTATGCAAATAAATAATATTACATTAATAATTTTATCACGATCATATTAAAAAGAATATTCCAAACAAGTACTATCCCTAAATGTCCCTAAATGTCCGTCTTAATTTGTACAGTCTTGGCATGAATTAGATATTTCATTCCATTAATTCTCACTCCGAATCGAGTACTGAGTTTCCGTGCATAATATCAGAAAAACACAAATCTTCAGAAAATGGCCGGTGGCGTAAACTACCAGTTTAGAAGAAAAAGATTCCCAAAAAGAAAAATGCGGTTACCGTGAGAGAATAATATGTATTAGGAACCAGTTCAATTAAAAACATGAAATCTTTAATATTCTTTGATAATTTAATATTTTAGTAATTTTGAAATATTAAATGCATTATTAAGCTAGAAATATCACAATAAAAACATAAAAGAAAGCTATGAAAATGAAGCTTTAATTGTACAACTTTAATTTTTACAAATAAGTATTGCGTGATTTTAAATTTACAAAAACTGACTATGTTTTTAAACACAAGGATCTGACATTTGACTAATCGGTAATTTTACAAACCAGTATTTTATCTAATTCTAAATACTTACGACAACAGTCTGTCATTTTGTTTTACATATTAAACACCTAAACTGAACATTGTTTTATCAGGAGTCGCTATTTTTTCTTTCTGTTTTCTATAATACATATTTACTAGCGGTCTGTCCTATTGGGATTTTTTTTATTGGTCGCTTCTAATCCTTCTGAGATCAGTGCCTTTAACTAAACAAACAACCAAAGTTTTCCGCTTTATAAACTTATTATAAATTTTGTATCTTTACATAAAATTCAAATTAAACATTACACTTGCTTTTTCTTCAATAAATCTGTATTGTTTTTTAAGTTGAATGTTGATACGTAGTTATTAACAGTAAATAAAATCTACTTCGGCTTTCATAAAAGGTGAACAATGCATTGAAGGTTTCGACTGGTGTCGATAGTACTTAGTGTAGCTACCATGAGTTTACATTCGTTTGCAAACGATATCGACTACGTACTTATCGAAAACGATAGCAAACTCATGGTAGAGCTACAGTTGTCGAATTGGTAAAGGCATCGACTGGATATGTACGAGACAATTTTTTTTCGTGGAACTTCTCATATACATAGACTCGTCTCATACAGTCACAAATACAAAACGGTAAGAATATGGCTTCTCAAGAATACTATGAGAAATCATGATCCCTCTTTTGTAACCTCTAACCTTTTCTGTATAGTTTGTAGCATTACATCTGTCATCAATTGCCATTATACTTATATATACGTGTATATGCTAATGATTGAGGAGATAAAACAAATAATTTATTCTAAATTATTACACCGTGTTATATTCCAATAAAAATACCTCATATAGATGTTACGGGCAACTTAAGAAATCTGGTCCCTATGAATAATGATCGGCCTGTATCAATAAGGCCCATGTCTCATGGGCCATTTAATTAAAATTTCATCCCTAATCACCTTTCCCGGTCAGTATAAATAAGGGCAAATACGTTTTGGGCAAAATAATAAATCAAATGAAATGAAATGTTTTTGTTTATTGACGATATAAAAATTCGAAATTCTAATAGGAAGAAACATAAAAAACGATTTATCATAATAGTACAAAAGAAATTAAACAATTTAACGTAATAACATAAGTAAGTAAGTAAGTAACATTACCCTTATTTTTATACAATTTTGAGCAAAATGATAAAACACATGAAAAGTATTATATAATAATAAGGAACATAAAAAACTATTTAACATAATAGTATAAAAGACATTTAACAATCAAATATAAAATTATGAAATTAAATAAAATTACTAGTTACCTTTCCTTTATTTTAAATAAAATATTTTTCTATAATCAAATGTTTTGGTAAATACAATACTGAGTTTAAATATAGTAGATTTATTAAATGGACCACGGGCTGTCGGGCATTATAATATAGACCGGTCTAAGTAATAAAAATAGTAAAATTAATCAAATAGCCCGATTAATACGGGCCTATTAATCACGTTGCCCGTAACATAGATAATACAGTAATGAGTAATTATTATCTATTGAAACTGGACTACTTGCATTTTTTCTCGTTCATAAAATAACTTACAGATACGCTAATATTTTTATGGTTACATTCATTACATTTGCATAAGTCTTACGCATTTATTCTTAACGCATGGTGCAAAAAATTACTAGAGTTGTAAGTGTTACTACATTTTCTTAGCATCTTCAGATCTCCATCTATCCTTTCAGAATTCTTTACGTAGTAGCAGCTAAGAGAAGAGTGTTAATACTACCTATACTTGCTACGCGTATTATATTACTTCCTAGAGATTAGAAATGGTTCCGAAATGGTTAAGGATATAATTAATGTCGTTAATTCAAAGGCTGGTTAATACTGGTATTCTAAAATCTAACTTGATCTCTAATAGATGCTTGGTTACACTTAGTAAGGGATGATGCTATTGCGCCCACATAGCGCCATCCTTTTCTAACTCTCCCTAAGCGGAGGTTTGAGTTAGAATTTGATTTTAGAATACAATCCTTAGATTATTTGCAATGTTCTGTACGTGGACTTCTGTCCAAGTTTGTACTACTTAAATATTAACTCGGCATTTTGTAAGTTTTACAGTTTCTACACACATTTTAGTATTGATATGATAACTTTATATTTGATAACCGTTAAATGTAGTTGTATATTAGGTTAGTTATATATACAGTTTAACTACAAAAACAGTTTTTATTGCGTTAGAATAGAAACGAACTCAAGATCAACCTGTATTATCCGACTTGCTAAAGAGCGGACATTGTTATACGTAGAAGGAAAATGTAAAAACCCACAATACCATTTATCGCTAAAAGTAATTATTTAATTTAACAATCACAAATTATCCTATGTCAAAATAATATAATTATTGTATAGCGATAAACAGCAATGACAATAAACACGGAAGGTAGGTATTTCAAAAATAACCTCTTTGTTCCAGGTGATGATTTAAAAAAACCTGCTGAAGATAAATCTCATATTTACGCGTTTGTTGGTTTTATTATCTGTATAGTCACATTTTGCACGGCTTTATGTTTAATCAAGATATTTATGTCTAATCGGCGAAGCGGGCCTTCGGCACCCGGTAAGTTTAATAAAACTTTATATAAAATATTGTTTATAGTAAAGTGTTGTGCGGCATTTCTTTAGCAACTAATGATCAAGAGGTATTTAATGAGTTAACCAGTACGCAATGAATAAATTCTGCTAAACATAATTTTATTGCCTGTTAGACCATGGAAGTCCGTCACGCCCGTCAGTCGTGCGAACAATATGTCGTACTCACTGCCACCTAAAGTTCGCAATTCTTCGGAATCTGTCGATAACCCTGGTTCTTCCGTGAATTCCATCATTTCTGATAGGATCACGCAGAAAAACTTTAAATTTAGCCTCTCTATTGCCCAATGGATGACTTTGAGCCTCCTTGTAACCCATTAGCCTGACTGACCAAAAAAGGATAAGGCCAGACCAAAACATGATCATGGTAACACACTCGAATCAAAGACCTCGTCCAAAAATATGCTGTGTAATTTCCTGAACGCGTTCCAGTTGCGTTGGATCCGTCTTGAGCTCTGGTCCTGAAGGTGACTGACAATGTGGCATTTTAGTTAAATGACCGCTCTGGTGAGACTGAAGTATTTTCCAAGTTTCAACGGAATCGAAGTCTTTATCATAAGCCACAAACGCCAAGTACAATGGCTGCCGAAACGTATGAATATAGACTATGTTACTGTAGCATTTCCGTTTCCTTAGACCGCTTTATTTAATAGGAAAGTTATGAAACCTGAGCCACCATAAGTCTGTACTATGCTTTAAGTATTTTTCCTTAAAGTATGATGGAATAGAGAAGCCTTTAAAGGGGCTTTCGCACTAGTCTACCCGCCTTCTGAAACTAACTTGTGACTCCATCATCACCCGGTACTGTACCAGTATTTATGAAGTATTATTGTTCAGATAGAATTAACAAGAATATGATACATTTTTAATATTTTCATTGTGTTGAATAATATTAACCATGACCTGTAAGTTCTAATATTTCTTTTTCATAATACCCCTTATTTCGTTCTAGGTAATTATTACCGAGAAGGTGATGTCGCGCCTGAAATACGGACACTTGCTGGTACTAGTTGTCCTGTACATCATATTGAAAATGTAAGGAAAATGCCTCTATATCTGACACGTGGGTCGTGTCAGGCAATGTTTTATTGAAACTGACCTCTTCTACAGAGATTTTAAATCTCATTTAGTAATTAAGAATGAGCATGAAGAACATGAGATAACCCTTAAGGGGCATGTAGGCATAATAACTAATTAGGTCCCCACTATATTGATGTAACTTATAAATCCATTATAAGTTTAGCCATATTATATTAACAGTAGTATTATGGCCTGTCGACTTAATTATTCATGTTATCGTGATAGATATATGTATGTAAATCGTTTTCAATATATATTTATCTTATATACTGTAAGACATCAGTAAACTTAATTGTAATCTATTTGTAAGTAGCTGAAATCTCGTAGTATAAAATGTCTATGTCGTTTGGCAATAAACCTTAAAATATCCATTTACGACGATTTAAAAAATATTCACGCTGCCTATTTCTTATCTATGTCAATTCAAAAAGATTTTAATGGTATTTTAATATCTATAAGTATATTTTATATAGTCTTCGAATAATATGAATGTAAATTAGGATTTTTAAGTATGTATTTTTCTATTTATATTCAGCGTGCTCAATTTTTTTAATTTATATCACCCCTTCCATATTCTCGTATCGGTACATTATATCATAACTATTCGACAACCGGAAAGAAGTAATATACATAACCTGTAATAACACTAACAAATAGTGTTATTATGAGCGTTCTCTTCCAGCTATTATCCCAACTAATATTATAAATGCGAAAGTGTGTTTGTTTGTTTGTTTGTTTATTTGTTTGTTTGTTTATTTGTTTGTTTGTTTGTTTGTTTGTTACCTCTTCACGCTTAAACTACTGGACCGATTTCAAAAATTCTTTCACCTTTGGAAAGCTACATTCTCCCCGAGTAACATAGGCTACTTTTTATCCCGGAAAAATCGACAGATCCCACGGGATGCGCAATAAAGGCTTCGCTCAAAAACTACTGCACAGATTTTTATGCGGTTTTCATCAATAGATAGAGTGATTCTTGAGGAGTTTTGCGGCATTTTTTATCTCGGAAAAACGGATAGTCCCACGGGAAGCGCGATAAAATCTTCGCACCATAAACCGACTTCCGCGTATATGTAGCCGTGGGCAAAAGCTATGACCCTTAACCCTCTATACACCCAATCCCGAAATCCACGCGGGCGAAGCCGCGGGCAGAAAGCTAGTTAAATATAAATTTGTCCACAACTTCTTATTTGACGTTTCATCAGAATTTTCTTAATCCAATTTTCAATATATCTTAAATATCGAAAGCGAAATACTAACCGTGAAGTAATTTACCTATTAAGTACCTTACATTACAGATTCTGATGTTAAAAAAAATTACCAAACCATCTTACAATACCAACTTACAATAGCATCCTAATATAAGTTAGACTCGAGTACAAACTACTTTGTATAAAAATGTTTCACAAACAACATTTGTTTCACTTAAATCGAGAAAATATCATGAAATTCTCCTCCTTGTCGCTAGCAAAAATATTTTTAAAATATTTTTTATTACAGGGTACTTTATCAGATTTTTTCGGCTGAAATATGCGGTACAAGTTTAAAAAACTTGTTACAAACTTTATAACCCTTATAAACTTGTTTATAATTTTAGATTTACCTAATAGTAATTATATAAATTGTGTGTATGTAATGTTATGGAGACGAAAAATATTTTTCGATGTAATGTTGTAGATGACATCATACTGTGTATCTTTAATAACTAAAATTACACTATTTGCATGATTAGTGTTCGCAAACTAATCTCTAATTAGCTGTATGGATTAAATTTTCTCCACTAAATGATTGAATAAATTCCGTTGATTGAATACGTAGTAATTCATTCTTCATTCAAAAAATCATTATAATGCTCGATATTTGTTATTATTAATTTAATTCTATTAAAGAATTCACTAAAAACTAAGACTGAAGTTGTCCCGATGTATGTATTTCTTTGCCTTTCACGCAATATTTTTCTTTCATCTCTTACCTTCATCATAATTTTCTTTTTTTTTTCTAGTCATGCAGTTCAAAAACCTTTCATCTTTTGCCGCTATCTCCACTTGCTGCAAGAACCGAATATGCTGTTGATACATATTATGTCTGATCATCCTCTTGTTTTTATTTGACATGTTATCTCAAAATATCTATTGTTAACGGTTACTTTACATTTTTGTTCCTTATTCTATGATGTAACTTGAATGTTTTTCTAACATTATTTTTTTTAGATTTTTTTATTGAAACAAAAATGTAAATATGTAGTAATTACTCGTAATGCTTAGTTATTGTTAAGTAAAAGGATATAAAATAAAAACAATAATTATGACAAACAATAGATTTTAATTTTTATCCAAGGGTTCTAGTTTATTCTTCTACTAGTTATCTAGTTCTTTATCAAATCAAGATTTTGTCAAGACAATCTTTGATTCGTAAGTAGTAATGATGTATGAAACTGCAACCTGGTCACTTACAGTGGACCTTATAAGAATGCTATATCGGAGTTTCTCTATGTGATCGTACCAGAAATGACGAAATTCAAACGAAAACTTCATGGCCCAAAATATTACATTCAGTAGCTAGGGCGGAAATGTTCTCGAATGATTGGTATATACCAGATATCGCAGCGTAACAGAGATCTTTCACTTTAAATTCATCGTCTGCTTTTAATGAAATTTCCTCCAGATATTTTGACCACGTCAAAATATTTTATTTCTATAAGAAAATCATATATAAGGCAGATAAAGCCTCATGCGCAAAGCTAGCTACCGATACAACCGTTTTTAATTCTACAGCATTCAATGCGGTAAAGCTTTAAAAAGACATCAACGCGTAGCTGAAAATTTTTTCTTAGCACCAAGCTGGTCTTTGATACTGCTGCAGGTTCTCAAGAAGGTTTATAATAAAAAAAGAAAACTAAACAATTTAAAAAAAATTGACGACTTTGTAATTAATATTGTGATAAAGTTTTAATTAAATAGATACTTGAATTTGTAGATAAAACAAAAAATACTGTAATGATGACTTACCATCATTTTATATTTGACATGATGAAAAATATTAAACTATAAAAAACTGTAACTTTAGTAAAGGCAGCATGTTTCTATTTTATACCATTTCCATGAACCTGTCTACATCAGGCCCCTAATAGTCCCATCTTTTATTATCTTATAACTCTGAACAACTTTCGTTGAATCAACACGTTTCTATCTCAATCTATTCGGATTAATTAGAAGTATTTACTTTAGTTCCTTATAGCTCCATTGTTTAAAAATTGTCAATCACGTTACACAGGATTCTAAACAATTATATTAAGAGAACATGTTTCTATCACAATTTCATTTTGTTGAAGCATTGGGGTCTGGAGGTAGGTTAAGGAGCCTAGAGCTTTAATTTTTCAGATCTAATTTAAAACAGCTCAAATCTAATTTTTCAGAATTTTCTCGAATTGGCCAGGTTTTTAACAACTTTCGGTGAGGCAACATTTTCTATCTTAAGTCATTCGAATGAACTTGTAGAGTCTTCTTAAGATTTTTACAACTACAAATTTCACAAATTTAAGTGAACCCGTAAGGGTATCTTCCCAGATTCCATTCCAAAATTCATCATCATAATATTCTATTAATACCACATTTACATATGCCTGCAAAGCTTGGTGTTGACTAAATAACGGAAACATGCATAGTTACATATGTATATATATTTATAAATATAATGTGAATATAAGGAATAACAAAGAGGCCTTGCTAGTTTTCTTGCTGTTTTCTTATCAGTACAAGATCTTCCGTCGAAAAGTGACAACATCTTCAGAAATATATGAAAAATATAACGCGTTAAATATAAAACACACCCGTCTTATATTTAAGGCTTCATATTTATTTTAATACAATACCAATTTCAACTCAATTTTCCTGGGTTAAGTCTGATAATTATTAATGTTGATATAGAAAACAAAATGGTATCCCAATACGAAAATCAATTATGTTTATATTTAAGAGAAACCATGTTATGACATGAATAGAAAAACAAAATTAACATTACCAATTTTATTTCATCTTTATTTCAGCCAAGAGACGACCATGCCGACGCCCCCAAAAATAATAGTTACATAGCCCTACCCCAAAGATCTCCAATCCGAACTGTGACATTTTTCTGTCGTTAGGTTGGAAAGGTCCTTGAATAGTAAATATATACTGGAAACCGCTGTACCCAAAAATGTTCTGGAACAAACATTAAAACATAATAACCATATATATATATGATTGTGAAATTACAAGAGAGAAAATACGAATCTATATAAATGTTAATAGACAAGTAGTAGAATGAGAGTCTGACGAATCAATAAAATTATTAGACAACATTTGACTGATTTTTTGATTGGAAGCATTTATTAATGCTTAAACTTAAAGTTAAAACTAAAATAGATTTGAAGTCGAATATGTCAAATGGTATCAAAAGAACTATTACAGCTAATACGGCTATTATTATTACATCACAGCTACGTAAACTCAACGTTACATGATGGAGTTATGGTTTAAAAAAACTATATTGATAAAGGCAAGGCGTTAATTCGAAAGAGGGAATTTCGGAGTGTTTTATGTTGACTATATTTTAGATAATACATATCACATTAAATAAAAAGCAAATAAAAGAAAGTTACTGATATACAAACAAGATAATGTAAGAAGTTTGATTGTATATCATTGACTTACGTTTATTAGTTTTGGAAATAAAATATTTATTTGAAGAGAATGATATGGAATCTAATCACCCTGATAATATAGAAACTAATAATTTAAACCAGCAGCGAAATTAATACTAGTATCAAATTTGTGTATTAATATTTACAACACATTTAAACGTTAAAATATGTCAGGTTCAAACCATCCGTTAAGGATTGACTTAAATAAATATTTTTATAGTATTTAAAAATAACGTTAATTATAAGTGGTTGAGTAAAATGAAAGTGAAATAAATGTTTTGTGAGAAAAATAAACATTTGAAAAGTAGATTGTTAGAAATTGAAATTCGTTAGAAATTAACATCTGTTTGTATAACCTTAATTCCATATACAATAAAGAAGAACAAAAAATTACTATTTTGTGTTGTGTTACATCTAACATCTATCAAATATATCAATCTAACAAACTATAAAGCGCTTAGTTATACGATGCATTTTAATCCAGAAAAATCTGAAAAAGGTCAATAGCAATACAACAATTAGAAGTCATTAAACACATCACTTTTTTAATGTACACTAAAAACATTATTCTAATCATAACACTCTACTAGCACTGATGATACAAATTCAAGAAGCGAATCAAATCGTCGTAACTACTTTAATCGCAGGAAAAACAATCCGTGTGAATCGGGCCATCAAAATCGATTGACTAGAGAAAAGAACTGGAGTGGCTCGCATGCTTAGCACCCCTACCACTGGTTGAAACACTTTGCGCATTGTTATAAAAAAATCGAAACTTAAACTTCTGAATAATCTATTCTTAAATGCAAGTCAAGCTTAGTGAAAATATCTGATCTTTTAAAGTCTCTATTAGTTTTTATTCGAATTTTGATCTCCAGTCCTAAGGTAGAGCCGCAAAAATAATATATCTAAAAGATATAGCCCTATAAGTACAAATATAAACTAAATAGTAAAATACAATAATTTAATTAATTCAGCGACTCCAAAAATGTGTTGATTGTTTTTTAAGACTACATTTTTGAAGTAATTAAGTAATATTTTTTTGGTTTTTAATTTAATTTGTTTAAAAAAATTACAAAGACGGGCCAATTCTTTGTAATTTTTTTAAACAAATTTTAATTTTATTTCTTATTTGTTTTCATTAATTTTCTTAATAACCTATGGCTGAATAATAGCATAAAAAATGTATAAAAACTTACAGTGGAATTTATAACTTCTTTCTTTTTTATTATCTGTTTGAAAATCGGTCAATTTATTATTGACACGCTGTTAATAAAAGTTAATGTCACAAATATTTAGAAACTCTTAAATAATAACTATTATACAAAGCATGTATCATAAAAATATTATAAAAAGGTGTAACAACTACTCCTGAACATGTAGTATGGGTACAAATGTCAATTTCCATGGTAGAAAGTTTATACGGTTCTAAGATCCGGAGTGTTTCGGTGTGGAGCGTGGTTATCAAGAGAACCCCGGCTGCGGACACAGATGTAGCGGGGAGCGAGTTAAAGAACGGTACATCAAAGGCCAATATTATATTATATTTTTAAAGTATTTGAAAAATGTAACTTTTATGATACTATTAATATAAATGAAAGCATTTATATTAACATAAAACTCTACTCTAGAGATTCATTTTAATCAACAATTACCATTACATGCTTTACTTTCTCATTGTTTAAGTTACATTTTTCATTTTTAATCAGTACTACTCAACTACTGCCAGCCCTTGATACTCTTTTTAAATATACTAAAGTATCATTAGATAACTAAAACACACAGTTACATGAACGTAACAATAAAGAAAATACTGTAACTATCTGTAGATTTGCATGTCTCACACGAACATTTAATGTAACGTAAGTGAATATAATTTATCATATCAAGTAGAACGTCAGTGAAGTCACATTAATAGAAGTAAGTATAATATTAGTGAATTGAAATTTAGGTACAGCTTGCTCGAAAAGTTTCTTAACAGACTCAATGTGCCATTTATAAATCGTAATTTTTAATTTGATCATAATCTATTGTTGGATCTGGACGAAGGCCAGCAATCAACATCTATAAAATCCTGAAAGTTGGTTTCCAGTGAAGTTTAGGTAGTTCGTGTCTTCTAACTAGGTATTGTGTCCGCTGGAAAATCCACGAAATATTCTTAAAATGTGTTTTCTTAGATATTTCGAAATACAACCCGCATTGTGTTCTATGATAGACATGAAAACATCACTACTTTTTCAAAAAAATAAGTGTTGTGATTTTTTTGATGTGTCTGCTCCCACCAAACCATCACTGACGATGGGTTATGAGTGTTTCTCCGAAATTGCGTTCTTTGTCTGATTCATATGGCCTAATTTTTTTTTCACATTTAAGCTTATAAAACATATTTTTACGAAAGATGGTAACCTAAGATACAATGTGTGAAAAAGGCACACTTTTTGATAAAATGGTTTCCGAGATAATTAACTTTAAAAATTTTGGGGCCATATGAATCAGAATCTGTGACATACTCGTATGAATCAGAATTAGGGATAGAAATGAAATTCTAGTTAGAAAAATCAGTCAATTTTTATTAAAATCACAGTAAATGCACATGATGCTTATCATAATACCTAAATCTAGTCATCACAGCGTAATATGGCACTTGACAATATCAATCATCACAATATTAATTACTTTTTAATACGTTCTGCAATTTTCTTCTTCTCTCTTTTTTCTTCCTTAGATATTACTGGTGGCATTTTTGTGTACTGTAATATAAAAACGAAGATTACAAATTTATTAATAATCATACTTAAAAATGCCTTTAAATAAGACTGTCTCAATTTTGACAACATGCAGGTACAGTATTGTATGTATTTGTATTTGCCACTACAGTAGGTATGTATACAAATAATACACTGTTTGACACATGACTGAAATTTCAATATTTTAAGGAATTTCAAGTTACAGATACCTTATTCTTGACCTGACGTTTCAACCCAATTATGAATAATGTATATCTATTAAAAGGTGAGTAAAAATTGTTTGAAAAATTCTTGAGCGGGAATCGAACCCATGACTCGTTACGTTACAACGGTCTTAAAAGTTTATTGTTACAGTATATTACCCTTTTCGTCTAAGCAGTAGTTTGAGCCTATAAACTACCGCTAAAACTAATAGTTGAGTAAGTAGGTAGTTTCATTAACCACTCGTTATTATTTTATTTATGTTATTTAGTTAATTAATTTTATTTTTAAACTCTCATTTAAACGAAGTTTGTTTTTATTGTTTACCTTTATTTTATTACCTAGACGAACGGAGTTTAATACCAATATATTAGTTTTAATTTCAGGTATAGCCTAATTTTCGAAAATTTTGTCGTCGATAGATATGAAACCCCTTTGACGTTATTAGGACTGCTGCGAAATTTACAGCTACTGTTTTTAGACACGTAAATAACATTAGGTTCATACGAAATGACTTGTTACAGGCGTAACGTGCCGCCAATGTAACGTTTCATTAACAATATGTGTGACATTCTGATTAATATGGTATTTTTACCATATGAATCAGACACATATCAATCAGAATTTTACCCATAAACATCGATAAATCATCACACGTGTGCAATTAAAGATTGTTATTTATACATAGGTTTCTGTTCCCCAATGGCATTATATTTCCCGCAGATTCAAGTTTGAAAACCATTTACTTTAATTATAAAAACGAACATACTAATCAGAAACACAGGTGTACCAAGGCTATATGAATCAGATATTTACCTTTATATCTCCGCGACGACACGAACCAGCCACACTTCTCAGCCACGACCACGTTAACCGAGCCACTGGCTACCACCAGCGCGGGAAAGGGTCGCCTCATGTTTCTTAATTAGCTGGGTACGTTCGAGTGAAGCGCGTGAATATGAATCAGACTTTTGTGCCGGACACTCACTATTTTTTTATTTATAAATAAACAATCGTAAATATTAGTACCATTTTTTTGGTGTAAAGAAACAACTAATATTCTTTCGTAATAATTATAATTTACATCAATTTATCAATATGAAATAATGTTATTGTTAGTAATGTTCAAGAAACTGGGTTACGGACACACCATATTAGTCAGAAGAACTACTTTTAAATATTTTTTTGAAATATTTATATAAATATTATTTAAAAAAAATAACTTGTGCAAGATAGACAATAGTCTGAAATATGTTATAAAATTAATTGCAGACTGATTTGTCAGTTACTTACAAAAATAAACCTCAAGACATCGAAAATTTAGGGTTCGAAGAATCACTCTTATGACCTTTACGATCACGTCGCAGATGTAACTTCTCTAGAATTATGAAAGTACATACTACTATTTTCTTTAACAGTAAAGAAGATATTTCTATACTATTCGCTAGCATACTCAGATAGAAGGTGTTTTAATCGATCTGTATATTTAACTGTGTTTATAAATGAAAAGCGCCAGGGCTCGCCGAGCATCGTGGTCTTAAAGAAAAACATTTTATGTCTCTGCTGAGTTTGCTAAGTAGTTTTAACATTTAAGCATGTGGCTGGCTTTACTTACATGTATATACTTTTAATAGATAAGAAGTATGTGTATTTGTTTTTATTTCTATCTACATATAATATGTTTTAATGTTTTTTTAGATAAGGCGTATCTTGTACCGATGACGTTTCTATACCCATTTTGTGCAATACAATCACTGCAATCCTATCCTATTCTATCTTTCTTCTACCTTCCTTCAAATTTAATACCATACTTATTTTTTTTCTAATTTAAATATTAAGAAGCACCGTGTGAAATAGCGCGAAATGTAAAAAGCTTTTAATATAATAAAAGCTTCCGAAAATCAAAATAATTGTAATTGAGTGTTGTAATAAGGTAAATGTTTATGTGACAGTTATATTCCAATACAACTACTTGATCGTTAAAATATTAAATACTTTACTAAAGTATGTAAACCAGTACTTTAGGTACTTATTATAATCATCGTCCATGATATAATTCATAAAATGTAAGCTTGGACAGAGCATCTGACCAATTTATTATAAAGAATAGATCTCTTGACCAAAATAGACTAAATGTTAATCATATTATATCAAATAAAAAACCCATGCTAAATCATTAAAAAATGTGAAGTTTAACTCTGGAATTTATAAACGAGTATCCTAGGGACGAATTATCTAATTAGGTAAGTGGAAATTCCATAAAAATCTAAATTGATCCAAAGATCTGAAGTTGGCTAAGCTGTGTAAGCGAAGTCACGTGACATAATCTGGACCTATATTCCACAGTGCTGTCGATTGATGCTCTTAAAAGCTATGCCTATAAATGCTGACGTTCTACAGGGTTCTGTGTTAAATCTACACACTCTACAAATCTACATCTAGATTACAATATCTACAAATTACACTGTTTATTCTGCACGATAATAACATACGAGTATGATCTATCGAGAACATATATCATTTATAATATAGCATATATATAGCGCTTTCTGTTCTCATGAATTTAAAACATAAGTAACTAAACTAATACTTTTTACAAAAAATAATGATATAAAATTCAAAATGAGATGATATAATAATTACAGTCATTTAATTTTAGAACTTAATACTTTTTTATTGGCAAGTTATTTTTTCAATCCGTGATCTTATATAGTTTATCCTCATTAGAATCTTAATTGTACAAGATCAATTATGTACATCTGATACGATACGTGATGAGCTTCTCTATTACTCCTCACCTCCATATTATACCTAATACTATAACGAATTGCACATCGCTTTACTTACGAAGCTAACTAATATGGGCTAAATTGCGGATATCTGACTGCTATTTTGAATGAATGTTATAAAATTGTTTTTCAACAAACAAATATTCCTACGTACCCACGAACTACTGCATCTACAGCCAAATACCTACAATTAGGATGATTAAAATAACAATTAATAGTAACTTAATTCTACAATTCCAATAATGATGATCATTTAAGGTATCTAAACGACTTAGGGTTTTTGGTTTCTAATGGCTATTTTTTTTTTCTTTCTCTACATTCTCTACTCCTTCATCTATCACTATGCTGAGAACAATAATGAGGCGTCATGTTTCCTCAGATCTTGATAGAAGCAGGTCAATGTAGGCTGAGATATAGCCACAACTTCATGGGAACACTTCTATCAACCAGGAAATTTCATTCAGCTTGTAACGTTATTATTCTACTTTATACAATTCGAATTAGATCACCTCTAGAAAGTCGGCATGGATTGCCGTAGGAAAGTGCCTGCTACACCCAGCTTATATATACATTAGAGTTACTTCCCCATGACGCTATAATTAGTAGTAAGGATGTTGAACATAGGTGATCTATTAACACCTAAGCCCAATACAACTTTATATTAACACCTTTCGGAATCACGCATTTTATTCATCGTATGTGAAAATGACTTGGATTCTATAGGTAATATGTACAATATAATATTCTTATGTACTTTGAGAAAGCTTTCTTTGAACTATGAATAAATGCTTTGTTGTTGATATAGTAATAAGAAAACATAGGTCAATAGTAAACGCCACTAACCTTTACGTAGTATCTTTATCTTCAACATAGCGGAAAAATCGCCTTCCCGTTTACTCAGTCGCAGCCTCAAAGCATTAAGCTGGTGGGGCCTCTATCTCGCAAAAGAGGGAGGGAGACAGTGCTACGTCGACCAGTCTGCGCGTGAGTCGGTTCCGCGACGCTTTCTAAATGTACTCATGTTTTAATACAATGCATTTCCCACTTTAAGGTTAGTAGATCAATCTACATATCTGAATATTGTGCTCTGTTTCGTGGTGGTATTTAGTTGTGTACTTGTGTTTATTTTGAACCAACAGTGATAAGTGAACCGGTTTGGTAATTCGTACTTAATGTTGACCGAGATGGCTCGGTCAAAAGAATATTTCTAAATGCTCAATTTTGTATTGGAATATTTTGGGTAAACGAGAAGGTGCGCAGGATCACGGTACGGTATAGTACACGGTACGATATCATTGTTACATAACTGTATGTATTACTCTTTTTCTTTAGGCTATGCAAAATGTATTCTGGTTCTACTTGACAGGTAGATTATAGCATGTTCCTTTTTCTTCTCATACTTATACACGAACATGGTTAAGTAGCTCTTTGTATAGTTTTCATTATTAATGGAATATAAGAATTAATAAAATATATATTATGTGACCCTATTTTATCTATGTATTCAACCTATACTTTGCCAAAAGCCAAAAAAAGTTGAATTATCTGTCATTATTTGTGTTCTCATAAACTTTTGTGTACGTTTCAAATGTTGAATCGTCAAAAGTTTTTCCTTCATATCTGTCACACTTTTCCGTTTAAAATATAGTTCCATAATTTTTGAAATGAATAAGTAAATACCTAATTAATAGATCGTTATTTAAGTAATATGCGCCATTTAAATTAGGTAGTACCTACAATTCAACATTATATTACAGACACGGAGTTCAATAAAGTTCAAAAATGTTATAGTAATAATTTATTTTATTCGGTTTTCTGTTGTTCCTTATATCAATATATATTTAAGAGTCGCTAAGTTGTCTGAAAATAGCAAAGGACAAACGAGTTACTCAGTAATACTATATGTTTCGGTCCGAAATTCACAGTACATTCTTGCTTGTTGCGTTTGCTTAAAAGCAAAAGCGTGCTCTCGCTGCGTTGTATGGAGAACTTCGAATTCGTAACTTTGATTACAGGTTTGGATTAGCCCCCCGTTTCGAAATACTCTACCGTAGAAACAGTTAGATACTCCTTAAAATTCAATTCGACGCCTCGCTTGTTAGCGGTTCAACGGACCGCGTCTGCAATTCCAAACACAATTTGATCACTTATACTATATATTATTAAAACATAAATTGACAATATGATTTTATTTGCATCTTACATCAACATACACTGTGGTTTTTGTTGAGCTTGCAGTTTTGCTACCAATCTTACAGAAACCACGTGTACTGCAAGCAACTGTGATTACCTGTCAACAGGTGGGCAGTGTGCTTATTTGTCAATATATAACAATAAAAATAACAGAATTTCGGGTATTTTTTTTAGTTTTTAAAATAATTTATTAATTATAAATAATTTTGAAATCTAAAAAATTAAGCAATGTTTCTTTACATAATTCGAATGAAATGAACACATGTTAAGAATTTTTATTTTAAATTGTTTAATATAGAAACTATAGGTACTTATGAATATAAAAAATTAAGCGATTTTACCAAATCGTAACGCTATGATTGCACTCGACACACTTTGAAGAAACAGCAACATGACGATTTTTCTTCACAAGTAATAATCATATGTGCACTAATACTTCTACAATCTCTTCATCTCAGCTGATGGTGTATTTTTAATACTTATAGAATAAAAATAATTGTCACTTAAAGATATTTTTGTAATATGGATAAGAACTAAATATTTTTTCAAGTAGAATCTAAAAACAATGTTATCCCTCCTTTACATATTTACGCAATAATAATT
Organism: Scirpophaga incertulas; assembly: GCA_036419045.1. NCBI lineage: Eukaryota > Metazoa > Arthropoda > Insecta > Lepidoptera > Crambidae > Scirpophaga > Scirpophaga incertulas. The sequence continues at coordinate 11,288,078 of CM071626.1, read as the reverse complement.
ATTATTTACCAACTTTATTCAAGAAGCGTGGATAGTAGTACATTTAACATGTGCATTAGAAGTTTAATAAAAATGAAAGTCGCTAGACTTTCATGGAAATTATAACCTAAGTATAATGTTATTGGAACATATTTATTAGCATATAAGCTTACTGATTTTACTTAGTCAATTATCAAAGAAGTATAAGCTAAATTAGATTTTAGGGCATGTTTACATTACTATCATTACATTAACTCTTTGACTGAATTAATGAACGGTACATGATACAAAAACAAAAAAGGTGGCATTAAGGTAAACCAGAGCATTAAAATGCGTATATCTAGGCGCTAGGGGCTCTCCGGTCTGACACGACCGGCCTACCCACTAAAACCCCCCTGAGTTCTCTAGCCCCATGCGGGGCACATGGCGGGGTGCGCTTTCGCGATTCTACCGCCATGAGCTCCGGGGCCGGCTCGACCTAGGCCTGGTTGGGCCAACGCCAAGGGAGGGACTGTCCGAGAACCCCTGGACAATCCCCCAGACGGAGACACATCACCAAGGCGTGCGCGGTAGCCAGACGCGCACGCAGCCTCGCGGTAGGGTCATTAGGCGAGCACCGCTATTGCGTGTCCGCCTTCTCCTACCTATCCGTCTGCGGCAGAGAGGAGCGGTCACGACATCCTCCTCCCGCTCCCTCTCCGCTGCCTCCTTCTGCGAGATGACGTTCTCGCAAAAGGAGGCGACAGCCTCCCATTCCGCCTCGCCGCGGAGCTGAAGATAAGTACTATACTCTAGCTCTAGGAAATAACTTTCAATTTCGGTTTTAAATTACCTCTATGTTGATGAGCGCATTATAGTCATGCAAAGAGTTCCAAAGCTTAACAGTCTTAGTAAAAGATTTGGAGCAAGATGTGGATTTCGATTTCATCTGTACAGAAGAACTATGCTGGTGTAGTTGCATTATGTTTTCAAGTATTGATAAAAATAACCTTTATCTCAAGTAACCTTTATCTTTATCTCTTCTAAGTAACCTTTATCTCCCTTGATGGAAAGTGACTTGATGGCGAGTTGGTGGAAATATAATCTGAACTATCGGGACACAATAAACATTATTGTTATGGTGACAAACTTATGTACAGCAGCGTAGATTCTTAGGTGGTAGTTCTTAAGCAACTACTACATGCTACATCAAGAAGGTATCTTAAAAACGATAAGAAGAATAGGGTTATCAATTTTAATAAAACTAGTCACGTTGCTACTGTTGCTTAAAAAGTCGTCATACAATGAACGGTACATAACCATTTGCTTACCAAAAGTTATCGACAAACTTTAGAAAAATAACGTCGTATGATCTTGCACCACGACAATGCAATTTCCCACACGACGAGACACAAATGAGTTTTTGAGGGCGAAAAACTTACAAGTCATTCTATATGCAGTCCTCAACTTGTGACACTTTTTGTTCCCTAAAATTAAGAACCAATTACAATACATTAGTTAAGGAGTCTTCTGGAAGGCATTCAGATTAACAGGTATAACAGGAAGCGCAATTTCAAAGCCAATGGAGCACTCTCAAAGTCTGTCCAGTCATTTTACATTTCCGGGTTCATCGTGGATATTCATTGTGTTCGTCTTGTTAAGGAAATGTTCTTATTATGTTTCTGTACCTATTATCTCTTTTTTGAATTCAGATTTACCCATGACCAAAAATACTCGTTATAAAACATTTTTAGTAATTTAATTTGAAATATTTATGTAGTACCATGGAAAGTCAATAACTAATGATTCCACATTTTTCCGGTAATTGTGAGGCTCGAGAAGAATCAAATTGTGATAGAATTTTCCAATAATTTGAGTGGGGTTATCTGGTATCTGATATAAATTGTTCACTGATAGTTTCTGACTGTTAACTATAAGTTTATAGGTTTTAGACATTTTACTTTAAGGATATTTAAACCTCTTGAAAAACAAGCGCATTTTGAAACATTCAAGGTATTGTACAAGATTTATTTTTCAGAGATGTCAATTACCAACTTCACCATAATTTTTCGTAGTAACTAGTGCATGAAATAAGCATAAAAATGTTTTAAAAATAAATCTGAAAATTAGTATTTCACACAATTATTTAGTTATTAATATTAATATTTAGGCGTCTTGTTTGATTCTTAATATCAAATTTCATATTGCATAAATCATATCATTCCATCGGGAATGCTGATGATGGTAACCTTTCATTGATCGTACACATGAAATAATTATACGTACATCACAAACGTTTCTACGTTAAAAGCTTCTGGATTACTCATAAACCGATGTGGAATTCAATAGGGGAAACCATTAAGTATATGGAACTTATTGGCTTAATGCAATATTTTTGGAATTACTAGTTTATAAGCGAATAGAAATGAATGTAGAATTTTTTTAAATGTTTTGTTTTGATTAATATGGAAGTTTTGATTTAAAATTGTTAATTTTGGAATCATAATGGTTGTAGCATTGATGGTAATGGTCTTAATATCGGGAAACCTTCGTTGTTAGTCTCAATGCTTTCTATTTTTAATGAATATATTGCAATTTTAATGAAGCGACCTTTGTACACTTGTGAAGAAGTTCAAAGGTGTTTGTGAAGTCAAGTAATCCGCACTGGGCTAACGCAATTGACTAAGAACCAAACATCATCGGAGCTCATATACATTCCCACCATGACATTAGCCAACCCTATGTAAGGGGCGATAAGGGCCACAGTCAACCATCCTGGTCCAGTGCGGATTATCTTACTACATACATCTTTGAATATCTTCACAGGTTGCCTCACGATGCTTTCTTTCACCGCATGTCATATATATATAAATTCGAGAAACGAAGGTCATTCGTACAGGGCAGGGTCGACCCCGAATCATCCGATTTATATACAGCGCCACACACACTTAATCATCTTACTAAATAAATCTGATAATTACCATATAGTATATTTATAGTATTTTTCAAGATGTGTCAAAACTTTTTAAAACTTGTAATGTGGGGAAAGTTAGAAAACAATCTCATTTTATTTAAATTAATTCACCGCAGCACAGCTGGCGGAGATGAAGTCAAATATAAAATTGATATATATGAACGAAGATGTTGTTGCTGAAACTAGTCAAAGGTCACGATATGATAATGACATAGGTAAGGATAAACAAAATGTTACGTCTTAAGAAAAATTAAGCAAACGAAAATGAAATTAGATAATACTTATGATTAATTATGATCTCATCTGATATATACATAAAATTAATAAAGTATGCTAGCAGCGCAAGACTGTCAAAGGAGAAGGTATCACTCGCCTGAAATAATGGTAATGATTTGAAGCTATCATATCAAGACTGAATATGTCAAGGGTCAATAGGGGTTTATATTTTTATCATCTCTAATTATTATCAGGTGGAAGGCGATGTTTACTTTTGCCACGAGTCCAGTATTTTGTACAAAACCGAGTCAATACTGAATTTATTCTGTCAGTCTTGTTGGTATCTTGTTAAGATTGATCCACACCCTAGCGTGATTAATTTTCCTGTCATTATTTCATATCGATCGACTAAAAAACTCATTGGTACATGATGAAATTGATTTAAAAAATATATAGAATTAGTAATCTAAAAAGCTATGGCTAACTATCGACGGGTAACCAAAATTATCTCAATCATCGAAATTACAGACCATATAATCATACTCGTACGTTTGAGTGATTATTCAAAATTTGAGATATATAAGCATAAATATTTAAGACTAATTTAGTGTTATACTTAGTTTATTCATTACTTAGTTTATTATATTTTTCCTAATAAATCACTTATTAACTTACAAAAGCATAGAGATAATATTCATTTATTGGCTATAGTCCATCACGAAATTAAATAACAAACATAATTTGAAATGAGATTTCTCAACTAAACCAACACTAAGGCTTAAACGCCTTTCTATTTGCAATTATAGTAATATTAGCAGGTAACTATAAGTTGTTAAGGTTCAATTTGAATTGAGCAATATTTCATTCTACGTACTGACCACACAAATCCTTTCATCGAGTTATAAAATAGATTGAGGTTGTGGCCACCAAATCGCTTTAGTTGTTAGAAACAAGTTAGTTTCTATACACATATACTTTTGTTCAGAAGGGTTATCACAATTTATAATTTTTTAGAATCTTAGTGGAAGACTTTGTGTACCGTTTACTTACAACTTATTTATTTCTGTAGCAAAATTCACATTCCGGTATAAAATATAAGATAGGCAGTGAAATTACTGGGTACTGTTACCTTATCTACATCTTATTTGATGTTGGCAAAGTACGCTGTGATATTTGTAAGGGTGGAAGTAGTCTACTAAAACTCTTTTTCTATGTTAACTATTTACATGATGGATTACCATAAATGAATTCTAATTAACAAAACATCCTGTAAAAAATATAACAAATAAAAAAACTATAAGATTCGCTAACATTATCATCATTTCAGTCAGTAGTCGCCTACTGTCCGACATGAGTTCCCCAAGGATCAATCCTACAGTGCTGGCGTCTTCCTGCATTCTTCACCAAATCGTCAGCCCATCTTGTAGTAGACCGACTAACGCTACGGTGTCTAACGTACACCTGTCTAGGACCTTTCCATATTCACCAATTCTGCGAGCAATCCATTTTTAACTGTATTCAATTTTAGATTGAAGGTTTGAGATTTCTTTTGTGAAAATAATAATTGTCACATTACAAAGAAATTTTCCTGCTAAATTGAATTAAGTTACATTCTTATATTTATTAGAGAAAGTTTACAATGGGTTCGTTTTCAATTTAATAATATAAAAATGCAATTTATGGATTTACAAATCATTTGATTTAAAAAATAAACAGACTTTTTTATGTTTATGTTAGTTAAGTATTTTGATAATATATAATAAATGTAATACTATATATAGTATAGTTGTCGATAGTTCAGTTGTCTAACTGAATAATCTGTTTACACGATCATATATATAAACGTTACAACAAAGAAAATTAAAGAAAAAAATTTATCGCCATAATTAAAACTAAAAGGTAATTTATTTAATATTAAACCTTTATGTTGGAAAAAAGATACTACGAAGATAATATTGTCGTAACTATTGTCGTAAACTGTTGTGGCATTATTATGACTTGTCAGTGACACACATATATATATATATATATGTTCACATATATATATATATATATATATGTGTGTGAACATATATATATATATAGATATATATATATGTGAATATAGATATAATATGGTGTTTTACATCCTTATTAATATTATAAATCGGAAAGTGAGTTTGTTTGTTTGTTCCGCTTTCACGGCCTAACTACTAAACCGATTGCTTTGAAATTTTGCAGACGTAAAGATAAAAGTCTGGATTAAATAATAGGCTACCCGGCCTATTATTTGATCCGGACTTAAATAAAAACTAAATATATAAAACTAAATATATGACGTTTCAAAAAACGCGCGTAGACACGTGTAATTGTCTTCCTATAGGCAGGGTAGATAACACATACCTGGAGGTTATCCTTGATGAAAACTTGTCCTTCAGGAACCACGTCTCAATGCTATCAGGGAAAATCAGAAAAAACATTTTATTATGCAATCCCTAAGCAACCGCGTCTGTAAAAAGACACTCAAAATGGTATACAACTCCGTCCTCTTATATTGTATATCGGTCTAGGGTGGTATATCAAAAACAACTGTAATAGAGTAGAAGATATTACATTCTCCACAGATGAACTGTACAAAGAAAGTGAAGTTGCTTGAATTCACCAACTTTATAAATTAAAAATCGCTGTACTGTTCATAAAAAAAACTATTTCACCCGCTTCAAAACCCTCAGAAACCGAATAATTTTCAAAATTCTACTCACAACCTCTACTCGGAATAAGTTTGCACAACAGCTCAGCCTTGAAATTAAAAGATATTCAGGATCTCTCTGCATACCAATTATATAGTAGTTATTACGCCATGATCTGAGTAAATTTGATTATTTACCGTTTAGCATTAAGTGTTACAAACAAACAAGCCGTGAACTCGTAAAAATATATATTTTATTATTTTAATGTAATTTTACCGGTTCCTGCGACACAGCAGTGGCCGCTGGTAAGGTGATCTTTTTGTAATAAGTTCGATATTTTTGTATAAAAATACCGAATTTAATTTATAATATATTTATAAAATAAAACATTTTCTGTGTTACACAAGTACGAAATTTAACAATAACATAGTTCTAAATGTCTTACGGAAAAATTACTTAAAAATTTAAGAATGATTACATTTTACACTCTTCTTATACTAGAGTGGTAAGTAGCAACTTCAGTTGTAAGGCTATGTTGACCTACTTTTAAAGCATGAGAAGTGAAAAAGTTGTTAAAATGTCATTAAGACATAAATAATACCGCTGAACCAGTCTTAAGTATTTTATGTTACACATAGTCGTTTGATAATTACTAATACAATGCTAAAGAGCGTAACATGGTAACCACAATAACAATGAGGCTTTCACGTGAGGACTTTAAAATTACTTACATGAGTTACGCAGGCGAATTTCGGCTCGATAATAGCAACTTGTAGTTTGAATATTGATTGCTTGCCGATTTTAATTGAGAATCCCCTGATCGTACTTTGCCAAACCAATTTGGTTCCGGGTTCGATGTTTCGAAGCTTTTATGTAGCGACCAATTTATGTAAAGAAAGTAATCAATACATCATCGCACCGCGAACTCTCCAAAAAATGTAATCTCTCTATTTGATTCGAATGTTTCTAGGTCTTCATTATCATTATCATCAACATTTTAATCAGTAAACCCCCACAGGTAGAGGATCTTAATACTGGTTGGGTTGCACTGCTAGTGTCCAGCGCCAGCCTATAATCTTCACCAAATCCGCTGACAATCTTTTTGGAGGCCTATCAACTCAACGGTCAAGCATATGCCGAAATATGCTTGCTTTTAATACATCTTATTATTATTTTCTTAACCCTATCTTCTTATAGCTTCTTCTCTCTTTTTTGGTCCGTAGCCTTACTTTAGGTAACAAGTCGAAGGCTGACATGACATGGCCGAACGTGGCAGCTTACGCAGTAAAACTCCAACATTACATGCTTAATTTAAAAGCAACCATGAAACCTTACATATATAACATACATACATTTCACTAAACAATAATACTACAATTACTTTATAGCAAAAGCTTTAAAGAATAATCAAGAAAGTTATTAACACTTAAATATCTATTTAATATTTATAAGCACATTTATATTTGGAGTCGATGCCAGCTAAGATAGGCATTTCAATCCATAATATGATTATTTCATTCGAGATATAACTAATGCTGGATATAGTCCTGCGCCGTTAGTATCCATCACCATCAATATCAATATATACTTATTAATACTCATAATTCCGAAGTATCACTAATAATTTTTTTTTTTTTTTTTTTAATATTTGTTACACTTACACCGATTAGCCTAGCCCAAACTAAGCTCTATAAGGCTTGTGCTATGGGATCTAGGGTAACGGATACATATATTATACATATATAAATAATTTTTATTGAAATATATATCAACAACCATGACTAAGGTACAAATGCTCGCATTCATCACACAAACATCTGCCCCCACCGGGACTCGAACCCGGGACCTCAGAGATGGCGACACCTTGAAACCGGTGTACTATCCACTCGACTATGGAGGTCGTCAAACCAAACTTCCAGTTTAAGGAGCGAAAAGACATCGTATCCCTCTCTATTGAACAAATTATTGAGTTGTTCAATACAACTGAAATATTTATAAAAACAAGAACTACAGTTACTTTTACATAAATATTTCAGCTGTTTCAAACCAATCCAATAGATTCGTTATGAAGTGGTGTGTAAATAGCCCACCATTGAACGCGGGCGCGTAGGGTCAGACACAAATGATCCACACAGAAAACAGCGTACTAGATATAGAAAAATTAAGGATTCACAGTTCACTAATGTGTATTATAATTAGAGATCGGATAATCGGATGCATATTTACCTAGTTAATTTTTGGCTCACAAATTATGGAAACGGCTTTTCAAAATACATTTTGTTAAATAAAAGTCCCGGGAAAATACGGGACTGCAAATTTAACGTAGTGATATTATTTGAAAATTACTAAATTATCACGTGGTATTTATTTTCAAAAGACCGAGACTCCGGGTTCATTTATACAACTATGCATACGTATTTACATGAATTTAGTTTCAGTTCCCCGTGCGATTTATGAATGTACGATTTATTACATGAAGCGTGTTAATGACCAACCCATAGTGACAGATAGTGATTAAAACTGTAGTAACGGAGGTAATATTTACACCCCATTTTAAATAGGATATTATAGGCTCATATTACCGATTAGTTTTGCATTACCAAAATGTTCTACAGTACCGGAATTCCGGGATTTTTATTTATGGAAATAAAATAAAAAGACAGTTCCATACTTTGTCAAAAACTAAATTAGGTAAATAAATAAACATCCGGCTATCCAATTCCGCAATCCTGGGATTGTTATTTAACAAAACAATAAAAAGCCGTTTCCATACTTTGTCTTAAACTAACTTTAGGTAAATATGCATCCGATTATCCGATCTCTAATTATTATAATTATTAAAAATGATATGAAATCACTTGTGGGTGCGTTAACATTTAATATTTGAAATGTAACGGAGAGTGGCCGGGATTCAAATGGGCTATATATATTATAATACGTGAACAGGAGCGCCATCTACACCACCACTATCATACACCCAAGAAGTTCAACACCGGACACAATTAATTCTGGGTGTAGTCTACTACATGAGCACCACTGCATCTAACCCTAACGAGCCCAACCACATTAATTTATTTGTCTTTCAAGTACTAACTCGCATTATACGAACGTCTTTTACTCGTTTAGACACATTGAGTAACGCTAAAACAAAGGATCGGTTAGTTATTATTAGCCTCCTTCGAGTACCATCATGTCTGTCTTATCCATGATATTATGTGTAGGACTTTAACAAAACGTGGTATAGATAAATTAAAGAGGAATTCTATCAATCAATACGCAAGAAAATAGTCCAAAACTTGCATTGATTTTTAATAGATGTATAGATGAAGGTGTCTTCCGTCAAAAAATGAAGAATAGCAAGTTAATATCGTTACTTAAATCTAGTAACGAAACAGGCCCTTCTAATTACAGAGCCATTTCTATGTTACAAGTAATATTTTGAAAAATTGATTTCTAACCATTGAACTCTTTTAAATAAACTCAAACATGATGATGTCTCTTCAGAAGCTGGTAGTCTTATTTATCGAATAGTATTCAGAAAGTTGTCATTAACGGCACTGAGTCTGTTGCTGTTCTATGCCCCAGGGATCAATGTAGGGACCATTGATTTTCCTGATTTATACATATAAATGAACCTCCATACTGCACTAAGGACTTGTATGATAGAGTACCTGGAGACCTATTTTTGAATTACGAATGCGATTTCGAAATCACCGCTGACTAAATAGTCAGCGGTGACTTTGAGGTCACGGATTCCTAAACATCCAATTTTTGCAAGTCGATCGCAGAGCTGCCAACATATAATAGATAAAGTACACACATAAATGTAAGAGTTCGGTTCCACGCAGAATGTAGCCGCTGCCGGTTATTGCCGGCTTAACCATTGCGGTTATTATACTCTGTCCATTATGTTATTTTCTTTTTGACAGATCGCGCGTATGAAATATTGTTTCTATTTTCAAATTATAGTACTACAGTAATAATATACTTTCGAGACGGGTAACGCCCACATAGTGAAGTGCTCTGTGCATAACAAACTACCACAGACAATAAGCAGTTCTTGAAATGAGATAAATCGATAAATTGTCTTCAAATCAAATATTTGTAAATTTATTTATTTCCTTCTCGACAGCTACCTTACATTATTTATAGGTATGTGAATTTTAATATTAAAACGCATATGTAGTTAATAACATCTACGTCAAGTTTAAATCAAGAATTATGATCAAGAATACTTAGAAAATCACATACATACCATTTTTTAAACAAACTAGCTAGGTAAATTGGTAATTCGCCAAAAATATAAAATTTTGCCTAATTTACTTGGCATGTGTAAAACTTTATTTTTTCATATATTTCTGATCCATTTAAGAGAGAAAAAGGAAAACTTTCTTAAATGGATCAGAAATATATGAAAAAATAAAGTTTTACACATGCCAAGGAAATTAGGCAAAATTTTATATATTTGGCGAATTACCCCAATTGGGTAATTCGCCAATATATAATATAAAAATTAAACAAGTAAATTTATTTACATTATTTATTACATAGATTCATCAGATTCTTCTTCGTAAATTACACTAGACTCGTCAGTTGAGTCCTCTGTTACATAAATAACCAATTCTTGTGCCATCATGTTATCAATTGCAACATCTCGATTCCCCCAATTGGGTAATTCACCAAATATATAATATAAAAATAAACAAGTAAATTATTACATTATTTATTACATAGATTCATCAGATTCTTCTTCGTAAATTACACTAGACTCGTCAGTTGAGTCCTCTGTTACATAAATAACGAATTCTTGTGCCATCATGTTATCAATTGCAACATCTCGATTCCAATCAGACATTATTAATTTTTTTGTCCTCTGTACAACACTCGCCCAGTTTTCAGGCGTCACATCACCACACGCGCTAGTTAATAACTGCAACATTTTATTTGCTGTAAACGGCGGCGTTGTGTTATTTCTTGCTGCCTTCCCTTTAATTTGTGCCCATATCAATTCGATGGCATTATACTGACAGTGATACGGTGGGATTCTAATGACAGTATGTCCATATTCCGCAGCCATTTCATCGACGACGTATCTTTTAGGTATACGTTTCGAATTTAAAAAACCAGATAAACGAATTTAATATTTATAATAAAAATAATATCGCTGCATAAATCGATTAAAAGTTCTTCTTAAATAAAATCGATATTCTGTTTTAATCGAATCGGTAACTTGCGAGTTCATCACTGATTTCAAAATATCTTAAACTGTCAAAAAGAAAATAATATAATGGACAGAGAATATATACATATATATATATATATATAATATTATATATATGATACATTCATATATATGTATGTATATATTATAGGTAATAAAGGTTTATATATATATATATATATATATATATATATATATATATAATATATATATATATATATATATATATAATATATTATATATTATATAATATATATAATATATATATATATATATATATATATATTATATATATATATAGTACGAGTAGGTGAGGGCACTCGTAATGAAATCACACCTGTGACTAAGGTAGTCACATCAGTGATATTCAAAAATAAGAATTACTGAAAATCGGTGATTATTAGTCACATCGGTGATTCTCAAGTCGCATTCGTAATTCAAAAATAGAACTCCTGTTGCAGACAATACTGTTTTGATATTTAAGGGCGACAGAGGAAGTAAAAACATTGACGTTGTGAATAATACACTTCCCAAAGTAATAGGTACACTGCTTCACCCTGAATAATTTGTCGCTTAATTCTAAGAAAATTAAATGTTCAAAATTTTAGTTACCAAATGTTAGACCTGTAGTGTAACAGAATTAAAACCAGAGGAATCTGTTAGGGATGGCTATATTTAAAAAAAATGTATATTGAGCTTAGCATGTCAACACATTTATAAAAATTTAATTTATGTACATAAGAAGTTAAATAATACGAGAAATAAAAACATGAAACTCGCACAAGTTCCACAAAGTATCACCGATTTGCCTTTTCATAGACTTAAATCATATGTCAAAAAAATTAATTATTATACTATTAAGAATTACTTTAATAATAACAACGCTTGGGTTTAATATTAATGACTTAATAATAATAATAAATCAATTTATTTGTCTTAACAAACTTATATTATTTTTTATTTTAACATTGTGATTTTATCATTCTCGTATAGACAAAATAGTTTACAACTCAGTAGTTGCCGACTAGCGACAACCTCTGCTATTCTGTCGCAACCTTTTACAATTTATTGTTAAAAGCAGTGTTAGAGGTACAAAACCAAATATTACCAAAAAGGAAAAATAATAACTGAGTAAATACTAATAATAAAAAATAAAATAGGCACTCCATCAGTCCATCCATGCTATATTACTACCAGGGATTGCCGCATAAGTAGCCGTTCACGACATTTCTTTCAAAAAGACTGTAGCGAAAATGCCTTAATAGTTACTTTGCCTAATATTTTGACTGTAGGAAATAACTGAATAAAATGCATAGGTTTTGGTTAATTACTGTCTTGTCAGAAAAAATACACATACATACTCCAGAATCTCGTTTTTCAATATATATTTTTTTTAATTTTTGACCTGGTAACATAGATTTCAATATTATCACTGGTTCTGAGACACAGACTATATATAATAAATATTTTATAATAAAAATATTGTAAAAGTCAAGAATCATATCGCAAATGTCATATTCTTATAAACATAATTCCTTAAATATTGTCTGAATTAAATAACAAATCAGGACATAAAGTAAAAAAATTCTAAGCGCGTCTTTACCATAGATTAATACATTTACCATAGATTAAACAATAAATCTATGGTCACCACCAATTACCACTATTATTGTAAGTTATTTTTAACATTTAAGTGCCAACTGCAAGGAGTACACCGGTTATCTACTTACTACTACCCGGAGTCTTATCCGAAATTTGCTTATAAAGCAAATTTGAAACCACAATCATAATGACAATGTAAGGATATCGTGACTGTGGCACAAAATACCGACGGTTTTGATACAAATAAAAAAAAATATTATAAAAACACAAACGAGGGTAGTTGTGGACAACTAACAATACTTAAGCGTCAGTTAGCTGGCTCGACACTCATACTGCGACGCCACGCCACGTGCTTTTTGTCTACTTTATTAGCTACCTTTGAGAAAAATAAGGTATTGTTGCTTAATTACTTTTACAATACAGACCCGTATATTATTATTTTTGAAGTATATACAAATCTTTGAATCTAGATACATTGAAATTGGACTTTATTTACTGTTTTGTTGATTTTCTTTTGTATTTCTTTGGGTAAATATCTTACCAAGGATGTTACCAGACTTATTAAAACGTTATTAATAATAATCGTAGGGCGTCATCATCATCACATTTCAATTTATTATTCACGTATTACATTGGATCATTTTTTCTTTACAGAATGACGGATTACGAACGCATTAAGAGCAGCTGCGTGCAGCGGGGAGAGCTATGGGAGGACCCCGATTTCCCCGTAACAGAATGCTCCTTATTCTACTATCAAAGACCACCATTCCAGTTTACATGGAAGCGACCCAAGGTCAAGCAAGTATTTATAATATGCTCATAATTCTATTATTCCAACATTACCTCGGTTTGTTAATTTTGTAAGGCAAATACAAACTTGAAAACAAGAAACGATTTAGACTGGGTATTTAATAGATAACCGAAATGAATAAGATAATACCTTTAGTTACTCAAACAACATTTTTTTATATAAATGTGAAAGACGTGACATCATTTGGAATAATAATTACTAGTATCGTTACTTCGAAATCTATTGCTAAAATTATAAATTAATTTACAAAGATATTTTTTAACAATAAAAGTTACATACAATTACACTTAAAACATAGTGCCACTTAAAGGTTTGTGTGTGACACATACAGTAGGTAATAAAAATTACATTTATATGAGGTATTTTTGAAACAAATGATATACATATTATAAAACACAAAATTCAAATAAACATCATCTAATTATAATATCTTACAAAGGAAATAACAAGTCTTTACATACAAGGTTATAATTGTGACAAGAAATATTGCTTTAGCTTACTTTTAATATTAATACGGTTAATACTATTGCGTACGGAGGTAGGTAAACAATTTATTAATCTGGGAATCATATGTGCGGTAGTCCGTTCGCCGTAGTTGTAACCAGTTTCTATTGTGCAACTTTACGTGTATATATCGGCTATTATTGCATAACCTTTTAGTTACACGTCCCATTTTTAAAATTATAAATTATCTTTCTTTTTGCCTGGTGCTATTCCTTTATTGCTGAACTGAACTCAAATGATTCCAAATCGAATAAGTTTTTACAAAACAAATTAAAGCTAGTCTTAAAATTCTGAAATTTTATCCAATCCGAGGTTATATAAATACATAAATCATGACCTGAATAAAACTCATAGAATTCTGTTTACCGCAATTGGGTGAAAGCGGTTAATTTCGATGCTAGTACCACCCAGAAGGAGGGGTTTAGATCTAAAGAACCAACACCCTAGTAGCGACAAAATTAATAGCTTGGGGGTGGGTAAGCCTGCTGCTTTGGATTCTAGGTCAACGTCATGAAACAAGTAAGCTAATTCTTACTAAGAATATAAATAAACTGGTTATATAACTGTATCTTCCAAAGTTAGAAAGAATCATATTCATATTCCATTACTAAAGTGCGAACAAATAATTATTTTTATTTAGACTTACACCAATTAGCCTAGCTAAGTAAGCTCTGTAAGGCTTGTGTTATGGGATTTATGGTAACAAATATACATACATATTTTATACATACACAAAAACATCTGCCCCCACCAGGATTTGTACCTCAGAGATGGCGACACCTTGAAATTTGTGTACTATCCACTCGGGAGGCGAAGGTCGTCAAAAATATATAAGAATATAAATATTTAATACATTGAACACCGAATAAACGTTCAATTCATTAAAATAGTAATCAAATAGATCAAACTTACAAGTAATAACGTTAGTAAGCTAAAAAAAGCTGCTAAAGTACCTACTTACCACGTTTTTTTACCGCTTTGTCGATGTAGTAAAAACTGTTAACGAAGTACGCTAAGCCCTATAACCTCATCTAAGTCAGACGCTATCAATTTCTCTTTAAGTTCTAAAAACAAAAAGTACTGAAAATAGTTTACTTTGTGCCTTCAAAGTTATACCAGTGTTAAGTGCACAAAAGATAGTTTGTGATGGTGTAATTATTGCTCTTAATTGTTCAGAATTAATTATTCAGAATCAATAATAATTGAAATAAAAGTGTCGTATAACTTTGAAGATAAAATTTGTATGTGGGTAAATTATAAATACTTGTATAGCATCATCAACTAACAAAAAGCAAAAATTTGTCCGCGAAAGATAACCCGACCAAAGATATCCTTAAATTCAACCTATAGAGTCAAGCATCTATAGCGCCGACGTGAATTACACGCCTATGATCCAGGGGTCGACGGTTCGATTCCGCCAATCACACTACTTGGTACCGTTTTTTTCTTTTCTCTTTTTTTTTTTTTTTGTTTATATAATTTTTATCTGTATTATTTTTATATTGCGAGATTCATATATCTGAGAGCTGCAAATATCACAACCATGTCTACCAAACAATGTTTGTCAAATACGAAACGCAAAATCGAAAATACTCTAGCAATTTGCTACAAATGCAAAAAACATGTTGATATAAAAGATACGGTGCTGTGCTCGACATGTAATAACAGATTTGAATTAAACTGCGACGGATATCCTGAACACACATATCGCTTGCTGAGTCGCGAATCTAAAAAGACATGGAAATGTAAAGTGTGCATTGCTAACAGTAAGACTAGGCAGTATCATGATGTGGCTAACGTAACTTTGCGGAAAAAACAGACTATAAAATCCTCTTCCCCAAAGCAATCATGGAAAAAGCTAAGTAGTAAAAATGTGGAACAAATACGACAGACATCTGTGACACCGCAGCTTAACAGATCATTGCTAGACTCCCATATACTTTCAGACAGTGAATCATTAGATGAATCTTACTCAACGGCAAATGTTTTGTCAAAAAGCGTAGACGGCACCTTATCGGATATAAGAACATTTACCGATATGAAAGATACGATCTCGCAATTAACGAATGAACTTAATAGTACGCAAATGGAACTTGAGAATGTTATACTCCAAAACAATGACCTCCACAAACAAATCAATAAACTTACAACTGAGATAACATTGTTAAAAACGTTATGTCATACACCGACTTTTGATACCAGTGCTAGCAATAGTTCAACCAGGAAGCGACATATATCCCGTTACAGCATGTCTCCAGCTCCAAAAAAAATAATTTCATTACAGCACTCTATAAATAAAGAACAAAAAGGTGAGCAGATACCATTTTTAGAAAAACAAATTATTTCTCTGCAACAACAGTTAAATATGGCAGAGCAAGAACTTACTAATTTAAAAAAGGAAATACTAGTTCTCAATGAGGCATTGGACGATAAGAAGATGAACCCCGAAGTACCTTCAGAAAAATATCACCCATCCGACATACATCTAAAGCAAAAAGGAGAAGGAGATAAAAAGATACTCATATTCGGATCTCAGCAATGTGTGGGACTGGCTTCGGCAATCTCACATGCAAGATTAAATACCAAATATGAGCAGTACAACGTCATGTCTGAGATCAAATCGAACGCTTTGAGCAACCAAATACTACAAAACTGCATAAACAAAAAGCTAAGTAAAGATGACATCCTTGTTATTTGCATTGGTGAAAATGACTATAGCATTAAGTTGGTATTAGCAAAAATAAAAAAAATATTAGATTTATATAAAGATAATATGGTTTTAATACTGAGTGTAAATAAAAACAATAATCTTAATATCACTCGATTAAACAGTTATATTAGAAAGCTATGTTTTGAATATAAAATGAGTCACTTTGTTAATACTTCATCTACATTACCATACATTTGTAAATCTATTAACTATATTATAGATTGTAGTGATTA
This sequence comes from Scirpophaga incertulas, assembly GCA_036419045.1. NCBI lineage: Eukaryota > Metazoa > Arthropoda > Insecta > Lepidoptera > Crambidae > Scirpophaga > Scirpophaga incertulas. The sequence continues at coordinate 11,271,180 of CM071626.1, read as the reverse complement.
CGATAAGAAATATTTAAATCTAACGAATATTACAAAACGGATAGCGAGTAATAAACCAAGCCATAAAAAAGCTGGGACTAATACACAAAGTCCAAAAAGAGGTACTATTCCATATTACTTCAAACGGCGAATCTGTAGTACTAGTAACGCCCTTCCTCAAGGCAGCCCATCCATTGCAATACCGAACACAGAACATAAGGGCACCATTCCTTATTATTTTCCGATTATACCCAAAACTGTAAGTCTTCCATAATAGATTCTGGCACTAAACCGTTTAGTATTCTTCATCAAAATATTGCAAGTTTCTTTTCAAAGCGTGATTTAATTGAACTAGCTATAAAAGAGCTTTTCAAAAAACAAATTGAGCCCGATGTTATATGTCTCACAGAGACATTTATTGAAAAAGGTAGTGAGGGTTATCTAAAACTTTCTAACTTTCAAACTGCTGCAAATTATTGTAGGGAAAAGCGGAGAGGTGGAACCTGCATCTTACTTAAAAAAGGAATAATTTATAAAGAACTAGCATTTATAAAAGCACAAGCGACACAAAACTCATTTGAAGTTTGTGGTGTGGAACTTTCACTTAATAAAACAATTAAAACAATTATTATATGCATTTATAGAACTCCTACATCAGATCCAGCCGTATTTTTAAATAAGCTTAGCTTACTACTGCATGATTTAAACAAAAAATACAAAAATAAATTAAATATTGTTATAACAGGCGATTTCAATATAAACACACTTAAAAATAGCACTATTACTAAAGAGCTACATGACCTATCATATAATTACAATTTGAAAATTCATATTGATGTTCCAACACGAAAATCCTCTTGCATTGATCATATATTAAGTAATATTCCTAATGCGACTGCAACGATTTTGCCGCTCTGTCTGTCTGATCACGAAACAGCACAAATGCTGAGTTTCCCTATTAAGCATAGATTACAACTACCTCCTACGTATTATATATATAAAAGAGATTACAATTCAGACTACATAAAGAAATTCAAAGAATGCTTAAATAGCCTCTCATGGTCCGAAATATACGCAGAAAATGACCTAAATAAAGCGTTTAGTGAATTTCACAAAACTCTGTGCTTGTTTCACAATCTCTGTTTCCCTGAAATGAGGGTCAAAGTGAAAACTTCCGACAAACAGAAGTTGAACTGGATAACTAAAGGTTTAAAAAGAAGTAGCAAGACTAAAAGGGTATTACGATTCAAATATTATAAAAACAAGAACTCTATGAATAAAATAAAATATTTAAGATATTCAAATTTACTGACTAAAATAATTAAGTTTTCAAAACGTAATGCTAACATTAATTTTGTAAACAAGAGTACTAATAAATGCCGAGCGACATGGAAAGTTATTAAAAATGAACTAGCCAATACTGAACATAATTCTGATTATAAGTATATTAAAGTTGGCAATAAAATACTAACAGACCCAGTCGAAATCGCGACAGCGTTTAATAATTATTATATTAATTTGCCGAAACCAACTCTAGAAAATAGTATGGTAAGTTTCGATAAACAAATTAACAACGCATCTATTTTTATATTGCCAGTAACAGAAGATGAGGTCAAATTGGAGATTCTGTCCTTAAGAAATACTAAATCAGAAGGCTATGATGGAATCAATACCAAACTTATTAAAGATTGCAGTAATGAAATAATTGGTATACTAACCTACCTTATTAATCTTTCCTTTTCTTCTGGAGTTTTTCCAGATATATTGAAATTTTCCATTGTAAAGCCTGTTTTTAAGAAAGGTGAAAAGCAAGATATAAATAACTATCGACCTATAACTTTGATACCTATATTGTCTAAAATATTTGAAAAATGTATGTATAAAAGACTAATGAATTTCTGTAACAAATTCAACATAATAAATGACGATCAATACGGCTTTCAAAAAAATAAATCCACTGCATTAGCTACATTTTCTTTACTTAAGGCAATACTTACGAATATAAATAAAAATCAGATAACTACAGGACTGTTCTTTGATTTGTCCAAAGCGTTCGATCGAGTTTCGCATGAGTTATTGCTTACAAAGTTAGAATTGAGCGGTATCAGAGGACACGCGTTAAAATGGGTATCTTCATATCTAGAAAAAAGACAACAATGTGTTATACTCACAAAATTGAATAAAAACAATATTTTGACATCTTATTATTCAAAGTATGAACAGAACAACTGTGGTGTCCCGCAAGGTAGTATCTTAGGACCACTACTATTCTTATTGTACGTAAATTCAATATCAGATGTTACGTATCACAAATGCATAATGTATGCCGATGATATTGCCATCGTAGTGACATCTGATAAAAGAATCAATAAAATATCTGACCATGAAACTGACATAAAGAATACGACTGAAAACTTAATAAAATGGGCTAATTATCATAATTTTAAAATTAATCTCAATAAATCCGTATATTTACAATTTAATCAATGTAATAATTTTCATAATAATATCAATCTTGACATACCAAATCTTAGTGAAGTAGCACAAACTAAATTTCTAGGAATTATAATAGATCAAAATTTAAACTGGAAAACTCACGTAGATGACGTATCTAATCGAATGAATAAATTTGTTTATGCTCTTAAAAATATTGCAAAGTTTACCAATACGGCGACTGCTGTCACTGCTTATCATGCATACGTGGAATCAATTATGCGCTATGGATTGATTTTATGGGGTAATAGTACTGACCACAATAGAGTGTTTATTGCACAGAAAAAGTGTATTCGGGCAATATATGGATTGAGACCTGATGTGTCATGTCGGCCGATATTTAGAGAACTTGGTTTGTTACCGCTACCATCATTATATATTTATGAAGTCGGTGTGTTTGTGAAAAGACAGGAGTATCTTTTTAAAACTGCATGTGATAAATTTCCTAGAAATTGTCGAGATCCAGGTAGGCTTATCTTGGATGATTTTCCGAGATTAGCAAAATATAGTAAAAGTGTACTAAATATGTGTATTAGAATTTATAATAAAATCCCAAAAGACATAAAAAACTATAATATCAGATCTTTTAAAAAGGAATTATATAAATGGCTGTGTAAATTTAATTTTTATAGCGTCCAAGAATTTCTAAATCTAAACATGTCTATGTATTAGGAAAATTCTGTAAATTTAATATTTATAGCGCCCAGGAATTTTTGAACCTAAACACATCAATGTAATAGTACAACATTTGCATGCTATGAGATTAGCTAAACATGTTTGATCAATAATATAACGATATGACAGCTTGTATACCATGTTTACGCAAATAAATGAATTTATTTATTTATAAGTATTCGAAAGTATATATTTCTCAAAAACGCATGGATATTGAAATATAATAAGATAAAAAATATATATACACCTGTAAGCCCTTGTAGCGGTGAATAAATCAACTTGTAACTTGATGCAATCAAAACATACCTTTTATGTTCAGTTTATGTTGTTACATCCGTTCATGAGACTCACAAGGGAATAACGAAAACCTGCAGGATACTTTCCGGAGACCTAAAAAATTAAAATGAAGCAAAAGCATATAGCACAATTAAAGGAAAAGTTATACCGTGAATTTGCAGTAGCACATTAAATATATTACAAATACTTTATTGCGGTTAATAACTTATTTGCAGTTGATTACATTATCAAACGTTTGCACAGATCCCATAGAAAGATAGTCCAATTTGTACTTGGCTGAGTTTAGTGTATAATCGGAATATAATTTAATCAATAGTTCGCACTCCATCATATACGTCACTCCTCTTTGCGTTCTATGCGTTCCATGCGTTCCATGCGTTCCATACCCACGCAAATGTATATACTGCTATATATATATAATACTGATAGATAGACTGATAGATACAAAACGCGAGGAGTAAGGTAAGCGTGAGGCAGAATCTTCAGGCAGCTATTTGATTCTCTATTAATTAGCTTTTAAAACTGTACGATTTTAATTATCGCCTATAAACTTATGGTGGCACATACTAGTTACAGTTCTGTTACAGTGATTGTATTATTGTTTTATTAGCGAGTATTAATTCGGTTCGAAAATACCGATATAATAGGCAGTAATGTACTAAATGTTAATTTTATTACTAACTACTATCTGTATACTGTCTTATTAATGTGACATTTCACTTGAATTATTGCTTACAGAGACAGTGAATTTTTCAAAGTCTTTTATTTTATTTAGCTCTTTTGACCTGCACCTCACCCTCTCCTGAGGAACTGTTCTGGCTGCCACTCGTAAAATCATTAGCGCTAAGACTCCTAGGCTGAGTTTAGTTGAGAGGCAATGCTGGTCGAGCTGCCTCGGCCAGCATTGAGTGCAACATAATCTCAGCAACACTTGGCTGTAGTGCTATCCTGGTAATGTTTCATACTCTGTATGCAGATTTTCAGCATATTCCCATATTCTGAGAGAAAAAAAAATACTCTAGGCATCCTAAGCCAATAAACAGAAAAACAGAACAGTGCAAAATAATAACGTGCTGATTCTCCTTCTAGGTTAGTTAATTATCTATTTTGTAATAATTTTAAACAACAATTTTAAAAAATAAGAAATATTCATTTTCAAAAACCTATATATCAATATAATAGTCAGATTTTCCAATTTCTTCTCATTACATTCCGAGTCTACATTTGCATGTGATCACATACAAATGTCTCCTCATTTCTTGAATTTAGTTTATCGCAAGTACTTTATCTAAAATTGACGTGGAATCAACGATGTACGTCGGGGAATTTTCTCATTTGATATAACAGCTTGTATGGCTTCGCATAATGCTGAATGCTTAGGGATAAATATAGGTACCGTTAATTGCGTCACAAGTGCCTTGCGGGATTTCTGTTCCAGGACCCTACGATGTCCGTCCATCGAACTGTAATATAAGCGATCAATTATTAGATCAAGTAGTTTGTAACTTAAAACAATAAGTTTGGTATAATGAAAATCCTAGTTTCACTGAATTCATGATTTCGTAGGAAAAACAGCAAGTGCACACTCCATCATATCCCTAGTTACTATATAATTAATATTTTCCATTCCTAATTCAATAAATTCCATTTACAACAACTATTGTGGGTGTTTTCTAAACAGAGCTATGCAACTTACAATAGCCTGAATGAGGAAATATTAGAGAAAAAATGCAGAAAATTACTCGACTTACTCATGTAGTTAATTACTTAAATTATACGTATTATTGTTTTTTCCTTTTTTGATAATTGTTGATTTGTGTGTTCTTGTCTTGTTGTTGAAATTTTTTACCATTGTTTTGTTTTTAACAAGTATATTGATATTGTCTATGGTGTACAATAAATTAATTAATAAATGATTTAACAATATAAATAAAATAATATAGCAGTCTAGAATTTCTGTCGGGGCTACAATATATCATATTATTTTCTGAATTCCTCTCTCTTGTAAATAACCGACCGATGCAAACAAAATGGATATTAAACATGTGATATCTCATTGGAATCTATAATCCTCTTATGTGGGTCTACGGAGACCTTAAAAGTAATGAACAAAATGAGGAAGCCAGTAAGAAAAATTAATCAGTACCTACCTATCAAAATGTCTGCAATAGATCAAAATGGTTGGTTGGTATTTAATACTGCTTTATTTATGATTCTCGTCTTCCGGCATATTTTTGTTAAGTATCTAAAGAATTATCGTGGTGATAATACATTTTTTAATGCATCTATACAAATTACCTGCTTATTAAAAGGGCATCAGTTGCATATATAAAATAATTTTAATGGCTTGTAATTTCTTATAGTCACTATTACTTTTTATAATAATATATGTATTACTTATTATAACTGTATGTTTCACAATAGAACGTGAAATTTACTTATTATTTTCATAAAATAATGTTCAATGATATCACAAACTGTATATAATAACATGTATAATAAGTAATTGATAACTCAACAATCATAATTAAACATGAAAAAATTGTATAGTATATTTATTATTTTATATATAAAGGAAACAGCGGCATATTTTGTATACAAATATAATCCCATATTTTCTCCCTGAATAAAAATACTAGAACAATATTTCTTTTTTACAAATATCCATACCATGGCTTCTATTATCATATGTCGTATAGCCGTCTCTTTTGTTTATATTTTATATTTTGCAGTATAAAAAATGGAATCCGGACGTTCCGGTATATATTCAGAACTATTTAAAAAAAATGCAAAACATAGAAAAACAACTAAAGCATTTCTTTTTTTGTATTTAAATCGATTCAGAAGCAATTGATTTTATGAATATCTATTATTCAATATATAAATAGTAAACCTTGATAGGAAACATTGTGGCAAAGTTTCCCATCAAAGTTTACTATTTATGGAGCTACATATATCGGTGACTCTGGTCCTTTTATCGATATTAGCATTTCAGATTATTTCCGGCCCTACAACTAAATTTAATTTACAATATTAAATACTGGTAATAAAATAAATACAAAAAATTATTAAAGTCAATATTTCATTAACAAGATTTACTATACTTTTTGAAAGTATGACATTGTTCGTTTGTACACAGTAACTTAAGAAGGTAGATACCGTAATTACCAAACTGATATACTTGATTCATTTCATCCAAGAGACACTGCTATAGATTTACCTCCTCCAAAAATCTCGTACAATTGATTAGTTAATTCTGTTACATGTAATCTTTGCATATTTGTTAGCTAATTAATTTTCTTTTAAGGCTTCCTATTCGTTACTATTAAGCACTATCGATTGGTCAGCCAGCCGGCTCTGATTAACAGTGATTATAGCTTTATACATATAAATAGATAAAACAAATAGGACTTTAGGCACTAAGTTCGAGTTCGTCAAACATGTTAGCAATCTAGACGACCTTGTCTACACATAAACAATGTTGCCCGACTCAGCGTCGCCAATAACTGTACCAAATATCTGCTGTCGTACGTCATTTATTTATGTATACGTACGCTATGACCATCTAATCAGATTTCGTACAGCGCGTAGTAAACTTATATCTGATTATGTAATGTCATTTCTGTTGTCAATTTTGTCAGTTGAGTTTTATGACCGGTTATGACCTGAGCATCTACTAGTCGGGGACAGGAATAATTTGCCGGAAATTTGTCGGGAATTTGCCCATGCATCTACTCATCTATCATTATCATCTATCATTATATTCTTTATAATGAAATACTATACATTCCTTGAGTCTTGTTTGTAGAACCTTGAATTGAAATGACTAATCAATACTTTTAAGTAAAACTTACGACCTTCGAGTCAGCGTTACTTTCTATAGCTTGACACTGTGATTATGATAAGAATGCATTTAAATTAAAAACAATACGTTTCTGTATCTGAATTAAATAAGGTCAGTTATGTAATTGATATAATTTAAACAAATTCAACCGAACTATAAATACCTTGTTTCTCTAAATTGATAGAACTCATTTGTGTTTCTTGCAAACTGATATTAGAATTTAATAATACAGTTCATTAATGAAACTCAAAATTTTGTATAAATACCAACATATTTATCTTTTTTGTCTAGCTGTTAAAATATATCTATTCAGTGGGTTATTCAGAAATTGCCCATGAGTATTAGTGTGACATACACGATATTACTAATTGTATGAAAAAATGTATTTCTAGTAAACCTTTGTTATTTGCAACTATATTTAATTACGTGTGGGTTGAAATGGGAATGTCGGAGACTGGTTTGGACGGAGGCCGTCTCAGACGCCTGCGCATCTCCAAACGTAGCTTTACGCTTTCTAAAGTCAGCAAGTGTTTCTGGACATTATTCGTTCTAGCCATCAGAGTCTAGCACTCTCAATGCAATTTTATTAACATAAGCTTGAAGTTTGAAGTGTATTTGGTCAGTGATTTCAGAGACTTTAATCTCATACATAATATACTCAAATCTAAATATTTATTATGTATTTAGTTTTACCGGCAATAAACAAAGGCAGCGTTTACATTTTTTAAATTACATGTAAAAGTCGTAGAATCGAAAGTTTTGATTAATAATACCTTATCCGTCAGACTAGACATTATATTACAATTTAACTCCAATCTTCCAATCTAATCAAGCATGTGCGTGATACAAAAATTTAAGCATATGCTCAAGTTTGCATACGCACATGAGTTGATCTTTGCATTTTACCAAGTGATGTTAGTTATTGATTATAACAAAGCATTCAAAGGATCTACTTTAATTTCGCATGTGCGAGTATAGAATATGTATGCCTAGGTAATTATTCAACAAAGTATTTAGCATGACCGCTTAATACTTAAAATATTGACTATAGTTTTTGTCGGCTTTGAAAAATAAACTAAATTATACAGAATATTCAGGGCCAAATAATAATAATATTGTGAGGTGTGTATCCACTATTAGTATAGAGACAGTAGAAAATATATTTACATTGATCAAGCCAAGTAGGAAAATAAGGTTATTTTCCTTACAAACTAAATACATTATTTTTGACCGATATATTTTGATAGCCATGCAACAATCAATTAAGTCTAATAGCGGACTAGGGGTGTCATTTGAGAAAAATTGCTTTCTTTTTGAAGTTATTTAATTAAGTATTCTGATCTCTTTAACACTTGGGGTTCATCATTTTTTATCTCTCATCTAATATCTAATTTATATGCTTTTTATTTTAGGTAATAGCGCCCAAGATTATATATGGATATGGATATCTATTAAAGCCTAAGCAATAAAACTTTTACCTAAACATTTATTATTATGAAGTATTTTAAGGTGTAAATATTTTTGTAAGGTCCAGTAAATAATTGATAAACATTTTCACATTTAGTCCACCGGAAATAGGTATATTAAACCATACATTTTAAGACTGATATTTTTTATTGTTGTGAGATATATGCTTCCTCTAAAAGTATCCAAGATCACACTTTTCATTCCAAAAATTTTCAATGATTAATTTTTATGTATATATACAGTTCATATTACACGTACACGCAATTTAAATACATACAGATTTTGCATATTTCGTGACTCATACATTTAGGTCTCCTTGCTAGCAGGGTTGTCGGGTGTTGAAGCTGAAAGGTCCTTAAGTAACGTGTGCGTACCGACCGAGGAACAATAACACAGGTCGAATAATTAACAAAAATTTTCAGATATCGGTGTAGAGATACCTATGTTCATCAATGTCAGTTTCTGGACTAGTATGGCGATTGTATGGTATTATATAGCGATAAAAAATATGTTCTTTATAGTTTTGATTTTTTTTTATTTACGAGTACAACTAAAAGAAATCATAAATTTTACATGAAGGTGTTAATGTGATTTTTATAATTGAACAAATTTATTTCAATATTTTCATGATATATCTTAAAAAAAAAATTGCCAAGAATAGTGAATATCTTTCTAGAATTGAAAGTTTTTAAATGTATAACGATAATAATTTGTATTTATTATAACGAGGTTATTTGTGTCATTTAATATGCAAATTGTTTGTAGTTAACATTGCCATGTATTCGTTAAAATGGAATACAAATTGAATCTAAAAATATGTAATTAACATATTCCGCACTCGAAAGTATTCATAATTTTTTGTTCTTTCAATTTCTTCATTTACGCGTCCTCGTATATGACGTCACGTTCAGCAGGATGCACCGCGAGTAGGTGAGGTTGGCTGGAGTCTCATCAAATGTAATTCGGAACCCCTTACACGGCGTGTTTAATTCTCAAAAAGGCTATAATTAAGTTACTCTCAAATTCAAAAATCGGTTTCGACTAGCAGTAACCCCCAAAGTTCATTAAACTAAACACAGGATGAATATTATGCAGTATCATTTCAGACATATCTAAAAATTAGGATTGGTCAATGCCTCACACTAATAAATTATTGACGGGTTCGCTCAGTATAATACGCATCGTAATTTATTCACAGTAAGATATTAATGAACTTGAACTACTTTTACTATTGCTGAAGCTTAATTCAAAAGTCACCCGTTTTATAATGAACCTTATTCGGTCGAACGTAAGTCTTAATTGTTTAGTTTGTGGTGCTTCATAATGAACTGCTGGTTGAACTTCACAGTCAGCACTCTTATAAACAAATTAGCTTTCTGCTCGCGTTACCGCCGCTATTAATAGGTAAGAGATATTTATTTTCCAATAGTATAATGATTCTATATCCTTCCTCAGATTCAGATCATCTGTTATGAAGATGCCAAACTTGATAGGTGAAGTTCGATCATAATTATGACAGCAGCTTTAGCCACATGGTTGACCCATTAGTTGAGTAATCGAAAACTGTGCTACGAGTTATGGATTCGATTCGGAAAATATTATGTATGACTTGCATACGTGTATGGTATATGTGCATATGAGATTCTAACTCACTTGACATATACCTGTTTGTTACTGCATTCACGACACAGGATAAAAAACCTATATATACAGAATAAGCCTTTTTTAAGTATTTCGTAACTTCATTCTTTACGGTTTAAATTTAACATGTAGAGATATCACAAATAAAAGTATTTATTTGCTAGAATTTACAATAATGAGATATTAGTTAATGAAATGTATCGCGTTATCCGCTTATTTCCGAAACACGTAAATTATATCGAGATAAATAAAACAATTCTCATTTAAGCACCATTAATTATATATTAAAATAACATAATTATTAATAAATTAAATTAATTGTTATCTTGATAACCAATTCTTTTATTTTTTTACGCAAATTAGTCGTGCTGCCGTGGGCTGATTGTGACAGTAGCATCCACATATTCGTTATATGTAATTAATTTTGGAAGGAATTGACTTTTGGGAGCAGGAATTGCGTCCCAATAATACGACTTACTCGTAAACTACGGGTATGCTTGATAATGCGGTAGCGTCGTTATAATTAAAAACACTGAGGTGTTATAAACTATATAATTAATGTTTTCATAAATATTTACAAAATAATAAAATGTAACAAATAAACAGAAAATGTGAATACGTGACTTCTTATATAAAAAACAATTGAATTAAATTTTTACGTCATCCGAATCATAGACTTATGTCATTTATTGTATTCGACCTCTACGGGCAACCACGCAGGGTCGCTACAGACTTAATATCAATGATCTTGATGAATACGTCAATTTTTAGAAACTAATTACGTCAAAAAAATAACTCGGATCTATAGCAAAATAATCTCGGCTTTAGTTATTTGAGAACATTAAAAATAAAAATACTATAAGCGTCCTGCGTATGTATTTATTTATTTCTGGATCTATCGCCGGTAATAATATCTCCAGTTTGATGACGACACTTGCTTTGTTTTCTATTTTATTTTTATTTATGTTGTATAACATAATTTAATATTTGTAATAGAAAAGTAGATATAGTTGTCATACTACTTGTACTACTGTTGTGAGGTTTTTGAACGCGTTAAACAATTTACATTTCATGCACTACTCCAAACATAAAGCAACAAGAACAGAATTATTGAATAAAGAATATACACAATTATATACCTATATTATTAATATAAGGGAAAAGCAAAAACCATTTTCGTGCTACCACCTACACAATTCCACACCATATTTAAGCACATCCAACCTTCTAGCCAGTCGACATATTTGAATAGTAAAATACAATTAAAAACCTTATATGTAAATACCTCCGTTTAAACTGTCCAAATCCTTAGACCCAAAAAGGTAAAATAGATATTAAAGCCTCATTAGGTATTTACCGCTAGTTTGTATTTTTATGTCTAATTATATGGTAGGTATTTTAACTTCTGGTAGTTATCGTTTAGCACAATCTGCTCAATCATGATATACCTATACTGTATATATATACATATGAACCTGACGTAAAATAGTGGATGTAAAGCCCTTTACCAAACAAGCCTACAGAAAAATTTTATGTTCAGCTAAAACAACAATGTAATTTATCATTCCTAATAAATTGCGACAATTCAAGTATGGAAAGTAAAGCTAGTAAATTATAAGGTCAGGCATTAAGACCTATCTTCGACTTGCTGTTTTTATTACTCAGTGGACAAATTAGACAATATAACGTATGACTGAATACAATTTAATTAGAACTGTTTGTACTCTAAAAAATCGTCATAAATATACAGAACCGTCCTGAAAGAAATGGATCCGTCCTTACATATAATTTTTAAATAAGTTTGTATCTACACTAGTTTTTAAACAAAAACTTATCAGTTTGCACATTCAAAATATCAAGGCTACTTCTGTAAAACTTTCTTAATTATACAAAAAGACACACATTCATAAAAACTGCTAAAAACCTTACCAATTCTTATACTGTTGTAAGAATACCCGACGATTTTCTCCAGCTTACTTCTAGCCTTCACTAATGTGTGAAAAGCCATAAACATATTTGATAATTAACTAAATTGCATTAGACACAATTTTCTAGGCGATATAAGTAAAAATAATACTTTTATAAATTACACAATTCATAATCTCCGCATTTTTAAATTGCATCCGTTCAGAAAGTGCAGTATAACGAGTATTTTATTATTGTGTTACATGTGATAGAATTGATAATAAGCATAAATTTCTAAAATTGCGTACATATAGAAAAAATAAAACGAAACACAGGGCTATCACAACTCCGAAACTGATTAAGATTAGAAAGTTAAAGTAGCAATGAGCGCGTAACTTGTGAATGAATAGCCAGGAAGGGAAAGTTTTGGCAAGGTAGCCACGTGTGGCACGGCAGGGCGGCCCTCGGTTAATGGACTGACAGCTCAAAATGTTGAGGGGATCTGTTGAGTACAGATTTCATTGAACGCGTTCCATCTGTTCTGGACAGTATAATCCGCTTGGGAGAATTCCGTTTTTGATGGATTGACTACGCAGGATTTAACTACTATTTGTTTGTACAGAGTTGATATTAAAATTGACCCAAACGGCTTTAGATTAAACTGATATTATAACATACACACATTACTTTATCAATACAACCAACCACGTATTATACGTAGTTAGATTACAAAATAAAACTCATATATATATATATATATATATATATATGAAGGCTCGATTTATACATATATTTGTAAAATCAGCATACAAAGTACGTTTCAGAAAATTATAAAGAGGACATAAATGAAAATGTTATGCAAAAATATTAAATAAACAATTTTTAGATAAAACTTTGATAAAACTCTGTTAATAATTTTTAATATGAAAAAGGGTGTTTTCTGTACAACCTTATCTAATCCGAAATAAAACGTTGTGAGTCGTCTATTCTGTTGTCACCAGTCTGCGGTTATCCAAAAACCATAGCTTTGCTAGGTGACTTAACTGAAATAGACGTAATTTGTTTAGGGCATTTTTCAGTACACTGTAAGTTAACCAGACACGAATAACAGGTAAATACGGATTTTCATATAATCTACTGCTAAAGCTGCCATATGAAACTACTATACGTATTACTCCACTTACAAAAAGAATTTGGCTCAAGACCATTCAATACAAATTGCAAAACACGGGCTTTGGTGTGAAATTTTGCCATTAGATTCTGGTGACCTATATAACATTTTCCAAGATCTAGCTTAAACTTAAAATGATGCTAATATTTATTTTGGAGTATAATAATTCTATATTACTGTAGTCATTAGAGTAGTCTCCTCAAAAGGATCTCAGTCAAATCAACTCAGAGGGCCAGTCCTATAAGTACGTTCTCCGAGTCTACCTTGGATATTAGTGACCTGAAACCCAGCCAGTCGTTACCGAGCACTTGATCCTCAATTCGTTCAAGGCTTTCGTGCATTCTAATCTGGGGGCCAATTTTGTAAATCGATTTGATGATTTAGTTTGCTTGAAACCAATTTTGAAAACATTTCGCATTTTGCGAATTCGTCTTCCGTGTCATCTGTCATCATGTGTACATTTGTTACCTTATTCTATCAACAGTTATATCCGATAAGTAAAATTCAGTTTTGTCGATTACAATTATCAATCAATCAACGCGTTACAAAATAGCCACCCAGAACGTTATTTTAGTCATGTGCTTTATATAAACTACTTATAACTGATGACACGGACCTAACTTGATACAGCCTCACCGTCCATTACGTGAACCATTTACTGTCGAATATCACGGAGTCTCCAAAGGGATATTATTCATTTCTCTATTATCATCTACTTAATAATGTATATTCTCTGTTTTAACAGTTATTTCGCTATCCTGTTTCATTCTATAATTTAAACAACAGGTGATCATTAAAAACGATTCAGCTGTTCTTGAATTATAAATTATGTAACCTACATATTGTCTTATATGTTATATATATTACTACAGGATAAAGTGAAAATATACCCCAATTTAACTTGAGATCTGGTCAATTCTAAGATATTTGCAGTCGGGTCAGGTATAATTTCATACCAATGTTTGCTAACATTTATTTATTTACACTTAATAATAACTTTTATTTTGTTATTATTTGAAGATTCATGAACCCGGTGCAATTGAACTATAACACATCCAGCGTCATTTACAGTCCGCATCGATCAAATTAACTTTTCGGTTCAAAATGAATAGTTGCTAAGTAAATCGAGTGAAAACATGTATTTAATATAGTTAAAATATAACAAAAAAAATACTTGTATATAAAATCAACTATATTTCCAATCCAACAAGCAAACAATTAAAGTCGAGTAGTGTAGGTAACTTATAAAATTTTAACGATATTACAAGTAGCTCTGTCTAGGTTTCACTTACACAGATAAATCTTTTAGTAAAATTGTAAAATCTAACATAATTATCGTAATGTACTGAGATAAGATCACAATAATTATATTATTAAGTTATTTTAAATGCTAACAAACAAGGTTTATATTTATGTTATGACAGATACCATCATGATATGATGAATCTGTATAATGGAATGGCACAATTATCACAATAAACTTACGATAAATTATTGTTTTATTACGTACGTTTTATTACGTTTTACGAAGACAGTTATTACTTAAATTCTAAAATTTAAGTAATAACTGTCTTCGTATTCTTTATATATTACAAGAAAATCAATTTATATTAAAAAAAAAAGGATCGTATGAAACAAATAGTGTTAATTGTGTTATCTGTTAGTCTACTTCTAATAGAGCTGCAAATAAATCTGCAGCCGAAAAGACCATTTCAGCCTCTCTACTTGTCGGCTTTACTATCATGAATTGCAAACAAGTATTCTTCTCAAACTCACTCGTCACTTTCAAATGTAGTAATTTCTTTTTGTAATATTTTATTAAAATCTTTCACATTTTTTGGTAGGTATGTGTCTTGCTGGATTAGTCATTTTAATGTAATGTGAACCTGTAATGTCAAATCTTTCTTTAGTGACAGTGAATCTATGTTGCTTTCTACTATTTCTTCCATGTTTTCTTTAGTGTTATCCTCTTGAATAATAAACACTTTCTAATCGTATAACATTTGTCTCATTTCTAAACGCATAATATTTTTCTTTGGCACAGTAAATATATCATAATTTCGGTTTAAATTTTCATAATATTTCTTTGGATTTTGTAAGTATATTAATATACCTGTTACTACAGTGTGGCGTTTTTTAATCCTTATACGTAGTACTTCATATAATTCAGTACTTTACACCGTGTCATGATTAAGCAACTTCTCTAAAACAAATTTTAATGTTATTTTTGGAGTTAACAGGGTGGCGCCGAATTTGGTTGCCAGTTCCGGTATATTGGCACCGAATCCGGTAAACGTTTAATGATACCAGATCCGCCGGATTACTGGATTGGTTTTACCGGATTGCAATCCGGTATGCAATCATAAATTCAAAATAAATATTGAAAATATTTCTAACAAGAAACTATAATTATTACGAAAATACTATTTATATTAACATACTTAATTTAAGATACCCTTTGATAAAGCACATTGAAACGCGGCACATAATTAGAATAAGCTGATTTATTTAATGAGAAGCATTTCGACTCATCACTTAATTAAGCAACCTTTGTATAAGCCCTGATAGATATATATTTTATTTTGTTTAATAATTCTCACCGTATGAATGATAATAGCGCTGAATCTGAAAAAAAATGACTTTAACTTTTAAGTGGTTATTATATATAACAATATTTAAAAAAATAATAATTCTCCTAATAAAAAGATCATTTACAGATATGAAAATAAATTAGATCAAACATTTTTCCACAAAGAAGTGTGAGCCTATCCTTTTTGTATGGGTATATATTGGGCATAGTTAACCATGCTGACACAGATATCTAATCATGTGCTTCACCAAGTTTTTCTTCGTTGAAGAAGCGTCAGAATAATGCATAATATTTATATATATATATGGTTATATAGTGGTGCTTAACCGAATCGTTTCCCAGACCACCCAATTAAAAATCAGTGTTAAGATCATAGTGCCATTCCGACGCCACGTCTATTAGAATTTTTATTGAGATGCTGTTAATGTTTACATAAGAAACTACGATAAGATATTTCCTCATATAAACAAAAATGATTTTTTTTCAAATGTTTGAAATATTGAAGTTTTATTGAAAACGTTTTCATTTTTAATATATATTACTTAAGATTTGCATTGCAATGCATTGCATTGCATGCATTTAAAGCATTTATTTTGAAATCTATTCTTCGCGAGTATAAACCTAAAAAGAAAAATTAAACTAAAGACGCATAATGTGTATTAAACTATGTGTACTGAAACTTATACGAACAAGATTTCGTAAATTTTAAGGGTCCGAAAAGGTCACGATCAAAAACATTACTGCAGCTTTTAGACACATATTCTAAATTCGTCACCGTTTCGCAATTTAAGATATCGTTTACAAGTATTTGCAAAACTAACAAAAACAAATTTTACAGGAGATGTATTCAACTCCAAGCTTCGTGCTACCTGAATACAATTTCTTCGACATCGTGCCTGGCATACTGGGTAAGTTACTTCAATTATATTTACTCTGCTTAACATTTAGGCATTTAACAGTAAACCCCGATGTATATATAATAATATTTTGATGTAAAACAAACAACATCAAGTTATAAAGCTTGTACTTGAACAGCGATATATCTGACAAATTATTGATACGTGCTGATATAGATTATTAAGACAGGTTTATTTATTCTATGTTTTATCACTTTTCTTATCTATCTAAACTAGAATATATATATATATATATAAATTATTGTGATATATTTTACGAGCTCTGCGATTTTTATGGACTTGGTTTTAGTTTGTTTGTGTTTATTATAGATGTTTAAACAATGTTTGCGGTTAATATATGTTTTAGAAATTATAGAAATATATTCTACAAAAAATAAATTCAATTTTATTCAAATCACGTGTTAATTGTACTACTTACACCAAGATACATCATTTATATATATGAAAATAATTTGCTGTTCGTGCTAATTATCTTGTTTATATAATCTTGCTAAAACTCGAGAACCGCTGGACCAATTTGGCTAATTTTATCTTGAATTATTTGTGGCAGTTCAAAGAAGGTTTAATAAATTAAAATCTAGTTGAAAAGTTTAGATCTTTTATTTATCGATGGAACCAGTACGAACTCTGCCGGGTCAGCTAGTACCTAATACAACAATGAGCCAGATATATCGAAGGGTCTCGATATAAATAAAATAACTAATCTTATATTATAATTAAAACAAATTATAAAATTGACAAATACAATCTAAGTTCATTTACATACGTGGCATTGCGGACAAACAACTGTATTTTAAATATTTGTGCAATTGAAATATGTGTAAAATGTTCCTTTTGTATTATTAAGTTTTATTGGGCAATGCGAAAGTTTTTATGCAAATAGCACAATTATTCTTGTTAGCGAAATAGAATTGTTGAAGCATTTAGTCGAGAGTAACTTATAATGATCGTAATTGCTTATTTTATAAGTACAAAGATAAGAAGATATTCGGAGCAGCCGAAAAGGATATGGTGCTTGACTTGATACCTTTAGCACATCAGCATATAATTATATTGTACTGTGTTTTAGAAAATATACCACATTATGTTATCGGCCAGGCTAGCGTGAACAACAAAACACAACGTGATAAAGCCGTATTTTGCGATTTACCTTTGAAAGTTATATAGCATTTTGTAAGTTTTGGTAGGTATTCATATGTATATCTATTATTTATATTTTGTAACAGATTTGTGTGAATATATTAATTTATTTATCTTCAAGTATTTTTATAATTATCTTAACAATACACCACAGTTCTACAATTTAGAAACAATATAGATACCTTAATTCAATGATTGTGTAGATAGGTCTGCATTATGATTAATACAAATATAAAAGATCTACGTTAGGAATAATAAATGAGAAAAACAAATTGAGCTCCACTTAAATTATTTATATCTAAACATTATGAATACATTAGTATGAGATTATTTTCTATTTAAATTTACCAATTTTATAATTTACCATTATTAACTTAATATTAATTACTGTCGTAATTCTGCTAAAGAAATACATCAGGTAAAAAACAAAAAAAAATACTATTAAAAATCATACGTAATTTTATACCATTATTGTAGTATTACCTGAACAAACTTAGATACGCCACTGTTAAAATGAGTCTTTTATTAGTTAATTGATTCATTATTAAACTAAAAGCTGTCACTATAAAAGGAAATTATGCAAGGCTTAGATTTTTTTTTTTGTAAACAACAAATAGTTAATCATTATTTTTACACGGGACATGAAAACCAATAAAAAACAGATTTTAATTACACGCACTTCTTTTGTGTTTTACTCCATATTTTCTGATAGGCCATTCTGCTATTCTATTAGATAATTCTGCTAATAATACAAATTCTTCTTTTACTTTTCTTTTTATAATACTATATCTGTAACTTGCCACGCTCGCAATGGTTCACAATACAATAATAATGCAAGATTATTAGTCTAGCTTGTTATTTAAACTCGCCGCAAAGAATTTCATTCTCATGTTAAACGTCCGTTTTACGTCTTATAAGCAAAACTACCCGACAAGCACAAGGGGGCAATCGCACTAACAAATCGCAGCTGAAACGGAACCCAAATCGTTCCAGTCAACCAATCCGAGAGCTAGAATATCACGTCTTGTGGCGTTCAGATTGGTTACGCCGAACGGTTCGGTTGCGTTTCGCTTGCGATTTATTAGTGCGATCGCCCCTCTGATCTCTCAACTTCATTACAGCTTAATAAACAATATATTAAACTAAGTCAATGCATTATTTTAGAGCAAGATATCCAACACATGGTAACACAGATATTTCAAATTCGTTTGGAATATTTAATGAATAATTGAACACCTACCCTAGCAGAAATACACTTGATGTTTTGATTTATAGGTCTGTAAAGTGTAGGATTGTTCATATGAAAATAGCGTAAGGACCAGGTTTTTTAAAATGGTTGTATTTTGTTTCTAAACAGTTTGACACTTAAACGATTGATCTTATAACCATGGTTATTAAAAAGTTTGATTTTAGGGGACAGATGGTTAGCGTACTGCCTCGGGGCGCTATATCTAAGCAAGGGGCTATTTTACCGGGTGGTGCCGGCCGATCAACACATTGACTCATCTTACGCCGGCATTTTCAAGTAAGTCTATAAAAGGTTTATTTCAAATTCGTCATGTTTTTATTCATACAAATTAAAATTGTCCAATTTCTTATTTCAACATTGAATTTTTCCTCAAAATACAATAGAGACAGATAGAGAAAATTAAACATACAAGAAGCCAATTATTAATATAGCAATATGTACTGCTTCAGTTTAATATAGTTATGGTGCATGCCACTAAAATCATTTCTTGACAAAAAATTGTTCCTCTCCGAAAATATCATGTAACAAAATGTTAACACCTATGTAAATAACTTATGGATATGTAACTAATACTAAATATTCCTTAATGGAACGACAGTCTCTGAACCCGGTAATTTTCAATTTAGTTATTTCAAAATACATATAATAAAATCAGCCTTAGGCGGCAATTACGAGCCGCTACGCAAATTAACGTAAGCATATAAACGGACAATCACAACGGATGAGCGGATCCCTATCTCGCGATTTCAATTAAGGCGGTTATAACAAATGACCAATTATCTAATGACAAACTGAAATGATTAGCTATATTAATAAAGTGTATAATAATAAATATATATAAAGTGACTAATTATCTAATGACAAACTGAAATGATTAGCTATATTTCTAGGTATATTTTACAGTACGTATGTCCGTAACGTATATTACCTGTTATATCTACTGTACAGATAATTGATATTGCTAACTGCATCATTGTAAACTAATAATTTATGTCAAATGTAAAAAAAATAATTTGTTTGTCCAGGTTTCGGCTGTGGTGGTGTGGTCAATGGCTGGAAGTCTTGGTGGATGACCGACTACCCACTGTGAACGGGAAACTGGTCTTCCTGCAAAGCAGCCAATCGGAACAGATGTGGCCAGCGCTCCTTGAAAAGGCTTACGCGAAGTAAGATACTTTGACATATTTCACAAATATTCTTGTTAGTACATGACTTCTAATTCAACTACTAGAACAATAACGTACAGACACGACAGGAACTTGATACAGCAATGAAATGACCCATTTAAATCGAGAGAAGGGATCCTGAAGGGCTCCAACCTACCCTATGTTAGGGCGATTGGGCCATAGCCAACCACGCTGGCCCAGTGCGGACTGGTTCATTCCCTTGAATTTCTTCGCAGGAATATACAGATTGCCTCATAACGTATATATTCAGGTCTCTCTGTAAGATACCCACATGCTATGTTTACAATAACTGTCGACATTGCGAAAAAAAATATTACAGAAAGCAGCAGATAATATGTATTATATAGATTCTGGCAATAAATAGACAGTCTCAGCGTTGGTTGGCACAACTCGCTAAATAAATTGGGTTGGATTGCAATGGCACTACTTCCATTCAAGCCAGCGTGACCACGCCTATACCGCATGTCGACCGACTAAGGTCTATTCGTCCTAACATAGTTAGGGTAGGCTTATGCCCCTCGGCGAGGATAAATATATCAGCTGTGATATAATGCGTAATAAATATGCATAAATTAATAGCCTTCATGAAATTTACTCTGGTAGTACTTATAGAAAGTTACACTGATTTTCTGTCGAACTGTTTGTATATCGTTATACTCGTATATGTTTGAAATATAACTTATGACACATTTGATGGTAATATTATTAATTGCCTGCATGCCTTATTGCATTGCTTTTAAAGCCATAAGCCGTGTTATAACACACACAATCGTAATTATCTTACTGTAAGTTATATGAGAGTGAATAGAGCATTCACAATTTAACCATGTAATACGAGAGGGAAACGAAAATATTTAAAGTGACAAGTACGAAAGTAACACAATATCGGAAAAACCAAAATCAATGCATTAAAAATTTACGTTCACTAATTGTTTTAAAAATAAAACGATCTAAGCAATACATATTTATTCCTTCTTAACAAATGTTGTGAAAAACGTGACGTTTGAAACTCTCTAGTCATATACAATTACTTGAATTACACCCTCGCCGCGCTCGCGCTACATCCTACAGCATCCTGTGCAATTAGCGAATTAGCTCACTTGTATCATATATATCACATGTCAATATATTATAACATTTTAAGTACGTGCTTATAAAATACTATAGAAATTCTCATATCAGAAGGAATAACCGTTGAAACTTTTCTGAAATTATGTTACGTGAGCCAAATGTAAAGCTGAATATTTTCGTCTATTTCACTGTAAGTGTGGAAATCATTCCAACCCTTTGAGGACATACACACTGTTTGTATACATTGAATACGTTGTTAAACGTTCAGCTTTAGACTTACACAAAAAAAAAACTGTGCAGGCAGCATTTAATTAATTAACAGACGACAGACGCCGTAAGGCAGTTTATCTGAAAAAAAACAGTCGACCTTCGTGAATCATATTCACGAATACTCAATACTCCTCTTTTCCACTCTGATGTGCTCCATTTGTCCGTAAGCAAAATGAAAAAATAGCAGTTAATCTCGTGTTTATTAATGTGATTGGTTGCCCCGGATTGCAAAAGTATTTTGCATAGTATTTTTTTTCATTTGGGTTTTTCATATTTTGAACATTGTGTTGCCATTTCACGACAAAAAAATTATAATATTTCATATAAAAAAATGTCACAAAAGGCATCTGAGCTCAAACTCTAGGGAAATATGTCATGTTTGTCAATTATATAATTCTGGCTATCGGTCTTCTTTACTTCTACGGAAACTTTAATTTATGATTTAGAGGTTGTCAAAGTTGTGTTGTTGATTGATGGATAATTTTTATTGTATTAGTGTAAAGTAGTATTTTGTTTTCTAAAAGGAATATAATGTTTTTTGTGTTATCAAGTGAATAAATATGTTGTAGCTTATAGAAGAATTTTATTTAATAATGTTTATGTTGTATGAATTATAACTTTTATATTATATTATTTTTTATTATTTGTTGTGTTTTTTAAAATTTGTGGTTTTCAGCAGGCTACATAAAAAATTATGTGCGAGTATTTTTATAAATGACACGTTATTTGATCATCTTTCATTTGATTAGTAGAGATTTACAGTCCAAGGTAGGCTAAACTTACTGCACGATGGTTTTACGTAGGATACAAAATAGACCTTTCGAGTTGTTACCAGTTCTTCTGAAGGTGTATAGTTTCGCCATACGCACGACGTCAATAAGTGTCTGTGAAGGCCTATATTAAATGAAAAACTTCACTTTCAGATTGCATGGGTCATACGAGGCTTTGAAGTACGGCTGCTTGCTGGACGGTCTTGCGGATTTGACAGGAGGCATCACAGAATCGATCCGGCTAACAGACATCACCGACCCGAACTCCCTATCTGCCATGTTGAAGACTACTAGCATCGTGACCGCATACCGCTATCCTTATGATAAAGAAGTATATCGATTTATATATTGAGTAAATATTATTTAATTTATTCAATTAACGAACACCGAGATTAGATGTGGAGATTATCAGGGTCTGTTAAATCTGTGATGATTAGTTTTAATAATACTTTGCTTTATTAGTAACTCGGCCAAGACATTAGGAACTAATTACTGTTGAATAAACAGAGAGATATCTCGCTAACCTTTGATTAACCGCTAACAATAGTTTAATTTGATTTCAGATGGCATTAGACAAAATTAGAGGATTGGATGTGGATATGACCTATAGAATATACAGTGTTGAAAAGGTAATGTAAAATTTAAACTTATCACAGTAGCTCACAATAGCTTATTTGGAAAAAAATAATTAAATCATTTTAAATAGGGCAAAAGTCAGATAAATCAACAATACAGTTTAGTTGCTAGTTAAACGTAGTAGTTGACATATTTTTAAAATAAAGTTTCATTTCGCAAAGAGCACATTGCGAATTATACAAATTACAACAATGCTACTATAATATATATATACTATAATAACTTGTAGAGAATATGGAGTAAAAAGGTCAGATAAACTGTGTGCGGAATATTCCATCTATTGATCCTAAAGTATTTCTTTAATTAGTATGTATGTACATATCGTATTTATGCTCCAAACACCTCTAGTTGTTTTGAATACGCAACAAGAATATTATTAATATGAAGAAGGTAATGGATAATTTAAACATAAAATGTCTAGGCTCAGTACTATTATTATATTAACTTTAATGTAATAAATGTAATAGTAACAAATAATAAAGACTACTCCTGGGAGACATACCTTTCGAGCCATAGTAAAACAACAGCTAAGGTAGGTCTCTTATCCTGTCCACTAATTCTATGTCTGTTTTAGACTGAAACACAAGACGGAGAGATTTACTTGGTACAGCTCAGGCGACCCCTACGACCAGGCGATTCCCCCGTCAGAAATCTGTTACCTAGATCATTGTAAGTACAGTGAAACACATTGTAATATACGTTAACAGCGGTACAGAAGAGTATATTTAATTTGTTGGAAAAAAGAAACAGATTTAAGTAACACATCTACATAACTTTACAGTTAGTCTGATATCGTATCTACTGCGCCGACCCCAGATAATGGGAAATGGGCAAGAGGATGATGATGAGTCTGATATTGTATTTTAAAATGCTGCATGAATTCCTATATATCGCTAATATTTTATAGTTTTTTGGCAACCGGCCCAAATATTCTTACTCAATTGTACCTCCTTCACCAGAAGGCAAAACGGATGCTGCACTAATCTTCAGAATCTAAAAGCCATTCTTAGCTTCTTCTTACGTTTTAGTAGACACTACTTGTAGAGCATAGACCACTTACTTTTCTTCTTAATAATTGTTTCTTTGCATCTCTCGGCCGATTTAACATTATTAGTTACTTGATCTTGCTGGTCTCTGTATACTGATTTCAATTGAAATTTACTCATTAGTAGATTCTGCATCTATGATCTTATCTCACCGAGCAATATACTGTATTCGAGGAGTAACTCGAGGATCAAATTAACAATGCAACTGAAAATGTGAAACATTATTTACTTATCATCATCCGGCTCATCGGTCATGTTACTTAAGAGTTGCTGTCATTTGTCGACTTTGGAAAATTTACTTCTCTACTGATGCGCGATGGAAATGGCAGTGAGGAGAACCTTTGTGGAAATTGCATAAAATTATTTATAGGATTAATGAACATACATCTAACGCAATGGCCACGCGGCCTTAATTAATGAACGTACATATGATACGGCGTCCACGCGGCCTTCTTTCGATTGGGCGGGAGTGGATAGCATAATGAACGCCAGAGGCAGCACCGGACAGACCGCGAAGTAATTGGTACTGAAACGTTATAACCCGTTAGTCCAATGCTCGATTTGCCCGATGTATTTAGACTCATATTGATTTCAATATACAGTTTTAGAAACCTTGAGCAGAGGTTTCTAAAACTATATTTTTGTACCACGTTAAAAGGGAAGGGAGCACTTTTACATTTACAGACAATATTTAAAAATGTACAATACCCTTTGAAGATGGCGCTCTCTTTGCTGTATCTATGTGAAAAAATATTTTATTTTAAATTGCAGATCATATTTATTCGGTCGCAATAGTCGTTTGGTATTAATATAGATTTTTTCAATTTTACTTCATCTACATTGTCGTCTTGTTCCGTCTTCCAATAAATGTCATAAATTAGAGAAAAAACGTGGGTTAACTAACTTAGGCTTACCTTATCTTTATCAATACGGATCAATAACGTTTGTTGCTTAAATCGTTTGTCATTAATTTATTTACCGCGTTCTATATGTTTATGTTGATTTGTTATTTTATGTTGTCTATTAATAGCATTATGCAGTCAAAGTTTGATATTTTTAAAGACTCTGATTTATATTATTCCGAACAAACTATTAGACATATTTCCAACTGCATAGATTAGGCATACTCGTATACGCAGGGGCTGACGAGCGGCATACTTATTTACTTGTAAGCATTGATCGAGTATTCTCATTCCGCGTGACTTGATGTAACTAGATAAGTAAAGATTGCATCACAGTTAGCTTGTTGACATATTGACGATTGCATTATCTAATATTTCTATACAGTGTTTAAGTGAAGTATTACACTATATTACATACATATTGTTGTACAAAACATTGAGTATTTCTTGTACAATTTTATTTTCATGGTTTAGAGAATTTTAGTATGTAACCTCTTTGTATAACCGCTCTTCTTTTTTAGACTACGCGAACAAAACCGTCTTTACCGGATACTCTTCCCACCATCCATTTCGCAACTAGCAAGTCTTTATCCTGAACTACTACGATGCCATTAAGTGAATGGTGATTTACTCTTCAGGATTTTTCCAATTAGACTTTGACGTCAGTTGAGATAGATATTCTGTACGCCAGCGTTACAGCTATAAAAACATAATATTAAATATCTATAATTTTCATTATAAGCCCTCTTGAAAGATTTACTCGTAGAGCTTGAATCACATTTAAATGGTAGGTTCCTTTGATTTAATTTGCAATGTTAAACTCATTCTCAGAGAATTCATAAATTTATACTAAGAATGCGAAGAATATCTGGTTTGATATAAAAGCCTAGGGCCTCTTGCCTTGATGATTTCGGAGATTTTGATGGTTTCGTGTGCGTTTGCTGTTAATGTTTGGTCATCTAACTTCTACCTCTGTTATGTGTTTCCGATATTTTAATACCTTGTAGGCGGAAACTCTTCAAAAATTCGCTTGTGTTCTCCAACTACTCTCATAAGATGAAATTTTAACTCTTTCTACAACCGCAAGTTGCCAATTCTTGAATAGGTTTTGTAGTGATTTTACTATAGTGATGTTGACATTGACACAATAGGCTTGTTTCCACTATGAATGAATCGAATGGCTCAGAGTTTCTAATGATTAATCATGATATGTAGTAAACAAAAAAACAACTTTTTTATTAAAATAATATAAGATTACTAATATTTTTGGAAATTAAAATCGGCAAAATTACTTATTTAATCACGTGACATTAAACGCCAATCAGAGAAGTGTGACGTCACGCCTCGCGAAATACACGGTTGTAGTGTAGCTGTACATCATCTATCTAATCTGTGCTGTCAGTGAACACTGAACAGGTTATTTTGATACACTTTGTTTTCAGAGACTATTGTTTAATTAATACAGTTTGTTTTAAGTTTAATCTTAAGAGATACGGATATTTGCCATGGAATCAGGATTTACCAAAGCAAACAACAGTAATTTGCCCAAAATTGACACCGTTATGCTTGGGAAATTTTTCGCAGCAAACACAGATTTTGTATATAAATAATTTGTTTGGCGTTTTTATCGTTGTGCTTTTACATTGGGGCACTATACAGTATTTATAATAAGAGGGATTCATTATTTATTATAATGATCTCGTCGACTGACATAAACAAACTCGATTGTTTCGCGAGGAGTGACGTCATTCAAGACGCCATGACAGTCTTCGCCTTTTTCGAAGTCAATTATAAGTTCATTTCTAAAAAAGCAAAATACTTATGAAAAAGGCCTATTTTTCTAAAAATAATATTTATTAGGGGTAAAATAGATACTAAACTGTAGTTTGAAACGAATTTCCAAATTTTGTCAACTAGCCTATTACGAGGATTACTACTTATGTATCCGGAATAGAAAAATTAAACAAACGTATATGGCTAAATATGAGTTTATTGTTTTTCAAAGTATTCTCCGCGATGATCGATACACTTTTGCATACGTTGATACCAATTTTTATAGCATTTTTTTCACTCTGATTGCGGTATCTCTGAAACGTGCTGTTTGAACGCGTCGACGGCATCTTCACGGGAAAATCGTTGACCACGTAATTTATTCTTTACATTTGGGAATAAATAGAAATCATTAGGTGCCAAGTCTGGGCTATACGGTGGATGACCCATGAATTCTATTTTTTGACCCTCCAAAAATGTATTGTTTCGCGTGATGTGTGACAGCTGGCATTGTCGTGGTGTAGAATGATTCTGCGTCGCTTGTTATTTTTACGTATTTCTTCAAATACTTCCGGCAAACAAATGGTCGTGTACCACTCCGAATTGATTTAAAGTGCTTTTTGCACGAGTCACTTTCGTAGGGTTCGGCTCATTTTGAAACACCCAAACTGTAGATTGTTGCTTAGTTTCGGATCGTACGCATATATCCAAGATTCATCACCTGTTTAGATGTTATAAACAGATTTTGAGTCACCTCCGTTAAATTTTTTTAACATATTCTTGCACCATTCGACGCGAGCTTCTTTTTGATGCTGAGTTAAGTTGTGCGGTATCCAACACGAACAATTTTTTTTTACGAACAAACGTTCATGTAGTATTTTATTAATGCTTGTCATACATATGCCCAGAGTAGCCTCTATCTCGTGATACGTAACATGACGGTCTTGCATAATTAGTTTTCGTACAGCTTCAATGTTTTGTGGCATAACGACTGATTTCGGGCGACCTTCCTTAACTTCGTCCGTGAGCTTACTCCGTCCACGATTGAACTCACTAAACCAGTAATACACAGTGGTTTTTGATGGAGCTTCAACACCAAAAGTTGAAGTTAATTGATCTACGCACAGTTGTTGCGTTAAACCACGTCGAAAAGCGATATGACATTTTAAACCCATCAGAAACAAAACACTAGCGTACATAAGGAAAAAAATAATAATTTTACCATGTAGGTCATATATTGCGTATAAAAATATTGAAATCCCAGATTCTGGATACTTAAGTAAAAAGCCCTCGTATCCCTTGACATAAATACTTTTTATCAACTATGAAAACGAATTCATTCATTCAAGATTTGGACGGTTCAAAAGAGCTTTCTATGATGTCATATTTGAATAAAATTAATTTTGATTTTGATTTTGTTACGTGATCTTCAAGGTCCTGCGTTAATTGATTGGGAGAGAATACAACCTAAATAATTAGTTATTTATCTAATTGCCTGTTACGCTATTGGTGAATTTGGACCTAATCAATTGATTATTGGATTCAGTAAATTACAACTTGTAATCTATCAATATGTTAAAACTAAGAGAGAATTATACATAGATTAAATTCTGCTTACAATAGTCCTTCAACCCGTAACATTAATCTTTCTTAAAATAATATTTTACTAAAATTTATGTATATTCTTTCCACGTAGATTGAATTCCCTTCCTGAATACATGCAAGAACGCTTGAGTCTGTCACCTAAAAATTTCTGGATGTTATATTCGGATTTCCAAAGAAAATTTTATAGCCTTAAAATGGTACACTTGGATATTGAGACCAGTAGGACCGAAGCTTCATTGGTCGACAAACACAAATGGCATATGAATATCCATCAAGGTGGTTGGAGGAGAGGTGTTTCCGCAGGTGGCTGTAGAAACAATATCGGTAAGTAGACATTATCTTTCATCTGAATTGTTATTGCTGATATAAAAAAACTACAAATAATGAAGTACTCAATAGCCAAACACACGACAATGATAAAGTGTATTCGAACTAAGCTCCGTTCGATATTTTTTCTACTTGTTTAAATAAAATTCATAGTCACGAACGATGCGAACATCACATCACTCAATTAATTTTCCAGACTTTTTTCATATGAACCCGCAAATACAGCTGGTTATAAAGGAACCCGATTTTGTTGTCATCTCGCTCAATCAACACAGTATAATGGAACCCAAAGTCATCGGATTCAGCATGTATAAAATTCCTGAACCCCTCACCGAAACAGCGCCAGCGTATTTATTCAAGAGAATCAGGAGCATCATCAATTCCCAATACTCTAACAGTCGACAAGTCAGTCACAGGTAACCTTAACTCATCTTACATAATGTAACGCAAAGCGATTTTGGACTAATAATACTGGCTATGCGATATAACATTAAGCAATCTTTAAAATCGTAGCTAGTTGTATCATGATTCAAAAAGTATGGTTTGTTTTTTGTAGGTGTCATCTGGAGGCTGGAACGTATTTAGTAATGCCAACAACCTTCGAACCTAGGACAGAAGCGGATTTTACGTTGAGAGTATTCTCAATCAAGTCAATTAACATGAATGTACTGGATAACAATCCACAAATGCTTCGTGCGGCACTGCTAAAAGCCCCTTCAGGGACAGAAACTACCAGTTTCCAATATGAACCACTATTTCTACATTTAGCTAATGAACACAGGACGATAGACGCTTTTGGTTTACAAGAACTTCTAGAGGCCTGTTTGCCCAACGATTACATCAAAAGTTGTGCGTCTATAGACACCTGTCGGCAGATTGTGTTGTCGATGGATGTATCCTTTTACAATCAATTCACTACACATTTTTTTAATATACACTGGTATTATCAGTAGCTTATATATACTGAGGGATTCGAGTCTTCCTTACCTATTGTGTTCAGGTTCTAATCAACCAGCTTGCCAAAACAGCGCAATGCAGGATGGACTTTACATATACCAAGTTTCTTCGAATGATGCCTCACGATGTTTTTCTTTGTCATAGAATCGTTGAATATACATAGTATAGAACTCTTAAAATATATAAATTCTTCTTCCTCAAATAAAAAAAAAAATATTAAAATGTTTCGCTAAATACAATAGTACATGTCAAGTTTTAGACCTAGGGCCTCCTAGCAAAAGAGACAGTTTCGGGAATATTAGCATTACTACCGTTGAGAATGAGTTAAGATACCAAGTGCACTTAACAGAAAGCAGTCATGTTTAAAAGTACATGGTAGCTTAATACATTCCAATTTTAATTAAGAATTTGTCGTATGCTTATTTTTAGCGGCTTAGGAACAAACTCCTTACTTACTGTTACATCTAATCTCGCTTGTTTCAGTCAGTTTGTCTTAAATAACATGGAAAAAGGTGGGCAGGTTGACGTGATCTACACGGACTTCGAAAAAGCTTTCGACCGTGTGGATCACGTGATCCTTTTATCAAAACTTAAAAGTCTCGGTATCCATGGCGACTTGCTGAGGTGGGTGGAATCCTACCTCAGTAATCGTTCGCAATCTGTTATTTTGGGTGGCTACAGGTCTGACTACATCACTGTTCCTTCAGGAATCCCCCAAGGGTCACATCTTGGGCCTCTCTTCTGGAACGCTTACATATTTGATTTAGACGCACATACCCACTTTTCCAAACATCTGCTGTATGCGGATGACAAAAAAGTATTTACCTCTGTGCGGTCTGAAGAGGACTGTAGATTACTTCAACAAGACCTTGACCACTTATATAATTATTATTTAGTTAATAACATTACAGTCAGCCTCAATAAATGCCAGTGTATTAGCTTCACCAGAAGAAAGGCACCAATTGTGTATCCCTATAACATTAACGGCTGCAGGTTAGAAAGAGTTGCCAAAGTGAGAGATTTAGGCGTATTACTGGATTCAAAGATGAACATGATATATCACGTAGACAGTACTGTTAATCGAGCATCGCGTAGTTTAGGGTTCGTTATGCGTACATGTAGTAGTTTCAAGAGAGAATCGAGTTTCAAATTAGTATATCTGGCCTATGTGAGAAGTATTTTAGAATATGCCTCCGTAATCTGGAATCCCTTTTATGCAGTTCATATCAGCAGAATCTAAAAGATACAAAAAAAATTTTTGACACATCTAAATTATAAATTTCGCAATCCTCCCGTAAGTTACGCCGAAAACTGTCACCGATATAATCTCGTCTCATTGGCAGATCGACGGAAAATACTCGACATGCTTTTCTTATATGATGTCATCCGAGGTCGTCTCGACTGCCCCGAGTTACTTGCGGGCTTATCACTATATGTGCCCTCACATGGCACTAGAAAATTAGCCACCTTTAGCGTACCATTTCACGCTACTAATTATGGAAAAAACTGCGTCCTTACCCGCATTTCCCAAACCTATAATACCCAGTTTATCGATGTGGATATCTTTGTAGGCTCCAAGACCACCTTCAGGCGGGGATTGAATGATATTTTAATTTAATTTAATTTAATTTTCGCCTGAAGCTCTTAGTAATCATATTCGATATTAGATTGATTTTAAGTAATATTGGTACCTTCACACTGTTTTGATTAATGTGGTTTCACTAGTACTAAAAATAAGTAAATAGTTAAATAGCGGTAATTCTATAACGGTATATATGTATATATAAGTATAAGTTTATAAATGTTACTACTATATTGTGAATATGTGGATGGTTATTTTAGCTTTCTGTATTAGTATATAAGTTAATTGTAAGCAATTTAGATATCAAGCTGTTACCAACCCAAATAAAAAAATAAAAAATAAAAAATTAAATAAAATTACTGTCCTCAACTCTATGAACAGACAAAAGGCACTGGTCGGATATCGTTGACCGATTTCAAAGATCTGATGTGCAGCTTGAAGTATTGGCAGCTGATATTTAAAGATCACGCACGTGAAAAAATGGGTGTTCTGTGTGCTGAGCGGCTGGGAGACGCTCTAAAAGAAGTTGGTTTTATAGTGCCTGAACGGACAATGGCATTACTCGTGCTTAGGTATATGAAAAAAGACGGCATGTTGCGGTTCGGAGATTTTGTGTCGGCTGTGATGCATCTACACAGAGCGTTTCGTAAGTTGGCACATTTAATCTTTTATATTTAGATTCGTATGGATATGTATGTACTGCTCTTCCTGGTGTTAAACTCTATTTGGCTACGGAACAACTCATCCACCTAATATTAGACTTTCAACATAGCTTATTAATTGTAATTAGACTTTTTCTCGGCCTTGTTCGTTACCGCCATCTTCATAATATCTTGTCAGAAGTAAGCGTAGTTATATTTGAGATTGAAGATCGATGATTACCGCCAGCAGTTTATGTCTTAAGTCATAATAAAAATTTAATATTGTCAATAATCAAGTAAAATTATTTGCAGTCTATTCCACATTTAATGTTAAATATTTTCAGATACCTTCTACATGACCGAAGCACCGCCATCGTCAGATACTAACGTCCACTCGACTTTGTCTCAGGTTTGTATCAAAAATAATTTAATAGAATTGCTTACTTCGACAACAAATTATTGCCTGTATCATTATAGTGATTACTTCGGTCCTTTCTGATTTGCTCGTAAGTCTGTATCGTATTTGTTTTCAGCCTTATTTAATTTAGTTATTATTATTTTTTCGAATTTTCAAATGAATGTTTAAATTGGGCTCGGATCTAAATAAATTTGGGATCAAATAAACTGTTAATATTATTTATAAAGTTTGTACGTTTGCCCTGTTATACGCCTTGATAATTTATTTTGGATATATTCCAGAACGTGCGACGACGAAATTTTTGACACCGGAACAAGTCAATTTTTAAGTACTTGTAAATAACACGAAACTACTCGTATAAGAAGTTAGAAGTTCTGTTAAAGAGGATGTTCCACGACTAAGATAGATTTGGATTTGGATCGTATAAAGTTTATATTAAATACTTTATGACTAACAATTTAATATTAATTTCGAGTATAAATAAATGCTTAAAAATAAACACAAGAACTAGAGCTAAAGTCAGAGCCTGATACGCAATATGTTAGTAGAAATAGTAACTATGTATGATATCATGAGACATTTCCAATCAGTATATCTTCACACTTAGGTGATTACGTAGAGAGTAAAAATAGGCATCCATTGTTTTAGTAATCAAATCCCATTGCTATTGTTTCATCTAAATGTACGTAGGTAGGCACAATATGGTTATCTATAACAACTTTTTTTAATATTGCCTTTTATGTAACTTGTAACGGTTTCTATATAACTGCTTGCATTTTTTTTTGTTTCAGTGGCTAAGGTGTGCTTTGACGTTTTAGCTGTGATCATAGGGTGATCGACGTGCAAATCTACTGTTATAAATTAATAATTGTTCGGTAAAGCTAATTTTACTAAGGTGAAATATCATTCACATAAATGTTTGTTATTTCAATGTTTATTTTGTATACCTACTACTAATGTAAGTTACTAGTTATGTATTTGATGAGTTTTTATGTAAGTAGCTATGTAGGTATTGTTACTAGTTTGCTATACGTATCAATGCATGATATAAAGAACACTGTAGATATGCCAAAAGATAAATAGATATAAACATTTTTATATGTTAATTTTATATATTATAAATGGATTGGAGTTCAAATTAAAAAGGGAGCTAACTCGTATCATTTAATAAAAAAATGTGCAACCTTTTAAATGAAACATAAGAAAAGATTATCTACTTTAACTATAATTGAAACATAAAATAAAATTGCCAGTAATCGGTGCTTATCTTATTTTTTCCATACTTTTATATTTGAGAGGTCGAATACCATTTAGTAATTAATTTGAGTCTCAACTTAGTCTTGAAAATATTTAGTGCTTAACCAAAGCTAACCAAAAATTTTTAATCAGAACAATATACACACCAAATACTCAGTTGTCTACTTATTACTGGTAATAGTAACACAGTGTACTTGGATTTTTATGTTACTTATTAGCAACGCACATTGTGGTTTTTGTGGTCGTTGCATATTGCTCTGAATTCATAAGA
This sequence comes from Scirpophaga incertulas, assembly GCA_036419045.1. NCBI lineage: Eukaryota > Metazoa > Arthropoda > Insecta > Lepidoptera > Crambidae > Scirpophaga > Scirpophaga incertulas. The sequence goes on along the minus strand of CM071626.1, from coordinate 11,237,102 downwards.
ACATGTACTATATTCGACTACAACCACTTACAATTTGGTGGACTCATCAATATATAGAAATAAAAGAAATAATTTGGAAACGATAAATGAAAAATTCACATATCGTTTGCATCTTTTGGCATTACTACCTTATTTAAGTTTCTTTAATTTTTTTTCTTATATTTTTTCTTTTATGTTTTTTCATTAAACAACCTTTTTTTGTTTTATGTAGATATGTTTAATTATTATGTTAAAGACCATAATACACATATTATAACTTGGTACCACATACCTACATAAATGTAGATAACATTTAGCATGTAGATATCTCAGGTCTGTGGTACTAAGCCAATCGATCTCGATGACTTGTATCATTATCTCATTTCTATCTAACCTTAATATATGCAAAAACTTAAACTTCAAGCTTACACTAAAAAAATGCAGGGCGTAGCCGCTTACACTGTATATGCAATGATGTAAGCCTATCTAAAAAAATTAATGTTAATAGTTTTTGTTTTGTTACGTTTTTACAAACTTATCATCACACATCACTAGGTCGAGTGACAACCTTTAGTCTGGCCCTATAATAGCTTTAGTAAAAAATATTATAAGGTTAGACCTTCATAAAATCTTTAATAAGCATACGATTAAATGTACGATGACGGAACATCTACATGTTTTGGTTATTAGTTTACCTATTAAATACAAATAATAAGTATATAGATTTAACTCGTTACATACACATGCAATTTAATAAATAATACTCATTATATTAAATATTAGGAACAATACAAATGCTAGTGATTGTATTGTCGTGTTACGATCTCGCTTTAATGATGTAGATCTTAATTACTGTGTAAATAAAACCCGTAGCTTAAACATGTATCCACCGAACTACAGCACTATTCTGTAGTCACAAGCTCTTTTGTATCTGAATCCGCGGTGAAATGTCAAACTTGCCTTTAAAGATACTATCTACATTAGTACCAATGTACGAAAAATATATCGCTACATATTTCACAGTTAGATTTATATGAAATCTAGCTGTTTCTTTCCAATTCACACGACATTGTTTTTGATTACAGATCTCAGATGAAGCGAAAATGAGATGTTAGAAATATACTCTTTTGCTTACTAACCCTATTAAATACTTATCACAAGTTCATTTTATTTTGACAGTCAATTACAATAAGGTAACATAATGGTGGAAGTACAAAACTGATATAACAAATGGTGAAATGCGTAATTTCTTTTTATTGATTTTAAAATATTTGAATAGAATAGGTCGACTGGGGCAGAATCTAACCTAGCAATATACAATACAGACCTATTCACGATGGGCCTCAAGTTATTTAACAAACTTTCTTTGCTAATTTTAAGACACAAAGATTAATGAAATCAACCCGGCTGTACACAATAGGCTAAAAAAAAGGCTGCTATTCAAAATCCTTTGCTGTGTGGACGGAATACAGACCTATTCGGTTGGCGCCAATTGCCAACGTACTGCCAATATATGTCTCAGTCACATTGTATAATTCGCTGTATTACATTACGACTAATCATTGAACCGCCGCATTTCTAAGCGGCCCTGTTTTTAATAACAGCTACCCGTAATGTAATACGAAATTATAATTTGGAATCTAAAAGTATAGTTTCTTCCTACTATAAATTTAATCGTTTTAGTACTTTTCATTTATTTATTAAATTTTTAAAAAATAGTACCTACTCCAAAAAGATGAATACAGCATGACAGCGAATAAAATAAATAATTGGGTGAATATTTTAAAACGTACATTTTTGTTGTCTCGCTGTGAATAACACATTAAACCTAAATCGATTTTGATCACTTTTTTTATATACTTACATATATCATTAAATGGGGTACATATTGCAGATCAATTCATTGTGTTTTATAAGCTTTAAGCCATTCTATAAAAAAAATAGTTCCCAAAACCTCATACCATTCGTGTCCCTTTTTCCAATTTTCAACCAATATAATAAGAAAAATTAAACGAAACCTACGAAGATTACCATATTTTCTTATTATTTAACAAATATAATAGTTAATGTATAAACTGAGATAAAATGTATGATATAAAGAACAGTTTCGAGCAAACCATATGTTTTAAAGAGCGATTTGGCGCCAACGAAAAATTAATAATATACAAAAAATCGTCCAGACCATAATAAAATCTCCTTACCGTTCGTGTCTTCTAAAGGTAAGTTATTTGTTCAGATTAATTTGATATAAATTAATAATGTAAATATTTGCCATAAGCTTATTTCTGGTCTGATAACGTCTTTAGTGTCATATAAGTTTAATAAATAATGCAACATACACAAATGTTTCCAAAAATCTACTTACCATTTTACTATTTACCAATTTTTCCCGTTCACATTTTACACGAATGGTAAGGAGCAAGCTGGAATGGTAAGTAGATGTTTTTCTACTTAAATGTAATATTATTTCAATACATGCAATATTTCAACTGCCTTGTAAATTAGTAAACCACTACAAATTTAAGATTCAAGAAAAACGCAATATAGCACTTTCTGCGCTTTTTGCTGTCACTATCAAGCTTCTCTTACAGTAGTGGTTTGATATTTGTACAGCTGTACCTATTATATATTTATTATCTCTATCATCGCTTTTTTGGTTTCTATCCATACTTATTCAATAAATAGGTACCCAAAACCGTAATCCACACAGATTCGTCAATGTTATTTGGTGCATGTCACATGACCTTGAATGATTAGTTCTAGGATACGCTGGTTACCTCATGATGTTTGTTACGATTACAAATTACCTCATTACCGTTTAATTTCTCATTACCGTTTGCACAATAACTTCTGATCCATATTGTGACGTGATGTAAAGGTTTATTTTTTGGTCTAACACATTTTTTGTATGTGTATGCTATCAACTTTGCTTTGAATATCAGTTTTGTAAGTACTAATTTTTCATTTTTTATAATAGTCTAATATATTCATTTGCAAATATTCACACAATTATAGTTATGAATTAATTGATAATATATGAAAAGTCCTTTAAAATTATTTATTGCTCACAATATTACCATACCCTGCACATGGCTCATTATGATTCCAACTTAATTATGCCAAAAATGTGAAATTCATAAAATGCAGATAATATCTAAATAAATTATTTGGAATTATGGAAACTCTGTTATATAGTATAAATTAACTCGGAAAATATTAAGAGAGATTCCATATAAACTCGTAAAAGCTTGTCCGAACAAAGTTTTTATAAAGTAAAATAAATCAGTTCAGTTAGATACTTCGCTCATAGCGCACGCGCAATCGTCTCTTTCTCGCAGGACCCACGTCCTGCGTCCACGTCTCAAACTTTTGTTGGTAAATTCCTACGGTGATGGAGTCTTTCACATGTAGAATTGCATTAATCAAAGTCACTTACGTACACCAAGTACTTTTATCATGACGGTGATTATGACTCAATATCAACTGAACTTGATACAATTAATTGGGAGCATGAATTCAAATACAGGTCGTTAGAAGAGTCCATATCATTCTTTTATAATAATTTATTTCACCTTAGGACTAATCACATCCCTTTTAAAATCATAACACCCTCTCAAAAATACCCTCCATGGTTCAAAAATACACTCATAAAAATGATTAGGGAAAAATACAAATATCACCAAAAATATAAAACTTATAGTAATTCCTATGATCTACAATCTTTTATTACTATAAGAGATCGTGCCAAAACACTAGAAAAAGTTCTTTTCCAAAAATATATATCTGATATTGAAAAAAATATTGCTAAAAATCCTAAAGCTTTCTGGAATTATATCAAAATGAAAAATCTAAATAATTAATATCCTGCCTTCGTTTGGGGGCACGCTCTTCGAAATCTGGGGAGGAGATCTGTAATCTATTTAGCGAGTATTTTCATTCTACATTCCTTGACTGTACAAGTAGCGACGACTCATCAGTTGGTTATGTGAGTAACGAGATGATGGCAGATATAGCGGATATTGAGTTCGATTGCACCGAGATATGCAAGTTCTTGGAATCCTTAGATTTAAACAAAAGTGCTGGTCCGGATAGTATCACACCACTTTTTATAGTAAAGTGTGCCAAAAAGTTATCTGTACCCCTAACATTACTCTTCAGGCGTTCTATGGGCGAGGGTATGGTACCGAAGATTTGGAAATCTGCTTATATCACACCTGTGCATAAAAAGGGACCCAAAGATCTAATGGAAAACTACAGACCAATTTCGAAGTTATGTATTTTTTCTAAAATTTTGGAAAAAATTATTCATAAACAAGTTTACGAGGCTTTAAAACAGACATTAAGTTTACAGCAACATGGTTACTTTAAGGGTAGATCTACTACGTCAAATTTAATTGTATGCAGTGACTACTTATCTCACCATATGTCAATACCCTCCCAAGTAGACGTTATATACACTGACTATAGTAAATATTTTGACCGTATTGACCACCCGACACTTTTACGCCGTTTATTCAGGGATTAGAGGTAACTTGTACCGGTGGTTCACATCTTATGTCCGGAATAGATGTCAAACGGTAGTACTAAATGGGTACACTTCGTCTACACTTTATATCCCGTCAGGTACCTTGGAGTACCAAGGTTCTTTGTTGGGTCCGTTACTTTTTAACATATTTGTAAACGATATTTCTAAATGTTTTAAATACTCAAAAATTATACTATACGCTGATGACATGAAAATTCTTTGTCCAATAAATTCTTGGGAAGATACGCCTTCGGAAGATGAAGAAAACCTTCAGTCCGATTTAATTTGCTTTGATAATTATTGTTTAGCTAACAGACTCGATTTAAATGTATCTAAATGTTATATTTGTTCTTTTACACGTAAACCGCAGCCCATAACTTTCACTTATAAGATAAAAAAAATACAATATCTCAAGAGTCAAATCTATTCGTGATTTTGGTGTTTAATTTTTGATAGCAAGTTGATTTATGAAGAACTGTTAACTTTCCGAAAATTAATAAAATAAAAATAAAATAAATAAAATTGTTGCTCGCAATTTTAATGGAACACTGGAATTTATTAATATTTTACACCAATATTTCTTTTTTTCTTTAATTAAGTATTCAAACGCTAATAAAATAACAGTATCCTGTCCGTCGTGTTTCGCGAAATGTAACTCATTTAAAGAAATAGTATATTTATCAATCTAAATAGGAAGATTTGTTCTACAGAGGTGTTCGTACATAAAAAGGAAACCTTGTAAGATCACATTATTGTCTAATTGTCGAGACCCCTTTACTAGGAAATATATATATTGTTCTATCAATAAAATATTTTTAGCAATTTACATACAACTTTTTTCGGAGTTTAACGTTAAGATTAAACGTTATTTTAAATAACGGCGATCAATTTGAAGTTACGAATGAACCAACTAAACTAAAGCCATTTCATATCAAGCAATTTCTGTCGACTGGCGAGTTTGTATCGAAATCTGTTATATGAAGTAGACACAGAAAAGGTTTCATTGACTTTCAATGTTAAATAATGACGAATAATATTTTAATAATTTTTTGCAAAGTTTTAAAACACAAAGCAGAAAAGACACTCAAATACTTTAATTAGTGCTGAGAGAATGAAAATATGCTTACGGTGGCTTATGAGCTGAACTAACGCCGAATTTCATCTTTAGCCACTGAAGTGACGAATATGTCGCGCAACTTCTCAAACACAGCTCATATCAACTTAATAAAATTCACCAATTAACCTCTTTCTGAAAGTTTTATTGTCAAATTGGAACAAAGTCATATACCTTACAAAAGATGAAATACATTAATTAATGCAAAAAGAAATATAAGATAACATTGAATTATTAAAAATTACATTGTTGTGTTGTATTTTATTGTGCACATATGTTTAATTTTTTCACACGCCTTTATTCAACCATATCAACAAAACTTCTAACACCACATATCTATATGTATACCCAGACCGCACTCGTAGAACAACAGTGCGAAGAACACATTGGTTCACACTCTATGGGTAATGCCAGAAGTCGTTACGTGAGGCGCCTAGTTGCATATCTGCCCCTTTCACAACCCAACGGACTCAAAAGACCGAACGTCTAGCGGCGCGTTTGAGAACATTATCCCCGTTCAGCAAAAACCACTAGGTAACTACAGTCTTGATGATGCCGGAATGCTAATAATACACCTCGAATATTCGCCAGCAACGCTTAAGAACCCGCCAAAGTTCTAGCCAACTGCAAACAAATCAATAACAGGTGACGTTGGAGAGCCTACTGCGGTTAGCAACATAGATAATTAAAAATAGAAAAAGAACTCCGCCATATGAAATATTTTTACGACAATTCTTAATTTAATTGACTTACATGTACCCTAGGCAGTATTCAGACAGTAGTAACCAATTGCTAAATTTAAAATGTAAGACAAAAAGGATCCGTTCAATACATGTGAAAACAACAATAGCACTGCACGGACGAGTCGTAACTTTTGCCTACAGCCAGAGAGCTATAGCGTAAAAATATCCTAGGCGGTACTGATTGTCTATCAAATAACGGAGCCCTTGATTGAGAAGTTTTCCTAACTGTCGTATCTTTAGTCAATTTAGAACAATTAAAAAAAATATTTAAAGTCTAAATAATATTTAAGAGGAATTTGCGCACGAACTGCACTATCACATTTCCGTAAGCATCGATAACACCAACTATTTTATACTTAAATAAGTATGTCCATGTTGCTATCAAACTTTATTAAAACTGAGAGGTTGAGATTGACACATTGTTGATGTATAAAGATTCAAGATGTCAATCATCTTCTTCGATGTAACTACGCTATCCATACTCCGCGACAAGTAAAAACTGACTTTCTTATTTCACTGTTGCTATAAGACTAACCAGTACAGTTTCGAGCGCTTGTGCGATGTCTACCTTTTATTTCCATATAACCAGCCGGTCGACATTTCAGTACTATGATAAATTCATAAAAAAATTTACACCAACAATGAAAATTATTATGCATATAAACAAATTAAGTGTTAGCAACAAAATTACCTAACTCGGCTATTAGTTGTTTGCAGGTTATCGATAGAATCGATACTATGGTGAATATTGGCTCTGTTCCTGGGTATCTCTAGTTTGTGCTATTCGGATTTCGGACCGCCACCTTTCTTTCATTATCTGATCTGTGTTCAGTATATGCTCAGATCACTAATTGGTCTGTGGCTCAGATGAAGTACTATGTATAAATAACAATCCTTATTGGTCTGTGAATAACAATAACAATGTTCAAAAAATAATTAATAAATGAAACCTAGAATATTTTTACACTATATAACTACACTATTTAAATATTTTATAAATAAAAGAGTGTTTTTGTACGCTATAACATGCAAGCGAAGTCTAAATACCTATGTACATATGAAATAGGTTAGTTTCGTAATCAATTAACAAGAACCATTTCTATCAGGCGGAAAGTATAAGTCTTAAGATATAGTGTAAAATGTCAGGATCTGAACATATAACTCGAGTGAGAAAACTTTACAAGTTAATATTTAGAGTTCATAGAGCCTTACCGCCAGAATTACGTATTATGGGTGATAACTATGCTAGAGAAGAATTCAAAAGACATAAGACCTGTAACCCTGAAGAAAGTCGGATATTTTTAAACGAATGGACAGTGAGTGAATATATTATAAAACTTAAATGAATATATAGTCTCCAAATAAGACAATATTAAATAGTAACTATGGTAACTTTTACAAAATAGTGATGCTTGTGAATGTTTATTTAGTACCCATAAGTTAAATTGATCACTAAGATATCACAATCATATTATTCAAGATCTTCAATGTAATAAAATGAAAAATGTAGTCAACAGCAATAATTTACAGGTCCATTTTCTAAGTAGTAGTTTTTTTAGTCTTGTCTGTTAGTTGATGAGCAGGTGAGGTAGACGTTGTTCCTGTCAAGTGTATTTAAAAACTGTGGTGTTCATATTATAAAAAAGAAACTGTTCTTATCTTGGCCATATAATGTCTTCAATTCCTAGTTTAAGTTCCCAGAAATACTGTTACTTAATAAAAATATAAAATTTTTGTCATATTATTCTGAAACTCCATTATTTTTTGCTATTTATCAGTTTTGAATTTGTTCATGCAAACAAACTTGAAAGCAAATTCATTCTGCATGTACACATCACAATTTCTTACCATCATAAAAATCTCTTTTTCAATTTGTTACAGGATTACGCTATTAACATAGCTAGACAAATGAAACCTCTTCAGCAAGCCAAAAAGAAGACAATCGGCAAGTACATAGACCCTAAACTCCTGGATCATATGACAGATGAACAAATTGTTCAGTTATATGAATTGCATAAAGCTGCTACTCAACCCTATACAAATGATAGTGAAGAGACTAACAGTGAAAGTAGAAAATAAATTGTTTAAAATGTAATTCGTAATTATTTACTTGACCCTATATAGATATTGTCTAGAGCTCTTAAACTGTTGTATTCTTTATGATCAATGTTGAGGCATGTAGGACAGTAAATGCATGTACTGATGGATGTTGTTAACCGCAAATAAGTTTTCAGTGTAACTTTAACTTAGTCTGAGAAAAGTGGATCTGGTGGATTCTCATAATTCGCAGGTTTTATTTCGCTGGATTTCTATAAGCAGGTCATCACTTCAAGTGTGCCCCAGAAACCACATAGTCATCAGGCTGTACACCAGTCTACAAATTTTCTACACTGTTTTACGAATCCCAGTATCGTGTCTAATGGACCACTACTGTATGGATGGGCTGAAATAAACAAACAGCTCATTTTTGTAATATAAAACAAAAATTCGCAATTTGTTTATCTACAATTTAAAGCCCTGACATCTCAAAGTGATTTATTTAAGAAAATTCTAATATTTAATACAAATTACACAGCTTAGCTATTACATTGTTATCAATAAATAAAACGGATGCATAAGATTGCCAGATTGGAGTCTAACAAAGCAAGAAATTTGCCTATATTTTAGTATCCCAGGTCTCCCCTCTCCTGATGCGTGCAAAAATCAACAACACATTTTACACCATTCAGGAAATAAAATATGATTGCAATAAAAACAGAAAATAATAAAAGGAAACCGTATATAATGTGGGGAATGTTTATAAATGTGTGTTGGTATAGAATAGTCAACAATGTATAGTTGGCAAAACAGGAAAAGCGTATTTGAACCTAATTTTTAGTTTTACCAGGATGCAATGCAGTATATTAAAAAGGATTCGGCTATGTAAACAGATTTGATATCTGTAGTCTAGGTCCTGCTGTAATGTTTGTAACAGTCAGGTTAGAATGATAATAGGTTCTTAAATAATGAACTTTTTAACATTAAGGGTAAGGAGACTATCTCTGAACCAGATACCAAATCAAACCTCGTTTGTGCTCGTAGGCTCTTTTCATGCATCGCCTGTACAAGAGCTACATCAGCACAGGAGACCATTTTACAATATGGGTTGTTGCACACCATAATGTTCTGGAAGATTTGATTCCGTCCACTAAATTTTTTTATGGGAGTACGCCACATCCATCGAGCACCACCGGTACCGTACAAAACTTTCATTTGTACACATTTTAGCAAGTGGACTTTGGTAGAGCATGTCAGAGGATATATAGTTAGTGGTATCCATAAGGATAAGTTCTTGCTTGCTACCATTATGATTCCTCAGAAGTCTTCGCGTCATCCACCAGAAGATGCATTGAAATGTTAATAAAGACAAAATGATTTCAGTAATTTATAAGTGGCCAGCGTGGCTGTTTTACCCTGTGCTTGCATTGTATTCGGAGAAATTGACTGACCGGCTCCGCAGTCTCCTATGCCCCATTACGTTATTCAATGTTACAATGGAAATTAAATAACACACAATCTTATCTTTTCAGACCCTAACACAGTGGCCTTATTAATTTGTTCATATAAATATAAGATTGAATGAGTCCGCTTAGAACTAAGTAATTTAGTGCCAGTTAAAGTTTAAATTATACTACTGAGATTAATAAATAGCACTTTATAAGCGGCATCTATTTTAAAAGTAGTCTTTAAAGCCGCGTTCCATTAACAAAGGGTCTCAATACAATCATTACAAAAACAAATGTGTTTATATCAGAATTTTATTTATCACAATGAATCTACATGATAGATACATTGAATATTATATTTGCAGAAATGATTAAAGTGACACACTTGCTCCAGTAATACTAAGTGTGTATACAGATATTTATCTAAGACAGGTACTATAGAATATTTGCAATCTCAGTTTTATTCTTCATTATCATGCCCGCATAATAAACCATGTATGAATTTAAGAACAGTATCTGAACATATCTAAATAGTATAGTAGTTTTATAGCGTATATACAACATTGTATATTCAAAAAATCTGAATACAAGAAGTCACTTCACCGCATCAGCATAATCAGTCATAATTTTCTCAAAAATTACATATCATAATAAATTTCGAGATATCCATTGCATGGATTGTGCTTTTACCTACAAGTGAATTGTTATTAAAAAACTTCATAGTTTTCAGTTCTAACTGGAAATCACATCTAATATGATATAATTATATATATACATTCATCACAACGTTCACTCGAACAAATACATTTCAAAACAACTTGAGCTATCGTCAGACGCAACTAAAATGTTTATAGAGCTCAAATTATTCAGAAATTGTCACTATTTATTCACCTGCGCATTCATACCTCGCTTATCGTCTACAATACGAGTGTTTATTACGCATGCAAATTCCAAATCTAAAAATATGTGCTAGATTCACACCACCTCGTGAATAAGTTTGGAAAAATTACGAAATGTGCACATCGAAGTTCTACGCTCGCGGCTCGCGAGTGTTATCTACAGCGCGCACGTTCTACATATATCAGTATGCACCCAAGTACAGGTGTGAATCAGCCTTAAATGCGAAATGCACCTTGTGTCGCAGTGCAAAATGATTACACATTCATATGTATAATCCAGATAAAGTGCTATTAATTACAATACTTATAGACATTTCATAATTTGACATCATTTGTATATAATTGAGGTATAGATTGAACAGAGAACAGAAAAAATAGTTTATAATTACAATTAACGTTATCATTTATCAAATTTCTGTTAGCTTTATTGTGGACTGGGAAGCTATAAATCTATAATCCAAAGTGTTTGGCCAGATCATAGTTTACATACTATTAATGCCTTATTTGTATTAATTAGTCTAAGATCTACAATACTATAGAAATCAGGCAAAACAACTGCAGATATATATTTATTTAAAATAGTTCTTTATCATTATTTTTAAAATACAATTTACAAAGTGTAACTTTATAAATAGATATCAGGAACATAGATTGAATAGATAAAGTTCTGCTTCCAGCTCCAAATGTGTTTTTATTCTGTGGATTTAGGTCTGCATTGCATTGGCGTTATCATTTTATGGGTATGGGTGAATACAATTAAACCCCTCTTATGTCCTCACTAGCGATTACAACGTCGATGTTTCGCAATACATATCGAACTCACAAAAAATGTATTTCTGGACCTGTTTGCATGGCTTAGATATGTATCTTTATTTTACAATATCAAGATAAAAGTTGAGCTCCAAATTATTATATAATTGTATTCTGTCATACTAAATTGTTTACATAATCAAGAACAACAAAATAATTAATAGTCTGAAAAGCGGAAATCACCGCAAGTGAAGACTTAAGATTTAAATACATACTAATCGGCGTCCCTACACACTACTCGCCTTTACATACATCGAAAAATATCTATGTATATTTGTGGTAATTTCTTACCTTGCTAATATTATAATAAATCACTTCATAACAACTCAAATTTAAGGATCAATTTGCTCAGCAAATAAATATGCCTCATTGTTGACATAAAGCTTGAAGCACAATCTTATAAATATGATTTTATAAATTACAAGTTCATTTGTACTTTTTTATAAGTACATTAAGAACTTTGAATTAAGAAAATAGAAACATATGGATTCTACCAAATTATCACATAAAAACTAAAAAAATGTGTAAAACCTTAAAGATTGCAATGAAAATAAAATCATTTGTATTTGACATTTTGAAGGCAATATTCCAATTATAAACAATTACATTACATTAAATAAATCAACATTCTTTTGCTGAATATCTTACATAACAATATATTGATAAAAAGTCAACAGAAGTAACCCGAGAATTAACTAATCGCACATATTTTTTTACCTTGGCGAGAGCATAAATGTAAGGCAAATAAATTACCCAAATAATTCATAAATCAAAACACTTGTATCACAGGTGCTACATCAGACAACCTTCCTGCTCCCTGGTGGTGCATCCTGGCTCCGGTGAGTGACACAACTTCAAATCCTCGATTTTCAGGATATCTCACTCACTTAAGGTCAATAGTCTCTAGCGAGGTGGTGGGAGAAGAGTCTCCCCTCTTTTGGATTAAAAAGGGATAGGCCTTATTAACCAGGCAGTTTTTGATCGGAGCACTTAATGGTGTAAAGGTCATTTTCAGGGCTAACGGTGGCTTAAAGGGCACCTACCGAGACGCCCTTATGTGTGGCTGTCCCTAAGGAAGTAACAGTGGAATTTCTAGTGCTACCTAAATGAGTTTATGACCTGGAGTGCCAAATCAAAATAAGCTGACCTGCCAAGTCTGGAGTGCCAAAGGACATTAGCGAAGATCAACTTCAGAAGAAATTAGCGGGACTGTGAGCGGAGGTTAACAGGCAACTGAAGATTGTCCCAATGGAAACTCAGTCCGCTGTAACTCTTAAACCGGACAATCAGTTTATGCTCTTTGTAATCACCGTAATGAATAGAAAATCTAGGAATACATGGCGTCGACCCAGATTATGATGAATGCAAGAGTCAAAGGACTGTTAACAATGAATCCAGTGTTAACAGCCCTTAGCCCTTAACCGTACAATTCACATTCAATGAGTATGCCTTAATTTGACACTATTGAGTAAAAGTCTGCTTAATTGTGCATATTTCAATATAACTAAAGTTTTCCAATTTCCGGATTGTCACTTGCACTATTTACAAAAAGTTAACAATGGAGTCACTTTATATCTTGTCCTGTATGAAGGGGTGTGCGAGGCAATGATTAACTGATGCTCGCTTCGAAGAATCCAGCATTAACATACGCTCCAGAAGATCTTTCAATTGATTTATTTTCTTTGCCTCTGCTGGGGGCAACCGGTGGTGGGGCGGCGCCAATTCCGTTTGAAGATCCCTGGTTGCTTTTACGGTGGACATTATCACTATTTTTTCCTGTAAGTAATAGAATAGGGTTTTACCAAATCATCAACAAAACACTATCGTTTACACAAAACAAAACAGTAGTACACAAAACAACCACTTAGTTCAACGGCGGGAACTTATAATATTTGTACCTCTTTGAAGTGAACTGGTGTCATAATATTATGTCAACATACCCTACTCCTACCTATATACTTAACATTTTTATCTACTATCTTGCTATTCCTCTATAAAAGAACCTATAACAAGTAGCTTATTGCCAACATTAAAACACTCAATGATATTATGATCATTATATCATCCAAACGCATGATATTATGAATTTCAAAAAAAAGAACATTCTTATGCAATTACATTTTCACCACCAGATCACAAAAATTTTGAAAAAAGAACAATAAATTGTAGACTAATTCGTAATTTCGGATTCTCGTCTTATCGTGTTATTTCCCGCCATTTTTTTTGTAAATAAAGGCTTATATGCACCTGTAATACTTAGGTATTAAAACATTATACGACAGTTGCATAAATAACTATAGTTATACTTCTTATTTATGTATGCTGAAAATCCGTTGAGTCGTAAAAAAATTAAGCAAATTGTAAAGTAGGTATATGTATAGAATTAATTAGGCGCTCTGTAAACTAAATATTTTATTACAGCAAAATATTATCTTAACTATCTATGTCATACTAAAGCAGTCTACTATATACCATCCTTGTCAAAACCCTAAACCTGCAGCTTTCTTCTAACGAAAAAAATACAAGACTAAGAAAAGACAGACTCTTCGTACAAACGAGTACGAAAACTACGAATGAACTCTACGTACGAACAGTGAAAAAATTACCGATAATATTTCGACTTGCCTCTGAAATCGCATGGAACACTTCAAATAACATATTACAAGGGGAGGTCAATCACGGGAGGTGTTTTCACACATATCTTTCATAATTTTTGGAAAATAAATAACAATTATTGGAGGCCAATTCTAGACAGTATGATGTATAGTTCAGTAACTCAAAGGTGCACTATGACAAACATCGCAATATGGCACGTATAAATGGATGCGTTGTCGGGCAAAAGCAACATCTTTGGACAGCTTTCTTTTATTTTTTTCCTTGATAGCTTAATATTAGGTCCTTTTGTATGGGTGGAAGGGAATATAAAGTTTAGTTTTTTTTTTTTGTAAAATATATTCAATTAATCAAAGTATGCACCGTTGTTATCTATGCACTTTTGCCATCACATAGGTAGTTCATTGATCCCTTTACTAAAAAAAGCCATGGGGGCGAGAATCAATATTCTTTGAAAGCAGTTTGGACTGCCGTATCGGAGTTGATTTATTTTCCTTGTAAGAAGTTTCATATTTCTGAAAAAATGGTAATCTGTGATAGCAAGATCCGGGTGTATGGTGAATGTCGCAGACATTCCAATTGTAGCTCATCTAACTTAGTAGCTGTTTGTTGTGCAGTGTGTGGTCTTGCATAGTCTGAAGCAGTGGCCTAGAGCAATTGACCAATATTGTTTAGCAGCTAGTTCTTCCTTCATGGTTTGCAGTTACTGACAATAGATATCTGCTGCAATCGCTTGGTCAGATTTTAGGAAGCTGTAGTAAACGACACCGTCACAAATCCAACAAACGTTCACAAGTAACTTTTTCTGAGTCAATTTTCATTTAGGTCGAAATTTCCAGAACGAAAATGTTGAAACTAAATACGTACCATGCTTTCTTTCGCAAAACCAGAGCCGTACACATCATTAATCGTTCGAGCTGTTTCTGCAGCACTGGTGCCACGATAGAACTCAAACTCGTAAATATACCAATATTTTATGTTTTCCATAGGGCGTTAAGCGACGCCAAAGAAAAAAATAATGAGGATAATCAAACCAAAAATGTACTAGCTAAATGAATTGATTAATTTGAATTTTGAATTCTTAATCAAAGAGGAGATATTTCAAATCAAAGTGCTCAGTACAACAAAACGCTAATTTCATATGTTAGAACCTAATATAAATCTTTCTGGTAATGATGCAATTCTGTCCCTTATAATAACATCCCTTTTTTATAATCTATCAGGAAATTACTTTCCATTTGAATACCACACTTTCAACATCTTTGGATGAGGTATGCCACTTCTATGGTACTATATCGACTATAATGTGACTCATATTCATAGTGGTAAACCCAGGTTCCTATTTCAGTAACAATCCGGGTCAAGGAGTTATTTCTTTCTTTCTTTCTCCACAGGTTGTAAACATTCAACACGGTCGCAGTTGTTAAGTGGCGTAAGCATTCTTTGAATCCATTTTACAATGACCTTAGTCATCCGATGATAATATACAATATCATGTTGTGCACTTGTTTCATGTAATCGCAACTATTGTTGCGAGATACGGAGCTGATTAGCTGATCATCTTCCAATATAAGGTTATTACCTTTTTGTATTGATCGTTTGGAGTGGAGATCGTCTTTAATGTACTGTCTGTTGCCTTAATTAAAAAGATCATGCTGCTTTTAAACTAAGGTTTTATAGTGGCAGAAATTGCATAAACCGTTAACAGCTATTGAAAAATTATCTAAGCAGATATTCCTTACTTGGTAAACCGCGAGATTCAAAGCTTTTCATACTGGTTGACTTCTTCCCGATTCAATTTGTAAGCAGGTCGATAATTCAAAAGTTAATGACACAATATCAATCAAGCTTGGTTCGTGCACTGTTAATAAGGTGGCTACCTGGACGAGTAAACCTAACTCCACCAATCAATCCGCGAACTTATTGACCTCCCCGTGTATGAAATAATAATAATTAATGACATCAATGCCTTATTTATAAAAGTAATAATCTTGTAACCTAAAAATAAAAATTATAGAAATAATGTATTGTACGTTAGTAATGTTAATTAATTAAGTACTACTATGTGTGCACTTGGCTGTGCTAGTTAGACTTTATGTCATTACTAAATAAATAAAGATCAGACACACTACATCCTTATACATATTTCAATGTAAAACAGATATCAATAAACATAATATAATCGCTATAAACACCAGTATGAATATTATTGATCGTAAATAGAAACTCACCCTTTCTGTTATTCTATCCACTTCATGATACATAAAGTTATTCTGTAAATCAAAGTGTTGGTCTTTGAACTGACCTTTCTTTACTATCTTATTAGGGATCTTTCCTTTCAGATCCATAAAATACTTCAGCATTTCATTGTTTGATTTGCCACTGAACATAATTTTCCCTGTGGATAATTCGTATACAGTGCAAGCTGTGGACCACATGTCGATACCGTGGTCGTACGGGACACCCAGAATGATTTCGGGTGCTCTGTAAAACCTAGACACCAAATAAGGGGTGATCTCATTATCAGAGACATTTGATGCGGCACCAAAGTCACATATTTTCAACAATAGTTTGCTCTCATTGACTAGAATATTATCCGGCTTTATATCTGAAACAAAAAGACACTGCGTAAAGTAACAGACAAATAACTGAAAACACTGTTGTAGTGACAGTAAAATATTGTTTTATTATTCCAAAGGTTTATTTTATAATTTTCTCGTAAAGTGATGAAAAGTTGTGTCCACCTTGGGAGCAACACTGGTTTTAGCTCGAATGATGTACTTAAATCCCTCATTACAGTCGAGAATCTTATCGATTTCATTCTTGATTCCATAGTTTCCAATTTGTACACCTTTTTCTGGGTCATAGTGACTTCCGGCTGGATGAATGCAATACACTAGTTTATTGAGATCTTTCTAGTTTTCCTAAGAATCCACTAAATAGTGGATAACCTAATTAATCATCAAATTACAAACATCCTAAAAATCTAAGTAATACACACTGCAATCGAACGGACACGTTGAACTGCAAGTGCGAAACGCAGCGTTTAGAAAATATAGTATTTCTGTGACCGATATTACGTTCCCATACTTATATCTTATCGCTGTGTTTACTAGACCTAATAGTTATTTTATGTGAACTAACCTACATGATCAGTAATCAGTCAGTGCCTGTACGCCTTAAAACTAAATGTTTTAATTTGAAACGTTTTAACATAACAAATCGTATTTAACATTGCTCAAACTTAATCTCCAATTTTGTACATTTCCTGTGACTTTAACCAATAATGTACAGTTAATCATTAGTAACTCAATTATCACACCGAAATTTAAGATTCAATCTACAATTAAATTCAGTCTGTGAATCGTGAATATCGATAATTGAAATCAACGTGTAAAAAACAACAAGTACAAATAATCAGGTTAGTAAGTTTTTCTAAAACCATTGGAAAACAAACTACTAATACTAACCTGCATGCAATATCCCTGTTCTCTTCAAAAGTTTCAATGCCAGCAACATCTGTTGTGTGTAGCTCCTGACTGCCTTTATGTGTATTCCACTATTTTTGCCATATTTCTTAAGCACTTCTCTCAGATTCATGGACAATGGTTCCAACACCATACAAAGATGCCTTTTGTGGAAGAAATGGCGGAATAATCGCAGACAGTGAAATCTATCTTCAGGATCTGCAGTATTAAGCTTTCTCAGAATTTCTAATTCCCGTAAACCCGTCTTATGCCTGAAACATTATTTAACATTAATATGTTTTCACAAAAACATTTGTTATGTTCAATGTGACTCTTCTATATTTATAATTTAATGGACTCACATTATCTCGTTGTTTCTAATAATTTTAACAGCCACATCAGTATTACTTCGTGCGTGGTCTCTTGCACGCACCACATTAGAGAATACTCCTTGACCAGTATATCCGTAGACGCTGTAGCGATTGTCCAATGTTTCACCGATTCGTACCCTGTACATCAAGTTTTAATTATTTACCGATTTATAGCCTAATTATTTTGAAATAACCTCAATTTTCATTTTCATGGCAGACAGATGAATAGATTAAAAAAACGGCTGTACAATAAGGAGGCTGTTAGATCCAAGATTGCATCACTCTGTCTGCTTTACACTGAGACCAAACTTTAAAACAAAGCAAAAAATCATATTTAACTTTGAATTAAATATTTTGAGAGTGAATTTGTATGGCTTGTATGTAAAATAAATTATTATTATTAGCTTCAATGGTATATACACAAGTCACAGATTAAATGAAGTCTCAGATATATTCTCTTTCTCAATTCACGGAATGACATTGTAACAGGAACGCTGTCCAACCTTAAGATTTTCGGCCTATTTCTTTATTACTCCATGACTCAAATCAAAATTCAAAAAATTACATGTATCACTTTGACAGTGTTCCTGGAAATTCATCATTGTTGATTATCGAGATATATAATATACAATACCAAAACTTTGGAAAACATCTTAATAATTTCCAGGCTAAATTGTATAAATTTTTGAACAACTTTTGGAATAATATTATGATCTTGTGAAGTTGGAATATAATCATTATTAAACCGTAAGTCACTTTTTTCATACCTACACCCCTTTCATGGGAGTCGGGAATCCGGAGCTAGCCGGAGGTCACTCTTAGCTCTACGGTGACAACATTAACTCTTTCAGTATAACACTGAGAAAATGAGTACATTTTTGAAAGTCATTACTTTGGAACATTCGCCAACTTATCAATTTATTATTCACATTCTTATGTGATCTATTTATTAAATTAAACTCGTAGTATACAATATGTTAGCAAACCTAGAACTAATGTTTTGTTAGTAAACTAGAGTTCGTTGTATTTATCCGTGGCTTTCATTTCGTAAATACTTTATCAAGTATTTATAACTACAACAAAATTGGAAAAATAATGGCATTTTGTTGTTAAGTCATAACTTCTCGAACTGATAAATTATAACCACTTACCTGTAGTATCCTTCTGCATCGTCCCAATTATCTGTCAGCGATGGGTTCTCATTTGCAGTTCTGGTGTTAAGTCTATCAGTATTAGGCGTCTGCAAAACATTGCATGTAAAGCTTAATATTGATCATCAAATTCATATATTTGTGATTTTAGATTGAACTATAATCAATCGAACACGACAATCGTTTTCTATAAAAACATCTTCATCAAATCTATTATTGGCAGTACTAAGTTAGTTTGGTCATAAATTTCATCTCTATTACTCTTTACACAGTGCGAGTGAATGAATAAAAATGCACTTTTTTATAATACTATCAACAAGTATCATCATCAAGTATCTGGCTCACTGTTAGTAAGCAGTTACTGCAGCTACGTATTACCACAACCAACAACCCCTATACTACACTTGAATGGACCCTATGGCCAATATCCAACAATAGGCGTCTATTGGCTTATTTGATCATGAATATATACAGTACATATAAAGTTCATACGTCAACACTGATATTATCCTTTTCTGCAAATATTTGTAGGCGTAGCTCCAGACTACACGTACCCCTTTAAACTTACACCCGGTACTGACATGTAGCGGGCCGGTTCTCACCGCTCACGAAACGACGAACTGGGCGTCCGAGCCAGTAGACGAGTTTTAATGAGACCCTAACGAAACCGCGCCGAGTCTGTTAGCAGGCAAGGTGCAGAACCTTGGAACATGCAATTATAATATTCATGAAAATATTGTTATTAAAATGCTAAAAAAATATAAAAGTAGTGCGACTGCAAGGTTTTTAACAATAATTACGAATCAAAATTAACGTGAAACGGAACCGATTTAAAACACCAATCAGCGTTTAGTGACGTCACTCCTGTTATGACAACTTATTTGAGGTTATAAGTTGTAGTAAAAGTGAACAATTAAACCAGAATGAATTGAGTTTTTTTAATAAAAATGGAAGTTAGATTTACCAAAGCAGATTGTACGACTCTGCCAAAAGTTAATGTTGACATGGTAGTGACATTTATTGTCGAAAGTGCAGTTTTCAAGTGTAGAAATAAAAGGAACTAAACAAAAAGACATTGAAAGGTTTGGGTAAGTGTTAGGTAGGTAACTGTTTCTTTTGTGTACAACCAGATCAATTAAGTTTACAATAAATATATCCGCCGACTTACGTCAAAGTGTCTTCACAGCACCGAATAAATAAATAAATAAAATGATGAAATAAATAAAAAATAAATAAATTCTTTAGGGAATAAATGTCATTCCTATTCGCCGCTTGAAACCACATTTTTCTCAGTTTTGGGTCAGAAGGTCCAGTTAAAAACAATTTATTAGGAAACTTATTTGAAGTAGATGGACAGTATTGGCACAAAACATACGTCCATACGGCTACACAAAACATACGACTTTTTTCGGAGTATCAATGGCATAGTTATGATCACCTGACGTTGATGGATAGTCCATTGTAATTTTTTACAAAATAATACCTTAAAAGTCGAGATGAATGAAAAAACAACTAAAGCCAGCAATGACACGCGCAGTACAATCAGTGAGCCAGTGACAATGACAGAAAGGAGTGACGTCATACGAACTATAGGTCCGTTTTCGCGCGAAAACTTAAATTGACCATTTTAAACCGCAATTTTTCAGTTCAGTTTTTTCATTTTTTAATATACTTGTGGTCTATTCTGCGTAGAGTTCTTTAAAATGATCACAAAAATAAAAATATTGCCACTTCCCTATTCAATTCCCGCCTTTCACACTATACACACCTAAGGTAGAACTAAATATAGCCATATGCGGCTTCAGCATAATTTCGTTAAAAAAAAACATTTAAGACCCCCCACAAAACAGACTGATGATTTGGTTAAGTTCACTAAAAGGCGTAGCTAGCTGAGTAGGACTGATCGTCGCAGAGGTTCTTGGGCAAGGCCTATATGTATTGACTGATATGATAATGGTTTCATTGTCAAAAAGAAAAGAGAAAAAACTTTCAGTGTGATTGTATACACTACATATAAACTCACGTCGACACTGAAATTGTCCTGTTCTGCAAACATGTCCCATTCAGGTTTCTTCGACTTCTTAATACCACTACTAGTACTGGGTTCACTGTCATTTATGATAGGAGTGTCACTGTGGTCTTTTACAGATTTTATTTGTTGAATCTGGATATCGCTTAAATTATTTCCATCTTTCTTAGGTTGAACATCAGTGATGCTAGATACTGTGAGAGGTTTAGATTCACTAGTTGATGAAGGTATAGTGTAATGTTGATTCTCTTGGCCGCTAGTGGGACTAGTATTGCCGCCAAGTCTCTGTAAAAATAGCAAAGAGTTATAACAACATTTATATGTACAATGATAATGTTTTTAAAGTAAAATTTAAAAACTTTTCAAACCATTATACTGAATTACATAAATGTAGAGTTCTGAGAATGTTCTTTGTACGAAAGTTGAATTCCATGCATTGTACCTATATATATGGGGCTACGACTGTGGGGGACAAGACCATCTGTCCCCACAAAAACGGAGAACAACACCTTTCTCCTGATCGCCAAATGATATGTTACTTGTAGAATAAATAATATATAAGGAAATGGAAAAAGACTAACAAAAAAGAGTGGGGACCAAAGAGTCCGCAGAAGAACAAAAAGAGATCGAGAAAAAAAACAAAGAATTGTGTCTATCTACCTGTAGGTAATCATCAAATCAATAGTTAAGTTCAACAACTTATTTTTTGCACGATTTATAAAATACAAATTAAAAATCCCTCGGTATACAAAAATAAAACTCACATTTTTATTAGCTATATATTGACAAAGAAGCAAACTGTCTACCTGATACTGAGTTATAATCGCCTATACATGCGATTCCTGTGCGATTCACAGCAAATCTGGAAACACCGTCAAAACTACGAATACTATAAAAACACAATACCCTGTAATTTTACCCATTAAACTGTAACACAGCAATACAAACAGCCTTGGCCGTAAATATGAAAAGCATTTAAAAATCTTATAGTAGGTAAAGAGATTTCATCATGGATAAGAGATTTCATCATGAATATTTGTAAATAAAAATCAGGATTTTAAAGATTAATGTTCTTTTAATAATATAAGTAAAGGTTTTCTAGACTAGAAGCGATAATATTAATGTTACTTTTTGATGACGGTAAGAGATCTAAAATTGAACCTAATGATAATTATAAATAAATATAAAAATAATTGTGCTTGTTTATGCTACTGATTACAAAGATATTGATTTACACATAAGATGAACATAATTTTGACAAAAGAGCACGTGAATTCCAATTTGTAAACCATTTTATCTTTTTTAAATCATCTGTAAGAAAATCCTTGGTTAACAGTATATTTGTGTAAGTTATTGAAATCCTCTAATAGTTTAACATTCATTTCAATAGTTCAAAATACTTGGAAGTAAACATCTGCGGTATTCAATATTTATACAAATCAACTTTGTGGAAAGAACATTCTTAGAACTAAACATTTTGGATGAATTCTATTTAATGGTCTAGGTTATAAAATATTATTTAGCTTACCTTCATCAACTGTTCTCTCTCCAGTCGCCGTCGCTCGATGATTTGCTCTTCTGTCTCTTCATCATCGTCTGTATTTATATCTATATCCAATTCCTCTTCACTTGAGCTTGGTACCACGTGAGTGACTTCGTATTCAGATTCCTGTAAACAGTGAAAAATTGTTGAGAAACAGAATAAATATTTTTGGAAAAATTCACATTTAATACGCCTCAACTTTATAAAAGTACATCGTACAGTAGTAATAAATACAACAACTTGCAAAAAATAAATACTAATTTTATAATCACGCATCTGGGTAGAGCGATATCCAGATGCACAATGTAAAACTACTACCACAATCACCAAAACGTGAAACGACAGTGTTTTATTTTGTTTCTCATTTCATTTAATTCGCAATTGGTCTAGTTCTAAAATATATTTTTTGTTTTCTGTTGAATAAGTCCAAAAGTTAAACATAATTTTAGATATAAAATAGTATATGCTATTTATTTATAAGTTCATGTTATCGCAATTTTATACAAAACGAGAAAATTAAAAAAAAGGATAAATACATAGTTTGTTTTAATTATTACAGGTACTAGTATATTTTTTTAATACCTACATGATATTATCTACTGTAAATACATGATATTACAGTTAAGCAAATTTAAACGGTCAAGCTAAATGTATTCTATATAATTTTTTTAAAATAATTTGATGATGATTAACGAGTTGATGTTGATGATAACAACTCGTTGATGATGTTGACAGTTGATGTACTATGGTATGATAATAGATATATTATCATACCATAGGGCATCAAGTTGTTAAATTAGGTTAGTTCTTTTAGAAAAGTTTAAAGTACGTATTAATTTCCGTTAATCATTAATCATGTGGCTATGAATTTCCATAAAATTAGGTACTCGTCCTGAAGTTCATTCGGATTGGTGGAATTAAAAACTTGACACGACTAAATAACTTCCAAAACACAAATCATTCGTTTATATAAGTCAATCAATCACGTCAAAGATATAAAACAACAATTTTGATCTAGTGTTTTGGCATTGAAGTTTCGTTACCTTGCGTTAAAGACATCCAAAAACTCAAGGTTTGTTTATTGGAAAATGCATAGCTTTTTACAACATTAATAATAAAGTTTCACAAAGTGTTACTGATTTGCCTTTGTATAGATTTCAAGGAAATTAAAAAAGTACTTTTATGAACCAAAGACAATGGTTAATATCTCAAGTCAAGTAAACAAGATTAGAAAAAAAAATTGGAAATTCTTAAACAGGCAGTCATTAACCTAATAATATCATAACCGTCCTATACGAGTGAAGAATGGCTTGTTGGTTAAAACAATAAATAAAAAAAAAAGTATTACCAATTATTAAACCACTCTCTCCACCTGGTTGGAAAGTTTAAAAAATCTTTGTAAGAAACATCAATTAGCATAGTTTGTTTTTTAACAATATTACCTTTGTTTTCTCGCGCTCATTACGTGAGTCCCTCTCTCTATTCCGGGAGCGATCTCGATGTCGATCGCGGCTACGATCGTGCGAGCGGTCCCTGTCACGATCCCTATCCCGTTCGCGATCCTTGTCCGACAACCGCCTATCACGTCGATTAACCGGTGATCGTTCATCTCTTGATCGTCGATGTTTCCTAACATCTCGCTCCCTCCTACGTAAATCCGCTGATCGACGTTCACGATCACGCTCGCGTTCACGTTCCCGTTCACGTTCCCTATCACGCTCACGTTCTCTTTCTCGCTCACGCTCTTTTTCTCTTTCACGTTCCCGCTCTCTATCACGCTCACGTTTTCTTTCGCGCTCGCGCTCTCTCTCTCTATCCCTTTCTGCCTCTACGAGCTTTCTTCGCTCTCTCTCCTTTCGGTCCCGATACTGAGAGGCCTCCATTCTCTTTTCTTTTTCCTTTCTGCTCTCTCTGTTTATTATCACCCTTAAATCCTCTTCATGCCTCTTTGATTTATATTTGTCTCCATCTGAAGATCTGTCTCTACTTAATTTGTGTTTAGTCCTATGCCGATCTTTTTTTCGAGATCTCTTATGTTCTGGAGACTTCTCCTTTTCACAAGCAGTATCATTATTTTCATGGGATACTTTATCGCAGTCCTCATTACTTTTATCGGAAAAGTATGCAACTAAACGAGCTTGCAGAAGCTCCTTCTGCTTCATTAGCTCCTCTAAGTTCAGGTCATCATCCTCTATATTAAGTTCGGGACTTTCACAATCTTCATGATAATTTTCGGATTCTGAGTTTGATAACTCTGGTCTTTTTTTTATATTATCTTTACCACTGCCAGCATTCCCATTTGTTGTATTACCATTTCTGGTTCTTGGCGGTGTGGATTCCACAGATTTAGATAAAGATGAGTTAGTAGATAAGGATCTTGAGACTGGTTTAGATTTTCTGGATTTATTTATCAGGTCCTCAACGTCTGAAAGTGATATGTCACTTTCTGGCTTTAGAGATTTTTGCTTTTCCTTCTTACACTTCTTCTTCTTTTTGTGTTCTTTTTCCTCACCATTATCAGGTCTCTTATGTTTTTTATGCTTTTTGTTCCTCTTTTTCTTTTTATATTGTTCTTCATTTCCACTGGATTGTTCTGAATCTAATTTTGAACTGTAACAAAGTAATTAAATAATATAGTACTCACATGTCTAGTCTCTGAATTTGTCACATCTTCATTTTCTTTTACAATGTGATAAACGGCTCTGTAATGATATTAAAATGACTAGTAATATAATTAAGTAAGTAACTAAGCAAATTATAATCATGTCAAACAATCAGTAACCAACACTTATCGAATACTCTTACATAACCATATAAGAGTATACATAACAAAATTAACAGTAACAGAGACTATTGCTTTACACTAATGAATCAAACAGAACATAACAGAACAAACAGAAAATAAGACATTTGACCAAATTTAAAACAACAACAAGTTTGTCACGTTTAGTATAAGATTTGATATGGGTTATTATGGCTTAAAAATAGTCTTTTGTATACAGTGGTTTTTGTGTGCGCAAATAACAGATAAAAGTGATTTATATGAATGAGGTCTGTCAAAATGAATAGGATTTAAAAATCTTGCTATGGAGTTCAACTTCTTTACTTCGTTAATATTTTCGTTGGTAGTCTGGTAGTATCACAATCGGTATGCTATTAATGAAATTGAATAAAAGTGTGTAAATTTAATAACTGAATAAATTATCTATAAAATTCAAGGGGAGGGAAGGCTATTTTTCATTTGTATTTTATATAGGTGAAGAACATACTAATGAAACATGACATTCATTAATTATAAAATATTTTCTTACTCGAGTCTAGTATTTGATATTATTATCTGTATTGTCACATTAATAGATATGCTCATGTTAGAAAAACATGTTAATAATTGTAAAACTGTTTATTTAACTATGTATTTAAATAATTTGAAAATTTTGATTTGTTTAACTTAACCTACTTGTCTTGTGTTTGACGGCGGTGCCTCTTTGGATTTGGCCAACCTACAATTTGTAGTTATTTTTGTGAACCGCCTGAGTCATACTTTTGCTTGATCGGCACACGACAGTCCGATCGAACTAGAATACATTCTTGACATTTACGTATAATCTTTGATCACACTCATAATACATATAAGAATATCAATCTGAACACAAAAAAAATATGGAACCTAGAATAATTTAGAATATTGTTGAAGTGATAATTTTAAAATTGCAGAGTTTAAAAATATTATTAAGTGGAAGAAATATAAAATGAAGATTGAAATAACATAATGACAGACAACTTAGTACCACAGATAACCTCAAGTAAAAATTGTATGAATCTACGAACTCCGTGGAATTTAACTTAATAAAATAAACTAATTCTACGAAAGAAAAAGATATAAAGGAATTTGAGAGGGAACATTGTGGCATAAAAAAGTATTGTATGCAATTATAAAATCGATTGCTGTCCCACTGTATCGAACTTGTCCCTACAATGCGTCCCTACCGAGACAGACAAAACCTGCGAATAAGAAACAAAATTAACGTTTCGTTGCCACCTGTATTGTCTTCGCTGTCGACGAAGACATATTATATCGGTCTAATATTTAAATAAATAAGATATTTGTTTAAATATTATATATAATTTACAAATATAAAACATATTTACATTATTGACATAATTGAAATGTCTAACCAATCGATCGACGGAACATGATAGCAAAAGCCATAGACTTTTAAGAAAAAAATATTGCTCCAGTGTAAAAAAGTATTTCCAGGCGGGACTACGTCTGTGTGAAAAATCTCTTTTTGAAAGTCGCATCGATGACGATAAATAATTCATTCCACTGTTACAATTACTACGATAATACATTCCATGATGTGCAAAGAAATTTCTATAAACACGCAGTTATAAACTGCCATAATTTAAAATAATGAAGATGAAAACAATTTTTTGTATTTTGTTACAGACAAGCATACGATCATAGACATCTCCAATATTGAAGCAGAAGCACGAGTTAGTAACGAAATCAAAAAATATTGTCTTGCTTTTTTCATATTAAATAATACATAATTAATTATATAGACTTATAACCAAAAAATATGGATCTATTATTATAATATCAGTTATCTAATATTATGTTATCCAATAATGACCAAAAATTATAGTTTGGATAAATAACTATTCTGTTTCATTGACAAACAAATTGATAGGTCGAATTTTTATCATCTAACTATACTACTTACTACTAAGCATAATTTGTAAATAACATTACAAATTGGTAATTTACATTTGAATGTATACATACATATGTATAGTTATATAATAATTATAATCAGAATTTGCATGCACTAGTATAAACAATATCATCGACCGACATTCAACAAAACATACAAACACTTACTCTTTCCCCATTTCTCAGTGTTTATCTTTTAATTCTTCTTTAGTTTCAGCTATTCAGTAGAAAATACTCCCTGTAAAAGTAATAAACTGTATAATAACACGAAACATACTGCTTGTACACGTTAAACTGCAGTTGCCGTGGACAATTCAATGGCACCAGTTTAAATCGAGGTCAATGCTGTGCAAACCCATAAAAATTAAATCCAGCCGATGATCTATTTTCCAACCAAATTAACAACCGCCTCGAATTGATTTGGCTTAATATATATATTTTTTAATGCTAGGCCCGGCAGATGACTTCCTCCCGCCTAATGTTAAGCGGTGAAAGAGGCCCAAATGAGATGACAGATAGGATAGTGACTTTACTCCACTCTCCTACCTGCCCTATCCCTGCCGGCCCAAAAGATGCGTTTTCACGCCTGTTTTAATGTATTTAAAATTTATTGGTTATTATCTACGTTCTAGTGTTGTCACATATTTTCTAAATTACCTAATAAGTTATGTTTGATGAATTCTAATTCATAAAAAATTGTCAACAATTTGAATACGATTGACGACCACAAGATATCTACACAGGGCTTGTAACATTAATAACATTTGCTTTTTTGTGAATGATTCCGTTGAAGTTGAAATCATTACCATACATTGTAGTTCGTTATCGAAATAATTTCGATATAAAATCGAACGCGAACGATTCTTTGTTGAAGGACCCAGTGCAATCGAGATAGCGTGACCCTAAATATTCTGCATTAGTCGGCAGGAAGGTGTGGACCATTTTAATTTTCATAAAAAATTATAAAATCAGAAATTGGCAATAGCCCCAGACAAAGTAATCATTGAAATTGGTGAAACGTGGATGTTTAATTAAACTTTTTAGAACAGAATAGACGTGACATATACATAAAACAAAGTCGTGTTTGTCACATACGTGTGCAGTAAAAAAGAAGTAATAAAATTAAAGCTTAATATAATAATAATCTGAATACAAGAAATAAAAATAAAGATGCCATTCCAATGAAGCTCCATAAAACTAGCTTCTCATTCTTGGGGATATGTATATCCATTTTTAAAGCTTCAATAAAATGGCATTGACTATTGACTATCTTTGTATAAAATTAAAAATATAACAATATTAAAAGGACACTCATAGTAAATAAACATTATCCAAATGATCTGACCATATGAAACTAGGGATACTATTAATTGAACCGTATTTGACAACAACATAATTCATTTAAATAAGCGCGGTATCATTTTTTACATATTATGGGTATGTACCCGATTGTATTATACGATGTACGATTGTCTTAAATTATGTATTATGATGGTATTGTAATAGAAATTGAGAAAATTCAGTTGCCTATTCTTTTCGATAAGGTGTAGTCATTTATTTTAATATCAGAATACTATTTAATGTAATTCTTATACAAATAAATGTATAGAAAGATACTTTTAGAATTCCAACATGGGCCACGGTTGAGATTTCATGTGTTCCTTACTATATAGTTATAGAGTATTGTTTTCCACTGCATTTCGGTTTAACTATTCTTAAGTTACGTGAGAATTAACAGTTTAGGTTTATGTATATTTAAGTTTATTGCAATAAAATAAGAATTTGTGTAATACGCATAAGTTTGAAGCAGACAATTTAAACAAATACTATTTTTTAAAATAATAATAAGTATTAATCATATATATATAAATATATATGATTAATGCTTATTATTATAAGTTAGCATATAGTTAGCACTATTGTGGTTTTACGGTCTTAGACAATCACCTAGAGTCCGTTCAATATCCAACTTATATGCCCCTTAAATATTATTTCGCCAGCACAGCAACATATTTTTGTTGAAAATTTGGAAGCAAGTTTAGTTTATCTTAAAACGTTATGAAGACTCTCAACATAATTCCGATAAATACAGATATGGTATATGTTATATTATTTTATATATCATACATCTTTGTTATTATTGATAATAATAATTTCGTCATTGCGAAAATCAAGATTAAAAAAAGTGACTAAAGGTGGACAATTTGGTGAGAATCTCAGCAAAGAACCGACCGGAGTGGAAATCTTGAGAAAGGCCTATAGTAAAGCAGTAAACGTCTATTGGCTGAGATTAAGATGATGATGATGATACAGTGACTAACAGAATAACAGATAGTTAGTTGATGCATTAATAAAATTCAAAATTTACTCTGCATTAAAAATTACATCTTGAGCCACACATCATCAGTAATTACCATTCCTTTAAAAATCTAAAGTAGTACCAGGTCTTTAGGCAAAGGCAACAATGACATTTTTGTATGTACTATCATTATTATACATAAATACATCTAATTCGCTTACCCTTTAAACAATATCGTAACATTACAAATGTTTATTTTGTACATTTCCTGAGATTGATTACCATTTCAGTCAGCAAATATGAATACTATACACAATATAATAAAGAAGTATATCACACTGAACTGTCAAAATATGGGAAAAATCTATACTTATTATAAAGTGGATGATACTGTTTAAATGGCCAAGTGGTTTTCGGGACCCAGGTCAAAATTTTGGATATGTTGTTTTCCTGGTCGAGCTGAGCAAAAAATGTAATGATCGCAAAAAAAGTTAAAAACTCATTTTCCCGCTAGGGGGCTCTGAAGTCTGAATTAGAAAATAGTGATTTTCGGCAGTATCAGAAGATTTTTTGATATGTTGTTCTCCATGACGAGCTGATTCAGAACATTCAACTTTTAGAAAAAGTGAACGTCTCATTTTTCCGCTTATAGAATAGTTAATAATGTAATTATTAACCTAGCCTAGAGGCTAGCGGCTCACCTAGCGAGTAGCTTCATAAAACGAACATTCTCGAATGTTCGCGACCGGCCTAGCAGCTAGTCGTAATTTTTTTATATGATATAAATATATAAAAATTTTATAAAATGTGTCTTATTTGAAGAGTAACGAACGAAGACAACACAATAATATTATGATGATGACAATGAAAAGAGGATGTAACTTGAGCAAAAGTCGACTGTTATGTAAAAAAAATACGTAAATCGAAATCAGGTTAACTAAGTATTTAATAAGACATTGGCTAATCTGGTATCACTAGTGGTAGTAATATTGTATATAGTAAAATAGTGTAATTTATTTGATCTTGTATCAAGAGTTACTTCTAATTTACTAACAAATTAAATACCAAACTGATTCTGGCAAGCAAACTTGGTGTAAAATTGTCAATTATGAAGAAGCTGTAACAAGACCTGCCCTGAAACTACTGCAAATTTGACCTGTGTCTGTCAGGATATCACATCCCAGGGCAACAATCACTCTGGCTCTCCAGTTTATATGTCAAAGAGCTATAAGGCCGATAGTTTTGTTCCATTGACATTGACCTGGCTCTACATCTGGTTTAAGAATGTATCAAAACTCTGTTATGTCACATTAAAATTCTGCAGCATCCTTAAGCCGTATCTCTTGAAAATTGAATGCTTGTTTAACATGATTTATTCTTCACAAAAAATCATAAATCATGAATGTTTAGATAACAGTTATTCATTTTTACTAAAACTCCCAATATGTCTTGTCTTAAAGATTGCCACAATATACAATAATTTCCCTAAGGCTCTTGCAGGTTTAAGCCTTTCAATTAACAACATCTTCAAATCATATCACATTAAATGTGATAATAATGACTGTGTTGTCTAGTTGGTATAAATTTGTTAGAGCAAACCAATAGCATATAAGCATACAGACCTTGAACAGGTAGTAACTGAAATCTTGCTCTGGTCGAGCTGTTTGACTATCATGCTTCTGGTGAAATAATTAAAATCTGACACTTCATTCAGTCTAAGAAAGATAAAGATTTTAAATGCTAGGACAAGTGTAGACACTAAAACAAGATTACTTCACTTGCTCAAATTAAAAAATATATATTTTATCGAAACACTGGGGTTTTGTGAAATTCTATGGGGCTCCACATCTATCCTAAAAGAAGAATCTTTTCGTTAACTCCCGTGCACAAAATAGTTAATGTTTTTGGAAAAATCTTAAAGGCAAGGTCTTATAGTATATAAGGTAGGGTATTTGATGACATGATTTTACGACACTGAACTTAACAACTCACATTTTCTACATGTTCAGTGAAGTTTATCACAATTGTAAATCAACTCTATTATTATGGTTCACATCTTCATAGCACATCGACTTTTAAGGTTAGGACTTTGCTATCCAGAACTGCATTCTAAATCATCTAAAGCTTCTGGTTCCAATGGTTAAGACAGGACTATGATCGTCACATTTTTTTTAATATTATAGCGATATGCCTTGCACATTAACAGTTACTACTAACTTGACAAATGTCTTAATTCTGACTAGTGCCTTCCCTGTGTATTGGAAATCATGAATCTGATATAAATCTGCATGTTAACATTTATATCAGATTCATAAGACATCTATAAATGTAGCTGATGGGATTAATTGAAGAGAATAATTTACTATTTGCATCACCTATCTGCAGGTATTATCAAGCTGGAACTGTTCTGCTAGATGTAGATGATGTCTGAACAAGATGTTGTCTGTGGCATTATCCTTGCCCTGTTTCAGTTTTCACATGCCTTTAAAAGTATATCTTTTGTCCTAGTGAAGCTTAAATATTATGACTTGCGTGACTTGTAACAAAAATGGTGTAAGTGATTTGTCTCATAGATTGCAGTTGGTTAAGTTGGTGAATTGGGAATATGGAAATGTGACATTATAATATAGATCTGGTTAGCATTGTAAATGTATTTCTTTGCAAATTGTAGAAGGGCTAGTGTCCGTACTAATGTTAGCTTAAGTAAAAGAACTCCATACATTTACCCCATAAAATACAGAACATACCAAAAATATATACAAGGCATCATAAATAATTGCTACTTCTTAATCCATTTAAGTTAAAACATATAGTATTAGACTAAGACACAGTTGAAATTGCTAACTTTAATCAAATCCTCAGGAAAAATACAATAAATAGAAAAAGTTGAGGAGTTTGGAGATTTGGCCATCATTATTGACCAGCATCTGTAATTTAGAACAATATATTATACATTTAATCTGAGTTTGTTCCAATAAAAGACCTCACATGATTTTGTATGACTCTAATGTTACCCAGATGCAATTATGGTGATATAATGTAAGGTGAAATGACATGGTGACAGAGTGGTAAGTTGACGATGATGCCTTTTGAGAACTTTAAAAGATTATTTTGACAGTTTAATACTGAACATTATTGCACAGACAATCATTGCCATTTTAATACTTCACAGTAAACTCATATGTAAGGTGAGGAAATAAATGTTTGTAAAGACTGAATACTGTAAATAACCTTTTATAACACCAATCTGTGTTTTAATATAATAGTCCAATTCAGTGATTATGTTAGTCTAAAAATATGTAAATACATAAAACATACAAATGTGTAAAAGTAGGTCTATTCAATCAAAATGGTAAAAACAATAGAACTCATCACTTAAAGTCAGTATACAGTACATTTTTTTTGGAAATGTGGTGCTTGCATGTTCTTTACTCTGCTCCCAAATGCGAATCAATATCCAAAAATTTATACACTAGATGTCACTACATCTAAATGCTAAGTAATTAAAAATTGTTTTTAAATATACTAGTAATAGAGTTAAACTCTAACAAGCATTTCTATTTCATTTAGAAACAATATGACATTGTTTATCGGACGGGCACTGATGGAGGCTGAACTGCTGCTCATCCTAGTCTGATTGAAGAAGTTATCACCAAATATACAATCTAACATTAATACCTCTATCGTAGTAAAATATAACATATCATAATCTAAGATTTTTTAAATATATCAATATTCAGTTGCAATAATCATCAAAAACTGGAAGAAATAAAGTAATCTATAGCTATAATGCCATCTGAGGGTAGTGATTTTAGCCTTCTCGTTATAAAGATTTCAAATCTACAATGTTTATATATACGATATAAACTATTTTTTATTTAAGTAGCAAAAAATAACACATTTATAACATTCTTCTGTTTTTATTTTAATAAGTTTTGCTTTAAATTGCTTACCAATTACCAAATATCGATGCTGCGTCAAGATTTTGGTTGAAGAAAGATGAAAAAATATTGGAAAACACACAGATTAAAATTATCATAGATAAATTAATTATAGACATAACAACCTACAGATTCATCATTATATGTCAATACCCGAAGGCCCCCAGTTAGCCCTATTCGCAGACGACACGGCCCTTTATTACAAGGGCCGTGTCAACTCCCACATAGTGTCGGCATTGCAACGTGCAATAAATGACCTGTCCGCTTGGTTCAGCCTGTGGAGGATCGAGGTGAACCCGGAGAAAAGCTCCGCGGTTCTATTCGAACCCACCCGCAGGCAGGACCCGGTACCCACTGGGTTCCCCTCTCTCCACTTCGAAGCCCATACCTTGGCAGCGTACTTAGGTGTCACCCTTGACAGGCAGCTCGAGTTTCGAGTGCACGTCAATAGGGTGACGCGTAATGCCAATTCTTACATATCCCGCCTCAATTCGATGCTAGGTAGGCACAGTCCAATGTCCCTTAGGAACAAACGCACCCTATACAAGGTCTGCTTAGACCAGTCTTCTCATATGCGAGCTCGGTATTCGCACATGCTGAGCCGCAAGTCCTCCATCCAATATAGGTCATTCAAAGCAAACTTTTGCATAGAATGGCCAATGCCCCATACTATGTCCGAAACGCTGATCTGCACAGGGACTTCGAGTTCCCTTCAATTCAACAACACTTTAAGGAGTGATCCAAGCGGTTCTTTAGAGCTGCGGAAGAGCACACCAACCCGCTAATACGTGAGTCAGTGAACTACCCGTCAATACCGCCATCAGCGAGCCTATCTCAAGGCAAGACTAGTCATTACCGGCAGAGGATACGCAGACCGCGACATGTCCTTAGCGACCCCCCTAACTAACTCACGCAGGAACTTCTAGACCTGCAAGCGGCAGCGTCTGAGACGTCGCCTCCCTTGTCAACCCCTAATCGGCAGCTTTCTGCTTAGCCACGATTAGGTTTCCGTCAATACAGGCCGGTCCCACTTTGGAGAACCGTGCCTTCTTCTAGCGCTTATGCCCTCTCCATGGGGCAGCGCTAACCGTGCCTCTCCTGAGGTGCGGCTTTCTCATCAATAAAGCCAGTAGGGTCATTAGGACCAAAGGCTTAGGCTGAGTTTAGTCGGTAGGTCTGTGTGGTCGAGCCACCTCGTCATCACCAGGAGTCCGACATAATCAACGCATCCCTGCTTGCCTGTTGCGTTGGTATCCATAATGGATTCTCAGCCACCTCTCCTGAGGAAAAAAAAACAGATTCATCCAAAATTGAGTATGAAATTGCTTTCAACCAAAAACGATAGTTTTTGTCAAATTATTTACTAATAGGGTATATTTAGTTCCTTAAATATATATATATTCAACTACAAAACAGATAATTTAGTTCTACTTCTATGTATAATTATGTATTTTCTGATGGGCTCTGAAAGCCCATCAGAAAATTTTTTGATGGGTTCTGAAAGAAAACCTTTGATTAATAGAGTACATATAATAAAGACATAATTACAAAATTTTCAAAATAGTCATTTCGTAAATTATAGCTCAAGATCATTGAAACGATCGTGCACGAAAGTTTCCATATTGTGTTAAGAGTCTGACCAACGAATTTTTCTAAAATATGGCAACAATTTTAAGCTGTCAAGTTATATAGTCAACAGTTCATAGAATCTAAAATAATAGAATCGAAAATAAATCGTGATGCGATGTATTTTCAAAATAATTTTATTATCAAATTACTATTGTTTACTTATTATTTCTTATTCAGAGTTTTTTCTAGTCACTTTTCGTTTGTCAGACGCTATTTCGCAAACACTGTAAATGGTCTAAAATTAAATATGCCTTCAAGCAGCTCCACCTACTCTGTAAAGTATTTGAATATTCGTTAATCTACGACTACAATTAGTTTGCAATTTTAGTAATAAAAATATGCGGATTGCTACTTAGTGTGTTTTGGTTTCATTATAAACACGGAATATAAATAACGTTAAAATATAGATATCTCAATATAAGAATAAGTAAACGAAAACATTAGTTTTATTTGGGAACGACTTCATTTTTCTACAGGGGAAATGTTATTGGAACCTCGCCCAACCTCGAAACGTTTTTGTTGTCGTTAAAAAATATTTTATGGTCACAGATAATATAATAGTGCAATACAGACACCTCATCTATACTATCTATGCCTTGACTATGAAAGATATATTTTTGAGTTCTAGAGAAAAGATGTGGAGCTTGAAAATGCCTACAAAAAAGTAAACGATAGCATATGTCTAACTTTTATATTTAAGTTACAAAAAGTAGTTTTTTTTTTAATATTAGTATAGATAACTTAATTTTTAATCATCATCACAGCTCATATACTTACGTCCCCACCGAGGGGCTCGAGCCTACCTTAACTATGTTAATTTAATTTATTAAATTAAATCATTTGGTCATATTTATTACTCATTACCAAAAATTATGAACCTTTATGAAAATAAGTAAACTCATCGTCTAAATGTGAAGGCGAAAGCAGCGGACGGTGCGCGATGGCTTCGGGTTTAATTAGGTTCGCGTTCGTGCTCGCCTCGGGGATTATTAATATTATGCCCAACGAAGTGTGCACGGGTCAGCTAATCTTATATAAAGAAATTGGACCATCCTAACTAGATCCATCCAGATCGTAGGGTCCTAATGACCGAGGCTCAGACTGAGTTTAAAGGGACCTACCCATTCCGGTCGAACCGCCACGATCGATTTGGAGTCCGACATCATCATCTTGACACTTAGTTGCGAGAAATATCATATCAATGAGAATTTTCGCAGTGAATAAAATCTAACTCGGGGTATTTTTCGACTGAGATTTATTGCTTGTACAAAGTACGATAGATGACATGATCAATTTCGACTTTTCACATTTGTTCAAGTATTCCCAAAAACATTTAACAGATGTACTGAAAACTTAGTTCACCGTGCTTTTGTTTGTATTGTTTTTTTTTCATGTCAATTAATCATATTTATTAATTTATGAATCTGATAAAAATATTTGTTTAGGTCCATTTTACTTTTATAGCTAATTTTTAAATGTTCTGTTTAATATTATTTTTAATATAAACATTATTGATAGTGTCATTTACTCAAAGAAAAGGATTTAAGTGATCATTAATTAGTAGTATAAGAGACTTACGACTTACGTGTTGGTAAATAGTCACCATAATCAATGGCCGCTACAATTCAGGAACATTATAAATGTAATTCGGATCTGTTAAAACCCCTCAGTCTACAATCGGAGCGTGCACTGGAGGAAATTTAACTGAAACCGCATTGCTTCAATAACCCTTGTGACTTTGGGGATGGTCACGATTTGCTCAGCTCGTTTTCCCAGTCAAAAGTCCCAATCTGGTATCAAGGTGCTATCAACAAAACATTGTTACAAAAAGCTATATACAAGTCTCAAATTTTTGAAGTCTGAACGTCAAAAAGGCTAGCTTATATTTATTTCGTGTCTAATTCATGCACTTTAAATTTTTTATCAAAAATATTAGTTCTTTCTTATGAACATTAATTTAATTTTGTGTACTGATGATTACTGAGGTATAATATTTATTTATTCAAATAAATCTTTCAGGGATTCCCTTGAGTTTTAATAAAATCCATAAAATTTCAAAAATAAATAAATAATTGTAACATGCATAATTGGTCACATAAAGTTGAAGCATCAGGTGCCTCAAAGCAAAGCCCGTTTTGATATTGCATCCAAACACGCACACAGCTATCCAAAAACTCGTTTTATCAGTCGTTTCCAGATGGCGTGAGTGTCATTAATTTCGAAGGTGTCGCTACGGCCTTGTTGCACAGATTACAAAAGTGCGCTTAAATTCGAACACGTGACGACCTGTCTGCAGTTTGTAAAATCTTATTAGTATAAAAAATGACAAATCTTGATTGAAATGACGATCAATTTGTGTGTCCGGCTGGACTGTCCAGGACACAGAACATTATTGCTCCTAGCGGAGGTCCAGGAGGCCAGTTGTAGCTGATTCGGAAGATTCCTTTCAGTCTAGTGAAAATTTTGATGAATCTGATTAAATATTAAATAAAAGTAATTAAATAAGTCTTCAATTGTTATTTATTTTAATTAAGTCAATAGTAAAGTTAACGTCCTATCTGTTTTACCAGTTGGGTGCGTGCAACAAGGGCGGATAACATAAGTAAAAAAAACTTGAATTTACGATGTTTCTGAATGCTTTAAAATAGTTATAGTACCGTAATCTTTTTGCTAAGTAATAGGACTAATAAATAATAAAGTAAAAGTCATTCAATAAGCATTAAAATAATATACGACATTAAAACTTTCATTATCAATTTTCACGAAACTATTTTACAAGATAAGCCTTTGTTGCACCCAATGCTTTAATTGTTAAAATGCTACAACGAAAACGTTTTCAACCGGTATCTTGTATGACACTCGAACAGACATTCGGCCTCGTATTGTCTCGATGAGACCCAAGACCGAGATATTTACGCATATTGATAATTAAGAGGGTATTACACCGTTCTGAATGCAACATCCGTATTTCAGAGCCGGATTTTGTAAAAAAAATTAAGTTGCCGGAGCTCCAAGACGAGTATCAGACTTATAAGGACGAGCGATAATGTGAACATTCATCCGCAAGCTGTAAATATTGCGCGTCCTTGTAATATTGAAGATTTAAGAAAAACATATTGATTGTAGCTATGTAAGAATATACATTTTTAAACATTGTGGTCTAGTAACCTAATTTAAAATTATGAATGAACAGATGTATTGTGTCACTCAAAAGTCAGTGTGTTCACAATAACAAGCAATCGAGTACAGAATACGATTAATACAGCATTCAGAAACTCGACCGGAGTGATACCAGGGCCTCACAGAAAACGAAAAATAGCGCTTGCGCTGTGTTTCACCGAGTGAGGGTACCGGAGGCCCAACCCCCCCCTTCCCCGCTTATTCCCATTTAAAAGGCCGGCAACGCATCTGACTCCTCTGGTGTTGCGTTTGCTCGTTTGCTGCCCTATCCTATAAAAAAAAACTATGTGATTTAACCAGAAAACCGATTAGAGCGCAGGTATCTAATGTTAATATCGGAACCTCATCTCAGGCCCATATTAATCTAAGTACATTCAACATTTCTGAGTCAGACCGAGGTCCAGCAACGAAGCCATATTTCACCCCGAGTACTCTTGATTCTTTAAAAAAAAGTACAATGCATATATGGAGATCAGTCCTCCATTATTAACTTTGCAAATTACGATAAGTTCATTGCAGCATTTAGACGCAATAAAACACAAGAAAAAAATACAGAATATTTAATATTAGGTATACATCTAAGCTGCAATATAAAATAATAATTAGTAGGTACAATGATTCATCAAAATGCGGTGATTAGTTCATTATTTGCTCTGTTCATCATGAGAATACCTATTTATACATTATTTACAATTACATGTGAATCCAAAAACAAAGAAATAAAAACAGATATTCAGTGTGAATTATATGTTTACTAAGATCACTTTCTAATAATTTGCATAAACAGTGATTTCTTCCTATGATTATTTTGGCATCTTGTAAACCCATATTACTATTAAAAATATGAACTGTTGTTACATATCTAATAAATATTAAACAATTGTAGGGTTCCCAAATTAAAACCAAATAGCCCAATTTGAATAAAATCATCATAAATAATAGTTACTGTACATATTCA
Organism: Scirpophaga incertulas; assembly: GCA_036419045.1. Lineage (NCBI taxonomy): Eukaryota > Metazoa > Arthropoda > Insecta > Lepidoptera > Crambidae > Scirpophaga > Scirpophaga incertulas. The sequence continues at coordinate 11,197,649 of CM071626.1, read as the reverse complement.
GAAAATAACGAAATTTTAAACATTTATACTATATGACAAAACATTGTTCACACACTGTACAAACATTATGAACGAGATTAGTGTGTAAACAGCAACAAACAGGATTGGTAATAATAAGACTTAACGTTAAAAACAATTTTATTTCCACTGGTAGAATAAGGTCTCAGATAACAATATTTTGGTAATATATATATTACATATTTAAAGAGAACGTGTAATTTTAGAATGTGTATAATTAAGCTAGATAAAGTTAACAAGGGTAAATATAATTAATATACTTTTATTTAATATTACTGCATATATCCTTGTACAATAAAAAATACATAAATAAATAACAGCTAAACACCCAATTTATGCTATAGCCCAAACGAGATTTTTTATTTGGAGAAACTAATTCAAGTAAATATCTATGACCTTTATTCTCTCCAAATGTTTATATCAAGATGTTCAATTTTAAAACCGTCGATTGAATTTTTTTTCTTCTAGTCTTAGTTAAGTCCTAAGACAAGTATGAATATATTATTATTACTATTAAAATTCATTTAATTGTAAATACATAACATTATTTCTCAATCAGACTAGAGCATATATAACTACGAAAATTATAGAAGGATTCTAACAAAATGTGTACTGTACTAATGTAGTAATTGAGATTGCTCTAAACTCAGAAAAATATGTGACAAGAATTTATTGAATAATTTAATATAGATTTCTTTTTTTTTTACTTTAAGAAAACAAACTCGTTTTTGATATTTAAAATATTTCGTACACATCTGTAATTTAAATAAAATAATATCTTTTGTATCATGGCAAAGCAAAATTTTTTGGTATGTCAAATATATTTAAGGCGTGGTCAGTTGGATTATGATTTATGATTCTTATGTGCCTACATGAAATCACTCGCTCAGTTCATTTTTCTATTATCTCCCTAGTAGTTCCCGCTGATAAACTTAAATGTGACATTAGGTGCGAAATTAAAAGCATGATTTATAAAATAAATAATACATAAATATTTTTTGACAGATGAGTATCCAAAGGTCTTAAATATCGACACAGCATGCATATTTTATAACCAGACATCAATGTTAGCATATATTCCTCCTACCCTATAAACAAATATGACCCTTAAAGTGTTATATAGTAAATACATATGAAACAGTAACAAGATATGTTAAAATAGGGTATAACTTTTAAAACATTCAATGAAAAATATAGTCTCAATAAAATTCATATAATAATTATTTAATAAGGCCTTTAAAAAAACATATTCAAAGACAAGGTGTTATACACTCTATTTTAATCACATTTGTTCACAAAATATTAAAAGAGGAATAGTGTACACCTACATTTACATCTTACATTAACTTTATTATACAAGATCAAAGCGACGTGATGGTTAATCCCGATTTCAATGTGAAGTGTGTTTGTTAATTCAATATTTTGCACAATATATTATTTAATATTTCGGTTGCACATATACTATTTAATATTTCCGGTATAATTGTACAACACGAGAACAATACTTAAAATCATTTTTAAATGAAATGTAGTAGATTATGCTAAGCTTGAAATACTAGTGCAAATATGAATATGACTTTCTATTTTTTAGTTAATAAGTTGTGGGACATACTGGATATAACTAACTATTCTGGATAATGTGTTTAAACAATAATGATTATTAATAAATTACAAACACAAATAATTCTAAATGGTTATATTTGAAGGCTGATATGTAAATTAGATCTAAATGATAAATTTTGCATCTGTAAAAATATAATTGGTTAACGGAATGGAGTCTGATGAATGCAAAATGCGAAACAATAATTCGGGTTTCAGTATTTAAGATCCAAACTTGAATTTGGTGGGGACTTGAGCTGGAACTGTAAAAGAGTAGCCTGTAAAAATAAAACATATTTCTTAGGAGAATAAAATATATCAATGGTTATAAAATCTATGTAGATGAATTTGCTGCATGTACAATAAGACTGAATGTGAATGATTTTATTTGATAAATGAGTATTTTGGTCCAATAAATGCATGCCAAAATCAAATAAACTTTAAAAGTTTAACAATTATTTTAATATTTGAATAAAATGAAGATATTTATGAAGTCACTACACTATTCTCACATTTATAGTTAATTATTTTAATATAGAAAGTATACATATAAACATATAAATCGCCCCGGCTTCACACGGGTGCAATGCTGATACTTAAATACATTACAGATAAAAAGTATTGTTATTTTCCTTGCTAGGAAGCTCCGATAATAAACGCATCCAATCGCTGCTACATTCAAAGTGCTATAGGGAGAACCGTATTTTTTTGTGAATATGTTGTAGCCGCAGATGATTTTGTTCAGCTTTACTGTGTTAGTTTGTTGAAGGCGTACGAACGGAGGATTCGACACCTTACCTGCTAACCTCCGCGGTTTCCAGGGCCTCAAAAATAACAGTATTTCTCCACTATTTAATTAATGTTATTATCAGTGATGGCAGTAACAACTGTTTTGTAATAATTAATAACACTGTTATGTTATTTTCCTATAACTGTTATTGTAAACTGTTGTTTGTTATCCTGTTATATTGCTGTTTTGACAAATGTTGTTGAGTACGATTATTATTGTTATTATAGCTAGCTTAGTTATTCTTATTAATGATATGGCTTAGGACTGTCAGAATATTAGGCAGTAATTTAAATAATTTAAAACTAATTACCTAATCAATATAATTTTCTGGCATATTTAAAAGTTCATTGATCTGTAAATAATTTGTTATTTACATTCAATATTTACATTATTTACATTCAATGTTTACATTATTTACTTATTGCAACGAATAATTTAATTTGCATACGCGCGATCGCACAACAGCAAATAATGCGTGATGAAAAAAATGACAACAGCTTAGGCACCAGCAAGCCAGCAACAGTTTACCTAATTGTTATTTCAAATCACACTGGAAATCAAAATGAGTCTAATTGTCATACGAGCGAAGGTACAAAATTGTGAATTTGGGATTAGTAAAATTACTATAAGAAATAAACAAATAGGAACTTTATTTCCTTGTGCGAAAGGTTAATATTATAAGAATAAGCAGTCAGCCTACACAACGGTTTGCTTTCTCTCGCTTATACTTTTGTAGCACAGTCGTACTCGCTCGCTTCGTGCCGCACACACGCAAATGGCAACAACAACAATGCCACTAGGCGATAATTTTGTCAACAGCAACAGCAGGATAACAGTATAAGCCGTTGTTAAATAACGTGTTATTCATTACGGGAAAATAATTCATTATCTGTTATTGAAATAATGACCATTACTAGTTATTATACATATAAACCTTCCTCTTCAATCACTCTATCTATTGAAAAAACCGCATCAAAATCCGTTGCGTAGTTTTAAAGATTTAAGCAAATATAGAGACAGAGATAGCAACTTTGTTTTATATTATATAGTGATGGAGCTTATCTTCAAAAATAAGAAGCACAGATACACTTTGGCTTGGCTACAATATTTCTCAACTAATTGTACACATTTAACATATAAAAAATACCATCTACCCAATTACAATCAATACTGTGAAACATTACCTCCGCTTTGTTCAATGCGTTTGCTATCTTGTTGTGCCTTTCGTTGATCGGCAAGCACCAAGACAGCTTGCAAATTTTTCTGTTGTTCATCTGTGAGCACGCTTGTTAGAGCATGGTAAAGCGCCGGCTCGTTTATTAACAAACCTGTAAATATTTGCTTATTGTAATACATTATATTAAACATTATCTTCAGTGAAAACATTATTATAGATAGTTGAGTAATACACTTATACAAGTTAAACTGTGTATAGCAAAATTGTTCGGAAGAAACCATTATTTTGGTTATTTCTGCACCAAGTACTATCACCGTAAACCAGTGAGCCTACCACTAGCTCTTTCAAACCAAAATCAAAATTCAGAAAGTGATATATATTATTATTATTTTTAAGGTATCTTTTAAGAATTGAAAATTACACCAACTCAAAACACAATCTTCAAGAATGACAATAGGCTATTTGACAATGCGAAAAATAAAGTGTCAATTACTGTTAACAGTATAAATTAAGAGTTAAAAAATGATTATTTACTAACGTAAGTTGAAAATAATGATTAATTTATTTTAAAATCCGTAAATAAAAATTGCATTTTTTAAACGTTTGTCACGTGACACAAAACGCTCCTGATTGGTCGAATTTATCATGACGTCACTTGCTTGTAAACTTCGTTTGCCTACTTGTGTTGCGCCTAGTTGTGGTAGATTATCTCCGTTATATTAAGATTTTCTTTATTATGCATTGTTTTTTTTTTTGTTTATTTGCACAAGTACTTTCAACCACAGAACACACCTCTTTCTGTGTTCTGTGCTTTCAACCATGGACAACGATTTTTTAAAAGTAGAAACCTGCCGCAAGTCGACGCAATCATGGTCGGATTATTTTTCAAAAATAATTCTGACTTTTATGCTTCGGAGCTAAAAAATGTAAAAACAGCAACAAGTATGTATAATTACACTTTACTGGAACTTTCCAACACTTTCCACAAGAACTTATATAGGTTATAAATAATTAAGTTTGTTTGGCACAATTTCGTGAACATAAACGATAATTTGTTCACGTTACGTCGGTTATTGAATGTCTTCACATTGTTTAACAAGTTCCATTCTTTGCCGTTTGACAAATGCAGATCGGGAAGTACCAGCATCACACATTCTTTTAATGCGATCTGGCTGGCAATGAAATTTAAAAGGCAGAACTTTATCTTTTAAAATTATTTTCTGACTGAAACCCATTTTGTACTGATAGTAATTTGCCATGTCATTTTCCATCTGTAACGAACAAACAAGTTTTAGTCGGGATCTTTTAGTGTACTTCTTATTGAAATCATAGGACGCTGTAGTTACAAATTTTAACAAATATTATGGAAAACAGCGGAAATATTCGAAGTGAGTTGCAAGAGACATTCTGTTAATTAAAAACATTTGAGGTATTATAACCTCAAATCAATAACGAAAATATTAACATTCTGAATGTAATTAATTATTACAAAATATAAATATTATGTTTACTTACATCGAAATGGTCTTCACAAAAGAAAATATTTGTACTATTCGCTATGTCATTATGATCCCTCCGAGAAAGTAGCAACCACTTTCGGCGCACTTCAATATTCTTTGGAATACTTAGGATAGTTTTTCCGGAGTTTTTAACGACGTATTTGTACATTTTGGAACTGCACACCATTTGTAACTCATTTTATTACATAAATCACTGATAAAAAGTAAATCCAATCGCACTTTCGTTTTTTGTTTACAACAAACAAATATATATGCCAGTTGTCACAGATCAGAATACAGGCAAGTGACGTCACCGACCTCATTGCAGCGCCATATTGTCAAAGTAGCGTTTTGGCACACTATTTAAATATTGAATTTTTAATTCGATGTTTTTCAGCTAATATATACCAGAATTAAAAATAACAACTTTTACTGGGTTCCTTAGACTCTACTGCATAATATAAAATGGATTTTAAAAACCTGTCAAATAGCCTATTCTTGTCATGGCAGGAACATCGTTCAAAGTCTTTTCAAAACCATAAAGCACAAAATGCGGCCTATAACTGTGTTCCTGTTACAGTACTTGCACATTTTGGTTTGAAGAGTAAGACAGTGCAAAGTGACTGTACTGTAATTGTACATCTCATCGCAACGTTACATATAGTGAATGTAACAGCTATAGAATTAATACAATCTTATGATTGTGCCCACTTACGATACGATAGGTTTACTTAGTTGCCAAAATAGTTGTATAAAAATGACTTGAAAGATAGTAATATGTTTACCTGCTAAAGTGTTTTTAAATTTCACATATTCATCAACAGTACAATCTTTGTCATCAAGTGGTGTTGTGTAGCATTCAATAGCAGTTTCATCTGGCTCGAAGTCATCATCATCCTGAAGTTAATGTTAATTTATTTAGTCATAGAAAGGATAGCGATAAAAGGAAGTAACAATACGCATTTTGATTGAAACATATTTTGTTTCAAATAAACATTAATCTAGTTGTTACTTACAGGGTCGTCACTCTCATAGTCTTCAATCTTAGCATTCAAAATGACACCATGCTGAGTACTGTTTTTCATACTCATGCGAGCTAGATTTTCTAGATATTCACTATTCATGTCATCAAGATCATCTTCATCACTTGAAAGAACCTCTGTTAAAAAATATTATGACTATTAACCTTAAACCATAAATGATCAGTAAGTACCGACTTGTGTTCTTTAACATTTAGGGCTAATTTGCACAAGGATTAAAAAGCTAGTGTATTAAACTCTAACATTAACGCTTTCATAACATCACAATGTGTTCTAATGAAATGTGTTCCATAGTAAATTTATACATTTAATGTTTACTTGCTAATAGCGTTATTTAAACACAAATATTGACAGTAAAAAAGTTATCAGTGGTAATTTTATATTTATTACAGAATGTAGTTATTGTACTAAATGTAATTAAACATTTTTGTTGAAAAGTTTCGAGGTGATTACTAAAATCTTAATATGCTGTTATAGGGAATAAAGAATAGAATTTTGTGAAATCACATAATGTATGCTTGCGACAAATTAAAAGTTCTTAAAGTAAATAAACTAACCTTCAATGTCTTCATCGTCATCTTCCTGAGAGGATGAATCATCGTCAGCCTCTGCCCTAGCTTCATAGGCTCGTTTTAGACCATCAAAAAGAACCAAGCAAGAAGGTATCAGTTTGGGAATGACTTCATCAAGGTTTGGTCTTTGTGGCCCCATTTCCAGGAGAGTGCATATTCCAAGAACACATAATTTTCTATCATGCAGACTACAAAAAAATAAGTAATAGAATTGTAAAAAATAATACCATGATACAATTAAAAGTACCCATATTAAATTAAACAATTACCCCATGAAACAGTCTGTATCATGTATCCATTGTTTGATAAAATGCTGTGCGATAGAAGCATTGGGTACAGATTCCTGAAGTTTGTCCAGTATACTTAGCAGTAGATGAGGATTGCAGTATAAGATTGCTATTAAAACCTGTCCAATAATAAATTATTCACGTTGATAATTGTTCATATGTAATTTAGAAAAAAATATAATCTATTTGTTGTATTTAGACATTGAATTGTATCACAGAAGAAAATTTACTAAAGATAGAAACGTAAAGTACTATGTAATAACAACATGCATGATACAAGTAGACTCTGTTGGAAGAATAATAAAAAACATATTAAACACATAAAACCAACAAACCGTTCACAACTTATCTCATTAGTCTACTCTGCTACTGTAAAAAACATATATTATTTGCCTATATTCACACATAGCAGAATTACATATGGTGCTGGTATATATAATTTTACGCTATTTGTTAATTTAATTATATAAATTAAATCAGTGTGTTGTAAGACAGAAAATTAAAATTACTTCAAAAATATAAACATCAGCCTCAGCAGTATGTCATGCTGACACATATATTGAATATCATATAATATGTAGATATAAATACAATTTGTTTTACATTGAACATTTAAATTAAATTTTAATTAATATGATGAACTCAATCGTTGCGTCATTTAGCGTCCGCACCACTGAGCCTTTTGTCCTCAGTTACTATATACCGTGATCTAGTTAGTAGTCCAATCGGAATCTAAGTAAACTTTTTGGGCTGGCATATGGAACGACGACTTTTTCCGATTTAAATTATTTGTCAAAAATGCTCTTATAAATAGGTTATCATACTGTTAAGGATACTTAAATTATAACGATTGGGTGTAATTAATTTTGTAAAATTCTACCTTTAACATACGCCAAAATTACTAATGAATAATTAATTATCAATGTTTTTTTTTTTATTATACGGGGCTAAACTTGATAGTAAGCGATTAGCGCCGCCTATAGACACCCGCAATACCAGAAAAGTTACAGATGCGTTTCCGGTCTTATAGCATCGGTTCGGAAATACCTACCTCAGAAAACCATTTATTCAACAATGCGGTAGTCCGAGGCAGAAAGTTCATAGAAAAACGCAGTTATGAACTGCCAATTGTCTAGGAGATGATGGTGAACGATTCGTCATCTGTAACGTTGGCGGAAACTAGCGACAGGTATCAATCAAAATAATCTTTATTAAACAAAACTTTACTAGCTCCTATTGACGTCAAGCAAATATAAAATGTAGCGACACAAAGAGCTTAAAGAGTTACACGTAACCTTTTACTGAGATATGTACAAGGAAACAAACAATACCTGTTCGAAAATTCGGAGAGCCTACCAAAGGGCAGGCAAGACACTGAACATTAAAGGAGATAATTTTTTTCTTGTATGGAGAATAGGCAAACTACAAAATGTAACGTTTATTAATGAGACATACGTTAAATAATTTCTTATTAACCCTAGATATTATAAGGAACATTAGCTTGTTTTTATCTAACGGGAATATTGAGAAATCAATTAAAACATGAAGATTAAATAACCTAAAAATTCTTAGTAGTTACTAGTTAGTAGCTTTATTTTGATTTGTATTCAAATTGTTTTTTACGTAAATGCTATTTAACACTTTTTTATTCTTGAAAAATACAATCTTCTTTGGCCACTACCAAACGCCCGAAATCGTATTATTTTTTTGCATTCTAAATACTGGATACGGGAAAGAAAACGAAATCAAGCCGTTGGAAACGTAAACACAGAATTCGGTTGAAAACAAACCGACGTCAATTGGATGTCAGTGTCGCTGTCAAAAATGATGACGCGTTCCGTTTCACGACGACTGGACTGACGAACTAATAGTTAAAATAATCTAATATAGTATTAAAATAATTATTGAGAGTTCAATACTTTTAAATAAAATAAAAAAGAATTATACACTATCCTTTATCTGTTATTATATTTTATTTGTATATATATTAAATCATCTTTCATGTTGATTTAAAAAACGTTAGTTCCTTTACCTCAAATGTCAAAAGTCATTACTATAATATGTTTAATTAATTGACTTTATTATCCCGTTTCATTTTTACTCATAATATCTATCGTGCAATTGCTTTTAATAATAAATTGATATTTTAGAGTTCAGTAATATCAATAAACGTTGCCGTTTTCTAGTGGTTTATTAACTCCTATTTTGTAAATCATAAAATAATACAATTACATGTATTTACATAGCAACACAATAACCATCATTAAAGAAATTATTTATCTTGTAATAGCCTTTTTTCATTTACGTATTTTAACTAGTGCTTTAAATTTATTAAAAGGCAAAGCAGTAATACTTTCTGGAAGTGTGTTGTGCGCCTAAACCTGCACTTTATAGTCTAAATTATTGCTAATTATAAAGAAAACTCCTTTGAGGATAATTTAGCCTTACCATCACTTCAAATATTCACGAAAACATATTTCATTTAATATGTCGACACCAAGAATACCAATACTGGCTGAGGCAGTTAAGAGAGTGTAAACACGCAAACATGAGGAGTTAAATTAGACCCTTATCTGAGGCCTTCTATAAGTCTCTATTTGAGACAAACATTTATTTCAGCTCTCAATGTTTTTGAATAAAGAAATATTCGTGCAGCCAATTTAAATAGTATCAACCGTACTGTCATACATTCGCATAATAATAAATCTCACTGACTTGAAACATCATTGATATGCAGAAGGAACAATGTAGTGGGCGACACCAAAATTAACAGACATTGAATCAGAACATTTACAGTCCATGACGACCTTTATGCTTATATATGCTAAAAAACTAGTGACAAATTCGCATAATTTCTCAGCAAGCCCATAAGAACGAACCTTCGAAAAATGTGTTTTGTGCCATACCGTATCGAAACCTTCGCTATGTCCAAAGTAACCACCGAAGCTCTTACTCTCGATCATCTGTGTCTTACTATGTGTTAGGTAAGGTATAGATTTGCATTTTGGTTGATGATTGACATACTATTTATTACTTTTTAGAATGTTATTATTAACTTAGTATCTATTTCGGAAGTAATTATATCGCTCCAAGATCCGATAAAGTATCAAGGGAATGTTCTTATTTAAAGATTACTTTTCGTTTGACTGAAGGAAAAGTTAAAATTTATCAAAATTTTCGAGTTTCTTTATCTATCAGCACATTTTGTCATAAAAATGCTGGCGGCGCTTAATCGCAACCCGCGGAATAGATAATTAAGGTTGGAAAGGCCATCGTTCATATTTTGAATCGGAACCAAAGTACTCAACTCTACATTTACTCCATGAAAAATAACCAGATTTTCTATTCGTTCTTACTAACAAACAAAATCCTCCTTAATTAATAGGACTGTCGCTAAGAGACTCACTTTTTTTATTTAATTATATTTAATAGATAAGTTAGTTGAAAATTTCGCAATGCAACTTCGAACTCATGACAATTATAGAGACTCGAACACACCCTCGTCTTAAATATATATTAAAATAATATTATGTTAATATCATAAAGTATTAAAAAAATGCACTGAATAGATCATTTCACATCAGATTAATGTTTTAACCTTTTGGGTCATACTCAATTTACGTATTAAAGTTGGCAGATGTACATAACCTCAAGGTCACAGACAACTGTGACCAAATGTATGGTTAAAATAGTATATTTTATATTAAGTTGAGGAACTAACCGGAAAAATTTGTCATTACTGCTCGTTTTAAATGATAAAATATGTTTATCATAAAAATGTTTACAGAAAAAAGTAATCTACTTGTTTAGAAACCATTATTTCATGGTCCTTCCAAAAAAAGTAATATATAGAAATAGTATGAAAAAAAAAATGCGTGGAATTGTTTGTCATATTGCAAAACACGTAAACGATAATTTGGTGATTACATAACTATAATATTTATCTAAACGCGACAACGAAATTTTTTGGGAGGAATACGTGTTACCTACATGTTAATGTAACTTAACCCCACTAAACACTTAACTAGTGCTTTATCTTGTAATAAAACGAAATCATTAGTTCAACCGATCCACTCATCAAGCCGATCAACTAGTCGATCAAACGAAGTCGCTCAGTCAAAATTATTTGCAGTACCTACGCGTATCACGCCCAAATTACAATTTCAACCTTATTTATCTATTCCGTGTCTCAGTAAGTGAGTAGGGCAGCTTACTAGCGTATTGTCTGCGTTATTTCCATGTTCAGAAAATTAATTTTCAGTATATACTTGATGATAAAAGAAATTTTATTGTATTATGCATTGTAGACGTAAAAAGAAAGAAGAAATTTATAATAGTGATACAAATATTTTTTAAGGGCTATCCAAAAATTACATCACAAAGAACAATGACGAGATTCCTTATAAGTCTGAACCTGAATTTAACTGACTGTAATGTTAGATTATTCAGTTTTTTAAACACTAATACCGATAATTTTTGATTTTATTAAATTCGAGGGCTCAAATCAATCAATTAAAGATATACATAAAACAGCACAACGAAATGCTGGAAAGTACCTTCACGCGTTTGATGCTTCATAGAAATAAGATGTGTCTTATTTAAAACTTTTGACATATAAGATATGCGACAAGTTTAATAAAAAAAAATGTTTCTTGAAACGTATTTATTATAAGACTTCCTTTTAATATATTATAATCTCGCATTGCATAACGTATTACTACTTATAATTCCAAATAATAAATCTTATATATATAAGATTTATTATTTTTTATAAGATTTATCATTTTGCGATTCATTTTTGTATAAAAATAAATCGCCATAATTTCCAGATTAGTTTCGTTCACTTCGTCAAGCTAGCCATGTAATCGAACGTTTACCTGAGATTTTATTTTAACTTGCCTTCTCTGCACTATATTTTTGTAATTATAAGTATTGCACTACACTAGGTGTAGTTGGTGTGTAATGCCAATGAATGCACAGGTCATTTCTTATTTACACTCTCTCCTAAATTAAATAGTATTATTATAATGCAACAGTATTGTTATTATACAATAACATATAAATTGTTTTATTTATTTATTAGTTTTAAAAGTAGTATATAGGCAATTTTATATATTATATATAGTAGTGGTAGTTTATTCTAATATTAAAATTGTTTCATTAGCAAATACTAAGGAAATATAAATCAATACATTTGAACCAAACTGATGAGGATCCATTTTACATTGTCTTAAATTGTTGACTCATATATTGTTATTAAATTTCTCAGAGATCAGCCACTAAATAATTCAGCTCAATAACTAGCTCAACAAAGTGACCCAAAATTCAAGGGGTAGATTTCTGCATAAAGAAAAAGTAAGAAATGAGAAGATTGCAATATTGTATCACTTCTGGCATTTGATCAAAATAGTAAGTAAACAAAAGTATCAGACGAAGTTTGACAGTTTTGTCATGACATTATGTTATGGTTAAGCACTTATGCTTCTATGGAAGGAATAATTTTTTGTTCTTTTGCGGGCTATATAAAACAATAATAAAAATACAACATACTTACAAAGGTAACTAATTAAATTTAAACCAATTGAGATACATTTCATTTGATCATATTTCATTGTATATCGAGCTATCATATCTAGGCTATATGATCAGTCATATAGCCTAGATATGATCAAATTATTTTTTCAGATATATTACAATAAAATTATTATTTTATTGTAATATATCTGAAAAAATAATTAAATAGTTGTTTGGAAGTTATTCAGGTGCGTATTATTATACGCACCTGAATAACTTCCAAACAACTTCTCTAAATTGGACAATTCTTTTATTATTGTGTGTCAAGCAAATGTTTGTTTGTATAAAAGATATTTCCCAAAAAAAAAAAATTTTTAATCACATAATATGCTGAGTAACCAAGGCTAAACTAATTGAAATAACTGAGTATGAGCCTTTCTTTCCTATGTCATCCAGTATGGGTAAATAACTGATAGAATCTCCCAGAAATTACAAAAATAGTAAAGAAAAAAAAATGACACAAAATTCGCGTGATCAGCTGGTTGAAGATATAAATTATATTTCTTTATCTCATCAACTTTACCTGCAGCAGCATGGTTCGAAGTTCAGAAGTCTTTACTTTTCTTGTGAGTCTATTAAGTACAAGCTCGACAAATGAAGGTAAGCAATTGTCTATTTTGCCAGAGCACTGAAGTACAATTACTTCCAAAAGTTTTGCTGCAATGATTTCTGACTCGTCTTCAGATTCGGAATTCAATACCTGAAATCATATAAAATGTTTTGTTTACAATTTAAATTAACATGTTTATAGAATATTGCAATAGACAACAAACCATTGTAACATTAAATAAAAGCAAAATTATTACATAAATAATTTATTGAACTATTTCAATAAGTTACAATAGATACAGTTAGCAGATCATAATAATTTATAAAAGTAATTTTAAATAACTTATATTGCCTTTAAAGAAAGTTGCCCTAATAGATTTTGAAATAATTTATATTTCAAATCTTATAAGGGCTATCTGCTGCAGTTTCAATTAAGAGTAGTGTTATTTTGAGAAATAGCCTTTCAAAGAATGTACCTTACAGTGAAGTGAAATATTTAAATGAAACAATCGAACTTACAGCTTTGGCCATGTTGAAAATTGCAAGAATATGATTCTCATTGGAGAGGAATGCATTAGTGTCCACAGTGATGTAATTATGTAAAACTGGCATCATGTCTGGGAAGAAATCAAAACCATCTTTCTCAAAAATTTGATACAGAAGTTCCAATACCTTCCACATATCTTCTGATATTGACTTTGCAGTTAAATTGCATAATAGATTCATCGCTTCCTCATAATATTCTGTAAATTTTACAAGATTTAACAATTTGTTGATGAGATTTTGCAAAATGAAAATATTTCAACAATTTGCAAATATTTAAAAAGTACCTATAATATTATGCTGAAGTATATGACCCACAACACGAAGCACTGTCTTTTCAAGTTGTGCCATTATTTCGGGATTATCTTCCATTACATTTAGAACTGTCTCTAATGTGTTCAAAAGTCCCATAGCTGCAATAGCTTTCTCATCGGTAGTCCCACAATCTGTTTCTATGACTTTGCTAAAGGTTGTGGCTAAATGATCAGTAATTTCAAAAGCCATGGGTATCAATTGCTCTGTATAAAGAGGAACAATTTTTTGAAGTACATTTGCTATGTTATCATTTTCTGTTTCACGAATTACTTTCAATAGTTCACTGGTCACCTCTTTCACCTGTGGCTCCAAATACTTATAGACTTTTTCTTGTCCCGAGAGTAACATTTGTATAGCTATTGCAGCCTCTACTTTTACAGGTAACTCATTGTCATTAAGTAGAGAGTTAACAGTTAAATGAAGTGCGTCACCCAATAGAGTATCATTCTTAAATCGCACACTTGCAAAATTGTGTAACACCCAACAAGCTCTTGCTCTCATAAATCCCATAGGACTATGAAATTCTGGGAAGATATATTGACTAAGCATGGAATCGATTTCATCTTTATATAATTTCTTTTTCATAAGAATGTCGTTCAGGGTTCCTATCATATGAAGAGCGCCATCGCGTTGGCGAGGTCCATATTCCCCTGTGGAGCATCTCAGCACTTGCATACAAAGATGCATTGTTCGCTCTAACATATCCTTTCGTTTTTTACAACAAGATACGAGAAGTGTCTGTGCTGCAGTAACAGGCGATATGAAGTCTTCAAAAATATCTAAAATAAACAGATTATTTTTCAAACAATATAATTAGAAAACATGTTTTCATGGTTGGTTACAGAAAGATTACCACAAATTGAAGAAGGAATTTAAGTCTCAGTTGTTAAAATAAATATAGCATATATTATTGTAATGAAATGATTACAGTAATTGTAATTCTGAAAATATTATTTTAGTCAACATAATGCCTAAATTATTAATGGTGACAGTGAAAATAAATTATCATTATATTATGTAAGTTAAACAGGTTTTATAACATACGAGAACAATACAGACTTTCCACAAGGATAGGGTAGAAGATTTATAATCCTTTCTGTCTAAAAGAGGTATAGACATTATTAATATAAATTCGTGAAATTTAATGTAAATATTCAAAGAGTTGCTGCTAGTATTGATAGATATATAAGGACAGATTGAAAAAGTCGTAGCATTTTTTTGAACTGTGACTAATTGACTGTCAACCCCTAAATTTCAATTGGTGGTCAAACAGTTTACAACCACTTTAAAAACATGTGTAGTAGATTTTGAATAACATACAATATTCCCAAAGTGGTATATATCAACCCCTCGGGATCACGTCACGTCAGTGAAAAAATATTTGGGGGTCCATGAAATGAAAATGGGCGCCCACGATAATGGATCTCAACATACACTGATAGTGCCTATCTTCTAATGTAAAGACATATACATTATTTATAACCAGAGGTCGGAATTGGGTAGAGTTATTAATGTACTTATACTGATTTCATACAGCGAAAGAATAAAATGGATATGCCTCAAGTCCTGAGACTAATTTTAAAGAGCAGAAAAAATCCCACGTTTTTTTAAATAAAGAGATATTTTTCAATGTACAAATGGATTTTAGACATTCAGAGAAATTCATTGAAGCCAGAAAATATTGAAAAACTAATGGTTATATATTTTAATTCTCACTCTCATTCTCAAGTTATACAGTAATGTCGGAAGCGAACACTTCAAATCTGGTAATGAATCGGACAAGGAAAATGATTCTGATCGGCCGTTTGAATAACCTCACAAGTCTAGGCGAGAAGCAAAAGTATTCGCTCATATTTATAAAAAAGGCGAATTTGCTTTAGACTATTAATAATTTATATTGTGAATTAATGGAAACTAATAAAAATTGTATGTTTATTATCTTTGTTTTATTTGTGTATCTCTCAGGTTTTTATTATTATTTATTTCTAATATTGTTGGCCACACAGGATTGTCTATTAGAAATCCCGGGAAGATCCACATAAATATCAACATTTCGATGCAAGTACATAAATATCTCTGCCTAATTCCGACCTCTGTTTATAACAGTAAATGTAAAAAAAAAATGTTATATAAGTTTATAAAATTTTGGAAAATGTAGGATTCAATATCAGCTAAATAGGAAGTCCACCTAAAACCGAAAAACATAGCAAAGGGTCTACGATACAAAAAAGTATGGCAAGCTCTGTTCTTAAAAGATATGCAGATTACATCAAGGAAATCCTGTTCATCATATAGGGTGATAAAGAAATAGGGAGCTAAGTTTAAACATGGATGAATAAATATTATTGACTATCTACACCCTGAGTGGTCAACAATGGCAACTAGTCAGTATAATATGGCCATAATATACAATATAATTATGGGAGATGTCGGTTATAACTGAAAGAGATAGTTGCTGATTTAGGCATTTCCTATGAAATAACTCAAAACTTTATTATGATTGAATTAGATTTTTCCAAGGTGTCAGCTAGATGGATCTAGAAGCTTCTTTCAATAGAACGCAAGTACTGCATTTACTAATTCCCGCGACTGTTTATAGTAATACCAAACAAATTAACAAGGCTTGTTTTTAGACAAATTGTTAACCATGGACGAGACGTGGGTTCATCATGCCAGTGAAAAAACTCCAACAGTACCAAAGAAGATTTAGTCTAATAATCCATTCTTGTAATGTTTGATTATACCAAAAATGGTGTATTTAACATTTCTATTCTATTTACCTACTTTTTAATCAAAAGTGTTCAAAGTTTTGATGAATTGAAAATGAAGTCAGAATTGATTTATACTCACCAAATTTAAGACGAATATATTCATGAGGGTCTGTATTCCATAGCTCCTCATCAGCCTCAGAATACGACATTAAGGGGAATACAACATCCTGAATTATAGCAAACATGTGAGGCTTGAGTAGTTTCCAAGAATGCGAGTGACTGACACTGATAAAAGACAACACAAATTACTATTATCAATGCATATATCATTAAACATCATGATGTAATTTTAAATGATTATAACATACAGTAAAATTACAATTCATAACACCTAGAAAGCCTACTTACCATTGGTCGACATAACTGAGAGTTTGTTGCAATACTCTAGGTGAAATATACACTTTGTTTCTATATTGATCTAAAATTCTGAGAAGAACTTCAAGGATGCCACCCGTAAATGTAGTAAGATACCATTCAGCAAACTGGACATATTCCTCGCGTGCATTAACTGGACTTCCATATCTGTGTTAACCATAATAATTATCATAAAACAATTTTGACTAATTTAGTACTACTACTTGATTTTTGAACTTATTATTTATTACCAGAGGAAGACCACACCAGCATCATCCTCTTGGGCACCACAGTCTTACCTATTTCTACTATAAAATAACAGTGTTTGCATTGCTATGTATCAGAATGGAGGATAATATAGACACTAATTTGTGGATACTACGACTTTACATCTTATTTCACATTTTGGCAATGTGGTTTATGTAAGGGTTGTAGATATTCTATGATTCACACAGTAACCACAAATACCATAGGTGACTGTATATGTAGTATGGTTAGTAACACTACGGATTTCTTGGATAGATATTTAAGGACTTCATCAATAAACTTCAACTATGCGTTTTATTGCATAGTTTACAATTCTCATAGATGTTATAATTCCCTTGTTGTTTTACCTTACCTGATCATTGCTGAGATAAGTGTTTACCTTCTATTCAAACACTCTCATAAAGATGTTTAATGGAGACCGTTTTGAGTGGAGACATCTATTTCTCTATGGTGTTACTGTTTGTTGAGGTCTGTCTCTTGAATTTTTGTGGTATGTGTAATAATTTCTAGCCGTACATTTTGCAATACTATTTCAAAGCTATGATTCAAATAACCTTAAAAATCTAATTTATTGAAATAATAATAAATTAAAATTATTCTTTTTGTTGCCTTCTAGATCTCAATAGAGTATAATCTTGCTCGAGATCTTTACATTTATCTTTATTGGTGGAAACTAGCCAATTTAATCTTCAAGTATTGCACTTCAAAGTATGTCATCTATCTATTGTTGTCCCAATATTTCTTTTGTTAATGATCAAGTACATTTTGTAGTTTAATGTGTGTATATTTTATCAGAATTTTACTTGAAGAAACTATTATAGAGCATCTATTAGTTTTGTCTTAGTCTTTAATGCATACTTTTAACCGCAATATATTTCTTTCCATTACATGAAACTACATATTTTATTTGTATAAATACAAAGTATACTCAAATATACCAAATTTGAAAGTTTAGCACTATCCATTATTTTTTCTGCATTTCGGAGTTCAAGTAATTTCATGCTAAAATCTATTATTCCCTTATGTGCTCATAAATTTACAATTTGAGTTCATTGTTCTTTTTTATTTCTTCATTACTATTCAGGCAGTATGACACTTTCTTGCCTGCATAAGATTCCCTTTTATATGCCCATGGAATCACACATGGTTATAAGGGGTATCCATGAACTTTGGGAGCCTAGCACCAGGTGAAGGCCACGGCATAGACTAAAAACCTAACAATCACCTTTGCATGCACTTTGGCCGAAACACATCTATTGTCTTTGCGTCCACTATCCCCTCACCGACAACACTTTAATGTAAAGTGCATCACTGCTGGGCAAGATCATGGGAACTTTGATGGAAAAGTTCCACAACCTAAAGGCACATGGCTTCTTAGATGTACCAGACTAAATTGATATTTACTTTATTGTTTATAGGTTATAAAAAATATTTTACAAACTAAAGTATAATTCAGTCACCTAACAAAGTTATTTGTAGGTGACTGAATTATACTTCACTAGCTTTCTGCCCGCAGCTTCGCCCGCGTGGATTTCGGGATTGGGTCTATAGAGGGTTAAGGATCATAGCTTTTGCCCACGGCTACATATGCGCGGAAGTCGGTTTATGGCACGAAGGTTTTATCGCGCTTCCCGTGAGACTATCCGTTTTTGTGAGATAAAAAATACCGCAAAACCTTGCTCAAAGATTGATGAAAACCGCATGAAAATCTGTGCAGTAGTTTTTGAGCTAAGCCTTTATTGCGCATCCCGTGGGATCTGTCGATTTTTCCGGGGTAAAAAGTAGCCTATTATTTAATCCGGACTTTTATCTTTACGTCTGCAAAATTTCAAAACAATCGGTTCAGTAGTTACGGCGTGAAAGCGGAACAAACAAACAAACGTACTTTCCGATTTATAATATTTGTAAGGATTAGGCATCATGCATGTATGCAGTCTGTCAGATGAGAACCCAAGGCCAGCTTCAGCTACAAGTCTACTCACCAGCAACTAACTGTTTATGACCTAACAACTATGATCGCCATCACTCTATCTAAACTGATTTCCCAGGATCAGATGTATGGAAAATAACAGACCTTCTATTTTAACTATAAGCTGGGATCCGATATTAACACTCATCTTGGCCCCCTTGAGATAGAATAGGATCAATAACAAATAAAATAAGAGTTAAGTAAAGAAATAGGTCCAATTTTCAATAATTTATATCAATAAATAGCTACCTAAGAAGTTTAAGTTAGTATATATTAACTACAATGTGTTTTTACTAAAATAGGATTTAGTTAGACTAAGTAACTATTATAATACTTAAAGTTTGACTACTACTGCCTGCATATTGTAGTTCTTTACCTTTCAAACAGTCTATATAGTGTATGTACTGCCCATTTTTTACACTTCCACCAAGGTAGCTCCACCCGTTCATCTTCATCTACATGCAAAGTGCTCTCAGGAATTGGTTGCTCCATGACTGCTCTCAAAACTTCCATCCACTTAGTAAATACTTCTTTTGTTATCAAGTCCAAAGGTAAAATAAACTAAAAACATAGCAATATTGAAGAAGAATTACATTACTTACGATCCCTACAGTATACCTATTAACTCATAATAGTTTTTATTGCATATATATATAAATCATAACATAGGCAATTACAAAAATGTATCATTACATTTTTATATTAATAGTTGTTTCATAATTCACAAAACAAAATCAACAATGTCTAACAAAAATATAATTATATATACAACATATGTTTTTCTTAGATATATTATAAATTACTCACTTTGACTAAGGCATAAAAGCATTTAAGTATCAGTTTCTGTATTAGAACAGATTCAACAGATTGGTCAGGCTGGAGATTAACAATCAAGTTATACATCATTGGTAGAAGTAAGTTCATAGCCTCTATTAATGGCACCCTTTTTTCAACTACATGATATTCATAATTTTTAATCAGTTGATACAAGCATAAAAGTGCACCCATCCAGCTATTTGCATCAGGATTTTGCAAATATATGTGTATTTTATCAACAATTTGTGTCCAGCGGTTAGGGAAGTCGTGTTTTATAACTGTTTTCAAACATACACATAGTTGGACTCTAATTATATCAGGAGCCTGAATAATTGCATCCACAATCATATCTCTAATCATTGCACGATCTTGTTCATGGATGTTGAATGGAATAGGCTCCCCTTCCTCTGGTTCTTTCTCTTGCCACCCAGATGCTATAAGATTTTTAAGGTATACAACTCCAGCTTGGCGAACTGGAACTTGCACATCATTTTGCATAACAACTTGAAGTAGAGATGGGGCAAATCCAATTATTTTATGCAACTGAAAGTATAGTACAATTACTTATAAAATATTTAGTTTAGATTTTTAACTAACAAATCAGACATAAAATTTGAAATATAACAATAAATTTGAAAGAACAAAAAAACAATTTTCATTTTTTGTTGTACCAATTCTCACTTATTATTAACTTTAGACTAGATTCTAAAATATTTTTTTAATTATAAACTATAATCATAACTACTAAGTTCCTCAAACAATAAAATTCATTTCAACAATTCTGTATCAAATCGCAAATTGGTGATGATATAAGTATTAGGTTCCATCTGTGCAAATACTCCCACTCCACTACAAATAAAATACCAAAAGTAATATGGCTGACACTTCAAACAGAAAAATATATCCAACAGACATATGATGAGCTGGGTACTATCAATCAAATAGATAATTACTTATCTATTACTAAAAAAGAACATGATTTTGATAATGACTTTTCTGAACAGTTAATGCAAGTTAAGAAGAATTATTGATCAATATTGTTGCAATAGTACTCTACTTAAGTTTCTGCATAATAATTACTTAGCTACATGTAGTTGCTGTATGCACCAGTAGTACATGTTTATTGATTGTTAAAAATGTTCTATTCACAATATGGATTTTGTTACACACGCACTACATGACCTATATTTTTAGAAAGCAATGATTAGTAGGGCACTGGATTTTAGGATTACAATAGGAATGTTAACTTTGTTAATTAGTTATTAACAGGTTAATGCACAGCTATGGTTGTTTATCATTAATACCACATATAAAATTGCATGTGTAATCCTTACTTCCCTTGAGGAGCGAAGTCAAGGTCTAATAAATTTCCATGCAGCTATTTGCATCATCATACTTCTTTCTACAATTCTATATTAAATACAGTGGTGTATATCAGTACTGGATTGCCATAAAGAGATCTCTTGATAATGAATCGGACTTGAGTTTATGAATTAACTCAATAATAAATGCTGTGGATTCACTTGTGATGGAAATCAAACAAAAATCATACTAATAAATCACATCACCAAATCAAACTAATAAAAAAAATTGCAATTTTATAAAAATAAAAAGTAAATCAGTAAGTTTAGTATACAACATGAAGATTACATTTATATAAATTAAATTGATGAATAAATTAAATTTAAAATATAGCAGCTAGATTCTAACCGTTGTGAATTTTCACAATCCTCCATAATTAGATAATAATATAATTACAAATAATATTAAAATGTATATAAATATTATTTTGTATCTACTATCAAATTAATTAACAATAAATAATATCATATTTATCCGTAAATTAAATAATATTATGTTCTGCAGGTTAGATGTAGGTAAAAATAGAACTTACAATAAAAGGTACTTGTGAAAACCGTGGAATTAAACAAATAATCTAATAGGTAGTTTTAGAAACATGGTGATGGACAACATTTTAGTGAGGCATGATATAATACGGTATAACAAGAAGAGTAGCGCACAAGGGACATTCATGTAAATTATTGGATCCATACAATTTGGCTGCCTAATAAAATTCCGGGACATGTGGATAATTAAATGATTTACCTGTGAAAGCTGTTCTTCTGCTTGGTGCCTCTGATTTGGGTCAATAGTTGCGCGCAAAATTTCAATTAGCTTTCTGGTGTCCATTATTAGAGGTTTAATAACATTAATTCACAAGTTAATAATATATTTATTGGACGGGGGGCATGAGCCGCCGCCGGGCGTGGATGTAAAAAAGACAAATTGTCTATGGAAAATGTGTCACGTGACACATTATCCACAGCTTATACAGATTTAAACGTATTTAATGCTCCGTCATTTTTGCTGATGTCGTTTGTAATCATATCGCGATAGGGTTTGCCTAGTATAATCATTACATTTTAGTACGTATTATCTTTAATTATTAATTACAGTATTAGGAAGCCTTAATAATATGTTCGGTACCGCACGCTTTATTCTCATAAATCGGCGTTAAGTGAAAACATTGTGCCTATCCTACTATTAAATTTCTATTGTCCTTATATGACTGTTTACAACCGATGACAAAAGTTCCTGATCTTAGTAAAATATGCCCGTCAATACCGCTTTCATCGATCCTATCTCTAGGCAACAGTCAATATCGGCAGAGGATACGTAGACCGCGACATGTCCTTAGCGACCCCCGCAATCAACTCACGCAGGACCTTCTAGACCTGCAAGCGGCGGCGTCTGAGCCGTCGCTCCCCTTGTCTCCCCCTAATCGGCAGCCTTCTGCTTAGCCACGTGTAGGTTCCCTGTCAATACAGGCCGGTCCCACTTTGGTGAACCACGCTTCTTCTAGTATGTATGCCGTCCATATGGGGCAGCGCTATCTGTACCTCTCCTGAGGTGCGGCTCTCTATCACTTCAAACCAGTAGGGTCATTAGGACCAAAGGCTTAGGCTGAGTTTAGACGGTAGGTCTGTTGGGTCGAGCCGCCTCGATTCACCAGGAGTCCGACATAATCAACGCATCCCTGCTTGCCTGTTGCGTTGGTATCCATGATGGATTCTCAGCCTCCTCTCCCAAGGAAAAAAAAAGTAAAATATGCGGTTTGATACAATGGTGAATAATCGTTATAATAAGATGAAAAAAGACCATAGAAGAAGGAATGATAGATGATCGTTTTTTTGCAACATTTCCTGCACCGGCCAACTATATATAAATTTACTCGAATAATACTCAAAAGCCGTCTGCTGGATTTTGACTATACTCTTGGCCACATATGATCCTACCATACCAGCTCCATACCACCTCCTCATTGGTGCACGCTATCATAGCTCTTAAGAGAGGAGAGGCATGTAGAAATATATTGATGTGTTCACACGCACAGTAGCAGCGCAGGTGGCTTTCGTAGAAGGTCAAGGTGCTCGCCTGATCTTAACTCTCCTCTCAATTTTCCATCACTATTCCCAATCCTGCAGATGAAACCGATGCAGACCACGCAATCGAAATGTGAGCCGGACTGCAAATGATCCGTTATTGAGAAAAACCGTTTAAACTAAAGTAACAGTCGGTATAGGCTAGTATCCACCGCCTGTTGTCAAGTCGACGTCTTTTCATTGTTGACGAGCAAAGTCAAGTAAGTTTTTTAATTGATACTGTTTGGGACATTTGCAGCATTGCTCTGAAAATTTAATGAATGAGAAGAATCCTAAAAAACATTATATAGAACATTCTTCGAGGTTATGCCACTTTAGTACCCAGCCGCCGTGAAAAGCCCGTTGCTGTGGCTTGCTGATCCATTGGTGATGCGATGACTATGGCAAATCGTATTGGCATGATTTTCTGGGACTGTCGATAATTTTACTATTATGAGTATGCATAGTGTGTCTTGCTCACCTACAGTGAACTGGTTGAATTTTTATAAAATTTGGGTCACTCCAAAGGTGAATATAGCGCTGACTTTAGCCAATCACGTGGCTACAACTACGTCCTCAATAAATATATAATAAAATACGTCTTATTCGTCTGTGGTGCGTCGCTGAAACCTATTTCTAAATGTAGCGGCTGAATACGCTACATGGACAAATGCCTAAGTATGACTATTTGTTACTCCTCGTTTAAGAATGATATGAGATGCAAATGACACTTCTAGTTTTGACAGCAAATTTTTTTATTAACATTATTATATTTTATTATTGTCGCTTATATCATCCGTCTTCATAAGAAACGATCCTTTATGAGACATGTAGGGGGATATAGATCTAACGCGTAGACGCCATTTAAACGAAATCCAATGAAAATATACATGGAATATACCTACTGGGTTTAATCTCTATCTGCACCATGAAAACTGCAGCTAAAGACTATACCTAGGTAGTTAGATGAAACTATTGTCGTACTGGGCAAAACGTTTGTGGACTATTGCATTTTAATGTTTGTGGTAATCAGAACCGGGATATGGAAGAGACTCCGGTCACTTGCCTTCTTAAACCCTCCTAATTAATTTAAATATGATGGGTGGTGACTCGCCGCTCACAAAATGGGTTCCCCTAAAAAGCAGACCAATATTGGTGCGAAGGGAGCAATATTGGTGTGGACGGCTAAGGGTTTAGAGAGGTTTGTCTGCGACAGCGATCGAGACGCAGTCGGCGTTATGACATTATTAAACATTATTATTGTTATAACATTGCCGTCAGTTGAAGGGCGATTTGCATTAGATTCGGATATATCTTCAGACATAAAACACCAGAATTTTGGATCATTCTGGTGTTTTATAAAAATAAATTATAATATAAATATCTGTATCTATACATGAAAATGGATAACTCATAAATGATGCAATATTTTCGAATTCGCTGAAATCATAAAAACGCATATCCAGTTGGCCCAAAATATTTGATAATTTTGCCTCATCCTGTTTCAGAATCCTTGTTTTCAAAGACAGATTTTTTTTTAATTCTTTTATTATTATTTACTTTTGAATGCGTTTCTTGCACTAATTATTTCAATAATAGTTTTTCTTTACCTTGAAGTTTCAAATTCATATTGTTTAAATGCATTGTGACAGATGTCACACATGCCAAATCAGTCAGCCATTATCCTGTTTTCTCTAAAAAATGATGTCAAGGATTTGAAATAATTGTCTCTTTTTTTTTGCAATCATTACCTTATATTGATAACATAGTTATATTTTTTTAGAGAAGTAACCAACCTGTCCAAAATTTGAAGAAAAGTGCTAAATTAGAGTGCTAATGGAACAACATCATACATTCAAACCACAAAGTAATTCAAATTGTCAATTGAAATTTATAATATTAGACATTTTCTCAAAAATCATCGAAATATAAAGGTAAAATTTTTACAAATTGGTTCATTTATTTACTTTATTTATTTAGATTAAAAGTGATCACAATCATGAAAGAAATTCCTGACTACCAAATAGCAATATTATTTTTTAAGTCTTGTTTAGTTTGTCTTTGTTGTCGTATCGTTTCATTTTTCAAAATTCATTAGTTATAAAATAAATAATATTGTATTACAGACAAATGTTAAATTTTACATTGCCCGGGAATATTAAAGCTAAAAGTCCAACAAAGAGAAATACTCCTAGGGCAGTCCGAGAGGGGGGGTGGAAGATCTGCCCACCGATCGATAAAAACGATGACCCTGGCATGAAAACGAAATTGAAATGCCCCGCGTGCGGGAAAACCTACAAACACCGAACCTGGTATATTAAACATTTAAAAACGCATGAGGGCGTTGAAGCACGACAACCGTCGGTAAGTACTCCAACAAACACTACGGATAGAGTTTACCCTCACATATCCCAAGGTGAGCCACCCTACGAAAACCACCAGAAGTCCATTGACATCAGGACACGTCTTGCCTGAAAAATTCCACTTGGAAAGCGCACGACCTATAGACCATAGACTTTGACAAAACCCTTTTCAATACTCGAAAAACATTTTCAATGAACAAAAAGGAAAGCTTCTCTTGACCAATGAACAAATTTACGACCACTTCAAAAGTAGATAGAAGTGCCGAAGAGCATGACGCATTATCAAGACCCAAACACCAAAACACCTAACCAACCTCACGTCAATTTCCAAAGTAATCCACCTACACTTGAGGAAATAAACGATCAAATTAAGAGAAAAACAACCAAGTCAGCTCCAGGCTCTGATGGCATCCCCTATATAGTATACAAAAAATGTCCATCAGTTCGTAAGCATCTCTTAAATATATTCAATAAAATCTGGTCAAGAAAGCAAATACCAACATCATTCGGTAAATCAATTTTTGTCCTCATCCCAAAAAAAGATGAAGTAACTCATCCAAAAGATACTAGACCGATAGCACTAACCAATACATTTTCCAAAATTTTCTGTAGTATATTGCAATCAAAAATGACACAATTTATTATTAATAATAGGTATTTCAGGTCCAATCACCAGAAAGGGTTTCTGCCCGGTATTTCTGGCTGCCTGGAACACAATACTTAACTAGAGTCCGACAAGCGAGTCGTGGCACAAGCTTGTGGCGGTAAATTAAAGATGCCAGAACATATTGAGAGGCAAATAACAGTCTGCTGGATAGACCTTGAAAATGCATTTGGTTCAGTACAACATGAACTAATGGTTTTTGCCTTGAAATGGTATAACTTTCCCACCGTAGTTATTGACATTATCATGTCATATTAATCACAATTAAAATTCACTATAGCTTTTAACAAGACCCACACAAAACCTTTAAATTATAATGTAGGACTATTCCAAGGCTGCTGTCTGTCCCCTATAACGTTCAATATAGTTATCAATATTTTAATTGACAAATTAACAATTCATGAAAAGAAATGGGGCTATCGGTTTAAATATAATAACAAATTCACAGAATCCATCCTAGCTTTTGCAGACGATCTTGCAATACTGACCCGAAGTCCCAAACAATGTGAGAAACGAAAAAAAGAGATAGATGAGTTCTGTTCGTGGACTAACGGACTGAGGACAAAACCAACTAAATGCCACTGTCTCTGTCTTGGAAGACGAAATACTAAATATGCCTCATACGATCCGGGGTTATCAATAGGGGGACAATGTGTAACCACCATTGCAGAAGCAGTGCCCTTCAAGTTCTTTGGTAGAAAGATAGAATTATAAAGGACGTGCACCATCTCTCGACATAATAGTCGAAAATTTCCTAAATGACCTTAATAAGGTAGACCAACAGCCTTTAGGCAATATCATAAAAGCTTGGATATATGACAATTATCTTGTGTCACGTTTGACCTGGCCTTTCCTTGTATATGACATTGGTAAAACCCTCCTGGCAAAATTAGATGCAAAGGTGATAAAGATATTGAAGTCTTAGCTTGGGCTAGTACACGCAGCTGATCCCTCAACTTTATTTAGGGATCAAAATAGTTTCGGGCTGAAATTTAAAAAAACCATCAGAACTCTACAACCACCTTAGAGTAACTAAAAGACATGTCTTGGAAAAATCCAAGGATGATATTATCACGTCACTCCCAAGAGACAAAAGTGCCAAAGAACTCGAGTCGAGACTTCAGTTTCACAAAAAAATTTATGACAGGAGCACCGACTGATAGAGTCGGGCTGGGTGCAAGGAGTGTAAAGAAGGGCCAGGATATAATAAAATCGTTTCTACGACAAGATGAAAATTATAGATATAGAGTGCACGCAATGAATTTAGAAATGCAAAATGAGTGGTTAACTATAGGTGAATTCTGCATCCCGTTAGCCCTGAAGTGGCGCACCTTGCTGTATGATTGGTCTCCTGCCCTATTAAAATTCTATCTCAATGCCTTCCAACTGACCCTCCCTGACCAGAGGAATCTAGTAAGATGGGGGAAAGCCTCCGAAAAATCTTGTTTTAATTGTGGTGAGGCAATAGGTACAGCTAGGCATCTATTGGTAGGTTGTAAGGTGCTCCTATATAGGGGTCATTATTCACGTCGCCATGATAGAGTGCTTGAAATCATACGTGAAGCAGTAAGTCTTTCAATAGCTAGAGCCCGAACAGGACTGACCACAGACAAAAAACAAATTAAGTTTGTTAAAGAAGGCTCAACTAACAACTCAAAGAGCAAACCATTGTCAATCCTAGCCTCTGCCCCTGACTGGACTATTTTAATGGACACGTATGAAAAGCATTACAAAATCCCAGAGGATGTGTGTCTTTCCTCATCTAGACCAGACATTTTCCTTTTCTCTAGACACACTAAACATATAATACTTGTAGAGCTTACAGTTCCGTGGGAAACGAATATACCCAAAGACCACGCGATAAAAACAAATAAATACTACGATCTCACTAACGAAATAACTAAAAATGGCTTTACGGTCAAATTATACGCGGTAGAAGTTGGAGCGAGAGGTATACCAGCAAAATCTCTATACAACTTACTAAAAGACCTTGGCCTGTCGAAAGCTGCAATTAATTCTACTCTAGAGAGAGTATCAAAGGCAGTACTCGTAGGCTCCTATCAAGTCTGGCTCGGCAGAGGGGGAAACACGAGCAGTGAAGGTTAGCGTTGATGCGCATCGAAAGGGGGCCCCCTTAAACCTAAACCCGCGTCGCAAGTCCCGGGAGCTGCTCGGAGTTTCTCTCTTTGTCACACGATGGACCCGGTACCCGCACGGTGAATCCATGGATTGCTAAGATTTTCATCTCTAGTGTTTATTAGCATATATTTAAGTAAAACTACGCTACTTAAGCCATATGTTTTCTTTTCTGGCTGAGAATCTGTTATTAAGGATCACGACACGTATCCAGTGCATCCTGGATGCAGTGAGGTTTATGCTGCTGATGAATGATGAAAGAAAGAACCTTACGGAATTAATTATTTAATTTTTATTTAATTTGAGCCACAGAGTATAATGCTTTATAGGTAGAGTGTGTTGTTTCTGCACTCGATCTTGTCTTCTGTTTAGCTTTACAGTAATTTTCGCATTTTCTTTTTACTTTATTACATTTCTAAGATCTAGGTTAGAGCATCATATTGAAATTCCTTGAATTCGTTAAAAGTTATTGATTACCTATTAGCAGTTAAAAAATTCTGTCAGATGGTAGCCCGTCGTAAAGGTATTTAGATACATGTCAAATAAATATGCTAGATATTGTCAATTTCATATGTTTGTTATTCTGTGAAAAAATGATAACATTATTTAGTCTGTACTAAATATTTTAATAATTTTTTATTTATAGCTGCGGTATGATTTGGGGGATTTTTTTGCTTTTTATCAATTAAGCGTAGCTTGTTAAGTAATAAATATTACAGTAATGTGTTTGAAGTATCGCGAAAAAACTCATTACCGTGGATAATGATTCCAAAATTGTGTTTTTGTACCCAGAAACAAACATGTTTCATTTTGACTGAACATACACTTGTATTTCCATAAATAATGAATTCTGGTGAACTGAAACGGCTATTTTAAACATGAGGTATAACAAGCAAGAATTATTTGCTTTGGCGTCGTTGACATCCCAAAATTTTGACCGGGAGGGTATATTAATATTAAAAGAGCGCCAGGATGGATTCTTTCGCAGATCTGAAGGTCAGTGTATTAAACATTTGCGACCAGAAACATTTAATTTTGGATTATATTAATGTTAACGGTAGTGTGTCTAATCAACATATATTTGTTGTTGAATATTCCGACTTATTTCTCACCCAATAATAGTTTCAAAATATGGAAAATTATATGTATGTTATATGATAAACCTTTGATTTAGTAATGGACTATGTTAATGCTATAAAGAAAAATTTATTGATCTTTAAAAATTACAATGTTTTTCAATAACAACATTGTATTTTTACTATGATTTTTCATTTTAATGTAAGTTTTACAGTATTGTAAGGTAGAAATCAAACAGCTCTTTTAAATTGTTAAGAAGATATAAGTGCTTATCTAAAGACCCATTTAGAAAAAAGATTATATTGATTTTGAGAAATGTGGACAATAAATTAAATATTTGGTTAGGAGAACACATGTTTAAATTTCACATTGCCTGTTATATTTATTTTATGTTAAAATTCAGAGATATGGTAGTCATTGGGGTTTTAAAGGCATGTAGTTATTGCTTCATCTAAGGTGTTTCACTAGCAGTTAATGTCTTTGCGTTTGATATTAATTCCCAGTCATTTAATCTTAATATCAATTTTTTTTATACAGTGATATTAAAATAATTAGGAATATTAATTATCAGTCCCATATAAAATGATTAGTGACAAACATAGACTTTAATGTTTATAGTTACACTGGAACATTCATATAATGGACTGTATCTCAGCATAGGGTTTCTGCCAATATACTTTTATATTGACAGTGGTCTAATATGACCTTAATAATAATAATAGGTCCTACTGTAAGTCCAGAAGAACCCGCAAATTTTATTCTTCTACCATGTGTCACATCTAAATCTTGGATTCTTTTTTGCATTCTCTAGCTACAATTCATCAATAAATGATTGAACCAGGATTTTTACAATCAAAAATTATAATCAAAGATTGTTTCACAAGTTTATTGATGGACTATCTGTACTATGTATTCCTACAACGGAGAGGGAACTTGTACTGAAAAGATTTGGTAGGGGCTATTTTCTTTCTTGATACATTTAAACAGAGATTCTTATGAAAAGCAGGCATCAGATAAATAGTCCAAATCCAACTTCTTTACAAGCTTAATCAACTTCACATTGTTTCTAAAAAAAACTATAATTTCATTGTGTTATTTACTCTATACTCAAAATATTTGGCAATGTAACAGTCAGGCAACTATTAAGTCATTAAAATTAAGCTCAAGTATTGTTAATATATAAGTAATGCTTAACAGTATATTAACTTTTTATCATATAAGTATTTCTGACAATTGATTTAAATTCATGAAAAGGTATATTGGTAATAATTTGTGAAAAATTGTTAAAGAAAATGGTTTTCCTATAAATATAAGCTAATTTTATTTCTTGTTTTAAACTTATGATTTTTTAATGAAAGGTATTATAGTTTATCTGAACATAAATTAAATTTTCAAAAATGTTCTGAATGTGCCAAGGTATTAAAAGTATATATTAATATCTTTAAAGAAGTACTTCAGTGATTTCCTTTTTATGATTTATAAATAGAGCAAATTGTTATTTTTTGTAGTATAAAAATAGTTTCCATATTTGGATTTTCACAGTATGAGATGATACTATGAAAATAACTAAAATAAATCAATGTTGTCATTTCAAAGCAACCACCTAACGGTGGCAGCAATATATTGATGTATACATTAACTAATTTGGGTTTCAAGCAGATCTTTCAACAGAGAGTGCTATTTTGAGTTTCAAGCATGCTGACAAGTACAACACAACGAAAAGAACATCAGTTTACACCTGCTTTCTCGATTTATTTAAGGCATTTGATTGAGTAGATACTCTACTCAATCAAATGCCAAATTGTGGCAGAAGCTACCTGACTCTGGCATATCTAGTGTGTACATATTAAATGTATATGTACTCAGATAATATTATTGTTTAAAATCATAACAAGTTAAGCAGTATGCAAAGGGAGGTTATAGAAACATAATGTTTACGTATTAGAAATTTTTTACAATTGAGCAATATAGTAACAAGCAAAATGTGTTTTTGCTCAAAGCTGTGAGGGCACCAAGTTTGCGAGACCTAGTTTTTAAAGGCTTTAACATTAACGACAAACAAAACGCATGTGATTGACATGTGAGTCATCTTTCTACTGTAGTTATTGTTACTGTAGTACTACTAATTGTAGGCATTTACAAATTGCTTAAAAAATTTAACCAATGACGAACAAATGATGTCCAACAAAAACGTAGTTATATAAAGAATTATATTCCTTGAAGGATTTTATAAGCTAGGAAGAGCAGTATTGGTTGGCCTTCCATAAAGAGGATAGATGGTTTTCTGAAGATCGCAGGAGGCGCTGGACTTTAGCTAGCTGCTGTTTAATTGAAAATAATCTTTTTTCAGTGCATTATAATATTATTTTTATTGTAATTGTATAAATAAAAGTCAAAATATAAGTCTATTTCAATGCTAATGCAATGTCTTTGCGACACTACGGATTATCCGTAGCGTAATCACAAGCCCAATTTTGTAATAACTATATAAATCGAAAGAACGCCATTAACAATACTTTCAATGTATGAATAATCTATTTGAGTGCAAACACAACCCTTGAAGAATACTCATTTATGTATAGGTTTTCTATTTTTTAATTCAAAATTAAATGAAACAGCCGTAAAGTGACACGAAGTTTCATCAGTCTGTGTTAAGCAAGAACATACTTTCCAATTTCACAATCACTCGATATTTGACTAAGAAATTGTGACCGATAACACAGGAAATATGTACTTGAATGACCTTTAAATAATACGTATTTGTCTGGCATGTGTTAAATGTGGAAAAGCCATATCGTACATGCTGCCTCGATTTCAGGACGGAGGTGACGAACATGAAGATAGTTACAGTGGCACAAATCTGTCAAGCCACTGACTTTCTTTGAACTACCACCGTTAATAAGAATGAGAGCGCACTGACTTTGATGATATACGAACGGCCATGAATGGAAGAAAGAAAAAGAAATAATAATTCTGCTGGCGAGTGGAAATTTCGGGTCGCTTAGCGAAATTTTGATAACTTGTAAAGTGTGCATGGTATTAATTTTCACTTTTTTCAGTATTTTTAATTGATAAAAGTACAATAAAGAGAAATTGTGTAATTGCTATAGTCGCAATGATATCGTCGTTATATACTAACATTGATATAATAAAAACAAAAACGTATAACATCATATTGAATGGCAAAAATATCGTACTGTTTTTTATTACTGAATTAATTTTAAACGATTATTAACGCGATTCGAAAAATAGCGATACCTCTTCTATTCCTTGGTCAACAGACGGAAATAGCTATTGATACACGCAATGAAAACGATATTTAAGTACATATATGCTGTGGAAGATATCATTACCGAAACGGTAAATAGCACATATGAAGGATGGATATCATGAACTTGTCCGAAATATAATATAATAATATAATTCTCGTTACGTATTACTTCGAATCAAGGTCGACAATTCGAATCATCACATTAAACTTGCGAGGAAATATACATACATACATACATATATTATGAAGAAATTGTTAAAAAAATTCAAAAGAACATCGTTCGTATGAATGTTAACTAGTGTTGCCCAAATTCAGTCTTGGTCTTGCAGTCTTGGTCTTGTTCTTGCGTTTTTGCAAGACCAAGACCAAGAACAAGACCGCGTATTTTTAGCAAGACCAAGACCAAGACTGACCGTGCAAGACTTGAGCAAGAACAAGACATAGCCTGCAAGACTCTTGCGTCTTGCAGCTAGGACTTAGCGCTATTTCACTGAGTAGTTAGGTGTGACTGTTCGGTGTATAGGTAGGTACGCTTAGGAATTCTATGAGACGCAAAAAACTGTATCAAAGAATATGAAAAACTGGACCTATGCGCATTACGACTAATACCATAAACATAGCGAATAAAAATTTTAGACCCAAGGCATAAGGCTCAGACTTTTGACCTGACAATGTGGGGGAAGCAACTTAAAACAGAAAGTCTGCGCAAGTTCAATGAACTTTATGAAGAATATAAAAGTCTACACTCACTGAACAAATCTCTGGAATTACCAGAAAAAGAAAATAAAGTATGTGATGAAGATGAAGACGTAATAGACTTTGATAAACTCTATGAATGTCCCTCGACGTCATCTGGATCTTGTCTTCAAGGCTTAGTGATAGACGAGTTGGAGGAGTACCTGAGAAAACCAAGAACTGCCAGCTCGGAAGACATTTTAGATTGGTGGAGGACGCATGAGACAGAGTATCCGATTTTATCGAAAATGGCCCGTGATTTTCTCTCAATACCTGCAACTTCAGTACCTGCTGAGAGGTTATTTTCTAAAGCATCATTAGTAATTAGAAAACATAGAAATAGGTTAAGTGATGAGTCAGCCAGATGGTTACTTTGTATTAATTCTTGGTCAAAAAAAATTATATAAAGTTTCATAACCTAATGATAAAAAAGCTGTTGATTTGTGTTGTATTTTATTTTTTATTCAAATAAATGATAAATCGTAAAACTCTTTTATTAAATTTCTTATAAGTTGAGGGTTCAATCTCTTTCTAGACAGATAAGTATTGTTCTTTAAAATACAGTCAAGTTATTGTAATTAATTTGTTTTTTTACATGTTTTACCAAATGTAAGCTTATAAATCATAAATGTTTATTAAGAAACAGTTACTTCCATGGAAAACGACATATAGGTCAGTTGATTTTTCGAATTTCTTATCAAATCTTCAGTTATTTATTAATCTGCTTGATCTTTACTATGGCTATGTTAATTCAAGCTCACAATGTTCCAATTCTAATACGTTTTTCTAAGATTTAAAGAAAACTTTAATAAATAGTAATAGACTAATAGGTAATTGCAAGACTTGCAAGACTCTTGCTGCAAGACCAAGACCAAGACCAAGACTGGGAGCGCAAGACCAAGACCAAGACCAGGTGTATTGGCGCAAGACCAAGACCAAGACTGGCTAAGTCTCGTCTTGTTCTTGCATTTGGGCAACACTAATGTTAACCAAACCAAGAAGCCATAACAAAGCAGTTTACTTACTTCCCGAGTTCAAGAAATGCTCTCAAATGGTATTCATTGACTCAAGCAATCGCTCGACTTAAACCATTAGAAATATTTTCATTTTATTAGTTGGTAAGGCTAAGGTTACTCATGTTTATTATATTATTGCATCATACGTTTGGTATAGGTTTATTTATAAGAATTGTTGTAATTTATTAAAGGGCGGAAGCGACTACATAAGTACGCCTATTTATAAAAAGGACGTATTTATGTGATAAGTTAAGGTATAATAAATAAATAATAAATAAATAAAATAAGCACGCGTCATATTACTAAAAGCTGTAGTTTTAATAAAATAAATCAGGCTAGAAAAACATTCGAGTCTCATTATAATCATTGCCAATGAAAGAAGTACAAACAGGTAAGACGGAGGCACCTATTTCTAATTCTATTCCATTTTAACTATCATAAAAAATTATTAAAACGCAGTTCCGTAGCGCGTTTGTACGTCTGTCTGTATGTTCACGGTGAACTCTAATCGGTACATTATTAGGGTTTTTGTATTAGTTCTATAATTTATTGAATATGAAAATTATAAATAAAATTAGATTAATTATAAGTTTAATGTGACTAACTTATTTTATTATCAGCAAGATAATAAAGAAATGTTTGCGAGCTTATAATGATTGTATTATTGTATGTATATGAAATTGAGTAATCTTTCCGTTTTAAATACAAGCTTAATTGGCTACTTGTTCTGATAAGAATCAAGTTTGTAAAAGGTTTTTTACTTACCAAGTGGTTATAATATGGATCAACCGTACTATAACTGTAAAGTCCTTTAAATAAATGTAGATTTCTTTTGTTATTTTCAGGTTCATCGGTCAGGTGGTTCCGATTAAGAGGAAATTTGTTGTTTTATCTGAAAGGCCCTGAGCCATGGTATGAACCTATGGGAGTGATAGTGCTGGGTCATCATCAAATCAAATTGCAGGGTCAGGATGAAAATGGACACTGGCCATTCCAAATTGGTACTTTCTAGTTATTTCTTTCCAGTTATACTATCAAATATTTTCATTATTAACGCGATTTATATGTCAAGGTGGTAGAAGATTAGTCGTAATTGGTAGATATTATCTAGCTAGCATTCTTTCGAATCAATGTGTTTCTGATAAATTGATAAAGAGAAGTGAATAAAGCAAGCTGACAAATTTGTGTTTGTGATTTTGCATAATATTTAAAGTTGTCGAATATATAAATATGAAAAATCCTAACAAAAATTCGACTCAGCCGGAGTTTGATCCGGGTGTACTATATAACGTGTTGACATCGTCACTTTGTCACCGATCACTATCCGTCCTTTACCATTACCTCTTGCATTCTTTACCTTTCACTTTGTTAAGCTAAAATAGTATTTGCTCCCTCTCAAATAACTGCGTATAAACATATATACAGATTTCTGATAATTCGTTAAGTCTATCAATCCGATAATTCGTTAAGTCTATCAATCCTATAATTCTGAGTTTGTGCGTTTGCGTTATTCTTCATTGTCAATAAAGTTAAAATTAGTTTAATAAAATAAAATTTGATAAGTGCAGCTGAGTTATTTGGTTGGAACGGATTAGTATTTGATGGTAAAGTTAAGGCCTCAACACGATATGTAGAAGACCCGGGTTCGATTCCCGCCCGAGTCGCATATTTTTATGCATTTTATATATTAAATAATTAAATATTTATAATAAAAAAATGAATTGTTAAGCAATAGATTCCTCAAAAATTTTCGAATTTAGATCGCTTTTATTTATTTCTATCGGCTGAGTTAGTAGCGTTCCTGTGGTATATATAAATACGACAAGGATAATCGTGGCTCGATTTTTATCAATCTCATATTAAGATACAGAAATAGTCTACCCTTGGTAAACAGGCTTTTGTCAATCACGCCCTGACTCTGTACTGTATTTGACTGTATAATTCACCATAGAAATTTTTGGCAGGTGTATGCAGATTGCCTTCATATCTATACCTTTACGGTATAAGAGCGATAAATGTACGAATGGTAGCACATCAATCTATCACTATGTTATTTTTCCCAATCTACATTGAACTCTATGCATTCGATAGCACATCAATCTATCACTATGTTATTTTTCCCAATCTACATTGAACTCTATGCATTCGATATTAAGTTTTAAACCGGTGAACGAAGATTGGGACATAAATACATGGCGGACTCGAATCTGCTGATTAGTAGGAAAGTGTGGAGACTATTTCACTAAGCCACCCATTATTCAACACATGTGTACTATTATTTAAAATACATTATTGTATTTAAAACCTTGTCAAGGTTAATACAGAACACTGGAGTACAGTCTTTGATACGGTGTAATATTACGACATTGAAATATGTGTTTTGTTTATACGGAATATAGTACGTTGTTTTGAAAAAGATATGATACGTGTAATGTTTCTGTAATGGCGTTAGATTATGATTGGTTGTTTGTGTTAGTAAATGAAACCCTTACTCAGCGAATAGTACCACCATGCCATGTGTGCGTTAACGGTGCATTTGATACAGTTCATTGTAAACGTTTGGACATCGCACGCAGGGCCCCTGTTTTCTTACAAGCTGATTGTAAGCTGATTGCTGTTGCTACTTGATAAAAACGTTAAATTTCAAGATATCGGTAAGCTTAAATTCCATTGCGTTTAACAAATTGTTTTATATTTCAGTGTGGGAGAATGGTGTTTGTTACCGAATAGCTACATTCAACGAATCGGAACGTACATCGTGGTTACAAGCCATGCAGGTTGCATCACTTGACTATATAAAATCGCAAATTGCGTTGATGAAGGAAAGACTGAACCGACTGCGGCCTATCGACATTGCCAGCTATAGAATGCAGAAGGGAATTATGACTGGTAGGTTGGTTTATATTATTATTAATGCTAAACGAGTGTTGCGTGAACACATGCACACTCTATTTGCTATTTGCCCATACAGGAAAGGATGCTGGACAGTAAGACTCACAACTGAACGCGCTTTCTGCGAGTCTGAAGTATGGGAAGTTCAATTAATTTTCGGTTTTTGGTTCGGTCACTATGGCTTTATCGAAGCGAAAATTCAGTAAGCATTCGCAGATGAG
This sequence comes from Scirpophaga incertulas, assembly GCA_036419045.1. NCBI lineage: Eukaryota > Metazoa > Arthropoda > Insecta > Lepidoptera > Crambidae > Scirpophaga > Scirpophaga incertulas. The sequence continues at coordinate 11,159,712 of CM071626.1, read as the reverse complement.
AATCAGCATGCGGTGTAATTTTAATCGAGTTTATTTTTATGTCAACTTTGTATACGCCCGTCAAACTAGTTTATTGGTCGATAGCACTCGGTCTATCTAAGGGCTTGGAATTAGAATCCTCATTTAATAAACATCAGCTGTCAGCACCTAACTATTTAAGCGAAATTTAAATCGGGTAGCATAGTCAGTATTCTAGATGAAATTCATTTAAAATTATATTCTGATGGTGTTACCATACAAAAACTTGTTTCATCAACTGGCAAATCTTAACAGAAGGTTCAGGGTACGAACACTCATGTATTTCCTCAATGTTATTTGTATATTACTTTTAAGAAGGTATTCCAAGGTAACCAAGCATACATTGTCATGAATCTTCATATGGATATGCGAAGTCGATTAATCTGTATTACGTCATCCTGTTTGACTAATGACCACACACCTCGACTAGGCTTGATATTACAGGGCAAGCTGTAAACGATACGTGTGTCAAATTTCATCTTACTTCGCTTTTGTGAGCAGAAGTCTTCATTTTAAGTCATTCGAATAGATATTATAAATTATTACACTATCCTAACTAATATTATAAATGCGAAAGTGACTCTGTTTGTCTGTCTGTTACGCTTTCCCGCTTAAACCTCGCAACCGAATTTGATGAAATTTGGTACAGACAATCTTTAGACCCTGAAACAGAACATAGGCTACTTTTTATTTCGGTAAAAGGGATATAAGGGTTGAAATAGAGGTTGAAAGTTTGTATGGGATTTCTTCATTTTAAAAGATAAAACCATGAAACTTTATATTTAAGCACTTGATAAGAAATCATTAAACATTTGGTCTAGCATTTTTGAAATTTCGACCAGCTAGGGATGAAATAAGGGTTAAAAGTTAGTATGCAAGTTCGTCAAATATCACGTCATAAGAAACAAAAAATCGTTTGTTCTAGCATTGCGAAATTTTTACCAGCGTGGGGGTGAAATAGGGCTTGAATTGAAAATAACACCATGAATCTTGGTAACTTAGACATAAGGGACCAGGATTGACAAAAAATAATTTCACGCGGGCGAAGCCGCGGGCGGAAGCTAGTTAAAGAATAAAAACAAGAAAGCAAAAGTTTATCAAAATACCTTCGGCGTCTACATTTATTTATATTTTGTATTCTGATACAAATAATCTGAAAATTAGAATGTAGGTATGTTTTTCTTAAATTTCTTAAATTGATTAATTCATTAGATCGATCGAAATTTTGTATTATTTGGTTAGGCCAGGGATATCATTGATAAGTAGCTGTTACTTAGCGGTTCCTTTGAGGCTCGGATCAGTCCCGGGAGTTTATGCTATTAACTCAGTTAATAGCATAAACTCCCGATTAAAAACCGAAAAACTTTAATCGATAATATGTTATTATTGTATGGTATTAAAAAATGCTCCATACTAAATACACTGCAATAGTCATAATTTGGTACTCGCCTAATTTGTATGAGCTTCTAAATAATATTTTCAATAACTTTGTTATATATTTTTATTAAACACATTTAGTTAAGATTGATAGTAAACATGAAAAATAATATTCGTTGAAAGACCACAACATGAAGCCTTACACATTCAAGTAATCCACAATAAATAATTTAGGAGTCTGAAGTCTCATGGTCTTGCTGGCTAATTTCGATCACTGAAATATAATATTAAAACTGCAATCGTGCTAGTTAAATTTTCAAAAAGTTTTGATAATGAATGAAAACACTCCAAATCAAATAACGCTTTATAACAACAAATGTCACTAAACAACAATGCTTAATTACAAACATCAACATGCAAACATGTTGCATAAAATACCAGTGTTGCTAATTTAAATTAGTAACCATTAACTGAATCACCTTTTTTATGTATAATGTTTCTTATACAATGTTGCTATTTTGTTTTAAAGTTATTCTACTGTTCTTGTCAGTGATAGATCCATACAATAGATTTATATCGGTTTAGCCATCATCACTTTTAAGTAATATAATTAAAGTGACTTGTTCCACTTTGAGAAAATATAAATATTCCCAAATATAACTCCACTGTCCGCTTGTATAATGTATAACTTAAATATTTCCATGAGCAATCTCTGTTTTGGCATTTCATATATTTATAGCACATATAAATATAATTGAAAAAGGTTATACAAACTCGATGATTATGTATGTTTCTAGTTAACTTATTATGATTAGGCCTTAGTCAATCAACCATGATGGCCCATTACAGGATACATTTCATGATATTAAGTGGATATAAAATTGGACACTTAATTGTTATATGTCTATAGTCTTCCAAGTTTAGTTCTTTATTCTTAACTGTGTTGATGATTAAGAGACTTGGATTTGTAGTAATTTTCAAACATGAAGAAATGTGTAGACCTCTCTCTCTTTCGGTGAGCGTTCGCTTAACTCAGCGTAGTGCTTAATAAAAAGAGCGTCCTAACAAATAGTTACTACTCATTTTTAAACTCGAAGATTTTTGATTTGATTTCACTATTCTCGTTGTAGATATGAACGAGGTACCATTGTGTGAGCTGGCTCTGTCATGTGACAACTTATTGTGTGACGCCCATGGCAGGCCGCCATCACCGATGATCGTCGTCTTCGTGAAGTTCTCCAAGGGTCTTAGTATAAGATATGGGACAACTGAAGTTATTGAGGTACCCAATTACTAAAATTAAATAGCAATTATAACTTGCCCTCTTAACTTGCCTTCGCTGTGGCATTATAATGTTATATATTATATATCAGTTTAGCACGTCAACGATGTTGCGCTATTGGTTCTCAAGTCTACTGCGATAGATGGGAAAGTTTTGCCGGGATCCTTGGGGTAAATCTGTGTTTAGCAATTAGGTTCCCCCCCACAGTTTAAACGGTGATGATTATAAAACAATCTGTCATTGTGAAAGCTCGTCGGAAGAATTGTTTTTCGAAATTTATACATACATATGTTTCGAACTTACATAACATTGGTCTTGGTTCTCTACATATACACACAGTTTTGTATAAAAATACGATAATATATTAGCATTAGATTTGTAGATATTATATAGTAATAAAACAATAAATAAGATCGCAAATATATATGAATGAATACGATTCTTAATAAAATTTTATTTAATTTGACAATCTCAAAATATGTCCCGTTAAACTTTTTCGACAACAACTAAATAACAAACTTTTGACGTGCTGTAGCGACCAGCCTTTTTTATGGTCTGCTACAGATTTAAACAAATATTGTTTTGTGGTTAAGAACGTGTTAGTGTATAAAATAAACGAATAAGAACAAATATAATTTACACGTTTAACATTTTCAGACATGCAGTAATCCGAGCTTTTCTAGGACTATACTTTTTCGAGCTTGTGACGGATTGACAGGGGATGCTCTGGTTAGGATAGTGGTATACGATATGAGAGAAAAGGTATCTGAGACTATGGTACCTATGGGGTCCACGGTGTTAAAACTCAGCACCATACAGGTATTTTTAAATCTTCATATTATTTAAGCGTATCAGTTTAGGTGTCTTCAATTTATTACTACACAATTTTATCCAAGCAAAACATGAAGTTGGCTGTGCTACTTCTGTGTGGGTTGATTATGCAACATTGCTGCTTTATTACGAGATTTGTGATATCGAATCTTATTAAAACGGTAATGTAATTTATCTGTCAGTTTTAATCAAAATTTTATAGCAACAAGTTGATCCGCCTGCAATAACATGCGATAACACTCAACTGTATTTGGTATATCTATCACTAGACCATAATTTTGGATATTCTCACGACTATCGGTTCGTACATTTAAGAGCTGATAATGATTTTAATCCAACAGTATTGTTGTTGGGCTTAACTTTTTGTTTTAAGCTTAGGCTTGAGACGAAATATATCCTATTGATTACGGTGAATTAAATTTTCCTTACTGATAATTATTGAATAGCCATAGTTTTACATAAATATAACATTTTAATCACAGGCACCAAATAATATGTCATTTACCTTCGTAGGAAGCACAACGATTGCGAGTGGCATTAGTGACAAGTGAGCAGAAAACTGTTGGTTTTGTTACAATCAATGGGTGGAGCTTAGAACCGTCGTATATTGGAACAAGTCCGTGTCACACGAATGATAGAAATAGCATTGACATTCCTCAAAAAGTCTTGTGTCATAGGCGCTCACAGTCGCTTCCCCCACGCCTAGGACTTAAATTGAAGTTTCCTTCGTACGGTAGCGTGCTCAAACAAAATTTTGTTAACAGTCATCAAGTGACTTACAGATTCCATTCTGGGCTCGGAGGCGATATCACTGTACATGAAATCATGGCCGAACCGAAACTTTGCTACCATCTACCTATGCAATTACTGTGAGTATAATAGAATTGTCTTAATACATCGCTTTTGCTGGAGTTAAACACATCACATTAGTACAGAAAATTTATTATATTTATTATTTAGCTAATAGGAGAGATTTTCTCGTGGTAAAAAGTATCCTATGCCCAAACTAGTCTGTTATCCTGTTCTCAAACAATCGTCATATGAAATTACATAAGTACGTTATGTATTACACAATAAAATACGTATAAAATTTTATTAAAACACACAGACAACAGACAGACTAACAAAATTCTTTAACATTTATAAAACTAGTAGGGAATCTAGATATCAATTTGATTCATAAACATGTGACATATATGTTGCAGCCAACTGGTTAAAATAGCCGTTCAATCAAACAGCCCTTTGACTGAACAACGCCAGTCAATTACACAGCTATACGTCGTTTAGCCGACTTGTTGATTGCAACGTTCAACATTACAGCTAGACGACGCTTAGCCAACTGGTTAAATGGCAAATTAACTAAGGTGACCATTACTGTAGTAGTTAATTTGAGAGAATAGGAAGACTTGTAATTTCTTGAAAGGTTATTCTTGAATTAAATTTAAGAGGTGACTAAAAGTTTGATAAAATAAGTAAAATTGAAAAACAAATTATTAATCATAATATTGTTAACCAAGCAAAAAATTACAAACTCGTAAATTTACGAAGCAAGAATCATTTCATAATCCCGTAATTTCTCCTCGAATATTTGTTTATATTTTGACTCACTCGTATCACTCGTAAGTGACCTCATAATTTCTGTGTCTTTAATAACACGTGTAACGTATATTTACTACTTACTTCCGAAAATTATCTTGAAATAATCACAAACCACGGCTAGTAGATGCCATATTGAAAACAAAACTCATCTAGCGCTGCGGTGGTGAGCACTGAACTAATTAAATTAGACGGCGGCTTTTGAATCAGCTGTAGTGTTGAACGTTTTGAGCGACTCAAATATTGTTGAATGGCGTTGTTCAGTCAATGGGCTAGCTGTTTGATTGAACGGCTATTTTAACAAGTTGGCTGCGACATGTATACAATATGTGCCTTTTACATCAGTTAACCCCTCATTGCAGCGATATATTCATTCAGCGGGAGAAAGAGCTTTTAGAGGAATTGCTGTCGGTGGGTGAGATGTGTGGCCAATGGCAAACGAGACAGTTGGAACTGGTCAGTATCCACGTGTCGCTGTTGAAGCACTACTGTCATTCTAAACGATGTATGGAACAAGTTGACAACATGTACTTCAAGGCGAGCAATAGAAAAGGTAGGAATGATGACAATGGAACTGAGATTTGGGAGTATTACGGTACCCTAAGATTTCGTAAAAGAAGAATTACTTAGAGATAGAGATAAATAAGATTAAGTAATTACATAGAGATAGGTAGAATAGACATAATTATATTAGACTAGTTTTCTGCTCGCAACTTCGCCCACGTGGATTTCGGGATTGGGTCCATAGAGGGTTAAGGGTCATAGCTTTTGCCCACGGCTATTTATGCGCGGAAGTCGGTTTATAGCGCGAAGGTTTTATCGCGCTTCCTGTGGGACTATACGTTTTTCCGAGATAAAAAATACCGCAAAACATTGCTCAAGAATCACTCTATCTATTGATGAAAACCGCATGAAAATCTGTGCAGTAGGTTTTAAGCGAAGCCTTTATAACGCATCCCGTGGGATCTGTCGATTTTTCCGGGATGTAAAGTACTCTATTATTTAATCCGGACTTTTATCTTTACGCCTGCAAAATTTCAAAGCAATCGGTTCAGTAGTTACGGCGTGAAAGCAGAACAAACAAACAAACTCGCTTTCCGATTTATAGCATTAGTAAGGATTATTGCATTACAGCTGTACTGAGAAGCTGGCGTATTACTATATTTATCCGTTATCCGTATTACTATATTACTATATATGTATTACTTTTTGTCAACGGAGTCATATAACGTGAAATTGTGTACCTGAATAAGAGATTTTGAGCTGCACCATTTGGAAACGTAAACACGTATTGGCGCCGTGTAAACTGCGTGTATTTCGGCTCTGTGAAATATTTCAACTTTATTATTCAGAATTAATTTCTGTGTATCAATTCCCGCCACAAAACTGTAATCGAATTGTTGTTTTCATTTTCAAGGTTAGATAAGCAGTAAATTTACTGAGTATTGTGACTTATCATTTCTTACATTGTATGTCACAAGCTATTGGCAACGCTTATTCTTTTTTTTTTGTTGTTTTTGTGGGGTGAAATACGACCTTATGCACAAAGATACCGCGCTGGCAAGGCGCGGCCGTGTGTGGGGCTCTCCGGTCATAGAGGACTGGCCTACCCACTAAAACCCCCCCGAGTTCTCTGGGCCCATACGGGGCACATGGCGGGGTGCGCTTTCGCTATTCGACCGCCATAAGCAGGCGACCGGCAACGCTTATTCTGGTTCTTAATAAAGTTGATTGATTGTTAATCTCCCGTAAACCACGTGTAGTGACTGTAACCACTTAGTATACGCAGGAATAGGACTAAAATAAAACAGTACACACTCATAAAAAAGGTTTAGTTAATGCTCGTCGCTGTTGTTAATTACAGAGGAATCGAGTTTGGAGTATGCCCCTGTAAATTTGCACTTGCAGCGTATGTGGGTTAACAACGATACCCTAAACAAGACCGGCTTCCACGATGTAGTCACCGTGGGGGCATTCGCCGTGCATACGCGCAAACGGGAACATACCGGTGGACTTATAAGGTGAACTCAATTCGTTAAATTGTAACTATTGTGGAATAGTTATTTGTTCAAATAGAGAGGAAAGTTGGTTTTTCTCAAGCGAGTGCTAATTTTTAATCCCGAGTAAGCGAAGGATTCTAATAATTCAATCACGAGCGTCAGCGAGTGATTCTACATTAGAATCCTGAGCGCCGCGGGGATTCAAAGGCACAAGATGGAAATAACTTTTCTCTCGCGTGACACATACCACTTTTCACCTTAGCAGTGAGAACATTATTAGAGATATAAATGAAATAATATGAATTAAAATGAAACCACATATACATGCAAAAACTAAGTATCTATTAAATTTTGATTTTTGTTTCCCGGTATTTTTTTAAAGTTACGTTCTGAAACTGTATCCGTAGTATTCTGTTGTACCAATAAAGATTTTTAAAACTATAAATTATTTGTGTATTATTTTGTAAAACATATTCTTTATTTTTTTCTTTATTTTAGTGTATTCATTTCATTTTATAATTTAATTACAACGTTAGCGAATAATTTTCATTTTAAATTTTTATTAGTTTCCGAACGACTTATTTTTTGATATTTAATAAAACGAATTTCGAATGACGTGTTTCGTACATAATGGTAATTCGCAGCATTCTAAATTCAAATCAATTGTCCTCACTCAGTGAGGGAAAACGCAATATCCCTCATTCTTTTTAAGCAGGGAACACAGTATGTTTGAGCTGCTAAGGTGAAAAATAACATTCTCTATTCAATCCTAATCTCAATAATTTGGTATTTAATTTATGAGACAAAATTAATACATGCCCTTGTGGTCCGTAATTAGCTGTCGGTATTTGTGTACTATTTGAATGTAACCAGTTGTAGCGTTTTTTTGTTATTATATGATTGCCTAACCTAAGTGCTTTTGAATTAAAGATTACGGTACATTTTTGTAATAAATTAGTTAATTCAAATAAAACGAAAACAATTTTAGCTTTGTTACATTAAAATGTAACTTTATTCATACAAATTAAGCGACAATTTACTCTGATATCACAACTTGGTGTATTTTAGTATAGAATGTTTTTCTTAATCCGCGACAACATCATAAACACGTCGTTGTATTTCATAAAGTAATAATCGTAAGTAAATTGTTACTTTTACAATATTTTCTGCTAATAGCGTTCTCTTTAATATTACTCGAATACAGTCTTAGCGTAATCAATGGTGTCTGAATTCTAATCAGTGATGATTAGAATTTGGTTAGAGCTAAATAGTTCAAATAGAAAATAGTAAGCAGTTTCTACAATTGTTGATTAGGGACTCGAGCATGCACACAGGAAAATCGACAGTAAATTTTGGACCTCACTAGCAGACGTTTTCTGTTAAGTCGCAGAATTTTGGAATAAACCGCAAAATAATATAGTATGGTTCTACAGGATAATAAGAGGGAATATAGCCAGTGTATCAGACTTCGTGGAAGGTCCTTATCACTATATGTCTGAACTTACCATCTGCTAAAAGGAACAATAAATAGAAATAATTTGTCACAAAATCCGTTCATATAAATTCGGTAGGCTTCTTTTCATAAAAATAGCGTCCACTGTCTGTACTTGTTTGTGTCTTAGGTTTATAACTATGCATCTGATTAAATACATACATACACTCACGCCTTTTAAATAGAAAGCTAGGTCACTTTGCTTTCACATATTAGAGAGAATGTATAATAATGGATCTTTTTACATATTTTTACATTCACATTCCCAAAGTAGCAACTGTAAGGCTTGTTTTATGTGATCTAGGATAACGGACATACATATATGAATATTTTTGATAGAAATATATATTAATAACATGACTAAATCACAAGTGCTCGCATTCATCATACAAACTTTTGCCTCCACCGGAACTCGAACTCGAGACCACAGTGATGGCGACATCTTGAAATCGGTTTACTAACCACTCGTCTACGAAGTTTGTCTCCATTAAAATCTTATAAATTATGAAAAAATTAATCGGAAATACATATACTCACGCCTCTTTCCCATGGGGGTAGGCGAGACTACAGTTTTGTACTTGTTACGATCCAAATATACTGTCGTAGATTTCTCAACTTTAGTTAATAATTTTATGCACGATTTTCGTTTACGGGTATACTTGACCTGACCTTCCCTCAACATATCACTAATTTCTTCTAAGTATATTCGTCTAGATCATCCCCTACTAACTAGCCCATTTTTTGCCTTATATATTTGTTTCTTCAGTAGTCTTTCGTCCATTATTTTTACGTGTCCTAACCATCTATGTATTCTCTTCTTAACTTTTGTCACTAGATCTTCTTTCACACTGCATGTTTCTCTTATCACACAATTTCTCAATTTATCTTTCAGCGACACTGCACTTAAAACTTTCATTTTCACTGCATTAATCTTGCTTTTATCATTCTTTTGCCACGCCCAGCATTCTCTCCCATACATCTACTTAGGGACCAGCATGCTTTTATGCACGACTAGACGCTCTTTTTTTGACAAGGTCTGACTGAAAATGAATCGTAACATTTGCGTGTTTTGTAATTTGCTTTATCGAAATTAGGTTGGTGCAACAAGTCAAGGATGTAAACAGTTCCAAGGCAGAGTTGAATTCAGCAACGAATAAGATTCAAGCTGAATACGATAACGTGGTGGCTCTGACACGTATAAGAGATGACGTTATGAATGATATGGATCGAGTTGTAATGTTGCTTCAGGCTAACCAGGGTACAGAGGTGGTGAATCTGATGGAAGGTAATTAGAACATATACATACAGACATATATATATATATATATATATATATATATATATATAATATATATATATATATATATATATATATATATAATATATATATATATAATGGCATTTTCTGATTATTTCATTTAAAACCTTAATGTTGTTTTTAACTTTTAGGGATTAAATATAAAATGAAAAATTTACTGGCTTTGTGGTACCCAGATGCTGTTGAAGAGTCACTGTCGTACATAGGATGGCCGAAAAGTAATGGCAATGAGGAAAATGACAGCCAGGTATAGCTATTTTTTATATCACGATGGTGGTAAAACAATTTACAGCCTGCCTGATTGTAACCACAAGTTTGTAAATGGTTTCGAGCACTACTCGCCATAACTAGAGTTTGGAAGTTACATCGAATTTCTTTTTTGTTTCTAGACAATGTCGACAATAATGCGCTTGACTGAGCAACTAAATATCTACGAAACAATAAGCACAGACGATATATTTGATGCGTCATCTAGTTCCAGTTCCAAGGATACCTCTCCTACTGTAGACATGCCATTACTGACTTCGAGCGTGCCAAATATATTTCCAAAAAATCAGAGAGATAGAAGGATCAATGAGGGAGTAGAGTTGCAGTTCCATAACGATTATTTTAAGAGTGAGAGAGAGGAGCGCAGCTGGCACCATTCCTTCCGGTCTGTTCGCTCGAGGCCAAAGCTTAATGAAACTCAGAGTCTATCTTTTGAATCAAATAAAACAAAACACAACAGCCTAAAGAATGATCACAAATGTTCAGCTTCACTGGACCAATTTTCCTATAAATGCCTGATGGAAAACCTCAGCGGGAACGACAAGCAGAAGGTACCCTTATTGTCTAGATTTTCCGTCAATCGTATATTTTTTATTTTAACAATAACAATGGTTGGTGTATTTGGTTATGATATTTATTTCATTATGTATTTGATATAGTGATTTTTGGATGTTATGCGACTGTATAGCGGTAGTATAACTAATGGAGAATACTACTAGGGATGAGAGTATTGGTTTGGCCTGCGTTTTAGCGGGCCACACGCCGTGGTATGTCGATGCACAGGTCCATGCAGCTGTGTATCGACATCGGGTCGCGGCACGAGAGCGGGGGAAACGGCTCGCTCCACCAGAAGTGGAGGGAGTCCGTGCCCGGGTGCAGAGGGAGGCTCTGCACGGTGGGGCGAGGCACTCGCCTTCCCAGCTGCCGGCCACCGGACGATCGAAGCCGTTCGTCCAGTGTTGGAGGAGTGGGTTGGGCGCCGGCAGGGCAGCCTCTCATTCCGCTTGGTGCAGGTACTGACCGGACATGGTTGCTTCGGTCATTACCTGCACCGGGTCGCACGTCGGGAGGAAACGCCGAGGTGTCACCACTGCGGCGCTCCCGACGACACGTCGGCGTGCGTGCACACGGCCAGCGTGTGCTCGGTGTGGCAACAACAGCGCAGCGACTTCTCGCTGCCGAGCGTGGTCGTGGCCATGCTCCGCGGCGAGGCGGAATGGGAGGCTGTCGCCTCTTTTTGCGAGAACGTCATCTCGCAGAAGGAGGCAGCGGAGAGGGAGCGGGAGTAGGACGTCGAGGCCGCTCCTCTCCGCCGCAGACGGATAGGTAGGAGAAGGCGGGCACACGCAAGAGCAGTGCTCGCCTAATGACCCTACCGCGAGGCTGCGTGCGCGTCTGGCTACCGCGCACGCCGTGGTGATGTCTCTCCGTCTGGGGGACTGTCCAGGGGTTCTCGGACAGTCCCCCCCTTGGCGTTGGCTCCACCAGACCTAGGTCGAGCCGGCCCCAGAGCACATGGTAGAATCGCGAAGGCGCACCCCGCCATGTGCCCCGCATGGGCTTAGAGAACTCCCCTGAGTTCTTAGGTTTTAGTGGGTAGGCCGGTCCTGTCAGACCGGAGAGCCCCACACACGGCCGCGCCTAGCCAGCGCGGTGTCACGGCGCAAAAGGTGGATTTCCCCTCCTAAAAAAAGAAGGGATGAGAGTATTGGTATCGTCCTATTATAATCGCTTGTCCTTTTCTGTCTCTAAATAATCTTAGAAAACCTTTGATATTCAATCAAAGAAAAAAAATTATTGATATGTTTATAGTATTGCTAATCAAATGTCACTCAGTAAGCAGTCTGCTTTATATACTATCCAGCGAATTATAGTTTTACATATCTTTTGTGTTTACAATTTTTTGTTTATTTTTTGTATTAACTGAATCTTGTATAAAGTTTATTATGATTCTTTTCATTGATATTACGATGCGACTTTTTTATATGTGCATACTTAGCAGCTGCAGACTTTTTTATATTTTGATATGTGCGATTTATTTATGCTTTTGCGTATATTAAGAGAGTGACGATCTTTAGTTTTCTCTCAAAATACCTATGTGGCGGTACGCAAAATATAGTGGAGTGGGTATTTGATTTTTATTGAACTCGACAAATTTTTGAACTAATATTCATGTTGTTGACGGTTCACGCGGTTATTTTTATTATTTAACAAACTTAACATAACATACATAAATACTTAACATATATACACGCATACTTAATATATACATTTACAGGAATCGCCTTGCTAACTCTTAAACGAGTACAACTTTAAAACTTACCTAATTTTTGAACACCTAAGTTTGACTTTTTGTTTATTTATGTTATTTATGCATCTGCAGCAGTTGCCTTGCGTTAGTTATGTGTTTATTATTTCGATTGATTTCGATTTTTATTTGTGCTTGGCGATATAGATAGATGATATTATGTGCTTGATTTGTTTCTTGGACTGTTTACTGTTTGATATAAGACCAGATTATGTAGTTTAAAACACAATCGATAGTTACTTATAGTTAACGGTTGTCGTCTTACACGAGCTAAAATCAGAAACAAATAAATTGTGCGATCGTGCAAAGCGAGTACAGCAGTATTGGCGAAACTAGCGATAGTAGTGACTTAATAAGAAGCTTCTTAGTCCTAGCATTGCATTTAAAATCTTTTATCTTCGATAAATAAGTATGCTGCCATTTTTTCTAAGGCGAATATGAAGATTTTAGTGTTCGACACACCCAATGTTAGTAAAAGCGAGTTCCATCTTGACGCGGTAACATTAAGAAACTATATAGGCAGACAGTAATGCTATTCCTGAAAGTATGTCATTTAATGGTAAAGTTGCTTCTGACGGTCAAACCATCTGTGGCTTGTTTTCGGAATTCTTTGGTTCAGTATTTAACAGTCCTTCATGCTTAGAGAGCGCAGCCTCTAACTTGAACTTGTCTAACATTTGTAATTCCACACTCCATGAATTGACTATTTCCGAACAAGATACCTTGCGTAAGATCAAGGGATTGGATAATAAAAAGGGGGTGGGTCCGGATGGCTTGCCTCACGGATTCGTCAAATGTTGTTCAGGGGAGCTCACTGTTCCTCTTACGTTGCTATTTAATAAGTCACTTCGTAGTGGTGATTTCCCGTCTGTGAAGGTAGCTCATATTATCCCTATTCATAAGGCAGGAGACAAATCACTATGTGCTAACTACCGCCCAATAAGTATGCTTTCATGTGTTGCAAAAGTGTTCGAATCTCTTGTTTATGATCGTCTTTATGGTTATTTTGATAAGTTTCTCTCTACCAAGCAGCACGGGTTTATCAGGAAAGGGTCAACCTTAAGCAATCTCTTAGAATATAAAAATTTTACTTGCCGAGTGTTTGTAGTCAGTGGTCAAGTAGACTCACTTTACCTGGACTTCAGCATAGCTCTTGATAAGGTCGACCATCGCATGTTATGTCTGAAACTATCTCATTACGGCATACACGGTGATCTTCTTAGATGGGTTACATCCTACCTAGACAACAGGACTCAACTCGTTACTGTCAAGGGTTATTCTTCTAATTCTGTGGTTATTACTTCAGGAGTTCCACAAGGTTTACACTTGGGTCCTCTGTTTTTTAACATCTTCATCAACGACTTAATTGATAAATTGACATGCTCCGCCTTGTTATATACTGACGACTTGAAGATTTTTACGAGTGTAACCGGCATTAATGATTGTTTAGTTCTCTAAAATGATCTTAACACTGTCTCAGACTAGTGTTCGCGTAATAAAATGAGTTTGAATGTAGAGAAATCTTGTATTGTCACATTTACTAGGAAAAAGAATAACACACACGTACTATATTCGGGGCAGCACTTTGTTTAGGAAAGCGGTTGTGAGAGACTTGGGTGTACTATTTGACGAGGAGTTGAGTTGAGAGTTCGTCCACATTATGATAGTATTGTGAGCGGAAGCAATAAATTGTTAGGGTTTATCATAAGATCAACAAAAGATTTTAAACAGATAAAAAGCACTCTCTATCTATTTTTCACCTTGGTAAGAATCATCCTCGAGTATTGCAGTCCCGTATGGTCACCTTTTTACGGAGTACATGTTGACAGAATCGAAGGTGTACAAAAGCGATGTTTGAGATACATTTCCCATAAATAAAATTTCGGTCGAAGCCTAAACTCTCATAATGAAATGTTGGCAAAGTTTGGTGTTGTAACCTTGCAGGACCGACGCAAAAGATACGACCTTTTATGTCTTCATAAAATCTTGCACTCGTATATTGATGCACCAGTTCTGCTCTCCTCACTTGTCAGATTTACACTAATAACACTTCCTACTATAATCCGATAGTTAGGATGGTGAGAGCTTACAATGAGTTGGCAAGGAACAATAATGACATTGATATTTTTGATAATAACTTTATCTCATTTAAAAGAAGCATTTCAGATGTACTCAGGGCCGGATCCCAGGATTTGTAGCTATCACGGGTTTTATACTTTTTTTTTTGTATAATATCTATTTGTGACTGTTTCATGAGATCATGCTGTGTACACTGATTGGATGACAGTCTAGTCATTCTGTTTTGTGATGTATATATATTGTTGTTAGGATTGTCATCTGTTTGTGTACCTTTTCTTAAATATATAAATAAATAAATATATGTCAAAAGCTCACGAACAGTAGTGAATTGACTTTTAGTTATTTTTTCTGAAATTTCGAAATTGAGGTGTTCCTTGAAATCAATATTCTTAGTTGTAAATCGCATAACTATAAAATGTCATCATACTTGTCACAAACTCGTAAACATTGAGATGTTTAATTTATAGGTTCATCATCGCAACTCTACCAAATGTACGTCCTACCCTTATGTTAGGGACATTAGGCTTAGTGACTACGCTGATCTAAAGAGGATTGATTAAGTACATACCCGTTTAAAATTCATTGCAGGTGCATGCACGTTGTTTTTTTCCTTTACCTTTCCTTTACCGCGGAAGCGTCGAAATTCGAAAAACAAAAAACATATGCCATGTACCAACATGGCAGAATAAACCTCGGTCAAACCGAACCTTCCAGTTCGAAGACATATCAGTAATATTTTAATGAAAACCTAATATAAAAGCTAAACCCTTCAACTTTTATTTTTAAATTTTATATATATGATAACATGTTGATTGCAATCTAATTACGTCATTATTCAATTTACCCATTTTCAATCATATATGAATGAAATAGATACTCAACTCGCTTATTATTTTTTATGTACGTTAAATACATATTTCGTCAATGTTATAATTTGTTTATTTGGTCATACTTTCACAAAAGTGGTCACATTCTACGAAGAGCAGTGCCTTTCATATCTTCCATAGATATGAAATTAATTAAAATATAATTGAATGTGATATGGTATGTTAAAGAAGCTTTATTGACATGGGCAGGTAAAATTTGAAACAAAATAATAATCTAGTTTACATTTTTCGGAATTACCAAATTCAGAAATGATTGAAACAGCAGTCATATGAAGGGTAATTATGAATATCTAATATTTTTGTTGTATTTATTTTCAAATTCTTCCAGTTTTGTCTGCAATCTTATTAATACTTGACTGCGTTGACCCGTTACTAAAAAGTTCATTCGTTAATCTTTAAATCGTGCCTTTTCGGAAGATTCAACGCAACTTAATCGCTAATTCGTTAACATATCGTTGAAATTGTATGCTTTATACCGTAGCGGTAGTGAATAACTTATAAAAAGTGTTGGTTTTGTTCATGTTTGGTACTCGCGTTCACGGTACGCATTAACAAGATCATTAACATCTTCAAAGCCATGTACAACAACTATTCTTGTCAAGTAACACATAATGGGCTCGTATCGGAGGACATTAAAGTTCATGCAAGTGTTCGCTAGGGCTGCTTCCTTTCGCCACTCCTCTTTCTCGTCGTCTTGGATGGTGTTCTGCTTAAGACCACAGAAAACAAGCGCCGCGGCATAGAGTAGGGTCTAACCAACATCCTCGAAGATTTGGATTATGCAGACGATATATGCCTCTTAAGCCACACTGGCAAACATGCAGACTAAACTGGACGACCTTCAAGGAGAAGCCGAAATTATAGGGCTTAAAGACTAACGAAATGAGGTGCGGGGCAACGAGTATTTTCCCGTTGGTCATCGGCACAGAGGGAGTGGAGCGTGTCCACAAATTCACCTACCTCGGTAGCTGCGTGTCGGAGACCGGTGGAACAGAAGAGATCACTTCGCGGATAGCCAAGGCACGAGCAACTTTTGCACTGCTTAGGCCCGTATGGAAATCACGGAAGTTGATTCGGAGAGTTAAGCTCAAGATATTCCGGTTAAACGTGAAATCCGTGTTACTATACGGGTGTGAGATGTGGAAGGTCACAAAGGACATCTCGTGCAGACTCCAGGTTTTCGTTAATCGATGTCTTCGCAGCATCCTGGGTATTTACTGGCCAGAAAAAATTCCCAACGTTGTGTTGAAGTCCGGATCGACCAGCAGATCAAACGCCGCAAATGGAGTTGGATAGGCCATACTCTCCGAAGGGATCCAAACCACATACCGAGGCAAGCCCTAGACTGCAATCCCCAAGGAAAGCGCAAACGTGGTCGTCCAAAACAGACCTGGCGGCGGCGACTGTCATTGGCGAAGCGAAGGCCATTGGAATAACCTGGAGCGAAATCAAATGCGAAGCAGCTCAAGACCGTGCGGGATGGAGACTCATTGTGGACGCCCTCTGCCCTAGCTAGGGGACAAAGGACCTTAATGAATGATTTGCCGATCGGCTGGAATGCACTTTTCAGAATATGTTCCTTTTTATGGTGCGGCGTGATACGTGACCTACATTTTTGGTGAATAATATCTACTGACGAATTTCAGAAAAAATTACTGAATTGATTTAAGAAGCTAAAATTATTATGCTTATTTAATGATCCAAAATTTGTTTTTATTGTTAGGTTGCCATAACGTTTTTCCCTTTTAGCACGGAGTTTTAGTCACATCTATTATTTAGATTGAATAGTGTGCTGTTTAGTGAGGTTATATCTAGAGTTTGTGAAAACTTTGATCAAATAGTTTTTCTTAAATTTGGCATCATCACGGGAATTCCGGGTTCAGATACAGAAGGCTTATGAAATCGACTATATCAAAAATAGCTGCTTATGAGTGCTACAAAGCGTTCAAAAGCCTCTTAAATGTGATTGAAGATTTGCCTTGTTTTGATAGGACATCTAAGTCTTTAACTAATCATTTTAATTAATTACTTGCGCAGCAAACATATTGCCACTCGGCTAGTCACAAAATAATTTTCTTCAAAAAATAATAGTAAAAAACTAATAACAATTTCATTAACTAATTATAGCACTCTCGGTATCAAATTTTTAATTAGTATTTTCTACTTCAAAAATAGGTTTCCAAGCAATTGATTTTAATAGAATAATCATGTTCTACATTTTGTGTTATTTTAACGATGTTTTTAAAAATATTTTCATAAAATAAAAAATAAAATGTGAATAACTCACATAAATATCAGAAAACTACACAACAAAGGTACAGTGATGTATCATGTTGAGGGTGTACATAAAGAGCAGATAAATAATAACGGTAACATAGAAATATCCAATCCCAACTATATAAAGTTTCTATGCATTTCGATTTGTTCAATTTCGGATCCTAAAACTTGTAGTATAATTCTTCGATCATATATTTCTGTAGATACACAGTTACCGTCTAAAAAGTGGCACCGGCGAAACAAGGCACAAACAGTAAATGTGCCTTGTTTCGCTCATTCATTCGGTGGCCGCGCGCGATTGATAACGTCAGCGATGCCGAAATGCGTAGTTTATACATGTAAAAATGACACAAGTAAAGTGCAAAAGAAGGATGGAATGTCATACTTCCAATAAGTATATCTTTACCTTAATTTATTAGCGCATTTTTTATGAGTAAAACACTTTTATTCATATTATGTATTACTAAAATATCAATTTAAAACGCTTGCGTACCATGCCACGATGCGTAACGCATCGCATCTATCTCTTTCTGTCTCGAGTGGCTCACTCATAAGAAAAAATAGTAGCACAGAGCTAATGTTTCAGAAAAAGGTCAGTGGAATGATGGAGTCGCCTATACCATTTTTTGTCATTTTCTTTGTTTTTTTTTTAGTTTTCCGCTTTCTTTGTTTGTAAGGCTCGGCAAAATAAAGGTTGAGAAATCCTGTCTTAATAAAGTCTGTACTTCCCTTAGCACCTAATTCTACATACTTCTTGGTTTATGTTTAAAATTTAAAAAGTTTCCGTACTGTTAAGTGTAAAAAAAAAATAAGCATCTCCACTGCTGTCTATGTTCAAGTAGGATGCGATAAGACGCGAGCACAATATTCGGAGTCAAATGGAGCGTAGGAGCATTATTATATGAAATGAATTTGTGCTTAATTGCAACGGACTAAAGGCTTATTATCCAATATATTTGTTTTCAAATATGTGTTGTTCATTTCTGATTTCACGGCATCATTATATCATCGAAACCAGAAGATAATATGTAACGACCTTAACAAGGATTTATTTTCATACTTCATTACGTTACTTAAGATTTAAATTGGCTTAAATTATATGACACTTTAGAACTTTTTTCAAAATTGGTACTATAATATACATCTATTCTTCTATGTACAGACGCGGGGTCGATATTTTGTTTGATTTTCTATGGAATTGTGTATCTACAGAAATATATGATCGAAGGTATAATTCATATTTTTATTGTGTGATTATTATTCAGGTATAATTGTTTTCTCAATAACATCTGCTAAGTTTATTTGTATTTCATATTGTATGTATATAATATATAACATGTTAAATCTTTCATATGGTTACATTCCTGTTATATTGTGTACATGTATTGAATTGTGACTATGTGGTCACTAGAGCACATTTTTTTAAGATTTATATTTGATTTGCAATGATAGTACTTTGTAGAGATAAATATATTTTCATGGGTCTCAATGGGTCCAATAAATATCAACCAAATTAAAAATTGTCCCGCAATAAATACTCAGGCAAATCACAAATCATAATGAAGATACATTTTTTTTGCAAAGACCGAAAAATACATCGCAAGTTGTGGTAAAAAAATATAACGTTTATATGGACCTAATGCAGTGTCGGTAAGAGTTGCATAGAATTGGTTTAAATGTTTTCAATTTGGGAGTTTTCTCTTTCTGATCTGATCGTCTATTTGTAAATTAAATGTACAGATAAGATTGGCATATCAGTAGTTAAGTAATTGAAGAATATTGATTACAAACTAGTTTTGACCCATTTGGAGAAAGGTTAACTTTCGGCGTTTCAAGTATTCACTGAATTAATGCATTGCTTTATTGAGATCTAAAAAAATTTAACTGTTTTTGAAGAGATTATTAGTTGGCAATGAAAATTGCTTTACATACAAGAAGAACATGCTAATAGGTCTTTGTCGAAATTTGAGCAGGCTTGATAGGATGCGGCAAAGCTCAGATCAACTTTACCGCCGGATCAATTCTTAACAATTGATGAAATTAGATAAAGTGCACGGAATCCATCCGGAGTAAAGAGGAGGATATTTCTAGGCCTTAAATCTGAGTATTGAGAACAGGTGCTGTAAACGATTCAAACTATGTGTAGTGATTGAATTTGGACATGTCGTATATAACTTACAAACAAGCCCGTTTCACCAAAGTGACATTTTACCACTAATTTATGACTTTAACTAAACATATTATGCGAAACGGAAGCCGGGGTCACATTGTTGATTTCAGATAAATTATTTCCCTTAATTGTGTGCGAGTGAAGAAAAGCAAACGAGGCGAATATACTTAAAAAAATGTTTATTTATTAAATTATGAAAGCGATCAACGAGAAATCGTCATATAATATTTTTTACAGCGTAAAGCTGTATATTTAATTTTCTTTATTTTGAAGAGGAATTTCGAATAATACACCAAAATATTAAGTTATCATAGTTCCAGTGATTGTGCAATATTAAATCTGAATACACATTTAAATATATTCACACCTCTTTCCCTTGTGGTTAGGCAGAGATTCACAGTTTTGTACTTCCAAACATACTTCTCTAGCTTTCTCGACTTTTAGTGTAATTTCACGTCCGCTCGTCGGTTACGGGTATTTTCGACTTGGATTTCTTTCAGGATATATTTGGTCCAAGCGTGTTCATTTATGTCGCCTTCACCAACTTGCCCATTTATATTTGTTTTATAATTCTGGGTGGCATAGGCATATATACCGCAACCAGTATAGGAGCAGTATCCCTTTTTTAAATATTGCTGTTTATCTCTTGTCTTGTCTTCTTCCTTGATAGAAATGATTAATCGCACAGAAATTCGCTAATTTCTTCTTGCAAAGTTTTTAGTACAAATGCATAGTTTTAGTTGCGATTGTTGCGAATACAGCTAATACTGATGCATATTTTGACTGTGAAATAAATGTGAGTTTGATTGACTTGTGCTAATAAATAGTGATAATAAATATAATTGATACAATATTCAAATTATTGTACTGTTTGTTTCTAGAACTCTGCAACTGGAAAAGAGTGTTCGACTCTTGTCAGTGTTGTTCAATTGGACCCTGCTGCTAGAGAAAGCAATCTCACGTATTTGAAGAGAGTAGGTACTAATATCGAAGAAACTTTGAGAGCTTTGGTCGAAGTGATCACTAGCTACGCTCACGTAAACAGTAAGTGTATATATTATTTATATTTTGTCACAATATTGTTTAAGTGTATGTTATTATAGTGTCTTGATATACGACAGGATGGCCATCATACAAGAAAGAGTTATCCTTCAACAATATGGATTAACAATAAGTATAATTTTCAAGTATTTGTCTTAAATTATTATAATACACACTTGCATACTATATTCATGAAAGTTGAGCCCCTGGTTACTTTTTAAATCATATTCATTATAAATCTTTTCGATCTGTATTCACTATAGTTCGTAAAATATACGATGCATTCATTCATTCATTTTAAACAACTGTTAATGAAATAGAACCAATGTAAGATATTTCTCTTATTTTTGATTGTTTGTGTAAATTGTCTTTATTATAATACTTATACTATTATTATACTTAATCTTATCGATGTTTTCTAAGTATCTTAATAAAAAAATAGTATAAAATATTTCTATAAATAAAATATTACTTTATGGTGGTGTGTTATCACAATCTTTAGGTCGAGAAACGTTATTTCATAATTTGGAGAGGCAGCAATTTTGAATTTAGTTCTGAAAAAAATTGTAACGGCCTGTATCTGAGGCTTTTATTGCCTTTTTTTTCGTTCCCCTGAGGAAAATGCATTAAATTGCATACCTCGGCTGTGGCGAGCCGGCGGTTATGTGGAGCTCTCCTCCCCAGAAGGGGGAGGCCTATCCACTAAAAACCTCAGGGATGCCTCAGGAAGGCCTCCTTAGGCATATTGGGAGCCTCCTGGAACGCCAAGCGACATCCGGGAACTCCCAGCCTCCGCTCCCCTGCTGATACAGGGGAGCCCTCCTCGGGGGAGGCTACAATACCTCCCCCGATCTCCACCACCGACGACGCCCCCGGGCCACGGAAGGGGCGTGGTCCCTTCCGGGTCGCCGTATCCGCAGGCGCGATTTCTTCGCACCCGCCTGCGATCCGCGGCGGCGCCGCAGCTGTGCTACCGAGCCCGGCGCCGCCTCCTTCGAGCAGGGTCAGCCATCTCCCGACCCCGGTCGGCGGCCGAGGCTTTAATTGCCTAATGTTTCCAGACGCCATAACTGATGAGGATTTGGCGACTATAACGCAATATACTGAGTCGGTTCGTCGCTCGGCCGATGAGGCAGCACGCTGGCTGCGAGTCTCCCACGCAGCGTTGAGGCTGCGTTTTGAAGCACCGAATTTCGCCAGGGAGCACGCCCAACTGCAAACTCGCCGAGATACATGTTTTTCGCAAGCGGTGAGTGTAACACACAGACTTGCTAGAAAACTTTTATTACTATCTTTTCCTATTCACACGTCAGAATATTTATTTCTCATATAATATTTAGTTACGTCATTCCCTTGTCTCTATAGTAAATTCGCATATTGAAGGATTCGTGGGAATCCATAAAAATAAGGAGTTCACTATATTGGTTTGGATGCCATATTAAATAGAGAAAATGACTAAACATGTAATTTTATTTGTACAATTATATGGAAAATTGCCCTATAACTGTGAGCAACATTGTAGAGAGCTAGTAATATAACCAAATTTTCACTGAATGTCTGCCTATTAAGGGAATAAAAGGAAAAAAAAACAACTAGAAAAAATATGTAATTGAAGTATTTTTTAGACGATGATGATTTTAATAGAATAAAAAAAATGAGTTACAGAGTACTGTGTATTTTTCAGTTGGCGTCCGTGACCACGGGTTTGCTTTGTTGGTTCTGCTCGATGCCAGCTGATGTCATTGTCAAGCTACTTAGTAGTGGTTTAGGGCCTTTATGTGCGTTTGAAGGCCTCCTAAGCCTGTACTCCACCGAGAAAGCCATGTGGGGCGATATGGTTGTAGCCGTTGAGGACTTGCAGACCGTCGCGTTCCAGCTTGTCAAAATCGCACATAGGTATACAATTATTATTATTCTGTATTTTTAATTAGACTAACTTCGTTTTACGGTTCAGATGAGAAAGTATCATTGAACAGGATTGAATACTGTGTTTTATCTATACATTTGCATTATTTGCATAATGTTTGGTGAATTAGACCTATATTGTATTAGGGTGATTCAAGTTTTCTGAACACAGTAAAGTATTTTTCCCGAGAATTTCTTATGTTACTCTATGAGAAAATCTCGAAATATTTCTAAATTTTATTTAATACTAGCGGACCCGACAGACTTCGTCCGTCAAAAAGATTTGTACAGTGGCAGTTTTTTGTTCCTAATTATTTTATAGATAATGTCCCATAGCCAACCAAATCGCAAAAAAAGTCTAAATGACCTATTACATTTTGTGGCTATTCAATTTTGGAACGTGACATTAAATCCTCCAACGATGTATTCTGTGTTCCAACGCACGCACGCACACTGTTTTGATAGATATGATTGAATTTCAACTATATGTAGCGTTAATAAAGCGCAAATTGACTCTTTGATGTTAGGAACACACCTTCATTGCTTAGACAACAGTGGGTGCTTGCAATATGAACTTTATACAATAACAATAAAGCTCAATTCGACTGTACGTTTAAGTTAGAAAACGTTTGCATGGGAAAATAAAAGGGCTGTTTTTAGGGTATTTCCGATAATTATTCGAATTCTCCTCATTGTAAAAACCCTCCTTGAACTTCAACGAACATTAACAAAAAAGAATTGGCCAAATTGGTCCAGGCGTTGTTGAGTTATGAGCTTACCAACACATTTTGCGATTCATTTTTATATATAAGATTAAAGGACATCATTCAGGCTTCATACAAATTTGGGCTATTTTTTTTTTAGCCGGCCAACAAAAAATAACTAAATTTTATCATAGGCATAATTATAATAAACATTTTGTATTATGACAGTAAAGCTCGAAACCTATTGGTTGAGATGATAATCAGCCTCAAAGTATTTATTTTATTACCTACGGCTTGCACCCGGCTTGCGGGGTGAGCTCGTGATTTCCAGGTAAACATTATTGTTAATGGTGTTGGTGTTCCAGGTAAATATTTACAACTCTCCTGGCCTTACAATAATATCTTCTAAATCTTCGGCAGCAATGTGTATCGTTGGCTCGTGTCTGGCAAACCCCATGTACCACACAATGCACACGACGTGTGAGCAGCAGCCAATGGTTCTTCGGCCAATGTTACATGTACAGTAATAGTGTTTTATAGCCTGTCGCCCATCGAGAGCCCTATCTTGCTCACACTTGCAACTCGGCAGGTAAATGTACTAGTAACGTCTTCTCGCTCGCGTACCTTTTATGTCTCTTGCTCATACATGCAACTCGGCAGGTAAATGTATGTACTTGTAACGTCTTCTCGCTCGCACACCATTAACAATAACTGTTTAATATTTGTTTTACCTGGAAATCACGAGCTTGTTTTACCTTTTTTTTTTTTTGTTTCCCTGAGGAAAATGCATTAAATTGCATACCCCGGCTGTAGGCGAGCCGGCGGTTATGTGGGGCTCTTCTCCCCAGAAGGGGAAGGCCTACCCACTAAAAACCTCAGGGATGGCCTTCCTCAGGCATGTAGGGAGTCCCCGGGAACATCAAGCCCTTTCCGGGAACCCCCAGCCTCCGCTCCCCTATCTAGAGGTGAACCCTCCTCGGGGGAGGCTACTGCCTCCCCCGGTCTCCTCCACCGACGACGCCCCCCGGCCACGGAAGGGGCGTGGTCCATCCCGGGTTGCCGTAGCAGTCACGACTTCCTCGCGCCCGCCGGCGACCCGCGGCGGCGCCGCAGCTGTGCTACCGAGCCCGGCGCCGCCTTCTTCGAGCGGGATCGGCCATCTCCCGACCCCGCTCGGCGGCCTCCTTCTGGAGCATCGCTGCTTCACAGAAGGAGGCCACAGCCCTCCAACCTCCCTCGTCCGCCAGCATTGCCGCAATCAATGCCGGCGGAAACAGATCTCGCCCGATCTCTGCGACCAAGACTCGGCGCACGGAGGCCCACGCGGGGCACTCCGCCAGCGTGTGGCAATGTGTCGATCCCTCCCGTCTTATTCGACACAGATACTCACCGAAGCAGCCGTGCCCGGTGAGTATCTGAGTCAATCGCTAGGTGAGCTCCTCCTTCCCGTGGAGCCAAGCTTCGAGGTGCGGGAGTACGGCACCGACGGCCCGCTGGCGCGCGCAGATCCGTACTTCGAGCTGCGCACGCCAGGCCGCCACAATCCGTCGGTGCCACTCCCGCTTAGGCACTTCGTGCGCGGGTTCCAGGGCGCTCCCCCCACCGCTCCCCCGGTCGACACGCCGCGACGCATACGTCGCCGCGTACATGTCGGCAAGGATGTCGAATGGGGGGGAGCGTCCCAGAACCGTCGCCGCCTCGTAACGAGATTGTACGGTAGCCTCGTACGATCCGTATGGCCATTATCCGCTGCAGGCTCCGTAGCAGAGCTCTGCAGCGGGGGGACCTCGCGCAGTCTTGCGACCACACGGGAGCCCCATACATGGCCACGGATCGCACGACGCCCTCGTACAGGCGGCGAACTCCATCCCTCGGTCCCCCGAGATTGGGCAGCAGGCAATGCAATGCGCCCGCCACCCTTTTGGCTCGGGGGACCAACCGCACGAAATGCTCCTCGAAGCTCCAGCGGCGGTCCAGGGTGAGGCCCAGGTACTTGATGTACGGCCCCACCGGGAACACCGCGTCACCCACCCGGATCCGGCAGCTGGGTGATTCCCGGCGCCTCGGAAGGCCGTGGAACCATAGCGCCTCGGTTTTGTGAGGCGCTATTTCTAAGCCCAGCCGGCGGATCGGCCGCACGACACATGCCACCCCAAGCTCGGCAAGCCTGAGCACCGTCCCGAAGTCGGCCCCAGTCGTCACGACGAGTGTCGTCAGCGTAGCAGACGACACTGACGCCGCGAGGAAGGCTGGTGCGAAGGACCGCGTCGTATGCGAGGTTCCATAGCAGGGGTCCCAACACCGACCCCTGCGGAACGCGAGCTTGTTTTACCTGGAAATCACGAGCTCACCACGCAAGACGGGTGCAAGCCGTAGGTAATAAAATAAATACTTTGAGACTGATTATCATCTTAACCAATAGGTTTCGAGCTTTACTGTCATAATACAAAATGTTTATTATAATTATGCCTATGATAAAATTTAGTTATTTTTTGTTGGCCGGCTAAAAAAAAAATAGCCCAAAATGGGTGATGTCCTTTCAATGTTATCAAATGAAGAAACTATTTATTAACTAAAAGTTTATATAGTTCTTCTTCAACTTACTTGTGGAAATTAATGGTTAATTTTTCTATAGAAATACAGATTATAGGTGATTTATTGATATTTCTCTTAAAGTATCAATGCTTTGCATGGACGAAAATACACGAAGTAATGGCAAATTTTCAAAATATTTAACATACGCTTTACTTTCAATTTATCTTTCCGATCCTCTTCCAGATGCCATGACGCATTAGAACGCTAAGGTCCGAACAGTACAATTCACAGAAACAGTGTTCTTCGTAATATTAAATATTTGTTAATTTTAAATAATATTTATTTCCGAAACTGTTTGAGACTCATATAAAATGGTTTTTAGTGTCAGATGGCAGCAGACTTTGTACTTTTCTATAATGTATATGTCTCCAATACTAAAAGATCGATCAGTTATTGTTTTATTATCAATTATTTTGTTAATAATAAAAGCTTCATGTGTTTTTTTTTGTTATTGACATTATTTTGCCAGCTTTTAACTCGACTATTTTGGGAACGCACAAGATCTGAGGGTTCTATACTTTCCGGGCGTTTACGGCCGAAAGAGAAAATATTCGCAAGCTTTTTAATAATGTCCTGACGTTATCTTTAGTGATAGATGTTTATAATTTTTCCTACAATTTTGTAAAATCTCTTGGGATGTCAAGGCGCTTAATTTCGTTTCGTTTCAATGGGCAATGTTTTTACTCAGCATTATCAGGATAATGAAATGATTATAGGATAATGTTATTACTTATTTTATAGATAAGGAAATTTTTCCTGAATTTTTGCTATAAACTTGCTATGAATCTTTGCTATAAACCTCACGGAGCCCGAGACCTTTCCAACGAATGCAAAACCGTGGAAATAGGTTCGTGCATTTTGGAGTTATAGCGGCCGGAAGGAAAACACCGACTTATTTTTATACAGTGTGTTAGGGATCGGACTTCCGATACTTTACCAACGTGTTGTATGTTAAGTTTTATCGACAAAAACCTATACAAATGGGGGTCGCATCCCTCACCCCTACGAATGAGAGCTATTTTAAAATTTTATTTCTCGTATTTTAAGGAGTTTATTAAATCTTGCTGTTTTACGATTTTATTTGGTCTACATACACAAAAGTGGCCTTATTTCAAAGTTAATGAGCTGTGCTAGCATTTGACAATAAATTTGTTAAGAAATTCTTTATAATAATAAACAAAATCCTTTGATTTAGACGGAAAACTGGGTAAAATTATCTATTTTTTTTTTAGTTATTGGGCTCTACCTAAAATTCCGGGCCCTTGACATATCATTTTTTTTGTTTTAATTTATTGGCAATGAGTTGAGCTTGTAAATAAAACTAAAATAAGTACCGCTAAACAGGCAAATAGTTAAGAAACGGGTCTAACAAAACAAGTCAAAATTGACAAAAAAAACCCTATTCATAAGAAGGTAATATTTCTATTGTGTGTGAGAGAGAGAGGTACTTTTACGATTAGAAGGTGTAAGTAAGCCATTAAACTACACATTATTTGAAATAAAAACAAAGAAAAAGAGAGCACGAGAATTTATTCAAACCTATTTTTTTACAAAATTTGTTCGAAGTGACCGCCATTATTTTGAAGGCATGCGATTGCTCTCAATCCAACTTGTTGAGTGGCTCTTAATATCATATCTCTGTCGTTCCGTATCTCTTCAGCTGTAGCCTCTGAAGGAGCTGCTCTCTGGTGTTTGGAACTTCCCGATAAACTTTCTGTTTTAATGTTCCCCAAAGAAAGAAGTCCAGAGGAGTCAAGTCTGGTGAACGAGGCGGCCAGGCGATCGTGCCGCCACGTCCGATCCATGGCGAGTAATTAGCATGAATGTATGCTCTCACATTTCGGGAGTAATGTGCCGGCGCTCCGTCCATTTGGAAATAAAAAGGCCGCTGCTGCCGACGCTGCCTGAACACCAGCGGAGCCTCTTCCAAAAAATCATTTTGTGAAAACTCCAAAAATCTCTCTCCGGTTAAACTATCCGGTAAAACAATAGGCCCGATCAACTGGTCATTCAATAAGCCTGCCCACACATTTATTGAAAATTCATGTTGGAATTGACCAGGTCTAACAGCGTATGGGTTTTCAATCATCCACAAATGGTCATTTCTGTGATTTGTTATACCTGCTCTGGTGAATTTCGCCTCATCAGTCCACAAGATCCGACGTAACACATCTGGCTCCTGACGAATTTTGCGGTTAATCCATGCACAAAACACAGCACGAGCGGCGTAGTCCGGTTCGATTAGATTTTGCACTTTATTGAAATGGAAGGCATGTAAACCTTCCTTTTTTAAAACTTTCCACACCGACCAATGCGAAATTCCAAGCCTACGACCTATTAGTCTCGTACTTAGGCGCGGCTCATTCGCGATCAAACGCAGAACTTCATCTTCGTCTTCGGGTGCTAACAGACGAAAGTTCGAGCAGTAGGCGTGCGTCGCCTTGGAAATCTTCTTTGGTATTCCACAACGGCAGCGGCACCATCTGTTGTATTTAGTCTCACTTACACCTAATCGTAAAAGTACCTCTCTCTCTCACACACAATAGAAATATTACCTTCTTATGAATAGGGTTTTTTTTGTCAATTTTGACTTGTGTTGTTAGACCCGTTTCTTAACTATTTGCCTGTTTAGCGGTACTTTAGGTTTATTTACAAGCTCAACTCATTGCCAATAAATTAAAACCAAAAAAAAGGATATGTCAAGGGCCCGGAATTTTAGGTAGAGCCCAATAACTAAAAAAAAATAGATAATTTTACCCAGTTTTCCGTCTAAATCAAAGGATTTTGTTTATTATTGTAAAGAATTTCTTAACAAATTAATTGTTAAATGCTAGCACAGCTCATTAACTTTGAAATAAGGTCACTTTTGTGTATGTAGACCAAATAAAATCGTAAAACAGCAATATTTAATAAACTCCTTAAAATACGAGAAATAAAATTTTAAAATAGCTCTCATTCATAGGGGTGAGGGATGCGACCCGCATTTGTATAGGTTTTTGTCGATAAAACTTAACATACAACACGTTGGTAAAGTGTCGGAAGTCCGATCCCTAACACACTATAGTAGATGACAGGTCTGGTATTCGATTTACAGATTACCTACCTTAAAAATTCTTTTAAAGGTAAAAATGTTCGTATTATATTTGGTTTATTTCTTAGACAATATATGTATTGAACGAATACTTACAACGTTCGATTCGAGCAATCTTACTCTTAAAATATGTGTTTAAATTTGCGAATTTGATATGCGTTATCATAATGACAGCCGTTACAAGGCTAATTTTAACATAATTACGTGTGAAAACCCCAATTTCTTATTACTTATAATAATATCTTATTACTTATATGTGATGAAATTTTTGTATTCCGAGTAGTTATGTATATATATACATATATACACACACACATATATATATATATATATATATATAATATATATATATATATTGGACTTAAATGTATAAATCATTTTAATAATCGTAAAAAATGTAAATAAATTTCAGTAACTCATCCATTCCAAAAGTATCTGGTACCCGAGGGGCCTTGGTCGTCGACATACCAGTGTGTGACTCGCTGTATACCAAATTTAAGTCTAAAGAGGTCAGTATGACGGTATTTTAATTGGTCAAGTCACAATCCTGTTTTACGGTTAATATATTATCTTACAATTTAATTGAAATAATTTACAATATTTAGATACTTTTACACCCCATGTGAATATTTTATTATACTTACATTTTCCCTTATAAATTGTAAACACATATGTACATTGTATGATAACGACATAATTTATTGTAAATGTTGTTATTACTTTTGATAAAGCTGATAAGTTTCTTGCGCCCATTCTTCTTATCAGCTAAAAAATACGTCCTGGTAGTAGGAAAAAAAAACGTACTTTTGGACGATTCAAAAGAGCTATCTATAAAGTCATATTTGAATAAAGTTAATTTTGATTTGTTTTTAGCATCTCACGTTCACGATAACAGCGGTATTCTTCAATATTGGAATTAACAACAAAGCATCATTGGCGGAGGCACTCGGCGAGACCACGCCGCAGTACCACTCAAATAGCGATAATCTAGATCGAATCAGCAAATACTTCCATAAGTACACCAAGGTGTTTCCAGCGGATCCTCTTGCTGCTACTCGAGGTAACTAAGGATTTTGTATACCTAACACCATTTAATTTATTTATTTATATATAAAAAAAAATAAGAAACTCCTTTTAAAATTCGTATTTTGTGCACGGATAATCTTTTAGTGTTTAGATTTACAGAAAAAATAATCACGTTATACTTTGTTTTCAAAATTTCATGTAGGAAAATAAATGAAGCTTTTATCAATGTGTATTGACGCGGTCCAAACAACACATTTTTGTTGTTAGTGTTTGTGTACATGGTCGTGTGCTCGTTCTCGGTCTTGCATTTGACAGTTCTGGTGGTGGTTTGTGCATTAGCCACGACAGCAAAGGACAATGCCCAAATTATAAAGAGCTGTGCCGCAGTCACAATTATGCATGCCCACTAATGAGATTTTTATAATGTGTGCGTAATTAGCATAGCTTTTTAAATGAAGCAGATATAATTCGAAACTTCGTGCGAAAATAAAGATATTAGACAAATAAAATGAGCGCCTACTAATATTTATTAGCAAAGTTGTAAGACGACGATATGCATTTTGTTTGATATAAAATATTTTTTTTTATAAAAGGAAGGTAAATGTATTCATTTTCGTGTATTTTTAGCAGCTTACACCATAGTGTAAAAAAGAGAGCTTATTTTTATATAGCACATATGCAATGTAAAAATAAGTTTATTAAATATACTTAATGAAATAAGAAAGCTTGTTTATTCAGTTTAAATTACAGTATTTTTAGCCTTTTCATTGAATTAACTTACATTATGTGCAGTTTAATAATAGAAATTTAATTAATTTAATGAGTCGTTTTGACTTTTGACCATATTAATCGGCCATATTACTCGGTTTCGTATTTATATCATATTGCCATTTCCGTTTCTAAGAAACACTATGTTTTATTGTTTTTTTCTCTCGCACGCCTATTTGCGAAATAAATGCCACTAAAATTCGTAATTTTATTTTTATATTTATTTTGTTATAGCATTGGGACCAGTGGGGCAAATTTGGGCATTCTCCTTTTTGGACGCTGTATGTCATTAATGTCATGGTTACATTATAATAAACGTCAAACCAAAGTCAATAATAATAGTATTAAATTATAAAATGGTATACATACTGTCCTTGATCCTTAAAATCCGATAACCGATTCTACAACCAATCATTTCCTTTTCCTACTTTTCGCCCTCGTCCGTGGCTGATGCACAAACCGTGCAAGCCAAAAATGAAGAAAAAAAAACCAAAGTCTAACGTCAAAAACTGCATTTTTTATTATAATTATAGAGAAGTTTAGATTATTTTATGTTGAACAGAATGAATGAAGATTATGTTAAGCTGAAGAAAATAGATCATTGCACAATATTTCGTATGCCAATTGTCGTTTATTCCCTCTTAGAATCTTAAAATGTAAAAGGTAAATAATTATTTTTATATTAGGCTGGAGCAAAAAATTTTGTACATATTTATTTATTATCTAGTTTTGATAACAATAATTAAAAATACAAGTTAACATTATGAAATGAAGTTATGATTATTATTAAATTAATGTTACTGTGGAGTTGACGGAGGCATTGGTGGAAGAAGAAAATATCTTGCACCGACCCCAGTTAAGTACTGAAACCGGGCAAAATCACGGTGAATTAGCATGTGTTAAAGTATTAACTTAAGGCAAATAACTTACTGTCTTAAATAACCTGTTATCAATAATTTCCAGTATTCATTATTATATGATCTTGGTAGGCAAACTCAAGTAATATGAAGTCCTTGCAACGTCGTGGGTTTTCAAACACGTACAAACTTTGACTTTAATTTTGCGTGAAGAAATATTTGCAAGGAGAGACACGAAGCAGATAATTTACAATAGAAAAAGCGTTACAATATAAATATTTTGTTATATAATATAATAAAGGAGATGGCTAAACGACTGCCCTTAACATGTATAAATATATCACACTGCCTCGTAATTTTTATATAGTCATTAATGAATTGTTAGATGATTATTATTTTCCTATAACTTTCGTGAAAAAATAATTAAATAAAAAGTTTTAAACTTGTTTTCCTATTTTCCGGACTTGAATAGTGTTGCAATTGAAATGAAATAATCGATTATTGTAGTTTCGGTCAATATACAAAATAATCGATATATACGGACATAGCGGATTAAACTTTTTGTTTTATCGAATTATTCAATAAAAATCATTAAATAATAGAGAAGAATATTTTCTGTACAGAAATGTTTAATTAATGTTAATCGTCGAAAACAATTAACAACAAATAAGTATTTTATTCACACGGTAATATCGATTTCCTAAGCGATGTTATTGTATTGAGAGTTTATTCTCACAGCACTTTAAAAATGTCAGATGTCAATGTCAGATGTTATACGACTTTTGTTTGTTCGATTGTTCGTTGCGATATCACTTGGTTTTTGATTTTAATACTGACCTGCTTTTCTAAACGGATCTATTGTGTATTGTGCCTACTTGCCGACTTCAAATGCGTAACGAAACTTGAGCGCATAACTCGATATGGATATACATATTAAATAATGGTCTTGCGTGTTTTAATCACAATCATGAATTAAAGTCGACATTCTTTAATATATAGGTATCCATCATTCACTACAATAGAAATATATTACCCAGTTATTTTATCTGTACTGAAAAGTCTACCTAAAGTTCATAGTAAATTCTCTAGTTGTAGTTTTGCAACCATAATATGAGGGGTTTCTATGATATGTTTTTCAAGATTGTAATAATATGAAAGTTCATGGAACTTTTTTTATATCACATATTAACTTTCAGGTACCCAGCATTAGATGCAACTACATCCAGTATTTATACATTGCAAGGGCAATTGCTCATACTGTACTTAGCCATCTCCTTTCATAGATTCACAGCCTCTCGCCTCCCGAGTGAAATAAGATGTGCCTTCAATTTCATTAAGGGCTACGCCACTGGCTTTTGTTTGAAACTAAAATTTATCCGTAACTTGTTTCATAGCTTCATTAAGAACGAAGCCATTAGAAGAAGTGATGGAGAATCTGAAGATTTCCGTTCACAAGAAGGTGCCGAAAAATGTAGAAGTGCTGCACTTAGCAGCGTTGGCGACGCGTCTAATGAACGGCGTCCGGTTCACTTCGTGCAAGAGCGCCAAAGATCGCACCGGCATGTCCGTTACTCTCGAACAGTGCACGATACTCTCCACAGAATACCATTTGGCAGAGCACGAGATGCAGAAAGCGCTTAGCATAATGAGAAGGTAACTACACTCATTCATAGTATAATGTTCCATAAATCTAGACGGATATTACAAGGCCGAGGAGATTGTTTGGCTTAACGCAGTGGTTCTCAACGGGAGCGACACCGTCCCCCAGTGGGCGCTGTGGATTTTTTGGGGGGCGGTAGCGGATTCAGAGCAAATAATAAGCAGTCAAGAAAGAGGAATGGTGAAATAAAAATGATTTAATTAGGGTTAATAAGCAGATTGAAATTAGCATTGATGATAATACTAATAATTATAATGAATTTGTGAGTAGGGAAGTGACGACGCCATTGCCCGCTGGTAGGGTATTTAATGCCCCTTAACTGCCATAAATGCCCCATCAGTGCAGTCAGTCTCCCTCAGGGCAGCTTGTGGCGAACTGTCGGTGAGTTGCGCCACAGAGGGTACCGATGTGCTTCAGGGGGGCGTAGTCACCCGCCTCTGTCTTGCCTTAACCAGCCGAACTGAGTGGAGTCGCAAGAACAAATGCTCGAAGGGTGGAAGTGTAATAATGTCATAACGCCGACGGCGTCTCGATCGCTGTCGCAGACACACCTCTCTACACCCTTAGCCGTTCACACCAATGTTGTTCTCTTCGCACCAATATTGGTCTGCTTTTTGGGGGGCCCATTTAGTGAGCGGCGAGTCACCACCTGCCCTATTTAAATCAATTAGGAGGCTTTGAGAAGGCAGGTGACCGGAGTCTCTTCCATAGTCCGGTTCTCATTACCACCAAAACGCAATAGTCCACAAACTTTTTGACCACAAATGACAATAGTTTCTGTGCATCTAACTGGGTGTAGTCTTTAGCCGCATTTTTCATGATGCAGATAGAAATTGGATCCAGTTGGTACACTCCACGCAAACTTTCATTAAATTTTGCTTAAATGGCCTCTACGCGTTGGATCTGTATCCACGCGTACGCCTTATAAAGGACCGTGTCTTATAATGACGCGTGAATTAACCTACAATAATAATTTCTTTTAGTTCAGAATAGAAGTATATGACTTGTCCTCGCACGTTGATAAGCGAACGCGCGATGTTCATACAAAATAACATGTTTCGACATGTTCGCACACAGACAAGTTGAATCATGCACGAAATGAAACGTAAACGTAAAAGCAACAGTTCTACGAATGTTTTGTTAATTAGTTGTATGTTATATATTTAAAACTTTAATAAACAATTTTATTGTGCATTTGGTAGTCGTTTAATAAATTTCTACTTCATCATTCCTCTAAATTCTAAAATAAAATTTATACATTAACTGAAGTAAAAGCTAAGTACAGATCAATGGGGAGGGTACAGATGATATTGAAATAAAACTAACTACTTTGGACTAACCAGTGACTGGGGGGGGGGGGGGGGCAGAAAGGTTGGGAACCACTGGTTTTACGCATCTCTGGAACTTTTAGGCTGATGTAAAAAATTCAATGATGGGCTCATTTGTCGTATGGGCTAGTTATATACACAATATAAAAAAATATTTCGAATAAGTCCTCCAAATAACTAGCAACCGTTGCTTCAGCCTCTTCATTGTTCAATAATTTCAATTCAGCCAATACGTTTCTTTAATTTATGTGAGTTAAAGTGAATAAGGAGAATGGGGCATTAATACAAATCCACGTTTCCTTGATTGATTTTAACGAGGTGTAACCACGTGTGCTATCTTGGTGAAAGAGAACTGTTTCGGTCCACATTTCATGTCTTATTACTTTCGTACCATTTAAAGATACCGAAATGTTTGCGGCGTTCTCGCGGATTGCTTAAAACGCTCCATATTAAATACATTCCAAAAGTGACGTTATAAATTGTTAAAGTCATTAAATTTATTTGACCGTGTCAACAAAATTATTTTTGCTATATTGAAAAATTGTACAAAATTTTAATGTATTAATGAGAATCTGAGACAATAAGATCAAGGTTATTTAAGTAATTATAATGTGTTATAGGACACTTCCTATTTTCCCGTGTTAAAAATTGATATATGCGCGGACCAAAATGCCCTCGGACAGTACTGATAGAGACTGCTTGTACTGCCTAAGTGAGTTCGTCGTTATATCGTGTCAATTTTCGATTTAATTGTAATTATTTAAATCCAAAGTAACAAATTGTAATAATTATTAATATTAATTAGATTTTTTGTCATATCAGTGAAGGCTGCCGTCGCGAGAATACGTGGAAAAATATCGGCGTAAGGAAATATGCCTTCTCTAAGAAGCAAGTCGCAGCTTTGCCAGAAGACTACAAACCGCCGATAGGTACTTACGGTTCGTCGCAAACGTAATTGGTGTTTCGGTTACACTAATAACAGAATATATTAATGATTGTCTGATTGAGCTGATTTCTTGTAATAAATATTTTTTTCATTAGTACAGTTAGCAAAATTAATACAAGCATAGGTTTTATCTATAGATATACCTAAAGAAAAAGATTTTTACGTTTTTACTTATTATACAATAGTGTTAACATAAAACTCCTGGGATTTTTATTTGCACAAACATATTAAGATAAAAAATAATATATCTATCCAGATATTTTGTATACACCTTTCACACAATAAGTACAAATAGATACAATATTGGCCATAAACCATATATCTTTGATGTTCCTTAAACATGAAAACTTCCTTAATTATATAAATTTACATGTGCATGTACATTCAGAGTTGCCTCAGTTACAGTATTGTGTATGTACATGACATACAGAAAACATATTTTTTATATAACAAACAAGTATACCAAATATCAAACTGGATATTTTATTATTGTTCCCATCGTTAATTCTTTTTGATTTTCGGCAAAATTTGCACTAAAGCGACCGAAGTGCATACACGCACAGTACTTAATATTAATGTGAACTAGCTATTTACATTAAGCGTGAAACTGAAGTTGTGTGAACAAAATTATAAAATTGTAATATGAATATGATGAAAGGACTTACCTTTGACATCTGTTACTTCAGGTTTTGTGGTTATACTCTTACTGTTTATGTAAATAATAGCCTGTAATGGATTCTACAAAGCATTTAAAAAAATCAGAATAATAAATAGGTGCTGAAATTTGTGGCTGTTATACATTGGGTAAGTTACTAGTGCCACTCGATTTCGACATTAACTTTGATCTGTTATTGGCATGTACCAATTAATTATATTTCTCTATCTATAACAGATAGAGAGAACTTATCATTAAATGTAGAGAAGAAAATGTTTGACGTCGAGAACGTGTTCCTTTTACAGACCCATTGAAAATCTGTCTTAAGATACAAATTTTACATATTACAGTGTGTTCATAGCATTATAAGGAATATTAGTTTTACTGAATAGTTTATCAGTATTATTTATACTTGAGGCAGCATATACAGTGTATGTAACTTAAACACAAGTAGGTTTGATTATGTATACAGTGGTGTATAGGTAATCAACTCTGAAGACTAATTCATACTTGTTATAGAGTGTGGCAAGCTTATCTAGTATTTTTGTATCGGACATAAATTAAAAGTATTAAGTCTATTTTCTCGAAAGATTAGGATAAATATCTAAATCATAACTCACTTAATCAAAACACTAATCCTTGTTGTCACTTACGTGATGCTTACGTAATTAGGTGGCGCTTATGCCACCAGTAATGTTTACAAGTACGTGCGTTTGCGGATAACTATGTTGTGTAGCAACACTTGTAAGTTTACTTTTTACAGGACAACATTTCATCAATAAGTATTTTCTTTTAATACCTCTTATTTACATGACACTTGACGCGCCATTAAACACTACAGTTGGTTATAACATGATACACGCAAAAAAACTACCATACCTTTTTGTTTGTAATGTGTACACAATCGCTCCTCCTTTATGAATGCGTGAAATGTAATAGAGATTGACCATTTTATACTGACTTTATTATTTTTGTGTCTCGATGAAAATGTTTTCATTTGGTTATATAATAATAAGAAATGATATTTACCAACTTCTGTCAAGATTCATAATGGGAATGTTGAAATAATCAAGAAAATAAGTTTGATTTTAGGTTATTATAGTTTCAAGGAAATGCACACTTTATGTCGTAAGTAATAAGGTTTGCATTAGTTGTTTGCGCTGTTCTCGTTTAGTTACACACCAAACTAACAAACACAGACAGTCAAATCTAGGGATATGATGTGAGATAGATTTAAAATTTACGCCAAAACAAAATCGATTTCTTATCGATTTTTAGAATAGATCTAGCGAATCGAATTTCATAAATGAGCATCAGGATTTTCTGTCATAAGAATGTAATATGAACGCAACATATTCAGTTTGATTTAAACCGCTTACGCAGCGTTAGTATTTGTTAAGACGATTTCATGTTATAGTGTTAACAAACACAATAAAGAAAGTATTTATTTTGCCGTTGCCGAGGGCATAACAAACAATTTTTTTTTAATTTTGCATCCATAGAGGGAATAGACATTAAGCAGAGCAATTCGATCGTCGATTAAGGTACAAAATCACCCCACAGATAATAATCGATTGATTTCTATAATTTGTCCCAACCCTACAAACATGCCAGATTATGAAAATTTGCTGTAGAACGGAAGTTTATTACTGATTTATTTCAGAAAATTATTCCCAAAAGGAATGTTTAAACAGAAAAGACAAAATACTTAAAATATTTTTGTTTATTTTTGGTAAGAAAATCATTGAGACACAATGTTTGTACAAAAAGTACTAGAATGTGCAATCTCTTTTATCGTGAACGAGTGGCTTCGTCGCCTGGGGTGTGACGATGTTAGATAGTTCCTTGTAAAATAAATTAACAATAAGCTGCTTACCGCCCTTACTAATACATATAAGCATGTGGTTAGCGAAAATTATTTGTCTGCTTAAATTATTTGTGTTAAGAAGTTGTTCGTAAGGTAAATACAGCACAATCTTCGACTAATGTAATTACCCTTAAATATTCGAAACCTTTTATAAACATGAATAAAGATTATTATTAAATACTAGCTGTGCCCGCGACTTCGTCCGCGTGGAATAGTTATTTTGCGCACCTCAGCTGTTACCCGATCTTGACAACGCGACATATCCAAATTTGGTACCATAAAAACGGTCATTGTGACTAAACCTTAAAAGATAGACATATGCCGTCGCGGACTTTTTTTTAGATCATGTATAGAGGAATAATTCTTTCATACATATTTTTTGTGTATCTTGAACCGTTTTCGCAGCGCACGCAAAGAAAGCCTTCAAAAATGAATAATTTTCCCCGTTTTTTACACATTTACCGCTCTGTCTTTGCTCCTATTGGTCATAGCGTAATGTTATTTAGCCTATAGCCTTCCTCGATAAATGGACTATCCAACAAAAAAAGAATTATTCAAATCGCACCAGTAGTTTCGGAGATTAGCGCGTTCAAACAAACAAACAAACTC
The DNA here is from genome assembly GCA_036419045.1 of Scirpophaga incertulas. Lineage (NCBI taxonomy): Eukaryota > Metazoa > Arthropoda > Insecta > Lepidoptera > Crambidae > Scirpophaga > Scirpophaga incertulas. The sequence goes on along the minus strand of CM071626.1, from coordinate 11,120,758 downwards.
TTCAGCTTTATATATTAGTATAGATTAGTATAGATTCTAATACTGTTCAAGTGATATTTACGATAACGCACTATTAAGTATAAAAAAATTATTACAAGATTTTTAGTTACAATTTTGTATAAACAAACGCGCACATTATAACTGGTGGTTATACACATTCGTAATTGAATATTTATGCACCTCTGTATCATAATGTTTACTTACCGTTGTAACAGTATACATATTACGTAGTCATACGGCATAACCACGTTACATTTAGCTATAGCACTGGTCACAAACCTTTTAGTGACTCGGTGGATGTTATGTACAAAATTAGGTTATTTCCAAATGAATGCTTGAGTATTTCTACACAATAATAAATAAATTAGTTTTCTATAAAATATATATTCATAGATTAACATAATATATTTTATTGCCCACTTGAGATAGTGCGACATGTTTTTTATACACTCTTAAGTGCGTGCCAAATTATATTTAAGTGTAATGTAATTAGTAACGGGAACGTATAATTCAATTTATGGTTTCATTAAAAAATAAAAATGTATGGAGTACCACTTACTAACATCATATACGCAATGAAAGAAAAAAAAATCTATTTGTTAACCTGTTTGTTATATAGTTTAGAATTGTTACGTTCTATGTTTGCCAAATAAAAATTGATTATACAGACAATGTTATACTTGATATATTTTATATTTGTTTGAAATACGGTTTGCAAATATACTATAAGCCGTATTATGCATTATAGCGTTTAGTTTTTGATACAAAACATCGAGTCTATAAAATAATTGAGTAAAATTTATGAAATCTTATATCATATATGCTATAAAGTAGTGTTGCCAAAGGTTTGTGAAAATAGTTGTAAATGAGAAGTTATATTTAACGAAGTGCATTGAATTATACCACTACGCACTAAGAACAATATTTTGTCGACATTATTTCGCCTTAGTGAGCTGTGAAATAAACCGAAGTCAAATTTATGTTATAAATTATAGTAAAAGATGTGCCAAATCATCAGATATAAATAGCAATATTATCAAATCGATTTTAAGCATTAAGTGTGAGGTAATAATGCTGTTATTGATATGAATGCACAAGTAATTCATGCAGCATGATTAATAGTATTAGAAGAAACCAAACATATGTACAAATTATAAATTTCAAATGTATATTACAATAAAATATATGAACAACGACTTGGTATTCCATCCATAAAATATTACAGAAAAACAAAATATAAATACAAATAGTGTAACAGCAGTATTAAATCATTTATTATTTCCAGTTTTTTTTTAAATTTGGAAACAATTAAGATTTCTGTTATACATTAACATTAATCTAAAATTTATTTGTAATATGATAATCGGGTGAATTTCGTATTTTTTTCATTTTTATCCACATATTTTTTCATATTCTTTCACCTTTCAAACCTTTTCTAGATTATGACAAACATTTCCAATCCAAAAACAACGGTAAAACGCCCGCACCATTCTTTAGTTTTAGTGAGACCAACGGACATCAATTCATTTTGATATATGCATAACATTTATAAATTTCACATTAATGGTAGTTAAACATCAATGTTTTTTCTCAATTATAGATCTTTTTTTTCTTAAATATTTTATAAAATTAGTATAACCATATAAAACTAAATAGATAAAAAAGCATTGTTATACAAAAATTGTTTTCTGATAATTATCACCTAAGAATACAATAAGTACTCGTACCTGATATTAGTAAAATAAGTAAATGAACGAAATTTCTTGAAAATGTATTTTTTTTAATTAATTTTAAACATTTTAAAGATGTGGTTTCAAAACTATTTAATACATAAAATAAAGCCGTGTGAGCTACTTTGCTTATGTCGGACTATTCTTCTAGACTTATAACTTAAATAACTTCGGAGAATTTCCGTCAAGAATATCCGGTTTACTAAGTACTTATTAGGTTTATCTTTGTATTAGTCGTTCCGTGTTTCTTTTTGTCACATATCAGTTATCAAAATAAGACTAAACAATAGTTATCCAAAGGATTTTTTTTAGAACTAAGGATATTAGGGGTTGTTTCAACATTATTCCAATTTAAAAATATTCGTTAAATTCGGTTTTAAGTTCCTTCTTTTCTCCCTTTTTTCATTCAGACGATTGAATCTTTCAAAAGGTATGTGTTAATTTTGTCTTGAGAGAGAAAATAACATCATTCTTTTAAGTTTACATATATTGAGATTTTAAATCTAACCATGTACTATTGCTATATGATGTCATTGACAACACACGGGAAAGGTAATCTTCTTAATTTAATCGAAATCGCGAAACAGAATCTTACATTCAATTTATTTCGTAAAACGTAAAGCTTATAAAAATAAATTTATCAACCTGATGCATTAAATATCTATTTCCGAGCCTAGGAAGTCAATGAATATAATTTGTTACATTTAATAAACACCTTTTGTGTTTCTTTATTAAATTAAATGTTTATATTTTGTGGTAAATGGTATTTTGCCAATCGCTACAATAAGTCTATTCTTAAGATTAGTTTATGCGCAGTTTTTTTGTGGTCCGTTATTTGGTGGGTCTCGATTAATCTACGTCCAATCTAAAGTTTACGATTTGAAGTTTACGACAAATATAAACATTGAATACGAGAATTTATACTGCTTTAAATAATTTTACTAAAATGCCTCGTTGGAATGTCTCCGCACTCGTAGATCAACTGCAGTTGGTAGTTCCTCTTCGGTGTTTATAGTAAAATCATCGCGCGTTACAGATATATGTTTTTATTTTGCTAAAATGTAGAATTCGTTTCCTATCAAACAAGTTGTACAGTCGTAATTTATTTTGCACATTAAGTGTCCACGACCTTATTGTGTTAGTGCTGTCTATCGCCATTTGCGTAGGAAATTTATATAGAAGGAAAATGTTTGTTTGTAATGTTTATAACAATAAAACAATGGGAGTACGAGAACCAATTCTTCAGTAATTCTGGAATCACGATAGACCACACAAAAACAGCGGAAATTCATTGAAAGTAATTCGGTCTTCTTTAAACAGATTATAATAAATTTATGTAACAAATTATGCAAAGGTTTAATAAATTAGTTATAAATTCTCATGACTTACTAAATATATTTATTAGATACAAATAAATTAAAAATTATGAGACAGGTTAGACTTTCAAAAGCCCACTTTAAGTGTGGTTGAATGTTATTGTTCTTTAATTTTTAAATTAGGAAAAGCCATAATAGTGCCAGATATTACTTTTAGGATTCATTTTTCAAAATATAGCTTCTAAGGCATTACCGTATTACTAGCTCCCACTACGAGTAGTATGTAATTTAAATGCAGTGACAATTTATTTAATTAGAGCTTTAATTAAGCACTTAATTAAAGCAACAAAATTGAGTAAATAAATTTGTCTACTGAAGAGTAGCACTTCACGATTATAGTAAAGGTTTACGCAACTCAGAATAAATTCAACAGTGTATAGTTGAAATTAATTGTTAACTAGTGTAATACTGACATAATACGAAATTAATAAATTCATATTTTTTCATATTGAGATGTTGACGTTAGTTACAATAATTATTTATACAAATTACACACAAAATTCTTATTCATCATATCTTACGATAATGTCAAATCAATCAGATAACATCAAGCAAAGTATACAATTTTATAGATTTAGTATAGTAATGAAAGCTATATTTAATTATGTGAGGCTAATGTCTCATTTTCATTACTGCTTGATTAACTAATACGTTTTTATATGAAACATGTTAAAAATTATATTTTGTTTTATACAAATTCGTGCAGTATTTATGCATACTTTATTTTGTACTATTAGAAAATGTCATGTTACCTATTCCTATAAACAAATTAACACTATCTAGTGTTTAAGAGTTTTTGTATTGTACTTATATTTCTCTTTATTGATAATGTATGTGTATGAAATAAAGTAGTTAGAAACTGGTAGTTGATAAAAATAAAAAATATAGGTTCGAACTACCATAGGTTGATCATTTTGAATAATGTATGTATGTATTGATGCCATGACTGGGAGAAATTATAAATGGTAATGATAGAGTCATTAATAATGTCCTTTAACAATGCACACGGGGGTAATATATATCATAGTATGTTAGGTATTCGAATAGTTTATCTCGATACACCTTAAATTTCAATTTTGTCTAATCGTCTCTGCCTCAAGGATGCAATATAAAATCAATGTAAAATACATTTTAAAATATCTCTCTAACGGTCAACTAAGAATAAATGTTTTATAAAATTTCTTCCAGTCAATGCGTAGTCATTTTGTTTTCTCTTCCGTACAAAATTGACCAGCGCAAATGTCACGGTGTTGATCAGATTTCTTCAGCGATTGTTTACGCGCTTGTATGTGCGTAATCGTAACAATAGTTGAAAAGTTGTGAAGATAGTGCACCATCAATTTTATGTTCGAATTGCTAGCATATCAAATTCGTCTCCGATTACCTCCGATGCTAACACGGCAAATAAGGAGCAATCGTTTCTATGCAGATAGCCTAAACGAACGCTGGGATAATATTTTCGACCGCTCCCTTAATATTATATTCGATACCACCTTATCGAGTCTGAAACGCCGTACTACAAGCACTCACCACCTCGAAAATGGTTGTGCGTTGCTCTATTGGGATCGCTATATCATCATGGAAAAGACTTGTTTGCAATAAGCCTACGAGACTCGTAGTGGTCGACCGGTCCCAACGTCGTCTCAACAGTGCTCGTTGATATCATCATTACTCATGACTAGAATCTTGTGAAAAGGTCAAATCCAGCAAGTACCTTGACTTGGCCCACAAGGTGATTGCCATGTGGAATGTTCATTCGACGTTTATTGTTCTGATAGTTGTTTCTGCGAATGACCTAAAAGCGAAGACCATCAATAAACATCTTAAGAGGGTCCGTTTGATCAAGCTCTCTCTTGATCGATCAAGGGCGGGACAGCAGTGATGTGCAGCAGTGACACGAAACGTATTGTCCGGAGATTCACCCTCCCTGCAGCCCTAACCACCGGTAGTTGGGCTATACCTTGCTATCGGCGGCATTCTAGGATTGTTTTTTATAGTAGTTATACATAGATACATACATATGTCATGTCACGCTTGTTCCCAATGGGGTAGGCAGAGACCACCCCTCTCCACTTGCTACGATCCTGGCACACTTCTCTTGCTTCCTCCACTGTCATGAACGTCTTCATGCATGCTCGTCGGTTGCGAGTACTCTTGACCCGGCCTTTCTTTAGGACATCTTGTATAGTAGTTGTTTATTTTTATTATTATATTATATATTGCGAACTACTTAAATGTATTTTGCTATACAAATAAATAATGATAATCATCCTGGCAAACTGCAGAGCAGTTTGTTCGGGTAACGGCGGCTTGACATTTGCATTTGTCAGTTTTGTCTCTTGAGATAAAAAAGCAGTAGATTATTTAACACGGTTGCTATCAAATTTTGATTGGTAGTGGACAAATAGTGTACTTACTGCATTATTAAGATTTAATATGACAATTATCTTCAAAAAGATAGCACCAGAGTTATATAATCAGTCTACAGGAATATCTTCTGTAGACTAATAGATAGATGCTAATTTCTTATAATAACAGAGTACAAGACTTCAATTTGATTTAGGCATTACATAGTTGTCTAAGATATTTTTCACGTTATAATATTATTAATATGAATTTGGTGCCACATCCACGAGCTCTATGCTCAGTGGATTTTCTGCGCCTGCGACTTTTTGCTTCGGTGATTGGGTTGAATTCGAAATAGGTCTAATTCTATTGGTTAACAATTACAATAGACTAGTAGCGGTAGAATGGGGGTTATCGACATTTGTCTATTTAACATATTGAAAGATGATCGTAAAATTCTATGTGCTTGCAATTGTTCAGTGCATTGTAATCTTATTGTTTTATAGACCTGTTTTACTGTCTAATGTGGAGGTAAATGCTTGTGGATGTGGCGGCTTAATCAATGTTTGAAGTTTCTACTTCTGTGAGGGACCAAATTATTTCTTCTTGCATGACAGATCAGTTTCAGCAGTAATATCTGGATATTTGAATTAAAATTGTAATTAATCTCAACATAAACTAAAGTTTACGTTAAAATTGACTACAATTGATTACGTCAAATCCACTTTTTTGAAAGTTCATCTCTTCCTTTAACATATTGTGGTTAACATTAATATGAACCCGGGTACAGACATGCGACATTTTCGGTCAAAACATTTTTACCGAAATCATTCCGCAATAACATAATTTGTATAGTAGCTTAACTAGACAAATTACGTTATTTGAGCATTTGGATATTCTTCGTTCGAGGAGCCAAGAAAAAACAATAGTAAAAACTTAATGTAACATTGGATATGTTAAACTCTAGATATGAGCGGCAGAATTACATATTTGTTGTATATTTTCGACATATATTAGTTTTTCAGTGTAAACAAAATTTGTATCAATGATATGTAACGAAGTCTTGGCATAATAAAATGCAACATGACTGTATCCGGGCTTATTTGCCGATTCTACAAAATTAGTTAATTGTTAATCTGATGTACCTAAATAGTATGTAATAACTACTTACTAAAGACAAATTATTAATTACTAGTGTTATGTCACAGAAGTTTTAAGCTTATAGTTTTTTTGTGGTTAGTTAGTTTAAGTTTAATTTGATTAGATCTTTTAGATGTATAAAAATAGATTAAGAATATATTTTTACTGGTTCTTATTGGCTAAATATGAACTGTACGGTAAACCTATATATTTTAGTAACTGAGTGATAGCTATGATTTTAATGTCATGAATACGCTGTACAAAGCAATAGCGTGCTTTGTATATCGGCTAAGTTCGAACCGAGGCGGCATACTATCAGATATTGTATTTCTATGATTTATCGAAGCTAACTACTTATTTGTATAATGCTGTTTGGAAATGCATTATATATTTTATAATATTTAATAAGAGCGGAGTTTTTCCTTATTTTTTCTTTGGATGTAATGTCCACTGAAACTTAAATATTATTAGTTTGACAAAATCGATGTCATTACCATGTAAGTACACTTGATTTTTGTGTTAAATTTTTTTTATTTCTGTTTTCTGTATTTTGTATTTCTGTTGACATACGTAGCAAAATTTATTTTAAATTACCTTTTTTCGGTCTTCCATTAATAAGTTTGAGTTTACTTGTTTGAATTTCTTTGGATTAGGCTGTGAAATCCTGTGAATGTATGAAACATTGTTAACAATAAATAATTGTGTTGCTTTTCATTGTGTTTATTCTTTTTAATTTTTTGAGAAATTTAATCGATCAATACAAGATCCTGCTTCGTTTGCCTTTAAATGGAATTGAACGGATAATAATGTATAGTGGTTTAGATATTTAGTAAATCTCTTTAAAGATTGTCAAAGATATAAAACTAACTCGACTTGATCAATAAATATTCACTCAGGCTGACGTTTGTATGTTAATTGGACGTTTTAAATATACTAATGGACTATCTTCGCTGATAAGTTATAATGATTAGCCTACCTACAATAATAATGTACAATGTCAAGGTTTCCATATCAACGTCGGTGCACTAAACGGAACTGTTTCTCACACGACATAAACATGTGAAGCGATAATATTATTGATTCCATTGGCGTTCGGATAACTCTTTAGACTGATCAGGGTCAGAATTATGTACACTGAGAGGCATGCCAAAGTACAATATTATACTCCATCCGGTTGCTAAAGATGTTGATAATACCATGTGGACAACATTTTTATAAAGTGTAGATTAAATATGTGTAATTTTTATATATTAAAAGTAAAAAGGTAGACATTCACAATGTTGTATTGAAATGTCGTAAAATAATTGAACTTGATAATGTTTTACAGCACAAATAGTGTAGGGAGAACATAAAAAAATCACATTGAAATTATTAATCTTTTTCATCTATCTTTCGGATGTAGTTTCTACGACTTGTATATGACTTGTTGCGAAATATCATTAAATAAAATATTTGAGTGGTGTATGTTGTCAACTGATTGAGACTGATTAACAATCAGTATGCGGTCCCTGTGCCAAGATGAGATGAAGAGTGGCTATTTTTTTAAGACAAGATTTACATGGATGGGCAAGGTGTATTGCAAAAATTCTATAATAATGGAGCAGTTCGAGTAATCGCTGCAGTACCTACACGAATTTTTATTGCGCAGTTTGAAAAATTTATAATACGGGTATTTTAGGCTTAGAAAAAAGATATTCCAAGTGTATTTATAATAAATAACTTATACATGAAATCCATACTAATATTATAAATGGGAAAGTGTGTCTGTCTGTTTGTCCGTCTTTCACGGCAAAACGGAGCGACGAATTGACGTGATTTTTTACATGAAGATAGTTGAAGGGATGGAGAGTAACATAGGCTACTTTTTATCCCGGAAAAATCGACAGATTCCACGGGATACGCAATAAAGGCTTCGCTCAAAAACTACTCCACAGATTTTCATGCAGGTTTCAACAAAAGATAGAGTGATTCTTGAGCAAGCTTTTGCGGTATTTTTTTCATCGCCTTCAACTTTCGCGCCATAAACCGACTTCCGCGCATATGTAGCCGTGGGCAAAAGCTACCCTTAACCCTCTATAGACCCAAACCCGAAATCCACGCGGGCGAAGCCGCGGGCAGAAAGCTAGTAACTTGAATGAAATAACTTATAAAAAAAAGTCAGTGATAACATTCTCATTCTGAGCGTCATGCTCGATTCTTGTTCCGAGAGCTACATTCTTGTGCAGATGGTAGATAGATGTCCTCCGGCATCGAGGCACGCCGATTTAAAGATGTCGCCACCTCTGAGGTCCCGGGTTCGAGTTCCAATGGAGGTGAATATTTTTGTGTTATGAATAGTATATGTGTAGCTTTTTTGGGAGTAAGACTCCTGGCTCATTCGTTACCCATGAAGTCTATGTAAACTATTGAAAACTTACACACTTGACCTCCATTTTCCCGTACGATCCGTACGTCCAGGAGGAAGTCAGGGGCTTAGGCGATTGAAGGTAGATATAATTTGCATCTATATCCGTCTTGTCTTTCGTCGATATCTGATAATATTCGCTGTAAAAAGATCTATTTCTGGTTTTACAATCTTCATCTACTTTATAATATTATCATTATCATTAATACAGAAAAAAATCCCTACTCGCCAAAAGTATATGCTCAATCATTAATACTTATATTGCACTAAGCAATGTGTCATAGGCTGTTATCTCAAATAGGTTCAAGCGGGAATATAGTTGGCTAAAATTAAATTCAAGTGGATTTATCATAGGTGGGCTGTTATCAAAAAAAATAGGTTTCAAATCATAAAGCAATCTATTTATATATTGAAAAATTAAAATTTCTCATTCACTGGATTTATTATATGGTGAGGATTATTTTTATTGTGCATAACTTGTCATTAAAGTCGAGTGTTAAGGATTTTCATGAATTACTGACATATATAATGCCTGCATCGTATATTTTTATTATAATGTAATATACACACTTCTGGACACATCTATTGGCCCACCTTAGAGTTTAGGTTTCGATGGCTCCTACCGAAATATGATTGCTAGATTGAACAAAAAACTATTGATGCAGTTTTAAACCTGATACATTTTACCATTCATCGTATTGTTTTAAATTTGAATTCAGAATGCCATACAACATTGAACAAGTCGGGTATGCGCCTTGTTAAAGGCAATTGATTTTTGACTAAAAAACAATGTTTTATCAAATAAAGGTTTGATTTAATAACGCGTGTTGCCTCCATGGGCATCTACCACAGCTCTCATACGATTAGGCATAGAGTTTATCAACCGCTCTATGAAATTTGAGGGATCATCTCCCATTCCTCTTCTATGGCGGTTTTCAACTGCTGCATCGTCAGGGCAACTGGCTGACGAGCCCTAACACGTCTTTTTAGCTCGTCCCACATGTGCTCAATAGAGTTCAAGTCTGGGCTTCTGGCTGGCCAGTCCATAACTGTGATGTTCACATCCCGAAGATATTCCCTGACGATGCCGGCCGTATGGGCTCTTGCATTATCATGCATAAAAAGGAAATTTGGGCCCACATAGTCCGCATATGATATCACGTGAGGTTCTAAGCACTCACGAATGTACCTTTCAGCATTTAATGCTGGCAGCCGTGGTCCTGTAACAACCTCAAGTTGAGTTTTGCCGCTCGCGGATATACCGCCCCAGACAGCCCATGAGCCACCGCCATAAGCAACCCTGTCTTCAAAGCAGCATTGTGCGAAGCGCTCTCCTTTACGTCGGTAGACCTTCTTCCTTCCATCATTGCCATGTAACACAATTTTAGACTCATCAGAAAAGAGTACACGGCTCCAATCTTGCTGTGTCCAATTTAAATGAGTGCGTGGGAAATGAAGGCGCGCTATTCGGTGGGCTCGCTTTAGTTTGGGCCCATTAACTGGCTTATGTGGTACCAAATCGCGGCCTGAATAAGTGTCACAGCTTGGGCGGCGACTTCAGGTGAAGTATCCATAGATTATTATTGATAGAACCTCACCTTAATGTTAAAAATAAGTAATGTTTGTTGCAAAACCAAAGATATCAATCACACTTTTAAGAATTAAATCCAAGTAAACCAATAAAATCAAGTTTTCTTAGTATTCGATTATTTCACATCAACAAACAGGCTCCAAATTGTCTTTTGTTTCTTTAAATTCTGTGTTCGAAATTCAAAAAAAGACTTTTGAATGAAATTGTGAATGTGCCAGGTTCAAGACTGCATAAACACTTTTTGCTCGACATAATATAAAATTTTAGCTAGGACCAAACGAAACTGAAAATGCTAGATGGGCCAATAGATGTGTCCAGAAGTGTATATATTCGCAATATTAAAATTGTTGATTCCTTTCAGTATGGCCAGAATATACTTTAACTAACTTTAAACTCTGAATAACAAATTGTTTGCAGACAAGCAGTCTGTTTATCTGATAGCCAGTATGTAGAGACTGAAGCTTGGATATGATTTTTAATCGATTCCTAACAAATCTGAAACCCCTAAGCCAGTGGTTCTCAAACTTTTTAAATGACGGAACCCTTTTGGGAATACTTGATGGAACCCTACAATAAAACAATTGTTTTTATAAGTGTATTCTTTATTAATCAGCATAATAAAAGTAAAATGTAACAGTTACTCATTATTATTTACTTCACCACTTGGCAAGGACGATAATAGAAAACTTTAAAAAAGAAAAAATCTAACTAGTGGGAGGTATGAAACTGTTTTTTATTTTTCATCAATTGGTTGATATCAGGTTTGATGGAAGAAAGTTGGAGTCTCATATCAGCTTCGGCGTCCAGTCTATTGCGATATTTTGTTTTTGTGGCTGCATAAGTAGAAAATCCTGTTTCGCACAAATATGTAGATGGGAACGGGAGAAGAATATCCAGAGCCATTTGGCCAAGCATTGCATATTCATCTTGGATTCTGCACCAAAAATCATAGAGAAGCGTCGTTTTGAATAGTGACTCCATACTTGTATCGGATGAGATTTCTAAAAGAGATTCATATATCTCGTTTGACATGTTTTCAGGCTTTTCCAAATTAGGTAAAAAAGAATTATGAATCCATGAATTCACTTTAATTTTTGTATTGTGTTCTTCGGGAAAATACTTTTCAAAAGATGCGCGCAACGAACTGAGGTAATGGACCAATTCTGCAAACATATCATCTTCGAACATTTCTAAGTCGTTTTCTCTTATAAACTCACTGAGTAACGTAAAGCTTTCTATTTCTTTCTTACCAATGCAAATGATCAGAAAATCTAATTTTCTTTTAAAAGCAGTTATTTTATTATAGGCCTGAAACACTGTGTTACCTGTTTGCCTTGCAACGATAAATTCAATTCGTTAAGTTTTTGAAAGATATCCGCCATAAAAGACAATCGAAACAACCAATTTTTATCATACAAACGGTCCTTCAAATTAAAAGAAGTATCTACTGAAAGAAACATTTGTAACTCGGCTCTGAGTTCAAATAGCCTTGTTAAAGTTTTACCCCGAGACAGCCATCGCACTTCTGTATGGAGCAGCAGTGTTTTATGTTTGCTGCCATAATCTTCACACAATAATGAGAACAATCGGGATTGTAGTGGTCGTGATTTGATAAAATTAATTATTTTTACAGCTTCATCCAAAACTAATTTTAGATTTGACGGCATTTGCTTCATCGCAAGTGCTTGTCTATGCAGAATAGAATGACTGGAACTACAATTAGGTGCTTTATTTTTCATTCGTGACACTGCTCCTGCTGTTTTACCTGTCATCGCCTTGGCCCCATCTGTACAAATATCAATACAATTGTTCCAACTGAGATTATTTTCTTCAAAGAATATATTTATTTTATTAAAAATTTCTTCCCCGGTAGTGTTTGTAAGCAGCGGTGAACACATAAGCATGTCTTCTTCAAAAGAACTTTTATATGGATATCTCACAATAACCAGCAGGATAGCCAAACCAGCGAGCAATCAGTCGACTCGTCCATTTGCAAGGCGAATCGTGTATTTTGTAGACGTGTAACTAGTTCTTGTTTGACGTAGCTTGCCAGATCATGGATTCGTCGTGAAACAGTATCGTTTGATAGCGGAACAGTAGATAGATGCTTTGCAGATTTTTCATCGAGCATACATTTTGTTATGTCTAATACACATGGTTTTATTAAATTCTCAGCGATAGTGTGCGCTTCACCTGCTTGTGCAATGCGATAGCTAACTAAATATGATGCCTCCGTGGCCTTTTCGTTGATAGTTTGTGTTACATGCATCATATTTTTTTGACTTTCTTTCTTGTCTTTAGACTCGGGGTGTACAGTTTCTAAATGTCGGCGCAATTTGGCTGGTGCCATGGAACTATTAGGAAGCAGTTTACTACAAGAGCATGCAGAGAGGTGAGCCGTTGGAATCAACAAATCCGAAACTGATATAAGATTCATAATACTTCCTTTTTTTCGTTTTTGAAACCGTCAAGCTTGACGTCGTGGCATCATCTTCTGGATCGGTGATTGCTATATTCTCCGCGCGCACTGCTTTTGAACATTCAGCGTTATTAGAAGATGTTGTTGCAACACGTTTAACACCTTTAAGCCAACGTTCCATTCTTCTTTATTTATACAATGTAATGTAATGTTACACGTCAGGATAGTGGGGTTTAAATAATGAACAATCGTTACTGCGTATAAGAGACTAAATTTAGCACCTACAGTGAAAAAATGTACCTATAAAACTGAGACAACAGAATACAGCAGGCAGTAAAACAATGAACACTAGTTTCTCGCTAGCGAGCTTGTAAGTAGGTAGTAAACTTATCGCTCCGAACGCTAATCGTCAACTGACGACGCACGACTTTTTTTTTTTTCCTCAGGAGAGGAAGGCTGAGAATCCTCACAAGGAGTACGAAATGTATCCAGGATACCCCCGCAACGGCAAGTGTCACGGAGGTTATGTCGGACTCCACGCGACCGGAACGGTCCAGCCACGTGACCTACCGACTAAACTCAGCCTGGCCTAGGTTCTAAAACCATATAGGCAAATCGTGAGGGCGACCGCCCCTCAGAAGAGGGGCGATACAGCACGACGCACGACGCGCTATCGTTTTTTTTTTTTCCTCAGGAGAGAGGCTGAGAATCTCGATACCAACTCAAAAATAGTCGAGTCGACACCTTGATGATCGATCCAACAAGAGCACCAATAAAATCAGAGGAGTTTTAAAAATGGTGTGGCGTACTAAACAAATCGGCGCTGCCCTTTAAAAGTTAGCGCGAAAAGCTCGTCGCCAAAGATTGGCCAGTGATGGTTCACAATGCAGCAAGCTGCAAGTAGCTAACTAAGATGGCGGCAAGATGCCGCCTTCTAAGCTTAGCAGCGTCTGAGTATCAGAAATAGGCCGTCGACGAGGAGCGGAGACGACGACGCCACGACGCGCTATCGCCGCTTTTATACTTAGTCCTAGACTTCTCGAATATTCTCAAAAATAGTCGAGTCGGCACCTGACAAAGGTAAAAACAGAAACCTAGGGTTGTAAACAATATCGACTTTATCCTTTAAAAGTTAGAGCAATCGCTTGCAATTCAGAGCTATCAGAAACTGCGCGCTCACAATATCTTTAAGTTTGCCGCTGGTATTCGACACGCGCAGCGACCAGACAAGGTGTTTATTTTTTTTCTAAATCTTGTGGAACCCCGACAGAGGTATCACGGAACCCTATTCCGCGGAACACACTAGATAGCTGCCCTAAGCTATCGAATCGTATCAATATCCTAATAGAAGGTGTATTCAACTTTAAGAGTTTAAGTTATTCTATTTGACACTTTATATATTTAAATATATATTTTTAAACATAATAACACAAAATATCGATAGAAATACCAGTCCTTGTACATACATTATCATACTTATATCCAAAACGTATTCGTTATGGGTCTCGTTTGTCTTGATGTGTTGCCAATATAGTGTTTGATAAATCTATGAAGAGTTACAATAGAATTTTTATTTTAGTTTATTCCGATTCCATATTCAATGTAACGCTCCTATCAGAACACGAAACAATATTGGTTGTAAATTATTGTTTTATAGGAATTTTAATCGGATTTGTAATCTAGTTGTTGAATTAATTGTAGAAATATACTTTTGAGAACTATCTTACCCACTTGATAAAATACAATAAACGGGTCAAAAGTTATATTTGCAGCATGAACATGATTGTAAACATTGGGCGTGCACATTGACTGCATGAACAGTGATAACCTGTTGAAATTTCACATTACGTAACTTGAATTAATTCATTATGACATAATTATTTCTATTACGTTCATCTTTACTATGCACCAATATGAGCACTTCGTACTTTTCTTCTTCGTGCTATCTTACCAGTTCTTTCTTAGGCACACCCCGTATTATGATTTATATCCACATTCACTATCATAACTGTAATTGTAATTTGATTCATACGTTCTAATCACGTGTATCTGTATCCGTCAGTAGTGGTATTATCAATCTTTTATATAAAGTTGAGTGTGAATTAAAATACTTAAGGTAGGTGAATTATTCTATCTGTATTGCATCAGTTTTATCCATATAGTTCAAGTAATGCACTCGGTACATACTAAAAGATACACCCAATAGTATGCGAAATATCCTGTCTGCATTATATTATTGTGTGCATGACATTGAATGTTTCCAAAAGGCTTTATATTATTAATATGTAAAATATATATAAATAAAAACTGTCCGCTAGATTTTCACGCTACGAGCCACTCACCCGTATTGAAATACAATTGCCGGTTGTATTGTATTGTGTTATAAGCTTAAAACTTATAACGCTGACCATCGCAATGCGACACCGTGGTGGCGAGTAGTCGAGATCATATCAGAGCGAGTTGCGACACAACACGACATATATGTCCAATATGTCGCTAACTATATTAAATGCACAAAACTGATACGTTTCTGGTTCATCAACATACATCACGACACGCAAATGTTTCCGGCGTAAGAACAAATTCAGGATTTATATGGGTTGGGGCTAACAAAACGTACAATTAAAAGCTGTCAATACTGGTTGGTATCAAATATCTGAATATCGACACATTTTTAAATTTTAAAGAATGTAAGTCTCGTATTTATTATCAACTTAATGTTTAATTTCACTTTCATAATATTTGGGTGTCATTTAAATATGAATCTTAAGCTAGAAAAATGAATGAATTCTAAATTAATTATAATTAACTTTATTTGCTTTTGTCCAGAGGAAGGTAAAGCTTTCTATTGCCCTAATGTTGACCTAAATCATGAATAGCGACATGATTTAAACATATTAATAATTTTAATAATGTGTTACAAAATTTTGATGATACCAAATAAATTAATTAGTATAGCAGCCAGAGGCATTAATCACAAAAAAAAACATATATATCAAATTTATAAAAAACGTATATAGTAATTTATGCAATTTAAAAAGTAGTTAAAGCATTGATAAGTTAATGTACTTAAATCAAATACTTTTATTAGATATTCGATACTAAGCTTCATGTAAAACATATGTTACTAGCGTACTCGTATTCCCACTATACCTAATAGCATAATACGAGTGACAGCTGTCACTGAATACCTGTGTACAATTTTAAGATTGTATAGCAAAAATAAGTGTCATTATTATAGATGTCTATAATAATGACACTTATTTTTGCTATATTATAATATGTATAATATCAATTTTATGGTATTTAGAATTGTATTTCAAAAGCAACTCTATCGATGAGCAATTTGGTCAACTGTATAAAAATATTTTACCGCACTATTCTATCCATTTAATAAAATACAATGAACGAGAGAAAAGTCACGATGGTAAAGAATGAGCACGATATTCGCTGCATGATTAATGATAACCTGTTGAAATTTCGCTTTACGTAACTTCAACTTATGACATTATAGTGTCAGTGAGATATTTCTGACAATAAGTATTGTTAATTATTACACGGCAATCGCTAATTATTTATAAAAAATATTTTAAATTTAAGTACATAATTTTAACAGTCTGCAGTTTAAACAATAATGTCTTTTTTAGCATTGGACAAATGGGCCCGTTGCTTCAAGATCATTTCCCACAACGGAGGCATAATCAAATCGGCGTATAAGTTCTGGCGTTTTGATACACTTAAGGTAACGTGCCGTTCGGAAGTAATAATTTTATGATGTGCACCTTTCGGCATTCATTTATATTTCATACATTCCGTAGATGTTCATAGATGCGCTACTCCTCCTTGTTAATCGACTCAACACGATTTCTTTTCCATTTATCTTAATCATACATCATACAACACACCAACAATTCAACATGTAGCTTTTCTGTGCTATTCATCCATTCTTGCAGGCATTTCCCTGCCTGATTTCCATCCATATTCATAACCATAACTCTTAAGATAATATGATTCATCAGTCCTAATCCGACGCGTCCATCCTTCACTGGTGGTATCTACAAACTTTTCTTCATACAGGGTTCCTCATTCATTCCTAATATTAACCATCAAAATCACACACATCCATCTTAATATTTTGACGATCGCTACTTAGTCTCTTCTTTCATCCTAATCTTTTGTTGCTAAATATTCTTAGTGTAATGGCACTTGTAATATAATTAGTATGTCAGTGAAAGCATTTGTCCCTTCATTAAGTTGAAACTGAAAGATAAAGTAATTATATTGCTGTTTTATCAATATTCCACGTGACAATTATTTCCTAAATGATTAAGGCCGGCGCCACTTTGGCTTCCCGCGCTTCTTCAAGCGCTTACGGCCCCTTTTATGGGCCTGCGCTGCATCACCTTCTCTCCTGAGGGGGCGGTCGCTCTCATGATTAGCTTATGTTTAATTATATATTAATTATATATTATCATTAATCACGCAGCGAATGTCGTGCTCATTCTTTACGATAGTGACTTTTCTCTCGTTCATTGCATTTTATTAGAACTTAGGCATAATGCTGACTTTAGTCGGTAGGTCACGCTGGTCAGACCGTTCTGGCCGATGTGTAGCCCGACATAATCATGGTAACACTTGCTGTTCCCCAGTTTACTTCCAGAATTTACATATACGTTTGCATTATAAATCGGCCTTTAGTTCATAGATATTAAGGTTACTATTGTTATACGAACATTACCCTCCTACAAAATAATATTTACCTGTTTCCCGAAACATCGGAAGTGCACTCTTTGGTACAAAAAACAATATTTTTTTTAAATTTTAGTTTATTATTAAAATCACCTATACTTATTGTATAGTCGGCGCCAGGTCAAAGTAAACAGTGGAACTACGAAAATAGCTTTTATCGCGTAGGGAATAGAGGCGGCTTCAAGGTGAAATACATTGAGTTCGTAATATGGAAAATGCGAAACTGTTGATATATAACACTGTCAGTAGTTTTTCTTAGAATTTCGAACTTTATCAAACTATCGTTATTCGATTCGCTAATAGATTTACATAAACAGGGATCTAACGGAATTCCTAAACACTAACTCGTCTTATCGACATATTCACATCATGCTGCTGCACGGGTAGATAATGATTTATGGTTACGTATGGTTGAAATATCGTCAGACACTGATAAGGCGTAAAGGTTAAAAAATTTCAGTTTCGTATCCAGAAATATCAAGCGATGACTATTTATTATAAATTATTCTGTGAACGCTAGCAGCGTAGGGTATATTAGTCTGGATGCTGAGATCTATGTTCAACGGTGCTTCTCTCGGCTTGAAGGATAATGATCATGAAACCACAGAGTATGTAACATCGTCATCTTAACTTAAATAAAAATAAATTAAATCTCACGAATGTTCATTATTATAAAAAGATTTGTAGTTTTTTAATTATACATAAAATTATTCATGCCTTGAAACTTCATTAGATACCGTTGTTTACAAAAAAATGTTTTATTTGCTATTCGGAACACAATCATTGAATTGTAATGATTGAGGGAATCAGAAGAAACTTACGTGTAGTAATTAAAAAACGTTTGCGTATATTTTCAGGAGGGAAGGTTGGTCGGCACCGATAAAAATGGTAATAAGTACTACGAGAACACATATTACATGCTCGGCCGCAGCCGCTGGGTCGAGTACAATCATTGCGTTAGGTGGGACTATAACGCGAGCCAGGTACCCATTAATAATGACATGTAGTTAAATGATTTGCTTTGTGATTTTCCGACTTATTTTCCAAGAAATAACACGTTATAATGTGACATTTTGTGTTTCATGCATTTATCTTGGTTCTCCATGCAAACCATGATGTAAGAATGACACTATATTATCATAGTCGTAACTTCCCTTGGTTAATAGGGCTTAGGACGGTAATTACATTGACACATTGTTACGCAGTAGAAGCTTACTACTTTTTTTTATAGGATAAGGCAGCAAACGAGCAAACGGATCACCTGATGGTAAGCGATAACCGTTGCCCATGGACACCAGAGGAGTCACAGATGCGTTGCCGGCCTTTAACTTATTTCTCAATGAAAGTATAAATTGACACTTTCTTTTTGTAACTCACTTAGCAAACTTCTGCAATAAGTCACAGCATGTTGTGAAAGTTTTATATATTAGTAATATGGTTAGTGATGTAGTTAATATACCATATCATAATTCCTGGAGTTTGGTTAAAATCAATCAGACTAAGTCTAATACCAGATCTTAATAAAGTGGTGTGTCATTCTTATTTTAAATGCGAGAGGTACGCAATAATTTTATTTTTTCCTTTTCGTTGTGGTAAACTAGTATTTTTTTTTGTTCCGCTGAGAAAAATGCATTGAATTGTATACCCCGGCTGCGGAGAGCCGGCGGTTATGTGGGGCTCTCCTCCCCAGAAGGCCCTAGGCTCCCAGGAGGCCTATCCACTAAAAACGTCAGCGATGGCCTTCGTCAGGCATGTAGGGAGCCCCCGGGAACGCTAAGCGACTTCCGGGAACCCCCAGCCTCTGCTCCCCTGCGATGCTCCAGGGGAGCCCTCCTCGGGGAGACAACTACCTCCCCCGACCTCCTACACCGACGACGCTCCCCTGTCATAGGAGGGGAGTGGTCCCTCACGGGTCGCCGTAACTTACTCGCGCCCGTCGGCGACCCACGGCGGCGCCGCAGCTGTGCTACCGAGCCCGGCGCCGCCTCCTTCTGGAGCACTGCAATCAATGCCGGCAAAGACAGATCTCGCCCGATCTCTGCGAAGACTCGGCGCTCGGAGGCCCACGCGGGGCACTCCTCCAGCGTGTGCTGGGCCGAGTCGAGGTCGCATGCGCAGTGGTGGCATCGTGTCGTTCCCTCCCGTCGTATTCGACACAGATACTCACCGAAGCAACCGTGCCCGGTGAGCATCTGAGTCAATTGGTAGGTGACCTCCTCCTTCCCGCGGAGTGGTAAACTAATACTTATTCCGAAAAAATATGTTTCTAGTAATCACTTATATAAATACATCAAATGTGTCTCTGTGTTGCATTACCAATTCGTAATATAATAATAAAATCATGGTATTTACTAATTATATTACCTTTAAACCGGAACACAGAACACTCGTTGCCTTGCGGCAGTGATAGGTGAGATGGAGGTGCCTAAGTAAACGTCCCAGGTACAATCTTCATTCGATAAATTCGTCAACTTTCAGCTATATGTCTTCCATAGCTTTTAATTTCGTAAAAGCTATGGAAGACACGGTTCGAACAGCGGTCGAATAAGGCTACTGCCCAAGTGTCTTTGGGTTCGATTCCTGTACAGGATAAATATTTCTATGGCCTGCATATATTTGTTCCGGCTTGGGAAACTTTTGGAGTGGGGAACACAAAAGAACACATGGGAGATTATATGTCTGTAACTACAGGTACGTAACAGGATAATATTCATGTACCAACACTGGCATATTATGTGTGATTGAATATATGCCTACAGTTTCTAATGAAAAGAAAAACTATGTTATGTTATAGTAGTGTTATCATAACCTTTAATTGTATTACATTTTGGGCCGTAAATTGAGTGTACTACAGTACTTCGACACATGGTAATTCAGCTGAGAATTGATTTGTAAATGTTGTTTTATATTAAAAATTTCTATGATTGGTAGGCATATGTTAATGTTGGTTGCTCAAGGTGGACCGACGATATTCGGTGAAGATCGCAGGAAGGTCCATGACGCTAATGCAATGCAATGCACAACGATCGTTGTCAGCCTTCGAGGCTTATGTTTACCTGTGGACGTCTATTTGAAATGATGATGGTGTTAAAGTGAAGATTCTGTAGAAAAAACACTTTTTTCTACAATATCTTCACTTCTGATACTCAGCGGATACTCGATACTTTGATTATTACATCATTAAACATCTATATTTATTTCTCAACATTTACTTTTCTATCTTTTCTAAGCATCTATCTCATTTTCATCGAATTACCCTAAGATAGACTGGTAAAGATTGCCTGCATTAAGTCCAATTTATATACTGTATATTAAAAATAAATGTATAAAAAATTTGTCTTAGAAGAGGAATACGTTTCCTACGACACCTTAAATAAATTGAATAGAATTGAATTGTATGGTTTATAGGTGGCGTGATATCTATCTATGCTTGTGATAGGTGACACCCGAATGGTATGGCTGGTTGCACTACAAGACTGACTGCTTGCCGCATGAGGATCCCGCCAAGTACCGTATATCCTGCTGCCCTTTTACCCACCGATGGCTGCTTCCGGCTGAGGAGAATGTGACGGGCACCATACTCGCCTTTTACCCGTACAGTACCGTAAGGGCGTCTATCCAAGCGTGGGATGGTATGAATATATTTTTAAACATTTGCTTAAAAAGTAAACTTTGTGTGTGTGTGTGATTATCGTAAGGAAGTTTCCCCACTAGAAAAGGTGGGTTGAGATCATGATTATCTCAACACACCTGATGACATTACTTAGTTGCATGCATATAATTATTTGATTGTACAACAATAGTATAAAATAGATTTTATGGTTGAGATCTACATTCGGCTTTTACATTGCAAGATGATAAAATAAGAATTAAGAATATACATTAAAATGAGATCGACTTTGATGGATATACTTTATCCACAGGAGCATAAACAGCACATAAAAACTACTATAACTGGTAACATAATATAGTTTAAGTCACTGCATAGATATGATTATTTCTGACGCAATATTTGATTTATACTTTTTATAAGCGAGACTAGGTGATTATAGGAAGATCCTCAGGATCCATAGGTTTGGTTCCCCACGTGGGCATATATAGTTTTCTCCATGGTTTGGTTAGTTGTAGGTTTTCTGAGTTTTTGCTGTTTTAGCTAAATTTGTCGCCATAATAATGTTATTTGGCGACAAATTTAGCCGAATAAAGTCGAACACAACAGTGCTATTAATAATGTTATTAATAACACTGTTGTGTTCCGACAGTTTTAGGTGAGATCCTCAGTTTTATTACAGTTTAGGCCAAACTCTTTTATACCTTATCATCACTATAAGGTGAGATGAAAGCTTTCACTAAGATTGATTAAATGAATTAAGATTGATTAAAGTGTTGATTAAAATGTTGATTTTTAATGGGTGGATTCATCCCTGTAAATTTAGACTAAGGGGGTAGATTTATATCCACCATAACCGACTTTTACACCCGCTATGTTCCATTATTCTTTATTAGTCTCTATTATAATTTCATACATTCCCTCATAGCGCCACTTATGGTGATAATAACTCCTTAGCCAAAACAGCTAAAAAATATGAAAAACATAACGAGAAGAATTACCATACGAAACTCTGTTTAAAACAAAAAATCATTAGATTCTATTTGCATTGTTCAAAAATCATATCAGTAAGAAATATAGAAATATTGCTTATGATTTTCTATTTTTTTTGTAATTATGAATACCGAAAAAATATTTTTTACAAATAAGTATATACTTTATGAAGTAAGTTGTTGATACGATTTGTTATTAAAAAGCGTGAGAAGGCGAAGGTTTTTATTGGCACGGGTTAGTAATAAGTACCTATACTATGACATTTTTCAATACCTACATAACAAATATAAATTTTAGAAAATGGTGTATTTTTGTAACAACATATTACAATATTTACGAAACTTTTTCTCTTTATTGCTTATTCATTTGCGATAAATATTTATGTGAAAATAACCATATAAAATAATTTTGACATTATAGAACTAAGGTATTCATTAATATTTCGTCGTTAAAAATCATATTTTATTCTATCATCGACAACACCTTGCTATTCAAGTTTTTAATAAAAGTATAAAGTTACTGCTTATTATATAATTTATATTTCAAAAAAATTAATTTAAAGCTGCAAATGTAACGATTGAGTTTGTAAACGATTGTGAAAAATGCATTAATAAAATTCAATAACGAAACATGTTTCAATAATATGTTACTAGTACGAATAGAATCATCTTTATTCAAATTTTATTTCTACAATTGCTAAATTATATTTCGTTAAGCCAATTGTGCGAGAAAGATTGGCTTGTGATTTTTTAATGATATAAAAATATAAAAATACAAAATACCCTTGTTTTCTATGTTTGTGGGATAGTAGAGCCAGAGAGCCACACTAGACAACAACTGACTAGCCACCAAGACACGGTTTAACTCCCGGCAAGAAAAACGTTATAAAAACCACTTTGGTCCCCCAGAAAAGGTTTAATAAAAGGTTTATGAAGAGATATATTAAATTGGGACTAATTAAGCAATTCGCAAAATAATTGCAAAAAGATGGGAATTGTTTTATGTCATATGTTCCAAGGGTCCGAAATTGTCTGAAGAAAAATTAAAAGAAGTAGTTTTCACTGGCCCCGATATAGGAAATTATAATCTGATCCCTTCTTACCCAAGTCAATGGCAGAAATCGAAAAAAAAGCCTGGGATTCTTTCAAAAATGTAGTGCAAAAGTTCTCGGGTAATATTGAGGATTCCGCATATAAAATTATTGTACAGCGCATGCTGACAGCGTATAAAGCTCAAGGATTTAGGTAAGATGAGTTTAAAGTTTTAGAAGACGCTACTAAGAAAGATGGAAAATAAAAATTTGGGATAATTTAAATAAAAAAAAAATAATTTGTTTGTTTGTTGTGATAAATAGTTGATAATTCTCATTATTGTTTATGTTATCTATACTAATATATAAAGCTGAAGAGTTTGTTTGTTTGTTTGTTTGAACGCGCTAATCTCCGAAACTACTGGTGCGATTTGAATAATTCTTTTTTTGTTGGATAGTCCATTTATCGAGGAAGGCTATAGGCTAAATAACATTACGCTATGACCAATAGGAGCAAAGACAGAGCGGTAAATGTGTAAAAAACGGGGAAAATTATTCATTTTTGAAGGCTTTCTTTGCGTGCGCTGCGAAAACGCTTCAAGATACACAAAAAATATGTATGAAAGAATTATTCCTCTATACATGATCTAAAAAAAGTCCGCGACGGCATATGTCTATCTTTTAAGGTTTAGTCACAATGACCGTTTTTATGGTACCAAATTTGGTCGAAATAATTTGTTTAAGTTGTATCAACATAATAATATTAATCTTTATTCAAATATAAATATAAATATGTTGTTGGTTAACCAAAAATCTGCCGGAAGTCACTATTCCACGCGGACGAAGTCGCGGGCAAAAGCTAGTTTTGCAATATAACTATACGTGATAGAGAGTAATAGTAGATAGAGAGACATTATTTTTGGAATCAGCTTACCTTAAAACATATAATTCAGCAGAAATATCTCCTGCAACTGAAAAAAGTTTTTTTTATAGCTCAAGCGCAATACGCACAATGGTTGAAATACCACCATGGGTATCATATTCTTTAAAAAAGCTCCGAATTCTAACCGTGCCATTTTTATACATATAAGTAACTTTAATAGCCTTCATTAAAATAGAGCTTTATTTTTTATTTTTTTAGATATTACGCGAAATGACGAGACGGAGAGATTTGAAACGAAAATTCACCCCAACACTCATTGTCAAACTTCTTGTCCCCGTATAATGGCCTGTGGTCTTATTTAGCAAATAACTGAATGAGTTCAAAACAGAGAGAAATGTTAAAATAATTTACATAATTACAAACACTTTACGTACGTTGCTGCTGGCGAAATGCTGCTATAGAGTTGATAACTTTAAATTAATTTATTAGAATTATGTATTGATTTAGCCATTTGATATGTTTATTAAATTGTTAATCTGTGTTTGCTGTTGTTGTTGTTTGCATGTGTAACGATTTTTTATGATTGATTTTATTAACGATTTTATGTTCCCAAATATTGTGATTTATATTTTAGAATTTTAGAATACATTGAACTTTGACTGTGAATAAATGAAAGTAAATTAAATAGCGGAGAGATAATTATTCTTTCATACAGTAGAGCGATTAGACTATCACCAAAAAACAGACCACATCAAGTCATCTTATTTTAACGAAGTTTAAAAGTTCAAAATAATTTCTTGTAAAAACAAGACCCTGAAAACTTTTCACTTTGATTGTATCACATGTTTGTGAAATAGCACTATCTGAGATGAATTTCCTTAAAATCGGGTTGATGAATATCTCCAGGTTTTAATGACAATAGCCTTTAAACGAACTTTACTAAACTTCGCATTCGCATTCAGTGCAGTGTATCAATACTTTGCTCTTATCATTGAGTCTTCACCTCAAAGGATAAGCATTAAAAAATCACAGTGTTGGAACTGCGTCGGAACTTTGACTGATATGTGTGAATTGAACTTTGATCGGGCTTACAAGTAGTTATATCATCTCTATCGGCGTTAACTGAATTTTGTTTACTTTATCTTAGAGATAAAATTGATACATTGATTGACCAACTGATATGAATGTTAAGGCTGCGGCCTAAAATTTACTTTCCGTCATCTCTAGAGTTACGAGCTTTTTAATAATAGCAAGAGATGGCGTTACTGGTAGAGCCGGTGGTATTCCATTCAAAGAAAAGAGCAAATTGAATAATTGTATGACTTTGAGCTACTTTTAAAATTTAATACTTACAAATGATATTCACACTCATAAAAATTTAATAACTAGTAAATAAATAACCGATAGTTTATGTATTGAATTATTAATAAAGTATATATAAAGCAAGTAAGTCGAGACCGATATGCCAAGATGGCGCTGTTTTGTTTTTACTAATAGACTATTAAACTTTTTTGTTTAATAATAATATACAAATTATAATGTATTAATGTTGTACTGCATCGGTAAATTATTGTACTTGATTAGAAGAGAAAATTATTCATGGTAAATAAATAACCCTTTTTCGTAAAGAAGGTTACTACAATACATTGCAATACAAGCTTTGCTTGGGCTTAATTAATAATAAATAAATATAAATTAGATTATCATCTATTATTAATGATAATAAATTATAATGGCGACATTGTTATCACGATGTCAACATATATCAGTGTACTGCGCATAGTAAATACACTATTGATTTTGTAGTGAAAATATATTAAATCTACTGACTGTTATCTCATCTTATAATGGAAGTCGGGTTCAAAGATTTTACCCCGAGGTCAGCTTCTAATTGTTAACTCGGTAACAATTGTTAATCTAGGTAGAAAAAAAAAGTATCTGTTATTTTTTTTTACAAGGTTTAACACCCTAGTTTACCTTGGTGTTCAATAGTAATAATATAAACATCAATGATTTTATATAATTTTATAAGTCGAGCGTGGTAGTAAGCAAAGCTGATTGATAGTGGTAACCAAAAACAATGTATAAAAATAAACTATTTTTCAGGTTTTTATGTTTGTATTAGATACTTGGAATTTTATGGTTTGCTTTCCTTTCTCTGTTATTTCATACTCATTATGTTTTTTTCAGGCCGATCAGTTCGCAGCCGATGTAAGTAAAAGGAACCATAATTTATTTTCAACCATGCTTTTAATTTCTATTTGAGCAATAAACGATACTTAGATTGTTGGTGGTTTTCATTAAACTGTAATATGAGTATATAAGTATTATATGTACATTGAAGAGAAGAATATATAAGAGATAAGAAATGCGTGTTAAAAGAATTATGTAGTTTGAAGTCTTTGACAAATGATAAACAAGAGCAGAGTACACTGGTATGTCCAGGTACTGTTGGAAATCGTATATACAGGTCATACCTATAAAAAGTAACAATGTATTGTAATTAAATTAAAATGTATGCCGATCTAATAAAATAATGTTTGATATAACAAAATAGATAGCAAGTATACATTTTTATGTTCAATTATAATTGTTTTCATAATTCTTTTTATCTTTGTGCGTGACCTCATAGGTCAGCATTACCAAAGGTTGTATTATACTGACTTCTTTGTCAAGCTGTAAGTTTAACTTTCTCTATTTTATATCAATCCACCAATTTAATCTCGGTGAAAAATACTGGTGAATTAAATAAAGAAGAAGCATTTTAGCTTGCCCTGATAAAAGTTTATTAAGTTTTTGTTGATTTAACGATATAATGAGGATATGTCAATAGAGAATATGGTTTTATGATGTTATCAGAATAGACATTTCTATTAGACAAACAACAGTTTGCAATAATTTTTGTTTGTAACTTTGCATAAGAACGTAAAAATTGTAAAAAGTGCAAACAAAATATTCGTCAGTTCAGCTAACGCCCACAGATGGACATAGATTACTTCTAAGGATCTCTACATCGGTCTATCCTACGCTACCAGCATCCAAAGCTTTTTTGCGATCTTCACTAACTCATCTTGTAGGAAGGCTGCCAACGCTGCGGTGTCCGACAAATGCCTATCTCCCCAGCGGCCATCCGGTCCTGGGAGCAATGTACTGTGCCTACTGCCAGTAAGGTTCAAAATTCGAGCTGTGTCAGTACGGATTTCATCATTATTAACACGATCACGCAGAAAAACTACGAGCATATCCGTCTTGGTTGCCTTTGGGTGACTTTGAGCTTTCTTATGAGGCCTATTGTGAGTGGTCAGGTTTCGATTCTACACGTTATCACTAGCAACACGCACGAATGAAAGATTTTAGTCTTGAGGCATTGCGATAATGGGGCTAAGAATATGCTCGGGAAATTACGTAGTTACGGAGAATAACACTGCAGAGTTAGATCCGTCGATTGACCTAGTTAGACCATTTGTCCGAGGTCATACTCGTTAACGACTTGCAGTTAACAACCTCCAACATTCATAACAGTAGGTTGCTATATGGGAACTTAACATGATTTTCGTCTTTGCCGTGTTCTTTTTAAGACCCACTAGTTGGGAAACTTACTGAAGTTTTCGACCATTGTGTTCAAGACTTCCATGGAATCAGCCATTATTAGTACGTTATCAACAGAAAAACGAAGGTGCGTTGATCTTCTCGCCGTTGATATTGATGCCCCGTACCCTCCAGTCCAAAAGCTTAAGCACATCCTCCAGCACAGCTTGAAATATCGGTGAAATCACATCGCCCTGTCTCATATCTCACGCAATCGGTCTCGATCCTACTGATATTGTGGTACTTTCGTAGTGACTGCAATACTTGGATGTTTCGATAGTGTACATGGCATTTATGGACAGACTGAAGAATGGCTTAGTTTTAACGGAATCAAAGATTTGCTCATAATTCACAAACGCCAAGTATAGTGGCAGGTTAAACTCTTCGGTCCTGTGTATAACATATCGCAGCGTATGTATGTGGTCTATAGATGATTCTTTGGGAGGTTGAAAGTCTTCGAACCTGTGCGCGAGACGATTCGTGATGACTTTAGAGAATATCTTATAAACATGATTTAGGAGTGTGATGGGTCGGTAAATCTTCAACAGGGTTCCCTTTTGAAAAACAGAGCCACCATGCCCATTTACTATTCTTTTAAAAGGCAAAATTGCGAGTTTGTTGATCTTTACAAAACAATTGCGTATTAATGCTGAAATTTAACTAAAGACTTTGGAGTTTAAGTGTTTTACTGCATGTCCTCATTAGTGTCAAGTGCTAATGGTAAACAGGATGACATATGTTAGTCGATTGTGATATTATGACTTAATCTTCTTTTAGAAATTATACTCGCATGTAAGTTGACCAACATTGATGTCGGTTGAAGGGCGATTATCTTAATTCGGATATTTATCTTCAGATATAAAACACCAAAATGTTTGTTCAGAGTCTGTAAATATCTGGTTTGATATTTACTGAAATACTTAACTTTTAAGCACTGATTACAATCAGATGCTGATTTCAATCAGGAAGTTTCAAATAATAGCTTTTCGGGCGAAAGAGGTGATTACACTTAGGAAATGGTTGATTAATTTGACGTTTTTTACAGATATCACAATACATTACAGCATTAGCTTGGACTTTTAAAGTAAAGGAAAATATATAAGTGAAATGACTGGAGTAATAAATGCATTCAAAAGTGAATTGTGACGATATATCAATTTGTTACGTGACATATATTCAATGTTAAATTCCATATTGCGAAATATAATTTGGGATATAATGAGACTTCAAAATACACCGATTTGATAATCTGTTGAATAGTCGAGAAATAATTACTTAATAAGAGTTTGTGGTTATACAGCAAGAACCGTGGTGGGACAGTAAATATCATTAGAATAATTTGCTAATTACAGTAATTTGTTAATTGTGATATGTTTACAGTACACAGTATAAAGATAAGTTTCCAGGAATTATGATTCATTTTGATATTGTATACAAACGTAATATTTAGGTACAAGATTGCTGTCGCCGCGGCGTCCTTTTTCCTTTCTTGATTACATATTTGACGGATGTTAAAATGTATTTGTGTTCTTGGACGCTCCCCCGTTGGCGAAAACCGGACTAACTGGTTAGGCAAGCCAGGACGTGTGAGGGACGTGTAGTAGTGCTATCGCAATGTGCACCCTATTACATACACCCAAAGGGGAAGGAAGAGCATCAATGGGTTCTAGTGGCTTGGCTCTCTTGCAAGGGGCACCATCATACACACACCCGCCATCCAAGCCTATAGTCGGATATGGAGGTATTTCACGCATTTCCTTTCGAAAAAAAGAAGATAAGGTATCATGTGGACGATGATGATGACCTCATTTCCACCCTGAATTTCTCTAACGTTTAAAAGGCTTATAAAGCGGTGTTAATAATAAAAACTCTATCTTCTACTCCGGTACAACCTGCACCTGTACAAACCTGTACGCTAGTGTAGGGTAGCTGGTGCAGTAAAATCGGTTAAGATTCTTCTTCTCTTTCTTCTTAGCCATTTTCTACCCTATGTAGGTGTAGTGTAGGTGTAGGCCTCCTTCATTTTATGCCATTTCCGACGATCTTGGGCGGCTTCGATCCACTTCACTCCTGCTGTTTTTATAATGTCGTCGCACCAACGCATTTTTGGCCTTCCTTGTGGGCGTTCCTCGCCCCACGGTCTCCACTCCACCAATGCTTTGCACCACGAGCCTCGATTTCTGGCGACATGGCCTGCCCACTTCCACTTTAAATTTGTCACACGTTTAGTGACATCAGCGACTTTACTTTGCTGTCTAAGCCATTTATTTCGTTTTCGGTCCCTCAGTGTAATTCCCACCAGTTTTCTTTCGATTGCCCTCTGAGTCACTTGGAGTTTATGGAGAATCTCCTTTGTGAATACCCAGGTTTCAGCTCCATAAGTGAGCACTGGTAGGATACACTGGTCATGTATACGTGCTTTTTGTTCGGCCTTTAAATTCATTTTGAAGACAAATTCAAGCTTAGAGTAGGCCGCCCTGGCTAATATTATACGCCTATTTATCTCGTTGCCCTGATTTTCTTTCCCCATTACAACCTCTTGCCCAAGATAGACATACTTATTATCTCTCTCGATGATTGAGTTATTTACCATGATATGTGTGTTTCTGTCTGTACAGTTGACTAGCTCTAGAATATCGATCTAAAGATATTTATTTAAATATAAAATATATTTACATTTATTGCAATGTTTATATGTTTTGTATGCACGAGATTAGTTTGTCGCTATCCAGAATAAAATAACATTTATAAGGCGTAACATATCTTAATAGGTAAACTAGCTATTTAATGTTATTGATAATTTATTAATATTAAAGTTATGTCTAGTAGACATTTCCTGAAAACCTAATACTTTCCGCTAACCGAGTTCCAAATGAAAACAAAAACTTTGAAACGATACTCGTAGTCAGCTGTTAACACAAAACAAATGCTAGCTATAGCTGCAATGGCGCTTAATAGATAGCTTAGTAATATACGCTAATGTACCGTTGTCGATACTAGCATCTAAAAATAATTTATTCTAGCGATACTTATTAGTGTTCTGGAAGCTATGGGTAGATACCCCCCCCCACGCTTTCCGTCGCGCTTGTCGATAAGCTCGAACACACTTGTAACGAGTTAGAGCCGAGCCCACGTACCATGAGCAACGAAACAAGATATGATAAAGTATTTATCGTGAGATCTAACCGCCATCTTGAAATTTATCCGCTGTGTTTTGACTCCCCAGCTACCGGTGACTAGTATCGTAGCTTTGACCTTTATAAGCTTCAAAACTTATTATTCTTCATGCATGCTCGTCGGTTGCGAGTACTCTTGACCGGCCATTCTTTAGGACACCTTCGATTTGATCGAGATATGTCCGCCTAGGTCGACCTGCACCGATTCGTCCTATCCTTGTGTATCTTTTTCGTTAATCTTCCTTCATTCATTCTTTCAACATGGCCGAACCATCTAAGCTCATGAAAGTGGAGGACGCAAGAGAAGTGTGCCAGGATCGTAGCAAGTGGAGAGAGGTGGTCTCTGCCTACCCCATTGGGAACAATTCGTGACATATATGTATGTATGTAAAAATAGAGCACTTTAAGGCTAGTAGATAAAGACCAA
This sequence comes from Scirpophaga incertulas, assembly GCA_036419045.1. Classification (NCBI taxonomy): domain Eukaryota; kingdom Metazoa; phylum Arthropoda; class Insecta; order Lepidoptera; family Crambidae; genus Scirpophaga; species Scirpophaga incertulas. The sequence goes on along the minus strand of CM071626.1, from coordinate 11,089,296 downwards.
ATTTAAGATAATGCTATTATTTATTATTATTTATTACGCAGGTATTTTAAGAAAAATAGTTTTTCAAAAAATAACTGCCTCTAAAAGGAAATGTATGTAATTCAAACGAGTTTCATGTTAATGTACAATATATTAAAAAAATATTCTTAATGAAAACGATATCATACAACATAGTAGTGATTTAAAAAGTGTTATGCGAAATCTGTTCCGAATAAAGTAACCGTATGCAAATTTTAAACGTGAGCGTATGGACACGTATCGACAGCCTCCAGCAAAATCGGCAGTTTAAAATTCGAGAGATATTTGAAATACAGATGATTCCAACTACATAATAGTGTTTTCACAATTATCATCGAAATTGTTCCATGAATAAAACAACTTTGCTCACTGGTTAGTAACCGATATATTTTTGCTAGTTAATGACTAATAGTTTCAACGAATCCAAGATTTTGAGCACTGTCAGTAACTATTTAACAAAATTAATAATTTAGCATTTCAATCCAGACTCTAAAGGGATGCGCATGAAATATTTGTCATCGACATGACATGAGATTATTTAGAACGATTAATGTACGATCGCAAATAAAAACTTTCAAAAAATATAGCAAAATAAAATAATATTCACAAAAAAGTAAATACTTAATTACGACTTTTATTATTCCTGGAGTTGGTGCCCATTGCTAGGCATATTGTACTTTGAACGTGTCTGATGGAGAATACCCGAACTGTTACATCATTGCCGCGAGGACGCAAAAGAAGTTCTTTTTGCTGAGTAGGGTAATCGCTTGTGGACATCGGACTCCTACGTCTGGTCTTATACAATGGAAGCTGTTCGATCGGTACATTTAGAATGGGTTGGTTGGTGGCTTGGTGTGCTGACTTAATGGGTGATTCTGGTCTCGACTGGTGACGGGTGAGTCGGCAGATACATGCATCACCAGGAAGGAGAACAACGAGCATTGCTACTGATGAGGATGCGACTACGACTTAGCAGAGCATAAGCAGCGTATGACTGGTTAGTGCTTAAAATTATTTTATTACTCGGTTTGTAATCTTACGTACATATTAAGTTGTTTAGCGCGATATTGAGTTATACGGCTATTTGTCGCGCACAAACTTAATGTAAATTTAAGATTTATATACTTTTTGAAGGATACCATTGTTAGATCTAGACCTAATGGGACCACATAAGGAGCGTGGTGCTGCAACTTGCTTTCTCTTGCTGCTCAACAAAATTAGTTTATCCAATCGAAAGTTCTGAAGTAACAAACATTAAAAAAATACAGTCGAAATAAGAACTTTCTTTTTTTTTGAAGTCTGTTAATAAATTAACCATTCACAAGAAAAATGCACCGTATCACAATTTATAGTAACGTTCATAATAATAGAATCTGTTTCGAACTACTTCTCCATGCAGTTTAATGTCCAGATCTGGCCGTCAGATAATCTGTGATTATTGGTTGTTAGCAGATCTAAAAAAGCTCCATGACTGCAGAGTTGACTTGGACAGTAAACTAACCGCAGCATTTGAGCTTATTATGAAGGAAACAATAAATCGTACTAAAACAGAATAAAATAGTTAAAATATCTCTCATTGTAAGGGTTTTGAGTATTCCAGCGATTGTATCGCGGTTGATCAAAATTAATTTTTTAATCAAAACAATCAATAGAATTTATTGAACATAATTTTGCTTAATTTTAGTATTTAGTATTGGGACTTATAACAAATTGAAGTGGTCTGAAAATGGGAAGTGAAATTGGGTGGGTGGAAGTGGAAGGTCGGAAAAGATTTTTAACAAAGTCAAGTGATTCGCAAAAGTCGTATTTTTAAATGCCCCAGTAGTAACAAAAATTTGACTTGCTGATTGTGTTATATTGAACTAATAATTAGTAACAACTAAATATAGATTTACGAACGTGGCAAAAAGCTTTACGACTTATTTGATGGTATGTGGTCACTGTAGCCTTTATGACGCTTGCAGTACCAGGAGCATCACAACCTCGTCGCCTTCAATACCTCGCTGAAAATAATATTTTTTTAATTACATGTATTTGTATTATAGACAATTTCAAATTATTGTTCGTTAAAACCTTGGTTGTTAATACCGGCAATACATGACTAGAATACTAATTTCTTCCTATATATATAACTTAACCCTATAACTTCTTCCACGTTAGTCACGTGGTGGTCTGCGTGGCCACTGACTCGCCGTCACCCGCATCGGCGCTTCAGGCCAGGCTATCTGACCCGAGGCCGCCTCTTTCGAGCCATCTCCCGATTTTGCTCCGGCGGCCTCCTTCTGGAGCATCGCCGCTTCACAGAAGGAGGCCACAGCCCTCCAACCTCTCTCACCCGCCAGCATTGGCACAATTAACGTTGGCGGAAACAGATCTTGCCCGATCTCTTTGACCAAGACTTGGCGTTCGAAATCCCAAGCGCAGCCCCCACGCTCTACCTGCCCTGCACACACTAGGCCCTCTCGGCCTGTTGTCGGTGCAACTCCCGTCTGTGCATTCCGTGCGCTGGTGCCAGGGGGCTCCCCCCGTCGTCAACCCGACCAACATGCCGCGGTGCGTTGTACATCACCGCGTACATGTCGGCCAGGATCTCGAAAGGGGGGGACCGTCCCAGAACCGTCGCCGCCTTGTAAGATCGTACGGTAGCCTCGCACGATCCGTATACGAGTAACCATTGTCGGCTGCATGCTCCGGAGCAGAGCTCTGCAGCGGGAGGACCTCGTGCAGTCTCGCGACCACACGGGGGCCCCATACAAGGCCACGGACTGTACGACGCTCGCGTACAGGCGGCGAACACCGTCCCTCGGTCCCCCGAGGTTGGTATATCATGACCACCAAGGAGTCATTGTTAAGCCATAATTTATAAATTATGAGATATGTGTATATATTCAGTAAATATATAACATGTTTATTCGTTTAAAGGACCAAATTGATAGCAGAAGACCAGGCTAGATGAAAATTGATCAATGATAGCAGCTGAACATTGTATTTAGCTGTCACTTTGGTGCCACTTTTTGGGGATCACACTTCAGTTAAAATAGATATTTGTAGGATTTAAATTAATTAGATAAGTAATCTCATATATTCTGTTTTCACTCTAAAATAACATGAGGATTGTCATTATTATTAAATAATATGATTTATACGAGAAAAAATATGGCAAAGAAATAAAATTTCATTTATTTAAAGCTTAATTTATAAAGTTGTTGTCACCAATTTTATTACTTTTTGGAGTTTACATCAAACTTTGTTTTTTTTTATTTTTTTTTATTTATTTATTTGACACACAAAACAGAATACAATAAATTATTGATACATTTTTCTAATAAAATATGGCAGACCAGATTATATTCCTAGGTGTGTGTCACGACACGTAACATGAACGGCACGTAACTAGAGCAGTACACATATTTCCAATTAAGATAATAAGTCACACTTAATAAGCCACAGATAATAAAGATAGCAATATAAAAATGATTCTGAGTAGTTAAAAAATAAGACTAAATTTAGCATTGGTGTGTTAAATATAAAAGGTTTCTATTTAAGGTTTTTGCGGTTAGCTTCTAGCATTCCTGAAGATAGAGACTGAAGTAATAAGATAGAGAGAAAACTCATCAATATACATATAACATATTTTATCTTTGTTTAATTTGAAATATATTACAATTATTAAATTATTACATTATTCATGATATTTCTTGTGACGGTAGACATAAAATGAATATTTTTGGAGCAGTTTTGCGCGTTGGTATGCGTGCGCAGATGGCGCAGTCAGGTGGCATCGTTTCTTTAGGTTATTTTAATGGAGCATTTAAGCTATACAAGCCTAGGCTAAAGTTTAAATATTTTTTTTTATATAATACATAATAAATAATAAATTAATTAATAAAAAAAAAATTAATATAAATTAATATTTTATATCATAAATTTGAAGTCCGTAATCTAATGGCATGGATTTATGTTATTAAAATATGAATATGTTTGTTATTTTAAATCGTTAAAAAAATATTGTTTTTGATAGTTTATTTGTGACAATTATGTTATCATTGTAATAATAAATAAAAACATGTTTTAATTGGGAAGATATTATTTATTACCCTCATCTATTGGGTTAAATAATATGCTTTTTACAGAAGTTTTGTATCTTATATTTTAGGTATCATAGACTATGAATAATTTATATTCATTTTGGGTAGAAATGTCTTTAATAGTTTTCCTATTAAATTGTATTTCTTTTATATATTTTGTTAAAAAATGTTTAATAGAGATAAAACGAAAATATATGTGTGATTTTAAAATAAATATCATTTATTAGAAAAAACGTTTAATTTCAGAGACCTATAACAGCTTGCGTTTAAGTAAGCACGTCTTGCAAACTCGATCGCACCGGCTTGGCGCAGTATCGAGATGTCATCGATTCGCAAACAGTTGCTCGCAACGAAATTATTATCTACGTGCCGAAAAAATTTTATGGTAAACAGTATGCGGCCCACTCGGGGAGGGGCGTTGGGCGGGCCTGCCCACCTCTACACGGCCACCGGCCGTCAGTAAGCTGTCGGCCGCGACTTCGTGCGCGTGTGCGATGCGCGAGTGATCTAGTGCAGTGGGGCGTCGGCCCGGATCGTTCGAAAAAATTGTAAAACATAAAAATTGATCCCCAGATGGGAGTGTACGAGGAGAGGGGGGCGATGCACTGGGTGAGAATTTAATATATTTTAAAAAATTATGCAGTCGCTTTTTTTTCTGCATGTAAAAGTTTCGAAAAGTTCGCAACAAAGTTTTATATTAAGTTACGACTTCCTTTAAAGTTGTTGTATTATGCTGAAATTTAAAATTATGTTTTGTGTAACTACAAATGTAATAATTTTGGCTTTGCAAACTTCTGTTTAAAAATATTTTATAGTGACATGCTTCTTGTTTATATCGTACCTTAGTCCTGTATTAAAATAATTCAATATAATAAATTAACTTGCAAAATATAAATTGTAGGTAATATTAAACTTTTAAATTTAATTATTTTTATAAATTAAAATGAAATGAAAAAATTATTAATCCATATTTTTAATAAATACTGTTTAATAATGAATATTAAATAAAATAATTAAAATATAAAAATGAGAAAAACGATTTAAGGAAAAGACTATTACACAAAATATAACACAGTACCTAAAGTAATATAATACCTTGCTGACGAAAGCTTATTGCTACGAACCTGTTAGGCCTACGCGTCTTTGAATATGTTTCTCGTAGTAGGGACAACTGTAATTTATAACATCTTAATTTCTAGTTTTCCAATAAAAGAATTCGATAAATTGAATTGTAGTATCTCACACAGAAAAGTACAAATATATATGTAGGTGTAAAAAAAGAACATCATAACTTTTTTGTAAGTAATTGTCGATTACGGCTATTACGCTAATTTAAAGGAAAATGATCAAGTTTATGATATATTTTCGTGTTGTTGTCATTACAATATAATTAACTAGACTCAACTTTAGTATTACAAATATTTTACAATAAATTCCGTAACAATATTATATTTTTTTCAATAATATTGCCAAATTTTAAAATATTTTTATGTTTGGGTAGGTTTTTAATAAGAAATCAAAGAAATTAAATATAGTGTAAATATAATTACAACTTAATGTAATTACATGTATACTAATTATGTTTATTGAAATATTAATTACTTTATTTTAGCTTACCATCTGATTCCGCCCATACTGTTATCAAAAAATAATAACAGAGAACTGAGTGTGTTGTGTTAATTTTAAGTGTTGTTTTAGATTAATTAATATCTAACCTAATGTTAGAATTTTACTAGAAAGCGTATCTATTTACTCTATATTTCAGATTATGTTGTAATGTTATAGACTCAGCAACCTTTATAATTACAAAAAATATGACATAATTTTTTTTACGCTGATGTTGTGTAAATTGAATAGTTTTAATTAACACATTCCGTTATAAATCTTTACTCTGTTAAATATTAGCATACCAAAATTTTATAGATTAATAAAGCGTTCATGCCTTATTTTTGGTTATATTATTTATTTTATTTTTGTTTATAAAATTTACTGGGATATAGTCAACATCATATCACCCTATTACTATATCAACCATAAATATGAATATTTTGTACATTTTTGTATAAATACATACATTGTCGAATCTTATTCATAAAAAAATTACTTACTTTGTTTTAAATACATAAATTATATTAGAATTATGTATAGTAATATTATAAAAAATAAAGATTCTGAATTTCAATGTTCGGCCTAATTTGAAGATTATTTCAGACTCGGCTTTTTATCTTTGCAAATTATTTCTTTCATAATGGCAAATCTGTCACAATGCAGGCAAAGCGACGAGTGGAAAATTAAATGTTTGTGGATTTGTTTTATAAAGTTTAAAACGATGACAGTTAAATTAACCCTTATTTTGAGGTCATAACAGGGGTGGATATATATTTCTAAAAAGGTTTCTGATTGAAATCTGCAACCCTATCTCTTATAATTTTTTTGCTTTTGTTCGTGATTGTATATATTTTTTTACTAACAGAAAAACAAGATATATACGCCAGTATTGACAGGGTTTCTATTAAATAAAAAGATTGCTCGGTGTATATCCGCTCAGGGATGTTAAAGATTAAGTATATATATATATATATATATATATATATATATATATATATATATATATATATATCCTTTTTTTTGTATTGATAATTGAATGATTGATAACAATTGGTGCTGATTCATTTTTATTAATATACTAGATTTTGATGTCATTAATACTGTCAATCATTATCATTGATATATATTAAACATATCTTATCTAAAGAATATATATATTATTTAAAATTTAAGGATCTCTTGTCATATGATAAGTTAAAGAAGAATTTACTTATTCACATTACGATTTTAGCATTACGTAAAATATTGTTATAAAATTTTTGATAGATGTGCAAGAAAAATTGTGATTAAACATTTAAAATTAGTTAAATGCTTAAATTACATATTTATTGTAGAGTTGAATTTACAATTGACGAAACTAAAATTTGATAACAAATTTAATACTCATGTTAGATATTCGGCATAAAAACAAAGTCATTGCAGCGGTTTGTATGGTAAAAAATAAAAAAAGCAATAACTAAAACAGTAATAACAAATATATGTTATGAGATTTTTATTTAAATTATAACTTTATGTAGCTTCATTTATCCAACGTCAATCAATCCGCACTGGTCCAGCGTGGTTAACTAAGGTTTTAATCGCCCTAATATAGTTAGGTTCGTGCCCTTTGGTGGGGTATATGTAGCTGTAGTGTTGATTTGAGTATAGGTAAAAATAAGTTTGGTTTTATTGACACTATTTTGAATATTTCGAAATACATTTTAAATTGTTTCAAATATTTCGATGTGTTTATAAATAAAATTATTATACTTATTATAATAAGCTATAAGCCCGTATAATATAATTATTACTGATAATTTTGATTCGATTGGAATTTAATTCAGACCGAGAATTAATGTAAGATATTAGGTATTTCATTTTTTACTTACGTATTAACTATAGGGACCACATATTTTAAATTAACTATGTTCCCTTCATTTGATTCTAACGGAATAAATATTATATTGATTTGGTGTCATCATATCGAAAATTTTCAATCTTCAATCCGTTTAGGTGTTATTAGGGGCTAGAACCGAAAATATTATTGCGTTTTTTACAGTTATAATATTTGTAACATTTTTGAATAGAAAATATACACAAATGCAATATTATTAAAATAATACTAATGTTACTATACAAAATAATCATATCAGCATTTAAATTGTCGGATAATATGGAAATTCATATTTATTCTTACAGTGGAAGTACTGTGCAGATTTTTTTAAATAGAGGTTTTAACTTATTTTATCTCTGTCTTTAATAGGATTTTAAGTAGATTCCATTGTGACCTAAAGGATGTAAGATACATTATCTTACATCTTTTAGGTCGTCGTTTAACAATGCGACTAATTGCTATTACAGAAAATGAATATTACCTAATTATTTAGTATTAATTTAGGTTTTGACACATTAGATGTTAAATAATTCAAAATTTTGATATTATAAAAATATCTAAATTTATCAATCAAATTGAGAATTTAAAGTTAAGCAATTCTCAATTCTAGCTGTGCATGGGTAACTAACTAAATAACATTAATGTGTCACAATAGACATTTTACTCATGCTCAATCGACGGGTGCTTAAATTACAAACTCTCCAATCGTAAACCGCCGTAAGTATCGTATAAAATATTAAAAAGTTACTGGGTGCAAATTATTGCGGCACAACGTTCACAGAACGCATATTCCCGACGCTATTCAAAGTTTCAAACTTACTTCAAAACGAATTTCCAGTAGAGCGTTTATTGAGTATTTTACAGAAGGTACAAAACGCTTTCAGTATTTCTCGAATGTATATTGACTTGTAAACTGTTAGCGAACGCTGCAATACGGATACTTAGTATACCATTCACTTTTATGATTTCAATTATTTCTGCATGAAAAAACACAATATAGTCACCTTGTATTTGAAAAAAAGTCACATTATCTTGTCCGCTTCAGGTGTATTCAGTCCCACTTGAAAACTGGAGAAATAACACCGTAAACAATTTTATTTCCGTGAAAAATTGTGTGTAGTCGGTTTTTTTTGTAATATCACAACAATTTTTATTTGTTTCCGTTCCTGTTGCATGTGTGTGTAAATTGCGGCTGCTTACAACAAAAATGTTCAGGAGAGCAAAAAAACGGGTCGGCTACTTTGATTCGTTAGCCGGTGAAACCAGAAGAGATAACGATTTGGGTGTTTGACGAAAAGTTGTGCTACATGGTTGACATTTTACTTTGTAATACTCGTAATCTTTTTGGAGTATAGTTACACTAAAATTGCTCATACTTTATTTTTTTTCGTGAATTTACCAAATATAACTATAAAAACAATATCAAAACTTAGTAAGTATGCTTTACTAGGATATTTATTAATTTATTTGTTAGTTTTACTTTACGCCAAATTTAAAACATCCAAGTTGGTATTTCAAATTCATAACTTAGTAAGTCGCTTGAGATGCTAGGGGTTTTAAATTTGTATTCTGACATAATAAGTTTAGAATTTGTACTTCAAAGAAATTCTCGTAATCATGGCAAATTGGTTAGACTTGCTAAATTATACCTTAAAAATTACATATGAAAATGGGTGTTTTAAGGTCCACATCGTTTCGGTACCTACTACCTTTCAAGTCGAAAAATGCCAAAAATCGATTTAATTTCAAATTAGGTGTTACTAGATTTTGAATTTGAGCAGCCTTATTGGTTTAGCGAATTTTGAACGAAAACCTATTCTTTATAATTTAACCAATATATAACGAACAAAAAGTATTTTTAAAATGACAGTTATATCGATGATGTCTTCTTACTATAGGTATTTTTTAGTTAAAACTAGCTTTCGCTCGTGGCTTAGTTCACTTTATTAGTTTTAGAGTTTTCTAGTATTAGAGTTTTTCCATACGAAATAGCTATCTTACCGTGGCAAACTTGAATTATAAATTATCCCATATCTTTCTCCGGGTCACACACTATCCCCAGACCAACTATTAAGTTTCAGTAGTTTTCGAGTTTATGCGTTACAATTTTACAAAATCTTGTATCTTTATAATATTGATGTAGATATTGAGTTATTAATTTAAAAGAAAAAGATAAAAGTATACAGATTGATAGAAATACTTTAATTATAGCACAATAATAATGCAAGATTATTCGATCGGTCGGTCGGCGAGTTCCGCCAGGCAACTTTGGCTAGGTAAACCTGTAGTTATTAAGCAAGAGACGATTAAATTAAATATTACGGTCTCGTATAAAATGGGATGTTGTTATTTGAACATTGCTGCATTTTTATCCTAATTTTTTTAGGAAACATTTTTTTCCTAAAAATTACAGTATAGTAATGTAAAGTAAAGTAATCAGCGTTTTGCATTAGTCATGCAAATACAATCGCTGAGCTTTAGCCTATTTGCATCGCTGTGACACACAAGAATTAAAGAAAAAGGTTTTTTTTTTTATTATTTCCTCTGTTTTATATGAATTATAACTATTGTATGTTCTAAAATCTGTAAACTAAAGATGCAAATAAATTGTTTATCTATCTATTTATCTATCTAGTATTAATAGATATATTTTATGGTGTAGTATGTATCGGTGTGGAGATGATGATAATAAATATTATTCTTTATTCGATATTTATTATTCGATTCTACGCTGCTAGCAACCAACGCCTTTTTGCAATTTTCACCAAATGTCTGGTGAACTTTGTGGGACGTCTACCAACGCTATGCCCGGTATACATCTACAATTCGAGGAAATGTTCTAATGAGAAAATGAGACCTACCTACTCCTCACTTAAGGTTGAAATTCTGTCGGGGTCTTCGTTCATTTGCGTTAATCAATTTTTGATTCGATTATGCAGAGAAATTTCTGGTGTATTCCTCTCCGTTACCTATTGGTGACTTTGACTCTACTTATAAGGCTTATTATAATCGGGTTTCGGTTTTAAATGTCTTTACTAATAAAATATATGAATTAAAGACTATCGCGTCGAAACGAGGTTAATCAATCGATAAATTTTTTTGGATATATATATACCTACTATATATACCTACTATATATACCTACTATATATACCTACTATACTTGTCAATAACTCCAGAGTACAGCCCTGAACCATTACAGAAATGAAAGCTCCATGCGCATTGGACATTATTTTTTTCTAATCTTTTTTATTTATAAATCTACATAAGTAACTCTATTGAGGTTTTCAAGTCTTGTGTTTAATACTTCATGGATTAATAAAATGAAGGTACCTCATCTTCTCACCGTTCATTTATATCCAATAGCAATTCCCAATAAACGAACTATTTAAGCAATAAAAACAGCTTTACCTAGTTAGGTAATTTTCAGTTAAAAATCTCTATAACAGCCTCGGTTTATGCTTGTGTTATAACTTATTGTTATATGAAAACATTCGCGTATCTTTGTCTTAAAATAAATATTTATTAATATATTTTTTGTTGATGGTTATAACTTTAGCAACAGTAAGATTAACTTCGTGGAATAATGTTACACATACCAGTGTCCCGTTAGCCACGGAAGTCCAGATAACCTGCGCCGGTAGTTGTGACCCTAACTCTGGCCAGATTATTGAATTCACTCCTGATTAATGGAAATTTAAATGTAACTAACTATATTGCGACATTATTTATGCGAACTAATTATTTATTTTACTTCTGATTTTCCAAGCTGGGAACAACAAATATTATATGTCAATTTCATTATACTCGTACCTCTTTTTTTATAAACCGTAATATTATACAAATTAATAATAAATAGCTCTATAAAAACGCTTCATACTAAAATATACTGCATTGTGACGTAATATGTATGGCCATATAAACAATATTGACCATATTTTTATTTGTATATATATTTATATGTATAGTTTTTATATTGAAAATTGTTAGTTTTAATATAAAAAAGCTCAAAATGTTTTCAATATATTGGAATTACTTTCAAAAGTTGTGCTCATTTTATAAATTTCTTCATTTACTAAATAATCTGATAATTTTATTTTGACATACAGTTACAAGATCAAATATAAATATTTATAGGCAACAATACAAGCTCCATATTCGTTTGTCGGAAAGTACCCCTTATGGACAGTTTGAAAAACTTGACATATGACAGATGGCACATATGGTGTACTTTATTTTTGATTAGACGCTTAAATTCTAGTAATGTTATTTTAAATTCTTATGTTGGTAGTAAAAGGTTTATACAAGGAAATTTAATATTTGTTAATCAACGTGTGCATTTATAAATATTGAAAAGTCTGTAATTTTTTTATAACCATTAAAAGTCTTAATGGCCCGTGTTTTTATGCTTGTGAGTATAAAAACACGGGTCATTAGGTAACTATTTAGGTAGTATTGATAATATGTAAGTAGTTTGTAAACCATCTATGACAAGTTAAACTGGTGGAATTAAACCAAACTGACATTTATCAAGGAAAGAACTTTATTTTATTATCCCTAATATAAATATATGTGAAATGAAATATCTAAAAAAAGTCCGCTTAAAAATATCGAACTATTGTGTCGTTCTCATATAGATCTGATAGCATATATAGCCTCATAAAAAATAGATATCTTGTTAACGCTTCCTATGATATATAATATAGCAAGTTTAACAGTCTTCGGTGACAACAATTCAAAATTAGCACTAAAAGAGTTTAGACTTTGAAAAATATTCAGAGATACTTAATACTGGCCTAGGTTTACAAAACACAAGATTGTTTATGTACAAAGTAAGACATCTAAATACAAAAACTTTTGGGAAGGCAGAGCTGACAGGCTTTTAGTCAGAATGACCTGGTGACGATTAAGCTCACTGGATCACCGAGGATGTTGCTTTTATGTTTGTTACCCACAGACTGTGCTTCAGATAATGACTTCATTAACTAACCGTTACATTGGAAATCTTTGTTATATTATTGCTTTAATAGTTGATTATACGCGCGTAAAGTTATTGTTTCCACACTAGTGGCTTCTGTTTTTCTCTTGAAGAAGATGAAGAAGGCTATTTAAATAAAAAGTAAATTTTATATATGAAATAAATCTATATAATACATAAAACAGGGGTAGGGCAGGTAGGAAAGTGAAGTAACGTCACTGTTCTATCTGTCATCTCATTTGGGCCTCTTTCACCGCTTAACATCAAGCGGGAGGAAGTCATCTGCCGGGCCTAGTTTAAAAAAAAAACACAGTCATATTATTTACGTTAAAATTACGAAAAAAAAAAACAGGGAAAAGCAGTTACATATCGCAAAATAATTCAATCGATGCTCTCTTTTGTCTTTTCCGGTAGTATTGTTAAGTACAATAGGTTCTACGAACCTGGACTGGTAAAGAATTAACATACTTTCCGCACTTAAATCGAAATGTACTATTATTCTGCATGCAATTTAAAATGGAGAAAATGCAGGAAAAAGTCACTGTCGGTGTCAGTATTTGAGTACATAAGATCCGTTATTTCAAGAGATGTCTAAATAGATGTCTTTTATTTAATCGCAAAACATGTAGGCTGCCTACCTGATAGCTTGCATCCATACAGTTCTACCATTGAGCTTTTTGTTTTACGTGTGGTGCGCTTTTTAAATTAAATTGAGACTTTATTGCTGGGTATATAAAGATTTTTTTTGTTTGTTGTTGTGTTTTAATATTTGTTATAGAAGTCAAATTAAAACAAATTAGTTAAATGATTAGTTGAATATTACAAATTTTTGTGTAAAGGAATATTTTTATTATTTTTTATCGTGAACCATTAAAATATAAAAGAATGATGAAAAATTAATATTTACTACTATTCCTAATACGAGCAGATATATTATTTTTTTTTGTAAAAATATTACTTAATTTACTAAAAGTATATTACAAAAATTTTAGAAACTAATGATGATAATACACTTAAATTAACACATATAAATTCTATGACGTATTTTTCAACTGTTATATATTTGCAAATTTCATTGAGTTAATATAGACGACCTTCTTAGTCGAGTGGTTAGTACACCGGATTCAAGGTGTCTTTATCTCTGAGGTCCCGGGTTTGGATCCTTGTGGGGGTGGATGTTTGTGTGATGATAACGAGCTTTTCTATCAAAAATATATATGTATAATGTATGTATATCTATCTGATACCCTAGATCCCATAACACAAGCCTTTCAGAGCTACTTTATGCTAGGGTAATTGGAGTAAGTGTAAGAAATATGTATTCATTTCTTTTTATAAGAATATATACGCTTTCAAAATTTTCTTGATATTGTCATGCTTGATATTATCATATAACAAGCGGCCTGGCTCGGGGAGATATTGACGTCAATCTGCGACGTCTCTATGCCCCGAATCAGGCCGTCCCGGCGGGGCTCTGCGTACTGGTGGAATGAGGAGACGCGCGGCTTAGGATTGCTGTGATAGCCGCGCGCCGCCGGTACTTCAGAGCACGCCTCAGTTGAGGAAGTTCTGAGCGCCAGAAACGCGTACGGAGCTGCAGCTAAGGCTATCAGCATCGCCATCGCTGACGCCAAGGCGAGGTTCTGGAAGCTGGAGCTCTTAGGGGGACTGGAGAGGGATCCATGGGGGCGCCCATGCAAAATAGTATTGGGCAAGCCCCGGCCTTGGGTCCCTCCGCTGATGGAAACCCTGGACCCTGATACTGTGGGAAGAGTGTTGGATACGCTCTTCCCGAGGGTCCAGGACGGTTCCTCAGTAGCTCCATCGCCCGCGCCGTGGTCGGATGACCTAGAGGTGGCTGTGTCCCGGTCCGGGAAGGTGCTGGCGCTCAGGGTATTGGGGAACATAGTGAGGCGGCTCTTCACGAGCTGCCTCAGAGAGGGCGTCTTCCCCGTCGACTGGAGGTCGGCCAGGCTGGTGTTGCTGAGGAAGGTAGGAAGGACCGAAAACGAAAGTTTTTCGCAACGATTTAATCACGAAAACCCAAGATAGTAAAAATGATGTATAAGAATACGTAATAATAAGTATTATCGCAATTTTTGCATTCCTTATTATAATATATAAATAAATTTGTATCTAAGACATACTGGATAAAAATAATGTAATGATATTGGAGCTAAATTTGCCAACAAACTGAAGTACAACGTCTATCAATTGGGTATAAATACTTTTCATTAAAAAAAAAGCCTACCAATTGTTTCTGTAGTTGAATTTGACCATTTACTATTCCGAAAATGATTTTGTGTTATCAAGGGCACTTAAGCAAAAGAAATAAATAGCTCATTACCGTTTGCACTATTATATAATATGATAAGAGTCGATTATGTGAGTAGGTATCATGCAAGCATGCAAGAAGTCAAGCATTTACGGCGACGATAACCCGTATCATGTAATGGACCAGTAAATTATTACCTATATCGATTCGGGGTCTTACTACAATCGTTTAGAGAGCAGTTAAACAAAGTTTAAAGAACACCGCTATTACAACTTATTATTTTATTGTTTGAATTTATTGTATTTGTCGCCGTAGTCACTAACGTTTCTACGTAGCTCGTATCGTTTTCGAAAGCAACGATAGGATACCATGGAGGTAGCAAAATCGCATAAACTATTGTTATGTTGGTAGCTTGCTATAATCCATCTTATAGAAAAGTTTTTTTTTTTCGCCACATTTGATCATCAATAGGGTAATATTTAATTTAGTCAGCCTCTACATCGATTAAAAAATCTTATTGATTTGTGATATGAAAATTAGAAATTCTCAAGTTGAACGGGTATTTATTTATTTTGAATTACGAATCATTTTATTGAAATATGACTAATCATTTCAATTTGGCGTACTTTATTTCTTTAAGTGAAATTAACAAATAAAAATGAGAACCTGTTTCGCAAGTCTATTTATAATTAAAAGTGGAATAAATAGAAATTTAATATTAAAGTGAACATTAAAATAAAATAAAACTAAACAGAATTGCTTTTGTTTGTATTTACACCAAACCTACCTCCTGACCACGTGCATCTGTATCAATAAAACACAATACACTTACACAAAACATGATTATGAAAATACTGAAGTTTTATTGGATAATACATAATTAACTTCTGTACATAATCAATACTTTGTTCACACATACATGTTACTTGAGAAACTATATTTGTTCGATTCGGGCACTCTAAATATTAATTCTCTTTATGTAAAACACATGCTACAATTATTCGAACAGATTTACTTGGCGAGATAATGAATATAATAGGAGTAACATTGGCCGAGTCATACGATTTGTTGAAGGTCTCTTCATTGAAATTATACGCTAGGTATGCAAATGGAGTCGCCTAAGGGGATAGCCAAAATATTACCTAAATAATAATACAATATATGATCAAAAGTCAAGTAACTACAATTAGTTCAATTTAAACTTATCTTTTGCCACCTAATTGCACATAATCTCATTACTCCTGTTTAATGACTGTATAGTAATTTATTATGTTTTCCTATATAAGGACATCATGGGTCACCTCCAAACACAAGTACTGATAGATAATATCAAACATTGGGAATTACATATTTAAAACAAATACAACTTCCACTTACAAAACTAATATCAAATCATTATTATTTTGGTCAAGAGACATCCACTACTAAATATAGATCCTACTCCGAGGATCCCCACACTGATTAGTCCTGCACTCCTAATACGTCTTCGTACAAAGTTCATTAAATTATCTGTGCACTAATGTATTTGTTAAAATATTCAAATTATAGGTATTATTTATTCATCCCAACAAAATGTTATATTTTCTTACCATTTGGACAGGGAGTGATAATTTTTTCTACAATAATATAAGTAAAACAAAGTACTATTTGCTTTTTAGGAGTGAAATTTTTAAAATGGCTGCAATTAATACAAGCTCATGGAATCTTATGAAACAAAGTTAAGTTTGCCCTTTAAACTTATTTTTATCTTAATTTGTTTTTGGGAATTATGTTTTGACAATTTTTGGGTATTTAAGAGTTGTTGTGACTTGTACATAATTTCTGTCGCTTCTTGGCTAAAGTGGGCACTTTTATCACCTACTTTTCTGTAATAGTCGTGATCAATTGCAGACTTGTAACTAATTAGCAATTGCAGTATATTATTGTAAATGAAGGTAACAGTTGAGAGGACTTTAGGTTTGACATATATACTGAATAGCTGATTTACTAAACTAAAAGTTTTATTATTGCATAGCATTTAATTTAGTGACCCATTAAATTTGCACTGCGCGAAGCCAAAATGTTGTATTTTCTTAAAAATTACCTCATCCTTCACCAACATATTCCAATCAAGATAATAAATATCTTCTAGTGATGATTTTTAATTAAAATACTGTTTTCAGTACATTATTTAATTTTCGAATTGTTGATTTAGTTGTGTCTTACGCTCATAATCCAAGTGAGTGACGTAACTACAGTAGCTAATGTAAATTTACGTTCACACTATCGAGTAGTTGTCAGAATTTGAAGTTATGGAACCGATTTCCATACAAAATAAGCCAAATGATAGTAGTTTCCGATAGGTGTTTGACTTATTGTAAACTATAGTACTCGTGGTACCGCATTTAGTTTGCTCAGGTTTTCGTTAGGGGCACGGTACTTAATGTAATTCTCCATACAAAATTATACGCAGGCGATATCGACAGCAAACTATTGTAAACTCATGGTAGCTACAAAGGTCGTAGGCTAACTGCGGTCGAGTTCTTGATAGGTTGAGACACTAAATGTAGACTCAATCAGAACTTCAAACAATAGCCTTCGTCTGCGTCGCAAATCATTTATATTAGATGCAATCAACTAGTTTATCGTTGATATATTATTAATGTAGCAATAATAATTAAATTTATAATCATAATTATGTCCGCTATATTGAGTATATTAAGATAAAGCAGAGCTTGATTTGTTGTACGCTGATTTTATTTATATATGTCTGTTATATTCAGGTAATTGCAATGTGTGAATAATAAAAGAAATAATTATATTTTTCAACACAATATGTTGTGTAATACAATAGAGAATATGTTCAACATTTTATTATCAAATTAGTGAATTTCTACTAAACATTTCACCTAATTAGTAGCATTTTTTTTCAAATAGGTTGTTCAAAGTATTGGAAATTACTGTCCCAATACTAAGCCGATTGTTGTCCGAACCATCAGTGTAGGCGTGTGCACAGTGCACTCAATTAACGGACGATGCTGTATCCAGTTTGTTGGTGTCTCATTATTTAGGCGCATCACAAATCCAAGTAAACAATTTGATAGATCATTTCTACATACACATAATAAAGTTCTTACACAATTGATAACTAGAGTCTTTTTGTATGAGTAAATTTATTTGAAGTATGCCTATACTAGTTACAAGCCTATTTCTAATTAAATTTAAAAACACTCGGGTAGTAGTGTGTCGGAAATACAAAGGACGGTAAAGAAATCGATTCTTTTGCAATCAACAATCATAATAGCAAATTGGTTACTCCGAAGCAGTGAATTTATTACTATTAAAAAAGATAATGAATTTAACTGATATATATACGTAAAAATATAAAATAAAATGACCTATAACTTACTTCAGGGATTCATTGCCATAGAGTGTGTTAGAACTTATAGAAGGACCGTATAAGATAGAGTTGATGAATAATGTCCATTAAAGGACAGGTCTCAAACTGACATGAATTTAGTTCTAGTGCCTGTAGGAAAGACATAATAGGACTCCTTGTTGCGTCAGGAGGCTGTTGGAGCTGTTTGGTACGTTACACGTGGAACATAGGACTCCTATTATTCAAAACATAAAAATAAAACGTAAATGATAAAAAGTGAAAAAAATATTATGCCAAATATGTACTGAGAATAAATTAGAATACATAAATTTTCATTAATGTACACTGAAACACCAATCAAGTTTGACGAACATAAAAAAATTGTTGCAAAATATTTAAGATATTCGTAAATAAGGTTGCGTTCAGTTTTACCGATGTTCAGAGTCAATATTTTTGCAATATTGGTAGCACAATGTAGGGATGCCAACATTGGAAAAACTTTGGGAGAGGTTAAGTAAAAATCGAAATAGTTTTTTAGGAAGTTTATGAAACTAATATAGTGTCTTAAGCTTTAAAAATTATCGCTATCAGTTCATATAATTAACTTTTTTGAGTTTTAAAGTATTAATAATGTTAATTGAATTAAAATAAGGTCCAAATTATAAGTATAATAAAAAAACACACGGTACTTATATAAGAAGTATAAGTGGGAAAATTTTGTTATATTGGAAATAAAATTATTTTTATTTACTTTATAACAAGCAAGCTCCGGGCACTGCTAACGCGGAACATTTATTTCGATCGCTCGGCTCTTGTGTAGATTTGTCTCCAGTTCCAAACGTTTTGATAAGAGTTTTTTTTTTATATTCATATAATCGATGTCAATATAATTTTAATAATATATATAGTGTGTGTGTGTGTGTTGTGTGTGTGTGTGTGTGTGCGTGTATTGAATAAATATGATCAGGATAATTAAAAAAAAATTCTGATATAAACTAATAAATTGTAAAAAAAATATAGTCTGTGAATTTCATTTCTGTTTCTTCTTGAGTTTGTATTATTACTCAACGTCTTATTTTGCTTTGTCCCAAGCCGGGCGCCATTCAGAGGGATTATACATACTGGTCATTAAGTAAATTTAATTATCTATTTGATGTATTAAATTCGATTTACAACTGTTGCGAGATATTTGTTTGGTTTTATTATAGATAAATTTTAAATCATTAATATTAACAATTTTATTTAAAGATGACAAACCCTTAATTATATTTTAGCAAATAAAAATTATTTTATAATTTTCAAACATAAATCGGTAATAAAATTAACTGAACGTGAATTCAATTCTAATGAAATTTAAAAAGGATCCATGCATGAGGACTTAGTTTGTTCCAGGCCCTCCTAAATCCGTTTTTTTACTAAATAACCCGACAACCCAGCAGAAGATGACCCAGTAACATTTCATGAGTCAAATTTCATAAATCAAAATAACGTACTGGTAAGGGTGAACTTATGCAATAGAAATAGTACATTATTGTTTAATTTTCAGCAACAGAGTGAGAGGTACATATCTTCGTACGAAGGGAGCGGCGATCTTTCGCCGGTTGCGCCGGCCACGTCGCCCGGATCGCCGCGCGACTGCACCTCGTGCCGTAAACGCGAGCCGCCGGATACTCCGGAGGCGCCGCCGCCAGCGCCGCCGCCGGCTGACGAGCCCTGCGCCGGCTGTGGCGCACGTATCACCGACAGATACTACCTGCTCGCACTCGAACGCCGCTGGCACACCCCCTGCCTCAGATGCTGTGAGTGCAAGATGCCGCTAGATTCGGAACAGAGATGCTACGCTCGCGACAGTAACATATTCTGCAAGAATGATTATTTCAGGTATGTTAATTAAATTTGGTACTTTTGAATATTTCTTTTATAGATCAAGATATTGATAAATATCTATAGTATATATGGGTCATGTAAGATCCCAACTAATATTATAAATGCGAAAGTAACTCTGTCTGTCTGTCTGTTACTCTTTCGCGCTTAAACCTCGCAACCGATTTTGATGAAATTTGGTACAGACAATCTTTAGACCCTGAGACAGAACATAGAATACTTTTTATTTCGAAAAAAAGCGATAAAAGGGGTTGAAATAGAGGTTGGAAGTTTGTATGGGATTTCTTAATTTTAAAAGATAAAACCATGAAACTTTATATTTAAGCACTTGATAAGAAATCATTAAACATTTTTGAAATTTCGACCAGCTAGGGGGTGAAATAAGGGTTGAAAGTTAGTATGCAAGTTCGTCAAATATCACGTCATAAGAAACGAAAAATCGTTTATTCTAGCATTGTGAAATTTTTACCAGTGTGGGGGTGAAATAGAAAAAGACCATGAATCTTTTTACCTTAGACATAAGGGACCAGGATTGACAAAAACTAATTTCACGCGGGCGAAGCCGCGGGCGGAAGCTAGTATACAATAAATCTGTAATACATAGCACCTAGCAGCAGTACCCAGTTATTGCACTGCCACGTCAGCGCCTGCCTTTAATGCAGGGCGTGGAGATTCATCTATGACTTTCGGCTTATTTATTGGGCATTACTTTATCCTACGATATTTCCAGGATGACTATCCAATAATATAGAAGATAAGAATTTCATCTTTTTATTAAATTGATTTTGTTTCAGCTTCTGGATTAGGTTATTCTCGAAGCAAGTACAAGTATTCAGTGAAACGTTTAAAATAAAATTCACAATCCTTACACACAATTAATAATAAAATATTGTTCCTGTATTATCATACGGGTTATGATCATTAAATTTCTATTTCTCATTAGGATTATAGTATTATCTGCGCAGAACTCGATAACTTATTTTATTGTACGTATAAGGAGCACTATTATCGATTTGACATGTTTAAATGGTAAATATATTTAATTGTTATATTTAATTATGTACAGTGGCGAAGTAGGTGTGGGTAATGTGTTAAATATGTCGTTGTATTTTATATCGGCAGCTTTAATTATCTTGGACGAATCGTGGCTTTAGTAAAGGCTTAAGTGACACAGTAGAATAATTATATATCTATAACCTAAATACTACTACAATCGTATGACGAAATGATTCAGTTGAAAATAAAGTCTTGATATAAGTTTTAGTATTTGAAGTGTAACGACTTAGGCAGCTAATATTTAGTTAATAAATGCTGCAGTGTGCAAGGTTTATTTTTTGAATAAATATGTTTTGAAAAATAAATAAGATTTATTAAAAAACATTACTTATTTTTCTTATTATTCAATAAGAAATATAACTTTGTAAATAATTCCGCAAAATAGGCTTTATTGGAATTTAATATAAACCATTTGTTTTGTAAGTGCTCGATCAGTGCTTCAGTAGTTGAAGCCAGTCTTTTCTGTTTAAGGATCGTTGTTCTAAAAATAATCACAACATATACGATTTTAAGTTTTTATTTGCTTGATTACAGTCAAAAAAGGATTGTACCATCGAGCTCACATAGAGACATTCTTTTCAAGCAGTAGGTACACAAGATTTAAGTTTCAACTCTTATTCTATAATAAGGGGCTTAGAGATCCTGGTTAGATTCGGAATAAAAGTGAAACATTCAGATTCTAGTCTAGCCTTCTTTTTGATTGTCTTGCCTTATTAACTTGTACGAGTATAAAACTTTCTAGCTTTCTACAATAAGGCTACCACGCGGCATTCGCTTACATTGGATATTGACTTCGTGAATTTATTGTATGTACATTTATGCAGCACCCCTAGCGTGAATGAAATGAGATAAAATTGAACCAATTTCGTTTGTAACGTAAACACCTGACGAAGGAATTGAAATGGATAAATTATTACAGATGAATAATATTAAATATATTTATTAATTTGTGTGACTGATTTCACAGTGTTTGTAAAAAATATCCATCGTGGTTCGATATTTTTGTTGCTTAGTGTAGTTTTATAGCACTTGATAGCATCTAATAGTAGGAGGTGATCTTCAAGGCTACACTCGTGCTTTTGGCATGAAATTTGATTATAAGCCTAGTCATCTAGGTGACCTATTACTGGAGTTTTAAGCATCCGCAACAAAGGACTGTAAACATTAGGAATAAATGGCATGGAAGGAAATAGAGGAAAATTTATAGATTCTAATAACTGTAGTGATAGTATGGGTATACTCCTTACTGGATTCAATTGGCTACTGGTTACTTTTGATTTTTTTGTACTTATTCTGGCGTGTATAGTTGCAGTGCATTATGAATTGAGGAATATTTTAGACTTAGAACATATAGATTTTGTAATTTATTTATTGCATATTAACTATTTGGTGTTATTTCGTTAAATAAAGACGAGGCGCTGGTGCTATCAAACGGCAGATACACCATCAACCCACAACGTATTATTGTTCTTTACGCGAAAATATTGGCTTACATGAATCTCTTTAATTTATAATTATCCTGATTTGGTATCGAGGTGAAAATGATTTGAGGTTCAAAGTAATTAAAAGTTAAATAGTGATATCGTTTATTGCAAGCCAATAACAACATAACTCGTAATTTTACAGCATAATTATGAAGATTAGTACAGGGTCTGTGCTTTAATATTATGTTTTAATTACTTTTGCACCTATTTAACTCGTGTCCACTGGTACTAACCGCACTTTTACGATTGCATTCGAAGCTCTATTACAGAGATGAGTGTTTATGCAGAGTTTAAAGCAGAGATTAAGCTGTTGTGAATGAAATCATTTATTAATACTTAACATAAACTTGAAAGATATATAGATAATACTTATTTAAGGAGATACACGTTAAATAATAATAAAAGTACTTCACAAGATTAAGAATTCTTCGTATATCACCATATCTTGTCAAATTTATTTCTATTATTTGTGTAATCTCTTTAAGGTATAAAATTTATTTTCGGATATAGTAACTGTACTTATAAAGATTCAGTGAAGGTGAAACAATGCCATAAAGTTACGAAGAATACCATCAAAATTTGTATTAATTCCAAGAACATGAAATTCTAGACAGACAGTGGATTAAGTTTATATTTGAATTGTTCGTCACCCGCTGGTTCTAACACCAACGTTTGAAAGTTATGCGTGCGTGCGCAAACCCACAGTTTAAGCCGGCGCCACTACAAACCATTTTGTGGATTTGTGTAGGTACTGATCACAATCACCACGGTACTAAGTTTACGACACGGCGATGTTTGGAACTATTAATGGAACTTCTTACACCTAGCAGATTTCTTGAGGCTAGACTGTGTCACCAGATATGGCAGTCGAAATATTTGTATTGTATTCCCGGTATCTTGAGATTGTTTATGAATCAGCAAATACATCTTCGCAGTTAATAGCTCACGTTACATTTTAAGTAAACCTCTATAAGTTTTTCTCATTCGTACATCGATACAAAGAGCTATAGAAAATATTGATTTTTGGAAGTGATATTAACCGCACCGCGCAATTTTTATTTAAAATTAAAATTGCGCGTAAAAGTTATTTTTATTTGAATTGAAGAAAAAAAGTTCTTACATTTTTCTTCAAATATGTGTATTTTTTGGCTGAAACTTTCTGAAAATAAAAAGTAAGTTACAATTGTTAAAAAAGAGGCCAATTCATTTATTAAATATTTTAGAACGTAGTATGCAGCTTTTTGTGTAAGTTTCATCTATGTTTAGCCACATTGCAACTTGCAAATAGTATATAAGGGAAATAGTAAAATAATTCAAACATTTTATAAACATGCATTATTTATTTACTTTAAAATCCGCAAACAGCATTTTATCGTGGCGGTATTTTATCGTGGTTTTTATATACATATAAATTTCAGCAATATCTAGCTATAAATGAGTCCCTCACACTACAGTGGTCTGGCAGAAAATCTACGACTACAATTTGCAGGTACATTTGCAAGCGTTGCAATAGCGAAAATGGTTAGGGAAATAAAATATCGAGTAAAGTCGCAGACTCGAGAATCTTTTTCAGAAAATACTGAAGCAATGATAGTACAATACTTACACCGCGATATTCATTGGAATCTGACTAGATTTAGGTGGTATTTTATTTACTTTATCTATACATTAACATCAAAAGTATCATTATTAGTCTATCACTTAGCAAAGGTATTATATATGCATCTTATACATATGACAATTAGAAATATACCCGACATTGCCCATTAAGGTTTTTGTATGTAATAGTTATATTGAAAGAGAGACAAACTGAGAATTGAAACTGAAACTACCCTGAAGTCAAACACTACATCCATTCCCTACTTAATTATATATTCCTATTATTACTAATTATATATACTATTAATTACTTAGTTTTCGTTTATTAAAAACCTATTGAAGGTAACAAAAAGGTATTGAATTAATTGTTATAAAATATTTTGTTTTTTTTTGCACTAGTACAAAGTAAAATAATTTTAAGTTGATTGTAAACATAAGTAATCTCGTAGAAATTTGTTTCTGATATTGTTTTTTTAATACTAATTGTAATTTTATATTTGAAAATAACAGTCAGTAAACTAGTCATTCTCTAGATGTACATATTGTGTTTGTGTAAATACATTGTATGCTCAACTGAGACGGAACGCAAAAAATTACAAATCTTGACATGATATTATTTAATCTCTTCCAATAAATTTGACAATGACTATAATAAAATTTGGATTGCATTACTATACACCAATCAAACTTTGATGAAGAATAAATTATCTCAAAAGAGTACTATATATCAAAGCTTCGAAATAACATCTATGATTCATTCGGACGGAATAAGTAGTGCCGTGAGTACCGGTTGAGGCATGTCCGGCTTTATGAATGTTCTTATAATTTACGTCTGTCATCGCAGGTATTTTGTATGTATCTTGTCTTCATCTTTCAAGTCTAAGAAACGCTGGCAGGTTCTACCACCACTGGTTAAGCACCTAGGATACGACATGGGATCTTTTCTATCCTGTATTGGTTATAATTATATGTATTGGTAAAACGGTTATAGCCCTTTTCAATATAATAATTATATTAATTAAGAAACTGGTTATCTACCGTCGGTTATAGTCGCCTTCAATATGTACAGTTAAAGTGACATTCGTATGTTACGAAATCTGTATGTCCTACAAGAACCATAGAAGTTGTTAATTTGTCAACAAACGCTACGGTCTCCAATAATTTCACTGTCATATTTTGTCCTTACCAAGCGTCACTGTTTTGCAACAGAAATAGGCAAGACAGACTAAGCGGATGACTATAGTATAGAGTCCATCCGGTGATAGATGTGTAGCATAACCACTTAAACGTGATATAATTAACAGCGACGGTACTAATGGATATGTGTCTTCTTTACAAAATTGTGCATAGTAACTTGGATTGCTCCGAATTGCTGTCTGAAATCGCGTTTCGCACACCGAGGCGCCGTACTCGCAACCCAACTCTATTACATGTCCCACAGCGCTATTGTAATTACTCTGCGAATGCGGTACTCACACGTATCGTAAGTACATATAACAAGCAATTCCATGACATCGACATATTTGCACATACAAAAAATGGATTCAAGGCGATGGTTGGTGAAATATTGCGTAATACAGGCAAGGCAAAATAAATTAATCCTTCTTATTAACATTTTTATATGAATGCATGGGCGTATGTAAATATATGTTATTTTTATCATTATATGTATATGTATGTTTATGGGTTTATATGTATATATCATTATATGTGTGTGTTTGCATATATTGTACATGGTACACATATTCTTATATTATCTTGAGCTTGGGCGTATACTGGGTATATCTATTGATGCTTTTTTTTTACAGTAGGTGTACTTGTATTTTGATGTGAAACAATTGCTTTATAGTTTTGTTTTTCACTTTTGTATTTATTTTTAATTTGCATAGTTATAGTTGTAGTTATATTTCTTCTTGTATAATTAAAGTTAACTATGGAAAACCTATAATTGGCCATAATGTTAGAACATAGAAAGTGTAAAGTAATTAGTTAATACGCTGTTGGTTTTCAATAAATAAATAAATAAATAAATAATAGAGCAATTTATTCGACACACATTTGATGAACGCGATGGTAAAGCCGAACGTGGAACCGAGCTTTTCTCAACAACCAACGAAGAAACTGTCTCACTTTTTTAAACTTAGGTAAGATAATAGTAAGCCAAAACTTATGCGATTGAATCGAGCCCCAGCGCAATTGTTCAGTACGTGTTGGCCTCAACTTACATATGTAAGTAATTCACGTACATATGTGTTCATAAAACATGCGAACACCTACTTTAAAATGTAACTATTTGAAATGATGTTGAAATCGATACATTGGACATTTACTTTAAAATCGCTTAAAGAAATTTCACAGCTTTGGATAACTTGATGTGCAATTATCAGAACAGATAGCAACACACCAAATTTTATTTTTTGACCTTGGGGCAGCTCTTATGTGACTCTGGGAAGTCCTCGGATTACCAATGAAGAACACATTGAGTTGATGACCATACCTTTTAAATTGTTACTTTGAATTTAATCGTCAATTCCTTCATATTTTTACTAATAGATATTCAAATGCTATTTAAGTAGTTTAAACAATATTTTGTATTTTAATAGTTTTGGATGTATTTAATTAAAAAATTATGATTTGTTAACTTAAATGTAATCGCAATATTAAGTAATAATTTGAGTACAATTTTTAAATCAATTAAAAATAGTAGATTATGTTAGAGAAAACTTAATCTCCAAACTTGTAATATAAATGCACAATGCCATTTCTCTAATAAGTATTTATAGTTCTCGGCGCAGTTTAAGTAACTATCCTCACAAGAACTCCATATCTCTGCATCTTTTGATGACTCTAGCGACATGGCCTTGACCGGTGCCATATGATGCCTGACACATACATTCTAAGTTCTTTCTCGGCTTATTTTAAGCTTTTATTTATTTAACGATACACGGACGTATAAAATCTCATGATAAACCTAAACGTTTGGGCCGCCGATACTATCTCTCGTAATATGATGTTATCGGGACAGGGTCGGGCGGTCTCTGTTATAATTGATGATTGCTGAGGGTGGTTTTGTTACTTTGCATTTGCGTAAAATATATATTTTGACATTATATTAATCGATTTTTCGAAACACACCTTGGTTTCTTATCAGTAGTTGCCTACTGATATTTCTATAAATGAATTTTTTTAAGGGTATCTTTTTATGCTATTATCATTTTATTGCGAATTTTAAATTCTTATGATTTGTAATATTTATTAGAGTTGATGTTCACAGATATCTCATCAAAATAACTTACCTCGTCAACTATCAAAAAACTTACATGTTTTATCGATTGAAAGGGCAATTGATTTGATTCGGATAGCAAGTATCGGTGCCGTGTTCAGTGGTTCGGCTTAAATCGGCGCGACGGGCTCACCGAGTCGTCCCGTTCGATAGAGTTTGACACTTGCATCGGAATATTTTTATTTCGATATTTCGACACTTGCTTCACTTGTAAACTTGGCGTTGGTGACGTGAACCGATTTTTATTACTTGACATCATCTTTGTAGCGATCGATAAGTACTTGACAAAGTTTTTGTGTTACTATACATAGAGAGAGTGTACTTACTAAGGTGAAATAAATCTGTGAACTAAAGTTACATCTATCTAATGAAGGTAAAACCTGTTATTGAGGACACGTGAATAATGTATAACTCAAATCTGGTGATTTAAAGTTATGTCTGAGTACAGAATAAGTATTCCATATGTATATATATATGACGACCTCCATAGTCGAGTGGATAGTACACCGGTTTCAAGGTGTCGCCATCTTTGAGGTCCCGGGTTCGAATCCCGGTGGGTGATGAGATGATGGGCAGATGTTTGTGTGATGAATGCCAGCATTTGTACCTTAGTCATGGTTGTTGATATATATTTCAATAAAAATTATTTATTCGTTACCCTAGATTCCATAATACAAGCCTTACAGAGCTTACCTTGGGTTATGCTAATTGGTGTAAGTGTAACAAATATTTATTTATTTATATACTCGTAAATTCAACTAATGACGTGATATTTTTCGTCCATATTTTTTTGTACCTATACGAAATGTTTTGTCTTATACAGCTATGTAATTATTTCAAAAACCTAGGATAGTTATGTAAAGAAAAGTTGTATGAGAATCACTTTAGGTTGTGATCTGGTGACAAGTCCAATAAAAATGATAAAGTATCGAAACAGAATAGTTCTACGTTCTAATTGAATTTATAACTTTTATACTAAATTATTTGATTCTTTTTAATTTTTGTCTATTACCTGATACTCTTATTCTTTAATGATTTTGAGCTGATGACTGAAGTAAAATTTTTTGTATTTCATTTTTTAAACATTGTATGTTATTCTCGTAAGTATGAATAACAGTGATTTGGAGTTAATGAAATGCAAACCAATCGAACAAATCGCGGACCGCGAGGTTACCGCTACGGCCTTTAGTCAAATAACATTATCAGCTTCCAGCTCGGGTGAAATACAAGAAACAATAAACGGTCATCGTAAAGCAGCGTTATGTAGGCATAAATCAAAGAGTGCCGGCTCCAAGACACTTGTTAAATTGCTCATAAAAGTCTTCAACACGACGAATGCACGTACTTACGTTAGAGCGGGTTTATAGCGACCGGCCAGCGCCGAGACTGCGGCAAACTTCTTGCCGTTTTCAGACTGGTGTACAATTTTTTTAAATTTCACCCAA
This sequence comes from Scirpophaga incertulas, assembly GCA_036419045.1. Taxonomy (NCBI): domain Eukaryota; kingdom Metazoa; phylum Arthropoda; class Insecta; order Lepidoptera; family Crambidae; genus Scirpophaga; species Scirpophaga incertulas. The sequence continues at coordinate 11,060,347 of CM071626.1, read as the reverse complement.
TATAAAAGAAAAAGCTAAAATCTTAAGGTTACACTATTAGGTTTGTACTTGATAAATGTGGTTACTACAGCTTTTTTAAAATTGTACATAACTTCTGTAAATGCTAAAACCTATATAGCATATAACAAAGTTATGTATTTCTATGAACGAAAGTTCTTACATACAACATAAACGTCAAAATTCCCGTGACAAATGTGACTATAGCCAGAATTAGCAAAATATCATCGAGACGGATGAGTTAGCACTGTGTAAACTGTATATACGAGTATTGTCTGTTATTGAAGATTCATTTAACTCCATTGCACTCTTTCAGTTTCGAGCCATTGAATCGTTCTGTACTTTCTTGCTCAATGAAGCTGTGACAAACAATTGAACATTTCCTTTATATGAGTTTATATAGGATATATGAGTTTATTGGGATATAGCATTTAATATAGTGAGTAGAATTTGAATAGTCGTACATTGATATGATAGCTTTCTTATTACTTTTTTAAAGTTATAAAGCTTAGTGCTTTGCCCATTGTTCCTCTAATATTATATTTTACATTTACTGGCGGATTTTACCGAATATGTACTATAATTTACTATATATATTTATAAGACCTTATGGTAACTTGTGACTATATAAATAAGTTACAGCACCATAGTGTGCTTCTAAATATGGAATGGAGGCCTACCACCATTCAAACTATTTAAGGGTCTTCTAATTATTAATTGAACATTCTATTCAAGGTTCCAAAACTGCATCGTATTATCGCATTTTAAACAACGCTTTTTTATTCTCTTGTTTATATCTTATTTTGTGATTAATCGGTGTACGTATAAACACCGAACTATTAAATACTTCACAAGTCAAGCTAGGGGTTTATAAATTCCAAATTTACAATGAATTACATTGACGCTCTATAGCTTGCCTAAGTATGCTTTAAGCATAATATACAGTAATTTAAGTGATTTGTCTTATTATGAATATAAGTACGACTTTTGAACGCCAGAATAAAAAAATAGAAGTACCTACTACTCTCTCTCTCTCTCTATATATATATATATATATATATATATACTGTATTTAAGTGACAATGTATAATGATATTGTTAATTAACATACATATAATGATTAACAATATACTATTCACACAAAAGAACATCTTGGATTTTTTAACGTATTACCAACGTCAATACACTCGTAAAAAGCCTTTATGATTAAAAAATAAAAGTGTGTGCCATCGTATTGATTCTATGATACATCTCGCCTAATATAATTAACGACAAGACGTTTTAAAGTTGATTAAGAGTGATCTATAGTAGGTTGTGCCATTTTTGTACAGCTTAGTTGATAAAGATTCTCGTTTCGATAAAAATCTGTAAGCTTTCATTAAAATACCATCGGGCCAACTAGGTAACTGCAAATTATTTAAATGAATGGTGTGAAAATAACTTGTTGGTTTACTATTTATAAAAAGTTATTGCGCTATTCTATTCAACGTCGCTACTAAAATAAATATACATCGAATACACTTCTTTCGTAATGGAACTTGGTATGTACTATATATGTTTTGTTTCTTATAATGATTATTTATATGCTTGAAATAAAAATAAGTGAACCTACTTGTTTTGATACTTTTTTATGAAATATAACGAACTGCGATTCTTAATGATTTGAGAACAGCATTTGAATAACTTTTTGTTCTTTACTAATGTGTTTACATTGAAACCCAAATAAAAGATAATAGAAATATTAATTTCAACACTAAAAGTGAATATATTACTTTCCGAACTATTTCTCAAGAAGATTATTCAATGAATAAGTCTTAATAGTAGTTTTACATGCGTGGACGCCGTTAGATCAGATAAGCTATGAGTGATGTGAGATTTTAGAGTTGAGTAATTTTTAATTTGATCTAAGTATATTACTTCAATGAAAGCGACATGATAAAATATGCGATAACGATATTTTTGAAACATACGACAGAAAATACTTTGGTCCTGATCTGACGTGTTGTTAAGTCACAATAAGTGTGGATTCGTTAACTTTGTTGTTGTTACATTACCAATTGACGGAACGCAATTTTGAACGAAAGGAAATCAATTTTAATATACATTAACAGGGAATAAAGAAAAAATCTGATATTTGTTTTCGCTAACATTTCATAATTGAATAAAGACAAATCGCGAAAGAACGGTTCATACAATGTAATGCAATAGTTATTAAAAGTTGCACGATATCCGTTAATTGCAAAACAGATTTTTGTATGCGTATTGTATGATGAGTACAGTGACATTACAGTACCTACATCTCTCTGTTTAACCGACAAATCGAAAGATTTCTTAGTTTGTTGGTAATAGACACATATATGCTAATATGATATTAAAAAAATCTTGAAAGATTTTGATATCAGCATAAGCTGTAATTATTAGCTGATATCATAGCATAGCTGTAAACAATTTCGACGATATCACATCGCCCTGTCCCACATCTCTTTAAGTTCTGGCTTTGAAGGCAGTCCGACATCGTGACTTTTTGTACATTGATCGCAACACTTGGATATACTGATGGTCTAAATGTCACCTCTGGAAAGACTGAAGCACGACCGGAAACATAAAAGGCTTGAAAGCTTTCTTATAGTTTATAAAAACCAAGCATAGTGAAAAGTTAAACTCTGCGATCTTCTTTGTAACTTCCGCAGCTTTTCCTCAATTCTTATGTATGTGGTTTATGGTACTGTAGCTTTCTTAAAATCTGGCTTGTTTGGGAGATTGAAAGTCATCAAATCTTTGAGCACGTAAAGATTTGTCATGATTCTCGAGAACAGCTTATAAAAACATGAGTCAGGAGCATTATGAGTCCGTCGTTCTCGAGTTGTGTTCTGTTGTTCTTTTTGGGCAGTATTTGTTGGGCAGCAAATCAAAACTCATTATGCATGTCATAGGGTATCATGTTCCTATCACATGCTTAATGAGTTTTAATTGATGATAGAGTCGAAGAGTCTCTGTAGGGCTTTTCGGATTGGTACTCTACCTGGCTTCAGAAGCTTGATTGTAACTGCATCGTCTCCCGGTTTTGTTGTTAACTTAAAAGTTCCACACTTATGTAAAGGAAATTAAGATATTTGATGAACCAGAATTACAGACGAAATTTCATCGTATTCGACTTGTTCAATGTATAATAATTATTTAAAAATTATTCAAAGATATTTAGTTTGAGAACAGACTCTGCGGTTGCCATTCGATTGCAGTCAACAGCGTAATAATATTATGTATAATAACTAAAATTAGTACTGAGACTTGTATACGAGTTTTCGATACGCCAAATAACTGTCTATAACGGAAGAAACTGACGGAAAATCTACAGAATCCCTTTTTAAAATTACTTTTTGCCTTTGTGCAGGTAGTAAAAAGTAAGACAAAAAAAGAAATTCATTAAATCCAAATTAACTTTTCGAGTGTAAAACTGGTCCTAAAATCGGATGATTTCAATTATGTGCCGAAAGGGACAAAGTTAACAATTAACTTAAAGATTTATAAACTGATTCTTTCTTGAAAATTTCAAAGGGTACTTTTCTGGCACTCAAATTGGTGTTTCAGATCCTGCTACTTGATAATTATGAGTATCAGAAGCAAACGAGCTGTTGCATTTCTAATACACTGATAATACCACAAGAAACATGTGAGTGGTTTTTAAAAAAATACGGTGTCAGCCATTTAAAAACGGCAACAAATCAAAAGCAACAAAGCGGAACACATTATGTTGTGTGGCATTGTGTTGCATGCGAAATATTATTTTGAAGATGTCCAGTTGCCAACTGCATTCGTTAAGGTAATTTCACCTTTTTTAAGTGGGACATAGAATTGCAATTTGTTTGAAAAAATAGGCAGTTGTGTAAGTCGGTGGTCGCTCATGCGGAAGTCAGTTGCGGCGATGAGAACGTTTCTTAACTGACACAATGCTTACTATAATATTATGCACTACAAGTTAGTGTTCCGATGGCTCCATATTAAAAAAAAAACGGCTCTTTAGATGTTGGCCGTAGCTTTTGAAGTAGAACTTGGTTTAAGGTGAGAAAATTGATTAGGCGTAAAAAAATTAGAGCGTGACTGGTCTGATACACTGCGAGATTCCGAAAGTAGTCTCTTATCGTTCCGGCATCATATTCTACGTGATCTTTGAGTGATACGTTTCACAACACTCCCTCAAATTCTCTTGATATAAATATACACATCAAAAGTTAAGATATTTTTGGTTTTGATTTGATTATTACAGGATAATATAGGTGTACAACTTACAAGAAAATTTCATCTTTTGACCGATTACCATGGACTTTCTCACTCGTTGAATTGACCACAAAAATCCATACCCGTTTATTTAATTAAAACATCATGTTTTTGACAAGAATTTGTTTGCTCCTTCTTTCATATACATATTAGATACGTTTTGGTATGGATCTATAATCGATATATTTTTTAAACTAAAGAGTTTGTATACTTTGTAGTGTCTGAGTGGGACTGATTTTAGATGTCTCTTACAGAATTTTGCTTGTTTGCTATCTTTATACATCACGAATACATTTCTTAATCTTACTCGTATTTATCTATATTAACCCTTAACCACTGACCATTATTTACTTTCATTAACACTGACGTACGTCACTCTGACGTAGGGTTTTTTTAATAATCCTTATTGTTATTTTATTATTATTTATTTGTTTGTTTTATTACTTATCGTTACTTTAGCGTATAATGTATTAAATTAATAAATAAAAACACGTTATTTATATAGAAAGTATTTAATTTGACTCTAAATACAAAACATTGAAAAATCAACGAAAACAAAAAACGCCTTCTTTCTAACGGCTCAAAAACTTAACTTATCAGTCTAAAATGATCACAAAGCTGATAGTATTTTACCATCTAGATAGTATTCATTGCATAAAAAAACAAATAAATTGCATATTCATAGGAACTTAATACTTTTTAACGGCATGTTTCACAAGTCGGTTGTGAACACTGAAAACATACGGGTTTCTTACAAATATGACATACGACCGAGGTTTTTCTGTGTTTTAGTTTATAACATAAATGACAGTTCTTACGAACGTTGACGCGACACTTTTCAGTTTCTTCCTCCACTCGGAAGTATCGCAGCTGTACCCAGGATATGTGTGAGTAGCCCTTTGAGCTCGAAAGAAAGTTGTGGAATTATTATGCGCCTTTCGAGTTGCTGACGAACTAAACTCTTTGCGGCATTTTTCATAAAAATTTGTCGTCTTCTGTTTTGCAATTGGACAGAATGAAAGCATTTACTGCAGTAATGTCCACTATATGGTAATATTCTACATATTACCATCGGCCAACGTCTGGAGCGCATGAAGCAAGAATATTTAGCGCATTTTTTATCTAACGAATCTACGCCGCCTTTTGCAGAATTGTAAAATGAAATGATCTCTAGAAATACCTTTTTGAACATCCTCCATAGCTTAATCATGATGCCTAATAGATACCATGATTACTGTTTTGCTTCTTTTATGCATACGACAGTAAAGTTGTGTCTTTCGTAAAACTGTACATAGTTGACTTGAGAGTGCGAGTCTTTTGTAGAAACTCTGGTGGGATTTCACATTTGTTGACAAAACCAGAGTTTCAGTGACCCAGTGCTCAAAAAGTTGATCATTTATGTTGATACGAGGTTGTTTACTTGTACTCAGGTCTCGACTATCCAAAAAACGTTTATTCGAAGCCATTTTTAAGCCTAAAACAAAAATAATATAAAGTTTTTAAAAGTTACATTTACTCTGACGCTACGTCTCACAGACGTCAGGACAGTGATACTTACCTAATCCGGGCGCAAAACAAGTCCGCTTACACCCCCTGCCCGCGCGTCACTGAGTACTAGGAAGGTACAGGAAAGCACAAATCCGTTTGCGTTTGGTGTAAAGAGATTTGACCGCTTTTATTACGCACCTACGTCTCTCAGACGTACGTCAGTGGTTAAGGGTTAATTAAACGATCTAATTAACATAGTTACATAGGATACATAAGAAAACATACTTGGTCCATATAGGTGATATATTAAAAAAAGGTCAGGTCAAAAGTACCCGTAATCAACGAGCGAGCATGAGAGTATTAACGAAAGTCGAGGAAGCTAGGGAAGTATTTTTGGATCGTAGCAAGTGGAAAACTGGGATCTCTGCTTCATTTTTCTGCTTTGATCATGATCATGTATTCACCTTTCCCATTGGGGGCAATGGGAAAGGAATAATTAATATTTCATTCTTACATTGTATGACTACATCAGTTGAGTCTGGTTGCAAAGAAATGAAAGATTACAGTTAGGCCATGAAGAAGGACTACTAAACTAATCTACACAGGATGCATTGGTAGTCAAGTATCTATGAAAAATATGTGTAAATATGAAGTTCCGTTCTGTTTCGTGGATTATAATCAAATATAAAAACAATTATTTAATAAAAGTGAGATCATCATAGTTACTGTTAAAATTCGTTCAGTTATTAATATATAACAACAGTCAGCTATGTAAATAACTACGTACAAATAATTAATCAAATTAAACATTATAGAGCATTTATAGAGCTTTGTGATATAAAATATATAACATAAAAATTTAATACAATTATTATGTAACTTAAGTAAATTAAGTTTAATGTTGTGGTATGAACAATTGTAATTGGAATTAAGTGAAAAGCTCCTAATAATAAAATAATAAATCATAAAAAAACTAATTAGAATGTTAATATTTAAAACGTATGACTAAAATATTTATATATACTGCTATTATATACATAATAATTTTATTATTATGTATATAATAGCAATTATTAAAACCATTTGTTTTTTGACTTTGCATTTTCGTTAAATATGCAATATACATGTATAGTGAACTGTATAAATAAGAAAAAACACGGCATGTTGATGATGCGAGTTCATGTCCCGTATATTTATACAATAATTCCTTTATATGTTCTCATTCGTAACATAGTACATATCTGTTATCTACCTACTACACATCTAAGCTTCTGTATCATAAATCGAAGCTATGTAGTTTTCGATTTTTATGTTCTAACTGTTAATTCATAATTATCTCCATTTTTATAACATGCTCCCGCTGGCTCTTATCTGTGTCATCTACCTACTATATTTATGGATTTAAATGGTTTTTACAACTCACCTGAAGACGAGAATGTCCAGTGATGATAAAACTGCCGTGTTGTTCGTTTTGTGGGCATTTTCAATATCACCTTTTAAGACTGTCGCCGACGAAGACACGTCTTTAGCATAAAACGAATTATAAATATTCTTTATCGTCTGGCTGTGCTTCAATCAAGTCAAAATCTGATATTTGTTATGAGTCTTAAGTCAATCATTTGGCTGTTGCAGTAATCAAATTATGATAAAATATCATATACATTGGCTCGAATACTTCAATATAAAGTTGATCTGCGGCTAAATTTATACTAATATGTTATAGGTCATTGCACTCTATTGTCATTGTATTGGATATAATTTTATAATTATAGTATACTTTATTTAGCCTGGTTAGTTGTTGCACGACGTCAGTTTAGATATTCTCAAAAAGAACAAAAAAGTACTTATACGAATACAAAACAAAAATTGTCCGCCTAGTTTTATGATTAATCCATCACTAGGATTAAATAAAAATAAGCATCTATTTTTATAATCTTTAAAGCAACTTAACAATGTAATTAACACCTATTTCTATTTTCTCAATCCTTTTCAAAGTACTTGAAAAATAATTACGTCTGCGCTTTAAAAATTAGTGTAACATACTTTAATTTTCGTTAGTTTGGTGCGATGTGCGGTGCAACCGTAAATAATCGCTAAAAAATAATCAATTTGATGGACATAAACTCTACTGTATAAACGTCTAAAATCAGTTCATCTATCAGACCGTATCTGCAATAAACTTTACTTCTTTAAACAATTATTTGGTATCTTTCCGCCTAACAATAAAGTTGAGGTTCGTTTGTTGAAGTTGTTCGGTATGCTTAAGGTTTACATAGTTAGTTATTAAGGGAAACCTTAAGGCATTGTGATAAGATCTATAATTAGTTGAGTACGGATTTGTGTCAGTTAAGTGATGGTTTGACGCAGTAAAGAAATGATTTTCCTGTCAGTATAATACACAGGGCCGTACTTGGGATGCATTTTTCTGATTACGATTGCAAATTTTTAGATACATTCCATTACATGCAAGTTACTAGTTTTCTATGGTACTGTATGAATAAATGCCAAAAAAATGTCGTCTCTCGGCATTGGCGTTATATCTTGAAAAAATTTATGAATTTAATAAAAGCTAAAATAAATGATAGGGTAAGATATAGAATTTTATCCTTCTAAACCAACAAAATAAATGACAAAAAAATGTTTCTAATATTTTGTGTATACAATAAATATGTTTAAGAAAACTTATTTTCAAATATACCATTTTAATTTGTTCGAAGTTGGCATTATGACTATGGGAAGTCTGTGACTTATTTCAGAATACCTGGCTTAATAAAAATATCTTTTTATATTGCTTGATTTGATTTTTGACAGAATTTTGTGTCACGAGATACTTACTTATAATCTACTTGTAAAAAAATTGGTGTCTGCTGATGCTAACAGCATACCCAAAGTCAAATAAAATTAATTAAATCTGCTTATGAACAATTCATAGAGTAAATTGAATCTACAATGCCACTTGAAAAACCTCTCCCTACTATATATTTTATTTTAAAATAGATTTGTACATAAATAGAACAGAACGATTAATAGATGTTATAAAGCAGCGTAATAACAGAGTATCGCATAGTGTGTACCTAGCCCGTACCTGGGTCGCGTGTCGTCGCGGCGAATGCGCCCGCGCCGGCCTGACGGATTAGCTCGACTGGGAGCAGGCACGCGACGTTTTTTGACTCTGTCGAGGTCGGCCGCTCGCTCCCACGACCACCCGTGACTCCTCGCTGATGGATGTGGTTAACGCAATTTTCAAAATAACACTTGCCAAATTATTATGGCCATGGTATATCTAAAAAAGCAGCCGATGTGGTTCAAAAATTCTGGAATTATCTGTTCATTCCATACAAAAAAGGATCAAAATAATGTTACCCATGTAATCTCATCTCTGTTAATAAGAGAAGTTATTTTCTCTTATCTTTTAAGAAGACCTACTATATAACTATATTTTAAAGAAATTTATATGAATTAAACTATTACTAAAACCGTTCAGACCTTAGCTGAGAAACATGAAATATGTTTCTTTTATGTATTTGTGATTTTTACAAGCTAATGAGTAATGTAAAAAAAGCATAGCAGTAGGCAAGTATTCTGTATATTATGCAGTCACAATTTGGATTTTTATATATGGATGTTCGAGTTACTAAATTGTACGGTGTAACAGTGACTTTTCTTCTCAAAAAGCTGTAAGTGATTACCAATCACTTGATGTGTGACCAAACAATATTAGTTTTGCCAACCACTTTGGACGCAAATCGCAAAGTGATTTTAATCCAAAACTAAAAAAATAACAACTGTTACTTATTTTTGTTACTTTGTATATTTTTAGTTTGGCAAGTTTGATTTAAATTTAGAATGGTTATGCAATTTGCAATCCTCGTACAAGTTCGTGGTACACTCTGACATATTCGTAGCCCAATTAGCAAACAAATATTTTGGAGTGTATCTCTAATGCTTAAGCATTCTTTTATTTGTTGTGGATGTTGGAGATATAGATGGAAGTCAAAATAAATATTTGTATTTGTTTATTGTGGCTAAAGATTGTGTAAACTTATAAACTGTAAACTTAGTAACTCTTTAACCTTGTTGTAATCATCTGTTGCTATTAGCCGCAGATAATTTTATATTATAAGTCCTTACATTTACCAGTGAATAGAAGTGATAGATTTCTAGCGATCTAATATAACATAAAAACACTATAAGAGTGCTTCAATTACCGAGCAAATCACCAGGTAGTTCGAGTCGATCTGAATTGCAGCGACCCAAACGCGTTACTGATTCGGACGCTTGTTTTGTCATTTTGGCTAGGGAGAAGCAACTAGGTACTATATATTACATAAGGGTTATACCGGCACGGTCCGCACGTTAATTATATAAGTGTGACGTGCTCGTATAGGCACGACTATTGAGGTTATGTGGGAGTAGTCATTCATTCTTTTGTGTTATTTGGTCCGAGGTCAGCACTATTCCTCGCTCAACATTTCTATGCCGAGACGCTATTGAGTGGTGTACTAAATCTTTATTCTCTGAATAAGAATATGAGAATAAATATAGGAAATATTGTCATCCAACTATTATTCCCACGCACTCTAGTATAGGGAGGTGATTAGACCGTTATTATTTGTAAAGATGTGCACATGCTGGTAGGTGTGTGTCATACTAAAAACTTTTTATTGAGTGACAATCTAAGTGTATTAAGCTGTTGAAGTTGAAATTCGAATATAAGTCGTATTTAAATTCGGAATTCGAAATCACGCTTTGATCTGTCGCACTTATCGTGTCCGGGTCATCGAGCTGCGGCCAGTTATCATTAATGCCACGCTTGCATGAGACCTACTGCGAATTTGAACGTCTCTACTTATACGATAACAAACAAATAATGCATTGATGCTCAGATTGTCAATGTCTATGGATGTATGCATGTATATGATGCTTTAGTTGTGTATGCCGTGTAGATATTTACTATTGGAGATTTTTTTAATGTGATTTGTTGGCAAACAAGCAGCAAACTGCCCACCTGATGGTAAGTGGATGAAATCGCATAAGTGGTATATCTAATGGTAAGTCTATGTGGTGATTAATTTTTTTATGTTAGATTATTATTGACTTATTAGATCTGTAAATCTTAAAAGTTTTGTTGTTATAATAAACGCAAAAATCTAAGATAGCATGTAAGTCGTAATTACAGTTATACTATCGTAGATATTTCGGAATTGAGAGTCGGTCGATGATTGATTATTTAATAAACTTTTGTCGATTATTGGCATTCAAAAATTCTTACGCACAGTAATTTTCATGTTTTTATAGCAATTACTGCAAAATAATGAGAATTACTTTTGTTGTATGTGATTTTATTATGAAATTGTAATGTGTTGATTTTCAGTAGATGTTAGGGTAAAAGAGATTTATTAGAAAAAAATACGTGTTCGTTATTTTTCATAACCAAAAAATATTGATTTAATTACCTACTAGCAAATTTTTCGGAATATATAATGTTCTTTTTCTTACCGCTCCGAATCCTCAAAATCATGTTTCTGTATATGGATAGAGAAGACAAATTTGAACGTCAATCTATTTAAATATGTACTACTTATTTGATGAACAAAATATTCTGATGATTAAAGTTTCAAAGTCAAATTGCATAATCAAAACAAATATATAATTTGTGTCTCTCGCCAGAGTGGAATGATATAACGAAATGTCATAAAAGCTATTTGCTAGAACATTTCAGGAACGCTCACTAATAACTGTATTCGCATTGAGATGGCATTAAATTATAGAGTTTAATTAAATGTTTTCGCAAGGACCCACGGGCAACTTTGTTTTGAATTTGTTGCTGGTGAATTTTCTGGATGTCTTTGAGATGACGTGTGTACACTATTGATATTTGCCACTTAATCGATTAGTGGTTTTAAGATCTCCTTGTTAGAGTTGTCAATTTTGTAATTATACGAGTACACTACATACTCATGCATAAATGTTTACTTTTTTGATGTGTCAGTGTTATATGTTATGCTTTTATATTTGTATTTATATTTGTTTATGTATTTATGTAGGTTGGACTTTTCATATACTGACTCATGATAATAAGGTGGTGTCCGATGTAGTTCCTACCAGTTTATGGATAACATCTTTATTATAATAGCAGATCTAATTCCTAAAGCTAAGTCGTTTTGTATTATTTAGTGTTTTTAACACTCTTATATCAATTAAATCTGATTGAGGAATTAAAAATCACGAACAAAACATTTAGTGGTAGAATATTCAAATTCATGTTCCCACGTCTGATGTAAATTTTGATACCTAAATACTTGATAAATTTAATCATTTTGCCTAAGAGTACCTTCTCGTATAATCAATTATCAGATTCACATCATTAAAATAAAATACAAATTTTAGAAATGTTTTTTTTTTTATTAGAATTCATTTTGTAATTAGATTAGTATTACACAAATAAAGTACATTAAGTGTAATATTTTATAACATATAACATTCAAAATGAGAACACAAGACAAGGAATCAATGTCTTGTGTAGCCGGCTGCTTTGATATCAAAGGGGCTACTATCATACTCACGAACGGATTTCATCCTCGAGTTTTCGTATGCATCGGTGTCAAAACTACTTCACGTAACAGATCACATTCGTAGTTGATATATATAGCGAACATTGTATACAAAACTGCGATTATCGCTTTTGAGCTTTAATTTTGCGTCGTGTATTTAGCTCTACGCTTCGTATTCGAGTATTACGCCGCTGGACTATGTACGGGAATGTTTATGTTTGCGATAACTTTCTACTCTGCTTGACCCGAGCGTCACGCGACCTTCTGACTAAACTAATGCTAGGTGAATCGTCTCGGTCTGAACTGGAGTAGTTAGATAAGATATCAGTAGTTTCTATTGCGTATGTTTTGTGGAACGTTTTGTCAGTCTATTGTACTGAACTAAAAAGGTTTGTGACAGCTTTGCATATGTTCATATGAGGTGTACGTTTATAGTTAGACTTATATAAATACATATTGTAATTTATTTTTATGTATATTATAAAAGTGACCTTTTTTACTAGCCAGGTGTTACATAAAGATAAAAATTAATATGATTCATTACTAGCACGTTTGTAATTCTGAATGAATTAAGAATAATATTATGTTTAAGCGATTTGTTTACAAATCTCTTCAATATTAATATTATTTCTTTGATCGACGTTATGATTGATTACGCTAATTAATAATTAAGTCAATAATATATATACTTTAATATTTAACTTTCAACTTACAATAGTAACAGGTAAATCATATACTATTTAATATTAATGTTTAAATGGTCAATTCTTAGAAAATAACTTTGTTATTAAATATAAATAATTTCGGATAATTTAATGAATATGCCTATTATGATGAAACTAAACGACGCCGCATTATATCCATAACCCTTCGTTACGAAGGTATCAGTTACATGTGTATCAGAGGACCTTTGCATATAATAATTCATTAGTATGAACGAAAGTTATCGTTGTATTTGAGACCAGAATGCTTATCAATATTAGGGTGCTATTTGACTCTCTACATTTATTTATCGATATATAGACGTTTTATCTGTCGCCGTCGCCTGTTGCAGCAATGCTACCAAACCCATTTTGGGTGGGAGCCCAGAAGCTAAAGACTACATATAAATATGTCCTTTACTGTTGTTCCTTTTTGTTATTCATCTGTGCAGTTTATTATTATCCATACCTTAATTTTTTTATCTTTTTATTCCTGTGAAACGGTCGTTTGTTACAAACTTGTACAAAGCTCCTAATAAATTAAAGTATTCTGCGGTTTGTTCAAATCTGTGAATTGTAAATTAATAACTTTTGTTGTTTTTGTGTGAAGTTACTTGGCGACTAACAACCTTTTTTTTTAGGGGGGAAAATGCTCCTTATGCACCTTGACGCCGCGCTGGCTAGGCGCGGCCGTGTGTGGGCCTCTCCGGCAGAGTGCCGGCCTACCCACTAAAAACCCCCCAGGTTCTCTGGGCCCATGCAGGGCACATGGCGGGGTGCGCTTTCGCGATTCGACCGCCATGTGTCCCGGGGCCGGCTCGACCAGCAGAATGGTCAAGCCACCGCCAAAGGAGGGACTGTCCGAGAACCCCTGGACAGTCCCCCAGACAGAGAGACCCACACCTTGGCGTGCGCGCTTAGCCAGGCGCCTACCTACACCTAACTCAACCCAATCAGTTCTAGGTGCTTGAAGTGACTCGCTACGCAATTCCCCTGGTCCTCAGCAATACGCAACGCCCTATGTAGCCTATGTTCTGCAATGATGTCTTATGTAGTGACTTAGAGTAACAATTTCGCGTGGTCAAGGAGTTTTATACTATATACCGTGTGTCGGAAATATCTTATAGTAACTTTAATCGTAGCTCTGTTCCCCGAGACATGTTTATTGTTATCGTGCTCGTCAGCTGGTGAACTTCGCCCGGTCCGTGTAACAAGAGCGCTCTGTGGTTATCAGCATGCTGAGATATTGATATTATTACAACAGCTCTAACATTGTTTACATTTATTGACTTAAAATCATAACATTACTGAACTTGTCGAGTTCAATGATCCATCGCTCCTAATCTCGTTGAAAGGTGGTCTGTTGCTATGCACATGTCATTGTTTTGTATTATTGTAAAAGTGTTACCTTTTTGTCATAGTTCGTATACGATCAGAACCGAAAGTTATCTCTTTTGCTGTGTTGTTCGTGCCTCATATCAAAATCTACCTAATTAATACAACAAAAAATACTATTTCGAAATAAAAACAGGCAAAAGCATAAAATATTAGCTTAAGTTATAAAAGAGCATAGCCATTTAAACTTTATATATATACAATGTTTAAAGTGTTTTGTTGATTTTGTGTTCTTGCACAATATTAAGTATATTGATTTTTTGTACCATACAACATCTTATGGGTTTGATTGGTGAATTTGCTTTGGATCTATCTTAATTTAAATAGATTATATAACTATTTTATATGTCTCATAGCATTTTATATACCAAAAGTAAGTTACTATATGTAAATGTTAGTTATTAGGATAAATTTATGTTGTCTTAAAATATATTAAAATAAGTAAATTCTTCGGCCTTAAATTTTTTCGTCATAGATATATTTATGTATATGCTTAAACAAGAAACTTTAGTTAAAAATGAATGAATTGCCGAATAACTGGCCTGATCCATTTTTAATTTATGGATTCGTAAGAAGAATCTCAATATTGTTTCCTCTACAAAACGGAAGCGTAACCGAAAACCGCACACTATTGTGCTTCGAACTTACAAAGGCAGTGTTTACAAAATACATTGACCTATAAAGCTTAGGAGCAGATGGTCCCCCTAAATTCTATCGGTTACATTTTCAACTTTATTACTTTCGTCAAAAGGACCACACGGCTTATTATTGTCAGCGAATGTTGACAAATGAATGATGACAATTATTATTGTGTAAGGGCCATTGTTGGTTTGACGACTCTATTTTGTATTTGGTCTTGTGCAATGATTTATAAGATTTTTTGTATTTGTAGAGGTATGTAACTGAAATCGCTGGTTCAGTATTGTTTGAGTCGAGTTTTATTATGACAACAATCTATTTTGCTACGAGATTATTAGATATAATGCCAGTAATCAGACGGCATAAATTAAAAATAAAATAATTTTTAAATTATTAGATAATAGTCCATAATTAAAAATGGAAACATCATCTATATTTTTAGTTTGTTACAATATCTATTTGAAAGAAATTATAGGTAAGATGAGAACTGGAAGACTTCTTGGTCCAATAGTGTAAAAATCGTACAAATTTCTTCCTTGTTTGTCAACCACAACAAAGCCAGCATTGACAAAAGAGATACAAAACTAGCAAAATAATACGATTTGTCGCCTCACTGGCGTATAATACACACCATATATTGTGGAATATACCCATGCTTGTGCGATAGGGCGCGCTACCATTGTGTAAATGCAGACAATACTCTTGCTTAATCAATGAAATGTTATGTATACAAGCGATTTAAGCATAACTAAAAATTAAGCGATACTTCACACCTGGACAGCATCTAGCATCTTATAGTGCTCAAGTCCGATCGTGGGTGGAGTATTGCTGTCAACTATAGGATGGTTAGTCATTTTGGACTCAGTTAAACGTAGAGCCAGGAGAATGATAGGTGACACAGCAAGTAAAAGGTGAAGCTGCAGTCCTTAACATTGGCGAAAATTTGTAGTCGTCTGTTTTACAGATTGCATTTTCAGAAGTATGCTTATGAAATGCACTCTAGCCTGCTTTCACACGCCATCGAACCATTTGACTTTCTGACGCTCGAAGCACCAAGGTATTTTTTTACCCACCGTCAAGGAGAGGTGGTGTCTGAAGCAAATACTGGGTGTTACAATATTTAGTATCCACCAGAAGTGAAGACTCTGTAGGAATATATTAGCACTAATTCAATTCTTCCTTACAAACTAAATAAACATTGTTTTGATCCTAAGTATTATATATTTTACCGTGGGAGAGCCATGCTTCGGCACGAATTGGGCCGGCTCGACCGGAGTGATACCACGGCCTCACAGAAAACCGGCGTAAAATAGCGCTTGCGCTGTGTTTCGCCGAGTGAGTGAGGGTACCGAAGGCCCAACCCCCCCTTCCCCCCTTATTCCCTTTTAAAAGGCCGGCAACGCATCTGTGATTCCTTTGGTGTTTATGGGCAACGGTTATCGCTTACCAACAGGTGATCCGTTTGTTCGTGTGCTGCCCTATCCTATATAAATATATATATATATTATATAGATTCTAAGTATTATTTTGAAGTCAGTTAACTCGAATAGTTTTGTACAAACACCCACGGGCCATCTAATATCTAAATTCAATGTTCCTTAATATTACTTCGCCGGCATTGAAACTTTCTTTAGAACTTAGTCTGTAACATATTTTAGCGCAATAAAAATTATGTTAAAGTGGGTAGTGGGTGGTGGAGGTTAGTGCTCGGAATAGGTATTTTAATTGTATATACTTGCAGAAAGAAAGTCAATGTAAGCGTAACATGGATAAACCTAAAATCAGCGTGATTTCTGAGACCTTAAATAATGCAATGCAATGGAACTTATGTCATTTTATATAATCATGAAAATTACATTTATTGTTCATTTGTAGGTTTATAGGAGTGAGTAGAAGGGAAAAAAAACATGTTCAGATATTACAGATATTTATTGCAAGTTTACAATATAAATCAAATTTAAAAATAAGCGGTCAGATACTTTGCATTCCTTAGCGTTATTGTGCGCTTTAAGTAAACAATAATCCTATTATTAATAAATGCTTTATAAAACTGTTTTAGTTGTAGTTAGTGCAGAAAATACAATTTTCTGTTTTTATTTGCTATTCGTTACTTTACGCTTTTATTGTAAAATCAAATAATATTTTGAAAGTTCAATATAATATTTTAACAATCTCCGAAAATAATAAGTTCCCAGGCATATCCATATCCATAGGCATATTGATGTCACAAAATCGCAAGTACATAAAAATAAACTACCTATTCCGAGCACTAGTTATAACATATGCTAGTCAAAGAAAATAAAACCTTCTAATAGTAAAAAAAAAAATGAAATCGGTCCAATTCTTATCGAATTTTTCCATAGAAATGAAACATTTTAACCTTTAACCACCAGGACTAATTTGAGTTTAGTTTTTGAGTTTCTTCGTTACATACATAATATGATATTAGTATAGATTAGCAAACTGAAGTGGCAGTGGGCTGGCCATGTTAGCCGTAGAACCGATGGCCGTTGGGGCAAACGTGTTCTAGAGTGGATACCGCGAAACGGCAAACGTAGTGTAGGACGTCCTCAGGCAAGGTGGAGTGATGATTTGCGCAGGACGGCTGGCAGGAGCTGGATGCGAGAAGCCGAAAATAGATCTCAGTGGCGTACACTCGAAGAGGCCTATGTCCAGCAGTGGACGAAGAGGGGCTGATGATGATGATGATAGATTACTATCAGTTCCCTAGTCTTTTTTATATTTAATAAAATTTGTAATCTGGTGTATACTTCATAGGTGTAAAAATGGATAACAATTTTACAATGTTATAAACAAAGACAGAGTATATATGCATGTCAAATACTTCGATTTCAAATGTGTTCATTTAAATTCATAGTATTTAGTCTAGACCACGTAATAGAAATATTAGATTGCTCTCTAGCACTGAATCAAATATACTTGTCAATTCGTTATCATAATCTCATCACTTACAAACCAAAATTTAAACGCAGGCTGGGTCGTGAATATAAAACAAGCTAAGCCCTCGTTGGTACAAGTCAATAGCTTTTTGTTGACATCAAGTACCAAAGGGTGTGTAGCCCTCGACTGTAAATAAATAATACTGTGAGTATTTTTAGTTTTTTTGTGCACTTCAAATGCATCATTTGAGGAGTTTTTGTTGTAGTAGCAACTTGTCTGTTCTTCAAATTTCTTCTTGATATGTATATGAGTGTTCAAATCACAATTACTAAACACAACTCACAAATTTTAATATATTGTGCTTTCTATAACACTGCACTTGCCATTTAAGAATACAAGTAAAATCGATTTATGCAAGTCAACCAATAAAAACATCTTTATAACATTTTGTGTCATGTCAACGCATTTTAAACCTGGTTGAACTACGCGACTCGACAACGTGGGGAGAATATTAATTTAAGAATTAACCAGATTAGGCCACTTTTTATCTTGGTACCGTACACTGCGTCGTTTTCGTCAACAGTCTGTATAAAACCAAAACCAACATCGTCATAGTTAACACTCGATATCGATTTGATTGTCGATTTTCTGTTTTACGTTTTAAAAAACTACAATAGATAATCGCTAACATGATTGAGTTATGAGAATTATTTTAGTAAGGATCGATACTTAATAATCAACACGTAATTTTAACGTATTTTCTGTATTGTAAACTACTTGTATAGCAGCCCTCAGACAATGTATACCATAGTAGTACTACTAAGCTTGTTACCAGTAAAATTTTGCTATATGAGTAACAGAGAGAGCAATCGAAATATTTCATTTATACCTATATAAACATACTAGCTGTGCCAGCGACTTCGTCCGCGTGGAATAGTTATTTGGGCATCATATTTATTTTTGCCAACAACCACCTCAGCTGTTACCCGATCTTGACAACGCGACATATCCAAATTTGATTACCATAAAAACGATTCTTGTGAGTTAACCTTAAAAGATAGACATACTGTCGCGGACATTTTTTTAGATCATTTTAAGAGGAATAATTCTTTCATACATATTTTTTTTGGTAACTAGAACCGTTTTCGCAGCGCACGCAACGGAAGCCCTCAAATATGAATATTTTTCCCCGTTTTTTCCACATTTTCCATTATTATGTTATGTAGCCTATACCCTTCCTCGATAAATGGTCTATTCAATAAAAAATAATTTTTCAATTCGAACCAGGAATACCAGAGATTAGCGCGTTCAAACAAACAAACTCTTCAGCTTTATAATATTAGTATAGACTAGTATAGATTATATTAAGTGTTTGGTTAGCCTTATGTTATGAGTAACCTATAGATAAATTGTATTTGCAAATTAATCTATAATTTGATTATGAATATACCTGTTCAACGCTTATCTCACGCCTCTTTTTTAAACAGTTTAAACTGACTATTTATTCATTTTCTGAAATTTTGATATTGTAAGATTATATAAACGCGAAAGTTTGTACGGGTAGATGTTTGTCACTATTTTAAGTAAAAACCATTTGATGGCTCTTAATTAATTTTATAATAACATAGCTGACACAATTTATAGAAGATATGCGAAATAATAATCTTGTCAGCTAGTTCATACATATTATTCAGTGGACTAGGTGAATTTTAACCTTAGAATCACTCGTTGCAGAAAAATTATTACAGTACGTAAAATTTGTTTTTTTTTTTTAAATTTTTCCCCCCTATTAATATTTATCTATTTCCCAATTATATGCATGGATCAATGTTTTTTTTATTGCTTTGGTATTGGAATTAACTAGTATTTGAATACTGCCGATTCTTACCTAGCTGCATCGATTACCTGTTGGATAACGTCATGTCAAGCACTTTACCTGTTTCTTATCGTTACTGTATTAAAATATGATCATGCGACTTACGCATCGATATATCACCTAAACAGACATTAAAAGTATATGTTTAAACTTTTAATTCTTACGTAATCAATAATGAATTAGTACGGTATAATTAAAATCAATCAACTAGTCAGAGACCCATATTAGAGGCGTATGTTTTGCTTGCACAGGTGGCATAACGAATTATAATTTACGAATATCATATATTATGAATCTAATAAACGAAATTTATTAGGAAAATACTGATGACTAATGAGTGCATTTTTAATTATTAGAACTGGACTTTGTAAATTAGTAATTTATAGGGATTTTATAATTCTAATATTTTACCTGAATCTTACGACAACAAGAATTATTGCAATAAAATATATTTCTTATTGATTTTGCTTTAAGTTGTATGCTAGTGACATTTTTAACACGAATTGTGAAATGCTCGAACATTCTATTTAGAACGAGACGTAATCCTCCGTATGGGAATTCTTGTTGTCACGATTTTCATACAAAACTCTGTTCTGTTTGGGTGATACGTTAATGAACTTATGTATTGTAGTTGTGGACAACTAACTGGCACGGACTTATAGTTCACGCTTTTATTTGACTGTTCTCTTTAGATCATTATCTAGTTAATGTACATATTCATAGTAAGCTTCGCCATTTCTCCTCGCCCATTTAACTATAACTGTGGCTGTGGACGCTTATTTACAGTATATTTTATAATGTTAGAAATTTGTATAACATCGGTCACCTAGGCATCAGTTCCCATCTAGCGCGTTCTCGTGAGAAGCGCGTCGCAGCGCGGCGACCCGCGGCGTATCGGCTGTGCACGTAGCTCGTACATTGTGCCCGACCGCCTGCATGCGACGCGGGGTTTTTGGGACTATAGTCGGGTGTTTATTTGCAAACAGATTGCGGGCCCCCCGCTGTTCCGACGGTAGGGTCGACGAGTTTGGAAATACGCGCGTTTGTTGCCGCTACTAACATTGTAATTATCATTTGTAGTAAAGGTGTGTCGTGGTACAGTAAAAAAGTGTTCGATACAAATCTTGATTTGAGAGTTTGTATTGCGTTTGATTGGAAATAAAAAAAATCCCATGTCTTGTTTTTTCCAATTGCAACAACTTTGATGTTGTCGATGCAATTATTTAGTATTACTAAACAAATTAAAATTGTTCCAGTCAAACTCTTAAATTAACTTTCCTCGTCGAGAAATGTTTAGACATAGATAAAAAATATCATAAATACAAATAAAAAGGAGAGAGAAATGTTAGTATAAAACAATAAATTTAAGAAATTTCATAGGGATTATAAAACGGTGAAATAAATGTTACGTAATCTTCATTCTTCGTCCGATAATTAAACTCACCCAATTTTTATAGAAAAAAATTCTGAACTCGATACCCGGTAATGGACTCAGTAACTGGACAGGCGCTCGTTACCACTAAATGAATCTTATTTAAAGCTTGGAATATTGGAAGTAAACAAGTTAACTTCACTGGTTCTAAGAGTTGGACGATAACTGTTTTTTTCTTAAGCCGCCTTTGTGTCCCATTTTGACGATAATTCCGTGGGCGCTGTCACACTTTCAATTACTATGTTGTTTTTAAATAATCTTGTAAGAGGTGTTTTAATGAATTACCATATTTATTCTCTCGATTATATTTTCGGTTCATTACGATCATCCGAAAACTTTAAGAGTAAATAAGCGTAGTAACTTAATCAAGTAAATAGTATTAGAACATGTTAAAATCGTAGGCAAGAAGTTTAAACTTTAAGTTTACAGTTGGAGGTATTTAAGAATCTAACACCAGACCATATCATATCTTTAATTCCTTAGCATAAAATACCTACAGTCGTTCTAATTTTAGGTCCAATTAGGTTACTAGAGCAATCCCTTTATTTTATTTCTATGTTGTACGAAACGTAGAATATTAAGCTATCCAAGTTTGTTTAACCGATTTTTATATACCGCGTATAGAATTAATTAACGAGCAATGGGGAATTGGAAGAATACAAACAAACTTGTACATTATTTTCTGTATTTTATTAGAGCGAACTAATATAACTTGTTATGAGACCGTCCGAACTGAAAGTGATAACGTCAATTGTTTTGAACAAGAAACGTCAGCAGCGGCGCGTTCTTCTTTGAAATCCTGGCACACACGCCTTAGATAAGAAAGGAGACGAACTTCCCATGAGTTTGTCACCGTTAAATATTATTTGAACTTATGAAACATTTCGTATATAGTTACTATATGCCTGTCCATGGTTTCACCTTCGTGATGGTCCTCTTCTATAATTGGACTAGTAACACCATCATATATTTTTTTATACCTGTCTTTTCAGGCTATTGCCTACAACCCAATTTTTCATGAACATATTGATTTTTTGTAAATTATCTTGTTGATTCAGTATTGATACATTATCAAAATGGTAAAAAGTTCTTTGGCTTCCAGTATTCGTTTTTATCAATGATACATCACACACACAAATGGAACAGGCCAATTTTGATTGAGAACGATGCTAAAAATGTTGTTCTGAACTGATTAAGAAAACGTGTACTTAAATGTTCCTTCATTACTTTGACACTGGCTATATGTTCTAAGCAAAGCCACGGAAAAACAATGCGCGTTTGACATGAAACGTCACATAGGCAAGTCAATTAATTACGTCATCGCTCTAGCGATTTCTTGCGGATCTCCAGGAAATCTTCAATCTAAATTATGGGTGGCCTACCAGTGATGCTATTTTCAACCATATGCCTAACCATATTTTTCATAGGCCTGCAGTCTTGCTAGAAAATGCACACTGCGCAGTACTACTTAAGGTTCTCAATTCTTCAGGCTAACTCTGTCATGACTCCGGTTTCTCTGCAGATTTCATCATCTTTAATTCGATTGTGCACATATAGAGGTACTTTATTTTGTCCAATAAATCACACAAGTTAGGACACTAGATACGCAAATAACATATTAGACGACTTTATGCCAGAGCATACTTAGGTTAAGCAAATCAGGGCGAGAAAAGCATAGTATATACATGGATTTAAAACCAATTCATCAAAAATGTCTGACTTGACAGCAATAACACATTCTTTTATTAAACTCTGAATCCTGTTAATGGGTCAAAGCGGTGCTTTGACTCGAATATCTTTTACAAGTGTTAATTGAAGAAAGTTCTAATCAATATCGGATTTTAATGTACCCTCTAAAAGCAAGTAAATTGACAATAAAAGTTTGAAATTATTTGTGATGGTGATGAAATACTAATCAGTATATCGATTTGTAAGTTTTGTAGTTATGTGATATTTTTTAACAATGGTATAGTAGCATTCAAGGTAAAAAAGTTAAAGTAAAAACTAAATATGTATGCTAGGGTTAATTATTAGTAATAAGTGCTATTAATAGTAATTTAAAAAAAAACACAATCATTGGAAGGATCACATTGTCTATTTCTACGACGATAAGCTAAATAAAAAACTGTTTTGTAGGTTAGATATATGGTGAAGGCTACAATGACGGCAAACGTTGTATGAAGTCTAAAGATCGTTAATGGTAATCTCAATTTTTCGTATATATTTAATATAATGATAATAATTTATAAATGCTGACGGCTAAATGCTGACTAACAGGATAGCATGAACACCAAAATACGATGATATAGTTGTATGTTGGTTTGAACTGTCAAATCAAATTCAATAAAAAATATATTTGATTTTGATAGTTATAGTGTGATGTATAAGATGGTAATATGGTAATATTATAAGTAAATGGACAATTTTTTCTTACACAATTGTCCGATAGACTGCTCGATTTCTCGGACAATATTCTTAGCTGAATAGACAAATAATAATACCTAATGAACATAATTATTCTGTTATCGATGTTTTAGAAGTCATTTTATTTGAATACATTGTCGGTTAATAGACGTGTTATAAAATGTCTCATTGTGCTTAGATCTTTTGGAACCAATAATATGTCGTATGTTCGTCTTTTGAACAAGGATATCCAATAAGTACAGAGAGTTCTTTAAAACTGTTAGGCAATGGAAGGATATTCGTATTTCCTAATAATTTCAAATGAATAAAGGCATTCACTTTCAAATTGTTGTACGATGTTGTATAAAACTAAATCAACGGAATGTCTTATGCTGATTTCAAAATAATCAACATATTTCAAATGTGTGTCAATTATTTAACTTTAATTATAACATAACCTCATAAAATTGTATAGTCAGCAGCTCGTCTGGATAAATACTTAAACTACGAAAACAACTTTTATTATTTAGAGAATAAAGGCGGTCTCAAAGATCAACCTGTAAGTACTTTAATATTTTTTAATTTTAGGTCTGTAAAGTGAAAAATGTCGAGTTTGTTCAAATGCCGTGTTTTCTAACATATAAGTTTATTAATGTGTAAAAAAATTATGCGTTTTTTTTATTACCCTTTTCTGAGATAATGGTATGTATATTGGTAGACCATAACAAGAATTTTGTGATCTAAACACAAAAAAAATATGCTGTAGGCGATTACATATTACTAGCTTAAATATTAAAATTATATAAATCCTATATATGTTATACTATATTATTAAATAAATTCTCTGTACCTGTATGTTCGTGATGAGATAAAATACAACGGAACATGTTGATGCGAGTTTTCATGTGGTTTATTTGTATAATTCATTCAATGAAAATGAGGAAAACTAATATATTTTACGTTGTGAACGTAAAATTGGTAAATGTGCCTATTTATTTATTGTGGTATTACATCATCTGTAGTATTTGTGAGCGTGGTGCAAATTGCTCAGAGACAATCAGCGCAACAATGTATGTAGCAGGTGCCACATAAAATGTAGCAGGAGAGTGACACTACAATTATTTGTAATCAGGAAATTCTGAAACGGCATACCCACATGTTCCAAATTCAAATGATTACATAGCGCAGCCGTCCCGTTCGGCGGTATCGCAGGCGCAACGTCGGTGACACGTACTGATAAATTTTGGACGGCCGATAGGGCTCCATTAGCAGGCGGCTCTCGATCATCCGGCGTGAAACGTATCGAGAATCGAGCCTCGCGATACGTTCTAGGATTAGGCGTGTGAACTGGGCGCAGCCTCTTTTAGATATCGTCAACTAAGTAGGTAAATGTAACCGCATCAATAACATTTGACATAGATTCTATAAATCGCATGTGACCTGTCATATTTTGTGACTCTAATATTTTAAGTTATTTAAGCTCAAGAGATCCATCTGCCGCATATTTTTTTAATTATACAATCTACGAAGCTTGTTAAATAATTCGATTCATAAATGTAGAGTACTGTGTCTCTGCACAACGACATGCGATTCGTTGCACGCAAACTGCAATTGTAGTTTACGCCTATGAAATTATATGTAATTGTATTAGAATTAGAATAGCAAAACTTATTTTCCGATCCATTTGCTAGCTCACTGAAAAACTTGACACGCGGCGATAAAAATAGCAGTGAGTCGAATCAATTGAATTATTATGAACGGCAAAAAGTGGTCCAGTAATTACGACCTTATAACATTAACATGCACCAAGCATGTGTGAACACGGCGCTGGGTAAAGGAGTCGGTTCACTGCTATATCTCATTAATTTAAATATCACTCATTGATTAAGAAAATATATACTTTACATTACTGTGTTGTTTTTTTGACGTGAAACGTCTTTAAAATCGCGCCGAAACATACGGGTACCAGGTTTAAAAAGGGGACCGTAACGAAAAGGTCTATATCATCGTCCTAAATAATTAAAAAACTATTAGTCTTGGAAACAAAAATGTGTTGAGAATATTTTACTTATATAGTCAGTTCGCTGTTGTCACATTGAGTTTTTTTATTAAAATACTTTAAACACCGTCAATCTTGTTTTTATTTCAATCTTTTACTTTAAAAGCTATTCCCTAACATAAACGTTTCACGTTAAAACTAACGGCCGTGTGCCCCGGCACAGCCCCACCCGATTTTTTATGTGTACAACATTGTAAGTACTTTATCTAATTTCTATGTCTCTGTAGTAGAGATCATATAAAAGGCACTACCATATACCTTGTGAGTAAATATATTATTGATATAACTTTAGCGATATTAGTATCGTTTATTGCTTTCATATAAAACCTACTATGTTGAGAAACCCACAATTACTTAATAGGTTTTGTACCTGTCTATAAACAATATTAACAAAATTACTTAATATGTTTTGTATCTTACTAAAGAGAATATTGTTAAGAAATGCGTGCCTTTATATCGTAACGATCTAATCATGTTGTCCATGGTGATTCGCTTCAGGTAGGTACTACGCGCACGTAAGATAATGTTTTAGATGAATTGCGTTAAGTCCTCCAAAAATGTTTATGTCTCTTGAAAATGGAAAGCGGTGGGTGTCTGATATGATCAACGGACGTGTCGAGAAAGAATTGACAGCGCCAACCAAACTTACAAATGAAATACGATTTAATACCTTATTACTAAGACAATTGAAACGAATGTAACATTCAGCCGTCATAAAAACAATTTGTATGCATGAAGCTTTTTACGTCACTACGTATCTCTAATGACCTTTCTGAAGATAACTTTGAACCTCACAACCTCACATTGAATTTCAAGGTAGTATATTAAATATAATATGTCATAGATAACGTTAGAAAGTTACTTGCAGTTATTCAAGTACAACCTACAGAGCTGCAAACCTCAATCGTTATATAAACAGCAGTTACAGAAAATGAATATATTTTAAAGAACGCAATTAAAAAGGAAAAGTTTACGAACGTCTCCAAAGGCGTCGCGCTATAGAAAGACTCCTTCACATTTATGCTGTTAACGAGCAGTCAAATATATTACCAAACATTTTAAAGAGTTTGATATTGAATTTTATTTATATTTATTTATATTCTTGAACTATGAAGCTGTAATATCCAAAATCGTAGACAGACTAATGAATAGACTTATTGATAGGTATTTTTACAAATTTCTTCGCTAAAGGAGTACAAGAATTGGGATTAAGAAAGAAAATATATATAGATTGAACTTTGGCATACATTCACACGAAGTATTATATATTTCAGCTCTTTTCTATAATATAAATCGTTTTGAGCATAGCAATCGCTATTCAAGTGTTAAAAACTCCTACATATTTATTTTAACCACACCTAAGGTTGTACATACATACATACATACACTCACGCCTTTTTCCCACGGGGGTAGGCAGAGATTACGTCTTTCCACTTGCTACGGTCTTTACATATCTCTTTCGCTTCATCTACTTTCATAACATTCCTCATACATGCTCGACGATTGCGGGTACTTCTGACCTGGCCTTTTTTGAGGACACTTTCGATTTGTTCGAAATATGTTCGCCTAGGTCTTCCTCGTCCCGTATCTCCACTCACTCCAGCTAAGGTTGTACAATTATTCGAAATATATTATCACATTTAATATTTTATATAATTTATTTATTGTCGCATACAAAATTTGAAAACATCAAATTGTTTGTGTAGGATAAATATCATTTCATAATTTACCCTTTATTACTTCTATTTTTTTTATAAGTATGTATGTGATTCTGCCATTAATGATAGTAAAATGAAGAGGAATTGGATTTAAATAATTGACAATGTCTGTAAGCATTATCGTTTCCATGACTTTGGAATTTCAACTACGATTACGAAGTAGTGTTCTTGAACCATTTATAAAATTAAAGAGAAATTTGTCTTCCGCAGCAGTGAATTATTTTTGTATCGCAAAGGGCGCGACATGCACCCAAGGTAATGGTGTGCGCCATCAATTCATTCCAATTTAGCTATGCTGCGTCTAAAATTATGGACCTAAGAATAAATCCGTCGACAAGTACCCCTACTATTTGTCGCTTAATTATGAAGATATGTCTAAGGAATTTATGCTACTATTTTTGTGTGACTAGTAAATTTGCTTTCAAAGCAGTCTGTTGGGAATATTTCAAGTACATTTTTTACATATATGTTCTTCACATTTTCCTCAATATTTTGTCAATATTCATTTAGTAATGAAATAGTTCGACTTTAGTAATAAGTCTAATATTGTCGTTAAAAAACTTTACCAAATAGAAAATATAGCCAAGCTAATTTGGCAATTTACAAATATAATTGATTAAAAACTGATTATTATTATTTACATAACACTGATAAGACATCGATGTTAATAAATACCAATTACCTCAGAATTAGTGAACGAAAGGGACTTTTTGGCCAATTCTATGAAAACCGAACTGAAAGTTTCTAAAATTTTCTCTTCTTTAACAACTTCAATTAAGAAGGTTTAAAAAATTATAGAAAATTATATTAGAATAGTTCCTGGAAACATTTTGATCAAAGTACGATGTGAAATAAACTTTCACCAAATGTTGGATTTCCGAATATTAATCGAGTATTTTTTATCCTAGATGTTAAAAACATTTAATGATACATAATTTAGAATCTGAGTGAAAATAAGAGAACGTGGTTTTGATTCGAGTACTGTATGGCGATAATGTTTCGAGTACTATTAGTAGAGGTGAATGCGTCGCGGATGATTGACCGGCGGCATCGTTAATGCCCGCGGCTCAAACGCACGCGCTAATTAATGGCACCACCGCCATCTATCGGCGACGCCCTATCAATCTCAGTGGGTCGCTTCCAGTTATTTGTCAAGTGATTCGCGTGGAATGCACAGTGAGAATTGTTCGAAGTGCTGGGTTGCGGGTAATTTTGGATTTCTCTGTCATTGATTTCGCAGTCCTATTCTGTGGATAGATACTTCAAAGCTTCTGTGTTTCAACGGCAATCGGAATCAATCACTGAGAGTTTATTTTATGACCATTAAAGATTGAGGCCATTGAATTAAAATAAGCAGTTTGATATCAGAATCAATATAAATATTTACTTATTGTATGTTTAATATCAGCAATGGTGAGTAATAAAGTTAAGTTTGGATAAAGATATAAACTAGCTCTTCACTATGTGATATAAATATATGTATATACGATATATAGTGGAAGAAGCAAGAGAATTGTGCCAGGATCGCAGTAAGTGGGGAGAGGTGGTCTCTGCCTACCCCATTGGGAACAGGGCATGACATATATGTATGTATGTATGTATATATATTACATACCGACATATTACTGTCCCTCGGGGTAATTCTTAGTGGTGTCACTAACTTAATTGGCTAGAAGATATCAAAATACAATAATAGTGTGAAGGATTGTTTAATTGAAGGTGGATTGTGGTGGTGGTGAAAGGTGGTGGAATTTGAAGGTGTGTTTGTTTATATGTATAACTTAATAAACAATTTTACAATTAAAATAAAAAAGTATTTGCCACACTGATTTTACGGCGTCCAAAACCTGAAATAAAGCAGACCATAGCTTACTGTAGCTTAACCGTGTCTGATGGGCTCATGGTTAGCGTGAAACTATACGAACATATGGAGTTCTGTGACTTAAGCACAGGTATCGATTTCGAACACCGAATTCTTTAACCAGATCCTCGTTACGGTATTCAAGTTAGGTGTATTGTTTCAGCTTTATTGCTTAGAATGTGCAACCCGCGTAACCATAGTAATAAACGGTGTGGTTATAAAAACCACTTTAAACATATTTTGCAATCTTAATTTTGTAACATATGAGTAAAACCTGAATGTAAAGTAGGTACCGTACATTGGAATTAAATAAAAAAAAAACAAATATGTTTATATGTTAAATATTATAATACAATAAAAAAATGTTTATCTCATAAAATCATATTTGTACCATATGGTTATGCTCTGTACATATATGTTTTCTATGCGTTTCTATCTGTGTATATAACGGGCATGTGTGTATAGAATTAGAATGTAAAATTAATATAATAAGTAACTGAATAATTATCCAGCTATATTTAAAATATATTAAAGTGAAAAGCTAGCGTCGTGCAAGCTTAAACAGATAGACAGAGCTACACTAATTAGAGCACTATGTAAATAAAATGTGAAAACTTGATTAGCGATCAGGAACAAGCCGCGCTGCACACAACCAGGCGGGCAAAAGACGTGAACACCATATCGCGCAAAATATATGCGTTTGCAACAATGCGTTTTGTTTTAATTCACATGCTTACCACCATGTCGTCGTATCGCGTGCACATCTAGCGTTCGCGAAATACATGTTTTGAAATGGGTGACTGCGGAAAAGTCTTGTTCTCTGAAATACAAATGCACATTTTACCTAGCTCACAAGACACCTGCTCTGTTTATTTTTGCTTTATCTGTGCGTGGCATTTCATCAGATGTTTTACGTAGAAGAATTGTCGCTCAAATAATGTTTGGTGATAGAATAATAATAGTAAATTAAGTCAGAGCTAAGTAAATATTGGCTTACTCAATTAAATACCTTGACAAGTGCAAAGTTCTAAGTTCTTCCCACGGACGTCAACGATCAGGATCTGTAGGTCGGCGGTTGCCTATTCAAATTTTAACCCCGATTGAACACTTAGGTACTCTCGGGCATAGCAGGGTCAATCGCGAAGCTTTGGTGGCGCCGATAGCATCGGTCGTGGCTCGCGACCACGAACTGAGCTATATAGCTTCATTATAGGCTAGTGGCCGAGTGGGCCACACTGAGGACTATTTCCTCTTGCTACGTTTTAGTAAATGCTTAAGTAAATCGTTAACAGTAATATTGAAATGAGGTAACAAGAGTTTTCGTGTTTAATCTATTAATGTACAGCAATGATTTAATAAGGCATTTATTAGTAACAAAATTATAAACTGCAGACGGAATGTTTGTGTCCGAAATGGTTTATATTTGTGGCACATCAAGAACATTTAAAGTAATTGGCAAAGTTAGGGTAAATCGATTTTTTATAGATTTTAAGAAACAGATGGGAATGTTAACACGATAAATTAATAAATATTTTAAAATCAATTGTTTAGATGGGAAAGATATAAATTTATAGAAAAACGTATTGGAAGCAAAAGCAAAAATTAAATTTAATAACGTTTTAACAAAAGAAGTTAATATAGAAAAAGGTGTTAGACAGGGGTGTATTCTCTCACCCTGTTTATTCAACCTCTATTCAGAAATGATTTTCAAGGAAGCTTTCAACAATCTTAACCTAGGAATCCGAGTAAATGGCAAACTCATACAGAACATACGTTATGCCGATGACACCGTTCTTTTAGCTGAAAGTCTCGATGACCTTCAAATAATGCTAGATAAATTAAGTAATACACTTTTGGAATTTGGAATTAAAATAAACTGCAACAAGACAAAATTTTTGATTGTTAGCAAAATTGTACACCCAGTGCACCTTTAAAATTGGGACTTAATATTGTAGAAAGAGTAAAAAAGTATAAGTATCTTGGTTGCTGGTTTAACGAGACATGGGAACCGGAACAGGAGATTAAGACCAGAATAGAAATAGCCCGAAGTAACTTTAACAGTATGAAGAAACTGTTCACTAATAGGAAAATTAACTTAGGATTGAGGTGGCGACTGGTGAAATGCTACATCTCTACCGATACTGATGTACGGTTCTGAAAGCTGGACCTTAAAGCAATTGACTGACAAACTGACAGCTTTTGAAATGTGGATCTATCGCAGGATGCTTAAAATTAAATGGAGGGACAAAATAAGTAATGAAAGTGTATTAAAATTAATGAATAAAACCTCGAAATTGTAGTAAGCATTAAAAAGAGAAAAGGACAATATTTTGGGCATATATATAGAAATGATAAATATAAATTGTTAAGATTAATTATTGAAGGCAAGATTGAAGGAAACGAGGTCGTGGCAGAAGAAGAACATCTTGGGCTAAGAATTTGAGGGATTGGTTTAATGCTGGTAGCACAGAAGATATTATCCGCATGGCATGTAATAGAACGAGCTACAGACATATGGTCGCCGACTTCGTGGAGATGGCACTGAAGAAGAAGAAGCAGATAAATAAACTAATATTGATTCTCCGGTTTGTACAAAAAATAGCACTCATTATATTCGTGTTCGTTTCGTATAACTAACTATTTATAAGGAGATTATTTCGTAATTTGGAATCATTTGCGTGCATGATATGAATGCACATATAATTTATTTAGGGATAAAAAAATTTTGGATATAATCGAGTCGATTGCTTGGATACCTTCGTCTTACTTATTTCTGCCGCAAAACGGCAGTGTTCACGGTGTTACTTGTGTTCCGATTTGAAAGGTAATATGGATAATCACTACACTGTGACACCGTTGACACCGTGATTTTATTTTTCTTGTGTCACAAGTTGGCATCGTACACTATGCTTTCTGTGTTTGAGATTTGCTTCTAATCTCAAAAGAATTACACGTACTATAGGTGACTTGGAGCATTTACCATTAAAAGGGCACAGTCATTAGTTTGTTAATATAAAATTATAAAAAATCTATCACCATAATATAATTCATATTGCATAATATAATTCGAGCAAATAAAATCCCAATAATCTTACTCGTTTCTCAAACATTGTTATCAATTAAAATAATTGCAGCGATTATTTTCCCTATTTCGCACACAAAGCCTTATTAAATCGTTTTTTTAGTTTCACAAATTCCTCAGCGCTAGCAAATGTCTGTAGCTCAAAGTCGAGAATTCCGTTCATGTATTCGTGGAAGGTGTTTACTTGGAAAAACTATATTAAAAGATAATTTCACCTTTCATTCTAGCATGTTTCCGCTTTTTATCTGCTACTTATTTTCTTCTTTTCGGAACTTTTATAGCACATCAACCGGCAAGTAACCTTGTCGTATATTTGTCGCATATATGATAAATGAAAGAATAAACGCTTATCAAATTTTAACTTTATTTTTTATTGTGAAGAAATTTTTGTATGCAATGTTATAGTCCAAGAAGTAAGTAACCTTTACTTACTTCTTTTATGTGAATGGGCGACTCTATCGCAGAGTCTTGGCACTTCGCCTCAACGAGGATCTTTTGTATTGTCACATTTTACCTATCCGTAAATGCACTCTACTTGCAGTCCAGTCAAAAGTGCCTATGAGCTTAATCATGTTTTTTGGAGGTATGGTCTTATTGGTCAAGACCAACAAGATCGTACCTCCAAAGAACATATCCAATTGCCATCTGCCATGTCTTCTTACAGGTTAGAGCATCGCAGTGGCACAGTAAATTTCCATCTCTTCATCTTCTTTACATATCCTATACATTTTGTTATTAGTATATCCTATCCTAGTTAAGATCTTCCTGGTGCCGAAATGACCAATTAAACTATCCGCCATTAAGGCAATCTGTGATCTGGTTGCGTTTAGTGCATTTAGTGCGAATCTGAGCCAGTTATCCGTGCGCATAAAGTACTTCGCGTGTGTCATACCTGTTTTAATATGTATTTACTTCCGACGTGTATATTTTTTACCACTCAGGTATCCTACGTTATTTCATGTTTAAATAATTGTATAATTTTTATTTTTCTTATTCATGCAAATAATGGAATTTAATACATAAATTCATACTGATTGCTTTTGATTTATTAAAAATGGATTATTATTGATCTTTTATTTTAATATTTATAATACTAATGTGACTATAAGTTGAGCTGTATTGAGACTATTACTTTTCCTTTTAAAAATGTATCTATAATTAATAAATAAAATGCAATAAACTATAATCGATGGGGTCTCATTTGATTTTCTCATTAGACTTTCATTAACTAAACTCCACGTAACTAAAACCCACTTATTTTATACATATGTGACAAATAAGCTCACTTATTGAGTGATGAAAAATTATTTTGAATCACCAGTGATAAAAATATGTAACATTTTAAACTCGGTCCTTAGTGACATAATACTTACTTTAAAGCATTAACAAAGCACATACATAGTATAAAAATGACTACGAATATAAAATTCATTCATTGATATTGTAACGTAAAACAAGAAGTTGAGGCCAGAGCACACTATCAAGCGTCCCATCCCTTAATGATATAAAGTTGACTGTCCCAAATCGCTGTCGCATTATTCAGGGAATGTACAGTGTAGTTTGATCTCGATAAAGCACATGGAAGCGGACCACAGTGGACGTCTCACTCCACTATCTCGGATCTTTCGCTGGACAGGCTTAATTACTGAACTCACTGCCGTTTGGATTTTTAGAATTTCTGTTTTTTTTTAAGTAATTCAATGGGATAGACCACATCGTCAGTTTGTAACCGAACATAAAATAACAAACACAAATGTTGAGCATAACTTCTTTATGCTATAGTGTCTAGTAATTCAGTGATTCATTGACTTTATTACCCTATACACTACTTATTGCAGAACTTTTCATTGATAGTGATATATATAGAATCGTTGCATCATTAGAGCACAAACTTACGCTAAATCGTGTATATTTTTTAGGTCTTAGTCAGCCGCGGTGGCTTAATACAGTTTGATCGACTAGGTATACTTTTTACGCATGTTTTTTATATTTCAAAGGTACAAGTTATATAATCATATTTTCCTTCAACGTAGGAATATTAGATAAATATACATGTGAAATTCGAAAAATGATATATGCATATCATTACCGAAACCCGAAACGCTCGATAAAATGGGTGGTGCTTGACCACAAACTGAAACACCGATTCCCGCAGCGATAAGTTTCCTTTATAAAATAAAGGTCAAAATTTTGTTATGCGCAATATACTTTATTCGCGCATAATGACGAAACCTTTTTCTTCTATGTATTTGCTTTGGTTGATTGCCCAAAAATAACCATATATGTTTCTTTCTTATATAGTTGCTAACGTTAAATTGTTTTGTTCAGATTGTATGCTTCCAAACGCTGCGCCCGATGCAACACCACTATCTTGGCGTCGGAGATGGTGATGCGAGCGCGTGATTTGGTCTTCCACGTGCATTGCTTCTCGTGCGCGCTCTGTAACACGCCGCTCACCAAGGGAGATACCTTCGGCATCAGGGACTCAGCTGTTTATTGCAGGTGACTCAACCTTTTTTTTATTCTATTATTCTTAGATACAAGCAGCTTACCCACCTGATGGTACATGATTGCAGTCAATTTTAGTTTGGTTCATGTGCAGCAAATCAGCGATCCCCGCTTATGACATAAGATGTAAGCCACCGTAATCTATTATGTGTGTTTGATATGTTTATGTCGTTTAATTCGCTTGAGTTCATAAACAGCAATGCAAACAATGCTATGTTCCATCAGAAATAGGTAAGATAGATGCATCCAAACAAACGAGGGGTAACAAGACCATTTAGTGCATCAGCAATTATTAATATTTATTTGACAACTATGTTGGCAAGGAAATACTTATACCTATTGTTATTCTTATCTAGTGCTTCCTCCATCCTGCGCTTTTTATACGTGAAGTAAACTATTACTACGAAACTTGAGTATAGAATTTCATATATACTATATCTGAGAGAAAACACGAGAGGTAACCCGAAAAGAAATTCAAATGTGGATTTGAAGTCAACCATTTCGCACTGTTCCAGCGTTGTTGATAAAGGCCTAATACAACATAGTTAGGCTCGTGTCCTTCGATGGGAACAGATATCGGTTGCAATGAATAGTACAATAGTTTCCTATATGTTTACCGCATCTTATTTAGGCGTCTAATAGTCCAGTGATTTGGGACAAAGGATCCACTGTATTCCTTTATTTCTTTCATTCCATTATAACTATGACGCTTAGCCATGTTTATTACTAGTATGCATACTGAAATTTTCAAGTGCTAAGGGAGCATTCCTCTTATTTGCTGCGGCATTATCTCAAGGTTTACTTTAACAGAATTTAATAACTTAGTCCATATCGCTGAGGTTCTTATTGCAACCTAATAATTTCATCGCTGCATGGTGGGGGTTCAGGTCACTATTCTCTATTCATCATCTGTAACTCTATTGGCAGTTTGTAACTATAATGATTAATACCTTACTAAGCTGACATTCCTATTCTAATCGCTTGTCATAAATCGCAGGCTGCATTACGAAACAATGCCGGAATATGGTCCCCATTTGGCGGTGCCAGGACCACCGCAACTATGCCCCGGGCCTTACGCGGGACCCCCGTCGAACCATTACCCTCCGTACCCATCACCCGAGTTTGCGAGGGTCGACGCCGATGGCCCGAAGGTACCGTTCTATAACGGCACTGCTGCTCCTCCACCACGACAAAAAGGCCGGCCAAGGAAGAAGAAGCCTAAAGACCAGGAAATAATGACTGCTAACCTCGGTGAGTCAATAAATGATACCGCGCCAATGCGAATAGAATATTTTATCTTCTCAATATAATAATAATGTCCATGTTCTGCAGCAGAAGTAAACTGAAACTTCGATCGATTCGTTGACATGCCGATCATTTGGTTTCCCCAATTTAATATCGAGAATGCCAGGATACCGTTTTGCCGACAAAACGGTTACATTTTTATTAACACATTAAAGTTAAAACTGCACTTACTGCGCCAGATTATCGGCAGTGACTTCCCGTGTGTATTTTTTAAAGCGAACCTTTTTTCGTGATATCGGAACCAGTCTGATTATCTGACGAGTTGGCTCGGGCGGCGGAAGGCGACGCACCTTCCACAGAATTCTTTTGACACTGAATTTTTTGTAGCATTCGAAAGCGGTCTATGTAGACGCAACCACGCGTTTAACATATACAGCAAAATGATGTAAAAAGTAGCAAGTCAAAATAAAACGCTAGGACAAAATAATATCAAATCGTATTCAAGATATTGCGAACGGAACAGGTTTTTTTGCACTCATTACATACTTAATGGAGCAAAGGAATTAATTGAAACGCATAAAAATTGTTTCTTTACATGGTTGAACAGCTGCTTAACTGAGTCATTAAAGGTCTTTAGATATCGATGCCGGATGGTTTCTTAGAACTTATTCATTTCAGGCGTTCGTTCAGTTTTTGTACACTGTTCTTTTGCGTTAGCATAATGCGGGACCCACGTTTTTAAGAAAGTTTGACTGTAGCGTGGTATGGTTCTAGGAGTAGTATTTTAGAAACCAGTTCTCATACGTACCGTGTTTGCGTGTTCGACGTAATCCAAGTTCATCATACTTGCCACATTTCAATGAACCGATGTTATCGAAGTCTCTTAAGTGCCAAACCCTTGGTGGTGCCTAAAAACGCAATAAATGTTAACGCTAGCCAATATTTGTTATTTTTATTGATAAGTCGGCGCTTATATGTTGTGAAAAAATAAAAAAGCTCCAGTTTTTTATACAGAAATTTTGTGCTTCGTATTTCAAACTTTGTTGAGTGATTTATATCTACGGGGATGTTCAACTTGTTTTATTCGGCTGTTAGTGAGTTATGAATATGCTAATGTCTTTGAGTACACGAGTTCAGGTTTCATAAAGAACGGTTTTACTATTTTTCATGTTTCGAGAATTGTTAAAATGTTTTCGTGAAAACAGTTTGCTGAGGGCCTTAAATTAAATTGTATACTGTTTGTATATTGCGTTGTTTTCATTTTAAAAGCATAATAATTTTATTGCTGTGTTTCGAATTTTTAAGACACTGAGCTGTTAGTTAGTTGATTATTAAATACACAGAATAAGTGATTTTCTAAGTATATCTACGATTTATAATTTCTTTTGTTGTTAGTGTTCACGCTAATTGTTTCGTAGGAATTTTCTTTTTAAATTTATAACATATGTATATTGTGAATGTGGAAATTGTGTGAGTGTGAAAATTGTGTGAGTGTCAAAATTGTGTGTGTCAAAATTGTGCGAGTGTGGAAACAACTCAATGTCTTACAAGTACTGCTCGCACTATAGCGCTTCAATTGAGTATTTGCCATTCTAAATTTAATAGGATTACACGCGTTATTTCATTTCATGACTAATTGACATAGGTACCTTTGCTATCGCTCGGCGCCCTCAGCGCCGCTCTAAACTGCACGGCACAGCGGCCACTGGAGCGGCAAGTCTCGCTCATTGAGAAAGCTTTTTGCTTGATTATCTACACTCAAAAAAACGCGGCGATCCCAGCTATACAGAAGCAGACAGTTTTTGCGTGTCATTATGTTAATAAGCTAACGATAGGGATGGGAAACGATTTAGTAAATTTCTTATGTCTACGAGCCTCATCGCGTTGAATATTGAGGTTCCTTGAATTATGCAAACAGTTTATGATTGTTTGCCATAAAAGTATTATATACAGTCAGCGTCATTATAAATAATAAATTTACTATCCACGATTCCCTGACATAATTACCTTTAATAATTACATGATCAGGACTAGTTTTTATAATAATATAAATCCAATAAAATAAATTTAAACTGATTTCCATATTTTCAGAACTGGAAACTAATAAGAGAGAGTGTGGAGCACAACATCCACTATCGGTGAAAAGTTTACTGCTTGAAGTTAGGTCGTCAGGTCGGAACTTAAGCTCGTAATCGTGCATAAGGCGGATGGTGCTCTCAGGAGTGTACATCTTTAGACATAATTTGCACTACTGAGTTGACCCATCTTTACCGCCTTTTTTATCAGGAGAGCAAGGTTATGTTATTGGTGAAGAATATGTTATAGGAGAATGTTAGCATTCTCCTAACATATCAAAAGAGGGATCGATCGAGCAAATATACAATAAAATGTTATAATGGCACATTTTAATTTGCGAATTTCCTATTAAGTTGAATAGATTATAAAATATCTGTGCAAGATACATTATGATTAATAAAAACTCTTATTAATTATTATTTTCAAAGATTAGGACATCATGCTCTTGTCGAAATCATCTTTTTTTGAAAACTATTTGCGATCATGCAGTTATAAAAATATTAATATTAGGACATAGTATTTGCTTGTCCTAATATCATGTAAGCATATTGAATATTTAAATTGCATCATCAATTTCTGACGCGGACTGTTTTGATATTAATTTAATCATTCCATCTTTCTCAAATCTACCAACAAGTTGATGAAAAATAGTAATATTCAGTTTCAATCGGACAGGGTGACATTAATGTTGTCAACTAAGTCGAATTGCTTAAGTGCCTGAATGTAAATTTTTCTGTTTCACAGTATTCTGTTGCTTGTTCTGTGTAATAAAACTTAGTTGTTAAATCTTTGATTATGCAGTGGTCTGGTGTAGTAACAACACTGGCGGGCGCGGTCGCGTGATCAATACGAATTAATCTCGCCTATAGTTTTGCATGGCACTAATGTGTTGAAATACGACGGTGAAGTTATCTATTGTGAATTGCGATGTACAGATCGGAACCACCGTTACAATGGCGGATCGGTGATTAATTCCCACAAAAACATATGAACCATGGGAGAATTACGTTAAGTACGTTCTCCAATGTTTTCGCGATTAATATGAGAAAATACTATTTAAAATCTTTTTTAATGTGTGAATTTAGTTCAGTTTAGTTTTTCGTCGTTGCTAGATATTAAAAAAGTTATGTAGCGAATAAAGCTTGTTGAAGGCCTTGTTTGAAGAGTAGAATATTTTGACAAATTGATAGACTCTTGGTACTTATCGATGAAGAAATATTTCTTGTCGATTTGCCATAGAAATCATAATCTTTTTGCAGTATTACGTATTTGCAATTTAAATCTTTTTGAGAAACTTTTATAATTCTTGATCCATATTTTTAATGAAAAGAGAAACAATAAGGGTAGTAAAAAGATGACATGAACGTTTTTTATGTACTTCTTATCAAATTTAAATATAGAATGTTTATAATATATGTATTTGACAGTATTAGACAAATCTTTGCGTATGTTGCCGTTATGGTATAACTTTGATCTATATTGAAAATACGATTATTAATAACATTTTTTATACTTGTCCTTAGATAGATGGAAAGCAGTTATTGCGTTTGAGTTCAACTGATCTTATCTCGCTGAAGGTAGACGCGAATGAAGTCTAAAGTGAAACGTGATTATTTAATACAATAGACATACTCATTTGAATAATCAGCAATATGTCTGCGGAAATTTTATATTTGGGACTATATGAATACAGTCGATAATTTCGGATTTTGTTGTAAAGTGGTCAATACTGACCACGTATACTTTAATGTAACTGCTTAGTTAGTATGCTCTTGCATTACAGCAGAAGTTTTATCCTTGGGAAAAAAGTACAGTTCTGAAGTCATAGTTATTCTATTCAGGGACGAGGCCGTATAAAGAGGCATAAAAAATTGACTTTATGATCGGCAACCGATAAAATATGTAATAGTGTAAAACATAATCGCTTTAAAATCATAGTACATTAGTGTTATGTTATTTTGAGCATATGATAAGCTTCGCTTGTTTATTTTTAATAGCGCCGATGCAGGGATACAGTGGCGTACCGCACACACACGTAAGTGGGCGGGCAATTAAATTTTTTGTGCTGGCAATATATCATTACTCAGGGCGCTACCCCTCGAAAGTTGACACCGAAATACGAGGTTCGATTCCCGTTTTACGTACACGCAATAAATCTTTTTCAGGATAGGGGCGGTACTATTATCTGTCCTATATTTGTTGGTAATTATCATGCTGTGATCGTTTTCCTTCCGAATAATACTATTATTAGAGGATTTAACTGTATCATAATAAAAATTATCTTCAGTTACATCTGTTTCCCTAAATGCTTCACAGTAAAGTACGAACAAATGTAAAAAATCATTTATTGCCATTTTAATGTTATTCTAATGTTAATATCTATAATGTGTTTGAAAATGTAAGTATATTCGATTTATCGAATTTTTTAATTTAGAACAGACAGTTTCCTTTTATAGTTAATAAAGTTTATATTTAAACTTTATGCAGCAGAAAGTTTATACAGCTAAACATGCACAACATTTCACAATAAAGGAATCAGCCTTGCTTCTGCGTATTGCAGAAAATTGTTTTTGTCGGTCTATTATTAGATGGAACGCAGCTGTATCGAATTAAATTTTAAAGATTAAGTGATTAGTCACCGCGGTAGTCCAACAAGCGGATACTCGCTGGTTCGCTCTTGCGGCCGCCGTCCACTTTTGGCGAAGTCAGTTTTTAGGCAGCCGATCAGCCATTTTGTTCGGTTTGTTTTTGCTACAGCCTGTTTCCGAACTCCGCCATTTCGTATTTTGTTAGGTTGTCGGTTTCGAGTTTAAGATCACTTGCTGAGTGTAATGAAAAACCTCATTCGTTGCGTGGTACGTGATAGGGCACTGGGGTGAGGCTCTTTCCGTGTCTTAGGTAAACAAACTAAATTCACCTAATTCGCATGTGCATATGCGAATTAGGTGAATTTAGTTTGTTAAGAATTTAGATTACATTACGTACCTATTGTTCGTATTATTCGTCGTATCGTTCGCATGTGCATATGCGAATTAGGTGAATTTAGTTTGTTAAGAATTTAGATTACATTACGTACCTATTGTTCGTATTATTCGTCGTATCGTTCGCATGTGCATATGCGAATTAGGTGAATTTAGTTTGTTAAGAATTTAGATTACATTACGTACCTATTGTTGTCCGTTGTAAGTACCTACTACTCAGAGCTGTGGTTGGTCATAGAATAAAACAATGTTATCTAATTTCATGCTTTTATGACTTTACTTGTATAATTACTATTTCTACATTATTAATAAATAAATATACTTATTTATTTTTTATTTTTCATATACATATATATTGTAATGAATTTGCCAAGCTTACTTGAGTAAGTAATATATGTGAAATACTTGATTTTAAAACAATAGATGCAAAGAATAGTGTTCATGGTGACTTTAATGTAAATATTTAATGTTGTTTATTATGAAATTATTATCGAGTCGTTGTATCCATCGAGTGATAGATGGTTTAATTAAGCAAAAATATATTGTTAAGTTTATATACAAACCTATTTAAATCTCGTGGAAGGTACAGGGAACGCTATCGATCTCAAAAGATAAAATTGATAAATAAAATTAGTTTTCGTGCAAAGTATAAGTCGTGCCAATTTACACGAGTTTCCGTTAAATATGCTTCCACATTATTCGTGAAATACGAAATAAAATATTAGTGGTATCGATCTCTCGCAATGTTATGTACCTGTTTGTCGATGAAGGTAATCCTACAGTTTATCATTGTTTTACCATATTGCAATATATGAAAATGTTTCTAGTGTTTAAGAAGTACATTATTTTTCAATTTTACAAACGTTAGTGCTTCATGCACCACATCCCATTTTTCAAAATTTCTAGATTGCAACCTGAATTTATTTGTTAGGTTTACTTTTATATATTTTGTAACAAAAGAATTAAAAGAGATTGCTGGTAAATCGTGGCTTGGTTTAGGCCAACTATACATAGCTTTACTAGTCAAAGTTTAACAAATTCTTTTGACTAATAAAAACTATTTGTAATTTTGTAGAGTTCACGCAGATTTTTTGATTACGAAGCAATGTTTATGACACATGTAGCGAGTAGGCCATAATTTCACTCTCATATTTAATGTCCGAGTCCAGCTCAGTTACTCGTGGTATATGATTATGTACAATAAAGTAATCCGCCAAACTAACACCAGTAAGTACATCCTATTCAACTATGGCAGCCTCGTGGTATATTCCATGAGCGACTTTGTCTTCGAGAAAGCAAATGATTGTTTCTTCTATACGAAAGAGATATTTACTCGCAGAAAAATTATCTTATGTTCTTCCCTAACTCTAAAATTAAGGTCATACCAAATTGTATCAAAGTTGGAACATAATCACCTTTACCCTATTTACAACATTATTATTTAATAAAAAAAAACGAGAATAGAGAATAAATCATGTTTGAAATAAATTTCAAAAATTGAATGTTGTTTATATACTAAAATATAAATAAATATATTGTAACCCACTTTACAGATAAAAAGGAAAGTTCACTTGCAAGATAAAAAGGAAACTGTCTATGCATTTGGGCAAGCATCTTGTCTTAGCAGCAAGAGATCCTATACAAAAAGAGTAATTACTTCTTATACTAAGAGTGTAGCCATGGCTCACTAAATATAATCATTTCTTAAGTAGCTTGAAAGTCAGAATACATAGTTTTTGCGAAGTATAAGTATTCGTAGTAAGTTATTTTATTTGTGAGCAAATGCTGAGGTTCATTGGGGTGTATTAGATCCTTACTAATATCGTTATTAAAAAAAGATATATATCTAACAATATATAATATCAAAACTACTTATTGTATTGTTTTAATAAATTTAATGCTGCTACCGTATAAACAAGTGTCAGCAATTTATTGTTAAGTCATGACTCAACTAATATTTTTTTACAAGCGTAGTGCTCATAGGCGTAAAAGGGACGTAGGTACTTTCAGTCGTCTCCAATATCGATATACGTTGCCTATCGAAAACAAAACCCGATAAAGGACACATTAAAACTAATCTCTTTATAAAAACTTCACTCTATACAATACATAGTGAATAGTAATTAATTTTTATTATCTAGCTTTCGAAAGTTCCCTGTTACCGAACGACGACCATAAATTACTTAGTAACGGGTCGAAAAAAGCGCTTCCTACTACAATAACGGGAGTGAAGTAAATTTTAAGTCGTAATGAAGTCGTCGCATCTGCTCCGCGTCACGTGGAGCGGACTTTTTATTTTTCCATTCGCCCTCGGTATTTTTCTACCCATCTTCGGTCGCGTTATGGTGCGACGATAAATTTGGTGTCTACGGTCATCGTGATTTATTTCCCGCCAAAATGTGTGCCCGGCGCGACTCTTTTTCACCTTTTTTCGGTATCGGCCAGCACGAGTAGCGTCCGACGATCCTGCTGATAGTGCCAATGCGTTCCTGCGCCGACAGTAGTTGGCTTCACAGAGTGCCCCGTTTTTTTCTTCGTTATAAAATTTAAACGGGAACAAAAATTTATATGGTGATGTCCACCTCTCCTCGTCTTTGTTTTAGTTCGATAAAATATAGTCGTGTCACGATCGCGGTGTGGTATTTATAAATGGATATTTTGTTTTATTTACTCGATGCCTGATTATTTACTTGGTTCCGTTGTATTATTTTTTAAGGCGTGTATATATGTACATACATGATGCAAGTAAACTTGCGTATGTATAATCTTACGTATATTATACCTTCTCATTGGTTATAATGAATTGTATAAAGTTCGTGTTTACTGTCTAGAGAAGTGTTTTCCTACTTTTTAATTAGCAATCTCTGAGATAGGTATGTAACATTTATTTCTGATCCCCTTACTCACCGCTCTTCCAAATCTCTATTCTATTCTATTACATTGCTACAATTTTAATGTTATGTATAATAATGTCTTTTATTTTCTAATCAAAAAATCACATTAGTACGCTAAAGGTCGGCGTTGAAGTGTCATGCGACAGATTACTAAAACTTTCTTCCTCTCTTTGCAAAGTCCTATATGATCCCGGAACACAATGAACTAGTCCACT
The DNA here is from genome assembly GCA_036419045.1 of Scirpophaga incertulas. Taxonomy (NCBI): domain Eukaryota; kingdom Metazoa; phylum Arthropoda; class Insecta; order Lepidoptera; family Crambidae; genus Scirpophaga; species Scirpophaga incertulas. The sequence goes on along the minus strand of CM071626.1, from coordinate 11,016,047 downwards.
GATCGACGATTCCTAATTTCAACGTAGAAAATATGTCATTATAAACTTAACGAACATTAACAAAGTCACAAAAGAATGTTATTGAAACGTTGACACGTCATACTCGTAAATGCGTTGCCTATAGGATATTGAGTTCACCTTGAGTATCTACTCAATCTACAACTTGTATCGTACTCCTACTTGTATCGTATAGAAACACCCTTATTATTGTTCAGTTCGTTTTCACAGTTCAAACAAGTAAAAAAAATAATGTACTAATTGTTTGGTTAAAAAACAATATATCCGAGTAACGCATGAAAATACATCTCGGATGTTATGTAATTTGATTATCTGTAACGAATTATAGAACTAATTGCTTTTGCCAGTGCAGATAAGAATACAGGTTTTATATTGGGTTCATATAACAGTACAGCATCAGTAAGTTTGTATATAACATACATATTTCTTAAGCATTGGAACATTAGATAAATTCAAACTTTGATTGATATGTATTATATTACTCTATATTTAATTCATATAAAAGTGAATTGAAACGTTGAGTAGACACTGTGATTTCTTGATCTTTTTGTTATGACCCCATCTTTAATGTGTGTTGTTAATGATTTTGAGCTTTGCAACAGCGTTTAACGGTAAGTGAACAAAGGAGAAGTATAACAATGAGATGTACATACTTACATCGGCACTATTGAGATATGTAAGGAAGGAGGAAGTTTCGAAGTAAGAACCTACGCCTACTTACATACAGTCCTTAGAAGGCTTAGTGCGCATGTGTAGCATGTGTAGCATTGATATTTTGGGAGAATTGTCGCATTTTCCCAATTTCTTCACGTGAGTTTTGGATATTCCACAATAACGCAGCATATGCCACAGAAATGGGCTGCCCGCTTTAATCTTTTATAGAGAGTTTTATATAGAGCTCATAAACATTATTTTACAGATATTGATAAGAAAATGAATTTTATTTGTATGTTTGTATTTTATTGAAACCCAATGAGGGTTAATCCAAGAATCTGTGAATAATTGAAATATGCCACAAAAATCTTTTCATTTGTATCTGGTATCTTCATAGTATTTATTATGTCTATATATAATAAGTCGATTTTATGGACATTTTAATTTCTGTACAGAAATTGATAAAACAATGGTTTTGTTTGAAAATTAAATGGTATTGGAACTAATCCCTCGACTATACAAAACATGTCAATAAAAATGGCTGTAAATTAATTGGAAAAGCAGAATAGACACAGAATTGTGGATGCAGTATATATGGAAACCCCATACGGCATTGGTTTGTTTTTTGTTTTTGGTCTTTGTTAATTCGTGGACGTGAAATAGAATATTTAGCTAATATTTTGCTATAAAATAAAGATAAGTCTTCGAATTTGCATGTCTGATTAAGGGTAGGTAAGCCAAACTCAATATCTTACTTTCAATACACGTCATTTAGAATCTGCGTAAATTATAATACTCGTATCAGATGTTTGCGAAAATAATAACCCAGGACCATGTAATTTTCCAGTGTCTCTAACAGATTATGATAATGATATGTCAACGCTTCATACAACAATAGTTGAATGTCTTGGTGTAAAGCGCGTACACTTGTCTTCCTCGCGACACCGAACTCCGTTCGTCGGCTAATGTGATATCCATGTCGGTCCGTTTTGTACTCGCCGCTATCTCGGACCAGACATCTGTATCAGTGGCACACCGGTCCAATAGCTTTATTGAAGCCTTATTTATTTATTTTATTACTCGGATCTCGCGTTGGAATAGCGTTTCGATCACGACGTAAACACATTCACTTGTAAGGCAAAGGAACATTTTTCACAATGCCAACGACTCATCGTCCATCAGATTTACATCTACAATCTAAAGAAATATCTAAATCATATATTTATTTTGTTGATGGCCGTCGTAAAATATGGACATATCTTGTGTTCTTCATAAAAGTTGGGCCTACAGTCATAATGCGGGAAACGTACGCAATAAAATTATGTTAATTAATAAATTCTACAATCGTATTGCTTGTCCCGACATACGCATGGTATAGAAACTAAATGGAAATATTGTCGATATGCCTTTGGTTCCGTATGTTTTCATTAACGATGGATGTAATACTTTAATCTTACCGTAAATATTAAAGAAAGCGACGGTGATATATGTATGTGTTTTTTCTAATTGTGGTTCAAACGAGTATGTCAGGGCCAGTATGTTTAATTTAAAACTTATGTAAATATAGTCATAGTTTTTTGAAGACGATAGTGTAATCGGTAGTAATTCATTTAGTCTATTGTTAAAAGGTAGTATGTTCTTTATGTTATTTAAATATTTTGTTTAGAATGTATATTGAGAAACAAGCAAGGTTTTTATAATCGCCAATAGCACATGTACTTTCTTGAGATTTGCAACAAATCTAGAACCCTACAAGAACCACGCTGTACGTGACCAACTTGTGATATAAGATGATTCACGGTACCTAATAATATTGTTACCTATCTTTTCAAATTGGCAGAGAGACACTGTTTTACGGCAGAAGTAGCGGTACTAATAAACAGACGATATACTTTATATCTACTGGTCTATCAATATTCCAAGGTAAATCCGGTCTTATCAATATTTCTATTAACAAAAGATTCTAGATTACGTTAGAATTCTGAATGAGTGAACAAATTGAAATGAAATTTATGAGTTGGTATATTAGTTTTATTGTACTAACGCATCAATAGTTATTGTATTAACCAATAAATGCGGATGCGGAACCCCATCAAATGGTGCGTAGTCGGACAATATGATTTTTATTAATATGAGCAAATAAAAATATGTATTAAAACGTGTGTGCCTATTATTGCACGATAAGTTATGTTTGCGCCGCGCGGGGTGCCTTTTTCATAGTGTTGTGATATTTCTACATAGTTATCGATATTATTTGTTAGTTATGTAATTTGACTTCGTTAGAGTATTTGATGAAAAACAAGATAACAAAAGATAACAACAAACATAGTTTAACAAAACTTCTCAGTGTCATGACATATTTAATCATCAATTTAAATACATGGATAGTACGAAATCACGAATGTTGTGTCTTTAAATGACAATTTTATTAATTTACCAATTTAGGAACGTCACTAAACCCATTATAATTTTATATTTCGTCTTCTGAACGCTGATATCTATCGACGCCGTGTAACCCTGCGTTTTAAGGAGTAATAATGTCTGAAATATGAACCCCGGCGGTTCGCGCCGTGAGTTAGGACCCAGTAGCGCCCCCCGCTGCTTTGCTATGTGATACAACACATACGCCGACCGAATTATCAATTTCTCTTTTTAATACCACCATTCGGAATTCAAACGATTCAAAAAATCTTATTATTATAAACCTTCATACATGTTTGGTATTGAATGGCTTCAGCATTCTTTCATTTGCCTCTTTATCTAAATTTTCGCATCGTCACTAGCAATATTATATATACTTCACAAAAAACAGTGGCCACCGGACGAAGCGCTATCGTGTAGGAAATCTCCACTTTTTGCTGACCTTAAAACATGAATGGTGTGTACGATTTATGAGATCAGAATAATCTTTTTATGACTCGCCCGTTTTTATTCAACCACTTTTTTGGTGATGTGCGTTATCTATCTACATTTTGTGTCTCAATCTATTAATAATGTCTTCTTTTATCGGACGCGACATTTTGTGTTGCGATCTCTGGATCGATAGCGTGATATTCCGGAACACGACTGTACCTTTCCTAAATGTTTGGTTTGAACCTGAGTACTGTGAATTGCGGCTTTTATTCATTAATATTTTGCATTTGTTAATTGAATAAAAATGTTAAATTCGCATGTAAATTTTTTGTGCGACGGTATCGTGGTTTGTATGCACGAACGCTCGAGGCGACAGCGAAACTACCAATATATTCTGGCCTCTTGTTGTTTTCAATTACTTGGAATTTGCGGACCAAAGTGGCAGGTTCTGTTTACGTAAGGCTGTACGGAGTTTGTGTTGGGATTATCTATAACAGCAAGCGCGTAAATCATGGCGGGTAAACACGAGACGTTCGTCAGCGGCGCATCGCAGCCACGATCGGTTTTGCGCTAACTTTATTAAAATAAAGCTCTCTCGCAAATAAATGCAAAGCATTCCAAGAATAAAATTGATAGTGCTTCGGCAAATCGTCGTTTTCCAATAAATGAAAGTTTAACAGGTAGTTGACTGAGCGCCAGCAATTACGGCTCACTGAAATTAATCACAACAGAAATAAAGCATTTCCTATGTAATCGATTTTCAGGAATTGTGCTCGGAATTCTGTGTATGCGATTGTTTACTGTTAAGAATTATAGATGAGATAATTGCGTTTGTATTTAGTTTGAAGTTCTTTAGCTTGTTCTAAATCGGACATGTTTGTGTTAGTTGGAGTTATTTTAAAGCTTAAAAGGTTTTTTTAACGTACGCGTTTATTTGCGCTTACTTTTATTGTCGCCAAGCAAGTAAAATGGCGAAAACAAAAAAAAAATCGGAATAGTATAATAACCTAAAGTAATTAGTGCCGTTGAATAATTTGTCGGTCTAGATTAAAGCGAGGTAGGTGAAAATATCAATTTCACACGTGCGGTGTACGCGGTATCGCATTCGCGTCGTAAATCGGCTCTCTCATTGTTTCCCGTTACGAGCCGCGGCGTGACGTATCCGAGACGAGGCCGACGGCGTCATGCGTGACCCGTTTTAACGACCAATAAAAGCGCTGCCAATAAATACCCTAAAACTACCGGCTGGACATAGAAATGCTTTGAATGGGCACGCGTTTTTTGCTATCGTTAGATTTTTTCCGCGTTTACCGCGTGCTTAGGCCGGAAAAATGTGTCAGGCCTAATATAGGTATTAAGTTAGGTAATTACAGGATTGGTTATGGATGACTAGCATGCAAGCAAAACTTCGTATTGTGTTATACTTGAAAACCTTATAACGGAATAAAATCGCTTCCTTATTAATACACATATCGACAACTCCTACATATATTATCGTAATCATGTGTTTTGGTTTGTTGATTACGATAATATACGTAGGAGGTGTCGATATCTTAAATATATTGAAAAATATTATAGAAGTAACAATGTGGCGAATAATAGTTTGTATGAAAGAAACATGTTTTCGACGATTCGGATTACTCCATAAAAAACATTGTATCCACTGCAATAGTAGTAAATGTGAATAATCATTGTTATATCATCGTTCATCTGTATATATTACTTTCTATATAGATGATACTTTAGGTATAAACCTCGTAGAAAAATATATCTCTATTCATATTATGTGTGACATTGATGAGATCAAAGTTATTTAAATACGCAAATCAATAATAACTCGGCTAAACAAATCTCAGACTATACATGCAACATCATTAATATTTGTGACGTCACGAATCGTTGAGAAATAATAAATAGTAAATATATATCATGCGAAGTCGCGTTTTTGTATGAGATGTAGGTAGATAAACAAAATTTCCAATAATTAAGTTCTTGTGCTATACTTTCTATATTGAAATATGTTACATACATTTAACGCAAGAAAACTTAAAATGTGTTCCCTTTTTATCGGTTTGCAAACCTGAATGATACTTACATTACTGTTATCAAACTTAGTTAAATTAGGCAATTAAATAATAAACTATATCTACGATTTTTTTTTGTTTATTTATTATTATGGCTAGTTGGGATTCTTATGTAAAAGTAATTACTCCGTAGAGCCTTCCGTTGCATAATTATGTACTACGTTTATAAAGTACACCTCTAAGCTAAAGAAAAAAAAGTAAAGCCGAAAGAAAGTATCCTTTAAATGAACCGCCATCAAAATTTGCAGTATCTATCTATAAGCTTAAACTCGTAAAGAACAAAATAACAATTAACGTAATTACTTACGTATATGTAAATACTCTTATTATCTCAGCTCTTATCGGTGGCATGAGCTTAATTAAATTCGCACAACCACTAAAATACCATAAATTCTGGTACTTGTTTGTTTTAAATATTCTCGGGCCTTATAATCTACTTAATTGTGTATATAATAAATATTTAAGTTAAATCAGTGTAATGTCTAAAAAACCATAATATTACATCAGAACAAACGAGCTTAATAAATGGTACCTTAATTTTATTGAGAAGATAAAATTAAATTTTCCATATGTCATGTCCTATGCGAATTGACAAAGCGAAATTCACCTTACTTGTTTGATGTCTTTTAATTTAATTTGTTGTGCTAATGCTGTGCGTCTGTTAATTGTCTGTGTTTATGTAAACAAATATATATTTCAATTATAAATTTACAGGTACCAATAAACGAATTCTCAAAACTTCGATTTAATGAGACTAATTTTCCACAGAATCCAAAGATATATTACTTATTAAATATATAATTGAGTCCAGATCATAGTAAAGGAGTACGCCTAAAGATTTATTGTCTTAATTGCGAATTCCATATAAGTATCTATTGTTTGGAGGATATTAGTAACAGACGAGACTGAAGCCTTAATTAAAAACAATTCAGCGGAGTATTAGTGACAATTTAACTATTATTATTTCGTTTCTCGGAATAAATACTAATGGTATTGCTTTCCAGTTAACACTTTTCTTAGGGAGACTTAGTTTCATTAAATTGAAAGAAATGTTGGTAATATGTTTAACATTTTGCAGCATGACTGTTATTCCATTCTCTCAGATCTGAACTCGGAATACATGGAGATGGGGTTCCGGGGCGCCGGCGGCATGGGGACGACTTCGCGCACCAAACGCATGCGCACCAGCTTTAAGCACCATCAGCTTCGAACCATGAAGTCTTACTTCGCTATCAACCACAACCCTGACGCCAAGGATTTGAAGCAACTCAGTCAGAAAACTGGACTGCCGAAACGCGTGTTACAGGTAACTAAATAATTTCATATAAAAACTGTATAGTTGCCGGCGCCTAACTTGGCAAGAATCATTAAATATATTAAGATCATATATTTAATGAGCTTTTAAAGAATTCATCTTCACAATTTTTATGAAAATATATTAATTTTCATCGTATTTTATTAATAGCTATTGTGAAAATCATCAGTTATAATTTCTACGTTGCAAGTTATTGTACGTGAGCATATTTTCGTCCAGTGCTGTCAAGTTAGATGCTGGTTACTGTATACTGACGAAAACGCTTCCAAATGTGATAACTAATTAATAATTCTAACCCCATAAGTCGTAATTATCTAACAATACAAGTAATGCTTTTATAATCAGTAAAACAATATTCTCATTCAACATTGTTTACAATAAAACATCCAGGATGAGTCAAGTTTTGAAAGCCTTTTCATATACACTCACGACAAAACAGCCTGTTGGCACGATTAAAAACTAACACATACTCAACTTTCGATCCAAGATTGAAATTCTTCGTTGACTTTGTACAGCAAAAGTACATTTCTCTATACAGCGAGTTATTACTACGTCCTCCTATCTCACTACAGTAACACATTTGTAGCTTCACGTATGTGTTGGCGTATAATCGCGCGAAACCGGCGCACGGTAGCTAATGCGAATTTAATGTAACGATATCGCGTCGCTTATACTGTCCGCTTATCAATGTTCTGCATTGCGACCTTTCTCAATAAGCCCATAGTGATGCGGATTGCGAAGAACACCAACTTATTTTTGCCGCTTTGAAATGTACTCTATGCATTAGTCATTATGACTAAAGTTGACGGTTCTAAATGCATGGTGTCTTCTCAATTCTAATCTATACCTGATCTCAATTCCGTTTGTGGAAACATGTTTTCATAACATAAAATTAGGTAATTTATTTTAGACGTACTTACTATTTCTGACTTCACTATATCAATTACGTATTGTGAAGCGAAAAATTTCCTGTAATAACGGACTGAGATCAGCAGTTGGCTTCCAGAGTGGCGTAGCGATCTAATGCAATAAAACTGCAACAGTCTGATGTGCACTGTTGCGTGGTTTTTATTGTTTGTCCAATTTAAATTGAAGTGCCCATAAAATACTGTAATGAAGATATTTGTTGTGTTAGAAGTGGTCCACGCTTTGCCATCATTTTCTTAAGTAAACTATTTTATGGCTTATTTCTTTGTTACCGACGAGGAGAGAGTGCAGTAAAATGGTAAGTGCATTTTAATATATCTATGTACAATTCTACATTTATGTCTACATTTACTAATCTTAACATGTACCAGATTTGTGTCATTTTGGTCAAAAGGCGAAACTTACTCAATTTATTAATCCAAAGCGCACCTTAGCGTAAGTGAAGTTCAGTTTTGCACCATGATTATTATGTTATAGCAAAATCGGCATTTAGCGGGGTAAATAAGGAGTAAGTTCTTTAAAAGTCGGTTAGTATTAAAGTGGCATAAAGTGGTATTGGTTCGTAATTAGAGAGGATTTGGTGGAAAAAGCGGCAAAAGGAAAAATGTGTGTAATTTACGCGGATGATATCGCTACCGAGAAGGCGGACGAAAGGAAATAAATTTAAGTAAATAAAAACAAGGAGCTGAAAACGTAACAATTTCTATATTAGAAGAGTATTTCATAGTTTAGGCTTACGAGCATATATTCGTAAATCTAAATATACTGTAATAGTGTTATTTAGATGAAATATTCTCAGTGATGGAAAAAGATGCTATATTAAAATGTTGTAACCACTTAATATTGAATCTAGTAATCTCGAGCCTAGTAAGGCTCTCACTTTTTCTAATTAACCAACAAGGTATTTTTGAAGTCATTGTTTGACTGTTCGTTGAGATAGTTTGTGGAATAAATTGACACCTGGACGTGCTAATTGTAAAAAAAGCAATCCCTATGTGCCGAACTTGTTACAATTAATTAGAATATACTCAATAATATACATTTTGTGATGCGCTTTGTTAGGCTAGATGCAATAAAAAATCAAAGATGTTCTGTTTTATCTTCAAATTAAATAGGTACATTTGACACCATGGCGTCGCTACACGGTTGGGATATGAATCGATGAAAAGTATTCCAGTCGCTTATTCGGAAACCTATTGAAATATTTATAAAATAAGTAGACATTCAAATTGATAGAGGTTTTGGTAATATAGAACATGTGTATGACATGGTATTGCTATTCCCAAATTCACCGATATATCTGTAAGAGAGACATACTATGGTAATTTTACTGATGCCAATTATAGACGCATCACGCCCCAATTGAATAATGGCTAAGTATGTAGATATTTGTAGTACTTGATCATGCCTGTGTAACATTATATAATTTAATCAATGCAAATTTGCTGATCAACTACTTGATTTCAGCGCCGCTTACATCGGATTATCTCATAAGAAAGAGATATTTTCCTGTAATTAAAATCAAAAATTTGGTATAGTAGAAGTTCAGGGCAAGGATATATGTCTCATAGTAAAGATATATTTTTTCATACAAAAATATATCTTTACTATGAGACATAGAAATAAAATTGACTGAATCGATTCTGATGTTTTTGGCAGTGGAATAGTTTGAGACATAAGGAAGGCCATAAGATAATTTTTACCACGAGAAAATAATTATCTTCTCTGTTGAGGAACATCCGATATAACGCGGGTGAAAAGTAGTAAAATATAAAACACAAAACACACAAAACTTTTACTATAATAAAAATAACTATTTAAGATATTCTATGACATTCTAATTGTTGTAATGGTGATAAATTCGAAATAAAAATGTTGACCGATTTGTTTTACAGTGAAACGCTTTTGGCTTCATCGCCATTTGCCTCGGCTTATAAACTTTTCCTAGACTATCAGTGCATGAGGGCGTGCTGGTCCCAACATTAATGTACGGAAGTGAAAGTTGGGTATGGGAGAAACGACATGAAAGCAGAATAAATGCAGTAGAAATGAGAGCTTTGCGGAGTATGGCAGGAGTAAAACTGAGTGACAGATTGTATAATGAAGTGATTAGAAAGAAATGTGGTTTGAAAGAGGATATCGTGACAAGAATAGAGAAAGGGATGCTTGGGTGGTTTGGGCATGTGGAACGGATGGATGAAAGTAGACTGACCAAAATGATTTATGAAGCTGGAGTGAGTGGAGATACGGGACGAGGAAGACCTAAGGCGAACATATTTCGAACAAATCGAAAGAGTCCTCAAAAAAGGCCAGGTCAGAAGTACCCGCAATCGTCGAGCATGTATGAGGAATGTTATGAAAGTAGATGAAGCGAAAGAGATATGTAAAGACCGTAGCAAGTGGAAAGACGTAATCTCTGCCTACCCCCATGGGAAAAAGGCGTGAGTGTATGTATGTATGTATGTATGTATAAACTTTTCCTTTTACACCAGGCCCACTCTTCATAAAGCGTCCTTTGACAATTTTTTATTTTTATTTTATCAAACGTTAACGAATCCAAAAAATTCAATTCGCACAAAATTTATTTGTTTCTATAGTTTCATCACCATAATTAGATTTAATTTTTGCATTATATTCTCATAATACTAAAAATAGTTAGTATTAAGAGAATTTTTAAAATTTTCATTGAATATGCTTACGTTAGCTTTGGCGCTGATAATAACGTTGACGAATGTTCGACATAATCCACAATTAGTAGGTGTATTGATAAGGGTTTAATCAAATTTTTTAGAAATGAATATCGATTTAATCAGCTGTTAGATCCTTTCTGTTCTATTAAAGAACAAAAAGATAATTTCAAATAAATTTTCACTACGATCTGTGGACTAGATCATCTCTACATAAATTTATTAATAGGCAACAAATTCATAAACTAAGTTCATAAGTTTGTACACTTTTTATATATGGTATACTGTATTTACTTTGACATGAAGTACATATAGTAGACAATATCTAAAATCAAATAAATCAATAAGTTTTAACTATCGTTGACATACTGCTGGAAGTAAATATATTTTTATACTATTTAATGATTAATCGTATTAAAAATATTTACAATTGGATTTCGATTTTGAGATAGTTAAAATATATGTATTGGAAATAAATCAAGTTGATTTACAAGGACAAGTATATCACTACATACTTTTATTTATTACGTTTCGGCAAGTAGTACTCGTAGTGCGATATGTCATAATTGATTTTGTATTTCTACTCAGATACATTTATATCCGTGTTTGCCGAGTTCACTAACGGCCGGAACAGGTGGTCATGCATCGTCTAATTGCCTTCCTCGGCTCCGTAATATATGGTTGCTCTCTCCCAAACCAACTCGCATTTAGAACTAACTGAGCCATAATTCTCTCGCTACGTCCGCAATCACGTGATTTGTCACTCCACAATTTTCTTTTTACACATTGAAAAATGTTCAGAGGGACCGCTCATATTAGGTGTAACTTTGTACCGGCGCGTCATTGTTACATTCGTGTATCTACATCAATTTATGTACTCGCCTTGCAGCAGGCTGACTGTGCACATTCCAAATTAATTATCAGCTGTATATTTATAAAACGTTTTCATGGGTCGCTATAAAGATGCTTCTTGACGGCACACAAATAACGTCGAGACGCGCCAACCCCCACAATTAGTATCGCATGGTCACACCTCGACATTCGTTCAGATATAATTTTACTTTCTAAGTACAATTTGTGACAATAATAATGACTCGACCGTGGGCGACTGTCGTACGTATAACCGAACTATTAAAGTACACATTGCGTTCGCGAAAGATGCAAGATCACAATCAAACGGTCTAGTAATTAGTAAGGCAACGTTCTGAGACGCTCGGTTGGGTAGATAATTTCCGCCGCGCGTTCAAAAGACGATCATTTGTCATTCGGTCGCGCGAACTCGCGCCCAGAAGAAGTGTCGCCTCTCCTAATTTATTCAAATAATATTTATTTAAGGAAAACGGGACTATTAATCACATCTCTTCAGTTTTTATTTACATAGGCGGAATGTTTGAGGGTCTTTGATCGCGGTGTATACATTTTACCATGCGCGGTCCTTTTTACGCCTACATCGAGATTTTGCTTGTTTTCTGTTTGAGCTTTGCTTAAATAAATAATGTGGTTGTGTTTTGAAGTTGAGAGTGTACGTGTATACTTATTATATGGATATTAATCGATATAAATATATTTTTCAAAGTGTATGAATTTTAAAACTGAATTATTACGAGCAAATTGAGTATACAAATGTAAACGTAACAGAATCGTACGTTACGCAGTAAGTATTAACTTTATTCAAACATTATTTGTATCTTTATCATTATTTATCCAAACTATTTAAACATTTTAATTACCTAAAATAACATAAAATATTTACTACTACTTTTTCTCTTTAAAATAAGCGGTAAAAACTAGCCTTTAAATGACATCAGAAACAAGACTTAAAGTACCTATAGCTTGCAGTAACTTGCATTATTTCTGAAGTTATACAACTTCAGAAATAATGCAAGTTTAAAATTTTATTGTAAATTTTAATACATTTAAAATTTTTATGTAGTCTATATTTATGATACTTATTCTAGTTTCTATATATTGACGCGTTTCACAAGATATACCAAAATCTACTTTAAATTTCTATATGCATTTAGATTTAATTTTACGTTATAAATAATACATCACTATAGATTATATTTATTACAAAATAAAATAATAGTTGTCATTGTGCTATCAACATTATTAACTATAGTAAACGTATCAGAGTTGCTGGCAAGTAAAACGATGGGCTGCGACCTTCGTCCGTTCTAGCGGGATGCGTAATCGACGATCTTAGTGTAAAAGTGGTTAGTGCAAATTACATACATACATACAGGTATTAATTTACTGTCTGAATGTTTACCAATGATAAATATTTTTTAAAAGCAGGGCCGACTTACAACTTCAACAAAGATCCCACTTACGTTATGAACTTGTACATTAAATAACAAATAATTAGCTCCTGATTCTTCGTCTTCATTAAAAGTTTTATTTTTTCCTTATCTAATCATCCTTGTCCAAATTTACCATAATCAACACTCGACTTACAATTCACGTGGTTTTTCAACAGTTTTTCGTCGCATTGCTGTATTTCAATTTGAAGTGTGAGATAATATAATAAAATTAATGGGTAATAACTGCGAATCTGACTAGAAACCACACGTATCAATACGTAACGAAAAGTACCAAGCAACACGTCACGCTTTAAATTTACGCTACGAAAACCCTATTACGAGTGACATAAGAGCTGTTTGAAGTTCAACATGTAGTCTGACTTGACGCCGCATGTTTATAGGCGGCTTTAACCACTTACTATCGGCTGGGTAGTCCGTCAGTTTGCAAACATGTTATAATAAAAAAAATTTTTTTGCCTATATAGTTAATGGTGTGATTATGGCTAACCTAGAACATGACAAGTTTGAATTTTGGGGACGACGACAACAAAATTATAATGTCACAATATTCTAATTGATAAAACGACGCAGACATCTAGACGTGTTTCTCAGAATGTTTCGAGTTTTTTACTGCTTAAAAATTAAATAACAATGTTATTTATATTTGCACTGTACAGCTGCACTTTACGGTTTTGTTGGCAGAATCTGAATTATTCGTAACATAATACTTACTAATTTATACTCGTATTGATTAACAAGACATTAAATACGTAATTAAAATGCTTATTACAGCTAAAACCTTTTGATATCTTAAATTAATGTTCTCTATCCTTTCGTAAGAGTCTATATCCCATATAAAGAAGGTAAAGAGGTATATTGAAATAATTATTAGATTAATGTAGTCATAACATACGTCTCTGTAGATTTATAAAGTAGCTTGAAAATAATATTTCGTTTAAAGTTTAATTATAATTTAAATTATGTTAGTAATAGTTGAGATCAATAGATAATAAATTAATTCGTAACATTAGAATATTAAACAAATGTAGATAAATAATTAGCCTAAATACTATTCAAATATTTAGTAGCTTTGTGCGTTGCCTATGTAAATGTTTTTATGATTAGGTAGATATAAAATGTATAGTTTTGTTCTATTTTTTTGAACCGAGCTCATTCAACGGCTTAGGTGCACATAAATAAACAATGAGCGGATAGTCAGTCAATGTCCGCGTTTGCTACCGATAGATATGTCCAGATTCTTATCATTATGACGAATAGTACAGGGATTATGTCGCCTGAGATCGCTGTGGTTGTATACAAATGGGTTGCGTTGTACATTAGTGTGTTGTGGAGTCGAGTAACATTTATGTAATAACTGTGACTACCTACTAAATTATTAGACAGTTTGTTCTGTCAATTTTCTCTAAACTGTCAAATTATTAAACCTCAATTAATAAACCTGATTGCAGCTGATATCGTCTTACGCACATGTCCATGCTTTCGTCATTAGCGGACACAGAGTTATTGACAAATTAGAAACGCGTCGAGTTTAAAATTATTTTCATACAACTCAATGTGTCCCGCTCGTATAATTGGGAGCGCGTTCAGTGAAAAATTACCCAATTCATCTCTGATTGTGCTGTATTCCGGGACAATATATCTTGGAGCAAATTGAGACGTAATATATGATAGTAAAATATATTTCCAAACGATGCAAACTGTTGTGACGGCGTAACAAATGGCCCGCCCGATGGTGCGCCAGTATTGGAGGTCGCCGCAAGAATAGCGTGCGCTTGGCGCAAGTGATTACATCTTGCGCTTCACAATAATTAGCTGTTTGGTTTTTCTGGACTTCCATTTAAATTTTTACATATTCGACTTCAAATTTATCGGTTTTGAAATCAAAGTTAAAACCTATTTTTAATCTTACTATACATAGTTTTTATTAAATATTTTATGACAATATAAATTATAAAAAAAGGAATAAAAAATGCTTTCCCACTCACATTTCAGCAATTAAAAATAATTTATATTATGTTAAGTATTTTAAGTGGTCAGTTGATTCAATTATTTTTTAGTGTTATGAAAAAATTTCATTCATTAGTTATTTATCGCTTTCCAAAATTTACAGACAAGTCAATTGTTTGTTGTGTCTGTGCGGCCGCCTACGTGACCGTTGTGTAATGCCTTCGAGTAATAAGATTTTTTAAAATTCTTGTCTATTCTCACTTTCGCACTTAATGATGGATTCCGATAAACTAAAATAGTAGTTCGTGTAATTTAAAATAATATTAGCGAATTCATATTGTTGTCATTGTTAATTGTAACATGACAACGTCAAAGAACATTGTCCATATACGAGTAGATCGTATTGCAGCTGAGCTATCACAGCATATTTAAATAACGAAATTAAAATATTAATGATTAGTCTTATATATTCTTTTGTTCCTTGTACATATGTAAGTACAAGTAGCAATTATATTAGCTATTTCAGAATTTGTTTTATTGTCAATAAGTGCTTATAAAGGCCTATAATAAGTGAGTAAGTAAATAATATTTACATTATGACATTCGTTTTTGATAAAAATTAGATATAAGTAGAATAGGGAACTACGTTGTTTCTTGTTCCCTTGTGTAAAGGTAATATCTACATGATATTCATGATTGTAGAGTTTTGTTGACCACCACAAGCCTGTGTTATCTGGCGCGTCCGCGACATGTGCGGACGGGCAATCATCAATATTGCTCACGCGCATCCTTGGCTGCCGCCATTTTTCATGGGGCCGTGTCAACCGATGCTATTATTCAAATGCTCAGCTGGTGGCAGTAGCAAACGACATTTAGTCTGGAAATTCCAAACGTGTGGGCCGGTTTAGGTACTTACTTTAGGAAAATGAAAGGCAATGTTGGTTATTTGCTCCCGTTTCGTTATCAAGTCGTGAGATGCCGCCGCGGCGTCGAGAAAGAAACGTTCGTCTAAATTTGGCATTAGGCAACATCCGGCGCGGCCATGGCGGGGCGTGGCCGGGCGCTGCGCGCCATTGGCCGTCGCGCGCCGTGGGAACCGCCGCGTGCCGATCTTTGAATATAGCGCGCCTCCAGATCCCTATTATTGAATGTAAAGACAGAAGAATGGAATATAAATTTCCTCGCGGTCTGCGGTATCTCAAGCTGATCACAATAAAAATATAAAAATCGAGCGAGTAATCACGAAGATGCTTGACTTAATTACGATTCCGCAGAATGCGAAATTTTACCATGTAATTGGGAACATCGCGAGGGAATGTCGCGCACACGCATGACAGCGGGCGCGGGTCACGGCGGCGCGTCACGCTCGCCTGCACGTCCTTCCGACGGTCAATTTCACTAATTAGAGATAAAATCTAGACGATGGTATCGGTATGCAAACTATTACAACAAATCCTTGGAACGCTCTCACGTGTCCCGTAAATACACGGCAATGTGGAAAAGAAGTGCACTTAGCTTCCGCATCCAAGCTCCGGAAGTTAATTGCATTAAATTACGTGTTCTTGCTGCCAGAAATATTTCGCAATCAGTCCCACTAACTTTTTCCTTTTGTTGCGGAGCGAGTTTCAGTGGCGTCGCGTCATTCGGTGTGATTGTGAGGTAACCGAAGCTTTTTTGTTCGCAGGTCTGGTTCCAAAACGCTCGGGCGAAGTGGCGACGCATGGTGACAAAGCAAGAAAACAAAATGGCCGACAAATGTTCACCGGACGGATCCCTCGAGATGGACCTGTACCATGGGCCGATGGGTTCGATACAGTCGCTGCCGCCGCACAGCCCGCCGTACAGTGTGATGGGCGGCCCTCCGAGTCCGAACTCCATGGATTGTCCATAGCCACTATTTTGCGCTTTGTAAGCGCATTATGCATGAACTTTTAAGCGAGTGATGGTTTATGGTGGTATTTATTATGATTCATAGACAAATACGGTAACCTTCAGCAAATATACTTAAAATTTTAACGCTTGTCAATTGCGCGTAGACATTCGCTGTGGGGTGTTTCATTAGGTACTCTCGATACACTTCACCCGGAGTCTTCTTTGGTCTTTTGTTGATTTCTATGGTTGTATAATGTTTTCCTGGGATATATGTTTCCTACGTATGTTATCTTTTTTGTCGTAAACTTAGTAAGTAAGTGATAGGTAAATGTTACATTTGGAAAAATACTGTACGTATCGTTCAAAGAGTTCCCGAATAGAATAGAACTAATAAATCATTCTTTATTTGACTAGAAATGATAGAAATACTCGTTTGTATTTCATAGGTTCTGCGAACCGTAGCTACGCAAAAAGATTTTTTATTAATATATACTATTTATTTATTGAATGCTAATATTTAAACTGATCATTAGAGTAGTTAGTTGTAGGCGCGTTTAGATACCTATAAATGTGAAAATTTCCATAGAATTATGATAAGATATAATAAATTAGTGTTAAATGACTTAATGTAAAAATGGCATCGAATGACCGGAAGTAGCTTGAAATTAAATTCATTTGGAAATATGTTTTTGGTAATTAATATTGGATAAAATAGATTATAGTAGTTCTAAGTATTACCTGTCTACTCCAGCTAAGTACACACATTGTTAGTTCCTTTTTGTATAGTTTAAAAGTATCTTTATTCAGTAATCTGAGATTAATGTAAGAGTTGTTGTGAATAAACTGATAATTATCCATTTAAGTAATTAGTAAAAAGTGACGGATTTTAGCATACTATATGCTGTAATAGACAGCGCTATTACTGTAAGAAACAATAACAAGAATCGTGTAAATTGCTTTATGATGCACATTAGATCAGTACGATAACGGCATTACAACAAATCAATATTAAAGTTAAATTGATATACCTACATAGCTATATATCTAAATGCTTGAAGACTGCTATAAGTGTGAGAGGTGTAGGCACAGATATGACGAGTAATAGAGGAAAGTGGAAGAAGAGAACTAGTTGTACCATTCCCATTTAGGATCGTATTCTAAAATCAAACTCTACCTCAAATCTTGGCTTGAGTAGTGTTAGAAACAGATGGCTGTGGTCTAGTAGTACCATTCCTTTTTAAATGTGCTCAAGCAGAGATTCGAGTTGGAGCCTCGTTCCGTTATATGGTCGTTGGAGTGTGATAAGAGCAGAATTCTTAACACCTAAGTATATATTATATTTCGCCGTAGATTTAGAGTAACTACATCTATTTCACGTTCTATGTATCATTCATTGTGTAAAGCTAGTGGTCTTAGCTATATAAGCTAGTTATTGATCGAATAATTGATTATGCTAGATTATTCGCGATGTGGCTCATTTGAGGTTTAGATACGTCATCCAGATTTGTTCGCGAACAAATATCTCGGTCATACGCTGTTAGGTTACGCTGCCAGCCCCAGATGGATATCTTTATAGAACAGTTTTAAATGTATAAACGTAAGGTGCATAGTGGGGTCAAACTTAAAAACCATGTACAAATAAATATCTAAAAATTATATAACTATTTTTCAAGAAATTTTAGAAGTAATGCGTTTTTATTAAATAGATACCCAATTGAACCACGTTTTAATAAAATGTTATCTCTGTGTATGCACACATTTCTTTATCAACATTGAATTGCGAGTATTTCAATATTTAACAATGCTTTTCTTAAGTTTTCTGTATTTTATTTGAAAACTTAAATGTCTAAATTTCATCTCGTGCGAGACTCGAATAATCTTCTACTTACCGTGTGTTCACATTTTAAATTGACTATTGGAAATGTTTAAATTGTTTTCAAGTATTTTCTGTACTGTAGTATATAGTACTGTGAAGAATTGTGTTACAAAATATTCACAGTCGTTGAGACCACTATGCACCTTAAGATTTTGAATTTTAAATATTTGTATTGATATTATATTGCAATATTTAATTAATGTCCATTTTGCAATATTTCATATTGTCGTTCTTCGTTGTGTATCAAATGCTTAATATGTGAAAACCTATATCTTATGTCGAATTAAGCTTAAAGGAAAAAAATAGAAAAAAATGAAATGAAACATGTTGTTATTACAGTATAGCGTATTAGGTGTATTTTCTGCATATTGTACATTGCCTGGGCGTATCATGAATGGGAATTAAAATTATAACGATCTGTTAATAAAAATATTCCAATTTTTAAATTAGTGTGTTTTTCTTTAAACCTCGTTTGTTATTTAATTTTAATGGGGCCGCTTAAACAGAGATATGTAATATATTCAAATCGCTTGCCCTCTCCGTGGTTCTGTAATAAGAAAGGTGTACACGCATTTGAGAAAAACAGTAAATAACATTGAATTTTTGGCCAGAAGGTTTTGATCTCAGCATATTGAATGAAAATCCAGGTCTAAATGTTTGAGGATTGGAAAGGTCCAACTAGCCACAGTCCGGACCATAGAATTTGTCACAATTCGTATTGATTTCGTTTATTTATAATTGTTACCTATTTGTTCCATAGTTTGAAAATCGCTTGCTGGATTTATTGTATATTATACTACTATATTATCTAAAAGGAAATTAGATTCAAATTTTATGTTTAGTATTCAAAGAAATGTATCAAGAAATTCTTGTGTAATTCAAACAAAATTGCAAGTGGCATACTCACATGATTCCTTCTAAACATGGTAAGGACTATCGTAAAAATATATTACCCATACAAAAATGTTTGTGAATTATCAAAATATAACAAAGTTTGAAACCAATGAGTGGAACTTATTTTATATTTAGTTGTAGTTTTATAGTCTATTGCTTTCTGAGTAGTTTTATATTCTGAATTGTAGAAACTTTGGAGTACTAGTAACGTTAGGTCGTAAACAACTTTCCAGACTGTATTTCAAAGTAACAGTGCAAAATATAAGATTTCCGTGATAAAAAGACTGTTAAGTTATTAGCTTTTACTTCCAGCATATTAATACTAGTTAACTGCTCGATTATTTTGTACAGAACACTTTGACATATGTATATTCTACTAACAAGGACGCTGCAGAAACAAGCCGTCTAACTGTAACAGCTGGTGGTATTTTAGAGAAAAAAATCTGTCACTTAATCATCGTCTTTAATAAGAATAGAAGAGAATTAAATTAAAATTTTAAAAATTTATATTTTGTATAATTATTAAAATTAAATTAATTAAATTTCAAGTAGCTTTAATCTTTTTATTATATTTTTTTATTTCATTCTGTATAAGTTATAAAGTCTATTTCAACATTTACACATTAAATGTTTGTTTTTATATGTAATTAGTAATCTTGAGTTACTTATTTGTAAATTATGTTATCGAATTGAAATTTGATGATTACAACACAATACAATATTCAGATCACCATCAGAATATAACATTTACCACAATTCAATTTAAGTTTGTTACGGACACAATAATCAGTTAGCATGTGTAAATCATAAAAATAGGTTATGGGTGATATTCACATTATCGCCACAAAGATATACTTTGGAGTTTTTAAAATATAGCGATGTATCATTAATAAAACAAAAATGGGCCTAACAACGACCTCTGAGGTACTTCCGAGAGGACAAGAGACCAGCGTGTAGCCGCCTTTAAGTACGTCTAACTTAGTTCGATTGCTGATATATGAGGTAAGCCGTTTAAATATATCACTATGGATACTGGCTGATTGCAAATTTCGAAGAAGGATATTGTAATCAATCCGGTCAAAGCACTTGCTATAATCGACGTAAATATAATCTACTTGACTACCGCCGCTCATAGATCACGTTACAAATTTTGTTATATAACACTAGATTTGGAAAGATAGTGAATTATATATACAGTTTTTTCTAATTTTATTATAAAGCACAGAATTTAGTAATGGGTCGATAATGTTCAATAATTGATTTTGATTTTTTTATGCGCATGTTTTACAAAGGCAGTTGGTACCACACGCTCATTAATAGTATTTTTTCATTAATACAATTGTCATAATGTAAGGCAAGCGGGACCGACGAATTTTTACATCGAGCACATCGTACAATAAATATAGGTGTAATTTTCATAATATTATAGCTACATCTGCCTTGAATATATAATACAGAGCAGTGGATCCTGAATAAAATCCTATGAAATTTCATGCTGCAATAGTTGAAACAATGACTAGAGAACAGCTGCCATCATTAACAATTTGAATACTTTGAGTACGCTTGTTGAGGTAGCTTTAAACCATTTTAGTGCTGCCGGGTCAAGTACAGTTATATTGCAGCTTGGCCAATGTAAGAGTAATAATATTAAGAGTAGTAAGAGCATTCAATTGCTCGGTGGAAATAGAGTAATACAACGCAAGTGCTGTTACTAGTGGCATGTTGCACAATAACATTATCCCTTACGAAAGACTAATATCCATTGAAAATAACAGTAGGACCAGAAAGCTAGAGTGTAATCAAACTGCCAATTCCAAAATCTATTTATTTTACGATAATCACACTAGATTAGGATTTAACCAATCACATTAAAAGTGTGTCAAATTGTAAACTGTAACATGAAGTAGTGTAACATGAGAATGGTTTTTTTTTTGGATGGACCTATGCTGAAGCCTCACATGGCTATGTTCAGCTTTGCAATGAGTGTACATGAGAATTGTATACTTGTAAGATTCATAGTATACATCACCCAAGGCAAATGTAATGTTATTTCTAAATGATATTCCTTGCTTTTCATCCCATCCATGAGAAAAAAATGAGAGGAGCTTTTGAATTAACTTATAGAATGTATTTGCTTATTATTAGTATATGAATAACTATTTAAATGACTGTCCAATCGCTGAGAGTATGATTTTGATAGATGCCGTCAGTATCTTACGTACATGGAATAAGGTTTATCCTGATTTCGGATTATCCTAAAAACGATTTTTGTAAAATGAACTTTACTTACAAGTATAAGAAATTGATACCCTCTGTTAGAAACGCACTTTCTGAGCGGACATCTTTAATAAATAAATAAACCGTATTACCAGCTTATATATATATTTTCCTCAGGAGAGGAAGGCTGAGAATCCTCACAAGGAGCACGAAACGTCCATTTCCTCAGGGGAACAAAAAAAAAAAAAAAAAAAGGAGCACGAAACGTACCCAGGATACCCCCGCAACGGCAAGTGTCACGGAGGTTATGTCGGACTCCACGCGACCGGAACGGTCCAGCCACGTGACCTACCGACTAAACTCGGCCTGGCCTAGGTTCTAAAACCATATAGGCAAATCGTGAGGGCGACCGCCGAGGGGCGATGCAGAGCTTATATTTCTCGAGAGATTACTTATTTGCATTTTCTGAAACATTTTTTGGCCGCACATTAAAATTTTTATTATTAAATGAAATGTATATTATTTATTTATATATCGTTATTATAGATAAAGTACAGCAGAAAAATACCTAAGTCCTGTTTATTTGTTGTTTAAATATAGAGTTGGCGAGTTGGCTCCCGTAGCAGTCAGTATTATTTTTCATACATGTTTTTTGTTCAATCTATTTGGTTGCAATAAAACTGACCTATATTTTCATTTACTTTCAATTACATATATTCTATTTACAGAATTTTTTAATCGTACATGTAAAATTTTCATAGTTGTTGAGGAATGCAGCTAAAATTGTATGTTTAGTCTAAATCTGATAACACACGCATTACACTGCTTACTTTAGCCAAAGGCTACGGTAGCTGGTAAACATTTTTTTATATCTTACTAGGATTTAATACTGTGTCATGGAAGCGATCACAAACGAAATCTCGCATGCACATACACGCTCAAGCTGGAATAAACTTTTGCAGGTTTAAATTAATTATGTATTAAATATATGTCCCGTGCGGGAATCGAACTCGCGACCGTGTCGTCGTCGTCGAACGCAAATGTGTCGTCAAATTATTATGTCGCTCATTATCACGCGATTTTTCCGTTCTTAATAATGCGAGCGTGTGGATATAGATCCAACGGGTAGAGGTCATTTAAGTGAATTTAATATTACTGTTTATTATGAATACTACTAATTATTATTTAAATATAACTCGAGACGTCATCGATATTATATCCTATAATAAAAAGTTCTTTATATGAAATGTGCTTATTTAAATAATTGATAAAATAAGTTTAATAGGTATGTTAGTACATCGTATTTGGTCAATCTAAGAAGTTTGCTATGGTTATTTTCGACAAAGGGACGTAACAGTTTTCATATCTTTAGGTATGTAATGTTACGAAATCGTTTGCGTTACATTTTATTACGATGTCATATCGTGTTTATCAATACATAGTATAAAACAAAGTCGCTTTCGCTGTATGTCCGTATGTATGCTTAGATCTTTAAAACTACGCAACGGATTTTGACGCGGTTTTTTTTAATAGATAGAGTGATTCTTAAGGAAGGTTTGTATGTATAATAAATGCATAATATAGTAGAGAAACACTGATAAATTTAAAGGTTTCTAATGTGATGTCGTAAATAAGCACGTTTTTTTGCGCTTATATTGCAAACGCTGGCTGAACCCTACGAGATAGACCAAAATAATGTACTACAGTATTGTACAACTTACAAAAATCCACAAAAAAGTCCGCGATGGTATATGTCTATCTCTTAGGGATAACCCACCATAACCATTTTTTCACTGCACCCGTGCGAAGCTGGGGCGGGTCGCTAGTGTAAGATAATTAGGGACGCAAAAAATCAATCATTATGCAAATATTTTTTTTATTTGATAGTCTTTAGACTTCGCCAATTGCGAAACCACCAAGCATAAAACACAACACAACAGGTTAAAGTTACGATCTGTCACATAGGCGCGTTGGCCGTCCCCTGAGTTATGTTGTTTTAATTAAAACAATAAATAAGGTCGGCAGCTGGGCCAATGGGTGGTCCCGGATGCCGTTTACGAAAATTCCAGACGTTATCAGTACGTGGAATATCTTGGAACTTTTTAGTTTGCTCTTCAAAAATTAGGTGTTACATCACATTTGTATCCTTAATAGATAATTCAAGCTGTGAATATAAACACCAATATACTATTAAGGTATATTAACAGTTTCTTAATTTAACATTAAAAATGGGTAATTTAACCATCAATTGTGAATGAGTATTAATGCACAAGTCACCTACGATATGGTTTTGTTGGAATCGTCGATTTGCAATCTAGAAGAAAGGTGCTACACATAGTTGATTAAAAAAATCTATGAAATAAAAATTTCTAATAAGGAATTATAGGCTTCGATAAAATAAATTTAAAGCAAAAAACAAAGATGAATATATGAAATAAGCTAATTATACAGTGTCTAATTATATAACTAACTGTTTAGATTTAACACACAAATATATTTTGAAATTCACTTTGTATGAAATACACCAAAATCAGTATTTTAAAGTTCTGAAAAATTTACAACATAAAAATAAATCATTATTGAAATATGAATGAGTTCAAAGATGAGATAACATTATAGTTTCTTGCCTATTCTTGAGAAGGCTTCCCAATTTTTGAACAGGTGGCGGTAATAAGTTTCTATTTGACGTCATAAGTTCTTAAAGGCGTATTTTGAATAATTTATGTGTAATTACATATGTATGTATTGTCATGCTGGCTGCGTAGTCTCACTGTTCAGTGTCACCGGTGGCGCCATTTTGTCCTTTGAAATGCTCAACCATTGTAGCAAAATTTGCCCAATATTAATACACTACATCGATTTATTGGAATACCACTTTGAAAATTTAACTACAAATCAACAGATAGTGAAAGAGAAATAATTATGCCTTAATTTCATTGCCTTAATTTCATTCAGCTGCCAAAAAGGGCTTCGAGCGACAATATTTTTTGCAGTGACCTCGATATAACGCGTATTTTTAAATTATCCATTGGTATATTGTTTTGATAGTGGATCTAAGTGGACAGAGGATATAAACCTAGCATAACGCAGTCTCTATGTGCTGAACTGTAATTAGTCAATTACTGTTAAATATGTATGTAATAGTAATTACTCGATAAACTCAAACCTATTATACTATACTATCACATTAACCTTCTGTCACATTAGGTGTGTCACTAAATATATTTATTGATAACTATTTTGATAAGACTGTATATAATAAAGTGTGGTAGCGTAACTAAATATATGTACATCACGTAAAATTTCTTGTCGACGCGTTGCTGATAGCTATATCTATCTGAAACAAATAGCAAAGTCTGACCTGAGTTACGTTACGTGGCCTATTCTCGGCTCTTTTGAGACAGTGCTTCAAGAAATTCTTTGATTCATATTAGTTATGAAATGTGGATCAGATATCTGTCCACTTGCAATTGGTCTTATAAGGAGTCTGAAAGTCACCCAAATCGCAATGGAGTTTTTCTGAAAATATGAAATTCGAAGAAAAACCAAGGTTACTAAAATAGCGCAGAAATGAAAACAATTATTGCTCACAGGGCTGTAGTTGTTGGTGCAGAAAGTTTTTCGATTGACAATCAGATGATTGCTTGGCAGATGCCAGGAAACAACTTTGGAAGATCTCCCATAAGATAGAAAGACGACTTGATGAAGATCCCAGGAACGCACTAGATCCTAGCAGCGCAGCACCATCGGTATGGAGATTCTTGAGGAAGCTTATTTGCAGCAGTGTATGTATTCTTTTTTTTAAGAATACATAAGAAACAACGGTGTTAGCCATAGTTTAAAAAGGTAATACATATGAAACGTGAAATTGAAAGTGCTAATTAATTTCAAAATGATACATGACTATGACAACACCGATATAAAATATTAATATTTTTAAATGTTTTATAGTCGCAACAACATAGATTTTTGAGAAATTCAATCGTTCAGTTGATTAATTGACTTGTAAAACTTGGAATAACAATTAGGAGCTCTAATTATAATTATACACAAAACAATATCAAACTACATTTTCAACACTCTTTTATCGAATCTATTTAACAGCTTGAAATTTCATTGCTTTATTTCAGAGCTATAAGCGAATATTGTTTTAACAAAATTAATATTGTATTAAGTTAGCTACTCATTATATCGTACTTACTAAATCTGTCTAATGTAGTTAACATTAGACAGATTAATAAATCGATAATTTTTTGTTTAAGTTTATTTGGTTGTTTTAAGAAATAATATTCGTATTGTATTATTACAGGTGCTATTAAGCATAACACTTGTTTAGCGATTTGTTATTTATTATCTAACACCTCAATTGATTTGTACGTAATTGCAAATAAAGTACAAACAGTGTATAAATGTTTTGTTTAGTTTTGGATTAGGATTTATTTTAAAATATTAAAATTTATTATGGAGATCATAGAGATCGCGATTTCGTATAAGATATAAGTAGTCTATAGCTGTCTATTAGGTTCTTTCTCACATGCAAAATACTTGAATTTCATTTTATTTAATGTGACTGTTAAATTCCAAGCAACAATATTATTTATTTGTAAAATTACTTTTACTTATGAATTTATTTATTTGATTAATTCTATAATTTTTGATGCAGCAAACGATAAATACTACATCAAAATGTATTATTGAAAAAGCTAACTTTAATTTTAAGCTTATGTATAAGCTTCTTCACCAAAAATGTTCTTATGCCAAAAAAATACGTATTTAATTTAATTCCAATCAATCACTCCACTTTCTAAATAATAGAAGATTGTTCTAAAATTTATATTTTTAATTTTATACAAGACGAGTGTTTATGGTAATCTTATAATGATGATTGTCTTTGGTATCTTTTGATATGTAATTTGTTATCCTTAGCAACATAATAAATACAATATTATAATTGACTTATGGATTTAATTTATTTATAAATATAATAAATGAACAACGAGCGAAACGAGATCATAAGGAATTTATGACTTCATTTTATATAAAACTTGCCGACAGACGTTGCTAACTTCTTATTTTGTAGTGGTACACAGTGGTGGCTATATAAACAGATACACACAAAACATACATAGTCTTATTTTTATATTACAGGTTACTTATTTACATTATACGGCAAACGAAGCAAAGTATCATACAAACATCTGCAACGAAATTCTATATTGGTGTCAATTGTAAAACGAAGCCCATTTCTAGCGCCGCACACGGCGCTAGAAATGGGCTCACTTGACGTCAGTGTACGTGAAATCGTAAAACGGAAAAAGGAAATATGTACATGGTAGAGAATAAAGTTTGTTTCTCTTTTGACATCTATACTTATAATAAATCTTTAGAGGGGTCAATTCTGTACATTAAATATATTTTAATAACTATCAGGGGATGATTAGGGATCGATACTGATGCCAAAAATGCTATCAGTAAAATTTTTGTCTGTTATAACGAAACTTGGTTTAAACGAAAATTATTCTCATACTCCTGTGCAGGTTACAGAATACTTTCCATTACGCTACAATCAATAGGAGCAGAGTAGTGAAGGGAAATTTTGGGAAAACGGGAGAAGTAACTCCATTTTTTTAGTTTCCGTTGTGTGTGTAGCCTTAATGGTTAAAGTCACATAAAAATCATGTATGACGGAAATATTCTACATAAAATTGTCTAAAAACATCCTGCAACAGCATATGTCTATCTTTTATGGTTGACTTACAATAATCTATACTAATATTATAAAGCTGAAGAGTTTGTTTGTTTGATTGTTTGTTTGTTTGAACGCGCTAATCTCTGGAACTCCTGGTTCGAATTGATAATTTTTTTTTATTAAATAGCCCATTAATCGAGGCAGGCTTTAGGCTACATAACATCACGTTATAAAGAAATAATGGAAAATGTGGAAAAAACGGCGGAAAAATCTTTGTGGGCTTCCGTTGCGTGCGCTGCGAGAACGGTTCTAGAACCGTTTTTCTACATACCAAAAAAATATGTATGAAAGAATTATTCCTTTTAAAATTATCTAAAAAAATGTCCGCGACAGTATATGTCTATCTTTTAATGTTAACTCACTAGAATCGTTTTTATGGTGATCAAATTTGGATATGTCGCGTTGTCAAGATCGGCTGAGGTGGTTATTTGCAAAAATAAATACGATGCTCAAAATAACTATTCCACGCGGACGAAGTCGCTGGCACAGCTAGTATGTAATAAAATGATGATGTTGACACATATCGTCTATACGCCAGTTTGTTAGTGTTCTGGCGTTATACACATTAAATGGTTCATAACTTGGTTATAAACTATTAATATTAACTATTAAATATCATCATAAAAATAAGAATTCATTTTATGTCAAATCTCATTATTTAATTAGTTTCATTTCATCACATTATAATTAAACCATACCATACCATCTATCAACCAACCATACCATCTATCCTACTCGAAGATCATTTCCAGTCACAACTGTGCTTTTATATAGACGTAAGAAATTACAGAGCTGTCTGCAATTTGTTTGAAATGCGAATAACTTTTTAAAACATAAACGCAGGTGAATATCTGCGCCGCGCTATCGCTTACAAATGGTCCACTTACGGCGCTGGACTCAAAAGGCGAGAAAATATAATTAATTCTCTAATTAACAGCATTTATACTTGTCGAATGCAATTGCGGTCGACATTTAAGCTGTACGCTTTACCTATCAAGAGATTTTACTTTATTAATAGGGGCGGATAATTCCCAGGTACTTTGGGGATATTAACTTTTGTGTTATTTATTATGACTTTCAACTCTAATATAGATTTTATTGCAAAATTAAGTCTAGATATCTAATTGCTTTGATACCGCCTCTAAAGATATCAAGTAGCTACTAATAATGTAAAATAAAATTAATGGTTAATGTACAAATAATTACATTGTTTTCAGACACTATATTGTAAAATTGATAACTAAATATACGAATGCAAGATTTGATCAAAATAAATAATAAATAATATCGACTTGTTAAAGTGGAATAATTTTAATTGACCCAATAGACACCGCAAGATTATTATTTTAATGTTAGACATGCCGAAGATAGAAATAGAATTTTCGCAAAACTTGAGCAAATTGTAATTTAGGGTCTAAAAATCATTTTGGTAAAGAAATAAATATGAATATGTTAACAAATTATTGAAAATGGACCGAAACATCTCCGTCTCATTATAGATTTAAAGATAAATTCTTTTATGAAGAATATTAAAAGAATAGTCTCAGAAAGGGGTACTTATTATATTATAGCTCTTACTTACTTACAGGTTCTATTAACATTTACTGAGTGACTTTCTTATTAAAATATGGTAAGGCATTTTTGGAAGACCAGACAAGCGGCTAAAATAATAACGAACACAGACCGAATCACTAACATATATTTAAGTATAATTTATATTAACTAGAATTCATGAAAATGTTACAATACATTTTCAAGAGTTTGTTTGATAAACGGGTTGTTTTAGTGTGTTTAACAGTCGTGTTTATTACATTATTTAACTTATTATGCAGGAGTACTTTAAAACAAATCTACTGAATATTGACTGTACAGATTGTTAAATATTGACTAGAAAAAAGTTGTCTGTAAAGGTAATTTGCTTCAAAAAATCACTACATATCTAGACATTAGAAACAGCATTAACCATTAACCTTAATTATGTGATAAACACACAAATTTATAAAGTCGGTCGTTTTTTAAAGAAAATATAAACTCATAATTACATGAAAATAATCTTTTTATTTTTAATCATCTCAAACACTGTAAAGAAACTCAAAAGTAATATACATCATAAAGCTTAACTGCGAACGCTGACCTCTTATATAAAGTTTATTTATTGAAGCTTTTCTCTGTTAGCGTTCGCGGTGAGATCGAGGTTTATTTCTTGTGCTTTGCTCCTTTTATACTTCCAACTGGATCGTCCATTTATGTGAGGACATATATAGATATATCGAAAAGAATTCTACCTCGATTCCCCTCCGTGAATTCGACATCTCCAGTACTTGATAAAAACTGGTCACACGATCCTACGGAATCCGCAATCCGGTAGTCCATTCAAGGGGAAAAAGGACGGCGATCTTACGAAGGCTCAGGACAGAGAGGCACAATAATAAGAATTCATATAACGGTACGGCTGCTTTTCGCATTCAGTTGCTTTATTGATATAAATAATTCTTGGAAAAAATATTTAGCGGCTGCAATTTATATGATATTATTGTATATTTGTTTGGCACGTTTATAATTACAACTTCTAAAATTACATAAAGTGTATTTTTTTATTTTAATAATAGCAATCTAATAATAAATAAAAAAATAAGAGACGATGTTTTTAGAGACCGCAATGGACTTTTTAAGTTATCGCGCTAAATACTGATATTGATCTATAATTAAGAACATCAAGTACATTCTTGTAGTTTTCAAATTCTTTAGTTTATTTATATATTTTACCTTATCAGTATACATCAGTTAAATTATAGTATCATTACTTTAATATGAAACGTAGGTACGATATTAACGTGTCAATTACATTAAAATTAATTGAGTATATTCGACATTGAATTTATATATTACATTATATAAATTCAAAGTCTGGCAGAATAATTAAGAAGAAACTAATTTAAATTGAACCATATATGCATCGAATGTCAACATATTATATGTAATTTAAAATTAAGGTACAGTGGGTTGTTAAATTAAATTGCAATAAAAAGAATAGAAATATTTTTTGAATTAAAAATGTCAAATATAAATAAATTGTTAATATAATAGCAGCATTTGAGCACTGAACATTCCCTCAAAAGAAGAATGAAGCTTGTAAATATAGTAGAGAATGGCCGCTATACAGAAGATTATGTTTTAATTAATTAACTAATCAAATAAGTTTCTTAGCAATGTTTCACTGTGATGTTAATTGGTTGCCCAGTAAAATTTTGAGATTTCATGAGAGGACGAAATAATTGATATCGTATGATTAGTACGAATTTATAAATTTAATTTAAATTACCTTGAAGTATTTCATGCTTTCACATAATAGACTAGATAATTAGTTCAACCCTTACTATCTTTTTAGACCGTTTCGCCGGGAAGCTAAATGGCAACGTAATTTACAAATCACAATTGGAAACAAAAGAGTTTGATGTCGTAAGTAACACCAATTAGTTCGTCTACTAAGTAACTTAAAATTGGATGTAATCTAGCAACTGACTCCTTTATATTGAAACTTCGCCTAAATCTAGTTCTGTTAACTTTTTTTTTAATAATGTTTGGTTTTCTGCGGACTCTTTGGTCCGCACTCTTTTTTTTGTGTTAGTATTTTTTATGTCTTTATTTATTATCTATTTACAAGTAACATATCAATTCTCGTTTGGGAGAAGGTGTCTTTTCTTTTCTCCGTGTTGTGGAACAGATGGTCCAGTCCCCCACAGTCATAGCCCCATCTATATCTATATTCTACTATAATATACTATTATAGACTAACAATGTTTAATATCTATCTTTCTCTTAACTTCCTCGTCAATGTAGACTAATTCAATCAGGCCAACAAAGTAAGCGCGTTAGGCGAACTCTCGCGTCAGACTAATATCGTCAGAATAAATGATCAAAGTATGCAGATTCTAACATCTGTTCTATCATAGTGTTCAATTCCGTCAAAGTCCTTTCACCTTAATTAGATAATTTTAGCTAGTTATTCTCTAATAATTGGAATTGGAAAACATTCTCAATGTTCCCAACCTATGATATGGGTCATAAAGGTAATTACTGACAAATAATAAAAAAAGAAAACTAAACTGACAGAATTGAATAAAAGTGCAGAATTTATTTTAAGCTTATTTAAAGTTTTGTGGATTTGTCTCAAATGATCAATGTGCAATTTTGAAATATTACAATATTTTGTGAAATAATTAAATATTTTTTAACTACGATACGTTGCTTAACGTTGGCTGTAAAACAAGCGTCACTTGCGTTCAGACTAAGAATACTCACTAATCTATCACTTCAACCTTTATTACATAAATTCTACGAGTACTAAAACATCGGTAATTTGTGATTGTATAATGGTTGCGTGGCGAGCTACATTTATGATGGTCGACAACGCGGAGCGAGAATGCTCGAGGGTGGCACAGCATGAGCAGCACTTGGAAGGTGGAATAAAGCGCGGATAGCTAGAGCTGCAGTGATGACCAACTTGAGAGCATAACAGCAGCACGATCATTGCCAGCCAATGCTCACATAGTGATTTATTCAAACAAGTGTGTAATTTATATTTACTCGAAATCATTTTTGCTTACACTTTTTTAATAAGCTATTAAGATGATTGCAGGCTTGTAAAAAATTGACAAACTCGACTGTTATGGGTTTAGATAAATCTTTGCAGCAATATAGACTTTACTTAAAGAAGGCTGTTAAAATAATATCTATAATATACGAATTTTTGAGGAATTTGCGATGTTTGATGATCTGTCGCCGACTTTTTAAAGCGCCATAGTGCCTCTACTAGCATTTATAATAAAATTGGTTTTCGGTTGCCTTATATCGATTTATCTTATAGCAAAGAGATATTATCTCGTAGGATTGTTATGTACTGCCATGGGTCTCATATTATCCAAAGAACAGAGTCCAGTTTTCTTCAAAAAGAAGTAAATCAGGATACTTTTTTTGCATTGAATATTGTACAATATTTTAGAGGTTCTTTCTTAAACCTGAAAAGATTATAGTGATATGTGCAGTATGCTGTACACAGTATCAAAAAAAAACATTACAATTCATTTATCATCATCATTACAGTTCATCCCCAACGAGAGGTACGATCCTACCATAACTATGTAATGGCGATTAGGTCTTAGTCAACCACTTTTTTTTTTTTTTTTTTCCTCAGGAGAGGAGGCTGAGAATCCTCATGGATACCAACGCAACAGGCAAGCAGGGATGCGTTGATTATGTCGGACTCCTGGTGAATCGAGGCGGCTCGATCCAACAGACCTACCGACTAAACTCAGCCTAGCCTTGGCCCTAGTGGCCTTATGGCTTGTACGGAATGGTTGGCGTACCCTCAGGAGAGGGCACGTCGGCGCTGCCCTCCGAAGAGGACATATGCGCGAAGGAAGGCTCGGTACGCCAAAGTGGGTCCGGCCTTGAAGTGATGGGGCCTACTCGTACATATGCAGCAAGCTGCGAAGTATGGACTAACTAAGGGATGGCGGCGCAGATGCCGCCTCTCGCAAGGTTGAAGAGCCAGCGTCAATGAGTCGGGAGGGTCAGAAATGACGTGCCTGGGTCGACGATATTCTGTATTACGCGGATGGACTGGGGTACGCGGGGTGTAGCTACACGCCTGCCTCACTAACGGATTAGGATGCCCTTCAGCGGTGGTGAAGAACCGCTTAGAGCACTCCAGGAAGTGTTCGTGTATGGTGTTAATTTCGAAATCGCGATGTATATCACTATTTCGAACGTAATATGGGAGGTTGGCCATCCTGCGCAACAAGACGCTTTGGGTACGTTGGATAAGGTGTGTTGCCCTGGTATGTGCGAATCACGCTGGCACAGTGCGGATAATGTCGAGTAAATATTTACTGTACGGTCATGTGCTACTCATAATTATTTGAGTCTTTGTAGCGGTATCTCCTCTTAGTAATAATCATCAAATTAGAGCATTATTTGACTACCTTCGTAGTGGTTGGTATACTGGTTTCAAGGTGTCGCCATCTCTGTGTGCCCGGGTTCGAGTCCCGGTGGGGGCAGATGTTTGCATGATGTATGCGATTATTATTAGTATTTGTGCTTTAGTCATGGTTGTTATAATATATTTCTACCAAATATATTTATATATGTATAATATATGTATATCTATCCGTTACCCTAGATCCCATAACATAGCCTTACGGAGTTACTTTGGGCTAGGCTAATTGGAAGAGATATTTATTATTATTTATTATCTCAAGAAACGAAGGCACAAACGAATTTTTGAGCTCAAAGTATAGCGCGATACAGCTTGACTCGGTAAAGGATTGTACGACAGTACTTCTGTTCGAAAAGCCATAGTGCGACACAAATATATTCGTAACTCGGCAATCTAAAACATTATGCACTTTGTAAATAAAATACAAATAAAACTAAAATAATATGATGTGCAACATTATGAATATTTAGTTTATACCTTAATGTTGACAAACAAATAGACTGCATACCTGGTACTCGTAGTAAGTGGTTACTGTCGCTTATAGGACAGGAGGCTTCAGTAATAGTCGCGTGTATGCTAAGCCACACGAACCATAACAACTACAGTCTATGCTGCTAACTTGTGATTTTAGATGCAGTCATGGCATACAGAAACATTCCTACCATATCTTGTTCCTCAAATTGGAACACGACGATGCAAGGACTACTGTATTGCGGTATAAATTGGTAAAACGAAAGTACCCGAGCAAACCAGGGTATAAACTCTCCTTTGGCTTTCTTGAGAGTCAGTAACCGAATCGGTTACGTACGTACAGTAGTCGTGATAACATTAGACAATATAGTAGTGTATAAAACAGCACATAATTAGGTGCTAAAGCCCCACATCATACAAAAGGTTTATGAAAATTATAAGTTAAAGCCAGCTCAAAACACAAAAAGAATAATAGACGTTGATTTTCCATTGTAGCGTATACAAACATCTATATAATCACTGAAATTCAATACGTCAACTCGAATATTCTCGAAAGATTATGATAAAAGAGAATACATCTTGTTTTTACGTTTCTCTCATGTAACTTGAAATCCATTATTAAAATTAATAAATTTTATGCATGTATATAGTTTAAATATTCATGGTTGTAGATCATCGGGAAGGGTTGTCCTAGGAAATCGCCCATCAGATCCAACTAGTATTGTACGGTACACCAGAGGAAGAGCAGTTTCACACAACACGGCCATTAGTTTTAAGCAAATCAATCTAAATTTGATAGATTTATGTTGTATTTATGTTGATTTCTTTTGGAATTTCCTTCAATGCCAGTGTGATAAGTTGGCTTCTGCTAACACAAGATACTAGTATCGAAAACTTTGGGGAATCGATCATTATGGAAAATTAATTAAATTATTAAAATAGGTGTTAAATGAATTAATTAAATCTTGAGTACAGAAGCAAAAAATATACCTGAGTCAGTTTACTACATTTTAATTGCAATGAATCAAAGATATAAAAGGTTTTAAGTTACAGTTTTGGTGGATATTTTTTGTTAACTGTGTCCTCTTCAGCCACGGGTCTACGTTACTGGTTTTAATAACAGAGCTAATCTCACAAAACATAACTGTTAGTGTCAGATGAAGTCGAACTTCCTAACATAAAACTACTCGACCAATTATTACTAATTTCTAACACATTGTTAGTAAATGTACAGTAGTGTGATTATTTTGTGTTCCGATTGGTCAACCGCATGGTATTATAGATTTGGATTCAGTTTATTTGTGAAGTTAGCGAAATCATGGTATTCTACAATACATATGCTGGACTCTTCTTCCTGATAAATATATACTTCATAGTTTCATATATGTACAGTTATTGTACAGTCAGATTGAAAGTAAATGAAAATAAAATGAAAATAAAATATACAATTTCCTAATACAAAAAGAACTTTAATATTTACATGATCACAGTCAGATTTCACAATAAGATAACTTCAACAAGAGCATATTAAAACATATAACAATTTTTTAGCATTAATGATTAGTAAGAATTTATTATCTCAATGAATTTTCTATTTTTACTAACATCGATTATCAAGTGATTATCAAATTCAACAAATTTCTCAATATGTTTTTTTACTGCGTGCAACACTTTTTTACTTTCTTCTTAGCTGGGAATTAAAATTGAATAAAGAAGCATATTACAGTTTGGACATAGATTTACTTCATTCTCTTAATTTAAAATAGACAATTATAACTGAATAAAAAAAAAATATTGGCATCTCAAGTTCAGGTTATCTTATTTTGGAAATTAACCCTGATCATGTCATTATAAAAGCCATTTACTTTAATTATGGATACTAAACGCATCCTATATGTAATATCTGTAATCTGTAGATTCCATTATATTTTTTAGATGCTGATTGTACATCTGAAACGGGTGTCATAATAATTGGTTACATACATAAGATATCGAATTTCTAGTAACATACGAACTAAGATTGAGCTGTATGGTAGTAGAGTAGTTTCCATATGAGAACTCGAGAATAATTGGTGGTTGAACTGCTGAATATTCACATACACAGTTTAATTGGCGCACTTCTAAACGTACCTGGGTATATCAATTTGTACGAAGAAAGCTAACAAACATTGCAATACACGTCTAAACAACGAACTAATTAAGTTTGTATTGTGCGGTTCTGCAACTGCTGCATTTCAATATAATAGTAAAATACTAACACAAACAAGCTCTGTCTGTACAATCGGAACAAACCAAAGGTTGTTACGTGTAACAGAATTGCATGTGCCTGTTAGTACTAAATGGACCTTTGACTAGCGATGATTTTCATATCTATGAGCAAACTTTACCGCTTTTCACCGACTTGAAAATAGTTATCAATTCGACTGTATACTATTTTGTGTTTGTTACGAGGTTATTGCGCCAATTATTTTTATTCGGTTATATTTCGGTTTTATTTTAATTAACATGGAGGTGTTTAAAAACTCAACAAAACTAAAAAAGAAAATTGAAAGTTAGTATCATAATTTAAAAAAGTCAAAACTAGACAAACCCTAATTAAACAATAATTGGTGTTTCAATTATTTCGAAGCAAGAGGCTTGAAGGACAATCAACAAAATTATTAGAGATACATATTTTTAGAGAGACTAATAATTGTGGTTATTGTGAATATAATTAAAGACTTTTGTTTACTTTTACAAGTTTTATATTTGACATCGTAATGAAAGCAAAGACATGATATCATAAATCATGACCAGTAATTAATGACAGTATAAAAGTAAAGGCAATATTATAAAATAATAAACACACAAAAAGGTAAATAGCTACAAAGGTCTGGTTTCGGCAACAATAATTTAATACCGCATCGTAATTACGATGATATGTATATATATATTATGATGATTACGATAATATGAGCCACATAATATACAATCCAACCAATGTTAAACTGCTGTTTTGCAGCAGAAATAAGTAACACAGAGTTACCCGAGCAGGGATTGTACTTGGGTAACGAATTAGATTCTCCTTCTAGTTAGGTAATTTTAATATTTTTTTTTTGCTGAGGTTGTACATTGAGTGCATAAAATTAAGCGAAAATTGAATATGTTCATAAATAATACAACTTAAGAAGTCTGATTTAGAGCTACAGTTTGCATTATTATTTAGTTTGGTAATTGTGAATATTAATTGGAGTTAAATAAATAATTTATAAAGTAGCAATTTATTAAATTTGTAAAAAGGTAGCGATGTCTATATCACCAATCTAACGATTGGTACTTTAACAAGTACTTTGTTGAGTTGAAAATTGTCAAAAAAGAAATTGTCATGCTCATATATTTGTAAATGAAAGACGACAGATTTATTGGTTTTCTATTTATTAAAAATGTGATATAGCTAATGGATACAAATTATAAATAAAAAATATCATATGTAGGATACAATTAAACGCCCATTTAGAAAATTGACAAAACTTAAATGTAATTTATTAAAATCTTAAGGTTTGATTCTTAAGGGGCCATATGTTATACTGTTCGATACCCCTTCCATATAAGCCAGTAGGGTCATTAGGACCAAAGGCTCAGGCTGAGTTTAGTCGGTAGGTCTGTTGGGTCGAGCCGCCTCGATTCACCAGGAGTCCGACATAATCAACGCATCCCTGCTTGCCTGTTGCGTTGGTATCCATGATGGATTCTCAGCCTCCTCTCCTGAGGGAAAAAAAAAACTGTTCGATTTAGGTGGTGGTAAGGCTTGCAAATTTCGCTGGCTTTATATAAGTTACACTGTTACACTGTATTATATAAGTTTGTATATAGTTAATACCATTCTTTTGTTTAGACAATTGAAGGTAAGGCAATCAGTTATTCACGCACTTTCCTTGCAGTCACACTGGACCACGGCTTTTTTATATATCATCGGTTTCGGTATGGTACTACGAAGGTTTCGGTATGGTCCAGTGAGAGAATGAGAACGCAACGTTGGGGTCTTTAGTTCAGGCTTCGCTAGATGTGTCGGTCGGTGTCATCGAGGTAATAATATTGCAGCGTTTTATTCCATCCTGCATCATTATGTAGATAGTTACATAGCTGTAACTGGTCTAAATTAACCCCATACGATAGACGAGGCGGCCTTGCCGGTATTTGAGCCACACTTTTCACATTAACGAACGGTTTCGATTGTTTAGTGTACAGCGACTGTGGTTACGCGCAGTTGGTTGCCGTGTCCGTGTTCACTGGAGCAAGGTTTCCTCCTTCTCTAGCAGTTTAGAGTGCCACCTCCATTAGGTATAGGCGCAAGCTCATTAACCTTGCCGAATGGCTATAACCACCCAATGTTAAAGCACGATTGACAGGAATCTGCTTCGATATCTTACGGTGGCATGCATGTTAGCACATATATAGATGACTCCGTATTATCAATTATGAATGAATACACGTGTACGCAATATAGTTTGATTTGTGTAGGTGAAGCTTCCTTTTTTTTTGTTCCCCTGAGGAAAATGCATTAAATTGCATACCCCGGCTGTGGCGAGCCGGCGGTTATGTGGGGCTCTCCTCCCCAGAAGGGGGAGGCCTACCCACTAAAAACCTCAGGGATGGCCTTCCTCAGGCATGTAGGGAGCCCCCGGAAACATCAAGCCACTTCCGGGAACCCCCAGCCTCCACTCCCCTGTCTAGAGGGGAGCCCTCCTCGGGGGAGGCTACTACCTCCCCCGGTCTCCTCCACCGACGACGCCTCCCGGCCACGGAAGGGGCGTGGTCCATCCCGGGTCGCCGTAGCAGTCGCGACTTCCTCGCGCCCACCGGCGACCCGCGGCGGCGCCGCAGCTGTGCTACCGAGCTCGGCGCCGCCTTCTTCGAGCGGGATCGGCCATCTC
This sequence comes from Scirpophaga incertulas, assembly GCA_036419045.1. NCBI lineage: Eukaryota > Metazoa > Arthropoda > Insecta > Lepidoptera > Crambidae > Scirpophaga > Scirpophaga incertulas. The sequence continues at coordinate 10,977,248 of CM071626.1, read as the reverse complement.
CCGACCCCGCTCGGCGGCCTCCTTCTGGAGCATCACTGCTTCACAGAAGGAGGCCACAGCCCTCCAACCTCCCTCGTCTGCCAGCATTGCCGCAATCAATGCCGGCGGAGGTGAAGCTTCCTGCTTTCAAGTCGTCGCTGCTTATTAGCTACGTACTTAATTTGGTATAATTGCCTTAATTCAAAAGATAAACACTAAAATGTCAATTAGTGTTCTTAAGCAAAATAACGAAATATTCGTAAACAATGTATATTTAAGTTATCTTATTTTGTGTAAAATGTTATAACCCCTATTCTAAATCCAACTAATATCCCAACTAATATTATAAATGCGAAAGTGTTTGTTTGTTTATTTGTTTGTTTGTTTGTTTGTTTGTTACCTCTTCACGCTTAAACTACTGGACCGATTTCAAAAATTCTTTCACCTTTGGAAAGCTACATTCTCCTCGAGTAACATAGGCTACTTTTTATCCCGGAAAAATCGACAGATCCCACGGGATGCGCAATAAAGGCTTCGCTCAAAAACTACTGCACAGATTTTTATGCGGTTTTCATCAATAGATAGAGTGATTCTTGAGGAGTTTTGCGGCATATTTTATCTCGGAAAAACGGATAGTCCCACGGGAAGCGCGATAAAATCTTCGCACCATAAACCGACTTCCGCGTATATGTAGCCGTGGGCAAAAGCTATGACCCTTAACCCTCTATACACCCAATCCCGAAATCCACGCGGGCGAAGCCGCGGCAGAAAGCTAGTGATTTATAAATAACTGACAAAACTTCTATTACTTTGGAATAGTTAGAGATTGAATATTACCTTTTTATTTGAATCACTATGAGAATGTTCGCAGAACTGAATAGACAATTTTAGTTAACTGTTATGTTGATGACATTTTAGCGGTATTTCTTTTAAAGTTATACGGTCCACTAATAGTGGTGTATAACATTGACATCTATAGCGACATATATACGAATCCACTATTCTACAAAATTCGACGAGTTATACTAATAACCAGGCTGTACCGTGTCATGTAGCAATTCGTACAATTGTTGAAAATGAGAAATTATCATGTGTTTGATGTACATACCTACGTAAGCATAGAGTAATACGCTGTTATAAAGTATTGAAATAAAATAGGTAAAAATAATAACATTTATATTTATAGAATACTTTAGCAATCTAAAGGGTTATGTATCAGAAAGTATTAAAGTTGAATATACAGTAACATACATGATAGAACTTGCCAGAGCTCATTTGGTACGGTTTTGCTATAAATCATGCGCTCGCGCAATGTACCGTGCAGTTTTAAGCACCGGGGCGTCGGGTTGGCGTGTCAAACGATATTTTGGACAGATATGGATGTCTTGAGTTTTTTTCACTTGCGGTAGAACTGAAACGAAAATAATTTAAGCAAATGAATGGATGAAATAGATTTACTAAGATACACACACATAAATACAAACACGTAAACAGAACCTTAAGAACGAGAGATAAAAGTAATAAAATACATGTAGTTGTTTCAAATAGGTAATTTAGGTCCTGATGCTGCAGCGTAAAACGTTGATTAGAAATGGTTCCCGCAACTGGATTGTCGGCTATTAGACAAGAACATAATAAAAATAGTACCAACTTTTTAGCCATGAAGAAAAATGGCAATAGTAGTTTATTGATATTAATATTAATATGAGTATAAATAAAGTGATGAAAAAGTAGTGCCACTAAATACAGATCTTGTTGGTAGAGTACATCTTTAGAAATTTCTTCTAGTTAAAATAAGGTGTCAAAACACCTACTGCTGAAATTTAAAATATAAATTTGCGTTCTGTAATCTCTGAGTAAGGCCAATTGTTTTGGTGTGCCATTTCCATATACTACTTTCAAATAATTAAAATTTGACATACATTAAGTGCACTTACAAATTGATATATATTACAAATTTTTTACAAGATAATTAGGTGGAAATTCCAAATGCGAAAATTTCAGTCGAACATTCTAAGCCCAAATCTCATATCACCGCACAATAACAGAGTCGTTTTGTATTTAATGGACTACGCATGCTTATTTGTGAAAATTTAAGATTTGTATCTTAAATCATTTGTTTTGACCGTTTAAGAGTTTAAGAGTTTAAGAGTTATCCTTGGCTCACGCGCACTACACATATACCATTGAGATGTTCGTTATTATTGTTATCGTAATGTCAGTGCTATACGGTTTGATAGATAAATATAGTTTGTTTATCACAATATTCAAATCAGGACAATTGGCTTAGCCATTGCTGGCTATCACTATCGGTTCTGTTGGTTAAGTATGACACGGATACTTTAAGTATGAAACTGACAATCTGAATTAAAGCCGTAGAATGAGCGTTTGCAGTGCAGCATTACAATGCAGCACTACAATATATATATATATATATATGTGTGTATTTATTAAGGCTTAATTCAATGATAACTATGCATTAGTTTATTTATCTAGCTACTAATTGACGATCTTTCCAGAACAAGGTCTCCCGCCGTAGATATGTGAACCAATAGCGTAACATCTTTTACGTGAAAAAGTGATGGTAAAAATTCTATTTGAAGAATAATTTTGTGAATTTGTTGTTATGTACAATAAAAATGTTTAAAGAAATACCATCATTCGGGGCTAAGATATTACACTAGTAATATTTTAAATATATCTATTGGTCTAAGGCGCAAATTTGCATGTATAAATATATTTACATTGAAATGAGTAATCAAATCCAATCGACTTATCCGAGTATATTTAAGATATACAGGCTTATAGCTTGTGGATTGCAGAGATATACTGGAATAGTAACTGTACAATTAGGTAAAATATCGGTGTAAAATAGTTATTTTGAGTATTCAAAAATATTGTTAGTATTAAATTCGAAGTAACATAATTTGTTATTTTATAATATAATTTGTGTTCTCTTTGGAGAGCTTTATGACGGCGTTATGCTTCGAACTAATATGTATGTTATAGCAGGTGTGGAAATTAATTAAGGCAAGAATATGCAGACGAGTGTTAGCACCATTCACGGTAGTTTATTCCAGGCGCTCCAGTCTATACAAATAAGACATTAATTAAATAGATCCTTATTACATTATATCTGCTAAGGATCTATTGATAATACTTCTCTTGGTTATTATAAGACTGGGTATTGGTGCGAATATTATCATCAATCAACGTGCTAGCAAATTGTATAAAAATGAGTGTGTTCGTTTATTGCATACGTCAATCCTGTATACATTAAAAAACTATATTTTGTGTCTGTTGTATTCAAAATATTTGTGTCTTTGGCCACTATATAATAATCAAAATCTGGATAAGTACTAACAATAATTGTATCTATTAGAGAATCCAGAAATCCCTGATGTCAAGCCAAGGAAGGTGGTATCTAGCACTAATAAGTTTCTTCACATCTGTTACAGTAGGTAACGAGTAGTATGTTCAAATGTTCTGGTGTTAAGTTTTATACAATCCCACATACCTATACGATGCCACGTATGAATGTATGAGGAATATATTTTAACTGATATTTGGGTGCTGAAGGCACTCACGTTTCTTTTATCGCCTTGACATTCATAGAATCTTGTTGCATTCTAATGAAGAAATTATCTAACTACTTCCAAAAAAACCTAGCTTATAAATAAGCCAAAATGAAAAATGTTTAGTATGGAATCTTTTGATAAATTATCACAAAAATCTCATTTTTATATTACTACATATTGCAAAGTCTAATATTGACTGTCAAGTACCTACTACTACAATTTGGTAGAATTGGATAATAAAATGCACTATTATAATTATTCAAAATTATTTCATTTATTTGCCAATCTCAAATAGACCTGTCTTAGAACGCGTTTTAAATCCACAAACCACATAAAATAATAAAAACATACATTCATCATAATTAGATATTTCCATTTATCACTTAGTTGTTTTGATGCTATCACAATTAAGTTTTGTAAATTGGCACCATTTTACTAAGCCATTTTTTATGATCTAGATTCCTAAGTACTCGCTGAGAACGAGAATATCGGTTTACTCATTTTAATCGTATATTTAACATTTGGCAAAAATTACAAATAAGACAAAATCCACACAAAAAACAGTTATGCTGTTTAGTGATATCGGTATTTTACGCACGATGCTACTACACAAGTAAAGATAACCAAAAAATAGTATTCAACAAAAGAATTTTCAGTATATAATTATGATTGCACTAACATTAACCAGCTCGCTGTAGACGAATAAACTAAATAAATACTTATATAAATACATACAAGTGTATAAATATGTATGAACATAGTTCGCAAATATTGATTGTAACTGCGATTTAATATACACTGTGTACAGTAATTCAATGTAATAAATACTAACTTTACAAACATTTAACGTTTAGAACGCTAAATTATGTTTCAACATAATTACAATCAAAACAATACATTAAAAAACAATTGTACATCTCAAATGCGGTGGGGGGACCGAATTTTTTGAGCAATGTTTTGATTGCTCTAAATTTAGGAACGTTTAGATAAGACCGTTATTTGATTGTTATCTAGATTAGCTTATTCATAGCGAAAACTGTTATTCGTAGTTTTCTAGTGGTGATATTTTATATTTTTATAATTTATTTGTGTTATATTATACGATTACTCAAGTAACTATCACTCGGCCGAGTATGAACAATATATACGTGCATAGATAAGTGTCAAATATTTTTTAACTTCTGTATTCAACTAAATGTGAATGTGGTGATATGGAGGCACATTCATCGAGCACAAAAGCCAGATTCGCAATGCTGAATAGTTAGACTATGAATAAAAACTGCACAATATAATCACAGAAAATCTGTTTCCCGTCTACCGTCGACCGCAAGGTTCCTAGTTTTTATTGCTGAAACGCGCTTGACACAAAGCTTGGCGCCCGGGGCAAAAAGTGGGATGGGTCGCGCCCCCATTCACCACATCCGGACCAAATGAGCCGTGACCAGGAGCAAATGGGGACGTTGCCGCGCAGCGGTAGACTATAATCCAGATACATTTTGATGTGCCTACATTTTATGAATTGATTTTTATAAAAGTAAAGAGAATTGAAATTATGTGGGATTTTTTACTAGCCACAGAAATATGTCGTTTCGAAGTAAGTACGATGTTGAATATATCTTACTGAAAACCTACTTATGTATTAGTGTTAGTGATTTTATACATACTCGTATATAATATCAGTCCATTTTAAGCCACTCTATAGAAATGTGTAAAGTGTTGAAAATTAACTGAACCATATCTGTTTTAAATACCAATTTATTTTAGCAACAAACTATTTTTAGGAAATCGTAAGCAATTTTCCATCGTTGGATTCCAGGAATTATTAAGTACGTTGTAAAGATGTGAGTTTATAAATGTCACGCAGTCACTGGGGCCCAACTGAGTCTTTAATTTCATTGGGCCACTGATAAACATCTAAATCACAATATTTTGGAGAGCGACGCGGCGACATCGTGTGTCAGATGTACTCAATGAATCAAACATAATTGATAAGTTTGCTTCAAGATCGACGCGATGACGTGCACGGACATGTCAGAGCGTACACGGGTTTTTGTCACTTCTCCTTTGATTTTTTATCTAACGGCAGGGTTGGTTGTGGCGATTATTTCAATGATGCCCTAGTGAAGGCAATCGGGATCAATTGAGAAAATTACCATAAAACTATCTGACGTTTTAACTTTCGTGAAGGATGTGCGATAAAAATGATTAATTAAATAAGGTGATAAAAAAGGAAGTGTATCTAAGACCAGAATGAATGAAATACTAGAAAGCAATTTAATATAAAAGCGATAAAATATAAGCGTGAATTTAGCTAGATGAGAGATAAAGAAAATGTCGCTAATTTATATTTGTATGAGTGAAATTGTGTCCAAAAAAAAAAAAAATTAATTATAGTCTGGAAGACTATAATTAATAACACATGTATGGAAAATTGTTCTTGTGGCGTAATTTTTATGTATTATAGGTACTGTGAAGTTTATTAGTGATTAAATAAAACACTATGGTCTATAAATATTGGACAACGAATCACAACGATCTATCCAGTGGCAGTGCAAGACCTAAACTTAATGTGGGAATGGTACATTTTGCGAAGCCCTCTGTTGGTGCAAGAAGGGAATATAAAATAAGATTTTCCATACTTTTTCAAATATACTTTCGGCTGTGAGGCGCGAAGCCTTTTGCACCGCGAGGCCGTGGGCGGTGGCTCACACCGCCTACGCCTTACGCCGCCTCTGGATCTACCATAGTTTGACCTCTGTTGTTATTTCTCTGAGTTTCTTCATAATCATCGTCACTAGGGTTTAAGCAGATATCACTTCCTTGAAAACTTATGAGCTTAAATACGTTTATATGAAAATTGATTTAATCCATGAATCTATAACGTATTTTTCTTACTAAAATGACAACCCTAGCCGAAACTCTTTGTGGTTACGTCAACTCGTGAATGAGCGAGGTGCCTTTTTTCTTTCTCCAAAGTGGTCAAAGTGTTTAAAAGTAATGTAAAGGAACTTTGGAAAGATTAAAAAGATAATGTCTATATGACCTTATGCCATTGTAATTCCAATCGCTTATTATCGTTTTGCGAAATGTAACGTTATATTATGAAAATTTTACGGCATTGTTCAGACTGGATAAGAAATATCTGACTAATAAATAACAAAATTAAATAGATATAATAAGACTTGTCTATTAGAGGCAACGTTATTTCTAAATCTACATTATGTTTGTTATTTTATGACTTCAAATGCGAGTAAGATTAACTAAAATTACTTTTGTTATAGGAAAGGGCAGCAAACGAGCAAACGGATCTCCTGATGGTAAGCGATAACCGTTGCCCATGGATACCCGCAACACCAGAGGAGTCACAGATGCGTTGCCGGCCTTTTAAAAGGGAATAAGGGGGAAAGGGGGGTTGGGCCTCCGGTATCCTCACTCACTCGGCGAAACACAGCGCAAGTGCTATTTTACGCCAGTTTTCTGTGAGGCCGTGGTATCACTCCCGGTCGAGCCGGCCCATTTCGTACCGAAGCATGGCTCTCCCACGGTAATTTATAATTTTCTGTTTCACTGAGCTATAGATTACATCATTAGGAAGCCTAAACTATCAACAACTGCCGCTTTATTAGTAAACAGATTTATATCATTAAGTAGAAGCGTTCTGCTATCGATCCCTCAATTAGTTTAATATGATCGCGAGCTATAACACGCGTTTCATCAGAACGTTATTAGTGATCCCCATGACAGCGACGTTCTGGAGTGTGCGAATTGTATGTGAAAACACACGGAGACCAAAAATGTGGCGACATGAATAAATTTTTATAAAATAATTTAACGTTTCACATGATAATATGAAATAATATAGAATAGAAAACATTTATTGACCACAAGCACAATACAATAAGAACTATAAAATAAGCAAATGGTCAATTAGGACCCGCCCTCAGCTTATGCTGCAACTGCAACAGACTAATCTGTGGCAGCGCTGGTGTTCTGGCCGGGCCTAAGTGGGGTGATAAATAATAATTGTAAAACAGCACAAAACAAAAAATAATAAAAAAATAAACATAAAAGTATACATAAGAAAACAAATCTCTTCGTTGATGGACATGTATCCCTTTGCCTTAAAACTAAACTATTTTTTTACTATTTGCCTTAAAACTAACTATATATTATGTGAATATGCCATCAGGCAGGCCATAAGCCTTTTGCAAACATATTGATATAAAAATCTATACACTTATAAGTACTCTTGAGATTGGAGGCTTATAAAATAGTGCACGTTAGAAGTCAGTTTAGCGTATAGGCTACGCTTTGGGCTATCCTAGAAGATAGGCTGCATAGGTTTCTTCCATAGGAATACACATTATTACACGGAATATCAGATATACAATTTTGCTTCTGTATATTTCGCATTATCTGTAATTTAGGAAGAACTCATGCGAATTTCCACCTTCGACCATTATATTAAGCCCCCAATCTATATTAGCGGGGGCACAACAATAGTGTCTTTTTCCACGGCACGTGGCGCATGCTAGCGCCCCCAACCGCCCTTTGTTAGGGTCAAAAAACACACCAAAACTCACGTATCACCCTTTTAAGGGAACAAAAGCGATGTTCTTGGGAAATAGCCGAATCGAATTTTTCAAGAGTATTATAGAAATGCTCTTTGTTAAAATTTCCCGCGTTCGAGTGGATGGGAATATGATTTCATTTACTGCCTGCTCTGTTTAACGGGGCTTTATTTCAGACATCGGGCCGAAGTCAATAGTTTGCCGGTATGACTAAACGTAAGTTTGAAATTATAGGTATTTCGATCCTTATATCAATTTGACAATATTAAGTAGACAAATTTAAAATGAAAATGACAGTATTAAAATTTAATTTAATTAAGAATTGCTGAATAATCCAAATATAGGTACCTAAAGCAGGGATAAGAAGAAAGAATTCGAGAGTTTAACCAAAATTGTTTTATTACAAGTATACAGTTTTAGTACAATTAAAATATCATTTTCCCTGTTATTTATTCAGAACGAAATCCTTAGGGTCCGGTAGAAGTAAGAGAAAATTATTTCTTGTATGTATTCCAAAATTCATCCTTAATGTATTAATTGAATCAATTCCAATCAGGTATACCTGCTAGGGGAACTTGAATAAGTCCGTCAAAGGCCGCTTTGAAGGCTAATTCATAACTACATGACCGTGCATTGTGTAATCGAAGGGTGTGCTAATCGCATCCACCTGTATCCCAAAAAATATTGCGCACTGGGCTATATAATTAAAATACTAAGCTCCACGTGCATATTTTAATGTGATTGGATTACAATCACAAATTTAAATGTATAATTCGCAATTAATTTTTAAAAATAAATAAGGGACAAAATATACTTTTAATTCTATGAAAATATTAGAAATATGGATATAAAATCATATCAAAAAAAAAACATGTCCGTTGTAAAAAATAAAGTCATATTAAATAACTAAACCAAAAAATGGTTTAAAAAAATAAGAAACGAATTTGTTTGTTTACTTATTTGCAGCATTGTCTTATAAGCCACATTTTTTTAATTCATAGTTAGAACTAAATTTTTGCTTAATGTTATTTTCTTTTAAATTATTATTTTAAAAGGTTGTTAATTTTTTTTTGTAAATGAAGGGCTTTAGTGGTACATGTTGTAAATATGATAATCATTTAGCACTTTGGACACAGAATGTACCATTATATTCCCTTGTGACAGAGATCTGTTGCCGAAAGGTGTTTTGTATTGTAAGCACTTTGATTGGTGCATTTCATGTTTTATGCACTTTGTCTATGAATGATATTTTAGTATACAATGTGTTTCCACGCATTTATAACATGGTAATGGGAAATTTATGGAATAGAATGGTCTGAATCCACCGACTAACTCATTTGATTTTCAAATAAATTATAGTTTAAATAATTCGAAATGTTTTACATAGACTGATTCCTCCTTCCCCTTTACAGCACCGGATATCCAGGCACACTACTTTTATTTAGTTAATATATCTTAAATTCGTACTAAGCGATTTGTTTCCTCATTTAGTACTTGAACTGTTAAGGAGTGGTATATTTTCCCTTAGTATATTTTCGTAGAATATTATAACTGAGGCCTATAAAGTCTAACAAAATTAATCTGCACTTTTTAACGTGTCGCCACGCATTCCACAGAGATTAGATCTGCAAATAAGCTGAAGTCATTCGAAGTGACGTATTACTTTCTGTTTCTTTCAATTTTGACTGATGAAGTCCTTTATTCCATTGAAATAAAGGAAAAAAATGACCTGGCTGAACAAACATGTTAAATCACGTAAAAACAAATAATTGGTCGACGGGATGTGGCCGTCACGTGACAGGCACGCGTCGTGCGCGCGCTTCGTATAAGCACGTTTGGTTTCAGCTGGTATGTAGGGCTGCCGGAGCATTAGGTAATCATTATGGGTAAAAAGTCTACTATTAATATATTTCAATCTTTTGAACATTGACCTACCGAAAAGATAATGAAGGAATTATTTTCAATTTTTTAAGGTAATATTAATGTCAAAATTACTTTTGATTATTTTTACTGTTGCTTGCAGTATAGGCAACCCTGTTTTTGTATTGCACATGTATAGAAGGTCAATAACAAGGCAAAGTGCGTTTCTAATGAGGGCGCGTGACGTATGCGACATCATACACGGTGCGACGCGAGGCGTCCCACTGAGGCCTCGTGACGTTTTTCCCAATCCTTCACTCTCTGTGCCATAAGTGGTTCAATCTCTAGGGCTTCGTATTCAGTGAGCTTTTTGTATCCTAATAATTTTACGGTAATGTTGAAATAATCGAAGAAAAAATGTGTTTTTAATTAGTTTCATTTTTACGCTTTAGCTAACATGTTTTGAACGAAATATCTACTTATAATAAAAATATATTAGTTCTGGTAGTGGGACTATAAGATGAAACGTGATACCCCAACAATAAATATTCAGGATACAGATAATTCAGGCAGCGCAGTTTCAATTTTCTTTTACCTTTAGAGAAGCTTAAAATATTCGCGGTAGTTAAAGTATAATAATTTTACATTGGGAATGGGTATCGAAACCTCAATATGATGGGCGCAAGGTACTGATTGATTCCGGATTCGGAGACAATAAATATTCAACAGATCAAATATTGAACTCTCATCTTTTGGAGAAAAAATAAAATTTGTGAAGTAAATATCAACAATTTAGGGATAAGTAAAACCGTATATGCTCACTGAATTAGTAGCTATTACTGGTCTCCATGTTCGAGCAGAAGCAATGTGGAAGATGGATGAGCTGCGTGCTTCTTTATTGTACCGGCCTGGCCTTAGCAAGACCTGTCCGCCTGCAAATCTAAGAAAAATACTAGCGCATTAAAAAAAAAATGCAGTTAACTAACATACGTGCTTTTTTAATTTTTTAATTTTGACATTGATTTTCAAAATACAACTAATGATTAAAATAATGAAAAAATCTCAAAAGGAGTATAATTATTAGGGTCAGTTTACTTTTCACCACAATATAGACGCAAGCGTCCAAATGTCTCTTAAAATCTAAAATTCAGGCTGAAATTTCTTCTTTCATTACAATTACCTGAAGAGCATTAAAAAATATATTTGGTTTAATACACTCAAAATTTAGGAACCAATATTAAATATGACAGTATTCGAAGAATCATAGCAGGTCTATTTAGACTAAATCTTTGGCACATCGGAAAAATAAACTTTAAGATTTATAACTTTTGTGAACAATTTGAAACGTCTCAAGGGTAAAAGAAAGTTCAAGGTTAAGAAAAATTTAATGCAATTGATGAAGGATTTATAGCAGACTAAATAAAATTGCCTTATAAATCTGACTTTCCAATAATAATAAATTGAAAAATATGTCTATCATAATAGTTAAATATAAATACTATAAGAAAAACAGGGACTACGAGTTCTTTGGTGATGAACTTCTAATAAAATTTTTCGTGATTTCCGTTATTATGTATTTATTTTACCGTAACACTTTTCATGACACTTGTCAACTTTCACCACTGTACCCTCAGATGTCACCAACAACAATCCATTTATGAAATATATTATTCAACAGAATATTACAGTATTTATTATATTTATTCTCTCTCTTTTTTCCATGAATGTCATGTAAGGGGATGCGTAATAATTATATATCTGCGAAGTACCCGGTCAATCGAACTTGATATTTTATAAATTACCATTGACATTACCTACATCAATTTAAAGGCGAACTCTGAAGTTTAAGGTCTTAACAAAAAAGACGATAGAAAATCCTTTGGGTTATTTACATGATTAAATAGTATGTAATAATTTTATCTCAATATTTTAATTGGCATCTCCATATACATTGATTATATCACACACCATGAACTAAGGTACTAGCCAATATCAAGTACCGCCGCAAACGACATAATCCTCTCCAAAAGGACTATTAACCTTTCATACGGTTTGTTTATGTCGATCGAATCATGTTATCGTAAGCTTATGCCTGTTTGCCGTGATCCGATTATCGCTAAAAATAGAAAAACACCGCGATAATAGGCACGTGGCAGAAAATAATAAGAAGAAAGTCACGTGGCCGCCGCGTGGCGTCGCGAGCGTGCTAACCACAAGGCCTCTCTCGGATTTCGAGACAATTATCCGCATTTGCTTTTGTTGTAATTCACCAATGGGATACTCAGTCATTAGAGAGGTTTAGGTTCCGTACTACTAGCAAGCTGAGGGTCCCGTAATATAATGCAAATAAGCGCGCGGCCATGTGTTTGGTCAATAAAAAGGTTTCCGAGTAACCCGTTTAAGTGAGTGAAGGTACCCAGGTATTGAATATGAACAGGCAGAGAGACAGAAATACTGTGAGAAAGAGGGAAATAAAAAATTACGCCATTTCAATACTTATTACTATTTGTTATTTTCGATTAATCCGTTGGCGGTTGCATTATGGCCATGATCAGCTATTTATTATCGGTATTTATTATTTGTTACTTTTATTTCATTCTAAAGTACCTGGCAACATGTTATAACCTCAGGGCTGGACAAAATTTATAGATGAATAAAGCAGTGTCGAGAAAGGTGGCGATGATCGATTGACAAGTCAAGTCTACCTTGTGGCCAGGTCAATAAGCCCCTAAAACAGCGATGTGGGTATGGCATGTAATGAAATTCCACAATGCATATCAACTTCAAATGTGTAACTTAAATCTGACATTATTTTATTGATGTCTGTGTATGTTTTATTTCATATATTGGTAGTACTTTGTCGTTTCAAAATCAACCATCAATAATTATTTGCCATTGTTTTCGTATTATTGTGTCAAGACACCCTTTACCTCAGCCAATGAAAGTCAACCCAAGTGTTAACTTTAATTACATATTTTTCTAAATTATTCATACTTATGAATTTCATAGAATAAGTATATTCATCTATGATTCTACTGTCCTATTGGCGATGTACTTATAATAATAGGTCTGTAACTGTTTGCTATTGTCTTTTCGGTAATATTTAAACTTTTAAAATTTAATTGTTGTAGAAATTATTTTCTATTTTTGTATTGGTTTTTAAACGTAGAATTCAAGTTTTCGTCTCAATAAAATTTAATCTCAGGATTAGGTTATTAAAATGAAAAAATCTTAAAAGTACTTACTTTTTTGTCAGGATTTTGTAAGTTACAGACTATAACTTTATATTAACAATTTTTTTGTCTTTAGCACTATATTATTACATTTTGTTCATAAGTTCATTCAAATTTATTTTGCCATACAATCATCATACATCATATATTACCTTACAGATCTTGAAGTCTTCACAAAATAATTACACAAACAATAAAAAATGCTCGGAAGAAATAACTTCATGGCCCCGCCGTAAAGGTGCACACCTTTCTACATTTTTTTGTTGTATTGATACAAACGGACATTTTGTTAGTGAACGCTCCGATTTATCGAGCGGTCATCTCTAAAAAGGGTTATAACCGATGATGACAGGTACCCTCGGTGTTCATTCACACGTGATGCGATGAAGATGTCGACTGGCCCCACGGATAAGGCGTTTCCGTTTGATTCGCGTTTTGTGTCACTTGTTTCGGGGTCTAAAGGGCCACGACTATCACTATTGAGTAATTCAATGACTACGAGGTCAGTGCATTGCTAAGGAAAAGTTAAAGTACGAATACATATAGTTTATAAAAAAAATATATAATGTTTTGGGGAAGCAATTATTCTCGGTACTAGTACAATATAATGCGCAATGAAACTTTCTCCAATGACCATATTTATGAGTATGTTTATGAACTAAAAATACTATGGTGTTATTTGAATAGGTCATATATAATAACAATGTTTGATTCATTTTTTGCCTTAGTAGCCTTCATGTCCACAAAAATCCTAGTATAATCACTGTACAAGAGAAGAGAGTACAGTATATATATATATATATATATATATATATATATATATATATATATATATATATATATATATATATATATATATATATTATATATATATATATATATATATATATATATATATAATATATATATATAATATATATATATATATATTATATATATATATATAAACATTTTATGTGAGATTCTTTTAAATATTTTTTAATATCCTTGAAGTTAATACGTTACAAAGCTTTAAGGTTGTCGGTTATAGAGAAAAGATCAGAAAATGCGTAATACGTAATGCGAAAATATTTTCAAAGAAATATTGTATATTTTTAAAAATGTTCATAGTAATAAAAATTTTCGTCAGCATTTTGTTTGCATTGTTATAATTAATCATTATATGTTAGCAATAATGTAATATTTTGAGTTTTAGGCATGCTTGAAGAATAATTGCAAATATAGAACAAACAGATAGTTGCAGACCGTATTTCCTTAAATATAAAATTCTAACCTTACCAAGTTTATATATTTTAGAGATGTGTAAGTTTGTTCGAAAACATAAAGAATTTTACACAAAGCGAGAAGATATACCATGTAGATACTTATTACGACATAAAAATAAATTAGTACTGCCAACTTCCCGATTAAAAATAAATCCCTAGGCACCTTCAGCTCTTCCATAAAAATATACAATAAGTTACCTAATACATTAAAAAATGAAACTAGTAACACAATATTTATAAATAAATTAAAACAATTTCTTATTAATAAATGTTATTATAATATTAATGAATATTTTAATGATAATGATAATACAGTAAACGTATGCACTTTGCAGTCCACTCCCTTAAGCGACTCCAATACTTTTTACCATTTTCCACTAGAATTATGCTTGCGCAATCTCTTTTACTACCTATATTAGACTATGCTGATGTGTGTTTCCTCGACTTAAATGAAGAACATCTTGATAAGCTTGAGCGGCTTCAAAACCTAGCGATCAGATTCATATACGGACTTCGCAAATACGACCATATTTCTCACTTTCGCACTGAGCTGAAGTGGCCACCAATCCGTGAGCGTCGTAATATGCATGTTCTGTCAGCGCTTTATAAAATCTTAAAAGACCCTTGCTCCCCACAATACCTTCGATCGCGGTTTCAAATGCTGCCTCTCCCATCTCTTTCTCTCGTCCATGCTATTCCGACAATCTTGACCTACCCAAATGCAATACCAACTTCCTTCTACAGTCATTTACCTTTCGAGCTGCCCAAATGTGGAATCATCTGCCCTCTGCAGTACAACAGAGCCCATCTGCTAACACATTTAAACGCAGACTTAAGCAGAGCTTACAGTCGTCAAGTTGTACAGCTATAAATCGTCATAAGTAACACATTCTCACCATCATTCTATATATCTGTTATATTATTAATTAAGTATGTATGTATTATGTATATGTGTATATATAGTATTTATATGTATGTATGTAGGTATAAATATGCATGTATATATTTATGTATATACAGTAAGCAATTTATGTAGTATTTATTTATTGTACCTATGTAAGTTAGTTAAAAATATTCTAGGTAAAATTGCACAAGTTATTATTCTATTGCTCATTTAAATAATGTATAACTCTGTCTCTTGCTTTGAGGTTCTCACTATTAATATTAGATACACACTTACAGGTTGGCTGGAAGAAATTTCTATTAGAAATAAGTCCACCTTTGTGAACTACATTTTATTATTATGATTCGTACTGTAAATTTATGTGCAATAAAGTGTATATATATATACATATATTAGCAATTAAAATATTTGAATTTTGTAATATTATATTATTTAATGAATAAAATATTAATTGTTATACTTCCTCTCTCCTAAATTATATATTGCGTACCCGACAGGGTCCATAACATTGGTCTAATTTTGTGTAACATCCTATGTCCAACATTATGGTTTGGCAATAAACGAGTGTATTGTATTGTATTGTATTGAAGATCGTTGAGCTAACCCAACCATCTGCAAGCATTTCTAAAAGGCCTAAGCATACTTTGAGATGGCAAACATACATTATCATCATCCGCCTTGTCTTTCAATCTGAATTACATTTGAAGTAGGTCATCTCGGTATTTTGCAGCATTTCTATATAACCATAGTGCACTGTGGTTATACACGCTCATTTAGGTCGCGGATGATGCGCTGATGGCGTGAGCCTTACCTAAATACTGAGCTCATGTATGTATTCAAGTTCTAGTGCTCGACAGATTGTAAATTCATTTTACGATTCTGTGCGATGATAACGGTGCTGATCAATGCTGGTGGTGTTTCGTCCACAGTCAAACAAGTTACTTTTTTATAAAGTACACATTAAATAGAGTTAACATGACAATTGAAACTAACCAACTAAGCTTTTCCAGTTATGTTTCATAATGATAGCTGTAGCTAATGTCACTGCATGAGAATTACTTTGTAGCCGGTTTAACAATTACGGTGTAAGTATTAAAAAAAAACACTAATCGAATTTGTCACAATACAGATTCCAACAATTTTATACTAGTAACCCATTGGTTAAAGTAAAATAATATGAATTACTTTTCGTTATTTTAAATCACTTTAATCAATTTACAATATCTAGGCAGATATAGAACCAAGATCAAAATCCATAAAAGATCTGATTGCATAATACCAATAAACCCTCCATCTAAAAATTATCATAATGTCAGGTCAATTAACATGCCTGTCTTTCCATTGTTCACGGTTCATCACACGTTTTTCACACTTTAACATCATAGTAATAGACGGCATGACGGCAAGAACCATAAATGGAAATAAAAAATAAACAATAACAGTGGGCCGCTAATAATCTGGCACAGATTACTCGCCAGGCGCGGCGTGTAATTGATAATATTTTATAATATTTGCCAACTTACGACCCTAAGCACTATTTTTCCCTATTGCAAAGGCATGGAACAGTAGTGACTTGTTTGTATTAATGCGTGGTTCAAGATAAAACATGTAGCGAGCGGCGCATGGAACTGGTACCAGTTAAAAAAAAAAGATAATTAATTATAAAAATAAAATCATAAAGGACATTGTTCAATTTTGGCCTAAGAACCGATGTGAATATAAATTATACTATAATTTTTATTTATTTTTATATTATTTGAAACATATTTTAGTATTCCACGGACACTTCAAATAAATAAATTCCAAATAAAAAGTTGGGTCACAATTATTGATGCCGTATGAAATGTTTTCCGTCAGCCAGTGCTGCCAGTTTCGGAAGTTTTCGCGATTTCGGTAAATACGGATCGAATTGATAACCTGCTCTTTTTTGAAGTCGGTTATTAAAATTAGTTGATAACACTTTATTCATTTAAATACCTAAATTGACTAGCTAGAAAAAAACTAGTATTATATATTTTTTAAGCAAAATCACGAATTTCTAGCTTGGCATTCGAGTATTATAGTTTTCGTAATTGGCAACACTGGTGTACTTCATACCTTATCTGTGTCCGTTTCATTCAGTTTTTGATTGCATTGCAACTATCGTTTCTTTTGTGATTTTCTATGCGTTTCATGGTTTTATTCTAACAACTTTGGCTTGATTACGGACTCCGATTACATTGCGTACTTGGTAGACTCAGCTGTGTGTAAAGGACTGGATTTTGTAAAATGATAATTGTCAAAGAATTATCTTAAACTTAACTAGGTACTATCTCTTTTCCAGGATCTAGTAGAGTAGTCATTTCCTAGTTCTAGAAGAGAACATATATAGCTGTACATAGTATTGTTAATATTACTTTGATATTACTACTCTGATATTTCACGCAAGGTTGGTTATTTTTTATTTATAACCTCAAAATATTAACTTTTTTCGTAATTATTTTAGTTTTCTGAAGTGTCCGTTCGTGAAAACTTATTTCATAGGATTCCATATAATTTTAAGAGTTTATATAAGTCACTTTCGATTCGAACGGTTCTTAGGCAGAACATGTATGGAGCCGGAACAATGTCTTTGTTAATTAACAGGATTTCTTACAACCACATTTGCACATCAAAGATACGCAATAGGTTCATAAGTTTACGACGGACGGTCATGTACTGGAAAGAACCAGCAAGAAAATCAACAAATGCTTTTGTTTTTCTCCCTTTATTTCTACAGAGACGTTAATTGAAAGTTGGCCTCAGATGAATAGTTTAACTTTCATTACAAGCTTAAATAAGTTCACATTATTAATTAACTATAAAATTATAAGTAATTTACTATAAAATATTTGGAAAGGTAACTTCAGAGTTATTAAAATTAAACCTAAGTCGTTAACAGTATAATAAACTTTTTTCGTAAGAGTATTTTTGACAATTGATTTATATCTGTGAAAAGGCAACTCGATAACAATCTAGTATGGGTTTTTTTCTATTATTATGTCCATTTTAAATGGCTGCTGATAGTTAAAATTCATAAAGAATGCCAATAATATAATTATCTGCCACATGGTTTTTTTCTACAATATACTACAGGACTTAGTTATTATATTAGAGATAAAAATTAAGTGTATTCATGAAAATTTAAAAATATACTTTATATAGGCTAGGCTTCAGTTTATTTTATATTCTCAGAATGGACACATGAATTTTACAGACTTTATGTTACTACTCTTAGGTACTACAACTTAATTATTTAAATAACTCTGTACAAAATCAGATACAGTGTCTAACTTGCACCAAACGTTATGGATGACGCTAAAATATTAAACTAAGGGGGCTACTGTTTGTCGATTGTTACGTCGACAACTGTAGTATTTACACAGTTTTTATAGTTGTTTAGAAACAATAGTTACTAATTGGTTATAATAGCCTGGACTTTTGTTACCCGGTTGTTTGTGAATATCTTATTTTGAAAGCTCAAATGAAAGGAGGAAAATGTTTTATAGTGGTGTCCGTTTGAATTTCAAGGGTTATGTTAATATATGATAATCATAAGGGGTTCACAATACAAATAAATAATAATAAATACATACAAATAAAACATCTAGAATATGGAAAACGCATAACTCGGTCATTTTAGTGGTTCAACACAACGATCAATCAGTAAATTACCGTTAGTAAAACAATTTTAAGGTTAACATATAAAGTCTGAAACGTTGCTATTTGCTGCTATATGCACATACAGGTAACGTGAGCAAACTTATGAGCTCTACAGTTTATATTCTAACAAATAAATTAAAACCTGTATTTACTATTGAAAACGAGGATACTGCACATTGGTAATGAGGTGAAACGTTATCCTATTATTTACGAAACAAAAATTGCGCGAAAAGCACACTCACACCATCACAATACAACAGAAAAGGATATCAATTTATTACCTCTGTAATTTGGAGACTCATTTTGCCTGCAATTCTGTCTCGGCTCATTATTTATGAGCCCTGCGTGAGCGAGCTATAATTTGACGCCAACCAGTTGCCGCAAGGCATTAGTGTTAATTTCATTATTTTTCATAGTTTTTACCATCATACGTGTTAGGCACTTGTTCCCGATACGTACTTCGGCAGTTTCCATAAAGATGATAATGCAATGAACCCGTGCGTGTGAAGGGAGGTGCACGCGGACATCGGCAAGCGCAAATTGACAAGTAATATTTCAAACTCGATGATTACAATATCAACGGCGAAGAGCATTACGCCACAGCTAGGGTTGCGTTCATTGAATGGAACAATTTCATTACGCTGGTCTCCGCAACAATCACTTCATTAGCGGTAAATTGCTTTGTGTGACTAGGAAAGGGTAAACCTGACATCGAAATGCTTGTTAGCGAAACGAATTGTCATTTGATAACTTTCTTTATAAATTTACACAAATTATGAACAACGATAACTTTTTATATTACATTTCTGTATTTTGATAATAAAAATATTTATTGTTACATTTGATGTTGGTCATATAAAAGCGAGTTTAACTTAGGCTAAACGTTCAGTGAAGAGTTTACAAGCAAGAGCCACTTTGTACTCTCCGATAACAAAATAAAATGATAGAAATTAAAAAATAAATAGATAAGTTATTCATATTACTATATATTTGTATTAATAAATTAATATATTAAGTGTTAATTAAATCTAAAAAAATAAATTAAATAAACTATTAATAGAGTATATTCTAAGCTTAAAACTACTTAACGACTAAAAATTACTATATATAAAATATACAAAATTTACAAAATAAAAAAAAATATCACCTCCAGTGCTGCCGTCAGGGATGGTGCCCAAAAGGCTGGCAGCATTTCCCCGTTGGATGGCGAGGCTAATACGCTGACCGAGATAACTGCCAGCCATGATCACCCGTCACCTCGGCGAGTCTCTTCGCCAAATCCTTTAAAAGAGACCGAGCGCTTGGACCCCATGGACCCATTGTCTCTACACCAAACGGCGCAAATATGTAGCTATCATTGAGAGCCGAATATTTACGCTGCTTAGAGCACTCAGCAGCGGCAGCCGCCGCGCCTGCAACAAGGGACGTACTACCTGTATGACACGGAGCAAGCGTATCAGAGCAAGTTGCGTCCCATACAAGAGACGACCCTGCGTCCATGGAATGAGCATCATCCCATCAGGTCAGGACACGAGTTCCACAACGACAGCGATGGGGGTGATTAGTCTTGTTATTACTTATTTATAGATATTGATCTATACATTGCAGATTTAAGACGTGTGGTGTTAGCCTCGTAAAAAGTAGGAAATTAAAAATGTTAGATCCAGGGTTGCTGATAGGTAGGCCGAAGAATTATAAATATTAAGTGGCATTGGCTTAGACACATTATTTGTAATAATAACGGTCTTTGGAGTGGAAAGGTTCTCGAGTAGGTCTATGTTGCAAAACGCAGTTTTAGTTCCTCACAAGGAATACAGACGATTTGGTGAGGATCGCGTCAAGATGCTTGTAACGTAGAATAGCTGCAGAAATCTTTGGAGAAGGTCCATCAGTAGACGTGACTTAGAAAGGTATATATATATTTCTTTTATATCTTACGCCGCCTATTTCTGACACCTCGTAATGGGCTAATTAAATTACTTCACTGGCTACTCACCTAATTGCGGAAAATGTAGTCGAACATAATTATTAGACATATAAGGAACGATTTTACACATATCTTTTGAATCAGAAATTGCCAGTTAATTAAAATATTCGACCGTATGAACGCCTCCATGCGTAATTTTCTACGCTCCATCGCAAGTAATGGTGTACATACTGGGGTCGAACATATGTCGACGATTATCCCTCATGTCACTCGGCTCTGTCCCTCACCAATTAGCGACATTTTTGACTTTCCCTGAAGAGGGATAAAGTGGTGGACAAAATAGAAAATAATGATGCCCTAAGCTTCGTTTTTGCATTATTATTGCCACCTGTCTAATTTAACTTAATCTAATATAAAAACCTATTCAATTATCTATCAATTTCTTTATTGAAATCTATTAGTCTGATTAAAAAGAAAATAATTAAACTTACCACAAAGTGCAGTACGTATGTGAATTGATTTAACCGAATTCCCAACTATGGTTGTCTATAAATTAAAAAGATTAACTTAACATTAAATTAATTACAATCTCCGTAGTATAAAATCAGTTGCGACCGCATCTTCAATACTCGTATGTCGTTTTAAATATCACTCAAGTAGAAAATTCATTTGGCGTTTTTTCCCTATTTATACATTTTAAATAAAATACCATGTCATAAACAAAAAACTTGATTTACGAAAAAAAAAGTTACTATTTTAAGTAGCATGGTTTAAAAAACCATCATTTTACTTTTTGTATGCAACTGTGACACATTTTAAGTAAGTTTATTAACAATTCTCTTTGTACCTGACTTTTGATAACGAACGCAATCAGATATAAAAACATAGAGTGCATCTGTTAGGTGAATTGCTACGTTCACGCGCTGACGAACGGGGCCGGTATAAAGCTTCAAAAGCGTTCCGATCGGCAATTTAGAGAATGAACAGGTGTGATGGAGCATTGACGGGTGATGTGGCGAGGGGTCGCACACCCTTCGAGAGCCCATCTGATCCTGAAAATCAAACAGATTTTACAGATTAACAGAGCCGACTGTGTAGGGTTGCTAATATTTGCATATCAGTTATATGTGATTAACAGTCATATTATAAAACGTAGGAATTGTTATGCTTTATCCAGATGCATTTTTTTAAATGAAAACCTTACACGGCTGACATGGTGCAATATTTTGTAGTATGAATTAAATTACAGTTACAGTACAGTTTTTGAGACAGTGAAATAGCGTAGAGAAGTGTAGGAGTCTATAATGATATTTTTTGTTTCTGTGATAAGGCACCTTCTTATTTATGGTATAGATATTTATCTATAAAATTACAAATATATATGTCCTAATAACGACATCCCTGGCAGCAACACACCTGACTTAATGCCCACCGTACCGGAAAATTAGCGAATTCGGCCCGAGCGTGTGAGGGCGTAGTGTAGCAACCTGCAATGAGTATCAAGACATGCTGTGGGATATCTCTCGTTAGATCAGCAAGTCCACTACAAGTTATTACCCCTCGCTCAAAATATATTCAAATTTATTTTATAAAGTTTATGGAGGTTAAAAACTGAAATATGCGCTACACTTCTGATTTAGTTTGGAATATTATATTTTAGTACTTCTTTATCGAATGAATATTTTTGGTTGATTTGTTTTAAAACAATAAAGTTAGATTAATATTTTCTATTTTTTTTAACTGCATGCTCATGAAATAAATTCAAATGCAGAATCCGTTTGCATTCATCATCAGGTGCCGATGCATCTGCCGTTGGAAACAAAGTCTATTTGTTCTCCTTCTATTGCTTATGCTGTATTTCTTAGCTTACTTTATATATTTACTTCGTATTTCGTTTCTCTTAAATCCACTTTGGATACTGTAGATGTCTTCTCTACAGTAATGTGGAATAGTTTGCGCTATGTCATTTAAATGAATGTGATGTTTAATTATTGTAATTGTAAATAATAAACCATAATTATCATTATTTCAGCTAATAAACGTTCACTACTGCACATATGCCGTCACACCAAGGATCATCGATTGATTTTATGCTGCTAGCATCCAATTCTTTCTTGCTATCTTCATCAAATTATCTGCCCATCTTGTGAGAGGCTTACGGATGCTGTGTTATCCGGCATATGTCTGTCAGTCCATCGTCTTTCCACCCCACTGGCCGTCAGTTAACTATGTGCACTGCCCACTGCAACATATGTTTCTCTCAATTCTTCAGGTTATGTCAAAGATCTAGTTTTAGTGCTGATTTTATAATTTCTGAGACGATTACGCAAATAAATTTCAAGCATAGCCCACTCCATTATTTTTTAGGCGAGTCTTCCATCGTGAGTGGCTTTCGCTACCATATTTTATTACTGGCAACACGCACGAATCAAAGATTTTGGTTTTGGTGCTGTGGTCTTGTTACTGGTTAAAGAATCGGAAGGTCCGAAGTGGATACCAATTTTGATGATCGTACATCCTGAAGGATAACATCGTGAAGAAATTCAAACCTGTGATACGTGAAGTTCGTCAATCCGCATTGGGTCAGCGTGTTTGAAACATACAATGAAGAAACAAAAAACAAAAATCAGTAACGAAAATACGAGTTCTCCAAGTTGTCTTAGCTAGATGCATTTTCCCAGACACCGGCGCACGTAGCTGCTATCTAGCGACGTGTGCGATGTGCATGCGATACGCGCACCTATGCACTGAATCACTTTAGATCATCAGTGCTTTATGACGCACCTAGTTTCTGATGAAATTCTGCTTGGGGTCACTATCGCATCGTATACTGTTGTTACCTAGTGCATGTTCGCCACGCTGTTATGTTGGTGTAGATTTATTTGATAAAGGTGATTTCTATGTTATCTGTCTACTAATGTCTTAAATTTGTATTCTTAAATACCACTGATATATATTTTTATCATGTAAAGAGTCTGTATATAAAAAGGATATACATTGTAATTATTATTATTAATTTGTTTGTAAATAATTGTTACATAAAATTTTGTTTCATAAACATGTACTTAACTTAGATGTTATTTTACAATCTATGATATATTAACACAACACGTATTATATTTACAACCTCCGTAATCACAAAAATTAGTACTTACTAGTACTTACAATATGTATTTAACAACAATGAAAACAACAATAGCCGATCCAATTTTATATTAAGTTCAATTTGGACATATTTTAAGTTAAGCGGTGTTTTTCTTATTAATTTAAGTATTATTTGTTGTTGTATAATATATTCATATAGCAAAACATATTTGTTCGTTTTAGTACTTATCGTGGTAGAACGCAGCGACACCGCGCGGTGTAAGTATTTGATTGACACTCCCGGAGTTTCACCAACCGTACCTTAATTGTACACTTACATTGGTCCGGACATAATCACCGCATCTCTACTTGCCGTTGCGGTGGTATCCATGATGGATTCTCAGCCTCCTCTCCTGAGGTAAAAAAAAAGAATTCTAAAATACAAATTACATTAAAAAGTTTACCGTAGCACGCCTATCGATCGGGGAGCCTAAAATACGAATTACTACACACGCTTATGAAATATATTGTAAAATATAATTTAACATTAATTTAATAAAACAATATACTTCCAAGTCACGATGCGGTGTAAATTAAATTATCTTTGAACAATCATGTTCTATTTTTACTTTTTTCTTTGAGGAATGAGTTGCCTTTTTAAAACTGGACGGCAGGAAGGGCGCCCTATTGAACTAGTCATTTCACACTCGTAGAAAACACACATAATTACATTATTCGACAGTTTCGGTTCTTTTTTAACTACAAATTATCTTGAGGAGGCATGATTGCAGGCTGACGAGTGACTCGGCGTTTCTTTAGAGAATATTCTAACAATCGCCCGAAACGTATTGAATCTATAGAACAAAAGAATATTTAAGAATTAAATTATGCCATACTCCCGTAATACTTATATAAAATAATATTAGCATTAAATTGACACATAAGTTCATAACAAAAAAAAACAAATAATAAAATAACGTAGAAATCCCAAGTTGATTTTTATTGATGTTTAAGATTGTATTTAAATTTATCACTTTAATCTGTTAAACGTTCATAATGTTAAATTATGTTTGATATCGCATCAACAATTTAGGATTACTGTGGAGTATGAAGTGAAATTTAAAGTAATGAAGCAAATTAGACGAAATAGAAATATGGCCTTTTTTAATATTTACCGGCAACATGTCGGCAGACGTCGACTTAAAGAAGGCATTGTTCCCCGACAGGTGATGGTGCTTGTACCGTATTCAAGAGCCGTATATATATTTGGCGCTATTTAACAGCTTTTTAATCAGTATGCGTTTGTAATTGTAGACAAAATAAATATGAAACGGTGAAGGTTCGCAATTCGTATTTGGCATTTAACCTTTAATAGCTGGTTTTTATTATAGCATTGCCAAAATTTTCTTATTTTCGTTCTGATTTTTATCAGTAACATCAAATTGAGCGATTAACTTATATTATAAACTAGCGGACCCGACAGACCTCGTCCTGTCAAAAAGATTTGTACAGTGGCAGTTTTTTGTTCCTAATTATTTTATAGATAATGTCGCATAGCCAACCAAATCGCAAAAAAAGTCTAAATTACCTATTACATTTTGTGGCTATTCAATTTTGGAACGTGACATTAAATCCTCCAACGATGTATTCTGTGCTTCAACGCACGCACGCACACTGCTTTGATAGATATGATTGAATTTCAACTATATGTAGCGTTAATAAAGCGCAAATTGACTCTTTGATGTTAGGAACACACCTTCATTGCTTGGACAACAGTGAGTGCTTGCAATATGAACTTTATACAATAACAACAAAGCTCAATTCGACTGTACGTTTTAGTTAGAAAACGTTTGCGTTATGGGAAAATAAAAGGGCTGTTTTTAGGGTTATTCCGATAATTATTCGAATTTTTCTCATTGTAAAAACCCTCCTTAAACTTCAACGAACATTAACAAAAAAGAATTGGCCAAATTGGTCCAGGCGTTGTTGAGTTATGAGCTTACCAACACATTTTGCGATTCATTTTTATAAGATTACTATTAATTCCTTTTAATAATCAGCTAATCAATCAATTAATAAAGTGTCGATGGAGGAATTAGTAATGATCATTTTATTTGACTGGATTTCTAGGAAATAATTCGTCTTGCTTGTAAATTTAGAGTATTATTTTATTGAATTATTACCATTAGCTACTGTATGTTTAATAGATTAATGAATAAAAGTAAAATGAATGATTAAAAGTATATTTGGTATAATACATACATAATAAAAAAGTGAATAATTTTTTTTTGCCGCATTAGCTTTTACTCAGCTTATATTCTGTGTATACAACACAAAACTGAATGGCGTCAGGCAATGGACAAAATTAAATATTAAAACTCTTTGCTGCCCAGGAAATCTCAGATTAATTAAACAATAGATAATTACCGAAAATCGAGAATCAAAATGTTTGGTTGATTTTTATCTTTTATATCACCAAACATTAAACTAAAAATCTAATTTAAGAATTTAAATAAATAAATAAATATTTGTTACACTTACACCAATTAGCCTATTAGCCCAATCTAAGCTCTGTAAGGCTTGTGTTATGGGATCTAGGATAACGGATACATATACATGTATTATAAATATATAAATATTTTTTATTGAAATATATATCAACAACCATGACTAAGGTACAAATGCTGGCATTCATCACACAAACATCTGCCTCCACCGGGATTCGAACCCGGGACCTCAGAGATGGCGACACCTTGAAACCGGTGTACTATCCACTCGACTATGGAGGTCGTCAACAAATTTTTTATCTTTGTTTAGAATATAAATATGAAAACGTATGATACAATGAAATAGTGAATATCAATTACACTTACCCAAATTAATTACTCAAAATTCATGCTTGTAGTCTGTTCCTATTTATAATCCCATTTGTTATTATTATGATGAAATGAAGGGACTGATTAGTGTTTTTATCTTATACAGAATTTCTGGGTAACGATCCCTAGTTCTAGTTTGTAAAAATATAGTAGTAAATTATACTGTAGGAAAAATCCTCTTTGTAAAAGAGCACGGGCGTTAATTCTGTCAAGGTAAGGGCGCGTGATCTCCGCATAGATCTCTGGGATCAACAGACGTTTGTGTGTATAATAAAGTTTTGAATAATAATAATTATAATATATACAAACCAAAATTTTTGAGGTTATATCTTTATCAAAAAACAAATCTAGGGGAGTTTAGAGACACTAAAAATATATTACAAAAAAATGAATATATGACAATATATAAATATTGTGTTTTTATCAATATTTATTGACACTATATTTTTATTTTCAAAGAACGTTTGTGTATTACGTATATATTTGTAGTGCAATATTCGTTTCGTTGCTGAAATTTGTTACACCAGCGAATACCGAGAGCTGTGTGTACGTAATCCTCGAAGAAGTCGATACCTAAATTGGTGTAAACGGGAAAATATGTAATACAATGCTTGATTAATATATAAGTACATAAATCTCTGTTTTTTTTGTTTGAACTTTTTTTATTAACGCTAGCAGAGACGGCTTTACTTAAGTCGCGTATCATTAGGACGTATAATTTCGACAGTAAACTGTAGTTATTCGTTGTTCTTCCGAGAAGGGTGCAAATATTTTTGCGATGTTTTGTCCCGTTAACACGCAATGTCACCGAGGTCGAAGTTTTGTGTTTAGTGACTACTTCACACTTTAAAGTTTTTGCTGGCTTGATTCGAGGTAAAAAACTAGTGAAACATTCAAAAACCTTTCCTAATTTTACAGATATATTTTAAAAGACACGAGTTGTCTTAAATCTACGTGCTAAAAAGGATAATGATAATTGTATATAAAATATGCACAAACTAAATTTAAGCAATATTTAAAAATATCAAAAATAGTTTCAAAATCTTAATATTTCATGTTTCACAATTACATAATCACTTCAACAATCTATCTTTTCTTTTTATAAATCAGGTACAAAATGGCGTCTATTTGACATTGGAAGACAGAACAAACCATTAACAATAGCTTAATAAGAACTACAAGCTACTTATAAAAAATAAAGCGTGCTGTGAATAATACTTATGAAAACCGCTTATACGTTGGAGCAACAAATAAATTCGAACCGTAATTCTCTCTCTTATTGAGTATAATGCCATCAACTGTAATTGGCTCGTTTCTCTGTATTTATTGAAATAAATTGTTACACACAGTGTTATTTAAAAATATATTTTTAAACTTTCAGATGATTATACTAACATTTTATGTCGATACATTGTAACAAACCGCAAAGATTTCGTACGCGTATTAACCACGCGTGTGACTTAAAATTGCTGTACCGTTTAGTACTTTAATGATATACTTCCTTTAGGATCTTCGTAACCATTGTGTGTATGCTAATATAACTTTGAACAACTTTGCACATTTAAATTTCACTATAGAGTTTTTGGGCTTGAAGAGAAGTTTGCTGTGAATTACCGCGGAGACCGAGCCCGATTGAATAAACCGTACACACACTGCAATCAGTCGTACAGACTTGGTTGGTGTATTAACTGCATTCGAACTGAAATTTCCATTCAAAGTGTATTTTATTTGTGAAATTGAGAAGTTTCGTAATTGCATAATAGGTATGTCATAAATTCACGTACTCTGCCTGGGGGCATGTTTAGTTGGGGCTTGGGCATTGGGCTTCTTTAGTTACTCATTCTATGGGTAGAATGAGTAACTAAACAAGATATGATAAAAAAATAATTGGATTAATTTTTTTTGAGATTGAAGGAACGATGTTAAACACTTAAAAATACCTACTGCTCAATTATTACTAAATGTGGATTGGATTTTTTCTCGGTAAAGTACACCAAATTTATAAAGTTAACTGTTAATTGCGGAAGATTACAATATTCTAACTTGAACTATAATAAATATTATAACAGTTTTCTTCATATTTTTTTATCTTTGATTTTCAATAGATGTTGTTTCTGGTCCCGTCGCGACCATGTGGGTCTTAATCGCAACGCAATAAGGTCGCAGCTAGTGGCCAAATAAGAGGTAGCATTATCGTAAAGACCAATGTAAAGGTTGTGTACTGTGTACTGGCTTTATTGACAATACAATGATTATTATTGTAAATAAAAGATGTGTATTTGACTCTGATATTTTAATATAATTGTTCCTATATTACATGCGATAGGCATAGACAACAGATCACTTGAATTAGTTCAGCCTTTCATGATCGGATCGTTTATCTCTCTCTTACCTATTTGCCAAAATGTGCCAAATAGCACATACTATCGTGAGGAGCCTGCTTATTTGCGAATTATAATATAAAAAGCTTTTTTATATTATAATTTGCAAATAAGCAGGGGTATGCGACTTTAAAATCCTAAGATTTTAAAATAAAATTCTACGGTGTCATTTTGTCAGTGTCTAAAACACGGCATCGTAATAAATTAGCAACACAAGACCTATATCCTAAATGACAGTGTTCTGGGCATGACGATCATTACATTACAAAAACTAATCCGTCTTTGATGTCCTCGGCCCAGGAACTGGAAGATTTTAGGCGTCCCAGTTCCTAGATCACCATAACTGAAAACATGATTGACATCAAGGTGGTATGTCCCGGCAGCTGGCAGAGATCCACACAAAGGTATGGTGCGCAATAGGATTCCATTTCGTTGCATATTTAAAAAATAACTTAGAAGGGCAATACATACACTGGCCGTCCCTTGTCTAGTACAAAGTTGAACTAAGTATCAGCTCTACTGTGATACACTTTTAATACTTGAAAATGAAATGTTCGTTTTTCACTGCACACTGTACTCATGAAAACTTTTCATGTATTTAATTAAGTACTTACCTAGGCGAATTAAAATTCATCGATATTTCCACTAATGCGCAAGGGATTAAATTTAACTTCGGCGGTACGATTGGAGCCGTTGTTAGCACATATTTGCATAGCTTTTGATTTAAATACGTTTTATTTTGTATGGTGTAAGTGTATATAGTGCATATAGTAAAATGTAATGTAAAAGCTTAAATATAAAATATATATTAATTTCTGTTTTATTAAGGTTGCATATATATGTTTTCAGAATCGGTCGGCAGGATAACATATGTTTTTAATAGATCATGGAGATACCACTTTTGATAGTTAATGACAATAAGCTAATAAACATAACTGTTAGAATACAAAAATATTTTCGCATTATGTTTCACTTTTAAATAGCTTCGCGTTTAAACAGGTTCTATGATAGAACGAGAAAATTTAAGTTCACACAGAGAATCTAAAACTAAATTTGTGGTTTCAAGCAATAAATAGCAAGTGGATCTAGCCTGATATGAATGCAATCGGTTGCTTATATCGTGACAGTGGACGTCACCATGCAAGCCAAAAGTAAAAATTGTTCTGTGGTGGTGTCTGTTATATATCAGAACAATATGTTAAAAACTGTTATAACGGTGACGTCGTGATACATAGCGTTCAGATGATAGGAACATATATGCTCCAATTATACGATAAATAGATACACCGTTAAATTGTACAACTGGCTAAACTCAGCCTGAGCTTGTATACATGGACATAATCAATGCCTACTTATTAATATGAGTAAAATCATGCGTGGGATTTTCTTCAATATAAATGAAAAAGTTATGACTGTTTCGAGCTTCTTTTTAGTCAAATACGTGTCGTATTGGCAATTAGGCATTTCTTAAAATTACTGTTAATAAGTGGGAGATGACATTTAGCTATCTTAGAAAGACGAGCATTATGTTTGAACAGATGACAAGCATATTATAAATTATGTGCTTGTTCTCACGATTACAGCACAAAGTTTGTAACTTGCATCCTGACTAGATCCGAACTGTGATATTGAATATCAGAAATGAAGACGCGTCGATGTGCCGTACAAGTAGCAACTCATTTATCAAAGTGGCTCTGACAGCGGCGTAGATCGACAACACTGAATCCACCTGACGCTTTGGTGAAACTGTAATTATTTCACAAAGAACCGTCGAAAAGAGCTCTAATGTGGGAAAAGTAAATAACAATCAGCAGATTCGGCTTACCTTATACCTAGCCGATTTACGAACGTTGATTGGCAATTGGACAATTTGATTTTACTCATTGTATATGCAATTCAATATAAGATGTAACATTATGACTATGAGCATATTTGGGTATAAATATTGACGTAAAGTACCAGATTATATATAAAATTATAAAAAAATTGTCTAAGTTCTAAGCAGACTGAACCTAAAAATCTTTTAGACTATTGCTTACCAATCTATTCGATCAATATCGACATGAAAGGTAAATACAATCTGAACATTCTTTTGGCTTGTAATACATGTTTAGTTGATGAAACGTTACAAAAATAACAAACTTCACTTGTACCAAATTACTGTGTAGAAATAATTGAATCGTCTAGCCTCGGTCGTGATAGGAACGTGAATGGCGTGGGTCATCATCACAGATTTAATGATAATCGTTATTGATGATTGCTGGTGGATATCTGGGTTTTTGTTGCTCCCGCGCAATGTGGCATAAAATTTAAGCTATAGCGTGGTGCCACAAATAAAAGAGATATTTTTTTGATTTCATCATAATATTTATATTTTGTTATTTTAAAAGATATTTATTTGGTAAATTGTTATAAAGTAACATTGGGTAAAACAATCCCTGTGCATACACAGATATGTAAATAATGACATACTAAAAGTGGACTACACAGATAATCGAAAACGTATCGCGTTTTACAACGAAAATTACAACGTACACACGAAAATGAATTGCATACCGAATTTGCCGTAAATTTAATGCAATCCATCCAATATTAATAATACATTTTCTATTAATGCTAGTTATGACAGCTCGTGGCCGATTACTGTGTCTTTATCACTAGGAACTCGACGTTATGATTTACTAATCTATACGAGTACATAGCCTTTTTAAATTCAGAAAATTTGACTCTTAACAAAATATTTATTTAATCCTTTTCTTAAAATTATAAGTTGTAGAATAGTTTCCGTAAATGGAGAGTGAATAAAACGCTGAGATTAGGCCATGCATGTCTTTGACTTATTATGTATTACTATTAATATTTTGTATTTGACCAGTTAAATATAACGTCTCTTACAAATCGTTCGTGCCTTGCGCCATGAATTAAAAATTGAAAGATAACAGCAAGTCACCGCGGTTTCGGCGCGGACGCTCTTACCTACAAAAGAGGCTGCTGATTGAGCGATTCATTCCTTTAGAAGTCAGTGGCGATGTGCCTAGCGAACAACCGTGACTTTATCTGCAATTCAAATAAAACGGAAGACGTCAGACGTTTGTTGCTTTGAGTTACATCTACATTAACAGTTGAGTGACGTATCATTTTGTGGATTTTCAACAGAACCGATTAAACATTATTTTTTGATCTTAAAACGCGCAGAAGCCGGTTGTAAGGCAGTTGTATTGAATATCTCATTGATTTTCGTTTACTTACTTGTTTATTTGAATATCACTTTGATATTTGGAAGTTTTATAAATATATTATTAAGTATTTGGAACTTTTTTCAATCGAACTTTTTATTGGTTATGAAAAAGAAAGCTGCATGCTGTGGTCACTAATATGTATTGTCTTCACTAATTAAAAACTACATTGTGCGTGTCATTATTTGTTTGTGATAATTAGTAATAGTCTTGGTATGTTCCAAACTGTGCATCATATAAACAAAAAAAAAAAACAGCGGTACAACCGAGAATAGTGTACTTTTATGCAACACAGTGTAAATTGTCAAGATGTAGAACAGTGATTCCCAAAGTGGGTTATATCCACCCATAGGGGTCTACGACAAACTGCACAGAGTCCACGTTAGCGAAAAAAAAAAATTGGGTCCATGAAATGAAAATGGGAGTCCACAATAATGTATCGAAACATACACTGATAGTGCCTATTTACTTACAAAATACTATCTTGTAATATAAAGACATATTCATTATTTATAAATGTACCTATGAAGTAAAAACATATTATATATGTTGAAAAAATTTTGTAAGTTGTAGGATGTAGACATTCAATATTAGGTCCTAAGTAGGGGTCTACCTAAAACCGAAAAACATGGCAAAAGGTCTACGACACAAAAATTTTGGGAACATCTGATGTAGATTTAATAGCACATAATGCCAGAGAACCTACTTCATACTTTTATATCATGTCCCTAACATAGGTTGAATCAAAGATCGACCAACACATCTTGATGTGAGACTGATCGGGTTTTTATAAAGGTAAAGTTACGACTCGAGTCGAGTCTACGAGTCGATCTATTAGTGAGTTACAAAAATGATAACATTCTTATTGTATCGCGGAGCGGGACAATAAAAAAATACATAACTAGGTACTGTTAAGATTTGTATTATCAATATACAACTATTTTCGTCTTTTTTTTTTTAATTTATTTCTTCAGAGTAATGTTACAATTATCTTAACACTAGTAACCTGCCAAACTGTGTAACAGTTTGTCGGCAGAGTTCCCGCAGACACACAGGTATTCACACACAGTCTAATAACTACTTATTAGATATTACATAAAATATTGCAAATAATAAGTATTGCATTTTCTAAATATATTGTTGATTAATACACGAACTATTAGCTCATGCTTTTTTTAACGTTCAAGTAAGCATTATATAACATTTTTAAAAATTCCTGAATTCCATTAACAATTTTTATGGTTATTTAGTATCAATATTAAGACGTTATTAATATTATAAGCATTATTCATCTTTGTCATTTAAGGGTAAAAACTTTGTAAATTCATGATCAGGTTGAAGCTGTAAAGCGATTACTAACTTAAGTCTCCAGTTTACCGTTTCGGACGTTAATGACATTTTTTGTTGAGACGAATACGTTATAAATTATGGTGGCTACACCTACAGCCACTTTGGACGTTACCACTGTATCTCGAATGAGAATTAATTAAAACGAGTTTCTAATGTGCTGTCCTAAACGGAGTCATTAAATTTAACATAACAATTTTGTAACTCACGTAACCTAAAATATTACCAAGAATATAAACTAGTTATTTTGTAAACTGCTTGTAAAAATATGTTATTTCATACAAACTAAAATGACTATAAAGGGGCTTGTAACTCATCTCTTACAGGCTATTTTATGCATTCTAAATCATGCATCGCTTTTGTCCTAAGTTTATTCAACAGCCCTCGGTCGGTTAAAGTTTGGCTTCATACCACTTGTTTGCAATTGTGAAAGCTTAGATAATAGCCCTGTTCAAATGAAATTTTCTATTGTCTATAGTGTAAATCTAATCTAGTGTTAATCTATTTATATATGATTAAATTTTGATATAGCTGAAATAAATGTCTTAATTTACTTTTATTTTAGTCTAACAGTCTTGCATATTCAAATTATAGCGACATTTAATTTAAATATATTTTGCAACTAAGACTTTTTGTGTCACAATCGTTTCATTTCAAACATTTCAGTAATTTTGTATAATCTAGCTTTTTACAGTCCAGTTGTTGCGAATTTAACCGCACATAATAACATGATTATGAGTATAGTTTAAATCAGTATTTATCATATTTTAACATTAATCAAGCCACATTAATGAAGACACACAATTGCAATATTTTCATGGTTCTTGCTCATGTGCTCCATGAATTTTGTCTTATATACAAAAATAGTTATGAATTAAAATCTCATGTCAATATTACTGTTTTTCTGCAGTGTTATTTTTTAAATATCTATTTCATAATTATGGATACCACTATTTTTTCCTGATCGAATCATCGCCAAGCAAACCGGATTAATTACGGACCCTTGACTTAGCTATTATCGAGTTCGCATCAATATTGTACATGGCATTTGTGTTATATAAACATAATAATAGTCTATCTTACAGATTTCCTACTTATAATGCGTTACAATAGATGAGTGATGATGATACAAACCACCACCTCCCGAGGAAAGAGCCAGACCCTACAACGAGCTTATAATAGCCGACGAGAGATGAGGAGTGACCCAATATTTAGCACGTAAATATGATTAAGCATTAACAATTATGAAATTATAAATAATCTCTTTAATTAAATTTCCATTTCCATTGATTATTAATAAATACAATTAAATAATGTACATAAATTGGTTGTTTTAAGCTAAAGTACACTATTATTCTTGAATATAATACCGTCATGCTTTAATATCATCACTAACACTCTCATACGTTTGTAGAAAAACCATTCACGTTAAGTATTCAATAAAATATGACCAATAATCGAGTATCCTTAGTAATTCGGTGATTCTTTTGAAACCCGATGCCTGCGCAGGCGCCGCTTCTAGTGAGAGATCGGCAAAAACACGTCCTCCTAAACATCATTTATATTTTTTTGACACCGTTGCCGCCGGATTTAGGTGTGTCAATTTTTTTTATTCCTGTGCAACGTGTATATGGTACTGTTATGACCACGAAAAGAATGATTTGACAAAAGATGATCATAACTTTGACTGAAATTTCTAAAGAGAAATACATAATATATATTGATTGGTTTTACTAATCGAGATTAAGCATAGTTAAATGATAGGATTCCGGATTCACTCTGATTCTATAATAGACAAGGATTGTCAGTCTATTAATAATGTTTTAATAATAAGTAGGTAATAGCAAATAAGTTCTAATAAGTTTAAAAAACCTGTTAAGAAAATAACAACATTGGACCGTACAACTGATTATAATATTAGTTATAGTAGTATTATACCGTTAGTATTATAACGTTTTTAATTGTTTTAATTGAGGATGCCTTAAGTTGCGCTACTAAGAGTAGGTGCTTCGTATTAACTTGAAGTAGATATGAACTAGCATAAGTATTAAGTTTCGCGGAACTATCGTTAATGAGCGACTGCTCTTGACTGTTAAAGAAATATTCTCGATAGATCTCCAATGGAAGATATGAGACTATTAAAAGTTCTATTTGTTGATTGCACATGCGCAACTAAGGACGCATTATATTGCTCAGAGATAGGAGGACCACAAGTATAAAAATACTTGCAATATGTAACTTGCTATTATTATTGGAAACGTAAATAGATTAACGGAACAGAAACAGAAATTAACATTTTTTAAAAGGCGCGTATTAAATTAGTTGTTGTTCCACTTTTAATATACAGTTAATATATGTCCTAGATTCGAGGTATTATATTGGATATTTTCCAAAAAAATATATATTTTCTTGCGGTAAAATTTATTTTATGCAGGAGTCTCCAACTATTATTACAAATTATTCTAGAATCCGTAAAGCTGTTTTACCGAATTATCTCGCAAGAAAAAGATATTTTCCCAAGATACAAATAATATGTTCGTTCCTATTCTCAAACTATACCATAGTACACATAGTACACCTTTTTTATTATTTAAGGTGGGGTAAAAATGTATTGAATTGCATACCCGCGAGTCGAGTTATGTGGGGCTCTCCTCCCCAGACCGATTCAACATGATACAAGCCTTTGACGCGAGCGCTAATCCCCAAGGAGAGCTGCATCATGCTGGGGCAGAGCAGCATCGCCCTGGCGAGGCCATGGAAACCCTTTCGGACAACTACCACGACCCCGCCGGCGTGTGGCGACTAGCGCCCCAGAACCGCCACAAGGGCGGCCGCCGGACTCCTCTGGCCAACTCACGCCGATAATCGGCCACTAGCCCTGAAAAGGGCCCTTCCCCTCGGAGCGAACCCCGCCAAAGTTATTTTTTAAACGAGGTTTCCTTCCTCGTGGCCTCCGCTCAAAACGGCAGACCCCTCCCGCTGTTTTTGGCTCGCGCCGGCCGAAGCCGGTACCCCCATATTTGGGGGGCGTACACATATTACACGGTCATATTAAAAATTTTATGGAATTGACAACTCATTAAAATGTTTAAATAATTATTACTACGTTTGAAAATGGAACTCTTGTCGTATATTACGTCTGCTTTTTTTTTGTTTTGCTATATCTGACTGTCAATTTATTTCAGATAGGGGCGTCATTTTTAAAAAAAGTACCCGAGTACAATATAATGGATTCAACTGGGGAAACTTTTAATAGCATATTTTTTTACGATTAAGATTAGAATAGCGTTAGGTTTAAATCTACTTTTGGCGAAGAAGGCCTATGTAAAACGACTATATATAGCTGGTTCGCAGAGTTCAAACGCGGCCAAGTCTATTACCATCATGAAATTCATGAAGGTCGTCTGTATACAGCCGTAAATTTTTGTTATTCATTTTGATACTTACCGTTTGATCGAAATATAGACAGTTAGACTAAATCAAATACTGTAAATTTTACTTTTGGGTGTGAAATAGCTGTGTTTTCGATGTATCCCAAACAATTTGACTATTGCTCAAAACGGTCCGCGTCATTTGGAGCCATGACATGCTTATCAGATACCACAATGAGGCTTCCAATTTGGTGTGAGACATAGTAACAGGAAACGAATCAAGGTTGGTTAGAGATGAGCCGAAAACAAGTAAAATCGAGCGCGTGAAAATTTACATATATCATACTGACCATCACGGTGAATGCGATTTGCTACACTATGAATTTATATCACATGTTCTTCCTCTTTCTGAGATTTCAATAAGAAATAGTGTAAAAGGCAAATACTGCAGAAGTGCACCCTTAATTACTCAACAAATTTGCGGCGTTCGACGAAACGCTCCATAGTAAATACAATGCATCAGTCAAATCATAATTTGGTAAAATCGTCCTATTTGTATAACATTAAAAAAACTAACAATAACGTTTCTATGTATATATATGCTAATACTATTACATTGATTAAGAAAAACATGTCTTGTGTTCCTTTTACTCCAATTATTAAAAAATAGAACATTATTTTAGTATTAAATATTAGTTTCTTTAGAAAATAAGTCGACATTTCGATTCTGTCGTCAATTTGTGAGTACAAATTATTTGAATTATGTAATTGTAAAATCAAATCATTTATATTGCATCATTCATTGTATAAATTTGGCGTATTGTCCATGATCTGTATCTGTACGGTATTGTTGTTACCAATAACTTCTTTTATGGAAGGCGCCGCCAGACCGCCATTTTAGTTTCCCTGCTGGAAGACAAGATTTGTACATTTGGGTAAAATTTCGTAGCCAAATAAGGAATCGGACGCAGACACTGAGAATATAATAATGGAAATTATAGATTCTCCAGAATTATAGTTTAAAGTGTATACAGATTATAGAAATGAATAAAAAAGACGCAGCATGGCGAAAAGTGTTGGTACAAAAAATCCAGTCTGAATGATTTGCTGCTTCGAAATGGAAATAATAATATTACATAATATAGGTAAAACTGAAAATATATCAAATACGTAGGTGTACTGTCAAAATACAATTGACTGAGGAAATAACGTTTAAATTTAAGTATTGCTTCTATTTTAATTTTGTGGTTTGTAGAAAATCTGACTACCCGTCATTTTAAAACTGTTAATTCGTAGATTTGTGAATAAACTCATTTAGGCGCAGAGGGGTGCCGTTTGAGCATGGTCATTATACGAATTTTATAGAATTAACGAACCTTAACAAATTAATGGTTGAATATTTGGATTCTTTTGTCTCATTACTTTGCTCTTATAACGTGATCATCTATTAAATATGTTATATTTGTCCTACTTTGATTGCGACTGAAGTTAAAGCTCTAGTGTTGATTAAGATAGCCAGATTTATTAAACAAAAAACGAAGATACTCGGTGATTCGATAACAAAACAGTGCAATTTGGAGCACAATTATTTAAGTAACACATAATGACATAATTTATTTCATATGTACATTTATCCGACGCTCCTACGGTGAAGGAAAACATCGTGAGGAAACCTGCGTATATCTGCGAAGCGATTCAAAGGTGTACGTAGTCAACCAACCCGCACTGGACCAGCGTGGTTGACTAAGGCCTAATCGCCCTAACGTAGTTAGGGTAGGGTCGATCCCCTCGGTGGGGACGTACATGATCTGTGATGATGATAATGAGAAATGTATAATGATCATAAAACAATAAAAAATTCGATGTAAAATTGCAAAGGTGACTGGGCTCTAAGGATAAGTCCTTAGACAATTTAGACGGAAACAAATACGTAACTATATTTGTAACAATGACAGAAATACAATAACATATTATTATACCTAGGTTACCTTGCAAAAATGTGTAGATTAATCACAAAAAATGTATGTAATAGTAAATAACATATTTACAGGCCATAGTGTAAGGAAGTAGAATTTTGAAATATTACAACATTTACCAAATTTCATAAATAATGTTTATAAAAAAAAATATTACCGATGACTGTATAAAATACGTCAGTATATATAAACATGTGATAAAAAGAAAACCATCTACGAATAGGCTCAGAATATTCACTAATCTGTCAATCAGAAAAACCTTCAAGAATATTAAAAGTCTAGTACATTACTCCTGTAGTATGTAATGGCTGTGTTACGGGCGGTGCTAATAATGGTCACCAGTGCAGCGCTGCGTAGTAGTTCCGGACCGACACAGCGCGTACTGCAAGGGCTGCAGTGATGACCAAGCTTGAGGGCTGAGAGCGGAGTTGAGCTATGCACGAGGCCATCTTAGCGTTGTCTATAGCGGGTACATTGTTAACCAATGCTTGAATAGTACTTTACTTAAATTACGTGAGTAATTTAAATTGACTCAAACAACAACTTTGCTCGTTGCTAATAAGCAATTATATAAATAAAAATAGATGTATACGAGAATATTGCAGTGCATACGGGCACAAATGAAACTCTTTGACAGAACTCGATTGTTTTATGTATATTCATATTTTATGGGTATAGGTCGGGATCGTCGACTTGACTAAAAGTAGGTCATCAAATTAATGCGCACGCATTTTTAACTAAACAAAAATACGCCCCGAAATATTTAACGTGGTGGTGTAAAACGATAACGAGTTTTTTAAATATATCTGATAGTACGTATTTAATGGCAGCATTTGAGCACGCTTATTATGCAAAACTTCAGTATGGTATCTCGATAGAAAGTTTTTGTTGACAATTAAACATTGATAAAAAAAATATTTCAGAATTACTGAATCAACGTATTGAAGTAAGTACATCCAACTTTATTAGTTTGAAAAACTTATGTGCCAATACTTCACTTGCAAATCAAAGTTTGCTTACTGTAAATTCAATAATAATAACTAATACCAGTAATATTATAAAATATAACATATCGTCTGTTACATTCATGAATATAATACTACCTAATAGATGTATGTATTATAAACTCGTGTTCTGGAATCGAATGAGTATTGTCGCTGAATAACCACACCTCACAAAACGGAGAACAGCGAGTATAAATTATAGGATTAGTGCGGTCGTTAGGACTCAAGCTAAAATCTAGACATAACTTATTCCAGTCGTAAATGTCTCCAAGTACAGAGGTTTCAATGTGAATTGTTGAAACCAATTTAAAAATTGTTGCTCATTTTATATGATTTAGCTACGTAAAGCAATAAAATGTCTTCATTAGGTCTGCTAATTTATAAAATTTAACACAAAATATCTCACAATAAATAAATTAACTAATAATATACGAATAATATCTCTGGTCGGCAGTTATTCTGTGAATATTAAAACTAATGGAAACTACTACTTATTCAATTCAATTCAATAATATAAAATTTGAGCGATCCCGATTATTTGCGTACTCCAAACATTTATTTTAGAAGGGTTTAGGGTTTACTTCTTTCAACGTAATGACCTGGCCTGTTATCATAATGGTATCCATGCCGCATGCAAACCTTGTGAGCGTCCGTGGTGCTGTAATCTCGACACTGGTCTACGAATAGCCTAATACGGGGGGGTTTTATTTCTTTTCATATGTACATTTATCTGACGCTCTTACGGCGAAGAAAAACATCGTGAGGCACTTTTCATACATCTGCGCATTAGGCCAGCGGGACTGACTTACCTCTAATCGCCCTAACATAGTTTAGGGTAGGCTCGCGCTCCTCGGTGGGACGTACGAGTATATGAGCTGTGATAATGAAGCGGACCTGTTAGACGGGTTTATCTTTTTATAGTTGGGGGACGTTTATAACTGAACTTAGAATGTTATATCTCTTTGTTTAAAATAGTTTGTTTTTGTTATACGTATAGTATAGAAATAAATTTAACAATAAAAGTTAGTTTACGAAATCTATTAAATTTTACAACATCCACGTTCATACAGTACACCGCCAATATAATGTTTTATTTGAAAACGTAGAATTAATGCGAGTCTGTATGTGATCCGTGCATTTTGTACGCTACGTGTAAAAGCCGAGATACTGTAGGTATGCTACGCCCCTGGGGGGCAGTAAAAGACACAACAGTGGCTTTTGTGTCGCGTACTATCCATCAAGATCGCAATATCCATAATAAAGCTTCCTTTTTATGAATCATATAAAAGACCTCCGCCATCGACGCGGAGTTCCGTATAATTAATACAATAGATATCTTCTAAGTCAGAAATCTAATCTTAATATACAAAAAAATCTGTTAGGATGGACTTTGTTTTTAACGTTTACGATCTAAAAGCTGCAATTGAAGAATCGATTGAACTAGTCAGATATTGTTACGGAAACTTAAATCATCTCCTTTGGCTAACAAATTGTCCGCCCGAGGTGACGCCAATCATTCATCGAATGTTGGTCCGTACCAGTTACTGTATCTTCAGCTCTCCACGAAAATTCCTTCGGGCGACTAATATTTCATAATCAGTCCTACTCGCGGGTGGCATTAGTATTTAGACGAGGAATTTGTAATAAATTTCATGTGTTCACGGGTCGCCTATAGAAAGTGGTCATAACAGCATATGCATGCCTGCAATGCCAGTAGTTTCACACGCGCATTGATGAACCTACCCTCAATAGTTTTAGAACCTAGGCCAGGCTGAGTTTAGTCGGTAGAATAAAAAAAAAATGATGAACCTATAGTCTACCCCTCTGGCCTATTAAGGTACTGGCTAGCACTCCCTAGAAGAATACTCGAAGTCTTATCCAATCGCAGTAATATAAATATGGCCTGAGTACGGCCTTTTGTGATGTTTGCAAACAGGTACGGGTACTTTGCAGACCCTGCTGTTCTATTTCTCCCTCGTTTATAATAAGGAATGAAATTCTTGTGGTCAACCATTTTCATGTAATTGAAAATCAAAATGATCTACAAAATCTACCCTACACACTCCACTATACAGTTATGTATTTTCATCTAATAAAATTGTCTTATTGAGTAACCAATCATTGGATTAAAAACTTTATGGTTATATTTTATTACAGCGTGTCTGTTGTGAAAATAGAGAATATGTCCAATTTTTCATTTGTAGGAATATTGGTCAAACTGAAAGGATTATAAAGAAGAAATAGAAAATACAGGAAATATAATAAAAGAAATAGATTTTGTAATTTCGTGTGTTTACTTATTAACAGTTACTTAGTGACGTGACATTTTTAAGTCATACAAAAACTATATAACCAGTACGCTAATTACCTAGATATAGGAACTTCTTAGGTCATATTTAATACAAACAATGTATCAAAATATTTTTAAATAAATATTTGCAAAAACTACAAAGGTAGGTCGATTAGGCAGAGTGAGCATCTCTCAGTGACCGCACTATCCATACAATCGGCATATAAAAGTATGTTTTGCAAGAAGAATAACGTGCAATTATTAATATTGCATGGGAAAAAACATACCATGCAATTGTCATTCCAGAGACTGCAAATTACAATAAATTGTTTATAAAAAATGTGGGGATGGTTTTTGATTTGACTCGTATTACGTTATAGCCGATATGCGGTGAAATTATATATATTTTTAATATCGTATATTCACGACTCGTAAATGAACAGTCAATCGACTACAACTGTCTTAATAGATATTTTAGTATTGATTGCAAACTATTCAACTTTCCTTAATTTTACTGATGAAGGAAAACGGTACATCTGCAAGCCTTCTGCATAAATCTATGTAAGCGTAAATACACCATAAATAAAGAAATGCACACTGGCTAATGCGGACCGACTGCTGCCAACTGTAATAAATGGCACAGTAACGCAAGTTCATAGACTAGGAATGCACCAGCTGCGATAGCGGATCAGTGATCGCAAGAGTTAAATCAATAGAATTTTAGCAATTGATCAAAATTTAACTGACTCTATTTTAATATTCACAAATCATTCTAATTCACCATCATTACCAAATTAACAATTCAATTCAAATGTGTGAAGTTTATTTCATGAGTCTTGTTAAAATTATACAAAGTTCCTTTTTGCGTTTTCTGATCTTAAAGTCAAGAGTATTTATTATCTATTTTATTATTTAACAAAACGAAGCAAACCCCAATGACTTAAATATAAGAAGTCAGTAACGCTTATCTTTTTCTACAGAATCTGGCCAAACAGTAAATTTAGAACACACAAAACTATAAAATAACTGTTACAACCAAGTTACTGACTAAAAATTGACTCGCATAGGACTCAATCATAAATTCACCGTTTGTAATAAATTTAGACTTTGCTGATCTTGGAATGGAATCCTGGTTTATTTGACTGAGTGTAATTAAACAATCAACAGTAAACACTAAAGTTGCCTCGTAAATCATGAATTATAATATTTTAAGAACGCATGTTTAATGTTCGGATGACCCTTACACCGACTGTGAAAATTTTGTACAGGAGAATTTTGAAACTGCTAACATAATATGTTTGCGTAGTATCTTATATTACATATTTTGCAAACTTAATAGGAAACAAGCAGACTTTCATAAACTACTATTACGTATATTATAATTAGTATACGTTGTTTGTTCAACTTGTGACAAAGGAGCAGTTGCAAATTTTACTAATTTTAAATATATCAAATTGAAAATGAGAGAAAAAAAACCAGTAAGTTTTCAATTATATTGTACATTTCAAGTCGGAACACCTCAAACATTGCTGTATTCCATCAATAAAAGGTACTTAAACGGATATATCCAA
The DNA here is from genome assembly GCA_036419045.1 of Scirpophaga incertulas. Taxonomy (NCBI): domain Eukaryota; kingdom Metazoa; phylum Arthropoda; class Insecta; order Lepidoptera; family Crambidae; genus Scirpophaga; species Scirpophaga incertulas. The sequence continues at coordinate 10,933,114 of CM071626.1, read as the reverse complement.
GTAGAAGGTTCTGGGTACAGAAGCTTAATCCAGATTGTAACTCATAAAGTCTTCATCATAAATATAATTAATATATAAATGTCATCTTCGAGGGCGAGGATTCGAGCCTCTGTTATCTAAATCAGTGTCTTTAGTCCTTACTCTATCACGACCTGTGCAGATGGAGGCTTTACATATGTCTTTGACTTTCTTCGTATGTTGTCGCATGATGTTTCACCATAGTTCGAACATAATAAATAATTGTTCGATCCTCGTATCTCAATTCGACACCCATTTGACGGGGTTTTGTAGGACGGGGATGTACGCGCGATATGAAGTTTTGATAAAGGTCGACTTTTTTACGGTTATTACAGTGTAATAACATTGTTATTAATAATTAATATAGTTATTATAATCTGTGACTGAATTGCAGTGATCACATAAATAAGTATGTTCACAGCTCAAGTTAATGCGTATTGACTGGCCTAACTTTGTAAAATGATTAAATCTTGGCCAATCATATAGTGCGAATAGTTTGAATTCATATAAACTTTCAAACTTTTTCACAAACAAGCTGTTGTTTTCCTGCATCGTAGAAGAGTTGCATACAATTAAAGAGTTACTGCTTATCAACTATTCATATTAGTAAATTCATGTTCTATTTCGCTTTTTATTTTGGTAAGATATTCGTAAGTTCACATTGACCGCTTTATCCGTATCGTTACCATTCTGTGTAATAGCGGGCCTTTGCAATAAGACGTTTAAATGAGAGTTTCTAATTTTCGTGAATCGCTTGTGTGGTTATAAAACTTGTTATTACGCTGAAGCCCATGTTTCGGCCCATGAACGTATTAATGCCCTTAGTTATATTAAGGTGGGTAGTGATCCTCACGACCTTGCCACATTGCAGGCCGCAACAAACATGCGAGCGTGAGAGAGAAAAAATATACTCGTAAGTTGAAATATTTAAAGGAAATAGTAATAATCCAGAATATATTTAATTTATAAAAACAACCTCTCAAATTGATCACTGTAGTTATTGTATAAGAATTATGCAATACTCAACTTCAATTGTTCCAAGCGAAATGTTTTGTGGAATCATCATCATTTAAACCTAGAAGCGTCCACTGATGGAGATAGGCCTTTCCCGAGGATCTTTATACCCATTAGTCTTGCACTGCCCACCAACACCCAGCACCCAGTGCCTATCTCTGGTTATAATCGAATCGTCAAGTCACTTTGTGGGAGGACTACCCACATGGCGTTTTTGCAAGGAATTTTCTCCCTTATTAGCTGTCAGTTATACGAAGCAAGTCGTGTAACGTCTATACTATTAGAATACTCTAGAATTTTCTCAGAACTTGCAATTATATGTAAAGTTTTTATCTTCTAACGTCTATACTATTAGAATGCTTTAAAATTTTCTCAGGTCTGGCGATTATAAGTAAATTGTTATCTTCTAATGCAAAACTGCCCATCTGCTAGTTTTCAAGCTATGCTCATGCAATCTACGCATCTGAATTTCTATAATAAATCATGTCATGCATGTATAGAGTTTAAGTATGGGAATATTGAACACCTCTAGATAGGCATGGATTGCCCTAGGAAAGTGCTCGCTACACCCAACTTGTATGTAGGATACACTGGGGGTACTCCCCCACAGCACTGCCGTTAGTGTTAAGCGAGCTGGACAGAGGTGATCTATTAACACCAAAGCTTTGTTTCCATTGGGAATCGCGTATAGTATTACTGTATGTGCAAATGAGTTGTATTCTGTCGGTAATGTGTACTGTAGGAGTACTGTAAGTGTTATGCTTGATATGTTATAACTACACAAATGTTATTAGCTATAAATCATAATCTACTAGAAAACTACTAATAGATGGACAGATATATTAATTACTTTATAGACTGATTTTTATGTATCATTGACTTCTCAGTTGCTACCTACTTATGTAATGTTTAAATATGAGTCTTTGGTGTAACTACAAATAAGAATGTCTCAACTTTATCTTAGAATAATATTTTATTTCCAATTTAACTGTGTACAAATGCATTTAATATATACTTATAAATTTCACAGAAGTTCGTAATCTTGTTGTATCACTAAATTGCACTATTTTTGGTTTATAACTTTCACTTTTAGAACTTTTATTGGACAGTCTAGATGGTCCGATATTTTATCTCTTTCTAGAAAGTGATCTGGCTAGTAAAGTAATATAAAATAGCATCATTTATGAATTTCTCGGTTTAAGAAGGTTCTTCTTTTCATTATTTTAACATTTAAACTTCATCAATTTTCATTATATTCATGCGAATTTGTTATTTTATTATTATTATAATATTTTGAGTTTTAGTTTTTGGAGAGTACTTAAGAAATACGTAGGGGATTTTCGATATGTTCATTTAATCATTATTTATAAGCAAATGATTATCTTTTCATTTTAAATTTAACGGTTCAATTTAAATTACAAAAAAATCAATATTTTTAAAACCCCTATGTATTTCTCTAGCTATAATCTTGTACAAAATGTGTTTTTTTTTCTAGATCCAAATTTGCAGCATCTATACTGCGTATATTCTTCTGCTATATGCTATAATTCGACGTGCCTCGCGAAAAGGTGCCGAAATTTTTGAATATTTTTTAATAATAATTTAAATATACGTTAAATAACTTCCACAAATATTATAATTTTATTGCCTTTCCTTTCACCAAAAACTTTTTTAAAAGACAAAATACACGTTTTTTAGGCTGCTACAGTGGTGTTACCCCTTAAGATTTGTGTCGAATGACCAGGCAATAACAGGTACCTATCTCCCGTTAAACTTACACCGTGTAATACATTCTCGTATTTTGGGAGTATTTTTGAATGTTCAAAAGTAGCTACACTCATTCGTTTCAATACAGTCATTCATTTTAGTTATACAAGTTATTATGTTTTTATTACGCTGATTAAGACATATATTTCTGATTTGAATATGAGATCTTTAATTTATAACTTGATTTTTGTTGCTTTTAATTTTGATATTACACCTAACAATAATGACAATGACAGATTGTTGACATATACATACTCGTACATACATGGATGGATGGAATTATGTAAAGTATAACCAGTTTTATTGAATTCAAGGCAGATGCCGGCAATATTCAACATAAAATAAGTTACAATAACTATACAATTATATATGCTATTATATTTGAATATTTTAATGAAAAATATATAATGAATAATATATAATATATAATTGTGGTGAATATACGTGATAGATACTCAAGTGTCCTTTGGTAGTTTCTAAGCGCAAACGCTTACGCCACTAAAGTAATTAAAACTGGAACAATCAAATTTTACTGCGTAACAAAATTCAATCGGTCTTCGTTTACTAACCGACGGTAAAGGGCCAAATAAAAATAAAGAAACTTCACAATAAACGTCTCGGTTGGTTTCAATAGTATCAATAAAGCCTCTTATCCTGTTTAGATTTATTTGACTACACTTATGGAGAAAAAAAGAAATTGCTAACGTGTTATGTCTAGGTTGTGTATGGATACGGAATGAACTGACGTTTGAAAATGCAGGTATGTTTAACTCAGTAGTATACTCGTATAAAGGTAAACTGGTGCTAATTTATAATAAGTTAAGAAACAGACTTTTGTTCCTTAATTATCTTAAAAGCTGCGTAGTATATAGTATAAAAGCATTCGGATACCTGTTTTCTGGCCCGCACCATGCTTCGTTTCGCGGGAGTGCTTATTATAACATTGCATAATTTACTTGTGAATGTCGAAAAGCTACGCCATCGGTTCGCAAATCTACGGCGGGAGAACCGGCAAGAAACTCAGCAAGGGCTGTTTTTTTTCCCTGTATTAAATAGATACAGAGTCGTCAATTTTGAAAATGACTTCAATATTGATAAATGATGAAATCACTTTCCATTACATAATATAATTAATAAAAATATAATTTGAAAACATGCCTATATTAGGAATGCCGTGTCATACAGTTTTAAAAGAATATAAAGTTAAATTAAAATTATAATAAATACGAGTAGTACCCAGTATAGCAAAGAGCAGACTCATCTCCGCTGGCAGCACCCGTTCACGAGCATGACGCATGATCCAGCCATCCCTTTGCTCAACCATGTTTTAGGGAACGTAACGACCCGCCTCACACGACACTGCCGAAGAGATTTTAATGAGAGTATGACTACCCTTAAGCCACAAAAGGATACAAATTGCCAAAAGCAGGTACCCGTGTAAATTATCACAACTAAAAAAAAAAAACAACCGCAGGACACTTCGATTTGCCTACTTACATTTGAATAAAGAAATGGCCTTATTACCAGCCTTATTCTAATCCCAAAGCGTTAATACGATTCATCTTTAAGTATTAATTCAATTTTTTGCGTGCATGTGAAGTGCAAGTGATTTTTTATGCATGTACATTATTATTAACAAAAACAATCCGCCAAGGATTTGCAGACTAATCTATCATATTACTATATTATATATAACAAAGACTTCTCAGGACTAATACTGCTCCAATTTAGACCAATTCTTCAAGACAAGGAAAGGCCGTCCTCGTGATATTGAACTTATATAAATATCAGCAGACATCTTGCTCTAACTTTGCTGTATACATGTAAATTAGTGTGTAATTTGTGTTCAGAGTTCAGGCCCAAGCATCATCAGCTGTCGTCCTTATTTCGATATATCGATATTCAGTTGCACTTAACATACAAGGAGTAAATATTTATAACAGAAAAGCGCGCTTTTGTTATATCTCTTATTACAAATGAAACAGTGTTTTATTTGTTAATGTGTTTAGTTAATGTGTTTAGTGTAATATTTAAAATATTACAGTAATGAGAATTATTTGCAGTATTTCGTTATTGTACATAAGCTGATGAAATATTTACATCGCGAATTCGATGGCATTCGATTTACACCTCATAAAAATGGGCAAGCAAAAAAGCTCCGATTCTTTTAGCGGCAGCAGCCCATACATCAGTTTCTAAACACACACGGTCCAAGTTCGATTCCAATAGTTATGCAAATAGCTTCGGGAATGTAATGAGCGGCCGGCAGTTATTTAAAACCAGCTCGTAACTCAACCGATACTTCGCCTTGCACGGAACAACTAACGGTGTGGAGAAGACTGTTGTGATTTACATAGCTGGAGCTAGAATAGGCTATTTTCATGTTATAACATAAAAATGTTAAACAATTTTATTTATATAGTATTTGTACTGAGCAATGCAAACATTTTTTTTTTCATGAAAACGTAAGATATATATATATATATATATATATATATATATATATATATATATATATATATATATATCACGTGACCGAAAACACCGACCGCCATGATTTTCTCGGTATGACGTCTTTAGTATCAAAACTAACTAAAACTGAGTGTATGTATGTAAACAAATGAGCCAGATAACATAGCAACCAATGTAAACAATAACCTCAATTTCTCGGTTATGTAGATTTTTCTATTAAATTTTAAGAGAAGACTTACCAAAAATCTTATGTTACATTAAAATGATCTTTACAAAGATATAAATGAGATATTTAGAGAGTATTTTGTTGGATTTTGTCCTGCGAGTTCTAACCAAACATATCTCATAGAATTGCTATTCGGAACTTTAATAAACAACTTTTCTGGTATTTTCAAAGTAGAATTCTTGCAATTCAACGCTATGAACCAACGATACGGATTATTCTCATTACTCATTTTTATTTTATAAGTAATCAATTCAACACGAACTTTTTACTAAACTAAAATAAGCGTGTCTCTATCTTCTAGTGATGGTCGTCTTGAGTAACTTACTTGAGTTAACTCGAATTGGGCTTAACTCGAACCAACTCGAGTTAAATTCTCTCTGACTCAAGTTCGAAAACCGAATGAAACCGACATGGAGCGAAGTATGCCGATCATTTGAGACTATACTCATTTATAAGAAATAAGTGTCACGTAATTTATGTAGATTTGAGGTTAACTTGCTGTGCCGGTTATTGTTATAGTTATTCGTGTTTTAAATTCTGTTTTTGAAAAATGCCGGATCCTAAAAGAAAATCTTATAGTAGAACATTGTTTTTGAGATAAGAATATTGTTTTTGTTAAAACTTATAAGAACTTTGTTTTAGTTATTTACATAAGATTTTTATATATTTTTGTTAATCACTAATTGGTAGTTAATTGTCAGGAAAATATTTTTCCTTTTGTTTTTAGTAGAATTTTTCTTTATATAAACAGTTAGGTACAATACAATTTAAACTTAAATATCAACATATAATTTAACTACTGCAAGAATATTCTTTATGATAGTAATTAGTTAATTTTCTTGTTCTTGAAAATATTATGATTATAAATTAATTTATAATCAAAATACAATTATGAGCCTATGTACCTATGTACATACCTGCACCATAATGTTAATTTGGTTTTATTTTGAAAAGACTGCTGTATAGTTACATAGTTTTATTAATAATAAATATTTAAAAAAATAAAATTCAAACCAAAAATACATAAATAAATTATTCGATTTCAAAAAATAATTTCGTTTTTACTTTAGTTAGTATAACTCTTCCAATACATTATAAACAAATAATATAAAAAATGAAGTCCGTTCAATTTTTCTTTTACTATTAATGTGAAGTTGGAGAATAAAATGGCAGAAATAAAAAAACACATTAACCCTTTCATCTTGTTAACTCGAGTTCAACCCAAGTTACGTGAATTTTAACTCGGGTTAAATCAAGTTTAGACAAGAGTTAGGACATCGCTACTATCTTAGGCGTTTGACAACTTTGACATTTCTTTAATGTAGTACAATTGACGTCACAAACATGGCGGTCGGCATTTTGGCGCCCGTATTTTACGATAATATTTTGATCTTTTATTCCTGCTACAAGAATAAATATTTTGCAAAAATAAAAATAAAAATTGACTATCGCATGTAAACGAACATTTTAAAAAATATTTGAAAAAATAGTAGAGTATTGTTATAGTTCAGAAAGAAATCGGAATTTTATTTTTAATATTAATTAACATTTACGTTAACTCTTAAATAAATAAAGATAATATTAATAATAAACTAAAAAAAATAAAACTTTTAAATCAATAACAATAATCCAAAGTGGCGAAGAACTGGGATGGGATAGGAGAGGGATCAAGTATGATCTCAGTAGTTCTCATATTACTAAGGATGCTTGCTGCGTTACCTCGCTGGATTGCTTTGCTGATCTTCTGAATATGGTCAGAGTCTGCTCTCTTATCACCTGTAATGTAAATAATTTAGATTTTGGCTATCAATTTTTTTTGTCTTTCTGCCTCATGATCACAAAAATTCAAAGCCAAGCGGTATGAATATGCAATTCGAGGAAAGTGCTTCATATTTTTGCCACATGTTCCAAGTTACACAATATATTTAGTTCAATATCTTTAAACATGTGTGTACGTTTCTTACATTAAGTGCGCTTATTTATTAGTCTTTATCATCCGTTGTGATATAAGGAAAAAAAATGTTAGCATTGCCTTTTTGTGTTCTTCCTTTTATTTCTACAGGAATTGGACATATTGTTGTAAACGATGGTTTAGTATTTCTTGCATTAAACGTCAATGAACAAATAATGCAATCATGATTTCAAATTTTATACCCATATTTTGTATTGTTTTGACTACGTATTATCACGTTAAGTAACAAGTTCATATTTAATAATAAATATATAACGAACAAAAATATAATAGTATATTTTATAACGAGAAGGTAAACAAAGGGAATATCTAAGGTAGATTGACAACCAAGCATAATCGAGGGGTTCTAATAATCCGAGGGGAAATATTTTCTCTTAATTTCGACGCACGAGGTCGACTGTACTTTTCCGAATAATAAAAATCCGAAATTATGAAAAATTTCTATAGTGCTATAATCTGCATGTTACTAGTATATTTATTTTGTTTGTTCATATATCTTAAAAGTTTATATACTTAAGCTTATTTTAGCAACTAGAAACAAATTAAAAAGTGATTACTTTTGCTGCCGTGACTAACTAACTAATGTGGTCACTTTAGACCCCCTTCGTAATGAATACAATATTGATATATTTTTAGATTATAAAAATGATAAAGCTATATTTCTTCAACAATTTCTATCTAAAATTATGTTAAACTCAATCGCTGTATTTGCTATGTAGTTATTTGATTTTGAGTTTGATCCTATTTGTATACTTAATAATGTTGGCGCAAGTAGCTACTCCACGCCGTTTCGTCGAGCCCATCTCACACCTCAGCCAGTCTCGAAATTAATAACATGTATATTTTTAATTTTTATTCTCTTCCTGCACTTATTATTATTTAAACTGTATTTCGAAACATTATTTATGACTATTTATATATCATATGTTGATCATTTTTCAATGTTTCCAGACTATTAACACTTTATTTCACTGTTATTATCTTTTTGGCCGTCGCGCGTTTTGTTTCAACGTATTTATGGACCGCAATCGACGCAAAACCAGTATAACTTATTGTTTTGCGTGTTCACAATACGCTAATAGGATTTACTGAGAGTAATGTGAAACAATAACGTTCATAGTAAAATTTCTGATGCCACAAATTCTGATGAATCTTTATTAGTTCGTAGGATTAAAATTATTTTTAACTCATTAGAATGAAAATGAAGTACTCTTTAGTATTGTTATGTACCTAATACAAAAAGATACATGTTATAGGACCCTATCATCATCTCTGATCGTGATTTAGTTTAGACTTAACTTCAGTTGAGATATTGACGTGATTACGTGATTTAAATACTCGTTTTATAAGCCCCATATAGAGAATTGTGTATGTTTGAGAATTGATTTCTTTGTAAAAATTAAGATATATATATTATTTTCGTAAATTTAGTTACATGTATCTAGTAATAATAAAACTTCAACTTCGTAATTCGAAATATTGTAGAATTATGTTTCAGGTTCAATTAAGCTGAATAAAGATGATAGTGGGAAACAATACAATGACATTTAGGAACCTTTATTAAATAAAATTCATGTGAATCGTTGGGTAGTAAGTAGGTCGTACCTGTAAGATGTAAATTTAAAAGAACCAATTAGAAGTAGTTTTTTAAATTAATTGACAGTGTTACCACGAGTTCTTATTAAGAGTCTTGTCTTATTGCCTCTTAAATCAAACATCTGCAATCGCGCAATGAGTTGAGCTAAGTTATATTTATTTTTGTTCGGTAATCTGCATGATATTGCCCAGGTACAAAAAATTGATAGCGTATACCGACAGTGACAAAGCTTAAAAAACTGATATTATAAAAATATATATTGATATAATTCGTGAAGATATTTACAGTAAATTTTGCTGTGAATTTTTTTTTTATTATTTTTCTGTATGTTTTCGCCAAAAGTCGAGTTTTCGTTCGATCACAAGTCGTAAGCGATATTAGAAGTTGTTCAATAGTAAAGTATATATTTTGTAACAAATGAATGAGTAGATTCCCGAGAAATCTCAAGTTACAGTTACGAGTACTCTTGACCTGATCTTCTTTCAATATTACATTTGCTCCAAGTATGTCCATCTAGGTTGTCTCCTAACAATCGGGCCATTAATATTTGCCTTATAAATTTCTTTCATCAGTCATTTTTCATCTATCCTTTTTACGTAGGTAGGTACCCAAACACTAAGCAATCCCTTCTCGATTTTTATTATTAAAAAATAATTCTTTCACACTCACATTTCACTTATCACACTATTTTTCAACTTATCACTCCCATACATAATCATTTGGATTAGCATGCTAATATCCCTATATTAATAAGGCCACACTGGCAATAAACCAATTCATATTAGCTACTCAAATTATAATGTTGAATAGTGTATTGTCAGCAAAATAAAATGTACTTCTGATCATAAATAGCGAGAGCGTTACCACAAAAGGGTAGCCAGCGGTTTTCAGTTCTCGATTGTTTCAATACAATTATTGTTGGTTCTCTGAAATAATACACGGTCTAAATGCATTTTACTGGGAGTGTCTGTACTCATGTGCTAGAATTGGTTTTATTGTTTTTTAGTGTTACTTTTTAAGGATTCATTATTTTTATAAATCGATTTGTAAATGTATACATTCCCTTTTTTGGGGATTATGAAACAAATCCTAATGCAGACAAACTTTTCTGCAACCCGCTCTCTCCTGAGGAACGGTCGCTTTAAATTCAAGCCGCAGGGTCATTAAGTCATTAAGCTTTAGGCTGAGTTTGGTTGGTAGGTCAAATCAGTCGAGCCGTCTCGATCGGTCAGGAGCCCGACATACTCACCGTGATACTTGGTTGCGGTAGCCATGAGGGTCTCAGCCTCTCCTCTCCTGAGGGGAATAAAAGTCAAAATTCTCAATGGATTATTATCAAGTTTTAATATTGCTTCTATAGATGTGGAATTGTTATTGTCACAAATTTCTTATAATATATAGACAAATAGATATTTATATAGATGAATCAACAATCAAAACAAATTTGATTTAAAATTTGTTGAGACCTACCAGATACGTAGATAAATACTTTATTGCACACTAACAAAATTACGTATATCAAACTAGCAATCTCTTCCAGATTGTTTGTAAGGAAATTTATGCTAAAATAGCAGAGTGCCGTCAAAATAAAAAAGAAAAAAGGTTGCAATCAATGTCATTTTCTTTAACTGTAAAGATTTTGCGAAATTTCCGTTTGCATATCACTTGGATCAGGTATTTTTTTAAAGCTAAATAGACCGAACCTGGTTATCGGTGAGGGAACTTTCAGTACTATTTAAAGAAACAAAATATTTTTAGTGCTTTTAACTAGCCTAACTTAAAAGTTCTTATAATATTAGCTAATAATATAGAATAAGTTTCATACGTCTTTTTAGTAATATAGATTACTATATTACAAAAAAGAAGTATGAAACTTGTACACGTAGTATTAACTAGGGATTAAACTATTCGAGATAATAATTCAGCATATTAAATTCAAAAAGTCAAATTCTAATTCATCTGCTTACTAAGCAGATGAATTAGACTAGATATTTCTGGCTGTCTGTGTTTGACTTTATTTGGACTAGCTAGCTCTAGTTGAACTCATTAGGTCAATTAATTTTAACCTTTAGGTTCATGGTGATATTTACCCAATCTCTCAGTTGAATTTCCATGTTTAATTAGTTCCAACAGTTAACTTTGACTTTAAAATTAGGCAAGCTTTTAGTTGACTTTGTGCTATATTTAGAACAGGATATTTTCGTGTTATTATAGAACAAGAAATAAATGTATTGATGCAGATATCTTATGTATGAATATAGAGTAACTTTCCAATTGATTTAGCCAATAGCAACAGCGATAGCAATCTGTAACATATTGTTTGAAACATTTACCGTTTTATTAGGTTCGTTTGAAATCAATATGTTAATTACACATTTACACGAATTTATAATTATATATTCTAGTTAGAAATATAATATTTTAGAGTGTGTATGTAGGTTGCCTCTGTAGGAGCGTCAGATATAGAAATATTAAATAGACATGAAATATGGCTTGATCGATCTCGGGTCCCCCAAATCTCCCGAAATAAAATCCAGTCCTGAGATCACAGTTCTATCGACGCCGCCGGTCTTAGTAATCTAACTCATATCATCTTAATTACGAAATTAAGTGTAATAATCTAGGTAAACACACATATTTCCATGGAATTCAGGAGAAAATTGATTATATCTTTAAAATCATTATTGGTAAACAAGAAAATTAAGAGCTTTTCATTTTTCGAATTATTTTATTTAAAATGCGAAGTGAAATGTGTGTTTTACAACCTACAGCGCCATTCAATTAGTACAATATTTAGCGACTGCGCTAATTAGTAGAGACAATTCTTAATAGAATATTACTTTGTTATATAAATACGTCTACAAGTTTCCTAAGAAGCAAGAGCTGATATTGGAAGCATAGTAATTAGCGTTTACTTATAAGTTGATACATAGTTATGAAACTGTTCGTCCTTATGAAAGCTTTGATAGTTCAATATAAATTGAAATCTATTTTGGTTCTTTCATCGAAATAGCTTCGAAGGAAGTTTTCGAAGTGGCTTAATTTACAGCAGTAGTGAGCGAGTAGTATACAAAGATAGATTTTCTCTTAGTTGACCTAAAATTAAATGAATCAACTATGATAATACTAAGTAAAATTAAACAAATACGATTAGTTAAATCGAAACATTAATTGAACTGAACATAAAGAGTATTTATTAATACTAATCAGCACAATCGTCGTTGCAACTGTTCTTGTATCTTTATGTTCGATTTAAACATTTCTAATAGTTGACGCGAGCAGATAAATATTTTGAAGCAATTATTTGTAGTGTCAAAATAATTATGATTAATAATAGTTTAAACAATCTTCATTGTTAAGTTGCCAACTTCGACATGTTTGTTTTAACTATGGTATGTGTTAAATCGATTAATAGTTATCTTTCGTGTTAATATTGATCAAGTTCTTAGTTGGACTCACTAGGTCAGAGGTTCCTAAATTATTTTGTGTCGTAGACCCTTTGTCATATTTTTTTTTTGGTTTTGGGTAGATCCTCTACTTATCTGATATTGCATGCTTACATCTTACAAAGTTTTATAAACATATATAATATATTTATTACTTCATAGGTACTTTTATAAATAATGTTTAAGTCTGTATATTGGAAGATAGTTTAATGTAAGTAAATAGGTACTATCAGTATATGTTGAGATTTATTATCGTGGACCCTCATTTTCACTCCATGGACCCCCAAATTGATCTTTCGCTGACTTTGGGAATGGCTGCACTAGGTGAATTAGACAGAATAAATATTTTTCATGTTAAAATTGAATAAGTTTCTTGTTGAAACTATTAGATTTTTCGTATTAATATTGAGAAAGATCTATAAGAGAAGAGACGAAGAAGATGATATAAGAGAAGAATAGTAAGAATAATCAATAAAATTTTATTTAAAGTATTTAACGTCATGTTAGGTTCGTATGGAATCAAGATGCTTGTTCGAAATGATCACAATTTTGTTAGGAGCAACAAATTTTTTTTTTAGAGTTTACGTAGTAACTTTTGCTTGTGTACTACTCACTGCATATAAGTTGTCTATTTAAATGTTCCGTGTCTCGATAAAAATACAAAAATTAAATAATATTTTCGTTGATAAAAAAATGATTATCGCTAAATTTAGATGCCACTGATTGAATTGAATTTTGAGATAATCACTTATTATGTAATATTATTCGTTATCACTAAGGATATTCAACCAACAATATAGTATAATTTATCTGGGCTAGTCATTTTTCCTACCTATTACTTAGGTTTTACATACTGCCTTGTTTATTATGTGATTCGATTTCGAAAGTAACTTTATTTTAATAAATATTTCAAAATGTAAAATTACTACAGTGTATATTTTAATAATTTATGATATACACTGAATTTTGGTTATAATGACGGCGGAGGGTCCTCTTTAAGACCGTCGCTATATCCGAATGTCTCTATATCCGAAATATTAAAAAATTATGTACATACATCAAAAATAAATAAAACCATTTTTTCGTTATAGCAATAATATGACCGAGTGAAGCCCAACTCCTCGACATATGTAGACTTCCTCCAAGGATTTCCACATTCATTGTCCCCACACACCAGCGTAGCTCTCGCAGCGCATAAATGATGGCTGAATTTCCCAATTGTATGGCAATCCAAATATATAACACAATACTTTTCATGCGAAACTTATCAACTGATCATTTCTAATATTTATTTTTAATTTCAAAACTAAATTCTATTCTATGGTATTTCAACTATTTGAATTGAAGGTAAAATTAATAGTTAAAAAAACCAATTACTATTAATAAACTTAAGGATAGAATAGTTGCCGTCGGTTTTTATTGCTTTGATAACGGCTAGTACAAAGCCCTAGGTATAACATACTTGTTCAATGACATAGTACTTCTTATCAATGAGGACATAGGAAAACATAAAAGCAATCCCTACTTCATTAGAGAACATCACATTAATTGTTAAAGTACCTTGATTAAATACTTTAATTATATTTTGTATGTTTAATAATATGTTTCACATGTTAACTTTATATAGTCAAATAGGAAAACAAATCAACGTAAAGTATAACCTAGTTTTTACTAATCATAACTTCGGTTATATCCTTACGGTGTCCTCTAAAGTTACCTCAAATAAATGTAATGAAACGAATAAGCCCCTACACTCTATAACAATCGGATAAGGTTCGGATTCGCGGCATTTTCTCTTGTATATTCTTCGCCGCTTTTGATTTATTGGCGTATAATAAAACGAACTCCCTTCATCGCCTGGGCTCAGGTTGTAGTCAAAATGTGCGCCTTAAATCTATACGGGTAAAGCTTTAATAGCACCGTCGAAAACAAACTACGGGCTATAAACTCAAAAGCGAGGTGAAGTGAGATCGTTTTTAAATGTTTAATGTCGATGTCTGTAATAGATTTTTTCTTTATGATTCCTTTTAGTGTGGACGGACTGGTTAGCGTCATAATATTGGTCTGTCAAGCAGATTTTGATTAAAATGTAAAACGTTATATTGTCTTGAAGAATGTAAGCAATTTCGGAAGAATGATACTACAAGTTTATTATATGTATAGTACAGATCGATATATTATAAGTCTAATTATTATCAAAGTAGGAGGAATATAACTTATTTTCCCTTGAATGTAATGATATTGCTATGACATATGTATATTTAAACAAATTTAAGGCCAATACCCATTAGAAAATAAATGAAACGAATGTTCTGTGGCGTATTGTTTACTTTTAAAATAACAAAGGAATAGAAATTCTGTACAAAGTGAAAAAATTGACGCAAAAAGTAGCAGTTCATTGTTGTCGACCCGACAACTGAACATCGAATCATCCCCTGTCCTAAGAAAATAATTCACTTTTCCAGTAGCTACCATGGTTCCGACAAAGGCGCTGACTGACACTTGAGATGTAGTTTTTCAAGTTCTTGCCTGAATAATGCGCTTACATTTACGTATTTAGTAAATAAAATATCGAAATTTTTAATCGTTTCATAATTGAGATAACTGTATATATAAAATGTTTCAAATATTATTTGCGATTTTTATATTTGTAAAATAAACATCAACATGTAGTAATTTTGCACTATATCATCAGTGTTATACAATAATACAGCATTGAACATTACAACAGTTTTAATTTCGAAACATAGATTTGTTCAAGGTATTCACAAAAGTTCCAAATGGTGACGTAATTTTCAAAACAGAACTTTTTTATGTGTGTACTCCTATAAAAATATATCTATGTATATAGGAATTACTGATGGCGTACATATGAATTTTGACCCATTGTAAATTATATTCATTACGAAAATATTTCATATTTGAATTTTATTGAGAATATACATATTCGTATAGAATATGTTACGTCGTTCCCTAGCATTTATAAGCTCAATGGTAAAGATGAACATAGGACTGAAGAGAGTAACTAGGTCTAACTGGACTTCTGAACAAGTGAGGAATTAATTCTGTTAATCATCACACACCAAGGAGCCAAATCCTACTAAGTTAGGGCAAAAAGGGCCTAGGTCAACTATGCGAGCCCAGTGCCTATTGATCGATTAAAGGTAATGGGTATCTTTAAATTTCTTCTCAAGTGTATGAAGGTTTTCTTACCATATTTTCTATCACCACAGAAGCGTGTCATTAAGTTGTACATATGTATCTCTAAGATCGAGAAATAACATGGCAGGATCGATCCTGGGCCCCGGCATCTCCTGCTTCGAAGACCAGTGCCGCGATCACAGTGCCATCGACGTTCTTAGCCATCTTAATTACTTCTAATTATAAGTGCACTATAAGGCTTGAACCATTAAGTTAGATACTGGTAGTTAAGTTAGATTTGATTTATAGCACCAGCTGTATTTATATCGATAAAGTAATTATATAAAGGATGGTAAACACAAATACACACCAATTAAATCCCCTCATCCATGATTTGATTTCGCGTCGAGAAAATCCCGAAAATAATAACTATTTTGCGTCTTTGATATTTGAAGTGCTGTAAAACTGTAGACAGTCTACTGAGACTTTTGTCCTTTCTTGTCTGATGTCGTTTGACTTAGAGCATTATTAAGTAAGCCTATGAAATTTGACGTGCCGGCGAATAGTCGTATGTAATTGATTTCAAAAAGGCGAATTCAAGTATCCCTTAATATATCATGTACATACGGAAGCCCCTTATATAGCTTAGTTGTGATTTCCTAGTATGTAACGAAGAAAAAATCAGGTAAAAAAAACCACTAATAAAATGTAAGATTTCGCTTTTATTTCGAAATTAAAAGGTACAGTTTCTTGGAAGAGTTCAAATTGTTTTCTCACGGGCCGAGTTGTAAATGAGTGAGTTCAGATTGATAGAGTTACCACTCATAAATTCTTTATGGAAGGCAAGCGCCGTTGGTTGTAAAGGAGTATAATACGTTTTATAGTGGGCATAAATATGTATGTGGATTGGTTTTTCGAGGGCTTTTCGACTTTGATTCGCCGAATTTATTAGTTCGACGTGGAATATAAGCTGCATGTGCTCAGTTATGTAACAAAGGTCAACTAAGACACACTATTGAGTTTAGTGCCTATATTGTGATATTGATAAATAACATTCTATGAATTATGGAAACCACTTACATAGCTTACAACATTAGTGACGTTATCATAGTTACGTAATTAAGTAATTACGTTCCACAAGAAACTTTGTGATACGACTAAAAAAATTTTGGAATTTCGTTCTTTAGCTGTGCTATATTATATTGCTTCACGCCTAATTCTTGAACAACGGGAATTAGTATTAATGAGATTTGATTCCCTTACGGAGTGTCACATTACCGGCATTTATTTCGATTGATACGATTTAGAATTGTGATTTTTTCACTGCTGCAGAGATTGTAGATCCGAGTATTTGATAGTCATTTCAATTTGATATCTTTAGGTACGGGTTCCATATATAATGGGTTAGATGGATAGATAGATAGTCTAGGAAGTGATTTTATAAATTTCTTGTTACAAAGATCAAAATCCCAATAAGTAACTACAGTTCGTATCCATAAATAGATATTTTTCAACTTACAGATATGTTGTTATAACAGTGAGTCAATATATATTTTTTTGTTGTTCAATTAGGTCCGTATTACAAAATGAGTCTCAGTTAAGAATCAAGATACGCAGACAGTTGTATATATTAGTGTCTAAGAGTAACACGATACGGTACTAAGTACATGATTAGGGATTCACAATTATATCTCGTTAATACTCGAGCGACCCGCCGGCGTCGCACGGGTGCAATGCAATGAGTACTAAATACACTACAGAAAAACTGTGAACGTTTTATACGAGTATAATAAATTAAGTTTAAAAAACTAAAAACACTAAAAAAACAAGACTTTGAAATTGATTCAATTAAAAAAATAAATTAAACATATACCATTGCGGAGCTTTCTGTAAACCTTTTCAATGTATACAATACATACGTATTAGTACATTATTTTAATAAATCTCGCAGGGTTCAGCCTGCGTTTGCAATGTAAGCGGAAAAAATGAAATTCTTTACGACATCTCATTATAAACCCAAAAATAACGGTATTTCTCCACTATTTATTGGATGTTATTATACATATAAACTTTCCTCTTCAATCACTCTATCTGTTAAAAAAGCCGCAAAATCCATTGCGTAGTTTTAAGAACTTAACCATACATCATCATCCCTATATAGGGATAGAGAAAGCGACTTTGTTTTATACTATGTAGTGATGACTAACTCAAAATCAAGTTTTAGTTAGTGATCCTGAATGAACTGTTGATCACAGTATATTGGTCGAGAGTAAGTATGATATTATATTTAGAAAGTTGTGACAGTTAGATGAATTCTTCGGCAACATTTCAACACAAGTGCTGTTCCTTAACAGTCTGTATAGACTGAGATTGAGTATTCAATACCCCTTGGTATTGAGTATAGACTTTTTTGAAGGCGTATTATAATAGTGTTCATAACCATTTCGAAGGCATGTAAAAGTACAGTATTAAACAGATATTTAAATTCGGTGTACGAATGGTTAAAGGTTAACCGGTCTTTAATATTTGTTTTGTCGGTTGGTGTTCAAATCACACCTGACCTCTGCTAGCTAGGTGTGAACAATTCAGTCCCAAAACGCAGGTGCCACAACAGGCACCTTATTGTCCAGCTATTGTTTGCGCGACGTGTTAAGTGCGCACCCAAGGTTACCTGTTTAACGCTTGCTCTATAAATTGCGGCAGGTCGTATAAATAGGTTCTTTACAACAGAGAATATGCTTTGATTTGGAATTTTAATTTTGTTGATATCTGTGGGTTCATATTCATATTCGTGCTGGTCACAGCGCGCTTATAATACAAAAAAAAAACTATCATCAATGACTTAACTATTCTGTGGTCTTCCTGTCATGTCTTATAATAGCTAAATACGATGAACATAAAAAAAAAATCGTTAGCAAATACATGATCCTGCACGTGAGCTTATACAATCTAATAAAAACTGTGACAATTAGGAAGTTCTTAAAGCTTTTATTTATTTATTTAATTATACGTACAAAACAGGTTACAGCCAATTTAAAAAAAATTATAATAAGAGATATTGTTCACGAAAATCTCGGAGTGAGAATAATTTAAATTTACGAGCAAGATGGTAGTATTAAAACTTAATTGGGATAGAAGATACGGTGAATCAATTTGGGAGTGTATGATTTTATATAGAAGTCTTAGATCTTGCTGCCTTCTACGGCAGCCAAGTGCAACCAAACCGAACCTGGCAGCAAATCTTCGTAAGAACGATGTACGTTGAATGATTCATCATGAAAGAAAGCAACCTTAAAAATCGTTTCTGTATGTGTTCAATTCTATCGCTATGTACCTGATAAAAAGGTGACCAAATTGCCGCATTGTATTCCAAAACACTGCGTACCAAAGCACAGTAAAGCGTTACATAAGATGACGCCTTCTTGAGCTTAACATTCAAACTAGACAGAAGACGTCACAATAGTTATTAAAAAGAATGAAAGTATTAATTATGATAAAGGCGTTAGTAAATAATACGCGATTAATATTTAAGTACCTTCAATTTACAAACGAAACCAACAAAAAATAATTAATAATAATAAAATGATGTCTATCTTGGATTGACGGGAGGTGCGCCAGGCCGCACGAGCTGTATTCTCTCTGCACGTTGTACAATCTCTCGTACCTCTGTTATTATGTTTGTGTTATAGTAAATTTTAAAGCGCTTTCTCTTTATTTTGTGCATAAGTTAATTTCCAGGACTAACCTGGAAATTAACTTATGCACAAAATATTACACCTATATTATTTTTCGACCAATGCTAAGACCACGGTACCGTCGACGTGCCATATTACATTGAAATCTGATGTAACCGATGATGAGAGTTCTGTATTGGTTCACAACTAATAATTTGTCTTTAAATTCTAAGAAAACAAAATGTATCAAATTCTCTTTGCCCAATGTAAGGCAGGTTGATACTAGTTTAAATATGAATGGTGATGTCATTGACTTGGTAAATAATACTAAATTCTTAGGCATTACGTTAGATTCACGACTACAGTGGGATCCACATATTGAAACTTTGGCAATCAAACTTAGTTCAGCGGCGTACGCAGTAAAAAAGATTAGACTTTTAACTAATGTTGAAACGGCAAGAATTGTTTATTTCAGCTACTTTCATAGTGTTATGTCCTATGGACTGCTGCTATGGGGATCAGCGGCTAACATTGAAAGTATTTTCCTTTTACAAAAAAGAGCGATTCGTGCTATTTACTGTTTACGGACTAGAGAATCCCTAAAAGAATTGTTCAAAGATTAATATTTTAACTTTAGCTAGTCAATATAATATGATAATTTAGTTTTTGTATATAGAAACTATAATAAATTCAATAAAAACAGTGATCTACATAATGTGAATACTAGAAACAAAAATAAACTTGCCGTTCCAATGTTCAGACTCCATAAAACTAGCTGTTCGTTCTTGGGGAAATGTATATCTATGTTTAACAAGCTTCCGCAAAGTGTCATTGATTTGCCTTTATATAAATTTAAAATCCATATCAAAAATCACTCATGAGTAAAGGTTATTATAAAGTAAGTGACTATCTAAATGATCACAGTATTTGGGAATAGGGACACTATTCATAGAGCCATGTGGTAACATTATTTATAATATTGTATTATTTTATATGTGTATGTAAACATACATACGACTGTAATCGTATTAGGTATGATTGTATCTTATACTATATTGTATTTTTATATTATATTATTATAATTATTAACATTGAAAAGAGGAGATAAAAAATAGACCTTCAGAGTTTCTTGCCTGTTCTTCTCGAGAAGGCTCTCCCAATTCCGAACAGGTGTCGAGTCAATATATTTTTTCTTTTTTTTTTCCTTATTCGTACGTACGGACAAGGATTTTTGTTTTTTTTTTTTTTGTTTTGTTTGTTGACGTCAATAAGTGCCTGTAAAGGTCTATGTTGAATAAATATTATTTTGATTTTGATTTGATTTGATTTGATATAATCATACATCTATTAATGTAATTAAGGTGTTCAGTATTTAGATTGTGTTTACTTGATTTCTATCCTGCTAGGCATAATGTTGATTGACCTACATTTGCCGAGGCAATTTAACATCTATTATAGTTTATTGAAAGTTGTTCAGGATAAGCGAATAATAAACAGCAGTAAAGTTTCCAAAATGAAATAGTTCTTTATATTTAAATAGTTTGTAATTTGTAAATATTAGGTCATTAACTATGTAATTGCCGTATAATTTTCGTTCGTATTGTCAAATTGACTTTTGATTTTAAGAGTTATAAGAAGATGAAATTTTTGCAATATATTTTGACACTAATTATATTGGTCATTATTGACTACTATTGAATCTTAGAAGATTTATTATTTAAAAAAAAAGAAAACTAATGTCGACATACGTTCTTGTTAATCGTTTCTATTTTTCATTAGAATGTTTTACTTTATTGGCACTAACTTTTCTAAGAAGCTATCAGCACATTGCGGCTTACAGCGAGAGATTAAGTATGGTTCTCGAGGATCGTAAGCAAATATTTGATAGGGAACCTCATCATGTTTCACACTTGTCGTGGATCCAATAATCGCTGTCGCGAGATACTTTTCCTGCTTGAGAACCGAATCCTATACCTCTAATACGGTGATAGACATTTGGTCTTCAGTACCTTTGGAAAGTTTTGATTTGATCCAGTGTATCTTACAGACAAGCAGAGTTGATAAATATGGTAATTCATACCGACTAATTAGAGGTGATTAACTTATATACTAGAACTATGTAATAAGTAAATAAGTATTTACATAAGCGTAGCATAAAAATTGAAATATGGACGGATCTGACTGTGTCATAATTTTCATTCGAGGTGGTAGGTGGTACACTATTACATTGTCTCTAGACTTACTTGTTTAAATACTTATTTATATACAAGTGGCATCAATAAAAGTGTGTTAATATAAAAATTAAACAACGATGTTTTAAGTTATTGCATATGCTAAAAGGTAAAGTTGAAAACTCATGGTTGACTACCTAAGCTGAATGCTTATTTTTTATATGCACATTATTTCAGTACCCTCAATCGTCAACGCTTGATGGCGGCGGCACTTCATTACAAAGGACAACGGATCAAAGGGCGCGTTCCGATACACAGCAGCTCCGGTTGCACCGAGCCACCGACGAGACGCAGCCGTTGGAAATTTTAGATGATAAATATGTTTCTGTTCTAAATTCTGTGATCAGCTTCCCATAGTGAAGACAACGGAAATCTTTCGAAGAATGCGCATTTACTAACCGCTAAAAACAAATTAGTAAAATATAGAAATTTATATACATCGTATCAATTCATATTAATAAGTTTTCTAGAAAACTCAACCGACCTCACGGTTCGCATCGATCAAATTTCGATTTTCATTGATGATAGAATTGGCGCCTAATAAATTGTGTTTGATTTGGAAGTTGTAGACGCAAATTACAATTTTATTACAAATAAGGATTTTAAGCAAGTTTTTTTATACTAGTAAGGTAGTCAAATCATTTGACTCAAATGACTTACCGCCCACCTGATGCTAAGTAGTCACTGCAGTCTATCAATTTATTTTCTTTTTCTTTTACGAGTATCTTGTATTCAATTTCTCTCGGAAAACCTCGCTAGCGATCTTATTTCACAATAGAGTGTGCGTGGGAGAAAATTACGAGGGAGAGTAAAATACGTATGGTTTGCAATATATAAAAAATATTGCATATTCTATGTATGTATGTACTTCATAAAGGTATCTAAACTTAAAAATAAATATCTACTGACTTCTAGTTAAAATATCCAACATTTGTACCAGATAAGTATTACAATTTTATATAAATATTAGGATTATTTATAATTTATTTAAAAGCGGTTTATTATAAAGATTTAAATACCAAACATATTTATTACCTTGACTTATTAATTATTAAAATATATATTTTGTTGTGACTTTCCTACAGTTCCTTTGAAAAGAAACTATAAT
This sequence comes from Scirpophaga incertulas, assembly GCA_036419045.1. Lineage (NCBI taxonomy): Eukaryota > Metazoa > Arthropoda > Insecta > Lepidoptera > Crambidae > Scirpophaga > Scirpophaga incertulas. The sequence goes on along the minus strand of CM071626.1, from coordinate 10,910,448 downwards.
AAATTGTTAACTGGCAAGTTCTTATTATGTAGGAATATTACCGAAAGATTATTTACTGGAATTAAGTATGAAAAGTTTTTACTTAAATATGGAAAAGTTTTGCAGGTCAGACAAAATAGTTAATCTAAAGACTTAAAAGTGGTAACAGCACACGAATACTAGATCTTAACTTTCGGCAGTACCTTTTTACGGTCGTTACTAATTGTTAATTATTATTATTATTTTTAATTATATTATTAATTATTATTTTTTAGGAATTATTAATTATTTTTTGGAATTATTATATTATTTTTTGGAATTATTTTTAGCAGAGTTGCATTAAATGTTACTGTGATTAGATAATCATGATTTATGTACTTACTTTACACAAAATATGGGTAGAGAAATCGCGTTTTGTAATATCGCCCCACAGGAAAAAGATACAATTTTCGTCATGTTTAGGTATTCTTCTCCAAAGAGATATTTTTGAATCCAATTCGAATTTCAGAGAGAATTATAGAGATATCAGATTAAAAATAAATCAGTTATATTTAAAAACTAAGGAGCTATGATTTGAGTGCCCCGAAATACCTTCATTATAAGAACTAGCCAACTACTAAGTAATGGGAACGATATTTTGATGACGTTTGATATAGATGTTGCGTTGGTTTCAGTGTCGCGATTGAGGAGGTCAAAAAATTAACAAAATTCATCAATCAATTAAATATTGGTGTTTTAGTCATACTTGTTAATATATATTTCTATTTAACAATATTAAACTATATACGTCTCATATGTATATATATATATATCAGTTACTCTAGATAACATAATACAAGCCTCACGGTGCTTCCTTTCCAATAGGCTGAGTGGTGTTAAGCGTAAGAAGTATTTATTTAATTATGTGTTAGTGAGCACTGCTAACATAATGGAGTTTGATTCTTTTGTTACTGCCGAATAAAAAGTTTATGGTATGTATAAAATAAACAAAAACTTGCTTTATATTAATTTTATCTAAAATTTAGTTTCCTCAATTTCATTACAATTTGTTGCAATCAGTTCCAGCAACACTCCACTGACGGAGAGCGTTATGCACTCCATTAACTAAATATATATTTCCTTATGATTTACTAACACTATGTTATCCTGTTCACGCCTATACAGGAAACCTATAATTTATTTATAGAGTAGTAATTTTCTACGCATGGAAGTAATAAGTACCTTAAACTAAATAAGCATATTATCATTAAATCTCATAGCTAGTCGGTTCTAGTTGACACGAAATTGACATGAACGTGCGATCGCCAAATGCGAAAGGTTTAGTAATGCATGTTTTCTTAATTGATTATTCCATAAACAACTCTAAAGATAGGAACAAAAACTACGTTTTAAAAATATATATCATAACGCCATAATTTGGCGTTAACAGTAAAAACCCCATATACAACATATAATATGGAAAAATTTACTGTTGATTGCTTGTATTAGACATATAATTTTGTATGTTTTTCAATCGCACCTGATAACCTATATTGGAATGATTACGAGAAGAACTCGTTTGATAAATCTTAAGAAGAATATTTGCTATTGATTATTAAATAAGGATTATTATTTATTAATAAAAATAGAATTAACATTTTATATGGATCAACTGTTACAAAGTTTGGTTTTCACCGGGTCAATAACAGTGTCACAATTTATATTAATTTCTTTGGAATTAATGTAAAAACAAGTAAAGACTTTAAAGGCAGTGGTTGATCGAGATAGCCATGGTATGTTTTTACGAAGCAATACTCAATTATTCCGTCATCTTATAAGGCAGTGGCCAGTCCAATATCGCTATACTGCAGTGCCGTAAAGGTAATTTTCTTAACACTTAAAACTGTACATACTGAATTGCAAGATTTTTTCGTGCCCATAATTGAATATGTGAGCTCGTGGAATGGAACGTGGATATAAATGCGTGAAATTCATATATATATATATGTTAGTCTTAATATCAGTAGTATGGGAAACTCTTTGGGTTATGCTTTTCTGTGCTCAATGGAAATTATGTTTTTTTTTATATAGAATACGAAAACCGCTACCCTACGTCAGTCGACATATTTTCGAGACCCACTAAGAGGCATACAAATAGAAACCAGGACGTGTCAGTTGGTCTAACCGAAACAACGGTAACTTGACTGTACGTAAAAATTCTGTATTGATCAATTAATTAACTGATTAATTTAGAAATTATTTTATGTGTTTGTTACTCTTTCATGTAAAAACTACTAAAAAGATTTTAATGAAACATTACGTTAATATAGCTTATCACCAGAATAACACTTTGGCTTCAATTTATAAATATATTTTCATACCCCTAAGTGATAAGGGTAGTTAACCCCTAACATTATATTTCTAAGGATAATTTTTATAATGTGGCATCATAAATACATACAACCCTAAAATTTCACCCTACTATCACAATTATTTTTACTAGAAATTCTGTAAAACAACGTATGCCAGGATCAGCTGGTAAACAATATTTGTGTAAAAGCGTTTGAATTAACCATATATTGACAATTGAGCCGGTCATGAGAACGTGCACGTATTGAGGTTAAACATTGAGAGAAGAGGCCTATGTCCAGCAGTGGACGAAGAGGGGCTGATGATGATGATGATGATGATGATTCCTTGAGATAATCATCTCAAAGGTGCTGAGTAAGCTAGAAATACGCACGTACCATATTAGTATATAAGCCTTAGTTTTAGTAAAATAAGTGAGTTATTATAATGGAGACCATAATAGACGATAACAGACTATAACTTGAGTCTCATTATGTCTATTGCCTAAACACTGGCAAAACAATCAAGCAGACTGCCCACATGATGGTAAATGATTATAATTTCATGTATATATGATGGTAGGAACGGTAGTGTACGTTTTTTACTGGGCAACATGTTAGGTATAATTTAATAAATCATGTCAACCATAGAACGCATACAACTCGACACAGGCCTATCCAAGGGTCTCGCTAGATTGGTATTGTAATCATAAGTGTTTGTTTTAGACCGTCTTCTACCATGCTAGCCTACTATATACTAGGGTTGGTGAGAAAGGCCAGAGCTTCGTCTGATAGTCGCTAGGATACACCACGAGCAGGCGAAGATGTCGTGATTAGAAACCTCATACAACTTAGGTTTCATCTGGGTTATATTAATGCGTCGTAACGTCTTGACATTATGAATGAATATATGAAATCGATAAAAATAAAATAAAGAAGATGTTTTCGAAAGGAAAGCAATACTTTATACTTGAATATCGATCTTTAGAAAGCTTCTGTATCGTGTAAAATAGTAATAGGTTTTCGTAGTGCAATTGTAAAGTTGGATGTGTTGGTTACCGTACTAAGCTGGTTTACTAGATGTAAGTACAGTCAGCAATACGTTTACACTTCTATTACGAGCAAACAATTTTATTACGGGTGATATAACAGTTGTATCATCGCTGTGTCAATATACAAAACAAACTAACTTAATTTTGTTCTATTAAGACAATTTAATTTTTTTAGAACTTATTCTAATAAGAATACAGAGTCGATAAGAAAAAGTGCGATTGTGAAAGATAAAGGAAATGGATTCTAATAGGATTCATTTCTACTCAGACTTTACAGTTAAGTGTTTCACTTAACAAGATATTGTTTTGTGAAATTAACCTCCTGAGTCATTCAAAAGATTCACAGTTTTCAGCTCCGAGTCAAGAATTATTTCCTCCATCCTTTTATCAGGCAGGCAGCGATGCCGACCCTATAACAATAGGTGTTGCCGATCCAGGCATATCTTTGCTGATATTTCCGATTAATTAGCATCTTCAAGACCTGCTACGGGCAGCATCTGTGTCGCCTAAACCACCTTATTTATCTTCTTGGGAGCCTTTTGCTAGGGTTTAGTCGAGTCCATCCATCCAGGCCAGAGCTACTTTGGTGTATTGTGCTCTTTTACATTCTTGGGAGAAATGATTCCTCAGCAATAAGGCTGACTATTTCTAGTGAATAAATTTTTTCTAGAAAATAAAAAATTGTATATCCTATGAATCAGGTATCAGGTGTTTGCACATATGCCACTGAGACACAAGTATTCAAAGAATATCTATAGAAGAATTAAAGCTAATAGGTTTAGGGCGGCTTAAAAACATAAATTAAGATTATAAACGTTGCCCCGCTACTTGTGAAGCTGGTATATAGCGGGGCGCCTGCGTATAAAGATGAAGCATTGAGTTTAGGGTGCAGGAGCGTCTGAGGGGTAGAAAACGGCGAACGGGGGCACCCTTTGTGAAAATGCGGCATTTCCCGGCGCCGCCGGGAGAATTCTGAACGTTTAGCTACTTTCAGACGAAATCATGAGTATCTAATTACAGGTTCGTTAAACGTATCTATTTCAATACATAATGTGCTATGTTGCTTTATCCATATGTGTATCATGTGTTTGTAATTGAATTAATTTTGAGGAAAGTTGTGAGCCTATTCAAAGAGGTTGTTGAGCTTTCAACGACATTTTACAATGGCATCAATTGTTAAAGAGCAAGAAAGTGAACGTCAGCCAGAAAATTGTTTGACGTGTCAAACCAGCAAGAGCTAATGGCATTTACTTTGAATTAGGTGTTAATACTGAAAATAATAATTACCTTTTCAAGTATTAATTTCATCATATTTTTTTGAATCGTTCCTCAAACGAAAGGTTAATATGAGATTTTATTAAGGATATTTAAGTACATCTATTTAGTATTAGTAGAAATATTTAAACTTAAATAACTAATTAAAAGCTGTAAATTTTACAATATATTCTTCGTTGTGATTTTATATACAACTAGCTGTGCCCGCGACTTCGTCCGCGTGGAATGTAATAAAAAAATACTCCTTAAACCTCCTACGTTACTCCTTATTACATAAGCTATCTGCCAGTGAAAGTCCCGACCAAATCGGTCTAGCCGTTCCAGAGATTAGCCGGAACAAACAGACAGACGAAAATTTTAAAAATATGTATCTTGGTATGTGTACCGTATATACATTCCTATGCATGTAGTAGAAAGCGGTTATTTTAATATTACAAACAGACACTCCAATTCTATTTATTTGTATAGATAATTGTTTAATTGGTGAAGCAATGCTGTCCCACTACTGTGCTTCCTCAATTTTTTCTACATGCGTTAGTCTCATATTATCTCGAACAAACCAAGTACAATCTATTTTTTTAGTACATGGTTACTTAAACTAATTAGTTTAGTAATTACTAATAATAGTACTTTATGAGTAATAGTTTGTTATTCCAATGTATATTGATTGCTTTCTAATTTATTGATAGATAATTAATTTTAGTTCAACAAAAATTAACTGACCTAACTATAGTTGCACCTTACACTCAATAAATAAATATGAGCGGTGAACTGCGAAAGAATTTAGAATTCCAATTAATTTTATTATATCATTTATGATTATCATAAAGTTATCTTAGTAATTTCTCTTCATTTTCTAATATTTTAATACTTATTTGGCCATTTTTGATGGATGCGGTTTAAAACAAAACATAGGTGATCATTGAAATCGGCTTAACTTTTTGAAGTTATAAGTGATGTAATAACATGATTCTTTTTACACGCTTTTTATTGACTTACTCTGTCCGTTTGTTTGTTTGTTTGTTTGTCATGATCAAATGTAATCGATTTTTCGACCACTTCTACTGCTCCAATCGAGCTCAAATTTTTTTTACATGTGTATTCTAGATGACAATACAATATTCAATCATTTTCGAATCATAAAAATACATAATTATGTTGTAATAAATTAAAAACTTTTTAATATGAGAATTGGTTCAATGAAGCAAACAGATAGAATTTGATATAATGCATATGTTTAATTCTAATACTACATTTTCTGAACAATTATGTACATTTCTTTATGTTTGTTATAATAATCACGAGACTAAAAAGTAGTAAATAAAAAAAAATTAAAAAAACTTTTTAAAAAACACGCTTTTTACGCAAAGACTAAAAAACGTTTGAAAAAACTTTTGTTTGTTATAAAGACTAAAAAACATTTGATCTAAAAAGTAGTAAATAAAAAAAAATTAAAAAAACTTTTTAAAAAACACGCTTTTATTAAAAAGACTAAAAACCGATCTAAAAGCTTGAAAATAAAAATAAAGTCACGCTTTTAGAAATTTGGGTACATATCAAGAAAAATTTCTGATGACAAAAAGAAATGTAACTCAAAAATTTGTCAATAAAATTTAGCAAATTAGTCCAAGAACTCAATGACTATAAAAGCGTGGGGTGTAAATGTTAAGACCATTAAATGAGTAATGTTTAATTTTGAACACCCCACGCTTTTATAGTCATTGAGTTCTTGGACTAATTTGCTAAATTTTATAGACAAATTTTTGAGTTACATTTCTTTTTGTCATCAGAAATTTTTCTTGATATGTACCCAAATTTTCTAAAAGCGTGACTTTATTTTTATTTTCAAGTTTTTAGATCGGTTTTTAGTCTTTTTAATAAAAGCGTGTTTTTTTAAAAAGTTTTTTTTAATTTTTTTTTTTCATCTATATAGATTAAGTAAGTTAATAATTGTGGTGTAAAAAAATCCTTTTCTTTAAATGAAAAAACGAAGTGAAACATATTGTTTTTAAAAACAAATAAATTTCGGGGTTATCCTCGGTTTCGTATAATCATTTTTAATGACTGCGCGTTCCACGTCCAGATTGATGTTATTCTTTGACTAAATATAATTTGTCAACGTAATTTGGTCCTTATGTCGTCGCCTTAGAACGCAGAGTTGACATCGTCCATCAACAAGGAGATAATTGTCACGGTATAACGAGATGAAAGCAATGGTGTCTATTTTCGGGTGACTACACACAGTTATGTGGAGAGAATATTAGTTGCAATACTGTGTATAAATTATTTTTTTACGTTTTTATTTCTGTAAATATTAACATTTCAAATTTTGCTAATAATTCTAACCAGAAAATTTAGTTTAAACTTTATAAATAATAAATATATTTTTTAAATATAATAGTCGATTAATACAGATGTATTTTGTTGTGTTAAATAATTAGTAATCATTATTTTTCAATGTTACTAATTTGCAACATATAACCATAAACAAGTTTAATAACATATAAAAGTTTAATAAAAATATATAAAAAAAAATCACTCGATTGTGGCTGTTTTTTTGACCCTCCCTAGGTAGTATAATGATATTGCTGCATATATTTTGATGTTTCTTGAAACAAATTTATTAACATTCAATCAAACTACCCATCTTAGTATATACTAATAAGTGAAGATAGTTGCCTATAGTACTTATGATTGGTTTTTGTGATATTTGCAGAAATTCTGCAAAAAACACAATTTAAGTTGCGTACTTGAAATATAAGATGTACGAGTATAGTCACGATACCCAATAACTTTACTGCCATTTCTTAGCTTTCAAACCGAAATAGTAACGCAAGCACTACTGCATACGTCAGAAATACTTTGATGAAACGAAGATCACCAGGCAGAAGCCTCTGATATAGAGCCGGTGTTTATTTCATTTAATACTAGAATAATTTCGGAGCTATCTTTTAAACCGTTGATGAAAAATGAATTGATTTATTAATTATGTTTAATAAAAATCACATATTTTTAAACGCCTGCACCATGAAGTAATACACAGCTTTTTGAAATGATACTTTAACAATACAGATTTAGTTAATATTTTTCTGTGCATTTGATCGACCGAAAATCAGAGTAAGCTGATCAATAACACATATCGTTCACGTTATGCCATCCTATCTGCCCGTGGGTGTTTCTTCTAATTATTATAAATCCATCGCCGGTAAGACGATGTGAAGTCGTGTAGTTTTATTTGCATCAACACAACGTGTTATACACACTATGTTTTCATGTTCCACTTCATACGTGGCTCAATTTCGGTAATTTAATAGTGAAAAAGGGAAGCATTTCAAACGTGAATAAAACTTTCATGTCAGACCATTACTTATTTATTTTTTCCGTAAGTCTTTTCGGAACGCCTAATTAATTTGAAGTGTTTTGTTTAGACTTCGTATCGTAAAACAGATAATTTGATTGTATTAATTTACACGAAGCAAAGTTTGCGTTTCATTGGAGATTTTATTCTATGAAATGTTGAATTAATGTTTGACGCGACAGGCATATTTAAAGACAGTAACAATTTGAAACTTAAGTGGCAGTGGTGAGGATATATTGCTCGCGGGAGTGACGATCGCTTGGGCGGAAAGGTCCTCAAATAGTAGGCATATTTCGGGCACCACAGTTTGTAGAGTCTATATTAGATGGGCTATCTGCCCATCTAATATAGATTTTGTGAGAACCGTAGGATGGCGCTGATATTGTGGAGATCTTTGAATCCAGCCAAGGTCAATATCCAGCAGTAGGTGTATACTAGCTGAAATGATGATAATGATGTTGTGATAAAGTCTTAACCAAATTCTTAAGTACCAATTAAATACTTTATTTTTTACTTCTATATGCCAAAATATAATTAATTAATTAAGGATATTAATATTGGTTAACAATAATGTAAGGTTACATATTTACATTTCAGTCGTCAGTTTTCCAGTACCACTTGCTGCCTATGGAAGCGTAAAATTCCCTGTCATGTACAAAGGAATTGCACAGCTTGATTTCGCCTCTCCTTTCTATCAGGCTGTCACACAATAGAGACGCGAGTGCCATTGATGCATGATTTATATTCCTATAATTCGTAGTAAGCGCTTTGTATCCAGTTACAATCGGATTGGAGGAGGCTGCGCATTGTTCAACATTAACTAAACTACGATCAAAGACAAACTTCTTTAGAAATAGAAAATGTCATTTCGTAAAATATGTTACGACTGTTAAATTAATAATCTTTATAATACAAATATACTGACAAGTATCTACAATTCAAAATATTACTCGTAGCAAAACAGTTCGTCGACAAAAACAATATAAAGTACTTCTGACTGAACTGAGTTGGAAATCGATATCGTGAAGTAGGTACATTGTGCGATACGGTTACGCCGAAAACGGAAATAGGGGCGGCGAAGGGCAATGTTTGAGTCGAACCGTGTATAACTATGAGCATTGGTAGCGATGGGGGCGACCCATACTATCGAGAGAGTGAAGCACTGAGCCGTGAGTTCTCACTATCGGTCGAATGTCTATGTGGTCCGGTGACATTTAACATTACGGTCGCATAATTGTTTACAATCAGATGGGATGACAGCATGAACAACAAAGTTCAACGATGATAACAATGTATATTGCGCCGCACTGTACAATTCAAATACAGTTGGATTTTCTTGGCATTTTCTCAATTTTAGAGCTTCTATCTAACATATAATAGCTTAAGTTATATCATATCACCGCGTAATTAATAATGACAATATTTTCGGGAGGCAAAAAACCATTGTGTAATTTTGTACCAAGATAAGAATGTCCTTTTTTCTGTCGGTCCCTAGCTAAACATAAATGTTAGGTGGAGCAATATTTTTAATGCAGTTTTGAAGCTGACTTATTGGTCAACCCCATGGTTTGCTTCGTTTTAAATTTCAAATTCAGATTTATGAAAAAAGAACGTGATAGCTTATAAGATGGTATAAGTCAAATATGCGCCTTGGTTAAGGGCAAGAGTAGTAGTCTAGATTTCGAAAGAAATCAACTTTTTATCACCATGAGATGTTTTATTAATAAGAAGTATTGCCTACAAAGGCACCTATGACAGCCGTCATGCGATTAGGCATATAATTAATCAGTCTCACTATGAAATTCTGAGGTATCATCTCCCATTCCTCTTCGATGGCAGTTTTTAGCTCCTGTATCGTTTGTCATCGTGGAAGTAATATCATTTCATACCTTAAGCATTCAGCATGTTCTCTAGAACGATGTCAATTTCTCATACCAAGTCATACATAAGTATATAGAACCTTTATATTGACGAATCCTTTATTGTACATATGTATATTTTTTTTGTTAATTGATATAATAAATAAACTACGAAAATAATTTTCTATTAATATGTCACCTTCAGCGATTCGTTCTTCCTGCAGGTAATTAGTAAACTCGATTCCGTCTTTCTAATTATTGCTCCTCAATTATTTTTGTTTTGACATTACGGTTCGTTGTGGCCGGAAAAAAGGATCCAATGTACGCCTTAATTAATGTTTATATCACATCTACAAAATAACCGTAATTAGTATTATACGAAAACAACGACAAAGACAAAATCCCCTTAAAATGAATTAATGTGACATTTATAGCGCATGGTACATATGTAATGATATAAGATGGAATTTGGATGAAATTGGCAGAAGAACTAGGGAATGGGGGTGCGCAAGGCACATTGCTTTAACGGTTGTTAGGGCGGAAAGGTTCTCTAGTGGCACGCCGGACACCGCAGCGTTGATAGGTTTTGTAATATGTTTCCTAATAAGTTCGATATTCTATTCTTCTTGTTTCTCTTGCCCTGTTCCCAATTTTATTTGGGGTCGGCGCAACATGTCTTTCTCTTCCACTCTTCTCTATCACTCGTCATTTCATCATCTATCTATTTCTATATATTCTTCTTCAATATATCATCATTCAAAATCCATCTCTTCTTCCGTTCTCTTGTCCCTACACACCCAACTAGTAACATGGTAACATGATTGTTCTTTGTTCTTAATACGTGCCATACCAAAAAGGTTGAAATTATATTAAGTAGCCTGGAATTATGTAACTCCGTAGCCGAGTGGTAAGTACGCCGGTTTGTGTGGTGAATGTTAGGCACAAATGCCTTAGTGATGGTTGTTGAAATATATTTTTTAATCTTATATTATTTTTATTTATTTTTATTTATTAACTACATTTACCTTAATATTACTTGTTTTTATTGCTATAAGGCAAAAGAATATTTTATAATGAAATAACGTAATAATCCAAAATCAGTAACAAAAATGATTTTTTATGACGTTGCTCAATTATCTATATTTCGATTTGCCAGCTCTATATGAAATATGGTAGCAAATTACGCGGAGCTTTTTAGTCCATATGAAACCGTTTGTAATTGGAGTATGCAGACACATTTCGTAAATAGACTTCGTATTCGTTTATTTTCAACATTCTGATACAAGTGTTTTACATCGCAATGTGTGAAAAATTAACAAAATGACAAAAAGAGAACTTTCCACAGCTTTGTATGACACGTAAAGTTATTAAAACTGGTACTATTTTTCGTTTTTATACTCTGATTGAAACAATTCTCAGTTTATCTACACCACTTGTATCAATGTTAATTCTTTTAACGTTATTAAATTAGATTTAAATAGTGAGGTGTGATGGAAAATTAAAATATGTTAATAAAAAGAAATTGCCATGTTGAAGTTCATAACATCAAGAACCTAGCCTATCAAAAGGAAATTAACCTACCTAAAATTTCACATACTCTCAATCGGCAGCGTACTCTTTATTCAGACAAGTAACTACTTGCTATATCTTCTGTATCATTTAGGTATAAGCAGATTACATATTGTAGTAATTTTCGCCAACTCCTGATTGATTGTGTGAACACAAGCTGCTGCAAAATGATAGAATTATATTATAATAAAGCGGTCAACATGTTAGAAACGAATGTATATGGTATAATAAGTATAAGTCATAATATATACTAATGTATAACAAATAATAGATGTTATATTATACGCACTTATTACATGTGAATAAATGTGAGATAGGACGATGTCATATCACCGTAATTATTAACAGCTATGTTGGAATTTGCACTTACGCTTTTGAGAGGATAGGGTGAGTACATGTTGCACCTTTGATTTGTGGATAATATTGTAATCATAGTTAAAAACATAGAGGAATCGGGTACAATGCTCGAGCACCTTAGTAGATCTTAAAATTAAAATGGACGATACGAAAATCATGTTGAATTCTTGTGCAGCACACATTTTTGGGAAAGTTTAGACTTTATATATAAAGTCGTTGATGAAAATGTTTACTTGGGACTAATAGTCAATTAGGCTAAGTGTAACGGTCAGAAAAATATCAATTGACCTATCAAACTGATATATGCGTGTCATATTACAATGGGCCTTATAAGGTGCCTCCAAATTATTGATCAGACAATAGAGCGGGCTATAGATCGAAACAGAAATATTGAATTGCGCAGACGAATCAGGATTACCAACATAACCTGAAAAAATACGAACGGTAAGTTTAAGTGTGTAGGGTACATCACTTGTAGAGCTGACGGTCCTTCCTGTGAAATAGATTACGAGTGACAGGTTTATATCTGTAGGTGCAGGGTTAGTACACTACTCATAAAGTGAACAACTCACAACGTGAATCACAGAAGTTTGAAAGAAGATACAATAAAGATCTTTATAAACCTACGCTCTATAGTATATCTTTAAACGCAATGGCTAAATAATCATTAGAATTTGGACAGTATATTATGAGCAATGTTGCTCAAGTATTGAGGCATACTAGGATCGTTTGAAACTTCTAAAAAAAATTTAAATATATGTATCAAGATATGTATGTTTATCCATTTTTATACACTTTTAATATCCGATTCAGGGATGGAATCTTCTAGTCACAATTATTAACTTTTTATTATTCTATCGTTTTGAAATTTTGCATATATATTTTCAGCACTTAATTTTTTTTTATAGGATAGGGCAGCAAACGAGCAAACGGATCACCTGATGGTAAGCGATAACCGTTGCCCATGGACACCCGCAACACCAGAGGAGTCACAGATGGGTTGCCGGCCTTTTAAATGCGAATATGCTCTGTTTTTGAAGGTTTCGATATCGCGATACTGCAGGTGACAATTCATTCCACAGTTTAGTAGTGCGTGGCAGAAAAATCCTGGAAAAACGCACTGTGGTGGACTGCCAAGCGTCTAGGTGATGAGGATGAATGTTATGTCGCGTAGAAGGGCGACGGAAACTCGCAGCAGGAATTAATCCGAGCAATTCCTCGGAGCACTCCCCGTAATATATGCGATAGAGGATACATAGCGAAGCTACATCTCTACGCAGTGCCAAGGAGTCCAGCCGACATGAAATATCCGGGCAGTCGACGATTCGGGACGCTCTCAGTTGGATGCGGTCCAGTGGGAGAAGCTGGTACTGGGGAGCCCCTGCCCAAAGATGAGAACAGTATTCCATATGAGGCCGAACTTGCGCCTTATAGAGCTGCATTCGGTGGGCCGGTGTGAAATACCGCCTCGATTTATTGAGCACACCAAGCTTCTTTGTGGCTATTTTAGCCTTATCCTCTAGGTATCCGCGGAATTGTACTTCGCTCGATATGTCGACACCGAGAATTCCAATATTGGCTGAGGCAGTTAAGGGAGAGCTTTCAAATCAAGGTGTTGCGATAAACGGTAGCTTTTTTGTCTTAGTGGGGTTAAATTGGACCAGATCAAGTCTACTCCAATCTGAGACTTTCTATAAAGAAGTCTCAATTTGAGACACAAGTTTATTTCGATTCTCGTCGACGTTTTCCCGAGGCAAATTTTGTTTTTAAAGAAAATAATACATTAAAAAATCTTTTTATATTTAAATACACTTTCTATTTAAAAGTAGTTCTACTGATAAAGAAAATATCACATAACATATAAGCATGATATGAGTATGATGCATATTATCGAAACAAGGGCGTATTTTTGTTGCACAACTTTCCAGCAGTTCGAGTGTCACCATGTTTTACACGTATAGGAATGTCATAAAAGAAACAAAAGTCATCATGTCATTTTTACACATTTAAATAACTACGTTTATTGGGTACGCAAACAGGAGTAAGCAGGCATACGCGCGCTTCAACATTAAAGGATATTCGCTACATGTATATATATATATATATATATATATATATATATATATATATATATATTATATATATATATATTTTAAAAATATTTGAAATTAGACAGATTTGAAAATTAACTATATCGTATATTAGTATTGCATCATCATCATATCAGCTTTCCATACCGGTTGGTCATGTGTTGCTAGCATCCAGTACCTTCCTGTAATAAAGTCATCTGCCAATTTTGTCAACGCTGCGGTGTCCAAATAAGTAGACGAATAGTTTGTATTTAAAAAAATCTGTAATTGAAATTTAAATATTGTTATCTTTATTTGGTGTACTAAGTCTAAGACAGAAAGGTACAAATACAATATACAAGTTACTCAATTTCTTGAATCAAGAAAAGTGTACCCTATATACATACAACGTACACCCTTATAATACCTATTAGCTAGATAAACTGTCAAATTTTAATTCTGTATTATATATAATAAAAATGTACAATGATATAGCATAATTGTCATTTAAATGAGTTTCTAATGTAATATTTAATTAAAAAAATATTTTATAACTTTTCGAAGATTTTTAAATAACAATATATTAGTTTCAAGCGATTAAAAATGAAACTATTGCAATACAAAACTATGAAATAATATGATACTCTACACGTAGTTTACTTTGATAACATATTGGAAGAACATCTTTGGTTGCATTAAACGATTTTGGAAGCTCTTGCAAATTTGTTATGTAGCCAGCATTACTATCAAAAACACAAACTAAGTCAGAAGCCTCCGTTCTGAAACTATGATCAATTCGGAAAAGCATGTACAAAAGCGAATAAATGGCTACGAAAATAATAAAATATCTTCTATCCAAAATCGTCAGCCCGTCTCCGTTTAGGAAACAAGATCTAATTGCAACGTTCTGTACTAGGGTAACTCTCCATACGCAATTGATTACGAAGATTTAATTTCAAACCTTTTTCATCTAACCAGTACTGAAAACTAAGGAACATACGTCAACACGAGAGTTGTCACAAAATTGCTAGTCTGATAACGAAATACCTAGGTTGGAATTAACATTTTTATGATGTCTTGTTAATAGGTTAGTATGCATAAATATTAAAGTCTGTACTGTATTTTTTAAGTTTACATTAAGTGTACAGTCTTTGTAAGATATATTTATTGTCGCGATTATAGCAAAGTTTGTGAATACATTAACAGTTCGCGATTCACATTTTAAGCTACTTCCTGATTTGTTGTCGTAAATAAGATTAAAGTCTTATGTTATAATCTTCATGTTACATTTTCTAAAGTGGCCATTAATATCCCGCTGAGTAATTAAAGCACATTAACGTGTTGTTTAGAATTAATAACAGTGGCCGAGTAACCACGGGTGGCAACATCTGCACCTAACATAATTGTATTAATTTTAATTCCACAAAACGCTGTTTTCATATTAAAAATACATTAATTAGTATTATCTGTTTGTTCATCTGTATCACACGAGCGAGTTTGAGCTCTTTAATGAATTAAAAACAATTGCTCGCGTTATTTTGCGTGGTCACTTGAAATATGTTATTTCGGTCTGATGAAATCTTTTTAATTTCCTGTCTTAGGAATACTATTACGGCGGTGATGGTAAAAACGTTTTTTCACCGTGAAATAAATTGTTAATGGAACTTACACAATAAGTATCTAATTATACGACATTGCTTAAAATTTGTTGTTATTATAGGGCAATATAATTTAAAAATAATGATGGACTAAAGCTGATGTTAGTACAACTGTGTACATTTTTCATTAGTTGCTTGTTTATGTAGTCTTAAAAAATATGACAACGAGTCGTTTCTTTGCATTAATCGGTTTGCCACCAATTACTTGTGTTGTAGGTACATATATTATAAAAATAGTTCCCATGACACAACCAACTATTTCAAATTACATTAAAAGCTATTCCGTTTTCAATCTGTATGGAACAACTTTCGCCTAGTAACACGAAGTTGCAAGCTGAATATTATTTGAAACAAACAGAATCAAAAACTAACATACAGAAAAATTTATAATTTATAATAATTCTAGTATTTTAATGACTTAAATCAACTGGAACAAAACAAAAAATCATAAAGTTACGAAAGCTAATCTGAAAAGTCTTAAGTGTTGTGATTTATATAAATGAAAAATATTTATTTATTGTAGTATATAAAATTTATATAATTAGATAATTTAATATAAATATTTAGTATAATGTAATACAGCTGTGCTTGTAATTTTTTTCTTTCCGTGCTAGTTATATAAGACTCATTGAACAAGCCGACACGGGAAAATGAAGGCCTCGTCAAAATCAATACAGCTATCAGGGAACCCGGACGGAGATACACGAATTTAGCGGAATGTGATATAATGCAGTAATTGTTTTCAAAACATTTGGTTCATTAATTTATGTCATTATAATATACATTAGAGTATTAGACAATTAATAAACATCGTTTAATATTTGATAACACTATGTAAAAATTGTACATTAAATTCGATTTTAAGTTAGGACTAATTTACGAAAAAAAATCTCACTGATGTTATTTTCATACAAACATGATTTCTTCTAAGTTCCACTATTGCGAAATGTGTAATTTATGAGATTTTAATGTTTCAATTATATTAAGTTGTTAGATGAGATAAGACGTACAATTATTACTATAATATTTTGAAAATGGAGGAATTGTCTATCAATTCTTTTTCAGTTTAAAAACCCCACTTCGACAAGTGTCACCGCCGTTGTTTATCTGTTCATTTTTCCTAGTTTTTGACACTTATCAAACTTTTTTCTTCATTGTGAAGATTTTTATAGGCCGTTATTCAATTATGAAAACCATTAAAATGCATTGTATTGTATTTTTTTTAAAGTAGTATTAATTTTGAGGATGCACCTATATTACTCCTAGATTACATGCTTCAATAGTGTGGAAACTATTTGCATGTACAAAATTAGGATATGATTTGCAATAGAAACGAAATAATCGATTTCGTGGTCTTGTGGTAGAGAAATCATGAAGATCAGTTTGTTTGGTGATGAAGGTAAAGCTTCAGAGGTTGCGTCTAGCTACCAGTTTTTTACCTCGGTGTGTAATATTACTTATGGTAATAGTGTTGCTTTCCGTTAATTACAGGTGAGAGAGACAAACAATAAATTTGAACTCTATAACCTAATTACATTAAGTCGTTAATTATAATAAGCTGAGAGAAGAAAAGCTGCAAGTGTTTTGATAAGAAATAAAGTGGAATTTAAGTTATTCAGACTATTAGGATTACGATCAACACCTCGTTCATTATAATTGTACTGGCTCTATTATGTATTTATTTGCTATCGTTACAATAGGGCATGATGAAGAGTAAACAATAGAAATTACGTCAAAATTTCAATAATTTTGACGTGACATATACTTACAAAACTTGCCGTAGTCAATACTGGCTGCAAACTAATTGTTACATGAAGATCATAGTAGCTACATAGCCGCTACATTCAAACATACAAACATATATAGGCTATTTCTTGCCTTTTATTTGGTTTTATTTTAGTCAGCTAAAAATTATGGATAGAAATAACATTATCGTGTTAGAATTCGTTACGTTGCGTAAGTTACGAAAAATTACAAAAGCTCACTAAAATTGTAAGTCATATAACTTGTCTAAGCTAAAATTATTATAAAAATGACTCATGAAATTTATAATGATGACGTCGATTAAAAAAGGACCAGATTGAACATACATGTCGAAATAGTAATAGGTAGGCGAATTTGCAATACTTGTAGAATACAGTACGAACACTAAAAAGTTCGAGTCAGCGTAGTGCAAATCCGAATGAATTAACAACAATATCTACTGTAAGCTCCTACCGTAAATTGTTTGCTTACATGTTCAACCGACACAGAAGTTTCCGAATCGCGGAGCTGTTGTTGTTTCATAATTCTCGTGTAACTGTAGCTGTTCAGAGAAACATTGTACAATGTACCCGCGATTAGAGATTGTACCGGTATGTTACTACGTTTTCATTTAAGTTTGCGGCGAGCAAGTCTCGACCTTATACCTACGTAATACGAGTGACTCAGGTTATACGGATTTCCGAAAGGGTAGCAAAACTTTGAACCGAACGCTAAAAGAGGCATTTCATAGTTCGATATGGAGTGTGTGTTTTCATTGCCTTGGTAACTTTACACAATATGTATGAAGTGGTCGAAATTAGAGGAAATTAGTGAGATTTTTACTTAATAAAATTATACTTAATAAAATTTTACTTATGGTTGGTCTGTAATTTTATAATTAAAAAAAAACCATCGTATTATAAAATATTGATTGATTACTATAA
Organism: Scirpophaga incertulas; assembly: GCA_036419045.1. Classification (NCBI taxonomy): domain Eukaryota; kingdom Metazoa; phylum Arthropoda; class Insecta; order Lepidoptera; family Crambidae; genus Scirpophaga; species Scirpophaga incertulas. Next base: position 10,892,258 of record CM071626.1, on the reverse strand, counting down.
TAGTAAGTTTCCAGTCAGTCATAAAAAAATAAATATATCAATTTATTATTTAATAAATAATGTATTGAAAAACAATTTTTAATTAATTGTTAAAGTAGGAGGTACACCTATATAATGTTGTAATCGTTATAAATGAAAGCCAAAAAAGTTGATATGAAAAATTAAAATCTCAGGTTCACAACAAATTGTGTTCAATAAATTTGAAATTTTCAAACACCAACATTCTTTCACCAACTTCAGTCTAACTTTTATTACACCCGACTAGTATTCTTATCACAACATAAAATAAAGTTTATATTGAAATAAACACTATTCAGAGTTACGACAGTGTGTTCAGAAGTAAATTTATTCTATCATAGTTCGTAAGTGTGATGTTGGAATTTTGCTTTCTCCGTCGCGCTCATTGGATTTCAGTGGGGTAGCCTGAGACAGGTATATTGTTGCTTGTAGTTGTTTGAAAGCCGCATGCAGGCGATACGCTCACTTGATTGGTCGGGCTGAGATCAGAGGTGTGGTTTCGGCGCAGCATCGCGGCGCCCTTCAGATGCTTGCCGAAGCTCAGCAGTGCCGCGTCCAAATTGAACAGTTGAATGCGTATTGTAACCGTTTGGCAGCGTAACCGCGCCGCGCGACATTATCAGTTCGTGATACTGCTTCGGAGGTAAAAATGAATAACATGTGTCATCACGAATGATCGGTGTGCCGTAGATGTATGTAAGCAATTTTCAATAAATACAATGGACGTTTCGTTACGGCCTTATCAATTATTTTATTAGTTGATAAAACTTTTAGTTTGGCACGAACTTTTGTTTTACGTTACTCGCTGCAGAAAGTTGCATATAAATATAAATATATTTATTTTCATTTAACTTGGAGCTTTTTTGGTTTACAACTACATCTCGTAGCATTCTTATTCTATTCGTAATAAAAAGAATGAAAGATTATTTAATGTAGAATTGCAAATATCGTAGTGAAAACTACCTTATTACACAACAGAGTTATGTATCTATATAGAGACATAGGCATCTATATAATCAATTCACAAAGAAGCCGGCTTCATGCGAAGAATATTTACGCAAACTTAAGCAAAGAAGGGTGGGGAGAGGACTCCCTCGATTCACCCCTCTGATTTATTCTGCCTGTAAGCAAGCCTGTAGAGATGCTTAGTTTGTTATAAGTAATTAATAAGCGATAGGAATAAGCCTTATGTAGTTTTTAAGGAAAGGTTTGAGTATTTAACTTGAATTACATTCAGAACTAGTACTGCAGTTGAAAGTAAATACGGCCTTATATCCATGGATTAAGATTGGATTTTCTGCATATCTAAGTTAGTGTTTCCATAGCTGGTAAGTTCATTGTCCAAGGATTTTGTCGTTAGAGATGGACAATTATTTAAGATTCAAAGGTGGTTTGAGATACTTTGGACTTCCTAGTTCTGAACTGAATGTTACCCTGAAGTTCGTAAAATCGATTTCTTGTTTACGTTTCGTGGAGCCTTAAACTGGTGTGTTCACAGCTTTCTAAGCTTTTGTGCTTGCTTATTGTATCGCTTTATGCAGTTTACTTTATAGGTTTGAATTATGTGATGTTTTTGTATATACTATTTAAATTGGGTTAAAATTCTCATTGATAAGACGGTATTTCTATTACAGTATGCAATTAAGATTCTTTAAAGCAATAGTATTTTTTTTCTTTTGGGTCGGATTTATTTTTAGTTCATGGTTAATATATTTATACGTAACTGTTGCAATCAAAAATATTAATAGAAATTTCGCACAAATTATAATTAAGTAAATAGCTTTATTTATTTATATCTTTTTAGTTATTATTACAGTCAAATAGTTTTTATATTCGTTATACCTATATTTCGCAAAAGTGCTAATATCAACACAAAATATTAGATTGAAAAAGTCGTTTACCCTGTATTAAGCTACAAAAAACTGCAAACAAATATTTTCATTTTCGCTCGCGTTAACGAACAATATAAACAGACCAACACAAATACGACTTAATTTTGGTAATTCTCTAAAGTTTCGTTAAACATCAATATTCTTATTCATTGCTTGTTGTTTTTGAGGGCTGTGCTCAATTCTTCCATTGTCTCGAATTGAAGGACGATATCATCCCCAAAGAGAAGATGCTTCATGTTCTCGCTCTTGATATTAATACCCTGTCATCTCCAGTCTTAAAATTTAAATATATCCTTCAGCATGGCTGTGAACAGTTTCGGTGATATTCGTCTTGAGTTTCAGTCTTGAAAGCGCACAGGCATGATGGCGTTTTTAAATAGTGACCTCTACACTTAGATGTAGCGATAGTCTATGTGGCACCTCTGGATCGAATGAATCGCTGACTGAAGACTTTCTTATAGTCCACAAACGCTAAACATTGGCAGGTTAAGCTTTACGGTCTTCTGTCGAACCGTAGCACCGTATGTATGGCGACAACGCTATTGAAACCTTCTGATTAATTTTATTAGGGATGCTGCCGTTAAACTTGCACACGACCTTTGCGAACAGCTTATAGGCATGGCTCAGGATCGTAAAAGGTTTGTAGTTTTCCAACTGGATTTTGTTCTCTTTTCGACGAACAATGCTACCACTAGCATTGTTCGTCCAGAAGAAAAATGCCAGGTGTGGACCTCAGTGGCATTTTTCTTTCAAGTATAATGGGGTTTAAGAATCTCTATAGTGCTAAGGTGTCATTCAGATAGGTTTTCTACCGATTACAGGAGCTCAATATTGATTCCATTATCACACGGGGTCTTGTTGTAATCGAACTGCTTGAAAACCTAATCTCATATAAGCTAACGCCAAGATATCTTTGGTGAAGTATGGAGTTAGTTTGATTCTCGAGTGTGAGACCTGAATAAAAGATGGTCTTGACGTCGCGTAAAACAGTGTTGTAGAAGCATTCAATCTCGGAAATGAGCTCAGGTCGGGATGCAAAGACTTTACTTTTCCCAAATAATAATAATAAACTCTTTCTTTATAATTATATGGAATGGAATAAAATTTGGAAAAAAAATATTTCCCAATATTTTAATGCCGCTGTTTCTAATATTTTAATAGTTGTTCTTCTATAAGTGACCATTGAAATCGGTTCAGCAGTTATTGAGTGATAAGTGATTTTCTTAATTAATAAGTAACTATCGTAACTTTGTTTTTGTATTTGTAGATAATATTAGATTTTAAAAACAAATACTACATAAATTAGATTTAGCTAAAATATATCTTCAAAAACTTGTCGGTTCACTTCATGAGAAGATCGCAGGCAAGCGTTGAATGCCTGATGCTGATCGAAGTGTAGATCCTTGGGCTTCTCCTGTATCAACAGTGGTTGTCTCTAGTCTGAAATTATAATAATAATGATAAAAAGGTGTCACTGTACTTGAATGTTCAGCGGTAGGAAGCTCACCGGGTTAACTAATTGTACATACACTAGCACATTAAGCTACCACAATATGTGTTTTTTTTTCTAATGTACATTTGAACTCTGTGTGTTTGACATTAAGTAAAAAATTAAAGAAGCGCTCACTTTGCGGGTCGTTAACTCTAATTTGAGTCAAATGCAACTTTCATTACAAAATACTCGTACATTTTAAATGCCGCAAACAGTTTGAGGAAAAGTATAAAAGAGAGAAACATTTCAATTAGCTAACTCCACTTGTCGAAGCGACTGCTGTAAATTGAATTGATAGCAAAAGCTTTCGCGTTATTAATTGTTTCACGCTTCGGTAATTTTTGTTTCATAAGATCTATAAAATGATTGATGACACCACAAGGTGTGGAATTTACAAAACTATGAAACTGTTATTGATGTTTGATTTTATGAAATACTCGTGTATTTGCTTGTTTTTAATATACGCCTCCCTTAGCCGAATTTTTTGTGCGATGAAGTTATCATAACTTTTTCTTGTTATCGTCAACTTATAGCTGATATATATCTCCACCCAATAGTCATAAGCTTATAAGACTACCCTAAGTTATATTGAGTGATTAGGCCTTAGCAAATCATACTGGATCAGTTACGATAGGTCTACTATGATATCGAGGCAACTTCATGATGTTTTCCTATTCATCTTCACAACTGCGTCGAAGAAATGTACCGTATAAAATACGAAAACGACAAAAACATTCCTATGTTTTCTTAATTTTGAAAGATTTGTCTGAGTAATAAAATGAAACAATAATTTCTATAGAAAAAGACTATTATCAAGATATTATTTCATCTATTCGAATATAGGGAGAGCCTTCTCGACAATAACTGGCAAGTAACTCTGAAGGTATTTTTTCCGTTTTTATTCGCTATTTATTTGTATAGACATCAATAACTGTAAATGTGTGTCCCATTAACAATATTACTCTAAAAACATTTAAATTACATTTACTCTGAAAGTGTTTGTTTGTAGACGGCACATGGCAAGATTTGTTCGTTTATCTATGTATGTTTTGCCTATGCACCATGATCAAGGTAAGTGAGATGACTATACGTAAATTTCCTAGATACATTTTTAAATATGTTTCACGGCATTTACATTAAATGAATATTCACTCAAATTCTGGCACTAAGAGAAAATGGTCAATTTCTCTTTGATAAGTCTATTTTGAGGTATAATGATAGTCAATATTACTATGATAAGATAAGATAATACGATTATACGCGTATGACATATAAATTGAGGATTCGTTTAACTGTATAAAAAAAAGATAAAACAGCATGGAAGCGGTTTTTAAAATACGAGCTTCGTAGGCACGGTACTAGTAGGCAAAGGAAATTTCATTAAAAATTCTTTTTCAAAGATCCTTTGGTTCGGTTAAAAATGAATTGACAGGTTCTGAAAGCTTATTTACAGTGACAGGGACTTTAAAAACAAGTCTTCGTAATTTTAGTCGAGATGCAACGCCAACGATAATATTTAAAGTGTATTAAACCTTTTGGAATACATTTTTGCACGTTTTCTTTTATACAGCGGTACAGAAAATTTGTAGAGACTTATTTAATATTTAATGAATTTATACAATTTCAAATATTACCAACAGATCCAGATTAAAATTATACGAAAATATATATTATTCAATGGAACAGTTAATGATAATATAAAATGGATATTATTATTTATATTATATTTCTAGAAATCTTAGCCACATCCAACTATTAGAAACATGACAGTACCTAATTTTAATGTAATAGTCTTATTTATTAAGAATTTGTCTGTTATTTTTATTATAACATGGAATACATATCATAAAAAGTTATGCATAATATAGGTATTACCTATATTATCTGTGTGTGCATATATACATATCATATATATATCTATGAATACTAATCAACACTCAAGAAAACACATGTAAAAAGTGTGTACCTATGACCATTCTTAGCGCATAGAATTTCGCTCATCACTAGTCATGACATGACCAAATGGCTGGTGTTAGTGACGCATTCGTACTTTAAGCGCAATATCAATATTACATACTCGTTTACCGCTGAATAACTGCACGTTTAATGACTAGGTAATTACAATACGTTGTACAAGCTGTCACTTAACAACATTATAGTGGCCGAGTCTAATTGCTATTAGGTCATAACGATTGGTGTAAAGTAATGAATGGACTGCAGTGTTTATACATATTACTTGATTAACGCAAAACCGGTAGCAATCCAAGAGATTCGTTGTCAAGCAAAAAGCAAGTAGCGTTTTCATTTTATTTTTCAAATTGATCCGCGCTTTGACGACTAGTTAACAAGTCAATTTATTATATGCACGATAATATAAATAATTTATTAATATCTCATAAACGATTTTATCATTGTGAAGTTTTCACGGATTTCGTTAGTGTTAACAAATTAAAGTGAATCAAAGTTTAGTTTACCTCTATCTCCACCTCTCGATTTACAGACAAGTTCGGAACAATTAAACTCGGCATGGGACTGCTGAATATTCAAACATTTATTCGAAGTTTCGGTGTTTTGCCAGTTTATTGTGCGAACTGTGAGCAGGCCGTTTAAATACATGGGAATAATTATCCTCTAGTATTGGGATTTATCCGCGTATATTCAGCCAGAGGGTTAAAATTCGATATGAGGTGGCCGAGACATCTTAGCGACAAATCTAGGGGCTCGTTGTGGGCGGCGTCGTCGATTCCACCCTGTGGGGCGTTGGAGGCACTCTGCCGCAGTTGCACTTGCAATTTACGATCGCTTCAACCGTTTTGTGTGGTATTTTTAGAATACGCGAAATGCGGCGCCTCTGAAAACTTTGATTTGGTGAAATCGTTAAAATCGTTTTGACGCGTGATTTTTCGATTTGGAGGTACATTTTTACAAGAATGTAACTTTTTATGAGTAGGTATCTTTGATAAATACGTTCGTTTTTAGAATTTTTTTTATAATATATATTGTAGAAATATTGTTATACTTTAGTTTTTAGATATATTGTGTTTAGTTATAAATAAAAAAGCTTTCTTAATGCAATTTTTGGAAACATCTAAATACGTGTGTAAAAATATGTGCCAAACTTATTTACCAACATCGATAAATTCATAATATTCAATTATGAATTTATCGTGTTGCCAGAAAATATATTACAATTACTCACTAATAAAAGAAACATTTGAACAAAAACTCGATAACAATTTTATCTACGTTAGTAGGTACTGATTTCCTGTGTTGATAAAAATTTATTACCTACTAACAAACCGCAATTAAAAGTTAATATTGTTAAAACGAGGAAATGTATTGGAATCATTAAAATTTATCAATCGGCGCAGCAACACCGTTGAAAGACTGTTATGTAAACTTGTAGAGCTTTTATGAATTATTAATGCAGCATTATAAGCTCTTGTACAGAGTTACAGATTAATTGTTCATAATTATTTTGCTGCCCGCATACAGTTGCAAACTGAAATAGTATGAACAGGCTACCGTGGATAACTAAGCTTATTGGTACTAACTTAATGTGGGTAACTTAATGTGAGCTAAAGTGAATCATACTCGTATATCATCAAATATAGCGCATACACGTTATGAGTTGCTATATGAATACTCATTACGGACAGACACGATACAACTACCTTCATCTTTTAGTAATAAGCCCTCTGGATTTTGATGACTTGTCTGGGATTAAATTTTTAATAACAAAAGTACACACCAGCCTTTATATGTTGACTTTGAGATAGATCTTAAGTCACTTGTAATAAAGTAGATTTTCATAGTGCCAATGTAAAACTGACGTGTTACATACTGTAGATTTATTACTTAATTTGGTTTGTGACTCCTGGTCACCTCCGATTTCTACTGGCTAACTACTATCACCTTAGACAAGTTCATTACCACAATAACTATGTAAACATAGTGTAATATTGTAATGATGTTCTAACAATAAGAGGTGATATAGCCAGTTCGTTCGTTATTAACAAGTTCGTAAGATTCGCTACCATCTATCAAGTCATTATCCTTTCTTTTGGTATTAAAATATAACTATAAATCCGATGGTGACCATCAAATGTGTGACTGTAACTACGGCGTTTTATAGCCTCACAGTTAAAAGTTACCCTCGTCCGTATCGCAGTTAACAAGCGCACTAAAACAATTTACTATTTGTGGTTAAAGCAAAGTTTTATTGGATCAAGTTGTTCGGGTGTCGATTAGATAAGCCAAACTGTAGGTACGAATCTATGTGGTGTTCACCTATAGTTCATGTTTGGTTTTGCTCAACTGTACTTATTATATTTACATTTAATCACTTGTGAATGTTTATTGTTTTTTAATAACAATGTATCAATACGTTTCACAATTTAGTGCTAATACCATATTATCAGTCGTATCTTAATGTCGTAAAAATTGTCGTAAAGATTGTTCACAGTCAATTAGTAGATTTTCTACATCGTAACAACCTTTTATATTCAGTTCAATCTGGTTTCTGCCCCAGTCATATTACAACATTTTAATTCACTGATGAAATTCGACGTACGCAAAACGTAGTCATGCAAAATCTGTTAGCTTTGTCGATGCGTTTAACACTTGGTTTCGGTATTCACTTTCAATCGGTAGTGGAGTTGTTTTAATGTTTCGCTGTAGCTTTATACGGACGGTGGCAGCGTGTTTGTAGATTTAGCTATACATCGATATGGTGCTAATTAATTGCTAGCATGGCATTTTTTCGGGTTCCGTACCTCTAAAGGTAAAAACGGACCCTTATATAGGATCACTTTGTTGTTCGTCTGTCCGTCTGTCAAGAACCTTTTTCTCAGAAACGTGTCGAGATATCAAGTTGAAATTAATATCATATACTTAGATCTCCTATCTCTCAAAGCAGTGAAAAAATCAAATTTCTAAACTAACGCAATAAAAAGATATGGTCATTTCTGTTCCATTTATATTGCATATTTTGACATTTACAAGGGAATCAAAATCTATAGGGCACTTTCCGTTAACCTAGAATCATGAAATTCAGCAAAAAGCAATGTCATGTAGCACAAGTAAAGGAAAAACTACGAAAACGTAAATTTGTATTTATTTCACAAAAAAAAAAACAAATACAATATTATTGGAAAAAACAGGAAAAATCTTTGAGACTTAATTCTAGTAGTGAACGAACAATTTACATGTCAACAAATTTGTACGAAACCCTCGTTGCGCGAATCCGACTCGCACTTGCTTGTATATTTATTCTATAAATCAGTATAGTATCAGAATATTAAGTAATCTGTGTACTATCGTAAATGTCCATCTTATCATTTGTATATAGATTATTTTTAAATTGATACTCAGTGGTCAGACTTGGCTAAATAAATTGGTATAATAAATACCAATTTGAGATAAATTTGGGACTCGAATCGTAAGATTTAGTGCCTTAAGAGATATTCATTTTAAAGAATCTACTTCAATTGTATAAGTCGACAATCTGCAAATAAATATTTGACCAATCATCGTTTCTCATTTTATCATTATTGGACTTTGCAATACGTAACTTCGACCATTATTATACTATCGCTCTTAAGATTGATAGCTACCAATACACCGGCGTGACATATCCTTTCTCTTTTTCATTCTTCGCTTGTAAATAAATGCCCCTCAGTAGTTACTTTCAGTACTAAGTAGATGAGTCATTCGTTCGATCCATCCCTTCATTATTAAATCTATTTTAAATCACTGTAACTAGAATAATTTCGAGTTACATCAAATAGTCAACACATAATGATATAAACTTCATTTAATAACACTATTTCGAAAATCGCGACGAAAATGTTATAATGAAAAAACGAAATGTAATTAAAACTCGTAGTATTTTTTTAAATATTCAAAGTGATCGATGAGAATGTTTGGTAATATTTTCGTTGAAAGTATATCATTATCAATTCATGATTAAATAAATCATCAAATATTGATTCGAGGTGGACGTATAGAAGCTATCCACTTTAGAGAATCATATTGTTTTCTCATTGAAGCTGCTGAAAGCCGCTTATTTCACAATATAATTTCAACGAACAATATTCTAGCTATAGTGAATGATTTGAGGATTTGTTATGTACTAGAGTTAATATATGTAAATCCGGGCAGTCTGACCAGAATTATATAATGTATATTTTGTTATAAAAAATGTGCATTCACTAACATATAATCTCACATGCACATACCTAAACAAAATTAGGGAATTTAGGTATGCTGCTTAATGCTGCGTTCCCAAGTAGCAGTATCCCAGCAGTAGTCAGTCAAGGTTCCAGAGTTAGCAAATCTTTCAACTATATCGCTGACGTTCATCTGCGAATTTTGATGGTCTGAACATAGCTATTTTGCATGCTCCATTGCCTTTTGCATGATTGTGAGGTGGCTTATAAGATCCATTGTAGGCTTAGCCGCTTGTAAGTGTGACACGTTATAAAACGCACGAATCCTTTACGAATACTTTGGTTCGAGGGGATTTGGATTTTTTACATAAGTTGTCTCACGGCATATTAATTGTAACTTGATGTCTAGTCCTTTTTTCTGCTTTACTTTAGAATAAAATGAAGTTTTACGAATTTTCAATTCAAAAACCCTCATTTTTAATACGACCAGCTGACCAATTTCAATTAATTTACTGTGGCAGGAACCGAACTATGGGCCCGCTACCTAATAAAACCGAAATGTCTAATTAATTTACTCGAAACAGATAATAAACAGTGCCAACCCTAAACCACAATTATCAAAGGTTTTACATCAAAATGTCACTATAATTCGGACTGACGAACGTCGTGGTATCATAGCTTTTATAATTGTTGTTTTTCTATCCGTCACGGAATATGACCAGGAGAACGCGCGTAAATTTCTCCGCCTGAAGAATTTGAGCAGGATCCAACATTAATTGGGCAAATGAAACCAAATTACAATGCTATTGACGCAACGAAAACACCCGCCCGCTCTTATTCCAAGGGAGTAGAGAAATACTTTTCGTTGTCAAAAAAGTTTAAGTGGTCTAATGACGATTCGAGTCGCCGGTTTAGTGTTTTATAGAATTTATTACTAAATAAATAATATTTCATTAAAAGTCATAGACATAGAATTTTTATTTATGTGTGCAGCAGTTATTTTTATGTGCATACGTTATTGTTTGTGTACATAATTATTCGCGGTTGTTAATCCGAAGCACCAACTTAAAGGCGCACAGGACGCGTAGTCTTATTTATTTATCCTGAACAAAAATCATTTAATGTATATACTTAATCTTTAAAATAGCTTTGTACTAAAACTCGTTATAACAAAAACTGACCGTAGAGATATATTAAAAAACATCACATAATTATAATTGCTGCGAAACGTCTGCCCTTTCGTACGTTATTAACCCATATACGTCTCGGTAATGAGTACGTCGTAAAGAGGTGAGATCCTCCTCATATTATCACGCTGCCAAGATATCTTTATGTTCTTTCATTTTTTTGGAAGACGATTGTATTGCCTTTGTTTGCCGTTTACGGAAACACGCTAATGAATACGGAATGATAACCGCAGCGGGTACTTGCTTTCTTAGCTTATAATCAGGGTAGAAATTGAACATCATAGCTCATATCTGTCACCATTGAGGAAGGTGTGACTACTCTTTTTAATTTGTAGTGGTTAAGACTTAACTTACTACGCCGGTCCAGCTGACACTACGTATCTTGAAATTTCTTTGCCTCACGATGATTTTCTCACCGTAGAAGTGTCAAATAGAAGTAGATATGAAATTCGAATAACGTTAAATTAAAAAGAGACATATTGATACCGGACAAAGATCTGTGCCGAGCCCAGAACGCCACCGGCGGCGTTCCAGTTGAAGCATAACATGCGATACCACGAAAAACAAACGACTCGGGAATATAAGTTGTTACCGTTATATCAGATTGCAGCAAAAAGCTTAGGAGGAGACTTAGCTCACGAAGTTGATTATAATTTTGTGCTTGCAATAGCATGATTCATTGATTAGAATATTAATAAAATATAGTGTATCAACCTAATCGAGGAGTAATAAACTTATCGGTATCCTATTGCGTAAATTTTTAATTGGTTATCACAGAAATGCTTTCGCGCAAATTGGTTCGTTACTAAGATTTGTTTGGAGTGTTACGCGTTCGCAAAAATAAACCCTGAATAATATCCAGTTGACCGTTAATGAACATTTTCACTGTCCTTCGCTCCCCATCACGGCTAGATTGACGCTTTGCATTTTGGCGCTAACAAGGGTAAAGTTTGCAACAGGTAGGGTGTTACTTGTTGTACGTGATCAACGTTTTGCATAACAATATATTGCATACATATTAAGATTATTATCTGTATTCTGAATATTTTTGTAGGTAAATGTTATGTACGACATTGTAATAAAGAATAAAGTAAATTGTAAGCAAGTAGTAAAGAATAAAGAAAAAAGTAATAAAAAAAAGAATTAAATTGGAATAAAGATAAAATATTTTTTTATAAATGCAATTCCATTATTTTTCTAACGTTTATATAAAGGTCTTAACTAATTAAAAATTTTTTCTGTAGGTACACAATGATTTTGATAATTCATTTTACAGTACTTAATAAGATAAATACAAAATATCGTTTGTGGATGCAAGTGCTATTGCTTTTAATGCTAATAGCATTTAAGATCATTAAAGATTTGATCGCTATCGCTATGGAATATCAGTACTTGTACAGTCGCCAACGAAACAATATGCAAGAATATACAATAATTTGTTATAATTTTACTAACGTGAAACATATTTAATAGTAGTTTTTAATTATCTTAACTATTTTAGCGAATAGACAGGACAAAAAAACTAATCACAAACAAATATTTTTGTGCTTTATTATTATAATCATCACAAAAGTTTCAACTCAATCTGACTAGACTAGTTTGCATAGACTTAATTTCTTATATTTTAGATTTCAGCTACACTGAAATCTAAAATATAAACATTAAAAAACATTGAGAATTTTCTTTGTATTTATCTACAAGCGAGTTTAAGGTAGGGTTGTCAGCAGATTTAGCCGGACATGTTCGAGTTTTTACTTTTGTGTTCGGCCATATATTTATGTGTCAGGACTACACAGTTTTTGATAGGCTTTAAGGTCTACAATTGAACGCGTTAGACTCAACAACAGCCCACCTGCATTTTATTCGATGATCTTTGACGTCTAATTTGTAAATTCTCACTCTGATATTAGAGAAGAATATCTAGAGCAGTATCCTGGAAGTGTTGTGCTTTCCAAAACCAAAATATTTAAAGTGTACAAGATTGTTTTTCTCAAAATAACTCTACATTTGCTCTAAAATAATTTTCTCATATATTTTATAATAACAAATTGGCACTGAAATATTTCTAACCTTAACGTTGTCTGTTATGGTACCAGTTTTGTGTAACCAAATATATTAATGTTACCTGAATGATATATGTTTTAATTGATCGTTATAAGAAAATACATTATTATTTGGCATAGATTTTGTAATAGTGGAGCAGAAATAAAAAAAATGTGTAAATTGGAGTATCAATGAAAAACTTTTCAAACTCAGTAACGATTTAAGTACCTGTTATCATTTATCTATTTTAGCAATATTTATTTATTAGCAGTGGAATACTGCTATACTAAAATACTCTTTACTCATCAAGTTTTATTATGTACATATATATAATATACCATGTCATGTTCAATTTATTACTAATGACCTTAAGGACATTTTTTATAATTTAAATAATAAGACTCAGCAAGTACACTAAACACATTGGGGTACTTTTCTAGTTATAATTTGAACTGATCGCAAATAAATATTTACTGTATAAAATACTTATATTAAAGATTCTTCTAAGTCATAGATTTAGCTAAAGCATTATTGAATAACTTTTATTACTATATTTACATATATAAATGTCATTCCAGTCAATTTACTAGTTTATTGTATGTGGGTTACATTATTTAATAGATGGAATTGTTAAATGTAGCAGTTTATACATATTGTAATATAAAGTCCCCAAGTGCGTCTGTTTGTCCCTTGTTTACTATAATCTTAAAAGTCATGGATAGCATATGTATGTTAAAAACGATGAAAAAAATATATAAAAAATACTAGTGTAATATATTAATTATTACGTTTTAAGCTTTATTAGTTTTATTTCAGTTCACCATGCCCACTGCCACAATTCTGAGTGTAGCCATTTTGAATACATCACTCAATTCACAAGCAATATTCATTAATATTCATGAAATAAATAATATCAAGACGTCCATATCAAAAATGTCTGCATGTATAAAAAGTCCTGTGAACTTTTAAAGATAATTACCCTTACGTATATAACCAGATGAAAACAGCATAAAGAATTTCAATTGACCGAGTTTTTGCGATATACCACAAAGGCGTGTTTCGTACATCAAGGTGTTATTAAAATTAAAATATGATACCATGAAGTTATTTTGTTATTTGTAACACTTCAGAAAGTATAAATGTATGGGGTATAAGAGTATTCCTTTTTTATTTATGTAGTTATATATATATATATATATATCTTAATATATATATTTCTTGTGTGCGTGTGTATGTGACTGAACTCCTCCTAAACGACTGGACCAATTTTGATGAAATTTTTTGTGTGTATTCCAGGGGGCTTGAGAATGGTTTAGATTCACAATACGGTCATATAGATATTGTTTTTCAGCTAAATTATTTATTTAAAAACATTTGAGACAACGTGACATTTGAGACATTTTGACATTTGAGACATTTGACAGGACAACGTCTGTTGGGCCAGCTAGTATATATATATATATAATATATATATATAATATATATATATATATATATATATATATATATTATATATATATATATATATATATATATATATATATATATAATGATCTACCTGACCTAGTACGCAAAAGTGTTACGAAAAAACAATTTAAAAGAAATTTAACTAATGTTCTTCTTGCTAAAGTAAGAAATACAATACAGTAGTTCTTTAGTAGTACTCATAGATAATATAATAATTTAATTCATTAGCATGTAAGTCTAGTGTTTTATGTTTAGTCGCGTTTCGATTAAGTTTTTAATTAAAATGGAGTTTCGTCTGCCAACAAACCGCATTGTGGTTTGGCAGAAGTATTGTTATTATAGTATATAAGGCTTTAATATTGAAATAAATATATAAATAAAAATAAATAATAAAAATATATATATAACTACATAATAGTCATCCGTTATATATATATAACATATAGCATATGTGTATAACATATAGTCGCTCAATATTAGGAGTATTAAGTTGTGCCGCGAGTCTAATTACAAACATAATATTTTACATCCACACATGCCCAGACCGGAAGAAATTTTTCTAGGACTTACAAAATGTCTGACCCGTGTGAAGAATTAAACCCACAATCCGTTATTTAGAAGCCAATCACTCAACCGCGCTGTACTAAACGTGTCGTAATTATGATGTAAACATAAATAGCTTAACATATGTCTTTATGTGGTGACGGTAATGTTGCAATATAAGTCGAGTAATCGCTCTGTTGTGGCGTTAAACGTTGTTTAACCAGTAATTGTAAGCATGTTATTTAAAAGTACAAGTTTTACAACTACGGATCACTATAAGAGATGTCAAGTCCATATTTGAATAAATAGTCTACAATTTTTACAAACAATAACAGGTCTACCTTTGCACCTGCGCTATGAAAGCAACCGCTATTACCAGAGATACAAAGTTGACATCAATGTTAAGAAATGTGGTCTGACCTGCTGTAGCAAGTAACTAGGTTATAAGATACAGTAGTAAAATTGAGATTAGGGTAATAGTTATATTAAGGTAACAGTTAAATTACCCTATTACCTTTGGTAATAGTAAAATCTACAGAACATGGAAAATACTTCATTATCTTGTGTAATGTTAAGGAACCGAGGAAGGAGTACAAGCATACCTTATGAGTTATGGTATCAGCCCTCAGTCAACTACACTACGACATCGGATTGGTCGAATACAAAAATTTATGCGCAGGTGTATGCATGTTGCGGCACAATGTTTACCTTCATATTAATAGCATTGAAAAAAAGTACGTATTAAATTTAAAGAACCGAAAGTATATTGTTACGTGTAAGTTCCTGTAAATTAGAAAGGTAATGCGGAGACTGCAATGCCACTGATTCTCCCCACATACTAAAAAATATAATTTAAATTTAAACTAATAGACTTAAAAAGCTTAAATCATAATTCATACTATTTTACTTGCTTTTTCTATATTTTATAAATTTCTCAGTTTCAAAAGAGCATGTTTTGCTTCTTACGTATGTATGAATCGTATGAATTTAGAAGTATGACCGAAACAAAATAGCAATTAAGCGAGAATAAGTCAGTAAGAACAGCAAGACAAATATATTCCATCAATATATATATATATATATAGTCTATCGAAATTGTTCGAAACCAAAAAAAACAGTGCGCGTGGAAAGTGTCTCGAAGCATATGCTTGTTTTGTTTTTCTTTTTTTAATAAAACTGGACATGTGGTTAATGTTGTTTTAGAAATACATCGTACAGTGACAAACTCCGTGAAATTAGATAAAGCTGTAACTATTAGATCTTGCACCACGACAATGCAAGCTCCCACAAGAACAGATAGACAAATGAGTTTTTTTGGCGAAAAACGTGCAATTTTGGGTAGCACTGTGTAATCTACTTCTGTTTCAACCAATTACGCGATCAACGATGTTCATCACTAGAAGAGCCTGTCGAAGAGCATGAAAAACGTGTATCTGACGTCCTTACGGTGGAACGGCACAAATGTTTTTAATTGGTTACATGGTATGAAAAAGAGGACTGATGTTGAAGGTCGATTATTTTGAGAAATACCTACTATATATTCCTTTTTGACTGTAGTGCACCCCACGTATTATTGTTTTTGTTATTACAAAATAATAATATATTTCATTGCAGTAGATTATTCTTATAATTATGTTTGAACAAGGACTGATACTAGCAGTTTATAAACTTAAGAAAGTAAACATTATTTTCGTGTTGTGTTTTTGTTTTAATCCGAATAATTACATATATTGTAGATACAACGAAGAGAACTCATTTAAACATTTCAATAAAATAAAATACTATCATTTAAACAAAACATTTTAAGTTATAAGCAAAAGGAGAATTATATGTAGAAAACCCAATCAAAATCTGGACTGCCATTGGCACTGTGCCTATAACGCCAGCGGTATTGCCGCATTATATCGCAATGTTGATATATTGTGCAAAATACGATTTGCTTGCCTTTTTATAAGGTATAGCGTCATTCAGGCGCTTTATCTTATAAAATTGATGTCATTATAACTGGCGTGGCTCTCCTGATTCTACTTTTGAAAACTAAAGGGCCATGGTGACTAAGTTTGTCGACACCAATATCTCCGCCTAACTAGTAGCCTGTTCATTTTGGGTCGATATCTGTCTAGATTGAACGCTCTAGTTACTCTATTTAGTTAACGGGACATTCTTGAAACGAATTGCCACCGATGAAAATACATCGGAATCGTTCGGAAAGTCTAATGTACGAGTATAATGCGTCCGTATTTCGCTATCTAGTAGTCGCATGTATTAGTTGTTCAGTTATATTAAATCACATACAAAGTATTATGAAATGAATTAACATTTTTGTTTGTGGCATTCCACCTCCGATTCTGGGCGGCACCACTCACGATCGTGTCTCGTCACCGGACCGCGAAAATTATGCGTGCTTGGCCTTACCGCGAATAACTTATTTATCTAAAGTCCCGGTGTGGCTAAAATATATGTGTGAAAAGCCGTGTCGCGTCGACTCCACATGTAAGTAATAGTATGATAGAATTGCTGGTGATGTACACAGTGGTTCAATTTTTGAACTGTTTTAAAAGAGACCTTTGATTTATATTTATAATGTAATACAAATGGCTAGTACAGACAAAGTAGCCAAAGATCTAATCGTAAGTCTATTCATATTATTCGTAAACGATTAACCAGCATTATTAGTCACCGAGGTTATTATGCTTTATTTAGGCTAATACGAGTATTACGCTTAGGTTTTAAGTTTCATATTGCCTTTTGTCAAGCGCGAGATTTAATTTACCTATTGAAAATACTCAGATCTTAGTAAATTACATATAGCTTACTACCTTTTCTGCTTGCAGCCTGTTTGGGTATTAAAATGACAAAATTTTGCCTATGGGTAAAGTGGGTGGATTTAGCGCTCAATTAAAAAACTACGGAAATGCTGATGACTCCGAAGTCGAATTTCTATAAACACCGTCTCGTTCCTCCTTAAGGAGGGATACACAGATAAAATGCTGTCCAATGTGAAACAAAATCGATGACTAAAATATAGAAATAGAATTGAAGTGATAAAATGCGATGGCCTGTACCACCATGTTACCATGATAGCTTAAAATAGGAATAAAGCCGTAGTGCCAGCGAGATAGTACAATATAATATTGTCTCTGTATATTGTTTCAACTTTAGCGATCAATTAAGTAAATTTCAAACAAAAGGTAGAGAATACTTTAAGAATCAAACTAATCGAAGAGAACACGGAAGAAATCGAACGATATCTTTGCTCCAGCTGCCTCAAGTTATGCAATATTCCCCGTGAACTGACAATTCTCTGTAGCAGAATCAGGAAAGTAAAAACTTTGCCGAAATGCGAGCACACAGGGACTGATACTTTTTTAGAAAAAGCAAATAAGTCTAACCTCTCTGATATTAAGTTGAAATTGAGTCTAAATACGAAGATATTTATCTTTGTATTTAGATGTAAATGAGAATAAAACAATAGCACCTCAAGAACCACATCAGCAACTGTGCAAGCTGCTTCTTCACATCTCTAAAGAATCCAAGACTGTGAGAAAGGGTAAACACGTGCTGGAAAAGAATTCTATTTTTTGATAGTGCGAGATAAGATGGGATTAATTGTGCTACTTCATGGCTTCCAATCTGTTGTGTAAGTTTAACTATTAAATAAATCCAATGTATTAATATTTACTATAAAAAAAATCTATCCAACTATCTAACACCCTTTACCTCGTCATTTACAACCTCACTGCGTGTCCACACATCATCGTGCACCTTCCCTTCGCTATTTAGAAAAAAATTAATAAAATACTTAGGTATTAGTTACTAGCTGTGCCCACGACTTCGTCCGCGTGGTACCGATTTCTATGATTCTTTTTTATGGAATAGTTAATAATGTTAAGTTTTTTTAATTTGGGATGACTGAGAGTGTTATAAACGTAAGAGTAGATAAATATAATCAGAAAACTTCTAATTGCTAAGCTATCGGGAGTGAACCATAAAAGATAAACATATGCTGTCATCGGATATTTTTTATATACATAATTTTAAGGAGAACATTTCTGTCATACATGATTTCTATGTAGCTTAACCATTAACCATTAGGTTAAAGCTACGCTAGCTACCATTAGGTTAAAGCTAAGCTAAGCTATGGAATATTAAAAAATGGAATAACTTCTCCTGTTTTCCCAACATTTCTATTCACTACTCTGCTCCTATTGATTGTAACATTATGAAAAGAATACTATAACTAGCTCAGGAGTAAGAAAAATAATTGTACTAAATTTCGTTAAATCCGTGAGTAGTTTTTGTTTCTATAACGATTATACAAACAGACAGACAAAAATTTTACTGATCATTTTTGACATTAGTGTGATCCCTAATCACCCCCTGATAGTTATTTTGGAAATATAATTTAATATACAGAATTGACCTCTCCACAGATTTATTATAAGTACTATGATAATCGACGCAGGCTCTTAACTATCATACAACTCTTTTACGATAATTCAAAAACCGTACTTCATCATCATCAAATCAGCCTATCGCCGTCCACTGCTGGATATAGGCCTTTCCAATCGATTTCCAGCGCGACCGGTCCATTGCCACCTGCATCGTACTTATTCGAAACTTATTCTTACCAACCACTTTAATTGGTATCTAGGATATTTTATAAATAACCATAGGTAACCGAATATGAAGTATTTAAAGGGTAATCTATCAAAACAGTGTGCCGTGCTTGCGTTGGAGCAAAGAATACATCATTGGAGGATTTATGTCACGTTCCAAAATTTACAAAATGTTATAGTTCATTTGGACCTATTTTGCAATTTTTGGTTGGCTATTCGATATTATCTAATAAAATAAGTAGGAACAAAAAACTGCCACTTTATAAATCTTTGCATAATTATAAAATCTTACAATCACTAAATTACGACAACATCGAATAACACTGGTGTGATTTCGAAAAATATAATACCTACAATACACGGGCAACAAATTACCGATCCACTTATTAGTAAAAACGTAGAGAATTTACCAATTTTAACTCGCTTATTATGTAGTTTGGGGTTTAGGTTTCCAATTAAGTAAATAAATACTCACTGTGTGAGGGGAGATGAATTCTGAACTAATTGGTCAATGTATGGGCATAGGTAGGCTCCCAACTATTTGCTTGCAATTTTGTATAATTAACCCAGTGTACCATTTTTTGTGCGAGTACTGTTTTTTTGTTTATTATGATAATTATATTGTACATAAATCTGACGCTCTCATAGTAAACGATAACACCGAGAGGCAACCTACATAAATCTGCGATGAAACTCAAATATATGTATATTGAAGCTATTATATTAAAAATATTGCAGTGCAGTTGTTTCAATGTCTCGTTCTATATTATTTTGGATTACAAGAACACATACACTCCCAAAGTTGATGAGAGATTTGTTGATTGTTTATTGTGAGAAACACGGCAATAAGATTTAGTGACTAAAACAGAATCTATTGTTTTGCATTAAACTATATATCAGTTTAGTTTTGCACCCATCTTCATCCAATATAGCGGTATAAAAATTATAGTTAAATACTTATGATTGGAAATGAAAAGAACTAAAAAAAACAAAAGAAGTAAATAGTAAATACTAGCCTGTGACCGTGACTTCGTCTACGCAGTATTAGTATTTCGAGTAGCTTATATATTTATATATTATTAATATCAGTTAGTATCTTTATAAATTGTAGCCTATTATATTTAGATATAATAAGTTTTATTAAAATCCATCCGTAGTTTTCACGTAAAAGAGTAACTAAGATCTATACTTACAAACTTAGTAGGGATATTGCTGGTACTGGGACCGCAGCCACAATGATGGTTTTCAGATGCTCCCTAATCACATTCTTCAGACAATTAGACGTCATTCCAAGAGACTCCATGTTGAACATTTCTTGACTCTCAGTGTACTTTTCATATTTTTCAGACTCGAGACTGCTACCCAGTCTTGGTAATAATAAAATTCTCTAATCTAACGACAGAAATCTAACACATATCTCATGATTGTTAATTTTATATGAATAAGTGACAAGGAGTGTGAAAATTAAAGACTGAATTAAATCCAATGTCTAAATCAAAATCGAATGCTTTTAACAGAAATCTTACTTATAATAGCAGTCGTTTTGCATGGAAATTTCAAGCCCAGGAGACCTATTTTTGAATTACGAATGCGACTTCGAAATCACCGATGTGACTAATAATCACCGATTTTCAATAATTCTTATTTTTGAATATCACTAATGTCTTAGTCACAGGTGTGATTTTATTACGAGTGCCCTCACCCACTCGTAATCAAGTCATACTTGTGGAAATGTAATCTGTGTTTTGATTGATTTTTCAGTCAGTGAATGTAGCATATATATATATATATATATATAAGCTACATTCATATATACATGTATGTATATATTATAGGTATATAAAGGTTTATTTACATATATATAACCTTTATATACCTATAATATATACATACATATATATATATATGAATGTAGCATATATTATATATATATAACCATAATGGTTAAGCCGACAATAATCGGCAGCGGCTACATTCTGCGTGGAACCGAACTCTTATATTTATGTGTGTATTTTATCTATGTTGGCAGCTCTGCGATCGACTTTCAAAAATTGGATGTTTAGGAATCCGTGACCTCATTATAGTCAGTGGTGATTTCGAAATCGCATTCGTAATTCAAAAATAGGTCTCCAGTCCCAGACATCGTTTATAGTTCCAATACTTTGAAATCTATCGAAGCTAACTAGAAATATCAAATAAGTTGTGACCGTGAACGTCATTTCGTCTTTGTAATATCAAACAAGTTTTCCTATAAAAATTAAAGCAAATTAACTATGATGATTAAAAAATAGTGACAAATGTTGATGAAATTTGTGGAAGAGACAGTCATGCTGTTCCAATTCCAATGTATCAAAAAATCATAAACATGATGTGCCGGACCATTTCGTGCCCAGCATATTGACGAGAATTCTAATGCTTACTTCCATCGCATTGACTATAATTTCACTTAGATATTAACAAATCTTAAGATAATGAAGTTTTAGAATTGTTAATTGAAATTACGTTGAGTTAGCACGTTTACGAGTGCAGTAGTGTTTTTGTTCACTTATATTTAAGTGCAAAACAAATATTAATGAATTTATCTATCTATTACATCTAGTCCTCAGTTTTGAGTGTTTATATTTTTTTTTGTTTATGCTTTGTGCTGTAACTTCTTGATGGAACTCCATATTTTCAGTTTATTGTCTGACGATGATGTTCCGAAACCGGTCACAATAAATATAAAATATTATATAGTAGTGGAATTAGTGAAAAATAGTGTTTTATTAAGATCAAAAAAATAAGTGTTACCGTACTATAGTTTTTAAACTAACCATAAATAACGTTTAATTTGAAACTTTGCATTAAATGTTATAAGCAAACTACAATACCACATTTTGGTATTTATGCTAAAGTCAGCCACGAAACTTCGACTCTTCGTCGCAAACTAAGTTGATACTTGAGAAGCGCGTTCACACGAGTAAAATTTATAGTCCCACATACTGTTAGTAAATTTTAACCCCATATTTACAAATGTCAAAATTTTCAAATATGTAAGTAATATTTTCATAATCATCCTTTCAGGCGAGATCATCCCATTGTTGGATATGAAAACACTAATATGAACATATTAATAAATTATTTTGGAATACAACTATTTTAATTTTGAACAATTTTTTATTTATTTTTCAATAATTCAGTATTGTGCTGTAAAACGTTGTAGAAGAAACATCGTGTACGCCTACGATTATTACTTTTGAACATATAGCGATATGTTGGTGGCGTTGTCGCCGGCCGCTGAAAAACCGCCATAGATACTAAATTTAGCAAACTCGCCTAATTTACATGAATGTATAATTATACTTATATTATAAATTAATATATTGAAAAGAATTTTTCTATATGTATCATTTATGAGATGAATGTTACCTTAAATAGGTAATTATATAAAAAGAAAAACATTCATATTCAGTTGTAAGTACTTAGCCTATTATATATATGCACATTAGTGGAATTGTAACACAAATGTTAACTTAAAATAACAGCTAAGTCAACATACATTATGGAGGCTTTAGCGTTCACTGCTCCTTTGTGATACTACATGAATATTTGATAGTTTCATAATATTATGTGATATGTTTCTAACTTCTAGATTAGATTAACATATTTACCAATAACATATCTATATATTTTATGTTACATAAACATTAAATGAAATAGCAACATAAAGGATGTTGACGCATTGAGTGGTAGATACATAATTATAATTTTATTTTATTTTCCATAGATAAATAAAATATACAGAGATTTTATTATTAAAACTAGCTAAATTCATGAAACTTAAAATATTTTCATATTATTTATCTTTTAAAGTTTAGAGATAGCTGATCTTTGAATTTTAAAATGTCGTAATAAGCGACAACGTAACTGTTCATACGGTGAAATGGATTATATTTTATACAATTCCTAAAAAAAATCCGTTTGGCTTTACTTGACGTTTGCTATAATATGACCGCAACCCTAACGACATAACGACACACACTAACGACGGTACTTGCCAAGGCGTAACGTTATTTCACCGTAACTATCAGTATTGCGTTATAATTATGATTAGATGTATGATTTTATTTTATTTATTATAATTATAATTATAATAAAATAGGATTAAAGGTTTTACGTAGTCGAAATAGCAAAATGTAAATCGAGGTTTGTGAAAAAAATATTTTAATCCTAATAAAAACTGATATTTATCCAATTAACTGAATCACGATACGAGGACTGTGGTATAACTGTACGTTTTCTGATTAGTCTGTGGTCGTAGTTGGTATATCAATATCATCCTGCCCATTTCATATTTTATAAATTGGCCGCAAAAATTTGACTATAATATCTAAATATAGAAACCACAAAAGTTTGAAAAATCTTTTTCGATTTTCAATTTGTTGACAATAAGTCAAAAATTCTCAATCTGCAACATATTAATTTTATAGTACTAATCAATTTAAATTCACGTGAAACACAAATACTGCAAGGTCATTTTCTTTATATCAACAAAGTACGTATATTGTAACTCCTTCGTTATTCGAAGTTAGCAAGAGACTTTATGCAGAACAGGACTACACAAACAGAAATATTGGCATCACAAAAGATTCCATTCTCTCAGAGTCGTTGCAAACATTTAAATATCTAAGCCGCAAACAACTTGGGCTGACGACATCCGACGCTTGAAATTGAAATAAAAACAAATACTCGAGCCATTGTTTCGAATCTATCCACTCCCGTAGTATCCTATAAAAATCCCATTGTATACAGATGCTGTTTCGAGACGAATACGGTGAATAATAAATGATATGCTAAGGGGAGGCTTCTATTTGGAATACATGTATATAAATATTTATTTAAATACCATCTCAACCGTAGCGAGAGAAATGAATTCGTATATCAGTATTATTATTTTTGTTTTCTAAGATATAGCTAGCTTTATCATATCTTATTATACGAGGCTATCTTATTATAAATTGTATGAATCTTTCTAACAGGTTCTAGAGACCGCGGAAAAAAAATGCAAACGGTTGAAGCGACTGCAATTTTAAATGGCGCCGGCAGCTCACCGGGAGAATCGAGCTTTGTTATGTGAGACAAAGATGTCGGTTTGAAGGCGACCGACACTATGCTCAAGGAACGGGAAAGTTCCGAAGACTCTCCCTCGGGGCCCGACGAGTGCGCGGGTTGCGGGGGACGGATACAAGACAGGTGATTTGCTTACGATTCAGAGTAGTTTCACCAATCGTTTTACTTTGTAACATCTATGACTTTTATTTATAAAATATAGTAACCAAAATGCAAATCTCTTCAAATTTGTAGCTTCAAACGTATTATAATTTGAACTGGACAAAATTAAGTTTCAATCATCAAAATATTTACGTAAAATATTTTAAAAATGACCGATAACAATTTTTCGAGATTCAAAATGTTGGTCAATAACCAATATCTAATCTGGGATATTGAGTAAATAAATTGTACTAGTTAATATTGATAGTAACTCTTTTTAAGTCATCTCTTAATTTGATGAGGCAGATTACTATTGATATTATTATTAATAAATCAACAGCTCGTACTATCATATTAGTAAGGATTCTCACATTGCATCTAATTACAGAGATAGTTTAAAATATTTTAAGATATTATTTTTCAAACAATAAAATTAGAACTAGGGCTATTAATCGCTATTCAGTTTATGGTATTAATTGAGTCGGATCATTAACTCGTGCGGTTCAACGCTATTAAGACAGCAAATCTGTTGATAAGTGAGCCCTTAATTCGATACTGGATATCAATTTTTCAGTTTGATATATGAATACATATCGCGAAATCCCTGCATATCATAATGTACAATTAACAAAAATTCTCAAATGTATTTGAAAAGTTTATTTATGGTAAGTATATATGGTGGGTAATGATAAATATTGGACCGTAAGCCTACTGGACAGCTTTTATTTAGTGTTGTCATGTTTTTTTTATTAGGTACTACCTGCTAGCAGTAGACCGTCAATGGCATGGTGCTTGTCTTCGGTGCTGCGAGTGCCGGCTGCCTTTGGACTCAGAACTCACTTGCTTCTCAAGAGATGGCAATATTTACTGCAAAGAAGACTATTATAGGTAAGCAAATCACACCAAAGTTACTTCAGCAAAAAGGCAAAATAATCTAAGCTGCGAGTGCTTATTATAAAACACAAATTGGCGAAATAATTCTAATAAATTCATTCTTTTATATTCTAAGCACAGTCAGTGAATTAAAGGCTCAAGATTATGAAGGTCTTCACACTATGTTCTGCAACTTATTGTAGAACGCGGCGACTGCAAAGTTTACATTTTCATCGTTTTTCCAGCGAACTGATAATGCGATTGCGAAAGTACGTTTGGTTTGACTTCTTTGGCAGTTTGCCATTTTCATCTACATTTTATCTTTTTTTCAACAATCTGCCGTTTTCAGAGTCGTAATTTAAGTTTTAATTCTTCGTCAAAGTTGTGGTATGATAAGTGTCGTATTGAGATATTAAAATGAATTCACGCTTTTGGATGTGGTAGTAAGTGTTACTTCTAATCTATTAATAACTGTTAAATATTCATTTTAATAAAATACATTACCAAATTAATACGTTCCCATTTATGTCATTTAAGTACTGGGACTTCATTTAAAAACTGTCTGAAAAGCATTCTACATCAAAAATAAGATATTAACTGATTGCTACTCGTAAAGAGAGAAACCTCGGGTTATATTTGTCAGGTAGATACGAGTACGGGGTGGCCTCACGTTGGACAGCAGGTGGAGCTGCGGTGGGTCCCCCGAACTACGAGGGTAGCGGGTGCCTTACATCGCCTGCTGCTCAACCTTGGGGGATCGAGGAACGGTGTTCACCGCTTGTACGCGAGCGTCCCCCGTGTGGTGGACTGTACGAGGTCCTCTCGCTGCAGAGCTCTGATCCGGAGCATGCAGCGGACAACGACATGTACGCGGTGATCTACAACACGCCGCGCAACATGTCGGTCGTGGGGACGGTGGGAGGAGCCCTCCGACACCAGCATACGGAATGCATAGATGGGAGTTGCACTGACGGGCCAAGAGGGCCTGGCGTGCGCAGCTAGAGCGTGGGGACTGCGTGCGTCAGCGCGTCGTCGCGTCGGTGCGGTACTCCCGCACTTCGAAGCTTGGTTCTGCGAGAGGGCGGAACTCACCTACCGCTTGACTCAGATACTCACCGGACATGGATGTTTCGGTGAGTATCTGAGTCGAATAACGAAGGACACGACACGATGCCACCATTATACATCCGACCTCGACTAGGCGCTGGCGGAGAGCTTGGAACTCCGAACGCCGAGTCTTGGTCGAAGAGATCGGGCAAGATCTGTCTCCCCTAGCGTTGATTGTGGCAATGCTGGCGGATGAGGGAGATTGGCGGGCTGTGGCCTGCGTCTGTGAAGCGATGATGCAACAGAAGGAGGCCGCGGAGCGGGATCGAGAGATAGCCGATCCCGCTCGAAGGAGGCGGTCTCGAGCCAGATAGCCTGAACTGAGGCGCCGTTGTGGGTAGCTGGCGGATGCGACGATGCTAGCGCCTGTGGAGGCGACCAAGGAGAGACCTCACCCCCGGATAGCGGGGGGGTGACGTAGGGGGTTGGAGGTGGGCGAGGCGGAATGGGAGGCTGTCGCCTTCTTTTGCGAGAACGTCATCTCGCAGAAGAAGGCAGCGGAGAGGGAACGGGATGAGGATGTCGAGGCCGCTCCTCTCCGCCGTAGACGGATAGGTAGGAGAAGGCGGGCACACGCAAGAGCGGTGCTCGCCTAATGACCCTACCTCGAGGTTGCGTGCGCGTCTAATTACCGCGCACGCGTCTAATTACCGCGCACGCCGTGGTGATGTCTCTCCGTCTGGGGGATTGTCCAGGGGTTCTCGGACAGTCCCTTCCTTGGCGTTGGCCCGACCAGACCTAAGTCGAGCCGGCCTCGGAGCTGATGGCGGTAGAATCGCGAAAGCGCACCCCGCCATGTGCTCCGCATGGGCCTAGAGAACTCAGGGGGGTTTTAGTGGGTAGGCTGGTCCTGTCAGACCGGAGAGCAACAAACACGGCCGCGCCTAGCCAGCGCGGTGTCACTGTGCATAATGCATTTCCCCTCTAAAAAAAAAAAGGGTGGGTTGGAGGTGAGGAGGCTGCAAGATCGCTCTCCCCGAAAAAGGCTTCCCTAACGAACCCAGGAGAGCGAAGGCCGGGGGTCCTCAGATGCGACACTCGATCCTGAGGGCTGGGGTATACAACTCAATGCATTTCCTCAGAGGAACAAAAAAAATTTAAAAAAGTTACAAGTACGGGGAGTGAACGATGATTATTGATTAATAAAGTTGAACAGTAGCTGAGACTAGATCCTATCGTTTTTCGAGACAGGGCTCAGGCAATTTAGTTTAAACGTTAGTTTACATTTAAAAAGTTAGAGTACATTTAAAATAACCGAGCCTACTTAAAAAAGAAAAATCAAAATCAAAAAGTTTATTATTGCATAAATATACTTATTTGCAAAATATAAAACGCTGGCCTTATTTTCCTAAACATGATCTCTTTTGAAAGTCATAATTTATTGTATAATAATGTTGTAATTTATTAGGAAGGGATTCGTCAAAATAATTAAATCTATTTAGTGTAGGACTAAGATTGATAGAGATTATAAGTTTCGGTTATTAGCTTTGTGAAACTTGAATCGATGTCAGACAAACTTATAGAAATACCTATAATCTATAAAGACGGGGTTATAAGTCAGAGCAATATTAACTACTATTAACAACTAAATCAATTTATTCAAATTTGTTTAGCGCAGGACTAGAGTTAATAAAGAGGTATTAAATTTATATATACGTCGTATTATAGAAATGATTATAATTGATGAAGACTGGATAATAAGTCTAAATATTATAATAAACTAAATCAATGAATTTGTTTAGCGCAGGACTAGGGTTGACAAAGACAAAGACATTTTTAATTTGTTTCGTTTCTTCTTCAGATTCGTGAATACTTTAACATGAACCGATTTCATACAACCTTATAAAGTCAATTTATTTAGTGTAGAAACTATAAACAGATATTTTAGAGCTCTGTCGGTTTTTGGATTTTGATGTATAGATAATGCTGTAAAGTGCATATATATATATATATACTAAAACTAAGTATAGGTGAAGTCTTTCAATCCGAACTGGGGTAGTGGGTTAAACTCACTAACCTAAGTAACTAAGGCTTCTAAAATTATCTAAATTTAGTTAGACGATTTGAACCACTCTGTTGAAACATATATCAACTGGTGATGATAATAATTATTCAAAAATAAGATTAAAGTACCCTAAAATTATAAACGTAAGCTGCAGGGAAAAAAGTCAATATATTGGTTTCAATGAATTCAAAAACAATTCATAAACAGTACAAACTTATTACAATACGAACAATTTTTTGTATTACGATCTATTCGCCAAATGACCATTATTGCCCATTTGAACCAATTCTTGAAGTGTGACCAAATACTGAAGCATTGTGAAGATTACGGACGTTGGTTTGGTCGCAGATAACCATATACATAAACATATATAACTTGGTTTTTAGTGTGTACCGTATAATCTACTCTAAAGTTAGGTCCGTATTACAGTTTGAAAGGGATTTGTATTTGAGTCTTGTTCTATAAAAGGCCTTAAAGTATTCTGCCTGTCTATAGCCTGTTTGTAGAACATGCATAATGACAAATACTCGTAATGAATGTGCATTGTGACATATACGTTAAATATCTAATATGCATAATGAACCAATGTTATTTCTCGCCAGAATAAAAGTAAATACGGTGCCAGTTTCTTCAACCATTTTCTTTCAAACTCAAGAGCATTTAGTAAATGTTGTAGTCAATTTTTGGAATTACGTATTTGATATATCAGCTATTAAAATTTGAATACTTTTCTTGAATCACTATTTTCCACGCTCAAAGTTTACTATCATTCATACGTAAAACTATGTAAATGTTTGTATACAGAGAACACACTCAGCACTCATAACGGCAGCTATTAAGGAAGGTGTTTTTGGAATGGCCGTGACTACATAAGCAAACATTTGCTCGATTCCCACACCTGACGTAACCGTCAAATTATAGGGGTCAATGGGAGTTCTTCATAAATTGTCGTAGATTTTAGTTAGACTTTTTTATAATCTGAAACATATGACGTATATTATAACTAATACACGTTATAACTAACCGAAACTATGTGGTTATCGAATTCTGTAATAAACATATATTGCGATTAAATCGGCACAGTAGGTGACGATTTTTTTGAAGATTTCTTCATAATATAAATAATTTTAGTAATTGTGCTGAACAATGTTCCTATTCGTTTCTCGGTCATTGGAGTTCCAAAGGAATATGCTACCATCTTTTGCGTTATCGTCGTTGGGGGTTGAATCAGTTCAATACTTATAAATGTTGGAATCATACATTTTTAGCTCAGAGTGCTTATTCATTTTTTAAGGTAAGTCTTTGAGAGTTGCGCCATATTTTAAGATTAGTTTCGATTAGTCAGCAGTAGCCAAGATACCAATTTGAAAATTGAAGATTTAACGTAGAATTAGATTTATATACATATTTGTTTAAAATGCATTATGTATTTGAATTATGCAAAAGTTATTACAAACAAATAGTATCGTAAAAATAGTATTGACTATACAAGACTTTATTCGAATAGGTGAGAAGCAGCCCGCAGTTGAGATAAAAACAGTTTTATTTTGCTGTCGATATTTGGACATGGTTATGATAATTTATCAGTTGACCGCACAGGTTACCGGTGCGGTAACATATGGTGTAATTTGTTTGTCTAACCGACTCGGTCAGCGCTATACCACGCCAGGATTGATGTTTCGCCTCAATTTGAGTGACAGTTATATTTTTAGTCGCTACTTAGGCCAGCAGTCCTAATCAATCAATCATTAATATTATAGGTACCACTTGCTATATAGGTCGATCGATAGAGTTAATAGACATAACAAATCTATAAAACTGTTAAAAGATATCTACCCTTTTAGACATGCATAGGTCACTTTCGAAAATCTGTTGTCAGTAAAATTTATAAGAATCTTTTACGAACTTGAAAAATGGAAATATGGTATGGTATGGGATAATATGGTATGGTATAATGGATCATAATGGAAAGTTACATATGTTTATTTGTGTTCTATATAAGATTGTTGTGTACTATACATGCAACTGATTTGTTGTCTTATTGAACGTTTTTTTGAACCTTCCATTTAAAGATAGTTATGTTAAGCGAAAACTTAGTAATTATACATCATCCTGTAATACATTATTCAGTTTTACATTTGAGTACATTTGCTGTGATATTATCTATTTAGACCATAAACCGTGAATGAGTTCGTAAACCCATCTGTTAGTAAATAATTAAAATTTTAGCTGAAATGTACATTTCTAAAAGCAATGTTAAAATATTTCCCTAAAGATGCACCTTAAACATTATTATTCTTGCGACTCTTGCGGTGCCCATAATACCAAAGGCGCGGATATATAATTGCTTCAGTTTTGAATTTGAAACCTAGTGAAAACTCCGCAGCTTTTACCGGGTAACGAAAGGGAAATCTACAACGAGTAACTTTTCGGTGTGTCTCTCTGGTTTGCCATTTACCTATTTTCGCTTACTATGTAGGGATATTAGTCGCTTTGTTAGTAAAGAATTGCAAAATAGAACCTACTTCGTTATTGATAAGAGTTTGTTATTTGATTATTGCATTTTGTTTTTCAAGATGTTAAATAAGGGAAGTTGAATAATGACACATATGATCTATTTACACGACAGTCGATGGACACACACGGAGATGACCTAAGCAAAAACTGACGGACATCATGATATTGGATGTGTAATTGTGTATAGAAAGAACGTCAGTGACGAGATGACGGATAAAAGGGATGAATAGAAGGAGAAAACATGTTGCGTCAACTTCGCATTAGATTGTGATTATTTACTAAAGATGATGATAAATAAAGAGCATTTTGTGTAATGATTGGTAATTGAATGAATAAGCATTCTTGTAGTTTCATTGTAAGAAACTTTAAATGGAACCGAATATATTTCAATTGTTCTAGAATGTTCTGCGTGAAGCGTTGCGCTAGGTGCGGCAACGGTATCACCGCCAACGAGTTGGTCATGCGCGCTAGGGACATGGTCTTCCACCTATCCTGCTTTACGTGTGTCGCCTGCGGCACTCTACTTTCTAAGGGTGATGTGTTCGGCATGCGTAATAGCCTCGTATACTGCAGACCGCATTACGACAACGCATGCATGGACGAATATTGCGACGACGATATGAATGTCTACCGGTGAGTTGTTATAGACATATTTTTAGTACATATAGTTGATAATTTTCTCTTTTATCTATAACTAAATATAACGAAATAAAGAGATATTTACTGTTACATAAAACTCTTGAAACAAATAAGTTTCTACAGGATCGGTAATGGGTTTCTAATGCATCTGGTGCTGCAGACGTCCAAAGTGTACGGTGACTGTTTAAGTCATAAGTATTTTTGTAACGATAGTGGTATAAAAAAGACTTACTTTTTAGTGTTGCTAAAACTGCAATGTTAAAAATCTCGATCACTTTTCCATTTTGATGAATATATATTTTGATCACACATAAGTATATTTTAGTCACACAATCAAAAATGTTGAACTGATTACAAAACACTTTAAAATCTTCTGTCTAACACTGTACGAATACAAACAAGTTTAGTAACCGAGGGCAATGCCCTTGACTAAATTTCCCTACAAACAAATTTCTATCTCGACACCGCTGAAGGGTGTTGAAGTTACAAACTAAACTCGGGCGTTGTAAATATTCCAACAGGTGTCAAGAGTTGCACAGCGAAAGTGATTCTCCATCGCAGTACTATGGCGGAGGGCCGAGCTCGAAAGGTCGCCCTAGAAAACGCAAGATTATTCAGGGTTCCATCGATGACATGCAAGTTCAAACAATGCGTATGGCCAGCAATGCACTAGGTAAGTTAATTATGTTTTATTTACACCTTACTTTTTCACCGCTGTAGCGCGAAAGTTAATGCGAATGATTCTAAATGAAAGCTTCTGTTTTAGCTAAATTTATTTTAACAATTTTATTTTTTCATCAATATTTCTGAACAAATTTGTTGATATCTTGTATTTTCTAGTATTGCTATCGTGACTACAGTGTTATTTCTGTTGAAATATTTATTTCTGCAGAAGAGATCGCTTTGGATTCCAATTATTTTAAAATTACATTTTAGAGAGTGTCTTGAGACGTTCTATTCTAGGTGTGGGTATATTTTATAGAATTCGCTCGGTTAAAAAATTTTGCAGGAACCTCAGAGGGAAAGAACGGCCGCCTTCCCCACGTCCCAGATGTCAATTCATCCCGGGCCGTAATCACGACTAATGAATAGACGTCGTGTTGTCAAAACTGCGCCTTTCCCTTTCGGGCCCGCGGCTGTGCTCAAAGTGTGAGCGGGAGGTCTGTGGGTAGGCTCGTTGGGTCGGCCTCTGGGGTCGCTCGTCTGGATTATTCTTTATAGCGTCGAAATGTGAGGCACTCATTGAGGTGAATTCAGGTTGTGTCACTTCTCGACACGATTAATCACAGTATAGGCTGAATGCAGCACAGACGTTACTTTAGTAAGTTCCCAGTGCTGGAAACGATATTCATGTTTCCGCGATAGAAGAGAACATTGAGAAAAAATATAGGTAATTAATTAGGATTATATTTTTGTTACATGAAAAGTCAAGACGTTAAATACATTTTTGGGGTTTTATTTCTACTTTATTTTTTAAGACCTCCGACTTGTTATTATATTTCACGAGCTGATAGAGAAATTATGCGTATAGGAATGTATTATTATGTTGATACATATAGACATTTGTAAAGCAAAGAATGCGTGGTATCGGTTTAATTAATTACTATAAATGAATTAAACTTTTTACTTGTTTAAGTATTGAGACAACAATATTTTATAAAAGATAAATTAAATATTGGTAAATATTACCTCAGCTTATTTTATTGGAATCTAAACAACTGAAGATCTACAATTGTGTAATGAAAATTGTTACCGAACGCTACGCTCGAATGCTTCAAGCGTTGTTGAATGAACTGAATAAAGCGGCGAACCGTTTCCAGTATTTCCATTCCCGATTGACCAGGATCGGCAGTGTGTTAACAAAATTGGAACTAAATGTTCAATGTTGCAAATACGGGTTGGACTATTTATTTATAGGCATTTAAGTTTTTCATAGGCTTTATTTAATTTTATTTTGATATGTGATATATTTTTATATATGTTTATTTTTGGATTATATTCTGATAATGCACTTTTTAGTAACTACTAAATCACAAATTTGTTTAGTTTAATTTAAGATTTCAATTCCGAAAGTAATTCATATTCTTTGTACTTTATAAAAACAAAATTATGTTTTTGTGAGTTTAATGTTTATAAGTAACGTATTCAACTTTATATTCTGAATCAGCTCATCAAGGAGAACAACATATCAGAACAACATATCAAAATCAATATGAATTACTTTCGTAATTCATATTCTTTGTACTTTATAAAAACAAAATTATGTTTTTGTGAGTTTAATGTTTATAAGTAACGTATTCAACTTTATATTCTGAATCAGCTCATCAAGGAGAACAACATATCAAAATCTGCTGGATCTGTCGAAAACCTCGATTTTTTAATTCAGGCTTCAGAGCCCCCTTTCTTTTTTAAGGTGCACCTTTTGCACCGTGACACCGCACTGGCTAGGCGCGGCCGTGTGTGGGGCTCTCCGGTCTGACAGGACCGGCCTACCCACTAAAACCCCTCTGAGTTCTCTAGCCCCATGCGGGGCACATGGCGGGGTGCGCTTTCGCGATTCTACCGCCATGTGCTCCGGGGCCGGCTCGACCTAGGTCTGGTCGAGCCAACGCCAATGGCTGGCCGAGAACCCCTGGACAGTGCCCCAGACGGAGAGACATCACCACGGCGTGCGCGGTAGCCAGACGCGCACGCAGCCTCGCGGTGAGGCTTCAGAGCCCCTAGCGGGAAAATGCGTCGTTAACACTTTTTTTGCGACCATTACATTTGTTTCTCAGCTCGACCAGGAGAACAACATATCCAAAATTTTGACCTGGGTCCCGAAAACCACTTGGCCACTTAAACAGTATCATCTACTTTGGCATGTAATTATGGAATGGAATTTCGAGATAAGTCGAAATCAACAAAAGTGGCGGCGTGAAAAATGGCTCGAGACTGATGATTGCTTTTATTTTAATAAAACTATAGACGTGACTACTATTGCCTTATAAATGAAGAGAATGATTTTCGTCACTAGAAGAGGCTGTAAAAGAATGTGAAAATAATGTTTATGACGTCACCACGTTTTCACAAACGTTTTGAAAATTGGTTCACCCGTAAGAATGCAACGGATTTTAACGTATTGCCAACTTTGCACAATTACAATATAATTTCTAACCATTATAACACTACGAATTTATATCACGTATTTCGCTTTATTTGTCTATGCATTCTTATTATAGGTTAAAAGATAAATATGTTTATTCTTTACATTTCATTACATTCAGAATACACTATTATATTGAATATTGCGTATAAGTAAGATATTGCTTTTGAGGGTTTCCGGCCTTATCATGAGTCGTTCTTTTATAGTAAATACAGTACACAACTATGACATCATAATTTAGTAAAGTGGATTAATTTGTATAAGTGTGTTTAAACAAAACTGCAAAACATAAATATATTTCCTATTAAAAAAAGTTTAAAATATGTTCGCGTTATTCGTACTAAGTAGAAAAACAATTTACTACATTTAAATATTTGTGATTGCATTGATTTCGGAATCTTTTAGTGGGGGTTTGCTCACACTTCGCTGGGTACTCACTACTTAAATTTAGGATCCGTAAACTCTTACGGTCTGTGGTCGGAGTGTGTTTAAGTCATCGAGGGCAATCGATAGTGGCGATTGGTAATTAATGGTGATCACAGGCGATTTCGTGCGACTAACTGATGGTGTTTATTATCCTTTCCGTCTCTCCTAATTATTGTAGTACTAATTTAAATTATTATTATTTCGGAGAGTGTGCGATGGAATTACACAATTTGATTCCAGCATTCCCATTCCACCTCAGGGGAACTAGACGGCGATTGGGCTTCCACCCTTACGTTGTTGATATACCACCTATACACACTAAACGTTTCGCTTCTACTTTCATAATACGCACAGCAAAGGAGTGGAATTCCCTTCCGCCGAATATTTTCCCTGATAAATACGATCTGGACCTTTTCAAGGCAAGAGTGAATAGGCACTATCTGGACAGGCATGGACCATCTTCGACCTCATCGATTGATAGAGTACTTTAAAAAGAATAAATATATTTAATAAGCACTACCAGGAAACAGATTAGGAATATAAAAAATAAATACAAATAGATTATTGTTTGGTAGTAAGTGCAATATTGGATTATATAATTTAACTATTCATTTTAATTTCAGATTAAATATTTCATAACAAAGTTGTTTACAATCCAAACCATCTGCTGCACTATAAATATATATTCTTTTCATAAATTACTCGTGTTCGACCATAGATAATGCTTCCTTCTGTTACAATATATTTAAGTAGTAGACTACGATATTGTCGCGTTCTTGTTTAAGTAACTTAAACGAACATTATAATAAATTAGTAAACTTTCACGTGCATTTGCATAAACCCTTGCATACATCCTGCTTACAATGTATGACTTGACTCATTTCTATGCACACGTTTATACGGACAAATCAGTGTTTGGCACCAATCCGCGGTAATATTGGCACAACAGCGCCACTTAGCGGCGTGCGTGACGACAATAATGGCAACTAAAAGGGTTCTTTAAAAAGTTCGTGTTGTATCAGTAATCTAATTATCATGCAGAGGACCACGGTAGCCGCGTACGCGATATATAGATAAGTAAGGATGGGAAGAGCAGTGTCAGAATTTAATGACAAAATGTCAATATTTTTTTACTAATTAATTAGCGTAGCATGGATAACTAGCATAGATACGAGTATGCTACGTAAAATAAGGACTTCAGATATAAATGTTATTTGAGATCTGTTCAATCTGAATGGATTATTAGTATTTAACTTTGAGTTCTCAATTCAGAAATTGGTTGAAAGTTACAAAGAAAATCATCGAGGCAAAAACAATTAAACGATATTAACCGCCGGCTTCTAATTTGAGAATATGAAGTTCAATCTGTTCGTCTCAAAGATTAGCATATGTCAAACATTATTTCATATATAGAAATATTATTTGGTACACATATAGAATATTTACATGGTAGTGGATGGCAAAATTACTCAAAAGAGGCTCGGGATTGATTTTATTCGAAAATATAACAAAATTATAACTGTTATAAATTATAACATCCTAGTCAGGAATTTAAACCGTAGATTTTGAAAAAAAAACATTCATTGCATTTTTATACCATCTGATAGTCTCGAAAATTAAGAACAAATTCTAAAAAAAATATTAACGAACATACTGTAAATTTAAAGCAATTGTTAGATTTTAATATACTGCTTTGTAATTCGTAAAAGTAATAAATAAGAGAAAGTTCTATGGTAAAAAATGTACTGAATAAAATAATGCTACATGTATGTCAAAAGTATGTCAAAACATAAATCTTTGGTCTATTAGTATGGACTATTTTGGGAACATAATTTAATAGTTATGAGTAATCGTACTGTATTATTAAACTTCTCAAAAAATCTATAGTTGTTGTTGCTTAACGAAAAATATACTTCGGAAGATACAGACCTCGTGTGGGGTTAGACACCTCACAATGATATTTTTAAAGACAAATTATTATTTTACCTTTTAGTCTTTATTTACCACTGTAATCAGTTATTAATTACAAATAAAAATATTATTAAAAGTGTCCGGTCCGAGATTTATTTATAGCAATTTTTGCTATTTCTCATAATTTCAATTCAATCAGGATTGAGTAAGGTTCCACTTTTAATGTTCAAAACAGAAATCGGCTGTAAGCTACTAACAGATATGATTAGAGGGAGATTTTAGAACATTGGCTTTATTCATATAAATTTATAAAGATATACGCCACTCTTATATAAGCTACTCGAAATACTGTGCAGACGAAGTCGCGGGCTCCAGTTATCTATAAATATATCAACCCCATTGTCACATAATTTCATAATTTAAAATTCATTTAAATTATAATAACTAAAGAAGAGAACTTTTGAGAATATTTTTTGTTAATCTATTACTTAACTATCACGCGAAACTTCGTAATTTAGACAAGGCTCTGATGATACTACGTTGATAATAAATAATTTACAATGTTTTTGAGCGAGCAAGCTATTTTATATTTTCACGAGACACCTTAAATAATAACTGACTTTACCAGTTTTATTTTCAGTGCTATTTTCGTTTTTCAACTTGACTCGTGCAATTCAGGTGGAAAACTGAAGGGATCGTCGGCCGTCTAGACTGAAGCTGTTTTTCTTTACATTTATTTTAATGAAATTTACTTTTAGCGAAATTTAACAGTTGATATTCATTTTTTAACTCAAATTCACTGCAGAGGAGTTTAAATAAAAATATTTATTTGTGTTTGTTTCATCATCAGTATGCATTGAGAACTCATAATTTCAAAACTTTAGGATTAATTTACGAACGATTAACACATTGAGATAAAACTTTAAATAGACAACTATTCGAATAAGTGCCACACGGATGACAATAAATTGGTGCAAGTAGATTTATTGTTTTATCGCAATAAATACTGATCCAATAACAATTAAATTGAAATAAGAATCAAATACAGTTATTTCACTGCAATTAATTAACGTCATGCGTTTTAACATTAATATGCAACTGTTAGAGAGTTAAGATTTATGGACTATAACCTAATATTACATAAAGCCTTCAGAGGATTAATGTGTGCAAACTAGGCAATTTGCACACTTTAGAAACATAGGTAATAGTCAAAAGCTCGTAGATACTTGATATGCCTACTTGTAGATGAATAGGCGTAGGGTACCGCTTACTCCAATATTCATCGAGCTTAATGACGCGCTCCCTGGTATAAACAAGCTTCACTGTCCATTCACTAATTGGAGCGACGCTCTAGGTGTTGAAGTGTCCCGACGCAAATAAAACTTAGTAAAATATTTGCATTTTTTTGAGTAGAGCAGAGCTGTCTGAATGAATTACATTTACAGAAAAGGAAATTAAATTTAGTTTTTTCTTCGATAACGTTAACTAGTCCTGTGTTTACCAAAAATTTACATTCGTTGTTTGACATGGCTTCTGTACTTTACTTAGCTTTTAAGACCTATCAAAAACGAAAAACACCTGGTAGACCCTTGTGGATCTTGCATAGTTGTGTTCTGGATTGCAAGGTAAGTTATGCTGGGATTCGAATAGATGGCATAAGGATCGAACAAAGATCTTAACTCCTTTGGTTAGCTCCAACAATTTTTCGGTCACGGGAACTCCGCGTGGTGATGCCAGACCAATAGAAATATATTCTTGTATCCGTCAGCGACAGTGGACAATGGTTCAAGGCTTTTACCAGTGTGATATCTAAGAAAAAATAGGGAATATGCATTACCTAAAGAAACCATCAGGGAACTATCTAATAAAAATAAATAAAGAAACATTTATAAGCATATTAAAATTGTTTACAAAACGAACCTATTCCCATTTCAAAGACCAGCTACGTATCTTCAACTCGTCTGGTGTTACGAGAGTCTAATGGCGGCGGTAATCGCTTAGTTATTTGGCAAGCATGTAAAGTAAGTTTACTACATATCGAACTCTTTATCAAACCGACAATGTAAAAGCTTTGTGACAATGTGACTTTTACACATATTAAAAAAATGTTATATAAAGGTAAATAAAAAATATTTCGGCTTTCTCATAGCTGTAATAAATATTTACAACAAATAATGAAGACTACCCACCAGATATAGTATAGAAGTAACCGTTCGACGTCGACGTTCCTAAAGATCGTCGCATTCCCAGCAATTCCTATAAGAACCACAATATTTATGGTTAACTTATGACATAAGATGTAAAGTTACATTGCGTTGTAATGGCACTGTTTATCTTACCATTTATATCGATAAAGCATATCCTAGAAATATTTGGAGAAATATGATGAAGAATGTAGCCAAGCCAAGTTATTAAATCAGTGTACTGTACATTGGTTAAACTTTCATAGGAAAGATACTACCAAATTATTAGCAGAACATGAGCGTGTGAACATGTGAGTATCATAATTACGGAATAGTTTTAAACTCCGCTAATTAAAGAAAACTGCAACACGGATTGGTATAAGTTAATTAGGTAATTAATTCTTTACTGAAAGCAGATGCATAAGCTCATAGCGGAACGAGACCAGCACGATACGGAAAACATTTAATTATAATTTGAGCGTTTCAAAGCAAAAGGGAGGGTTGGATTAATTATATAATTTGGTTTCATTTTGCCATGAAGTGTCTTTTGTCACCTATGGTTACGTTGAGCTAATTAAATGTAAAGTGCTGAAATAAAAAATTGTGTATCGTATTTTAATATTTAGAATTGGTAATTATTTTTGATAGTATGTGATGTATTATGTCGAAAATTAACTAATAATGTCATAGATTAATTCTAAATTTAATACGTGTTATTCGTCATAACAAACAGAAGTTTTATATATTCTAATATATAACACTAAGAATGAGTTTTATAACTAATCTAATTTCAATACAATAATTACGTATGTCCACATTTATTTTATATAAAAAATAAATAAATACAGATTTTGATGGCTTTCTAAAATCTATCAAACCATAATATTAATTCTTAAAGTAATATGGGCTTAAATGACGATGAGAAAATACTGCCCTAAGAGAGATAATACAATAATTCTTTGTTAAGTAAGTTTCATTATTTTATCATCCGTTCCTCTTTAATCTAAGATATGGATAGTTTCCTGCAATGAATGCTCACAGGAATGGAGGATGATAAAAAAAAGTCAGCTAAATATTTGAATTTGTGAATAAGGTAACATAAATATAGGAAATTACCACCAATGTAGATTATAATAGATATTATGTGTAGATTCAGTATTATTGCAAAATTACGTTTAGAATATGGTTGGATACGTATATAAATAAGAGAAAAAAATACCTCATGTTAGGCAAAACGTTAGCCGTGTTTTTTCGGTTACCACAGTACTACAATATAAAAATTGTCTGCCGGACAGCTGACATGCTCCCCTCGCTTGTTTTTACACATTATTTTTTTTTTGTTTGCGGTCCGATTGTTTAGTGGTTATAATTGTTTATTGTTATTAGTCTTTTGTTTTCGATAATCGCGATAGGCATCTTTGGCGGCATTTTTCTAAGTTTCACTTTTTTAATTAACGCCGACGGAGTTGTTTTTGTTTTATCCACAAGTTGTGGATAATGGGCATTTAGCCCGACACGTGTAGGTTTTTACGATAGTTAATACTTTTAAGTTGATGATAAAGTTGCATATGATTGAAATTTAGTTGTAATTTAAATACAATAAGACTACTGTAATGTTGATTAGCAGTCGTTTTTTATTTAAATACATACCTACCATAAATTTTAATTTTGTACCTACTAATATCTACGGCATATTTCTAATGAGAACTCTATTGAAACTTAACAAATAACTCTATTGAAACTATAAAATAACATCGGGATAAATGAAATCCATAAGCCAGATTTGTGGTTTATTTGCTTCCCTGTGCTGATTTCACATGTGAAATATTCCTAGCTGCCAATTAAAATGTTTCGTTCATAAACAAAAGCTTTTACTGAATGATTCACGTCGGCATTTTTAGTCAAACGTTTTCAGTGATGCCTTTAAAATGTTATTTTTGAGTTGAATTCCTATAGTCAGTTAGCGGTCTGTAGCATGAGCCAAACAAGATATAACAAAGCATTTATTGAAAAACGGTATTTTGATATTTATCCTTTATATTTTGACAGCATAAAGTGACAAATTGTATGTCATATTGCGTTTCAATTGTCATTTCTCACAATTCCATTGGAACCATTTAATAGCGCTGTAATTAGATTACACATATCACTCGATAGGCATATAGCTCCGATTGTAGTCGTAATATGTACTAACGAAACTCTACTGAGTTTCAGGATAATTTAGCGATTTCATTTACAAATAAGATTACAAGTAAGTATATAAATAAGATCGTATAACTAAGAATTTTATTATGACTGATTCATATTTGCGATGTCCATAAAATAAACAGGTAAAATCTACAATGCAAGTGTTGGTTGTACTGTGATCTCGGCACTGGTATTTGAAATGCGAGATTTGGGAGGCCCAGGATCATTTCTCCTACATAACTATGTGCTTTCGGTTCTTCAAATTTCATGTGCATTTTGAATTTGTCTACACTCCCACGTTGATGG
Source organism: Scirpophaga incertulas (assembly GCA_036419045.1). Classification (NCBI taxonomy): domain Eukaryota; kingdom Metazoa; phylum Arthropoda; class Insecta; order Lepidoptera; family Crambidae; genus Scirpophaga; species Scirpophaga incertulas. The sequence goes on along the minus strand of CM071626.1, from coordinate 10,850,278 downwards.
AAAACAACTTGCATACATCTGAAAGAAATTCAAAAGTGTGTGTGAAGTTAACTAACAAGCACTGATTGACGAAGGCTTAATCGCCCTAAAATAGCTAGGGTAGGTTCATGCCCCGTGAAGTAAAATGTACATACTAAACATTTTAGTATATGAAATCTATTTTTGTCTCGGCACTGATCTTCGAATCACGCCCTGTTTGTTTTTTTTTTAATTTCATATCTAAGTTTAACTAACGCTCTTACGGTGAAGGAGAAACATGGTGATACATCCTTCAAATACCAGCAAATAACACAAAGGTTCTAAAGAAAATACCAATCTGCCCCTTGATGTGGATGGATATATACTGTGACTTTTTAGCTTATTTTTATATATATGTATATAAGTATATATTGTATATATAGGTCCCAGTAGGTTTGCCTATGGAATTCTTTTCCCGAGAATATTTAGAGAGCGAGTTAGCTGGGTCTTATCATATCATATTATAATTATTTGCGTTCTTACATTTAAAAGATTTTTTTATGAAAACGTCAAACGAATGACTCCAACTTATGTTATCTTATTTTACGTCGAAATGGATTCCATATACCAGAATAGCTAGTGCTATTATTCGCCTGACTTTCGACCACCTTCGTCTTATAAACCCGTAATGTTTTTTTTATTATACAACATAAAAATGCATTGTCAAATATTATTGCTCGCGTTTAAATAGTAGCCATAGTTTGGTAATATAGTTTGCACATAATTTAAGCTGTTTACCTTAAAATATATTTGCCGCCATTTTATTGGAAACATAAATTTTCATCGAATATGATGATGATATGATGTAATTTCTCATTATAATGTGAGTATTTTAGTGTGAGTACAATGCAATATATATATATATATATATATATATATATATATATATCATCTTTAGATGAAAGTAAAACACTAAAAAGCTAAAATTATAGAATTTTTGTTAGTATTTTTTTGATATGGTATCACAGCTCTCATATGAGAATAATTACAAAGTTTACAGATAACGATAATCCGTGGTCTCCACTCTGATTTAACATGGCGCCTAGTGAGTATAATAATAAAAGATACCAATAACATTGCTTCTTCATTTTTATTACCTTTCGTTAATATCGAGACTTTAACAACTCATGGTTTACTATCTGGTTTTTGAATAAGAAAAGGAACGAATGTAAAGTCGGTAACATGTTAATTTCGTCCATAAAATAAAGTATGTCCAAAGTCGACCTACACAATCCATCACTTTTATTGTCCGTCTTTGCTTAGGACACTTTTGTTACCACTTTAATTAAAACGATTTCCAAAATAACTTTTTAAGTCAAAGGTTATAAATTTTAATGTATGTCGAATTCATTACAACTTGAAATTACTTGTTGGATCGGTTGTTCGCTAAAAGTATTTGTACATAATACGGGTATTTGTTAAACACGATTGCCCCATCGTTCTATGTATTTATCGTCGTCGTCGTTTTCATCATTTGTAACTACTCTAGTGTTGTGTCTGGTATGACTCGTAGATATCCATGGGCGGATAATCGCTTACCATTAGGTGATCTGCCTGCTTGTTTGCCCCTCTGTTATATATAATATATATATATATATATATATATATATTATATATATAATATATATATATATATATAATATATATATATATATATATATATATATATATATATATTATATATATATATAAACACGCATGCTTCATATTTTAAAATATTATTTTGTCATTTTATTTATCAATGTGAATAAAAAGATGTCAAATGAAATCCTTACTATCTTGGAGGCATATATTAATCTGAAGGGCATAGTGACAAAACCACCTTGAATCTGACAAGATGACTTTCATTTTGTCTTTACTAAAGACTTACTTACTTACTAAAGACTCAGACGGAGGGATGGTTATAAAAGCGAACAAGACACATTATAGAACGTTGGCTACAATCTGCTCTAGACAGGTATAGTTTGAGCTTTTGCATTCGATTGAACATTAAATATGAGCAAGTCTATAATATCATATATCGATACATTAGTTTATTTTCGATAGAGTAGCGACAGAGAATCTACATAAGACACTATACAAAGTGTACACACTGTACAGTGTCTAGAACTGGAGTCCTATGTATAGAATGTCAAACTCTTTCCAACTAAACATTCGTACTAAACTGCTGTTAGCTTTGTTGCTATTAATATTTTAACGGATGGCGCAACCGCCCTCTAAAAAGAGGATGCAATGCAGCGCTGCTGTAGGGCATATGCGCTTGAAGCTATTCGGGAAACATAGTGATCCGGCCGTATCTCAAACTGACTAAATTAATCAATGTCTGAGTAACAGAAGCCATGGGAAGAATAAAAGGTAAACAACTTGTTTTATAAACGTAATACCGCAAATCAAAACACAATTTTGTGCAAATGTAGGTAGTACAGGAATATTATAATATTTATTGAAACCAGTACTAATACAAATTTATAAATACTAATAAAATTTCACCCAACACTATTTTAACATTTGGGTTACAATTTCTTTTCTCTATTTATTATTGGATGAACTGCGTAAAATTCCATGCACGTGAAATGTCTTAGTATAAATGTATTTTTTTGTATGCAACTTAATGTATTTACCTGTAGTTAGGAGAAAAACAAAAAGTAATTAATAAATATTTCTTACACATACACCAATTAGCCTAGCCCTAATTAAGCTCTGTAAGGCTTGTGTTATAGGATCTAGGGTAACGGATAGACATACATAAATTATACATATATATTTATGATAGAAATGCTAGTAATAATCATAATCATCAATCACACAAACATGCACCCCCACAAGGATCCAAACCCGGGACTTCAGAGATGGTGACACCGAAAGTGGTGTATTAACCACTCGACTAAGGAGACCATCAAACCAGTATATCCCACTATCTGAATATTAACAGGAATTTGCATAAGTTATTTGATAAAGCTATAACTAAAATACAGTGAACTTTGTTATACGTAACGACTTAGAAAGTTAAAAAGGGCTGAGCAAAAAATGTATGTGCATATATAAAATTTTATAGTAGTAACAGTAGGTAAACGAACAATTCTATTCGCAATACTATAAATTTATTAGCACAGGCAAACAATATTCTTTTATGTTTCTATGACTCTCTCCAAGTTTAGTTGCAAAGGAGATACCGTTTAGTTAACTGTCAAACATAATCAGATAAAGAATAATAAGTACACTGACCATCTAGGGGAGAACCTTGAAGTAGATAAGCGTATCTTAACAGCAACTCCATTAGGAAGTCCACAAGATAATACCAACAAAGTCACTTCAACAAAATTTTCATGTGAAAAAATTATAGATAAAAAATAATTGACTTCCACCTGGACCCTCGCACTTAAATCATTCAAGCCGTTTGATATATTTAATTATGAATTTAATAATTAGTCCGTTTCACTTCGGTGGTTTCGTAAAGAGCGACGATGCACCACCCAAGTATGCAGGGGCGAGAAATTAATAAATTAAAACTATTGACTTTCACAGGAAAAAATAGCTGAGTTAAATTCCGACTTTATTGCGTCAGATCTAGGTAGGGATTACGATAAACACGTCTATCTGCCGACAGCCGTATGTTATACAGTATCGGTAGATCAGAAAATATGTCCAATTATGGGTACATCCATCATGGGATGTTATTTGTTTTGACATGCATGTAAATGAATCTCACTTTATTACGTATATTTATAAGATTTCATTTAAGTTTATGTATTGTTATATATTCTTTATTCTCATTGTTTTTAATTAAAATATAAATTAAAATGAGGGTCTTAATTTATTTGCGGTTCTATGGCAGTGATTTTTATTTGATTAATTATTTTGCACACATTGAAATTGTTAGTGGTCTATAAAATAAATCACTACATTACAACTTATCATTACGACGTCTATTTCGAGTTTCACATCAGTAGTTCCCCGGAAATGCTTCCTGGGTAATGCTTTATTGGCGAAGATGCTGCGGTTAGCGCGCCACGCAAACGGAGATTCATCAGAAGGTTTGGGTAGAAAAGAAGTTTTACATTTGAAATAGAATAAAGATTATTGTGCCCTAATTAAAAATATTCAAAATCACAATGAAATGTTCATATGTACGTATATTATAATATAATTATAGCATTTCTTCATTTGGAATGAAGTTGTAGAATATATGTACGTGCTTCTACATGTTTTAATTTAACAAACTTTACGCTATTTATTAATTATGTTTATTTAAATTAGCTTCCCATTTTTTTGGTAACATTTCATACGTTACCAGAAAAATAACAATGTACATAATAGCTACTTAGTGGAAAAATAGACAACAATTATTTATCAGTTATATATAATCGATAACTCAAGTTTATGAATTGTATACTATATACTAATAATATTTATTAATTTAGTATTTTTGAAAATTAATTTTTACCGGTCAGTACAGTTATGATAATAAGAACTTCAAGTAAGTAAGTAATTTTGTTAATGGCAATAGAACTTTAATAATACAGTTAAAAACTTCATAATACCAATTTATCAATTAATTTTTTTATTTCTTGCTTTTATATAATCCACACAAGGAATAAAAATAAACTGCCATATCCAATTAACATACGTTGGTGAAATTGTAAAATTGACAACTTTTTTTCTAACAAACAATAATATTTCTAACACTTATACCAATTAACCTTTTTCTTTTTGTTTCCCTGAGGAAAATGCATTAAATTGCATACCCCGGCTGTGGCGAGCCGGCGGTTATGTGGGGCTCTCCCCAGAAGGGGGAGGCCTACCCACTAAAAACCTCAGGGATGGCCTTCCTCAGGCATGAAGGGAGCCCCCGGGAACTTACCAAGCTACTTCCGGGAACCCCCAGCCTTCGCTCCCCCGTCGATACAGGGGAGCCCTCCTCGGGGGTGGCTACACTACCTCCCCCGGTCTCCCCCACCGACGACGCCCCCCGGCCACGGAAGGGGCGTGGTCCATCCCGGGTCGCCGTAGCGGTCGCGACTTCCTCGCGCCCGCCGGCGACCCGCGGCGGCAGCGCAGCTGTGCTACCGAGCCCGGCGCCGCCTCCTTCGAGCGGGATCGGCCATCTCCCGACCCCGCTCGGCGGCCTCCTTCTGGAGCATTACTGCTTCACAGAAGGAGGCCACAGCCTTCCAACCTCCCTCGTCCGCCAGCATTGCCGCAATCAATGCCGGACATACCAATTAACCTAGCCTAAGGTAAGCACTGTAAGGTTTATGTTATTGGATCTTGGGTAATGGATAGATTGATTGATGGAAATAAATGTTAACAACCATGACTAAGGCATAAATACTCGCATTCATCACACAAACATCTGCCACTCCGGAACTCGAACCTGGGACCTCAGAAATCGCGACCTTGAGTTCGTCAAGTTTGTTACGACAAATAGACCTTGTTGGCTTCCTGACACTTTTCAGTACAAAGTCTCCTAGGCTGATAAGCTTCATTGGCATATATTTGTAATTGGTTGAATCTTAGGTGTGAACATTATTTTTATCAAGTATTATTATTAATAAAATTACCGTCTAGTAAAATTAAGGTTCTGCTTGTTGTTTGATCGTTGGAGTGGCTGTGACTTGCGGTCATAGTCAGCCAAGCGATCTTCTGATTTCCGTCACTGTCTGTTCGCGGCATCCTCTGCTGAAAAACTGGGATGTGGCTTCATGGATACGAATCAAATAATTTTGGGAAGTCTACAAACAATGTGGTTGTATTCAACCTCAAGTACTTTTTGTATGTAACAAATATAGTCGCGCCTTATGGATAGGATATTTTTTTAATATAATTAAAAATTAGAAATATTTAATTAGAAACGATTTTATTATTGGGTGTGATATGATAACCGAAATAGAATTTATAAATTTCAAGTATTAGAAAAGTTACATAATTGTGACATGTGGACAGTAAGCTAGTATGATAAAATGCCATTAAGTTTTGATATTTTTTTCAATATAAATCTCGAAAGTTTTTATATTGTTCTTTTTTTTGTATAACAACATAATTCTAAAAAACCAAAGGTGATTTTAATATAATAATATATAAATAAAACTTTTTTGTTTCCTAGTTACTTTAGATCTAACAACCTTCTTATTTTGATTAAACATAATAATAATATAGCCCGCTGGTTGATTGATTTAATGCCCCTTAACTGTCATAAATGCCCCATCAGTGCAGTCAGTCTCTCTCAGGGCAGCTTGTGGCGAACTGTCGATGAGTTGCGTCACCGAGGGTACCGATGTGCTTCAGGGGAACGTATGCCACCCGCCTCTATCTTGCCTTAACCAGCCGGACAGAGTGGAGTTGCAGGAGGAGATGCTCGAAGGGTGGAAGTGTAATAATGTCAAAACGCCGACGGCGTCTCGATCGCTGTCGCACACCTCTCTACACCCTTAACCGTACACATGAATGTTGTTTTCTTCGCACCAATATTGGTCTGCTTTTTTGGGGGGGCCATTTAGTGAGTGGCCAGTCACCACCTGCCATATTTAAATCAATTAGGAGGCTTTGAGAAGGCAGGTTACCGGAGTCTCTTCTATGGTTCGGTTCTCATTACCACCAAAATCGAAATGCAATAGTTCACAAACGTTTTGACCAGTAATGACAATAGTTTCTGTGCATCTAACTCTTAATAGACTTTCGCTATTTTTATGGTACAGATAGAGATTAGACACAGTTGGTACACTCCACGCACACTTTCATAAAATTTCGCGTAAACGGCCTTTACGCGTTAGATCTGTGTCCCCGCGTACGCCTTATAAAGGACCGTGTCTTATAAAGACGCGCGATTTAAGCTACAATAATAATAATAATTTTGCAATAACTTATAAACGTTTTGACTTGTAATGACAATATGTTCCTGTACATCTAAATGGGTCTTAATAATATATAATGTGTCTTAATAATAGTCTTCTCTTTTTACACTTTCATTAACTTTTATATCCCCGCGTATACGCTTGGTTTATTAGAATTTTAACTAAAAGCAAAATAATAATCATTTATTATAATAATCCTAACTACTTATGCGTAAAACAAGAATACCACACATATATCAATATGATCTATATTTTCTACTTTAATAGCTTTCAAAGCTTTTTTGAACTAATAAGAAGCGTAATCAACTTTTTAATTTTAAACCTTCTACAACTGTGAATTTGTTCTAATTTTTACAGTGAACCATTTGAAATATGAGTGTTTCCTCGCATAAACATTTCTGTCTCCCCCTCGTTTAGCTCCATACCTATTGACAGCCAACAAAGAATTGTCAATATAATTACAAATAATTGACTCACAAAATGTCAACATCATCAAGTATATCTACAAATAGACAAACATCGGCAACTGATTATCATGGTTAGGGGAATATCGAGCGATTTATAGACTTACTATCAGGCCGACATGTGGTTTCCATGCCTATAATGATATTTTAACTTTCCACTTAAATCATGCTAACAATAAGATTTAGATCGTTAAAAATAGCTGATTACGTTAATAAACAAAATCGCATTCATATACGTTTAAGCGTTATTTTTAAGAATATTTAACGCAATTTATTTTCAATGGCTAATCCTTTAACACTTCATTAAAATGGCAATTTCGCAATTTTGATTTAAATAAGGATCTACATATAAAAATTATTAAATTGGGTTTTCGATGATAAGATATAGTAGGAACGGACTTGTCAAATTGTCAAAACTTGATCGCAGCGTGGAACGAAAATCGACACATATTGTAGGTATTACATTAACAGTTTTGGGGAAGAATAAAGGTATGTTAAATCGTCCATTTTATAAAGTTAACATGAAAGTTGATCCGTTAATTGATTTGATAATTTAGATATTTAACGGATTATTGAGGTAACGTCTAGCCATACCAGTGATGCTTTTACACACTTAGTGTGCACAATAACTATAACACGCTTTCTAAAACTTTTCAAATCGAATAGAATAGATTTTTATATCGCTTGAAATATTATACACTAGTCTTGTACTAGAACCGAATGAGGGTTTTAGGTATTATTTGAATACCTTTGACATACAATAATTTTTTAGACCTCTTATCTATAAAAAAAAAAATACAAAAATATACAAGTATAACTGTCCGCACAAATGTGGTTGGGTTAAATAAATCTTTTGTTTCTGTATAGCTTAGGGACGGGTTTCTGTATAGCTTGTGAAATATACGTTATGACTTACTTTCACACATAAATATGTGCAGCCATTTCTGAGAGGACCAACACCGTGACACGAAATTTTTATATATGTAAAAATCGATGGAAAAAGATTAAAGCTCTTAAAAATTGAAATGTAGATAGTTGGATTTGCAAGGTGTTACTTTTGTTTGATGAAACCTATATAACAATGCAATTTTAATATTTATAAAAATTTGTTATTAAAATGCTAAAAAATATAAAAGTCGGGCAACTGCAAGGTTTATATTTAAAATAATGTTGTTTTTTTAACAATAATTACGAATCAAAAGTAAAGTGAAACAGAACGGATTTAAAACACCAATCAGCGTTCAGTGACGTCACTCCTGTTATGACAACTTATTGGAGGTTATAAGTTGTAGTAAAAGTGAACAATTAAACCAAAATTAATTGCGTTTTTTGAATAAAAATGGAAGTTGGTTTTGCCAAAGCAGATTCTAGGGCCCTGCCAAAAGGTAATGTTGACATTCTTTGTCGAAAGTGCAGAGTTTTCAAGTGTAGAAATGAAAGGGCCTAAACAAAAAGACATTGAAAAGTTTGGGTAAGTGTTAGGTGGGTAACTGTTTGTTTTGTGTACAAGCAGATTAACTAGGTTTCCAATAAATATATCCGCCGACTTACGTCAAAGTGGTCTTCACAGCATCGAATGATAGTCTTTGGGAAATAAATGTCATTCCTCTTCGCCGCTTGAAACCACGTTTTTCTCAGTTTTGGGTAAGAAGGTCTATTCTATATATCAAATCAATTTATTAGGAAACTTATTTGAAGTAGATGGATACATTGGCACAAAACATACGTCCACACCGCTTTTTTTCGGAGTATCAATGGCATAGTTATGATCACCTGATGTTGATGGATAGTCCATTATAAATTTTTACAAAATAATACCTTCAAAATCGAGATAAATGAAAAAACAAGTAAGACCAGTAATGACACGCGCAGTACAATCATTGAGCCAGTGACAATGACGGACAGGAGTGACGATGACGTCATAGTTCGTATGAACGAATTATAGGTCCGTTATCGCGCAAAAATTTAAATTGACAACTTTAAACCGCATTTTTTTCAGTAATATACAGTCTTTTCCCTTTTTAATATACTAGTGGTCTATTCTACGTGGAGTTCTTTAAAATGAGCACAAAAATAAAAATATTGCATCTTCCCTATTGACCATTTACATCGAGTACAATGAAGTTAAAACTTAAGTGTAAATTAAATATTAACCAATACTTGATGTGTACCTTTTGAAATTATTCATTCTCTTCATTCTTTCTGGGTCCGATGGTATAGAAGTATAGTACTTACATCAACGTATCATTGGTTCATATTTAAATATAAATAACATATTGAACTGCGTTAATAATTCGTCAAGTGATAGTAATTTTAATGCAAACGATCTATGTGCTTTTAGCTAAACCTTTACTAACATCAAAAATGATAAATCGCAAATTCGTTAATTAAAGAAATTAACATATTCATTAAATTAAAATACGCTAACGAATGAACTTCTGTTAATCTTTCACAAATCCGTAAGCCTTTAATCCTGTGGCTACTGTTTAGCAGAAATAATCTTTCAGCGCTTTGCATAACACGTTCCGATAAGTGTATTCGGGTCTATCCAATATATGGGGAAATGTACCGCAAACGCTGGTGGGTATACCATAACTTGATAAATAACTTGTATAACAGAAACCTTTTGTGTGTAAATCACTATCGTAAATGAACATGCAGTTACTCATAGTTAGCTCGCTCAAATATTCTAAAAAGTAACCCTTTGTTGTTTGACAAAGTCAACTATTAAGCAAGGTACGCATAGCTCTGATAACAACAGAAACACCTAATCCATGCATGCCCGGAATACTTATAACTAGCACCCTTTAATTTATCTTTTATACAATATATTTTATTTAATGTATCGGGTGGGGCAAAACACTTTAAAATAATTTATTTAAGGAACATACGTGTTGACTATCTCATTATCATTTCTAGATAGAATATTATTCATCGGGGAATTTGAATTGCTTATTTTTGATTTTACATACCAAAATAATTTTATTACATGTTTTATCAGATCTGTCTGTCTGTTAAAACTGTGTTATTTAGTTTATTTCCAGTTTAGTATGGCGTAGAAATACTGAATACTGCTATTTAATACTTACCAAGTAAACTTTACAAATATTTCGTTTTTTTTTACAAAACTTATAGCGCGCAACGTATATCCTCTTTGATCTGTTAAATTATAAGCTTATTCAAACACTTATTACTTCAAAATTTTAACGAAGCCTACGAATATTTTGTTAGATCATCAGGTCTGCAATGTGCCCTGCACAACCCTGGTTCTTCTGCGGATTTTATAATTTCAGATGAACACAAGGTAGACCAATTGGACAATTAACTGGTATGCAGAATCGGTGTCTTTTATTAGACACCGATTAGATTTTATTAGATGGAGGTTTATATACATCTGTATATATATTTAATAGAACGATATTCCATTAATAAGGTAATTTTTCCTATGAAATGACATAAATATTTTAAAATATTTAAATAATAAATTAACAACTTACATATGTAACTTACATAAGTGTTCAGGATTTCATAATGTTAGTTTTCGCAAAAATAGTAACACATATGCACTGTATTTCAGAGAAAATTTCTATAGACGTTCGTTATCGATATATGGGTCTACGTACTAAGTCTGGGGATGCACAAAAAGGGTCAACGAAGCGGAATGATTTACGTCGGGGCCGATAACTTTTAATATTCCTTCGTAGTTTTATTTATTTTTGAAACTTAGGACCGTTAGACTACTATGGGGAAAGAAGTAAGTCTCTTGTCAACTTTCACAATCCGCTGTACTCTTGTCACAATGCATTGTACCCTCGTAGCTATAAAAGTTGTTGTTGCGATTTTTTCCATTCGGTATATTTATATATTTCTCTGATCTCATACTGCTGAATATTATTTATCCGTTTCAGTGACCATAATTTTTAAGCCCACAACTTTAAAGTTCTCTTTAAAGCGTAAGGATAAGGTCTAATATTTATCATCATAATAAAGACTAGAACTAAATACGTGATGAATGTATCCAACAAGTTGCACAATTACTGTTTTAGTTTAAGGTTATTATAAGTTTTATAAGCTATTGTGTTATCATTTTAAAGTAAGGTGAAAAATATTGAAATCTATACATATAATAAGACAGTAAAAAAATTTTGTCTGTACATTTAGTATTTTTGACTGAAATGGATAGAGGGGCACTTAAATAGATTATTAGAAAGCAAAAAATTTTTTTTGGAATTTTTTGTCTGTCTGTCTGTATGTATGTTCACGTTTATCTCCGAAAGTACTGAACCGATTTGCTTGAAACTTTCACTATTTGCTTTGTTTTAACTCAGAATAATATCTAAACTTTGTTTCATCAAAATCGGTTCATTAAAAATCTATACATATAATAAGACAGTAAAAATATTTTGTCTGTACATTTAGTATTTTTGACTGAAATGGATAGAGGGGCACTTAAATAGATTATTAGAAAGCAAAAAAATTTTTTTGGAATTTTTTGTCTGTCTGTCTGTATGTATGTTCACGTTTATCTCCGAAAGTACTGAACCGATTTGCTTGAAACTTTCACTTTTTGCTTTGTTTTAACTCAGAATAATATCTAAACTTTGTTTCATCAAAATCGGTTCATTAAAAAAAAAGTTATCGTCATTTTAATGAAATCAAATAAATAAAACTGGAGTATCATCTGTGAAAATTGAAGACGGTGAAATTTTAATCAAAAGTACTGTGAAAATAGTATTTGTGGAAAAGCTCATTGTTTTGTGCCATACTATACATACATACATACTAATATTATAAATGCGAAAGTAACTCTGTCTGTCTGTCTGTCTGTTCCGCTTTCACACCAAAACTACTGAACCGATTTAAATGAAATTTGGTACACAGATAGTCTGGAGCCTGAGAAAGGACATAGGCTACTTTTTCATGCAAAAAAGGTTGTAAAGGGTTGTAAAAGGTTGAAAGGAGGGATTATTGGTTGTATGGAAATATTGTTAAAACTACTGAACCGATTTAAATGAAATTTGGTACACAGATAGTCTAGAGGCTGAGAAAGGACAGAGGCTACCTTTTAAAGCAGAAAAGGGTTGTAAAAGGTTGAAAGGAGGGGGTGAAAGGTTGTATGGCAGTATTGTTAAAACATATCCTTCCTGTGGGAAATTCGAATATAACGCGGGCGAAGCCGCGGGCGGAAAGCTAGTATGATAATATATTTTAATCACCTAGTTTGAGACGTCATTGTCACGTCACATCAAACGTCATATATACACTTCTCATCAAAAAAATCGAAACACCTTGCAAGTTTACGTTTTGTCAGGATTATCAGAAAAATGTGTACATTTAGGAATAAATGTTAAATGTCGTTTAATAGTGAGTAATATGAGCTTATCAAATCTTAATGTTAATGTTCTAAATTTAAATGAATTTTTCATAGGTTTCGTATTTTGTTAAATGAGTCATTTTTATTCCGTATGGAGTATAAAGGAAATGGATAAAACAACACACGTAAATGAAAAAAAAGCTAAAAAACGTTTATTTAATAACTTGTATTCCCTCCCCGAGCTCTAATTACTGCTTCCATACGGTTCTTCATCGATCGGATGAGAGTCACGATCACATGCTGTGGTATATTGTCCCATTCCTCTTGGATTGCATCTTGCAGCTGGCTAAGTGTTTCTGGGGCAGGATCTCTTGCTCGAATTCGTCTCTTTAATTCATCCCACAGATGTTCAATGGGATTCATGTCCGGGCTTCTTGCTGGCCATTCCATAATAGAGATATCGACTTCGTTAAGATAATCTCGTACGACGCCCGCGGTGTGAGCCCTAGCATTGTCGTGCATGAATATGAAGCCGTTGCCAATAAAATGTGCATAGGGCATCACATGAGGCTCGAGACACTCTTCGACGAACCGATGACAGTTTAGTGCAGGCAGACGTGGCCCAGACACAAAAGCAAGCTCTGTCTTACCGTCGGCGCTGATTCCTCCCCAACCGTCCACGAACCGCCACCATAGCTGACCTTTTCTTCAATGCAGCATTCTGCATAGCGTTCTCCGTCTCTTCTGTAGACCTTGTTCCTTCCGTCGTTACCATACAGCATAATTTTACACTCATCAGAAAAGAGAACTTTGCTCCACTGTAGGTATGACCAATTTAGGTGCTCACGTGCAAAGTTAAGGCGCGCTCTTCGATGGTCTGCAGTTAATTTCGGCCCATTTGCTGGCTTATGCGGTACCAGTCCACGATCCTTCAACCTTCTTCTAATTGTAGAGTCACTTACAGCCACCCTTCGTATAACACGAAGCCGCTGCTGCAGTTGAAAAGCGTTAAGGCGTCGATTTCTTAAAGAAGTTGTTACAATAAATCGATCATCTCGCTCAGAAGTGACCCGATTCCTGCCAGATCCTGAACGGCGCGTGAACAAACCAGTCTCCCGATAACGTTTATAGACTCTATGAACAGATGACAGGCTTAGATGCAGTCTTGCAGCCACAACACGCTGACTAAGGCCAGAATCCAGCAATGCCACAACTTGGGCGGCTTCTGTGGGCGAAGTATCCATACGTTTTAGAAAAATAACCTTTTTTCAGACGTCCCAAAGTCACAGTATTGAAATAAAAAACAAAAAAGTTTAAGGATAGGCCAATTTTTCGTTTTTAAACGCTAAATGTACTCCAACCCTAAACACACATTTGTCTCAAAACAGTGATTCATTTCGTTTATAAGATAAACAAATGAAATTCTAATTTTGAATTTAGAATTTTCGCTTATTACTGTAATGGCCAAACTACCAGCTATACATTTATGTTTTTTTTTTCATCGTATGAATTCTTTTTTGTGTTAAATTCGGACAGAAACAATGAAAACGGAAGTGTTTCGATTTTTTTGATGAGAAGTGTATATATATGGCAGATAGTCAACTCTACTATCATAATGTCGGCTCTATCAAAAATTGGCTCCAAAAAGGCTATCAACATTGACTTGAAAATTTGGTGTTTAGAACAGTAAGCGAAACATCACCGGCGTTATGACATTACATTAATAATAATAATAATACTTTAATAATAATAGTACTTTATTTTCAAACAGATGTACAATTTAGTATTTAATGAAAATCCCCACTATAGGCTATGCTTGTCCTGTGGGAGCTTTCACAATTTGGTTTAAAAAGCACTGAAATGCGGTACCTACGTTTCTGTCAAAGAATACACAAAAGAAAAAGAAAATAATTAAAAAGGAAAACTTAACAATAACAAAAAAAAATAAAAATAAAAAACCAACTACAAAAATATTCAGTATATTACAGACACACAAAGACCGGTTATTCGAAGCGCGCCAAAACGCGCTCTGATTGGTGATATGTCCAAGAAATAAGCTCTGCCTTAATTTTCATCTCGCCTGGCGAAGAATAAGTTATCTAATATTGAAGAAACGGTTCGGCCTATTTTTTTTTTTTTTTTTTTTTTATACTACAACGGTAGCAAAAAGGCTTACGGCCTGCCTGATGGTAAGCGGTTCGGCCTATTATAAATATAAGACTTTTTGAAAAAAGTGGTTCGCCTGGAAAAGGAGCTGTTGGTTGAGGGTACAGGGTTGAGGGTGCACTTATTCCGTAGGGTCTTACATTACACTTCTTTCGAGTATATATCTGCTCTTGCATGTCATGAATGCTATTACCCATTACTGTCGTAACTCAAGTTCATCTCGTTACAAGGGGTACTATTATTATTACGAACAATGCTTAACTTATTTCTCATACTGGGTCAGAGCGCGTAATTACGCTAATTTAGGGTAAGCTCGTGAGCCGGTCAACTGGGACGTTGATGAGCTGGCGAAACATGATTTTTAATTCATGAAGAAAATAATTTCTTATAGAAAATTAAACAAAAAGTTAAAAATTCGTCGTAGTTTTTTAATTAGGATTAATTTGAAAATATGTGGATTTTTTGTTGATTTTAACATCAAGATTGTGTTAAAAATGAACAGTGCTATCGTTTTTGGAACAAGATATTTCAACATTATTATGCAGCAAACTTAATTGGTTTTGGTTTTGGCTTAATTGGTTAAAACGTTTTGGTTTTGTAAGATATAAAATGAATTGTTCACTTTATCTCAACATGTGAAAACGACATTCAAACAAATAACAGCTTTTATTAAAATGTGTTTTCAATCTTTCCCCAAATGATGACAGCAGGCATAAACATTTGATAAAAGATTACACAAGCATAAAATATCTTTTCAGAAATTCTCCATCGAGGAGATTTGTCTTCTTCTATGGAGTCGCTGGCATTTGATACATCGGTTGCGTCGCCAGGCAGCGTGTCGAGTCACACTCAGCGCACCAAACGCATGCGCACTAGCTTTAAGCACCATCAACTTCGCACCATGAAATCCTACTTCGCCATAAACCAGAACCCTGATGCAAAGGATCTGAAGCAATTGGCTCAGAAGACAGGCCTTTCGAAAAGAGTTTTGCAGGTTTGTACGCTTTCTTATACCAGATGTTACAGAAATACGAAGTAATATTTATGATGTGGTGTATACATCAGAAGTGACGATTCTGTTGACAAAGAGTACGTTGATTAGTGCTAATATTTATTTCTACACTTCTTGTGGATAAATACTATTATAGTAGATTATTCATCAAGGGTATAAAACAGTATTAGGATCAAGGGTAGCACATTGAATCCGGAGCGTAATAAAGAATTATAAATTTTAAAATTTCATAAAACAATTGATATGTTGAATGTCTTTCCGTGGTGTGAAATCTCCAAACTATAGCTTAAATTTTCTCCCTTTGAGTGGCTGTTTATTTTCCAAAGGAAACCATGGATTGAAATTATTCGATTGCGTTCGCAGCATTTCATTTAGTTTGTATTGGTAATATTTGTCTTCCTATGTGGTGCGTGTAGTGTGTAAAACATTAGTCGTTGGGCTGGTAATAATGATAAATACATTGCCTCGAATTATAGTCAGTGAAATACAATACTTTTGTTCTCCATATATATTCAGTTGACGGTAGTCAGAGTAGGACTCCTGCCGATAAGATCTGGTGTCTTTTCGGTGTTCATTTCATTAATAGAGCGATCGGAAATAACAAAAGAAAATGATATGTCAATGTTTAAACACTTTGACAGGTGTGGTTCCAAAATGCTCGTGCGAAGTGGCGACGCAACATCATGCGGCAAGAGGCTACAGGTGGCTCCGTGCACGTGAGTAATGGTGCATTGGTGCCAAACAACGGACCGCCCAACGTCAACACCAGTACCATGATGCTCACTGAGCCTATGCAAACCATCGAGGATTTGAGGGTTGCCACTCCGCACCCTCATGCTTTGAATTTCAGTGAGCTGTACTGACAGTTTATGAATAGAATCCATCAGGAGGACGCTAAAATGGAGCAGATGGATATGACTTTGATGGATTGTAAATTATTTAATTATTAAGTTCAAAGTTATGTTTTCGCAGCTTACCTCAATCAAGAAATTTAACGATGTTATACGTTTTGCATTCTTTGTAAATGAAATAGACCTTGAGTATTTAAATATACCTAAGATTATCGATACAAATTTAAGATTATTTAGAATAAAGCTTGTAGGATAAAGCAAGTAAAATGTATTGGTGTATACGTTACTTGCTTGATATTTTTTTATAGTGCATGAATGTAGTGTCTCTATGAGGCTGCTTATTCTATTAGGATTGTAGGGTAGATATAACTAATTATTATAACTGATTTATTACTAACAACATGAATTAACGTTTCACTATGTACTGTCCATCTGTGAACTCTCCAATCAACAAACCAACAAATCCAACAACACCTTTCTACTTTGTGGTAAGTAGAAACGACAACGAAATGTTAACAACATAGCATACACGTACATCGCTTAGGTTATATATGTTATTGCTATAGTCATACGAATGTAATTTCATCGTATGTTATCAGGATGGTATAATAATCTTATATTAATTGTTTTTTTTTCTCTCCACTAGAGTGGCAAGTATTATAAGGTAGGTATGTTATTTATTTCATTAATTATTATTTTATCTCATAGCTTATTGTTATGTATTGTTCTATTTTTATTTTAATGAGATATGTATAAATTAGATCTATTATCTTGCTGGGTAGTTTTTGCACTGCTATTTGTACATATATATATATTATTATGTGTGCATAAAATATATGACTATATACTCACAACATATATTCGCTGTAGTGGAAAATGTAATATTGAAGTGTGATATCCATTTTGTGTATTTTAATCTTTAAAATCATTTCAAGTTGTATAACCATATTATGCATTTATTCACTTATTAGATATATAAGAAGAAAATGGATAAGGAAGTGAACATTTCTGAAGGATGGCAGTTTCGTATTAATAATGACTTATGTATTTATTTTATATTGCATAACATTTTGATTTTATCGCGCAAAGCGATGATCATGACAGATCCAGAGACTGTGCTTATCAATCAATCAATATATAGTATAAAACAAAGTCGCTTTCGCTGTATGTCCGTATGTATGCTTAGATCTTTAAAACTACGCAACGGATTTTGACGCGGTTTTTTTTAATAGATAGAGTGATTCTTAAGGAAGGTTTGTATGTATAATAAATGCATAATATAGTAGAGAAACACTGATAAATTTAAAGGTTTCTAATGTGATGTCGTAAATAAGCACGTTTTTTTGCTCTTATATTGCAAACGCTGGCTGAACCCTACGAGATAGACCAAAATAATGTACTACAGTATTGTACAACTTACAAAAATCCACAAAAAAGTCCGCGATGGTATATGTCTATCTCTTAGGGATAACCCACCATAACCATTTTTTCACTGCACCCGTGCGAAGCCGGGGCGGGTCGCTAGTTAAAATATAAAACAGAATCTCTTAATAATAATAACGTTACAATTATGATTGATGATTTTGTAATGTTTTGGTAAACAAGTTATAATGCTATTACATTACGTTATTATTTATTAAACGTAAGTAATTATGAAATTAAAATTTGGTTTCACGAAAAATGTTAATAGTGTAGAAAAGTACATCATCAATCAATAAATATCTGCAATGTTTATTCGATGACAATTAATTTCTTTATTCCTATCCCATTGACTTATATTGATACTTATATGTAGCTGTGAACATCTTTATCAAAAGATCAAAAGTGTATGTATGCTGTTCTATGTCAAAAAAAAATTATTTTGTTTTAATATATTTATCTATCTTTGTATGTTTAACCTAATTATATACATTCCCATTTATTTTAAGGTGTTCTTAAGTAATGTGATACTAGTCAGAATGGTAGAAATTAGAGTTATGTTTCACTTCAGAACTGTAATGTAAATATATATTTTTTATTTTAATTTATAATTATGTAACGCAATATTGTATTCCTTATCGTAACAATTTTGCGACTCTTGTACGAAACGTTTCAAGCATGTAAAATTGCATATATTATTTTTCTGTATGATTGATGATATATCGTTATATAAAAACCTTTACACAATGAATAAGTACCTTTATATTAAATATGTATATTTTTTGAATTATCCTAGTCAATATCTTTTCCTTATCTTGGGTTACCGAATTTATTTATGTTTCTTTTTATGGTGTAAAACATGAAGATACTGCTAAGAAATGATAGAATAACATAATTTATATTTTACTTTTATCAACTCCTGAATTTTTTCATTGGAGTACTCCAATGAAAATGTGCCCCAACATCTTACTGGCGACTTGTGTTTTAGTCTACAAATCAAGTTTCAAAATATATTATGTTATTATCGAATGCAATCTGCTATTGTAGCTTCAGTTCTGAATCGCTGTCAGTTCTTGATTTTCATACTTCTTTGGTCCTTAAAATGTGTGAGATAAAAATATTAATTTACAGGTATGATTGTTTATCTTTTAATTTCGAAAGAAATAGACTACTCTGTATAACAATATACAAGATAGTTTTCAATATCACAAAACACAACATAATTAATAAAGGTTCATGATTTCAATGGTGATGTACCTAGTTGTCCAAGAACTGGTAATATTGTATTATCCTTAAATTTTGACAAAGTTTAAATAGTGAAGTTTCGAACGTGTAGATAGATAAACTAAACTCAACTAGTAGAGGTTTTATAGTTGCTGCGACACTACCAACTACTTGCTTTATATATACAGGGTTGCTTTATATATATATATATATATATATATATATATATATATATATATATATATATATATATATATATATATATATATAATATATATATATATCTTAATATATATATTTCTTGTGTGCGTGTGTATGTGACTGAACTCCTCCTAAACGACTGGACCAATTTTGATGAAATTTTTTGTGTGTATTCCAGGAGGCTTGAGGATGGTTTAGATTCACAATACGGTCATATAGATATTGTTTTTCAGCTAAATTATTTATTTAAAAACATTTGAGACAACGTGAGACAACGTGACATTTGAGACATTTGACAGGACAACGTCTGTTGGGCCAGCTAGTATATATATATATATGAAGCAACCCTGTAGTTCCGTTGGAGATATTTGAAAATAATAATAATTATAAGCAATAATCATATTAGTTATTCCGGCGAATAATCAGCGCTAATATTGTAGGTATGCTATTAATAAGCCTGGTTACAAATTTAAAATTATATAATTTTACTTCAGTATACTTAAAGGAATAGGTAATAAATGTAGTAGTATGTTAGGTTATATGATAAAAATATTGTAACTTATCTGTGAATGTATTAAGTGCGAAAACACTTAATTATTTGTAATAATCGCGTAGAGATGTTACATGTACAATATATTTCATTATTACATCATGCTATAGCATAACTATTATAAATTCGTATAATCGAATCTTACTCAATCATTCGATTATAAATTATGTCTTAATTGAATAAATTTAAACAAAATAATAATTCTTAAAATTATATATTAATAAACCAGTACCAGACTTAAGAGTACTCATGTATTACAATACAAATCTTGATTAATTTAAAATGAAACACAGCAAAATGCGACAATATGATACTGTTATTGAAATTTAGTCTATTCATATATTTAATTGGAAAAACATTACTCTCCAACGAAAATTAAATCATTCGGACGAAGCAGTAACAACGCATGCAAAAATAATAAAATCTTTTGACAAATGAATTTAAAACTTCACAAGAATTTATTCCTTCGAAACAGTTTGTATACTAAACTATACTATAAGGTCAGAACAAAACAATAGAAAAATATTGTCTACACTAACTGATTATATAATTATATGAAAGAAATAAAGTTATATCGCTTAACGCTTGTCATAAAATACCAATTCAGGATATTTGTTTCCAATATTCGAGTGTAGTCGTACTAAATATGTAGCTTAGCTGTAAGTAATTAGTAAATATCTCGGTTCAAAAAAGCGAGTAACAAGTCCGTAATAGTAACTTTGCTCACAAGATTCATATACAATTACAAGTACATGTTTGTAGGAACGTTAATGGCCCTTTAATTGACTTCGACAACATTGAAACGAATATATATCTTCAATTCCAATACTTTCTAAGTTTTACTGAATTAATATTCGTCACATGTGAATTCGAGGAAAAACGCAATAATAAACGACAATTTCGGTACCAAATTGTTTAGTAGCAGTTTCAAAAAGTTCTGGCTTAACCGTTACCATCTAAACTTAATTCTTCACTCGCCATTTAATGCTCAATCTATTATTTATGGTATTTTAGGAAGTTATCAAAAATATGTACACATTAACAGTTAACGGCCTTTTAGAAAATATATTCCCAAATATAATTTTTAGTATAAGTCCATTTCAGGCGTAGATTATTATTTATAACTGAGAATTACTAATATATGGATCTACTATAAAAATGTAGTTTTATTTATCCCGATTTTCGTTTATTTTTAATAACATGAGAAAAAATCTCCGTGAAAATTTATTATTTGTAATAATCTTCCTAGTTTTATAAGTACTAGCTTTATAAGTTTTCCTTACTACTTTTAACTTTTAAAAATAAAGTAATAAATAAGTTACCTACTTATGTGTTAAAAAGCTTAGCTAAATATTAAAAAAAATTGTAAAAATATTGTGATTTCACCAATAGCTAATTAGGGTATATTTAATTTCCTTATCTATTAAATAACTGTTCAGCGATTGGTGAAATCACAATCAGCGCGGAATGGGGACCTAATCATGGCGATGTCGAAGGAGAATAATAGAAGATCGTAAGGTGTGTCATTACGCCGATGCTCTATCCGGGAATGTAAACACATTTCATTGGGTTCCGTACTCTGCACCAGAAAATACAACCCTTATAAGATCACTTCGCTGTTCTTCTGTCTTCACCCTTTTTCTACTCTATTGCATCAAAACAGGCCTAAAAGAAGTAAAAAGATGCAATTTCTAACTAGACGTAATCAAAAGATACAGTGTTCTAGAACTCTCTTCTTTATTGTCGCTTAAGCTGCATATTTTGATACTCGCCAGCGAATACCTAATAGGTATTCCCTGGAATCTAATACCCTACCTAGAACTATGTAATTTGGCATGTTGCAATACTCGTATAATGTAACACGGTAAGCAGAAAACTAGAAAAGTACCTTTATAAACTTATTTGCGGAACAAGCGGTACGCCGTAGCCCAGCGGTAGGCTCGTGGGGATGATGATGCTCAAGTAATTATTATTAACAACATTTCACAAAATTTTGTTTAATTTACTTGTTTAGTATTTGAAACGAAAGTAGTGTTTGTCATGGGTGAGTTCCTAAATGGACACTTTAAACCTCAAATGGAAATTAATTATATTTGACGTTTATCTTGAACTTGCTTGTTCGTTTCTACGAGGTAATAGTAAATTACCTAGTAGAAAAAACCAAGATGCTTTTGGAATAAGGTCATATATTTTTTAAATGATGATTTTATTGAAAATGTAAAAAAATGACAGCTATTCGAAGACTTTCTAGTCCATTTTTTTATATCACTGGCAATAGACAATTTTGTCATGAAGAGAAAAACAATTTTGAAGAGAACAGAAGAATTTTGTCATGAGGTATTATGGTAGGCGGAGAATATGCTGAGTTTCGCTAGTAGCTGAATTGGGTTCGTCAGTTATTTGTCATTTATCTTTTATCAAATATAAACATCCGAAGCATAGAATCCCAAACCATTGGAAATAATCCTTATTTTCCTCATTTTTATTTTAAAATACACATATTGAGAAGCTCTTCAAAAACTGCAAAAATTTTCGTAAGAGAAGAGATGTTGCCTTAAGATTACATTACTTAGTTTATTTCAGAAAAAGTCAGAATACCTAAAATATTTTAGTACTAACAAATACGTCAAATGAAATAGAAAGATGTAATGTATACCTATTTGCATGTGTCTATCAGCTCATGCCTTCGTTCGCTTATGCCTTCATTAAAATAGCGTTGCTAAGTTATAAATCTACGCGGAAAAATTTTAACAAGCCGCCAAACGAGTGGTTCGATAGAAAAATCGATATCTGGTCAGGAATGCACATGCCTTGTTGAATTATGAATCTGTTCGTTGTTTTTAGATCAAATACTGAGAAGCTATAATGTCTTTGCATTGTTTATCAAATAAAATGGCTAGACTTCGACAATAATATGGCGCATCTTCTAACGGGCTCAGCTGTGTTGTCGAAAGGATGACTCATAAAATAAACTCGTATTAGTTATACTATTTTTAATCAAATTAAATGATCATTGATTTGTTGGTTTCGACTTATTAAAAATAGCCGACTAAATATTAAAATATTATAAAAAATTATAGAAAAACAACCAATTAAAGCTTTATGCTATCTGCATTGACTTATTACTATAATCAGTTTTGCATCAAAGAGTATACGATACGTATTTTCTGTTGCGGTTTAAAGTACAAAATTTAAATTTATATAACTAACTGAATTTTTAATTATCTTTAGTAACAAATATAATGGACTGTATCTTTATTTGTATTAAATTTAACTGCAATGAATTTAGCTGTTGATTTATGAAATAATTATAAAAAGGCACTTGTGACAACTAGAAATCGGATTTCAGCTGTTTTAGGTAATTAGGAAAAAAGAAAAAAAAACAGCTGACTATAAAAGGTTGGAACATGCACACTCACCTAGTTCTCGTCCGACCTCCAATAAGGATTAGGTACTCCGGTATATTTTCTCACTGTGTGGCAGTTCTAATCTTTATCTGATGTAGTTAACTTAATTTTACCTTATTTTGTTTGTTCTTTATGTAGTAGGTAGGTATATTAATTAGATTATAAAATAAACGAAGAAAATTTGTTTAATAATTACGAGCGGGTCGCACACGCACTATATCAAATCAAATTCGCAGTTAACAGAGAACTGAACGTTAAAAGCTTGTTGTATCTGTGTGCATGTTAGATAAGGACGGTAGGTTAGGAGTTTAGCCGATACAAGTGTAGTTGACAGCTCACTTTACATTAAACCATAGACTTAATAAATAGAAATTTATTTTACACGTTTAAGATTTTACTCAAATACTAAGTTCTACCAAAGTTTGTTATTTTTTACGATGTGACTTATATTCTATGTGTTTACATCTGCAGTTTAATGTTAAGTGAGCAGTAACTTTGTACGAAATGTTAAGCTTGGTGCAACCGCTCGTTATGCAAACCCGCATACAAAAATATGTGTTCATATCCGTCCTAAGCCAATTTGTTTGATAAATAATAAGAAATTAAATAAGAAGTAAATTAAAAATTTCAAAGCAATGTTACATAATCTGTCACGAAACGTCCACACAAAACCGAGACAACGTGGACGTAGAAACTTGGTGAATAGCTCAGAATTATTCAATATTTTTGACTATGTTCGTGTAGTTTTGTCAAAAATGTATATAGAACTTAATTTCTTACATTAAACACGTGCATCTCCTTGCGCCAACCAAAAACAAGTATGATATCAAAAAAAAAATATATGAGTGTCACCTGTCGCATCAATAGTAGTCAGATTGTGGTATTAATAAGGTGCGTGACTTCTTTTAATTCTGAATCCTAGTAAAAGTAATTATTTACGAAAAATGCCTAGGAAGTTATTGGATAGACGCAGACGGCAAAAAATGAACTCTCTGTCAACTTTCAGAGTGGAAAATGAACAGAAACCTGTAGAGACGGCGCTCTATTATCAGGTTTAGTTACATATTATGAATAATTAATTGAAGCCTTTTTAAGAAATCATTTTATTATTGCACTTATGGCCAATTATTCAATAATAATTGATATCTAAGATTATTTTTATTCTATTATGTTTATAAATTACGCTCCAGTAAAAGTAATAAATTTGGACCTACGAAATATATTTTTTCAGCAGCCACCCGGTTCCATCTATTGTGGGTACATTATTAAAATAAATCCCAAAATTCGGGAATCCGTAAGGCACTTTAATTGGGTTTATCCTAAGGTCAGATAATGTTAGTTAATTTAACTGTAAGTACTGCATACGAAGTCGCCAGGAACGTTGAAGTTTTAAAGAAATTTCAAAACACGTATACCAAAAAAGAAATCTATTAGCTTCCAAAACTTTCTCTTTGGCAACTAAATAGAGACAGGCAGACGGCGGATAGCGACTTTGTTTTATACTATGTAGTGATACATAGAAGCTATTCTTTTCCGTAACGTAATAAGCCGTAACGTAACTGAACCTTTGATTTGAACTGAACATTTGAGCAACAACCTCCGTAACGAGCGTATCGAAGCTCGATATCATCATTTCAGCCAATATCCACCCATTGGATCGCAGAAGCGCTTTCATCAAGCAGATCCCCACCGGCTGTCAATTTTACCTGCCCTGGCCATTCCTATTTTTAACCGACTTCCCGAAACCGAAACCGACCGTATGTATGTAAAAATAAAAGATATTTTTTGAATCGGTGCGCGGGGAGGGTAACGTGTTTGGTTAGATAAATGTGTATGCTTTAATTTCATCACTCTTACTTTCTTCTTATAATTAGGGCAGGCACCGACTTCAAAAAATACCTAGTTTGTATATCAAAGTTAGTTTATTTAAGACAGAAGTTTTCGTATTTATTTTTTACTTTTTAGTTCTTTATATACTTTCTAAACATACGTAGTAAGTCGGTTTTTTTTTTATTATTTTTTAATTTCGCATTTCTTCGAGCTTCGAGGTTCTTAATTCCATAATTCCTCCTTTTCATAAATCCTGGATTTCGTAATTTCTGATACGATCACGTAGTGAAACTCCGAGGTCAGTCCTCTCCGTGCCTCTTGGTTAACTCAGGATTTGGAAATTTATTCTTTAAATTTTGACAATTCAAATTAACATTTTAATGATTAATATTAATTATTCTACCATGTCGCGCACTGCACGTTTGCAGTTAATAGCAAATAGTTCCGTTGAATTTTAACTGCAGTATCATAGCAGAATATTGATCCCATGGAGAAATCTGGTGGTGGTATGCCACGTCGTTGAACAATGTAACTAGCCTTGGTAGATCAGCTTTTTAGAACGACATTTTTGAAATCGGATCTCGTATAAAGACACCTTTTCCCTTCAATACGTAGGCTCCTAACAAGACCCATCCCGGGGAATATGAAAAAGTGTGCAGTGCAATAGAATGTATATAATAAATTCATAAATTATTCACAGATTTCAGTACGAGTCTTGGAGGCTATTAAATTAGTTTGGCCTAACAAATATTCAGCAAATTCTTATGTTATTGTAACCCTTGGAAACAAAAAATATCATACAGTTATAAAAAGAAATGAAAAGGAGCCAGTCTACGATGAGGTATGTTTTTGAGGTATGGACGCCTGGAGAAATTATATAGCAATGCTGTCTTCTTTACGCTACACAAAATATCGTTATACCTATAAAAACATATCATTACTAATATAACTGCTAAAATATAATTGTTGTAGATTGTTGTTATAAAATAAATTATTTAGATATATTCTTGTTTATGTTAAAAAAAATTATACAAGATTTTTTAACTAGTATCAGATAAATAAATATAATTACAACAACAATAATGTGGAGATATTCCACCTAACTTATTTGTACTTAAAAGCTTAGAATTATTTATTTAAAAGAGTTGTACGTAGTAAATAACACTAGTGATTTGTTTTATTGAGATATAACACGGCATTAAATTTATAATGTGTCCTTTGTATGTCACAGTGCTTTGTTTATAAAATGTACGCTAGTCTCCAAACACTACGGCGATCACGTCTCTCGTTCACTGTCATGAAGCCTAGATGGTGCGCGCCTTCTAGAGTTATAGGCGAAGCTTCTCTCGACTTGGGTTCAGTCTGGGATCAACCAAGTTAGTACACTATTGTCAAATTCTATTTATATCGATGCCATTGAGGGGATTCAGTCCAAGTTCTTGAAACATTGGAACTATCGATTAAACAATAATAATGACTTAGATTATAGTAGTTCATGCGCGATTCATGGTCTTTTATCATTAAAAGACAGACGAACACAATTCGACATGATGTTTTTACATGATGTCTGCAACGGAGTTATTGATGCCCCTGAACTCACGTGTATTTTTCTACGGTTAAATGCACCAAAAACACGCACTAGACACACGACTTTATTTCACGTACCCGTGACTCGGTCTAGGTACGCCCAGAATTCTATTGCGCATCGTATTACATCTAAATTCAATAAGTTGTTTTCGTCCTTTGACATTTTTCATATGGGGAGAGCGGAGTTCAGGCGCAGTGTATTGTGTTTGCTGAGCGATTTTGGAGAATGAGTATATATGTATATATATATATATATATATATATATTATATATATATATATATATATATATATATATATATATATATATATATGTATTTGTTTATTTAGATTATTACATATTATTTGTGTTGTATATGGCACATGCACTCATATGCACACACATACACTCTTTCACACACACACCACACACACACACATAAACAGTCATAACCCCATCTGCTAATGGGTTTTTATTTTTAGTGTCAGGTGTAATTTTAATTCTTAGTTTTTGTTTCTATAGTATAGGTCATAAATTGTAATATAAGTATTTTTTTTAATATTTCTTGAGGATAGTCAACTGCATTTAAGAATGCTTACTTAAATAATGAAAATCCGTTTTTGGCTGTATGTATTGTATTCTTAGGTTAATAGTTTTATTTAAGAGCTGTGGATTTTGTAAACTGAAATAAATAAAAAAAAAAATTGTAATCTACAGTAATATTATAATGAGGAAAGATTTGTATTTTTGTATGTAACGAATAAACTCAAAAAATACTGGAGCGATTTTAATAATTATTTTTTCATTAGAAAGCTACATTATCACTGAGTAACATAGGCTATATTTAGTACTAGATTACTATAGAAATCTTTGGAAATTCTTATTAAAACCAACCGAAGTTGTAAAAAAATTTGCCATAAAATGTCTTACATCGCATACGCTGCGAAGAGTAATGTCTACCCGTGCGAAGCCGAGATGGGCCGCTACAATAAATATTTCTAGTTTTATGTCCTCGGAAAAGTTAGCTATTTACTGGCACCATCCATTAAATATACTACTCAAAAGAAAATAAGGGCCAATTATTTTTGGAATTATAAGAAAAATGGCAATGTTTAAGTTGAAAATACAAGTGGCATACTGAATTACACGTTTGTATACACAGAAGATACCATTGTTAAAATATATTAAAAACAAAAAATCTTCCGAAAATAACTAATAAAAATAAAATGTAATTTTCGAATGCCACTTGTTAGAAATCCGTACTAAAAAAACGGAATATTTATTTCGTTGACTATATGTCTGTCAAGTTTGTTTTTACAGGATTGAGTTGAGTGTCAAGTTGAAATTAATATATACTTAGTTGAACAATTCCTTGCAACAACACAAAATCAAACTTCTAAGTAGATGCAATCGACCTTTTATGCTTATATTCAGCCAGACATTGAATCATGAAGTTGAGATACATTTTCTAAATAAATAATAACTTAATATCTTGAAACCATTTGGATTAATTGAATAGCGTTAACAGAAAGTCTTGAATTAAGTCTTGAATAAATCTTTAGAACGATTATCTTGGTCTTTTTATAGTATTTTCTGTTCTTTAACCATTACGCAGCCTGCTGCAGTAAGGGTACTCATTAAAATTATTATCTGGTAATAGATCATCATAGCCACAAATGGGTGCAGCTTATATTGCCGAATGACACTTTTGCAACTGCTGTCGGGTTTTTGAATGTCGAAGTTATAATTGTGGTTCGGGGTGATATGAGACCAGTGTCCAGCATTGAAAACAAAGAATCACTGGAAAAGTAAGTACCTTGTATTATTTATAAATATTTTATTTATATCTATGTTTTATATTTGATACTCCATTCAAGCCGTAGGGCCCTTATGGCCAAGGCTAGGCTGAGTTTAGTCGGTAGGTCTGTTGGGTCGAGCCGCCTCGATTCACCAGGGGACCTATTTTTAAATTTACGAATGCGATTTCGAAATCACCGCTGATTATTTAGTCAGCGGTGACTTTGAGGTCACGGATTCCTAAACATGCAATTTTTGAAAGTCGATTGCAGAGCTGCCAAGATAGATAAAGTACACACATAAATGTAAGAGTTCGGTTCCACGCAGAATGTAGCCGCTGTCGGTTATTGGCGGCTTAACTATATTTATATTAACTATATATATATATATATATATATATATATATAGATCCACTATGACCCAGTGGGAAGTCTCCCCTAGAAGTAAGCATACTTTTTTTTTTTTTGAGAGGGGAAATGCGATCTTTTGCCCCATGTCACCGCGCTGGCAAGGCGCGGCCGTGTGTGGGGCTCTCCGGGCGCGGCCGTGTGTGGGGCTCTCCGGCCTAAGCGGTCCGGCCTACCCACTATAACCCCCCTGAGTTCTCTAGGCACATGCGGGGCACATGGCGGGGTGCGCTTTCGCGATTCTACCGCCATTGAGAAGTTGTGTTGTGTTATGGGATTCAGGGTAACGGATTACGAATACATATGTATGTATATATTCTTCATAGAAATATATATTCACAACTATTACTAAGGAACAAATGCTCGCGTTCATTACACAAACATCTGCCCCCCACCCGTATTCCAATACGAGTCTCGGAGATAACGACACCTTGAAACAGGTACATTTAGATAATTGCACCTACTACCATGATGATTTACTTCAAATTTGTATATATATATATATATATATATATACCTCAAGTTGGTATATATATACAAATTTGAGGTGAAACATCATTCTAATTCTCGATCCATCAAAATGTTTTTGACTTATTTTAACAGAAATCTCTTAATGCCATTGGGAGTAGAGGAACAACATGCGAAGTACTTGATCACGATTTATAGTGCATTCAATTTATCCAGAAACATCCGTCGTAATAACAAAAATCATGTAAAGCTGCCAAGTACCTACGTCAAAGTAAATTTTTGTGGTTTTGTGGTAAATATCAAAGTTTTACTCGTTTGAGCTAGATTCAAAATGTACAGTTCGCGTTGTACAAGGGAATAAATACAGTATTGTATCACGATTAGGCTCTTCCCAAATTGTCTATGGTCAAACATGAAGTATCTTTTTTGAAAGTTTAACTAAGACCCTTGACAAAGACGAAACTATCGCCAAAGATCTCGCATTACGCCTACATATTGACTTATATTTGCTTCAAGTTTTTGTTCGGTGGTCAGCAGTAAAATAATGATATGTGTTTATCAAAATTTGACCAAAGAGATTTTTGCGAAAGATTGTAAAGAATACAGTAGACCCTTTTTAATCTGGCACTGCGCTAATCCGTCACTCCAGTGATCCGGGCGCTCACAGATAGACATGGTGAGGGAATCATGTTGAGACATGATACATAAAACAAATAAATGCCGATCGGCCTAGAAGCAAAAGAAAATTGTCAGTTTCTTTGCTACAATAGAATAATCCACCAGAATTGTAAGTGTTGGTATGCTAATGTTTCTGTCTACAATAGGCTTAAGACGATTATGTATTTTAAAATGTATTTATTTTTAATCTTTTTTTGTCTGTAATTCTAATACACATGTACTTTTTACTTAAAACTTGAAAATAAAACTCGACATCTTTTGTACTTTTTGTGTATTTTTATGTATGTACATATATGTCATATCATTTTCCAGTAATCCGGCGTTTTCAGTTATCCGAGACAACATTAGTCTGATATCTGCTAGATTAAGGAGAGTCTACTGTAATATTTTTTTTCTTATGTTATTGTTATTATTCCCGCTTAAACTTAAAGCGTTTATGAAATACTTAAAGTTTTTAGTATATTTATGATCATAGTCTGTGGTATAATAATTGATAACACTAATCATAGTGTGAAGTGTTTTTTTTTTCATAGGCAACAACGGGGGTGCAACCAAAGAACACCAATCCTATATATTGCGAAGAAATTTCTATAGTAAATATGTTTCCAAACGAGGATGATGAAATTACATTTGAGGTTTGTTCGGTAGATGGTTCCAACAGGAGTATAGGCTGCGTCACTTTAAAATTAGGATGGATATGCCATGCTGGAGAGAATGGTAAGGAATATTCCCATTTCTACACATTCTCAAGAAATCTAGAAAGAAGTAATAAAATGTACATTTATATTTAATGGTTGCCCAACCAGTAGTTCGTAGAAGATGAAAAGTGGTTATTAAACATAAACTTTATTTGTTCGTGGAAGCAACTTCAACTTTACTGATAACAAGAAACAAGTTCCAGATCATAAAAAAGTAATTATATTAGTGTATTTCGAAATGAGAAATAATTATTTGCCCTAGGAAAGCTAAAGTTCGTAGTTAAGATCGAAGGCTTGAAAGGTGTATTCAACATTATCTTATCTTATCTTGCGAGCGGGGCTGCTCCCATCGGGAGCTTGCGCACTTCGACCCTTGTTGGGTCTTTTGTGCTACCCCATGTGTCCGTTGTGGTGTGCTATCTAGCTTACGTGGCCCTCGTCACTAGTCCAATCTATCGTACCCATGAGTCTGACGATGATCCTAGGCGATATGGCCCTATAGTCTTCCGGTCTTGGGTAACCAATTCCCGTTAGCCTTAGTCTCCTGCAGGCCAGAGCATCGCAATGACACAATATGTGCTCCATGCTCTCCTCTTCAACCTTGCAGGCCCTGCACATTTTGGTCCTAGCGTGACCCATCCTATGTAACATGACCCTTGTACCCCAGTGGCCCGTTAAGGCACCTAGTGCCAGGCGAGTTTGAGGTCTGCTTGAGCTCAGTGTGAACTTAAGCCAGCTGTCCATGCCCATGAACAGTTTTGAATGTTTCATTCCTTTATGACTGGCCCATTCTTTCTGGTGCTTTTCTTGTGTATGGGCTCTGAGGCATGAGCCCACTATTTTGGGCGTGACTCCAACAAACGGTTCTGGTCCCACCAGAGGTGTTTCCGATCCAAGTCTTGCTAGCGAGTCCGCTTTTTCGTTACCCATGAAACCTTTATGTCCTGGTATCCAAACTAGGTTTACTGTGTTTGTTCTACCCAGTTCATTTAGCACGTTAATCGCGTTCATTACGAGTCTAGAGTCTACTCTATAACTCAACAATGCTTTGAGTGCTGCCTGGCTGTCGCTAAGAATATAGATATTAAGACCTTTACGTCGTTTCTCTAGATTCTCCTGGGCACAGGCAATGATGGCGTATGTCTCAGCTTGAAACACGGTTGCCAGTTTGCCCATACTTATTGATATCTCTGTATTTTTGCAGTATACTCCTGCCCCTGTACCAGACTTCATTTTAGATCCGTCCGTGTACCAGATCATGCTGTTCCTTTTTGGGGAAGTCAGCCCTTTATCCCACTCCTCTCTGGTTGGAATATGTACTGCAAAGATTAGTATTCAACATTGCCTTGAGGGTGTAATTTTTAACACAAAATATAAATAAATAACCACTTATACCAGTTAGCCTAGCCCAAAGTAAGCTCTGCAAGGCTTGTGTTATGGTATCTGGGATAATGGATAATATTTTTGATAGAAATATATATTAATAACCATAATTAAGTTACAAATGTTCATATTCATGATACAAACATCTGCCCTCACCGGAATTCGAATCCTTTTTTTTTTTCTTTTTTTTTCCCCCTTGAGGAAAATGCATTAAATTGCATACCCCGGCTGTGACGAGCCGGCGGTTATGTGGGGCTCTCCTCCCCAGAAGGGGGAGGCCTACCCACTAAAAACCTCAGGGATGGCCTTCCTCAGGCATGTAGGGAGCCCCCGGGAACATCAAGCAACTTCCGGGAACCCCCAGCCTCCGCTCCCCTGCCTAGAGGGGAGCCCTCCTCGGGGGAGGCTACACTACCTACTCCGGTCTCCTTCACCGACGACGCCCCCCGGCCACGGAAGGGGCGTGGTCCATCCCGGGTCGCCGTAGCAGTCGCGACTTCCTCGCGCCCGCCGGCGACCCGCGGCACCGGAATTCGAATCCTAAAACCAGTGTTCTAACCACTCCGCTACCGAGGTCGTCATATCATGCTTATGATCACATATAATGTACACATATAATAAAAAATATATTATGATCTTAATAAACTACTTTTCACTAGTTCCACTACTATATAATATTATATATTTATTGTGACCGGTTTCGGAATATCATCGTCAGACAAAAAAAAAATATTTATTATTATTCAAACAGGTAATAATTTTTTATTATCCATTATTATTTAATTACAATAAGAAAATAAATAGTAATATTAAATTAACATGAGTGGTAAATAATAAAAATTACTTTGTGTTCAATTTTTTTCAGGATTTCTTCCAACATTTGGTCCATCTCTACTTCACTTGTACGGTGCAAGCAGAACTGTTACTACAGTAAATTCGTATGAAGATGGACCATATCACAATGGGGCTATACTAGTAGCTCTGAAAACTATAGTACCATTTTTCCATCAAAGTATCAAACATGTTACGGTTCAACCAGCAGTACTAATTCAGCCTGTAAGTTTCATAATGTTGTTGTTAACTGACACTAATCCGATTCTAAATAGCCAACACATTTAAACTTGTAAATATATATTACAATTGAAAAACGAGATCTTCTATCTGCCTTTTTGGTATTCAGATTTCATATCCAGTTATCAAAGTGTGCATATTCATTATTTACCAAGAAGTAGTAAAAAGGAAGAATATGGTATAATATTTTATTTATACATATACAGTTCGGAAAGGTGGCATGAAAAATGCATAAGGGTGCTATTATAATAGGTACAAATATTCTTCTCTCTCACAATATAAAACTACAAAATACATAATAATTAAGAAAAGAAGTGGACATTTTGGTTCTATTGAAACCATGAAACCTACTCGAAATTCATTATATTGATATATAAAAATATAAAAATAAAATAAAAAGTATAATATAAAATATATTTTTCATGATATTTAAAAGATATTTATAATTCAAGCATCCAATTACCTAACCTGGTTCAGCGTTACAAAGTCGGATCAGATAGCGGTTAGCTTTGGATTTAAAAATAAAAATAGTCCCGCGCTTGGCCGGCGCGGCGCGTGGACAGGCTGAGCCCCGCTTTTCGGGAAAAACTCGATCGTGCGTCATCATTATCATCACAGCTCATATACGTCCCCACCGAGGGGCTCGAGCATACCCTAACTACGTTAGGGCGATTAGGCCTTAGTGCGTGTGTGCAGCGTACTATTAATAAAATACATTCTCTATGGATATTTTTGCTACCTATTGTCACGTAAACATAATTTGAACTCAAATAAAAGATAAATATTCAAAATCTCTATTTACTATGTCCCGTATTTTTCACTCCAAAAGTTCCAAATCCAGACTTGATAAAAAAAAATCTGGCAACGCTGACCTGGGAGAAAATCTATTCAATTCGTAGGTAGGTATTCTTAAAGCCTTTTTTGTACATAAGCATCACCGGATATATATTCATTGGGTTTATTACCGAATCTTTAGAACTTTTTATAGCATTCTTGAAGAACTTCAAAGTTTGAGATAAATTTTGTGATATTTTTTTTTTCACGGAAGAAATGATATTAGACTGTAGCTAATGCAGGAAATGAAATATATTGTATTACATTTCAACCAAAGTCTTACGTCTATTTAGCGGTTTTAGAAGGCATTTTTAAAGAGATTAATATAATGACTTTGGCGGGTCAATATATAATTATGAAAATTTGATTTATGTGTACAAAAATTATAACACATTTCATACTAATTTTCAAATACATAACTTAAACACAAGAAATAAAAATAAACGTTTCAACGTACAGGCTACAAAAAACTAGAGGACAAATGTATAAATTTTTATAACAAGATTCCACATAGTGTAGCTGAATTGCCTCTTCAAAAGTTCAAGGTACATGTTAAAAAGACGCTAATGAGTAAGGGCTATTACAAAGTCAATGATTATTTAAATGATGTCAATGCGTGGTGTTGATTTGAGGAGGCATTCTAAAGTATAAATATTTGTTTTCCCTTATAAATTGTAAACATATATACATTGTATGTAATTTATTGTAAATGTTGTTATTACTTTTGATAAAGCTGATAAGTTACTTGCGCCCATTCTTCTTATCAGCTAAAAAATACGTCCTGAATGGAAGGTAGGAAAAAAATTTTGGACGATTTAAAAGAGCTATAAGTCATATTTGAATAAAGTTGATTTTGATTTGTTTTTGACATAGATACAAATTATTAGATAGAGATAGATATAAACTTTTTTTGAAAATTATTCAGGAAAAATCGTGGCAGATGGAAAACTTTTTTGTTTACTGTTCCTTGCTTGAAGTATCCATGTTGAATTGCAAAATGTTTGGAACAATGAGTGGCGTTTCTCTCACGATGAGTGAAATTAGTATTGAAAATAACAATGATTTGGACGAAGGTAAATTATTATATTTTATAGATGTGACATATTGCCTTGTTAAACTAACAAATATCTAGAAGGTATCTATAAAATATTATAGATAATGTTATGTTTATAATTCGCGTAGCTATACGTATGACATGTTTTAAGTATTCAGAAAAAAAAAGTTTTTTTACAGTTATTTATTAAAAAGTTTTTATATGGTTTAAGCTCATATCGGTGTGGCGTGACAACGACCAAAATAATAGCATTGCTATGAAGCTTCAACCTGTTTTCCAATTGCTTGTTGCTTGCTTCTTTTTGTAATATTTAAGTGTCGGCATCTGTTAACGTTGAAATGTAGTAACTGATCGCTATGGTTGAGATTTGCGTTTAGGATATAGGCGAAGATCTGGTATCTTATCACAGGACGCTTAAAATATACGATGCCTTTTTTGTGTACATGGATCAAATTGAAAAAGTAAATAATCTCTTAACTGTTTCTATATGTACCAATTCTGAGTGAATAATAGAAATATAATTGAATAATAGAAAATAGTGTGAATAATTCAGGTATAACTTTTTTAATTCAGGTATTTCTTTTCAAATTCTCAAACCCTAGCCAACAGTATGGCTTTAGATTCCAAAACAAAACCACATATGCATCGATATTACATTTAGAAAATCCTGCTTCAGCTATATTTTGCTTAAGCTCTATACAAAATATATATATTTTTAATGGTTCAAGTAAAATTGTTTTTTTTTTGCATACTCAATCTTTACACATGTCTAAGATTATGTATTAGAAACTTAAGACTATGTAAGTATAAGGTCCGGATTTACGCCCCGGCCTTATACATATATAGCCCTTAATATGCTTACTTCTGACCATAATAATGTTTCAGAAGAACTTGGAGGTTTTTCTAGAATACTGTAATATACTTATGTTATTCTATGTCGGTATAACTAGATTAAGTTAATATTAAAATTAAAATAAATAAAATTGAAACACAACTAATCTTCTTTCAAAATTTCAGAACTCACTACAATAATCACGGAGATGAGTAAGTGAATACATTATTGTCAACACTTTTATATCTATAATTTTGTATTACTACCAAAATTAACTTGTCATAGAATCAAGAAAGCTACATTACACCGGCCCCATAAACGTCACAAAATACCGCTCTGCTTATGGTTATCTCGACTTCAAGAACCAATATCCTGTATTGCAGTTGGCGGTTAACCTACCAGACTTCCGTTTCCGAATGTACCGAAACAATATGTTACAGAAAATCATATCTGATTTGGTAAGATGTTTTCCTCTTATTCTCTAGCTAACCCCCATTATCAGATTACATAGGAACTGTTTGAAAGCGGCTTGTTTGTGAGGAATAGTTGTATTTATGGTGTTGCAGCTATGGTGTTGCAGCTATGTTGTTTATGTCTATGGGCAGCGTTTATCGCTTACCATCAGGTCATTCGTTTGTTCGTTTGCTGCCCTATCCTATAAGAATAAATTAGACTAACCAAGCAAACATCAATAGATTCTTCATCGTACTAATTTATCAATTAAGAACCGTTTTATTTTTTACTTTATTTGCAGGAATCTTCAGTTGCATGCGTGCAAGAAAAACTTCATAAATTAGATTACAACTATTTAACTTCACTACAGGATTATCTTGATAAATCAATGGAAAAAGCTATTGCTGGAATAGAAAAGTTATTAAATTCCAGTGATATGACTGACACGAATCATTCATCACAATCAAATTGGACAGAGCTAGATATTAAACAACATGCCTTTTTAAAAAATGAAATGGTACTAGTATAAACTAAACACATAAATATTTAATAGCACCCTAGCTGCTCACGTGATATACTATTTATTTTATTACGGTCCGTAGTTTAAAATAGGCAAGTTCATAATAAATCGAAAACGTTTTCACATTTTGCTCGACGAGTCTCATCAGAGAATCGTATCAGAATCGGCTGTTTTATACGCTTTTCTGTAGATATTTCTGTAGTAATTTTCTATTCTTCTGACATGGACATTTAATGAGGTAAACAACATTATCAAGTGTATAGTGGTGCTATAAGTAAATTTTGTTTAAGCTTTAACCCTTAATACAAAGTTAAATATGACTAATATTTGTATTAATATCGCTAGATAGATCATAATCGCAGACGCTACCTTCAGGACCAGACTTGGAGACCGTAACGGCTCCGGCAAGGTGTGAGATAATGCTTTAGGTGTCGAACTAATACGGAATTATACGACGGAGAAACCTAAAGAATACCAATTTAGATTCTTAAAGAACCTTGAACTAGACTTTGGGGTTGTTAAACACAGGTAGAATTCAATGCAGGTCTTTGAATAAAAAAACAACATGACGACCGAAACCTTATTCTCAGAAAGGCGGAAATAATTGTCTGCATTTGAGAAAATTTGTCGTCCTTTATTACTGAGCAACATGACAACTTCCTAAAAAACTTATCTCTTAACTTTTCAATAGATATAAAATCATATTTTTATACATACGAGGGGAGGTCAAAAAGTTCGCGGAATGACTGGGAAAAAAGATGAAATGATACATTATGTTATTTTCCTTTTCAATATATTCCCCTTAACACGAATACATTTTTCGGATCTGGCATATAACTTATTAATACCGTCGAAAAAATAGGTTTTGTCTTGGGAGTCAAAATACGCCGAATCGCCGACTTGACTTCATCATCGTCTCTAAATTTTTTTCCAC
The DNA here is from genome assembly GCA_036419045.1 of Scirpophaga incertulas. Classification (NCBI taxonomy): domain Eukaryota; kingdom Metazoa; phylum Arthropoda; class Insecta; order Lepidoptera; family Crambidae; genus Scirpophaga; species Scirpophaga incertulas. The sequence continues at coordinate 10,812,276 of CM071626.1, read as the reverse complement.
GCAGCTCTTTCTTCATCTTTGGGAATAAATAAAAATCGCTAGGGGCCAGGTCTGGACTGTAGGGTGGATGGCGTAGTTGTTCAAAACCGCATCGATGAATGGCAGCCGTCGCAACATGACTCGTGTGAACGGGCGCGTTGTCGTGCAAAAGAGTACACCTTTTGTCAGTTTTCCTCTTCTTTTTTCTTTAATAGCTTCTTTTAATCGGTCCAATAGGGAAGCGTAGTACTCTCCCGTTATAGAAACACCACGTTCTTTATAATCGATCAAAAGAATACCTTCAGTATCCCAAAAAATAGTCGCCATGATCTTTCCGGCCGATTGCGACACTTTTAAATTTTTTAGGGGGTGGTGTGCCTTTTTTGTGCCACTGCATCGACTCCTGCTTTGACTCAGGCTCATAGTGGTGAACCCAAGTTTCATCACCGGTTACAATTCGGGCCATAATTTCTTCCCTATCTTCTCCACAGCGGTCCAAAAACTCGCGGGAACAGTTGACGCGCTCACGTTTTGCAGCGGCGTGAGCATTCTCGGGACCCACCTTGAACACACTTTACTCATGCCAAGATGTTGATGAAGAATATTTAAAATTGTGGTTTCTGATACTCCAACTGATACTGCAAGTTGTTTCTTTTTCAAACTTCCGTCTTCCAATACAAGTTTTTCAACTTTTTCAATGATTTCCGGCGTAGTGGCCTCAATGGGCCGTCCAGGTCGCGGATCATCTTCAATTGACTCCCTTCCTTGCTTGAAAAGGCCGTGCCATTTGTAAATCATGGTTTTACCAGGAGCAGAGTCTCCGTAAACAGCTAACATCTCTTGCAAAATAGTTTGAGGCGTTTTTCCTTGTTTGGTGAGGAACTTTACGACGGCGCGATGTTCAATTTTCTCCATAGTGGCTAGTTTGTTCCCGATTTACTTGTTTACTCGTTTGTAACTCGAAAGCTAATGACCCAATTAGGCTAGAAATTGGCATATATAGTAATTATGAGTTTACTCAAGTAGCGGCTACCTGGAGGAGCTACCTCAACCCCGCCAAACCCCGCCATTCCGCGAACTTTTGACCGCCCCTCGTATTAACAGTATTAGTTCATATAACTTCAATACAGGTGGAACTGATTTAGATAACCTATTTGTCGAATTCCATATACCTAAATCCAATCATTCAAGAATAGCAGCATAACTACTTTATTTAAAAATAAACTTATTATTTTTATTTAAGTATGAGTTTTAGGAATTTCACCATCTGCCGCAGTAGGTAGTTTCGTTATTGTCATTAAGTTGTAGTAAAACGATGAAGCGAGCCACAGATATAGCAATTCCTGGAGAAGAATCTGACACTGTCTCTGCTTTTACCGTCTGGACCTGTCTAGTGGGATATTGATCTGGATAGGGAACTCGTGTACGGCATATATCAATTTGAAAAATAATTCATGTTTAAATTTAACGTTATTTTCAAGGTAACAATACGTCATCAATTAACAAAAAAACCAAGACTTTCAAATCTCTTAGAATCAACTTCTCAGATGTCATTGAAAATTTATGAAAATAAGAAAAGGCTTATGTTGTATGTGTCAGAACTTAATCGGCTTATTAATAAAATGAAATGTCTTGTTTTTAAGGTAACTTCTTTGATACTTTTAAAGGTATAACCATAAATGATTGCTTTGTTAAATACAGTAACAGTTTAATTTTGAATTTGAAAAGACTCCGGAAGGTTGGCCAGATATAGTTATTTGGCTACTGAGTTGCGGTTTAAGGGTAGCGTATGCTAGAGTACGGGCTATTGACGTCTTATACTCTACAATTCCAGAGCAGTGTGGGAAAGAATGCAGTCAAATACAGACTTTGTTATTTAAGGTTAGTAGTAGTAATACTTAATATTTGAACTAACAACCTTGTTTCTGATGGTGTACATTTATTATAGTTTGTTCCATCATTGATATCTGTGTTTGTAGTAGACTTTAATCTTACACTGGTGACGTAATTCTAATCAAGTATTCAAGGTTTTCAGCTGTAAGTAGGTGGAGTAGAGGATATTATTATAATATCAAAAACCTTTTATTTAGTTGAGTAGCAAAATTATATGTGATTGTCAAGTTTATCTTACATATTAATTTTCATTATTGTACTTTGTTTTCATAGCCTATTAAATGCGTAAGGGATTGCAAAATAAAGGAATGTGTCTGTGTGGTTGGTAAAGTAGAGTTGCTATTATGGATGTCTGAGCACAGACATATATTATCTTTCCGCAAATATTTGCCAAACGGATATGAACTACAAAGCAATGATCTGGAACTGAATTTGAGTGCTGAACTAATGGTAGATCTGATTTTATATTGTATTGTAATTGCTTCTTTGCCGACTTTCTTTGACACTAATTTGTATGAACTAGTTGCGAAATATAGTATATATACTAATATACAGTATTGAGAGTATATTAATACTAGTATTGCTTTCAGATGTTGGAATTGCGTGTTTTTTTGTCCAAAGCGAGATTAAATAATTATATTGAAAATGACACTGCATGCTCTTCATTATACGTAAGAGCGAATATCCTAAATTCAGTCAAAGACAGTAAAGTAAGTTTTAAATTATTTGATGATTCTTTCGATGTTGAATAGTGTATAATAATAAACCAGTTACTAAATGTCTATTAATGGAAATATATATAAATGCTTTTCTGTAAGGATGATAATATTGGCTAGACTAAGTGTTTTAAAAAATCTGTAAAATATATTTGTGTTCTTGCATTCAAAGTTATCATTTTAGCCGAGAAAATCTTGGATAGGAGGAGGAGGAGGAGGAGGAGGAGGATAGGGGCCTCACATAAGGATTTTTCCTCTGACCGGTCCTGCATTGCTACCATATGCAGCATCTACGCACTAATGTCTAACGTAGGCGGCATGTCGTTGGCTGCAGCAGACACACCTGTCTACATCCTCAACCGTTTATGTTATTATACCATCAAGCCTCCGCACGAATATTAATCTGCCTTTTTGGCGGGTTATTTAATTATTGTAGAGCCACGTGTCATATTTAAATCAATCAAGATACGGCGAGGGAGGTCACAATAGCCTAGATCTTATTACCACCAAAATCAATCAAAATGCATAAGTTCATAATAAATAATATTTTAACCTGTAATATCAATAGCGCATCAAGCCACTCAATTTTGTACATCTAACTGGGTAAAGGTTTTAGCTGTATTTTATGTTGTTCTGTTAGAAACTAAATCCAGTTGGGGCATTCGACGCACACGTTTATTAAATTCGCTTAATAGGTCTCTATGCGTTGGATCCAAATTTTCGCCCACCGTGTCTTACAAGACATGCAAATGTCAAGTGTTTCGCACAAAATTCACTGTTAGTATTATAGCACACACGTTATGAGTTAATAATTCATGGTTATGGAGACTATTATTTTGGGTTTAAAATATAATCACTATATTATAATCAGTGATATCATAGATACGTCAGACCGCTTTCTAATACATACACGAGAAATTATGGACTAATCGATTACATATGCTAACCGAAAAAATTACAACCAAACCTACACTTGTATGTGTGTGATCATAGGTGTAACATGCATATGTCATGAGTTCAATCCAAAATTTACTGGGAGTGTTAATATGCACTTGTTCGAGTTCATAATTGATAGTCCTGTAGGCAAAATATTGTATATTTTCTGTTTAATTTAGGACGCTATTATAATTATATCAGATCGCTTACAAATACGAGCGGTGGGTGCTCTCTGCTTTTTCATTTTGATTCACATATTTATTTTTGACAGCTTTCTCGAAAATCTCCAATGCCAGTTTGGAACCAGATTCTCAAAATTCAGAGATTAACCTATACATCGCTAGAACGACTCATGACCGCTCCACCACTTTTAGTTATAGAGTTAATGGAAACTTATTTAAACGTTAGTCGAAAGAATCTTGATCGAATATTTTTTTTTATTAATTATCCTCAATTTTATAAAATTTAAGCTAAATGTTTACTCACTAGTCCTTAGAATGTTAAAATATACATTTCGTTTTATTCTAAATACACACAATTTTTTTTAATAAAAGCTTTACTATTTATGCTTTATTAGAATATTATATTAAGAATTATAATTATGTTTTAAGGGTAATCAAGCTGTAATCGGTCACTTACGTACAAAACCTGTGCTAGATAGCAGATCAGACTACTTACATGCTCCCAAAATGCAGTGGTATGATATATATCAAGGATCAAAAATCTGTGGACAAATTTTGTTGTCTGTTCAGCTTTTACATGTGAGCTGAATAATGAAACTTTGAGTTATTGAATGAAGCTAAGAGTTATTTTTTAAGGAATTAATAAATTAAGACATAATTAATTATTTATTTAAGGAAATTAACATTAATTGACACTTTTTTAATCCATTGTTTAGCATCCAGAAAAAATTTTAATGACTACTAATTATTTGGAACAGAGAAGTGCGTGTATTGAGCATATAGACGTATCAGATTCTGAAATTATCAATGATGAAGTTGAACCTTTATCGTCCATATTATTCCCGGACTTAACTAAATACAAGTAATTAGAGAATATTGCATATTTATCTAACTGTTGTAGCTCCTGAGATGAAGAATCTTTCTTTCTATAATAATAAATATTTCTGCCGCCTGACGTCCACTGCTGGACAATAAGCCTATCCCTACGATCTCCATAATGATTGGTCCTACGCTGTATATAAATTCTTCCAAGTTTCCTCTTTAGGAAACGCATTTTATTTGTATCATTTTGTTATTATAATGACTTATATTGAATGGAGAAGTCATTCAAAGATCGCAACAAAAATATTTTCGTTAAATAATTTACCAAACATACAATCACTTCAATAGAATTAAATTTACTAGTTGTATGTATTACTCGTCTAATTTAACGAAATATTTATAAGACATCATTGTAATGTATTTATGCCTATATTCATACTTATGTGCAGTTTGACAAAATGTTTTAATTTATTTGTCAACATCATTTGAATAATATGTTATTATACAGGATCGATATATATTGGTGGGGCTTACGTAACGTCAGCATTACGAGAGAGCCTTTTGTGGCTCTGGAAATCGACGATGTGACAATAAAATCTGATATAGTGCAACAAAAAACGCAAAGTTGCAACTTTGCTAACGGCCGAATCAGTCATATATTCGAAACTTCATTTAATAGTTCAACGTTACGAATCTTATTGTGTGATAGTGGCACTTTTGGTAGAGCTTATATTCTAGGCACTACTATGGAAAAATATCCAAACAAATATACGGTGAGTTGGATCGCTCAAAATGAAAGGGAGATTTCTATAGCATCTGCATCTATTATACCATCCCAATTTACTCAAGGTATATATTTTCTTTTTATACAATTTTGTGCATTCCAATGAATATTATGGCATTATATATATTTATTTGGGAATAAATTTATCAACACAGTAAATGAAAAGACGTTTATTAAAAAGAGCTCGCAAGCGTTGAAATACAGTAACGATATAAATGTTCATTCTGTAATGATATGTGATGAAGAATATGAAGAAAAACAGAATACTTTCAATAAGTTATTTAGCAAAAAGAAACTACCTGAAGAACAGAATGCGCTTTTGGCTGTGATTGATAAAGTGAAGAAAAAAGACATAGCGGTGAAGAAATTTGAACGACTAAATAACAGAAATAGTTGGTGGTACAGATATTACAGCTCTATAAAGGTATTTTGAGTGTCACGTCAAACTACACTGTTTGTCCTTTGGCTACACTCATACATAGTTCGTAATTGTAATAGTTTTAGTACTGCAAATGCTATAGTTTGACATGACTTCTTATACTTACAAATATAATGGACATTTATTGTTAAGTTTATTTTCTTTGACTATCTAGTAGTAAATTATGAACATTTATATTTTACAGACTGACGAACAAGGAAACATTATACAATATCCTACTAACATCAAGGTTTCTTTTTTATAATTTCTACACATTGCTCATGCTCAGTGTTTCGTCTGCTAAATATCCTTTTTTTATTTTATCATTAATCAATTTTAAGGTTTACGACTTTGAATTGGAGGCTCAACCAGAGTTTTCAAAATTTAAAGATTGGTGTTTTTCGATTAAGTTATATAGAGGAGATAAAACCCATAATTCAAAAAAGGATGATCAAATATGTTGTGGGTTTTTGAAAGTTGGTATAGCCATTTACAAGTGGCCACCTCTCGCTGATGAAATAGTAGTTACTACAAATGGTGTCAATCTAAAAAATGGGCATGTATAGCATTTTTTGTTATAGTAGCCTCCTAGAAGTGCTTATTTAAATGTCATCATCTCGTATAAGTTAGACTGATTCCCTCTTATTACAATAAATTTCCAAAAATCAGGTTTAAACCAGAACTACTAAGTCTAGGTTTAATCGGTATTAAGGTTAAACCTCGGACTAAATTGCACTCTTATTACAAACCTCGAACCAATCAAGAACTATTCAGAACTAAGGATCGTCCTTGGTTTAATCGTAATCATAGATAGAAACAGCCAAATGTCATTACACCATTCAATTATTCATTCTTATTTAAAATAATAATATATATTTTTATATTTAAGTACAGAATTCAAAATAGAAATGTTTGATATAAATATAAAGGTTATTAAAATATAACATCAAAATATAACGTTTTTATAACACGAGAGGTTCCACTATTGTAAAATAGTATAACTGAGATTTTTGATTCAATGTACATATGTATAAAAAAATGGAATGCGGCGCGTAATATTTCAAATTGCAGAAAAGATTTTGTATTGTCATTTTAGTTTAATGTGATTACAATTTACTTGTTGTGAGCCTTAACTTCATTGTAATAATTTCTGTCAAATAAATTAATATAACAAATTACAAAATAATAAACAATAAAAGATAAAAAGGGGTGAAAATTGGAGTTCAGAAGAAAAGGTTAGGCCTAATTGTAATCTAAATCTATGATAACAATTGCGTTCACGTCCATCTTTAACGATTTATTTAATTTACCACTAAAAAGATTGCTGCGATATCACAATACTTGCTGAATTTTGAGGTTAGTACCAAAGATAAACTAGGGGTCACAGAGGTTTAACTTTAGTACCATAGATGATCCTTGGACTAACGATAGTCGTCGTTTTGTAATACAATTTGTTTGTATTCATGGTATAAACCTAGCACTAAACCTTACTATACGAGTATTTAGTCCGCGTTTTGGAATAAAGGGGATTAAGTCTAAGCCAACCACATTGACTGCCTCACAAAGACCGTGGAGATTCTTTGCATGGGTTGTTTGACAATTTTTTTCTTCAGCATAGGAAAGTACAGCACTTTAATCAGTATGTAAATATAAATTAAAGCATAGTTATAGACAGATAGACTACTCGTACGATACTACCTTTATCTTTATGGAATTAAAGAAGGATTCTTTTCTAAACAATCTTCACGGCAATTGGTTTGCTTGTTTCTCGCCACATTTGCCACTCGAGAAACTTTCTGCTTCAGTGACTTCACGTAATGTTTGTAATTATATAAACGTGAATTTATTTTATTACTTGTGGATAACTTTCTATCTTCTTTAGAAACAGGAGATCTGAGAATGCTATTGGTTTATTCCTCAATACTTCCTTAAATGAGTAATGTGATATCATATGTATATGTAATATCGTAGAACTTAATAAGTAAAATTTTATTTAGATATTTTGAAGACTTTCCCTACAATGAACCAGCACAGTTTATTGTTCGAGTTTATTTGGTCAAAGGAATTAATATAGTCAGAAAACATTGCATTGGGAAGTTTGACCCCTACGTTATACTGAGTTGTGGCGAAAAAATAGTTGGAGATAGCAGATGTTTACTTCAAGATAACGTTTATCCTATTTTCGGGAGGTAAGTTTCAATATGATGTAATAGTTTGTGGTTAAATCTCATATAATAAATAATCATTCTTACAGAATGTTACAATTTTGTTGCACTTTGCCTGATGATTACTTACTGAAGATTTCCATGTTTGATCACGATTTAATTCAAACTGATGAGCTGATAGGAAGTACTACTATCGACCTGGAAGATCGTATTTATAGCAAACATCGTGCCTGTGTTGGTATCTCATCCGAATATAAACTGTAAGGATCACATTTTATTTCAGAATTTTAATAAAGTCTGTACACGAATGAATACATCTTTATGGTTTTCCTTTAGTGTAGGTATCAGGATTTTTCAATTAGAATAGATTTTCATGTAAATCAGCACTAAAATCACACATAAATGTATCGTATTCTATTTGTCTTATAACCACTGCTTTATATTCTCTTAATAATCCTACATTTGAAGACAGATACAGAGAATGCCATGGCGATAACTGCACTTTTGTGGGATCATTGCAATCAGTAATAGCAGAAATACTATAAATAATAGCACACTATTCAAATATTAAGAAAACAAGGAAGGAAAATGAAACTATTTATTTATTATAACTAATGCAAGCCAACACACCAAATACATCTCCGAAGAGTATATGTAGTTGTTTCATAGTATTTTAATTTAGCAATTTTTGAGTTATAATAGGTCAAACTTCCCGTTCATTATTTTATAATTATCTAATTATACATTAAGATAATTAAGTTAACGTAAGAGGTATTTATTCATTGACTATTGAATACCACATGAAATGCTCTGCGTCAGTTAATAATTTATTGTATATGTTATGAGCTTATATAATACTTGATTTCTATAAAATTGAAATGACGTGTAAGAAAATCTTATTAAAAAATCATTTTCAGGAGTGGTCAAAATAAATGGCGTGACTTAGTGAAACCCTCTGAAATTCTTGAGGAGTTATGCAGAAAAAATCATTTACCGTTACCAATTTATCCTAAAGCAGCTTGTGTGATTGTTAATGGTGTAGAATATGAGGATAAAGAAAGAGGTAATCAATAGGGTCGTTTTATTTTGAGCGAGTTACTGCTTTACGCAATATGATCTGGTGTATAGACAATACTTACAATATTCTTACTAGTTTGTTGTTAATTAATTGTTAAAATTCAAAAACTACTATAAAGTATATTTATGTAAATTTGAAACTAAATTTATGATGAAATATCTATTTTTCAGATAATGGCATATTTTCATTGTATGAGCGTAAAGAAAACATTTGTTTAAACTTATTGCACCAATGGCATACTCTTCCGGTATGCGGCTATCATCTGGTACCAGAACACGTTGAAACCAGATCACTGTTCAATACAGACAACCCCGGTTATGAGCAGGTTAGTATATATATGTGCATGCATTTCATTAAATTGCTAATTTTTTTTTAACTGACATGTATTAATAAATTAAACAATGCATTAAAATATATCTATCAGGGTAAGCTTCAGATGTGGGTAGATATATTTCCTATGAAGAGTGAGCAATACATTCCTGCACCAGTGGACATCACACCTCCCAGGGCGGAAGACTTTGAGCTCAGATTAATTTTTTGGGAGGTGCAACACTTGCGTATAAATAGTGGTGCAAATAGTTGTCCAGATATTTTCGCCAAAGCGTAAGAATCACTGCATATATTATTTTATATTACAGTTATGGTTCTCACTTGTATGTAGGTCTAAGTAGATACACATTCAATTGAACAATCAATTTATGTAGCTCAATACGTCATCAATTTTCTGAAGTCATATACTCTCATGTGTTTATCCATAGATTTTTTATGCTTATGCTATGTTATCATTCAAAGAAAGATCTGTTAAATCAAACTCTCATTTCAACAGATGGCTAGGTACATCCAGCCAAGTGCAAAGTACTGATTTATACAGTGGTTATGCTAATAGATTGGAGCCATTGGATGGGAGGATAATATTTAATTTTAGGTATAATTTTGTAGAAAATAAGGTAACGAATATTTGATCACTTTTCCTACTTATCATAGAACTATTATACAATATTCGTATTTGTATAAGTTAGGACACTTTCAATTTAGACGTTTTTTTCGGTCTACTGCAGTGCCAGAATGATGCAATAGTATTGTAAACATATAATCGTATTTAGTCATGCGAAATATCCAAGTAAGACAAGCCTAAAACAATTGGCGTTTGTTCGTTCCGAGTCCATATCTTAACTGATGGCATACTACTAATAGTACTACTACTAACGTAGTAGTAGTAGTAGTAGTAGTAGTAGTAGTAGTAGTAGTAGTAGTATAAGCCCATTGTCTAATCCCATAGCCTAATCTCCTTCAAACGAATTCAGCGGGCGTGCTGGGGATATAACAAGCGATACATATAATATCTGGCAGCGGTCAGACACAAAATGTCTAAAATGAAAAGGCCAAAAAAGTAGAAGTTGAATATTATTGAATTAATTAAACTAATATCACAATATATAAAAAATACATTCATACCGCGTATTTTTATTCTATGAAATAACTTTTAAATTATATTTACTTTTTAGAGATTTGTTCCATCCTGCTCGTGATTTTGTTTAAAATCAGAGATTGATGGATTAGAATTGTTTTATTTAATTGGTTAGAGAAGTAACAGTATAATGTGTATGTCGAATTTTTAATCAATTACTTTAATAATAATAGCGACAATTCTAATAAGATTTATTTTCATTGATAGTTAAAAAAGTAATTAGCTCGATTCTAAATGGCTGTGTAAGATTAAGTCACTTTAAGATTTTTGTGTAAGATTTACCAGTTTGCAGGTAATTATTGAAAACCTAAAACCATTTATTGAGTTTAAGGAAAAAGTGCCACCTTACCTCACAATTCAAGTACTGGAAATGGACGAATTCGGTATATCTATTCTAGGTATTTTTAGTAAACTTATTTTAAATTAATAATAAAATAATTCAATAATAAAATATTTTTTTTATATATACAAAGTTTTTTTATATTAGGTACATTAGTACTTAACTTGCGTGAACTACCCAAAGGAGAGAACGAAGCTCAGAACTGTTCCCTAGAAACATTGGACTGTAATGGAAAAGTTGATTTGTTTACAACTAGGATGATGCGAGCTTGGTGGCCTCTTTGGACCATTGACGAGGAAAATGATAGAAAAGTTTTTGCTGTAAGATGAAAAATTTTATTTGATGAAAATACTGTTACTACATTCGACGCACATTAGCTTGACCGGCTGTTATTTGTTCTCCTCCTGCAAACCGATGGCAAAGACGATCTATTTAAGAGCGTGTCTCATGCATCTGAGGTTGGCTTTTCACTTTGATTAACAATATGTATATATTACACTGGCCTATTAGGGACTACTATGAGATAGATAGTCTATCCCATATTGTGCAGAATAATTAGTTTTTTTTGTGAATATATTCGGATGTAATCGTTACTAATTGAATTGAAAACGCGAAAGTAACTCTTGTCTGTCCATCGTGCTTTCGCGACAAAACAAATGAACTGGTTTAAGTAATTTAAGATCAAAGAAAGGTCATAGGGCTAATTTTCTCCACGGGAAGGAGGAGGTCACCTACCGATTAACTCAGATACTCACCGGGCACGGCTGCTTCGGTAAGTATCTGTGTCGAATAGGACGGGAGGGATCGACACATTGCTACCGCTGCGCATCCGACCTCGACTCGGTCCAGCAAACGCTGGCGGAGTGCCCCGCGTGGGCCTCCGAACGCCAAGTCTTGGTCGCAAAGATCGGGCGAGATCTGTCGTCGCCGGCATTGATTGCGGCAATGCTGGCGGACGAGGGAGGGTGGAGGGCTGTAGCCTCCTTCTGTGAAGCAGTGATGCTCCAGAAGGAGGCCGCCAAGCGGGGTCGGGAGATGGCCGACTCCGCTTGAAGGAGGCGGCGCCGAGTTCGGTAGCACAGCTGCGGCGCTGCCGCGGGTCGCCGGCGGATACGGCGACCCGGGATAGACCACGCCTCTTCCGTTGCCGGGGGCCGTCGTTGGTGGAGGAGACCGGGGGAGGTAGTGTAGCCTCCCCCGAGGAGGGCTCCCCTGTATCGACGGAGGAGCGGAGGTGGGGGTTCCCGTATATATATATCTATATCTCCCACATAAATGTTTGAAATTCTTGCAAAAGTTTGGAATCCTTAATAAAAGCTATACGTATATGTATGCATATAATTAGAAGCTATATTTGATAGCTTAAAAAGCATCTTTTGACAACAGAGGTGTATCTTTACAAATTATCCGTGACTAAATTATGACGATTATCAAATTGGATTTAATAATACATCGATAAAGGATTTCCCGAATCGCGCTATAAAATACCTTAAATTCGTTTCGAATTCATATCCTTTGCGTTAATGTAATCGTTGTTGTCTTATTTATTAAATATATTTGCATCATTTTCACACAATTGTACTGTTTTTTTCAATAATATTTCTGTACGCTATATTAGTTTACTGGGATTCCTAACATTAAGTACGCCATTTTTACACTATTTTTTATCTAGAGTAACAAAGTTTCAATAAATAAACAAATCTCTACAACTTTGTGTAATATTTCGATGATTTGTATAGAATAACAATCACAATTGGAACAGAAGAGTGTTGTCTTATGATGTATTTATTATGACATACTCACACAAAAGAAGTATGATTCACAGTGAAAGTAACGAAAATTACTTTTTGCTAAGAATTCCAATTTGTATGTGACTCATATGTAACTTATCGTTCTGGTACGTCATTTTTTATTTTACCTAGTTACTTTCACAATACCTGTTTCCAGGGAGCTATACGCCTGGAGATGATTTTATTACCAAAAAAGGAAGTTATATTTATGCCAAGTGATACTAGAAGAACTTGCCCTTTTCCTGAATCTCAGTATGTATTACATGTTATTTCGTTCGTACCATGAAGGTGGTGTCTACAGTATACTTTTTCCTACGAATTATTAGGAAATAAAAATATTCGTACAAATAATCTACGAGTCACAAATTATAAGGTTAATATTCAGGTTCTATTTTATTGAAGAGTATACTTAGACTGTTTGATAAGACAGTGAACCTTACATAAATGCGACATTTTATACTTAAGATATGTTGGTGACGTTTAAGCGTTAGTCCAATATTTTCTTTTCCAATAAATCAAGTCATAATCTCAGATTTATCATGGCCATTTTCTCTTTTTTTTATTTCTTTATATTGGCTAGAATAACTGTAATAATATTCAATATATTTTTTTTACGTTATCTCTATACTTGTAAATAAAGTGTTTTGTTTACAAATATAGAGTTAGTTTATGATAGTTAGACCTAATTTCACCAAACTTAAACTAATCGTCTGTTGTGTAATGGCTTGTTAAAATTAACAGAGTTGTTAAGTTATTCTAGATCTTACATTGTAAAATTAACAAGCCATTACTAAATCAACCGTTAACTGAATGAATTGCGAAACGTTCATTCAATTTGTAATACAACCAAATAATAGTGTCGTCGTGCATCACTCTTACTATACGGAAATGCGTCTAATTTCTACTGGTCGTACTGGTCGTATTTCTACTGGTCAAGTAGCAATACAATGTGAACAAATTAAATTGTCGTTCTCTCTATAAGTTTCTAAAGCAAGCGCATAATATTTGGTTTTGCCAGGTTATTTCTCTATTGTTTGTGTAGGTCATGGAATTATAAAAAAATTATTATTATTATTTATTAAATAATTCCATGGTGTAGGTATTTGATTGACGTTTCGTGGTGTTTTCGTTCGTGGTAGGTATTTTCTTTGATTTGTAAAATACCTAGGTGGTGATTTTACTTAGCTTTTTATCTTTCTTATTAAAATTAAAAAATGTTCTTTAAAAATCCTCGGACGTCGTACTATGCTGTCTAAAGTATCTAAATTTGTTAAAAAATCTTCGTCATCCATAATAAAATTGTACGCCGCGTTCATCTTGACAGTAAAATAATCGTCTGTTATAGATTAACGAACCACTAGAGCAGTCATTAAATTTAACAGTCCATCAAGCTAACTAATCTCTTGTTTGCACATGGTGGGACACTTGCTAACTCTAACAAGCTGTTAACGGTTTAACAAGACGTTATTTTAACAAACAGAGTATGGTGAAATTAGGTCTTAGACCTATTTTTTAACAAATTTAGATACTTTAGACAGCATAGTACGACGTCCGAGGATTTTTAAAGAACGGTGTGACTATTTCGACGAATACGACGATGTCGATTTCTGACGATTAGTTTAAGTTTGGTGAAATTAGGTCTTAGTCTCCTAAGTTTGTTTTATTCCTAAATTTACCGGAAGAAAACTAGACAGTCTGCATGTTTGTCAATATATATTACATTTGTTTCAAACGACAATTATGACACATTCGACTCTTTCGATCGACCGTTAATAATCCAAATATTAGTTTATTGCACAAAACAGATTTTTTAATTATGAAACTGAGATAAGGGCTTTTTATTTGTAAATATTATTGAGTAAATATTTCTTTTTATTTTCTTCAAGGCCTTCAAATGTAAAGAAAAAAATTGTAAATATAAACGGAGAAAAAAATCGTCGCAACGTGAAATCATTAATAGCTATTCTGCTTTTAATTGCTATTTGCATTTTCTTGAAATACTTAGACGTGTTGCCTGTTTACGACATTACTGATCAGACAAGGTTAGAAAAAAACCAGATTCTATTGTAGCGGAAAAAAAATACTTATTTATAAATTGAATGTGATAATTTTATTATAGATGTTAGCTCCATATTGAATTCTAAGTTTTCAACATTATGTTGAAAATAGGTTAAAGATATTTGCCAGATTTGAGTAGTTTGATGCTTGATGTACGTAGATACAATTAGTAAACATAAGAATAGAAAAGAATGCAGGGAAACTATTGTTTTATTATAATTTTTTATTTCAGTGAATCTGGTTTACGAAAATTAATCGACAATAATTGAAATCTGATTGAAAAGTGGTACAAATTAAATTTTACGACAAATAAGTTCTTATGTTTAAAACCCAAAATATTTTAAACAAATAAAAAATGTATTTTAAGCAATATTTGTTTTATATTCATATATATTAGTACGTATAAAGTACTATTATTGTGTTTATGTTCGATTATTAATTAATTTTCTAAAATCCACTTACAGGTCGTACAATCACTACAGTCGGGTCAATTTAATAGGCCACATTTGACATTTGTTCATAGTGAGGTGACCTGCTTAAACATTCCGATTATGGTGAAATAATCGATATTTACTTTAAACATATGTGAATCGAATACTGTTATTATGGAAAATAACTTTTTTTATGAAATAGGGGGGCAAACGAGCAAATGGATCACTTGATGGTAAGTAATTATTGCTGCCCGCAACAACAGACGTGTTGCCGGCCTTTTAAATGGGAATACGCTCTTTTTTATAGGTACTGTAATAATATATTTTACGAGTTTAATTGCCTTAACATTTTTTAACATCAATTATTTCTCTGTTTATGAAGTTATTATTGTTTTTTATTATAAAACAAAAGAATAACATGTTTTATTTTAATAAAAATTTGATTATTCATTCATGGTGAAAAATCCCTTCACAAGTAATGATTGCATGCATTCGATTTTTTGAGGAATATCACTAACGTTCAGACTTCACTGAACGCAACATTGTAACAACGGTCATTTGTCCATTTCAAAACTAAAAAAATGTTGAATATTTTATGTGCGCCATTACAAGGTTAGTTGAGGAATTTTAATGAAATGTCAAATGTGGCCTATTAAATTGACCCGACTGTAGTACAAATATATTACTGCGCATAGTCAACTTAAGGACAACTAAGGTTGAAATTACAAACTACTCTGGAAACATGTTTATCTGTTTTGAAAGTTGACTGTCTCCTATATATCTCAACTAAAATAAAATATAAAAATATGTCGTCACCCTGTCAACACGAGCTTCAACGGATTGGGAACTTCGTATAAAAAAAAGCTTACCAACACATAAGATAGAAATGTTTAGAAGCGCATTGGAGCATATACAAATTTTAATTTTACAGTACAAGTAGCTTAGTAGTATGAAGTGTAATTATTTACCAATATAGGTATACTTGTTGAAAAAGTATAAAATTACAAAAATTGTAATAGCGCCCTCTATATGTGTTCGGAAATACTAATTTGTACTTGTCATAAAAGCTCGTATTGCCAGCTCGCTGTGCTATCTCAGCATAAGTAACTTAGTACTTATGTCACAAGATGGACTTTCTACTGTTTCGAATATCAATTTAACATTGACACTTGCTTACATTGGATTGGATAGTCTATTACAGTAATTCCCAAAGTGGTCCAGGTGAACCCCCAGGTGTCCACGAAAGACACGACGGGGGCTTACTTTGGGCGTAACAAAAAAAGGAGGTCCATAATCGTGAGCGTGCATGAAAAATATGATATCGATTGTGAAGAACTAAAACATTGACTTGATTTCTATCAATAGAGGCAGAGAATATTTTATAACTGTTAGGTACTTCTAAAAACTTAATTATTCCATGTTCAGTACAAGGTGTCGAGACTTGTTGACTATTTTATAGAAAGATATATCTAATCTTCACTTTTTTTTTTAATTAAAAAATTTGAGTAATAAAGCTTCAAGAGTTTCGCCGGTTCCAGCAAAAGTTGTCAATGAAACAAAAGAGTTTGAGATTGGCTCTGGTCTATAACTTTGAATTCTCAAATCTGAAACTCTCATAAAATTTCATATCAATAAAATAAACGTGATCGCCACTGCGTCGCATCACGAATCCATGGTAGCGTTGGCTAAAATATTTCTACTTTCTACAGCTTGTTCTGCAAATTTAGCTCTAGTGATTACTAGCTGTTTGTAAGCCTAAACAATGTTGGTCGCTTGTGATGGTGAAGTAATCACTCCAACTGTATTGCGAGAAAAATATAAATCGTAGTATAAACATGAAATAGAAAAGTCCAAATAGCGTTCTAGCAACGATCGTAGTTAAAGAAGACTAAAAATGTGCCTTGTGCCGGTCATGAGAACATGCACGTATTGAAGTTAAACATCCCTTGGTATAATCATCTCAAGGGTGCTGTATAAACTAGAAATACGCACGTACCATATTAGTATATAAGCCTTAGTTTTAGTTAAATAAACGAGTTATTATAATGGAGATCATAATAGACGATATCAGACTATAACCTGAGTCTCATTATGTCCATTGCCCAAACACTGGCAAATGCCTCATGCAGATGTGGCCACATATCAGTGTACGATAGCAATGTACATACTTTTATCGAAGACTCGAAGAAAGATGGCGCCATTAGACGCCTCAACATAGTTTCCAGCATGGCGACAGATTACGAGGTAGAGAATTACAACAAAAAACATTGGTGATCGCATTGGGAATCGCTTAAAGACGCAAATACCATAGAATTATGGAACTTATTAATGATAATTTTACTAATTGTATGCTGTGGAACTGTGTTATTTTATAGCGTAGACTATTTATGGAAAAAATAACCATTATCATACCAATACCATTAGTTATGTAAATAAAATGCCGCGCAACTCATAGTATTAAATATAGGTGAGTATTGTCGCAGCTTACTACCTATATGTACATAAACTAGTAAATTATCTACCTTCTTGAGGACAATCAAATATAAGTAAGTACTTCCAGTCTGTGAGTCAAGTGCTACATAGTAACTGTTGTTTTGCATAGCTTAAAGTTTATAAGGATGTTTGCATTACCTACCACATACGAGTATTTCTCAGATCTCTTTATTATACAACACTGGCTATTATCTGCATCGTTTGCCACACAGCTTGTACGGTCAGTAAAACTTTACCTTTGCACTATAAAAACTGCTTAGGTTTAACGGTGTGTTGTGTATAACTGTGAAGTATATGTAGGCACAGTGCACTTTACATCTGTAATTAAACTATGAAGTCGATATTTACTATATTCTAGCAAATGGGTTCTGGGGTTCGACATTATAGCGCCCAAATCAACACTCTCTACAAATCAACCACGCTCCTTTTTTTTTTTGGGGGAAATGCATTATGCATCTTGACACCGCGCTGGCTGGGCGCGGCCGTGTGTGGGGCTCTCCGGTCTGAGAGGACCGGCCTACCCACTAAAACCCCCCAGTGTTCTCCAGGCCCATGCGGGGCACATTTCACGATTCTACCGCCCTGTGCTCTGGGGCTGGCTCGACCTAGAACTGATCGAGCCAACTCCGAGGGAGGGGCTGTCCGAGAACACTTGGACAGTCCCCCAGACAGAGAGGCACTACGGCGCGCGCGATTGCCAGTCGCCCACGCAGCCTCGCGGTAGGGTCATTAGGCAAACACCGCGCTTGCATGTGCTCACCTTCTCCTACCTTTTTTTTTTTTTTTTTTTTTTTTTTTTTTTATCCGTCTGCGACGAAGGGGAGCGGCATCGACGTGTGGAAGGAACCCCAAGCCGTACTCCAGGCATTGAGGTCCCCTGCGAGCAGGACTGGAACGGGGGCAGCCCTTCGTACGGCCCTCTCCACCTCCGCCAGGAACGCCTGAAACGCCGCTCGCGTACGGTTGGGGGAGAAGTAGGTGGAGATTACCACCATACCCCCCCACGTCGCGGTGACATATTCATCCCCCCTCTCTCTAAGGACGAGAGAGGGGTTGTTTCTGGCTCCCACCCTCATGATGGCTCCAGTCCCGTCGGTGGACTGCAACCAGTTTGTCGATTGAGGCGGAACAAAGTATGGTTCCACCACAATCGCCAGTCTTGCTCCCCATTCCGCCGCTGCCGCTGTGGCGCAGAGCAAATCCTGTGCCACGGCGCAATGGTTGATATTCCCCTGGAGGAGCGTTAAATCAATCACGCTACTAGTACGCTCGATATTGCTTTATGTTCAAATGTAGCCTTTCGGCTGCATACGATTGAGGTAGTACCGGTTCTTTGCTCAGACCACCGTCTAGTAATCTTGCAACTAGGCCCTCCAACCGACGCTGCGCCCCGCATCCGCACGAATTATTTAGATATTTTAGTTTTGACAATGTATATGATAACCGTTGCCAGATTACTTATTCTTTGTATACATTTAAATGGGCCTTTACTAAATAGCACACATAAAAGCTTTTGCAGAAGTAGAAACTTAATCAGGAGAACTGAGTTCACTTTTAACCATAATTTTTTGACTTATTCTGTACAATTTCCAAGATATTTTGACAAATGTATTTACAAAAATACATTTAACAGAATAAGTGGCCTAGTAGTGTAAAATGAAGTTATTTACCAATATAGGTATGTTTGTTGAAATATAATAAATTTACAAAAATAGTAATAGCGCCCTCTACGCGTGTTTGGAAATACTAATCTGTACTCGTGAAAGCTCGTATTGCCAGCTCGCTGTTCTGTCACTCAATATAAGTAACTTAGTACTTAATGTCACCAGATGGACTTTTTACTGGTTTCTTGATTTGATTATTTGAATATACCATCAAACTCTCAACATGTGTCACATATTCTATTCAACACGTTCACTTTGGGCGTGACTTAAAATGGAGGTCCTCAACGGTTCCCTCACTCACTCGGCGAAACAGCGCAAGTGCTATTTTACGCCGGTTTTCTGTGAGGCCGTGGTGTCACTCCGGTCGAGCCGGCACAATTCGTGCCGAAGCATGGCTCTCCCGCGGTAAAAATTGTAACCGTTGAGTAAAAATATACTAATAAAAAAAATACCAAAACTGCCTTAGTAATATGGAGCTAAATGCTACATAGTAACTGTTGTTTTAGCTTAAGGTTGATAAGGATGTTTGTATATCCTACCTCATAATTCTCAGATCTCTTTATTATGCAAGACGGGTTATTATCTGCACCCGTTTGCAAAATAAGAAAACATGCCACACACCTTGCAGGGTCAGTAGCACGTAGAACTTTACCTTTGCTCTATAAAAACTGCTTAGGTTGTATGTAACTGTGGAGCAAATGTAGGCAAAATGCACTTCACAACTGTATACAAAAAATAAAGTCGATATTTACCACGTTCTAGCAAATAAGACCATAGACAAAAAACAACAAATAGAAAATGTACGACTGTAGAATTGGACTCACGTGTAGAGGGTTCCGTAGAAAATCAATAAATCACAAAAAGTAAAATATTTTATATGTGAACTTATTTATATGTGATATAACTTCAAATTACGGTTTTCGGATTATATCTTTTACTTTTGCTACCTTGTAATGCTAAATTTTATTATTTTCTATCAATAGCAATATTAAATTTTTTATTTGCGATTTGAGATAACTAAAGGCAATACCTTTAGATATCTCAAATCACAAATTTCCGATGTGTTATACATTTTTTATAAATCGTGCGCCATTCATCCTTCCGCTACTAGTAACTACTTAGTAACTACAAGTTACTATTCAACTATAGTTGAATGTGTTTTTCGCTACTGTCCTGATCACAGCTTTTGCAGAGTCGCTGGCTATTCGCGTTTGATGGTACTCACGCCTTTTTGCGGTTTTAGCCTAAATTTCTTGTACATTGATGTTTATGCTTTATTTCCCTGAGTACCGAAGAAACATTCGTTTACTATTCCAGAACTTCGCTCAGAAAGGTATGAGCTAATATACAACAGGGTCCACCTTAGTACCCTGAGGCGACACGTTCATGTCATCGTGTTAATCACTGATACCATTCAATTCTCGGTTTGAACTGCAGATTTAGGGGACCGTCACTTAGTTAACTTTCAAGCCTCAGCCAGTCCTTTCATTTGATACACATATAGTACAAAAGCGTAAAAACTAAGTCTATTATCTGTCAGTCAGAAATACTGTATTTAAATGCCATTTCAGATTTATTCTTAACAAGCTCTACCATGTGATATCCATATTAAAGGATTAAATTATACATAATTAGTCGAGCAGTTTAGGTGTCCTTATATAACAGTATGCATTGGCATCCAAACAATTATAGTTACATTTTTTTTAAATAATGTTTGGTCCTCTGCGGACTCCTTGGTCCACACTCTTTTTTTTGTGCTAGTATTTTTTATGTCCTTATTTATCATCTATTTACAAGTAACATATCAATTCTCGGTTAGGAGGTGTCTTTTTTCCGTGTTGTGGGAACAGATGGTCCCGTCCCCCACAGTCAAGTTACAAAGTTACATATTTATAGTCGAGTAATTGACGTTAACATTTTTTTTTTTTTTTTTTTTTTTTTGTGTTTAATGTCTGCAATCAGTCGCCAGACTATAATCAGACGTGTTGGGAAAAGTGGGCGATTCGCAGTACAGCAGGGCCACCGCCCTGCGACAGCCTATTATAACACGTGGTTCCTTTTAAGTCTGTGGACCACGTTGGCGTTCGTCAGCAAGTTGGATGCTAGTGGATTCGGGTGGTTGGTGAGACGCTCCACATGAGCTTTTTTGAAGCGTTCAATCTCTGTGGTCACGGTCGGCATATTTAGGTATTCGTGTATTTCGTCAACTCTCGCAAACCACGGAGCGTCGACGATGTTCCGCAAGATGTTGTTTTGTACTCTCTGCATGCACATGATATTTGTTCTGCTTGCCACTCCCCATAGCTGGATACCGTAAGTCCATATTGGTTTCAAGATAGAGTTATACAGTAGAAGTTTGTTGTCTAGCCGAAGCACTGAGTTTCTGCCCATCATCCAATATAGACTTCTATATTTGAGGTTGATCTGATCTCTTTTTGCTTTAATGTGGTTTTTCCATGTCAAACGTCTATCCAGATGGAAGCCAAGATACTTCACACAACTCGTATGAGGCAGAACATTACCCAAGAGACGAACAGGAGGACAGTCCTCTCTCCGGAGGGTAAATGTTATGTGATTGGACTTCTGAGCGCTGGCTTTAATTCTCCACTTTTGAAGCCAGTCTGAAGCAGCATCCAGAAGTCGTTGTAACTTTGCACTTGCCACAGAGGAGTCCCTATCCACGGCCAAAAGAGCGATGTCATCAGCATATGTGGCCACTGTTATATCGTCTGAGGTTGGCATATCTGATGTATATAAGTTATACAGGACTGGACCGAGCACAGATCCCTGTGGAACACCAGCGTTAATAGGGAACAAAGAAGATCTAGCATCGCCATGCTTCACTCGGAATAGTCTGCCTGCGAGGTAAGATTCCAGGATAAAGAAAACAGAATGTGGTAATTTCTTCTTAATTTTACATATCAGTCCTTTGTGCCAAACTCGATCAAAAGCCTGCTGCACATCCAGGAATGCAGCAGAGCAATACTTTTTGTTTTCAAAACATTGTCTGATGGAATTGTAAACACGATGGACCTGTTCTATAGTTGAGTGAGCCTTACGAAAGCCAAATTGGTGGTTAGGGATGACGCCATGCGTAATAATGAGATCGTCGAGTCTTTTTAGAAAAATCCTTTCCCACAGCTTAGAGAGAATTGGGGTGAGACTTATAGGTCGATATGAGGAACAGTCATGTGGCGGTTTACCGTCTTTGTGGATCATAACAATCTCTGAGACTTTCCACAGATCTGGAAAATAAGAGATTCTGTAAGTAGCGTTAAACAGGCAGGTCAGAAAAGTGATGCATTTATTTGGTAGTTCTTTAAGAATCCGGGGGGTAATCAGGTCGAAGCCTGGCGCCTTGTTAGTGTTAAGTAATTTTATTTTTTCTTTATTTCTTTAGGCGACACTGGCCTGATTGGTAGACAAAGTTGGATGTCCTCGTTAAGTATGGAATCCAAATCTGCTTCTCCGTCATTCCCCTCGTTTGGCTTGAACACATCTGCTAAGTGCTTTGCAAAAGCCTCAGACTTTTCCTCGTCAGTTCTTGCCCATGATGATTGATACTTTAACGGGTGGTATGATCGTTTTGGTCTATTCTGATGGTTGGCGGCTTTCCATAGCCAGTTTACACCACGTCCAGAGGAAGACGCTTGTTCAAGCAATTGTTTTAGGTTCACGTTTTTGTGACTTTCAAGAGCTGCTCTTAGGTCCTTTATAGCTTTATTGAGCATTGTTTTGTCTGATGATCGCCGCGACTGTTGCCAAATTCGTCTCAGGCGCCGCTTTTCTGCTATCTTATCCCTGATTTCCATTGGATAAGTTTTGTTGTGGTCAGTAGTACTATTTAGCAATGGAGTATTTAACCATGCAGCTACCTGGATAGAGTTGGTGATGTGTTTGCAGGCGTCTTCAACATCTTCTGCAGTTCTTAATGGCAATTTTAAGTTGATATGTTCATTAAGATAGGATCGAAAACCATTCCAATCGGTGCACCTATTGTGTAGAAATTTTGGGTCTTCATGATGCTCCACGCTTGAAGACAAAGTCAGAATTACCGGAGTGTGGTCAGATGAGCCGTCCAGGCTAGACTCAACGTGTGTGTAAGTAGGGCTCAAGCCTTTGAGTATGAAGAAGTCTAACAGGTCTGGCAATCTCTTTTCATCAGCTGGCCAGTAAGTTGGTTCTCCAGTTGAAAGTGCATAATAGTGATTTTTGGCAACGCAGATCCTCAGCTGTCTTCCTCTTGTAACGGATAGTCTGGAACCCCAGAAGGTATGTTTTGCATTCCAATCACCCCCGGATATGAATCTTTTACCCAAAGTCTGAAAGTAGTCTGAGAACATGTGGTCAGTTATATTGTACTTAGGAGGGCAATAGATGGCTGAAAGGGTTATGGGTCCATCGCGGTCTTCCAATCGCACACTGGTAGCTTGCAAATGGTTGGTTGAGTAGGCGTCAAGAAGACAGTGTTTCAAACTTGATTTGATCACAACTGCAGTTCCAGCGTGGGCACTGCCATCCGGATGAGGGGTGCTGTATATTTCGAATCCGTCGAGACGGTACGAGCTTCTGCTGGTAGCATGCGATTCTGAGATCAGGACCACATCAAGCTTGTTAGATGCAATCAGAGCTTCAAGTTCATGCATGCTGGATGATAACCCATTTATGTTCCACGTTAACATAATATGAAATTATTAGTGTAACTATATATTGAGTATGTTTGTATGTATTTTTGTAAAAGCTTTTTATTTTTATTTATTTATTTCTTCTTACATCTATCTTTACAAGTTTTTTTTTATCCCCAATTCGATAAATGCGCTTATCCTAATGTTTTTATTTACTAACTTACTGTAGGTACTAACATCTATAACTAATTATAAATAACGCAATCCTTGTGAATTCACCCAGAGTACAACAAAATAAGTCTGTCTCATCAGCACTCAGTTATGTGAAGTAAGGAAAATAAGTTGACTGCTTAACTAAAGGTAACTGTGACTATCGACATTTATAGTATGCACCATAAAGTGGTTCCTGTGGATTCACAACAAACCTGCTACTTATTTAACAAACAGTGTACTTCGAAAACTTGTGACGTAAAATGTAACTGTACTGTACTGTAGTAAGTTTCTTCACCTTCCATACTTTAATTTTCTATATCATATAAACAATATTAATAATTATAAATCATTAATGAACGAATCGACCCTAACAGCCACTAACAACCAAATTATAAGAATGTATAACGCCAAATTATAAGAAAAATAAAAAAACTAGATTAAGGCGGTTTTCAGCGATACGGATCGAAACTTGTCAATCTCGATTACAACGTCATCGTGGCGAGAATGAATAATACATATACCATTCCCATATGAACAGGTTAATTAGGTTATTATAACACATAATACATTTTATTACAATAATGTTACACGTCTAAAAACCCGTGAAACTTGAATCAGACCAGTAGTGTTTATTCAACTACAAATACACTCTAATTTCATGTTCATATCTGATATAATACATTCTTTTTTAAAAAATGTTAGTGTGGGGTTGATTTAACAAAACACATGGTGGGATAAGTACGATCAAACGATTTTATTAGTCTCATACTAAATATTAAACTAATTACATATTACATACTAAATAATAAATAACTAGTTTTATTTCCAATAATCTCAACAGATTTTCTTATTGATTGCATGTCTACGTTAGATATGAATTCGTCGAACCTCTTTTTTGTTTTATTTCGAACTTAATAAAAAAAGCACAGCTCATCGAATACTTCATAAAAGATAAACCAAGTCACCAAGTCTGGTTTACCTTTTATTGGACAAACATCAGTCTCATATTAAGAGTCACGTGGCTTGTTGGCAGAAGGTGAACCTTTTACTTTGTCTTTGTAGGTAAAAGGTTAACTCTGCCTACCAGTCACTTTTTCTGAAATACTTTGTAGAAATCTTAATATTATATCGATATGATATGATATTATACGAATAGAGTATGATATGTTAAAACGATTGTGAAAACATACCTTCCCCTAAATAAAAGTGTTTTTTTTATAACTAATTGGGTATGTCATAATGTGATCTGACTAGGCCATAAAATAGTTTAAAGATTTAACTTGTTATTAGAAAAGAATTCAAACGGAAATACAACATATTTTTAACATTCATATTCGATTTCATGATACCTAGCATAAAAGTTCTGAATAAAACGAAAGGTACTCGTACATTTGTCACAAACAAAACTATGAATATGTTAACGATTCCTGAACGCAATCTGGCGGGTTGACGGTGGCAACGATTGGGGTCGTGATGTGAATTTTCATCTTAATTAAGTCTGAAAACGTTTAACTCAGAATCATTTAAAACCTCTGTCATATTATCGGCCGTTAAAACTACATCAAACATGTATGTCAGAAAAAATATAAATTAATGCTCATTATATAGGTCGTCCGTAGTTTAAGTACTAAAATTTTTATTGCTCACATTTGTTTTTTAAACAGAACATAAAATATAAAAACATGGTGTTTTGCAAGTTTTCTATAATTACTCGAAAATAAGACTAAATATTATTATTACATATTTCTAATTACACAATTATTATTTAATTATAATTAAACGACAGGCCGAGATGTAAGCTATTTTTAAAAAATTGCCAATGGAACTGACAACCCAACTAAAATCGTGACAGGAATATTCTAAAACAATATTACTCAAATTAACAAAACCAAAAGTGTCATCTTTTGATATACGTATTTCAAATTCGGTCTAAGTGAGAAATGTTTAGAACAAACACAAACAATCTATTGAAATCCTAATCTGTTCTTAGAACTATAAATACTGCTAACATTATATTGAATTATCATGAATTATATTTAATAATTAATAAATATTATATTTAATAAATAACGAATAAAATTTTAAGGATCAATTTCTACCGTTCTGCTATTTGGTGATAGGGCTAAAAAGTTACCTTATCCTCAGTGTCATATGTGACTATCATCATCTCTACAAACCCTTTTAGATTGTTTCATTTACGTTGATTATTATTTACAAAAAGGAATCATATGTCAACATGTCAACCGCGGATTTCCGTAAAGCCGCCGTTTTCCATAGCGTGACTGTGTGGAGCGTAGCACGCATGTCTGCACAAAAGGGCGTCCGCATCCTCGCAGTACGCCGTATTGCTCGCTAGTTCTGTATCCGTGAGATGACCATTGTTACCGCGCGCTCTGCTAAGCCGACCGGTCACTACGATTGAATAACTTTTTCAACAGCCATTAAATCCGATGCTTTCAACCTTAGCGGTGAGTACGCTAATTACTAAGAGCTTTCCCTAATGTAAAACTTTGAACGAGCAGATTATTTTAAACAAATGTAAATGTTGCCAAATATATTTTAATGTGATATTAAGTGGTATTAAATTTGTACGTTATCGTCTTTCTTTCGTTATCTTTTGTTCAACTATTTTTATATCAAGTTTAGCCATAAGTAAATAGTTGAAAGCATAAAGAAAAAGTTTAAATAATGATGAGGTGCGTTGAATTATTTGAATTATTTTCTTCAATAAAAAAATAAATATATATTTTTCGACGGTAGCGTAAAATTTGAAATTTGTTGTGTGTTATCGACATCTTGTTCAATGATTTTTAAATCCAGTTAAGCCATAAGTACATAGTTGAAAGCATAAAGAAAAAGTTAAAAGAATGATGAATGATGTGGTGCGTTGAATTATTTTCGTAAAAAATAACTATGTATTTTTCGACGGTAGCGTAAGCTTTGAAATTTGTCAAATTTATTTTGTTTCTGTCGGACATACGAGTAATATGTCAATCTTTATGACAAATTCCTACCCGTTTAACGTATTTTTGGGTTAAATTCAAATATTTGATGTGATAGATTTATGCGTAGTAATAATTTCCAGTTTATTTTAGGAAATATTAACAAAATGGAAATATTTTTATTTTTCGTAAATTGTACTATTGTACCCTCAGTCATTTCAACATCCATGAAATATTAATGATTTAATTAATTATCGAGAGCTTAGTAGTACTATTCCCATGAAAAGTAAAGTATTTTAAGATGTTTACTAAATATGTAAAGTAAGCCTACATATTAGTAGTAGCTCTCATGTATATATTTATCTGAGTATTGATAGTAATATTTACATAAGACTGCGTCTTATTTGTTAATATAAAATAAATAAATGAATATAAAAAAACGCAAGAAAAATTGATACTGGCAGCGATTGAATTCGCGACTTTTACGTACCGTGTCTGATTCACCTATATGGTCTTTATGATCATATCAACTGCTTTGTTCATCAGCTAGTTTGTTAAGGAAAGTTAACTTTATTCACTAATAATTGACCTGGATACTGACCTCTACAGTTAATGCATACGGAAACCTTTAGGTGTGAGCTGTCACCAGCAGAATATGAAACGATATTATTTTTAGAAAGTTGAAGAGTTTGTTTGTTTGGTTGGACTCGCTAATCTCTTAAACTATTCTTCGAATTGAAACAATAGTTTTATGTTAGATAGTCCATTTATCGAGGATTGCTATAGATTATCTAACATCATGCTGGGACTAATAATAACGGAGCGGTTTGAAAAATGTTGCAAAACGGGAGAAATAATTTCAATTCGAGAACATTCGTTGCGTACCTTATATAAACGGTTCAAGTTACGTAAAATAAGTTTATAATGTAATTGTTACTCTTTGAAAGTTCTAAAAAATTTTACCATTTAAGATCGACTTACTCACTTTACACTTTTTATGGTATACATTTATGCAATATGCTATTGATTTTTTATCAACATGATATTAATCTTTTGGTTGCAGGAGTGTATTAATATTTCCTATAGTATTTTTTATAGAAGTTGAATGATTATATATATAATCACATCACAATCCTTATCTAAATAAATATAAAAATAAATTTAATCACAAGTAATTAATTGTGAACAGTATTGTCCTTGACATTATTTAATTTTGATCAACATTTTAGAATACCTTCTAGAATACATCATTGAAAAGTACTCCTCAAACAAATAGATAAATTCTGATTCACTTGTCGCTGCGTCAGCCAGCGACATGGCACTATCCGGCCGGCGGATAGGAAATAGGGATAAAATTTTGTTTACAAATATGTAAGGTACTTAAATTATTTATACGTATGTATCTTATTTATAATCTAATTAGTATAAATAACTAAAAATTATATCCAAAGTTACTATTAAACGCAGGCAAATTTGCGGGCATAGTTATTAAAAAATATAAAATGTAGGTTAGAAGCGTGGAAAATATTGAAAATACAGACTATATTATTCACTAATAATTGTATCGTTATTGTCTACACTGATTAAAATCAAAACCTTACCTTAGATTTCTTTTCAAAGTAAATCGTAAATTCAATGTATTGCATTAAATACCGTAGTTCTACATAACTGGACCAATTGAATTCATTCTGCATTATACCTGTTCGGAGTTGCTCGGAACGTTTCTTAAACAATATATTATTGGTTACATGACACAACCTGTCTCGAATAATATCGTTTTGTATTAATATGAATCGTAACAATATTAATAATATAGTAAGAAGTGACGACCCCATCGCCCGCTGATGGGGCTTTTAATGCCCTTTAATTGCCATAAATGCCCTATCAGTGCAGTCAGTCTCCCTCTTGGCAGCTTATGGCGAGCTGTCAGTGAGTAGCGTCACCGAGGGTACCGATGTGCTTTAGGGGCGTATGCTACCAGCTTCTGTCTTGCCTTAACCATCCGGACAGAGTGGAGTCGCAAGAGCAGATGCTTGAAGAGTGTAAGTGTAATAATGTCATAATGCAGACGACGTCTCGATCGCTGTATTCGTAGCAGATATACCTCTCTACATCCTTAGCCGTTCACACCAATGTGGCTCTCTTCTCTCTATACTTCACGCATTAAATTTCGCTTAAGTGGCCTCTACGCGTTGGATCTGTGTCTCCGCGTACGCCTTATAAAGTACCTTCTCTTATAAAGACGCGTGATTTAATCTGCAATAGTAAGGAGATCATTGAAACAAGCAGGCAATAAACAACAAACTGTACCAATTAAAAGTAACCGCATTTGATAACTTTTACTATTATCAAATGCGTATATAGGTAGTTAACCTCAATTAAATTTATCCTTAAGCAAAATTGGCCAAATTGCTTAAAATTCAAAAGTCATCCTTAGACAAAACTAATATTCATTGTATGAACCCAAAATGCTATTAGTTGAATATTTAATTTCAACATTACATAATCGATAACATTTCGTCACAGTGCAAATAGATAAAGCCAATGCTTTATCTCCCGTAACATATTTATAAAAACAAAACGCGTTTTTTATTTTTCAGTTGGCAACTATTGCGCTTAACTATATCATTGTTGGTTAGAAATAAGAATAAGTGTTAAAGAACATGAGTGTACATAGTGATACAAGCATAGGGCAAGATGAGATAAAAAAGAAAGTTGACTACGATGACCTTCTATCCGCGGCTGGAGAGTTTGGACTTTATCAATGGATAATGTTTGTTGCCACAGGTCCATTTTATATATTTGGTGGATATGTTTACTTTTCACAACTATTCATTACTGAAGCAGCTCCAAACCATTGGTGTTGGATACCCGAACTAGAAAATCTGACTGATTTAGTACGCCGAAGTATTGCAATTCCTCCGGATAACAGCACGAAATTTGGTTATTCTCAATGTGACGCTTACGTTGCTAACTGGTCAGAGGTTCTGCAGCATGGAGTCATGCCAAATGCATCTACGCCGACAGCGCCTTGTAAAAATGGATGGGAATTCAACAAAACGGAAATTCCTTACCCCACAATCTCTAGTGAAATGGAATGGGTGTGCGAAAAAAGCAACTACCAAGCGTCAGCACAATCAATTTTTTTCGTAGGCTCAATAGTAGGTGGTTTTATTATTGGATGGGTAGCTGACCGTTTTGGTAGACTTCCTGCAACTACATGTAGTAATTTAATTGGATGTATAGCTGGGATAGCAACAATTTACGTTAACAATTTTACACAGTTTGCGATTTGCCGATTTTTCGTCGGAATGGCATACGATAACTGTATGATGATGGCATATCTGCTTATTTTAGAATATTGTGCACCTAAATATAGAACTTTGATTGCAAACCTTTCCTTTGCAATATTCTTCACAGCCGGTCTTACTTCGTTACCATGGATTGCACTTGCGTGTGGATATTGGAAGACTTTTGCCATCGCTACTAGTACACCATTAGCTTTTTCGATTTTAGCACCTATTTTATATCCCGAGAGCCCGAGGTGGTTAATATCGAAAGGTCGTATTGACGAGTCAGTTGACAAGGCGCTGATAATTGCTAAAATTAACAAGAAGCAAATACCATATAGGACTATAGAGGATTTTAAGTCGTGTGCAGGTCAAGATACGGACAATGAAAATACGAGTGTATTAGAGCTTCTAAGACGCCCTCTTCTAAGGAAATTATTTATTTGTATATGTCTGGAGTACATGTGTACCATGATTATCTTTGATGTTTCTGCAAGAACTATCAATCAATTGGAATTTGACTTCTTTTTATCATTTACACTAGTCTCGTTAACAGAATTGCCATCATTAGTACTTTTATCATTTATATTAGACCTCACTGGAAGGAGGTGGTTGTCAATCGTAACTATGATAATATGTGCAGTTGCTAGTGTGCTAACTGGATTTGTATCCAACGGTCTTATTTCTGTGATGTGTGCTGTTGTAACCCGATTTACTGTAAATATGGCAGCTAATACTGGTATGCAATGGTGTGCGGAACTATTGCCAGCTAATGTCAGAGGATCAGGTGTTGCATTTATACATATATGTGGTTATGTTGCTGTAGTGATTGCTCCTTTTATAGCTAGACTAGACGTAATTGTAGATTATCTGCCATTTGTAGTAAATGGTTTTGTAGCAATTTTGTGTGCAGTGCTAGCATTTATGTTACCAGAAACAGCGAACAAGCAGATGCCTCAAACATTTGAAGCTGCTGAAAGTTTAATGAGAGATAAGAAATTTTGGGATTTCCCAAGAAATATATCATAACTTAAAAAAATATATAGTAAGTTAATAAATATAAGTGTATTAATGTAAAGTAATAGATTGTATATTTTTTTTAAACTGAGTTTTAATGTATTCCATGAAGTTTATTGCTATGACTTGGTAGCTAATCGATTTTTGTTCTGGAAAGTTGTTATGTTAATCTTGGTTAATTATTTATCACAGTCCACTTAGTTTTTTTATAGTTTGTATCTAAAAATAGTATTTAAATAATTAATGTAGACTGTTGAAAATTATCTAAGTGTACAAATCTTGTTATTGTCGTTAAATGGCATTCGTAGTAATAACCTCTATAATAAATAATTTGCATCACTTACAATATTGCATAAATCTTTGACATATAATTTATACGGATAACTAAATATCAGTCTGACTCTTATCTCCTAACCTTACTGTCATGAGTATACTTTACATAATACAAGAGTAGTATCTCAAGTTTATCGAGATTATCAATAGTACATTGCTTCTGCTATTTAATAGTTAAGTCTACATGATATATAAAATATAATTTTTATAACTCTCCACAAATGTGGATCGAGTAATTATTTGATTAACTAGAGTAAAACTGGAGAAGTTTAATTTTACTTTTCATAATTTTATTATTTGCTATGACGATTATGGTAATAAAATAGTATACATTGTTAAAATACATTATTTATTTATTTTTTACCCTTATTATTATTTAAGTTGCTTCATATCACGCGTCTTTAGGTATAAGATACGGTCCTTTATAGGCATGTGCGGGGAGATAAGTAGATAGTTAGGAGATAGATTAAAACATTTGTGGACTATTGCATTTCGATTTTGATGGCAATAAGAACCTGGCTATGGAAAATTCCTCGGTTACCTGCTTTAATAAAATATGGCAGTTATGTTATGGCATAATTAATTAAAATATGGCAGATAGTGACTCTTCGCTCACTAAATGAACAAACAAACAAATTATAAAGAAAAGCAAATCAATATTGATTAAAATAGAGCAATATTGGTGTGATTGGCTAAGGGTGTAGAGAGGTGTGTCTGCGATAGCGATCGAGACACCGTCGGCGTTATGACATTATTACACTTCCACCCCTGGAGCATCTGCTCTTACGACTCTACACTGTCCGGTAGGCTAAGACAAGATAAGGGCGGGTTGCATACGCCTCCCCGGCAGCTTGCCACAAGCTGCCCTGGGGGAAACTGACTGCACTGATCTGGTGGCTCTACCATAGGGAGATGGGGTTACTACTTCTTTACGCATAATCATTATTATTTATTATAATTATAAAAATGTTAATTCATAGTCTTAATAAAATAATTTCATCTGTGCTCATAAATATGTAAATAATAAT
Source organism: Scirpophaga incertulas (assembly GCA_036419045.1). NCBI lineage: Eukaryota > Metazoa > Arthropoda > Insecta > Lepidoptera > Crambidae > Scirpophaga > Scirpophaga incertulas. The sequence goes on along the minus strand of CM071626.1, from coordinate 10,779,611 downwards.
TATATCCCCTTTATTTTGACTTACCTCATAATCTCCAGTTAGTAAGGTATATAATTGATTATAAATTTCTTAGGTTTATAATTTATTAATTATTCATCATCGTCATAATTATTATTTAGGCTAGGAGCTGTAAGCCTGACCTTCCGTATGTTGACCTTCAGAGCGCTTCTATTTCCTACATAATATAAGCTAACTTACGTTCCTGTGGGCGTACTCTTAAAAACGATATTCGATATATCGTGGACTTCGTCGCCTATATTAATATTCGCAAAATTTACGTCAAATTTACGATGATTACAACGACACCCCAAACCGTATCGTAATCCTTTTCGCAAATTTGACGTAAATTTTGCGAATATTCGTCTGTCAAATTCAATTCATCGTTGTCATTTGAGGCTTTCTTATCTCAAAATTAATAATCGTTCGTTCGATCGTCCGTTGAAATGTTTTAAACGATAGTAACTAAGAGTTAGGATACGACACGACTAAGTCCACGATATATCGAATATCGTTTTTAAGAGTACGCCCCCTGACGACCAAACGCCATCGTGAGGCAAATGTATACTTGCAAAGAAATTCAAAGCTGTTTATGATTAAGTCCTGAACTCCCTAACATATTTCAGATAAGTTCGATCCAATCAATGGGGATGGATCTAATCTATAATGCTGACTTATTTATGTAATATTGTTTTAAGTAATAACTTTTACATGAGTATTACATTATATTACATTTGTAAAATTTGATTGATGAATAGGATATACTTGTCAATTATATGCCTTAGTATTACACTAAAAAGATTCAAACGCATAGATTGTAACTACGCGAGGAAAGTATTATCAGTATCATCAAACAGTATCATCATCTACTTTGGACGGAATTTTCACTTAGTACACAAACAATGTACTTAATGAATTATGAAATAAATAATTCATTAAGTACATTATAACATATAAATTCAATAATAAGATTAGTTATCTTCGAATAATTATCGTTGTTCTTATAATCAAGAACTGCTTCTGTACTGATTTACGCTTATGATTATGTGTTCAATCATTGAATTACATGCTATTTAATGTTATTGATAAAATATATCTATTGCCAGTAACCTATTGTGTATTTGTTCAATTTGTACAGATTCGGCTACAATGTCAGGATTTATTGTTTAGAACTCGGGAAAGATTGTCTTTATGAATATTTTTGTCACTTATTATTTGTCAGGATGTTATATCAAAAATATGCATCGTTCCGTGCTACAGTGAGAATAGATTTTTTTATACCTAAAGTTTCTACCTCGATTGATATTTGTAAATGCTTCTCATCAATCCGAATGACACATATTAATTTTATTGTTTTCTTTTATTTTTATTTGATTCTTTTTATAGTAAGAGTTCATTGCAATGCTTTGGATAAAAAAATAAGTAGTAATAGTTATAAATATAATATTTTTAATTGTCACGTCGTTCCGTACAGAATAACTACCTACAAATAATTACAAAGTTTACCTCAACTGTTTCTGAACTCATTTCTTCTACCGTAATATGAAATAGCAATTCAGTATTCTTTGTCGATATGGACAATATTGTTTATTATCTATGGTAGAGCAAATGGGACTAGAAATCTCACCTATAATACTCAATTCAATCGTTGTAATTTCATATTGAAAGAGCTCAACGGTAAACATAAGTATAATTATCGAAAATCATAGCCAAATATTTCACACAAATAGGTAAACGAGTTCTTGCACAAATGGATTTTCACAAAAAGACTGAAGCATCTTCAAAAAATGTATAAAAACGTTTCTAATGTACATATGCTCTAAATATTACACATAACTATATAAAATAAAATAAAATTACAAATTTTACTATCATATAACACTGTATTGCTATGTTATTTTTAGTAAAAAATTACGCTAATAACAAGCTTGGAATTTAGAACTGGTGATAAGCTGGTAATTGTAATTAGTCATCTTATCTATAAATGTGCATTCTTCATATTGAGAAAAAGGGCCAGATCAAGAGTACCTGTAAGCGACGAACGTGAAAAAAAACTTTTTCATCCCACCACCTCGGAAAGTGTAATTTTGCGCTTCGAAATCTGGCTGGAAAATTCTATTTTTATTCGCTTGAGCGCAAAGTAGATTTGAATTTAGAACATCACATATAATGAGTACTCAATATAATTGTAAATTCAAAACGTCATTAACCTACTTAATGTAACCTCTATGGTGCCAAATTTATGATTAGAACTTTTTAAATTGTGAAAAAATTTAAATTTGGAACCTTCTTGGTTTCTTTGTTTTATTTGCGTGCTTCGCGCCATTCTAGTTTTTCACGTTTTATTGCTTAATATAATTTGTCATTATAAATTGTTTTCTTTTTCATTTTGTCATTTCCTCGCTGAGGTGGGATGAAAAGTTACGTATTGCACTCGAGTGGAAAGATTTTTCATCTTGTGCTCGTTTGTTTCCCTCGCTGACGCTCAGGATTCTAATTTAGAATCCTCGCTTGCTCGGTCATCCAAATCGAGCACGCGGTTAAAAAGAAACTTTCCACTCTTGTATAATAAATAACTATTAATAAAAGTGAAGAAAGTTGAGATCGTAGCAAGTGGAAAAGGCAGAGATCACAGTCTGTCTGCCTAAATGTATGTGTATGTATATGTGCATTCTTAGTACTACTACTTTTGATACGACTTTTCTCGAGAGTTTTAAATAAGTGTACTACTATTACATTTTGACAAGTGCATTGATAAAATGATAACGGAAATTTTTAATTAAGAAGGTATGTCTGATTTTCTTTTCACTGTAATATGTTTTGAAATTTAAATATTTGATGATAAGCAATTATTTAAAAATATCGGCATTTAAAATGTTTGGCCACCATAAAATAGTTTTATATAGAAGTAAGACTTTAAAGTGAAAACAAATATAATGATCTATATAAGTATGAAAAATTACGGATCTCCAACAACGGAATTAAATTAACAATAGAAACATCATCAGATAAATGTTACAAAAATATCGTTCATTAATTGCACCATAAAAAAACTAACAAACTCGTATTACTGTAGACCTGAATATAAATGCTGCAATTATCTTTTATCACAGATAAACACGATACCGTAACCGAGGTTGAGTTTTGCTAACGAATGTGAGTCAAAGATTAGAGTCATCTTATCAGTTAGACTCTTTTGAGTAGGATCAATAGTGGGATCTATCATATTAAGTACTAGATAATAGATGTTGCTTATTTGCACTCAATTATGTTCAAGAGTCGATCTAGTATTTAGAGAGGATATTTACTTACTACGAGAGCAGGATCTAGAAAATTTACATTCAATGTACTGCAGAGGAAGTTTTACAGAGCATTCATTATTTTTTATATCAAAAATTGACAAATATACAGATTACCTTAATCAGATGTTAAGCAACTGTAGTTGCCCATAGTACATGTACCTCCTGTGATTCGCAACAAATAAGTAACCTCCAAGAACCTAAGATCCCAACATACATACATAGTTTAATATCACGATATCCTAAAATATGACTGCCATGTCTTGTTTTTCTAACTGCAGTTTCTTGGTATAAATAGATAGCGCTGCAGATTAGATAAGGAGGTGTCGAATCAAACGCTCCCAAAACAAGGCAAGATGGCAGTCGAACACGGTGAGACTCGATATAATGACTATGAATCTTTTGCCTAAGGATAGATCAACAGGTTTGTTCGGCCACTTAATTATTGCACATCTAGTATTATTTGCCAACGATTAAAACTAAGTAAATAAATAAATATCTTGAACAAATGATACTCCTAACGTTCAAACTATATCTTTTATGTTTTATTAGTGCACCAATTATGCAGATATTTTTTGGTATTTACTGAAGAAAGATAGTTGTTAATGTAGATTTTTTTTTAAATTACTGTAGAGTACTACTGTATAAATGTAGTTTCTCAAAAAAAACTATCCATTATTTACATGCACCTTATAAATTATAATTTCTTTACAAAGTTTAACAATAACTGTACTGTGTAAGAAGGATTATTTATTTCTATAAAACACTACAAGTACATATAACTTACGATGTTTTGTTTTGTTGTTCTAAAAATTGTTTTAAAATTTTGTATAAGACATTAAATACTTGTTGTATTCTTATGTTATCATAAAATAGGTTTCAATAAGTTATGAGTTAATTACTTGCTATTTATTTTGTATTGAAGCACTTCAATTTTAAATATTGAATTAATTTATTGAGTCACTTTCCTGAATGCAGTCAAATTAAAATATACAAAATACATTTTTATAGAATGAATTTTGAGCAAAGATTATCGAGCTACAATAATGAATATTTATAAGCATCAAATGTAAGATTTGGAGTTACGTAAAAGCATCTCTTTTGGTGAGGAGGCACGTCGTATCGTAAGCAAACAGTTTTGAATGAAATTATTACGGGCAAGTACGAGGGGAGCTTTCGCCATGAAATGAGCTGACGTCATCAAGGCTATGAAACTTCGTCGAATCAACACGAGGCAAATTTGTTTTGTAGAATGAGTATCAGATAAAAATATTTGACAAACCTTTAATATAAAATTAGTAGAAATTGTACAGTTGTACCAAAAACCTTGATCTAAGTAATAAATTATTATTCATATATATTGCATTTATTTAATATTCAGATGAATTATGAACATGAAATAATACAAAAAAAAAATTATGGCATTACTAAAACATTGCACGGTATTACATCTCCGGAAGTAAACAGTAAATTTACTTTTATGTAAGATACTAAGCCCAAGAATATGTTATCACACGAACTAGATCGGGTAGTACCCATAGGTACCCAGATCCTGTACACTTTTGTGTCAGTGCTTACAACTCATCGAATATGAATGAAACCAAAAAAACTTTTTGTTTAATCGGTACAAGTCAAACTATACATTTTGACTTTGAAACCGCTTTTATTTGCAAGGCTATAAGCTGCTTCATCTGTATACCTTGACGTGCTGTTGACTGTATAAACTTTAAGGGGCCGCGGACTGTTCTTTATACACTGGTCAAAGAGCATAGAATAACCAATGGTGCAACTGCTGGAGCATATTATAGAACATATTTCTATATATTCTATAATGTGCTTGTTTATATAACATGACCTGTTTTATTTTCTTAAATAAACTGTATTCTATTTCTAAAATCTATATATTTCTTTAAAAAAATAAAACGTACCACCGTATGATTTTTATCCTATTACGTGGGTGCAGTCACAAACAGATCGGAACAAATCAAACAACGGAAGGTTATACAGTATACATGTCCTGTGCGGGAATTGAATCCGCGACCCTTTGCATTGAATATTTAAATTTGACAGCTAAAGCAGTAGCACGGGCGCTTGCAACAAATATATTTATGGAAAGAATATGCCTAGCCCAAATTTTCCCACAAAGTATTTTAATGAACCATTTAGAGTACCTACCGCCACATTAGAGCGGTGTGCAAGATTTTATGACTTAAGTGGGTCGTCCTATAAAGTGGTTAGTGCCGACACGTACACCACTTTTGCGACACTCTTTTTACATATAGGCCTAAAGGACACTCAATTTATAGTTATATTATTATTAAAATTTCCGACGTTTTTGTTATATTCGTGACTTACTAATGACATTAAAATAAAATGACTGAAATACACTTGATTTCTTTATGACTCTATCTAACATTTTTGATCACTCGCATAAAAGAGAACTTACATACAAGTTAACACTGATCCAAAACGTATATCATATATATCTAGGCAACATGAATGCTTTGGTAATAGCGCTTATCTATTACCTAATCAATGCAATCAGCAAGAGATAAACCTTGATACAAACAGATCGTAATTATATTAATCCAGTTTTCCAGTAGTGTGTCAGTTAATGTCAGTATTGAGCAAATGTTCAATAAAATCAACACTATTAATTTACCTTTTTTTTTGTTCCCCTGATGAAAATGCATTAAATTGCATACCCCGGCTGTGGCGAGCCGACGTTATGTGGGCTCTCCTCCCCAGAGGGGAGGCCTACCACTAAAAAACCTCAGGGATGGCCTTCCTCACGCATATAGGGAGCCCCGGGAACATCAAGTATACTTCCCCCCTCCAGCCTCCGCTCCCCTGCCTAGAGGGGAGCCCTCCTCGGGGGAGCTATACTACCTCCCCCGGTCTCCTCCACCGACGACGCCCCCGGCCATTGAAGGGGCGTGGTCCATCCCGGGTCGCCGTAGCAGTCGCGACTTCCTCGCGCCCGCCGGCGACCCGCGGCGGCACCGCAGCTGTGCTACCGAGCCCGGCGCCGCCTTCTTCGAGCGGGATCGGCCATCTCCCGACCCCGCTCGGCGGCCTCCTTCTGGAGCATCACTGCTTCACAGAAGGAGGCCACAGCCCTCCAACTCCCTCGTCCGCCAGCATTGCCGCAATCAATGCCGGCGGAGACAGATCTTGCCCGATCTCTGCGACCAAGACTCGGCGCTCGGAGGCCCACGCGGGGCCTCCGCCAGCGTGTGCTGGGCCGAGTCGAGGTCGGGTGCGCAGTGGTGGCAATGTGTCGATCCCTCCCGTCCTATTCGACACAGATACTCACCGAAGCAGCCGTGACCGGTGAGTATCTGAGTCAATCGGTAACTATTAATTTACCATATATACCAAACTTTCACACAATCATTTTTACCTAATTCGTTCAAGTCGCCACAAATCTATTTAACATTCTCATCTCCGAATATTACTTCAGAAAATTTACCACACTCAAATTTTATAGTTCATATTGATTTATGAAATATACATAATAAATACCTTTTTTTATTTATATTTCATACATCAGTGCTTCGCTAAGAATACTTAGTAATATTAAACTCTGTCAAGATTCATGTAAGAAATCGAATTTTTTAATTGTATTTATCCTTTAAACATCAGTGGCGCGTAGCGTAGAGTAGTAGAGTTTGATCCTGCTTTGTACCAAAGTGTTTTTCGTTATTACATTTCATATTTACATTTATCTGACGCTCTTACGTTAAAAGAAAACATGATATGGCAACTTATATACAGCTGCGAAGAAAGACAAAGGTCTATATGAAGTTAAACAATTAGCACTGGGCCAGTGTGATTGACTAAAGGCTCATCACTGTAGCATAGTCAGGGAAGGGTTGAACCTCTCGGTGGGTGTGTATATGTTACTGTAAAAGCTCGAACTACAGTAAATCTTAAGATTCGTGAGTAAGTCTTAGGATTTACTGACATGAATCGGTAAATTTAAGTATTTCAGAAAATGGAACGATTTTTTCGGGCTTTTACCACCCGAATACAGTATATGCTTGGTTTTACCGCTGTCAGCTGGTAGATGTGATTTTAGGAATAAAGCAATGAGTAATTCTTACTCATTTATTTCAAGTAACTATTAGTCAAATGTTAGATACATATTATACGGTAATAATTATCAAAGGTATTCAACGATAGTAATTAAATAACTAATTCTAACTAATATTTAAATTATTTTCATTTTGAATATTATTTTGTTAATAAGGAACTAAAAATTTTAAAATCTTGAAATACTTCCTAAGTAGTTACTTGCTAAGTAGTTCGAAATAATAGTACATTCCTGCAGCGGCCAGCAATAGAGGTATTGATGGACGAACGTGTACATGTGGGCCGAGGCGAAGCCGAGCCACACATACGTAACTCCATCAATGCCTAGTTGTGGCCAAGGCTTGTATAGTACTTTTCTCAAATAATGCGCGGAAATTAAAACTAAGTAGTACCAATTACAACTTTTATTTGAAAATACAGTTATTGAATATACAATTATTAAAATGGAAAGTGGACTTTCCGGGGATTATGTTGGTTTGGGTTAATTCTAACGAGGCCGAAGTTGAAGTTGAAGTTCATGAATGCTCAAATTTCCAAGCATATAAAATATAATTTTATCAACGAGTCCATTCTTTGAACACATTATGATATGATTTTTTTATCAACATTCACCGTGCCTTTAATGTAAATCCTAAGATTTACCAAGTGAATGGTGGTTAAAATTCGAATCGACTCCTTTTTGGACATTTACCATTAAGAATTGGTAAATCTAGGGTTTTACTGGAAGATCTTAGAAGTTACCGTAGTTCTAGCTTTTACAGTAAGATATATAAGTTACAATGGTGAAACATCTAAACTAAAGTGCCAAGTGGCGTCTCATATTCATATTGATATAGTGTGACTAAGAAAATTTATTAAGTGCAATTTGATGTATGGATTGTTGAGAAGGGTGTGGAGCCATTAGACTGATGACTGAGCTCTGAAGATCTTATCAAATTATATTAACTAATTGTTTTACTAGCTATCGCTGTCAAATACTAGTGAAGTATTAAGAACTTATATATATATACCTAAAATTACTACAAAAATATCAAATTTCAAGTTAAAACTTTCAATTAAAAAAAGCAATATATACATAATATTTTTGTAAGTTAAAGATTGATAGTTAAAGAAAAGGCTTATAGAATTTTAGGCTTATCAATTTTTTTTCTGGTGATATAACTTGGCAAGAGACAGAATTTACATACCTAAAAAATCAAGATTGAAAATTAACAGATCACTTAAGATTAGATTAGAGATTAGGGTAGATAGTAACTGCGGGCGTAATAAAGGTATTTCAAGAAAGAATATTGAATCACTCTCGCATCGTGATATCGCATTAGCGTGTTAGTCTTAGCACTGTTTAAAAATACTACCCATTACGGAAAAATATATATTAATATAGAATTTAAAAATTAAATAAATCTGGTAAGATTACCATGAATTTCTATTGAATTCTCTGATCATCGGAAATTATTTTGATTATTAAATTTATCAAACCGGATTTTCGGCTTTGCAGTTGATTTTCTATTTATCTCTGTTAGATCTGTACCCAAAAACAAAACATGTATGTTTGTTTACGCAATATGTAGTAAGGGAAGAAGACTGACAAAAGATATCCAACCAAAGAGTATTTAATAAATCCAGCACGCTATTTCATACAACAATGTTGTAGCGTTGTAATATTCCAAATTTAAAAAATACTTCAGCTAAGGATTTGATTTTTTTATAAAATAATGAAAATATTTCCAAGTATGTTTAAGAAAAGGATACTATATTCTCAATTACAGTACCTAGTGTCTGAGTTAAGTGATACGCCTAATTGTCATAAATGTAGGTCCATAAACACACATAAGGTACATTGGTAGATTTTTAAGATCGACATAATTTGACTGTTAAAATAAAAAAGCAATAGTACCAACATCACTAACATATGGATTCATATAGTCTTATTAAATTATAGTCTATATAATTTTCTCGAAATTATATCTTTATTACCAACACAAGTATTTTTAATATCTCACTAGCGTATATGTCTTACAACCATATGCCTCGGAGATCCACCTCACCACATAAGACCCACATCGAGAATGCTAACCTATATTTTATTTCATTAATTTAAAATAATAATAAAACATTTTGTTTCATCACTATATGTCATAACAATATTATTCGGTGCTCAATTTGATTATTCATATACATCAATAAAACTTCTAAACTCAAATATAATTGGAACGGCTATGATTTTGGCTCATTTATTTCTTTGTTTGTTTTCGTTTCCTAAGTTTCATATGTACATTTATACGTCGCTTCTAAAATGAAAACATCGAGATGGAAGCTTCATTATGTTTTATACTATAGTAGGAGTAGTGAATAAATGAGGTTAAAAATTCATACATATATGATGAAACTCAACTGTGATATGTGAAGTCAATCAACCCTCGTGTGATGCATATGTGGTACACGTGAAGGCGTAAACACTTACAACTGGCCACAAACTACTACAACTTAGCAAAGTTAGGGTCGAGCACCTATTTCAGTTGTTGAACTAATCGTAACTTCTTTATGTTATTACTAACTGACTCGTATACACGGGCTGGCACAGTCCAAAAGTTAATGCACAGAGTGATATGACTTAATGAAACTTAATTTAAGAAGTTTATTAACATAGACTGTTTTATTTCAATTCTAATTCTTGATGAAACTTTTGTCCAATGCGATGGAAAAATAAAACTTATTGTCAATATGTTGATTTGTTTGTTTTTAATAATGTCCGCTGTTAATTGTTGTTACTGCCGAATATGGCGCAATATCAAAACTGATATTATATAAATGAATAGTTTTCTTCAAAATTTATTTTCCATGTCATGTTTTTCTAATATGTGATATTAGTCTGGAATTCTAAATGAAGAGGTACGGTTTTTGGCCACTGCATCTTAATATATAATTGTTACTACATCTGAGAGTACAATAGGGATGAATCAGTATTTCTAATAGCTGTGTACCCAAATGGTGGCCTAGTAATTATTACCTCAATTGCGGCAAACGTCACTAGAATTTTCTAGCTCTGAAGTACTATAAAGCTTTTTCTGCATTAAAGGAGTCGAGTAGAGACTCGTTGTATCTAGGCAACCCGTAAGGTAAATCATGACGCCGACGCAACCTGCATTCATCGCCTGTATCCTAAACATTGGATTTTATATGAATAGCTATCATGGTTGAAAGATTCATAAAAGCGTAGTTGGGTCTCTTTGTATGTGAAAAATTATTTGGCACGAAATTCTATAGTCTTGTCTGCTTTAAAATTACTATAATATGTTGTTTTGGAGAGAAATGTTTAGTTGTTGACCTTATCTTTCTACGTAACTGTCAATATAGAACGTTGACAGTCCATATGAAAATAATTCAATTTAAACTGTTCCATGTCTTCTTTATGGTTGCGTACAGAAAAATACAGAAAATGCAAATTTGGTAAACAAAATCCTTGGAGTTTTTGGAAATTTTATCGCCTAACATGTGTACTAAGCAAGGGCCTAAGTTGGTCACATTAGAACCCACATTTTGTCATTTGACAGAGATGACTACATCTCAGATGACAATCACTAGATTGTTCGAAAACCTGCCAGAAAAAATACATGCAAATTTAAACATTTTTATTCATGCGTAAACACCGCAACGATGATCATGACTGCATTTATTCGGCAAACACAATTATTTTCAATTGTTGTTTTATGTAAAAATATAATAATACCAAAAGTTTTACTTATAAACTCCAAAGAAAAGTAATCTGAACAACTTTGCAACCATCGTCATGTCAAATTCAATACATCTTAGTCAAATTGGTACATATGATTTTGTCTGACTGCGCCAGGAGTTTGTTTTTCGAACAAATGTATAATAGTTTTGATACGTCTGCAGCCTGAACGGCTTAGCAAATTTCAGTTTAATAGTAGTAACTAAATTCATATTTACTGTGACAAGGATACTACGTATGTATATCAATATGAACAATAATAAGCAAAATGGCGTATTTTAGCTACTGAATTCAAATTTTTGGCACGCTCTGCAGCCTGAACAGTTAGATGGATTTTGATTTAGTTTGAGATGTATCGTTACATTTTTATTTATTGTGAGAGTGATTCTTAAGTATATCAAAATAACAAAATGTAATTTTAAAGCTTAAAAAGGCTGATTGTGTTAAAATAGCCGTTGTAGTAGGCGGATTTTTAGTTTTCTAAGTAACCCTTTTTTATTTAAGAACTGTTTCATAAGTTTATAAAATTTATTCTGAAGTGGTTTTCTGTTATTTATCATAAGTAAATAAAGTTATTACTATTTCATCAGATAACGTTGTGCATGACTTTGATTTTCATTTACCCTACAATTTTCCGTATACTTATCTTTTTTTTTCTTTTAAGGTAAATTTGTGTTACAATGGGCTTACTTGGTGATGCGTCTGTTGGCGATACTCCGCACCCAATCCAGTGTAAAGGTCCCGCTATACTCTCCACTGCCGATGGAGCCTTTCCTTCAGTTCAAGTAGTTAACAACACACACAACTCTACGCCTAGAAAAAGAGGGCTTGCTGTAAGTGTTATTTTATATAAGAGTTATTATTATTAAAATAAATATGTTGTCTATGTAATCTTGGTGGCACAAACTAAACATGGTTGTTTTGTAACTTACGTGGCAATAGGCAATATTAAAAATTTGAAAACGTTACATCTATAGGGAAACTTATTTGTGATTTTGAGTAACTTTATGATTTTCATTTGATGGACCAAAATGACAACTTTAAAAAAGTTTAAATGATATCTCATTATTAAGTGACAGTTGACTGTTGTAACTGTCAATTTCATTCGTTTATTTATACATTATGTTATACATTAAAAATATTTTAAGGAGTGGCTCTCGTAATAGCATATCGCTAAGATTTTAAACACATTTTTCAGCTGACCCCTGACGGCTTAGATGTGTAAAAGGAAATTATTTGAAAATTGATGACAACTGTCATATTAAGGATGATATGATCAATATCTCGAAATAGGCAGGCAAATTAGGCATAAACGTCATTATTTTTAAGTTAATAACGACGTTTATGCTTAATTAAAATGAATACTAAATAAATTACTGGTGTCATTACGTTCCATATTTAAATAATGTCATATGTCAGCTTAAAATAATAATATTACGGGTCTAAGTGATAAAAGCTATCAAAACGATCTTCATATACTGTGACGACTTTAATTTCAATACACATTATTTTTTACTCGTAGATGCAAGTCTTTATTTTAATAAGAATTGCACTTACTAAAGCATTCCACGTCCAAACAATTTCAAGTCCCATTCCAGCACCATAACTCGACATCGTTACATTTTTATTTTCTCCGTGTACTATTGCGACGCGTGACGTGATCTTCTCGAGACAAATAATAAATTTCCTCGTCCAATTGAGGTCGTGGGTTGCAAATAAGCTTTGTAAGTGTCATGCATGACAAAACTGCTATACAAATATGTAAATTACATTCTTATCGGGACTTCTAAAACGGTGGATAACTTGAATTTTTCAAGTACGGTTTTCAGCATCTGAGCGACTTATTTTTGCGTTTTTGCGAGTTTATGTTTGAAAAATATAACAGAAATGGTTTAGGTAGGTAATTCATTAATGTTTTTTTCCAGCATACCATACCTAAATACACTAAGAATTTGAGGTGTATCTAAGTATTGTTTCTATAATTATTATTATCACTTACAAAAACAATGAATAATGTTTTACTTTGTCTGACCCTCTGCTTTTCCCTTTCCCCGCTTTGGATAACAATAAAATCATTAATTAAATCCTCCTCGGATGGAACACTTATATGTTCAAATAGTACTAACAGTTCATCTTCATAATTGGATCTCTGTTTATTATTTCATCAAATAAGCTAAGAAATGAACATACTAATTAAGGGTGTTTTATGTTGTTTATGATAAAATGTTACAAGGCTTCCAATACAAAATTTTCTATTTATAAAATAAAAATATAGCACAAAGATATGCAAATAAATGTCTGTACATGTCGATACACAAATAGGAAACAGCAAAATTTCTTTATATCGTGACAGAGAGTAATTGATAGGTTTATAATGCATGTTGTTGATCAGTATCAAACCTTACATGTTGATAAGAAAAAATCTAAAGCTAACCTCTATCGTACCCTGCCCGTCACCTGCTGGCTCGCGAGACGCTATTTACGCTTCTTTTAAAGTATCCCTTAAGGATATATAGAATGGAACATGGATAGCAGAGGGAATCTTGGAATTTCTTGGCAGTGTGTGAAAAGAGGATAAGAGATGTCTTCGAAGGAGATGATTCGATGATAAAGCTAAAGAGCTCCTCAGAGCATTTCCCAGAGAAAGATTCAGTGAAATATGCTAAGACAGGTGGAGTGGCGACAAAGTTCGAGGGTACCTCTACATCGTCATGCAATGCGAGTAATGCAATTTTAAAGGAAGATAAGATATTTATACTACGGGAAGAAAATTATTTTTCATTAATTTTTCATTAATTAATTATTTTTGATAATTATTGGGAAATGGTTGAAGCTGTGGCTAGTAATTTTGAACAATCCCGTAATATAATACAAAATGTGTCGTTCTATACTTAATTTAGGTTGATGTAATTAAATAAAGTGCTCGTGAATTGCTGTTGTAATTAAGCCATTATATTTTCTCGCGAATTATATCAACTGTATTTTAGATCTAATGTAACTATTATGAGAAAATTGTATAGAACAGATACATAACTACTTGCGTGACAATTAACAGCGTAAAATGTGTACGTTTAATTGGAAAATATATAAAAAAAATATAAACAAATTACCCATTGGTGACGACTGTACGTCATCATCACTATACGTCTTCACCACGAATCACAGTCGAATTTTACGTATTGAATGCATCAATTGAAAAACTAAAAAACAGAAGAATAATTTCTAGATTATATCATAAGGAAGTAAAACAATATTTTTACAACTGGATTCTGTGCGTTCCGAATTGAAGTATAGAATCCTGGTTGCTATGAGGGAAAAGTGAACTACTTTGATATTTAACCATGAGAAATATTATTTAATGGATGAATAATCCACTCTATTTTCACCCCTTTCCATGAAAATAACATAAAGTAAACAGAAAAAAATAAATATTATTACAATACCTAATAATAACCAAATGTTCATTTACCTATTTCACTTATTTTTGTAATGTAGTAATTATTTTAATATTCTTTTTTAAGTAAAGTTGAAATTTGTAACAGTCGAATTGCCAAAGAGAATGCACTACATGTACAAACAGTGTTTATTTTGATCTTCCTCATATTTGTGGTATCTTTGCTGTATTTACAAAAAGTATAAATAAAAGTGTTATTTGAGTAAGTTTTAATTGCTTGAGTTAAGCACTATGATTTGCAAAGAACGCGCTGGTGGTCACGATAGGACGGCCTCAGCTCAGCTGCTTTCTTAGGCCTTAATCTTGGTTATCATCAGAACGTCTACGCAGTTTGTTTTGTATTTATAAGTTGATTAAAGGTGCTAAATATATAAATACATATTTTGAATATTCGTGTTTCAATTAAAAGTTTGCATTACATATAAATGGAAGCAAAAAAAATAACTTTGGTAGTTCAGCCCGCACTTATGCGGATCAATTTTGAATAGATGAGATGATTTCACAAAGTGTGTTCATGTTTATTGTTTTACACAAGTTTCTTTATTAATAATATTCTCTGCGTAGTTTAAATTAAAAATAGTGTTGTGTATATAACTTGCATTTTAAAAATGAATCACCTTATTTGATTTATTTTCCTAAGCGCTTAGCACTTTACTTTTACCTTTTACGTTATAAGAAGGTTCAAGAACACAAATCGAATAGAAATAAGCAAACAACCTATGTTGGAGAGTTTGGTATAAACTCTATGGTAGCTTTAGATTGCCACTATGGTTTTTAAAATTTGATATATATTTGCGGCTAGAGTAAATATATTCTTTGATTTGCGGTGTTCTACTTCACTTTATTATATAGAACTTCATCCTGAGGAACATCGTTTGATTCACGGCTTTTCCAACTTGGTAGCAGAATCGTGTGAGAATACCAGTGCAAAATGGCAAATTCCAGTGTCGTAGTGCCATTTGTGGAAAAATTATCCGGTATGCAGAATTACGCTACCTGGAAATTCACAATGAAGATGGTGCTGATCAGCGACGACCTGTATGAGTGCGTAACAACTGACGAAAGTGGTAAGGCCTCATGCAGTGACCGGAAGAAGCAGGAGAAAGCTCTGGCGCGGATATGCATGTCGGTTCTACCGTGCGTATTTTCCATTGTTAGGAATTGCGAAACTGGGTTCGATGCTTGGCACAGTCTACGGAGGGCTTACGAAGACAAAGGTTTGAGTCGCAGATTAGGCCTTTTACGTACGCTATTTGCATTAAAACTAGAACAGTTTTGCAGCATGGAAGAGTATGTCGATAAACTATGCGATGTTGCACAGCAATTGAACGACATCGATACTCCTCTGGAGGATGAGTTCGTGGCGGTTATCATGTTGAGTGGTCTCACAAAAGACTACGACCCACTCATCATGACACTTGAGCATTCGTCAATAAAGCTAAGTACAGACCTTGTTAAAACTAAATTATTACAAGAAACGATACGTAGAGGGAACGCGACGGATGACAATGTTCAAGGTGCGGCGCTTGAAGTAACACGAAAGCCGTCGAAATGTTACCACTGTAAGCAGTTTGGTCACGTGGCAAAGAATTGCAGAAATAAGAAGGCGACTTCAAAATATAATTCTGAAGCGAGCAGTTCTGAACCAGCAGTTCGACACAAAAAGAACCAGTATAAGCCGAAGGAAAACGTTATGACATTATCGGCATTATCTATTGACGTAAAACAGGATGGCTGGTATATTGATTCGGGAGCATCCTGTCACATGTGCAACAACAAGGATATAATGACGGACTACGAAGAACTTCCAAATAAGTTACAACTACAAGTTGCAAATGGTGACAAGTTATTTGGTATCGGCAAAGGCAATGTAGAAGTTCGTGTCAAAAGCGGTATACGAACTCTAAGTAATGTTATTTTTGTACCTAATCTGTCATGCAACTTGATATCTGTCAGTGTTTTGACACAAAGAAATTTTATAGTTGTTTTTAAATCAAATGTTTGTAATATTTTAGAAAATAACTTTACTATTGCTATTGCTAAATGTGGGAAATCTGGTTTGTATAAATTAGAATCAGAATTTGCGTCCGTAAAACCAAAGTCAGTTGTCATGTCAAGTAATGTGTTGTCGAAGTTGGATACTGATCAAAATGTGTTTAAATATAGCGAAATACAAGATTCACAGGGATTGTGGCATCGTCGCCTTGGTCATCTTAATGCTCGTAGCATGAACCTGTTACGGAATGGTATAGCGAGTGGCATTAATTACGACTCTAGCTACGAACAGTGTATAGCGTGTATCGAAGGTAAGTCTGTTCGATTACCTTATCCAAAGAAATCTTTTTCACGTGCGAAAGAGGTGTTAGGGCTCATTCACACTGATTTGTGTGGGCCTATGCCTGTAGCGTCATTGGGTGGTGCACGGTACATGTTAACTTTTATTGACGATTTTTCCCGTAAGACTTTTTGCTATTGTATTTCTTCTAAAGATAAAGTTTATGAGTGTTTTATTAAATTTAAAGCATTAGTTGAAAATGAATCTAATAAAAAGATTAAGATTGTCAGAAGTGACAATGGGGGTGAATATGTGAACAATAAGTTTAAGAAATTGTTTTCAGAGTGTGGGATTAGACACCAAAATACAGTGCCACATTGTTCACAGCAGAATGGCGTAGCGGAGAGAGCAAATCGCACTATTATTGAATCTGTGCGATGTATGCTGTTGGATGCAGGATTGGACCAACGTTTTTGGGCGGAAGCTGCCAATACTGCCGTGTACATTAAGAATCGCTCTCCTACGAAAGCTGTCAAAGGTTTGACGCCAAATGAATGTTACTCAGGAGATAAGGTAAATATTTCTAATTTGCGAGTTTTTGGATGCTTAGCATATGCTGTTCAAGAAAATCGTAAAAAGTTAGATGCGAAGAGTAAACCATACATTTTTGTGGGATACTGTGAAAATACGAAAGGATATAGATTATTAGATCCTCTCGCTTTTAATGATTGCACTATTGCTAGGAATGTGGTCTTTGTCGAACATAAATTTTTCAAAGATTTATCTCAAAATATCGTGAGTAACAGTTGTCAACCTCCGCCATACATTATCATTGAAAACGCAATTAACAATGATGAACAATCACAACAATGCAATTCTACCGATTATTCTGAACCTAGTACTTCTTTTAATTCAGCTGATCATCCTTCTGATGAAACATTTGAGCCAGATGTAGATTTTGAATCAGATGATTCTAGAGCAGTAAATGAGGAATCTCAATTATTTTTAACTGCTTTCTTAACTGGTGAAACAGTTGTGAGTGATGAACCAAAAACGGTTCAAGAGGCCTTAAGTAGTGAAGAGGCTGAGCAGTGGAAGTCTGCTATGAATGATGAGTATCAGTCATTTTTAGATAATAAATGTTTTTCTTTATCTGATTTACCGAAAGGTGTAAAACCTGTCAAATCTAAATGGATATTCAAGAAGAAAAGAGGGCTTGATGGTAAAATTTTGCAATATAAGGCACGCTTAGTAGCCAAGGGATTTACACAGCGACAAGGTATTGATTACTTTGAAACTTTTTCGCCAGTTGTTCGTTATGAAACTATAAGAATGTTGTTGGCTGTTGCAGCTGAACATAACATGGATATTGATGTCATGGATGTCAAAACAGCATTTTTAAATGGAGACTTGAAAGAATCTGTATATATGGAAATTCCGGAAGGATTTAATGTCGGAAAAGGTCTAAACAAAGTGTACCGTTTGCATAAATCTGTTTATGGTCTGAAACAAGCCCCTAAGGCATGGAACGAAAAGATTAATAATGTTCTTGTAAATAAACTAAAGTTCACACGATTGTCTTCTGAGCCATGCGTTTACACTCGTAGAAATAATGATAAATTGATTATTATAGCTTTGTATGTCGACGATTTGGTCCTGTTCTCGAATGATAAAATAGAGAAAGAAAAAACCAAGAACATGCTTATGAAAGAATTCGTCATGAAAGATTTAGGTCCAATTGAGTGTGTATTGGGCTTAAGGATACAGAAAAAGGATGATGTGATTCTTTTAGATCAATCTAAATACATAGAAAAACTGCTAGAAAAATATAATATGAAAGAGTGCAAAGAAGCTAAAACTCCTATGCAAGTTGGGTTAAAACTATCTAAAGCTGATGTGAAACTAGACAATGTACCGTATAGAGAACTGATCGGTTGTTTAATGTACATTGCGGTGTGTTCACGACCAGATATATCCCATGCGGTAAGTGTTCTTAGTCAATTTAATAATTGCTATTCAAATTGTCATTGGCAAGCCGCGAAACGGGTGTTACGTTATCTAAAAGGTACAGTAAATTATTGTATCAAGTATAAGAAATCCGGTCTTGATGTACTTGGTTTTACTGACGCTGATTGGGGTTCTAATACTATTGATAGACGCTCTTTTACGGGATATATATTTAAAGTGGGTTCTTCTATAACTTGTTGGGAAAGTAGGAAACAAAGAACTGTAGCGCTTTCGAGCACAGAAGCGGAGTATATGGCAATATCTGACGCTTGTAAAGAATCTTTGTTTATTAAAAACTTTATGTCGGAATGCTTAGACATAGATGTTAAGATAACATTGTTTAATGATAATGTCTCCGCGCAAAAGCTTAGTGCACAAGCAATGTATCATGCAAGGTCAAAACATATTGACATTAGGCATCACTTTATCAGGGAAACGGTGGGCCAGGTGGTTGAATTGAAATATCTTTCCACTGACAAAATGATAGCTGATGTATTGACTAAGGCTCTAAGTGTAGATAGTCATAATAAGTGTATAAAAGGCTTCGAATTGTCAACCACATAAACTACTTTGAATTTTCTTATTATGATGTACTACCATATAGTTTAAGGGCCGGTGTTGGAGAGTTTGGTATAAACTCTATGGTAGCTTTAGATTGCCACTATGGTTTTTAAAATTTGATATATATTTGCGGTGTTCTACTTCACTTTATTATATAGAACTTCATCCTGAGGAACATCGTTTGATTCACGGCTTTTCCAACTACCTAGATTAATATTTTAGTGAAAATAAAACAGCGATATCAAAACAACTACACTTCTCCTGTTCTTAGATAATGTCTATCATGTTAAGTTACCTGTAATTTTACTTAATATCGTTTATGTGAATAAATACGCAATATGTTTCAGACATAAAAAGCTAAAAGCTCGCTTATTAACTTACTGTGTAATTTTTTTGAGTGCTAAAAAAATATAGTACCCTCCGTAAACGTATGATGACAAAATGAAGTTAAGGTTTCACTTACGGCTAATCACGACGTAGCGTTGTGATCATGAACTAAAAATTCACAATAAAATATAAATCTATACAGATTTATTTAGAAAGTCTATTTAAGTCAATCAAATCTGAGTGGAAAACAAAAGATAAATCTCCAACTACAGTTTTAATCAATATTGATTTTGCTGGTTCTAGACAAACAGATTGTCTGTTTCAACAATAATTCGTTCGAAAATTTTAAATTTTACTGTCACTTAGTTTTATTGCAATGTTAATTCGCAGCTGCAATAATCCTAAAACTAATGATTTAGCCTGATTGCAGTGTGAGTCCGATTGCTAGCTTGCAGTAATGAACTGCACAGAAAACCGTGCTGCACGGTTTCCTTTCAGTCTTACAAGTCTAAAGTATCTAAAGTAACAATCATTAATATCTGCCACGTCATAGAAGAACTTAACTAAGTAGATTTAATACTCTGTTCCAGTGATCTAATAAAGTCTTAAGGTAAACAGGGAAAGAGTGTATGCAGGGAAAAGTAGTATTGGGTCGTTATCTATTTTCTGATTGGGCCGATTGTTAGATATGGCGGCTTAGGATGTTAAATTATTCAAGTGATTCTGCAACGTTTGCATTAAAAATATAAGTATAACTTATATTTTTAATGCAAACGTTGCAATCGTACATACTGCATTTTACGGATAAAGGATATAATATATGTTTAACTAACCTTTTTTTAAATAATGTTTATACTTTTATATTTAAATAACAATTTATTGAAGGAATACTGATTGTATTTTTAATTCCAAGTAATTTATAATCTCTTTGTTCAAAAACACTTAACTCGTTTATGATTTCGAAGGTAAAAAGCTTAACGACTCTTTCAATTGTTGTAGTTGGAAGAGTCGTTAACTTTTTTCACAATTTTTGGTAGAATACTATGGCTATGTCATGTTAAAGAGATTTAGAATGTTTGTATAGATTATTTTAAATTTTGAAAGAAACACTATTTGTGCGTTTATTATACGAATATCCTTCGTTATTTGAATTCAATGAAAATGGAAGAAAATAATAATGAAGGACTTCTTGAAAGAAATAAGCTAGATAAATATAATTGAATACGCTTGTTTTACACATATAATTGTCTAATTTAAACAATTCCTGCCTCATAAATGTATGTCAAAAATAAGTCATCAAAATCTCAAAAAAATTCAATTCTTTTAGATAATTCGATTAAAATTAACACATTTCAAGCTTTATCAAATTAAATGAAATATTGTTTTATAAATAGAAAATTAAACGCATAACTAACAATATTATTAGCTAATATTTATACATTCATATAAATCAGGTGACTTTACTCCATTATAACGTCACGATTGCATTGTTTTAGTATGAAGCGCTTTCGAGTAACCGTGATGACGACGCAAACTCATTTCTCTATGTTCAAAAGTAATAAGCGCAGATATACTGTTCTTGGTGCTTGTACAATGTTTCATAGCAAAAAGTAGAAGTAGTTATTATATTTTGAATAAGAACAATTGTCATCTTGTGTAGATGACATTTTTTATTTACTTATTTAACTTAATGTATAAATTAAAAAGATACAAAAAAGGCATATGTTCAGCAATACAAGCATCTCTTAGCTGAAATAATGTTAATGAAATAGTAAGAATAGAAAGACGTAATAGTTGTGTTTTTGATATACATATTATAAAATAAACACCTTTATAAGCTTTGTAAGTAGACATATATTAAACCAAATAAAGTTTACACGTAATTAAATTTACTTTTCAGGTAATAAATAAATAAATATTTTTTACACTTACACCAATTAGCCTAGACTAAAGTAAGCTCTGTAAGACTTGTGTTATTGGATCTAGGGTATCGGATAGACCTACATATATTATATCTATATAAATGTTTTTATTGAATATATTAACTACCATGACTAAGGCATCACACAAATTCTGCCCGCACCGGGACTAAACCCGGGACTTTTATTGTCATCAAAACCCAGCAAACAAATTCAAATTGATTATTTTTAGAATAAAATGTAATCTAGATAATTTAATATAAGAGGGTCTGAGAATATGAATTATTAGAAAGTCTTATTATACTTAGGTTAATTCTACATCGTCAAAACGTAAAAAGGTTTTAAATGTCATTAATGAGTTTCTCTATGTCCTTGTGTTGTCAAATAATAACTAATGCAAAAAAAGTTAAATGATGGTTTCTCCATAAGTATTAATATCGACTATCATCGTTGTATTTACCTATGTAACCACACACGAGTACATTTTGATTAAAACACTTTTATATTTCATTACATTATTCACAAAATACTATCCATAAAAAAACAGATAAATAAATAAATTAGAGATTTTTATATTATAAATATATTAGCAATTTCCACGATTTAGGTCCTTATTATAATATATTATATTGGTATTATTATAAATTAATAAAACTACCATAACAATGAATGACATTAAAAGACATTGTTTGAAAAATAGGAATGCTTGATACATAAGACGAACGATTTCAGATGAGGCCAATTTTCTCACGAAGCCATATATAGTAAACATAATTAGTTAGCACGTGGTACAACACGAGATATTGAGATGTATATACGCATTTACTCATAATTTAGTGACGCAATTACATGAAAATTAAGAACCAGAGGTTACAGATGACGAATAACTTCATTCGAGATTTGTGCTTTCATTGAGTAGGTAGTTATTTTTTTTAAAGTTTGTTATACTTGAGTGGCAGCTTATAGCAAAAATATTAAATTATTATTATTTTAGACTCCCATTCTATCAAATATATATTTTTTGTATAAGTAACGAATTTATAAATTGTTGCATAAGTACAAACCGCACAGAATATTTTCAATGGTTTTATTTTATGTTCACCTATATAGAACTATGTTGTATAAAAATGACTTGTTTTATATTGTGAATAGGAAGTTACGGTGTTATAAGCATGTTGATTTAACGAAAATTGATATTTCAATTATTTAGCATTTTTAAATCAATAATTGATACATTTAAGACAGGAGGTCTAATATTTGACAATTAACTGTTTCTATACAGGAATGGATGTGGACGTTGACAGGAAACCAGCGCAGGTCTCCAATTAAGGCGGAGCATGTCAGCGAATTGCAGATCATGCTTCCCATGCAAACGTCAGACAGAATTAACTCAGGTGACGTCTGCCTGCTCGCTGAGAGTCCGTATAGGATCCTTAGGGTGAGTACTCGTATTATAATAAGACACAGCGATTGTTTCTACATGTTGACAGACAAATATAACCCCAACTACAAACTGTTTTTTTTACACATACAACTGGCTGATACATATACAGTCTGATGCTTCAGAGGTCATTTGGGCCCAAGTATAAGTGTTACCAAATTTTATATTATTCAGTTATACGTTATTAAGTTGTGACATTGTGAAATCCAAAATGTCTATTAGCTACTGTCACGACTGTTAAATTATTAAATTAACGAATATCTGCAAAATGAATAGGTAGGACAGATCAAGTGTTGGTATATATAAAATTCACCACCACATCAGTGGGCTAAACAGTCAAAATGTATAATTTATGTCATTGATATAACTCTACAAATAGTTTGTTATATCATTGATGCAAACAGTGATTAAAAACTCCCTTTTTTCTTGTATGCAAATAAGACCTTGAATTCTATAAACTTCACTACAAAAAAAAACACAGACGAAGAAAAAAGAAATTTACCTGTGTTCCTGTGATAAGAGGTAAATTATAACATGTTTTCTAGTTTTTTGGATATAGTGGATTGAATCAGGTCACATTTACTTCTATTGTTAACCCTATATATTCTAACATATTAAATAAGTATTATTACTGAGGTTTCCTTTCGCACTGTATACTCGTATTTACATAACATCAAAAAAAAAACTATAATTCTAAACTGTCATAAAGATTCAGAAATTCTAAGCAGAACTCATGAGTAAGGGTAAAAGTAGTCAATTTCACGGTACCTATATCAACAAACTATATTACTATGACTCAAACTTTAATTTCATTTCATGAAGATAAGTTTTCAATGAATTTCATACCAACGATATAATTAAAATGGGAATATACTTTACTCAGTAAATAAGTGTAAAAAAACCTAAGAGCTAAATATATGTTGAGAATAGTATGGTATGCAATACTACAGTATTATATACTTTTATTCTATTAGATTATGATCCTATTTAATCTATACAAGTTACGAATGGAGCTTCACAGCAAAAGAATTTAATAACTTACAAACAAAATTACTTTTTCCGGGTCAGTGACATGTGCTGTCCTACGAATTTCCATAAAGCTAATAAAAATTTATTTTTAGACGTATTTGTATGCTTAGTTGTAGGCAATTTAATTAAAGTGGTTGTATATTGGTATGAGGTTTATAGTAATTTTTTGTACATCTTAACTTTTTTATTTTAACTTGCGAGTATCTTTGAAGTGTGTCTCGAAAGCCGGTGTTAAAATCTGTCATGCAGTCTATGATTATAAGCTGAGAAACCGAAATCAGAGATTTTATGAGACTTTTAGGTCGTCAACTAAGATTTACATTTCAGTATATTAAATAAGACTCATTACTTACATTTAAGCAAAAGTAGGGAATCTGTCTTACTGAGTTCATCACTCAGACTAGTTTTTTATTTATGGAGAATAGAAAAAATACAACGAAAAACAATTATATAATTTAAAAAATATATTTGTTTTCTGTCTCCTTACTTTTACTGTTTCTTCACCACATTTAGTGACAGATTAAAATTACCAATATCTAATACATATGTCTCAGATGTCAAAAGCGTAGGTTACGAAAAAATATGTAAACATTCGTAAATAACTCTATTATATTGGTAACACAATGTGCTTAGGCTTAGTTATATTGAAAGCTATTTTAATCGATTCTTTGATCCGAAATGCATTAACCGTCGCAAACGCTTTTCACCATTAATGGACCACAAAACTACGCCGATAACAGTATCAATGTGATTAACTGTTATCAAAATACCAACAACCGTTTCTGTGACATTGTCTGAAATCCTTTTAATTTATAGCTCATTCAAATAAATAATGTAGGTGTATGGAAAACATAGTTTGTATTTAGTAATACTTAAAGGAAATATTGTATTATTTAGATAGATCATATTTTTATTTATTGGCATACTCACGTTATTTATTTATTATTTTATTTAATCTTGGGTTGGTAAAAACTACACAAAATAGTAATTTGGTTTATAGCAATTCCTATTTTTATGTAGATGCATTTTAATAATAAATTTTACCTAATGTCCTCTTAAATCCCTACCAATTTTTATTACCTCTTATATAGAAAGTTGTATTAATAAAACAGTATGATACTACTGTTTTAGTAATAATTTGAAAAAAGCGTATGTTAGATTCTCCGCGAGCTTTGGGGACCTAGAGTCAGACAAAGAACAGGCTTTGACTAAACGTCTACTAACTCACTTTACTTAAACAATATTAGTAATACTATTACTAGTTGTGCTGTTTTGAAGATTATTTATAGGTTCAGTATAAAAGGGAATTTCTAAAATTTATTGATATAAAATTATATTACTCTATTTGATCCCTTTCTGTAGATAAATAACGGTTGAAAATAGTAGTCCAATTTATTTATTATATTTGTAAGAAATAAATTGAACTACTAAATATCCTTGATTATCCTAAAGCAAGCAAATAGCTCGCTATAAACAATAATGAAAAAAAATATGGATTCTTTAATATTGCACAAACACACTTGTTTTGCCTTGTAAGAAAAACAAGTTCTTCAAATCTTCCCCATATCTCAATCCATACCCACAAATTAAATTTCATCACACTTAATTCAGCAATTTCAAATTTAAAATGTAACAGATAGAGTATTAATAATAAATATAAACATAAAAGTTATTTTAATTATAATCTATTTCCTGTGATAAATGTTGAAAGATATATTTAAGTATTTTTTATTTTCAATCATCAAAATATTATCTTACACCAAAAACTTGAAAGTAATCTATTTGGACTTATTTCATGCGCTAGAATCGAATTAATGAACTGATTAGTTTCTGCTTCCTAGGACTTAAGGTAGGCACTTTAATCCCGCTCCATAAAGCATTATTGCCGTACTTTTAAAGCATGATAAATAATAAAATACTTGCAATGTCGTATGATACAATCGTAATTATTACTTATAAGATAAACGAATCAATTATTGTTAATAACGAATACTAAGCTCCTAAATATAGCTAAGACATCAATTGATAAATAAAGTCTATGACTTAAATTTTGTTGATGTTGTGTTTGTCTTTAATAAAAAGTAGAATGGACATTTTAATAGGGAACAACGATGAGTTTAATATACATATTTTCTTAATCAAGTCATAAAAATAGGAGATTCATTCGTAATTTATAAGAAGTATAGGTAAGTAAAGAAGTTATTTCATTTGTCATTTGTAATTAAAAATATCGTTTACCTTATCCTCCTAGAGTCCCTACATATTTTTTTATACTTTTTACTTCGCGTGTTCTAAAAGCACCTCGTATAGCCGTAAGGCTACTTCAGACCAAGGTCAGTAAAGGTTGTTTTAGAATTTATCAGTTTTAAAAGGATTCTTACACGGTTAGAATTGATTTAAAAATACTACTTATGTTTTTACGTTTACATAAAATTATAAATTACGAAAAAGATGCAAGAAGTATGCAAGTTAATTTTAGATTTAAAGTTATGTAACGAACTAGAATCAACTTTCTTAATTATACATTCTTAAAATATATTTAGCGTAGACATACTTTGGTTCAACATTTTCTAGGTCTACGTAGTTTCAATTCTATCTCTTTTCCGCAAATGATGTCATCATTACTTCACACATAATCATGTTATTTTACTGTTCGCACTTACTATACTCTACTTTGTCTACGGACTTTCTCCGTGATTTGTTTTTGCTTGTCTGTGTCTGGTTTTGAAAAAAAAAGTTGAAACGTAATTTTGGTTTCGGAAATTTATAATTTAACAATTTCGAGCGATAGTAAACATTTGTTTTGATTTTAACTTCAATATTTTTTTTTGCACTTGAAGTGAAAAGTTGCAGTTGCAGTTGTAAACTCGAAAATTAAAGTGAAAATATATCCCTTCGAAATAATAGACACCTTCACTGATTCGCAGATATTCAACTACCTCTGATATATATTGGCTAAACTGATAATCAAACGCAAATACTCTTAATAGACGAATAATGAATCAAGTCATAATAATGAACTTGATATCAATATTTTATCATACCTATTATTCTTGTGATTATGTTATTTCTACTAAGCAATATTATAATTCCTAGTATTCCCTTTATCAACTGTTCAGATAATTTGCATCTTCCTAATAGATCAATTCTCAGAGATATAACGAAACAAATTTTGCATGCTTGCTTAGCGTTAAATACTATTCTCTAACGTTGGTAATAAAATCATATTATTATGCAGGTATTCTGGCGAATAAATCAGAATTTAATTTAAAATTTAATGAACTGAAATGTTTTTTTACTATTTGTAATATCTATTAAATAAAAATCTATGTTGTATTCACTTTTCTAATTAGTAGCCTATGAGTTCACTGGTGCTGTAGACCTCTTTTAATTGTGTCTCAATCATCATCATTTATCATCAGGCTGCTTAAAGCGGAATCTGAGTGGTATAAAAGAATTATAAATGAAAATATTTTTACTACTTTCCGCTTTCTTTCCAACAGCGAATCACAGCTTAATTTGTTTAACCATAATTTTAGATAAACATACAGCTTTGCTAACGCTCATAATGGACTAGCCTTGTATGTTGATTAGGACGATAAACACAGTACACGTTTCACAAAGTCTCTGGCCATACCATAAATTTATTAAAGCCTTGTCAGGAAATGAGACTTTTTGGATTAAAGTGTACAAGTATTTGGAAATTTGGAAAGGTAAGATTTATGTATTACTCGAATTTCTCTATCTGACGTACTTTTTATTTCACCTTAGAGTTACAGTAGTATTTAAACTAAGAAATCAATCACCAACTCTTTAAACACAATTACATTTCTTATACATTCTTGCTGTCTAATATTTGTATAGATTCTAACATCGTTGACGACGAAATATCTAACAAACGTATTTTATATTTCACTTAAACCTTATTTTTCACTCCAATCGGCCTTAGCCTTTCTTGAGTTTAATATAAGTGCTGTAACTAACATAAACTCATTTAAATAAGATATGTTTATTTCTAGAATATTACTTAATATTGTTATTAAAATAAGAATTTATTTGTCTGCGTAATATGATTGTTCAAGTAACCAGTCCTTTGCCTCTTATATATTATCACATAATATGTTCTTAAATACGTATATACGGTCTTCTAATATGTTAAATATTAACATACAATTTCAGGAAACATTCAAATCGATTTATTTAGGTCAGTGAAAAATAAAAATACAAATCATATTATTGTTTTTGTATTATTGGTGATTTTAGTATTATTTTGTGCTAGTAGTAGGTAGTAATGTAGCTTACCATCATAGTACCGATATTTCTACACATGACAAGCTCTAACACATTCAATTACTCAAGTCCAATTAACCTAATGTGCGATGTTCATGCTGTTGCCTGATAATCAATTTCCCTTTGGCATTTATCGCAACTTCACTGAAATTCATCACAACTTTACTGAAAACAATTGGCCTTTTACATGCTTTTATATCATTCCTATTTCTATTTGGTGATCAAAATTCCACTGAATTTAATTGCAGTGGTCCTTAACCTGCGACGATACTGAAATTATGCATAGATGTGTGCTTGAAAGATAATTTTATATTAATATGATTACAACATGCATAATTACTTTTCAAAGTTACTGTTGATTCCAACTCTACGGTGGACGTTATACTAGAAATAACCAGCAAGGGTTCATATTTATTTGTATGTTTTCGTCAATTAAAAACAGACCTCAGAAAAATAGTTGACCCCTATTTCCATTACACGATTATATAAATGTCAGTACCCATTAAACAACTTGACGATAATAAATAACAATTGTAGCATTTACTGTACATGATATAACGTTCTACTTGTCGCTTATATCACGTGTCTTTATAAGACACGGTCCCTTATTAGGCGTGCGCGGGGATACAGATCCAACGCGTAGAGGCCATTTAAGCAAAACTTAATGAAAGTGTGCATGGAGTGTACCAACTGGGTGTAATCTTTATCTGCACCATGAAAAGTGCAGCTAAAGACTACACCCAGTTAGATGCACAGAAACTATTTTAATTAGTGGTCAAAACGTTTGTATACTATTGCATTTCGATTTTGGTGGTAATGACAACCGGTCTATGGAAGAGACTCCAGTCACCTGCCTTCTCAAAGCCTTCTAATTGATTTAAATATGGCTTGTTATTGTTACAAGTTACTATCAAGTTATAAAAATATTTATCAAATATACTAAGTAATTGACTAATTCCTCTCGTAAGTTTAACAATATTTTAATTTAGCTTTAACAAAAGCCAAAGTTTAAACCTTTTAGGCTTGAGCTTATTAGAATATTTTTGTTAAAGTTACACGTTCTCCCATAAAAGAATCTTTAGATTTTTGAAATTAAACATTGGAACGGGGATGTTATTGTATTTATTACATTACTTAATTTGAATTACAGTAATTCATAGTTAAAATAATTCAATGTAGTTTTATTAATCTTATATTCAGGATCATCCGAAATGTAATTTTTATGGACTTTGATTCAATGTAATTTGTATTTTTTATGTTAATAATGGTTTTGAACAGTTTAGCTAATTGGAAATTATATAAACAAACAAATATTTATTATTGTTTATTATATATATGGTACAAAAACGTTGTATTGGTCGTTAATTTCTTTAAAAACTGTGTTCAATTCAATTCAAAATCTATAGTAATAAAATGTGTACATATTAACAATGTTACATTTTTCTATCTCACCATAATTCCACTCTTCAAATATATTAGGATGTTTGATTAATTTTGTCTCCGCAGTGGCGTAAGGCATTTGTCGTAAGGCCCAGGAGACCCGAGCCTAGAGCGGCCTGATATTAAGCGCGACCTATCGTTCGTGTCGCGTTCAAATGTAGATGGTTGGTGCTTACTATAGGCCCTATAGGGTCTGGGGTCTAGGATGGCCAAGACTGCAAATCCGCCACTGGGTCCCCGTTAGTAAAATGGTATGTTTAACAAATAACAATTGGGTTAAGGAGGCTCTATTTAGTTTACCTCTGCTTTCTTCCAGTTCAAGTGTATCTGAAGTTGACGATGCCGACAATATGACACCTTCCATAGTAAAAATATCGGTCGGGCTAAAAAATACGCACTGAATTGAGTAGGAAAAAAAATTGGACGAATCGAAAGAGCTTTCTATTAAGTCATATTTGAATAATACTAATTTTCATTTTTGATTTGATTTTTTTTAAATATTGTTCGGGATCTTCATTGAGTAAACTTTTAGAGGAGGCTCTTCACTGTTTACTTACAACTCAGTATACTTTAGTTACATCAAATACGTGATCACTGTAATATAGAATAGTTGGACACTATTCGTAGATATCGTTCCGAGACTTCGAAGGTGATGAGAGAAAGTATCTTGAGGGGATACAGTGATCAGACCATTAGTAATAAATAAAAATAATTCAAATTCAAAATCAAATTCAAATTCAATACTGATATGTTCGTACAAAACAGTGAGAACATGTTGTATTATTCTTAAGCGAATTTTCGTCGCTAGTGTAACGATCTTGTTCCTGGCATCAAATTTACAACTGTGCCTCATGATAGCGACAGTGCCATCTGTTCGAAGTTACTTGAAGCGTTTTTGTAGTAGCGGCGCGCTTTTACTTTATCGTGCTATTTCTCTTTTCAATGAAAATAAAAGCTATTAACATTAAAAAATACCAATTTAATATTATTAAAATTCTTAGAAAAGAAACTGATGCTCAAGACTTAGACATTATAAATTTGTGTAATACAGCAAATAAATTGCTGTATTACACAAATTTATAATGGAAATAATTAAACTGACGAAGAATAATAATTGAAAATGTTGAAATATGTACACTAATAACGTCCAATTTTCATATGCACTACGAATTATAACGATTACTAATTAGACGTAAATGTTATTGTATCTCTTTCTTTTTATTGTTGTGTAGTTTGCCTTGGTTTAAGGTATTTATTATATTTTGCTCTCACAACGGAGATATATAAGAACTATGATTATAATTTCAACATAAATTTCAAAGGATGAAGGCGATTGATAAAAATATATATAAATAGAAAAATAGTTTATTGACGACAACTAGAGTTAAAGTGACAAAGTCAAATCAGAAACACGAATGACTATATAGGTGCTGATCTCAGTATAGGGCTGGTATTCCGATCGGACTAAAGCGTGATGAAAGAAGTAAGCGTAGAGTTATAGGATTTGCAGAAAAGTAAATTGTATTTTGTACTGTTAAAAGTTTCTGATATAAATTTCTAATCCGATCATGTTATCAAATTACGACTATAAAAATGCTACTTTAATAAAATTTTAATATTAATAAAATGTTACTTTAATAAAATTATTGTTTTTATATCGTTTACTTTGACTGTAGCTCATGCTGAAATTTAACACAACACACGAAAAGAATTTTTTTGACGTATAAGTCAAATATTATATATGTTTAATTTTCTAGTCAAGATTAAGGTCAACTTCAATGTTTTATTTAAAAGAATATATATAGTTATGACTTTGACCGGGCTGCTGGTTGATTACGATTCTCTACATACAAAACAGATATAAATGTAAAGTTAAAATTGAGCATTTTATTTTTGCTTGAATAATACAGTAATATTAATATATTTAAAAAAAATTAATAAATTTCAAAGGTGTACATGGAGGTGACCAATCCGCTATGGTGGAGCATGGTTGATTTAGGCTTATTCAGTGAATCATTATAGTCATGTTATAATTGTGTTCTTTGGTCGGGATGAAAATGAGCAATGATATAGAAATAATATTCTTTGATAGAACATATAAATTTTCACAAAGGATTGTCACTGGGAGCCTTTTCGGGTACAAATCATTCTCTTTCTAAAATACAGAATAAAATCGCAAGTGCAATTATATAAGCATAAACCTACCAACTACGAAGTGACGTGGTCTAGAAAGTTTTCATCTGTATAACATTCCACCCGTACGTATTCATATCCACATAAAAATTATTCAGATTCTGAAGAAAAATATTTCGATGTTCATCTTAGTTCAGTAATTCAAATGATCGAAATGCTAATATGTTTATTTTATTCGTATCTTTCCCGAAGGTCGTAAAGATAGAGCGTATGTTATCTATTCATATATGATATTAAGATTTTATTAGGGATAAAAATATCAGTTTCAGTAGAATGTTGTAAGTAAGTGTATATGAAAAAGTCGTGTCTTTGCGAAATCATAAAACCTACTATTTAGTCCGGTACACAAGAACACCTAAGATTAATGTCGTCGGGACGCTTATCCTCTTTTGCGAAGACGCCCGCGTCAGTTAAGGACATGGAGCCGTCAACAACACGCGCCTCTTAGTGCGATCTCATGCCGGTCTTATACTGCCAACTTTGTAAAGATTAAATTTAAAAATATTTTGTTTATTTTAATTTTATTTTAAGGTTAATAACGTGATTGGTCGTATTTTAACAAGTTTGTTTATAAATTTATTCTGTCATGAGTTCGTTTAATCAGTCGAAGCGTCTTCGAAACTTGCAAAATTTTAAAAATGGTGCCATCAAGCTTCCGCGACACTGGTCCAAAATGCTGGGGCTGGTGAATGTCAGCAAAACTTCCGGCGAGGACATCTTGAAAGTAAGTTCATACAGATGTCGTGTATCGTGCAACAGATTTTATTAAACTAATTTTTAAATGTGACTGTGATTAGATATAATAATTAAATCATTAATAGTCATATAAGTGAGAGCCACGATGAAATTCGTAAAAAATGAGCTAGGATTTGACTTGTTAGCATTTTAAGAATAATGTAACGAATTTCAAAGACATTCTCATTAAAATACTATCATATTTAACTTTTCTCTATCTTCTTCTTTATATAAGTAAGGTATATATTTAAGAAAATAAATATTGATATAAATAGTTACAAATGTTTAATGTTCATCCCAACTAATATTATAAATGCGAAAGTGTGTTTGTTTGTTTATTTGTTTGTTACCTCTTCACGCTTAAACTACTGGACCGATTTCAAAAATTCTTTCACCTTTGGAAAGCTACATTCTCCCCGAGTAACATAGGCTACTTTATATCCCGGAAAAATCGACAGATCCCACGGGATGCGCAATAAAGGCTTCGCTCAAAAACTACTGCACAGATTTTTATGCGGTTTTCATCAATAGATAGAGTGATTCTTGAGGAGTTTTGCGGCATTTTTTATCTCGGAAAAACGGATAGTCCCACGGGAAGCGCGATAAAATCTTCGCACCATAAACCGACTTCCGCGTATATGTAGCCGTGGGCAAAAGCTATGACCCTTAACCCTCTATACACCCAATCCCGAAATCCACGCGGGCGAAGCCGCGGGCAGAAAGCTAGTTTACCATATTTGTAACAGCCATGAACCTGAAAATATAATGTTAATAAATAACTTTATTCACATAACTTATTCATGAGAAGTCATGATATCTTCTAGGACATATCTTTAATTTTTCCATTGACTAATAAATAAAACATAGATCTTATTGAAAGTGTTTTTGTTATTACTACGTCTTAGCCTGTATAAACAAAACATGTATCTAGGTTATTAATTCAGTTTTCGATAAAACAATTATAGTAAGTGAAATATCCTAACTTAAATATTAAACATAAATATACATTTTTTTGTATATTTATCAATGTTCATTTACCATATTGGCGATCTGAAATTATATTTGCGACAGCCATAACCTGTAAATATTACGCTGGTAAGGAACTTTATTCACATAACTTATTCATGAGAAGTTATGATATGTTCCAAGACATAATTGAGATATTATAGATTCAACATAAATATACATTTTTTGTACGATTATAAATTATAGTATTTTATATACCCTATATATAATCTCTCTAAGTCTATAATTTATAAGCTATGCTCAAGACTGCCGAAAAAAGGTATTTTTTTATTTACGAGATATGTATTAAATCTATATAATCTATATTATTTAATTATCATATTAATGCGTTATTACGGAGAAATTTGTCCGATTTTCATCTTATTCTCTTCTTTGCAGATTCGCAGTATGCACAATTACATTACTAATTACTGATCCATCATGATCAGCTGATCCAACTGAATTGTAATGCTAAAACTAATTATATCAATTTTGAATTTACTAATTACATTCACAGTAACAAAACTTTTCGGAGATGTACATAGTTTTGTTGGCTATGCAGTATAGCATATTAAAATAAATAAATAATTTATTTTTTCTGTTTTATTTATATTTTATGGGTTCAATAAAGCTGTACAAAGAATCAAATATTTTAGGATTTCAATGTTTTGCTAATTCAAAAAGAAAAGCAGTTTATAAAAAACTAGCGACCCGCCCCGGTTTCGCACGGGTGCAGTGAAAAAATGGTTATGGTGGGTTATCCCTAAGAGATAGACATATACCATCGCGGACTTTTTTGTGGATTTTTGTAAGTTGTACAATACTGTAGTACATTATTTTGGTCTATCTCGTAGGGTTCAGCCAGCGTTTGCAATATAAGCGCAAAAAACGTGCTTATTTACGACATCACATTAGAAACCTTTAAATTTATCAGTGTTTCTCTACTATATTATGCATTTATTATACATACAAACCTTCCTTAAGAATCACTCTATCTATTAAAAAAAACCGCGTCAAAATCCGTTGCGTAGTTTTAAAGATCTAAGCATACATACGGACATACAGCGAAAGCGACTTTGTTTTATACTATGTATTGATTGATTATAACATTATAGTTCGAAAGGACCGACTGAGCTACTGACCGGCTCCCTACTTCTTCCTTTTTTTTGTTATTTCAAACGCAATAATGATATTTGCATATTACTTGTATTTATATGTATATAATATATAAATTTTCTGAGATATTTATAAAAAAGGTTAATTGACAACCAATGTATTTATGAAAATTTTCAGCGTCACTATTTTTTTTAATTTTGTTGCATTATTTAGTAAGCACCTAAATATTTAGTTAACACATTTAATAAAAATTATGGGTTTAATCTAAATGTGCCCGGTAGGATAAGAATCGTTCTTTTCATGTATTGCATTCATTCATAAACTAATTTGATGAAGTGAATAAATGGTCTCAGAATTGTCCATGAAATAGGTTTGCCGTGTTGCGGTCTATGTGACAATTTAGTGCCAATTAATACAACAGAATCTATTGTATGTATATTATATTGTATGTTAATAGTCAGTCTTCCTAATATTGCTAATATAATTGGCTGGCTATGTACACAACTTTGAAGGATATTGGATTTAATGCATATATTTTAAAAAACCATACGTCAAGATTTTTATATCCGTACATACATATATATATATACCTAGTCTTGCCATAAATATTGAAATATAGAAAAAACATTTTTTTTATCTGCTTAAAACATTTATTACTTTTACACTATGTTAGTTTAGTACATAAATATAAATCAATTAAAAGTATATAAAGCTTATTCGAAGTGGTCTCCATTGGCTGCAATACAGTCCTTTAAACGTTGAGGCCAGTTATCAATAGAATCACGCACTCTTTCCATGGGAAAATTCTTCACTGCCAATCGTATAGACTGTTTTAGAGACTCCAAATTATCATGGCGTTTAGAGCAAGCTGTACTCTCTAAAATTGACCATAAATCATAATCTAGTGGATTAAGATCGGGACTAGACGACGGCCAGTCTTCAGCTCTGATGAAGTCCGAAACGTTCGCTTCTAACCAAGACTGCGTGGAACGAGCTTTATGACCCGGCGCCGAGTCTTGCTGGAAGGACCATACTTGGTTATTGAACATGGTGATGTTAAAGGGCTTAACTACCTTCTCAAGAATGGTATCTTGATATACTTGTGCCGATGTTTTGATACCTTTTTCACAAAAATATGGCTCAGTCACTCCTTCATAGCTAACACCCCACCAAACCATCACTGAAGTCGGATAATGTCCACGTTGCACTCTGTCGACTAATTGGGAAGCTTCCTTAGAGCTTTGAGCATAAATACGGTCATTTTGTTTGTTAAAATGTTGCTCTATTGTAAAAATTATCTCATCCGTAAACAAAATTTTTCTGTGACCTCCCTTTGCGTACCGTTTCAGTAGTGTAATGTATTTATATTTATTTCATGAAATAATTGGATTTTTACAAATAAATCACTAAAAGTTTGAGTACAAGATCTTTATTTCACAGGGAATTCAAACAGAATTCAATTCACTAATGTTTACTATGCAACAATATTTTATACAAATAAATCACTAGAAATAGAAGTACAAAATCTTCATTTCACATGGAATTTAAACAAAATTCAATTCACTAATGTTTACTATGCAGCAATATTTTATACAAATAAATCACTAGAAATATAAGTACAAAATCTTTATTTCACATGGAGTTTAAACAAAATTCAATTCACAAATGTTTACTAGGCAACAATATTACTGTCAATTCTATCAATTCATATACATATATAGAATGACTTAAAAATATAAAAGAACTTAAATTAATATAGGTACAGGCAGGGTTTATAGGTCCGTTTGATCGATATTGGTTTTAAGTTGAAATTTATAATGTAAAAGATTAAAACAGAGTATTCCGAGGATAAAAAGAAATCAGTATTCCGGTAGTCCTTCAGGAGTCCTTCAGGAACTGGTCCAGGCAACTGGTAACCGTGGTTAGATGGCCGTGTTTGGGTTAGTTTACTCTCTGTCCTTGGCTTACCAAGTCGACGTCTTCAATTAGAATTTAAGGTAGATCAGCGGTCTATTTAATGCAGCTGGGTCACTTGGAAGTCCCTGGGTGACGAGGGTTAATTTTCAGCCCAAATATAGTTCCCTTTCTTTCGGGATGATTGTCTTTTTTTGCTCTAATTTATATTCGGTGAAAGCAGATCTATTTCGTCAGTCTATATATAGACTCCTTCTCTTTTGTAGCAGAGCTCGGCCTCAACAGCCGAATAAAGTATTTTCAATTATTTAAATTAGAACAGTGAATAGCTAAGTTGTTACTTATTGATCACAGCTATTGATCCAAAAATCGGCTAATCCCTGCCACAGATTAGTGTGTATCATTTTTTTTTATTAAGTTTTTAATTTTTTAGTTAGGCAAAGGACACAATCTATGCTAGCCCGAGCAATCTAGCCTGAATCTGTTAATCTGTAGAAGGACAAATATTTCTTTATTAGTCCTCACAGCTAGGTCTAGTTTACAGACTCAATTGCCCCAGACAAACATTTGCCTGAGGAATAATAAAAATAAGGTTAAACGACTACACTTATGATGATCAATTGCGATTTAACTTTTCTTTGACATAAGACTATTCTTTTAAACTACTAATTGTAGACGACGCTTGGCTAGACTTGGTTGCTTAATTTGCGCCATAGATAATGGTGTTAGGATCATGATTAGCGGTCCACTCTATGGAACTGTCCATGTCATCTATTAAAATTGTCAATGTCAAAGTAACAATTCGACGTAAACATAACCAATGCGAGATACAATTGTAAAAGTGATTTTAATCCATATGAATAAAAAAATGTCTTTAATAGTACTTAAAATCAGTGAGGAGAACAGTGTTACAGTAGTTGTTTCGATTTTACCACCCTATTCTTCTTTAAATTATCAGTTAAGAAGTGACCAGTGCGTCTCTTATAGGCTGCAAGTCCTAAGTCATCTTTTAAAATACGTGACATGGTTCTAGGTGCTATCTTCATTTCCCGAGATAAAATCTTTTGCTTTCGGACAGGATTTCTTCGAATCTTTTCCCTTACTACTTTGACCACCTTTTTCGTACGAATACTACGTGCACGGCCAGATCTTTTTCTATCACAAACAGAGGAAGTCTCATTGTACCTATTAATAGCCCGGTACACAAACATTTTACTAATACCAAGGGTATGGAGAGTTTTAAAAATTGCATTTGGCTCCATACCTACTTTGTGTAATGCAATCACAGCGATTCGGTTCTCTTTATCACCCCACTCCATTTTAATATCGCAAAATATTATAAAATGTATTGGCGCCAAAATGAGAAAACACAATGAAATTTTATTTTTTAAGTGTAACAGTATTTATGGCCAGACTAAGTATATACAGAGAGGAAAGTTTCAATGGGGCAGCCAAGGGAGGTACCTTAATCGTTGTAAGCGCTATATATTATATATATATTATATATATAACCATATATATACATAACCATAATGGTTAAGCCGGCAATAACCGGCAGCGGCTATATTCTGCGTGGAACCGAACTCTTACTTATTTATGTGTGTACTTTATCTATGTTGGCAGCTCTGCGATCGACTTTCAAAAATTGAATGTTTAGGAATCCGTGACCACAAAGTCACCGCTGACTATTTAGTCAGCGGTGATTTCGAAATCGTATTCGTCATTCAAAAATAGGTCTCCTGTTTCGTATGCTGATCAAAAAGTTTTATGAGACCAACTGAGGTTTCAGTACTAGAAAAGTCACAAATCAAAAAAAACATACATTTTGAAGTATTTAGATTTTTTGAAACCATTGAAACTTTCCATCCTGTGTACTCATGTCTCTTTTGATGGGGAAAGGTAGAGTTGTTACGATTAAAACATACTTTCTTAGCTTCTTCGACTTTCATTAATATTTTTATGCATACCCATAGGTTACTCGTACGGGTTCTGTTGACCTGACGTTCTTACAAAATATCTTATATTTAGTCTAAGTATGTTCGTCTAGGTTGTGTCCTACCAACCCGCCTATTAATATATGTATATATATATAAATATAAATATATATATCTATAAATCTTCTGTACGTGTGTTAGTCATTGAACTCCTCCTAAACGGCTGGACCGATTTTGATGAAATTTTTTGTGTGTATTCCAGGGGGCTTGAGGATGGTTTAGATTCACAATACAGTCATCTAGATATAGGTAAATTATTTATTTAAAAACATTTGAGACAACATGAATCAACATGACATTTGAGACATTTGACAGGACAACGTCTGTCGGGTCAGCTAGTTTGCCATATAAATTTTTTTCGTTAGTCGTTTTCGTCCATCCTTACTCTTTATACTCACATATTCATACTTACTGTTTACTGAACTATCATAATTAAGATTTGGGCAACTGCAAAATATAGAACTAAAGAAAATACTTAATTGATTCAGTTAAATAAAAATATCAATACATAGGTACAAAATTACAGGCCATTTTTAAGAGTTACACGGTAATAATATTCTTTAAAAGTAAATAAATAAACGAATAATCAATGAAGAAATTTAAATTTGTAGAATTCATTATGTTAGAATTTATTAGATATGCAAATATAAACCGTATTAGATCACTTACTATATTTTGTTGAGTTATATAACATATTCCACTTATGGACATTACTACAACATACTTTTTCAGCTTTTACAGCTCAGTTGAATATTTGATTTCCTGCTCGTACTATAATACATAATATACTAAATAAATAATTGTATAAAAAGCATTTCCTTATCTAACAAATAAGGGACCACTGGCCTCCACAAAATTTAACATTAAATCCCTCGACAGCGAGAATGTCTCCGTGTTCTCATAGAACTAAATCTAGATAAATCTACTTATCCTGTACATGTGGTAGATTCACAAATTGAAATTCGGATTCCGTCCCTTTGGTTTTGCAGAGCGTTCTCCGAAATGAAAGGTCTACATTTAAATGTCGTCATTCAATGTTGGGTCAACCACATATAATTGAGGTGCTATTAAAAATGAGTGAGAAAGTGACTGAGAGTGATTTTATTGTATCTGTATACTACACGTATATAATGAATTCCATATATGTACAGTAATATCATTATGCACTGATAATAAAGATTAAAGGTTACGGAATACGTTATTTCAAAGAGCAGAATAATATAAAGAATTGTTTAGTATTTGAATAGTGTTTGGATATTAATAGTTAAAATTTCGTCTACCAAAGTGATCTAGGAAGAGTTGTTTGATTGTGTACTGAGATACTGAGACGTGAGTAGGTACTTATATGTTTAGGTTTGCCATTTTTAACTTGGCAGGAAATAATCATAATATGATCAGATATTTTAAATACAATATTGGAGTTCATTTAACTTATTTTAATTGACGAACTACACTCGATAAGTGTTAATGTACATTTATTTTTTAAAGATTTACATTACAAATCTAATTCATATAATTTAATATAATCGGATTAAATATATATATTTAAAAAATCTGACAAAATACAATATATATTAACGAGCAACTACGTACTGATATCTCAAAGAATCATAATATCTAATAACCAATCTCTTTACTGAAACTTGAATATTGTAGAAAATACTACCCTAATGAGATACATTATCCAATATGCTCTGAAGCTTAATAAAATCTAGTATATAAGCACGGTTTTCTGCCTTGCGGTAGCTGAAGTTGTTCGCAAGATATTTAAAGTAATAATAAAGCTGCAAAATTATATTAAAACCCTAGTAATAACATTATTTCGATAAAAAAAATATGACACTGGAAGTTATCTTATAAATAATTACATATAATCACACTTTGGGCAATCCTCGGAAAACTACTCAAGTAACGAAGGGTACTTTGTTACGTGGTATAATTTAATCCTAGCTTCTAACGAACTATTAAAAATAATAACATTTTGTAATTTAATTCGTATACATTTTCGAATGTTGAATAACATGGAACTGAGTGAAACTTATTTTTTTCTATGATCTGAAGTATGATTAATAAATCATGTTTTTTTACTTATAACAAAAATTGCTCATTTACGACCTAACTGTGGGGCACGAGCTTACTCTAACTAGTTATATCAGGATGATAAAGTCTTAATCATTTGACTTGATTGGAGTTGTATACAGGTTGCCTCAAGACGTTTTTCGTCAGATAAATGTACAAACAAAATTCTAAGAACGAAAAACACATTGGTGTATGGCAGGATAGAACTGAAGTCAGGCGATTGTGAAACCAAAACACCACCGACGCTCCTTTATAATATAATAATATACATCTAAAACTCCTATGTTCAAATATAGGTTGAAGTATATTTGATAATTATACTGTTCGTTGCGATACAATCAGTTAAAATCATAAGCAACCGAGAAATTAACTTAAATTCGGAAGGTAGCCTACTACGAAAACAAATATATGAGGATTAATTCCATTTCACTGATCAATATCGTTTGGATTTGGAACAATGAAAATAATTCCCTCTACCAAAAAGTTTCGTAAATCAGTGAAAGAATTAATAAATCAAATAAGTGTAAATTATATTTAATCTAATCAGTATCAAAGAGTAGCTCGGAGGCGTTTTGCGCATTTTCTGAACGACAGTGGCGAATATTGGGTGTCACATCGAAAACGAATTTGAAATTATGTCCATTCGCCTCATCTGATTATATTAATGTGTTTTAGCTCACTCTCAATTTCTAGTAAACAACAATAAAATATAAATGATGTTTATTAGTGTTTTTCGTCTTCTCCTGTAATGTTTAATTCACTCAATGATCGATTGCGGTTAGCTTAATGGTAATGTAATTACAGTACTTACTATTTCATACGTTAAAACAAGATAATAAACAATAACTATAACAATAAATAATTATTTCTTAGACTTGGCCGATTAGCCTAGCCCAAAGTAAGCTTTCTAAGGCTTGTATTATGAGCTCTAGGGTAACGGATAGACATACATATATTGTACATATATATAAATAAATTTTGTAGAAATATATTAAAACAATCATGACTAAGGTATAAATGCTCGCATCCGTGACCCCGAGACCTCACACCTTGAAACTGGTATACCAACCACTCGACAGTTAAAACAAAAGTCCTCGTGAAGACAATACAGAGAGGTCCTTGCATCAGCATTTACCGGCTCCTCTCTCTACCTGGATGTATCCTATATTATTCCGTGAGAACAGAAACTATTGGAAATCTACATTTTTTAACAATATATTGGAGGACTTAACTGGTATAATCCTACACCGACAATGTTTTTATTTTTTTGTGAAGATTTCTAATCTTCAAATATAGCTA
Source organism: Scirpophaga incertulas (assembly GCA_036419045.1). Lineage (NCBI taxonomy): Eukaryota > Metazoa > Arthropoda > Insecta > Lepidoptera > Crambidae > Scirpophaga > Scirpophaga incertulas. The sequence goes on along the minus strand of CM071626.1, from coordinate 10,737,409 downwards.
TTACTTAATAATTGGTTTGTTATCAAAGTACATATTAATTCTTTTTGAGCACGTAGTTCGGAATACACATACACGTATACATTATATTGTATTGTATTTTGAGTAATCAATAAGCACCGTTAAGACTTGTATAAATTTTATTACATATAAAGAATAGGTCTGTTTTATTATTAATTTCTATGTCCATATATTTTCTTTAGTGTATGCTTGTATGTTAAATTTGAACGAGGCGCCACAACGTCTACGATATATTAAATTTTCGCGGTCTCTATACAAGACCTTTGTTACAGAACTGTCTTGTATTTATATAATTGCTCTAATGTAAATCATGTAAATTAGTTATTATTGTTATTAGCGTAGCGCTATCTCCCGTGTAGCTCTCATTAGTTTTCAAACGATTTTGTCATGTCTCTATGTAATATTATCGTTATTCCTATTATTAAATACCTATCAGAAACGATAGCAAAGTAAAAGTAGGGCCATTGAATGATTGCACTCTTGTTACTGCTTTATGGTCAATTTGATCAGGGAATTACGAATAGACGATAGAATCAGTTTATAATTGACGTCAATAATTGCCTTCAAATAAATCAAAGATGAAATATTTTTTGACTCCGATTAGATAAAAACATTGAACTGTCAATAATATAGGTACATAGCTGGCGTTAGATAACTAGTTCATCGATATGCCAAAATGTTGATTGATATGGCCTTAATCTTGGCTAAGTCGAGACCGATTTAAAATTTACCGCCATCAAATTACAGAAAAGGGCCCCAAGGGAGGAAATTTCCATAAATACAATGAACTCAAGTCGTCAAGTTAAACTTGTTATGAGTTTTAAATTTGTTTGCCACAGGTATAGGGTTTGAAATATCGAAAGTTAGGATGAAATAGAGCTATTTTCGGTTTAAAATAACTTAAATAACCATATATCTTAACTTGTATTTTCAACTACTTAATGATGAAACATTTTCTGCTTATTTAAATGTCATACAAGACATCGTTAGTATAAATAGATAAATGTAAACTAATTAGTCATCCATTCTAGAAAACGTGTAAGTATTTTTTGTTTGCAAAATATGTGCGTTACATTTCATCAAGAACACTGAATTTTTCCTATAGTCGCAAAATTAAATGATTTAATTCTAAATGTCATTTAGATATAATACAACTTTCACAAAATTTTTAAAGTCGACTCTATATCTACGAATATTGATCGATGTTTCTTACATCAGTTCTCGTTCAAATATTCGTTTGAATGAAAATAGTTTGTAAAATTTTCTAAATCTACTCTAATTTACAAAATTACGAATTCGCAGTTTATTGTTCGGAATAATAACCACAAATTAACGACCCGAAATTGACATTATATGATACTCGTATTCGTATTTCGGATTGTCTTCGTAAATTTTTCTAAAACAGCTGCAAAGGTAGAGCTTAAAAAAAATTGGGTGAGGTTACATCAGTAATATCCACAGAAAAATGGAAAAATATTCAGAATCAATCTTACTTACTTTTTTTAAGAATTTACTAATGCCATAAAAAAGTACAGTATTCCATGGTTCGGAATGTGGTTTTCAGTTTTTTGTCAGTTTTTATAGGTAAAAATGGCCAAAAAGAAAGTAGATGCCCGGCTTACTTTTCATATTTTATTGAGTAATTGAGCTGTTAAACCGGTGTGGTTTAAGATTAACTGAAATGTTTGAGATTATACCGATTTTATAAACTTGTTATTTTGCATTACAATACAAAATAAACAAGCTTTTTAATTTTGTACGCATTGTAATGTCAATGTTAGATATGTTTTGTCGCATTACTCAATTCGTTCGATCTCGAAACTTATCTATGGAATCTAAATTAAATTGCGCGTGACAGAGACAATAGTTTTCATTTTCCTCCACTACTTCGATCTGTCGTCGACATCATCGTCAGTAACTTTGCATTCCCTATTGTCTATGTCTCGATATCAAGGATTTTACTTATTTCCACCTTAACCTGGCTCTACCTAGTAAATGTAGTGCCAAATACCCGATGCAGTCTGCTAGCCTCCTTCTCACGCGACCATACCATCTTAGCCTATTCTGCTGTATCTTGCTGGCGATACTGAGGCTTTCTCGCTACCACTTGCAGATTTTGTCGAGCCTAGTTACGCCGCACATCCACCTCAGCAACTTTATTTCGTCAATTTAGATGGCATGCACGTTCTTTTGGATTGCAGCCCATGTTTCACTGCCATAAATTAATTAAATTAGAGACATGTAAATGAGAAATGTCCCTTTGGAGAAACAGAGTAGATTTTCTATTTATCTTGGATTCATAACAAGTTTTTATGTGTCCACAGAATCCCGAAACATTCAAAATCGTATGTATGTGTTGTCTGTTACAAAAAGGTGATTGAAGCAGTTAAAGAAAGCTTGAAAAAGACTTGAAGTTAGCGTGCCTGATTAGCAATGTATTTGTGAAATCTCGATTTCATTTACAGGTACCGGAACTAAATTTTTATGTTCGTCCTATAATCTCAAATTATTTTATGACTTTGCTCAGCAATGCACATACTAATATTGTAGGTTTTTTTTTGTGTTAGCTTTGCTGGCATCAACATAACATTCTAAATTGGAAATGCATCTAAGTGTTAATGTAGAATATCGATCTGTAAAATATATTCGCGAATAACGGAAAAAGGGACTAATAAAGGGATAATTTTTATCTGTTCATGTTTAATATACTAGTTTTATAATTAGTATTATAATATTTATAACACCATGTTTGTATCATTTTCAATAATCTATTTTATTACATACATACATATATGTCACGCCTTGTTCCCAATGGGGTAGGCAGAGACCACCTCTCTCCACTTGCTACGATCCTGGCACACTTCTGTTGCTTCCTCCACTTTCATGAGCGTCTTCATGCATGCTCGTCGGTTGCGAGTACTTTAGACCCGGCCTTTCTTTTGGACATCTTCGATTTGATCGACATATGTCTGCCTAGGTCGACCTGCACCGATTCGTCCTATCATTCTTACCTTGTGTATCTCTTTCGTTAATCTTCCTTCATTCATTATTTCAACATGGCCGAACCATCTAAGCATCCTTTTCTCTATCTTTGTCACTACATCTTCAACTACGGCGCATCGCTCCCTTATCACACTGTTCCTGATTTTGTCCTTCAGATTTACTCTAATTATACTTCTCAAGCTTCTCATCTCCACAGCATCAATCCTTCTTTCATGTTCTTCTGCCACAGCCAACATTCACTAGCATACATCAATGTGGGGATCAACACGCCTCCATGTACAGCCAGTCGTGCTCTTTGTGATACGTTCTATTTTATTACATGTGTGTAATATTTCTCTGATTCACTTTGATTTCAAATATGGTTTGTTCTAAAGTGAATAATTCATATAACCATATAAGTTAGGAAATAATAATATGTATAGAAAGAATAGTATGTATAGTCGCCAGCTCTTAAAGATAAGGAATGGTCCTACGACAACAACTTTTTAGTGCAAGGGCCCTATACTTTTCACTTGAGACTATCTTTAGAGACAGTCTCAAGGCAAAAGTATAGTGCAACATGCAACCGTGTGTATACATACATGTGTGGTGTGGACTTGAGACTTAGTTTATTTTATTAATAGTGATGTTTAATCGTTTGTAATTCGCCAAGTTCGTTCGCTTACGCTTATTCGTCAGTACATTATTACATTTCTGGATTTTCCTAAACTAAGTCATGGTGACGCTGTGAACGCTGTCTGCGATTAAGATCCATAGTTCTTAAAATCTAGTACTAGTATTATAAAAATTGTTTCGCTGTGTATAAAAAAAAAATAAATATTTAAAACCTAATCACTAGGAAAGGATTCATCTATCGTCGAACCACAAACGCGTAACAACAGATATAATTTATTGTATATACTTCTACAATCAATGAAAATCTTAGATCTTATAGTTGAAATAGATTTAAATAACAATATAATAATTTAAAACTATGCTTATATTCAATTTTGGTAATTATAATGGAACTATATAATTAAATGTGTACATCTTACCTTCAAAAGTGGAATGAGAGTCTTTTTAGCATAGATTTATTAAATGGAGGTTAAGATATGCTTGATTTAAACTTAAAAAATGTTTTTATAACTATCCCACTTTAATATTTTTATATAAGAGATCCTTAGTATCCCTCATTAGTCTACAAATATTTTCGAAAAAAAAATCTGTCTATATTAACTCACAGTCAAATATTACTTCTGTCGGTTACAGTCTGAAAATAAATAGCTTAATTAAATAACCAAGGAGAATGGCGGAATCCCACATATAAGACGCTAATGTTATTATGATTAAATTCTTCCAGAATGTGAGGTTACAATAATATTTATAAGAAAACAATAAACCAACATCTTGTTAGTTTTTCATTTTCAATTTTCTAAGAAGATTATGTCAATTATTTATATAAATTATACTACCTACTCGTCTTACTTGCTTAAGCACTTGTCTAAAATTGCAAATTAATAAACTTTCTGTTTTTGAAATAGCTTTGTAACATCATGTCCTCTAAGAATTTAATACATATCGTTGATATTATTATTATAATAAGGATACAATACTAATTTATTGGCATCTAGAATCTGATCGATACTGGTATCAATTTTTATTAACAAGTTTATGAAGTGCGTGTTTGAATGTGCCAAAGAGTGGCCAATCTATCATAAGGATATATGATAAGCGATGACATAACAGTATATATTGTTTCACACAGTCAAGGTCTAGACTTGAAGGAAAATAATATCCTTTTGTAACTTTAGCCTTCACTTAATTTTATTATATAGTTTCAGGCATTACACAGACATGAATGCTTCTCTGCATTTCTTTATCTATTGCCTTTTGAGTGACATAATCTCTTATTTTTATGAGGCGCATTGGCTGTGCGATTTAACTTAATTCACCAATCTAAGCACGAAAGGACTTCAATCGAGTTAAAAAAAAAACAACTGCCTCGGTATACCGATTTCTCAAAGAAAAATAGACAGAGGATATCTGTAAAGAAGTAATGTTTTATACTAAAATAATTTAAAATACATTCTTAGAAACAAAGATAATCTTATACGGAACCTGTCGAATACATCATCTTCCGTTTTCATGTCTCGTGTCCAATGAAAACTGAAGGTAACAAATTACAACAGTGGAGAGAGTGGTATCTTAGAGTGAATCTGAGATCGAATGTTATTTATTTGTAGTTGAATATGCCTTGTAGTAGAAAATAATAGAAAAGCATTTTAGAGTTTTGTCGTACGATTGAGGTATAATGTGATGATATGTCATCGTAGCTAACGCATTTACGTATGAAGACATACCAAATGGATACATACGAATAAATATATACGAATGGATTACAATTATTAAATGATCCTTTGAAACATGAATAAAACCGTTTAAGTGCAAGTGGGATAGTGTTATTTGCTGCAAGAGTTGTTTATTTCAATTTTGTTTTAATATCATTCTTAGGTACCTCTAACGAAGCTAATGCCTCTGATATCTCAATCTTATCCGCCTATGGGAAAACGTGTGAGGTTAATTATTTACTTGATACTCGTGAGGAAAGTTAAGACTCCTAGGACACGATACGATAAAAGTGGGTTTATAAAAATGTGTTGTTGGGTTTACATACAGTTTCGCTATTCCATTTAGTTCAAACTTTGACATCAAATGTATCATATGTCAAATTTTGATCAAAATTGTCGGTAGATTTATTGATGGTGTTGACTTTCACTTTGTTTCATCTATGTCAAATTTTGATCAAAATTGTCGGTAGATTTATTGATGGTGTTGACTTTCACTTTGTTTCATCTTGTTTGTTTTGAAACCTAGTATTTCCCCTAAAAAAGAAAAATAAAACTCTTAGAATACGTTACGATAAAAGTAGGTTTATAAACACGTGTTGTTGGGCTTACATTTAGTTTCGCTATTGCGGTTACTTTTGGTTTTGAGATAAGATACATCAAATATCTGATTTCAAAGTCTAATCATAATTTTCGATGGATATTTTGATGGTCTTAACTTTAATTTCTTTGGAAACTTTATATCAATGAAATATTTTATCTTTTTGCATTGTGGTTAACGCGCCGGAGGCGCTGTAGTCTCAGCACTAGGCTTTGAATCAAATCGGATCGGAAAGTCTCGTCAAGTATTAACGATTTATTCGTTTTCAAATTTCATATGTACATTTATCTGATGTTTCTATAGTGAAGGAAAACATTAGGGGGCAACCTGCATTGAGCTCTCAGCAAGTTCGTACTCCTCACTGGGGACAGATAAGACCTATAATGATAACTCAAAATATCGGGAAGGACAAGCGTAAGGGAATGTTTTTAGATATATAGAAATGATCGTCTTCATAGTGTACTTTACTAAATAGAATCACTAGGGTATTTCGAGGTAAAAGTTTTTCATTTAGCGTAATTCTCTTGTCTGTTTGCGTTAAGTTGATTAGGATACATGTAACAAAGATCAGTATTATTCTATGTAACTGTAGAATTATATAGACAAGTAAATGTTAAATACATATAGAAATAATTTAATAGACAAAATTTGAGATACTTATTTGAAAATAATAGTAGTATAAACTAGCGTGTTTATTGAACTTGAGGTCTTTATTATAGACGTATAATAAAGATCTCAAATTATAGACGTATTATTTTTATTTAGATCATGACATATAAATATAGAAAAATACGCTTTTTTTATCTATTCGGGCTATAGATGTAGGCACGGACACGTAGTCAACATTAAAAAAGATCGCTCGATAAAAATGCGAAACTAAACCTTAGAGTGCATTTATACTGAAAAATTTAAATATTTTATATATAAATAGAGAAATATATTTCTAATTGAAGACAAGTATCTAGTCCAAATTTGTTTACACATTAGTAATTCATCAAATTAAACATCTCGAACAAGAACAATTACATCCGAACTTCGTTTGATACCTTAATCTGTCCTCGAGTTGAAACCATTGTTAAATAAACGTAGTGCAGCTTATCTTTAGCTTGTTGCAAATAAATTAAATACAAGCATTTTTGAATGTTGAAGTTTAATGTTGTTGTATTAAAGCCAATTAGCAAAATCAGATTAACAGTAGATTGAAAATAAGTAAACACCCACATCCGTATGTTCGGCGCTCATTTTAGATAAAATATGATATGTATTTAATTAATATAAAGTGTTTATTATGGTTAATAGGAAAGTTTAGCTATGAAAATTTTACTACAAAGACTGCGGATATTTTGTGCGCTGGACACAAAGCTTGTCTAATATCTATCATGGTTACCTACCGCCTCTCCTCACCGGTCGCTGAACCGATGATCAATTTCAGGAACAAGTTATGTAAAGGTATTTCCAAATCAATTTGCAGCAGTCTACAGTTCTTCATTGTCCGCTAAAAACGTCAGCACAGTAATAACAACAGTCTACAGTACTGACATTTTTAGCAGTGGTAGATCTACTAAGTGTTTAAAAAGAAACACTTAGTGCGCATTTAAATTACATAACTACTCATAAAAGAGTAGCAGATAAATAAAACGTTTAATAAGACAATAAAACATACATATTTAAACATAATAGCAACAAAGAAACTAAACAAACAGAGATAGAGAAAAATAAGCTTGAGTGCTGCAGTGCTTAAAATGGCTAAGACTCAGTGATTTTATTTTGTTCAAAAACCGATTTTCACTTTAAACAATATATGTATATATTATGTAGGTATTAGCGATACTAACGCTTCTACTTCTGCCGCTTCCTTTTTAAATTTTGCTCAAAGTATTTTATTAGCCTGGGATCTTTATTTAATTTTGCAATCAACCTTACTGCGTAGATACTTCAAATCACGATGAAAGGTATGCTTACTCGTTTCCACACTGGAAATTCGTTATGGATGCAAAATTAAAATAGTTGTTTGGTTTTTGGTACGGTTTTGAATAAGTGTGATAAAATGACAATAATATTCGTACAAATTTATACATTCAATATTAAAAATCACATAAATTCATAGCTTGTGAAAAGTAAAACTACGATCAGTAACTTTCAAACAGCGTTGACACTTGGCTGGCATTGAGAAATAGCGTCGTCAGTTACGACCCGGGTGATCTTTCGTGTTTCTACGGATACTTGCACTAATTGCTTAATTTGGTTCCAAGGGGTTTTTCAGAGTTTTCTTAACGGATTTACATCAATTCATGAAAATTATGTAAAGTTAACAGATTCAACAAAGTTTTAATACATTTATATTGTACCATGGTTCTTTACTTGAGGTGAATTAAGTCGATGACAGAGTATTGTACTGTTAAGGAAATACCATAATATACACGTAACATGTTGAATATTCGACAGAAATATAATAGTAAATTAATTTTTAATACATAATTTAGGTTTCTTAACATTTTTTTTCTAATCGTCCATGAGCATAACTTTTATTGAATAGTACGAGAATATTTTTTTAAGAAACACACTAATTTGTTTGTTTTTTGATAAGGTTGATTTTGAAAGCGACAGTTTATAATCTATGTGTTACCCACTGTGTCAAAGAGAGGGCTCTCGCTCCATTAAGGTGTCAATGCCTTAATCATCCTTGCTAATACAATTCTAGTTGATTAACTTCACACATACCCACACCTTCAAGTATCCTTGCAAGGGTATGCAGATTGCCTCAAATGGCATTCCTTCTATTGATACTAACATAGCGAGTCAATTTAAATTTTACAGAGCCGTTTATTAGGTTTTCCTACATTAAAAGCGAATTTTAACTATCAAGCTGTAAAATCATTCCAGTATCTGAGCCCTGCAATATGTTAGTTGTCGGTGTCCGCGTGAGTGAACTTCTGTGGTTTAATCAATTTTACAATATTGTGCTCGGGCGCTTCGGGCGATCTGACCTACCCTTGCATTGTATTCGCTTATTGAAAATCTGTGAGCACCATTTCTACATCCACGTATTTAAATTTGATAGTATATATTTACTATCAAATTTAAATACGTGGATTATTCGTTAGTAACGTAGATTAGTCAAATTATCATTTAGCATTTATATATGTGGTTATAAGGAAGGTTGTTCAAAGTAATATTTTATTTGCACAACTCCTCCGTAGGTACTTTTTATTCATATCGTAATAAAATACTATTTACTTATTCTAGCAACTTACTTTATTCATCTCAAGTAAAACAGCACACAAATGAACCAATGATTTACTTAGAAAACATTGTATTTATCAATCTTTTAGTATTATTTTATAGTTAATACGTTTAAAGCTCGTGAACAATGTTATAATGTGAGCAGTCAGCAAGAGCATCCGAGTGCTTTATAATTTAAAGATACAGCTCACTTCAGCACCTGAATATAATAACTCTGGTGTTAGTTTTGTTAGTTGTGTGTTAGAAAGGTTCTGCTTACTGACACAAATTAAGCTGCCGGGTCAATGCTGTTAAAAAGAGCAGAGTCACAAGCAGTACCCGGAACTTTTTTTTTTTGTGGGGGGGAAATGCCACCTTTTGCACCATGACACCGCGCTGGCAAGGCGCGGCCGTGTGTGGGTCTCTCCGGTCATAGAGGACTGGCCTACCCACTAAAGCCCCCCCGAGTTCTCTAGGCCCATTCGGGGCACATGGCGGGGTGCGCTTTCGCGATTCGACCACCATGTGTCCCGGGGCCGGCTAGACAAAAGCTGGTCGAGCCACCGCCAAAGGAGGGACTGTCTGAGAACCCCTAGACAGTCCCCCAGACAGAGAGACTCCACCACGACGTGCGCGCTTAGCCGGACGCGCACGCAGCCTCACGGTAGGGTCATTAGACCCCACCGGTGCAGAGTCTCCCTCTGCACCCGTGCACGGACTCCCTCCACTTCAGGTGGAGCGCGCCGTTCCCTCCGCTCATGTGCCGCGACCCGATGTCGATACACAGCGGCGTGCACCTGCCATCCGACATCCCACGGCGTGTGGCCCGCTAACACGCAGCCCGCGCCGTGGCTGACCGTGCGGTAGGCTTGCACGGCCCGGGTCGCGATGACCCTCTGCGGACGTCGCAAGAGGACCACCACGCGGGGGGAAAGGCACTCCGCCCACACCGGGGCTCCGTAGAGTGCCATCGACCGTATTACCCCGTGATACAGCCGACGGCACGCCGATCCTGACCCTCCCACATTAGGGAGGACCCGCCCGAGTGCGGCTGCAGCGGCGATCAGCCGTGGAGCTAGGAGCTTAAAATGTTCCTTGAAACTCCATCGGGAGTCCAGCACTGGGCCGAGGTACTTGAGGTGTGCCTCGACCAGTATACGGACTCCCTCTTCTCGGATGTAGAGCCCCGGTGGGCCCCTGCGACGGGGTGGCTGAAACATTATGGCCCTCGTTACCCGAGGTTCCATAGCAGGAGACCCAGTACGGAACCCTGGGGTACACCCGCCGTCATCCTCCACGTATGAACGCCACCATTCGGCTCCTCGTACAGAACTGACCTGCCTTGCAGGTAGTCCTCCATGAGGGCGCGGAAGTACGAAGGCACTTCGTGGAATTTGAGTGCCTCCTTTATGCTCGCTCTCGTGGGGGACGCTGTTAAAAGCGTTGCGGATGTCCAATGATACCGCAACGACAGCCTCACCCCTGGCTGTGACCACCTCAGTTCACCTCTTGAGGAGGGCCACGGCGTCCATCGTGGACCGACCGGTTCGGAAGCCGAACTGTTTCTCCGACAGATTTGGCCCCCGGTCCCTTAAGTGCTGGACAATCCGGGAAGCGAGGATTTTTTCCAAGCACTTCCCGGACTCGTCGAGCAGCACCACCGGTCGGTACCCAGCCGAGTACCCGGAACTTGTGACCAGGTGATTTGTGGATCTCTTACGATACATTAGCACTTACTATCACCATTCTGGTTCCTCCCACTACTCAACTATATGTGATATGACTACGCTATGGCTGCATAGAGAATTTACTATTGGCTAATCTTGCTTTTTTAATGTTTAATTTTAATGACTTAACTGAATAACCCCTCGCACCTACCTCAATCGCGTACAAACTAACAATTTAGCCAATGCATGCTAGTTGGTTTGTTAAGGTAAATTATTTATTGTTAACTCGTGTTTTTTGGAAGTTCATCTCCCAAAGGTCCTATCCTCCGTATCATAACGATACCAGTACCATTTTTTGTGGTTCCAGTTGCTTCACTTCAAATTTTGGTTTCCTTCTTCTAATTCAAAAACATTCAGAAAGCTTTCAAACATAAATTCTGTAGCGTAGATAGCTCTATTCATGTAATAGAGATCCAATCTGTTCTCAACCTGTTTAACGATCTCCGCAGTCGTGCGGTTGGTATACCGGTTTCAAGGTGTCGTCATCTCTGAGTTCCCGGGTTCGAATGCCGGTAGGGGCAGATGTTTGTGTTTAAATCATACAGAATTCACCTAAAGAAGTACAGTCAGTTCAGATTTCTCTGTCCTTCAACTTTTTGCATACGTATAATATGGTTTTTTTATTGAAGCCTTGGCTCAAGCTTGGACTTTTGTATTAAAAAATATATCATTATATCATAGCGTGGCTTTTCAGGAATATGCAGTAACTATTAACTGCTTATAGATTACCAATAGCTCCTTAAGTTATATACTAAAATTATTAATGTCTCTCAACAAAGGCGGTAAATCAGCTGAGTCTGCTAGATTAAAAAGTCTGCGATATTCCAATCTACCCTCTAAAGTAGTGTTTTACGAAATACCAGCTCAGACGTGATATTAAAGAGCTATCGTAAATTCAGGAATTTTTAATATGGCTACTTAAGTCCGTTTACTTTATTTACTTCGTCCAGAAAGCTACATAATGCCTAATAAAAGACAAATAGAACATACTCAAACTAAATTGACCGTTACAAATCGTGATATCATTTTCATAAACAATAAACTTATGTTTTTATTACATAGGCTGCTGAGAGCGGTAACGTGGAGGACTTTATGCGGCTTTATTTGAGCGAGCCCTCCAGATTAGCAGTGAGGGATGTAAGGGGAAGATCTGCGGCGCACCAGGCAGCTGCCAGGAACAACACCAACATATTGCATTTCATTAACAACTACGGAGGAGGTACGTAAAACTATTGCATACATTATATAAAAATTATTAAAAATGAAATTGAGGAATAAACCTCACGAGAAATAAAAAGTACCTTTCATTTTTAATATTATATATTTTTATATAAATATAAACGATTATTTGATGAGTAAAATATTATATTATTTATTATATTATATTATATTATTTATATTATATTATATTATATTATATTATATTATATTATATTATATTATATTAGTCTTTGAATTTCTCGACATTTTTGTCGGTTTTAAGAAATATCCCGTCTGATTCCTTCAGGAAAAAGATATTATTCCCTCTATATTTGGTTATGGTTGTGATGTTTGTGTGTGTGTTCGTTGCAATGTGTGTTGTGCTTGCGGTGTGTAATGTATTTTGAGTGGTTTGTGCGTGTGTGTCTGCTGAGTCTGTTTGGTGTGAGTTGTTAACAAATATATTGTTCCTAGTACTTTATATTATATTATTATATTATATTATATTATATTATATTATATTATATTATATTATATTATATTAATTATATTATATTATATTATATTATATTATTTTATTATATTATATTATATTATATTATATTATTTATTATATTATATTATTTATATTATATTATATTATTATTATTAATAATTCCAAGAATTATGTATAAAAATGATAGGCACATAAATCAGTAAATATTTAAATTATTAATAACTAAAATTACTATACAGCTTCAAATCAGTTTACAAGCTACAGCATCGTAGGCTTATATTTTTGTTTGGTGACTAAGAAGTCTTCAAACTAAATCAAATAAAACAATACGATCTGATATTATTTATAAAATCAACGTGAGTCTATAGTGTCGAAACATTTACGCCAAGCTTTGACATCACTCTCATTTAACAATTTGCCCCAATCTAACCAATGACGCCACAAATTTTACAAAAGAATACGTTCAGCTACAGGAATCGGAGTGGAAAATTGCGTCAAAGTCGTTTGTAAATTGTTTGTAAGAGTTAAGAAATTATTTATAAGTCAAAGTTACATATCCACACGTCAGGAGCTGGTTGCCAAATTAAGCTAATTCATAAATAATGGCGCCTTTATACAAGGTTTGTTTCTTGTTTAGCCTCTTATTATAAAACCACTTCAGCAGCTAGACGAGTGGGGAAAACGATACTTTCAATATTCAAAAGGAAACTGCTTAAGAACCTGAAACCTTTAATCTCATTTCAGAAACAAACAATATTTAACCTGAATTGTGTTGATGGCCACTGCTAATTATCGATCCCTATTACTAATGTGGGCCTAGTATTGTTATATCGGAGCTGGTTAGATAAGTCAAATCATTATAAATACTAATGTAAATCATTATTGCTCAACTGACAGACAAACCTAAATTATACCTAAGTCTTTTATTGCACATAGCTTACGAACTGTAAATGTTCGCTTAATATGTCGTACTTTAATGTAAAACTCGACGTATTCTACAAATGTCTTCCTAAATAGATCACCCACACAGTCGAAATAAATTTATCCTTTGTATCCCAAGAATTCAATATGGGGAACGATAGTTTCAATAAATATTGACATATATCCGTTAGCTCAAGGTGTGAAGGTATAGCATAGATAAGATTCCCATGTATCACCAGTCTTGAATAAAAGTTTCAACAACCCAGTAGTTTTATGCCTGTTTTAGTTTTAAATCAGATTTCAAACTCTAGATTGAGAAAATTAAATAGATATAAGTGAAATGCTGTTCAAGAATCCTTGCATGATCTTTGGTTCGATTTCATACAAGTGCTGTGTTGAATTTAATATCTAAGTCAACTCCGCAAGCTTATATGCCTTATGGGCTATAGGCCTATAGCCCCCAATATACAACATAATCTATTCACCGTGTGCACATAATATCGGTAATTTGTTGACCAGTTTACCGGACAATTTTATTGAACGTTCTTATACATTTTGTACAACAATATTATAACCTGAAATAAACTCAGATCCTTTATATCATGCTTAATCCTAGGCACAGCGCGGATTATTGTGATTTATCAGAACCCAGTCTGTTCTGGGCAAGCGAAATGACTTGCTAATCAGTAGTAGTTCATAAACTATGATACTTATGAACACCACGTTTATGAGTATCAGAAATTTGAATCGCATCTATTTTATTTTATTTATGTCAGTTGTAGTTTCATTATCCTACACCTTATCTATCTTGTAAGTATCTTATGTACACCTTATCTTATGTATAATTGGAGTGAATCTGAAGAACAAAGTCAGGAACAGTGTGATAAGGGAGCGATGCGGCGTAATTGAAGATGTAGTGACAAAGATAGAGAAATGGATGCTTAGATGGTTCAGCCAAGTTGAAAGAATGAATGAACGAATTACAAAAACAAAATTTTTAGACAATTAATGCCCAAATGCATTTACATAGTGTGAAATTGTAATAATAACATAAAATTATACTGATGATTGCCAGAGTTATTATTATGGCTACTATAGCAGTGTAGTATCTGTAATAAGGGGTCATCCATAAATTACGTCACACGAATTTCCGTGATTTTTTGCCCCTCCCCCCGTCCTTGTCACAGCTAGTCACATTTATGAGACTCCCCCCCCCTATTGTGACGTCACAAATTTTTGAAATTATAGAAATTATTGAATGATAAAAGCGGTTTCGAAATCAGTTTTATTTTCATTTTATAAAAATTAACATCAATGAACAAAAACAAACACGATTACTTATATTAAATAAGTATAGTGGTCACATGATTTTCATATTATATTTTTTCAAAATCACCTACTATAGATCAATTAGAAAAATAGTACGTTTGAGAGTACCCATATTAATAGATAGAAGAAGATACTATTCCTTTATTTATTTATGAGAGTATACAGACTTTACAATAAAAGTTAATTTTACAGCCCTTTTCATACTAATAGTAATAATTTAAAGTTGTATTTTAACAGTTTGCTTATTTGATTTAATAGATTTTGTAATGTGACGTCAACGAAATTAAAAGAATCACCTCCCACCCCTTGTCACACAATGTCACACTTCGTCAACCCCTCCCTCCCCCTAACCGTGTGACGTAATTTATGGATGGCCCTAAAACCAATTCCTTAAAAATGATCTACTTGACATGTAATTATCTACTGAAATGGGATGCTTAGATGGTTCGGCCATGTTGAAAGAATGAATGAAGGAAGATTAACGAAAGAGATACACAAGGTAAGAATGATAGGACGAATCGGTGTAGGTCGACCTAGGTGGACATATCTCGATCAAATCGAAGATGTCCTAAAGAAAGGCCGGGTCAAGAGTACTCGCAACCGACGAGCATGCATGAAGACGCTCATGAAAGTGGAGGAAGCAAGAGAAGTGTGCCAGGATCGTAGCAAGTGGAGAGAGGTGGTCTCTGCCTACCCCATTGGGAACAAGTGTCTGTTAAATCTATTAACGTTTATTATCAACTTTTTGGTCTTTGCAAACGAATCCACTCAACCCATAACTAGTAGTACAACTAGCGACAGCCTTTAACTATAGATTATATTCGGTGGCTTAAGTATCTAGTATCTCTCGGTAAATTAGGAACACCCTTCGGGATACTACGTCTTGTAATTCAATATGACTGTTCCCATTATTCGGACCATATAGTTGTAGTTTCTTATTGGATAAATGTTTTCTTAAGTAACGGTAGCAGCAGCTAGCGATACTAGATTAAGGTTCTTGTAAGTTTTCCATGATACTCGATAGCATAAGATATATTTAGAGTACATAGATAGAGCACATAATAAAATACATATACAGTACCTTATGACCATTTCTTTTCTTTCCCTAAAAATAAGACAGACTGAGAATCCTCATGGATACCACCGCAATCATTTGATGTGAAGCAAATATATCCACATATTTGCTTCACATTACTGCATCACTTTAAAATAATAACTGTCATTGAATACCGTATTTTCTTACAGCACTTATGTGATCGTCGGTGGCGCTGTGGTCTCGGCACTGGTTTGTGCGCCGCATAGAATCGGGAGGCCCGCGATATAATCCCCACCGTGTACCAATGTGATTTTCGTTCCGAATTTTATATGCACATTTCTCCAACGCTCCTACGGTGAAGGAAAACATCGTGAGGAAACTTGCGTACATCTGCGAAGCGATTCAAAGGTGTACATAGTCAACCAACCCGCACTGGGCTAGCGTGGTTGATCAAGGCCTAATCGAGCCTACCCTAACGTAGTTAGGCTCGAGCCCCTCGGTGGGGACGTATTTGAGCTGTGATGATGATGATGATGACTTGTGTGACCTATAAAATTAGAATAACAATGTACTAGTGAATTATTTACAATAATGTATGATACTTTTAGATTTAAATTGTCGTGACAACTCTGGCAATACTCCTCTCCACGTGGCAGTAGAAAACGAAGCATTAGATGCTATAGAGTTCCTGCTGCAACAGTGAGTAATGTTAAGATATTTTGAACAAACATAAGATATTTTCAATACAAGTGACTAATCTAGCTGCCATTTGAGCCGATTATTCAAATACGAGTAAAAAGTCGGGTCTGCATTAGAAACATTAATTTAATAGGGATGACGTAAACTTAAAGCGCCATTATTACTCGACAGTTGTGGACGCTAAATGTTCTTGTAGTAAAACGTTTGGGTTTAGAAAGGCCTAGCAAAGCAAACAGTTATTAAAAGGTAGTGAATACTAAATGCCTTAATAGCAGAACATCTGGATGTTTATATGTTGTAGTCCTAATCTTTTAACGTCCTAGCACCAAACGAATTTTAAACTGTAGGATGGATGAAATGAATTTGTATATTCGCCGTTAAATATGTAACTTATGGTATGTTCAAATGATTTATAACTAACGTTTTACATCGGACGTTTGTACTAACATAATTCACAGCTATTTAGGTATTTATTTAACTTATACTATTTAAATTTCATGACACTCTGCTACACTTGAGTGTGAGGTAGTGGCGTTTTCTGATTTAACGTCGTTTATCTTTAAACTTTTTGTTATTTTGCCGTTACATCATTCTGAACATACAGTGCTTCCTCGAAATGGTAGTTATAGTAGAAATCCAAATCACTAAAATCAATTATTCTTGTATTGTTTCTGGATACTATTTTAAAGTATCGATATCGATAGTGGAATCAAATTCATAAAATATTATTTTATTTAATTCAGACACGCGCAGACAGATGTATTGAATGAAAAGACTCAAGCGCCGATACATTTAGCGACAGAATTAAATAAGGTAAGTTTCTTTTTGTTTTATACTCATTTTCTTGGAGACAAAACATATAACTTGCATTCTTTAAATTATTAACTCAATGGCTTTAAGAAAGTTAGTAAGTTCATGTAAAAGAGTTTCGTTTCATAAGATAGATTAGATACTCGTATGAAGAGATTTAATTTGTTTTATTATAGTTACTATTTTTATTTTTTTAAATATTTAGTAGCAGCTTTTAGTCTTTTGTTATCGTTACAAACATATAGTGAAGACATTAGGTTAGGTACTGTCTGTTTCCTTCAGGTGTCCGTGCTCCTAGTTTTCGCCAAGTATAAGAATCAATTTAATGTGGATCTGGGCGGCGAGCACGGGCGGACGGCACTGCACTTCGCTGCAATCCACGACCACGACTCGTGTGCTAGAGTTCTGGTGAGTGCATTTGTTTCAACTAGGTAGTTGACTACATCCCAACGTAAATTATATTTGCCTAATTAAAGAAATGAACTACATTATCACGCTATTCTTATCTCACTCTCAGGCGGGGTCGACGCAACATGATTCAATATTCAATTTTTTCAATTTTTGATTTTTGATTTTTGATTCCTTTTTCAATTCCTCTCTATCATACTTCATTTTCGCACTAAAATTCTCAGCGTGTCATTTTTTGCAATGCAACCATACATTTTTAGGTTTTCCCCGTACTCTTATTTCCATCCACAATCGTATTCTTAACTATTCTGGTAACATGACTCCTGGCCCTTTTTATCACTTATACGATACTAGTTGGAATTAGAATTGTTGCAAGGCTTTACTACAAGTTTCCTTATTACAAGATTCCGTGGAGTACTTTGTAAATTGGTTACAGTATAAAATGTAAAACAATTATCTTGCCCACAACCATAAGATAATGAGTATAGTTAAACACTTTAATGGAAACAAAAATGCTATTAAAAAGATTTCCGTAATAATATGAACATTTACTATTCAAAATAAAGAGTTAAAGCTGTGTGTAACTAAGTAACTCAGTGAAAAGTTACTTCAATTGGCACTTCTGTACGGGTACTCTAAAATTTCATCTAAATGGCATATAAGACATAGTTGAGATTAATACAAATATTCATATAAGCAAACCGTTTATTAAATCCTCAACTAAATTGTTTCTAATAAACAGATCTCGGATCTTGGCGCGCAGTGCAAGAGGCCTTGTAACAACGGTTATTACCCGATTCACGAAGCGGCCAAAAACGCGTCTTCGAGAACAATGGAAGTATTCCTGCAGTGGGGGGAGTCGAAGGGTTGCACTCGCGAGCAAATGATATCTCTGTACGACAACGAGGGCAACGTACCTCTGCACTCGGCGGTTCACGGAGGCGACATCAAAGCTGTAGAGCTTTGCTTACGCTCAGGCGCCAAGATATCTACTCAGCAACACGACCTATCAACGCCGGTGCATTTGGCTTGCGCACAGGTACTTTATCATATTACAATTAATTTGATTCTTCTTCGATCTAGTTATAACATCTTACTTCCAGCTTCTTATATATTTTTTATACTTAATGCTTAATTTTGGTTTTAATGGAAAAGGTACTCAATATATTTAAAATAACATATAGATTTAAGATACTAAAGCTAAAGCGCAAATGCAAACAATCAAGCAGCTTTCTTTGTTCTAATTTTCCCCCCTATATAAGTGTTTATAAAATTTTGTATCTATTTGTCAATACCATTTTATGCACATATAAAGATAATAAAAGCTAATAGTACATGAAAGAAAATTCATCAAAATAAAAAAAATAAAACAATTTTGATTCAAGCCATTTAAAGTATGAATCTTTTATCAAAAAATATTTGGTTTCGTAAAACAAGGAAACTAAAAAAGTTCTAAGAATGTACTTATAGTATAAAAGCTTTTATACTATAAGTACATGGCAACAAATTATTGGTGACAGGATATAACAGCCACTCTGATAATATTTCACAACACACAACTATTACGAGTATAGTGGGCGAGGATTGTCTTGTCTGCATATTTATCATAGCACCCATTATAGTATATCTAGTACAGTATATACATCACATCTATATCTGAAGTCTAAATCATAAACGACCTCTATATATCATAGCGTATAGCGCCGAGTGTTGACTGCTAAATAACAATATACTTAGTTTTATCGTATTACGGTGCTTGTTATTGAACCACTACAAAACGGGTTAATCAATTTTTATGACTTTTAGGTGAGTTTTTAGTCATGGTCTGAGGTGAGGTGAAAATTTACTAAAAGCCCAAAATTTTATCGATCCTTCCACTAACTGG
Organism: Scirpophaga incertulas; assembly: GCA_036419045.1. NCBI lineage: Eukaryota > Metazoa > Arthropoda > Insecta > Lepidoptera > Crambidae > Scirpophaga > Scirpophaga incertulas. The sequence goes on along the minus strand of CM071626.1, from coordinate 10,717,730 downwards.
TGTATATTAAAATATTATCTAATTAATTCAATAGTGACAGATGCTATTAATTGATTTTCCTCTCTTTAGGTTGTTGAATTTTCCTCTCATATCTCGATAACTGATTAATTATCAAATGGTTAGTTTTCCTCTCAAGGCAGATATCTCGCACCCAGCAAACAGCAGGAAGTACGTATGAAAAACAAACCGATTTCCTGAATCGATTACAGAACAAGCTGCCCCTCATTCGTATTATAGTTATCAACATCAATCACCGCACTTATATTTTATGTTTTAGAAAATGAGAAAATAATTTTTAGTCAAGAAAATAAAGCTTTTCATAATAAATTAATTCAATTCATTCTATAGTTATAGGTAAATAAAGTGTTATTGTATTTATTTTCTAAAAGGGAGCACTGGAGATTGTGACGCTAATGTTTACAATGCAGCCCAAAGAGAAGCAGGCATGCCTGACCTCATGTGATGTGCAGAAGATGACTCCAATTCACTGCGCCGCTATGTTTGACCATCCGGATATCGTGAACTATTTGATATCCCAGGGCTCTGACATAAACCCACTTGACAAAGAGAGGCGTTCGCCACTGCTGCTCGCTGCTTCCAGGGCTGGCTGGAGGACTGTGCACACATTGGTATGTTTCTTATTATCATATAGGTACTATTTATTTCCCTTCACTCGAAATGTTTTGTCAGATATGTTTTGTATTTAGTTGCTCTACACCAAGTTTCCATCATTTAACAGTTTGTGCTACCACTAGCACAATCTACTTACTCCTATAAGTGGGACATATAAGTTCTTCAAACAATAGCACTATGCTGGCTTTCTGCAAACGCTAACGTCAAGGCGCAACTTTAGCGTATCCGGCGAGGAAGACAAGAGTTGATTGAGTTGAAGAGTTGACAAGAATTGATCAACATATGGCACGCAAATATGTTGTAAGATCATTTCAGATGGCAAGACGCGGTAGTTTTCTTGACCACAAGCAATAAAAACTGTCTACCTACTTAAAAACGAAGCCCTCGATGGTTGATCGTCTTGAACTGACGGACGATTAGTTTCATCGTTCTGTAAATTTGCCCAGCGCGTATTAAGCTATCCGCTGCGCAGAAATACATATGTATTTCAGTGAAAATATGTTATATATAAAAATAATATTTACAATATTACGAAAATAAGATATAAACGTAATCGGCCTTAAATCGCAAGTATTCAGAAGGAGTAGCTTAGTCCGACGATATATATTTTCAATTCTTCTATACGAAGCATAGTCGTGGACACTTACGGAAAGCTACTTGGACTATATCATACGCAATGACAAAGAACACCAACGAATTCTTTAAAGAAAAATGTAAAGCCGTAGATCTGTTAGACCAATAACACTTTGGTCCGTGAATAGCTTAACATCACGTGGCAAACGCACGTGCAAAAGTTCTAGGCTACAACATCACGCGCCAAAATTTTAATATTGATTACCAGTAGATATATGAGGTGGATACAATAGCACAGCATGAAAAAATGAGCTCATATATAGAGGATATCATAGATATGCAATAATGTTCTGGTGTAACTGAATAAATAAATCTGTGGGGTGATCTTATAACGGAATCGCAATCAAAACAAATTGAAAATTCATCTTACTTTAAACCCACAATTTGTAACTTTAACATCCCTATGACTATGGAATATTTGTTAGTTTCATCGACTAGTAGATATATTTATTGCACATAGGTAATTTAGATATTTTCATACAAATCTTCCAATTTGATTACAATGCTCGATAAACCGACGCATAAAATAAAATAATTATCACAATATACTTGCATATGCACTGCTCATTGTAATATCCTCCTACATGTATTTATTGTATAAGCAGAAACTTACTTACTTTTACTTTTATCATATTACGGTCACCTTACGAAGAGGAGAGTACTGGTGATTGAGATACAAGCTTCTGCTTAGTTCTCTCACAATCTAATGCAAAAATTGTGCATTGTTTATATACTGGTAAGCTGTTACATATAGATTGTTGGAGAAATAAATAACATTATTATTATTATGTTATTTTTTATATTTATATAAATTACATGCTATATCTGTATATAAAAATTACAATTCTCGTATACGTTTATTTATCTCTTAGATGTAACTACTACGGTTCATACGTTCACATTTATATATACTACGGTATACAGGATATCATGTATGTAAAATAGTTTTACATAGTATAGTTAGCAGTACGAGGCGATACAAAAATAATTTTTACTGTATAGGAAATAAAAGTGTTAATCTTGTATAGTCTGTTTTGCAGTACAACTGACCCCTATAATTTATCTGTATATGGTGTGTGTAAATTGTAATAGTTATATTTTTATTATATTTCATAATAGAATTGCTTTTTACAACTGAACACATTCAATGTTATTTGTCAATTTATTAACTTTATTATTATAATATTAAAGTAACTTTAATGTTTTAGTAATTGAAATTGGTGAGTTAGTTTGTTTAATTTGGTTTATATAGCTATATTGAAAAATAATTAATCTTATAGTAAAAAAAAATGTACCGATGAAAAGATGCCTAAGAAAGATGCTTGTATATAATGTTTTAAAGGGTTGTCTCGTAGATCACTGGCGAGATGCCAGATACTACGAAATTACATTAGCATTATTTTGGTATTGTTATCTAAGATTGATATAACAACAAATGCCATGAAATTAAAGTAAATAAATTTTCATTGATGCTTGTGAGATTCTCATATACTAAATCTATGAATGTACCAAAATTTTATCTGATCTATGTACTTACGTGGCGCTTATGCGACGTCGGGCGTTATAATCATAGAATCGCAGTCGATGGTTTATATTTCAATGAACTTGACGGTTTATGAGGATTGGATTTATCAAAATAAATATTATTTATTTTGATAAATCATATACATTTACACAAGATGTGCAATATTTCCCTAAATACTAAAAATACTACTTGAAACAGCCTATATAAAGATGCAAATTACATTTAGATAACTTGTAACAAGGATTGGCTTGTATTCTAATTACTTTGTAATACATTACAGATAAGGCTCGGTGCCGACATCCAGCTGAAGGACATAAACTCCCGAAACGTACTTCATTTAGTTGTTATGAACGGCGGCCGCCTCGAAGATTTCGCAGCAAGTTGCAAAGTGAGTTTTTATAAAAATATTTGTCTTCAGTAGTTTAGGATAGTGTTTTTCATCGACTATATTTATGTGATTTTTTGATTGACTAATAAATTTAATTTCTTTTCTGTAACAGAGTGGTTACATATTTTTTTATGTCTTCATGTTCTTTAAACTAAAATATAAAACTGTAACAAATCTTATTTACAAAGTTGTGTTAGTTATATTATTTATAACTCAATAACCGCTGAACTATTTTAAATAATCACCTAGGGTCAGCTAGAATTACATAAATTTATTGAAGTAAATATAACAACTATAATCAAGTATCTAAACACTTTTGTATAAGTGACCCTACTGTTACCCAGACCATAAATTTTCAAAATTTTCTTTTTTTTATATTCCGCATAATTTCTTACACAAAAACCTTTTCCTGGCAGTAACATACAATAAAAAAAAAGCGTACAGGCGTGATGACTTTAAATAATTTAGGTAGGTGTTTGCGCGGTTTCCCAGAAGTCGCTTAGCATTCTCGGGGGCTCCCTACATGCCTGCGGAAGGCCATCCGCTGAGGTTTTTTGTGGGTAGGCTCTTCTGAGAAAGAGAGCCCCACATCAGCGCCGGGTCTCAGCAGCCGGGGTATGCAATTAAATGCACTTTTGCACAGCGTAACAAAAAAAAAGGTGTTTGCGCGGTTTTCCAGAAGTCGCTTAGCATTCCTGGGGGCTCCCTACATGCCTGAGGAAGCCCATCGCTGAGGTTTTTTTGTGGGTAGGCCTCCCCCTTCTGGGAAAGAGAGCCCCACATCAGCGCCGGGTCTCAGCAGCCGGGGTATGCAATTAAATGCACTGTCTTACAGTTAGGTATATTAAAGGTCTGAGGTATTCTGTATGGCGTGTTGTGGCTCGGAGCGAATGATTATGCCAACCACATTTTGTAAAAGAGATCATACTCTGTCCTGGTGGCTCCACTGAAAATCAGCGTCACAGTTATCTGTGGCTATTAGCTGAGTGGAGTCGCATTTGGTCGCCTTTGTTGTTATTTTTTTATTGTTGTTAATTTATTTCTTATATTCTTTATTATATTGTACCTGTACTTTAGCTTTAATATGTTAAATTGGCACCAAATAAAAAAAACTTTTCTTTCTTTCTAAATTCGTTCAACTAGATACGAATACTGACTATTAAACTATTCTCACTTATTTAAATATACAATACAGATTCAAATATTTTAATCAATAATTAAATTATATAAATATTGGTACATTTGTTTACTGTTACACTTCTTACATATTCTGATAATGGGAGATCATATTGACCAAACAATACTTACTTAAATGTTAATTTAATTTTTCACCAAAATGCTTTGCATTGGCTGATATAATGAATGCGATTCGTTTGAAATGTAACATTAACTTATCAAACAAGTGGATTTTAACGCGTCAAAACTAAAGTATATCATTTTCCGTGCGTAATGAATAAACTTCTAGCGATAATATTATGTCCGAGCGTCCATGAATTTGAACTTGGAACTTGCGACATGGGTAAAATTTAATTATGATTAACAAAAGCGGTCACTTCAATTATAGTTTTATTAACCTCGGTCATTGTATAACTTAGTAATAATATGCCCATTGGTTCATTGACCCCGGCATAATATGGAGCTATAAAAATGTAATTATTTAAATGTCAGAATTGAACCCCAATTGCGTGCAATGAAGTCGTACGGACAATTTTTATAGTACCTAATAAACTTTTAAATATATTAAATTCTCTATGATGTGTACTTCAAAAATAACAATACTTATATTTTTAATGCAGATAATATTTCATCTTTATATATTATTTTTTTTGTAGAAATTAAAAATCACGGTGTCATATTTTACATTTTAATTAAAAAGCTAGAAGTTTAAAACTAATTTTGTAGGCTTTTTATTAGATATAAATAAATACGACATTTAATCTGTAAAAAAAGAATCTGTTGTAAAAGTTTGAAATGAAATTGAAGACACGAGGAAGAATATATTTTTTACCGCGGGAAAATATCTACTGTCTGTTTATTGTTAAAAATCAATGCTAGCACAAATAAGGATGCTGAACTGCTTATCTTATGGAATCTACTCCCGAATACAGATCCGTTTATTTCTTCATTTGTATTGAGATTTCTTATAAATTTATATGTACAATAATTCTTGTGAACTTTTTTATAAATTACTAGCTGACCCGACAGACGTTGTCCTGTCAAATGTCTCAAATGTCATGTTGTATCGCTGTATGTAAAAAAAGATTTTTCCGCTTTTCTGTTGAAAACGGCTTTGTCGGGAAAGATTCGATCGTCTTGGTCGCGGCATTATTAATTAAACTTCACTTCACTTCAATCCACTTGTTAATTATTTATTTAATAGAAATAGTTTTAATATTGATTTCTTACAAATATCAAATTGTCATCCATACGTCATTACATAGCTGTCATTTTACGTCAATTACATAGCTGTCATTTGCGTTTTGTTATTCCAAGTCTGATTCTTTTTTGTAATACCACGTTTTATAGTGACTGACGTTTCATGTCAAGTCACACAGGAACGCTGTCGAACGGGATAAAAAGTATCCTATGTCCGTCTCCTGGCTCTAAGCTACCTCCCTACCAATTTTCAGCCAAATCTGTTCTGCCGTTCTTGAGTTATAAGTGGTGTAACTAACACGACTTTCTTTTATATATATAGATTATAGTATAGGTGCACAGCAAAGAGGCGTTTACATTTCAAGTGACATTTTACCATAGACAATAGGTTGGCACCCATCAAATATGTCAACACATTAATTATTTTTATATTTTGAAATTTAAATACACGATGTTATAAGCAAAGTTGATATTATGTTGTCGATTCAAAGTCTTGTTTTAATGCGTTCTTCAATTCGAGTGGAACATTTGACGGTTGTAATACCGTCAAATGTTTGACAGAAAGTAAGTGATCAACTTTTATATGGGAAAATGAAATTGTCGTCTTACTCTATCTTACTCGCAATTTTTCCTTATTTGCTCACCGTTTAGACCTACCCTGGACTACGACAAACATTTTAAACCAAAATCAGCTCAATCGGCCCAGCCGTTCTCGAGTTTTAGCGAGACTAACGAACAGCAATTGAATTTTTATATATATATAGATTATTACTATTGACAAAAACAAAAAGTACCTGTTAGTGACGGGCATACATGAAATTACTAATAAAAGTAGAAGAAGCTAAGGAAGTACGTTTGTATCTGAGCAAGTGGAAAACTGTTATATCTGCCTACCTAAAGAGGCGTAATGGATGTATTGATAAATTCTTCAGAATGATCTTTTGTATTTTGTTTGGAAAAAAAATCCTTATAGCGCGTTACAAGCTCTGAGCAAGCTCTATATTTTTTTACTACATGTGGCATAGATTTGTGGTACAGATTAATCATGCATCTTTTAATTTTCACAAAAAAAAATTACTCAATGAAGCAAATCATACAAAAGTATGAGATGGAAAAAAATCTTTGTGCTTGCCAAACGTAGCATTGGATCGAAAAGTGACATCTGAATTCTCTCTCTGCTATTATACAAACTAAATGAAATTAGACCAATTCCTCGAATTTGGCGAATCACAATTTTACCGCGAAGTGCGACATCTACCTCCTATTTGTGAATTACATCATTGCCTCTGAGCGAATGAAAGCTAAGTCAAAAAATGTGTAATAAGAAGACACTTTTTATTCTTGAGTTGGCGACATCCAGTATACAGTAGCATAGTTTCCATTACTTAGAGAGCTTTTCGGTTGCGGCAACAATTGTAGCAAATAGTTTTAACATTCGCCGCGAGATGGCAGTTCAACCGATATTCCTTAGATTTTGAGAGTCTAATAAGAATAACGCAGTTTTTAATTTTTATATTATATAATTTTTTCTATTTCGTATTTTTTTCTATTTAACTATATCAATTTAATATTTACTGATATGTATTATAATGACTACAGTAATAGTCTATCAAAAAACAAAAAAGAACTTCGTTCGGATCTAGATTCAAAGTGAAGCCAAGAGAAGTGACTCACAGAAAAGGGATTTATTTTTATATATTTAGTATAAAATACTATTTGTTACTCGGAATTGACAACATGCTTTCTCTGGATATAACTGGAGTGATGCTTCATTTAGAACTCAAACCTTTTAATATAAATTTCTGAATAATATTAAGACTTTACTTGGAATGACTTCTGTCAATAAAGCAACACAATTGAATTTCAGTAGTGTTTAAAATATTATCATAATATCTTGTTTATTTCCCACATGCTTGTGGGCTTCTGCAAACATTTACTACGATATTAAAAACTATTTTTAAAGTTAAGAGCAAAAATTAATCAATTATGTACAATTTTTATCCTCTTACACCGACCATGTAACTAACATTGTCGGTGTCTTTACTATAATGTTAATAGTGAAAACTCTTTATATTGATTTGTACCATCATGTATTAAACGTAGGTACTCTGTGCTTTACAACACAGTCGTGAGAAAATGTAATTATATTATACAATGCATTTATCTATAAATTTTATTTGTAAAACTAACTTTATTTAATAGATTGCATTTAACTAGCCATGCTCTTTATTTTCCTCTACGAAACGTCTTACAAATATCCCGTGAAACTCGATTTCATTGTTTTAATCTTCACCCGCAACGCATACATCCCCCTGTCTAATTCCACCCTTTATAAATTTCCTTATTTTAAATCGTAATAAAGATAATTCATGATTCATTATGAGTAACAGGACGTTATATCAGGCTCATTGGGCACTATTAAAAATCACTAGACGATTTATACAAGTCATTAATAATTTAAAAAAAATACAAATTTATAAAGTAAATGAAATACCAAGGTAATTTGTTAACGTTTTCTTTTTACTTTATTCTTCATAATTATTATAAATGAAAAATTCTTCGATTTTTTATATTATTACAGGACAGATGCGAAAAAAGCCTTGAACGGTTGCTGAATGAGAAAGATAACACAGGATGCTCTCCGCTACATTATGCCAGCAGGGAAGGGCACATCCGCTCCCTGGAGAATCTGATCCGGCTCGGGGCTTGTATCAACCTCAAGAATAATAACAACGAGAGCCCTCTACATTTCGCTGCGAGGTGCGTTACGCGATATCGGCAAACAGATTAGCGTGCAAACAAAGGCGGATAGGTCAAACTGTAGAGTAAAATTACTAAAACTTTTAACGTGAGCAGTTCCTTCGAGATAAATTGATGTATGCTTCCTACTTATGAGGAAGCATTAGTAGGTAGTTTCGAATTTTATATCAAGTTTTGTGATCGTGTGTTCTATTTTGTAGAACCGTGTCACAAAAATAAGGGACATTTTACATTTTCGTTTTTAGCTACCATTGATATGTCTTTTTGGATTGCTTAGAAGGAAGATGATGAATGGTGTGAGCTTTCCCTGCAACCAGTGTCAGTGTACGGTGATGCAAATATGGAAAAAGGTTTTAATACCTATCTTTATCTTGTGGATGCTCTTTCACTCCATAAGAAGCCCTTTACGTTCAGCGTGTAATGTTCAAAAATGAAATTTCTTTTCCGCTAGATCATAACCTGGGTCCATTCTAGTCGAGAGTATGTAAGCTTCTATTAGTTGCAGGCTGCAGTTAAGACTGCAGTTAACAAACGAGGTCAAATCTCTACTCAAACATTTACGGCTGCTACAACAATACCTATCTCATAGAGATTTTTTTCCCGCGGTGTATGTTATATATATAGCGTATGTTAATCAGGGATAATGAAGTTTTCTAATATGGAAGTAAAATTGTCGTTATCAAATTTTCCCATAAGAAATATACATTTTTTTGCAGTGAAAATTGTAATATAGCCTATAACCATTAGAGATTATGTAGACGCTAATGATAAAAGAATTTTTGAAATCGCTTCAGAAATTTTGAATTTATTCGTTATTGGATCATAATTTCAATTTTTTTTAAATATTTATTTAAGGTTAATTGTCTTTGAAATTAAATCTTTCAAATTATTGTTACCATAAGCGCCGAGTTAGTAAACTACCAAAAGGCTGTAATAACTCGCGTCGTCTGGCATTTAAATTAACATTTAATAATGAAGTTTTTATTTAAGCTTTTGCCCACCTTTTTCTCCCTATCCATCTGCGGCAAGCGGGAGCGACTTGAGTATCTACTTCCTCTCTGTCTGTCTCCGCAACCACATTCTGTTCAGATAAGGTCATCGCAGAAGTATGCAGCAGCCCCTTATTCTAGAGAATGTCCTCGACTATGTTAGCATTGGGAGCATTGCCAAATCTAGCATACCAACAAAGTTTGTTCGCTGTGTCGTCGGGAGCGTAGCAATGATGACATTGCGGCGTTTCCTCCCGAGCGACGTGCAACTCAATTTGTACAGCGCTCCTGGTAGTTTCTACTAGTTCTAGTACTGAACTAAAATGATTATGATTTTAGTAAATACATTCAAATGTCTTTAGCTAACATCAAAATCCTACGGAAAATGATAGAAAATTCATATAGCCTTACTTACTGGTAAAGAGTAAGTTATCGTAATGGCGATTTCAATGATTAAAATTATAGTCGGTATAAGGCGTAGCTAAAAGCAAGCTTAATAGTACTAGCATTGCAGCCAATTATCGCGCCTATTAATTTTAATTGTCCGTTCGCTACAGTGAGGATGTTTCAAGTAAAAGGGTCTAAGTAATTTACATTTGAACGTGAAAGCCATGTGAAAGTTCATTTATCCGTTTTGTACCGACATTTTCGTGCTCTACCATTTAATAGGTACATTAAAACATCTACTTATATTGTTTTCCTTGAGCTTATAAAAAAAATATAAGGATTTGAAGTCAGCGTTCGGTGAATATAATACGGTACATAAATCAAAATCTTAACGTTTTTTATAATACTCATAGTACATTGACAAAAAGGCAGACTTCCTATCTGATGGTAAGTGTTACAGTCGCTGACAGTACATTGGCTAATTTCACTTAACTTCCTATCTACTGATCTATTAAGAAACATTTTAAAGTAAAAAATATATATGTAAAAACTTTAAAATATCTACTAGAATTATAACACTAAAAAGATTTGATTGATATTGTTTCCACTAATATTTCTTGTATTGGATAATTAAGTTCAAATGTAATGCAGTTAAAAGAGGATATTGGTACGAAATAATACGACGCAGTTTAGGATCTTATTAAACTTTTAATGGTAAGCCACATCATTTTCTAAATATTGCACCTAGATACGGTCGCTATCATACTGCATGTCAACTGCTCGACTCCGACAAGGGCACGTTCATTATAAACGAGAGCGATGGGGAGGGTTTGACACCGCTGCATATCGCCTCTCGCGAGGGGCACACGCGCGTCGTGCAGCTGCTGCTCAACAGAGGCGCGCTACTGCATCGCGACCACAACGGGCGCAATCCCTTGCACCTGGCCGCTATGAGCGGATACACTCAAACCATCGAACTGCTGCACTCGGTGCATTCGCATCTTCTAGACCAGGTCGACAAGGATGGGGTGAGTCAGCTCTTTGAGATTATTAAAACGTTAATAACCGTTTTTGATTCTGTTCTTATCGTCCCAAAAAAGTGATGTATAGAGATAGTGTTATTTTTTATTATCTTTAAGACCAGCAGAATGATTGTTGTAATCCAATTTCAATAGAAATCAATTTCCAAGCGCCCAACCTTGACACTTTATTTCTCAGTTTTGGAATTTTATTGAACTTGCTTTCTAGTCGTAACTTTTAAAAATGAGGTCATGCAATGAACTATGAGGATTAGATAATATGTAGTATATTCGTCTATTAAGCGAAGTCTTCCAAGAAGCACAGATATCTCCGTTTACCTATGTCTAAAAATATTGAGTGCTTATCCACGTTGGGAACAATGTTGTATTAAACTACACCAAAGACTAATAGATGTTTAAACATTTAGCCAAGCTGGCCGCGTACAGAACCTCACAAAAAACCATTTATGTATTTTATTTTAGGATTTTGGATATGAAACTTGCTAGTAATTTTTTGGTTTTATTTAGGTTCAAAATAAATAAAACGTCTTTATCAAAGAAATTGACGTCTTTTTCGTTCACACATCTAACTTAATATATAATACTTATATATACAATAGTTATATAATATCCTACTGTATCGTTTGACTACTCTACGGAATCTCACAGTTCAATTTGCTTAAACAAATTATAATCACAGAAATAGCTCCCTTCCTTAGTAAAATTGTTATATTGTAATGGCTGAAAACTACTAAAAACATTTTTTGCCTTCCTAATTATGTTGTTAGTTATTTTAATGTCTACTGTTGGAGGTTTTAAAAAGTTTGTTTTCTTGATTTATTTAATACGAAATATAAAGTAATAGTGATCTTTGAATTCACAGAACACTCCATTGCACCTTGCCACCATGGAGAACAAACCCAACTCTATAGCTCTACTTTTGTCGATGGGATGCCGACTCAGCTACAATATCTTGGACATGAGCGCTATTGACTACGCTATTTATTACAAATTCCCAGAAGCAGCCTTAGCCATGGTCACCCATGAACAGAGGTAATTAAAGAATCAAAGATAATTAAAGAATTATATAACAGATTTTCCCTGCGGTGTATATGTACGCCATGGCCATAATTGCGCTAGTAGACTCTGACCAAGTAATCAACATCTGTTGTCTGATAGAGAAATTTTATGAAGCTAAAGATTCCACCCGCAACTGTATAAAATGTGTAAATTTACATATAAACATTTCATGACTCACACAGTCAAACACTATATAAAGGTTGCAAAGCACTCCAATTACACTTGGGGAGAAGAGGATACTCTTCCTCCAAGCGTCAAAACTCAGTAAATAAGTATAGTTCCAACATCAGTGGTTCTACCTTTAATTAACTTTATGTCCAGAAGCTTGTGTATGCTTAAACCACTGTAAACAATACAATTATTTGCTAATAAGTTGTAAATCTAGTTATTAGATATTACTCCAAAATAGAATTTAAACCTCAACATAGACAGAAAGAAACACTTTGGGCTATTGGGCATTGACAGATGTTATGATACTACATAATAGGTATAGCAAAAAATAGGTGGTCTTATCTCCTATTTTTCTGTTATCTGTCTTCGAAAGATGTGTTTTCTGTGTTTGTTGATTTATTTATAAACTTTTTAATATTTATAATAAAAAATCATATTTTTTCAGAGCCAAAGAAGTGATGAGTTTGAGATCGGACCGCCACCCATGCGTCATACTGGCTCTAATAGCTTATATGCCACGAGTTTTTGAAGCAGTCCAGGATAAGTGTATCACAAAAGCAAACTGCAAGAAAGACTCTAAGAGTTTCTACGTGAGTATTGTGAGATTTCGAGATATAATATTTTGTGAAATCAATGTATCTATAATTCAACATTAACCTATAGCCCAAAATGCTTTTAATCCCTTTCTGAACAAACTATGATGAACATTTTTAATTTAAACACAACACAAAAACATTTAAAATGCAAACACTCATTAAAATGTGTGGGCCACACAGAAGGTTAAAGAGGGAGAAGCATGATGTAATTATTATATATTCCAGTAAAATATAATAATCAATCGTTATAAATTTTGTGTTATTGCACTATTTTCTGTACACCGTATGAAGCGAAAATGAAATAATATATGGATGATGATATATGATACGATTACTTTACTTGTTGCAATAAAAAAATCACATTAATAAATACTTTGATATAATTATGAATTCATGAGTTTACATTGTTTTATTCTTACAAATGCTGGATCGCTTGTATTTTATAAAACTAGTTTATTCTTTAATGTAACATTTACTCCTTTTCATCAATTAAAGTATACCGAGAAAATTAATAAAAATATAAATAAATAATTTTGTCCCTCAATTGACTTTGAAAATCGAGAAGAATTTCACAAATTGCAAAATCGAGTTATTCATTTGTAGTTAATATAGTAAATACCTAACTAAAAACATTAAAAAGACAAACATTAAAAATAAAGTATATAATCCTAAATTATACATTAGAAATCTGGCTTAAATCGCTGTCAACGGCAATGTGCCAGGAAGTTTGACTTGTTTTTTTTTTACAAAATAAATTGTTGCTGAATTGCCTAAAAATAAATTTTTACCTCAATTCCTAATTTGAAACAATTGTAATATTACTCGTAATCATCGTCTTTATTGTAAGGTACTTTTGATCGTTGATTGATCATATTTTATTCAATTATGTATTATTTTCACTCACATATAATTTTACTAATTATGTCACTTGTAATGTGTTTGCATTATGTTGTGATAACTTTCGTTATGTGTGATTTTTGTAATGATTTTTATGAATACAATTTTTTTTTACTGAATTGCAAATTACTTCATTATCACGGGTACGTGAACGAGCGACCCTTTTAATTGTTCGTCCAGAAAGACGCAGGATGTTAAAGCTTCGATATATATATTTCCCAGAATTATGAGGATTTATTTTTATTTTGTTATTTTTTTTTTCATAAAATTATTAATGACTTTCACTACAAGTTGTTGTTAAGAAATATTAAAAAAAAAACATTTACATTTTTGAGAACCAAATTAAATAACTATGCGATATTCAGATCAAGTACAGCTTCGACGCATTATGTCCCGATATAATTATCGAAGAAAGTGGAAGAAAATCGGAAACCAACCATGTACCAATTACTGAGAAAACACCATTACCAGCTCTGAACGTAAGTCAGTTGAATTATTGCGATACTAATCTTAAGTTTTTCCATGCAGATTAAGTACTCATTCAAATATTACCAGAATTCAAAACTAGAAGTAGACGCGCTGAGAATCGCGCTGAACGACCCTAAATATCGTCCAGAACCGTTGAATGTGATCAACGTGAGTCCAAAATGAACACCACCGATGCTAGCTTCAATATCACAAAAGCGAGGCTTCATTATGTAAAGATTATTTGAAATAACTCGACTGTCCAACTAATATTCTAACTACTAATATCATTATTCAGATACCTTATTACCTGACTTATTTCAGTTGGTAATTACTTAACTGTAATGAATATATAAAAATGTTCGGTTTATTTTTATCCGAACTGTTTATTTTTAAACGCTGTAAACTATTGTCTATTTTCAAATGCCTGTTGACCAGTCAATAAAACTCGTAGTTTAGTCAAATATCGTTACAACCACGTTTAAGATTGTATTAATAATGTCATCTCAACAATGAAATCAAGCATCAAATGCCGATTACGATTTCAACTTCGAGATGTATTTATACATTAGCCCTTAATCAAGATAATATGCTGCTAAATTAACTGTACACTGCGTAGCTTGTTTTCATAGAGCACATTGTGGTGGTGGTATTTTATAGATATCCAAACATTAGCTTGTGTCTGTTGATTGTAAATATTTAATGAAATCATGTTATATATTATGTATTATAGCCGCACTAATTTGTACACATTTTATTACATGGCAATTTATGTCTTAAACCAAATTTTCGATGTCACACTGTAATATATTGAAAAATTATCAATTTGGGGTGTGCTGTATTCATAAGGCTAATTACAAATATTTTTCAGGCCATGGTCCAGCATGGGCGTGTTGAGTTACTGGCCCACCCTCTAAGCCAAAAATATCTACAAATGAAATGGAATTCGTACGGAAAATACTTTCATCTTGCCAACTTACTATTTTACTGCGTTTATTTAATATTTGTGACTGTCTTCACTTATCTTCTGATGGCTAATGTCAACCCTCATGTAATCACAACAAAACCGAAAGAGCGCAAGTGTAACTCTACAGCTGGTCTAGAAGATAATATCAATGTAGATTCCCGTGGCATGTTTGGATATAATGAAAGCGAACCTAATAACTTAAATGTTGGTAAGGCACTATGTAATATATATATATACAAATATACGTACCTAGCGTAAAAGTGATTGAGTGGTTAATAATAATTAAAAGACTTTTATAAATGTTATTTCAGAATTTAATTTTTTAACTATATTGCCAATTTTTATATTTTAGTAGATTTTGAGCCAATGGTGGCTATGTATACAAGTACGGTTGCTATAATAGTCTACAACATAATTTGCCTGGTGCGAGAGGCTTATAATGTGAAACAACAAAAATGGCATTACCTAGTAGATCCATCAAATCTGGTGTCCTGGCTTCTTTACGTCTCTTCGACCTTGATGGTGTTCCCCGCACTCTTCGGGAAATTCAACGATTTACAGGTCAGTTTTAATGTATAAATATTAAAGTTATAAGAAAATTTAAATATTTTTTAATTAACAACTTTATCCATAATATTTGAACGTAAAACATATATATATATATATATATATATATATATATATATGTTTGAATCCATTTGTATGTTTCAGTTTTCTGCTGCGTCCATAACGGTGTTTTTGTCATGGTTTGAATTGCTACTGTTGCTACAAAGATTCGACCAGATCGGTATTTACGTGGTGATGTTCCTCGAGATACTGCAAACCCTCATCAAAGTTCTCATGCTCTTCTCTATTCTGATCATTGCCTTTGGAATGGCATTTTATATACTACTCTCAAAAGTTGGTTTGCACAAATTATTAAACATGGACAAAATTAGATCAAGCTTACTCAAATATTTATCAGCTTTTATTTTGACAAACTACCTTACAATATTAAGATACTATTTGACATTTAGACATCAACTTGAACCACTGAAATACTAACCAATAATGGAATGGACTTGATCTAGTTTTGTACCTTTTGTTATTAATTATATTTATAATTGTTTTGCGTTCATGACGTCATGAAAATAGAGATTTATTATAAATGTCCTAGAAACGATAGGCTTTTTGAAATAAAAAATATTTATTGGATTGCTCATTGCTATGAATCGGAGTAAATCTCTTTATTATGTAAGTATTTTATTTATTTTCATAATATCTGATACTAGTCCATTGATTGCAATGGACGCAAAGCGAAATACATTTTTTGCTTAGCGATTATGTTACTTCTGATATATCTATTATAGAAATTGAAAGTGTATGACAAAATACTAAACTATTGGTGTTTCCAGGGCCAACATTTATCTTTTAGCAGCATTCCTATATCTTTGATGAGAACATTTGCGATGATGCTTGGTGAGATCGACTTCGTGGGGACCTACGTACAACCGTATTACAAATCTGATACCGATATTCATCTACCGTTTCCTATGCCTACTTTCTTCATTCTGAGTCTGTTCATGGTACTCATGCCGATTTTGCTGATGAATCTCCTTATCGGTTTAGCGGTTGGTGATATAGAAAGCGTCAGGAGGAATGCACAATTGAAAAGATTAGCCATGCAGGTGATATTTTGTTATCATTCTACACCCATAAATTATTATATATAATTTATTTAGGGCTTATAATTGTATTCAAAGAACAAAAGAAACTTATTGAATATATTTTTTTGTGATTTTTTGAAATTATTAAATATGGATTCGGCTTACAACAATTTACAAATAATAATACATACACGGGCAATTCAGGCAATTTGAAAAACAACAACAGTTTTTTTTTATTATAAAGATTGCACTAATTTTACAAATTTTATAAAATTATGTTATTATACTCGTATATTATTAAAAACTTAAAGTCAGATATATTGTTTAATGAACAGTTTCTTAACTGACTTTGGTTGTGTTACAGTAATGATATAAAATAATAAGTTATATTAAATTTGAGATATTTTTTATAAGCAAGATATGTTTAATAATAATAAGCCGTTGAGGTTACCGATGTTTGGCGAGTGATAGTGGACCGTATTAATTAACTATGGCCATTACTTCTCAATTCTTCAACATTCCTTACATGTTCTGCTAACACCAATTTATTTCCTTTTGCATTGTTTGGCTGAAAACTTATTATGTGTTTTACACTCTCAAAACCAGTTTTTATGATAATGACCATTTTATTTCAATATTTTTTAACAAGCTCTTCTAAAAGTATCATTTATTCTCTATCTAAATATATTTTTATTTACTTTAATTTGTAAGAAATAAACAAACTGCTGCTATTCATTTTTTGACATATGTCCCTAAAAGTGCGTTTTCTAGGTGGCGCTACTATTATACACGTTCCCAATACTTATTCACATTGTTTTTTTCAATTTATGTCAAAAGCCTAGAGAGTACACGACCTACGTGACCCGAACCTTCCGGTGGGGATAGACTAATATGTAATGATATGATGATGATGATATTAACGAGACCTAGAAAATTGTAATTCGAATCTTCGTAACGTTGATCGTTATTTTATATGTAAAGAGAGTATTAAAATAAGTAAGATTATTTACAGGTCGTTTTGCACACCGAGCTTGAAAGGAAACTGCCGGCTATTTTGCTTGAAAAAGTGGATAAAGACGAACTAATTGAGTATCCTAACAGCAAGTGTAGCAAACTCGGCTTTCTGGATCTCATTCTGCGAAAATGGTTCTGCAACCCTTTCACTGACGACGGTAAGAAATTTCAACAGAAATATAGTAAAGCCATCTAGTTATGATGAGTCGAACAACACAAGTACAAGCGTCAATAATAAATACTAACTTTTGTATGGAGTTAGCAACCTATTCTCTATATCTATGATATGGCGTAAGCGAACAGTGTCGTTAAGGTTCATATCAGGAGACCTATTTTTGAATTACGAATGCGATTTCGAAATCACCGCTGACTATCTAGTCAGCGGTGACTTTGAGGTCACGGATTCCTAAACATCAATTTTTGAAAGTCGATCGCAGAGCTGCCAACATATATAAAGTACACACATAAATGTAAGAGTTCGGTTCCACGTAGAATGTAGCCGCGGCCGGTTGTTGCCGGCTTAACCATTGCGGTTATTATAAATATATATATATAATATGTTCTCTAAACAAAACACAGATAACATTTCCACAAGTATAACTTGATTACGAGTGGGTGAGGGCACTCGTAATGAAATCACATGACTGCGGTAGTCACATAAGTGGTATTCAAAAATAAGAATTATAGAAAATCGGTGATTCTTAGTCACATCGGTGATTTCTAAGTCGCATTCATAATTCAAAAATAGGTCTCCTGGACTCAGGATGTCTCGTTTCTTCAACAAAAATGCCGACTTAATTAATATTATTCATTTTTTTATTTGTTATGGTTCTGTAGGTAATGGCATAGGAAGAAAAATAAATAAACAATTGTCCCCAATTACGGGCATAATGAAAATAATTTGCCCCTTACGAAATAACATGCGAGTAACAAGAAAATTTACTTATAATGAGACTACAAGATCTCATTCATTTTGCTTTCCTAATATGAACCTTACTCGAACTTTATTAAAGATTGTATTATCATAAAAAATAACAACATTAATGATTTGGTGTATAATAGGTTGATGGTACGGTTGATACGTAAATTGGTGGAGTAATGGGTATTCGTAATGTATATAGAATCAAAATTTTATATGACCTGCAGATTTTTTTTACAAAGTATTAGTATATCAGTTATAAAAAAATCTGGATAAAACCCCAGTGCTATAATTAAAAAAAAGGAATTAATGTACTATTTATAATTTCAAAAATATATAAATTCTCGTATTTTCTTTAACATTATAAGTTAATGTAATCATTTGTTATAATATTGTATATATGGGTCTAGTGACGAGTAATTTAACATTATTGAATTAAAAAAAAAGCAGTAACGTATCAATCAATATTTGGAGAATTCTTGTTTTGTCTTTGATTATAATTTGATTAAATATTATTCTTTGCTGTCATAATATGTCTTCAGATAAAAGGTATACGCGTATAAAAAAAACTGCCGCACGCAGAGACGTCAATTAACTTTATCAACATTACTGTATAATAAAGAATATTTTACAATTACTGGAAAAAAATACTTAGAAGTATTACTTTAATGAAAAATTAAATGACGTCTTTCAGTACGGTAGTAAGTTAATTATTTTTAATCTAATCCCTAAGCTGGCCTAGACCTTGTACTGGAGAGCACCGAGGACTTCATCACCGCTGAGCTGCACAAACAGAAGAGGAAATTACGCGACATGTCTCTATTGATCGAACAACAACACACCCTGATCAGGTTGATTGTACAAGTGGGTATCATGTCTTTACAGATTAATTAATCCTTGTTGAAGTAGCAGATATGTTGAATAAAAATGATTCACCACTCATATCGGCAATATAATGAACTGTAATAAATAATAATAAATAAATTCCATTTTTGAATTAAATTTCAAAAGTAACTCTGCTCATTACCTAATGCAGTACTCTCACAACAATCATCACATTTTCGAATGCAAACGAATGATTTATTGAATTTGTTATATGTATATTATAATTCGAATAAATTATACTAATAACATTAATTATTGCTTTAAAACCCGAAGACTGACGAAACAAGATGTGTGAGATTTATAAAAAAAAAATATACGTCACATACGTACACATATAAGTATAGAACAATTGTGTTCTGATCATTAAGATACTATTAAGGCAAAGGCAGATGAATTTCTCTATAGAAGCTGTCAGTAAAGTTGATTCGTCTTACTTAATGACGTATCACATGTAAGAAAAAATCTCTATGTGAGTCTTGAGCGGAGTTGAACTACAACTGGACAAAATAGCAAAATTACGCAACCGTTCTACCGCAAACTCTAGAAGCTACAAATTCAAAATTATAGTAAATAAACATTTATATTAATAATTACATCATTTCCTTAGAAAATGGAAATCAAGACGGAAGCTGATGATGTCGACGAGGGGGTGTCTCCGTCAGACACTAGAGTGGTACCTCGCTGGAGCTCTCCGAGAATCAGGAAAAAACTAAGGACTGCCACCTCGTTCAACAAAGGATCTTAAACAACCAGGCGATGAATATGAAACACGGATCCTCGATTACGACTCTAAATATCAAGATCTCGCGAATCTAATTTGCCATAAACTTATTTTACAACAACATTCTTGTATCTTAGGCATATTCCATAAATTTAAAATTAAGATTAATAGTTAGTAATTAGTAATAAATAATAGGACCCATCCTCAATTTTTTCAAAATGTGGTTACAGCTTCTGTTCTCGTTATCTTAGTAAGCCCGTTTTTTATGAACTGTCCGATTAATCAGACCTGTTTGTATACCAATTAGATGGCCAAAAGCTAAACAAAATTTAGGTAATTTTAATTACACTTTCAATGTACGATATGTGTAAAAAATATTTAACATTCTTTTTATGAATCCGAAATAAATTCTATTTTTGAATTAAATTTCAAGGGAATCTCGCCATTAGTGCAGTACTTCTATTTTCAAACTGGCTCTCGACATCATCACATTTCCGAATGCAAACGAATGACTTATTAAATATGTCATATATAATAATTTGAATAAATTATACTAATAATACTAATTTCTGTTTAGATAGCCTACGACTGATGAAATTAAGAAGTTTGAGATTTATAAAAATATCAATTTTAAAGATCTAAAGTATTAATAGTAAATTTACTGCTATTGCTTCTTTAAATTGTATGAAAGCGCACATTTATTTTATATATCATCAATTACTTTTGTGTACGATAACATAAAATAATATACTTACTTAATTATTTGTGTTATTTGAAATTTAAGGATGTATGTTTACAGATTAGGTAATGTTGTAGGTAAATTGACTGATAGGTATTTTTCCATTACAATGCCAATATAAAAATAAAATAAAATATACGTTTTTGTTATCGATATAAATGACTATATATAAATATATTTCTTTACAAATTTGATCGAAATTATTACCACAAAAGTGAGAATAATCATGTTTATCTTTAAAGCCATTTAGTCTGTAACATAATTCGTAGATGTAAGTTTAGTTTTTAGTAGAATAGTCATTGAAATATTTTTGCAATCAATATTGTTTTATTTGCTAATTGTAATAACAATTACAAATGACAATTTGGTATTAAACCAATCATTAGGTTTTTAAGAGCCTAATGGTAATGTGATTGTTAATTTTCGGACATAACAATTACTTATACTATTGAGCGTAGTAGGTATACATGCTTTTTATTAATTGGCTGAAACAGTATAAAATTTTGATGATACGCTATTGTATTATACTAATAATAAAATAACAAATATTAGGCGAATTTTCAGCTGAAGTATTAAATATTTCGGTCACAAATCTTGAGCTTTTTGAAAATATACGACGATATTATTATAGTTATTTATGCAACTGTTGTATAATCAGGGGTAACACGAATGTGAGTTTATCACACGAAGCGTAGCCGAGTGTGATAATAGTATCACATGAGTGTTTTAATTTCTAATTATAACAGTTGCATACAAGACTTTATCTACAATCATGATGTGAATCCTCTATAAAAGATTCTCATACCATAGGGTGTTGTATAGTGTTGTAAGAACTATGTAAATTCAAGAAAAGTCTAATTGCGAAGCATGTAAAATAAACAAACCTTAATAAGTAAAAGAATTATTTATTGTAATAATTATTTACATTTTGGATCGTACAATTATTTAAATGCACTTGAACATTTGCACCTTGTTGAATGTTGGCAAATCCTGATCTACTTGGAATATTTATATTCACCACTTCATTATTTCTATTTTCTATAGAACTTTAAATTTGATTTCACACGTGGATTTTATTGGATATATCATTGCATGAGAATGTTCTTTTTTGAAATTCATAATACCACGCGTTTGGATGATATAATGATCATAATATCATTGAGTGTTTTAATGTTGGCAATAAGCTAACTGTTATAGGTTCTTTTATAGAGGATCAATAGCATGATAGTAGATAAAATATTTATAATGTTTATAGCACACAAGAAAACACCCAATACCATAATGTCAAATATCTACAACTTATAATAAAAAAAACAAGTAGTAAAGTGCAAGATCTCCATGAATGTTTATATTAATGAATGTTAATTAATGTGTAAGCTTAGGTAAAGAATTATCTTGAATCAATATTGTTCCTGTGTTTTCCATTCATCCATTGAAAAAATTAAGTTTCCTACAAAAAAGTTTGTCATGCATATACCAAAACTTTGTAAAGGTTTATTCAAGTTTTATTGATCAATATTTTTGTACTTATAAATTTATTGAAGTCTGACTTCAAACAGTAATTGACAGAGCATTAACTATATGAAGGCCAGGGCGAGTTGGACGTTGGAATTGATGATAATCATAAGGTTAAGTGAACTTAACTACAGTCGGGTCAATTTAATAGGCCACATTTGACATTTGTTCATAGTGAGGTGACCTGCTTAAACACTCCGATTATGGTGAAATAATCGATATTTACTTTAAACATATGTGAATCGAATACTGTTATTATGGAAAATAACTTTTTTTATGAGATAGCCCCCCTATCTCATAAAAAAACTCAAACGAGCAAATGGATCACTTGATGGTAAGTAATTATCGCTGCCCGCAACAACAGACGTGTTGCCGGCCTTTTAAATGGGAATACGCTCTTTTTTATAGGTACTGTAATAATATATTTTACGAGTTTAATTGCCTTAACATTTTTTAACATCAATTATTTCTCTGTTTATGAAGTTATTATTGATTTTTATTATAAAACAAAAGAATAACATGTTTTATTTTAATAAAAATTTGATTATTCATTCATGGTGAAAAATCCCTTCACAAGTAATGATTGCATGCATTCGATTTTTTGAGGAATATCACTAACGTTCAGACTTCACTGAACGCAACATTGTAACAACGGTCATTTGTCCATTTCAAAACTAAAAAAATGTTGAATATTTTATGTGCGCCATTACAAGGTTAGTTGAGGAATTTTAATGAAATGTCAAATGTGGCCTATTAAATTGACCCGACTGTAGCATGATAAATGATACGTTTTTTTAACCCAGCGAAGTGTGGCGGGGTGTGGTATACCCAGGCAATAGACTAGTCTACTTTCTTTGTTTTAATTATTGTATTTCTTAACATAACTTACTATAAAAATTACATTAAATTTTTAAGAATTTTTAAAAGTTGTGTAAATGCTCATGATGTCGCAATGGTACTTAAACAAAATCGTGAAGTTAGAAATTAAACAAAAAATTCGAATTTAATATATAGAAAGTTATTTTGAAAGTCCGGAATTCGATTTAACAGAAATATAGGTTACATGCAAAGTTATATTGCCATTTTTTTGATAGATTTGTACTATTTGCTTTTACAAAATCAATTTAATGCATGCATTACTTTTTATATAGTATTCCAAATTTTATTATTATTTAACACAGATAATTTGAAAGGCTTTAAACTACTTTAAAAAATGGCAATCGAAAAAGTAACTTATCAAGATTTATTTAAACTCCGAACTGGTTTGTAAAGGTAACCTAATTGTAATAAGTGCTACTAAACTTATTTAATGTAAAATCTCGCGTATTTACTTTTTCAATATAATAATTTACTTCTTCAACTTGATTTATATTTCTTTGATATGTATTGATAATGTAAGCTTCTGTTTTATTACCAAATATTTATACAGTTACATAACAATAACATAATATTGCCCACTTTTTAAGAAATGTATTTGTAATAATATTATTATTTATGTTTACATTATAATAACATTGATTACATACATAATTAATATTGATTTACAGAAAGTTTGCCACATACCTATATGAAAATTTTACGGCATGTGCCTACATGTCGGAAAACTATTGTCACAAAACTTCAGCAGGGTTAACGTAGCATTGGTATTTGATTTAAAACCTGGTCTCTACAATGCGTTCAATATAAAATTATATAAAAGTAATTGAAATAGAAAGCATGAACTACTATAGGTATGACAGAAAGTTCCTTTAAATTTAAGTTTATTTTAATATAGATAAAGTTAATAGGTAGTAGTCTTTTTTATACAAATAGGTGTTTATTATTAGAGATTTTGCAGTAATTTGTTAAGCAACAAGAAGTAATATTACATCCAGTTTGGTCAAAAAGGCGTGCATTAAATTAAAAGAAGCCATGAGAATAATACATTAATATATATATATATATACATATATATATATATATATATATTATATATATATATAATATATATTATATATATATATTATATATATTCTACTCATTCGTGTTGTATTTACGGTTATATCTGCAAGAACTTTGTCTTTACAAAAATATTTTTTTTTCTTTCTTAACTTCTAATAAATATATTATTAGATAGATAGAAAGTTATTAGATAATCTAAATGTAACATTAACATACACAATATTGTATTGTTCTCATTGCCTTATTGCAGCAACTTGTCACAGGTTGAAAATAGTTATAGGTATAAATTAAATTTCACATTAAATACTGTATGCAACAGTAATAAAAAATTGCATATGATTGACACTAACAGACTAGTTAGTAATTTTTATTTGACTAAAAATAAATATTATATTTGTAATTATTTTAAGCGACAAATAGCAGTATCGCTATCTTATTTTTTTTCAGTAACAGCCAAGAACTTGGCTACAATAACTGCTCCTATTGAGCAATGTGCTTTTATAGATTTGACTGTCAGTAATTCTTGTACTGACAATATTATTGATATTTCTTTAAATTAATTTCTAAGACAAAAGAGAATTCCTCTCGCTTAGAAAACATTAGTAATACTGAAATAAATTTAAAGAGTCCACTTAGTACTAATCTACATAGTAAAAATGTAATTAAAGTAATGCATCAAAACATTCAAGGAATGTTAGGAAAGGACTTAGAAATTGAATTATTTATAAATTGTAATAATATAGATATATTTTGTGTAACAGAGCATTGGCTTAAAAATTATCAGATCATGCTTAATTTTAACAATCATCTAATAGCTAGTTCTTTTTGTCGTGAAAATGCAATACGTGGTGGCTCCTTAATTTTATTGAAAAAGAAAATTAAATTTAAAGAACGCAGAGATGTTGTGAATCTCTCAGTTGAACGAACGATTGAGATTGCTTGTGTGGAACTGGAGCATCTTGTTGTATTAAGCATTTATAGGCCCCCTTCAGCATTATATGATTGCTTTGAGGCTACCATGGATGAAGTTTTAAGGAAGATTTGTAAATTGGGCAAGAGTTTGATTATATGTGGTGATTTTAATATTAATTTATTGGAAAATTCTAGTTTATGTACTAAAATTATTAGCTTATTTCAATCATACAATCTCAAAAATATTTTTCTTGAGCCAACCAGAATAACTGCTAACTCTGCCACATGTATTGACAATATTTATACAGATCTTATTCTAAAATCTAAACAAGTTATCAATCAATTAGATTCTGACCACTGTGGACTAATAATCGCTGTCCCACATCAGTGTAAACATGAGGCAAAGAGAGACATCACTGTTATACCTAAAACTATAAATAGATTAGAACATTTTAAAAGTAACCTTTTTGATAAAATACCTTACTTAAAATACACAAATAATCCAAATAAATTTTACAATGATTTTTTTAATCTATTTTGCAAAGAATTCAATAATATCTTTGTGCCAAAAAGGATTTCAATTAATGATGTTGTTACTTTTAGTGAGTGGGCCACACCCGGAATATATAAAAGTAGAAAAAGACTTTTTGAACTTTATAATGAACGTAACTATAACACGAGTGTAGAATTTTATGAATATGTAAAAAAATACTCTAAATTGTTTAAAATGGTTTGTCGCCAAGCAAAGTCAAGTTTTTTAAGTTCGAAAATTAAAAACAGTGCTGATAAAATTAAAATGACCTGGAGCATTATTAACGCTGAAACTGGACGAGTTAAACTTCGTGACAGTAACTACAGTTTAAATATAGGAACTAAAAGAATAACTTCAGATAGTGAGGTAGCTAAAGAGTTTGAAACCTTTTTTACCAATATTCCTATTTTATCAACAAATTTTTTAAACTCTTCCCCAACTGTAGCAGAATCCATCCTAAAAGAAAATGTTAAGGATAGTCAGACTCTTTTTAAATTTCGACAAATTGAATCGGTTAATATAATTAAGACTTTTAAAACATTAAATAAAAAGAAAACCGCGGACCTTTGGGGAAACTCCGTAGTTGTCACAGAATCAGTAATTGAAATAATAGCTCCAATTCTAGCTTGTATATTTAATGATTCTATTGAAGGTGGTGTTTTTCCTGATTTAATGAAACATAGCAAGATAACTCCTTTGTTTAAGTCTGGTAGCTCATTTGATCCCACAAACTTTAGACCTATTTCAGTGCTACCAACGTTTAGTAAAATTTTTGAGAAAATAATGTTAGACCAAATGCAAAGCTATTTTCGTATTAATAATCTTCTGCATAATAATCAGTTCGGTTTTAGTAGGGGTCGCTCAACAACTGATGCAGGTGTAGAGCTTTTAAATAAGATATTTGACGCCTGGGAGGATTCACACGATGCTTTGGGTGTCTTTTGCGACTTATCCAAAGCATTTGATTGTGTTCTCCATGAAACTCTGATTAAGAAATTACGTTATTATGGTTTCAAAGGCTCTTCTCTGAACCTTCTTATTTCATATTTGAGTGACAGGATTCAGAGAGTCGATATTAATGGTACGAGATCTCAGGGATCTTTGCTTAAGATGGGCGTCCCACAGGGCTCAATTCTTGGTCCCTTTTTATTTTTAATATATATAAATGACCTTCCCTTTTATGTTAATAATAAACACGAAATTGTACTCTTTGCAGATGATACATCACTTATATTCAAAATTAAACGGAGACAAAATATTAATGACACTGTGAACGATGCAATCTCTAAAGTAGTCCACTGGTTTAACGTTAATAACTTGCTTCTAAATGAAAGTAAAACTAAATGTATCAAATTTGTATTGCCAAATGTAAAACAGGTGAAAACCGAAGTAATTATAAAGGATAGAAATGTGGACCTCGTGGACACCACAGTATTTTTAGGAATTACTCTCGATTCCAAACTTCAGTGGGGCCCACATATTGATAAACTATCAAAACGGCTCAGCACTGCAGCATTTGCAGTTTTGAGAATACGCCAATTAACTGACGTAGAAACAGCTAGATTGGTGTACTTTAGTTACTTTCATAGTGTAATGTCGTATGGTATTTTGCTGTGGGGAAATGCTGCCGACATTCAAACTATATTTGTGCTGCAGAAGAGGGCCATTCGAGCAATTTATAATCTAAAAATGCAAGACTCTTTAAGAGATAAATTTAAAGACACTGGTATAATGACAGTTGTGTCTCAATATATTTATGAAAATCTAATATATACCCATAAAAACATTCATTTATTTAGTAAAAACAGTGATGTCCATAGCTTCAATACTAGAAATAAGAATAAATTACATTTGCCTCACACTAGACTCCATAAAATTAATAATTCATTCAGAGGTAACTGTGTGCGTTTTTACAACAAAGTTCCAAGCAATATTGTACAATTAAGCCTAAATAAATTTAAAATCATTGTTAAAAGTGTACTTATTAGCAAAGCCTATTATACGGTTACTGATTATATAAAAGACATGAATGCTTGGACTTAATGTTTCTTAGTTCCACCAGGCATTGCCATGAACCTTTGTAATTATACTTGTACCTATAAGTTGACTTTTGTATGACTTGGTAACGATATATATTTTTGTAAATGTCGTTGCTTCTGTAAAAGTTATAGAGTTTCTTGCGCCCGTTCTTCTCTATAACTAAAAGAAGTCCGAATGGGTAGTAGGGAAAAAAAAATTTGGACTATTCAAAAGAGCATATCTAACAGCCTACTTGAAATAAATATTTTGACTTTGACTTTGATTATATTTATTAATGACTTGTATTAATAATATTATTAAATATGATATTCTATCACGCATAGACAAACCATTCGGACAAACCACTCGGTGGTTACCGACCAGCGACAACCTGGCTAATTCTGACGTAACGTTTAATAATTTAATAATCGAATAAAATAAATGTTATTGATAACATAGGTAACAAGTTTGCCTTTGGTTAAGTAATGTGACATTACCACCACAGCGGTCAGTTACTTCTTACTATATTTAGGTAGAAAAGTATCAGCCAAACAGAATCAGACCGGTCCTATCCGAATAGTTATTATTTCGGTAGCAAGGGATTCCATATTTTACCTGCAATTTGCTAAAAGAATTATGAATTATAGTAATTTGTTAATTATAGTAATATGAATTATAGTAGTTAGTTAGTTAGTTATTAAGTAAATCATAGTAGTGATAATAGCAATCTCTATGAGCATGAATAATTACACAAATATAACGGTGACCCTATTCGTAGAATTTCATTTTTGCACTAGTACTGCAACTAACAATAAATGATCATTAATCCCCTATTGATTCAACCCACGTTTTTTTGACCACTCTGTATGCACTCTCGCTGTAGCCATTTCTACATATTGACATCTTCAATATGTTGATATGGCTTTAAAAACAACGAAAGCTAATATTAGGTATCATTTTGTTGTAATTTCAAAATATTTTAACTTTTAAAAGTATATCTATCTATCGAATAAATTGTAATGCGATTATTATGCATTAGTTATTTTAAGTTAGTTTTATCATTTTATATAAGATCTTTAGCACTGTTTTTATTTACTCGTACTTTTTAGGAGTTTGTTTTTTTATGATTTGTTACTTTTACATTAATTTAACATCTTAACGTTTTATCTAGTTTAACATTTTCTAGCTTATAGTTAGGCAAAATTACAGATTTTATATTGTGTACCCAAGTTGGAGGCATTAATAATATATACAAAGTTGTTTAAGAGAACTATGAAACGGGGGACCTATTGCTGAGATATGTATTAACAGGGTTGATAGTACGTATATAAAGTATTGCAGTAAAATTTTCATTATCAAATATACTAGTTTTCTAATATAAAGTATGTACTATGTGACAGAGTGTAGAGACACACATAGCCATTATACATAGAATAGTTTCAATCAAATATATTGGTTTAGCTATGATATATTTGCTTGCTTAATAATATATTTGCTCCAACTTAATTAACATTATGATATTTTACATTATGGATGTAATCTATAATAAAGTATGTCTGTAATCAACAAAATTACACTTATCTATATTATACGTTATTAAACAATTGAAAGTAACCGCTTAGGACACTTTCACTCTTTACAATAACGAATAAAGTAATCCGAATGTATAATGATATCTTAAATAGATCATTTAATTTAAGAATTCCTCGTTTATGTTTTTCTTAATGTTTGTAAGTAACCAAAATATTTTTAAATATTTTAATATCAATTATTGTTTTTTTTAGCTTGACCATTTTTTGTAAATAGTTTTATATTACCAAACTATTTAAAATGCACCCAAAATACATTATGCGATGGGACAGAAAACAGGGTAAATGTATAAGTCGTAATTTGAAATGTGGTTCAAACTTTCTAAATCGATACGTACTAATATTATTATTAAAGAATCAAAACATACAGTGATATTTTAGTCGCTTTGCAATTTGGAACGATTGATTCATATAATTCTTTGAATTAATTTCTAAATATATTAAGATATTTAAGTAAAGTATAGAATCTTTAAGTAAAGTGAATTTGAATTACCTTATTATTGTCATTAAATGTCGTGTATTAACTGGTCAAGTGAATGCTGTTATTTTTAATCATATCTGTTTTATAAGTAAATATTGTCTGGAGTATGAGTTCATATTTTGGTATTTCTGTCATTATTCGTAAAATAATTTTAAGTATGTGTTTAATAAATAATTTTCGGCCACGTACTTATCAGTGTTTCATTATTCTTCTGTTAATAATAGATTTAATCGTAAACAAAACAAAGTACTTAGAATAAGAATGTTCAACATTATAAATGAATATGAGTTTTGGGAGTTACGTATAAATAAATCAAATAACATATCATGAGGCCAATTACCTATTTTTGTTTTCACTCACTTGAATAACAAAATACATAATGATTCAACTACGTTACTGGAACGTTGGTCGTTACCGTGATTAAAGTTAGACCATCTTCTATCGTACTAAAGGACTACTATATAATAGCCTTATGAGAGTTATAACGTTGAATTATGTCACCGGTTATTAATTCAACAGAAAATTGTACGAGCATTGACTTATAAATCAACTATATTGTTCAGCATCCATATGTCACTTTATAAGATATTATCTGTTAATTTTTTATTGAGTACGTCGATCTTAGTATTGAAATTGTATTTATTTAGGCTTTGTCCCCAGTAGGTAAAATGAGTTTGTGGCGTATCGGTTTAGTACTCCCTTTCATATATTTGAAATGGAGCGTTCACAGTTTGCTAATTTTGCTCCCACTTTACGCAATTTACTATGTTACGTGCACTGACTATCTCAGTTAGTAGCCGACTCACAGCATAACCGGCTCCAGTCGGCAGCGGCGATATGGTTGTTCGCCGAACGTAGTGAGTCCGTTTGCTGCAAACTGTGCTGCGGACTGCTGTAAGCAGCTGTGGACAGTTGCAAAGAAGCTATCGACATGTAATAATTATTTCCATTTATTAATGTGTGCAGCAGCAATTTCTGCATTTTTTAATCAAGGCGTTTTGGACATGAACTATTTTTACCTATATTCTTTTTGTACTGTTTTCTGTCACGATTTTCATGTTAACTTTCCTTTGGCGGGTAATTGTTGTTGTTTATTTGTAAGGAAATTTAATATTTACCAATGGCGGTCCTAAAGAATTTTAATTTAGGTTTATTTAATGCTGGCTCGATTAACACTGGACATGAGGACTTTGTTGCTGCCGTGACTAGAAGCAGCCCTGATATTTCCTCTATTTATGAGACCTGGCTTCGGGCTGTGCAGGAGTCGTGTGCTCCAGCCTTGACTGGCTACAGACTGCGCTGTACTCCGCGTCCGCTGCATATGCGTGGAGGGCGGGGTGGTGGTGTGGCATTTTATATTAGGCAGGGCATACATGTTAGGTACGAGAAACATCCTGATGCAGATGTTGAACAAATGTGGTTAACTACAAAAATCAGTGGACTTCGTTTTGCAATTGGGACAGCCTACAGGTTTGCACTGACGCATTTATGGATGCTTTAACCACACAACAAATGTGACTAGCTGTGACAAGGACAGGGGGACGGGCAAAAAATCACGAAATTCGTGTGACGTAATTTATGGATGACCCCTTACTTGTGACTATCGAATCTTTGTAAAAATATGTGAACACTATTTGTTAGGCCTACGATAGAAACGACTCAATAGAAAACGAATTACTATGTAACGAATAACTTTTGCAGCTAAAACACACATGTCAAAAACAATCACAGAATTCTTGAATAAAATCGTCAACGATCGGTAGTTTTTAAGTTTTTGTATTAGTTTTATGAAAGTTTTTTCCTGAAAGTTAACTAGGTAACTTGTTTTATAAGAAAGTCATTGTCAAGTTGGAATTTTTTTCTAGGCTTCATATAAGAAGGGCTATTGAAATAAAGGGTCTTTCAACAAGAACTTTGTTTTCTAAAGCAAAATAAAACAAAAAATTTAGATGAAGATGATTCAAATTTTTATTGCATTACTAAGAGAAAAGTTCGGCAATTATGAATGAAAAATTATATCTGGCAAATGTCCACCACGACCACGCTGACAGAAGTCAATTCTTCCATCAAAATATTTAATCACTTTTTGGCAAAATGTCGGGTCTATTTCGGCTATCACATCACGGATTTTGAGTTTTAAGGCTGTAGTCGATTCGATTGGCTCCGTATAGACTCTGTCCTTAAGACACAAAAAATAATCCAGTGGTGTTAAATCACACGATTTGGCTGGCCATTTAACAGCAACATTTCGGGAAATTACGCGATCAGCAAATTTGGTTTGCAATAAATTGATCGTCTCATTGGCTGTGTGACATGTGGCACCGTCTTGTTGAAACCACATGTCAGTGATATCCATGTCATCAATGATAGGCCAAAATTGAGTTGATAATATCTCGCAATAGCGTGATTCATTCACCGTTACCGCATTTCCAGCCTCATCTTCGAAAAAAACGGCCCAATCACTCCTCCAGATCATATAGCGCACCATACAGTGACACGTTGAGCATGCAAAGGCTTCTCAATAATCGCTTTAGGATTTTCAGAAACCCAAATGCCGCAATTTTGCTTGTTGGCTTGTTGTACCCTGACAAGTGAAAATGGGCTTCGTCTGAAAAAAATATTTTTTCAGAAAAACCAGCGGGTTGTTCCAGAATGAATTATGCGAATCTACGGCGATGTGAAAGGTCGGTCAGCTTCAATTCCTGCACTAGTTGAATCTTGTAAGGCTTCAAAGGCAAATCCTTACGCAAAATTCGCTATGTGGTGGTTTGGGATAACCCCAGTTGTTGAGAACGTCGAGAAATTGACAAATTTGGGTCTTCCTCAACACTGTGGCTCACGGCTGTGATGGTTTCAGTTGAACGGCCCGGTCGAACACGGCATAGGTATTTTGTACCGAGCCTGTCGACTCAAATTTAGTGACCAAATTCTGAATAGCGGTCTCAGAAGGACGATTATGTTGTCCGAAAATATCACGAATTTTACGGAATGTAATTTTAACAGAACCACCATTATTATTGTGGGTTTTAATTATTTTAATGGGATTTTCGAGCGAAATTGAATTCATTGTAACAATTGCCAAAGCTTCTACGACGAATATGTCAAAAAACTAACTGTCAATGCTGTCATGTCGTCGGTGTTGCAACAATTAAAAAACAAAGTTCTTGTTGAAAGATCCTTTAGTAAAAAAATTGAAGACAAGTTGCAAATAAAGACCTTTGCCTATTGCTTTGCTTTTATATGTTTTATTTTAAATATGGTTAAATATTAACGTTATTACTATAAAACAGTAAATATTAAATTAAATATTTATTATTTATTTTAGATTTATTATTAGTTATTTCTTGCGACATAACTTCAAAAACTTGAAATTGAAAATTGTTTTTATTTACATTTTTTTATTGAGAAATTCAAATATTGTGACAGATCTTTCCTTTATAGACAGACGCATTATAAATATTTCAACAAAAATTCGCATGGAGTTTCGCCATTGTACTTTCCCTTTTTTAACCCTAAAAATCAATTTTTTATGTTTCGTATGTATTTAGTATGCTCACCTTACATACAATGTTTTATTACATTCCAAATAATTTTCGTGTAGAACTCTGTCGTATCTGATCGATAGTACCGGTACTCTGTCCGTAGTGCGGTCACGTGCGAAATAGTACTTACTACAACAGCACGATACGAATGCCAAACAGAAGAAAATCTGAAAGCTCCATACAAAAATATATAGAACAAGATGCCTCTGCTCCATTTACCTAGTGGTATGTAGTAAAATTATAAAAAAAATTTGACTAGATTACAAAATACACAGCAACATAAATAAGTACCATATGTTCATATTAAAATATCATTCTTTATTAAAACATCTCGCATATTTGCTGTGAATGACTAGAATGAGCCTTCAAAAGAAAGATTCGTTGATATTCATTCTTTTTCTAAATCATGAATCAGCTTACCCTTCCTGACCAGTTTTAGAAATAATGGTTTATATTTATTTAAGGGTTATGTTAAAAATTAAATTTTTCCTTAATGATCCGAGCACGAACGAATAAGTACGTATTGTTTTTGTCTAACATAGTTACTGGAAGCGAAATAAAAATAAATTCACTGTTACATTATTATTTTGCCGAACCCTGTAACGATATATTTTTAAATATCGTGATAAAATTGTTATAATTACACGGTCCCTTCCATTAAACAAACAAGTTTATATATTACTTGCTGGTACCCGCGACTTGGTTTGCACTACTATTTTGAGTAGCTTATATATTTATATATTATTCTGATGCAGATGAAGCTATATTATTGTAAAGTTCCATTAAAATCCATTCAATAGTTTTTACATGAAAGAGTAACAAACATCCATACTTACAAACTTTCACGTTTATAATATTAGTAGGATATTATGTTAGGTTATATATTTTTTTTTGTCGGTGGTGGAGATAGGGAGAGGTATTGTAACCTCCCCCGAGGAGGGCTCCCCTGTATCGGCGGGGGAGCGGAGGCTGTGGTTCCCGGAGGCTCCCTACATGCCTGAGGAAGGCCATCCCTGAGGTTTTTAGTGGCCCACATAACCACCGGCTTGCCACAGCCGGGGTATGCAACTTAATGCATATTCCTCAGGGGGAACAAAAAAAAAAAGTTGACTTCGCAGTTTCAATCACTGGAGATCTATTGTACTACCCCATATTTTCCATCCCAGTCTACTATCTAACCTTCGCCATCTGTACAATACATGCAATATAGGTAAATATTCATGCCTGAATTTATTTTTTTATTTAGCTAGATTTTAATTCCGCTATCCAGAATGCTAGTACTCTAAAGAGGTATAAATAGCAGTGCCTCAGTTATTGAGGATTTCAGATGAACTATCGGGTTTGCCGAAGACCAAGATCATTGCTGCCGCATGAAAAACGAATAGCCAACCTCATCTCGTCGTGACTGATCTACGGGTGAAGTTTCAGATCACCACACCAACTCACACTTGCCTTGGGTGTAATACAATCCAAACGCTTCTTTTAAAAGAAGTCTCTGCCTATATTTGATATTGGATTAGTTAGACTCATACTATAAAAAGCTCCCTCATTGGAATCACATAACGTGAATCATGTTCACAGTAATTTGAAGAGGATTTATCTTCCTTGTATTGAAACTTGTAATGAAAACTTGTCTTTAGTTTCTCATGAACGAAAAAATATAGATGTTATATTTTTTATGGCCACAATTTATAGCATCTTAACTCAGATACGCTCACTGCAAAATATAGGGTTCTCCCTAGAATATCCACATCAATCATCCATCAGCTTTCATCAAATTTAGTAAATCACAAAATCAGAGATTTTGTCTAGTGCACTAGACATGTACAATAGTGTAGAAATCATTTGAAAGAACCTTGAGGGCAGAATATATTATAATTGTTTATATCCCAGCAATATTCAGACATACAAGAAAATAATAAAAATATGCCATATGTACAGCGTTGTGCTTTGAATTATGGATCTGCACATATATATAAGATAAAGATATAATATAATATTAAGTTATTCAATGTCGATACTGTCTGGAAATACATAGTACATACGTTATTAATGTCGAATCTTACATCTGCAGATTAAAGAAGAATAAAAGAAATATTCCTATTAATAAAATAAATATGGGATGAAAGTAATAAGCACAAAGCTCTTCGACCTTGCGTCCCTGTATAAGAAATCTTGAGTATTATCAATAAACTTAAGCTAGTCTTCATAAGAAAAGTAATAATACTGAGAAACTACTCAGGGCCGTAGAATAAGACACTGGCTGTAGTCTAAAAGTAATAAGGCCGAGATTATTGGAAAGCAATTTAAATAATGTTTGTGGAAGCAGCTTTTATTATAAAGCTCGGATCAAAGTGGGTATAATATTTATTATAACTTGATTTATTATAAATTTAGAAATCAAAACATATGAATTGTTATCTCAAAAGTGTATCTAAAAGGAAGTTGAATTCTATCTAATTAGGTAGAGATCTCATGGTATACAGTAGTTACTTTAATTAATAATATAATAAAAGTAGGTATATTCTTATAATATTGCTCACGTACTGTTTTATTTTAACTTTGAAACGGTTTTTCGTTATTTAAAATAAATATACGTACATATATTTATAATAATGTATTTTTAATAATGATGTTCTCGGATTACTAGTTCTATTCGATATTAAAACATGTCTTTATCGGATTATTTTTCTTTTTAAAGAAAGATTATTAATCATGTTGCTGTTTAAATATTTTAAATTATTACATATTAATAATCATCATGATATAAAACTCGATTTTAATACCTAAGCTGTAATTAAACTTTATCTTAGTATTTCATACGACTAAGATATTTTAAATAACTTTTTCTAAGAGTTGAATTAGCTATAATATAGCCTAGCAGCTGCTGCAGAACCGCAAGCTACCTATACCATTTTAAGTCGCGTTTTCATTCTATAGTAATGAGCACGTGAGTTTTACCAAACATAAAAAGAAAAAGAAGCTTGTTTTCAAATCTTTTGCTATAACTATGTGTCCCAGCAATCCCATTTAATACATTTCAAGCTCTGGTCTCGGTATTGGTTTTGGAGTCACGAGATTCGATTTGCTTTTCGTTTATCCAATTTCATATGAGTGACGCGCACCAAGGGTAAAGGAAAACATCGTGAAACAACCTACATACGCTTGTGATGAAATTCAAAGGTGTAAGTGAAGTCGACCGAACTAATTAGAGTAGATTTGTGCCCCTTGGTGAGGCGTATATGAGCGTACTAGAACCACAGTATACGCTGCTAACTTGTAACATAGTGTGACGTCTCAAATACCAGTAATTTCTCTCTTTAACACACCCTTCAAAGCAAGATGACCCTGGTAATGAGACTTTGTCCGGTAGACATCAAGACTTGCTGGATCTTGAGGTAGTAATATTATTTTGATTTAAATTGTTCTATTTATAAAAACTTTGCAACGGAACAACACATACTATTTTAAAAATGAATCAATCCCACGCTTTGTGGTTTAGTCATGAAAAGGGACAGAGCTCAAACAGTTTATTAACAGGATGTTGATAATAACATAGAGAATGTTCGCACCGGATGTTGCTACAGTGCTAGGAATTTGACAATCCATTATTTGTCAATCTATTTATTTAAATAATCGAAGGATAGTTCTTAAAGAGTATTGTTGTAACTTATAATTACTTGCCGTGAATGAACACTGAAATTGTTTCGTATTAAAATAAAAAAACGAATGATTACTATTTAATACACATATTATATCTAACAATAAGCATATGTTTATAATACAAAGCTATGGGTTAGTTACCAAGTTACATTTAACGTACAATATTATTCTGTACACTGAAAAAGCAGTTTTCTACAATTCAATAAGAACTTATTATAGATAAAATAATTGTCACGTCTACAAAATATATGTGACATTAATCAAAAATATTGTATTATACAATAAGTAATTTGTAAAATATCTATTGGAATATAGTTAAATATGATTTTGCATTCATTACCATCGCATCGTTGTGAAAATGAAACTATTCTTTTTAAATCGTTTAGTATTGTTTGCGCGCGTGGTCTCCGAGCTCCGAGTCTTGGTTGCAGAGATCGGGCGAGCTCTGTCTCCGCCGGCATTGATTGCGGCAATGCTGGCGGACGAGGGAGGTTGGAGGGCTGTGGCCTCCTTCTGTGAAGCAGTGATGCTCCAGAAGGAGGCCGCCGAGCGGGAAATGACCGATCCCGCTCGAAGAAGGCGGCGCCGGGCTCGGTAGCACTGCTGCGGGGCCGCCGCGGGTCACCGGCGGGTGCGAGGTAGTCGCGTCCGCGGATACGGCGACCCGGGAGGGACCACGGCCTTTCCGTGGCCGGGAGGCGTCGTCGGTGGAGGAGATCGGGGTAGGTAGTGTAAGCCTCCTCCGAGGAGGTCTCCCCTGTATCGGCAAGGGGGCGGAGGAAAAAATAGCATAATAATTACTATCGATTCTGTGTATGTTCCTAAAAGAATTCACAGGAATTTAGTTACGTATGCATGTATTATTACTGCATATCTTATAATGCACATAACTGAGTAACAAGTGCCGCATCGAATTATTAAGTGGTCACACTTCATATATTAGGTTAGTTTCGCTAGGGAGGTTTGTATAACACGTTCACATATCAAGATATTTTTAAATATGTCACTTAATATTATTGGTATACGTTCAAACTAAACTTTACAAAGATATTAGTGAGAAACTCTACACCAGCTCCCGTAGCATGGGCAAAGAACCCGCCATCTTGAATTTCATTTTGGCAGTTCAAAGTGATAAAGTACTCTTTCATATCGCGTGTTTCAATATTTATAGGTGTTTTTTTTTTTAAATAGGTTCTGCTGCAAATAATCGACGCTCGTATTGCCGTATTTTGGTTTGAATGGGCAATTCGCTTGTTTGTCAATATAAATGCAATATAAAACCGCCATAGAAGAATAATAAAAATACAAGCAATAACATACAATAATAACAAACCCAAGAATTAATTATTATACGAGTATGTAAGAATAGTGTAGTTCATAATAATCATAATAATAAGATAGTTGTTCGTTCAAACTTCGAAGCAGATTCAGACATGGCTATGCAAGAGCGGGAAATCGAATCTATCATGTTTCTATTTCATTTAACTACATTTTGTAACATAATCAACAGGTACAGAATATATAATTATCATGATGACTTTAAATTTTTCGAAATGAACTATACGACTGCAAAATTAAACCAAAATCACCTGTATTCAACCTAAATATTTAGGTACCTACTCTTATCGACGTCAAAGCAAGTAACTATATGAATGTAAGTAAAAATAAGAGAACACAAAATATTGAAAGTCCAAATATGTACAAGAAAATAAAATACTATACCTATTTAGAAATTTGAGTGATCTTTCCTGTATAGAACAGAAAGGAATTCTGAAATACTGTTCTAAATAATGTTGTTACTAAACATGGTTTAATAAAGACTGTTCCTAATTTCAATGATCGTTTAGATAATCGCTTAATTTATAATTAAATCCTTTACTCATTAGTGTCGTTGTAGCATGATCTTTAAATTTACACAATGGAAACTCAATGACACTTTGTTGTAGCTTATTAATAATTTACATTTATCCACGAATGTGTTAGTTTTATGGAGCCTGTACATTGGATCGAAATGTTTATTTTTTTATTTGTAATGGATTTATATTATAAGACTAACAAGTACTGGAGAGCTACTGCTATACCTCATTTCAGATTTGTAGCCCGCAAATTCTTTCGTCAACAATTGCCGTTGTATTATCGTGATCGGATGATTAATAGGACCACGAGGGAAAATTCTTTCTTCTAGACCCATTACCAATTTCTGGTAGCATGTTGCAGTTTCAAATAAAATAAAAATTAAATTTCTAATCTCTTAACTTGCGTTATAAATAAATCAACCTAATTTAACCCAGAAATAAGCATTACAACTAACAGGTTTCACGCAGCGTGTTAGAAAGTATATTTTCGATACTGTCACCTCTGTTACCATGTGGATGACATTGATGAATTTAAAAATATAATGGCCGCTGGAAATAGCTTGTAAGCCAGAAAGCCGCGTTCGGGATGTACCGATTTAATGTTGGAAGTAATTGAATATAGGGTCGGACCTTCCGCTGAGTGCTATTCAATATTAAGGTTTTGTTTTCAGCTGGTCGCGCGATTAGGTTGCGAATTTCGTCCTTTGAAATCAAATTTCATGAATGCTTCTTCCTTAGTGTGTTTTCGCAATTGAAATATGTAAACGTGGTCTTGTATGTAGCATCATAGTGGCCTCTTCTAAATATGATAGGGGATGCTTCAGACATGTGATATTGATGCAAAAAACAAATTAAATAGCTAATATCAATTATTTATAATGTAATGAACTGTGTATTATTTAGTTAAGCAGCAACATTTGAACCACTATGTCCCGGCGTAAATGAAGCGGTAGGAAGTGAAATCACTAGTTAATGTCACTTTATATTTTATGTCACAAGTTAGTAACGTATATTTTGATTATGTGGGGATTGCTGATAGTATTATAGGCTACTATAACAATTTTATATATATTAATTAAATGTATTATATTAATATATATAAAATTGTTATAGTAGTAGTATATATATATTAAATGTTATATATATTAATTTTTAATAATAATTTAAATTATATTAATAAAAATATGTTTTCTAATCGTTAGTATAAATTGTCTATTGTAAATGTATTTTGTATTTTTTTTTTTCATAATAATAGTTCGAAAACATGTCTTAAAAATATTACTGAAAAGACAAAACATGGCATTACTTTCCTACGCCTTTAACAACATGTATACTGAACACTGAGCTCTGATGTAAAAATGAAGGAATACTGAAAGCTCAAAAAAAAAAATCATATTAAGAGACTATATTGTGTCGATTGTAGATAAGTTCAGAATATATTATATTAGAATATTTTTTGTCTAATTCTTTGACGTATAGTAAAAAATTTTATGGAAAATATGTATATCGGTTTATGTACTCCTTTGTTTTTAATTATATAAAGTTAGAATAATATTTGATCCTTCAATCCTTCAAAGTCACATTTCAGTTCACACTTGAGCATTTTTTCATGTGTATGTGTGTTTTGAATTTTAGCACGGTATAGATTTTAATGATTTCACCTAATCGGCATTATAACTACATTTTATCTATAGAGCGCTGTTTGTTTTAATCTTCTTTAATTATATTTTTTTATTTTCTAGTACATTGAAATCCTTCACGAAGTGCACCTAGAAGTAATTACACATTTCCTAAGTGTACATGGATCAACACATGGAGCTTACTTGCATAACTCATTTTCCGTGCCGCTGACCGTGCGTGTTAATATGTACCAAAGATTAGCGGCAAAACGCCCATTGTCACATTTACAATGACAAGAGAAATTTGTATGCCATTGTTCTCTTTGTCATTTCTGTATTATATATTGTGACGGCCGTATATTTTATATTTCAAACTATTAATATCCACATCGTAGTTCACACGAAAAAATGGTTTCGAAAGTCCTCTTGTTAGTTCTACTTCTGAAATTTTGCAAGTCAAATGACATTAGCAGCCCCAATACGGCCATGAAATGGATGGCGAGCAAAGGGGTATTAAACAGAGTGTCATTCCCTAGGTGGAATTTTGATGGACTACTCAATAAAGCGAACCCGGCAAATAAACGCGAGTCTGGATTTTGGCCGTCATCGCAGAAAGAAAGCAGATGTAAGTCCACTAATTTAATTCCTGATCAAATGCAAATAATTTATTTCGAATAAATACATCCATCAAAAGATATATCGTACTTTAACAGCTATTCTATTTTATTGAGAATCTGCTAGGTTGTACTGAACTTAAAATATAAAGGGTAATTTAAAAAGCTCATAACCCAACTGCATTAACAATAACAAGAAAGCCGTCGCAATCGGAACTCATTCTAAAAATTCTGCCGTCTAATCAGTAAATTGGAGTAAAATGCTAGTGCTAGAGATTATAACACTGAAATCTATAGTTTCGAATCAAAATTTAGAGATGACAATTGACGTTTCAACAAATTGTTAAATTTACCATCAGCAAATACAATACAGTATTATAATTTATATAATTATAAAATAATAAAAATAATTTTTCAATGAAGCTTTTAAAATTATTTCTAAGTTATTCTTTTAATGTTATTTCTAAGTTATTCTTTTAATGTTATTTCTAAGTTATTCTTTTAAAGTTATAGCTTATTTACGCTTGCAAATTATTAGTTAATAGACGTTTTCACAACCCGCGCGCTAACAACGTGTAGGTACGGCTAACAAACATACAATTAACTGATTCCTACCGTTTTAAATGCAATGTCGCCTGATTTGATCAATATTATCACACCGACAAATATTAAGCAGAAATTAAATGGAAGGTTATTTTTATTTATTGTGACTTCATAATATCTTGATCGTAAAAAGGGCATTTTCAAATAAAAGTTGTTATGTTAAAGTCAATTCGAATCTATAATAGTATAACATAATATTCATTTGTTGCATATAAATAAGAAAAATTATTATTTTGAATAAAATGTATAAAAATGTCCATCTTCGATTTCGATGTATTTTCTTGATTTAGCGATGTCTCTGGCGCTGTCATTATTATGACGTATTGTGTTTTTAAGCTTAACTAATATTTTGAACCCTCAAATATAATAAAGAGTTGAATCGGATGACCTAGCTGGCCAAAGAACATTTGCATTATTAGATATTATGAGTTTATAGGTGTTCTTTGAAAAACGTAATACATCTTTTTTATCCTATGGTGATCGAGAGGTAACAATTCACAATATATCATCGCAATTTATGTATGGTATGGTATTCGTAGAAACTATTATTTTGAATAAAAGTGAATGTAGAGGTGAAGCAAACCATGATTTTCAATTTTAGAAAAAAAATAATATATACTAATTATCAGTAATGAGGCAGAAATAGCTTTTTTTAATTCTTAGACGTTACTATTTTAATGTGTGTTAATGCCAAATCCCAACGCCCATAAATAGTACAAAGATAATATACACTTCTTATGATCTACGAAAAGTGGCAATAATATAATTTAGAATTGGAGAGCCATTCACGCTTCTCATATAGCGAGCGCCACTCAGGGAATTTACGAAGTATCATTCGTAAATTCCCTGAGTAGTGGAATTTACACAGGTCATAGTTGCACCAACCGCATCACTTCAAATCTTCATATTAGTAAAATTATTACTAATCACCCCTTCAACTTGTAACAATTACTAACCTACATATAAATTATACTTTCCAAGCACAAATTGAATTATTGATTATAAAAATAATTTTACAGTTTTGTCCCTTTTCACTGTGGTGACATTTCCTAACGGGGCGTGTGCCGGCGCATCCGGTGACAATGGTACCTGTATGACTGCGCGAGAGTGTTCGACGCGCGGAGGTTCCGCCAACGGCCAGTGCGCGAATGGATTTGGATTATGCTG
Organism: Scirpophaga incertulas; assembly: GCA_036419045.1. Taxonomy (NCBI): domain Eukaryota; kingdom Metazoa; phylum Arthropoda; class Insecta; order Lepidoptera; family Crambidae; genus Scirpophaga; species Scirpophaga incertulas. The sequence goes on along the minus strand of CM071626.1, from coordinate 10,674,867 downwards.
CATTTGTGAGGACATCAGACTTGATAATTAAAGCTATTACTTGTATAGCTATAAGTTGATTTTGAGTTACTTATTATGTGCCGTATACAGTATAAGTACACCTCATTTTGTTAAAAATTAAAGTATTTCTTATGATATTAGGAACAATAACAGCACCTTGCTCGGCGCAATGTAGGTTCGCGAACGTTAACTATCAATAAATTCAGCCCGTGCTACACTCGTAAGTAGCTATGTGTAATTTAAAACACATTAAATTACGAGAAATTCCCCGTATGCTACTCTCAAGATTAAACCAACAAACAGTTCGTAGTGAGTTACGATGTACGTTTGTATGACTAACTATGCTCAAAAGTATTAACATAATTACAAGTATTAATAGATACAGACCGCGGAGCTTCCGAAATGCTCCAATTGTTAACGTTTAATAAGCAATAAGTGATTTCAAGTTAATAGTTTAAATTAATAACTTGTAACATATGGGTTTTAAACGGTTTTCGTGACTAGATTTTGTCTCTATGTTATGACCTACAGAAAACCTAAATATTAAATCACCAGGAATCACTTATGACATTTAATAATGCGTACTACTTATGTTCACCAGTTGGTCCAAATTAGGTATATATTTTCTTATAGATATTAACTGTTCCGAATTCTATTAACAGACGTTTTGTTCTAAAATACTAATAAGAAACGGTATTGTCATAGTTATGACTTCATGCGGCAGTTCCACTTCGGAGAACGGTACATATTTTGTGAATGCTGGGTACCCTTCATCATATGACGGTGCTGGATCATGTGATCTAACAGTCATTAAATCGCATCCCGACGTCTGTCAAATAAGGTGAGGTTTGTTTAAAAGTGATTTGATTATTGTATTCATTCTAAATTAATTTTATGAAAACTAATTTTATATTGTTTAACAGTAACTGCATTCAAACACTTATTCCACATTTATTATTGTAGTGACATCATAAAACACCTTAATTTTTTTCGGGTAGCTTCAAGTTTTATGTTGCTAGTGTACCTTTGACTCTAAAAGTACAACAAATAATAAAGATGAAACTTAACCATAAGCATATGACTGTAACACTTGTAGGCTTAGATGCTAGATAACTCTGCGCTTCTCTGTAATGATGTTGCTTGACAATAGGCTATTTGACAATGCGAAAAATAAAGTGTCAATTACTGTTAACAGTATAAATTAAGAGTTAAAAAATGATTATTTATTAACGTAAGTTGAAAATAATGATTAATTTATTTTAAAATCCGTAAATAAAAATTGCATTTTTTAAACATTTGTCACGTGACACAAAACGCTCCTGATTGGTCGAATTTATCATGACGTCACTTGCTTGTAAACTTCGTTTGCCTACTTGTGTTGCGCCTAGTTGTGGTAGATTATCTCCGTTATATTAAGATTTTCTGTATTATGCATTGTTTTTTTTTGTTTATTTGCACTATTTTACAAGTACTTTCAACCATGGACAACGATTTTGTAAAAGCAGACAGCAGAAACCTACCGCAAGTCGACGCAATCATGGTCGGATTATTTTTCAAAAATAATTCAGACTTTTATGCTTCGGAGCTAAAAAATGTAAAAACAGCAAACTAAGTATAATTACACTTTACTGGTAACTTAAATTATATCATAAAAAAGTGAAATAATGATGAACTTCTACAAGAACTTATATAGGTTATAAATAATTAAGTTTGTTTGGCACAATTTCGTGAACATAAACGATAATTTGTTCACGTTACGTCGGTTATTGAATGTCTTCACATTGTTTAACAAGTTCCATTCTTTGCCGTTTGACAAATGCAGATCGGGAAGTACCAGCATCACACATTCTTTTAATGCGATCTGGCTGACAATGAAATTTAAAAGACAGAACTTTATCTTTTAAAATTATTTTCTGACTGAAACCCATTTTGTACTGATAGTAATTTGCCATGTCATTTTCCATTTGTAACGAACAAACGAGTTTTAGTCGGGATCTTTTAGTGTACTGCTTATTCAAATCATAGGACTTTGTTTGTTGGTTGCTACAAATTTTAACAAATATTATGGAAAACAGCGGAAATATTCGAAGTGAGTTGCAAGAGACATTCCGTTAAAAACATTAGAGGTATTAAAACCCCAAATCAATAACGAAAATATTAACATTCTGAATGTAATTAATTATTACAAAATATAAATATTATGTTTACTTACATCGAAATGGTCTTCACAAAATAAAATATTAGTACTATTCGCTATGTCATTATGATCCCTCCGAGAAAGTAGCAACCACTTTCGGCGCACTTCGATATTCTTTGGAACACTTACAAATAGTTTTTCCGGAGTTTTTAACGACGTATTTGTACATTTTGGAATTGCACACCATTTGTAACTCATTTTGTTACAAAAGTCACTGATAAAAAGTAAATCCAATCGCTTTGTTTACAACAAACAAATATATATGCCAGTTGTCACAGATCAGAATACAGGCAAGTGACGTCACCGACCTCATTGCAGCGCCATATTGTCAAAGTAGCGTTTTGGCACACTATTTAAATATTGAATTTTCAATTCGATGTTTTTCAGCTAATATATACCAGAATTAAAAATATCAACTTTTACTGGGTTCCTTAGACTCTACTGCATAATATAAAATGAATTTTAAAAACCTGTCAAATAGCCTATTAAGTGAAAATTACAAATAGGCGTATCAATCATAAGAAAGGTAAAACTTGACGCGCATTTGCGCTAGTTTGGATACCGCTGCTGCCTTTGATCGTCCACCGCTTAAATCCAAATAGCCACTAAGGCAAAAGGCTTTGAAAAGAGTTGATCGCTCCGGCATAACGCGATATATTGCATCTATACTAATCCAAAAGACACTGCTATTAGCCAATCCTTAACTACTTTTGGCACCATCGTAGTATACAAAACAAGACATAACCTATACAGGTGACCAAAAACTCTACAAGGGGTTTCGAATTACCTACCTAACGGGATTGAAGCCAACCTCACTGCTCGCGGTGTACCATGCAAATTATTAGATGAGAAGCTCTGTATCAGCGAAGTGGACGTGATCTAAATTGACAAATTGGCAATAAGCCTCCCCCATTTGGATGAGTCCTACATACATACATACACTCACGCCTTTTTCCCATGGGGTTAGGCAGAGATTACGTCTTTCCACTTGCTACGGTCTTTACATATCTCTTTCGCTTCATCTACTTTCATAACATTCCTCATACATGCTCGACAATATTCTCGCTCGACGGTACTTCTGACCTGGCCTTTTTTGAGGACACTTTCGATTTGTTCGAAATATGTTCGCCTAGGTCTTCCTCGTCCCGTATCTCCACTCACTCCAGCTTCATAAATCATTTTGGTCAGTCTACTTTCATCCATCCGTTCCACATGCCCAAACCACCCAAGCATCCCTTTCTCTATTCTTGTCACGAGTCCTACAATTAATGCATAATGGCTAAGATGGTGAGGATTCTCTACCTCATGGAAATAATGCATTTTTTTTCATATAAATCGACTCAACTTCATCACTTGATGTCATTTAAAAACTGCTTTCGCTCTCCGAGTTCCTGAGAGCTATATTTTTTCTTATTTGTAAAAAAGTAAAAAAAAAGTAACTTTTGTGTATTTTTTTAATAAGCTGTATATTGCATATTTACTTTAAGTTTAAATCACTATATGTCTCAATTTTGTGAAACTTCCTTTATATAACTTTCCTTTAATCTTTGCACTATGACTGTCCATTGTTACCGTGTTCTCTTTGTTTGTTATATTAACATTTAAGTTACACAATTTAGACGTTAATATGACAAACAGCGCGAGATACAATCAAAACATGAACACAAAGCGAGTAATTTCACTTTTCCATGTGATGTAGTTAACCAAATAATCCAATTTAGACATACCAATGTTCGTAATCTTTTTTATATTACTATTACACTGTACATTTAACGAGGTAATTACTAGGCTGAGTTTATAGATTTACCTAAGCTATTGCTATACCTAGAAAATATTTGCCCATTACAAAAATAGTTACCAAACTTATTTTACCTTTACGAAGTTATTGTGTATAAAATCCTTTGTCAGATATTTTGAATCAGTCCCGAGTGTTCTGAAAAGTAGTTCACTTTGTATTCCTGGGGAATTCGATTTCGGAATTCGATTTAAACGGATTAGTAGAATCTGTTGGACGTAGTTACGCAATTAGGAATCAATCATTCATTCTACAGAACACTTGAATTTATCTACCAAACCTATGTATTAATTTTGATAATAACATTAAATATCAGCTTCCTAATCATACATTACTCATTATTTACTGAATGTTGATTGGATCCTTTCTATGTAGTTACAATCCATTATCTTTCCGCTATTTGGAGAGTAACCGCGATGTGAACGCGTGAAAACATGACAGTGTTATTCATTTATTCAACAAAATTTCATAATTTCAGACTGGATTTCAATAGATTTACTATTGCTGGACCAGAACCTACGAACCATGTGTGCAACCAAGACCAATTTATTGTTTCCGGAGGAAATCCCATCCCAACCATTTGTGGAGTCAACCAGGGCAGTCACAGTAAGTAACTTATATTTACCATACCGCAGATAGAAAGTTAAAAGATGGTTTGACTATAAATGAAATATTACTGAGACTTGCAAAGTAAACTGGCTGGCGCAACACTGGCGGGGCAATATTGAAAATAATTTGCATTTTATTTTCCACGTAAGTAAAGTAGAACGTAAATTTCCATGTTCTTCTAATATTAAAGTACATTGACAACATCGTCGCTGAATTATCAACAAAATTGAAAAAAATTCGCAAAATCAACGTAACGTAGGAACATATTACTTTATTTTTTTAATAAATTTTGCAGATGAAAAAACGAATTCAACTAATTGAACTTTATACCTTGAAAGTGTGTGTGAAAAGAACAGTTTCGACAAATGTTTTCTAAATAAACGTTTATTGCACTGTTCAATCAATAAGCGTTTTTATTTTCGAGCTTCACGCAATTACAATGTTTGACCGGAAGCTTACAGAAGCGACAAATCTATAGTTAGCTGCACATTGCTACAGAAACATTATTTTCTCCACTCCTGTTTTATTTATTTACTTACTTAATTTATTACTTACATATATTCTCCTTTACATTATATTTTCTATAACAGCACTTACAACGACGACAGTGATGACGACATTAGCTAACAAAATGTGGGGCCATAGATTACTAGAACATAGTCTGAAGATTTACAAATTTATTTTAAAATACCCAAGAAAAAGTATAAATTCTTAAAAGTATAAATCAACGCTTACGTTAAAACTGCGCTGACAGTACATAGTTAAACGGCGCACGGAAAATATTCGCGATCAATCCTTCCTCGTCATTCTGAATCTGTGACCTTAATTACCTCGAAACGCTCTCTATGTTGAAATTTTTCGAAGCCTTTGGCACATTACATCCACCAAAATTTTATTATCGCACCTAATAATACGATGGTGATAGTTTGAGTATTTTAAATTTAATTAATAAATATGAAACATCCAATAGTGCCAATATTAAAAGGAAGTTATTAATATACGTATCTTATAATAAATAACTACAAGAAATGACATAAAAAAATAATAAAATATATGCAAGAAGGCCCGTAGAATACTGCAATATTAGAGAATGAAAAATAAACCACGATTCTTGATATAAGCCTTTATTTCAGACTGAATTGTCAAGTTGACAACGATATACAAAATATAACAAGGAGAACACAACATAAAGTTCCTATTTTGAAAGATTTCAATATAATTCAATAGTTTGCCCAAATAATTCGCCCTGTTGACAACCAATTGCAAAAAAAATTGCTTTTCTTATTTACTTACTTATTGGACGGGGAGCTATAACACTAACATTTAACCCCTTTTATCGCATTTTTGCCACATATTGCTGCGTTCCTTCTCAGCAGTTCAATGTTAAGTTCACGAATACTCAACAGTGAATTTATATATATTTCAAAAGAAATCACAAAATAAAACTTAATCAAAACCACATCACTCACTTCAAAAAACAAGATACAGTCACGGCCAGAATCATCTTTATGAGCTATTAAGTATTGTACTCTGTTAAATCTAATCTTTTTATTTGATTATGGGAGTCTGACGGTTAAAAGGGAAGAAGTAGCTGATGTCATAGGCACATCAAATGAAAGAAAATTTTTAGAATATTTTTCTAATGTATCAGCAAAATAGCATCCGAAGCTCCTTTCAATAGAATAGAAACGTACTTGATTTGTAAATTCCTGCTACTTTTAGAAGCCTTATCAAATTTTTTTTTATACTTACTTTTAATCTTGAACGAGACGTGAGTTCATCATCATATGCCAGAAACAGAACAATAATTTAAACAGATATTTAGTGGCTCTCCACGTCGTAAAAAACTAAATTAAAAATAAAGTCATAAGGCAGTATTTTGCACAAAATGTTGATTGAGAGGGCATTTCCTTCAGAGAAAATGAGTACCTACAAAAATATGCTGCTCTAATTCCTTATTAATATTCTAAACTATAGCGTCGTTTGTGCAAACCGCTAAAGTTATAAAGAACTGAAATGTTGATTAAGAAAATGCCCTCTCACTAGGATACACATGTATATTCACACTTCGCATAATCTGTGACCATCGAACTATCGGCTGTTCCATAATTAAAAAAAAATAAATGGGTGGATTGAAATTTTTACGAAGAAGTTGAACTTAGGCAGTTGCTTGGGTTTAGGAAAAAAAATATTATCCTGTGTGAGCATATGAAAATAGATGGAAATAGTGTAATTGTTAATTATTCTAACATAATGAGCGTTTGTTTCAGTGTATGTCGACGCAGGTGTAGGTACAACTCAACCTGTAAAACTGACATTTGTAACTAGCGGAAACTCATACGAAAGAATTTGGAAGGTCAAAATCACGCAGATTCCATGTAGCAGCATCTACAAAGGTAAAATATAATAAGTACCTAATTATGAATTTACTTAATATTTATGAATTTTGTTCTTTTTCAAGGTTTTCCTTTACTAGATGTATAATTATAAACCGCTCAAAGCCCGACATCGTTGGGCAGTGTCTTTTGAACGTCTCAAGTCCGACACTGTTGTCGGCAGTTCCTAAGCCTTTGCAATGAGTTTTTCACATTCTACCTACGGTACCTGTATTATCAGCTCCTTGACTTGTTCCAATGCCCAATCATATACCACACTCTATGATCATAGTTTCATTAGCAAGCCTTTCATTCTATTTTTTTTATTATTCCTTTTTTACGGCCATTCCCCCTCTATGTCTTAATTCACACTGTCACATGTCATATTAGACCGCACCATGATTGCTTTAAGTATTCTAGTAAGCTGTAGTTTATCTATTTTGATATCAATATATTTTGATTACAAAATTGACAGCGGTTTCAAAATAGTCATGTATAGATGTTAGATATTGCGAAATCAACATAATGTAAATGAAACTTTTATTTATAGAATAAGATTAAAATAAATATATGTGATACTATTGGAATGTTGCGGTTAGAATATCATTCCTTATTATAAATAGGCTTATTTCGTAGATAAAATCTTGCGCATGCGCGAAGACCATAATCGTCTAATATCAGTCTTTTTGGTATTTGCCTTGGTCGTTCCTATCGATCGAAATGGCACCTGTTCCTAAAAACCCTGAATAACACGACAGTAGCATAAAATTAGTTATATACATTAATTAAATTATTGGTAAGTGTACGAGAAAAGAAAAGAGTCTTCACGTCGTCTTCAACAATACAATGTTTATTGTCCTTGTGTGTACATTTTAATTTTAAACAATATCCAACTTGACATATAAAAATTCAAATATTATAACATATAGATATAGTGTGTCAAAAACTTACTTTAAAGTCGAGTAATTAAAAAGTTCATAACACTAGTCATGAAAAAGTTAATAACAGTAAGCTTGTTTTGTTTTTGTAAGTACCAATGTAGAATTACAATGTCGTTTTAATTCTATTTTTATTATTTATTATTATAATTATTTTAGCTAACACGAACATATCGTTCGATTATTTTATTACTCTTGTGAATAATTATTAATGATAGTAAATATGGATGATCGGAATATGGATTTTCTTATTTTTCCCAACTGTCCAAGTTTTGTTACAATGCTTGATTTGCGTATTTTCATGTCAATTATGATTTTCAATATTGCCGATTGCTTGTAGCGGATGAAGGATGTTTGCAATATTACACGGGCGTATCCGGTCAGCTTCGCTCCTTCAACTACGACCCTGCGTCAGGTCTACAGCTCAGCAACCAGGACTATGGTATCTGCGTCAGAATGGAGAGGAACTTCTGCGGCATACAATATACAGCTTGCCCTGACAATGGTATGTTAATAAATCAAGTCAAATCAAAAGTTTATTCTTCCAATAGGATTTTACAATCACTTTTGAATGTCAAAGATGCTACGCCATATATTCAAGCAAGTGGTGAAATTTTGTTAAATATTTCATAGCACATTTTTCTTATGAACTCAAATGAACACGACCTGTTATCGAAAATGAGAAGTTTAGCATGGCAGCAAATTAATGTTATTTTTAAATACACAACAAAAGAAAACATTCATGTTTCCCAAAAGTCACTGCTGTTTATCTGTCTAGCATAGAAAAAAGACAATGCATATCAAACTACTCTTATCCAAAAGCCAGTTAAGAGTAACTTGTAGTAGATGGATGTACTTAGGCGCTAGCTCTTTCAGGCTATTCAGAGCCTTCTTAAAAGAAAATAGATTTCCGCCCCACTCTTGAATATGGAAGGCGCCCTGATCAAATTCAGCGAGAAGTGAAATCTAATATCGCTGAAAATTAAGATTCTCAGGGGAGAATATCAGACATTTCTTTCTCCTTTCCTCAACGGGTACGACAAGGTCACGTGGGCAGTCTGTAGAATATTATGACGACACACATTCGCTCAATAACCCAGGTGACTTCTAAGATGTTGATATGAATAAATGTCATACCTAATAAACAATAGTTTACTGGAAAAACTGTAATAAAATGATTTGACCCTTACACACCACCAACACGAGACGACAGCTCTAGTCAACTAAGTAAATTTACAGGCATTTACTCAGAAGGGTGAGAATAATACATATATAAATTTTATTTCATATCTGTCGGCTTATAAAGGACTTGATTTCGTATACGTTTGTAAGCTTAAAGCATGAAGATTAAGTGCTGATATCTCGTCAGATATTCCAATATGATAGTGGTTATTCCGTGGCTTATATTCCCATCGCTATTCGCCCCATGTGTTAAATGTAGCTATAGTGCAACGGACGATTATATTAATGTTCATCTACTTTGCAACATTAACAAAGTATTCATCATCTATCATTACAGAAGATTATGAATGTACTCGTACATATAAAGTTATGCAAAGTTATCGATGAAGATACATCGTACTACTTATACCAGATTTTTATTTATGAGTATAGAATTGCATAAATATGGTTCTTGTCAGTAAACAGATTACAATTTTCAAGTTTACTTATACTGCTAGCCCCGTTTGGATATCGCCCCTATTTTGGTATATATCCTTAATTGAATTCATTAACATGAGTTCTTTATCTAAATCCCAGATACGAAGCCTAAACAATGCTATATTCTTTAGCCATAATAATATTAAATTGTAATGAGCGAACGGTAGTCATTAAGACTAAAAGGAATACGCAAATGATTACGAGTTTAATGTTCCACTCTAATGGTGATAAATTAACGTGACTGAACGACCTTAGGTGCCCGCTGAAAATGCTTTATCCAGTTAGGTTTGTATTTGTGTTATAATTCAAATAGAAATTACAGGTATCAGATTACTATGATAAAACGCACGCCTTGCTTACGAAAATCTGATACGAAATTTGATAATATTCTGAGCAATTTAATAAAAATTACTGTCAAATTTCTAGAAAAAACTAACACCATTACGAGACGGCAGTTTGCTAGCCTATAGCACTTAGATAATTTTTAATGTCTTTAGAATTTTTTATATGCTCCATTTCTGACGGACATAAATAAAAACAAATAAATTGAAAAATACTACTAGTTTAGTTTGCTTAATGCTACGTAAATATATATAGACGGGCTAGTACATAGTTACTTACCAGGCCTTCTTGGAATGAAAGAAACAGGTCACCAGTAAGCCATCGCAAATAAAATATCTATCACAATTTTATTATAAACCATATAATCCAATAGTACATGTCCATCAAGACTGAAAATATAATAATTTCCGAATTAATTGATTTTAAAATGAAATTAACAACTTTCAAGTGATACTCCTAGTCAGTTGTTGACACTAAAGAAATACTAGCTAGCTATAGATTGAATAGCGTCCAATATATGCTATATAAATACTTCAATAGATCCCTGAACGCTTATGTAAGGTTAACCATACGAGTACTTAACATCAAAAAAATAATTTATTTAGTTTTTAACGGAAAAAGTAGCTAACACTTAAAAAAAAAAACTACTCTTCTGATGGATACACCATATTCCATATTATTTCAGGACCCTGAAATATTTTGTGTATTATCCTATACACTGTGTAAGCACGTGTGTGTGTGTGTTAAAATTTTGGTTATGTGGACAGCAATCCGTTAACCATAAACAAATTAATAAAAAAATATTATGAATATTGTCCAGATCTTGACATTATTGAAATACCATTTAAAATAGTAAAGTTTTTGTATAAGTGATTATTTTTGAACATTTGATAATTCATAAATATAGACTTATTTATCTTTTAATAACATGTCTATGCTTATTTAAATTTTGAGTAAATTTTGAGTATTAAACTGGCGTTTCGTGTGGAGGTAACGTTTTCTTTCCATACTAACGTTTTCTAATTTATTTACTAATAACTAAGAGAATACGCTTTATGAAGTTTTTACACACATGCATTAACATTTGCTTCAGCTTATTATCCATTAGGCTCAACAATAACATAGTGTTTAAGGTGGAAAATTAGTTATCGCGAGGTTATCTATACTTATAATGAATCTATAGAGAGATGAATTCTGTACATGAAATATGTATATTTCCAAAATAACTATCAGGGGATGATTAGGCATCGATACTGATGCCAAAAATGGAATCAGTAAAATTTTTGTCTTTCCGTCTGTATAACCGTTATAGAAACAAAAATTACTCAACGGATTTTAACGAAACTTGGTACAATTATTTTTCATACTCCTGAACTGGTTATGGTATAATTTTGATCACGCTACAATCAATAGGAGTAAAGCAGTGAAGGGAAATGTTGGGAAAACGCGAGAATTTACTCCATTTTTTTAGCTTCCGTCGCGTGTGCAACCTTAATGGTTAAACAACGGAAATCATGTATGACGGAAATGTTCTCCTTAAAGGCTTGTATCCACTATAAACAAATCTGATGCATTAGGTTGCATAACTATTAAGATGATCATTTAATTATGAAAAAACAAAGTTTTATAAAATAAAAACTTTTGATTATTTATATTTTTATAAAATAAAATTGCGCAAAATAAGCCATAAGTCACGTGACAGCAAACACCAATTAAAAAGTGTTACGTCACGCCGTGCGAAACGTCAAAGTCAAAATGTCATTCCCAAGTGTCTTGTGGAAGTGCGAAAAAGAATGGGCATCATTCCTTCTCGCGAGTGTCAGCCACTTTTTACGTATCTGCTGATTGTTTGGCACGTATATAAATATTTTTTTTTGTGTTTTTATACTTGTGCTTGTATACTGGGGCACTATGCAGTACTTGTAATACGATGAATCCATTTTTTATTAAAATAACTTCACAATACCGAATATTCCGATACTAAAACAGCTGTGTTTTGCACGGCGTGACGTCATTCAAGACGCCATGACAGTCATGCGCGTTTTTGATGACTAATGTCAAATATTTAATTAAATGCAAAATTATTCTCATAAATAAGCTTTTTTTTCAAAAATAAAAATTATTTTGTATAGAATAGGCATCAAGGTATATTAGTATCTAACTACTGAAATTTAGGCAACAAGCCTAAAAATTACCCACGACATTATATATCTATCTTTTATGATTGACTCACGTGTAACTCCCGATAGCTTAGCAATTCGATCATATGTGTCTACTCTTACGTTTATAACACTCTCAGTCATTAAGATGCTACCAAAAATTACAATTGTACGCGGACGAAGTTGTAGGCACAGCTAGTAGTGAATAATGTATGAAAATCTAAAAAATAATGTAAAAAACAGTAGATACTTTTTGATTTTTTTTTTGTTTAGAATAATCTAATGCTGAGATTCAATTATAAGCTGAACTTGCACTTTAGTGGTTAAAAAGTAATGTAAAAATAAACATTTGCAATGGCACTTAAATGTACAATATTTTTATAGTAAAGTTAATGTGTAATCTGTTACAGTCAATAATAGATCGCGGGCTTTCACTCTGAGTGGCAACAGCAACGGGCCGGTGAATGCGATGATTGGATCAGGCACTGCGATTAATAACTGCGCGAATGATTGGCTACTTGTGCCATGCGCAACCAATGTTGGTCGTGTGCAGCCGGCGCAAGCGCTGTGCACCGACAGGATATGTGGGGGCACGTTTTCAGCTGAACTCTCCATGACCGCAGCTACTGTTCTCAGTGAGTAGCACACAAATCGGCACACAAACACATGCATCTATAAATCTATGCATCTATTAGCATAAACACACTATTGTACTACACAAACCCTACATGGAAACTGACTTTATACACACACATACATATACCAATAGCCATACCAGAATGAGAAGCCGATGTCACAAAGCAGCATTTTTCTCATTGCTGTGTTCCAACTTAAAAGGAAAGATTGGCAGTGATATAACTGTGTACCAAATGGGTAAGTATGTCACAAATTTGTAATATTCAATGTACACCGTGCTTTCTGTAAAGACTACAAGCATGGAATAAGTCACCTGTATCCACTTACCTTCAGGTTATCTACTTATTTATTAATATATAGCAAAAACCTTTTTTTTTTACTTTGACTGGACATTATAATTAAAATTAGAAATGTACATTCTAAAAATAAGTATATTTGATACAGTATGCGGTGCATTATCGGGATATGGGATAATTTAATAACACAACATAGAAACTTATGTAAATACCGTGAAGGTTTTAGTTCGCAAGCTGAAACCTTTTCCTGGAAATCGCAGGCTCGTGTTATAACGGTCTTTGAGTTATTACGTTAACATGTAATTAATACACGTAGTTTGTAATATAGCGAATAGCTATTTAGTTAACAAATAAACGGAAGACTAAACAACCACCATGTGACGTGAATCCTCGCTTCGGGGCACAAATGTACAGAGATTCTGAAATTAGCTGAGCAACTCGAACTATGCTATCAATTGTTCGAAATTCAGGTCATGATAGAATTTAAGCTCTGAGTTCTCTCTATTGAGGTTGTATAAGTAAAAAATATTTAATGAATAAAATGAATTACCCGAAATTTTAATTTAATCAGATAGAAAACAGCCAGCAGTTTTATGCTTCTTATATCCTTATTTATATACTTCATACACTCGTATGAAGAACATACATGATACTTTCGTTACATAACTATTTATTGAATTAGATAATTAAATGTTGTGATTAGCTAATATAAATCTTGAACCCAAATTGAAAAATGTAGGCACAAAACCGAAACAATGTTATATTGTTCAGAAGATGATTGATGTTGTCACTGGTATCATTAAATTTTTACCATTGAGCAGTTGTTTAAACTTTTATTTACGGACAACAGCACAACAATCTGTCTAAATCTGCGAAGTTTCTTAAAATTATTTTCAATTTAATGTCGTACGCAAAAAATGATTAACAAATAAAAAAAATAGGTAAAAAACTTTTTAATTTAAACGTTTTATGTTAAACATACATTGCAATGTTTAAGATAAATGTACTAAAAATGTACTAAAAACCAAAAAAATAATAAAATAGATACAGTCGTGGGAAATAAACATATGCATAGACTAGACTAAAATAAACCGTGGGGCACATTGAAACAACAACGATTGTAGACAATTGATGTGCCCCACGATTTTATTTTAGTCTAGTCTATGCATATGTTTATAATTCCAACGACTGTATCTATTTTATTATTTTTTTGGTTTTTAGTACATTTTTAGTACATTTATCTTAAACATTGCAATGTATGTTTAACATAAAACCGTTTAAATTAAAAAGTTTTTTACCTATTTTTATTTTCTAGTTTTTAGTTTTTATTTCGCATTATTCTCTTTTAAAACCTAAGTTATCCGCCATTTGTAGAGACCGCCATTTGGATTTTAATTTTATATAGTACATTATATTCTACTAGTTGAGCACTTTCATTTGATACCCATATTGATAGGATTGATTAAACCTAAGTTTTCCGCCATTTGTAGAGGCGCCATCTTGGATTTTAATTTTATATAGTACATTGTATTCTACTGGTTGAGCACTTTCATTTGATACCCATATTGATGGGATTGATAAAACCTACGTTATCCGCCATTTTGTAGCGGCCGCCATCTTGGATTTTAATTTTTTATAAGTATATTGTATTCTGCTTGTTGAGCCCTTTCATTTGATACCCATATTGATGAGATTAATAAACCTAAATTGTCCGCCATTTTGTAGCGGCGGCCATGTTGAATTTATAATGATAATGAATAAATATAATTGTATTGTCACCAAAATCCAAAGTGTATACAAAATTTCAGATAAATCGGTTGACAGGAAGAGGGTGAAATTTTGATTTACTAAATTTGACCCAAGAATGAATGAACCGGGCTGAGCTAAATAAAACCGTTTAAAAAAATATGCGAAATGCTAGTCAGTCTCACGCTCCGAGGGTTCCGCAAATAAGTTTACAAAATAAAAATATGATGTAGTTTGTTTTTTTTCATTTTTTGTGCTACATGATATTATATTATGTCAAATTTTATCATAAAAGTAGTCCCTTAGGAAATTCAAAATAAGCAACATAAAAAGCCAATCTGTTAATTGTGTCAACAAAGTAGTTGGATTTTTTTTAATTGCTGCAAAGGACTACAGACCGAAGTACTAAATATTAACTGTAACTTGATACGTCCACGTATTTACAGACAGACGGATTATAAGAGATATGTACATGACAACTGTAAATCTGAAATCTTCAACGGACGTTAGCTCTATTATTTTTTCATACACAAAATTCACAATTTTATATTTGGCAGAAATACTTTTATTGAACTTGCTTTAACATGTTAAATTCAAAAAGAAGATTGCAGTAAGTTTTTCGAGGGTGGCTTTTCTGTATCGATCCTATGCAGAGTCGTTAACGGCACTGCGCCCGTCTCATGAGAACCTGTTAACTGTCAAGCCTTGTTAATTCAGTAATTTCGCTACTCATCTTAAAAAGTTTTGACGGATTGATTATTTAGTTAGAGATATTTGTTTACTTATAATTGCAAAACAAGTAGTCACTGAAATTGCATTAGATTCAGATTACATAGAAACTTTTCTGAGCGGTCCATCCTAGTTAAATATCTAATGAGTTAAATATCTATCCTAGTTAAATATCTAGCTATATGCATTTAGATAGCAAGTATAAGACCAAATGGCCTTTGTATATTCTTATGTAGTAAATTCGTATTAGCTATAATATTAATAATTCTCGTCTGCCACGTAATCGCTTGCTTCTCTGCTACGTAAGGCAACAAAAAAAAAACATGTTTTTTTATACCAAAACCGTGGCGAAAAGATTTACGGTTGCCACCTCAAGCGCATTGATGATATTTCACAAACCTATTTTGTTGTTCGAAATCAAAGCACTGACCGATTTCACATTTAATAAATATTCTGAATCAATTTAACTTAATATAACAAATTATTTTGCAGGTACCGTGAAGCCTTTCCGATTATGGTTCCACGCTGATAATATAGAAGCCCCTATTGATATTGACAATAGAGGATTTTGTCTCAACTACGTGCAGCAGCCGTGCACAAACAATGTCGCTTAATTAAATCTAGCTTACTCGTATTTTATTAAACAAGTATTTGGTTCTTCGCCATGTTTTATTTACACCCATGATATAAAATTAGGGCTAACTTATATAACTTTTAGATAAATCTTATTATAAGTATTGTGTTATTAATATTTGATAAAGTTTTAAAATTGCTAAGGAATAAATGAAATAATGTTTTAAACGTCTTCCTCTAAATAAATAATTAACAATTAAACGACATTTCAGGGAGTGGGGAAAAAGTTTGTTTGAATGAATTCTGATAAGCAGCCTTCGCTATTATTATGTATTTCGGGCAACATTCTTAAACGGAGTATTGAAAGTTTCACCCAAACTCATGCTTTTTATAGTAGTACTTAAGTTACTGATAATAGTTAATTGACTGTACCAACTTTACGGAAATTACTAAAATCAAAAGGGCCTTAACTATAGCTATTTCCAGTAAATAATTTAATGGTACTGTTTTATTAAATCTAATATTACCTGTATATGTAGATCTGAGCTAGTAAATAAATCTTTCTTCTTTCTTCTCCATCGTCCGAAGTATAAAAAACTGGGAAAATGAAAGTGTTCATGTCGTCTGAGCATCCCAGAATAGCTCGGCCAATTTTTTTTTTTTTTTTTTTTTTTTTATTGCTAAAGTTGACAAACAAGCAGGCTGCCCACCTGATGGTAAGTGGTAACAGTCGCCTATAGTACATGTGGTTCCCACGAGATTCGCAGCAAATCTGCAAACCTCATAAGAACCACAGTGTACGTTGCCAACTTGTGACATAAGATGTAAAGTCACAGTACCCAGTAATTTCACTGCCTATCTTACCCTTCACGCCGGAACACAGCAAAGCGAACCCTGCTGTTTGGCGGCGGAAATAGGTAAGACGGAGGTACCCATGCAGACGACCCTGGTACAGAGTCTACCTCCTAGACTTACGGCCAATACTGTAAAAATTCCGTATGAACGTAAAGGAAGTCCCATATCGGCGAGTTATAATCGTGCCACACCTGGCACAGTCGTGGAAAGCAGGATGTTTATTACGATAATGGATACGTCGTATTGCCAGTGACCAGTGAGGAGAGGCTAAGAATTCTCATATACCACAGCAACCGATCAACGACGCACCGTTGATTGCGTCACTCCCTTCCCTGTCGAGACGGGTCGGCCGATGTGACTGTAACTCGTTCAACGGCGACTGTAACTTTCTATATTTTAAATAAGTGCTTACGCACTTGGTCGCGGATCTTGCGCCTTAGTTTTTAGAGCCATGAGACCAAGTCGCCGGCGACCAGACGACAGTGCGTAATGGCTCTAATGGTGCATGAAAGTTTTGACAGAGGTCGATGAAGCTATGAATGTTTGGATCATAGCAGATCGAAAACTGTAATTTCTGCCTAACCCCCACAGAAAAGAGCGTGAGTATATGTATGTGTGTAGGTTTAATTTTTTCCGAGAATCAGACATAAGTTTTATATTAATAAATTGTAATAGTTTAAGTTTCACTAAAACTCTGAGGATAAAGTGTTTATTATAAATTACAATTTTATTATAGACAGCAATTGTATTATCTTTAACTTTACATAATATTTGGCAATATTGTAGCAAGGTTTAGGAAAAAAATACCTCCTCAGAGCCCAAATAATATTTTTGTTTTATTCGCTTAACATGGGTTGTGATTTCAAGTTTGTATTGCTTCACAGTTTACTTCTTATTTATTTATAATGTGTAGGTGTTCTGTTATACAATTAAGCAAATAATTATCATCGTTTAGATAAGGAAACTTTAATAAGATACTCATCAAAAAATTCACAAATTGTTTCACATTTTCTTATACAACTCCCCCAATCCCGACGGATATTAAAACCCTTCTCGAATGTATATTTATAAGAAAACTTTGTGTTCATATCTCATAACACTCTTAACTCTGAGATGGAAATTATAAGAGTCAAAATATTAATTTTTATGAAATATAAGGTGCTTCAATGTAATAAAACGTTCATTTTCTTCTTTGTTGTATGCTTATAATAATGGTACTTAGGTTAATACTCTTAAAAGAAGCGTGTTTACAGAAAGCCGAGAACAAGGACTCATTTGTAATGATTGTATTTCGAACAAAATTGATATTTTTTGTCACAATACCCATAAAATTTATTTTATTTACAGTTATTATTAACGTTATTGAAATTAACATTGCTGTGCGTATAACGAAATCACTACATGATTTATTTCAGATTTATATCTTACCAGAGCGAAACTCTTTATAAAATTGGTTACGTATTAATAATTTAATTTGTAAATTAACTCTTTTTTAAATATATTTTCTTCTTGAGGTTAGCTTAGTGGTTCATCTGGTTCAGTGGTTACTCGTATTTCATCATAATATTATAATCCTATAATCGTATATATGCCTATTATCTGAAAAATAGATATAATATCTACTATATGTAAAGTTAATTAGTAGATACACCTATTCGAATAAAAATTATAATAATACTATTAATAATTAACTTTATTTCGTCAGTAGTAACTCGATCGCTCAGTCTTATATTATTAATGCAGCATTCTACGTATTGGACTTCAAATAAAATACAACGTAAAATGACACAACCGCCCTTCAAATGCATTTTTCTTCTGTTTTATTGCCAGCGCGTCCCTGGATAGTGCATTTTAAAAGTCTTCACTTCCAGCTGAAAAATTTAATTTCCCTGCACCGCTCCACAGCGACACTAACATAGGCTAACATCGTAACTCGAACGTAACGTAAAATTTATTATTATGGCAGTACAACATTTGCCTGGCCAGCTTTTATATATATGATCTTTAATATGATATCCTGAAAATTTTATAAAATTTTAATTTATATAAATAAATTTTAATAATTTTTTCATGAGAATTTAATTAAATGTGTTCAAACGTTATTGCTTATAAGCGTTGCCATTTTCCAAATAATCTAATACATCATTACAATATCGGGAACAGGCTTTATAAAAAGTACAGCAAAAAATTGACAAGGGTCACAAGTAAGCAGATTTTATGTCAATAGATGTAGATTCTTGGTGCTGTTAGAAACAAAACAGCAATACAATATAACTGTTATTAAGCTATCAAAACTATTGTACGCTGGTCACTAAGCAAATCATAAATAAAAATATGAGTAAATTCGTTGCTATTTTTTTTTTGTGGAGTAAATTAAAAAAAACATATTCATTATTGTATATTAATTACATAATTAATTTCTATAAAATAGCAGTAATGTCAAACAATAAGATGAATAAAAACTATTTTAAAATAATCTTTTATGTTTCAAAAGCTTTACATATAATTAAATTAATATTGTACTACTTAGGTTATTTGTGTTTCATGTTTAAAGTAATATT
Organism: Scirpophaga incertulas; assembly: GCA_036419045.1. Taxonomy (NCBI): domain Eukaryota; kingdom Metazoa; phylum Arthropoda; class Insecta; order Lepidoptera; family Crambidae; genus Scirpophaga; species Scirpophaga incertulas. Next base: position 10,655,397 of record CM071626.1, on the reverse strand, counting down.
TAGAGTTACACTACTAACTAAAAGTACAACTGATATTTCTACACTATATAATATATTAGTGTCGAATAAAACAATTGAAAAATAAGTTAAGTCGCCAGGTAACTATTTATAGGTTATTTATTAAATTCTTTAAAATATTAAAGACATCCTTTATTTACATATAAAAAATATAAAATAAATTTACTTTTATTTCGATGATAAGACAATTTTTACGGATTATGAGGCTAAAATAAAACCGTAGGCCACAGAGAGTTGATTTCTCATGAGCTTTGTGTACAAAAAAAGTGGCGAATTTATTTTGCGAAGAATTTACACATAGCAGCGCGTGATTCATATTAACCGTGAGAACGTACATCGAAGTTATGCCGACAGTAAAACCAAGAAAGATCCAGTCTCAAAATAGAAATCTTCATTCACCATGTCACTATTTTAGCAGACACATTACGTATATTATTTCTTCACACTCAACACCATCATCTGGTTTTATCGCCACAGATTAGAAAAAATAATACTTAATACAGAGTAGAAAATGAAATTTACCGAAAGACACAATCAGTTTTGTTACTTCTCTTGTTTTGAGTTATGTCTGCAATAATAACAAATTTCAGCGATAATCACCAATAAATACTTCTGACCTACCGAGCGCCGTAAATAAATATTGTAAAAGCTTTGTGCGTAGTTTATGTCCCTAGCGCTCTCTGTTGTACCGCACAGACAGCCCAACAATTCACACATCTACTGGGCTCTACATCTGGTGAAAGCGTAAGGTCGTGGATGGAACATAATCTCCGAAAAATATCTACTACCTAATCATGATTTACGTAATTTATCGTACAATTAAACAGAAAAATGATTTTCTTATTATTATTCATCATCAGAATTACCTCTATACCTACATCTTACGGCTAATTAGTCTCAAGTAGGTTCTGAATTCTGAATTCGTTCTGAGAATCATTAAGATTTTGATTTTCTATTTAAGATAATCTGTAGCAAGTGGGAGCCCGATATTTGTAATTGTAAGTATATAGATAGGCAGTAAGCTCACCTTCCTTTAAATACTTATTAAAGATATGCTTAAACTTTAATAAGAATTATAAGGCTATTACGTGCATTTTTTTTAACCGAAGACGTACTTTGATTTGATGAAAAAAATCATTAAGTAATTGTTTATATACAGTTAAATCTCTTTCGTCGTCATATTGTACAAATCACACGAGAAAATAGTTCTAGCCTGATTAACAACTGAACTACTGTCGCAACAGGGAGTTAAACTAGTTTAAAAAAAAGAAATCTCTCAATAAAGATATCATTACAATATGAAGTCAAAATTTGTTTCTAATGAATCAACTTTTCATGTCATATTTAAACATCCACTAGCTAGCTTGCTTGAAGGAAAATAAATGTACGTAAGCACGCTAACGTTGTTAATACCCTTTACCTCGATAAAATGAAGCTGCGTCGTAAAAGGAGCAAACTTTCAGCGCATGTCCTTGCGAATGGTGGGAAATGGAGTTATCCGGATAAAAGGCTCAGCCTCTCAGCCTTCGTTCTCAGTCAGCTCCTGACTGCCGTTCCGCGTACTAGTGCTCACGTTAGCGCCCGCAACATGGCACGATACTCCGATTCTACGACGGTCGTAGTCGCCGGCTCTTCAGGTATTTCAAACTCCTTGTACTTGCGTTAAAAAAAAATCGTTAGAACGATATCCTGATTGCGCAAAGGCTTCCAACCACCTTCGAGTTCCCATGATGAATTTTTAATGGCTTAGCCGACGTGACATAGATGTGAAATGTGACAAGGCTTCAGTTAATAGTCAACCGTGGAGCGTTACGGATTGTGTTTTTCTTATATAAAAAAGTATAAAATGTCGAGTCGACAAAATTTATATCCTACGATAACTTCTAGTACGATCCAAATAGTTTCTATTATAAAAAGTTTGAAAATGTTATAGCACATTTCATTGAATCGTTAGGTGGCGTGATAATATTTTCTGATGTATAACTTTGTTTTTAGCTAATGAAGATGCGGATTCCGAATCCAAAACTTGTGGCAAAATTTTGGTCGTGCTGGCGTGGATTTTGGTGATCGCAACAATGCCGTTTTCGCTGTTCGTTTGTTTCAAGGTACATACAAGTTTCTTTTTATTAATAACTATTTTGTTTATTTTTTATTATATACAGCGACTGGGTATATATTAAATATTAATAATGCATTTTATTTCATTGTTATACATAATATAGCAGTAGTGTCTTGTCTAATTGGACTATCTGAGTTTTGTCTGTCGTATATAGTTAAATACAATTATAATTTTTCACGCAGTTAATAGCATTTATAACGCATTTAATAGCTAATTCATTAAATAGCTGCTACCTAAGATTAAATTTACTGCAGCTATTAAATAATACATTTAATGTAATAATAATGGTTCATATTGATACTTTCTTTTATATCAAGTACAATATAATTTTGAACAATTATCTTTTGTGATTTAATGTTATATAATTTTGTCTTTAATTCAAATCGGCACGTTCTATACTGAGATTACACGATATATATTCATTGAATCGCCGATTCGTATCGAAGTCTTTTATCTGAAAATGAAAATATATTTCCTCTCGAGCGTCACTGACGTGAGTAAAAAAACATACCCATTCATTATCTGAAATGTATCCATACCGGGTTGGCACATCCATAAAAACTATCTTACGTAGACATTGCCAAAAATGCTTTGAACATTTTATCCATAACTTCTCACAGTATCATAAGAATGCTATATATTTATCGAGCCTTTAGGCATTGTGCTTTCTTTTTGTGTGATGCTGGCATATATAACGCCTGATACAGTGCACAAAAAATCCCTCTACCATAAAAGAGTTTTATACCCTCCTAAAGGAGCACAATTTAACTGTATTAATAAAATACTTTAAAGTGCCTGAAAGAATTTTATTTGATGATCCATTTTTATATAAAATAATAAATCTAAATGCACGTTTGAATGACTCCAACTTTAGCGGGAATTATCGAATGTACCATTTCTTTTTTACTGATTTTTATTATGCATAATACAATTAAACTATACTTTTATATGATCGAAGGAGATAATGCCAGCAATAGTAATGATAAGAACAGTATTAAGCGTTAAACTTTTGTTGTTAAATTAAATTATGAATTGAACTTTAAATATGGTATGTTAATTTCTAGACATTATTAACACTAATATGTTTTTATATAAACCAATGATTTTTTACGCAATTAATACTTAAATCCATAACCCTTAATTTTTTTTTTTTTTTGTATATACAAACCTCCTGAACCGTTTTGCTGATATCAATATAATAGTGTCACTGTTGTCAGCTTTACACTATCAAAGTTCGCATCAACATCTGAAATCTCATTTGGAGTTGAACTAATAAAATTTATGTGTTTTTTTCTTCATATTACCCGAGTGTTTTTAACTCAACGTGAGTTTATTAACACCTTCACATTTAAAAAGATACACTTTTTTAATTTCTTAATAATCTTATAAAAATATAAATTATTATATTGCATATACTTTAGTACATTTAGTACAAATAGTCAAATTTATCTAGCCTCCGCTCTAGGTTTAACCTGTCCCAAGTACATATAAATTAATATTTAACTCTCAAAAGTGGAAGATGGATCACCGCTGATTCAGACGCAATCTATATAGTGAAATATAAATATATTGGCAAATAAATATAAAAAATAACTTTGTTTTAATATATATGTAAAGAAAATGTATTTTCTTAATACCTATTTTCCGTAGTGACAGCTATGTTAGAATTTGACATGTGTATCATTAGGTGTAAAGGATATTTATTATGAAATTATAATTGGTAATACCATGGTAATACCATACCATGGTATATATATATATATATTATATATATATATATATATTATATATATATATATTATATATATATATATATATATGTATATGTATATATGTATGTAAAAGGAATGAGGGCTTCAATGAAATAACCTAACCTCATATTGATCTTACTAAATTCTATATTCACCACTGCTAGGCAGATCATTTTGCCAGAAATGTTTGCTTTATTTGGTTTATTAAGCAGCACACACAATATTCAAGTTATCCTATGAAACGATAAACGTTATCGGAGTTATAATAACCGATTTGTTTGTAACATTTATTTTGCGAATACATAACCAACCAACATTAATATAACCCACGAGTTAGCGCCTAACGCCCTGCAGTGAAACGTTATTGGAGCATATGCTGTGCTGCCGTGTCGCCGATGATCACGTTAGCATGTAATGTACTAAAGCTCTGATGTAACACGCTGACGTCCTATAAACTAGTTTGAATTGTAAATTTCTCCCAATTTTATTACTAACACTTCTACTTGATATTAATTTTGAATAATAAATGAGTTTTAATTATATTATAACATAATTTACTATGTGAAGTCAAGTTACACACTCGAAATAGATATTATCACTTAAACCATCAGTTAGACAAAAGTAATATGCTCCGACACACTAACGGACTGTTTGGAAAGTTAACGAAAATAGGTTACCCAGATATTTATCAGTTAAACCATCCTACATTTCAGGTGTAGCTCTCGCAATTGCTTTAGTTCTCTAGTCTCGCGAATTTATATACCGTCATTTCATTTGAACCAATACCTGTGATCAGTTGCAGAAACATTTATTTCATCTTAATGGATCTTTCATCGTTGTTAAACATACTAATTTTATAATTAACAACACTACATAAACTTTAATGCAGTATTAAATGTAATGTAGTGCTAATACCTTTTATGCAACTCATTAGCAGACTATTAATTTCACCGATTTAATATTTAATTGTACGAGTATTTGACATATTTATAGTTTAAATCTCTTCTGATTATATGTATCTGGTTCATTTAATTATCAATTCACAGAAAGAATTAATTAATTTTTTAAATAAGATGCCTTTTCTGTAGCGTTTATCATACATATTTGGAGGCTGTCTTTTAAACTCAGAAAATTCCGATGGTATTTTGCAGATTTTTTCATTTAACTATCAGCTCATTTTACTTGTGCCTGTTTTACACTTATAATATTAACTCAAATGAAACGTCATTAACAGAGATCAGAATTAAGTAGAGTTATTCATGTACTTATACTGATTTCATACAGCGAAAGAATAAAATGGATATGCCTCAAATCCCGAGATTAATATTAAAGAGCAGCAAAATATCCCGTGATATTCGCAAACGCGAAATTTACATCAATGACATCGAATGTCCGAAGTTGCAAAATTCCAATACGCGCGACGTTGTCATATTTGTAGTTCGCACAACATAGCTTGTGAGAACAAAAGAATACACTAGCGAAAATGTGGAGCACTCCCCGCTTAACGGAATGGACTAAATTTTGTATTTATTAAAAAGGCGGAATACACGTATGAGAATTTGCTTAAGACTATCAATAATTTGTATTATGAATTAATGTAAACTAATGAAAATTGTATGTTAATTATCTTTGTTTTATTTGTCTATCTGTGATTGTTTTTATTATTATCTATTTGTAATATTGTTGGCCACACGGAATTGTCCATTAGAAATCTCGGGAAGGTCCACATTAATTTTAACATTTCGATACAAGTACATAAATAACTGTACCTAATTCCGTACTAAAAAACTAAATAACTGTACCTCATTAAATATTACTCTGTTCCAAATATTCATACAACTTAAGTCCTTATTCTATACACTCGTATTTACTTATAAATTTTGTTTCACAAATTAAGTAAATATTAGGTTCACACAAACATTGCCATATTAACTGCTTTTTATCATTTTGTTGAATTGGTACATTAATAAAGTCAGATAATTAGTATATTATTTTATCGAAATAATTTAATTACATTCAATATTTGAAGTCAAAAAAATTGACAGAGGTTTTATTGTACTAATCTCAATGAAAATTCTTTCTTTATTTCAGCAAATGCAAACATGATATTTCATTATGGAATCGACATAAATCCACGTTTTGTATTAATTTATCATTTATGGATAAATATTTAGTCATGTAGAATTCATATATTTACCTATATTGCATCCATTACTCTAGAACTAATTACACAAAACTTACTGTGCTTTCTTTTGGGTTAGGCTAATTGGTGTGACTGCAAGAAACCTTTTAAATACTTAAAAAGACAGCTGGTATAATGAAATACAAAATAGTGCTAAATGTTTATGCATCCACAAAATACAACGAATTGAGTTTTTTTTCACACTACGATTTCTGCGTATATTTTAATAGCAGAAATCAAAAATGTATATGTAGAAGTCTACATACACATTCACATCTAGTGTAAGTACAATGCACAATTTGCAGAGACAAATTCACAAATAATGAATTTGCATATGGTTTCGAACGCGAATTCATATTGTATTGTTTCATAAATTCGCCTCCTATACAAACAAACGGTGTAGGTAATTTAACTCGTAGTGACTTCATTAGAAATTTATAACCACCCTAATTCAGTCTCTACCAGGCTTGTGTTTATCAGCAGAGAAGATAATGGCGCAAAGCTAATTTCTGAATTATTATTATTATACTATGGAGCCCAGTACGCATGGAGCTTATTAATCTATTATATTTCATTATAAAGTTCTATTTGTGACCTAGATGAATATGCGTCAAGCGTCAAAAACAATAAACGCGCGCGGTTTGGAGGACGAACTTAATTACGGCATATTTGTTACTACTTTCTAGTATTAGATTCATGTTGTTATTTTCTGTATCTACTTTTAGTTTTATCACTCTTAATATTTTTTTTTCAATATTAAGATTCGTTACTTATTCCATTAACAAGACACAAACTTACTTTTTTTTTCATCATGATATAAAAATACACATTTTATGACCGTGCCGATAAAATGAAATAAAATGAGCGTTTTCTTGTATAGAAACGAGTAAACATCAAAATTTTACAGACATGACTTGACTTTCTCAGCTCAAATTATTATTTTATACAATTTATCAGCTAAATATATAGATATGTTTAGCTTCATATGTAAATATTGCTTTGCGGAAATAAAAACCTTAAAACTTTTACGCTACTCACGTGTGACGGTCAGAAAGCAGTAAATTCTTTTCTTACATTCTAGTTTTCTTTGTTATATTATTTTGTAGAAATGTTTAAATATCATGGTGATATTTTTTTTAAATAGTCTGCAGTATTGAGACTCTTGCTTTGAAAGCTTTGTATGCTTTGTGTTTTGAAGTAACAATGCTTTGAAACTCAACCTGTTTCGCTTTTGTTACAAAATTCTTTTCTGAACATCCAAAGGAAAATTCCTATAGAGATTCTTTCCTATCTAACTATATTTACTATACAAATGCTTGAAAGCGCTTGTACGAGTATAAACGTAACAAGAAAATTGTGTTATAATATAAACTGAGCCAATTTGGATCCTTAAGTCAAAGAGGTGAACTCGACTATTTAGAGGAACAATTGTAAGATAAGTATTAAGAGTGATATACAAAATAATAAGGAAACTTTAACGGCTTTTTTACGACTGGCATGCAGCGCACTGCCACTTCTTATAAATATTTTATATTATCTTTTATAATTGCTGCCGATTTGCATGCAAAAAATTAATATATTAAGACACAGAATCTTAAATAAACATACTTTAATACTTAATGGCATATGACGTACAACTTACAGTGCGTACTTTTAATATATATTATTTGACGATTTGTAAAAACATAAAATTATTATAGATATCATTTTACTATAGGTTTCATTTAAAATAAAACGTCACAGAATATTAAACATAATGTCACAAATGTAACAGATACTATTTATGGTATATTCTTACAGAAAGTTATTGAAAGGTTAAAAAACTTCCTGTACCAAAGAAAAAAGAAGTATATCTTTTTTAATATGCTCCACTATTTTAATATGTTCTTGTCATGAATAGTCACTGCGAGTATTATGCTATTAACAAAATCTGCATATCTTTTATAACGATTTTTCTAGAAAATCTTGATTTACGAATAAGATTTATATGTATAAATAATATGTAATATGTGTATTTTGTTAAATAATATGTAATCCATCACTACCAAAATAATATATTAGATAGGTATTACAGTGATAGTTAACAGCAATATGCGAATACAAATTCATCATCATTTGACATTTGCAGTTATAAATTTAAATACACTTAGAAAAATCCACACAACATTGTAATTTCATTGAGTATTACGATGAATAGTTGGAAGTTATCTATATCGAAATCTTAATTATTTTTTGTTTGTTTTCGATACAAGCTGTATTAGAAAAAATATTTGAATAGAGTTCAATATACCTATTTAAAATTAATTTTTACTGGTTATTTACTCAATAGAATCATACATTTCTGTTGATATTTTTTAAACCATATTTGTGTATTTCCCCCAAACGAGAAGTTGCTTTCAAATTAGATCTTCGAGTCTCGTGACTTGCAATGTCGACGTAACGAGTCGTAACGCAACATTTCCGCAAATAATAATGCCAGGGACGTGCGTGAAATAACTATTTATTCCTAGAGTTCTAACTTCTCACTCGAATGTAACTAAAAACTATCATTATAAGTAACATTTCACCATAAATATGAAAGAGTTATTATTGATCATTATACGTGAGCATCAATAATATGTGAAATGATAAATAAGCATAGTAATTAATTTATATGTTTCCTATCCCTATTATTAAAAATAATTCTTTTACTAATTCACATAATAAAACACGAAAAATTCCAAATTTTCTTAAAGATAAAAGTCAGCCACTACCTTAATATTTATAAGTAAATAAAGAAATCATTAGTTGCGGAAATGTTGCCTTACAAGAAACATTGTATAGGGTCGTGAATGATGTTGCTCAGCGAAAAGTATAAAATAATGTCGGCAAAGTGGAAAAATGCAAAACTTACTCTACAGACATATAATATATACCTATATATATATATATTATATATATATATATATTATATATATATATTACATGTATATATTATATGTAATTGACCTAACGCGAACGAAATGCATGATAGCTTTAACTGTGTTTAATGGCGTAGTAAATATTTCATGGTCAAAAAGAGCGAAATGTCTGTAAGTCCTGTTCGATTTTCATTCATTAAAATAGTGTAAATATCAAACAAGGCAACGCGAGGTAATTTTTTTTTTAAATTAAGAAAGCATTTTTGCCGTGACATCACATTTTGGGCCAACTGAAATGGTTTGCCAATTCATCTACCAAAGGACGTTAAAGAGAATAATATTGATATATTATATTCACATCGAAAGTAAAGTATTACAATATGTATTTAAAGATGATATACGCTATCTGTACAAATATAATAATGATGACTTGTATATTAGCTTGCTTGCTTTTATATTAGTTTGTTTATTAAATTTGATATAAAATTAAATACATTTCAAATGGTAATTTGTAACGAAACATGGTACCCACAAATAAAGGGATTTGATTTGCATTTCATTTGCACCACGGTTTCTCTATTCCTTCCTTGACTATTTACACGCTGAACGCAGTGTATGTATTTTTGTTTCAATGTCAAAGCGTATCATAACACAACACAATGACAATATAATCACTATCCCAGCCGCTATACTCCGTATCGCTTCATACTGCAAGTACGGTACAAGGATACGCGTGTATCTAAATGTCAGGGTCAAATAAAATTTCTTCCTAGAAATCCGTAATTGTGTAGCACAAAGAAAAGGAAAAACACTGGTAAAAACTATCTTTTTGTTTTACTATAATTGAAAATATGATAATAACATAAAACTTAAATGTACAATTTGAATGTCTTTAAGGATTAAATATTCCTGAACGGAACCATCAAATAAAGGTTAAAAATGTGCAGATATTAACTAGCTTTCTGTCACATTAGATTTTATATATATTAGCGAAAAAAGTCGTTCACCCATCTTTCGCTGCTACTGCCGTGCTGTTTTATTGAATACGACAGCGTCTGAAGTTTCTAAGCTGTAACGAATAAACTTGTAATATTATTTTACCAAATTGGACTTAATATCTATACAAACTCACGATTGAAAATGAGTAATAAAATTATTTTTTTTATTTTCGACACAGGTTGTGCAGGAGTATGAACGGGCGGTTATATTTCGTCTCGGGCGCTTACTATCGGGCGGTGCTAGAGGACCAGGTAATTATGCGTATCAAATCAAATTTTGAGTATTGTATCATATCAACGAAATCTGGAGAAAGCAGAAGGTACGAATCGCATATATATTTTCACTTCAGATGCATGTTATTAAAATAAAAACCTACGCTATTATTGAAAAAAATTATAAAGGGTTATTTGAATATTCAAAACCTTAGGACATCTCATTGATTTAAAAAATGTGCATTGAAGTTATACATGTTTTTTTATTTTTTACGAGTAATAAACTAATTGAATCTCGGAATCGCCTATCCAAAACAAACAGCTCGTTTACCCTCATCCAAAATCAATATAAACAAACAAGAGTCAAGCAAACAACGCATCATTGTATGACAACTAGTATAACAAGTCACTCCGTGGCTTTGCTTGAAAAAAAAATATATATAAGGACTAGTAAAGAAATGTAAGTCTATACAGCCAAGTACTTAAGTTATATAACTTTTTTGTGTAGTAGTATCACCAACGCTACGTTCAGCCCAAACTACCAATTTAACGCTATTAGATATTTTCCTCGTCAATATACCTAGATGGAATAATGTATTTAAAAGAAACTCAAGTTTATAGAAAAACTACAAAATTTCAATGATATCAAGTTCCTGACTACCCAAGCGTATTTTTCCTTACCTTTAAACAGCACGTAGGCATATTGTAGAACAATGTGGGAGTATGCATAGAATTATTAAAATAAAGCTTCATCTAAATATTATCTGCTTATGATTGTAGCGCCGTAGTACGCAATGCTACGAATAAAAGGCGTTACTATCGTAGACATATCGTACCAGACTCGTAGACGTATGTACAATGCGTAGTTTGTATTTTCTATGAAAATATATTTCGATAATTTAAATTATGAAGTTATAGATAATAATGGAATATCATTGAAAAAAAAACGCTTGTCCTATGCTTTACATTCTGTATTCCCTGGAAATGTTGCGATATGCCACTTTTAACTTCAATTTAATTGCATGATTGGAACTATATTGCCTTGCGACACCTATATAAGCTGTACATTAACGCTGTAATTTTACCCACAATGCTCTATTTATGGACTATAACGGCTATAAAAAGAGCATTATAGGAAGCTTATAGAACTAACAGTACCTATGGATATAAATAAATTCCCTTAATATTCATTTAAAATCATATTTATGATTTATATTTATATACCAATCAATGATAATATTTCGCTATAAAAATAGATAACTAACTTCGAATATCCGTTGAATACTCACTTTGATAAACACATTCTATAAAACTAAGTTAATAAGGTCTTATGCTTATAAAATATGCTTATAAAAGCAAAATCGTATACTAAAGCAGTCACGCCGTAATTGAATCCTCGATCTCTCAATTTAGCGGACGTATCTCCGACCTAGGTACTCACATCGACCAAACAATATGTGTCAATTTCCGTTACTCTCCGTTTATACTGAAATGTAGGTAAGTTCTCTGGGTCAAGCGAATGGTCTCGAAATTTATGATAGCACTTTGTTTTTGTGAATTCTCATTTACACGTGGTGACATAATATACAAAAACTCCCTTTTTGACAGAATTTGCACGGATAGCAACATCGAAATATATAGAAATATAATATTTTCAAAATGACTTACGCCTATGCTAGTAATACGCCAAACCCTATATTTACTAACCAAACTATTTCCATACCATTTGAAATATCTTGGAATGATTATTGTCTTTGATTAAAAGGTGGCTAGGATTTAATTTAAAAAGTACAGCTTAAAAGAAATCTAAGGTTAAGGTTCATTAACGTAAATCGAAATTTCATAATGATTTGATGACTTAAACATTATGCGTAATACAGAACTTATTTATTTTAGTTATTTCATATGTTTTACATAAAATAATATATTATTAAATATTTCACATAAAATGAATCATAAAATGCAATATTTATTATCGTTTTATAGACAGGTCTAGTGAAATATTATGACGAAACATTTGTCTATATGAAAAACAAAACTTATTTCAAAAGCATTTTATACTTTTGTAACAAGTCATTTATGTTTGAACAATTTAATTATAGAAATAATAGACTATTCAAATTTCAAGCTAAAAATATTATGCTGTGAACTCGTGTAAATAAAAACTATAATGAATAATTATGACAATTTCGAAAAAAATGCGGTAGAATATGTTACGAGATCACAAATGAACATTCTTTTATTTATTGGTCTTAAAACATTAGGTATATAATTTTATTATGTGGACTTCTTATCAATCCTATAAATTTTGGGTTAAAATCCAGACCCCCTAGTGTGATTAATCATTCTTTACGCTGTAATTTATTATACATATCAACCTGTCAACAGAGACTGTCTTATGTTGGCGTAGGTATGTTTATTATATTTATTTATATTAAACATATTCTCGAGTTTTATTATAAAATCTTTATAGATTGGCGTTCAAGATAATAAAGTCACAATTTTTAAAAAAAGTAAATGCGTAATTAATAAAATGTCAAAAATCTAATATCAATAATTTTTGTCATTGTACAGGAATTTTCTTTATTCTACCTTGCATCGATACCTACGCCCGAGTTGACCTGCGTACACGCACCTACGATGTGCCACCTCAAGAGGTAAGCAAATATCAATTTTAAAATAATTTATTCTCGCCTATTTTCTACGAAAGTTAAGTAACAATTGTATAAGCAGCTTGCTATGAAATAGTTACGCAGGCGACACTAACGATCTCTATCGGAAGACAGAAAAAGATAATACGTTTGAGACACTTTTTCTATGTTGATATAGTTACAGCAATACTATTTAGGTTTAAAAACATCTAAAGATTGTGAGCAATAAATTTTATATAATATTAATTCTCTTCTAACAAGACGATGTTGCTTTTAAGCGATGTTTGATTTTAGGGAGAGACTCATATAAAATGTTTATCATCCACGTGAACAAAACAATTAAAATTTTCCACCATTTATTTAACGCTATTCGATAGTTCACTTTAAGGTAAATATAGACTAGGTAAACATAATAACAATTATTTTCTAATCGATAAGAAATATGACACTTAAGTGAGCAAGAAGATTCTTGTGACACTCAGACCTCCAATATACTCTCCACATTTAATTAACGCTATATTTATACCGACATACACTCTCAACTATACTTTCAACATTAAATTAACAATTCTATTTAACTATATTTACGGCCTAAATTGGTTTGCGTACGTACGCGTGGATGTCGTAGATGCGAGCCTGTAACATAACTTTCCCACGGTTTTATTGTTCTCAACATTCATAGTGTATTTATTTTATTTACAATTCTGTGGTTATTATTTGTTCTTTATGAATTAACTTCAGACTAATAATAAATATAATGGAAAAAGTCTTTGCTGCAAATTCACGCAACACATGAACTATAATTACTTATAAGACATAAAATACAAGTTATTAATTTAATGGTGTCAGCTGTTCCATTCCTACATTAGTTGAACAACTTCAAAGAAAGATAATACATTCTACACGTATCAAAGTGTAATAATGTATTTAAACTATTGTAATTATTTATTGCATTTATTCTACATAGGGATATTTTGTATAACCAGTGGAGTGAATTTAAGTCAGTGCTCGTTACAGAAATACTTCAGGGTATAAACAATCTCTGTCATTGAATCGAACTCCACGCAGGTTTGTCAAGTGTTTAAGTTGGTATTGATCCACAATAGATGCCTATTGTCCATACATTTCGAACGCCCTTTGTACCTCGCGTAGACATAAAGCAGGTCAATAGTTCAATTTGACACGCTGAAGTGATGTCCAAGTCTGAATTATTGAGCAGACTTCTTCTATTATTTATTCACGGCTTCATAATTAGTACGTGATAGCGTCAGTGCAATAACGTCGTTTAATTTGTTAAGACAATATTACGTTGTTTAAAATGTTTGTCCCTTTAACTCTTAGGTTAACTTCATAATGAATAAAGTAAACTGTAATATTTGTATCCTTACTTCGTACTTACGATGTGCAAAATCCATTTTGTTTTTTAGTTATACTCTTATATTATACGAAAACAAATGTACCTAATGTTTGTTTATAAAATTAATCACCTCTGTTATCATTTTATTATTAAAATATATTGATATTAATGAAGGTACAACTCGTTAGATGGCTTAATTTATCAAGGGTAGCTTTGCATTATTGTTTCATCATGTAAATATATGTAAGTTTTTTTGCATTATTACCGCAAATTTATAGGTAACAGGCGTAGGTTTACAATCATTTTGTGAGGTCGGTTTAACCCCATTAGTAAACTGCTGTTTGGGATATCACAGACTGTCATAGACTGTAGTAAATTTCATGAAAAAGTTATTATTGTTTAAAAACATTGTCCCAAATCATCACATGCACATATACCTAAATCAGAACATTTTATACGGCTCATACAAGACATAGTACCCGGCTAGAAACGAATGTGTAACCCGTTCTGCAGTAGCTGTTCTCTTATTATTCAAACTAATTAAATAAAGAGAAATTACTTGTACTTTACATCTATGTTGTGAATTGGTAACCTACAGATTGCGATTCTTGTATTAGTTACTATTGGGTTAGTTAGTTTGCTTATCAATAATCTGTTATAAAAATGTTACTGTACAATGAATTGTGGCTTTAATGTACATTAATGGGTATATGCGATATTGATAGAACATTTAGGTGCTACGTAAGGCACATACGACATCGATTTCTCACTAATACCCAGTGACGCACCATTAATTCATAAATGATAGACAGATTACGGTTGCACCAGAATGTTTTAATGGTGTTTTTGAAATAAACCTACCTATACCTTGCAGACTCAGCTTTTAGAAGTGTTTTATTTTTCCTCTTCACCGCAGTTATATATGTATATTAACATATATAATAAATATTATTTTCGTTGTTCAAATATTTAAATGGAGTTAGATTAAAAGGTTCAAGGTATTTAACTGACTAATTAGTAAATTATAAGTGCTTCTGCTGTATGCAAAAGAATTCTCGCCTTAAATTTCTTGGTTTGATTTACTTGGTATAGGAATCTAATTACAAATTTTCGATCATTCACAAAAAATTATAGCTTAGAATACCAAGATGAATAAATGAACGAAAAAAGGTTTAAAATTGACATGACAAGCCACCCAAAGAATTAGGCTACTGTAGCAGTAAGAAGTTAACTTGATTATTTAAGATTAGATTAAGTTACTAATAATCATTAACAAATGTATATAAAAATATACAATCTAAAACAAATTAGTTATTTGTTTATTAATGAATCTATTATTATTTTATAAAAAAAAACGTCAAGTTTTATTCGCTAGTTGGCTAGAATAGGATATACTTGTATTGACTATATATTTGTATTGAATATTATGTTTAAAAATGTGAATAAATTCGGTAAAAAATAAAAAAAAATGTATTTTCAGATTTAAATTAAATTAATACTTTACTTAAAATTGTTCGGCAACTCTGTGCAAACAGTTCCGTAATTCCAGCATGAGTTTCTAAATACCCCTTCAAAATCTAGTTGATCCGAGGTCGAGGCCGCAGGGTAAATTCTAGTTTAATATAAACGTTTAGACGCGATGTTGCCTGTGAATATTTTTTGTACAACATAGAAATGTGTTAGTGACACCGTAGCACGCTAATACTATTAATTAAAGAGCTGCCCAGTAATTAAAGTGAACATTTACGGTTGATATATCACATAGATTGTTGGTATAACAACTTTTTTTACTCAACAAAATTGATATTATACGGGCTGTCAACCTAATCACCGAGGTGTAAGTTGCTAACTCGTGGTATTAAAGGTAGAGCTACATTGATATCTACATAAGATCACACTTAACCTTGCCGCTGCTTGAGTAATACTCGCGCTACCAGCGTTTTTTTCGCTCTTCACTTTCAGTTAATTCTGAAACGTGCTAGTGTAGATATTTTACAACAAATTTCGAAGACTATTCCACAACTTTTAATATTATTATTAACACGATAACATAGAGTTACTATTATTATTATCTATTAAAAATGTTTAAGTTTTTTCTAAAATTTCACAGAATATCTGCAAGTAACAGATATTATGGTTGACTGTTTTTAACACTATATTTAACTACACATTTCGTGACATGTTCGTGCATATCTGATGGTACTGTAATATCAAATGTACTGGGTATTAAATGATAACGTCGCGCTCTCGAATTCCTAATAGATGGGTGCAGTATATAAGAGCCATGATCTCTCGTAACAAAAACATACGCAACATTAATATTAACATGAAATCCGTGAACACATACATTTACGATCTGGTTCGATTGGTTCGATTTTAAGTATACGTAGCCTGATTGTATATATAGTAATCAATACAAGCCAGCGACATGCATTTTAAGGTACACATCAATTCCAGTACGTTATTATTTATATTTCTATGAGACAACTTAACAAATGTTAACTTCTGATGAAGATTTCATTACGAATTTGTAAAAACATTAAAAATGACAGTAGTTATAAATGATTTGGCCCTTTGTAGGTATAAATAACTTAATTAAACATATTTACACAACCAAAAAAAATAATATATAAAAAGTATTTATTAATATGGGTTAAGCGACATTGATGTTTCAGGCACAAAACAAACCTATATAAATTTTAATGAACAAAAAAAGCTACTGGCTTCTGGTTGGTTACCCGCAAAAATAGCACCGGGCCGGTACTCTGAATATGTAGGGCATTAACGCAAAAACTTTCCTGGAAATGGGACCAAATGAAAGTTTGCACTTTCGCTCTGACAACCTGGTGTTGAATAGCATCACGGAAAATAAGAATATAATGTTATTTCATTTGTATGCAGGTGCTAACTAAGGATTCCGTGACTGTGTCGGTCGATGCAGTGGTGTATTACCGGGTGCACAACGCAACCATATCGATCGCTAATGTGGAAAATGCTCACCACTCCACCCGGCTTCTTGCTCAAACCACGCTCCGCAACACCATGGGCACCAGGCCTCTGCACGAGATCCTCAGTGAGAGGGAGACTATTTCTGGCAATATGCAACTATCGCTGGACGAGGCTACCGAGGCTTGGGGTATCAAAGTGGAGCGAGTTGAGATGTATGTATTTTTCTTCTTTTATGTATATTTCTCTACCATAGTAACAGAAGTATTTCAATAATGTTGAAGTATTCCTTCATAATTATAGAACGAGGTCAGTGGTCATCAGAGCCGTACCTCTTCAGTAGCGTAGTAAATATTATTTACATGTGATGAACAATATTCTATATCGGACTATGGCTGCTTTGAATTACTGAAATGTAAAAATCTCTCTCTACGATAAAACTAGAACAATCGACACAAAGACACTGATTAATTTTAAGTTTACACAAAACAATAACCAAACAACAAAATATTAATAATTATGATAATAAATCAAATTAAAATACACTTATTTTTTAAATTTATCTAAGCAATATAAGGTATTATATTGATAATATAAGGTATTGTATATATAATATAATTTCAAAAGACCAAATACTATCTAAATCTATTATCACAAAACATAATATTGTTTTGAAGTTCGTGTTTCGTCACTTAAACTTGAGTATTTCCTTCAAATTTATAATTAATACAATAAAATGTAACGCCAACGTCTACAATAAAAGCATATTCAGCGTACTTTCGCAAAAGATGATATTTCCCTTATCTTCGTATTCCTTTAATAAGTAAAATATGAGTTTCCACTTAACAACTTTATTTTATTTAAACCGTTTATATTGTTTCTAAGAAGAAGAGCATTATTTGTCATACAATAGCGCATATTTTTATTAAGCGCTATTGCTGGAAATGGACTTCGTATAAAATATACAAGGATTATATTTAAATATTAAGTTTACATTTAAATACAGGTGTTCTACTGAATGTAACGTAACCATACGTTTTTAACTTCCAGTACAGCATTTACCTTCATCTTTGCTCGTTATTATTAATTAGAACAGGCTGACTTTTTATGTCGTAGGCCACAAACACTCCAAATTCATCAAATTTTGGATGTATTTACCACCTTGTAGTTAGTGCCAAAAACGTGCGGAAGATGGCAGCAATTTTTTATATTATAACTAATAAATAGTTTTAATTCAGTCAACACATTTTTTCTAAAAGTTATAAATCTGTATAAAACGTAAACCTTTGCAGGCACTTATTAACTTCAAATACATGTTAACTAAAAGATCAATACTATTTTTGAAAATAACGCACACTCAACTGTAAATATTAAAAAGTCGTCTCATTAATTTCTTCTTAAGTTTTTGAATTGATTGCCGTTTCGTTTTAGAAGCAATTTTTCCTTTGTCAATCGAGTGGGCCACTTTGGTCATTAACGCTTCAAATTTCAGTCCTAAAAGTCTTGTTGTCAGTATAAGATGGGTCTTCCGCTGAGCTTCAATATAATATTTGAGTAGGTAATAATTTTAATTATTACTTACTCCGAATGTTTATTATTCGTACTAATTAAAATTAGTTCCTGTGAACAAGTTTTCGTGCACGTTTGAATTTGTGTGGATTTTTTTTAACGTATTGTTATATGGAATTTTCTTTATTTTAATCTTATATTTCGATATCTTATGTTTTATTCTAACACATAGAAAGGGAGATAGACTTAAAGTACGTACTCTTTAGATTAGGTGTCTGTGAATTTATTGCTAAGCTAATTTCAATGAATATTATAAATTTCAAAATCTCACATTAAACTACGCTCTACCATAATTGTTATTAGACAAACTTGAGTAAGATGATGAAGTTGGTTAGCCAGGTAAAGTTAAAAGCCACACTCAAAATATAAATGCAATACTGATGTAGTATATCTGCTATGCGTAAATTGTTGAGCAATGTTTTTCCCCAATGTGAGAATCCTATTTGACAAACGATATTATCGAATTTATTTATTTGTTGATTCAAGTTTCGACAAAAATTTATTTATAGCTTTTGGTCGCAAAATTTCAACAAAATAACTAGTAGTATCCTAGAAATGATTATATTATGACAACTCTTATACACATGAAACACTGTTAAAAATGCCTCATGCAATATCACAAGCCGCAAAAATTTTTGTTTTCATAGAGTATTTAGAAACCTAGACTGCTAATGTTATTGATATATAGGGCTATTGAGCTATTAGTGTATTTACTGAATCTTAACAACTATTCATTGAACTATTGTTCAAAAGACTTCATACGAAAGAGTATAAGAAATTAGGTAAATTTTACCTTATACGCAAGCGTAGTAAAATATTATTTACAGCACCACATACTCTTTTATAAAAATTAATATTTATTCCCCAAATAAAATCAAGGTCCTGCAGAAACCAGCTGCAGCTTACAACAAAGGCCATAAAAACATTACAAATTAATAATGAAACATTTTCTGACGTAAAGCTCCTCATGATGTTCACATATACATACTTGTTATTTTCATACATTTTATGACAAAGGCATACTTGTGCTTTATCTACTAATAGAGATTGCTATTTATAGTCGTAATATCCGAATAGATATTATAAACAATACATTTTAGAATATTGTTACTATTTTTTGGAGGTCAAAGACGGTCATCGAGCACTTTTATATAACTACTAGCTGGCCCAACAGACGTTGTCCTGTCAAATGTCTCAAATGTCACGTTGTCTCACGTTGTCTCAAATGTTTTTAAATAAATAATTTAGCTGAAAAACAATATCTATATGACCGTATTGTGAATCTAAACCATTCTCAAGCCCCCTGGAATACACACAAAAAATTTCATCAAAATTGGTCCAGTCGTTTAGGAGGAGTTCAGTCACATACACACGCACACAAGAAATATATATATTAAGATTTATGAATATCAAAGACTAACGAAATGATTCCTACAGTATGGATTTAGCTAAACCAGATGCTAAGCCCGACTTAATGGGATTGCAAAATCCTGTGTTTCGATATACACCGAAAGCTGCAGGTAAAAGGTTTTATTTTCCGTTGCCGTATTTCGCTTTGGCAATCCAATATTTGACTGTCTCTTATTCACGAAATTCCATATTCAAAAACGAACGAGTGTCTATTAATCAAACAGATTACAGTTCAAATGAAATCGGTTTTAATTGATTTCCTTCGCTCAAAATCTTTCAGAATAAATCAATATGAGAAAGTAAGGGCTGCTGATGTGTTTTCTCGTAGATATACGAGTGGTGGTAGCGAAAAGGTTGTTCAAATATCGAATTACTGATCTTGAATTTTGAATTACAATCTTGAACTGCAATTGTAATACATTGAGTTATATAAGCTAGAAAGAAGAAGTATTTTAATAAACATATAATTCCAATTCTATAATTTATAAATTTCTTATTCTATATTTTTGATACGGTTTTAGGAGAACACAATTTAACATCCAAATACCTTCACGTTTGAAAACCAGTATATATGACAGTAAAAAAGTTCTCAAAGAAGAAAGAAAGATAAAAGGTTGTAAAAATTGTTGAACGAGATTAAAAAAGTTACAAAGGCTGCTCTAGAGATTTATAAATTACTCGTACATTTCGCTTGCCGCCCTTAGATTGACTGACGAACGGTTCAGCATGGTCTACCCATTAAAGTCATAATTCCTAATACGATGAATTGACGAATGATTTCAAAACTATGATAGATTCACGCAATCACTCATAGATTGCGTCGTAGCACCAATTAACGATGCTACTCAGTTTAGGTCCTACGCTAAAGCAAGACTGTATGACTCGTATTCTAAAATCAAACTCAAATTCAAGCGGTGCTTAAGTACAGTTAGAAAGGAATAGTGTTATCTCTGTAACATATATTACGGAAAGAGCATTGAAGAACTGTTCGCTTTTATCCTTGGTGCTCAATTGCATTATCAATACACACAGCAACATATTCGTCCTCATCATCTAGTCGATTAGTAGTCCATATCAAAACATTTTTGATTGAATTACTACCGTACAACAATATCCAACTCTGGAATAAATTATCAGAACCGAAACGATAACCAAATATACAAAAAAAATAACATACTAGCATTTAAAAGGCTGGCATTGCACTTGTGACTTCTTTGGTGTTGCTAGTGTCTTTAGACGGCATTAATCGCTCACGACTAGGTGATCCATCTACTCGTTTGTCCTTATGAAATAAAAAAAATTAAAAGGTACGAATAAATTGTGTAAAGAATAATATGACCGGTAAAAGCGTGCATAAATACGACGCGGTTGAGAGAAGTGTCATTTGTGCCAACCCCACTTAGTGTAGAGGACAGAAGGATTTTACTTAGAAACTTCGTTGACTGGAATTACGTTAAATTTTATTTTAATTTTACTTTGTATTCTGATACTCGTAATTACTAAATGGGTGCAATCTATTTATTTATAAGGGCGGCTTTTATTTCAGAGGCACAAATAAAAATGTGTATCAGTTGAATGAAAAATTTATTCTACCTTGGGCATTCTCGCATTTCGTTAACGACTTAAAATAGCATCTTCGCTACAAAAATATTATTTTGCTCCCTTATGATATAATATATATCTTTTATACATTACAGTAAAGACGTCCGCCTGCCAGTGCAGCTACAACGTGCCATGGCCGCCGAAGCAGAAGCCGCCCGGGAGGCCCGCGCCAAGGTCATCGCTGCTGAAGGAGAGCAAAAAGCCTCCAGGGCCCTCCGTGAGGCTTCTGAAGTGATCGGCGACAGCCCTGCTGCTTTACAGCTTCGCTATCTCCAGGTAAATCATATGTGCCATTCCATACCTACCAATTACTAAGAATCTGCACACTAGTTACGTGCAGATTCACAAAAACGCAACAAATATTTGTTGTATGAGGCTAGGGAAATTAATCAGCAATCCATCTAAAACAGAAGGTTAGAGCTCGAGATCCAGCCCCCACCACTCTAGGAGACTTAGAAATCGCCATCAGGGAAGAATGGGACCGAATTCATCAAGGAACCATTAAATTTTTAATAAGGTCATTAAAACGGCGAATGCAGGCAGTGATTAGAGCAAGAGGGGGAACACAGAATATTGAATTGAAAGTGCTGTCCTCATAACTCTTAAGAATTAAAAAACAGTGTGATCAAAAAATGAGTTAACACTCGTTTTTTTTGTGGTTTTCTGTTAAAATGTTATAATCATAATCATTTTTTGGATAACTTTGACACAAAATAGTAAAAAATGACATGTTTAATTAAAGAATATGATTCTAATACAACTTTTTGAATTCATAATTTTAAAACGCGAGGTTTCCTGTAAGTCTAGCTGGGTCGATTTTTTTGATGACCAGTGTAGTTATTAAGCGTATTTACTTAAAACCTTTTTATTCCAAATACATGGAATTCCTTTAAATTTTTTATTCATATGTTTGTAGATCGTAGTTAATATAGATTTGATATTCACGTGTTTCATTAATTTTATGTTATATTCTGTTTATAGACTCTCAACACTATTTCGGCGGAGAAAAATTCAACAATTGTGTTCCCGCTACCAATCGATTTGCTAACTTATTTCTTGAAGGCTAAGGAGGAAGCTTAGAGAGCCAATGACAAAAATAATAGTCATCTATAAAACACTTTTAATCTTGTAGTTGATATTTATGTATGTGTAAAAATATAGACAACCTATGGAAATTACAAAAAAAAACTGTATACATGATAAATTAAGCACACAGAAATCGTCAGTCAGATTGGCTTAAAGGCGGGTTATAAGGTAATGTTTTCCTATGTACTCATTTTCTGTAGAAATAAGGCTAACAAAATGACATAAGTTGATCTCAGTTTTATTTTAAGCTTTAATTGGTTATTTTTGTTGTATTTGAGCGATGGCGCAGATATTATGATGTGTTACCAAAAATATGGCTGTGGATTGCAATATGGTAAAGAGTATTTTTGTAGGTTGAGTCCAATGTAAGAATGAAGATATAAATGAAAATTAAATGGATTGTAACGTTAATTGTAAAACAAAACCAACATTTTGTATTTTATTTCATATAATATCATTAATTTGATCTTAGGATGTAGGATATCAATTTACATCGTAGCTGAGCGTCGAGTCAGTGTGGATATTTTAAAATTGTATGATATTTAAATGACAACTGATATTATAACTTGATGATAATGGACAATAGCTGAATAATAGAACTAGGGACTCTAATAATCCTTGTACATAATTAACAATCTAAGAGAAGTGAAACAGTGGTATAAAATAATAATTTGTTTAATAATTTTTTTATAATAATTTAAATAAGTCAGTTTGTAATGAAATGTTATATCACTCGAGCTCGAGCAATAATGATTGATTGAATGCTCCTCTCAAATTAGATAATGGGTATGGTATTTAATTTTAGACTGCAATGCCGTAAAGAGATATATGCACCAAGGGGTAACTACAACCCTACCTTGAGTTCTTCCGCTTCACCCATTTTTGCTGCAGAGTAGTATCTCTAACTCATATTTAGGTAATAAAATAAGCATATTAAACTACATAGTATAAACATACCCATTGGAAGTTTAGGAAGATTAATAACACAGTATTTATATAGTTATATAGTTTCACTTGCATATTTCACTAGAACAACTGTTTTTTATTCTACTTACTCATGAAGTATATATTATACGAGTATCTTACACACCTGTTTCACTTCTTGCAATGAAAATGGAAAATACTCGAAGATTATTTAGCTTATCATTTTCCCAAATACATTTTTCTTCTGTTTATAAAATATTGGTAATAGTTTTATGATATATCTTTATATTGGCTAAAATTAAGAGATAAAAGAAATATCAACCTAAAATTCGGCTTGAAATTTGATATAAAAGTTTAACATAGACACTTTGTCACGAAAACATCTTCAATTGTAACTTGCCAATATTTAAATGTTGAGGAAACACAACTGAACGGAAATTAATGGTAACATTTCAATTTGATTGCTAAGCAAAGTTAAACATTTTCAGTTTGAAGTTAAAATTTATCAATTCAATAAGTTATTGGTTACTATAACTATTATGTGTATGTACAGTCGGCGTCTTTAACGTGTATCCAGTTATCATTTCTTTCGATCTATTCTATCTTTACTACTTATAGGGATTTAATGCGACTTTTAGAGTTATGTATATAAGTTATAAAAATTTACGATATCACCTAGGCACCTAATCAAAAGACTAGACCAAATCAAAAGGTCAAATATCCTAATCACTTTGAATAAAAACAATTCAGAATTTGTTTCGGAACCGGGCGTGTATTTGAGTATTTAATGTATCTAGAAATAGATTTTTGTGTCATAAGTAAATCTAAATATTTTTTTTTCTTCGTATGTTTTTTGATTTATTATCGTATGTTAATGTTGATTAAATGTTACATTAATAAAGAATACGTGGTCAAGATAGTGGTTTTTTTAATAAAATATTTATTTATAAAAACTAGATAGTTTTAGTCTCCGCCGATAGTTTACGTCTATCTGCTATAGCTATAGCAGTGAGATATAATGGTTACAATATTTAACGTACCATCCAGTATAAAAAAAGGCCAGCGAGACAACAGTTACAACACAGGTAGGGATACTGCATTGCTTTTTAAATTGTGTTTGCGAATTACTCGTATTGTTGTGAAGTAAAATTCAATGCGAAATACCAATTTTAAGGTATGTGCAGTCAGTTGCCATGTTTACAAGAAAAACAAATAATAATTGTATATACAGAATATAATTAATTTACATATTTACTGAGTAACTTATTATTCTCCAGCTTTTTCAAATGACCCATAATTATTTGTTCTTATATTTGTAAATAATAATCTAATAGTTCCTATATTTGGCCATAATAGACAAACAAGCATGAACTCGACTTTTCTATATAGTAAATGATTTATTATATTTTTACAATCCCCCCTGAATTTTGTATTTACATACTTATTCAACACATTAACTAGAAACACATTAATTAACCTACTCTCATATAACACATAATATTAACCATATGTCACAGTTCTCGATAGAGCGTGGGTAAGGTTCTTAATCAACAATGTTCAAACGACGGTTTGCTGCTTGAGGTTGGTTTATTTAAAAATGGTAAATAAAAAGGTACAATAAGAAGAGTCCTACAGCATTCTGTAGGACTTCTTATAATTATTAAATTAATTTAAATCTTCAATATTGGTAATATGGAATACATTTTTGTAGAATTTATATAACTGATTGATTTAAAGTTCGATTTTAATTCGAGTCAGTAAAATGACATTTCCAGTGTCATGTGTCACAAATCATATTATTTAATATGGTATGTATTACATATTTACAATAAAAAACGCTTTGATACCTAATAAAATAAAGCATGACTAAATGTCTAAATCTATTGATTGCCGAACATCACTATTGTAGTGGGTTGTAATGGGTCACCTTTTTTTGTATCAGTGACAGTTGCACTTGTCATTTTACTGACTCGAATTAAAAATCGTAGTTTAGTACGGCGGCGAAACATAGAGTGAGTCAGCCTAGCCTACTTGCGTTGGCCTCAGATTAAACACAACTGTTTAATCTGAGGCGTTGGCAGATAGATATATTTTGAATTTTGACTAACAAACCAAAATCAAAGAAATAAAACCGGCCAGGATTCCTAATATCATAGACAATGAATACTAACCATAGGCAACATAAGGCATATAACAGCTGCACTGTTACATTACCGGGGGGGAAAAAAATCTGAAGGATTTTTTTAAAGAAACTAAAAAATTTTGGTGTTGGTGCCTTTTTTTGGTAAGTTTATATACTTTGCGTGCATCTTTGCGTGATCGAATATGAGATTATAAAATCGGCAAAAGAGTCACATCACATACGTAGCCCGAAGAATCATATATATACCTCTATAGGTACCTCAAATGGCAGTGGGTGTGGCATATAGCTCGTATGACACCTTTGGAATGGAAAAATCCTCGAGTAGAATAAGCAGAAAGTTCAGCGTCTGTAGGGCCCTCATAAGGTGGACGATTTGATGAGCTCACAGAAAAGAGTTGGTTGCTAGCTGCACAGGACCGATCGCTGTAGGAATTTTTGCGTGAGGCCTATGTATGTCGAGCAATAGCCGTCTGGGCTGAACTGGATATCATGATGACGCGTGTTATAAGAAGTATTTTATGTTTTATATCCGTAAAACTTTTAACTTAATCAAAATTATCCAACAAATTAATATTTTAAAATTTTATAAATTAATCTGTCATACATAATCAAGTATTATATGCACATTATATATTTAATACAATCCTGCTGTTAACAGCAACTGTCTATATTGTCAATTTAATATTAATATTACATTAACAATTACTTAAGTTTTCAGTGGAACAATATGCCTCAACTGAGGAAGAACTTTTGAGGTAACTTATTAAGTTGTTCTTTATCTACTCGCTAAAGTTGAAAATAATGCTGAGCCTAAAGATATTGTTATTTCAATTAATTAGACAGCAAATCTAAGAAATATAATAATTCTTGTTTGTTTTGTGTGGGAATCATATTTTACAAGTCTAATAAAAAAAAATAGGTGGAACTTTGTGTCTTTATGTCGACTGTCTGAAAT
This sequence comes from Scirpophaga incertulas, assembly GCA_036419045.1. NCBI lineage: Eukaryota > Metazoa > Arthropoda > Insecta > Lepidoptera > Crambidae > Scirpophaga > Scirpophaga incertulas. The sequence continues at coordinate 10,628,573 of CM071626.1, read as the reverse complement.
TTCGGGTGTTTAACATGAATGTGTGATGCGTGAATGTTTTGATAACTAATTTTGTATTGTATGAACATATTTAAAGAGTCCGAAACGCTAATATAGCGCTCTCTGTGATATTCAAAAGTGATGTAAGTATCGATTATTTTTCCGGTGGCTGACGATATTCAATGGTGACCGCACTGACATTGATGTGTATTCATGACCTAAACTAGACCGCAGAAAAATCAAACACGGTGAAGTTGCACTAATATAGTCAGTTTATAACCTCGTAAATAAAACATTATACATATGGTTTCATTGTTTCCTATATTTATGAATGATGTTGGTCAATTGCAGAAATATTCCAATTATGTAGTTGTTTATTTCCACAAACATGCAATAAAAGTACTTATTTAAGTTTCTTATTAACATTTTATCAATCGGCAATTGAAGAAAAGTTTAAAAACCCGTTTATATTGCTACTAAAAAATCTATTTTACTTATTACGTAGAAATCATTACAAAGTACGTACCAATACCGTGATTAGTTTTACGAGTATTACGCTTTATTGTACGCTGTTGTTATTCATAAGCACGCTCCTCCCGTGGGCGGGGGGCGTCGTCGGTGGAGGAGGGAGGTAGTGTAGCCTCCCCCAAGGAGGGCTCCCCTGTATCCGCAGGGGAGCGGAGGCTGGGGGTTCCCGGATGTCGCTTGGCATTCCCGGGGGCTCCCTACATGCCTAAGGAAGGCCATTCCTGAGGTTTTTAGTGGGTATGTCTCCCCCTTCCCACTTAACCGCCGGCTCGCCGCAGCCGGGGTATGCAACTTAATGCATTTTCATAAAAAAAAAAAGCCCACATTAATACCTCATCATATGTAACCTCGTTAGTGATATGACCATGAAATACAAAAGTTATTGTTCCAATTTTGTGCCTTTTAATTAACTTAACCTCCCTTTTTTAAAACTTCAAACGTATCTTTACCCAAATTTTTTTTTGGGCATGGCATGTGACTTAAATAAAATATTTTTTTTCGGGAGCCGTGAATCACTTCTTAACACTTATATTACTACACTCTTATAATTCAATCACCCCTTGCAGTTGATTTTGAAGCTTTTGCCTCAATTTGGCACACATAGGTGGCCGTGAAACTAATATGATGTTTTATTTTTGGAACATTATCACGAACGGTGCAGTGAATCGGCATAAAACATGCTGTTATCTCTATGAAAACTTAAGTATAACCTAATGAAGATTAATACAGGTCAGTTATTATTCTACGGGAAGTGACAATTTTTATAACTAACAACGATTAAATAATCAATACATAGTATAAAACAAAGTCGCTTTCGCTGTATGTCCCTATGTATGCTTAGATCTTTAAAACTACGCAACGGATTTTGACGCGATTTTTTTTAATAGATAGAGTGATTCTTAAGGAAGGTTTGTATGTATAATAAATGCATAATATAGTAGAGAAACACTGATAAATTTAAAGGTTTCTAATGTGATGTCGTAAATAAGCACGTTTTTTTGCGCTTAAATTGCAAACGCTGGCTGAACCCTACGAGATAGACCAAAATAATGTACTACAGTATTGTTCACCTTAAAAAGTTCAATAAAAAAGTCCGCGATGGTATATGTCTATCTTTTAGGGATAACCTACTATAACCATTTAATTACTTTTATTTATATAAACATTGCACCCGTGCGAAGCCGGGGCGGGTCGCTAGTAAAATATATAATAAAAAACACTTCTATGAATGTAATTATGAATAACAAGATAATGCACATAATAAGTATTTTCTAATCATTCGACTGTTCTATGGTAATGTTTGTAGATTAACAACATGAGTAGGTATTACCAGCTGCAATATTGTAAATCATTTTTCACATTCTCATCAACATATGCTATAAATATGTTAGTCAATTTTCGTCATTATCATCAATCTATCATCAATAGATTAATATCCAACTCGAAAATTTTACCTATCTTCGTCGATATGTCCAAATAACAAAGTTTGGGAACCACACACACCCTTATCCTGTAGTTCGCATCGAGCTTATCACAAAAAGAAGACTGGATTAAAGAGCAAATAAAAAAAAATTGTAAACGGATAGTAAAATTACACTGAATTTCAAATAGCGGTTTTGCATTTGTAAAAAAGTAACAACAAAATAGAGTTTATGTAAAACCAAATCAGTAATAATATAACATGCATAGGTTCGGAGATCAAGAACATTATTTTACAGAAAAACTACAACATGAGTCCTATAATAGCGATATTTAGTTGCTCAAACAATATAAAAGATTTATAAGACGTTTTTAACACATTCACTGCTTACAAAATAACTAAAAAATAATGGCTGGGCACCAAAACTTGTTAAGGTGAATTTTGATTAAGACATGTGAATGTTTGAAAATATGGATAAATGTATATTGTTATTATTATTTTCGGATCCGAGTGGTCGGAACACAGCATGTTGGGTGCCGAACACTCGGATCGGTTTACTGACTACTACAAAATGAACGGGACGCTCACTCGTATCCGAGTGGGAGGCACCGCTAGCTATGCCCCCGCCCCACTCGGGAGCACGGAATGTGTTAAAGAGAAAGAAATTTACTCATTATTATGCACCGCTCTCATTCTGGAGGGCGGGAGCGTTAGTTCAATCCGATAAGGCCCCAGGCCTTCCGCCCGACCAAAGGCTTAGGTAGTGTTTAGTTGGTAGGCTGGCCTTCTGCTAGAGTCCAACATAACCATCCGCCGTAGACCGGTTGCGGGTGGTATCCGGTGCAAGGTCGTCCGAGCACCAGGGGGTTGTCATAGCGACCACCGCGCCCTCTATGAGGATTCACTACCATCCCCCGTGGAAAAAAAAACTCATTATTATTTTATACGAATCTAATCGAAGTATAAACATCCAAGAGCTGAAAAAATTTCAAAAACTTAAATCTAAAGCAGGTCTATCATATTTATTTGCATCCTAACAAAAAACGTTAGGATTAATTGTTTCGTACGTACGTTTCGCTGTCATATTTGCGAAATTTTATCACGACTTATGATCACACGTGTTGCTCACTTTTGCTGCAAGGTATTTTTTCATTTTGTTATTGGACTGTCATAATACAAAATAAATAGTAATGGATATTGAATTGTTTAGATGCATATTGATTACTAACCGTTAAATGCTTTAATTTCTTAATGATTTCTATATCCTTATTTATGCATTAATTCAAGCTTATTGGAAATATGATCATGAAAAAAATTTAAAAGGACAATTTACATTTTTATATGAAACATTGCCCTTCTTACTAATTCTTATATACTAACAATGATTACCATGTACTTAGAAGCTACTCAGAAGTGTATTGTAAAATATTCATAAAAACGTAAACGATTTTTGTTATTTAACCTAAATGCATACTTACAAGATGCCAAATCAGTTAAGGTGAATTATTTATTAAGACTGCTCTATGAATTTCTATGATTTAGACCCAATGTAAGAGTTAAACCTTAGAATATTTTATATAAATATATATCGCGGTGCGATCCTTCATACCCCTGATTTGTTAATCAAAATCAAAATTAACAGGACGTATTTATTAGCTGATATTTAATAAGTTAACTTACTTAGAGCATGCGGCCTATAAGAAGTGCAGCCTATAAGGTGGAAAATGACAGAAATTTTGCTTATGTGAAACAGTAACTGAGCCTTATTTTTGTGAAAGAATAATATTCTTGAAAAGATGATTAAGCGCCTTAATTCCAGAGTAAGTTCCGAACTTCATGAGAGCTCAAGATTAACCGTTATCTAGTCCCTATCCTAATACATTTGATTGTGATTTATGGACAGCTTTAGAGAAAATGACTTGCTCTAAACGCTATGATGATTTAAGTAATGCATAAAATTGTTCTATAATATACATAAAAAGAGCAATCGCCACCATAATGTTCAGAGGCTACGTATTGAGCATACATATCCTTTCTGAAGTATACTAAAAATAAAATGACGCTGTACGTACAGTACGTAGTAGATCCAAGCGAGGACAGTTTAAAAAAGGCATGGACTACGAGTCCGTGGAATAGACATATATAATAAAAAAAAAAGTATACTAAAGAATACTTAATAAACTTGCAATAATGAACTTAGTTTTTAACTAAAAGTGTACACTTTTTAACACCTTCAGCATAATGTACAAAAACAAAACGAATAATACACAAAATCTGCAAAAAAAATAATTTTTATACAATTTCAATAGAAAACAATTTGTGTGCATTAAGCCGAAGTTTTTTTTTGCGTTTGCATATTCTCCATATTGTTCAATACCCTATTTGTATATATTGCGTCAATACGCAAATTATTTTAAGCGTATTTTGCGTTTTGTACATTCAATGTATTTACTACTTTACTATTTGTACATTTTACGTTCTATGCATATTTGCATCTTCGTTGTTTTGGCCAGTAAGGTGCATTATTGTGATAAGTAAATTAATGTGATAATAAAAATGTAAGTACATTTTCTAATAAACTATTTCGTTATTGTAAAGGCTGACTGAATAATTATAGTGTGTGAAGTTGACGGAGAAGTAATTTTTATTCAAAATGCCTTCCAAAATGTAATTAATATTTCATCGCTCCTTTGAAAAATAGCGCATACTTAACATATTTTTTACAAATATTACCAACATTTGTCATTTTTTAATAAGGCTATATATTGATAATATTATAAAACAGTGATACATACAAGTATATTTATTAACTACAAAATGGCTGAAGATCTAATAAAATTATAGTATAAATGCGTAAAATTATAGTATAAATGCAAGACATGAGTCACCGAATCTTGTCCTGTATGCAGTAATGGCTATCGAACCAATGCGGTAATGGCAGATTTTAAACCGCTCAGTAAATTCTCAGGACGCTCTATTATCTTTCAAGTGTACTTATATAATGATATGCAAAATTTGGACCCCGCTCGATATCTTACAGTCCCTTTGACTTTCCCGACCCTTGATCTGTTCGCTTAGCTTGATTTTCTTTTATATTTTTCTTTTCATCTTATCGCATAAGCAAGAATAAACTACTATAATTATGTAACATTTAAGTATTTCGGCAAATAAGTTTTGAAAAGGTATTTAAAGATTTATATGATAAAAGCCTAAAACATTTTTTTTTTCAATATATATTTTAAACTTAATTATGTTAATGTTAAGTGTTTAAATTAGTACTATGAATTAGGTCATTACTTTTTAAATATAAATAAAACTTAACTTAACTTCATTTACTTACTTGACCCAATATTAATGTCATGTTCAATCTTTGTTTGATTTTCCTAGTGCAACTATATATATATAATTTTTGAAAATGGCTTTCATACCTACTACTCGTAACTGAACGACCAGAAAGATATCTTTGATGTCGAAATTCTCAAAAAGGCGGCACTAACTTAAGTTCATAAACCTCCCTTTTTTACATAATTTAAAAAGATATAATATCGAATTGCTTCATTAGATTCTTTCAATTTGACAGAAAGAACAAAAATTAAAAATAACTGGAATCAACAGTAATCTTGTAAAGTAAATCTTGAAAAATATGTATATATTTTTCAAGATGTGACCTTTTTAGTGTCATTAAAGCCAGACAAATATTCTAAAAATATCTCCTTACAAGTTTTATATTTTTATAATAGGGTTATTAATTAATAATCCCAGTTACAATCCAAGTAAAATTTAATAAATGTAAAAATTTTATATAATTTTAATTAAATTAAAGTTTCATTTAATCATGTAATATTTTATTCAATCCCCTATTTGATAATTAGTTAACTGATAAAATACATTTTAATTTTTGTATAATCACAACTTCTGGTTAAATAATTTCACAACCTATTATTATTATTTGGTTTTTGTAAGGGATGTATGGATGTTTATGTATGGAACTGTATGTACTATTCGGTGACTGTAACCACGTATCATCAGGTAGACAGTCGCCTTGTATATCAAGATATGACATAAAATAGTAGCAGTAGGAACATATTTTTAATTATGAGTTTGCATTTTTTCATAAGTAATCAATGATTTAATAAGACATGTTTTAATGAAACTAAACAAATTATTTATTAAATTATTGTCTATTACAAAGCAACACATACTTATGTTTATATTACTAATAATTACAAAACAATTTGTACCAAACAAAATAACTTGTTAAAAAAAATAATACCTTATCAAATTCAACAAATAACTAGATTTCAAAATTGTCCCGTTCAATAACATGAAGCGTCGAAGTATTCATATAGTAGGTATATCTTAAGATTAAATCTAAATAATGTTTGATATCATGACTATGTCCTTATATGGAGCATACTGGATCCATACCTGTATACCTAACATAACCTTTGAAAAATATACCTAGCTATCAAACATTTTCCGGATAGAACAAATAACATTATTTATACTAGTACTAGTATAGTTATACTAAACGCTACGACAACTTAAAAAAATAAACTATCTCCGGAAGCAAAACAATGAAATAACAAATTTAATTGAGAGATATTGAAAGATAACGAGCGTATATAATACGATTTTTGATATTAAAGAAAGCTAGAGGTGGAGCTTACAATCGGGAGGAGGTCGTAACAAATAAGAAACTCCCCTCTACCTACCTCTACCCCCTTTAGAAGGAAAAGCCTTTTTTTGGATTAATAATTTTAACATCTTTATAATAAAGTCTTTTTAACTTTCAAAACTTTTTCTAAACTACATTTAGTAGATATATTATTTGTTAACAATTATTTTGTTGTTCATTATTATTTTCAAGTCGATGTACCTATTAGTAAGAGTAAATTAAGGATAATTAACTTATGACAACATCTCATAAGACTTAATAAACAAATCTATAATATACAGTAAGGTGTAAATAAGGTCTTAATATTGTTATATTCATAATTATCTAACATGGCTAAATATACTGCGATACACACAAAAAAGTCACACACAAAACTTACGTGATTTTTGAAATTTTCTCGATTTTTCCAAAATATTTTGAATATTTGCAATGCTTTGTGATTTTGGCGGATACCAATCATAAGGTGTCGCTACATCAACCACATCGGCTGTATCTGTATCTATTATTTCATCACTAATTAACTGCATACCAATATTTAATTTTATTTCTTTAAAATTATCACTAAAAATTAGATAAATATTTGATTGGTCCAAAATCTTCACTGAAAATTGATTATTTATCTTAAATATCTTTTTTTGTATATTAAATGGTTTAAAATTTTGCAGTAATTTATCAGTTTTTTCTTTCATGAAATTATCCAGTTCAATTGCAACCATTTCCAAATTGGGTTCCTTTGTAGTAATACTTTTATCATCTAAAGAATTTTCCCTCATTTTAGGATTTATTAGCTTATTGATCTGACTATCAAGCTTAGCATGTTTGTCAATAAACATTGGGTACAAAACGGGCGGATCATTCAAAGTATGCCATTTCCATCGACATGGAGGTCCAATTTTCGTATCAATTACCATACCTTCAGATTGATTATATTTCAATCTAAAATTAAAGGATATTTTAAATTCCAGGCATCACAAATATCTGTTCTAAAGTCATTTACTGATAGATCTTTAAAAATTTACAATTATAAGCAATTTCAGAAACTCCCACCACTAAGTATAAGCCTCACCAAATCTGTACACGATCATTATACACTGCTGAGACTCCACCAGCCTCAATAGCCGTCAGTCCTACGAACAATATACCTAGCCCCCTACCGTGCAAAATTTGCAATTATTGAGTTGATTTTGGTTCTATGGCTCCTATGATGTCTCGATAACGTAAAGACAATGACGCGCTAGAGGCGTTGCAATATTTGTTTTAAGTAAAAATAGTTATCAAAAAACACCTAATTTGAAAAACAACGGATTTGGCATTTTTCGACTGATCGAGGTAGTACCAAAACGATGTGGACCTTAAAACACCCATTTTCATACGTAATTTTTAAGATATATCTTAAAAATTATAATTTAGCAAGTCTAAGCAATTTGCCAATGATTACGAGAATTTCTTTGACGTACAAATTCTAAGCTTAGTATGTCAGAATACAAATTTAAAACCCTAGCATCTCAAGCTACTTACTAAGTTGTGAATTTGAAATACCAACTTAAGCGCAAAGTAAAAATAACAAATTAATTAATTAATATCCAAATAACCTAGTAAAGCAGACTTACTAAGTTTTGATACTATGTTTTTATAGCTATATTTGGATAAATTCACGAAAAATAAAAAGTACTAGCTTTCTGCCCGCGGCTTCGCCTGCGTGGATTTCGGGATTGGGTCTATAGAGGGTTAAGGGTCATAGCTTTTGCCCACGGCTACATATGCGTGGAAGTTGGTTTATGGCGCGAAGGTTTTATCGCGCTTCCCGTGGGTCTATCCGTTTTTCCGAAATAAAAAAAACCGCAAAACCTTGCTCAAGAATCACTCTATCTATTGACGACAACCGCATGAAAATCTGTACAGTAGTTTTTGAGCGAAGCCTTTATTGTGCATCCCGTGGGATCTGTTCATTTTTCCGGGATAAAAAGTAGCCTATGTTACACGGGGATAATGTAGCTTTCCAAAGGTGAAAGAATTTTTGAAATCGGTCCAGTAGTTTTGGAGCCTATTCATTACAAACAAACAAACAAACAAATCTTTCCTCTTTATAATATTAGTATAGATATAGATGAGCGATTTTAGTGTAACTAAACTCCAAAAAGATTACGAGTATTACAAAGTAAAATGTCAACCATATAGCACAACTTTTCGCCAAACACTCAAATCGTTATCTCTGGTTTCGTCGGGATAACGAGAATCAAAGTAGTCGACCCGATTTTTGCTCTCCTGAACATTTTTGTTGGAAGGAGTTACTATGTTATGATTTTAAGCAGCCGATATGTTCACAGGTGTACGATATGAAAATTGGACATTTATTTTGGTTTTCGACCATAATAGCATAGGCGTAACTAAAGCAAGAAGTTAAGGCTCATAGTAAATATTCTATATGTATTAATCGCTTGCCCCTATAAGTGCTTATGGTAATGTGGAAATGAAATGGACAATATAAAATCAAATTTCGCAATAAATGTTTCAACCCACATCGTGAAAAATGCGTGATCATGGGACGTATATTCGTACGTAAACATTTCGCATTCACTAGTCACCAGTCACTTGGCAATATGATTAATATTACTTTATTTAAATACATTATTAATTAATCTGTCTTAAATATATATAATACTTAATAAAATTTTTACCTTTCATTTCCAAAATGATCATAAACAACACCATTTCCTAGGTAATCAAAACAGGCCAGTACAGTTACAGGTAAATGACATCCAAATGTATCTTTTTCTCCAGAACTATAAACAACATAGCGACGACCGCAGCTTGTATCTGATAAAAATGTTTTAGTTAATTTCGATATTGCAGAGCTGGGCAACGATGTCGCAAAAATGGAAAACATGCATATGTGTTTACTCATTAATAATTAATAAAGATAATTCTTTTTTAAAATAAGCTTTTTACGATACACTTAAGTGTTGAAATGATATTTGTATGAAAGTTATTTTTATAAAGGAAGATATTAAAGTTAGTGCCATAATAAAAAAAGAAACTTTTTGAAGTCAGATCAGCTTCATTGATATTAAGTCAAATATTAACCGATACTATTGCACAAATAGTTTCATGAACGCGTCCCATGCTACATTTAGCATGGCACGAGTTCATGAAAATATTTGTTGACATACGAGCTACTGCAGATATTTGATTTCATTTACCCTGTGAAATATAATGTTCCAATGCCACATTACAATTTCTGTAGAACCATTTTCCACTGCCATCTTCATGAATTTCGGCTAATATCTGTCCGTTTTCATAAAACATTAGATATTTATGTCTGTTTCGTAAAAACCAATCAAACTTTGGATTGGCTGGTACCATTTTGTAAATGTTCATCTATTAAAAAAAATATAAAAGAATATTTTAAGCGAATTTGTAATAATCTTATTGAAAAAAAATACTGTACCCTTCGTATAATTTTCTTTGTAGGTAACATAGTCCAACCTTTGGTAATAAATTCTTTATTGGACAACATATATTGTATTACTCCTTTATTGTCAATCTTATTGTTCTGAAATAAAAATATATGCAAATCCTCAAATTGATAAAATTAAGAAAGTTATATTGTTAGATTTATAATTACCAAATCTGTTAATTTTTTTTGTATTTTTGGTTCGTCAATTTTTATATTATTTTGCTGCTTCAGCCGGTTTCCAAAATCAGCTTTCACTTTAAATAGCATTCCACTATCTGAGCCTGAAATTATTTCTCTATTATAGTCTCTTGGAATTATGTTCATTTTCCTAATCATTTCAGCAGGCTCTATCTGATGTGTGTTACATTCAATAATACTTTCACTTTCAATTGTCAGGTCTGCAACAATTTTTTTTGGTTTTCGTTTTGCCAACGGGAGCTCTATTATTTCAGGTAAGATTGGTATTTTTTCTTTATTCTTTTGCGGTAATTTTCTACGACTACTCATTTTGTTTCCCCTTTCTTTAGTTGATTTTATTCGATTTCTCAATTCTTGCTCGATTGTCGTGTTTGCTTGTTGTGATTGTTTTGTTTGTTGTATTTTTTTTGTTGGTTGTATTTGTTTTATTTGGTGTAATTGCTGCTTTTTTGGCTGTTTAATTTTATGTAATTTAATTTTTGCGTTACCGGATTCTAATTTTAATTCAGATTTTTCAGAAAGTTGTATGTTATTGTATGTTTCTTCAGGAAGACTTATTTTCCCATCTGTGAAATGTTTGCTAGTACTAGGACATGGCATGCCAGGTGATTTGTGATTTGTAGATAAATATTTTTCTTCTGTTAGTTTCCACATTACATCCTCAAGTAGAATTTGAGTTTCCAAAATATTCTGTACTGTATCAAGTGAACAAAAATCTTTATCAAATTGGTATATTATATCGAGTGATATATTTAATTGTTGCAATAAATTAACTAATTCGTTTTTTTTTTCGTTGTCTAGATAATATAAGCTCTGTTTACATATTTCTTTCTCAAAGATTGTGTATAAGAAATGTTTTACTTTATAAATCCATATTTTATATCGTTCTTGTCGAGTATCTTCCTTATATATAAAATTATTATTATACTTCCATCTTATGATTTCGCATCTCTTACATTTTCCAGTGCTATTGTATCTATTACAAATATCACAAACGCCGGTAGTGCCGTTTTTTCTGATAGCTGTAACTTCATCTATAAGGTTACAGATTCTTTGACGTACAGCGTTGTACTGTTGATATGAGGAATTCAGTTGATCTAAAGCAATGAGATCATTACATGTAATACCGTATCCACTGAAAGCAATCTCTTTAGACGAACTAAAAATGTATATTTAAGCTGGCATGTAATTGTTGCAGATTTGATGCACATCTCACTGGAACCATATATTCTATAGAACTCCTTACCACTTTAACCACTTACCGCCAGGTCCGTCACCTTGCTTGCACATATGTCACCATTAAAAGTATAAACTTTTGTTATATTGCGTTAAGTTTTGGTAAGTAAAGTTGGACGACACTTATTATCGGCCCTTGAATTTTCTGTCTTATTATCTCATGTCAGGCCGAACAAAAATTATTATTATTTTCTTTTTTATAAATACCTACTAATAGAATTAACTACCATAAAAATAAGTTTATATAAATTACATCATACAAAAGATTAGGGGTCCTAAAAAAATGCCTCATCTGTGCTAAAGAACAAATTACAGGCAATAATTTTGTATGTACGAGTATGTTAATACTATATTAACAAAATAAAATATCACTATAAATTTACAAAAAAATGATGAATACTTTACATTGATCGACAAGAGTATCCAACCTTAAATTGTTTCCGTATAAATTATATTGATACGTCTTCCGATCCTAAAAAATAACTTTTTTTAGTTTGCTTAAATGATGTCCTTTAGCGAAATTAATCGGTAGATAACTGGTCGAAGTCGTAACCAACAAATTTGAAGGATCATAGATACTGAAACCTTTTGTTTTCTGTCAATGTTATTTTCCTGCGAATATTTTATATTCGCGGTGATTGGTATTTTCTGCTTAGGTGAATTCTTCTGTTCCTTGTCCAAAACAACACTTTGGAGCAAGAAAGACCTGAAATATACAATTTTAACATTTGCCATTCATAGCTCTATCACCCGTTAAATCAAGCCACGTATTACGGTATTCAGATTAGCGTAAGATGTGTTGGTGTATCATCGGATTTACTAGATAAAATGAAGAAGAGTCCAATATTAAAAAAAAATTGTAAGCTCATTTTTTGTGGACATAGTAAAAAGGGTCTTTCTGTGAAAATTTAATTTGCTGAAGCGTAAAAAGATTATCATTCAGCGCCTTTTCAATCAAAATGGTTAAGCGGTTATTACCTACTGGATCCTACCATAAAATATAGTACTGTATGTACTTTGATAACTTTGTCCATTTAAAAAATAACTTACTCCCAATGCTTCTGTTCCATATTATTTAAAAATTATAATTATCACAACTCAATCGTTTTGGTTTTGTATTTGGTTATCATAAGTAACTTATCATTATCATAAGTCCGTCCTCAGCATGATATAAAGATATGTCACTGACCTCTGTCAGTTTATATTTTTTTATGAAAACACCAAAGAGAATATAATGATTATGTTGAAAACAAATCGAAAAGAGAAGGTACACATCGTATTTCATCTTCTACTTCTACAGATTATTCACTTCACTAAAAAATATATATATAACAAATAAATAAATAGTGCTAATTTGAAAATAAAATATAATATTACTACGGGTATTTTAATTTAATTTAAACCTCTTAAAGAAAGTCAGTTTAGTGACATTCAAGAAATTAAATCAAAATATTTGACGTAATTTTAGGACATCTCAAAATTGGAACAATAATTTTCAAATCTATAAAATCTTATAATTATTACTTAATTTAAGCCCCGGTATGAAATATTATAATAGTTTTGAGCTTGATATAAATTTTAACGTAAGCAGTTAAATGATAAATATTCGAAAGTATTATCTACTAGCTGGTTCCCGCAACTTCATCTGCCCAGAATTCTTTATAAATTGTACCCTATGTGATATTTTGCTGTATAAACTATGGTATATGTTTATATACTATGGTATGTTTTGTATCTTATGCTATGTTGTGTTTGATCTGAGTGCTATAATATATAAACTATAGACTATAGATTTATTATATACTGACATACAGATTGGCAAAAAAGGCATAGAAAAGCGTATATTAGAACGAAATAGATAGATGAAACATTAACATACATAGCAAGGGCTTGCAAAAGTTCGTTCTGCGATATAGGGAAATATTGCAAATCCAAAACATTTAATTGACTACCTATATACTTACATATTTGACATATTCAATTACGTTTACGAGCACAATAGCCGAGTGTAATTTCTCAATGTACATTAATCCACAAAGTTATTCATTCATTCCTTCCATACTTCTGAGCATCTTCTAGAGTAAATATATTCTTTGATCTTACGAGCATGGTGTCAAAAAATTTGACAACTGTGTGTAGAAAACAATAATTTTGTGGACATTGCTGTTTATTTTATGTGTTTATAAAATGTATTAAGACCATTATATTAAATATATTATGATACATTACTCTAGTTTTCATTAATCTCTAAATACACGTCGTTATTGCGTCTATAAAACTCCGGCACAGAATTTATGAACAACATTAGCGAATAATTGTTTTGTTGCCCTGGATGATTGGTTCTTTTTTTAATCTTCATTTTCATGATATACAGAAAATGTTGGAAAAAGTTCATCAAAAACTGATAACATTAGCTAGCTTTTGAATATTTTTTACACAATCTTTACAATTTGATGCTTTTTAATTTACCTAGAACCATATTTTCTACCACCATCTCAAAACTTCTCTTTGCTTCACATTCATAATTTGTTATAACTCATTTTTGAATTTATGTTTCCGCTTTTAACTTTTCCATACTCAGCTTAGTAAATGTCTCACAAATGTATTTAAAGCAATCGCCTTATTTAACGCTTTGATAAATTGTTACATAATACCTAATTTTCAAACTCTTTACTGCTATCAATAAAGAGCCGCCAATCAGTACATTTGTATTCCTTTCCCTATTTAAAAGAAAGTTTATGATATTATTACAGTAAACAAGATCTTCATTCTCACCAAAAAAATGGTAATATTTCACTTACCGTATTCTATATGCTAGATTATTAGAGATTCTTTTCTTTTAGTCTTGAAGCTAACAGTTCCAGTCGTTGCTTTGATAAATTTACATCTCGTTTTAAATCACTGAGTTTATTCTGACAAAATAGCTGTGGTGCATATTGTCCACCTTCGTATTCACTTCTACTTGTAGATTGTACTGAATGCTGTAAATTTGGTAATATTATTTGGTAACATTTGATAGTATACGTACTGATTTAGAAATATAAATAGCTCTAGGAAAATGTGTACCTATTGTGCAAGACAGGACATCTTGCTGATTGTACATCTGGGTATTACCACCTTATATTCCTGCAGAAGCCTTTAACGTCTACTACACAAATTTGAGCTGAATCCAGGTCATAGGGATACCAAAACCTAACTCGATACGTTTTCCTGTCGTCCATAAACGTGTTGTCTCAATACAGGATTTACAAACCTTGTGAGGAACCCATGGTTTATCTAGTTGTTCAGTATGTAAGACAAAACAATCACTATAAACCACCTTGACAAAATCAGTTATATTTCGTATCTGTTTTGTTGTCATATAAACACCACAAATGTAACAAAATACATTAAGGCTCTATTTACATTGACTCGTTTTTCTAGAACAAAAATACTTTTTTTTAAATATAAGTAGATTAAAATCAGAAGAAATAAAACTAGATATTTTTTTTCACTTTAGCGACTTACCCGAACACCTCGTGTGTCCTCCAACTTTTTTAAAGCATCAAATTTTTTGAAAAAAAAATCGTTACGTCTCGATGTCTTTTTGCATCAAAGATAGCTTTGATGCAAAAAGACATCGAGACAGACAGCGCAGAAAGCAATTTTTAACAACATTAGAATAATCAACACTTTATAGTAATTTGTGTTATGAAGAACCGACTTATAGTGTAAATTATAAACATATAAAATACGCTTAAATAATCAAAACTTTTTATAGTTATATTCTAAAAATATGGACTTGATGGTGAAAATATGGACAACAACAAGATTTTTTTTGTTGAACTGTGTAATAATTTTAGAAATTTTATCTTCACACCATTCACCAAACACCAAATGTACAGACGTTTATAGTCCGCAGCAGAACGTACCAACCGATTACTAGTTAACACAATTTGGATAGACGACAATTTTTCAAATTCAATGTATAATAAGAGTACTCTTTTAAGTGAGAAATATTGTAGAACCAACAGTACACCTGCACCTATTACTTTTGAAGATACATCGACATGTTTGCGGCGCTGTCGCGGGTCGCTCAAAAACGCTCCATACTAAAAACACTGCAATCGTGACGTCATAACTCAGTAAACTCGTCAAATTTGTATGAGCGTATAAACAAATTTTAAAATAACTTTGTTATTTGTACGTTATAGGATACTTTCTATATAAAAACTTTCTATATAAATGTTATATTTAATGTGAGAATGTTAGAAATGTGTTCGTTTCATTAGAATTACGTAAATAATAATTGCTAATTTTTTTGAAATCTTTAAACAATATAAATTAATAATTAAACTGAAATTTCTATATTGACATACTTTCATGAGATATAAATTGCTTAAATCAGATAATTATAGTATAACAACGGCCATCATCATTTGTAGTCGTCTACCCTATTATTATTGTTGGACTAATTAAACTAAACACTTCTTTAAAAAAATGCTTAACAACACTACATATTGTGTGCATACAATTTATGATTTTATTCGGTTATTACGAGTACGTAAACGCATCTCCATGAGCGAAGGTTGTTGAATACTGAAGATGAGCAGACCAATTCAGAACATTCGCTACTAGGTTCAGCTACTCCGGTTTCAACCCGGGGCTTTAACTCCCCGAGAGTATCGAGACATCTATCGATGTTAATTTGGCTAGACGTATTAGGCTCCACGTTTGCATTGCTCTACTCCGCGATAGACGTAAATGAATATCGCTTCTTTATATGTTAAGGTACAAAGATTTGATCTATATGACGCATTTACATTCAAATAATTTACCGCATAGAACTCTTCACAATGTATTATTGTGTTTTTTATCGAAAGTAAGTCATTACTTTTTTTTTATATGAAAGGCGGACTTCCACCAGTAACTATTTGCAAAGCTAAACCGAATAAATCTAAGTACCTTAATAACAGTTTTATTGTACTACTCATGTGAAATACTTCAATCCATTTGATACGCGCGTTTACAACGACTAGATAATGTTTACATTTGTAGTCTGCAAAGAACATGTACCACGAGATGAGCGGTGCGGGCAGCGCATCGTGCAGCTGGCGACATGCATCACAAGACCGATACAGCTGCTCTGTTTGCGTCTAACCCCAGTCCGTAATTCACATAGTACCTATGTACTGTCTGCTTTGGCAGAATCAGAATGCGATAACAATATTACGTTGTTGTGTTCTGTTCCTGGTCATTAAAATAACATATTTGCTGTTAAAATATTTGCTATACAGGCAGTCCTCGTACTTACGGCATGTTAGGTTCTCGAAATACGCGACGTAAATCGAAACGACGTAAGTCGAGACATATTTTTTCATATGTTTACATGTAAAACTCAAGGGTTAGGTTCCACACGGACTCGAAATAATAAAAAAACTGCATTTATAACAAAGGACGTACTTTATTATTAAAAGTAAGTTCTTAAAATAATTATATATTATGCACTTATGAAATTGCTAGTTATTTTTGGTATTTGTGTGTTATTAATTTCAATAATAATTATAAAACTTATACATATGTAATGATAAATAATAAATTAAACTTTTGGCTTAAAGAAACTATCAATTCTAGATTGCTTGGCTTCTTTCTTCTTGCTATCATTCAGATCTTGGTAACAGTGATAGGCTGCACAAATTTTGTTATTAACGTTAAAACTTCTCTCAAAATTAGGATCATTTTCTTCAAAAATGGCAGGCAAGACAAGTGAATTCTCCGATATGCCGGAAATCGAAACAAATGATGTATGCTTGAGGAATAGTGTCAAAACATTATTCGACGTAACTTGAAAGGACGTAAATCGAAACGACGTAAGTCGAGGACCGCCTGTACCTAATTCTTATTCAATGTAATAAAATATCTTTAACCGGATGAATATAACTTTCCTTAAAGTTGTAATACAATAATTAATATCATTATCCGGTCTTATCTCACAAAATATGGCATAATTTGTATCTAAAATTTTAATATGTGCTATTTCGTGGAGTTGACTGTCACTTAAAATATATTAATATCAAAAAAAAATCTAAGCAATACAAAGTCTAATATATTTTTTTATTTTAATTAATATATTACATAAATGCTATACAGGTACATACATTGCAGCTGATTATTTAGTTAGACACAGTCAATTATTGATTTTATGTAGGTGTGTTTTAGTCTTTTTTTTTAATTATTATTTTTGTAGGATGGGCTTGTTTAAAATGCTAATAAAAATCCTGTTGAGCTGATGTATTCATATATTTGCATTAGTTTCAATTTCGTTATAACTAGGTAGTATATTTGACATATTATATATTTAAATACAATTTATTTTTCAACACTATTGCGATTTTAGTTTCCAATGTCTCCTACTACAGACAGAATATCTTTTACATTTTTGCAAATTATGCCTAGTTATTATTATGACCATAAAGCCACGACTTTATGTATAAAATCTAAAACTTTTTGTCAGCTGAAATAATTCTGTAAACTTCTCGTGGAAAACCTAACACCTACTATTTTAATAATTGCTCTATGAAATTAATTTTTAATACCTAAGAAAACTGCTGTTACGGATATAGTTTCACAGATTATAATTTATATATTTTAACTTTAGACTATTTGTTTTTGTTGAATTCTATTCTCAAACCGTTATTACTTATTTAACGTAAATAATGTTATTAAATCAATTCGATAACATTTAATTACTGATCTTAATAATGTGACATCACAATTAAGATGTAGTTGAACCACAATTAAATTACCTACACCATTTCTGAACTTAGCAGAGAATCTGCGGCTTTGATTTGTTAAGGAAAACGCAGTATTTGGAAATCAGGTAATACAATCATACAGTCACTTATATTTTTACACCCACAGTAAATAATTACAATATTAAATTGTAATTTAAAAAGAGATTACATCGAAATATCTTATACCACGATTATCGAAGGCGCGAACGACTATCTGTGTTCCATATGTAGATTTTATATAAAATATAATAATAATGACAATATTTTTAGAAGGCACATGTTTCCGGTTCCAGCTGGTAAGCGGTATTTTTGAATATAGACATATTATTATAACGTACATCAAGTTATCGCAATCATGTTCATATAATTAATTATAATAATAGTAGAAATAAAAGATTGATTATTCAAAAAATTTATAATAATAATTACAATATGTGGTAAGTGCTTCGGCCAATAGGGAATCGCGTGGGCTGCGTAGAACTCACTTTATAAGTTTCTGCGTCGTTGCCTTATTGGCGGAAAGGAGCTGATAACCTATTCAGTTTGGCAGGCAGGAACGGATTTCTCTCAAGTTGCGATACTATTGGAATGTATTAAAACTAACGAAAGTAAAGGTTATAGTTAATGTTATTGTGCAGTATTAATAGTTCTTACCTAATAGGTAAACAGATAAAATTGTATCTTAATTGCACACATTATAATGCCAATCGAGTTACTTATTATCTGTTGCTGCTGCAAAGCTGCATAAATAAACGCTAATGATTCCCGACCAACATATCCACCTTGTTACACTTGGAATCAGAGGCTACGTGGAAAGGAAAACGTAAGGAAACAGTTATAAAAATATAAAAATGTTTTATATTTCATGACAAGTTTCAAATATTACAAATTGACACACATATACAAAGAATTTTATTGCTGACAAAAAAGGTTTATATTAAATCATAAACAACACCCACCCTCAATAAAAGTTTCCTTTAAACAAATTACTAAATACTAATTTATACAACGAAAGAAATCCTACGAAACTCTCAATCATTTCATAGGTTCCTTTCGTAGAATGGAACAATCAAGTCATACCTACTTAATACTCCGTAAAAACTCTAGAGAGCACTATCAATCAAAGTGTAAGTATGTACTCGAACAAAACATTGACAAACCAAAAACTTCATTATAAGAAATAAGTTTTTTTGATTGAAGGTATTCATTGACTAAGAAATAAAAGTTTTTTGATTGAAAGTATGTATTCATTTTTAACTTCATCCACATTTCATGAGCTGTTTCACATGACAATATATGAGTTTGAAGACCTTGTTCTATCCTTGTGACAATAATAAATTGGGCTCTGGCATCTTCTTTTACCCATGCTGATCTCTCAGCACCGTGTACGGGTTTTTCTTATCACCCGATACAATATCGTAAAGATTCAGTCCTTTTAAGAAAATCCTTGTTTCGAACATCCATGTCGACCAGTTTTGTCCCGTGAATTTCGTTACGCTGGTATTGATGCCAAGTTCAATTTTCCTTGCCGTGTCCGCAGTACGACCCGACGTCAAACGCCGTTTTAATTAAATGTCGATTCAAACGTTTTATTTACTTTGCTTTACGATACGTGATTACGGCCCATAACCACTTGGAATCAGGGGCTACGTGGAAAAGAAAACGTAAGGAAACAGTTATAAAAATATAAAAATGTTTTATATTTCACGACAAGTTTCAAATATTACAAATTGACACACACATACAAAGACTTTTATTGCTGACAAAAAAGGTTTATATTAAATCATAAACAACAATTACAATCCCAAAATTACGACGTATATAAAGCTCTAGCCCAGTATATTTTACACAACAATATCAACATTTAAATACATACCTATTAATTTTTTTTGTATTTCAAACTAAAGTTACATAATTTGCATAATTACTTAATGTGTCAAAAACTTTAGGTTACTTAGCAACAGGTTCTTGTTAAGTCAGTTCTATAGAAATTATTCTAGATATAACTTTGAAATATTTAATAAACCAATTTACCTTTTACGACGATTCAGCCTTTTATTAACATTTGTGGCGACCGTGACAGGACACGAACCTGCAATCTTCGGATACCGCTGAGAAACTGTTTGATACGGAGAATGCTTTGCGCGATGTGTGGTGTGCTGATGAACATTTCGACGAAGAGTTGTTTCAAGCCGATCAAGATAAGGCAATTCTTTATCGTAAGAGATGGTTCAAATTAAACAGCTTGCATAATAGAATCTCGAACCACGAACACTTGAATAGGTGTCTAAGTGAGGCGTCATTGTTGTCAGCTGGTAAAATAAGGTCAATATGTAGCATAGAGGCAGCTGGTAGCAACAAGAATCAACGACGACTTCAAATACCTAGACTAGAATTTATAAAGTTCGATGGAAACATAAAAAATTGGCTACTTTGGTGGGGCCAGTTCAAAAAAATCCACGATGATAGTGATCTGGACAATTTAGATAAGTTTCAGTATCTTTTGCAGTCTATGTCTCCTGATTCAAATGCCCGTCAACTTATCGAGAGTTATCCGCCTAGTGGCGAAAATTATCAAAAGGCTCTTGATGCTCTAAAGGCTCGGTTTGCACGAGATGATATATTAATTGAGACCTACGTGAGGGGAATTCTGAATTTAGTATTACTGCATAATAAAGGAGAAACACACCCGATCAACATTCTGTATGACAATTTGCACAGCCACTTACAAGCACTAGAAACATTAGGGGTAGCTAATGACAAATATGCTTCAGTATTATATCCTATAATCGAGTGGTCGTTACCAGAAGATATTTGCGGACTTGGAACAGAGTACGGTATACGAGCACAAATAAGGGTGATGCCTTAAATAAGTTGATGCAGTTCCTGAAAGACGAAGTGGAATCCGAAGAGAGGATAGTTTTGGCTAAAAGTGGATTCGCTCAGTCAAGTTCAAAGGTTCCCACTGGTTGCTTTGTATCCAAACTTAAAACTGGAAAGGAAAATGTCAAGTCAAAAACTGAAAATATCAGAAGTACAACATGTATATGGTGCGAAAAGGATACACATGCGAGTACAGAATGTCATAAGGCGGCTAGAATGACACTGTTAGAGAGAAGAGAATACATTAAAAATAAAAGAGGTTGTCTAATATGTCTAAAATTTGGCCATAATAATAAAAAATGTAGGAGTTTTCCGAGATGTTTAATATGTAAGAAACGACATGTTACATTATATTTCTCAAATTCTCCTTTCCTATCCTATAACCTAACGAGGTTATAGGATAGGTATAATAAGGTAAGGACACGTCCTTACCTTATTATACAAATATAATACGTTTCCCAACCTTTTACCCTTGTTGTGGCAAATGCAAAAAGCCGTGCGAACAAGAAAAACAAACGCTAATGATGGAAATTATTTACGTATACGTATTTTGCTGAGACTGGATCATTTGTATAGGGATCAGTACAAAGATTCGAATCAGTAAAGTGCTTCATTTGCATAATTTGTATGAGTGACTCTGAACCGATTAAATCGGTACAGTGTATTTCTATCATATGTCAAAATACAAGTATTCTGATATATGATACAAATACACTGATATAAATATTGATATTGATTCATTTGTATCAGTGAAACCGAGATGTAATTGAGCGACGTGAATTCTAAATCTCTGAAACTCTATTTATAAATTCTGAAACTCTATTTATTTATCTCAATCGTGCGAGCGCCGCGTGCCGATTGAAACCGAAATGCAATTGAGCGAATGATTCATTTGAAGCGCTGTTAGTTTGAGATTTGAACCAGTGAATCACTTGGAAGAAACAACTCACTGAGTCGCTTCTGTAAAGATTGACATATCTCTAATAATAATAAACGCTAATCGGCATTCGGTAATTTCAGTTACCGGCTAGTACTTTAATTTAGTGCATTAATCTAGTCATAAAAGCTACAGTCATAATCATAAATCATGTTAAGGCCTAAGCCAAATCTTCTAATGTGTATATTTTTCAATCCATGTTTTGAAGTTGCCAATCCTTATTTTCTTTATTATCTCTTTGTATCTGTCTTCTGTCTTTAGTATCTGTCTTTGCAAATCTTCTTTTTGAAGTGTCAGTTTATTAAATATTTCCTATTGTAGAGGTAATAAAATTATATAGTGGTACAAAGTTGTCAGTGCGAGTCAATAAATTCTGTAAAGAAGGCGGGTCATTTTGATATTTTTCTACTTCTGGTAACTCGGTAATCAAAACCAACCGCTGCATATTAAATGCAGGGCATTTGAAAAAAATGGGCTGTTGTTCTTCTTGTAATGAGCATTTCATGCGGTATAGATGTGCCTTAAATCTACAATGTCCAAACCGAAAACGATTTATTTGAGTGTAAAAATCGCTTGCTAAATAATTGCTGTCTTTGGTGAACCACGGGTTTTCCCAACTTCCCCATTAATTGCTGCATACCATGCTCCTTTTGACTGAACAATAATGTTTCTTTCTTCTTGCCATAATTTATTAATATTGCAACTGTAATCAAGTATCACATCTTGCCAAGGTAAAGAAAAATCTTTAATGCTGCCGCTTGTTATGTTTGTTAGTCTGGCTAGATAATCTGCCTTTTCATTACCTGCCACACCCACGTGCGCTGGTGTTCATACAAATATTATTTCTTTAAAACTAGTCAAGGTTATAATAAGTTCCTTGATGTTATATAAAAGATAGTTACAGTTGCCAAATCCATGACTTTTTAAGGCTTGTAGTACAGACATGCTATCAGACACTATTATGAATTTACTTTTGTTCCGTCACAATACGTCCTGTTGTATTTATTGTGATAGAAAGCAGCTGCTACACCAATATCAGTTTTTGACCCATCAGTGAAAAAAAAATGGTGTTCCGGCCAAGACAAGAACTTCTCATAGACATCCTGCTTTGTTTTTAACTGATTATCTATAATTATATCAATTGAAAGGAATCTACTTTCAAATGAGTCTTGATAACATGGAAATATATCACTTGAATGTATATTTCTATTTGCAATAAAGACAGAATCTTCAAGATAATTTTGAAATACAAATGGTCTTTTAGAAGGAAGAAAAGATGTAAATATTGAAAGATTTTGAATTTTCTTTATAAGTGGATGATTTTCAAATGAGCTGAGCTTTATGATGAACTTGAATTTTATAAATTTAAACCTAATTAATAATGAAGGGATATTACATTCAACTTGTAATGAAATGATTGGAGTGGTATTCATAGCTCCAGTAATTAAACGAAGATTTATATTTTGGAATTTTTCTAGCTTATTTAATAAAACGGAGTCAGAAGCATAACAACAAAAACTATATTCAAAATGTGAGCGAACTATAGACTTATATAACATAAATAGAATTTTGGGGTCAGCTCCCCAGTATGTTTTAGCAAGTGATTTCAAAATATTAAAAGCCCTTAGAGCTTTGTCTGCCACACCAGAAACATGTTTTCGCCATGACAGATTTACTAAAATTTTTATTTCATTACATACTGGGAGGTTGTTACCATCATAAAGAATGTTGGTAAGTAAACATCTTGATCTACTGAAAACTACAACTTTAGTCTTATCTGGACTTACTTCAAGTTTTAAATAACTTAAGTAGTCCTTTAATTTTTTCAATGCATTATTTAACATACACTCTACAGACTTCATATTAGTGCCTGAACAATAAACAGTTAAGTCATCTGCAAATTGAAGATTATTTACATCATTACCTAAAATTCTATTTAATTTATGAATGTATAATACAAATAAAATAGGACTAATGGCCGTTTTCACCAACCTTGTCTTAGCTTAGGTGACTCCTAAGTGACATGCTGTCACTTTTTGTATTAACTGAAAAGAGTGAGACAGCATGTCTCTTAGGAGTCGCCTAAGCTAAGACAAAGTTGGTGAAAACGGCCATAAGTACGCCACCTTGACATACTCCTTTATAAGAAGTCTGAGGTCCATATACATTATTTGGAAATTTTACGTAAATCTGCCTATTGTTGAGAAAACTAATATCCACTTTACAAATTTTTCAGGTGAGCCGAATGAGCACAGTTCCAGCACATTATGATCTAAATTATTGAAGGCACCACCTTGGTATCAAAAAAGATACTAACTATGAATTTATTGTTATGAAATGCATTGTAACTATCAAGATGTAAATGATTCAAACTTTCGATGGCTGATTTAGAACGACGAAACCCAAATTGATTGTAAGGTAACAAATTATTACTTCTAATAAAGAATTCTAATCTTTGTTTAAACATTTGCTCAAACAGTTTTGCTACACAAGATGTCAACGCTATTGGCCTATAGGAATCGTGATTATTACGTTTTTAAACATCTTATAAGAAATATGATCTAAACCAAATGCACTGTCTTTACGTGATTGGATAGCATTATTGAATTCTGAAAATGTAAATGGCTTGTTGAAAAAGAAATCGTAAGTTGTGCTGTAATTTAAATTTTCTATTGTTGTGTATATAACTGTGAATATTTGTTGTATATTTGTCTACATGATGGAGAACTTGTGGGACTGAAAGATTTATTAAACTTTGTAATATTAGTCCAAATTATAGATAATGGTGTCGGTCGATTAAATGAATTACAAAGCGAGACCCAATAAATAATTATTTATGAGCTTGAAGTTTTTTGAATTCCAGGTAATTTTGTAACGACGGATTCTGTTTGAATTTTGCATATCCAGCCCTACAGTTAGTAACAGCTTGTGCACATACATTGTTCCACCAAGGTAGACACAATTTCTTATGTTTTTTGTTATGTGTTTGAGAACTAGATAACCTGTTAGGTTTAAAAGAATTTGCTTCACTAGTACTATATTTTAGTATTTTACAAAGAGTATTATGATACTCTCTGGTTGCTCTGGTTGGGAAAAATCAAAATCATTGCTACTTATTTTTAAGTCTACCAACTCCTGATATTTTTTCCAATCGACACCATTATAATTAGGTTTATGATAATTAGAACTAATAGTATTATTATATTTACAGGATTGAATAGAAGGGTTGTAAGTACAGGTAGATGATAGCTACATAAGGAATCATCATGCACGCGCCAGTTACACCTTAAGGCTATTGAAGGAGAAGCTAATGTAAGATCAAGTGCATTAGATTGCCAAATGTAAGAACCAATTGTTGTTGCTGTACCCTCATTAAGTATGCTGAGATTATTGTCACAAATAACATCTAAAAGAGTAGAGCTACGAGCATCACTGTTTACACAGCCCCACATAGTATGGTGTGCGTTAAAATCTCCACAAAAAAGGATGGGTTCAGGATTTGAATTTATAAATCGATCAAGATTTGTATAATTAAAAGAAGATGGTTGGGCTAATGTGGGACTATAAAAACTAACATTAGACAAGTATTCATTATTAAATTATATCCTAATAGCTATATTTTGTAGAGAGGAATCATAATATGTTTGTATCTTTTTGTAATCAATGTAAATTGTAATTAAAATTGCAACACCATTATGTCTAGTATCTACATCTAATCTTTCTATTTTGTAACCTCTTATGTTAATTTGTTTTGTGGGCTGTAGCTAGGTTTCAGATATAATGGCATTATGTACATCATTTTCATATAAAAAATTTGTAAAATCATGCTTATGGCTAGGTAAACTTTGGGCATTCCATTGAATTATGTTAAGCTTATCCATTTTTACCTATTGATTTGTTTTTACTGTTTTGAAATGTATCTAGCAAAATCGACTTAATATACTCAGATATGGCAGGATTATCGATATTAGAATTTTTTTGTGTTCCTATTTTAAGTATTGTGGAAATAAGTAAATTAAGAATATTATCGGACTTTAAGAACTGTTGGATGTCATGTTCATTGTTATTTTTTGTCAAAGCAGGGAATTGTTTTTCATTAAATATATCAGCAAATAGTGTCTTTTTCTTGTACTTATTATTATTTTTTCAATTTCTTCTTTTCGTTTGGGACATTCAGCTGATATTGAAATATGGTTACCATTACAATGTACACATACAGCTTCTTTTGTGTTCTTTGTACAGTCTTTGTAGTGGTGGTTTTCTCCACAGATTGAGCACTTCTGTGCATTTTTACAAAATTTGCCAATATGCCCATATCTTAAATATCGTAGGCACTGACTAACGGGTGGGATGTATGGACTTACCTCAAACAACCAGCTGCTAATGTCAACACTGTCTGGAAGGGTGGGGCAGGAAAAGATGATTGCTACGGTTTGGGTTGGTAAGAGAACTGGGTTGTCGTCTTCATCACGTCCGCGCCTCATCAAACGACGAACCAGCACGACGTACTTGCTACTAGAAATGCCAGAGTAAATATTATAATTGGACATGTAAGAAGGCACACCGCGTATTACCCCTGTAATTTCTGTTAAGGAAGCAGGGATAGTAGATCTAATTCCTTTTGAAGCTTGGTTCAAAAATTGCACCTATTTTATATCGGTTGATTCGTTTGAATCGCTTAATGCCTTTATTATGTCGTTTGAGAACAGAACCCAACGACATAAGGTCACGATCTTCTATAGGCTTGGCCTCTATGATGCTTTCATATATTACCAAGTACTCAAAATTTAATTTCATCCATCCTCTGGGTACTGTCGTGAGTAATTTTCTACCTTACACGGCTTATACTTGTCAGTATTATTTTCTTCAGAATCAGAGTCATTACTCCGAGCTAATTCTCCATCCGTTTTATGTTTTTTTCTTTTTCCCATGTTATAAAAAACATATACGCAAACTTTTTACAAACAAAAGAAAAATCAATAACATTAATAAAAGTTTCAAAAAACGCGCCTTCTCTTTGCCTCGGGATTTTCAATATTTTCCTATATTCATTTTAAAATCAATTGTCGTTCGACCTTTAAAGAGCTTGCTGTGTACGTGAATGATCTCGCCTATCTTATTCTATGATTAGTTATTATACTTATATGTAATAAATGTATAGCAGCGTAATTGAATATTCCAATGACAGGTAAAGAAACAAGTTTGTATGGGTACTTTACTTAGTAGTTAAGAATTAAGTACCTAAACCTATAATTTAAATAACATATCTGTTTAAAGTTTAGATTGCATTTTATTCCTAAATTGATGAAGTTGCTTATAAGCAATATGAGAGATGAAATTTAGTCTGTTATCGTTTTTGTTTTGTTGTCGAGATGAATTCAAATTAAAATGTTTTGAGAATATCGTGTGTCAAAATAGAATAAGTTTTAAGATATGTTTTGTATTGTGCAGTATTTGGAAATAAATTATGTGTATGAAATTATGTTTTTAATAATATTGAAATAAAATAGACTCCTACTGGATGAAAAAAGATTGATAAAGAATAATTTGAAATTTTATCCTTTGAAACGCTATGGATAAAGTATGTAAGTGTGTGAAAATAATGAAACTTAAAAGTTCAATCAAAGAGCTGTTTTAAATCTACGAATCTGCAAAAGATAAAGATTACGAGCCAAAGAATTAAATTCAGTTTTTAAAATAGAAAGTGAAATACACTCGCATGCAACCAAATTGAAAATTTCAAAATTCAAAAATTCTACTAAGTACACTACACGCGATATTTTTGACGTTGGATGTTTGAAAATATGGATAAATGTATATTGTTATTATTATTATTTCAATAAAAAAAAAACACATTTTTCGGTCCGAGTGGTCGGCAAACAGCATACTGGGTGCCGAATACTCGGATCGGTTTACTGACTACTACAAAATGAACGGGACGCTCGCTCGTATCCGAGTAGGGAGCACGGAATGTGTTAAGATGTTGGCTTTAATTTGGTGTCATTATTATGGACATGCAATCGTTATTTTTTAAATGAATAATGTCTGAACTTACGTGAAAAAAATAAAAGTAAAAAAATAAAAATTAATAAAACCTTTTATTAAATGCGCTAAAAAGAACAAAATAGACTTGTACATATAAAAGATTGTCGCGAGATTTACTTACTTATAGAATACTTTTAACTACAAGCTTTTATATGTAAAAGTTAATTTTGTTCTTTTTAGCGCATTTAATAAAAGCTTGTTTATTATTAGGCATTGCTCCTAATTACAGCTTGTGGTCGGTTTTTCATTGACTAACTCTCTTCTGACTGACTCTTGAGAAATGCCGTCCCTACACCTCTTTTATTATTATAAAATAATAAAAGAGATGTTACCATATTGGTACCCTACACCTCTTCTACTCTCTAAAGTACCTACTAAATTTCTAGCTCATACTTGTCTTTTGAGTTCAACTCAATAGATTTAAAAAAGTCTAGACTGACCATTATACGAGTGTGAGAAGATAATGTACCTCCGATGTCATGGCCAATGGCTAGAATAAAGAAAGTATTTCCAGGTCATGATGGTCTCGTAAGAGACGTAGAAGTTAGGACTCCTAATGGATAATGTCATGTCTGTTCAATTTCAAAAATATCTGTTTTACCAATATATGATGATTAGTCCTACATGTAGTAGGTAGCTAAGTGAATTTCATTTATTGCTTAAGATTAAGTTCTTGGTCTCCGGTAGATGGTGCCAGTTTCTTCAAATCGTTTTTATACTCTAGACACTGCAGACTGGCTCAAGTGAAGTTGGACAACAAATGCTCGCTAACTTAGCCTTTGTAGGTGTAGCTTGAGCGACTTTATCAGGTGTGGTACACATATTTTCATTAAAAAATGTATATAATATACGAATATGTGTATCGATCACCTTGTGCAACTGATAAGAGTAGCGTATTTTTTTCTCCACGAAAGGAGCCAGTGAATAAGGGGTGTACTACTTTTGTAGTCGTTTTAATAAGACTCCTGGTGCTCGGACGATCTAACACCCGATTCCACCCGCAACCGTTCTACGGCGGGTAGTTATTTTGATATCTGACATAAGGTTGGCCTACCAACTAAACAGCCCGACCCGGCAGAACGCCAAAGGCCCTATAGGCTCTAACTGATAGCGCTCGCCCT
The DNA here is from genome assembly GCA_036419045.1 of Scirpophaga incertulas. Lineage (NCBI taxonomy): Eukaryota > Metazoa > Arthropoda > Insecta > Lepidoptera > Crambidae > Scirpophaga > Scirpophaga incertulas. The sequence goes on along the minus strand of CM071626.1, from coordinate 10,599,318 downwards.
CTCAGGGGAGAAGATGTGCCTATAGTGGTTACGCTCTTACGCTTACGCTATAGAGTGCGATCCGATTTCAGGAGTGGGAATCGTGATATATGGTTGATGGTAAGGGTTGCGGGCTGTGGGTGGCTTTTACGCGTAGTTAGATATTTTTTATAGAGAGCTTTAATTTTAATGTCAAAGATTTTAGGTTATTAGGTACCATGAGAGAGTTCAAGTATGGCCAGGATGAGATCGTACGGCGTACTATCTATAAATATAACAGTTATATTTATATACCGTATATGTCGATCCGAAGTGCAATTAGTCCGCCCTATTGCTTATTCACACAGTCTATTAATGTACGCTTTATTTAATGATATTTACGTGGTAATCAATGTTTACCATATAAATAACATTAATAAAAGGTAAACAGTAAATAGTCATGTTCCAATAAATAATTCGTCTGCTATTTCCGAAGATGGTGTTGTTGATGTCATAAATCGGGAGGCCAAGATTTTATGTACCAGGGAGCCAATCTAATTCATCAAAATTATTCTAAACTAGCTTTCCGCCGCGGCTTCGCCCGCGTTATATTCCAATTTCCTACAGGAAGGATATGTTTTCTGTCGGTAAAATTATCTTATGTCCTTTCTCGGGCTTTAGACTATCTGTGTACCAAATTTCATTTAAATCGGTTCAGTAGTTTTAACAATATTTCCATACAACCTATTATCCCTCCTTTCAGCCTTTTACTACCCTTTACAACCTTTTTTGCATGGAAAAGTAGCCTATGTCCTTTCTCAGGTTCTAGACTATCTGTGTACCAAATTTCATTTAAATCGGTTCAGTAGTTTTGGCGTGAAAGCGGAACAGACAGACAGACAGAGTTACTTTCGCATTTATAATATTAGTATGGACTAGCATGGATAAAACATCTCTGTTGTATTTAGAATAATTTAACTCGTCTTATTTTACCAGCTCTGATACAGATGAGGTGATGAGCTTAGATCATAACTAGAGATCGGATAATCGGATGCATATTTACCTAAAGTTAATTTTTGGCTCACAAATAATGGAAGCGGCTTTTTAAAATACATTTTGTTAAATAAAAATCCCGGGAAAATACGGGACTGCAAATCACACGGGGAACTGAAACTAACCTTCATGTAACGTCGTTTTTAAGCTCATATTACCGACTAGTTCTGCATTACCAAAATGTTCTACAGTACCGGAATTCCGGGATTTTTATTTATGGAAATAAAATAAAAAGACAGTTCCATACTTTGTCAAAAACTAAATTAGGTAAATAAATAAACATCCGGCTATCCAATTCCGCAATCCCGGGATTTTTATTTAACAAAACAATAAAAAGCCGTTTCCATACTTTGTCTTAAACTAACTTTAGGTAAATATGCATCCGATTATCCGATCTCAAATCATAACTGAAGCTGTTTTTGCCCAAAATGCTACATAAAGTTTATTCTCCAGTTAGCTAGTGTGTTAATTTTTTTAAAAATAAAATATACATTACTATTTAATACTCCAGTTTTATTATAAAACCTTAGAACTTCTTAATAATATTGAATATCTATACCACAATAAATGGTAGAATCACTCCCTACACATCACTCTTCACTTTAGTCCATCTAATTAAAAATCAAAGTTCAATGTATATTTTAAATCCGTAAATCCACAGAATCGAGTCTACAATATCGTTTTCGGTCCTTTGCATTTACAATGATATACAGACAAAAAAAAAGGTGCTACGGTTCACTAACGGTAATGTTAATAGTGGTTTTTCAATAGGGAACATGCAATATTTTTATTTTTGTGGTCACTTTAAAGAACACCACGTAGAATAGACTACAAATATATTCAAAAATGAAAAGACTATTACTGAAAAAAATGCGGTGTAACATTGTCCATTTAAATTTTCGCGCGAAAACGGACTTATAGTTCGTGTGACGTCACTCCTGTCTGTCATTGCCCCTGGCTCACTGATTGTACTGCGCGTGTAATTGCTGGCTTAAGTTGTTTTTTCATTTATCTCGACTTTCAAGGTATTATTTTGTAAAATTTACAATCAGGTGATCATAACTATGCCATTGATACTCGGAAAAAAAGCCGTATGGACGTATATTTTGTGCCAATGTGTCCATCTACTTCAAATAAGTTTCCTAATAAATTGTTTTTGGTTGGACCTTTTGACTCAAAATTGAGAAAAATGTGGTTTCAAGCGGCGAAGAGGAATGACATTTATTCCCCAAAGACTATCATTCGATGCTGTGAAGACCACACAAGACCAAGACGTAGGTCGGCGGATATATTTATTGTAAACTTAGTTAGATTACCTACTTAAAACTTACACAACTCATTGTCTTTTGTTTAGTCCTTTTCATTTCTACACTTGTAAACTCTACACTTTCAACAAAAAATGTCACTACCATGTCAATATTAATTTGGCAGAGTTTTGATTAATTGTTTACTTTTACTACAACTTATATAAGTTGTCATAACAGGAGTGACGTCACTGAACGCTGATTGGTGTTTTAAATCCGTTCCGTTTCACGTTACTTTTGATTCGTAATTATTGTTAAAAAACAACATTATTTTAAATATAAACCTTGGCCCTACTTTTATATTTTTTTAAGCATTATAATAACAAAATTTTCATAAATGTTATAATTGCATGTTCCCCATTCGGACTACTCCGCTATGACAAAGAATATGTCAGTTGTCAGTCAGTTGTCACTTTCAATTGCAGAAGATGAGATGATAGCTTCTCAATCTCAATACATTAAAAATGATATACTCATCTGTGAAAATGATGCGTACTTATTTTTACTAGATTTTTAATTACAGAAAATACTATCTTAGTTTGAAACAACATACTTAAATAAACCCATTTGTAACTATGAATATTCGTAGAATAACATTGGTACAAACACGACAATGGATACGTTTAAATAATCGAGTGCAAAATGTACATAAAATAAATTTCTGTCAAATAAGGTAAGTAGACACATATTTTACTACGCACTTTCTTTTATTTGGTAATGTAATAACATCATGCCTATTTTAAACATTACATGATAGGCAATTTAAATACTATAACTCCACGCCATATATCCAGAATAGGGGGTTGATATATTAGTAATGAAAAACTATCCTAACCAGTTGTCTAATTGTCTTACGGAAACTTTGAACAACACCTAATAACAGGCGTGGAATGTTAATTTATCAGTGATTTTGAAAATTCCTCATATATATAAACACTCAACTACTTCCAGCAAAATGAATTAATAACTATCTATAAATTGTGAATCTGAATGAACTCAATTCAATGGCTTCAATTTTCTGTGTATTTCTTATTTTATTATATCAACTGTAGTTAATGAGTCCACCTATTTCCTTTTCATTCTTACAAACAGATGTTTTGACAAAAATTCTCCACCAAAGGGCACCTGCCTCTTAGCCTTTTGATTGCATTTTGAGGTGTATTTGCGCCATTGCCCTATGCTTCATTAACATCCCTTCAACTACTCTAAGCTGTTTCTAGTTCTCAACTTATTCTAATCTTTTTTACTGTTCTTATATGACCTTGAGACCCATGCATTCAGTGGTTCATTCAGTGTTATAATTGCCAAATATGACAATTGAGATTGATGAGTCATGTATAAATAAAGTGTGATTTTTGGGTTAAGACCCCATCTATTACCAACAAGTCTACTACATTTGTTAACTCCAAATGTTCTTTCTTTTTATTGTTTTTATGTGATTCACCCAATTTGTTTTATTATTAAACATGACCTGATATTTTACTTAAGTAAAATAAGTTGAGAGGGAGAGTTTGGTGTTTAATAATTTAGGTAGCTATGTGTCATATGTGTATGGTAATATTGTTTCTGTAAAGATTGTTTTTCATTGTATTTACTGATATTCTATAGAAATTTATGGAGCTTTTGTTTGTTTTGAATTCGTGCAACTGTAAAACTAACAGATTTGCATATTAATACTAGAGCCCTATTGTGAGAGGGCAAGTGTAAAATTACTGTTTTATTTCATATAATAGTTTTGACTCAAACTCACATGAAACTTTTTTTTTTGGGAGAGATAATAAATCTTGTATAAAAAATAAATAAACTCATTATTTTTTAATAATATGCAATCTCTTTGATCTGCTGATGACTTTAGTTTTATTAAAAAAAATAAATTTTCTAAACAAAGTTGGTGTATCAGCTGAATCACAACTTCAGACACTTTGTCATTCACCCTGAGAAGAAGGGTTTTACTATCTTAAATAATATAAATGGTTAATTCAGAGAAAATTTTAGAATTTTCATAAACCCTAATGTTATTTTTAAGAAGTTCATCTATATTCATATTGTTCATGTTGTATAGAAATCTAATAATAATAATTGTAACTTTCTTCCAAAAATTAAGTTTAGGGTCTTGCCATCTTTGAGAATATCCTGTATCATATGAAGTATATTTAGTATGTTTTGAACTCAGAAATTCACAATACTGGCCAGTATTACTTGCTAGGTTTTATACCTATTTCATTAGATTAAGTACAAAATTGATCATGTTCAAAATTATTAATCAGTTGTCCTGGATATATAATTTGTGCATCTTCTGCCGACACTTATATTATTGCTGTTTCTGCCATAGACATTCCATTTGATAAAGTATAAAATTTATATATTTCTTCCAATAATACTTAATACTGCTTGGGATTTCTTGTTATTATTTTCTTATCATCGGCAAATACTATAATAGACTGTAAATTTATTATTGACTTTTAAATGTATATCTCCATCCCTTCTCATGACTTATAATTAGGTGTTCATAACTAGTTTAAATGCAATTGGTGACAACCAACAGTCTTGGATTAAACCTATATTGTAATCAGTTCCAACATATAGGCCACAAAAAGCTAGAGGTTTGATTGTGGGCAAATGTATAAATTTTTATAACATGATTCCACATAGTGTAGCTGAATTGCCTTTTCATAAGTTCAAGGTACATGTTAAAAAGATGCTAATGAGTAAGAGCTATTACAAAGTTAATGGTTATTCAAATGATGCCAATGCTTGGTATTGATTTGAAGATATTACATTCTAAATTGTAAATATTTGTTTTCCAGTATAAATTGTAAACACATATGTACATTGTATGATAATGACATAATTTATTGTAAATGTTGTTATTACTTTAAATAAAGCTGATAAGTTTCTTGCGCCCATTCATCTTATCACCTAAAATATACGTCCTGAATGGGTGGTAGGGGAAAAAATAGGATGATTCAAAAGAGCTTTCTAGAAAGTCATATTTGAATAAACATAATTTTGATTTTGAATATAATAATTGTGAATGTGTTACATAAAATTACAAACTGAGGTTATTATTATTATAAGCTTCCTAAATTTCTTAGCCTGACTTATGTAATTTAGATAGTTATGTGTTCTATTCCTAGGGATTCAAAGAATCTTGTAAATAAAAATAAATTGCTGACCTTGAAATTCACTGGAGTTATTGAGTACAAATTTAGCTACTTTGGAAAGATCTACAAAGTTACAAGACCATGAAATCCATTTAAATTTAAAACAAAAAATCCAATTAAGATTTTGGTAGTAGTTTCCACCTGCAGAATGTCACCAGTCAAGGTTCAAATCTAATATACATATTGGGTTATAACTTGCAGCATTAAAAATATATATTGAATGTTAAGTGTGATAATATGTTAACTATATGTAAACAACCAATTCTTTTAACTATATCTGTTTCTTGGTGAAAATGATTATAATGCAACATTGCTTAGATATTTTTTAACATCTGAAAATATTTGATTAACTTTCAGGTGTATCTCAACAGATGAATCAAGACGAAATAAAGCTTTAAAAGCTGAAAAAGAAAAAATCCGAATGTACATAGTGCAACGGTATATAGACTATGTAAAGAATTACACAGTGGTTTTGGAGAAACGATTCCCGACAGCAATGAGAATGTACAGAGTCTTTAGTATAGGTATAAAAGATTTGCTGAAAGATTTGAAGACATACATATCACTAAGGATTAAGATCTCTAGAGACCGAGGGTTCATGAACATGAGCAGACAAGATATAGAACTGTATCAGAAAATGCCTTCAGATATGTTGCGTATTACCCCAGTGTTGATCTTATCAGCGATTCCATTCGGAAACTATGTGATATTTCCTTTAGCGTGAGTATACATTTTATAGTTTTTATCATAGTGTCAAAATTCTACTTTCTTAATTTTAAATGCATTGTATCACGTCTGTGGCCAATTAGTTTTCTGCAAGCCTATTGTATTGTGTCTATAGAGTGATTTTCATGGATATATCACAGACTGACTGACATATACGAGTACGCCAGTCTTTGAAATTCGCAATTATTCCCTGCATAGAGTTACATTTTTCTTGACCATGCGACGTCTTACTTCAATATTGACTGTATAATTATGTTACTACAAGATATGTGAATAGTAGGCTTATGTCTAGCAGTGAGTGTCTATTGACTAAAATGATGAAGAGTGCTTGCTGATAAGTTTTCTTTATATAAATTATGTGATCATTTCCGTGTGCTTCGGGCTTATGCTCAGACATTTCTTGTGCATGAGTACTTTGCCTTTTATCTGACTTTCTGTGGCTCTTATCACTATACCGTGTGAGATGATGACTATGCTATCAGTATAATCTACTGTTTAGAGGCTTTTTGTATTATGCTCTTTTGTTGTTTGACTTGTTCATAGTCAGTTTACCTGAATTTGCCATATTAATGCGTGTATAACAATTATGGCATGGGCCTTAAGTAATACACCATTTTGTGTAAACAATCACCGTTTTAACTTGTTTACAACAACAGTATCCTGTCAAGTCATTTGGGTTAAATTTCTGATGCCCCATCGGACATTCTTCTATATATCAACTTTTTAACTACTTCCCAGTATTTTTCTCTGGTATGGATTTCATTTCATCCTACAGGAGTCACTCACTAAACTTTCCACAATTTACTAAACTTAGTGGTCATAGAACCTGGCATATATGCATCAAGCATTATAGCTAGTGCTTTGTTCCTTTTGTATGGGTTTTCCTCATCTCACACGTCCGTTAGAATTCTATTTATAAGAACAAATCCACGATTTGTGTGTAGCTTTACTTATAATATATTTCATATCTATATAGCAAGCTTGATTGCGTATTTGCTCTACGTAATCGTTTTACACTGTGATAACCCTATTTTTTGTCCCTCTTGAACTTAATTCTGGGGTTCAACATTATACGTTCAATTTACACACCCTGGCATTAGTATGTTTTCACTCACTCGCAAACAATCGAATCGACTCATTCTATAAGCGCGTACATAAAATCACTTTTCCGTGCTTGTAAATTTATAATTTTAAAGCGTTACTTCTTGATTTATTAGTATAAAACATACCACTAACCATCACCAGTACCACTTGCACGAAATAGGCTTGCTAAAATATGACCTAACTTCCTTTATTTGGTTTGTACCAAGAACACGAATTGAAGTTTGAATTATATTATACTGTTATGAATTGTCTTAAGAGCTATCATTATTATAATTTAATTAATTTAGTTACTCTCCAGTGAAAAATTGAACTTAATAGTTTAACTGAATAGCAAATTAAAGTTTAAATTTAGGACGCCGAATATTGAGTTTATTATACACACAGTAGCTTTGAGGCATATGGATGAGAATACGGCTTGAATTAATAACAATGAATCTGAAACATATTCGTAAAGATAGGTTTTTATTGATAGATTGTTTAATTCTTCACGATGATGCTCAAAAATGTCCTACATTCCTATAAAATAAATGTAAATGATTATTATCATATAATATTGTCATACTCCTAACATTAACATAAATCATCATTTAATCAATATTTTACCTATAATTAATTTAAATTTAAACTACCCAATTCCGCTGACAGTCACATATTAAAAACAGTATAGGTACTCGGCGTTGGGCGAGTCTATTATATCATATCATATTCCTCCTATCTGGGGAGGGGCAGCTAAAACTTGCCTCCTCAAAATTGAGCGATAGTATGGCTTATTTCCTAAACCATACTTTCCCTCAATTTTGAGGATATAGATATCCCACTGATAAGCTTTATGAAGAAGCCAAGATGTTAATATTAAAGACAATCGTTACAACAACAATCCTTGCAACATTCTCTGGCCCCGCCACAGCTACATTCAACAAAAAGTCGGAGACGGAAAGTCCGTGATTTGAGTATCAACTGTAATATCAAGAATGCTAAGCGGCATACGGCAGCCGCCAGCTGCAGAATATATAAAAAATTCGACAATATACTTGATTTGCACAAACTAAATAAATATACTTGCAAACATAAAATTAAGGAGTGGCTTTTAAAGTTAAATTACAAAGACACAGAAGCTCTAATTGTATAGTAAGTACTCAAGACCATGATACACATGTGACATACGTTTAATCATAAAGGCATATAATATACATACACACGTACATACATACACATATAGGATAATTGTTTAGTTCCACACAAATATAGTAAATTAGTATATGCGGGTGCTTGCTCTGCTCTGATTTGTTCTGTTGCTCAGAGACTGAGCCAAATCACAGGTTGTACCTAGCGTGGAAGTCAACGGACATATGTAATAGCTATAAGAACGTTATTGTAAACAAAAAACAAATATGTGATATAAGCTGTATGTATGTGAAAATAAATCTAATTATTATTATTGTAGCTTAAATTACGCGTCTTTATAAGACACGGTCCTTTATAGGGCGTACGCGGGGATACAGATCCAACGCGTAGAGGCCATTTAAGCGAAATTTAATGAAAGCGTGCGTGGAATGTACCAACTGGGTGCAGATAGAGATTAGTCTCTATCTGCACCATGAAAAATTATTAAAAAAGAAAGTAGAAAGTGACGTGTATTTTATTTTTTGATATGTAATAGTTAATACATATAATTAATATAATATTCTTCTATTTTCTATTCTATTTTTCGTTCTAAATGTTAAATAAAGATGTCTAACGGCCGTTTTCAATAACCTATCTTAAGATCAAAGATAAATTGCTATCTCCGATTAGCAGTAAGCTGTTATTTATCTGTAGTCTGCGTTTCACAATCAAAGATACGAGCTATCTATCTTTGTCTAACTAAGGATAGCTTTATGCCCTCTCGTCTATCCAAGCCCTGTAGAACGTTTTGTTCGTTGCTAACCATAAAGCTTTAGTACGTTTAAATATATGTACAATTTATTGATGTATTTTATATTTAAATATTATGTTGTAAAAAGTGCATACAATGATACTACCTATAATTGAAAAAAAAAATCTTAGATCGTCATTTTCACTTTATTTGCTGGTGTTCTTTATAAAAATCATAGAACGAAACGTTTATAAATGACAAGTGATGTCATTCGAACATTACTGACAGATAATTGTTGCCTCCAATTTGTGTGTATTACATGTTTTTGATATAAAATATAAGCAAAAGTGGAAAAAATGAGTTCTGTAAGTATCTGGATTTACGATACTTTTGTAATTTAAGTTATAATGTTATTATAGTTAATTTTTTCGAAGCCTATCTGTGTTTTAATCCACCGATATTGACAGATAGCCAAATGTCATCACTAGAGATAGCTCCGCCTGTCGGAGAGTAAGTTGAAACTTTTTTGAAATGCAGTTACGTCAGATTTGTATGAGCGTCCCTATCTCTAGTAAGCTATCCGTCCTCCCGACGATGGATAGGTAACTTCGGTAGGCGATGCTATCCATCAGTAGGTTATTGAAACGCAAGTTAGGGAATAAGGATAGATTTTACTATCTTTAGTAGCAAAAACAAAGGATAGAAAGGTTATTGAAAACGGCCGTAAATGAAATTAGTAAACACAACTTTTAGCTTTAAGTTTACTGCGCGATTTCGTTGGCTGTCATATAATCCGCCATTAACATAAGCACTATTTATAAAACTAAAAACTTTTTTATTGTATTGCCAGTAAGAAAATTATTTCTTTTTTTGCAGGCCATTATAGCAAAGAATAAAAATACTTCTCATCACAAGTCATATCCGTCTCCACCGTGGGATCCCGGCCTACCCTAAATAATTACGTTAGAACGATTATGATTTGCTTTAGTCAACCAAGCAGACCCAGCGGAGATTGGTCGCATCACATACACTTTTCGAACAAATTTCTTAGCAGGTGTATATAAGTAGCCAAACGGTGTTTTCCTTCCCCGGTAAGAGGGTCACATAAATGTGCACCTTGTACATGACTCAAGCGACCCTGGGTGGTCTGATTCTAATAAGGCCACAGACTACATACAGCATCAGCTCAGAATAAATAAAAAATTCGGCGTATAGTTGAATGTACTATTCGGCCATATGCCGGTTATTACTAACAAAGTTATTATAATGATATAAAAATCGTTTTCAGACTTTTAAAACCGAAAACACTACTGTGTTCACATTTCTGGTCTATTCAACAACGATTAGAATTCTCCATACAAGATTTAATGGAACGGTTAAAGCACAATAAGCCAGTGTTTCGAGCTTTACAAGCCAAATTAGATGAAATACCTGAGGGTCAATTGAAAATAAAATGGAGGAAAGTTTTGGCTCAACTTGGATCTGGTGTTCACCCTAGCTCAAAAGAAATTTTGGATTGTAAAGAACTTTTTACAGACGAATCTCATTATCACTTAAATAAATTAAACTTCAACCATAAGGTATTTATTGAAGAACAGTCTGGTTTTATGCTTAATCAATCATATCAACATAATATATTTTTATTATTGAAGATTTTATACACATTTTCTTGTCTATTCAAAATTTTAAATTATTCCCATAAAGGTTAAATGCTAAAGGATTAATTAGTGTTAATTCAATTTACATAAAAACATTAAATAATAAGGCATTTCAAAATGTCTTTAATATTTTTGTGATAAGGGGTGATATTTAAGTATTTGCTGTGTATGTGAAAAATATCTTCCATTTCTCAATAATGAAATCGATTTAATATAAAATGTTAAATTCTACTTATTCGACAAACAAGTAGAATTTTTTTTTCGTGTAAAAGGATTGTGGGAGTGTAAAGGTGTAAGTGGTGCTGAATTATACTCGACAGGATCCACGCCTCACGTTCCTACGACACCCCTACTATACTAAGGAAGACTTGTCACCAACCCGCTCTGGGGCGATGTGGTGGGAGACAGCTTAAAACCTATGGTGGTTTATTAAATGGCGGTGGCGGTACCAGGCTATGAACCCCTGGCCAATGAACACCCTATTGTTGAACGACCTAATGGCTAATATAGTATGTACACAAGAAATAATTAAGCAGAAATCGCTTAAGCTTTATAACTGAAAATAGTTTGGGTATAGTCTTGATTCCCACAGCCAGATCAATTTGTGGAAGGGTAAAATTTGTCACGTGTTAGTACCAGAATAACCATAAGTATAGCGAATGACAAACGAATCATAGAGTGATCTAATACTCAGAATGATATTCATTGAACGGACCAGTCAGGCTTAAGTTCCGACGAAGAAGTGCAGAAGCGGAGGAAGTATATTAAGATATTTTCTAGGCAATGCATGCTTTGACAACTCGCCACACATATCCAGGGAGAGTTCAATCCTATGTTATGCAAACTAGATGCTGACGAGCTGAAAGCAGGACAATAGGGTAGACGACCACATCTGATTATGGCGTTTTTATACCATAATTATCTGATTTGAGCAATTTTTATCTCATGAAAATATGTCAATATAGAAATTTCAGTATAATTTTTAATTTATATTGTTTTTAGATATCTAAGAAATTAGCAAGTATTATTTACATAATTTTAATGAAACGAACACATTTCTAGCATTCACACATAAAATGTATCATTTTTTTATATAGAAAGTATACCTATAAACGTACAAATAACAAAGGTATTTTGAATTTTGTATATACGCTCATACAAATTAGGCGAGTTTACTGAGTTATGACGTCAATATTGCAGTGTTTTTAGTATGGAGCGTTTTTGAGCGACCCGCGACAGTGCCGCAAACATGTCGATGTATCTTCAAAAGTAATAGGTGCAGGTGTACTGTTGGTTCTACAATATTTTTCACTTAAAAGAGTACTCTTATTATATTTTGTAGTTAAAAAATTGTCGTCTACCCAATTGGAGATCGACCTGAGATAACTGGATGGTATGAGTAAAATGATATTTACTTAGTCGTGTTGACTAAGCCATGAATTAAATAATAATGAATTTGGGAAGAGATCAATCGTCATGTAAGAGCCAGTAAAAAACTAGCAAGATCACGGAGCTGATAGTTAAGCTAATGAAGAAACTTCTGTGATACATGAGTAGATATTGAAGACTTACTGGAAATTAAATAAACATATCTTGATGTCTAACCCGCAGCGCACGCTGACTCAACAAAAGTATTAAAGTGGCCTTGAGAGTAGGAGGAATCTGTAGTTTAGATAAAGTCTGCTGACGAAGCTAAAGACAAAGGACGACATAGTCATATTTAGTCGACTTTACGGCACGGCTGCCTGTTATTCAGTCCTCCAGACACTAGAGCTATAACGTAACATTTCACCTTAGATTAGATATGTCAGATATCTGCCTGTAAGAAATTGATGTGGTAAAGATTCTTTGTCCTATTCTGAGGCTTAAACTATCCCCATATTAAATATCATAAAGTTCCAATCGGTAGCGCCCGCAACATAAAAACCGACAAACTACCTACTTTGTTAAATATAAATGAATTTGAAAATCGTTTCTTAAGATTAAACAATTGTGCTTATCTTAATTTTTATTTTCAGAGCCACTTGCTGAAGATGCATGGATTAAAAAAATATTTCTTTAGAACGAATGCCTTAAAATACCACGCTTTCCTTTTATTTGAAATGGATAAAGCTATTCAAAGAGAGGGTGGAGTGGACACAATGAACATGGAAGCATTGAGATATGCTTGCCACTTAAGAGGGCTTAATGGAAGTCACTTGACAAATAAAGACATGAAGACTTGGCTTCATAATTGGATTTTAATTTCAGAAAACATAGACAAGAACTACTATTCACTTCTTCTGCATTGTCCTATTTTATTAGCTTACAACCATCCGCAAAACTGGGTGCTTATATATTCATAAAGTCCTACCAAAAATAGTTTAAATGTTAAATGATTATTTATAGATTATTGCGTGATGTATAAATATATGTTGACAGTATTTGAATTTTAATGTTTACCGAAATGTGAATAATGTTTTATTATAGTTAGTTAGTTTGGCTGGACTCCACCGCACTTAGCCTCATGATTGGGCCATTGTGCGCAAATGTTTTATTATCATGATTTAATATGATTTTTGTTGCAACTTAGAATATTGATGTTATAAAATAGCTACATGTGATATTTTTGTTTAATATGCCCAATCGACTTACAATATTTTGTAGGTTTTCTACCCAATGAGTACAAATAATGTTTTAATAAATAAGATAATTTAAAGAGTGTTTGTTTCTTCAATGTACATGCAACCTTTGAAATCTTCTCTTCTGGTCTATTAATGGTTAATACTCAGTATGAGTTGTGTTATTTGCTTCTCTGTCACCTGTTCGGAATCCGTTTGTGCAATAACCATTATAATATTATAATGCTTTGTATTGTGACGTCAGTTTTATGGTCATAGATAAGAAGGTTAAATAATACAGACTCTTTATTATGCTAGAAGTCAGACTTGATCTGTTACTTGTATCGTTGGCAATGGATGACTAATACATTAAAATAATGTTAATTTTATCAATAAAAATTCATTAAAATTTATCTTAGGCGCTCTGGTCACGGCACTGGTCTACGAATGTAATGATCAGTGTAATGTTAAAAAGCCCATAACCTTCCTCTATAGGACTATCCAATACAAATGGAATTTTGCAATTTGAGATTCGCGTGTTCAATCAACATACCAAACAAACAAAATCTTAAGCTTTAGAATATTAGTACCTATTGATTAAAATTGTAAAGGTAAAACAAAGGTCCAAATCACCACACGTTTCACCACATGTGAAGACTTATCGCTAAAACCAGTTGATGTTGGTTAATACTCGAATTTTCAAAACTGTCAGTAAATGCTCCAATAACATTTTAAATTTACGAATAAATTAAATATGTTGACGCTTGAATAGCTGGTAGTATCATTTTCTTTCAGCTTTCATTTTATTGTGCACACTATGTCTGATGATTGTACTCCATATTAAAGATGATACGGCTTCATATTCGTGGAATGTCACAATTACTTATTTAAAGACCAAATATTTTTATTAACAGCTTAATTTTAATAGGGACGAAGGATACACGAGAAGACTTTTCTTATTTTCTTTTCCCTTATTGTTAGTTTACTCTTTAGTCTATGTACCTACAATAATCCATGGATCTTAATTTGTCTATGTATTGCATAAACGTCAAGTTACTTCGTAATAAGTTGTTGAGGTTAAATTGCTATGTAACCAATTATTTTTTATGTACAACAATGAGATATCGTAATGTAGAATGGTCGTGTTTCATAGTCTTCTTACTGTAATTAGTTTCTTTTCTATGTGTCATAGTAAGAAACCACATAGTAAACGCCAACAATCTACATGGCGATTGGAATGCGAGCTGGGGATGATATCAGATCCAGAATGCCCTATAGACGGAGGATGGTCGCCTTGGGGGGCTTGGTCGCCGTGTCATGGGCTTTGTGACGATGGTGGTCACAGAACTCGACGGAGAGAATGTAATAATCCTCCTACATCCAAGGACGGAATACCTTGCAGTGGTCCAGCAGAACAAATTGAATCTTGCTACTTAACTCACTGTACCGTAGAGGATTTTAAAAAACTTGTACAGGGAGATACGATTAGAATGAAAACTTTTCACCAACTAGAAGCAGTTCCGGCTTTGATGGAAAGATGCCTGCAGATGGAATGTCCATTTGAAGCAATTGAAGCTGCGTTATCTTCCGATAATACGTGGCAATTAAATGCCGAGGCCCTGTGGAATGCATTGCAGTGTGTTAAACATAACCTAGGTTGTACTGTTATTGGTGAATGGGGACCATGGGGTGCTTGGTCTGCTTGCGGAGCTAGATGCGGGTATGGTTTACGTTGGAGAGTTAGACGATGTGATAGTCCACCGCCTTCAGATGCTCGTCTTTTTTGTTCTGGTCCTCCGCTACAAGTTCAAGATTGCATAGGTGGCGATTGTATTAATGATGTTTTAGGTTTAGCGGATGTAATTGGACGATGGAGCAATTGGGGGCCATGGACTATATGTTCCGAAAAATGCGGTCCTGGCATTCGAAGACGAAGGAGAATTTGTAATGAGACGCATAAGCGAAGTGCTTTTCAGACATGGGGTACATACTGCAGAGGTCAGCATGACCAGTTGGAGATTTGTAAAAACTTTGAATGTGTTCAAAATGGCGGGTGGTCAGGTTGGTCTTCATGGGGTACTTGCTCGCAAACATGTGGATCTGGTAGAAGATCAAGAACAAGAACATGCACGAGACCAGTGCCTACTGGTGGAGGACGGCATTGTGACGGTTCACGAACTGAAGTAGGCTCTTGCCACCTGACACCTTGTGTTGTTTATTCTCATACAGTTGCTGTTCTTAACGGAGAGTCGATTATACAATTTAATACCAAAAGAAAATATTCACTTTTTCATTTTTACATTAGATTTATGCCGCTGTCTCCGCATGGAACTTTAGTTCGAAAAGGATTAATTTATGAACCATACATTCGTTTAAGTCTTCAAAAATGGCATGTTTGTTTTGAAGTAAATGGTTTAATTCGTTCTTGTGATTTACCACGAATGTGTACCACAGAACAAATAGAACCAGGTGTTTG
Source organism: Scirpophaga incertulas (assembly GCA_036419045.1). Classification (NCBI taxonomy): domain Eukaryota; kingdom Metazoa; phylum Arthropoda; class Insecta; order Lepidoptera; family Crambidae; genus Scirpophaga; species Scirpophaga incertulas. Next base: position 10,583,420 of record CM071626.1, on the reverse strand, counting down.
GCATACAACATTGGTCACTGTTACGAATGATGCTGTTACACTGAGGCTAGATGATTCCGATATAGTCTTAAGACATATTTTCCCATGTGACCCAATATTGCCAAATGACATCGTAAATATTTATGTTGGCGAACGATTCCACGGCGAAATTCAGGAAATCATACTAAACTTTATTCCTTTTAACCTAATAATTGACAAACCACATAGATTTACACATCATTTTCAACCAAGTTATATATCAAATGTGGTATATGAAAAGTCTGCAATACAAGAATCTTATTTTGCAATGCATAATGACTATTATTTACGTATACCGTGTTTCAAAGCGAATGGTGATTGGAAATTGGTACTGACGATCAAGTCGATGAAAGATTCGGGCACTTTATTATTTATTAAAAATTACCGGTATGGCTCATGGCTATATGTAGCTTTACAAAATATGAGGTTGAAATTAATATTTGCTTACGGAGATTACCGAACAGAGAGTATTAGTCAGTGCGAAATTCCTCTAGATCAGTGGCTTGATGTACAAATTTTCAAGAAGGAATTGTCAACATTAGAAGCTTCAATTAACGGCGAGAAATATATACATGTTTTAATGAACAAGGACCTCTATGTTAATCAATCATGCACTGCCACAAATCAACATGAACACAAATTAGCAGGAACATATAACAAATTACACGAACAGAACCATAGATTTGCTGATTATAATATGTGCAATGACGACTTTTTTGTGGGAGGGGTTCCAAGCAATATCAAGAAGTCTATAACAGAAGAGTTTATAGCTTTTAATGGAATTATAGCATCTTTGACAATTGACGAAGTTTTACAAGATATACATAAGTATGATGTCGAAAAATATAAAGACGATACAGTATATGTATCGTCAAGAACAGCCAGTGTTTCTAGTTCATATTATGAAACTGCTTGGGGTAACAGTTCTACTTTAAATTTGATATGTTTACATACCCGTTTTTCAAAGAAGACTCATTCAGCATATTGGCTTTTTTTTGACGTATCTATCGACAGTGCATTCAAAGATAAAAAAATAAAAACCTTTGATGATGGCCGGGTTTTAAGATTGGTTGCCACAGGAGATAATGACTTTATAGGTTTTTACACATGTCGGGCACACACAAACAAACACTTTCGTAATATAGTTACATACGGAGTGGTTGGGAAAATTCAATATCAGCTAACAGGACCAGATATTACAACAATGATTGCTGTATTTACGACACTGTCACTGGTGTTTGGAACTTTTTTATGGTTTATAGTTGAAGGACTCCATGACTTGCGAGATGGTTATGGATTTTTCAGGGATGATCACTTAACTTCAAAGGAAGAGGCTGAAGCTGTTTGCAAGTTTATAGACGATAATCTTACTATCATTGGCTCGAAGACTGAAGCAAAGTTAGCTAAAGAAAAGGCAAGACAAATAGCGAAACAGATTAGTAGTAGTGTTAGTTATACTGAGCTGGAGTCACATGACTTTTCGCGACTTAACAATGATTCGTATGAGAAGGATGGAGATTCAACATCTAGTGAACTTGACCCTTTACCAGCTTTACCAGAAGTAAAATATTTAGATACGGAATCGCCTAGAGATATTTTTAGGTCCGAGCCCTGTTACATTAGTTCCCCTAGGCATGGATCAGTTTCTTCTTCAAGATCTAAATTATCTGCCTATTCATCCACAAATGTATCGCCACGATTTCTCTGCTCTCGTTTACTGCTATCAAAACAAAATCTAAATATGAGATCCATACGCAGTAACGTTATTTTATCGCCAAGGCCACGGACTAATTTGTGTCCAATTAAATCTCCAACATCTAAAGACATATCTCCAGCACAGAAGGTTTTACAAAGGTTTAAAGAATTAAAAAGTGTAGACGATTTAACCTATTTGGTTACGTAAAATGTTACTTGCACTAGGCACTCTAGTAGTAATAAAATGTAAGAAGTAATACTTAATAATAATATAGGGATATATTTTATTTCAATCATGTATAAATAATTATTAAAATGAAACCAAATGTTTTTTTCTTTTTCATTTATATTATTTAATTTAGTAAAAATTCCACCCCAGACAAAAAGCTTGTTATTTATACTTAAAAACAGTCTACTATGATTGGCAATGAGAGGTCACTACCGAATAAAGTAGTATCTAACTATAGTACCTAGTATAAAGTAGTAGTATACGTTGGGATTGCATGACACCGCACCATGCCCGGCAGCTGACTAGCCGGCGGGCGTGTGTGGGTCTCTCCCGATAGAGTACCCGACCTACCCACAAGACACGGGAGCTCTCACAATCGTTTTAGGTGTGGGTGGGGTTCACATTGCGATACCACTATTCTTACGCCCGGGCTTGCGCAACGAGTTGCCACACGAGAATCTCCAGACGAAAAAAAACTTACGGCGATGTGTAAACCGCACGGGAAGGTCATCAGATAGGTATTGCTTGTGCGAATGCGCAATATGCCTTCTCCTGCCTATTAGTATGCAGCGGACGGGAAGAGGCTTGAGGATCAGAAGGAGGCGATTGCTCCCCAGTATCGCAAGTCATGCACTTCAATCTATATTCTCATTATTGCAGGACATGAATCGAGTAAATGGAGTAAATAATATGACCTTTATTAAAATTAATAACGGGAAATATAATAGAAAGTAAATAGGTTCGTAATACTTGCCTTATTTTCTTGTACCTGTACTTATAAAAACTCATTTTAAAAACCTTAATAGTAAACAACTTTTTTGCTTAATCCACTTGAATCGAATATGATGGATAAATCAAAGTTACATATAAGTTAACTGACCACTCAAAGAAATTAAATGACACGTTCAAGGTGTACTTGGATCCAGTAAAAAAATTATATCTACACTTAATGAAAATATATTTTATTCTAAGTAATAACATCGTTATCCAGTTATAATTCTGTTTAACTATTACTCTTGGCAATAAATACCAGTCACGTTCACATGGGCAGAAAAGTAAGTAAACATCAGTTTTGAACTAGTGTACGTTCACTCATTTTATAGAATACGTAAATATAAAAATATTTTCTTGGAATTTACGTGAATATGGTTTTTTAAGAGCAAGTCGAAGTGGGATAAATTTGTACCTACATACGTAAGCAGATCACCCCAATAGTAGTTTATACGATATGACACTATGAAAATAAATTAAATTGACCAATTTGCCGTTTCAACATTAGTCATTTATTATTTTGTATATAACATATGTAGCAGAACTAAATCTGTTAGCCATGGATTCATTATGAGTTTTTTATACGTAAATAATTGTTTTTGTACTCAATAGTCTCGAGGTTGGCGAACTCCTATGGGCACCGCCATCAAACTCAAAAGAAGAAGAAGAAGTAATCAATATAGTTAGTAGAGCAGTCTATGTAGAGTATCTTAAAGCTTTAATATATTACTTTTGGTCTATCTGCTATTTCAACACAAAATCTATATTCGGAGTATACCTACCGCTCAAACTGTTCGCATGGAGTCATAGCTAATAATAAAGTCGAGCTTCGCTGTGGTGCTGGCTGCAGCTGGGTGATTTTGAAACGTCGGAAACTTTTCGAATCCGAATGACATTCAATCCGAATCGAATCCGTTCGACTCGAAAAATGCTATTCTAAAACACCGTCGGAAAGGCCACGGAAACTTTCCGTTCGGAAAGTCAACCATAGAGTAACATGCATTTACCTTTACGTTTACAAAGTATGATTGAAAATGGTAGGTTTAGTAGAAAATGACACGCACCATATTTTAGTTTCGGCACAAACAAATAATGTAATAATTTAATATTTTTAAGACTTAATTTGCATAATTACTATCTTAATTTACATAATTAATTGCAAATTGTTCAATAGAAAATATTTAAAATAAGTAAATAAAGAAATACATGACAGTGAAGTCTTTTGCATAAACTATCTTTGTAAACAAGAATAATGAAAGTGAAGTTTGTGTTCTTCGAAGTTTAAAACTTTTTCTATACAACAAAATTATCAACAATTTTAATTTGATATTTTATCCATAATAAAAAATGGTAAGTACCACTTAGACTGTGTTATAGTTCTGCTAAACATTATCAAACTTAGACTGTGAAGTTCTGTTAAACATTATAAACCTCGAATTTTAGAGTACCTATTCTAAAGAAAACTTACTATTATAGACAAACAGAATATCGCATGAACAACGTGAAGTGATGTTGGTATTTATGCGCGCCCACGAAGACTATGCCAAGGGCAGAGTCATGGGTGCCGACGCTGCGCCGAAGAAAAAAAGTTTGGCGGAGGAGTTAGCCTAGACTCTAAATTCTTTAGGGTCTTGTGCAATGTGGCGGCCTGGCGTGCGCAGCTCGAATTACGGATCTGCGTCGGTGCCGTACTCCCGCACCTCGAAGCTTGGCTCCACGGGAAGGAGGAGGTCACCTACCGATTGACTCAGATACTCACCGGGCACGGCTGCTTCGGTGAGTATCTGTGTCGAATAGGACGGGAGGGATCGACACATTGCCACCACTGCGCATCCGACCTCGACTCGGCCCAGCACACGCTGGCGGAGTGTCCCGCGTGGGCCTCCGAGCGCCGAGTCTTGGTCGCAGAGATCGGGCGAGATCTGTCTCCGCCGGCATTGATTGCGGCAATGCGACGCAAGCGCAAGCGCAAGCTACGAGGGAGGTTGGAGGGCTGTGACCTCCTTCTGTGAAGCAGTGATGCTCCAGAAGGAGGCTGCCGAGCGGGGTCGGGAGGTGCCCGATCCCGCTCGAAGGAGGGGCGGCGCCGGGCTCGGTAGCACAGGTGCGGCGCCGCCGCGGGCGCCGGCGGGCGCGAGGAAGTCGCAACCGCTACGGCGACCCGGGATGGACCACGCCCCTTCCGTGGTCGGGGGGCGTCGTCGATGGAGGAGATCGGGGGAGTCAGTGTAGCCTCCCCCGAGGAGGGCTCCCCTGTATCGGCGGGGAAGCGGAGGCTGGGGGTTCCCGGAAGTGGCTTGATGTTCCCGGGGGCTCCCTACATGCCTGAGGAAGGCCATCCCTGAGGTTTTTAGTGGGCAGGCCTCCCCCTTCTGGGGAGGAGAGCCCCACATAACCGCCGGCTCGCCACAGTCAGGGTATGCAATTTAGTGCATTTTCCTCAGGGGGAAAAAAAAATGTCCCAGTGGCTCTCTAACGGAAGACCGCAGTGAAGTTCCTGTCACAAAAAGCTCAGGTTTTGTGGAGGTTCCCACACAACCTGAACAAGGCTCACATAATACACCACCAAAAAAAAAAAACAAAAAGCCAACGTAATTTTCCGCTTTCTTGCGATTGCATTCGTCGAGTTATAAGAAACTCCATCTAGAAAGGGTCATCAACCGATATTTTTTGGAGTTTTCATAAGTGTCTTTTTTTTCATAACTTTGACCATGTTATTCACGACTTCCTAGTAAAACTATCGTGATTTTAACAGTAAATAATCAGTTAATAAGGTATAAGATTTATACATGAACAAAATATACAAACTTATTAAGTACATTCTATTTTACATTCACATTTCCATCATTCCTTAATCAAAATCTTTTTTTATCTGATGCAATTTATTAACTTACCTCTAAACATGTTACAAAAGGCCGAAAAACGTTGAAAATACAGTCTTTTGGCCAAAACTCGAGATTCGACAAAAGTTTCCGACAGCAAAAACCTCACGGAATAGTTTCCGTAAGCTAATGTTATTCGTTTCGAATCCTAATGTCAAAATCTCTCGATCCGACATTTCAAAATAACTCGCCTTCGGAAAGTTTTCGAATCCGAACGGAAAGTGGGTTTCCGACGTTTCAAAATAACCCTACAGATCTACAAAAACCATGTGAAGTGATTGGTTTCGACTGCTCTCATAAAGGTATCGCGTTTCATCAAAATCCATGATGCAGCGGTGGAGCCACGAGATGGGACTAGAGGGACGAGAGTAGGTCGAGAGGTGGGAGGAGAGGTCCAGTAAAAGGGATGGCTGGTCTCGTGCTTATTAGGTACTTCATGGTCTTAGTCGTGCGGAAATCAAACCGACGACTCTTCCGTATTAAAGTTTTCTTTATTTATACAGTAAACAAGAAAGAAAACTTTTTTTAGAACTTATATTCATTAAACTAACAATAATAATACAATGGACTAAAAATTTATCACATATTTTGTCGGTTTAATTCAACCAATAGTGGACAAAACTCTGATGAAAGACTTAGATGTATTTTCGAGATAGATTTCTTTAATTGAATAAATCCAAGTTATCAAATATTCCACTATACTTGACTATACAGTGAAAATGAAATGCAACAATAAATCACTTCATAATCATGTCTTACATAAAAAATAGCAATGAAAAAATAAAGGTTTTGGTACTACTATACTACAGTCTACTACATTCAAATATCTCATATATACTCAACAATAAAAACAATGATATATTTGAATAAGTTTAATTTTATTTAAATAAACAAGATTGACAAGCATTTTCTTATATTAATATTCTTACATCTACAAAATATAGCTATTAATTGGCACTCGCTGTTGGTTATAAATAACAAACCAAATTAAGAACATGGCACAAAAAATATCTAAAAATTAATTTGTTCGTGTGTACAATGTTGAAATTATTTTATTTATTGTTTACTTATATATTAAAATTCACATACAAAAAATTAGAATTTATAAGTTTAATGTTATCAACAGGTAAAACCGTATAAACAGTTTATATTATAGCATGAATATCAAAATTTGCGATTAAAAGTCAAAGATAAATTTCAAGATAATAGATCTCTCTTTATCATTTCCTAGTTCTGTAGTCATGCTACGGGGTTCATACATTTTTCGATTTCCAACTTATACTATTATCTTAAAGGTGGAACAAGATAGCAGCTTAGATCAACTACACCAAGCTTGTTTTTCAATTTTTTTTTTTATTTTTATTAATACGGTCCATTAAGATTTGTTGAGACTAGTTCGAGGAGCAAGTTTCGTTTAGACGAAACAAAAGAACAAGAAAAGCAGGCTATTATTTTGAATCATTTTTCCAGTTTTCTTGCCTGGTAAAATGCTTGCTGTTGTTCATAATAATAAACTAGCCAAATACATTTTCATAAAATGTTTATAAATAGAAGACTAGAATTGTAGGATATTTTCATTACTTATATTTATGGTTCATAGTAATACTGATAATTGTATATCGTTAAATCATTAGTTCATGTTAACTGATAAAAAGATTCTGAATCTTTTGAAGAAATCTGCGTAACGTTATAAAAATTTCAGCCACGTACTTGGAAAAGTATTTTGAATAGTTTTAGTCTTAGTTGATCCATACCAATTGCCTATGTATGTATGTAACCTAATCAGATAGAATATCCACAAAATCTTAATACCAGAAAATGTAATTTCGGGAAAATTATTTATTACATATATTATGGTATAATAATGATTATTTGATAACAAATTTATAATAATTGCATGTAAAGGTATGTTTCAATGTGATTTAGTTATGATATAAATTTTTCATGAAAGTGAAAAAGGTTTCAAATATATAAGGGAATGTATATGTGAATTTAAACCTAATTAAAGTTTTCGTGTATTAACAGAAATCTAAAGCTAAAAGCAAATCATACATTTATATATAAGGTAGGAATGTAAATGGGAAATACAGTTTAATCAATCATTTGTGTAGTAAAATCACACATAGTTCTATAGAACTATGAACTATATAAGTAATAGCTTGAGACTTGGGTAGATTAATTTTAATCACGAATCCGTATTTTAAAACTAAAACAACGTTAACATAATAGAAACTCGTCATATGGAGTACCTATACAAAAATTAGAAATAACGATAAATAAATCGAACCAAATTTGTGGGACAACTGAATTAAATTAATGTTCTCATCCTTAAATATATATCAAAAACTCTAGAATATACCGAAAGTTCTATTAGGGTATTCTAAAATTTATATTATTTTTTACAAACTAAGAGGTCTATGAAACACAATTCTGAAATGACGCCATTCATACTGTGGTATGGAAACGTATCCACGAAAAAGAAACTGACGTTTGACATTAGTTTGATGTTTATGATATGACAATGACATAAATAACGTGATAAAGTGCAGTTCTATATTTGCATCCATACAATTGGTTCATAATTGCTCGTATAAGTTATTTTTGGACTGACCTATGCTGAAAATTAGAGTATGAATAGAGTCCAATGTAGATGACATACTGGTAGCTTAAAGTGATCTATCTACCATTCGTTCTTACAAATATTACTGTAAAGAGGCTTACATTTGTCTTTTAAAAAAATATAGTATAGGAATTGATTGCGTAATACTATATTTTCTCATAGTATAAAATATGATAGCATAATATGCCATGATTTGAATAATTGCATTAGTTCCAATATCACATTAAATAAACAATAATTAATATTTTAAAATAGAGATCTCTTTTTGATATTTACAATTAATATTTAACCCAAAACGCCATAAATTATTTTTCAACACCATTGCTCGTAATTGGTATGACACTAATTTTAGTTTCACAATGTATCATATTACCAACTTGTAATATCTTTCGGATTTCAAATTCGATTACCGCACAGTTTGGTATTCGAAAGTTAATAGTTTCGTAAAGAAAAGTCACGCTTTTATTTATAAGAAAAAAAAAAAATAGGAACCAAAGAGAATTTATATACAAAATGCTGAAACATTTTTCTAAATTATATAAGTTTGGCGTTTAGAAACAACTATTAAATAAAAATCATACATAAATATTAAAAGAATATATTTATTTTGTAAAAATGATATAATTTGCTGCTTTGGCTGTATAAGCGTCGGCGCCTTAGTCTTTTGCGCACAAAGCCGTCAATGAAAAAGTATACGCGCCATTTTAAATTTTCAGTACTATTTTGCAAGTAGATATTTTGCATTGTTGTTTTGTTAAGATTTTTATATCAAAAATGTCATCAAGCGATGAAATTGATTGTACGAATGAAATAATAACGAATATTTCAGAAATTACTGGCGGTGAAGGTGGAAATCCAACGTATAATTTGTATAATTGTACTTTCACAAATTGCTTTTCAAAATATTTTTTTATTGAACTATAAAGTTTGTATTAATTACTCGCAATGGTGTTGAAAAACGTCGTATAACACTCGTGAGCAGTTAAAAATTATATATTTTCAACATTACTCACTTGTATTATAATATACTATTGTTGTATTATTTATTATACCAGTTTTTCATTTAAATATAGAATATGAAGCATTCAATTATAGTATAATCAATTAATTATAGAATATTTTTTATTACTATTCCCGTCTACATAGGTTGGAGATCTAATACAGTTATAAAGGCGATGCCCGGTCTAGATTTGTATGTAGTATAAGTAGTTCATATAATAATACGTGTTCATATGTACGTTATAAGTAGAGATCGGATAATCGGATGCATATTTACCTAAAGTTAGATTAAGACAAAGTATGGAAACGGCTTTTTATTGTTTTGTTAAATAAAAATCCCGGGATTGCGGAATTGGATAGCCGGTTGTTTATTTATTTACCTAATTTAGTTTTTGACAAAGTATGGAACTGTCTTTTTATTTTATTTCCATAAATAAAAATCCCGGAATTCCGGTACTAGATCATACTTACGCCCGGGCACCATTTCTGTTTTTTTATTCAATTATTTAATTGATTATTGTTTTAGTCAAACTAGCTCACTACTTTCGTATAACACTCTTCATGTAATAAATCGTACATTCATAAATAGCACGGGGAACTGAAACTAAACTTCATGTAAATACGTATGCATAGTTGTATAAATGAACCCGGAGTCTCGGTCTTTTGAAAATAAATACCACGTGCTAATTTAGTAATTTTCAAACAATATTACTACGTTAAATTTGCAGTACCGTATTTTCCCGGGATTTTTATTTAACAAAATGTATTTTAAAAAGCCGCTTCCATAATTTGTGAGCCAAAAATTTACTTTAGATAAATATGCATCCGATTATCCGATCTCTAGTTATAAGTCTGTGCAGTGTCAGATTATAATATAAAAATATTCCATATACTTTATTTCCCGCTGTAATCATAAGAGCTGGAGCTTGAATGGTGACTATAGGCGCACCTCTTGACAAAATTTGCAGTGTTCAAACAGGTCTACTCACTTCAACTAGAGGAATCCGGACAATGACACCTCAATTTCACGCCTCCCTCTTTGCAACATGACAGCGCAAAACAAAAATGTACTTTACGCGGCGGCGAACATCCCCACCAAAACACCATCATTTGAGGTGGGGCTCGCTAACATCCGCGGGCTCCATTCCAATCTCACGACTGACCACCAGCACCTTGAGACAGACCGCCCTGCAATGGTGTTTTTAACAGAAACGCAAATTATCTGCCCAGCCGATACAAGCTACCCAAAATATCCCGGCTACACTCTGGAGGAGTCCTTCAGGGCGAAGGCTGGCGTTTGCTTGTTCGTTCGGGCGGATGTTTGCTGTCGCCGCCTGCGCTGTTGGGAGGACCCATCCTTTTCCCTCCTCGCGGTACACGTCGATTTGGGCACTCATTGCCGTGTCTACGTATGCGTTTACCGTTCCCATAGTGGTGATCAGGATTGTTTGAACATCTGAGTCGGGTGACAGATGACGCGCAGGAGCGATTTCTTTCCGCCGAGCTGGTGTTTTTGGGGGCCTTAAATATTTAACACGAGTTATGGTTAAGTTCCTCTAAAACTAACCACGTTGGGAGGACTGCCCACGCATTTGCTCTCACGCATGACCGGTCACAATCGGTTACCCAGCCCACTAGGGTACCAGACACTATCGGTCAAGCGCCATCTTTGTTGGGACCTTCTGTTGACAAATCGCCCCGACAACCAACAACCGGATATCAGGTAGTGGTTCGGGCTCCACTAGGATCCTCGAACCACTGTCTGATATCCGTCTCAGCACCTCAGGTATCTCAACAGTCACTTTTGCAGCAGGTTGCAGCACGCCGTTTGTGGCATTATGCGTCAGCAGATTGGGACGGCATGCGGGACTACTTTGCATCTGTCCCTTGGCGGCAGCGCTGTTTCAGTGGGATGGATCCGATCTCCTGTGCTTCCTCTGTTGCTGTCGAGATCCTGCTAGGAATGGAATACTATATCCCGTATTCCAATCTCGTCAGCAGAGGCAGATGAAATCTCTGGTTCAACCACGAGTGTGCGTCCGCTGTTGAAAACAAACAGCTGGCATACCGCGCTTGGATCAGAAACCTACTGAAAGCAGCCTACAATAATGCCACCAAGTTTTGCAAGAGGGCCTTCATTAGAGCGGATGCTCAGCGCGTTGCTCAAGAACTGCTAGCGCACCCAACGGGTAGCCGTTCTTTCTGGCGCCTGACTAAAGCTGTGCAATCAAACTTCTGCCAACCCTCGCTGCCATGGCTGAGACGTGCCGATGGTTCTCTCGCTCATCAGCCCGCAGGAGAAAGCCGACCTCCTGACGAAAATGTTCACGGCTTAATCTTGTGTCGACGACTGTGGTGCACAGCCTCCGATACGTCCCCATTGTGGCGTTTCCATTCCCGAGATCCGCATAAGACAGCGTGATGTGCGAGCGGAGCTTCAGTCGATCGATACTCGGAAAGCGAGTGGTCCAGATGGCATTCCAGCGATCGTGCTCAAGAAGTGTGCAGCGGAGTTGACTCCAGTCCTGACGCGTTTATACCGCTTGTCGTTCTCTACTGGTTATGTGTCGTAATCTTGGAAAAAAGATAATGTGCAGCCGGTCCCCAAAAAGGGAAACCGTTCCGATCCGGCTAACTATCGCCCTATAGCCGTCACCTCCATTCTGTGCAAAGTCATGGAGAGGATACTGAATGCCCAGCTGATTCGACACCTAGAAGGTCACTCGCTACTTAATGACCGTCAGTATGGGTTTCGTCCTAATCGGTCTACAGGTGACCTTCTAGCGTTCCTTTTGCACATATGGGGGGAATCGATCGACAAGCGCGGTGAGTCTGTGGCTATTAGCCTCGACATTGCTAAAGCTTTCGATAGAGTATGGCACAAGGCTCTCCTTTCCAAGCTTTCGGCATACGGATTGCCCGTAGAGCTCTGTGCGTGGACTGCTGGCTTCCTCCACGAGCGAAGAATTCGCAATGTCATCGATAACTGTGCTTCGCGGTTCGTGACAGTCAACACTGGTGTTCCGCAGGGCTCCGTTTTATCCCCGACATTGTTTCTTCTGCATATCAATGACATGTTCTCCCTGGGTAGTATACATTGCTATGCAGACGATGGTACAGTGCACGGAGGATATCATGGAAGCTCAGGGGCTACGCGAGATAATACTAGTAGGGACAGGTAGAATCTTATTACTGAGCTCAACGGGACGTTGGATTTCATTTCCGAATGGGACTCCAGCAATCTCGTTGAGTTCAATACTAAGAAAACTCAGGTGTGCGCGTTCTCGGCTAAAAAGTCACCTTTCCTCCCCTTTCCCTGTCTTCAGGGCACAACTCTTCCCGCTCAGAGCAACATCACCTTGCTTGGTATGAATATTCGCTGCGATCTGAATACCAGAAACTACATCGAGTCCGTCATAACCACTGCCTCAAGGAAACTCGGTGTCCTGAACAAGGTACAACGGTATTTTACCCCGGACCAACTCTGACTGCTTTATAAAACTCAGTTCTGCTCCTGCGTGGAATATTGCTCCCACCTATGGGACGGCTCCGCTCAATACCTTTTCGAAGCTCTGGACAGATTGCAGCGGCGCGCTATCCGCATAATCGGCGATGTAGAGACAACCAACACCCTCGAGCCTCTACAACTTCGTCGTGATATCGCCTCTATTAGCGCCTTCTACCGGATGTTTCATGGAGAATGCTCTGACGAACTCTTTAGCCTTATCCCTCCCCCTCCTTCCCTTTATAGAAACACACTTAAGGGTCTTCCGAGCCATCCGTACAGTATATCCCCCATTCCACACCGCACTAAGAAATTCCAAGATTCCTTCTTTTGTCGTACTTCCCGCACTTGGAATTCTCTGCCTGCGTATGTTTTTTTCATCCTATAACATGTGTTCCTTCAAAAGAGGCGTGAAAAAGCATTTTTAGGGCAGGTAGGAAAGTGGAGTAAAGTCACTATTCTATCTGTCATCTCATTTGGGCCTCTTTCACCGCATAACATCTGGCGGGAGGAAGCCATCTGGCGGGTCTAGCATAAAAAAAAATATCCCCCAATCTTTTAGATGGGTGGTATCAACGATAACACCTGTAGTATTGAAGGAAAGAGGACACCTGTAGTATTGTAGTATGTAGCGGTGATAGGGGGAGAAAGCGTTGTCATCACTACGTATTTCTTCCTAAACCGCAATCGGCCATAGTTCCTTTCATATCTGGGAAGGGTGGAAAGAGTTGTAAGAAGAGCTGCTCCACTTCAGGTGTTGTAAGCAGGAGATCTGAACGAGAAATCTCGTGCTTGGGAATCACCACCACTACCTCAACTTACGGACATTGGCAAGGTCACTGGTTGACATTGCATTTGTCACCCCACAGCTGGCCACTCAGATTCGGGACAGGCAGGTGGAAACTGTGTAACAGGAACACCGTTATAGGTCACATTTTGTGCTTTATGGTTTTTGAAAAATACTTTGAACGGTGTTCCTGAATATTCTGGAGAAACCTATTATTTGAGAACAATAGATGGCAAGCGTGCCCAAGGAAGGACACGTGATGATGAAATGCAGTAATAGGGAAGGCAGCATCCATCCAACAGCCAGCGCAGCATATAAATGTATCATGGAAACGACGAAGAAAGACAGTATCAAACAACGATTATTCGTTTTGACGATCACTAAAATGTATCGTGATTGTATCAGGTACCTAGCCAGATATATGCCATAATAATTTCTGCCTAAATACACCTAATGTTGGACATAGGTCTCCCATAAGGATTTCCACGACGATCGTTTCTACGCTGCTAGTATCCAGCGCCTCCCTGTCATATTAACCAAATCGCCCACCCACCTTATGATAGATCTACCATCGTTGCGTTTTCCAACATATGCCTGCCCAAATGCCGTCACTCCTTAGTGAAATGTGTCCTACCCGCTGCCAATTAAGCATAAAAATTGATCAGGCTATGTCCGTAACCCTGGTTCTTCCGCGGATATCATAAGTTCTCGATCACATGAAGAAAATCCAACTCTGAGCCATTTGGACTTATTGTAAGTGATCAGGATAATGCATATTTCTGCGACTCTGATCGCAGTCTAATGCGGGAATGGACAATATTTTTTAAATATTATAAACCACTTTAAATATCATAAATCACATGTGATGGGATACATTAGACGTAGGAATTTAAAAAAATACGCAAGATTTCATTGACTAGATCCGGTTGCCATTAATACCACTGAATACAATTACTATCACTAAATGTGCCACGACCACCAAGTAACCCAAATTTATTAATTATACGTTTTTTACATCTATTATGTAAAATTATAAAAGCCAATCACTTACTGTATTGGGGAGTTGAGCTTTTAGCAGGTAGATTATGTCACAATGGTCACTTAATAATGATAAAAATTTATGAATAAAGTTCCCATTGATGAATTACTGGGAGATTATTTGTAGACTATGTAAAGGAGGCCTTAGGTAATTACTTACAGTACAAACACTGGCATTAGAGTGCAACCTTAATGCATTATTAATAGCACCAATTACTCATTGTTCACTTGATCGCCCTATATAAACAAAACATTTTACAGTCCTATAAATAATAAAAACTTGTACTTTAATGTATTGCTGTGAAGTTCTGTGTAATATTGGCTAGTTTAAGCGTTCAATAATCTAATAAATATTTGAAACAAATTTAAAATCTATTTATTCTCAGTTATTTATCATAGTAACATTTGAAAATTATGGGACAGAAATATATTTTTAAAGTCCTATAGTGAACATGTATAGACCATTGTGACACAATCGTGACAACAGAATTGCGGCACTGATACGTTTAGTCGAAATGGCTGTATCGTCTACCAGATGACTTCCTGCGCGGTCGCGAGCGAGTTTTCGGCTTGCAAGTCTTGTAAAAGAACGCGGTACCAAGCACAGACAGGCTCAGCGATGTAGAAACTAGGAAGTTTATCATTAAGTTCGTGTCTGCGGAATCTACGTACACGGTGAAGACACGTGCTGAAAAAAAAGATAAAACATGCACCAATCATCAATATATTGATTATACTGACGCTTATATGATAGACAAGAATATAGTTAACTAAACGAAAGCAGTCACCGTCTAGCAAAATAAATGCTCGTGAGCCGAAGTAGTGTCACTACTTACCACATGTACTACAAATAACTGTCAAATTGAGGCGGATTATTGCGAATTTTGTTGTATAATGGTAGAAATAGTTCTAACACTGTCCTGTAACTGTTGTTTAATATAGATTAAACAACAGTTACAGTTATTTTAGTTAGTCTAACCGAATCGTTTTGAAAGATATTTTGAAAATTTTCTTATAATTAGACAAAAAATCCACTTGACTAGATTTACACCCGCGGCTTAACCCTAAGTATCCGAATAAACCTTAACCTATAATATTGAATGAAGATATCCTCAATATGATTACTCACCTAAATTTGTGGCAACGGATATAACCCACGTGGTCAGCGATACTCCGTCCGCATTAGCTGCTTTAACTATTCCATAGACATATGTCACTTTTGCAAATCCACTCAGGGGTGTGCAGAATGGCTGAAACAGAAATAATACTTTTAACACTTTTGCTCGTAAAGCTGATATAATTCCACCGGTTTTAAATATGTAAAGCGGGTCATAAAAAACGCGTGTGTTACCAAAGCAAATAGTTAGTCCATACAAATTCTATAACAGTATTATTTGCTATTTCGCGCGCTGTTGCAATTTAAATTTCGAACTATAATCGCCGCGCGGCGCCAGTCAGTAGGCAGTGCTAGCGCGCTGTTAATGGCGGGAAAGCAATACACAGATTGAGTTTATTAAAATGTTTTATTTTCTGTTTCCTCGCAAATGTGTTAAAAAACGTACGATATTGGTATTAACATGTTCACGCGTATTGGTTATATAACATGCTCGGCTCAATTACGCCTCGCATGTCATAACCATCATATCTACTAATATCATCACTAATATCGTAATGTACTATAACGGTGTTAAACTAACTACGACATCAAGATCTTTATTAGATCTACATGAAAAAAGTCAAAACAATTTCATAATTATTACAAAAATATACCCATAGAAGGATGTTGATTTCTGCCCTGACATAATCATAACATAACATAACTTTAATCGCTTATGGCCACATATTACAGTTTAAAACATAGTTTTTAAAAACAACTTAAAATACAATGTAAAATCGAGAAAAAGATAATACACAATAAACCTCTGGTTTTAAAATAAGTCTCTAGTTCTTACAACGTAGTCATAAAAAATCTTCCAACAACGTGTGTAACGCTTGTTTTGATATAATTAAACTATTTATTATTTGTTTATTTTTTACTTCAGGAGGACTATACCAGAGTCGTCTAGTACTACCGTCATACCTATTTCTGTCGCATAATAGCAGTATTCATATCGCTGTGTTCCAGTTAAATACTTGGAAAAATTACTAATTGGGACTTTGACTGGGTACTGGGACTACTAATATATAAGATTGTTTGAAATCGATAAAAAGAACATAGCACTGTGCTCCTATTATACTATATTATCTTGGCAAACATGGCGTACCGAATGTAAACAAATGGTTCCAAGAATTATTACATTAATATTTGACCTTTTTTTTTTATTAATTACATTTACCTAATTACATTAATTACAGTTTGGAAATCTGACATCCGACCAAATACGAAATTTGCCATAACATATTACTTACTCGTAAATAGAAACATTGTACATCTAATCACAGTGTCAGATTAATTTATAAGCAATCTGTCAAGATCAAGCGAACTTAGCATAAGCAGTTTAAAGTTACTTTGTTGGAAATAAGTCTGGACACGGATATCCGTTTTTCTGTTCAGGAATCCAGATTAGGAATTCCGTAAGATAGCGCATGTATGTATGAAAATATATTAACTATGTTTCTAAATCAGAATTTCTAATAGGGGAAACCAGATCAGAGAACCGGGCGTCCGCGACCTGGCAAATACTTACAACTAAATAGGAGAGTAGCGTTTTCGGGAGCGCCCCGATCACAAAAGCAACGACAAATGTAAAATATGCGAAAGAGGCCATAATGACGATATGTTCTCCCATCAATCCCTTATACAATAATACGTAGAAACACAACACGTAGAGTTGCATTACAATGATCGGATATTCCATATAAGTCAATACGCCATACTCGTTCATTACGTTATACAGCGTCATTATAGTGTAACTGTAACAAAAGCATTGAATAATTTCAGTAACCAAAATAGTTACTCGTTTTACATGTTACAAAAGTAAGATTGCACATATACTTTTTACTGCGAAAGCTGACTTGAAATAACGAACAAGCAAAGTTGTTTAGAATGAAATCACGTAGCGATAAATCTAGACTGTTGACTAACTGTAGCAAGTGAGAAAGGTACAAAAATGACTGCAATATGCAATATAACACTTATCATCGTTCGAGATGATAAATGTGTATAAGATAAAAAAAAGATGTCATTTTCCTATCAATTTGTAACTGGCAGAAAAGTGACTAACACAAGAAAATTATATCCCTTATGCATGTTGGACGAGAGGAAAATTGGTGACTAAGTGCACTGTATATTAATATATATTAAAAGTCAGTGTAATAGGGTGTATAATTTAATTTAATACAAATAGATAAGAGAGTCGAATTAATAGATAAGGTGTCGATGTCGGATGACGTGAAAAGTACGTAAATGTCAAGTAGAATAGACATTATGCAAAAGTTGATATTTCAGTGCTGATTGTAATAATGAGGGGTTCATTATATATTACTCGTTCGGGCCTCAATAATATTTTTCTGACAATTTGTACCGTGGATTATAAAAATAATATAATAAGAATACTTAATACAAAAAGGGAACGTGACATAAAATTAGTTCGTCCACGTAAATTTTATTAAGCTGTATGTTTAGAAAGACATACCATAGGATGTATTTATATCACCTACATTTCGATTATTATTTAAGCTAGCCATGACGCATTTCGTGTATATACGAAGAATTAAATGTTTACGCGAAAAGAAACGTTTCGGATTTATTTGCTAGTTGCGTACTCACTGAACATATAAAACTACTTATTGAACGTTACATAACTAGGAATATTATATTTTGCATGTCGCATCATCGTATTTCCGTTGCGAATAATACAGCGCTGGGTACCGATCATACAATGGGCCCCTCGAACGCATAGTGGTAGTTGACTCAAGGACCAGTTCGTAGTTTCCTGTCTGTTATACTAATAGCCGTGCTGCAGGAAGGATTGAAATCAATTGTAGCTATACACAATCATATGTTCTCATGCTGACCAGCGCATATGCATTCTATTTTATTCACTGGAACTAAAAAAGGTTATTGACTCTGAACCACTTTTTTAAATATGATATCTGGATTAGATAATTTTTATTGAAAACTTAATTAGTCAAATAATAAAGTAATGAAATTCACTGAACAATAGGAATGGAAGTATTCAATTTACAATGCAAATAACATCCTGTGAAAAGCTAAACCAAACAATATACATTAGCTTGTATGTATCTGTAACTACCTAAATTTCTATTTCATGTCTCCAATTGATTCTCGTATACCCAAAATTATTCATTTCCAATTGAAGCCTATAAAAACTGTTGATACTTTTGTAGATACACAAACGCGCGTGACCAATTACGTTATGCGATAGACGAAAAATAATGAAACCTTAAACATTACGGATAATTCAGAAACTGTAAAAGAAATCACGTTGGGTGAATGAAAAGGGGTAAACGTGATTCTTTTCACAGTTTCTGAATTATCCGTAATGTTTAAGGTTTCACCTGTTTTTGTATAAATGCCAGATCTAACTTCGATACTTATCGCTCAAGCTTAAGGTCGTAATTTGTATATACAAATAAGTCAAATCTTTAGTATTCGAATATTTGATCATCTCTGTGAGAGTCTGACCACTTTGGTGTTCCTGAAATTTTCTATATCGTTTCGTTGATATAACATCATAATGTGCGTTACAAATATGGAGTTAGTAAAGCTTACCACCAATATAATATCCATAATACTTATTTTCAACACCGTTGCCCACAATTGGTATGTAACTATACCAATATTACTTTTAAAATGTTTCTCATTAAATATTAAAAGAATACCCTTTACATTTGTTCAAATCACCTACAATTTAGTAATAAATTTAGTTTCGTAAGAAACAGACAAGACTAAAGAAAATGATAGCAACCACAGAGATTTATTTAAATCGTGAAATAAGTTTTACTTTCACAAACACTATATTTTATCTAAAGAAACCTGTTTTTAATTACTCACAACGGTGTTGATAACAATATAACAATAATATAAATAATAATCCAATAATACTCGTAAAATTAAGTCAAGTTAATGCATTCATATTCTATTGTACCACTCGTATTGTTGTTAATAAAGTTAAGAACATGATTTAAAAATACATCAAAAAATTTAACAGTTTGAACTAGAAACGACTGTACCGATTTCATTAATCTTTTTTTAGGTAATTTCCTCCTTTTCCGGATAGAAATAATGATACGCAGAAAATTTGCTAAATACAGAAATTGCACAACAATATTTTTGATCAAATATTGTTTAGCGCATGTCCATATTACATCAATGATAAAATCGACTATTAATTCCGACGTTAAACTGAACAAATGTAACTACGATATAATATTGAAAACTATATAATAGAAAGTACAAACATAATTATATATCTTCGGGAATGTAGAGTTTAAAGATTCGTGAAATTTGAGCCATCTGAATTGAATATAATCCCAACATGGTTTACGTCAATTTATTAATCGAATTAATCAATCACGTTTGAATCAGTTGAATACAATTTAGTGTAAAACTAATCTGACCATATGATGACGTCACTGTTGTCACATTTAATGCCTATCCAATCAACTTGCTGGTGTTCAATAGTAACTAGTTGAAATTGCGTATTAACTGCGAAAGTGAGATCATTTAGATGAACAGTTATACGATATATAGATATAAAAATGTAATTACTGATGCATTGGCCGATTGTCAAGCACTTACAATTGCTTTGGATGATAGTACCGATTTATCTGACACAACCCAATTAGCTATTTTTATACGACGTGTTGATAAAAATTTGTAGTGACAGAGGAACTACTGGCTTTACAGTCGCAACAAGGGATCACTACTGGAATACATATTGGAAATTTACTAGATATAAGATACAATATACTGGAATTTGCTAAGGTGCAAGGATTTTTGAATATTGTTTGCGGTGGTGTAAATTAAGTATAGTGCAAATAAATAGAACGCTATCAAAGGATTTCACGAAGTTTTATCGACATTCTGAACTAAAGAGCACCACGAAAGTCCAATAATGCAATATGATTTGATAATTATGCATTAATTTAATCAGCAATACAACGTGTATTCTAAATTCATTCGATTAAAGAACTTTACAGCTATGATAGTAAGTAGTTTCACTAAGTCTTGCAGTCTTAACCATTATCATCATCATTTCAACAAAAAAAATATTGTGAACTTTTATTCAATACATCTTCATGTGACATACTACATATTATAAAGTTAGGTTGCTAAGCAAAGCTAAAATGATAAAATAATTTCTACATTTGACAGTATGTAAAAAGTAATGAAGATTTGCATCGCATACTGAGTTAGCAGCACGTCATGGTATATTTAACTACGAAAACAATATTACGTAGGTAATTGAGGCGATCTCACGGTCAACGTGTGTAATCTGATTAGCGAGCATATACACTTAGTAGTGACAATGACTCCCAATATCGATCATTTAGTTTCTTCAAATTAAGAATATCATTCTCTCCACATATCCACATATCATTTCTCTGATTTCATTGATTTGATTTTTACATATTTCAGTGTGTTAATATATAAATAAATAAATGTACAAATTTTATCGGTTTTTATTCATTACTTCCTACTTATTTCTTACCTACGACCCGCGATCTAGTTATGTCCCAAAATTACTCAAATGTTCTATACTATATAAATAGTAATTTTACAGATGTAAGGTTTGTGAGTTTGGACATTTGTAGTACCGATATCACTGATCAGATTTCGAATTTATTATGGTGACAGTTTGAGACAGACCGAGGAAAGGCATATTTTTTTTGCAATGTGAAAATCCGTTACAATTCGGGCGAAGTCTTAAGGGGAACGTGAGTTCAGTTATAAATTGTACCAGTGAGAATAATGGGGTTTATTGGGTTTACGGCATCGGAACCATAAAATACCATTTTTGCCTATTGGTTACATGGAACATTTGTTTTTTAAAGTTTTTCTGCGTCTAGTACCAGCAGAAACCCGCGCCATCACAAAAAATCTAGCAGTGCTCCTAACATGCGCCATGGCGAGAGCACTTCCATCACTGCCGCGTCCTTCTGTCATGATGAACACGCCGATAAGACAGTTCGCTGCCTAACTAAGCATAGGAACTGATTAACACTTTCACGGTTCATTGGCATCTTTTCGCTTATATTGAACATCGCACCCAACCACCAGCCAGGCCAGCATACTTCCTTGTGGAACTAGACTACCGTTATCATTTTCATTCGACGAGTAAGGTTTGTGTTCCTCATTTTAGTAATTTTTTTCTGTTTGATATGTATCAAATTGAATGGTATGTTCAATTAACATGTAACTTGATGTAACCAGGTATTTGTCGCATAATTAATTAAGTAAGCAATTTACTTGACACAAGGTCGAAAGCCTATAACAAATTGATAAAATGAGTCGTGGTATTACAGTAATTAATGTTGTTTAAAATATTATGAATTAGTGAATAGATTGCCAATAAAGTTAATTAAAATGTACGGAAGCCATGTATTGATTACATTGAATTTGTTTACAAAGGCTTCATGAGGGACAATTTTAGAATTTCTGGAAAGTTTCAGATTTGATTGAGCAGTTTACTATATAATTTAAAATTTGATGAATTTCCAATATAACATATTTTTGGTGATTCAGCCAACTGATAATTGTCATGAATTCATATGTGGTCTCGGCAAAAAGAAAACTCATCGATTTCACGTGGCGAATCAGCTACATTTTGAATTCTATTGAGACGTGGATTGAAATCATTTTATTAAATTATATTTGTTACTGAGAATTAGAAGAATGTCAAATTGATATTTATTGCTATAATGCTAATTGTCGTCAAGGTGTCTGAACACATTTCAGAAGATTTATGATATGATTGTACATAAAAGTTTAAATGGATTGTTTAAAGATTTGCAGCTGTGAAAAATGTATTTAATTTACTTACTGCAAAGATTCATTATTTAATAAAGACAATGTTAAACTAACAGAAACAAAAACTGTGTAAATAAATGAATGTTATCAGTTTTACATATGACACGTTATTAGAATTCCTGTAATACTGTATGATTATAGTTTATCTTTTCAATTTTAATTTCTCAGAACAATAGATATAGCTACATAGATATGTTAGAATAATTCTTGTGACACTGGTTGATAATGTTATTTTGTTATGGATTATTATTTCTCTATCTGATATTATATTGATATATTAATCTAGATCAATATAATACGAAAATATATACTAATCTCATTACAGGTATGTATTGTAACAATACAATTACATTGATTAACGATGTAATAAGTCATAATCATAATATAACTCATCGAATCATCTCCAAGATTGGAATTACCTGTAACTGAATAATTCTTAATAAGTAGTAATGCATAAATGACAACACTGTTTGTATTCTTCATAAGATGGTTTTTTGAAAAAGAGTTACTGAACTCTATTTCTTCTCTTTAACCATTAACACACTTCCTCGACTGTCTGTAGCAATAGAATGAAGTAGGGTAAACACTGGGAGAACTCAAACTCATAATACCACCTTATTGGTGACATTCATACTATTTATAGTCCTACTACTCAACAAAATTAAATTGAAAACTAAATATTGTTTTTTTAACATTAAAACAATGTAAAATAATATGTCTACCTAATCTGTAGAAGTGAACATATTATTTTTTAATAAATTAGTAAATCGAACCAGAATTGAATTATTTGAAAAAAGTTTTAAGCAACTGTTTTTTCTTTTAATACTGTAAATTACCTTCATATGGCCTAATTACTGATTGTAATAGGTTTCACATAGGCTCAATTAGGGTTATTAAAGTATTGTGAAATATTATCCCATTCTTGAAAAGATGCTAATTTTAATTTCGCTATATTTCTGGCTACAGGATAACTCGCGTATATGTACTTACTTAAATAGGCATGTGTATTTAATTTTCCACAAATTTCATCATTATCCATTTCCATTAACGTAAAATGTATGCAATCTGCGCAAGTTTTTAAAAATATTTGTGTGAATTCTAAATTTATTTACTTACATAGAATGTACTTACCCCATCAATTCCAGCAACATTGCTTGTATACAAATACCCTTAGCGGATTTTTTTTCACGAATGTGCATAATCTGTGGCACTTTCAAGAATAGACATGACAATATAGTCAACGAGCTCAAAATATTTGCAAATTGTTTTATAACTTGTTCATCCATGGTTAAAATCATAGTTGATCCTAATGTCCTAAAAAATGATAAAGCATTACATTTAAGATTAATAAAACACACAATAAGTGTTATTTCTAAGCACATACAACAACAGATAAGAATGTCTTTAAATGTATGCAAAGTTGTATTAAAATATTAAATATATCCAGACCCTTGAAATTTTCTTGTTTCAAGGCAGTGTATAAAATACCAAAGAGCAACTAATTAAAGGAACTTCAGGTGTGAAGTCTGTCAGAACCCATTGGACTTTAAAACAAATATTCAATAATTGTTGAAACAAAGTAATGATAATCAGTTATTTCCAGTGCACTTAAAATTTTCTAGATTGCATATTGCTATATTACCCACTAGTTCAGGCTAGCATTAGTTATATAAATAGTGCAGTCAAAATCGTATAAACGCAATTCCCCAGAGATACTCTGTTCCCACCTCCAGCTTATATTCCAATGAATTCACATAAAAATCAAAAATGAATTGACATTTCAAGGGCTAATCTTGAAAAATTCCAATATGACTAGGAAATTTTATTGTCACATTTTGTGATCCATGGTCACAATGGATGAAAGACCTGGGTCCACCATTTCGATCTTGATATTTATTATCATTACTTTTGGTCACTTCTTGTATATAGAGAATTGGTTGGCTCTTAGCATAAGCTAAGAGCTATAATATTAATTAGATGGGAGTTAGGTGGGAATTGCATACATCAAAATGAATTTTATGTGGAGAGCATAACTTGCCAAACTGACATGTGACATAAATACTAAGAAATCTGAAGAGATTCTTGTCTATAAAATATATTACAAGTGTTTATTAAATGTATGACATCTTATTTTTATGTCTAATGCTTTTTGATCTACTAAAGGACTAACTGATTAATATTTAAGAAGAGGCAAAAGTGAAAATAATTGATTCTACATATCAGAGACATTAAGTGATAGTATATCTTTAAATTTAGAAATAATAGTAATTAAAAATTTGACTTGACATCACTATAATGTATCTTTATCTGGACTAATATTATTTTCAGAATTAAACAACAGCCGAGGGTTTAGTAGATTTGGTTGAACTGACAATTTTATTGCATGTTTTTTGTCTTAATCTGAAGCTTTTGGAGTCTTTCTATAGCTTTGTAAATATGGGAAGATTGGTCTAATACTAATGAGATTCAGATAATTAAGAGTTGAAAAATTATTATCGCAGGCATGATGGTACGCAAAGTAAAGCTTCTGGGTTTTAAGCATTACTGTGCCTTCATTGATTTATTCCACTTCCAAAATTTTTCCTCAATTGAGAGCTTAACATCAGACATGTGAAAAGTAATAACACAAACATAAAACAGCATAAAAATAGCACACTATAACAATATAATTTTAACTGCACTTGTGTTTATTTTAGATAAGTAGCAAGTCTATTTAAAAAAAGTATTAGTGTGCTAACAATTGGTTCTGTTTATTTCGTTCATTAACTACTTGGTCCAGTAAAAATTTGGTTCAACTTTGCAGCAGAAAGCTCAATAGCCAGGGATCAATGTATTGAATCGGATATAATAATAATTATGCACCGCCCCCGCTCTGGAGGGCGGGAGCGTTAGTTCAAGCCGATAAGGCCCCAGGCCTTCCGCCCGACCAAAGGCTTAGGTAGTATTACAAAGGCTTAGGTAGTGTTTAGTTGGTAGCCTGGCCTTCTGCTAGAGTCCAACATAACCACCCGCCGTAGACCGGTTGCGGGTGGTATCCGGTGCGAGGTCGTCCAAGCACCAGGGGTTGTCACAGCGACCACTGTGGTGGCGCGCGATATGAGGATTCACTACCATCCGCCGTTGGAAAAAAAAATAATAATAATAATCTTGAACTAGTTCTCTATTGTAGCCATGTGGTTCAGGAGCAAAAATGCTTTATATCTTTCTGTTTTGTCCCCAATTTCGAAAACACATATTTACATCTCTCATTATACCAAGCACCCATTTTAAATGTGGAGCAATATAGTAATCATAAAAAGAAGATAATTAAAGACCATACAACATCAGTGAACACTCTTCCATTATTTTAAATGAAATATTTGTCACTAATAAACCAAAAAATATTTAAAAGGTAGCCTAAGTAAGGTTTTGGTTAAAAGTTGTGTTTTCTGAATGGATATTAAAATACACAAATGAAAATACGTATTATACGTTGATTACATACAGTGTCTTGACCACAAAATAAACTTAATCAAGATTGTTTTAACCAAATTGCCAATAATGCATAATTAGTGCTTATTGAGTATTAATGAAAATTATATTTACCTACTTTGTATTCGCATTCGATTGTTATTTGGTTTAGCTTACACTGAATATAATCAAAATATTCGTACCTTTTTAAAATATAATGTGGAGTAGGTATTGATTATACATATATAAAAGCCAACAAACTAAAGCTGGCACTAAAAAATTAAAAGCAGGCACCGGCGTTAAGTAGTTGTTGTATAGAAGTAATTTTAGTTTCTAATGTCATTTACGTAATGTTGCCATACCATATTGATAAGTCTCCGTGGAATCGAATATAATAGATCGATTAGCTAGAAGTTACAGAACATTAATTATGCGACACCTTTATTTCTTCATATAATCTTAGTGAGGTGACCAAAATGGATGAGATATTTTTTAACTTTACTTTCACTCATTTACTAAATCTATTGGTTTATTAATTCATAAATTTACTATAATACATAATCAATTTTGCAATTAATTGAGGTGAATACTTTTCTGGGTACCTGAAATTTGTGACGTATGATTGTCATATAACTTAAAATTATCAATTACATAAATTATATATATACATACATTATTTCTTTTAATTAAAAATTGGTATAACGAAATTGGTCGACTTAATCATGAAGCGTATGATCATAAAATAAAGAATCAGAAAAGCATAACGAAATAAAATAAAATAAAATATAGAATATAAGTGTGTAAAAAAATCCTTTTCATAATTAATTTCTTGTGGTTGTTTTGTCTGATTTGTTTTTTGACAGGTTGGTTCATGTTACCTATATATTCCGACCCGCGTAGCCTATAAGTATTTTATAATGCAAACCATGGTAGAAAAAATGCACTGAAGGTTTTTTTATTAATAAATAATAACATTATTTGGTTCTAGGTGGATGAAACATTCAAAGTACAGTTGGTTCATGTACGAAATATATACAACATATTAAGATATCTAATTTCTTGAATTTGTATGAACAATTAACTCGCAAACACACATAACGTACGAAACGCTTTCACACACGTTTCACGTAACGTTAAATCTATTGATCTAGGTAGAGGATATTATATCAAACGCCATTACACTCATATCGTCACGCCACGAAAAGTCGTCGGCTTAGTTTAGTGCATTTGCTATCATTCTAAAAATGAGGGACTATAGTTCCATCTATTTTCGTTAATCGATATGAAAATATTTTAATATCAAATGCAAGAATATTATGATGCTACATATCTTCATGTAAAGTCTGATGTATTGATATGTATCTGAGATAATCATGTGTAATTATATTTTTATATTTTACACATATATTATGTTATATAGTCCTCAAATTCAGATTTCTTATTCAATTAGTATAAAAAAAAATTTACATTAGAGGACGTAAAAAAATACTATATGAGTTTGACGTAAATATGCGTTGTGTACGTAGGACATGTTACACTACACTCACATTGCTTAGCGTAACGTTATACCTATTTTGATAACTATTTAATATAACTCGATTACTTGACTCGATTATCATTTCTTATCTATGAAATAGTATAAATATTTTATTAATTTGGTAACCCAGTAAATATTTTATTCTTTTTGTTGTCAGCAGAGGGTTCTGACTGTACAATCATGAGCTAATGTGTATTTTTATACACCGAAGAACGTTAGTTAACCATATTTAGTTCATGAAAAATGTATACAAAATTTTATGTAAGAAAACTTATGGAGAGGCTCAGTGAGGTGGTAGACTGTTACGATACAATGTTCACCGTAATAGTTAGTTATATTTTTCAATATGGTGGAGCTTATAATACAATGTTCACCGTAATAGTTAGTTATATTTTTCAATATGGTGGAGCTTATAAAGACTATAAATTAAATAAATTTTATCAAATTATCGATATTATAAATAATAAAGTAAATAGAAAAAAAAAGCTATACGTAGGTGATTATAACATAAATATTGGATTTGCCATTTAAATTTTAGGAAAAATCGTGTTATTTACACCGGTATTTCAAGGATAACAAAATATTATTTTTTCTTAAATATGTACAGTTTTGGCATAATTTAGACATAGTTGAAAGCACAACCTGCATGTCTATACGAGGTAATTGTGAAGAAAGGGTAATGTTTGACTTACAGTCTGGCTCGAATTTAGCAAAATAGCTACAAGTTACTTCAGGGCCGACAAAATAATATTTGGGATGCATATAAGTAGAATTAAATCGATCCTAAAAGGTACTTTTCAAAGATCAGAAATCCTAATACTTTTCCAGTCAACTGACTTAAAATGTAAGCTGAAAATGTTTAAGTGCCACACATAGTTAGCTGGTAATACAAAACAAAGCTAGCAAAGTTAGCTTTAAGTGCAATGACATTCAATATATTGCAGCGTAGTATCAATTGTTCGTCGACGTAGGGGCCTTCGATTCTTAGGATTTTGACGACATCCATAGTCCAGTGGATAGTACACCGGTTTCAAGGTGTCGCCATCTCTGAGGTCCCGGTTTCGAATCCCGGTGGGAGCAGATGTTTGTGTGATGAATGCGAGCATTTGTACCTTAGTTATGGTTGTTGATATATATTTCTATAAAATATATTTATATATGTATATTATAATTGTATGTCTATCCGTTACCCTTATAGCAACAGTAAACGCAAAGTTACCCTTACACAACCCTTACAGAGCTTAGTTTGGGCTAGGCTAATTGGTGTAAGTGTAACAAATATTTATATTTTAGGATAATTAAATTATTCATATAATTTGTAACGGAAAGAATAGTAGCTTGATTAGCACTAATATTTTTTTCATAAAATCTTTAGTTCTGATGGATACACACTGGTAATTATTAATTTATGTATTTTGAAACGTACTGTAAACGTACGTTACTAAAATATATCAAATTAACCTCACATCCATGTGCCAGCGCTTATTATTAAAATTGTAACAGTACTTCTGGGCTACTGCAATGGCGTTTTCCCATGTAAGCGTTCACGTTGAAAAAGTTATTTCTCAACTTCAGGTGAATTGGAACATTCTGTCTATGGAACTAATCCGTCAATTCACCAAAGATATTCCTGAATACTATTGAATTTGGAAATATTCACATGACATTAGACTTAGAAAATCACATTAATAAGATTATTAATTGCAGAACAAACTGATAAATATGATTAGAATAATTAAAAAAATAAACATTGATAAACATTAGTTCCAATATGATATAGACTATCAAAATTATACTATGACAAACCTATGGAATTAGCTTTCATAGGCGTTAAGTAGGATTAAAAAATCGATTGTAAGTCGCCTGTAGATATGCTTTTTGTTTTATTTTAAGTTAATGAAAGAGACTACAAGAAAAGCGACCCTGACCGTCCACTTACCTACCATAGAAGAATTAGTATAACGTTATGGGTTCATCGTTCATCACAGAAGGTTTAGTTAAGTTAAGAGTAATATTATTAGTTCAGCTATATATTTGGGATCAAGCGCCCTTCGCTATAAATTTGTTAAGAATATTTGTTTGTTGTATTGATATTTTAGTTTTTCACCAATATCAAAACATTCCGGGTCGATCATGTAACTAAAAGTAAAAAAATAGGTCAAACATGTAACCAAAGTAAAAAAGAAATATACAATTCTATGCATATTATCTATATAATACTAATTTAAAAAACTCTCAATTTATCAGTTTAGAAACGTACATAGTTTTTCTTTTCTTTACAATATTTTGTTTCTTTCCAATTTCTATATTCGGTCGTCTTCTTCCTGTTTTACTATTAAATTTTAACTCTTGAGATCCCTATTCAATGCAATCATTTTTTTCATACTTTTTCCCGGCATATGCTATAAACTAAAGCATTTCAGAACCAGGGGTTGCATTTAATTTCTAGTGTGAAGATTAATGAACATTAATTTACTTTTCCAATAAATGTTTCAATAACTTATTTTAAATTCTTTTTCGTTTTTTTTCTGTTCATTTTTTTCGCAGGTGTTGAGGGCGCATGGAAGAGGTAGGTTAGTTGCAAATTAAAACGGGCTATACTCCATGAGATTCTGAACTTTTCATATATCCTATATAGTAATGTTTTTACAGGTTGATGTCTCGAATGTTTCAATTGAGATTTTGATCAAAATTTCCCAAAATCATTGTAAGTATACTGTATGTACCGAATAACATTCCCAGGAAAGATATTTTTGAAAATATTAACAATTATTTACATTTCAGTACGAGTGCGAGAGAATTATTACAAATCTTAAGCATTTGGATTATTAACTAGTAACTTTAGTCGTCAATATGCTTTATGTTTTTTACGAAATTGACAGATTAATATATAATGACTTTAGATTTATTATATCAGCCTATTACAGATTACTGACTACTTATAGATGCTTATTTAGAAATGTATAATAACATAATAAAATTTAATTTCGATATAACAGGATACATACGTGTAGTTTAGATTTACAAATGTCTGTAGAGTCTACACTTCTGAACGCAGCCTTATGTTCTTGTAAGGTTCAGGGGTGGCGGGTGTAATTACAAATGTGTGATATGCTTGTGCCTGTGTACGTATGCTGTGTGTATGCGTATTCCGGCGTCTCATTCCTCGCTGCCACCCGCCGGCACCTCTATGTGATGAAATTCGTCATAGAACCTGCGCAAAGAAGGCGTACACCATCAGAGCGCAGCCTCACCCCCACACCAACCACACCTAGCAACTAGAGAAATTTTAGTTTAAAAATAACTCACGATTTTAATATATGATTAATACGAAAGGTAGTTTCAGAAAAATAACTGTAATTTAACATTTTGTAAAGTTGTACACCTATTTTGTTGTTGAGAAGTGTGTGAAAAGTTTGAAAAATATTAAATTGTAGTGGTTTATCGTAATTTTTGACGAGTTTATAGTTTTACGTATTAATGAATAGATAAAGTTCTATGTGATGTATTGATCGAATTTGCTGATTAAAATATGCTATAATTCCTATAGAAATACCTTCACTCCTGAGGAAGGTGAGTTTTTAATAATTATTTCTCGATACTCCTTACATACGCAATTATATCACAAAATTAATAAATTTATTGGGAGATTTAAAGGTCTTGGAAGCAAACGAGACTAATATAGGATCTTATTTTTCCGTGATAATTGAAGTTATTTATTCTAATAGCTTTACGTAAAATAAATTAAATTTCATAGCTTTTTTTTTAATTGATAGCTTGTTAGCATTGACTGCCAAATAATCTTGTCATTCAGGGTCAACCTATAATCGGTGAGTTTTTATTTTATGGGAATTTCAATTCTGTATACTTAATGGTGTCTTCAATTAATTGGTAATTGTAATCGAATCGATTGAGGGTGGCACTTGCACCGTACTAGGGGGGGTGATATCGCATAAGTAATACAAAGCTTGTACAGGCGCTCAGTCGGCATCACTTTTAGTGACATTTTAAGTGTTCTAAGCTCGGTGAGTTATACCACGATATTCATTAATTGTTTTAGTGAAAATTCAAATATACTGAAGTATAGAAAAGTAAATTTTTATTTTTACTATCTTAAAAAAATATGCTTACTATTAAATTTCATTAATTAGTTATGGCTCTGTTTTGTCTAATGATTAAAGAATTTGAATTGAATAAAATAAAAACAAAGTTCGTTTTATATAATCAAATGTATAATATAACAACAATATCTCTTATTTCACTGGGGGTTGCATTCATATCGGAGTACAAAGTTATGCATACTATATTTTGTTCTAATATTAGATTAGGTTTATATTTTATGTAAATCAATAAAATGTAAACAATTTCTTAATCTTTCAAATTTATAAACAAAAGTACCTTGACTCATTTGTATATTTAAAAAATAATATTTAGCGAAACTATTAATTCTTATTTATGAACTGCTTATAAAAAATATACATTTTGTGATACCTACGTAAGGAATGTATCACAATACTATGAAAAATAATAGATTTCGGAAACCTGTATGTGGGAAACATACCCTATCATAATTATCATAGTCATCATTTCAACGTTACGCAAATGTTACATTTAATATTGTAATGTATTTCTTTAATAATCTATAATTCTTCACATTAAAGCGTAATCAGATATTATTAGAGAATGAAATGCTGAATGCAAAATACTTTTATTTTATGCGATTATCTTTTTTGTAAAACATTTTTTTATTATTAACTATTAATAGTTGTGGAGAATTAAATAACAATTTACCAAGCGTAAGCGAAGGTAAATTCATTTATTGTTTATTGCTCGGAACAAATTCTAGCATTCTATTCCTGGCAATATTCTTTGCTTTTAAATATAATGTAGGCAAGTCTAGCAAATTAGCTGCGAACTTTCTTGGGAAACTTGCAGTTTAAAAAGACATTCCTAATTCCTAATATACATCTTGATAAAGCAGAATGGAGTCAAAACATTTTTTTTGAACAGAATGTTAAAATGTAACTTAAAAAGTTACCTTGTTTGGCTAGTTTTAATTTGAAATTTCATAGATAATCTTTTTAATGTACATTGGCGACCTTAGTCAAAGAGTCAGGATATTTACTATATAATGTTGTTTATTATCCAGGTATTTATTATCGATTTCGATAGGTACGAGTATAGTGAATATAGATGTCAGGTTTTTCTAATGACTTCAATCAGTATCATTTTAGCCTAATACTTAATACCTAGAAGCTAGGGGCGCTGTACCATTTTTACATACAAAAATTTACGCTGTCTTTAACGATTGGAAATCGGCTGTAAGCTCTACAATAAGAAAATACTACATAGTGCATAGAATGGAAAATATTTCTTAATTAGTATGTATTATTAATCCATTTATTATATCAATGATCAAGATTATGAATGTTCCATGTTTAAAGAAAATGAACTGTTCAAAGTTTCGTGTTACTTGCATTTCGGAAAAAATTGAAAATATATGTATTTCTATATTACGAGCTTAAACGGGTTTACAGTAGCAGGTTGTATTAAGCATTTATAAATAAGTTTAATAATTAAATCATAAGATAAATAAACGTTACATAATTTATTCATTTAATGTACTACTCCTAGTTGTATATTTCATTTATTATTAAAATTTTGATAATTACAGGAAGGTCTAACCTACAGATTCCATAATAATTACTTCAAGAAAGAACAGAAACAATCACTATATTAATTATACTAAAATAAGTAATTAATTTATTTTGTTTAGGAATTTATTTACTATTTTCAATACATAGTCAATAGTCATCTTTTTTTGTCATATAGTTCAGAAAAATGGAAGTAGATGGTATTTACGGTATTAAAATATTTAACAATATTTTAGTATATACCAAGACATTTTAGAAAAAAAATCGAATGGCTCAACTGTACAAGCTGCAATATTGTAATATTTGTAAATGAATTTCCGTTCCCGGTTCATCAAGGTCTCTCCACTCCAAAGGTCATAGGTAACTGCGTCATGCGCTAGCAAGTGCGTTCGGGATGCGCCGGGGGCCGCTATTAAACTTCGATCGCATTTGCAAGTCCGGTACTAGCGCGTAAATTTTGTAAATGATAAATATCCCATTACGTTTAAGCTATTTTTTTTTATTAGTTTTTAGTTCGAAAATGTTTTGAGACTCACTAAATTACTAGTAATTACTTGTGTAGGAATAGTTTTATCGGTTCTAGCTCAAAAGAAAATATAAATTTAAAAAAATAACGCTTACTTATATAATAATAAACGTTTTATTGCTTCTACGTATATCACACAAGCTCTAGGTCTTCGTCCACCTATGTCTTCGCAGAATCCTGGGTATTAACTAATCAGGAAAAAATCCCAATGAGCAGCTTTGGGGACATTGTGATGAACTTCGGATCGACCCGCAGATCAAACGCCATAAACGGAGTTGAATAGGCCACACTCTCTGACCTAGCGGCCGATTGTCATTGGCGAAGCGAAACCATTGGAAAAACCTTGAGCGAAATTAAACGCGAAGGTCAAGACCGTGCGGGATGGAGATTCACTGTGGACGCCCTCTGCCCCACTAGGGGACAATGGACCTTAAGGAATGACATATATCTAATAGTTCGGAAAATTTGGAGCTGTAATTAAGTACTATTGTAAAAAAATTATTACTAAAGATACACATAGCGACCTAGTGAAAACATTGCCCTCAATAATAACCCGAGCAGTAGCACTAGGCAAAGTAGTTCAAGCTCGATAGAATATTCACTGAAGATGAACATCGCGAGGGACGCTCACCTACGTCCCACACTGCAGAAATAATCCTTCGATTTCTTCTGTCGTATTGACAAATCAAAGAGTAAACTATAAAGCAGACTATAAAGCATGTAGCTGAGGTCTTAGAATATTTAAAGAATCATAGCGAACGAACTGCATATGAAAACGGTATTTGTGCGTTGGTTCAGGTTCAGGATTTGTTATATCGTTTCTGAGAATAACTCGTTCAACCAAACAAACATATACCTAAACTCTTCAACTATATGATATACAATTAGTGAAGTTTATATATTTATACAATACGCTTATAAATAGCTGATATCCGTTCCGTCGACCTTTTAATAATACTTAGGTAGTTTATTATCGGGCATTCTCGCCCACAACTACATCCGGCTAAGCTGTGTTTATCCTTACTCAGCTGTGACAGAATAACTATAACTATTATTATTGTACAATGGTGACAATTACTCTGCTATATTTATGGTGATTTTATAAAGCTTATATTAACGTGGCGTAGAAAAGAACTAACATTATAACATAACACGTTGAACGCCGTATGAAAAATATAGATTTTACGTACAGGCCGCAGGGCTCACCACTGAGCCTTTTCATACTGTGCCGTTCAGGCCACAGGGGTCATCTGTGAGCCGTGCGATGGCTCCAACGAACACGCTTGCTACAAGCCACAGATTGAAGTTATCATACAAAACGTACATAGAAATGAGCCGTGTAGCCCTATTGCATAACCGGATGGCGTGGTCATCAAATACTACAAAAACTTGTAAGATTTTTTTGAGATTGTAAGGGTCGTCTTAAATATATCCTCTTGAGCTAACACAAAGTTTTCGAAATCATCCATATTCGCATTAGAAGTGTAACGTTTATGTACGATGACGCAACGCGCGATACTAGCTGGCTGCAACTGCAATTGAGCGACGCAAGCGCGGGCGCGGGCGGGTGGGCGACGGCGTGCCCCCGTGGCGCCCGCCAACGGAAATTCAGTATTCCGTTATAAGAGGCCACGGGACCCACCGGTGAGCCTTTTGTTATATCACGAAAACTGAACGGTAAAAATCGATAATTTTCATTTTTTATACATATTTCCGCATTTTATAAACTTTGAGATGAAAATCTGAAGTTGACAAAAATATGCGATTTTATGATTTCGGCATAGCTCAAACGGAACAGTACACTAGGCTCACCGGTGGGCCATAAAGCGTTCAACGTGTCATTATCACATAAATAATATTTGATAATTGCATGACTATATTAAGATGTTAGACAAAAACAAATTTAGACAATTCACATAATATATTTATAAATTGTGTTCTATGTGTTATTCTGATGTATAACTAATATTATTGTAAGGTTCTAATCAGTCAACATACATACATGTATGTCACGCCTTGTTCCTAATGGGGTAGGCAGAGACCACCTCTCTCCACTTGCTACGATCCTGGCACACTTCTCAGTCAACACCTACATATATAACATGCACATAATTAAGATTTTCTTAATAAAGTTATTTAATTTGATAACGGTGGCCGATCCATCGCCGCTTTACTTGATATCCAATTATCCACCCTGTTTCCACAAACGTTGAATAATTTAAATTCTATACCTTTACCATATTTACTACATCTACCAAAGTGTATCCTACTACTATTATAAAGGCGAAAGTTTGTAAGTATGGATGTATGGATGTTTGTTACTCTTTCACGTAAAAACTACTGAATGGATTTGAATGAAACTTTACCACAATATAGCTTATACATCAGAATAACACATAGGCTACAATTTTTGAGGTTTCTAATGTGAGGTCGTAAAAAAAACACATTTTTTGCGCTTACATTGCAAACGCTGACTGAATCCTACAAGATAGATCAAAACAATTTACTACAGTATTGTACAACTTAAAAAGGTCTACAAAAAAGTCCGTGATGGTATATGTTTATCTCTTAGGAATAACCCACAAAAGGAAAAAGATCGTTAAATGTAGTTTGTAGGAGCATACTGCAGTAGCTACCTATAGGCCTATGATTAGGGCTCTGTAGTGCTTAGTTACCGTATTTCTTACTTATTACTAGACTAGCTTTCTGCCCGCGGCTTCGCCCGCGTGGATTTCGGGATTGGGTGTATAGAGGGTTAAGGGTCATAGCTTTTGCCCACGGCTACATATACGCGGAAGTCGGTTTATGGTGCGAAGATTTTATCGCGCTTCCCGTGGGACTATCCGTTTTTCCGAGATAAAAAATGCCGCAAAACTCCTCAAGAATCACTCTATCTATTGATGAAAACCGCATAAAAATCTGTGCAGTAGTTTTTGAGCGAAGCCTTTATTGCGCATCCCGTGGGATCTGTCGATTTTTCCGGGATAAAAAGTAGCCTATGTTACTCGGGGAGAATGTAGCTTTCCAAAGGTGAAAGAATTTTTGAAATCGGTCCAGTAGTTTAAGCGTGAAGAGGTAACAAACAAACAAACAAACAAACAAATAAACAAACAAACAAACAAACACACTTTCGCATTTATAATATTAGTTGGGACTAGACGGGACGAACTTGAAGTCCACGCGAACGAAGTCGCGGGCAAAAGCTAGTGTTTAAATAAAGGTTTTGTTTGATTAAATTTACTATTTTGTATTAGATCTGCGAAGACTTTTATCAAACATTTATTGAAAACTAACATATGATGCACAGTAAGTTCATTTATTATTAATTTGATTACCTGTTCGGCTAAGGGCGCGAAGGCGCAAGGGCGCTATTAGTAGTAGGTAAATAGGCGCAGTGTTTTTAAGTTAACTGTAAGGTGTGTGCGATGGTTAATGGATTTTTTTTATGACAATTGTTTCAGTGGTGGATACTATTCTTCAAATTAGTAAGCGCAGAGAAATTTGCTTAGTTCCACATCAAATTCAGAGATAGAGTAATCGTGTAGTAACTTGTTGTTTCTTTGTTGTACAACTGACAAATAAGTATTCTATTGTGCATGATAAAACAAGTTTAAAAAGTGCATATGAATTTAAAAATTGCATACATAATCAACCAATCGTGTTCGACTAAAGCCTTTAACCGAACCCGATACCATACTATTATAAGTAAGGTACCCTTCACAAAAGTTAGTGGCAGTTTTCGAAATATAAATATCAAATTGTCTATTTTACTTTTAGACTCCGACAGATTTTTAGAGTGAAAATCTGTCGGAGTTATTAAATTTTAAGTTGTATGATAGTTTTTGCCGTGTTAACTGAGTTTGCCGATATAATAGCTATGTATTACCATTGTTGTGTTCTCATAATCAGACATTAGATAGGCAACCTTATTTATTTAAATTAAAGAATTTGTACTTTGCATGGAATCATCATAAGCATATCCATTCGTACTCATCTTCAGTCTTATCATTACTTTAAATTATGCGAGGTGAGGGTGTAGGTCATATTTAAAGAAATATTATTACAAGTTATAAAAAAGTGCTTTAGTCTTCTACGATTTATCGTCATCGCGATTGTTTATACAATAGATTTTTTTTTACAGATAATTGTGCTGCAGGCGCTTCCGCTTGCAGCAAAGTAGACAAGAGACAATTTTAAAGGCTTCAGTAAGTATATATTATATAGTAATATTTTTATATTACATATCGCAATTAAAATCAATTATTAATCACACTGATATGGGAAATATTTTTAATCTAGGAATCTAATATAATATACACGATTTCATTTTAGATGGGTGAGTGCATGAAACTCTATCGATTTTTAGATAATTTAAAAAAGGAACAAGTAAGTTTGATTAGCATTGACTAATTTAAGTAAGTCATTAAAAATGTAAGACTTGAAAATGTATGTAGCTGGCACTCTTGTATTATATAACATACAACATCGTATATACAAGGCATAACTATGCAACCACACTTGGTAGTGATGTGTAACTGAAGTGCAGACGCCAGCATATGGAATTACTACAAAATGTAATTTTTTATTCATAATGAATTCTGTGTGCTTGATATTAAGTTGAAAACTAATTAAATACATTCTATACATTTTGGATATGGTTGTAGTGCAATCAATACGTTAGTTCATTACTACGCAGTAGGTAGGTACATTTTTTTTTGGAATGATCTACGCTGAGATGGTGGTTATTCAGCCTTACTTTGAGTGTCTGTACCGGTTGTATGTTTGATAAGCACAGTAGCTTGCTTTACGTAGTGCAGGACTCTCAGATATTTACAAATGTAAGAGGCAATGTATAGTCAAATATAACGATAAAACGGCAAACGGTAACATGAGTATTACATGTATAGATGGAAATAGATGACGTTTTGGTAGCAGTTGAACAGCATACAAAACATTGGGTACACATTGGCGGTATTAGATTTTTGCTGAGTTATTATTTAGATTTCTATAATCAAAATGCGATCGTGTATATTATATCCCTTAATAGAAGGCTCACTTTTCACTAACGCTGAAAATGTATGGTTAATGTTTGTTTCAATCACTTTAGTTTTTTAGTAAAGAAACATTTTAGTGTCCACTTGTTTGTACCAAATTGATAGACATATTAATAAAAAAAACATTATCAAGTACCATAGTAAACAGAAAGAAGGAGAAACTAACGCATATCATCTTAAAAATAAAGTCAAGAAAAAGCATGGTACATAATTTATTATTGAGTCGAGGCAATGTCGAGTCTAATAACCATTTATAACAATTGAAGGGTCCACTGCAATAATGATGAATGTCCTCTGTCTTTTGTTTTAAGATAATTGGGTTTTAAGCTTATAAACGGTGTGAAAAAAAACTCTGACTTGAAGATAATAAAATGTTGTTTATTAAAGTTAAAGTATATGTATCATTTATTATTTCGTTGGAAAATAATAATTTTTTGGGTATTACAAACCAATTAAAAATAATCAAATCTTATGTAAGTCCTTAAAAATCAAGACTATAATGATCACTGTCCACACTACGTTGCCAGTCAATAATGATCGGTGTCCGAATGACTGTTTTAATTAACTTCTGATTCTCTGATATTAGCAGCATAAGAAAGTTCATCGAAATAACGTCTCGTTTCAGGCCTACAGAACTTTTTCAGGAACTGCAGGTCATTATATTTTACTGTTGATATAGGCAGCTTTTCTTTATAGGCCAAATCAGGTAATTTGAATTCGCCCTCATTAACTGCCTTCATAGACCGAAAAGATACTGGTATGTTGACCACACTTGATTCCCATGGGCTATTACTAAAATTTCTATGAAACATGAGCCGTGGGTGTTCTTTCTGGACTCTAAATTCACGCACAGGTCTTATGGAAAAAGGACAAGTTTTTTTGTAAAATGGTTTCAGGAACGCAGTCCAGCCCTTAAATGCATCTTGTGAGCATTCGATGACATTGAAAGGTTTCGGTCTCTGTCAAGCTCCACGCACATGTTCAGCCCATTTTTCAGGAAGTTCAATTCTAGCCTTTTGATTTAAGTAGGCCATGTTACGATCGCACTCCATGTAAGAGTGCCCTCTTATCGGGAATGTAACTGTGACAGATTCTAAGCGATTGCAGCAGTGAACTATGTAATGTAACATTCTAAAGATGGTATAGTTTTTATTTCGACCACCACAAAAAATTATAAGAGTCTTGACTTGTACCTCCATTTCATTGAATATAAAATGAACAGATGAGAGGCCACATCGTCTGATCCTTTTTTTCCAATACTCTCATCGTAAGAGAAAAAATAAGATGAAGAATCAGCAAGCACATGAACATTAAACATATAATAACTAAGCTGTCTTTTATAATAGACGTCGTTTTAGTTATGTTGGGTACAGAAAGATATTTTGAAAAACGCCCGCGGTGGACATTTATCGTTATTGCCGTGAACACCTGTGACGTTGAGCGTTCTAGCCGTGTAGGCAAAATGTTAAAAACGTTTTATCTCGAGATTGCAAGCAATATTGCTAAGTTTGTAAACGAGATTACTTAACTACATAGTCCAGTGAACGAATGGCATTACTGGTTAAGAAAAACTTTTTTTTGGACATTCATCATTATTGCAGTTCAATTGATAATAAGTAAAAAATAACAGACATTAGAAGTAGTTGTGACCAAGCGATTTTATTATTGCAGTTAATAATATATACACAATTAATGCGGTAATTTTTTTTTTAATAGTGACCTAGTTTTTAATAGTGGCCATTAGAGGAAAAATCCTTTTCGTGTCTAGGATATGTAAGCGTATAATGTATGAATTTATTTATATTTGACTAGTTATTTTAATGATATTGTATCATATGAATGTTAAATAAAAAAAATATTTTTGAAATTACATTTTGATATAACTATGATAAATACTGTGGGTAGAATAAGCAAAGCGAATAATAATATGGCGACAATATGAAAAACATAAAAATAATGGATTTTTTTTGTTCACAGCCACGGCGCGCCCACGTTCATATCTCATTCACCATAGTTATGGACCAAAAAATTACACCGGGTTATACTCCCCGGTAACTTTAAGCTACGAATGGCCGACATTGGGAAGACTTGTTTTTATGATCTTCTGTTCATGTCTTGGGACTACTATTAACGGTTTTTTCGTTGCTGCTTTTTTTGTGGAACATACATTGAAACGCGTTGGTGAGCAAATTTAAATTGGTTTTGTTAGCTAGGCAGATAAATTACGATTATTGAATAAGTTACAAAATTATAATATCTCTGGTTTAGTGGATACTGTGTGTAGTTACTTTTAACTATTTACTAAACCAATTTGTGTACTTGTTATCGAAATTTCCGCTATATCTATATCTTATATATAAAAATGAATCGCAAAATGTGTTGGTAAACTCATAACTCAACAACGCCTGGACCAATTTGGCCAATTCTTTTTTGTTAATATTCGTTGAAGTTCAAGGAGGGTTTTTACAATGAGGAAAATTGGAATAATTATCGGAAATACCCTAAAAACAGCCCTTTTATTTTCCCATGCAAACGTTTTCTAACTAAAACGTACACAGTCGAATTGAGCTTTATTGTTATTGTATAAAGTTCTTATTGCAAGCACTCACTGTTGTCTAAGCAATGAAGGTGTGTTCCTAACATCAAAGAGTCAATTTGCGCTTTATTAACGCTACATATAGTTGAAATTCAATCATATCTATCAAAACAGTGTGCGTGCGTGCGTTGGAGCACAGAATACATCGTTGGAGGATTTAATCTCACGTTCCAAAATTGAATAGCCACAAAATGTAATGGGTCATTTAGACTTTTTTTGCGATTTGGTTGGCTATGCGACATTATCTATAAAATAATTAGGAACAAAAAACTGCCACTGTACAAATCTTTTTGACAGGACGAAGTCTGTCGGGTCCGCTAGTATTAAAATAGATGAGAATAAAAATTGATCTCATTTTTGTAATTTAAGAAGTAAACTATTTGCGTACAGGCTGTTAATGTAACTTAGTACAGTCAAGTTTAATTTCTATAAGTATTTTTAATATTTATTATTACAGGTAACGTATTTTTGGCTTGCGTCGGTTTCTGCGATTTAATAATTTCTACAGCGGTGATGCCAACATCAGCAGTAGTGCTTTTATCTGGGGGAGAATGGGACACATTGCCTGTTTGTCGTGGTTTGCAGTTTCTTACTATAACGGCAACATATTGCTACAGTATTTTTTTCGTTGTAAGTATCTTCTATATATATTGATCTCTATGATCTATTAATCTGATTCTATCACACTTATCATGTTCGTCAAATTTAGAAAATGAATTTCACAAATTTTCTATAGTGCATAGGCACCGATATTTTCCATTAAATTTAAAAATAAATGATATATAATCGAAAAGCATGGCATCATTAAAGATATTTTTTTTTCAGCTTGTCTCTGCTGAGAACTATTACAGGATCTGCCGTTCTACGCCTGAATACAAAATGTTTATTTCGATGAGAGTAACCCTAGTGACTATACTCATTTTTATAATATGTACAGTAACGGCAGCTTTTGGTGTATTCTATGATTTGGATTACGACTATTGCGAAAGGATACATTACGGAAATATGTACTTTAGACTTGCTACGGCTGTCATATTTCATGGCCTACCTGCCGTTTTGACTATTATCGGACTTATTATTTCATGTATGCATGTGCGTAAGCGCGCTCGAGAGCAGGTTTACTATAAGCGTTCACAACAATACGAACGGGAATATTCGATCACAAACCTGAACATTACGGCATACTTGATGTACATAATAATGTGGATACCGTACCTAGTTGTCGTGCACCAGTTCCCTGGTACCAGTGACTCGAAGTATTATCATAGCGTTTGGATCGGACTTTTCCGGTCAGTATTTAGCAGCTTCTTATACAGTTCCATGAATCGCAATTTCCGACGTGCTTTCGCTCATCTCTTCTACTACTGTTGTTGTAAGAGCACTCTAACTGGCTCATTCAACAACAGACACCGCCGTGCTCTAGAATACAAGGCCACCACTGGAGACGTAAGGGTACACATTATGCATCAGGCTGTAAATATTACCTGTCCTCAACGCGGTGCATCTTCAGCGCGTGAAACCCAAGAGTTATGAAAATCGCGGTAAGTTTAAAATATATTCAGAGGTACCATTTTATCGATGAAAATATTGTGTTCGTTAGAAACTAAGTTGCAATGATGAAACTTAATATTTTGATGATGATGAGGATATAATGGAAAAATAGTATTTGGGTTTCTAACAATCACAATACAAGTAATCTAACGACTTGGCAATTGAACGATGGGTTTCACATAAAACGTTTGTGGTATTTCAGATTCGTGTCTAAGAATTAGTGACACTATTATCTTTCGCCAAATAGCATAAAATAATGTTGTGAGTGTTTCGATATATTTAATCGATTACTCAGCATACTGTCTCAAAATATAAAACTATTGCATAGTGTCTTTTTATTCATAAAATGTCTCGGTGTCTATTCAATGTTTCCTGCTTAGACGTTGTATCGAATTTCTGCTTGTTGTATGTATAATATAAATAATTCATTTGTGTGGTAAGAAATATTTATCTTATGCTTAATTTATTTCCCATCGAAGGAGTGCTCGGTATAGTTGAGAATGCAAGGAAATTCTACAATTTTAATGTGATACAGATAAGATTTATCATCTAAGCGACGTTTTGCTTCGATGATAAAGTAACAATTATAAAGAGTGGCGACAAGAAAAGCCTTAAGCAAAGTACGCCACTTTAAAATAAAAGCTTTATATATATATACATATATATTATAATGAAATATATTCATAAAATTTTATAAAAGTATGTGAAAATTTTTCTTAGAACTTATTATAACATTTTGATAAAACAATAAATGTGTGATCAATAACAGCGTAACAAAAATTTTTTTGATAAGTGATATTAAAATTTTTATTGTTTCAATTCGAAAGATAAAACAAGACTTTCAAATTTTCTTTACATTTTAATTTATCGAGATGAAACAAATATATATAAATGTCTTAATATATGCATATATATTGACGTTCAAAGTATTTTTTTATATTATATGATCAATATGATTAGCACTAAACCTAATGGTCTTTATTGCGACAATACGTCTTACAAAATAAATACAATTTCTTTTAATGACATAAAAGTGAGATTGTAAGAACTGATGACAGATTTATAAATTTTGAATTATTCGTTGTCATAGTACAGTTTTAATAACTGTTTTGTATTTTTATAGGTAAATTTGATTTTATATAAATATTTAATAAGTGTTCTTATTTTTATAACAGTTTGTCTTATATATATTATTATCCTATACACATATATATATATTATTCGCAATTGATAATATGATTTTACTACCCTTATAGGTAAGTGAATAAAAATATTTGACAAAACAATGTTAACAAAATGCACACAATTGTTGTAATTAAATTCGCACAATATTGGAGACTTAAATCTTTGGAAAAAAGGCGAAGGAATTTCATCAAATAGATTAGGACAGGTATATGAATGTAATATAATATTTTATTTTTACCAAATTAATAGATCTATGCAGATAATAATAATTGCTGAATACACATATAATTAAAGCAATTGTATATTTTAATATGTTGCTTTTGGCTGCTTGTTTTTTTTATTGTTAAGTAGTATTAAT
Source organism: Scirpophaga incertulas (assembly GCA_036419045.1). Taxonomy (NCBI): domain Eukaryota; kingdom Metazoa; phylum Arthropoda; class Insecta; order Lepidoptera; family Crambidae; genus Scirpophaga; species Scirpophaga incertulas. The sequence goes on along the minus strand of CM071626.1, from coordinate 10,538,969 downwards.
ATATAAACGCTGATTATGGCAGTATTTTACAGAAAAGCATATTTTATATTACTCCTTTTTAAATTACATTCCAATGTTTTGCCTAATCGCGTAATATAATAACTGTTTCCGCCCGTGATCCTTAATATTATTATGCCATCACTAGAGCTGATTATAAACAGGTTGAAATAAGAATTTACCTTTTATAAACTAGTAGTTTTTGTTAAAGAAAATATTTGACAGGGTCCCAAAAAATATAAAGTTTAGATCAAAATTAAGACAAATCAAAGGCTAAACTTTATTATAATAATGCTTATAATATTATTTTCTTCTTATATTACTAAAATATAACAGCGTATTGTGATATCTTTATAAACGTTTAATATTAAACAGTGTTTAATCTAAATAATTTGTTTTACAGTAGGCAGGTTACAAAAAAAGGCATGCATATTAATGTAAAATCACTCTGAGCACAACTCCTATTACTTAATTTATCAAATCTAATAAAAAGAATAATTTTACAAGTATGTACTTTTTACTATCAGTTTTGTTAATTAATCTAGTTTAAACTTTGTAAACATCTATCTAGGTGTGATCAATTTTATGAGATTATTAAAATAAAAGAAAAATTATAATAAAAAGATATCACAAAGACAGGGTGAATGGAAAAATTATTATTTAATGGATGAGTATGAATGATCATGTCATCATAACTTCTCGTACAATACATATACATATATATATATATATATATATATATATATATGTGTGTGTGTGTGTGTGTGTATTGTACAATTTTTTAATTATATTAACGAAATAATACGCCTTGAAAAAGTCGATATTACTCGTATTATTGATATTTCGACCTTGAGACATTTGCTTAGATTGTCAGTATTCTATACTACTAAAATAAACTTGACTATATTCTGAATATATTTAACTAACTATTAAGTTTATAATGTATTTATTATATTTATAAGATAAAACTTTTATGTAACAGAGAACACACAAAAAAAATTAACAGAAAATCCTTTAACAGCTTTTTTCTAATACACATACATACCCTGTGTTAAAAAAAATAATATAAGAAAACATTTATGATTTCGAAAGAATTTACAAGAACACCGATAAGGACATTAAAGCGTAAGCAAATGGCTGTACTATATAAGACTATTCAGATTCACACAAAAACACATATAAATATACTGATAATCATAACTCCAGTTTCGTTTTCAAATTTCTATATTTGAAAAAGCCCTATTCATAATATAACAACTATACGATACTTGTTATGGTATGAATTGTTATCCTATTTTCACAATTAAGATTTATAACGACTATTCTCAAAATGCTAAGATAATCAGTAGTTTTGAGAAAATTATAAATGAAACCGCCTAACAGATAATAAATATACGTGATCTACAAAGTGCAAAAAATATTAATGTTTGAATTTTATTTTCTTATTAAATTCTATTAGATAGGTCCATACTGCGATCACTGTAGCCCTTTCTTTTGCCGAGTAAAAGCATGCTCCTAAAGTTTGTCGTACCGTATCATCGTACTCCCCATATCCGTGGCAAATTGTAGCATGCGGTGTGAGTCATTAGTCAAAATGTGATCATAAACAAGAAATATGACCTGGAATCGCTAGCCATCACTTTCCTCCTAAGCAATGCCATCATTCACGAGGCTTACCGTTTCGATATCGCTACGCCATCTGAATGAATCACCTTTCACCTTTGGAAGCAGATTCCTGGTCTGGGTCCTGACGTGTGCTGTCTTGTAATACAATGGCCACGCAGTCGTTGTAAGAAAAAACTGAAATGTTTGTAAATTCTTTCCGCCATGACTAACTGTATTCGGCGCGATATGATATTTAAAGCCCACCATGAAATAGACGCTCTGTAAAGGGCAACCCCTGCTGACAGGTGGTTATATCTCCTAGACCGCCCAAGCTTAGCATCAGGTACCTAAAGGTTATAGCCACCCTAATAAACTTAGAGGCCAACTTCCGAAAGCTCTTTAATGTTCTATATTCTACCTAGAATGATATTAAAGTATTTTATCCTTGACCCAACCCGACGCCAGTGGGAAAAATAGTTCAAATCTCGCTGAGAACAATTATTGACATGTGATTGTACAGCAGCATGCCATGGTCGTTCCTTAGCTGCTGGAGCTTTGTCTTTAAGGGACTTCGCCCGCTGCCTGGAACAAGTTGAGTGTACAGCTACAAGTGTCCTCGTAATGTGTAAACATGGCGTTGCATATGCGCAAAAACGTGGGGTAAAGATAGATTATTTCAGACTCTAGGCTTTCTACTAAATACGCCTTCACCAGCATCTCAATGTTCAGGTATTTTATAGCCCATCTTTAAGGACATTTCACATACACTCAAGTGTACCCCGATTGCATTGTGATGTTTTTTTAATTCGAATATATAGCATGATCGATCCCAGATACTCCAAATCTAGAAATTCGAAGACCAGGTTCCGAGATCACGGTGCCACCGACACTGTATTATTTTTATATTACTTTAGTTTATTGTTTGAATTATTCACTTTTTATATTTTTTTTGTTATTTTTGTTGTTTGCGCTCAGCGTTGATCATAATCAAATACAGATTCTTCTGAACGTACGTAACGTACGAACGGTACGTAACCTAATATTGATGCTAGTGGTATTACTATAAAGACAATATTCAGATATGTCAAATGAATTGGAAATAGATGGAGGATAACAATATCAAGACTTTGACTTTATTATTTAAAAATGTATATTATTTGCTGCATTATGATTTTATATGGAATACCAAGATGCATTGAAATGGTCAAATTTTACTCTAAACATGAATAACTACATGACTAAATTCCAATAAATAGACATAATATTATTAATACTCAAAGAGAAGCATGATAAGCTTATCAATTTTACTGAGTCATGTAAGTATTCTTTGGACCTTCATAATTTGGCAGTTCTACTACAAGTACTTTTAAACTAAGTTAAATGTTAGAATACAATTGCTTTTTTATATTGGCAATTAATGGAATTGATATTGTTCCTTCATACATTTTGATATAGGAAAAAATAGTGTTAATAAGTAACTTATGGATTGTCTTCTATTAAGCGATATATTAAAGCTTTAGCTGTAACAGTAACAACTTATTTCTAACATATTAGGAGAGATATTATTCATTGATGGTTATTATTCATTGAAGATAAAAATCTTACAATTGTGTCTCGTTGTGCTTGCTAATAATTGTAATCAAAAGCCGAATTTACGATAATTAGGTTGGCTTTCTATATTTGTAACACTCTTATTATCTCTTCTCTTTAATATAAGTATACAAATATCTAATGGAAGACTGTTTTTGGAGTATTCATTGTATTATCAAAATTGTCCTTAATAATATACCATAAAGTATGCTTATATTATACAAAAATAAGTTTTAGCAAATTTATCATCTTGGACCATATTGTATCCTATGCCAAAATTGTCTGTGTTTTATCGTTTTATATTCCATCATTTTAATATGTATTTATTATAACATCATACAACATAATAAAGTAATTTTAAGGAATTTTAAATGTCATGATTGCAAGTTTACAATAATTATTATGGTTCTTGAGTGTTTAAAATCACTGACTACAAACCCTTTATGTGGTAGATATTGAAAATAGAAGTTTAAGTAGATAGTTCACTTTTGTTAGTGGTTTGATAGTACATTGTTTTAATAAATGTCTACATACAACTAGTCGTTGTAAGCACTATGTCGATTGCATTTCATGATATTGTTAATAGATTAGTACCCGGCCAAAAAAAAAAAGTTATCAGGGATGACATAATAGTAATGAACAGAACATTTTGTATATCACACTTCACATTCCACTACAGTACGCCGCTCTCTTATTCCTTAATTATTTTGGCCAACTTAAAATTATTCGTCAAATGATATTTAATTTAAAATATGGTGCTTCGTGTTTGAAATAGTAATGTGTTATGGACAAATAAATTATTTTCAGACAAATAGAAAATATAGTCTTAGGCGATCCTAAAAATATATAGACGATAGTGTAGTGGAATATTCAGCGAGGCAACATTATAAATTATTAAGCTGAAAACAAAACGAAAATAATTAAATTTGCAAAATATATAAGAAATGTGCTGATGTACGCGTAAGGCCATCTATGTACTTTGGAATCAAAATTATAATTGTTGATGTTTATTTGAACAATGTTTTAATAATATGCTTTAAGCATTTTCTCATTATGACCAGCGATTACTCAAAATTACTTTTGATTCAGTTTCTCAGTTAATAAACGCACAAATGAGTCAAATGTATGACTTCATATCAAATGTATGACAGTTATACAACTTGCCATTACGCACATATTGACAATTAGTAATTTACTAAGTATAATCTACTGTTTTTATTTGCATATTATTTTATTATTTTTGTTATTGAAATGTGCCTGGAATGTGGTTAAGATTTTAAAGGATATTATTATGATCACTTTTTAATAAAATTATAAAATTTACTTAATGTCAAAATTGTCATAGTATATTTAAGGCATGACAGTATTCTCTTTTATGATACACAATATCTTCGAAAATGTGGTGTAGTAAATGTTTATAATAAAAATTTGAGACCTATAAAATATATGGTCAGCTATGAATACTGAATGTTTCAGAATAAATAAATATATCAATTATGTGTCAAAATATGATTTTTATTCCATTCCTGCGTAGTAGATATATAAGAAGTCCAGTGGGCCATCGGTGCCGTACTCCCGCACCTCGAAGCTTGGCTCCACGGGAAGGAGGTGGTCACCTACCGATTGACTCAGATACTCACCGGACACGGCTGCTTCGGTGAGTATCTGTGTCGAATAGGACGGGATACGGTCACACGGGAGGGACCACGCCCCTTCCGTTGCCGGGGCGTAGTCGGTGGAGGAGATCGGGAGAGGTGGTGTAGCCTCCCCGAGGAGGGCTCCCCTGTATCGGCAGGGGAGCGGAGGCTGGGGGTTCTCGGAAGTCGCTTGGCGTTCCCGGGGGCTCCCTACATGCCTGAGGAAGGCCATCCCTGAGGTTTTTAGTGCCTCCCCCATCTGGGGAGGAGAGCCCCACATAACCGCCGGCTCGCCACAGCCGGGGTATGCAATTTAATGCATTTTCCTCAGAAGAACAAGAAAAAGAGATATATAAGTTGTATTGAATATGCAATACCACATATATAAAAAAAATTTCGAATAAAATGATTGCATCTGACTGATGCAGTAGTTTATATCACTTATAGTCTACTTTGTGGATGGTCTTCCAACGTTACATTTCTCGATACATTTGAGGTCCTTTCTTTCCCAATGGGCGACCAATCCTACTATCAACATGCTCTGCCCTCTGCCATTTAAGATTCGCAATTCTTTGGGCTATCTTGCTGACTCTGCACTATTTTACGAATTTATTAATTTCTGATCAGATCACGCAAAGAAACTCCAAAGGTGATTAAATACCTCCTCTAGCGGATGTATCAATATTTTCGGTGATTTGACATAAGCCTTATCTCACAGTTCGCTGTGATATAGCCAAGTCGTATGGATACGTTTTTGTATAGTGACTACAATATTTGGATGTCAGGAAAGCCTTTAACGTGGGCTATAATCAGTACTTAGTGTTGCCTCCTCTAGCTTTTCGAACTGCTTCAAGTTTCCTTGGCATACTCCTGATTAAGTTATCAATTAAATTTTAGAGTTTGCGTTACATTCTTCTTGTAACGCGTTTTAAGCTCTCTCAAATTAGCGGAGAGATGATTTCTTTTCAAAATGTGTCGTCTGAACATACAAATTCATCAAAGGGGAAAGGGGCAAAGGGCACTACAATTTTTTATAAAATCTCAGTTACATATTTTGCCGCTGTTAGTGACCCGTTCTCGATGACACTGAGTTCCGTACATACACCCATATAAATACCTCCTCATACCATAATTGACCCTCCACCATATGCCTCTTTTCCAACGATGTTGCGTACCTCTCCTGGGCGTGTCTACACTTTTATTCTTCTATCATCTGGCTTCAGGCAAAATCTGGACTCATCTGTAAATAAAACTTGACTCCAAGTTTCGTCATCCCAATTTTCGTAATTACGAGCAAAATTAACTCTAGCACCTCGATGACATGTGGTAAGAAAGGGAATTTTGGTAGGCAAATGTAAATTTAATCCGGCTGATTTAATTCTTCTTCTCACGGCTTTTGTGCTTATTGTAACCCCTCGAACTTCTTGCTTTATCTCAGGCTACAGTTTTCCGCTTACGTGTCGTATTAGTTTCGTAAACTGTCCAGTCTGCCGATACCTCTTGACAACTCGGTGTACCACAGATTTTGATACTCGTAAAATTTGAGCCACATTTTCGTAGGTGTGCCCAGTTTCAATTACAGTAACGGTCTTAGCAACTTGAGTGGCGTTTAGATCCGGCATCATCAGTTTATTTGCAGTATTCATTCACACTTGACACGATAAAACAAGGCAAAAGATGAGATTTTTTACGCAGTGTGAAAAAACACAATATTACGCAATAACAGCATAAAACAAATGAAATTCGAAATAAAAAAAAAATCCAACACTTTCTTTTTTTTCATGGGATATACTAATGTTTGTGGGCAGTAGGAATAATTACAACAAGAGAAATTAAACCTTTTTTTTGCGGTCCTCTAAATTTGTCCATGAGTGTAGTTTCTTTTATGAAATAGTGGGTATTTCAAAATACAATTACGGGTTGAATTACTACTCATATTACGTAGGAAAATTAATGCAAGTGTACAAACGCCCCAACGTATTAATATTTCTCCATGTTAATTGTTTCAATACGGTCAACAACTACATTGTCATTTACGGAGCCTTTATGAATATTTCTGTGTTCAAAGTCCAATAGCATGGAAACAACCTTGCAGAATACGATATCTTATTCATCAAAGATCGATTCATAGTTATATCGAAAAATAGCATCATCTATAGATTAACTAACATTCTGTGCGACTGTTTTTACTTTCAGTTCAATTCTTTTTGTGTTCAGGGATAACTTTTGGATAAAGTGAAATATAGTAAGGGTTTATTTGTATATAGTTAAAATTTTGATTAATAAGAATTTATAATTTATAAAATGTAAAGACATTTGTATAAAATACTTAATAGTTATTTGTATAAAATAAATATGAAAATACACCAAAAATATTTGACTTAGATTAGGTTAGTGTTAGACTCCAACTCTTGCAATAAACATATGTTAGAGAATTCTCCATTGCCCGGCCCCTCTACTCAGTGACGTCACAACCGGTGGCGCAATCGCAAGCCCCGCCAGACAACAGCTCGCCTCGACCGCCACTCTTTGCTACGGGTTCGTGCGCAACGGACGTGCGATTGGTGTCCTATAGATAATTAACCATTCCGTGTTCTAATTGATTTCAGTTCGGTAAATCGTATATAGGTTGTTTCGGTTGTTATTTTCTTAAAAATTACCCTTACTTTTAAATTGTTAAGATCAGAAGCGGGATAGGATCTGCGTGATTCTATCTGGTTTTTGGTGTTGGTTGAATTTTATTGCAGAAATGGTGGATAGTGAAAGACGAGAGACTACTCGTAGCAGGAGTCGCAAGCCACGTCACGTTTCGCGCCGTAACCGCACCCCGATCCTCGACAGTCGGCTGCGGCGCGAGATGGACGCGATGCTCGCCCGCCTCAGAGTATTGGAGGCTCGGACTTTGACCCCAGTTTACATAATATCGAGACTTGGTGTGAGGAGGTAGATCGCGCAAAGCAATTAAACAATTGGAGCGATCATGAGTGTCTATCTCGTATAGGTAACTATTTAAGGGGCGATGCACGTACGTGGTTGAACGAGTGGGTGACGAGCGAACGCACTTGGACCAACTTTAAAAAGGAGTTTAAGCCTTTGTGTCCCAGACTCCGGATATCGCTAACATTTTGTTCGAAGTAATGAGTACAAACTCGGACAATTACCCTACTTATGCCGATTATGCTCGTCGCTCACTGCTGCGATTGCGTATAGTGCGGGGTCTTTCTGATGAATTGATTTCAGCGATAGTAATACGTGGTGTAACAGACCCCCAAATACGGGCGTCGGCTACAAACGCTAAGCTTTTGCCCAATGACTTGGTCGAGTTTTTCTCTGTTTACGTAAAACCGAACGCAAATAAAAGTGTACTGCGTACTAATGCTCACCTAACTCATTATTCGAAGAGTAAGTCGATTTCTAATTTTACTCCGAGAAAAGGTAAGTTTGAGGACGGCAAGTGTTTTACGTGTGGGTTATCGGGGCATAGGCAAGCTAATTGTACTAAGAGAGTAGCGAATGAAACTACCGCCATTACTAGTGCCAGTTCAAATTCCAAACTTGTCTTTGTGCCGACTAAGTCTGAACCTTGTTCTTTTTGCAAAAAGATTGGTCACAAAGTTGACACATGTTTTGCTAAACAAAAATCTCTGATCTGATCTGAGGTCCATAATAAAAATAACGTGAATTTTTGTCGCGAAAATGAATCTACCCTCAGTAGTGATGGAGTTGTAGCCGTTATACAGGGGGTACCTGTTGATGTTTTAATCGATAGTGGCTCGACCATATCGCTTATTTCGTCTAATTTACTTAGGCATTTCAATTGTGTACGTAAACCTGCTTTCCGCGTACTTAAGGGCTTGGGTAGTCAGGAACTTGAAAGCATACGTGACGCTATCAATTGAATTGTGGGCTTTTCGATTAATTTAAAAAGGTGTGCTTTTCTGTGTACGAAAATTGAATACCTTGGCAGAAGCATTAGCGAAGGTCAGGTTAGACCGAGCCATGCTAAAGTAAAGGCCCTAACTGATGCACCGTTTGATACCCCTCATATGGACGTTTTGGGTCCATTGCCGGAATCGAATGGCTACCGCCATGTTCTTATAGTTGTTGACGCAAACGGCCGCAGAACATATGATTCAGAGGCGCGGCGGCGTGCGGCACTGGCGCTTCGTGCTGGCGCAACAACGTGGCCGCGCAGCGCGACCAGCTGCTGCACGCGCTGGCCTGCGCCGGCGACATTGTGGCTATTGTTTAGCCCCGACATTGTGGCTATTGTGTCGCCGCGACATTGTGGCTATTGTTTAGCCCCGACATTGTGGCTATTGTGTCGCCGCGACATTGTGGCTATTGTTTAGCCCCGACTTTGTGGCTATTGTTTCGCCCCGACATTGTGGCCATAGTTTAGCCCCGACATTGTGGCTATTGTTTAGCCCCGACATTGTGGCTATTATTTAGCCCCGACATTGTGGCTATTGTTTCGCCCCGACATTGTGGCCATAGTTTAGCCCCGACATTGTGGCTATTGTTTAGCCCCGACATTGTGGCTATTGTTTCGCCCCGACATTGTGGCCATAGTTTAGCCCCGACATTGTGGCTATTGTTTAGCCCCGACATTGTGGCTATTGTTTCGCCCCGACATTGTGGCCATAGTTTAGCCCCGACATTGTGGCTATTGTTTAGCCCCGACATTGTGGCTATTGTTTAGCCCCGACATTGTGGCCATAGTTTAGCCCCGACATTGTGGCTATTGTTTAGCCCCGACATTGTGGCTATTGTTTTGCCCCGACATTGTGGCGAACCCCGCGCGCGCGCCTCGATAATGCGGCTTGTTCTACGCTCCGATACGCTTGCGATCTGGTTAGAGTGGATGGGCTACAAAGTAACAAAAAAAAAATAAACAATGGAACAAGAAGACCAGGCTGCGGTGAACAGAGATGCCCAGACCGGAGAGAACCTGGCTGACGAGGACGTTCAGCTGTCAGGAGAGGCCGTGTTAGAGAATTCTCCATTGCCCGGCCCCTCTACTCAGTGACGTCACAACCGGTGGCGCAATCGCAAGCCCCGCCAGACAACAGCTCGCCTCGACCGCCACTCTTTGCTACGGGTTCGTGCGCAACGGACGTGCGATTGGTGTCCTATAGATAATTAACCATTCCGTGTTCTAATTGATTTCAGTTCGGTAAATCGTATATAGGTTGTTTCGGTTGTTATTTTCTTAAAAATTACCCTTACTTTTAAATTGTTAAGACATACTAACCATTTTAATTTTCTTTATTTGGTGTTTCCGGTTGTTGGTCCGAAAGTAAACTCCATTAATCGTTTCTCCAACTTTTTACTAAAAATATGTGACAAATGACTAACTTTTACGCAACTAAATGCTTTGCATAGGCTGTTAATAATAAGCTTTTGTTGTTTGATACAGGTCTATGTTGAATAAATATTATATTGATATAACATTGATTTGATTTAAATGCCTGTGTAAGAATCCGTTTTTTCATAAATTACACTAATGCGAACAAGCGATATACAGGATTTTTTTCTCGAAATTTGCAAAATCAGATGGACGAAGTAAAATTCAGGTGCAAATTTCGTGATAATATTCGTGCATATTCCTAAACCAAAAGTAGCTAGGGCTTACCTACTTTGACTTTTAAAAAAGATTTTAATGAAATGTTTGTTAATTATATCTATTCATGTTGTTCATTAGGAGCAGCGGTCTTTAATCCCGTTTACTGTTGAAAGCACGCTTTTCCATCAATACCGCCTTCCGCGAGCCTATCACTAGGCCACAGTCAATATCGGCAGAGGATACGTAGACCGCGACATGTCCTTAGCGACCCCCCAATCAACTCACGCAGGACCTTCAAGACCTGCAAGCGGCGACGTCTGAGCCGTCGCCTCTTTTGTCATCCCCTAATCGTCAGCCTTCTGCTTAGCTACGAGTAGGTTCTCAGTCAAATAGGCCGATCCCACTTTGGTGTACCGTGCCTCTTCTAGTGCATATGCCCTCTCCATGGGGCAGCGCTAACCGTACCTCTCCTGAGGTGTGGCTCTCCGTCAATTGAAGCCAGTAGGGTCATTAGGACCAAAGGCTTAGGCTGAGTTTAGTCGGTAGGTCAAAAAAAAATGAAAGCACGCATCCCTACGCCAATTTTTATCATATCAAGCAGTGTATAACGCCTTGATATAATGTTACGTTTTGTTCAAGAATCCTAATTCCCGCTGATTACAAACCTAAGAGTAAAGAGTAGACGAGGGTTTGGTTGGAAAGCGTAGAATCATTTTACAGGAAAATAAAAAATATCTATAATTACCAGTTTAAAATTGCCTCAAAAGAACGCTACAACAAAAGAGGACATCATCCCTTCTCAAATAAAATATATTATAGCAAGAAGAATATAACTGATGTGAATCAGTTGAATAGAATATAACTGTTCACAAGACATCCCTAACAAAAGAAGAAAAGGATGAACGTAGATACATTAAACAAATTGTGTATGTATTTTAGCTATGCTCTGTGTTGGCGACATTAAGAAGATAATGTCAGAAAGAGAGCAAATGTTGCGCAAATCTTTAAAATTTCTCTTCGTTAGCTAATATGAAGTGTACAATCTTTACATAAATACATATTTGTTAAATAGACTATTTGTTGTACGAGTATAATAGCATTCGTGAATCATCGTGTCAATCTTAGGAAATACGTTTATGATTCTGCCTATCGTCAATTTGATGCTGGATTCGCATCTGACAACGCCAAAGATGAAGAGACCTTTGAGGAGACCCATACTATATTACATCTCACTCCCAATATATACGTCGACCTCATTTTCATTATGAAATAATCATTAGGTATCGATATTTTCAAAAATGTATCTTTTTCCTATCCATATTTACTTACGAATATATTTACTATCCATATTATCCATATACTATTCATATTCCATATATAGTTATTTATGAACGAGCAATGCAAAAATGAAATATTTACACACATAACTAACGTCTCGACATCTGACACTTTTTTTCGTTACATCGTCAATAATGTTAAGAACTGCTACTGATTACAATAATGATTAAGACTGTTGGAAAGTTGGCAAGGTGTTATGAAATCGTATAGCACGTGAAAAATATCTACTCTTAGTAACATGTCATTATAATACTACTCTTGATATGTCAATACAGACTTTAAAAAATCTTTTACGTTGAATCTCCTAGCAATAACAGGAAAGGTTTGTCCTATAGGCAGCATTGTGGAATTGCGCCACCTATTAGCGAATGGCAAAATTATTACAATCTCTAGGATCATATTGTAGTGTCTTGTAGCTTGTAGTGCGTAATATTATATGCGATAAATGTATTTTTATTTGATCCCATAACTTATTATAAAAAGGTCTTACTTATATATTTTTTATTGGTGTAGTATGAAAGTGATGCGATCTGATTATATTTGCATTGGAACACGTTTGTATTTCATATGGTATATTTATTTGCCACAAGGTAGCGTTATAAGCAAATTCAAAGATCTGAAGAAGTAGATGAAGTAATTATTATTAGTTAAGTTGAAGTCATTAGTGTATCACAAAAAGATATTAATTTCTTGAGTTTAAGTGTAGATTTAAAAATATCTAAATTACTTTGTCTGTATTTAATATAAATATTTGGTAAATCCAGCTTATCACTAACATTACTGACTCACTCAGTTGCAGTACAGCTTGAAAAAAATCCTACTATTTACCAGGGGTATCGTTATGGGGTGCCATCATATCGCTATGTCAGATAACCTCTTCGTGGTGCAGCCTGGGTAACGTCTTTTGACGGCTAATAGTCTGACAGAGGGGCCCCCCGAGAGGGGGGCGTGGAGCCTGGCGGGCCGTTCCTAGCGGCCAGTAGCGGACGGGCGAAGCTCCTCTTTTTCTTTAAAAGGGGGTGGTTGTCGTCCAGGGGACCCATTCTGGGTCGGTGGATGACCGGAGGTATCCGGCGGCCACCCTCGAGGTAGCTTGGAGTGAGCCATACGCTGACGGGGTCGTGGTAGTGTCCGCAAGGGTTCCCACGGCCTCGTCAGGGTCCGATGCAGCTCTCGTTTGGGATCGAGCGCTCACGCCCAGGCGTACCAAGTGAAGGAGATCGCTGAGATTTTTTGTGGGTAGACCTTCCCCTTCTGGGGAGGAGAGCCCCACATAACCACCGATCCACGGGGTATGCAATTCAACGCATTTGCCTCAGCGGAACAAAAAAAAGGAATTGTTCAATCTTAATCATGGATTTCGACTTTAAAGCTGTAGATTAAGTTATAAATGTTAGAGACATTGTGAAATGAACAATATACTATAATAATAAACCGGCAAGAGCAGTGTGGATGGAGTGGTGTTGTTGTATACTATATATCAAATCCTCTGTTAGCTAAATACCTTGGATAATTTTTATTATATGAACTAACCAGAAATATGTAATATACCGAACATAAAGGGAGTTGGGAAATGAAACGACTTCCACGTTGCAAAAATGATTAGGTACAAGAGAGATGTTTGTGTGATGAATGCGAGCATTTCTACCTTAGCCTACTATTGGAATTTAAATATGGGTTTAACAGTCGCGAGCACGTAGGGTCAGACAAGTGATCCACATAAAACAGCGTACCGGAATATAGGAAAATCAAGGGCTTACATTAGTACTCACCAAGACTGGAGTTCTTTTCCCTATTCTCCTTCATTGTTCTCACTACTCAGTAACTTCAGGGTCAACCCTTTCACAATTTACTTTGATTGTATATTAGCGGGGGTTTTTTTTTTATTCCATACGGTGGCAGACGAGCAAATGGCCCACCTGATGGTAAGTGGTAACCTTCGTCAGGCACATCTGCAGTGCCAGGGGCACAGCTGTGCCGCTGCCTATCTGGAGAGAAATACTCTGTTTAAGCCTCGTTTGAAGTTAGACATATCGTAGCGCTCAGGAAACATCGCAGCTGGGAGCTCATTCCAGAGTTTGCATGTACGCGGAAGGAATGAACGCTGAAACGGATCTGTACTAGACAAGATCGGTAATATGGATGAACTCTACTGCGGTGGCGGGTGGTTCGATGGTAAAAAAGGTGACGAAGTCACCATTGCAAATAGTTCCTCAGAGCACTCTCCGTTAAAGAGCCTATAAAGAACACATAGAGAGCCAAAGTCTCTCCGCTGCTCCAAGGGCTCTGTTGAGGCCGTAATATTGGGATAACCGATGATACGGAAAGCACGCCTTTGCAAGGAGTCAAGAGGATCGAGTTGATTATTGGGGGCTCCAGCCCAGAGGTGTGAGCAGTACTCCATATACATATACTCCATATTTGAGCTTTCTAAAGCATCAGACGCTCACTGGGCGTGAAGTACCGCTTCGCTCTGTTGAGAACACCCAATTTTTTACTTGCCATTGGGTGTAGTACATTGCGTTAAATATTGTAAAATATAAAGTAGTGGAAATCGCCAGCGGCTGCGACTCGTGAGCGTAAATGTTCGAACTTAAAGGCCGAGTCGAGGTCGAGATTCTAATCCACTATATACATAAAAAAATAGCGCCATCTGTTTAGGTTTTACTCCTATTCAGTGATGCCGTTAAGAGACGATAGATGGCACTAGTTACACCCAAGAAGCCCAAAATCGGAAACAATTAAGTGCGAGCACCACTGCATCCAAATCCAATGCGCCCGACTAAAATTAATTGTCAAAAATACTCTTATGAAAAAAGTTATTATACTGTAAAGATTTACTTAAATTATAATAATGCTTAGACTTCATTGTAATATCTCAATAGATGTAGATAGATAGATAGATAGATATATTCTTTATTGTACATTAAATTTATATCACACATAATAAATTTCAGATACATTCTATTATTTGTAACAGGATGGGCGGCCTTTATCGCCGAAGGGCGATTTCTTCCAGGCAACCTTAGGATGGAAAATGTTATTGAAGCCAAGAATTAGAATTAATTGACAATGTACAACACATAAACACAGGATACACATTTTAAATGCTACAAAACAATCTATGATACAGTACAAAACAAAAGAAATCAATAAATCTCACAATACAAACACATATTACAACACACAGACACATAGCCTTGCAATATACCTACATACACGAATTCCAATACACCTTACAGTGACAGATAGTAGTCATGTAAACCATTTTTAAATGCGTTGAGAGACTTCGCACGCCTGAGAGAAATAGGTAAGTCATTCCATAAGCACGCTGCTTGGATCGCAAACGATCGGTGTTTGAAATTAGTGTGGTGCTTCGGAACACTTAGAATCAGATTCGCCTCAGACCTAAGAGCTCGGGAGTGGGTGTCATGAAGAAATATGAAATGATTTTTAAGGTAAGATGGGGTGGCAGGTTAAAAAGGATTGTAATAAGAAAGAGAGAATATGAGCATTCCGGCGAAGGCGAATAGGAAGCCACTTGAGATTTTGCGAAATTCAGAAATGTGGTCATATTTTCGTAAACCGAATATGAACCGTATGCAGAAGTTTTGGAGTCGCTCAGCTTATTAAGTCTCCTCTGTGATCCAAATAATGATATAGCGTAATCAAGAATAGGAAGAAGGAATGGACAAGTGAGATTTTAGCTGCGGTGGGAAGGAAATTCGAAGCCGTCTTAATGTTCCAGCCGACGCGAATATTTTGTATAGTTATGTAGTTATGTAGCTATATTTTGACTATAGTAAGCAACACAGTAAACTGTATTTTTTATAGATATATTGTGAACTTGTTTCCGTTTGGACATAAACTTGTAAAGGACGTGTTCAGACTATAATTAGCCTAAGTAGTCTATGTTATCTGAGGTAGACTCTGTAAAAATACAGGGAGAAAAAAACTGTCCTTGCTAATTCTTTCTAATGGTACCCTGCAGTAAACTCGTAATCCAATGGCGTAGCATCTTTGATGTGAAAATGTGATTGTTAAAAAACTATATGAAGAAAAAAATTTTGATTTTGATATTTGTAACATGATTTGTTTATAAATACAAACAAATAAACAAAAATGACTTGTGCAATGTTTCCTCGTTGGCAAATTTCTAGTCTCTCTCTAGATCGCTCTCATTACAAGTCATCGAGGTTAGTAGGTCTAAGGCTTTGGACTGAGTTTGGTAGGTAGATTACATCGTTCCAGCCCTTTCGATCGATCAGGAGACGTATTTTTGAATTACGAATGCGATTTCGAAATCACCGCTGACTAAATAGTCAGCGGTGACTTTGAGGTCACGGATTCCTAAACATCCAATTTTTGAAAGTCGATCACAGAGCTGCCAACATAGATAAAGTACACACATAAATGTAAGAGTTCGGTTCCACGCAAAACGCAAAATGTAGCCGCTGCCGGTTATTGCCGGCTTAACCAATGCGGTTATTATACACACACACACACACACACACATATATTATATATATATATGTATATATATATGTATATATATATATATATATATATATATATATGTATATATATATATATATATATATATATATATATATATAGACTGAAAAATCAACACATTAACTTCAGACTCTTGTCAATATGTTCTCTAAACAAAACACAGATAACATTTCCACAAGTATGACTTGATTACGAGTGGGTGAGGGCACTCGTAATGAAATCACACCTGTGACTAAGGTAGTCACATCAGTGATATTCAAAAATAAGAATTATTGAAAATCGGTGATTATTAGTCACATCGGAGATTTCGAAGTCGCATTCGTAATTCAAAAATAGGTTTCCTGGAATCCGATACGTATTGAAGAGGATACTCAGTCTCTTTTGATGACAAAAATAGCCGGAATAAGTAATATGTATGTATGGAGAAGGCATTTATAAATATGTCATTGATATCATAGTGATTTTATAACATAAATTAACTTAATTATTTTATTACGTTTCGAATCTTTGTGATGTTTAAAACCAATCAAATAAATTCGAGAATCAAAATATTAAAACACTCAATCTAACTGAAATAAATACCAGTTTACATATATTATCCTTTTTATATCTTTTCTAATATAACGAGAAAAAATAATAAAACAAGAAAAATAAATTAAGTAACTTTAACTGAACACAAACCTCGAGCGAATTTGCGAAAACAATGTTATGCAATAATGGAGCCATGAATTTTGAAAGTGTATATAAGGACTCCATAAAAGAGTCATTTGAAAATGATGTGATGTGAAAAATGTATATAATTTAGGACAGAGAGAATCTCTCAGAGATTTATTAAAGGAGATAAATTAGAACGACAAGGTCAGTATGTGGATTTATTTATGGAAATAAACATATTGACAAACAGTATATTTATATTCCTAAGCACAATAATATATTTAATATAAATTTTCAAGTTTTTTTTTTATAGGATAGGGCAGCAAACGAGCAAACGGATCACCTGATGGTAAGCGATAACACTCGGCGAAACACAGCGTAAGCGCTATTTTACGCCGGTTTTCTATGAGGCCGTGGTATCACTCCGGTCGAGCCGGCCCAATTCGTACCGAAGCATGGCTCTCATCATTTAAGCAGAATAAATTAAAAAAAAAACTTGCCGTTTCAAACGTATAGTTTTCAAAAAAGAACTACAGGTTCATTCACAGGGAAATGTGTAACTTTTTACAACACTTCCAGAAATTGTTTATTGCTTTGCCTTTTAAAGTATAGTCAATTTAAATCACTTGTAAAAAACCTTCAATAATAATTGTTATTTTAACAAAGTTAATCATTTCTTAAATGATAAATAGTTTTGATTATATTTTTATAGTTAATAAATTAATGATTCTGTACTAAATAAATCATTGATTTTATATATGCATATGTACATAGGTAGGTATACCCGATGTGTTCAGTGTTTTGATACGTAAATAGGTGTAATTGTTTTATTTTATAATTATGAAAAGAGGAGATAAATAATTTGATATTCGGAGTTTTCGAGAAGGCTTTCCCAATTTCAGAACAGGTGTAAAGTAACATTTTCCTTGTACGTATCTGCGTATAAGTCTATTCAACTCTTAAGCTTCTTGCGCCCTTAATTTTATATTTGTTAAACGTCAATAGGTAAGTACTTAAAAAGGCTTATGTTGGGTAAATAATAATAAATCATTTTATTTGCCAGAATATGGTTACAATTCAAATCTTACAAATAGTATTTAAGCAACATATTCTACTGAATATATCAGTGTGCAAAAAAGTAAGATACAATAACCTTTATAAATCAAAATAAGGAAGCACACGCAGTTTAAACAATCATTCATCGCATATAGTATTATATTTAAATTAAAAAAATATTTAAAGTTTTTATTTTGATAAGAAGTGATTATTTTTTATTTATGTTCCTTATAGAGAACATAGATGTTATTTCTCACTTACAGAAAATTCGAATATTGTTAATCTTCAAACTTAGAAAGATTACGAAATTAAAATATATCTAGACACACGGAGTCCTTCATCTATTATTGCGGGGAGCGAGAAGAAGACGACGCCATAAAACGACTCTTAACCTCGTCATGCTTAGCAACTGATTAAGAGATCAGCAGACGTATTTTTGAATCATTAGACGTAAATTTAGAATTCGAATACGAATACAAATCGTCCGCGAAATTATTTTCCATTGCTTACAATCTTTTCAATCACTCGAATTGAGTGTTGTCATTAAAAACAAATTCTTAATTAGATTTCGTTTCACGCAGAAAAATTCAAAATCACAACAAAAATTTAAATATATGTACTCAAACAATAATTATTATTATGTACCTATTTATAAGCTTTACATTAACCAGAGTAAATTCATCACTGTCAACGCCACTTCAGCGTTGGATATTCTACTAGTAGAAATCAGAAACGAGTGGGTTGAACCACTCGTTGCACAACGCACAAAATGAAAATTCAGAAATAGTGCATTCGGTAATTCGTATACGAATCTCACGATTTGAATGCGAATTGGTTTTTTCTATTGTTTCAAAAATTCGTCTCCAGAAACTACAATTGGCAAATGGCGTTCAAGGACCAAAATAATGCAGCGATAGACATTATTTAAGGTAATATAAAGTTAACATTTGTATTTTGTTTTTAGTTTTAATCATTATTAAGTATGTATGTGTATATGTATGTTAATATATATAGCGTTAGTTTAAATGAGTATTTAGTATATACAGGGTGTCTCATTCAAATCGGTCAGTATGGGAAAGTCTGAAACTATAAGACATACGAAGATCTGTTCTGAGGAACCATGTCATCGATTTTAATAACAAGAAAAACTGCATTCATACATTTTAAAAATCATCTGTACTCCGTTCGGGAATCGAACCCGATTGTTTTGAAAAAAAAACCTACACTATTTCTATTTAGATATCGATTGTGTAGGTCTTAAGCAGTAAATGTCTCTATGAAACATGATGTCTAAAATGAATAAAATGCATTGTTTTCACATACTTTATTTTATTTTGGTAGGTGCTCGAAGTGACCGCCGCCTTTTTCAATACAATATTCAACACGTTTAGGTAACGATCTTATGATTGCATTTTGTATCTTCATGTGGTGAATTTGCGTTAAAATTGTCTCTATGGCAACTTTTAGGTCTTCAACGGTACCATAACTTGTTTTGTACACTTCATCCTTAACGTATCCCCACAAGAAATAGTCCAGAGGCGTTAAATCGGGCGACCTTGCGGGCCATTTGGTAGGGCCGTTCGTACCGATCCATTTTTGTGGAAAGTTCTCATTTAAAAAGTCTTTAGCTATGCGACTATTGTGAGCCGGTGCTCCGTCTTGTTGAAAATACAGTTTTTCTCTTACATCTGCCGACATTTCTCCTAGGGCCTCTAAAAGATCTTCTAAGATTGCAAGGTACTTGAATCTATCCAAATGTCCATCATACATTTTGAACATGAGTACCTTATTATGAAGTAGGCCGACCTAGCAGTTGAATGAGAATCTAACTTGACGGCGTCCTTCGTGCATTCTTAAAGGATTTTCTCGACTCCAATAGTGATGGTTTTTACGATTGTACATTCCGTTGTTGGAAAATTGCGTTTCATCAGAAAATATTACGTACATTAAAAAATGTCTGTCTAAGTCCATTTTTTCTTTTATCCAATTGCAAAATTCAATTCGTCTAATATCATCACCTGCATGTAAGGCCTGCACCCAAAGGCCAATTTTGTAGCACATGTATTTGTATTTCTTAAGGGTTCTATGAATAGTCGGACGTGAAATTTCAGGAATATCACGATTTGCATCACGGATTGAGGCAGCTGGTGTTGCTTCAAAATAGGTTAAAATG
Source organism: Scirpophaga incertulas (assembly GCA_036419045.1). NCBI lineage: Eukaryota > Metazoa > Arthropoda > Insecta > Lepidoptera > Crambidae > Scirpophaga > Scirpophaga incertulas. The sequence continues at coordinate 10,518,838 of CM071626.1, read as the reverse complement.
TTCATTTCCATGTTTTTATCACATGCCCTTTGTTTTATTCTTTTTGGCTTTTTAAAACTTCCGTGGGTCTTTAAATTATGAACAATTTTAATGAATATCTTGCGAGTAGGTATAATACGTGTCGGATATTTAATATGGTACCAATGTAGTGCACGGGAACAATTTCTGCCATTTTTAAAGTAAGCTGCCAATAATTCTCAGTGCTGTAAAAAAAACTGCTCAGTGTTTGTAAAACGCATTTTGTCAACCAAACAGCGATACACAGAAAAATATCTAAGCAAAATTTCAAGTTCCCGCCAAAGCATTGACACGCCAATGTTTTTCTTTTTTTATTGCTATTCGGCCAGTTGCACCAAGACGTTCCATTTTCAAATGACGTTTATCACATCTGTGTATCTACATACTTATTTTAAGGGGGGTTTTCAATTGTTTGTTAGTGTTTGATTAATAGAAGTAGAAGCAATTGCAATAGATAATATTTTCTCAGATAACAAAACTTTTGGAATGGTTTAATTTAATGCAATGCCAATGTCATATGTATGTAAAGCGGTGTATCAAGTTGCAACACCAGCAAAGAGGTACAAACAACCATAGAGACAATTTTAAATACCTGAACTTGTTGAATATTGTAAACGTGGTCACTTTTACCACCTACTAAAATAAATCAAAGTATGTGAAAACAATGCATTTTATTCATTTTAGACATCATGTTTCATAGAGACATTTACTGCTTAAGACCTACACAATCGATATCTAAATAGAAATAGTGTAGGTTTTTTTTCAAAACAATCGGGTTCGATTCCAGAACGGAGTACAGATGATTTTTAAAATGTATGAATGCAGTTTTTCTTGTTATTAAAATCGATGACATGGTTCCTCAGAACAGATCTTCGTATGTCTTATAGTTTCAGACTTTCCCATACTGACCGATTTGAATGAGACACCCTGTATATTGTTAGCTGCGTAAAATTGAGTACATGTTAGTTAAGAGAATTTTAATAAAATATTTAATTAAGAATTATAAAGGGCATGGACTACAAGTCCGCAGAGTACAAATGTAAAAACTATATATGTATAGTTGTATTCAACATTATCTAATTTTGGTCTGCTCTATAAACTTGTAAATCACTTTCGTTCAGTAAAAAGTGAAATAGTATTTTTATTAATAAAAAAACCACTTAAAACATACGCATCCACCTTTAGTTGTTTATTTTGAGCTGAAGGTTAATGTGGTACGTACATATTAATTTTAGCAGAAGCTATGAGGTTTTCCTTTATGCCACGGGCCGTGCAATCTTCCATACATCATTTCTCATTTCCTTATCTAGAAAAGGAGCTGGATATGTATTTTGTGATATGGGCGAGTGACATTAACTTCAAAGGCCTTCATTAGACGTTTCCAGATAATTGAAAGAATAATGTTAATAAGACTCAAACGTTTATCATTCAAAGTATTTCTAGTGGTTTTTGATTCAACAAATATCTCAATTTCACAATCGTTAAACATAATTACTGTAAGATAAACAAATGTATCAAATGACTGCATTATAAATATGGTTCTTCTTAATTTTGAAGATATAATAAACAAGTTGTTCTTTAATTGATTGCAAATGTTGTTACTTTTAGCGTTAAGTGTATGTCGAGTCGCAAATAGCTAACATTTGACTGATAGTTTTATTATGCAAATTAAAAATATTACATGGCATCGAATGCTGCAGTGTGGTGAAGTCAGAAGTATACTTGTAACCTCCCTAGTCCACTTCGACGATATTGAAAAAAGTTTCGAGCGGATGTTGGTCTGTCAGGAGTAATCTAATACGTGCTTACTTTACGTAGCTTATAAGCATTGCTATAGTAAGCGATACAATTTTGGTTAAGCCATTGATGCCGTATTTCGCAATTTATATGGAATAGATATAATATATTATTAATATATATACTATTGGATGTTAATATTGTCTTAAAATCTATTCAGCCTGTGCAATAATACGTTACAGGGTAAAGATTAATTTTGTGTGAACCTCTATCGGTAACAATTCTAGCATTTCCATATGAATTAGAATTGCTGTTTTCCCTTGGAATAAATTCAATAACATTGTTCGACTATTATAATGTTTGCAAAACACTCTATTATACTCATAAAGCTATCTTGAATATCTTGAAAGTCTGTATGGTCTTTTATGTAAATGTTTATGGTGATGTACTTACATTGAATATACTATTTCTACAGAACTCGTGATCCTTCAGTTCGCTATTTATCTGACATGGTACAAGTTCATCTTACCTGATTGTGACTGAGGAAACTGCAATGCGCCTTAAGCGATTTTCAAATTTATATTATAAAAAATACCTTCACTTTCCGTAACATCACAGCGATCGCGTAAAAAGGATTAAAATGGTATATAATCTTCACATATTTTTTTAGCCATTATTATTAAATGTAGAATGATACGGAACAATTGTATATAACATCATGTTATTTTTAAGTTTATCATGTCACTTAAATCAACATATTCACAACAGTTACATTGTGTATCGGTTATTGTCTATTTCAAATAGCATTCAACAAATCTTAATAGGCAAGCTTAGTTATAAGACGAGATGGGGAGAGATATAAGTTTAAAATCAATAATAAATTTCAGTCTATTTTGGTCATTGCTTGGCAGTATTAACAAGAAATTTCAAACAACGTTAAGCATTACAAGAAGAAATTTATTGATTTTTAATATTATTAATATAATAAAAATTATAAGCCTCTTTCTAACTACTAATAATATATTAGTTCGACTGATATATAAAAATCATTTAAGGTCATGAATAAAAATAATTATTATTTAGGTAATCTCTTTAACTGTTGTTATCGTCGGATCTGTAACTGTGACAATAGCTCCAAAATTTACAAGTATTTTAAATAATTGCATTAAATATGGTATACGCCGTGAGCAAATAATTTTAAAACTACTATTAATACATGTTTATTTTATATATAGTTATTTTAGAAGAAATAATTTACTAAGCTGTAAATAATTTAATTATAGAAGCGGTTAGTCAACAATCAAATAATTGTTTGTTATCTATATTTAATAACATGAACAAATATATTTCATAATACAAAATGTCATTTATATTTAATAACATTTATCCATACGCGAAAATATCCGCCGTATCCGCTCTCATCTTCTATAGTTCTCTATTCAAGCAAATGTTTTGATAACGCCCTACAAAAACATTTCACACACATACACAGGATAATATATATGTATCAATTTAATATATAAAATAAATGTCAGTATATTTTTTTGGATACTGCTAAATTTAAGTGCATCATTTTTGAACGCACATTTGCACGTCAAGGTCTACTTGAAAGGCCCTTGAACTGTATTCAATAACCTGGACCGTATGCCCTGAATACTACAATCGTCCAACCAATTCACACATTTTTTCTCGATATTGTAATATATTGAATTTGGTATCACTGTTACAAAAGGATCTGAGTTCCCCTGACTCATTACAAGGAATTGTTGGTAGCCTTTGTCTTTTACTGTTGGATTCAAATCTAAGGCCGACTTTTGACCCACAGCTGTATTTTTGAATTCCGCTTCAATAACTTTTGAGTATTGCTTGCCTTCATAATTATTTGATTCTCCTTTCGCTGGTCCCTGTCGCAATGGCATCTTACTATTTTTGTTTGTTTTACCACTAACATTTTTGTTTATATTTTTTAGGTTAGTTTGGATTTTTTTATCCACTTGTTTTTCTTTTTTGTCGCCATTGATTGATTTCAGTACATGCAATAAGTTCTTTAAGTAATTGCCAGCATTTTTACGGGTTATAACGTCGCCGTTCTGAGACATGACATTCAAAGATTCAACAATTATTATGATCGTAGTTAGAAGAACTGCCAAATATATCTACGAAATAAATAAACAATTTATAAGGTCCATTTGAAATTAACTGTGCGTGAACCATTTATGAATTTACATCGGAAAATTTAGTAATGAATTGATTGCTGAAATTGAATTTACTAATCCGCTCGTAATAAATTGCGTAGAAATAATTTCTTTAAAAAATGTAATGTACAGCATTACATTTGGAGTTGAATATGGTAGAAAATAAAAAGAAAATAAAAATTAAAGTTAAAATATAAATAAAAATATTATAATTTTAACTTACTTTTGTTTTCATTTTCAATACATCTGGCATTCACTAGACCGAGCTCAGTTACTTATGAAGTAGCTTAATAAAACCGAAAAGCGTGAAATTGAATGTCTACGTAAAATTAATTTAATTTGTAAACTCAACTTTCATAACTATACGATTATTGCAAGAGTTCTTCATTTTTTAGATACAGTTCATGACAGAGAAAATCTGTAATCAAAATATCTTTCGGGTTATTTGGTTTACGAATAATTCCACATATGACTCGCGTAATGGACGTTATTGTTACTGCAGTCAAATCGTTAAACTATATTATGGATATTTACGACCAATATCTGTCTAACAAATTCGAAATACCTAAATTATTAAATTCTAAATTTAACTGTAAAACTCTATGATATATCCTCTCTAATATAACTCAAAATAAATAATAATATTATATAATTTTCGTTGTGCAAGTGTAAAATCTATTATTAAGGTACAAATCAATAAATATAAAAGATAAAATAAAAGATACAAGTCAATTTGCTTGCCTGTAGAATTTTGCTGTAAGGTCAAGTTAGGGTAAAATAAAGAATATTGAGTTCAAGTGCAAAGGAATTTTTCATCAGACTACAGCGAAATACTTCACACTGCACTCTACAAAAGAGATTTGATTCGTGTACTGTTTAGGGAACTTTGCTAGTCCTTAGGGAAAGTGTCACTTTAAATCTATGAGTGCACAAGCGGGTACAACTTTGCATTGCAGATAGATTTCATTTCTGTTACGTAACCTTCTGACCTTCAGATTTATTTTTCATGACAAATTCGTGCCATTTTTAATCAATCATGTAATGACTATATGATTAGTAATTTAGATGAAAATTTGACGCATCTATTTTAATGTCTATAATTATGACTCTTGTCTTTTTATTTTCGGACGGCATCAACGCGACTTCATTAGCAGTCCTTCAGATTTTTAGATAATTCCGACGATCATCTTGTGGTTGTTACTACTGCCGCCTAGACTCAATGTAACTGCCTGCCTGCGATGTTTTGTTGGTTAAATTGCAACGAAGTAAATTAATAAATGGACGCCTAGTTCTACTTCAGGCGTGACTACCCTGGTCGTTTCGAGGGGCGTTTGTTGTTAGTTCGCTGCGTAGGGCAAAAAACAACTTGACATATTTTATATATTATGGCGGCAATCATACGTCTATACTCGCTCCGTAGAGATTTTAAAAATGATTCAATAGGCAATGCGTCAGCGATTACCCGTTGCTTGCCTGGCTAAATTGATAAACCTAATATAATATTCAATACCCGATTCCTTTCCATGCATTGTTTGGAAAAATTCAAATAAAACTTAGTAGTTTTCGAAAAAACAATTGCCAAGACGAAGTTCCTAGTTCATCGTTTACATCGTTCGTTTTACGCACATAATTCTCATTAATAAGAGAGCATATCAAATATTAAATAGCTAACGTGTACGATATTAAAAAAATATGACCGAAAAAAAAGTCCTCATATTCCATTGACAATATTTTATACTAAGTCTCAAATGTTAATCCACATTTTTAATTTAAATTTATAAATTCGAGGGCTACAAATATAACTTTACAATTTGACTTTACTTTGTCTTAATGTTGGGTAACTCTATCGGATACTAATGAGCAAGGAATTCACATTTCACACTTATGTACCACGATGACCGTATGTGCCAGCGCCAGTAACTTGCAGGAGCAGGATATATCAATTCTTGAATTCGGCGTGAAATCCCTTGATCTAAGTTTTATAGAGCACGCTTGGACATGCTCCAAAACATCAAGAAATTTCATGAATAAATCGTCACTGAAAAATAACATTTTCGCATCTTAGTAAGAGCTCGCACAGCATGACTTTCCCATCTTAATTCGAAGTAGTAAGTTAATAACCGTTGCAGTTAGGTATTTTAACGTCTTGGGTAGTTTTGCTGACGATTGTTTCTTTTTATGAAAAAAGTATTGAGACATCTTAAGCAAAGTACCGTAAGAATGCTTCAACACAAACTCAAATAAATATTCAAGAATGAATACCTTCTAAAATACTGAACAGTTCTAAATCATAATATAGTGCCTATATTATAAAAGCATCTCTAAAATTTACAAGTACAATTGTAGATTGTTTGCATTGAAACTTTGAAAAACGGTCACTTGTTAAAGAAGCTATAAAATTTTGCAAAAGTTATGTCGATTTCAAAAGACAAAGAACTGTTACTCAAACAATCCAGCAAGGCGGCAAATGAATTTTTATATATTTTTCAATATTCAACGTGATCGAGAACTTTTATGCTGTGTGTATAAGGAAAGGTCAATGTTAAACGATACATACAGCTATTGTCATTATATATTTAGATTGAAGCTTAATAGAAATAAATTTGTAATGATTTTCCAAAAGGTTGGGATATTTTGAAAAATAGCTGCTGATTAGGACGTACGTAATTTTTAGTACGAAAACACCGTATATGATAATGGTATATATGCTACATGAACATTGATATATATATTAATATATATACATATATTGATTTGAGGTTTCAGTTAGGATTATAAATATGTTTTCAAAAAAATGGTAAAGATTCATCTAAAAGTGGTGCTCCTAACTAATGAAGTGTGCTCTTCTTTAATTTTATTAAAAAATCTCTGTAATTTTAATATTGGGAGCAAGATGACGGATATCGGTTTTAGCGAGTTCTTTATCTACATAATTGACGCAGCTCTTCTTGTAAGTTGTTCAGTTTGGCTTGCAAGATAGCGCGCTTGTGGCCTAATAGGTATAGATCATCGGCATAATCGGAATCTTCCAAAACGTTTATAAGTTCAAAGTTTTGTTAGTGCTGTCCATGATGCCATCGAGGTGACAAGTAAAAGGAGAGATAAAAGAAGACACTCATAGTGCTTCACACATGGACCGAAACACACATCTTTCGAGAAGAGCCTGTCGTTACTATACAAGAATAGTACGTGTAGATGGCTTTGATTATATACGTTTTGGATTTTAATACCCTTGCAAATCGTCTAAATATGGAGCAAAAACGGCTGCATCTTATGATTGCATTGACATAATTCTCTAATTTTTTTACTGCTCCAAGAAACTATTGACTTGAGTATTGAAAATTGGAAAACTCATAATATAGTTAACAGTGATTTTTTTTCTTTTCTTCCTATTATTATTTCTGGTTGAAAGTCTTGAAACAAAATAAGAAAGAACTTATTCAAGTTCTTTCTTATTTTGTTTGAAGACTTTATCCATTTATAGTGCTGAATGATGCGTATGACGGATGTACCGTGTAAGTGCGTAGTTCAGTAAACTAGCTGGAAGATACGTTTTCTTCGAATCCCCAAATTAGTAACAAAATGTGAAAAAAAAACCATTGCTTATTTGTGTTGGCTTAATTGGGAAAACAGTTGGTTTATATACCTAGTCTTGCCATAAATATTGAAATATGGAAAAAACATTTTTTTTATCTGCTTAAAACATTTATTACTTTTACACTATGTTAGTTTAGTACATAAATATAAATCAATTAAAAGTATATAAAGCTTATTCGAAGTGGTCTCCATTGGCTGCAATACAGTCCTTTAAATGTTGAGGCCAGTTATCAATAGAAGCACGCACTCTTTCCATGGGAAAATTCTTCACTGCCAATCGTATAGACTGTTTTAGGGACTCCAAATTATCATGGCGTTTAGAGCAAGCTGTACTCTCTAAAATTGACCATAAATCATAATCTAGTGGATTAAGATCGGGACTAGACGACGGCCAGTCTTCAGCTCTGATGAAGTCCGAAACGTTCGCTTCTAACCAAGACTGCGTGGAACGAGCTTTATGACCCGGCGCCGAGTCTTGCTGGAAGGACCATACTTGGTTATTGAACATGGTGAGGTTACGGGCTTAACTACCTTCTCAAGAATGGTATCTTGATATACTTGTGCCGATGTTTTGATATCTTTTTCACAAAAATATGGCTCAGTCACTCCTTCATAGCTAACACCCCACCAAACCATCACTGAAGTCGGATAATGTCCACGTTGCACTCTGTCGACTAATTGGGAAGCTTCCTTAGAGCTTTGAGCATAAATACGGTCATTTTGTTTGTTAAAATGTTGCTCTATTGTAAAAATTTTCTCATCCGTAAACAAAATTTTTCTGTGACCTCCCTTTGCGTACCGTTTCAGTAGTTGTTTCGATTTTACCACCCTATTCTTCTTTAAATTATCAGTTAAGAAGTGACCAGTGCGTCTCTTATAGGCTGCAAGTCCTAAGTCATCTTTTAAAATACGTGACATGGTTCTAGGTGCTACTTCATTTCCCGAGATAAAATCTTTTGCTTTCGGACAGGATTTCTTCGAATTCTTTCCCTTACTGCTTTGACCACCTTTTTCGTACGAATACTACGTGGACGGCCAGATCTTTTTCTATCACAAACAGAGGAAGTCTCATTGTACCTATTAAAGCCCGGTACACAAACATTTTACTAATACCAAGGGTATGGAGAGTTTTAAAATTGCATTTGCTTCATACCTACTTTGTGTAATGCAATCACAGCGATTCGGTTCTCTTTATCACCCCACTCCATTTTAATATCGCAAAATATTATAAAATGTATTGGCGCCAAAATGAGAAAACACAATGAACAACCGTATACAAATGACAGATTCGAAATTCAAATGTAATATTTTTTTATTTTTAAGTGTGACAGTATTTATGGCCAGACTAAGTACAATAAAATTGTTGTGGCGGAATATTTTGTATGATTTATAAATAACAAATTGTTATGTGTTAGATTCTGCAACTTTTTAACTGATAGCCAATTTCCATCAATTAGGTCACGAAAATTTAAAAAGCTAAGCTAGCAACACTAGTAGGCGCTCCCACGCCGCACTGCTGCCACAATTTTAGTTGTGAGTTAATGGTCTTCTGTATTTCAGTTAGTGCGGGAAGTGACAGTGAAGTAAAATATCAAAAAAAGTAAGCCACATAAATAAAGATAGATCCTAGTGAAATTTCATAGTACCTCGATAGTTGGGGCTACAGTCAACAAATAATTTATAAACTTAAGGTTTATAAATTTTCTATTCGCCCATACTATACCTGTCTGTTTAGGTAAAACGCCGTACTCAGTATCAAAAAATTGGTCCAAAATTGTGACAAAATGTATGAAATGAAAACCATACGAAATATGGTAATGTGTTTCCCGCTGAGCTTATCAATTAATGCATAGCTTGAGTGTCTACCAGTAAAGATATAATAGTGTAAACTTGTAATAGTGTTGATACATAACATTTCCTTCCTTCTAATATATAGGTATACTTAAAATAGTTTAAAATTGAAGAGTTTCTGGACCGATTTAATAATTATTTATCCATCCAAACGTACGTTTACTTACGTACCTTAACGTAAGCTTTGGTAGCTGTGATAACTAATAACACTGTGCTATGGCTAAAAGTTTCGTGGGCCATATGGGTAAGTATATGTATATATATAAAATAAATGTATTTTATAAGGTAAGGTGCAATAATTGAATACACAGGACGAGAGGCTTCTTTATTTAACACTCACTGCTGCATATGTTGAATTTCCTTACATAATCAACATTAACATAATATAATTGTAACAATATAATTGACAAATACAACAAACAGCTAAAAAAGTTGTTGAATGATTGTACATGTGTACAATGCTCTATATGTGATATGTGCAACTTTTCTCGCATTTATACAAAACGTACACAAGGCTAAAACTAAAACTACCTTCAGCATGCGGCACGTGTAACCTTCACAAGGATCTGTCGCGTTGGAAACGTCATTGTTATTTAAAATTGAATTTTCAAACCCACACTGATCTTCTTTTGCATTCTGATGCTTTCAGGTATATTTTTGTTAGGCTCAATCCAGATTAACAGCATTTCAATTAAATTTGATCTCCGAAATTCAAGTTTAAATTTAGTTATCATGAATGTGGTTTATATAGGATGTATGCAACTGAACAGTGACTAGATATCGAACTGTACGGTAAGTTGGCAGTTTCAGGTACGCTAGTACATAAATGATCTTTATATTCAAACGACGATTATGCATATGAAATGACATTTTATATGGAACGTTTGTAACTCCGTCGAGCCGTTTGTGTGTTAAAATACACTCGGAGAGAAATTTAGAGGAAGATACATAATTTTAAGGTGATCTTATATCTATATAAAACAGTTATTATGACAATAAGTAAAAAAATGAAACAAATGAGAACTTTTGTCATAAATATCGAGTAAGAGATATTCACTACTGTTGTTAGATATACATTCTAAAAATCTAATTAGATTCGCCCTAGACTGCCCTTATAGGTACACAAATGAATTGTCAAGCCGAGTCAAGCTCGATCATTTGTTACTGGACCAAAAATTTTATAACCTAATTAATACATTTTGTGTTTAATATGCTATAATATTTATGAGCAAAATTAAAATGTATATAGTCCGGATGAGTTTATCAGTGATTCAATAGAGGCAAATCTGGAGTCTCTTATCGTCACCTACTATAAGTTTCCCATTAGTTTATTGTATATATTTGAAAAATCTTAAGGTAAACTTATTGCACAGTGACTAGACAATCAATTAGTTTATGAAAAGATATATCTCTTACTAAATTTCTTCAGGTGACCTTAACGTCTATATATAGCAATAGAAAGAGAAAGCGAACGATTTCGTAATTCTATACGATAATTTGGTAGGTAATCAAAATCCACTAAATATGACTAGATACTATATACTTTATTATATTTTTTAAAGTTACATGTATAATTCTCCTTTTCAAATCAAGTTCTATTTACTTAGTAACATTTTTTCATTGGCTCAAGTGTAATTTTGTATTGAGTTTGTGCCAGTAAATTGCGCATTTATGTAGCCAGCCCCATTCCATCATCCCCCTATGGGTGCCTGTACTCCCACAGGGTTTAAATATTGCGCGCAACAGGAGCGGGCATGATTCAGCTCTAACCGCCGGCAGAGTATGAACGTTTCTACAGTGGACGGAGCCCTGGGCTCCCTCGATAGGGGATGGCTCTTTGAACAGCCAGACCGCGATTACAACTGATCTTTAAGTACACCAGAAAGGTAAGTACGAATTTTGCTTAGTATCTTTTGGCATTTTTCAAAAATCTGTTCAGTTTCTCTTTAGTAAAGTTTTGGTAATAAAAACTTCAACGTGATAATGTGTTTCAAAACCTGGTGTTGCGATTTTTGGAAAATCTATTTCTTGTTCATTTGACTAACGTATAAAGTATTATGCTATTAAAATAAAATACAATGTATTTCCTATTTTATATACTATATTTTCATATTCCTGGGTGTTTTTGATTTTTTTATTGTAAACCAATTACAACAAACTGATTTTATACAGACCCTATTGAAAGAAAATTAAAATATTATTCTTTCTTTAATCACAGATTATTATTATAATTTTTATTATTTATACTGTCGTTAAAAAAGGAAGTATGATCATATAACTAAAGAATAAAATAAAATTGTTATAATTTACATACAAAAAAAAATACCGAACAGTAAACGCTTATAACGTTCGGTATACAAATTGATAATAAAATAGTTCTTCACTTATAAACGTTTTATCATTCTGGATGTTTTTTCCAGAATGATAAACATTTAAAATCATTGGTCAATCACGGGCATAAAAAAATATTATTGAAAATATTTTCGTTTCTTTTTATTAATTAAAACCTGCAGAGAAACCGTAGTCTTAAAATGTAGAAAATACAATATAAAAAATTGTTTCTCAGCTATTCAAAGTTTTTCCATATATTATATAAAGCTTATGCTATATATATTTTAAACCAGAGTCTGCTCGTATTCCTCCTGTTTCACCATTTTTTGCCATAAAGTATATTCCATGCCGATATGCCTGAAGGTTGTAAATATGATGCGAATCTATATGTAATAATCATGATTGTAACTACACACCATCAGATGAGCAATCCGCTTTTTTGGCCATTTTTTTATATGATATATTGACAGTTAAGCAGACTGCCCATCTGACGGTGTCGCTTATGAGTTATATGGTTCCTGTGAGACTCGCAGTAACTGTGCGATCTCCACAAAAAGCACAATGTACGTTGCCAACATGTAACATTAGATTTTACGGCAGAAATAGGTAAGACGGTGCCTAAGCATTAAATTTGATATAGAGTCTCCCTCAGGTACTCATGCATATATAATGCTGTAAGATTTCGCATGATTTTTTTAAATAAACTGGGTTAGCTTTTTGTATAAACGCATCATACTTTAAATGGAATCATCATCTACGAGTATATCTGTTATTTTGTTGTGTAATTTGCGGGTTTGAGACATACCTACAAATGTTGTATTGTTATTATTTTATGTATGTCATATTATTATTTTGGATATAATAAAATGAAGTCGTCGTCCTCCTGTGAGATGATAAGTTACAACCCAAAATCCCAAAAGACCTGTTTTCGTTTAAAAACGATCTGAAAGTTTTGTCTTCTGAAAGTGAAATCTGAAAGTTATTCATAAAAACTGAAACAGAACATTATCTTGTCAATGTAATCGAATAAGTCTACATGAAAATACATTACCACCATAAAAATATGTTTTATGTGGGCTTATTTCAAAGATGGCTCCCACTTTCTATTTTTATAGGTAATAATTCCAAAGCCTTATTACCAAATTTCTCATTAATATTAAATTTAGAAAAGTGATTTTCTATACTGTCATATTATTTGCAAGCGCAGTGTTGCAATACCAAAAAAGCGATTATTTTTTATTAATAATCACAAAACTTACAACCCTTGATCTGCAAGTTTGGTTGACAGCGGATATCCAAAAAATATAGTGCTACTTTCAATGTTACTAAATAATTCCAAAACTGACAACTCTTTCCCCATTACTAAAGAAAATAAAACTTTCTCTAAATCCTATCTAATATAAGGCCCGAGTTTAAAATGATTCTTTTTTTTCTTCATATGTCTTATGATTTCGTTAATGTGTCCTTTTTTATTGCTGTATTTTTACATACTAATTGCTACATGGGTCTTGTAACTTCAATTAAAACCTAGCAAAGTGAAATTCATATAAAATTGCACATTCGATGTATGTCTACAAAGCATTCTTGATGTAACCATACAATACAGTTGTTTTTTGTTAATTTAAATTCTAATCTATTTTTTTGCGACGTGCCCCTGAAAATGACATCAACGCGTTGCGGAAATGTCTATATGTACATAAGTATTGTATGAAACATGTACTTTCTTTTCGATTGTGTTGAAAAATGCATTAAAAGTGTGTGATTCATCAACATTCATAGCTTCACGTAATTCGTATCTTATTGTGATATTTTATTCGTGTTATGGCTCTTAAAAGGGGAACAAAATTTTCTCAATCTTTCATAGCATGTCATAGCTGTGATAGTTTTTTCTGTATGACGTGTCTTTTTGAAAGTCCAGGATTTTTATTGATTGATGACCCAGAAACAACTCATAATTATTACATCAAAACTCTCAAAAAAATATTAATGTCGTGAAATTTTATCTACCAAAATGTGCATTTTTCCTAAAATCCAATTATGTGTAGGAAACACACATTTACATATAACAATATTTATATTACTAAATAAAGCTATACATGTTTATACATTACACGTGCCCATTTGCTTCCATGAAAGCCCTGTTTTAAATTATCGTGGGTATATAAAGAAATTATCGCCGTTTTTTCATTAAATCCAATGTTAATAGCATCACACGTAGTCTTTAGAAGAACATTTAGTAACCTGAATGTATAATTTAAATACACCATATCTTTGTTCAACTGTTTATTACTGTTTCTTCTGTTGATAAGGAATATGTGAAATTAAAAAATAAAACATATAATACACTCTTCAAGATTCTTTAAGGTTAAGCACTACAAACCGATAGGTGCATTACTGTTGAAAAATTCACAGCAAAAACGCTATGCATCCTCTTCACCAGATCACATTTTACAGGAAAAGTTTTAAATAATATCAGTTTCCTCTTGTGAGTATTGTTTTGTAGAGAGTGCTATATCATCATTACAGAGTCACTTCTATATATCTAACATAGACATTTTAGTACCTATTAAAACAGGTTTTATTATCTAGGAAATAGAGGTGGTCTCAAGGTCAACACTTAAAGTCTAATTTGTAAAGTTGTCTAATTAATAAGAGGCTTATTAACCTGTTTATAAGATACTTAATTTTACTATTATAAATATCCTTGTATTTTAATATAATCAAGCGGTGATACGGTAATGTGTAAAGTTAATATTTTTCACTTTATACTTATCAGTCCTTTCAACAGCGATAATGTTTGTTATTACCTTATCACTGATGCAATAATATCAACTAATCAATAAAATACCGATGTAATATAGCAGAGCTCAGCTAATACACTCCAACGTTTATATTTCTATAACTGATTCATGTGATATATATATATTATATATACTAGCTGGCCCAACAGACGTTGTCCTGTCAAATGTCTCAAATGTCACGTTGTCTCACGGTCTCAAATGTTTTTAATAAATAATTTAGCTGAAAAACAATATCTATATGACCGTATTGTGAATCTAAACCATCCTCAAGCCCCCTGGAATACACACAAAAAATATTCATCAAAATTGGTCCAGTCTTAGGAGGAGTTCAGTCACATACACACGCACACAAAATATATATATTAAGATATATGGGCGAGTAAGAAGTATGCTCAACATAAGGAGAATAGACAAAGTCAGACATTCTAACATAAGGAAAACCATTAAAGCGAGCGACGCTTTAACATACGGACTAAAACTAAAATGGAAATGGGCTGGTCATGTCGCGAGATATACAGACCAGAGATGGACTGCGAGAGTGACATCGTGGAGCGGCCCAACGGGCAAGAGAAGCCGAGGGAGACCAATAACCAGATGGGAAGACGACATCAGGCGGACAGCGGGCCCGAACTGGTTAGACTTAGCACTAGATAGAGAGGCATGGGCATCTCTGGAGGAGGCCTTTACCCAATCTGGGGTTCTTGCTGACTAAACCTATTTTATAATTATCCTAGTTTAATCTAAACTTCTAAAAATATTACTTTTAATTTTATTTTATATTAATTAATATTACTTTATATTTTATGATTTAGGATATCAGTATATTTAAAACAGTTTCGAAAAAAGATTCTTAATGAGAAAGATAATCATGCAGAGAACTATAGTTATGTAGCCTCACCGTTAATAAATTTTTACTTTACAACTCTACGATGAATATCTACCATAAAAAGCTATAAAATAATCATTTTTGTCAGTGCGAGCTTTTCCGTGGCATGGACTGGAACTTGCAGTCGAGGTCTGTATGGTCCGAATCTCACTATATGACTTTCTTAAACTTATTGAAAAATTGATTTAATATTTGAACTGCATTATTTTCTTTTAATTTGTTAAACTAAAGTATAAAATAAGATAAACTTATTTAAGTTAGTCAAAATTGTGATGCAGGATGACGAATATATTGAAAGTTTATTTAGTTTTTATAGTCTATTGAAATTATTCTTATATCTCTTTACTGGAGTAATTTTACCCATAGCTTAAGAAGTGCCCGGAAAGATTATATACAATTGGTGCCTTCTTCCTCTAAGAGGTACGACAGGGAAATGTCATAAAAATACTCGTCCCTGGCCACGGGTAAGACATTATTACTTAGCTTTTATATTTAAATTTAAAAGCCTCAGTGATAGATCGTTAGATCTAAGCCTCGCGGTCTATTGGAATTTCATATATGTATGTTAATCATACGCATACAGTAAAAGAAGACATGATGCAGTACATAAATCGGACAAGAAATTCTAAATTGCTTTTATAGTGTGGAAGTGCACGTGTATAACGGACTAGTCTTCACTGTGTCCGAGAGGTTGTCTAAGCTAAGCCCTATAATACTTACTTAGTGTGGGCTAGTAACAACGAGGTTTCGTAAAAATATTATTTTGTAGCTTACGAGGTAATAATATTTACGGAGATTTGTAATACTACTTTGTGGCTTACTTGTTACTGTTTATAAAATAACTACGGATATTCGTTTTATTTAGGTCTTCTTATGAAATGTCATTTTTTTTGGAAATTTTTAAGAATTATGCTTTATTTAAGAACCATGATGGCAAACTTTTTGAAACTTTGAAATATGTTTAAAGGCTTAAAAAATATTTTTAATATGTTATCAGTTAATTTATTTTATTAGCTGAAAGAGCTAATTTCGAGTTCGTTTTGTTTTTTGCTTCAATTAATTAAACAAATTATGAGGTTCAAAGGTCATGAAAACTTCTACTAAAAGCTTAATATGAAGTTGTAATATAAAATTAGGAATGTTTTATCATATTTAGCTATGTTGTTGATGTTACGGGTATAGGTTCGTATATAAAGAGTCGTTGGCTTAGATGCCTCGGTCTCCAATTTTTGACGTTAACAGCAGTGCATTGGTATGTTTACATTTTAAAAAATAAGATTAGCAGTGAAATTTCTGAGTACCGAGATTTTATATTGTATGTACGTATGTAAAAATAAAAAAAAAATCTCGGTTGAAATTACAATTACGGTGAAAATACACGTATGTGTATTTTCACTGTTGTGATTCTTGTGAGTTGCAGCCTGTGTCTTCTGAGAAACTGACAGAAACCATATATGCTATAAGCGACAGTAACTACTTACTATTAGGTGGAATGTGTGTTTGTTCAATATATAATTAAAAAAAAATGTTTTTACCCTTCAAAGAAATGCAATTTGAAATATACAGTGAACCTCTTATATAAATATATGGTATAAAATTTAAAGTTTAATTAACTCTAAAATAAATGTTTAACCCCTATTACTTAATACCTTCGAGGATTTTAAAATTTATAAAATAGTCGCTGTTTAAATATATATCTTTCATTTTATACGTATATGTGATTAGTTTTAGTATTAACGTTACAGTAAAATAAAATGAATAAAAAAACTAATAAGAGTAATAGAACACTATTAGATAGCATTATACAATTATACAATAATAGATGGTTAAACTGAAAATGAAAGGCCTTACCACCAAATAAATCTAGTACAAAAACACTTCTATTGTTGTAGTTATTCCAACCAGGTTTTTACTTTAAAATTACTTTATTTAAAATTCTTGCTATGTATTTTTAAGTTTTTAACAGTATCAGTAATTACCAACGTCATTTGCAGCCTCGCCGCCCAGCATTGGAGCGTTTGGAAGCGGTGGGTAGACGGCGTTAACGTGCCGTCGTCTCCAGACGATGAGCACCAACGGTCTTGCCAAGAGCGATATAAAGATTTCGAATATCAACCAAGTCAGTATTATGCATCTCATATTTGAATAAAATTATTATTCGATATGTTTATTTTCTATTTTAAGGTTTTTCAAACCAATGATTTCGCAAAGTCACACGTCATAGTTCATATTTCAGTCGACCAATTGGCATTGAGCCAACTTCATTAGTCAATGAAGTATATACCTAATATACACCTTAATTTGGAATATTGAACCCATCAGTGGTGACTTTGTAATCTATTAAGATATAACTAAAATCTAACTATAAAGAAATAATCATAAAGTAACTTTAAAAATGATCGTGGGTGCTCGGGGTCGATCCTGCCACATATACCAGTGTTTTTTTTTTGTTTTTAGCATTTCACATATACATTTGTTTGATGCAAATTATCATGACAAAACTTGTATACATTGTGAAGAAATTCAAAGGTGTATGTGAAGTCCATTTATCTGCATTGGGTCAGTGTAGTTGACTAAGCCCTAAGGTGATGATGATCACGAAAAACAAACTTATAATTATAAATTAATAAATATTAGACAATAATATATGAGCGTCCTATGTGTTAGTTTTGATTGACACATACTCGTTCGAAGGTGCACGATCTTGCTCTCCTTTGGTCTTTCTTTCTCATTATTGTATTGTATTGTTTGTTTTGTAAAAGTATAATATAAAATATAATAATGTTTTATTAATAGCTCTAATTCTAGCAATTCACACTCAAATTTTATTCCCCACTAATATCATAAATCTTTTCTATATCAATATACAATAACGAAAGAATTGAAATAAGTAATTTTATAATTAGTTGCCACTCAGAATTCTGATCAAATGGACATGCAACTCTCAAACAACAGTTCAGCCCTTACCATCAAGTAATATGAAGTTGGATAAGGTTTAAATAAATTCAAATTTTTTAAAAGCTTTTATTTCAAAGTCATTCGAATTCTTATAAAACTTGATACAAAAATTTATTCATTATTAATTGTAAAAGTAATAAAAATAGTTAAACATTAAGAATGCAAGTATTTAATAATGTATATCTATCAAAATGAAATCAAAACTTAATTTAATCAAAACTTATGATTTAAAATACAAAGCTATTGGAAGCTTACAATGATACTTAATCTAATATGCAGTACTTATAAAAACAGAAAAATAGGCGTCAATAACGAAATCCTTTTATAGTAATTAATGTATAAATGGGCATTTTAGAATAACAAATATAAAAAATTTGGTGCCAAATTTAAAACTTAATTTAATTACGATCTTTTGATATATTATGATATGATCGAACAACATTTTTGATGATAGGTTGTATTTTGATTTTACATTTTTCATGCAATTATAAATTTATATTTATCAAAGAGACGTGTATCAAATCTATGAAAGGATTTTTAAATTATGAAAAGTGTTGTACTGTATTCTACTTAATATACCATATATTATAAAAAAGAAGGTTGAAAAGGAAAACAAAAAGTAAAAAACATGTGAGAGCATGGCTGAATTTTTTAAAATTTACATATAGAATTTTTAATTTCCATATCAAAATGAATTTACAAAATCAGTGTAAATACTATCGACCTAATGCATACTAACGTAACTTTACGAAACGACATGAACTTATAAAAACTGAGCCACACTCACATTTTACAGCGTTAGAGTATCAGGATCCAGATTATGAGTAGAATCAGCAGGAACCACACCAACCAGGAAATTCTACCACGTTGCTCAACTTCGTCTACTACCTCCCGCGCCTCCACTCCCATTTCTGTGAAACAAAAATGTCATTATAGAAAATTTGAAACCATAAAAAAAACCGCAAACACGTGTTCGTCTCAATTGATTAAAATTACGAAATTATTGAATCACTCGAAGTCTTAAATCACTTAAATAGATGTAATTCTAAATAACTTACCCAAAACACTGTCCATGATGGAACTGCTCGTCTCTCGAGACTCCAACAGATTTAATTTGTGTTTAAAGTATGATAGGTAAGTTTATTGTAAAACTGCCGCGAAGTCTGAATGCGAGAATTACATATGTATTATTAATCTGAATTAATCTAACTATAGGTAAACTAAACAATATTTTAATCGCAGTTCTTGTGCGAAAAACAAACATGAGGTCAGAGTGATGTGTCTTCGCCGGGCTCCTGGTGCAGTATGTGGTCGAAAGGCTTGCAAAGCGTTAGCTCAGCTTTTCGTTTACACTCAACGACCGCATCCGATTTATATATGTTGAAGTTCGTTATGATGGCTGAATATCAAGCACATTTGATAATTTAAATAATACTTTGATAATGTATTATTTTATTATCAATATAATTATATCTAATTTCAATTTTATATGAATATTACATGTTCACATTATTGTGTATGTATTGTAACTTCACTGAATTGAATTTATTTTTTAATGTTCTTCATATCCGTGTATTATTACAATGTAGCGTAATTTTACGGCAAACAAGTAATTTGAACTAACTTATTTTGCTAAATGAGAATGCGTCCAAGAAATGTCCAATATCATATTTCTTATTGTTTTTATTAAGGCGCAGCTAGATGATTCACTATTATGTGACCGTACCGAGCACTATCCGTCCCAATCGAATTTTCTGTATTAAACTTAGTAGATTTTAGTCACTATTAATAACTAATGGTTAAGGTGTCAACACGTCAGCGTTTGTTGCAGATCTAGGTTCGATACCTGATTTAGTCAATTATTCTTATGTTATTTTTGTTTTTATTATATTATTTTGTTGGCGTTTGCTCTGAATTTTAAAAACAAATTTATATTCTTTTGTCAGAGAATTATTTTTTAAAGGTTTCCTTTTTTTTTATTTCTGTTTATCATCTTTTAAGCGATTTATCATTGCTCCGCCTTATTATTGAGTGTTATCGCTTAAATTTCAAATTTAACTCAATAAAGCACATTAAAGAATTTACGACAAATATATTTTTACGTTGCGGATTCGCCTTAAAAATTATTTACTATCGCTACTCGACTGATGATATAATATAATCTAGGCCATAGCAGGGAGACCGCCCACCAGCGTTGTGATATGGTTGTTGTGATGCGTTGCACTTTTTACATGCGTAGGCGCAATCATGATGCACACCTTATCTCAGCAAATAGCCAATGATCACTATAACATATAAATGATGATTTGTCGAAAGCAATATTAAATATAAAAATTAAACTTAATACATAAATGAGATAGTCATGAGATAACAAGGAAGTTTTAGTGTTACTTCCTAATTTTGTAGTAATGTTTTGAATTATAGATTTTATTACATTTTCAATGTTTTTCAAAATCGAATTGTGATTGTTTAAAAAAATATATTTAATAAAATATTGAATATGTTCTGTGTGGTTGATCTCTAAAGTTCTGAATACGACTACATTAAAAACACCGGTTTGAACTGCTGTAATATTAATTTATTGTTTTAATATGGATGTTAGAAGAAAGGCTTTGTAGAGAAAAATACGAGAAAGAAGTATGGAAGTGATAAACTATTTTGCTTGCGAACTTATTGACCTATATAGGCTTGCAGTGTACACTGCTACAATACTCAAATATCTATATTATAAATACACATTTCAAATCTTTAACCAACCACAGTCTAATATTAATATTTTGTATGTCTTAAGGTACGATGCTATAAATTTGGATCAATGGAATTAGAAATAGCCAGAAAATCTTTGTTTTTTATATAATTTTTCATCTCAAATTACATCTTGTATAGAAACTAAACCACTGTGACGAATAGCAAGGCTCACATAACATAACAGGAAATATTTTTTTTAACACCCACCTAACCCAAAAAATAGTTTCATACAGTATTTGAAATGCTGTAATACACTGTAAAAAGTTCTGCAATACCTGTTTTATAATGCACAATATGAAGCGCGTATTGAAAAAAAATATATTGTCACGGTATCTTAATATATGTAATATAAAATGTACAAAGATATAGTAATAGTAGCGCTCTAAATATATCTATAATATCGCTAAATAATGAACGAACTGATGGGAACAGCAGAGATTCTATAAAGATGTCTTCAATGCGCTAAATCAAGTGTGATTTTGTGAATGGATAATGGCATGAAACATTTTACTAATTATTCTAAGTATTGGGTACATACGAGTACATAACCAAAACCAATACAACATACTTAACTTAGTCATATTAAAGTTTAACATTATTGAAACATCGTAAATTTTATATTATTTCTCAATTATCGATGCAAATCGAATATGAAGTTTCGGCTTCACAAGCTTCACAAAGTATATACCTAACATTTTGCTTATTGCTTAGAGTATGAGCAAGATACATTGGTATTTAGCGAAATACCAATGTATTTCGCTCATACTCTAAGCAGTATTAGCCAATACTCTACATATTTTAGACAGATATGTATTACACTAAAAAATCTTTACTATTCAACATATTAGCAAGCAAGAAATCATTAAGTTTTCATATTTAACTTTCATAAAATCGGAAGATGTAAGGGGAGTTAACATTGCACAGAAGTTCCCTAACCAACTTCAGACTGCGTCGCTCCTATAAATATTATTTCTATATTTAATTCACAATACACCATGACTTATTACAATTATAATTTATGTTAAAACCTCAATACTTTCGAATGGAAATTGACATTGATTGTATGTGATGGTATAATATTATAAATTAACTCGATTCAATTAAAATTAAACTGTATGTTACAATTATATTGAGAAACTCAAGAAAGTTATGACTGGCGTTACAGGGTGTTTGCATAATTTCGTATTAAAATACGTGTGATCATCTGGAAAATATAAAATTGTAATATAATAGCATGATTAAAACTAGTGTGATTTAATTACATTAAATACAAAAACCAATGCATAGTTTTAAATTTAACATGCTTTCATTAGTGTTGTTAGTAAAATCCACAGATCAAATTATACATATTTGTGATCTGCGAATGAAATGGTTGGTTAATGGATGTTAATGCTGTATTGTGTGTGTAATTTTTTATTTATCATTTGGCATACATCTTTTATTAAACAGATGTTCAAACACGAGCAAAAGGTAATGTATAGTTCTTTTAGGAATTTCTTTCTCCAGAAATAGGTCAGTAACAGGTGTTCTGAACGAACTACATATTATGTAAACTTAGACTTATAATTTTTAATTAAGTAATTGCCCACTGCAATTTTCTTCATCAATCAAATATTCATATACATGAGATAATTATTACTGTATGTGTAATTTTAGGTTTAACATGATTTCTGAAATTTGACACATTGACAGTATAAAGTGAGATCATGCTTTAACAAATATAAATAAAATTTGTATTTGACAAATATAAATAAAATAACAAAATAATAAAAATATTATTATATACGCGTAATAGGTTTTTACTTATGTAATTCTCGTTTTGTATGGAGATTTTTAACTCTATTGCTTTTTTTGCTTTAATGTAATACAACATGAAACCGTTAAACACAAGTTAATAAATGTTAATTAAATGAACATTTGTTGAAAAAAATGATTAAATACAGTTTCAGTCAATAAAGTATAAATAACTAATGTAAAAAATGCGAAAGTTATAAGTTTATTTATTTATTTATTTACAAGTATGTTACTCATTATCTATAATCTATAAAAACAATATTTTTTGATCATTTGTAAAGATAACATTAACATACTTCACGCTTATATTTATTCCTTAACTTCGTTTTTAATTTGTTATTTTGAGGCAATGATAACAATAATTCAAAGAACTGCGACCTGGCGGAAAAACCATGTAGTTTTTATATTTTTAAATTAATTTAATTATTTATATGTACGTAACAGCATCATTTAAATATATTGTTCTTATGGTATGTGTGTGTGCATGCCTCTGTTATTGTTATAAGTCATAACAAATACGTTACCGAGAAGTCAAGACCCAAATAGGTGATTAAAAATATCTCGGGTCTATACACATGGCCAGAGAAAAGCACGTCCTAAGGGCTAATTCCGCAATTACACCACGGCTAAACTGAAATTGTAGTTGCTTTAGACCAACAATTTAAATAAATAACTTTAACCATTTGAAACTCAAGTTATGAAGAATTATAGGTATACCTAAATTTCTGCACAATCACGATGTAGAATTTGTATAAGATAAAATGATTTAATTGATATGACATCATTATTTGTAGTTTATTAATATGTATGATGTCGAAAGTTGAAAGTCTGAATTGTATTTTTTTAATAGCTTTTTTTTCATTTAGTTACATTTAACTTTTTATCTACTACATAATTGAATAGTTGTTTTTGCATTGTATTTAGACTATATAGTGAAATAATAGATAACTATTAAATCTCACCGTTTCATTAATTAAATTAATAAAACAATCATGCATATAACATGTCTTCGTGAAATTTGCACCTCAATTGAATATTTTTTTTTCTTTTAAACTACGTCATTAGTTGGTGTATTGAGATGCGTGTATATATTTCATATAGTTGAAATTCTCGGTTTTTATAAAGGGACATTTCAAGGTCTATTATTATTTTGCTAACCTAAGTATAGATGGTGTTGAACATAAAATACCTACATTTTTCTCGAACTGTGTGCATGTAAGTTCCAATTTGATTCCCTTCCACATTGATTTCAAACGTGTGTGAAACATGCATCGAGTCAAACAGCTAAAATTTAGGATTCAGATTTTTGATGACATTTATATATATTTATTCAGCTATTGATGGAGCAAAATAAACTTTGACTTGTCTGCCACAAATGGCGTTTTTTTTTCATACAAATATGTTAAATTCACAGTCTCATAAATTTACAAGTATATTCACCACTGTAATAACTTCTAATATAATAAAAAAAAGTTGACTGTTAAAAATGTACCACAGTTTATAATATTATAATAATTCTTAAATATATTCGCCAGTGTTATATTGTGTTTTTAATAGGAAAGATATATTCTGCCGTCGAAATAAATTCTTATGTCGTTCCCTTGACCTTCCAGATCTAATCATCCCTATATAAAATTACACAAGAATCTGTTTAGCTGTTTTTATCGGATTTTCTGGCAAAAATGTATTTTATTTTAGTAAAAATTCACCCATATATAATTCGCCGGGTCGCAAACTTAATCATACATTTATGACTTAATATTATACAATATTTTATAGCTTACAAAGATCCTTTCTGTATATTTGCATGCAATTTGTGCAATTGTAATATGTACGTGCGTATTTGTATATATGTGGAGACATATGTACAGATACATACGTACGTAATATTACATAATTGGAGGATTATTTAAAAACAAATCATGTCACGAATTCTAAGTACTTTGCTTTTCTACATTATTTCTATTATTATTTAAAAAGAAATAAAAGATAAATATTTGTACATTTAGTGAATAAAAAAACATTTTGAAGATACCTGTACAATTTATACCAATATATAATATACATATGTATGTGTATACATAACGCCTGAAATGCTATGTTAATAGTAATAAAAGTAAGAGTAATAAAGAATAATAAACAAAATTATAAATACCTAAATATCTATTAAATATTTGTAAACAAATTTTACACATTTGAAGTTTTGCTTTGAAGCAGTAAAAATCTTTATAGTTGAAGTGTTTATTCATAGAATATTTTTGATGTTTTTTGTGTTTTTGATTATTTTGTTGATTTTTAAAAACTTTTAAACGGCGCTGACAATTAAAAAAGAAAGACAATTAATCAAAATCAAATTAATTATTCTAAGTAATCCTGTAAGGTATATTATAGGAAAAAAAAATGAAATCGTTAAAAAGGAGTAGAGAACAGTAATTTCCTTATACGGTAAAATTTACAAGATATTTTTATGTTCTTATAAAATAATACTATCTTTTATATTGCGTTAAATCTCCAATGAAAGCGTTCAGCTCTATGCACGTAAAAGCTTTCATGTAGGTTCCACAAAGCTTAATACTTTAAAATGGTAGGTGTAGTAAAAAATACGTTTGACACTTTCAGTTTCATCAAACGAATCCGATTAACAGATGAAGGTCCGCGCGTCAATTTTAATAGCCTTGGCGCTTGAGTTCGGTAAAAGCCCGGGACAGATGAATGCACTGACTCACGTGGAACGGAGGCAACTTGCACACAAAGTGACACTTTTGCAGCAACTATATCGATGCTATGTAGTGATTGGCTGTCTAGATGGAAGATATACGTCACTTTACAATTACATTTCTATATGAAGTAGTAGAAATTTAGCACTTGTTGAAAATTGAATTATTAACAAGACAATTGCACTTAAAGTTATGCTTAGGATATGATAATAAGGGTTTGAATACTTCTACATATTACATACACCTTCATATATAAATAAATAGGTTGGCCTATGAGTTATGTAGTCTACTGGAAAAATCAGTGCGATATTTTATATGATTTGCGATAAAATATTGGTAAGTAAGTCAAACTTTCTCCTATCCCAACTAGATATACAAATACACCAGAATAATAAAATTACCAAAAAAATAAATCTGAGTCAACTTTATCAACTAGTTAATTGATATATCTAAATTTAAATGAAATAAAAATATTGAAATTTCAATGAAAAATGATCTCACGCGTTTGCGCTTAGAAACGAACGCTGCTTATTTGGTTACCTATCGGCACTTTTTTAAAATAAAAATTTCGTTTGGTCTCAACCAGCTGAGTAGGCTAAAGTGATGCGGCTTACTCTTCGTTTCGTAAGAAGAAGGATAATTTACAGCTTAAACGGGGTAATGTGATTTCACTGACGGAAATTAATAATAAATTTTCTGCGTGATTAAAAATATATATTTTTAAATAAACTTTAAAGTAGTTTTTGAATATTTTAGCGATGCATACTGTAAGAATTTCATTTCTTACCTCTCTCTATATATACTAATTACCATCACTGTCTTACATATTTCTGCTGAAATGCCATTGAATTGTTGCAGTTCTGGTGTAAAAGTAAGAAATTACAGTAATATTACGGGGTATTTATTTTTCAGCTAAGATACACCTCCTGCTGGATATAGGCCTCCCCAAAGATCTCCATACTAATTGATCATGCGCATCTAGCATTCAATATCTTCTTGCGATCTATCATCTATCGACGTCGCTTAGTTTTTAGTATGTGCCCACCATTCAAGACTGCCTTCCCTCCCCAACGGTTTATTAAATAATTCAAGTTTATTAAAATATATAACAGTTACGCTCGTGATTTATATACGTATTGCAATTCAAAATTAAGTTGTAATCATTAATAAATACATCTACTTAAAACAAAAAGAAAAAAAAAACTAATTTTACATTGTGGTACAATAACATTTTTTTGACTGACTGTAAATAGTGGATTTTGTGAGAGCTTTAGATTTGAATTTTCGTATTTTTTCACATGGGGGAATTTTCGTAATACCACTGCTCGTCTAGATTATTTGGAACTCTTGCCGGCTATGTTTTGCTTCGTCAGATGGCTACTGGGTCATCTAAGAGTCATATAGCACTGTTTCAACTATGTACTTGTGCTTGAAAGCTATTCTGAAATCAAAGTGGATTGGTCGCAACTTCCGTGGCTGGGGGGCGTCGTCGGTGGAGGAGATTGGGGGAGGTAGTGTAGCCTCCCCCGAAGAGGGCTCCCGTGTATCGGCAGGGGAGCGGAGGCGGGGGGTACCCGGAAGTCGCTTGGCGTTCCCGGGGGCTCCCTACATGCCTAAGAAAGACCATCCCGGAGGTTTTTAGTGGGTAAGCCTCCTCCTTCTGGGGAGGAGAGCCCCACATAACCGCCGGCTCGCCACAGCCGGGGTATGCAAATTTAATGCATTTTCCTCAGGGGAACAAAAAAAAGGGTCTAAAGCTACTATTAGCATTTTATTTGACCTACATATTATATCCACGTGTAATAGTTTTGTAATACATTTATGTGTCACTTTTCCTGCTGATCACATAATAATTAATGAGAAGGTTCAAATTTCTGCATGAATGCCGGCTTTGGCGGATATTATTTAACTCCTCCGCATCCACTGAAAACGAATACATGTTTGATTAAATTATGAGAAACCAAATTTATATCTATTTATACTTAAAATTCAAAAAGGTGGAGATAATTATTTAGTCTTTGGAAACTATATTTGGTTTTGTTTGCTGTAGATATTATTTCAATCCTTTGGCATAATATATTTTAATTACATTACTCAATAAGTCTGAACTTCCCGATTCTTCGCAAAAGATTGTATGCTTCGCAATATCAATAAAGTATAATATTAATATGCAATATTTACACATTATAGGAATAAATTTTACACAACTCTCCACTAAAATAAAATATCGAGTCAATCAAAATGAAAAGGTTAGGTTGAAGATTTTTCAGCTGCGAAAGCAGAATATGGTGAAGTGACAACTGGGGTCAAGCATGTCTACCTATGACTACTCTGAGACTACTCTGAGACGAGTTACATATTTTAGTAAAACATTTTTCCAGATAAACATTTCTTAAGCTCTGGAATTAATCTTTAACTTTGAGATATATCTTGTTCGCAGAAAATGCAAACATAAAGCAATAGTAATAATGTGTGAAGGTTTAGTTCGAGCTACTTTTTCGTACGTGGTTTTGTACATATTGTATCGGATTATATTTTAATAATACTAAACTCTATAACTGATAAACTCGTGTAAATAATAAAAGAATATAATCGATTACTTAACACTAGACATAACAAAGTACCAGTTGATTCGAGAGTCCCTTTGAGCAAAGAATAGGTTACTTACTCCACAGAGGAGTGCTCGCATCGTTGTTGATATAATCCGTCAGACTCATTAAGCACTGTAGTTACGTTCAAACAAACACTTTGGATCTATCCTTTAACAATCAAATGCACCGTTGATGCCTCGATTTTCTTTTTCCTTCATTGTACCACTAAATACCGCAGAGAACATCCCTGGAATCGTTACTCTTAAAATTTTCTATCAAGGTAACTTAAACACTCCTCTTATTTGACGTTCTTACCACATTAGAATAATATTAATATGCTTAATTAAACTTGTCAGACAAATCCCGAGATATACATAGAAACACGACAGACTTTACACATTGACTTTAAAACAGCTCTTATATAGCTCGTAATACACTTATTCGTGAGATCCAAAATTATGTTTGTTTATTCTCCATTATTTCGAAACAAATAAGAATTGATTCAGTATAATCACATCAAACCCTTTAATAAAGTGATTTTATATAGCATTGAAAATTAAGATTTGAAGCATAATGCACGTAAGACAAATGAACTTGTCTCTAATCAAACAAATTGAAATCTATTGGACTGTTGGCTCAATGCCCGAGTCTTACACTTTTCGATAACATTTATAGGAAAATTCATTGCAACTAATATAAAAGTAATGAACCCAAAAACATGTATTGTACCGAATTAACCTAAACAGTACTCAGTATACAGTGATAATCACATTAAAAAAAACACGAAATTAAAAAGTGAAAAAGTGAAAACGAGTCTAATAGAGTCTAAGAAAGCCAGAGGTCGCCTTTATCCTCCGATTATCATATTTTCTCTATTATAGGTTCATTTAATTTCTACATTGTATGTTCGTTTACCAATGGATTATTTAAGAGTCATTTGAAATATAATTTCAATTCAATCTTTATTTTCCGTCAATAATTACTTGGTCTATCAATAAATGATCAATGCCACAGAAAAATAACATAGTACTTATTGGAATAGTTAATTACCATATAATTAATCTATATGTGTAGGCTTATTATAATGTATATTTTTAAGCTTTAATAATTTGTTGTTAGATTTGAAGTTTTCATTGAGCTTTATGCTGAAAGGATATTACAAACATGATGTTATTTTATTTTAGATATGAATGATAATTTATTCAAAGTTTAGATAAGACAAAAGTAATACATATTAATAAAATTGAAAAGAAATTTTAGACATAGCTGGTGTACCTTAAATTGGCGCAAGCCTCAAATTTATAGCCATCTGGATAGGTTACAAATTATCATACACCAGTTATATATCGTGTATTTTAAGTTTATTAATCTGTGAGAAATAAGCGTTTTTATAATTTGATTATTATAGTAATTGAGATTCAAGATGATTAACTTTAATAGAAATTATACTTTAAAGAGGATCCCAGTATCTCGTCGTGGTGTCGCCATCGTAAGGGCCACTTCATGTACCTCAGGTTAAAAGTGCAAACGCGGCACGGAAACGCTTGAAAGGATATTTTTCCCAAACTTACTTAGATTTGGTAATAAAAAGACTAGGTAATGTTTCATATGATATGTTTTATGTACTAAAAACTCCGGTCAAGTGCGAGTTGTACTCTCGCACCGAGGTGTCCGCAAATAAGCTTATAGGCGCAACAAATATTTGTTTTATAATGTAACTATAAATTTACGGTTTCCGGATTTATTCCTTTACTTGTACTGCAAACCATTGCTTCATTAATTGCTAAAATTTATTATTCTAAGTCAACGGGAAGTACCCTATAGATTTTAATTCCTTTGCAAGTGTCAAGCAATGTAATATAAATAGAGCATATAATTAATAGATATTACAGGGGTTTCAATATATTTATTTACATGTTTTAATGATATTTTTTGATACTAAGTTACATCATTCAAGATTAAAGGAAAACATATTGTAAGTTTTGATTTTTGAAGCGGATGATACAAAAAAATTAAGATACAACTACAGAACTATAGAACTTTAGATTTTTCCCTATACTTGAGATAAATTGCTTTGTGCTGAATTTCACAATTCTTTGTAAACGGGAACTTCCCCATAAATTTATTGTCAATATATAAAAGATAGGTGTTTTAAGTATAATTAACTTTTACATATATTTATTAAAAAAAAACGATTATTATGTCGTTTTTAAAAGATAGTATAAGTACACAGTATAAGTATCAATAAATAACTCGGTTTTACATTCACACCAAATTGCATAAGTACGCGCTTTAATCTAGAATGTAGACTAGCGGTTAGCCTGTTGTTGTTATCATTACTTTTTTATGGTAGTCTTGACTTACTTTTGAGCTGAATTTAAATAAATTCTTTAGGATTTGAGTTTAAAGACGCCGGCTACCATGACACAAGTTCCCCACCTAATTCGGTGCTGGAGGTTATATTTTAATTGAGCCATAAAACTTATTTCATTTGTAATTATAATCTATGTCTATTTACTTCTTGTTCAATAAAGATTTATTATTCTTATGTCGCTTAACACTACGCGTTTTTATAAAATACGGTCTTTAAAAGGTGCGCGCGGTGATATTAGATTCAAAGCTTAGAGGCCATTTAAGCGAAATTTTGTGAAAGTGTGCGTGGAGTGTACCAATTGGGTCTAATCTCTAATTACCCGACGAGAAATGCAGTACCCTGTAAATGCACTAAAACTATTTTAGATATTTTGATATATTTGGATATATCGATTTTGGTGGTAATTAGAACCAGTCTATGGATATGACTCCGGTCACCTGCCTTCTTAAATCTTAAACCTCTCATTCAAATATTTTGGATATTTCGATATATTTGGATATATCGATTTTGGTGGTAATGAGAACCAGTCTATGGATGTGACTCCGGTCACCTGCCTTCTTAAATCTTAAACCTCTCATTGAAATATTTTGGATATTTCGATATATTTGGATATATTGATTTTGGTGGTAATGAGAACCAGTTTATGGATGTGACTCCGGTCACCTGCCTTCTTAAATCTTAAACCACTAACTGATTTAAATACTTCAAGTGATGACTTGCTGCCACTAAACGGGTCCTCCAATAAAATATTATTATACATATAAATAAATAGCGTTTTATCACACATAAACAAATATTGCTTAAAATAAATATATATTAACAACCGTGAGTAAGGTAAAAAGGTATTTATTACAGCAAATTTCTACCCTCACCAATACTCGAACCGGAAACCTGAAAATATATTGATATACTAGCTGGCCCAACAGACGTTGTCCTGTCAAATGTCTCAAATGTCAAATGTCTCAAATGTCACGTTGTCTCACGTTGTCTCAAATGTTTTTAAATAAATAATTTAGCTGAAAAACAATATCTATATGACCGTATTGTGAATCTAAACCATTCTCAAGCCCCCTGGAATACACACAAAAAATTTCATCAAAATTGGTCCAGTCGTTTAGGAGGAGTTCAGTCACATACACACGCACACAAGAAATATATATATTAAGATTTGGACTTCTCCAGGAAATAAGATGACCATGAGCAATCGTGTATATATATATATATATATATATATATGGCTAGTTGGTTGTGTCTGTGGGGAACTTCCCGGTATCTCATCAAAATCTCATCAAAATTTGTAGCTATAATTAATTATAATTAATCACGGAAGTGATACATGACCATATTGAGTAATAAAATGAAAACAACGATTAAATATAGTTTTTGGAAGGTATATGTTTTCATAATTTACGTTAAAAATGGGAACACTTATATAATCATCTCTTTTTCGTTAGTCTGTCTGTCAAGACTCTTTTTTGAGCTATTCATTAAGTCAATATTAAATACTCAGGACAGCCTTACCGATATGCCTATTCCAGAAGATATTCTAGAGGTCTTTTATACTTCCATTGTTTCGCATATATAAGCGAATCTAAACGTATAGTTTATTTACGATAATCTAGAATCGTGCTATTTAGCAACATGCAATGTTATATGCGCAGGTAAACGAAAAATTCGAAAACCGCCAGTTTTTATTTGATCACGGAATAATATAATAAATATAATTACCGACTGTACGTTATGTGAGTAGCCCTCATGTCTGATATTACTCATGGTCTGACTGAGCCTGAAATATTATGCATTTTTTTAATTTGCGACTGTTTTTAATGACATTAAGATAATTTTATTTATATAAAAAAATAAATTAACTGAAATAATATTTGAAATGCTGGTAGGTAAACATGCGAAAAATAAGTTAATTTCGGGTGTGATTCAAATCCACCTCTCTAACAACCCGCCTTGATTAATTTGATCACAGAGAATTAATCAATTAATTGTATTATTTTACTTTGCCGCGCCAAAATATACTTTATTCACTGTTAATACTTTAGTATTTTTAATTAGCATACAACCTCGTTACTAAAAATCTTGTAGATGTATATTATGGAAGCAATTCATAACATGGATATTTTGCACAACTGTACTTCAGAGGTATTTATCAAATTAAGCAAAATATACTAAACGAAGTAACGGTATCGAAAATAAAAGTACGACACAATTTGTTTTTCCGTTACCATGGTATTCCTTTGTCAATGTACGTTGTTGTTGTTGTCATGTCAATATTCCTTGTTAACTCGTGTCTAACAATATACAGTCCAGTTTGTTCAGTGAAAAGTGTTTTCGTATTAAACCCAGGAGTTAAGTTTATTGTAAGTGTATTATTACTTATTAATTGAAGACGTATGATATACATTTTTATAAACATAATTTCTTCAATACTTATATTTTTAAAGTTTCAGTGATAATATTATGTCAATGATGTAATATTGGTTTCAAGATTACCTAAAATAGGAATTCAAGAAAAAAATGGGCGATGAGGAACCCGCCACATTAGACGGTCAATTTGTGGAATTCGCCAAGTTGTTAGACAACAAGAGATCTGGCACTACCATCAGTCTGTATCGCTCTGATTACTGGATGAGGCAGGCGAAGATTATAGACGATAGGAAAATCACTATGACGGACACTGGAATATTATTCAATAAATTCAGGTCTCATTCTATCTATTATCATAAAATATCAGATTTGTTGAAAGAGCTATAGCAGCTTCCCATACATCATTTTATTTAAAAATAAAGTAAGCGACTATGAATGAAATATACCTTGTTTAAAAGAACATGTATTGCTGATTAATAAGAAAATAAAATCGTAATTTAAGGAAACCAGGTTTTTGAGCAATTTCGCATAGAAGTTTTATAGGTTATGCCTTTATTAACCATATTATTTTTCGCCACAACAACAAAAACGCAACAGATTTAGTATATTCATACATATGTTACAATTAACACACAAAATTCGTGTGCTCACAGAGGATCTGCCGTGGCTACGACCGCGACCACTCATTTTGGCTTCAGAACCTTATAAACAACAATATCCAAGAAACAGGCCAAAATCAGAATCCTTAAATACACCGAAATCACAAAAGCAATATCACAGTCTGAGTCGTATTATTAGTGGCGAAAACAAGAGTCCTTAGGCAGTCCGGGTCAAACATTATAAAGAAAACAGGGGGAAAGCAGCGAAAACACACATAACACACTCGAGCGTTGGTGCAAGGGAGCTGAGTGATGAAAAATAAAAACGAAACGTCAATCGTTGTATTTTTTTGATAGCTCTGGAGTCTCTAGAGTCTCTAAGCCAGCGCCCATTTTCATGTTAATTGCCAAAAAAGGTTTTTAATACTGAATTTCATTTAAATAATTTAAAAGGGTTATACACAAAACACTCGAAAAAGAAAACGCACAAATTAAAAGTCACGCAATCGATTCAAAATGTTATAATTTTTATATTATCGCACGCCCGTGACTTTGCCTACGTCAACTACCTCGCGGAAAATTATATATAAAGCAAAACAAAGCTAGTTTTGAATAAAGTTGATAGTTATTTGTCGGTAATACTCTAAATCATCAAAATTAATTCAGTAGCATTCAAGTGAAAAGGTTATAAACAATAACTATGTACATTTATACTTGAAATTAATAAGTCAAGACATATAATAAAGCTTATTTAAATACCAACTTATCAAAAGAATAACACAAAAGGTAAATTTCACTTCTGTAGAATTTATCTTTTCTGTAGACATGATATCTGCAGAAGAGATTTCTACAGGAGAGACAAACGAAACAAAAAAAAAATAATGCATACAAAATTTTAACGTTAGAATCTTAACAATGGCACAGTTATAAACTAGTTCTTAAATCACATAATGCCAAAGTAGTTTAACATAAGAAATAGTCATAATTACTGCAATAAATCACTAAGAAAAAGATGCACTGATGTTTGACAAAAACTTGTGTATTTAATTATGATAATATTTTATCAAAACGTATAGGACTTTCTTCTCAGCATTCAACCGGCGACTGATGCGTGACTCAGTGTTACCAACACAAAAAATAAAAGTTGAATATGCGATCTGTTACGAAAAAATAATCGTTTATTTTTTAGTCTACAGGAAAGATGTCAAAATTTAGAACAACATTTTTATTTATTTTAAATGAATAATTAACACACTTATTTCTGAAAATCTTCATTAAGTGTGTACCTACATACATACATGTCATTATAATAAAAATACCTGTTATTTTAAGACCACAAAAGTATTTTTTATTGCCCTCCAAAGATCTGTACTCAGTATCTGAACAGTCTACAGGAGGAGAATTTTATAATGATAAAGTTAAATTTAAATAACTAATTGAATATTTTTATTTTTCCTTTTTTTGATAAATTAGATGATTTTCATAAATTAGAAAACTAAGCAAGTTAAGTAAATACTAAGTTAGCGTTAAAGTAAGTGAACGCTTTTTTTTTAATTTTTGTGTATGACCCAAAATCATCAGAAACATTTAAACTTCATATTTTACAGCAAACATTAATGATTTTAATATTGCAAAAAATAATTATTTAGTGTGACAGCCTTGTACTAAAACATCGTCATGGCGGAAAAGTAAAATAGCTACTTTTAATTAATTACTTTTTAATCTGGCCTTACCTAAATGTGCCAAAATCATCAAAAATAGTTTATGAATATTTTATAATCATTGGTTGCTGTGAGTTCTTAAGACGCTTTCAAAAATAGTGAATAAAAATCTGTCATAGTTCTTCAAGTACTTTTTTCATAACTGTTCTATTCTTGTTGTACTTGTTTTGTTCTTTGAATGTATAATTACTGATTTGATATAATGAGGATATAATTTAAATAACAATATTGTTTTCAGCAAGAGCGAACTAACTTTTGAGGAGTGGCTGGAATTTTTGACTGATCTTTGCGAATTGAAAGAGCTGGATGAAGAGCTTATAAAAGAAACACTCACTAACTGCGGCTTGCCAGGACAGACGCCAGTTCTGGTGCCTCATTATAGGGATTTCTTCCTAACTTACAAACCCAAAGACAAAACTATGCCTTTATAATACTTTGATAGACGTTATTTAAGTCTTACCATTTAATTCTAGTTTCATATTTCGGAAAATTGGAAATAAACATGAAAAATTACAAATAATGGAATCTAACTTTTATTTCTAAGAAGGTAAATGAGTAAGCTGTTTGTCCTTAGGCTTTTGTAACTAGTTGAAGAATCAGTCTTATACGATGTAAACTGTTTCCTATTTTCAAAAATAAAGTGAGGAGATTAATAATTTGACTGTATGTTTTTGTTTGTATCTTTGTTATACTTTTATTTCATCAATTATGAATTGATATTGACGACTTTTTTAGGATATGTTTCAAAGTGATCCAATATAATTTTGTTTTCAAATAAATTTGAGCTAGATTTGCGTATTTTGACGAAATCAACACATTAACTATAATATTAAAAAGAACAAAAAACTAACTTCATAATTAAACACACCTTCAAACAAAATTAATCAAAAAATTATAATATAAAATTTTCATTACTTCAAAGAACATTTAACAGAATTATTGATGCATATCCATATGGCTAAATTATAAATAGCTAAGCAGGAAAATATTATCATAGAAATTGACGATAAGATCTATCTTATCTTCCTTTTTTATGTTAATATTTTTCTTTATATTAGTATCAAATAAATATGGGTATGAAATTTCATATCTGCTAAAACTAGGAAAAATCAATCAACCTTGCTAAGACGTAAGGTTCCTTAGTCGGATTTTGTTTTGTTTCTAGCGGAAACGTAATGAGTTAAAATTGCAATGATTTTTGTAGTTAACATAAGCCAAAAACCTATCAAAACAAACTTAGCCAGACCCACTGCGATGAAATTAAACGGCGTAAACTTTACCGACCTACACTGGATTTACCAAAGTTAGATAGTTAACTAAAGCCCAATCGTCCTAACGTACTCACCTCAGTGTGATGATTAGTTATAAATATAAAGTTCAGATGTCCGTACTCATTTCAGTATTTCCTTACACATTTCTATTATTGTATTTACACTCATAGTCGCTATCCTTATTTTAATAAAGACAGCAACTTGACTACGAGTACTTCTTATTCTAGTTCCTTATACTATGTGTCTTTTTTAACGAGAATATGTTGTACACACGATTCATATATTTTGCCTTGCATTATATTCATCTCATCGTAATCACTCAATCTTCACTCAAAAATATTACCCTTATTTATCAGCACAACTGTGATTGTTTACTGTTGTACAAAACCATATATAAAAATTTCGGTTTCAAAATATAAAAAACGGACAATATTGTATAATGCAACCGTGTAATAAGAATGTAAATAAAGGCGAGTGGTGATACTCGTAGGTAGGTGAGAACACTAAGTTTTTTTTTAAGAACTTATACAACGACGCATGTTATAATTATCCTTTTTTTTTGTTTTTACACGTGGATATAATGTAGGTCAAATAAAATGCTACTAGTAGCTTTAGACCCCTTTTTTTTGTTCCCCTTAGGAAAATGCATTAAATTGCATACCCCGGCTGTGGCGAGCCGGCGCTTATGTGGGGCTCTCCTCCCCAGAAGGGGGAGGCCTACCCACTAAAACAGGGGAAAACCTCAGGGATGGCCTTCCTCAAGCATGTAGGGAGCCCCCGGGAACACCAAGCTACTTCTAGGAACCCCCAGTCTCCGCTCCCCCGCCGATACAGGGGAGCCCTCCTTGGGGGAGGCTACAATACTTCCCCCAATATCCACCACCGATGACGCCCCCCGGCCACGGAAGGGGCGTGGTCCCTTCCGGGTCGCCGCATCCGCTGGCGCGATTTCCTCGCGCCCGCCGGCGACCCACGGCGATGTTATAATTATCCTAACTCTAATATTCAATATTTTTTTTATAAACATTAACATAGGTAAATTAAAACAGAATAGATTGTTAATTTATACTGTATTAACAAATTTATTTTACAAATTAATATAATATAGCGCCACCTGTAAAGTTGTTTGATATAAATATATTGTTTTGGTGTAACAAATAAAACCGTTTTTGCAGAGACCATTTGCAGAATAACCGCCATTTATTATCTGCTATCTTAACTAGGCTTACGAAAAGCTAATGTATTTAACAAAGAAAAATAATCATAAATTTCGTTTATTTAATGTAAAATACGATAACAATAGATACACATTAACATAGAAAACAAGATGCATTTAAAAACTAAAATGCGGTGTTTAGTAAATTTTCTACAAATATCATGTTATATAATTATATTCAGCGATACAAGATACGCCATCTACAATGATTATTAAATTCACAGAAATTCATACAAAGAGTTATCAATCTATCCTTCCCTTATTCATCTACGACAAATTAATATATGTACAAACTATTATCAGTAATTGAGTGCGAAATATAAAGAAAAGAGCATTCAAAACGACCTTTAAAATGTATTAGACAACTTTTAATATGATGACTAATTTCTATTACGAATTATTAATCCTTTTACACGTCGATAGCTGATTTTTGAGCGCTCTGATTTTTTATATTTGATAGGCGACTTACAAATGTACCACCTAAGTCCGTGTACACCTGTATATATATATATATATATAATATATATATATATATATATTATATATATATATATATTATATATATATATATATATATATATATATATATATATATATATATATACATGTATACACTATACTACCAACCTGACGCTAAGTGGTTACAGTTTAATAGGTAAAAATCTGCAACACCACTATACGTTGGCAACATGTGACACAAGATATAAAGTGACAGTACCTAACAATTTTATGATACAC
Organism: Scirpophaga incertulas; assembly: GCA_036419045.1. Lineage (NCBI taxonomy): Eukaryota > Metazoa > Arthropoda > Insecta > Lepidoptera > Crambidae > Scirpophaga > Scirpophaga incertulas. The sequence continues at coordinate 10,480,319 of CM071626.1, read as the reverse complement.
TATAGAGCAGTAAAAAATATTCTTGTAGATTTTAGTAAAGAAATGAATTGCACTTACATATTTTTATTGTAATAAACCATAAAATAATGTTTTTTTTTTGCTGGTGTTCTGTTGGTATTTTTAAAATGTTTTTACCTAACTTTTTACGAATACAATGATTGTCATCATTTCTTGAGAGGTGAGATCTTATTTTAATATATATTTTTTTTCAATTGCTAACCAATGTATATTATACTAGCTGACCCGCGCCCACTTCGTTGGGCATAATATTAATAATCCCCGAAGCGAGCACGAAAGCGAACTGAATTAAACCCGAAGCCATCGCGCGCCGTCCGCTGATGATGATGATGATGATGATGATGATGATGATGACACTCAACAATAATGTGGCTTTCTATTGGTGAAAGAATTTTAAAATCGATGATGATGATGATGATGATGATGATGATGATGACACTCCGCAATAATGTGGCTTTCTATTGGTGAAAGAATTTTTAAAATCGGTTCAGTAGATCCCGAGATTACCCCTTACAATTTACAAACACACAAACTTTACTTCTTTATAATATTAGTATAGATCATACCAATCTGAATTATTAGCTGATATGATTTCAAAAAATAAAAACTTTTCCGTTGCATACTCATGTTGAAACGTCAGAAATAAACACTTTCAGATGTTATAGGTAAAAAGAACAGTATATTTATGCCGGTACCACGATGCACAATAACCAATAAAGTGTTGTGTTTTCAATGTGTTGCACGCACAGAACGCTACATTTTGTATTCGGGATACGATTACAAACACGCTACGCACGCTTACGCTTTGCTCGTGTGGACTTACATATATTTAAGAAGTATGAAATTACATTTTAAATAAATTTGGGAGCACGGGATATTAGGGACGGGACCAGGGATAGTGAGAAGGATGACATGTTGATAGATGACGATTTGTATGCTACTTTGATTATAAAATATTTAGTTGTTACAATTGTGTTTCTTAAGCGTTTGACTGTTCTGTATATGATTGTTTATTTACATGTAAAAATAAAACAAAAGGAGGTTGACATGAGGCCTAACGGGCCTGAATCTTTCGGCCTGGCATTTGTAAGTAGTTGCCAATATGAAGTTTTTTTGCAGATGTGGCTTACTGTAAACCATACAATGACTCCTATTTATGTTGGGGTCCGGCAACACCTGGGCAGGTGCTGTATAAGCATTGCCCACCTGTTCGGTTCAGTAACCCACTGCGTGAGTACTCTAGAAATAAAAATTAATCTGTATTAGATGATATTATTTGAAACAAAGTGGTAAATATATTTTAATTGACTATGCAAGTTTAACTAACTTTGCAAGCAAGACTACTATTCAGCTACTATGAGTTTATACTACTAAGAGTTATATATTTAAACTGTACAATGTATACCTAGCCAGGTCATGTTTTTTTATAAGCATTTATTAATATATTAACAATCAACAAAAAAAAGTTTGAAATGGAGGAATCACGTTTAATTTAAAAATAAAAGATTTGAACTTAACTCGAATCGTTAAAATAAGTCAATCCACACAAACCACTGAGAAGGCAAATCGGAAATATGCACTTATCCTTTTCTAGATTGCATAGTCAATAAACTTTTTGTCATTGTTTTCGATAGGCTTGGCAACCCGAAAGTGCGGCGTCTCGGGCTTCTGGTCAGATAGACGTGGAAATGAATCGAGCTTTGGTGGATGGACGAATTACACTTCGTGCTTTGAACCGGAAGTTAATTCACTATTCAAGAAAGTTTCGGATGAAAATGCCTCTGTAAGTAGCATTAAATATTAATACTTGACACTCAATAATGCCCAAAAAACGCTCTTCAATTTATTGTATGTAACGTAAATTTGTTTATTTAGCGAAATCTTTACACTGTTGCGGAAATATTGCAATGAAAATGCCACTATATAGTCTATACCTTGATGTAAAATCTATAAAAAAAAAATGATTAATAAATTCATTCAGTTTACTTATATTGATTATAAATAATTTTTGATATAAAATTATAGAGTTACATTGGCCTATAAGGCCTAATCTGTTCAAGTTACGGTTATTCATAAACATATTCCACACACACATATTCCGAAAAACATATTGGATTCATATGAGTTCATTACAATAAAACTAAAAAATATATATTAAAATACTATCAATATAATACGAGTTCACCTATTTTTCATGCGTTTTTACTCACATACGATAACAATTTTGTTTATCCAAATTAGAAACTATTATTTGACATAATGCATTTGATCATATGCCTTTAAATCACATATTGCTCGATCAACGAGTACTATATATAAAAAAAACCCATATAGAAACAAGAAAATTCACCAAACATCTGTATTTATTAAACAACGTATGAATGGGAATAAGAGTTCCTAACGTTTTTTTTTATTCCAGATAAAATTTGACATTGCGCAAAACACACGGTACCTGGAAATTGTTGGATTTGGCGTATCTCTTTTGGCGTTGTTGTTGTCGTTATTGGTTTATTCAACCTTTCGGTAAATAAAAATATTTTGCATTGTTGTCCATATCTTGTCGTTATTATTAAAACGGGTGCTTATCTATGAGTTTAATACATAATTATTTCGTACGTAAAAGTTATATAAGGATAAAAGTTTTTTAAATTAAATTGTATTTTGACCCTACCGCGCAAGTTTTGATTTATCATCATACGATACAGTCAGAGAATTTATTTAATTAAAATAAGAAAGAAATAATGCTAATACGTTCCATAAATTTGTACATAATTGTTTGTATCGTTTTTTAATTTAAATTGTATCTTACTATTTGTGTTAATATTTATTAATATGTGTATATTAATTCCAAAAACATAGCTTTCTAGTTTTTCAATAATTTATTGAAATGTTATTTAAAAGGTCACCCCAGAAATAATATCCGTATTAATAAATTTGCTCTACATATTAGAATGTCAAATTCATAAGTGAAGCATCTGATAACAAATTTATACATCCCGTGCGCGAACATCGGGGAAGTGGTCTGAATTTGTGTATAATAAACTTATTATTCGTATAATAAATATTTCTATATTTTGACTTTTGTAAAGGTATGATTGTTACAATATAATAATATCGCAAGTAGGTTTTTACTTACAGCCTTGTTGCAAATTTTTTTCCGAGTTCGCTTACAGGCTGCACGCGGCATATATACACATTATATTTACCTTGGCGGTATAAACTCCTATGAACTCATAAAATATTTTCTTTTTGCAGAACCCTCTTGAATAACCGCACAAAGATTCATAAGAATCTTTTCTGTGCGATGGTTATTCAAGTGCTGGTTCGTTTGGTTGTTTACATAGACCAAGAGCTTGTAAACTACCAAACGATCCGTAATAACGACACAACTACAGGATTACAAAATGTGGTAAGTTACATTATTCAAAATAGTAATTAAAGCAAAACGCATTTTACGATATTACACATTTGAAGTCATTATAGTAGCAGGCTTTTTAGTATTATAGTAGCAGGACCTGACGGTGTGCGACCATGAAGCGTAAACGTTAACGCTACCGTCCCCTTCTTATCTTCAATAAATAAGGAATTAGTTGTTTTACTAATATTTGTAGAAGTACAACAAGTTAATAAATACAACTCCTCGACACTCGTACGGGATTCGATATTTTGACGATATGTATTTTGTTGACCTTCATAACATTAAACTAGAGAATCCTAAAACTTTGCACAAGGCAATGTCATTACTACAAATAAAGGCAAAAACCTGAAAGTCAATTTTGTATTTGCAGTATAAAAATATTTGTTTTTTGAGAGTAAGTAATTTTATATGATAATTATTGCATGATTGCATGAGACCTAATTGTACTTGATCGGATAATTTTATTTTGTTACGTATAGGTACTCTATGGCTCGTATTCAAAATCAAAATTAAGCTTGAAACACTCCTTGAGTACTGTTAGAACGGGATGATACTACATACCCCCATATAGCGTCGTTCCTTTCTATCTGTATTCAAGAAGACTTTACAAGCAAGAGAAAATAAATTCAAAGGTGTATGTGTCGTCGACTATTCCATCCTGGACCAGACTGGTTGATTACGGTCTAATCAACTTCAAACAGTTATGATAAGCTTAAGATAAACTTTATTTTAATTTGAGCTTTTAAGTAAATAATACTTAAATTAATCTTTATTTTACATCAATAAGTTTATCACGCAATAATTATTCCAATGAAGAATCATGTCTGTCTTTCGACAGCTAATTGCGCCGGATTCATTGACACGCAAAAAAAAATAACGCACTCATACAGACTGGGACGCCGCCGCACATATTAAAGAAAGCATTTTCTTATGATATAATTGTGGTACTATTCTAAAATAGATAATATGTCAATAAATGAATATAAACCATAAATTAAATAAAAAAATATTGTATACATAAAAATATTTTTAGTTTCGCAGTGATAAAACTGACCGTCAGAGCAAACCTGGTTAAAGTTAAAATATTTGAAGTTATCTTTAATGCCTGACACCAATACTGCGAATTGAATCCTGCTGTCGTTGTGATAACTGTCAAAAAAGTCAAGTAGGGTTCTATGTTTACATATGTGAAATACACAAGCTAGGATGATAACAAATTATAAAGTAGATAACATTAGATCTGGAGAAGTTAGGAAGAGGAGAAGGTCGCCCGAAGGCGTCTACTACATAATAATGACTCTAGCGGCCAATTGCACTAACATTAGCTTAGGACAACCTTAAATGTTATGCTATCAATTAGTGTGTGAAATGAAAAGAGTGAGTAGCGTGCCAATGAAGATTGTGCTAACGTAAGATAAAGGTTAATTAAACTTTTGTGATCAAGAAATTTCAAAATCATTATCACAAATTTTCTCTAATATGTACATATCTTTATAAATTAATATTTTTATCAATATTGATAAATAATATACTAACAATGATTTTCTTTTCAGCCCTATTTGTGTGAGTGTATTCATATAGTGTTAGAATATAGTATGACATCAATGTTCATGTGGATGTTTTTAGAAGGTTTTTATTTGAATAAACTGGTATCTGGTCAGGCTATGAATCGTAACATTTCCTATTCAGTATACTTAATTACTGGATGGGGGTATCCATTTCTTATCACGTTAGCTTGGGCTGTCGTCAACGGAATAAAATATTCGGATGATGTAGTCAACAAGTACGTATATAATTATACTTCTACGATTACAACTTATTGATGTTGCTTAATAGCATGTGGCTTGCTTTGAAGCAAATAATAAAAGACAAAACATTACGAGCACTACATAAGTAATTGTAATTTTTAAAAAAATATTTTTTTTAGATGCTGGTATGGATACAATTTCAAAAGTTATTATTGGATAGTTCAAGGACCACGCGTTGCAGTTATGGGGGTAAGTTTAGAATATTTTTTATTTTATTAAATACAAACATTCGTAAATTGACTAAAACTAATTAATTCACTTATAAATTAGAAAGAGTAATAATTAAAAGGTATAACATTTAATGCTCCATAAATGCCATAAAATGCCCCATCGGTGCAGTTAGTCTTCCTCAGCACTGCAAGTGGTTCAGTTTGCTTAGGGGGGGCATATGCCACCCGCCTCTGTCTTATCCAGCCGGACAGAGTGGAGTTGCAAGAGCAGATGCTCCAAGGGTGAAAATGTAATAATCTCATAACGCCGACGACGCCTCGATCGCAGTCGCAGACATACCTCTCTACACGCATAGCCGTTTACACAAATCAATTAGGGGGCTTTGAGACGACAGGTGACTCGAGTCTCTTCCATAGCCCAGTTTTTATTACCACCAAAAACGACATCGTCTACAAACTTTTTAACCTATAATGACAACATTTTGTTTGCATATAACTGGGTATAGTTTTGAGCTGAATTTCTCATCATACAGAAAGAGATTAGACCCAGTTGGTACCCTCCACGCAAACTTTCATTGTTTCGCTTAAATGGCCTTTACTCATAGGGTCTATATCCGCGCACACGCCTTTTAAAGGACCGTGTATTATAAAGACGTGTGATATTAAGCGACCATATAAATTTATATGAATTATAATAGGAAGAGGCAAAAGCAATAAACTTGCTATAACATTGGATAGGAAGGAATAGAAAGTAAAATAGACTCGTACGCATTGAATTACCATCATTTAAAGAGTATATTATTGGTATATGAGTATTTATCATACAATTTGTGAATTTATGTAACTACTGCTGAAGTTTGAATTCAATTTGAACATATTAGTAGAAAACATCAAAACAAAGCATATTTTAATACATCATGCAGGATGTATGAAATCTAGTTCTAGGTAATGTTATATATAGTTCTAAATAATTGTTCGTTGGTGTTTAGGTATTGGGTACGTTTCTATGAACCGGTGATGGGAATGATAAATATTAGTCATTGCTAAAATGGTATAAGCAAATCCTTGGTAATGGTACTTAAGTGGTGTACAGCTAACAGAATATGCTACCTTTAACAAATTCTCTGGTATCGTTAGGGATGTACAGTAAAGTGCAATATAATAAAGAGGTTTGCGATGTTTTCCTGTAATATTAATAAGTTGGTCTGAATATTTTGCCGACGATATGAAAGTTTACCAAAAAATCAATGCATTCAATGACTGTCTGCTACTACAGCAAGATCTTGAGAGGCTGGAACATTATTGTCGTGCTAATAAATTAACCCTTAATGTACCTAAATGTAATGCTATAATATTCAGTAGATCCCGTCACATATTACAATTTAATTATACTTTAAACCAGCAGTTACTTCAGCGAGTTGAACATATAAGAGATCTAGGTGTTTTACTAGACTCAAAACTTTTGTTTGATAAACATATTGATAGCATTACATCAAAAGCTACTAAAATCTTAGGATTTATTATAAGATGCACAAAAAACTTTTGCAATGTGAAATTATTAAAGATCCTTTATTGTGCTTTAGTCAGAAGCCTACTTGAATACGCGAGTATAGTCTGAAATCCACAGTATGTTGATAAAATTGAAAAAATTCAAAGAAAATTTCTGCGGATTATAAACTTCAAACACAAAATTACCTCAAAATCTAATTATATTAATGACTGTTAACACCACCATCTGTTACCTCTGAGTCTTAGAAGAGAAGCTACTGACCTAAAATACTTACACAATATTGTTACGAATAAAGTTGAGAGTAGCGAGATACTCTAAAGAATTTACTTACAAGCGCCAAGTCGTTAGATAACAAAATATTTTAATAATCATATAAAATAAGATGTATCCCACACACTATCTATTGTACAATTTGACAGTATTGAATATAAAGATTTTGATTTTTATATTAGTTTTTTTCAAAAACACCCTCTCTTATTTCCAAGTATTAATATTCATAAAAACTTAGAAATAAGAGAGGGCGTTTTTGAAAAACTACAAATTTCTAAATGGTTTCTTGTCTTCTGTAAAAGTATATGATTTTCAAATTTGTACTTAGTGTAATATAATAACGTTAGTACTTGAGTATACAAAATCGGAATCCCAATATTGTGTGAACTCTTAGTAGTCGCCTGCTGAAAATGAATGGTAGTCTTAGACAAAGCTTTTTATTTATTGTTAGAAATAAATAAGAGGCAACCTTACATTAAGTATGAGCATCAAAAGCTGCGAGCTTCAAAGCTGTGGTCACCTGGAAAATTTAAATGCATGGGATAATACAGCGTAATTGCAACGGCCAACGATTAATTAATACAATAACTTCCAAATGGTTTTGCGTACTTAAAACGAGATATTATTATTATTCCACCTTGGTTGTCATAATAAGTGTAATTTGTAATTAAAAGGTTTCTGTAATGAGACTATTATAATTATGATGTAAAAAGAAAATTGTTACAAGTACCAGCATATAGCATTAGGTTTGTTACGCCGTGGTTAGTTAAACAAATGGGTGACCAAATAAATTTCTGTAAAGTCGGTAAGGCAGGTTGTGCAGTAGTCTGCGTTCGCTTGCTAATCTTGGGCGTCAAGGTTGCTCGCAGAGTCAAATATCGGCTCTCAGAGTCATGAAGCAAACACATTTTATGTCATTGATTTAAATACAGTTATCAAATATAAGTAATTTAATCAACGCAGTATATTTTTCGACATAAACGCAATAAGCATGAAGAATCACATGGCGCATATCGATGTACGTGCTTCCTCATTGGCCAATTCATATATTTTGTTATTTAATCGAATGGAATTTTTATTAACACAAAAAATAATTCATTGCATAGTAACTATGATGATTTAATAGTCATAAACATAATTATATTTCGAAATTTTTCTTACATTTACATAAATAACATAAAGATTAAGAAAGCTACAATTGACTTATTATTCAATTAGAATACAGAGCCTGTATTCAATGACCCTGCTCTCATGACACTTGAGTATTTTAATCAACACGATTGCCTGCAATACAAGGATACTTAAAGTTTGTGAATTTAATTAAAAGTTCAACTAAAAAAAGTTTAAACTTCAGTATAAAATTAAAGCTAGTGCAATCGGCTCAGTGTTCAATAAAACTTGTTCTAAAGTTCACTGTCAAAGTGCGAGACAGCGAAGGAAGATTCCGGAATTGCGTTAGCAAAAACTTCTCTCACCATGATCAAAGCTTCGAGATTACAGCAAGGCTGAGTTTGTATTAGATCTCGAAAAAATATGAACAACTTTAATATACGACATTCGATTGCTCCTGCATATACACAATATTATTTGTTTTATATATGGGAGGTTATTCTGAATACAATTATGCTAGTATCTAATGATACAAGTATAAAATTATATAGAAAAGAAATAATTGTGAGTCAGTATTACTTAGCATAAATTTAATGATGTTATTTTAGTGTAGTAAATAGGTATTGTATAGTTCACTGCGAATTATTACATACATACATACATATAATCGCGTCTATCTCCCCGAAAGGTTAGGCAAAGGTATTAAGCACTTCGACAATTTTTGTTGTGTTCCGATGTATATCTTAAGATATCTACGGAGGAGAAAGACACATGTATTCTCAATGCCTTACCACACAGACCTTTCCAACTTTCACAACTATAATATGCGTTAAACTTAATGTTTGATAATGTTTCACGTTAATTCATTTCACAATTTTTCTAAAGCATTTGATTATATGAGTCCTGAAATTCTTTAAAGTAACAATACACATTATGGTGTCTCAGTGGTCATTACGTTAGATTTTACTAACGTATTACCCAAGGGTTGCTCCGAATATTGGGTCTTCTACTTTATATATATAAAACTTCATAATTATTCGTATATTACAAACTCATGTAGATAGCATTATTGCAGATAAGATACTTCTTTACTATTCAATGTTAATTTTCAATATATAGTACACATACTGAAATCTTTGCAGACAAACTTAGTTCTGCGGTGTATCCAGTAAAAAAGATCACGATTTTAACTAATATGTTGACGCTAATATTGATTTACTATTTGTACTTCCATATGGAGTGTTACTATGGGAATTGGCTGCTATTTTTGAAAGTATTTTCCTCTTCCAGAAAAGAGCGAGTCGTGTTATCTATCTATCTACATATTACGGATTAAACTCGCTCAGAAAATTGTTCAATCATTTTAATAGTTCAAATATTTTTACTTCACCTAGTTAATATATTTATGCCAATTTAGTTTTATTTTCATATATATATGTGTACTAATAAATATTCAACAGAAATAGTAATTTGCTTCATAAAACACAAATATATAGTTATAAATATCGGGATCAATATCAATCTTAAATAAGCTTCCACAAAGTGGCATTGGGTTGCTTTTATAAAAATTTAAAGATAATAATATCAAAAATGCAATTATATTTAAAATAACTATTAAATAATACGATTACTTATTGATTAAAAAAATGGTAACTATTTCCTCATAATGTAATAACTTACATTGTATGGAATTAGGGATAATATTAATTGAACTATGTCTGGTAACAACATAATTTATTTGGAATATTGGACTCCTTTTTAATATGTACGGTATTCGTTAGCTTACATACTATGAGTAATGTAATATATTATGTATACTTTTACATTAATATAGAAAAAGAGTATATAGGAATGTTGCAATGCGTCATTACTATTACTCGTAGTAGAATAAATTGATGGTAAAATTAAACAAAAAGAAAAATTCGACTACACATTTGGCGCTGCGGTTGAGTGATCGGATGCTGCTCACCTGCTGATCGCAGGTTTGATTTCGCACAGGACATATATTTTCTATGAGAAATTTGTACTATTTTGGGCGCATGTTATTTTATGTTTACCACAATCTAACGTCAATGAGGTGGATAGTCAAATTACTTACAATTCAAACTTTCTAGGTTCAAATTTAGTAAGTGATAATACACATGCATTTATTTTTGTTGCAGACAAACTTTCTCTTCTTAATGAACATTCTTCGGGTTGTTTTTATCAAACTTCGAAGAAGTCAAGACAGCGATGTGGTAAAAGCCAAGTAAGCCAATAAATCAATTTTATTTTAATGGTTAATTTTTGAAATGTTTTCATTGCTATCTTTCCGCCCGCGTTTACCGAATTTTCAAAGTTATTTTCTAAAAGAAAAAGATTATTAAAGATATTCAATTTTGGTATTGTTCTAATTATTATTAAAGTGAAATATTGAAATAATGTGTACATTTCAGAAAAGCTCTGCGTGCAGCGTTAGTTCTGCTTCCGTTGCTTGGCCTGACAAACATTCTAAACATAATACAAGGACCCTTGGAGGGACATCCTTGGAAGTTTGCATTGTGGAGCTACACTACACATTTCTTGAGGTCATTTGAGGGATTCTTTATTGCTTTACTCTACTGTTTCCTGAATACGGAGGTAATAAACATCTTCCGTCAAATTTTTTTTTATTATTTTATTTAATGCTGATTGCAGTAAATAAATTGCAGTAAATATAGTTATTTAAATACATATAATTTTTCTGTCTTATAATTCTGATTATTTGATCATTTTGAATTATAGTGCTATATGCAGGCATTTTTATTAAGGTACCTACCTTAACCATGGTTGAGTCAACTAAGTGGAAACTTAGAATTTTTTAAATGTTTGACATACTCAGCCTTACAATGTCCGCTAGTAGAACTTTAAGACTGTTCACTTTAATGATTTTGTCTAATTTGATAATTTATTTCTCAATATTCCATTTATACAAGTACCACAAATTTTCACAGGTTCAACTTGTTATTCGTAAGTACATAGACAATCTAAGGGCTATACATGAAACGCGACGCCAACGACGACGACGACGACAGAGAAATACTCGGAGAAGACAGCATAATATTTCTACGAACGAACCATCTTCCAGCAGCCACTCTAGGTAAAAATGGCCTATTATTATTAGTCGTGTTAGCTAAATTACTACACGACTAATTTTAAATAATTATATAATGTATTTAAAAATAAGTGCTAAAGGTTTCCTTTACTAAGAGTTGTGTGCAAAGACACAGCCTCCTTGTGTTTCAATCAAGTTTTAAGCTTGATTTTGGCAATTTGTGCAGCATTAAATGCAACCAACGCTGAAGGTTCATTTTATGCAGTCGGTTGTCAAGCTCATGTAGTGTAGGAGTTTGGTGTCTGTATAATGTTCTTCGACAACAGTCATATATCTATCTGTATTTCATTATTTGGATTTCTTATATACATTTATTACACGCTCGTACCGCACTAAAAGATAATGAGATAGCATAATATCTGCAAAGAAATTCGTAGGTGCTCATGAAGTCGTTGATCGACTTCATGAGCATGAGCTTCATGAGCATTCACATTAGGCTAGTATGACTGAAAAGGGTTAACCATCATGCTTAGGGTATTTTTGTATTTTTAGGAGTAGTATAGCTACAAAATGCAGTATAAAGTTGATCGTAGGACGTTATGAAATAAGATCTATCTATCTGTGATTACTCCTGGATTTCTCACACACCCTTCGTGATATCATGTGTTCATAACACGAAATACGCTCGCAAAGCATTTTGTCCTCCTAGAAGGCTGAGGCAGCTAGGTGGGGACAGACGCATATATCAATTTATTTGCATCTGTCCCTATCTGTATGTAATCTAGGAACTTTGAAAGAAATCTAATCAATCGTATTTTAATTTCAGAACCAAATCCGAGGGTACACAGACTAAGGCAGCCTATCGACCGTTATATCGTTTACCTATACGCTATACAAATCTTCCGTACTCTAGTACGCGAATCTCTATGCCTTCAATTCTAATGTAAGTACACACATAAGATCCTCTTTGATATATATATATATATATATATATATATTATATATATATATATATATTATATATATATATATATATATATATTTATACTATACTTAAATATTTTTAGTGACCATAAATCTATACCGGACTGAGAAAGCCGTAAGATTTCCAAGCAAAAGGCGTAGACTAAAGACGACAGAAACGAATTCATATGGTAATAGACCTGGGGGGCAATTGCACTAACAAATCGCAGCTGAAACGAAACCAAATCGTTCCACTCAACCAATCCGAGAGCTAGAATATCACGTCATCGAACACATGACGTGATATTGTGGCGTTCGGATTGGTTAAGCCGAACGGTTCGGTTGCGTTTCGGTTGCGATTTATTAGTGCGATAGCTCCTCTGGAGACGAATTTTTGAAACAAAAGAAAACCAATTCACATTCGAAATCATGAGATTCGTATACGAATTACCGAATTCACTATTTCTGAACTTTCATTTCGTGCGTTGTGTAACGAGTGGTTCAACCCGCTCGTTTTTTATTTCTTCTAGTAGAATATTCGACGCTGAAGTGACGTTGACAGTGATAAATTTACTCTGGTTAATGTAAATCTAGTAAATAAGTACATTATAATAAGTAAATTTCTGCGTGAAACGGAATCTAATTAAGAATTTTTTTTAATGACATCACTTAATTCGAGTGATTCAAAACTTCGCGCACGATTTGTATTCATACTCGAATTCCAAATTCACGTGTAATGATTTAAAAATACGTCTCCTGGACCCAGCAGTTGCCGCAATAAGGATAAAATAATTTATCAAACATTATTTCAACAATCTGAGAAACAACTGCGATCGTATTGCCACATTAATGTTAATGATCCTATAACTGTACTATGTCTTGCGAATCAACATCAAATTATTGCGAGTGAGCTATGCGAAATCAGAGAAACTATTTTACATCTGATTAGGCAATCTTTATCTTATTGGCTTAAATGTATATTTTATATTATTTAGTTATTCGTTACTGACTTCATCAGTTTTTTTACATAAATCGACTAATACTTAATTCCAGTGTAATACGAACTGATTGTTTGAATACTCGTTAGTATTCTGTTCCTCTCATATGAGTGGATTTTGAGAAATTTAAAGTTAAATCACAAATCAAAAATATTAAAAGTACTTTTTAATATTTAACTTTAATACGCATTCTATAATTGACGTTAAATTAGAATTTTTAAATCATTTGACATTGTTATGTTGTAGAACCGACTGCCCGCATCAGGATTTTAAATCCAAGGACGACACTAGTTGTGAAGATTGCCATGCCAAAGGGATTAAAGAAAGGTGAACTTTCAGTAGATACATATATACATACTAAATAGCTATTAAAAAATTAAGCGATTCTTAATAGAATCGCTTAATTTTTTAATAGCTTTTTATAGCTCTAAAATGAAAAAAATGCGCATTAACTACCTGATTATAAGTGATTACAGTGACCAATAGTATGTACATGTGGATCCTGTGAGATCCGTAGTTAATCTGCAATCCTCGCATAAGATACCTACATATTATTAGCGCACGTGTCAACGTGCAGCTTACAATATGAAATCACGGGAGCTAGCAATTTTATACTCTTATATCTGTATTCGAAAACAGACTTTTGAATAATTATTCAACGAATCAGAAAATCTATTTTAACTATTTCATAGCACTAGTAAAATTATATTTTTTGTTTAATTTACTCTAGAAAGTGTGTAGGCACGGATACTGCATCTCCCTTACTCAAGCTTAGACGGATAAGTGTGTCTCCAACGAGCCATCCGCATCGCTGCTGCAGCAGTATCGCCATAGAAAACGAACTCGATAAACGTGAAGTTGTAGCATCGTACTCCTATCCTCTTGATAGGAGCTCCATAAATAGGTAGGCAAAACTTCTAGCTAATAATCTACTAATAGAATATAATATCAATAAATATTTCATTTATTTCAATAGTATTATGCTACTCTTATTTCCAATTTTGGTCCTGATGGCGAACTTACATAGTGACCTTTGACGATGTGGTGATTATAGTATTTTAGCATATCGTTTTTCTGTGATACATATGTGACACCAATGGTCACAATGTTATGTAAATCTGTCTAAAGAAGTTGGTCGATTTCAGATGTCCCCTATTTTTAGATTTATCAATAAACTTTCTCCATGCAACAGATTAATTACAAACTTTTATTCCACTCTATAACCTCTTTAATGCATTACGTATTAAATCGGCGAATGGCGTGAGTCAAAGACTTTGACTTCCCTCTTTACTAATTCAGCGACAAACATCTTCAGAAGTTTGCTGATCCACATTTCCTTTCTCGATCAGCTTCAGCTCTGAGTATTAGTTACGCTAGACAACTCGACATTCTCGCGATCTATACTACAGTATTGTTCAACAGAGTTTGTGAACTATGAATCTAACACTAGCTTGGGATAGATTATCGCTTCCCCTGAAAATAGCACTTATGATGACTGCACCTTGCCAAACCTGTTGCCATTTGTACAGTATTCAGTGCCGTCGAGCACTTTGGAATTGGAAAGATTAAACTGGACAGTATAATCTTATTTTTGGGAAATTTGGGCGTCCTGCATCAGGCTGGATTAGTACGTATTAGCGGAGAGCGTTAAAGTGTTTCGTTTGTTAGTTTGTATTGCCTAATGTAGTACCCACTGTATGTTGTTTAAATGTCTATAGACGTGTGATATTTTCAGGAGCATAAGCAGTTTCAAATCTGACTCTGAAATCTGGAACATTAGGCACCAAGAGACTCGGCTCTAAATAACCACCTCAGTTATTCTGATTCTTATTTTATAAGTGATAAGATACGAGTGAACAGATAATATATACTTGTTAAGTGAACATGGACAATTTTTATACGTTGTGTGAATGTATAATGTTAGAGTAAACGTACATCTTTGAATTCTTCGATCGATTATGATGTCGATTTTTTTACTATTTTTTAATCTATACTGTGGAAATCTATCATCTATAGTGTATGTATAATTTAAAAACATGTATTTAAATTACTTGATAATGTCGAAGTTTCACCACAGCTTTCGAGCTGACAGGTGTATGTTTACTAAAGTAAATAGGGTAGATCATATGCTAGAGCTGCTGTTGTAATGAAACTAAAATAATGATAATTAACTAAATGCAATTTATTTATTGTAATAATTGTAGGGCACATTTTGATAAAGTGTTGTCAGATTATGGTAGATTTAATATTCTGCCATAGTTTTCCAACGTTGTTAGTTTAAGATTTTAGGTCATAGTACCCATTAATAAAACCCTTTACAGGTAGATATGGTGTTATAACTCTCCTATGAGTAACACTAGTAAGTGACACGTAACAAGGTTACGCAAGTTTACCGTAAGCTACGTGTGGCTTTCGTTCATAGCTCATAGTGAGTTCATAGCTCATATCTCTATGTTAACGGTTCTATTTTGTGTAGCTTTACAAGGTCAAATTACCTTTTAAAAGCTAATCGTACTATTTCCTATTAAGTAAGTTATAGCATAATATTGAGCGGGTTTATAATTATTATAGCAAAGAACAATATCGAAAACGCATAAATGTATTAAATCATACTTACAAGCGGATATTGTTTCGTAAAAATTATAAAGACACTCAAAGGAAAACAATTCAGGAGGTAGGGCATTTTTCCGCTGTAATGAGCAAGTCCGACTGGGAAAGTACCTCCGCCTCACATAAAAATCACAGTAGAACAATTATAATATTAAGATGTACTTCTGTGAATATGTGAGGTTACCAGTGCTCATGTGACTGTCTCTTCATGGTAAAACTCAATTATTGTCACCATTGCTTTGAATTTCTGTGTAAAAGTCATTACTGACATAATTTCTATCTTATAAATCATAGTCAAATGAAACATTTTCGTATAAGGCCGAATCTAGACTTGTATCATTTTAAGTTGCATAACTGAAGGATGAAAAATATATATATGGTATTGCAACTAAATATAATTGCAACATAATTTGGATTTTTGGACAAATTATGGATTTTTAGTTGAACAGTAATAGAGGCAGTCGCAAGCGTTCGCAGATCACGGCAACCGTGTAACATCAGGTGAACCGTGGATTTACGTGCCATCTTCGTATGTGGCCTACAACAAAGGCGGTGGGAATTCAATAGTGTGCTTAATAGTGTTAAAAAATCGTCCTTGTATGAATAAACCGGCTGCTACGCAATACGAATATTATGCAATAACCAAAAATCCAAAAATGTATTTGACCAAATTATTGTAATCAATGCAATGATGTTAAATAAAAACAATATCTACTGTAACAATTCATTCGCTATAAGACTTTCTGTATTCAATAAGTAAATGACTTAGCGTTAGTGGCCGGGATCTCCATAGGTATCCCAGTAAAGAGAATTCGGGAATGTGAAGCACAAACAATATATAGGAGGTAGGGCTTTGTGTTTTACGCACGATTGAGCAGCCCGCCTGGGGAAGTACCTCCGCCTTACAGAAGACTGCAGACAAGCATCAAAAATGTGTGTCTGCGAGTAAGTGAGGTTGCCAGTGCTCACGTGGTTGGGGATGCTGTCAGTGCGCTAGTGCTGGCAGTGGGGATTAAAGAGCAAGAAAACCTAGCTCTAAAAAAGACTTTCATGTAACTCTATTATGGTTTTAAATATCTATTTGTATATATATTTTATTAAACATAATTGTCATGCATCACTTAATCACCAAACTACTTTGCTTTCTCTTTCTCAATTCATATTTACAAAAAATATTCTTAAGAGTTATATAAACATCATTATATGATTGTTATGAGTAGTGGATTTTCTTTTTACTTATATTTCACTTTTTGGTTGTTATGTTATATTTATTTAGATTTTCTATTTTGTTGTTTTTAGCTATAAGCTAGAAATGTAGGTTTTCTATATTTTTTTTCTTGTATCAGTAATGCACAAGATGCACATAAATATTAATAAAGGTCTAAATGTTTCGATATAACCAACACAATATCGTAAAGTCATTTGTTATTTTTAATTATTCAAATATAATGGATAAATTTCAAGATGGCAGTTATATCACATGATAAATGATTCATCGTATCTGATATCGTTACTCATGGTACGGGTGAAGCTTGGTCGCTGTGGTTACTAGTTGACTTCATATGTAGTGTCAAGCCTTTTATATTTCAGTTAATATTAAACAGTTACTAAAGATACATAAGTTAACGTCGAGTGTAATAACATATTTTATTAACATTCTAATATTTGTGATAAATCCATACTGCCGGAATGGCAGTGGAGATAGTTTCAGAATTATTACTAAACAATTGAGATCGTTCAAATTGCACTCTCTTTTATAATCGACTTTGCTTTTAATAAGAAGTATATTATCAATATAGATCAATAACTCTATTGCACATAAAATATAGCACAACGCAATACAACAAAGTTCCAGATTTGACAAACTTCGATGTATTCTGGTGTGTTCCAGATATGCCTTAATTTGTTGATGTCAATTTTAATGTAACAATGTATCAAGATCCGAATAATAATTTGTGTGTTTAATTATATGTTCCAAATAAAACTATAGAATTTTACATCAGATATAAGTTAAAACTAATAAGCAAACACACAACACACAAAGTAACCAACTATTTTCAATTTATAATGAAAGACGAGAAGAGTTAGTGTGATGTAAATAGGTATATTTGGTAATATGTAAATATTAATTATTAGTTGTATTAGTACCGATATTGGGGAGTTTTTTACGTCTGTTTTTCTCTCTTATTCGTAACATCACAACAGATGGAGTGAATGTCGAACACTACTTGAAGCAAGTTTGAAAATCATACATTTTACAAATCTTTTAACCGTCAATAGGCATATGAACCAACTGAGTTATGCAGTTATGCTGAAACATCGGGAGACGACACTACTCCGTATAAGCTTGATTGCCTACAATTTATTTCTATATCTATTTGTTTTGCCCCTTTTTATTCTGTGGAGTAGGTTGTGCGTGGAACTAGCCTACTGACAGGTGACTCAGTGGGGATGATACCACAAAAGTTCCTAAAACCAACCAACGATATTATTCCAGTTCAAGTTTGTTTTTGTATTTGATAAAACTTGAATATCATCCGTTAAAAGATTTTATTCTTCATTTTTTTACGATTTAAGTGGATATACCTAAATTGTTCGTTATTAATAATTGATAATTTAAATTTGTTTCCTATTATTATTATTTTTCCATATTTTTAATATTTGCATCTCGTTTGATGATTTCGACGTTAAGCAAATAATTGATGATTAGTTTTGAAACTAAACTAAGTAATTTTAACAAGATTTCATAAATGTTGGGATAGAGGTTATATAAGGAGGAATATTTTATATTATCATATTATATTTTATGATTTTTAAAGTGTTTCTTGTATTAATATTTATTTCTATATCTTAATAATGCGATGCATAATGAGTTTCGTCATTCACTCGTAAATAAAATATAATGAAATATTATATACACTTATTATGAGGGTTATCAACTAATTGCATTAAGTAATCTATAGGAGTTTAGTGATAGAGAATAATTTAATTTTATTTAAAATTGCATATAGTTTTAATTCCTAATGAGTTTACTGAATATGACGTAATTATTAAATCTCGGATGTGACTAATTTTTACCTTTACGTACACGTGGTGGGTACATTCTGTCTTCAGTGGCCCATTGTCTGACTCGAAAGATCACAGTTAAAACTTTTAACCCGGTTTCGACACAGTTTTTATTTTATAGTCTGAAAGCAAGAACCGTGTAAAATCCAATATATTAAAATAATTGTCTTAAATAATTTAAGCTTAATAATCAGACAGGAGAGAGGCCAGGGATCCTAAATACAGTATCATTCGTGTTTGTTTCGTTATCGACATCGTTTCGGTATCGGACTTCTTGAATGTTAGTTTGACTGCGGGCTCAGTTTCTTGGTGTTAGCAATCAAGCGATAATAACAAAAATCCCAACTCTAGTCTATATATTATTTACGCTTGTCAAGCGTATCCGTGTGGAAATGTAAGGCGCACCCACAGCGAGGGACCTGGCGGCAAAGTCAAGTTGCTATTCTTTAGTATCTGCCAAATTAGACAGTATACCGATGTGTATGCCATATATACATTCATAATTTTGATAAATTATAAACAGTAAAAAACACTCGTTAAGCGTGCTTCTGTCTTGCTTTAGCCGGCCGGTTTCAAAAGAAGAGCAAGTAAAACTTCTTATATTCTGTGTAAGCTTATCTCACTGCACCGGGATTAGTAACATTTTCAGTGAAACGAGATATATATTCAACGTTGATAAAACTGAGGTGACAGGAGTGCTTTATGATTCCAGTTGTCAAAATAATTAACATTATACCACGGCTCGTATTGTTCCAATAGTATGTTATGCGTGTTAAACTTGGTTTTCTTAGTTAACATCAATATATAAAAATATGCATCAATAGTTTTGACAAAGAGCATGTACAAAAATTTATTAAGCTGTTGCATTTGTCGTGTTGGTGCGATTGTACTCTCCAGCAGTAACTACGTATACGTAAAGCTATAGATGTGTTGAAATTTTGAACTTGGGGCATTAAATAGAACAAATTTTATAGAATAAAATTTGCAGTTCTCAAAGCGTAATTTTATCGAAAGTGTTTGTCTTTTGTCTCAGTTAATATTATATCTTTAAATCTCTTTTATTACACTAAATAATTTGTTATATTATTTTATGTTATATAATATATAATACTTTATTATTTTTTATATTTTTGTTATGTTAGTATGGACATATATGTAAATAACTCGCTTACTTTAGCATTAAGTTTCATATGACTAGTATTCCAGTTACAAACACTATACCACATAAAAAAAAAAACACCATTTCTTCTCACAATTATTATATTGTCTGGGTATTTGTAAAATTATGTTATATTTAGTCTATTAAGATAAGTTTATGAGTGAATAAGAAGCGAAATATTTACCACTGAGTATTTTAATTTATAGAATAAATAGTTATATCTCAGGGGACAAACGCTTATTGATTATTAAAAACTTTTGCTTTTGATTTTAAGTATTTTATACCATATAACATAATGTAAAATTTAGTCTAGATTTTTAGGTATTTTTATACTAAATTACCAATTTGTAACAGTTTATTTTTGCATACATTAAAAATGTACATCTCAGATATCAACTAACCATACATTAAAAATGTGCATCTCAGAAATTGGTAAACAAATCTTTCTATTTAATTATGGCTTTCATATGTATTATCTTTTTATATATCTACATTCAAATGTAATCACGTAATATTTTACAGAAATTACGCAGAAAATAGACAGTATATTAGTATTATCTCTAGTCAGTTTTATTGGTATGATATGCTAGAATGTTACAATAATAATGCTAGAACCTACACAACCTACAATAATAGAGAAATAAACTCCGTTCTCATAATTCGATTATAATTGAATTTGGGCAGCTATCGAAAATAAAAATTATCGCAGAATTGTTTGGAGTCGTATACCATCTTTCAGATTCTATCTAATTTTACACATTTTCATTCAACGGGACTTGTGAAAGTTGTCCGAAAAGACACCTGGCCGTAGCAAGATCTCTAGGAACATCTCCAAAATTTTATAAGAATTATATATACCTTTGTTAAATAATAGCTGAGAAGAATTGTTTATGTATGTGTAGCACCATTTGTTACAAATAGCTTAATATTAAAATATACATATAAACGTTTATATCACCATTGATATAAATAGTGCTATATTAGTTCAAATAAACAATGTATGCTATAACTATATTAATAATTTGTTATTAGATTTAATTATTTAATTAGATACGTTATAAAATTGTACTAGTAACTACTGGTTTATTTTGTTATTATTATTTGACAAGTCCAGTAGATATGACTTAAAAAGCAAGTGTAAAAATTAGACTAAAGGCATAAAATGTGACTGTATACTATTGACGCTTTTAATATTCTAGCACCTATTTATATTAATTGAACTGTAAACGTTTCCATTTATATAAACAACTTACTTAAATATACTATACATCTATGATGCACACTGTTTTACTTCGCAATAAACTGTTCTCATAATATTTATTGTATTAATTTATCAGCCAACATCGTAATATCACGTTTTTTATCATTTGTTCCGTCATCAATAATATCGATTATATATTTGTTATGGCATTAGCATATACATAATCACGACCTTGAAACCTACGCTTCTAAATCCATCCCACTTCACCATCACATGATTTAATTTGAGACTTTTCGGTTATTTAAAAATTAATTATAAATAAGGTAATTCGCAATAAAGAACTCGTAGAAGAAATAGTTTGCTTGAATTAACATTCAAACAAGGATTTACGTAGCACATTAATGCTAGTGCCAAGTGCCTATAAAGTAAAAATTATTCATCATAACTTTTTTGATTTGATGTATGGCACCGATACCTGGCCACTCATAATGAGCCTTAATTTTTTAAAAACCTTATTAACCTAATGAGTAAGCCAAAGGGCTATTCTCGGAAATTTATCTGTGTGTTTGTATCAGAAGCTATGAAATCCGCACAAGAATCAAGGTCCCCGACATGCTCGAAGAATTGCGAATCTTAAGTGGCAATGTACAGGGCACATTGCTTGTAGGATTTGCAGTCGCTGGGGCGGACAGGTTCTGGAGGGACAGGTATATGCTGGACACCGCAGCGTTCACAGGTCTTTTACAAAATCGGCAAACTACTTGGTAAAGATCGCAAGATGGACAGGACGGCCTATGTCTAGCAGTGGACGTCGTCAACGCTAATAACGACGAAATTTGTAATCCTATAAATGATATACAGTGATCAGTAGCCAAAGCAAATAAGGAATAGAATCATAAGTATTACCATATATATGATGATATGGCATGATCAAGATACCAATGATAAACCAAAATTCGTTTTGCGTTTAGTTTTTTTAATGTAGGCATCTGAATTTTGATATTCTGCTGAAATTCGTTTAAAATATAGTAAAAACGAACAATTATGATGTTTCTAAGGAAATAAGCCTGATCTTGAAGTGTTGTGTGAATATTTATTGAATTACTTCCTGTCAATTAAAATACCAACGAAAAGAAAGATCGATGCTTGGGACTTTAATATTCCCAGTATATCTGTAGTCTATAGATTGAATTTCGAGAAGTGTGTCATTGCCCTCTTACCTTTGGACGGTCAGGGTGTGTTTTGTCCCTACTTATTGGCCATTCCACTTATGTGCCCAAAGTTTTATTCAAAATACTTTTTACGCATCGCCAAGGAGAATACCTTACTCCTACTTGCGTCTATATGTTCTTTTGCGTTGATATGTTTTTTTTTATCAGGTAATAAACGAAAAACAAATTAATAGGAATAATAATATATGATATTATTACGTTATATAAGTAACATTGTATATTACAATCAAACTTGTCCGTAATAAATCTACTCGTATATACTAAAAGAATTTAAAGATATATTTTGATAATGCACCAACATATTTAATATAAACAATTTTAGAAAGGGTTATGACAGGCTAAAAGTGTGGGGAGTTTACTTTTTATCCTTAAATATTTTTTGCTTTGACACTAGTTTTCAATACCTGCTAACTCACCAATTTCCTTACGTGATGTTCAATAGTCTGAGATATTGAAACCAAACACTTTTCGGGTTTTACTTGCTGTACATTTGTCTCAACGCGCTCAAATTCTGTTCGATTTTTATTATTAATCTGATGGGTTGCCCTCAAACACACGCGTGTATATCAACGGTACATATATGATAGGAATACAATACACGGTGCAAGATTTCTCCCTATATGATTGTTTGATGCGCTCGAGTAACACGATATTACCCCGCATGGGTTCCCCTACTATGAGTACGTTCACTCTACCTTCTCACGAGCTACAAGCAAATTATTAAAAACCGAATTACGAATTTAACCAGAATATGTGATTGTTAAGATTTCATCCGGTGTTTTATCGTTACATTGTTAATACAAGCTATTAGTGATACTTAGTTCTATAACTTAGTTCTATACTGCATTAAATTTCCTATCCAAAGATATAAATTTCATATTTAAAGATTGTAAATACACGGTCATATGGAGAAATAAATATAAAAATGTGTTAATCCGATACTATAAAAAACGCTTGTATTTTTAAAATTACTCATTTGTACAAAAAACAACAGTAAGTGTCTTTTGTAAAGAGATATACACAATAACATTTTGTACAATTTCCATAGTATAAATACTCTCGTTCTGAAAAAAAAAACGAGATTTATTGCTGATCTTGACGCGTTTGTTTGGATATGCAATTCAATCTAAAATGATATGAAAAACTTCACCATGTGATATATATTTAAATTATCTAACTTCATTTTAATTAAATTATCAGGTTGCCTTGAGAATGAAAAAAAATATAAATATATTTTAACTTTTCTATTGGATAATTATGATAATTTACAAATTTGTCAATGCTGCTATTCTCGTATTCTTCCAATATTTTTAATTTCTTTCTCTGAATTTAGTTTCTATTTTCAATAGTACATCGAAAATTGAAAAGCCGGAATTTTCCAAATTTAATAATTATCTTTTGTCAAAAATCCAATTCTTACAGAATGAACTGTGATTTAAAAAAAATGGTTAGAATATGTTTTAGAAAAAAAATTACAACAATATTTATTATCACTTACGCGAATTTCGTATTGCATAGATAGGAAATAAATATTATTTCAAAAATCATATAAAGAAATAGATTAATGACGTGAAGCTAATTTCAAAATGAGTGTGGTGTACAAAATTGCAAATATGCCTCTGTTTACTTTAATATCTACAAACAATTAGAACCCTGCGCCATGCTTTTGAATCCATTTATGTACACTGAACCAGTCACCGTACAATATCTGTAGATTATAGACAGTTTTATAATAAATTGTTCTAAGAACAATTTATTAATTCGAATATCTACGCATTTAACGAATTTAGAAATTGTTCTAAAAACAATTTCTTAATTCGAATATGCATTTAATTTAGGAATTAATTCACTAGAAGGTTGTTACCTACTAGCGAATAATTGGATTTACTTTGTGATTTTATAATAGATAAATAGTTAGTAAAATGTAGAAGAAGTAAACATATCAAGCAAATCATTCATGACAAAGACGTCTCACTAAAGATGATGCATATTTATAGTACGCGATATTTAAAAACTGACCCAGTTTTCATTAATATAGGTACATATATTTTAATTAAAGAAATATAAAATGAATAGATATCTAATGAAAGAAATATTATGCAATAGCGTAACACTAGACAAACTTAGCATCGGAGCAAGGATCGTCTCCTCTCACTAATTTTATGCGACTAATTAAAACTACACAAATTGCCTGAATTAGAACGTCTCTATTTCGATGCTCTAGTACCTCTCCGGTTGACTTTACCTAATACATTCTATTTCATATTAAAATTCAGTTGCATAACACCCAGGGAACGCTATGTGTATTATTAAAATGAAGTTCGGGAAATAATTTAATACGAGGTCAGCGCGTAGTGTTACTAAACCCTTTACGAAAATCAAAGATGGCATTTTCTCGTATTTTAATTAGCACGACCTGTAAATTGTTTTATGAACGTACGGTGTGCTGATATCAAATATGATTATACAAATCGGTATATGATTTTTAAATATAACGGATAGTAACATCATTAAACCAAAGCTGGAGATTTTTCAATGACATTTGATCATTATATTCTACATTCCAAAAATTGAAGTTTATCCCACTTCATAAATGAAGTTGTAATTCATCCCAAAATCGAAAGTACTTTAAGAGTATTAAGAGTATAATCCACATAAAAATAGACTATATTTTTATTTAGCATACAGAGTTTTGTGTTTAGAGTTTTTTGACTGACCTAGTCAAACAAGACAAGTATCGTCTACCTTATTTTCGGCCCCTGTTCTTTGAAATCGTGTTGATAAGGGAAGACCGGACACTATCCTGGCATATATCAATTCGTTTTTCTATTTCCATATATATAATTATTTGACGTTCATACTACTTGTTATACTTACTCGTTAGACATCGTAAAGTCACCTTCATAGACCTAAGCTGCGAATAAACTCAAAGGTGTAGATAGTCAAAGATATCCGCACTGGGTCAGCATGGTTACGGCAATATCGCCCTAATACCATTTAGTGGAGTACTAAGGGGCAGAATTGAGCTATGATGATACTGAATATTCTCCTACATTAAAAAAATCTTGAAACAACCCAAACTACATGATTACTTTTTCTTTTTTTTTTTTTTATATTTATTCAACATAGACCTTTACAGGTAC
The DNA here is from genome assembly GCA_036419045.1 of Scirpophaga incertulas. Classification (NCBI taxonomy): domain Eukaryota; kingdom Metazoa; phylum Arthropoda; class Insecta; order Lepidoptera; family Crambidae; genus Scirpophaga; species Scirpophaga incertulas. The sequence goes on along the minus strand of CM071626.1, from coordinate 10,454,570 downwards.
TTATTGACGTCAACAAACAAAACAAAAAAAAAGCTTAAATAATAAAAAAAAAACAAAAACCTTGTCCGTACGTACGAATAAGGAAAAAAAAAAGAAAAAATATATTGACTCGACACCTGTTCGGAAATTGGGAGAGCCTTCTCGAGAAGAACAGGCAAGAAACTCTGAAGGTCTATTTTTTATCTCCTCTTTTCAATGTTAATAATTATAATAATATAATATAATATAAAAATACAATATAGTATAAGATACAATCATACCTAATACGATTACAGTCGTATGTATGTTTACATACACATATAAAATAATACAATATTATAAATAATGTTACCAAACATGGCTCTATGAATAGTGTCCTTATTCCCAAATACTGTGATCATTTAGATAGTCACTTACTTTATAATAACCTTTACTCATGAGTGTATTTTTGATATGGATTTTAAATTTATATAAAGGTAAATCAATGACACTTTGCGGAAGCTTGTTAAACATAGATATACATTTCCCCAAGAACGAACAGCTAGTTTTATGGAGTCTGAACATTGGAACGGCAAGTTTATTTTTATTTCTAGTATTCACATTATGTAGATCACTGTTTTTATTGAATTTATTATAGTTTCTATATACAAAAACTAAATTATCATATATATATTGACTAGCTAAAGTTAAAATATTAATTTCCTTGAACAATTCTTTTAGGGATTCTCTAGCCCGTAAACAGTAAATAGCACGAATCGCTCTTTTTTGTAAAAGGAAAATACTTTCAATGTTAGCCGCTGATCCCCATAGCAGCAGTCCATAGGACATAACACTATGAAAGTAGCTGAAATAAACAATTCTTGCCGTTTCAACATTAGTTAAAAGTCTAATCTTTTTTACTGCGTACGCCGCTGAACTAAGTTTGATTGCCAAAGTTTCAATATGTGGATCCCACTGTAGTCGTGAATCTAACGTAATGCCTAAGAATTTAGTATTATTTACCAAGTCAATGACATCACCATTCATATTTAAACTAGTATTAACCTGCCTTACATTGGGCAAAGAGAATTTGATACATTTTGTTTTCTTATAATTTAAAGACAAATTATTAGTTGTGAACCAATACAGAACTCTCGAGAGAGCACTATTTACATCGTCATAACATTCCTTTTGTCTATCAACTTTGAATAGTAAAGAAGTATCATCTGCAAACAATACTGTCTCACACGATTCTGTAATGTAGTAAGGAAGGTCATTTATATATATTAGAAACAGTAGAGGACCCAATATTGATCCCTGGGGAACCCCCATAGTTATAGGCGAGCTAGCAGATTCTGATCTATTAATAACGACTTTCTGCAATCTGTCTGATAAATAAGATTTTAAAAGGCTAACAGCTCCATCCGAGACACCATAATGTCTAAGTTTACTTAAAAGCGTTTCATGACTCACACAGTCAAACGCTTTGGAAAGGTCGCAAAACACTCCAATTACATCCCGCTTGCCCTCCCATGCGTCAAAAATATGTTTCATAAGTGCAGTTCCGGCATCGGTAGTGGATCTACCTTTGGTAAAGCCGAATTGGCTTTCACAATGTATTGTATGTATTTACACATTTTGGTGACTTTATTCTTTTCCTATGTTTTTTTTTCTTTAAGATATGTATGTTCCAATGTTGGGCAAACGCCTCATTTTCTCCTGTCGTAGATTTCTCAACCAAGAGTTTGTAAAACTGATTATTGAGTAAAGATAAAATTAACCTTGAGGTAGATTCACAGATTGATTTTAATTTGGTTCTTATTTCTGTTTACTCTTAACTACTTTACGTCGTGGCGACCACCAAATGGGTGTCAAACACTCAGAATACAGATTTCAAATTAGATATGAAACAACTTTAGTTCATATTTTGTTGAAAAAGCCTCTTTTTGATGACTATATTGCTAGCAAACAAACTAAATTATGCGTTTTTGGTTTATTTTATATTCAAGCCTCACCAATACCAAAAGAAAACAGCAACATAAAGTCATATTACTTTAGTTGTAATCTCGTTGCCAGAACAAATAAGGAGCAGCGACAATTAAAAAGCGGGCAATTAAAATCCACAACTTGATTACATTATTTATTATCATTTAACAGAGATACATAAAATTTTGAAGACCGGTTCATTTAAAGTACAACAGATACAGTAATAATATAATATTTAACGATGTCTACTGCTTATTAAAATTTAAAGACAATAAAAATGATCGCGATATAACTCTACCCTAGCTACGTAAATATATAGAATTACACATTTGATGTATAAATATTATTTTCGATTTACTATAATAAACATTAGGTTACTAATAGGGTTACAATATGTTAAATGCCACCGAAATTGATTTAATTGAGACAACAATTATGTTAACCGAATTCCTAACACAATTCATTAATTGTATCATAAAGCAAATTTTTTAACACTAAGTATATTAAAAGCAAAATAAAGTATTTGGCAGTGATACAAACTCATCCCGGCCCAGATTTGGCACATGGCACGAACATTTATACAAACGCTCATATGGATGCGGAAAAAAATGGAGTTAGCTCGCCCGCAAAACGAACGGTTGAAACTTAACATTCGATAACTGGAATTTACAAGCGGGGTATGTATAAAATAATATATATTTAATATATAATTAGTATATACTTCGCCTAACTAATCACAATGCTGATTTATTCTCATTCTTATGGCACCAAACCGCCATCAACGACCCCTGCGGAGGAGTGGTCGTTGACTGCCTCGCACTAAAATTATCAACGTTAAGACGAAATTTAACATTAATTCTTAAGCTAACAGTATTGTCCAAAATATTGAAATATCTTAACGCTAAAAACGTTGAATATTAAGTATGCAATGAAGAATTGAACATTTTCTTTTGTAACTACTAAAGACGAGATTGAAATGGGAATACTAAATTCCAGAAATTTTCTTACACATCTATTTTTTTATTATTTTACAATGTATGATTATATTATTCGGAACATTGAGAACGTCAATTGACCGTATACATTACATTACTATATTCTCGCAGTTGACTTTATCTCGGCGTATCTTCTGAAGTCCACATTCTCAAACGTTAGATCTGAAAAAGGAGAAGTACTGTTAGTATTATTCAAATAATGAAAAGTTGATCAGCCACATAAATCGATACTATATTGATAATAATTCAATTATTTAACAATCATTCTTTAATTATCGATATGTAGTTATTAGTGGCTTCATTAATACATTGCATCATGCTCCTTCTCTCTACAACAGTAAATAAAAAACATTATTTCCTCTCTGATAGAATTATACTTGATTTAAGGTGAACGAACGAACGAAGTGGTTGAAAATTTGTTGTGTCAATAGATGAATTTAAAAATTCTGTATATTCCAAGTTACTTAAATTTTGGTTACTATCCTTACCAGAACTTACCTTGAAGCCAACATGTGGTCGAAGCGATAACAGCACATAATACAATGGATTAGGAAAAAGAGTGGACAAATAATCAGGCATATAAGGCGGTTTACCATGGGAGCAAAGGACTTAAAAATAAAAACGGGAGAATTTGTATTGAGCATATCGACGTTCTCAAAGATAGGGTAAATGTCAGGGAATATGGAGCTGCATCCCAAGCAGCATGAAAGTTAGCGCAGAAATCAGTAAATAGTTAAAATATATCTACTTATTTTTTTGAATACTATATAAATATTTTCAATAATAAAACAGATAAACAGATAATCAAGTAAATTTCGTAGACAACAGATACTTTAATAAGTTTCGTAGGCAATGATGATAAATGACATAATAATTAGTCAAATGTTATTCCAATGAAGCGTTTTCATATGAAGTTTTATAAAAAAGAATTCATTATATTTATTCTAGTACTATTAAAAACGATAGCTTTAATTTGAGAACACAATTTGCAGATCTAAACATCTATTCAAATTGAATGTACCACCGAGACAAATTGCAGTTTGCTGTTTCCTGGCATGCGGCGAGTCGGCATAATCGTGGTGATTGAATAGACTGATTGAATGTATTGGCGATGAGAGTTTCGATTGCATTTGCGACTGCCCATTGTGAGTTGCCTATTCATAGCAATATCAAACTTGATTAGTGCACGTGTATAGACCGCGCCAACTCGATGGACACAATAGGAAGAGCTAGAATAGGGCAGCGTCTTTGCGAGGTAAGCTAGAATATATTATTAAGTACCTATCTATCAGCAATATGTGTGACTTTGCATAATAAAATTAACCAAGTGTATTTCCAAAATGTTATTTCTACTTTTTTTACTCAGTAATGGATTAGAAATACACGTATTACCTTCTTCCCTCCTTCCTTTCATTTCACCTTAAAAGCCCACTAAAAGAAAGAAAGGCAGTTACATACCTGTGAAGTGCCCGGATTGTGGCATTGCACTCGTCCCCTTTCTCATTGGGTTATACAAAAAAATTTATGAAATATGCCTTTGTCAGACCATTTTAACAAACTTGAACTAATTGAAAATTTGAATTTGCTACTGTCAAAACCAACTACAAGTTCCTCAATAAGGATATAGAAAGGGTATAATTCTGAACTTGGAATTTAACAGGTACGAAAACATTCTTTCAGAAGGGATTATTAAAATCGATGTTCAAGTACTTAGGTAAATAAATTAAAGCAATTTACTTACCATAAGTACAGTCAGCAACACATCATTAATGCTATAAGTTTTTGTTAAGTATTTATGGAATAGTTTGTCTAGATTAGACTATTCGTTTGTATTTTACTGTACCACCAATATCTTCATTGATAAAACCAAAATAGAGTAAGCAACGCCTTTTTTATCTAATTAAGATAATATGATATTGGTATATTTTAAAATTAAAAGTTATACGACCCGTTAATTACATACAACTAACACGTTAAATGTAAACAAATAGTATCTAAACAAAGACGCGTTCCATTGTACTTCACTTCTTTTATCGGCTTATTGTTTCTAAGGATTTTAAAAGAGCATTTGCGATCCGATTATAATGAAAATTCGTTGCTACGTGAATAAACAGGTATCTTGTACATGTAGCAATATACTGTTGTTGCACAACCCTAATAAGGCTAACGGAAAAAGTGGATATTATATTTGGAATTTCAATAAATATTTAAGTAGTAGGTACTTAATCATTTTACAGAAGATTTTACAAAAGATTTTTTACTTTACGGGGCTAATACATTTACACTTTAGGTACAAATATCAGTGTACAGAGTATAATTATGCTCATGACGTTTTCTGCTAGTCAATCTATCGCCAATGCTATGTGTAATGTAAATATACTAAACGACATATCAAAACAAATTAAAATATATGTATATAATATATTTTTAGGGAAATGTTGTTTGTTCATATATAGGTATTTATTTTCAAATAAATAAATGACAACACCGACCGTTATTAGATGATTGTATTTTTGTTAAGTTTATGTAACTAAAAATAAATTCATATGTGTTTGTTCATTACATACGGTAGTACATTCCGTTCCAATTTTATGAATGCATGTGATACGTAATTCATTTGATGACTACATTTCATTACGTTCAAAGATGTGACTTTCAGAAGTTTCCTAGTGCACAACATGTTATTTCTCAAGACGCAAATGCAGTCGACATTCCCCCCTTGCCATAATGAGCTTACGTTTTGAGACACGAGAGAAATTACCAACTTCTACCGCTGCTTTCACTGATGATAAAGTGATGAGTGAAATCGTACAACGTCAAGGTTATTAGTCTGCAAATGTTTACAAGTTACATTTTAATCTTATTAAAATATAGCATTAGATATAAATATGATATTTACTTCTTTTTGTATTATGATTAAAAAATAAATAATAATAATGTAATGTATTATGATATATAAATAAATTCACATAATCTACATTGTCAAAAACATCTTTTTTTTTAAATAACTATTTCTCCTTTTGTAATTAAGCTTTCATTAAAATAACTTACAAGGGCTTAAGCTAAAATTGTAATATTTTAGAAACTAACAAAATTAACTTTTTATATAATTAAGTTTTCATAAATTCTTGAAAGTCTTACACATATCCCAATAAATATCAAACGTAATTTAAAGTCAAAAATATATGCTGTACCGGAGGTTTCAGATTTCCTGGAGCAAAATAGTTATTACCTTAGCTGTGTAAAAGAATTAAAGTAAAATTTAATAGGTTCAATTAATTTCTTTATTTACTTACTTGTAGCACGATTGAGCATTAACACCACCGACGGCGGTGTTGTTGAACTTGATTGGGCGGGTGGATTCCATGAACTCTATTTGTTCGATGCATCCGTTCAGACCGCGGTAGTGTTCAACATTCAGCCAATTCGGAATACCGCCTGAAGAAAAAGCAATTCGTGTTCTCCTTCAACATCACTCATAGTTATATCAATTGCATTTTGGACTTCGTTAATAAAAGTTACCTACTTCTTATGCGATTTTATGAAATATGGTATGCTTAAACATTAACCGTCACAATTTCATATTGTGCAGGACTCACTTTTTAACCTACCAAAATGTGAGGGAGCATGAAATGATGTATTTTTTTTACAATTTACCAGTTGTTAGCCACTAGGCTAAGCTAGTTTCATGACTCAGGATCATGTGCACTAGCACATGTATTGTATTTGTATTTTAACTTTTAACGCATTTAAATTTCCAACATATTGAGTATAATACTAGCGTTTATGAAGCGAAGAACCGAATATATTTCCTGAAGAAAACAAGCCTTTAACGACTTGTTTTTGTGACAATAGCTAAAAGATTGGCATCGCAAATTTTGCGTGGTGATTTGCGTTCACGTGGCCCATTCAGGCGGCCTACGTTCCAGGCAACGTGACGGTCACTCTACCCGACAGATATTGACATAAGCCAACTTAGCACATTGAAATTGTTTACAACTGCTTTGTAATATTGCAATTTACGTTTTATTCAGTGAAATTGTATATATACATGATTGTTGTTGTTTAAAATCATTATTTAAAAGCTTTTAATATTAATTCTCTATACCTATCTACTAAGTCAAAAAGATCAAAATTAGTATTTTGATTTTTTTTACTTTTTGACCACGAAAATTTGTAATTAATATTTACCTTTATTAGTTACAAATATTCAATATAGATATTATTGATTGACTCTTATCTGACAGATTAAACCCATTTAAGTATCAAGTACATTCATACATTAGCCTTAGTATATTAGATAGTTTGTCAATATGCACACAGTATTTTTTTTAACGAAACGTTTCTCCACACTATTCTTTTTATCCTGCGTCGTGGGTCAAGTCACAAATATAGAATCTCACGTACACATATACACGCCGGAACAGATTATTGTAGGGCATACATATAAAATCTGTCCCGTGCGGGAATCGTACCCGCTAATCGTAGCGTAATAGCCGATCACTGGACCACTGAGTCAAATGTGTTGTCAGTAGTTAACCCTAATACGCTCCGAAGTTTTGTAATTAAACAATAATCTGTTCCCTGTAATTATTTGTAAACAATTAAATGCACTCTGTTCTCCCGCAGATTGTGTTATAATGTAACAATCTTCATTTAAATCTAACGAACGTTTATTTTTTTCTATATAGCTTACATTATATTTTTATATTAACATGTATCATTATGGAGCCATAATTGACGTAGATAACATCAATTATAGTAGGTATCTCGAAGATAGATTAAAAATAATTTTACTCTTAAACATTATGCTACACAAACACCCTCAGTCGATAGTAGAATGAATTGTTTTGAATTGAATTGAAGTCCAGTAGACATTGTTTACTCACCAATGAAAATATTAGAGTCTGCATTAATGAGATTCGAAATGCCACGGTTGTATCCCTCCTGCGTGACATTGTCCACTGTCAAAGACGCCTCGTAGTCCATAAACATTTTCAAGATGATCTGTAATAAAGTTAATCTGTAAATTTTCTTGTGTGCTTGGTCTTACTTGGTGCAAAGAAAGAATGTGCCTTAACTTAAGGAATCGAATTGAACTGCAAATAAATACTGAGATGAGTTAAACTTAGCATTTTTAAAAAGCGACATGCTTATTGTATAGAAAATTGAAAAAAAAATCAAGGTAACTTTGCCGGAAAACTCATTATGGTATTTAATTAGGATTTATTTTCAAAAGTAAGTGCCGCAATTGTCAGAATTTTAGATTTGGTTTTGGGGCAAAATTTGTGTCAAAAATCAACGTGAATGAATTTGATTTAGCCGATATAACATTACTTGTCAACTAATGTAATTAAATATAGAAATAAAATTCGAAAAGGAATGTTATTTAATAAAAGGATCTAAATGAACGTGCTATTAAAAAAAAGTGTAAAGAGTTGGCATGAATTAAAGTCGTGAGGATCCAAGAAGTCCGTTTTGACAGGTATTATCTCTATAGTTTATCTGTCAAAATATCATATTAGTGTTAACAGATAAAATATGACGACTCCTCTCAAAACAGAATTCATGGAGTGGAGACGACCATTTCTATCCAGAAATTGATCAAAGGTAATTTTTTTTTCATGGGTGTTCCTTTACGATCTGGTGCCCGCGACTTCATCTGCGCAAGACACTTATCATCATATTTTGGACACTTTACATAATATCTTTATAAATAGTAGACTTATTCTGATGAATTATACGATATATTATTGTAAAGTAGTTTTTACGTGAAAGAAAAACAAATATCCATCCATACTTATCAATTTTCACGTTTATAATATTACCTAGTAGGGATAATGGAATTAATGTTTGATTTTAACAGATTTATGTCGATTGGGAAAACCTAAATGCAAAACACAGAATATATGGACCGTGACGTGGTGTTGATGAGCAAAAGAATTAGTAATCGAGAATAGACGCTCTCAAGACAGTTATGTATTCGATGATACGATGGCAAGAAAGAAAAATTTGCTGAAAAAACAAATTTGATTGTTTATTTTATAGGACATCTCCCCGAGAGCGCCCCGTCACAGTACCTTCATTTTACATAGTTCCGGCGCACAACAGTAATAGCTACTCGTATGTTCCAGCTTGAAGGCAGAGAAAATACTAGCTACCGTAACTTTACTTTTATGTCAAAACTTGACAAAATATATTGTGATTCTTGTGGATGTTGTCGAATTCAGGCCAGTCAGCTTGTTTGTCAATATATAACTAAGAAAGAATTGGCAAAACACTAATAATAAGAATGAAACATTTTCATAATTAGGCACTTACCAAGTGTCTGTCCCCATCCGTAACAAACTCGTTTTCGACAGCAATTGATGAAGTGCCATCACCCAAGTTCCATTCGAAAACTACAACTCCGTTCTTAACTGAAAACATGATGAAACAGATCCATAGTCAGTCTACATCGCTTTACGATATTTATAATAGTTAATTTTAAAATATTAGCTAATCTTAAGATCCGTAAGTCTGTAAATAAAAATTTTATGTTATGTATCTACATCACATAAAATACACCAATAATAACTGAACTGATTTCAGTGCACATATTTGTTGTCATACTCATCATAATTTATCGTCATCATACATTAGAAACGGGGAGGTAAATAAAACAATTAAATTTTTACAAAGTGACCGATTAATTTGCACGTTTAACAACCAAACAAAACAATACATCTCAGTTCAACTAAGTCAGATTTTGTAACATTGTAACTAATTCAAAAAATAGCAGAAATCAGTCTGTAAATTTGGTTTTACGATGAAAATCAAAACTATTAATTCTTCTTCCATCTATTTATATAAAATATTATACAATATGTGCAATTATTATTTGAAATGATACGAGTAAGATACAAACATAATTAACAAAGTAAAATACATCAAAAACATTTTGTGCAATAAGTACCTACAGAGGCATGTCTTAAACCTCACTTTAAATCAGAATAATTATTTTATGTTACAATTAACATAAACATTTAAACATCCAATTAACACAAGCAATAAACATTATCATAAATATGATCTCAAAAATAGGTACATATATTTGACACAATTTTATCTTTTATTTGATACAAATCACTGAAAACAAATTTCTTTAGTTTCCAAATGTTTACACACATATTTGTTAAATTTATTTCTACTGCCATGTTAAATGCGTAATAATCTGTTTTCTTGTTTATATACCTGTGATTTTGAATAACGCAATGATTTTTCTTTAATTAATATTTTTTTATTTAAAAGTACTTAAAGCTTTCCAAGTAGTAACTGTCCAAAAATATTATGTGCTTATTAGATTCTGTTCAGTCAGAACAATGCTTTTTTCAATGCTGTTTCCTGTAATATTCTAAGTATTCTCTTGATACTCCGCACGCCAAAGTTATTCTATAAATCCGAGACTAAAATCCAATAATAATAAAAGCTTGTCTTGAGCACTCGGTGCATATTTTCATTGGCAGTATTGTTTATGATGCTTTGTAAAGAATTCAATATGAGAATACAGAGGACGCACTAAAAAAGTGTAACTAAGACATTGTGACAATGTTGTAGGTAACCTCGCGTGCGGATATATTTCAGCTTGTACATTCCTACTGTGCGTGGTTTAATATTAGGTTCTTACACATGAAATTAGCGTTATGTTTCACTGACCACTTTGATCTGAAATATCTCCTCATTGGATAAGAATTCCAAATTCATATGTATAAATTCATTTAGCTACATTTGAGTTTTGAAAATAGTAATTCATTTGTTTTTGCCCATTGGTTTTTACTTTGACGCCCCTTTTACCGAACAATGGAAAGCATGAAGTATCATTTACGAGTACCTACGAGTTCTACAAGTAGTGGAAATGGATCTATCATAAAGCAATTCAGTGATAGCTATGTGATATATATGATAGCTATAATAGCACATAGCAGTACTTCAAAGGTTTTTTATTGACTTCGATTATCGAAAACGTTCCGTGTGCACGTCATAAATCTAAAAGCAAATAATTACAATCAAGTCTGAGATCCCCAAACACTTGAAGCATGATTGAATAAAATGATTAGGACAAAAAAAAAAACAATTTCCGGATTTCACTAGGGTTCTTTTCATGATCCATATGTAGAAGTCATGGTAAATGGATTAAGAATAGATCGTACCCAGTAAAATATCGGGAAACACATTAATCATTAGCAGGCTTCGGGCTAAGTGATAAAACTGTATTAATCGACTTAAAGCAAGTTGAGAAAGTAAAAAAAAAAAATTGAACGATAAGTAATTCATGAATTGAGTGAATCGAACTTGCAAACACGCGTCGACTGCTGTGTTATTTTGCTCAACCGACACCATAAAGAAGGGATTTTGGAAATCCAATCATTACTTGTGATGAAAAATGGATACTGTACTATAATCGGAGCGCTCGTCATAATGGCTGAACCCTGGAGATCCAGCCAAGACAATTCTACTCTGTAGATTTTAAGGTAAGCATTGTTCAGTTCAACAATGGGGATGTTACCTATATCTACAACTAAGGATATTGCTTGGATCTCTTCTTTCTGCTCTCTCTCTCTCGATCTTTCACATAATTCTAATTAAGCTGAATAAAGTTCTGAATAAAGCTGACGACCACTCGAGTTCGATTTAATTTGTCGCCACCTGAGACTAGTTAAAATCTTGATCACTGAAATTTTATATTTAGTATATATATATATATATTATATATATATATATATATATATAATATATATATATATATATATATAATATATATATAATATATATATATATATATATATATATATATATATAATATATATATATAAATCACAAATGATTTATATAATCCTGATAAATCGATCATACCTATTCATTGTAAAATCGAAGAAGTTTTCAATTATTGTGCACAGAGTTGATAGTTAACTCAGCCGATTATTTAAGCAGTAGCCGCTTCTTACTAACGTAAACATAAGCATAAACGTATATAATACTCACTTCTAAGTAAAATAAAATCTCCTTGGTTAGGTGGCAAAGAAGAGTCATATTGATACAACAACACTCCGTCATATTTGGTGTGAATGGCTAGCGCGATCACCGTCGGCTCGTAGGTTAAGTTCCAACGTGTAAGGTTCGATGGCAGCTCGATGTAACCATTTCCGCTGAAGCTTACGCTTTCCAGTAGTTGTAGCTCTGCTAATATTATAAGATGAATCAATACCCATTTTCAAGGTTGGCTTCGAACTCTTATAGTACATACCTACATATATTTTTTTAAAGACAAACATTCTAAGAAGGTTTTTTTAATTAGAGTTGAAAAATTACTTTAAAAAAATAACAGTAAAAATATTGTTATGACAATGAGGGCATGATACCTTGATACATTTTTCAACCCTGAGTTACTAGCGACAATCTAATTTTTAAATTTGCTGTCAAGACTAGACATCCTGATTAGATGACCAGTTCTAATATCGTTAAACCACTAATCTGCAGTTCATCTTTGCTTAGTAATATTAATAAAGCAACTATAAAATAGTTATAATCAAATAATAATTGTACGTCTTAAATTAAAATAATTGTGTCGTTCAGGTTCTTTAAGATACGTAATTTTACTGGTACTTAATTAGTGTTTTACTGCTACATAATTAGTATTTTACTGCTACTTAATAGTTCTTTTACGGTTTAAAGTAAATAGTACCAGTAGTCACAACGGTAGTAGAATAGTAAAGTAGTAAGGCACTGAACGTATAATTACGCCGATTACTTAATGTTTCGCCATAGTATATGGGCGCTGGTAATAGCAGTGCCGAATTTATACTAAGATACCTTTTCAAGTTTTTTAAAGAACCCAATGTTGTTGTTGTGAGAACAAGAATATAATTGTTTTCCTTTCTATGTTAATAGTTCACTTACTCAATTGACAACGAGCGCCTCTATATCCTAATGGGCAGTCGCAGGAGTAGCGCATGTGGCTAGTCTTGTCATCGCGACAGCTGCCTCCATTGAGGCAGGGATGAGAATCACAGGGGTCGGAAGACGGTTGCTCAGTCGATAGATCGTCGGACACGCGATTCTCACAGAACTGCCCCGTGAACCCGGTCGGACAAACGCATCCGGTTTCCTCCGCGTTGCATTCTGCACCGTTGCGGCATTGCGAGCAAATACTCTCGATCTATAATGACACGAGAGTAATGTTTATGCTTCTTCAATTAAAACCGCAAATGTATTTATACGAACCTTATAGCAGCAGTAAACCAAAAAGCAAGTCAAGCTCTGATTATAATCAGAACTTGACTGGCTCTGTGATTATAATTATAAGATAATTATCTGACCCGGGGCCCAAACTAAGGAATTCATCATAATTAGCATCTGATATTAATTAGGTCAATAGAAAAAAATAGAGAGAAGCTAGGAGTAATGAAATAATGTCATTTACCGAACGATATTTTGAAGCCATATTCTCATTCAAATGATTTTATGTAATACTTTCAATTAGTGAAAATACAAAATATTATTTATTATGTAGTAATAGTTTAAAATAATAATATTTTAAGATTTAGGAAGGCACCCATAAATATTTCTTTTTGATGTATATTACGACCTAAGATAACCTAGATAATTAAGAGTATTTATTGTTTGAGTAGTTTTTGTGTAGTGTAATAATAAAAAAATGTTGCTTGTAAAAGATTAAATCGGATATGCAACGCGTGACAAAACATTAAATAATGATGAAACTAAATAATATTAATGGTTTCCGTGACAATGCTTGTGGCGTTATAAATATCCTCATATACATTTTTCCTGGAATATTCATACCTTCTTTTCCGGCGTCGTTATTGATCCATTTCTAGGTTGCTGAGTTGGGAAATAAGTAACAATAATTAGAGAAAGCGCGAATGTCGATAAGAAAAACAAATGAGTAAATATTATCAGACTTAATTATATTCTGCTTCATAAATAAAAATTGGATTTTTTTATTTTAACATTTTAATGCAGTAAATTGATCATTTAAACAACCTTTGAAAGCAGAAGTGTTGTTGCTATTATTTTTCCTCTTTTCAGATAGTAAGTCATACCTTGAAAATATGTATAAATAAAAGCTGATAATTTTTATTCGAAATCTAAATCATTTATCAAACTCGTTATAGTAGTAAACGAAAACATTATTCTAGTGTATCTAAAGTTAACGTAAAGTAAAAGTCACGCAATAGTAACTTGATCATTGAAAAGCACAGAGCACAATTTTAATTAATATTAAAACCACTGTGATCTTTGATTAAAAGTAAATATTAATGAGTCGTCACCATTGCTCACAGAAAATAACTTACCTCTGGAATATCGCCACGGTCATTGTTGCTGCACTCTTGAACGTTAGCGGAGAGTATGGAGGATCCTACGATATCAACCGCATCGCCGTACACATTTACCTAAATAAAAATATCATATGTTAAGTAACCACCACTTTAATACAGATTATACCACAAAACTTTGTGCTTATTGCGGCCGTAAACTGACTACTCAAACGTAAAATAAATCTCCCCTACACCAATACATCATAAATTATCTGCTACTAATGAAATCATCAGTCTGTTGCATAAATAAGACTCAATAGAGTAATTGCTTCAGCACCGCCAACATTATTAGTTTTGTGGTTGTTTAAAAAGATTCTGAGGACAATCGTGATCAAAGGCTTTTGAACAGTTACAATATCTGCAGATTACAAATACTCAAGAAGGAGAAATGTGTTTCAATTAACTCTAGGATCTGTTTGAAGTACATAGGCATTTAGATAAGTCAAATTAGTTTATTGGTAAAAGTTTATTAGTTTATTGAAAAAAAAACGTGGTGCTCTCTACCTTTCTAATCTATGGGTACCACAAATTATATTGACTATCTTCTAACAACAAAAATACAGCATCAGTTGCGCTTTCAATGATGTTAATATAACCCTGGTTTGTAAGCAAAAATCTATTAGAGATTTTATAACAACTCTTTAGAAATCTTTTATAGACTTATGGCTTTGGTGTAGATAATTAACCTACACCAATGCCGTAATCGTTGCCAATCCAGCGATTTCCTAACATTATAATTAATATGCAGTTAATAATAGTCGCTATATAAAGTTTATTGTGCTTGTGCTACATATGAAGCTGAATATAATATTTCGCAACAGTTCTTACTACCAGTTTCATTGTGGATTTTGAGATATAATCTCAAGCTGCTCTTGACCCGTTTGATGTGTTATCCAACAAAGTGTCCCATTGTATCCTCTACAGGATAATCTTGTGAATACATGTAGCGATTTGAATAGAATTTATATGAGTGGGTGGTAGGTGTGGGTGGTACCCAGTTATTTTGTTTATTTAATGTTTGATGATCGTGTCTCAGTTTGCGGTAACATCAGATCTCTAATGTTCCTTAGTTGCCGGTTGGATAATATATGTATAAATGAGAAAGATAGATAAGTTAAAAGTAAAATTGTTTAAATAAAATAAATATTGGCAGTAGTTTTAAAAATTGATATTGGATTCAATTAGTATTCATCTTCTTGGAATTTTATGGGCAATAGTGTTATACTGTTATGTTCATGCTTACACGCGGTGTTAATGTTTAGTTCTTCATTCAATGAACTCATTTTGTAGAAATTAAGTAATTGCTATTTTCTATTTAATTCATGGTGATTTTATAATAAAAATGAATATATCGGAGAAAACTATTCCCACCTTATATCTTATATTTATACCTTATATCTCATTTTGTTTTGACCCAAAATATTCGTTCTGTTTGCTCGATCAGGGCCAGACAAAAAGTTTGTTAGTTGCTTTATAATATTTCAAGTACGATTTATCTCATAAAAGGTGGTTTAAGTAATATCGTATTAATCAAGTTCGTGGAAATATTATTATATCAAAATACTTACATCCTTGATACAACCACTGAAGCCACCAGTGACTCCGAGATTCTTGTTCACTAGGACAGAGTCGTCTACTCCACCAACAAACATAGGAGTCTCCAGGCTCAAATCCTAAACAAAAAGGAAAATGATTTATTGGTATATTATAAAATAAATGTAATAAAAGCAAAAAAGCTGTTAAGATTTCTTACGATGACGTAATATAATAAATTGATTAATAACAATTTATTATGATATATGAATATAATAAATTGATTAATAACAATTTATTACGCTAATGCATTAAGCTAATTAATAACACTATCGATGTCGGTCAGTCATGTTTTGATTGGAATTAACATGTTATGCAAACATGTTAATTCATTAAAACTTATAATTCTATAAAATCATCTAAGTTACATACAATACTTAGTTAAAGAGCTTTTATAAAGTAAATATTGCAATAAAAATTGTGATATTTCAATCTTTACAGAGTAAGTTGACATTCTACTTTTCCTATTGATTATAAGAATTAATTAATATATTATATTAATCATATGTAAGATTTATGCTAGTTTGTTCTGTTTGGGTGCGATTCATGTTCTGTTCAAGTTTTTTTTTCTTTTATCAAGAGTTTCTAGATGTTTTAGCTATTAGTTTGACAATTAATCACACTATATATTATTATATCCAGCTCTCTAGGCTTACATCATGACAGTGAAGACAAAGTAATATCTCGTACTTACATTTTTAGCAGATTCAAGATTCGCCTCGAAGATGGGATATGAGTTGATCTTAAGGGTCACCGCGTGTCCGATGCGTTTAATATGCACATCCGTCCATTCGTTTGCAGGTAGCGTTCTTTGGCCGGTAAGTACTACTGGCCTGGTTCCTGTACAAAACGATAAACACGTGCAGTAATTTGTGTACATGAGTCTATTAATCACTGTTAAAAAAAATATAGGTTAATACGTTAATTCCATGGAACTGAGTTACATGCTGCTACCTGTTAAAAACATAGTTTATGTATAAGTTATTTGATGTTTTCTATATTTCGGAATAAATTTAGCAATTAAATAGTAAAAAAAACGATTATAGAGAAAATTAGAGAGAAAGCGCTGTGTAAATAAATGTACTACCATCTCCAAGGTCGAAGGTGAATTCTAGCCGCCTGTTGTGCACAGTAAGTGCAGTAAATGCCCCATATCCGCGAGGGGACTCGGCACAGTACATGATGATGCCGTCGGTGACCGGCGCCGCTGCCTTCACCTTCATTGACATGCGGAAGGAACGCGCCGTCTTAGGCGGGTTGATCGCCAGATATGCGCTGCCGGCGAATGCCGGGTACTCGATGGACTGCCTCACTTCGCAACTGGTGTGTAATTATATTATGATTTTTATGATGATATCAATCAATTTATACTCGATACTTTATTGCATTTTTAGGCACTTCGGTACATACAATATATGTTACATTAAGTGAATAGGTCTCCTATCGGGCACATTAACGTTGGATAGAACGCAAGTATACATTTATTGTATTATTTGTAACTTATATATACTTTATATTATTGAGTTGCTATTAATGTTTATTAATTTAGTTTTAAAAAGATAAATTGATATTAATTAGGATTTTTGCAGTTAAATGTTAATTTGTTATATGTTTAATATTTTTGAAAGCTTTTAATGTTCAACATTTTATTATCATTAATTCTGTGATTTTATTTGATCATGAAAATAACTAGTTCTACTTATTTTGCACTATGACAATTCGATTTAATTTACATTTAAATACATATAAATGTAAATTATATTAGGTTTTATTTGGTCTATATATGTTATAGCATTCACAAAGTATTGTAATTTGTTTTTACAGCGTGAAGTTAAAATATGTTTAACTGGATAAGCCTTATTAACCAATAATGTTCCATGTACCGTGTTTCGCAGTTTAATTTTGATTATGATTCTCCGCCTTGTTTAGAGAGTTTAATTTAAATTTAAATATAATATAACATTTTAATTTTTCGTACATTCAAACTTATTAGCCTAACCCAAAGTCAACACAGTAAGGTTTAGGTAGGTTCTTGTGTTATAAATAGATATACATATATTAATCAGACATACAGATAATTATTTGAATGTTAATATTTTATTAACAGCTAAGGCACAAGTGTCTGCCCTCGCCGGGACTCGAACCCGGAATATCAGAGATGCGCCATTTTTTGAATGTGGCGCACAAACCGCGCTCGCGGAGATCTGCAATATTTTGTGTTAGTTATCAAACGAATTTTTTTTCTATGTATTCAATTTCAGCTTACAATTATGCAATATATTTGTTGTATACAAATAAGAGAAAGGTCGCAGTACTTACTAAGGTTATATTTAATGTAAGCAACCTAAATTTTGTTCAATTTATTGGAGAATAAACCGAGTCTTTTATTTTGATATACCTACATGTATGAAATAAAAATTACTTAAGCTATTTAATTGTATAAAATAATAAAAACATTCATATTTAGTTATAAAAAAATAGCAAGAAAAATCTCAAGATCAAAGACTCACTTCTTGCCGGTGTAAGAGATGGGGCAGGCGCATTTGTATCCTTCAGCTGTGTCCCTGCATCTGCCGGGTCCGCAAAGACCGGGTCGACAAGCAACGCCTGTGCGGTCACAGTTAAGGCCGGCGAAACCTTGCAGGCAGAAACATGAGTAACCGCGTTCGTTACGGGCTTCCTGTTGAAAAATTCGTAACTTCTCTTCATTAAATCCAATCAAATAAAATAAAGTGTTTGTGATTATGTACCATTATCACTACAACTTCAAATCAACTAGGATAATAATAGAACCGCGGGTTGCCGGCGGGCGCGAGGAAGTCGCGACCGCTACGGCGACCCGGGATGGACCACGCCCCTTCCGTGGCCGGGGGGCGTCGTCGGTGGAGGAAACCGGGGGAGGTAGTGAGCCTCCCTCGAGGAGGGCTCCCCTGTATCGGCGGGGGAGCGAAGGCTGGGGGTTCCCGGAAGTGGCTTGATGTTCCCGGGGGCTCCCTACATGCCCGAGAAAGGCCATCCCTGAGGTTTTTAGTGGGTAGGCCTCCCCCTTCTGGGGAGGAGAGCCCCACATAACCGCCGGCCCGCCACAGCCGGGGTATGCAATTTAATGCATTTTCCTCAGGGAAAAAAAAAAGGATAATAATAGAAACAGTAATATTTTGATTGGAAGTTGCAGTGAAGGTAGTGATTGAACAGATATCGCTTAACTCTGAAGGCCGCCCTATAATATTTTTTGTAGAGATCTATTGCCAGCTAGCTTAATTATAATACTAAATATTGCTATTTAAATATAATAGGAAACTAGATATTGTTCCTTGGGGTACTCCCACCATGATATTGTGAATGATGATTCTGATTCTCTGACGGATCGCATCAGAAATGAGGTGATACGTCAGAGAACCAAAGTCATCGACATAGTCCACAGAATTAGCAAACTGAAGTGGCAGTGGGCTGGCCATGTTAGCCGTAGAATCGATGGCCGTTGGGGCAAACGTGTTCTAGAGTGGATACCGCGAAACGGCAAACGTAGTGTAGGACGTCCTCAGGCAAGGTGGAGTGATGATTTGCGCAGGACGGCTGGCAGGAGCTGGATGCGAGAAGCCGAAAATAGATCTCAGTGGCGTACACTCGAAGAGGCCTATGTCCAGCAGTGGACGAAGGGGGGCTGATGATGATGATGATGATGATTCTGATTCTGTCAAATTAATGACCACTTTCTGTAGCCTGTTTGATGAATACGATTTTATAAGACTAAAAACGCTATCCGAGACACCATGATGTATAAATTATTTATAAACGTTTCATAAATCATACAGTCAAAGACTTTAGAAAGGTAGACATTCCAATTATATTCTGCTTACCTTCCCAGACGTCAAAATTTGTTTTATTAATGCAGTTTCGGCATCAATAGTGGGTCTGCTACTACTACTAGTAGTCAACCTTTGGTGAAAAAATATATTTCCTGCATAAGCCTAATTATTTTCAAGTCCCTAGCCTAATAGTTGATTATATATAATTTTTCTCGAAAATTATCTTGCGATGAAATGATGGCGTTAATATGGATATAGGTTAAAGTTTAGAGGGATCTTGTTTGTCAACCAGTATAATATGGGGCATTAATTTACAAATTTTCATTAAATAAGTGAAAATATATTTTTTTTTCAATTTGCTCTGACAGCGGGGTGATTCCATCTATGACACACTGAATCAGGTGAGCATATTCAAGAAATCATGTTCTCTTCTTGTTATTTGAAAAAAAAGCAGTATTAACAAAATGGCTACAGTACCATAGACGAAATACTTACGCTGCGTAAAGTGAAATAGAAGAACACTTTACTTTGCCACTATGCGTTTGTGAATTATGAAAATGCTTTGGGTTCTGTTAAGGGAGATATAATATCGCCCAAATGGCATGTTGTGTGACAGACATATAAGCAGGCAGCTAGGAAATGTAGCGTCGGTAGACCGTCTACGAGGTGAATCAACGATTTGGTGGTGCTGAATGTTGGAAAACCTCATTTACGTTAGTTTTCAATTTTACTTTATGGTTAAAATGTCGTATAATATTTCTTTTCTAATTATACTGTAACTTATAAAATATGTGTTGAAATGTCGTTGTTTTTATAGTTTTATCGTATTAAAATCTTATATTGTTTATTACCATCGTTTCTCAGAGCCTCTGGTTCCGTTTCAGTGAACAGCGCGAAAATATTAGTAAACTATGTACTTTATTTTCGAATAGTTACATTATTTATACAGACTTTAACAAGACTATATGTATGTGCCTATCTGAATGTATCTGAATGTATGAAATGTACTTGACAATAATCTACATATTTTAACTAAGTTCAAGGTTAAGGTCATTAATATACCTACCAACAATAGTCATCTACATGAGGTATATAGTGTAAAAGTTATACACCATAATCTGATTAGCAGCATTTGCATTTGTTATCATGAAGTGGTAGCAAACCGATCCAACTTAATATAAATACACACAAAACTTTTATATTTTAAAATAATTCTAAGATTCTAGTCACAAACCTGACAGACTCCATTATTCTTGCACATGTTTAACAAGCACGAGTCACATTGTAACACGTTGAATCTCTGTATGCTGTCTACGATGATATTCTTCTCTTCTCTGCCGAGGATTAACATGCTGATGCAACCGATAAACCTACAGAGAAAAATGTGTTAGTATTTTACGCCGGTGGCTTAGTAAAACTTCAAAAGTGATTTTCTGTGACTTAGAAACGTTTTCAGCAGGCTGAAACGTCGTTGCAGGCCGTTTCAGAAGTAGCTCTTTCACATACTAAAAAATCTAAATTACACCCAAGTTACAGTAGTTTTCAGGCACCTGAAACATGTTTTCAGTACGTTTCAGGCTACCCTCTATCCAACGCCGCAATAACCTGAAAACCCGTTGTCAGGCGTTTTCAGGACCCCTTATGAGCCATTAAGCCTACTTCAGTAAAATGACATAAAATTCAGTAGGAGTGAAAGAGATAGCAATAGTAGAAAGAGACAGATATAGTTGGAACATTCGAGAAGTATTAGAATGAGAAAACATCATTAGAAAGAGATAGACAAACTAAGAATATTCGAGAAAGATAGTACGGGAATATTCGAGTATTGTGTGACAAGGTTAGCACAAGGAAGAGACAGTTATACTCGAAATGTCTCGAACGCGTGACGTCATTCCTACGCGCTTATGTATTGGACTACACATTCGAGTGTGTCCGCGAATGTTCTAGCAAGAGTGGCAAGTGCCTTAGGCTGTGTCCGGCCGCCGGGAGTGCTGCCTCGCCCCCTCCCCTGAGAGGGCGAGCGCTCCGATGAAGCCGATAGGGCCCCGGGCTTTCTGCCCGGCCAAAGGCATCAGGCAGTGTTTAGTTGGTAGGCTGGCCTCATAGAGTCCAACATAACCACCCGCCGTAGACCGGGCGCGGGTGGTATCCGGTGCAAGGTCGTCCAAGCACCAGGGGGTTGTCATAGCGACCACTGTGGTGGCGCGCCCCCTATGAGGATTCACTGCATCCTCCCGCGAGGAAAAAAAAAAAAAACGCCGGGAGTGGAGTATTGTTTTGCGATACAGTGCGAAAACATCTAAGAAGTGATATTGGAGAACTAAGAAGCGACTTTCAGTGCTTTCAGTGAAGTGATTAGTGACTGTTAGTGTGCTAATTAATAAAAGTTCAGTGTTTTGGTAGAACGCCGTTTGATTTACTGACCCCAGCTCGTAACAGTATTGTAGTTATTTAAGTAGTAATAAAGTAAAAAAAACACGCAGTAATTATTACCCAGAGACGTCCCTTAATGGCTCGGCCAACATATTGTAGTTGGGAACCCCACCGATGTACAGAGGACCGGCCAACTCCAGAAGCCATTCTGTTGTTATTTTTTTCGATAATGGTCCGTTGTTATCGATATCCATACTCACTACACAAAAAAGCACATATTTTATAAATGATAGTGGAATGCAAATCAATAGCATCATTTTAAGCAACTGGACTACCGCAAATTATTATCGTTAATTTTTACGATGTCCCAAGAAATAGTTCATATTTTACATGACTTATTTTATTTCTCCATTATTCAATATATTTCTGCGAGGTGACGCATACGAAGTGCCAGAACTGAGACAATAGACTTTTAAGTACACCGGGACTTGATAAAATTTGGCGATCTGTAGTTTATAATTACACCTCTATCAAACCCTTCGAGGGCAACTTGCTTCTTTATATATATTATATTTATTAATATCCTTAGTCATAGGGAAATCATATTTCAATCAAACATATTTTATAATTTAATTTCAGATGTAATAAATAATTCTCTTAACTTTATAAGTAATATAATGAATTATGTGTGATATCAACTTACACTTGGAGTTGGTCTTGCTGATACGGACAGTGTGCCATGTGTTTACTTTAAGTTGATTATTACTATGGAGAAGAATTGGGCCTGCACCACTATCAATAATGACATTAAGTATGCCGTCCATTAAGAAGAGGGATATGTAGTCACTGTTAATATCGTTGCTGTTATACAGGATCAAACCATTTGCATCTGGAGGAACAAAAATTTACTTGGGTATTATGGCAACATAGTATAAAAGATTATAATCTGTTTATTAATGGTATTCTCCAAAAAAATTACTTTACATAATTGTTGACAATTATTTAATTTCTATTTGAATGGTTGTGTTTCAGTATAAATCAAAATAGTTATAGATCTGTACCACGATAGACGTGGATATCGCTATGATTATGAATAAACATTGTTAATAATGGATGAATTTATTTATGAATATCGAACATATTACTAAGCAAAATAATAAAAGACCAAGTTATAAATATTTTTATACACGATTATTTATTATGGTATTAATGTTATTGAAGGTTAATACGGTAAATGAAATAAATTTAAAAATAATAACTTTGTTGATGTGTCTTATTTTTATATAACATTTAAAGTGTTTTATCTTTCCATGGGAATAAAACGAGCAAGAAACAACGAAACTGATCAAAACTTTTGAAAAAAGTGACTTGACACATATTATAGAACCAACATTTTGGTACATACCAAACGATTTGAAGGAGACCTCTATATCGAACTGCTTGTAAGCGTCTTTAATAGTGGGCAGAGAGATCCAACCGCTGCCATCGAAACTTGGGATAACTCCAACAACCCTTAGCACCGTGCGTACTTCGACAGCAGTATAGCTATTACTCGCGCGACAGATGTACGTTCCTGCGTCCGCTTCACTTACGGATTGTAAGCGCAAGTATTGCTAGAACATAACGTTTAGTAAAACTACTAGTTATTAAAACATAATATTATTATTTACAAAACTCTTTAGATAATTAAGGAATAACTTTGTAAGATGATGAAGTAATCTATCGATGAGCGATACAATATGACGCCCTAAAACTAAGCGGTAGCTTAAGTTGAGCCCGCATAACTTGTCACAGATAGAATACATCGAGGAATAAACATACGAGTTTTTAAAATTTAATTGTAATAAAATAAGTATATTAATACCCTGTTCACTATATATCAAGGTTATTCAGACGATTAAGATATAGTAGTAAAAATAAAATTACGTCATTAAGTCGAATATCATTAGAATACTCCTTTCTCCACTCAATGGATACAGGTTGCTCCAACTTGTGATCGCAAGGTATATCGAACATATCACCTAGGTTGGCTGTGTATGTTACGAACTTGATTGGCTGATATGTAGGCTGGGTCACTGTAAAAAGAACATGAACAGCTAAATTGTATGTACGCATTTACCAAATTTGATATATTTTATTATTGTGTGTTCATTATCAGGACAGGGTTCATATAAAAGAAAATTTCTAATAAATTAAGCACTTTTATGAAATCACGTAATATTAACACTGAGTTCGGCCTGTGTATAAGGCTTCGATTCCTTTGCATTCCCGTATGAAAAAAATAACCAATGATAACTAAACAGCCGTTATTAAAAAAAGGATGTTATGAAGTTAGCCGGGTCAGCTAGTTTTTATACAACAGTTTATAATTATATTACGAAATAATGTATCTATTACTTCAAGTTAAGTTGTTGTTGTTTCGACAAACATTTAGCGCCAATTAGGGCCAAGTTAACCCTTTACTTAGGCATTATTATATGAATACGTACGCAAAATGTTACTATAGGATAAAGCATATAAGCAAAAGTGTTTGCGCTGATTGCGAGATCGTAATATACTAGGTGAAAATAATAATGTTTTATGTGTTACATGAAATAAAGAAAGCTTATTTAGTATATATTATACTAATGTTTTATGTTACAATCTGCTGTAGAAAAATTTAAAAACTGGAAAAGTTGCTGTAGATAAAAAAGTTTATAAAGAAGTTTGATTTAAAAAATAATACATAATAAATATAAGCAGCTCAATCTAGAGTATATTAAATGAAAATCAATTATATACGTCATTTAATGGTTAGTTAATTGGGTGTGAAAATGTCACAATTTCATTGCTATATAATTATTACATCCATTTTTATCTTTCATCCATTCTCTCTTAAAATATTCGGGCTGAGACTCATAAATTGAATATCACCTGGCTGTACTTCTAGGTGAAGATCTTCGTAACTGAACCGTCCAAAATCATTTGTGCCGGTACATCTGTAGGTTCCCACGTCTCCTTCTTGTACCTCAGGAATAACGAGAACAGCTCCATCTCCAAATGTCTGCCATAAAATGTTTTATTAACTTAGTTTAATTTATTCTGAGACGTTTTATCGATATGATAAATTGACGAATACCAACCCTCGACTCCACAAATTGCCGCGTGCCATATCTCTCCCATGACACTTTAATACCTTTACCTCTACTGCGACATTGTACTTCAACATTTTCACCAGCTCTGAAACGTCGTCTAGGTTGGTCGATGGTTACAAACATTGGAGTACTATCTCCGGGACCTAAAAGAAATTTTATTACCTTTTTAGACAGTAAGAAAAACAGATACTTAACTGAATAATTTTATTTGTTTATATATACTTCACCAAATGATCTTATATAGTAGTCCACAGTTTTCTAGTAATGCTTTCCTAGTGAACAAGCTATGAGACATGTCCCGAACAAGTAATGTATGAGTACTTACACCACAACCAATCTAAACTAAGTGATGTTAATTTAATATCCAAGCCTCTTTTCGTCATTAAACTACAATAAACACAAACACAAAAACACCATGCAAAACACAAATGAACATTAAAAAGCATCTTGTTACGATTTAGAGGCATGCAAGGCAACATTGAGAAGAAGCAGAAATGTAAATTAATTCAGTCGGATTAAAAACCTATTTTTACAGAAATACACACAAAAATGGCTCAAATGTTATACAAAACAATCACAATAAGTAGTTAGATCTTCGGTCAACCCTGGAACAAATCACCACTTAATGGACACCATTACACCCGCAACAGCACTCCTTTGATGCTAAAGCCCTTAACACAAATTACCGGAGCTGTTTCGATTCCGTTCACGCTCTCGTTTCTCACGTAAAATGCAGTTCGTTTCGTCACTCTCATCTAGACAATCGTTGACTCCGTCGCAAAGTACGTCAAGGTCTACACAACCAGAGAAGTCATGACAACGAAACTGCGTAGAGTTGCATTCCTGATCACCTTTACGAAAATAGAGAGATAATCAAAATG
The DNA here is from genome assembly GCA_036419045.1 of Scirpophaga incertulas. Taxonomy (NCBI): domain Eukaryota; kingdom Metazoa; phylum Arthropoda; class Insecta; order Lepidoptera; family Crambidae; genus Scirpophaga; species Scirpophaga incertulas. The sequence goes on along the minus strand of CM071626.1, from coordinate 10,428,466 downwards.
TCTACCAACTATTTAAGAGCTCATAAGCGAGATTATTCTTTAAGAATAGAGACAGAAGCAGGCTCTGTTTCTGTGACATTTTAGAGCGATTTATGACAAAATAAAATGGGATTGAAATAATTTGTATAAAAATTCAATAAAGTAAAAGAAGCAACTATTGCTTGTATCTCTATTCTCTGGCAGACAAAGCGATTGACTGACCGTAAATATGTAGAATGATGTAATTGGTTTCGCGTTCCCCATTATCGTTGTAAACGTCGCAGACGTAGTAACCGCTATCAGATTCCTTGGCGAGATGTATGTAGAGTGAATTGTTCCCTTGCTCGACGGTGCTGGGTACGGCTCGGCCGTTCTTGCTCCAGCGCACCCGGTAGTCCTCTGACATGGTGCACGACAGCTGCACCTCCGATCCCACGCGCGCAAATCGCTCTTGGTTGCGCGACTCCCACGACACACGGTGGTCCATATCCTCTACGAACGTCCATATACATGCAAACTCCAAGTTTGGCTCGCAATAGCCGCCGCAGCGTGATGCAAATCAACATTAACAAGTGCCTTTAATAGTCAGCGCGACCACTCCTAGTCGGAAATGTCTTTCATGACAGTTCCTTCATGCGACTCGAGCAGATCCCTAGGTAAATCGACCCTCCGAAATCGCGCATAGCGTGATTGCAAATCAACAGGTGCCTATACAGTCAGTAAAACCAGTCCATTCGACTATGTGACTGGGGCCTACCACAGGATGACCATGAGTTATATAATTAGTTCCTCGCTGATGTGTTCGATATTCGAAATATAGATTTAGATCAAAATCAGCATGCAGCCATGCGTTGTGAAGACGAAATAAATTTATTTTAGATGATTCATACAAGACCATCAAATCCATTTCGTTGGTTGCTTATTATGATAGAAAGTTTGTTTAATTTCAATTCATGCTCCACCTGTTGTATGCCCCCTAATACATTGTGCCGTAATTTTGCGATTTACATGCTATTCGCTCATTTATAATTATTCGTTTTAATAAATTGTATCGTTTTATACATACCGTTAACAATGACTTCGGCGGAGGCTGAAGCATTAGCTACTCTATTTTTAGCGAAACACTTATATTCACCGGCATCTTCTACTTCAATTTGATTAAATATCAATGTAGATTCACGCACTTCAATACGACTGTCGAAAGAAACAAGTAAATATAAGTAAGTAAAGTATATATTCTTGAAAACGAGTCTTGCGGAGCGTGAATAAAGAGGGATACAGAAACACAACTTACTGATGCAACATCAATTTTTAAAAGAATATTTTTCGAAATATAATTTTAAAAGGAATAAATTCAAAAATGGGTTTTTTCATGTGTATAATTTATACTAGATTTTGATAAAAGTCGAAAATCAGTTTTCGCATAACAGTTCAAATACAATTTCAGCAATAACTTATTATTTCTCTTATTTTTCGAGACTATATAATTAATAATTACAATACAACCACTCTCACATATATTGCGGGACGATCTAGTAGATCCCGTAACCGTTTTTTTTTAATGTATATATATATGTATATAATCACGTGTCTGTATTGTTGATACTCGTATACACTTTCTATTTGGGTTAGTAAACTGAAATTAAAGACCCTCCATCTTAGCCGAAAAGTAGTAGTATACATATTCACATTACTGTGTTGCGATATACGGAGTGAATCAAGCAATGAAATTACTGAGTACTGTGATTTTATATATTAATGTTGACAGCATAAATTTTTGTCGGTGTTGCAGATTTACTACGAATTTCACCATCAGGTGGCAGTCTGCTTGTTTGGCAATATATCTCGTAAAAGTACTATTTCTCTCCGAACTATGAAATGATTTAAATTCTAACATAAGAGCGATATTGCAGTTCTGTAATGTAATAATGTCCGGAGTAACAAACTTACTCGGAGAATGGGCGGGTGACAGGTTGCCAAGTAACCTGTACTTCATCACCAGTAACCACGCACTCGACCGTAGGCGACTCGCCGGGGTGCACTGTCTGCGTTTTAGGACGTAGCGTGATGACGGGTGCGGCTAAGACTACCAAGTTGGTGTAAGCCGAAAGCTGTACATCGTGGTTTTTGCGGTTGACCAAATTGCAAACGTAATTGCCGCTGTCCTGCATCGATGTCTGGTGAAAAAAAGAATTAGTAATGTCTTGTGCATTTTCATAGTAGTTTCGTAGCAGGGTACTGTGCTAAATGTGTGCTATACCCGAAGTAAAAAAATCACGGTCAAAGGTCATTGGTAAAATCAGTATTAGTTAGTCGCAGAATGCCTGTTTTTATGTGTGGAAGTTTGACATTGGACATATCTTTGCTGCATATATGTCTTAGTAAAATTTTCACATGTAATGTAAGATTTTGTGGAATCAATGAACAGTTTTATGTTTTGATATAATTTATTATAAATATTTGTCGATTTATAGCGTATATTAAATTTTTTGATCGATGCAATAAGCGTGAGCAATATTATCATTATAACTGATAATATATGATATAACTGTCGTGCGTATACATATTTTAGGCTAATTAACATGTGATATTCAACAGGCTAACGCAATACTGGTGCAGCGTTAATTTTTAAACTAATAATAAAATTTTAGATTGTTTTGTTCTATACAGTGTTCCAATCAAATAAAAAAGGAACATTAATTGATTGAAAGGAATATCAACAATAGTTTCGTATTTGATTGATTAAAAAGCAATAGTATTTTAAAACTAAGTGATGTCCACGGATAAATAAATATTAATAATTATGACATTAGATTTGAACAGTAAACGCCTTGTGCAACGCAACGCGTACATAACATATGTGCTATAGACATAAGTGTCAGCGTTGCAAGTCAGGAACAAGCAACAAACACATTTATCGATTATAATATCAAAATGTATGTATTTAAATTTTTCGCGGTAACTATAGGTAGTATTTAATCATAAGTTTACCTCTCTGATGATAAGTTCGGATCCAATCTGTTGCGCGCTTCTTTGTAGAGGCATTCTGTCGCCACGAGTCCAGACGACTTCTGTTTCGTTATCCGGGTCGAAACAGCTGTCAGACAAAATCAAAGCCAATGGTTAAAAATGAAAACGAATCAAAGTAACGATTGATGTTAGCCATTGAAGTACCTGAGTCTACTAGTCTGTCCTAAGGCCGCGATCAGGTCTCGTGGTCTCTGGTCAAATGGATCGTTTGGTTTATTTCTGCCACCAAATTCTGTAATAAATCCAATAGTGTCAATTTCACAATGAATACAAATTATATTTAATTATGTTTTATGTTTCGAAATTTACACGTGTTTTCAGTTAGAAGTAATAATAGAATAAATACTTTTGATTTAAAAGTTATTTTTTTACGTGTGGAAAGTAATTTCTTTCAGCAGGAGTGTGTTTTGACATCCACCTACACATAACCCTCAAATGCATGAAGGAAAGTTACCTATTTGAAATATTTGTATGAAATTTCTATTTCACTATCAATGCATTTGATACATGAAATAAATATACAGATATATTTATTTTTCGCAAATTTATTGTAATTCTTCGTCTTAATGTTCGATAGTTTAGCAGTCGGCTAGGATTAACAGACCAGAGGCCTTAGACCCATGGCTGCTTAGTTAAGGTTAAAACAATATTGAAACAGAGACGCCGCAGCGTATAGCGCCTGAATAGGTTTACAGAACTAGAGAAAATTTATAATTGCGGAAAGATTACACTATTTCTGCAAATGTATCGAAATGGAATATTTACATTTTGTTTTTCGCAAATCACGCTAATATTTCAGCTTAATATTGAGAAAAAATTCACGTACGGTTAAGTTTGCCGCGTATAGCAAACTGCTCTTCCACAGTGCCAGCTTCTGACGAAGCGGTACATATGTAGTTACCATCGTCCGCTTCAGAGATTGACTTAATCTCAAGTGTAGCTTTTCTTGGTGTGGGTGGAACCATTACGGTTAAAGAAGTTCCATCTGAAATATAAAGAAGTAAATAAATAGCTAAAACAAATGATATATAATGTTATAAAAATATTTTTAAAAAGTTCATCTAACAAATAATTTTTTATTTAATTTTTATTAATAACAAGACTTCAGATTCATATCTTTTTTTCAATTAGGTTTCACAAGATAAGTGTCTGCTAAATTATAATCAACTACTTGTATTCTACATTCCCTAGACATAATCTACTCTCCCTAGATGTAATCTAGTGCGCTTCGCTTAGTATCTTAACTATTTTATTAATATTTGCATAAATGAATAATTTCAACTTAATTACTTAACTCACGCCTCTGTTCTTTTGGAAGTACAGTTTTCCACCTGCTAGGATCCAAATATACTTCCTTACTCTCCTCATCTTTTAGTAATATTTTACCTGTCACCTGACCTTTTCATCCAGTCCAAGTATGGTCGTCTAAGTCGTCCCCATCCAACTTACTCATTCCTATTTGCCTTATAAATTTCTTTTGTCATTCATCATTCGTTCACTTTTTCTACGTTTCCAAACTAGCGAATTCTCGATTTTTGTCACTATAAGTTCTTTCACTTCTCTATTCTTCATCGTCACTCCACCCATTCTTTTAACACTAGAAGCGCGGGCGTCCCAAATTTAACCTATTTCGATGTTCTTCCTGCTCTAGTTAATATATTATTACGCGTATAATCGTAAATTTTTATGACTTTTCATGAAATATGATGATTATCATTTATTAGAGATTTCAACTACATAAATATAATAAAGATTTTTTAAAATCTAAATTTACCTCTAAGCGCGGTTGGGTCAGTTTAGACCCAGTCTGGATGTCAGGGTTTAAGTTTATCTTTCTTTTAAGATAAACAAAATGTCGTTGGTCAGGCAAATGGGGTGATGATTTTGTAAAAGGCACCATGTTTTGGAATAGATTTCAGGAGATTATGAAGTTTTTGAGATTCGACGTGAGATTTACAAGAACACAAAGACTGGCAACTTTGGATTGATATCTGAAGTGTGGTATAATTTCATTTCTAATGCTCAAAGTTATTATACGAGTACGCCAGGACCCTACATAACATTTGATGAACAACTTTTCCCTTCCAAATGCCGATGCAGATCTACACAGTTTATTAATATGGAAAGGAAAAAAAACGTTCTTCTCTTGAGCACCCAGATGTTCAAATAGAAACTGGTACAAAAAAGAAACCAAATGTAGTAGCATTTTACAATAGTTAAAAAAAAATATGGAGTAGATGTTGTGGATCAAATGGCTCGCAAATAATCTGTCAAAGCCCTATCCAGGTGTTGGATATTGTATCGTGCCCTTACTGGGCAAAACATCAGCAGAATTAAGTTTATCTTACAGTTAAGAGAAAAACTAGCTAAACCATATGCAAATAGTAGGAAAACGTCTAATATTCATATAAATATACCAAACGAAGTACCTAGACGAATATAATTGTATTGGCATTTTTATAATTTCATTTAATTTTAACTTCTCGTAACGTCTGGATAAATTTCAAAAGACAGGCACAAAAGATTTTCTATTGTGTCTGGTTTTCCGGGCCTTACGACTTGAATTATTTGTGATTTAAATTTCAAGCCAAAGTACACCAAATATATGTGAAATATATAATAAAAACATTATATCATAATTACAAGTGTTATTTTATTTTATTTATTTATTTGTTATTATGTTCGGAAAACTAACAGCTACAATTTTCTTGTATAAATTGCTTATATATCTTCACATTACGGTTCCGCCCATCCGCGCTTCTAGGGGTATCAAAATGTTCCGCGCTTCTAGTGTTAAAACTGTATTTTTTTCTGCTTTTACTACAATCTATATTCACTCTTATAGATAAGTGTAATGATCAACACGACTCCATGCACAGAAAACAATCTTTTTTTCACAAGGTGTGCTCCTGTCAATGAAAACATTTGCAGCCCTATTTACTTTGTTTCCTGCCATTACTCTTCTTTTAGTGTTAAATACTTATCATCTCTAGTTAACATAGATCACACTTACACAAACTGTTTCACTTGCTCATTATTATAATAATAATATTTTTGCTATTCCTATATTATCTGAATCTTATATCGCAATATCAATACTAAAACAGAGGTCTAGTAAAACAAAATAACATCATGTTGTAGATAACAGAATAGGCACGCTTACCGTATTAGGTGGAATATAATTTTTCATCTAAAATTATAGTTACTTTAGTATGAACTTGCGCGTTATGGGTATAAAGTACAAAATTGTAAATTTTGTATTGGAATGGAAATGGTATAGAACAGCGATATTTTATCACCAAAGTCAATCCAACTTTTATATTGAATGTCTATGGTTAGATATCTGATGGGGTTGAAGCGGAAAAAGCAGTGCAGTCACCTGAATCTCTACAAAATATATCATACCAGATACCTATGACATCAAGCTTTTATCTATAAAGGTCCTAGATATGCAATTAACATTTAATAGAGACTGTCGACAGCAGGAATGCGACGACATGGCATTTGATATTGATAATGGTCTGTGACATGTTGAATTACTCTAGGTAGAGATCGTGGACGAGGTCTGTAGACATCGCACTAACTCTAGTGAGCATTAGCAATAAAACTCCGTTGAGTTGGAATTCGTGGTAAATATGTCGATTTACTTTTAACAGAGATCGTCAGCAACGGGGCCTCAGTGGGGCAGCACTTAAAGTTGACGGCATCATTGTAGCGTAGAAGTTCCAGTGGTTTCGTATTCGATATTAATACGATATCTGTGATATATTTACTTACTGTTAATGGAGATAGTCGGCAGCAATACCTCGCGGTGACACGGCACTCGATGTCAATGCTGTTTCTGTAATATATCGTCTTACTTTTGATATAGATCCTTGGTACCGAGACTCAGCAGTAGCACGGCACTCGATGTTGATACAATCTTTGTCTTCTTTGTCTATGTCGACTTAATTCTGATAGAACTTATCAGCGTCAGGGTATTGGTGGCAGAGCGTTCGATGTGAATGGGGTCATTATATTCTGTTGATATCGAACTTACTCTTGATGGTGACTTTCGGTATCGGAAACCCAGTAGCCCGGCATTCCACAGTGACGGAGTCGCCATATTCAGGTTCTATATATACATCGGGCAAAATCATGATCTCCGGACTTTGGCGCACGCGGATGAAAGTTCTAGCGGAGGCCGACCCAGCTTCATTAGTTGCTGTGCACTCATATTCGCCGTCATCGTACTCTTGGACCTTTTCAAATCTATATATGGCAGGGGAAACATAAACAGTTTTAGTGCGGCGGTTAGAGGTGTGTGAAAAGCTGCATACACAAGTTAAAAATATTTTATTAAGTCCACCAACACTTAATAATTGTTGTGTAAGATGTTAGTTTATAGTTAGTCAATCAAAAATTAGTTTCTAAATCAAATGGTGATGTTAATTCGTCATTTATTTTATACGTTTTGTTGTATGATACTTTTTAACTTAGTACTACGCCTACGCCTTTGTAATTAGTTCAAACGTAGAATTCGAAACTAGTTAGATTTACTAAATAACTTCCGGTTTATATGAGTGTGTGTAAATAAGCTGAATTTGGATCGGTTTTAAATAACGAACAATATATAATGAAACCATACATATTTTCAAATCTTCAGAATTGTAGTAATAAAATACAATGTTACAGAAACTATTCATGCGGAAAAAGTCCTCAAAATTTGTATTATAATCAATTATTATTATCAAAATACAACATTGGTCTTTACAGGAATTTATTGACGAAAAATTGAACAACTAAGAACTACTTAGTACTTAGTACCCTTCCTTGTACCTACAAATCTACAAGAAATTGGGTGTGGCTTCTCAAGGAGAACCGGTAAGAAAATTCAAATGCTTAAATTTTATCTTTTCTTTTGATATTTTAATAAAATGAATCTGATTTGCAATATAATACAATCATATGTATTAAATATGAACTTAAGATAGAATATTGCATCACAACAATAGTTTGATCCTAACTTACATTACAATATTAGTATTAATGATGGTATGTAGATTTTATTAAACCGTACACTATAATGGTTAAACCGGATATATAGTATAGAAAGAGAAACTCTGCTATTCCCCCGCAGCCACCGACATACAATATGATAGAACGACATACGAGTAACTTTGAACTGTTAAAATACAAAGGATAAAATACAAAATGGCGGATTATCGCATAATAAAATGACATACCTATCATATCTCATTGCTGCGAGGGTTATTATGATTATACCGTCTTATAATATCTGTATCATAATATCTTGTTCCCAACCATGCTCAACATTATGTTGCAATAAAGCATGGTATTGCGTTTAATCATCATGTCAGTTCATATATGTCGTCAAAACTAGACGAGCCTATTTATACATATTAACCATGCACTTTGTTCCAGTACAAGTTTGTTATATTATTAACATAATTGTTAACTTATATAACATTAACACTGGTTATATCTATGTATATATTTAATTACTCAGTCTAAACTAGACTTACAAGAACTATGAACAAACATCGTTACGCTATTAATATAGATTTTTTATAAAATAAACTTAAACACTAACCTCATAATGTTAGTCGTGCCTGTAGTTCTATATTGTAGAGACGGGCGTATAGGAGTCCAGTGGACCGTTGGCTCTGGGAATCCAGCCGTTACAATGCAATGAATCTCGTGCGAGTTGCCAAGGTATGCTATATGCTCTTCCGATGGCCAAACTTTAACTTGTGGTCGTTCCCATTCTATTTAAACAAAACAGGAGTTTAAAGAAGTTTTTAAATACTATAAGCGTATTTATCATATATGAGAATCATTTGTGCTATTACTGTAAAAAATATGGACATGAATAAACCGAATTTCTCATTAAATTTGTATATAATAATAAAAAATCTCTATTCAACCAATTTTAATTTAAATAAATTTAAATATAACCTCCAGCACCTAATTAGACGGGAAACCGGTATTGCGGAAAACGGCGTTTTTAAGCTTATTTCCTAGAAGTCAAACCTATTAATTATATAAAATACTAGCTTCTGCCCGCGGCTTCGCCCGCGTGGATTTCGGGATTGGGTGTATAGAGGGTTAAGGGTCATAGCTTTGCCCACGGCTACATATACGCGGAAGTCGGTTTATGGTGCGAAGATTTTATCGCGCTTCCCGTGGGACTATCCGTTTTTCCGAGATAAAAAATGCCGCAAAACTCCTCAAGAATCACTCTATCTATTGATGAAAACCGCATAAAATCTGTGCAGTAGTTTTTGAGCGAAGCCTTTATTGCGCATCCCGTGGATCTGTCGATTTTTCCGGGATAAAAAGTAGCCTATGTTACTCGGGAGAATGTAGCTTTCCAAAGGTGAAGGGTGGAGGGGAAAGGTGAAGAATTTTTGAAATCGGTCCAGTAGTTTAAGCGTGAAGAGGTAACAAACAAACAAACAAACAACAAACAAACAAATAACAAACAAACAAACAAACACACTTCGCATTTATAATATTAGTTGGGATTAGTTGGGATAGTTGGGACTAACAGTTGACCCCGGCCCTTCCGCACCTTCGCACGGGATTTAAAAAACATTTTGTTATTTTTTTACACACACTTTCCCGTACATACTTTTTAGGATTTGTTCTTGGTCTTGTTTCGCGTGGGGTTAATGAAAAAGAGTAAAATGAAGAAAACTCCTCTACTAGTTTCATGTGAGTCACTATGCGACATTTTTCAAATAATTTACATTTTTTATTACAATTTACAATTTTGATATATTTCGTATAGACTGTCCAAATTGAATAATTCAAAAACTTATACAATTTTATTAAAGCAGACTTAAATATGAAGTCATTTATTTTGATAAGGATTAATTAAAAGAGCAAAGTATAAATAAAAAAGCTTTTATAGAGGTGGCATTTACATATTTTTTTTATGAAAAATCACCTATTCTAACGTAACTATAACAGTTATACAATATGTTGTTGTGATATTTTTTGTAGATAATTATATGTTCTGCAAAACGTTATACATTATTTTGTTTTACAATCAATAGTTTTCGCAGCGCACGTGATTAAGATGTATGAAAGTTTTCGGTATTTTTTTTACACTTTAGTTACATTATTGGAGATTTAGTAAGATTTTCTAACTTTTTGAAAATTTAATATAGCCTACATTTACCGGACATAGTTTACATTCACAACAAGGAAAGAATTTTTCAAATGGGTTACGTAGTTTTGAAGCCTATTCAGTACAATCAAATCTTTCCTCTTTATATTGTGTACATTTACTTAAACTTAGTTTACGCCTATTTTCTAAAAACTTTTGTAGGGAGAGTTTGTTTAGATGTAAGAATAGAATGTATAAAATATCTAAATACACATTATAATGTATAGTAAAGTACACATATAAAATATTTTTCATGTTTACTATTAATATGTAATCTTTATTGTTTGCCATTCGATAAGCTAATCTTGAACTTTACTACCCAAAATATATATTATATAATATTGTATGTTCCTTAATATCTTTTTATTACTAATACGAGTATTAATAATAAAATGATTCTGTACTGAGCACATGTGTCAGATAGAACAAGACAAGAATTTCAATCAGAGTAATTCAGTATATTCACAGAGTGAACATGATAATACAATTAAAGCAAACTACACAATGTGATTAAAATATGACATCTTATAAAATTAATAATACTTACTTTCAATATCCACATAGACGTAAATGGCGGCAACTCGTTTACCGTCAACGACCCCTTCGCACTGGTAATAGCCTTTATCATCTTCGCTCATGTTTTCAAACACCAGCGAGTTGAAATGCTGGCTTACACCAGGTCCAAATACACCCTGTGAGCAAATTACTACAGTTATGACGTTAATGATTAACAACTGACTGATTTTCAATATAAAATAAAAATGAAAATCTAGCTTAACGTTTTCTTTCTCACTATTGATCATCATCTGAAATTACACCTACATAATGCCAGTAACATAAATTGCTGAATCAAGCAGGTTGTTTTATTCATGTAAAGACATAAACATTTATAAACATAAGAAAAATATTTACACCAGATCTACTCCAATTAATCAGTGGCAGTGGGTTGCCCTTCGGTATACAATCCACTTTTCCGCTACGGCCAGTTGGTATCGTAAGTGTCTTGTGGGAAACGTTTATGTAAGAATTTTCATTCAGGTCCGGTATATCTTTTTCGTGTTTCACTTTAATTATAAATTGTATCGGATTTACATTGGACAAACTTGATTTGCAAACATAGACACCCTGGTTTTCTACTTGCGCTGCTTCTATGTTCAGAATACCGTATTCAGAATGCACGTTCGATTGAAATGGAGTCGTATCTAATCTGTAACAAAAATTGATATAAGAAATCCTGCAGTCTGCCGATCAGAACGGCTTCTACATTGTGTAAAAATTGCGCGAACCTTCTTATATTCAATGGTATATCATATTCTTGAAAATCAAAATATACATAGTTTTTATGAGCTTTACTTATTATGAACAGAATCTGACAATGATAAAATATTGTACGTTCTCATGGTATTGCGATAATATTTTAAATGAGGCGAAATCGATGAATGACCTACATACAATATTTTTGAAATTTTATAAAAAATATAATACTTAACGTTGCCTTTATGTATTTGCTTATTTGAAATAAGAAGTACTTGATTACATAAAAAAAATGCGAGATAAATATTAATAATAATAAAATTTATAATGAGTGCAAACTACGCCTAAACATATTTTTTCCATAGACAAAATGTTAAGAATAATTCTTGTCATGAAAAAAAAAAATTTGGTAAGGTTAAAATCATATCAGCATGGGTTGTATTTAAATGTCGGTGATCTGTGTTAGAATTTAGACAGCGCAACATACCGACTCCAATCGATTCTCTCTCTAGGTACGATAATGCTGGTGCAAGCAATTTCATAGTCGTCTCCTTCGTTCAAGGTTATAGAGGTTTCGGGAATACTCAGTTTCGCCTGGGGAGCTGACGATCGCCTTCTTACTTTCACCATGGCTGTTGTGTCTACTTGTCCCAATGAGTTCCTTGCGATACATCTGCACAAAAAAAATATTTACAATTTTGATCTGTGATTAAATTCTTAATGTTGTATTTTCTTTGTCTAATAAGGTATAGATGAACTATGCTACTTATAATCAGAAAACAATATTATGATAAATTCACGCACGATTTTGTGACAAGCTTTTTTCGTACAAGTTATAGCGTTGATATTACATTTTATGGAACTCTAATACACTACACTCAAGCGTTTTACTAACGAGGTTATAAAGGTCTCCACTATTTTACTTTGGGACAAGAGAGTTTAGAGAATTTGGACTAATTACACTTTTAACATTTTACCGTAATTAGCTAAACACTTATTTCTAAATGTTGTGCTATTTATAGTATATTCCTTGCCTTATATGATAAGTGGTGGGATATTGATAATTTATTTTAATATTACCTATATTCTCCGGAGTCGTCCGGACGTGCATTTTGGATGACTAAAATATCCCCGTTGACTTCCGTCGTGAGAGGTAGAGCGTCACCTGAGACACGCTGCCATGTAATGTCAGGCGTAGGGTTGCCATTAACTATGCAGTGTAGTTCGATTCGCTCGTTTTCTAAATAATCTTTTACTGCAGGAATTATTTCTGCTGTTGGCATCGTTCTGTCATTAGCTATAAAACGTGTTATGTGGCATTAGTATTATTTTCGTCAATTACTTATTTAGCATCAGATGATTAGCTTATGTGTTGGATTTACACAGTATTACTCCAATTCCTTAGATAATGTACATAAGAGACGCCAAGACTATGGGGTTTTTGATCTACAATTACCCGACCTTAAGTTAAGTGATATTGACTAATGGTTAAATATTAGTTATAAACCAGGGTTTGAATAAAAATTTGCTTACCTCATAGCAAAAATTATAACTTTAGTTAACATAACCTCCGCGTCATTTTGGGTTAATCAAGATGGCGGATGGATGAAATAGACTTTTTAGCTGATTCTAGTAAACTACATATTTTTTTTCATTTGTACATACTTTACTTAGTTTTTATAAATTTTGTTTTGATATATTTGATACGATTGTAACTAATTACGTGTTACTGACCATAGTTATAAGATATTGTTAAGACCATAGTTAAAATTGACATCAAAAATGACAGTTAATAAAATTAATAAATCAGCTGTGATAAGATAACAAATAGTTTAATTGTATTTATCTACCTGTTTATATAACTAGACGGTTTTTTTAAGACTAATGCATTATGTTGAGTCAAGAGCTTTTGAATTCAAAATACATCAAGTGACTGAAGGCTAATGTTAATTTTTCATCCATATCTCCTAGCGAAGAAAAAACAAATTAAAGACATGGGTAATTATAGAAAATCTTTACCTAAATTTTGAGATTGACATTTTGCTGACAATAACTTGCTAAATACGCTAAACAATCACTGTTATTTGAACTAATTAATAATTATTTCTCGAATAAGAAAAAATATGAAACATGTAATACTTAAATGAAGGCTATAGTAGCGCCATACGAAATATATACGAGTATGCGAAATAATGCTGCGCTTATTTTATAAGCGTTGGTACCAAAGTCTTAGATGGACCAACCGAGTTGTCAATCAAAGAGGTTGGTACTGTTTGGTTGACATTTATGAAGAATATTTAGAATGCCAAACTCAACTTTTTGATTTGCACTTATAAGAAGAAGAACAAGAAAATAAGAATTTGGGAAAATAATAACTTGTTTTTTTTTTATCCAGGAACAAAATGTCACTTGGAATAGATGGGATTAAACTTATTTTCTCAGACGTATCGATAACGTTATAACAGCTGACTTATTGGTTAGTAACGTCCGCACTACCTACTAGATACTTACCTTTTGCATGAATTATCCTTGACGGGTAAGCTATTCCGTTTACATTGAAAGAAAATAAATTGATTAATAGTAAATCATTCGTATGAGGTATCCACTTTAGTTATTCTTTATATTCTTATTCTCGTATATATATATATATACATACATACATATATATATTTCATTCTACTGTAGAAATGTATGTACTTACTTCCATAAAGTATTAAAATGCGTCAAAATCTAATAAACGAAGTTATTAAACAACATTACTTTACAGCAACATATTATAGTGAATAGAATAAAAGAATATGAATTAAGAAAGAGGTACAAAGACAGCGGGGACAGCAAGTTGAAAATTAGGTATGACTCTTTGCGAGGCCTACTGGGTGTTAAACCTACAGTGCTTAAGAGCTTGATGATGTCCTTTAGTGGTTTAGTCTTCCAAACTTGGGTAACCAATCCGCAACGGAATGACACAATTGTACTATGCTATCCTCTTTTTCCTTGCATACCTTACATAATATGGTTCTGATGTAACCCATACTATGCAGCATAGCCCTAGTGCTATAATGCCTGTTTAGGCGCTCAGTCTCATTGAATTCCAGTATTTCGGCATGCTCCAATTGTCTCAAACAGAATACCTATAATAGTTGCCTATACTTACCAGGTACGATGACAGTGGCCGTAGCTTGAGACGTGGATACTCCGTCGCTCGTTTGGCAGATGTATGTACCCGCGTCCGACACTTGGAGATTAGTGATAATTAGCATGCCACGCCTTCCATCGATTATCGTCCTGTTTATGGGTAAATTGCCGTTATGCTTGTACCACTTGATGGGAAGTCTGCCACGCGACATACGGCTTTCCGCTTCGCACGTGAAGTTCACACTGCTTCCGACTTCTTGAATCTTTAGAGTTCTGGATGTGATGCGCACCATGACAGTGGAATGTAATGACTTTGGTGTTGTTTCGCTTCCGCCTTGGGATATTGGTTCAGGAGTCGAGAGTACATTCGTTACGCTTACTAAACAAAACAATTGTAATTGTATACTGAATTATTTTCTGAAAACGTGCTAATAATTTTTTGAGCCGAAGTAAAATAGCAAAAATTAATAGATTTTTATTAATTAAAATTAATTCCAAAATTAACAAATAAGAAGGGTAGACAAAAAAACTTGTTGCATGTTTATTATTTCTTGAACTTGAACAATTTACAATCAAAAATATAGTTAATAATTAAATTATCTGTTTTAAGCATTCGGTTCTGTAAAGCATTTACAGCACTAGTAATAAAATTTTGGATAATTACTGAGAGAAGAGCAATTCCATCCGGTATACGGCGGTAGACAGTGGCAAACTGGCCGCCCTTGGTAATCTGACGAGCAGTCGCTATTGTAACAAGGGCAGCGCTTGCATTCACCATATGAGTCTCTGTAGAAACGCGGTGCGCACTCTTCGCAACTGGTGCCGCTATACCCCTCGGGGCACATACAGATCTATAAAGTTAAAAAAAGTCATTGTAAGTATCATCTTTTATCTATCAATCACCTTTATAATATTAGTTATAGATATTATACATTCTTGCCTATATAGAATGTGTAAGATTTTTGGTTTGACTTTCATCTCACCTGATGATATATGGTCTAATAAGTTAGTTGGTATCCATTGATGTCACTTTTAGTTTTCCTGGAAGATACTATCAATTTAATTTTGCCTGTGAGCTTAGACTTACTATACCGTATGCGGTCAATACCGTAGTTAGAAAATGTGCACCACTTTTTTCTTCTCCTTCACCAATTTTTTTATCACAAGAAAATTATATAAAATTAATACTAGAAACTAAATACCTATATAAATAACTTGATAACAGGAAGCAATTGTTTAAGGAACTACGCTTATTGACAAATAATCAAACTACGTATGTGATGGTAACAGGTCCTATAATGCCTACATATGGTCACTGTGAGTTTTGCAACAAACCATAGAGTACTTACTTGCTTACCTGGTACTTAAGATGTAGTCAGTAAATTCCGTATTACCCCTATCCATTAACCCAAACCACTCCAACAAACAAGCGAAGACCAGATCATGATACAAAGTCTTAGTTCTTTAAATTAACTTACCCTTTAAGCTTATATATATGGCAAATTTAAAAAGAATTCGATGAGTTTACCTCAACACCAGTAGCTCCAGGTGATAGCGGGTCATATATCGCAGTAGCAGTGTCCATTGCAACGTCAGCGATTGAAGTTGAACTGAGTCTCTTGACTAGAGTAGCGCGAACAAGGACCCTCTTCAAGTTTCGCAATACTGACATGAAGTCAGAGCGGGTCACTGGAGTATCGTAAATCAGCATTAACCAGTGGCTTTCTGTCAGTGGGACCTGATAACTCTGAAATCACAAGTATCTCATTGTGAATACAGATCTGAAGTCATCAATTATTATATATTATAATATGAATGATTATATCTCCAGAAGAGCTAAAAATATAAATAAGGATGGTACGTAAGAGAAAAGTAGGACCTATGATGATGTAGATAAACTGCGTGTAAAATATATATGAAAGAATAGAAATTAATGAAAAAAAAAACGCGTTATACACCGACCTCATCAACAGTTGAATAAGGACAGGTGGTAATGACGAAGAAGAATATAAAAAAAAATGTGAACAAACGCTTCAAGGTCAATACGAGTATATCAGAAAAATATTCTCAAATCACGAAAGTGTCGGTTTTTTTTCCTTAAAGGAACTTCGGAAATTGTACAATACATTGTTGTTTATATATTATCATTAGTAAAGAATTATTTTTTTTAAATTATATTAATATATTTATTTTACTATGGAAGTCTCTAAAAGATTCTCTCAATTATATTGTAAATAACGCTCATTTATATTTTTTGTTCAGTAATTGAAGCCGATCAGTAGAAAACAACTCAATTAGATCATGGTAGCATTTTCAACACTAGTAAGCAGACTTACTTTTAAACAGCAGCGGAATTAATAAAAGTAATAAACTAATAAAAAATTATAATACGCACACTTTCATTAAATTTCGCTTAAATGGCCTCTACGCGTTGGATCTGTGTCTAAAGACGCGTGATATAATCAACAATAACAATAACTGGTTTTTAATTTTATTTTTTTATGAATCATTGACTATTATAGTTGTCGTTTTCTTTAGTGTGAACATAATGCACGCCCAAGTGCGCAGATTGCTTTGATCATTAGATGCCCAGTGATGGATGGCAACCGACAATGATGCTCTATTATGATGTAGGCATAACTACCATAATATTGATGCATCATGATACTGTGAAGGGATCTATTTTTCTTTCAATCTTGTTGATTTGGATAAAAATTGACTCCTTCACTTACTTTTGACTTTTAAATAACTGACTAACTGAATGACTGATGATTTGAGGGCAACCACACATGATGCTCTATTATGTTGTCGGGGTAAGCAGCATAATATCGATGCATCATAATATAGTGAAGGAATCTATTTTCTCTTACTCCGAAGTCTTGTTGATTTCAAAAAAATAAAATTGATTACTTCACTTTGTTATATATATTTTTATAGCACTCACTATGCATGGCTTTTACAAGTGTTATAAAAATATGGAAAAGTGTAAATTCAACGAGGAGTGGTTAAATCATAAAGAAAATTATTACAACAGCATCTTCAAGAAAATGAACGATTGTCTTTTCTGACAAGAGTGAGGAAACATTGTGCAGCTGCCCGTAAACACCTCTTCTCAAAAACATCTATAGACAACTCATTAGCAAAAACTCTACGTATTTTGAACCCTAATAATATTTCAAAAACAGAAACATGCCACAAATATTTTCTAAAAATCGCGAAGTTGTGGCCCTTTGTGTTGGATGAAACCGATTTAATAAATGAATGTCGTCTTATTTGACATCTATCGCTCTGTGACAACTCGAATAAGCAACGCATGGAAATGTGGTGGGTTGATATTTTTAAAACTACTAATGATACCGGAGAAAAAATGTACCCAAATTTAGAGAAGTTAGTGAAAGCTGCATTTTCACTGTGTCACGGTAACGCAGATGTTGAAAGAAGATTTTCACTTTTTATTAACTTAAGCGCAAAAAGCTTATTGTGCTTTAAAATTGAGAATTGATTTTAGGTTTCATGATCACAGCGAGTAATTTTTTTTAATATGAGACTGATTTGATTGCTGAGTTAAAATTTTAGAGTTATTTTCAGTGTAATAACCACAGCTGTGACTTAAATTCGATTTCGTTAGTTTTTTTAATTTGAATTTGTTAAGTTTGTTGCGCGATGGAAACTATTATATAATTAATCGGGCATTATGAATAATGCCCGATTAATCACTTAGCCCATAACACATTCATACGATACAGGCAGTTCTACGAGGAACAAAAGAAAATAGAAGAAGAAAAGAAAATGCGCTTAAAAAGACAATAAGAAGATAGTTATAAAAAGGAACTGAAAAGGAAATATGAGGACAGTAAAGACAGTACTGAACAAGGGGAATCCACGTTTAAAAAATTGAAAGAAGAAGAAACAAATAAAAGGTTGGCCATTGATAGGTGTGATTTTTTTCATTCTATTTTGATTATTGTGGGAATCTGTTTCCTAAGGCGAGCTCATAAATTTTCTTTTGTTCAATTTAGGCATGCATATTTTATTAATAAATAACGCTAGCGAAATTTTAAAATAGGGTATCAAGGATAAAGATTTAGTAGCAGTAAATATGGCGAAATCATTATTAGATGTTGTGGTCAAAGAGCGAAAAGGACAAGAAGAAAAAATCAAAGAAGAAGATCCAAAAGATCGTAGACAAGAAGAAAAACAAATGAATAACAATTTTATTCAAGAAATGCTAAATCTTGTGTTATATTACTTTTTGGTTATAATTTTTTCTGTCTACCTAATTTGCATGTTCTTTTTAAGATTGTATCTTTGCATGTACTCGTATGTGTGATTAACTGCATCTTGCAACTGCACTAATGTAACTAAAACTGCACTACTGTAATAAAAAAGAGGCGGTGCTGGTTGGCTATGGGGACGGTGGAGGCTAATTATTTAATAGTATTTATTATTTTTATACCTTACACCTACAAAAAAAAAATTGCGGCAATGGTCAGATAATATCAGTCATTTTAAAAATTTGGGATGCGAATCATATTTTTTGAATCGTAAACTTGTTTCGGCCCTTTTTAATTAGGAGTATACTCGTATCAATAGACATATAACTCTATGACACAAATTACTTTTACAAAGACACCACAATCCTTGAGTTTATTCTAAAGTATGTAACGACTTCAACAATTACATCTTGCTTGTACTCCCAAAAATGTGTTCAATTAAAACTCCATCAGCGTAATAGTGACTTTTAACCAAATTCTATATTATATTTATTAAAAGATAAGTGAATGTGGTACAAACTGGTAATTGATTCGAGATAACTTTGTCAAAAATGTTGCGTGTAAAATAGACAAATGACTATAATTTGCGGGTCCATTTTAATTCCAGATGTATATTAAGGAATTTAGCATGTTTTTTTTTTAATACAGTTATTGATTGAAAGTAATTAGGACTTCTAAGATAGTTCCAGCTCTACCCGCTGGGACTGAGAATGATGGGGATGAGAGAATGCAAATGTCGTTACAATATATAATGATGATATATAATATAATCAACATTAAGTTACATCTGAGAAATATGTGTTTTTAATTACGATTTAGCATTCATCTTTCTTCGTTCATGTTAAGCTGGGTGTTGATTTTATTTTATTTTAACATTATAATAGCTGTATTTCTTTGAGATCTTTCTGTTTTTTGAATAACCGCCATTGTATTATTTTTGTGGGTCGAATCCTTTCTGTGTTCAAATACAATAAGTTTTATTTTTATAGTACTTATTATGAAGTAGGTATACTTACCAGATGTTGGCCAGCGCTAATTGTTTGTGGATTGGTCCAGAATAGTGATATTCCATCGCCGATTAAGATAACATCCAATCCGGGTTCGGATACCATATCGCTATCACTCTCAAACTTTTGTTTAAGACGCAGCTGTCCGCCATACGATAGAATACGGTTACCTAAAAAAATTTACACATTTTAATTGCGTTGTCATTCCATTCAAACCAAACAGATTAACCAAATGCGTAATAAAACTATCATGATTTACCTACAGACACTTTATTTTGTTATCAGTAAGTGTAAATGAACAAACGGATCACCTGATGATATTTTTTTTAAGGTTTGGATATCGCGTCGGTTCGAAAATACTGCAAGCGACATTTCCTGCATAGTTTGGTACTGCGATAAAAAATTCATTCATAATCGAATTGTTGTGGTCCGCCAACCATCTAGATGAGGATGAACGAATTGTCGTGTGCAATACTGATGGAAACTAGCGATATGGATCAATTTCAAATAATTTCCCGCATCTCTTCTCGCAATATATGCGATAGAGTATGCATAAATAGACTACATCTTTACACAGTGCCACGCAGTCAAGCCGGACAGTCAACGATCCGTATCACTTTCCGTTGAATATGGTCTAGTGAAAGAATTCTGTATTAAAAAGCCCCAGCAACAGTCTTCCATATGTAACCTAACTTGCACTTTATGAAATTGCAGGCCGCAGGGTAGGCCGGCGTGAAATACTGAATCGATCTATTAATTAGCACAAAATACTCGCTATATTATAATTGTATTTGCATACATTTTTCTAAGCTTAATTTGTGAAGAAATGTATGTTTATAAATATTATATAGTGTAATATATTACCCATTAACTTAAAACATACCAGGAAATACTGGCAGCGACCAATACAGCTCTTCGTCCGGCATGAAGTTGAAGACATACATGAGTTCACTTTCATTAGGAATTGAAGTGATGTGGTCGTCTAGAACCCTCTCCGCTTTGAGGTCCGTTATTTTGTAACCGCCATAGTCTTCTCCGAAAATAGGCGCTGCCATAGGGATCCTAGTAAGCTGGGATGTAGCCTGAGAAAATATAAAAAGAAATTTACAACTTCGTTAGCAATGAATAATGAATCTACAGTCACCTAGTATATGTGATTCTTATAATCATTATCATCATCATTATCACAGTTCATATAAGCACTCAGTGGGGATATTTCCACTAGCATAGGTAGATACAGTCTTATCTTATCGCAGAATCTGAACTAACGATGACGTCAAGTTTCTAAAACTTCAAATTCATAGGGTGGGTCGTTTGAGTGGTCATATTCTCTAGCTATTCACTGTTTTCCAAAAAAATAATTCTTCCTTTGAAATTTTTAAATTCATATAGTACGCAGGCGGCGTTGTGATCTCGACATCGACACACAAGACGCGCCCTACGTCAATCTCTATAATCAAAGAATGTGAATCGATCATAATATTTTCTGTCTTTTCATATAAAATGAAATTAAAGATTGTACAGAATTACTTTAAACAAAAGAATCTGCAAATATAATGGGAATTATACTATGTGATTATTATCCTGTGTGATGGTGCTCCACCTCTTTAAGTCGCAAAGATTCGTTTTTGTGAAAAAGAGTCAAGCTTTATTATATAATTACTCTTTTCAAGAAAGTGCCTTTCGAGTTCAAAACACTCAAAAATCCTGCTCAAATCTTCATATTTAGATCCTATGTTCTGTACTTTATTAAAGTTGCCCTAATTATTGTTAGTTTTGATATGATATGGACTGTTCAAAATAAGGTACCTTTAAAGGCTTATCAATTTACTCCTTTAACTTACTAAAATGAACTTAGACTTAGCTGAATGCTTTGGGTAAGAGAGTTTATCAATTGGTTACAAAATATTTGGTCTAAAGAAAACTAACCTAAAAAAGGGACACGCGCTCAATGAGTATGAAAAAAATTGACGGAAGAAATTTTCGTTAATGGAAGTTCCAAATCAAACGTACTCTAAAGACATAACCGAACCAAAGCCACAGAGAGACTGTTCTACATGGTTAAAAATGGATGGAATGAAATGTTCATAATAACATCAAACATGGACTTAAATCAAATAACTTTAATAGAAAATTGTGAAACCGCGAAGGAAATAATGTTAAGACTCGAATGCATTTACGAACAAAAGAAAGATAATTATTCATGAAAGATTTTACCAAAACGTCAACTAACGACACAATTGCTTAACATATGTCTAATGACGAAAATCTCGCAAAGCAATTGAAAGAAAGTGGCGAAAATGTGAGTGAAGCAGCAATTATTACCAAAATATTTGGTTCTTTACCTACAAAGTACACAACTCTTTGTCAAGCTTGATTGTTGTTAGACCCTTCAATGCAAAAAATTATTAAATACTAGCTGTTGCCCGCGACTTCGTTTGCGTAAATTTCGAGTTGAATGTTATTGATACACAAATCATATTAATATACGATTTTACCGATTAAAATTTTTGGTAGATCATGAAAAGATACGAGGAGATTTTCGCCTTATGTCGAAACACATTCTTATTAGGCTTTATTGAAAAAACTACAATAGCGCGTTGTAGAAATTATTAAATGAAACAGCGCCATCTAGTGATTTATGAAAAAATTATTTGAAAAAACTACAAAACGCGTTGTAGAAATTGATTAAATGAAACAGCGCCATCTAGTGATTTATGAAAAAACTAACATGCGTAATGAAACTGATTTACACTAAAATATTTTTTCTGTTCTATATATGTATAGATTACTTTAAATAATCCAAAAAATGACACCTATGTTTGTATTGTATCATGATGATGAATTGTCTTAGATTTTAAATTTCCCATGTAACTTATGTAAGAATGGGTACATTATAATTCGCAATATTTTCATGCCTTGATTCATTAAAATGACGATAACTTTTTTTTAATTAACCGATTTTGATGAAACAAAGTTTAGATATTATTCTCAGTTAAAACAAAGCAAATAGTGAAAGTTTCAAGCAAATCGGTTCAGTACTTTCGGAGATAAACGTGAACAAACATACAGACAGACAGACAGACAGACAAAAAATTCCAAAAATTTTTTTTTGCTTTCTAATAATCTATTTAAGTGCCCCTCTATCCATTTCAGTCAAAAATACTAAATGTACAGACAAAATATTTTTACTGTCTTATTATATGTATAGATAACATGTATAGCCCGCATAATAGCCCGCTTACTTGATAAGGAACAAGTTTATCTTGCCAGGAAGAGCATGAAACAGCCTTAATAGTGGCTAATTCCAAAGAAAAAGACAAACAAAAACAAATTAAACCAGAGGTGATGCTCCAAAACAAAACTTACATTGCAAACATCACTTCGAGTGTTATAATTGCGTTAAACGAGGACCTGTTGTCAAAGAATGTCGGGCTGCAAAAAAAATACAAGAAAGCTTGGCAATATGATGGCATTCAATATTGAAAGAAATATTGAATTGAATGATCATATTTGGATCTTAGACAGTGGGGCTTCAGCTTATATAACCTACAAAAGAAGCTTATTTACACAATTAGAAGAATGTAACCAAAAGTCATTGACACTAGGCAAAGAACATCTGGTTGAAGTATATGGAATTGGCAGAATAATGATAGAAAGGTTTGTCAATAGACAATGGCATTCAAAAATATTAAATGATGTACTCTACATTCCAAATTTGAAGAGAAAATTGTTTTTGAAAGTGTTATAATGCGTCAAGTTTACTCATTTATGAAAAAAAGAAATATGCATTAATTAATCATAAAATGATTAATTAATGCACTATTTCTTTTTACGCCATATATACACCATATACACCAAATATTTATATATTGCTTGCAGAGAGAGCAACAGTCTTACTCGATATTCCAATTCAGATTTTGCAAATGATGTAGAAACTAGGAAGTCTACCACTGAATATATATTCTTGTTAAACGGGGAGCAATAACATGGTCTAGTTGGAGGCAGAAAACTATTACTCTCTACAACAGAAGCGTAATATGTGGCTGCTAGCGAGTCAGCTAAAGAAATTATATAGTTAAAACAAATACTATCTGATCTAGGCGAACCAAATGATTCTATTACTTTGTAGATAACCAAAGTGCAATTAAGTTAATAAATTATCCTATATATCACAAGTTAACTAAACACACAGACAATAAATATAAATTTATAAGGGAGAAAGTGGAAGTAGATGTAATGAAAATACAATATATTTCCAGTTCCAATCAATTGGCTGACATCTTAACAAGGTTATTTCTAACTTCAGTATTTCTATTATATGAACTCATTTGTTATCAAATATAAACAGTTTTTCAAATTTAAGATAAGTTTTTCCCTTTTAGAACGCCCGCAAACCCTTGAATAACCAGCTCAAAAACAAGAAGGCCCAATTCGCACAGTGGCGGCAAATATATTCTATTAAAATATATTCTAAAAATACACGTACTTCATGACAATCTTTAGTGACTCCAGAGCAGTAGCAATGGTAGCATCCGAGAGGATAGGAAGCATCCAGCCCGAAAGTACCCGGCCGGCAGCTGTCGCAAGTTTTTCCTTCAACGTTCGGTTTGCACTCGCATTTGTCACCCTGTGCACTCAGTTCCACAGTACCCCTCTGGTCGCAGCTGAAAAGTGTGATTTTATTAACACAACAATCCTAATTCTAAATTTTTATATTAGGAATCTTTATTACGATTTGGTCACATTTTATAAAAGATAAGTAGAGCAACATGTTTGAACTTACAAAGCCCTTTAAATTGTGTTTTTACCTTAATATAGGAGTTTCCTAAAAGTGTAAACTGTTTTTAATTAATGTAGTGCATACAAATTAGATGTAACTTACGCGCCCTGTGGTGGTGGCCATGTTTCCGATATGCAGTTGTTATAGGCATCTCGGCGATATCCCGGTATGCAGTTCTCACAGCTGTCTCCATATGTATTGTTTTGGCAGTTCTGTGGACCCGTGAAACTTTAATAAATATGTGTATATATATATATAAATAAGAAAAATATAAGACCCGCGCGGAACGCGAAAGCGGGTGCGTCTTTAGAACTATTCGGTTATCGAGCATTATGTAACCCAATGCATTTGACACTTTCTACGTAAATATACATTTTAATCAATGTTAATAGTTATTAACAGTGATTAAAAACTACTTCAGCCCTCTAATACTAAAATCTACTTTAGGATGGTTACGTGCGCCGCCTGTCTTACTCAGTGGCCAACTCACAGCAAAAATGGTTCCAGCCGGCGGCGGCGATATATTTGTTCGCTGGGCGTAGTGAGTCCGTTTGCCGCAAACTGTTTATGCGACCAGCTAGAAAGAAGCTATCGACGTGTTCGGATGTAATTAGTCTCTACGCACACACACCACAGAAAATTCAAGATACTATTTGATACGGAAGTGTGCATTAGGGAAATACAAAATAAACCATGCATATGGAACGTGAAACAGTTAACCTTTTCTTGCTTAATGGGAGAACTCAGTGCTTCTTATATGCTCTTTCAGCACCTATAAGATATTATCCATTACGACCAACACAACCATTCCTTTCGTACAACAATAGTAAAGTGAAAATTCATTCGGTGGACCTAAATAAGCGGCTGTCTTATAACAGATGGCTTGCGGTGCTGATCTGAGTTAGCAGCTAACTCAAATTTCAGTTAGCCACAAATTTGCGGCTCACACAATCGGCTGCTAACAGTTTGCTTATCAGGGATACAGCCTTACTTTATCGAAATAGTTTACAAACTAATGTAAACTCATCTCAGTAAAGTCACAATCTAAGTCCGTTTCGACAGGTGTCATCCTCAAAATAACTATAATGATGATACCTATAAATTAAATTGTAAAATTGCTATACTGAAAATAATATGGAAAAAAATCGATTCTATAGGAATATAGAGTTGGAACTAAAAGATTATGATGAATGATAAATAACTTTGTCGTATTTACCGAAAGAAGAATCTAACCTTGGCCTTACTTATTATTGCCGTAAATCAGGAATGTTCGCATTTAGTTTTAGTTATGTATATGTTAGTTCTTAATACTTTTGTAGATTTGCTACATATATTACAGGAACCATATGTATTATAGGCACATAGACTATAACAACTAATCTTCAAATGGACAACCTACCTTTTAAGACTTATTTAATTCGACATAGTACAAAATAGGCAAGATTGAGATGTAAATTATTTACTTATGAATAAAGAAATATTAGCTCATGCTTTTATACTCACAGTGCAGACCCCAGTCTCTGGGTGGCACATGGCAGAGTTGTCGTTACAATCGCAAGGTACACAATGTTCTAAATAGATGCCGCTTGCAGACCTAAAAAATGACAAGTATTTTTTTTTCATTAAATAAACATTTATTGTCGCCTGTTGAATGTCGGGGATTAGCAGAGGTTGAATGAATACTCATACTTCATAAATTTTTACAAGATTCCAGTATTATATGGCAAGTCTATACTATCGCAGCTGCTTAGTCTCTTAGACTGTCGCTTAAAAATGGGCTCACTGCTGGACATGGGCTTTCTCAAACGATCTCCACACTGATAAGTACTACGCTACTAGCATTAAGGGCCTTCCTGTGACCTTCAAGAAGTTGTCGGTCTACCATATGCAAGGACTATCAACACTACATTGCCCATTATATACCTGCCACACTAAGACTTTCGCCGTAATAGTAAATAGTCAATCAACGTATCCTGCTCAATGTCACTTAAAATTCATCATTCTAAAACTACCTGAGTCTTAATGTTCGTAGTGAACTTCAGAACACAGACGTTTTTATTTCCCTTTTGATGACTTGGATCTTCTAATAAAGCCCAAAGTAAATAGCCAGATTAAGATACCATGTCATCAGCACAGATATTGAATGCTGTATACTTCCTTAATTGTCTTTTATGACTTCCACATTTTGTAAATATAATAGGAACACTCTCAGTGAAACCAGGAGTCTACGCAGAGATAGACGCATTGTTCCGCGTCTTTCGTCTATAAGCCTGTTTTGGATGGGTGTACTGTGTCTATTATTAATTCAGTAATCAGCAGAAGAATGTTGATAGAAACGTAGCTTTAATCAAGACGTATGGAATATACCTAGTGAAACCCGGGGAGCAATCCTCGCAAGAAGTCCCGATGAATCCGCGGGGACAAATGCATTGCTCCACATGCAAGGCTGCGGGCCCGTTTCCGTTGGGAACTGCAATATCGATGCTCGCACTCTTTAGCAACGACAAATACATTCTAGTGGTGAACGAAACCTTAATCAAAATTGCCTTTACGTCAGCCAGAGCTAGGAGCAATTGTTCGCGGGTAACGTCCTTGCCGTCAGGTCTGAAAACAAACCAATTCTTCAGTTCTTAGTAAAATAATATATGTTATTTATAAATGCGTAAAATCAATCAGGAGTTTACCTTTGCCATCCTTTTTCCAATAGTTGAATGCTACCGTTAATAACCCCATAAACGGGTTGGAAATTGGCCGAATAATGGAATGTTAGATGGTTTTCCTGTAAAACATATATATTAAGAAAATGAAAATCCTAACTAAATTTTATTTTGCATATTCAATAATAAAACATTATCACATACGCTGATAAGGTAAACATCAGGGGCGTTATTTTTAGGGTTCAACCCAGCTGTGGTAACACCTGTTAAAATATAGCGTAAGAACCCGCCGTATGCAGTGACCTTATCTCCAGCAAAGCTGCAAATTATAAATATTTTATTTAAGGTATACTAAATAAAGAAATGAAAAGGTAGTAAAAAAACAACCCTTAAAATCATATTAAATAGACATAAAACATATTATTTATAACTTTTATTATCTCTTCTTTAAAAATTCTGCGGAAAAAGATGCACGGAAATTTTCGAAAAGCTCCTTGACAATACGTCAGACAGATCTATTGTTGAAAGCTATTGTTTGATTTTATTCTCGTTGAATTGCAATTAAACAGATTTGTGTGGTTAAGGTTAAAAAAATCTGAATTTTATGTATCAGTAGTTATTGACCTATTAAATTTATAAATATGTCACCAACCAACAGTACAATCAATACATAGTATAAAACAAAGTCGCTTTCGCTGTATGGCCGTATGTATGCTTAGATCTTTAAAACTACGCAACGGATTTTGACGCTGACGCTGACGTTTTAATAGATAGAGTGATTCTTAAGGAAGGTTTGTATGTATAATAAATGCATAATATAGTAGAGAAACACTGATAAATTTAAAGGTTTCTAATGTGATGTCGTAAATAAGCACGTTTTTTTGCGCTTATATTGCAAACGCTGGCTGAACCCTACGAGATAGACCAAAATAATGTACTACAGTATTGTACAACTTACAAAAATCCACAAAAAAAGTCCGCGATGGTATATGTCTATCTCTTAGGGATAACCCACCATAACCATTTTTTCACTGCACCCGTGCGAAGCGGGGGCGGGTCGCTAGTAATGTTATAAAAGTCTAAATTTATAAAAAATGAGTTAACATAATTATTAATTCGGTTACCGATTTAGTTATAATGTCACAGCACCGATGTGTGTGATTTATTAATCTGAACTAGTTAAAATAATTGACGTATGTGCTTACCTCGGAGGAAGGCCAAAATAGTAAATTGTTGATCGAGCATCATTGTATGTAAATGTTTTTGGGTCGTTTAGCTCAACGGCATTCATATTTGATTTAACCGGAGTATTATATCGTGCTGCATCAATCTTGTTTCGCGGTGCACTCTCGTATACGTGCAGCTGGGCCGCTAGTTCCGATGTATCAAAATTCATGGATATGGTGTTTCTATAGAGGTTACTACTACTTGTGCAGTTCTGCGATACACCCGAACAGAAGCAACGAGCGCATCCTTCCCTAAAATAGAAGTGTTTGAATTAATTTAGATATAAATAAAATCAAATTTTATTTTCTCTCTGATGTTGAACAAAGAATATCGAACTTTTACGAATTTATTTACAGGTGTCTGTGGAAAGTGAAGTAGTAGCACAGCTGATGGTAACCAATTACAATCATTAAAATAACATTTAAAAATAAGATAATTTAATTTAATTAAAATCATTTATATAGAGTTTCCAAATAATTCAAATCAAATGAAATTTGTTTATTGTATATGAAATTAAAAGAAAGAAGATTAGTTCAAAGATCTATAGTAACGAATTATACAGATTATTTCAAGAGCTATTTTTTTGTCTTTTTGTATGAAATTTGTAAATTGATAGCTGACTAAGGAGCAAATATACTATAATAAAATTAACACACATTTTAATAACTCGCCTTTTAACACAAGCAATAAAGCTAAACTTATTATTTCAACTTTCAGACTTCAATAAACTAGAGGTTCGTTACTTGGGAACTGTATAAGTCCGCCTGCATTAAGTCCGCCTTTGTACACATTGTACATGAAGTGTTAATAAATAAATAAATAAAATATAATTTTCTACAACAATTTTCGTGAAAGTGTAACTGCTTTGTCTTTTACAAAATTTAAAGCAATCGTTAAAAATATTTTAATTAAAGAATGGAATTGAGTAATCTTTATTATCGCGTTCTATCACGTCTCATGCTCTTCTTACTTAAATGCCATTTGTGTCAGTCTTATTAAACTCCTAAATATTATACTTCTCATTCGCATTGTTTCAATAAACTCTCCAATCTTCAGACATCTTAAACTTCTCTAGTTTATTATAAAAATGAAACTCCTACACTTTGATTGCCGTGGTCTGCCTGCTATTGTGTGTGTATTATTCTAAGACAATAAATACGATACAGTGAACGCAGAAAGGAGAATTCGGAATTCCGATCTAGTCCCTGCTAGATATTCTAATTCTAATTAAGAATATCTAGCAAATTATTTTAAGTAAGATGCCATCTTTACGATAGCGTATAGCGCTACAGATATATATTACAAATTGTTGCTTACCTGAAGTCTTTAGATAGATAAAATGATTGTTGTGTACACTTGTCACAGTAACGGCCTTGTACGTTGTGCTTGCATATGCACTTGTTATCAGATGTTACGAAGCTAGTTCCAATTTCGTTGCATTGACTCGACATTTGTGGCTTGCAAGAATCACCTCGAATTAGAGGGTTCCCTGTGTAGCCAGAAACACACCGCTCGCAATTTAAACCCTCGTACCTACGGATATCAGGAATCATTTTGAGACTTTTTAAAAGTTGTATGTACACAGATATAGGAAAACTCAGTTGAAAAGTATCTTAATATATTAACATAAATTTCATCCCACACGAAATTAAAGAGCTTTTCATAGTTTAATTGTAAAGCGTTCTTGACGGATATATAAGAAAACAAAAGAAATGATTTTAGCACTTTGCTAAATCCATTGGTAAATGACATTAAGTCTTCACCTTGGACTTGTGGATCAGAAATAAATCTCAAATATACTTTTTTGATATCTTAGATAGTCAACTTAAAATCTCGTGTCATAATGTGTCAGAAAGACCATCATCAATCAATTGGCGTGTGTAAAAATATTCTCGCAAGGTGACTTATTCTCTAACAAAATCTCGACGTCTGCTGTGTCTACTTAGGATATTCCGTGGTCTGGAGAAAATTTGGTTCCCTTTCAGTTTACAGTACTGTTACTTTATAAAAGATACATTTATCGCAATATGCTGGACATAGTCCAATAAAACTAAGCGGCTGGCGAAGGAGAAAGCTATACTGCTGAGTTCGGAACTGCATTGCCATTGTGAGATACAATGACCAATCGCCGATCATACGTATGCACATAACGTACGACGATTTATTGAACACAATTATTCATGAGTTATAATTGATATTTTCATGTATTGGTATCACATAGTAAGATTTATTTATTTATCTATTGTGATATTTATTGGAGTTGGTTTGGTGTCGATTAAAATATTGCTAGCATTACTTTCAACTTATAATATTTTCGCTTCGAAAGTGGAATTTCATCTATTTAAATACTTCGATTTGAAACATAACGTCTTTTATCAGAGCAGGAAACAAAATGTTGTATGTAAACTCGAATATCATTGCTTTTTTTACTTTATTATCATGCAATTCTTATTATCTTAAGTCATATAAAACTGTTTTGTTTTTAAATAAGTAAAATAAAAAATGAAAGTCAATCGGAAAATCGGTTCAAATCTACTTCCATGACGCGGCTGTACCGTGTTATTTGGGCAGTATCAACCTCTATTATTTTATTACATCAACTTCTGCCTCCATAGAGACTACATTAAAATTGGGTCCCGATGCAACTTTCTATGGCTTGTTTACCCGTTTTTTAACGAAATGTCATCCTATGTGCTGCCACTTGCAGCTGCAGTTACAGGTTTATAAAAAAGAGGAGAACTTACTATAGTTGTAACTTAGCACAATAGTAATCTCTTTTTTTCTCCTGCCCTGTTCCCAAATTTATTTGGGGTCAGCGCAACATGTCTTTCTATTTCACTATCCCTTATCACTTGCCATGTCAATACTCACTCCTTCTTTAACATATCATCATTCTCGTCTCGTCTATCCATCTTTTCTTATGACTTCCTCTCCTTTCACACCGATCATGCCGGGCGCTAAACTATAAACCGAATCCTCAGCAATATAACTATAGTGAATGTAACCCATAGTAAATTACCATTTACTATCAGTTTTTACGTCTTGTGGAAATCCCCGACGGACGTGAAGGTCGTGTATGAAAGTGTATGTGTATAGTAGTAATTTTTAGGGTAAATGCGTGAACTCACCCGATCATGCAGTCACATTTGACTCGTCCATCGGATCTGAGGGAGCAGGTAGTAGCGAAGTTATTATTGCCAGGCAGTGGGCAGGAGCAGGGTCGGCAGGCGTAGCCGATGTTGGGGTCACCATACGAACCTGGTGGGCATTGCGGTCTGTCTCTTACGCAGTGCCCGAGCCACATGCCTGATTTCTCGCGCACGTAGCCCGACGCGCATTTCTGTTCAAAGTGTCAAATAATGCTGTAATCGTATTATACAGATAAAACAAATAGCATAATACTCGGACGAACAAGTCTAGACTAGTTACATAAAACTTGACTGCACCATAATTGCCAAAGTAGATGAAACTCAGTATGATGTAATTTTTGTAATTGATTATAGGCTCAATAAAAGTAAGCTGCTAAAATTGGAAGCTCTAATTGCGATCTTAATTTGTCTTAAATATTTATATAATTGAGTTTAAAAGATCTGAATGTAACAATAATACGAGTAATGTAGGTAATCATTTTATATGAAATTACAAAATATATATTTTTTTAAAGTCTGGTTCTTATTTAAATAAAATACATCGTAGGTATAAAATGAGAAGTAAACAGGACAATACAAATAAGTATTAATACATCCGGTTTACAAAAGACTATTTTAAAATTTTGATTCCGATTTTGTTGCACGTACCTGACATGAAAGACCTTCATATCCAATAGGGCAAACGCACTCTTCAACCAAGCTAGCGACGCCTAAGCCTGCGTTGATGTTCTGTGCTGATTCCATGACGAAGTGGGTGATATTCACTCCAAAGTTGTTTATGCTTCCGCGAAGAAGGATCATATCGATATAGTCTAAGCTGTTATAAACGCAAATAACAGTTGAGATATTGTATTTTAAATATCATATCAAGCTTAATGTTAACGGTGATGACTAAAATAATTGTTGAATAAAATGACTATCACGAAAATATTTCCACTGGACAATAAAAATGTAATTATTGAGTGTATAAGATGAGAAGTTTGCACATAAGAGGTGGTATACCTCACAGAAACTGTAAATAAAATTGCATAATTACTATTAAGCCACTTGGAAAGATTCTGAATATTAAGATACCGTGATACCGTGATGATACCAAGATACCGTGGGAGAGCCATGCTTCGGCACAAAATGGGCCGGCTCGACCGGATTGATACCACGGCTTCACAGAAAACCGGCGTAAAATAGCGCTTGCGCTGTGTTTCGACGAGTGAGTGAGGGTACCGGATGCCCAACACCCCCTTCCCCCCTTATTCCCTTTTAAAAGGCCGGCAACGCATCTGTGACTCCTCTGGTGTTACGGATGTCCATGGGCAACGGTTATCGCTTACCATCAGGTCATCCGTTTGCTCGTTTGCTGCCCTATCACATAAAAAAAAAGATGCCTTTAATATTACTAACTTACATGTTAAGTATATATGTTATAGGCCAAGTGATTAATGCGGGTAGTATTCATAATGCACAGGCAGTATGAATAATGCTCAGCCATATCGGGCCAAGTGATTAATTAAAATCTAAAGTCACCGATTTATAATATTGCCCGGGCATTACGAATATCGACATGTAGATTGGGTGCTCTTATTGGGCATTATTCATATGGCTCGGGCAATATGAATAAGCCCGATTAATCACTTAGACATAACATGTATACAGTACATTACAATAACAAGAGTACTATAAAAAATAACGTAACACAGGTTGAATCTGTACCAAAACCATTGCCGCAAAGACGAAGTGCTTGCACTATGATTTGAAGGGCACATAATTGAAAATATGTAACTATATAAGTTAGAACCGTATAGTGTGACTGTAGATTTATCGAAAATTCTCAATATACACCTATTGTACTAAAAGTAAGTTTTGCTACTTACCACCAGGTGGATAATCTACTTCTTGACTAAGATTAATGTCATGACAAAATGTTATTTCTAATGTCATTATTTTACTCAGTATATTAAAGCGCGTCATGCCACTTAATCTAATAGTATTTCAACTTACGCCATCATAATATCTTCCCTGGTAGCAGAAACCAATCCTCTAATGCTTGGCTTCACCCAGTAGTCAGGCATGAGTGGAACATCCACTATGGCGGTATTGTTATGATTGAAGAAGATCAAATTCTGGTATTTTCCCTATGGATGGCAAATATCATTTATTAGAAGTCCGTTAGAAATGAAATAATAATATTCTAACATAACTAAATATGTGCGCGAATATTATCGAACTTGGGTAACGCTGTGGTCACGGCATGGCCGACGGTTCATGATTCGAACTCATCCACGCAACAGCGATTTCTCCATTTACAAACTTCAAAACATTGTGAAGCAATCCGCTTAGTTTTACAAAAAAATTAACTTATTAGGGGTCCGTACCCCTTGGTGGGGATGCCTATTGTAAAGGTGTAATGGAGATGCTCAAATCATACCACGAAATATTATATTGTCTACTTACCTTGATTATGATATCAGGTATTGTGATGTCTGAACCATTGCGATGGGGCTGCATGATATATCGTATATGACCCCCATAGGATGTTAGCTGGTTACCGTTGTAAGTCTCCGGAAGGGTGAGATAGGGTTGGGAACCCGACCAGCGCCATGATGCATCGTACCGTTCCAGTTTCGTTACCTGTATTTATCACATGTTACATCGTCATAATGTAACGTCATATGCAAAAAAAATCTTCATATTCTACACGTATTAATATACGTGGAACATGTTATCTCGTTGTTTATTTTGTATGTGCAATTAGTTCGACAGTCATTAAAAAGATTGTTCTTGACGAGTATAATATAAATGCAAACGGCTTCAAGACAAAATTTCATGTATAACTACGGAATTTCATAGATTTAGGATAAAACGCAGTCAGAATATTCCTTTAATTGAAACTTGCTTTATGCATAAATGGTAAACTGCATAGCACTCAATATAAATAATTATTAAGATACGGAATAAGGCTCATTTTACTTCGACATTGTTTACGAAAAACGTTTAAACATACACTTACATCATACACTCTCATACACATTCACATGACACGTAACACAGAAAATACAATCACGCGCTCGCACTTACACATGGATATTCTTAAACACATAAAGATATATTCGAGGTATTACATACCTTTTTACTAAAATTAATTAAAGATAATCTAAATCAAGTATTAACTACAAAACTTCATTAGAATAATACATATTTTACTAGCCTACTACTAAAAAACAAAAAAGTTTAGATGTAACTTTCAAAAAAATTCAAATTGCATTTGAGTATGTCACTTGCAATATAATATAATTTAAAAAATTGAAACAGAGAAAAAATCCTATTATAAAGTGTATTAATAAAAAAAAATGTTCGAAAATTACGACATTAATATAATGACGTAGGTACTTTAAACATTTTATTTATTTATTTATAAAAATTAAGTTTAAATAATAAATTCTTTACCCATATTTTTTTTATTTTGATTAATTGTCTAACGTAACGAAGACGATACAATAAAATGTTAATACTTTAAATCAACATCTATACATATAATAAGACAGTAAAAATATTTTGTCTGTACATTTAGTATTTTTGACTGAAATGGATAGAGGGGCACTTAAATAGATTATTAGAAAGCAAAAAAATTTTTTGGAATTTTTTGTCTGTCTGTATGTATGTTCACGTTTATCTCCGAAAGTACTAAACCGATTTGCTTGAAACTTTCACTATTTGCTTTGTTTTAACTCAGAATAATATCTAAACTTTGTTTCATCAAAATCGGTTCATTAAAAAAAAAGTTATCGTCATTTTAATGAACTCAAATAAATAAAACTGGAGTGTCATCTGTGAAAATTGAAGACGGTGAAATTTTAATCAAAAGTACTGTGAAAATAGTATTTGTGGAAAAGCTCATTGTTTTGTGCCATACTATACATACATACATACTAATATTATAAATGCGAAAGTAACTCTGTCTGTCTGTCTGTCTGTTCCGCTTTCACACCAAAAACTACTAAACCGATTTAAATGAAATTTGGTACACAGATAGTCTGGAGCCTGAGAAAGGACATAGGCTACTTTTTCATGCAAAAAAGGTTGTAAAGGGTTGTAAAAGGTTGAAAGGAGGGATTATTGGTTGTATGGAAATATTGTTAAAACTACTGAACCGATTTAAATTAAATTTGGTACACAGATAGTCTAGAGGCTGAGAAAGGACAGAGGCTACCTTTTAAAGCAGAAAAGGGTTGTAAAAGGTTGAAAGGAGGGGGTGAAAGGTTGTATGGCAGTATTGTTAAAACATATCCTTCCTGTGGGAAATTCGAATATAACGCGGGCGAAGCCGCGGGCGGAAAGCTAGTCTACCTATACTACTACTATAATAAACCAATCTAGATCTAAGGCATAAATTCAATACCACTTTATTTCATGTTTAAAATATGAAAATTCCATGGAATAACTATGTTTATTATTTAATTAAAATGAAATAATCATTCTTACTTGTTAAATGAGTAACCCAATATTGACTACTTACCACAACACCGTCCTTGACAGGTTCATAATAATATTGTTGTGAGATGTCCAAAGGATCCAGTCGCACTTCTCCATTTTCTGGGTCAATCACGCCGACCAGCCGTGTGCCGCCTTGTCCGAGGGGAGTTGGCATGTTATATATAAACAGGTCTGCGCTTTTACACCGCGTAGATTCACCAAAGCAGAAGCAACGGATGCATTCTGATTCCTGCTTTGCCTCTCTGTAATATAAATATTGTTTTGCAAACAATTGCAGCTATTTAAAATAATATCTTTAGGCACTAATGAAACAGTAAGTCTTTTAAATTTTGACTACAGAATATTTATTTTAGTGTTATCATTAGGCTTGTATTACCAAAAATATATAGTTTGAGTGACAGTCAGTTCGGTTTAATTTTGGCAAATGGAAATATGTGATGTTAACAGGCACGTTAAAGCTGACAATTGAAGTACGAAAGTATCTTTTAATAATTAGAGAATAAATTTTTTAGTCTGCCTTGTAGCCGTGTGTAAAAGTTCCCCGCTCACGTCTTATAAAAGACTGTCTTTTAAAGTAAGCGATAAAATATCAGCGATAATAATATTATTTATAAAAAATATTATAAAAAATTAAAAGAGGAAATAAAACATAGACCATATATAGATCGTATTTCTTGCTTCTGTATTATCTCGAGAAGGCTCTTGGCTCTGCTCTGTCCCAACGGTTAATATCATACTTACAATAGTAAGGGACAATAACATACTTGTATAAATATAACATTTTAAATTAAAAAAGGTTATAATAGGATTGAGAAGAGCATATAATAAGAAGGCATTTGCTTCTGCAAATTCTCGAGAAAACATATATGTTTTATAATTGACGATCTCTCGAACGCTGCATTAAATATTACCTGTTGAAATATCCGCTCGGGCAAATTTCGACTTGATCTACAAGGACTATAGCATCAGGGATGCCAAAGGTTGTTCCCTTGTTATTAATCCCTTCGCACGAATATGCTCCATTGTATTCTGGCTGTGTTTAAAATAACAAGACAATAATTAGTAATAGTGACATTGAGTGGAGATAATTATCGTGTTCTACGACATTAATATTATAAAATTTAAATACATAGTGATATTATTAGTAATGCACTTAGTAAAAAGATCTTACTATCATATTGGGGCACGTGAGAGTGCCAACGACTTGATTGCTTATCTCATTGTTCTCCATAGTACATTCGTCCGGTATCGGGCCCCAGTTAAGTCGCCATGAAACCACCGGTTTCGGTACACCCGTAGCGGAACAATTAAGAGTTAGTGTGTCTCCCATATTGAGATGGTTTTCTTTGGGTTGGGCACTCTGTGTGATGTGCACGGGGCCTGAAATATATTTTTGTATATCATTAAAATTTTAGTAGTATATTAAAGATAGTCTACTTTTTCTATTGCATCATATGACACGATACACATAACTAAGATGCATTAAAATAATGTGGCCATTGTTGATTTAACTAAAAGTTCCAGCACAAACATTTTAAATTATTATATATATATATATATATATATATATATATATATATATGAAAGTAGTTTTAGTAGATTAGTCTGACAGTAATGTTATTAATATAATTTTATACTAAATTTACTATATAAATCAAGAAGATTGTGTGCTTACTGCAGAAATATTCATCAGACCCGTCGGAACAATCAGTTATTCCATCGCAGTGACAGCTTTTGGGAATACACTCATTTTGACTGTGGCAGGTAAACGAGACGGGACTACACTGCCCGTTTACAGTGAGACCACAATTCTTTTCATCAGAGCCATCTTTGCAGTCATCATCACCGTCGCAGACCCAGGTAACTAACACGCAACGGTTATTTCCGCATAGGAACTCATTAGGTTCACAACGACCGTTATTATCTGAGAAAAAAATTCAAAATTTTTACTATGGTAAATAATAAAAGTGGGCAAATTATAGCATTGTTTTTCTTGTCACAGAACGATGAACAAATTCTTGATTCACTTAGTCGGAATATGACTCTTTTAACAACCTGTATTCCTGAACATGAAACTAATATAATTAATAGAAAAATCGAAACACTTTCGTTTTTATGGTTTCTTTTGAATAAAAGCATGATTACATGATAGCTGATATTATAGTAGTGTGCGAAAATTCTAATGCAATATTAGAATTTCATTTGCTTATCTACAAATGAAATGAATCACTGTTTTGAAAAAGTGTGTGTAACGCTTATCTTAAAGGTTTTTGTTCTTTATTTCTTGACAGTGACTTTGGAATATCTGAATAACTTATTTTTTTTCTAAAACATATGAATACTTCTACAAAAAAATGGAAAGCACTGTTAATGCTATGCTGTATTTAAAAAAAGTGCAGCTATGGTAGCGGTACGTATCTTGGCCACGCCACGTCTGGCTACACTAAACTGTCATCCGCACGTTGAACTGTGTCTTGAGCCTCACCTGCATATTTTATTAGCAATGGTTTCATATTCATGCATGACAATGCTAAGGCTCGCACCCGGAGCTACGTACGCGATTATTTTAGCAAAGTACAATTGGTCAGCAAGAAGACCAGAAGATATGAATACCATTGAACATTTAAGAGTTTAATTATAGAGAGGAATTCAATTCAATCATTCAAGGAACAGATCCCGCCACAGAAACAGCTGCATTGCATAACAAGAGGAATGGAACGGAATGGCACACCATTTAGTCGTTACTCTCAGCCGATTGATGAATAGAAAAATAAATAGAAGCAGTAAAAAGATCTCGGGGATAGAATATAAGTTATTAAATAAACCTTCTTTACCTTTTTTTCATTTACCTGTATTGTTTTATCTATTTTCGTTATACTGGAGAATACAGGGCAAAAATATTTAAAAAAAACATACAAAAATTTAATTTGAATTTAGTACTTTAACATTACGATTTAAAATCCTTGTATTATGCAATATTGATGGAAATTTGACATATATTCCTAAATATACTTTTTATTATCCTTACAAAAAATTTATATGCGAGATGTTTCGATTTTCCTGATAAGAAGTATAATTGAAGTGAAGTTATTAAAAGTAAAAAAAAAAAATTAGTTTCTTGATGAGAAATCCTTGTTATAACAACCCTATCACCCACTGGTGGGGCATTAATGTAGCAAGTAGGTAAATGCCCCATCAGTCTTTCTTACGGAAGTTTGTGGTGATCTTTCGATGAGTTGCGACACGGAGGATCTTAATATACTCCGTGGCACGTACATCATTCGCCTTTGTATTGAATTAGATGATTGAGCAAAGAAAAATACAAAAAATAAAAGTGCTACTTAAATAATTCAATTAAAACAAATCAGTCTTATTAATGAAGCTGCAAACCGACAAAACATATTAACAAACATAATAAAACAATAATATTATGAAAATATATCAATAATATTATGATGACTCTGTAACAAATGATCACGACATCTAAAACATTCATTAGAAATAAGATCAGAAATAAAACCTCACGCGCCATGAGGAGTGTAATGCGTCGCATGCGATGAACTCAGTCAAAGAACTACAGGATACAGATGGAGGAATCTTACTAATATCGTCAGAGAATGGTGTCCTTGTTTCAAGCGCTTGACCCGACCGTCATCGTGTCCACGTTCGGTTTAAGTGCGAGCGATACAACGGTACAGGTTGTTACATTAATCGATACTTAACCGACTTCGCTTGGAGATATTTCCTACTGCCGTCAGCCCTCCTAGTCAGGCAGGTAGACCTCGTGGTAAACGAGGTCTACCTGCTGCGGTTTTGGCTCCAATATCGGATATATTGCCGTCATCAGAGCTGACAATAACGATGCAAGTTAACCACGAAGTTGACGAGGGAGTTGAAGTTAGTATGATTTAAGTCACTAAGTGAAAGAGCAACTGAAGGACGCTTTGGAAAACGCGACACGTGAGTGTCGATACGTTTGGCTCGAGACTAGGAAGCGAATACTACGTTTACCGACTCATAGACGTAATGTAGCGGTGATAGGAATTTTGAATATTTTGCTTCCTTCGTACTGTGGTATACTTGCCGCATACCGCTGGTATGCTGGTATGCGTCCCAAGGATTATTCCTAAGAACGCGCTATCCGACCCGCCTAACCTAATCTCATCAACGCTAAACTCGAGGCGGCTTCGGCGTTGCCGAACACCACACGCATGCAAGTAACTTACACACAATACATAAGTAGTTAGATTAGCTTTATATTAAGTGCATAAGCGCACACATAAAGTTAAATGGGACCACTTTGGCTCCTCCTTTAGCTCCTTTGAACTCATTTAAGAGCACACGCACTCTCCTGAGGCTGAGCTATGCACCGTCCCCCGCTCTGGAGGGTGGACATTTTAGTTCAAAGCCGATAAGGTCCCTAGGCTTTCTGTACGACCAAAAGCTGCACACCTGCAGCGTTTACTACCGTGTTTAGTTGATAGGGGTAAGGGTGATATCCGGTGTCAGGTCGTCCGAGCACCAGAGGGTTATTAAGACGACTACAACAGTAGCACACCGTTATGTGGATTCACTACATTCCGCCGTGGAAAAAAAATGAATGGCATGTTTGCAAAACATCCTCGAGAGATTCTCGTGTGACAGACGGATCAAATACCGGATACAGAAAGCGGTGATTTTTGATACGGCATGTATTGTCAGGAGACTTTTCTCTCAGTAGTCCTATCTACCGGTAAACAGGCCTTGTCGCGCTGCTAGGTTTAAGATTTTTAGAATAATGATGTTATATACACACATATTAATTCTAAAAATATTAAAATAAGATTTTTATCTAATAAACGAACCAGTATTTAAGCCTGTGGTAAAGCATTCAGTTTTTTTTAATTCGTCTGTAACTATATACGCACTAGTCTTTTTTATTGATTATACTCAAATTATTAGCACGTACATATTCTAGGAGATAATGTCCCTATGGCTATCCTCTCCTAGAATACAAACGCAGGACAGATAAAAAGTGGTCATTTGGCCTAAGGAAGCGGGGTGCTATCTGCTCTGCGGTTCAACAGACTAACGTGCAATTGTATTAGAAGAATCTTATCAAAAGCTGACACGTCTGGCACGTGAATATTCGCCTGCCGAATATTATATATCACCTTAAGAGTCTGACATATCCAGCTTAATACGGGCAGACAGAGCTCGTCTAAGTAAGTAACGTTCATGTAAGGTCAAATAGACCACTCTGCGCCTTCATTAAAAAAAATTGGTTGTTTAATTATTTCTTTTATACGAATATGTTCAATTTTTGTTCTGTTTGTAGCTAAACAAATAGGTGCAGAAGGTAACATTGCATACTTACGGCATGAATCCTCGTCAGATTTATCATCGCAGTTATATACTCCGTCACAAACAGCAGACTTAGGTATACATTGCAAATTATGGCAAGTAGATTCGTTTTCTTTGCATGGAATGTAGTCAGGTCTCGAACTAATCGCTGCAAAAGTGAAACATAATTAAGGAATTAACTTATTATTATTAAATAATTAGGAGCTAATTTATTATTGATACTTACACCTTGGCTGTACATTGACTATGACTTTCAGTTCGGCGCCAGGATTCCCGGGGTAGGAGATTGCTCGACATATGTATGTACCATCATCATCAAGCTGAAATATATTAAATAGGTCTATAAAATTAACGGTACTAATGTAGACAACATTAATTAGATCCTTACCAAATGAGTGTAGATAGTTTAGGAATCTTGATACAATATTATCGCCATTCACATATACTAAAAGCTGTTCAGCTATTTTTGTGAGATATAGTTATTGATATAATTGCCTGTCAATTATTTCTTTGAAACAATTTCGATCTTACCGTGACTGAATTGATTTCTAATCTGCCATTCTTTTCCACAGAGCCAGGTTTCAAAATTCCTCCTTGCTTAAACCATTTCACTGGCGACCTGAGAGGACCCTCATCACGACATTGGAGAACAACGTCTCCACCTACAAAGAATTGGTTGGTGAAAACTCGCAATTGGTTATTCATAATTAATATCCCCGTGTGACTGATGATTCTTTATACCTGAATTATTATTTAGCAAAGCTTAATATTATTAGTGACTATTACCCAAAGTGACATTCACAAATGTATGATTTCCAGGATGATAATGTATTCGTATTATTTCCTTAAGCTATAAATATAATTATTTTATATATATATATTTATTATTTATATTATATATATAATATATATATATATATATATATATATAATATATATATATATATATATATATATATTTCCGCGTGCGTTTTTATTGCGTTTTTATTTCCTTGCATTTTTTCTTTTGTTAAAAGTACAATATATTCCTCGTCGGAATGGCAATTGCTTGTCTTGTATAATTGAAGTCCTCGCATGCGCTGGTCCTTTAGGCTCATCGACCTGCAATGGCTCATTTTGCGACGTTTGCAATATTGTACTATTGTTAGCCATTTCATTTATGTTAGGAACCAACTTTTATAATAGTCATAAGCAAGATGAAGTGTTATGAAATTGCCGTTTTGTGTAGAGATGTGTATAAAGTGTATTTCATAACTACGAAGGCATACTTATTGAAATTTTTACACACTTGCCATTATAATAATTAATATTATTAATTACTAAGCAAAATTTTTCAGAGAGAAAAAAAATGTAATTAAACATTTATTGTGGTGATAAAACGTACTAGCAAAATTAAATAGTATCTATCTGTAAGTTTTAAATTAAAAACGACAATTTAGTACATAAAATTTTATTATTAAGACATGAAATGCAAAAGATGTGAACCAATAATTATTTAAGAACTGAAGCTAAAATGAAATGATTACAAGAAAATAATACACTTGTGCGGCAACTATTGAAATAATACGTGTCACCTTTCATCTTCTTCCCGTAGTTGTCGTACAAGCTGACCAAGTGAATAGTAGCAATGAAGGATTTTCTGAGTGATAAATTAAGATAGATAGATAAGATGGCATGGATAGTAAGAGTAAATTCAAGCTGTATTTTATAGATTAGAGCAGTGTTTATAAATGACCATATATTTTGTCGTATTTATAAATTGTGTATGTTTACGCTACAAATAAAATGTATGATTCAAAACATTAAATAGGATTATGAAATTATTATTTCATGACAAATCAAAATTTAGACTCATTAGAAGTCAAAAACGTCTGTATTCTATGTATTTTAACCACAATTACCTTTTTTTTACTGCACGTCAGAAAATTCCTCATTATATCTTTTCGAAGTGCCCAGATAAGGGTAAAGACGCCGGCTCTTATTAAATTCAAATTCAGAGCTGGGCACCGTTAATCAAATATTTAATTTCGTTTATCGCTAATCCGTTATTAAATAAGATAATTTCTTTAAGCAATAAAACGTTACTTTTTGGACGGTTAAACGCATTTTAAAGTTAAACGTACTTGAGTACAATTGGAAAGGATAGTGCAATGAAGCTCACAGAGCACCATTCCTTTCAAACTGTACTCAAACAGCGGCTAAGTAATAATTTAGACACGATCTTTAGTTTGTGTTCTGGAAGTTATCCAGTCATGTTAGGTAGTCGTGCTCGCGTACGCATCGTCCTCTATTTGTTAACGAGCCGAATGTATTCGCACTTCCCTGTACGTGTTCTTTACGACGTGGTGCAGTGTGTTATCTTTCTAATATCGGATTAACGGTTAA
The DNA here is from genome assembly GCA_036419045.1 of Scirpophaga incertulas. NCBI lineage: Eukaryota > Metazoa > Arthropoda > Insecta > Lepidoptera > Crambidae > Scirpophaga > Scirpophaga incertulas. The sequence goes on along the minus strand of CM071626.1, from coordinate 10,384,581 downwards.
CGGATTGACGAAATATTAAAAGAAGTTTCTTTAATAATTATTAAAGTTAACTTAAGAGTTACTCGTTTAACGAGTTAATATCCATTATTCACAAATTAATGCATTGATTAAAACAAGCTTTTATTTAATATAAATTTATTGCTTTCATCAAAACACCAACTTTATCCATGAAAGAATATATTTAATCAGTCTTACAAAGGAGGGGCCATTTTGACACAAAGATGGCAAAATGTATATTGCTAACTATTGTTTACTACAAGTTAAATTTTGCTACTTTTTTGATTAACTGAATTGTATTAATTGTGTCAAAATTTGATCATTTTTTATAACGGCGGACATCAACATCATAAAAAATATATGAAGAAAGAGTAGATTGCAAACCGTTTGTGTGAATTTCTATGATTTTAAAAATAATATTACATAGTGGTACTTACATTAATGGAAATAATAAAAATTAAATAATATTTGTCTGAAATTAATTAATTATTGATTAATTACTGCATTTATCTTTTACATATATTGGTCCTTTTAACTTTTTATATTATAGGAATCCAATATTGCTATCATGTTTTGCTTTAAACCACCATTTCAGATTAGTTTTATATTATGATAAATATATTTGCTATTCGTAAGCCGGTAATAGTATATGCACATCTATAATTATTAAGTTATGCCTTACTTGGAGAGATGAGTTATATCAATCCATAATATGATAATGAATTCGACAGATAAACTATATAATACTCATTTATTAATGTAATAACGCCATATACTCGTACATTTAATACGTCGAACCAAACGTTACAAGCGACAATAATGAGTCTTACACGAACTTTTGTGTGATTTAGCACTCTATTTTACCTTCACTTATCAATAATTCACACTTTCAGTTTCTAGGGAATATTGGATAAGCTGAACATTTAACGTACTATAATAAAAGCTTGTTATAATTAATAACTCATTGGCATGATGCGTTGAATATGGTTCCATTTTGTTTGTGACAAGTAGTTGACAATGGAAGAAATATGAATACAGAACCGAATTTTCAGAAATTCTTATGAATTATATAACAATACAAAATATATTTGAAAGTTCGGTTATCCCAATGTTATATCTCATTGAATAAGATAAACAACGCTTTAAAAAATAGCATTAAGCTTATTCTGATGCGGCAATTGAGAGCTCCGATTTGAATAAAAAAAACCCATTAAGTTGTTAAAAATCCAAAATGCAAAACCCAAAACTATTTTAATAGACCGACTCACCGTAGGCAACTGTACCACCACCATGAAAGAAACAACATTTCGATTATTTACACATATAGAAAGAAGATCATGATAACGTAAATATTTTTACATAATATAAGTTTTATTCCGAAATTGTTATGCTTCAAATGAAACACTTCCCTCCACCACTGTGAAAATATACGTCACTTATACGTATTTATATTATTTATTACAAATGTTAAAAATGAAAAAGTTATTGAAGCGACGTACGCTTCAATAACAATAACTTCATTTCGTTATAACAATTACAATAATTCACTTCACATAGATTTAATAACCTAAGTAATCTCTCTACTTCAAGACGTTTAAGAATTTGATCCTAAAAATTGAGCAAGTTAATTTATTTCCTCTTGTTTTTACTGGAACTGATCCATGAAGAATCCATAAGTAAAATTCTATAATTTTTAAGTATTTCTTCAATTGACACAAATTATGGGAGATATTTTCCTTTGGTGAATTAAAAGTATATAGGGAACCAAATAGATAAATTAATGTTATTAAAAAACTAAACTTGTTGACGTATTACAACTTGACTTGACTTGACTGTTAATAAGATTGAGTGTTTTTTGTTAATTTGAATGATTGTTTTTTTTTAATTATATTTTTTAAATCTTTTTACTGTTATACATTAATATTATAAAATAACATTTCAATACTCAAGTCTCAAGATAAATGTTATTTAAATTGTATATGAATACTAAACCGAACTTTCCTGATAAGCAAAGTAGATTAATAATGTATATTTGACATTATATCGAATATTCAAAAATCACATCAGGTATTTTTATTGATTCAGGTTTTTTATAACTTAAGCATCTATTATTAAAAACACTGGTTGTTTTTGCGTTTCTTAGAATTATACATATATAGTGTTAATAACAGTATAAAGTCGATTTAAATCAAAAATTGTTATTATATTTTGAAAAGAAGGGAAAATTACCTACCTAACCATTACTAATTGGAAGAACTACCGACAATCAATTAACCTTAACACTATGTGAAAAAAATAATATAAAGATAACAAAGAGCATATAAATGACATGTTTGTCATGTTTGGGTCGGGCAACGGGTCCCGGGTTCAATTGCAACACGAGACAGACATTTTGTATGACCAATAAAAATTTGTTCCGGTCTCGGTGTATATGCGTGTGATTGTGTTTCTGACTACACGCACGATATAGGATAAAAATCCTAGTGAATGGGTGACATGACAAGAAGAACGCTTCAAAAATTCAATTCAATTCAATTCAATTTGTTAATGGCAAAACGCTTCAAAAAGAATAAACTTTACATTTACTTTAGTACTTAAAATATTTGACAGTTTTTTTTTATTTATAATCATTGTTGTGATTTATTATTATGTGTGACGTCAAAATATAAACTGCGTTAGATTAACATACAATATTGAAATTTCGTTTGAAAACACTAAACTGATTTTACCTTTTATTGTTGTATGATTACTGTATGAGTAATACATATCAACATACATTATAAATTATATGTTAGCAAATAACTATCCTTACCGTTTCTGACTGTCTGCTCCACGGGATATGTTTTTAAATTCAGCACTATGGGCCCTGAAAATAATTAATAACATTCAAATTATAATTTACAAATATGTTTAATGAAAACTTAAGTAAGAGAATGAATTGTTGTTGATGGTGTGGGAAGTGAATTACTAAATTCGTGTAACACATTTCTTTTCAAAGATAATGAAATGTATCCATTTAATGACATTTGCTATTTTTATTGTTTATGGAACTATCTCTTCAGAGGTCTTGATATGTCCGCTTAGAGGAAGGTTAAACTACGAGTAATATGAAAACAGAGAAACTGCTCTTGCAGGGTAGATACAGTACTATTCGGATAGCACTGTGGTTTTACTGTGTTTAAAAGATCATGGTAGATTTACAGATGACATTAAAAATCTTCGGCTTAAATAGCATAACGCTATCAGGGCCCGTACTCTTAATATCGAACATAATTTATAATGTGACAATGACGATAATATATTCAGGACTTATGTTCGGAGTACAGGGCCAGACTATCACTTATCACATATCCACGTGGGCGAAAATTATTAGTCTATTATGGTAATTCATTACCTACGTATATAAAATACGTATATAAAATTTGTAAATATACGTAAATAAATAAAATTTACTAATATAGCGCTAACAGTTCTTCAAACTTGATAACTAAACATTAATTAGCAGATACAAGATACACGATGGATGAACGATCTTGATTAGCTGTCGATTTTAGTACTATATCGGAAATATAGAATAGTATGTCAAAAGTTCCATTATACTACAGATGCTTTAAGCATTAATAGACTAATGGGTATTTTGCATGAATTGACGATTTTTGTTTTAGAGTCACACGTAATAAATTCAAAAAACTATTAAGAATTGCGCCCTTTGTCTAATGTATGGCGGGTGTATAATGTGACTTTATGTTACATATCAGTACCTATATCCAGAAAAAGTATAATTCATAACTTATAAAGTTTTTATATTTAACGACAATTTATAGAAATAATTCCAAACTACAGAATCATCCTCATACATTTCGTTGTAACGAAACGAATGCGAACATATGTAATTAATAATACTTTGGCTACAAGCCTCACTCTCTAACAAGTAATAACATAAAAGCTTAGTAACTTTGTTGCTTTTAAAAATATTTAAAAAAATCTTTTTCAGTGTATTGTTAGCCTAATAGAATTTAATATTCTAATAAAATAAAAAAGTGTGCATATTCCCTATTATTTAACAACTAATTAAATCTTTCAAGACTTAATTATTTCATTGGATTAAATTACTTTTAGCTGATGCCAGCGCCCATTTAAATTATTATATATCACATCCACATTTCATACAGTCATACACAAAAACTATATATTTGGTATTAACTTAAGTACTTATAAATAAATAAGTTTTTCTTGCGTTGAAAATTAGTTCTTGTAGTAATAATTTACAGAGACAGCTTTTTTAAGAAGTCCGTTAGTTTATGATGCAAGCACAGTTAACAGTTTAGTCGCATTCTAGGTACCAATGAAGTATAATAATTTCCTGATTTAAATAGATTTGTGAGTCTCTTGACTTGTCAGACTTTGTTTTCATGTGGTCTTACTATAAAACATGGTCTATTGTCAGCCAAGGCTTAAAATTATACCATTTCAGATGCATTATTTAAAGCATGTAGTCAGCGTCAGGTTTAAGCCAAATTAATTTTACTTAAATATCTGAGTTGATAAACAACCAGACTGTTCATCTGATACTATGCAGTTAAATTACTTAGGTTAGCAAATCAGCAAATGCTAGAAGGTCTACGGTATATACATTGCTAACTAGTAAAATATAAAAAAGGCACACACCATATAAATTTCACTTCCTACTGCTCAAATCAGAACTCAATAGTGGAGCATACTCCACTGAATTGAGGCGAACGATATTAATTTTGAGGGTCTATCTGGTGTCAAATTTTAATTAAAGCTTTGTAGTAAGGCCGTTTGAATATATTTTGGTAATTGAAGGCGTGTTAGCAATTAATTTTTATGCGCCTCGATGTTTAAAAGTCTTACTGCCTGCCGGACAATCGAGTTCGTCGCTGCTATCGAGCGGGCAATCGATGCGCCCGTCGCATCGCCGATATGATTCGATACAAGGACCGTTCTCGCAACGCCATTCATTATGCTTGCATCCATCTATGTAGTTGTAAAATTTGCTTTTATTTGACGTATTCAAAATGCGTTCTAAAATTAACAAATCTCAAAACTACTTACTAAATGTGTAACTGATTTGCAAATTATAATAAACTAAAAACGGTGCTGAAGCATTAGTGGTGAATTATTGAGCGAAACAAAAAAAAAATCAATAATCGCACAACAACAATTCACTCACCATCCATCAGCCCCGTAGTCCGTGCTTGGAGTCTATTAATACAAGAGAAAAAAAATACTTTACCTATTGTGGTGTCGTCTCTGCCTGAGCTGGGATATCTGCTACCGTAGCTTTCTGGTAGATTGCCATCTTGTCTTGGAGCATCAGTCCATCCAGAGGAGTCGAAGTCGCCAGGTGACCCAGGTGTTCCAGGATATCCTGCTCCTCCATAGCCTACAGTAGAACTAACGGCACCAGAGATACCAGGATATCTAGAGCCATCAGGGTATTTAGAACCATCGGGATATCTAGAGCCATCAGGATATCTAGAACGATCGGGATACCTAGAGCCATCAGGATATCTAGAACCATCGGGATACCTAGAGCCATCAGGGTATCTAGAACCATCCGGATACCTAGAGCCATCTGGGTATCTAGAACCTCCGGAATATCCAGAGCTGTCAGGGTATCCAGGTCTGTCGGGATATCTCGTGAAGACAGAGGAATCTGGATATCCCGATCCATCCGAAGAACCAGATGATCCAATGTTACCTGACCGGCTTGGAATTGTTTCGTCAGAGGTACTGCTTCCACTAAAGTTATAATTATTATTCCACGGTGTAATTGTAGTAACTACTGGTGTTGTTTCTGATCTAAAGTCGTAATTACTTGTGGTGCCCGGGTAAGAGTAGCAATCGAGTTCATCAGATTCATCCGAACAATCTGCAACTCCGTCGCAAGTGGCGGAGCGAGGGATGCACTGTCCTGACAGGCACTGGAATTGATCGTTTTTGCAGGCTGAAAGAATAACAACATCTTCATATTGTTATTAATTTATTTATATATTGTTATAATACGAGCATAAAAATATAATTTTACATAAAAACTATTGAGCAATCACAACTATAATTATTAACTAAATAAAAACAAATATAAGAATATAAAAAAGGAAGGAATACTAAAAACTACCCTTGCAGATAGAAGTTAAAATTATTCAAGGTAACTGATGAATTGGTTTGTTTGTTTTGAAAAGAAAAAAAGCAAGAAGTTAGCTACCTTTAGCATAACTTTAACTCAATTCATTTATAAATATTAATAAAGCTTATACAGTAACTTTCATGCAAGTCTTACTAATATAAAAATATAACTACAACTATCACAATTTATTTTTAAAACCAATACTTTGATAACTAATCAGGTTTATAAAATGTAAAGAAGAGATTAAAATTTGCCAAACTATAACAGCCTTGCTGGCGCAAAAATACGTGGCATCAATTTCTCAATATTAAGTCATTACTTCCAAGTCACCAAATCCATGTTATAAGGGTTTAAAAAGCGCCGAAAAAACAACCCTTGTAATTCATTAATAGAATTCGATGTGATGAACTTTCAAAATCGAAACTCGACAGACTTTTGAACTATATATTACATTATTACATCTTTAATCTAGTGAGTCATGTTAATTATCACTTTCATTAGATTAAAGATTGATTGATTATTTGTAATATATTTTATTTGTATCACATAGGGAGTTTATGATGGGTATTAATTACGCAATTATTTAACCATCACTTTCAAATAACTGTCATTAGTATAGTACATCCAACTATCTTCACCGATCATACGTTTAAAATACTTCATAAGCAATAGGACTCTTAAGAAATCTATTTTAGTTTCTATCATTTGGTTCACTCTAAAATGTGTCCTGTTATTATTAAAACAGTAGCTAAAGCAATTAAGTAAAAAATTTGATGTCTAATTATCGTACTGTTTTGCTCAAAACGGATTAATTACTTCAAAGTAATAACATAGGCAGATTTATAACAATGTAATTAAAAAAGCCATGTAAGATATTTTTATTTTAAATTGTAATATCTTCTTGTAATATCTACCATACTTGAATGGAATTGAAAAAAAAAACTAGATTATTCAATATATACTATATAAAATTGTAGCAAATTTTATGTACTACATGGTAAACAATAAATTAATCATTAATAAAAAAAGGTCCAACTAGTTATCACTACTATGCCCAATGAAACGTTATTTCATGAAACGGCACGAACTATGTAGATAAGGGATTTTGAAAATAATATAGTAGGCTTTTGAACACACATTCAGCATTCAAAAACGGAAATTAGCATTAACCGGTACCGGAATAATGACAGTTTTGTTCGTCAGAGAAGTCCGCACAGTCATAGATATTGTCGCAGCGTTGTACATGGGGAATGCAGTGGCCATTCTCGCAGGCGAACTGGGATTCATTGCAGCTCGCGTGAGGTTTCGGCGAAAGAGAAGGCCTTTCCGTGTACCTCTCTGTATTTATAAGTTTGTTTTTGAAGATTTTCAACTGACAAAGTTTGAAACTTAAGCATTTTAAATTAGTATTTAGCACAAAAACAATGTAATAATCTCTATTCATAATATTTTGCTTTAAATAAATTTATTAGTGTTGATTTAACAAAAATCAACCAATAGATTTCTTATTCTGTACATTACAAATTAAATTAGGCATGTCGAAAGCTAGTGCATTGCTTTAATATTATAACTCGCTATGTGTTGAGAACATCTAACATTTATTAAGTAAAATAACATTGTGTGATAAAAGCGGCCAGTGTAGTGTAAGAGCTTGCTAATAAGTCTACAAGTACTAATAGAATTGGTGTCTCATTTAATAGAATTGTGAGAATTATTAATTTTGTGTATTATCTTAAAATATTGCTCTATAAGCTTATGTGATTTGTGCAACAGTTCCATTGTAAAAGAAAAGTGCAATATTTTACTTATATTATCGTCTTTTAAGCCGGGCAAATATTTCTGAACTTTGAAATCGGTACATTTTTTTTATTAGTTACGAGTAAGACAGAAATGCTAGCCCAACCTTGAAAAGTTAGCCAAAAACAAAAAAAGGAAAATAATATTATATTGCTGTCTAAAGGTAAGTGCGATAAAAATGTGAAATAATAAATTTTAATAAAACGTATTATTTATTCTGTCATTGCCAATAAATTATGTGAAAAGAAAAAAATTGAAATGAAACTGAATACCAAAAGTATATATAGATTTATACTCTTATTATGAATCTCAGACGAAACTGTACCACAATCGTTAATAAATCATTTCTTGAAGTAAGTATAATGTAAGCTTGCTTTAAACTTGAAATGCAAATTTGAATTTACATTTATAAAATTCATTAAATTTATTAGTAGTAAATTAATTTACACTTTGGTTTAATATTTAATACCTGGCACCGTGTGAGTAGATAAACGAAACATAACAATACTTACGGCAGTTGATCTCATCCGAATTATCATTGCAATCCTTGTTACGATCACATAAGAAGGAATCGTTAATACATGTACCGTCGCGACATTGAAACTCGTTATCTTTGCAGACTGCAATGAAGAAGTAATAAGGTAATGAGGTAACGGGAAATAAGGCACTAATAACTCTACAAAGCAAATACCTCTACACAGGTACATTGATAGAGGAAGACGTGTATAAAATTAACTCTTGTACAAAATAACAGGAAAAATAAACATAAAAAGGTGAGATGTTGAAGGTTATTTGCAACCAAAAATAAAAGTTATACAGGTATGAACTAGACTCACAAATCATGCACAAATAAAGGTAAAAATAATAACCGAATTTTTAATTAAAAAGTTTGGAAAAAAGAAAATTTTAAAATACCATTTGGAGTTGCTTTACATTTCGAAAATTTGTTAAATTAATAGAAAATATCTGCGAAACAGTTACGCGAAAAAACGATATAAAAATAGGAACCACTAATATATTTATGAATTAAATTTTTATTTTTGTGTACTTAGTTAGCAATTGTATTAACAATATCATTTTGTATGTATAGGTATAATTATGCTTTCTTTGTTTTGTTAGGCGTAATTTATTATTAGTATTTCCATAATCATACGTCAGTAGTTACTTACACATTTTACGGGTTCTGTGGTAAACAATGGATTAATAACGCTTTCTGGATATCTGATTACTTGCTACTAATATTAAACAATAAGCTTTTTAAAAATTTACATATCACTAAAAATCAAAGAACTTTCTAATAGTAAAAAAAAGATTCAACTAGGAAAAAATTTCATATAAACAAGTATTGCAAAGCAACTTGATAAGTAAAATTATTATTTGTTTGTCTCGTTTGCCTTTGTTCATCCATTGTAGCTGTTAATTGTAGCCTTGTAAACTTCTTTTAAAAGATGACTAGTATTATGCACCAGTATTTATCAGGTCCCAATGTTTTAATGGCGTAACTACCAGAACAAATCGGGATTTATCGACTGACACAATAAGGCAACACTTTTAGGAAAGTTGTTTTTTCTAATTTTTATTTAATATATTTAGTGAAGATTAAGGGTTTATTGAAGAATTATTTGTAAGGATAATTCAAAGTTTGATAGTAATAGAATCACGAATTATATTAATATTTATAATATTTCTGTTTTCCAGTTTTCTTGTATTAAATAATGCAGTAATTTGTAACTTTTTTATTCATTATATGCCATTGACATTTCCGAGTCTAATCCAATGTTAACTATTTTTTATGTGAAAATTGATATTGACATCTATATTGTCTTACTCGAAATATATCTCGAAATTCTAATATTTCGAATCCCTTATTTACAAGGTGAAATCGGTTGCAGTAACCTCACGTGTGGTATGCTCCCTAAGTCCAGAAGATTCTAGCAAGGAATAGGTATATTTTTCCTGTCATCCTGTATATTCAAATATGAATTAATAAAATAACAGCATTAGACAATAATTAAGAGTGTTCTATTACAAACACTGAACTCTGACATAGTGCACTGCACAGTTCTTTCTAATGAAGCCTTCTGATAACCATTTTAGGATGTTTTCATCATGTTTATTTTTTAAATTAACAAGATAATACCGGTCCTTGAAATCATAGTAGTGCTGCAACCTGCTTCATCACTTTCATCCGAACATTCTGGGATACCGTTACAACGAAGTATAGCACTGATACAGTCGGTGTTATTGCATCTAAAACAATAGTGCTACGTTAAAAATAGATTAGTCGGATAGCTTTAACTTATGCAGGACAGGTCGCATAGCAAACAGTAAATCGCATGATATGTTAATTTTTGAATACTGTCGCATATTGAACATCTGCTGTTTTTGATAAGGTATGATTAAATCAATTGTAGTTGATAATATACTTATTACAAGTTACCTGAAATCGTTTGGTCCATCACACTGTTCACAATCTATTTCATCGCTCGCGTCTTTACAATCTTCCTTTCCATCGCAAATTTTGCTCTCTTCTATACAAATTCCATCACAAAGAAGGCTGCACGCTTCAAAAACAATTACATCATCTTATAGATATCTGTCAGATATCGATATTATTTTAGAGAGCATATTCAAAGTTAGTTAATTCTTCGTTTCGCATTGCAAGAATATATATCGCTTGGCACAAACGTTACAAATAGTCGCAGGGCATTAGCGATTTTCAGGTCATTCTTATGTTTTTTTTAAATAAGAATAATTTTTAAGACGTCATTTTAGAATATAGTTGGTAAAATATTGTAGATGTAATATATATTTTATATTACTATACATACAGGATGACTGAGACTTGGACCTATTCCTTGATGAAAGCTACGAGTATATTTGAAGTCGCAACGAAGGACTTCGAAGATGTCGTAAGTTCGGGTGTTATAGAGATTATTTGTCTTGTCGTCGAATATGATAGAAATAAGAAACTATATTAACATATTATCAACTGAGGTTAACATTAAATAACTTCGCTTAACTTTTAATTTTCAAATCAGAAATTGATTGTTTGTCAATCAAATGATTTTCAAAGTAAATTCGTGTTAATTTAGTTTTCTTCAGAGATTTATATTAGGATTGTAAAACGAAAATATTTGGTGAACACAAAGAAATTGAAATTAAAAAAATAATAACGAAAATTAAAAGTGTAATCGGTAAACTCGGGAAATTCTTAATTACGACACACTGGATGGGCATAGACAAAATTTACTGCATGCTGAAAAGCTAGAGATGGGGAAGCAGACCTTCATGCACAATTTTAAACAAAGTTAAACAAATGGTGTCAAAATTTTAAAAAGGTAAAAATGTGTAACTTTTAATATAATAAATTGGTCATTCGTAATATGACCAAATCGATTCTTTCTCTCAGCTGATAATATTAAAATTATTTCCAACATTTAAATAATACATATATTTAATATTGTGTACGAGGGGAATCTCTTGAATTTCTGCTTCACCTAGAGCATATTCCACAATAACGAACAACGATGAACAATATGAAACAGTTACAAAAGAGTTAAAATGTGGTGCAAAAGGATAATGTAGAATTTTTCCGAAGAATTTGTGTTGTCCTTGATCACGCTAGTCCACGGAGACCTTATAAAACAACAGAGAACCTGGAACTCAATGTACGATCTCAACTGCAAATATCACACCGCAGAATTAAGAGAGCTGAGACCACCGCTTAGAGTACCAAACGACCGATCGTTTGGTACTCACTCATCGCAGTCCCGCGACTGCGATTTCCTATCTGAAGTGTAAGGAAACAGTGCCAGCTACGTTAAATAATATACAACTTACAGCAATATAATAGCGCCTTTCAGACAAACGCATGCGAGATGTTTTGGGAGCTCCTAGGTGGGGTGAGGGCTGTGGTGTAAATAATGAGTCTACAGTGACATGAGTCTAGGAGATAATAACCAGCATACTCAAGGTGGCAAAAGAATTATTGGACAAAGTTATCGTTTGAAGAACCGTTACCTCAAACCAAATCAAAGCATTAGAATGGATTTTGGTGTTATTCCATTTGGAAGCCTCCATCTTGGAAATCTACTTACCCATTTTGGGTCAATAAAATTGATTTTAATGTCCAATACGAAATATTCGGTGTCCTTCACCTCCAAAGACAAATTACATACTTGACATGTGGTATTGAAAACCCGATACTAGTTTACCAGCTTTTAGAACATTATATAAAAAAGTTATACATTTTTACACAAACACAGGAGTCTGTTGAGTGTAAAAATTTGGAGGAGTTCCCAAACATACTTTAGAGTAAAATGAACAAAATTCCAATATGAAATTATATTTAATTAGTATTATTTTTCTTTTGTTTTATTATTATTTTAATTATGATTAGGCCTTTACTATAATATACTTTACTCTCTTTGTTCCTTTTGTATATTTCGAACAGCTTCAGGTAATCGCTTCTATACTTCTTCTTGCATCGCTTATTATTGTTATGGTGCCGTCTAACCGAATGGCATGAGCGGCGACCATGCGACAATTTTCAAACAACTTACATTTTTAAACTTTTTAAGGCGTGCATTAATATTTATTTTTAAAAAGAAATAAAACTTATTGTAACATAATTATAATAGACATATGCTGTCGCGATATTTTTTTGTAGATAATAATTATATGTTCTGCAAAAACGTAGTACATTAGTTTGTTTTCTAATCAATAGTTTTGGCAGCGCATGAGATTAAAATGTAAGAATGTTTTTTGGTAATTTTTTTCACATCTTGGGTTACATTATTGAAGTTTTAGTATGAATTTGTATCTTTTAGAAAATTTAATACAACTTATGTTTATTGAAGATAATGTACCTTTACAATAGTGTAAGAATTTTTCAAAACAGTCTCATATTTTCGAAACCTATTCAGTTCAAACAAACAAACAAAATAAAGAATCAAATCTTTCCTCTTCACATAGAAGTGTATATTTATAGTGCAAATAATTTTCTGGATGGTGTAAACAATCTACTACTAATAGTCTAATATTTAGAATATAAAATTTGTGTTATTTGTTTTCAATTACCATCACAATGTTCTTCATCTTCGCCGCTGTCGCACTCCATTATATCATCACATCGACTTGCGCATGCTATTCTAGAACCTGGGTTGCAAGTGAAACTATTCGGTGGGCATCTTGTTGTTTCTGTAAAATCAAACCGTGTTAGTTATCTACCATGAATAGTAACATCCACAGAAACTTCTTATTCTTTTACTCGGAAATCGTAAAATCACTAACGTACATACATAAATGTTTAGTACGCAACAAAACTTAAATAAAAATCAAAGCAATTACAAAAGAATCGGGGTGATTTTATAACTATTTAAACAATATTAGTGTAAATACGAAACAACTAATAACAAACATGCAGAGGTGAATGTATTACTCATTTAAATATATCATGAACCTTTGTTTATCCATTTTGGGGTTATATACTAATTTGGGGAATATCCCATTGCAATTATTCAAATTATGAAATTGATCTCGATATTTTTAAGTATTAGTTTTGCAGGCATCTTTTGATTACTAGTAATCTGGACACTATACAAAGACTGGACTCGCTCCGATGTACGCTGCTTTTTGATTTACACCGAAGGGTGAGAGGAGCTCGAACTTAGCTACTCACCACAATTAAATTCATCCTCTCCTTGAGGATGACAGTCTATATGACCATTACAACGTCGTGCTATATTAATACAAGACCCGTCACGGCATCTGAATTCCCCTCTTTTACATGGACAATTTCTTTCATCTGAACTGTCATTGCATTCCGTGGTTCCATTGCACAAAGAATCGGCTGGTACACATTGTCCACTCGAACATTTATATTCAAAAGCCATGCATTGTGTGCCTGCCATAACATAATGCACCATAACCATAAATACTACTCATAACACCAGTACGAGTTAATTTCTGCGATTGATTTCTTTATTAGTGTTATTAAGTATAAATGATATAGCACAGAAATAATTTTATGCGACACTTACCTGCGATTTAAATGTAAGTAAGTCCTGTTTATTATATGCTTAAAGCGTAATAAAAATATGATTTTGAAGTTCATGTTATTATTAACATAGAAATACAAAAAAAAATATTTCAGTATTTCTAAACAAGTTATAAATAACATTCTAAAATCTAGTTATTCTATTCCAATAAACAAATAGATATAAACATAAGATAAGTAATATATAGCGATCATATCATAAAGTATCGTACTTTTAATTAATATTAAATTAGTTGTTTTGTTATCAACGGCGTAATATTCAGACATATTTACGCAAATTATTTCCATGCTATATCCGTTAAATAAAACTATTTACTTGGTTTAGTTAAGCAGTACTAAGTGATAAAAGCAAATTATTTAGTGTTAAATTAAACTAACGGATGTGTTTATAAATTTCCAATATAATACTTCACATAATAAAAATAATATATAAATTAATTCTAGATCATTTTTTGCATAGTTACAATTACCGTAATAGGTCTATGGATAAAGATAAATTATTTAAGATCTTAATTTTTTTATTTAAATGTGCATTGATATATTACTGGAACGTGGTTCCTTTTTTGATTTATGGTGATTTAAACAAAATATATCTCTTATTTTAAATAGAAATCCTTAACAAGAAATTTGTTATGTCGTATGTATCAGCCTAACCTACGATTAATATTTTCAAATTCATTTTGATTTGCATAAACAGTAATATCTGTTATACATAGTATGTAACATTAGTAAGTCAGATTACGACTTTGATATTTTTTTCTGTTTTTTTGATAATTATTTTATTTAGATAATGTATACCAACTTTGACAGAGATTACTTGATGTGAAGTATCACGGTTCAATAAAATAGTCATAACAATACCAACACCTATTTTTAGAACAAGAGTTAATATGTTATAGTTCAAACCATATTTGCAATCTTTTTCATCCGAACCATCCTGACAATCATGCGTTTTGTCGCATTGTTTGGTTTTATTGATACAGTGTCCATTATCGCACTTGAAGTCTCCGGGAAGACATGCTGTTTGGCAAAAAATGCAGGTGTTTCATTATTAATTATGCGGCATTCTAATATAAAAGGTATATTAAAGGAATGAAGAACAAAGACGAAGAAGTATGATACGATACAACGATGATAGAAATTAGAAAAAAGTATAAGTTACTGGCAATAGAAGGAAAGAGGAAACCAAGCAGGGAAATAAGTAAAAGATAAAAGAAAGAATAAGAGACCGAAACTGAAATAAAAGAAACATTTTAGGTCACATAGCCCATGGGCGAACGATTAACTTACGACAGTTAAGTTCATCGGAATAATCGCCTGGCAGACAATCGTAACGTCGGTTGCATCTAACATTTAAGGGTAATATTTTGCCACTTTGGCATCTGAACATTGTCTTATCTGAAATTAAAAAAATTGCTGCTAATGAATCACATCACTATTAGAAATTAAGGATTTCAATTCACTTGCGCACTGTTTCACTGAAAATATCACTGCATGATATGTCCCCGTGGCGTCTGTGCTATCTAAAGCACGAAAGCCTACTTGGTGCATTATGCCTTTCTCAGGGATTATGTTCGCTGATGACTTCTGCATTGGTTACCGACATAGATCTAACCAAGCCAGTTGCGTGGTTCAATAAAATTTAGATACACTAGTAAGAAGGTCAAACGATAATGAGATAGTACTAAATTCAAATTAAATTAAAATTATTGTAACACGTTTCTACTTATATCTTTTATCACTCCATATTTTTATAATTACCATAAAAAAAGAAAACTACAGCTGCAGACTTATAGAGTTTTGAAATTATATTGTTTACGTTGTGTCAAAAGCTGATTTTGAATTTCGCCGGTGTATGTATATATTAAATTTGAGATCAATATTATGTTCCGTTATGAACACAGGTCCTTATAATAAGACTCCGCGCTAGGCTATTAAGCTTGAATCACCTCACCAAGCTTAGTTGGATAAGACCGTTCTAGACTATATCAGAATCGAAGACTGACTGTTATTTCGTTCCGCTAGATTATAATTAATATAGACATTTCTGGAAGTATGACTTGCTTGCTATAATAATTTGGAATCTCTAAAGCAATCCATAAGATAGGTTGTGAAGATTTTTTCCACGGAAAGATGTTTGAAAGATGTGAGAAAGTGCTTCTATTTATTTAGCTGGCCACACCATTTAAAGTACTGTATTGCAGCCAATGGAAACTATTTTGAATATTTTTATATGCATGTATAACGCAATAGCAAGGTGATAAGCAAGGTAATAAATGTTATATGCCGTAAAAATCCTTTGTAATAATATTTACCGCAGAATGAGTACGAATTTGTAAAATGTGTCGGGTAAAGTCATGAATTAAAGCGTACTTATAAATATATTTACCTTTACAATTTCTTTCGTCAGACCTATCTAGAGGACAGTCGTGAACACCGTCGCAGCGTTTTGCCATTGGAATGCAGCTTCCATAGTCACATTGCCATTTATCAGGGCCACAAGCTTTTAAAGCGAAACATACTTAATATAATATCAGACGATTTTATCTATCGGTTATATAATAAAAAGTTCTACAAACGAATTTTACTTAGTTCTATTAAGTCTTTAATAATTTGTGCATACTATGTTAATAGTATTCTAAGTAAACTTCTTAAACAAAGAAGAACCAAAATCAAAATGTAATCTCTATTAGTTGCAGTTGCTCAAAATCCCCTTTATTGGCATAAACATCAAATCCGCTATGTAATAAGTTGTAATACTTACGACAACCAATTTCGTCACTACCGTCCGATGGACAATCCCGAATACCATCGCACCGATACCGCGTGGATATGCAATTTCCGTCCGTGCAACGAAATTTTCCAGTGTCAGAGCAAACGTAATTCCCCGACCATGACAGATTTCGTGTTACTTACCATTGGAACATCCAAGCGAAAGTGCATGCACAAATTTATAAAATTTAGTTTCCTATGCCACCATGATAATGAATATTTTAAAAAGCATTATTAAGTGCAGCGGGTGAAGAATCCCTTGGAACTTGATAAAAAAATTAATGTCACTGATATAATATGAAGGAAAGACTAAGGCATTGCGTGAAATTGAGTTCTTTCTTTGATTCCTGTAACTCAAAAGCTTTATAATCTTGTAGCTTTTGGATATTTGAATAAATATTTCACTGTGTTGATCTGTCTAATAGTGTGGTGTATTCCAGGATAAAAAATAAAATAGTATGCATATTTTTAATGAGAAAACAGAGACTGAAGTATGTTTATTTAAAACTGGCTAGTTTTTAAGGGTTTGTCTTGACTTGGTGAATGAATAAATTTCTTATACATAATTATCAAATATCTGTTTTTAGAAAAAAAAATACCAAAATGGTATTTAATCTGAACTATAAGCTAAGCACTAAATTAAATTATAAACTGATTTTAAATATGTTATTTAATATTGTAAGGCTTATTGTTATTGTATTATTTGCCATTGAAGCAATAATAATATATTATTGAGTTTTACAGCCGATTTAACAAAACAGTAATGTAAAATATAGTGTTGTTCCATTGTTTTTTATAGGTTTACTATGGTACAAGCTGATTGTTCATTGACTGAAGTGATTTATTTAAATACTTACCACAATTCAATTCATCGGAGCTATCCTTGCAATGGTTCGTGCCATCGCACCGTTTTCTTAATTCTATACAGGCTCCGTCGACAATACACTTGAATTCGTCTCTCGAACATGCTATCATAAAATTCATTCTGGTTATATGGAGTACGAATACGATAATTTTAGCACGTTTGGATTAAAGTATTATTCTTACAATTATAATTTATAAAGCAAGACAATAATATTTTACGAAGATGTACTAAGAAATACAATTTTATTATACATATATATTCGACTATTTGGCAATATCTACCATTAATATAATATCATTGTTATGGAAAGATGAACATTAAGAATGTTACACCGTTTCTGTATCACATTTGAGAATAAACAACAGTTTTAGTTTACTGACCGTGATAGGCAAATAAAACGTGTAACTCGTCATTATATTAGCTTAGTAGCCGTCAGGAAGTGTCGAGTTTAGGTTTCATGAATAACACTTACCAACATGCCAACATACAACACTTCCAACATGTACTGAGATTAAATATAAATTTAATGCAACGTGCAAGTACCAACTTACAGTTACATTTGTATTTAAACTAACTTAAAGGAAATGTATATTATTTCACAACTAAAAAATTACTTATAAAGCACAAAACAAGCACAGACTTTATTATAGGAAAGTTTTACGTTTAATAACAGATGTTTACTTTATTAATAATAAAAAATTTATATAAAAAAAAATCAATAACATGTTTTTCAGATGGAATAACATTGTTTTCGGATTTTTCCCTTTACTCGAATTACTTTATGCCAAAGTTAAATAAATGAATTAACAGGAAGTATCCTATAAGTTTTGATTCCAAATTTCATGATTCTATGTCAACGGGATATATCCTGTATGTTCAGATTCCCTTACAAATTTTAAAATATGTAACTTAAATGAATAAGATTTTGTTTAATTTTTTAACTACTGCAACGTACTGAGCATTTGATATTAATTTCAACTTGATACATCACGCGCGAGAAAAAAGTTTATAAACAAACGAACAGACAGAGTGATAACAAGTAATCCTAAAAGGGTTTCGATTTTTGATACAAAATACGAAACCCTATATATAGTAAACGATGCTGCTAAGTGAAATGGATTTTATAAACGTTTGGTTGATAATATAATAAGCTTACTGCAATTAGATTCATCCTCTTCGTTTGCGCAATCTATGATTCGATCACAATGTCTGTAGCCTTCTATGCATTTTCCGTTGTTACATCGGAAATCTCCGACACCGCATCCTTCTGTTGGCAAAAAAAAAACACAATTAGGTAATTTAATAATAAAACGCGAATTACTGATACTAAGTTATTCAATTAATGACACAAGTAGTTCCAGTGGTGGATGTTGGAGCTAAGGTTGATGTGATATACTTCAATTTTCACAAGGTTTTCGATACTGTCGATAATGACATTCTAACATTCTGCTCCAGAACTTAGCGAAAGGAGGCTGCACGCCGAAAGCACTTTCTTTTTTGCTCAGATATCAAAGACAGTATACCAATTGAAATGGGTAAATATTATTACCTTACTTGACTAAGTCAGGCGTTAGTTAAGGAAATAACTTGGGACCGTTGGTATTCAACATAATAATCAATAATTTGCCAGTATGAAACCTCGCTGACCAAAGCTCTGCGGGTGCTGAATAAAATATTGAATATTGATGTTTTCTCCTGTTTACTGGATGAGCTTACTAAAAGAACTGTGTATTTCTTATATAACAACTATAATAAAATAATTATGTGTATAAATATGTATATATTTTTATATATGTATGCATGTGTGAGTTGTTAGATAAAAATAAATTTGATACATTAAGATATTATTAGAATAGATTATAATGATTGATGAATATATTTGTTCAGATTATTAATAGTTTTCCAATGATAAACCGTCGCTGTCTGTTAGCCTGTAAGTAAGTAAATAAATAAATAAATCACTTAGCATCGAGAGCGTTTAGGTTTCAGTTTGGGATTGATCCTGCCATGTAATAATGTTGAATTTCACTTGTACATTTTTCTAACGCTTCTACATTAAAAAAAAACCACATGCATCATTCTGTATACCTGCGAAAATATTTAAAAGTATAGGTAAACTAGATCAATCTGGACGCACTTGTCCTAGCATATTTAAGGTAGGCTTGTACCTTCGATATTGATGGATTTGAGTTGTAATGATAATTATGTATAATCGCTATCACCTTAAATTTAAAATTTTAAAATTACATTAAGGTGCAACCTTTAGTATAAAAACGTTTATATAAAATTTAATCAAAGCTTTTTTATCATCTGACCGAAGCTAGCTTATAAAAAAGAAATAAGATCAAAATAAAAATAATATTTATTCAACATATGCCTTTACATGCACTTATTAGCGTCAAACAAATAAAAAAGAAAAGGTCAAATAATACAAGGAAAATGTCTCTACTCCTATTCAGAAATCAAGAGAGTCAAATCTGAGAGTCAGAGACAAAATCTTTCTTGTGAAGAATGAGCGAAAAACTCAGTAAATCTGTCTTTTTTCATACTCTTTTCAATATTATAATATAATTATACGTATTTACATGTGATAAAACTTGTATTTTAAAATACTTATGTCGTTATTACAGGATTATATCCAGTTGGATCAGAAATAAAATAAATAAATAGGTGATCTTTTAGTGTATCTCATACACCGTTGGGCATCAACTATTTAGAGTTAAGGTGAGACATTTTTGGTTTGCCTTGATATAGCTAAGGTGTTCAATTGGGTCTAGCACCGGGGTCTGCTATTGTATGGCCAGCCTAAGGGTTTATGCAAATAGGTTGCCAGATGTTTGTCCAGCAGTTGTATAACTATATACATAAGTATCGTAGACGGTAACAACTCTGAATACATGAACATAAATGCTGGTGTGCTGCAAGGCTTCGTTCCATCCCCGACACTGTTCCTGCTACATATCAAAGACATGCTGTCCATCGATGGCATACATTGTAATGTGAATAATTGTACCGGAGATACGTTTTACACGGGCCGAGCAAAAATCGCTCGTTCTGCTGTGGAAGATAGACGCGAGCAACTTATTTCTCAAATCCAGAGAACTCTGTCTAAAGTCTCCGATTGTGGTCAGTACAATGTAGACTGATATAACCCCTTAAAGTTTCAAGTTTGTGCATTCCCTGCTAAGATTATTCCATTCACTGTGGCCAATCCAAATCACATCTCCAGCGACGTTCAATCTCGAATTCAGCTGGAAGTCAATGCATGGCATTTAAAAAAGTAAGTGTGTTTAATAGAACGAAGCAGTATTTCACACCGGGGCAAAGACTACCATTGTATAAGTCTCAAGTGTGTCTCCATGTGGAGTACCTACTTCTACCATAGAGGTGAGCGCAGTAACCACCTAAGTACCAGCTCGTCAACGCGCGAGTGTCACTTCTAATGTTGCCAGTGTCCATAGGCT
The DNA here is from genome assembly GCA_036419045.1 of Scirpophaga incertulas. Classification (NCBI taxonomy): domain Eukaryota; kingdom Metazoa; phylum Arthropoda; class Insecta; order Lepidoptera; family Crambidae; genus Scirpophaga; species Scirpophaga incertulas. Next base: position 10,363,474 of record CM071626.1, on the reverse strand, counting down.
ACAGTAACCGCTTAATATCACGAGGATGTAGACCTGTATGTCATCATCGTAGTATAAAAAAATATCCAGTACAATTATTTAATATAGAATAAAAAATGTCATATGGCAGCAAACATATCTGAAATGTCCGATAAAAACAAACAATATTTTTTTTAATACAGAATCAAGAAAAAGTTAATAATCATTTAAGTCAATAAAAATATCAATAATCATTTTTATTATTCAAGAAAACGTTTACCTTGTAACCTTTTTATATTAAGATATTTTTTACATGTTCTTTGAGTTTATGAAATGGCGAAGCAATAAAACTTTGTGGAAATGTGTTGTAAAAAGTAATACTACCCATGAAACAAACGTGATATTTTCCGACGATCCGATATTTAAAGTTTTCTCAAAATCATACTAAAGCTCACTCTCGCTTTATTTCAGTGAAACACTAAGAGCTTTCGTTTATCGCCGGAACCAAACCACCGCATGCAAAGGTTCAAATCTGAAACGAGTTCCGCTTGCACTCCTATGCAACGGTGCTTCGCAGAAACACTGCTAGATGGCGTTACTGCCTTATTCCCTAGTCAAGCTGAATGTCGGTGAACGAGTTTCTAATACTTTATGAGTAGTTCATTGACTTGCTGCAGATGTTAGTGGAAAACAACATAAGTATAGTTCTGCTAGATTTAAAGCTTTAAAGCTTTGTTGTATTTTTTATTTCAAATTTTATATTATTATTAAGACAACTTTTTATCTATTTACTTTATAATTAATTTACTTTATTGCAGTTCTATGTGTAGATATTTTAAAAAATCCTACTTTACCTTTTTACGAAGAGTAAGAAGTATAGAACTGGTAATTTACATATATAATAGTCAAGAATATCATTATATCAATAAAATTTACGGTAAAGCCAACTGAAGTCCTAAGATCATGGTATGCATTAGAATCACCCGACTACTTAATAATATAATCAAATAAAATTTTAAAATTACTACAACAGTGTATTACATAAGTTTATATTTAATATAGTGAATAAGTTTTATAAATCGTTTATAAATATTGAATAAATAGCTTTACCTTGAAATTTTGAGATATTTCTCTTTCATCACGATTTGAGGTTAAAATAACACAGCTATCAAATTTTATGGACACGCGAGTGTTGGTGATGTGAACATGTGGCATTGTATCTTAATTTGCATAAATAGACAATAAAAGTAAAGGCTGTCGTTTCGTGAGTGGAACTCCTTTTTTCGAATATAAACATTTTCAGAAACACCTTCCCGTTTTTAAAATTCCGCACTTCGCTCCGAAGACGGGCCTAGTACGTGATATACTTATCTCTGTATACTAAATAGGCGCATTAAGTTTCGAGTTTGCGCATATGGCCACAAAAGCTGCAAACTTCGCCGACATGTTAGGGCTGTCGGTACGGAAACCTTTAATAATATCCATTTGTTCACCGATTTTGAAAAAGGTTGGTTCAACTTAGTTAGATCTTTCCGTTAGTTATAAATTGATAGAGTAATGTGAAAAAAATAAAATAAAAAAACATTTAAATATCTACTTTAAATATCTATATAAACAAACATAAAATAAAAAAATGATAATATTTTAATTCATCACAAGCTTAGAGAACAATCAACAAGATTATTGACTATTGTATAACTATATATAGAAATAGTTATTTTTGCCGATTTGCATATTACTTATCTACTTACTCGTAAGCCATTAATTTAACTTTTGGCTGGCACCGTCTCCAACTCCAATCATAGACATAGATTTTTTTTATAGGGCTTTAATTAACATGATTGATGGAATATTAACTTCAAACTGTAGATGGGATGGCAATTATAATTGGAATGTGCTATAAGGACAGATAGTCCTTATTGCAAAGGCTTCGTGAGCGATTTGATGTCAATAATCATAAATTCAAGGTTTTATGTGGAAGTGATAATTTTAACATTTGAAGTCAGTGACGTGTGCTGGTAACAATTTAGGCCGCGAGAAGGGCCTGACCTCGAAATGATTATTAATGAGCCACGATTTGCAATTTGTCTTGACACTAAATATCACAATTGATCGTAGGTTTCGCATAGAACAATAAAATGTGACGTTGTAAAGGTAACTTCACATTTAAACGATCAAAAACACAAGCTTAGAGCAAGTGAAAGAGTTGGCGTATTTAGGATCTAAGTTTATAAGATATAGTGAGTTGATATAGTGAATTAAAGAAGGGTAATGGTAGGGAATAATGTGAATGAGGCTATATATAGATAGTTCATCATGCTAGTACTATTTTCAAAAAGCATTATATTTATAATAGGCGCATGTTAATATGCTAGGCATGTTAATGTTTGGCAACTTACTCTTCGCCAAGCGAGACTAAAATTATGGGCAGAGCTTCTCTCTTGGACATATCAGCAATCAGAGCGCGTTTTGGCGCGCTTCGAGTAAGGTCTTAGTGTGTCTGTATACATTTTGTTGAATATTTTTGTAGTTGTCTCTTTATTTAATTATTGTTTATATATTTTTTATTTATATTTTATTGTTAGTTTGTCTTTTTAATTTCTTTTTATTTGTTTGTAGCGCAATGGTTTTCTTTTTTGTATTATTTACAGAAGCGTAGGTACCGCATTCCAGTGCCCTTTAAAGCAAATTGAGAAAACTCTCACAGGACAGGCATAGCCTAGTGTGAGGGTTTTCGTTAAATACTGAATTGTATATTCTGATTTAAAATAAAGTATTTTTATCTCGTACATGTAAGTAAATGCTGATTGAAGTACCTCCAAATTTAATAACAGTATCAAATAGATGCCTAATCAAAAATAAATTACAGCTTAGATTCTATCAAATATAAGAAAATATCACTGTTTTTCGTTTTTATAATATATCGTATTATTATTGAGCCTATATTAAATATCCTGCATCCATACCACCTTAAAAGGCAGCCACGCAAATCAAGTTTCAGCAACGTAACAATATTTTATTAAAAGCTCTTCCTTGGTACTTTCACCGGATCACCACAAATTTACCTCCTTCACGAACATTTTCTACGAGCTTTTAAGTTCAGCGGCAAGCTTCTTATTGCTATTTTAACAAACATACAATATTGTTTTAGTATACATAGCAAAAAAGCAAAAGTTTTAATATAATTCAAAGAACAACACAAATTGCTTACAGCATCTTTATATATATAAATCTTCTGTACGTGTGTTAGTCATTGAACTCCTCCTAAATGGCTGGACCGATTTTGATGAAATTTTTTGTGTGTATTCCAGGGGTTTGAGGATGGTTTAGATTTACAAAACGGTCATCTAGATATTGTTTTTTTAGCTAAATTATTTATTTAAAAACATTTGAGACGTGGGACAGGACAACATCTGTCAGGTCAGCTAGTAGGAGTATAATTCTGTTAGTTCGTATTTTTTAGATAAGTCTGTATATCAAATCCTATGTTAGTCATTTAAGTTTTAGTATATATAAATACCGTTTTAAGATCAGTATGTATACTTTTACCCTTATTATGCGTTTTTTGACAAATTTATTAGGATTAGTATACTTATTAATCAAAAAACTAAATCAATACAAGTAATCGATAAAAAATATATATACATGATAGTTACCTATTGTCGTAATCATATACGAATTCGGTTAACTTATTGTTAAATACAGATAGATCTAATTATTGAATCATTTCTTGTATAGACGATCTGTATTTGAGAAGTCAAATTATCTCAACTTTGTGCCAATTATTGTCCCTCAAACTGTAGCGAATCAATAAACTCATGGTAATAATACCATAATTATATTGTAACTAGTCGTATGGCGAGTTTCCTGTCGGCTAAATTTGGCATAACCTGAAATTGGACAGTAAGCAATTATATAATTACTCAAAATTCAGATCAAAGTTCGAGACAATTACACAGTAGCTACTCGGAGTGCTTATAGGCATAGTTATATCGCATTCAACTTAAAACTGCAAGCAAATATTGAGATGAAATATTTGCAACTGTACTAATTGAATATGGCTAGTTTCGATAATATTAATACAATTACATTAAAAAAAAAGAATCAAATTAATCACACGTTATTTACTATTATTTTTAATTTGATATCTTTCTGTCATAATTCGTGAATTTAAGGAAGAAATTTCCAACATTTTAACACTATACATATACAGAAATGGAAAAGCATACAATACAAAGCGCTTGCGTTTATCAACAAGTCTCCGAAGAAATTAATTAATATGTGAACCGTATGAAGTTTTAGTAGTTTCACGCGGTTAAGCAATTGATACCTTGAGAGCTTTTTAATTATTTAAAAATTAGTTTTGTCTATACTTTACGGGCAATAATAAAGATTATATGTGGAATGTACGTGAATATTTGTGTTGTATTATCCTAATATTCTTTGCCTCCACTTAAATACCATTTAGAAAAAGATTATAAAAGTCACGTACAATACACAAAATCACAATATAATTGACAAATACAATAAAAAAAAAGAATAATATTTTCGCTATCTACTATTGTAACTAAAACAGTATATCAAATGTCAAAGAAACGGCGCACATAGACTAACAAAAATGCAATCTACTTACATTAAAAATATTATTTAAGTCTTTTACGGCTTAGTCTATTTTACCTTGATGGCAACAATACAGCAAGTTGGGGCAAGGTTAGGTAAACGAAGCTTTCAAGAACACGAAAGATATAATATCCATACAAATGGATATGGCAGTTGAAAAAATAGTTTACTTGAGTGTTTTCATATCAAAAAAGCGATCTTTAATAATTTGTTTCTGTCTCTTACATTTTGTGAAGAAATAGAGAAAGGCACCAGAAATTTCTGACGCAAACACAAATTAATCAAAAAATATATTTTACTGTAAATTAAAACTTGTGATGCTAAGAAAAGTAAATTAATAGGAAAGGGAAAAAGATTTGTAAGTTTCTAAAGAAGTTAATCACTCGTTTCTGCTTTTTATTTCTTTAATACTAAAATTGAGTTGGAGCCATATTCACCTGAATAATCCCAAAAGGCATTCAACACTAAATGGTCCGGAGTAGCTAAATGTATAATTACGCTATCTGTTGTTTTTCTTTATTTATTAATAGTGTTATAATATTTTTACTACAGATTTTTTATATCTTTATTATAAATTGAAATAATTTAAAGGATTTAATTAATTCTTTTAGAAAGTATTATTAACTTGATTTTATCATTGAAATAACATTTAAAACGACTAAGAAACTATTACGCTTAATTAAAACGATTGAGTTTAAGTTACTATTAGATAAAAAAAAATATTTTTTCATCGCTTATTATAGATTGTCTTATTTATATTTTAGTAGTAAGATAAATTAAGTAACAATACCGCATCCATAATAATTGAAAGTCAAGTCACTAACGTAACCGAAGCCAGACGAGGCGGAATCGACAAATAAATTAAATCGTGTATTAAGTAGACGTGGGCTTGCACCAGGCACCGGCCTCCCCTTATTACGGAATGTCCCCGGCTTGATTCGTGAGCAGGCCACTTCTTCTGGGGTGGAAGCACCCCTAACTAGGCCGCTGTGCCAAAGTTGACAGGATTGATTGCGCCACGGAATTATTGTCGTGATGCATGCCTCAGCCGTGCTATACCAACTATTTAACCTTATAATGTTTTATTGACGATATATGGCCTGTGAAAAATATTGATGATAGTATACCTTTTAAAATATTAACAGCAGAACAGAGTTGCCTAATATTGTCTCACTACCTATTGAAAACCTATCGTAACACAATTTCGGTTTTAAATGGACCCTCATACTTACAACGGTAAAAAAACGATACACATTTGTGTATAATGTTACTACAACATATGTATGATAAACCAAATGTATTAAAACAGAAGGCAGACAGTAGTTACGTGTGATGTGAAGTGACGTGTGAATTCCAGCTAACTATTTAATTGAAAATAAGTTTAAGGTTATTTATTAAATCTTGTGCAAGAATCTGAACATAGGAACGGCAAGTTTATTTTTATTTCTTGAATACAGAACTACTATGAAAGTAATTGAAATAAACTATTGCCGTTTCAACATTAATTGAAAACTTTATCTTTTATACTGTGTACGCCACTGAACAGACTTTTTTGCCAAGGTTTCAATATTACGGTTTTAAAATACAAGGTTTCAAAATACAGCGCAGCGGGCGAGTTATCGCACTATACATCGAATCGCGGCTTTGATTCCTGCTTGAAACAGATATGGATTTGTATGGCCCACAAAAATTGCTCCCAGTCTGAATATTTGTTCGAAATTCTATGTTTGTGACTGCGCTTAACACACAGGATAAAAAATTTATGTGGATAACATTATAGTCGTGAAGTTAACGTAATGCTTGAAAAATTGTATTATTTATCAAGTCAATGATATCACCGCTCATATTGAAATGAGTCAAGCTTTAAGATGAGCAAAGTAAATTTGATATAATTTGTGTCCTTAAATTCTATTTAAAGCTTGAAATCGCAAGGGTGCGGGTCCGGACGTGTGTGCTCTTTGGTTGCACGCAGTATGGTCCATATTTCAGGATTTCGTCCAGGGACGATCCCAGAATACACAGGAATCCCCAAGTGCAGAAGTCGAACCATGCACGCTGGCCAAAGTCATCAGACATGCATTGCTTATGCGAATGAAATTATCTATATGTCGACGTTTTATTTAAGCCATAGTTAATAGGATTAAATTTGATTGTTTTTGTACCGGAACTGACTGAACGGGATGTCATATCATTGAAATCGAGTCTAGTCAAATGAGTGACTGAAACCGTGCGGAATCGTTTTGGCAAGTTACACAAGCGTTAGCATTCTTTCTACTGTGACTAGCGACGAACGAGGGTGGCCTGTTGAGCTTGAGACTGACGCCATGAATCCGGTGTCAAGAAATAAAAACCTTAACCAATTACCGCCGCCGTCATATATACGAGTATATGTGTGTGTTTATTATTTTCTATCTATATATAAATATATGGGTTTATTATTTTCTAACAAATATAGTTTGTGTCATCTTTTTAATGATTTAACAATAGATATTTTTAAATGTTGTTTAAAGAGATTGTATAAAATACAAAGTCATTTTAGTATCTTACAAAAATAAATAGTGCTGATAAATGATGCCAATTTGGCATAATTAATTTTAATATACAACAATGAAACAAAAATAAATAAAGTTAATGAAACAATACTATGATGTCACTGAAATCATGATTTTATTACTAAAAATCGACAACAATATGCATTATTATTCACAAAGCTGTTAGTATTCTATCGGCATGTTTAAGTTGATGCGACGCCACTACTCGTATCAAACGGGATAGAATCTATGTGAATCCTATTTGATTTACGTACGACTGCAAAATATTTACGTTGGTAAGCATTCGTTTTACTTGACAACGACATGTTGAACGCCCCTGCTTTAGATGGATCGGCGAGAAAACTTTCTCATACAGTTTTTTAAACATCGCCCCACACTATAAAACACTATAAAAGTATTACAAAAATTTCGAAATAATACACCAGATATTAGTATATTATTGATATATTTTCATGTTAATGATACAAAACTAGTATGTTAACTTTGCTCTAAAGGTTTAATATTTTGCCTTCCTATTTTGTTTGCAATATATTTCGTTCAGCCTCAAGTATACTTCGCTTACTCCGAAAATTTAGTACAAGGAAAAAACCATTCAAATTAAAATCTGTAAGATATATATCGTTGTTCCTGATACCAAACAAAAGAAAAAGAGTGTTTATTTGAAATTCATACAATTATTTCTAGAGAAGTGTGCAATTGTGCTAGGGACATTATAATGTGTTCTATATAGTTCTATTATCCGTCAAGGTGTCTTTCTCAGCACATGTATAGATATAGCATACTCATGTCGTTTGTTTGGAATATACAAGTAACGCCTTTATTCTAAGAATTCGTAATGGGGTAGCGTCCGAATAAAAGCTGGCCAAATACGGTAAACCACGCGGGATTTTCAATGTTAAATAACAAACTTGTGACAGTTCATCAAAGTCTTTGTCTGCCCTTAATATCCGCCGCAACTGTTATTTGTATATTGTTAGAGCACAATGACATTAATAGAATATGCAAAGCGCCCAATGCTTTGTTGATATAATCTTGGTTTGCGAAACTGCAAGATCTTGTTGCGGGTTATTATGACATAATCTTTTAACTTCTAATTTGCCTCATATATAGTTTTCTTTGTACGTATCCGCCTCGCAATATAATGTTAATGTGAACAGTGGGCTTACAGTGAGGTTGCTCTTAGCTTCGGTGGGTAGGTATTTGAAGTATTTTAAACTATCAAAATCACGTCAATGAAATAAGAAAAATTAACAACATTTTGTACAAATGGAAACAGTAATGAGTTATTAATTATGTTACTAGCAGTAACATTTGCAACCGCTGTACAATATTTTTATTATATTAACGTCTGTTTATAATTATGAATCGATTCTGAATAACAGGCTATGTATTGGGTTTAAGGTTATACTAAACTTCAATTTCTTAAATACCAAAAATAATATTGCCCCTTATTTTATTTAGAGTAGTATATAAATAATATGAATATTATTGTAATAACTTTGAGTCCATTTATGTATAGTTATTCATAATCACTTGCAGTATAATTTTTTAGAACGTTGATTGAAGATACATACATATTAAACTTACTAATTAACAAATTATGTTTTTGTAGAGTTTTCGAAAGATTTGCCATATATTCTGGGCAAACATCCGTCGTGTAGCACTGCCACTGTTATGCTAATAACATCTTAGGTACGGCCGTGGTTAATCTTTCGTGAAACCCAACGAGACGCTCAGCAAAAATTAGGACGAATAAAAATGCACTCTTATTATCATCATAATACGAGCATTAGCTATGAAGCTCTTACGAACCATATTTAGTTACAGTTTTAAACTTAAATAAGTATAAGAACTTAACTTCATGATACTATTAGAATATTAAAAATTTTATTGAATTGATGATATATTTTTGAACTGGCTCGGTTTAATTAAGAAGGACTGAATGCTATAGACAGATTCAACTAATTGACCTATTTAAAAATAATCGGTTAAAATCGGTATGACAGAATATCAAATTAGTCGTTTCTTTATTAATACAAGTATAATCAGAATAACTATATCGTATTTTCTTTTCTAAAACAGGTTATAAACTTTTTGAGTACCTGTTTTAGAAATCGCAAAATTGATGTTTCCTCTAAAATATCATTAAACGAAGAAATTTTGTGATAGTTTTTCGGAAAAGACTGCATATTCACTTTTTCCACTGGAAGAGTATGCTTCAAATATACTATATCAAAGAAATGCTGAGTGTCTTGCGATACGGTGGACCCTCAAACCGTCTTATTGAAAAATTCGCTTGTGTAAGGCTAGTTATATTCTTGCGTCTGTAATAATGACAACTATTTTTTTTTATATGTTTTATGGCATATCAAATCTTTTTAAATTACATACATTGTTACACAGACACAATTTTAAAATATAATTGTGTTGCAAAGTATTGTAATTATTTTTAAATATCTAGCTCTTCTTGTTCCACAAACACATTCACATCCACAAACTGTTGTGTTGTGAATTTATAATGTTAATACTTAACTTAGGTTAACTGACAGATAATTCAAATAATCCGTTTTTCTATATTAAGAATAAGTACATTTATTTATTCGAACGAATACTAAATTCGTCATTAATATTAAGAATAAATAAATAAAACATAGATAATGTACAAATCGCGCATAATAATGTAATCGCGTCGAATTTGCATCGAATCGATGTAATTGAGTTTAATCGCATAATATACGTTCCTCGGTTCGCGATTCTATGTTTGCGTAGTATATCGTTATTATTATGTCATTCTCTTTCCGTTCTATATTTTCGGTACGATCTGTTATTACTTACTAATAATAACATTTATCTCTATTAGAAATTTCTTTTAGATAACCGTGGAATGTCTACGGGAAACACATTACAGAGCTATTAATGTAAATGAGCACTAGATTAACTATATGTTTTGAGTGACAGGAATACAATATACTCGTATATATACACACAATACAAAAAACATACAATATAATGAAATTATTTTTTACATTTGCTATAATGTACCATACACAGATATATAATGTACAATACACAGATATGACAGACGACAGATTTTTTAAACTGAACATGGCGAAAAGATGAAGGGGATCATCAGACTTTATAGTAATGCACTGAATATAATAATATCTAGAAAATAAAAAACTATTTTAGCATAATAAGTATAGATTACCGGGCCGCTCGCGGACGGCCTAACACTAAAACACTTCACGACACAAAGAGTTATATGAATATTTATTAGTCTCATCTTATTAGATCAATTACCCCCGGTTCTTAACGAGGCCTCTTTATAATTCTTACAACTGACAGTGAACTTTCTGTATCTGTTCTTTACGTACAATACTATGAAGCTTAATACAATTGGAAATTGTTTTCGTGATAAAGATTAGTATTTTCATCTATAATAATTCATTTTAGACATTGACATAAATAAAAATTCTTGGTTTAGTGTAAGTTATAAATCACGGTATTAACATTTGTATTAATTATAACAGATATTGTTTAGACGCGAAGATTTCATTTATTACATACGATTGCCTTAATTTTTCATTAGTTTTCTTCCTCTTTACCTTTTTCTTTTCCTTGTTATTTGATTAGGATCCAATCGCAGTAATAAATATCGGCCACTACAAAACCGTTCTGTAAGCAAAACGCTAACATTCGATGCGTTTCAATTGTGGTTGAACGTTCGTATAGTTGAGGCGCTGGTTGTTGTGCATCATTGAATCAATCAAAGTTTGCGACTACTATCTACTATCTACTATCAAGATAACATTTGCGGAAACTTTATTTAGATTTTGCAGACATAATTTATGTAATTTAACAAACTAAAGTTTTATAACAAATTTAATAAAACTTATGAATAACTTGAACTTGATTTTCTACTCGTTATAAATATTTTAGTAAAAAATTTGATATGATTTCATCTAACAATTGGCCGAATTGTTAAAATAAATATTAAATATAAAAACCTTAACCTTTATTAAAATGAGTACGTTTCTTTTATAAATGATCACACATGCCAATTTTTTCATGAAAATACATATTCCTACATTTCTAATTCTACTTTCAATAACTGTACTAATTATCTAAGAAAACTATTTTTATTTATTCACACAACACGACAGTTTTTCAACACCATTGAAAAACTATCGTACAACAACACTTGTAAGTTATTGAAAATAACTTGACAGAAAATTATTAGGAAGTGCCAGTTTAGTGCCTAATATCAGTTCTCCCTGTGTAATTTTCAATTTAGCGAACTTATTATCCTAATTGTACTGTAATCTATTTTTCCAAGGTTATGATTATCCATTAAAACAATTGTTTCTAAATCTTGAATAGTCTTATTAATTTATGCAAAGGAAAAACACTAAAATGAATCTGTTTCTTTGTAAGGCTTGAACCGCGGGGTTTCCGACATTATACAGTCCAATAAATCCACTGCAGTGTGCCATACGCCATCGACACACGCGACTATGACTTCGAACTTTTGAATCTATTATTACAAGTGGTGATGCAAATTGATACGTTTTGCCTCTATGATACAAAATATTTAATATGTACTTATAGCGGCGATTTTTTTTGTTGTTAACTTTTTCTAAAACTTTTATATTCGTGAACAGCTCGACAAGGAGAACAATACGAACGAAAATTTGGAGTCGATCGCCGCTCGCCAAACTGCCATATTAATTGTGCCATGTACTTTATTTCTAAAAGGAAATCCGTTCTAACGTAAGTTAAGCTGTGGGCAAAATTAAAAAAAATGTATAAATATACGCACGGGTGCTAGCTCACATTACTTTGTATAATCTTTTATTATCTATATTATTTGTTCATATCTAAAGAAGTATCCTTTGATAAAATTGATGTTTCATAGACAATGACAATTTTTACATTCAGTATCTATATTGTTGCTACATGGCTAGAGAAGCATCCTTTTTTTAAGTCATGCTTTCATAGACAAGACAATTAATACACGACTTTTTGGTTTGTTTATTTCAAAGGCTGAACTCGTTACAGATTAAATTTTAACGGACATGTTTATATGCAAAATTGTATTTATTTTTGTTTCATATCCAGAACTAATACTGTAAATGTATGTGCATAAATTGAGAATCGACCAGGACGTAGTTATTTATATTGGGATAATTTTTGTTCTGAAAAATATCTATTTTCTTGCGAGAATAATTAACGCTATTTATGAGTAAGCTGGATGTATTAGTAAGGACTTCAATCAAATCGGTGATTTATTGATGTTTTGAAAATTATAAAGTGTGCAATGCAGCATGTAATCGATGATTGACGAATAATTAATCAGTATATGATTACTGTTGAATTAGACAGCGAAATTGTGTTCGTAAAGGCAATCAGATTTATTCATAATAGAGGAAGCTCTATTATGAATAAATCCTTCCGATTTATTTTTCGATAATTTTACGATCTTAAGTGAGAGTCGGAGTCGCACATTAAAGGTGCCGTACTATTATCAATAAAAACCACTTTTATTATATGAAAAAATAAATATGTGTTAACTTTTATTTATTTATTAAATGAATATATAATTAAATATTCTGTAAATATGTCAAGAATCTACCTGTTGCTATTTTTAATGTCGAGTAAAACACGCCGAAACAATTACGTTTGTTGTAAGGAAGAAACCTTAAGCATTCATTCTATTCTGTTTTTAGTATTTGTTAATATAGTTGCAATACAAATACATCATCTGTGATTTATTTTATATTCTGGCTATCACAGTTTCGTGCCATGGCCGTAGTGGTTCGTCGAGACATGTTCGTCTGTCTGTCACAAAACTGTACATAGTCTGGTCCGGGGGAGCGATGGGGGGAGCGCCCTGGAACCCGCGCACGAAGTGCCTAAGCGGGAGTGGCACCGACGGATTGTGGCGGCCTGGCGTGCGCAGCTCGAATTACAGATCTGCGCACGCCAGCGGGCCATCGGAGCCGTACTCCCGCACCACGGCTTGGTTCCACGGGAAGGAGGAGGTCACCTACCGATTGACTCAGATACTCACCGGGCACGGCTGCTTCGGTGAGTCTCTGTGTCGAATAGGACGGGAGGGATCGACACATTGCCACCACTGCGCATCCGACCTTGACTCGGCCCAGCACACGCTGGTGGAGTGCCCCGCGTGGGCCTCCGAGCGCCGAGTCTTGGTCGCAGAGATGGGCGGGCGAGATCTGTCTCCGCCGGCATTGATTGCGGCAATGCTGGTGGACGAGGGAGGTTGGAGGGCTGTGGCCTCCTTCTGTGAAGCAGTGATGCTCCAGAAGGAGGCCGCCGAGCGGGGTCGGGAGATGGCCGATCCCGCTCGAAGAAGGCGGCGCCGGGCTCCGTAGTACAGCTGCGGCGTAGCCGCGGGTCGCCGGCGGGCGCGAGGAAGTCGCGACTGCTACGGCAACCCGGGATGGACCACGCCCCTTACGTGGCCGGGGGGCGTCGTCGGTGGAGGAGACCGGGGGAGGTAGTGTAGCCTTCCCCGAGGAGGGCTCCCCTTTAGGCAGGGGAACGGAGGCTGGGGGTTCCCGGAAGTAGCTTGATGTTCCTGGGGGCTCCCTACATGCCTGAGGAAGGCCATCCCTGAGGTTTTTAGTGGGTAGGCCTCCCCCTTCTGGGGAGGAGAGCCCCACATAACCGCCGGCTCGCCCCAGCCGGGGTATGCAATTTAATGCATTTTCCTCAGGGGAACAAAAAAAAAAGTAAATAGTCTGGTGACAGACCAACGGACAATACTACCGGACGAATTATCTGCCTTAAATTGTGAACAAACATCCAGTAAGCCTTAAATTGTGAACAAACATCCAGTAAGTCAAAATTATTAACCAGATTTATTTTATTTTGTAATAGCCATTTAAGAAAAACTTTATCTGTTCTTTATGTTGACGGCACTAAGTATAGCGATACAAATTTGCTCTTTCACAGCGACGATTATTATGTTTTTCTGTACAACCAGAGTGTGGACCACTAAAGGCCTGATTGTTCCCACCCAGATAGTAGACAGACAAATAGATAGACTTGACATTATAAAAACTAATGTTGCTCTTTATTAGGATAAATAAATATGTATCATATGTACACTTTTATTTGAAACAGGACTGAAAAGGTGTATTTTTGATAGAATTGAAGCATTTTAAGATAGTTTATGTTTGTAGTTTAGTTTATAGCATGAAACTTCTCTTTTCACATTAATACCTAATAAAATATTTGCTGAAAAAATATTACACGATTTTGTGCTTATTTTATTTATTATGAATAATGTTTTAAAATATATACTTAAGGATCCTAGATCGTACGAAATACTTTACATGCTTCTGGCCTTCATGTCACTTGTTTACAAGTGGCGAAAACATTAAGGTGGAGACGAATGTCACCTGGATTTCAATAAAACCGAAAGCTAATAAACAGAACACTACAATGGCATACATAAATAATTTTGTAGTAACAAGCCTCTAGCAATCTGTACAACAACACTTTACTTCTAACCTCTTATTTACATTTCAAAAAACACGACAGGCTTTTGAGGCTGTCTTTTTCAATTGTTTACTATAATACTATAATATTGGTTACTATAATAGCTTTTCTGAAAAATATAGTATACATTTACTAAAAGTTTACTTTAACAAATAACAATGAATAATAAATTTTATTTCATATAATTTAAAGCCTCTCATCTCGCCATGTCTACGATTAAAAAGCCAAAATTAAACCAGCTCCGAATCGGTTGTGCGACATGATTAAACACGCCCTCTTAGCTCCCGGCTATACTTCAACAGATTAATTTTTTATTTCTATGATATTTAATAATGATAAAGAGCGTTTTGCGTTAGTGAAACTAGGAGACAAATTTATTTTAACCCGTAATCACGAGTTATGGTAGCTACAATAACTTTTTCTGAGCCTTTGAATCTTGTTCAACAATAACTAAAATCTAAAGTATGTCTGTTTCGCAATACTTTAGTCACAGTCTCGTTTCAAGATTTACTGCACAACTTACAACATTTAGGACACAAACCCAAATGCCTGCCGAAAATGGGACAGACTGAACGATTTTATTATATTGTAACTACGGTTAGTCACCGACATACTAGTAAAATTTAATATTGGCATCTATAAGCAAAATCAAATCAAATCAAAATCAAAATAATATTTATTCAACATAGACCTTTACAGGCACTTATTGACGTCAACAAACAAAACAAAAAAAAAGCTTAAGTAATTAAAAAAAAAACAAAAACCTTGTCCGTACGTACGAATAAGGAAAAAAAAAAAAGAAAAAATATATTGACTCGACACCTGTTCGGAAATTGGGAGAGCCTTCTCGAGAAGAACAGGCAAGAAACTCTGAAGGTCAAAACAAAAACAATGACTCGCTTATGTCGTGTATAGAAATAGTTAAGGTTTTTCTTTGGTTTTCATTTCATTTTCCATTGTGTAGATAAAATGAAAAAACAAAACAATATTAAAATTGCAAGGCGTAAGAATTTTGATTTGCGTTCGTTTCACCGCAAGGGATTAAGATTTGCAAGTTAATTATATTAAAAGACATGAATTTGCACAGTAGTTCGATAAAAGTTGTTTGATTTCGAACAATTTTTAGAAATTTTTATTTAATCGCGAAATAAGTTAGGTTTTGAAAGTCTAGCTATTATAAATATAATTGATAACTTTATTACAGCTATAAAAGTTATTAATCAACTCTGAGTTAAAAAATTGCGAACTAAGCAAAAATTTAACTGTCTCAGTATAATTTACTTTCAAAGTAGGAATTTTAACCCGGTAAGCATAAGGATAGATTCTACCAAGTCTCTAAGACGAGTCAGACACGTTCATAGAGCTTCTCTATGCTTTTGAAGAGGCTTATAAGGCTGATAGCTAGATGGTATGGACGGGTCTTTAGCGGGTTTGAGAAACCCGATAACGTTAGCTTCTTTCCACATGTCGGGAGAAGAGTCAGTGAGAGAAATGCACTATTAAAGGTAGTAACCAAAATGCAGATTATCTGAGTGGGGAGGAGCTTAAGAAAATTATTGGAAATTTCGTCATCTCCGGGCGCGCTGTAAAGAGTAAGATTTTAAATTAACGTTCGAACCTCATAGACCATGACGGGGGACAAAGTTGCCGTGGGAGGAGTGGATGCTATTTTACGACTTCGGAGTAGACTAGTTTGACGTGTTCAGAAGAAACAGGGGGAGACTGCTAGGCGGACATTGAGACTCTAGGTGGTTGGCCATGCATTCACCCTTCTCGGTGTCATCCAAGGCCGTCGTGTTATTGGGGTATGTAGTGGAGGCGTAGGGGTCTCGAGATCTGATTTGAAAGCTCTTGCAAGAGGCCAGGAAGCCACGTACGAGGAGGAGACGTCCTCGAGTAGTACGTCCCACTGAGATTCCGATTCCGATAGACCTACAGGTCTATCGGAATCCTCAGTGAATCACGTTTTACAGTGCACTGTAAATCGCGCATACGAATACAGTTATCCTCAGAGGTGAACATATCGTAGGCCCATATGGCAGCGTTATTAGCCCTTACCAATCCTCTCAGCGCATGCTGAGTCATAGCAGGGACCTTCTACGAGGCACCGCTTATCGTGTTGTAGAGGAGGTTAGTAACGGCGTTGATTGCCACTAACCTATTGTCGAGGGTGAATATTGGATCCAGGATAGAGGCAAGTTCGGGGCTTGAAGACGACTCGAGTAGATAGAGACGACGATAGAGTGCGGGACGCGGCGTCGTCTGGAGAGCGTGGTCGGTGGACATAATTCAGTACTGACTTATTAAGGGACAAGTAGGCTCACGGAATGATGATAGGTCAATAATGTCAATGTCAATGTTGATAGACCCAGTCATGCCTTTTAGCCGGAATGACCGAAGCGTGAAGCTCGTGTAGAGCCGGGGTATCTGGAGAACGCAATGATCAAAGTGTTTGAAATAGATTACTGTGAGTGTTTCTATCGTTGAGGATTAGGATGTAATTGACGATACGCGGACCGTGAATTGAACGTTTAAGGAACGTTTCCTGAACTAAAAGGACATCGATAGCGTGTTTTGTTTACCTATGAGACTGTTGGCATTATAATAAACGAGATTCAAAGACCGAGGTTTTAATCGTTTATGTGGTGAAGTTTTTGATTAACTGATCTAGAGTTCGGTGCTGGAAGAGCGCGGAGAGGTTCTCTTCGATTTGACTCTGCATGGCTTCAAACTCGTTGATGTCTAGGACATCGAAGAGACCAACAAGCCAAGAAATGCTCGACTTCGAGGAGGGTTTAGGCACAGGCACGGGACGTAGGACGTAAGGTCTGGTGTTGCATAGCGGACGCAGGCCCGAGAGCAGGTGCGATTGTGGGTCTGCACCCATAATCGCACCTGCTCTTGGCCCCTAATTAAAATTGCTGCTGGGACTGCTACCAGGAGCGGGTTTAATTAGGGGTTTTGGGACAAAGCCCGCCGGGTGCCTTGTTAGCCTTGTGTCCGCCACGAAATGATTTTTTGCACTGCGACGGTGCGACAGAATAGTGGCAGCGGGGACGGGTTGCCTGCAGATAGGCACGGATTTGGGCTTTGGGACCCCATTGCACGGATTTGGGAATACAGCGGTTGACCCATGTCAACCACGGTAGTTGGCCGTATGGCCGATTTGCCTGCAAAGGATGTATGCGGTGGAATCGTTTTGGTCGGGGGCAGTTCACGATGGCGTGGTGGTCAGGAATTGTTTTCAGTGGGACTGATGCGTTAGGCGCCACCGAGATGATCCAATTTGAAGCAGCTGGCCATTACGCATACTGGCTGGGGAGCTGCGGGCGCACCCGGACGCAGAGAGGCGGTTGGGGATTTGTTCGCAAAAACGATAAAGAATTTGTAACACGGACTGCTAAGCAGATGTTGCACACCTTTAGTGACACCTTTAGTGACGAACAATGATTAAGTGGTGTTTATATAGTATTATGCTTCTTAATTATTTTAGCGAATATGAAAATAATCATGTTATATATATTTTTAATATGAATCAATTGCAAAATAAATCTGATATATGGAGAATGTACCTTGAATTAATAAAAAAAAATATCTTTATCGCTTAAGATAATTTATAATAGCTTATTGTCAAAATCATATTTTTGGCAATAATCAATTGTTAATATAATAACTAATAAAAATACTTCAGATATTATGCAGTCATCGTTTTATACGTTTTTCTATATTATATTATTTACTCTTCAAAATCATTTCTAACAACATTTTCGAACAACTACAAATGCAGCTGATAGATTTATAATTGCTTTCATACAACCACACCACGGTAACCATCTAAGTAGTTGTAACAATATTCAAAAATCCCTTGCCTTTCAGACATGTTGCAATCAGTAAATAAACAAAATAATGCTGCCTCTCATATTGACTGGGTATTTATTTTTCTAATATACTTCTGTATAGTAGAAAAATGTAGGAAGTGTAGTCTTGAGAGATACTGTCATAAATATCTGATTGTAAATGTCAATGACGTACCTTTTTGTTAAACTCTCCCCATAAATTAAACAAGACTAGCGATCTTTACTGATACAGCTATGACTTATATAAAAGATATATAATTTGTAAACATCGTCATAATAGAGTTCCCTCGTGCTATTAGTTCTTGACTGGCTCGTATATATATATATATATATATATATTATATATATATATATATATATATATATATATATATATATATATATATACTTGTTCCCCGTCGCTAGACGTAACGCTGTAAATAAATGTATAAGCCGAATACTTACGTAAGTTGAAAATGTTCGATCCAATTGCTTGCGACGTACAGAAGATGAGTAGAAACACGAGCGACTTCGGAATTAACATTTTAAGCTCTGTCCGCTCGCATCTATTTAGTTGAAATTAATTCATCCGCAATCAGTTGCTCTACAAATATTACCGATTAATGTCGCTAGCGTAAACAAAAGCGAGTCGTACCCCACACTCCTTATTCAATCAAACCGGTAATAAACTCAAATTGCCTCAAATGCTCGATAGATGCTAGCTAGATCCGCCGTATATACACAAACACAATATAGGTCCCACAATCCAGTGTAAACTCTTCTCTATATTAGCTTATAACAGTTAGGTTACTTTGTTTCCTATATAACTGTACCTTTAACAGTATATTATACCGTCAAGCATGAAATTATAAGTTGGACAGAAACAGTGCGTCTTAGTTCTGATTGTGAACGAATAAATAAACAACTAATAATAAACGAAAATAAGAATAAATAAATGAAAAAAAAATTGTATGACTGTATTATATTTAATGTAAGAAACCTTGGAAGATATATTTTTTAATAGGATTATGTTAAAAAGGTTAGTGTAGTTTTATGATATTAGAAAGCAATTAAATCAGAAATAGGATCAAGAAATCAAACTGTTATTAAATTATAACTTTATTTTTCATATAATAAAAATATTTATTATTTACTAGGTGCCTTAAACAATAAAATCAAAAACACTAATAAAAACCTTAAAAGATCGAGCGATGTTTCAAATAATATTTTTGTTATAACAGACAACTATAAAATACACATCAAACTATAAGTGATAATAAGTGATTGGGAGTTTTTAATAATCTGTGTTCTCTACTTTATATTATCATGCTACCGCTTACAATTTCAAACGACTACTTCGGAATAATTCGGTCACACAATGTCAGTTGTAGACTTGCGATCTAATTCAATATCAAATTCATCGAATTTCTAAGCTTACTAATGGTATGAGTAACTGTGATCACTCTGATCTCTACTACTGAATATTTACTGTATTTAATATATATATTGACTTATTACTGAATATTTTGTTTTGTAAACGAAAACAAAAAAATCATTATATAAGGGTGACATAATAATAGAGCGCTCGTAATGAAATACTCGTATGTCTGAATAAATGAGCGTTCATTCCAGAAAAATATTTAATTCACAAACGTTAAATGCACAAACAATTGACTTATTGTTTCGCAATGCTTCAATTTATTACTAAGTGCATTATTAAAACCTTGTATCTTGAAATCCCGTAACGTTTTCAGTAGTAATAAGTTATTGTGTGAGGCACTTTGATAAATTACATGTAAGATATGATTCCGTTATTATTTTAATTATTTTATCAGTTGTCCTGTTGTACTTTGTTCTAATTTTAATTTAGGTTTTTGCAGTAATATCTGTAAGTATCACTCATTCGTCATCGTCATTTCGTCGGGAGCCACATACTTATTAACTAGAGTATTGGACTTACTAACACGTAGGGCTACCGTAACACGTAATAAATATTCGATGTATATTTATAAAATGATGATATGTAACAAAAACATCAATTACGTATCATAGATATTTTTTTTTAGTTGGAAAACATATTCATACAATAAAAAAGTACTTACTTTAATATCTATAACGAAAATTCAACATGATCTACGAAAATAATATATATGTATAGTTATTTATATTGTTTTATTGTTTATTGTTCCCGTACATCGTTAACGAAAGTTTTGCTGTATCTATTAGTACACTAGTATCAGTTTCTTCTGATAAATACGGTGAAAACATTTGCCTTCATTACGTAATCAGCTAATTATATTAGAAGCAGGCAGAGACTGTTTCTAATGAAATGATTACGGGCATATTGGCAACCCTGTTCAGACATCTGTCATAATGACACTGCTGCCACACAGGCTGCCATTAGGTGGCAATAGTTTTTGTTGGAACTTAAACCACTGGACCCAGACACAATATGAAATGGCTACAGAGCGACAGATTTGAGGGCGCAAGACACGCCAGTTTATCATTGTATCAACACATTACGCACCGTAAGATAAAATCCCAGATTACAATATCACTATGTGCGATGCTCAAGATCAAAAAGATTGCATCAGCGTAAAAGGCATGTCACAACACTACTCTAATTTAGTAATGCCACTAAAATAGTAATAACTATACCCCATAGAGTGTAACCATTTTATTTTAAATCACTCAAACAAGGACAAAACACGGTGTATGAAAATGTATGTCACTTCCTTAATAGAGTATCTATTCTGCTGAACTTGCTGAAATTGTGAACCAGAATAGTTATTAGGACGCCATTATTATCGCTTATGTTCTAACACTGATTATCTCAAATTGTTGGTATGGTGTCTGAATTGGAATTAAACTACCGAAATAAGCGATTTTGATCCATACTAGTGAAAAATAGAAAGATATTATTAATAATTATTAACTATTAACGGACGCAGCCATCATCATACTGTTTAAAAGTTAAAACAACTACCGAAGGTGGCAGAATTCCAAAATTATTATCAAGTAAATACATAAAAATCTAATATTTCACGTTTCATTTTGGGATTTTATTATAGTATGCAAGGTGTGTGATTAGCAAAATTATTATTAGACGATGTGGCGCTCCTGTTTTGCTCGCTTTTTGCTATTGTTATCGCATATATACGGAGTTGCTGTATACACGTCTGTTACTTTTCAAGTTTGTAGCTATTATTCGCTACAATTTCTCTATTTTAACTGACTTCATTACTATACGTCATATTTTAAATTTTTCAACATATCTTACGTACTACTAGATATGATGAATGGTTATCTTACCTTTTCTTAGCCAAAATCTTTAAGAACATATTAATAATAGAACAAATAATCACAATTTCAAAAACTCTACCATGTTCATATACTGAAAGCAATCTAATCATTGAAGTAACTTCTGACTTAAACTCTATTTAAAAAGTTGACCTTGATTGATTATCTGGTTCAACATTAAAAATACACGACCGCAATACGATAAACGATATAACAATATGATGTAAATTTTCTTTGTTAGTGAAGCTTAAATTACAAAATACGTTAAATATTTCCGTAAACCTTAATTAAATCAGAGTGGCACTTCATAACAACGACATTCTTTCAACGGTTACCGATATTTTAATAAAAATACGATAATTAAGTTATGATGCCACGTCTATATAATTAATATAAATATGGACACAAATTATAATTTTGTGGTTTCGATATTCTTTTGTACAAATATAATACTCGTAAAGTCTTCGTTAATATAAAGCACATGTTCTAAGCAATGAGATAAATTTAAAACAATCAAATAAAAATAATATTTTTTAAACTGATAAAAATAATATTTTTGAAACATGTCTGTCAATGTTAACAAATAATACTTAAGTATATTTAATGATAACTAACATTTTTTTTCATATTAATCAAACAAATTTGACTTATGTTTGTTGTCTTCATGTCAACAAAGAGAGCGTGATTGATAAAAATTGGCCACTCTTAAAAATCAATAAATTTGAGTATGTTTACAACAAAATTTTATCTTCAATTCAAATCTTGATCGAAGATAAATTTATATTTACATGATGTACGGTTAAAAAAGAAGAGCTTTTCACACGAGTAGTGTACATATTTTTCATTAATGGCATACATTCCAGATATCTTTATTCAAGATTTGAACTTTATTCCAATTTAACAGAAAGCTTTTATCGTAAATTAGGATCCAAGTATTTGACGAATTATTAAATATCGCATCTACGAAATTTCCTTTAATGCAATCGGTTTTTGCAATAACCCCATCATGAAATATACACATATTCGAAAAATACAGAGACTTTTATAGGCACCTAGTCGTGGAGCTGGAGCTGACACCAAAATAAGATAACATAAAATATTGGAAGTTTCTCAAAGCTAATTGAATGTGCCTTTTGACTCAGTCAAGTAAAGAGTCTCCATAGATACACATTCTTCCGCGTGAAAAAACGAAAATAGGGAGTAGTCGTCTGAAGAAAGTATGTCATGTGACTTTGCAATGGCTTTGGTTGAAAAGAAAGGTTGCTGTAGTCAGTGGCATTGCTTCCAAACTCTAGTTACAGAAGTTTTTTTCTGTTACGTGGTCTGCTACGTACTTTCCAAAAAAATGTTTTGTTATCAACGCTTACGAAACAGAGACCTTTATTAAAAGCTAACCTTGACTTATTAACGTAGACAATCTCTGTCACAATTATCGATCAAAATATTTGAACGGCTACGCAGTTGTCCCAATTAATTTCAAGTCGATTGTACCCACCATTGTCGACATACAACGTAAAATGTGTCTGTCATTCTACCCATATCGAGAATTAACTATTTTTGTAACCATTCTCCAATATCGTGTAACCTGACAATGGGCAATATACAGCTCAACAACATTAGTATGAAAGCAATTTACCTCATTTATTTTCAAAGTAAAATGATTTTTCATATTTATTTAATAAGAATGAAACAATTAAATTTATGTTAATATTGTTTGACTATTTATACATTCTTCACAAATATACATGGATATGCACTTTTATTGAATCATATAATATATACACGCTGAGTTTGATAGTGAATCAATTTATGTATAATTACGGCTACGTTCATTACAAAATTAAATATATAAAGATAATTCTTTTTGTTAATCATATCTAGGTAATAACGGTTCATACATTAAGGGTTCTTCTTCTTTCTTTTTTTACAGGCCTTAGTTAATATATTAGTAACGCGATAGGCTCTGTTACACATTGACGTAAGAAAACAATGAAGCCTTATGTCATCAGATGTCAAACCATTGCTTCCATCATAGCCACGTTCACTCTATCGTGTATGATCAAATTACAATAATAATACCTAATTATATATTAATATCATAACACAATCATTTCTCTATATAGAGCTATTTTGTCTATCACTGAAAAAATAGATGAATAATTAACGTGTTTTTTTTAATTTATTCATAATATGTATATTCAATAAAGAAAAACAGTAGTACGATTAGTACATATTTAGTCTAAAAAAATTATACATATCAGCAACCGCTTCCGTAACTTATATGAAGTTCTGACTGGAGAGGCTTAGATGGCAAAGTTTCTGAGCTCGCCTGACTTAAAAATATCGCCAGAACAATTATGTAAATTTGTATGATCACAGCATTATTGTGTCTTAATAAGTAAACGTGAAATAAGTCACCTCAAGTTATTGAGAGATAATGTGAAATAAATATCTTTATCTATCATTTAATATACTTATAGATAATTATGACAATTATTTATAACAATAATTAGTAAACTAAATCTACTGAGTACATATATAAGAAGGTTAACTAGTACGTAGTGCAACCGCGACAACAACTATCGATTTAGTATTTAGTCAGGTTATAAACGTAACTTCACAAATAGATCTGGAAATCAGACTACAAAACCGAAGACAAAGTTCAACACGAAATGACAAGAAAATAAACGGAGCAGCAACATCAGCAAAACTTTTCATATTGTTAGCCGGTTATTTTGAAATTAGCTCTGCAAGTACATAAAGTTATAGTAATAAAGTAGCGATTTGTAGCAAATTACTATGCCCCGTTTTAATACAAACATTGAGCTTGACAAAAACGTTCATTGCGGGACACTTATTTGGAAACTGATATTAATTTGGTAGCGGGCGGAGTTTGCGTGCTTACGACCGCGTGCTTCCTTAATCCAATCTGAGCCACGGACAGTTGCAACAAATAAAAATTAGTAAGAATTATTAAAGGGATTGTTGTGAAAACGATAAGTCGCCATTTTGTACCATCCGCAGTATTATATATTGGATTCAAAATGGCGACATTTGTAAATTCTTGTGTTGTCATGAAGTAGATACTACAACTAAATGTAGATATATGTATACTAAAGTATGTAGATGTAATCCCCCCACATATAAATTTGAAAGTAATTATCTATGTTGGTCTATGGTTGGTTGATATCTATGGTTGTGAAGTTTCCTGTAAAATATTTCTTTTCTATCTAATAATAGGTTATAAAGTGGACGTTTCTTTTGCTTACAAGAAGAATACTTAAAATAATGATATAACATATAATAAAATATCGTAAATTTTTCAAAAAATCGTTTTGTTGTTTTTATCTATCATGTAGATGACGGGTATAGATTTTAACGCCGAAGTTTGTGACATGATCCCGCGCTTCGTCGGCAGTTTCTAAATAGTTGTTCTTTAAGCAAATCCATTCACGACGGTCGCTTATATAGCATGCTACCGGTTCGGGTTATTGAACTTTTTCTAAAAGAGACAAAAATAATTTTTATTTTCAGTGTTTTATAAACAGCAAAATATTAATATATGGTATATTTCTTATTACTATGTACACTAATTAGCCTAGCTCAAAGTATGCTCTGTAAGGTAAGGCACTGTAGCAACATATGTCAGTTTCAATAACATTTAATAGCAACAAAGTTACACAATCATCCAACAACAGTAGGCAGTTTAAATGATGATGACCGTTTAGAATAGATAAATATACATATCTAAATATTAGCCTTAAAAGACAGCCGTCATAAGATAGTGTCAAATATTAATTTTCTCTTCTTCTTTAAAGTATGAGTGACCGCCAGTCGGACTATGTACAACCAAAGTGAAGTGCACTATCAGTGGTACAGAAGAAGGCTGTGGCAAGATTGTGTAAGAATATGCATCCTTATTCATATCGTTCACGTATTGGTATTCGATATTCGATCGATATATACATATATATAACAAATTTTTCGGTTACTATATTTAGGGTATATGGATTTTACATACAAATCGAACATACTGGAAAAGTCAGTTAAGCACAGTACGAGAAAATTGAGATAATTATATTGACATTAATATCTTAATTACTCCAGTCTACTTATTTGCTTTAAAAGTGTCCGAGTTTAGTTGTTGGACTTTTCTCAGAATCTGAAATGCTAGTAGTTATATTTTATTTGCTCATAGTGAAGTTGCTTTGAAGCTATAACATTATTGAACAAGTCGCAACTGAGAAACTTTACATTAAGTAGACGTTACTTGTAACGTACAAATAAAAAAAAATAAAGAGGGAATGTGCTATTTTGTACTTATTCGCGCTTTGCTTTTACACAACGATATTTGTTCTCTTTTCTAAGTTACCAAATATGCTGAAAAAATGGTTGATAATAATTACGATTTATTTAATAAGTTAACACAAAGAAATCTCTCTACAATTAAAGTTTGTGGTTGAATCCACATGAATACAAAAATAAGATCTTCAAAATTATTGCTATATAGAATAAAGTTTAGTTTTTCACATATATAACTATTACATTACGCAATCATGAATAGTGAATTTAAAAATGGTATTATTATATACAGCTCATATACAACTATCCTATTGAAGGACTGGCGCTTAACTATTTATATTAATAAGAGGTACTGTGGTACTCTTCATTAAGTTATTTATTACGTTACACGTAAATATCATATTCTGCTAATATTAATATGAGCATTAAGACATGAAACTAATGCATAAAGGCACAAAGACTTCATGTCTTCTGAGAACATAATAGATCGAAGATTGTTGCAAACTTTCAGCCTTTTCATTAAGCACACGTATTGTTTTGTAAAGTGTTAACGTGAAAATAGTGTTAAGCTGTATAAAACTTTAATGGCTTTAAATGCGACAAGTTTATTAGCAAATAAATAATGCCACAACAAAATTAAGTTTACTCAAGCCAAAAGCGAACTCTTTATTATCAATATCCAAACACAGATAAAGTTAACACTAAATGCGAAACCTACACACATGTCCAGCCGGCAGTTAATTTAGCTTTGTCAGCCTACTAATAATTTTAATGATTTCCAATGAAAATCGTTTCAATATAACTGTATGATGGATTAGCTAATAAGCCTACATAATGTATACTTTTGAGATAACGTACACGAATCAAGAAAAATTGCAATTATGTACTTGGAAAATTTAAATACATATATTTATAGTTCGTGCTTATGTCAAAAACGAAAAATAAAACTGTACTGTAACTACTTTCTGGACAGTACTGGTGGCAATCCTTCGTAAAATGCATAAAAACAAAATAATAAAATCAACCAGAAAACTTTTGTTGCTGTTTGAACAAGTGAAAGTAAATAAAGTGGTCGTATATATTTTTGTAATGTTTATTTGAAAAAAGTAACATTTTTAAAATAGTCAATTTTTTGATGAAATACCCCTTTACAAAATAAAAGTAAACTATTGTGGAGGCTGCAATGAAACAAACTAACTTTGGCCGTTACATTAACAAGGCAAGCCTCATCAAGGCAATTATTAGTGTGAAGCTACACCATAAGTGCCTACGGAAATTACCAAAACTTTAGACTCAAAACTCATCAATGTTTTTACTAGAAATACAACAAGCATGTACAGTAAGCGGGACTATGTCGCTAGCCATATATATATATATATATAATATATATATATATAATATATATATATATATATATATATATATATAATATATCATGTGGCATCTGATTTACTAAAAAATATTATGCGAACCACGATAAAACGAAATGGCCGATAATGGAAGTTCAATAAAGAAACATTACGGTTTTAAGGAAACTAATTAGTTTCTTAAAAACCTCAAATTTAAACTGTGAATTTCTGCCTTTACATTTAATAATTAATAGGCTTTTATAGCGGTTCAGTAATGCTTTCTGTTGGCCAAACAACAATGTTTACTTCCCAGAGGTTTGTTTTTTAGGTTTTTGCTTTGTAAAATGCGAGCTGCAACATTGTGTTCAAATTAAAATCATGAACTGGGATAGTTTTAAAACAGATTAAAAGATTTTTCGAACTTTATTGGACCTATTTGAAATTTTCATTTTATTGTACGTTTCCAATTGTTCAAAACGTTAGTTAGGTGGAATATACAAGATAAAAATATGGTACTAAGTTGTCGTCTTAACTCTTCATTATATCATCATTTAAACCAGTAGACGTCCACTATTGAACATAGACACCGGGATTCCCATACTGATCGGTCCTAAATACAATCACTAATACTATTTTAATAACAACACTAGTGTCATAATCTCGCTATAAAAACAAACTAGCTACTATAAATTACTGAATATAGGATCACCGATTACAATATGTTAAATATAAAATTTCCCAATATAATTTCTTTACTGCTTATAAACGCAAACACAACACAAAAAAAAAGTCAATCAAAAAACATAATTTACTATACACACAATTCGTCAAACATATTTGAATTCTTTTCATTATTTGCATCCTAATTTTAACTCGATAATCGTGATTAGTTTAAATAACTTTTATAATTTTAATTAAAATTATTATAATTATATACGAGTCGTAAAAAATATTCTATGCAAAAACACGATTCTGTTTTTGATTTGATTTGATTGATAAAAAATCTTATAGCATTTTCATTGCAATTTTTTTATTTAATTCATCAAATTAAACTTTAAAACAATATTTTGAGATCTAACTAGAGCTTAGTGACCCTTTAAATTGTCGATAGAGTCAATAAAACGATAAGAAGCGTACTCGTATACAATGCTTTGACCTGCTAACTTATTTATCTTGTCTAGAGTTCGTAGGGCCACCTTATCTCACGATAACTATATATGTCAGAAGAAACTTGGAAACGATGATATAACAGTGTTGCTAGGAACGAAACTATTATGAGGAAATATCTTTTCAATTATATTTATTACAAAAAGTGTGAGATAAATCATATAATCGAGCAGATATATATAGATCGTGCAAATTTGTTTATTTTTTGTGATCGTAAAGGCAATACAACATTTTATAACATAATATAACATAATCAAGTATAAACTTGAGCTTATTGTACCTAGAATTGTAGATTTTGGACAGTTATATCAGTAAGAGAGTTGATGGAATAGTATCAATTAATTTGAATAAATTTGGATTATTGACATTATAAAGTAACATCTTTTATATATTCTAATTATTCGGTGGTAATGGATATAAAATAGGACTCAATTATAATCTATTAAAGAAATCTAAAAAGTTATTGTCATGACAGGTCCGACGACTATTTTTTTTTTTTGTAAATTCAACTTCAAAGAACTTGTAAAGTATTAAATAATAGCAGTAACCTACATAAAAAAAACGCACGTTGTTTTCATTATACCTATGTCTATAATCATCTAAGTATTTTCTATCGAAAAAAGTTAGACGAATTGAATCTACTGATAGATTTGTTGTATCTATTGTGACAGTAAAAATAGACAAAATATTCAATGATGTTTGGCTTAAATTACCTTTGATTTCTCTACAATAGTACGAATTATAGAAAAAAATCCACTCGGAGAAATGTCAAATTACTTAGAACGTGAAGACTCACACTTCTTTTTATGATTTCTAATTTGAGATTTTATTTGTGATAATTTACCGTGAAATATTAATCTGCTGTTTTGTGAATAAAAATAAATGATGAAAATGACTGAAATGATTGATTAAAAAATCTAAAGTTTGGTCACTATGCTGCCACAGAAGCTGTTTTAGGTTAGAAAATCTTACCGAATTCTTAGTAATGAATTTAACCAAAGACGTTACTGCGTCTTTTTTATGAATGCTTTTCTATTGAGTGGGAGCAATAGTTTTGTTGACGCTGGGTAGAATAGAACTGTTTCCATTTTATGACTCAAAAATGCTATCTTGTCGATGTCTATGAATGTATATAGATAATATACTGTCAAAATGAAACATAGATGCGCAATAGAATAGAATCACGCTAAACAACATCTTCTCTATTCATGTCATCGAGTCACGTTACGTATCAACCACAAATGTCTGATCCATATATTTTTTTATATTCGATTATAAAAATATTCTATACATTCGATTAATTGGTATATTAAATACCAATCTTACCAATAGGGCGGGTGTAGTTAATTATAGCGTAATCTTCGTAACATAAGATAGGCTCGTGCCCGTAATTTAAATCATGCGCAATGACCTGTCTCTTATAACCGTAATATGCTAAACGCTAAAGATTGAGTAGTCTTGAAATATATTGAACTCATTGTGCATTGAAATCATGACGCAGAAGAATGCGGCAGAGTGGGGCAAAATCTCTTGACTGACGCTTGTCGGAGAAAGAGCTTGACGGGGCGGAGAAAGCGAGCATACCTACTTAGTCCTGACGGTAACCAGCGCGCCCCCGGTCCAAGAAGGCCGGGCCTGCCGGCCTTAAAAAAATAGTAAACTGGCAATTCCCGGTGCATCCAGCACCGGGAATTGCCAGTTTACTATTTTTTTTTTTGCTAAGAGCTAGGCAAGCAAGTGCCGACAAGATCGTTGAAGTATTCAAAGGAGTTCCCATGACGATCTCAAGCAGCGAAGCATCTCTCTCCGGCGTGTGTTTTTCCCACGAGAGGGCACGGCGATGATATGCAGATGAAATGCTCGCACTAAGTTGATAAAGGGGCGTTGTTAAGATTTTAATAGGTATGTCGCAGGTTTTGGGTGTCATCTGACCTATAAAGTTTACGGTGAGTCCAACATAAACCCGCGTCTTACCTGAGACCCACGGCATACATTATCGCACTTTCCCAACAAAAATAAAATAAGACTGGTGCCTCTTGGAAGTGGCAGATATGATCTGTGACTAGGTCTTCATAATGAAAAGAATATATCCCAATGTGTCTGAAACACAACAATTTTATTTTCTATTTTTTTTATATGTGTATGTTCCTATTTAGTATTGCTAGTATTCCGAAAGTCTGGAAAGCAACGCGATTTACAACATACAATGTGGACTAACTTATAGATAGAAATCGCAAATATCAACCCAGCTGAAAAATAAATGTTTAATAATGTCGACTGGCATGATGTTCTGGATCAAAAGAATTTATGGAATAAAATCTTCTTCGGAATCTTTGTGAACTCTTAAATCGATTGTGTAGAGTACGTCCGACATGTAATTATCACCTCATTAGCGCACTATGGATGAAAAAGGAAAACAACTATTGAAGGCAGTACGGGGGAAAAATTAATTAATATATTGTAGTAGACCGGATAAGCATCGTTGGCGTAACAATAACAATTCTATCCCATAAATATTGACTTACATCAGGAATGATAAACTCATTATTTCAACTAAATAATTCTACATATGTTTGAGATGCAGTAGAAATGAGAGCTTTGCGGAGTATGGCAGAAGTAAAACTGAGTGACAGGTTGTATAATGAAGTGATTAGAAAGAAATGTGGTTTGAAAGAGGATATCGTGACAAGAATAGAGAAAGGGATGCTTGGATGGTTTGGGCATGTGGAACGGATGGATGAAAGTAGACTGACCAAAATGATTTATGAAGCTGGAGTGAATGGAGATACGGGACGAGGAAGACCTAGGCGAACATATTTCGAACAAATCGAAAGTGTCCTAAAAAAAGGCCAGGTCAGAAGTACCCGCAATCGCCGAGCATGTATGAGGAATGTTATGAAAGTAGATGAAGCGAAAGAGATATGTAAAGGCCGTAGCAAATGGAAACACGTAATCTCTGCCTACCCCTATGGGAAAAAGGCGTGAGTGTATGTATGTATGTATGTTTAAGATGGTATTTAATTTTAGTGCACATTCTGTCAATAGCACAAATGTCAAACGACTGACAGTTATGTTAAATGCCACAAAGTTACGCTTTGTAATATTTTCTGATCTTAGAAAATATAATAATAATCAGTTGGTTTAATTCGTGAGGATTGCAAATGGTTACAAATCTTACAGGATCATCTAAGCGTCTGTAACCATTTATCATTAGGAGAGGAATCTTTTTGTTTGTATATAACAATATATAACAATGAAATAAATTAGTATATAAGTGCTAAGTACCTGCACTAAGAACAAAATCTGTTTGTAGCAATAATGTAGCATCAGATTCGCATTAAGAAAGAGTTGCCATGGTATTTCGATTTAATTTCATTGATGTTTGTCCGGTTTCCGAAAACTAAGTAAAGAAATTATGTTACTGCATTTATCTACTAATACACAACGCACATTCATTAATAAACTGCATATACACCGCCCTGAGGTAAATTGAGTAAAGATAAAATTTCTTTTGTAGTTTCTAATTATCCTTAAATGTTAGATCCCATTTAGCGTTCCATAGATTACTATTGGGACTAACGCTAAATGGGAAAACACTCGTATGTACATATATTCATTAAAGAAATTATTCTTTAATGAAAATATGCAGTGAATCGTACCATCGGTACTTATTAAAAAACATATCACGTATAATTTATATTTTTTACTTGATGTGTTTTTTATGCAGACATTTTTAAATTTTTCATATACGACTGTAGATATTTCCAGAATACAATTCAGATTTAATTTGTTGTTCGCAAAACAACAGTCAGAAACCCGTCGTAAAATAACTAAACCACATTATAAATTAATATTATATTTGATATTAATCATATTATATTTATGATAGAGAGATACACACTGGAGACTTATTTCTGTTTAAAACTAACAGTATTCTTTACTTTTAAAAATATAGTTCACACATCTGATTACATACTCGTATGTGATTCAAACACCTTGCAAAGGACTTGCAAAGCCCCTTAGCTATCAACTTCCATACTTAACAGAAATGTGTCACAATGCTCGAATATCCATTACAAACACTCCGTTCACACATCAAAGGCTATTTAAATGTGGGTGACAAGAAAATAACACTTTATAGCTTCACTAAGACGTTGTTACGCGTTAAGTATAAGTAAACCTCGTCTTTGAGCTCTTTAAATGGAAAATGCTGTTTCATATTATTTTTGAATTCCAAACAATATTCCAGATCTTTTTCTACTAGCTACATGTTATAAATTAATAGTTATTCTATATAAATTCGTTAAAAACATTATTTAGAACAAACCTTTATTATTCATGCAGCAGTCTTATACAGTTTTTCTGTCACTTCTAAAATAGTACAAGAACCTAGATTCCATCTAATATCTAACTTATATGATCCCTAAATAAGACCGAGAAACGATCTATATACGTAGATATGTCAGTTTTAAAATAATAAAGACAGCTTCACAATTATGCTAATACTCAATATTAAGCTAAGTACTACATTGACTTCGAACAGCAAAAAAGGCCTTCTTGTTTCCTTACATTTAATGTAACGACATAAAGTATCATTAAATACATACGTGGGGAATATAACCATATTCATTTGTACTTTACGTTTGACGGAGAAATATTCCTAACAACATCATTGATATGGTTCAGAAAAAACATTTAAACTAGTTTGATTTATCATTGCCCTTATCTAATAAGACAAATATTTTCCTTTATTTAGAAAACAACGTAATTTTACTTCAACAAATACTTTTTGTCCTGAAGTATTTGTAGTATAATTTGTCATTGTTAATGGTCTAGTATACACATAAGCATTTGATTGAATAATTATAGTGTTGAGTTAATTTAAAATATCTAATAGTAAAACATAATCGATATTGAAGATTTTATTTTATACATAAGTATTGTAGATAAAGAAAGATGTCTAAATATTTACACTTTTTTAATAGATTTCTTTTAATTAGATATTATAGATATTTTTTATATAATTAGTTTTTTTTAATTAGCATTAAAATTTAGAATTGAAGTTGTCAAAAGTATCCAAAAAAGTTCAAGTTAATCTTCATATAATTTCTAACAATATATTTAAAAACGCCTTGTAAAATTACGTTCAACTCTTGTGTAACTTCCGGTAATACTGAGGATTAAAATCATTCCTAGTTGTAACTATTCTGTAATAGAATTCAAAAGATGTTGCAAGTCTGATTTGAGTGAACCCATTAGGGTTGATAACCTGCTCCTACGGTACCGTTATGCACCCAGCGTACGCGCACGCCCTCTGCAGTTACCACACACTGTCCTCATTGTCTGCTCGCCGACTAGTGTGAGCTTATTCTCGACTACTAACTACTACCAACAATAAGGGTACTGTTAATAACTAGATAGCTAAGTAACGTCTCAAAACTGTTGTGAAGTTATAAAAGAGCAATGAAATTCAGAATATAATACAACATACAGAATTGAGATAATGTTACGATTATTCTATCCACGTCTTACTGTTTTTCATTTTTAAATTCAAAATATGAAAATGTATATGAAGATTACTATTACTTAAGCAACCAAAGACTAAACATTATATAATATCTAATAGTTAGATATGTGTATGTATGGTGTGTGGTTATGATTTACTTTTAAAGGTGATTTTCTGCAAATCACTTAAAAGAGTCTTAAATGTAAAAAAAGTATTTTTCTAAGAAGTATACTACAGTGGCGCTAAGCTTTCTTCATTATTCTATTAAATGATGCCATAAAGTCATTTTCCAATATTTCCAGAATTTTCCGTAGGCACGAATTCACGTAAGAGATTGTATAAAAATATTGAATTGCGTAGTTATAAGTTATCCAATTCACAAAATTTCATAGAAAAGAAACTACAGCCACCAGTTATAAAAAAAAATGTGTCGATTTAATAAACTAGCTGCCGTTGAAGAAAAGGATCGCTTCAACAATAATAAAAACAAATGCAGTGAAGAGCTACTAGTTATGATGGTAAGCAAGTTCACAATTATGCTTTTTTAATCAAATAGACATTCTGATTTAACACTGCCAAAAAATGGTGCGAATTTGCACCATTAATACCATTTTATTCATTTTTTCAAAATTTTGTGGAACTATTAGAATAAAGTTTAAAATTTCTGATTATGCGATTTAAAAGCTTAAGTAAGCATTAATAGAGTATGATCATTCTACGTACGTAACAGTCTGTAATATTTGATAACCGTCTGTGTTTTTTTTTCAATAATAAATCGTTGTACGTATGCTTATATGCGTATATATGGGCATACGCGGGCTTAAAACATGGATCCGATTGCAGCTAAACTTTGGGTGGCTGTCTAAGATGCACCTAAGTTCACATCCGCAAGTAACGTATGATTTCGTAACTTTTACTACACAATATTCAAAGCTCTGAAAATTAATATAGTATACGTCGTATATGTTATATACATACATATATACGTATATGTTCGATTGATTGCAAATAGTAATAACAAAATATATTTTTTTACTATTTTCATAATGTCTCAAGGGATTGACTTATATATGTTAATCATTCATAGTCATATGTTTTTGATAGAAATATATATATATAAACAGCCATGAAGAAGGCACAGACGCTGGTCTTCATCACATGCACGCCCTACCCCTTTCGGACCTCGTACCCGAAATCTCAGAAATTGGCGTACAAATAACTAGGCAATCCAAATAGCATTATTGGTACAGTTTTCAACACACTTTAATTACAGCAAGGAATTAAATATCAAAGTAAAATTACTTTAAGACCTATCGAACAAGTGGTAAGTTTTGAACAAACGTTTCTTTAATGCATATGCCGGCTTTGAGCGAAAACCCTTTTTTTGTTATTGTTTCGTAGAGACTTCGTAGAGAGCCACTTGTTTAATTAACACTATATTAAATTCCTCCTCCTTCTCTTGCTCCTTTGTTAAATTGCAAAATTTTTTTTTCAATACTGTATTCCCTTTCATCAGTCAATGGTACGGTGGCATTAAACATATATCCAATTTGATTGTTTTAAACAAATATTATGATGATTGAAATGAGGAAATAAAAAAAATACTGTGGAACGTCTTGCTTGTTTTTCTCCTGATTTCGGAACAGGGTAAAGTTTTTTTCCTAGTTAATAATTACAAAGTTATGATCATGGTGTTCTCTTATTTTCACATTTGTTTTGATGTCATGAAGTACCTGTAAAATTCTATGGAACAAATATGATTTTAATTGCATTAATCGAAGGTTTGTGTTACAGACTCGGTTGAAGGAATTTATGTCGCTTTTTACGAAAACATTCCGGCAAAATATTATATTAAACACTTACTAACTTAATATGTATTAAGTTATTTATCATATATTATCATCATCTTTAACATTTCTTTATTTCTCTCAAGTCATAATACAAATTTAATATAGCTATAGATAATTTTTAATCAATCATTAGTTTTGTTTATTGTAATGTCACTGTAGCAATTAAACTGACTCATAATTATAGATATTATATATATCATATAAAATGAAATGATTTAAAATAACAGCTGACATATATAGCAAAATTATATGAAATACTAGCTTTCTGCCCGTGGCTTCGCCCGCGTGGATTTCAGGATTGGGTCATAGCTTATAGTCATAGCTTTTGCCCACGGTTACATATGTGCGGAAGTCGGTTTATGTCGTGAAGGTTTTATCGCGCTTCCCGTGGGACTATCCGTTTTTTCCGAGATAAAAAAATACCGCAAAACCTTGCTTAAGAATCACTCTATCTATTGATGAAAACCGCATGAAAATCTGTGCAGTAGTTTTTGAGCGAAGCCTTTATTGCGCATCCCGTAGTATCTGTCGATTTTCCGGGATAAATACCCTATTATTTAATCCGGATTTTTATCTTTACGTCTGCAAAATTTCAAAGAAATCGGTTCAGTAGTTACGGCATGAAAGCGGAACAAACAAACTCACTTTCTGTCTTATAATATTAGAAGGATGTATCTGTTGTAGTAGGATTATTATTAATGTTTTTGTTGCAGCGTTTACAAAATTGTTTGAATTACAAACTTTAAGACAAGATATTTTGCTCCGACAGAGAAGTTTTGCAGCAACGGATGTTTATTTTTTAGCAATAGTAGTTTATTTTAAAGCTGAGAATATTTAGATTAATATAATAATGAAATTGAAAATTTAAAAAGAATATCAACTACTTTATCAAACAATCTTTATTAATAATGGCACTCGTTGAATCAAATGTTATAATTTAGGCAGAAGGAATTTAAGAAAACAACAATAGTATCAAATATTATGTGCGTCGTCGCACATATTATGTATGTCGTTAATTAAATTTTTTTTATACCTATTCAATATTTATTTTTGTTTCAAATATTAAAAATATATGGGTTCTTTCGCTGAGCGGCATTCCATTAATTTATATTTTAAGTAAATATATAGTTATTCTTAAAATTATTTTAATAAAAGCCATATACTAAACAATTGTCTTCAATACTGTTCTAAGTTGTTGAAAGGAATAAGTTTTAAAGAATAAGTTAATAAAAGGAATTATAGAAATATTTGCAAAAAAAATATTTGCAGTATGGGAATTGCTGCTCTCATATTTGGAACTTTGGTATCGTTTCTTCATTTTAATATATCAATATCATAGACCATCATCATCATATTTCATTTATCGTAAGTATAGTTTGGGAAACGAAAAGATAATTTACTAAACCTTAAAAATTGAAAATATATGTCCATATAGCTTTCTCAAAATTCATCAAATCAAATTTTATCAAACATTTAGATTGCTATCGACGTCAAAAGATTTATAAAATGAACAAAGAAAAAAATACAACTTTTTGCTTCATAACAAATCTATTGCATTAAAAGTATTGCATCAACATATATTTGAATGTATTTTTAAAATCTACCGATTATTTTGTATGTAAGAATTTTGATCAAACGTTATAATTATATTATAATATAATTTATGATTATATGGTGATGGCTGAAAAGCAGTGTTTTGCCTTTTGTTTGTTTGTTACTAAGTCAAATTGTTAATAAGTTCTTCGCGGCATTACAACATGCATACATATTTATTCTGATTTTGGTTTACAACTACTCCAGGGACGATAGTAATTGAGAAAGCATAAAAATCAAGCTCTCAGAATAGCAAAAAGGGTAAACTGTCTTATTGTCTTGAAAATTATTTAGAAAATACAATGAACAGTAAAAAGGAAACAAATTTAGAATCCCATTTATGGATTATCTATTTTATTTGTTGCATATCTATAGGGGAAATATGTTTTCGTACTTAAAAATTAAATACATAGGTCAGAAAATATAAGATTTGCGCTGCAGATATTTACAAACCAACAAAAAAAAACTGTTTTTTTCTATAAATGGCATGGACCTTATGATTTAAATTGGAAATAATTTTTTGATTAATATCTATTTTGAGCTTTGGTTGTTATTCATATTCTTCTACATCAAGTTATATTTTTCAAACCAATTATAATATATATTTCAATATATGTAAAATGCATTAAATAATACAAGAAAAGAAAAGAAAGATAAAAATTACAATATAAATAAAAAAAAATACTTTTTTAACTTACAACAAATTATAGTAGAAATAAAAATAAGGAGAAATAAAAAGACTAAAAAAAATAACCAATATGTTTTAGCGTACTAATTTCAAATAAAAGAGGTTTTTTTAATACTTACATTACGTACGGGCCTTTACGTGCAATATCTTTGTGTAATAATATAACAGAGTTATATTTTAAAACAGGCCTATATTTGTAAACTACTATTGGGATATAGTGCATAAAAGGTTAAAATAAATTGCGAATTGTAATCCGAATTACCGAAAAGATACAGGTGAAAGATCTGATAATTTGCTTAATTTATTTACTGTTGCATCATGTAAAAAAATTTGACGGTTTTATGATACCAATGAATTTAAAATATTACTGAGACACCATAGACGTTTCAGGTTTTTTTTTAACACACGATAGCAAAGGCATCTAATATTTTGCTAGCGATGATATCACGATAAGACTTAATATATTTACAGCGTTTAAATGATCGCCTACAAAGTATAAAAAAGAGAAACGATCCTAAAATAAACATAATTGAAAAAAAAATCCGCTTTAAAAACTAATTGTTACACGCCGAAATGCAAAATATTTATTATATTGTGTTTGTGAAAAATTAAATTAGTCCACTGCGACTTTTCCACCGAGCATCTATTGTCACCGATTTTAAAATTAAAAATTAATAAATCAAAAGTTAAGGAAAATGACTAGAGCGGCAATTGGCACGTTACCAGTGAAGTTGTGGGGCCGATCGGAAGTTGAGCACGGAACTTACGGGTATGGCGCACGTATGAGTACCGAAGCGTGCAACTAAGCGCGCGATCACTGAGCGACTGCGGCTAGCTGCTTGAGCTGGGACTACTTGGTAGACTACGACTAGTCACAGGCAGTAAGCGCATGTGCAATAAAACCGTACCCATCTGAAGCTCTCTGGAGTTTACCTACTGAGACTGCACTAACGGAACCCGCTATCAAATAAATAATTATAATAATCAAGTCTTCAAACTTCTACGAATTTCGAAACTTCGTAAACAGAAAAAGTCATTAGTTAATAAAAAAAAATACCAGAGCTCATGTACATTTCCACTGAAGAGCACATGCCTACCCTAATTACTTATGTTAGGACGATTAGACCTTAGTTAACTACTTTGATCCAATGTGAATTGATCTTGGAATTTCATTTATGTATTTATATAAAATTCTAAAATAAAAGACTATGTTGGAACATGGTAGATGTCCGATTCGATTCTGGCCACATTCCAGTGGCGAGTCCAATAACGCTCATATATTTGAAGACAACTTGTCTTAAGTATATTAAAACTTAACATTTCAAAGTTATAACGAAACTTGATATAATATTTCTGCACTTAGCACGAATCGATTCGCTTCCTCCTTTATAAGTTTGTTTTCCATGAGAAATATAAACTAGATATCTTCAACGCTAGAGTGAATAGGCATTTTTTACAAGAATGTAATACATTTTTCACTTGGCACGAAAGTGGTCAAATAACACTTGAAATTAAAAAAAAAACATCTTGTTCCTACAGTTGTATCAAACTTTAATTCTAGCAAGCATGTTGTAAATTTCAATAGAATCAATTCAGAAAAATCTTGTGTTAAAATGTTATGATACACTTCAAAATGCCAAGCCCTTTGAAACGCAAAAAATTGGCGAATCATCGCACATAACACGTCTTCAAACTTAACAAAGTTTCTCGAGTATCTTTCGAGGTGTCTGATACAGGTAGCTTTAGTGGTTTCTTCAAAAGTTCGAACGAAACTTGGGAGTATTGAGGGCGCGATCATCTAGCAATCTAAAGGGCCTGAGGCATGAAATTTAGTTGAATATAACATTTCAAGCGATAGGAAAAAATGTCTTATGGAACCTATATAACCTAATATCTATTTTTTTTATTTTATTTATTTATTAGAAACAAACAGTCATTAACAACCAAGATACTGATTACAATATTGTAAACAAACAGACCTGGAGTTTCCTTAATTAACAAACAAACAAGATAATTATATAAGCCTAAATAAAACCGAATCACAATTTTTGTCATTTTTCATTTCTCAATAAACACACCAAACAATCTATCTGCCACCAACATTTTAAACTTATCTAATTTTTCATGCAATATATCTATATCATTTAATTCTTTATTATAAAAGCTAGTACAACGCCTTATAAACGAATTTTTTGTGTAATTAGTTCTACAAACACTAATATGAAACATGCTTTTATAATCCTTTGTCGATCTTTTTTTTTCAATGTATTGTAACAGCTTAATTACAGCTTAATGGGAATTGTGTTTTAGACAATCAATCCTCCGAATCAACTCTCTTCCATTATAAGATAACATATGTTAATATTATATGATTTTCATTAAAATAGTTTATAACTATTCAGTCATAATATTAAGTTGATCCCAATATTTCTCAAGCACCACTATAAACTTTGTGCTATCTTTCACCTCAATCCTTTGTTATTTATTTATTTTCCTAGCTGCTTTAAGTTTCAGCTGCATCTTTGAGATCAACAGCTGGTAATCTGATCCGCAGTCGCCTCCGGGAAGAGTATGAGTTTTAATAGAAGACCTCCACCTTGCTCTAATGAGGATGTAATCTATTTGATTTCTATAATTACCTTCAGGTGATGTCCAGGATAATCTTCGAGGGTGGTACCGGAAAGAACTGTTTGCGATTATCAAGTTATTTTCGGGTGCGAATTGTATAAGCCGTTCCCCTCTCTCATTACGCACGCCCAATCCATATGGACCCACGACATGGCTAAGAGTTTGAGCATTTTCAACGATTTTGGCATTTAGATCTCCAATCATCATGAGCATTTCTCTGTTTGGAATTTTTGAAATGGTTTTTTCCAGTTCTGAATAAAAACTTTCTAACATATCATTACTAGATGAGCTCCAAGTTATTCCAAATACTAGTTTCAAAACTAATGGTATCAACCGCAATACTATTGCTAGTAATTTCTATTATTTTTAAAATAGTATATTATGATGTTCCAAGGAAAGTATTTGTCTTTATACACAGGTTCCAAATGTTTATCAATCTATCCCTTAAAACTTTATTTCAATATTTAAGTCAATTAAATAACATTGTATTATTTACAACAGCTTTATTGCATGGAAAATTATCGTATGGTCAAGTTATGTAATATTATTTTACTTTATAAAACATATAACAATTAATCAGTGAAAATCTTTACACTATTTTTATTAACAAAAAGTAATCTTTAACTTTTTATTAACCTTTAACATTTTAAATAACAATTTAAAATAAATATAGTGTAAACACTTATTACGATACACTTATGATAGTTATTATTATGTAAAAGTCATTACGCCTTTCATTTCGTAATTTATTATAGTTTTATAGCCGTAAGTCATTTTACGCGGAACACTATCTCTTTAAAATCTTTAGTCTATAATCTCTTTTATCCTTAAAATTTGCTATAAAACCGTCTTAAACGGGTTAACTTAGCTTACATTTGATATTAAGAAATATTGTAAACAATACGAGTATAATATAGAGAAAATTGAGCTCCTATAGATTATATTCCTATATAAAGAACAATATGTAAAACATGGTATGCTCTAAAGGATGAAAACAAAGCAGTACGGTACGGTATATTTAGGTGAGAGGTGTCTCAGCTCAGACATTATGGCGTGCCGACACGGCGTCACGAATCAGAAATTTAATACAATATTCCTCTTTCCCGGCATCGATCGGTCAGTGCGAGTAATAAAGTTTTATTTTAGAGATAGGTTATTCCGCTTCCGGTAAGAAAAGTGTTGTTCGTGACTTAAGTAAACTACATGTCCATCCCTGTAAGTCCTCACTTAGACCTCTTCGCTGACGATACTGCCCTTTATTACAAGGGGCATGTCAATGTCGAAATTGCATCGAGCAATTGACGATTTAACCGACTGATGCCAACTACCCAGAGGAAAGCTCTGCGGTTATGTTCGATCTTAGTAATCACGAGTAGGCCCCAATAAATATAGACCGGGATCATTTGGGTATACTACGCCTCTTCTAGCGCATATGTTTTCTATTATAGGGTATAGCTGACGTCACTGACGCATGACGGGTTTGTCACGTCAAGCCATAGGGTCATTAGGACCAAATGATCAAGCTGAGTTTAGTCGGTAGGTTATTCGGGTCGAGACAACTCGATTCGTCTGGACGATAAAATCACCGTGGCATTTGGTCACGGTGGTATCCATGAGGATTCTCAGCCTCTCATCTCCTGAAGGGAAAAAATATCCCGACACGGATTATGGCAGACACTCTGGGACGAAGTGATCGCCACACCAACGGAAAAAAATAAGGAAGAAAAAAACTCCAGATTCAACCAGTGAACAAATGACATCGTTTAAATTTCTCCCACTATCAACCTCTCGTAGTTCAACATGTTCAAAAACCCCAGTCATAGTCAAGTGTGCCTGCATCGTGCAAACTTTATATAACGTTTTTCAATCTATAGACGATACACAATCAAGAGTGATTCAATTCGCAGAAACGTGCGAAAAAATACATTCCACGAGAAGAATACACAATATATTACACTAAAGATGGTACATTAGGACCTTTTAATGCACCTACTTACGCCATATAGTATACAAGTAGATCTCGACAGTTACAATTTTTTGATTTTACAACATGAAATAAATCACGTCGAATTTAATATCAACATAAATAGTATAATAACTACTAATACAAGTTTCTTCTCTGAAAATAATGGTACAATGGAAGAAAATATTGTAGTAGTGGATCATAATAATTGGAATGATAATGTACAAATCAATATAATTATTTTAATGACATCATACTTCCAGAGCTCGTACTTAATAAATAAAACTTTGATAATGTAATAGTAAAATTGTAAAATACTGTTTAAAATATTTAAAAAATATATATAAATTATAATGTATAGGCAGCTTGTAATGATAGCTACATGAAAATATGATTCAATGATAGAATTCCAAAATAGCGTTTAGTGGATCTAAAATCTAAAATTATGTTACAAATTTGAACCCTGAAAAAGGCGGTAATAATCAACGCGCAAGATTTGAAATGAAACTTGCGTTGTACTCGTATTATGTATTTACATTCCGGAATATGACAAAAAGGTATGTTTATAAAGTTTTAATAATGTTAAAGTTACACCGACATCATACATTATTTGTATTGACTACTTGAAGAATAAATTTTTGATTTTGTATTTTGTGTTACATGTGCCTGCTTACAGTTATTCAATGGAGTTCGATAAAACAGTACAACGAATACAGTACGAGGGGCGCATTAATTTATTAGTACAGAAATTAAAAAACAGGAACATTTCAGGTCAATTTAAAATTGTCTGCGCTATGTATAAATTAAAAATAACCATTAATTATAGAATAAGACAATAATATTTAACAATCCGATTCAATTACGTATTAGTATTGATCTGACTTTCGAAGTCTCTAGAAGATCTCTTTCGTACAAGGGACAGGCCCTCGTTCTCGCTTCCTTTTCATAAGAATGAAATATATCAGAATGATTGTCTAGGGGCCCAGGGTCTCTACATAATAGAGCTTAACGTTAATTCTATTAATTCAGAATGTATGGAACTAATTTCCTACTGTGAATTCACTGCCGTACAGTGCTTTTCGATATTAAAGCTATCGAAAGAAGTTGTATTACTCTTAACATAAAAATGATCGCCAGTATCATTTTCTTCTCCGTAGGTCCGGTATTGGTAAATGATCTCACGTTACTGACACAG
The DNA here is from genome assembly GCA_036419045.1 of Scirpophaga incertulas. NCBI lineage: Eukaryota > Metazoa > Arthropoda > Insecta > Lepidoptera > Crambidae > Scirpophaga > Scirpophaga incertulas. Next base: position 10,319,440 of record CM071626.1, on the reverse strand, counting down.
CTCTAACACACGATCAAGACTTTCGTTCCTACAAGCCTAAATTATCAATCAGCGCCAGCTCAATGCATATAGTATATATGCATTGAGCTATATATATATATATATATATATATATATATATATATATATATATATATATATATATATATATTTATTTATTTATTATGCATTGAGCTGGATATATATATATATATATATTATATATATATATATATATATATATTAATTTCAATAAATTATTAATAGTGAATGATACAATTGTTATTGTGGCAAAATATGTAATAATCTGATAAACTAATGATATTATACGAGTATTTGTAATTTTAAGAACCAATGATGTAGCTTCTTTGACGATCAAAACTGTTTATGTAAATAGTAGGTAGAATTGTATGTGTTAGCTTTGTAGAGAGACCTAAATGGATACTGTTTCACCTCGAATATATCAACGTCAAGCCAACCAACGTCAAACCAACGTCAAGATCAAGCCGTATATGCCAACAAATCTGATGATGTTTGGCAAAGGCTTGTATGGTTCAGTGCTGCCTACAGTTGTACGATTATAGATTATTCAGTTTCTTAGTGTGTTATTTCTCGTCGATGTTATTATAAATGGTGTTTGAAATAGAAGAATAAAGGAAAATAAATAAATATGTTAGGAAAGTGATAAGAATAGATATAGTAAATAGAAATATAATATAATGTTTGTGATCGAAAATTCCATCACCCGCGCAAATCAATTTCTAGTGTCAACTAATAACCATGTTGCCCTAAACACCACACATCCGCGTATTTCACCCTCTTATCGCGATAGTTGGCGAGCGCGAATTCCCGGGGTACACATACCTCATCAAACATATATCCGGCACCGTCACGTACCAGGTCGGTACTTAGTCTCCATAACACGGCGATCTTGAGCGTTCGAGTCAGTAGACGCACGCTCAAGTTACAACGACTCTCTTTATTACGACACGTAAATCCAGGAACGGCACCGGATCCGTTCGCTGGCAAGACAAAGACCCTACAGTTCTTGTGCCTTTCACAAATACTCTCAAAGTAAAGCTGAATATAGCCATCTGCGGATTCAGCATATGCCCGCTCAAAAAAAAAATCCTAGCACGAAATACGGCGGACACTGTGGAATGAAGCGGTCGACACACCAACGGGTAAAAAGGCTTGTGATTTCAACCATACCTAGCCGAGTGAATTATATCAGCGTTTCAATTCTTCCCACCACAAACTCCTCGTCTTCAAGAAACCCAGTCACAGTGAAGTGTGCCAGCGTCGTGCTCGAATGGACTCCATTGTAAACATATCAAATCCATTGCGACCAGGCGCACCGTCTTGTATTGTACACTTATCGATCATATCTATGACTTCATTCTTTCAATTATCTCACCTCCTTTATTCAGTATTATTCTATCCTAGATTTTTCGTTATACAAAAAATCCTCTCAAAGATTTACTTATTTGTCTTCAATAAATGTATTTGTTACAAATGATTGACATTAAACATTGGATTTTGTATGTATAGGAATCAAGAAAGTAGAGGTATATAGTAAAAGTATTACTGTGAAATTAAAATTCGTATTTTTTTTTTAAATAATGAAGTTAAATACAATGTTAGGTTGTCTGACAAGTGACTGTTACTTACTCGTTTACGTTATGTTTCATAGAAGTGACTGTAACACGTATTATGTTGGAGATTAGCCTTATAATAGATAAAAGCTCCACAATATATATTATATAATAATACATTTATAGTCAATTGATCGATGATTTCCTAGAAAATTGCAAGTTACATTTATAAAAAATTGCCAAGCGGATTTTACAAAATCATAAATCTTTTCTTTAAGTAAGTTCTTTTGTCAATTGCCACAAAATATGCCAGGCTTATACTTCAAAACGCGATTAAATTAGATATAATTTGTTATTTTTGTTACTTCAAAATTAATGGCCGAGACGATTACTAGTTTAGTTGTTACTGTAGCACTTTTTGTGTGAAGGAACTACATCCTAATACCTGCTGCGCTTATAAAGTTTAATTATGTGAGAGAATTTAATTTATGTGTTTTTAGGTAAGAATAATGAGATCTATCTCAAGTTATCAAACATGTCAAGTAAAATATATTATTGAATATGTATTTATTAATTTAGACATTTAATTAATTTAATTTTACAAAAAGTTGAAGGGAATGAAACACACTTTTTTTATCGTCCAACATTTATGTCCACTCTACCTGTCTACTTTATAATAGCCTCTGCTATTATGAAGTAGGGAGCTGGAATAATAAAGTAGTATGAAAATAAACTCGACACTCTTTCATTTTGAGACATAAGCGTCTAAGTAACAAAATGTGTACTCTATCTGAAGAAGGCACCTCACGGATCACATTTTAAGTAACATTAATCGGGTTTTTTCCCCTCAAGCCGCCAGAGATTTGTCGCTCAAGCATCGCAGCCTAATCTGGCGGTACGAGACATTTACGACCTTTACACCAATACTCTAAAGTACAAAATAAGAAAAATATATTTGATAGTATTGATGATAGGAAATTCAATTTTAGCGATACGTAATATTCTGCGTTATGATTTATCTAAATACACTATAATTCATATACTAAAGTGTAAATTTTAAAAAATGAGGCTAAGGTAAACGAATATCTTTGGTAAAAGCGATGGCAGATGATAATGGAATGTTGTATGAAATGTGTTCAAATTTCTGCTTAATTTAATATATACAATAATATAAATATTTGTACATTATGGACGTAAACATTTCAATTCATGGAAATACATATAACACAAATAGATATTTGGAAATAATTTTTTTTCAAAGAACCTAATAACTTGACTAAATTTTAAAAACAATCGTCTTTTGCGTTAGTTAACTTTTTCTCTATATTTCACATCAAATTTTTGGTGTGATAAATGATTTTTTTTTTTAGTTTTACGTCAGTGATATACTTTAATGTTATATGAAACATATTTGTCAGTAACGTAACTAGTTTACCAGGTAAGTTATTATGAGTGACACGTTACCTATGCCTTGTTTCAACAACCTACAATGAATTCTGACAATTATGGCGAGATTAAGATGGTTAAATGTAGACATATAAAACACAACACAATTGAAGTAAATAAAGACGTCAGAGATTGAATTGAAAGGAAATAATTGCAAAATATTGCAATCAATTGAAAGGTTTAGTTAATTTGCAACCATGCCTCGTCTTATAATTGTTCATACATCAGACTACAGGTGAACTGTAAAATGGTTGGTTCGGAATGGAGTTTTTGAGACAATGATAAACAGACCTATTTTTTTAATTGTTATTTTTTGTTTGTGGATTATATTTAAGACATCGTCACGAAATCATGATCTAATTTAAATTGTGGAACTTCTCCTTTTTAAAATAAATTAACATTTTTAGTTTATATAAAATTCTAAAATATGCATGCGATTTTCATGTATTTTTTTAACTGACATAGTGATTATATCTGGTGATAAGATGATAAGATTTTAGAATTGCAAGTGCTTTAGTATACATATGTTATTCAGTTTTAATTTATCTAGACGTAAAATTGTACAATATATATTACACAAGAAAGCTAGCCCTCTTTTCATTAATCAAATATGAATATGTAATAGAGATAGATGTGTAGTGCAAAACAAATAAAAATAAACAGAAAAATAATACAAAAACAATTTTCATATTTAAGCATTGGAATGTTCGTTTACTAATTAAATTTTAGCAAAAAACTCGTTATCTGTGCATAAAAATAACATTAATATAAATGTTTTAAGCTGTTGTTTGATTTCACGAAACATTTTTATTATAATAATGGAAACAGTTTAAATACATATAATACCTATCGAATGCTATATACATATGTATATCCTTGTTATACGTACTTACGTAAACACTGAAGGCACTTGCCTTCAGTGTTTAGGTATTTCAATTTCAGGCAATAAATGCTCTGTTCATCGCAGCTATCAATATTGTTGATGAATTGCCAAAAATTATGTCTCTACAGTCGAGTGGTCTAAGCTCATACTCAAACTTGAACGTAGCGGAAATCATATCATGTAATAAATAATTCAATTTTTGTAACAAACAACCTATAAAAATAACAATACAATCTTGTTGGGAAGAAAGAATAACGAGGTCTGACTTAATTTGGTAGACGATGTTATCCTTATTATTAGATAATAAACGATAAGATAAACTGAGTGATATCTATCACACGTCTACCATTTCAATAGATAGTATAGTTTCATACAAATATAACCTTTTGTGCCTTATATTATTTTAACAAATAAAGTATCTAAAATTTTGTACAGTTTTAGAAACTATCCAATTATATAAATTAAAAACTCTCGTATGTCGGTAACTTTATTATTTTGTATCAAAATGTATTATATTATCTATGTAATTTGTCGACGAATTAAACTTTAACTATAACACCATAAAATATTATGAAAAATTATAATGCAGTGTAGAAATGAGAAAATTAGCAAACTTCTTGATATTTGCAAACACCCAGGTGGCATTGCTTTGTCTGCGACGGCGAAATAGGCTAAATACCTACCTACGCAAGTGGCTACATCACCGGGACATTACTCAGCATGACGGAAAGGACTGATATCATATTGTATACACTAAAGTCTTCACTCATCGTTGCTTAAGCAAACACCAGATTAAATCTTACTAAGTGGATTTCTTTTTAAGCAATGAGTCACGGTTGGATATACTGCATAATAACAACGTATGATAACGACTAAGCTTGAATAGCGACTAAGTGCATGGATACACATCGAAATAGGTTATTGCGGTATCAGTTCTAAGCGCAAGTAATAAAGAATTGAACCAAAAGAAAAAATACTTGTAACTAAGTGACTACAAATGTACGGTTAAAAATAATTTTTAAATAATCATACGTATCATAAGTTCTTGTCAAAGGTCGTGATTAGTTCAGCACATGACCCGACAAACATAGTTTAAACAAAAAGTGAAATACTAAGTCGGAACTATGTCATAAAATGCTCTAAATGAAGGTAGCACACGCAACCTACGGACTCGAGCCTCAAATAGACACATTGTCATCAAAAAATATTCTTGACTTCATAAACCATACAATCGTGCAGGTAAAACTAGGAGTTACATTTTTAAAGTGTGGATCACTTGTTTTGTAATATGTGCATCACACATCTGAGTTAATAAGTTAATATTTTAGATTAATGCAATGTTCGAATCTTAATATATAATTTGTATTTAATACGTAGATAAATATTATTGAAATAAAGTAGTAAACAAATACAAGCAGCTATCTACTACAAGATTATGTATGTTTAAATTGAAAAGAATTAAATGTTTCCACTGAAAAAATATCAAAGTTCCTACAATACTACCAGAAAAAAAAAATGATTTTATTAAAAGTTTATTATGTTACTTTTTGCAGATGAATTTAAATTTAAACAAAATCTGATATCAATAAGCAGTTACGTTGTTCTGAATTAAATTCTATTTGGTCCATTCCTTCTATTCCATCATTCTAGTCCATTTTCGGACCAATTGTAAAATGTACTGGACGTACACTATTATTTCGATGTGTAATACGTGACGCGATTTCAATAAATACATCAATAGCAGACTTAATATTTTACGAAAGTAACCAAATATTCCATACGAAAATAGTCAAATACTTTGCAAGCGACTAAGGTTTTGTGATTGTGGGTGGAGGAGTGGTATTCGACAGATATCATTTTTTGCGTTTTTATCATATTAAAATTATATAATTTCATTAACGGTATTAAATATATAAGACAACGAAAAGTCGCTAATGTGAGTTACTTGGCCAATTATCTTAGAAAGTCAGGGGTTATACAGTTATGACTAGAATAATAAACTAAGTAAAATCAGTACCTAAATTTCATAGTACCATAGCTATCCATTACTACTTTTCCGCTCTTCTAGAACTAGTTACTTAAAGCCGCGACTAGCGCGATAAAACGACATACAAGTCGCGAGATAGTTTCGTAGCTGAATGCTAGCTCGTGTACGTCACACAAAGATAAAGAAAGTCGCGCACAAGGTAAGTAGTGTTAATATTATTTAGTTGCGCAAGTCAGATTTCAACGGATCTAAATTTACACTTTTTAAAAATAATTTGCGACATCAATGTTTTTTTTTTTAATATATAGAAGCCGACAATGAAATAAATAATTATGAGATGATTATTATTCATAAATGAAATGAATTTTAAATGTGATTTTATATTAAAAATTCAACAAAACAATAATATGAAATTAATACCTGCACGTACCGTAGTGGTTTATACATCAATAACGTACTAAAACGTGAAGTTTGTTTCTATTTGCGGTAGCGACGTTCCAATTTAATACTTAATATATTAAAATTAAAACCACTTGTCGGTGTCATATGTTCGTTACGTTCTGGACATATTGTGTTATATATATCGTGGTTTGGCAAATCCAATAATGAAATACACATTGAGTATTGAGTCTAATAAGGACATATTATTATTAGCTGTGATGCCTTTGAGCTAAATCTATAAACTTATAGTTAATTATTTTAAGCAGACACATGGAACAAAATCTTAGGTATTACGGATCGTATTCTAAAGGTACATTTAAATCATAATCTCTGTCAGAGCAAAATTAAAGGATGATGCTATTAAATATCTACATAGCACCATCATTTTCAACTACTACCAAATTGCAATCAAATAAAGTTTTAAATTAAACTCTCATCCTGTGATACGGAACAACTTATTTTATGGAAGTTAATTCGTTTCTAGGAATATGTAAAATAAATTGGGAACCGCAAATATAATTTAAAAAGTTTGTAATTTAGTAAAAATAATAGAAATGTAGTAAATGAACGACTAATAATAAAATTATTAGTATATGTTAACTCGTACTAGCTACTTACAATACTTATTCGTTCTAGCTAATTAAGATAATTTACGTATCACATTAAATGTGTGTTAATATTAGAGCTTAAACTCATTCAAAACAGTTACTCACCGTAAAAAGACAAGTCAAATAGTATCTATTAGACAGTGTCATAGAAGAACCCACACTGTTCTTATTACATTTCTAACTAGCGCTTCGGGTAAACAGGGGTGATATTGTATCAGTACCTACTGAACTGAACAGTGCAACTTTACTGATAAACTTTAATTGCAATCAAAACAAAGTCGCGCGTTGTAGAGTGTGCCCAACAGAAAAACTCTGGAATTGAAATGGGGACATGTCGCGTGTGCCAGGGGTGCATATCTACTAAAATATGAACTTCCACTTTCTTTACGCGAAGGTTTTTCGTGATCCGAGGAACGTTCTGTCGGACAGTAAACGGGACGTAACCTTTATTGTCTACAATATATGATCTAGATGGGAAACATGTCACTGATATACATAATGAACTATATCAAGGAGAATGCCAATCCATATTGAATGGTTTTTGAGCAGCAACCAATAACAATTTTAAGCCTTTCAAGAAACTGAATATATATTTGCAAAGTTCTTCGGAGATTCTATAAGATGCTAATTAATTTAACATCGTTAGAAGACCACATCGAACGCCAAGTTCAAATGCGAAAGCTCGCCAAAGTTTTAGCAATCTCCTGCAAATAATCTTGTTAAAGTCAAACATCTAACTTTCCTAGTTAGATATACAAAGTTGGCTTGTACTAATGCAAACATGTTAATATATTTATATGCCATTTCTATAGATTTTTCTTTTCCGTTGCCGACTGCATAAATCAGGTGTGCGAGCGACATGCAAGTGATAACGTCGGTCCGGATCCCAACCGAAGCGACAGTCGGAAGAGTACGTCGGTAGCGAAGCCTGAGCGAAACCGGGGCGAAGCCGGAATTACGCAGGCTTGACAATTCTTTTACTGTATTTTGAAAATAAAACATAATAAAAACGTTAAAATTAAAATTAATTTAACAATACAATCATGCCGTGAAGAGATAAAGTCATATGACAATGTATTTATATCCTCATCAAAAATATATATAATTGTTATAATATGAATAAATTTAAAATGACGTTTAGATTTATTAGCCAAACAGCACAGCAATTCGGACCAAATCGTAACACGATGCAGTGGCTTTTACACAGCTGACGAACCACCTCTTGTACGTAATTCGGCGTCCTTTGAAATGATACTCGTACTATAGAGCTTTTAGTTAATTACATTTGAATTTAAGAGGACAAACAAATTAAATAGCGGCAAAACACTTAGCAAATTGTAAAATTGACTGACTAATACTGTCACAATCGTAAAAATAAAAATAAGGTATACTACATTCATTCAAACTTTATGCTAGGTATAGTTCTAATCAGTACGAAACGAGAAACTAACTGGAAATTCACAAATTAACGAAGTTTGATGTATCTATTCGTAGGACACACGAAAATGCACGATCTGTCGATAGAGGAATCAAAGAGAAGCTGTGGAGATGCTCTCGACGCGATAAGCATATTTGCGTTTGTTATTCTCCTACTTAATTGGTATGAATAAGTAATTTTATTGACCAAATACAATATTTCATACAAACTGGAAGAAAGATGATTTTCTTTGAATATTACTATAGTATTGTAAATAAACTGCTGAGTCAAGTCGTGAAATATATGCAGCAACATCTCGCCTCTGTAAGTAATAATAAGTAATATTAATATGTAATGCAATAGTTGGAATGATAAATAAATCAGTATTAGAAGATTTATCTGATTACGGCCTAAATATCTTAAGGCGATCGATGTATGTAAGTGCAAAACAGAAGATAAACCACTTTCACGTATTGAGAGTTTTAAGTACCTAATAATTTCACATAACAGTTTCCTCAGAGAATCAACTATATTCCACACACACACACACACACACACACACACACACACACACACACACACACATATATATATATATATAAAGTTGTGGGCTTATATTTTTAGAATAAGTACGTACTTACTTTTGGCACCTTATGGATTTTATGTGTAAAAATAAACTTAGTTGCTAATAACATACTTGTTTTATTTTAAAACGAACTTGATATTGATTTGACAAAATAAATTTGAAAACATCAAATTTTAATTTTTAAGATTATGCAATCCTTGCAATTGCAAGTAGCATCAAGTAATGTCATATGTACTTTTTTGTAATATAAACCTCCAATAAGCTTTAGCTACACAGTTGATATTGTCGGCTTGATGGAAATTATATTCTATTAAAATATATACAAATCAAATTATGTCGCTATAATTTGGGCAGACCAAGTACAAAGTACCATGCCGCTGGCAGATGGCACTTATCGTACAGCTTGTCTGCCCTCCGTGCGTAGGTTATCGTGTAACCTCCAAGTATTGACCAGTTTCGATAATGAATTGCCAATTTAATATATGTATACCCCATTAAAGAAAAGACAGCATTTGTGGGCGAGTTGGAAAATGAGCAAGGGCACGCAATCTGCCGCATATTCAATTTCATAGAGAAACTTATTTTATGTCAGCCATATTACTTACTCACGAAAAGCTCGAAATTGATCACTACCATGCCATAGATTAAGCGACATGGTTATCTTACTGTATTGTGCCTAACGGCACATGCGTGACTTTAACTTTATAATATGATATGCCAAGTGAAATTACTCGATTTGCAACGTAGAAAATATATACTCAAATCAAATATATTAATATAAAATATCGAATAGATCAACTAAAGTAATAAATTAAAACAATATTAGTGTAGAATAATAAATACAATAACTAATAACAGCTATAAGTGCTGTTTTGAATTATTATATCTATTTTACTATTATAAAAATTTCTGTCAAAATTGGCGAATGGCATCCTCGAAGCTCCAGAATTGTTAGAAGGCCTTTCCTTGTCGGCACCGTCACGGCTTCCACGCAAATCTCGCTTCAACATACTGGCGACCGGATTCAGTAGAACCAATCTCGGTCAAAATGCACCATTAAATCGGCTTATGAGAGAATTTAACAGTTTGTCAAAGTCTACTGAATTGGATTTGTTCGCGGATGGCATCCGCCAATTTAAAAAGTCTCTTTTATAGTTTTTGTATAGGTTATTTGTATTTATTTTAAATAAGACAGGTACTCATTAGTTCCTCTTTAGGTACTAGTTAGTTTTAAGTTATTTGTGCTTGTCTATTTCTGTCTTTGTTTTCATTTTAATTTTTTAATTTTTTCTTAGTTTTTTTTTTATATTTGGGAGTTACTCTTAGAAAAAATAAATGCTGTCATCACCTATAATTATAATAGCATTAGGCTAGAGCATTTAACATGATTATTATTCGTTGGTGTAAATGTTTATTATGTTGGTGATCTATAAATAAATAAATAAATAACTTAAATAAGTAACATATGAGTAACGTCGGTAAGTAACGACAGTCGGAGTACAGGCACAAATAATAAATCTCTTATATATAAATATTACATTCATATATTTTATCTTTTAATGCTTTATTTTTTAAATTCTAACAATTTTGAAAATATTATTGGAGTTACGGTCTAGGTATTGAACATAAATAATTAATAAAATTATACTCTGTGAAGTATTTTCAAATCTTCTAGTAACGCCATTTGCGCTTTCTGTATACGTTTATATAAGTGTGTTTAATTATATAATTTTTAAAATCTACTGGTTCATCGGATACTTTTGGTCTATGGTCGCTAAGCTATAAACAGAAACTTTATTAAAAGTTGACAGCCTTTCATTTGTTATTTCTACTACTGATTAGAGATCATATTAAGGTTTTGTGCGACAGAATTTACGTTGTGGTCAATATTTTCAGAAAGTACTGTAAATATACATACATACATACACTCACGCCTTTTTCCCATGGGGGTAGGCAGAGATTACGTCTTTCCACTTTCTACTGTAAATATACAAGGCCATAAAATCGAACTTCTGTACAATTTATGCTTTTTATCAGTATCTATATATAGAAAATAAATCTATAGATAAATTTATCCAGTTTATATATATATATATAAAAATGCGAAATATATATATATATATTTCGCAGTCTGTTTGTATGGTTTTCTGGAGATTACAACGTTTTGAATAATGAATACTCATTAGTATTATGTCATTACATGAAACTGAATAAACATAAGTCGGCGGCTTTTTTAGCTTATAGCAGCTTAAGTTTATAGTTTAATATTTGCAACGAAATTAAAATAAACTGTTTAATGTAAGTTTTTACCTGCACTAATTGCGAGGGCGGCCTTTTAAGTTGTGTCGTTTGATGTCAAACGATAAGTATAGATAATCTAATAGATTATTACCATTTCATGTTTTTCAAAGAATTTTCCGCGATACTTAACACACTTTTGCATGTGACAGTTAGCAAAACATTTATTTTACTACGAAATGTGGGTAGTGAAAATGACTGATTTGTATGCATTAACAGCTTCTTCGGGTGAGCTGAAACGTTGACCACGAAGGCTTTGCGCGATTCTAGGAACGTAAAAAAATCGTTACGGCCCAAGTCAGAGCTGTAAGGCAGATAGTCTAAAATTTGGACATTTTGGGTGCTCAAAAACATATTTGTGTGGCGGGCGGTGTGCGAACTTGCATTGTCATGGTGCAGTATCAGACGACGTCTTGGTTTGTTTTTTAGAAATTCGATGATGACAAGCAAACAGTGGTACCAGTCAGCGTTAACCGTCTTGTGATCCCCTTGTGACCCTTTGCCACAAAGGAAGCAACCATTTTTTTGAAGTGGTCCGCAAGCGTATGACCTTGGTCAGTTTTGACTCATCCTGGAAGACCCAGACAAAAGACTGCTGCTTAGAATCTGGATCGTAAGCATACATCCAGAACTCGTCACTACTAACCATATCATAAACGTGCTTTTACTCCCCTCGATTGAATCGCTACAAAGTTTTGCGGCACCAACCAAAAACGGGTTTTGGTCGTCGCTGAGCAACAAGAGATCAACTTTCTTCTTCGTGTAGGATTTTTTGGACAGTGCTCCCTTAAATGCCCACGGATGCCTCTATTTCACAGTATGTTACATCACGATCATTGAGGATTAGCTCCTCGATATTCTCTTGCGTCACGGCGGTTTTTAGACGACCTTCATGTGGCTTGTCATTGAGACTAGACTGCTCACGTTGAAATTCCAAATACCGTTCTATAGTCCTACTAGCTACACCGCTAAACACAGAAGTGATTTCCTTAAAGCACTGATATCGCGATAATCATATTTGAAAGTTGTAGAAAATTATCGCACGAAAATCGTCCTTAGACATTTCCATTTTCAGAACCGACTTGTTCGACCTTTGAATAGACGATGCAACAAAACTATTTAGCTGATCTAAAAACATTCTTTTGTTTTCTAATTCCAAATAAGGTGAAAAAGCAATATGATTTTTCTATAGTTGCTGTAGGTTGACACAACTTAAAAGGCAACTGTCATAACTTCAAACAAATATAAAATTTCTGAAGGTCCAATGAATATGAAAAACATAATCAGAGACACGAAATGTTTACTATTTACAAGAGATTTTGATGATAGCTGATATAAAATTATATTATTTAATTAAATTACGAATCGTAAATTCTGACATTAACACGGTTGTAATCTTTCTCCTTAAATTTTTGTTACTCAATAATATCCTCACATTGAAAGTTTCGAAAATCAACATATAAGTTATTTAAATAGTTTAGTAAACAAACAAAAACAAATGTTTGTGAGACTTTTTGTCCGACATTTCATTGAAAGTTCTAAAAACAGTGCTGATCTGATACCGAGATCAACTATTTTCAACCCAGTAAACTTAGAATCCGTGGTTGTGAATACTGGAAAATATCTGAAGGGAACTAGCATGTTTTAACATTTAAGAATGCGGCCGGTAAAATTGCAAAGTGTTATTTTTTCAAATTCAATTTGCTGTGCCCGTATAAATAACAGGGAACTATGTATATTTACTTTATAAACATTTTTACAACTCTGCGGTATTAAAGGAAAGAAACTTTATTTCTGTATATTACGTAAAAATACTTCCCGATTTTTTTTTATGGGAACCTGATTTCATATGAAGCATGGATGTCAGAAATATAGTTTTCCCTTTTATTCGTGTATGGGTACTTAGTTTATCGACCCCCGCATTTCTTTCGCACAGACTGAAACTCAATAACGACAAAATACTTCTTGTAACGCAGGGACCGTATTAATTTAAAACAAATAATGAGCGTCGGGATCGGGTTTTCCAGCATGGTTAGCTATGACCTAATCGCCCTAACATAGTTAGAGTAGGCCCGTGCCTCTCGGTAGGGACTTATATGAGCTGTGATGATCATGATGATTTTGATCCAAATGCCAAAATAAAAAATAGCAGACACGGACTACGTTTTAGTGAAAAATAAATTTAAATTTAAGAGGGTAACCCCGAGTATTGAATATGAATGCCTGTAAAAATGGTTTATCCTATTTAGATATCATCTCACGTATTTGGTTTTTCAGTCAACAAAATCAGTAATACCCACATTGTTTGTTCTCAAAACATTGAAGATTTATTACTTATTCATAAAAAATGTGTAAGTCTATGACACACATTTACCACAAGATACAGAAGATTTAATCAAACATGTTATTATAACCTTTCCATTCCTAAATTATTATTACGATAACAGTTTGCTGTTTAGTACTCGTAAATGACCAAGTTTAATTTAATATGCCTATAGATAGATACGCTATAGTTTTAACGTACAATTACGTAACTTGTAAATAATTTATCAATCCGTCTGGTTTATACAGAGTGATTATTGACGAAGTGCACATATGAAAATGGGTGAAACTAGACTTGTTTTTATCGACAGAAAACATATTTAAAAAATTCAAAATAATTTTTTAGGAGTTATGATTTTTTTTTATTGTTCAAGTCGCAATTGGGTATCCCATGCAAAGAAATTCTTATAACTTTAGTCCTGTATAAGGTAGCAAGCCAAAACAAAGACTAATGTGATACTTAAAAACTGGCGGAGATAATTGGCTAGTAGTTTTGGACAAAAAACATCAAAAATTATGAAAAATAAAGGATTATTTCCGAAAAAACTGATATTTTTAATTTTAAAAAGCTTAAAAACATAACTCCTTAAAATGTTTTTTTAAATATGTTTTTCTGTTGGTAAAAATAAGTCTAATCTCACCTATATTCATATGTGCACTTCGTCAAGAATCACACTGTTTTGCAGCTACAAGATAAAATATAATATTTTTGTAAATAATATTTTTGTCTAGAAAAATAGTACAATATTTTTGTAGTATCAAATCGAATGTGGCTTGAAGTAATTGATGGTAATTTAACAACGTCCAGGAGACCTATTTTTGAATTACATATGCGACTTCGTAATCACCACTGACTAAATAGTCAGCGATGACTTTGAGGTTAGGGATTCCTAAACATCCAATTTTTGAAAGTCGATCGCAGAGCTGCTAACATAGATAAAGTACACACATATGTAAGGGTTCGGTTCCACGCAGAATGTAGGCGCTGCCGGTTATTGCCGGCTTAACCATTATGGTCAGACTCTTGTCAATATGTTCTCTAAACAAAACACAGATAACATTTCCACAATTATGACTTGATTACGAGTGGGTGAGGGCACTCATAATGAAATCACATCCGTGACTAAGGTAGTCACATAAGTGATATTCAAAAATAAGAATTATTTACAATCGCTGATTATTAGTCATATCGGTGATTTCGAAGTCGCATACGTAATTCAAAATTAGGTCTCCAATGCAAAGATGAGAATGGCAAAGCTAAATTGCACGTTCCAAAATTAAATTCATACAGAAATTATTATTTTATTTTATTTTATTTTATTTTTATTTTATTTGGGGGGCTTACAGTATCTTATGAAAGTAATATATTATACAAACAGTTGACAAAGACCAATTACAAGTCTCCACCGCTAGATTATAAATTATGTTAAAATATAATTCAAACATTTTTTCCAGTAGGCACCTATTAGTGTATACATATTTACTTATGAAACCTAATCTATATAATTATAAAACTAAATTTGTATCATTCGGGCATCATTTATATCATATACTTAAAGTCGATACTTTACTAACAAAACAAAACAAGTCTAAGTTCTCAGGGTCGTTCTTGCACATACTATTAAATTGCTTAAATACTCTAACGAAGTAGGAGTTCCTACGATATAGTGTACGTGCATGCGGAACATGAAGGATATTTCTGGGGCGAGAATAACGAGGTGGGACATTATCTAACTTTTGTAACTTTTTGACTTCAGGAATTCTATTTTCGTATCCGGAATTATGAATGAAGACAATAAACCTTTTATTTTGATTTAATCCTTTTATAATTTTCAAATTAATGACGTTTCTTTCTCATTTGTATCACTTGCGCAACTACTAAGTGATTTTAATAAGCACAAGCAACAAAAATTAAGTGTGTCAAAGTCAAGAATAGCTAAAAATTAGGTAATAAAATCGTCGTGTTTTGCAACTTATTTAAGTATTATATTACGGTTCTATTTATTTATTAATTATCTTTATTGTTCATCTTAGGCGGATGTACTGCTAGTATTAAGCCAGATGACAGCCGAGCGACACTTGTGTCCGGCGGCCCAGCGTGTTTGTGTCGATTGAAAATAATCTACCCTTTGCAATATTTTGTTCACCTGAATAAATACATAACAAACTTCATGTAAGTCTTCCTTTTGAAAATTTAACTATTCCATGTAACTACAACAGGACATTTTTATTTAGTTAAGTGTTCTATTGCGCCAGGACATATTAAATGTTATGTTTGCGAACTCCATTCAATCTACTGTAATCATGCACCCAACAGTTGTAACAAGGCGCTATATTTTACTCCTTGCCTCCTGGCTGGCTGCCTTGATCATTTTAAAAGGTGTACGTCAACGTGAGCTGATTGACAATTTTGACATCACTCGAACTATCATTTGCTGTGCATATATATGAAATTAGAACGAAATTACAAATAAATATTAATAGAAATAATTACAACTCTCAGAGCAATAATAAAATATATTATATAACGTTACGAAGGCACTTATGTAAGTAGCTGAATATTTAAAGTATTGTATTAGCTTGTTAATTGTGTAATTGTTTCAGTGTGCCTTTAATATTATACCTATTATACTAAATAACATATTAAGTGACTATTGGTGCCTTTCTTTTACCAACCCGAGTCACCCTGTCACAACCATGTGTCACACTGGCGCCTCAACCTGGTCGAACCCACAACTCACAAAAGCGATTTCCGGAGTGAATATAAGTGCCATAGTAGGCATCCTGCTACGAAACCATCTCGCCAGCCAACAGTCGACGACAGTCAACGGAAACCAAGAATCAAGATTCGTATTTTGACACTTTCAACTAATTTATATTTCCATTTAATTTATATTTACCTTTTATATTTTAATTGCTTAATTTAAAAAAGCTTACCTACCTTATAATTTAAGTGGCCAATTACGTATTTAGAATCCATTCATTTCTCGTCCTTAAAATTTTACTGGTCACTAAACCGTACTAGTCACTTTGAATTTAAACAAAACAATATTTACAATTTTACAACATTTATTAAGTTATAGCAATGAATTCACAATTACTAAATAAACCAGAACTAATTTATGAACTCGGCCTCCGCTCCATTGACATCCCCACAGGATCAACCGCTGACGATTTACGCAATTTATTGAATCCTTTATTAAGTTCCGATACTTCAATGCTTCAAAGTCCTTTACCAATAGAACGTGATCTTGAAGAAATAAAAAAGATCCTTCTCATTATATCATCACGTTTACAAACACATTCTTCTACTATTTCTCACCAAGAAAAATTACAAACTTATTTCATACACATCTCAGCTCGTTTAAATAGAATTGAGTTATCTACTGAACTACCACTGGACATTATAGAAAACTTTCATAATATCAATGAAAATTTTTCTCAATGTCAAACAAAATTCAAACTGATGACAACTACCACAACCAACAGTCATTCACCTACTTCTACCCTTCAACAAAACCAAATACACAATTTCGAACTTCTTGTAACAAAAATATCTCAACAGAATATATCACATGATTTGAAAAAGTTTTCATTTAAACCCGACACATGTCCGAAACTTTTTATTGATAGTATTGAAGAATTTGCACTTTCAAAAAATATTAATCAAAATCAATTACATGCCGAAATTATAAACATATTATCAGGAATTCCATTAGCGTGGTATAAAGCGCGTAAATCAGTATTAACTGACTGGAATTTATTTAAAACCCAATTCATTAAAGATTTTAAAATTTTTGATTATGACTACAAACTAAAGAAAACCATTGATTCGCGTAAACAAAAACCGAATGAAAGAATCATTTACTATTTTTCGGCAATGCAATCTTTATTTCAAAAATTACATGAACCATTAACCGAAAAAGAACAAATTGAAATTCTTCGTCGTAATATGAGTCCAAGTTTTAGTTCCCGATTACTCCAATCGGATATAATGTCACTTGACAAACTTTTAACTTCGTGCCAATGGTATGAAAGCTGTAATTACAACAATGAATTTCAACAGATTTCTTTACAAACATCGATGAATTTTAATCAAAACAACCAACCATCAACACCCAAAATTCCGTACATACCACCATTCCCATTTAATGAACAATCAAGTAACATTAATTCTGTTTTATCTACTCAATCTACTATACGGTTTTCCTGTCCTCGTTGCCGTACTAATGAACATAATTTGGAAAGTTGCACTAAAACTGATATTGTTTGTTTCCGTTGTGGAAAAAAGGATGTAACTTATTCTAAATGTCCAAATTGTAAAAATCATAAACCAAAAAAACGAATAAAAGAGAAAAGTAATACCATACCTAAAACTACTAAAGATGAATGGAATACATGGCTTGAAAAGGTTAAATTATTTTTTAATTCTTATAAAACATCAACTAAATTATTCGATAAGCCTTTACAAGACAACCGACCTTACATCACAATCACAACTAATAATTTATCCATATGTGGATTATTAGACAGCGGCAGCGCAATAACTATTTTAGGAAATGAATCCCATAAATTATTATTAAAACATGATTTTATACTCAACCCAAAACATACAATTACCGGTACTGTTGCAAATGGGCAATCTATAAATTCTATAGGTACTATTGAATTACCAGTACATTTTAAAAATAAATTTGCAATTTTAACTGCTCATGTGATACCATCTGTAAAGCAACCATTTATATTAGGAATAGACTTTTGGAAATTATTTAACCTTGCTCCCGATATTCTTCAAAACCTTTCTCAATCCAATTCTGATAACAAAACATTTATTATAAACAATAATAATAAACAAGTTACTCATTACGAGACATTATCCGAATCCCAACGATTTATCTCTGATTCAGTTATTCAACAATTTGAAATATCTACTAACAACTTACAATTAGGTAAAACTCATTTAATAGAACACCATATTGATACTGGTGATCATCCTCCAATTAGACAGCGCTGTTATAGACTTTCACCTGCCAAACAGGAAGCTTTATGTTTAGAAGTTGATAACATGTTAAAATTAGATGTTATAGAACAGTGTGAGAGCCCCTGGCTTAACCCTGTTCTAATAACTCCCAAAAAAGATGGAACATGGCGTTTTTGCATAGATAGCAGAAAATTAAATTCCATTACTAAAAAAGACGCATATAAACTTCCGTTCATATCTGACATATTAGATAAATTAAAAAATGCAAAATTTTTATCTTCTATTGACATCGCTAAAGCCTTTTGGGAAATTCCATTAAAAATATCCGACAGACCCAAGACTGCCTTCCATGTACCAGGTCGTGGTATGTATCAGTTTAAGGTCATGCCCTTGGATTAACCAACGCTCCAGCTACTCAACAACGATTTATGGATAGTCTTTTCTCGTCTGAGAGCCTAGATAATTCAGTATTTACATACTTAGATGACATAATAATAATTAGCGAAACATTTGACCATCACATTTCACTACTTACTAAAGTCTTACAAAAATTAATAAATGCACAAATAACCGTAAATTTTTCAAAATGTTCATTTTTTCGTAAAGAATTAAAATATTTGGGTTATATTGTCAACGAGCACGGTCTGCAAACTGATCCTGATAAAGTAAAAGCTATCCTAGACATTCCTCCACCCACTACGTCTAGAGAAGTCAAAAAATTTTTAGGAACTGCAAGCTGGTATAGACGTTTCATTCCTAATTTCAGTTCTCTCATAGCACCACTTACAAAGCTTACCTCTACTTCAAAAAAATCACCTCCCTTCAAATGGTCTTCTGAAAGTGATCGCGCATTTAAAATTATCAAAGAAGCATTAGTTTCTACTCCCGTTCTTGCATGCCCTGATTTCTCCAAACCTTTTGCTGTACATTGCGACGCTTCCAGCTTTGGAATAGGTGCAATGCTTACCCAAGAAATTAATGGAATAGAAAAACCCATAGCTTATATGAGCAGATCTTTAACTAAACCACAAAAAAATTACTCCATTACTGAAAGAGAACTTTTAAGCATCATTTTAGCTCTTGAACACTGGCGTTGTTATCTTGACAATGGCCAAAAGTTCACTATATTTACTGACCATTCAGCCTTACAATGGTTTTTAAATTTAGACAGTCCAAGCGGTCGTCTAGCTCGTTGGACTATTCGTTTATCAGCATTTAATTTTGATATTAAACACAAACGTGGCAAAGAACATTTGATTCCAGACGCACTATCTCGTTCCGTTCCGATTAGTCTCATAAATTCAAATACATGTGATGAATGGTATCTTTCCCTTTTTTCAAAATGTAGTAACAACCCTAGCTCAACTCCAGATTACATTATTAAAAACAATAAATTATATAAATACTCTTTAACCAATTCTCTTCTACAATCTGAATATAACTGGAAAGAAGTCATTCCTTCAGAATTTAGAACTTCTATTATCACCGATAATCATTCTAAACCTACCTGTGCCCATTTTGGGATTTTCAAAACATATCAGCGCCTTAAATTGAAATACTTTTGGCCTGGCATGTATAAAGATGTTTCAAACTTTATTTCAAAATGTGAAACATGTATGGCATATAAGCACCAAAATCAGTTAACAATTGGATTAATGGGTAAACCTAAAATCTGTTCCCGACCTTTCCAATGTATATCCATTGATTTAATTGGCCCCCTTCCGACTACTCGCAAGCATAATAGATTCATTTTTGTAGTAACGTGTTGTTTCTCGAAATATTGTCTTTTATTCTCTATTAAAAACGCTACTTCCTCGGTTATTAAACATATTTTAGAAAATTTAGTCTTTATGACCTATGGTATACCAGAGACAATAATTTTAGACAACGGTCCACAATTCATTAGCCACGAACTGACTGAACTTTTTTCATTATACAAAATTCCAAAAATACATTATACGCCTCGTTATTGCCCACAGGTTAATACAGTAGAACGTTACAATAAAACAATCATTACTGCTATCTCTTCCTTTGTTCAGGATGACCATAGAAGTTGGGATATTAACTTGCACAAGATTCAGTTTGCTATAAATACATCCGTTAATGAATCTACTAAATTTACACCGGCTTTTCTTAATTTTGGCCGTGAACTTGTAACATGTGGTTCAGTTTATTGTAATAATGATACATCTGAGGATATTATATTTGCTCCCCGCAGTGAATTTGCGGAAAATATCGGTCTGTTAAGTTCTATTTTTTCTTTAGTACAAACTCGTCTTTGGCGAGCTCACCAATTATATGCTTCATCCTATAATAAACATCACCGACACTTAGAGTTCAACGAGGGTGATTTAGTCTGGAAACATAATTATACAATAAGTTCTTCAGACAAATATCATTCAGCCAAATTATCTCCAAAATTCACAAAATGTATAATCAGTAAGAAAATATCGCCACTTATTTATGATCTTATTAATCTAAATAAAAAGCCTTTGGGCCGCTGGCATATCAGAGACCTTAAACCATTTAAGACTTAAATTTATTTCTTATCGTTCGTATGTATTACTTTTCTCTCAAAGTAACTTAATTTTTATTTTTTTATTTACTATTCATTATCACTCACTTCATCATCATAGACCTACGCTTGTCTATTATATGACATAGGTCTCATTATCACTTAATAATTTAAACTATTATTTTCTTATACACATATCTTAAAATACTTTGCAACCATATAGTCTTCATGGAAGACCTAATTATTTGCACTGTCTTCATTGGAGACATACACTTATTTAACCAGCTTTCATAGAAAACATTTATCTCCACTTAGTCTTTACAAAAGACATTACACCCTATTTTCGTATACATATTTTTAACATTTTTTTTATTGTATGCATATCGTATTATTGTTGCATATACGATAACTATGTTTAGTCTTTATTAGTCTTCGTATAAGGCATGTTATTTAGATACTACCTCAGCGGATTGTGACTGAATAAATAAGCCTTCACTAATGATCATCCAGCGGATAGTGACTGGTAAAATAAGCCTTCACCAATTGGAAGAATCGGATTTGAGTACACCAACCGATTTTGGGTACTCTAATATTTGGAGTCTAGTTGGTCCATTAAATCAACTATGACCATGAATGGATGAATGATTGATTGAAGTATGATTAGCAGATATGAAAGGAAACCGATCTTCTTCTCATTATACCATGTTCATCTCATCTTTACATTTTTCTTATATCTAATTAGTACGTAGTTTTTTTTTAAAGTCACTTATATGTTCGTTCTTTAGAAAAAATCCTTCCATGTTCTCAGGATTTTTTCTTCCAAGGGAGAGCGGGTATTGTAACAAGGCGCTATATTTTACTCCTTGCCTCCTGGCTGGCTGCCTTGATCATTTTAAAAGGTGTACGTCAAACGTGAGCTGATTGACAATTTTGACATCACTCGAACTATCATTTGCTGTGCATATATATATGAAATAGAACGAAATTACAAATAAATATTAATAGAAATAATTACAACTCTCAGAGCAATAATAAAATTATATTATATAACGTTACGAAGGCACTTATGTAAGTAGCTGAATATCTTTAAAGTATTTGTATTAGCTGTAATTGTGTTAATTTTGTATGTGATTTATTGTTTCAGTGTGCCTTTAATTTATACCTATTATACTAAATATACATATTAAGTGACTATTGGTGCCTTTCTTTTACCAACCCGAGTCACCCTGTCACAACCATGTGTCACACAGTATTCCTTGCATCATGCTTCTTCGAGCATAATTACCATATTACAAACTTACCTAACATATATCCATTGATTTGTAGGTTATCTTCGTATTTGTCTAATTACTTATAAATATGAAATTTGTGGGGAAGTTATCACTTTAATTTCACAATATATAAAGTAAGAAAGTTATTTAGTGGTACAATGTTCGACGGAATTCCATATATAACTTTGTTATTGTCATTTGAACATTGCCCTTTACTTTTATTCGACCATTTTTTGTTTTTTTAAAGAATAGTAGTCACTTCGAGACTAAAATCCAAATATATGCTCGGATTAAAATATTGCCAACACTCGGCTGTCAAATCACCTAGGTAGTTATACCTAGGTGAATTAACAGTCAAGTGTCGCCCGTATTGTCCATACCTACTGCAACAAAACCATGCAATCAAGCTAGCAGACTGCCCATCAGCGCTTAACTTAAAATCGACTGAATATATGTAAGTCGTATGTAATTCTCGCAGGCTTAAAGTGTTAAAGTGTACCCCTTATAAAATATAAAACAGAAAGTAAATATTGATATTTTGCCTTTCGACTCTTATTAGGCTAGCAATATAGTAGGAGACGGTTCAAAACCCCTGTTTTGTGGTTTCCACACCGTTGATACAGATGTATGCCCAGCAAATGATATTCCTTGGTTGAGATGATGATGGTAATATTTTACATTTCTTTACAGTAAAATATTAATAATAAATAAATTATAATACTTCTTAAATACCTGTTTATAATTTTAGGTCGGACTACTTAACTGTCCTGTGTATTTGTTAGACAAGGGCTTGGAAGGGTAGACTTTAACAAATTTCGTGCAATTTTAAATAATTGATGAAAACCGTATCATACAGATTATTCAATTTCAACTACGCATCTTATAAATAGAAGTCATTCTTCTTATAACGAAGCAGCTTCACCAAAAGCAAATGTTAGACTAAGGCTGTCGGACACAATCTGCCACACTGTATTTAATCTAAGAAGTTATTGTACAAAATATTTTATCTCAAAAATGAACATTGATAATTATTATTTTAAAATTAAAAATAGTCTTATCATACATAACATATCTCGTGTGAGATTAGTAGGTCAGTAAGTATAAATAAGAGTGTTTATTATGTAATTAAATAAGCCCGCCGTGTTGCTAAAAATAAATTAAAATGTGATGAAAGAACATAAATCTGTAACCGGGGTCGTGGTTTCTAAGATTGTGAAGATTTTAACATAAATTGCGAAGATTTACAAGACAGATTATTATGAAATTTCTTATGATAATTATTTATTTAATTATTTATTGAGGTAACAACCAAGAAAATATCAACAAATATACACACACAGAGTTTTTGTATATTTAAAGTACCATTATTTGTGTTATAACCATTATTGCAGATTGTACAAATATGTGATGGAAACCATATAAAGAAAAATAAAAAAAGACTAATCTATAGTTTGTGGAAACAGTTACTTGCAAGATTATTTTTGAATACCCCCAAGGAGTCATAAAATATATCTATACCGTATTGCAGTTTATTATAAAAATTACAAGAACGCTACGATAATTTATCCGACAGTACGGAACAAAAAAAGTGCCTTTTGAAAGTAAGGAAGTCCTGGGCACTCTAATATTGATTCTTCGTAAAAGTTCGGCCAAGTCAATATTACTATGAATAATTTTGTACAAAAATACTCCATTTAGAAAATTACACCAGGAAACTATCAGTTGTAAATTGTGCCTGTTTGCACTATTCACGTAATCATTGTAATGCTGGCCTTGGATTTAATGAATTCCTGTGGACAGAATACTGGGAACTCCATACAAGACACCCGAATGCGAAAACGCTAGTACGTATATGTTATAAAATATTTTGAATGTTTTGTTATTACTAAAAGGCTTTCCCCAGGCGAAGAATCATGCCTAATTGCTTACAAGCTTTCACTAGCCTGTTGTCTATATGGAAATTGAAATGGAACCTCGAATCCATTGGTATCCCTAAATCACGAATAGAATATACACGAGTCACATTCTGAAAATGTAGTTACAAGGTATAGGATTATTTTTACGGGTGAAAATTATTACTAAGCACTTGTCTGAATTCAAGGGTAAACAATTATACCTACAAAAATACTCAATACGTTGCTGGTCTAGTTGTAACCTAAGACAATCTTCGAGCATTCTGATTGTTCTATATATGTTTGTATCATCCACGTACATAAGATAATGAGAATTTTCAAAACAAGAGCTAATGTCGTTTCTGTACAACGAGAATAAAAAAGGTCCTAGATGAGATCCCTGAGGAACGCCTGTTGGTATATTTAGGAATTTCGATTGGTAGCTTTTGAGTGCTCCAGCTTGACTACGGTTATAGGAATCTATCCATCTCAACAGATTGTCATGAATACCGACCCTTAAACGCTTCTTTATAAGTATGGAATTATTTATTTTATAAAAAGCCTGAAAATCTGAGGAAAGACACAGAGCTGTTTTGTCGAAGACACAGAATCGATAAGAACGGCAAAATTAATTCTGAGATCCGAGACCTACCTCGGACGTCCTAACGTAGGATAATTTTTACCAAGTGAAAATATCTTAATTTATGATGCGTATAACGCAAGCGATAATGCCAGTGTAATATAATAAATAAATATAGGAACAGAATAAGCCTTGTAATGGTTATTATTTCTAGCCAAACCTTTCAACTTGTTGAAGTTACCACAAATACTTTAAGCGCAGGATCTAGCGTAATTAATATAATAGCGTCAGTAATTTTCTTCAGTTGCAATCTATTTAACAGAATACATTCGTCCGATGCGGGCGAAATTCGGACCGACCTAACTTACACAGAACTGATCGAAGCGTTCACAGCACAGTATTTGAGCGTTCAAAGTTAAGCATTATGCCCCGCAGGTAATATTTCTTTAATAGTTTGATTCAGATTAATACGTCAGCCTCCTCTTCAGGTTTCGCGTCAGGGGAACTAGGCATGTATGTACATACATATTATTGCCAGTCTATAACTACCCACTTATTATACCTTACTGGTATCTATATTAAGTTGTAGCATATTAGCAACAAGACAAAATAGAATTAGTTTAGTGATTTCATTAGTATGTATTCATTAGTATTTTATTTATTTTATTCAGTCTACTTTTTTATGTCTTTCATATGGTCATAAATAAAAACATACAGCATAGGACTTCAGGAAGTTTATATTCAATTCCCTTTAACAGGTTTTGATTAAGGTTAAGAGTACATTGGTTAAGGTTAAACGTAAAATTATTATCCATAATATTCTCTTAACAAAGAACAGAATTAGGTATGTAATTAGATTTATAAAATAATATGAATAGTACTAGTAATAGCAGCACCTTAAGTCCAGTCATGGTAATATTTTGTCGCAGAAGCAGTGAAAATAGATATGAATTTATGAGACCTTTGCTGTTACGAAAATGGAGCTGTCTCATATCGACTACCAACTTTAGCTGGACAGTTTCAGAATCCGAAATCTCTGCAGAATAATTATTTCTGGAGTGGAAAGTTTCATGAAACTAAATTTATATTCTTTCTTTGAAATAGGCGTTAAATGTATATAAAAGAGAAACACAAAAATCATTCCCTCTATCTCTAATAGTTAACGCATTAAGGTGAAATTATGATCAATAGTAATCAATTATATCTAGAAAGACGACGCAGAAACTACGACGCCACAACTGTTCATTAATTGGGTAGGTAAGTAGTAAATATGATTTCGTTCGAGGCTCTTTTAATAATAAAAGCTATTGCTTCCCCTTTTACCCATTCTTAATCGCATTTTGGGGGACAAATACTGTCGAAAACGTAAAATAAAAAATAACTATATTTCAGATTATAATCCTGGACAATTTTAACTATCACGTTATATATATATTGAATTTGTTGTTATATTTAATTCAATACACTGTAAAATCACTCTAAAGTTAGGCAATTATAGTTTTAATGCTCACTACTTTCGAGTCTAACATCACTCAGATTTATTATTTTAAATTCAACATTTTAGTGACACAGCAAATGATGTAAATGGGATTTTCAAGCATTTTGTCAGTTTTATATAAAAATATTGTATAATATTGGAATAGAATTATTCTATGATAAAATAGAAGGATTTAATTTTTTTTTTATTTATTGGACTAGTAATATAAATCGATACTCAACGAGGTAATTCTCAAATTTCGAGAAAAGTCATCGAGCAGCTTTTAATATGTAGTATCTAAAATTGTTTTGAACAGACTTTTCTATTGTTGGTATCAATGATTTACAATTGCCATTAACTTAATGACATTGCGTTAATAATACCTTTTTGAAAATCTGCTAGAAAATCTAGCACGAAATATATGGACAATATAATAATACATTTATTTTATCTCAGTATCTACAAAATTAATAAATACAATCAACCAATATAGAGTCAATAGAAATTTAAATATATCATATGCAAAGGCTAAGTGAAGGTTAAATGTGAGATTCAGATAAATTCAATGAACTCCATAAATTATTAAAGAATTAGCTGGGTGTTATTCATAAAAATTGTACATTTCCTACTTTCCCCGCGTCCAGTTTGATTATTTTCAATTTATTATTTCAATATAAGTAAAACTTTGTCCTTAACACTTCTGAAAAGTTAGCACTACAATTTATATTGAGTAAAATATTACTAAAGAATGTGTATAAATTCTTTTAATCAACATTTTAACATTGTGGCTGCAGAAATGTCATAAAGAAGTTGATGTCCCTCTTTACTTAACTGGTAGTCAAAATTGTATAAAAAAATACGCCTTGTGTTAATGTACAATTTCTTTCTTTGTTATATTATTCTTCGTTAACATAATTATATTATTAAAAAATAATGTTAAAAAAATATGTAATTCATAATATTCGTAATATTTAATGAATGTCCAATATTAGATTCATCTCCGTTATTCTTCTCGGTTATTGTGTTTAAAAAAAAAGCCATTGATTTGGGAATAAAATTAGTAACTGGCAACATTCCACAACAAATGCATAAACAGGTGGCGCAGTTGTCGACTCGCCATTTTGATATTTCGTCCAGTGTTTGCGATTGGTTTGTATCATTTGAAATACACATTTAATTGGAAAAATTGTTTTTCCGGTTTATCGGACTTGGGTAAATATTTTTCTAATTCTATTTTACTATGTGTAAAGGATTGTGGTAGCCGAAATGAGATAAAAAGATATAATTATTTGAAATGATATGATGTCGGCTCCATTGAATAGTTTATAGGTTAGAAACGTGCTTAAAATTCATATACGTTATTTTTCCGTTACGTTTTTCTGTTATGTAACAGATATGAAAAGGCAAAGCAGCGTACAGAATAAACTGAATTATTTTTATACTGATGCTTAACTACGAGTACTGCGATGTTTTTGTTATTTATAGATTAAAAAAACATAGATATTACTTAGCACGCTTCATATTGCCCTCTTTTACTTAGTAATAATTTTTCATTATTAATTATAATAATCAGTTTCACAATCCACATCAATGTCATAAATGTAATGTCTGTCAGTAAAGTAAGCTAAAATTGTGTGTTTGTGTAGTCTATGTATGTAATAACATTATATCACCTTTTCAATAAATGCTAAAGCTACCGCTTTATATCTATATCAAATTTACAAATCTGTTATAAGTATAATAAAGCTGACGACTCCGTTAGGCGGTACGTCTGTAATGTGTTTAATTTTGTTTTAGAAAAATGCCTTTAACACCAGCTCACCACACACACAACAAACCCTTTCTATGGACAACTACTACATATTATAATAACTCATTTTATGATTTCTAAAATATTGTGTCTCCGGACTGAAAGAGATTGTACATGAGACAGGAAATTCTAGTGTGTAGTAATTTGTACATTATGTAACTTTTAGTTATTATATATACCCAGGCAAAACCGGGACGATCCACTAATTTATACGTATTTTATTTTATGCGTGTTGTGAAATAGACCTAACAATTCATATCTGTTATCCTCTCTGTCATATAAGATTTATCTTCATATCCGTTACGTACAATTATTATGAATAACACCCAGCTACGTTATTATTTAACCACTTTGACGGAAAGCCGACAGACTGACAGCGCTGTCAGTCTGTCAGCTATCCGTTTCATTTTTTCACAAATCGCTCAATATTCTGAATACTTATTCTTAGAGCAATATTCAAACATGTGAAAAAGAATACTATAGGCTTACTGAGATTTAAAATACATGACACATATTTCACATGTTTTCAATCAAATTTTCCTTTTCACGTTACTAAATGTTATTAAAGTTTTAATGTAAAATCATTCTAACATGCAATCTGATGATAAGTGGAAGTGAAATCTAAATCCGAAAATTCTTAAAGTAGTAGATGCTGTATTAGATTTAATGCCTATTTAAAAAAAATACATTGTAATTAATAGAGAAGTGCTGAGTCACATTTTTAATTGTATTCCAGAGAAATAAATAACTTGACTTTTATAACATATTTCTAATTACATTATATCTAATATAAATTTCACGTGCTAAATGAATTCTTAGACCAGGTACGAAATTGGAAATGTAATAAGACGGAGAAACCATGGGAGTGGTGAGTAGTAAAACTATATTTACTACACTTCCCTGACCTTTAGTAATTAGTTGTTTAAGAAGTTCTGTTTCTATTAGTTATATTACGAGACTATTTTACGAATACATTTTGTATAACTTTTTGAATAAAATGTTTTAGACTGATTTTAAATTTATTTCATTTCTGTTCACCGAATTATTCATTTATTACAAATATATTATATAATGTTTGTTTCAATTCTCAACACTTAAAAACATATGTATAACCTATTTTGTTCTAAATAAAATGATACATAGATAAGTCACATTTGTGATTTTTTAACACATTAATCAATTCTAGTTTGAGGTATAAAACAGCTCACTTGCTTATTTTTTCAAAATACGTTACTTGGTTAACTAATTGCTACAAATTTACATTACTCAAAGAAACTATGATTAGTGAATATACCCAGTAACAGTTTCACTACCTTTCTTATCCTTGAAAGCCAGCAATTTCAACACTATTGTTTAACGGCTGAAATAGGTACGATGAAGGTACTCAAGCAAGATCGTGGTATTATCCCCCACTCGTGACGACATAGTCCAAATAAGTTAAGGCGAATACAAAAAAGGTGGCACTAGCCCAAAGCATAATAAAGGAGTTGCGAGGTCAATCTTAAGTGAACTCTGAATGGTAGCGAGGGATTCAATCCCGATTCAAAATATTCCCCAAGTACACTATCTCTTTTCTACACACTATCATATTGATTATTAGTCATTTTTTTTGGCTTTGTCATTAGACAGTATTTTTTTTTTGCCATTTGAACTCCAAATTTTAAAATCGAGCTCATCTACTAATATAAAAATAAGTCGGGTTTTCCTTTCTGACGCTATAACTCCAGAACGCACGAACCGATTTTCACGGTTTTGCATTCGTTGGAAAGGTCAGGTCCGTGAGGTTTATAGCAAAGAAAATTCAGGAAAAATTTCCTTATCTATAAAATAATTTGGAACAAAAAACTGCCACTTTACAAATCTTTTTGAGATGACGAAGTCTGTCGGGTCCGCTAGTTTATTATATATTAGAATGGAACTGCGTAGGTAATAGACCTCTTTTTATAAAAGATATCGGACACGTCATATATTCGCACATATTATTTTTGATTCATATTTATTTTGATAATTAAGCATAATTGAATTAATAGTTCAGAAATTTTGAATTTATTCTTATAATCAATATTCGCTTATTAATGAATTAGTCCAATATTATTTACTGAAGATGCTAACGGGATTAAACTTATTGGTTTGAACCGAAGTTGCAAGCCACACGACGGAACTAAGTTCTAGTTGTTTCATTACAACCTTCATATAATTTAAATTACTTTTATTGACATAGTAACATAGCAACATTGTATACATCTCTTCTATAAACCAAATCAGTGGACCACTGAGGACAATTAGTAGCAATTTGAAGAATGTGCCCTGCCTAGCTTTCAACCAATTTGTACTCATAAAGACAACGTAGATGCCGCCGACTCGTCGCCACACATGATACAACAATCAAACACGTCGCCTTATACACAACTCGATCCTCCGAATGATAAATATACTCGCAGTGAGTGAATATGCTGGTATCGTTTTGCATGTGGTCAATAGTTGGGTCGGGCAATTGGAAGCAATTGGATTGAGTCACAGTATTTTATTGATCTATTCTAAGTATATAATCTAATAAGAGGAGTTTGAATAAAGAACATATACAGTTAATAACAAAGTTTGTCCTATTAACATCTGCAGGTAACGCAGTTGTTATAATCAAATACTTTAAATAAGAAATTACAACGACATCTTAGACGAAACAAAACAAATAATGCAGAAAATAACATAGGTACTATGATAGATACTACCTTTCACTTTACCTATAGGTACTATTATAGATTATATTACTTTACTATTGTTATAATTTGATATTACTTTATTACGATTAAATTACTATGATTATATGTGTGAAGTGTATGTCTATGTTTGTGTATGTTTGTTTGTTACAACTAAGACATACTATTTGAGAACCAGAGGGTCTAGACAAGATGCCTTTCTATTTTCGTAATCGCATCGCTAAAATAAAAAATGTATATAACCGATCGCTGTATAAATATAACCGATCGCTTGACTTTTCGAGTGGTTAATATGTCATTGCATTCGTTATAAAATGCAATTTGTGTTCTTAGCTAGTAGTTCACTTAACTCGGATAGTTTGTGTTTAGGAAGCAGCATTTTTAGGCATCTGCCTCACTAACATTTGACAATGAAACCTGGGGTAATATGTAAGCTCAAAGTCACTATGTCCGTCCTGTGGCTGGAATGATGCATAAGAACCAAATCCTCAAATGGATAGCATATATATCAATACTAGTATCAATATAATCTTCATATGTGTTATAAAGTTACAAGTTAATCTCCAACCAAAAGTGCACCCTGCGAACCAAAATACGAAGCTCTAGCGACCCCCACGAGCCTACACTTTTTTTATTCAGGCGGAGGAAATGCCTATTCCCGGGAGAAAGTTGTTGATCCCCGGCGCACTATCCCTGCTCCGGGGGAGGGAAGGAAGGGGAGTGTGGGGCTCGCACTCACTAAAAACTCCGCCGTGTTCCTTTTTCTCATTTTGCCGGAAGTCGCGAGGACCACCAATGGTATAACTTCATCGCGACTCCAGCGATGTAGACCCGTGAGGGCCCCGTCTCTCTTTGTAAAAAGCGCGCGGGAACACTGCGCGCGCCTATTCGGGCCATCAGTGGCAATGGATTCCCCAATCCACTGCCACAGCTCTTTGTGCACGAATCGATGGTACTTACTGTGGGGGCAGTTGGCGGATCTTGTTTACCCTTCTGCTCCCGGTTCTCCTTCGATGAATGACCATATCGGCGACTGCCTCCCGGTTATCCTTCGACGAACGACCGTATCGGCGACTGCCTCTCGGTCTTTCTCCGCCTTTTCTTTTTGTGCCATAACGGTCTCAGCATAAAGACCCATGGCCGTCCAACTCTCCTGATCTTCAACCATTCGTTTGACCACAGCTTGGAGGGAAAGATCCGTCCCAGTTGCTGCCGTAAATCTATTACGCTCCGCTATCCAAGCTGTGCAGCTTTCAAGCACGTGTTGGGCATCCTTATCGTCTCACTCTTCGTAATGGTGACACCTGGCTGTGGGCTTCCCTCCGGCGATTCGACACAGATAGCCCCCGAAGCTACCATGCCCCGAGAGTGTCTATGTCAGGCGAAACGTCAGAACAACATGTTACCGGGCCACCCACTGCGGGAGGATAGGTCGTATTGATGTCGAAAGCTTAGTTTCAAAGAAAGATACCGTTAGAATTTTCTATACAATATATTGTGAGCCGCTAGTACGACATAAGCATATATCTTCAACGAAGCTTCATAGATTTTACAAAATACAAACTGGAGGAAGACTAACAGCAAAAAACATTCTGAGATCCATGTAACCAATATGAAGATAAATAAAAAAAACAAGGAATCACCTGCTTATGGTGTTATTATGTGCTGGAATTAATATGAATAACAAAACAAGAATGTAAAACTCATCACAATAAAGCACAACAATACCGGATGCGCCTGTCTGTGTTCACACATGCGGTCAAGTAATAATGTATAATTTGCTCACAGACTATCAAAGTAATTCGATTCGCAGAGAATATGTTACAGATATTTTCTAGTTAGGCATATACAAGGTTAAATTAGTTGCATCAATAAATCTAAAGGATATACCAACACTTTATCACCATAAAAATGCCATATACAAAACGAAAGATGTTTTTTTTGTTGAATCGGACCCAAGCTTATAAGCTAAGTAAACAGTTCGTATATAAAAGCATCAGAAACAAAACTGTTAAATCATTTAACTTAAACGAGACAATTAACTCCGTAGAAATATTTCATCGTCATTGTAATGGCGCTTGGTAATATGAATGTTTCTCGACTGCAACTGGAGCTCACAGTACAATAACTTCATTTGAAACAAGCTGTTTCGTGTCGATGCCACTGGTCTTTATTGGGCAGTGACGGACGCAGAGCCACGACGACGATGTGGTTACAACACTTGAAAACCATGTGTCCGCCTACGTAAGTACTCGACATTCCATCGACATCGGCCACCGCGGGAACGCGCAGCTAAGCGGATTGTACATTGTCACCATGATTCACAGCTAAATAAGGACTCGAACCTAACAAAAAAAAGGAGAGACATTATATGGTACAGATGGTCACTCAAATATGAACACTATTTTTATATATAATACTTTATTGTACAATAAAAAAAGAAAAATTGTAGTTATTCATAGTGTACAAGGGCGGACTTATCTCTAAAAGCGATCTCTTCCAGCCAACCCAAATAGTGGTGCAAGACGTTAAAATTGCAGGGGTAATTAAGTGTTTAACCTATTCAAATGTACACATCATTAAGCATATATATACAAATACATACTTACACATAAATAAATATATACACATATATATATACATAAATATATACATACATATATATATATATATATAATAATTATATAATTTAATACAATTAATTAGACAGATAGTACTCTTTCAGAAGACATTTGAAAGATGTAAGGGATGGTCTCTCACGAATGGACGCGGGCAAACTATTCCACAGCTTGGCAGCACGAACGGAAAAGGATTTTTGAAAAAATACGGAATTGGACTTAGGAATTTCAAGGACATTTTTAGTAACACAGGATCGCTTGGGGCGGGAGCTTTCGGCACAAAATTTAAAACGGGTTCGAAGGTAAGTTGGAAACTGGGGATAGTGGAGAATTTTGTACACAAGGTTTTATTTTCTTTATTACACGAATAAACACTTTAGCGCCACGAATTTCTTTTTTTTGTAGTAAAATTGTATTGTAATTGATGTAACTTCTGTTAAAATATAAATCTTTGTTAAAAGTGTTAAGTTTATAGACTATTTTGAAATTTACACATTTCAGTATTTACAGTTTGATACAAGCTTTTAGTAAAATATAATTTCTTTTTATTTTACTTCGGTTTTTATTTTATTTTTCAATTCAAAAATAATCCGTACTTGGATATTTAAATACTATTATTTTGTAATATATTTCATCCATCGTTCAATTAATAAAATTTATAAATTTAAATTTCCTTAAACAAGGACAAAATAATGTAAAACGTCCAACGAACTTAAAGAAAAAAGATTTACTCGAAGAAAAGACAACCTACTATCCAGTTGTCGACTCGAAGCAGAATATGTACTTACACTGAAGATTTATATCATTTCTACTTGATAACAAAGGGCAAAACGAAAGTAAACACTACCAACAATGCGTTATATTATTATTTACAAATTAATGCTAACTGTAAATGATATTGAGTGGACCACACTTGAGGGACTGCGCGATTGATGGACATTTACGAGAGATTTCATTTCGGCTACGAGGAAGCGTTAGGTTTGACCGCCTAAAATTAATCAGTTCTGATTGCATCTGATATATAAATGCAGATTGTAATTACGATTTTACAGTACTTCTCAGATACATAAAATAGATAGTTAAGTAGATGTGCAAGGTAAGTAGTGGGTATGAATTTGGTGCACTCCCGTTAAAATCGAAGAGTCGACATTGTACATAGTCGGCCCGCATCGACTGTGGCGATCCGTGAAATCACTGCTTGTCAGAACTTATAGCTTGCAATTTCCAAATCTGTAAAAGCACTATGTGAAAGCTCACTTTCATCGTAGGTTACAACTCGTGTATTACTACTAGTTTTGCCTGCAAACGTCAATTCACTTTTTACATTCCATTTCACAATCTATTTCATTCCATATCACAATCCCCATTAGATTTTTTTATACAAATTGTTGCAATTACATCTCGAATAAAAAAACCCTGGCTAACATAAATAATAATATAATAGTACCAGCTTAAACAACTCGTGATATGAAAGTGGTCAACCAAATTTTTGTATCCTAACCCAATCAATTACAAACCTCATACAAACTTTGAAAGAGTGTGTAAAACGCAATTAATTTTAAATTTGTATAACGCAATCTCGAATCATTTAGGTCTTAGCAATATCAATAAGTTACTCAAGTGTTGTGTTTAAACTTAAGATGACATAAACTGAATGCAAGGCGTAAATAATATTTTTAACATACATATTATATTATAGTAGATACCGTTTCTTTATGAGTTATTACTCATGGAAAAATATTTTTACACTTTCTTAATAATATATTTATTTATACTAGAAATCACTCAACAAGTGATGCGGTGTTAAGTTAATACAACATTAATTGATGTCTAAGAAGTATAAGAAGGTTAGTTGTCTTAACAACGCTTAAAAATTACACCACAGTGAATTCTGGACTACTGTACTACTTCTTGTATTCTTACTGAGAGGAACCGACAAATTTATGTCAAATAAGAATGTTTAATGGGTATAGAATTAAATGGAAGTTACTAGGTAAAATTTCCGCTTCTTATCTGTATTTTATATGTATAAACGACTCATCTAAATAGCTCAGCTGTACAGTAAAACAATTTGTTAATATTGAAACTGCAAGATTGGTATATTTTATATATATATATATTATATATATTATAGTATATTTGCATAGAGTCATATAATATGGACTACTTTTGTGGGGGTTTGTCGCGAATGTTGAAAGTATTTTTGTACTACAAAAATTAGTAATTCGTTCTATTTATAATCTAAGACAGAAAAAATCCCTCAGATATATACTTAAGAAAATAAATACATGGACATTAGCAGGGCTTGACAATTATGAAAAATTAATTTATGCTCATAAGAACTGTAATACATTTTATTGCAAATTCTCAAAGTTAATCACGAGAAATAAAAATAAACTAGAGGTTCGTTGATGAGAAAATGTGGACCTTCCTACAACATACTTCCAGAAAGTATTACAGCTCTTCGCCAGTTAAAAAATTTAAAGCACGTATTAAAAAAACAACTCTAATGAAAAAAGGATATTATAGGTAAATAATTTCTCAAATGATGTTAATATTTCTATTTAATTTTTATGATGGTTCTGTATTAAATAACTTTTTTTACCGGACATATACATATACAATATGTTTATATGTTATATATAAAAATGCAATTGTATTATTTTATGATATCAAATTTAGTTGTCTTTATTCAGTTTACTCAAAGATGTCTGGGAAATAAGATAATATGGGTCTGAAAGGGTTACAGAAATGTAACCAGTGGGCAGTGGGAGAGGAACCCTATTTGCAACTGTGCAACTTTAGATCAGTTCCGAAGTGTACTATTTCACAGTTTGCGCTTCAAACAGCCAGAATACAGACACAACAAATACATTCAGTGAGTAAGTTTTATCGTTTAAAATGTTCAGCGAACTAGTTTAAACATGTATTAGTAATTAAGTGGAAGCTTCACTGGTGAATGATAATTAATTTTATGTATAGTCTTTAAGTAAAATATTTACTGTTTGTTTCCCAAATGTAAATAAATAAATAAATAAATCTATACTAATATATAAAGCTGAAGAGTTTGTTTGTTTGTTTGTTTGAACGCGCTAATCTCCGAAACTACTGGTGCGATTTGAATAATTCTTTTTTTGTTGGATAGTCCATTTATCGAGGAAGGCTAAATAACATTACGCTATGACCAATAGGAGCAAAGACAGAGCGGTAAATGTGTAAAAAACGGGGAAAATTATTCATTTTTGAAGGCTTTCTTTGCGTGCGCTGCGAAAACGGTTCAAGATACACAAAAAATATGTATGAAAGAATTATTCCTCTATACATGATCTAAAAAAAAGTCCGCGACGGCATATGTCTATCTTTTAAGGTTTAGTCACAATGACCGTTTTTATGGTACCAAATTTGGATATGTCGCGTTGTCAAGATCGGGTAACAGCTGAGGTGCGCAAAATAACTATTCCACGCGGACGAAGTCGCGGGCACAGCTAGTAATTAAATACGCGACTTTCACTGAGGCCGATACTGGTCCAAATTCACACTCATCCATTTATTTACTGCTTAGACGTTGTGTCCTGTCGATTTTTCGGTCGGCTAGAGTACTCGTATGTGATGTTGTAATATGTATAACAAACTGACGAACAATACTTGGTACTTATAAATCCAAAAATCTTCCAAGCGAAATCGCGCAAAATTTTGCCTTGTGAATGTTTTACTGATTTTCTTAGTAAGTAGTGCGACTGTATCCACAATAATACTCGATATAATGTAAATAGTATAAGATGACCATGTACTCACTACATCCGGCTTCATCGGTACCGTCGTGGCAATCTCTGCGGCCATCACACCGGGCGCTGTTCCTGACGCAGCGAGTGTCATCACACGAGAATTCGCCAGGAGGACAGTCTGCAAACAGAATAAACATTTACAACTAAACTCAAACAAAACACGAAGCTAAATAAAATTTTATATCTACGTGAAAACGTCTTTTTTCCATCTCACCGTTATATTATGTATAGAGCTGATTACGAAAGATTATACATAACGATTACATACATACCCTAGATAATTGCAATTACTATAATAATATATTACTAATTTTTAAATTGTTTGATGTTTGTATACAATAATAAACTTAAGTGTGTACGTTTTACAAGAAGCTTAGTTTTACTATGTTTGCGTGTATATTCAAACTTTAGTTTTTGTAGTGGCTCATAACTACAAGCGGTTATAATACAAAGCTAGGACGAGTATCTTGAAAAAGTTAAACAGCACGAGTTTCTAGTTAATTTCCTTCATGCGCAACAATAAAAGCTTAAATAATTCTCTCATTAAATCCCTGTTAAAATATTGACAAAACATTATGCTGACATTTTGCAAATATGTGTAATTACAAGTTATTCGTAATCGTTAAAATGTCGCATATGTCAAAGGCAAACTATGTTCCATGTATCGAAACCCTTACCAGTTACCTTTTACTAATCTAATATTACTGTAATCGTTACATTTCTGTTTAGATACACCCTGCAGCATGTGTATGCATTGATATTAATAAGCAATGCTACTATAATGGGCAAAAAAATAAAAATTAATAAATATACGTTGAGACCAAGAAATGAACACGGAAATTGTATTGAATTTAAAAAAATATTGTAGCGTGAAATAAAAAACAAAACAATCGCTCACTTGGCCTAAAATAAGGCAAATCTGTCATGGTAGCCGTCCTGTCTGTCGTGCTACTCGGTATATTTTCAACTGTCGTTGTGTCAAACCAGCTTTCATCGCCGCTGCCTTCTGGGAATTTATCAACTCCTTGCTCTAGTTCTTGCTCAGATACTTGATCTTCGTGTAAACAAACAAAAAAATAATAAATAAAAAGGAAATTAACATTTATAAATGAAAATGTATGATTATCCTGTACTGACTGACTGTATTGTGATTATATTGGCAAGATTTTAAACCCGAACAAGAAAATCGATGGATCATTACATTACATGCTCGATACAACTATTTACTAGATAAATTTTGTTGCATCGTCGAATCGAATCTGTGGGCGTACTCTTAAAAACGAATTCGATATATCGTGGACTTCATCGTGTCGTATCCTACTCTTAGTTACTATCGTTTAAAACATTTCAACGGACGATCGAACAAACGATATTAATTTTGACATAAGAAAGTCTCAAATGACAACGATGATTGAATTTGACAGACGAACATTCGCAAAATTTACGTCAAATTTGCGAAAAGTAATACGATACGGTTTGAGGTGTCGTTGTAATTATCGTAATTTGACGTTTATTATGCGAATGTTCGTCTGTCAAATTCAATTCATCGTTGTCATTTGAGGCTTTCTTATGTCAAAATTAATATCGTTCGTTCGATCGTCCGTTGAAATGTTTTAAACGATAGTAACTAAGAGTAGGATACGACACGACGAAGTCCGCGATATATCGAATATCGTTTTTAAGAGTACGCCCCTGATTGGCCAACTTAATTAGACTCAGTATCTAAAATATTTTAAGGAATCCTTGTGTGATCTACTAGTTACTTTTAAAATATAATCATGAATAGTATATTAAGTGAAATAATAGAGTATAAAATTTATAAAAACCTCTTCGTTTAAAGTTGGTTTTTGATCATAGGAACAAGTATAAATTGGACATAGTTAAGTAGAAAGGGCTCAAACCACACTTTGGCCAAAATCGAGTAAACTATGCCATCGTACTTTTAAAGCCTGATTTTACTCGTATAGTGTAGTGAAAATTCTATTTTAAAAATGTATTCGGGAACTAGTTTTTCTTGCTGTTGCCACTCAATCCACAGTATAGAGAGCGCACAAAATATATTTGCTGAACAAATTCAGGTTATTAGAATCGTTTCTGAGTAAGAGTATCTTCTAAGAGTATGTTGATAATGTCAATAAACCAGGATCTTCTCAAACAATTTAGATCCTTTCTAAGAATTAGTTTTGATTCGTCATATCACTTAAGGAAATCACTGAAATAACTCAAATAAGTTACAGAGTTAGAGTTCTTACAGGGTTCATAAAAGTATACGACAGTGATAGGAAACACGTCTCTTTAGCTATATTATAGCGCAAATTTCACACAAATTTTAAACTTCACTGTAAATCTTTAAAGAAAGATACTCGTACACGCAAGAAATATGATACATTTTCCCTAGAGATAAATAAACTTCTGCACCGGAAGAAAAAAAGTTATTGATCCAACAAATGAGATGGAAGTTATTCCTAACCAAAATGTCTTAAGACTTTTCAGCTGCTAAAACCGATCCCAAGTTTAAATCATTAACATACAATTTAGAATATACATACAAATTAGAAAAAACTCTTCCTTTGCCCCGTATACCAACATTGTTATGGGTTTATAACGCTGGGATCCACGTTAGTTCTACCGATCAAGGACGATGCAATGTTTGGGTTTAACGCGAAACTGGAAAAGAGCCCAAGTAGTTGGTTCTTGCCTCATTATATCAAAAACCATCTAAGGGATAGCGTGGTACATTTAGCCCTTTGTAGCGATTGCCGTGGGGAATAAAATAGAAACATCTAAATAATTTTAATATTAAAAACAATACTCAGTAGCCAGCCATTTCTAATAACAATTACTTTTAAATATTTAGAGTCGTGGAAAATTATAAACCGTAAAATATGTACAAAAAATGAAAAAGTATCGTTTATTTTTTCTTTCGAAAACTCAAAACGAACAGATTTTATTGAAAAAGAATACCCATTTTTTAGCACAATGACATCAGAGAGTGAATTCAACAATTTAATTTGTCAAAAAGAAATAAAGGAGTATTAAAGAAATTTTCAGTAGCTTTCGAAGTTCTTTGGCCCTAGAGAAAACCTATTTCTCGAGCAAAGCTTGATGATCTCATGATTTGATTAATACCTGAAGACTGTCATGGTATTTTACAATCGCCTTACAGGAAATAGTAATATCTATGAAGATATTGATAGATACGAACCAATTCTTGACTTTAACTTGGAGGAGGATGACATAAATTGATATACACGCTCATTTTTTTTATGATTTTTAGTTTATAATATATGAAATTTAATATATTTTTTTAATAATTTAATTTAATATTTGTTTGTATATTTTAATATACAAATAAATATATATCCCATTCATGCAATTCCATTTGGAATGTAACTTTCATCATAAACAAATGACAGCCAAAAGATTAAACGCTTATAACTCAAAAGTGACTTATTGTGGATTGTGTCCTTTCTACGTCCAATTAACCCGGCGTCATGGGGGTTAGGTCTGAGCGACCCGTCACATTTTGTTTCACTTCTAGTTCAGTTACTATGCTTGCGACGTTGCCGCTCTTCTCAACAGCTAGAGCTATTGAGTTGTTCTTTGCTTCGCAAGCAATATCTTAGTCGTGGTCTTTCTTTCTTCTAATAAGGTATGTGAGACCCATCCCCGCAGTCAGTGTAACAATTTTACGCCATTTTTTACAAATATGGTTTTACTTATTATCCGTGTTTTTATCCTTTTATAATTGATTTTCTACTGTTGTTTACAATTTTAGTTGCTAATATATAGTTCAATGTATTTCAAATGTGTCCAAATGGATCGAGAAGAGGCAGAACGACAGCGTATTTTAGCTATTTTACAAGAATCTGACTCTGCCTGTGAGTTTACTAAAATTCGCGGAGGTGAAGTTTTCTCATCTCGATTTGGTTTTCAAAAGGACATTACACTTGTCACTCATGTGCCAAAAAATAAACAATAGTATTGCACCTGCAAGATTTGCAATTAATATATCTGTGTAGAACATATAGTACCTTTTTGTGCTGACTGTAGAAAAGATAATGATCGAAGTGATTAATTTCTCTTAAGGCTGATTGTTAATTAATTATATAATTACATTTAAGTGAAAGAGTAAAATTTTGTTGACAATTATCGTTCTTTTTTTAAAGTTCTATTAAATATAAATAAAACATAATGTAGTGTGAAATTTGTGTTCCATTTATTTACAAAAATACCTAAAAACTAAACCCGAATGCATAATAACTTTATTATTTATAAGGTATTGGAATATTTTAACATTAATAAACGGGTCGGTGAGACCCACCCCAACCCCCGTGTAACACTTTTCTACCCCCATGACGCCGGGTTAAGAGGCAGTTGAAACAATGTTAATAGTCTCAAGAAAAGCATACAGGAACAGCAGCATTTTATTTCATTCATTATTCAATTTTATATATTAATATACAGTTTTATTTTATGGTTAGTTGTTTATTGTGGATATCAAAAATAAACTATAGAAAAACACAATCTAAAAAAAAAAGTTAACATTAAATATCAAATAAATATTCTTCTTAATAACCCTAGCTGATTAATAATTAGACATGGTTGTTTTTGTATCGTGTGTGTATTAGATTAGTTTAAATAAAAAAACGGAAGAAAATTATCCTACCAGTAGAGCAGTTATATTCGTCGTCGCCCGCTGGGCAATCGTTATAACCATTGCACCTCTGTTCCTCGCAGATCATGGTGGAGGAGCTGGCACAAGGCAAAGTAGGCCTACATCCCGAGGCACGGGATGCTACACTCGTTGTCAAATCGTGGGTGTCCAACGCTGTTAGGTAATTAAAACAAATAAAACAAAAAGTGAAAAAAAATGCAAATAAAAGAAAACTTAGCATTTACGTGATGAAGATAGGGGAAGAGTTTATCTCTATTCACATTCATATTCTAACCTTATCTTGTTATGTGTATTTTATCACTGGTCATCACATCATCTCACTAACCTATTACTCCTCAACTTCTCAGACACTGGTGCTATATTCTGGATTCTTTGAATATATCCATCTCTAATGTATTTATTTTAGTCACGCCACTCTTCATTTTTTGTGACAAGAGAGTGCTTGTGGCTGTGGAGAGATGAAATAAGAGTACATGAGTATGTACTCTTATTTCATCTGCCTCTCTGGTTGCCCAGTACTGTGTTCCATACATTACGAGAGGTCTTGTAAATTTTTGCATTTAACTTCCAGGGTTGTGGCTTATACAAAGTCCTTAAAACCTACCGCCACTTCATCCATAACCCTGTCATTATATGTGTGCAGATTACTTCAGTACTCCAGGCAATCGAAGCAATTTTGCAATCCTGGTTGAAAGAGTTTGAGATTTTGGATCTAGTTGGCGTCTGGACAAAGCGTAGACTTCATGAATCGATATCGTAAAGCTTTTACATTGAGATTCAATGTTCATCTTACGAATCGGTGATTACTGTCTGTATTCAGTATATTGATCACTGAGATCACTGAATTACGGAGGCTTAGTTGGCATTATGAAGTCAATCAGATATTTGCATTTTGGCCATCCTAACTTATTTAGGTCAATTTTAGATGTAGCCGTTTCTTAAAGAAAGAGTTCATCATATAGAGTCCCTCTCACCACATGTGATAGGCTAGCAAAGGTCCCACTTTCAATTCATAATCTTTTCGTTTGCGTAGTCTTGCATTAAAGTCTCCCATAACGACGGTATAATGAGACATGTGTTACTCGAGAAATATCCTCATACAATGCTTGTACTTTATCATCGGAGCGGCTCAAGGTTGAGGCGTAAACTTAAATGACCTTCAAGGAATACTATTTGATGATTCTGAATATAAGACACGTTACCCTATCGACTCAATTCCGATCTGTACAATGGTGTTCACAAGAGACTTATGGTCAATCAAAACATACTATATTGAGACAAATTTCGACCCTCCCGAAAAGAGCGCAGTATTTCAAACAGTCACCTAATACTTCAGCCACTGTTCAATTCTTACTCAATTTCCAACAGGGCGCACATTATATGTTACTAGGGCTAAGGTCATTCAACGACAGGTGTACGCTGCCTGAGGATTCTTAGCAATCCTGGCACCGATACCGTGCCAACATCTTTCATCATCGGCATGGCCTCCTATGCCACCAGGTACTTGAGGCCTTTCTTTGCACTGCGAGCAGGTGACGTGTGTTTAGAGAGCCATATGTAATGTGGAAAATAAAACACTTTAAGCAAAGTCATAGTGTAAGTTCACTGAACTTGTCAGTAATGCCAGCCTCGGATCGGACATTTATATTGACACGCTTGTACATGGAACGTAAAATGCTTCATCACCATTACGTCGCTTTCCTTATCTCCCAAATATTCTTACCGTGTTATATTTGCTGTTGCACCATTAATCTAGAAACTAATTGAAGAAAACAGTCAGTCACTTTCATTCATCCTTTTTCACAAATTTTGCAGTTCTAGGTCAGACAGTATGCTTCTGCAGTTATACCTTCTAGCCATAAGGCTAAAAAGTATAACTGCAGAAGTAAACAATATAAATGCATTGGCATACAATTGTTGATTATTTTATTTATTTGATACTATAGGATATTTTTTGTTATTTGTTTGGTGCAAGACGTAAGAAGACGACGATAGAGGAATTAAAAAAAAATAAAGGTATCTCCATCCAATCCATTATCAATATAATCCAAGGATTATACCTTCAATTTCTTAATTCCTCCATAATTACGTCTTGCACCAAACAAATAACAAAAACTATCCTATAGCATCAAATAAATAAAATAATCAACAATACTATGTGGAAACTCATTCCTATTTAGTATCTGTATGGCAATGCATTTATATGTTCGCCCTTTGAAAGCCACTCTAAGTTATAGTAACGTATATGTCATCTTTGCGTCCCTATTGTTGTC
The DNA here is from genome assembly GCA_036419045.1 of Scirpophaga incertulas. Taxonomy (NCBI): domain Eukaryota; kingdom Metazoa; phylum Arthropoda; class Insecta; order Lepidoptera; family Crambidae; genus Scirpophaga; species Scirpophaga incertulas. The sequence goes on along the minus strand of CM071626.1, from coordinate 10,275,281 downwards.
TTCATGTGGAGCAATTAACTAGTTCCAAAATCAGGCGTCCTCGTATATTAAAGGCGATCAATATTTACATAATTGGTAATATGACAAATATATTATTGAATGTGAAATATACAATATATTCTTGATGAGCTAGAATCATGGAATCGATGTTATTGTAGGTTATGTCCCTAATAAAAAGATATAGTTAAATCACAGGGTTTCAAATGAAATAAAACAGGCTGCATGTCAGTTTTGTGAATGTTATATTTATTAGATAGTTGTTGAGACATATAGGTCTTTAGAAGTCTTTTGATTTTTGAATTATTGACCGCCTTATCCGGTACAGTCTTATGATGGTATACGTAAATGTTTTTTTTTTTAAGTCAAGCCTTTAATTATTTGATTTCAGATATTAATGTGCTTTTAATCATCAGATATAATTATGTTTTTTTTTTGTATTTCCGAAAACAATGTAAAATTAACGTCTTTTGTGTTAAAGCATTATATGAAAATAAGTACTGTACAAGCCAAGCAGTGCCTTATAAAATGTTATTCGACATCTGGTCCACCTAATCAACCCTTAGTTGGCAGTATGTAGATTCCGGCGCGTTTAAAGAATGGCACAATAGAATTTTCTTAAATACCTATCGTAAAAGAAGTAAAAGTACACGAATGAAATAAAAAGAATTTCAACTGGAATAGTATTCACTGTTTTACATGAAATTTTGTCCTGAAATACTATTATTCCAACTATCCACAATATAACTATCCTAATATTTAGGTAATGGACAATAGAAAAACAGCAATCAGCAGACTCTCTACTCTGTTGCAGCTGCAGATGGAAGCGTCTTAAAGCACAAAAATCTGTCGGTTAGACCAATTAAGATAAGATTCTCTATCTATATTTTGGGATTCGCATAAAATATTTTTCATAAATGATATAAAACAAATTTTGATAAGAACTGTGATTTAAAAGGCAAATATTACATGGGATTGTTGGAAAATTAAGGTACCAAGACGGGAAAATATACCTAATATACGAATAGATAAAAAAAGATTTTTCATCAGTACGATTCGATTTAAACGAATTGTGTGTCAAACTATGTCCGCATATAAGATATTCTCCTGATCTAATACCCAGTTGTTACTGGTTATTTACACACCTAAAAAAATATTACTCAGCAAAAGATTTGATTCAAATGATAAAGTAAGCGTAGTGATTACAATGTGAGTGAAAAAAATGAGGATTTATTTTAAGGCAAATATAAATCGACCTATAAACATGGCAAAAAAAGTTTGAATAGAATTGGAGTGACTATTATATATATATAATATATATATATATATATTATATATATATATATATATATATAATATATATAATATATATAATATATATATATATATATATATATATATATATAAACACCTCTTTGCACACTTTGTTGATCCAGCCACGAACCCGTACATTGCTGACTCCGCCTTTTGCACCGAATAACTTGAATCTTGTTGCGTATTTCTCGGGCGAAATGGCAACGTAGCATTCTATTATGCGATGTTGCCAAATGTATTCGTCGATAGTACTTATAATCGATATAATATTTTTCAACAATTTCATGCAGTAGTGGATCCGTAACGGCTAAATTTTTTAAATGCACGAAGACTTTTTGGCTCTGAATATATTTCAAAAATCAATTACTTGTTTTGATCCATTTATATACCCGTACTTCCAGTAATACTTGTTTTGATCCGAATAGGTACCGATGCCATAACGGTCGATCAATTATTAATTTATTTTAGGTACCTAATCTAGATATTTTATATTCGCAATGCTCCATACATTTAAGATCCGCGCGCGGTCGAATTTCAAAGCGCGCGCGCGGTCAAGGACGAAGGAAGAAACGCGCAAGCGGCGCGTTTGTTGTTAAGTGAAAACGTTAATTTTCTCCTTATCCGTTGAGAATAAACGTAAAAATAGCACAAACACTCACACTTTGCAAACATAAAACATTCTAGTAGGTATTTAGGTACTGTAGAAATACAATAATTTACATAAACACAGCACCCGTTATTAGAATATCATCGTAAGAAAGATTTCTATTTAAAATAAAATCCTTTCTCGTGGGTATTGAGTTACTTTACACACATAAGAACTGTACTAACATCACGAATTCACGACAATGGTTTGAAGTATTTAATTAGTGACAAACGAATTTTTTCTCTTAATAATATGCAACTTAGCACCGCGAGGCATAGAAAGCGACTAATGATATCCGCACGCTCCAATAAATGCATATGTTGATTTATGAATGTCAGATAAAAAAGGATGTCATAGAAAGATAGGGGCAAAATCAAAATCTAGTACTACGTAAATATTCCCGTGCTCTAACGTTTGCTGTTTGCTGTCTCATGCTTCTATGATCCCAGTATATCAAAGCGAAAGAAATACGAATATTTGCTGCGATCTAACAGATATGTTTTTTGTGTGTTCGTTATTTTCCCAAAAATTGTTTATTTAATTAATTGACAAACGCACACACAGTGGCACTCCGCGGTTCGAGATATAGGACTTAGTTCTTTTAGATTTTTTTAAATACATAATTAAGTAAACTGACTGGAAATAGGTTAATTTAAAAATAAATCGTTTTAAATTAATGATACACGTCGCCTACGGTACAATCTTAAATAGTAAACTAATTTTATCTGATAATTGTTAACATAAATAAAGTCACAATAACATCGTTGGTCATATTAGGTCGCCAGTAGTCCGAGTAACCGCTTCAAGAATCAAAGTTCGCAGGTTCGAACCCAGCTTAACAGTATGATATTTTTATAATCTATTTTTCTATTATTGTACGGATTGTTAAAGGTTAAATAAAGTTCCCAGCTTCAAATTTCGTCTGACTTCGTGTTTTATAATAGTAATTATGTTTTTCCCTTAAAATAGTTTTCAGCCATTACTGTAATCTTAAAATTTACAAAACAAAGTAAAATAAAATCAGAAAATATTTAATTAAATGAGTCTAAATGATAATCAAGAAAGTAAAAAAATCTAATTATAAATAAACCGTACGTTAAAACTAGGTAATAGTTTTAGTTCATGATCAGGGAACCAGGAAACTCAATTACATTCTCATGCATTTTACGTTGACTGTTTTTGTCCCATTCTTACGATGACATGCTGTTTCATTTGACACAAATTGAATGAATTTAGTACGTCTAGTTTTTTTAATTTAAACTTCGCTCGTATCGAGCAGGCAAAGAGCAGAGCCCATACAGCCTATTCCGTGGTAAATCTTTATCTTCTTTCTTCTTTGCTTTCCTATTTCTTTATTTTTTCCGCGTTTTTATAATTCCGAGACAGTGTGGGTTATAAATTTAAAAAGGCGTGGATATGATGCGGTGTTTCTTAAAATTTCTTGAATAGAACGCGGAATATCATCTGTGTTCTTGTATAGATCTATAAGCTCATTCATTAGCACAAGGCGTTGAATGCCAAATGAAGAGCAATTGAAGAACAAATGGTCCAACGATTCTTCTCCTCTATTGCAATGTCGACAAATTGATGAATTAGTCATAGCTTTTCTGTGTAGATGAAAGTTAATACGGCAATGTCCAATACGTAGACGATTCATAATAGTGTAAAATTTGCGGCCCATGTAAGTAAATTTTGCAAACCAAGGCACTTGACTTGCCGTTACACCTAATGATGCATACCATAACGTCTAGGTTTAAATTCTCTATGATCCGTCCCTTTCGCACGTAGCGCATTACATAGATAAGACAGTGACAGAACGATAGTCACGGTAAGAATTGGTTATCCCTTTCTTCTAACGACATGCTTTTTCTTCTTACAAATATGAATGGCTTGTTTACAAATTACATTAAATATTATCTGATACTTCATCTTATGTGATTTTTTGATTTTATACGGTTTGATTTGACTAAGTTTGGTAAATTTTAACATGATAAATGCTTGAAAATATTCTAAAACAAAAAAAAATTAGTTCAGCGGGGTTTGAACTTGCGAACTTTGACCACAGAAACATTAGAAAGCAACGTATAACGCGCAAAATTTAAAATATCTCTAATATTTACGTAGTACCTACTTGGTGTTATTTTTGTCCCTTACTTCCTGTGACATCCTTTTTTATTTTACATTCATAAATCAAAATAGGTATTTATTTAAACGCGCCGATTTCATTAGTCGATTTCTATCCCTTGCGGTTTTAAGTTGCGTATTAAGTAAAAGATGTCTTTTTTAAGTAACAGTGAATATTTCGAAATGATTCTTTGTGTAGGGGCAGCCAATGGTAGCCTTCGTGGAGCTCGTGACTTGTATCACGAAATGTTTATTGCTGGTGTACCGGAGCCCGAACGAAGAAGGCTTCCATCATTGGAATGCTTCAGGAGGATGGTGATCCGCCTACATTCTACGGGTTCATTCCCTGGCACTACTTCACAAAACGGTGGGACCAGGATGGACCCTGACTTTGAAGAAGAGGTTTTGGAGCATTTTAGTAATAATCGGAGGAGCAGCACTCGTCGTGTCGCAGCAGTTCTTGGTGCAGCGAACCACATGCAAGTGTGGCGTGTTCTCCACGATGATGGACAACATCCGTATCATTTCCGACCAACACAGGAACTGACTCCTGCTGACTTTGTGCCCCGTGTGACGTTTTGTCATTGGTACCGCGACCAGTTGGCTTTATCACGTGATTTCGCATCAACGGTGCTTTGGACTGACGAAGCATCTTTTATGCGAACGGGAATCAATAATAGACATAATGAACATGTGTGGTCACATGAAAATCCACATGCGTCGGATCAAAGAAATTATCAACATCAGTGGCGCATAAATGTTTGGGCTGGAATTATTGGAGATGTCCTCATTGGTCCAGTATTTTTGCCGATGACCCTTAATGGCGAGAATTATTTAAAGCATCTAAGATATAGCGTGGAAGATGCTCTTGATAATTTGCCATTAGCAATTTATAACAGAATTATTTTTCAACACGACGGGGCACCAGCACACTACGCGCTGAATGTGCGTGAGTACCTTGACGGTCGTTTTCAGCAGTGGATTGATGGTACAGTCGCATGGCCACCTCGTTCACCAGACCTTACGCCATTAGACTTTTTTCTATGGGGCTACGTTAAGAACTTAGTGTACGCGGAAGAGAGTTACGAAACTCGAGCATTGATGGAGGAACGGATAATTGCCGCCTTCCGTACCGTCACTCCCCAAATGCTTAGAAATATCTCTTCGTCAGTTGCACGACGGGTGGACTTATGCATTGAGAACCATGGTAGGCATTTCGAGCCATTTTTGTGAAATAGTGATGTAACAGTTGTGTGTTTAAAGTAAGTCAATACCTCCAAAAAAGGATTTTATTTTAAACGGAAATCCTCATTAAAACTATATCTTAATACATGTTCAGTGCTTATGTAAATTATTTTATTACTACAGTGCCTAAATACCTACTCGACACGACACGTGTCTTATAATGGCAAAGTGTGAGTGTTTGTGCTATTTTCACCCTTATTGCAAGAGGATAAGATAAAAAAAATCTTTTTAAAAATAAGCTTTTATTCAAATGCGCTAAAAAGAACAAAATAAACTTTTACATATAAAAGCTTGGTGCGAGATTTACTTACTCATAGTATACTTTTAACGACAAGCTTTTAAAATGAAAAAAATTATTCTTTTTAGCGCATTTGAATAAAAGCTTGTTTTTAAAAAAGTTTTTTTTTTACTTTTATTTTATTTTCCGACTAAAAAACCAAGCCTAGCAAACCCTTTCATTTAATACCCATATTGTAGGGGTGCATTAAAAGTAATTGATCCGCCATCTTGGGAAAGTCCGCCATATTAGATTAAGAGTGACGTCACATTATTTTTCGAGGTGATCTTTGCAAGCCCCTTCATTTGATACCCATATTGTAAGAGTGCATTAAAAATCATTGATCCGCCATCTTGGTAATGCCGCCATGTTGAATTTAGAATGACGTCACACACATAACCATGCATTGTCATCCGACTTACACGTGCATGAAAAATTTCAGCTTAATCGGAGACCGGGAAGTGGATCAAACTTAACTTGCAAGATTTGAGTACAGACAGACAGACAGAAAACGGGACAGGTGAAGCTAAATAAAAGCTTGTAAAAAGGAAAGAGTCCCGTCAAAAAAATAACAAGTATTGAGGTTTGATCTGGAGTCACGTTACTCCAGACTTATTTCTTGTGAGTTTTCCTTTTTTAGGACAAGATTCTCTACTACTTTGAGGAAAATTTGAAATACTAGTTAGACATTATTATGTTACTGTAGCCAATAATATAGTAGCCCGAACGTGCCAATGAGGAAGCCCTTGGCAAATGCTGGCCCTGATTGGCCCATTTGAATTGGATCAACAACTGCTCATACGCCAAAAAGGTAGATTTGTATAAAAATCCCTTAATTATTATTATTACTCATCGTGACACTTGTGGCTCCGAACGGAGCTACATATTTATGGTCAGCTGGCATTGGATCAACAAGTGAAAATGGATCACAAATTACTACCTATACGGCACGTTGGAGCCACAAAGTGCCCAAAGGGATATCTATATATATATATAATATATATATATATATATATATATATATATATATATATATATATATATATATATATAATATAATATATTTGTCAATAATAAAAATATTATAATATAAAATATTAAAAATCTCGGGAATCTTAACCATTCGTGCATTCAGGCGTTCTGAAAATTTTCTTAACAAATCAAAGGCACAAACAGCCCTGAGGAAAATTGACTGCACAATTTATTAAAATATATCTTTCAAAAGCTGACAGTGGGGTCGTTACTTCTGTACGCAATTATTACTATTGTTCGTGTAATACAATAAAACACAGTATATATACATAAATAAATATATTTCTTAATATAGTACGGCTTACGGTTTATTGCAATCAATTGTCCTATCCATGATAATAGAGTGATCTCAATAGGGTAATGTATGACTGGTTCAAATAATTAGAGCAGATGTGTATTTGTACTGAATTAAATAGCAATTTGCTTATTATTATTTGTTAACACTAAACTCCACACTTACAGAGGTGCTGAAAATTTGTATCATTTCCAACAATTTCAAAACTACTTGAAAGTTTCGATGCTAAGAATCATTAATACGTAGAGCAGATGGCTAATGACCTTACGCTGTCTATATAGCACTAAATCCTCACATTCGCATTTTCAAGGTGACCTAAGTATTAGACCTAAGTTCTAACCTCTTGTGGAATACCATATTGGGTTAAAATACTTAGTTCACTTTGGAAAATGCTTCTCTCTATTTTGATTAAGGCTTACGTACCAGGCTGACTATCGCCACCACATGGTTAATGAAGGGTTGTGCTCTACTGTCACATGCATTTATAATTATGTTTTTGTTTTCAGAATTGTATTTATTTTATAATTTATAAAGCTCTAATTCTCTGCAAATATCTAAGGCCTTTTTATAGTCAATCCATGTAGCAGAAAGAGATAAAGAATGGCTGATACCAATGTCTATTAAGGAGTATTTATGGATGGTGCTACATTTATTCAACTATATTATATAATGTGTATGTTAGTAAGAGTATGATATTATGACAGCCGATTCAAACTATTAATAATTACCGGAATCAATAACAGAAGCTCCAAAGTCTGCGTCGCTGACAATCGTGAAACCGAGCTGCCTCCTGTTGCGAATGTGATCTTGCAAGATTTGGGTGATATGTTCGGTGTTATCGTAGCCAGTGGTCAGGATGTCTAACGTCACTTTGCAGGAAAATTCGTCCGACACGCGGGACCTAAAGTAAATTAAATAAATGTATATTTGAATAAATCATTCGTTGACATAGATAAGATTAATTTAGGCTTTTGGAAGAATTGCTACAACTCATACCTCTCCAGCTAGGGTCATAAGCTTACTGAAACTGAGTTAAGATCATCAGGTCTGAGACAATCTTGCTGACTCAGTGCGGATTTGTTTTTAGCATTCGCATTTGAGTTTATTTACAGCAAAATGTGGGCAAGTATTCTCGCGAAAATGTATACGGAGTACTGACATTGTAATGAAAGTTGGGTTCAAACATTTTATCCAAGTTTGAATGTGTGAATGGAAATTGTGAGTGGTTTCCAAAGCTAAGACCTCATTATTTCTGGCAAAAATGCTCAATGATAGATATAGGCCTCCCTAAAGGATTTTCACACAGATGTATTTCGCTGTTAGCATTTAGCGATTTACAGTGATCTTTACTGACTGGTCGGTCCACATTATGTGAGGTCTACCGATGCTGCGATTCCCGACACATGCCTGCCATTCGAGAACTTCCCACCCCAACAATCGTCAGTCCTGTGTGCAATGTGCCCATTGCAACTTAAAGTGTTCAATTCTTCACACTGCAGCAATATGTCTGATTCGATGACACAGAGATACTACGAACATAGTCTTACTCGTATTCTATGGGTGCTTTTGCGCCTTAATATATTATGACTAATAACACGAATCAGATTTTCGTCATGAGATACTAAGTAGATGAAACAAAAGTATGCTACGTAACATTTTACAAGTAAAGGAAAAAAAAACAAAATATAAAAAGTGTTTTAATAACGATATAAAACTAAATTTGTAAATATTTTATGTAAGAACAGAAAAAAATATTGTAAAAATGAATGAAGAAAATTTAGAATTGATTGATAGTGCCAGACTCTTAGGTATTATTTCATTCGACTTACAAATAACGTTCCATAAAATACCATTCTATGATATACCCATATTGAATCCTTGGCAAATAGACTTAGTTCCGCTACATGTGTTATGTATTAAGTAAAACTACTGACTTATGTTGAAACGGAAACTAGTCTATAGTTATTTTCATAGTCATGTCGGAAGGACCATAACTGTATATATCTACTGCAAACATTGTAAATATTTTTGTACCACGTTATATATACGAGTAATTAAAGAAAGTGAAAATCCCTCAGAGAATTAATTACAGAAATAAATATATTGATATTAATAAGTCAGTATATATATATATATATATATATATATATATATATATATATATATATATATATATATATATTATATATGTAATTTTTAATACTAATTTTCACATTTATAATTTAAGCACGAGATATAAGAATATACTTGCCGCTCTAGAGTTCATGCTTCAAAAGACGAGAAAATCGTTCATGTGTAAATATGTAACATTTTACAACATATGATAAATGAAGATACTTACTGAATACGAACAAGACTAGCCCTTTGAGTACCGGGCAGGTCCTCGTAGAGCGCATTTACTGCTTCTGCCAGCGTCTGGGAGAAGTTGCGGAAGTGTTCCGAATCCCTATTTGAGAATTCGGTTTGATATGGCTCCATCACTACGAATGTCACGCGGAGAGTTTCTGGAATTAAATATAAATAAAGTTTTATGTGTAATTTACAAATCAGTGCAATTCTGTGTTCACTCGTTCACAAAGGGTAAAAAAAGTTTGACCATGTATCTGCATTCCGATTACGTTTAAAGTGGTTACCTATACGGCAGCGTAGGGATATAAGAGCCTTGTTGACGCTTTACACCATACTTAATAATCCTTATACCTCCAGTTACCTCAGTACCCACTTAGAATACCTATATACCTCCCATAATAATCTTCGTTCTGCCTCAAATGGCCTTCTAAAATGTCCTTCTCACCACTCTGATATAACTCATTCTTCCTTTTTCGTCAAATGTATTCTTTTATGGAATTCACTCTCTCAAGAAGTGAGAAACGGTCCGAGCAAACTTAGTTTTAGGAAAAAATTGCGTAAGCTTTTCTTTGAGGAAAGTCTTGGGAAATGAAACTTAGGTTATTTAGAAAGTAGGCTATCCATATCTTCGTTATAAATTTTCGCTAATAAGATTTAGGCAATTATATATTAGTGTATTATAATATGTTTTTATTTATGTATTAGGATTATAAATTTATTATTTATCTGTATCAATATTGACTTGCTTTCAATCTTTTTTGGTACTTACATCTACCACATTGCATCTCTGCATCACCCGAAGGTTGACTGGCAAAATGCCTCGGACATTAAGTCCGCCTTTGTACACCTTTATTGTACATGAAGTATAAATAAAATAAATAACAAAGAGGCGACTTAAAAGAAAAGGAACGCTTTTCACTAAGTCATCAATTCTTAGAAAAGAACGCAGAAGTATTATACTCATATAAGAAACGCAGAAGTATTATACATATTTCGATTATTGACAAAATTGTAATAAGTCAATTTTTTCACAATTAGAAGACATTTTAGCGAAAATCCTTAATTAATAACTCATATGATGACAATGATTGACAGATTTTCTAATCAAATTCGAAATTTGAGGGTAAAAATTCTTTTTAATTACTTTACAGTCAATTCTACCCACTTCCTGGCCATAACAAAAAGTTTGACCATCGTAGATTTTTGTTTCTGTTGCCGAAATGTATGGGAAACGTTTTTGGCGATTTCTGTCTTTCCTAGTACTGAAAGCTTAAGTGGTCCCATAGAGTTTTTTGATCCCCACGTGAACTAGAATCGATTGGCAAAAAAAAAAGTTGGACTTTTTGCATTTTTTTGCCAACTGTAAGTTTTTTACAAAATCTGTGAATGCAGTTCAAAATATGTCAAAAGTTAGGGAAGGTCTTCTAAGAACGTTTTGCTGTAACTGCAACGGGTAAGACACTTGCCCTTACTGCCCCGTTTCAAAAATACACCCTGTATAGATTGTTTTAGCGTGAAAGCGCGACAGATATTTATTGCTTTTTATAATCACATTGAAATAATCTACTGACGAATATTAATTAATAATAAATTAATGACGAATTCTGGTGCTTAAGACTTCGAGTGGTAATACAGAACTTTAAAAAGTTTATATTACTGCAGTAATATTAAAGTTTCAACTTACTTTCCACAGGTTCAGGTTCAACTCTTTCAGGAACTCCTGAACCGGGATCTATATCATCATCCCTGCCGCCTCTGTAACATTAAAGGAACATTGAGTAATTGAAAATGACAATATTAAGGTTAAAAAAGGTTGACCTTTTTAAGAATAATTTATCACAACACTATATTTTTTCTTATGAATAATTATATATTTTTTCTTAAGCTAAATATCATATAGGCATGATAGGGTACAATAATTACTTTACTGTAATGAACGGATGACCCCGTAACAATACATCTGAGTTCCTTTGTTTAATGTAAACAATCTCTATCTGAGGTTCGAGAAGCGTTCTCTCTTTACCTTATAATAAACTCCTTAACGCACAAGTTTATATACACTGCATAACTATTAAATAGATGATTTAGTGTAGAATAGGTTTTAGTAATAAAATCGACAAAATATTTACATATTTTTTTGTGATATTTGACATTTTTTCAAAATTTTTATGACATTATAGTTCGTATTTTACTTTTTTTCGTGAAATTAGCCTTTTTAATTTTGATGTTAGTCAATTATAATTTAAATTATTTTTCTGTAATTAGTAGCAATCTTTTCACTTTACATTTCATTTTCACTGCTCTAAAAAGTCGTAACTATTTTATCAATACAAAGAAGATAATGCAAACAAAATGACATAATATATTAATATAATTTTTTTATTTTATAAGCATTGCTTAAACTTATAATTTGTCCTTTTATACATATAAATTCAAATAAAATTATGATACATTTTCAAAATATTAACTTCATGTTTTAATATTGATTTAGAAGATGTATCATTTATAACTCAGGCAGTTAGATATTAAAATGCAAACAGATCAAATATATAAGCAATTTTAAATAATAGCTGAATATTTTTCACATAAATGAAAATTTGGTATTTTTACATATAATTCCCTTTCTTTATACTTCATTTATTAGGTGTTATTAGATAATTTTTATGTCTACTTTTAATAAATGTAGAATAACTCAACATACTCGTATTTAAGTTCTATAGTAGCCGTAATTTTTCTCAGACACTAGACTAGATTCGAACAATGGTCGATGTGCTATCATAGCTGGCTATTCGTAACGCTTACTTTCGCTCGCAAAACTTATCATCGTTATAAAAGCATCGTTATAAAAGTTCTTAACTTTTAACCGGCTGTCTTGTGAACAATATATATAACAAATATCGTAATTCTAGATCAATATCAATAGTTCTTCGCCAGATTCTACCATATAATTTCTGATTTGGTAACTTAGAAAAACTAAAAACATAAGCAGTAGTAATAATTATAATACTCACGGTGTTTCCTCGTTGTCCGGGTCGTCAGTGGAAACTTCCTGTTCAGGTGGCGTCTCCGTGGTGGTTGAGGATGTACTGCCAAAATCTGAGAACATATTCAAATCACTTTATACGAGAAAATCTGTTAAAACAAAGAGATATCACTGCTATTATGTGGTATAAATCATAAAGCAATATGTAAGTTTTTCTTTTTGTTGTGACATCGCATAATAGTTAATAATTGATTGTGAAGATATTATTAATTTACGCTATCAAAAATCATCATATACACCATAAGTTTTGCTGTATAATATACTTATAAGCTTCGTGTAAATATATAGGCCAAGTGCAGGTGTGACTTGAGCACCAAATCCCGCAACTACGTTTTAATGCAAAAAAGCAAGTAACAAAACAAGTACCCAAAATGTCAAACAATCGCAAAATATTATTTTAATGCACACACAAAAGTAAAATTTTCGAATTTATTCCCTTACTTATCGTACATAACATAATTTCATACTCAATTTCATGATTTTACGTCAACGGAAATATAGGTATATAACATAGGTTTAGAAATTAGAAATTTATTTTTTCGCTTCTGCAAAACATCTCAGACATGTGTGTTCGATATTAATTAGTTTCTTTCCTCGATATCTGTAGAGGTGTTGTATCCAAATATACTAACCAAGAAAATCGAAAAAGCCAGCTAAACGCTTGATCCGACTGCCGATGCCTGAATTATCTTCTTTTACTTCTAAGAACTCGTTCGAAGCATCTTCCTCGCCCTCCCAGTATAGATCCTCAGCACCAGAAACCTGTCGAAAGACATTTTAATTCGATAAGGACATCTATGGTACAATATAAAAAACAGAAAAACAATATAATGCAAAAATAAAAAAATATATATAAAAACTTTATGTTTTTTATATATAGTCACAAGTTCTGTTCAAAATGCCGTAATGTCGCCGAAGCGGTACGCGTAACTAGCTCAGATTACTAATCAAATAGAACGATCGATGAACACTAACATTTAAAAACATGTAATTACTGACTTAATAAATAATTTAAAAAAAAATAAACAAATATTTTTGTTCTCACACGTATTGTTATATCGTTAAACTGACAAGTAATCGTAAACCTTTTTTACAATTATGACACAACCGTATATCTAAACATGTTTGCATTCTTTTTGTATTAAATTTCTAACTTATTTCCCGATTATGAATATTTGTAGTAATAACAAATATGTCTCTAAAACATAGATGGAATAATGAAACCTTAATGCTGGTCGTTGAAGAAATATTGTGTGCAATATGTGTAACTTATTGTTTCTCTTGTCCGCTTGTCAGTTTATTTTGCGGTCGGCGCAACGTGTATTCCTCTTTCACTCTCCACTATCATTCGCTGTTTCGACACACACTCCCATCTTCTATATATCATCATTAGAGATCAGATAATCGGATGCATATTTACCTAAAGTTAATTTTTGGCTTACAAATTATGGAAGCGGCTTTTTAAAATACATTTTGTTAAATAAAAATCCCGGGAAAATACGGGACTGCAAATTTAACGTAGTGATATTGTTTGAAAATTACTAAATTAGCACGTGGTATTTATTAACGCCCCATTTTAAATAGGATATTATAAGCTCATATTACCGACTAGTTTTGCATTACCAAAATGTTCTACAGTACCGGAATTCCGGGATTTTTATTTATGGAAATAAAATAAAAAGACAGTTCCATACTTTGTCAAAAACTAAATTAGGTAAATAAATAAACATCCGGCTATCCAATTCCGCAATCCCGGGATTTTTATTTAACAAAACAATAAAAAGCCGTTTCCACACTTTGTCTTAAACTAACTTTAGGTAAATATGCATCCGATTATCCCGATCTCTAATCATCATTCACACTCCCTCGTCTTCCTCTCCCTACACGCACACTTTGATGTCCATAACTTTCGTAGTAACATGGTCGTTCTCCCTTTTTAATATGTCACCATACTAGACCATTCATCTAATCTATACGTATAATAAATCTGTAGAGGGGTCAATTCTGTACATGAAATATATTTTCAAAATAACTATCAGGGGGTGATTAGGGATCGATACTGATGCCAAAAATGCAATCAGTAAAATGTTTGTTTGTCTGTCTGTCTGTCTGTATGTTCCTTATAGAAACAAAAACTACTGGACGGATTTTAACGAAACTTGGTATAATTATTCTTCATACTCCTGGGCAGGTTATAGAATACTTTCCATTACGCTACAATCAATAGGAGCAGAGTAGTGGGTAGAAGGGATATTTTGGGAAAACGGGAGAAGTAACTTCATTTTTTTAGCTTCCGTCGCGTGTGTAGCCTTAATGGTTAAAGTCACATAAAAATCATGTACGACATGAAATATTCTACATAAAATTGTCTAAAAAACATCCCGCAACAGCATATGTCAATCTTTTATGGTTGACTCACATTAATCTATACTAATATTATAAAGCTGAAGTTTGTTTGTTTGATTGTTTGTTTGTTTGAACGCGCTAATCTCTGGAACTCCTGGTTCGAATTGAAAATTTTATTAAATAACCCATTAATCCAGGAAGGCTTTAGGCTACATAACATCACGCTGCGACTAACAGGAGCGAAGAAATAATGGAAAATGTGTAAAAAACGATGAAAATTATTCATCTTTGAGGGCTTCCGTTGCGTGCGCTTTTGTGCGTTGCGAAAACGGTTCTAGATACCAAAAATATGTATGAAAGAATTATTCCTCTTAAACTGATCTAAAAAAATGTCTGCGACAGTATATCGTTTCTATGGTGATCAAATTTGGTTATGTCGCATTGTCAAGATCGGGTAACAGCTGAGGTGGTTGTTTGCAAAAATAAATATGATGCTCAAAATAACTATTCCACGGACGAAGTCGCTGGCACAGCTAGTCTCAAATAATTTGGCAATTTTCTTTATTATATTTTCTCCCATAAACTTACGATTTCTCACGTGCTTTCATGCATCCTTATAGGTACGTAAAATAGCACGTCTTCACCTATTGAATTGCATAATGCTATTATATAAAAGTTTCAGTATATAACAAATTCAAAATTAAGAAGCTAATATTTTAATCCAGACTTTACAAATCGATGGGGAAAATTCTCTTAACGCGCATAATCCCTTTAGCCATACACGAAGAATATATGAGACGCAGAAACAATACATACATGTTTTTTATATTTTATAGTACCTAAAGATTCAGAGACCTCCGTTTTTGGCGGATTATATCCGTGGGTTGGGGTAAGAATACTACTTAATAGATGCTTACCGATTGGCCAGGGCCGCAAGTTGCCCCGCCCTTAACGACCTCAGCTTTTCACCTCAAAACGAGGTCAAATGACGTATGTTTTTCTGTCACAGAGGAAATAGAATGATTCAATCGCCTATTGTTTCTAGGACGTATCTTTCTATATAAGGCCACTTGAGAAGATTTTAAATATGACTAGTTAGTGCAAATGACTTTGTCTGTGCTGATGAAAAGGTCATTCAGTCAATAGCTAGAAGCGTTCTTTTCTTAGCAAACCATCAAAATATTACAATATTCTTTTTAACTGGATTAAAAACATTAAATATTAAGTATCGTTATGTGGTATTGTGAACGGACCAACGGGTTAGAGGTGACATGTTGACATAAATAGGGATGTGATATTTGCCCATACTAAATATTAAATTATCTATTTTACAGACACTGAAATGGGATGAAAGAATGGGCTTACTGAGTATTTAGATTTTAAAAAATAGGTACTATACTTTTGTGTCTAATTTATATTAGTATTAGAAATTTCTATTTTTTTAAAAGAATCTATTTACTACTCATACTTAGTAGGTATGCTTGGGAAATTACTCCAGCAGACATTTCATAACTGAATTTATGATTTAGTAAACAACATAAATAATATCAAAATCAACTCAAATTTAAAAAAAAACTAATTATGAACTATAAACAAAAATAAATTACAAACAAAATTTTTTTGTTGTATATAATGTAACAGATGATTTAAATATTCTTTATAATTATTATTATCATCCAAACAATGTGAAAGAATTTTTCATTTTCTCTAACATGATTTGTGTTCTAAACCTAAATAAAATCATCTAAATAAATTATTACTCTAATATTGATATTTGAAAAGATATATAAAAAATAGGTCTTCCGAGTTTCTTGCCTGTTATTCTCCTAACGACTCTCCCAGCTTTCCGAAGGTAGAGTAGGTAAGTATTTAGCTTCAATAAGACTATTAAATTATAATTTACAAAATAAATAATTACATTTATTATTAATATTATACAACAATATTATTCCTTGTATATTAAAGCTACATGATATAATAAGCTTACCAAGGGTTGATGGACAGTTGAAAAGTTTAATAGAGATATTTGACTAAAATTTATTGTGTGAACTAATTACAAATATTCGCTAGTGCTACGTGCGAAACGGCGAGATAGTACTTGTACGGACGACATATCAAGTTAAACAGTTGTATTACGAAAACTGCTTTTATTGAACAAGAAATAGAGGTGCTTTCAAAGTCACCTATATAATGTTACTTGCATCCGTCAACACAAGTTAGAAGGATTCCCATTTAATTATAGAACTTTTCATTCTATTAAATTATTAATTTCGTCCGTTGTCGAAATACATTTTGACTTGGGTAAAATTTTAAGATTGGCTCGGTGCCTTGAATACATGCCTTGAACTTGATTATTCTATGATAGATATTTCTCACTTTACTGCAATACTAAATACCCTTCAAGCAAACCTCACATCCGCGGTGAAACTTCAATAGGCGTTGGATTGAAATTATATTGATAAGTAATTAATATTTTATATTTTAACTTTAACTGAACTGATTGAGATATCAGTCCACTTTTTGTTTCTTTGTTTGCGTTAGGGTTCAAATCACAGTTAAGTGGTAAATAAGTATCCTATTTTATAAATAAAAAGGAAAAATATCCATTTCAAAAAGAATGTGTGACCCTAGTTACTTGTGCAGGTAGAAGTCTTTGTGACTATAACCTAGCTTTCATATAATGAATAGTTAACTGTTATATGTTTTTTTTTTATTTCTAGGTAAACAAAATGCCTCGCAATTATAAGCTTAGGTCATTTGGAATGCACACATAAACAGGACAATAAATAACTTGCGTTCAATAAGTTGGTATAACAAACAAAATGGAATTAACAAAATATCGCACATGCACGGAATATTTTGACGAAAATCAAAACGATGCTACGACAATTTTTCGTTATATTTCTATAGTGTTAATAAATATTTATAATTAAAACTAACATAAATTTGTATTCATTAAAAAAATGTTGTGGGACATCTATCTCTGCGTGAGATAAGTATTCCAATAGTATTTTTTTTTACATTAGGCAACTGTCCTTTTCTTTTGAGAAGTCAAATAATACACCAATTTTTATTCCAATAATGGGTTATTATACTAGTAGATTAAAGACCTACGTTTTGATGTACATGTTTAATTCTTAATAAATACAATACATTTAATTGAAATACATTGAGTTCTTATGAAATACATGTTATTTTATATGTTTTATAATATAGCTTTTTGAAAAGTGGGGCTACTATTCGGCTTTTACCCTAATGAACGAATGACAGTGTTAACCTTTTATGTCGCTCGTAATAGCCGCGGCTTTCATTGCAAATGAACTACTTCACATGTTACTTAAAAAAATAATATACGCAATGAAACATAGAACATACCCATTTTGATGTCGGATAAAACGATCAGACGTTACAAACCGTACGTACATAGTGTCATAGAGTTTATATTTTGAATTTAATACTGGCTGGGTTGTTTTCGTAAAAGTGAAGTTTGAAGTCTTTTTGAATATAGATGTCTGTTGTTTGAAATTATTTTATAAAGAAGAAATGTTTGGAATTTAGATCAGATTTTATATTAATATTGTATTTAATTATTTTAAACTATTATGACAGTGGTGAATAAATTGAAAGTAATAATGAATTGAGTTATTTGCTTTTATTACATGAAGAAATTTTTATAACAGGTTATGGGCCCAGCACGCTTCCACTGCGCCACTCTGCTATATATGGCTATGGCTATGGCTGGCGGTGGACCAATACATTGGTGCTCACGTAAGCAGTCTGTCACTGCTTTGTCAAGTACAGAGGCTGAATATATTTCAGCAGCTGATTGTATTAAAGATTTGCTTTACACTCAGTCTCTAATTAAAGAAATAACAGGAAAAATGCCTAAAACTGAATTGTATGTTGATAATCAATCGGCAATAGTTTTAATTAAGAATGGAATTTTTAGTAGAAGAAGCAAACACATAGACGTGAAATATCATTTTATAAAAGAAAAGATTGAACAGCAATCAATTGAAATATTATATTG
Source organism: Scirpophaga incertulas (assembly GCA_036419045.1). Classification (NCBI taxonomy): domain Eukaryota; kingdom Metazoa; phylum Arthropoda; class Insecta; order Lepidoptera; family Crambidae; genus Scirpophaga; species Scirpophaga incertulas. Next base: position 10,256,583 of record CM071626.1, on the reverse strand, counting down.
TCCCACAAACTTAAATATTGCAGATATTTTAACAAAAGGTCTAGATAGAACAAAGTTTCTTCGGTTAAGGAAGTGTATCGTGAGTGACTAATGAACTCAAGTGATTCTATTAATATTAAAAATGATTTTAATTATTTATTGTAGTAATAAGGTTTTAGGACGTTCATTTCAAATTTAGTTTTAGTTATTTATATTATTGTTAGGTTTATAATTTGAAAGTTTATAATGTGGGGTTATAAGTAATATGTAGATATGTATAGTATGGGTTATAAGTGAGGTTTCAAATGGATATTAAATTCAGAGGGGCTGTCATAGAGTTTATATTTTGAATTTAATACTGGCTGGGTTGTTTTTGTAAAAGTGAAGTTTGAAGTCTTTTTGAATATAGATGTCTGTTGTTTGAAATTATTTTATAAAGAAGAATTGTTTGGAATTTAGATCAGATTTTATATTAATATTGTATTTAATTATTTTAAACTATTATTACAGTGGTGAATAAATTGAAAGTAATAATGAATTGAGTTATTTGCTTTTATTACATGAAGAAATTTTTATAACACATATATTATTACATATATACATTAACACTAAAGTAAAACGTTGTTTGGTCTAATGTGGGTTCTTGACGAATTCTTCTTCAGAACAATAATCCTCTCAATGATCGGCGATACAGTTGTGCTGTAACGTAACAGATCCACTTGGAATCTCTTCAAACACGCGACAAATAAATGGGGTGAAGCTATTGAAACTCTATGGGGAGACTTAAGTCGTTGAGCAATTTTTTGAAATCCGAGTTATATTTTGGTCTGTACTGATATACTTCTTGTGGCTTATCAAGCATGCCGCTATAGATTATTCTATAGAACCTATAAACTACAACTGCATTATATTAGTTAACTTTTGAAAGCCTTTAAGATAAGAGCGCAGTATGTTATACATTTTTTGTACCTTTCACTTAAGTCCGTTATTATTAACTTCAGAATTTCGTACTTAATACAATGGCAGTACACATACATTTTTACGATTAATGGGGTTTTAAGAGTACGTACGAGTACGTGTAGCATAAAACGTTATATCGATATTTATAAGTAGTCATTAACGTAAATTTGTAAAATGCCATTAGTTAACAGAATAACAACAAAACTAATGCGAGTAAATATATAATTTCGGTCTATATTCATATATTACTTATGAGCCTTTCGTGCAAAGTACGCTGTCGACGCTTCATAATTCAATATAGTGTGCACTTGGAATACAGTTTATGAGTTTGATTCGGGGTAATTTCTGGCGCTCGGAACTACTTATTTTTAAGAAATATCGTTTGAGGATAGTTTCTGTCCTACGATTATATCACGTGTATATGCTCTTTCCTGTGGTAAAATCAGATTTGATACCGGCCAACTCGACAAAACCGGCTAAAAAGCAATATACGCTTAGTAGTTTAATTATATAGCTCTCAATTCTTTAATAGTAAAGTGTGGTTACTCGGTGTATGAAGCTCGTCATCATATTCAGCTTTATTATTATCTAAAGTTAGGTATGTATTATGAAGAAAAAGATAATCTAATAGTTGTTTGTACATGTATATATTGATATCCAGTACTACTGGATTTATTTTCCTTCAATTAGGTTTTAATTCCATACTAATCTTTCTTTTAATTATTTGATATCCAAAAAACCAAATTTTATGAAACTTTTACGTTCATCTTGATAGACATTAAACTATATTTATAAATATTACGATTCAAAGAAAAATAAATATAGGTTTATAAATATGTAGCTAATTGTTAAATAAATAAATGTTTGTTACATTTACACGAATTAGCCTAGACCAAACTAAGCTCTGTAAGGCTTGTGCTATAGGATCTAGGGTAACGGATAGACATACATATATTATACATATATAGATATTTTTTATAGAAATATATATCAACAACCATGACTAAGGTATAAATGCTCGCATTAATCACACAAATATCTGCCCCCACCGGGATTCGAACCCGGGACCTCAAAGACGGCGACACCTTGAAACCGGTGTACTATCCACTCGACTGTGGAGGTCGTCATACGTAAAGTACAAAACTGTATATTAAAAAATTGGCGTTCCTATTATTAATTTTTAATATTTTAATTTATGGGCCTATATTTTAATACAAGTAACATAAAATAATACCAGAACTCGTGTAATAAAAAAAAATAAAATAAGTAAAAGTACAATCTAAATTTCCATTTCTAAAGAAAGAAATAAAAACCTATTACTGAAAAAAATACTTTATTACTGTATAAATTATATATTTTGTATAAAATACAAAAAAAACTACATACATGGTTTACATGAGTAAGAAAATTAAAAGACATATGACTATTTCCATAGTATATACCACAGGTACCTGAATTTCACTTTTTTTTTAATTGTATAAAAGCAACACAGTCACAAAACACGGGCAGTACAAAACTGGTAATACAAAACTCGTAAAGTTGTCATTAACCCCACACAAGAGGTCATGATTCGCAAATAAATCGACACTCAAGCCGCAATTAGGGAGGGTGGGGCCATCGCTACTTGCCAGGATTCCCTCGCAATTTTATTTAGTCCGACATGATCCGAAGACGGCTGCAGACGATGAGACTTGCAAGCTAATGAGAGAAGACAGAATGTTTTTTCTATTCTTTATCATTTGATTTTAAATTTATTCATCCTCCTACGTATTTTAAAATTAAACTTAAAGCAAAATAGGTTTAGGAATCGAATTATACTAATATTTGTTTTTCAAAAACATGAACTGGTTTGTTTATTGTTCAATTTAATGACAATTGAACTAAAATTTTTATTTAATATTAAATGCTTTAGAAATATTGCTTAAATAATTTTATTTAACATTTCATTCTAATGTCTAGTTTCATTTTTTACATTAGAAAATATTTTGTAATATATTGCAAAAGTTTTTAAGATAGTGGCGTTGTTATCTCGGTACTGACCTTCAAAGCGGGAAGTCCGTAGTCGTACAGTTGGTTTCGTTTTTCGATATTCATGTGTAGATTTATTTTTGTCATTTTTATGAAAAATAACACTATCACGCCTCAGCGCCGATAGGTGGTAGGTAGTTGGCGGAGTAGAAAGTCTATGAACAACCAACTCCACCAATCACATATTTATTCACCAGATGGTAAGTGGTTACAGTCGCCTATAGTATATGTGGTTCCTGTGAGATTCTCAACAAATCTGCAATCGCCACATAAGCCACAATCTACGAACAATCCAGCAAACTAACATTCAAGAAAATTCATACTTATCTCAAACTAATAAATTCATACTAATCTCAAAATATTTTCAATATAGGTAGTGTCATATCAAATTAACATTACTGCTTTAGGAATAGAAATAACATGGAGAACCTTCATCTCACCTATGGGGCAGAGCGATAATGGTGCTTATTAATAGTCCTCTATAAATATATTTGATTAAGTTACCGCGTGATTCATACTATCCAAACAGTTCTAACTGCGTTATCGATAACCTAAATATTTTTTAGGTCAACTATCGATAGCCGCCGATCAATATCGATATTACCGCAACACTACAGAGCAGATATAACAATAGGCTTGTTGCCTAAATTTCAGTAGTTAGATACTAATATACCTTGATGCCTATTCTATACAAAATAATTATTATTTTTGAAAAAAAATGCTTATTTATAAGAATAATTTTGCATTTACTTAAATATTTGACATTAGTCATCAAAAACGCTCATGACTGTCATGGCGTCTTGAATGACGTCACGCCGTGCAAAACACAGCTGTTTTAGTATCGGAATATTCGGTATTGTGAAGTTATTTTAATAAAAAATGGATTCATCGTATTACAAGTACTGCATAGTGCCCCAGTGTACAAGCACAAGTATAAAAACACCAAAAAAATTATTTATATACGTGCCAAACAATCAGCAGATACGTAAAAAGTAGCTAACACTCGCGAGAAGGAATGATGCCCATTCTTTTTCGCACTTCCACAAGACACTTGGGAATGACATTCTGACTTTGACGTTTCGCACGGCGTGATGTAACACTTTTTAATTGGTGTTTGCTGTCACGTGACTTATGGCTTATTTTGTGCAATTTTATTTTATAAAAATATAAATAATCAGAAGTTATTATTTTATAAAAGTTTGTTTTTTCATAATTAAATGATCATCTTAATAGTTATGCAACCTAATGCATCAGATTTGTTCATAGTGGATACAAGCCTATTCTGCCATCCTCTGTCTTCTGTCCGATGGTCCGTTTAATACATTCTACTTATCAACGATTTAATTGTCAATTAAAAATTTATCCTGCCATAAAATAACAACTCAACTAATTTACATTTTGATGTAAGCCTTTATGTCTTTTAATTTTATATTCTTTCTTTGTCCTACCCTCTTCCCAATTTTATTTAGAGTAGGCGCAACCTGTCGTCCTGTTCCACTCTCCTCTGTCACTTGTTATTTCGACAGTCACTCCCTTCTTCAACACACCATTATTCAAACAGACCATCCACCTTTTCTTCGGTATTTCTATTCCTACACGCCCGTCCTTTACTTTCAAGACTTTTATTTAATTACTCAATTATTAATTCGTAAGTTAATATATTAATTTTGGTAGTAAATTGATATTCTACAAATTCATAGTTTCGGGTTAAATGCAATAAATCATCCCATGCGAAATGAACCTGCCAAACTCTCCCACGAACTGGATGCTAGTGGCACACTTCCGTCAATTAGTTGCAACTACAAGCATCATCTACAGTCGTATAGTACTGTTGAATTGAGACAAAAAGCTATAAAACAAATTTCAGTATATGTTATGTGCATCTAATTTATATTTAAACTTTATGTCTAATTATGAAATTGACATAGACTTTACAATCAACTGCCTTTTCTATTTGCCAAAAGCACCTACCAAACCAACCGATTATATCAGTTTATCCTGAAAAGAGTAGTCTATAAACCACCTAGAGATATAGAGCTATATAGGAGCTTTATAGAGAGTATAATACCAAGGACCCATCTCTAACCCGATTGTTTATCGGGGACTGAATAAAATATGTCGCGAAAACGTGATGTGACTGAATGCTCTTGGAACATATACAATGGCATAAGGTCATAAACCCAGGAATACATTCCGGTCAATGTAGTTATTGAACTACAACGACCGGAATGTCTTGTCTGAATAGGTCCATTGCGACCCATAGTACATTATTTATAATATTATTAGCATTTGTACTTTAATTGTTGTTATTATTATATGTTTATATCAAAAATATGTAATAATTTAGAAATATATTTAACCGTTACTCTAGACCCCATAACACATGATGACAGTGCTTGGTTAGGCCAGAATAATTGATGAGTGTAAAAAATATATGTGTAAAATAAATTTAAAAAAGGTCCGAAGTGTCTATAAATTTGTCAATAACTTGATAATTAAGGCAGTATTCATAAACGTCGACTTAATCAACGATATCATTGATTAATACTAACAACTTGAAACACAGACATAGAAAACAATTAATGCCTCCAGAACTGTCAACAAATTATAGATTGATATTTACACCCATTCGGATTATCCTCCGAGATAAAAACAAATCTTGACCATTTTGAAGAGACAACTTATTATCTCATCGAATTGCTCAAGACTACTTTCTTCTTTTTTTTTTCTATCTTCTTCTTACTTTGACTTCAACAAGTCAAAGTTGTTGATTTTGCGATATATTCTTAGAGTTAGTGCCAAAAAATATCAAACCAATTTTCGGGTCTGGGTGAGTGAAGTTAGTTATAAATCTATTTGCAAGTAAGTAAACAATCTTCTATATTTTGCGCAGCTAGGATGTTTAAAACCCAAAATAAACCTTGAATTATATAAACAATTAACACGTACCTGCTCTATTTAAAACATCACACGTTATTTTGCGTAATGTGGCGAAACATTGTATACACTATACAATACAAGTGTTTACTGAAAAATAGGTCAAAATCGACATGTAAAGCTTATGCAAAATTTAAGACCACATTAATTCGTAATTCAAGATGAGTATAAATCACTGAAATGTAGGCCAGCAATCTAGCTACCCGAAATTACAAAAAAAAACTATTGAATAACTAATTTTAATATAATAACAGTTTTAATAATTTTACAAATGTCATAGAGATTAATAAAACTCTACCCGTGTACTTTTAATTATAAATCAATGTTAGTTATTGTTAAATGTAATATTTTTCATAACTATATTAAAAAACAATAAATCTTGTGGTTTTTGTACTTTTTACAAAAATGTTTAGTATAATTTACAAAGATTTTTCATGATATAGAATTTTTTTTACATAGTTCTGTGTAAACAAACGGTATCTTACAAAAAATATAGTGCAACTTTTGTGGTAAACAACAATATCATTGGTATGGTATTACACATGCCGCTTAAAATTAATAACGTATTTATTACTTGAATTGCTGAAACAAAATCATTTAATAGCTTGGGACAGCTAATAATCCCATTTTAAACTTGCGATCTCAGTAAAAATAATCCCTGCGATCTTTGTCTAGTTCGTTAGTGTCTTGGTGATACTTAGGATCTCAGTAATCCCCGCGAACTTTGTATAGTTAATTAGTGTCTTGGTGATACTTAGGATCTCAGTAATCTCCGCGACCTTTGTCTAGTTAGTTAGTGTCTTGGTGATACTTAGGATCTCAGTAATCCCCGCGACCTTTGTCTAGTTAGTTAGTGTCTTGGTGATACTTAGGATCTCAATAATCCCCGCGACCTTTGTATTGTTAGTTAATGTCTTGGTGATACTTAGGATCTCAGTAATCTCCGCGACCTTTGTCTAGTTAGTTAGTGTCTTGGTGATACTTAGGATCTCAGTAATCCCCGCGACCTTTGTCTAGTTAGTTAGTGTCTTGGTGATACTTAGGATCTCAGTAATCTCCGCGACCTTTGTCTAGTTAGTTAGTATCTTGGTGATACTTAGGATCTCAGTAATCCCCGCTACCTTAGTATAGTTAGTTAGTGTCTTGGTGATACTTAGGATCTTAGTAATCTCCGCGACCTTTGTCTAGTTAGTTAGTATCTTGGTGATACTTAGGATCTCAGTAATCTCCGCGACCTTTGTCTAGTTAGTTAGTGTCTTGGTGATACTTAGGATCTCAGTAATCCCCGCGATCTTTGTCTAGTTAGTTAGTGTCTTGGTGATACTTAGGATCTCAGTAATCCCCGCGACCTTTGTCTAGTTAGTTAGTGTCTTGGTGATACTTAGGATCTCAGTAATCCCCGCGAACTTTGTATAGTTAATTAGCGTCTTGGTGATACTTAGGATCTCAGTAATCTCCGCGACCTTTGTCTAGTTAGTTAGTGTCTTGGTGATACTTAGGATCTCAGTAATCCCCGCGACCTTTGTCTAGTTAGTTAGTGTCTTGGTGATACTTAGGATCTCAATAATCCCCGCGACCTTTGTATAGTTAGTTAGTGTCTTGGTGATACTTAGGATCTCAGTAATCCCCGCGACCTTTTTCTAGTTAGTTAGTGTCTTGGTGATACTTAGGATCTCAGTAATCCCCGGGACCTTTGTCTAGTTAGTTAGTGTCTTGGTGATACTTAGGATCTCAGTAATCCCCGCGACCTTTGTCTAGTTAGTTAGTGTCTTGGTGATACTTAGGATCTCAGTAATCCCCGCGACCTTTGTCTAGTTAGTTAGTGTCTTGGTGATACTTAGGATCTCAGTAATCCCCGCGACCTTTGTCTAGTTAGTCTCTTGGTGATACTTAGGATCTCAGTAATCCCCGCGACCTTTGTCTAGTTAGTTAGTGTCTTGGTGATACTTAGGATCTCAGTAACCCCCCCAACCTTTGTCTAGTTAGTTAGTGTCTTGGCGATGCTTAGTTTTCCATAAAGATATAATATTAATATTCAAATCAAATATCACACTTACTTTGAAAATTTGTAAAAAATTTGTAAATGTGTGTACTGCAAGTTCAATATTAATATCACTAGGCACGTCATTCGAAACTACACTTGGTGAAATCACTCAAATGATTGGACTACGAATAAAATAAATGGCAAACTGTGCACCAACTTTACTCACAATAATAATATTTCTATTTAATTTTGTCACGTCATTTTAACAGATGTAATATTTGTATATCTTATTAAAATTGCAAAACGTTTAGTACTTATCTATGATGTCATTACTCATTACTTTCGTAATAATTTCTATTTTAATAGGTTTTTTCTACATGTAATACGTTTCTATTATTACATTTATATACTATGTGTAAAACTTGTCAAGTCTAATTAAGATGATAAATTTCCTTAATTTTATATTGCGATCATCCATAACTGGAAAGAAAAACGATCTACTTAAACATTCCTCAACCTACTACAATTATTTAAGAAAATGCGCTAATTACTAAACTTTGTCCAATATATTCAAACTCGAAATATTAATTTGTTACAAAAATAATTTCAAAGAAATAAGTAAGCTGGTAATACTCGTATATATGTAATTATAGAATCACAATCATAAAGCACAAATTAATATATCACACTAAATATAATACATAAAGTCAAATGAATTCATTCTGATTAAAATAACTACAACATTTCAAATTGTTTCGTCATCATTCATTAAATAGTACACATAATAAATCCCTTAACCACAACGATATGATGCAATTGTGCGTATAAACTTAAATGCGCATTCATTATTACTCTCCTTCCTCTAGCTGTTTACTTTTGTGTCTGATTCAATTAAATTTAATAGTTTCAATTGACTCGCCCTAATTCGTTCGCTATACTCTATACTCATACGCAGCGCATCACAGTACTTGCCAATACACTCAACAACAGGTTAGATAAAATCATACATCTCCCTTGAAGAAAATATAATGTTTATAGTTACAAGTATTGATAATAAATTAAAATTTTTATGTCAAATTCTTTTCAAGTATCTTTGAATGATACTTCTGTTCCATTTTCCAACAAGTGAAAAGGAATGCTTTTGTTATATAAATATTATAACTTGAAATAACCTTTAATATCTACTACTAGATAACCGTGCATATTAAACATATATACATAAATGTTTGTCCTTATACATAAATAGAAGCTCGTATTTATCACACAAAATCTTCCCCCACCGGGACTCAAACCCGGGACCTTAGAAATGATGAACCATTTGACCACTGAAGTTGTCGTCCCTTGTAAATCTTATAAATGGACCTATTTTTATGTTTAATTCGAATAAACTGTAAACTTTAATACATTAAATGTACCAATATAGGAAGTATACACATAAATCAACAAATAACAACCTTATTGGCAATTTTATTTAAATAGTCATACAAATAAAGGGACTTCACCTCCTTGTGATGGCACAATACACTTTTTATTAGTACATATTATGATCAATGTTGTTACATTGAACAAGATATGGTAAAACTTCCTCCCTAACGTCGCCCTAACGTAGTTAGGGTAAGCTCGAGTCCCTCGGTGGGGACGTATATGAGCTGTGATGATGATGATGATGATGGTAAAACTTTTATCATGCAATAAAACCACCACCTTGAATTTATATTCTTTGTATTTTGACATTTCACAGTGATAAAACGCTATATCATTGCATTTCAACAATCAATAGAGTTTCAACAGAGTGCAATCCTTTACTTCAAATAAAATTTTATCAATTAATAAACTGCAAGCGAAAGTATTTGATATTATAAAAAATAAATAACAGCTCCCCTTATTCTCCCCGGACGGGGCAAGAGATGGTGTTACCTCATTAATATCTATTTTAATGAAGGAACCTCTAATTGTTTCTCAATTAGTAAGCGTACCGAAGCCACCCAAAATTTACAAATAGCAGGTTTATCGTTGCAGGCGGCGCATGTCGGACTTACATTTCATTAATATAATTAATTGATTATAAAAGCTACATGTTATAGTATATATGTTATAGTGAAGTACGCCGTTATTTTTTAAGTAAGTATATTTGTTCCTTATTTTTCTTTGCAGTGTATAAAATAACTTTTCCTATTGTGCTTATGTATTTAAAATGCTTAGTTTTGATACATATCACTTTATCTAAAATTTTCCATGAACTTAAGAGAAAAATTATGTAGCAAATCCCTGTATAAATAGGTCATCATCATCACCACTCCACCTATAAACCGCGGGTCATAAGCCTACCCTGTGTTAAGGTGATTAGATGTTAGTTATCCACACTGGCCCAATGCGGATTAATGGACTTCACATAGACCTTTAAATTTCTTCGCCAGTATGTATATAGTGTCTTGCGATGTTTTCCTTCACTGTTAGAGCGATAGATAAATGTACACATCAAATTTTAAAAGCGATAAACACATTGGTAATTGCCAGTATCAATGCCGGGTCTCCTGATTATCACGATTCAAAGACCAGTGCCGACACTACAGCACCACCGGCACTCCAAAATAGGTAAATTTTCATCGATTTTTTTTAAATAATTTCTTAAGTATCTAGTATTATTTTTAAAATAAGTTATAATTAAAATCATATTTTATGGGAGAAAATATTTATACTTTTCATAACTTATATAATAAAATGTATTGGAAAGTGTACCTTGTAATCCATTAAAACTTGCAGTTAGCCCTTTGGCAACATTTCACTTTTATAAACACATGTGTAGAGGTGATTTGAACAATTCTCTGTACAAATCTTTTGGCTGTAACATTGAACCCTGTGTGCTAAATGATGTCATGCCAGTATTAGCATGATCATTAGCATTTCATTTGGTACTTACTATAAGGTGCACAAATACAGTGACATAACTTGGATCTAATTCGGAAGGCTCGGTTACTGTGATACCAGTTTTAATAACTTCGTAAAGTATGCGTATATTTTTTAATCTCAGTACTTTATTTTCTGTGTTTAATATGAACTACCTTCCTTATTGATACTTTATATTTATACTAGCCAGTTGTACATCAAAAGCGTTATATAGAATTTTCACATATATAATAACCTTTTTCTTCCCGTAAAGATTATCTAACTTTGCATCTTTACAATCTTTAGGACTAACAAAGGGAGAAGCCTAAATGACTGACTGATGTCGTCAGGGACTAAGTAGGTTAATATTCCAAAACTCTAATAAGCAATGGATGCCTCTTATGACGTAGGTAGACCATATGGTGGTAATTAAAAATTATATTATATTAAATACTAGCTGTGCCATCGACTTCGTCCGCGTGGAATAGTTATTTTCAACATCATATTTATTTTTGCAAACAACCACCTCAGCTGTTACCCGATCTTGACAACGCGACATATCCAAATTTGATCACCATAAAAACGATTCTAGTGAGTTAACATTAAAAGATAGACATATACTGTCGCGGACATTTTTTTACATCATTTTAAGAGGAATAATTCTTTCATACATATTTCTTTGGTATCTAGAACCGTTTTCGCAGCGCACGCAACGGAAGCCCTCAAAGATGAATAATTTTCACCGTTTCTTGCACATTATCCATTTTTTCTTCGCTCCTATTAGTCGCAGCGTGATGTTATGTGAGCGTAGCCTAAAGCCTTCCTCGATTAATAGGCTATTTAATAAAAAAATGATTTTTCAACTCGAACCAGGAGTTCCAGAGATTAGCGCGTTCAAACAAACAAACTGTTCAGCTTTATAATATTAGTATAGATTATTGTGAGACAACCATAAAAGATAAACATATGCTGTTGCGGGATATTTTTCAGACAATTTTATGTAGAATATTTCCGTCATACATGATTTTTATGTGACTTTAACCATTAAGGCTACACACGCGACGGAAGCTAAAAAAATGGAGTTACTTCTCCCGTTTTCCTAAAATTTCCCTTCACTACTCTACTCCTATTGATTGTAGCGTAATGGAAAGTATTCTATAACCTGCCCAGGAGTATGAAGAATAATTATACCAAGTTTCGTAAAATCCGTCCAGTAGTTTTTGACATACAGACAGACAGACAGACAAACAAAAATTTTACTTATTGCATTTTTGGCATCAGTGTCGATCCGTAATCACTCCCTGATAGTTATTTTGAAAATATATTTCATGTACAGAATTGACAAAAAAATAGACGATTTAGAATTTTTGATATGGCGCGCCTTAAAAACTCATTTATCAAAATTGTCGTTTTAATCATATTTTAAGAAAATTTTTACATGCAATTTTAGATGCAGAAGATTACGTTAACATACATACCTACATGTTGAATACCGAACTACATACAAACTTCAGTAGTATTAGGGTTTTAAACACGAACTTTGATTCCCATATAGAAATAAAACAATGAATTTAGATGACAATGTTTTAATGTTAATTGTATTAAAAAGTTAATGTTGACAATTATGACAAAAAAAAATCTTATAAATGTAGACCAGCCCAAATTCAGATACCAATACTTTCATCATATAGACTACAGTTCATTTGAACCACCAGGCGACCTATCTAGAACGATATAAGAGCATAAAATAATGAGATTCTGCAATATGCCACTTATAACCGAGTGCAGGTAAGAATTCAAAAGTGCAAGTAGAGTGAATACATATTGGTCATATATTTTTATACGGCATTCTTACCATCGATAGATACATGAAAAATAATAAGAAAACGTGCAGTGCCGTAAAAAAATGGTGCGCCACAAAGTCTGAATTTTCTTTACATAATCCGTTGTGCAGCAACGGCGTACAAAAATCATACGACAAGAGGAAATATCGAGGGTTGCAACCCCTTCTCTTTCCGTAGTCTAGGGGGTGATTTGAAAACGTACGACTTCGGTTTAAAAACATTATTTAGCACTCAAAAGTACTATTAAAAATAATTCCATTAAAAAATTATTGTGCATTTTGAATGTATGTCAATAATAATCTTAATTTCATCGTATCCTTGATTAAAAAAAGCTGTAAAGTCATTTGAACCTGTCTTCGAAAAATCCAAGCCAGAATATTGAGAATCGTTCACAGATCGAACTGTGTTATTATATTTTATTATCAGTACGCGCATAAAATTACTATCCATCTGTCATCACTCTGATTAAGAAAGTTTACCGCAATCACATCCCCGCAAATACGCGGAAGTTTTATTACAAACCACCTCAACCTAATACTTTCAAAAAAATTATCGTAATTATTTGTCAATAATCATCATCATTATCTTATCACAACCGATATGTGTCTCCCATCTGAGGGGCAAGAGCCTACCCTAATTATGTTAAAGCTATTAGGCCTTAGTAAATCACGCTAGCCCAGTGTAAATTGGTGGACTTTATATGCAGGTATGCTGGTTGTTTCACGATATTTTTCTTTAACGGTATGACCGTTAATTAAATGTACAAATGAAATACGAAAAATTTTACACACATGTAGAGGAATTGACCCCGGTTTATCCAAATCCGTGATTCGTAGGACCGAGATCACAGCGCCACAGACTCTCCTCCAGTAATTAACAAAATTTTGACAATTGCCTCAGTATATTGCAGGCATATGGTACAACTAAAAAAATAATTACTACGTATGCAATAATGATAACCTTTTGGTTCTTTACTGAAATATGTGCTTAATACAAAATTTATTATTATCTTGCAACAAATATCAGAAATAAATCTAAATTTGAGTGAAACAATAACCTTAAAAGCCTTTATTATCTATTTCCCAAACAAATAACATGTAATCACTTCGACAATAATGTGTAATTTTGTAAGCAATGATTTATGTGTCTACTATTGCTTCAATTCAATTCAATCAAACTAATATATATTTTTATGCATAGATATGCATAAAAATATACGTGAAACATATATATTTTCACGTATACTAGAACAGTATCTAATTTCAATTCGTAGTCATGAAATGATTATAGCAGGAAATTTATACATTGCACATTTATCACTTCGACAGTTCAAATTAACTTATGTGGCAGGTAATAAGAAATAATGTTATATAAGTAACCTATGCTACGATGACTTACAATTCACAAGTGAACAATTGATCATAAACATTGTGTGACCGAGAATGCAGTAGCTAGAATCAATAGATCAAGTTTGATATAAATTAATACTTACTTAATAACTTAATCGTCTCATACTGCTGGAATGAATATAGTCTGTTTTTAATCTTGTTTAATTAAAAAGGGGAATATTGTCAAAATCTCACGTCAAACTTGTCATAGTAAAGATTCTATTTTCAACCTTGTTGAATATTTCCTTAATTAGAATTATTATTTTCGTTATAAATTCAAAAATATATATTTACTAATAAATACACACTTTGATAGTTACGAAGCTATTTGCATGACGCATTTTAAAATAGTCGTTTGCCATGACAGCGGAAAATCTGTTTAGGGGAGCAAGTAATGGCTAAATTAACTTAGTTACCCTAGTGAACCCAGCTGTTTTAATAGAATAATGTTATGTGTTGGCAAACTATACATTTCAATAAGCACTATGATGCGGCGTATGTGATAATAAACATGAACAGTATCGAAAATGTACTCGTAAATAGTACTATTTGTTTACATTTCTTGTCTGCTTTGTGAATAGAAAGACTACAACTTACAAATAATACATTACAAAGGTTTCTTTTTAAAGGATGTTCATATTTTTTTCTAAATCAATATACATATGAAGTTAATAATTATTTTAGTCTAAAATGTTCAGGGCTACAACAATATTACAAAGAAAGTTTAATTTGCACATTTAATTGTAATCAATAACTCAAAATCGATATATTGAGTTATTGATAACAATTTTGAAATCGATATTCCAAAACTATTTCACCATAGAATAACACGACTAACTTGATTAACAATTAGTTTATACATGAAAGGAACTGATTTGCAGTTTTTGTTTCATTTGACTAGCTCAATAACCGTTACACTAATGTTTCGCTATGGATGATGGATTAACAATACTACCTAACTTTGTAGCATAACGTAACAACAAAGCTAGACTTTTTTTTTGTTCCCCCTGAGGAAAATGCATTAAGTTGCATACCCCGGCTGTGGCGAGCCGGCGGTTATGTGGGGCTCTCCTCCCCAGAAGGGGGAGGCCTACCCAATAAAAACCTCAGGGATGGCCTTCCTCAAGCATGTAGGGGACCCCCGGGAACACCAAGCTACTTCCGGGAACCCCCAGCCTCCGCTCCCCCGCCGCTACAGGGGAGCCATCCTCGGGGGAGGCTACGATACCTCCCCCGATCTGCACCACCAACGACGCCCCCCGGCCACGGAAGGGGCGTGGTCCCTACCGAGCCCGGCGCCGCCTCCTTCGAGCGGGATCGGCCATCTCCCGACCCCGCTCGGCGGCCTCCTTCTGGAGCATCACTGCTTCACAGAAGGAGGCCACAGCCTTCCAACCTCCCTCGACCGCCAGCATTGCCGCAATCAATGCCGGCGGAGACAGATCTCGCCCGATCTCTGCGACCAAGACTCGGCGCTCGGAGGCCCACGAGGGGCACTCCACCAGCGTGTGCTGGGCCGAGTCAAGGTCGGATGTGCAGTGGTGGCAATGTGTCGATCCATCCCGTCCTATTCGACACAGATACTCACCGAAGCAGCCGTGCCCGGTGAGTATCTGAGTCAATCGGTAGGTGACCTCCTCCTTCCCGTGGAGCCAAGCTTCGAGGTGCGGGAGTACGGCACCGACGGCCCGCTGGCGCGCGCAGATCCGTAATTCGAGCTGCGCACGCAAGGCCGCCACAATCCGTCAGTGCCACTCCCGCTTAGGCACTTCATGCGCAGTTTCCAGGGCGCTCCCCCCGTCGCTCTCCCGGTCGACACGCCGCGACGCATACGTCGCCGCGTACATGTCGACATGTCGGCCAGGATGTCGAATGGGGGGTAGCGTCCCAGAACCGTCGCCTCCTCGTACGAGATGGTGCGGTAGCCTCGTACGATCCGTATGGCCATTATCCGCTGCAGGCTCCGTAGCAAAGCTCTGCAGCGGGGGGACCTCGCACAGTCTTGCGACCACACGGGAGCCCCATACATGACCACGGATCGCACGACGCCCTCGTACAGGCGGCGAACTCCATCCCTCGGTCCCCCGAGATTGGGCAACAGGCGATGCAATGCGCCCGCCACCCTTTTGGCTCGGGGGACCAAACAAAGCTAGACTATGTTGTTAATCCATTATTGACTTGATTAGATTCTTTGTTTTGTATACCACGATGGTGGCAAGCAGGCCTACTTAACTTAACTGTAACACCTCGATTAAATGTTAAAAATATATATTTTCCAGTGTGAAGCTGAGACCAGAGGTAGACCACTAATATTATGTTAAAATAAGAGACAGTCATGCATATTAGACAAAAAATCGGGATTAAGAACTAATGCACACAAATGTAATAAATAAAATTCATCAAGCGATATAATATTTTAATCTAGGATTAATCGACGATCGATAAAATGAATCATAGAAGAATGAATATCACAATGTCTTTGAGTTCTCAACGGAGCAGTGTAGTGATCTACACGGCAGTAGTACGCTATATATAATAATTAATGTAGAAGACAAACACTTCTACATCAATATTAAATTGCATCTTACTCCCTTCGTTCTTCAGAGCTTTTCAAAGTTTTAATTTTGATTTAAACTTTTTCACTCATTTGAATTCAAAGTTTACATCGGATATTGTTGTTAATATTTAAATTTACTATTAATATTCGACGCATTTTAATGAATCCGAGTTACAAAATTGCAGAAAGTGTAACATCTGTTATTTAGTATAACCTAAGTACTTCCAATAACTAAAAGCTATAAAACTTTCATCATAAGTTTTTAAGCTCAACTACCGTCCGGATAGCGCAGACGATGGCTATGTAGCTTATTTTTCCAATTATTCAGCTGTCTGTCGTAAGCTGCAGTCTGAGTAAACAAACTTTCAACCCACACTTTGAGCTATCCTATTAATTTTTATTATTCATTAGTGTGGTATTCTGGAGCTCTCCATTGCTTCAAGTGTTTGAAGTACATACATAAAAGTATTTTAGTTCATTTTGATATAAGTGTATTTTATACTATAACTAATAAAACATGTCTGTTTTTTATTGCGAATTAGATACTCCGCAAGCAACGCACTATCTCTATTAAGAATGTCATCTAAGATGTCACCCATTTTGAACGGACAGCAAATTAATGGGTTCCCCTTACCATCATAATTAATACCCATATCATAAAATCCGTTAAATAAAATTATGTTATATATTGTTTGTTTTTTGTAGATGTTTCGCTGGCAGGCATTACTCACTCTCATATAGAAACTGAAAGAATATTGATCTGTCATCATGATAATGAATTACTACATATAATACATATATTTTAGATTCTATATTTAATTCTGTGTTGGTTTTGTTTCTTAATTATTTATTTTTACTTCATTTCAGATTTGATGTGTTACCAAACAACATTATGGAACTCGTTACGACACAAATTTAAATAAAATATACATATACGAGCAGCCAATCTAGTAACCAAAAACAATAATTACAACGATTTGAATCCATATGACATATATTTTAATTGCTTACAAATTACTTTTTTTGAAGCAGTTATTGAAATATGTTTAATAATGTTAAAAACTTTGCTGTCAAAAACCATCCAACAGTTAGGAAGATTTGATTTCGTAAAATGTTACAATTAGCAATGCTTTACTTAATTTCCTGGATGGGTTCTTCGAAAATGAACATGAATCCGCCCTACTTTACTATGCCCAACAAACAGATAAACCTTACGTTAAGTTCCAGGAAGTCATTGGAAGATATAACTTCTCATATG
The DNA here is from genome assembly GCA_036419045.1 of Scirpophaga incertulas. Lineage (NCBI taxonomy): Eukaryota > Metazoa > Arthropoda > Insecta > Lepidoptera > Crambidae > Scirpophaga > Scirpophaga incertulas. The sequence goes on along the minus strand of CM071626.1, from coordinate 10,238,762 downwards.
ACACGGGACGATAATTGCGAAGAATATGTGACCATAAGTAGAGTAAATTTAATAACAAAATTGTAATAACCTACCTCAACTAGATCTGTAGGTAATCTCGTTATTATTTAATGCGTCGTTCCAGAATAAGAGTTACTTTATTGCAAGTTTTATATTATCGTTTCATTTGCATACATCGTATGTATTTAGGCTAGTAGCCTATAATATATAATTATTTAGACTGAAGAAAACCGTTGTGAGGCAATTTGTGGACACCTGTGAAGAAACTCATAAGTATATGTCAAGTTACTCAATCCGCGTTGGGCGAACAAGATTGATTAAAGTCTGATAGAATGAGCCGATTGGAACTAGGGTAAGCCCGTTTCTTCTCGGTGGAAAAGTAAATGAGTTGTCATCATGTTGTTTCATTATCTTTAGGTAAGTCTCCAGAAATTTGAAACAATTCCACCCTCACACCACTATGATACCTTACTACTATTTTTTGATTCTATTTGCTATTTTCAAGGTGTTTTACCTCAATATGTTTTACCTCTTATTCAACATATTTCACAAAAACTATTAATTTCAAATTTATTTTCGAAGATATTATTTCAAGTATAATAATATTTTTAAATACTTGGAACTTGACTAAGCTAGGCATTATGATCATAACAGTATTAATCCGTTAGGTATATTTATTCATAAATTAGATTACAAGGACAAGTAGTTCGTTTTAGTGACAAATAGCCACGATTTATAGATCTATATTATTACTTCACCTGTTATTAAAATATAGGTATACGACATTCAAAAATTGTTTCTGCAAGACAAAAAGATACTACCCATTTCCGACACGACTAGTCTCGCTTAGCTTGAGCCGGATACAATTGAAATAGAACACTCGACCAACACCTACCTACCACTACGAATACTTGTACAAGATTTGAATCTGAAGAAATCAACGTTGAATGCGGGTTATGTCTACACATTAAGCTACTTGCATACAAGTGGAATTGTTTCGAATGTCTGTAAATATGTACAATAATTAAATTTGGAACTTTCGTGTGCATTAATTAAAATGTTAATTTCCACAATACAATTCATAATTTATATTGTTTTGCTACCTTTCACCTTGATATTAAACAAATTTGTTTATTACACCGAAATTTAAAAAAGTATATTTAACTAGATCAAATAAACTAACTTACTAAATGACAAGAAAACTTTTATAAGATTAAACAACTTATTTGCCAATAATCTTTAAGGTTAGTTAGTTTAACCACATTTATAGGAAAATCACGATTATTGATTTTTCCATGTATAAATATTTATGCCAAATTTATAAGTATATAAAAATCTCGTATCATCATATTTTCGAAATAGTTCGACAGTTCAAAATAAGTATAAGATTAGGTAGTAAAAATTTCTCACACCATTACGAGAGATAATGGTTCCACAATACAGAATAATTTATATGACAAAAGAACGTTTCACGAGTCATCTAAGTATTATATAAATGCAAGACAGACGATGCATTTAATCAAAGCGATACAAAACAGTAGGCTGCAATTTTAATGATAAATCTCATGTGTGTGGCAGCGTCGTCCTGAGGGTTCTTTGTCATGCCCGCTCCCTCAAGCCGACGCTGAAACAATTGTTACATTCTCCCACAAAACATACCATTTCCCCTGCAGTAGTCTTAAACATTTTGCAAGCTACTTTTAATAGAGAGAGTGAGTGTAATTTTTTGTTTGTCTTATTACATATAGGAATCTGGATCAAATATTCGTAATGTTTGTTTTTCTTGGGAAAATCAATAAACGTGTAATAAAAAAAAATGGTCTTATACGCGGAGGTACTGAGTAAATTAGTCCAATGCATTTTTAAAGTAAGCTCAAATTTAATCTATTATTGAAACATACGAGTATGAAACTAGCTGGCCTATTGGTGACCAATAGACCAACTAGTAGTAGGGAAGTTGATGTTTTCAGTTTAAGCCCTCTGCACATTTACACGAATAAGTCGACAAAATGTTTGTAGGTACGCCTGTGCCCGTATAAAAAAAACTTTCAGACTTAAAAGAAACATATTTAAACCATATCTAACTTTGGTTACAATTTCTAGTACTCGAATGATTCAAAAAAAAAATATAATACAGTCGATTCACTTATCTAGTTTACTCCGATTCTGGGTATGATAAATGATCTCCCTTTTCCACATCACAGTTCGTGGAACCTGGTTAATGTATAATACTTGATGGATTTTAATAGAAATGCTTTCGAAAATGAATTTTCCAGCATTATCCAACGGAAGGATGACGATGTTCTTTTAGATTTAAAATTGATCAAGCTCATTTCCTTTTAATAAATTATTAAAATTCTTCAGATAAAAGAAAACAATTAATCAAATATGTAAATAAAATAAATAGACATAACAATTTTCTGATTTGATTTCTGAATTTGAATGAACTGAAAAGTATACCTAAAAGGAAAACATTTTCTATTGTTTAGGTAAAGCATGTAATTTTAACTATGTGCTATAATTCAATTTCAACTTCAATTAAACTATCGGACACTCAACATTAATCCCTTATTTCACCCCAGTCTCATCATATATTTAAAAAATAAAACAATATTTACTATTATACAATCTTGTTTAAGGTAAAATTACATACATACGAGTATTAGTATTATAATGTTGTTTATGATTTTTAAGGTTGTTGATTTTGACATTTATTACTATAAGCATTTGTCACATCAAATGCTTATAGTAATAAATATATTATGTTATTTTACAACAACAAGTGAAATATAGTACACTTATTACCAATTGACGACTCTGTGGAGTGGAGAACAACACAGTGAAGAATATAGCCCTTCCTGATTTTCTTGTCGGTTTTTTCCATACACAATGTCTGCCGTAAACTTGTGAACTCGTAGCTTCTTTGGAAGACGAAGATTGATTCGCACTAACTTTTAGTTGTGAAAATATGTAAAAGAGATTGTGAAATTCACCTAAAGAACTTTGATTTTGCTTATAACATTTTTTTCAATATTTAAACCAGTCAAAATATCACAGGATATGTCGAAATATCACATATTGTTACTAACTATTTACATTTGTGTTATCAAGATTAAAAACACATTAATAATTAATATTATTATTTATTAATATGCTCAATATAGATCATTCATTTTAACGTGGCTTACAATAGACTACGATTAGCGAGGTGATGTTGTAATGCGAACCTCTATCTTCGATTAAATAATATATCTCCGCTACATAAGTGAATCATTATAAAACGCTTCGCTGAACTGGGTTGGTGCCGATTGGGTTATTCGATAATATATGTATAAAGAGGTCACATATCGCTGAGAACTGTACATTACGTACAAGCAATAGTGTACTTTGAACATACAGCAATGTGTTTGCAGTGTTGTTACGAATCAGTCAAAAACACTTCATAATAAAATGCACTGCAATTTGAAAAATGCTACATGTAATCTGAATGAAATGAAAATGCATTGATTTTTAAGTTTGTATTTGAAGTTATTTATTAAATAAAGCAAAATTTCTATTTTAATATTCATTTACTAGATGAAAATTACTCAAATATGATAATTAAATAATAAAAACAATCATATTTACTAGGTATCATCTATCTTACACAATTTGACGTCCGCGTTTCATCGATTATGTAGTGCAATGGAGTGGAATCATTTTAAATATTACACCTTCATATTTGAATTTAAAGGTGATATGTTTTAAATGAATTTACATTAACGGCACTTATATATCATTGATGGATTACGTCTTTAACAATATTCATGTCTATGTTAGCGTCTGTGGATGATATATTATATATGGTACTTTACTAATCGTTCTTTTAATTGTAATTTACCCACGTAGGTTAGACCTAATTACAAAGTGAAGTAGCTTCAAATGTATAATGATTTTGTTTTTAGTTTTGTTATATAGAAATCTACATATACATATATTATTAAAAATATATATATTATTAACAAATCAGAAGCGTTACATGCACGCTATCGCCTTTCCAAGAAATTAAAACTAGAAATTGCAACCGTGCATACTGTAGACATTAATACTAGGAATTCGAAACAGTAGCTTTGATTGAAGGGTAAATCCCCGGTACCCTAAGTGAATTTCGACATCAGACGCTCCGCCAATATAATATGATATCGGAGTTCGATAATTACTGGAACGATACGAGCCGCGGGTATGCAATTCAATGCATTTCTCTCATCGTTACAAAAAGAAAAGGCAATGCTGCAGCTCATAACTAATTCCAGAAATTACATCTACATACTGAAACCGAACTGTGTAGACCATCGCCGTGGCGATGACCGGAACGGGCGGGTTTTTTGTACGTAGGTTCTTTATCCTGAACATTGCTATGAAGGTAACCTTTACAAATAGTATTTGAGAAACAATTGTCATATAATAACTAGGAGCAACTTTAAATTGAAATTCTTCTTAAAATCTGTTCTCTTTTCCTTACCAAAATTTAATTTATCAAAATTCATTCATCTATCCATTTCATACATGTTCTTTCGTCAACTTTCCATCAAAAACTATTTGCTTTACGGAAACAAAACAAAGGAAAATACAACCTAAAAGCTCGCCCGCTTTATTAGATTTGCATTGTGGATTGTCTGACCAGATACAAATATCAGTTTCCCTTGTATCCATTTTAAACATTTCCCACCCTCTTCCAACTGAGGGAGAAAATGTTGCATATGTTAATAATTCAGTAACATTTCAGGGTTATTGTTGGTATTTACTCTTATAGGGAAGATTTGGTGTCTTTTAAGTCTAGCTCGGAAAACTTTTAGCAGAAACTGACTCTTATGGCCTGATGTTAAGAAAACTGGGTATGTGACTACAAACTAGGATATTGAATGAGAAAGTTTTACTGTCTTACAATTGAGGAATTTATTTTATTCGTATCATTCAGCTGAGGGTATGGCTTGCATTTAATGTGCGTTCATTTTTATGCCTGGTTTTCCAGTTTCTTCAAAAACACGTAATAAATGTACGAACAAGGAAAGGACAAACAATGCTAGTAAAATATTGAGACGACATTTTCTATTCGAATAATTAATTTTACTAACCTTTGTTAAATAGAAACAAACACGTTGACACAAACAAAAACATGCAAGCTTGCTTGATTCACAACAGTTTCAGAAAACTCAACAGATTTCTTAATTGTGTATTGTAATTAACAATATCACATACTGCTCTGACTTAACAAAGTAAAATATAAATGATGCAGTTTAATTTGCATTTTGGTTGTGAAGACGGATTGTTAATGGATGGTATCAAGTATCAGTAACAAGTATTAATTGTTATTGGCGTACTACCTATTACATTAACTCAACCTACCCCAAAATTTAAAAGTAAGAAAACAATTTAATTTAAGCTTCTGCTCAAGACAATGCAATTAAAATTAGATATAAATGCAAAAATTTCAATATGAAGTAGCTTAGATTACTAAAAACTAGTAGTAGTTTAGATTTCTTTATCACTGTTTCTTTTGATTTCTACGATTAAGGAAAACAATTGCAGACTTAAAAGTTAGTTATTTATTTCAACTTGACATCTATAAATAAGCATGAGAAAAAGGGGCTTGGCAGACAGACTGACACACGGACGGCGAGACTATTCTATAAGGACTCGATTTTTTTGGTCGGTGTTACCAGACCTTGAAAAAATAATATTATTTCGTCTTATGCTATTTTTATGTTATGCTCTTGACAGAATAATGTTCTGTATAGCGAGATCAGCAAAAGTAGATGTATTATTGATAATAACAGTTCTTTATCTATGAAATAACATTCTTAATTGAGATATTTCTATACAAATGAATACCTTATATATTTGTTAACCAAGAAAATAAACTTATGAACTTTTTACACACTCCTTTCCACACATTATATTTCTCCTAAATTTAATGTTAATGTAGTTCTCCTTAATATAATATGAATACAGGATAAAATGTAATGTAAGATGAAAACAATGATTATACTAGCTACTTTCATGGTTTTTGTTGTTTAATTAAAATTGTAAATTATTAAAGTTTGAACGTACGTACGAAGAAATCAGTTGCAATATCATAGTAAAAGACTTAATATAAAAATAATCTGAGGAGTAATAATAACAATACTTAACTCCCCTATTTAGACATTAGCAAATTTTAAAGTATGAAATTCTGCAAGTTTAAGTTAGAGCTATCATTTAAAAATGTATTTTCTGAATCATAATCTTTGCATTTATTACGTGAAAGTAAATGGGCAATTTGTACTGTTTGATTTCAAAGAGGGCACGATGCAGACTTCAAAACAGACGAGCGGCTAATTTCTTATGTTCGCAGCTAAGTCCCCGCAATCTGTTGTTGAGCAGTTGTACTTGTATTGAGCTGATAATGATGTGACAACTCAATCAAGTGTGATAAACCGAACTGCTTATTTTATGTGAATTAAAAAGTTTATATTTCAAATTATATTTATAACTTACTATTTATACATCGATAATTTATGTTATAATTAATTTTTGATAATGTTATTATTAAGCAAAAATTAAACTTATATGAGTTGTGGATAACTTATTAACAAGGTGAAATTTTCAAGTAAGAATAAAAAGTACTCAAACAAATTCCGATGAAACAATAATGGTCAACATTTTTAGGATTAATTTAATGATTCTATAAAAATAAGGAGGGCTACTTGAAGGCTATATATGAACAAAATAAATAACATTACTCAGACATGTCTACATAATACGTCTGCATTCCGATCTCTTTTGTCTTTTTAAAATTTTAAATTCACACATAGATTCACCTACCTTGCTATCAGCTATAAACATTAATACCAGATATGTTTGCCGCACGCCAAATTTTTTTGTGCTTGGAGTTTATAAAAACAATTCCTCATTTTATAATCCTGTTGTGCGAATGTGCAAGGCTTACAACGAGTTGGTTGATAGGTACCCTGAATTGGATATCTTTGCGCATCCCTATTGAACATTTAGGCGATATGTCCAAAAACACATATTAGCCATTTAATGTTTTACTTTAGTTTCTATTTTAATTTATGTTATGTTTCAAGTAAATATTATATGTTAGGATTAATTTATTTTACATATTAGATTAAATATTTATTTAAATAATGCATTTAAACGTAGCTTAAATTTAGTACTATATTATTATATTTTTTCTTTGTTTTAATTGTTTATGTTCAGGCTGTGTACATAGTTTGGGTTACATCCCAGCTCTTTACTATTTTAATAAGTTTGTTTTGTTTCTTCCTAGGATGTAAGCTGTTTTTGTACCTTTAATAAATAAATAATGGTATGTATAATGCTGCAACGAGCCATTCAATAAGTACAGATGAATTTAACCGAATACGTGATCGGCCTCACGCGACCAATCAACATATGGACATTGTAAGATAAATTTAATAATACTATAAAAATAAAGAGGGCTGACAGTAAATTATAACAAAATAACAATTATTTTACTGTTCCACCATATTCGATATCAGTTGGAGTATTTGTTTGCTCTATATAAGTCGTTGAAGTACATCTGCTCAGACAGGGGTTGGGTTTAATAGCTCATGAAATGTATGTAAGCAAGATGAGAATATCTTTCACTTCAGAGAGCCAGTAGAAAGTAAGTACATACCTACCTACAGTTAGATGCTCATTGTTAACGATACTCGTAATTCCTTTTTGAGTGTTTGAGACTGAGTCGCATTTTTTGTGTACAAAGTAACGGTTTAACGACAAACTAGAAAAAATTTGCCAGACATTCACATTTTCTGATCTAAGGTTCACACTTGTAAATTCATTGTTACAATATCTTACTTTAACTTTTGTAGGTGTTGTCTATTAAATGGTAAAATCGATTTAAACTATCTTTCAGTGCACGTCAGAATTTAATTTTGTAATATGCTACGAATATGCAATTTTTTCACTAATTGTACTTATAATTATACCATATTTAAGTACTATGACGATAAAAAAAAATTATGAAATTTGTTTAAGTTGTAATGTTACGTGGTGATAACTCCAACCTAAGCATAAGCGACAATATTTTTAAATCGATTTTATTTGTTTACTATCTATGCAGTTACAGAATAGCTAAAGTGTGGATGTTTATAACAGCTCAGCTGGGAAAAAAACTTAACTCTTCTGGGAGAACAGGCGCAATGTATCTATTCATAAATACATCAATTGAACTATATCAATTCGATATTCGTATTGTAATATAAAGGAAGACATATGAATGCTCTTATACGTATAAAGATTATATATATTATTTGTAATACTATTTTAACACAAATATCTTACATTTTTATAATATAAGCAGGATATTTACCCGTCGGCTATCTGATCGTTTCTCTGAACTCTTTAAAAATTTAAAGTCTCCAAGACCATATAATATCAAAATTTACATCAAAAACGGTATTCAAATTTTCATTTTTTATTTTATGGTTAACAACTAGTTGTTATTGTTTGGGGGCTAAGGTGAGCTTGGCGCAAACAAGAGCGCTTTAAACCTATATTAAGCATATTCGATAACAGACTAGATAATATGCTCCTAGTGGCAGCCATCAGGATAATTTTATAAAATGAAGGCTTGTCGAAAATACCTTCCCAACACACACGCCGCACGTATAATAATTGCGACGCGATTGCACTTCGGCTGCTTTAACCAACAACGGTAGTGTAATTAAATACATGTGATAGACTACGGGCTTGTGAAAATTGGAAAATCTAAGAAGATTAAAGTAATTTCAATCAGACGCTGTATGAAAATTTGAAATTTGAGCTTAAAAAAGATTGCTCTACAAGGTTAGTTAAGTTTTTGATATAGTGATTTAATAGTAAAAATAAGAGAACTACTTAAAAGGTCAACTAGTTAAAAAATGTAAAAAATGTTAGTACAATAACTTTACCTCTAGGGGCGCTGTACAAAGTTTGATTAACATTAACGCTGTCGATAGTAACTACATGCGAATATAAAACTCATAAAAGCTACTGACACTGGGTTTTGTGACTTAATGGCGGTGGTGATGGTAGGGCGGGCAGCGGTGCGGGGCGCGACTGAGTTGGCTCTTAATATAAAATACTCACCTGTTAAATATTAAACATATTGGACGATGTATGACTCTTTAATGTATTTTTACTCAGATTTATGAAAACAATGGTTCAGTAACACATTTCTCCTCCATGGAGTCATTAGTGTAAAACAACTATGTGATTACACTTGCTTGTTGAACAGTATTATTATGATCAGTGACAGTACATTATCCGGTAAGTATGTACATTATTTATTAATAATGTTCTGACTTCATCATCAAACAATACACTAAGTAACGTAGCCGAAACGTTATGGATTTAGAAATTAACTACAGAAAAATATGACGATGAACATTACCGCTAGCTCATTATTATTTGATTAATCGCAAGAAAGCGCAAGCGAGCTTAGATCGCGGTGTGTGCACTTTCTTGGCGACGGACAAATTCCAGCAATGGGCGTTTCTCGGTTGAAATGATGATGTTAATAATAATAATAAGTACTATATAAAGCGGTAATCATCAGTAATTAACGCTTGATATAGAATCAGTGAACGCATAAATAAATACTTCAATGAAGTACGAACTTAATTCTAGAATTGATACTTAAATATATTTTCCAGAATGAATTCGCTAACACTATGAATAAATATTTTAAAGGATAACAAAACCAAAACGCATTGAAACGACAAATAATAAAACAGATTATTAAAAAGAAATTATGATAGCCCTAGCGTGCTTGTGTAACGTTCAATTTAATTTATTATTAAGAAACTAAATCACCTTTGGAGAGAGACAGCAACAAACAATCCCATTCTCGGAAGTATTTGTATAAACAGACAAACATAGAAACGAGTACGTCATATCAAATTTACTTACGATATAGTCAAATGATTTAAAATTTTGCGCCTTAAGAAAAATGGAAGGTTATCTAAAAAACCACCAATCGGGTTTCAGCGACACCGTGATTCCGACTAATAATATGTCGTTTACAAAACAATAATTCTGTGCAACGTGACGACCCGTTTGCAGTCCTCATAAACCTCTACATTCGTTTGTAAACGATTTCGACAGCGTACATTTTTAATAAAAACTTTGTACAGCGCACCTAGCGGAACGATATTGTACTATTTTTTATATAAATCTGACAGGACTTCTACTACTCTTCTACATACATATTGAAATATATCAAAATATCGAAACAAATATTTTTTTTTTTTTTATAGCATAGGGCAGCAAACGAGCAAACGGATCACCTGATGGTAAGCGATAACCGTTGCCCATGGACACCCGCAACACCAGAGGAGTCACAGATGCGTTGCCGGCCTTTTAAATGGGAATAGGGGGAATAAGGGGAATAAGGGGGGTTGGGCCTCCGGTACCCTCACTCACTCGGCGAAACACAGCGCAAGCGCTATTTTACGCCGGTTTTCTGTGAGGCCGTGGTATCACTCCGGTCGAGCCGACCCAATTCGTGCCGAAATATCAAATACATATCGAAAACGATATCAAACTCTTTGTAGTGGTCACAAATCTCTGAACTCGTTGTGACGATGTTAAAGTGCTCGAGATAATCTAATTAAGTGAATGATCGAACGCGAAACATTGTATTCTGTATTTAAAAATGGAATTGTAACAGAATCAAAACAATAACAACCCTTTTGCGGTCAACGCAATTTTTCCCCGACTAAATGTATATGAAAACTATATTTACAGTCCGCGGTTATACCGTTGACATCCATTTATTCATACGGTAATGGTGAGAACGTGTCGGCGGAATGAATCCTGATCCGAGGATTGCCTTTTCATTGTTATTCATCGACGCGGTTCTTGGGGTCCCAACAAGAATCGTAACAACACAATAACATCTGCCCAATTTCACTCCTCGCGCACCCATTCAAAGCTCACGAGGCAAAATCTTATTTTTAAATTATTTCTTGTATATGTAGGTACTAAGTACATGTATATAAACTTATATCTCTAGCTAAACAACACTATTCAACAATACATTTATAGAAATAATAAATCAAAGATAAACATGTCATTCACCATTAATGTTTAATAAATAAAAAGAAAGACAAAAAATTTCTAAAGTTAAATTTAAATCATTTAAGAAGATACTATTAATTAGCTATTTAAAGTGATGAAATATATGAGTAACAAAAACGAAGAATTATTATTCCGAATAAAATATGTTTAATTACTAAATGAATACAATATATAAAAACCTGTAGAATATTAATTGCTTGTTATCCATTTGCCACATTAAAAACTATACAGTACTATTACTATTGGCAGTTTGTATACAAACTGCCAATATTATCATTCAAATCCCTGGTAAATTTAATCTTACCAAAAATTTATAAAATCGTGACTCATTCCGCTTTGCCTGTTGTTTTTATCGCGAAGTCAATTAATGTAATCCATTAATAAACTTGTATTTATTTGTTGTAGTCAACTTTTTCTTTTATTATATTTTCAGACATTCTTTATGCGTGACTCAATACATGTGTATTGCACAATAAAATTAAGTAATGATATTTAATAATTATACATTTAACTTGACGACATGAAGTGTAAAAAAAGAGTAATGTATTTCTTTTACTAAAAACCTTAGTTAGCAAATAACCATGTATCCACATTATAATAATCATTCCATACAAACCGTTTCTAAACAGCAAATATTATAATATATCTAAAAGCTTAAAATTCTACATCTATGCTCTATGTAGAGTTGTACGAGTATGTACAATAGAAGCGAACAACAACCCATGCCGATTATCGGATCGTTCCGGACTCCATGGTCCCGTACGCAAACGGTTTTAAGCGTTCCATAGTTTCATAATTAAAACATCAGCAGGGCAGTATCGGCGGGCGATTAGGATCAATCAATGTGTCTCGTCTCCGCTAGCAGGGCCACTAAGAGGGGATCCTTGTCAGAGACGGCGTTTTCCGCCTCACGTCATCTCTTAGTATTGAGATTGATGACACAAACGGGCGAGTGGAGAGCCAACCGTGCGGAATACCAAGGAGCCGCCGCGGCCATTCTTCGCTCAATTAGGGCCGATCCGGCGGTTTTGTCAGACCAACTATGAAGCCCCGACACCACAGCGCATACTAAATTAATGCCATATTTTTCAAGTAAGTCCGGCGATTAAAGTATTGCAATCAGTACTGAAGTTTCATAAATGAGGCTTTGCCACGACCCTGGGGAACTTACCCGTGGACACTGTTACAATTTCGATGTAGTTAACTAAATTGACTATAGATGCTTCAAAGAATTTTTTTTAAATAGTTGAGCCAACGTTTCCAGTTTGTTTTTTAATTATGTAAAAAGAAATGTATATATTTCTCTAAGATCACTTAGAAATGAAACAACTTTAGGGACTTAACTTGTATATTTTTATGCTAAAGCAAATTAGGTACTTGGTTATTTGATCATCCCGTGGTCATGAGAATTGGAAAGCATTTCAATTTGAGAAATAATTCCCAAAAATTTAATCATCTCAATGTGTATAGCTACATAAATAAAAGATTGCATTTTAATTTGTTGTTGCAATAGAAGGCATAAAATCATATATTAAGTGAAATTATTATTTAGTTATTTATGTCAATTTTTGGAACAACTAAGAAATATCCTGAAGAAAGACCTCGAAACCTCGTAATCGGGGAAGCTAAAGAAATATACCGTAGAAAGTGGAAAACTGTGATCTCTGTCCGCAGCCATGGGACAGAAGCGTAAGTTTGGTATATTTAAGGAAATTAAGTCTACCTTAGCTTAAAAAGTAGAATTATTATTTTCGAGCTCGTTGTTTTTCGATATGGCTTGTTTTAAGACGTGGGTATTTATAATTACATATGTTTAACCTTTTTTAATAAATACAAACTCTAAAACATAAATATATACTACTTTATTTCTGAACCTACTTAATAATTCTAGGACTTCCAAACATAAAAAAACAAACCCATTAAAACAAATTGAGTTTAGTTATGTTTATCGCTGATCTAAGAAAGCATGAAAATACTCCAGAAATACATAATTAGCATAGCTTTTAGCGTTGGGCGTTGACATGTGACAACGCTTATTTTAACAATAGCAAAACTCGTTAAAGTGTAATTATAGCTAAAAGGAACTATAAAACCGCGTAAAACACTCCTTGTTAATAAATTGAGTTTCCTCACTTCGGGCAGGATTGACTTTCTTCGTCTAACCATCAAATGTTGGTGAATAAGTGTAGCTATATCATGAATTCACAGTCTCCACCAAATACGACGATGGATACTTAGTACTAATGCATATTTTACGACACAATTTCTCGCAAAAATGTATACTGTTTTATATAGGATATATTGCTTCGTGGTCTATAATAGCTATAAACGTACCAAATTTGTGGTTTATATAAATTTACACTCGAATCAAAGTGCCATAGTTATATTATAAATCTCAGGAATCTATCTCTGTTAAAATATTAAACTTAGTGTTACGAAGGAAAAGGAAGCTCATTAAAATGCCACCAAGGGTCTTGTTAGATAAAAATGCATCTTATTATAATCTTATGCCTCACTACTATATAAAAGAGATTCTTTTTTCTTGGAATGTTTGTAAGGTGATGTCATTTTTTTAGCTGAACTATATATGATTATTCTTCTATTATTCATTTTCATTATTATATTTTATTAATTTTCAAACAGCCTATTAGGTATCTTTTGTTATTTTTTTTAAAGGGAAACCAGAATGCAAAGGTAGGATCGCGTACTACTGATATAGCAGAATCACACACCCACAATCTGTTTACTCCTTTTTATATCATTATTTTATGTAGATTCACAAATATTCAAATGAAAATACTCTCAAAATGTAATATTTAAATGGAGTACAAGGAAATTTACAAATATCTGCCATTTAAATGTTTAAATTTTACATCTATATTCAACTATAAAATACTCGTACCTACTAGCAAAAATCTTCTCGCGAATTTAATAAAGCTTACACAACGAAAATATATATACATATACTCATACAATGACTGATTTCTTTAATCGATATATTTGTTTTCTTCTAAAGGTCATAATGCCATTGACCGCCCCCAAAAATTGAAGGTCAATGAAACGTCTCCCAATCCACTTATTGCCAATTGCAACGTATGGTTGTGCGTTTTATTGGGCTCTTTGTAACCTACAATCATTTTGACAGAACATTAATTCATAAGCCCATAACAAATTATCTCTACTTTTTATTTTACATCAACGGAATTACTATCGCCATTACGATAATTAAATATTAACAGTAAACGGTAAATTAGGATATCTTAACATTGTCCGTAGTGGATATGCCAATTTATCTACGAGTTGATAATACAATTTGCAGAACCAAATTAAATGTTTAAGAAAATGTCACGTTAAATCTCAAAGTATACCCAAGAACAACATTGCTACTCCAATTCTAAATACGGCCTACGTTTAACTACAGCAAACTATAAACATCTGTTTGCCGTTTCACTTTGTTATTATAACAGAACTGTACACTTGGCTTGTAACACGTAGGCCGCTGTGGTAAACTAAAAGCCAAACCGCGCTTGCGAGGTTAGTTGCAGAGCGACAATGGAGTGAAGCATTTGCCAACCGAAGTCTGGTAATTTTGTACAAAAACCGTACTTAGGTCAGGAGAACAGGAAACATTTTTACACGATGAATTCGAATTCTATTATCTCAAAGTCGATAGAATCGACTATCGACTTTGATCGATTATGATTTTCTAAATACACTAATTTTGGTCATACATCCCGTGTATTGTGCAACGAATGATCTTTAAATAACATTAACAATTTGACAATTGTTCAGTGACAGCATGCGTTTTAATTTACGTTCCGTTTTACGTATGAGTAACCAACAGTTTTTTTTTTATTAATAGTTTATTATATACCGGTTATTTTCGAGTATCAAACGGAATCAGATAAATAATTTGTTTCTAATGACAACACTGAATTCAAGTGATACAGAAATCTATCAAATATCAAGTATTCGTATTTAAATTCAATCATTGATGATTCAATGATTCAAAAATACGTCTCCAGTTCTGTCGACAAATGTCTGATTTCCAAATGGGTCAGAACTTTGAACAATAGATCGTCATTTCGTTGTCGTCATGTGAACAAGCTCAAAATAAGATGAAAGCACAAGATTTTTTAAATTTCACACTTAAATTGATAAAGGAGAATGCCCATTGTAGTATGGACTTTAGTATCGGCAAAAATGATTTTGTACCATAATGATTTTTATGATATATTGTAGATTTTTAACTATATATTCAATTATTAAAAACTATTTGACTCTATTTCGATGGGTAAAATAGAAATTAAACACCAAAGACTTTCAAGTTACGAATTTCTCCTATCATCATTTTTGATAATACCTATTTAATTGTAGAAGATTAAAACTATAAAATGATTAAGTCTATCTTATCCAATAAATATTACAATTATCCAATAATTCATATAAAATAATTAATTAATTTAAAAATAATTGTTTTAGCAACATTGATATTAGCTATCCGTATAAAGAAACTCTTAAAGCAGAATAATGACTAAAATATTAGAGAAAGCAGAAAAAAGACTAAAGAAAATTAATTGTTTTGGTATTCCTTTTACCCTTTCACGAGAGGACAGTGGAATGTATCGAATATATTTTTGACCAATCGATCCGATCGTTAATATATGGCAATACCGAAGAGACTATTTATCAATGAAATTAGAATATCATCAATAAAAATACACGGCGAATGAAACGGAAGTGAAATAATTACTAATTATTATGTGGATTTATCTCCGGCGAAGTTTCGGCTTGGTATATTGCAGAGTTTTGTTAAAAATTGTTACTTATTTTTTGGTATTAGTTTGGTTAAGGCACAAGGACGAGTAAAGGTGATACTACGAATGGGCATACTCCTTTGATATTGACATTGATTATTTCCTTTATGCGCTCGACTGATAACAAACAAACAAATAACCGGAAAATACCCATGTTAAATATATTAACCCATGTCTGTTTACGTTGCACCGACTGCACCTATACCTAGCAATAAAAATACGATACGAATATAAGACAAAATCAATATTAACATTCCACAAAAAGCTTCGGTTTCACCACAAAGAGGTTCCACAAAGAGCTTTGCTTGCACCCCAGAAAACCACGTATTCGCACACAAATCCATTTGGAGTACACAATTCCAATTACATTTGGAGTCAGCGCAACATGTATTCCTCTACCACGCTCCTCTATCACTCGCCATTTCGACACTATCTCCGTCAACATAATCAACATTCACACACTCCATCCATCGTTTCTTCGGTATTCCTCTCCCCACATACTCGTCCACTCGCATAGAGAGCTTATAACGGGGTAAAACATCACCCCATTTGCTTATGTGTTTATAAAAGAAAATAATAGATAAAATATTAAAGATATTATTATGAGTCTAATTGATGAAAATGTTAAGCTACTTCGATTTCGGTTTTATCAATAAAAATAAATATGATTACATCACTAGCAATGTATTCTATATATGTGTGTGTGTGTCAAATAAATAAGTGAGTAAATATTTTTGTATGGCTCTGAGTTATGACGCGAGGCCGTGAGTATCGTAAATTAAAAGAGTCAAAATACATAAGATCTGCTCAATGTGATAAGTTATAAATAACTGCATTGGTAATAAAATTATTGCTCAATTGGTTTCATGACATCACTCACGTCGAGTTTGTCTCGGGTTCGGCGCCGCTTCGTGACGAAACTCTGGCCCTCGAACTTACTAATGATTTACATGTCGCGAAGTCGCCTGCCCCAAATCATGCTAAATTAGCCGGTTGGATATAGAACAACGGCAGCATTGTTTTCATTTTGAAGTTTTAAGTCAGAGTCCTTAAATAATTTTACACCATGCATTGAAATTTAAGTTTTGACATTGAAAAGCAGATTCGTCGTGATGCAAATTTGCTCGCGAAGTAGTTAGAATGGATGCTACAATATCATCAATCGACCGAAATTGATCGAACATCAAATTCGAGGCATGTTACCAAAAAGGCGCTTTTGCATGTTATGACTAAGAAACGGAAAATATCAAATATAGTTATTTCTTCGCACTTGTTTTGTCTATTTATTAACTTTTTCGATGTTAATTGACTAACTAAAATGATAATTCATAATTGAATGTATAATTCTTCTTTTAAAAACAAAAACAACGTCGGCCCTCATATCCCACACAGTCTCGAACGGGAAATGTCACGCCTAAGAAATGAAGACCATCTAAATAAGAAGCTAAAACGTCGATATACGTCGTCGTCACGATATACGATTATATATACAATTCACGATACGATGTGATAAATTACAATGCTTAATATTTTGAATGCACGGCGCAAAAGATTTACCATCTCAGGCTTGTCGTACGTTGACAGACAAGAGCGCTTAAATGCAGCAATACCGCTCACTATCCGACCGCAAGTTTAGCATTTCACAAACTGAACAAGCAATGAAACGAGATAAAACAACAGAGACGGCACTAAAGACAAGTAGAGGTATATACTACCCTTTATTATATGAGACTGGTTTTTCACCAGAGCGTTCTCTGAAATCGCGAGTCGCTGTGGCACGAGTAATATGGTGTCTACTTGCTCAATTGTTCACGCATTTTACTTTTGTACCTATAAGCGAATGATGAATCTCCTAGTTTTCTGATACAGAGTCCAATGAACTTTATGTTGTGATAAATTTTATCTTTAGTAGTATGACACTTGATTACATTGGCGTTCACTGGTTATAAACATGTCTTGACTTCAATAGAAAACAACGTTTGCATTCTTGAAATCTGCATTTTATTTACATTGACTAAGTAGTTGGAAAAATTTAAATAAAAATAATACAATCTAGCATCAACAAATATAATGTTAAATACATTTTATATATTTATAAAAAAACATATAAAATATGTTTAACTGGTAGATCAACAAATTGAATTGTCAGCAAATTGTACACTACGCGGAGAAAATTGTAATTATAAAAGTTTAATATTGGATGTAAGTAGTAAGTGCATAGGTGCTTTTGATCATCAATCAAGCTACGTTATATTTAAAAATACCTTTCACTGCATTTGTGAACATGTCATTACATGAAAATAAATAATATATTTTAATTAGATAATTAATTATAATAAGATATTTTTGTCATAATTTCTAGGATCTCATTATTACATATTTCCTAGTAACAAATAAACGACATCCTCAAACCTTCCAAATTGCCAAACATCTTTAGCAGATGCGTAATACAAGGCTTCTTATGATAGATAACTGATAAAAAATGTGTTCATAAGTTTGAATACTATAGACGAAAAAAGTCATTATTTTATTAAAATAATGATTTATACATATACATAATTTTTTCACAAAATATTTACGTCAAAATGCAAAGCAAACGAAAATCCTACAGATATTTGTTAAATGCCACTTACTAATATCAAGCTATGTAGCGTAAATAAATAACCTTTGTATATCGATTACAGGAGATAACCGATAAGAAATGGATTATAACATGGTGATTAGTAAACGCTTCCATGACTCAGATCATATTATTACGTGCTTTTCGCTAGGCCTCTAAGTATGTTTTGATGCTTTTTCTCTACAGTCAATAGAATTCAAAGAAGCATATACAAATCTTTCTTAAAAGTTTATATCCGTCTTCTTCTACCGTAACTAGATTAGGGGTAGTTTATCAGCTAGAGAGCAGCTGGCGAAGTGGGGATTGGTCGACTTCACATACATTCTTGAATTTTTCTTGTATTCAGGCTTCTTCGTGATAAATCTATAGTCCCCCGTTAGTACCCCGGTTTTAAGGTCCGGTATAGTATAGTCCCGTGAGCGCAGATGCTTGTGTGATGAATGCGAATGCGAATTCGAGCGGTTGTTATTATATATTTCTATCAAACATATTAATATATGTATGCATTATATATATATGTCTATTCGTTTCCCTAAATCCCATACTACAAGCCTTACAGAACTTACTTCGGGCTAGGCTAATTGATGTAAGTGTAAGGAAATAGATATTTATTTATTATGATCTTCTCTGTGGGAGCGTTACGTAAATGTATACAAGAAAATTGAAAAATTGAAAACATTCCAATCTCGTTTACCAAAATTACTTATAAATTTACTTTTCTTATGGCCGTTTTCACCAACCTTGTCTTAGCTTAGGTGACTCCTAAGTGACATGTTGTCACTTTTTATATTAACTGAAAAGAGTGAGACAGCATGTCTTTTAGGAGTCGCCTAAGCTAAGACAAAGTTGGTGAAAACGGCCATTAATTGCTTAAAACCAAAACTAATGTAACCAAATGTTACATGTAATCTCGTTATCGCACAGTGTGCCATTAATACGTACAGACTCGTACATATACTCCACTCTCCCTTGGAACTGCCTAGCTCACAGTTTTCTCTGTCTGCCTAGATCACAGTTTTCCACTTGTTTTGATCGAAACATACTTCCCTGGTAGTGTGGGACGGCTCCCTCACTGGGTCTCGTTAGATGCAGGTGGCAATGGACCGGTCGCGCTGAAAAACGATTGGCGAGGGCTATGTCCAGCAGTGGACGGTGATAGGCTGAGATGATGATACTTCCCTAGTTGCCCCAACATTCATTAATACGCACATTCACGCACGCTCGTCAGTTACAGTTAAAAACATCTTCAAAAGAAATTGTTAATAAGTTTAACAGTAGTTAAAAAAAAACTACACATTTAATAAATGTAACTTGTTTGAAAACAAAAGGAATTGAAATTTATTATTTATAACATGATTTTTTTTTAAACCAAATTGTTAGTTAAAAGGAATAAAACAGAATAGGGCTCCCTAAATTAGCATATATATACTTCAAACTAATAATACTCATTTTAAAGAGAGGTGTTTTTGTGACCAAATAGTTAATAAAGCGATTTCATCATTTTCAGTCAAGTAAATAACTTTCAATAGTTTACGAGTGTTCTATTTTCAACACCATTGTGAGTCATTTATTAATACATATATTTCATAGTACACTTATTTAAAGTACAATTGAAGTAGTATATTTTTATTTTAGACGTACAAATATAAATGTGGTATATAATACATAAAAAACTTTCTGTCTACCAACATCGAACTTTTTTAGATATATAATCTCGTTGGTGGCTTTTTTTCTTATAAATAGAATTTCTTACCAAACTATACGTTTTTTGAATAAATGTAAAGGATTTTTTTTTCAATTAGATATAAGACGTATTGTAAAAGTAACATTTGTTATTGGTAAAATATATCCGTTGCGTGCAACATGTTAAAACAGAATTTATTGTTCAGACATAGAGCTCAAAAGATAATATCTGGTAAAAATAAACTTCCTCTAGTCATCATAATTTATCGATTACAAGAAATAAGCAACGGCCTATAAAAATAAGGAAATCATGATATCAATGACAAAGGGCAATTATTTACAACGAATACATGCATTTATTATTGCACTACGGTACAGTTACCGCCTTATTAGTTGTTAATGGCCTTGACATACGATTTTAAATTTTATACCTATAAAACAAACTTTTAGTATCATACAATGAATTCCAGCTAAAAGAAATATATTCTTTATTTAAGTTATATTTTTATGTATTCGCATAAAATACAATTAGTGTTCGCTATTTGTATGTTTGCATATTTGTTGGCAAAGCCCGATGCCAAATAAGACACAGACCCGTCAGTGTATGAGTCTGACGGCCGGTTTCTGAACGCATGTTATGTTAACACGCTGTTAACACGTTTACTACTTCTTATTAAACGCCAAATATATGAGTAAATAACCAAAAAATAGTCAATTAGATAATTTTACACTATAAACCCATTCAGTAACCAGCTATTATCCATACATCTAACATTAACAACGATTTAATGAGAGATTAACAACGTGTCAACAACGTGTTAACATAACATGCGTTTCAGAAACCGGCCGTTAGTCTTTAAAAAAAAGGTTATTAGAATGAAGAATAGTACGCACACATCTTTTTTTATTGTATACTAGCTTTCCGCCCGCGGCTTCGCCGCGTTATATTCGAATTTCCCACAGGAAGGATATGTTTTAACAATACTGCCATACAACCTTTCACCCCTCCTTTCAACCTTTTACAACCCTTTTCTGCTTTAAAAGGTAGCCTCTGTCCTTTCTCAGCCTCTAGACTATCTGTGTACCAAATTTCATTTAAATCGGTTCAGTAGTTTTAACAATATTTCCATACAACCAATAATCCCTCCTTTCAACCTTTTACAACCCTTTACAACCTTTTTTGCATGAAAAAGTAGCCTATGTCCTTTCTCAGGCTCCAGACTATCTGTGTACCAAATTTCATTTAAATCGGTTCAGTAGTTTTAACAATATTTCCATACAACCAATAATCCCTCCTTTCAACCTTTTACAACCCTTTACAACCTTTTATGCATGAAAAAGTAGCCTATGTCCTTTCTCAGGCTCCAAACTATCTGTGTACCAAATTTCATTTAAATCGGTTCAGTAGTTTTGGTGTGAAAGCGGAACAGACAGACAGACAGACAGAGTTACTTTCGCATTTATAATATTAGTATGTATGTATGTATAGTATGGCACAAAACAATGAGCTTTTCCACAAATATTATTTTCACAGTACTTTTGATTAAAATTTCACCGTCTTCAATTTTCACAGATGACACTCCAGTTTTATTTATTTGAGTTCATTAAAATGACGATAACTTTTTTTTTAATGAACCGATTTTGATGAAACAAAGTTTAGATATTATTCTGAGTTAAAACAAAGCAAATAGTGAAAGTTTCAAGCAAATCGGTTTAGTACTTTCGGAGATAAACGTGAACATACATACAGACAGACAGACAAAAAATTGCAAAAATTTTTTTTTGCTTTCTAATAATCTATTTAAGTGCCCCTCTATCCATTTCAGTCAAAAATACTAAATGTACAGACAAAATATTTTTACTGTCTTATTATATGTATAGATAAATTACCAATACACTACTCTGAAAAGTAAGGAAATATAACCGTGTACTATGCTTAATAATTTTAATATAGCGACATCTTTGCGACATTTGCAAAAACACTCCATATAAAATACACTTTAATTTGACATATAAAACATACTGTAAAAAATAATCAACTGATGATTTACAGATTTAAGGTACCTACTTAAATTTAAATAACACTAGTACCATAAAATTAATTCAAAATCTCATTTTATAATTTATGATTCACAACAACAACTTTTAATTTCTATTTCTGACATTGCAGTTTAATAAAACATTATAGATAAAAGTATATTCATCGCGGATTTTTATGTAATATAATTACATGTATAGTTTCATTTTTCAGACATTGTCCATTACTTATGACATTCTTATGACATTGCTTCATGCCATTTCTTTTCTTGTACCATAAAACATTCCTTCATGTCTAATTATTCTAGGTAGGTTTTTTTACATCTTTTGCGAAAGCATACACAGAACGTAAAATGTGATAAGGCTTTGATTGCATTTCGTGTTGCTAGTAACCTATTCTAGGAGGTAGACTCTGTACCAGGGTCGTCTGCATGGGTACCTCCGTCTTACCTATTTCCGCCGCAAACAGCAGGGTTCGCTTTGCTGTGTTCCGGCGTGAAGGGTAAGATAGGCAGTGAAATTACTGGGTACTGTGACTTTACATCTTATGTCACAAGTTGGCAACGTACACTGTGGTTCTTATGAGGTTTGCAGATTTGCTGCGAATCTCGTGGGAACCACATGTACTATAGGCGACTGTTACCACTTACCATCAGGTGGGCAGCCTGCTTGTTTGTCAACTTTAGCAATAAAAAAAAAAAAAAAAAAAAAAAATGAATAGGAATCCTAAAAAGAAACTGCGACGAACGAAATGTGTTAGCGTCAAGTATTGAGACGCGCATCGCTTCTTCATAAATCAGTTTAGTTTTATAAGTTTATATAAATTGTGATATTCGTTTTTAATATAATTTGAATGTATTCGGTTTGAAGATGCATGCAGTGCTTGCCAAAAGTAACTAATGTTTCTGAAACTTTTTTTTCTGAAATAGATATACTGCTTAGTGTATTTGCAATAACATTGAAATTCAATCAAATCAAAATAATAAATATTTAAATTAAAAGTTCATGAAAATCTTATTTAATTTAATTTATTTCACAATCTACACGAATAATTGTTGAAGAGTTTTAAAAAGATACGTAATCTCTGTTAATTTTTCCTGTACCATAAAAGGTAGCAAAATCATGACATTCAAAATAATAAATATCATTTTCAAAAAAATATATTAAGAAGATCGGTAGGGGTATTATGTGACTCATCAACCAGTTGCAATGTAGTTGCACATTAATTATTACTCGTTTTCCTCGTATTATACAAAATAAATAGCAAGCAAGCAGACAATGGTTGATGCGTAAAATCAAGCGTCAGCGACGCTACTACGACTGGGTGCTAAGTGACATAATAAGCTTACTAATTACAAGCTACAGTGCGATGCAAATGCTAGAAATTGGTTTTAGTATTTATGAAATAAATAAAATAATCTTATCCAATGAATTTTTATCAGACTATTTCAAGAGGTCCTATTTAGCACAGATTATTCTATTAAGGTAATGGAGTTTGAACTATGTTGACAAAGTTGTTCCAGAGATTAACCTTAATAATTCAAATGGAGATAGCTAGAATATAAGTTGAGTGCTAGGCAAAAGCCTTTATCGGTTTAAGTGTTATGCAATTTTATGACACTAGAACTTCTATTTTCCAAATTGTGAGTAAAATAAGGTAGTTCAAAGTTTGTCAACTAAATAAACTTAATAATTTCGTAATCTCTTAGGAATAAACCTGCAAAATCTTTTTGCAAAAATTAAAAGCATCGATTTTACTGTACATGGAGCCCTTTGTCGTGCGTCTTCCTTTTTTTAATCGGGTCACAGCAAATTGTACCGCAAAAAAAAAAACAAAAGTCAAGGCTCAAAACTCTAAATATAAGGTCTGTAATTACGTGCTTTTAAAAATACAAGTAAATGTGTTTTGCTCTTGCATCGCAAAATTTTAATTTATTGTTTAAACGTTCTTAGCTAGACGTTGTTTATCATCCGTTTACAACCGCTAGCCAGGTTCTTTGACTTGAATGTGTTTAATTTAAACAACATAAAAAATCAATTACGTAACCGTCAAAGTCCATAATTAGGCAAAATTTTAACGAGTCGCGTTTAAGTTAGCCATTGAAGTTCAGTGTTTCTTTGATTGTCATCTGTTCATAATGCGTACGTATAATCTGCTTACGTAGTTGTATTATATGTAAATTGGATATTACTCGCAAATATTCATGTAATTTTACCCAACCTTTACTTTTGTGTTAAAATAGCACGGCTGCATACTTTTACGCCAGACTAATTTGAAATTTGTTGCTATGAAGTCATAATGCAAATTTTCTCAACGTTATTGTATACTTTGTTGTTGTAGTTGTTACTATACGATTAAATTGTTACCCAATAATTTGTAAAAAAAAGTCGTAAATTATTATGTAAGTTTAAAATGTTTCTCCTTATAAAGACGTACATGAATTACGTAAATGAAACATAAAAAAATACATAAATAAGTAAACTTTTGTAAAAGGTATTTTGCTGCAACTTAATATAGGTAATTTTAATTTGATAAATGTTTGTTAAAATTAAAATTATGGTTTATTTTTAAATAAATTGGAAATTGTGCACACAATTTTTTTGTTGCTTTCTTATATTAAATGTAACATTTTCAATATTGAAAGTTATAGTTAATAGAAATGTTATTGAATGAAGCAAATTTATTGCATTGTGACAACACAATGTAATATATTTTAGTGTGGAGCGTTTTTGAACAATCCACGACAATGCTATAAACAAGTTGGTGTATCTCGAAAAATAATTGAAAAGGGTACACTATTATTTCCACAATATATCTCAACAATAAGTTTATTCTTGATATACGTAGAACAGAAATCGTATACCTTATGTACCAATATGTGTATGAGTTGTTGAAATAGGGGCCGACTGATCGTGTGAGAGAAGATGATTCGCACTGCGCAATATCATATATCCGCTTCATTCAAATTAAGCAACTCAACGTATGTGGGTCGGTCATTATCACCTTCTTATCACTGCCAGCCACAGGCACTTTCTTTCTTCACAATGCACATGCACTCCGATAAGAATCAAAGAATTTCATAATTACTTTCAAGGAACTTCTTATAAAGAACATTCCAGACCTCTGAGAAAATGATTGTTCATTTTGCATCTTTCGCGATACACCCACTTTGAGGGTCGTTTAACTCGAACATTGTTATATTAAAAACGAGAATATTTTATGAATAAAAAAACGACGGCGGAACTTACGGTTTTGGAAACGTCATTCTTTACGTTCAATAATTATATTTTTTTTTCATACATTTACGCAAAATTTGGAAATGGCTATATTCAATTTCTACCTTAATTATTTTGGGAAGGCATGAGGACGGTAGGTTCTGTGTCTTGCCAACTAACGATCCCGGTGCGATACCGGGCTGTTAGGGCCGCAAGGGAATCGACGCAAGGGAAACTTTAGCTCACTTTTACTGGCGTTAAAAATCGCTGCGGACATCTTCACGTATTCATCCATCGCGATACAGCATTAATGGACCAAGTTTACCAATTTGATATGAACCGCAGCTCTGAGAAAGACATGACTTTGCTACATAAAATTTATAAAATCGTATGGACTTCTTGTCGGTAAACAGCATTGTAACAGGAACACCGTTATAGGATGAAGTTTTTTATTTTATGGTTTTTAGTAAATGCTTTGAAAGATATCCCTGAGACAAATTATGTCAGAGATATTGGCACAGGATAGAAAATAACTAAAATGTAATTTTTCGAAATTTTTTAGTTTTCGAACAAAGAAAGCTCATTGCCTCAAAAAACAAGGTAGGTAATATAATAGGTCGTAGGTTGACAAGTATACGGCAATATAATAAGTATCAGATGTTCTCGGACAAGTTCACATTTTATAAATCGTGAAAGAAATATGATAATTAATTTAATTGAATTGGCATTTTCAATTTTTAAACAAAATTAAATTAGTTTGCCACTCCCTTAATTTAATTGCATACCCTTGTTTATAATTATAGTGAATAAATAATGTGGATGAAGGAAACTTATTGTATCGGCCATATAGGATCCACATAGATCGCATTCCGATTGTAAAATTACAGTCTATATGAAACTAAATAACTGCGGCCAAATACTGCACGACAGCTGTAACATTGAGAAAAAGTTGATTGATTATGCTTTGCTTTTACCGTGACGGGAACTTAGAGTGACGAACAGAAATGTAATATCGCAAGTTAAGCATGCATTACAAAGGTGCATTGGAAGTAATTTTTTTCTTTATCGATTATTTGAATTAATTACATACCGTTAATTAATTCTAAATTAACCATCAATCATTGTTATATAATAACGATAGACAGTTATAATATCAAGAAACAAATATTATAAATTCTTACAATAGAATCTTATGAATTCGATATGCATCTAGATATCGAATTCATACGATACACGTTCCTGAAATTGACACAAAACTACTAGTAATTGTGTGTCAATTTCAGGAACGCATATAGATATCAAATTGAACTCAGGTATCGAATTCTTTGCAGCAGAGAAAAGAATCAAACTTCTAAGTAAACACAAAGAAATGATACGGCCTTTTCGTACTTCCCAGTGACATACAAGAATGAAATTTGAAGCAATATCATGTTGCACAAGTCACGGAAAAAATATTATTTCGTTAATTTGTAGTTGAATATAAAATTAATTTTCTTATGATCATAAACTATTTGCGTAAACCAGTGAACGGGCCCGATTCTAACTTATTCGGATTTATTTCTACATACAAACACCCCAATCACCTGATAGTATGAAATATACTTTATAACTTATTCTCATAACTATCAAATATACAATACAAAAATTATAAGAACTGACCGAGCCGTCTCAGAGGAGTGCAACCACAAACAATATAACACAAGATTTATTTATATACAGATTTTAGATTTAGTGGGTATTGTAAGCAACAAAACTTGACATAGTTTGAAGATGCAATGTTTACATTTGTCTTAAAACTTTATTTTGTAGTCAATAATGCCTGTATAATAACTATTGTACTAAATTGAAGAATTATTTACATAATTTCAATCCGCAAGTCCCTAGTTTTTTATTTTTTAAACCATTCTAAAATCCGATCTAAATCATCATAATATTGAATTTCTCACGGCAAAGAATATATCAAAACTAATTTAGCTTAGGAAATAAGTCCCTTACTTTTAATTGCCTTAAAAAAAATATATTTTATTGACAATTACATCTTTTAACGTTAAGGGATCGAAGTATCAATTCACACTACTCGAATGTTGATTTCGCTTTATTTTTAACTGTAGTAACTACAAGCAAATTGGCACTGTTATCAACACTAAGTATTGTGCAAGGCGTCATGGGTTGGGTCACGTACGATAAACTGTCAAGATAGCCGCTTCGAAAATCACATAATTGTTATATTTTTGTTCATTTATCTCGGGCGAAGAACAGAAATTAGGAGACGACTCAGTGTGAAGTATTTTGATAACACCAAGGATAACCCCGCAACATAGCAATCTTGCAATCGTGTGAAATAAGTACTTACTAAATAATTCACACTGTCTGGTTCCTTGCCATTAATAGTGCCTGTTAAATAGTGCCTGTTAATGTTTAACTAATGTTGGATTTGTTATTATTAGGATATGAATTTACAATAGTTATCCACATTTAAAATTGATGCTACTTATAAGACTAAAACAAAGTGCTAACAAAATATTTAAATTTATAAACGCTATTTTTGTGTGTGCGAAGGAGAAATTTTCTCTCGCATAGCTATTTAAATTATAGAGTTTTTATTATATTTCCCTAAATAAATATTACTTTTGTGTAGTTTTTAGTTATCCAAGCCGTGTTTTCAAAAATAGCTTAATATAAGGACTTTCCTTAGTCCGTTTTATTAATCTGTAGGCTTGTTTGAGTCAGTTGTTTCTTTTATAGAAATGTTATATTTTTTTATTGAGGTACATATTACAGTTATAACAAATGTAATATATATGTATATTGGACCAGTTATTTAATCACACATTATTACAGACTTCCTTGCAAATACAACGAAATAATAGCACGCGAGCAATATTAATTAATCGTGTCTTCAAAGATGCAGACTTGACTTTTGTCTACCGTTGCTCTTGAACATAGGAAGTAACCTACATAACATAAAACAAACTAACGGACGTCCCAATTATAATATAGTGACAATACTAATCAATTGATAGTTAGACGATCTCATGATAAGGAGCGGAATTGGTGCCAGTTTGGACATAAGTATGCCAGTCTTAATTATACAGACACGTAATTTTTTCTTGAACTAAAAGAAATAATTAAAAGTAACTCGAATTCGCTGTTGCGAACCGTACTTTTCTATGGCTAATCAATTTCCTTTATTAGAGCAATTTACGGACGGGATGCCTAATATCTACAGACCACCCATAAAAGTGCAGTAGTCCCTATGAAACAGATTGTGGTAAAAGTCGATAGGAAACTGTTTCTTTAACATTTCCAACATCGCATTTTCTTTCTTAGATCGCGTATATATCATGTAGTTTTTAAGCTCTTTGTGTTATATTTGTTTGAAATCAATAAGTAACTATAAAGGCCTATGTGGAATAAAAATTATTCTTATTTTCATTATTTGTAATATACAATCTAGGGAGACCAAATTGTATATTTATTAATTAATTTTTAACTTTACAATATGTGTGTTACACTTGTGAAGAAAAAGATACAAAGAAATAGTTTTTAATAGAGTGGTGGTTTTTAATACCACTGGTGTTGCAAGTGTCCATAGGCTACGGTAACCGCTTACCATCAGGCGGGCCGCAGGCCTGTTTGTCACCATCGTGGTATAAAAAAAGTGTCATAATGTCCGTTGATGAACACACAAATTGTAAAATTGTCCGGTGAGTGTAACATACAAATTGTAAAATTGTAAAGTTTGAAATTCTATCAACACTAAGAATTTAAAAATGTGGTAATATTACTGTAGCACAACATAAACCAACTGATAGTGTAAAATCTGCAATTAACGAATTTGATTACTTTTACTTTGAATCACAGTTCTAGTATTACCAGAATATACCATTTCCAGACTTTACACGTGAAGACAAAATGAATCACTTAATTAAATGAATTTCTAAATTAACTGCTTTCATTAAAATTACTATTATGGTACTTTTTAAGGTTACAAGTTAAAATTAAGGCTAAATTATAACGCAATCAAGTCGCTGCCAACAGAGATAAATGAATGGTTAAGAGAGCACGGTATCTAGTTGCCCAGGAAACGTAAGATAACCCTAAAGATGGACGTTGCGGATTCATTGGGGTCAAACAATTTCAATATTATTTATAAACGATCCGGTATATGTCAAGTTTTGATACTCGATTACCATAATATTTATAGTATTAGTTAGATTAAATAAACATTTTTTTCTAATGAATTCAGTGAATTAGAAATATTATAAATTTAAATATAAAAATATTAATAGATCGAAGCTTATATTGTAGATATCCTAGAGTTATTTTCGTATTTATTAAAAAATCATTTATAAAACTATTATGGCATCTAATATTATTTTTCAGTGTTTTTACGAGCATCTGTGACACTGTGGTTTCAGCACTGGTTCAATCTTTTTTTATACCAATGTGTTTTTCGGTTTTCAATTTTCATATGTACATTAATCTGAAGTTGGTAAAGTGAATATGCACGAAAGAATTCAAAGATATATTATGAAGTCAACCATTTTGCAATCGGCCAGCATGGTTGGTTAAGGCTTAATCGTCCTAACCTGGTTAGGGTAAGCTTGTGCCCCCAGACCGAGACGTATACGTAGACGTATACAAGCATAGGTTATATGTCACAAAATTAAAGGTACTTATCAATTACTTTTAAATTCTTTTTCATTGGTGGTTTTAATGCACTGTTAGAAAGACATCACACTTATATTTGCCCTACGAAAGCTACCGCTATTATAAGCGACATACGAGCCATGTCTCAAGGTCAACATTTCACAACGTTCAAAATTGATCCCGCCTCGTACTCATCTTTTAACATTTATTAGTGAATGAAACATATCAATCAGAGAGTGCGGGACAGAAATAGATAGCATAAAGCTAACCAAGCATAGCATCGGAGCAAGGAGTACTCTTTACTCACTCGCTATTACTATGTGACTAAATAAAATTACACCAATTGGTCGAATTGAAACGTCTCAATTTCGAAGTTTTTTGCTATATCTACGTTTTTTTTATATAATATTATTGAACGTGTATCTACTAGATAGCGTCCGAATTGAAAATAAATAGCCATCGAGCAAACTGTATTTTTTGCACCATCATATTTATCTTCAAAGGGTTTCCAAACATCTGCACTGTATCCAATCTTGCTGCGAATGTATGTAATAGTTGCTTTTGCATTGTCACATTTTAATACTGTTCTTAGAACCTTTACCCTAAACCTTTACCCTACAATTTAATATTAAGCCGATATTTTTAAAATTTATTCAGCATTATATTTAGGGTATATAAGTGATAAGTCGGTAAGAGGTATGCCTCTTACCATGGCGAAATATATTTTAAGGGTACAAACAACCTAAAGCAGTCTTATACCGTATCTTCGAATTATTGAACAGCAGAGTCACCGTCAGTCTAACTTTGTTTGTGAAACCAATGATATTCAATAAAGCCTCCTACATTCCCTAAAATCGACTTTACGCCTAATCTCGACAGGCATTATTCCGTGGACAAGAATGCAATAACGAAGGGTACGGTAAGGATACAGTACAGTATACGGCAGCTTGGTCATGATAACAAATGAAAGATATTGGCTCAATCTGTACCAAATGATTCTCATTAGCTAAGACCAATTATTTCTCAAAGTCCCCGGTCCCCGGTTTGAATCTGATCTGGGGGCAGATGTTTGTGTAATGAATACGAACATTTGTTCCTTAGTTATGGTTGTTAATATATATTTTTATCAAATATATATATATATAATATGTGAAACACAAGCCTTACCTCTGTAAGGGCCTCTTACTTTGGGCTGGGGTAATTGGTGTAAGTAAAAGAAATATTTATTGATTTATTATTTGTTGATTCATTTCAGAGTGCGAACAGATTATATTTAAATGATGTCAAAATATTAAGCTATTACTTATAATTATAATTTAGTGGTCAGCAAAGGACCCTAAGTGGCATAGAATTCAATATGCTTAAAGTCACAAAAACGAATATTACTTCTTTGTCGTCTTTTACTATACGCATACTATAACAATTTCGCACACCTAACAATACGATCATTCCGCAGAACTTGATATTCAGGAGAAAACAGTTTCCCATCAGAAATAGAACTACGAGTATTTAGAATAGTTCCAGTTAATGCTATTGCCACATGTTCACTTTGAATAACATTATTAAGAAACGCATGAGTTTTGGTACGTAGTCCGCGAATATTCTGATATAATAAATAAACGTGACGGTATTGGAGGACTTTTATTTTGGCACAAAAGTTCTGCAGCCATAGTTTTATGCATAAGTTCTCAGCTCCGTTTTCAGTTGACATGATGCTATCACCATTTTTCGAAGTAGTTACTTCGAAAAATGGTGACAGTATCATGTCCGTTAGGAGTTCCTAACTAAAAGATTGCGCCACGCATGGCCACGTCAAAGAGTTCCTTTAGCTGGCTAATAGTTGATGTGGTTTTGCTATAAGTCGGTATACATTTCAATAACACTTACAACGATACCTTAAATCGATTAATATATTTTAATATATATCTATAATAATATATCAATGATATGCTGTCCATCGATGGCATATATTGTTATGCGGATGAAAGTGCCGGAAATGCACTTTACACGGGCCGAGCAAACATCTCTCGTTCCGCTGTTTAGTCACCGATTGGGGTCGGGACAACCTAGTCCGATTTAATTCTCCAAGACTCAAGTTTGTGCATTCACCGCTAAGAAAACTCAGTTTATTGTGGGTCCTCAATTTCAGCACACAGCCTTTCCATCGGAGATAGTATTGGGATCCCTGGTGTTGACATCTCCAGCAACTATCAGTTCCGAAGTCAGCTGGAAGTCTCTCTATTGCAATTCTATCTTATTATAGATAGAATTGCAGATTTATGCTAAAATCATTTATTTACGTTTTTCATTTTAATCCTACAGTCATTCTTGATTCACAATTTTCTTATGATATTTTAAAAACAATAATATAGAAAAAAGCTCTAATTTTCTCGTCAAAATTTTGTACTTTATTGGCTGAAACTCTCGGGAAATCATTTTTTCCCTTCAAATTTGACTATAGCTAGTTTATTATCTATTATTAATAAGTTAGCTTCCTTGGTTAAATAAAGAAATAATTGTATGGAAAAAACAAAATTCTTAATTATTTCCACCGGTACCGACAAACCCCACGACACGGGATGTCATTTGAATGTGTATGGATAATTTTTTTAATTCGTAAGGTACTTGGTTTTCAGATCTCAGACAAGCATCTAGGATATATCCAAATTCTATGTATATTATATACCCCTTAAATATGACTTAACCGACCGTGAAATATTCTGTACAATATAGTAATCTTCTAATCACAATTTTTGCATTAACATGTTCTATTTTTATTATAGTGAATCAATCAACTCTTTCTGTTACCATATTTTACTGAACTCATTTTACGTACAATTAAAAGTTTATCTAGTATTTATATTTCTTGGAATAAATCTCTGTGGTCATTGTTTACTCACTTTACCAAAAAATCTTTCTTTTTGTGGTATACACATTTCATCAACAGTATATGTGCCACAATTGCAACTGGCAGAAAAGATTGTATCAGACAAACAGAATTTTTGATGAAACTGTAAACCGTTGAACCGTGAACGTTGAAGCATAATCGACTGACTATCTCTGCAACTACCGAATCTGATAGGTTTAACCTGCAGGTTTTATTTGAAAAAGAATAACACCAACCTAAATGTAGAGTTCTAAATTATCTTCCTTGAAAATATTAATTACAAACCATTTCATGTGTCCGTTGAGTGAGTCGTTATTTAGACATCATGTCATCTCAAAAAATACTATATATAAAAATACATGAATACATTTGTAAGATCTCCCTATTGGGGAAGTGTTAAATAAGTAATTTCAATTAGAGCGATTAAGTCACACTTTGTTCTACGATATAGGATACTGCGCATGCAAGAGATTCCGATTCCGCAAGCAGCTTTGCATGCATTGCTCCGCTCTGATTTGAAAGGTAACACCATGGCAGGTACATTCGTCTCCATACTAAAAGATTCCTATTAGAGGTAAGTTTAAGTTTTTCATTTAACAGCTCATATACCAATTCAGCTAGGGATTAAGACTAACTTCATTTTTATTCTAAATTTGGATATTTACGCTTTAGTTTGCTGGCGCAGTACTGGTTAACCTAATTATTGTTCTCCGTCTTTGAATTCTCTGCAGAAATAATTATGATTTAAAAATTACAGTTTAGGCTGTTACTCTGTGTCATTTATAATGTTTTAATACTAATTGATTGATTATTAATTTGTCGAGCGACAAGTAATAATATATACCATAGATTTACATATTAATGTAATGAAATATTGGTACAGCGAACAAAGGCTTATATATTACTAGCTTATATATTACTAGCTTACAACTACTTAAAATTCAGAAATACAATTCAAGAATTTTTCTTTTGTTTAAAATTATAATTCTTTGAGAGAAACAAACTTCAACAATATTTGTATTGTAAAATTGTGTACTAGAAATATTTCTACAAAAATAATCGGATGGGGCTGTGCCGGGGCACACGGCCGTTGATTTTAACGTGAAACGTCTATGTTAGGGAATCGCTTTTAACAAAAACAAGATTTACGGTGTTTTAAGTATTTTAATAAGAATAATACTAACTACTAATAGTTTTTTAATTATTAAGGTGCGATGATATAGACCTTTTCGTTACGGTCTACTTTTTAAACCTGGTACCCGTAAGTTTCGGCGCGATTTTAAAGACGTTTCACGTCAAAAATATTGTACTAGATATTCCAATAAAATACAAACTTATTATTGTATTATACTAAATATCATCAAAATGAAAATATATTAAACAGTTAAAATGCCATCACCAATGAATTAAAATTATCCTTTTAGCACTGAAATTTTAACACTTTTCCACTCAACGAAGGTAGAGTCAGTAAGCGAGTGCTTTCCCGCCTATTACCTACCAGTTTATATGAAAACCGCTGTTACTTGCATGTTTACACAAAATAAATGAAAGCTTTTAAGAAGTTTCTTAGCGAGATGGAAAATTGGATTGACCCGGGTGTGTGCTATGTAAGTAAGTGGGTACACGGCGCTGATTGCGTTTACTTCTAAAGAAATGTTGCTCTTTATCGATGTGACAAACAGTGCAGAGATGTTTAGTAGTAAGGAAATAGTGCCATTCGTGTGTACTGATCAACTCGATAGATTGAATTCAAATATGACATCTTTCTTCTGTATAGGACTTTATGATTAAGTAAAGGCACTTATTGATTTTAAAATAATTCGAAATTCAAAGCAAAAGGTTTATTTAGTTTTTATATACTAGCTTTATACATACATACATATACTCACGCCTTCATTCCGTTGGAGTAAGCAGAGATAACAGTTTTCCACTTGCTACGATCCAAGCATACTTCCCTAGCTTCCTCGACTTTCATGAATACCTTTATGGACGCCCGTCGTTTACGGGTACTCTTGATCTGATCGTCCTTCAGTATATCACCTTCATCTATGTCGTCACCTACTAACTGGACCATTTATATTTGCCTTATAAATTTAATTCGTGAAAGTTTTTCGTCCATCTTTTTTATATGTAAAACCTAACCAAAGCATTCACTACTGAATTTTTAACACCTTCGCTCTTGCTGCTTTAAAACCAGTGGAACTGATGTTATTCCACTGGTTTTAAATATGTAATGCGGGTCATAAAAAACACGTGTGTTACCAAAGCAAATTGTTAAGTTATAGTCCATACAAATTCCATAACAGTATTATTTGCCATTTCGCGCGCTGTTGATTATCAAATTTCGAACTAATCACCGCGTGGCACCAGTCAGTAGGCAGCGCTAGCGCGCTGTTAAAATGGCGGGAAAGCAACAGTGTGCATTCACAGATTGAGTTTATTTAATTGTTTTCTTTCTGTTTCCTCGCAAATGTGTTGAAAAACGTCGTATGATATACGTGCGTATTGGTTATAATAACATGCTCAGCTCAATTACGCCCTCGCCTTCGGCTCGGGTTAAAATTCCGCCTCGCATATTATAACCATCATAACGCACTAATATCGTAATGTACTATTATGTCACTACATGTTCTTTATACTCAACTGTAATCAAAACGTTAATATATGCAATAGTATAATGACATATTTAATTCACGTAAAAAAAATATATTATTCATTTACTATGATAGAACTGCGTATTTATTACACATTTGAATCATATTTTTCATTCCTCTTCTACTTGTAAATAACTACTTGTAATTTTAAGTTTTAACTTGACAATCCTGATATTAAAATTAAACTAAGAGGGTTACATCATTGCAATATGCGTTAAAAGTCAATCGATTAAATCCATGTGTAGAAAAAGAACAACAGAAAGGCCATAAATTTCAACCACCCAGATACGTGGGCGAACAGGATGCAACAGCCTGCTTATAAATTCCATTTGACTATTTGTGATGTACTTTTAGGTGTATAACTGAGATCAATACTATACAGTAAATGACATACAGTTAAAATATAATATCGCACGAGTACATGCTTAAAATAAACCAATAACAATTGCATAAATCAAAGATGGACATATCAGGAATTTTTGAATACAAAAACAAAAAGTTGAAATTCTAATAACAAATTAAAACACTCTTCTTATTGTAAATTGGTTAAAAATATAGAATAAATAACGAATAAAATTTAATCCTAGAAAAATCTTGTTATAAATTATTGGATAAAATGAAAGAAAGATGTGTAAAATCCAGAGTTTGCAGCCGGCTTAGCCATGAGCTCACAAAAAAAAATTGCTTGAAGTTAAGTGAGAGTGAAAAAATTTTTGTAATAACGATTATACAGATGCGATAAAAAAATGTACCCTAAAACTGTCATACTCATTACATTTACTTATCTGTAAACTATGACATAATTTCAATTAAAATAAACCCACATGTTTATTTTAATAAAAATAAATAAATTAAAATAAATCCGTAGTATTAGAGTAGCGATAGATTAGAAATACCTAACTATTTAATTTGTAATTTTATTAGCTTTCTGTTTTTTTAACAACTCTAACTTGTTTAGAAAGATCACTAGTTGTGTTTATTAGACTGTCAAAACAATATTTCTGATATTTAAAATATAACATCAAAATGTGTAATTAATGAGTTTGAGTTAAATTAGCAGTGACAATATGTCATTTGATCGGTTGGCGTATTTCAATCGTTATATTAATTTTGTTAAAACTTTTTTTTTTCTTATACCAAGATATATTATTTTTTCAAAATACATAGCAATACTTAGACTTAGTAAAATATTCTTAATTATTATTTTTATATTTCTATTTATTCTACAAATTTCAAGTTGAATAGAATGTAGTATATAGTCATGAAGTCTGTTTTTAAGTTTAATCTCGAACATCTTCACGAACTCACGGATTTAATTTTCAAGAATAAAACCCACTGCATTGTACTAATGATTATACTCGCTTACAGCATTGTAACTTTTATCATTTGCTAAAGTCCTTTTAAAATTTGTTAACAAATGATCGCATCGTAAACAAAAATAATTCAACTATTCATATTTTAAGAATATATTATTTCGACAAATTGTTTTCGAGTAATCTTGATTAGTCAATGGATCATCTTTTACATAAAACTATAGAACTTTAATTATAGACTAATATTTTTTTTTACATCTCATATCGACCATTTAACTAGCTTTCTAAGTTAAAATTAATCTTACGCACTGCAAATCATGCATTATGGGGTCTAGGATAATGGATAGATATACATAGACATCAATGTATTATAGAAATATATATTACGAGCAATATATATTATAGTCAAGGCTCCAATTCTTGTAGTCATCACTAAAAACATTCTCCCGCAGGGACTCGAACGCGCATCCTGAGAGATGGCTTACAAACCACTTAGCCCAAAGCAGCCTAAAGAGGACTAAAGTGACTACATCCTTTTAAGGAGTAAATATTTGCAACATTGTATTGAGCTTTTTATATTGTTACTTTTCATTAAATCTTTTTGTTCTGGTAATCGAAGTCAGTAAGTTCTGTGACCTAAATTTATTACTTCAAACAAATAGTTACATTCGCTAACTCTGTGGCGTTAAACCCCATCTTTTTAATACCTCTTTATAAAATATTCAATTAAAATGTCACAGCAAAAGGAACCCTTTTCTCGAACAATATTTCAAATTAAATAATTGCATATAGAATCAAATTTTCAACATAAGTTATACCCAACCCATAGTATGCAAATTAAACACCGAGCTAGTACTCAATATATTACAATGTATTTAAAATTTATAAATTTATAAAATTTAAAATTTATAAATATTAATTTTAAAAAAATAAACTAATTAAACAAAAAATAAATTTAATGTTTGAATTATTTTCAAAATAGTTATAAATTTTTATTTTTTGCTAATTTACCATCAATTAACAGGTCATAAAATTTCACTGCTTACAATTAAATTTCAGTTTTGTTAAATTTAATGCATTGTTAGTAATTTGAACTATTGCTATAATGTCTAAAGATCCGATATTGTAAATCACCTAGATGTGTAATCTGATCACTATAATAGTTTTATATTACACTGTGGCATGTGCAAGATTACGTCCGAATGGACAAATGATATTCATGAAGTCCATTGTTGTAGAAGTTTATAAAAATAAGGTTTAAAGCATTACGCGAAACTGACCATCGTAAAATTTTAAATAATGTTTGGCTGTTGCAAAAACCGGCTTCGTCGTAAGGATCTCGGCCAGTTAGTATTATTGCATACAAAGTACTATCAAACCACCGACATAAATTTGCCTGATCGAATATTAATACACGTGCAAATTATCAAGAAATAGACTTTAGTTCCCAAAAAGTGCAAAAAGTTTTGTTAAAGAATTTATAAGGACCGACGCGTCGTCGTAACCGGCTTTTTGGCGCTCGACAAGAATTAACTTACCTGCAGCACGCAAACTGTGGATACTAGCAGGAACAACGCCACAGGGACCCCTCCGGGCCTCATCGTGGCTTGGGTATTTGACAAGACGTATGTTGAAAAGTTTTGATCGCAAGCCAGCCTACGCGCAGGCTCGACCGCGCGTTACCACTGTCGGACCGCGAATGATGTGACGGTCATAGCGCGCGGATGTTCAACTTAGTTCGAACCCCGAACCTGAATCATCAGCAAAACGTAATGTATCGCTCCCTTGGAATGCGCTTCGAGCACCTAAGAAATTATCGGAAATCTTTAATGAAGTGAAATCATAGTCTTGCTTCTGTGTTATAAGTGTAAGACTTCACGTTTTGTTCAGCTGATAATTAGTAAATGTTATAATTATTTTCTTATAAACTCTTCTTTAAAGCAATATGTAATAAAATAAATCCTTTAGAATAAGTCAGTTATTCGTTTTACTGTTCCCACCTTAGCCCTGTAAAGTTCTCTGACCCGTCTCCTGCGCTTATCACTGCACGTTCTTAAAAAGCTAAAGGAGGTAATTTCACTGTCAGTGATTGGACAAAATAATCTTTATCAAAATGTGATAAAGCTCAAGTTGCGGCAAACAAACTCGATTCAATTGTTCGATATCTGTATTTACCTAACGCGCCCAATTCCTTCCTTCAATGCCTACGTACGTGGTCATAGACTTCATTCAAAATTCAATAATAATATTATCTACGAGAATAACATTTTATCGCTGAATAGGTTATTAAGTACAAACTGTGTTCCATATGAATAAAAATAAATTATTATCTAAAATGCATAAATCGTTAGAAACTTTTTTAATGAACATAAAGTTAATGATAAAATAATTACTATTGGGATAAATTAACTATGGGTTGGTATTTTTCGTAGAGATCTTTATATTACTTATATAAACATAATTTAACATAATAACTGAATTATTAGGTATATAATATATTTATAAAAAATGTTTATTCTAATAATACAAGCATATAATAATTATTTTTGTATATATTTAACATTTCTTTAACCTTTAAATATAATTTTCTATTAAACCAACAACACAGTAAAATCCTATTTTTTTTTATATCTGTAAAAGCTACAAAAGTACAAAGCTTTTAAGTTGTCGACCTGACTTGATGTCACATTACGCGCCTGCCATACAATCTGCATACAAAATATTGTTTTTCACGAAAGAGACTACGTGAAATATTTAACAGACCTTTTGACATTCGTAGCTATCCGACAATTTAAAAGCTTTATAATAAAATATTTAAATAATAATTGCAATATGATACGTTTAATGAAAATTATTTTATGATTCATATCTCAATTCTGTAAAAAGCAGACAACACAGTGTACGCTGACAACGTATGACATGAGATGTAATGTTAAAATACTCAATAATTAATTCTAACATAAAAGTGTGTATATTCCCTATTTTAGTAGTATCTAAAAATATATATTACTGAAATTCATGTAATCTATACTAATTCCTATATATCATCTGATTAATTTTTATGATACTATTAGATAATTCTAACAAATGGAATAAATTATGAAGTCACATCGATGTTCATTTTCATGGAGCTTTGTGTTTAAAGCCTCTATTAATAAATTATGAATGTACACCTATCCACAGAAGCGAAGTTACGAGAAGCTCGTGAGGTATATATATTTTGCGTGATCACATTCATTGTTATCATATGCATAAAAATAACAAGAATTAGATATAAGATATTTTTTATGATTGAAGCAAAATACGAGTACTAGGCCTTTTTTGTTAATTTACAATATACTATTTTTTTTATTTGTTTATAGGCTTGTTACATACCTATAAACAAATAAAAAAAAGTAATGTTACGTTTATGTAACATAAAAACTTATAGCTGCAATGTACGAGTACTAATGGTAGCGCGACTAAACGATTTCCTTGTTTAGAAGCCTACTTCCGGACAGAGATAGATCATCTCTATTTCTTAAATGAAAATTAAGAATGTCGCAGATTCTTTTTGCAAATTTGTTCATACAAATTATTAGCATAAATAAATAGCATTCAAACAGATAATATATACGAGTATAATAATAGT
Source organism: Scirpophaga incertulas (assembly GCA_036419045.1). Taxonomy (NCBI): domain Eukaryota; kingdom Metazoa; phylum Arthropoda; class Insecta; order Lepidoptera; family Crambidae; genus Scirpophaga; species Scirpophaga incertulas. The sequence goes on along the minus strand of CM071626.1, from coordinate 10,198,124 downwards.
ATTTAAACTTTCTTTAAACTAAAATACTTTTAACCTTTAACCTACACGGGCAAATTTCCTTTTGCACCCTGCTCTAAAGTACAAAATTGTTATCTATGTCAGCAACATATTCCTAAGAAAAATTTCGTAGAATATTATAGGGACCACGTTTGGTACAGCAGCCTTTTTTTTCTCCTACTTATCAGTCTGCGGCGGAGAGGAGCGGCCTCGACATCCTCCTCCTGCTCTCTCTCCGCTGCCTCTTTCTGCGAGATGACGTTCTCGCAAAAGGAGGCGCCAGCCTCCTATTCCGCCTCGCCGCGGAGCATGGCCACGACCACGGTCGACAGCGAGAGGTCCTTACTTCCCATTGGTACAGCAGCCTATTGATCACCTATTGCACCATAGCGCGCGGGTTCGGTTCCCGCATGGGAGAAATATTTTGTATGGCCCTTAAAAATGTGTTCTGTCCTGGGTGTATGTATGTATAGGTGCATGTGAAATTCTAAGTTTGTAACAGTACGTCACAGGCTGAAAATCCTAGAGGCGCGTGACATTTTTTTTTATATTACTGGTTATTTTTTTAACACCATATGCTGCAAAACATCTGTTGGGAAAGGTGAGAGCATGTGAGGCTCCATTGATCCAGTTATAACTAGACAATTTATCATATTAACATTCTTAACATAATGCAATACAATTTTTAAATATTTGAATAATTAGATAACATAACTAATCTTTTTTTCTTTTCGACTCATTATGTAAAATATTTGTAAATATTTTTTAAGCCAGTGTCCTCATTTAAAATGAGCATTTTTAGTCACAAATATTAATTTGTTGTCTTTTAATATTATTATTTACATATAAATGTCCTTTCCTTTATAGGTTACTTGAGTAACTATAACATTAAAAGAAGTACTAAAACATTTAAAAGTCGAGAACGCGTAAGCGATGTCCCAGTGTTGCATGCGTTATACTCGTAGTCTGCTTCAATGTCTAATTTTATCGAACTCTATGCGGCGCTGTGCGGCCTGGAGACTATGTAAATTTTTCCTTACCTTTCCAACCTCAGCACCCTTACACCCTAAAGCAACCGTGATTACAATACCTAGTACAGACTAGTTAAAAATGCATAGAAATGAATTGCATTTATTAGAAAGCAAAACTATACGCTTTCTTGCCACTTTTACTTAAGTTATGCAGTATAAAAATATAAAAACATAAACATCATAAAAGGAGTTAAAATTTTCTAGTAACACAAAGCTCTGTTAGTCTAACTTTATGGCACAGTTTCCCAATGGTTGAGCCAATTTTGAAAATTCTTAATGCAATCTATTTGGCGAATATTTCTGAAGACTAGACATTAATAAAATTACAATATTTATTTTTAATTTACAATAATGTTCTAAGCCTGATATTGATCTCAATTGGGGTACGTCTTATTTAATATATTCAGAACAATATATTAAATAATTCAACAGAATATTCGGGTGCGACCAGTTTTAGCCTACGAATCTAATCGAGGCGATAGTTACAGTTTTGACCAAAAAATTGTTAGAGACTACCGGTGCAATGATCCTTGAGTCGTTTAGCTATGTTAAATGATCGGTTAGTAAACTAAAATTTTAACTATATCAATATTTCAATGTGTTAATGTGTTTCGAGTAGTAAACTAAAATTTTACATCACATACAGATTCATTGCAAATTCTTACAATAGTTTACAAGTTACAGTATCATTAAAAATTCTTAATCACAACATTAATTATGAAAATGCACAATTGCACATAGGTATTTTTTTCTCTGGGTTCTAATATTTCTATGTAGAAATAAAATAAGTTTTAAAATTACAATTAAACAATGTGAATTTATTCATATATTTACGTAACACGTTTATATGTCTTTGTGCACCAGGACCTGCCTTTTTTGCACCTACCGACTAGGCCATGTGACATGCCTGTACGAGGGCGTCGTGCGATCCGTGGCCATGGGGCTCCCGTGTGGTCGCAAGACTGCGCGAGGTCTCCCCGCTGCAGAGCTCTACTACGGAGCCTGCAGAGGATAATGGCCATACGGACGTACCGTACCATCTCGTACGAGGCGGCGACGGTTCTGGGACGCTCCCCCCCCCCCCACTTCTTGACCGGTATGTACGCGGCGACGTATACGTCGCGTCGTGTCGACCGGGGGAGCGACGGGGGGAGCAACCTGGGAACCTGCGCACGAAGTACCTAGTGCGCGGGAGTGGCACCGACGGATTGAAGCGGCCTGGCGTGCGCAGCTCGAATTACGGATCTGCGCACACCAGCGGGCCGTCGGTGCCGTACTCCCGCACCTCGAAGCTTGGCTCCACGGGAAGGAGGAGGTCACCTACCGATTGACTCTGATACTCACCGGGCACGGCTGCTTCAGTGAGTATCTGTCTCGAATAGGACGGGAGGGATCGACACATTGCCACCACTGCGCATCCGACCCCGACTCGGCCCAGTACACGCTGGCGGAGTGCCCCGCGTGGGCCTCCGAGCGCCGAGTCTTGGTCACAGAGATTGGGCGAGATCTGTCTCCGCCGGCATTGATTGCAGCAATACTGGCGGACGAGGAGGTTGAAGGGCTGTGGCCTCCTTCTGTGAAGCAGTGATGCTCCAGAAGGAGGCCGCTGAGGGGGGTCAGGAGATGGCCGATCTCGCTCGAAGGAGGCGGCGCCGGGCTCGGTAGCACAGCCTCTTCCGTGGCCGGTGGGCGTCGTCGGTGGTAGAGATCGGGGAGGTATTGTAGCCTCTCCCGAGGAGGGCTCCCCTGTATCGGCGGGGGAGCGGAGGCTGGGGGCTCCCGGAAGTAGCTTGGTGTTCCCGGGGGCTCCCTACATGCCTGAGAAAGGCCATCCCTGAGGTTTTTAGTGGGTAGGCCTCCTCCTTCTGGGGAGGAAAGCCCCACATAACCACCGGCTCGCCACAGCCGGGGTATGCAACTTAATGCATTTTCTTCGGGAACAAAAAAAAGGCCATGTGACATAACTAAAATAATAAGAATCGCAATAAAATAATAAACAAGTTATGCCCACTACTACCAAAAGCAGATGGATGAAAGGGGATTGCTGGATGGTTATCCAGCACCTTACAATCTGCAGCAAATCACCTTGTGGGAGGCCTACTGACGCTGCATTTTCTGGTATATATACCTTCCAATCGAGAACATTTCTGCCCCAATGACCATCTGTCCTGCGCGTAATGTGCCCTGCTCACTGCCACTTAAGGTTAGCAAATTTATGTTACCTTCTGCATATTTTATCACGTCTGATTCCATCTATTTCGGAGGAGACTGTGTGCCTGGGGTAAAAATCAGAAAAAGTCCACAGCGAAGGAGCCACGTGCACTGCCGCTGCCTCCATTCAATACGCAGGAGGTCTGGTCCACGGTGGTGAGGCAGGGCCAGCGCAGAAAACAAAGGATGGCCAAGCAACTGCTGGCAAACACCACTACGCCGAAGCTACCACCGCCCCACCCCTTCCTAAGAAGAAAGTACCTTCTCTGCAGCCCAAAGTTAAGAGTGCCAAAGAGAGCTGCAGTGGTTATTACGCTGCAGCCAGGCGCGGAGGAGAAGGGCCGTACATATGGTCGAATATGGTACATATGGACTAATACTCTTCCTTCCACTATGAGGTACGATGGCAACACATCTAGCACCAAGGAGGGTGTGTGTGAATTATTTTCTGAATTCTTCCAGTCAACATTTCTTCCTCCATCTGCCCCCGATCATAATAACGTGTATGACGGCAGTAAACGTGCTTATTGTATTCATACTATAGGTAGCGTTGAGATCAGTGGATATAGCAAAAGGATCTGGCCCTGACCAAATATCTCCTTCATTGATCCGCAGGGATCTTTACTGGGCCCTTTGTTATTTAATATCTTCATTAACGACATCAGTACCTGCTTTCTTCATTCACACTTTTTAATGTACGCTGATGACATGAAGATCTTTAAAGTAATTGATCACGACTACGATTGTGTTTTATTGCAACAGGACCTAGAAAGATTGGAATCGTATTGTCAACGTAATAGACTAGACTTAAATGTCAAAAAATGTTATTCCATTTCCGTTTCAAGAAAATTTAATATAATCAATTTTAATTACACGTTAAAGGCAGCTCCATTGAATAGAGTGAATGAAATTCGTGACCTAGGTGTGGTGCATGACTCCAAATTGTTATACGAAAAACACATAGATTATATAATCTATGTAGCCAATAAGGCGAATAAAATGCTAGGTTTTGTCAAGAGATCATGTTCTCAATTCACAAACATAAAAACAATCAAGATACTGTATTGTTCATATGTTCGCAGCATTCTTGAATATTGTTCACAGATTTGGAACCCCCAGTACAAAACTTATATAAGTAGATTGGAAACAATACAACATAAATTCTCAAGATATTTACAATTTAAATGTAAAAAATACGATGACAGTTACGAGGCTAGATGTAAAAGACAGCACTTGCTCCCTCTTTGTGTACGCAGAAAAATAGGCGACATTACATCCTTAGTAAAAATAGCACAGTCTAGAATAGACTCCCTGATCTCCTTGATAAATTACAACTGATTACAACTAAATTAGTAGGTCTGCTAGATTACAATGCCCGCTCTTTGTACCTTACAGCCACACCAACTATCGGAAGGGTTCATTTTTCGTGAGAGCCGCTAACTCGGTGAATGAGTTAGGAAATATACAAGATCTAGATCTGTTTAACTCACCTCCATCCAGATTTGCTCATGTGGTCCCGCAGCAATGGATTGAGTCGGTTCCCTGATGATTAGTTTAGACATATTGTCAATAATGTTCCTAGTAATTATTAAGATAGCATTCAAGTTTTAAGTTAGTTATTTATATGCGAAAACTCGTAAATAGTTCGTAGTATTATAAGTAGATGTTAAATAGTTATTAAGTGCTGTTAGTTTTCCAAATAAAATAAAATATAAGCGGATGCCAGGGAAAAAATATACCTCTCGAAACTGGGCATAGTGAGGGTTCAGTTGCCTGGGCAGAGCCCTGGCCGGGGCGGCAGTTTTACTCCTGGCTGGCAATAACAGGGAGGGGTGTGCGCTTGACCTCACCAAAAACCTTCAAATAAATTTTTGATCCGGCCGTCGCACGAGTGTGGATACCATCTAAGACGGCGGAATTGTTGGTTTCGAGCTAGATGAGTCTTTAAAGCCGAGTAAAATGAAAGAGGCACCGGCGAATACCGGCCAGTGCTCGGTTGATAAAGTCCAGATCGGAGAAATCCGCCAGGGGCGCTTTATTCTGGGTACGGTGTGGGCGTGTTGCCCAGTAGATGCAGCCAAGAAAGTCACCTCTAGTAACAGATTGCTGGTGGGCTGGTCCACCGCGTCGGTGAAGGTACTTCAGACCCGCGAAATGAGGTGCTACAGGTACCTCAACACGAGACACTTTAGAAGCGACTACAGGACGGAGGAAGACCGGAGCACGCTATGCTACCGATCCGGGACATCAAGCTACGAAAGCCACATACAGCCGAAATGTCTCCCACGCACAGCTGGGAAACTAGCGGATCATTGCCTTGGGTTCATTATGGTGTCTCTGATGCAGCGTCTAGACTAATCGCATCTTATTTGCCCAGCAGAGTCCAAAAAGTTGTTGTTGGTGGGACTGAGTCTGCAGGTACTCCTATTGTTATGGACGTGCCCCAGGGATCGATATTGAACCCCTTGTTTTTCTTGATATATATTAATGATTTAACTTCACCGATTCTTTGTGCAATACTGTACTATTTGCAGATGATAATTCATTAATATTTAAGGTTGACAGAGGAAACGGCAATATTGACGTTGTAAATAGTAGTCTTCCTAAAGTATTGCACTGGGTCACGATTAATAATTTATTGTTAAGCCCTAATAAAACTAAATGTATCAAATTTTCATTATCAAATGTAAGAAAAGTAGATACTATTATTAAAATCAATAATGAAGTGGTAGAATTTGTGGAATTCACTAAATTCTTGGGTATTACTTTGGATCCGACTTTGCAATAGGAGCCACATATTTTGCAATAGGAGATCCTATCAATTAGACTAAGTTTTGCAGCATATGCTGTAAAAAAATAATACAACTTACATAATGTTGAAACGGCAAGATTAATTAAGTTATTTTCACAGTGTTATGTCCTATGATTTACTATTATGGGGGTCAGCTGCTACGAGGGCTGCTACTTAAGTATCCGGAATCTGGGATTTCAACATTTTTAAACGCAATATATGACCTCCATGGTAAAATTCGTTCTTTTTTTGAAATATTGGCCGCTCTTTTTTTCCTTATGTACGCTAGTGTTTTGTTTCTGATGGGTTTAAAATGTCATATTGCTGAAATGATGGAACTCAAACGTGAAAATATTGTTGCTATGATTTATTACGATTTCAACAGTGCGTAGATCAATTGATCTACGCACTGTTGTTGAACTTTAACTTTTGATGTTGAAGCTCCATCAAAAACCACTGTGTATCACTGGTTTAGTGAGCTCAATCGTGGACGGAGTAAGCTCACGGACGAAGTTAAGGAAGGTCGCCCGAAATCAGTCGTTGTGCCACAAAACATTGAAGCTGTACGCAAACTAATTATGCAAGAACGTCATGTTACGTATCGCGAGATAGAGGCTTCTTTGGGCATATGTAGGTATGACAAGCATTAATAAAATATTACATGAACATTTGTTCGTAAAAAAAAATTATTCGCGTTGGATACTGCACAACTTAACTCAGCATCAAAAAGAAGCTCGCATCGAATGGTGCAAGAATATGTTAAAAAAATATAACGGAGGTGACTCAAAATCTGTTTATAACATCTACACAGGTGATGAATCTTGGATCTATGCGTACGATCCCGAAACTAAGCAACAATCTACAGTTTGGGTGTTTCAAAATGAGCGATACGAAAGTGACTCGTGCAAAAAGCACTTTAAAGAAAATGGTGGCCTGCTTTTTTGGTAATAATGGTCATGTGGCTACAATACCACTGGAGAACCGTAAAACGGTCAATTCGGAGTCATACACGACCATTTGTTTGCCGGAAGTATTTGAAGAAATACGTAAAAACAACAAGCGACGCAGAATCATTCTACACCATGACAATGCCAGCTGTCACACATCACGCGAAACAAATACATTTTTAGAGGGTCAAAAAATAGAATTGATGGGTCATCCACCGTATAGCCCAGACTTGGCACCTAATAACTTCTATTTATTCCCAAATGTATAAATTAATAAAATAATAAATTACGTGTTCAACGATTTTCGACCCGTGAAGATGCCGTCGACACGTTCAAACAGCACGTTTCAGAGATACCGCAATCAGAGTGGAAAAAATGCTATAAAAATTGGTTTCAACGTATGCAAAAGTGTATCGATCATCGCGGAGAATACTTTGAAAAACAATAAACCCATATTTAGCCATAATATACGTTTGTTTAATTTTTCTATTCCGGATACATAAGTAGCCCTCGTAGTATAGAAAGTATTTTTGTTTCTCGCGCCCATTCTTCTTATCAGCTAAGAAATACGTCCTGAATGGGTGGTAGGAAAAAAATTTGGACGATTCAAAAGAGCTTTCTATAAAGTCATATATGAATTAAGTTAATTTTGCTTTTTGATTTTGATTTAGAAATGAGCCGAGTGTAAGAGAGTATAACTTACAATATATTCAATTTCGAATTATTAACAATGTTAACATATTTCCACTTCTAGGTCAGATTAAATGTTTTGTTTTATTGTTTCGTAAAGAATTGTCTGTGGTTTATACAAACTTCGCAACGCAATATCTGCTAGGTACATCACCAAAAATGTGTTACGTTTTATTTTATACTTTAATCAATTCATGGTAAGTATCGAAGCAATTCATATCATTACAGTTTTATATAAAAAAAATAATACTTTCAAGCAATTTAATCACCATATTGTTATTTTGAAAATTTATTCCTTAAAATAAATAAAACGTGGGTTACGTCATTTCGTGCTAAAAAAATAGGACAGTGATAGCCAGGGTTTTGGCCGGTCCGCCATTTTGTTTGTAGCACTAGGTTGTCGGGGGGTGACTCTGGTTGTTAAAAGAAAGGCACCAATAGTCACTTAATATGTATGTTTAATAGTAGGTATAAATTAAAGGCACAATAAGTGCCTTCGTAATGTTTTATAATATTAATTTATTATTACTCTGAGAGTTGTTAATATGTATATTAATATTTATTTTGTACTTTTGTTCAAATTCATATGATATGCTCAGCAAATAATGGTTCGAGTGATGTCAAAATTGTCAATAAGCTCACGCTTGACGTACACCTTTTAAAATGATCAAGGCAGCCAGCCAGGAGGTAAGGAGTAAAATATAGCGCCTTGTTACAATACCCGCTCACCCTTGGAAGAAAAAATCCTGAGAACATGGAAGGATTTTTTCTAAAGAGCGAACATATAAGTGACATTAAAAAAAACTACGTACTAATTAGGTATAAGAAAAATGTAAAGATGAGATGAACATGGTATAATGAGAAGAAGATCGGTTTCCTTTCATATCTGCTAATCATACTTCAATCAATCATTCATCCATTCATGGTCATAGTTGATTTAATGGACCAACTAGACTCCAAATATTAGAGTACCCAAAATCGGTTGGTGTACTCAAATCCGATTCTTCAAATTGGTGAAGGCTTATTTTACCAGTCACTATCCGCTGGATATTGGCTGGCTATATTCATTCGTGTTTCGACAGCGCTAGCGTGTGTATGTCTCGGATTACATTTCAGCTACTTTCGCATTGATTTTGTTAAGTTTTTACTGTAAAGTGTATGTTATTTAATTTGTTATATTAGTTTTACTTGTGACATTGCAAAATAACATGAGTTCAGAAGAACCTATGAAGCACCGGGTCCTTCAACCTCGAAAGGAAAGGAAAGGAAAGTGGAAGGAGACGTCGGCGGCCCATATTAAACGCAGCAGGTAGGTACGTAGATATGGGTAAATACGTACTTATAACTGAATTCTTGTTTTTGTCAATTCCTCCTAATATCTACTTTTTATCTGTGAACAATACTGAAAGTACTTATGTATTTGCTCGAATCAAACAAGCAGCTTCAAATCGCGTTGTATTTATTTTTTGATTTGTTAATGAAATTACCTATTTATTTGAAAAAATATCTTGAAACTTTCAAGTATATAGAGTTTTTAAAGAGAACGTTTATATATAGATTGATATTTATTTATATACCTTTATGATAACTACGTACTGTAAATAATCTTGATACATTAATCGAAAATGTATTTTTTTAACTAAAATATACTTTCAAAATATTAAATGAATATTAACCTTTATATTTAAAAATCGTAGGCAGGTTTTACTTTTCTTAAAACGTTCATTTAACTGGCAAATATTTATTTTTTAAAACATTATTCCTTGCGTAAAATAGCGCATTAATATTATATCTTTATCATTTATTTACAGACCCATCTTCTGGAGCACCTTTGACGTCGCCAGTAAAAAAAGGTTGAGGAAAAAATGCGTGGGTTAGATGACAGAATAGACCAAAGTGTGGATCGATTTATTGTTCGTTTTATCGAATTAATGTTACAGGCCGTTTGTCTGAATCTGAATAGACATCAAGTGAAACTTCGAGTGATGATTGCACCGAATGAAAATAAAGTTCTTCATGAAATTAATAAAGAAAATTACATTATAATAATTATTGTTTTTCTTCTATTATAAGAATCCTTCGTAACCTTTGAACATTCGTTATTATGCATGCAATATATTTGTCATTAATTACATAAATTAAAATGGCTGTTTGCAACCCCTGTTTGAACGACCGAAATGTCCGCTGTTCTCAATTGATTTGGCACCGACTATAGTTATAGTTAGTATTTCCAAATGAAACTTTCAGCAATTTATTTATGATGGGAATATGAATATTATCAACATTCATGCCAAAAAATTTCAGTTTGTATATCGACCTTAAGTTGGCGAGTTCAAGTCTACAACGTCTGCAAACGTGTAAATGGAACGCTACTACTCGTATCTTTCTATCACCTTAAAAACGCACTACAATCTAAAACCAAGGCAATGTAAATCCAATCCTTAATATTTCCCCTAATCCACTCACTCATCCTGTTTCGTTCAAGCAATTATCTTATGAAATATGCGCCCCTCTGATATCAGAATGACTTAGTCTGCAACCTTTTAAGGAGCGGATACGGTGATGACTATTGAGTGAATATTAACAGTAAATTGCAAATTCATTACGCTTCTTACCTGGTTCCGTTATTTTTCTATATGCATCATTATTGTATTTATTTATAGAAGAATTAACAGTTTTATTTATATTTGAATATTAATGATAAAATTAAATGAAGGGACGTGAATGTTAGGTAATCGGAAGAATACAAACGAACTTGTTGATTATGTTCTGTACTGTATTAAAGCGAACTAATACAAGTTATTACGAGGCCGACCGTAACGGATGTGAATCCTACAATAGTTTTGAACACACCGCTTCAGCAGGCAGCGGCGCGTTCTTCTTTCAAAGGCTGGCACACTCGCCTCAGACAAGAAAGGAGACAACTTTCAATGAGTTTGTACACAGTACGTGTGTATGAAATGTAACTGATATTGTACATATATCTTAGTGCTCCCTCTCAACTACTCTAAGGTGGACTGGCAGAAAATGTCTAATGACATTAACTCGGCCTTTATCTGCATAAATCTAAAATATATAATACGTTACGTACATCGATCCTATAACAAAATTTCGGCATAAAACATTCGAGTACTTTCAATAGAAATATTTCAACCTACTGTATATTTAGATCCCGACCAAGGACTGAAAAAGAAGATATTACTTATATATAGTCATATTTTCTTCAATTTTATCACATAAATACAAAACGAAGTGTTGTATTTTATAGTACAAAAGTACATGCATGATAAAAAAGAAACAAACAATATTTTTTTTTAATTTATATAAGTACATACAACAATTAGTCCAAGTAGACCCCCAAAGGTTCACAGAAGACTAGCAGGGGTCTACGTGACAAAAAATGAGCTCCACATTCGTAAGCGGGAATGTATAAAAATTAATTTGATTTCGATAGTGAAGTTCGAAGTCGAACTAATACGTTGACTTAACTACAACGTGTAGACACTTGTCTTTTTTTAGAAGATACTAAACTTCACTTTTTGCGAGCTTTGAAATTGGTAGTAGTAGTAAAAAAATAACGTTGCAGCGGGCATCGGAATCAATAATTTTGCAAGTGGTCAATAAAACAAAAGAGTTTGGAAACCTCTGTTCTAGAATGTTCAACACTGCTGTCGATGTGGGACTTCAGTACTAAAGGCACTTGTGACCAAACAAGACAAACTATCTCGATGATTTAAAGATATATTAAAATTAAAACAAATAAATATATAAAAAGTTTTTAATAACTTTTCGCCTTCGAATAATTTTACTTAGAATTTTGTTTAAAAATATTTTATTTTAGATGTTAACTACTGCCACCTAGTGGCGAATAGGAAAACTTTTTACTTAATATCGTAAGAAATTATACTGCGTGCTCTTTCTCACACAATACAATTTGTCTTTTTGACAGTTTAAGATATTTTGAAATCAGTGATGAACTCGCAAGTTACCGATTCGATTAAAACAGAATATCGATTTTATTTAAGAAGAACTTTTAATCGATTTAATGCAGCGATATTATTTTTATTATAAATATTAAATTCGTTTATCTGGTTTTTTCAAATACATGAAATAAATTGTCATATATTGTCTAACTATATATTGTCTAATTGTCATAAATTGTATTGTCATATATTGTCAAACATATTGGCACAAGAATTGGTTATTCATGTAACAGAGGACTCAACTGACGAGTCTAGTGTAATTTACGAAGAAGAATCTGATGAATCTATGTAATAAATAATGTAAATAAATTTACTTGTTTAATTTTTATATTATATATTTGGCGAATTACCCAATTGGGGTAATTCGCCAAATATATAAAATTTTGCCTAATTTCCTTGGCATGTGTAAAACTTTATTTTTTCGTATATTTCTGATCCATTTAAGAAAGTTTTCCTTTTTCTCTCTTAAATGGATCAGAAATATATGAAAAAATAAAGTTTTACACATGCCAAGTAAATTAGGCAAAATTTTATATTTTTGGCGAATTACCAATTACCTAGCTAGTTTGTTAAAAAAATGGTATGTATGTGATTTTCTAAGTATTCTTGATCATAATTCTTGATTTAAACTTGACGTAGATGTTATTAACTACATATGCGTTTTAATATTAAAATTCACATACCTATAAATAATGTAAGGTAGCTGTCGAGAAGGAAATAAATAAATTTACAAATATTTGATTTGAAGACAATTTATCGATTTATCTGATTTCAAGAACTGCTTATTGTCTGTGGTAGTTTGTTATGCACAGAGCACTTCACTATGTGGGCGTTACCCGTCTAGAAAGTATATTATTACTGTAGTACTATAATTTGAAAATAGAAACAATATTTCATACGCGCGATCTGTCAAAAAGAAAATAACATAATGGACAGAGTATAAACTACTCGCTGCCAGGTGCCAGTATATTAGAATGCATCCCTCTACCTGCTTTGTGACTTCACGTGCATTAATATAGATGAACCATCGATATATGTCAGTAAGATGAACATTTTTTTTTAGTTTAGCACCATTTAGTGATTTGAACTCGGTTTTACATATTTAACGTTGTAAGTGAACCACTCACTCTTAGCTGTAAGCCCGCCAATATACCATACAACAATACTATCGCATAATGTCTCACTAAATAAATCTGTGGCTTTTTGAATTTAATACAGTTAATGCGCATAATATGATGAATCAGTCTCGACCAAGAAGCAATAACAAAGAGGATGAGGCTCCTCTTTTTAATTTCGCTGTATTATCGATTGCTAGAATTTTATGCTAAAGTATATTCGTTTGCTACGTCGCTTCTTATCTTCCTATTATGAAAACTCTACAAATAATTAAAAAGAGTGTAAAATATTACTAATCCCACGTATTCATTTTGTTGGGGTTCTTTTTATCACTAGGTAGGTATATACCTCATAGCAACGCATTAACGTTAGTTGTAATAGCAGTCATTTTCTTCACTTTTACTTTATAAATACTTCTTCTTCATGGCTGTCACAACTAATAATACGTCTTCAATAATGTTAGTACTTTTTTCATATGTATTTATTTGACATGTCACGAATACTGCTCATAAAAAAAAACTTATATGCTAATAAACTTATTAATATTTGACAAAAAAAAAGATCGACGGACCCAAAATTATTGTTATAAAAAGAACATGAACGATCGAACAGTGTTCTTATAATAATTTGTTCGTCTGAGTGGGAAGTGAAACATCTAAATGAAATTTGACTTAGCAAAAATGGAGAATCCAAATAATTGTTTATTAATTTAAATAAGAATAATAAATCCCTTTCCGTACGTCGACTTTCCAAGGATATCAAAGTAGGAAACGTACAATGTTTGAAAGTAAGGAACTTTACGAACTTATTCTAAATTCGCTCAATTTGATTTTTGTATTTCTTATACTGACGGTTCCATACTGTAGATGCATACTCTAAGATGGACCGAACAAATGAGTTATATAGTAACATTAGTGTAGAAAAATTCCTAAAGTCCCTTCCAATCCGAAGAACAAATCCCAGCATACGATACGCTTTAGCAACAATATTGTCACAATGCAACAAAAAATACAGTCTTGATTATATCAAGATGAACTTACCCTGTCCAACGTGACATTATTTATCTAATATGCAAATTTTATTATATTCATTTTCCGTGACAATATTATTACACTATTATGTATTAAGCTGCAACAAATTAATATTACAGTATAAAGACAGTTTATCGAGATCGTTTTGCAAAAGAATGGCAACAATAGGATCTTTTACAACTCTAAAAATCTTCATATCATTAGCATGAAGAAGCACGTTTGAATGTTTGAATTAGGGATGTTGCGAATATTCGCATCCACATCCGCAAATGCGGAACTTCCGCATAGATTTGGACATCTGCATCTGCATCCGCATCCGCATTAATCAGTGCGGTTGCTGTATTCACAGCAGTAATTCATGCGGATGCGGATATCATGCAAGTAGCGACAAGAATAAAATTGTGTGGCGGTATATCAAAGCGCCACACACGATAGGCACGACAAATTAAAAACACGGCCGGTGTCTTTTGTAACGCCGCCAAAGAACGCCGGGTCGCCTGTCGGCGCCTCCGAGCCAGCGCGGTATTACAAAGGGAAATTACCTTGGCGGCAAAACCAAAAGCAATTTCGGCAGCAACGAATCGGTTGATGTCGGCGCAATATTTCGGCAGCGACGAATCGATTGATGTCGCCGCCAGTCTACACCGCCGACATTGCGGCCTCCTTTTTAGAAAGACCGCCGTCTCTATATATATACCGAATACTGTTTTCACGAGTTACTCATTACCAGAACACCGCACGGCTAACTCGTAATACATCCAGTGTGTTTAAGTACAAACAATCCCAAACCAGTGTGCTTCCCGTTATTGATATATTATCAAACTAATTTCTTAACAATGTCACCACTATTCAATATTTGGAAATATTTTGAACCAAGTAAAGAGGATGAGGATAAAACTATTTGTAAAATATGCAATAAAAGCTACTCTCGCAAGGGCTGAACCACATCGTCCTTAAAAAATCATCTTAAGTCATATGCACTCTGAAGAATTTTTTCTGCATTTGAGAACATTAGTAAAGAACAAAAATTACAGATGAAATCTGACACAGGTAAGTTTCATCATTTTTTTTTTTAGTTTTAATTAATTAATATTTTCTTGAGGCATTGTTTAGTATAATAAAGGCATAATTTTAGCAAGTTTGTGGTTTAGGCGATGATTTTACTTAATGTTATCGTTAGTTGCGGTCAAATAACTCCATCGCTCACACAATTCATTTAGCTATTAATTTTTTTTTTTATTGAAATCGGTTTCAATATAAAATAACGTAAACAAATATTCTTTATTACACACAAGAAAAACAAATACGGAAAACAAATAGTACAATTTATACTTTAATTTAATATTTTTTTAATATGACATTGTAGACGAATTTACATATATTGCTTGGTCTAGAAATTTACCATAATATCTTTTTTTTTTATTAAATTATGATACATTTCTTTTAGTAACTTCTGGTAGTGCTGTGCCTTTTAGCATTTTGTTAGTAGGTAGTTTAAATTATAATACAATTATAATGTCTTTATTACGTTCCATTATAAAATTTTTGATCGGTAATAACTAATAATTAAAAAGTCCGGTCAGTTTGGCGTTATTGTATGATATCATTTTTTTTTTGTAATATATGTTGGCCATTGGATTTCGAGAGGTATTTACAAAAATTGAACACGTCCTCACTTGTTCATTATTTTTAGGTAAATAGTTTTTAATTACGAAAATTTTTATTTATATGTGTATTTTTTATAGATAAAGTTACCACTCCTCTGCAAGAAGCAAAGAAACAACTTTCTTTAGAAGCAGTTATTCTAAAAGAAAAGAAGTGGGACATCAATAATTTAAATTCTAAAAATATTTATAAATTCGTTGGAGAAATGATTGCACTTCAAAATTTACCATTTAATTTTGTTGAAGGGCTGGTCTTTCGTAGATTGATGCAAGAATTAGCACCAAGATATAATTTTAGAGAAAGCAATTTTTTTTACTGATTTTGTACTGATTTTGCAAGGAATTATATAGCAAAGTTGCTCAAAAAGTTAAAGAATTAATCGAAAAATTTGATTATATGTCGTTTACATCTGATATTTGGTCGGATCCAAGCTCAAACGCTTCTTTGCTTAGCCTGACTTGCCACGGAATTGCACAAAATTTTGATAGATCATCGATTATATTGAAATGCGAGACATTTGATGGCCGTCACACTGGTGAGATAATTGCTGACATATTTAGCACCATGCTTATAATAAAGGATCTAATATGAAGTGAGCAGGGCGGTTAGCAACAGTGAATAATATAGATTGTACTGTTCACAAGATACAACTAGCTATTCGTAGTTGTTTATTTAGGTTCGCAGGAAAACATAAAAATACTAAAACAAAAATGTAAGAAAATTTCGACTTATTTCAACCACTTTACCTAAAATCCTCTAAATTAGTGGAGTATTCATCGAGAGGAATTTAATGTATTATCGCCGATAGTACGAAGATTTTTATCCTCTCCACCGGGCAGTGCATTGCCTAATCAGAGATGAAGGATCTAATATGAAGTGAGCAGGGCGGTTAGCAACAGTGAATAATATAGATTGTACTGTTCACAAGATACAACTAGCTATTCGTAGTTGTTTATTTAGGTTCGCAGGAAAACATAAAAATACTAAAACAAAAATGTAAGAAAATTTCGACTTATTTCAACCACTTTACCTAAAATCCTCTAAATTAGTGGAGTATTCATCGAGAGGAATTTAATGTATTATCGCCGATAGTATGAAGATTTTTATCCTCTCCACCGGGCAGTGTTCCTAGCGAACAATTATTTTGTAGCGCGGGTTTAATTTACGAACCTCTGCGTAATCGCCTTAAATCAGAAAGGCGGCAGTACTACTATTTATTAAGCATAATGCTCCTATTTTTAATTTCACTTACTAATATAAAACCAGTAGTTTAATATAAAAATAAGTACTTATGTTTAATTTGATTACAATAAAAATGTTAATAATTATATATCAGTCCTTGTTTAAATTATTCATTAATAGATTTTATTTACATAATATTTTAAACATCCGCAGATGAGAGCCTTCAAAACTCTGCATCCGCATTCGCATCTGCGGATGTGAAAAAATCAGCATCCGCAACATCCCTAGTTTGAATACGGAAGTAATATTAACAAACAAATTGAACAGTAAAGGACTAAGATGCGAACGCTGAGGGACGCCAGATGTGATGGGCACAAATGACGAGTTGAAACCCATTACTATGACGTCTTGACTTCGTTCTCGGAGATAAAATACAAACCATCGCAGAAAATCACCGTGTATACCAACCTCGCCTAATCGCCGTATAAGAAATTTATGCTATATTTTGTCAAATACTTTGGAATAGTCGGTATACACAACATCAACCTGAGCACCCCGATCCATCGCATCTGCCAGAAATGTAACAAATTCATTGAGATTAGTTTCTGTAGATTTTCTATTAATGAAACCGTGCTACTGTTGATCAATCATAGGTCTACAAAACGGAAGCAAGGCATCATAAACAATTTTTTCAAACATTTTAGGAAGCGTCCTCAATTTACAAATCAGTCTATAATTGCGACTATCATGTCTATTTTCAGACTTGTAGATTGAAACAATATATGTTTCCAAAGTTTTGGCATGATACCTGCCTGAATCGAACGATAAAATAGTAAGACTACTGGCTGAGCCAGACTGACAGCTATTTCTTAAAAATAAAGATCCAATATTATCGGGCCCTGAACCTTTACCAACATCAAGTCTCTTTAAATATCTTTCAACAATATTTTATGAAATATCAATAGAACCTATTACTATGTTCTTTAAATCTTTTGCTTCGTTGTCATTGGCCGAACCATGCAAGTCAGCATCAAAGACGGATTTGAAAAAATCATTAAACAATCTACTGATTTCGTTGCCATTTGTAGCAGTTTTATCATTATAAAATCCGGATCCAGATCCAGATCCAGAAAAGAATCCGGAATAACATTTGTGGACTTTTTCGACTTAACAAAAGATCAGAAGTGTTTGCTGAAAGACTTAATTTTCTCTTCAGATTCCTGAATATGTGTGTATGCGCTTTTGTCTATCTCTAAGCAAACGAAAAGATTCATAATCACTCTGCCTTTTGTATATTTTCCACTTTTTATGATATTTTTTCTTTTTAAAAATAACCTTTATGAGAGCTTTTTTATTTTCCCATGCAAACGTTTTCTAACTAAAACGTACAGTCGAATTGAGCTTTATTATTATTGTATAAAGTTCATATTGCAAGCACTCACTGTTGTCTAAGCAATGAAGGTGTGTTCCTAACATCAAAGAGTCAATTTGCGCTTTATTAACGCTACATATAGTTGAAATTCAATCATATCTATCAAAACAGTGTGCGTGCGTGCGTTGGAGCACAGAATACATCGTTGGAGGATTTAATGTCACGTTCCAAAATTGAATAGCCACAAATGTAATAGGTCATTTAGACTTTTATTGCAATTTGGTTGGCTATGCGATATCTTATATATAAAAATGAATCTCATAATGTGTTGATAAGCGCATAATTCAACAACGCTTGGACCAATTTGGCCAATTCTTTTATAAAATGTTCGTTGAAGTTCAAGCATGGTTATTAAGGGAAAAATTCGCATAATTATCGGAAAAACTCTAAAAACAGCCCTTTTATTTTCCCATGCAAACGTTTTCTAACTTAAACGTACAGTCGAATTGAGCTTTATTATTATTGTATAAAGTTCATATTGCAAGCACTCACTCTTGTCTAAGCAATGAAGCTGTGTTCCTAACATCAAAGAGTCAATTTGCTTTTGACAGGACGAAGTCTGTCGGGTCCGCTAGTTATCTATAAAATAATTAGGAACAAAAAACTGCCACTGTACAAATCTTTTTGACAGGACGAAGTCTGTCGGGTCCGCTAGTTTGTAATACTTACTGGTCAGTGTGACCAACGGCAACGGAGCTTTGTCTTTTTATAATTAATACATTGTACTGAATTGTTCCTATAATATAGATTGTCAATATACGGTTTCGTGCTATCTACTGAATGGACTCAATTTTGACCGAATCTGAATCGAAGTAACGTATCTAATGAATATCATTTTACCTTTGAATATACATTTTGCACATTTCATCTCTTCAAAATTCTCGCTGTAGATTTATGTCTGTGAGAAGTTCCGAACATGAATTCTGGAAACACACATCCCATGTCAGCTTGAAATATAATATAATTAGTAAGTATTCCATGAATACTTTTGTTGGTATTAACAATCATTACTAATAACTACAAGGAATTGTTGCTTCTACAATTAAATGGGCTTAAATGAAATACGAACTAGGTAAACAATATATTTAGTTCATAAAAAGAGACGAATACACGATTTACACATTATAAAAAGACATTCAATTACACGTATCGACCCAGTAGAATGCCAAATTTATACTGTATCTTGTGGACGTACACTTCACCAGGATAGAGCACAGAATTAGGAAAGTTTTTCTGTAAAAGAAAGAAGTATTTTGCTCAATTTAAAACCTAATGTACGACAACCAAACTGGTAACAGCAGGAAATTAGATTTTATCAATTCATTACAACACAATGTGAATGTAACTGGTAAATCAAAATAGCAACTGCTTCATTTCACAAAGGTGTTTTATTATAGGTTATAGACATACTTAGAATCAGATCATACAGAAAGTTCGGGCCGAAAAGAGATTGGGTTCAAATTATCGAAAACGGAAACGCGAGGTTCATTTCCGCCTGAGTTAAAAAGTTTAACTACATTTTTTATAGCTACATGATTATTATTTAATAAATTTCGTTTAGATTCATGAAAATTTGATCTAAAATATATAATTGTTATCTTGGAAATATACAATACCGCCTCGCTCACAGCCTGTTCGATGTGCGAGTATATTGACAGCGCCAAATGGAGTTGTCAGGTATATTGAATAATTAGTGCTATGCATCTATATTCCAGCTTTTATCATATTTTCATGAAAATTATATTGCATAGACGTATATAAGCACATCAACTAATTAGCGAAACACACAAAGAAAACTATGTCTCTTTTACATTTGGAGCCGAAATATTTTTCAAAGTCTTAAATGTTTATTCTTGGTCAAATATGGCAATATCTGAATAATGTTTACCAGTACAATTTGTAGCCAATTAGAAATAGTATTGTTTCCTTATAATGTTTAACTTACGTGATTAATGGCATCAGGATAGTTTTGAGGCATTAGACAGAACAGCCCGTGTTTTCTGTATATAGTCCCAGATTTTCCGAAAAGTGGCACATATCCGTATCTAGGTTTGCCCTGAAAGATAAGAAAAAACAAATTCTCAAATAATTGCATCCGTATTAGGCCCAACATGTGAGTGAACTCTTTTGGCAGGATGTAGACCTTCAGTTTCAATTTGAGGTGATAACCGACACTCCGTTGAGAAAATGCGAACCACTTTATACATACGTCTATCCATATAACTACCTCGACTTTCAATGATACGCTCACGTTGGTTTTGTAGTACTCTTAGCCTTCCTTCAATATATCACCTACTTCGTCTAAGAATGTTCATCTAAGTCACCAACTAGCTCATTTATATTTGAATTACAAATTTGTTTCATCAGCTCTCATTTGCACGGTATTAATCTTGCCTTTATCCTGTATTCCGTCACACACAGCATACACTTCCATACATAAGAGTAGGATGCTGATTTCTACTCCTTCATGCATAGCTAAATGCGCCGTTTTTGATTAGGTCTGACCGACAATAGAACCATTTATAGCCCTATTCACTTTGCTTCCTGTCAGCACTCCACTTTTTAACATCCGACTCATCCTTATCCTTGTAAACATAGATACCAGATACACAAAGTCTTCCACCTGCTCTAAACATTCGATCATAAGCTTACATTTGGACATCATTTTGTGCCATTCAAATATCATCACTTGCGTTTTGCGTACATTTACTTTCATAAAGATTATTATTATTATAATATATTATTCATTTTGCTTCTAATGAGCAATGCATACAGTTAAATTGACATGAGGTACTTGACAGTTAACTCTTTCATTTGCAATCCTATATGACATATTTTTAAAATATTTTAAGCGGCGTGGTTAAACATCCCCATCTAACACCTATTCCGATGTCGAACTAGTATGTGCATTCCATTTATCCTAACGCAGCATCTATATCTATAGTTTCATGGTATAGTGCTTAGCATGCAATATTTATCTTTAAAAACGTCTCAACTGTGGCTTCAGCTGCGTAACCGCTGGTTTATCTTTAGGTGTTCTTTTGAACTTCCAAAGGAATGTAATGTTATTCAATATATCGTCAGATAGCCTAGTTTTTTTTTCTTCTCTCTTTCGTCTGATACTATCCTTAGTTGCATTTTGCAAGCTATTATATTACCTCCTTGCTTTATTTACATCTGCATTCGTGACCTGATGCATTCGCTGATTGCTTTTGGCAAATTTCTTATTTCGAGTGCAGACAATTTAATTACCCACACATTTGAAACCATGTACAACAATAACATAGTTACTACGAAGAAAATTTTCAAAATAAAGACTCATGTAAAGCAAAGATGTAAATAGAACCAAATATTTGTTCGGCATAAATCCACCCGGAGGAAAACTATATAGTTTTCCTCGGTCGTACCTATTTCTACAGAAAAATATTAGTAATAATATTAGTATGCTCCGATTTGTAAGGAAGATATTGCAAGACATTGTATTATAAGATAAGAATTGAAATTATTCAGTAACGTTACATATTGTCGTAGGTTAGCAACGTATACACATATTATGTATTTGGTTCTTATGTATACTCTAAATGTCATAGGATGACGCTGTACGTACAGTACGTATATAGTAGATCCAAACGAGGACAGTTTAAAAAAGGCACGAGCTACGAGTCCGTGGAGTAGACATATATATAAAAAAAAAATGTCATAGGAACATAAGTCTAAAGGCGATAACTACCTACTATTCGGAGAATAGTCTGCCTTCATTTATCAATATTTATTACACTGATTTCAGGCTTATGTTAATATTAGAAAACCTTAGACTGCTGTTCTATTATTTGATAAGAATGAAATTGTTTATTTATGAAAGTAATCTGATTCTCTCAGCACAGTTAGCCAGCGAAGATAACAGTTTTTGACATAACGAAAAGATCAAGAGAGTAAACATATTTTTTTTAACGTGTGATGAATGTATACTGACTAATTCATAAGACCCAAAAGTGACGGATATATAACTATTATTATAATTATTAAAATTATTAGTGACAGTTGAAAAAATTTGTAGTAAACACAAAGCTAATTACACCCCTTTACAATCTCTAATCCTAAAATAAACTATTAATTCATTCACTATTCATAGACATTCTATACCACATACAATTGTTTAGCAACAGTGTGTCTTCCGAATGACCCCTAATATTATCTGTGTCCTTGCTAATGAAAGTCACTTATATTACCATAAAAAAAGTAATGACCTCGCTTTCGTTCTCTTCCGCTTCTTCGCCTTCCACACTTGAATTTTCCGATACTCCGTTCTCATTATCTCCCTCTCCGCCCCCCTCTTCTTCGCCATCTAATTCCGGAATCTAGAGTCAATAATTTAAATTCAGTTTAGATATAGGTAACCAGATACAGACAGATCAGCGGTTAACAGTTCTTACAAACTGCCAGCTGTCTGTGAAGATCCAATCATAATGTTTACGTGGCTTTCACCAATAAATAAATGGGCAAATTTTTAACAAATGGGCGATCACATATAGATAATGAGTACGTTACTGTACAGAACTATATTATATTAAATTTTGATCATCATTAATCATTGAAAACAAACGTATTTTATTATTAAACAGGTATCTGAAAATGTTACCAATGCGATTAACTGTATACGATTAAATCACAGACAATGGATAACATTTCATTTTTGACAACATACTAAAATTCAAAAACCGTTTCGAGAGCTAAGGATTCTAAACACATATATCAACTGTTTTTAAATTTTGATGCAGTTTTTTTGAATTATTTAAAAAAAAACTGAAATTTAATACAAATTGGGAAAGTCAGGAATTATAGCAAGTATTCGTGATGCGATATTGTAAAAAAAAACTATAATCTGTGGTATAGCACTACTGGTATTATTATCTGTTGGTTATGTTTTGTTGACTTAGGGCTGTATTGATTGTTCAGTTTTATTGAAGTGATATCGATAGATATCAGCGCAGGTAAGCACTAAAGTACAGATAATTTGAATAAGAAAAGGATAGTTTTGACAACTCCTCACGAGAATTTCAGTGGAAAAAAAATAACCAGCAAAAAAACTAAAAAGAAAAAATAAATAAACCATTTTTATTTAACCTTAATAATAATTAAGTGCTTAAACTAATGTAAGTATACCAAAGTACCTAAATACTCGGCACCAAACCAGAAACTCATTACGTAAGCGTTGACGAAGTTATTGTTAGCGTTGCCACAAAATCACTTTGGTGGTTGGTATACTTACATTAGTTTTAGCACTCAGTTATTATTAAGGTAAAAAAGTTTGATTATTTCTTACTTTTCAGTTTCAAACATTGTAATAAAAAAAAATTAAAGTTTTAGAGTTTTTTATTTCATATTTTGACACATACCCAGACCGGAACAAATTTCTGTAGCCCATACAAAATATTTGTCCCGTACGGGTATCGAATCCGCAACTGCGTAGGAACCTATCACTCGATCCCTGTGCCAAACGTATCGCAGGGTTCGAGTGAGCATAAAACTCTGCCTTAGGTTCTATTAAATAAACAATTAATCACAATTATTCCAGTATTCTCCCACCCTTGAGGTAGGTTTTTCCAGAAATTCCCAGGAAGGCAAATTCCAGTTCAACTTCGAGAGACATGTCCTATGTAATTAAATAAAAAAAAGAATTATCATAATCGGACTACTCTGTGAGAAGTTATGGGGGTACATTAAAATCAGTCAGTGAACAATCAATCATCTCCTGTGTTCTTATCCTTAGGGATGAAATACTGTTTTCAATTTTTTGTGTAACCAGAGTCTACGCTATCTAAAATAAAAAGAATAATTAGAATCGGACTACTCTATAAAAAGTTATGAGTGATCATACATTAAAAAAAATGTAATATATAATAATGTCTCTGTTTTTTCGTGGGTTAAAACTCGATGGCGTGACTTATATATGTGGTAACGGATAACTAATAGACTAAACTAAAATAAGTTATATAAATAATATCCATATTATTAATTAAATAACCAAATACAATAGTTTTATTATATTAAGCAGTTGGGCCAGCAGCTAACCCATTTATTAAAACCACATAACATAAATATATTTCATGTCTTTCGGTACATCTACCTCACCTGAAAGTTTACTGAGAAAATGCCTCAAGCATTAAGTCCGCCTCTGTACACAAATTTTTACCTATAGCTTGATAATGAACCGCCAATCAAGATATTATCAATAGATCTAGATATTATAAAAGTAAAATGATACGAAATTCTTAAAATATAAACAGAAGAGCAATAAAATATTTTTAAAGTAATTTGTGTTATATTGCATCGATAGATGCTTTATTAACATGTATATCGATACGATCAATTCCTTTTCGCATCGCTATTATTGCTAGTACCTATGCTAATGTCACTTTAATATTTTTTTTTGAGAAGAGGCATTGAAAAACCTTTATTATTCCTGACTTTGTACATACGCTCTTTTAGAATGAGTAAAAATTCAATTAATAATTATATATTAAAAACAAGTTTAAAAATGAAAAGAAAAAATACGGGTCCTTTAATTTTTTATCTTCTTTCTTATAAAATAATAAAAACATATGCTTAGAATTTTGAAATTTTGTCCATTGTCAGTTAACCTTACGCAGATAGTATACATGCCACCAGAACCATATAGAGCTGACAAAGTCACCAGTTGCATTCCTTTAAATAAGTTTTTATTACCTGTTTACATTAATATACCTCAAGAAAAAAATATCAGCTAGAATACAATATTTAAGTACATTATAAAAAACATTATATTACTTTTATATAAAACATCAAGTTTCTTGATTTCTACATATTATTATACAAAATAGATTTTTTACCATTTTGATGCAATCGATTATTTTCAGAAACATGAAGTTAATCAATGCCCAATATTTATTCTGCAGAAATGTACATTTCTAATGACCAACCCCAAAGAGGTAAAAAAATTTGAGACAAAATGTCTGCAAAACTGGCTGACACACTACATACAATACAGACACATACACACAAACAAAGCTTAATCTTGGGTAAAAATAATAACTATTTTGATAAAGATTACCTATCATCTAAATAAAAAATAACTACCATCAAGCTTTAGATCCTTTACCGGAGAATTTAAAATCGAAACGTTTTTGCCAGATAGAGAACCAAGGACTCTCGGCATTCGAGGATTTCTAAATCAATTAAAAAAAATGACAACATCAATGCTAATTCAGTTTAACAATGCTTACAAGATTAGGCCGTAAGGCCACGTTATGAGCTTCTATAATCGTTATTTTTCACAGTAAAAAAACTAAATATTCAAACTGGTATAATAGCTACACGCCCTTATTAACTATTATAAACGATACATTGTAATTTAACATATGATTTTTTTAAATTTCTTTTTAAATACTCATCAATTCTAATCACCTGCGCAATTATTTTATTCCTTAGTAGTAATTCGTTGAATCTTAGAAGGTATTGTTATATATATTTAAATTATTGTTTTATAGTATTATGAAAAACCCACTGCCACAATTAGTTTTACTAATCACAAGGTTGATTGGATTTTGAATGACGTTGTTGTCTCGCAATTCAATACATACATACATACATACATACACTCACGCCCTTTTCCCACGGGGGTAGGCAGAGATTACGTCCTTCCACTTGCTACGGTCCTTACATATCTCTTTCGCTTCATCTACTTTCATAACATTCCTCATACATGCTCGACGATTGCGGGTACTTCTGACCTGGCCTTTTTTGAGGACACTTTCGAATGTTCAATTCAATGCTAACTAAATATTCAATCAATATTGTATTGTTAAGTTGGTAACTGCTTCTATACTTTATGTATGTACAATATAATCCTAAATTTACATTATATAGTGTAGCTCATAATTTGGACCTTGCGCAGTATATATTGATAAACAAAAATAGAGCTCACGTAAATCTCCTAGACGGGATCGATTTTGTTTTTTGTAATTCATTAACAATCTCTTCATAGTCTGTCTAACAAACAGGCTGCCCACCTGATGCTAAGAGGTTACAATCGAATATAGTACAAGTAGTTTCTGTGAGAGCAAATATACAACATCGATAGGTACCTCAGTATCGCTAGTAATTATATATATAATACTACTATTATTTTATAAAAAATACGTCATATATTACTATATAGGATATGGATCGTAGCAAGTGGAGAGAGGTGGTCTCTGCCTACGTGACATATATGTATGTATGTAGGACATGTGTCTAGTATTGAGTATTTCTTATATTGAAACATTCTTTATGTTTATATTTTGATAAGTTTAGTATAGGTTGTAAAATTTAGTAGGTGTTTCATATGATATAATTCTTATTATCAACTCCATGCAGTTTAGCTTTTATTAAAAGATGCTTAAAGCACAGAAAAAAGAAATAGCATTCAAAAAAGAATACTTCATAAATAAATATAATAACAAACTTTTAATTAACATTAAATTAAGCATCAAATATGTAAAAGAAACCATTACCGCCTCATAATAATAGTAAGATGAGTAGGTATGAAATTTCTACAATGATCAATAGGTTTGTCCATCACAAATATTATTCAATGTATTCACTTGTTATACATAGTTTTATAGAAGAAGTTGCATTTTCTATTTTGTAGTTCATTGCATTACTAAAGAACTTAAATAATAAAATATTCAAATCACAACATAAAAAAAATTACCCAAATATTTACACAATATTTCGCCTGCATATTATAAGAACTTTGCCAACAAACCTCGACAATTTTATCAGGATCTGGTAGCAGGTTGCCGGTGTATAATTGTAAGCCTGGTTGGTTGCTGTATACCTCTATCACGCGACCGGTGAAAGGATGCAGAACGCTGAAAGATTTATAATAACACTAAACATGAGTTAAAATTATGTGTTAAAAAAAATACATTATATTAGATGGGTACTAAATATTTGTACCCGTCTGAAACACTCACACTTACTGTCTGATACTGTATTACAGAACGAAACTGAGACACGTAATAAAGAGCGAGACCCAATGGCGCTATTTGGGCTCGATAACATTACTCTTTCTAAATAAACACAAGCTTAATTTTCCTTCTGTAATTTAATCGTAGACTCAAAATCTATGATTGAGTAAATTTAGAAAATGCTCAATAGCACCTTACTTTTCTAACTGTACTGGAGCAACGATTTATTCTATTCCAAAATAAAACTTACACGGTTCGCATTCTAAAATTATAAAACTCAAATGGGTGCTTGAATCTAGTTCTGTAATACGAGCGTGAATTTAATTTTGTATACTTGGTATGTTCTCGATCGTTGGTTCAAACATATTTCGAACGTTTTGATCATTAGACTGGGTTTTTATCATAAATAAGCTGTACGGTGTACACTTGAGTATGTATGTGATGGGGTTGAGTTTGGTCGGTGTGCAGAGAAAGATCACCATAAGTTAAACTGACGTATATTGTCAAATAATAATAATAATAAAAGTTATAAAAGTAAAGAGTAAAGTTAATTGGCTAATGCTTTCTCTGTGGCTGTTAATCGCACACTAAACTTACTTATTACACAAAAAGAATATTAATAAAGTTAAACATTACAACTCAAGGTTGCAAACGCAGCTAAAATTATATGACACAGTAAAATATTGCTCAGTACTTAAAAGGTAACATTGCACAGTAAAATATTGCTCAGCATGTAAGCAAGATGATATGTACAGTATGAGACTGTACATGCTGGCAACCCAAAAGAAAATAAAAAGAATAAAAAGTTACTTAGGAAAAATCAGCCATTACAAAATTTATAAATCATTAAAATCAAATGCGCAAAATAATAAAAATTACTTAGGAAGCATCAGCCATTACAAAATTTATAAATCATTAAAATAAAATGCGCAGTTGTCCGCTTCCGCTCCAAGGGTGACTTTCCGCGATGGTTTGGGCTGGCGTTCCTTTCCCAGGTCCTTGGGTGATGTTGTTGCGGTTTCATCCTTGGTGGATAATACTCGTAGCTCTATGTTTTTCACGAGGATAGATTGCTGCTTCTTCAGTTGCACGGAGACGTCGTTCGACAGTGACACAGTAATTTCTTTTCGTGACTATTACGATACCTGTTACTATTGTGCCGTGACCAATTATAACTGGACTGTTGATGCGGTTAAATATATAGCCAGTTGTGGACTGTATTTGCGTATGTAATTAAAGCGATAAAACTAGAATACCGGATTGGAGAACTTAGTACTAGGTACGCCGAGCATCCAACCTATCAAGTGGAAAATACTACATCTAAAGCATAACGCACTTACCATTGGCAGCATAGATTTCCTTGGACAAGACCACTCTTGATAATTTTCTCTCTATGCTGGCAGCGTGTGTTGTTGTATTGCTTCCCTCGTATAGGTATCCACTCCGGAGCGATATTCTCAAGCGATTCATAAAGCGACGATGTTAAATCAATTATAAAAATATTATTAAAGCGGTGCAAATTTTAAAACAAAAGCGGTAGAGAAAGCGACAATATATTATGTCAAAGTTTTTTCCTTTTTGCTGAGGTCTGCCTGTCATTCGCCGCGCAAAGAGTTTGCACATCAAACAATAGATGCGATATCTCCACAAGCTAGGCGATGCAATATCGGCGTAACCATTCTCCCCGGCTTGGAAATTCTAAAGAATTTTCAAAAATAAATAAAGAAAATGAAACGAACAAAATGGAAAACAAACAAAAGTTTCTTTCTATCAATAAATAAACATAGGTATAACAACATAAGCGCGTGCATCATTGTGCTATTATTTAGGAGCAATATATATATTTTTTAATATACAAGTATGTTAATATTGATTAAATTACTGTAATGGTAGCGGACACAATTTTACCAGAGGACGTTTATAAGTCCCTCCAGTAGTTCGCACTAGTGCAGCGCGTGCCACACCATCCCTACCAGGATATACTTGTTCAATAATACCCGTAGGCCAACGAAGTGGTGGTAAATCATCTTGATGAACAAGTACTACAGTACCTGGTTGAACTGGTTTATCAGGCGTATTCCATTTTTGTCTTAATTGAAGCGTATGTAAATAGTCTAAATGCCACTTCTTCCAATAACTCTGAACTAAACTATCTAAAAGCTTCTTTCTATTATATAAACTCATATTTTTATTAATTTCATATGCAGGAAACGATTGCAAAGGTGTCATATTCAGGAAATGCGCAGGTGTTATAATAGTGTGAGGCTGATCAGATAACAAACATAAAGGCCGTGTATTTAACAAACATTCAATTTGTGCCAAAACCGTTAATAATTCTTCGTAGCATAATAATTGCTTACCAATGCAGCGATATAAATGAGTTTTTATACATTTAATATTACTTTCCCAGATACCTCCCCAATGAGGAGCGCGAGGAGGAATAGTACGCCACGTAATTCTATGATTATTCAATTCTGCTTGCATTGCAGCAGACGTGTCCTTACGCGATAGAAAAGTATACAATTCATCCAATTGTCTTTTAGCTCCAATAAAGTTTGATCCATTATCGGAATAAAGTACGGATACTGGCCCCCTTCTAGACAAAAAACGCTTTAGAGCGTCCAAAAAACTTTCAGCACTTAAATCCGACGCAAGCTCAATATGTATTGCCTTTGTCGTAAAGCACACAAAAAGACATATGTAAGCCTTTTGACTTTTAACACCCCGTCTTCGTGTGAGTGTGATATTTATGGGTCCAGCATAATCTATGCCGGTGTGGGTAAAAGCCTTAGCTTCTTGCACTCGAGCGGGTGGTAAACTTGCCATCATAGGAGTAGGATGAGATGGCGCCACTTTGAAACAATAATTACACTGACGTATTTGCTGACGAATAATGTTTCGAGCAGAAAGGATCCAATATCGTTGTCTTAACAATGACATGAGAAGATGCGAACCCGTATGACAATTAGATCGATGACAATCTGTAATGATCAAATTTACTATGTGATGGCGTCGAGGAAGTAGCAATGGATGTCGATTTTCGTACGGTATATTAGCATTAGTTAATCGACCACCAACGCGTAAAAGTCCGTTATTGTCAAGAAAGAGATTGAGTTTTCTTAAATAAGGCGAAGGTAGTTTACCCTGTTTAATGTTATTTATTTCATTATAAAAGTATTCACTTTGTAACTCTTTGACGATCACTAATTCAGCAGCATCTAGATCAGATACCTGAATTAAAGGCGAACGGGGCAATTTTCGTATGAATCGTAAGATATATACAGTAACACGTAATAGTTTTTTCCAGGATGAAATACGGCAAGCAAGATCTAAAAGCAGTGAGTTATCTTTATTCGATAAGGCAGTAAAAGTACATGATGTTTTGATTTCAGGGATAGACCTGCAGTATATGAAGGATTGAATGGAACGATTGGCCATTCGTCAATAGACCGATGAGCCCAGTTAGGACCATTCCACCAAAGCTCATGATTAAGAATTTGCGACGGTAATAAACCTCGAGACAAGCAATCGCTAGGATTTTCCATACCATTTATGTGAAAAAAGCGATTAGGAGACAAGTTATCGTGAATTTGTGCCACACGGTTAGCCACGAATGTTTGCCACCGATGTGGAGATGAATGAATCCAAGACAATGTAATCGTTGAATCACTGAATGCATATATTTCTTTAATAGGATGGCGATGTTGAAAAACTGTATGAACTCTTTTTACAAGCTTAGCGAGAAGTAGTGCGGCACTTAACTCAAGTCTTGCCAATGAAACAGTCTTCAATGGAGCTACCTTGGACTTGGAACCAACCAAATGTACTGATATATCTCCATTGGAGTTGGTAACATGCAAATAGACGACACAGCCATAAGCTTTCATACTAGCGTCCCCGAAAGCAAGCAGGTTTACCACACAACCTGAAGCGACACCTAAGTGCCGTGGTATTCGCAGATTAGTCAACAAAGATAATTCTGATGTTAGTTTAGAAAAGCGTTCAATTATATTTGCAGGTGGTTCATCATCCCAATCTATTTTAGCGAGCCAAAGCTCTTGTACTAGAAGCTTTGCATATAGAATAACAGGCGCAACCAACCCGAGAACATCAAACAAACGTGAAATTGTCGATAATATAGCTCGTTTAGATGTGCTGCTGGGTGTAGCGGAGGCTGAAAAAGTAAATACATCAGCGGCGGGTAACCACTTCAACCCCAAAATCTTCAATGTGCTACTATCATCGGTAAACTCGATTGGAGCAATAGATGATTCGTGCAAATGAGCCAGAAGTTCGGGTGAATTACTAGCCCACTTAACGAGATCAAACCCGCCCAATTTAAATAAATCGAGGAGTTCATTAGTTAAACGTAGACCATCTGTAATACAATTTACAGAAGTTGTCAAGTCGTCCATATACAATTCTCTAGTAGCGACAGCCGCCGCGAGGGGAAATTGGTCTTGATAGTCTTC
Source organism: Scirpophaga incertulas (assembly GCA_036419045.1). Lineage (NCBI taxonomy): Eukaryota > Metazoa > Arthropoda > Insecta > Lepidoptera > Crambidae > Scirpophaga > Scirpophaga incertulas. The sequence goes on along the minus strand of CM071626.1, from coordinate 10,166,586 downwards.
AGTCAACTGACGAATCGTTCGCATTGCTAGAAATGGACTAGACTTAATACCAAAAGCTACGGTGTTATATTGGAAAATGCGAATAGGTTCACAGTCATTAAAACGATATAAAATCTTTTGATATTTGCGATCCTTTTCAGTTAGTAAAATTCTAAGATACATTTGACGTATATCAGCGGTAATTGCTATTTTAAAATATCTAAAGTTTAACAAAGTGAAAATAAATCTGCCTGTAAATTAGGCCCATTATGCAATATATCGTTAAGAGATACACCAGTATCAGTTTTACAACTCGCATCTAAGACTATACGAGTTTTAGTTGTTGACTTATCAGGCCGAACAACTGCGTGATGCGGAATAAAGTAACCTTCATTTATAGTAGTTATAGAATATGGTATTTCCGACAAGTAGCCATTTTTAATATAATCACGTATAACATCATTGTAAGCCTCACGTAATTCAGGGAGTGCTTTAAATTTACGTTCAAGCGCCGAAAGTCTGCGTCGAGCGGAAACGAAAGAATCCCCTAAAGTTTTAGGATCATCTTTAAAAGGCAGGGAAACTATATATCGGCCACATGAACTCCTTTTAATCGAAGTTTTATAGAAATTTTCGCAACCCTGATCCTCAGAACTAAGTAATTTCAAATTAGGTACCTCTTCTATTTCCCAAAACCTCTCAATACTTTTATCTAATTTATCTACAATAGGACCGAAGGACAAGACTGTACGTTCAGAGTTAATATTGGAAATGTCTCCCATCACAATATAACCAAGCGTGGTTTCCAGAGCTTGAGGCAAACTGAGCGATGTAGACACATCCCCCGTTGATATGGCGACGCTATGTTTACTTTATGACCAAGTAAAATGAGAGCAAACATCTGAGTTCCAAGAATAGCATCTATATCCCCAGGTAAGTTCCAATTTTCATCAGCAAGGGGCAGATGTGTCAAATATTCCATCGCGGGCTTTTGGATTTCATGCAAAGGTAACTGATCAGTGATATGATCAACTACTAGTAGAGTCAAGTTATATTGAGCTTTAGAAACTCTAGAGTGAATAGTGAGCGTTACATAACCACGAATAGGAGCCGATAGCGACCCAATTGATTTAATAGAAGAATTAATTATGGGCTGAATATTCAACTTTAATTTTTGACAACAAGCACCAGTTATAAGATTATTTTGAGACCCACTGTCTACCAAACATCTTATAGTAAAGCGGGATTTATTATTAAAAATGTATACTTGAGCAGTAGGTAACACTGTTTGTTTAATTACCTGTCTACTAGAAAAACTGTCATCATGGCAAGAATGCAAAGCGAGCGTGTCATTATTAATTTTGGTTGAGGTGTCGGTGATGTTCGAAGAACCTACAAGTGCGAGCGATGAAGCATTTTGCATACTAGAAGATTGCGAGGTCTGTGCGCTTATAAAAGCGCCAACAGAAGCGGTGTTTCCTTTACGATTCTCAACTCCCACGTTAGAGTGTTGTGATCTAATAGGTATATCAAAGTGTAACAATGAATGATGTTTTTTCTTACATTGTTTACACGTATTGAGCGAAGCACAATTAAAAACAGTATGTTTTCCACTAAAACAATTTATACACAATTTATTATCTTTAATAAACTTAAAACGGTCTTTAACATCAAGTTTTTTAAATTCAACACATTCATATAAGTGAATGTGATATGGTTTTTTACAAAAAATGCATTCGGATTTGTTATTGATACCTTGAGTTATAGTGAAAGTATTCGAAATCTTTTTCGATGCAGCTTGAGAATAGGACCCCTGACTATTGCGTGCCGTTTGAAAGGTACTACTTTGTCGACTAGAAGTCGTCCTTTCAAGACATTTTATACGATGTCTTATGAAAGTAATTAATTCTTCGCTATCAGGAATGTCCTTATCTCGAATCGACAACTCAAAATGTTGTACCAACTGTGAGTCTAACTTTTTTAAAGCGAGATGCGTAACAATAAAATCAGCTAGATCTTTAATGCCTAAATCTTTCAATGCAGCCCAGGAAGAATGTATTCGTTCTATAAAATTATTAAGATGTGCTGCAGAATCAGAAGCGGGTTTTATATCAAGTATATTATTTAGGTACATAGAGCCAAGTAACCTCTTGTCCTGGTATTTAGTAACTAACGAATTCCATATGGTAGAATAGTTCGTCTCGTTAGGTATGATTCCTGCGAACACATTGAGTGCATTACCACTCAATTTACCTACTAAATATTGAACGCGCTGACCATCAGTTAACTGTTTATTATCGTGAACATTTGTTTTGAAACATTGATAAAAAAGCGGCCAAGATTCAGGTTGCCCATTAAACCCTACTAACTCTAGTGGAGCTAGGCGACAATAGTTACCAGAAAAAGTTTCCGGCTTGTCTAGGTTCACACGAGACTCCAATAAAACTGTACGTGTATACTGAACAAACGCAAATAATGTTTCAAATGAGTTCCAATTATTGAAATCAAGTACATAATTAGGATTCTGTTGTAATAATAAAACGTTATGTTCATCACACAAATCATTAAAGTTTTTATATAGTTTATCGATATTCGATGAAGCGGCCAAAAATTCTTGTTTACTTCTAGTATCAATATTTGACGGAATTATTTTCTTTGCAGATGTATACAATTGATTAATGCGTGAAAAAATACCATCCTTCTTAGCAATGACAATTTTTAATTTAGCTTCATCCGCCATTTTATGTTAACAATATCGCGTGACAATTTTCATGAATCAAATATACACCTATAGGGATTATTGAACAAGTAGCTGTTATCCGTTTAAACGATTTAATTAGCGATATTTTTTTTTATTTAAGAAATCTGATCAAATCCGACTCGATTTGGACCAATAATTAATGTTGATGCGGTTAAATATATAGCCAGTTGTGGACTGTATTTGCGTATGTAATTAAAGCGATAAAACTAGAATACCGGATTGGAGAACTTAGTACTAGGTACGCCGAGCATCCAACCTATCAAGTGGAAAATACTACATCTAAAGCATAACGCACTTACCATTGGCAGCATAGATTTCCTTGGACAAGACCACTCTTGATAATTTTCTCTCTATGCTGGCAGCGTGTGTTGTTGTATTGCTTCCCTCGTATAGGTATCCACTCCGGAGCGATATTCTCAAGCGATTCATAAAGCGACGATGTTAAATCAATTATAAAAATATTATTAAAGCGGTGCAAATTTTAAAACAAAAGCGGTAGAGAAAGCGACAATATATTATGTCAAAGTTTTTTCCTTTTTGCTGAGGTCTGCCTGTCATTCGCCGCGCAAAGAGTTTGCACATCAAACAATAGATGCGATATCTCCACAAGCAAGGCGATGCAATATCGGCGTAACCACTGACCACATACTGATGTATGTCATGTGTCGATACTGCAGCTGGTAAGTGATCTCGAATTCCTTCTGAATTAATTAATTTTTTCTTGAATCTTGCTATCTCGGCACTCGACGACACAAAACGGCAGGAACGGTACGATTTATCAAATTCACTAATTTTTTAATGGATGTGTTTATTGTTGGTATAGTGAATTCATAGCTCAATGTACTTTGCTATTATATTGATTATGTGCAGCTATGGTCATGTCGTTAGCTCTGTAATAGGCATCCTTGCGGTATTGTGATGATGACCGATGACGTCATCGTTTGAGCGGAGATGTCTTTATCGCATATGATTCGTACGACACATGAATCACAGCATATCACTAACCAGCTGTTCGATGAATCCATAGGTCGCTGGTTCAAATCCGGCTCGAAGGACCATAAAATGTACGGTGTACACTTGAGTATGTATGTGATGGGGTTGAGTTTGGTCGGTGTGCAGAGAAAGATCACCATAAGTTAAACTGACGTATATTGTCGAATAATAATAATAATAAAAGTTATAAAAGTAAAGAGTAAAGTTAATTGGCTAATGCTTTGTCTGTGGCTGTTAATCGCACACTACACTTACTTATTACACAAAAAGAATATTAATAAAGTTAGCATTACAACTCAAGGTTGCAAACGCAGCTAAAATTATATGACACAGTAAAATATTGCTCAGTACTTAAAAGGTAACATTGCCACAGTAAAATATTGCTCAGCATGTAAGCAAGATGATATGTACAGTATGAGACTGTACATAAGCAAATGAGACATATTTATAGACTATTATTTACTTCACTATATTTAATCTGAACTTCAATTGTAGAAAATGGCGGAAGTCAATAACTAATTGTTAACACCATCTGGAGTGCGACGGATGATCTATGATTTTAAGCAGTTCTTCAGCGCAGTACTTCATTCATCAAACTCTACAACTATCGAGGAAGCAAATTCGCTTTTCAAATCTTGACACTTTTTTATAATTAATTCAGTAATATTTAAAGAAAACAACCCCCTGATTGTATAACAACATTACTAAGAAATTTGATTGTAAGTGACGTTTATGATTTAGTGTGACTATTATCTTTACAAAGCAGTAATGTAACTGCGCTATCAGTTTCAAACAAAATCTAATAGCAACAGTTACATAATTTAAAAAAAAAAACATAAGCAATAGAACATTGATAACATATTAATAATTATCTCCAGAATTTTTTTACTATACAAATATTTAAAATTCCTGCTTATTTTAAATATTTGTATAGTTATTCTAATACCTAGTCGAAGTGGATATGTCACCGGAAAATAATAAGATCCGTAAGTTTATCAATTTACTAGGAAGTTTATAAACTTTCGTAGGATTCTAAACAGGAGATAAATTGTATTATTTTACGTGCACATTTTCGTAAAATTATCAATTTCCGACGTCACACGGGTAAATTTATAAACTTTTATATTATTATTCGTAAAATTTTATATTGTTCGACCAATCACGGAAACTCTTTTAAATATACGCATCTTTGAAATACGTAAAATAACACACTTCTCTCTGATTGGTCAATGTTCATAGTGGCAATGCTTGTGTCCATTGACTTTGGTACAATCAGACTTGACAAACTATAAATCGGAAGCAACAATGCCTGGTTCCTCTCTGGCACGGATGTAGTGAGTTGAGTTTGCTATTATCAGTTTCAATAAACTATTTAACAGTTACTAGCTAAAATACAGGAACACTTACAAAATACACTAATGAACACTACTTTGCTCTATTTAAATAAAACGACAGAAATTGTGTAAAACGAAAGCCTTTATTATTAAGGCCGCGAAGAAGAGAAGTGACACGTGACAGTCAACCAATCAGATCGCGCGTAGCGATTGGTTATTGCTTACTTATTATTTTACTAGTGAGTTCAGTAAGTTTATCAATTTACGAAAATGTGGACGAAATATTACAATTTATCTCCCGTTTAGAATCCTACGAAAGCTTATAAACTTCCTAGTAGATTAATAAACTTACGAATCTTGTTATTTTCCGGTGACATATTACAGAATACTCAATTTTGTCCAGTGCTTAGCTTGAACAGCAAAATTTGTCACTGCGCTACCAAAACCGACTAGACTCATCAAATGTCATTCACACGCTGTAATTAGTATTTGCAATCAGCGCTCACGAATGAAACACAAAGATCCTATCGGACACGATTTACCATACGAGACAGTTTCCGTGCCCCCTGTACGATTACATTCCACAATGAATAGCTTTGCCTGTTAATATTCAGGAGCTGTAAAATATTTCGAACAAAATATTGTGCTATATTTAAAATAGTCAGTTTTTAATCAAATACTTAAAAGGCTGACTGAGAGCTAATTAAAATAGGAAACACATGTCCTCAGTTTCTATTAAATGAATAGTTATTATGCTGTCCTTGTCGGGAACTAATTCTACCAATTGATTCAGCTGTTTATTAATATCAATCAAAACAATTTGTGTTTAAATGGCGTATTTAATACGACTGTTTTTTGCAAGTACACAGATTATTTAAAGTTAAAACAGTACCGTGCATGAAACGTTAAGTCCTGCTGTGTGCCCTGCGTGATGCAATAGTTGACGTCGAAGCCACCCATCGGTATCTTTGGTAGTATTGTCCTGAGCATTCGAGGCACTCTGAAGTCAAATGGTGTCCCACCAACAACCTTTTTCTCACCTGCAACAAATGAAATTAAAACGTTACAGTAACTCGTAATGCAGCAGCTAAGAACTGGAAGTAGACGGTTTGAAACTCAAGAAACCTTTATTAATATGAGTTCACATTATATTAAAAAAACACATTTCTATTCTGATATCATAAAAAAAATATTTATTTATTGATTGAGCACTAAGCTGGACTTTTATACATATATTCATCTCCATGAACCTTTGATATCCATGAGGTTTTATGCTGCTACCTTTCTTTTTTCTTTTTTTTTTGTTCCCCTGAGGACAATGCATTAAATTGCATACCCCGGCTGTGGCGAGCCGGCGGTTATATGGGGCTCTCTTCGCCCCAGAAGGGGGAGGCCTACCCACTAAAAACCTCAGGGATGGCCTTCCTTAGGCATGTAGGGAGCCCCCGGGAACATCAAGCCACTTCCGGGAACCCCCAGCCTCCGCTCCCCTGGCTAGAGGGGAGCCCTCCTCGGGGGAGGCTACTACCTCCCCCGGTCTCCTCCACCGACGACGCCCCCCGGCCACGGAAGGGGCGTGGTCCATCCCGGGTCGCCGTAGCAGTCGCGACTTCCTCGCGCCCGCCGGCGACCCGCGGCGGCGCCGCAGCTGTGCTACCGAGCCCGGTGGCGCCTTCTTCGAACGGGATCGGCCATCTCCCGACCCCGCTCGGCGGCCTCCTTCTGGAGCATCACTGCTTCACAGAAGGAGGCCACAGCCCTCCAACCTCCCTCGTCCGCCAGCATTGCCGCAATCAACGCCGGCGGAGACAGATCTCGCCCGATCTCTACGAGCAAGACTCGGCGCGCTCGGAGGCCCACGCGGGGCACTCCGCCAGCGTGTACTGGGCCGAGTCAAGGTCGGATGCGCAGTGGTGGCAATGTGTCGATTCCTCCCGTCCTATTCGACACAGATACTCACCGAAGCAGCCGTGCCCGGCCCGCACGCCAGGCCGCCACAATCCGTCGGTGCCACACCCGCTTAGGCACTTCGTGCGCGGGTTCCAGGGCGCTCCCCCATCGCTCCCCCGGTCGACACGCCGCGACGCATACGTCGCCGCGTACATGTCGGCCAGGATGTCGTATGGGGGAGAGCGTTCCAGAACCGTCGCCGCCTCGTACGAGATTGTACGGTAGCCTCGTACGATCCGTATGGCCATTATCCGCTGCAGGCTCCGTAGCAGAGCTCTGCAGCGGGGGGACCTCGCGCAGTCTTGCGACCACATGGGAGCCCCATACATGGCCACGGATCGCACGACGTCCTCGTACAGGCGGTGAACTCCATCCCTCGTTCCCCCGAGATTGGGCAGCAGGCAATGCAATGCGCCCCGCCACCCTTTTGGTTCGGGGACCAACCTCACGAAATGCTCCTCGAAGCCCCAGCGGCGGTCCAGGGTGAGGCCCAGGTACTTGATGTACGGCTCCACCGGGACCACCGCGTCACCCACCCGGATCCGGCAGCTAGGTGGTTCCCGGCGCCTCGGAAGGCCGTGGAACCATAGCGCCTCGGTTTTGTGAGACGCTATTTGTAAACCCAGCTGGCGGATCGCCCGCACCAAACATGCCACCCCAAGCTCGGCAAGCCTGAGCACCGGCTCGAAGTCGGCCCCAGTCGTCACGACAAGAGTGTCGCCCAACCACCCAACACCGACCCCTGCGGAACGCCGCATTCGACCCTCCTCGACGTTTCCATCCCGTCCCGTCCCATCACGCTGATCGTTCTGTCGTGCAGATAGTCGACCACGGCCCGCAGGTAGGGAGGCAGCTCGTGGTATACGAGTGCCTCTAATGGCCTGCCAGGGGAGGATGCCGAAGGCGTTGACGATGTGTAAAGACACCCCCCCCCCCCCCCCCGATCGGACTGCGGAACGAACACGCTGGATGGCGTCCAGCGTTGATCGCCCCCGCCGGAATCCAAATTGGCAGTCCGATAGGTCGGGACCCGCGCGCGACAGGTGCTCGCTGATACGAGCGGAGATAACCCTCTCGAAGAGTTTCCCCGCCTCGTTCAGCAAGCAGATCGGACGGAACGAAGACGGATTGTCGCCGGTCCTTCCCTCCTTCCTGAGGAGCACCAGCCTGGCAGACTTCCAGTCGACGGGGAACATGCCCTCGCGGAGACAGCTCGTGAAGAGCTGCCTCACCGTGCTCCCGTTATGCTTCTACCCTGGGGGTGGTGATGTGATATGATAAGTCGAAGACGTTATATATAATTATCCAAATGCCTTCTCTACCTACATATTATATTTTACTCTAAGGCACAGAAAATAGAATTAGCGTTATTCTATTTTCTGTGTTACAATCTATTAACCTAAATATATTTTTTTCAAGACGTTCGCAAATAAGTTTGATTTTAATATTAATACACGCTTAATTACCCGTCACAATTCCGTCCCCGTCGGTCACTGTAAACTTGTCAGCATTGATGGTGAATATGTGGTCGTACATTGTTTCATTCCCCGAATGCTGTTTGAAGAAGGGGTAAGTTGGTTTTAAATACATTTATTACAAACATAGTTTAAATAAGTAAAAAAGGATAAGATAACTATTATAATGAAAGCACTATAATAATTTATATGACATTAATGACCAATCCTGAAATAGTGTACACATCGCATTTAGTCGTATAAATAATGTTAAAAAAATATAATATCATTGTCAACCATTGAAATTGTTCACTAAAAATATCCGTGTCGTGTATGAGATAAATATGCATCTCCAATAGTTCTAGAACATGACGACGCAGAAGTATCAAGTATAAGTTTCAGCGGAGTTTCTGAAAGCGTTTGAACTAACGATCCAGAGAGTCATTCAAAACTTCAATTCTTTCATACTCGGAAATAAGACGCCTAAAGCAGGTCCTGTCAGCACGCTCCTTTTTTTTTTTTTTTTTTTTTGTTTTATCTGCGTCATAGCAATCTGTTTCTCAACAATAAGCCTTGGTTTTGTCTGATACTTTTATCTGTAGTGATTGTGGGTAATCGAGAGCCTTGCCAGCATAGCTGGAAGGCTAGCACTTCCTGTGTCAGAATCTATTCAAGAGTGCAGGGACACTATGTCTTTTTATTCTTTTGTGTTGTACTGATCCGCATCCACTCAGTTCAACTGCTAGTGTATTTTTATGTCTAGATAGTCTTTCTTGATATTTAGTACTGTAATTAGTAATCTCCTCTCTAACTGTGTTAAATTTTAAATCATGGTACATGTACTTGTTGCTTATATATTTTGGTATGTTAAAGATTGTTCTCATTGTTTTGGTTTGGAATCTCTCCAGTATATCTATATTACTGTTGCTGGCTGTGCCCCATAATTGAATCCCGTAGGTCCATATTGGTTTCAGGACAGCTTTGTAGACAGTAGTTTTACTTTCCGCGCTCAGCCTTGAATGTCGCCCCATTATCCAGTACAGATTACGTAGCTTGGTGTCAAGTTGCTTCCTTTTGGTCCATATGTGCTTCCTCCACGTTAATCTCCTGTCCAAGTGCATGCCTAGGTATTTTGCATGTTCTTCCTGTGGGATATTTTCTCCATTTAGTTTTACATGAGGGCAGGTTTCTCTCCTGAGTGTGAAAGTCACGTGAGTTGACTTACTCTGGTTTGCTTTTATTCGCCAAATTTTAAGCCATTTTTCTAATTCATATAGGTGTAGTTGAAGCTGAGCAGATGCTGTTACTGGATTTGAGTGTGTGGACATTATGGCGGTATCATCTGCATATGTGGCAATCATAGTTTGATCCATGGTTGGCACGTCGGCTGTGAAAATGGTGTATAAAACTGGTCCCAGAATGCTACCTTGTGGTACACCTGACGTTATTTCATACAAGGCTGAGAAGTCAGTGTTAAGTTTAACTTGGAAGCATCTGTCTTGGAGATACGATTTTATTATGAGGTAGTATGAATTGGGGATCATTTTTTTAATTTTGTATAAGAGGCCCCCGTGCCACACTTTGTCAAAGGCTTGACTAATGTCTAGAAAGACTGCAGAGCAATATTGTTTACTTTCAAGCGTTCTGTTTATTATATCTACGATACGATGTATCTGTTCTACAGTCCCATGATGTTCTCGGAATCCAAACTGGTGATCTGGAATCACGCCGCAAGTTGAACTTTTATTCTATTTAGCAGTATTCTCTCGAAGAGTTTGCCGATGTCTGGCAAAAGACTAATGGGTCTGTACGAAGTAACATCTTGAGGTGGTTTACCAGGTTTGGGTACCATTACGACCTGTGCTATCTTCCAGTGCGCAGGAAAATATGAAAGTTTTAGACAAGCGTTAAATATATGAACTAGTTTCATGATTCCCTTTTTTGGCAACTTTTTCAAGATGGTTGCATCTATAAGGTCGTATCCTGGAGATTTGCCTTCTTTCAACCTTTGTATTGCTTTTACTACTTCCTGATGGCATGTTGAATTAATAGGTGGACATTTTTCTAGTGCACTCGTTAGGAATTCTTCTATTTCGTTGCTTCGTACTGCAGTTGTTTCTGGAAATGGTTTAAATACTTCACTGAGGTGCTCCGCAAAGACAGTGACTTTTTCTGTGTCTGATCTAGCCCAGCTTCCACAGACCTTTTTGATTGGTGGTATTTGTGTCATAGGACGATTCAGACTTTTAGTAACCTTCCACAGCGAGTAATTTGTATCAATAGACGGTGTTAATTCAGAAAGGAATGTCTGCAATTTCTCATTTTGAAATGCCTTGATAAACTTTTTTAATGCTTCTGAGGATCTGTTGAAAGCTCTTTTGTCGGATGGATATCTGGTCCTATGCCATATTGTCCTGAGGTGTCGTCGTTCAGCTATTAAATCTTTTATTGCCTTGGGATATTCGTTTTGTTTTGGTGGATTTCTTTTCTTTGCTTTGGTTGCAATTTTAACTGCACTGTGGATTACTTTATTTAGATTGTCAATTTCCGATTCAATTTGTTCTGTTGTATGCATTGTAGGGCCAACCTTTAATTCGGAGGTGATGTTATCTTGAAATTGTTTCCAGTTAGTATGTTTGTTATATATTTTAATTGGGGGTCTTTGAGTGCAACCACTGAGTTGACGTTCAGTATAACAGGTGTATGGTCAGATGATAGATCATTACATGATTCTATTGTCATATAATTATGACTAATGTTTTTAGTTACATAGAAATCAAGAAGGTCTGGTGTCTTATTCTGATCTGCCGGCCAGTATGTTGGTTGGCGGTGAGTCATACTTCCCAAACTAAGCATTTGTATTGTTCTGTATAGTTGTCTACCCCTAGGACTGATTAATCGGGATCCCCAATGTGTGTGTTTGGCGTTCCAATCACCTCCACATATATATCTGTTTCCAAGGGTTGAGAAATATGAAGTATAGTCTGCTTCAGTTATTGAGTGCCTAGGCGGACAGTACACTGCGGATAGTGTTATGTCAGTTTGGTGTTTAAGCTGCAGTTTAATAGAAGTTGCTTGAATTTTTTCAGTTTGGTATTTTTCAAGTACATAATGTTTTAAGTTATCTTTGATTATGATTGCTGTTCCTCCGTGACTATTTCCTGATGGATGATTTGTAGTGTAAATGTTAAACTGTTTTAATGTGATGTGTGATCTTGCAGTAAATCTCGTTTCTGATATCAATGCTATGTCAATTTTTTCAGTTATTAGGAATGTGTAAAGTTCTTGACAACGCTCTGTCAAGCCGTTGGCATTCCACGTCATGACTCTAATATTATTAATCATTTTGATACTAGGCTTGCCACGAGCTGGACCATTCGGTCCATCATTTTGTCCATCATGGATATCATGACACTTTGTAAATTTGCGAACATACTTTCAAGTATTTCTGTGATGTTTTGGGGATGACCCACTGTTTGATGGAGGCTACCTGGTGTATGAGTTAATGACTCTGCATAGGTTGGGTGTGCTCTTAGATGTTTGTTGTGCTGCAGGTTAGCCTCGTTTCCTGCTTGGAACGTTCTTCGTGTTCTTGTGGTTTGTTTCATTGTTTGTCTTCGTTCTGGTTCTAGATGTGTTTGTCTTCGTTCTGGTTCTAGCTGTGTTTGTCTTCGTTCTGGTTCTAGCTGTGTTTGTCTTCGTTCTGGTTCTAGCTGTGTTTGTGTCATGGGCTTAGTTGTTGTATAATTTTTAGTTATTTTATCGTCAGCACGCTCCTGTTTACCCAAACAGGAGCGTGCTGACAAGGGCGAGTTTTGAGAAAGGATGACGTTACATCATAGAAACTGTTCACAGTTGCGCTAGAGAATGTAAAAACACATTCGTTTGATCCTTTCTTTTTACGATTATATCGAATCACGGCTAATATCATGATAGATTAAGGCACAATACTCGAATATTTAAAACTGAATAAAACTGAACAAATATCTATGACGATGCATTGCACAGTGTGTATTTTTCGCTAGACAAATGGTCTAACTAGGCAAGTCCAACTAATTGAATGCTGATCGGTTTCGGGATTTAAGTCGGCATTCTAGTGACCCAGTACCGCATTACCTCAAGACTGATTGATGAGTGTTGCCATATGACACAAAAACCGAACTACTTACAATGTGCTTTATAAGAAGGCTCAGTGTCTATCTAAGCAGTAAGCAGCGTCTATATAAGAATTACGAAACTAAGTCGCAGTGGGTAGTCCACATTGCTCCCATTACTGACGTTTGTTGAGGCGGAAAGATCCTCGAGTGGCAGACGTATACCAGCATATGCTCCCATAATAAGACTCCCAGAAGGTGGACCAACGATTTGATGTGTATCGCAGGGAGGCGCTGGACGCTAATAGCGCAAGACCGAATTGACATATATCACAAGAAGGCGCTGGACTCCAATAGCGCAGGACCGATTTGATGTGTATCGTAGGGAGCCGCTGGACACTAATAAATATAGCGCAGGACCGAATTGCCGTATATCACAAGAAGGCACTGGACACTAATAGCGCTGGACCGGTTTGATGTGTATCGTAGGGAGGCGCTAGACACTAATAGCGCAAGACGGATCACTAGAAGAATTCTCGGATGAGGCTTATGTTCAGCAAGCATCTATCGCCTGAAATCATATTTGCGATGATGATTTTAAATAGTAGCTCCGATCAAAATATTCCTAGTGTTTTCAAACATCCTGCACGATTAAATAAACATGATTTCAATGTTTAACTCCGACGTGATTTGCAAAGCAAAATAGCTATTGTTTGTTTATTATAGACGGAATGCATGCTAATTATTTCACCGGAAACTGAAAACTGAAAGCTCAAAATACTAATAACATAATTTCAATATTACATTTAAGTTTTATGTACTATTTATTGGTGAATATAATTTTAGATAATTTACAAGTCGTCTAAAATGTAATTATAACATTAGTTAAAAAAAAATAATTTAAAATAAATGCAATGTATGTACTGAAATAAATACTAATTTAAAACTGGTAATCTAACCTATTATTATTTTTTTATTTAATGTTGTCAATTGTGAAACAGCTATAGCATACTTACAAATTACAGTGATTAGGGACTATTGCAAAATTGACAAATAAATGACTACAAATAATGAGAGAACCTAATGAAAATCGACCACTTCTACATTCCCCATTAGGCCGTTAAACTCACATGTCCTGCCAAATTGAAGTAAGGCATTTGACTCATATTGATTATGGTCGGCTCATTTGTGGAGCATCCCATCTCGATCTTTAAGGTATTGTCACATGTGACCTCAAAGGTAATCTTTGCCAAAACAGTCCCAGGATAGCCCTCGTGGAATCGCTCCGATACATGGCTCATTATAACCTTGTTGCCACTGACGTAAGATCGCCAATTAACCTGTCCAAATTATTGTATATTAATAATAACTATAAATAAGTAAAAAATGTATATCGACTTAAAATGTAAATATTATTTTGATAAGCTATTTAATTAAAATTAACCTTTTAAGTTACCGCTTTGTAGCTAATGTTTTCCATGTTTGTTTGATGATGGATACAAACGAATACGAACGAAGCGAATCAAAAAATATTTATTTAAATAATAAGTATAGGAATAAATTAAGCTCGGTATGCGTGGATTCCTATTGCCGAAACAATGTCAAAAAAAATATTTTAAAAATGAAAAAATGTTCTACCGTCGTCCGAACTGTTTTCCAAAATTTGTCAAATAGCCTATTGGATAGACCTTAATAGGTTGCATGAAAATTTTTTCACCCTACTCGGGTTAAAACAAAGAAAAAGGAACCGAAAGAAAAAGAATAATGCAGGTAGTTTCAACACTTCTTAAATTTAGACTCAAAGACACTCGACTAAATATTTGTTGCTCAATTTAATCATGTCATATTTTTTCTCTTTTACTTAATAATGGTAACAAGTTGAATGGCATAGTCAGATTGATCAATGTGGGTAGTTATAGTCATAATATAGAAAAATTATACAAATCATATACTTTTTCTATCAAATAATAATAATTCATAAAACACATATTTATTCCGTCTATTTTACTGGCAACTGTAATTTATTTATAACACGGTCAATCTTGTAGACTATTCATTGAAGCTTGTGAAATTTTATACCACATTGCTTTAACATTAATGTCGAAATGAAATCAGCTTTTCTAACCGCAAAGCAACATGACAATAAATTTGATTCTGGTTGTTACCTTGACTGTTACTACTACAGAGATTTCCTTTTATTCATTTAACAAGCTTGCTTAAAATTGGTCGCTCTTCCCTCCTCCCGTCCTATTCGACACAGATACTCACCGAAGGAGCCATGCCCGGTGAGTATCTGAGTCAATCATGGACGTTATACCTAAGTACAAAACTAGTTTTTTTTAATTATTGTGTTTCTTCTATTACTCTACTCTTTTTCAGACTCTTAGTTTTTACAACTACGAGTATACATAGTATTATTGATTTCAAACCTATATTTACTTTATCAAATCCGACACGTCCCCCATGGTAGTGGTGATGGCCTTTGTTAGCAGATAACATGTAGATTTTACTAGATGGATTGACGACCACTGTTGCATCTCGTATGTAATTAGCATAACGGCCTATAGTAGCACCAAAGTAAGGATTTCTTGCTTGGAAATATTCTGTAAAGTAAACCATACTATAGAGATAATATTTTGAAGATATTTTGAAAAGATGAGATACCTACATGAATAATATCTAATGGCTGTGGTATTGTCGAGCCGGAACGCTCCGGAACATCGTTCCGGTACTTCCTTTTTGGACAGGAACGCGTTCCGGAACTAAAGATGATTTCTGATAACGAGAATTGGCTGATGTATGGAAAAAAATTAAAAAGAATTGCTGATTTTTTTACTAATTTTTGACAAATTTTTATATGTATAAACAATGGTTTAAACTGAACCCGAACCGGAACGAACCTGCTTGTTTATCCGTACCGTGAACCGGAGTCCAGAAGGTTTTTTTTTCTGTTGAACCGGAACTCTAACCAAACCGAAACAAATACGTGAACCGGTTTACCGGTTCAACGGGAATTAAGCTTTATTTATAATAAACATTAGAAGAAAAAATATAAAATTGTAGAAAAGTAAAGATTTCACAAATTTTATTTATAAAAATGAATGGCCCACCACAACTATTATTTAAACAAGATGGTTATGCAAAAACTTAGTTAAGGTCCCATCGTTCAGCGGATGACAACAAACGACGAAAATTCAACCACAAGATCCTGAACATAATCCTTTTTGGAATATTTTATAAAAACCATTAGTGTTGTCATGTATTGTTAAAAATATATATGCAATATTGTTTGAGTATCTAATATGCCCATTTTATAATTTGTTAACTATTTTTTATTAAAGGTTCCTATTATTGTAATAATAAACACATATGTATATACATATAAACAACATGGGTTTCGTAATGATTTTCGTTTCCTTTCCTTTTTATGCTATACAGGGCTGAACCTGGCGCGACAGGCGAAAATTGGGGGAATCTCCCAAGTTGTCAATTTGAGCGACCACCTACCCTCGATCAGCCCTGTCTATATAATTATATATACGCGTTCCGGTAATAAAAAAAATAGTACAACACCACTGTCAATTGATACTAATTAATACACTTCTGGACACATCTATTGGCCCACCTAGCATTTTCAGTTTCGTTTGGTCCTAGCCAAAATTTTATATTATGTCGAGCAAAAAGTTTTTATGCAGTCTTGAACCTGGCATATTCACAATTTCATTCAATAGTCTTTTTTTGAATTTCGAACACAGAATTTAAAGAAACAAAAGACAATTTGGAGCCTGTTAGTTGATGTCAAATAATCGAATACTAAGAAAACTTGATTTTATTGGTTTACTTGGATTTAATTCTTAAAAGTGTGGTTGATATCTTTGGTTTTGCAACAAACATTACTTATTCTTAACATTAAGGTGAGGTTCTATCAATAATCTTTGGATACTTCACCTGAAGTCGCCGCCCAAGCTGTGGCACTTATTCAGGCCGGACACAGCCAAAGAAATGTGAGTGCTCAACTTAATTTAAGTCGATCTGCGGTCCGAAATGTTTATCAGAGGTACCTAGAGACTGGCGGCTTTGTTCGTCGCCAAGGAAGGCCACGATCTCGGGTCACAACTGAAAGGCAGGATCGATTCATCGTGACGACCAGCTTGAGAAATCGTCACCTTACCTCCATTGAGATACAAAACCAACTTCGCGACTTCCACGGAGTATCTATGAGCGCTCGAACTGTTCGGAGAAGGTTAAAAGAACGCGATTTGGTACCACACAAGCCAGTTAATGGGCCCAAACTAAAGCGAGCCCACCGAATAGCGCGCCTTCATTTCGCACGCACTCATTTAAATTGGACACAGCAAGATTGGAGCCCTGTACTCTTTTCTGATGAGTCTAAAATTGTGTTACATGGCAATGATGGAAGGAAGAAGGTCTACCGACGTAAAGGAGAGCACTTCGCACAATGCTGTTTTGAAGAGAGGGTTGCTTATGGCGGTGGCTCATGGACTGTCTGGGGCGGTATATCCGCGAGCGACAAAACTCAACTTGAGGTTGTTATAGGACCACGGCTGCCAGCATTAAATGCTGAAAGGTACATTCGTGAGTGCTTAGAACCTCACGTGATGTCATATGCGGACTATGTGGGCCCAAATTTCCTTTTTATGCATGATAATGCAAGAGCCCATACGG
Organism: Scirpophaga incertulas; assembly: GCA_036419045.1. Lineage (NCBI taxonomy): Eukaryota > Metazoa > Arthropoda > Insecta > Lepidoptera > Crambidae > Scirpophaga > Scirpophaga incertulas. The sequence continues at coordinate 10,149,335 of CM071626.1, read as the reverse complement.
CCGACATCGTCAGGGAATATCTTCGGGATGTGAACATCACAGTTATGGACTGGCCATCCAGAAACCCAGACTTGAACCCCATTGAGCACATGTGGGACGAGCTAAAAAGACGTGTTAGGGCTCGTCAGCCAGTTGCCCAGACGATGCAGGAGTTGAAAACTGCCATAGAAGAGGAATGGGAGATGATCCCTCAAAATTTCATAGAGCGGTTGATAAACTCTATGCCTAATCGTACGAGAGCTGTGGTAGATGCCCATGGAGGCAAAACGCGTTAATTAATTAAACCTTTATTTGATAAAACGTGTTTTTTATTCAAAAATCAATTGCCTATAACAAGGCGCATACCCGACTTGTTAGGCGTAGTTCCATGTTGTACGGCATTCTGAATTCAAATTTAAAACAATACGATCGAAAAATATGGTAAAATGTATCAGGTTTATAACTGCATCAATAGTTTTTGTTCAATCTAGCAATCATATTTCGGTAGGAGCCATCGAAACCTAAACTCTAAGGTGGGCCAATAGATGTGTCCAGAAGTGTATATTCGTTTTCAAAATTTCATTGAAACGCGCATTGTGCATAAATATCCCAAAACATGTACAATAACAACTTGCCTTCTAAAGTATCAAATCCACCAACAATATCATCTGGAACTCCTTTTTTATCCGGCACTTGTATAGAAGTTATTGTAGCTCCATATGTTATTACCTTCCAAAAGCCATGATTAGTTATTGAATCATTTCACTTCACTCTGAACTGTAAGTTCACACAATCATTTGTCTTACCTGCACGCTCATTCGATTCTTAGTCTTCCAGGTATACCTTCGGACAATATCTATGTTGGTACTAGAAGCGCACGGGCTTTTCTCTTCCATCTCTGGCAGTAACGTTGCCGAAGAACGTTTTGATGAACGAGAACTTGTATTCTTCTTTTGCCCAGGCTTTGGCATAAAACCAAATCCGTCGACATATAATTCCACATCAGGAACCTTAACTGGTTCTAGTGGTTCTGGTGCTTGTTCTTGTTCTTTGAGTTCAGATTTTATGTCACTTACTTTATCTTCATCCTCGTCTGCCATTTCAACACGAAATTTAGATTTTTGAATCTATAAATAATATTATTTACTAGAATTTCATATTAAATAAACAAGTTAATTGTTTTTGTATTTATAAGGTTTTTGTACTATTTGATTACGGGATTTGATATGTCACAATGATTACATATTAACACAATTGACAGATTCTATATCTAAACTAATATGAGATATCATGAATAAGGTTGGTATTACTTCGATTTATTATTACATATAATACGCTATTAAGTAAAGACTATGTTTCTTACCCTAAGAGAGCCTTGATATTTAGTGTTATTTATTTATAATACTATGTTGGTTTTTAAATACTATTAAACAACTAGACGTAAAAGAACAACCTCCCATTTGAGTACAAATATTGTAAAAGGTGAAGAATGTGAACTACAGACATGAAAAGAGTACTTAGAAAGTGGTAATAGAGAAGGATGATACAGGAGATCATAAAAGGCAGAAGATATTTGAAACGCAAGTCATATTCCCTAGGTATGACAAGATATCTACTGAAATGCTGAAGAATAGATAAATTTATTCAACTTTTATTAGACAAGGTAAAAGTACCGGAGTACTGATGCAAGTCTATGATTGTACTATACCTGTTTTTTTTGTTCCCCCTGAGGAAAATGCATTAAGTTGCATACCCTGGCTGTGGCGAGCCGGCGGTTATGTGGGGCTCTCCTCCCCAGAAGGGGGAGGGCTACCCACTAAAAACCTCAGGGATGGCCTTACTCAGGCATGTAGGGAGCCCCCGGGAACACCAAGCTACTTCCGGGAACCCCCAGCCTCCGCTCCCCCGCCGATACAGGGGAGCCCTCCTCGGGGGAGGCTACAATACCTCCCCCAATCTCCACCACCGACGACGCCCCCGACCACGGAAGGGGCAATGATTGTACTATACTACAAAACAAATGGACACAGCGTAAGATTTTAGACTACCTAAATAAAAAATTGTATCATCCTCTTGCCCATTTCCCATTATCTGGGGTCGGCGCAGTAGATCTTTTCCTTCCATTCCTCTCTATCAGCCGTCATTTCCATGCTTACTCCTTTCATTCTTATATCATTCTTCACACAATCGATCCATCTTTTATTCGGCCTTCCTCTGCCCGTGTATCCCTCCACTTTCATATTCAACATTCGCTTTGTGACATAACTTTCATCCCTCCGCATCACATGTCCAAACCATGCTAATCTACTTCCTCTCACTTTTTCTACCACTGGCGCTACTTTCAGGCTTCCTCTTATGTACTCATTCCTTATCTTATCCATCCTTGTCACACCACACATCCATCGTAACATTCTCATTTCATTTGTATGCAATCTATTTTCATCCTTCTTCTTGACGGCCCAGCATTCACTTCCATACATGACGACAGGTCGGATGATCGATTTGTAAATTTTCCCCTTCAGCCTTATTGGCATTCGGGGATCGCACGTTGTAGCTGTGACCTGTTGCCATTTCATCCACCCTGCGTTAATCCTATGCTGCACAGCTCTGTCTATTTCGCCGTCGTCCTGAATGAGGGAACCGAGGTACTTGAAATCTGAGCAGGTAGGAAGTATAGCGCCATCTAAAGACATGGCTACAGGACTGGAAAGACCGCCGAAATCACAGTACAGATATTCAGTTTTGGATCTGCTGATCTTCAGGCCAACACTCTCCAGCCTCTGTTGCCACCCCGTCAGTCTGCTTTGTACCTCGATGCCCTCTTCCCCGACAAGCACGATGTCGTCGGCAAAGAGCATGCACCAGGGTGCCTCCTCCTGCAGGTCCGACGTCAGAGCGTCCATGATCAGAAGGAAGAGGTAGGGACTCAATGCCGACCCTTGGTGCAGCCCTACAGCCACACCGATACAGTCCGTCGTTCCCGCGGCAGATCGTACACATGTACAGGATGCTCTGTACATAGCATGGACCAACCTCACATACTTCCCAGGCACACCTTTCATCTTTAACGCCAACACAAAACCTCACGGGGAACCCGATCGTACGCCTTTTCGAGGTCGACAAAAACCATATGCAGATTTTTGTGCACGCGCCTGTACTTTTCGCACAATTGGCGTAAAGCGAAAATGGCATCTGTCGTACCTCGACCGGGCATGAATCCGAACTGGTTTTGTGTTATCTCACACTCATCTCTCATTCTTCTCTCTATTATTCTTTCCCAGACTTTCATAGTATGTGACATGAGTTTTACTCCCCGGTAACTGCTGCAGTTTTGAACGTCTCCTTTGTTTTTAAAAATGGGGACCAGTACACTACTGCACCATTCCTCGGGTATTTGTTCTTCGTGCAACAATTTACCGAAAAATAAACTCAGCCACTTCCATCCATCCGCACTAAGCAGCTTCCACACTTCTACTGGTAGTCCATCTGGGCCGACCGCCTTCCCATTCTTCATATTCCTAACAGCCATTTTTACTTCTTCCACACTAATTTCTCTCACTAAGCCCATATTTACTGGTGGATTTTCAAGCATACCATTCCATTCATTCTCCTCATTCATCAATTTCTCAAAATAATCCTTCCATCGCACCTTTATACTTTCATCGTTAGTCAAAATCCTTCCAGAATCATCTTTTATACATTTTACATGTGAAACATCTCTTCCATTCCTTTCTCTCGCTCTTGTAATTTTAAAAAGGCGTTTTTGACCTTCGGAGCTTTCAAGGCTTTAAATAAAAAATTGTATACAAGAGAATAAAAAGAATATTGAATGAAACTGATAAGAAAATGTATGATGTACAGACAATTGCTTCATTAATTGTAAAATAAATTATACTAGTTTATTGTTAGAAGTTTACTGTATAAACTAGACAAGTAATAATGAATAATAAAAATTGCACTCTGAAGTAACAAATTGGGTATTCAAGTGACACCACTTGAATAGCCTCAGTAAAATAAAACTCAGAAAAAACATATTTTAATTTAATTTCAATAATTTGTGTATTTTCCATTACTTTTAATAACCTCAAAAAATCGATTGGGAATAGAATCATATAAGTAACGAGCGAACTTAATTTTGGTTCAAATTATTCCAAGTTCTATTAATTTCTTATATAAGATCTGCGTTGCTATTAAAATGAATAAGTTCTATCGGTAAATAACTGGCGAGATAGATAGCACCAAACATTTTCGATGATATTGTAGTCTGGAGAGTCCGATAGCCAATTTAAAACTTGAACTTTATTTTGGTTAAACCAATTTTTTGTTTCATGTGAAGTATGCGACGGGGCATTATTTTGTTGAAAAACCACTTTCTCTTTTTAACAACAATACGAATCTCTCATTTTGAAGTTTGTTTTCCTTTAATAATAGAAATACTGATGATACCGTGATAAGAAATCGCGCCCCAGATCCTGAACGACAATACTATAAATTTTTCTTTTCTTTCCTTAAATCATGCAAATAATATAAATACCCATCTGAACCATCTAAATGAATTTTTTTTCGTCAGTAAAAACAACATCATACCACTGATCAGTCCAGGACATACCTATGTGTTCTAACAAACGATAGTCTTTCCATTTCTCTCGCACAAACGGGGTTTCTTCTTCGATAATCGTTTGCTGTATAATATATAAGAGTTTATTATCACAACTAAGCTCAACAGGCTACTCGAGGCGGCTTCTGCGTCGCCGATCTCCACAAGCTCGTAAGTAGCAACCACACACCAACACCTGTGTTTAGCTTAACTTGTTGATTAAGTGCATAAGCGCACATGTTATATTTGGACCACTCTGGTAACCGAACCCACATCAGAGCGCACGCACTCTCCTGAGGCTGCGCTATGCACCGCCCCCGTTCTGGAGGGCGGGAGCGTTAGTTCAAGCCGATAGTGTCCAAGGCCTTCCGCCCGACCAAAGGCTGTAGGTAGTGTTTAGTTGCTAGGCTGGCCTTCTGCTAGAGTCCAATATAACCATCCGCCGTAGACCGGTTGCGGGTGGTATCCGGTGCGAGGTTCGTCCGAGCACCAGGGGGTTGTCATAACGACCACTGTGGTGGGCGCCCCCTATGAGGATTCACTACCATCCCCCGTGGGAAAAAAAATCTAAGAGTTTATTATGCATCGCACTGAAGATAATGAAGCAGTGGTGTTTACAATTGCTATTTGCGCACCGTCTTCGAAGAATTAGATGCTTCATATAACCGTTGTTGTTCGGGATAGAATAAGTCAATAAAATAAATAAATAAATAATTAAGTAGAATATAATAATAATGAATAGAAATGTATTACATATAAGATAATTAAGAATAGTACTAAGCGTAGATAAGTAATAAAGATAAACATAGTTTAGGAAATGAATAAATAACATAGAATAGGTTCCCTTAGTGATAAGACTACATATAGTATGTAAGATAGGTATATACATTAATTAAAATTCTTAAAATTCCTTAGAAAAAGACAGTAGCGTACGTGTATAAACATATGAGTTTACTGGAAAAAGTATGAGAGATATATAAAAATTGTTATTGAATTAGAGCATATTATATGTTAATGTGTTAAATGAACAATATTACGACTAGCTAGGGCACAAAATAGGGATGAAAACTCACCCTGTCCGACGTATTATCGAGTATATCTCGAGGACTATAAAACATATAGTTGTATTGAAAACGGCAAAATGGAGGAAAAAATAAGCCCCTACAGATTACCTATATATAAAAGGGATGTAAATAAGGGAACACATATAGAATAGACATTTATTGTAAGAATAATAGTAAAAATAAAGGGCAAATGGGGTTCGACAGGTGCTTTCTGTACGGTATAGCCTCGCCAGGGGGGTCTCGAAAATCGTATTTTTTGGTAGGGATTCCTTCGGGAATAAATTGAGGGACTCCCCCGGCTCGATACGGATTACGACGGGGACCACATACTGAAGCGGACGACTGTCCACCACCAGAACAGAAAGCTCCTGAAGACCCTGCTGGCCGACTGAACATAAGAAACTGGCTTCTTATTTCTTCCTGCAACAACCACCGGGCCGCACCGTTCGGAATCCTTCACCAACCCCAGCAGCGAAGTGTGCCGTCGTGCACATTTTATGGTGCCTACGAGCCGAATAAGAAGTGTGCGTCGTGCACAGTTGTGATACACAATAGTCGAATAATCTTACACTCATTGCAAAGCTGAACATAGCCATCTGAAAAACAAATAATCAAAATATGACAAATAAGTACGTATTATTATATTTTATGAATATAAATTGCTGAAATATGGGCTATTTAAGTGACGCGGTCTGTATACGTACACCAAGTGAACGGTGCCTTCATAAATATTCAGAAAGGTACACATCCGCCTTTACATGGAATCATATTAGTTTTTACACTTTTGCAAGGAAATGAATTTTGGATATGCCAAGAGGAGGATTAAAATAGGATTAATTAAGATCACACGAGAGCTTTAAACCGAATGATTGCAGTAGCGCTGAAGAATAATTTTCAAATAATGTGAAAATAATAAATGTGTAAAATTTGTTTTTAATTTAGTAATTCTTTCAATATTTCATTTAATATGTTGATATATTTACTGTGATATTTTTAGAAAAAATTGATTTCGTATATGGTATTGCATGGATTTCAGGAGGCTACGAAATGTTGAATAAATTTAAAAACCTTTAATATTATTTATTTTTAATACTGGCTGCGGCGTTTTTTAAAAATTAAGTGTTATTAATTTTTATTCAAAATGCTGTTTTTTATGTTACGTTTTAACGGTAATAAAAAAATAGATTTATTTAAGGAATCTAAATTAATGTTATCTTTTATAATAATTTGTGGTATTATTTTTTCATTGATCACTGATATCCAAGACTTAGAGTTATTTGTGTCAAGAAATTATAACAAATGTATAATAAGAAAATGTCAACATAAAATTTACAGTGCTATTATATATATTTATATATAATTTTCATTAGTTTAGTTTTTGGCTCAGCTTCAAATCTTCCATGTTTTCATTTTAACTCTAGTTTTTTATGTGTTCGTTAATAATTTACAAATTTTGCAGGCAGATTTACAATTTTTTATAGTCACGTACTCACTTTGGGTTAGAAAAAGAAAGAATAAAGAAACGTAATGCTTAATTGCCAATATTGATATTGACACTTTGAGAAACATATATTAACATATGAATATTTTTAATTTTATCATTTTTATAAGATAGGTAATAATGTTTCTGTTAATAATAAAATAAAAAATAAATAAACAAATACCCCTGTTTGTCCCGTCACGTAGTCTGCAATAATCTGGCTAAGATATTGGAACATTCCATGGCACTCGCTCTAGTGCTGTCTGCCAGGGCGTTGAATGGATTACCTATATCAAGAGACCGCCAGACACCACCTCTTTCAACTATTTCAAGATGTTGATTTCTACACTGAAATACTGGTGAACTTGTGATGATGATCGCATAATTTTTATGATAATATTATCTTTAAAATCATATGTCAAACAAAAAGGAATCTAGTTGATATAAAAACCTATATTATTATTTATTTTTTATGTTATTTATACTTAATGTACAAATATTAGAAGCCGCGCAGAAGCCTTAGCTAGAAGCTTGATACCTAAGGCTTTTTCTACCAGTCTACCTTCGAGTGATGCAAATTTTCTGTGTCAGCATTATTAAGTTATTATTATATTAATGTTAATTAACTTAATGTACCTATAATAAATGTATGAAAGAAAAAAAGTACTTTAGTAACTACTTTGGCAAAAACCACTACAATGAAAATATTTATTTTTACGTACCTTAGGTATTAAATGTAACTAAGTTTCAAACTATGTTTTCAATCTAAATTAAAAATAAATATATTAATATCGCTACAAATACAATAAAATAAAACTTTCCCTTAAATTTTCGAAGCAGTAAACAAAATTAAAAACCGGACTTACCAACTTAGTAATATGCATACCGCGTATGTCAAATGTAATAGAATAACAAAACTTTTTAGATATGTGATATTTTGTAGCTAAAAAGTATCTATTAACGTCAACTATGTATGCGAAATGGCTAAGATACCACTGAATATCAGTTATGTCGCCACCATCTTGAATTATATTTTCATAACCAAATCAAATAAACTGTATAGAACATCGTCCTGTACTTACAAATAACAAAACAAATTTAAAAATAAGAGAACACTAAGATCTACTTAACTAAATAAAATGTCTTTCTTTACACCTATTTAGAGACCCTTCTCCAGAATAACCGACCAGAAATATTCCTGCTTTAATAATGTGGAAAATCATAGGTCAGAATTTAATAATATAATGTGTCGATGATGTGGTCCTATTAGAATCCGCCCTCCAGTGGATCCTGCAGTTTACCAGTGTGTTTTAATTTTTTCATATTTCATACATACATCTTCCAAACCACACTGTGTTAGTGTAGTTGGCCTAAATGCTTAAGGCATAAGTAGTTAGGTCAGTGGTGTTTGTTTGTTTATGTTAGGGCATGATAAGGCTAGGCTCGTGCATCCCATCGGGTAGGGAATGGACGTACTAGCTATGTTGACAAATAATAACGGTTTCCAAGGTAATCAATATCACAGTGACATCACTTCGATAATTCTATTTTTTTATTTTTCTTTATCATGCAGTGACATTGATTTTTATATTAGAAAAAAAATACTGTATCAATTTAATTTCTATTAGATTTCCATTTATAATTAATTTCCATCTACTATTAACTCTACAATAAATACAGCATAAAATCATGACGAGCATAATATAATGCTACAGTTTCATTTCCATAAATTACTTTAATAACTATTTCTATATATAATGACAGAATCACAACAGACCACTGATTTTCTTCTTCGTGTATTCGTTTTCATATACAGTTTAGACAAAATCTAAAAAATGTGTGTATGAAAATAAACTGATTAAACGAAATCCAAAAAGCAAAAAGGTAACTGATGTACTTACAAAAAGTAACTAAAAAGTCTCTAAAAGAAGCATCCGTCTTTGTTCAATTGTATATTTATAGCCTTTATTGATCGTGTGTTATGCTGACAACCCAACTTTTGTGTTTGGAGGCAAAAATTTGCGTGATACGATACAAAATAATTTATCCCTGACTGTCAACAAATAGTTTTATGATGTAACTATCTATAAGACCACGTTTTATTTGTATTTTGTCTTTTTTTTTGTAACAGCAGTCTTGAGACCTTTACCATCAACTCTCATGAAGATGCACAAATGTGCTCTAGGAATTTTAAGTTGTCTTATCGAATACCTTAAGTTGTCTGGATGACATAATAGATAAACATTTTAAAGAATTCATATGCAAACTATATTACCAAAAATTAGAAAATTCTCAAATATAAGGAAAAACCTCAATGAGATCTTAAAGACAGTGTACGACTCATTATGCCGTTCTTTGTTTAATTTTTGCATAAGTTGAGCGCGCACAAATAGTTCTCAAAAATATGCTCAAAAACTAACAACAAACTTTTGTATAGAGAATAAGGTATTAAAAGTTCGCTAACATTTACCACAAAATTGGTCCTTCATATTCATACCGAACTACATCGCACTGGCGACAATGCTGACATATTCAATCGATGTGTTTACAGAATCGATGTACTTGTCAAAAAAATTTTGGTCGACGTTTTTGTGACAATATCTTATCTATTAAAAAACATTTAAATTTTGCGAAAACTCCTATGCGATAAGACTCGTGAGACTTTTAGTCTTACGGCTAAAACTATCATATTCAATTAGTTAACAAAGTTTTCATGAGTTTCCATTCGCTTACAGTCCATATCGACAGCCGCAATTTAATGATTTATGATTTTATACAACAAATATTTACTGCATCATCCTATAATTACTGGCATAATGTGCTTTGTTGTTGCTACTGCTATTAGATTAATCAAACATTGTGGCCGCAGATGAAAGCTGGTGCTTTTCTCCTGTACCCACTAATATCGGACAACGATCCTTTTTTGGTTCCACTTGATTGACTTTTTCTACATCTCCGTAATACAGTTTCGTTCAGACTGTTTCAATACAAGTAAAAGCAGCTCTGCCAGCACCCCACAACAGTTTTTCAACTAGACTTTAAAATACCATAAAAGCCAGCAGAAATTTTAGTCTTAAGTTGTCTTAGAGCATCACCAACGTCTTCCTACCTTAGATGGTCTACGTTTACGCAAGCATTTAAGTTGGAATTTACCTCGCATAGTAGGTTAAATATGTCTAATAGCTCTCCATACTCTACCTATACCGAAAGTAAAAACTTTACGAAATCATTAACACAATACTGACTTATCAGTTGTCGTAACAATGTATTAATGTTTCTTGGGCTTGTAGTACCTCACTTATTTATAAAAACTGGGACTAGAAGCACAAAAAATTTCCACCAATTCCGATATTTTGTAACTCTGACTCTTTATACCCCCTTGTGTTATCTTAATTATATCTCTACATTGTGAATACCTATCATATTCATTACATGATCTGGTCCATTTGCACTACTTATGAAGAGCTGCTTTAATTTTATATTATTATTGTCGCTTCTATCACGCGTCTTTATAAGGCACGGTCCTTTATTATAGATCCAAAGTGTAGAGGCTATTTAAGCGAAATTTAATGAAAGACTGTACCACCTGGGTGTAATCTCTATCTGCATCTCTGCACCATGAATTATTATACAAATAAATAATAAATAAATAGCTGCAGAAGAATTGATTATTTACCAATATCAAATATATTAATTATATTATTTATTTTGAAAAAACGTCGGCCCTCACTAAGATGTAATCCTGTTTCGTGGGTGTAGTCACAAACATAAAATTTACGCCCAAACCGGAACAAACTTCTGCAGGTCATACAAAATATTTATCCCGTGCGGGAATCGAACCCACGACCCGTAGTGCAGCACTAATCATTCGACCACTGCGCGATACGTGTCGTTAATTTTAAGTCTACCTTATCTACGAAATAAAAAAGGATAATATACAAAACTAAAAAACCACAAAAGTCGCAATCAGATTACAACCTTATTACACATTATCACTCTCACAATAAATACAGTCAATGACTTCTTTCAAGCTAAAATCCATCTAGGCGTTCCGCTGCACGGCGTGCCAAACACTTAAAATCGTCGACTACAGTCGGGTCAATTTAATAGGCCACATTTGACATTTCATTAAAATTCCTCAACTAACCTTGTAATGGCGGGCATAAAATATTCAATATTTTTTTAGTTTGGAAATGCACAAATGACCGTTGTTACAATGTTGCGTTCAGTGAAGTCTATACGTAAGTGATGTCCCTCAATAAATCGAATGAATGCAATGATTACTTGTGAAGGCATTATTCACCATGAATTAATAGTCAGTCAGTTAGTTTATTGTATTATTTTTGTATGTAAACATACATACGACTGTAATCGTATTAGGTATGATTGTATCTTATACTATATTGTATTATATTATTGTAATTATTAACATTGTAAAGAGGAGATAAAAAATAGACCTTCAGAGTTTCTTGCCTGTTCTTCTCGAGAAGGCTCTCCCAATTTCCGAACAGGTGTCGAGTCAATTTTTTATTTTTTTCTTTTTTTTCCTTATTCGTACGTACGGACAAGGTTTTTGTTTTCTTTTTTAAGCTTTGTTTTTTTGTTTTGACTGTTGACGTCAATAAGTGCCTGTAAAGGTCTATGTTGAATAAAGATTATTTTGATTTTGATTTTGATTTTTTTTGAGTCAAATTTTTATTAAAATAAAACATGTTATTCTTTTGTTTTATTTTATATCACTCGAAATAGAAATACATATATGTGCTTTTAATGCATATTTATTTTATAATGCCAAAATTGACAGACAACCTTGTCACTCCGAATCCTATGCCTACATTATTTTTAATAGCTCCTAGTTAAAGTCACAACAGTCCTCCCCGCCTAATCTGATCAATATGTCTACGATAGATTCCTGATGCCGTCTCAATCATATAGTGCAACTGCCCGATCCTTCTCACAATTTTGCCGAAGTCCCAGTGTCGAGCTCCCCCTGGTGAATAAACCATGAACTGTACAGTGTCTCCTATTGAGAATTTTCGTACACTCGGTAGATTTATATTGACATTATGCTTCTCTTGTGTAGGCAGTATTGTATCTAAGTTCGTTCTTATGTCTCTTTTGAACATTAATTTGTAAGGACTTTCCCCTTCTCGGGTAGGTAATCGTCGTAGCTGCGTTACTATCCTTAATATCTTAGAGTATATATCACCTGTTTCATTTTCCATCGCTCTCAAGGCATATTTAACGGTTTGTACCGTACGTTCCGCTTGGCCATTTGTTGAGGGATGGTAAGGTGCTGACGTGCGATGGTTGATGTTGTATGATTTTAAGAAATCTGTAAATAATCTCGATGTGAATTGAGGGCCGTTATCAGAAACCACCGTGTAAGGGAGACCGAATATGCTAAATAGATTTTGCAGATGACCAATACACCATTCTGATGTAGTTTTCGATGTAGGTATGACTTCCACCCACTTGCTGTAAGCATCTACAATTATGAATAATTGTTTACCTGATATTGGCCCAGCGAAATCTATGTGTAACCGCTGCCATGGGCCATTAGGAGTTTCCCAATGGTGTAATTCAACCTTGGGCGGCGCCTTTTGTTTCAAGTAACAACTCCGGCAGGCTTTCACCATACTTTCGATATCATGATCTATACCAGTCCAAAAGCAATAGTTCCTTGCTAGTATTTTCATTTTGACCATACCTGTATGACCAGTATGTAGTTCATTGAGAACGTGTTTTCGCAGTGACTTTGGTATGACAACTCTAGCGCCTCTTAACAAACATCCATCCTGTAATGTATACTCTGTATTAATATGGCCAATTGATTCGAGTGGTATTCCCTTTTGCAAAGCATCTTTTATATTTTTCAGTTCATTATCTTTTTCAGTTTCTGAAGCTATCGACTCTTTATTTACTTGTAATGTATTTATTTGATTATTCTGATATATATATGTTTGGTCAACTCTTTTAGCTGGGATTATTTCAGTAGGAAATCGCGATAAATAGTCGGCATTACAATGCTCCTGTGTTTTTCTATATACAATATCATAGTTGAATGCAGATAAAAATTGTGCATAATTAAATATTCGCATTGCGCTCATAGTGGGCAACGTCTTATGGGGATGTAATATTGATATTAATGGTTTATGGTCAGTGATAAGCGTAAATTTTCGACCATAACAATATTGAAAAAATTTTTTTAGTCCCCAGTAAATAGCGGTGGCTTCCTTGTCTATTTGGCTATATTTTTGTTCACTGTATGTCAAAGACCTGGAAGCAAAAGCTATGGGCCTCTCTAAGCCATTTGGCATTTTATGGGAAATAACTGCACCTAACCCCACTGGTGAGGCATCTGTAGCCAGCGTGACTGGAAGAGATGGATCAAAATGTGTTAGAACTTGTTCACAAGTTAGTTTTTGTTTGATTTCATCTAGACTTTTTTGACAGTTATTATTCCATATGAATTTAACGTTTTTTCTCAACAGATTATTCAATGGATGTAAAATAGTAGCTAGATTTGGTATAAACTTATTATAATAATTAATCATCCCTAATAAAGTTCTTAATTCACTGATGTTTGTGGGTGCTGATGCTTTTGTTATTGCTGTTACTTTGTCTTCACATTTATGTAAACCATTTTTGTCAATTGTATGTCCTAGATATGATATACTTTCTTTCAAAAATTCGCATTTGCTTTTATTCAACGTTAGCTTATTTTTCCTCAGTCTGTCAAATACCTTTTGTAATCTCTCCGTAATATCTGCTATATCTGTTCCTTTTACCAAAATGTCATCAAAAAAACAAATGACGCCTTCTATTCCCTGTAGTATAGAATCCATAAACCTTTGCCACTGATTAGGTGCTATTTTCACTCCGAACATTAATCTATTTATTTTATATGTTCCTTTATGAGTACTAATTGTTTGGAGTAAGGCACTCGCATCATCCATTCCCATATGTAAGTAGGCTTGTGTAATATCCAATTTGCAAAATAGATTACCTCCATTCATCTGAGCAAATATGTCCTCTATTATAGGTATTGGATAATTGTCATCTCGAATGCATTTATTCAAGGTTACTTTGTAGTCTGCGCATAGTCTTATGGAGCCGTTAGGTTTAGGAACTGGTACAATGGGAGTACCCCATTCAGAAGTTTCGGTTTTGGTAATTATATTCAAGCTCTCTAAACGCTCCAGCTCTTTTTCAACCTTATCTATTAAAGCATAAGGTAATCGTCTGGGTTTAATGAATATGGGTTGAACATTATCTTTTAAGTAGAGGGTGCATTTATAATTTGGAATAGGGTCAAGGGAATCCGAAAATAAGTCTGAATAATCATCTAATAATTTATTAAAAACAGCATTGGTGGTAGAGATTCTACATTGTTAATATGAAATTTAAATTGAATTTGTCTTAACCACTCTCTTCCAAATATAGGATCTACGTTTTCCTTGATGATGTAAAGCTTACCATAAAATAATTGGTTTTCGTACACACATTTCGTGTAAACGACTCCATAGGGCTTAATGATTTCTCCGGTATAAGTGCGCATTTGTATGGATGTTTTATAAACTTTTTTATTGATTCCTAAAGATCGAAATTGGCCTAATGAAATGGAACTTAGTGCTGCTCCAGTATCTAGTTCCATTTTCAAATCTTTGTTTTCAACCTTTATGTCAATCATAAATTTTCCGCTATGACCTGTAGTGATTAAATTTATATCATAACATTGAGTCTCTTCAGGATCCTGCTCGAAATTGTCAATTTCATTTACAGGAGAAATTTTATTATTCTGCTGAATTTTTCCCTTCTGAAAGCAAACTTTCGAAAGATGTCCAATCTTCTTGCAAGATGTACAAACAGCTTTGTAATGCGGACATTTGTTTGCTCTATGAGTCGAGACACCGCATCTATAACAACGACCTTTCAAATGCGATGTAGTGGTAACATTCTTATGTACGTCTCGATTTCCAGAATTACCTGGCATGCTTCTAGAAATTGTATGGTTTGTATTCACCATAAATTCTAAATTTTCCTTCTTAGCTGATTCTATCGCTAAAGCTATTTCTATTGTAGAATTGAATGGTAAAGGCTCGCGTTCTTGCAGAAGTTTTGTACGAATTTCAGTATCAAGAACCCCTCTCAAAAATTGTAAATTTAAAAACAAATCTGCAACAGAATTCCCACATTTGCATTTAAATTGGCAATTTTCTGTAAGTTTTTTCAATTCTGTAGCATACTGAATAACGTTTTCTTCCTGTTCTTGTAATCTACAAATAAATTTGTGTTGAAGCGTCCAAGTGTTAGGTTTTGGTTCCAAAAAATTTTCTAACGTTTCAAATATTTCTAAATAATCTTCGTTTATAGGGTCTTTCGGATAATATATGTCGTAAATTGTTTCATGTAATGTAGGACTAAGTAAGGTAAATAAAATTCGTAATTTAGTTTTATTTTCGCCAATACCTCTTAAAATCATATACGATTCAAATCGCCGACGAAAATTTTTGATAGATTCCTTGTCATTCATTGGTTGAAAAGCAATATTACAACCTAAACTTGTATTTGGAGTAGGTTTATTTAATTGTATATCACTATCGTTTTGCGAAACCAAATTTTGTAGTGTAACTTTTAATGATAAAAATTCTTCTTCGAATGTAAACCTTGTGTCAATTTCAATATCTAATTCTTCGTTAGAAACAATTTCGTCTATTTTATTTTGAATTTCAGTATATTTGTCATGTAATTTATTGATTGTGCATTCTCGTACCTTATGTTCGTTGGGTGAAATTTCCGTCATCTCCTTAAGTGTAGTTTGTAGTTTTGTAATTTGTCCTTTTACCGAAGTTCTAATTTTCTTTAGTTTTTCCATTTTAAATCCTCGTCGCCACTTTTATATCACTCGAAATAGAAATACATATATGTGCTTTTAATGCATATTTATTTTATAATGCCAAAATTGACAGACAACCTTGTCACTCCGAATCCTATGCCTACATTATTTTTAATAGCTCCTAGTTAAAGTCACAACATTTTATAATAAAAAACAATAATAACTTCATTAACAGAGAAATAATTGGTATTAAAAATTTTAGGGCAATTAAACTCGTAAAATATATTAATACATTACCTATAAAAAAGAGCGTATTCACATTTAAAAGGCCGGCAACACATCTGTTGTTGCGGGCAGCGATAATCACTTACCATCAAGTAATCCATTTGCTCGTTTGCCTATTACAGTTACTGTGGAAAAGTACTTTTTTTATAAGATAGGGATCTTATAAAAAAAGTACTTTTCCATAATAACTGTATTCGATTCACATATGTTTGAAGTAAATATCGATTTTTTCACCATAATCGGAGTGTTTAAGCAGGTCACCTCACTATGAACAAATGTCAAATGTGGCCTATTATATTGACCCGACTGTAAACCTGGCATTGCTTTTTTTTTAATTTTAATATACTCAGTATCACTCTTACGTGAAATACGACATGTCTTATGCTAAATAGTGTCAATAGATATACATAAATACATACTCTTAAAATACGTAACTCGAATACTAGTCGCATTCGTACGATAGATATCATACCGATCTTATATCCTTACTTATAAAATCACTAACAACTTTATACTCCAGCCTATCTTAAAAAAGTTATATATTTGTTATGAACTGTAAATAGATTTACAATTGACAAAATTAGAACTAATTAAGCGTTAACTACCTATAGTTTTGTTCCTACTAATTAAAAGTTCCAATACATTGCTAGAATTGAATAACAATATAATAACTATCAAATGATTTAACAAAAAAAAAATATTTACTTTGAGATTTCTTTATTAGTAATTTTTATTACAACTAATTCAAGGCATTGCGTAGTTAGTAGGTAATCCTAAAGCATACCAAATATTTCATAAATAATTTTTCTCATCCTAATCAAATAATTGTTTTGAGTTAACAAGATTTTGTACATATTGGATAAATCTTATACCCAAAAAACTTTCACTGTTTGTTTATTCAGTTCCAAATCATCAGACTTCCAAATTTCAGACTCATGTAAGCTATTCGGCATCTCATCAACGTATCCAATCTCTTTGCAAGGCGACGGTGGTATAATACTAATGATTGGAATACCTATCTCTTGAAATGAGCTCATTGATGAAAATCCACTCTCATCTTCAATAAAATTTGATACGTGACTGTATTCATTGCGTTTATCATTTGAAGCAGTGACTGCTTTGCCATTTACTTGTTCCGCAACACTTGTAGCCAACAAAGGACTCTGGCGTCCTTTTTCGTCTATTTTAAAAGCCATGAAATCATTTTCCAAGCCACAAGTAAGTGGTTCTAAATCTTTAACTTCTATAGACTTATTTGACAAATTTTCATAAATGCTGTCACTACCGGTGGCTGTATTCAAAACAAATGAAGTTGGGCCGTCTTCTTTGATCTGTGTTAAAGCTGTAGTAGATTCGTGAGATTTCAGTACTTCTCTAGCAATGCCAATGGCTTCATAGGACTTAGTTATGTCATTTTCGATACACGTGCAAGCGAGATCAGGCAATTTCGTACTAAGAACTGTATTGGCAAGAGTTATCAATCTAGACATTTCCTCTGATATTTTATACGCGTTTTCTTTTTCAGATAAAAGGGAGATTTTCGAATGATTCCTGAAAATATAAAAAACATTAATGCAAAAGAGAAACCTTAATCAGACTAATGAAACAAATATAGTTTCTGATGGCCATACTAACCAAACACGGGCGCTCTCCTTATACCCGCTTACATTGCTTATGGACTTACTAATTTTTTTTGTACTTATTTTCTTCGGAGGACTTAAAGGTTCGAGATTATTGTTCACATGTAGAACAGATCTAGATCGAGGTAAATCTGCTACATTGAACGACCTGGTTGCAATCCTTGCTGACATTGTACCATCTTTACCAGAGCTTTCACTCTTTTGGTAATCCATATGATCTCTCACTTTGTTGAGGAATGACACTATTTGCTTCAGTAGTGCTATATGCATTTGTCTGTTTGTTTCAGTCTGAAAGGAACATACTTACGTTGACAAATATAAATGAATTTCTAAGAACA
This sequence comes from Scirpophaga incertulas, assembly GCA_036419045.1. Lineage (NCBI taxonomy): Eukaryota > Metazoa > Arthropoda > Insecta > Lepidoptera > Crambidae > Scirpophaga > Scirpophaga incertulas. The sequence continues at coordinate 10,131,113 of CM071626.1, read as the reverse complement.
CAGTATTGTAAAACCGCATGCAATTAAGATATTTAACATTCGCAAAACATTCGCAAAAAATTTATATGCCATTTAATATAATCAATCGCTTCATTAACAATGTCATACATTTTTGTGTTTCACAGATTATTTACTATTGTTGTACATACAACAAAAAATAACAAGAAATACAACACTTTTAAACAAGTAAACATTGGAAAGCTAATGCGAATAAATTTTTAAACTTTATTATATATACCTGTACTAGTTGCCACCTCAAAGTTTCCACTTCTATGTTTAAAGCGGTAACTTCAGTGCCCCGCAAATCTGTCTTTCGAGATGAAACATCATGATGTTTCATTGATTCATCGTTTTGCTCAGCGATACTCTTTGAAAGTTGAGGGTATTTCTCAATTCTCTCTGGAACCTGAAACAATAAAAATACATGTTTTAAAAAACCTGTAAAATATATATGTGATTAATCAAAATTTCAAAAAATGCCACAGTAATACAAAACCCTTTAGTGACTCTATAAATGCGTAAATTTTCCTGTTATTCCTATTATTACTAATCACAGTTTTCATAGACAAATGTATTATTTTGGATATACTTTTATAATAGTATTCACATAATATGTGAATACTATTATAACATGTCATATTATAACATGTTAGTCGCAGCAGTCGAGTGATCAGCTATTACGGAACGTATTAGGAGTTTGATTCCCACATGGTACATGGTCCCACAAATTTTTGTACGTCATACAAAATATTTGTTATATTTTGTATGACGTACAAAAATTTGTTAAAATCTGGGTGTATGTGAATGTGAGATTGTATTTATGACTATACTCACTACTGCACGACACGGGATATAAATCTTAGTGAGATATTTTTATTGGAAAAGATAGAGAAATTATATTCTATGATACAGTGCTCGTGGCAAAACCATTCATTAAGTAAATTACTTATAATTTTTTTAATTAGATCAGATTAATACCCCTTTGGTTTATTCGTAAGTGAAGTTTGATAACTAACAAAATATTGTTATGTTGTTTTATTAGTAGTTATTTAAAATAAGTCCGAACAAAAAAGTTTAATTTATCTACAAAAATAGTAAATTTTTAAAATAAGTATTTTGGCTCTATGTCTTACTAGTTAATTTGATCAACAATTTCCATATGACTTCAATAAATTACACGTTTGAATGTTTTAATTCTACTAATTAAAGCTTTGAGAATAAAACGCGTAAAATCTAGGAATCCTTGTTTTGACGCGGTCTTAAAACCAATTTTAATATTAAAAATTAGATACACTTACTAGACTGTAAATGGATTTTACGATTTTTATTGAAAATTTATCTAGTTATTAGGGTCAGTATTAGGTTCCAAAAAAAGAATCCCTTCTATGGGGGACGAAATCAATATGAAATACTTAAGTCTGAAATCCCTAAGTAGCAATAACGCAAATTCCTAATTCGACTTAATCAAATGTTAAGAGTTAATATATACCGCATATTTACACTCGTAAAGGAATTAAAACATGTAGGATACTTCCCGTTGACAAAATGGCATAAAGCAAAGTAATATATCGCATGTAAAATAAAATATCTAAACAAACGTATATTTTATGGTTTTATATTGCTATAGTACAAAAGGTTTCTTTGAGCTACACAAACAATTAGAGTACCCAATAATTTCGTAAAAGTAAGACGGATCCAAACAGGATTCCCACCGACTAAATATTTTCCAGCAGTTATATACTTGCGGAAACTCCCTCCTAGCTATATTTTTATATACACTATATCATATCAAAACCCTATCATTACTACTGTATTTTTGGGTTAAAATCGTTAATTTATTTCTGTATCAACTTCCAATACGGTGCAAAATATTTGTGCTTCACTAGACACGTGCGCCATTCAAGCATCATTACCGACGTTAATGCAACGATTGTTACGCTAGGTGCTGACCGTTGCAGACCTAAAATAAACAAAGAATGGATCTGTGGTGTTTCCAAACCACTCCTATTGCCCAACGATCAGTTTAGCAGTTGCTGAAGCAAGCCCTGAACTGTGCTGCATTGATCACATAACTGATGCACGGTTGCGTGAGCGATCAACCCATCGGTTCAATTTAGAGCATGCAATTCCACCGACTCACTGTCAGGCAGCTCTGATACTTTACGCGCAATGTGCGTAAAGTTATGAACGCGCAGATCATGTTATTCTTGACCACATTTGGTTTACGTATATCATTAAGCTTAGTTATCTACATATATTATAGTACAGTATGTATATGAGACAATTACTAAATCATTCATTTTATCCTTTTAAAAACTTAACATCATAGTTTTAAGACTACAGCTACAATATTTTTAAGATAGATCCAATATCTACTAAGCCACGTATTTCACACAACTCTTGCTTAAAAGTCCGTCTCAGTAAATACCCAGTACGCGCCTAGAATATTTTCCTCCTAGATACAAACCTACAAATGCATGATATATATTTTTCATCAAAATGGTTTGCGATCGTCATTGTTGTAGTAAATTCCTATTTTACTGAGTAAATACATGAAAATAATCTTTATTATTATTTGTGCGAGAATTATACTGATTTTCATCAATTTCAACGTACTCGTATTTAAGGGCCCCACCAGCGGGCGATGGGGTCGTCACTTTATTAATATTATTTCTCTTTAAGACAAGCAGAGTGAGTGAACCTGAGTGACCCTTGTCCTGTGAATATTTATTTATACTGTTATTGTCAAATCTACAATTCGAAATAGTAATAAAAGGTTCGATTTTATTACTATAAATATTTTTGAAAAATATAATAAAAAACATAAACAAAACTCTTGATAATTTGGTGTTGGTGCGAAATCATTAAATTTTTCATTCAGTCCCTCATTAATGAATCTAGGATTTGGTTTTAGAATTCTATCGGAACTCTCCAGTATATATGTTTACACTCTTAAAATTTTGTACACTCATTATTTTCACCTTGTATGTGAACAAGTTTGCCTACATCATATCAAAAAATATTTAAAATGTATATTAAGTTCATAGCAATGGTAAGAATATGTTAAATTCTATATGCTTGACTGAAACAAGCTATGAACGTGAATGTTTCAATGTTTGTGTTTAAAAGTTAATATAATTATGTACAGCAACAGCCTTTTTTCATATTAGATTTAGATGAGAAGACTCGTTCCCATCGCATCTAGTCACCTGAGGCGGCAGGTGACTCCATGCAGGTCAGGTTACAGGGTGGTGCTAGGTTGCCTGGCTCGCGTGTCAGCGCCCATCGGCCGTAACCGAGCACATGCAATCAAGGCCAGCGCCGTACTCTCCATACAATTTCTACCGATAGAAAATAAACGTTTCATCGAGGTTATGCAAGGCGGCGCGAGATACGTGGGTAAATTCGTGGAGTTGGAAGGTTGAATGCAGGTGTGTTGTGAGGCAAGCGCGTCATGCACAACCGGCGACGCGTGACGCCAACATCCGGCCGCGGCCCTCGGAAGCATTAAGCGACCCCACCCCTGCTCCCTACATTAACAAGTGCGTGTTTTTTTCTTGCAACCGTAACTACTAAAACATCAACAGTTTAAGCCGATATTTGGTAAGCCGCTAGCTATTCATTTCCACGCTAACAAAGTCTATTCAATTCGAATTGTATTTACAAATGGTCATAAATTATGCATCCTCCATGCAATCAATATACACTATTAAACATAGCCTTAATTCCTTATAACTCAGCTATGACTGCTGGTGAATAATTCTTGCACGTTATTACATTTCATTAGAATTTTGAATAATCCTATACCAGTAGAATTATAATATTTTGTCTAAAAAAGGCTAGATGACTAAAGTGAATATATGCAGTTTTATTATGAAATAATCTAATTTGAATAATTTTATTGTCATGAAACTATGCTATTTGAAATTTCGTTATATTTTAAAATAAACTCATTTTCAAATCTAAAAAAACATTTGTTTTATATAATTCTAATAAAACGAACATGTTTTAAGCTTTTTCACATTAAATGTAACACATTTGTATATAGAAAGTATACCTATAAACCTAGATAAACAAAGATATTGAGAATTTTTAGCTTATGCGCTCATACAAATTCCCTTCTGGGGAGAAGAGCCCCACATAACCGCCGGCTCGCCGCAGCCGCTATGGTGGGTTGCACAGAACACAGCTGTGTTCTGTGGTGGGTTGCATACCCACTATGTACATGCATTTAATACATTTTTGCTCAGCGTAACAAAAAAAAAGGTGACTTCATTCAATCAAGCATTATTAAATCTATGGTATTTAGTGTGAAACGTTTTTGAGCGATCCACGACAATGCTGCAAACATGTTGTATGTTAAAAATAATAATCGCAGATACACTATTGCTTCTAAAATATTTCTCAGTCAAACGTGTACTCTTATTATACATAGAATAAAAAATACATTTATGCAATTCAAGTTTAGTTGTAAGTGCAACAATATTCTAAGCATGTAAGCTCTAAGCTCATAATTATACAATATTTTTATATACAATATATAATTGATGATTCTTATTAGAATTGCCATGTATGAAAGTAACACCGGGAAGGTTCAGTAACAACACTTCGGTCTTGTTGTTATGAGCAAGAATTTCAATATAAAAACAACACCTATAGTAAAAACAATTTACTGGAATGTGTTCATACAATAATTTATTTGACAGAAATTACAGAATTTACAGAAATTATTTTAATAACGATCATAATAAAAAATACGTTAAAGTTTCAATAATAATAATAATTTCGACAATTACTTCAATCTTCATTGCAGGTAATGTGGCTAATATAACCGAAAACTAGCACGTACGCTCCCAAAGAAACTATTTAACAAGTTGAAACTAACCGAATATTCACTTACCATCAGTTGGAACTTGCTCATTTGCCACCAGCAATAAAACAAGCAATATATATATATATATATATTGTCAAACTGTTATCTGACGCCTACTGTGAAGAATAACATCGTAAGGCTGCACTCGTAAAATAAAATTAAAGATGCATGACTCGACTAAAACTCTTTTAGGCAGAGCCGCTCGTTAGCGGTAACTATCAGCATAATCATTCCCAATCACATTCATTTAGTTAGTGTAGGCTAGGACCCCTTGTAGGGACGCTTATGACTACGAGCAATGACGACGATTGCATGCATAAGACCATGTGCATAGACAAAAATATTAAGGTGAGTAGATAATAATCATCAGTGCATTTAGTAAAAAATATGGTAAAAAATATATTTATTTTGTTAAATTTTTTAAATGTTTTTAATAGCTTGGCGACGTAAAACATAACATAATACCACACTTATGTAAAGAGATAGCGTAATATAAATTATTCATTGATTCAAATGCGACCAGTATAGAATTTTAAATAGTAGCGTTTGTAATAAAGTGAGGTTCTAAAAAGTTGCCGTTTTATACAGAATAAAATATTATTTCCGTCACTATTTATGATATAGTTACTACAAAAAAATGTAGGTTGATTTAGCATTATTTAAAAAAAAATACAATTTTAATTTAATACCGTCTTTAATTAGTAATTCAGAGATTTCTACAATAAAGATTTCCATAATTAAAATAAACTAGTGACTTATGGTATATTAAAAAATGCCAAATTATGAGAAGTTCCCAACGACAAAGGTCGCCAATCTCTCCCTTACTTATACCTTTTTAGTCAAATGCACCAGAATTTCTTCATAAGCGATTAGAATACAATTTGTGTGTAAACGACGAATCCATACCATCCTTTAATAAGTGTACGTTATGCATTTAGATAGGCCCATAGAAAAAAATAATGTCAAGAACAGATCATGTACTGCCATACATGAACAAAATTCTTTATGGGATTATTGCAGAACAGTATTACTAAGTAATACATTCAATATTTAGTCGATGGTCAATCATATTTTTTATACCGCGGTGGTAAAGAGGCTGAAGAAAAGAGACCGAAGAAGGAAGAGAAAGGCCTGCTTTTTGATTAGTAGTCATGATGACCTATGAATAATATGATGATATATGAATAATAACCTACAACACTGACGACATCCCCAAAGCTATACCGACAATTTCAAAATCTATTTACTCTTTTTCTTGAAAACCACAAGTAAGATGGTCGTTGCACAGCGGCGAGATAGGGACAGACAAGACAAAATCATTTGAAACTTTCTTGAATAATGTCTTATACTCAAAATGTCATACTCGAAGGTGTCTTTGTGGTGAACAGATACAGATTTGTTCTACTGATATCACGACCACATTGCCTTAGACCACATTTTTTGTAAATCTAGTCAGGTAAGATGATATTGGATCGTGACCAAAACGAGTTAGAAATAAAAATATTAGGCAAATAATAAGAATCAACTTTAAAACTTTTATTCAATTTTACTGCTGTTATTTTTAATTTTAAAACTAATCCTTCAATTCAATAAATTTACCTTAGATTAAACTACAAAAAAAGTAAATCTCAAACTACACAAAATGTTATATTAAATGTATTCATATTCAACACATGAGTTATTTATCTGCAATAGCATATAATTGTGCAATATAGATGGAGAATACTAATAATTATGCAAAATTGGCAAATTTTATTGAAATTAATACTTTCTCTAATGTTCATAATATCAATAAAACTTAAAACTACTAATGCTTATTCAACAATAATATTTAACAACAATAACAATAATATTTATTCGAATATTTTGCTAGTGGTTAATAAAATGACACTTGGATCAATCTAAATTTAATCTACTGTTGATGACTATTAATTCCAATCTTCAATAATCATGTTTTAATATAAACATAATTATCGAAAGCGTTTGTTTATCTCGAAATAATATTGTCTAATGTCTGTTACCTAAATGACAGACTTTCGTAGATATTCTTCACAATGTAAAACATATCTTATTATATAGTTTATTTGAGACCGTCAGTAATCCAATACGACTTTAAAAATTTTAAAATATATATAGTCTTGTTCAATAGCATATTAGACCAAAAGGAAAGTGGCTCAGCTATGTAAGCTCTATAAGCGGTAGAGAACGGTTTTAGGTATACATTACGGCTTGTAATTAATTCTCTATCATGAATTGATTATCTCTTTCAGTTTCACGTATACGGTTTCATTATTAACTTGTGTTATATGCAGTATAATCCAGAGTAATAGATCTATTAGAGATCCTAAACACGTATTTTTAAACGGTCAGCTGTACTTGTATGTAAAATGTATATTATATCTGCATTAGATTCATGCTCTTACCTGCAGGCCGTGGTCGGGGACTATCTGCGCGACAGGACGATCGGCGTGATGGGACGGGACGGAATGGAAACGTCGAGGAGTTGGTCGGTGTTGAGACCCCTGGTATGCAACCTCGCATACGACGCGGTCCTTCGCACCAGCCTTCCTCACGGCGTGAGTGTCGTCTGCTACGCTGACGACACTCTCGTCGTGACGACTGGGGCCGACTTCGGGCCAGTGCTCAGGCTTGCCGAGCTTGGGGTGGCATGTGTCGTGCGGGAGATCCGCCGGCTGGGTTTAGAAATAGCGCCTCACAAAACCGAGGCGCTATGGTTCCACGGCCCTCCGAGGCGCCGCGAACCACCCTGCTGCCGGATCCGGGTGGGTGACGCGGTGGTCCCGGTGGGGCCGTACATAAAGTACCTGGGCCTCACCCTGGACCGCCGCTGGAGCTTCGAGGAGCATTTCGTGCGGTTGGTCCCCCGAGCCAAAAGGGTGGCGGGCGCATTGCATCGCCTGCTGCCCAATGTCGGGGGACCGAGGGATGAGTTCGCCGCCTGTACGAGGGCGTCGTGCGATCCGTGGCCATGTATGGGGCTCCCGTGTGGTCGCAAGACTGCGCGAGGTCCCCCCGCTGCAGAGCTCTGCTACGGAGCCTGCAGCGGATAATGGCCATACGGATCGTACGAGGGTACCGTACAATCTCGTACGAGGCGGCCATCCCTGAGGTTTTTAGTGGGTAGGCCTCCCCCTTCTGGGGAGGAGAGCCCTACATAACCGCCGGCTCGCCACAGCCGGGGTATGCAATTTAATGCATTTTCCTCAGGGGAAAAAAAAAAAGATTCATGCTCTACATTGATGCGGAGATAATTTGATTAGATTTCATGTGGCTTGTAATGAATTTGCTGTCATGAATTAATTATCCATTTTAGTTAGACGTATTCGGTTCTACTATTAATATTCAGTATAGCGACAGGCCCCGGCTTCGCACGGGTGCAATGCCTATCTACGTCTCTACTTTAAAGTTAAATTTGTAATATCTTTGGAAATATTCACTTAAATTACATGCTGTAAAAAGCATATTGATCTATAATAAATGTACAATTTAATGAAGGCACTTAATTGGATAAGGATTAAGAACGTAAATAACCAAATTTTAGTAAATATAAGGATAAAAATGGTTATGGTGGGTTATCCCTAAGACATATACCATCGCGGACTTTTTTGTTAAACTTTTTAAAGTGGACAATACTTTAGTATATTATTTTGGTCTATATCGTAGGGTTCAGCCAGCGTTTTTGCATAATAAGCCCAAAAACGTGTTTATTTACGGCATTACATTAAAAACCTCTAAATTTATCAGTGTTTCTCTACCATATTATGCATGTATTATCTCTACCATATTATGTATACATATAAACCTATCTTAAGAATCACTCTAGCTAATAAAAAAACTGCATCAAAATCCGTTGCGTAGTTTTAAATATCTAAGCATACACAGGGACAGACAGACGGCGGATATCGACTTTGTTTTATACTATGTAGAGATGATAATTCAGTTTAATAGATCTACGAGTATTAGAGATCCTAAAATCCTATTTTTAAACGTATTGATGCAAAGATAATTTGGTTATATTTTACAATTTTTGTACATCATCTACATTGTTATTATCTATTTCCTCAATTTAACTAAATTCTTCACAAAATACATATTTTATAACGAATGCAATTTTATATTTTTAGGGTACATACATTGGAGTTCGTATTCATGAACATCTTGACCAAAAAAAATATCAAGAGAATTTTTTTTAAAGTTTTTCTTTGTATTGTCGAATTTTATTTTCGAATGTAACTCCAACGAACAAACGGTCAAATTCGAATACATAAATTCGAATCGAGAATTCTTTTCTCATATACCGGGCGTTGAATTATTGTTTTATTTACGTTGTTGCGTTGTATGACGGGAAAGTATGCACATCACGTACTCAGTTGGTCTCTGGGCCAGCCCACCAAGATCCGGTACATCGAACACCCTGAGCATTACGTCAATAAATGAGTTACAGGCTTCACATATCATAGTTGAATACAAATGCATTAATTACAGACTAACTTTTTCCATTGTGCATTCAAGGTTGACTTTGGTGGCCAACTATTTCATCAATTTAACAAATGTACTTCTGCCCTTTACAATACATAACAATCCAGTTAGAAAAATAAGAAGTTAAACAAGATTTGCATGATCGGGATCCTGAAAAGTTGGTAAATTGTGGTAACGAACAGCATTCGATTGAATCAGTAAATTCTTGACCAAGGAACTTAAACTATATATGGGCTAACACGGTAAAGTGCAATATTACATACTTTGTCAAACTATAAAGTTTGTCGTCCACACGCAAATCTCATGACTTGCTGTGGACGTAGCTCAAAGGAATACCAAACGTGTAGATATCTAGATAGAATCAAAACTATGTGAACTTTTAAACTATATCATAAAACTCTATCACGATAAATATTTAATTTAAAAAAAACGCATTGCGGAATGAATAGACTATTACTTACCAACTGTATATCAAAAAGCTGTAACTAATGCAATTACTCTCTAATTTGAAAAAGATTTTGAATTATTTATTTATCTTTTTATACTATACTGTGATAAATTAACACATGCTTTATAGTCAATTCCGGAAGGTGTTCGAAATGCAAGTAAGACGATTTGTTCATTTTGCGTATACTTTTATTATCTATACATATAATAAGACAGTAAAAATATTTTGTCTGTACATTTAGTATTTTTGACTGAAATGGATAGAGGGGCACTTAAAAGATTATTAGAAAGCAACAAATTTTTTTGGAATTTTTTGTCTGTCTGTATGTATGTTCACGTTTATCTCCGAAAGTACTGAACCGATTTGCTTGAAACTTTCACTATTTGCTTTGTTTTAACTCAGAATAATATCTAAACTTTGTTTCATCAAAATCGGTTCATTAAAAAAAAAGTTATCGTCATTTTAATGAACTCAAATAAATAAAACTGGAGTGTCATCTGTGAAAATTGAAGACGGTGAAATTTTAATCAAAAGTACTGTGAAAATAGTATTTGTGGAAAAGCTCATTGTTTTGTGCCATACTATACATACATACATACTAATATTATAATGCGAAAGTAACTCTGTCTGTCTGTTCCGCTTTCACACCAAAACTACTGAACCGATTTAAATGAAATTGGTACACAGATAGTCTGGAGCCTGAGAAAGGACATAGGCTACTTTTTCATGCAAAAAAGGTTGTAAATGGTTGTAAAAGGTTGAAAGGAGGATTATTGGTTGTATGGAAATATTGTTAAAACTACTGAACCGATTTAAATGAAATTTGGTACACAGATAGTCTGGAGCCTGAGAAAGGACATAGGCTACTTTTTCATGCAAAAAAGGTTGTAAAGGGTTGTAAAAGGTTGAAAGGAGGGATTATTGGTTGTATGGAAATATTGTTAAAACTACTGAACCGATTTAAATGAAATTTGGTACACAGATAGTCTAGAGGCTGAGAAAGGACAGAGGCTACCTTTTAAAGCAGAAAAGGGTTGTAAAAGGTTCAAAGGAGGGGGTGAAAGGTTGGCAGTATTGTTAAAACATATCCTTCCTGTGGGAAATTCGAATATAACGCGGGCGAAGCCGCGGGCGGAAAGCTAGTATTATATATAATTTAAAATTTATTAGGTAAAAATAGCAATTATAAAATAGTTAATATGGTTTAACATACCTAACAGGACCTACAGAATTGTAAGTACAGCTGTTAATAAAAAAAATCTCACCACTTACTTTATTTTTCATAGTAAATGGGTGTGTATTCTACGACAAAATCACTGGAATTAATGTTCAAAATGGGTCTCGTCATATTCTGTCACGAATGACGGCGATTCTGTCCGCACTGCGCTCGCGCACCTGCCGTAACTAATAGCCGTAGTTTTATACATCTTTCTGACATATTCACGCCTTTTTGCCTTTGCTTATACGACTCTGATTTGATATATATACAATTTCTCTATCAAAGTAGTACAAAAGTAATAAATCTACCTGTTTAAGTCACTAACTTAACAACTAAACAGTGAGCCGAAAGGAAACACGTTTGCATTGAAACACATAAAATCCTCAATTTCTTCAAATAAATAGCAACAGTTTTGGAAATTACAGTTAAATTAAACTTATACTAACGAGCATAGCAAATCAGAAACTTTGTTATTTTTTACGGTGGTCTTTATGACAACTTAAATATTTTAACTGAAGTTTACATGGTTGACATTGCAGTTTACGGTAGTAGAACGGATACGAAAGTAGACATATAAAAGCACAACGCTAGATTTAAGAGTTAAATTTAAAGTATATTTCTATTAATAAGAATATACATAACATAACAGTAACACCTAATTACATTGAATTTTTCTAGTTTTGTATAACGAAATTTAAACATGAAACTGTAAGATAGTTATAGATTTTGTTTATAGAATGAAATCAATACCAACAACTGGTCTTAATAAGCGCAAACGTTAACATATATGTTGGAGTTGAAGTGTAGGTATGCGTGTTTATATTTAATGTATACCTTACTGTATCAATATTACAGCTCATATATAACAATAACTTTACCGAAGAATTAGACTACACTAAGTTGAGTTTACTCAACCACACTAGCAGTGCTGATTGGTTGACTTCACTTACACCTTTGACTTTCTTAGCAGGTGTATGTATGTTGCTTTACCATCTTTTCTTTCATCATAAGAGGGTTGGATAAGAACAATCTACATAAATAGTTCTAAAAACAAAATTATTTTACTACATGGCACACTCGAAGTGCTAAGATCAAAGTAGACGGATAGCATAGTAGACGGAGTTACCGTATAGCACAATACAATAAAATATTTTGTAGATTGCTGACATACTTTTGAACCTTAAAATAAGATGTAAGCAACACCGTCATTTTAAAGGAGAATATACAGAAAATAATACATTTTATTCGTATAAACAATAATGAATTATATAGGTTTATATTACAAAATAGTGGACTACAAAAACAGCTCGTTAATTAAACTTTAATATCTAAGTGGCACGACTGTTTCATCACTATAGTATAATATACTCGTCCTTTCGCATTGCCCTTTGATTAAAAAGTGTAAATTATCTCAAAATAGGATAATTAGATAACAACCAGCTGTATAGTCCATAACTAGGCAGAGTATAAAAACCTCTTGTCGTCCCCTCACATACAAATGATAATGATGAATTGTCAAAAGTAATGTACGACAAAGGTTGCAACATAAAATAAAAATAGCTGTTAATTGTAGAAAATATTGAACCTTTATACCTTTTAAGAATAATCTCAGTAGTCTCAGCACTGGCTGTCTTATGAGGATTACCGACGTTCGAAAATCTGTTAAATATTTATCATATCATCATATGTCTATCATATTGTATACATATTGTGTAATTACGAAGATAGTCAATATTCAAATAATCAGTACTCAGAATACTTAAACAGTTATATGGGAGATCTCTCAAGTTGCATAGGGCCAACTTATCAAAATTACTTAATAGTGAATTTCAAAATTGTTGACCTAACATACTGTAAGGGTGGGCTGGTGATTAATTTTGTACTTTATTACGTAATAATAAAACTTTAAATAAATTAACTTTTTCACTGTTCCATAAAAAATGTTTGTTAATGATTACAAATATTGAAGATATTTTAAGGAAACATCTCTATATTTTGTGTTAAATATTTTTATATAAATAATACAATAATTTATGATTGTTACTTAGGATCTCCATAAATATACAAAATCCCACAATACTTTAGAGTAGATACAAAATTTTCGGTGTAAAGGTGAACGTGACTTCAAATGAAGAAATATACCAATATTTTTAAAGTGACGAACCGTGTACTTCTAGGAGAACATCGCCCGATGAGTCATCGCGGCTGCGTCGAGACGGACTAATTGCGCGCGCGCCACTCAGGGGCAGCGGAGTGGAACACAACTTAATATGTATATGTGAAGCTCCATGACGCCTACGCTAAAGGACACGTGTGGTTGGCCTTAACCGCCCCACTGGTTTACTACACGTAAGTAAATTAAAAAGGTAATAACATGTACTCTTTCAAATGAAATCTTATTTTCAAATAAGATTTCATTTCAGAACGAGACGAAACATTTTATTAATTTTTAGTGAAGGCCAACTGGCCATGTTTACTTATAATTGTTTGAGGCAAATTTTTCAGTGGTTACCGTGGTCAGACAAAAGCAGCTCTCTACATATTACGCGTTTGTTTGAGACATAAAAACCTTTTGCCTATATAAAATCCATTCTTAAGTGAATATCTCCATTTCCAAACAAGAGAAAGTTTAAGTCATATTAATATTTTCTGGATTCTGATAAATAAGACAAATGGCTCTGCCATTTGTACGAGTGTGTATCGAAATGGACTGCAAATTCATTTTTTTTTAATTTTAATACGAAATACCAAATATGTACAATAATAATATGTACAAAATAATTATACATATTTATATGTAAAATCAAAAATTAAATTATATTTTCTATTAAAATGGGAGTCCAATTTCGTCTTCGTGAATGGCAGATATTAAGGCTAGATGCGTCGAAAAACGGGCAGATGATATTTAAAAAGTACCAGCACCATTTTTATTTTGTAGTCTATTTCATAATTTACATGGAAGCATAGTCAATATGTTCTAATTAACCAAAGGAAGAAAAGCAATCTTAATTTTTCATTACGAGTCACCAATTTTGTGCCTACTATATCCCTCCCACAAGATGATTAAAACAGTAAACTTTCAAAAAATACATGTTTATATTTCGTTTGTTTTTCCGTACTCAGTACACCAAAAACGCAAATTCTTTGTATGATGTTATTTTTCATATATCTGTCCGTGTGTCAAAACCTCTTCTCTCACTAACGCGAGAAGGTTGATCAAGTGTAAGTTCTAAGTGGAACTAATCGAAGTTTACCATAACCTGGAATCATGAAATTTTGTATAAAACAATATCATGTAAAACAATAAAATGAATAATTTGGACTTCATTACAAATATATTGCTATTGTAACCTTATTTGCCGTTATTTAAATGAAATTTGGGTAAACGGTGTGACCACCTCGGACTTGCCTGGATTATTAATTTTTAGATTCACTGGAACCATTGTGAAAATCAATAGAATCTTTATAAATTACACCTATGGTTATATGACACGTATTCACCATAGATTCACGGCTCCAAAAACGTGACCCTCTAAGTACGTTTTTAATTTTAGGAAACAAAAAGAAGCGCAAGGTTTGAACTTTCGGCTATTATGACGAGTGAGTCATATCATTAAATACCTTCAAATACGCTTCCTTTAGCGAATCGATAATTACAGATGCTTTATCATGATGTAGAACGGTATTACTTCAAGGATATACTTTGCGCTATTTTCCTGACTAGCTAACCCATATCAACTCAATCAATGATGTGCAGTGTCACCTAAGGAAAGAAAACTGGTTCTTACCTATAAAAATTACCTTTCTTTACCTTTAATACATCTAACCTAAACTTTTAAAAGGACAAGGGCCAACATCAATATAATTTTATATTAGTCTATAAATTAAAAAAAATATTCCAGTACAGAGTTTGAAGTTCTGAACAGATTGTCGTGGTTGTCCGTTACCACCGTTGTGGTTAGCCTAGAAACAAAGATATTCCAGTACGAAGTTTTTGATTTTATATGTGACAGAATGTGACATTGTATTTAATAAATGTCATTTACCTAGAATTAATTTCCAAATCACTTTTATACTTGCCAAAGTTACTTATTATTAAGAACAACTCATTTATTGTCAGCTTAATCTATTTATTTAAAGACGGATAGTATCTAACTTAAACATTTTCACGCCATTGTTCATTAAGTCTAATATATAGTATTTTTAATTTCATTTCAATTCTACTGCGCAATTTTTAATTACTACTGAATCGCACAATCTGCTCAATAATAAAAGGTTCTAGATGGTAGCTATTTTTTTTTATTGGTTTAAATCTGCCAAAAATATTGCCTTTAAATTTATATTCATTAATTACCTATTGCCTTTTAATTGAATTGGAAAGTTTACAAAAATTAATAAATTCTTCGATCACATATCGAAGGATAAATTAAGTGAATAAGAAAAACGTTGTTAAGTTGGTAAAGCTAGAAAAGGATGATTTCAAAAACACTTATTAAGGATAAATTAAGTGAATAAGAAAAACGTTGTTAAATTGGTAAAGCTAGAAAAGGACGATTTCAAAAACACTTATTATTTACCTACTAGTACCTACATGTTCAATAATATCATGTTAATTATTCATTATATAAATATCTAATTCCATTTCAATCTGTTGATTGACCAACATACAATACACTTTTACCATCATTCATAACTATATTTGCGCTACATTTCTAGTTAACACCGACCTACATTTAAGACACGTACTCAGTGACTGTTTATTTTTAGATACGCATCTTAAAATGTTTTCTGTATCAACGTTACGCCTTTTTATTGCATATTCGTAACACTATCGCAGTCTAAACGCAAATTGTCTAAATGTATCCATGCTATGTATATAATAATAATCCATATGTTATTGACTATTTCAGGTACAACAAACATAATTTTACAGATTTACAATTAATTACAACTAAGTTATTACATATTATTATTATAATAATTCCCAAAAAAAAAGATCATATATATATTTTTCTAAGATTTAATAATTACCCAAAAACCACAAATTTGAAAGTTTTAGACACATATCAATAAACACCACACTAACACAGATTTGAAAGAAAAGAAGAAATATGAAGAAAATTTCGGCTAATAAAGAACAAAATTCTGATGAAAATATAGTAGCTATTTACCAGATTATTATTTTTCCAATCCTAATAAAAAAGATTCATGAGTTATTAAAAAATTACACTGTAGGGATAGAATGAAATGCAAAAATAGATAGTTTCCATAAGTCTTAAATTAAAAATATTATATGTAATAGATATACCGGAGAAAAAAAATACGGCAATTTCACTTTTGAAATTGCCGTATCTTTTTTCTTCGATTGAGTGTGTGTGCATAGGCGTGTGAATTAAAGTCAACTTACTTTTTTTACGAGTTAGTTAAATTTGGGTGATTTTGGCTTAACAGAACTACAATACAAAAGAATCCAATATAAATTATATAAAATATTTAATTTCACACCATATCTAATACAGAGGTGAGTAGAAGTTTCAATTGAGTACTAAAAGCTTGCGTAATAAAAATGTAAAAAACACACATTAATAACCACAGTCCACAGCGTTTTTATTTGCTTATTTGGTGTCAATGCCTATCATTCAATTTGTCGGTTCTTAGTGCTACTTTCCATTACATTTCATATTTCCATTTATTTCGCTTTTTATACTAACATTCCAATAACAGTTTCACTACAGTTCATTCTTATGTCGAGTCTAATAGTTTTTTATGGTACACGGTAGTGAACGGTTGTAATAGAACAAACACACTTTCTTTATTTTTTGAAAACCTACGTTACTGAACAATATCTTACAAATATACTTAAATATTTTAATTTGTATTTCTTACTTGAAAGTTATTTTTTTAAAAGTTGTTTATTATATAAATAAAATAGTCACATAACATCAAAAATAACAAAACATTAATATAAAAATAACATCGATATTATGTTTTAAGAGTAACCTTCCAATCGCTATTGTTAATTTAAAAACTAAGATTAATTATTCATTATTTTAATTTAACTATATCAAAGAGATACATCATTAGTAACAATGAATAATCTTTAAGCAAGTTCACAGGGGTTCATGGCATCATTACCATGGTTCGCTGGAGACGCGGATCCGAAGAACGGTCGAGGTAAGATACTCGTAGTTCATTCTACTTATTTATTTTTTATGTTGCCGCTGATAGCGTTTTAACTATAGTCAGGTTCTGAAATGCACTACAAAATTTTGTTTGTACCTTGTACAATGTAAACTTGTATGTAAATATTTTGTTAATATCAAAAGTCAATGTGAATCTAGAAATGTACACAATAGTCAATATTCATAAACTTATTGTAACCAAAGCTTTACAGAGCTACGTATTAATTGTTTATGGATATATATATATATATACTAGCGGACCCGACAGACTTCGTTCTGTCAAAAAGATTTATACAGTGGCAGTTTCTTGTTCCTAATTATTTTATAGACAATGTCGCATAGCCAAACAAATCGCAAAAAAAGTCTAAATGACCTATTACATTTTGTGGCTATTCAATTTTGGAACGTGACATTAAATCCTCCAACGATGTATTCTGTGCTCCAACGCACGCACGCACACTGTTTTGATAGATATGATTGAATTTCAACTATATGTAGCGTTAATAAAGCGCAAATTGACTCTTTGATGTTAGGAACACACCTTCATTGCTTAGACAACAGTGAGTGCTTGCAATATGAACTTTATACAATAACAATAAAGCTCAATTCGACTGTACGTTTTAGTTAGAAAACGTTTGCATGGGAAAATAAAAGGGCTGTTTTTAGGGTATTTCCGATAATTATTCGAATTTTCCTCATTGTAAAAACCCTCCTTGAACTTCAACGAACATTAACAAAAAAGTATTGGCCAAATTGGTCCAGGCGTTGTTGAGTTATGAGCTTACCAACACATTTTGCGATTCATTTTTATATATAAGATACATATATGTATATATGGCTTGTGTTTGGAGCTTTATCATCTCATAAACTCTGAAGCATTCATTATTTTTACGATACATACAAGTCTTGAGAAACATAGAATAAGTCTTTTGTCAGGATGTAGGCAATACGTTAATAGACGGTATTAAAAGCACATAGTTACAAAACGTATACTTAAGGGTTCAGGAAAGCAGCAGGTATCCGGTGGGTAATTACTTGTTTACGCAATGTATGAAGTTGGCAATTTACGGAGCTCTCGCGTGACAACCGAACAAAGTTCGTGTCTATGTTTAATTAAGTGTGTACCGACAATATGTGTATTTTTTATCAATATCTATTAAATGCTGCACACAAGTTATTAATTTCACACTTTTTCACTTTTATTTCTGCTCTTTTAAACAAGATCGTTCGTTTAAGCTTTCTAAACACACCAGCTCGTAGTTATGTGATTAACAAAAAGTATATACTTTTCATTGTTTTGAATGACAAATCGAATAGAAGTATAGCATAGACCAAATAAATATAACAAACTAAGTATGTGATAACAAGAATAAAGTAACAGTAAGCGGCAACTGTAATTTAATGCATTTAATGCAAACATTTAATGTAGAAGGTAATAATTCAACAAAAAAATAAAAATTGTAATAACCATTATAATAAGCTTCATTAATCTCATTTCATTGCGTATACGGTTTGATCTAAGTTAACACAGTTGTTACTAGTGCGGTAGGTAGTTGTCATTTCTGCTGTTATTTGTATTTATACAAATATTTGTAATGCACCGACTACTCATATGTATTATTATTTTTATATAACTACCTACTTGTAACAGCAAACCTTTATTATATGCAAAATAAACTATTTCATTTCAAATAGAAGTCTGTCAGACTAAAGGCGAGTGTGGACCAAGCAACTGTAAACAAATACCTACTTGCATTCTCAGTATTTTCGCGAACCGCGAGTCTGCACCAGGCAAGCGCGCGCGTGAAGTTATGATATTTCTAACTCCATATTGTGTGTTTGCACACCATATTTAATCCACCCGTTGAATATGGCTCATTATGCAATGTAAATATGAACCGCGCGGTACCGCAAACATGCAGACGATAAACCTCAAGCATCCGCATCCACCTCCGGATATTAAAGTTTGGTTCAGCAGACAAGGTTTAGTCAGTGGCATAGATTCTATGTCAGCTAATCTCCTTTAAACAGAACCTATCCTATCAAACGCTTATATTATTAAATCCTAGTATCCTAAATAGTGTGATATATATTATAGTCGAAAAGATTCACGGAAGAGAAGATCCAAACAATGCTGCCAACCGCAGCTAGGCCGGTCACAGAATAACCAATCTGAATTGTAAAGTTTCAATAAAATCTATTTAATAGTTTTTACGGGAGAACTCCACGTCTTCAATTGAAACAATTTACAAACTTTCACGTATATAATAGTAGGATTTGATATTGTGATCCTGTATAATCAGAGAGCTCAAATAAACAATTAAATAAATTCTTGTGTGGGATGCTAGCTGCATAATCCAGTTAGTCACGGCACTCATAATGTAGTATTTGTTTATAAACAAAACCATATTAGCTTGTGTTATGGGCAGTTGTTTATATTTGCAAACTATTATTGAGAGTTGCTAGTACTCTTGGTAAGACTTCTTGGAATCAAAAGGTCAAATACCTTTAATTGCAAAAGTTTATTTAGTAGCTTAGATTATCTCAATAGTTTTATGTTTGTAATTTATATAAATTTTATGAATATGTCTGTTATTCTTTTGTAATCGTGATTAAGCATTTTAATAATTATTGGACATTAGATTAATGTAGGGTCGATAGGGCTGTTCCCTATAGGGAACGCTCTTCCCTGGCCTTCAAACTTTATTATATGTTATTCAATTAATGTGCTATTTTCATTATGAATTTTATTTATCTAACGATCTAATTGGAGGAAAGCATCCTAAAAAAATCTGCCTTAACATGGATTAACTAAGCCCCAAACACACAAGAGAAAAGGCTTGAGACATTCGGTGGAGAGGATACATGAGCAGATGAGATCAATACATGAAAAAAATGTATTTGTGCCATACGATTTTATTTTAAAATGCAACATTTTTTTTTTTACTTTTTCTACCAAAGTATCAAAATACTTGGCAACAGAAATAATGTATGTGCAAAATGATAAATATTTTGACTTGTCACACAAAATACTTTAGGTAGATTATAAAAGTACTGTTTACTTTCCCAAATTAGTACTTGTTAAGTTTCTTAGGTAGCACGAAAGCAAATGTCTGACCAATGTTACTAACAAGAGTCTATAATAGACATTTGGAAACTAACAATCTGCGTACTGTATTGGGGTTGTGACATTATCGTACATCACACAAGTGCTCATTAGATATCCTTTGCCGTATAATTATGTGTAGTATTTTAGTTTAATTATGTATGTTATTAGTAGCAAATATTTTTTTTATGTTCTATGTCTCTGTAACTAGAAATTAGGTACTATTATTTCCTACTAACGCTATATTACTTTAAGTATTTTATTTAGTAGAAACTGTTTACTATCATTACTCAAATTTCTTCCGCTGCAGTTAAGTTTCACTTCTCAGAGCTAACAGCAAGCATTACTATTTCAAATGAAACTCTAATAGCTCAATAATACGCTATAGAGTTCAATTTGCATGAAAGGAGAAATGAATGCCTAACTGACGGTAAGTTCGTAGATGACTGCTTTATTCGCCATTTTAGTAGCAGGTGCCTCGTATCCTATGTGTATATTTCAAAGTTTTTGCCTAGCTTTCCGCCCATACGTTCACAGGATTTATTCCACAGGAAAGAATGTATACGTATTTAATCTAAGTTTTTTATGCTTTATAACTAAATAATATAATTTAATATTCCGAACAACAAGCAAATGTATTACTTGAAATTTGGTGAATAAATATTTATAATAAAAATTATATAAAGAAGATATTAGTACAGATAGATGGACTTACTTTGCGTTCATTAACAAAAAGCCGAGAGGAGTCTGAGTTGTCATAACAAGGATTAGGGGCCGTTTCCTACTTCGCTGGCCCAGTGCGGATCAATGAGGAGCTCCAGAATATTTGTTTGGGTGGCAGAGTGCATCGCGAACAAAAGAGTTTGAGTCGCGTCGTTCTTTAACACACCTTACCTGAGTTAGAAACTTTAAACTTATCTCTATATTGAAAGTAACGATGGTATATTCCTTTAGACACGTTTATTTGTAAAATTGTCGTTCTCCGACTTAAACTACCAACCCCCTTTTTACCTTTTTTGCAAATGAATTTGCTAAAATCCTTCCTTAGCGGACTTCGATGTTATAATAACTGTTAATTTACTACAGTATGATTGGAGTTGTAAGTAGAGATCATGTAAAAGCAAAAAAATTTGTCAGTAATGACTACTTTTTACTACGTGCGTTTGTACGTACACATAGTTCGGACGTTAGTACCAATAATTATGTAATTAATTCGCAATCAATGTATTTGATATTACAAACCCTTTCGATAAAAATGTAGTGTTGTGTGTCACTAAAAGAAAGAACAAATAACATACAAACAATACAATAATGATTACCAACTGACGCTTAATACCAGATCATAATTAATTATTAAACTTATATAAATTTATTTGTTAAAGATTTCAAAAAGTAACTACCAATATGCGACACCAAAAATTTCAACAGTCCAGTCATATAAATACTATAAACTATAAAAATGATTACTTTGATGGCTAAGCAAATTACTAAAACAGCTCATAGAATTCGCATAGTAATTATGGTCAGTGCCCTTGGCCGCCGGAGTATGAAATTAAAACTTAACTTTTTCACGCTTACAAAGTCTCTCTATGAAGCAAAAATAAAAATAATACGTCAATTCGTTTCATGTTCCAGAAAATACATATACTTTGTAGGGTTCTTTCATCATAGTATAAATAATTTTAATAAATAAATAAAAAAAAACCAACAATATGTAATGAACCATACGATTCACTCGTGGCTAGATTAGACAATAATGACATAAAAATGAACAAGTGACAGTTTTATTTTAGTCACGAAAGGAGTATGCCCATTCGTAGTATCACCTTTACTCGTCCTTGTGCCTTAACCAAACTAATACCAAAAAATAAGTAACAATTTTTAACAAAACTCTGCATATACCAAGCCGAAACTTCGCCGGAGATAAATCCACATAATAATTAGTAATTATTTCACTTCCGTTTCATTCGCCGTGTATTTTATTGATGATATTCTAATTTCATTGATAAATAGTCTCTTCGGTATTGCCATATATTAACGATCGGATCGATTGGTCAAAAATATATTCGATACATTACACTGTCCTCTCGTGAAAGGGTAAAAGGATACCAAAACAATTAATTTTCTTTAGTCTTTTTTGCCTTTCTCTAATATTTAGTCATTATTCTGCGTTTAAGAGTTTCTTTATACAGATAGCTAATATCAATGTTGCTAAAACAATTATTTTTAAATTAATTAATTATTTTATATGAATTATTGGATAGTTGTAATATTTATTGGATAAATAGACTTAATCATTTTATAGTTTTAATCTTCTACAATTAAATAGGTATTATCAAAAATGATGATAGGAGAAATTCGTAACTTGAAAGTCTTTGGTGTTTAATTTCTATTTTACCCATCGAAATAGAGTCAAATAGTTTTTAATAATTGAATATATAGTTAAAAATCTACAATATATCATAAAAAATCATTATGTACAAAATCATTTTTGGCGATACTAAAGTCCATACTACAATGGGCATTCTCCTTTTCACTAATTTACTTATTACGTCCCGATTTCAAACAAATGAAAACCATACAATAATTGTCGTTCTCCCGGATGTTTTTTATTCACATGAGTGAACGAACTGCCTCTTTATAGTAATTGCAACTGTTATAAGTGAGAAGTGAACACTAAAATTATATGAAAGATGTAAACATTAATACTCTTAGAACTGAATTTTAAATTAAACTTCGCATTGCTACAATGCACTTTAACATTTTAAGGAAAAGTGCTATCTCTTTCTAAGTGACAATTTTCGAGAAATTATACTTTTATCCTTCGTAAGGTCAAATTCGCAGGGCAAAATCGCCTTGGCATTTATTTATAATATCGAATTATATCACAATGTGAATATACCTCCAAAACTTGAGCAACTACAATTAATTTTTTTTTATAAATTTATATAAAATTTGACATACTGTCATAAGTCATAACATACACTCATGAACATTTAATTGGGTGAAGTGGAATTTATTTTTCTATTTATAATATTTTGAATATTAAGACTTATTGGTGATTGGGCACGATTTGTATGGTTTGACATCTAGAACCAAAATAAGAGCATACGTTATCTAATTGTATCATAACATGTCCAGCAAAAGTAACTTCATTTTATATTAGGATACTATACCATTTCATTGGAGACAAGAGAGACATAGCTACGCAAACACGTCTAGTACTAAGTCTCTCCGAAGTAATAAACTACGTTGTTATTCGGAAAGCAATAATAATTGGTAACTGGAGAAAACTTTTGCTGCTCTGCTTTAATAATTACTAAGCTGCTGAGAGCAAAACACAGCCACGGCAACAGCTAACGGTACGAGGCGGTGTGCCATTAAAATTGTGTTTTTTGCTAGTCGAGACAATAGGGATGGTCCCGTTTTATGTGTGGGAGTCTCGAAAACGAGAACACGCCGATTCTGAACACCATCCTGTGCATGACACTATGCATTATAAACAAAGGTACCTAACGGGCCGGATCTGAGGCACACGCAGTTTATAAATCAAAGATGTTATGTACGACATATATGAAAACTTTTTCTGTGTTCATATGTCAGGAAATTTATTCCTGAATGTAAATAAGTAGCGACACGACGTTCCCTTATTCTTATCTGGCGATGATGAGAAATTCCACCTATATTAATTATTTCAGAAATCACTCACTCTTATCTTCCTCTGTCATATATTTTCATATGAAAAATGTACAGGCTATACAAAGCTACATACTTATATATTTCTGATATATTCGTTATAAACAAAAGTAATATGCGCCTAAACAAGTGGGACAAATTAATGATTAAATTTGGCATTAAAGCTAATAGTATGTTCAATCGATAGCTCTCTGCCCACAATACGCTTACCTTAACAATTATTGCCAAAATTGATGTGTTATAGAAGATTTGGCAACGGATTAAACATAAGAAAGCTTAAGATTTTAAACTTTCGCGTTGCATTGTACATATAAGTTATATTCTCGGGACGTAACACGAGGTATATGATGTAGTATGTAAGTACTACTTACTGCTCGACATTTCGGCTAGGTTGGACTAGCCGTAGTCACAAGCTGACTGGCGCGCGGCGTCGTCTGCTCGGGCGGGCTCATGGTTCTTCTTCTACCCACATATTATTAGTATTAATGTCACTTCGGCATACCACACTGACGGTATCAGGGTTTGTTTTTGATTTTGACGGCACAGTACGCGGTGTACATTTGTTTATCACTGGATTCCACGCTGATGATAATTTGAATCCATCATGCCGATTGAAATTCTTGTTTCTTTATCTCAATCGCTTCACGAACTATTCTTGTATGATAGTAACGATCATTCGAAAGGATTTTTGGATCATGTAACTACGATATAATATACGTCGCGTTACGTCCCGAGAATAAAACTTATAAGAAAGCTTGCTAAAGTGTAGAAGTATTTACATCTAAAGGCTCGATTTACTTCCGTTCTGATCAATCAACTGAGCAAGACAATTGGTCACGAAACTACAGATTCCCTAGAAAAATATTAGTAACAAACAAGCTACTTTTTTCCTTGCAAATTAAATAAATTATTTTTGATGCTAAGTATCGACATCCCTATATCGTTGTACGAGAAACACAGCAACCAATCTGTCAACAGTTCGCAGGCGAGACTTTTGTTTGAATAGCTAATTAGGGGTGTCATTTGAATGCGTTTCTTTTCATTTAGAAAACAGTTAAATCGGAAAATTTCGTTTTCAGTGTTACACCAACGCCTATTAAACGCCTAGATGACTCATTAAACGTCCACCTAATATTATCTTACCTCATTAACCATTATATTCGACAGCCCTGAAACATAGGTACTGTATTTATGTAGAAGATTTATAGTTTTATTTTAATTGAATGCACAAACATTAGAATATATCCATTTTTTATTGTATATTAGGTACTATTAAAAGTTATAAAATATATATATTACAAGTATTATAAAATAGAGTTCCGTGCCTCAAACAGAAAAACAGAGCCCCTATAAGAGCACTTTGATATCCGAAATATCTAACACTCTTTCAAAAACTATATCTTGCAAAAATTCTTACAACAATACATTAATAACAACAGTTTTGGAGCAGTGGCCGAATGATCGGTCACTGCGCAGCAGATCGTAGGTTTGATTCCGCATAGAAAAAATATTTTGTATGACCTGCAAAAAGGTTCGATTTCCGGAAAAATGTTCATTGTTTTTCATCACACACAAAAAATTATAATCTACTTTGCACAACTCGCCGATAATTATACATATGCGAACACGTGCGACAATTTTTACAATAAGTTATAAGAATAGTGATTAAATGTGCATCGCGTATTATATTGATTCTGGCATAATAAGAACGAATAATTAGATAATTCGAATAAATTTCATCTGAGGCCGACGGACGGATGAAACTCCTTGTTATTAACACCCTTTTTTTTTTTTTTTTTTTTTTTTTTTTTTTTTTTTTTTTTTTTTGTTTCCCTGAGGAAAATGCGCGCACAGATCCGTAATTCGAGCTGCGCACGCCAGGCCGCCACAATCCGTCGGTGCCACTCCCGCTTAGGCACTTCGTGCGCGGGTTCCAGGGCGCTCCCCCCATCGCCCTCTCGGCCGACACGCCGCGACGCATACGTCGCCGCGTACATGTCGGCCAGGATGTCGAATGGGGGGAGCGTCCCAGAACCGTCGCCGCCTCGTACGAGATTGTACGGTAGCCTCGCACGATCCGTATGGCCATTATCCGCTGCAGGCTCCGTAGCAGAGCTCTGCAGCGGGGGGACCTCGCGCAGTCTTGCGACCACACGGGAGCCCCATACATGGCCACGGATCGCACGACGTTGTTATTAACACCCTACCCTTATTATTAACAAATTTTACTGTTTTTAAATAATAAACAATGTTCCGTACATTGCAAAACGCTGCAAAATTAATACACTTTACAAAACAATGAAAACAACCTAATTCCAAATTTGCAGCGTGTTACAAATGTTTTTACCCTTGTTATTAACAAATTTTACTGTTTTTTAATAATAAAAAATGTTCCGTACATTGCAAAACGCTGCAAAATTAATACACTTTACAAAACAATGAAAACAACCTAATTCCAAATTTGCAGCGTGTTACAAATGTTTTTACCCCTGTTATTAACAAAATTTACTGTTTTTAAATAATAAACAATGTTCCGTACATTGCAAAACGCTGCAAAATTAATACACTTTACAAAACAATGAAAACAACCTAATTCCAAATTTGCAGCGTGTTACAAATGTTTTTACCCTTGTTATTAACAAATTTTACTGTTTTTTAATAATAAACAATGTTCCGTACATTGCAAAACGCTGCAAAATTAATACACGTTACAAAACAATGAGAACAACCTATATAATTCTAAGTTTGCAGCGTGTTACAAATTTTTTTGACAATGTTAGGAACAAAAATCACTTTTCATCCCTTTCAACCCTTTCCGTACACCCCAGAGCGCTGCAAAATCACACGGTAAGGTATTTCACCTTCCTTAATGACTCCTCAAAATTTTAGCGAGTTACTAATTTCTTTCGGGTTTCAGGCTTTAATGACTGGCCTAAAAAGGTTTCGTCTCATTCCGGGAAGCAAAGAGCTTATAAATTATAGTGTGTCGCTGAGCGAACTGGCAAAACGATATATTAAATAGTGTGAAGGATTGCATTTTTAAATATATCATGAGATGTGATATATATTTTATTCCATTAATGTATATGTATTAAAATTCAAATCATAGTTTTAGAGATCACAATAATAAAAAATATTCTTAGAGATATTATATTCCCTTACATTTTATAGAATATTGTCAACTTCTTTACAAAGTGGTAATACGCTGTGTACAGCGTTGTGCAATACAGAAATAAAACATAGTGATTGCAAACGGTGGTTTGGGAAAGCAATCGCTTCGTGCATTTGTACTTGACCCTAACAGGCAGGCACCAGCCCCTGTGTATTTACGTAACACTAAAGCGAATTATATTTAAAGTGTCACTGAAGAAGTAATAACAAAATATCTCTTCTTAGTAAAATTTGCATACTAGTCATTTTAAGTTTATTATTTTTATTTTTTATATTCCTTACACTTACATTAGCCTAGCCCAAAGTAAGTTCTGTAAAGCTTGTGTAATGCGATCCAGGGCAACGGATAGACATACATATTATATACATGTATAAATATTTTTGATTGGAATATATGTATATTAACAACCATAACTATGATGTAAATGCTCATATTCATCTCACAAACATCTGTCCCCAGCGAGATTCGAAACTGGGACCTCAGAGATGGTGACACTTTTCAACCGATGTACTAACCACTAGACTACAGAAGTCGTCAGACATAGGTGCATCGAAATAACTGATATGAGAATTAAGACAAGCTAAAACTGTAAATAGGTTTGAAGCACTGACAAAAAATATTATAGTCGCTTTCACACAATTAAGCCGTAATTTTTGTATATGTTTGTCAGTGTATATATATATATATATATATATATATATACAATCATATACAAAAATTACGGACCACTTCAACCCTAAGGTTTTCTCGGAGAGACATTTTTAAGATAAATATCTAAAATTATTCGAAGAATTCAAACAAAATTGTGATATATTTTTTAACATATCAGCTCGATATAAACATTATTGCACACATTTTATTTATTATATTTAAAACCAAAGTTGAATAATCAAATGATTTAAGATACATTTTAAACACCTTTTGTTATTAATTAACCAACTTCAAAAAAAGATGATAGTCTATTTGTCTGTGTGTCTATGCGATTCTAAATACTGGATTCGTCCTAAATCTTTTTCTTTGTAGTATTTAATGACATATTCTATTCAACTTCAGACCGCCAATATCAAGATGGTTTTTATCAGTTTATCTCGGCTGAAGGGCCGGGACAGTTAGCGTGTCGCTAAGGCGCAGATAATGTGCAACCTTGCATTCCTTTTTCAATACGCTGATAAGACTATAAAACTTAGAAGAACGTGCTAAACAGCCGTCGATGTGTTTCGTAGACTAACATAGCCCTATAAATATAATAAAATTAAAGAACACTGTGCGATATTGTGATTAGTGACTGAAGTCTGACTTGTTGGCATTAAAAGTGCGCAAAAGGGTACTTCTCGTCGTTCTGTCAAAACATGTATAGTCAAAAAAGGCTGAGTAGGTTTCTTGTAGAACGCAAGAAAAATCTGCGCCATTGTAATTTGTAAAAATACCCTTACAAAAATTTTCATCACCCACTCAATTTTAATATCACAAACTAATTTGACAACCGATTGACGAGAAAATAAGTAAATATAATAAACATTCATATAAGAATAATAGATACCAAATTCAAAAATTTTGTTTATTTTTAATTGTAATGTATTTATGGCTGATTTAAAGTATTTATATTTTATCCGTACTAATATTTACGTCCGTACGAACTATAACCAAACTTTTCTAAACAAACTTTACGAAACTTATAAATAGATAAGTATTAAGCTAACCAATAATTTCATAGTCAAAACAAGAAAAGTAGCATTATATAAAATTCTGAAGAAAATTATGAGTTATTCTCCGAAGTGATAAACAAATGCAAGGTTGGATCTAAATATAATAACTTCTATAGTTAATTTAGTTTAATTGTAAAATACAATCAAATCATAGACAAAAATTTGATGTAAGTCTGAAGGCAGCTATTTTGCAAATATTAATAATACTTGTGTACGTTTCATGTCAGAAGTACTCATAGGTACGATAAATTTGTCTCCGTTATATAACGTATCTGTGCATTATGATTCCATTCGAATGTAACAAAGTAATACAAGTCACTTATTAAAAGTGCTTGAAGCCTTTAACCATGGATAAGGTGTTAGGAATCAACATCTCCATTACGGTCACGTACTGCACGATCAAACGGCATCGCTAATTTATTCGTTTGACCCCATCGCCTGCGTCGTGTCTCACACTGTTATTACTTAAACATTATACTTGTTACCTCACAGGAGGTGGAGAACCTCCGTACTTTCCAAAGGTACAGTTTTAACTATAGACGAAACGTTAGAGGTAAGAAAAGGAACTAAAAAAGGAAGGTCATAGGCACAACTGTATTTTTTTTTAATATTAAAATCTGTCGCATTAATATTTCTTTATTTATTGTTTGTTTTTGCTCGACAAGTCCTTCAGTATTTAATAAACATAATCATTAACAAATAAATTTTTGTTGAAAGTTTCTGGCATCCATATGGCAAAACCATACTTTATAAAACCTGACAATAGCGTGGATTAGCTTGTACATACTCTTCATTCAAATCATAAGCAAATGAAATGAAAAGCATGTTTGCCATAATCAGGTCAATCGAAAGTTCCCCAAAGGTACTGAAGAAAACCTCAGCATTCATCCGTACTCACGCTTAGCCTCAATGTGACTAATGATTATTTAATACGTCGCTTTGACAATGCCATGACTAGGGTTGCCGTTTTTATGTATGAAGATGTACATTATCTTAAACGTAAATTCTGTCAATATAAAAATAAACATGTACTTAAACCTTTTTGATATTCAGTTTCTATTATCTACATAAGACTCGTTATAATAACGAATAAATATAATAGGTTTTAGAACCTATACTCGTTTAAGAACTGTAAAGAATGTAAGTAGTTGAAAATTAACACTGTCAACGACACTGTTTGTACGCTAGCTACCTGAGTTATTTCCCTCCGATTTATATAACGTTTAATTGTAAAAAAAATATCTGCAGTAGCTACTTTCTAATCTAGACCATGTACTAATTAATTAATTATCATTGTTTCATTAAACCAAATAATTTTTTTATATATCATATTATGTACAGAAATTTCAAACAAAATTAAATCGCGCAAAATAAAATATTTCTACTTACTCTATCCAAACGAAGCCAGGCAACCATGATTATATTTATTAAATACTGGATGACCCAGCAAGCAAAAACAAAATATAACCTGTCAGATGTGAAGAATGGTGGAATTCTGAACCTTATTAAATAATGGCCAAAAGTGGCAACCCTCGCTTTGCTATTGTCGAGAACATGACAAGTCTCATGTCCACCGTTGAAACATGACAAAACAGCAAAATAACGGTTAAGATATGAAAATAATTGTGTAATGCGTACCTCAGTCGTATTATTTGGATTAGTATTACCATATTTATTGTTACGCTTATATGTCTCTATTACATTCGTGAAGTACAACAATAAACGCATATTTTGGGAGAAAATGAAGAATCAATGTATCTTGGTTGTTTTCTTGTTTATTTATTTATTATCTCTCAGACGAAATTGACAGTTACAAATCTAAAAATCTAATAATCTAAAGTTTGCTATTTACGCTCATGTACGCTATTTGTATGCGAACACTTTATCAATATTTATTGGTTTTGTAGACAGTGCACTACCTACGAATATGTTCGAAGTACTTGTCAAATCGATGAATCAATTCATTACATCAGATTGCTTCCAAAAGAACAAATATGCACA
Organism: Scirpophaga incertulas; assembly: GCA_036419045.1. NCBI lineage: Eukaryota > Metazoa > Arthropoda > Insecta > Lepidoptera > Crambidae > Scirpophaga > Scirpophaga incertulas. Next base: position 10,100,210 of record CM071626.1, on the reverse strand, counting down.
AGAGCCATTATGGTCCAACTATTTCAATAAAAGTAGCGCACACTAAAGCCGACTGCAAATTTTGGATATCTATATTGATATTTGCATGCATCACTTTTATTTGTAGATAAAATAAACAGACTGAGTAGATTACTCCATGCTGGATATAATGTTCCAAAAAATTTACAAAAACATATGAATACGAATAAAGGGAGCTCTTAATTAATAGCATGTTCAGTTGCAATTCCGTATGAAGAAATTGTTAAAAAGTTAATTTGTCTTTAGATTAAAAAGAAAAAAAGAAATGTCAATTTATAAAAAAATTATTGAAATATGGATTTAAATTTTATTGGTGATAGTGAATTTGAAAAATGTTTTATGTAGTTTTGTAAATAATGATATATTTATTTTGTGAAAAGTTGTTATGTTTACATTTATCTGAATCCCAACATGAGAATTATGTTAGAAACCAGCCCGCACTACCGCCTAATACCATGTTCTCACACTTACAAGATGCCGTATTTTCAGATAGGCCCAGGAAACAATAGTAACTACCTACTATCTTCTTGTCAGATCTTGTACTATCACACAATAGTAACAGTGGTAAACTTCCGTCGAGATTTAGTATCTTAACTTAGTTATTGAATCTAGGGGTGTATCAAAGTACACTTAGGCTAACCAGCCTAATTGGGTCATTGTTTACTAAAGATCTTATAATACTGTCAAATACAATATCAACTTTTTTATTACTAATTTTATGGCAGAGGTAACCCCGACTTAATCCTCCGACAAAATTTGCCAATGCTAAAGATACGAGGTAGATATCTGTGGATATCTATTGAAATTCCATTTTAAAATTATAAGCGCTTAATAATTTCAAACAAAAAAGGCACTTACGCTACATTTTTTCATATTACCCATTAACATTTAGCAATGTTAGCTAAATTTATGCAAAGGTTCTGATCAAAAGACTGATGAATTAAACTGATAAGGTTTTTTTTGTTATTGAAATTGTTGTTTTTACAAATGGAAAGGGTACATTCCATATGAACCTCTTTCCATATGTAAATACCAGATAATGCTTAATTCCTTACGATGGATAGTTGTAATGTATTTGGCGAAAAACCTAAGTCTGTTAGCCCCAGAGCCTAAGGTTCCGGAAGAAGGTTTAGACATAATTAAAAATGATTGACAGAAGCTGAAGAGTCTACTTTAATCTATATCGCTCGGTATATCTTACCTTATACACCTAGTAAATAAGCTTGGATTAATTTAGTTAGCGAAGCGCTTCTCGAAAAGTTTCATCTTCTTTTTAATGACATACGTTAACAGGAGCAGATAACATTTACAGCATCTCCTTGATATAGTTTGGCAGATGAACGATGAATTAGTCACGCATCATTTCAAGGCTTTGTGACGGAATAAAGTCACAAGGCCCTTCAAACCGGAGAGTTTCAGCTAGTCAGTATAACTACGAACTCCGCTGTACAATTAAGGTCACCATTGAACTATTTTAATATTATAAAAGAGTATCACAATTTTCTCAACTTGCTACTTGATATCTTATATTGATTAAAATCTATCAAGTTGTTAAAAGAGTAATATGTTCTTACGCGATACTTTAGTGAAATCGTTTGCTGAACTTCAAAACATTTGAATTTTATTCAAATGTCCATTACATGCGTACTCTCAAATGACACAATGACTTCACAAATCTCTATTCATCTAAGAAATTCTATAATAATGAAGTTATAATCTCGTTATGACACGCAACGTCTAGAATAAATAAAAGTTAATGTCATAAGTCACGAATATATTCGTGGGTTCGTTACAGATTTTTTCCCTCGGGTATTTTGCTGCCACGAAGCACAAACGACAAATAATAAAATTAAAACTATGGATGAATGAAATAATCTATTGAAAAATGTCGACTTTTTGGGAAGCCAATATTTAGAGGTTGATCAAAAGTGTTCTTTTTATTATTTATTAAATTCCACTTTCTGCCAATATCGTTAAATAAAATCGTTTCTTGTCAAAATATTGAATCTTCAAAGTTTGCGACGGTAATTTTGTAAGCCTTCGACATTGATCGCCAATCGTAATCGTATTCGATGATTTGATTGGGAAAATTCGAATTACTTGCATCGGTTATAGGAATCTGATTAAAGTAACAAATATGCCACGGTCAGGCAGACGATGAAGTTTAAAGATGCTGAATATATAAAATAGTAGGCAGAATCGTCAAATCGACTCGATTGCGATTGTCGAATTAATTATAAAATCACCCTGCGGTTATCATCAACACATAACATCTTATTTCGAAGTTACAACACGATTTAAGTCATTTATATAGTCACCAATTTTTTTGTTTCGTCTCAATCAATAATATTAGAACTAGTTAAATATTTATAAAAACATAGAAAAGAAGTTATGAAGAACGGATTTAAATATGATATCCTATTATTTAAATAAAATATCCATATTGAACTCCTTACTTACGCAGTTTACAACTATTAATAGACGTAATTGTCAAATAGTTAAGTTATATAACTGTCAACAGTAGAATGATCAAGAAGTTTGGACATTGATTTCACCTGTTTGAGGTTTGTTTGTACTCGTTACTATATTATTTAAGATTGAAGATTGACATGGCTACTTATCAACTTTTACCTAAATGTCATTTCGGCAGAAATTCAAGTTCAACCCACGCTAAATGATTATAATAACTTTTTAAACCAACATTTAAGAACTATATTACTTTGTTGAACTATTGACGATTGACACTTTGACTTTAAAAAAGTTGATTGTTATTTACATGGAATCTTAATATCTTTAATATGTGTTTGATTATACTTAAACTTAATTTCGTTATTTTCAGTGTGGATCCAAAAACTTCTAGGTATAGATGTATAAAAAAGTGAAAATATACATTACAAAATGCAAATACATTAAGATATGTAAATAAAGCAAGGTACTTCTTTCGTCAATACATGTGTTTATTATAATTATGCTATACTTGACTCCCTTCAGAGGCGGGCTGTGAAAATCGTCGATGATCCCAATCTCACGGATAAATTTGAGTCGCTGGAGCAGCGGAGGGACTTTGGAGTCCTTTGTGTGTTCTATCGGCTCTTTAACGGGAAGTGCTCCGAGGAATTGTTTGACTTGGTACCAGCGGCACCATTCTATCACCGTACCACTCGACGCCGCAATAGACTTCACCCTTTCTACCTGGATCCGTTCCCGTCTAGTACGGTGCGTTTCCAGCGATCATTTCTTCCACGGACATGTATGCTGTGGAATGATCTTCCTGTTGCGGTGTTTCCCCCGCGCTATGACATGTCCCTCTTCAAACGAGGCTTAAAGAGAATATTCTCATCATGGTAGGCAGCGGCTTAGCTGTTTCCACTCCTGGAATTGCTTAAGTCCATGAGCAGCGGTTAACGCTTCACATCAGGTGTGCTGCTGCTCGTCTGCCACGTACGGCAACAAAAAATAAATACTATAACAGGCGTGTGTGGGACTCACCCGGCGGGAAGTAGGGCATACCCACTAAACCACCTCGATGTCCATACTGTCCTCACTTAGGACGATCTAGGTACTGGAAGCCCAATTTCTCCAGATCACTCTTGGATAACCCGGCCAGCTACGGGTCGGGTATTAACGCCTGTGGGGGATTACCGTGGATATAGAAGTAATCCCCAGATGAGGGAGCCTTTGCATACTCGCTTGAGGAGCCAAATAAGAACATAGGCCACACCTCGGGTGGTCATTGAGGACTATAAATGCTCGCCCTCTGCCATAGAGCCGTCTGCCTCGGATGAGAGCGGCGTAAGGATCGATTTCCCACTCCCTCTCCGCTGTTGCTAAGAAGACCTAGTTGAAATAAAATACCCCTCTTCTGCATTCAACATGAATGATAAACGCTACCGCAGGGGGGAAAAACAATGTTTCTAAAGAAATTCTTCCTTTCTTAAATTGGTGAATTTGTAATGAATGGAAAATACGATTGGTATTACCAAGTCCAGGGACAGTACAAAAAGGTATATTTGCATTTTTGCAGTTTGGACTGGTCCGGTATTTTATACTTTCATTATATAGTATGATCGTAGCAAGTGGAGGGAGTGGTATCTGCCTACCCCATTAGGAACAAAGCGTGACATATATGTATATGTATGTATGTATAATGAAAGTATAAAGTAAGACTTAAACTGATAACTTTTGTTACCTAAGTTGATACGTTTTTACTAGGAATATCTCCTCACAGAAATAGTTGACTCTCAAAAATCTAAATCAAGGTCATTAAGGCATATAGTAATGTAATGTATTAAACCAGAACAAAAAAGAAACTGTCTTTTTTTACTTTTTCACACTAAAACCAATGGATCGATTTAATGTAAAATTGGCAAATAGATGAATCTGTTTTATGGTGATTTATACTCCTTTATAAATTGTAACCAGTTTCATCCTAATATAGGCCATATATTTAATATAAAACAAAAGCCGTAATTTGCCTAATAAGATAATAGGTAATAAAATAAAGTTTATTTTTAACAAATATCATCTGTCCCATTATAAGATCATCTTCATAAAATGTGTTTTTTCATATACGATAATATAGCGATAACGAATTATTTTATAAAAATTATGGGAAAAGTATCAAAAATGCTTAATCGTAGCGTCAACACAGTATTATTATTTAACGTGTGATGTTCCATAATTTGTCGGGACGCTTCGATATAGCTAATCTTGCAAAATAAGGAATTGTAATAAGGCTCTTAAGGGGATAACATGGTTGAAATCTCATAAACACTGTGTCTTTGAATAAATTTCTTGAGTAAACCGTTTGTTGAAGAGTTACAAAAAAAATATATGTTATTCTTAAGGATACATTAAATGAATCCTAATATTAATCAAAATTGTAACATCTTTAACTGACTCATGTAAAAAAAAATCACAATATTTCGTCTTTTTAAAACTTAATTACAATTTCTCTCTGAAACTGCTTATTAATAATCTATGAAATTTGCACCATAAGAAAGGTTTCGATCTTGACTACAATTTCAATTAAAAGAATTTTTATTTTCTTCTACGTTCTATTAAATAATAAAGAAAAACCGCAACGCCCTGGCAGCATGCTCGAAGTTACAATTTTAGTGTCAAACAGAGGACTGTACGTGCGTTACTTGTTTTTAAAAATTACAAAAATGAATTGATTTTAATGATTTGTTAAATCTGTTTGTAAATAGTGTGAATATTATATACCGTAACTCTCGCGAGATAATTTAAGTTGTAAATATATTTAAAGTGGTTTTCAATTTTATTTCATTGTCATAGAATAAATCAATTGGATAGCAATACCTAAATGTAAAAGCAAATCCAAAAATTTTTTTTTCAATATTTTATTTAACTTTTTTTAACATGATTTATATACAGACATACCAAATAGGCTATTTTCATTTTATAACATAAAAATGTGAAATAATTTTATTTATATAGTTTTGTACTGAACAACGCAAAAATATCATTTTTTCATAAAAACGTAAGATTAATTTTATATTTCTAATTTAAAATCGAAGTTATATGTATTTCACGTGACCGAAAACACTGACCGCCATGATTTTCTCGGTATGACGTCATAAGTACTAAAACAAAGTGTAACTATGTTTGTAAACAAATGAGCCAGATAACATAACAACCAATGTAAATAATAATCTCAATTTCTCGGTTATGTACATTTTTGTATTAAGAGTAGACTCATCAACAAAACTTTTGAACTAACATTAAGATAATCCCCACAAAGATATAAACGAGATTTTAGAGAGTATTTTGTTGAATTTTGTCCTGCGAGTTCTAACCAAACATATCTCATAGATTCGCTATTCGGAACCTTAATACACAATTTTTCTAATGCTTTGAAAGTAGAATTTTTGCAATTCAACGCTACACACCAACGATACGGATTATAGAAACTAATTTTTGTTCATAAGTAATCTTTCAACACAAACTTTTTCTCTTTTTTTCTTGATCTTTTTTTGAAGATCTTTTTTTCCTGCCTGCAGGATAAATATTTTGCAAGAATAAAAATAACACTTGACTATTGCATGTAAACGAAAATTTTGAAAAATTAGTAGAATAGCCTATTACAGCTATCTAGTACAAATAGTTTTTGAGGCCGCGGACAGACAGACATACATGACGAAAACTATAAGGGTTTCTTATTTACGGAACCCTAAAAGCACCTGCTAGGGCCTCCACTGCTGGCAGCCGAACTACCTCACTGAATAAAGAGGCTTATCTTTTGTGCTAAATGAAGACCTGGGACATATTTTTGAGTTATTCGTCTGAAACATAGAATATGATACGATCTAATAAAAAAACCTATGTTAATAAGTGATTAATTATTATTTATTACTAATTACTCAAGTACTTAATTGAAATGTGTACGTATATCACCAAAGTAAATAAGTATCATATAAATAGTATACAAATAAAAATAATTATAGGTCGCTCAGAGAACGAATAAAATAGGCAATAAATTTAACAACGTATCTGTATTCTTTCTTCATCTTAGACTAAAGCACACTATAGTGCGATTGTCGAGACAGATGTCGCTGACGCATTTGCCACTAAGCAAATCGTCGAGGTCATTGAGCCATGTAATTCCCTTAAAACCAGTACATTTAATTTGATCCTGGTTATTAATTGATTATTTACCTATGCCAGCTAATATTAATAACAAATATTTAGACTAAACCGTACACCGAATACCTTGATTTCGTCACAACATGGTAACGTTAATTGTGGTCCTTGAGAAGTTTTGCGATTTGCTGCGAATACTGTGACTGTGTAATACAGTGTATCCATTCATTGCTATAAAATAAATAAAATTTTACTAAAAATGAATAAGTCAGAGTTTTGTCACTCTATTATTGCATTGTATATTATGTAACTTATTCCGTTTCCAGATTCAAGCATGACAAACAAATGTAATTGCGGGTAACGTGTGTAATTTATGAAGTAGATTAAATCAATTGTATATCATTTTGTTGTCAATTTTATTTCACTGACGGTCGCGAACAATTTACTAGCATCGCAATTCAAAATTAACTCGACTCAACCACAACCAGAATTACAATTCTTGAATAAATTAATAAAAAAGATATCAACTGAAAAAAAAATATTTTTATGCATTTAGGCGAATGTATTTTATGCGTTAGGTTTGCTGGTAGTTTATTGTTTTACTCAAATAAAATGGGAAAACTACTGCTGGAACCGTTAAGTAATATAGAACAAAAATAAATATTATAATTTCCAACCTAGATAGACATTTTTGTAATATTTTATTATGTATAAAAGGGAAGGGTGGAAAGAAAAAACTATAGCGATATATAGATAATTTTATATAATATATTGACTTATTTATAATCCAACATATTTGATTAATGCCCTATGGACCTGAATTATACCCATATTATCACATTTTTATCTCCAAGACCTCGTGGTTTTCAAACTTTATAATTTCGTGTTTTTAATGACATTATAATTTTTATATAACTATTAATATGGGTAGTTTATGGCTTCAGCTATCGGATATTGACCAAACACGTTCTATGAATAAATGACGGACTTTTTGTTGGACTGGTAAACAATAGCATACGTATTGTTTAATAAACAATGCGCAACCAGCTATTCACATGTCGTTTAAAATTGTCGGCATTCAGAAATTACGAACTGCAACTATTATGTTATGGTCTATTCATCAAGACGGCCATAGGGCCGTCTCACAAATTTAATTATACAAATAGTTGTTTCATTAAAACTGTAAATCTGATGCAACTACTTATATAATATACTTAAAAAAAAGTGAATTGAATATGTTGTCTAGAAAATTTATAAAATAAACGTTATTTCAATTGTTTAATACAGAACTTCCTGCTAGCAAAGAATTATATTTACAAGTAAGTAGCAGCTGTACGCACCGTTAAATTTATTGACAGATATTTATCCATTTTCTGCTCTAGATAACCTTTTACCTCACCCCATAAAAGGATAATTTAAAATGTCATTTCTTCATTGCCGAAAGGTTTATCAATTTTTGTTTATCGGTTCCATATTTTATTATTACAAACTTTTGAATTAATATAATTATATTAATTTTTACATCAAAAAGAAAAATATTACATTTTTAAAACATAAGTTTTAATTTTATAAATGCTTTTAAAATACCTGCGAATGGTAGTGTCAAAAATACATATGCATTTAATGAAGATATTTATTTATTATTAATTAAGTGACTTCCGTTTCAGTCAGATTATAACCGCCATTTTTAGATATGTATGTGTGAGGCTCGACCAAGCTCTTGCACTTTTACTTCGCCGAATAAAAAGTTTTTCAAGCTTACTAAAATACATATACTACTAAAATACAAATAGATAATATACTGTTTGGAATATATTAAATCATGTAGAGAAAAGCTAGCCCAAGGATTCGTATTATTATAAACCTTTTATTTTATTCATCATTTTTTTGTCGAAGAAATTGAATAAAGTTTGGAACCACAATCAGATCAAAACGGGTAACTAATATTGTACCTATACCAGCAGATTTTACACCTATATTTTTTTCTATGCTAAGATAAAACTAATATATAATAATTTCAAATGCAAAAATAATGCAAAAATAAGTTGTGTATGCAAATTTAAGAGTTTCTAATTGTAGGAATATGCAAACGAATTATACAACTAAGTAGATGCTTAAATAAAAATAATATTTAAAGTTTCTTATGTTATTTTGATGCAAATGTCCACGTATTTTAATACGTTCTATATAATAAATTATTTTGTATTAAAAATATATATAATTAATCAATATACCTAAGTAAAAGTATGATCAATTCTAAAGATCATTTAAATATACTTTAAAACAAATGAACATTATATTATTAACCAGCTAAGAACCATTGCTTAAATGTGAAACTCATGTTGAGTTTACATTGTTATTTAGTTTTAAGTGAGAATCGATAGAGTTTAATTTAGAGAATATTAACGTCAGTGAAAATGTACTTTAATACTTAATTAACCCTTGGAATATTAATAATTGTAGGTACCTATAGTTTGATGAGCGAAAGAGAAAGTTTTGTTTGTCTATTACGCGTATGAAAATTTTGCTATTAAGTTATTCGTCACCAACTTGTTGACGTGGGTTTGTAGAATACAGTTTTACTCAAAAAATTTGCAATGACTGCTTCAATCTCTACATACGAGAAAACAATTATAAATCAACAAAATGTTTAACATTTGGCGTTAAAATATGAAATCGCTGTTTTGTATGGTGACTTCAAAGAATTTAGCTTATTCCATACTAACGTTTCCATTGTTCATTTATAATAACCAAGAGAGAAAACTTTTCGAATTTCATACACAGTATGTGTGTTTCATACACAGTAATAGACATTAAACTAAGTAATTACATAGTTTTGAAGACAATAAAATATGTTATCACAAAGTTGTAGTCAAATTCTGACGTAAGACTCTAATAGGATTAAAAAGCTTGTATGGCGCTTAAATTTTAAAAATTATAAAGTTTTAAATACAAGCGAAAAAACTGCAATTTCTTATGTCGTTACCAGTATCGACAGTTGTCGTAAAGCAAATCATCGCCTATCATTATCAAGGAACATCGTGCAAGTCAAATAAATAATTTTACTCTGGAAAAATTAACTGCAATATACATTGATGTTATATATCAAGGTGTAAATATTTTTAAGCGCTCTATATTCTAACAATCAAAAATATTGCTTATTAACATTATGACACCTAAAAGTAGTAGATTTATTACCTACTTAATATTTGAAATAAAAAAAAATTGATGTGTTCTTGCTATATAATAATAACATCGTTACGATATTAATTTTATATCTTTGTAACGAATTAGCTAAAACACAACAGGACCCGATATATTATTTTTTGCATGGAGATAGTTTGCAACTCTCGGCAGGGCATAAGATAATTTTTCTATGAAAACACATCTTATTCTTAAAAATAAAACATCTTAATACGAGCGAAGCCGCAGGCCAAAACCAGTTAGTAATATAGATTTAATGTTTATTGTATTTAAGCAGTTCAATGTACAGGCGCCAGCACATCAAACTGCCACAATACACTCTCACTCAAAAAACTGTATGTACGCGTTAAATGCGGTGGTGTTTTCGAGCCGGAACGCTCCGGTACGTCGTTCCGGTACGTCTTATTTCGACCGGAATGCGTTCCGGAACCAAAGATGATTTCTGATAACGAGGATTGGCTGATTAATTGAAAAAAAAATAAAAAGTATTGCTGAATTTTATTTTCTGACGATTTTTATATGTATATAAACAAGGGTGTGAACCAAACCCGAACCGGAACAAAAACCGGAATGAAACGGCTTGATTTTCCGAACCGTGATCCGGAGTCCGGTATGTTTTATTCTGCTGAATCGGAACTCTAACAATACGTGAACCGGTTTTTGAACCGGTTCAACGGGAATTAAACTTTATTTATAATAAACATTAGAAAAAAAAATATATATTTTTTTAAAAGTAAAGAATTCATACATATATTTTAATGCAAGCGGCCCACGGTAAGTTACCTACATTTGGAATATATACACAAAATGAGTTTCGTAATAATTTTCGTTTCCTTTCTTTTTTATGCTATATACAATGCCGATCTTGGCGACGGGCGAAAATTGGGGGAAATCCCCCCTCCTCCCCACGACAAATATGAGACATGACACCTAAAAAAAAAACGTCGCCCCATGTAAAAAAAATAGCACAACACCACTGGTTAATTGTAAGTTAAAAGTCGGATAAAAAAAACGGACAGGTTTGGATAACTTTATGTGTGCTTGTCCGTACTTGAACAGAAAAGAAATCAATTTCAAAAACATCTAATAGTGTAAGGGTCTTATAAGATCTATTACTACGTGCATATAAATTAAAGACAGCTAGGACAATATATTTTTTTCATGCGACCATAATATTTATATCGTACGATATTATATTATTACAGTAGAATCAGACATCGCAGTAATATATCGATTAAGCCCAATTAGCAAACCGGATCTAGAGTTAGTTGTGTTGAAACTAGGTATAAAAACAGTTCTAGCATTAACATGGCAATGTTTTGTCAGTGCACGATTCAATTTGGATGACCAAAGACGACCACTTTCACTGGTCCCCGCAATAAATTACACAGCTCAAGCAAGTGGTTTATGTAATTATTTAAAAATAACGTATCTTCTGTGATTTTTTTTTTAATAATTGAAGTTATAAAGTATTTAGTAACTAGTATCAAATAACTTATGTTCGAATCGCAATTAACAATTTAAATAAGGAATTCTTACTTACATCTAATACTTCTTCTTTAGTGATGATTGGGCATGGTTTCCTGGACGTTTCTTGCTTCGGCACAGATACCGGCTTTGATGTGTATCTGTTAGACAGCTTCCTCGCGAAATTGCTTTTGAAATCCTCACACCTCATTATGGACTCGACTGGTCTGGTGAACTCTTCATCAGGCCTTCGAGGGGACGCGTTAAGACCAGACATGAACATTGTAGTTTTAGTGGCGTAACATAAGTCATTATAAAAAACACAAGTTCATTGATGATGGCTATTGTTTATGTGTGAAATAATCAACAGCGTGCTATCGTGGTGGTGGCGACCGTATACGCTTGAAGTATTTATTGTACTGAGTTGCCTTCGCCAACTGTCATCATAAACCAGCGATAGAGCCACATCATATTTCAAATACGAGATGTTCTACAAAAATATAGATAGTAATAACTACATTGTATTAATCAAAATCGCATTAACATTGGAATTTGAAGATTTCTGAAACGAAGACATAATTTCAGAAATCTATTAATTATCTTTTTAATTTTATAACTCTGTTCAGCGCCATCTATTGATTTGCGTTAGATTTACAGTAATTTTTCGTTTCTGCTCTAAGATGCGCTTAGTCTGGTGTATGGGCATATGCTTTGTTACTTTAACTTGGCAAGTTAGACCTAATGCAAACAGATGTCGTATGACGTGTTTCTGTGAAATGTAAACTGATTTGCTAAATTCTTTAACTTTAATTTACAATTCCTGAGATCACATTGTTGCCCATCTAAGTCAGACTTTAATGATGATACTAAATAATGATACAAGATCCTATAACTATTTTAGATGTAAATATCCTACAAATAAATAACTTTACCCGCAAAAATCTAAAGTAGTAGTAAAGATGGGAAATTATATATGGGCGTTACTATCAAATTTCTATTGAAGCATATAAATAGTACAGTTACATTGGTACTTAATGAAGATAATTGGCACATTGAATCTTAATAAAACAGCGATGAAACCACACTATTTTTCAATCACTAAATAAAACTGTAACTTAAAACCGAAATAAATACCTTACGAATTTAATTCAGCATGCAGCGAACACAGCATGTAACTGCACTATCAGAATATGATAACAATAGAGACACGTCGATCGACAAGCCGATTTCGAAATCGTCACCATAGCTCATGTCCTCCTTTTTTTCCTCGCGCCCGCCGACGACCGAGGGGCACGTGCCTTTTTTTTTTCGAGGGGAAATGCACCTTAAGCACCATGACACCACGCTGACTAGGCGCGGCCGTATGTGGGGTTCTCCAGTCAGACAGACCGGCCTACCCACTAAAACCTCCCGGGTGTTATTAAACTTTTTTTTTCAAGCTTATGAAAATTGATAGTAAAATAGCTACAGGGGGTCCACCGGATCCAGCAAAGTTTTGTAAGTGGTCTATGAAAGATAAGAGTTTGGGAACCACTGGATTAGACAACTTGGAATCTATGTTCAACTTGGATTTAATTAAACAGTTTGGAAAATTCAACATAAGTTATGATGCATCATCAAGAACTTTCCGAACATCACTTTAATTCTTATCGTCATAAAGTTACAGCATTTCAAAGACTTCATTAAAGTTTTTTGTCTGACTTAAAAGCGCTGGAGTACTCACTTTTGAATCAATGCTATAAACCAGCTTTTTACTTTTTAAAACTTCTAAATTGTAGATTTTATATATTTAGTTTGTTAAAATTTAAATGGTTGTAATATTATTGACGGGTCTTATATATTAACTAATGAATTAACTAAGGCAATCTTGGATCATCTCCTTTAAACTATTGCATATTAATAACAGTTTTTATTAATAATAGAATAAATTATAAGTAACCAGGAGATATCGTCAAATCAGTGCCGTTAGAAAGGAACAGGAGATTTTTGTTTTGACAAGATGTCTAGTCCACGCCACAACATATTTAGAACAATACTAAAAGCATTATAGATACAAAGTAGATATCTTCTTTCGTCTTATCATGAAAGGATTGAATTATCTCAAGATATCTTGTAAGAAATTTAAACTCTTACTATAGTAGTAATAAAATAAGAATTAGTATGATATTATCATAATACAGAATCTGGTTAAAGTTAGAGCCACAAAGAGATGGTCATTCTTACTGTCTTTTTATTCCTAATAATCCTATCCCTACAATTATAGAGGGATTTTACCTTTCGAAAAGATAATAAGTCTATCCTCTTAAAATTGAACTATCGTAAGTTCAATTTTAAGAGGATAGATCGTAAACTGGACCGGCCGTAAAGGTATCACTAATTGCTCTCACCCATGCCCTTAGGAAAACAATTTGAAGTTATGACTACTGATATGGAGTTATTCAACAAGAATATTTTATTTTGTCGATTTTTACATGAGTAAAATTAGTAATACTTTATATTAATTTGTTACTGATTTTATTCTAAATTGTTTGAAGATTCGATAAGATACTCGTATAGGTCTATACTTTTAATATTGGACTTATCGTAAATAGGAACAAACGTAACAGTATCACGAAAAACCCCCAGCCTTCCCCCTTAAAAAAATTGAAACTTGAACCTATGACTAGTGATATGGAGCTATTCAACAAAAATAAATACTTTTTATCGATTTTCACATACAAGTAATAACGCTTTATATTTCTTACTGCTTTTATTCTAAATTGTATGAAACGTCTAGTTAGATTTGTTGGGGTTTAAATTATAAAAGCATGTTCTATCTTCCAAATAGACTTTATATTTCGAAATCATTCTAGGTATTCACTTCTGTAGCGTCGCCTAAGTCTGCCCTTGTTTGGATGATATATTAATGTTTCTTCTCTGTGTTATGTGTTCGTTCTGATAATGTTTCGAGGACTGACATATTTGTATATTATAATTTCGAAAGGAAGTTTTACACGTAGGTATTCCAACAATTTATTTTATACGTTTCACGGAATCGAAACCAAAACAAATAATTCAAATTACTCTTCCGTTGATATAACGGCATTTTATGCGCTCATAATTGTCACCAAATGACAGCTTTATTTTCTTTTATATGAAAGTCTTTATTGTTTCCTTTATGCAATAGGTCGTCAAAGTCAAAACTAAATTTCTTAATATCACCACGAGCATAATCATAGTTCTCGGACGCCAATGAAAAGGCAACATCCGAGCCAGTTAGACGTTCTTACGTTACTATTACAAAATGTAATGCATAACATTTATAACCGCAATTCTTTTGTGAATGTTGTATTCGCATTCAAGGACACATCATTTCGCCCTCGCATCTGGTGGGGACGTAACTGCACAATGAAGTAATGTGCCGGCCGGACAATTATGCTATTACGTATATCAGTATGACAGTAACTAGTCTTTATACTGTGTTAGTAAGATGTGAGATTTGGTCAGATATTTCACAACTGCGCATGGTCAGCACAATTGTTTGTTTGATACAATAGATATATTTATCGGTATTGTTTTGTAAATGATAATGACATTTAACCGTTTGAGTGCTAACCAATTTTTGTAAAAATCTATTGGAAAATGCTATGCATATTTTGATTACTGTAAAGGAAAAAATTATGGTGTCAAATAAAACACTCTCATTTAGACAAATATTAATCAATTTTAATAAATCTTTTTGGGTTATACAGAAAAAAGTGCGCCGCACTTTTCGATACAAATCACCACAGCGCAAAATCGCTCTAACGCACTCTAACGGTTAAGAGGACAATAAATCTTCATCCTCTTCATTTATTATCCTCTCAATTACCAAAACTTTTTGAAAAATAAATTATATATATATATATATATATATATATTGCATATATATTTGTACGATATCTCAAATATAGATGTTAAAAATTACATGCCGGTGATGTAACTTGCTGCTAGATCAATCCTGCGCAGGATCAAGCGAACTCTTGCATTCTTCACCAAATCGTCGGTGCACCATATTCTAACACTCAACTCCCTTCAATCCATCCCGTAGGGCAATTACGGTCAAATTTCAAACTGAGTTTAGTCAGTCGGTTATTCCTCGAGCGATTTGAAGTCCGAATAATCACCGTAGTACTTATTTGTGATTGAACGTTATAGGAAAACAATTGATTAACGAAATAAAATGTATTATTGTAAGATTATTTAGATTTAAAGGATAAGATTTCAAGAGACTATATAAGTATATTGATAACTGCATGTTTATTTAATACAGCTGTTTTAAAATAATTATTTATTTATTGAGCTTTTTTCGAAAAACATATCATGTGTTATTAAACATCAATAATTATTACAAATTAATCTTGTACTTAATAATAAGTTGTCACTGTAAATTTGTGAGCCTCTTGTTAGCTCTTTTTTGCAGGATATAAGACTCCACGAAATGTAATTAATATATTGTTAAAACATTCCTAACATTTTTTATTTCGAATCAAAAGCTCTGATATGTGCGTAGGCAAGTGATGACCCCATCGCTCGCTGGTGAGGCATTTGATGCGCTATCAGTGAAGTCAGTCTCCCTAAAGCCAGCTTGTGACGTGCTGTCGATGAGTTGCGCCACCGAGGGTACCGATTTGCTTCAAGGGGTCGTATGCTACCCGCCTCTGTCTTGCCTTAGCCGCATAAGCAGATGCTCGAAGGGTGGAAGTGTGATTATGTCATAACGCCGACAGCATCTCGAGCGCTGTCGCAAATACACCTCTCTACACCCTTTGCATTTAGTGAGCAGCGAGTCACCACCTGCAATATTTAAATCAAATAGACATTGAGTAGGCAGGTGACCGTAGTCTCTTCCATAGCCCGGTTCGCATTACCACCAAAATCGAAATGCAATAGTCCACAAACGTTTTGACCAGTAATGGCAGTAATAGTTTCTGTGCATCTAGGTGGGTGCATATAGTCTTTACCTGCATTAATCATTGTGCAGATAGAGATTAGACCAAGTTGGTACACTTTCATTAAATTTCGCATAAACGCTCTACGTGTTGGATCTGTATCCCCAAGCACGCCTTATATAGAAACATGTCATTTAAAGACGCGAAATATAAGCGACAATAATAATAAGGCTTAATTGCTGATCTAATTTTATTTTTGTATCTGATATTGCATCTTATATATATTTGTGACACAAATTGTCAAATACCTGGTTGCTCTACTTAATAAGATAATAATATCTATATGATATTTCTTTTTATCACATCACACTGCTTCAGCCCTTCGTCCCCTTCCCGCACATCACAAATGTTTTGTATGACCTACAGTAATTTGTTTTGTTTGGGCTTATGTGCATCTACGACACGGGATAAGATCATAGTGTAGTAAAACATCTTTTTAAATTACAAATAAACATGCAAACACATTTGCTACAATACGGGTAGTTCTAGTAAGTGAAAGAAGTGGCGTGATTATTAATAAATAAGTTGTGTAGTTCAATGGGTATGGTGGATCCAGAGGGAAAGCACTCATGACCCTGAATATTCGATCAAATCTATTTTGGACTGAGAAAAGTGAAGTATCGAAGCTACGAAAATATAGTTTAATCTTCGCTTCTTAATGGCACCTGATACTGAACACGTTTCGATTACACCCATAATTATCGTTTTACCAATACATTCTCGATATTGGAGTTAACTTGCAAAACTATTACGATAATAATTATCATGTACTTGAACAGCCGGCAACGCGTTAAAATAAACATTTAACTACTAAAACAGCTTTTATTGCCTAGGCAATAGAGATTGTCTCAATGTCAGCACGTATAGTCTGATTGCAGCCATGCGTACAAGCGTGGCCTACATTTCTCAAGTAATCAAACACTAGTGCCAAGCAACTTTTCCACGCAAGAGCAATATAATCGCTACGTCAATTTAGTAAATATTTCCTTGATTACAATTCGCCGGTTGCTATATTATTATCAATTTTTTGCAAACTA
Source organism: Scirpophaga incertulas (assembly GCA_036419045.1). NCBI lineage: Eukaryota > Metazoa > Arthropoda > Insecta > Lepidoptera > Crambidae > Scirpophaga > Scirpophaga incertulas. The sequence continues at coordinate 10,082,911 of CM071626.1, read as the reverse complement.
TTACACCTCATCTACTCTCACTACACATTACCACATCACTTGGTGGCGATCGCAGGGAGGTCCTTTTTTTTTTTTTTTTTTTTTTTTTTTTTTTTTTTTTTTTTTTTTTTTTTGTTCCCCTGAGGAAAATGCATTAAATTGCATACCCCGGCTGTGGCGAGCCGGGGTTATGTGGGGCTCTCCTCCCCAGAAGGGGGAGGCCTACCCACTAAAAACCTCAGGGATGGCCTTCCTCAGGCATGTAGGGAGCCCCCGGGAACACAAAGGCCACTTCCGGGAACCCCCAGCCTCCGCTCCCCTCTCTAGAGGGGAGCCCTCCTCGGGGGAAGCTACCACCTCCCCCGGTCCCCTCCACCGACGACGCCCCCCGGCCACGGAAGGGGCGTGGTCCATCCCGGGTCGCCGTAGCGGTCGCGACTTCATCGCGCCCGCCGGCGACCCGCGGCGGCGCCGCAGCTGTGCTACCGAGCCCGGCGCCGCCTCCTTCGAGCGGGATCGGCCATCTCCCGACCCCGCTCGGCGGCCTCCTTCTGGAGCATTACTGCTTCACAGAAGGAGGCCACAGCCCTCCAACCTCCCTCGTCCGCCAGCATTGCCGCAATCAATGCCGGCGGAGACAGATCTCGCCCGATCTCTGCGACCAAGACTCGGCGCTCGGAGGCCCACGCGGGGCACTCCGCCAGCGTGTGCTGGGCCGAGTCGAGGTCGGATGCGCAGTGGTGACAATGTGTCGATCCCTCCCGTCCTATTCGACACAGATACTCATCGAAGCAGCCGTGCCCGGTGAGTATCTGAGTCAATCGGTAGGTGACCTCCTCCTTACCATAGACAGCGCCTAGTTTTGTAATCGAGTTGAGTTGGAGTACCTATTGACAGATATATTTTGAATGGTAGGTTCAACACATTTAAATCCAACTGCTTGACTATATAATCACTGCTTTAGACTTAGAATTATTGACTGGACTATACGGTTCAGACTATACACTGAGAAATTGAAAGCTGAAATCTCACTATCCGTCTTAATGAAAGTGGACAATAGAAAGCATTGCATGTCGTTTACATACGGGTATATACGGAAACTTGCAGATTAGAGTTTGGTAGGACACATGATATCAATGAGTTTGTATGAGTAACTCATATCAGGGAGGTCCTGGATGCTAGCAACGCAGGATTGACCGAAGTGAAGATCTTTGGTAGAGGCCTATGTTCAGAAGTGGACATCAATAGGCTGAAACAATAATTATGATTACAACATAATATCGGAAATGCGTATCACTCACTAAATCAAATCAAATCATATTCTTTGTGTGTAGAACATTAACGATTAGATTGCCAAATAATATTTCCAGTACAGTATTCTACACTCGAAGTATAAACAGTAATCTTAGAAATTTTAATCAGTATTAACAATGTTTGATACCACGTTTCGAGAGCTTCGTATTGCAACTAGACGGATTACAAGGATCCACCTGAATATAATACCAATATTTTAATACTTGCCAGTCCGTAAAAAGTTCCACGATAAAAAGTTTTCATAACATTCGTCTTTCGATATTTTATGAACACTGACCTTATTTTTTAATAATAAGGTGAAAAAGTTCGTATTATTTCACTTACCCTGGATGGATCCTGGATAGAATGGCCTGCTCTTGCATGCAAAACCTTCCTGCGATAATTGATAAAATCCTGGAATTAATCTATTAATTCGTTTACAAATTTATCTTGAAAAATTTGTTAAAGACTCATTAAAATATAAAAAATTAAAGAAAAAAAACCTTTTTAATAACAAGCTTTTATTATATGTTTATAAAATGAACTAAAAAGTTAAAAATAAATTATTAACACTAAAACTTTTCACCATACATAATTATTCAATCTCGTCCCCCGTTTAACTTTATCATAGTCCCCATTTATAAATAATGTTTATAATAAATAAATAATGCTTTTATTTGTGTTGGTATCCATGATGGAATCTCAGCCTCATCTCCTGAGGAAAAAAAAGGGGTTGAAATAGGAGATGATTGTGTGGATGGATTTACGTCATTTTTAAAATGGTCGAAGCAAATTTATTTGTCTTTGAATTAGACTTAATAAATACCACATTCAAGGTTTGTAAAAATGTTACCTTAAAGGGATAAATAAGGAATGAAAGTTTGAATACGCTCACAAACTATTAAACCATTTTTGATGAAACTTAATATAAGGAAAATTTTAGACTCAAAGAAGGGCAAATTGACATTTTTTCTACGGAAGTATATATTTTTAAAGTGGGGAAATCTGATGAAATCGGTTAGTTAGGTTTTGTTTTGGTATGAGGTAGGATGAAGATACGGGGAATATAAAAATAACTAACGGAAATAACAAAAATTTTATCGCAGGAAAAATATATCATTCCTTTTCCATCCTGAAACCGCGAACGGAAAGCTAGTCATATATCGTAACGTATCCTGACCGAATCGAACCTGAACTGTTGATCAAGAAGGCTTAGAATTTACCAAAGTTCCCGCCGCCCCCACATTAATTTTTAAGGTGAAACTATAAAAGTTGAATCATTAACAACATATATCTAAGTTTGTGCCTAATTTGTATGTTGTCATGAGAATTATAAGTTTACTCAGACGTAATAAAATAAATCTTTGCACATAATTGTGGCATTGAAAATAAATTTCCTTATAAAATATTTAACTTTCGCAACGAAGACTGTGACACCCACCGCTAAACAGACAGTAAGAATAAATAATGTTATCACTAAAGTCCAACACATTTCGCAAAGTCGACCTTGGTCATTTCTACATTATATGCAATTTTTGAATATTTATAGATATATGAGAATTATTGAAAGCGTTGCTAGGGAACGAATGCGTTGTATACTGATTTAAAAAAATAACTGTTTCGAACACATAAATTTGATAGTCGTTATTTTTCTATGTATGTCCTAGGAAGTACTGCTTTAAGAGAGGAATCTTTAACAATGTTATCCATAGAAATACGGGAAATCAGGGATATGCTCCTTCTTTGATATAATAGCATTATCTTTACCTTGTTTCTTCTAAAACAAGATTAACCATCTGTAGAATTCGCTAACTGACACTTAATTCATACATATGGGAAAATAGAAGGATTGAAGAGGATAAGAGTTATGAGATTTCTTATCTGTGTTGTTCAAATTAATTCAAAATAGCTTGAAAGCAAGATTATTAGAGTATCTTTGATAGTATGTTACTATCCATCTAATCATCCAAGATTATGTCATGATACATAGCGAACTGCAATCCTCGCAGTCTGCCTCGGACCTGGTTATCAACACTAATAGTATACATTATTAGTTTAATTCGGACTGCAACCAGAAACCCACAATCCAGCGTCTAAAATTAGTATACACTAGGGGTTACCAAACATCTGGCATATTTTCAAAAAAAATATCTACATTCATTTTCCATGCAGATTTAACGAAAGTGCTTGTTGTTTTATATAGATGACGCATATGCATAATGTTCGATGTTTAAAACTGACCGCTTTGCATACTTATATATAATGTTTCACAAGATAATTAGTGAATTAAATAGGTCATAGAGAAAATATGGAATGGAAAAAGCGAGCGATGGAACAACGTTAGCCAACAGAATTGGAACGAGGTTCGACGTCTTCGTTCTTTCGCTATTACTTTACATCTTTGCTACTAAATGAAATTACTTCAATCACCCAATTTAAAACGGTAAAAGCAATGAATTAGAAGTAAATATTTGCAATAGTGCGCTGTAACCGTGCCACTCAAATTCGTACAATTAGGGCAATATATCATATTTGTTTGTTCAGAGTACAAGGCAAGCGTCCTGTAACGAACAAATTTCAACCATCTACATACTTTGAAAATAACAGACTTAAATTTCACCGTTTAGAATGTTCATAATAGAACTAAAAGATTAAATATCTCATAAAATATGTTCTTAAAAACATTTTAATGCATATTAAACTTTAACATTTTTTTTGTTATAAATTACCAAAAGTACTATAATGAAATCGCAAGTAGTGTAACGTTTATATTTTCAGTATCTACTACAAAGCTTTGTTCGAGCAATTACATTTACACATTTCGTTTTTAAACTAATGGCTGTTGTTTGTTTGGCAACGATTTGGTAAGCGAAGAGGACTGGTTTTTATTATTACCCAAGATGGTGAGCTCACGCGACCTTGGTCCCCTTTCGGTAATCCTGTAGGAGGAACAATGCTCTATACATCTTTGTGTGCCTTTAATTCTGACTATCTACGATCAAAATTTATTGCGTTGGTATAAAATGCAAGCCGATCGTCCTGTCTTGAGACACGTAGTTTGTTTGTGCAAACTATACATCGCCATATCCGAATATGTTTATTATTTGACATTTTTCTTCGATACTCGTATCCTTTTTAATCGTATTGGAAGCACTTTAGTATGTCATTATTTTATCAAAATAAATAAAAAGCGGCTGGTTTACACTTGAAAATGCACTCACTGACACAAATACGTGTGATTTTTATATAAGTAAAACAATTTACATATTATTATGTTGCCGCTTGACGTAGGCTCGCTACAAATTAAGTAATAATATATACATAAACAAATCATAACTTTATATTTAGGACTTACAGGTAATTTTTAGCGCCATGCTATATATTAAACTAATTTTAAATAAATTACTAACACAGTATAAATAGTTCGTATGTAATAATAACGAACTTATTGAACATATTTAAGTTACATACTCCTGTATGTGCAGCTACTATTTAGATAGTAAATTCATTTCACTTTAACTTGATCAAATAAAATTTATGTAAATTCGCAAATAATTCTTCGTTTGTTAAATAGACAATTGTTATTTAACTATGATAAAAATCTGTAGCTTTTTTCAAAAAATATATATATTGTAGTAAAGAAATAGTTTTCTACATATTCATATTGCCCAGCTTTTTTTAATATTTCTTTTCAGAATAGACACTACTTTTTAGAATATATTTTAATATTTTATTGTACGTATATCAATAATTGTTTTAATGTGTACCGAAAAATACTATTCTGGCTTTTGAGAGCCGAAAGGAGTGCTTTGTCAATAAAAGTATTTCATAATTACCTTAATAATCTTAAATGTAAATTTTGTATTATAATATGTATAAGTGAATTCTATGAAGGAAAATCTTATTTTGTAGGCGGAATTACTAAAGTTACACAAACCAGACATCTAGTCAACACGTAATTAGTACTTCCCAAATCTTCTTCCTCTCGCCCTGTCCCCAATTTTATTTGGGCTCGGCACAACATGTCTCCCCCTTTTCCATTCTCCTCATCACTCGCACATTCATCCTCCTCCTTTTCACATTCATTCTCCTCATCACATTCAACATATCATCAAATAAAATTCATATAGTACATCACAAACTATTAAATTTTATCTCCTGTATCCTGAAAATACCTGCCTATGAAGATTGAATTAAAACATTGACCCTTCACCGCTTGCGATCGGTCTCAGCTTACACCCAAACGAAAGTGAATCTACTTTTGATATTAATGAAGTTTATACCCGCGACGGCCTTGGCCCGGAGACAGCAGCCGGCTCGACTCTCGTCTGCGTTTCTGTGTCAAGTTACAAAACAACGATTTATCAACTGTATGCGGCGAACTTTTATAAGTTTACAAAGAGTTTTATTTCAAGTAACATAGCATATAATTAGAGGGCACATGTATTTAACCTCTTAAACGATTCCATAAAAATGTTTAAAAGTTGAACTAATTAATAGTTGTTTTCTCAAGATACAGTGTTTACGCCATTATTATCACATCATAAATTCGACGTGTGTCTCTGTACTGTGATTTGTAGCGGTGGTTATCAGTTTTTAAGGGGTAATCCCAATAAAAGCCACATTTACTAATGAAGAACATTTCGTTACACTAGGCCTACACAGGTCAAAATATTGTTGCTTTTTTGAATTGTTGATACTGATTTTATTGGTTAAGTTAAGTAAAGTTAAGTTATCTGGAAAAGGAAATATCTGGCATTTCTTTCTTTTATTTGAGTACCCAACTATGTCAACTAAAATTATATGATTACACTGCAATTTTATTTATAATAAAACTATATGTACATAAATCATTTCATTTTATTTTTACTTGCAGATGAAATAATACTCATGATGAAAAAATTGCACATTATTTAATATCTTTGCATTATTCCACGGTAAAGTTAATTTCCGTGATATGAAACCACTTGGCGATGCTTTAAAAAGCATTCCAAACTGTTTATCATAATATTCGTATTAAGTTTACATCAGAACTCGCCTTAACATAGTTGATTTAAATTTCTTATTTCCAATTGGGATTCCTGCAATAGGCCAATAGTATTCAAATATATCAATTAATATTGATTGGGTAAAAGATAAACACGTGACGTGACAATATAACGAATGTATTTTAATATTATAGTCGAAATTGATGGAGTACCAACATGTCGTCAGAATCGTAAGCACAAATTAGACACGCAGTTTGCCAGACACGCGTAAAATGTGATTTATAAACTAGATCATTATGAACAGGGCACGGCTGCTTCGGTGAGTATCTGTGTCGAATAGGACGGGAGGGATCGACACATTGTCACCACTGCGCATCCGACCTTGACTCGGCCCAGCACACGCTGGCGGAGTGCCCCGCGTGGGCCTCCGAGCGCCGAGGCTTGGTCGCAGAGATCGGGCGAGATCTGTCTCCGCCGGCATTGATTGCGGCAATGCTGGCGGACGAGGGAGGTTGGAGGGCTGTGGCCTCCTTCTGTGAAGCAGTGATGCTCCAGAAGGAGGCTGCCGAGCGGGGTCGGGAGATGGCCGATCCCGCTCGAAGAAGGCGGCGCCGGGCTCGGTAGCACAGCTGCGGCGCCGCCGCGGGTCGCCGGCGGGCGCGAGGAAATCGCGACTGCTTCGGCGACCCGGGATGGACCACGCCCCTTCCGTGGCGGGGAGGCGTCGTCGGTGGAGGAGACCGGGGGAGGTAGTGTAGCCTCCCCCGAGGAGGGCTCCCCTCTAGGCAGGGGAGCGGAGGCTGGGGGTTCCTGGAAGTTGCTTGATGTTCCCGGGGGCTCCCTACATGCCTGAGGAAGGCCATCCCTGAGGTTTTTAGTGGGTAGGCCTCCCCCTTCTGGGGAGGAGAGCCCCACATAACCGCCGGCTCGCCACAGCCGGGGTATGCAATTCAATGCATTTTCCTCAGGGAAACAAAAAAAAAAAAAAAAAAAAGATCATTATGAACAAGTAATGATAAAGTAACGACGCATAACGAGTACGTCTCCTCTCTTTCAATTTTGCATAAACACTGAAAGTCGAACTTTAATGAACTCCAGAGAAATACAGTAGCTTTATAACATATATAGATTATCGAAAAATTAATGTTACGGTTCATGTTTGACTATAATTGGTCTATTAGAAAGGGAGAATTTGTTGTAATTTTTGTAACGAAGAAAACGTTTTGGTAATTGACATGGTCTCATAGCTCTGAGAGGAATTACGAACTGATTCATATCTACGTGGACGTTTTCAGCGCATCATTTTATCTATTTATTGTCAGATTGGTATGCTTTGTCTGCGGGTGTTCCATAAGAGGGCGTTTAATCTTCTTGACTTACTGTATAAATACTGTCATATGATCTGCAATAGAGTTGAACAACTCGTAGAAGAGTCACCTCAAATGTCCCATACAAAATGACAGAATGTCCCATCACCTCATAAGTATATTTTGTCATACTTCACAATGAGGCACGAATCGTCGCGTCGCGATAGAACGCCATCTACTCTCGCTCTCAATACTTGTGAATGAGTGAGTAGGGATGCGTGTCAAATGAGTGAGTGGGACAAGCGTCATTGACGCTACGCCAATGACGGTCTAAATTTTATTATTATTATTTAAAGGTCGGTTGGTATAAGTGACTTTTACAGATAGACTCTCATAATATAATCAAATTTTATTGCCCATATTCGTTTTCAATTAGTTTATTTGTAACTATTAATGTCACAGTAAATTAACAGCTCAACTCTGTGTGTTTGTGAGTATGTCACAATAAGAGCTCAACTCGGGTTTGGAGTAGTATACCGTCGCACTCAGTATACCTCTTCTCGTAGTCCCCCTTTTTTTCCCCTGAGGAAAATGCATTAAATTGCATTTCCCGGCTGTGGCGAGCCAGCGATTATGTGGGGCTTTCCTCCCCAGAAGGGGGAGGCCTACCCACTAAAAACCTCAGGGATGGCCTTCCTCAGGCATGTAGGGAGCCCCCGGGAACATCAAGCCACTTCCGGGAACCCCCAGCCTCCGCTCCCCCGTCGATACAGGGGAGCCCTCCTCGGGGGGGCTCACTACCTCCCCCGGTCTCCTCCACCAACGACGCCCCCCGGCCACGGAAGGGGCGTGATCCATCCCGGGTCGCCGTGGCGGTCGCGACTTCCTCGCGCCCGCCGGCGACCCGCGGCGGCGCCGCCTCCTTCGAGCGGGATCGGCCATCTCCCGACCCCGCTCGGCAGCCTCCTTCTGGAGCATCACTGCTTCACAGAAGGAGGCCACAGCCCTCCAACCTCCCTCGTCCGCCAGCATTGCCGCAGTCAATGCCGGCGAAGACAGATCTCGCCCGATCTCTGCGACCAAGACTCGGCGCTCGGAGGCCCACGCGGGGCACTCCACTAGCGTGTGCTGGGCCGAGTCGAGGTCGGATGCGCAGTGGTGGCAATATGTCGATCCCTCCCGTCCTATTCGACACAGATACTCACCGAAGCAGCCGTGCCCGTTCTCGTAGTCCCCTGCTATTTCAGTTTGTCCCACCTCATTTCAGGTGGTACAATGTCCCACCTCACAATCTGATATGAGTTACTCATACAAACTCATTGATATCATGTGTCCTACCAAACTCTAATCTGCAAGTTTCCGTATATACCCGTATGTAAACGACATGCAATGCTTTCTATTGTCCACTTTCATTAAGACGGATAGTGAGATTTCAGCTTTCAATTTCTCAGTGTATAGTCTGAACCGTATAGTCCAGTCAATAATTCTAAGTCTAAAGCAGTGATTATATAGTCAAGCAGTTGGATTTAAATGTGTTGAACCTACCATTCAAAATATATCTGTCAATAGGTACTCCAACTCAACTCGATTACAAAACTAGGCGCTGTCTATGGTAAGGAGGAGGTCACCTACCGATTGACTCAGATACTCACCGGGCACGGCTGCTTCGATGAGTATCTGTGTCGAATAGGACGGGAGGGATCGACACATTGTCACCACTGCGCATCCGACCTCGACTCGGCCCAGCACACGCTGGCGGAGTGCCCCGCGTGGGCCTCCGAGCGCCGAGTCTTGGTCGCAGAGATCGGGCGAGATCTGTCTCCGCCGGCATTGATTGCGGCAATGCTGGCGGACGAGGGAGGTTGGAGGGCTGTGGCCTCCTTCTGTGAAGCAGTAATGCTCCAGAAGGAGGCCGCCGAGCGGGGTCGGGAGATGGCCGATCCCGCTCGAAGGAGGCGGCGCCGGGCTCGGTAGCACAGCTGCGGCGCCGCCGCGGGTCGCCGGCGGGCGCGATGAAGTCGCGACCGCTACGGCGACCCGGGATGGACCACGCCCCTTCCGTGGCCGGGGGGCGTCGTCGGTGGAGGGGACCGGGGGAGGTGGTAGCTTCCCCCGAGGAGGGCTCCCCTCTAGAGAGGGGAGCGGAGGCTGGGGGTTCCCGGAAGTGGCCTTTGTGTTCCCGGGGGCTCCCTACATGCCTGAGGAAGGCCATCCCTGAGGTTTTTAGTGGGTAGGCCTCCCCCTTCTGGGGAGGAGAGCCCCACATAACCCCGGCTCGCCACAGCCGGGGTATGCAATTTAATGCATTTTCCTCAGGGGAACAAAAAAAAAAAAAAAAAAGTCGCTGTCTATGGTAACAACCAGACTGGAAGATTATGAGTGTATTCAACAAAGTAAAATTACAGGTTTTGTCAAATGAAAATATTTTTGATTACTTGACAAAAGTTCATTATACACATAATCTGCGCAGTGCTGGTAGACAAAGATTTGCTTTACCCAGAGTAAATAATGTGTATGGTAGTAGAACTTTGAGATACTTGGTTCCGCTATATGCCAATGAGTTGCCTGAAAATGTTAAGATTTGTGCTAAGACTCTGAAACCATATTATTTGAACACTAAAAATGTATTGTAATACACTGCATATTTACCAACTATTTGTTGTATAGCGACTCACCGAAACCAGATAAACCCTGAGTGGTTTCCGGTTTCGGTTACCGATTGTAAACATAGTCATAAGTTTTTTTATTTTGGTTAATAAATTAAAAAAAAAAAAAAAAAGTTAACACAGTTCGCCAGAAATCATAATCTTCGCCATAATCATAGATTTTAATCAACCACGTCAAGAAATAAGGACGTTGTAAAAAAGAAAATTTAATTCAATTTGTGATAGCTTTATAAATCAATCAGACTCAACAGCGAATCTAAACATAAAAATATTATATGGTGCCACTAAATGTGAAGGATTTAGGGACTTCATAAAATATATACAAATTTGTTGTGTTTTAATTTTTATGAATCTCTTATTCTATACTTCACCTGATGATAAGTGACGATAAGGCCGAAAATAGAAGCCAGCTTCACTTGGATTCCTTAACAACAAAAAAGATAGCAGTGCTATTGTTTTATATTACTTGTGATAGTAAGATAGAAATTTAAGTTCTGCTCCATTGTGTACTGTACACTAATCAGGATAATGAGTTACTTAGTCGTGTATGATTTTGATTTAATATTTCCACTATTTTTACATACGAAAAAGAATACTCAATGCGATTCTGTATTATGAAACTCAGTTGACATGTTTTTGTTAGACAATAAATCTATAAAATGTATATAATTTCTTTATAGAGAGTAAAGATTGAAAAGTGACACTAATGAAACCAACAACGCAATATTTCTTTTCTAGATGGATCCCAATCGAGTCTAATAAAAATCCAAGCGTTGTTTTATTTTATATTTTCAAATTTAGTTACTGAAGGTTGTTGAGAAGGCAAAAAGAGATTTCTTACCAACGTAATAACCAACATTTGTTTACTTGTCCAATAAACATTTTTTTGTTATACTACACTAATCAAAATAGATGGTAGGAAATAAAATTTGAACGATTCAAAAGTCATATTTGAATAAAGTTAGTTTTGATTTTATTTAAGTTGTATTTCAGTAATTTTTACAAGAGCTTCTTACAAAAGCCAATTTGCAAAGGACAATCATAAATGATTTTTGCGCAATGACTAATCTGCACTAGTTGAGCGTAGTTGGCTAAAGTCAATATTGCTTTTCTTAAACAAAGTATACTCGTAATCAAAGAACAAAGTATAATCGAGTTATTCGGCCGAGTACGAGTATCAAAAAAGCCACCGAGTACGCAGAGTACCGAGTATCAACCGAGTACTCGGCCCATCTCTAATTGATACGATTCAATGTGACAGTGGAATTTAATGAATAATTCATAAAACAGCAATGTAATTCCACTATCTGTTAATTGCAATGAAATGAAATCACATTAAGTTAAAGAAATCTAAATTAACAATAATAATATTATTTTATATTTTTATTATTTAAATTTTATGAATGGAATGATAAAATATATTCGCACGCCGAACTAGGCAGAATATAATAGGCACAACATTATTTTAGCATCTATCTCTCTTACTAACATTCTATGCAAATAATAATTTGATTTAATCTGAAAAAATCCGAGATCTTTTAACAGTGTGTAGTTACAATATTTACATTTCTTATAATTACATAAATGAATTGGGAAAAATGATAAAAAAAACAGTAATAACAAATCAAAAAATTATTCTTTAAATGTGATTTTTACAATCACTTGCACGTCAAATATGCTACGCCATTGATTCACATGTTTACAGCGGAAGATCTTGCATTGGAAAGAACCAGCAAGAAAACCAGTAATGGATTTAATTTTTTCTCCCTTTTTTATAGAGTAGTCAATTAGAAGCTGGCCTCAGATAAATAATCTGAACCCAACTTCTTTAACAAATTTTATCAATTTCACATTATTATTATATTTATATTATACCTATAAACTATAGTCACTTTCATTATTTATTTATCATTATAGTCAAAATTGAAGTATGTAATACGTAAGTTGATTAAATAAAATTTTGCTAGTATTCCCTACACGCCTACCAACCGCATACAAATCGACAATATATTCGCTGCTCGTTAGTCGGTTTGTAAAATCATAAACATAACAGGCAAGTTATTGAATTGTTCAATAGTTTGCAAACTTTCAATTGAATATAAATTCACCGAACGACCGAACACTAAAGTTTCGGCGCGGCAGAAACCGTCATTAAAATCGAAACTAGATTTCTGGGCCGAAACTTGTCTGTCACAAAAAAATTAACCACAACACAACCCATGTTACTTAACTATAACAATCGTTAGCCGCGCCAACACGTCAATGTACCACCGAGCTTATTATTAACAATACAGCAGGAAATATTCAAATTTCCTTTATTTTCCTCTCACCAAATCAATAGCAGTACCCACATACACAATAATATAACATTATATATATAACAATAATATAACAGCATCATCACTTGCAGCTCAATACCCATTTCGAGCACGTGGTCAGATTAAAAATTATGATTTGAGATTGAATTAATCCGCTGTTTCATAAATCAGACGCTGTATATAGAGCAGAGCTTAGTTGAACAATATTGCAAAAGTTATTAACACCGTGTTGTGTTACAGACGCAGTGAACCAATCACGGCCCTGTATATAATAACTACAATTTTAATTTGCTTAGTATATTAAGAAAATTGACATCGGATTTTTACTTATATTACTTATACTTTACTTATACTACTATGTGAAATTTGTATAAAAACACGTTATATATTTTTAACACCTTTGCTCGTAAAGCTGATGTAATTCCACCGGTTTTAAATATGTAAAGCGAGTCATAAAAAACGCGTGTGTTACCAAAGCAAATAGTTAAGTTATAGTCCATACAAATTCCATAACAGTATTATTTGCCATTTCGCGCGCTGTTGCTATTCAAATTTCTAACTAAAGTTCGATTTTTAATTCGAGTCAGTAAAATAACATTTCCAGTGTCATGTGTCACAAATCATATTATTTAATATGGTATGTATTACATATTTACAATAAAAAAACGCTTTGATACCTAATAAAATAAAGCATGACTGAATGTCTAAATCTATTGATTGCCGAACATCACTATTGTAGTGGGTTGTAGTGGGTCACCCTTTTTTGTATCAGTGACAGTTGCACTTGTCATTTTACTGACTCGAATTAAAAATCGTAGTTAGAGTGCCGCGCGGCACCAGTCAGTAGGCAGCGCTAGCGCACTGTTAAAATAGTGGGAAAGTAACAGTATGCATTCACAGATTGAGTTTATTTAAATAGTTCTTTTTCTGTTTCCTCGCAAATGTGTTAAAAAACGTCGTACGATATACGTGCGTATTGGTTAACATGCTCGGTTCAATTACGCCCTCGCCTTCGGCTCGGGCTGAAATTCCGCCTCGCATGTTATAAGTTTAACCATCATAACGCACTAATATCGTAATGTACTATTACAGTGTTGTACTGTAAAAACCTCACAGTTTAGCTAGGATGTTGGAAAAACCAAAACTTGTCAATATTTTCATGTATTGAGTGAATGTGAAATTCAACTTGTTATGAGGCCGTCCATATTCGAAATAATCCGTCGATTATTTAAAACTAGCTGGCGCCCGCGATATTGTCTACATAGATGTTAGATTATTTCCTACTTACTTGAAACTTATCATCATATTTTGGACAATTCACACAATCACTATTAATATTATAAACGCAAAAGTGTGTAAGTATGGATGTTTGTTATTCTTTCACATGAAAACTACGGATTGAATTTTATTGAGACTTTACAATAATATAGCTTATACAAGAGAATAACACAGCCAATTTGGCATTTATGTCTACTTCTCCGCAAAAAAGGAATTGTGGCTTGATGTTTCTTGAGGAACATTTTTGAACAAGTTTAAAAAAATATCTATGATACACTGCAGCTCGTAAAATATAAATTATATTGTTTGAAATTATAAAAGATATGATAAAATATCAAAAAATATATGTTTTTTATACTTCTTTAACATTTTTTCAGTAATGGCTTATTAATAAGACATTAATAATACAAAAGGTAAGTATTGTTTTGTTGAAGATTTTTACAAAATGTAAATATTGATTTTTTAATTATATTAATGTTATTTAAAATATATATTTTTTAGACCTTTAAATTATAATAATTAACCTTAATTACCCATCGAATACTTACTATACGGTAATAGTTCCTATGTAATTAAATTACACAAACTATATGTTCATTATTCATTTTTCATGCAGCATTTCATGGCAGCTATGGATTACAGTTACAGAATTACGGTTTAAAACTCTTATAGATAACCGTCGATTTTGGTAACCACCAAGCGCTAACTTCTATTAAAATATCTTTTCGTTAGTAGTGTTTAAGCTACATATGTGAATACGAACTTAAGTTTGTTTGAAAAATATCATCAATTTAATATCAATCTGAAACTAAGCCCGGAACTGAGTTAATCAGTTTTTCACTTGGATTTTTAAGACAAAAATTTTAAATGATATTGTGTTACTGATTGCATTGAATTTCTTTGTATATTTGATAACTTGTTAAATATTATCCAAAAATAGCAAAATAAACGAGGTTACTCTGTTGAAGATAGGGGTTCCCCAATGGTCTCCTCACAGATCAGTCCTATGATGCTAGTCCAGCTACGTCCAGCGCCCAAATAATTACGTCATGAAATTAAGACTGTATAATTTTATTAATGACTTTATTTGTGACTTTAAATAAGCCTTAAAAAGTATCTAACGAACCGCAGACAAGTTTAAGTGTTTACGCCGATGTTCCTTCATAATAGATATTAAGATTCATAGTCTTTAAACATTGCAGTGCCACGCGCTGTTGCCTCTACAGGAATATAACAAGAAGATTAAATAAAGTTTAAATAGCCACTATTATGGCGATTTGACCACCAGCGAAACAATTACTGGCCGCTGGTGGCTAGGGTTGAGTAATTGTGTAACAGTCATTGAATAATAAGGGCAGTTTCCACAACTGGGCCACACTGTACTTCTTAGAGGTAATTACTACTGGCTTCCAAAATACGCCTGGCCTTAATCTTCTGTTCTATTATAATTTAGGAACTTGTGAAACTCTTGCCAGTAAGTGAATCAGAGGTCTCCAACCTTTATATGTTAGAGACACGAGTTTTGAAAGTTGTCCTCTCGATCATGACTTAGATATTATATGAGCTATATTTGATCATTTATAATATTTAATCTGATCATTGATCAGAATAACCCCCAAAAACAAAATAGCATAGCGTTTATCACATCATATAACCGCTATCTTGCAAGATATTAATTGTATTTTGACAATTGATAGCGATAAATCGTTGTATCAATAAGCGATGGATATATTTGCCCCGTAGGCAGACATTTTTCAATCCTTTTTACTTACATAACGTAGATAATTTCATTATTTCACTTCTTCGCCACTTCCACCTCACCAGTATCTTTTTCTATACACGTAAAAAACAATCAGTTGTAACTAATTTAGTTAGTTCGTTTGAACAAAGGCAGCCTCACCTTTGATTCACTTCGATTAATGAAACTCATCCATACTCAATCCATATCAACAAAGCGCTAGAAGGCAAGCACGAATAACAAAACACGAAATAATAAAAGCCGTCTATAATGCTGAGCAATAAAAATATGTTAAAACATTTTTCAAAGATCCGCCTACTACCTAAATATTTACATAATGCTACCACGTAAATATTAAAATTTAAGATTTTACATCCTACCATCATTATTTCACATAAAACCAACTTTATCGTTTGTAAAATTTCGATTATTAATAAGTTTTATTCATATACTTTTTTCAAATAACTTTAAAAATAACTTTACAGCACGCTTTACCTTTTTGTATTATAGTTGGTAAAATCATAATATATCAACTATTTTTACATTATATAACTATTATTATATAACATATTTAATAACTGTTGCATTTTGACAGTTTAGCATAACCTACAGCTTTATAATATGGGGTTTTGGGTATGCTACCCAGAAGGGTATACTTGCACACGGACATTAAATGCGTTAAAGCAAAGTTATTTTATCATTATAGAAAAAAAAGTTTATTTATATACAAACTACTGAAAAGGTTGGTCTCCACTGGTACGTTTGCTAAAAAGCATAGCGTACGTGCTTAACTGAAACACACGTTGTCTACCGCGCAAATTTTCCGCCGCTAAAGCAAAAGAACCGGTACCAGAGTGTCAGTGCACAGTGCAAGTCGGTTCGTGGTGAACGGTGCGTGTGTGCCTCAGTGTTAAACTCACGGTGCAGCTTTCACGAGATTCGTTTTGCCAGGATTGATAATGTAAGTTTATATCTTATAATAAATTATAACATTAGTTTAGCTATACAAAGAATATGTTAACATTGATTGGACTAACGCACTAGTTGTTATTTCTAGAAATGTAAATTCGATTTAAATAGCTTTAATTCGATTCGATATATTATGAATGTACGAGTACATCTTACCTTTCTGATTAATAAAATTTAATTACTGTTTCTAGTTGTTTTTTAATGCTGTGCGAGTATCACATAATGTCGGCTATTGCGAAATATTAATTAGTGTTTTATCAGAATGTATTTTTTTTGTAGCAAAAGTATTTTGCCACTAAGTAACCATATGAAGAAGAAAATATAGTTACAAATATTGCAATATCCCGATATTCAAATTATGAATTAGACCTTAAACTGCAGTTTTTGTAGGGTTTCCATATTTCCATCCAATCATAATATAGGAACCACCCGTACTATAGCCAGCAGTAACCATTGTGCAGTCTACTTATTTATCAATATGTAGTAAATATTTAAATAATTGAGTCAACATTTTAGTCATCATTTCGCATATTAACCAGTCGTTCGCATAACTTGCGATTATTGATACGTTTTATACATACATACAATTTTACAATACCTATTCTATAATTTTAAGAACTATTTATGTTTACTGTAAACAGTTTTTAAACAACTATCTAGCACGTTTTGACTTTTTTTCTAATATTTTACAACCCTTTTTTACACGTTTATAAGGTAACTGCATAATTTTACCACCGTGTGGAAACTAGTATTAATAAAAAAAGGAAATGAAATTGTTATGTATTTAATTAAACACACTATTTCATTTAGATAATAATTATTCGTATAATTAAATAAGATTGACATATAGTGCATTAGTTGCATGTACAGACAGCAACACGTCACATTTCTACTACGAAAGTTGCCACAATTTTTTTAAGGACCTATACTGAACCCTGATCTGCGTCAGATATTCAGTTTTACCGTGAGTGTATTTGTGGAAGCAGCACGAACTGAAGGTTCGACGCTTTGCCTACTGCAACCCCGGCGCCGCGTTCCGGTGTCGTTATGGTCGGGTCAAAAATAGTCGACGAAAGTTGAGCGCGCCGTCTAGTGGCCGCCGCTATTACGAGCGATGTAAGAGCTGTCTCATAATCAACATATAAAGTTGCTGTATGTACAATGATTAAGTTTACAACATCCCTTTGTATGTTAAAATCAAAATAATCGTTTTTAAATTACATAATTTTGTTGGATGTGTCAATGTAAACACCTTATTCACATTTAACAAAATATTAGTTAAACATTTTATGTTCTAATTTGGTTATTATTGTTTGATTGTATTATATCATGTTAATTCATTTAATTTAGAAATATCGATTCAAGCATTAGTGTTAATGTTTGAATCCGTTTTTTTTATTCTACCTTTCAAAGTACTGAAATAAAAATTATGTAATTGTTTTCGCACCACCAACGACGAAGTCTCTTGTGTTAAGCAATCCTGTTTTAAAGTAATTCATATGAAACCAAAAATGAGAAGTTGTAACGAACGTAGTGAATTTCCTTCTCTCCTTCGGGATTGAATTAATCCATATCTGGAGCACTAAAACTACTTTGATCTGATTAATATTCATATCAAAACAATATTATGCAGACGATGTGAAGTCATATAAATATTTCATATTTGTAACATTTACATTTTTTTTATGTTCGTTGGCAATAAATTTGGCTAAGTCGTGGGTAAGCTCCTGATTGTGTAGCTTTATCAAATTTGCAGATAGATAGAGTAGTTATAGTAAGAATCAATGTGAGAATTACCTTCATAAAGCAGCAATTGAATTCGCTGTCTGTCAATTTCAATGTTTGTGAGCACAAAATTACATAATCGAGGTACTGGACTCGAGGTTTATTCGCTATGCCTCGCTGCGTTCGCAAGTAAGAAAGCAATCCTGTTTTTTTTTCCTCAGGAGAGGAGGCTGAGCATCCATCATGGATACCAACGCAACAGGCAAGCAGGGATGCGTTGATTATGTCGGACTCCTGGTGAATCGAGGCGGCTCGACCCACCAGACTTACCGACTAAACTCAGCCTAAGCCTTTGGTCCTAATGACCCTACTGGCTTTATTGACGAGGGCCGCACCTCAGGAGAAGTACGGTTAGCACTGCCCCATGGAGAGGGCATAAGCGCTAGAAGTATGCACGGTTCACCAAAGTGGGACCGGCCAGTATTGACGGGGGCCAGTATTGACGGGAGAAAGCAATCCTCGAGATCACCTATTTATATACGCATCGTTCACTGTGACTTCTGAGGGAGGAATATTAGCTTTCCCGTTTTCGCCAAAGCGTTTACAATGGAGGTAGAAGAGACACTTTGTGTAAAGCTATTCGTTTCTATGATGGAAATTGATGGTAAAGTCTGTGTCCAAAATAATTTCAACATTGCTGTTACATCTTATTTTGAAGGTTAAAAAAGAAAATACAATGTCACAAGCTTATCAAACCCGTTCATGGCATCGCTTTTATCTATTTTATCATTTTGCTTACATTTATTCCGCACTTTACAGGATATATGGGTGTAGATTTGATAAGCCGTTAGTCGGTTAAGAATCGCACCACTTGTTGATAGATCGATTCCATTTACTCATGCATCTACTTCACTAGAGTATACATACTGTTCGTACTGCACACAGAAAGTTTTTGCCAAATCTGATAAACTTCTTCACTAATTCAATTAGGAACTGAGTCCTGTGTATACTTTCTTAAATTTTTTATCTCTTTACCCTTGCCTTTAGTTACAATAAAAATGAACTGTTGTGAAGCGCTCGATGTCGATTGATTAAAGTCGTGATGTTGCACCAGATTTGAAAAGCATTTAACTGAATTCAACTTAACAAGCATGCTGAAATAAACATACATCTTGTGTTTATAACGTTGGGTGTACTGTCCGTGCGCCCCATCGTTGCCACGAGCATGCTGTTAGCCAGCTCTAGATAGAGTGATGTAATCATATTCTTCTTTCATCATAGTTGGGTAAGGCCGTCGTACTCGCGGACCAGCTGGCTAATGATATTGCTAAAGCGCCTGAGGTGAGGAGCCCTAATTGTGTTTCATTTATCTCGACGGGTCGGAGAGTAATTGAATCTTGCACCACCGAGCGTGGCTGGAGCCTTTATGGCCCATTGTAGCTTTTATTGTTATAGGTTTTGTTTTGCAAACTGTCATTTTACAGTGCACTAGGCTTGGTTGTTATTGCTCAGATTTACCTTTATGATTCCTGTAGATTTTCTGCTCAGAACTCGTATGAAACTGGGTCTTCGTAACCGGTTTCAAACGAAGAGTATTGCCCTTATATGAAACTATTCGTAACAATTACGAAATGAGACTTATGTCCTTATACAAAACTGCAAATACATATATATTTTTTCGCTTTCCCGTTTCTAATCACACTTTATCGATTTAATTCTTTCCTAAAGCAAAGAACTTTCGATAAACAAAATGTTAGCGACAAGTCTATGCCCGCATACCTGTAGGATTCGCTCGACTACAATAACCTAATTGGATAATAATCTTTAGATGTTACACAGCTATATTGTATTATGTGCCTAATACACACTCACTGCATCATGTACATACATAACTCACGCCACTCACTCACCTATGGAGGTAGGTCCCTTATATTTAATGACTAAAATTTGTTACTTTCTATATTACAAGAAGGCTGTGCAATAATTAGCTATCTACTATGTTATGACTATCTGATATTATACATATATATATATTTTTTGCATTGGAGGAGTTATCAAGTACTATTTCTGGATTAATTTAAAACTATACTAAGATCTGTCGGACCGTGATATTACATAATGACTTATCAAATCGATTCGATTACCAATTTAATTAGAATAACACTTCTGAGGTCTAGTTCGTGTTAGACTGCTGCACACTACTAAGAATTTTGTTATACATTAAACAATAATTGAGTTTTGGAATTTTTCGTTTACTTGCGCCGTTAGACCGTCCTTCGTGCCAGGTTTCTTGGCCCAGGGAAAGGCGTTAATTCCCCTGAGAAACATAACGCTCAAATGGCCGTAATATGGACAATGTTAATTTAGAAATTTGTTTTTTTACAGCACAGCAGATATTTGTATTAATTTAATTTCAATATAATAACCCCACGCAATCATAAAAATAATAAAATATAATCACAAAAAATAGTTTCACACAAATAAGTAAGAATACAAAGATAAAATCATTTTTTTCTAAAAAATGGAACGATTACTTGGAAATGTTTTGACCTATCTAATGGACATGTTTTTATTTGTCAAAGCAAGAGTAAACTTATCTTACCAACGTAATTACTATTTAAGTAAACGAAGAAATCTTCCTCAGGTGCAGTTGTAACACATGATTGAATTAGTGTTGAAATAATGGAAAATCATCTCAAATTAAGAACGATATTTCACAAATTGTCTTGCGCCAGAGTATGAGTCAAACGTGCCACACATCAGTGTTGAAATTATTTCATTTTGGGTGTTCGACATATTACGTGGTGAAATTAAAGGCGCTCTTATTTGTAGTTATTATAGAATTGTTTTCAGTATAATGAATTGTAATTGCAATTATTTTATTGCAACAATAAACAATGTACAAACTAATATAACCCTAACTTCAAAAAAATAACTTGTGACACAGACTTGTTCCTTATTCAGATAAAAAAAGATTTTTTTCCTCTAATAATACAATTACCGTAAGTTGGCAAATTAATTCTAGTACGATTGTTAAGAACACAACTTTATCAAATAGAATAAGTTCATTAATCATCACAGCCATAGATATATTAAGATTTATTATATATTAAGACCTTAGTCAACTTTACTGGGCTAGAGCGGATTGGTAGACTGGATTCATCTTCGAATCTCTTCTCAGAGTATGCAGGCATAAGAGCATCAAATAAATATACGTATGAAGTTCGATAAATGAAAAACACATTGGTACATGACAAGATCGACCCTGGGTTCCCCGAATCTGATTTGTAGACCAGTGCCGAGACCACAGCATCGATGACGCTTTTACTATGGTGTATTTTTAATATTTCATTTTTATTATTTTGTTATAACTATTTCTAACGTTTTGAAAATATATTTGAATTAACGACTCACTTCAATACTTAAATAATAGAAAACGGAGTTTACCTGAAAATAGTGACTACGGCGCTACTCGTATTACATGCTTCCAACATTGGCTTAATTTAGTATAGTATTTAAGTTAAAGTTGTTAATGTTTCTAATTAACAGCTCACACATCTTAAGTTATATAAATGTATTATAAATATAATAAACTACTACAAAAATGTATACAAGACCAAACCTTTCGACTGCATTAGGGAAATTCTGTCACTATTATTTCACTTGCTGCATGCATATGACACTATTTTTTATATAGTATATGTACATTTATTGGATTGCGGATTTGTTGCGAATCTCATAGGAGCCAAGTGTACTACTATAGGCAACGATAACCGCGTTCACGTGTAGTTACCATGAATTTGCATTCATTTGCAAACGATAACAATAGCGAAAATTTTTGTATGGAAACTTTGTACAGCGCCCCTAGCGGTAAAAAATTGTACTCATTTTTCATATTAAATTGACATGATAGCAAACTTATGATAGAATCACAAAAACAAATTAACATTATATAAATTCCGAAATAAATTCTTAATTGCGAATTTTTGTATGATTGATGAGAGTATTTTGTTTTATACTATTTGTAATAAAACGAATACCATTCACTCCTTTACCCCAATTCTGAATTTTTACATGTAAATAATGTTGTAACTTATTATTGTTATAATAACGGAGATTTGCCAAATAAAATAACTAGAACGTTTTTAATCACATATCCTACGAGTATAGTAAGGTCAAAAGTATATGGGCTACTAAGTGAACCGATGATTTGGTTTGTCTACTATGTCAAACAATGGTATCACTCATCTGAAATGATGATAATATTTAACGACTCTGAACCAGCAATGTTCATCTCGCCATTACTCAATAAGAACCTTTTAGCTAAACTTAATTCATGATGTGAAAGGTCAACTACGAAAAATGGCGGAATTCCCAAACCTAAAATTATAATTAATTAATAGTTTGTTCATAATTTCTTTTCCGTGCTTATATTTGAATAGTTATTCTGCTATTCATGGTGTAGATGGGTCAAACAAATAATTTTATATAACGCTATAAGCACGACTTTATTTTACGCATATAAAGAATTATGTAAATAAATAGTTCTCAAATATTTGTTGAGAATGGAGCCGACTCCAACAAACGTTTATTCTTCAATTGTGATTTATGTAATTCGTGTAATATATTTGTATTCATTTTATAATTAAAATATAACATTATTTATTTGTCTATATAACTATAGTTACCTATAAATAAAAAGTACGCAGCATAAAAATACTAAGTAACCAATGGTAGGGCAAGGTGTAAGTATTAATTAGGATTACTTAATCTGAGTAATTTGATGCGTGCGTTACGATGCTGGCCTTCGGTTACATAAGAATAAAATACATTCACGTTTACAAACCACAGGCATATTTAACCACACGTGGTTAGGTGAACTCTTGATCAATATTTATATAAATTGATATTCTACGCTCAGCGGGCGGCGAAACGGGTGTATAAAAACACCCGTTTCTTTTGCCGCCTTGCATCACACGTTACAAAAAAAGCTTTTGAAAGAAATATAATAAAAATGTTGCGTCATTTTTACTTATAACTGAAAACAATTTTACATCATCGCGACCTTCCACTTCTGTTTTAATTCTAGTTACAAAAATTTAAGTGTCGTTACAGTTTCCGCCCCTAAAAGCAGAACAATCCGCCAAACCGTTTGAAGATATATACAAACATAATATGTAAACAAACTTTGCTGATATGTATATAAAAAATTCTCGTTAAATATGTCACTAATGTCTGTAGTTAAAGACATTTAAGGAAGTGCCATGAATGGCGTTACGCGAAAGGCGACGGTCCATTGTGGTGTAGACGGGGACTTAATGCTAAGCATTAAGTGCAAATAGCAAACAGGTCTGAACTATTCGGATATCGCTTTAATAATAATCTCAACTTATAACTATCAGGAGACAATGAGAACAATGCACCAGGACCGTTTCCTATTTCATTAATTCACCCAACCTTTCTTAATTTCTACTACATTATGACAAAAAAGTCATTAATATATGGTAAGATCAGGCCGGTTCTCTCGATTATAAGACCACTCTGGGTCTTGGCTAAGTCCGCATTGCACTTGACGCTACACAAAACACAATAAATACTTGGTGAGAGATGGTAGCAGTGACTTTCATCTTGTAGTTGTGACCATTGCTCTTATTTTGAAGATGGACGCGTCGAGAACAGATTTATCTGGTAGACAAGAATTACATATGGTCATTAGTAGGCTAGTCGACTCATCTTTGCTATGTTACTTTATTGTTACTTACTTTTTTATTCAATGAAAGTGAAATATTATAGTAATTTCAAAGGTAATAAAATCTGTGTGTCATATTATATGACATATCTAACTCCATGGCGCCAAATATGCCGTGCGTGCAGCCTACGGTGATAGTAGAAAATTACCACACAGAGCTCAAGTGAAAAGGAAAGCAACCCGCTCATCTAGAACCTCCTCTCTTTATCTGGAAAGTAGCGCTGCACGACTACTCTGTGATAGATTTTAAACGCTATACAAATATTCAACTCCCAACATCCCACTCCAGGAGAAGCAGCCCAATGCCATCTGCTAATAACCTAGATATTTTTTTGCTTTGCTTGTGGAATATATAGGTTATAATCCTACAATTCATAGATTAAATTTTATCTTCAGAAGAACCGATAGCTATCAGAGCACAAGCAGAAAATATCCTTTATTTAAGCCATTTAGTTAATTAGTATCTATCCGGTTTACCGGCAACTATTTGAACTGATACATAAATGTATTTCAAAATTAAAATTATAATCAGTTACAATGCATACCGCATTGTAATAACAAACTACAAAATATGATCTTATTGAGTAATACACATTCTATCTGATCCGGCTCACAATGAACTCGATAGATCAAAAATAAACAATCAATTTCTTTGACGAAAGCCCACGATATTATCTCAACATTGACGAACACACGAACTATAAAAAATGTATTACAAAGTCAAGACCGGAATGTCAAATGTTACATAAGTATGAAAAAATAATAACGCAACCGAAACTGCGCTTGCCTCACTCCGCATGCAAACCACGACGGTTTATGATTAGACGTGGGTCCCTCAGACAGATATGACATTTCAATTTAGATCTTACCGCTTTTGAGATAAAGGTTGGTCGAACTCACAGATGCATATATTGTTGAATCTTAATATTTCACAAGTGCATTATGAAATGTCTGTGACGGATGACTTATCTTTAGTTAGAACTAGATATTTGTTTTCCGGATTGGTCAATATGGTTTGGTCAACTGAAGGCTAAAAGTTTATATAGATACGTAGATAAAGTATACAAAAGTGCCTAACAAATCCCTATTTTATTAGAAGTGTATAAATTTAGTACCGATTTATTACTAGTAGGCAAATATTAAAATTGGCAAAATTTTATTTATAATTGCAAAATACCTAATGTTAAATTACTTACCTTCGGTCTGAGGGGTGTCCAGATCAAAAACTTACCAAAAGTCTTATTTATGCAATGAACAATTAGCATTAAATTCGAGGATAATCTGTTTCCACTTGACATGCAAGACCACTAATACTTTGTTACATAATATATTTTTGCAACGCACCAAATCTTAACTTCGAGTACATATTTTCTTCTGCTTATTTCCAGTTATAGTACCATTTATCGTTTATTTTATTTTTTACATATATGTATTGACTTCGTCGTTGTGTGTACGGTGATATTATAATGGACCCTCGCATTATAATAGCTATACGTGTGAAACTCGAGCCATACAACCCTCACAATAATGCTAGTACATCATTTTTAACAAACCAAAAAATGCTGGCCCTCAGATAACAAAGATGTCTCGAAGACTAACAAAACGCTACCTTACGGCCGCCGAAGATTACGCGTGCCCGCTACCAGAAGATACACAGGCCATCGCAGAGGAGCAGCTACGGGAAACTAACAACTCCAGAACGCAGGCGCTGGCTGCACTGCGCAGCTGGATGGAGCAGAACCCAAAATTTATGGCCGTTAGAGTTGGTGAGAAAAATACTTTCATTTGACCTAGTAAAGAAAGAAAGATTTTTTAGATCAACACTTTTCCATAACTTTTTCGACTCCTGAACTAGTAAAATACTGTATTTTATCCTTAAATACCTTTATACCTTCCTTAAATAGACTAATAGGAACTTTATTATTATAAGAGTTTACACTCGCGTTGCATACTGTCACATACCGTCAACTGTCATCTAAAAATCATGAATTTTAATTCGATTCTAGATTTGACATTAGCGAAATAATGATACCATATATAATAGTGTAGTGATGTCACAAAAATCGGTAAACAATCGGTAATAATCGGTTTGCTGGAGTCTTACCAAAATTAAGACCAAACTCAATTGTGGTGATGGATAATGCACCTTACCACTCCCGAAAATTGGAAACTGCATCAAAAAAGGAGCTGGAAAAAGCTGCCATTCAAGATTGGCTTTTAAATAAAAATATTCCTTACGAACCAGATATGGTAAAAGCTACGCTTTTAGAACTAATTCCACATAATAACGAGTCTTTTAATAAGTACGCTGTAGACGAAATGGCAGCACAACATGGGATCACGGTTTTAAGACTCCCCCTTACCATTGCGAGCTAAACCCTATCGAATTGATATGGGCGCAGGTAAAAGGGCATGTAGCCCAAAACAATAAAACATTCAAATTGACAGACGTGAGAAATTTATTTCAAGAAGGCATTCAAAAAATTACTGCTACCGAATGGACTAAATGTGTATCCCATGTTGTCAAAGAAGAGGAAAAAATGAGTAGGCTAGATATGTTAATTGACAATATCACAGACACATTTATAATAAATGTTACAGAAAGTGACAGCGATAGCGATAGCGATGACGGCGACAATTTATAAAATAAATTATTACCATATTACATTATCTGCTTTATTTGTTATGTTCCTTCATGATCACATTTTTTTATTAATTTACACACAATCATAAAAGAAAAGTCTCAGATCGGTAATTAATCTTCAAAACTAAAAATACCACTCATTTTATATAACAAAAATTAAAATATAAACTCTTTTGATTCAATAAAGTACAAATTATAATTAAAAATGTACCATTGTATTAGAGAAACTACTGTAAGCGTTTGAAAACGCTCATAACTTAAAAGGACTATGCTTAACTACGTCCAATCATAAACGAGAAGAATCGATCCGGAAATATTCCGCAACGTCACTATTTAGTACTTGTCATAAGGTTGCAACACTGAAACTGTCAAATCTGGAATCTAATTAAAATTCTGACTATAGATATAATATAACAATATTCCCATTATTGCAGCTTAGGACAATCCTAAATGGCATGCAGTCACATAAAAAGAGTATGACTTAATGGCATTCCATTAAGGAATGTCCTAAAACAAAACAAGATTGATGCAGTTAGCCGCAAGAGCATCAATTGTTATCTCCAGGCACAATGTCTTTTCTTATGTTTGTTGTGTTGATTCTTATTATTATTATTGTTCTTTCTCGTGTCAAATTTTCAAGCATATATTATAACGAAAGTTTTGAAAATAATCGTTGAGAGACAACAAAGAATAAATTACGAAATTATGTGATAAGGGAAGAGTTTAGTGTTAAAGTTCATGTAGTGACAAACATAAAGAAAAGAATAAGTAATTTTGATCAAAAAATCAGTAAAATACTGTTACTATATACCGACCTATACGGTGTTATAAGTTTTATATAATTTTTGAAGTGATAGTTTACTTCACGATAAAAAGTAAATATTTTTTATCGTGAAGTAAACTATATTCAAGTACATAAAACTTAGTATATATAAGCAGTAACACAAGCAGTAAACCAATTAGGCATAGTTGTTGATAATCTCATCAACATGAAACGGAATTCTCTAAAGTAGAGATAATTTTGTAAGTTTTTCAATCAAATGCCAGTCAGCAGGAGTGTTGACCGATGCTGCGAAAATTTCCAAGACGAAACACCTTACAAGAGAATTGTAACTGTATGTTCAGAAATCTTTAAAGACATAAAATGATCTCAGTAATTTTATATATGTTATGGGCAAAGTGATTAACAGGCCCGTATTAATAAAGGCCGAGTATTATGAATAGTTCCCAAGAGCCTCGGGCTATTTGATTAATTTTAGTATTTTTATTACTTAGACCGGTCTACATTATAATTCCCGACTGCCCGTGGTCTATTTAAAAAAACTACTATCTACTTTATTTAAACTCAGTATTATACCTACCAAAACATTTGATTATTGAAAAATATTTTAATAAAAATTAAGAAAAGGTAACTAGTAATGTTATTTAATTTCTAATTTTATATTTGATTGTTAAATGTCTTTTATACTATTATGTTAAATAGTTTTTTTATGTTCCTTACTATGAAAATATTGCAAGTTTAATTTCATTGATACGCAAAAATACTTTTCACGTGTTTTATCATTTTGCTCAAAATTCTATAAAAATAAAGGTAATGTTACTTACTTACCTATGTTATTACGTTAAATTGTTTAATTTCTTATTTATTATGATATTATAAATCGTTTTTTTATGTTTCTTTCTATGAGAATTCGAAGTTTTATATTGTTTTCTTATTTTGCCCAAAACGTATTTGCCCTTATTCATACTGACCGGGAAAATTGATTAGGGATGAAATTTTAATTAAATGGTCCATGAGACATGGGCCTTATTGATACAGGCCGATCATTTTTCATAGGCACCAGATTAAGTTGCCCGTAACATATATAATAAAAATTTTAAAGATAGATGTTTACCCTTCCACGTAAAAACTACTCAATGGATTTTAATGCAACTTTACAATTATATAGTTTATCAAGTAAGTCAGAAAAAATTTACCATCTATGCTGACGAAGTCGCGTGCACCAGCTAGTATGCAATATATAACAGCCCTCTTCATGGTTTTATTTAACAAATAGTTTATTTTAGTTTACGATTACTGTGACTGACTGATACGACTACAAGTATGACTATACTGATATGACTATTATTTACACTTCGCACTAATCTTAATTTAATAAAAGATGCTTCTCTAACGATACTATTTATAAAGAAAATTCTGTTCGATTGCCTTAAACAAGAAATCAAATTGTCAACTTCTTGTGATTAATATTTCAGACGCTAGCTTCCTCCTGCGCTTCCTAAGAGCCAAGAAGTTCAGCGTACCAATGGCCCAAGAGGCCATTGAACGTTACGTACTACTGCGTCAGTCCTGGGGCATAGCCTTTAATCAGCTGGATTTCAAGCTGCCCGTGATGATGGAGTTGATTGACCTGGGGTAAGTAACCTACACATCTCAGCTACCTACTTAAACACTGAATCAAATTGTGTGAATTTAGTTTCTTTTTACTATCACAAAGATACATACGGTTAGGTACTGTCAGTCGCATGCGTTGTGTGCGACTTTTTATAAATAAACTCTGGCTTTGCCCTTGGGCCTATTGACCTTACAAACTATCGGAAGATTTTATACAGAATAAATGACTATATTTTGTAATGTATATGATATTTAGTCATATATTAGACTGGAAGTAAATTTAAAATTGGCTAGACATATAGCCAAATAGCATGTTGATACTTCTTGTGTCAACTTATAAATGTCATATAATTGGTGAAATTATTCATGAGAATTTAAATTGTTACCTCTGTGTTTGAAGACAAGTCGTGAAACCAAAGTGATTATGGTCGTAACAGATAGGGCCAACCCCCGGAACGTGCATATTCATATGAGTAGAATAGCTCTGCACAGTATTTGCCACACAGAATCACCCAACTGAAAAACTATACTTTAGGATAGTAATTTATACTTCTATTATATCCTCAAAAACTATCGAATGGGCTGATTTTTATGAAACAAAATCGTTTTGTGTAATGTAAAATATTTCTGTTCTATGAAAAAATCAGATATAAGATGGATGAAGCCGCAACCGTAGGTACAGACAGTAGTTATTATAAAAGAACCCAAGAAGAATCCCCTATGTCTTCCTCTGATAATCCTAATAATGTGATAAATGTGAACTCTTTCTTTCATATATATGTTACGGGCAACTTAAGAAATCTGGTCCCAATATATAGGTAATGATCGGCCTGTATCAATAAGGCCCATGTCACATGGGCCATTTAATTAAAATTTCATTCCTAATCACTTTTCCCAGTCAGTATGAATAAGGGCAAATACGTTTTAGGCAAAATAATGAAACAAATGAAATGAAATGTTTTTGTTTATTAACGATATAAAACTTCGTAATTCTCATAGGAAGAAACATAAAAAAGGAAGGGGATTGGATACATCCGTAACAGAAATAGGATGTGCAACAACAGCTATGTTTTCGTATGTCTCATTGGTGCCTTCTGCATCATCAGCCCTATCCAAACTTATATTTTGAACTTCACGGGGATCACCATCTTTTAAAATTGCCTCAAGGTCATCTTCAGTTATTATCTCTGGCATCCCGGGAAATGATGGTAAGACTGATTTTAAGCCAACTTTGGGTTTGCAGCCAAACATAGCTTCATAAGGACTGCGGTTGATGCCGGAGTGGAAAGCTCTATTTTTCATAAACTGTACAATTTTTAACACTTCCCACCATTTTGTGGTTTTGTTTGTCTCCAACCATGTAAAAACCATCTTTTCTATGTCTTGATTAGCTCTTCTTTCTACTGAGCCCTGTGATTGACTGTGGCGGGGTTTGCCATGTACTATTTTTGGTTCATCTCACATTTGGCATAGTTCGACAATAACTTTATTAACGAATTCCTTGCACTTATCGCTGTGTAAAATGCCCGGCTTAGTAGTGAACCGCCCGGTCCAAGTGATAAATTAAATCTATTGCTTACGTTGATTTTTTAAATGGACCACGGGCTGTCGGGTTTTATAATATAGACCGGTCTAAGTAATAAAAATACTAAAATTAATCAAATAGCCCGAGGCTCTTGGGAACTATTCATAATACGCGGCCCTTATTAATACGGGCCTGTTAATCACGTTGCCCGTAAGATATATATATAAGAGTTCTAAATGAAAACAAATTTAAAGATAGAGCAAAATATTGCAAAATTAGGTAGTGATAAAGTTCAAAAATCTACTTGTCGTTCTTAAGAGCAACCGCGCTCAGAAATGGGACATGTGTCGATTAAAATAATGAGGAACAACGTGTTATAAGTGAACTGGAATCTAAATTTTTTTAATTACAAACAGTATTCATTTTTCAGGTACATTTTTGTGAGCCCTTTCAAGGATCATGGCGGACGTCGTGTGGTGATCTACAGGCCTGGTAGATATGACACTTTCTAACATCGATTTAGCGTTCATGCTTATTATACATCGCGTCAATGTACTTAACCTAATCATATTTATATCATACTAGGAGAGGTATGTATTTATGTATTAAGCTTTTATTGTTTGTTTCTGCATGCTTGATTGTCGAACCTTCCAGTGGGATTAGTAGATAATCTTAATTTCATTCTTTGTAATTGGTGACCAATTGCTTTTTTATTAAGCATAACTGAAAAAAAATGATGTTATCTAGACAAAATTGATTTAAATTGACAATTATTTCCACTTAAAATTAGGCTTGTCTATCCACACATACTCATATCAGTAATAGAATGTATAAAAATATGTATACCAGTACATTGCCTCAAAAGTTGGTTAAAAGTTTTGTGACCAGATGCTCATATTTGACATTTCATAGCATGTTGTGGTGTTAACAAACGTCATCAGAACTGACGTCTTCATCACATACCCTAACAAATCTGGATTACGTATGTAAGTACCTATATGCATATTTATTATATTAATTTGTATCAAGAAATGACTTAAGAAATAGGTAGTTGCAAGTTTGCACCTCTCAATGCGCTTACGCACTGGTCATGTTTCAACACCCATTGATAGTAGAAATTTATAGTTTTACAACATTCACAGAAAGCAAATTCATTATATTTACCTATTATATACTCGTAATTGCACCGCACAAAAAAAAGTATTGGTATATTTTTTTATCTATAATAGAACAAAGATTGAATAAACTTCACAGTATATATTTATCAAGTTATTAGACGTATTAGGCATTGATAAAAGTTATTAATAGACATAGATTTATAAAAATCTATCTTAATAGTACATTAGTGACACGGTATGCAATGGTAGCGTCGTTGGCTGCACCAGTGATCGCCAACAGTGTAGAGATCTTGATCGATACCCAATTGCCCAGAAAAGATCTAAAACAACTAGGGAATCAATGATACAAAAAATTTAATTACTTGCACATACATATAGTCGACACTATGGACGCGATGAGAAAGTAAAATTGTTGCCACATACAAAATCATATCATGGTGATACCAACAGACGGCACAGCTTGGTGCAGTTCCAGTAAGCTGATTATGTAACTCTTCTGCTATCACGTCTTGATTGAAGCTGACAGTTATTGTAGTTACATTGCTGGTTTATGAAGATCATTGTTATATTGAATCTTCATAAAACAGCAAAGTTACTGCACTGTCAGTTTCAATCAAGGGGCTGGGGGGCTAAACAGCGCGGACAAATAAGCAAATCTTGAACCCATCTTAGCATGCCGTTAGCGCAGTCATTGCAAGCCAAGGTAATAAGTATTGTATAGAAATTCTTTAGCAAGACTATTGTTTACAAATTTTGAATTGCCAAAGTTTGGAGGAGCTGATGATGATGATGATGATGATGATGAAGTTTCAGTACTACATATATCTATACGGCCTATTTAAAAAATTCCTTTTTATATATACAAGCTCTTTGGAAAACGAATATTTAACGGCAATATAAATAAATAAATATTGTTACACTTACACCAATTAGCCTAGCCCAAACTAAGCTCTATAAGGCTTGTGCAATGGGATCTATGGTAACGGATAGACATACATATATTATACATATATAAATAATTTTTATTGAAATATATATCAACAACCATGACTAAGGTACAAATGCTCGCATTCATCACACAAACATCTGCCCCCACCGGGATTCGAACCCGGGACCTCAGAGATGGCGACACCTTGAAACCGGTGTATTATCCACTCGACTATGGAGGTCGTCAAATATACCTTACATATCAATTATTATATTAATGAACGGTCTTAACTGTTCCATATTAGGCATGGCTAATTAAATGGTCTATATTTCATGTAGCCTATTCGTTAGAAAGGAACGCTTCAAAGTCTTATGTCCGTGCATTGAGTTCCTATATCGTATAGGTATAGTGATACAAAGATTTTGTATGGCGATCTTTATAAAACGGTTATAAGAATAAATTACCATATTAACTAATATAATTCCATCGCAATAGGAGTATTCGATCCGTACAAATACACGAACCAGGACATGTGCCGGGTAATGGGCATCTGCTACGAAACGCTTCTGGAAGACGAGGAGACGCAGGTGCGTGGGTTGGTGCACTTTGCGGACGGCGTGGGCGTCAGCTTC
Source organism: Scirpophaga incertulas (assembly GCA_036419045.1). NCBI lineage: Eukaryota > Metazoa > Arthropoda > Insecta > Lepidoptera > Crambidae > Scirpophaga > Scirpophaga incertulas. The sequence goes on along the minus strand of CM071626.1, from coordinate 10,049,659 downwards.
CCGCATCTTACGCTCTTCACGCCCAAGGAGGCCGTTAGGATCGTGAAGAACGGAGAGGTAACTGTTTTTTGCGAGATTTCACATACTTAGATACCTGCCTTGCCAAGCAACGGGTACCCTTAGTTTAGAGAGTAACCTCCCAGAATCATAATTCATACACCAACTCCGCGCGTCCAGCCTTTAACATTTACCATCATAGCTGACTTGATTACAAATGTATTGTACAATTTGACCCTGCTGTAGTGGCCAATTTTCGGCTGCCGTATTGTATCATTTCTCTGTAACGACACTCGTGCACAGAATGTTTCAGGGCCGCCGAGATAATATTTAAAGGCCATATACCTCTTCCGAGTGCTTGTAAAGACTTGAAAACCCAAAGAGTAAAGTAACTGTGAAAACCTAATACTTTAAAATGAAAGCAAAACTTTCAAATGACAGCGCTTGTCATATACGTAATGTCGCTCAATAAATTGCTGCGAAGTACATATTTCTCGTACGGTAATATGGGGCTTCGTATACTCCCCATCAAACAACAATTTATTTAGTTTGCTAGTAAAATTGTAGCCTATATATTAATTGTGCTTTTTATTTATTCCGCTGAGGAAAATGCATTGAATTGCGGCTCGGCTGCGGAGTGCCGGCGGTTATGTGGGGCTCTCCTCCCCAGAAGGAGGAGGCCTACCCACTAAAAACCTCAGGGATGGCCTTCCTCAGGCATGTAGGGAGCCCCCGGGAACACCAAGCCACCTCCGGGAACCCCCAGCCTCCGCTCCCCTGCCTAGAGGGGAGCCCTCCTCGGGGGAGGCCACACCACCTCCCCCGGTCTCCTCCACCGACGACGCCCCCCGGCCACGGAAGGGCGTGGTCCGTCCCGGGTCGCCGTAGCAGTCGCGACTTCCTCGCGCCCGCCGGCGACCCGCGGCGGCGCCGCAGCTGTGCTACCGAGCCCGGCGCCGCCTTCTTCGAGCGGGATCGGCCATCTCCCGACCCCGCTCGGCGGCCTCCTTCTGGAGCATCACTGCTTCACAGAAGGAGGCTTTAGCTTTTAGCCTACCGACTAAAAACCTCAGCGATGGCTGTCCTCAGGTGTTGTAGAGGCCCTCAGGATCGACTGTTGCATCTAAAGACCCCCGGCATTCGCTCCCCTGGGTGCGCTAGGGGAGCCCTACTCGAAGGGGAACGATTTTGCAGCCTTCCCTCCTCCAACCTCCTACGACGTCACCTCCCGGCCCTCCCGGGTCGCCTCCTTCTGGAGCATCACCGCTTCACCGACGCAGGCCATAGCCCTGCAACCTCCCTCATCCGCCAACATTGCCGCAATCGACGCTGGCAAGATCTGTCTCCACAGATCTTGCCCGATCTCTTCGACCAAGACTCGGCGTTCGGAGTCCCAAGCGGGGCACTCTGACAGCGTGTGCTGGGCCGAGTCGAGGTTGGATGTGCAATGGTGGCATCGTGTCGTGTCCTCCCTATTCGACTCAAATACTTACCGAAACAACCATGTCCGGTGAGCATCTGAGTCAAGCGGTAAGTGACTTCCACCCTTCCGAAGAGCCAAGCTTCGAAGTGCGGGAGTACCACACCGACGGCGCACTGACGCATGTAGCCCCCACGCTCTCGCTGCGCACGCCAGGCCCTCTCGACCAGCGTCGGACTGGCCATACAGTCGAGGTGGCGTTTGCCAGCCGGGCCCCAGCCTGCGCGGGCCCCCCACGGGCCTGGGTTGCGGGCATGCGGCAGGGCACGTAGCTCAAGGGCAATGCTGCGCGGGCCCCCTGTGCTACAGTTGCCCGCGTGCATGTCTCGGAAACTATGCGTCGTACAAAATAGGTGTCCCGGGCCTCGGGATTGCGATCAGCAGCCGGGCTCTTCCGGCCCAGTCCGACCCTGCTCTCGACCTGTCGTCGATGCAATGTGACCCGTTGGCCATTGTCCGCTGCTTGCTCCGGAGCAGAGCTCCGCAGCGGGAGGACCTCGTGCAGTCTAGAGACCATATGGGGGTCCTATACAAGGCCACAGACCGTACGACGCTTGCGTACAGGCGGTGACCACCGTCCCTCGGTCCTCCGAGGTTGGGCAGCAGGCGATGTAAGGCACCCGCTACCCTCTTGATTCGGGGGACCAACCGCACGAAATGCACTTCAAAGCTCCACCTACTATCTAAGGTAAGGTCAAGGTACTTGATGTTGGATAACACCTGGACAGTCAGTCTCAGTCGTCACGACTAGAGTCTCGTCGGCGTAACAGACGACATTCACGCCGCAAGGAAGGCTGGTACGAAGGACCGCATCGAATGCGAGGTTCCATAAGAGGGGTCCCAAAACCGACCCCTACGGAACGCCACACTCGATCCTTCTCTCTCTCCAATTCCGTCTCGTTCCTCTGTTCCTTGACTCCGATCGTCCTGTCGCGCAAATAGTCCGACCCGCAGGTAGGGGGGCAACTTGTTGTGTTAGAGTACCCGTTGGCGTTGACGATGTCTAGCAACACCGCCATGTAGGGACATGGCGGTGTCGAATCGTCGCTGTCGTCTTCACTTCCGATGGATCAAAAGCATAAATACGAATAGTGTTAGCCTGTCATAAGTTGGTGACATAAGTCTTGTGTCTAGTCCATTACTGTTGTATAGTGTACTAATCATTGGGATTACTGCTACTGGTAAAATGCAAGGAAGATAAATACGCATGTTGTGATTCGATCAATTCATATCAATTAAACATGTAAGTTCCAATGTCCACAGCGCACCTTACCACTCCGTCACAAGGAAATATACGGCGTCAACGTTCACCCTACGGTTAAATTCGCGCTAGACTTCGGCATGGCGCTCATTTCCGACAAGATCAAGAAACGAGTGAGGCTGTACAGTGCTCCAGAGGAGGTGGAGATCGACAAGAAACTTTTGCCCCAAGAATATGGCGGTGTTATGCCGATGAAGGACATGATTGGTAGGCATCTATTGTTCTCGGTTATTTTATATTACACTATTGTGTGATAAGAGTATTACATCATATTTAATCGGAAACAAATTATCTTAACATCACAGCCACTAAGCATCGAAAAAGAATATATGCATAACTAGCTGTGCCAGCGACTTCATCCGCGTGGAATAGTTATTTTGAGCATCATATTTATTTTTGCAAACTACCTCAGTTGTTACCTGATCTTCACAATGCGACATATCCAAATTTGATTACCATAAAAACGATTCTAGTGAGTTAACATATAGAGATACTGCCGCGGATATTTTTTTAGATCATTTTAAGAGGAATAATTCTTTCATACATATTTTTTTTGTATCGAGAACCGTTTTCGCAGCGCACGCAACGGAAGCCCTCAAAGATGAATAATTTTCCCCGTTTTTTCCACATTTTCTATTATTTCTTCACTCCTATTAGTCGCAGCGTGATGTTATGTAGCCTAAAGCCTTCCTCAATAAAGGGGCTATTCAATAAAGAAAAGAATTTTTCAATTCGAACCAGGAGTTCCAGAGATCAGCGCGTTCAAACAAACAATCAAACAAACAAACTCTTCAGCTTTATAATATTAGTATAGATTATATAGGAGTCGGGGAGGCAGGACGTCGTGCAGCCCGCTTGTGTCGCAAACGGTTCAAGCCAAATCCGACTTTCGGCGCTACAGGCTACGGCGCTGAATCCACTGTGTGTTCGCGGTTCTACAGAATAACGTCAATGAATAAAACTGAAAAATTAAGTTTTTTTTTTTTTCTACGTATTTTTCCAGGATAAAAAGTATCCTATTTTATGCCCAGGATAATAAGGTATAATTATACCAAGTTTCATCGAAATCGAACCGTTAGTTTTTACGTGATGCCTGAACATACAGACAGACAGACAGACAGACAAAAATTTTACTGATTGCATTTTTGGGATCACTAACGATCCCTTATCACCCTTTGCTAGTAATTTTTTAAATATATTTAATGTACAGAATTGACTTCTCTACAGATTTATTATAAGTATAGATTACATGTACAAGAGACAGCATGTGTCTAAACACTGCTGAAGTCTTCTTGGATGCCTTACATATGTGTGTATATTGTTGTTTGTATGCTGTTTTCTTCTGTCAGCTTAATTTATCCTACCAGTATAATTTCAAAGATATACATGTACTTATCATTCACCGCCTATAGAAATATAAAAAAACAACTGGAAAAATTTTAATGAGGGAAACTATCTCTGATCCAAGGTGTTACTGTTAGAATAGTCAATGGTATTTCAATAACCCTTTAATAACGAATAATAGAATTCACGGCTTAGTTTATACGCTAGTAAGAGCTGTCAAAAATTGTCGGTGTGAATAGCAGGCCCATTTTGAACGAAACCGTTTCACACTTATTATTGAACTTGAACTTACAGAAATCTGGAAAGAAGAGTTAGCACGCAAAAGGGACACTTTGTTGATGAACGACAAAATGGCAGTGCGGCTCGAGATGTACAGTGAGGCAGCACGCGAAGGCGCTATCTCCGCGCTGCGGGCAGGCGCGAACACGTGCGCCGGAGCAGACGCCGTTGGCGACGCCATGCGGGGCCTCACCGGCAACTTTAGGAAACTCGAAGTTGATTAGACTGAGCTAGTATTACACATTAGCATAACAAACTAGGTTTAATTAAGATAAACGCACTGAATATATTACCGTATAAGTTACATTTAACATTTTAGTTAAGTCTAAATTTAAGATAATATTTGTACAAATAGTAAATAAAACAGCAGTTATTAATTTATTGTTATTTATTACAAAATCCATTAACCTAACCATTAGGTAGAATACATTTCACCCATGAAATAAATCATCATACAAAATGCAACAATTTTGAACGAGGCTTAATAAAAATCTATCGAAGTGTGAAGTCTTGTTATATTTCGCTATAACTATTATAATATAGACGACAGGTGTTCCACAGATAAAATTATTAACAGGCAAATAACATCACCAACAAGAAAATTTCCTTAAGCACATGTTTTCTTAAATTTAATAACTATATTAGTCAATGGCACATTGGATAGTAAAACTGTTGGCACTTACTATACTACTACTTTAAAACACTTAGGGCCGATTTCACCGTCGAAATTGAACGCGATCAGTTCAAGTTAAACTCAGTTTCGCTCTAAACTGAGTTTCGCTACCGAGTTTGCATTTCACCAGCTTTGCGTAATCGTCGTTCATGTTAAACTTGGTTCAGTTTCTGAACGGCCGATTCTGGACGTTAGCGTTTCTAAACGCGTTTAAAGAGCTCATTTTTTTAATTTTACGCTGACGCTATCTATTTTTTTAATTTCAACATATCGAAATGCCGCTCGACAAGTTCTATGAGCGTTTGTTTTTCGCTCGCAGCAAAGGTCGGGTCCTTTTCCTTTTCGACATTGTAATTGGAGTCCGTTAAACAAGCAGGGTCATTGTAAGCTACCGTGAAGCTACCCAATTATTTAAAATTCCTTATATTTTGTTTTTTAAATTTTATTTTTATTTACACGACATGAGTAATTGTTTTGTTATTATTTATAAGAAGTAATTAATTATGGAATTTTTAACACCCGTTACTGACTATCTGAATCAAGAATATCGTATCCTGAAGTAATTCTTATAATTTATGTTCCCATTTTGATTTGAAATAATTTCTTTGATTGCAACACTTTAAAAGCAATCATTCATTCGTACATTCTTTGTCAAAGATTACTACTCTAATCTGTGATTAACTACGTTTTAGTAACGAGATCAATAAGTTGGTGAAATCGGTGCGGATGTAAACCAAGATCAACAACTAACTTCTGAACTTATCAATCAAAACCAAGTTTTATTAAACTCGTTTTCTATGAAGGACGGTGAAATCGGCTCTTAGCCGTACCCGCGCTTAAGATCAAAACTCGCGACGATTAATGCCCTTGTCCGGCGCAATTCAAGACACGCATATTTATATCTCAATATGATTCATAATGGCGTATGTAGTTTATCTATTTTATTGAATGTGTGTCTTTACCTACCTGTGCTTCTAGATTCAAACGTTAAAATATTAAAACTAAATGAGTAATTACTGATTATTCGGTGATAAGTGATTAATTAAGGGAGAGAATGTTATTAAGCAATTTTTACAATTGCTAAAATAAAAAGTGTGTATTATTTCATACATACACATAGAAAAATGTTTCTACGCGTCAACGCTCTATACCTATAGATTACTTAAGTATTTTAAATGTATCAAATATTCGACAAGTAAACTATTATATTATGAAAATAAATTGTGCAAATATGTAAATATCTAAGTAGCATATCCTAGGCGAAAAATTTAACTAATAATCAAAATCTTTATGCATGCATTGCTCACTAAATGGAATCATATTTATGGCATATATAAAAAAATGTATTCAACATCTGCATTCGTAGATATTTTAACGTATTTTTGTTCAATTAATAGGTACCTACAAATATTTGGCTCAAAAATTGTTTTACCCTAAAGCATCTATATAAAAGCAGTCTAAAAACAAGAACTGGTCCAGCAGCAGTAAAATTATCTATAGGCTAAGGACTCATCGCATGAGATAAGATAATTTATTAAAATATTGACATTTTGTGATGAATCAACACTTCAGTTTCACGTGTAAATTGTAACAGAGAGCTTATTTTTTAACAGTCATTTTATTTATAACTTTTAGTATCGTAAGTATACCCGTAATGTAAGCTTGATCAATTATCTCGTTTCCATATAACAATAATAAAAAAATATTTAAAAAAAAATACTAAACACCACGTCACTTTATAGTATTGTATTCGCGTTAATCAAGTTCCTTTTCATCCAAAACAAATAAACTATTTGGTTTGATAAACGCAGGCAAACGAACAAGCGTATATCATCTGATGGTAAGCGATTACCGCCACCCATGGATATCCATGAATGCAAAGACAGAGGAGTCACAAGTGTGCGTTACTGGGCTTTGAAACGGGAATACACTGTTGTTTTTAAAGATTTAATATGAATGAACGACAAAATTGATCAAGGTTAATTGTCAACAAAACCAATACGGGTGTTACAATGTGCGATAAAGTGTATAAACAAAAGGCATTATACATATATTTAATATGTGCAAATTTTAATTAAAGCAACGTGATAAACACAAATACTTAATTCTGTATTCTTAAATTATTAGCAATGATATTTTGTGCATAGATCACCATGTACAGAATTACAAATACATAATAAGAAACCAATTAATTATTGACAAACGATTAAGTACATATTTTTTTCAAATTACATAACAATTATAACTATACGTACAATTTCTATTGCTATAACTAACATGAAAAGAAAATAACATGAAAAAATATTAAATACAATGCTTCTGTTTCATATATATATCGAAAAACATTAAAAACCTGTAGTTTTACCTACTTTCTTAGTCTTGTATTCGTTTCTTATTTAACATTAATAATCAACTTAATCAGTATATCATTAATTCATAAAAACTTACAACAGACATAAAATTAATATTATAGTAACGCCAGTATACATAAAGTTTTAACTCTTCCATTAAAATTCATAAAGTTAATACAACTAGTAAGTAAAATTCCAATATATCAATTGTCCAAACTAATTTCCTACACGTAAATAAACTTAATCTATAAAATTGCTAACAGTAATATACCACTGCATACATTTAATAATTGTACAATATGTTTCACCTTGGCACTATTTTGGCTAGTCTTTTTGGTACTATTTATCTATTTTTGTAAATGAAATATCTAAAATAGCGATCCGCAACATTTATGAATCTATCCGACATTCTATAAAAACTTTACTTTTTAAATAAATATGTCCATACCTCAAGCATAATAATTACGCAGTATAATATGCGACACCATTCATTTCTAGTTATGATAATATTCAACTGACGTAGCGATTCCAATATTCCAAGAAATATCCAACAGATGAAACGGAATGCAACAAAGAAGTCGGGCAATGTCGAGAGCTTTCGAAAACAATTTCGATAGCCAAATTAATAAAGAGGAAACATTTATTTTTATTTATGGCACTCGCATTGGAAGTGAGTTCACGGTACTAATAGAAATATGTATAAGTTAACAACAAGAGGCTAATACACAATTAACATTTATCGATTGATCAAAGAGACTTTTGAAACATGCTAGTTTAAATCGTCAGATAAAGTACGGCCAACTACCAGCGATACGAAAAAGTCATTTTTATCTCTCTTTTCGCCCTGTGTATTTGTCGTATTGTCTCGTTTTCCCGGCAAAAACACACCAAGATCAGGACCTGGTTGTAATTTTTTATTTTTGTTATTATTGTAGTTGCTGTTATTTTGTTTTGTTGATTATAGTTTTATTAAGAGTGGTTAATGATGGAACCACAACCAAGTACATCCTCATTTATAATATATACAAACAACAAAAAATGTGTTCATCTGCTCATGTAAAAAAACCTACATTATACGACAATACAAATTTTGTAATTTGAAAGTAAAATTACAAATACATATATGAAAAGTCTATTTTATTTTGGTTTGATTTAATATTTTTTTTAATTATATTATCTACTTACTAGAATATATTTTTAACTATAAAAAAGTTACCCACCCCTGCTATTTCTAATGACCTTGCATTGGTTTTATTTACATTTTGTATCACTTCTTGTTGGTCGTACTTCGTCGTAATCTTCAGTTAATTATTTACGCCATCAAGACCCATTATACGAATATAAGTAGATTTCAAATCTGGTTTAAAATAATACACATACAAATATTATGCTTGGGCCTATATTTGAAATTTCCGATGTCAGTTTGAATTGTTAGGCGTAGCAAAATACTTAACAATAATAAAAACTTCAATTTCTGTTTAAACTGTTTTAGATTCTATGTTAGATATAACATAGAAAATCATTTACACATACGCCTAATATAAAAATCTACATATCTGCAACATTTCTACAGGAGTAGAACCCGTGACTCTTGATACAGTAGACGATAAAAAAGCGAACACGAACAATTATTACGGACAATACGTTTTCTATTTCCATAATGGCGCACACTGGCAGCAAACTGCGTTAGAAATAAAAAAAAGTGGTAACTTTACTGATGATTTTCTATCAATCTACAGCAAATAATATTTTTAAAACTATATATTCTGTAATACAAGCGGAAATGTTGCCATTATTTTGAGAACAAACCATTGCCCGTGGGATTTTTTAATTTCGAACTTACGAACGAAAATATACGGATTGAGTTCTTTCCCAGCGTGTTGTAGAAAATAGCAAAACTATATAATACTCGTTCAGTAATTACCCAAACATGATACATGTAACTTTTAATATTAATTAAATTTATTATAAGTCAAATATCCGCTTCGGCGGAAATAGCAATTACCAGTCGAATATAATTGAAAACTTCGCCTGCAGCTCATCCTTGAAACTCATACTCGAGCTATTTGCAATAGACAGACTATGCGGCCTTAGCAATAATGAACTATTGTTACCTGACCTAAATATGTGCCACACTACGTATAAAAGAGTCACTTGTATACCATTTAACACTTTCCCTTGTTGTATATAACTACCAAAAGTATACTATACTGTATTGTATTTGCATGGTATAATTTCAAAAATAATATCTAAAATCATAGTTCTCCGGCACCCAGCTTTATAATTAAAAAAGTATTAGTAATTAAACAGGAATAGTATAACTCCATTATTAATTTAAAACGAGCAGACATTAATAGTTGCTCTATTTCCATAAATTACGCTTAAAGTCACATTTCGATTCGAAAACATTTCTTTTTGAAAACTAAGCATCGATTATGGTATATTTAAACTTCGTAACTCGCATTTTTCATTATTATAGAATAAATGAGGAAATTGACAATAATTTTAGAAAAACAGCAATAATTGACAATTTGTACTGTACATTTTCTACACGTTGAAACAATCAATAAGATATTACCTACGCCCGAAGACTTATCATTTTAAATAATTGTGTACCTGCACAAATTCCACAGAAACCGTTACATATAGTTCAAGCATAGTGCAAAATCACACTAAGCAGAAATTCAGGTTTTAGTCGATTCTAAGTTATATCTATTTAAGCAGATTCAATTTAGACTTTGAACTTCGGTCTAAAGGAAAACTATACATAAGAAATAAATATTTTACACTTGCACCAATAAATCGATACCACAGTAAGCACTGTATGGCTTGTGTTATGGGATCTAGAAGTAACGGATTGATATATATATTTTATAGAAATATATACTAACCGCCATGACTAAGACACAAATGCTAGTATTTACCACACAATTATCCGTTCTCACCGGGACGTCAAGAGATGTCTTCAAATTATATTTGCTAAATATCGCATTTGACAGTTTATAGTGTCTCTCAAATATTTTAAATAAAAATTGTAACTTGAATAATAATAAAACATAGGCCTTCCCCAAGTGTCTCCGCGCCGATGAGTCCTGTGCTGCTTCACTTCCAAATTTGTGAGTAGGATTTTAATAAACACCGACACAAGATAAACTGTGTTATGGAACATTCGAGAATAAAAAACAAGCTTAGACCAGGGCTAAAGAGATATAACTAGCTCACTCTTAGACCAGAGCTCAACTTCACCAAACCTTCTATTAATCTATCCTTAAAGTGTGGTCAAGGTAAATCTATGGCTCAACAAAGCATCTCATTTATTAAATATAATTAAATAATACCTAAACAATGTTGTTGTTTAACTCGGAAAGAGTGGTTTTAAAATCATCCGTTTGTCTAAATTCAGTCAAAAGAAATATATATACAGAAGTCATTATTTAAGATATATAATATATATCTTAAATAATGACTTCTGTACATATTTTTACTAATATGTATGTGATATATAAAATGTATAAATATACTTTGGAGATATTATAGAAGCATGCAATTTGCGTGCGGGAATCTTATTTAGAGTGCACTAAACTTGGGCTCAGCGAGCTGCATGTTCGCATGTAGGGGGCGTACCTACTCTTAAAAACGATATTCGATATATCGTGGACTTCGTCGTGTCGTATCTTACTCTTAGTTACTATCATTTAAAGCATTCCACCGAACGATCGAACGAACGCTATCAATTTTGACATAAGAAAGCCTCAAATGACAACTATGAATTGAATTTGACAGACGAACATTCGCAAAATATACGTCAAATTTGCGAAAAATAATACGATACGGTTTGAGGTGTCGTTGTAATCATCGTAAATTTGACGTTTATTTTACGAATGTTCGTCTGTCAAATTCAATTCATCGTTGTCATTTGAGGCTTTCTTATATCAAAATTAATATCGTTCGTTCGATCGTCCGTTTAAATGTTTTAAACGATAGTAACTAAGAGTAGGATATGACAGGATATTATCGAACATAGTTTTTAAGAGTACACCTCTAATTCTTAATAATAAAAAAACATGCTTATTCATATCAATACCTGACCATTTTTAAGCGACAAATTTACGTAATTCGCTTAATTTATTACTGATTTGTACTGTTCAATATTTTTTATTCATGTAAACCTTCACGAAGGCAGCTGCGGCTTGATTTCTTAGCATATTAACTAGTAAAGCTATAATAATTTAAAATGTAATTGTTAAAATATTTTCGTGTAAAATTATGATATTATTATTTATATCAATTATACAATCGTGTACAAATTATACTGTAATATCAACGAATATGTAAAATTGAGGTATATGGCGGTATTTTACATACTACTATAATATATTTATGCATGTTCTGTTAAAAATGGAGTTTAGAGATTTCTGAATGAGACTCAAATACAAACAGCACATGCAATATCAATACACAGAAGATACCATTATACTGCACACATATTAAGTAAGTAATAAAGTTTATATAATCATGCGTAGGTATTTTATGTATAGTTATCTGAAACCAAATAACAATATTACTAGGGAGGTTACACAGATGGCGGTCGAATCGCGAAAGCGCACCCCGCCATGTGCCTCGTATGGGCCTAGTAAACTCGGGGGGGTTTTAGTGGGTAGACCAGTCCTCTATGACCGGAGAGCCCCATACACGGCCGCGCCTTGCCAGCGCGTTGTGTCATGGTGCATAAGGTCGCATTTCCCCCCTCAAAAATAAAAAGGGAGGTTACACAGATACAAGGGATTTTTTTATCTATTGGTTATTTTTAAGGCTTATCATCGAACAGTCATATATTTAGGCTAGCTACGTCATCATCATCAAATAATAATATTACTTAAGCCGCACTATAGCACTATGACACCAGCTCTATGCCACTTCTTATAAAATTCACTGTTAAATACAAAATCAGTGAACAAAATGTATTTATACGTTTGGCACATTAGTAAAATACACAACAGTAACTATGAACAGATTTGGCACATTAGTAAGATACAATTGTAAATAATTGAGTTCGAAGGACACAGAAACAGTTTATGTGCTTAAAGCGTGAACTCTCTGCTTGCCCGGTAATCGCTCAGTAGAAAAGGTGTAGGAACAAACTCGACTCCTCGCCTTTGGTACAAGTGCCTGCTCACTGTCGCAGTTCTCCCCCGCGTTGCGCGATTTACTGAAAATGTACAAATGTCTGGTGACAAAATTAAACAAACATTTCTATAACATTAAAATATGGCAGTTGGTTTATTGTTTAAGTCGTGTACTTAGGCTGGCCATAAGTAGTTTTACAATTAAAAGTAAACAAAACATCACATCTGAACTTGGAATCTGTCATTCTCGTATTAATATTTATTACGTTTACCATTCTCGCGCGAATCGGTTTAACATATTTTTATGATATTTAAATAAGGTGGAGTAATAAAGAGAACCGAATAGCCATGATTGCTTTATAAAATAGGTTACCTCTTTATCTATTACATAATACATATAATAGGTATAGAGCCAAATGCAATTTGTGAAACTCACGATTCATTTGGTATTAATCAAACGCTTGTGTACCGGAGTATTGATTGGTACAATGAAACCTTGTTTACGAATTAAAAAGATCTGGAGACGTATTTTTGAAACGTTCGATGTGAATTTGGAATTCGAATACGAATACAAATCGTGCGCGAAATTATTTTCTACTGCTTACAATTTTATAGATTTTTGAATCACTCGAATTCAGTGTTGTCATTAAAAACAAATTCTCAATTAGATTCCGTTTCATGCAGAAAAATCAAAAATCACAACAACAAAAACAAAAAACCGGCGATGACCCACGCGTGAAACGGATCACTGCCAACGTCATTTTAGCGTTCGATATTCTACTAGTAGAAATCAAAAACGAGTGGGTGAACCACTCCTTGCACAACGCACGAAAGTTCAGAAATAGTGAATCCGGTAATTCGTATACGAATTTCACGATTTCGAATGCGAATTGGTTTTCTATTGTTTCAAAAATCGTCTCCTGCTCGTACACGCTACGTCCGTCGTCGTCGTGTTCCTACGAAAAAGGTGTTAAACAGTAAGGGACAAAAATTCCTATAAATAAGCACAAGATTTTATCTTGCGAGATGAAGACAGCATAGCATCTAGAATCATATCGCGTATTTTAAAAAATTATATACTATTTGCAAAAATACGCACTGGTCATTACTTGACTGGTAATTTAAAAAAGAATAAGATGGTAAAATGATACATACATACATATATGTCACGCCTTGTTCCCAATGGGGTAGGCAGAGACCAACGGAAAATGAAAACAACTACTTAAGCGGTGCGCAAAATGTGATCACTCTATAAACTCACCGCTATTGTGAAATCTCTACAGCCGACAAATATATATATTTTAGGAACTAAATATAAAAAAAACCTATTTCAACAAAAAAAGGGTGTGTAATATTTTTTCTGAACTAGAAATGGATTGCATGTATGCATCATTTAATTTTAACATGTTAAAATGCATTATATCGTGTATCTGTTACCGGCCAAAAACCCGATTACAGGACAAACCAGTTTTGCCTAGGCTAAACTAGTTCTTCCTATAGGCGATAGGACAAACCAGTTTAGGCTAGTCCAAACTAATTTGTCCTAAGCCCGATAGAATAGACCAGTTTAGGCTAGGCCAAACTAGTTGATCCTGATATAAATACGCACACCCTAGGATAAACTGGTCTAGTCTAAATATTATAGTACATTTAGAACGTAAAAATAAATAGATAAACTTAATAAATAATCGGTAATTGGAACAATAATCATTTTTATTAAACTAGAAAGATTTGTCGTCAAAAGTTATGGATAATTGGTAATACGAACAAATCATACTATAACAAAAAATACTGTTTTTTTAATAGAAGCAATAATCATATTATGTCTTCTTGCCAAGAAGGCAATGATACTCTGCAATTCTAAGTGTCACCAAAGCAAACCATGTAAAAATAAATAAAAATATAAATAATTGACATAATATGATTATTGCTTCTATTTGTTTGGACTAGCCTAAACTGGTTTATCCTATCGCCTATACGAAGAACTAGTTTAGCCTAGGCAAAACTGGTTTGTCCTGAAATCGGGTTTGGCCGGTAACATATACATGCTTAAGCGTTGTTTTATTTGTAAAGTATCTACACTTAATTTTAAATGGGTGTCAATTAAATGGTTAGCATAGTATTGTTATTTCTGTGAGCAGAAAAATATAATCGGTGAGCAGAAAATAGCTAATTGGTCAGCAACTCATGGTCAGCAAACATTTCAAAATCAATCAGCAATTTATGTCATTCTGGATGGCTGTAATTATTTTTGTACAGCATATTAATTATATAAGCTGCAATCAGCTGCTCATGTTTAATAAAATTTTGGTAAGCACTCAGAGTGTAAGCAAAAAAAATGCATTTTGTGCTGCATATAAGAGTAGCAAAAATACTTTATTTGTCATGCCTAACCTAACCTTTTTTTTTTTTTTTTTTATTTATGTCTGGAAAATGCGTTACGCATACCCCGCGGCTCGGGAACACCGCGGGGTTATGTCGGACTCTCCGCGCGCTTGGGGGCCGAGTGCCAGCCAAGTGCGCGGCCTACCGACTAAAAACCAGACAATGCCCCTCAGGGACGCTTTGGCAGGAGCGCATCAATCGTCGACGCATCCTCCTCCTCATCAGACGAGGAGGAAGAAACGTCGAGGAGAGCAGCATCACTGCCTGACAAGGTCATGGGAACACTTCCGTACACTTCCACGACCTCGTCGGCGTCATTGGCTCGCCCGCGGCGAGCCCCTCTCACCCCCCCGTTTTGCTGGGGGGCCGTCGATCCCCCGGGACATCCAGGGGATCGTCGACTGACGGCGACCTTTGTATAGCAGGAATCAGCCTTCCCGGGCCTGGTTCCCGCTGGTCACCGACAGGAGGAAGGAGGCGAAGCGAACTCGCGCCTCCTTCGCCCTGCACGCCTGCGGCGGCATGCCGGAGCCTCGGGATCCGCCTCCCTGGCCCGCTCCGCCGCCTCCTTCTGCGTCATGACGTCGGCGCAGAAGGAGTTTACTAGCGCCCACGTCCTCTCCCCCTCCAGCATGGCGCGCACCACGTTTCGGAGGGAGAGATCGTCGCCTATCACGGCGACCAACTCGGCGCGCCCGCGCATGCCTAACCTAACCTAACCTAACCAACTCTATGGGGAAAACTTAAAAAAAAAAAAAAAAAAAAAAAACCTAACCTAACATACCAATCAAATATACTGCTTATAGACATGTTTTTCTGCCGCTCAATCATGAAATCTTGCCGCTCAAGTAGTTATTTTGCGGACTGAATGTTTATTATGCAGACTCATGTTATTGTTGGCTGCCTATGTATGATTTTAATTTTTGACCATTATCAAAATTAGTTGCGGAACAAGAATTGCTGCCTGTTTTTTTTTTTATTGCAAACAAAATCTTTGTATGCTGACCAAATTATTTAAATGCTGCTTGGGTGGCTCGCCAAATTTTATAATTGCTGACCAATGTAATTACTTCTCATTTTAAATTATCAATCATTGTTTGTTGTTGTACTTTACGAAGCTGAATGAAAATACTTGACCATGTTACCTGGCATGGGTATCCTGGGCAATGTGTAAGTGTCCTTGGGTCAGACCCAGTACTGGTTCCGGCGAAGCATTGGATTCGCCGGTGGAGCGCCGGGCGCGCGTACTGGGTACGCTGTCTCACTCGCCTCGTAACTACTCCAGTCTTCAGCCTATGAGAACAACAAGTGAAAAATATTTAATTACAAATTCAAGCATGCACGCAATCAATCCCATGAAAGATGATAGAGGTGGTAATGTACCTATAAAATTGCTGATATTTTCGTTCGTCCACTCGTACAATTTACTTTTAATTACTCTTGAATCCCCAAGTTATTTATTTAAATTAAGAAACAAAACCACCACGAAAATAGCTCCTTTTTTGCGGCTGAACTTTGAAAATTTGTTAGCTGCAACTTATTGAAAATACTTTTTTCATCCCACCACCTCGGAAAGTGTTATTTTGCGCTTCGAAATCTGACTGGAAAATTCTATTTTATTCGCTTGAGCGGCAAAGTAGATTTGAATTTAGAACATCACATATAATGAGTACTCAATATAATTGTAAATTCAAAACGTCATTAAACCTATTTAATGTAACCTCTATGGTGCCAAATTAATGATTAGAACTTTTTAAATTGTGAAAAAATTTAAATTTGGAAACCTTCTTGGTTTCTTTGTTTTTATTTTGCGTGTGCTTTCGCGCCATTCTAGTTTTTCACGTTCACGTTTTATTGCTTAATTATATTTGTCATTATAAATTGTTTTCTTTTTCATTTTGTCATTTCCCTCGCTGAGGTGGGATGAAAAGTTACGTATTGCACTCGAGTGGAAAGATTTTTCACCTTGTACTCGTTTGTTTCCCTCGCTGACGCTCAGGATTCTAATTTAGAATCACTCGCTGCGCTCGTGATTCAACTTTAGAATCCTTCGCTTGCTCGGTCAATCCAAATCGAGCAACGCGGTTAAAAATGAACTTTCCACTCTTGTATAATAAATAACTATTATATTGCATTCTGTTATAAGTTTGTTTTTACGTCTATTGAAATATGTTAATTAATTTCCAATAGTTTGTTTTCTGGTTTATGAAAAAGTATGGAAAATACAATTTAAAAAAACGCCTTTTCATAAGTAAATATTAATGTCTTTTCCGTTGTCCACTACAAAGTATATTGTTCCTGCTAATGTCGTCAATAAGGGGTCGCCGCCACTATTGGAAGACACAAAACTTATGATTCACACGGGCCCTGTTTTTAACGTTTGTTAAAAAAGCACTTGCCAATTTAAAATGTTTGTTTAATATCACAAACTGCCCATCTAAGTATCTGCTCGTTCAAGATATGTACTCCAAATACATTTATTTCATTATAAATGGATTTGGATTACATAATCGAGAGCGATTAATTTTAAGCCCTCGTATGAATACATATGTCGAAAACATAAAAAATGGCCTAATACTGGCAGTATTAGCTTTAGCGCCACAAGGAGACAGCGGTATGAATGGTGCTCGAATCGCGAGAGCGCACCCCGCCATGTGCCCCGTATGGGCCCAGAGAACTCGGGGGGATTTTAGTGGTAGGCCGGTTCTCTTGACCGGTGAGCCCCACACACGGCCGCGTCTTACAGCGCGGTGGTCAGGGTGCACAAGGCCGCATTTCCCCCCCTCAAAAAAAAACAAGGAGACAGCGGTATGAAGTGCTAACGTAACGCTTTTTTAAATCCCATAGAATGTTGGTTTTACTCACGTCAGTGTGATCGTCAGCGCCGTATGGATACCGCGCGTTGAGGTCAACGAGCGCGGCGTCCGCAAGCGGCGTCACCTTGCACGCCACGCTGCCTCCTGACGGCAGCGGCGTGCTCGCGCCCGTGTGCACCGACTGCTCGGACGGCACGTATCTGAAATAAGAGTAGTATCCTATAAGTGAATAAGGATGCTGTGAATGTGAATTTTAAATACAGTGGACCTCCGGTAGTCCGACAATCATTTTGCAGGGCAGTGTCGAACTATCGAATTTGTCGCATTATAGAGTCTAATACTGCCTAAGACCTCTTATAGTCCGAATTTTTTCACAAAAGAGTACCTTGTAATCCGACAAATTACAGATCTAATGTACATACGCTGAAGTACAAATCATACTTCATTATGTACCTCAAATTTAGTAAATTTAAGAACACAATAGAGAGCTTACGTTTTATTATAAAATTAAAGTCATTATTGCTATAGAACTTAATTGTGTTTTTTTTTTTTTTTTTTATACTACAACGGTAGCAAAAAGGCTTACGGCCTGCCTGATGTAAGCAGTCACCGTCGCCTATGGACGCTTGCAACACCAGGGGCATCACAAACGCTTTGCCGACCTTTTTAAAAACCTATTTACTCCCTTTTTGAAGAACCCCATACTGTAATCCCCCGGGAAAGCCTCAGCAGGGAGCTCGTTCCACAATCGGAGCGTGCGCGGAGGAAATTACGTTGAAACCGCACTGTGCGTGACCATTTAGGCTCCAGCATGTGAGGTGTACAAACAAATGTACATACTAAAATAATCAAGAACTGTGAATCAATCAATTTAAGATGTATAAAAATATTCATCAATTATCATTTTTTTAACATAGATAAAACGCAAGATTAAAGCTTTGTTGTCAAGTGTAATCAAATTCAAACTAAGCAATCAGAATCAAAACAATACCGTCGCGTCAAGCGCAGTAGTGATTGTACAAGTTACAACTTGTACGCACCATATAAGTTGTAAATTGTTCAATCAGGCATTAGCGAATATGTATGTATTCAATAATAAATAATAGACCATGCCGGATTAGACAGGGGCCGGATTACCGGGGGTCGAATGTAGTCACATTTATAATTAATAGTAACTTCAACGATTTTATAAATAACTTACTTAATAGTTTTCTACCGGCCCCCCGATTTTCGTCGCTGGAAATATTGAATTACGGCAGCACTTTTAAATTTGAAGGCTAATATTTTTTTTTTTTTCATTTCAAGAATAACATTAAGTAAAACAATAATACGTGAAAAGAACTTGAATTGTTTAAATAATTTAGAGCGTGATAGTCGTCAGCCTTTACGTGCCCGTTTGTTCAGATACATTTAGGCATATTCAAAGATACGGCGCCGAGGAATAGCCGTACAACCTCAACGTGGTGTATTTGCAGCGCTCATTGTATACACACCATGGCGCTTGATAAGTTTCTTACTTGTGTTAATTTTAGTTTCACATTTTGTATTGACTCTATAATTCCCTATATACTTTTATACATATTCGCACACTTTTTAAAAACGCCATTACACAAAAACTGTTATCCCTACTTTCGTCCCGTCAGATGCCTAAAAAATATTCCTATCTACTTTTAAAAAATATAGTATAATTCCCATACAAACGTTCATCCTCTATAGTACATATTTCTTTTTCATTAAAAAGTAGCCTACATCCTTTCTTAGGCTTTAGGTCGGTTCAGTATTTTAGACATGATTGCGAAACACACAGCCAGACAAAGTTACTTTCGAATTTATATGAAATAAGGATGTCCCTGAATGCTCCCAAGTACCTTTTTTCAAAAACTTACTTACATATCATTCACACATTTTGTGCCGTATCCCTGGCTCATTCATTTTTATCTAATAAAATAATTTGGTTAAGTCTACGTACCGTTTTATGGGGGGCGTTCCCTGTGAAGGAGACGGCATGAGGTGATCAGGAGGCCGCGGCAGCGGTATCGGCGCCACAGCACCCTGACTTTGGCCATGGATTTTAGCCAGAGCATTCTGGTCCCGCATTAGGTACTGTCGGCACTTGAGCAAACCGAACAAAACCACTATCGCCAGTACCGTGCCAGACAATGCCATCAATATCATCATGTAGTAGGACGCAGTTTCGCCGCTCGATACCTATGAAACAATATTGCCAGGATGATAACGATGGGTGGGTCTATATAGTAGAATAACTAACTAAACTGATTGACTACATATTATTAAGTGTTTGATTGTCTGTATCTCAAAATTATTAATTACCTCGAAAACGTATATTCAGCTGCAAAATGTAAACTACTATCCTTACACATTCATTTTTATATATTAAAAAATATTTATCAATGTGTAATAATACTAAAACTCTCAAGTAATCTCCAATCTTGTAAGAAATGTGTAGCTACATTGAAGTATTTACCATTATAAAGTATACTATTTAAACAAAATGGTAAAAAATTAATAAAATAACATTTTACTCACCCGTACACCTTCGTGACTTTCTGGGTCATTAGGACCAGGTAAATTCTTCTTTGGTCTGTTACCAATGAAAATTTTGATATCCCCAGCAGCCGGTTGGAAAATCGTGGCAGCCAGAAGAAATCGAAAACTATCCTCGATTCCGTTCAAGTCGGTCAACTTTTTCTTACTGACATAATAAATTACCCCTGCTTTAATGTCTTCGTGGGTGAAATAGGCTACTTCCCTCTCACGTGCACTGGTTTTTTCACCGGAGCTCCGTATTATCTTTTTAATAAAACCATGTCTGGGTTTTCGCAGTATTGTGTAAACAGGGTCACTTGCTGTCAATTTCGCTAATCCAGTTGCATCCATAACATTTAGTGTAATCTTTGCTTTCTCCGAATCCACCTTCAAATCACCTAAAAGTTTCATCAAAGGCTGCACAACAACCTCTATAGAGAAAGGCCTGGTCGCATTACTGTTGTGAACATATGCAATAAGATCAAAACTATCGTTGGCTGCAGTCATGTCATTTTGCATGTAAATGACTATCCTATCTATCAAATCTTTATGAGAGAAATATGTCACTGGACTACTACCCACATATATCATACCGTGTTGAGGTTGTCTTGTAACATTATACCACACTTTAGTTTTTTTAGCATTGGTCTCAATATAAATTTGGTCTGTGGTTACAGCGGCCACATTTGATCCTTGCTGCAAGCTGATTGGATGCATTGATGTAGCGTTTAAAATTACTGGTATGACATCAATTGTGAACACCGTATAAGTGGGCTTGAACATGCCATCCCAAACCCTAAAGTAGAAAGTAGCCGTCTGCAAGACTCCAGAGTGTTCGTATATGATACGGCCGTTGTTAATATCTTCTTGTGTAAATTTATTAACAGACTGGGCTTCGTCGATCGTTTGGTTTTTATCCACCATTACAATTCTACCTTGTGTGGGTCCACTAATTATATCATAGATTATTTCAGAGGAATTGGTATCTGCATCTTCAGTGAATAGATCGTTTTTAGTAAGTGTGTAATTCTCACCTTGCACCACTTGTATTTGTGGTGTATCCGTTAATAGCCTAAAGGGCTGGTCGTTTACAGGTTCAATGGTAATAGGTATTGTGACATTGCAGAGAAGAACATAGTCAGGGAGTAGAAACAGAGACATATCTATTTTATCGTGTGTAGTGTCGGAATCGTCGTGCTCGTAATTAACTACCCCGCCCTCGAGTTGGGACTGAGTCAAGGAGGATATGGGAGGTTGCAATTGTCCATAAGACGGCTGGGACCATTGAGCTTCAATTTGAGGCTGTCGCAAACCCGACAGTGTCTCTAAGTACGCCACTACATTAGTAACATTCACTTTTATAGGTACTTTATCACCCTCCTTTACTCGAATCCGAGCTATGTAAACATATTTCGACAGACCTCCAGAAGACACGGAAATATCGATGTTGAATATTTGGTCTGTGATTGGCTTAGCTAAAGGCGCTTCGATAGTAAATATGAAAGAATCATTGGTGTAAAGGTCAGAAAAAGGATGGGTGTGTTCATAGTAAACTATGGAGTCATTAACATCTTGTTGCGTAAACTGTTTTATAGACCTGTGGTGATTTTCACTATTTCTCATAATCAGTCTCCCCAAAGTAGGTGCTCTGTCTACCTTATACACTATATTCCTGGACGGATCTGAACATTTTGCCATTAACAAGTAATTATTTAATGGCTCTCGCATGAGCGGAAATACCTTCAGTGTTTGTTTTCTTGCAAGTTTAAGTGACACTGGTTTGGTTGAAATCAGAAATGTCATTTTTGAGAGTTCGTGTAGCCCGTCGGTAACATTAAATATCATTTTGCCTTTGGTACCATCTGGAATTAGTGAAAAATCTATTTAATATACGCGCACTAGAATTTAAAAAAAACTTACCGAGGTTGTATCTAATCCTTACTTTTATGGACAAAGATGACACGCCTATTGTCAATATCTGCCTGGGAAAATCTTTGGATTGGCTTCTCTATAGAACCTTTCATTGCAATATAACCAGACACAATATCCATCACAATAATTGTTACATTCTCTAGGGGCGTATCAATGTCATTGACGTCTGCAAAGATTACATTAACATATTTATATATACATCCAAGAAAAATGCCCCAATTGTACAGTTAAAATCTTACTTTACTTACAGAGCTCATTCCTAGTAAAAGTGAATGTACCTCCCTCCCAAACGCATAGCCCCGTGTTAGCGGCCACTATAGGAGTCTCGTCGTTGACCGCCATTATGTTGATATACATGTAAAATGGTTCACTCTCCTTACCACTTTCTGTTATTGCGATAAATTTTAGTGAATCCAATGTTTCTTCCGATCCATCGTTAATATACTGTAACAAACATTTTCATAAAGATTTGTTAGTTTAATTACCTTTAACATTGTCTCTATAAAGAGAAAGACAATCTATCTATAATAATTTACTACTTAGATCAGGATATCATGGAAAAATTTAGTAAAGAATTACATACTTTTATGAAACCCGATGTAAGCTTCAAAACTGGAAGTAGCAATATTTCTTGTTGAGCGATCAAAATTTTCCCATATTTTGGCTTCTCAATGATTTTGTACGCCACCACTTTTGTCTTGTAGTACTCTGTTACTGTTTTGAACATTTCTGGTTTTAGACTTACTTCAGCTCCTTCCACCACTGACAGGTTCGACGCAACAACATAAAAATGCTCTGGTATTATTATTATGTTCAGTTCAACATCTCTCAGCCAGACTATTCCATTTGTAACATCCATTTTAATCCTGTCACGGGTTCGATTGACTCCTGATTGTACGTAAACTAGTCTGTTTGCATTAATAATAGACTGGTCAAACACTTTAGTGAATACGGGTTCCTCATTGTAATTGTCGAGGTCCAAAGACCCTGGTGTTGATGCAATTTCAAGCCATCCATAGTAAGGGCCATCGCGGACTTTATATAAAATATTAGAAGGCTCAATCTGTGGATGCATTACCTAGTGACAATCAAAGAAAAACTATGAATAAATTACATTTTGATAAATGTTTAGAGTCTAATGAATTGTAACTTATTCTACAAAATTAATAACTTGTTTTATTTAATATTCATAATAAAACCAAAAAGAATGAAATATACAAATAAAATAAACATTTACCTCCAAAATATTTTTTGTAATATTAACACTTGTAGATTCTTCAACATAAAGGGGTAGGTTTGTGTTTACTCGAAGAGGCTCCCAGTAACTTGATGGGAATATTTTGACAGGGTATGTGCCTTCACCCCACGTGTCTAAGCATATCACCTTGAATCTGAACAAAGAAACAATGAAAAAAGATATATCATTACATTGATGACAAGTGTACAGATTGATTTTTTAAAAGCCTAATTTTGATGAGAACAAACAGAATCATTGAATGTTTAAAAAATTATATTCCTAACCATAAATTGGTAATCGACCAATTGATTTCAACGTTTGAATATGTCATTTGACAGTGTTTCTGTTACAGGACAGTTTAATGTATATTTATTAGAGCGATTATGAATTAGACCTTTATAGTTATAACTTTAATTTACACACTTTTTTATATACTTGCAGTGGGATCGATGGAGACTTCTCATTTTATTTTGAATCCCGTTAATCATCTACATGTTATTAATTTACGTATATTTCTATATCAAAGTTATGTAAGTTAGAGAGCGCCAGGTTGTGTCTACAAATGCATTAAAATCTTACCTGAACTGATCTATTGGTGTCTTAGGTTCTCTGTGCCTATACGCTACTCTACCGGCAGCAACGTCAAGTTGCGTGAACGTGTATGCTCCCTGACCCTCGCCTACTTCGATAGCGCCATGTTTGGGTTCCAGTGTAATCTCATAACGTATATCTTCATCTAAGCAGTTCATGTTTGTGTCTACCTGGGGATAGAAAATAACAGATTTTAATTGCATTTCAGTTAATAAATAAAGTATTCAAAAAATCGACTGATGTAGTAAACATGATCATAATGTAGAATTTTATAGGGCTTACTTGCATGTCCCTTGCAGTGATAAGGACAGCTTTTCCATTTTCGACAACAGAACCATTACTTGGAAACATCCTTATAAATGGAGGAGATGCCTGTATTTCTAGATTCCCATTAACATCGAACAAACCATCCGAGATCCAAAATGCCATTTTCCCATACTCATTACCTTGGTGTTTAAACAATACAAGATTTTTGTTAATATCCTCCTGTGAGAACTGGGCAATTTGTTCAGCAGGATTATCGGCCCTAAAGATTCCACCGTTAGGCGGGTCTTTGGTAAATCTTTGCACCGTGTACACTATATCCGAAGGCTTCGTGTCCAAGTCTGCATCAGTATAACTTAAGTCTCGTGCCGTGATAAGACGAGCTCCACCATGAACAATATGGAACACGTGATCGTTAGCTCTCACTGGACTGTTATCGTTTTTTAGCAATATATCTATGTGAAACACACCAACATACTGAAAGTCTTCTGGCTCAGGACTGAGAGCCATAAAATGAAATGAGTCGTGTTTACTTTCTGAATCATCGTGCGAATAATAAACCCTATCAGAATTCAATTCTAGCAGAGTAAAATATGTGGTGTTATCTCTAGCGATTTTCAAATTCTCATTGATGACTTCAATCTTGCCGTGCTTTGGTAAGTGAGTAATATTGAATACTAGATGAGTCACTGAGTCAGTTCGGAAATTCAAATGAGTTGAGGGTATCACCATTCTAGAACCTTCCATTACTTGTAACCTTTCTAGCGTAGTATGCACCCTGCCTGACGTGTGATCAGAAGCGATTGAACCTGGAACATGTCTTATAGTCATGACACCGGTGATATTATCACACTCAGTGGCACTGACTATGAAGGAGAACTCGTCTTGAATATGAGAATAGGCTCTTCTATGTAATCGATACCAAAGCTGGTCTGCGTCTATATCGTGTTGAGTGAAAGTGCTGTGACTTTGCATGTGACGTTTCCCGGACGAGAGGTGAAGGATTCCATACTTCGGCCCTCTTAATATGGTATATTGTACTCGGTCACTTGGTAACGTAAGGGGTTTTGTCTGGAATCGAAGATGTTGCATGGATATGAAAGCCTCACGCGTATTATTTAACACCAATTCTTCATTCATTAATTGGTATAATTCGAGTTTGATAAAAGTGAGTCGAAAATCGTAAAGTGTGTTCGTCCTTATCGTTCCTACTGATGCTTTAAACTGAAAATGTAAAAAACATTGTGTAATTATTTGCTTTCTATCGAAACACTATATTTATAAAAAGTAATACGATTTGAAACTAACCTTAAACTCGTCGTGTGTTGGACTGCCAAGTAAATGCATGTAACGCACTCTTCCAAAGCCAACCATTTCGCTTGTAAATGAGTCCACAGTCTGCCAGGTGCCATCTAATACCCGCAGTCTTTCAATTACACCGAACTGGGGTGGCTTCACTATATCATACCTGTAATTAAATGTAGCAATGAAATAGCATCAATAATATTTGTTGAAAATGCAGAAGAAGACTTAACTTTAACAATATTAGGTTGATATTAAATAAATTGAAATAGATTCAACCATTTTTATAAGACACTCTTTTCGCAAATTTCGATTTAGCATGGTCTCTACACTGTTTTCCTTGTAACATACATTTTATTGTTAGATGGTCTACCACCAAAACAAACTGTTACTAGTCATCAATACCATTTATCCAAACCATTTTGTTAAGATGAGTGTATTTATTAAATAAGGAGAGAAAGTCAACTTACTTTACTTGAACATTGTTCTCGTCAGCGTTGGTGGTAAAAGTGAGATTGTCTGAGGTGATTATTGCAAAGGAGTTGTGTACCAACTGCAGTCCAGTATTGTTTACCAGACGCACTTGCAGTGGTACGATGACTATTCTCAAAATTCCTGGACCGCTGGTCTCTATGCCGTCTGACACCTGAATTAAAAAACATATAGACATCGAGTTATATA
The DNA here is from genome assembly GCA_036419045.1 of Scirpophaga incertulas. Lineage (NCBI taxonomy): Eukaryota > Metazoa > Arthropoda > Insecta > Lepidoptera > Crambidae > Scirpophaga > Scirpophaga incertulas. Next base: position 10,023,393 of record CM071626.1, on the reverse strand, counting down.
CAGTGTGTTAGGGATCGGACTTCCGATACTTTACCAACGTGTTGTATGTTAAGTTTTATCGACAAAAACCTATACAAATGGGGGTCGCATCCCTCACCCCTATGAATGAGAGCTATTTTAAAATTTTATTTCTCGTATTTTAAGGAGTTTATTAAATCTTGATGTTTTACGATTTTATTTGGTCTAAACAACACAAAAGTGGCCTTATTTCAAAGTTAATGAGCTGTGCTAGCATTTAACAATAAATTTGTTAAGAAATTCTTTATCGAAATATAAAATATCGATAAAACCAAGAAGATCAAAGAGCATGCTTTGATTTTTATTTATGTTTAGTGATAAACAATACTATTCTATATTTGAAAACAATTTAAAACGAAAATACATTGTTGAAATTATATTTAAGGGTCTAGTAATTATCCAAAGTAAAAGTAGATGATACTGTTTAAATTACTAACTGGTTTCCGCGACCCAGGTCTAAATTTTGGATATGTTGTTCTCCTGGTCGAGCTGAGCAAAAATGTTATGGTCGCAAAAAAAGTTAAAAACTCATTTTCCCGCTAGGGGTTGATTCAGAATATTTAACTTTTAGAAAAAATTAATAACGCATTTTTCCGCTAGGGGTCTCTGACGTCTGAATTAGAAAATCGTGGTTTATATTTTCTATCTTTATTAAGCTGTAGCCAGCTAAATCTAAATATTCTGAATCAGCTCGTCAAGGAGAACAATATATCCAAAAATCAGCAGATTCTGGGGAAAACCACGATTTTCTAATGCAGACTTCAGAGCCCCCTAGCGGGAAAATGAGTCGTTAACTTTTTTTGCGACCATTAAGAAAATGAGTCGTTAATTTTTGTTTGCTCAGCTCGACCAGGAGAACAACATATCCAAAATTTAGACCTGGGTCCCGAAAACCACTCGGCCATTTAAACAGTATCATCTACTTTGCATATGAGGTTCGGTTTGTAACTGCACCCACGACACAGGCCAAAACTCCTTGGCGTAGGCGATGAAAAAAAATAGAAGGACAAATTACAATTTATCGAGACAAATTAAATAAATTATTTCTTGACAGTAAATAGTCAGAATAGAGAAAAACTAAGCTAAAACTCGTCACGTGATTTAATTCAATGCTAGCAAACTATTGGCTCCATTTTGATATACTACGTGCGTATTATCGGGGACGTATTCACATAACCACTTAAAAAAATGGGAATCCTGCTCAAGTAGTAGGATACGCCCCTTTAAAGGTTTTGGTCAATTATAAATTCAAAAAAGTTTTATATTCTTCATCATTCATACCACATAATTACGTACATAACGAAGATAAGTACGGTTTGCGATAAGGCGGTCTAATCCATAAGTCATCATCTCTGCTTAAGTACGACCTTACCAAGAGATACAAATTTTTATTTACCCTACCACGTGAGGGCAATTAGGTCTTCGCCAACCAGTAGGCAAAAGCCAATAGGCTTGCTTAAGGCGTTTTTCCATCAAAGATTAATGATAAAGTCCAAAGATGTGTATAAGTGGTCTAAATTGAACAATGACCTTCACATTGCAATGTGCACTAGTGACAGTCAGTGCAATAATAGCAGCAGAATTTAATATGATGATACTCATGTGCAACTTATAAACCGCTTTTTAAACTTAATTGCATTATAGTATTAAAGTTTCATATTTTAAAAATACTTATCATACAATAACAATACATTGTACACACCTGCAAAGTGAGTCGGAGTGAAGTTTTGTTCACCTGCTTTTCATTAGAGGCGCCATGAACGTACGATATGACGCCTGAGTTGATGTCGTGCTGAGTGAAAGAATCCACGGGCTGGCCGGACATTTCTATGTGTCCACTGCGCCAAAATCAAAACAGTTATTAGTTATATTATTTAATATTGATAATGAAGTATTATGTTCATTTTTATAATAATAGTCTCGTGCAATATTATATAAATTATATGAAATATCTATAACACAGCGAAAGCATACAAGTTAGTTCTTTTTTTCGAATTTTTTAAATTAGAATTATTAACTATGGTGGGTATTAGACTGGAACCTAAACTACTTAAAAGTGTACCTGTTTCTTAAATCACCTCGCAAACGATTATAAGATTTACGTAACTTATTTATATTGTACTAGCTTTTGCCCGCGACCTTCGTTCGCGTGGACTTCAGGTTCGTCCCGTCCAGTCTAGTAATAAGTAAGAAATACGGTAACTAAGCACTGCAGAGCCCTAATCATAGGCCTATAGGTAGCTACTGCAGTATGCTCCTATAAACAGACTTTGCAATGTAAGCGCAAAAAATGTGTTTTTTTTACGACCTCACATTAGAAACCTCAAAAATTGTAGCCTATGTGTTATTCTGATGTATAAGCTATATTGTGGTAAAGTTTCATTCAAATCCATTCAGTAGTTTTTACGTGAAAAAGTAACAAACATCCATACATCCATACTTACAAACTTTCGCCTTTATAATAGTAGTAGAATATATAGACTCAAAAAACCAAAATGCATGTTAAATGCTATGTTTTGAAGATAGAACAAAATTATTATATACTCGTATATATATTTTTTTATAATCACGTGTCTTTATAAGACACGGTCCTTTATAAGGCGTGCGCGGGGATACAGATCCAACGCGTAGAGGTCATTTATGCGAAATTTAATGAAAGTGTGCGTGGAGTGTACCAACTGGGTCTAATCACTATCTGCACCATGAAAAATGCAGCCAAAGACTATACCCAGATAGATGCACTGAAACTATTGTCATTAGTGGTCAAAACGTTTGTGGCCTATTGCATTTCGATTTAGGTGGTAATAAAAACCGAGATATGGAAGAGACTCCGGTCACCTGCCTTCTCAAAGCCTCCTAATTGATTTAAATATGGCAGGTGGTGACTCGCCGCTCACTAAATGGGCCCCCCAAAACAGCAGACCAATATTGGTGCAAAGAGGGCAACATTGGTGTGAACGGCTAAGGGTGTAGAGAGGTGTGTCTGCGACAGCGATCGAGACGCTGTCGGCGTTATGACATTATTACACTTCCACCCTTCGAGCATTTGCTCTTGCGACTCCAGTTGACGACGGAGTTATGTACAAACCTGCTAGCTTCATTCTTGCCATGCAGCACTGTATAAAGTAGGTCTGCTGGGGACGTATCTGGGTCTTCCGCCTTCAGTATGTCAGACGTAATTACTTTTCTAGTGCCCTAAAAAAATACAACATATAATAGTTACTTATGCAACTGTTATAATTAGGTATTAAAACAAGAATGTGGGTTTATGTGCGATAATAGTATCACATGTGTTTTAATACCTAATTATAACAGTTACATACAAGACTTTATCTACAATCACGATGTGAAATATTTCCTCCCTCCTTCCTTCCTCTATAAAATATTTTCAATATTCGAGTGAAAAAATGGCGGGAATAACACGATAAGACGAGAATCCGAAATTACGAATTACAGTCGGGTCAATTTAATAGGCCACATTTGACATTTCATTAAAATTCCTCAACTAACCTTGTAATGGCGGACATAAAATATTCAATATTTTTTTAGTTTGGAAATGCACAAATGACCGTTGTTACAATGTTGCGTTCAATGAAGTCTATACGTAAGTGATGTCTCTCAAAAAATCGAATGAATGCAATGATTACTTGTGAAGGGATTATTCACCATGAATGTACGGAAGTGAAAGTTGGGTATGGGAGAAACGACATGAAAGCAGAATAAATGCAGTAGAAATGAGAGCTTTGCGGAGTATGGCAGGAGTAAAACTGAGTGACAGATTGATAATGAAGTGATTAGAAAGAAATGTGGTTTGAAAGAGGATATCGTGACAAGAATAGAGAAAGGGATGCTTGGGTGGTTTGGGCATGTGGAACGGATGGATGAAAGTAGACTGACCAAAATGATTTATGAAGCTGGAGTGAGTGGAGATACGGGACGAGGAAGACCTAGGCGAACATATTTCGAACTAATCGAAAGTCTCCTCAAAAAAGGCCAGGTCAGAAGTACCCGCAATCGTCGAGCATGTATGAGGAATGTTATGAAAGTAGATGAAGCGAAAGAGATATGTAAAGACCGTAGCAAGTGGAAAGACGTAATCTCTGCCTACCCCCATGGGAAAAAGGCGTGAGTGTATGTATGTAAAACATGTTGTTCTCTTGTTTTATAATAAAAAACAATAATAACTTCATAAACAGAGAAATAATTGATGTTAAAAAAATTTAAGGCAATTAAAATCGTAAAATATATTAATGCAGTACCTATAAAAAAGAGCGTATTCCCATTTAAAAGGTCGGCAACACATCTGTTGTTGCGGGCAGCGATAATCACTTACCATCAAGTAATCCATTTGCTCGTTTGCCTATTACAGTTATTGTGGAAAAGTACTTTTTTTATAAGATAGGGATCTTATAAAAAAAGTACTTTTCCATAATAACTGTATTCGATTCACATATGTTTGAAGTAAATATCGATTTTTTCACCATAATCGGAGTGTTTAAGCAGGTCACCTCACTATGAACAAATGTCAAATGTGGCCTATTAAATTAACCCGACTGTAGTCTACAATTTATTGTTCTTTTTTCAAAAATTTTGCGATCTGGTGGTGAAAATGTCATTGCATAGAATGTTCTTTTTTTGAAATTCATAATATCACGCGGTTGGATGATATAATGATCATAATATCATTGAGTGTTTTAATGTTGCCAATAAGCTAATTGTTATAGGTTCTTTTATAGAGGATTAATAGCATGATAGTAGATAAATATATATCTGTCGCAGCCAACTGGTTAAAATAGCCGTTCAGACAGCTAGCCCTTTGACTGAACAATTGAATATTTGAGTCGCTCAAAACGTTCAACACTACAGCTGATTCAAAAGCCGCCGTCTAATTTAATTAGTTCAGCGCTCACCAGCGCAGCGGTAGGTGCGTTTTGTTTTCAATATGGCGTCAACTGGCCGTGGTTTGCGATTGTTTCAAGATATTTTTCGGAAAGTAAGTAGTAAATATACGTAACACGTGTTATTAAAGACAGAAATTATGAAGTCATTTACGAGTGATACGAGTGAATCAAAATTTAAACAAATATTCGAGGAGAAATTACGGGATTATGAAATGATTTTTGCTTCGTAAATTTTTGAGTTTGCAATTTTTTGCTTGACGCAATAAACAATATTATGATTAATAATTTGTTTTTAATTTTTACTTATTTCATCAAACTATTGGTTACCTCTTAAACTTAATTCAAGAATAACCTCTCAAGAAATTACAAAAAGTCTTCCTATTCTCTCAAATTAAGTACTAAACCATATAACCAGTTGGCTTCGTCGTCTAGCTGTAATGTTGAACGTTGCAATCAACATGTCGGCTAAACGACGTATAGCTGTGTGATTGAATGACGTTGTTCAGTCAAAGGGATAGCTGTTCGATTGAACGGCTATGTTAACCAGTTGGCTGCGACATATCTATTTCATTGATAGGCAATAACTACAACATTATTCATACATTACAAATAAGTAGAAATTAAAATCTTACTTCTAACAACGTTAATCGATAGTGTTACTAAAAAGTTTACTCTGTTGAAATTTAAAGCGTTATCGTAATATTTAACGCCGTTACTAAGTTACCGTTAGCTCGTTAACACGTGACCAAAATTGCTCTACTGTGGTGTTAGTGATCTACTTATAAATACTATCGGTTTGTGATCTGGGAATAATCAGGGCATATTATACCTATTCGCAGTCACGATTCGTATCATGCTGTGACATGTTTTTTACTGAGCAGAACGGTACGTGACATATGTTGATGATAAATAGTATGTATTAGACCAATAGAATATTTCGATGGAAATGCTAACTTCGTCAATTAACAATTGGTGGATTAACAAACCTATTAACGCTGCATAGTAGAAGCCAGATTTATACACTGGTATTTTAATATATATAAAATGTTTCAAATAAAGTATAAAACCATTTGTAGCAACAATCAAATTTAATTTAAAACATTACGTTAAGGAAATGTGATAACCAAAAATAAATGTTAATTATACGTAAAACATCTACAATATATAAAATAATGGAACATTATTTGATAAACAAGTGTTACACATAATCTATTTACATAGATCTATAAATTTAGCTTCTAAAAACATGCTTCACATTGATTTTATTAGCAACAGAATTTGCTATTAAAAAATATTTTAGATGTTGCAGCAAAATCTAATTGCAACAAAAAATATATATTAGCTGATAATACTCACACATTTATCGTTCGTTTTAAGGCCCGTGCTTCATAATTAACAGGTAGTAGTACTATCACATGCAACTACTCAAAAGCAAAATCATTAAGAATTACTGAAGCACAGCACACACACACACAAACTGCAAAAAAAATAAGATATAGGTTTAATTTGGATGCAAAATAAATAAATAACATAGACTGGACGCTAAAACTCACACGGGCGAAAAATCGCGTAAGATTACAATTATTTTTTTACATATATAACCAATTAAACAGTACTGACTGAAACCAAAAATTGTGCTAGAGCCAATCTGTGGCTGCACATCCCACCTAAACACGCGTCTAAATCTTGTATCCATAACGATCACAGTACTATACACTCGCAAGAATTTTAGTGTTCAACCCAAAAGTTCGACGGACACTTTCGCCGAGCAAAGACTACTAGATAGGATGATAAATTAGTGATACCTTTGTCGGGATTGTTTTCAAAATATTGATCTGCAGGTTAAATCCACCCTCATCCAAAATGTCCGCGGTAAATAGATCAAAAACAAATAACATTTCTAACGAAATATTTTCTCCAAAGCATAATTACTTCCAAGTTTTTTACACTTTGGAATGTAGATATTGCTCTTTTACATATGTATCTCTTAATTGTCCAATATGTGCCTATGTTTATGAAAGTTGTCAATTGTTTATTTTGAACTATATGAACATACATTATAGGATGAATGTAACTGCTGTTCTATATTAATATTAAGGAACATATTTTTGTAACGCATAAAGTTAAAATTACGGAACCGATTTGGTAAACGTAAGGACCATAGACGACGACAAGACTAAAGTACGCCCCTAGCCACGTATCCATGGCGAAGAGAGATAGATTAGCGGAAGAGTACAAGAAAAAGGGAAATTTCATGATAAAACACGATATGATAGGATTTGTTGATGTTGATTTTGAGGGGAAAATATGACTTATGTGAGAGGAACTTGGGTCAGTAGAATAATATATAAGTATATTTTGTAATATTTTAACATTATGATTCTACACTAGTTGCTTTCAAATAAAAAATCACATTTAAAAAAATTCTTATTCAGAAATAAATAAAATATACATATAAAATAGGCGTTCACATAAAAAATAAGCCATGACCTATCTCCAGAACTGTCAATTATGACGCAAAAAATTTAAAAGTACGGAACAGATTTGGTAAACGTAAGGACCATAGACGACAGCTACGCTAAGACAGACGACGACAAGACTAAAGTACGCCCCTAGCCACGTATCATGGCGAAGAGAGATAGATTAGCGGAAGAGTACAAGAAAAAAGGGAAATTTCATGATAAAACACAATATGATAGGATTTGTTGATGTTGATTTTGGGGGGAAAATGTGACTTATGTGAGAGGAACTTGGGTCCTCCTCTGGAAACCTGGAACCTCTGGAATTTAAAACTGATTACGAAGTAAACAATTGCGAACAAACAAACATATCAATTCTCTATTAATTGCGAATCTCAGTTACGAATACGGCCATAAAAATATCAATTTTCTCAAACATGCTTGGAAATTTGAGCATTATTTTGACAACCTTCTTTGAGATAAATCGAAATTGCATGTATTTACATGCGAGCAGCGGCCGGCAAAAAATGTATCAAAATCCATATCTGTCGTGTTTTAGCGGCCAAATAAATATACATATAAATTCATATCTATTGTGTATTTTAAAAATGGAACGATTTGTATACGTTCGTCCATCAATGCCTCTATTGCTGGCCGCTGCAGTAATGTACTATATTGACCAAAGTACCTGTGTAAGTCTCAGAACTTTTCCAGGCAGGAGATTGAGGACAGGCGGATCGTTGACAGGAGTCACGTTGACGTGCAACACGAAAGTGTTACGGCCTTGGAGATAGCTCGGCAAAGTGAACTTGGTCTCCGGGATCAGTTCCATATCCAATACAATTGCATCTTGGTGGTTCTCTGAACCGTCGTGGACGTATCGTACCTGGAAGTATATGTAGTGTAAGTAGTGCAGTGGAAGTATATTACTGATCAGTTGATTCTAGATCAGTTGATAATATGTGTAGCTTATGGACGGCCGTTCTTGAAACACTGGATGTTCGTTCATGCACCCATGTCTGGAGAACGAGTACGGCAATTTTATATATATATTACATTGTTATAATTATTTGGATTTAATTAATTTTTATTATGTAATTGTATGGATTTATAATCTGATCTAAATGATTTTGATTTGATGATTAAATCGAAATAACATATTTAATTGGGTAGCGACAAATGAAAGCTGCATATGATGGATGACGGTCACTGAAATGTTAGTTTAAGTTCTCGAATTACAAATAATATTTTATTACAGACATTCGACTTAAAAACTTAAATTTAGTCTGGCCAATTGATGCGTGTGTCGTTTATGATACGATTATGAGAGTATTGATTATAAACGCTATTCTGTACTAATAAAAATTTTTAATAATATCTAATTTGAATACTGGGTAGTATGACCAGACGTGTTTGTTCATTTTCCATATTCACATAATGAATTTAAAGGTCTACAAATAATATCGATTAAATTTAATAGCAACCACGTTGCTAAGCCATGGTAAAGTATCAAAACTAGTACCAAGTTGGCTGCTACACATTATTAAAGTTCAATGGTCCGTCTCGAGAAACATTACAATCTCACCTTATCTCTCGTGAGGTCCATTAATGTGAAAAACTGTTTGGATTTCTCTCCTTCTATATAGTTGGAGTAAGTTGGTGAGTTTCTTTGAAGAGACAGGTCTATGGCTATACGCCCATGCTGCGGTGATTGGCCGACATGCAGCAGGACACCAGAAGGTCTGACGCCATACTTGTGATGATCCAAAATTACATCTATATTTTGTGTTGTTATAACAGCCACACCACCTTCTTGTACAGTCAGTGGATAAAGGGCGACTAATTCGAGCTCGCTGCTGGATCTCGAAAAGACCTGTAAGGGTGTTAAATAGGCAACGTTATATTATAATAATATTGACCCGAGGTGCGATTTTATCTATCGTTTGGTAATTAAAAATATATATAAACATAGTCTAATGTATTCTTTGACTATGTTTATAGAATAATAAGATGTCGTTTTATATGACTAGTCAATCTAATATATTGTTTGACAACAATGTACTGTAATTACAAAGATGACATTAGACAATGAAAACGCATATAACAAGCAGCCAGGTGATTTTATAACTAATTTAACTGATTGATTAGATAATTCTACATGCTTTAAACTTTTTTTTTTGTTCCTCTGAGGAAAATGCATTAAGTTGCATACCCCGGCTGTGGCGAGCCGGTGGTTATGTGGGGCTCTCCTCCCCAGAAGGGGGAGGCCTACCCACTAAAAACCTCAGGGATGGCTTTCCTCAGGCATGTAGGGAGCCCCCGGAAACGCCAAGCTACTTCCGGGAACTCCCAGACTCTGCTCCCCTGCCGATACAGGGGAGCCCTCCTCAGGGGAGGCTACACTACCTCCCCCGATCTCCTCCAGCATACTTTAAACCTATTTTTCTGTACTTTAAAAATATAATAACATCATTGTCCACATAGTCATAACATATTTTATTGTCTGAATAATAGCTGTATCCACTGTAAATATTCTGTTTTTTATTCAAATCATTTAATTAGATTACAATTGCTGATCTTACGATGCGTTACAAAATATCTGCCCTCGTCTAGTCAGCCAGAACTGCTAAACTTATTTAATATACAACAAAACATGTATTTTACCATATTTATAAAATTGTGTAAAATTATTTAATAAATTAATTGGTTTAAATAAACTTTGTTGCTGTTTATTTGCAGTACCACAAACAATTTCACTATACATTCCCAATGCAGTACATTTCTAAAGCACATTATAATTTAATATTAAAGTTCGTAACTTAGAGAAATGATAAAATGTATTCTTCACCTTATATTTTTCTGCATAGTCAGGGTTGATGCAAAGATCAGAGTCGCATTTACAGGTGAAATGGTCTATGCCGTGTTGTTCGCAGACAGCCTGGGAAATACACGGTGGATTCCCTGGATTCGAATGACATGGATACCACCAAACACATTTCGGGCTGACACCATATGTAACCACAGCATTAGGCAAGCCCAAGATTTTCTCATCCACTTCTACCGGTTTGATACAACCCTGAAATTGCAAAATCATGTATTTATAAGTTTGTGAGCTCATCTAGTTTTCGTAGCTTTTGTATGATTTCTTTTATATTAGCATATTACCATAATGCTGGAGTCGGCTGCCTTAATACCTTTAGCAAAAGCTCTTTGTCTTTTCTCACTTTCAATTCCCCCGAGATAGAAGGAGTCAGAAAGATCGAGATACCTGGTGCCTCCACTTTCAATGCGTGTACTCATTGCTACGTTATCCACTGACAACTGTAAAGTATCAAAAATTATTTCTCTTCATAAATGTGTTAACAAAAACATTACAATATATTTATTATTGTTAATATCACACTTTATATATCTATTATTACTATACTAACACATAATAAAAATATTATTTATTGTTTGATAATAATTCTAGTTATTATAATAGTTAATCAAAAATATATTTAAAATAATTCATATGAAGTTTATAATAACTAGAATTTCGATATTGTTCTATATAAAACCTCATTCCCATTTGTTAACTTGATTCACATTCATTTTTCAACCATTATTAATACAATAAATACCACTAAATGGATCTTCAGTAACTACAAAACCATTGACAAATCCTCAAATAACGGGAATGTTTCAAATACTTTTACTGGAAGGTATATGTACCCAGTGAACTATACTCTAGGTACACGCATATTTTTATTGCTTAGTTTAAAGTGAAGTTATTTACATTGTCTACACATTTTTTGCATTATTTCCTCAACACGATACATTTACATATTTCGCATTTATATATGTATAATTTTTATGTGACTGCAAACGCAAAGCAAAAATTATTTTTTCACAATAAATTACAATAAGTACAATATAAGTAAAAAAATAAATTTATTATCGCTTACGAACTGCTGATTTGTTCGCTATTTCTCTGCTTCAAAATATAAACTACTCTTATTATATATTATAACATTTAAATACCATAATATAGTAATGGCTTCTTATGGTGGTTGCTTCACTGTTATCGAAGGAAATAACTGCTTTAACGTTTGGGAGTTGCAAAAAAAATAATTACTTGCAATATGTACAACTATTATATTACATTTACAGGTTTGATGAGATGACACAAATGTTTAGAACGACTCTCAAAAGGATTCTAATTATAATGTTGTATAATTATTTGAATGGCATTATTACTAAAAAAGTAGCTATAATTACTACGAAGAAAAATTGATAGTGGTTATGTATAAAATTACTAAGTTCATATATAGAAGCGTCAATATCTTACAGATCAAATTTACCAATTGACAGTTCTGTATCCTAGTTGTCTGACAATTGCAAAGTACTGTAATATTAAACCAAAACTGAAAAATTACAACTTCTGGTACCTTTAAAGCAGTTACAGAAACATAAGCAAAATGTGTAGTAGTAATTTTCTAAATCGTGAATATTGCGCATATATAAAAATTTTATATCGCAATTAAGCACACAGAAATTCGATGTTTAAATATAGTTCAAGCATCTTATATCTAAAAACCATATATCACAAATATGTTACACAAAGTTTATATTTCCGAGAAAAACTATCTGGCAGCCCCGACATTGTCATATGATTAGGGTTCTTTTTCGCCATAACATATAACAACGGCTTATACTGTTATCCTGCTGTTGCTGTTGACAAAATTATCGCCTAAAGGAAATAAAGTTCCTTTTTGTTTATTTATTATAGTAATTTTACTAATCCCAAATTCACAATTTTGTACCTTGGCTCGTATGACAATTAGACTCATTTTGATTTCCAGTGTGATTTGAAATAACAATTAGGTAAACTGTTGCTGGCTTGCTGGTGCCTAAGCTGTTGTAATTTTTTTAGTCACGCATTATTTGTAGTTGTGCGATCGCGTTAAATGAAATTATTCGTTGCAATAAGTAAATAATGTAAACATTGAATGTAAATAATGTAAATATTGAATGTAAATAACAAATTATGTACAGATCAATGAACTTTTAAATACGGTAGAAAATTATATTGATTAGGTAATTAGTTTTAATTTTTTTAAATTACTGCCTAATATTCTGACAGTCCTATGGCTTAGGACTTATCATTGTTATGAATAACTAAGCTAGCTATAATAACAATAACAATCGTACTCAACAACATTTGTCAAAACAGCAATATAACAGGATAACAGACAACAGTTTACATAACAGTTATAGGAAAATAACAGAACAGTGTTATTCGTTATTACAAAACAGTCGTTATTGCAATCACTGCGTTCAAGCGTGCCCCCCATGCGCACATACTTTGCTTGTGATAAATACACAACACCCAGTAAATTTCGATGACTTTAAAACGTATTATTTTTTTAAGTAGTCAAAATATTCATTACTTTTAACACCAGAGTACCACTGATGCTTTAGTTCTACATATCAATTTGAAAAATGCCACAAGTTTTCTACATTCACACATTGCTAGTTTCGGACCGCTACTGAACCGAATAATTAGAAAAGGTTAGGTCCTTTTCTGATTATTCAGCTTATCCTTAGGGCTCCTAATGATTATGCATAATTTTATATTGCTAGAGATAGGGACCAACTGATTATCTAAACACATTAAATTGACAATTTCCTCTCTGTCGCTAAAGCCTTATAATTCAATATATAGATAAAATAAAAGAAGATATAATTAACTCGCACAGCTTAAGAATAATTTAGCATACATTAAAAACACTAAAACCCATGCATAGATCAAAATATTAAATGTTGTGTAAGATCTTTACCTCAATAAGGGAAGGGTTAAATGACAAATGCAATTTGTGCCATTGCCCATCGTTCACCCTTAAGGTGTGAATTATCTGGCCTCGTGCCATCTTAACTCGCACAACCCCGTCCAATATTTCAATGGCGAGAAAGTCAGACCCGCGACCTCCACCAGGATTATACAAAATTACTGCGTTTTGCGTTATTGTATTGAACTCTATATGCCACCTGAAACACAGAACACAGAAAAGTATTAGTACATTACTACAGCGGCCAGCAAAAGAGGCATTGAGAAAAAACTAGTAAATATGGACCGATGTACACATTAATCCAAAGATTGTGCAGCACTATTCCCAAAATATGTATTACTACCTAATATCTAATGTAAATACTACCTATTCAGTAAACAACCTTATATGTGCAAGCCAGTTAAAAAATTTAAATTAAATTTCTGATAAGTTACCTCTGTCATTATCACCTTCCTATTTTTAAATTACATAACGGTAGAACTAGTAATTTATTTGTTTTAAAATGCGAGGAATATGAATTTTCATATCTTTTGTCAGCTATTTGCATATTTTGGCCAGTACAACAATTTTAATTGATTTTGTTAATTGCTAATTAATATGTCATATGCTTACAACCACCTAATAACGCAAAAATGTCTTTGGATATCTTCATTTAGTTTGTGTAGTACCATATGAACTGAAATATTGTAATCATTTTACAATAATAATTTATTGAGATATGTTACCTTCCACCAGCACGGGAATTGATTTTAGATAATATCAAATAAGCTCCTTCATCAACAAAGCTAATATCAGAGTTAAGGTCTGCATCAAATTCTGGAGCACAGTTCCAAGTCACACCTTCAACATGGACAGAGCCACTGCGACCTCGAGCTTTTTCAATTATTTTAACTCCATTGTAATAAACCTGCAAATAAGATGAATTATTTAAATATTTAGATCAACTATAAATAGGGAGTGAGATTAATTTAATTTTCTTTTATACATTAGATATCTGTGAATGAAATTATGAAAAAACATTTTTAAAATGGTGAAATTAGTTAGGATAATATACATACATCTTCCATGCAACCCCGAAAGTTCTCCATGTGACCCAAGAAAAGTTCTGAAAAATCGCCTTGGCCACCCAAAAATACACCAAATTGTATATTCAATTCAAAAAATCGACCTGGAAGTTTCTTTTTCACTGTACTGTTATCCACCTAAAAATAATAATAATATCTCAAAAAAAAAACAAACTAAATTGTCTGTAATTATTTTTAAAATATACATTCTCCAAAGAGGATACAATATTTTTGTATAAAATCTTTACAATCTTCTATTACCTTCATCGTCAAGTTTGCCTCACGTCGAATAATGCTGACATGATGCCATTGTGAGTCATTTAAAAACATTCCCTTTACAGAACACAATTCACTTTCACCAGCTCCTAAGTTTATATGCAATTTCAGTCTTCCACTTTCTAATCGAATCTGGAAACAATAGATATATCAATTAATTCCCAAAAAGTCAGATTTAAATTTATAATTTTTTCTAATATTATCCAGAATTTCATTGAACACCTTTTACTTTGTTAAAGCAAGGTACTATTTACTTTTAATAACTACATATCAGTTACATAACTTAGAAAACTATAAGTTTCTTGAAAATCTGTCAAAAATAAGGTAAACTTACAAATACGTATTTACTTATGTTGGTATTTCATTAAAATCATTAAATTCTGGCGGTATTCAAACTCTATGTTTATAATGATTGACGGCTTGGCCAATTCAGCTACAAGTTCTTATCCAACCCAATCGCATTGTTCACCTGTTACTTTGTTAAGTCAAAATAGATTCTATTCACTGTTAATATATTTAAATAGTTACATAAATCACAGAAAAGCTTTTGGCCTCACTTCACCTGATTGTAGTGATATTGTCACTATGTATGTATATACCTGTCATTAAATATATTCATGTCAACATTACATGATTTCAGTTTAGAATAGTGTATTTCTTCTGCCCTTTAAGACAGAAAGGGATGAAGAAATATTTTTTCCCATAATATAAACAATAAGTTTCAAAATGTCCAAGTGAAATTTGTATTTCTGGGAAATTATGGGACATGGCTATGATTCGACAATATCTACATCAAAAATATTTCTCAATATTTTCTATTTACTTATGATAAAGTTACTGTGAATCATTTGAAAAATTATGTAAAGAATTGAGTTCAAATATTATTATAATTTTACACCTATTTGTAATTATTTGTTGAAAAATAAGAGCTGCAATATAAAGTTTCATTATTATTCTACATTTATTTTATGCATTCTTTCAGATTTACACAATAAATAGATAGAAAATGAAAACAAATATTATAAAAATAAACTGAAACCAAAGGTGTCGCTGGAGCAAGGCCCACAACTAACAGTGTTTAGGGCTATACAGACAAAACTCTTCAGATAATGTTTTAGTAAGTTTTAGAATTATCGTCTCAGATCAGATTCACCTCAAGAAAGTAGCTTGAGACTACTATTATTAACGTAAGAGTATTTAGATATAGTCATAAAAACATCAATAAATGTAGATACTTATAAAATTAGAAAATCATATTTCTCCATAAAAATTTATCAACATCCTGGATTGATTTGAACTTTATTGGAAAACAAGGCAACATGTCAATGGTAATCTACCTACTGGGAATAACTCAGAAAATATATTGAAAGAATTGCTTTATAAATATTTATACTTATTTGCTACATTTGATATTTTTTTGATATAACACACATATATTTAGTTAGGCATTCTTATAGGATGACTAGTGGCATCTTTTTTCAAAATGGAGGATGAGGAGGATCCATACTTTGTCATATTTTATGAATATTGTCAATAATAATTATAAACAAACTAATATTTCGTAACTATTAAAATATGAATAAAAATAATAACTAATTAGAACAATGTACTATACATTGTTGTTAAAAATAATAACTAATTAGAACAATGTACTATACATTGTTGTTAAAAATAATAGTTACGAAATATTATGTTATTTATAATTGACAATATTCACATGACAAACAAGAATGAAGTATCAACTGTAATTATTTTTTCAACACCATTCTATAACGAGTACAGTTCTATAATGTGTTCTATTACCTTGGTTTTGAACCAAGATGTTCAGATAAGTAGTAAAACATATAGTTTCATAAGAAAATTGTATGATTTTATTCATGAGAAAAAAATAGCCTGTCTTTGTACCAACAGATGCTTAGGTTTTCTCAGATGATAAATAAACATCAGAATCTCCTGATCAGTAGGGACACTAAACATGGCATACCAGGTGGAATGCTACTATCCAAACATACTTCCCTTGCTTCCTTTCATTGATACTTTCATTCATGCTCATTGCTTACAGGTACTATTAACCTAGCTTTCATTCAGAATATTACAATTACAATATAAGTATAAGTCTAAGTCTAGGTATAAGTCTAGGTTTTCCCCTTGGCTTTTTATAATAGCCTTATTCATTTCAATACATTTACAATTACATGAAATATTAATAAATAGAAATTATTATAATCAATTGTAATTTTATAGATACTAGATGCTTTAAAAATTATTATATATCAAAACATTTTAAAAAGAAAAGATTTATTGTAATTGGTAATATTATATACTTTACAGTTGCTTTGCAGTACTGCTACTAAAAAATACTTGCTTTATGAATTCCTAAGCAATAAAAGCTACTTGTTTAATTATACCTTAAATACCAATTAAATACATTTACACAACAATTAAATACAACAATAGTGACACAAACTTTTATTGTTGCCAACCATTTACATATATACTTTGGCACATATATATTTCAATTCAAGATAGAGTATGCACCAAACACATCGTGTATAATATATACATAATACACTTTTTTACTAAAGTGGAAAACCAGGAATCATAGTATTCCTCTAACAACAGAATAATTATTTTTGTTATAGTTTCCCCAACTTTTATTGATAGTTTTATACATATCAATTACTTTAGTGGGTGAGTATTCATTTATTTACTTTCATTGTCTACATGCTCAAACCATCTATGCATGCATTCTAATGCATTCAAACTTAATACAACTTTTTGTTAATTATTTTTCACTCTCTTCGGCCTTGCCTCATAAAGCTGTCCTCTAACTTTTTTATCTACATACAACTCACACATGACAGACACTATTTAGTCAAATTAATCTACTAAACAAAATGAGCCATGTCAGTTAATGTTGCATTTCCTTGAATCGTTTGACAGCATTCAGTAAATTCTTTAAAAACAATATATATGTATTAATCACACAATATATATTATATGGAGCACTGTCAAAAAGCAATTAGGTAAATACATAGAAACATACCATACAATAATCAGTTTTGCCTGCAGCAAGCAGTAACAGAGCGTCAGAAAGATGAGTTCGGAAACGAAAACTTATATCAGTTACTCCTCTAGCCTCTTGTAGTGGGTATGATATAAAACTAGCTCCATAGAAAGATGCTGAAAGTAAAATATAGAAAAAACATGTAATAATAGTTGAACAGTTTTAAAAAAGCCGACAAGTTTCTAAAGCAGCTACCTTTGTCAAAAGCCAATCCAAAGGAAACGAGAGACAAAATTAGAAATAACTCCATCTTAGAACAAAGAGTACACTAGTTGCCAGTAGTTGCCAGGACTTAAAGCTTAGCACATTTTCTTATAACAAACATACGCAGTACAAAGATCACTATTATATTTTTGAATAGAAGCGATAGAGAAGATTGACGAAGACATTTTAATCAAAATTAACAAGGCAGGCGTGGCGTCTACATTTGGCAATAACAATATGTATTACAAAAATGCATGAGACGTATCAATTTCTTTTAAATTATTTCGATATTTCTCTGCAAAAATCATTGATTTAAATTTAATAAGACAATTTCAATAAAAATAGAAAAGTCTATTATTTTTGAGAGAAAAAGAAGTTTATCCTTCTTTTTTTTTAACACACAGACGACACAGACTTCATAGCTACTCTATACACAGTTACTTCAATATAATTTAACATTAGAACGAGGTGGGCATGACCATTCACGTATATAGCAAGAGCAAATTTAATAAAATACTGTTATTCCTGATATTTGATTTATTGAAAACGTACTTTGTAAATTCGTTGTATTAATAAATAGAACATATTTAATTATGGGTTACGTGTGGAGTGCCTGTGTGTAATTCAGAGAAGTAGGCTAATCCTAATAATTATTTAATTTATTAGTGAGAACTGAAATGATTAATGTGGTAGGTAGTTACGGCAGAAGTATAAAACATATAAATGAATTTAATTATTTTTTATCTAGTCCTATTTGGAGATTGATACTATTATACATTTGAGGAATATTTTCAAAACTACAAATAAAAACCGTTAATCTGGGCCGCTGCGTCGTTCGCGATGCGTAACTTACCCAGCTTATTTATATTTTTCACTCTGAAGTACATACTGAAGTAATCACCATCGCTTGGAGAAAGTTTTAGGGGTATCATGTAGGTCTACAGCTTCTTCGGCATAATATTTCTTTAAATACGTTTTAATATTCACAGAATACATATCAAAATAATTAAAATCATGCTTGAAACGCTTTATCAAAAATTTTATATACTTAAGGGTAAAATACGACTACTGGGATGTCTACTTGTCGTTTGCTGTAAATTTATCTATTGCTTTTTGTTGTTCGCCGTTGTTCCGTACATCGTACATCGAAAGTCACATATTTATCGGCATTATACTTACTGGCACTATTTGTGTTATAGTCATGCACAAAATTATAAGATTTTAATAATTTTGGTATTCATATAACGCCCTGACAAACGCCCTACAAAGATAAAGATTCTAGTCATAATAAATCATAAATGTATATACATAATTAACTTAGTGACGGCGATATCATAAGTCAATTCGTAGGTACTTTATATCTAAGAGATATTTGTAATCTAATAAATTGATGTGACTGTTAAGGGTCGATTATGTTGTTTGTCGCTTAGTTTTCATCGATGAATAAAATAAAATACAACTTCTGAAAATACGTCGATATATTCAATACATTTTCTAAAAGTAAATGCCAATGACAGCCACCTCTCAAATACATAATTATAAAAAGAATGTATTGCGGTAAAAAGATCCATTGAAGCTGTGGGGCTCTTATAGCCAAGGCTAAGCTAAAGAATTCACTTGTTCCCAATCGGTGAATGTAGTAGTTGACGTATTGTCTAACAAGGCGTACGTCAGCACTTTTTCACTTAGTTCAACTACTGTAACAAGCACAATTATTAACAAAACCTCACTTTGCATACTATCTCTTCTGTTGACAAAAACGAAACAGACTTCATTTTGTTATTGGCATTGGCAGTCAAGATAACTGGCGAGTCATTATGTACGACAGAACGTATGAAATCGACAAATTTGAATCATGTAATGAAATAATATGTGACGATTTCGGTTACATATACCGCATTTCATCTTGCAGGTCCGTATTACAGGACAATAGTAATTACAATCATAGAGGAATTAAAACTTTAGAAATAACGAAACAAATTGCAGATTGCATTATTTTAAAGTCGTATTTTTATCGAGACAACACGATTTGACAGATGCTAATGTCACTTATTGAAATAATGCTGCCATGTGCAATGTACTAGTGATGTGTTTTTTCTTTTCGTTCATTCACAGGGACGATAATCGTGAATGACTGACTGAAAACTATAATAATTAATAATAACTAATAAACCTAGATAAACTACAACAACGAATGAATTTATAATTTGTTGATATCTTTGTAACAGATGATAATGACTTTATATTATGTCAAAAAGTATGATAATCGGTTTTCGAGCCATCTATTGAAAAAATTATGACACAGCGCCCAGCGGCACGTGGTATTTTGAACGTTGGAATTGGAACGCACGCCCGTCGCCCGTGTCGAGTTTTTGACGCTATTTGTTAATTTAGGTTCAGCGCTACTTTGAATAATCGGAAATTACTACATGCTCGATTTTGTAATTTTATTAAGATGTAGTTTTGAGAGGTCATCGATTTATCGAATCAATATTGAGCAGCCTTTTCGCCAATTTAGTCGCCATTTCGTCTGTGTCATGTTTGTCGGTTTCTAAATACTGATCGATTGGAAATAATCGATTAAGTTACAAAAATATAAAAGCAATTGAACAATTACCGATTTAATGAGTAATCTAAAGGGAAATTAAGTAGAGTCACATTCTGTATTCAGTGGTACGACGAGGAATGAAAATTCCTTATCGTACCACTGGTGGTACAACTTGGTGGTACGACGAGGAATGCGGGGTTATGAGAATGACTTAATCGTCAAATAATATGAAATATCGTATTGGTGCCTATATAACGCAACTACGATTCGAACCCAGGACCCGATATCGGCAGCCCCGTGTTGTACCGCTCGCTAGGCTACTCAAAGTACTAAACGTGATGTTTCAAACAAAATAAATAATTATAATACTATTGTATCATTCACTCACTTTGCCGCGTCACTATTTAATTTTCGTCAAAACCTGGTAACACAGTAAACGTCAGTTCGTGTTGTCTCGATAAAAATACTACTTTAGCTATAGATCCCTTTACCGTTTCTTAATAAAGAGCAGAAATCTTAAAATCAATAAGTGTCAATAAGTACCTACCGTAGTATTCTAATTATACTCTGTCCATTATGTTATTTTCTTTTTGACAGATCGCGCGTATGAAATATTGTTTCTATTTTCAAATTATAGTACTACAGTAATAATATACTTTCTAGACGGGTAACGCCCACATAGTGAAGTGCTCTGTGCATAACAAACTACCACAGACAATAAGCAGTTCTTGAAATCAGATAAATCGATAAATTGTCTTCAAATCAAATATTTGTAAATTTATTTATTTCCTTCTCGACAGCTACCTTAGATTATTTATAGGTATGTGATTTTTAATATTAAAACGCATATGTAGTTAATAACATCTACGTCAAGTTTAAATCAAGAATTATGATCAAGAATACTTAGAAAATCACATACATACCATTTTTTTAACAAACTAGCTAGGTAATTGGTAATTCGCCAAAAATATAAAATTTTGCCTAATTTACTTGGCATGTGTAAAACTTTATTTATCATATATTTCTGATCCATTTAAGAGAGAAAAAGGAAAACTTTCTTAAATGGATCAGAAATATACGAAAAAATAAAGTTTTACACATGCCAAGGAAATTAGGCAAAATTTTATATATTTGGCGAATTACCCCAATTGGGTAATTCGCCAAATATATAATATAAAAATTAAACAAGTAAATTTATTTACATTATTTATTACATAGATTCATCAGATTCTTCTTCGTAAATTATACTAGACTCGTCAGTTGAGTCCTCTGTTACATAAATAACCAATTCTTGTGCCATCATGTTATCAATTGCAACATCTCGATCCCAATCAGACATTATTAATTAAAAAAAAAAAACAGATAAACGAATTTAATATTTATAATAAAAATAATATCGCTGCATTAAATCGATTAAAAGTTCTTCTTAAATAAAATCGATATTCTGTTTTAATCGAATCGGTAACTTGCGAGTTCATCACTGATTTCAAAATATCTTAAACTGTCAAAAAGAAAATAATATAATGGACAGAGTATAGTCTGTGGTACCTACCTATCTGTAATGACGCGTTGTTTTAAATTCTATTTAAATCTGTTTTTCTAATAAAATTAATATTGAAAGTGATCAGATCAAGCAAGATGAATAATTCAGCCGCTAAGGTGATTTTGATTTTTTTTTTGTTTTGCAAGATTCTAGTACTGTTTACTGAATAATTTTATGCCGTTCAATCCCAAAGGTTGGTGAAATATTCCGAGAAGCAGGCACAGCTTTTAACAAACTATCAGAGATGACAATGTTGTTACATCCAATGGGAGAGGCGCAACCAGGGTATGCATAAACTGATCTCCATTACTATAATCGAATTCAACGCGCGTATTATTCTTGAAGCTTATATACATTGTTGTTTTTTGTCAATTACATTGGCGAGTTCATTAGCTTTAAAGATTATTGTTTTTTGATTGTGATATAGATGCATGATAGTTCATAACTCTGGATGATGATTAGGTTAGATCTAATTTTAATAATATTAGTCTATATTGTTAAATTCTCTTCTTGTCCTGCTCCACTTCAATTTTGATTCTAACAAAATAAAAATATTTCAAACATACCTATTATCTTACCACATTAGCTTATTCTATTTAGTAAATAAATTGGCAAATAAGTTAACACCATACCACACGTCAATACTCAAGATGGCTTCAGATGATTAAAATTAGGCTGCTTGACTCTTCAAAGTGCACAATGGATCTTGCAATAAAGCCTAAAGTAGTTCTAATAGTAGAGGTTAATTATTCATTCAATTATGACCGCTAAATCCATAGTTTCTATTAAAGTAAATGGTCTGCAGTATATTATTATTTTATTTATGAGTGTTAAGCTTGAGCTTGGCTAAAGCACGGTCGCTGAGCAGGAAGAATTTCGTACATTGACCTATTTACCTACTGACAGTGGTCACAAACATTTTTTGTCGTGTACTAGTTAAAAATATAGGATTTTTATATTTACCTACCTTGAATAACGGAAAAGTGGCAAATAAATATTTTTATTTGAAATAGGTATTCTATTCTATGACACTTTTTGGTAATAGGTAATATAATTAGGTATTTAGATTTGATGTTAATAAATAAAATCATTTTAAAAATAAATATTTATTATTTATTAATCAGAATCAGATTCCATGGTATCAGAGCTGCTGCTTTCCTCAGACGATGTTTCACCTGTTACATTGATGATAAGAGAATCAATAGTTTTGTCGATATTATTGTCTAAACCACCTAATTTTATTTCCTCCTTTTTTACGTGGCTTATACAGTTTTTCCATTTTTCCGGTGTAATGTTTTTCAACGCCTCTTGGAGCAGTTTTTTTACGTCTACCATCTTAAATGTGGTATTATTTCTTGCCACGTAGCCCTTTACCTCTGCCCACACCAATTCAATAGGGTTCAACTCACAGTGGTATGGAGGTAATCTTAATACCTCCACACCAACTTCTTTCGCCATTTCATCTATAACGTACGATTGGTACTCTGTTTTTACACCTTTCACCTTTTCCAATAACTGAACTTTGGTTTTTTTTGGTTCATAAGTAATCTTCTTAGATGTGAGCCATTTTTGAATATTTGTTTTATTCCAACTTGTGACGGGGGTTTTCTCCTTTCGCCTTGAGTGGTAGCTCGCATTATCCATCACAACCGCCGCGTTCGGCTCAAGTCTTGGCAACATTTCTTTGAACCAATTTTCGAATTTGGCGGCGTTCATTGATTCGTGATAATCGCCTGTACCTAAAAATTAAATACAAATACAAATGTGTTTATTTCCACAAAAAATAACCTACATTAAAGCATAAAATAATACACGTTTACATAAAGGTGTAGGCAAAGCCTATTGCTAACCTTTGCATTCAAAAACCAATTCTGATTCCGGCACGAATCCTTCTTCGCCTCCAATATGCAGAATAATTAAGCGGTTGCCTTTAGACTAGGATTCTTAGCGCCCGTCGACAGACCCTCTAAAAAGGCTTGTTTGCGTGACTTCACTGTAGTGTCTTCCCACACTTTGCCGACAGTGTGCCCTGAAAATATATTTTTTGTTTTATTATATGTTTAAATTGAATAGAAAAAATAAAAAATTAATACAATTTAAAAAAAATAAGAAATATGTAGTATAGTTTTTAAACTAATGAAATCGCGGGTTAAATGTAAATCAAATATATAGTCTTACCTGCATTCACCCAAGTTTCATCCAAGTAATATATTGGTCGTCCTTGCTCGCGAAAAGTTTTCATGTTTTTCAAATATTTTATACGCCACAATGCTATGTCATCTCTATCGATTAACGCATTATTTCTCCTTCGTTTGACATATTTAAATTTCAAATGTTTTAGAACTTTTTTCAGCGATGTCAGGCCCATGCTTGGTAGGGATTCATCGGCATTTACTACCTGTAATACCTTTTTTGCTGTAGGTAACTCTCCTTTTAAATAAAAGCTATGCACAATTTTTCTAATGCACGACTTGTCGAAATCATCTATCTTTTCAATAATTGACATGCGTTTTTTTGGTGCTGCAGCTGGCTTGACAGTTTCCGTTTTAGTGTATTCGTTTAGAATACGGTACACCGCCGATTTCGAAATGCCCAAAATATCGGCCGTTTTATCTTTCATCTCCTGTTTTGAAGGATATTTATCGGCAGGCCAAGATTCTTTTACGTATTTAAAGACGTTGATAATCATCAACTTCTCACTTTCACTAAAGTGCGACATTTTTCGCTTCTTCCGCGGAGAAACAAAGTCTTTGAATGGACGCGAGGTAGACGGCCCCGGTTCCATTTTCAAAAAACTTAACAATGTAGAACCGACTAACAAGAAAACTAAATAACGATAACTTAACAGTAATTTAACAAGAAAACAAAACACAAACGTCTGCAGAAACTATTTCACTACGAACAAATTGACCGATCACTAGCTCATCCCGTTATGGAATGTCGTCCGTTAAATTTTGATTTTTGAACAAGCGATAAAGCGTCGAGTGGGCGTTATAGGCTTGACTCAAGGTCAAAAAAATGCTAGCATACAAATATAAACCTTACGTAAGCACACAAAAGGTTTGTAACTCTTGATGCCCGCGGTCGACGCTACCGTGTGAGCGGGATGCAACTTATTCACGCGTGAGAGAGGGAGACAGGTAGAACCAGGTCAATGTACGAAATTCTTCCTGCTTGGCGACCGTGCTTTAGTAACAAACGGTCTGCTAATCTTCAATTATTTGACAATTGAAAATGTTTGCCATAAATATTATAAAAAAAATTGTTCTTGGTAAATATCTTTATTTACTTTTTCTTTTATATTGTAATTTTCATCAATGAATGATGCCAAAAAGTTTTGTAATATTAATACAAAATTGCTAGATAATAGACAGATTCATGGAGTTAAAAAATTAATTAATTTTAGATTTGCAATAACATCTAAACATTTTAATAATCTTAAAGGGCATCAAATTATCAAATAAAATTTTGTGCAATCTTAACAATAGCTTAACTGATTCAAGTATGATTCAAAACTATTTCATAATATTTCAGCTTGATTGGATTGTTAGTGACGCACTAATGACTGCAGTAGGACCTGAATTTACGATTTGAAATAAAGTTTTTTTAGTTACCTGTCAGAATCTTATCTGCTTAGACTTTCCAATTAGTAAAATCTCACAAGTTATAGGTGTAACAGTAAAATCACAGTTTCCTGTAGACCTACAGTGATCCACTATAACATACCATGATAAACAGTATATATATATATATATACATATATATATATATATATAATGCTTTGATGAGCTATGTATAAATCATACATTCTCTTGAAATATTAGTTATCCTTTTTAACTACAATATTGACTAACAAATATCACAAGATTCTAGGTTGGTTTATATAAACCCATTGGCTATACTTATAAATATATAAAGTTTGTCACCTGTTAGGTTTTTTTTGGTCTTTCCTTTTTGAAGGTTCACTAAATGATCTCAATTAATTAATCGAAGTTTTACTACAAAAATACTATAATTATAAAATGTTAGTAACTTATAATGAAAAAAAAAGTTAATTAATTTTTTTTGGTATAGGCAAGGTTTTACAGTTCATTTGATATTGGTAATTTGGTAGTAGAAAATTTCTAAAAATAGTAGTAAACTGGAGATGGTGATTACAAGGTTGTGTTGGTGTTAGTAGGCTATACTTATTACCTAACTCAATAAATCAATAGGAAATGCAACAAATTCTCTGTATATGCTAAGTGCGTAAGCCATTTAAATGAAGCTTAGCAACAACTGGGAAAGTAGTTCCACTATTGCAGCTTCTCATGATTGTATGCTTACTTTACCATTAACTCTTAAAGCTATTTAATTGTCATCCTTTTAGAAGCTAAGAATGTGATGTAGAAAATGAACAAAAAAAAAAACACAAAAGCAATAGCTTTCAATAGAAAATCTGATAAGATTTGACCTTAATAATAAACTAATACATATTTGTTAAATTGACATTGATAGTATTTTTAATGTAATAAATGGATTTACTGTAGATAAAGTTCAGGTATTATTTTTCATGAAAATTTGTTAACTTTTACATTATTGAAATTGCACTTACTACTTGTATGCCAGGTGCCTCTTTCATAGAAATATTGCAAAAAGCAACACTACAAAATTACTTACCTGATACAACATTAATATTTCTCATAGGAAATAGAGGTGATTTGAATAAAAGGACCCTATTAAAGTTATTAGATAATCTAAATTGTAACATTAACATACACAATATTGTATTGTTCTCATTGCCTTATTGCAGCAACTTGTCACAGGTTGAAAATAGTTATAGGTATAAATTAAATTTCACATTAAATACTGTATGCAACAGTAATAAAAAATTGCATATGATTGACACTAACAGACTAGTTAGTAATTTTTATTTGACTAAAAATAAATATTATATTTGTAATTATTTTAAGCGACAAATAGCAGTATCGCTATCTTATTTTTTTTCAGTAACAGCCAAGAACTTGGCTACAATAACTGCTCCTATTGAGCAATGTGTTTTTATAGATTTGACTGTCAGTAATTCTTGTACTGACAATATTATTGATATTTCTTTAAATTAATTTCTAAGACAAAAGAGAATTCCTCTCGCTTAGAAAACATTAGTAATACTGAAATAAATTTAAAGAGTCCACTTAGTACTAATCTACATAGTAAAAATGTAATTAAAGTAATGCATCAAAACATTCAAGGAATGTTAGGAAAGGAGTTGGAAATTGAATCATTTATAAATTGTAATAATATAAATATATTTAGTGTAACAGAGCATTGGCTTAAAAATTATCAGATAATGCTTAATTTTAAGAATCAGCTAATAGCTAGTTCTTTTTGTCGTGAAAATGCAATACGTGGCTCATTAATTTTATTGAAAAAGAAAATTAAATTTAAAGAACGTAGAGATGTTGTGAATCTCTTAGTAGAACGACCGATTGAGATTGTTTGTGTGGAACTGGAGCATCTTGTTGTATTAAGTATTTATAGGCCCTTCAGCATTATATGATTGCTTTGAGACTACCATGGATGAAGTTTTAAAGAAGATTTGTAAATTGGGCAAGAGTTTGATTATATGTGGTGATTTTAACATTAATTTATTAGAATATTCCAGTTTATGTACTAAAATTATTAGCTTATTTCAATCATACAATCTCAAAAATATGTTTCTTGAGCCAACCAGAATAACTGCTAACTCTGCCACATGTATTGACAATATTTATACAGATCTTATTCTAAAATCTAAACAAGTTATCAATCAATTAGATTCTGACCACTGTGAACAAATAATCGCTGTCCCACATCAGTGTAAACATGAGGCAAAGAGAGACATCACTGTTATACCTAAAACTATAAATAGATTAGAACATTTTAAAAGTAACCTTTTTGATAAAATACCTTACTTAAAATACACAAATAATCCAAATAAATTTTACAATGATTTTTTAATCTATTTTGCAAAGAATTCAATAATATCTTTGTGCAAAAAGGATTTCAATTAATGATGTTGTTACTTTTAGTGAGTGGGCCACACCCGGAATATATAAAAGTAGAAAAAGACTTTTTGAACTTTATAATGAACGTAACTATAACACGAGTGTAGAATTTTATGAATATGTAAAAAAATACTCTAAATTGTTTAAAATGGTTTGTCGCCAAGCAAAGTCAAGTTTTTTAAGTTCGAAAATTAAAAACAGTGCTGATAAAATTAAAATGACCTGGAGCATTATTAACGCTGAAACTGGACGAGTTAAACTTCGTGACAGTAACTACAGTTTAAATATAGGAACTAAAAGAATAACTTCAGATAGTGAGGTAGCTAAAGAGTTTGAAACCTTTTTTACCAATATTCCTATTTTATCAACAAATTTTTTAAAACTCTTCCCAACTGTAGCAGAATCCATCCTAAAAGAAAATGTTAAGGATAGTCAGACTCTTTTTAAATTTCGACAAATTGAATCGGTTAATATAATTAAGACTTTTAAAACATTAAATAAAAAGAAAACCGCGGACCTTTGGGGAAACTCCGTAGTTGTCACAGAATCAGTAATTGAAATAATAGCTCCAATTCTAGCTTGTATATTTAATGATTCTATTGAAGGTGGTGTTTTTCCTGATTTAATGAAACATAGCAAGATAACTCCTTTGTTTAAGTCTGGTAGCTCATTTCATCCCACAAACTTTAGACCTATTTCAGTGCTACCAACGTTTAGTAAAATTTTTGAGAAAATAATGTTAGACCAAATGCAAAACTATTTTCGTATTAATAATCTTCTGCATAATAATCAGTTCGGTTTTAGTAGGGGTCGCTCAACAACTGATGCAGGTGTAGAGCTTTTAAATAAGATATTTGACGCCTGGGAGGATTCACACGATGCTTTGGGTGTCTTTTGCGACTTATCCAAAGCATTTGATTGTGTTCTCCATGAAACTCTGATTAAGAAATTACGTTATTATGGTTTCAAAGGCTCTTCTCTGAACCTTCTTATTTCATATTTGAGTGACAGGATTCAGAGAGTCGATATTAATGGTACGAGATCTCAGGGATCTTTGCTTAAGATGGGCGTCCCACAGGGCTCAATTCTTGGTCCCTTTTTATTTTTAATATATATAATGACCTTCCCTTTTATGTTAATAATAAACACGAAATTGTACTCTTTGCAGATGATACATCACTTATATTCAAAATTAAACGGAGACAAAATATTAATGACACTGTGAACGATGCAATCTCTAAAGTAGTCCACTGGTTTAACGTTAATAACTTGCTTCTAAATGAAAGTAAAACTAAATGTATCAAATTTGTATTGCCAAATGTAAAACAGGTGAAAACCGAAGTAATTATAAAGGATAGAAATGTGGACCTCGTGGACACCACAGTATTTTTAGGAATTACTCTCGATTCCAAACTTCAGTGGGGCCCACATATCGATAAACTGTCAAAACGGCTCAGCACTGCAGCATTTGCAGTTTTGAGAATACGCCAATTAACTGACGTAGAAACAGCTAGATTGGTGTACTTTAGTTACTTTCATAGTGTAATGTCGTATGGTATTTTGCTGTGGGGAAATGCTGCCGACATTCAAACTATATTTGTGCTGCAGAAGAGGGCCATTCGAGCAATTTATAATCTAAAAATGCAAGACTCTTTAAGAGATAAATTTAAAGACACTGGTATAATGACAGTTGTGTCTCAATATATTTATGAAAATCTAATATATACCCATAAAAACATTCATTTATTTAGTAAAAACAGTGATGTCCATAGCTTCAATACTAGAAATAAGAATAAATTACATTTGCCTCACACTAGACTCCATAAAATTAATAATTCATTCAGAGGTAACTGTGTGCGTTTTTACAACAAAGTTCCAAGCAATATTGTACAATTAAGCCTAAATAAATTTAAAATCATTGTTAAAAGTGTACTTATTAGCAAAGCCTATTATACGGTTACTGATTATATAAAAGACATGAATGCTTGGACTTAATGTTTCTTAGTTCCACCAGGCATTGCCATGAACCTTTGTAATTATACTTGTACCTATAAGTTGACTTTTGTATGACTTGGTAACGATATATATTTTTGTAAATGTCGTTGCTTCTGTAAAAGTTATAGAGTTTCTTGCGCCCGTTCTTCTCTATAACTAAAAGAAGTCCGAATGGTAGTAGGGAAAAAAAAAATTTGGACTATTCAAAAGAGCATATCTAATTGCCTACTTGAAATAAATATTTTGACTTTGACTTTGACTTTGACTATAAGATGATGTGTTTATATAAATTATAGGGGCAAATGGACTGAGGAAGAAATAGAAATGCTTAGGAGCTGCGTGCACCGTTTTGCTGTAGATCTCAACAAATTAAGCCAGCATATCAAAAACAGAACAGTGTATGTATTATAATTCTATTGTGTTTCTAATTTTGATCTATATGTAACAGTGCATGATTATGAATATTAAATAAAATGAAAATCTCAAGTTAAATTAAAATGATTGACACTTATGTTTCATTTCTAAATGCAATATTTTTATTGTGTGACATTTATCAGTCAAGTTTATAAATGTCAGCTGGATTATATAATATCAAAATAATATTTATTCAACATATACCTTTATTTATTTTTAACAAATATACTATTTATAAAACACTAAGAGTTGTATGACCTTATACGCATATTCATACAAAATAATACAATTATATGTATTTACATATGAAGAGGTATAAAGAGGTATTATTATAGTATAAAATACTATAAACACTTGTTGTCATTTAGAGATTAAATAAATGTCAGATCACAATAAACATATCAGATGATATGTTCCAGAATAATTAAGTTATGTACATAATCCAAAATTAGATATGTCTCATCACAATAGACATATTGGATATATATATGTGTCTAGTACAAAAACAGTTACATTATTTATTTAATAGTTACTTACAACATTAGATTGTGTCATAAAAGTTAAATGTGGAAGTGGGTTGCAGTTACACATTTCCCCATGAAATACCTAGTTTTTTGACATATTAACATTGGAACCATGCTTTTAGTTTTATTTCTCGTATTTAGATGGTGAATTTGATAATTTGTATTATAGTTACCTTTTAGTTACATTAATGTGTTACAATCTGATCACATTTTTGAAAATGCATATCAATATATGGTAAAAGCTAATGAGAGTTCAAATTGTGGGTTTTGAGATATCAGAGAAGAAACATACCACACTTTAGTGGAGTCTGCTCATGTTGATTGCGAGCGAAATTTATCAGGACCGAATTGTGATTAAGAAAGCATTTTATAAAAATTCCGCCCAAACATTCTGTCACATATACATGCACAGAAGAGTTATATATGTAAGTAAGGAAGGGAGAATAAAGATTTTATATCAATTTCAGGTCTCAAATTCGTACCACCCTCAAGAAGAAAGCATTCGAGGATGCAGGTATACCTGTGAGGCAGGTAAGCAGTACGCAACTCTTCATCCCCCCTCCCATGCCGCCGCCAACACAGGTAGTCATCAAGCCGCCGCCCATGATCGTGATCAACCCTCAGTCCGTCAGTTTAGGAAAAAATTCCGAGGTTCAAACATTCACTAACTAATGCCCATTTCTGCTGTATGTTTATTTCCTTTATTTTTGGTTAGTGAATTTTGAATTATTATGATGTTCTATTTGATTTTACGTTTTACACTCGGCTGTTGCATGCTTGTTGTTTGTCGAGCACTTAGTACTTTTGGGTTTTCTTTTCAGTGTTTTGTTTATTTTGAACCATAACTGATAATATATGTGCTTCAAGGTATGTATTGGCTATTTACCTATTCCTCTACTTTGAGTTTTTTTTATTATTTTGTACTGTAGCATGTTTTACATTATGTGAATTTAAAATTATGAATATTGTAATATTAAGCTATTATATACATATCTTTTAATGCTCTTTATGTGCGTATATACAATTTTCATTATCATAGCAATAGGCTACCTCATATCTTGACTTGTTTTCATGCTCAAGTTTAACAATTTAATTTATTTATAAAAGTTTTAGGTAAACATCCATTGTTGTAAATCCCTTAAATGCCTTTCAATTATTAAAGTTTTTAGTTAGAATCATTTAAACTTTTTGCATATTACTTTTAACATTTAAAATATTAGTAATATATTTTCATAATTATTTTACATTTCTTAAGTAGATTTCTAAATTCAATTAATATTACATATTGGCATAAATTAACCCTGAGGGCTTACTCGAATCAAATTTATTATTTTTAAAATTGCGTTATGGGTTTTCGCCAATTATATACTACATAGCTGAGCAATGCGAAACAGCATAGCGAGGCGGTAAAGCGGTGTGGGTGTTTCCACCAGACAAGTGCGAGGATGCAGAGCAGCAGTGCGAGGATTCGCAAGCGTATTGTGAAGAAATGCACAGATCCTCTGTGCTGTGGTGCCGATGCAAACTAACATAGCTATGAAGCAGGAGCAGCTCCAGGATAAGATGTGGACTATGGAATGATTTTGGAAATGTGCAGTGTGAAAATGCGTAGTGGACTAGTTTTGTATATTAGTCTAGATGTGGTGGTGTGGTTGCCACACAGTGTAATTGCAATACATAAAGTCATGGACAAAATTATTTATGTTAATCTGTAATAATATATGCATATATTTAAGACAAACGTGAATCAAATAAAGAAAAATGTGATAAAAAATAATAATATTAGAGAACATTGATTTGTTTAATTTGACAAATCTCTAAATCTAATTGTAGTAACTGAAGGCAGAACCGAAAATTTGTCTAAATACACTAGTAATAAGTATTTTACTAGTTAAAACATCATCCGTAGTGCACATTCTGAGAATAAAATGTCCGATGTCACTTGATAATGGTGCAACAATTTTTTTAATATTTTATGACAGAATAGTAGGGGTTGTTCACAGCCTCTTTTTTCTGTAACTATAAGAGCTATACTGTGGAAACTTGGTAAGTAGATGTATTCGGTGAACCGCATTAAGATTTTCATACAAAAATAGAAATAAATATGATAAATGTAAAAATAATATATGATGTTCATTACTATGCAAACTTCCACCGAAAATTGGTTTGAACGAGATCTAATAATTCGTTTTTTTTTTGATACGTTATAAAAAACTTAATCCCGCATTTTACCTTTCATTCAATGAACTCCAATATATTTAGATGTATTATGGTACGGAACCCTACGTGCGCGATTCCGACTCGCAGTTGGCCGGTTTTTTTTTTATATTCTAAGCATTAAATCCTGTCACCAGCACATGAACATTTGCCGTGTCTATTAAGTATCATGTCATATCGTTGATGGCAACTGAGTATTTATATTTTTGTCGTGCACTTTGTTTCCGTTGAGTTACCAATAATAAATGATAAGATTTAAATAAAAATGTATAAGATAAAGTAACATGAAAATAATAGTGTAATGAAAGTTGGCTTTAAAGTTTTGTTCTGATGCCATCCTATCATCATCATTTACGCCAAAATGTTCCACGAGTGAACCAAGTGAAGAAGTGAACCGATACACAGCTGCCGACCGATACAAATTAATTATTATGGAATCTTAGGCAGTGGCTTTAGATTCAATATTAATAAATTTTTAATGGATTTTCACTATTAGCCGGCCTATTATAATTATAATAATTTACTTACAAAGTCGTTTTGACGACAGTAATTGTATGTCCCTCCTACCTCCCGAAGTAGTCTTGCAGATGAAGATGTTGCTTTCGTCTGCGATTCTATGTTCAGTACGGCCTGTGGTTATGGTTTCTGGTTCTGTTCCGGTTTCTACTTACGGGTGAACTTTCTTCTTCTTGCTCCTCCTCTTAGTTCACACCGGTGGTCGTAGTCGACAATGTCTTCTTCTTGAAGTACTGGCTGGTGTTGATTTGAGGGTGTAATATTCCAGCTTTTTTGTTGCGTGCCTTACTACTAAGTAGTGCAGTGCCTAGTAGCAGCTTATATTGATTGTATTCTTCTTCTTCCTTCTTTCAAAATTCGCAGTAGGCGGCGGTAGAGGTAGAAGTTTTGGGCGCAGTGGTAGTTGGCGGATGAGTGGTGGAATGTTTAGGCCCCTGTGGCACAGAGCAGGATTCCTATTTGTTTGCCCTGATCTCCACCGGCTGTGTAATCTGTAGTGTCTTTCTAATCCCACTTTTAGGCTGCGTTCTACACGCAGTGACTAGCAGAACAAGGACAGCAACCAGTTCCTCTTCAGTACATTTAGGTACCGCTGTACAAGCAGGAGTAACGAACCGATAATTCTGCTCTATTTTTGAGCAGA
This sequence comes from Scirpophaga incertulas, assembly GCA_036419045.1. NCBI lineage: Eukaryota > Metazoa > Arthropoda > Insecta > Lepidoptera > Crambidae > Scirpophaga > Scirpophaga incertulas. The sequence continues at coordinate 9,989,147 of CM071626.1, read as the reverse complement.
GGGGAAGGAAATATATATCCTTGGATATCGTATTTGGACTAAGTCCTATTATCAACGTACGAGTTTACGAGTGGTAGGTAATTCAGTTGCATCTTCGTAGGGTCTTGAGAGTAGCGTCTTTGGTTTGTTGTGGCGATGTGGCTGCAGTTGCAAGGGTAGTTGTATCTATTGGCCTGGGCATCGAGACTAAAGGTTTCATAGGCGATGAGTCTTCTTGTGGTCGCTTGGAATTCTCGCAAGCGGTGGCGGTGACGGCAAGATCGTGTATAGCGGCGGCGGTGATTAGGTATTGGCGCTTGCTAGCACTTAGTGTTGCACTTTATTGCGGTGACTTTTCTAGGGTGTTGTTAGTGGGGCATCTCTTTAGTGTCGCAATGAGTGGTTTAAATTATAGGTACAAGAGTTTATAAACAATAAATAAATATTACATAATTATGTATATATAATACTTGATTATTATTTAAATTATATAAAACATATTAATATTTAAAAAATACATCGTACTGTAATTGAACTAAGTAGCGTTTGTATTAATTCAATTTACTTGCTCACGAATATTAAACGGGATTATCAATATCTAAGAAATTACACATGACATGAAATTACAAAGTGTGTAAAACTAAAGAAAAAGTTAGACAGGAAGTCGTATCTTACCTAAGAACGGGGCTATGAAGATATCCGTTAAAACTGCATATCACGGTTAACTATTAAAATACTTAGGCTTTCAGAGACAGAGCAAAAACTATATTCATAATATGGTGTTGCTGATTCTTCGGTATAATAATAAGTTTCATCATTAGGCATGATATAAAAATAAAAATGATAATATTTGAATAAATTAAGTAGGAACCATACAACTTATAGAAAATAACATTAAATAGAAAACATTCAATAGTAGGTGGGTAATATTGCAAATATGTACTATATGAAATAGTAACTATTTGTAATATTACATTTTTTATATGTCAATTAGAAATCCACAATTTTTTTTGTACTTTGTATCAATGAAATGCAGCAGGTCCTCATCAAATATATAAAGAAGGTCTGTGTGGAAAAATTTACTCGTCATTCCAGAAACTGACTATAAAAACTGGTGCCCGAGTTGAATGAGTAGTCTCCAGTAGCTATACAATCAAGCACACGTTATTGGAAGTTTGGCGATAAGAGGGCTGTCTTTTAAGTTGTTTCGTTTGAATAGGTATAGACAATCTAATAGATTATTTATTATCATTTATTGTTTTTCGAAGAATTCTCCGCGTTAATAACACATTTTTGCACGCCTTCAAACCAGTTATTAAAACATTTCACTCCGAAGGTGGGGGTAGTCATAATGGCTGATTTGTATGCATCAACAGCTTCTTCGAGTGAGCTGAAACGTTGACCACAAAGGCTGTTTAATTTTGGGGAACGTAAGTTGAGGGCTGTAAGGCGGGTGGTTTAAAATTTCGACAGTTTCGATGCTCAGAAATATTTTTGAAATTAAAATGGTTAATAAATGGTAATAATAATATATTATTAAATGGTTTAATATTATTATTATTAAATGGTTAATAATAATAATAAAATTAAAATGGTTAGACCACCATTACACCAATTCTGATATATAAGCTAATTATTGTAGTTTAAATAAAATTCATCTAGTTTTTAAGTGAAAGAGTAACGAACATCTTTTCATACTTACAAACTTTCGCGTTAATAATATCGGTAGGGATTACATACCGAGATGTCTAAAATTTAATGATTCATGAGACAATCAATTTGTATGAACATATTGCATATTTATTTTTCAATTCTTTCCTCAGTAATGTTCTATTTATAGATACCTACAGACAACGTGAAATCAGTAGTGAATTACCACAGAAACAGTGAATGGTTAAGGGAGCGTTCAAGTATTACGTAACGCAATTGTTGAAGATGTTTGACCCCCCCCCCCCTTGTAACGCACCGTAACGTTAGACAACTTGCGTGAAAAAAAAAAAATGACGACCATACTAATACAATCGAGGGATTCCCCGTAAAACGTAAACGAAAAGGGTTGCCAATTTGTTATAAAAAAAGAAACAATGTTACATACGGTGTTGTAAGAAAGACCCGCTCCTGTCCCTATAACGCATCGTAACATTTTACCGAGACCAAATTGCGTTACGTAATACTTGAACGCCCCCTAAAGGAAATATCTCTGCCTGCGTGTTGAAAAAGCGATCTCTGACCCAGTTGTTAGCCAACCAACTGTGGAATTGATTTGTTTGTTGCTGGGTGGTGCACATCTCATACCGCACGGTGCAGATATTAATAACACGCCCACTACCTGCACAATATAGGTCGCCGTATGGATCGGATCGGGATGAACACTCATCACGAATCACTGCGACACTGATTCGTGATGAGTGCAACCTTAAGTTGTGTTTGCAACAGATTAGGACACGACGTGAACATAACCGGACGGTATACGCTCCATTGGAGAATAAAAGCAGCAAATAAAAAAGATAGAAATGATCTTAGCCTCTGGATATATTCCAACCTGAGTGCTTAGTGCGAGTTTTACTCGTCACACGGATCGAACGCGTAAACGTTAATATGTATGAAATTGAAGCAGTGTACACCTGAACAGCTAGATGGCGCTGCTTCAATTTCATACATATTAACGTTTACGCGTTCGATTCGTGTGACCGAGTAAAACTCGCACTAAGCACTCAGTCAACGTAAGGTGGAGGTGAAGGCAGACTATGAATACTATCCTGACCGACACAGAAGTAACGTAAGAGCAATGATGGTTGTTAAGCCGGTTCGTATATGGCCACCTTGAAGTTGGTGGCTACAAACATTTAACAACCTTAAACAAGTTATTTGTGAAATAGACAAAAATTATGTCTAACTCGCTTACTGGGGTCACTCCAGAAGGGTTAGCATGAACAATAAAACATTATATGATGCAGAAGTAAATCGCGTTCAACTGGCAAACCAGAATAAAAATCTAATCATTCTAAAACTATATAATGTTAATTTCAACCAGATAAATATTTGGCCTTGGCAATTCTAGCTCATCTAAAAGGTCATATATGTGTGTATATATACATAACATCTATTTTTAATCTTTTAGTACATCTACTTTTTTGTATCATTGCATCACCTGAAGGTTCTGGGCCTTTTCAAGGCAAGAGTGAATAGGCACTATCTGGACAGGCATGGGCCATCTTCGGACTCATACTCATCGTCACTTACCATCAGGTGAGATCGAGGCCAAATGCCTGTCCATAACCGATAAAAAAAAGGTTAACCGGTAGAAAAAGACACTAAGTACACCAATATTTGTACATAAGGTTTAAATGAATAAAAAAATATTTGCAGTTTGAATCGTATTGGCCGACGCGACGTCGACCATTTAAATGATATCATAGTAGCCAATGTTCAGTAGTTCATCGGTTGCCATGTACACATAGTTTTATGCAATAAATATATATTTACAACTTTATTATATTTACAACTTTTCGTATAAAATATATTTGATAGGGTGATTTGTTATTTGTTCATATGTTTTTATTTTATACATAAACAACTTATATTTTATGTTATTATTGATCAAAAAAGTAATACCAAATGTTAACTGTTGTTAATTTGAGTTAATCAAATAAAAATCATACTTAGCTCAAATTTAACTTGAAAAAGTAAATCTAACAAAATTTTGTAAAAGAAATGAGACGCAAGGAACGCGGGTGTTTGCTATCCGTACATTCATTATACAGGGCAACACATAATTTGGTGCTGGAGGTTTTGATCAAGAAGATTTAGTTCATCATCTGAGAGTTCTGGAAGTTGATGAAATGTAGTAATTTGTATTTGATCAGGGTGAGGAACAGGTCGTCTTAGAGATTCTAGATCCAGTATATGTTCATTTTCTGCGGTTGTTACCATTGATCCATTAATGTTGACAACACAAAAATAACAATATATCATAATGGTTTCCAGGTTCTCTCCAAACCATTGGAATACCAAACTTCAAAAACAAACGAAACAATTTTTTTTGATCTTTTTTTTACACATTGCGACTTTTGTCAAGTTCAGTTTGATACAAGAGCTTAACTTCGGCAGTCCATCAAACTTTTATCGCTCTGGCATTCAATCTGCACTTTCACTAGATTTGAATTCATTTGACGTTAGATTATTCTAAAGGCACAAAGCATGGACGAAAATTGGACAAACAGCAAATAATGCCTCTGTAGCCACCGCAAAACGGAATAGCTGTTAATAGACCATGACTATGGCATGATATTCTTTTTTCTTAGTTAATTTTAGTATTATTTCTATATTGTGGAAAACTAAATTATTATTTACTAGCTTTCTGCCCGCGGCTTCGCCTGCGTGGATTTCGGGATTGGGTCTATAGAGGGTTAAGGGTCATAGCTTTTGCCCACGGCTACATGCGCGGAAGTCGGTTTATGGCGCGAAGGTTTTATCGTGCTTCCCGTGGGACTATCCGTTCTTCCGAGATAAAAATACCGCAAAACCTTGTTCAAGAATCACTCTATCTATTGATGAAAACCGCATGAAAATCTGTGCAGTAGTTTTTGAGCGAAGCCTTTATTGCGCATCCCGTGGGATCTGTCGATTTTTCCGGGATAAAAGTAGCCTATGTTACTCAGGATAATATAGCTTTCCAAAGGTGAAAGAATTTTTGAAATCGGTCCAGTAGTATCGGAGCCTATTCATTACAAACAAACAATCAAACAAATCTTTCCTCTTTATAATATTAGTATAGATTAGGTATATACTTATTTAAATATTATAATTTTTAAATTTTTAGCAGTATTGAAAATATTAGTTTGATGAAAAAATTCATACATCAATCCATAATATATCTATCTGTATATCGTGAAACAGAAAATTTGTTTATGTCTTACCAACTTTCCGCTTGCTGCTTCACCTTAAAAACGAAAAATCTGGTACAAAGCCAGATTTTTCGTAAAAAATACTTTCGTTAGACTGTCTTTTTTCTGGTCTCAAACCAAATTATTTCAAAATCGATGCACCCGGCTTTGTTGAATTTCCTATGTCAAGGAGATCTTCCGTGGTACAAACATCCTGCCCCTTCTCCGGTATTAAATGGTTCACATACCAAATTTCATCTTAAGCGAACATTTAGTTTTGACATGAAAACGTGTTCGTTTATAATATTTCTAAGAAATAATTTAAATACATAGCTTTTTGGCTTTATTACATACTTTTTTTTATAGCTTTTTGTTTCGTTCGAACGAAATATATGAGAAGGATTCCGTTCTTTGGAATTCTTTCCATACATCGTCGTGAGATATCGAAACGACTTAGATAACGAATCGAAAACCAAAAAAAATGATACATTGTACAGGGGACCAGTTTTGCGTCGTTTGATTATAAATTCATATTTTATTTTGAATGTGGTATCATGTGGTGTCACGTTATTTATTACGTTTAACTGTAGTGTTAATATGAGCATTAGTGGCGCTGTGGTCTTGGCACTGGTCTAGAAATTGGATAATTCACGAGGCCGGTGGTCGATTCTGCCATATACAATTCTGTTTTTATTGTTTTTCTAATTTCATATCTATATTTATCTGATGCACCTACGGCGAAGAAAAACATACTGAAATAACGTGTATACTAGAGATATGTCAATCTTTACAGAAATGACTCCGTGAGTCGTTTCTTCCAAGTGTCACTGTCACTGATACGAGGGCTGCTACTTATGTATCCGGAATAGAAAAATTAAACAAACGTATATGGCTAAATATGGGTTTATTGTTTTTCAAAGTATTCTCCGCGATGATCGATACACTTTTGCATACGTTGAAACCAATTTTTATAGCATTTTTTCCACTCTGATTGCGGTATCTCTGAAACGTGCTGTTTGAACGCGTCGACGGCATCTTCACGGGTCGAAAATTGTTGACCACGTAATTTATTCTTTACATTTGGGAATTAATAGAAATCATTAGGTGCCAAGTCTGTGCTATACGGTGGATGACCCATCAATTCTATTTTTTAACCCTCCAAAAATGTATTTGTTTCGCGTGATGTGTGACAATGCCAGCTTGTCGTGGTGTAGAATGATTTCTTCCAATACTTCCGGCAAACAAATGGTGGTGTACCACTCCGAATTGACCGTTTTACGATTCTCCAGTGGTATTGTAACCGCATGACCATTAATACCTAAAGAGCAGGCCATCATTTGCTTTAAAGTGCCTTTTGCACGAGTCACTTTCGTAGGGTTCGGCTCATTTTGAAACACCCAAACTGTAGATTGTTACTTAGTTTATGGATCGTACGCATAGATCCAAGATTCATCACCTGTGTAGATGTTATAAACAGATTTTGAGTCACCTCCGTTATATTTTTTTAACATATTCTTTGCATTCGACGCGAGCTTCTTTTTGATGCTGAGTTAAGTTGTGCGGTATCCAACGCGAACAATTTTTTTTTACGAACAAATGTTCATGTCATATTTTATTAATGCTTGTCATACATATGCCCAGAGTAGCCTTTTTCGTACAGCTTCAATGTTTTGTGGCACAACGACTGATTTCGGGCGACCTTCCTTAACTTCGTCCGTGAGCTTACTCCGTCCACGATTGAACTCACTAAACCAGTGGTTTTTGATGGTGAAGAGTTGAAACACTAGCTTACATAAGGAAAAAAAAATAGCTGCCAGTATTTCAAAAAAAGAACGAATTTTACCATGGTGGTCATATATTGCGTTTAAAAATGTTGAAATCCCAAATTCCGGATACTTAAGTAACAGCCCTCGTACAATTGAATTAATATCAATATTTATATCAGTGTATTTGTGTAGAATATTTGTCAGTGACTCTGAACCGATTGAATCGGTTCAGAGTCACTGATACAAATGATGCACTTTACTGATTCGAATCTTTGTACTGTTCCGGATATAAACGATCCAATCTCAACAAAGATACGTTTTTTCCATCATTACTGTATATATCTGCGGTGAAATTGAAGTAAGTATATGAAGTATGAAGAGTATAGTGTATGAAGTATATACATATATTTCAACTTATATTTTGGGTAGCTTGTGATGTGATATAAAATGAAGTGTTCCCCAAGTACGTATTATGAAACTTATTTAAGAAATTTGTTTTAGTGCGATTAATTTGTCAAAGTTGCTTTCATTTCGAAAGTTAAAAATCTACTTACTTTTAAAGTAGGTTTTAAGTAGATAAATTGTTATTAGGTACTTGGTATTTCGTAAGTATGAAACAACGTATGCAGGAGAATTTTTTATTTTTTTTTATTTTGTACTTCTACAGGTGGATGTTATTTTAAAAATGAAGATCTGTAGATTGATTTTGTATTTTTCATACCAACTAGGTGTGGTTGGTAAAATACTATCTACTATCCCTTTTAGTAGTATAAGTTGAAATAGTTTTCGAATGTGATGGTAATTCAAATTATATGATTTGAAACCTAAATAATAATCTCGATAAAGCAATCAAAAATAGGATTGACTTGCTTAAGTCCTAATGTAAATTTGTATTTATTTCTAGTGATTATAGTTGGGATTTGTGCATATACAGTATTAAACCAGAGTTTGAATTTGGAGAACATATAATTTTGTATATAGGTAATTAGGTTTTTGATTTATAATATTAATATAAAAAAGAACAAAAATCACGTATATATATGATATTATAATTAGGGTGGACTGAAGACTGCCAAATTTATGAAATAGCTGACAAAAGTTATATTGTGAATAAAACAAATTGTATGGAAGAAGTGGAAATTGCGGTGTGTACAATACAAGTAATCGAGAAAATAAAGTTATAATTTTAAGTCAAATAAGTCCGGTTGCTCTCATTATTAATAAGAATCAAAAGTAAAGATGTCATACATAAAAGAATCCATTTTTTTCTCGAGTCGGAGCTGTAAATAATATAGCTCCGCTAATCGGAGCACACGACTAATTCAATTCCGCCATTTTTAAAGATTCACATGCCTTGCATCGAGTAGCCGAATCGGTATTATATTTGTTTTAAAATAAAATTTTGTAAATTAACATTAAAAATATTTCATGTAATTAAATATAAATTAAATATTATTAAAACAATCAAACACAAAAGAAAAGGCAACTATATAACTATACTTAAACTTAAAATTGTTATCTCAACTACCACCACAAAACCACAGAAGAAGTAGTGATTACTGATTACAGAACACTACTTTGTAGAATATTGGACTTGCCCTGTGGTCTGATGGGCTGCATTACTCTAAGTAAGCTGTAATTTCTCTCGAAATGAATTGTCTCGAATATTGAAACGAATCGTGTGAAAATTAGCCCTATGCATTACTCTAAGTAAGCTGTAATTTCTCTCGAAATGAATTGTCTCGAATATTGAAACGAATCGTGTGAAAATTAGCCCTATGCGGTATTGTCTGAATATAGGGCGGTGAACATCAGTGCTTTGACGATGACCAACCAGGGTGACTTTGTTCAAATTGACAATTAAAATCAGTATTGGGTTGTCAACGTTTTCAACTAAGTGTCAAATCGACAATTGGTACCGGAATTTTTTTTTTTGGAGGAAAATGCATTAAATTGCATACTCCGGCTGTGGCGAGCCGGTGGTTATATGGGGCTCTCCTCCCCAGAATCGGGAATATAATTCTAATATGTTAAATACTGGAATTTAGAATTTAATTTAATTTCAATCCATATTTGCGTTGCGATAACAATGTGCGTTATGCGCAGGTAACGCTGAACATGCTGAACGCGCCAGAAAACGAAGTGGACGTGGAAGGTCTCAGCGGCGACGTCAAGCTCGAGTTCGAAGCCGGTGGCGAGGAGGTGGCTTCCTGAAGCTTGTTTAGCTTCTCGTACTAGTAGACAGTGCAAGAAGCCCATATCAGTATCTCACCGGATAATGCAATCAAAACATAGAAAGGACTACATAGTTTGTAATAGTACTCTCAAAATAGTGTTCGTACCTTCATATTTTTGTTGATTAGAGTATGGTGCCCTGTAAAATATCTTGATAGTATTGCTGCTGTGCAATTATTTTATATATCGTGTCCCAAAATATTACAATAAGCGGATACCTGAGAGAGGACTAGTGGAGAAAAACTAGAAAATGAAAATACAAAAATAAATCCTGAAAAACTGTTAGTACATTTATATTTATAGCGGCTAATAGAAATAACACAATGAAAGTAGACTGCAGTTAAAATACTATCAAATTTTCGAAAAGAATATATTTTTCTCAAACATGCTTGGAAATTTTAGCATTATTTTGACAACTTTCTTCTAGATAAATCGACATTGCTGTACTGGCCAAATACATGCGAGCAGCGGCCGGCAAAAAATGTATGAAAATCCATATCTGTCGTGTTTTAGCGGCCAAATAAATATACATGTAAATTCATATCTATCGTGTATTTTAAAAATGGAACGATTTGTTGCTCCGAAAAATTGCAAATCAAGGAGGCAACTTATCAGAGTTTTATTTAAATATCGAACTGACTTGCAAAAAAAAACCTGGTTTATAATGAAAAAAAAAACAATCGAATCCTTTGGCGTGTGAAAATATTTGTTCATTGTTGGTCATTAAGTTTGAAATGTACTATTAGTTTCCGCGCATTATTTGAGAAAAGTACTATACAAGCCTTGGCCATAACTAGGCATTGATGGAGTTACGAATGTGTGCCTCGGCTTCAAATTCAAAATCATTTATTCAGTCTAGGCTGTTACAAGCACTTGTGAAAGTCGAAAAGCAATCTCGGAATCTTCGCAAATCTACGGCGGGAGACCTTGTACTGAGAAGAACCGACAAGAAACTCAGCAAGGGCTGTTTTTTCCCTGTATTAAATAGATACAGAGTCGTCAATTTCTAAAATGACTTCAATATTGATAATTCATGAAGTCACTTTCCATTACATAATATAGGAAATACAATTAATAAAAATATAATTTGAAAACATGCCTATATTAGCTTCGCCTCGGCCCACATGTACACGTTCGTCCATCAATGCCTCTATTGCTGGCCGCTGCAGTAATGTACTATATCGTTTGTTTTTTTGAAGAAAATTGCAGGCATTTTGGTATTTTTTATGGACTATGATTCATAGACCGTCGATACAAAAGAAAAATTACACTATGTAATGTGAATAATTGTGGTGGGTGTTGTATCTACCATAGATACAAACATCACTTCTTGTGATGTTCATGTTTTAACAATATTAATTATTTTAAAATCAAAATTATTTTATTTATTCGGTGATTCGGTGATCGGACTATCGGTGATTTTTGGGTAAATTGCGATTTACTTAATACTTTGTCGTTACGGAATTTCGGATCTAGAAGGATCTTTTATTTGATATTGACTCACGACAGCATAATTTAAAACTAATCTTTTAAAGAGTACTTATTTGTTCATTTCACTTTCAGTCAAAATTGTAGGTAGAAGAAAAGTTATCCAATAAAACATTCACTTTATTTATTTCAATATCACACGATACATTTTTCTGTCGTTTAGTTGGTAGACTATATATAGTATTGTATCATCTGTCGTTGGTCTAATTTAGTAAATCTGTATTGGAAACTGATATGAAACCTCGCTGAATATGTTACTTGTTATAGCCAATGTATGGTAGTAAATGTTTCTAGATAGATGCTTGACATTCATAAATATATGATTAAACTGTTCTTGTAGAATCTATAATAATAAAATCTGTGGCGCATGTTCCAATGTCAAATGAACAGACACGCGAATAATAGTTTGATACACTGGAGCAGTAATACGTGCAGACTTGTTTGTTTTTTTAAGCAGTTTAGTGTCAGTTTAGTGTTAGTATATGCCGACTGAGAAATAAAATGTTAATCTTTTGAATAAGTAAATAAGATTAAATATAAAGAAAACATTTATATATATTTACTGACATGGGTGTATCATCTTGATGATAACAGTACTGGTTTTTTATGAGTATAAATTGTTGCTTGTAGCTCTAGAGAAAATCTTGTTAAATTGAAAATACACGGGCATCACATTACTATTACAACTACTTTATTGACCTAATTTTGAAATATTAAGTATGAAATTCTAAAAATCTACCATTTTATATACTATATTATGTAGTTTTTGTTACCTGTTTGTACGGATAATGTCATTGTTCATTTATTGACTTAAATATTTGTTAGACCAGGTTATATGGTAACCAGAAATAATCACATTCAGTATAATATTATAAGGATAAGATATTAAAATATAAAATGTACTTTTAGTTATCTGAAATATAAATGACAATGAGAGTAGTTGTGGTAGGACTAGGTACTAGCTTGTGTATGCCCTTAGATAGCTAATAATATACAAAGTACCATATTTTAAAATATATTGTTAGTATATTGCGGCAATCTTGTTAGCATACACACGTTTTTAGTCTTTTGATATAACGAGCCGTTATTGTTTAGTAGTGTATTAGTTTAGTTATATATCTACCATTGAAGAGTGTCTTATTTATTTGTGTTCGAGAAATGAATAGAAATATTAAAGCGATTTTTTGTAGTTAATGGATACTTAACGCTGCGCCAGAGTGGATAATGTTATATGCATTAATATTGCGGGTACTGATGTAGAAATGGGGATGGGGCTAATAGTATTACAATAATCATCTCCATCGCTTTCACTAGACATCCTAGCAAAATTACAGGACTCGGATGTCTTGATTTGATGTGCAGAGTAAATGTTACATATTGTTTATGGCCTCACCCCATTCCATTGCATTGCATCAATGCAAATATTAGTAGCTAAATAGAAGTAAATATCACTGCAACGCAATATTTTACCTAAATTTATTATATCACAACTAAAATTTCAACGCGATTTGCTGTTGTGTTGATTTTGCCAATATTCTATAAAAGAAATTTGTTTAGAATTTTAAACATATTCCAAATAAAATATAAATCATTATTGTTATTAGTAAATTATTTTATATACGATATTGATAATTAATACACGACAGGAATTATTCAAATGTATGATTAATGCATTTATATGTATATACCCGGAATGTATATATAAATAATAAAATGTGGTAGTTTCCATATAACTTTTTTATTATAATGACTCACCAAATGGATGAATAAAATTATTTTTAATATTAAATGAGATATCATTTCCATATATGTTTTATATACGATTTTATTGATAATTAATACACGACAGGAATCGTTCGAATGCATGATTAATGCATGTATATATGTATATTCGGAATGTATATATATAAATAACAAAATGTGTTAGGTTCCATATAACTTTTAAATTATAATGGTACACCAAATGGATGACTAAAATTATTTTTAACATAAAATGAGATATTATTTCCATATGTAATTACTAATTTTATTAGGCTAACTGGTTTGTCCCATAATATTAGTAGTGTATAATTCTGTTTATTTCTAATTTTGTTTATATTGGTATAATCAATTAGTAAATAAGTAACGATCATGCAACACTAGCTGTTAACAAAAACGAAACTAGCGCTGCGGTGGTGGTTGATTAAAACAACTTTAACATTACAGCTGCCTTTCAATACGCTGTGAAGTTGAACGTTTCTAGAGCCTAAAAACGTTTGGGAGGTTGAAAGCCGTTGCTTAATTAAACCTAGTTTATTAAACAGCAATTTTAACCAGTTGACTGTGACATAATACCGTATATGTTATCGACACATATGATTGATTCAATTGACACTATTTTGTTTTTGATTATTGTATTATTTCGATCGAATTGATATTGACTAAATTTAACAATTAACTATTGTTTTATTTTAATATTATGAGTATTAGTATTGTAATAATTATTTCAACAATGATTTATAAAAAATAACTGCTGGAAGACAAGTTAGAGTGTCAACAATTTTTTCAATTTATATTTTCATGCCGATTATATCTTGTACATACAAAAGGGCCTTAATTATTGTGTTTTACTTTTTCTTCGAATTAATATTTTTTGTATGCTATGTAGTTTTATTCATTATGAGCTGCTCGTAATGATATATTTAGCAATATAGCAATTACATAGCGCTTAGCACTGGATCTCGCAATACTGCAATGGATTTTTAAGCGGATATATTCAATCTTTGGTCATAATATGGTTATGAATATGTAAACATTAAATCCATACTTACATAGAAAATGTAATTATATGAGTTACTAAAATATACAAAAGAATAAATTCTGAAGAACAAACAACATTAGCATTAAGTAATGTATTTATACATGTATCAGCTTAAAACATTGAAAATATAATAAAAAGTTTATACGTTTTTATACGACCTATTTAATACGTTATTTGTATCGAGAAATAAGAGCACTTTTGAAACGTCTGTGTCTCTCTAATTTTTCCCCTGAGTGTATAAAATCAGTATCTAATGTTAAAAATTTTGTTTTGTTTCACGATTTTGCTTTCTTAGTGCCTAACTACTGTGTATGATATATATTTAATACTTTATTAAATTTTTTATGATAAGAATAAACAGCAATTAAATGGCTAATATAAATATATTATTGCGAGTTTTAATTTCAGTCTACTTTTTATATACAGATCCTTTTCGTTTCTTTGATCTTTGTGACTAGTAGATGACCAGATATCCAGAGAAGCAGAAAGATCCTGAGCCTACTTAATTTCATAACCCTGACCTATTGGTTAGTAGTCACAGTATTCTGTCATCTGATGGGCGGGAGCCGCTTGTACTTTTTGACTCTGCAAAAACATGAGCTGAGCAATTTGTTGATTCTTATATATAAACGTTGTTAGCCACTAAGTCTGAGAAGAGGCTGTTCTTTATCTGTGTACCTGTAGAACTGGTTGTATTTCGATGAATTGTTTGCCATGCCACTGGCCATATTCTATCATCGCATCGCTCGCCATCGACTGGGTGTTTGTACTTACACGCTGGGGCCAAGTGCACGCACAGTGCAGTTTCTGTGGAATCTCCTTCCACGCACGTTACGGTTCTGGAATGAGTGGCGAGTACATTATGGGGTTCAAGAAGTGTAGACATAAGTTTTTAAAGGGCTACCGATATGGTTGTAAATAAATGTGTTGTTGCAGGCGTCCATAAGTTACAGTGATTACTTACTATCGGGGAGGCCGCAAGATTATTTACGACTATAGTAGTATAAAAAATGGAATTATAGTCTGGTAATTTTCCAGAAGTAAGAGTTTGGTGAATCTTCGTATTCAAACTGGTAGGATGTATTGTAATGAGACTACAGCGGTTGTGACCAATTAGCGAACACAATACCTATGTATAATGGGTCACGTAACTGGCTATATTAATTACAATAAATCTAGTTTCTGTGACTTCTAGTCAGGTGTGCAGAGACCTGTCCATGGACAAAGCTATCTTTGGTACTTCGTAATACTATCTGCCAAATTTATATTATTATTTGCTAAAAGCAGTTTTAATGTTCTAGTAGCATGTTTTATTGTACATATTATAATAATCAAAATAATTTCCAATGTTTTACTGTTTAACCTGGACAGAGTACGAAAGAGCACCGCGGACAAGATACGATCTACTGTCGAGATATTTCTTATCATGATTATAGCAAAATTATGGGATATGGAATACGCGAAAGCGATAACCGTTGCCAATGGAGTGACCGCAACACCAGAGGAGTCACAGATGCGTTGCCGGCCTTTTAAATGAGAATAGGCTCTGTTTTTGAAGGTTTTGATATCGCATCGGTTCGGAAATACTGCAGGCGACAATTCATTCCACAGTTTAGTAGTGCGTGGCAGAAAATTCCTGTTACGGATTGGTTTTATTTTATAGTTTTTTTTAACTCTTGTTAATGTGATCTTATTTTATTATATACTAGCTTTCCGCCCGCGGCTTCGCCCGCGTTATATTCGAATTTCCCACAGGAAGGATATGTTTTAACAATACTGCCATACAACCTTTCACCCCCTCCTTTCAACCTTTTACAACCCTTTTCTGCTTTAAAAGGTAGCCTATGTCCTTTCTCAGGCTCCAGACTATCTGTGTACCAAATTTCATTTAAATCGGTTCAGTAGTTTTGGTGTGAAAGCGGAACAGACAGACAGACAGACAGAGTTACTTTCGCATTTATAATATTAGTATGTATGTATGTATAGTATGGCACAAAACAATGAGCTTTTCCACAAATACTATTTTCACAGTACTTTGGATTAAAATTTCACCGTCTTCAATTTTCACAGATGACACTCCAGTTTTATTTATTTGAGTTCATTAAAATGACGATAACTTTTTTTTTAATGAACCGATTTTGATGAAACAAAGTTTAGATATTATTCTGAGTTAAAACAAAGCAAATAGTGAAAGTTTCAAGCAAATCGGTTCAGTACTTTCGGAGATAAACGTGAACATACATACAGACAGACAGACAAAAAAATCCAAAAAATTTTTTTTGCTTTCTAATAATTTATTTAAGTGCCCCTCTATCCATTTCAGTCAAAAATACTAAATGTACAGACAAAATATTTTTACTGTCTTATTATATGTATAGATTATCGTTATTACGGATGGTCTAGTATTTTTACTGAATGAGATATTAGCTAATTATTTTTAAGAAAAGAATATTGATGCGCCCTTTCATGAGGAGCGGTAGCCTACACCGGGCAAGGTGCTGGGCAAAGTTCACTTGGTAAATAGCGCGGATCAAGCTGCCTAGGGTCAAGCTAAGTCAGTATCGTAGCATGCCTTGGTTGCAGGTGCCCAGTATCAAAGCGTTTGAACCGGAACCTCGTAAATATTGTACTACGGGGAAATCGCACAATAGCCGATTTAGAATGCAGCCAAGTTTTGGGCGAGCGCTTAATCCTTGTAGAAAATGATTGCTTTATTATTTTTGTCATTTTTGTGATAATTCTATATGTATTTATGACAGTTATTTTTTATTTCATTGATACCGCTGCTACAGTGGTAGTGGTAGGCAAGACCCTGAGCTATATAGGTCCAATATGATCTCCGCAGTAATTGGCTGCGAAAGTAACCTAGTTGGATTTCTTTTTGCGAGGACTCTTTAACTTCCTCTCTTGAGGTAAAAATAATTGATAATCTGGTAAATATTGATATATGATAGAAAATAAATAAAAATATTAAAAATAAATATTATTACTTAAATTGCTTGTAACTTTGATATTTAAAGTTCTTTATCAATGGTGAACTGTAATAATATTTTAAATTATAACAGAAAACATAACCTTTTGGCTTAATTTGGCTTTTGGCATAATTTAGCCAGCGTTCTTTATGAAATTATTATTAAATTTTAAGCGCAATCTAAAGGAACACTACCTATGTAATTTGTCTTAGACTACTTTCTGCTCTTGATCATATTGTGTATATATTTATATATTTATGATTATGTATAATGTATCAAATTAATTAATAATATCTATTTTAATAATGTACGTATTGTATGTAGTATAAATATGACTTCTATTATTTATGTTAAAAACAATATATATATATAAATACTGTGTCCCCGCAAACCTCTCTTTAAAATATCACATAACATTAAACGGAATTGTTAAGTATATAAAGAGAAATTTCATGTCTGCTGGACTGACCATTGTCACTCAATGCCATACAAGTCAGTGTATGACTAAACTATGAGTTCATATAACCGTATATCACCTGACCCGACTCAACAGCGTTCTCAGAGCGCTCTAAGCGGAGCGGTTCCTGACATCGTTTCCAGTTAAGTCATCTGCGTGTGACCTCGAAGAAGTTATATCTTGTCTGGAATTTAGATTCGGCAGGCGAGCGTTCATATTATTACAAGAAGTCTCGTCTAGTATTACACGAACTTTCGTCGAAACTGTGTTAAAACTATTCAGTTATGGAACATCTGCGATGTCGAGCTAGAGTAGGTACAGTCAGCCATGAAATGGTTTTACCAGTTGAGTTCTAGTGACTAAACATTTCAACAGGGGTTAATACGAGTATGAAATAGAAAGAGATGCATAATAATGATGTATTTGATAATTGGGTAGCCGATTTATTCATAGTAAGTCCCACGAAGTGTATCCCATTTTTATATTTAATATCAGAAACACCTAATCGTATTTAAATGTTTGCAGAAATTACTATTTATTTATCTTTTATTATATTATTTTTAAGACAGAAAAGGATCGAAATTCTCTATGAAAATGTAAACTGACAATTGCCATTTAGCTAAACGGTTTTCATTGTTTTTTTTTTTGTTATATCACAACGAAATATAGCTTTATTTTATATTAAAAACAACATAATCACGTGTTTTTTATGGTGTAGTATGGAATAATTATTTTCTGGATGTAGATATAGTTGATATCAATTTAAATATAACCAAATGAAATATCTAAATAAAATGTTTTATATACGGATGTTGTTCAGATGGGGGTCGATTTTACTCAGAATCTAATGTTATAAATTTTTGTGGACACTATCGGTTTATGTTTTGCAAATGTTTTTGTTCATTATTATAATTGTCTGCTCACTACAAAGAAGCATTTAATATTTGTGCGATATGTACAAATGTAAATATATCAGTAAGTAATGCTTAATTTTTTTAAGTGGAGCTGATATATTATTGTATAATTGATTACATATAAGATATGAATATTCTTATTTTAGAGATATAGCGCCCATTTTTAGATTCACACGAAGGAAGTTTGTTAGTTAACAGATGTGGTTAGTGGCTTCCACGTGGATATGGATTTGGATGGATTAATAGTTTAACACATATAATATTATTAAAAAAAAAATCAGACAATCGGTTTTCCGCATTTTTCATAACTTGCACTGCTTTCTTTTCTTCTAAAGAGTTTTTTTGCATTACGTCTATATTTATATATAAGAGAAAGATATAAAGTCGCTCCAATATTTTGGATAGATTATGACGATCCGCTATTTAGTTAATACTAAACTATTAACTTTATTAACTTATTAGTTGACGGTTATTTATGTATAAAAATGCTGGTTTGCGAACTGTAAGTTCTCAGATCAGGAATAAGATATTTCTCGCTATTGTCAAAATGTGTTTATATGACTCGGCTTCAAGACTTCGATTAATGGATTTATTTAAGGGGATATGTATAGTTGGATGCATCAATTGACCTGTTTTCGGAAGTTTGGTTGAGTTACATAAATGAACTATTTTTCTCAATTTAAACATACTCTTCAACATCTGCCAGTGTCGAGTCACCAACATTCAGCGGTTCTTCTAAAAGCGAGTACAATATGGTCACATTATTTTCGTATTATCCATGTTGATTTTAACATTCACCTTTTAGATCAAAACCAAGGAGCATTGTAACTAAATTTCATGGTATGAGTTTCGGTGATACGACGTCGCCGTATTTTGGACCTGAAGGCGGGCCGACATTGTGTCTTTTTTGGAAAGTAACTACAACACTTGGATGAATTGTCTTTGTGGCACCTATGGAGAGATCAAAGTACGTCCAGAAATCGACAGAATATATGAGTTTTCCATTTTTCCTAAATGTCAAGCGTTGTGACTGCAAAACTCTTTAGTCTTCCGCATAAACGGAAAAGGCGTAGAAATGTAGTACATACATAATATGGTATTGTGCCCTTTACGGAATTCAACTTGTTCGGGAGACTGATATTTTCAAAACTACGCGAAACGATTCACGACGACTCTGGGATACAGCTTACAAACTTGCTTCAAGAGTGTAATAGATATGGTATGTACCTTTCAAGTGGCGTCTGTCCCCTTTTTTGAAGACCAGTGCCACCACGCCCATGTGTCATTCTAAATGCCTATTTTATCGTTCTGTGTAACGTCTGTATAACTGTGTAAGTTTCGTTGTCCTTTAGCTGCTTAAGAGCCACACTTATACGTTCGAGATCTTTGGTGAAGTGTCGGTTCAGATTGGCTCTAGCTCTAAAGGCAGCCTTGACGTCGATTAAATCTGTCGACAGTAACATCGAATTTCGGATATAAACTCAGAACGATAGTCTTAGAAATCTTGTGTCTTCATTAACTTCTGTAAAAGCGATCACTTTGGAGCCTTTGATCCCGTGTGTGGCTAAAGAGGCCATATATTATATTAAATCAGCTTATGTCGCTAGATAGACTTCAAGATCTTTTATGGAGTTACTTTAATTACTTTCAGTATCAACTTAAATGTCGACTCAGAGATCTTTCTTCTTTTCTGAGCAAGGACAGATTTAATAACCTTATGTTTCGATAACTCTGCATTCTTACATATATCTAGGCTAAGGAAAAATTTTTTTTTGAATTCAATTTGAAGGATTTTTTAGGTTTGGTTTGGTTCAAGATGGTGGGTAGACTTAATCAAACTAATTTTGAATATAATGTGACAAGATTTAATGCCGAATGCGACTGACAGATAAATCTTAAGATAAATCCAGATTATTCTTTTATTATAATAATCCTGTATCATAATTTGATAATTATTAAAAACTCGAAAAATAATTTACCCATTAATCATGATTGTATTTCTATATTATAATTATCCTCGCCAGTTTTTTTGCTTATCAGGATAATCTTGCTTGAAATTTCTTTAAAAAGCTTACAGTATATTTAGCTTCAAAGCAGGAAAAATTTTAAGTATCTCAAATCTGAATCGAGAAAAAAATAGCCTTTTACTATAGACGTTTAAAATAAATGTAATCTCAACGTATGAAAACTAGAGAAATAATTGTGATTTTATAAATGTCCCTTAATGGCTTAACTTAATAATTATTGCATAAAACTTGTATACCATATAGTGTTTTATCTGTTTTCTTCGAATTTGAAAATCATTCGAATGGCCGCAGGAAGACAGTGTTTAAGGACTATTCATGTTTTTAGTAAAACCTTTTAAGTAGTTGTTAAAACATTGCACGAACGAATTCTTAAAATTACTTCATTAATTAAAAGTGAAAATGTGTTAATTAGAATAATGAAAAAATGATCTCTAATGCCGGTGTTACGTCGTTGGAGTATTTAACTTAAAAAGACCATGGACTAGAGTAAGCAATACTACAACTATTAGCAAAAATGAATTTCTTTTAAAGTTAATTTGAAATGGATTTGTATTGACTTATCATAGATTATTATAGACTGACATTAGCATTAAATCTATGGATATTTAAATTCATTATTGTTATCGCCACTGTGCCTCTATGGATTATATTCGTTATAAAACATACATGGAGGTATTAGACAGACAATCTTCTTATCTATGGTTCAGACAAATAACTGACAGGCATATATTAATAACCTTTTTCTATCATAATACAGTTTTATTGCTTTCGAATTTGTGATACCTACTTACCTGTTTAATATTATAGCGTAGTATTATTTTACAGTTTATTTCCGAGTGGCTGTCGCAGCCAGACTGTTTAATAATCCCTACTAATATTATAAATGCGAAATTCTGTCTTTCTGTCTGTTACCCTTTCACGCTTCAACCGTTCAACCGATTTGGATGAAATTTGGTTTAGAGGTACGTATTGTGAGATCTGGATAAAGACAGGCTACTTTTTACGCTGGGAAAATTGAATATAACAATGGCGCAGCCGCGGGCGGAAAGCTAGTTTGGTAGAATCTTTATTACAATCACAAAAAAAGTAGGTAGACTTTATAAAATTACTTTTAATAATTATTATAGAACGATAACGTTTGATAGAATGGTGCGACTCTTAATAACAACCTTTTAGTCTCCTAGCAACGATACAACCATAGAGTTGAGTTACCGTCGCCACATCACCTCCCCATGGAGAAAAAGAAACAAAAAAAAGAATAAATTATTATAACAAAAACTAAATATCTAAAACATCACGGATTTTATTTTTCTACCGGAAGGGGTGTAGGCAAATGTTATTCTGGCAATAGCTGCGCCGGTGGAGAAATTTTGCAAGAGGTTGATTCACCTGGATCCGATTCGCATGAATCGAGGGCCTCAAAATCTGCCGGCTTAACCCGGTCAATACTAACGGTAGCCTCACGACCGTTGATATTAATAGTAAGGGTTTTGTCACCTTTCCTAATAATAGGGTAAGGGCCTAAATAAGGAGCCTGCAATGGACGAATTACCGTGTCGTCTCGTAACCATACGTGCGTGCATCTGATAGGTCCTTGAAAACAAAAATTGATTGCCGGGTGTGCTGCGAAGCAGGGACAGGACGCAATTGACTCATGTGGCTTCTAAGATCGGAGATGAAGTCGGTTGGATGAACAGTATTATTAGGCTCATCAGACGGTACTATAAACTCTCTAGGCAAACGAAGAAGTTCCCCGTAGACGAGTTCGGCGGAAGAAACTTTCAAATCTGCTTTGAACATACCGAGAAGAACCAGTGAAAGAGCTTTCGTCCACGATAATGAATGGCATATCAATGACGCCTTGAGCTGACGATGCATACGCTCAACCATGCCGTTGGCACATGGATGGTAACTGGTGGTATGTATCCTCTTCGTCGCACAGATTTGTATAAAGCGCCGAAAAAGCTGAGATTCGAACTGACGGCCCTGATCTGTCGTTACAGTGCTAGGCACGCCAAAACGAGACACCCAACCGCTCATGAAAGTATTAGCTGCTTCTGCAGCGCTGAACGTACACATTGGCCAGACCTCCAGTCATCGTGTGTAACGGTCGACTGCAGTAAGGCAATAGTTAAAACCGTTAGAGTGCTGCAACGGTCCAACGATGTCTAAATGAACGTGCTTGAACCTAGCTGTTGGTAGTTGAAAATTGCCTATGGGAGACTTCACATGTCTAGTAACTTTATTACGCTGACATTGACATTCTGAACAAGACAGCGCCCATTTGCGGCAATCAGCGTTTGCTTTTGGCCAAATATACCGCTCAGTTACCATACGTGCAGTAGCTCGCGCGCCAGGATAGCGAATGACATTTGTTAAAAGCTGCTCGACGAAAAGGTGGTGTGAGATATGGACGTGGCCGTCCAGTAGAAGTATCGCAAACTATAGTCACGTTGGTGCCAGGAATTATAATATCTTCCAATTTGAGGGAAGAGTCTCTTCGTGCCTCAGCTAGCTCCTCATCAGTCCGTTGAGATAGGGCAAGTGCGGCATAATCGTCTTCTAGAGAAATAGACTCTATTCGAGGCAGTGCATCCGCGACAACGTTGTCAGTGCCCTTAACATGGACGATGTCCGTTGTAAATTGGCTTATGAAAGACAATTGGTTCAATTGGACAGGTGGTAATTTTCGCCTTCAAGCTCGCGGCGTTGCTTGAAGGCGAAAATAAGCGGCTTGTGGTCCGTGTATATTGTTGTATGTTGGACCTCCAAAATGTGCCGTAAATGTTGCACGCTTTCAGCCTACCGTGGGTAAAAATTAGTAAGACTTTTTAATTAAAACTTCGCGCGGAAACCTATTCGTCATATTTTTTTTTTCTTTGTTGGACTGTCAGTGACATCTGTGTCAAGTGTCACGTCAAAATAATCATTAATGTTTATTATACGCTTGTCTAACTAAAGTACAAAAAATTTTTTCAATGAGTGAAATTATTCAACAAAGAAGTTCCTTTTATTAAATTTTGTGTGCGGAATCAAATTTCTGGTGCCGAAACGTTCAGAAATTCTATTCCGGAAATTGACTTTAACAACAGTTTCGAGGATTGGAAAAAACGTTGGCACAAGTGTATTTGGGCCGGGGGGATTACTTTGAGGGGGACGAAATAGATTTGGAAGAATAAATAAAGAATTTAGAAATTATGAAGAAAGTCTTACAAATTTTTGCCCACAGTATTACAGCCAGAAGTTCGCTGTAATAAGCTGGCCATTCCGCTTGCTTGACAGTAAGTTTCTTACTGAAATAAGCAATTGGTTGCCAGTTCCGCTCGTCAGCTGAACGTTGCGTTGCTGTAAACACGCACCAATATGTGAAGCCGAAACATCGGTAAAAAGGCCAAGAGAAGCGTTGCAGTCAGGATGCGCTAAAAGAGTGGCAGAAGATAAGCTTTTCTTACATGCCTCCTCTAATGCTGGAGTCCAGACAAAAGGTTTAGCGCCTTTGCCTTGGATGGCGGCCACAGCGTCGACCAAAGGAGATTGATATTTGGCAGCATCTGGTATAAAACGACGGTAAAAATTGACCATGCCGCAATGCCATCTACGCAAGCTTTATAATGTTTTTTTATAGAAAATTATAATGGATCAGTCATGAAAAACATTTTACAAATATAAGATAACGACAAGATAATTGAGGTTTTTTTGAACTGAGTTGTGATAATCCTAAAACTGGTTTGTTTAAATTTATTCGTTTTCTTAATTAAACGAAGTATAAAAGTCATTACAAAATATAAGAGATGATAAAATCTGGAATTTTGCGGCATTGATGTCTTTTATTTCGGTCGGTAATTTTTTTTTCATACACAAAGAGGTGCACTACATACAAGTACCGCAAGTCAACTCCAATACCTTTGGTAAAATAAGACTTTTTATGTTGTGCAAATTTAAAGCATGGCGATTGTTGAATAATGTCTATTAAAAAAAGAAATATAATCGTTTTATTGATTTAATATACAATTACACCAATTTATAAAATTTCTAATAAGTAATATAGGTAATTAGAAATGTTAAATAGTACCTACTAGGTAATATGACTACAGGTGACGGTAACTAAAGTTTTATAATATATAAATAATAAATAGCTACGATACATATCACTATTAATATTCACTTTCAGCTCAATAATAACAAGTGCCTATCTATTCTTTCGACTACAGCATTATATGACTTCAAACTGAAAACAAAAACTGTTTCTACTCTCTTAAACTACTTACTTTTTCTAGACAGTACTGAACATCTTTAATGACTAGAACCCTATTACATACATAACATAACATAACATAAGTCACGGTGGTATATAATGAATTAGAGACATGAATTATTTAGTGTCTTAAAATTTAACGATATATTCGACTACTACGGCTATTAGAGGTAACATTCAAAGATCTATTTTTCCAAAAACCATATGCTATAGCTATTTATTGACTTGTCTATAGTTCCTATCTACGTTGATACAGATATAATTTTTTAAATTAGATACTTATGATTTGGTTAAAAAGTCGATATATTTTTCATTGATAAATAAATTATTAAAATTATTTCACAATAATATAAAGGTGTGAACAATACATTTAATAATTATGTCTTAATTTGATATCTTTTTTAATTTTGTCCAAGTATGTATAATTTTGACAAAAAATAATTTAATATATATTTTTTAAAACAATATCTACATTATGTACATTTTTAATCAATCTACATATATACCACAATAGAATTAACATCACGCATAATTTAAAGAACCTATTTACAACGAGTTTATTTGAAATAGGTATTCGAAGTATCACACTATGAATAAAGTTGGCAGAATAAATGTTAATGGCACGGTGACCAAGTCCATAGCTTTGTTACACACATCAAAAGCAATACAACATTTAATAAGGTTGTGAACAACACGCTTATCCTATCGAAATAAATGTATCATTCAGCTGATTATTGGGGGTAATTAGAGCTTTGATCGAATTGAGCCAGCGGTCCGTATGGATCAGCGTAGTACGATTCCAGCGGAGTTGGGGCTGACCTGTTAGCGGCAGTCTCAGTAAATGTGTAGGTGTGGCTCGTTGCCGTCGAAGTAGACTTCATGCAGAGGTCCATGGGAGTGTATTGACGTAGCTGCTGGGTAGACTTGCGTCGACGTCCAACACTACGTTTGTCGGTGAATCAATGATCCGTACTAAAGTAAGAATTCTGCATGAGGTATAACTTGTCGATAGGGTTGACTACGGCACCAGTGCCGAGGTTGAGCGGCTCGTGGGTAGAGTGGGCTGAGTGCTGATGCGAGTGATGCTGCACCTCCAGGTTCTGCAGACTCATCGTGTCAGAGGTGCCCTCGTCGAGCTGGTCGAAGTTACTGCCGTCAAGAGAAATGTCTGAGCTGCAGAAGCTGTCTCCAGAATGTGCTGGGTAATCTGAAAAATTAACAATATATCATTATAATTTACTGTGTAAGTAAATTAAATAATATGTTATATTTTATAAATTATTGAAGAATAGTACTGATCCTATTTGTTAAAACACAATAATAACGAAGGAAGATGGTATTTTTAAAGTATATATAAGTATCATGTCTTTAGTATTAGGACTATTGGGAATTCATAACAAAAAAAAGAGCGAAAAGAGTATGCTTCGCGCTAAACAAGTGGGAATTGTTATGCTCACCGTCAGGAGAATATGGTAGGTTTGGATTCAATGGCTGGCTGGACGCGGAGTACGATGCGTCAAGACCTAAGTAGTTGCCGTGTTCGCTTGATGGCGACTCTTGCTTAATGTTTTTCTCATCCTTATCCTTTTCCTTTTCAGTATTCTTGTCTCCCTCCTGCTTAGCTTTCCTCTGGATCTTCTTCATTTTAGCCCTCTGATTCTGGAACCAGACTTGTACAACGCGCACGCTTAAACCCGTGTCCTTAGCAAGCGCTTCGCGGACTTTGCGGCATGGTTTCGGGCTCACTTCAAAGGACGCCTTGAACTGCCTGCGCTGAGCAGATGTCAGTATAGTTCTCGGGCGTTTAGGGCCTCGACGTCCATCTCGAGGACGCTCCGAATCGTCAATTATCATATCGTCCTCCGCGTGTTGCATCAGATACATTTCTTTCTCGAAATCCTGACGGCAGAATATCTGGCCGGCTCTGATAACATATTGTTCTCCCTTCTGGAGTGGTTGGCAACACATGACGCAAACAAAGCATTGGATGTGGAACACGTACTGCTGCGCTCTCATAACCATCTCCTGCGGGAGGAGACGGTCACCACACCTCGTGCACTTTACTCCGAACAGCCTAAGGAACAAATAAAATGACAATAACACATAATATTAAGTGAGCGCATCGCATTTCGCGTTGCATTTTCGCTGGTTGCAAATTCGCATTGACAAAGACTTAATTAGAGTTTTAAGAAATGATATTGTAACTTGATAGTGCATTTAGGGTTATACCTATCATAGTCCGGTTTGCAGTAGAGCTTGGCGTTGCGAGTGAAGCAGGTGTGTGCCAACGGACAACCGCAGACGCAGCAGCTTAGACAGTGCTCGTGCCAGGACAGGTCCCCCACACGCATCAGGTACCGGTCTTGGATCTTCTGCCCACATCCTTCGCATATCTCCACTATCTTTTCCCTCTTGATGCTTGCGCTCAGTTCTGGGAAATAGCATTCTAAAATTAGTAGCACGTGGAAGCTCCAAAATTGTTCGCGCATATCTTATAGACTATATTGAAAAAGTTATACATATACAGGCTGAATCAACCGCCAGGGCTTAAAGGGAAATTGTTCATCATATCACTTAACAAACAACATTAATTGAGTTAAAAAAATATTTTATATTTTTAAAATTCATAGGTTAAGTCTAAAAAATATTTATAAATTATACCATACCTTGCAGTTATTTCATTATTGTAACTATATAGAGCGTGTGATAACTACACCATGAGACGATTTATGACGATTTAAAAATCAGTTTTATTCACTGCAGTATAACTTTTATTTATTAATTTCACGCTATGTTGTTTGATAAGTAACAATATTGATGTTAAGAAATTGGGTTCAAAGGAAATATTATATACTACACAATAAACAATTATACAATCAAAAATGCTATATTGACTCTTTTCATTTGTTCGCACAAATATATAGACTTGTCGATCAACATATATTTATTATAGACAAAAACTGACTTTATCGATTTGCTCTTAGCTGCCAAATTGTATTTATTGCGAGCACCACGGCGAGCATGAAGGTTGCAATGGAGTCTGTGCTCTACTACGAGTATGCTATCGTTGGTAAACTACAGAACTCATGTCAGTTTAATATAAAATAATAGTACAATTACGTTACGTAAGGAGCGCTTTACGGGGTTACTAAATAAAATATATGCTGTCGATATCGTTTGCAAACGAATGTAAACTCTTGGTAGTTACACTAAAGTCGGAAATATATCGCGTATCTTCTGATTTAATGATATCGGTCGGTAAAGTTTAACTGATTTTTAGCGTATTCGTTTAACTCGGCCTACATAATTAGGAATACATAATTAATGATGTCAATAATACATGTATGTTACAATAGTAATCAAAACATTAACTACCAAATAGTTAGCAACACCGTAAATCAAAATTATAATTGCAATTGTTATTTCGCTCAAGCATAAAATACAAAAGAAAATTATGTTATCTATACGTTATTCTTAGTCGAGGTTGCGGATATAAGAAATTTAAAAGAAATTATAAAGTTAATCTTTAAATTTAATTAATTTAACTGCAACTCTATAGCAATATAAGTAAAAAGGCATGTTAGAATATTTAATACTTTGATAAACGAAATAAGTAAATTTTAAAGTTATTTAAATATTACACACTCTTGTTGTGGAATAAATACACTACAAGGTTTTGCATGTTTTCTACGCTGTCGCAGGTTGTCTGGAAGAAATCTATTACAGATAATGTTGAAAAAAAAATCAATATTTTCCTAGCAAAACTGAACCTGTACAAGCACGCCTTTCATATCGTGTTTGTGAAATATCAGCGATACTAATGTATGCTTAATGATAATATTTGATACCTTTATCAAAATAATGGGTAATATACGTTCGGCTGCTGACCCTGCAAAGTGACTTTAAATTCATTTTGTTGCCAGAATACGGGATTTAGTTGTAGTGACAGCAAAAGAAAAATAAAACATAAATCAGCCCAATTATCATCCATCTTAAATAAATATTGTTGGAAAACATAGAACTACCGGGATGTCCAGGAAAAGGTTCCAGTATATTCGCCTTGTCATATTTTTTATTCATAATTTTTACCTTATTGGTTGTCATATTGTTTTTTGTAAACAGAACAAATAACAGTACGGAACGCGATATTTAAATACTTTAACAGGCATGTATTATAGTCTATATATAATGTATGACGATCTTACTGTAACGCCACAACTGTAACCAGTGCACTTCAAAAGACCTGTGTCAGGGCAGTTTATACCTATTACCACACCATTCTAAAATACATATCGTATTATTTTCTTTCTAATATTTCATTTCATTAAAATAAAATATGTAATTAACAAATCGTTCGTAACTAAACCTAGTATTTCGCTTTCTAATAAAATATCTTATTTTACAGCATTACAGTATACCTGAACTGAACTTGCATTTCTAGATAAGTACATACTAACTTAGCGTTACTATGTTCCAGAATGTTGCTCCCGTGAACGAAAGCGAAAGTGCCTTTGCTCGGGCCGCTTTCCGCGGGAAATGCACAACACTGTAAATTCCCCAGTGCTTACAAAGGCAATATTTAAAGGGCTTTTTTCGAGGTAACCAAATTTAGCAACAAAATCACGAGCTTCAAACCTGTGCCCCATGTTTTTTCGTTTTGTTTGTTATTGCCAAACCTTAATTTTGAGCAGCCCTTTACGTTCGGGCATGATTAAGTGGTATGCTTATAAATCGAGTATCTGTTACCGTTTACAAACAAGAACCTTATTATTAAAGATTTTTTACTTAATCAATTTCTTGTCTCGTACCTTTAGAAAATATAAAATGAAGATTAACTAAACCAGTTAAATAGTGTTTTGTAATATATAGTTTGATTATTGTGTTATACATTTTTCACTGCTCGTTCTCTGAGACTATGTAAATTAGCCGGAGCGGTCGAGAATATAATAATAGGTTTTTGAACATGGTTCTAGTTGTAAAAGTAAATCCACAGTTTTCTACAGATACAAACACTGTCGAAAGTATTAAAAAATACGCTCTTTGTTTCGTTTGTTACAATAAAGAAAAAGTATATTTATAGTAAACATTTACATAATGAAAACATGTTGATGTCTATGTAGTTTTAGTTCTATGAATTTCTCGCAGAGATGATGCCGCCTAATGACTTTTTTTTTAATTTGTTGTATGGTCGAGAAAAAAAGTTACCGCGAAATTCATCATTTTATTAAACTGTAAAATAGAAAGTCAATTTTTCATCTACATAAACAGGAAAAAATAGAGAGCTACAATTTGATAAATTTAACAATTCTCAGTGAAAATTTAGTTTTCTTAATTGACCCTCCCTCCTAATAAAATATACTACTATATAATTTTAACTTAAATTTGGCAATCAGTGCTACTTTATTTACATTTAAATACCACAAAAAATGTAGATATAAGTGCAAATACAAAAATACACAGCATCTCTAAAACAATTCGATCTTGCCTAAGTCTTTAATGTAATTGACATTAAAGTTGCGTTTGATTTTCTAACCCCGTTTCGATTTTCGACCGTTCACGATCGATGTTTACTATGGTAACACTTAGTTATAGGGCAGTAGACGCAAAGGAAAATATAGGCTTAGGCGTCTCGACACGTTTCTTGAGGGGCTGTGGGGGGACACCCGCCTAGTGGGAGGGGCCGACCCGGGTCACGATCACCAGCGCCAGTTAATCGATGCGTAGGTAGCACCCAGTTCAGGATCGCGCGTCTGAAATGTACAATTCCGTCTTATTTTCTACGTGCCGCTGCACCTCGGCGGTCTTAAAATGTGCAACCATCCGTAAACTTATTCAAAACGAGTTGAGCTATAGCAATGTCGATTTCTTTTGCGTTTTAAAATGACTGTGAAATTTCGTTATTAAAATATAAGGTTTGTTTTGATCTATATTAACGTTAACAAAACGAAAATTATACAACAGAAACATTTTGAATTACTACCGATATAATGTACAGTTTTTATTGTAATTGTATTGTCTAGTTTTCAATTAGTTTCTTGACTTGTACTAGTTGTACTAGTGTTACGGTAGTACGACGAGAAATATTGTTACTGTAGTACTACTACTAAGCATTTTAGTAGTAGGACTATATAAATAAAACATTTTACATTTTGTAGCCCATTTTTATTTAATTATTCTAAAAAAATATAACAGCTAACTACAACAACGATAAAAAAATTGCTATATTTTTATCTGTTGCCGGAAGAGTGCAGAAGGCTGGCTAGAAGGATGACTATCTTGTAAGTGTGACAAATACATTATGTGTACAATAAAGACTAAACTTTTTTTGGTAGCTGCTTTAGTAAGACTTCGCAATCTCTCAAAAGTGATGATGATCAAACGGTCTCCAGGGTCAAAAAGTCACCCCAAAAGGCTAAAACATGTAGTGGGGGGTATGCGATTCTGCAGAAGTGGCAGTTGTTCTCGGCTTCATCGAAGCAGCAGGAAGGAAGCCCTTTTTTGCTCGTAGTCATTCTCGTCGTCCTAAAAAACGAAGACGAACGAAATAAGGAAAAATTATATTCGAGTTTATATTTCCTTTAACTAATTCTTTTTTTGTACTCTTAAATATTTAACTGATTATGAAAATTTAGTTTTCCTAGTACAATTAAATAATTTCAAATGATTATAATGAATGAAATAATATTTCAAACCAAAATATATAAATAGCTGAAAGAGTCTTAAACCACTATATATTATATAACATCCATTCTTATACATAATATATACACATATATATATATATATAAGAATGATTATAATGTATCAACCTTAATCATTACAACAATTCAGAACACGTGATACATACTCGTATTTGCTTAACTAACTATGAGTATTTACGCAATGCATGCATTAAAATCTCTCATTGCCGCTACCCTCTTAGTCGAAGCGTGATGTTATATCGTCTATAGTTTTACGTTAAGCATGGTTAATACTTGAAATCGTTAGAATTTTCTTTGTAGGTTTGGCGTGCCGAAAGTTTATCTGTTCCGCGTTAGTGCCTTATTTAATCTTTCATACATAGGTTTTGAATCTAAATTACATTTTCATGTTTAATATTATAGTTGCTTAAACTGCAGAGTTAATTATTACTTGTCCTAGAATTAAAGAACTTTTCATTGATATATTTCTGACTTATGCCTTCAGTTTGGGTCAATAAACTATAAAATGCCCTATAGGTGAGAGACGGCCCAAAATCCTTCATTACACTTTCAGCACATATATCAAACTATTTAATTGGAGTAGTAGTTTCTATTAACAGTAATATAACGAAATCGCGATATACAAAACTCAGGATCGAGACAAGCAGAAATTTAAGAAGCTATAGAAAACTTCGCTTTGAAAATGAATTATGTATGCAATTTAACTCGAGATAATACAATAGAAATAACTAATACAGAGTGAAATCTAGGGATACATAATTTAGTTTACTTGTTTTAGGAAAATGATCGTAAACTAGTTACAGTAAAAGGACAAAATTTACATTATTTTTCCAAAGAGAAAAACTATTAAGTTGTTTTATAACTTTCAACATTGTTAAGCAACTTAATTAACCGGGCAGTATCTTCTATATTTATCTATTAGTTTAAATAATATTTATAAAATCTGTAGTTTACTTATATTAAAAACAGTCTCTTTAAAAGCGAAAAATAAATATTTATATAATATAATACGTTAAAAAAATGTTGTGATGACGGTTCGACATTTCTACAGTGCTTGCTTGAGGTGAATTCATATCGAACACCAGAGCTTATTATTTATACATGAGTTATGTATTTGTTGTAGGTAATCTCGGGATCTACTGAACCGATTTTAAAAATTCTTTGACCAATAGAAAGCCACGTTATTGCTGAGTGTCATAGGTTATATAAAAAAAGGCTTTTACGTGGTAGTCCGTTTCGCAAAGTGAATCGGAGAAAAAACGGTCGACTGAAAGCGTTTCTTACGAACGCTGCCTTAACTATGAAAGATATATTTTTGAGTTCTAGAGAAAAGACATGGAGCTTGAAAATGCCAACAAAAAAGTCAACGACAGCATATGTCTAACTTCTATATTTAAGTTACAATAAGTAGTTTTTAAATATTACAGTTAGAAATTAAAACATAACACTCTGTACTAAAAAAGGATTATTAATATTATGTCCAAAGAAGTGGGCGCGGGTCAGCTAGTCAATATATTTCATATTTATATAAGAAAATGTTCATTTTCCAAATAGTAAGCAGACGATCTTTTGATAGTTGAATATCAAAGACGTAAGAGAGTAAACAGGTTAACCGCTACCGCAGGCTGCGTCTGGACTGAAGGCAGTCCTGTGTCGGTTATAACATAGTTTCGCGGCGGTCATGCGCTTAGCCACATGAGCTTACTCGGCATCACTACAGCTCACACGCGCGGCGATTTACCATGTGCCCACAGAGTCTGCTTGGAAGAAGGTTTCAATCGCGTTTTAATTTTCATATTATAGACATGAAACTATAAATAGAGTCGAGTTGGAAGGTCTATCAATTTTAGATAAACGAATGACAAATTTTACAATACATAATCTGAGTTTCAACGTGTCGCCATATCTAAGATCTCAGGTTCGAGTCCAGGTGGCGGCATAGTTTTGTGTGATGAATGCGAGCATTTGTGCCTTAGTCATGGTTGTTAATATATCATCATTCATCATCATCATTTCAGCCAATAGACGCCCACTGTTGGACATAGGCCTGTTAATATATAATTCTATTAAAATATGTATGTATGTCCGTTACCCTAGAATCCCATAACACAAGCGTTACAATGCTTACTTACCTATAGACTAGCCTAATTGGTGTGAGTGTAAGAAATAATTATATACTTCTTATATTTACTAATATTAAAGAGAGGTAAAGCTTGTGATTTTAAATCTCTGAACTGCTGATTACACTTATTTATCACGATTTGTACCAAGGGAAAATATATTCTGATAATTCGAAACAACACGGGCGAGCTCGTGAACGGAAGGCTAAAGAATATATTTTCAACGCCGCAGTCTCAAGAGACCGCTTGGGTACAAGAGGATAAAATAGATATGTTTCCCTTCTAATTACGAATCACGGTATTGTATAAAAAGTATATGCAAGTTTAATTTAGTGTCATTATTTTTAAGTACAATATAAACTGCGCAATACACGCGTAAATTAATATTAGGTTGATTTTGTAACATCTATTTGAAAACAAAAAAAACGTAAAATTATATCCACGAGTATGTTGATTATTACAAACGTGTTTCATAAATTATTTGTCAACGTAAGTCCAGTTTGTAACACTTTGTTGTGTTAAACAGTTAGATAGATTTACGAATCAAACAAAATTGAATCATAGCTTTATTTTATTGCGGTGATGAGAAGTATCGTACGTAACGCATACTAACATACATGAATTAACGGTTTAGTATGCGTTAACTAAACTTTATATAACTAACCCAGTTATATTCGAAAAAATAAAGAAGATATTTAAATATAAGGCAACACTAAATAAGGAGTAAAGCATGAATTAAAGCTCGCGAGGATTAATTTCACCCTCGCACTCGGTCAGCGGCTGTTTGTAGGTCGGTTGTTTTAGCTGACATAAAATTACGAAACATGGTTATATAATACTCGTACTGATTCTCTATTTTTGTGTATGTCGTCTTTTGTTAGTCGGGTGACTTTGGGAGTATACCGTAATTATATCAATATCACGTCCCTTATTACAATGGAATTTAGTAAAAATGTTGAAGTTAAGGTAAAGAAGGTGAGAGGATAGGCGAGATTATACGTGTATATGATTTCTTTAATTGTTATTAATTTTATTTTATGAATTATATTCTAAATTGACATAAATATATAGGTACAATAAACACAATAGTGTTTTTTAATTTCATTGTGACTATTTTAAGATATCAATGATATAGTGTTTTATTCTAATATTTAATTATTCTTGTGTATTTTTCTTGGTTATTATTTAATTTTTATACATATATACTCTACTACTCACGCGTCTTTCACAGGGGACGCAAAAATGACACTTATCATTATAATTTAAAAGCTTCAAAAATGTTTTTTGTGTTTATGTTCTATTAATAGTATTTTAAATGTCATCATTATATATCTATAATAAAAACTGCAAATAAAATAATTCGGTTAGAGATTGTCTTCACATTGTTTGTTTATTTATTGTCACATTGGGCACGTAATGGACACATTGCTTAAATCACTACAGCTAGCAACTGCTAGCAAACACTAGCGAATCTCCCACAAAGTGATTTGATGAATATCGAGAAGCACGCTAGAAACTTGCAACTCAGAAACGGTCGTTGTGAAGATCGTTTGGTGAGGCTTAAATCTAGTATCGGCGCTTCATATTTGGACTACTGGATGAAAAATCAAAAGTAAAATAAATTGTATTAAACAAAAGTATTTACAGGTATCCATTGACATTGAAACAAATTAAAAAAAAGGGCTCAAAAATCTCGTAAATGCATTCGAACCAAGAAAATAAACTTGCCTACACCTATTCAGAAATTGGGAAACTTCTCGTGAATAACAGACTAAATGAGGCAATTTCAATTATTACTACCAACCAAAGAGTCATTTAAGTCTAAATCTTCAAACATGTCAAGTATATGTACTTTAATTAATTAACTTGTATGAAGATTAGACAAGCCAAACCTTTATTCTTATTCACAAGACGTGACCTTGTTCGTAACAAACATTCCGTATGTGGTTTTAATACAAACATCTGACGTTCAATTATTTGATGCTCGCAGCAAAAGAGCTTGCAAAATGCTGCAAATAGACAAACACATAACATTTTATATAAAGTAAAAATCGTAAAATTAGCGTGGGAATATTGACTAAGATATGTCTTGACAGCGATTTAAGACCAATGACCTGGAATGTATAGTTTAATTATTTCTCACGTGAAACAAAAATACTGCTTATTTCTTTAGATATTTTTTCCATCAGCCCTGCGTCAGAGATAAGCACGAAATGGGTAATAAAACGTAAGACATTGGATACGTCGTTTATTAAATTATGTAAATTAGTTGAAGGATAAAAATAATTAGTAATAATGTTTCAAAGTTAGTATTGTTTTGGGTTGGGTTAGGATCCTAACACTAGATAGAAAGCAACCTATCAAAAATTTTATTAATTATTGCTTACTAATGTTAGCAAGTATTATCCTAATTAGATTTCAATTATCAATTTTTAAATCCTTTAAAAAATTGTATGTACAACTTTGGTAACGCACACTTAAATAATTTCTCAAAATTGAAATTTTCTTTTTTCTGTTACGCTAGAACGAAATATATGGGAACGATAACATAATTTGGAATCATTTCAATACATTGTCATACGTTGTCTTGGGCGCTGCTTATTAAAGTTCACATTGAAGTAAGAATTAATGAAAGCCCATTTTGCTGCATAAAATACTATTATTACACTTTCTAACGCAGTCTGAAACGCCAATTATGTGCGAAGGTCAGTGAATACTGTAAAAAGTTTATGCTTGAACTAATTTACAAAGGGGAATGTCGAAGAACATAGGCAAACCTAAAGGAATGATTGAACAAAACGTGGAAACCGAAGGCCAACGAAGTTCGTGGGCAAAAACTACTCGTACAAGAGCTATATAACAATCATACGTAGATACTGAAAGCAAATATTAAAATAAATTACTTACATGCGTGAATGCGTGGTTGACTACGGCATTATCGTGCTAACATAGTTTAGGATAAGCCTGTGCCCCTGGTGACGAGGGAAATGGGCTGTGATGATGTTATAATTTAAGGACGGATTTTGAAAATTTTTGTAAATTTCCGGAATTAATTTAGGAATACACACATACATATATTCTCGCCCCTTTCCCATACGACTAGGCAGAAATTACAGTTATCCATTTGCTATGATTCAAATACACTTCATTAGCTTCCTCGACTTTTATTAATACTTTTATACATTTCCTCGGTCATTGAATTAGTATAATATGAAAAAAGCATTGCGAGTTTTCATTGATATCCGCCGTAATACACTGGAGAGCGAAATAATGAGGTCACTCACACAGTTTAGATAAAATGGTTTAACTAGTCCCATGATGATATCGAGTGACAACTGATATACTAATAAATTAAGATTAAAACATAAAAATTTGTATAAAATACATTAATACTTAATGTAATGAAAATTTACCGCAATAAACTATTTGCTTTTTTCATATAGATAACTATCAAGATTTAAATAATATGATTGAATTTAATAAGATGCTAGTTATTTATTCAAAATTTGTGTATCATGTTTAAATATTTCCTTCATATGATAAATTAATATAATTTGATAAGTATTACATTGTGAACGAATTTAATTATAAATACAAAAAGATGAATACAATTCTTTTTATTGTTGTTGAATATGTCACATTTAACGGCTTTTAAAATTTAATTCAATTTCGTGACTGAATACTGTAATTTAGAATCTTATTTTATTTATTATATCTTGCGTATTACTGTAGGTTACGTAAATTAATATTATCAATTATTTATTTGATAATGTTAATTTACGTAACCTGACAATTAAAAATAAGCTTTTTTTTATTAAAAAAAAAACAAATTGTAAATGTGTTTATTTAATTATAATTGTTCGTTAAGCGTATGTTTTTTTAAATCATTTTTACTTCCTTAATTTTTTACGTAAACTTTTTAGTACTCATAAGCTATTTTCACGTTGTTAATGATAAGTACTTTTTCTGCCAATCAGTGCATCTACAAGTTTTACTAAATTCCTTAGTGCTTGTGGTAAACACGAATAAAACTGACATATTATGAAAACGATTTAATAACACAAATAAAGTTTTGGAAAGTCGCGATAAGATATATATTTGTTATCATCACACGCATTTTTAAACACATAAAAATATTACTGACCTGTTCTCGCTGTGCAGTTAAGCGGTGGCTGCATGCCGTCCTGCATCAATCCAGGATTAATGTTCGTATAGAACTCCAACATTTTTGTCATGCACCCGGCCGGCACCGTTCACGCTAGAGACGTCCGCTCTGCGCGCGATCACTGTACAATGGCTGGTACTGGCGTAAGAGCGGCAAGAGCGCTCGCCGCCCTGCCGACCCTCTCCGTCGTCCGCCAATAGCAGACACTACGCTAAACCCCGCCCCGAGCACAACCTACCTATTATCCCAGAGATGATATAGCAAAGCTATGATATTTTTGTGTCCGAAACACCACCAGCAACAAATTGTATTTTTTCCGCCCGAAAAAGCGCCGTGGACAGCGATAACGCAAGTCGATAAACTGTTACGAGAAGCCACTAGGTACAGTGTCAGCCGTCGTTTGTGATTTCAGATCGGTCTGAACGGGGTTGCTTTACCGCTATCGTTGTTTAGTATTTCATTTTGCAAACTCTTTGCCGACGTGTTTCCGCTGAAAATCGGCTTGTCAACAAACATTCGTACTGTGCCTGCAGCAGCAGCTTGTTCTGCTGATTTTGGTAATTCCTATGTGCAATTAATTTTTTTTTTCTCTTTATGAATGTTGTAATGATAATGGTATAATATAAAATGTGAGTGATATATGGACGACTGATCACGACTAAGTATAATTGAGGGTTTGGAAAGATAAACAATGAATTCTAGTTTTTACATTATTTTTCTCATGAAGAATATTATTCTGATCAGGTGTAGAGTTAACACAAATTTTTGCTGTTACTTATACTGCATGTATTTATTGTTGCTTTCTAAGTGAGCATCAAATCGACTATATTTAAATTAATAATCCGTAATTGTGTTTGACGATTAAATCGATATATTGTTTATTACGCTAAAAATATTTTAAAAGTGAAATACATATATTATATCAGAATAGAATTTAGAAATTTTTGCAAGGTATAATAGTAATGGCAATTGTTAACAAAGTTTTAAGTACAGAAGTTAACTTTCAGCCAAATACTAAAAGTTTACATTAACTTTATAAGAACTTGATTCCTTTAAGCGAACTTCATTGTTTCCTGAAGTCGTTAAATTAATATTTAATTAGGTACTAAGCGATTAAGTTAATAGTGGAGTGTACACATGAACAAAACTAAAACTGTTTTTAAATAAAATTGTTATTAATGAGACGTTAGTTACTAGACTAGTAGCAAATATACACTTGTTTCGTCATTTCAATTTATTAGGTACTGTACCTTCTGTGAATGGTATGAAAAGAATACTAAAGGGGTTTGTAGCCACTATAGTGAGAATCTACCATTAGTAACTTACGGTTCAATACTTATTTTAGTATTTTAGTTAATTTACGGTTACATGACAGT
The DNA here is from genome assembly GCA_036419045.1 of Scirpophaga incertulas. Classification (NCBI taxonomy): domain Eukaryota; kingdom Metazoa; phylum Arthropoda; class Insecta; order Lepidoptera; family Crambidae; genus Scirpophaga; species Scirpophaga incertulas. The sequence goes on along the minus strand of CM071626.1, from coordinate 9,951,006 downwards.
ATAAGAAATAAACTACTAACAAAAATCAAATTAATGATTTTTCAGGTCTGAATAATGGCAATATTTAAAAAAATATTTTTTGATTGTATAATAAAGATATTATAATTTTACTTTTGAGAACTGATAGGCTTGTCCATCTCCCCAGTTAATTTTACAATGTATATTTAGTTAATAGGTCTTACCCATAAAATTGTTGATTTGTATGGAGATTTTTAAGAGCTTTTCCATACAAATATTTTCTTTAATTACTTATAAGTCGAAAGACATTTTTTTATTTACATGTACCTCAATAGATATTAAAATAATCTGAAACCGTAATTTAAAGGCAAGAAAAATGGTTTGCACTAAGATACAGAGAGTAAAGTATAAAATCCTGGAACGATAAATAGACATTACTTTCAAGATTTGTCTTTAAATGTAAATTAATAAAATCTCTGCGCATTATGTTGTAATTAAAACTTGTGGGATGTCATGTCGAAAGACAAAATGTTATACAATATAATAACTACTGCAAGTCATGTAAGTAATATAAAAGTTATTAACTTAAAACTACGAAAGAAATAAATAGCAATTTCATTTTTGGAACGGTTCTGTATAAAATCTGCGTGGTTTGATTGTACAGGCTAGCAAAATGCAACTGGCATTTGACCTCAAATGTTTTCGCTGGTCAGAAATAATCACTTTTGTTTGTTACGAGTATTGATTATCCTTGCTAAAGAATCGGAATTGTATAATTCCCATAGTAACTATGTTATTAGTTATGCTATATGTAGGTAGGGCACTTATTATCTGATAGATAACTGTGGTTAAAATTATATTATAATCTTAATTTTTTAAATTTAAATTACATAATAATATAATTAAACAGAATGTAAGACACTTAAAATTGCATTTTATTTTTTAACAATGAATATAACAGTTCACTACATAATGGACTCAAGCATCCAACCTATTATTAAGAATATAAATTCAAAATCTATATAAACAAAAAATATTATCCTCATAAATTTTTATATATACTATATTAATAAATAGTATTTTCCAAAACAATTTATCTTAAATATAAATTTAAGTAATAATAAAAAAAACGTTTTCATTTTCGCTGAAACGCGTATCTCCACAACGATGGGTCCTTGCGCTTTCTTGAAATCTTCACCCACTCATTGTCCAATATATGGGAGCTCTATTGACTTGCATTTCTAGACATATCCCTAACACTCGAGCGCCTTTCCGACCTAACTCACTTCCTTTGAAGGTTCGCAATTCTTAATCTACATCGGTAACCTTGATTATTCCGTGGGTTTCATTATTTCTGATTGGATCACTCAGTCCCAAGTAGTGTTCTCTATTGACATTTTGGTAATTTTGAACCATTGCATAATTTTAAGTAATTATAATTAATAATATTACTCAACGTGAATGTTTAATAAGAATGTTTAATAAGAGTTTAATAAGAAAGAAACAAAGTAAAATAATAAAAATAAACACGAAAAAAAATATCATACAATACGGAGGGAGATTCATACACTCCAAAAGTATTTGTGAAAACATTATTGTCAATTTTGATTTACATAATATTTTAATATATATAGTTTATATTTTAGATGATATGCAGCAGATGGCTTGTCTTATAGGTATATGTAGTTTCTTTATATTACGAAAAATATGCAATAAGCAAAAAACAAATTAACAATTTAAATCTTCCTAGCTCTTAAATCAAGGGGTTATGGGATAGAATACTTAAACTGTACTCAGTTTACTTACGGGTACATCTTTTTGAATATATATATACGCACGAATAGTATGTGTAAATTTCGATTGAAAAAGTATTAAAAGAGCTCGCTTGGCAGTTAAAAACGAGTGTCTAGTGGAGTTGCCTCCACGGACTTGCATTGTATTTCAAGTGGGCCAATTCTCCCATTGAGCCGCACTACTACTATACGCCACGTAAACATTAACGGAATCGACGAAACGATATTTTTGGATGCGGCATCTACGTTATTCTACATTTTATTTAACGATAACTGCGCATAATACAATAAATAATACGTTAACTATACTAATCCGGTTTAGTATAGAGATTATTAAGGACTTTTCTTTTACTATACTAACATTTTCGTGTAATATTTATTAAACAGGAAAATTTCAATAGATATCAATGTAAAACGCAATCACTTCGGTTATAATCATTATTATAGTACAATATAAAATTCAGAGAGAAAAAGTTAATTCTATTTTTTTTTATGACAGGCAGACCAACTAGCTAATATATCACCTGATGGTATGCGATTACCGATTTCCATGGGATTACTCTCTTTTTTTGAAGGTTTGGATATCGCATCGGTATTGCACCGCAGGCAAAATTAGGTTAAAGGTAGTGCGAGGCAGAAAGCGTTGTGCACTCAACAACCTCTGGACCAATTTCAGCCAATTCATTTTTAAAATGTTCGTTGAAGTTCAAGGATGGTTTTTACGGCGAGAAAAATTCGAATAATTATCGGAAAAATCCTAAAAACAGCCCCCTTTTCCCCATACAACGTTTTCTAACTAAAACGTACAGTCAATTTGAGCTTTATTGTTATTGTTTAAAGTTCATATTGCAAGCACTCACTGTTGTCTACGCAAATATAGGTGTGTTCCTAATATCTGAGTCAATTTCTGCTTTATTAACGCTATATAAAATTGAAATTCATTCATATCTATCAAAACAGTGTGCGTGTGTGCGTTGGAGCACAGAATACATCGTTGGAGGATTTAATGTCACATTTCAAAATTGAATAGTCACAAAATGTAATAGTTCATTTGAACCTTTTTTGGAATTTGGTTGGCTATGCGGTATACTGCCACTTTACAATTCTTTGTCAAATTCAAATTTGACAGGACGAAGTCTGTCGGGTCCGCTAGTAACAATTAAAAATTGTACTGTTTGGCCTAAATGTAAGTAGCTCTTGTAACTTATTGGGCTGACTCATATTTAAATTGTTTCATGAGTACAGAATAACCTGCGTTAGCAAGGTTACATTGCTTTTAAGATTGATGACTGTTAAAGCGTAACGGTCCTCGAGTGGTACGTAGCATCAGTAGGTTTTACTTACAGAAGGTGGCCAATGATTTGTTGAAGATCGCAGGAAAGAGCGGAATGTTAGCAGCACAGGATTAATTGGTGTACAGATCCTTAGGAAAGGCTTATTATAGTACAGTGGTCGTTTCTCGCCTGAAATGATAATGATGAATTATTTCAAAAAAGTTAGTTTACACAATGTTATTAAAGATGTAACTACAATTCGTTTCATGAAATATTATTTTTTAGATATTTCACCTTATTTGCCGTAATACTGAATTAAGTTATTAACGCGTATTATATTATATTTAAAATCTATACAAATATCCGTTTACAATTAATTTTCCAATTTCGTATAGAATATCCGACACCGCACACGTAATTTTACTCCTTGTGGATTGACATCGAATCATTATTGTGTTTTCATTGCTCAAAACGCAATGAATAGCGCTGCATGCGTTTTTTGTGGCTTTATACCCCGCTCTAGACCACTCGAGAGAGAACGGTGTGGTGATCAGGAAAAATGCTGAGCGCATGACGGGTTACGATGTACTCCAGGGTTTTGTTCCAAAAGGAAATATGCTCGGATCGCTTCGACCGACGCGTACTGTTTAATATCAACGCAAATTGTATTTTTTGGATCGTTTTGAATGTGAACGCACAGCCGTCTCAAGCGATCACGTCAAAGCGATCAATTTACATTTAAAAGAGCTGGATTTTTTTTAAAGAGTTACGGACAGTTTTTAATTCTATATACATTTTATAGAATACACTTTGAGCTGAGAAATATTGCAAACATTATTGTTGTGTTGCTGCGATAATAACAACTGAAGTTACAGCGGTATGTTTGCAGCGTTGCCGCGGTTCGCTAGAAAACATTTGGATTGCAATCATATACGTCCTATATAAAATATGTATCTCAGTAAAAAAGCGTAAAGTGTAGGAGCGTATAAACCAAACTATGAATAATATACACTTCTTTTTAATCGAATTTTATATTGTGCTTAAAATTTAAGTTTTTTTTTTGTAATACGAGTACATTTACTGTTTAAATTGGTCAATTATTGTTTTATAAAAAGATTCATATTCTGTCATACCACTCCCCTAATTATCAACCATATTACCATCGAATCTTATCGCCCCTTTATTTAATTATTTAAAACATGTCAACTTTATATAATTACGCATTCCCCTTTTGTTTATCGAAGAACATACTATTATGATAATATTAGTGTGCTGACAACTATTCAATAAACAAATAAAAAAGCAATTATGTGCTATTATAGCGCGTTTATTAAATAACAATCGACTGATAAATAACTCAACTGGGAAAGAATTGAAACCAGCAATTTAAAACTTCAAAACCACCGATCAGTATCGGTAAAGCTACCACCGCAGACATTCAACGCTGCTGTTTGACCAATGGATCTCCACGTGTTGTAAATCTTATTAATTTTAAAAAAAATTAACTTTTAAAACTTTTGGAATATCATGAAATTAGTAACACGCTACATGCATTATTTTCGTAGTGAAAAGTTTAATTGTTGTAACATTTGTCCATTTATGTCTCTCTGTCATTACCATATTTCTTGACATTAACATATAATTGTTGGAGGTTGGAATTTTGTCTATGATTAGCTATTTGTCAAAATTTAAATATAGTATTATGAGTTTAAAAAGAATGAAGCGTGCTGTCTTGATATTTACTTATTGGAAGAATGTTTTGATATTGTTATCTTATTTTTATTAGAAGTGAGGTTTGGGGTTTTATAATGTAACTATGTAAAAGTTATATATTGTGTGAGTGTAATAATGGTATTTATTTTATAAAGCGCAAATTTTTCGCATAGAAAAGTCAAGTTTCTAAATTAAAGATAGTTCCTTACCTTTGATTTGTTTTGAGCCTTATAAAATAATATTTGCAAGGGAACTTCTCATAGATATAGAATCAATAAATTTTGGAAAAGGAATTTTTGACCGTAAAAGTAGGATTGTATTTATTTTAACTCTGAACTAATATTTATGAACAAAAATGAATAAGGTCCGAAAAACATTATTAAGTGTATTGATATGTGCAAATAGACATATTTAACTACAAAGTAAATATTTAACAACGACAAATAAAATAAAATAATTTACTTATAAATACAGCAGTAAACGCATGCCAACCCGTTTATTGAAAATTAATTTTCCGTTCGCAGTATGCTCGGAATAACCTTCGCCTCGTACTACTTTTATTATTATAGATGTATAAATGTAAATAAATCTATAAAAAATCCTTATACTTCTTCAAACGAATTAGTAACAAATTCTTTAATAACTAATATGTGTGCAAAGTATAAAAGCCGTCAAATCCTTTCCAGGTTTAAAACTGGCCCCATCACCATCATTTATCTTATTGTTTATCTAAATGCGATATATTAGATACATTTATTTATGTACCATGAAAACCATCGCTATTACAAGTAACATAAGAGCTATCTTAAGGTCAATACTTAAAGATTTACGCGTTGTTGTATTTATCTAAAATAGTACGTATGACAAGTTTAAGCCGCGTACAAATATAGGTTTTCGTAACGTCGTTTTATCTTCTATATTAAAGCAAAGTATAGCCAATATGAGATAATCAATGTTATGTTATGATATTTATCTTGCTAAAGATTTTGATGCTACTATATGCTACTGATTTATTGGTTTGAAACAAGAAAATATTGACTTCTGTCAAAACTAATTTCATATAAGGACGAAAAAATACTCTTCTTCCTAACTGCTTATGAGGCCAGTTTCGTATTTTTATTACTCAAGATACTGACTTAAAGGCAAATGCAAAACGCAAATATTCGCTAGAGACAAAATTTTCCTTCAAAAGTATCATAACGAAAAACCTGTAATAAACTAATTTTCAAGACATATAAGGAAATCTTTTTATTTTAATTGAATAAAATACATTTTATTTTGGTTAATCAGTGAATTCGTTTTAAACATCAATCAAATTTTGAATAACGTAATGTATTTTCTTTTGCAATAGATAAAGTTACAGTAGAGAAATAATAAATATCCGGTCTAAGCATAAGAATATAAATAGTTGGATGCTATTTATTTTTAATCTACTTCAACGATTTTCCCAAAATTATCAAGGAATAGATAGATATATTGCATATTTTGCTCGCAGCTGATATATAACTACTCACATCATGCGAAGGTAGTACAAAATGAATAAAATTGCATATTCTCATCAATAATCAATTGGCTTATTAAACACAATCTTGAAATAAACTTTAATATAATAAAAATATTGACTTGCCATCCGCACTAAAACACCATAAGAATTCAATTACAACTTTAATAACAAAGAAAATTAATGTGTGGAAGAATTTGCTTTGCTTGTGGGAAACGTAGATAATAAATGTAATTGGGGAGATTAAAAAAAAAACTACCTACCTAGATAAATACGTTTGTTACTCTTTCACGTAAAAACTATTGAATGGACTTTAATGAAACTTTACAATAATATAACTTACATATCAGAATAGCACTCAGGCTGTAGCCGTATAAAGATATTTTGTGAATTGTCCAAAATATGATGTAAGTGTCCTACACAGACAAAGTCGCGGGCACCAGCTGGAAATTGTAGTAATTATTTTGTGGGCACCTCTACTACATCTAGTCTTCTTACACTTCAAAAAAAATGTTCGTATCACAGTTAACCTAGAACAGAAACTTGCAAAACATATTTTAAGAAACATACAATTCTTTCCCTGTCTTGGATATACATTTTAGAAACATGTAGATTTGTCAGAAAATATAATGTTTTATACATTTCGTGTACTTACCAATACAATATTATCTTAGACATAAAATTTCCTAAACAATATAAAACAAATAAAATATTCTTAAGGCTTTTAAAAGAAATGTTGGTACGTAAGTACTGTTACAGTATATAAAAATCAATATAAAAATTTTTATATGAGTAATGATAATAGTAGTAAAGAATTTTAATTCAATAAATTAATACAATTAATATAAATTATGATTGTAAGGTAATAATAATAATTATACATACATATTGTTTGTTCGCGTGACCGCTGTAATTTACAGTTACGTACTCTTTTGTTCTTTTGTTAGTTTGATTAACTAAAGTTCAAAGTAACAAATTTTATAATGAATGTAATCTGTCAAATTTTCTATTCGGAAATCGATAAGATGCACTAACTTACACAAAAATATAATTGAATACTTCTTGTGCTTCAAGTCAAATATTACCCTAGATTTTTTGCAATATGAAATTTGGGACTATCTGAAAGCGTTTTTGCATACCAATAAAGAGGGGTACGTATTTAGAGCAGGTGGAATTTCATTTACCCCCTACATGGGAGGGGCGAGGTCTTCGTCAATAAAGGCTGTGCACCACACGTGCCGTCGATACGGAAAATTCCGGCCGTTTCTTCGCTTACAGTCGAATATAGGCCTTCGTTGCAAACAGGACTAGGTGACTTTTGCGGTGCCATTCTCAGGGTCTTATACGAAAAGGGATCCTTTTCCCCCATCGTAAACACAGGGTTGTATTTTGTTGTAGAGTCACTGTGTTCCGAACGTACAGAATCGACATCTTGTTCAACTTTTCGAATATATCCAATAAATTATTATTTCATATTACATTAGTGTTGGCGGCATTCTTACATACATACATAGATATTATACACCTTATACCTGAATAGACCTACTCTATTTGATTCATTTTATTTATATCAATAGATGTAACGTAACTTTAAAATGAATAAATCTATGTAAAATAATTGATATTAATTAATTAATGATCATAAAATGCCACTTTTAAGTTTGTATGGATAATATTCCTCAAACATGTGTACAGGTATCAACCTAGATCTAAAATCGAATACCAGGTGAAAAAATCAAACGCAATGAAATGGTTCCAACATTCATGTGCTTAATTTGGTAAGCAATAATAACCAAACGTTTTACAATATAGGATAATTAATTATATAATGTGCACAAATAGTGTCATTTTCTATGAAAAAAAAAACTAGTTACCAAGCTCCAAATACATCCACAGCGATACAGAATAATAACCAAATAAGTTAGTGTTACGTATAAAAAAATTCTATAGTTATATTTAATTTTGGTGCCTATTTTGCACCTCTATTTTGCATCTTATTTATTTATCTTACTGTATTATATTTTATCGTTATTTTTTTAAAGTAATTAATAATTTGCAAGATACTGTTATAGAAAACATATTATAATTTTTAAATTAACAATCATATTAGAGAAACTGTATTACAAGTCCTCTTAGAGAACGTAACTTAGCATACAGTTTAAACGATTCATTGCAGGCGATTTAATCTTTGAACTATTACAGAGGCGATCGTTCCAGCAGCGGCCGGGCTTAGAGGCGGCGCCGGCTGTGGCGGTGGCGATGCGTATTATTTAAAAAAAATAAATCTTAATGAAATGGTGACTACCATAACGTTAACGCCTTGTGGATTAACGCTAATGCCTTTAAGCGCGATAGGCGGTTAATATTGTAAGAAAATCTCTGGGCATTTGCGTGATATTTCAGTTAATAGGTAGATATTTATGAAATATTTCACAATAAATTGATATCTATTGATACTGTTACAATTGGATTTCCTAATAAATATATTTAAAATAAAAATATTCTGCTTCATTTAATCAATAACAAGTTATCCGACTTTATGGATAACTAAATAACGAATATATATTTTTTATTTGGATTTTCGATCATAATTCGCTTTGAAATTAATTCTAGGTGAAAAATATGCGTGATGAAAAAATAATCAGAAGCTTATCAAAATAAAATATATATTTCATTTAAATAAGTTAATTTAGATTATTTGCTGTATTTGTTTTTTTGTCGAGGGTATTAAGTGAATATATTATGTACAGAAAAGATTTTTTATTATTTCCTCCATTCTTACAGATGTAGAGGAAGATAGTTAGGGTGGTTAGGCGTAAGTTAACCACGCTGATCAATTGCAAATGGGTCGACTTCACATACAAGTTTTAATTTCTTCGCAGGTTTATGCAATTTGCCTCACGATGGTCTTCCTAACCTTTGGACATACATATATTGTATGTGTTAGTCACATAAATGTAAATGAAAATAAAAAAGTATCTTTCCGATATGCTGACATGTAGCGCAGCAGTCACATCAATCTTTAAGTTTGTGCTATGAAAAGTATTTCTATTGTGAGTATCAAAACACCTTGTGTAATGACGAAACAGTGTAATGCCGTGGCCATTACTATACCAGGGTGTTTTTCGAATTTCACATGCGCGAGGATACTCCTAGAAAAAGGAAAATGGCATACAAGCTACAAAGAAATGCAATAGTTTATTTATTAACCAATTGGCATTGGGCCCACATAGTCCCTCGAACCCCTCAATGGGATACATACAGATCCGAGAAATGACAGTTTATGCCTTGTGAGAATCACTTTGGCATTGATCAGCATTCACACTGCTGTTGTAATTATTTATTGTCATTCACGGACCAGTGCGAAACCACACGCCACGGACGCTCCCATTTTAAATATTATTAATATAATTATGAAAACTTTAGTACCTACAAAACCATTAACGTTTTTTTTAATCGCAAGACATGTTTCAACTGTTAGTGAAATACCTTATACCTTTCACTGTATCTATGAAACTATTCATACTTAGCTGCGTAGCTACTTTGGGTACGTGCGGTTACGTGTTTATGAAAATAAAATGAGTTTATTTGTTTATTGGAAAACAACTGATTTCAACCATGTTGAACGCCCATTCAAGTTGTACATTCAACAACACGTCTAATTTGACACCAGCACTACGTAAACCGTCGCTATAATTTCTACATAGCAGTAGGCTAGTAGCAGGATTGTGGAGGAAGTTAGCGTACGTACGAACGGAAGAGCAACTCAGTCGGAAACATTTAATAATCGGGCGATGAGTGCGCACCCCTGGCGAGCTTAGCGCGTTCGGCGGCGGTCTGTTGATCCTGAATGTATTAATCCCCTTTGTTGGTCACCAGTGTTACTCGGTGTTACTCGGCTTCATTTTAGACGTCTGGAAAAAGTTTTCACTCCACCTTTATTTATGTTTCCGTGTCGTATGTCACTAATAAGCCGTTAAAAAAATAAGAGCTATTATGAAATTCGCTGAACAATACAATGTCGTTTAAAATACAAATGGTATAAATAAAAATAGGTGAATGTATGCCTTTAAGTTTATGTGAGCTAGCAGCTTGTTAAGATTGTTTAGCTTAATGTGCAGACTGTGTAGATTGTAAATGGTTACAGTTGCCTATAACCACCATGTGTAATTATCACCATAAACGAGTATAACCTCCACAATGTGAACCAACGGTGTAAAATATTTGAGGTGCAAAAAGGACTGTTAAACTCCTATTAGAAAAATAACATTTTCATTTTGTGTTTTTACAACCATAGTACTTATATGTTATCCACTTGTGACATTTGATCCGGTGGTTGACTTGCACTTATTACGCCTAATCACTCTAACTGCTTCCTTTTACATCTGCCAGAATAGAGGAAATAATTAGTCAAAAATCTTTTCTGTACATAATATTATTCACTTAATACCCTAAACAATAAAAAGCAATATTAGATCAAAATTAAAATTAATTAATTTTAATTAGATAGATATTTTATTTTGATAAACTTTTAATTATTTATTCATGTATATCTTACTTAGAAGTAATTTAAAATCCATAAATCCTGGATTATTATTCTTCAATAAATGATATTCAACAGTTTACTTGTTATTCAATAAATGATATTCAACAGAAAATATTTATTATTTATCAAATATATGTATTTGGAATCCCAATTCTAACAATATTAACACCATAAAATAACTTTCACAATAATGTGGTATACATTATTGTAAAAGTTATGACTATTAATTATTATTGTTATATTTAAAAATGTCTACGGGTCTTAAAATTGCCAAGAACAAACAAAAATTCTAGCGAATTCTTATGTAACATCCATTTACGCAGGTTTTTGACGACGAAACTGGACGTTGTTGATGAATGTGTTTACCTGTACAAATAATAACTAGGTAAATCTTAACTACCAAAACGTAGTTAATCGACGGTTACAACTCGGTTGGGCAGCAATCAGAAATTTATGCGGCTTATTCTTGACGCACCTACCGCAGTATGTTAAATCTTTGTTTCGTGTATGTTATACTCGTACCTCACTTATAATGAGCCTTATAAGGAGTCATAGTCAATCATAGGTGAAAAGTTGCGTCGTTTTTCTACGTGATTGAATCAGAAATAGTGAAATCTGCAAAAGTACCAAAGCCAACAGAAGAATTGTGAACTTTAAATGGTAGTGGGCAGGGCACATTGTTCGTTGGACTAACAGCCGTTGAGGCGAGAAGGTGTCTTGATTGGCAGGCATACTCTGGAAAAGCATGTGTACCTTCCACCAGTCCACTTGGTGAATCGACAATTTGCTAATGATCTTAGTAAGGAGTTAGATGGTAGTAGTGCAGTACCAATCGTTGTGAAGATCGTTATAGGAGGTCTATATTTAATAGTGAGCAATCGTGATCTATGATGATTGATACAATGTGGTTACCAAGTCAGCTGTTAGGTTTATTGCATAAGAATTTAAATGTTCATGAACTGGGATGACTCACGTGCTTGTTTACTTTTGCTATTTTGTTGTTGTCTTCTTTATTGTTACATCCTTATTTCACTAACTAAAATATGATTTCATTTGATTAGTTTATACTCTACTTTAAAACGTGAAACAGGTATATGAGATATATGTTCTTTAAAAACAGATAGAAAAAATAAGAGTACGTAAGCAAACTATTAGGGTGTTATGTACACTACTAATTTGGAGTGTGACTAATTATCAAGAACAGCTATTTGAATTTCATAAAAAGTTCTTTCGATTTTACCAAAATTCTGGGCGCATCCACTAGTAGTTCGTAATTCATAGCATTAAGATTGAGCTAAGAATTATTTCTTTGTGCTTGTTAGTTATTAACACGTCCGCACAATGCGCCACACAAATTCACTTTAAAACCTGTTGAGCTGAATAGATTTGGTATCGTGACTTATTTATTCATAGAAAATACAGTATTGATTTCTATAAGTAGTTATTTAGTTTCATGTATTTTAAATTTTCATTATATTCAACCTAATCGTAGATAATAGATATATTGCTGTCTAAAATTGCACTATTAAAGAATGGGAGATTGAGATTTTGTTTTAGTTCAGTTCTATGCGAAGATTTTTATATATCTGTCATATACATATAAGAGGTTAATCTGGTAAGGCGAGGTAATAGATCCGAGTATATTCGGTAACTCTGTGATATAACCGACCATACAAGTTTTCTTGCTATGAGGATTCTCAGCCACACACCGGTACGAGACAAAACAGAAAAAAACAATAATAGATAGCATGTCATAATAAGAAAGGTGAACTGGTTTTCTGTGTAGCTACCATAAGTTTACATTCGTTTGCAGGCGATTGTTTTTTTTATGGAAACTGTACAACGCCTCTAGTGGTACTGTATTTATACAAATTTTTCATATTGAATTGACATGACTTCTATAGTTATGTAGTAGTTATACATTAAATACTTATACGAAAACGATAACAAACGTAGGTAGCAAAGTCTAGCTCTGTATTATGTCGTCAATGTAAAAGCGTTAAAAAGATAGGCATCTTTAATGCGTAAAATGTCCGACAAAACAATCGTCACATCGTAACCCCAGTCCCAAACGCGATATCAATAGCTTATATCTGTGTGAAATTGATTCCCGCATTCGAAAGTTACTGCCAATTCATTGTGAACCTTATTTGTTTCGGCGGAAGAATGTTTGATTTGGCGCAAAAGGAGAGAGTGTATCAAAGGGCTATCGTTCCGGGAGAGCGTGCGCGCGACACGCGGCACGTTTAACTAAATTCTATTCTATTTTGCATTTGAGGCGCCGCTGTTGTCTGTAAAGAATGTTTGATGGGCGAATAGGCGAATTGCTTAAAACCAATTCTGCTACGAATGAGTTGGTTTCTTTTTATTTCGTTTTTATAACTAAGCATTGCAAAAAATAAGCCGAGTATATCCACATATATATGTGATATAACTATGCAGTTACACACAAGTTGACCATGAATTTTGAAACTTTACATTTTTTAAGGAGGGATAATTCATGTTGTCAATGCCTATAGCTTTTTATGATACTTTCCTATAAGGTCATTGGATTCTGAGAACCCATCCCATTGGGAATCCTTTTTCATGAAGCAGTTAGAGTAAAGATAGACAAGACTCTTGAGTCTTGTTTATTTACTCTTTAAATCTTAACTTTAGCTATAAAAGTTTAGTTACATTTGGGGTTAAACGGAAGTTCCCTCTCTATTTCATTTGTCATGCGCCCACATGAAAAAAAAAGATATCTTGCAGTAGCTGGACTTTTATCATTCATAATTTAAGTAATATATATATTACTTTTCTTGCGTCTGCGACAACCATCGGCAATGACTTATTTACAATCCTACAATTATTTCTTTCATTGTTATTTCTTTTCCGATGTTTTTAGAAAAATAATAACTTTATAATATTTGTTAGTAAACGCAACAAGTTGCCGATACTTCGAGTTTTAGCGTTTCGAAGTAAGCTAGATAATAACTTGAACTCGGATTATCAGCATTTTGTTTTATATCAGCATTTCATTAGCACAAGTTGTTTTAGTTCCACTCCATTGAAAGGAAAATTTGACCAACACTTACATATAAAAAGGACCTCGAAGTCACTTACTTATAAAAGGAATTTTAGTTACCACTATTTCTTATTTAGGCCTCGTTAAGACTTCGTTATAAAATAAATTACTATGGAGTCTCTAAAGCAAGTGTTGAAACTGAAATTTTAAGGCGGTGTTCAATAACCCTCCGTATGATGTGAAAACAAGAATAGCCCCTAATACCCAGCGATAAGTATGGGATGCTGTGTCGACAGCGACGAAGATTGGAACAGTATACCTGACTTCCTCTGACGGTACTCATGCCTTCCTCTTTCACTCTCCCCTATCAGTCGCCATTTCGACACTGACTCAACATATTAACATTTACACAGTCCATCCATATTTTGTTCGGTCTTCCTCTCTCTCTACACACAAATTCACGTTCATATTCATAATTTTCCTCATAACCATTATAGAAACTGACTTCAATACCATCCCATAAAATATAAAACTATAATAATTTGAGCAAAAATTAAAGGCTATCAGGGGAAAATGCATAGTCTTATAACACAAAGTTACTGATTTGCCTTCACACAGATTAAAAGTTTGATCAAATTGTCAAAATTACTCTTACGAAAAAAGATTATTATACTGTTAAGAAAATCAAAATCATTTATTCAGTCTAGGCTGTTACAAGCACTTGTGAAAGTCGAAAAGCTACGCTAAGGATTACTTAAATGTTAAGAATTAAAGTGAAACCTAGGCAGGTTTAATTTTAATAACTCAATGCTAAAACATTGCCAAATATTTTGACTTTAGTAAATAACATAATGAAACTATAGCTTATATAGATATAATGTGAACTTAAACTTTTAAAGGAAGTTAGGTTCAGCCATGTTTTCTATGCTATTTGAAGAATAAATATTTGATTTTGCATAATTACTTCTCATGCAAAAAATAATTTCAACAATCGGGGGCAGCGTTATTGATAACTTTAGGTTTGTATTAAATAATATATTTTCCATTTAATTTACTTATTCAATTATAATTATATTATCATAGTATTATTTAAATTTTGTTGAATATGTACAACCTTAGGAGAGAGACATACATAAGTGGCGTTGGGCGTCAATATATTCAATGTTAATCACGTAATGAACGCGGCATGGCGCATTTTTCGCTCCTTGTCGCTTCCTATGTATGTTCCGTATCTTACAGCGCATATTTTTCAGTCAAAAGTAATAACAAAATCCTATTAAATCGACTAGAATAAATCTATAAAAGAAACAGAATTTATAATGTTTTATTTCTTTATCCTACAAAGGTGGTAAGCGATCTTCATAACGTACAGATGCTTTGTTTGCCAGTAACATATCGCGCATTTTAAACGAAGTAATAAATAAGTAGTTTTAAAAACTAAAAATACACACTTTATTTTCCTAGAAAATTGCTTAAGAACATAACAAGCATACAAATTTGTTTTGGCTACTTGTCATTTTGTTTTAAATCTGAGATTTAAACATTTGGATTTCAATACCTTCGATCCTGAATGGTTCCGATGGATGGATGTTTTTTTTAACTCAGCCAAAAAATCACAACTTTTAATCCCTTTATACTTTTTATACCCTAGCACCGGCACTAATTATTCCTACACTTTTGAACTTGTTACTTTGAAACTTGTTACTTAGAGCTTACGGAGAATCTTCTTAATAAACTCGAGAGACTGGAGGACTTTTCAACATTTTATATAATCCAATATATCCTTATTAACTTCGCGAACGTTTCGAGTTTGCTCATATTTCTTGTGTTGTAGATCGCATCGTCGTACCCTTAAGTTTCCGTCTAAGGTTTTCCTATTAGTTTATTTCATAACTACTTTTTAGTTCATGCAGTTAAATTAAGGAATACACTTCTTCCTTCAATACGTAACTTTCTTTGCTTTTTTGTTGTTAATGAAAATTATAAGACCACTTCTCTATCTTTCCATAACTAATATATTTTTGTATTCTCTGATTAATTTCGTTATTAGTATTATTAGCATTATATGTTTATTTATTAGTACAAGCTACATCTACGTATTGCAATTTGTTCTACAACAGACAGTTTAGTAGAAAATTCTTTTAAAATTTTGCTACGTATTAACCTCCAACTTCTGATTAATGAATAAAGCAAGCTAATAACTTTGTATTTGTGACTTAGAATTTGACATGAAAATGCTAAATAAATGCATAATTATGAAAATACGGTAATAGAATATTTAACTCAGAATATTATTCGTAACTAATTTTCCAAAATACGATGAATATTATTTTTTTTTATATCAATAATATTTATTTATTTGCTTTATCAGCTCAGACGCTGAGAGAATGTATTTACACCCTGTTTATATAATCAGTCTGAGGCTATAGCTAAAAAGTACATTTATCTAAAGTTTTATATTCCTATAATACTTTCTGGAGTCTTCTGAGGAATTCTATTAGGATGAGTCCTTTTTGATCTATTCCTGTACATTAACATCATGGTTGGCGTAGCGGTAGAGTAATCGGCTACTGCGCTGCGGTTAGAGCTTGTTTCCCGCAAATATTTTATATAAGATATAGATAGATATTTTATATAGATATTTGTTCCATTGAGTGTATGTGCATGTGAAATTCTATGTTCGTAAGTTCACTTATTACACACGCTAAAATCCATAGTGTGCAGCAACTATTTTCTTTGAAATGCAAATATATGATCCGTACTGTATACTTCTATGACAAACACAATGTAAAAAAACGTTTAATACCTTTTACAATATCACGATTTGTCTTATCGGATCAATCGAAGTCTTTAACAGATTATACTCTTTTTCGAAAAAGGCAGCGAATGGAAATCTGTAAGAGCCCGAGCGCAATGTCAGTAAGCGGCGAAATTTTTGTTCGCTAATCGCCGGGTCAGCGGTTCCCAGATACAGTCCAAGTCAAAAGTTTTTAAGTTTAATTGAAAACGAATCACGTCTTGAACACTTACGTCTTTATCCTCTTTATATCCTAATATTTTTTCATTTTTGAAGTTTTTTACATGTGTTAAGTAGGTACTACTCGTATAATAAAATATAATATTCCCCCTTATACTCATTATTTTTTATATTACTCGTAGATATTGATAGCTTAACCTATCATTGTCTGTACAGACACGAATATACGTTATCATATAGATACTTTCAACTCTCATTTCCCTGACTTAGAAGAAAAAGAAAGAATAATACAAAAAATACGTTTATTAAATTATTTGGATTAATTGCATTTCTTGATGTCTTAAAATCGAAACAGAGAGATAAATATAAGTAATTTTTATTATTAGGGTGTATGCAAAACATTGAGAATAGATAAACAATGTGGACACCATTCGGATGGATTTGGGAAATATTTTCAAGATCACATCAAACTGTAAAATGCGTTTTTAACTCGTGACTTTTTTATCTACTTGACTTTATTATAATCTCGTTGTGGGATCGTAGTAATATTTATCTATATTTTCTGGAATTTAACTTCTCCTGACAAAATAAGATTTTTATATTGATATTAGTTGCAAATGAGGAAGTATCATTAATGAGCTTGGGGAAAATCCTCTTTTTAAAACTCCTTTGAACTCGGACGTTCTGAGTACTCAGGAAAAACCCCAGTTATGTTCATATAATGCTAATACAGACTAATATAAGTTACTACTGACTGACTAATATAAAATAATAAAAATAAAATTTTGAATTTACCCTTTGTATATAACATACATGTTATCATACATGACATATGTTGAAAGTCTGAAACCTTATACTTTTCTTAATCTTTTAGTTATTTTTCTATAAAATGAAAGGGAAAACTTTCAATTAACATCCCTAGTCAGCAGTTAATAGAACAGCTAGCTGTAGACGCTATGGCGCTTAATATATTGCTGCTTAGTATTCATCGTACGCTGATGTAGGGCTGTCGATACTATGTAATATTTATTTTCTATTGAAAAATATGTGACTTGAATTGTGTTAAAAAAAATTCTATAGAATCTTCATTTCCAATAGATAACAAACACAAAATATTTCGAAATAAAATATATATTGTGTGATATGTTAAAGAAATACATTACAATCATTGTAGATGAAAATTTATTATGTATTGTAAACACTTGTCAACGTTGAACGTGACTGTACGATCCGTTGTTCGCCTTTATCATGCTTTTATTTTATGATCAAATGCCGCTATGCTTTGAATGGAAAGCCTGACTGCTCACTGAAAAACGTAGAGTATTGCGTATGGCACAGCCAGTATTTGATTGTAATGTCCAAATAAATATATTGAGCTTTTGTGTTGCACAAGCCCAATATATTTATTATTGTATATGTTTTCTTGCATATAACGTGTAGTATCTGGCCACTATTTGTTTTTTCTAACATATCGATAAAATGTCTATAGTTACAGTGTATTTTGTTAATTAACAACAAAAATGTAAAGTCACTCAGTTATTTACACTGTCATATCCTTCAATTCGGAACATATTAATGAAAGTGCGATTGCCCTGAAGGAAGAATAGGTTAGACGTAAGTACCGAATCAAAGGACCCTGGTTTAGAGTCTCCTATATATACAGTACAAAGTACCTATATTAATATTATATAATACCTATATATTAATATTGTAACGATGTATGTTTATCTTAAAGTATGAAGATTTTTCAATGTCAATTTTGTGAAATTTGCGTATATGGTACGCTAGCGGAGATTTAAATTCAAAATCGCAGAATTTTTTTTTTGTTTTAAACTAAAATTGTATTCTAAACTCAATAATATTTTTGCTAATGTGAGTATCAAATCTTACATTTTTTTTAATGGTTAGCTTTCAACGTTGTTTTAATATTTAAAATCTTTTTAAAATATACTTTATATCGTAGTATCTCGGATAATGTTAACTCGTAAATGGGATTTAGAATATGCAACCATATAGGCTCTAGCAACACTATTCTATCCTCTTTCGTTATAAGCGAAAATAACACTTGGTAATAAAATAATTAATATTATTCGTGATCAACATAACAACCGTCTTGCAATTTTATGTTAAATTCATAAGTACAAAAGTAATTATTATTTCAAGGCATATTTAATTTTGTGCAATACATAATTCCAAAAGTTTAAGTTCCAAATTAATTAAGTAAAATCAATTCTTATCCGTTATTTTTTGTTCGTTTAGTTTTTTTAATTATGGTATAGGTTACTGTCTCTGCTTTCAGTTTGTTAAGTGTTGATTGTATTTTATATAATTTAACAGTAAAACTAAACAAGGAAGACCTAGGCGAACATATTTCGAACAAATCGAAAGTGTCCTCAAAAAAGGCCAGGTCAGAAGTACCCGCAATCGTCGAGCATGTATGAGGAATGTTATGAAAGTAGATGAAGCGAAAGAGATATGTAAAGACCGTAGCAAGTGGAAAGACGTAATCTCTGCCTACCCCCGTGGGAAAAAGGCGTGAGTGTATGTATGTATGTAGTAAAACTAGATCATAGGAACATATCGGAAATATTATAATTAATTTAAAATATGGCATCTTTTATTGTAACTTGTATTGTGTTTAAGTAGTTATTATGTTTATGTTTGGCCAATAACCATGAGGTTAATATAAATAATTAAAAAAAATAACTATATTGATGTTTATATAATTCTCCTTATCAAGCGTCGCGTATTCGGTAATAACATATATAATAACCCTTGAATTTATTAACGTTATGGTGATGTTAATAACAATTAAATAACAAGTTTTACAAGGCTCATACATATACTCCCCTAAGTTCAAAGTAGTGACAACAGCGACTAATAGTGTGTAATTAAACGACGTTGACATACAAGTAATATATTAGTTTAATTTACCTTTCGAAAAGGCAAAGTACAGTGCGCTGAGGATTTTATTATTAGGGCATTAAAGACTAACCCCTGCGGCGGCACCCTCCCGCGGCTCAAACAAAATTAAAGCCGGCAGGGACGATCTGTCACTATTGCTGCACGTGGGAACGGAGCTTGACATACAAATGATTTCGACTTACGAGATTAGACTAAGTAAGATATTCCGAACATTATGGTGATATAATTCCACACTCAGAATGGAACTGACCTAACTTAGAAATTCTCTTTCACAAATGAGTACTATTGTAATATGACTTCAAAGTGAGATGACTTCAAGGTGAGATTAAACAATATTTGTTCGTTTGTTTCCTCCTAACATTGCCTAGTGAATAAGTGGAAGAGAAAATAATTAGTACTTTCAGAAAAAATTCGTGAATTCACATCTCTCAGTAATATTAAGACACCAAATTGAAGATCGATCCTATCTAGTGGTCTTGTGGTACGAAAATAAAACTAATCTCTGTCAACCTTAGTAAGCCTACGTTGTTCCGGGTTCAAGTTCCGGTGGGCGCACTGTGTTTGTATGATGAATGCGAGCACTTATACCTTAGTCATGGTTGTATATAATGCAATATAAATTTCTATCAAAAATATTTATATATGTATGTTTATGCGTTATCCTAGATCCCATAACACAAACCTTGCAGAGCTTACTTTGTGCTAGGCTAAATGGTGTAAGTGTAGGAAATATTATTATATTTTATTACTTTAACTTATGTTGTAACAACCAGATTGATTTACCTTCGCTGCTTCCACAGTATTATGTCCTATGGATTGTTACTACGGGGATCAATTGCCATTATTGAGATTATTTTCCTCATATAGAATAATAGTGTTTTCTGCTGTCATTTTTGTACAAGGAAATTTATAATAAGTCGCAGAATTTTTTTTTCGAAGGTAGTCTATATCTATCACATCTAGTGAAATATTGTTTTTAGCTTTTTTTTTTTATTCTGTCAAAATGAGTGAATCTAATGAAGCAGCTCGAAACAAGGTGATGCTTTATGGTTGTGGTGATTGCAATTACATTGTTTGTTATGAACTTTTACCGCCAAGCAGAACCGGATCTCTATTATTAACAACTGATGAGGTTGCAAGAAGTTGAGAGAAAGTTAAAAAAAATATGGTTTTTCTACAAGACTAAGTAAAACTTTAACAGAAATAATTAAACAGTTTGTCTAGGAGACGTTAATTAATTCGTTATATTGTAAATTCATATTTCCACTACTTCGTCTTTACCGTTGACCGCTATAATGACCGCTTGGACAGGAAAACCAACCACGCAGCGCGGCCCCAAAAGAGTGCATATGCAACACACGACTTAGAAATCAAATTGTATTACGGACGATATTAATATAAATGCCTTGTGGACAACAAGGTACAACATTTTTACATTCGATTTATATAGATATAAATCTAGTACTGTACAATATTACGAGCAGCAATAAAAGTAACTACATAACTCTACAGCTTTTTCCGTCTCCGTAGCAAGGTGAGTGCCGTAGCGGAGCGGATCGCGTCGCGTCGTAGCGTTATGAAAGCATATTAAATTTCGTTATTGCATGGATCTCGTATAATTCAAATATCACGAGATTGTATCTCTCGAGATACACATGATGCGGATCCAATTTGTTTTTACCTGCCTAAACCCTCAAGGTAGGTAGAATAGATCATATCGCACTAATAATGCAATAGTGTATCAACTCAAAATCGAACATTTTTCAGAATCAACAAAAAACTTATTACTCACTTCATGTAATAGTTGCAAATTGAATAACTGTCACATAAGTTTTTTAGTTTATCCTTATTCTGTTTTTGCACTAATCGAACGACGGTCTTGATCACGCTTGAGGAATCAAATTTTGCGTGTGTTTATAGTATTATGTCAAGTACGACGTTTTGAGTTGATACACTATTGTATTATTAGTGCGATATGTCATTTATTTGCCTCGTTTATACCACATATTTTACTGCCACACTTAGTAAAGGTATACAGATACATACTCAGTAATATTATTTTAGATGAATTGTAATTTTAGATTTGAAACAGATGAACCAATATTAAAGTGGAATTAAATAAGTTACTTCCCCAAAGTACGCCAATTAATATTTATTTTTTCACTGTGTTTTAATATTACAAACAGATATTATGATCCAATTAGGGCTCCGTATTTCAGTCATGCTATTATTGGCATAAAGTACACGTAAAATAACTATGTATAATTACATAAAAATATTTTATTTATTTTAATGAAATAATTCTACTAATATAATGATTTTATGTGACAGTTTCAAACTGTCAGTTTCAGTGTTTGTGGAAATTATTGTTATTTTCAAAACTATAACAGATTTTTTTTAAATAGGTGCTTATTGATATTATATAATCATTTCAATAGAAAAAATATGTCAGTTATTTTCCTAACAAATGGAGCGCCTACATTTCTGTATAAAAATATGTGAATTCAACTGCTGCATCATGTATTTTCCCTATGCTTCCCGGATATACTATTTGTTGCCGTGATGTTATTTGCGTTGTACTATGCAATTTAACTTTGTTCGATGCTATTTTAGTAGCGTATCTCGCTGTTTATCTTGTGCTTGTGTATACGTTTGGTTTATGTCACACCTTTTTTAGTTAATTTTAATTAAGTAAATAAACGAAAGGTTTTTGTTAAAACTTGTCACGAAACAATATTTTATTGAATAGTTAAATAACTAAAAACGTAATATAGAAATCTTTTTTATTAAAGCACGAATAATACGAGTGTGATAACAAATTTTGATATAAGTACGACTTTAAATTGTCGTAAATTGATTTACTTTATTTTAAAATATTAACTATCGGTAAATAGTTTTCTCCTCTATTAAAACAGTGGTAACCGCAACTATAGAAAATAACAAAAAGAATATAATACTATTAACAATAGCGTAAGTGAGCGCGTGTGCATGTATTTGCGAATTTACTTCATAAGGTGATAATTAGTGTGATTTTATTTTAATAAAGTGAAAAACAGATCGAATGCAAGTAATTATCTGTATGTTAGATAATATAAATTATTTTTAAGTTACTTTACATTCAATATTCTATTCATATTGCTTGTAATAATTACGCAGAATATGCTTTCGCATTATTACTTTAAAGGCTTAATAAATTTTTCTTTATTATTAAAATAACTGTAGCAATCAAATATGAAAGGTTTACATTGATACCTTATTGATATTTACATACATACATACATACATACACTCACGCCTTTTTCCCACGGGGGTAGGCAGAGATTACGTCCTTCCACTTATTGATATTTGACGTCAAATATGAAAATTAATACAGCTGTTTCCTTAATATTCGTCTTTATGCAATACAAATAGGGCCGGCGTGTTTTCATATAATGTGCAAGCGTAATAACCGAACAGAAAAGTGCCTGTTTGCAGAGCTATCAAGCGTGACCAGTATTTGCCTCTTGGCCGTTTCATATCGCCAACTGGTCAAAATTGTGCCCGCAGTGCACAGCGGGCGGTGTGGGCGCGCTATCCACGTCCTTGCCGAAAAGATAAACAGAAATAACCAGCCATTTCGTAGATATTTCGCGAAATGGTGGCATGTGTTTTATTTGTATTTACTAGTTTTGTACTTTCTAATTTTATTTATTATATGTAATTAAATTGCGATAAGTATTGTTCTAAAATCCTCAACCAAGGACTTTTTGTAGCATTGTAGTTCTTATAGTTTCTTGAAAAAATTGCGGACAATCAGCGTTGTAACAATGAAAATATATTAAATACTAGCTGGCCCAACAGACGTTGTCCTGTCAAATGTCTCAAATGTCAAATGTCTCAAATGTCACGTTGTCTCACGTTGTCTCAAATGTTTTTAAATAAATAATTTAGCTGAAAAACAATATCTATATGACCGTATTGTGAATCTAAACCATTCTCAAGCCCCCTGGAATACACACAAAAAATTTCATCAAAATTGGTCCAGTCGTTTAGGAGGAGTTCAGTCACATACACACGCACACAAGAAATATATATATTAAGATAATAAAAACAAAAAAAAATATTTTAATAATATAAACCTTATAATAGTGTTATACAATTAGTATTTGTGAAATTTGTATTATTTCATAATTTTATTCTTAATTGTAGTCACAACATAAGTTGCATAAAGTTAATCGGTTGAATAATAAATACAGCGAGTAAGACTATATAATCGGGTGATAGTATTAGAACGTCAATCGATTCAGGCATGTTGCTTAGAAAAAATATATGTCGCTATTTTAACTATTCTAGAAAACAAATCACTTTTATTCTTATCTGCTATCTTGACTTACAATGGAAGATGCCTGAGTGAATTGATGTTGTTAGGGCCTAAGTTCACAATTTCTAAAAACTCTTTTATGCAATGGTTTCTACAGTAAATATTATTTTTGTTCAAAATAAATAACATAATTCATTTAATCAAGAAACGACAACTGCAGAACGTAGGCACCCCGCAAAGATCATTACACCGATTGGTTTTGCAATGCGTCTAGCACCGATTTCTCCGATTTTTATAAATGTGTTGGACAACCTTGTAGGCGGTCTGCCAAGGTTTCCTGTACGAACACGAGAGATTTGCCTGTCGATCGAGTACATACAAATCCTTTCCGTCCCAACAGCTGTCAGCTCTCGGGAAACTTCGTGCTTCGTCAGTTATAGGATTTCTATAAAATATTTACAAATTATAATGATTTGAAGAAATAACAAAAATTTCTGTTTAAGTCCGACGACTGACGTAACACGAAATTTACTAATATCCATTAAGAAAATAGACGTACTGTAGTCAATATTTAGGACACTTTACTTCAATTTACACTTAACTTGTGTAATTGATTATTTGGTATTTCGATTTTTGTATTTCATACAAATAAATAAAATCAAAGACAAAAACACAGCTTTATAGAGTTTGCCTAAAAACATTTAAAAATTTTAACGGAATATCACGTATTGCAACGCTGTCACGAAACTAACTTAATCCCGGTTTTGGCATATGCATATTTCAACTGTAGTTACTAAGCGGTAGAATGCTTTGAACTTGGCTATTGACACACCCATTCACAAGAGTAAATATAAGACGTCAACTTTGTCCTATTAAACTGCACTTCAACAACGAATATATGTTCAAAAAGTAATATATTATGAAATTAATAAAGTTTTACAAGTTTAAGCATGAAAAAGTAACTTTTGCTGTATATATACACAAAATCTGACATTTGTTTTTGTATCGTGCTTGGGCAGCATTGATTAAAGTTTCCAAAATGAACTTTATTGGATTTTCAGAATCATAAGACAAGTTTTCACGTTTAACAGGAGATAAAGGGGAGGAGTAACGTTTGTTTCATCGATGTTACCGACGAACTACTCAATAAGCTTGAGCAATTTCAAAATTAGGCAATCAGGTTCGTATTTGGTCTTCGCAAATACGATCACATTTCTGAATATCGATCAAAACTTTAATGGCTTCCGATTCGACAGAGACGTAGCTTCCATGTTCTTACCTTAATTTACAAAATCCTTAACAATCCTAAGTATCCCAACTACCTTCGTTCCTGATTCAACTGTCTCCCTCAGCCCTTATACCCAAAACGAGCATGTAAATAGAGTACTTAAACAGCCATGGTCCAACACGCGTTACTTAAAAAAATCCTTTACGATGTCAGCAACGAGGCTCTGGAACTAATTGCGCGCAAGTATTTGCCGCTGTTCATCCGTGGATGTTTTCAAGAGAGTACTTAAAGATCATTTACTTTCTACTCTCCCATAATCATAATGTGTTCATCATAAATGAGAAAATTTTAACATAATTAATTTTAACAATAGTGATTTCGTATATTATAGATATTATTACCACATTGAGATACGTTTTATTACCACAAGGACTTGCCAGAATTGCTGATTGATGTCTCCAGGATCTAAATAGACTAACAAAACTTGTTATTAAGATAGTTACTGCTTATAACTGAAATTGGAAAATCAAAAAATTCATTACAGACAATGCTACATCATCTACTTTAGTACTATTATCTATAAAATAAGTAAGAACAAAAAACTGCCACTTTACAAATCTTTTTGACAGGACGAAGTCTGTCGGGTCCGCTAGTAAGTTATATTTCTCTTTATTTTTCTTGTTAAAAAGCAATTTTAATTTATACTATGTACTGTATTAATTATTACTTTGTGACGAGGTTAGAAATCACTGTCCTAAAGCGCGTTTCATGAGCCGTCTACCTCTACATGATCACTATTAAATCAACTTCATGGTCACTGAAATAAACACGTACTGTACGTACACGTAAATACTAACATAACTCTAGAGGCATTATTATATGAAACTCACTGTAGTGCTTGCAGAGTTTTGCTGAGTAGTAACATTACAGTCGAGTCAATTTAATAGACCACATTTGACATTTCATTAAAATTCCTCAACTAACCTTGTAATGGCGGACATAAAATATTCAATATTTTTTTAGTTTTGAAATGCACAAAGGACCGTTGTTACAATGTTGCGTTCAGTGAAGTCCAAACGTTAGTGATGTTCCTCAAAAAATCGAATGAACGCAATGATTACTTGTGAAGTGATTTTTCACCATGAATTAAGTCATTTTTTTTTAATAAAACATGTTATTTTTTATTTTATAATTAAATACAATAATAACTTCATAAACAGATTTAAATTAATGTTAAAATTTTTTAAGGCAATTAAACTAGTAACATATATTATTACAGTACCTATAAAAAAGAGCGTATTCCCATTTAAAAGGCTGGCAACACGTCTGTTGTTGCGGCAGCGATAATCACTTACCATCAAGTGATCCATTTGCTGCTGCCCCCCTATTTTATAAAAAAAAAATTGGTTGTCTGTAGAACTCCGTCTACTGCCGATATTTGAACGTGACAACGTCTATTACATGGTATTTTTTTCTGGGTGCAATGAAATTATTTAAAATAAAGTAATGTATAACATTTATATTTTTATTTAATAGTTTGTTTAAATTTTCTGCTTCTGAAGTTATACATAAATTCATTATTATGAGTAATGTGCGTGGCTCCGTGTGGCGTCAGATTCGGCCGTTACGGTGTTTTCGAGAATGACTCCACGCCGTACCAATTTAATAGACGTTGTCACGTCAAAAAGTTCTTTTCCATAATAACTGTATTCGATCCGCATATGTTTGAAGTAAATATCGATTATTTCACCATAATCGGAGTGTTTAAGCAGGTCACCTCACTATGAACAAATGTCAAATGTGGCCTATTAAATTGACCCGACTACAGTCGGGTCAATTTAATAGGCCTAATCTGTGCTAACATAGATCTGCCTGATTAAAAATTAGAAACACAAATTACAAATTAGGATTTTAATGACAGTATTGTTCATTTTCATCTAGCCTTTATATTGAGAACTAGCTGTCTCCCGCGGTTTCACCCGCTGCCGATTTGCATTGTTTATATATTTCTATAGTAATCTAGTACTAAATATAGCCTATGCTACTCAGTGATAATGTAGCTTTCTAATGAAAAAAGAATTATTAAAATCGGTCCAGTACTTTTTGTGTTTATTCGTTACATACAAAAATACAAATCTTTCCTCTTTATAATATTACTGTAGATTGGTGTTTCTTAGTTGACTTTAAAACTGAAAAGATGAGTATGCGTTCGGAAAAAAATTACAATGAGTAATAAAATGATCAAAAGTTCATCATTCGATTATTTCGATCATCATTGAAAATTAAAATATAGGCGAAGTACTTATTATATAGTATATATTATACATAATTCACTAATTCCGAAACCACGTTCAATATAGGTATATAGCCAGTGGAACACAAAGATATTGCAGAACCGCACTATCGTTTACGCGAAAGTAAAAGCGTTATAAAGGCAAGCTGACTGAACAATTTTAAAACTTCTACAGAAGAGTGCCCGGGATTTTAGGAGCCAATATCTGTTGGGTGGGCGAGGTTACGTATTAGGGGAAAAATGGAGCAATTACCGACAGAATGTCTGCCTCTGCACAGTGAAGCCGCGCATTGGAACGCGCGCTCCGAATCGTTGGCAGTGTGCAGATGCCTCATCGAGAATAAAGGCTGACGTCTGTAGAGACGGAGGCGTTGCGGGCACGCAAACATTTGCGATTTTCATTTTGTATCGCATTTTAGTTGAAATAGGCTAAGAAATTAGTTGATGACGAGTTGATGTATTACTATTAGTAGGAAGTCACGGGGCATTAAAAAATACCACTATGCAATGTAAATAATATAGTTTTGTGTAGAGGAGCGCATGCTGATTTGATGAAAATAGTACGAGATTACTAAAAAATAATAAACAATTCACAAAGTATTTATTCGTATATACCAATAAAATATAAATTACATATGAATGCAATCCCTTATAATGAAACTGATATTATACATAATAAAGCTACATATACATACTAAAGTTATATGTATGTTATAATCATCAAGTTATATACTAAAGTTATAATGATTCTTAGGCATGTTGTTCGTCGCAATCACTAACTTGTCTTCAAACGATAGCAATATGCTAAAGTATACTATCACTGGTAAAGCTGAGAAAAACATCTTTCTAGACCGCTTTCTAGCTATAGATATTTATTTGCCGGTAGCATCTAGAATTCTCCATGACGTCAGCAGTGAGTAACTTTACACTATGTTATCAACACTTACGTATAATATAGTTTATATTTGTTGCTTAAAACTGTGTGAAAATATATATGGTAAAACAATTAAAAAGAATATTTCCTACGGATGAAATCGTAATTGACATCTAATCACAATTGAAATACGGACTGACTTCCATTAATCAAATAAGTACTACATATATCATTAGTCTTGCATTGAATAGTAAAGGTGTAATATTCCACCTAGTTAGCAAATAAGCACTGTAAAATCGTGTTCATATTTGGTATACTTGTTGAGTAATATTGATTTATTGTTTTAATATTTTAGAAATTTATTTCATAGGCTTTTTTTATTTGAAGTATTTTTTCGTTGAAGTATTTTTTCGTTGAAGTATTAGTTCGATTCGTTTTTGAAATCATTTCGATATCTAACGACGAAATGATTACGAATGTAATTGGTGTTACTTTGTCTCGCAAGTGGTTCGACTTGCAGGACGGACTATTTTTTATGTATTGGAGATGAACATTTGGGTAAGAGTCACACATAATTTTTATTTTTGTATGTCTTTATGTATATAAAGACATAGACATAGTGGATACTATGTAGATTAAAAAACAAGTTTTTTAGAGATTATGCCAGTGTCACTAATCACTGCGCTATACAGTTGCCAGTGATCGTCGTTAAACAATCAATCAACTTATTTGTCTTAATTACCTAAATGTATTTTTTCAGTAAAAGCACTTTTAACAAACATTCGGACGAGATAAAAGTAAAAGAAAATAGTCTTCATGTCACTAGCATAAAATATAAAATTCTACGCATATATTAAAATATATTCGCGTTCTAAGATACTCTTGTGAACGTAGCTTTAGTCAGCTTATTTGAAAAGATATTATAACTTGAAAGATGAACCTTTCGTTTGCTGATATTTTAGTATATTAATTTTTAGAATGCTAACGCAGTTTATTTTCCGATATAAGCGTGAGTGAATTTATTTGAATGAGAAGTGTCATAACTGGAATGCAATTACGAAACTTGTATTTTGTCAGTCAATAAATTATTGTTACATTAATTTTAAGTTACGGTAGTAACGTTGTAATTTGCAGAGTTATATACAGAAACCTATATATACCTACCGCAACACGCAAAGTTGCATAGCTTGGACAACGGAACGCGACATCCGCCAACTACCCCCGCAATGAGCACTAACACCTGTGCAGAAGAAGCTGTAGCAGTGATTTGGGGAACTCAGTGCCACTGACGGTTCGAAGAAGCACGCGCGGTGTTCCCGCGCGTCCTTCACAAAGAGAGAGATGGGACCCTCACGGGCCAGTATCGCCGAAGTCGCGTCGAAGCCACGCCATTCGGTAATCCCCGCCACTTCTGACGAAATGAAGAGCTGTTTTTTTTTTTTTCCCACGGGGGAGGGTAGTGAATCCTCATAGGGGGCGCGCCACCACAGTGGTCGCTATTGACAACCCCCTGGTGCTCGGACGACCTCGCACCGGATACCACCCGCAACCGGTCTACGGCGGATGGTTATGTTGGACTCCAGCAGAAGGCCAGCCTACCAACTAAACACTACCTACAGCCTTTGGTCGGGCGGAAGGCCTGGGACCCTATCGGCTTGAACTAACGCTCCCGCCCTCCAGAACGGGGCGGTGCACAGGTTATGAAGAGCTGGAACACGGCGGAGTTTTAAGTAGGTGCGAGCCCCACACTCCCCCTCCTCTCCTCCCCGGGAGGAGGAATAGTGCGCCGGGGTCCAACATCTTCCCCGGATAGGCATTTCCTCCGCCTCAAAAAAGAAATAAAACTGTTTAAATATTGTCTCCTTTCTATATATTGCATATAGCTGCAGATTTTACTAATTGTTCTTTAAGCATTTTTTCTATTTTTAAAGGTGACATGTGTCTAAATTGTAAATGGTAGTGATTCATTAGTTAATTTCGAACTTTTTATGTAAATTGTTTAATTACTATGTACGTATGAAATGTTAATCTGTAACATCAGTGTATTTTCACAGACCTTATTAATCATAAGATAGGTGAAAAGCTTATCTGTCGCTCACATTTCACGAAATTAGAGCCATGACATATCAGATCCAACATGTTCATCTTAAACGTGTTTCAAATTAATATATTTTACGAATAATATAATTAAGTTCGAAATGTCTGTTACAAGTTCTTTGGGTATTTTATGTCGTCCTATAGCAAATTATCGCGAATACTGTATTGAAATACACAAGCTAGCCCATCAAATGAATCCTAGTAAACTTCGCTATTTTGATTGTATTTAATAAACTATAAGCATTTAACTTGGTATAATGAGTAATTTTGAGTCCTTATTCTTAAAGCGTGGATTATCTTTTGGTAAAAATAAACTTATTACCATTAATAATACATACGTAGGTAATGCATTCAGGTGATAGACGACAAGTGATTCTGTTTGTTTGATTAATTTCATTAAAGTACATTGACTTCGACTGTTGTTTTTTATCAGTTTTAGTTGTATGAGTTTCAGTTTAATCGGTAAAGTTCATGGTACAGTTTCAGCTGATTCTACCGAAAACCAGGATTTTCCCAAAACTTCAGAGCCCCCAAGCGGCGATTTTTGTCGTTAACTTTTTCTAAAACTTCTATATTCGTGATCAGCTCGTCAAGGAGAACAATACTATCGAAAATTTGGAGCCGATCGCCGCTCACCAAACTGCCATATAAACTGTGCCATATACTTTTAATACATTTCATAACAATGCTGATTTGAATTTGTTACGTTAGAAACCGTATTTACATCCGATACATATCATGTTTATTGAATAATATCAAACAATTTTCATCGAAATAGTGCAGGTTCCGCTTAGCAAAATATGTAGCATATTGGCTATTGTAAAACAGTTTTCATGAATACGTTCAGAGCAAGCGCTGCATAACGCAAAATTCAACATCAATATTGAATGCGGGGATCTGAAACAATTTTCATCCAAAACATTATGTTGTGTTACCACTATGATTAAACTTATTTTTTATTTAACCATAAACAATTTTGATTTTAATTAACTGTATTTATGTCTATATATTATAAGTTAACACGTGGAAGTTAACTTTAAATGTACGTAATACACACAATGATTTGTGATTGTTTCTGAATTTTCTTAATAATTTGAATACTTGTTGAATGCAACTTTTACTAATCACTTGGATAATATTTATTTTATTTTAAAATAATTTAAATTCTTATCCTGAGATAATTTACGAGAAAACAACAAATACTGTGGAGTTTATGAAAAGACTGAAATGAAACAAACAAATATTACGTTAATCGAACTTAACTACAGCTTAGGTTCGGTTTTCGCTTTTTCAACAAAGCTGAGCAATTTCTTCCCCGCATACCGCGCGGCGCCTAGTACATCATCGGTGTAAAAGCACCCTTAAGCACTCGCTGCAAACTATTACCAGCTTTACGCTCTGATATAAAAGCAATTAGGTTTGTAGTTCAAGCTCCGCTGAGAATTCGATTGCTTAGAGTCAATAGGTATGTGGATCGTTTCCACTTTCTGTTTGTTAATACCAGTTTGTAATTGCGCCATGTTCTGTTGGCGGATTCGTTTAATCTGTTGTGGTTAAACTTTTTATCGAGAGATTCATAATATAATACAATGTAATATTTAATTCAGGAATTAATTGTTAGCATGATCTCCAGATCTGGTATGATAAGCTATTTAATTACATATTATACTGACAAATATTTTATGCGGTTTCTATTTCTATAAGTAATATTGAACAGTGAGTGATAATTCTAGAGTTTCGGTTACGTTGTAGTCTCGACATTCAAAATCAAAATTAATTTTATTCAAATATGACTTTATAGCAAGCTCTTTTGTATCATCCAAATATTTTTTCCTAGCATCCATTCAGGACGTATTTTTTAGTTGATAAGAAGAATGGACATGTAGACCACGACATGTCCTAAGCGACCCCCCTAATCAATTAACGCAGGACCTTCTAGACCTGCAAGCGGCGGCGTCTGAGCCGTCGCCTCCTTTGTCTCCCCCTATTCGGCAGCCTTCTGCTTAGCCACGTGTAGGTTCCCGTTAATACTGGCCGGTCCCACTTTGGTGAACCGTGCCTACTTCTAGCGCTTATGCCCTCCCCATGGGGCAGTGCTAACCGTGCCTCTCCTGAGGTGCGGCTCTCATCAATAAAGCCAGTAGGGTCATTAGGACCAAAGGCTTAGGCTGAGTTTAGTCGGTAGGTCTGGTGGGTCGAGCCGCCTCGACAGCACCAGGAGTCCGACATAATCAACGCATCCCTGCTTGCCTGTTGCGTTGGTATCCATGACGGACTCTCAGCCTCCTTTCCTGAGGAAAAAAAGGGCGCAAGAAACTTATCAGCTTTATCAAAAATAATAACAACAGGTACAATAAATTATGTCGTTACATACAACGTACATATATGGTTACAATTTATACGGGAAAACAAATATTTACACTTTAAAATGTAATGTCTCCAAATCAACACCAATCATTGGTGATTGGTGAAGCATTGACTTTGTAATAGCCCTTACTCATTAACGTCTTTTTAACATATACCTTAAACTTATGAAAAGGAAAACCTCTAGTTTCTTAATATTTTTTGTTTAAATTATGCATTTGAAAATTAGTGTGAAATGTTTTACAATTTTTATACACATAAATCAAATTGTCATAAATATATTGGCCTGCTAAAGTCATTATATTAATCTCTTGCTCGTAAATGTTATTTCCTGGTAAATGATCGGTTACCTGATTACATATAATTTTTTCTAATATTTTGCTAAGTGCTGGTAGAATGGAAATCGGTCGATAATTGACAGGATCATTTGTATTTCTTGATTTAAATAATGGAATTAACGTGCTATTTTTCATAATGTAAGGAAAAACACCTTCATCAACACATAAATTGAATATGAACGCGAGTTGCGCAGCAAGGTCCTGTACTATGGATTTAAATATATGAGTCGAAATACCATATAAGTTTTTTTATACTAATCGAACGGAATGTTTTCAATATAGTATTAGCATCAATGCGACAAAATTAAAAAAAACCTTGTTGCACTTCTTTACATTCTGCCCCAACAGGACTAAGACTTCGTTTGGGCAAGAGTTGAGACTTCTTGTAGTTTCTATAGGTATATGAGAAAAAAGTGCTCAAATGTTGTTTATTATTGACTATAATGAGAGAGAATCTACAGATTTTAACTGTTTACCGGTTTCCTGGTCAATAATGTTACAGGTGGTTTTTATTTTATTCATTGATGAACAAATTTTGTGACTAATAAACATAGATTTAGCGCACAGACATACTTTCTTATATATTTTAGAATAATTTCTAACATAAGTTATAAATGCGGGGTCATTAGAAGTTACTTTTTGAGCGTATAGGTCATATAGTCTCGTAAAGCTTTTGTATATGCCTGGAGTAGCCCAGTCACAAAATTACTTTCTCCCGTTTTTTAATATTATAAATGTCTAATATTATTCTTTAAATATACCATTACATCATTTTTTATTATATTAAATAAATTATTGTATAGATTAATGGCTTTTAATCCTTCAGTAAACAAATTTGCAGTCTGATTAATAATATTGCTTCACGTGCCACGTTTTGTGATAGGTCTACAAGTATTCTCACGCTTATAGCAAACATGATGGTGCTCAAATGATGTCCGTTGCCCGCTATGATCAGAGTTAATACAATTTATGATAAGCTTGTCATGTACATTAAAGTTAGAAAAAATGTTGTCTAAACAAGTAGCAGATGTAAGTGTAATTCGACTGGCTTCTTGAAATGCATACTTTAAATTAAAAGATTTCAATAAATTAATAAACCGACTAGACAAAGACTATCCTCTAAAATATTAATATTGAAATCCCCACAGACAACATTTTTTTTTTATTTTTCCTCCATTACTATTCTATGGGCATCTTCCAAAGCAGACTCTAATTCTGAATAATTTCCAGAAAGAGGTCTATATACACACTTAATAATCAAACTATCAAGCTCCACACAAGTTATTTCAATGATTCGTTCGATTGAGAGTGAAACTATGTTTTTCCTATCCTTACGTTACAAATTGTAATGTAAAATTATCATATATCTAACTCTGATAGCTGATTTTCTAGTGAACGAACTCACTATAATGTAACTATCTAAGCTCATCAACAATTTATCATTTTTAGTCAATGCTTAGTGATACAAATTGCGTTTATACATTCAGAGTTTAAAAATAAGTTTAATTCTAGGTCTTTACGAGTACCAGAAAAGCCTTGAATATTTTGGTGGACCAGTCGAAAAAGTTTTGGCTTATCTGTGGTCCAGCAAAAGGCTACCTCTATTGTCATATAACTTAATTTAAATTACTTGGAACTTGTTCCAAGACGTTTGATTGCTCAATAGAAGAATTGTCATTGACGTGCCATATATCAACATGCTTATTTCATTTATCTGCTTAATCCTTCGGCGAATTTAAACTTAATCAATGACCAATCTATGTAGATACTCAAAAGTGTACAAAACACTAATCGACAAACAATGGTCTAACATGGCTGACTAAAGTCGATTCAACCCACCGTAATTAGAGTAGGCTCTTGCCTTTCAACTTATTAACTTTTCACAGCTTATATTATACGTACCTTTGTATAATATAAGCTGGGATGATGTTGACGATGAAGGAAATTTAGTACATAAAAAAAATTATTTAAAATTAGAACTTGTTCAAACAATATAATACAAATAATTTTGTATTTGTAATATCTGTGAAAGCTGTTATGATTTTTAAGATATTATTTACTCAAAAAAGTACTGCGTAATTTTTGTCTAAGGTTTGCTTACTCAAACACACTGAATATAAAATCTAAGATACTGTGTGATGACCAGAAGAGTCAACAGTACAAACTTTAAATAAAGTTTTTTGCACAAGCAACTGATACCAGAGATTCTTTCCCGGGAAATTAGTCCGAGAGGCCCGGGTTTTCCGGGAAAAATGCAATAAGCTGCCAGTTTGTTTTCTTGAGGCGCGTGGCCGTGGCAATATCGAAGTCAACCCTACGGGTCCAATATACCGCAACCGCTATAGGCACGTTGACGATCGCACATGTACCTATGTAGGGTTGCTATCCATACTTAATTATGAAGTAAATTAATTGGGGTCTTTATATTCAAATTTTTAGTTAGAGCGATAAAACAATTTATATTTTTCTAAAAATATTGTATAAAAAATATATAAAAAAGGAACATTGACAAGCTGAACGATATTAATAATTTCTGAATGATAATCTAATGATTAAAGTAATTAAAAATTAGTAGTTAATCCAAAATTTTATAGGATTTATTACTTATTGGCAGTTACAATATTATAATGAAATGAAATAAATTGTGCAAAATTATGAGAGATTTTTATTTACATCTTCATTATTCATTTTGACAACAAAAGTGGCAACCCTGTGTTTGTGTCTGGGTACGGCGATAAACTAAACTTCAAGACGAAGTATGCTTCTTCCTAACAAATTCTATTTCGTTTAAAATAAAAACGGAAATTCTTTCTCATTTTTGCGTGGGGTCATTAAAAGAGAGTAAAATGAAGAAAATTGTATTATTGTTTTTTTGTATTATATTTTTTTTAAAAACTATGTACTTAACTTTCTCTGCTCTTTCTATGTATCTTACATACATAGTTCATGTAATCGCTTCTATACTTATTTGTGCTACATCGCTTATTATTATTATGGTGCCGTGAACGGCGTGAGCGGCGACCATGCGACAGTTTTTATTTACATTCAATTACATTTATAAATTTGTAATATTCGAACGGAATATTCAAATTGAATAATGCGAGAAGTTATATAATGGTATTGAAATATGAAGTAATTTATTTTGATAAGAATTAATTCCAAAGTATAAATAAAAGAGCCATTATAGATAGTTATTTATGTATATTTTATTAAAATGAAAAAAACACTTATTGTCACTTAATAATAGTTATACATCTATTATTAAGTGACAATACTTTACTATTCTATTCTGCAAAGATGTAGTATATTATTTTGTTATATAAACAATAGTTTTCGCAGCACATGAGATGTAAGAAAGTTTTTTGGTAATGTTTTCACATCATAGGTTATATTATTGAAGTATGGATCACGTAACTTTTTTGAAAATGTAATATAGTATATATTCATTAAAGATAGAGTAGCTTCTCAACAATGAAAGAATTTCTTAAATCAGTCAAGTAGTTTCGAAGCCTATTCAATATAAACAAACAAAAAGCAATCAAATCTTTCCTCTTTATATAGAAGGGTAGATAACAGTTGTGTATGAACAAACTTCCTTCTAATAGGTTAATTATAAAATTATTGTTTTTCACCATAGAATTAAAGTAATATAGTACGTAATATAGTAGCTATTCTTAGTAAGTATTTTAAACGCTGCTGAACTTGAGGACCTTTCCCAAAATAATGATGTCGAAAGAAAAAGAGTTAAATGTCCATATTAATCTATAATTTTATACTTTTGTTAATTTGACTAACTTTCTATTGTGGCATGTTGACATGTTGCGATTCATCCGATACAACATAAAGTTTAGGCACAATCCGAGATATCAGTCGAAAATATTCCTCAAAAGATATTTACTACATAGCAATTTTAGTACCTATTATTTACCTATATTAAAATTCGACCCTCAACAGATCACCAA
The DNA here is from genome assembly GCA_036419045.1 of Scirpophaga incertulas. Lineage (NCBI taxonomy): Eukaryota > Metazoa > Arthropoda > Insecta > Lepidoptera > Crambidae > Scirpophaga > Scirpophaga incertulas. The sequence goes on along the minus strand of CM071626.1, from coordinate 9,913,856 downwards.
AAGCTAAAATTGCTATGCAGGCTCGGTAAAGAACACCTTCTTCACCCTATTTTCCATACACATGTTTAATCTTAATTTACTATATGTTTGTCATTGTTTGTAAATATTGAAATCAGTTTAAATAATAAACATATTTATTTCTGTTGGAAAGGTTCCGGTAGCAGTTGTTTGTTTCAATAAATCTATTATTAATGCAATATATAACACAAAAAGAAATAATGACAAATTATTTTGCTGTTTTAACATCAACTAAATATTAATGTTGTTTTAATTGCCAAAACAGAAATTAAATAAATAATAGCGAAAAATTGTAAAAATGAAGAAAATCATAATTATTAGCATACATTTTTGAATATCGGCATTTTATAACATGTCTCTCAAAACTCGCGTCTCTCTAGTCATAAAATTATAAATAGTGATAAAACTTGTTATTAATTTTATTGAACACGGACTCGAATCTCTTATAATATTCAGCAGAGTGTGGATAATAGAGATAGATGGAATAGTTTGCAGAAATAAATTCTTCTTCTTTTGGGTTTGATGGCGGTGCCCATTGCCCATAGGATTTCGCCAACCTCGAGTTTTTTTGCTTAGAATACTTTTTTTAATTAAAGTATGCGCGACTCATGTTATTATCCAGGCCGTGAAAGTACAAGTGAATGCAAAATTAAAATTAAACAAGACAAATAAAAAACAATATACCCTGTTCGCTGTCTATAAAGAAATATATAAAAAAGTTAAAGAGCGGAAACCAAATCAGAGAATAAAAAGATACCAATTAAAGTTTATTACGATTGTAGAATAAATAATGCCAAGAATATTGATGAAGGGTGAATTAACATAAGAAAGAAGAGAGTTAAATTGACACGGCTTAGGGATATAAGGGGGAATGACATCATACAAAGAATATGAATATTTTGTACAATCGAAGAATATATGATTAGCCGAACCTTCGTCCAAACCACACTCACAGAAATAAATTTAATACAATTATACACAACTGACAGTCAACAACATTAATACAATTATACACAACTGACAGTCAACAACATATACGTAACGTAGTAACCAATTTGACTTAGATCATAGAGTCAGTAAACACCAACAGAATCCTGCACAGGTCGAAAATTTTTCTTACCAAGCTTATTCTTATTTAGTATTACTTATTTATATTAACACATTTTTGAGTAACTTAATTACTAATTGTATTTTTTTGAAACTACGTATTACATCGATATATCTTAACAAAAACTCAAATTGTTTTATATTCATAAATATTTCGCTGTTTCGCTGGAAGGACGATAAGTATTTTGCGATGTGGAATTAATTTTCATTCTCGTTTCGTTTAGTGGAAAACAACCACTTCGCCTGTGCCTTCGCAAGTAGCTGAGTGTAAAGAAGAAACCTTTGTCTGTGGAAATGCCCGTTCAAAGGAATCTTAACAGGGAGTATTAATTAAGTTCTAGTATTCCTTAAATAAGACGCCATCTCATGAATCATGAAAGACCACATATTTTATTCTTTGTTGAATATAACGACATTAAATTCTAAATACAGCTAAAACTTACATCAATTTCTCGATAACTAACTAAACATGCGAAATATTTAATTTTTATACTTGACATTGATATAATAATTTTGATTAATGTGGCAAAGAATATTAATCCAAATTCATCTATTGGCCAGTTTATCAATTCAGTACAAATAGAATGCGCACAGTCAGGGCGCGTGTGCTACAAGTGAGTCAAGTTCCCATGTAAGAAGCCATTGTTACAGATTTCGCATTTACAAATAAAGGGTCGCAGTTCCGCGTGATATATCAAACAATGATTATTAACGTTGGTAGAAGCGACTGATAATTCTAAAGTTTACTTGCACTATTTTCAATTAATACGTCAATATTAATAATTAAGATTCATAATAATATTTGAACCGGCCGAATATTAGTTGTAATTGTGGCAGTTTTATTCAAGTTTAATTTGTTTTATCGACTATAATTGGGTAGACGACAATTTTTTAAATTCTATATAAAATAAGAGTATTCTTTTGAGTGAGAAATATTGTAGAACCAACAGTACACCTGCACTTTAGAGTATGCTTGCTTATACATACTCTAAGACCTGCACCTATTACTTTTGAAGATACATCGACATGTTTGCGGCGCTGTCGCGGGTCGCTCAAAAACTTCCATACTAAAACCACTGCAATTGTGACGTCATAACTATGTACACTCGCCTAATTTATATGAGCGTATAAACAAATTTTAAAATAACTTTGTTATTTGTACGTTTATAGGTATACTTTCTATATAAAAAAATATTACATTTAATGTGAGAATGTTAGAAATGTGTTCGTTTCATTACAATTACGTAAATAATAACTGCATTTTTTTTAGAAATCTAAAAACAATATAAAATAATAATTCAACTGAAATTTATATATTGACATACTTTCGTGAGATATAAATTGCTCAAATCAGATAATTATAGTATAAAAGCGGCCATAATCAGTTGTAGTCGTCTACCCTATTGTATGATTTGTGGAGATAAGGCAAATATAATTATTAGGATAAAAATTAATCCTTTATTTATATATTATAAATATTATTCTAACAAGCTTTTTTTAAAGAAGTGCTGTCATTTAAATGCTATTTTTAATTTAAAAGAAATATGTAGTAACGTAGGCATAATATTCTGTAATGGAGTGTCTGGGTAAACTATTCTGGCACAGGTGATGTTCGTTCTCCCTGCAACGCGCACGCTTGCGCCACGCGTGGGAACGTACGCGCTCGACGCGCCTCGATAGATAATATCTATATTGCCACTTGTCGGACATTGTCGATTCGCTATCTACGAACTCTAACGCTTTGAACGGAGTTAATGAGTCGACTAAGCGATCTCTCTTTCGTTTGGGGTGCTAATTGGCGTATTTGATAGCTCTATTCATAGCTCGCGGTCTCTTTCATGGATAGGTGAAAATCCATGTTCCATCAAAACGCGCACTTTTGAAACTAGTATTATTAGCAATAAGTGAAATTTATATTTGTGTGTACTAGTTCTAGTGTTATTAGATTTGGAATTTAATACTTTAGTCAACATACTTATGAATTAAGAGATAAATACCTAGTGCTATCGCAACTTCATTAAAATTAATTTGACAAAACTTTGACATTCTCCCAGATAATCTATGGGCATGAACATCTGTCAAAGCGCAATAATTTTTTTGTGCAGACTTTATATATATATATATATATATATATATATATATATATATATATATATATATATATATATATATATATATATATATATATATATATATAATATATATATATATATATATATATATATATATATATATATATATATATATATATATATATATATATATATACTAATAATGTATTAAAAATTAATTTAAAAATTAAAATTGTGTTTTAATAATTTGGCTAATAATGTTTTAAAAATATATCCTGCTGCTGAATACGAGTTTACTGCGATATATATTAATGTATTATGAGAAATATTTGTTACGTTGCTTTTTCGGATCGTAATATAGATTTAATTTCTTTAAAGAATATTGAAGTTTTGTGACGATTTTCAAACTAGAAAATGGGTAGATATAAGAGATAACAAAACATTACGAAATTTCAAAAAATCATATATCCACGAGTTGTGGACATTTCACAAAAGCCAATGTAGTGAAATCACATTTCCGGCACACTACTATGAATTTAATTTGACAAATTCTTTCATAAATTCTCTGATCCGGGAAGTCCGGAGTTAGACCCATGTATCTGTTTATAGCTGAAGACAGACATTGTGAAGCAACCTGCATTCATCTGCGAAGCCAGCGTAGATATAGTTACCCTAACTTAGTGGTATAATCTGTGACGATGATGATTATGTCAATATAATCTGCTAGTTGAATAATAATAGTTAATCTGCACGAAGATTTGACGGTCGATGGGGCAAAAAGGTTATTGAGTGGAGACCACGTACCACCAAGCGCAGTGTGGGACGGCCACCTACCAGATGGACCGACGACCTAGTAAAAATCGCTGAGTCTCGTTGGATGCAGGTGGCGATGGACCGGTCGCGCTGGAAATCGATTGGAGAGGCCTATGTCCAGCAGTGGACGGCGATAGGCTGAGATGATGATGATGATGAATCTGCTAGTTTCCGAAAGAGAATAATAGTCCGGTGATTTTGCTTTACAGCTTGCTAGCAGTAAATAGCATCGTGCGGTTCTCTTGTAGCACTGTACAAGGTCTGTTTGCATTGGGGGAGATACCGAGCTATCGACTGTAGTCTGTCTGTTTATACATGTATTTATGCAGGTGCTCTCGGGAAATTGTTTGTGGGTAACAGGTGATTAACACGTGAATGTTTGTTTTGGTGCTGGATTGGATTTAGTGATTCGGTGACAAACTAATGTATTTATAATTTTTATTTCTATATCATTATCAGGTATGATTGATTTATCGTCAAGTAAATAGATCTAATATCTTCTATGACTTATTATTTTAAGCTAGTTAGTTTTCTGATAATGTTGCTTAGGTCCCTTTTATGATCAACAAAAAATAAAATCAACATTGTTGTAGAGATACATGGAGGCGGTATATGTCTAGTAAGCGAGTTTCATATGAAATTTACGAATGAATGATGGGATATAAGCTAAACCTGTCTTGTCGTATAATGTTTGATTGAATCCCATATCAGTTAAAAATTCATGATAGTGATCAAAGCAACTGACAATAATAATATTCTGAAATTAAAAAATAAGCGTTAGTGATAAAATTATAGTAATATGTAGCAGAAGTAGTAAGTTAAGTAAATTATTTTTTATACATTACAATAATTAGATTAGAGACAGATGTTCATATGAAGAGCATATAGCGTTACTCAGTCGATTAAGTTGGTAGTAAAAAATATTGCGAATGTATTTCGAAATAAAATCAGTAAATCAATCAGTGATCTGTTATCACAAACAACAACCAGAGTTCCTACGAAATCATCGTGACAAGTCCACAAGAAAAATATTGTTTTTCCCACAAACCTTACGGGCCCTGTTTACTGCCAACAATGGTCTACATCCCACTGGCAATAAAACTGGTGCAGTGCAAACACGAAGCTTAGGCGGGCGTTAGCCTTATCAATCGCGCGTTTGACGTTTAGTGGTGCGCGCCGCCCGTGCCAGCTTTGTGGAGCGTGCGCCCGCCGGCGCCACGTGGCGACGCCCGCTTGTCGCGGTAGCCACACTGTGCTTTTTCGCGGACAAAACTGTTTCAATACTTAAACAGTTCAACTTTGTTTGTTTGCATACTTAAGACTAAGTAACCGGTGCTCTTGCTTCTAATATTAGGTTAGCTAATATATGAATGTTAATCAAAATATAAAAACTGAAGTTAATCAATGTTCTGCCATATTCTAACATACCTAGGACAAAATTAATAAAAATGGAAATAAAATGGTGGCATTGATTAGCTAAAGTAGGCGAATTATATTGTATAAATTCAGAGATACAAATGTTCAAACATTAACATATATATTTGTATTTCTGAACATTTATATCTCTGTATAGCTGTATAGCGTAACAAGAGAATATATCACGTGCATGATTGATTTAGACTATATATATATATATAATTTTATATATATATATATATAAACCCCAAAATAAATATACTATATAATAATAAAAAATACCCGTGTAAAATTGTATAATGAAGAATCTAGTCATTATAATCGATATGAATCAACATTACGTCCTAATACATGTATTTCGTCATGCATGTACCTTAGACCTCCCGATTAACACAAAAGGAAATTACTATGTTGTGCTTAAAATTTATGTAAAAGTATTTAAAGTAAAAGTACAATATATCAAGTGTTTATGCTCAATATCGGAAGTTTACAAAATTTACACTTTACAAAATCCACGCTAATGTGAAATTCCTGGTTACCATAATATTCGCAGCCCCAAGTATTAGAGACACATCCCGCACACTGAGTAAATAATAGTTAAAATTCTGTCTACGCCAATGGCAATAAAGTTCAAATCTATGTGATAACGAACTTTTTAATAATGTAACATGTAATTGCTGATGATATTAATATCTTCGTTTAGAGTTCAAAACGGCGTGACTTAATTGAAGAATTTACAATAAGACACTTTAAATTTATTGTAATAGACGTATTTTTAAAATACTTATGTTTATAATATATTTAATTGAATAAATGAATAATAATAATTATACATAGATGTATCGGAAGGAAGAATGATGGAAAGACAGTGAGCTGTACGAATGGTTTTATTATGCCTTAAAGGGCACTGATGTAGACCGGAAAAACCTGATAACAAAACTATAGTAATTATATCCTAAAGGACCTAAAGGAAGGTACGGTCAACATCTGTGGGGACATGTCGCCGTCTTGGAATGTCACTCAAGTATATTTGTTGATGGAGTTGGAACTAGTCTGTCTTCGCGGACATGACTATTTTTAGACCTATATCCATATTACCTACTTTCAGCAAAATCTTCGAGAAAGTTATTTACAATCAACTAATAGGTCACTTGAGAACAAACGGACTCATGCATGAAAGCCAATTCGGCTTTACCAAAGGTAGATCCACTACCGATGCCGGAACTGCACTTATGAAACATATTTTTGACGCATGGGAGGGCAAGCGAGATGTAATTGGAGTGTTTTGCGACTTTTCCAAAGCGTTTGACTGTGTGAGTCATGAAATGCTTTTAAGTAAACTTGGACATTATGGTGTCTCAGATGGAGCTGTTAGCCTTTTAAAATCTTATTTATCAGACAGATTGCAGAAAGTCGTTATTAAAAGATCAGAATCTGCTAGCTCGCCTATAACGATGGGGTTTCCCCAGGGATCAATATTAGGTCCTCTACTGTTTCTAATATATATAAATGACCTTCCTTACTACATTACAGAATCGTGTGAGACAGTATTGTTTGCAGATGATACTTCTTTACTATTCAAAGTTGATAGACAAAAGGAATGTTATGACGATGTAAATAGTGCTCTCTCGAGAGTTCTGTATTGGTTCACAACTAATAATATGTCTTTAAATTCTAAGAAAACAAAATGTATCAAATTCTCTTTGCCCAATGTAAGGCAGGTTGATACTCGTTTAAATATGAATGGTGATGTCATTGACTTGGTAATAATACTAAATTCTTAGGCATTACGTTAGATTCACGACTACAGTGGGATCCACATATTGAAACTTTGGCAATCAAACTTAGTTCAGCGGCGTACGCAGTAAAAAAGATTAGACTTTTAACTAATGTTGAAACGGCAAGAATTGTTTATTTCAGCTACTTTCATAGTGTTATGTCCTATGGACTGCTGCTATGGGGATCAGCGGCTAACATTGAAAGTATTTTCCTTTTACAAAAAAGAGCGATTCGTGCTATTTACTGTTTACGGGCTAGAGAATCCCTAAAAGAATTGTTCAAGGAAATTAATATTTTAACTTTAGCTAGTCAATATATATATGATAATTTAGTTTTTGTATATAGAAACTATAATAAATTCAATAAAAACAATGATCTACATAATGTGAATACTAGAAACAAAAATAAACTTGCCGTTCCAATGTTCAGACTCCATAAAACTAGCTGTTCGTTCTTGGGGAAATGTATATCTATGTTTAACAAACTTCCGCAAAGTGTCATTGATTTGCCTTTATATAAATTTAAAATCCATATTAAAAAGACACTCATGAGTAAAGGTTATTATAAAGTAAGTGACTATCTAAATGATCACACTGTTTGGGAATAGGGACACTATTCATAGAGCCATGTTTGGTAACAACATTATTTATAATATTGTATTATTTTATATGTGTATGTAAACATACATACGACTGTAATCGTGTTAGGTGTGATTGTATCTTGTACTATATTGTATTTTTGTATTGTATTATTGTGATTATTAACATTGAAAAGAGGAGATAAAAAATAGACCTTCAGAGTTTCTTGCCTGTTCTTCTCGAGAAGGCTCTCCCAATTTCCGAACAGGTGTCGAGTCAATTTTTTTAATTTTTTCTTTTTTTTCCTTATTCGTACGTACGGACAAGGTTTTTGTTATTTTTAAGCTTTTTTTTTGTTTTGTTGACGTCAATAAGTGCCTGTAAAGGTCTATGTTGAATAAAGATTATTTTGATTTTTTGATTTTGATTTTACTTGCTTGTTTCATTTGTTTGATTAGCTTGCATAAGCCTGATATCTTGATACTCTAACGCCGAGTAATACTATTTGACTGTCTTCTAAAGAGAATCTTTTAAAAGCTGGAAATGAGAAAGCCAGTTCTTTGACTTGGCTCACGAGGTAGCCGTACTGTGGAATATTGATTTGACGATCATTTTCAGACGTTTCTTTGAATATAAACTTAGATTTAAGAATTTTATTTGAACATATATAGTATTATATATTATAATAATATTTATTTTTATTAACATAAAGCTAGTATACTTGGTATCTAAGTATTAAATACAACCTCCAATATAGAACTAAGTATAACTTTTAAGATTATACTGGTTTATCTAAAATACGAATAGTATTACTTACGCAAAAGAATTATTAAATTTAATCGCTTAATTTTGAATCAGAACGTAATACAGCAATAAACGGCCGCAAGCGTTAGTCGGATGTAGGTAGGGTGGAATTCCGTGATTAATATTTATGCTATGGAAACTTATTCACGGTCAATATTTATCAGAATGATAATGAAATTTAATTGGTTCTTATTAATATTAGAATATTTTCAGTAAGTTGTGAGCTTCGGTGAGTGTTAACACTGTTAGTTAAGATTCGCAATTCTTCGGACCATGTCGGTGATGCTGATTCTTATTTTTTTTTATTTCATACGGTGGCAGACGAGCAAATGGCCCACCTGATGGTAAGTGGTAACCATCGCTCATGGACATCTGCAGTGCCAGGGGCAAAGCTGAGCCGCTGCCTACCTGGAGAGAAATACTCTTTTTAAGCCTCGTTTGAAGTTAGACATATCGTAGCGCTCAGGAAACATCGCAGCTGGGAGCTCATTCCAGAGTTTGCATGTACGCGGAAGGAATGAACGCTAAAACCGAACTGTACTAGACAAGATCGGTTCCAGGTGATATGGATGAACACTACTCCGGTGGCGGGCGGTGCGATGGTAAAAAGGTGACGAAGGCACCATTGCAAATAGTTCCTCAGAGCATTCTCCGTTAAAGAGCCTATAAAGAACACACAGAGAGCCAAAGTCTCTCCGCTGCTCCAAGGTCTCTGTTGAGGCCGTAATATTGGGATCACCGATGATACGGAAAGTACGCCTTTGCAGGGAGTCAAAAGGGTCGAGTTGATATTTGGGGGCTCCAGCCCAGAGGTGTGAGCAGTACTCCATATGCGGCCGTATTTGAGCTTTATAAAGCATCAGACGCTGACTGGGCGTGAAGTACCGCTTCGCCAATATATACTAACTAAATAGATTGTTCTCTCTGGTCTTCTGTAGGACTTGCCACAGTGATGTGGTCTATGGTACTATTCGGAATTCTTGTCACGCAAGTTGAAAATCGTCAAATCTGTACGCTTGTTATTATTTTCAAGAAGCTTAACAGCTTCATAGGTTTGTAATTATTCAGATGGGTTCCATATTTTTTTTTCAAGAATAATTCATTAATACGATATTTTTTGCATCTTTAAGTTCATACATATAGTAATACGAGTAATCTAGGTAGCAATTTATTTTTGATTTATACCAAAGCATGTATGAAATTTCCCTCATACAATTTTGTCAGATGTCTCCAGAGGGCCTAGACAAGATGCCTTTCTATTTTCGTAATCGCATCGCTAAAATAAAAAATGTATGGTATTGACATAACCGATCGCTTGATTTTCCGACTGGTTATGTCAGTACCATACATTTTTTATGTTAGCGATGCGATTACGATTATCGAAAGGTATCTTGTCTAGGCCCTCTGATCAGAAAAAATACATTCATTATTTTTTCTGTACATATGTAATAAACAAGATCTGGTACCTGAGTATTGTTTTTTTATAAATACACCGAGACAATATCTTCAACAAACTTTTAGTTTCTATTTTTTTTTTATCAGAAATGTAAAAGGTGGCGAAGGTGATATAAATTTACAACCTAAATATATTTCTATAACAGCAATTTTGGTGTGTGGATTTATCCTGTAACTTCTACGATTACTCAAATCCTTATAACCTCTTCTATCCAAGTCGTGGGGTTCCTATGGCTAAGGCTCAGATAAGTCTGTAGATCATTCCGTTCGAGCTGCTTCGGTCGGTCTGGAGGAATCACCGTGGCATTTGATGGCAAAATCAAAATCAAAATAATATTTATTCAACATAGACCTTTACAGGCACTTATTGACGTCAACAAACAAAACAAAAAAAAAAAGCTTAAATAAAAAAAAAAAAAAAAACAAAAACCTTGTCCGTACGTACGAATAAGGAAAAAGAAAAAAAGAAAAAAATATATTGACTCGACACCTGTTCGGAAATTGGGAGAGCCTTCTCGAGAAGAACAGGCAAGAAACTCTGAAGGTCTATTTTTTATCTCCTCTTTTCAATGTTAATAATCACAATAATACAATACAAAAATACAATATAGTACAAGATACAATCACACCTAACACGATTACAGTCGTATGTATGTTTACATACACATATAAAATAATACAATATATATAAATAATGTTGTTACCAAACATGGCTCTATGAATAGTGTCCCTATTCCCAACAGTGTGATCATTAAGATAGTCACTTACTTTATAATAACCTACTCATGAGTGTCTTTTTGATATGGTTTTTAAATTTATATAAAGGCAAATCAATGACACCTTGCGGAAGTTTGTTAAACATAGATATACATTTCCCCAAGAACGAACAGCTAGTATTATGGAGTCTGAACATTGGAACGGCAAAGTTTAATTTTGTTTCTAGTATTCACATTATGTAGATCACTGTTTTTATTGAATTTATTATAGTTTCTATATACAAAAACTAAATTATCATTTATATATTGACTTGCTAAAATTAAAATATTAATTTCTTTGAACAATTCTTTTAGGGATTCTCTAGCCCGTAAACAGTAAATAGCACGAATCGCTCTTTTTTGTAAAAGGAAAATACTTTCAATGTTAGCCGCTGATCCCCATAGCAGCAGTCCATAGGACATAACACTATGAAAGTAGCTGAAATAAACAATTCTTGCCGTTTCAACATTAGTTAAAAGTCTAATCTTTTTTACTCGTACGCCGCTGAACTAAGTTTGATTGCCAGTTTCAATATGTGGATCCCACTGTAGTCGTGAATCTAACGTAATGCCTAAGAATTTAGTATTATTTACCAAGTCAATGACATCACCATTCATATTTAAACGAGTATCAACCTGCCTTACATTGGGCAAAGAGAATTTGATACATTTTGTTTTCTTAGAATTTAAAGACAAATTATTAGTTGTGAACCAATACAGAACTCTCGAGAGAGCACTATTTACATCGTCATAACATTCCTTTTGTCTATCAACTTTGAATAGTAAAGAAGTATCATCTGCAAACAATACTGTCTCACACGATTCTGTAATGTAGTAAGGAAGGTCATTTATATATATTAGAAACAGTAGAGGACCCAATATTGATCCCTGGGAACCCCCATAGTTATAGGCGAGCTAGCAGATTCTGATCTATTAATAACGACTTTCTGCAATCTGTCTGATAAATAAGATTTTAAAAGGCTAATAGCTCCATCCGAGACACCATAATGTCTAAGTTTACTTAAAAGCGTTTCATGACTCACACAGTCAAACGCTTTGGAAAGGTCGCAAAACACTCCAATTACATCCCGCTTGCCCTCAATACAGGCTAGTTGTCCACTATGGTCAGAGTTAATGTAGTTTATTTTAACAGATTCAATTACTTTACAGTTACAAAAAATATTATCTAAGCAGGTAGCTGATGTGTGTGTTATTCTAGTTGGCTCGTTAAATACGTGATGCAGATCAAATGATTTATATAAATTAATAAACCTTTGGGACAGAGGTGATATATCTAAAATATTAATGTTAAAATCTCCACATACAATTACATTCTTATTTTTCCTGCACACTAATTGCAAAACATCCTCCATGGTGGATTCAAACTCTATATAGCTTCCAGATGGGGGCCTATAGATACACACAATAATAAGATTGTTGTTGGCGGTGGTATTTATGATTATTATCAGTCTCTCCTCTCTTTCGAGGAAAAAATGTCTAATCGCTTATTTACAATCAACAACTACACAATGACTGAGATACAAAATAATCATATCCTGAAATTACCTTTTTTTTTGTTCCGCTGAGGAAAATGCATTGTATAGCATACCCCGGCTGCCGAGAGCCGGCGGTTATGTGGGGCTCTCCTCCACAGAAGGGAAAGGCCTACTCACTAAAATCCTCAGCGATGGCCTTCCTCAGGCATGTAGGGAGCCCCCGGGAACGATAATCGACTTCCGGGAAATCCTGAAATTACCTATTAATTTAATTAGTATAATATTACTATGGGGCAATCATTTGGTAAGATATAGTTGCGCTAAATTTGTATGGTAAATCAAACTCCAAAAAATTTTATTTAGAAGACAAATTATTATTATTGTTCAACATCCACTAAAGACCCTCAAAAGACTCTGCGTTTTATCTAATTTCTTTGAGTATTTACAGAGCTATATAATGAAAGTAGGATAAAATGAATTGAAATAGAAAATTGCGTTTATAGTAAGACAAACTAAATAAACATTCATAGGAAGTATCACGCAACATTTATATTTCAATAAGTTCAACAAAAGGCAATGTTGTTGTTTACCTAAAAGTTTTTAAAGATTATTTACGCCACTATCTGATAAAAATAGATAGTTTAAGGTAATAAATAAAACTGTTGTATAATTTTAGATATAAAGACAAATAATCTGAAACATTGTATATTCCATTGCACAGATTCCAAAGCTGCAATGTCAGCAAAAAACACAACCGACTCATTGCTTGGTAGCGTCGTATTGTGTACTTACAACCTCCACCTGACATTGAACTGTATTGACAAAAGAGGAATCTAGCGAATATATACCGGACTTCATATCGACATAGTTCGAAATCGCGCCTATTTAATCTTTTACCGTTATTCAGCAAGCGGTTAGTTAACCGCTGAAGTTATCACCCTGAAAATAACGTCTCGACCAAACACTGACATTCGAGGATTATTCTGTCTGACCCGCCCGAACTCATCTCCCGCAGAAACAAGTCTCCCCCCCCACAACCGCGTCGCCCCCTCCACCACGCATCCTCGTATCTCTCCTTCATACCACGGCGAGGGCGAAAACCTAGGCTATGGGCCTGTTGTCAACCCCCATCACACGGCAATCTAAAGCGAGTCAATAGACACTTCTTCAATTTGCATCGGCTCCCGTAGCTAGACCCTGACGGCCCGAAACTGCGCTAGGTTAGCAGGCAATGCGCAGAAGCTTCAGTTATTGTGCTTTCGACAAACACACCAAGGTAAAAGATGAATATATATATGGCGTCGGCATAGGTAAAATAGGAGGAGGCGTAAGGAGTAGCAATATCTTTACATTTTTAATGCATACTTGTACTTACGACTAGATCGCACCTGCCACGTATCAATGTGTTATTCGTGTTTCCAATTTCATGTGTACTTTTATCTGACATGTCAATCGTGAAGGAAACCTGCATACAAATGCGATAAAATTCAAACGTGTTTATTAAAGTTGATTCTCTAATAAAAAAAATATATTTTTTATGACTAAAAATAATCCGCACTAATATTACAAATACAAAGGGAAATCTGTCTGTCGTACTTTCCACCAAAATTACTGATCCAAAGCTAGAAGTTTGGTAGTAACTTTTTTGGCTTTTTATAAGATATAAATAAATTCGACATTCAAAGTTTAAACCTTAAAGAGAGTTTTTGTTTATCTAGGTCCAGAAAGTAGTCAACTGATTTAGATGAAAATTAGTATAGGTCTGAGATCCGGAGAAGAACAAAGGGAAGTTTTACCACGTTAAAATATATATTCCTTATGAGAAAGTTGATTGATATACCACCATTAGGCAGGTTGAAAATACTTTTGCCACCACCGTGGGTATAAAAAAAATATATACAAATGTCACAAATACAAACTAATACTGTATTGTATTGTATTGTATTTTTCTCTATTATGCTTTTGATCAATTTTTTATATTTTTTAAATATTTGGCACTGAATTTTTTAAACATATCGAGATTGCAACAATGTTGTCGTAATAAATTTGTAAATATCCTTTTTTATATTTGTAGGTTTTGATTTATTCGCTGGATAACAAGCGAAGTAAAGTACACTGCAATACAGAAAAGGTAGAGTCAAGACGAGATATATTTATAGCTTTAGATTATTGTATATTATAGCTCAATGTTGTTAGTCCCAATCAAACCTGAAGAAACTCATTAAGTATTTTTAAAATACTAAAATATGAATATTAAATGAAGAAATGAGAGAAATTCAAACTTATTCATACATTTAAGCCAAATCAAAAAATCCGAAAGTAATATAATCTGTTACAATTTATTCCCCGGCAGTTCTTTTATAAGTATTCTCATAGATATCTATTGTCATTAAAAGCTTCCTACCGTAAAGAATAGAAGAAGCGAGAGAAAGTTAGGGTCGCAGTGGACGAGTGCTACGAAATATTATGTTTTGATAGCAATGGAGCAACTAAACGTTTATATATTTGTTCCATACTAAAATAACTGCAAAACATTTCGTAGCGAGAATATAAATCTAAACCGAATTTATTCTAATAGTATTTTAGTAATGTGTAAAAGTGTACTTCAATACAATAACAATAGATGATATAGGCTAACCTTACTGGATGTTAGGTGGTATAAAGGTTTTATATTAATGAAACATCTCTTTCTTGGCATGTTAGTAATAATTTTGTTGATTGTTCTAATTGAGTAATTAAACTATACATTATTAGTTTATATTTTTACGGTCACTAATATGTCAAGTTTTACATTCGCAGTATGATGACAGACGGCATTACTGACAACATAAGAGTTGTCTCAAGGTTAACTGCAAATACTGACGTGTTTCTGTGTGTAACACACAATATGAAGTCTTTTTTGTGTTTACTTGTTAATGTCGCTTAATAATAAAGACAAGATCTTTCTTAGTTCTTGTCAGTTAAAAATGTAAAATGTTTTATTACATATAGCCTACGCAAAGTTAATTCACGACTACGACTAAGCAAAATTAGTCGTGGTAGGTATTCTATTACAATATTGGTGTTCAAAAAAATAGTTTCAAACATGAAAAAATCCCTCATAATATGCGCCCTTGTATGAAATCAAATATTTTTCACAATTTACTAATTTTAGTTCATAAATAGAAATATTCAACATTGTTGGCTTTTCAAAATAAATCTGCTTAAAGTCATTTAACTATACACTACCATTGCTTCTATTTGCCTATCATGCATATAACGGCTGTCATTGGAACCTCACCCTACGGGTTTTAATAAGTTATCATGATGTCAGCTATGCAACGAGTGGAAAATTAGCATTTTATTAATCCTAGCTGTTAATTTTATTGAAATAAAATTAAGCTCAACCGTAAATGGACGGGAAGGAGACGTACATTTTTCTATTAACTGCAATGGAATGTAACCTTGAATGAGATCTAGTGACCCTTATTTATTGGTTGATATTATCAAAATAAAATTTTGCTTATCAAATTACAAGTATAATCTTCATTATTTAGAAGTCGAATATATGCGTGACCTTGTCACAACAAAGGTGATGCTCACTCCAGTGCGCACTCAGTGATTTGAGTACATTTCTCACGAAACTTAGTGTGCCTGTACTGTGAAGAATTTCTTAGTTAAGAAATTCTTCCACAATTTGTTACTTTATTAATAAAAATGAGTGACATTTCATCGATAAATATATGAAATAAAATTTGTAGTATGAGCAACCCCCCTTAGTATGAGCAACGTAACACTGTAGGTGTGATATGACTGTTATCCTGAAATTTGTCATTTGTGTTTTGACATAAAAAAGTGATAAATCTATCTACCTGTTCTACCATATCGTGTTTCGGTACGTACCGCTACGGAAGTATGAATAAAGGGTGTGGCAAAATCTCCATTTTCGTATGAGTGTAGTGTATACGAGTATCTATGCGCGACTAACGCATACTTAGTTACCGGTGATACCATGAGAAGAAGTTTCTCCACTGAGTATGGGAGAACATATTGTAAGGGTTATAGGATTTTCAATGGATAGAGAAAAAAAATACTTTATTTTCAATTAATATATGCTCCATATTTTAAGAGTATTGCTTAATATAATATAATCGCGTATAAAAAAGTTAATACTCAATTTTAGTCAACATAAAATATATGCTATAAATATATGGCTTAAAAAATATATGCTAGTATTACTTTAAATTAAAATTCAAGAGAAACGTTTGTACATATAATTTAAATTTAATTTCATAATACGAGACGCAACTATGTGTTTTGATACGTTATCTTTACCGTTTGCCTTCAAGTAGCATGGTATGAATTGCTATTTCATGAATAAGGCACCTTTTTATATATAGTCATATATAAAAATGTTGCCTAATTCATGAAATATAATAGGATATTTATGGAATCCTTATTCATGCGTCGCGGCGTGTCGACCGGGGGAGCGATGGGAGGAGCGCCCTGGAACCCGCGCATGAAGTGCCTAAGCGGGAGTGGCACCGACGGATTGTAGCGGCCTGGCGTGCGCAGCTCGAATTACTGATCAGCGCGCGCCAGCGGGCCGTCGGTGCCGTACTCCCGCATCTCGAAGCTTGGCTCCACGGGAAGGAGGAGGTCACCTACCGATTGACTCAGATACTCACCGGGCACGGCTGCTTCGGTGAGTATCTGTGTCGAATAGGACGGGAGGGATCGACACATTGCCACCACTGCGCATCCGACCTCGACTCGGCCTAGCACACGCTGGCGGAGTGCCCCGCGTGGGCCTCCGAGCGCCGAGTCTTGGTCGCAGAGATCGGGCGAGATCTGTCTCCGCCGGCATTGATTGCGGCAATGCTGGCGGACGAGGGAGGTTGGAGGGCTGTGGCCTCCTTCTGTGCAGCAGTGATGCTCCAGAAGGAGGCCCCCAAGCGGGGTCGGGAGCGGCCATCTCCCGCTCGAAGGAGGCGGCGCCGGGCTCGGTAGCACAGCTGCGGCGCCGCCGCGGGTCGCCGGCGGGCGCGAGGAAATCGCGCCCGCGGATACGGCGACCCGAGAGGGACCACGCTCCTTCCGTGGCCGGGGGGCGTCGTCGGTGGTGGAGATCGGGGGAGGTATTGTAGTCTCTCCCGAGGAAAGCTCCCCTGTATCGGCGGGGAGCAGAGGCTGGGGGTTCCTGGAAGTAGCTTGGTGTTTCCGGGGACTCCCTATATGCCTGAGGAAGGCCATTCCTAAGGTTTTTAGTGGGTAGGCCTCCCCCTTCTGGGGAGGAGAGCCCCATAACCGCCGGCTCGCTACCGGCCAGCCGGGGTATGCAACTTAATGCATTTTCCTCAAGGGGAACAAAAAAGAGGTACTGACAATGTGTGAACATAAAAAGTCTATAAATATATTTTTCGAGTCTCGAATACAGTTTCTAGCGTTTACACAGATTCAATAATTTGCGTTTTATATCAAATCAAACATTTAAATAATGTCATAAAATAAAATATCAATTCATACATACTATACCGAAAAAATAAATTATTCAAAACCATTATTGATAAAATAATATAATATTTTATAATTAAATGAGAATAAAATAAGTATTCTTGTTCTATTAAAAACGCGAGTATACGGGGAGATTCTTTTTTCTCATACTGGTAACATTACCATCCGACATGAATAAAGTTAGATTTTTCATTTTAGTATATTTTACAGTACAAATAACATATACATTTGGTTTAGTTGTTATTCGTGAAATTTGATTTTATTACATTTAATGTGCTTTTTAGGTTTATTATGACACTTCACGCATCAAATCGAATACGTATCTCCTGTAATTTGTAAAATTACAGGAGATACGTATGACACTGCGCGACCTTAATTACTAGACGTTCGTTACGCATAATTAGTCAGAAATAACTAAAATTGAATTACTTCTTTTTAATAACGCCGACTAGTATGTATTTTAGTTCTACAGATTTTTATTAAAAATATAATTCTTTTCTCAATTTTTCGTTGTACTTACAACAACAGTCTTTGAACCTTGTCACTCATAAATAGGAGCACTTTTCGTAGTGAAAATCTAAGCTTTATATTATATGATCGCATGTCGAAAATTCAAACAATCAAATAACACACCCGCAATATTAATATAGGGAGAAATATTTCATAATTAACTTTTCGACAGTTAGTATTTTATTGGAACTGCATTTGTACAATGCAATCAATTGTAATTACTTACTATTGCTCGAGTGTATTATTCCTATTATTTATTCGGACGATTTTATAGTTTTCGTTGACCTCCATGGTAGATTCGTTTGTTTATTGGTCCAAACGTGTACCATTTATCTGATAAAACGTGCCACAAATTTTTACTACAAATTGCCTTGACATTTTATTTATTTATTTACCATATTCACTCATATGATAGAAAGAAAACAAATAAAAAATAATACTTATTGATACGTATCTTATTCCATATTATTTCCAAGCTATTATTAATATACTTACATATCCTGGTTTTCGGTGAAAGCTTAAATTTCTTCCTCGTCCGGTCAACGCAGCGTCATTTTCTTTTCAATATTCATGCCGAAACTGTCGATGCTCGGTGGCGTAAAATCGCGAGGGTTCACTCCGCCCGTCGAATAAAGACTTCCAGAATTTTATACGAGACGACGGCGGCCCGTTAATCCCTGGCTTAGCGTGGCTAGAGGTCTGCGGGAATATTACCCTGTTAGTCCGTGGGAACTGTAGCAATCTCGGGTAAACCGCGGATTAGCAGTCAAATATTGGTCAATAGCTGTATTTATTGCCCCACTGAGTCAAGTCATTTAATTATTATTTTACGAGGTAAGTAACATATCAACGTAAAATTCACTATTTGTTTCATATTTAATTATAAAATTATATCATTTTCTAAACGAATATGCATTTATAAATAATGATGCATGAAAGTAGAATAATAGGCGGGGAGCCGGTAACACTGAAAGTCCCGTCATAGTGATATCAAAAAATATTTATTTAAATAAATAGTACATAAGTATAGGAATAGATTAAGCTCGGTATGCGTGGATTTCTATTGCCAAATCAATATTTTTTTTATGTATTCGATAGTCAATTTTATTAGCTTTTAGAAAAAAATCACGCAAACCACTTTTTATCTGCCGGAAGGGTCTGGCATACCTATTTGAAGAGTGTGATGAGGGCTAAAATTTCTCCATCATACCGGAATCTTTTTATTTTTTTGTTTTTTATGTACTATAATTATAATTTGTAATAATTACGAATGCGGTTTTTTTTTATGTCAGCTAGAGTTAGTGGCATCTATATATTACTGTATACGGTGTAGTTTAAGTAATCATTCCTTATATGCAGCGAATGACAGACAGGGTGAAAGCACAGACATTATTTTCAAACACAACTCTAGGTTCGAGACACACGATCCTATGATGATTTTACATCGTGGGCTCCCTTTAATCGGATTAGCGACATCTGTCAGTGATGGACACATTTCACAATAATCTTTTGTTGGTCGACAACCCTATTGTGATGCGTGTGGTGTATATGAGTGTTGACTATCAAGTTCATAATTATTATACCTATATCGATTTCATTCTTATGGAATTTAAGTGATGAGGGATCGTGCCAACCGAAGGCGCACACCTCAAAGATGGCTTTGTTTTATTATTGAATTATCTTGGGATCAGAAGTCTAACGAAGTAGATATATTAATTACAGATATATTTCGTTTACTCACGAAGCATATATCAAATTTCTATAACAGGAGGTTTCACTTGGTGTTTCATGACAGAAAAAAAGATCCTTGTATTAGCTGTATTCGCATTGAATTTGTTCATCGCCGTGACACACTATTTGTCAGCAGTATATAGCTTGTACTAAAGTAATAAACAAACAACAATGTAGCTCAACTACAGAAATATAGTAGTTATAAAGTTCAAGTAGAAGCCATATATTGATTGATTGATTTCAAAAATGAAACAAAGAGATGTAAAGACTTGATACCGCCCGGTAACGAGTTTGGGATTAATTACAACGTATACTTATGGCCGTTTTCACCAACCTTGTCTTAGCTTAGGTGACTCCTAAGAAACATGCTGTCTCACTCTTTTCAGTTAATATAAAAAGTGACAGCATGTCACTTAGGAGTCACCTATAACTATGACAAGGTTGGTGAAAACGGCAATTAAGCTGTTTCCGGACTTATACTGTGTAACATCATTATTTGTAAGTTGCCTAAGAAATGCACACTCTGTCCTCGTGTTATATTGAATCCTATACTGAGTGAGGTTATAATGCATTCAAGCTTTGTAAGGATTCTCTGAAATTCGTAATTAACAAACGGCTTCGTAAAATGCGAATACATCGCGTCTGTTTTTAATAATAGCTGTAGTAATAATGTGTTTTGATTTGGTGCTTAACATTTTGGTGCCTACACAAAATAAAGATTGCTAATGGATATTGCATGTTTAATATTGTCAATGGATGTTACATTTTATTATTTTCATAATCATATTTTGTGATTACACCAGTTTCAGAATCACAACAAGAATAATTATTTAAATTGGGAGACAGGTACTAGTTCGAATAGGTAGTGCAATTTTCAGAGGAAATTTATAGTGAAAAGTTGATACAGATTTGTTCTAGATACTTGGAAATTATTAATATATAATGTATGTTAGCGGTTTTCAATTCCCGTGTCTATTATATAAAAAAAAATGTACTTGCGTAGTATCATTAAAAAAAATATTTCATTTTCATTTTGTTTAAAACTTACTATTAATTACTACTCTTTATGATAGATACTTATACAGTTTTGTAAGTATCATAAAAAGTATCACAAAAAAGAACAATTTCTTTCCATGGTTTTTATATGAAAGTGTAGTTGTAGCTATTATTAAATTAACCTTTGCATATGACGTGACTTTCGAGCTAATCAATTTTTGAATTAATGCACAAAGTAATTTTTATTATGATTTGTTTATGTTTTCATATGTATAATTGTACAGTGTTGTATTTATTGCACAAATTAATATACTTATGTAGTAATAGTAATGTGTAATTTACTAAAATGTTCGTTTATTTTCTTGTAACCTAATCTTGTTTTTGACACTGTAATTCGGTTTCACAAAAAGCGTATAAAATTCTGCAGATGCAATAATTAAATTCTCATAACGCTTATGTTTGTCTTAATTTTACCAATGTCGCTCAAGCATGTTGGAATAGTTATTTACCAATCGATAAACTTTTATATTTATATTTTTAACACATTATTATTTACCTAATTTATATTTCAAATAATGTTTGATATCATTTTAGCGAGGTTAGATTAATAATGAAAATTATTTATGTTTCACCATAATTTCGATATAGCTCTCAGCTTTCACCGTCATAACAACTCGATATACCTACGCCCTTATGGCTGTCATCTGCCCAGACTTACTGGACATATTCGCTTTTTGTCAGCCATAACTGATATAAGTATTCACGTGCTAAGCCTGTCCGAACTTTCATAATTTTTAGTCAACGACAACGACAGGAAAATGGCCGTGCTGTCAGCCGTTTGGTTCACCGCTCCCTCTTCTCATTAATCTCATTTCGCTATAAATTAATCTGTCCGGCAGGGAGAGTCAAATGTTTGTCTTTATATAATGATTGACTTTGATGACAAAAAAAAGTTTCACTTGAATATGGAACATCTAAAAACCTTAAACTCAAAGTATTCTACACTTCATGGAAAATACATTACTAAAACGAAATTGCTGATTTTATTGAAAAAGAACCTCTGAAATGTTTTGTTAGATTTTTCATAGTTTTTTATACAGGCGTCTGTTGCATTATTTTTTAATTTCTTTTAACATTATTGATATATTTAAATGTACATATCTGTTAACTATATATCTTTTTTATTTTTGATACCTATAAAGTTTCGTTAATTTTGAAGGAAGACGATTTATTGCATTTGATTTCACCTTGAAATTTTGAAAATAATTACTTCCCACTATATCGTATATCCGAGGCAATGTGTTTAATTATTTTTTTCAATCTCCACCATTCTTGAAATCTGTAGTAGTACCACTTACATTTACACCTGCATTATTTCCATAACTTTTTATTTACTTTCTTGGGTAGGTACCTACCTGGGTTTTAAATTTACATTACTCCATATCTTTTAATAGTCTCACATTCATCATCTCACGTCTCATTTGACTTGTGTTTCTTAATAATACTACCAGGCCGATATTGAACGTTCTTAGAACCGGCAACTTATAAACAAGCTTAACAAAAATAAGTTTAAATTTTGTTCATGGAATTCTGCCAACATTACTCAGTATGTATTTTATTAAAATATGATGAAATGATATACATTTGTTTTACAATTTTGCAGCAAATTGATATTTGTATAAGTCACGCAAACATGTATTTAACGTGACAAAATTTTCGACTTTATATTTAATTTAAATCAACAAGATAATATGATAGATTTGATTTAACATTTAATAAATAATAAATAAACATTCCTTATTCTCAAACCAATTATCCTAACCCATGGTAAGGAAAATTGATATTCTCGGCTCGGAGGTCGTCAATGATAAAGTTCCATATCGTAGCAAAGTTTTCTACTGCGATAGCTGGAAATATCATCAATGTACTATAGAGACACTGCGTACAATAGAGGCAGTCAATAAATATAAGAAGGTTCAGACAAGCTTAGCCTATATTGATAAAATTCATTTCAATTCATTTGCTCATAAAATTCTTCATGTACAGTTTGCGGTCAAATTTGTGTCCGATGCATACATCATTATTTAACCGACGCCCAAAAACTCCCTTGTTTGAATTATTGATTGGTGCCGTGAAACAGTTCAAAGAATATGTGAAGTAAAGCAAACTGAAGTGCTTTGAAGATTATAGAAATACGGGTGACGAAACCTGGATTTACTGTTCCCGAAGCGAAAAGGCAGTCTGCTCACTCGGTATTTCCTTCCGAGGCTAGCTAGCTTAGAGGGTCAAAAAACAGCTGCTGGTATGTGTTGGTATTCCAATAGTATACTGAAAATTGTTCAGTATTTGTCGCTGAAAAATATTGGGAGGAATGACCTTGCAATTTACCATGACAACGCGTCGGCACATCAGGTCACTTGCCATAAAGTTTCAACTTTGCACCGTCCGATATTTTCCGAAAATAAAATAAACAATCTCATAGCCACAAATGGATAATTGCTTCTCCCAGTGGTTCCATCGGATGCATGGGATGTATGGGATGTAAAAGATATAAGACTAACTTGCTCTGTTTTTGATTTTCTTAAGATCTTTCGGTTTGTTACCTTTATCTTGAAATTTAATCTTGACATAATTTTTAATTTTTACGTTCACAACTAGCCGATTATCGCGGCCAACTATCTGCCGGTCGTCTATCTGTCATTCATTTAAAAGTATGCTGTCATTACAGAAGATGGCGAAAAATCAAAATGGGATTTCTACAATCACTTTTGCACGTTAAAGATGCTGCGTTATTGGGTCACACGTCTCCAGCGGGATACCTAGTACTGGAAAGAATCAGAAAAAAGACCAGTAAGGGCTATATTTATTTTCTCCACGTATTTTAACAGAGTTGTCGATTAGTAACTGACCTAAGATAAATAGTCTGAACCCAACTTCTTTTACAAATTCATAATATATCCAAAAAAGATTATAGGTTAAACCTACAGTCATTGGACACCGAATAGTTATTGGACAATGCTTTTGAATGCAAGAAAATAAGATACAAACGAAAAGCGACATCTTTGACATCGTTATGTCAAACTATAATTGGCAACGTAACTATTGAGTTATTGCAATTAAACCCAAGCATTGATATCATTTAAATAATCGTTTTTCATAAGAGTATTGCGTATGCGTTGGAACTACAAGTTGATTTTTATTTATCGTGTTTACTTTATGAATTTGAAAATTTTGATGTAAATTATTTAATGAAATTTTCATAAATGAATGGACCTGCTTAGGTAAATACACTAATGTGAGTCTTAGATTTTCTTGGTTTTAATATATATATATATATATATATATATATCGCGAATTGCTATTTTTTGTAGTGTAAATATTTTCTATGTTCGCAGCGGAACCCCACAATAATTGTCCTTGACATAACTCTATGAAAATAACTAAAAGAAATAATTCTTGCCGTTTAAACATCATGAAGTTACCTCATTTTTCACTGCATATGTTGGACAACCAAGTCTCATTAGCTATCAATATGAGGATCCCATTGCATTCGCGAGTCTAGTGTTATGCCCAATAATTGCTTATAAACCAAACATTTTGTGTTATCTATGAAATTAACAATTTCATTATTTATTATCAGATCTGTACCCACAATCCTAACAAACAAAAAAATTTAACATGTAGTTTTCTTAGAATTAAGCGACAAATTATTCGAGGTAATTCATTGGAAAGTGAACTATTCACAACGTCAATATTTTTACTTTGTCAACCTTAAATATTAATTATGTATAATTTGCAAACAATACTGTATCACACAAGTCGCTTGTAAAGTGTGGAAGATCATTTATATAAATCAGCAAAATTTGTGTTTAATTTCAATATCTAGTTATTCAGATTTTTGCTATATATTTTAACACTATAAATCCAGTCATCAATAAAAAACGTTTTAACACCAAATGTAGACAGGCCATTAATTAACCAACCCTTAAGTTTGCGAGTGGTACATGCTCGACCGGACAGCCACGTCATCTCATATTCCATTATCCGCTTTATTTATACGATCGATTTGCAAGCAAATACGGCAAGTGTTAATTATTTCCTACAATTTTTTAATAACGGCGACCACATTAGTGTCTCTGTATTCTACTTAATTCTAGCTTACAATCTTAACTTATTCGATGAAATCAAATACTTGCAGTGTTTGCAGGACTGTTTTAGCAGAACACTCACTTTTGTTTAAAGTCGAAGTTAGTATATTTTTATGAACAGCTCAAATGTTCACAATGTTAATAATGCTGTTCATAATGCGATGCTTCTCATGTCTCATTCTATGCCAACGGTCTTTTTAGCCGGCTTCTTAACTATATTCATTAACAATTACAGTACCTATTATAAATGCAAAATTTTTGATCTCAGTGGCAGATTGGCTTCTTTCAAAGTGTCGCCATCTCGACACTTCCGGGTTTGAGTCCTAATAAGGGCTGATATTTGTGTGATGAATACAAGCATCTATACCTTACCCTTACAGTATTCCTTCTACAGTATTAGCTGTTAATATATATGTATTTCTATCAAGAATATTTTATTTCATATACATTGTTTACATTGGGCATAATTTATTGGTATAAGAATAAAGCAAATAAGTTTATAATCGCAATTTTTTGTGATTTATGTACAAATTTATGGTTTTCTGAATTCTCCTTTGCTTATACTAAGTAAACTTATAGAAAGTACCTTATTTTGTTGTGCATTTCAAAATATACAGCATGAAGGGTGCAATATATATATTAACCTACATTTCATTGCATCGAGATGGAAGATTAATTTTTTTACTGCTGTAAATAACTGCAAACTTGATTAATGGATTCCACTTATATCTAAGTGTTCGATGTGTATCTGAAAACAAGAGTTTTAACAGACGGACAACAAATAGATTCGAGTGCAGAAGCCTATCAGAAAGGTTAAAGACCCAGAGATAGACTTAAGATATTTTTTATCACGGGCATGTTTCTCTTTGTTATGAGAAACCCCGAGATAACGTGGGCTAATCCGCGGGTAAAAGGCTAGTTCATTTAGATGTAATTATTTAGGCGATTTGCTAAAGACGACAGAGAAACATTTATATTAATCAATATCGAGCTAATTGACAAATGACACGCGTGATAAGCATCAAAATGAGCGGCTTAACCCTTGCGCCAGCGAGCAAGTGTGCAACGCATGCTGCCGAATGCGGCATCATCAATTACACCCCCTGCCCACGTCATGGCACCCGGCGCCACCCTATGGTCGAGGTCACCTTATTCCGAACTAATTCTCTTTTAACACGTGCTCGCTCAAATATTCCTCTTATTCGTCTCCAACTGATTAATAAATCAAAGAAATAATTATGATAACTATTAAGACACAATACGCACACATATATGTATATGTATGTACAAATCGTACATACATATACATATATGTGTACGTATATAAAAATATATAAAATTTGATGTTTTTCAATTGCAAAGACAATTGAAAAACATCAAATCGTAAATGATAAGAAATTGTGATTAGTTTATCTGTACTTATAGATGTGAAAGAAGTCTGTCTATATGTCTATTTGTTAACCTTTTTACGTTAAAACTGATGGATAGATTTTTGTGAAATGTCGTATGGGAGTAATATAAGATATCAGAAACTAATAAAGAAATTATAACTAGTAACTGAAAAAAGAAACTAATATTCTAAGTTTAATTGTAATTTCAATTACTTTATTATATAATAAAGTTTAAAATATTACTTATAAAAGTTTATGATTATTAGACAATAATAATAGACCATGCACGGATTATATAATCTAACTTTTACTTTCCTTCTGCCTCGGTTGAATATGTGATTTTGTAAAAATATATAAATATAAAACATGTAAACATATCTTAGATTATATTTGATTTATAACTCTATATTTAGAAATGATGTCTTTCACATAGTGACATTACATTCTCCACTAGAGTTATGAAAATATTTAGGGGGAAATATCAACAATACATTCTGTATTCATGAATAATTACAAATTTATTTAATCCATATTGTAAGGTGTCGAAGTGCTATTACATTTAGATAAAAAATTGAAAGTAGAGTACTTAAAATGTTAAAACCACTTTAAATTGTTTCATCACACAATGTTTAATGTAACAGTTATCTATACCTACACCTCAAACCGTATCGTATTACTTTTCGCAAATTTGACGTAAATTTTGCGAATGTTCGTCTGTCAAATTCAATTCATAGTTGTCATTTGAGGCTTTCATATGTCAAAATTAATAGCGTTCGTTCGATCGTTCGGTGGAATGCTTTAAACAATAGTAACTAAGAGTAGGATACGACACGACGAAGTCCACGATATATCGAATATCGTTTTTAAGGGTACGCCCCCAGGTGTAGTTCGAAACCTCTTACATTTCAATTAGTATTAAAATCGTAAAAAAAATAAAAATTTGAAGCAATTTGAGTGTAAAAAAATGATTATTTTTATATTAATTTGAAATTATACAAAATAGTATGAAAAATTACTATTTTACATTTTTTAATCTTAACAACTAAATAAAAGTTGACAAAGATATTCTGAATATAAAATGTTTATGAGAACTAAAAAATCCATTATTCCGATTATAGTTAGTAATTTAATAGCTACGGTTATTTTAGAATTATAAATTATCAAGAATGAGCTCAAATAATAACACAATTATATTGTCAATATTTTTTTATTTTTAATTTTTGTTTTTTACATATCGTGTATTTGGTTCCATGTATGTAAATGCTTAGTAAATTTGAAACGTAGTAAAAAATAATATTATAATATTACCGATACATGATTTAAAACATTTTAAAAAGTGATTCATTCTTTTCGGGTTGATTTTATCCTATTCTCTTACAAAAAATAGAAAAGAATGTAATTTCAAAAAAAAAAATTGAAACCCTTGCTAAGTTTAAAGTAATTAACGATTTTCAAGAATATATCTTAATAAATACACAAATAAGGATTCTCAGGATACACAACACGAAAAAAATCAGTAGGCTCCACAATGACCACGACATTCCACACATCGTAATTTCTTCTGCTTCCTCCAGCGCTTCTCCCATTTCTGTGGAAAAGGAGAATGGCGTTAATGTAAATTGGGGTTCACAAAGTATATAACAGGAATTCGTACGAGTTTCTAACAATCAGTTTGGTAATTGTAATTATGAAATTATTGATTAACTCGGACGTCTGCTTATCTTTATTCACTAAAATACATTTGTAATTCGGAATAACTTACCCATAATATTCTCCATTATAGGGGTATTCGTCACTCCCGCAGGGCTTGTATTTCTTCAAAGTGTGATAGGTAAGTGAATTGTAAAACTTCCGCTAAGTCAACGCGAGGATTATATACGTTCTATTACTAATCGGGACTTGTACAAATATGGTAAACTAAATTATATATTATTAGTAGTTAAAAAGAAACTTGAGTGTGAATGACGTGTCTTCTCCGAGCGCCTTGTGGAGTATGTAACCGAAGAGCTTGTAAAGCCTCGACTCAGCTTTTCGTTACACTCAGCTATATTATTGTAGTGGCAGCAAACCAGGCACAGTCGGAAATTATATCATAATTTATATATCTATTATTTTTGTTCTTCTTAATATTATTCTGTTAGATAGATACATAGTTATTTTATTTGGTCTATATATACACGGATACGACAATTATTATTAAATTAAAGATGTTAAAAAAAAGAATATGGTACGAATGTTTCCCTGAACAATTCCCTGAACAACATGTCCGCCATACAGAACAATTGATGTACCTATATGTGTGCTACAGCAACACAAAAAGATCCATGGCTCAGCGCCAATATTTGCACACGAGCAAAAATCGGTGATTTCTCACTTTTTTACCTGGGGCCGTCATCTCGATACTCAGCTGCCGTGCTTTGCAGACACAAATACATATATAATTTAGGAAATAATGTCTACATTATTTAAGTAAGTAATACGATGAAATATTAACTTTATACTATTACAATATTTATATGTTATAAATAAATTAAAATTATGAAATTCAACTAGATAATAAATTATGTTACAATCTAGTGTACACGTAACGCGTAATTTACGGCAAACACATAATTTGTACTAACATATTCTGTTAAATAAGAATACCTACCTCTAAAAAGTGTCCAATAACATATTTGATATTGTTTCCATGAGGGCGCTGTTATCGCGCTGTGCTCTTATTTCACTGTTATAGTTGTTACTTTGATCCTACTAGTGTTTCAGAAGGGTTTTGAGTGAGAAAATCATAGAAATTTTTGATACCTTCTAGTGGGCTAGATCTGGGGTCTAGCCAGACTTGAGACTGATTAAGTGAATACAATTGTGATGATTAGAATGAAAACTTGTTTTGTTAATTCTCTTTGTCTCCCTGGCGAGATCCTCAGAATCAGTGTACTATTAATTATATTTGTGTATATTTATGATAAACTCTATGTTGATGCGGTTAAATATATACCCAGTTGTGGACTGTATTTGCGTGTGGAATTAAAGCGATAAAACGAGAATACCGGATTGGAGAACTTAGTACTAGGTACACCGAGCATCTA
Organism: Scirpophaga incertulas; assembly: GCA_036419045.1. NCBI lineage: Eukaryota > Metazoa > Arthropoda > Insecta > Lepidoptera > Crambidae > Scirpophaga > Scirpophaga incertulas. Next base: position 9,884,208 of record CM071626.1, on the reverse strand, counting down.
ACCTATCAAGTGAAAAATACAACATCTAAAGCATAATGCACTTACCGTTGGCAGCATAGATTTCCTTGGACAAGACCACTCTTAATAATTTTCTCTCTATGCTGGCAGCATGTGTTGTTGTATTGCTTCCCTCGTATCGGTATCAACTCCGGAGCGATATTCTCAAGCGATTCATAAAGCGACGATGTTAAATCAATTATAAAAATATTAATAAAGCGGTGCAAATTTTAAAACAAAGCGGTAGAGAAAGCGACAATATATTATGTCAAAGTTTTTTCCTTTTTGCTGAGGTCTGCCTGTCATTCGCCGCGCAAAGAGTTTGCACATCAAGCAATAGATGCGATATCTCCACAAGCTAGGCGATGCAATATCGGCGTAACCACTCTACAAGTGATTGTGATGAGTTGATTAATAGCCTGGATATATTTTGTTCTCGAAATAATCTTTCTAATGTTTTAATAAGTTTATGAAACTGATCGGAAAGTTACAAACACATATTTGTGAGCTTGCTTTTTTCTTTATCAATTTTCAAGAAATCTATATAATTTATTAATTAGATGTTGATGTTAACTATCTATCAACGTTCAACTAAGAAAGATTACATTAAGAATAAGTAATTGGCTTGACAAAATAAATGGTGAATAATGCAATTACAATATGCGATGGAACAGACAGTTCTTTGTGACCGGTCGAATTGTCAACAATTTTTGTCATCTCTTTTATTTGCCTAGTAAATGAGCTTCAGTGCTATGTAATAAGTAAGCTTTATTTTTTAAATATCAATTAATATACGAAGTGTGGCTATTAAGTAACGAGACAGACGTTGTAACATATTTTATTTTGATTTCATACTGTTTTACTTAACCTTCCTTTAATGCAGATTTCACCTTAAAAGACAAACAGAAGTCGCACGGCGCAAGATCCGGCGAATAAGGCGGATGGTCTAACGCTGGGATGTTGAACTTGGCTAAAAACCTCTTGACAGACAATGCAGAATCAGGCGGCGCATTGTCTTGGTGGAGAACCCATGACTTGTTCTTCCACAATTCAGGTAGCTTTTCCTTATTCTTTTACGGAGTTCAGCAAAAACGTGAAGGTAGTAATGTTGATTAATAGTTTGACCCTCAGGAACCCTGTGAAGGTACAGAAGCCCGTGAATATCGAAAAAACAATCATCATTGTTTTGAATTTAGATTTGCTCATTCGAGTTTTTTTGACTCTCGGTGAATATGGGCTTTGTTGGCACTCAAAAACACATGATAAACATTCATTGCCATATATTTCTTTCAATAAATTATTAGTTTCAGCAGCGGTTTTTCCAAGTTCCATATGAAATTTCACAACAATTCGTTGCTCTTAACAATTTACACTTAACAATTTTCCGGCGAAACAAAAAAACAACTCTAATGCGAACAAAGGCTACGGCTATACTGATTTGTTTACAAAAGCGAGAGGCACTACATTCGAAGGAGAAGGCTTCACGATAATAGCTGTTGGTTGCTGGCATTTGTTGCATATGCACTTCTTCTGTAGTAGCAGTAGTAGCATTAGTCTCGTTATTTAATAGCCACACCTTGTATCTCAGTCATGTGTTTTTTTTTTATATATACATAATATATAATTTATTATTGTGGATCCGCTTTGAAAATATTTTACTGTCCCTACTCGACTAATGACATAATGCTTATGTAGGTCACTGCAGGGGGACCATCCGGTATCGATGTGATATGGTTGTTATGATGCGTTGCACATTTGCATGCATGTGCATACCTTTTCTCTACATATAGTCAACTATCACTGTAACGTATAGCTGAGTAATTTTAAAAAGTGATATTAATACTCGAAAACTTTTTGAAAACCCCATAATATGTAAATAACATATCCCTTAATAAATAAATAAGTTTTAACGTCGGTTCTTTATAATAAAAACATTAGGCTACAAGATTGTGCTTAACTTTTAATCTTTTATAAGCTCCGCTCATATTATGCGAGGCTTAAATAGGAATGAAACATTGAAATAATAGAAGAAATGAGGTGACCTACTGACCAAACTCAGCCTAAGAGTCGGTAGGTAGAGCGACTGCTCCACAGAGGAGGGCGCGGTATTTGTCAAGCTAACTAACACAACAGTCTCAAATGGCTTTGTGTATAATTAATACGTACTCCAAATTCTTTACCAAAAATATATACTGCAGTATAGTTATGTATAAACATTAGCTCACATCTTCCAAAATATTATTAAATTTTGAATTTAAAATTTTGAAAGAATGCATGAATTTCTTTTTTTAGTACAAAACTGATTCGCTAAACTAAATCTGTCTAGAAATCATATCGTGACGCTACATGAATTTTATTCTATATAAATTCCATGTACTAAAATTGCATATTTCTGAATAAAATAAACTCTGCAAATTGTACTGTTTGTAACAAAGTTGAGGATCTGCATCATTCGTTAATGCATTAAATTTCAAATAAAGTAAGTATTTATGGCCTATATTAATATCAACAAATACAACTTAGGCGTATTTCAAAGAAAATCCTAGTTAATCTAAAATTATTACTTGTTCAAATCGTAGCACTATATGATAAAAAAGTTATACTACAACGAGACTGATATACCTTAAAATCCCTAAATCGTGATAAGGATAATACGTACGACGTATTTAGCGTATACGATTTTTGATAAAAGTTGATCTGGGAATAATTAAATTATAGCTAATAAATATATAAAATTCAAAATTCAAAATTCAAAAATTCTTTATTCAACATAGACCTTTGCAGGCACTTATTGACGTCAAACTCTACCACCACATATAAACGTCACTACATATAACAAACAATTTTTTTTTTTTTTTATACTACAACGGTAGCAAAAAGGCTTACGGCCTGCCTGATGGTAAGCAGTCACCGTCGCCTATGGACGCTTGCAACACTAAGGGCATCACAAACGCTTTGCCGACCACCAACAATTGCACATGTATTCCTTTTTTCTGGTATAAAATCGATCTATGTATGAAAACTCCTTTCTCGTAAACTTTTTAAATGTCCTTATTATAAAACTAAACTGCAAAAGTATGATCAAGCTAACAATATATCAATTCTGTACTTTGAATTAACATTAATTTTACACTTTTAGAAAATGTTTCATATGTTGTAATTGCATGTCACATTTTCTCTATTTCTTCTATTTGTGATATTTTATACTGAACATATTTTGATTTAATTGCTTTTTTAATTCGTAGCATCCTCACTTAATTATGTATTTACTTGACATAACGAAATAATAAAATGTACAAAGCGCAACGATGCGCCATAATTATTTTTACATCGGACAACATGTAGTACGATAATCCAATGAGCTATTTGTAAAGAACACGTTTATTTTGTACCTTTCATTGTTTGCTTAAATCGCATTAGACGAATTCAAACAATATACTTCGCGAAATGATTAAGCCGTTCAAACGAAATACAAGTTTATGCACAGACGCATAGGAAGCATTATACATCGTATGTTGTGAGCCGGCTGTAATTTATGATTGTATAGGGGTAACTAGCGAGGCTAACAGGTGCTTTCACCATCCGAGACTGATAACCCTTAATTTTTAGGGACGATCGCTTCAATTTTTAATAATGCGTGATGCTATAACTCATTGTGGAGTTAGAAGAATCATTCGGCATTTGAATGGAATGGAATTAGTCAGATATAAGCTGTTATTGAATTAAGTTTACTCAAATTAGATATTGATGATAATACTACTACGAAGTATGTAAATGTAAAGTTAATTGTATTTTTCTTTGAACTTAAAATTAAATTATATGAGTTCGGTGTCCCATTTGTGAACTCTTTGGGCTCTGCGAATGAACCGTCTTATGTATGTGATCAACTAATCAACGCACTTACTAAAACGTATGAGATTGATAATATATTATCCAATATGATTTCATTACAGGTGATGTGGTAAAAATTTACAGGTAATTACTTAAATTGATGTGCTTTTAGTAATTTACTATCGTTATAGATTTTAAGAGAGCTTCTATACGATACACCATTTATTTATTTATTTATTAATCATGCTTGTCACGGTTACATAAGATGGGTAAATATAACAATTGTGCACATGACACCCTGCAAGGGCACTGCTTATTGAGAAATTTAAAATGATTGATAATAATATTGATTAAATACCAGATTAAATACAATACCATGAAAGTAAAGTATTCGCCGCAGGCATACATTAATTTCCAGCACTTCTATAAAGCTGGTGGAACCTAGCGGGGCGATTCACTAATATTCGCAGCGTCGTGCTTTGTTGTGGCAGCATTTTTTGTCATATAATTATCGCCAAGCTCGGCGCTGCGAACATTTGAGAATCACCAGACCCGCTTGTGTAACTTCCCTCAGCTGCATAAGTTACTTGCACCGTGTAAAAGTACCACGGGACATAGTGGCAATATTAAATTTAAATATATTTTACCCTTCGATATTAAATTAAACATGGTAATTTATTCTTTGTCAATTTTTTGTACAAAGTTTATTATCAATTTTGTGAAGAACAAGTAAACTTCCTTTGTTCATGAGCAATTTTCAAGAAACCTGTAAAGATTTTTATATTTGCATATTGTCACACGTGCTTATTGTCACTAAATAAAGCTTAACAAAGTCAAAAATAAAAAATCCATATTCTTTTACTTGTCAAATTGGTTAACGCGTAAATGCAGCATGTTTACGCGGGTTGGAATCCCATATTTTGTTTGAATTTTTCTATATATTTATCAAGTTTCATAGCAATAACTATAATAGCAATCAGGATGTGTCCTTTCCTATTAGTACTAAAAAACGATAGGCATTTATAAGAGACGATAAGTTTGATTAATTAGAGCTAGCGCGCACTACGATTTTTTACCGCGCGATTTTTTTATCGCAGAAATGCAGCATATGAGTCAGTAAAGCAGTGCGCGCACATGAAAGTAAAAAACCGCCGCGATTTAAAAATTGTGATTTGTCACAATTTGCTGCGACTGCTCGCGGCGTGATTGTCGCGTAGCTAAAATGCAGAGTATGGAATTATATGGACCTGCGCGCACTGCGTTTGTAAAATCGCGGGCTCGCGGCCGGCCGGCTCTTCATTCGTATTCCGTCCGTTCAAGAATAAACATGTCGGCACCTGCATCTTCAATGGAGTCTTCGTCTCCAAAGGTCCAACAATATAAGGTCCAAAAATTCTCAATAATCTGTCAAAAGTTAGAATTTTCATACTATAATAGTTAAAGAATTTTTTAGGATACATCCGAAGATTTATTATTTTTTTTTATTTTTTTTTTGTAATACTCAATCGTTTATTTTGTTTAGTTTTTTGTTGTTTGTTTCCTGTCAATAAGTGTTGTGTATACCTGTAAAGATATATCGGTTATCCTTGTTTTATATATGTTTTTTATTTTGGTAAATTGTACTGATATTGTCGATGGTGTATCCTAGTTCATAAATAAATAAAAAGATTATGGTATTTCTTATAAAAAAAAACCATTGATGATTCTGTCTGATGTGAAGGGATGAATCCAATACTGGCGGTTTTTATTCTTTTTTCTTCTGATCCGCCGAAGTAGTAAATAAAGACTAGCAACTTCTACGAAATTCATGGTTCAACTGAGCAAAAGTCACCGATTTTTTTATCGCAGTGCGCGCGCCGAACTCTCTTGCGATATTTTGAGCGTGATTTTAAAATCGTGTCGCAGAAGTGAAAATCGTGGTGCGCGCTAAGCCTTATACATGTTTAATTCCCTCCTAACCTATAACTTTTTATTTGTTGGGAAATGGCATTACTGCTCCTGGGAAAAGACGCGAGATTATGGCAGGCACTTCTGGAACTTTCCAGGCTAAATAGCAGCAAAAGCGTGCGCCATACCAAGTAAAAACCCAACAATGCCCCTCACCAACTGATCTGGTATGGACGAAAGAGCTTATAAATTTAATAGTCTGCCTTACCTTATCGTCTGATGCGCTGCTTCAATTATTTCTTTTTATTTTGTCCTCGTACTTTTTCCATTTCGTCACTTCTATAGTTGGTAAAATTTTCTACCAGAGAGTTGTTAATGACATATATTTATTCTTGGATTGATAATGATATTCTATGGTAGGCAGGCGAAAATGGTGGATGAAGAGCGATATGAAAATAAGTTTGAATTATATAGGTATGAACAAGATGTATGAATGTGAATGATAAGAAGAGAGCGCTAACACTCACCTTGACGCGAGCATGGTCAGATATGGTCATGGGAACTCAGATCAACACTTTCACGATCTTACCGACCTTTGCTCGCCTAATCTTTCAACCTCCAAAAATGGGATATCCGGGATATCAGCGGTAACCGATGCTGGGCTCGACCTTCCCAGATCGGGACCGCGCTAGTTGCTGTCATGAGTAAATGGGTGGCCATATGTCTACCTCCTTCACCCATCCTTCTTTTATAACAGGCATCGGCCAAGGAATCATCTTTCATAGTGTACGATTCTTGAGGCAGATAGAGTTCACTAGGATCTACGACTACTCGCTCTCCAGCGCGTAACATACGACGGTATGGAGAGAGGTTATCGCCTATTACTTCAATCAACATCGATTGCTCCTCACCGAAAGCCGACCACACTTGCAATGTGTGTTGGGCGGGGTTACCTCTCTGCGGATGTGGTGCAGATAGCGGGCGATCGATCCGTGGACACTAAGAATCTGCACCAAGTGGTATAGATATTCATGCCCTCGGTTCGCTAACATTGTGGCAGTGTTTGAAAGTCTCATCAATTCTTATGAAGATACTTCTGAGGAGACAAACCCGCTGATCATTAGATCCGTGAGGTCTGCCAACCACGCTCTGTAAGCTTTATTTTGGGCCTATTCGAGCAAAGTGGTTTCCTCTCGGTCGGCCAACCTTCAGTTGTTGCTTTGTTAGTTGAGCGCAATCTGTATGCCGCCGCGACGATGTGCGCAGCCAAGGACGCGGTCAAACAATGGTGCAAACCGCCATGTGGACAATGATTCCGCAGCTTCTGATAGCCCTCAGTGCTGTTACGCTTTACGCCTTATGCAGGGATACTATTGTGATAAGGAGTCCACCTAGACTAGAAACCAACCTAATCCTCTATGTTACTAACAATTATACAATATATTAGTTATATAACAAACAATCTTAGGTCTATTTTTAATGTTACTTTTGCTGACAAAAATAATGAATAACTAATAACAAGTCCTAAATTAGATATTTCTATTATATATTCACATTTACCAAATGACCAGGAAATTATTAATATGATAGATGAGCTAATTATAGATTGTATAATTATTTTCAATTATTCACACTTACCCCAACACAAAATAAAATAATTTATAGCACTTAAAGCAAGCGAGTTCGACAACAGTAATATTCATTGTTTGCGTTACAATTTAAATTGCACGACGTTACACCTCCTGTAATTAACACTGATTTTTATTTCATATATCGAACTTTTGACTCAGACTCAGAATCAACCGTTCCTCGGTAAAGGGCGCGGTGCCGCGCTGCCCTATGAAAAACAGCTGCTAGAAAAGGCGCGGGAAGTCATAGAGGCGTCGGTACAGCATGATTGGGGAGCCGACAAGAATGCCATTAAACTCGGAGTCTGCGATCGTGCTGAATGATGAAAATGAAAAATATCTCAAGATCCACCGTGCATTGAATAGTTTGCAAGTCTGCATATAATGTCTGAATATCTAAGATAGTGCTATTTAAGTCCATGATTAATAATTTCGGGTTTTGTTCACGAATACTTGGATGTTGTTCACGAATACTTGGATTTTGCTCATGTATACTCATAGTGTGCTAATCAATACATGATTTTTTAAGCTAGCGTTTAACTAGAAAATATACTAAATACTTGCACAGAATGTTACAGATAGACGGAATGAAAAAAAATGTATCCTTTACAAATGAAAATTTAATTTAAAAAAATATTCAAGCTACTGTATATTCACTATTAGCTTTCCGCTTGCGGCTTCGGCCACATTATATCGGTTTTTCCAAAAGGAAAAATATGTTTTCCTGTGGTAAAAAATATCTTATGCTATTCCCCGGGTCTCCAACTATTCTCCTTGTCCTTCTCATACCAAATTATATCAAAATCTTCATTTCCCTACTTCCTTGTCCAGATCTCAATATATCTGTATATCCAGTGTCATTAAAATTCATTCAGTAGTTGGTGAGCCTATTCAAACAAAATTTATACCTTCCATTTTTGCCTTATGTGTATGAAGCATTTATCAACTCGTATACGCGCTTGTGTAGGCGTGCTCGGGTTCCTAAATTGTATAGCACCAACTATTTATTTTTTGAAGTGATCATTTTAATTTATGACTTCAAATCATTTACAAAAATTAATGAAAATTATGTATTTTGGTACAGAAAAAAATACGTTATCTTGATTTTTTTAAGAATATAAATTTCAATAATTAAATAGGTACTTAACTTTACAATATGTATTCACTTGAATATTTTACGACACCAATAAAAATTGTGACCCCTTCATTTGCAAATCACACAAAAATGGCTGTTACAAACACTATTTTTCATAAAAGGGTCTCGTAAAACCTAGTGTTCTCGCCGAACATAATACAAAATTATTTGAAATGCTAACAACATACCAGAAAATGCAAATATTAATGAATGATGCAAACTTAAGACAGATTATTTACATTCATTTACATCTTCATAAAATAAATATGCAAGAATAACAATAAACTTATTATAGTTATTCCACTTTGTTGTACATATACACATAGTATATCTTGTTCAGACAAGATTTCTCCAACGTCAAGTCAGCATTAAGCTGACTTAATTAGCACTCGGAGCGTATCTCTTCCTCAGACGTATAGAATTACTAAAGACGGTACTGTCCCGTCTTTACACAGGTGCTTTTGCCTGTATATTCCTCTCATTCCTAAGCTTCGAGTTTCGAGTTTCCACGATCTGGTTATACAAAGGAATCATTCGGTCTCGAAGTATGTACTAAATGTAATCCAGTGTCTATTATAATCTCTTCTACACTATCGTAGATATAGATATGGATAGCAATATATGCTATCCATTGCAGCATCAACGTATGATGTATTGATGAATAACTGTAATAAAACAGTAATGGAGCTGAACGTATTGAAAACGATCGTTATATACAGATTTGAGTTAGACAATAAGATCGCTAACCGTATACATACAAAGCGATTTTACGTCTGTGTGCAGAAAGCTGGTGTTAGTGTATCTTTGCACGTGACGCCGCCGCGCCGTGTCGTCGCCGCCGCTACGATATTAAACTGGGGGCATGAGATTTTCAAAGTTCCTCTCCCCTTATTAACGCCGATTAACGGTGTAATTACCTAAAGGCTTGCTAGATATTATCTCCGAAAAATTAAGTGTATGGAAGTAGATTGGAATGTGTTGACAGTTATTAGAATCAGATGCATAATAATTTTCACGAAAAAATATAAGAACAAATTTTCTTTTTTTATCATGATGCTGCAAAGTAAGAAAGCACATACATATTATTAAAATAATAAACACATTTATCAAATCATACTTAAAATATTATATTTAAAAGCATTTGAATGTAAAACCATTCTTAGGTGGTGTTAAAATTCCAGTATTTCCAACATACATTTAACTATATGTTGCTAGTGATGTTACCTTAGGAACTTTCATTAAATATTTTGTAAACATCGTTGATTGTTTGTAAACATGATATTTAAGATATTCATTAAGTTGATAATTTTTCTTTTTTGTTGTAAGCTTGAAGCTGATCATGAAAACCTAAATCTATATGTTTAGCAACCTTGCGGTAGCTAGAAGTATCACTATAACGACATTACGATACAAGTGATGTTATGGGAAATAATTTTTGTCAAGTTAAGTTAATATGTATATTCTTTTAATACTATTATTTACCATATAAAGTAGTATAAAAATATTACTTGACGATAAATAATATATTTATATTTAGTGAAGCATTATATACTTTTCTATAAGTATGGTTTATTTTACTTAGATCGACAAATAGAAGGACCTGGAAGGACTACTTATCACGAGGAAATAGCAAAATTAACATTATTATTTATTTTAATGAGCTACAGTTTGAGAGTCGCTGTCACCCACCCCACAATGAGCCGCAGCGTAGCCTAGCGTACACACAACGAGATCGCGCCAGAAAAATTTAATTGTGAAATACGACCCCTTCGTCCAACAACTGTGTGCGTCGAAAATCAGGTGGAGGCACTTTTTTTGTTAAGAAACAAATAACATTCAAGTTTTCTTTGAAACGTGACCGCCACTTGCCCACTATTCACGGAGAGAGAGTCGATACGTAGAGAGAGTCGAGAAACAAATACGTATATTTAAAAAAAAATATTGGGTACTTGTTTGAAAGTAAGAATAATATTTGGTTTGTAAAATTGGAATTAGGTACTTATTTGAAAGTATGAATAATAATTTGGTTTAAAATATTTATTTTTGGTACTTGTTGGAAAATAAAAATAATATTTGGTTGCACCACAGCAAAATACGGAGTTGACTATATAGCTCGCCTGGCATAATCTTCGAATCATAGATCTGTTTGTTATGTTGCACTCATGCCGATTAGTTTGTAATACCTTTAGACTTATTCATCTAATGGTTTGGTTTGGTAGTATAGAACTGATTTATTAGTGATAGTATTATTTATTAGTTATAGTTATTTAAATAGGTATTTATTTAAAGACGGAACAAGAGAACAAGTTAGATTAACTAAACGAGAACTTTAAAGAACCTTTATTAATACGGTCCATAAGGCTTAATGATATTACCTTTTTTTTGAAACAGCTTAGCGATTAACAAGTTTACAATTTAGTTAGCCTTCTCAGATCTGGCTAATGGCGAATGCTTCAGCAAAAGGAGAGATACAACGCTGTCCTAACTAGGTCATATGCGCTTAAAAGCGATACGGGAATCAAAACTGATTAAGCAGCAGAGAGCAATAAATTTTTGATTCTGTCTGGCTGGTAATATGTGAAATTTTCCGCGGTCTTCTGGCTCGTAGTGAATATACCTACTAATATATATATATTGATACTAGCTGTAACTTCGTCCGCGTGGAATAGTTACTTTGAGCATCATATTTATTTTTGCAAACAACCACCTCAGCTGTTACCCGATCTTGACAACGCGACATATCCAAATTTGATTACCATAAAAATTATTCTAGTGAGTTAACCTTAAAAGATAAACATATACTGTCGCGGACAATTTAAAAGGAATAATTCTTTCATACATATTTGTTTGGTATCTAGAACCATTTTTGAAGCGCACGCAATGGAAGCCTTCAAAGATGAATAATTTTCCCCGTTTTTTACACATTTTCCATTATTTCTTCGCTCCTATTAGTCGCAGCGTGATGTTATGTAGCCTAAAGCCTTCCTCGATAAATAGGCTATTTAATAAAGAATAGGCTTGTTGCCTAAATTTCAGTAGTTAGATACTAATATACCTTGATGCCTATTCTATACAAAATAATTATTATTTTTGAAAAAAAATGCTTATTTATAAGAATAATTTTGCATTTAATTAAATATTTGACATTAGTCATCAAAAACGCTCATGACTGTCATGGCGTCTTGAATGACGTCACGCCGTGCAAAACACAGCTGTTTTAGTATCGGAATATTCGGTATTGTGAAGTTATTTTAATAAAAAATGGATTCATCGTATTACAAGTACTGCATAGTGCCCCAGTGTACAAGCACAAGTATAAAAACACCAAAAAAATTATTTATATACGTGCCAAACAATCAGCAGATACGTAAAAAGTGGCTGACACTCGCGAGAAGGAATGATGCCCATTCTTTTTCGCACTTCCACAAGACACTTGGGAATGACATTTCGACTTTGACGTTTCGCACGGCGTGACGTAACACTTTTTAATTGGTGTTTGCTGTCACGTGACTTACGGCTTATTTTGTACAATTTTATTTTATAAAAATATAAATAATCAAAAGTTATTATTTTGTAAAACTTTGTTTTTTCATAATTAAATGATCATCTTAATAGTTATGCAACCTAATGCATCAGATTTGTTCATAGTGGATACAAGCCTATTTTCGAACAAGGAGTTCCAGAGATTACAGCGTTCAAACAAACAAACAATCAAACAAACAAACTCTTCAGCTTTATAATATTAGTATAGATATAATATATATATGAATTAAATAAATATGTATATATATACTTCATTGCTTTAACTAAAACGTACATTTGTTTAAATGAATGAATTAATACTTTTTTGTGCAATAGGCAATTCAAAACAACATGCAAATACATAAAAAGCGCCTTATTGCCAATTTATCAACAATATATAAACACAAAAATATAGGCAAAACAAAATTTCAACGATTATAACTAGAGATCGGATAATCGGATGCATATTTACCTAAAGTTAATTCTTGGCTCACAAATTATGGAAGCGGCTTTTTAAAATACATTTTGTTAAATAAAAATCCCGGGAAAATACGGGACTGCAAATTTAACGTAGTGATATTGTTTGAAAATTACTAAATTAGCACGTGGTATTTATTTTCAAAAGACCGAGACTCCGGGTTCATTTATACAACTATGCATACGTATTTACATGAAATTTAGTTTCAGTTCCCCGCGCGATTTATGAATGTGCGATTGTTGTTGATTACTCACAAATCACACGGAGAACTGAAACTAACCTTCATGTAACGTCGTTTTTAAGCTCATATTACCGACTAGTTTTGCATTACCAAAATGTTCTACAGTAACGGAATTCCGGGATTTTTATTTATGGAAATAAAATAAAAAGACAGTTCCATACTTTGTCAAAAACTAAATCAGGTAAATAAATAAACACCCGGCTATCCAATTCCGCAATCCCGGGAATATTTAACAAAACAATAAAAAGCCGTTCCCTTACTTTGTCTTAAACTAACTTTAGGTACTCGTAAATATGCATCCGATTATTCGATCTCTAATTATAACCTACTTTTACTTCACTTTTTGACAATGGCTTTTTGCAATTTTAGTACACAAATTGTGATATTCAGTCCTAATTAAAAATATAGAATAAAAATGTATTGCAAAATAATTAGTTACTATAGCTTTTAAATTTAATATTAAGTTATAATTTTCATGTATTACATTTATACTCACATAAGCTATGGTTGACATAGTTATCCATAGGCTTTCACAGTTTTCCACTTAGTATGACCCAAACATACTTCCCTACCTTCCTCGAGTTTCATTAATACTTTCACGAACACTGGTCGTTTACGAGTATTCTTGACCTGGCTTTCTTTCAGGATATCTATTTCGTTTAAGTATGTTTATCTACTATCATGCTATTAATCCTCTATAAAAGAATCTATAACAATTAGCTTATTGCCAACATTAAAACACTCAATGATATTATGATCATTATATCATCCAAACGCGCGATATTATGAATTTCAAAAAAAGAACATTCTCATGCAATGACATATCCAACAAAATCCACGTCAAATCAAATTTTAAGTTCTATAGAAACTAGAAATAATGAAGTGGTGAATATAAATATTCCAAGTACATCAGGATCTGCCAAAATTCAACAAGGTGCAAATGTTCAAGTGCATTTCAATAATTGTACGATCCAAAATGTAAATAATTATTACAATAAATAATTCTTTTACTTATTAAGGTCTGTTTATTTTACATGCTTCGCAATTAGACTTTTCTTGAATTTACATAGTTCTTACAACACCCTATGGTATGAGCATCTTTTATAGAGGATTCACATCATGATTGTAGATAAAGTCTTGTATGCAACTGTTATAATTAGGTATTAAAACACCCATGTAATATTATTATCACAAATAAACCCACATTCGTATTTTGATACCCCTGATTATACAACAGTTGCATAAATAACTATTGTCTAATGCCCGGTTTCTGAATACCTTAGCTAAACTGTCAATAATTAATGATTCAACAAAGTTATCGAAAAGATAAACTTCTCATAACTGTCAGTGAGTTTCTGAATGCGGGACCGTGCTTTCAACAGCTATGAAACAGTTAAGTAGTTCGAAATTATGTCACTAGATGGGTCTGTTCACAAGATACGAAATAAAAATTGACTTTGTTATATTAATTCATCCATAATTACAATTTAAACATTTATTTTGTAATATTTCTTCATCCGCGATAATAATTTAATAATGATAACATTTTTTTTTATCGATAGTAAGTATTGAAACATTATTTTATGAAATAATTTTAACATTTCGATAGTATTGCCTGTATGAATCATACCGATAAATCGATAAAATAGAAAGGTTATAGATGAAAAAAAAACTTATATCAATCACCGTGTTCTTGTTAAAGCGATATCTCGCAGTAAACTCTTCATCTGAAAACATTTCAAATGGATTTCGTCTTTCTCGTAAGTTTCTGAGTAGGTATAGATATTCCAGAAATCAACTCCAGTACTTCTGTATCCGACTCTGAAGAACTACTCGTATTTAATATCGTAGAACTCATTGTCTTTTTTAAATATAGTAATTTAAAATATAGCTAACACTATTTTATTTTACATAAAATTACCACGTTATAACCTTAAGATTCTTGTTTGACACATAAACCACAGGGACATAAACGTTAAATAAAGTTATGGGACCGATAAACGGCTTTAAATGGTCAGTTAGGTTGATCTAAGTTTAAAAGGAGTTTATCTAATTGTACGGTGTTCAGAAACGATTTGTTGGGAGTTATCGAACTAATAGCGTTAATGAACAGATAAACCATTGATAAAATGTACTCAGAAACCGGGCATAGTCGTTCCTACCAACTTGTCCATTCTCATTTGATTTATAAATTTCAATTGTCAGTCGACTTCACTCAGGCAATGTCTGATTGGCGAGACAACAACCTTGTCAATTTCAACACCGCGAAAACCCAGTCGTGTCTTATCTCAGCCAAAAGGAACCCATTCACCATGGATCTTACTTTCCGAAATGTACCTGTAATATAGGGATTTACAAGGCAAGTAAATGGACACAATTTGAGTTTGCGTGTTCCACCTTAGGCATCATCTTCACTTAACATCAGGTGAAATCGTTGTCAAACGCACTCAAATATGTAATAATAAAAAAAGTCCATCCTTTCTACGTGTCCAAACCATAAAAGCATTCCTACTTCGAAGTTTGTCACTGCATCTTCTTTCCCACATTTCCTCTATCCACACTATTTCATAATTTATCCTTTATCGTCATTCCAGTGATTCCTCTAAAGGCTCTCATTTTATATTTGTAATATTAAATTCCGAATCCCAACAGTTTCCACGCAAAGTATGTTTATTAATTCAGCGACTGGCAACATATTTCGGTTCGGCAATGAATGCTACTCCAATAAGCCAAATATTTAATTTTGTGCAAAGACTGCGAATGGTTGATAACTACAAGATTTAAAATTTTGACATACTCAGACAATGAAAATGGTTGCACAATAATTCTTTTATTAATATAAAACAATAAAGTTATTGCTTAATGAAGCTAGTTTATACGTTAGAGTTCTAACAATGCAATATCGCCTTATACTCGTACGAGTAAAAGACACGAAGAACTAGAAAACTGTAGACAAATGCTTAACTCGAGATATGTCTCTCAGACCAAGACTGGAAATGTAAATTAAATACTAGAATCAATTAAAAACTAGAATCAATTAAAAACTGAGTTTATATTCTTAAACTGTAATCCAGTGAAACTACACTAATTATTGCATTCTGTTTTATAGATATTAAAGAGATACTAGACATAATCTTTTTTTAATTAATACCGAATAGATATTTATCCTACAAAAATTTGATACGCTCTGGGACACCCAGAGCGTATGTGCATGTGAGATGTAATTACGTAAAGTTTATCTCATAACTGTATTACAAAATATGAACTATGTTTATTTTTTAGAAAATCAATTTCCTGTCCTCACTTGACCGTACCTTATAAATTGAGAATGTTCGTTAATATTGTTGAATAAAACGAATATATTATAAGATTAGGTTATTAACATGTAATCATTTTAAATAGAGCAGGTATACTTATAAATGTAAAAATAACATAGTTATTGACAATTTTATATGACACGCTAATATAATTTAGACTATTGTGTTAGAATATATTGTGCCGTCATAGTGCAGTGTTTTTAGTATAGAGCGTTTGTGAGTGACCCGCGACAACGCCAACCTTTAAAAATAATAATCGCATACATTAGTATATACTGAGGGCCTAGACAAGATACCTTTCGATAATCGTAATTGCATCGCTAATAAAACAAAATGTATGGTATTGACATAACCACTCGAAAAGTCAAGCGTTCGGTTATGTCAATACCATACAGTTTTTATTTTAGCGATGCGATTACGAAAATAGAAAGTCATCTTGTCTAGGCCCTCTGGTGTTCTACCGGACCAAAGGCATTAGATAGGATTAGTCGTGTTTAGTTGGTAGGTTGACCTTCTGCTAGAGTCGAACAAAACCACTCGCAGTAGATCGCTTGCGGGTGGTATAACCAAGGGAGAACAGCTACAGCAGCGCAGGTATGAGGTTTAACTACATAGGTGTAAAAAATACACTATTATTTCTACAATATTTGTAATATAATACTCATAATATAATAATATATATACATAATAATATATTTATGTATAGCTCTGTTCTCTTTAACTTACAAGTTAAGAAATACTAAGACGATCCCTAGTAGTAGTAGAAACGAACACTTATAGTTCCTCATTAATAAAATAACTTGACTCATAATAACAATTCTGAACAATTCTTTGCGGCGAGTTAGGTACTAAAAACTTGAAAACTTAAAGATCTTAAAACTTGGAAAGTGTATTGATTTTTACTGTCTCAATATCGTCGTCCCGGGCAATCTTGAATCCGTCAGAATTATTAATTTACTCGCTCCGCTCGGCCTTAATTTATTCATCCCCCGCTGTACTCGTGACTTAACCTTCGAATCCTTCATTACTAATTGTATGGTTAGGTACTGCCTGTACAAGAGCTAGTAGCTCAGAAAGCGTCTATAATATGTCTAAAAAAAAGATAGCTATCATTGGCTTATTGAGAAATTGATTGTAATATTTCATGGACTATGAAATATTACAATCTTTATCTTTCACCAAACATCCCCAGCAAAATAAGTTGAAAGAAATCTGTTTTATAAATATGTTCAGCACCGTAAGTTTAACTGTTTATATAGTATTGACATATTTTTGCAAGAAAACTATTAGATAAATTCCTAATATTATTTTACAATTTAATTCGTCTTACGAATAATTTTAAATTAGCTGTCATGTTACTTAAGTCAATGAAAAAAAAAAACTATCAACTGCGGACGTTGATTAAATTTTAAAACTATACATAATATATATATATATATATATATATATATATATATATACGGGCCATATGAACGTCACATAATATTATTGTTTTGGGTAATCAAGCTACTTTTTTCCATACATAATACATTCATTTTTTTTCTTAAGTACCGTAAGAGCTAGATCAGCGTACGAGAAAAACTTCGTAGCAATTGAGTGTAATTGCGTCTACAGTATCTAGAAATTCTGATGTGTTAACAACTGACTAGGAGCACACACAGTTGCTACGTAACTATAATTGATCTTTGAAAGATTTAATTTAAAGATTTAATTACTTATAGCATAGACCCAATCCCGAAATCCACGCGGGCGAACTGAATACATAAAACTAGATGCCATTCTAATGTTATTATTTCACCAGCCCTAAAACATT
This sequence comes from Scirpophaga incertulas, assembly GCA_036419045.1. Taxonomy (NCBI): domain Eukaryota; kingdom Metazoa; phylum Arthropoda; class Insecta; order Lepidoptera; family Crambidae; genus Scirpophaga; species Scirpophaga incertulas. Next base: position 9,866,359 of record CM071626.1, on the reverse strand, counting down.
ATGTTACAAAGAAACGTTACTTACATCAGTAACAATTAATTTATTAGAAAGATCAGTATAAATAATGAAAAATAATCAAATATAAATAATGAAAAATGATTTGATTTTCTTTATAACATCAGTTTTGAATATGCGGTATGTACTGCTCATGTTACAATAACTACATAATACAATGCAAAAATGTAGCGTGCAGTTACTGTATTGAATAAATGTAATAGATGCAGATTTGTGCAGAGTATAAAAACTGGAAGTCGCACAGATTTGCATTCAAATTAATCCAACATTTGCTTAAATCTTGAAAAATTCTAGACAGCGTATAAAATATAAAACGAAAACTTTTGTCACAAAAATAACAATGATATGTTTTTAGTCCGATGGCATGGATATTAATTATGGCTACCATCAAAATCTTATAACAAGTATGTAGTAATTAAACAAAAAAATGTATTAATATAGTATATTATATTTAATTAGTGATGTCCTTTATTTATAACTAGCTGACCACGGTGAACTTCATGCCGTTTAAAAGTCAATGAGCTGTGAGTTTTCGTGTCAATAAATAAATAGATTTCGAAATAATTTCCTTGTAACTTTTGTTGTTATTATTATTACACTAATATTAATGGAGACAATCCAATAAATAGCTAGTTGAACATTTCAATAAGTGATGTTTGCTGTAGTTGTTTTATGTTTCACTAGCTACGAACTTCGTACCTTTTAACAATCAATCAATCTGTAGTTGTTTGAACGTGTTGGCTATTAAAATTATGAAGAAAACTGTCAACAACAACTGGAATATAACGGAATCTTAAAACTGATGTAATAATTAGATATATTATATATTTCTTTATATTTTCCTTCTTTATTCATATGTTTTTTATAAGACTTTTCTAAGTTAAAATCGATGCGATCGATGCACAAATAGCGAAACACTACTCGACATGAGTTCGTATAGATTTTTAGTATTGCATTGAAACTCTAAGTTAAATTAATACATTGCTACAATATTAGATACCATAGATTCGATAAAATTATTCTGACCTTGTTACGTTTTAAATTCGATATAGAAATGTACGTGAAGAATAATGTTCTGCCCTACATCGGACTCAGATACTCACCGGGCACGGCTGCTTCGGTGAGTATCTGTGTCGAATAGGACGGGAGAGATCGACACATTGCCACCACTGTGCATCCGACCTCGACTCGACCCAGCACACGCTGGCGGAGTGCCCCGCGTGGGCCTCCGAGCGCCGAGTCTTGGTCGCAGAGATCGGGCGAGATCTGTCTCCGCCGGCATTGATTGCGGCAATGCTGGCGGACGAGGCAGGTTGGAGAGCTGTGGCCTCCTTCTGTGAAGCAGTAATGCTCCAGAAGGAGGCCGCCGAGCGGGGTCGGGAGATGGCCGATCCCGCTCGAAGGAGGCGGCGCCGGGCTCGGTAGCACAGCTGCGGCGCCGCCGCGGGTCGCCGGCGGGCGCGAGGAAGTCGCGACCGCTACGGCGACCCGGGATGGACCACGCCCCTTCCGTGGCCGGGGGGCGTCGTCGGTGGAGGAGACCGGGGGAGGTAGTGTAGCCACCCCCGAGGAAGGCTCCCCTGTATCGACGGGGGAGCGGAGGCTGGGGGTTCCCGGAAGTAGCTTGGTAAGTTCCCGGGGGCTCCCTTCATGCCTGAGGAAGGCCATCCCTGAGGTTTTTAGTGGGTAGGCCTCCCCCTTCTGGGGAGGAGATCCCCAGATAACCGCCGGTTCGCCACAGCCGGGATATGCAATTTAATGCATATTCCTCAGGGAAACAAAAAAAAAAATGCCCTACTTAAATCCAAAAAGCCTTTGTGGCAACGTAATAAAGTTGCATAAGTCATAAATTGAATCCTTTCGGCACAGAAACCGTTCAATTTATTATATAAGTATGAATAATTATGACTTGTGACAAACAAGGTTGAAAACGCGGTGTAAGCTGACCGTGGTATGAAAATTTATTGGAATTCTGCTAAACATTGGTATAAGGGATCATGGACAGGACCATGGAATAAACAAGTTGCTATTTTGTTGTGACACAGGTAAGCTTGTTTGCAGGCTCCCTAGCAAAGGCCGCGTGGCGCGTCGCCAATTTAGCGTGACATTGCGTGTAACATGTTGCGTCACGCCGGGTTAACGAGGCACCCTCCCAACCCTCCTCCCAGCCCGGCGCCGTAACTGATCAGCCGTGACTAAATCTTTGGACTTACTCAATATGTGTCACATGGATATTGATTAGAATGGTAAACAAAGTTATGTAAAAATGCAAGGTGCATTTATTTCATCTGCCAGAATACGTCGGAATATTAGAAGCTATATATTCGTAATAATTTTGCTTAGGTTAGTTACAAAAAGATTATCCGATCACAATTCAAGATCGCATTTTTTTTTTCAATTTTCGTTTAATTATATATTTCAATTTATAATACGAGGTTGCTTTTCATTTTAATATCAATAATGTATGATGATATATTAATATAGTCGTAAAAAAATATTCGTAGTTATGCAATCAAGTTCACAATATGACCAAAAATAACTAAAGTATATCAATTACTAAAAATAATGTATATAATATGACACAAGTTGACACATATACGTACATTGATTCATCAGCAAATAACTTCTAAGGTTCAAACACTGATATACTGAAAGAATATTTTTGTAGACTGGATCCTTTCGTGTAGCTATAATATGATCATTTAGATGAAGGGATCATTATATATATACCAATATTATATTATAATATGCAACATTCTGGTGTTTCTAGCTCACGACATCAATCATAGCATATCTATAAAAGAATTCGCAATCTATTCACCGCAAGTTGAATATTATTTGTCATGTCCCTTCAGCATTGTTAGCGTCTAGGGTGCGTCCGCGCATTGTTATTCACCCCTATCTTCCGAGCGCCGGGTGCACCACATTCCTTGGCACACGTGGGCGCAATCATAATTTTTATTGCTCTAGTTTAAACAACATTAATAGCATAGCTTTAGACTTATTACGGTACGTTTTAATTTTTTATCTATCTATACATATAATAAGACAGTAAAAATATTTTGTCTGTACATTTAGTATTTTTGACTGAAATGGATAGAGGGGCACTTAAATAGATTATTAGAAAGCAAAAAAATTTTTTTTGGAATTTTTTGTCTGTCTGTCTGTCTGTATGTTTGTTCACGTTTATCTCCGAAAGTACTGAACCGATTTGCTTGAAACTTTCACTATTTGCTTTGTTTTAACTCAGAATAATATCTAAACTTTGTTTCATCAAAATCGGTTCATTAAAAAAAAAGTTATCGTCATTTTAATGAACTCAAGGCATGATAATAAGAGGGATAATAGATTGTATAGAAATATTGTTAAAACTACTGAACCGATTTAAATGAAACTAGGTACACAGATAGTCTAAAGCCCAAGAAAGGACATAAGCTACTTTTTTTAATACAAAATAGGTTGTAAAGGGTTGTAAAAGGTTGAAAGAAGGGATGCTAGGTTGTATGGAAAAATTGTTAAAACTACTGAAGCGATTTAAATGAAATTTGGTACACAGATAGTCTAGAGGCTGAGACAGGACAGAGGCTACTAGCTACTAGTATATTACTATAAATACGTTTTTACAGATATTATCATAGATTTTTAATACAGTTGTGAAATATAATGTAATTATGATTGGAAATCTAAATCTTTTTCGTAGATCACTTTATTTTACGCGGCTGTGACTAACGGACTTATTTCTACCTCATCTGGTGTTATAACTTTCGTTTAGATCGTTAATTATTATTATTGTAACGGAGTATTGAATTCATAAGCCAATTTAAACACTTAAGGAACAAGGTTTTCGTGCCTAGAATAAAGCTTATTAAATAGATTTCAAACATTGAATTATCAAAATTCATAGAATTCTCTGATTAGTATTTTACAATTTTCCAGAACTACTAACATTTTAAAATATCGATTGTTAATTAGTGTATAGGTTATTGCTAACTTATCATTATCGTTTCAGCCGAGAAACGGCTACAGCTAGACACTGGAATTCTACACCGATCGATCCTGTGTAGCGTCCAGCGCTATATATATGTAGGCATATGCCTGCCACTTGAATATCTTTCCGCCTCAAAGGATATCCTGCGAGCAATTTTCTCTGACATAGCCCAAAATACTGGGAACCTTAAGTTATTAATTAGATCACGCAGAGAAACTCCGATCATAGGTCTTACTATTGCCCTTTGCGAAACTATGAATCTATTGTAACAAATCAGGTGAACCAATTATATGCCTCGTTTCCACCCTTGTATTTACAATGTAATTTTTTTCTTAGGTCAATTATGGTAATCTCAGAATTATACAGTTTCAATAACACTGTAACTTTTATATAAGTATATATTAACATTGGTATGTTACGGCTTGTTTGTACCTTGTAGATATAATATGCTGGATATATACATTTTGTTCTAGAACAAATCGTCTTTCACATGTGAGTCGACTCTGCTAAAGTTACACCATAAACAGGTCAATGATTAATACATGAATGACAATCGGTAGAAACGTCAACACGGTATGAAGAAGAGGCGAGTCCGAAAGACATACTGCGTGTTTCGGACTCGCTGAAACAGACAGTGATGAAGTCACTGTTTGTTCGCTTAGATCGCTTTAACTATTCAAGAGGAAGACTCATATGAACAATGCAAGCATGTTACAAGGGATAAATGTATATTGCAGCCTTGCCAAACTCGGCCTACTCGCTAGTTATGTTATATTAAATGAAGTCAGTTTCCTTAGTCTACTCGCTTAAGTCTTTTAAACTTCTCGACGGATTTTAATTCACTGTACAGTAATAAATATTGATAGAAAACGAAGATGTGTATGTATCGTCATCACCGTCATAGCTGATATATGTTACACCAGCGAGGAGCACGAACCTACGCTAACTACGTTAGGGCGAACAGGCCTTAGTCAACCATGCTGGCCCAATGTGGACTGGTTGACTACACACACCTTCCGCACGCCTCCCGATCTGTCTCCCGCCATAGACCAATTAGTGAACCAATGGCGTAGCATCTTTGATATTCAAAAGTGATTGTAAAATCCTATTTGGAGAATAAATTTTTTATTTGATTTGAATTTTGTCACTGGTGTATGCAGGTTATCTCATAATGTTTTCCTTCACCGTAAAACATACATATAAACCAGTTTGGCTTCACCAAAGGACGATGCACTATAGATGCTGGAACTGCACTTCTCAAACACATTTTTAGTACTTGGGAATGTAAACAGGATGCGATTGGTATTTTTTGTGACCTGTCGAAAGCTTTTGACTGCGTAGATCATCAGACCTTATTAAATAAGCTGAAGCATCATGGTGTCTTTGATGCAGCGTCTAGATTAATCGAATCTTATTTGTCCAGCAGAGTCCAGAAAGTTGTTGTTAATGTGACTGAGTCTGCAGGTACTCCTATTGTAATGGGCGTGCCCCAGAGATCGATATTGGGACCCTTGTTTTTCTTGATCTATAAATTAATGATCTCCCACACTTCACTGATTTTGTGAGCAATACTATACTATTTGTAGATGACACTTCTTTAATATTTAAGGTTGACAGAGGAAACGGCAATATTGACGTTGTAAATAGTACTCTTCCTAAAGTATTGCACTGGTTAACGATTAATAATTTATCTTTAAATCCCAATAAAAGTAAATGTATCAAATTTTCATTACCAAATGTAAGAAAAGTAGATACTATTTTTAAAATGAATAATGAAGTGGCAGAATCTGTAGAATTCACTAAATTCTTGGTATTACTTTGGATCCGACTTTGTAATGGGATCCACATATTGAGACCCTATCAAATAGACTAAGATCTACATCATATGCTGTAAAAAAATAAGACAACTTACACATGTTGAAACGGCAAAATTAATTTACTTTAGTTATTTTCACAGCGTTATATCCTATGGTTTACTATTATGGGGGTCAGCTGCTAACATAGAAAGTATTTTAGTTCTTCAAAAAAGAGCAGTCCGCGCTATTTCGAGCAAGGGATTCTCTTAGAGATTTATTTAAAGAGATTAATATAATGACTTTAGCGGGCCAGTATATTTATGAAAATTTGATTTATGGGTATAAAAATTGTCACACATTTCATACTAATTTTCAAATGCATAATTTAAACACAAGAAATAAAAATAAACTTGCCGGTCCAACGTACAGGCTACAAAAAACTAGAGGTTCGTTTGTGGGCAAATGTATAAATTTTTATAATAAGATTCCATATAGTGTAGCTGAGTTGCCTTTTCATATGTTCAAGGTACATGTTAAAAGGACGCAAATGAGTAACGGCTATTACAAAGTCAATGATTATTTAAATGATGCCAATGCTTGGTGTTGATTTGAAGATATTACATTCTAAATTGTAAATATTTGTTTTCCAGTATAAATTGTAAACACATATGTACATTGTATGATAACGACATAATTTATTGTAAATGTTGTTATACTAAAGAAGGATATATTGAAGCCGTACAAAGTTAGGTCAGGTCACTAGTATATCATATTTGAAAATTAAGCTGTATCTTAATTTGAGTTTTTCATTATTATTATTACTATTAAATATTCAGTCAGTTCATCAAAATTATTGCTTTTGCGTAAAGAATTAAAACAATTTTTCAATATATAATGTATAATTAAAACAAATATTCAATATAAATACTAATAAATAATCAATAATCATTTACCCTTTCAAAATCAAATTAATCTTTGTTCAACAACCTTATTAGTGTACACAGAATCACTTTGTACCCGATTGCCATTTTTGTTTTAGATATTTTTTTAATAGGTTCTTTTATTTAATAGGTTTGTTAGTATATTAAATTATCGTTTTTGTCTCGCTGTAAATAAAAGTCTAACGACACGGCTTACACTAAAATCCATGTATTTGTACAAGCGGCAGAGCGTGTGGAATATTTGACCTCGGCGCTTAATTTTGGTACACTCAGTTCGACTCTCACTGTAAATACGAGTACGAATCTAACGCCATCTCCCAAGCTAAAATCGATCGAGTCGTTAAGGCTACAAAGCGTATCAAACAATTATACATATATAGATACTCTCGAAAAATATAACCCTCGTTCTGGCGCAGTCCGTAAAAAAGACTGTACACTTGCTTAGAACCTTACAAAGCCTTTGCAAAAGGACCAGGCAAGAAATTCGATAGGTCTGTTTTTATGTCCTCTTTTCAATCGTTATTTCTAATGTCATCCCTACTTATAATAGGATATTAATCAAATAACTAAATACAGTGATACATAATATGGATTTACACAGATTAAATATTAAAAAGAGAAAATTATAAAAATATTTTTTTGTACTTAACTCTAGTTCCATATAGTTTAGTTTAATCATTTAAATAATTGCTCACTTTTTAATCTTACACAGTTTACTCCACGACAATTTTTAGGGATTTGGGAATGTTCATAGTATTAAATTTTTCAATAAATTATCCGTTTCTTAAACTTCATTAGGATTCTCGTAAATTAATTAAGCTCCAATTTGAAAATCTTGATTGCCATTTATTGATATTGAAACTTAATAACACGCATTAAAGCAATTATTAGTCTTAACTTCCTGTTATAGCGAGGCCCCTAAATATTGAGACGGTTGTTCGCAGAATAATCACAACACTGATTCAGTTTATGCAAGTAAACGGTAATTCTCAACGGGAATACCTCGACGAACGATCATCATATTAACGTACTATGAAAAAATACATTATTATTATATATGTTAAATTCCCAAAATAAAGATACCAAAAAAATGCATAATAAACACGCTTTCTTGCCAAAAACATACACTTTAATTAAATAATAATTTATACTCACAAAACTGTTGCGGAGATGATGACAACGTCATACGAGTAAACAAAACAGAGTAGATGTTTGGCACGCAATCACAGGTAAATTAATTGTTAAAATAGCTGCTCGAAGTCTGTATTTAGTAATGTTATACGTGTTAATCGGACTTTCAAGACGCTATTTTATTTATTATAATAATTGTTTAAACTGTGATAGACTATATGAATACCACCCACCAAACTATCCACCCATAATCTATAAAATAATTAATATTAAGAAATTTGAATTTTAAAACGTCCCTAAAAACTTCACAGTAACTTAGTTTTAAAAATATTAATATTATTGACAAAAAACAAAGTATCATTTTCACGTCAGTCAGAGCGATATTACTGCGTAACAAAGCTATCGGTACTGAATCTCGTATTAACGCCGAAATCATCGGAAGTCAAATTAAAGCAATAACGAGAATTTTTTTCTTAGATAATAAACGACGGGAATCACGTTGCGAATGGTAACCGATCCAATGACGGGCGGGCGGAACGCTTGGAATCCGGTGCCGTGGCGGGCGGTGACAGGTGGCCCGCTGTACGTTGTCTGCGAATTATACGAACACTGGAATTTTCTTTTAAAACTCTTTTTACTTCGAATGTAGTTTGACAAGTTACCGAGTGATATAGTACTGACATAATACGTCAAGAACACTATGAGCACCGGCACGGTGAATCGCTATGGAAGGATATCGCAGACAATACCTAGAGTGGTAAACATTTTTTTTTAATTATAACGTGTTATCTGAATGTATACAGATACTGTGACAGCCTTCAATTTGCATTCATCGTGCCGGTGCCGGGTTTATAGTGTTGCAAAGAGGGGAGCCAGAAGCAGCGCCTGAGACTTGTGATCCAGATGTACATAGGTTTAGGAACCCCTTACCATGCACCAGTACTAACCATTCCTCCGATATAATTCCACTCTTCTAGTTTTCTCTTCCGATCTAAATACACAAGCACATGAGATCACTCATTTTTTATATGTTGTTTATTCAAACCGTAACAACACGTAATTATTATAATATAGAATAAAAAAAAAACACTTTATTCCTGAATCCCCACAAAAACGATGTAAACTTTTGTGTACAATTTTCTTGCATTTCATAAAAATAATACATATATTCATATAGATTTCTAAAATCTATTCAAATTATTTATTTAAGAATGACTGACTCATGATTGGATGGTGTTAGAAATTACCCAAATTATCAACTAATAGGGAATATAGGATTCATTCACTTTGTACAGCAGCTTCCTACAGCTTGGTCACCCTATGCACAAGCACGTGCGCAGTCCCGTAGACGCATAAATTGTACGCTATTGTTCATCGTGACGTAACATGTCCGAGGCGACATATTGGCGCAAAATATTGGGGCATCCCTATTAATACAAAAGGCCTAACCAGAAGGGAGACTATGCATCCGACGGCATTTATTTGCAAGTGCAGCGAAACACAACACATTTATTGATTAATCTACATTCATGAATTCCATCGCAAATATTTCGAGGTATTTATTACTATGTACAAGTACAACACAAAGAATTCCATCCAAATACTTTCCATAGACCTTTCCGCTGGGCAAAGGGCAATCCAATTAGTTGCTATCGTTTTCTATAAGTATTTGACGTATAGTAAATTAACGATGTTATACAAAGTATTGTTAAAAAATTACGCTGATAATGTTTACTATAAACGTACTGTAGACTGAATGTAAGCTCATGGTAGGAACACTGATAGCTTCTGTTTTTCATACGGTTAACTGCTGTTATTGTGGCTTATAAATTGTCACCTCAACTTATTTTCAGGAATGTCTGAACCTTGCTTGGATGTACAGTTTTGGAAGCGAACAATCCTGACCATCTATTATTAAAATAATAGCACAACTTTTTTTTTAAAGAAAAGTCTATTTGAATCTGTTGAGGGACAGATGTCTGAGTCTTTGTTAGCATACTCGTAGATCCAACCAAACCGTAGGTGTGTGTCTGTCCCATTTATCCCTACAATATGATCTTCATAATCTGATTCTGATTCTGATTCATCGCACTAGTCATATGGTATACGATTCCGTTCATCTCCTCACTGACTTACGTCTGCTTATGCTTTAATGAGCTTTTACTACATACACGGAAAGTAAAGGGGCAATAATAATGAATAATAATTAGGAGGCTTTGAGAAGGCAGTTGCCCGGAGTCTCTTTCATAGTCCGGTCTTCATTACCACCGAAATCGAAATGCAATAGTCTACAAACGTTTTGACCAGTAATGACAATAGTTTCTGTGCATATAACTAGTCTCTAGCTGCATTTTTCATGGTGCAGATAGAGATTACACCCAGATGGTACACCCCATGCACAGTTTCATTAAATTTCGCTTAAATGGCTTCTACGCGTTGGATCTGAGATTCCCGCGCACGGCTTATAAAGGACCATGTATTTTAAATACGCGTGATATAAGCAATAATAACAAATATTTCTTATTATTGTTACACCAATTAGTGTAGCCCAAAGCTCTGTAAGGCTTGTATAATGAGATCTAGGGTAACGGATACACATATATGTATTATACATATATAAAAAAATTTGGTAGAAATATATTATAACAACCATTACTAAGGTACATATGCTCGCATTCATCACCCAAACATTTGGCGCCACCGGGACTCGAACCCTGGACCTCAAAGATGGCGACACCTTGAATCCAGTATACCATGCTATTTCTAATAACTATATAGTTAACAGCGAATTTTTGTGAGCATTCTGCAAAAGATGTGGAATTCCGACACTACAATAGAACTGTCAAATAGTAAGAGGAAGGCTTTGAAGGATTGTCTATGCCAACCTACCTACCACGAAACTTATAGCTGTTGCGAATAGTCAACCGAGCATTAACGTAACAAGTACGTTCGCGTACTATACGTCTGTATTTATCGCGTACACATTTAAGGTAATATTTATTTTAAAATTCATAATAAATTTTAAATGCTGTATTTATTTATATCTAATGAAAAGCCTAAATATAAAAAATAAGTTTCAACTTTATAGCTTTAAAAATGACGTATTCGTTACGGCTTTAAAAGTAGCCTGTTTTTATTTCTCTGGTAGACAGATAATCTAACTATCTGTCTAAAATTTTTTATTTAAATCAGATTAGTAGTTTTGATGTAAAAGCGGAACAGACGGACAGAGTTACTTTCACATTTGTAATATTAAGAATTATTATTTGAAGTGTAAATAGCTAACTTGATTTTGTGGATTTTATTGTATTTCTTCTTGTTATCGCAATCTCATACATACAATTTTACACACACACACAGTCCAGTCACGGTTATCGTCTATTGCGACCATAGATCTCCCAATGAACAAAATTTGCAGACTCAGATCGACAGACTCAACAAATTTTCTTTTATATAAGCTGCCTTCTGACAATAAACCAAACAATTATAAAAGAATGATTAATTTTAAATCACTCGTTCGGATATTGTGCGCGTATATTAATTTCAGCTGATAATCATAATGCTCGTTATATTTTTATATGCCTCGAGACATTTCGACATTTTCCTTTAAAAATAATTTATGCAATTAAATATCAAATTGAACTTGAAGATAATAATATCGATAGAAATATTAGAAATGCTACGATGTACCTGCAAATTTGCACCACTCAGCTCCTAATAACTTTACAAGCAAATAATTACAAGCAAATGGCTTTAAATGCAAAACATACATATATGTACGTCCAAATCTAACTCATATAAACTCACGGATGGTAACAAGTACTATAATAAAAAGGTGTTCGCGATTCAACAGTACTTGTTTGGAGATGCTTACTTCCCACAAACAAAATTGGGGAATCGACTCTCATGTGTCGAGTGCGTAGTTCGTCCAGTTATCGCAGTTATCGCCCTATCACCACTCGATACGATCGCGATAAAATCGGACCAATTGATTTTTCCGACACCGAGCATATTTGAAGCGATCCCCTAATCGCGTATTTGTTTTATTCAAGGATATAATACTGTTTGCTACGTAACTTTCGCAATAAACAGATAATAACGATACAGAAGCGAAAGTTATCTTTGCTAAGCATGTATAAATGACCTTTCAGTTGAGTAGATCAGTTTTTTGTAAAAAATATATCGATTGTTTTTATTATAATGATAAAGAAGGTTATGTGTAAATTTACTTATGAGCGTCATGGATAACGTAAAATCAATGAACTACCTAAAGCTAGTCCTGAAAAACCATAACTTGGATCTGAACTATTTTGCGGGATTCAATATGCCAGGCCTACAATCACCTGAATGAACAACTCGTTTTTGTTATTTTTGTTTTTTACTTAAAATTTCGATCCACACTAAGATTTTTATCTTGTATCGTACAGTGGTGCAGTGAAAAACATAGAATCTCATATGCACATACACCCAGATCAGAACCATTTTTTGAAGTTCATACAAAATATGTGTCCCGTACGGAAATCGAACCCGTATCGTAGTCGTTACCTAGTCGATCACTGAACAAATCTTCAGCTTTAGGGAATCACATTCACTCTGGTGGAAAAGACCGCTGAAAGAACACTCGACTGGTTACTCAGCTAATTTTGCTGGTGAGATAATAGCTAAGTAGGTCAAATATCAGTACATTCACAAGATCACAGGGTTACTGTGATCTATGCAGGCAGGCAAAAATATAATGAACATTAACGGACGTTACACTCCTAAAAGCACTATTTACGTAGGAACTATAAATTGAAATAGAAACAGAATATATCTATTTAAATCATTGAATGAGAAATGACTGTTATAGCCCAAAGTATATAATGCATAATAAATAATATTAATAATCATTAAACTCCTTTGTCCCCTAGCTGGGGCAGAAGGCGTCTACAGTGAGTCTTCATCCCGCACGGTCTTGAGCTTCGCATTTGATTTCGCTCCAGGTTTTTCCAAAGGCCTTCGCTTCGCCAATGACAGTCCGCCGCCAGGTCTGTTTTGGGCGGCCACATTTGCGCTTCCGAGGATTCCAGTCTCGAGCTTGCCTCGGTATGTGGTTGGGATCCCTTCGGAGAGTGTGGCCTATCCAACTCCATTTACCGCGTTTCATCTGTTGGTCTATCTGGACTTCATCACGACGCGACGTTCCCAAAGCTGCTCGTTGGGATTTTTTCTGGCCAGCAACTACCCAGGATGCTGCGAAGACATCGGTTTAATTTAATAGATTTCTTATCTTCAATATTAATAATAAGAGTATAATATTATATAAATTGTAATACAAAACAAACACAAAATATGGATGCCGTCGTTTTTCTAAAAGATTGTTTACAACAGAGCTATTCAATGGTTATGGGCTATTATTCAAAATATTGACGCTTGTTTCATAAAGGTTGTTTTCCAACTAGTTGAAACTCTGCCAAGACTTTGATACATAAAAATATATATATATGGCTTCGTAATTCTTTCCCTTGACCTTTCCTTTTCATTTAACTTTGTGCGAATACAGAAGCTCTACCAATGCAGCATTTACGTACTCGTAAAATAACTCAGCGTTACATAAAGTTTTCTAATGTCACGTTTTTCTTCTTAAATTTGTAAGGCGTTTGGTCGCTTTGAGAATGTTATTTGCTTTCTTCACAAACCAACCTATAAACTTAAACTCAAATTTCTGCTGAACTGAGTTAGAAAGGGATAGTACCATTTCTTTCTAACTATTCTCAATGATTGTATGTCGCAAAAATTTGTATTTCCTTATTAAATTTACAGTATATTATACAGAAAAGAACTCTTCGAAATTCAGGATTACAGCAGTTGATAGAAAATTGTATACTTATATCTATGAAGCTACCGGGTTATTTAAGATGTGTCGACGTCTTTTAGTTGTCGCTCTCAATGATTTATACTACGGAGGGTACACATATTGGACAGCCGTTAGTCAATCTTCAACTCGATATAAATGATCGTATTGACAATCTTTAACTCAACCCTATGATATTAGAAATCTTAATGCTCTTAATTGTGTACTTATTTCTCCATTTAAATCATTTGGACAGAAACGTTAACAAACAACTTATGTAGATACTTTCTATAAGTTACAGAACACTACATAGACCTTCAGAGTTTCTTGCCTGTTCTTCTCGAGAAGGCTCTCCCAATTTCTACTAGATTTAGAGGTGTCGAGTCAATATATTTTTTCTTTTTTTTTTTTCTTATTCGTACGTACGGACAAGGTTTTTGTTTTTTTTTTTATTACTTAAGCTTTTTTTTGTTTTGTTTGTTGACGTCAATAAGTGCCTGTAAAGGTCTATGTTGAATAAATATTATTTTGATTTGATTTTGATTTGATTTGACTGCAATATGCATTTATTTATAGTAAATAAATTGATTGTTTTCTTTATTTTTAAATTTGTATAACATGCTCTTTTTTTAGACTACCGTTTAAAAAGGTATAAAATATTTTTCTTTAACCAAATAGACGATATAAAAATTAACGAATAATGTTCGCAGAATTGAATCGGCCGTTCCCATTTTCCATTTAGGCCGTCCCGTGGAAATTATCTCGTAAAATAAAAGTGAATGAGATCGCTAACCGCCGCCAGCACTTAAGTAAAACTGCGGAACGCTTACAGGGTGTAAAGAAAAACATTGTCATTCAAATAACTCGTGTTTGATCGATGTTTGAATGGCTCTCAACAGGTACCGGTTATCCGACGAGCTGTTTACAGATTCTGTAGATAACTTCGCGGTTGGAACGCGATCGAGAACGTAGAGCACTCGAATAAACACATTGACTTGTCGAAGTAAATTTAACTTTTCAAACAATTTACCATTGCAATATACTGGTGTTCTCGGTTTATACTTTAACTTGGTTCTGTCCGATATCTTTCTATTATCTTCAAGACGTATAAGTTTTCGTCTACTTATTGTTTTTTTATTTATTGTAAAGGTGTACTGTCCTACTAGATTTAGAGATAATTAAATATAAACACCACTACTTCTTCTAATAGTAAAAGAAAAGTAATAAAAGTTAAGAAAAGTCCCACCAAAAACATTTCATGTCGTAGCTCTTCAAGATCTATATTTTGACTAGGGTGTAGAGTTTGTTAAATTAAGTTTTGTAGAAATAGGGCCTGTACAATTAGAAGCTTGAAGATTTGATAAGTCATTGACAGCGAATTTTGTGTTATAGCCTTCGTAATATTGAACATGGTACTTGTAATGTTTTTGGTGGGTTTAATTTCTTTTTGTATGTTGCTTATATTGTGAATAAAATAAAAATAATATATTTTCATTAATCTCCTACTTTTATAATGTTTGTGTACTAATATAACCTTACAGATATAATTTCAGCTTTCTAGGGTATTACGAAATAACTTAAGAATTATGATAATCGTCAGTAAGTCAATAATAAAATCAGCGATTCAAAGATATCGTCTGTACCAAGAACATTAAACGAAATATATGATAAGAATTATTATGATTTATAATTAATATTTGGACATGAAAAAAATCTTTTACAGGCTTCATCTTCTTTTGCTGTCGAATGGCATTAATTTTAAAGGTTGACACGAACATATTTACGAAGAAATACAAATATAGTGTATTCATACCCTTTAATAATATATATCTTAATAATAGATATCTTAATATACTGGTATCCATATTACATTCAAGAGTATTGAGAATTAAGAATACACTTGAATACAATAAATATTATAAAAAATGTTAAAAAAAATGTTGGTCTGAATTTTCATTAAAATTTTCACATTGCTCTCATATGTTTAAATCAAGTTTTACAAATACTTAGATTTGCGGCTACATACCATAGTAAATGTATATTCAGTTTATTTCGTTAGTTGTTTGTTGAGTAAAAGCTCAGCCCGTACTAAAATCAAAATGAAAATTAACTTTATTCAAATATGACTTTATAGAAAGCTCTTTTGTAGCGTCCAAATTTTTTTCCTAGCACCCATTCAGGACGTATTTTTTAGTTGATAAGAAGAATGAGCGCAAGAAACTTACCAGCTTTATCAAAAGTTATAACAATATTTACAATAAATTATGTCGTTATCATATATTCAAATCAACACCAAACATTGGCATCATTTAAATTACGAGTATCATTGACTTTGTAATAGCCCTTACTGATTAGCGTCTTTTTAATATGTACCTTGAACTTATGAAGAGGCAATGAGGAATGGCAAAGAGCTACACTATGTGGAATCTTGTTATAAAAATGTATACATTTATAAACGCACCTCTAGTTTTTTGTAGTCTGTACGTTGAAACGGCAAGTTTATTTTTATTTCTTGTGTTTGAATTATGCATTTGAAAATTAGTATGAAATGTGTTACAATTTTTATAGACAAATCAAATTTTCATAAATATACTGGCCCGCTAAAGTCATTATATTATAGTACTCCTAGTGGTAAATTCAAATGGACACGACATTGTTATAATTGAATAGAGCAAACAATATAAAAATTTATGTACATCTCTTATTGTACACTAATTCCAGATACAAATTAAGTTACATAAAATGATGATAAATTATATATACATATATATATAAATATATAGAATATATATATATATATTCACGAGATAAATCGTGTTGACCAGCATCAATAAAATTTTAGATTCGAATCTACGTGGGATCCATCCTGACCATTAACGGAGCCAGTACAAATATGACTAGCATATTCTGTTTAAAAGCTCTATCTGTAAATCGTTCGTCAACACGCCACGCGTCGGGGACATGACGACTTTTTCGACACGTGTCGGTCTTTAAGTCTATACGTTAAAGTCCGATTTTGCGCAGCATTGTGACCCATCTATAAAGACCGACTAATAAGTTTGATATTTGCTCTATGTGCCCTTTGTTAGCGATTGTTCAGTCAATAGAAATATCGCTTCGAAGGGCTACTTAGCGCTGTTCAACATGGATAATCAACATTCATAAAGATGTCAAGGGAGATTAATTATTTTTTAAAACATATATTGCATATGCATCTTCTTAATCATTTATTTATAATAGCTAAAACAAAAAGTTGCCGTTTATGGCCTGACAGAAAAATCTAAGTACAGTAATACCCCGAACTTACGCGATAGGTGGGACCGAGCGATTGCCGCGTAAGTCGAAATCGCGTAAGTCGGGGTTCAACTTTGCATACAAATACATATAAAGTATGTTTAATCGGGACTAAAGTTTCAAGAAAACAATCATTTAGAAGAAAAATGTTTAATTAAGTGTAAGATAATAAAACAATTTACATTGTTATGAATTTTATATTACTTTAGGTTACTTTAACCTAAACCGAAGTTATATTGTTACCGAACCGAAGTTGTTAACATTCTACATGTTACTTGATGAGTAAAATATTTCTTCTTTTCTCGCAAAATTTCCTCGTAGCATACCAGTAATTTTTTTATTCCCTGTTTTGTTAGTAGAAACGCGTTCTTCATTAGAATCAATTTTTTCTAAAATTTGTAACCCTTTTTCAATTGAATTGAGTCCCTCGTAAAACGTCCGCGTAAAACGGGGTAGCGTAAGTCGGGGTATTAATGTACTTCAAAATGTATGAAAAAAGTTTTTTTTTTAATTTGTGACTATTCTAGTACTGTAACCTCTGTTGGTCCCATAGAACTTTTTGATCAGCATATGAAACAGGATCATTAGCATCAAAAAAGTGGTGAAAATGCAAATTTTCTTGCTAACCGTACATTTTTTCAAAAAAGGGTTGGGAATGAAATTTTTTTGAAAAATTTGGATAGTCTCCTAAGACCAATTTCTTGTAGCTGTATAAAATAATAATAGAAATCAACCTAATATTCAAAGTTCCTCCATTTTGAAAAGTTCATATTAAGGTCGCCTCCATTTTCCGTCTTATCATCAACATAACATCATATGAATAAAAAAAATAGACCTAAATTTTGATAATAATTTTGACACTGGTAAAGTTTGTAATAGGTATTTTTACGTTGAAATAGAACACTTATGACAAACTTTCTAACACTTTTCTATTTACAATTTTCATTATTTAACTGAGTATGATTATCAGATAGGTATAATTAAAAATAACCAGTGTTAAAAAATAAAAATTAGGATATATTTAACTATGAATTTGGAAGCTGTGAAGATGTGCTCATATATTACTGTTTATACTGCATGTATTTTTAGACAAAGTAGACATGCCATAATTATATCTAGTTTAATTAAAAAACCATACATTACACTTGCTATTGACTTCATGCAACATCAAATGATTTAACTTCTAGCTTTTACGACATTCCTCATTTAGAAAAACATTGCTTACAAAGTTTTTGACTATGAACTTTGTAAAATCGTGTTATGACGTCCTCTGTTCGTTTTAGTTGAGAATTGATTTGAGAAACATATTACTGCAGTGATGTGACATACTCGTAATGACTAAACTCGGCCTAGGAGCTTAGTCCTAATGATCTCTTAGCGACCGCTCTTCAGGATAAGGCGCGCTGTAAACCGTAGTATTTAAAGTTAAATCAGGTCTCTATTTCTATTTACTAACGTTATTTTTATACGCATACCTATTAGTGATAAATTAATTGCTCGAAATGTTGGATCAATAAAATTAATTAAGTGTTCTTGGAAAACTATTAAAATACAAATAAAAAAGAATTGCAAACTAATACATACTGGACTGAATAGAGATTGAATGACAGATTAGGGGTTTGTTATATAGTCGATTATTATATGTATTGATGCAATCACCAAAAATTTTGTTAATAAAAAATTGTTATCATTTCAGCCGAAAGACTTCCACTGCTGAACAGACTCTAACAATTTTACCGTGGGAGAGCCATGCTTCGGCACGAATTGGGCCGGCTCGACCGGAGTGATACCACGGCCTCACAGAAAACCGGCGTAAAATAGCGCTTGCGCTGTGTTTCGACGAGTAAGTGAGGGTACCGGAGGCCCAACCCCCCCTTCCCCCCTTATTCCCTTTTAAAAGGCCGGCAACGCATCTGTAACTCCTCTGGTGTTGCGGGTGTCCATGGGCAACGGTTATCGCTTACCATCAGGCGATCCGTTTGCTCGTTTGCTGCCCTATCCTATAAAAAAAAATCAATAATTATTCAAAAAAATTTTGAATCGCGAGTGGAATGTGAGGTTGCTTCATGGTGCATATGACAGAAAGCTCAAAAATCAGAAAATAGCTTTGTCCAGTAACTATTAATATACTAAAAAGGCACGAAGCTCCAAGCCGTATATAATCATTCTTATCTAGAATAACTGGCAAAACTCATGCCTGATCGGAATAATAAGTTTGTAAAATATTTGAGCAGATCGCAAAGCTGGCGATCCACAGGTTAATATGAAAGTGAATGTAAATTGCGAAACAAAAAATAGATTTCTCTATTGTGAAAACTAAATGTATTAGCCTAGAATAAGAATCATCTTAAAAATATCCCTATCTCAGCAACACTAAAAATACAGTACCTAATGCCGTTTTTCATAAAACAATTTAAGTATATTTATACTTAAATTGTTTTATGAATTGAGACGAGCAACTCTTCAAAAAAGCTAGAGCGAGAGAGAGAGTGAGCTAGAAAGAAGTCAGGAAACGCATTAGTGAAATTTAATTTACACATACGTAATAAATCACAGTTGCATTTAAATGATCAGCGTAGGCCAATGATTTGTTAGCCGACAAAAATGACGCGTTGGCGGCGGCCCCCAAACTAAGCAATAGCAAAATAGACACAATTTGTGTGTTATATGTTCACAGATCATACTCTTTCTGTGTTTTGAGGATGTGTTTGTAGAAGATAAGTATGTGTATATGTAAGATGTATATAAATAACGAATATTACATAAATTAATTAACAAATATTACATGATTGGAGTTTTAGTTTTATCGTACTCTTGTGATCGATTTTTACAGAAAAAGATAACTATAACACGACAGAGGACAGATTCAACATGTTTGAAGATTAAGGTGAAAAGTCATTCTTCAAATAGAACATAAAATACATATTAAAATTTAATCCAAAGTGGATACTAGGAGTATTATAATCCGGTCTAGTTTAAAAATACTTTCTATGGATTTGGCTGGGATTTAACACAGTTTAACGACTTCTATCTGCGCTCTCTCGTTTCGATGAATAGATAATGAAATTTCACCCATTGACATATATTCTACCGATAGACAAGAACACTAAAGGAAAAAGTGTGTTCAAATACTAGTGAATGTTAGAATGATAATCAGCTAGATCGCTAAATCTATGTGACCTCGTCTGACCATAGAAAAAAGACAACTGCTGGATCGCTTGTCGAAGTATAGATTTCGTTCAACATAACGTCGTAACCGCCGCCTACTTATGACGTTTTGCCGAGCGCAGTGAAGCATGACGTTAAAGCGCTTTGTATCAAAGAGTTTTCACCGCAAAAGCGATACCAAATTTAATAAGCACATTGTACCTCACACACTTATTATGTTTTATAATAGAAGGAATGGCAACATAAAAGAAAATAAAATATTAGGACTTTATTTAATTATTACTACTATATAAATTTGTACTAAACAATAAAAAATTACGAACTAAACTACGCTTAGGAATGGAGGAACATCTGTATGGCTTTACTCTATGATTTTAGCAAGCACGTGACAGCGCGGCGTCAATAAATACAAAATATTGTTTACGTTGTATAATTATAATATTATTATCCTTATTTCCACTTAAACAACTAGATATTTACTCACTTAAATTTTCAATAATTATTTTTGTTCAGGTTTACTATTTAATCACCGTTTTAATTATGATTATTGTCGGCCTATGAGCGATGCACACTGCGCGAATGGCGACGACTCACTCACTGAGCGAGGTGCAGAGTCTACCCTGCACTTCACTGGAACGTGGTGAGTGTTCGGGCGGGCGAATCTAGTACGTAGTACATATATATCGATGACTTCACCCATATTATAGCATATTTAGGAAATAATATATCGATATTGCCATTGCCAACACAAAATATAAAACATTAGATAATAGCTAAAGTTATATATATTAAATAAAAAAATTGCAATTAGGTAGGTACAGTACAACATATTCACAATGACTAATTTCAAATTCAAAAGAATCAATCATACCAACCAAACAATATAAAGTATAACACGTCTTTTTGTTTGGTATTTCCAACAAAATTTCTGTGCAAATGTGTGTTGATAATTTTTTTTTCAATTATTTTCAATAATGTTACAAGTATCGACTGCACGAACCTTGTGATTAATCTATTGTCAATGTGCTAATATTTTATTACATAATAGTCTTTAAAGACCTTTCTCACTTATTAATCAGACCTCATTGTTATAGTAAAGTAAGATTAATTATTTGAATAATATGTCATATAATCAAAGAACTAGAGTAGGTCTTTTTTTCATACCAAAGATAAACAAACGCGGAAAAATATGATATAATGTCTTAAAACGTCAGCTTATAATCTTAGATCTGACGTAAAAATCCCAAATTGAAAAATGAAACAAACTAAAAACTGTAAAAAATAAAATTAAATAAAAATGGTTATATAATAAATCGACTAGTAAAGCATCTATCTGGTCTACGGTAGCAGTCATCATATATTTAAAATGGAATGGTACGTACACTAGTTAATTTTAAGTTATAACAGACTTTTGAACACATCAGTAGGAAGCTTCAACGGAGACTGATCACGTGAAATAATTTAGTTTAGTTTTTATGCATACACAAATGTAATCACTCACACAGTCTGAAGGTACACTTCACCACAATAACCACCATAAAGAAGCATGATAGAGCTAACTTAAGATAACTTTGGGTATCAACTCGCACTCTATCATTCTACTGTACACTACATGTTGTTTTTAGTGAGGTTCGTCCATACCTCCACTTCCTCAACCTCCACAGGTTTCATGCCATTCTCTTCCGTGGTTCCATTGGACGTCCCATTGATAGGACAACGGACAAAATCATTTACAATTATTTGATTTGTCGTCCAATTGAACTATGGGAAAAAAGACGATTTGAAACAGTAAATAGATATATTGGATGTTTATAATTGGAGTTGGCAATCAAAGTTAGGCATGAAGGTACTGTATCCTCCGTATGGTCAAAGGTATCGGGTATCAACAAACCTAATATAATCATGGCAGCGCAAATCGGTTTGAAAACTGATTGTACATATTAACTAGTACTAATGTTATTGGGTTCACCTCAAGGAAACATCTCCACAGCTACATCTCCGAATTTGAGTGTATGATAGTAAAAATTAATTATCACTGCTTTAGAGAATACAATTAGCACACGTTATACATTATATTGTGTTAATGCCGCATATATTTTACATGTTATGATACTGCCATTATCCAAGAAGTAATGGTTTACACTTGAGAATTTTTCTATGCCAACACTAGCTTTGATCTGTCAGGTCTTTTTCATCTCCAAAGATATCTCCAGGTTTATCTCCAACGGTTTGTAGGCTGTCGGATATCTGTTCTATTGTGTTTTGGATAATATTACATACATTTATTTACTAAAGTAAAATATCTGCGTTTGTAATGTCTTAGGTGTGACGTTCATTCAAATTCATTTTGCTAATCAGTGACGCAACAAGCCAGCGCCACTGCCTCGTTTTGGCAGTGGCGCTGGCTTAGACTTATCGCGTGAAGCAATGTTTTGCTTCACTTTATCTGATTATTGATTTCTTATTTTAAGCACAGTGTCTAATATTTTAATTATTTAATTCACAGATGAAAGTCAACGCTTGTCGGTACTGGTTTGGCACATTGTATAGAAATTTGGCGGCTATACCCGAGTTGGTGACCCTCAAAAACTGATTCCGAAAAGCGAAAGATATATAACATTAACATAATCCCTAACCAATACGACTATTACAGTTGCTCGTGTCCGGGCACCAGTGCCAGTGCCGACGCAAAGTCACAGTTGCCGTTGCTATGCTTGGTCCCACGAGAAGAAACGCGCGCGCCCACCGCGGCCAGGTCCAGCCCCGCCACAAGCGCGAGCAACGATTCCCAATTGCTTGACGAAGACTACATCAAGAAACACTTCAACCTGCCGCAGCGGGCCCTATATCTCGACCCGTACAGGTGACAAATTGCAAAAGTAATAATTTGCACGTTTTGTATGTTTTATTTAATTGAAATATTAAATATATTACTTGTCATGCCTAATTAGACGGCTGTGCAATGACGGATCTCATATTCGTATTATTTCGTTCGCTGGACGTAAACTTTAATTAATAAACGTGTCATTGCTTCCTTTTAATGGGAATAGATCTCTGCAAAAGACATTGGCAATAGACGGGACTCCGTTACACTGAGACAGAAATTGTGCCTAAATGCGAATGTTCATTACAACTCTACCTTTACGCTTCGCAACTTGATTATATATTTATGTAGGTAAAATACTAGCTTTATTATTAGTACTAGCTGACCCGTGCCCACTTCGTTGGTCATAATATTAATAATCCTTTTTTAGTATAGTGTTATGTTTTAATTTCTAACTGTAATATTAAAAAACTACTTATGGTAACTTAAATATGCGGTCGTTGATTTTTTTGTTGGCATTTTCAACCTCCACATAATGATGTGAGAGAGAACCACATAATGATAGAGAAATGTCTCTAGAACTCAAAAAAATATCTTTCATAGTTAATGCAGCGTTCGTAAGAAACGCTTTCATTCGACCGTTTTTTCTCCGATTCACTTTGCAAATCGGACTACCATATAAAAACCTTTTTATTTTTCGATTTTTTATATAATCTATGATATTCAGTAATAATGTGGCTTTCTATTGGTGGAAGAATTTTATTTAATTCGGTTCAGTAGATCCCGAGATTACCCCTTAGAATTTAACAAATATACAAACACACAAACTTTACTTCTTTATAATATTAGTATAGAGTACCTATAAAGTATGTTAATTCTTGAATCGGAATTACCGTTTTGAGATACGGACAACTACTATTGCTATCACTAAGCTGAAACTTCATTAATTCCGTAATTTTCAAATACTGACCAACCAGAGACTGATTGTTTGACGTACATATTGGAGGTATTTTGGAGTACCAGTGAATAATTTGTAATGACCTCGTTAGTACATCACGACAATGCTTTAGCCAAAGCTTTATTCATTCACAGATTTTAATACATTACAAAATACTGAACATGATAAATGAGATTATTGTTTCGTTCACTGTATAAACCAAAAATCACATTGGTGAACATAGGCTACTTCCGAGGGTCTTACTCCTATCGATTCTAGGCTGTTAGCATCCTGTACCGTCGTACCATCTGCGCCAAATGTCGATCTACTTTGTGTAAGGCCTCTCAAAGCAAAGGAATCATAAATAGCATGGTTTTTAATATCAATTAATTCCAGGAAATGTTGCATAAGAAGATCTATAATATAGTGATCTCTTAAAGGGCTGCCACATTAGATGACATTCTTCTCAATGCGGCAAACAACAGATCCGAAGCTTACAATAATAAAGAAGGCGTAAACATGCAACTTTGCTTGGAAAAGCTCGAACAAATGATTATCTTGTGCAGTTTAAGATGGTCTTATTCCACCTAATTAAAAGTATACAAAAGATCCAGATATGAAACTGCCTCAATAAGAACTCACTCAAAAGATAACCTGACAACCCGCTGATTAGCCTGAAGAACCCCAGATTAATAGATCGTAAAAAGTGTACAGTGAAATGAGATCGATAATCTTACGTGGGGCTAATAAAAGATTGTCTGCAGCATTTATTGGATGGGAGAAACGACACGAAAGCAGAATAAATGCAGTAGAAATGAGAGCTTTGCGGAGTATGGCAGGAGTAAAACTGAGTGACAGATTGTATAATGAAGTGATTAGAAAGAAATGTGGTTTGAAAGAGGATATCGTGACAAGAATAGAGAAAGGGATACTTGGGTGGTTTGGGCATGTGGAACGGATGGATGAAAGTAGACTGACCAAAATGATTTATGAAGCTGGAGTGAGTGGAGATACGGGACGAGGAAGACCTAGGCGAACATATTTCGAACAAATCGAAAGTGTCCTCAAAAAAGGCTAGGTCAGAAGTACCCGCAATCGTCGAGCATGTATGAGGAATGTTATGAAAGTAGATGATGCGAAAGAGATATGTAAAGACCGTAGCAAGTGGAAAGACGTAATCTCTGCCAACCCCCATGGGAAAAAGGCGTGAGTGTATGTATGTATGTATGCAGCATTTAGTATTTTGCGTGCATGGTGCAAAAATAGGACTTATTCTAAGAGTTTAGCATATTGCGCAGGTGGCGCTATCGGCTTCTAGTAGTAAATTGTAGTGTGCGATGGAACGGAGATAAGATTAAACAGACAAGTTTGTCTTTTACTTTATAAGGCTAAAAAAATTAAAGTTCATTAAAAAAAACTAACTATGTAATAAAGAATCATTATAACTTGCTCCACAGGCGGCCTCTTATCACCTTTCCAATGACGCAGGAAGACGTGACACATTTCAATCTGGCCCGCAAATATAAGATCAACCAACAAATTCTCGACGGCTACCTAGACCCAAGCGAAGCTATATCTGCTCCAAGTGTCTTTGTAAGTTTTGTTTTACTTATACAAATAACATGTTCGATCTGCTTTCACACAATAAATAATACAAGTACAGGTTGCAACCGTAGAGCTTTATTTGTTAAAAATCAATTCAGCCTGCAAGGCATGTGGGCCGACTGGAGAGCCTATTCAATTAATTGACAAATCAACAGAGGCAGTTCGCCTTTTATTTTTGTTTATGGTAAGTGCATTACATTTTACACAAAGGTTCATAACTAAGTAAATATCATCATTCGATTGTATCAAAGCAGATCAAAACTCCAAGTTACGAGTAACTTTAAACCATGAGTACTCCAACCATATCGATCTTTGAAACAATGCTTATTCGGCCATAATTTCTTATACAAATGAAAATGCATTTTATGTTATCAAAACCCATATATATATTTTTTAATTTCAATAAAAATCTAAAACACTATCTCGCTTCTTTTGCTTTGATGCAGGTTTTTTTTTCTGTCTTCGTCTACGAGTGTATGAATTTCACCAATGCTTCATCTAAATATTTTTAAGAGACTCATTGCAGATTTCATCAAGCATGCCAAGCTCACAAACTGTCACTTATCTTAAAAGAAAAGAAAATATCGACCTGTAACTTGTACCTGTAACTGTAACCTTAAGCCATGAAACAGTTGGTAAAATTAGCTCATAATGTGATTGTGGCATTAGTTAAGGACATGGCTTCTAAAACTGACTATAATATGTAATCTATAGGATTATGATCTGGCCTAAGCGTTGGTCAGTCTTCAGTTCTTTTCAGAACTTTGGTTTCCAAGCAAGTTTGTGTAATTCGTCCATTTTGACCAAATCTAGAGCCCCGCTGGAAAGTCCATGGTACATTCTTAATAAGTGTATTACAAGTGTAATTGTGTGTAAATTCTCAAATAATTTAGTAAATCGTATATACAGGTACAATTTATATAGTAAAAATCTTTGATTGTGTGTTGTAATTTCTATAATATAATTAACTGAAAAAGATTCATGATTGCCGAAATATGAACGTCTACGTTCAATAAAAGTTGGTACGAGAATCATTAGAACGATACTACTATAATATATTTATTATATGTATAATGTGACTTTATAGCCATACGCAAAAACAGAGGCGGAGAAACGTAAGGAGACCGCGGATGATGAAGAAATCATTTACATCTTGCAGCTGCCGGATTTGGAATACCAATGCCCTGTTCATAAAGAAAAAATTAAAACGCCAAGGTGATTGTAAGCTTAATTGATTCCCGTAAAGTAGGCAGACACCCAAAATCATAGGCCAGTAGTACATTCTAGTTGTCACTTGGATTACATTAGCTGTGCCCACAGAAATCTTACAGACCTACATAACCGACTTAAGATGTAATTTGGGTCATAGCCATAATAGCTTTATCCATTACTACTACAGTAAACCAGATAATACACAAGAATATACCTAGATTCATCAAAATTATTAACAGTAACGAGCATCACCTCACTATCGAGAGCTATTTTCTTGTAACTAGCGCCATCTATTTTTGTCGAAGTAAAGTAGAAAAAAGCATCTCGCATATTATTTAAAACTTTGTTATTTTTACGAATACATAGTTTATACTGTATACATAAATATAAAATAAGTCAGTCATAATCAAAAATATTCCCAAAATTGTTCATATGACGATATATCAAATGCACCTGCGGAAACCTCAAGCCAAAGGCTGAGAATGTGTATGAAGCGCCATCTATCAAAGATAGGATGAGTTACAGTCAAAACTAAGCATTAATCTTGCTTTTACAAAACTTTTACTGCAGCCTTGATTTACCATATCACAATTAATAAATTACAACAGTATTATTGAACCCTTGCTTTTGAAAATTATAGCAAAATGTTGCCTTGAAGAGCCTGTAGTTTGACTTAGCCTTTTTATATATATTACAGGTTTATTTGGCATTCATGCAAGAAAACTACTAAGGACCAGAAGAAAACAGAAATGAAAAAAGGTGGAGGACCACTGAACAAACCAAAACCATGGCTGCTTAGTAGGCACACTGATTTCGATTTACTGTCCCAATGGTAGCAATAGTTATATTCTTCCCAAATTAATTTAATATTACCAACCTTCAATGTAACTGTAAAGAATACATTTACAAAAATAAATCAATTCGTAATTCATTTGGTTTAAATGGTTATTAAACTAGTTATTATAGTTAAGTAGCCGAGTTATCACCTACTACATACGAGTATATTGCATTCTGTTATGCATCATCAGTTTCTTGATTTATACAGGGAGTCCCACGGCCATGATACATGGAGGGAAATTACCTTAAATATTGTAGATAGAACATTTTACTAAAAGAAGACATTATTAAATTTCGAAAACAATTTTAACTGCATTCATAGATTTTTGAATAATAACTGACAGGGTATTTTTTTTTTTGTGTAGCGGACACAAAAAAAAATACCCTGTCAGCTTTATCATACCGATCGAAAAGGCTTCATCATAAGAATTATTTTTTGCTATATTTTAAATAACATAGTGTCAGAAATAAAAGAAAGACCATGAATTTTAACATTTGATGTGGAATTTCGTCCAGATTAATGAAAAGCTAACATTGCCGTAAGGATATACAACTGACATTATCATAAGTATTTATTACTAATCAATGTACTCACTTGAGAAATAAGCGTAATTTCCCTTTTATAATTTAATAAAGATTCTGAGTATTAGGTACGCTACTCCATTCGATACATTTCCGATCTGTACACTTTGTTCATAAGAGACTTATGGCCAATGAATCCGCCTTTTCCACCCCCCTGGAAATAGAGTACGTTGCCGGATTTCACGACTATCTTTTCGGATTTCAGATAGTCCTACATTACTCCAGCAAATTCTACTCAATTCTATTTCGAGTTCCGGCAGCTTCTCCTCGGTCTGCAGTGACCGCACTTTCTATGTTCTCAGGGTCAACGTCGTTCGATGGTAGATATCCGCCGCCCTTCGGGGGAGGTATTGTAGCCTCCCCCGAGGAGGGCTCCCCTGTATTGGCAGGGGAGCGGAGGCTGAGGGTTCCCAGACGTCGCTTGGCGTTCCCGGGGGCTCTCTACATGCCTGAGGAAGGTCATCCCTGAGATTTTTAGTGGGTAGGCCTCCCCCTTCTGGGGACGAGAGCCCCATATAACCGCCGGCTCGCCACAGCCGGGGTATGCAATTTAATGCATTTTCCTCAGGGGAACAGAAAAAAAAAAGATGTCCGCCGTCCGGGGGGTCTTAGCATCCCTGTCGCCGGCACCGTGTCAACGTCGGTACAGGCTCTGATGTCGTGGGGATCTTTACTCTCCTTCAGGGAAATTTCAATGGGAGATTATAGACCATCTCCTACCATGTTGATCCAATGTGGGTTCGTAGAAAAGGGTGCGCCAGAACCTCTTCTGTTAATTAGCAGGGTGCACCACGAGCAGGTGAGGTTAACTTGTGTTAAGTAGAAGACGTAATGCAGAACCCCTTACACCTAGGCTTCCCTTTATTATATAATTTTACTGAGCTCATTAGGGCCAAACTCACTATTCTACATTGAATAGCGAGTTTAATCTTCTGACAGCCATTTATAGTAATGCATATCTCAGAATATTATTCTGAGGTGCATATACAGCTTATACTCTGTCCATTATGTTATTTTCTTTTTGACAGATCGCGCGTATGAAATATTGTTTCTATTTTCAAATTATAGTACTACAGTAATAATATACTTTCTAGACGGGTACGCCCACATAGTGAAGTGCTCTGTGCATAACAAACTACCACAGACAATAAGCAGTTCTTGAAATCAGATAAATCGATAAATTGTCTTCAAATCAAATATTTGTAAATTTATTTATTTCCTCTCGACAGCTACCTTACATTATTTATAGGTATGTGAATTTTAATATTAAAACGCATATGTAGTTAATACATCTACGTCAAGTTTAAATCAAGAATATGATCAAGAATACTTAGAAAATACATACTACCATTTTTTTAACAAACTAGCTAGGTAATTGGTATTCGCCAAAAATATAAAATTTGCCTAATTTACTTGGCATGTGTAAAACTTTATTTTTCATATATATAATATAAAATTAAACAAGTAATTTATTTACATTATTTATTACATAGATTTCAGATACTGTACTGATTACATAGATTCATTCTGTATACATAGATTCATCAGATACTATATAAGGAGGAATATAAATACTCAACTCAACTTATTATATTGTAAAACAATACACAATGAAAGCAATGAATGTGATACAAGCGTTGTATGGCAATGACAACCAAACGGCGTAGCCGTATTTAATGACACATACAATCTAACGTCACTCCTCACAACTCCCGTTGCCTAGACAACCCCATAGACAATATATGACAATTTATTTCATGTATTTGAAAAAACCAGATAAACGAATTTAATATTATAATAAAATAAATTCGCTGCATTAAATCGATAAAAGTTCTTCTTAATAAATCGATATTCTGTTTTAATCGAATCGGTAACTTACGAGTTCAATCACTGATTTCAAAATATCTTAAACTGTCAAAAAGAAAATAATATAATGGACAGAGTATAATGTATGTCACATTCACTTTCACTTTTAATTCGACCCGATCAAAACTTTTTGGCTTTTTACCTACTTACTCGTAACTGTTAAACATCCGATGTCAATATTTGTCAATTCTGAAATATAATGACAGTTTCATACATCAACACGACCCAACAATCTTTTTTTTGGTAAGCGATCAAAGCGATATAGAAATTTTTTGTGTCTTACTGTCAAGTTAAGCAATCAAAGGATTACAAAATTACTTCAGGCTAAAATACATTTACAAAAGAAACATAAAAAAGATGGCATCAAAATTGGCTGACATGTAAGATTTATAGATTTGTAGATACTAAAATTCAACACTTAAAACACTTCTATGAAATTATAAAGTCTGAAAAATGTTTATATTAAACATCGAATCCATCAGATATATAATTATGTATAGTTACAGCTTATAAAAATGTTTCGAGAATAGGCTTGGAAAGTACATACTTTCTAGTATAAAGCAGCAGTATTAAGTATATAGAAAAATATATATACAACTCCGCTTATATTAGGCTCTACTAAAAAAATACGCTTAAAACATAATCCGAAAAAAATCCGAACTTTTTTGAAAAAAATTTCCTTCGTTTTCATCTGTATATGTTGGGTAAAAAAGCAAATGTACATACATACATACATACACTCACGCCTTTTTCTCATGGGGGTAGGCAGAGATTACGTCTTTCCACTTGCTACGGTCTTTACATATCTCAAATGTGTAATTCCTAATTTAAGTGGATAAACTGCCAACTGTATATTAGGGTCATTCATCATCAAGATAGTAGAAAAAAAGAATCATTGATACGGCAAATACAGCTAACTACGCGAAAATATACTATTCTATTGCAAACATTTATTTCGTGAAAATACCCTTCATCTTTGATTTCTTCACAGGTTATCTTTGTTATTCTTTCAACTTACAAAGTTGTAGATTTGAAATTTGTTAAGTCCATAGGTAGATATTATATATAAGCCTCCCGAGCCCCTCCCGATAGGAGAACACAGTCAAGTATCCATAATTAATACACGGATAATGGACACCCCAAACTGAATACAATATAAATGAATTTTTTTGCATACATTTATGCAAAAAAAAAATCATATTGTCTAAATAAAACTTTTTTAAACCAACAGACCAATGGCGAAACCAGGATTTGACGCCTTAGGGATATCAGCTCCTATTCTAGTTCAGATGAATCCTAATGGCAAATGGGAAAGTCGTTCACCTGATAAATTTGATGAAGAACAAATAAAAGCTGTTGTGCAATATTTAATTAAATCCCAGGCGGTGTCTGCAGCTCAAAGCTATTGTTGCCAATGTGCCAGTGAGAACCAGGTTTGTATAACACAGCTTTAAGATGTTCTTTTGATACTATATGTTAAAGTTCACATTAAAAAGGAGTCTATTTTTGTGGCATGTAAACTAATAGTGTTTAGGACAAATATGTAACATTAAACAGTACATTTTCTTGGTACAGCTTGATAAACTTATTTTTAGATATCCCTTCTTAATTCTCCGGCTTTTGTTTTCAATCTTGTCAGTCCGAAGACATCGTATAAAGTGGACATTATTACTTAACTCAATACTATTAAAAACGTTTCTAACATTAAAATTTTACTACTCACTCACCTTCAATTTAAGTTTTCATAGTTTAAATCCAAATCCAATAAAATGATTATTATATCACTTCTACGATCGATATTCAAATTTTTCAGAAAGATGGGGTTGCTAGATCAGATTATGTTCCAGTGATAATGATGCCGGTATATCCTTCTGAACAGTGTCCATTTGACATGGATTGTGAAATACAGGAACCGAAACAAATAACTTCGAAAACAGCAAAGAAGGATAATACGAATAGTAAGGAAATGACAGAAGCTGACAAAGATGATAAAAAGAAATTAAAAAAACGCGGGTTTGTTCTGCAACGATTTACAGATTTCGATCTGCTATCCCAATGGTGAAATAAAAAGTCCTTTATGCATATTTTGATTTTCTGTTTGTTATATACTACATTATAGTCGTTAACGACCTTGACAGCATTATTATCAGAGGTTTGGATCTGTTGTCACAGAGATTCAAAAGATCACCGCCTTTTAAAATTATTCAATAGATATAAATAAAAAGTTTTTTTTTTAAATACAAGCTTTTATTATGTGAGCTAAAAAGAACAAAATAAACTGTTACATATAAAAGCTTGTCGCGAGATTTGCTTATATTCACGTATACGAATACTTAAATTCACGGATTTTAGGTACTTAAGAACTTCAGCTTCACTCACTTCTATTGAACTTATATCGGCTATGGTTTGATTCCGGGAGTGTAAGAACGCATGATCATTGATATTAGAACCTTGAAGGAAATTACAATTAAAAAAATCATTAAACATATTACATATGTGATCTCCCTGACAAGAACTTTGTCCATATTTTATAGTCGATGGTAAGTTATTTGAGGATTATTTTTGTTTTACAAATGACCGAACACCTCTGACGATTTATTTATACTATCCTCTATCAGATTCATGTAGGCAGTATACATCACTCTTTCTAAAGCTTTAGCTCGGTTACGCATGGTTAAAAAGGATTCATAGTCTGAAAGATTACCATATTTCTTATATTTAGCTAGATGCTTAGACTTTTCTTTTATAATTTTTACTAAAGGTGTTTTGTACCACGGTGGATATTTTGATGAGGATTTAATTAATTTCTTTGGTACGTAACTGTCACGCACATGATCATGCCGACTGTAATGTTAGCGCTTCATCCACTGTTTCAATGTTAAGGTCATGAGTCCAGTTGAAACTATCAAGGTCTCGCAAATTAAATTGAAATCAGCTAAATTATACATAAACTGGGCTGAGATGACAAAGTATGGTATTCGACATAGTCACAGGTAATGCACAGCATTACGTGATGAGAATCCTCCTCTATTAGAGGGTCCGTACATTTAGCGACACTTAAATGCCTATTACAGAAGACTAAATCAAGTATTCTATCATTTTTGTTTTTGTAGCAGTTATATTGGAGTAAATGTCCACCTATAAGCAAGTCCACGATATAAGCAAGCTGCAAGTAATAAAATGCCTCTATGAGTTGTGTTGTAGTTTGTAAGGTTTTTGAGATGCTTGAAATCAAGATAGTGGAGCCACTGAATTTAACTGAGGGGAACGGATATATCATCACATGCATAGACTGTTTCTTAAAATATACAAAAATAGTGAAGCAGTGAAGTTTTAGATACAAGGTGTTTTTTGTAAAGATGGTGTTGTTTAGAGACTTTTATCAGGTAAAGGATCCGTTTTCTCGTCTTGAGTTATTAGGGATGGTTCAGTTGTACGCAAAGTTTTACAAACACTTTGCATCCTCAGACAATAGAACTGATAGAATGATTTAATAGAACTTTACTAAATATGTACAGATAGCACAACAGGATTGGTGTTCTCAGGTGCCATTGGTAACATTTGCAAATGATTGTACAAAACAATCTTTGACTAAATACTCTCATATTTTATTGTGTGAGAACCAGTAGATCCTTTTGATATAAATTTTAATCATAATCTACAAGCATTAGATTTAGGCCAAAGGCAACAAATGCATCAAGTAGATAAAGTGCAATAAAATTTTATGATTGCACAAAATAACTTTTAGACAGGGCCAATTAGTTTTATTATATTATCGATTAACTTATAACCATATAGAGACCCATTTAAATTGTGCATTGCCTTAATAATAGTAATTATTTGATAAAAAGATTTGAAGTTTTCAGAAAAATCTTGCTCATGTAAATAGATTAAACATATTCAGATCAAGATAAATATAATTAAAGTGATTATAATAAAAAGTTTAGTTTATAATTTGCAAAGTAATATGTATGGGAAGGTTGACTGACAGAAATTGCTTTGGGCAGTAAGTCTGCTTTTATACATTAATAATTGCATTTGAAGTATGAATTTATAAATGAAATGTATTTCTATAAGTTATGAGTGATTGAAAAACATTTTAATTAAAGTTATACAGAGTTAATTATATAAATTTTATAAGCCCTAGACATTGTCTGTTATTATAAAATGTTTAAATAAAGTGCCAAAAATATATGTTTGGTGTTTATGGCTATTAAATGTTTATGAGAACCTTTATATAAATGCTCTTACCACGTATTATTGCAATAGTAATTAATGTGATCATGATGTGTTATGGTCTGAGAAAATGGTATTCTAATGATATTACCTTATAAGTTTTATGATAGTTTCTTCATAAACTTTTAATAGTTAGATGTTTGCTTATTATAATAAATAATGTAGTAATATCATTTATATCTGTAGTATATATAAAAAATATATGACATTTTTTTTGTGATGCTTTCATGGCCTGGATTTCCCACTATATTATTATACTCTTTGGCCCACAGATTAACATATATGTAGCTAGCTACTTTGGCCTGGATTCTAAAAAAATTGACAGCCCATATGACTGTCACAGATATTGTGAATTTTGACAGTCCTTCAGATTGATCATAGATAGTCAATGTTATAGATATGCATAGAAGATGTCCGTTCTTGAACAAAATATAGGTAGGAATTTTTTTTACATGTGATGAACTGCTTGGGAGTACGCGTCTTTCAGTATCCATATCCACGGCGGGCGTGCCCGATTTCAAAAAAAGAACCCGTTTTGTTTGACGTAGAGAGCGAGTAACACATAGATAATAGAGAAACTACTAGTAGGAATATACCACAGATCAAGTATTTGTACTAATATACTACTAGTTTAAAATATGCAGAATATCTCAGATGAACTTCATCTGAGCAGAATATACAGAGTATGCGGATTATGCAGAGTATACGGAGTATTTATTTTATCGTTAAAAACAAAAGAAATCGATGCCATGGTCTTAAAATTATCGCTTTCTATATATTTTGCAATCGCTACCTACTACTGATAAAATAGCTATAACTATTTAGAGAAGTCGTGCTAAATATTGCAGAAAAATAATCTGTATTAAGATTTGCATTGACAACATCAAACTAAAAATGGTAATTTCACAAAAAGGTAAATAAATGAACCAATTTATTAAAATGTTTCGTATCTCTTTCAATTTTTTTCAGGAATTGTCAAATATCACAGAAACTTATTATGTTGTCAATTTTATTACTAAAACTTATTTTACATTACATTACCTACATATCTAGTAAAAAATTACTATTAGCTAGATAATCACCCCTTTTCGTTTGTACTGTTATCAAGATTCATACATACTATAAATCTTTCATTTTCATAATAGTAGTAAATTTTAAATAGTGTATTATTTACAACATGGGTATTTTCATTTTAAATACAAATACAACTGTATCATATTAGTTTTATTTATGAAATTTAGTTAGTAATTATTATTAAAGCTTTCCGGTATTGGTCAGTTCAGTTGCAATATACATCTGTCTTAAATTAATCATGAAAACTGCAATAAAAAGCATAGACTCATTACATATGTAATTCTTAGAATTTAAATATGTAACTTCTTTAACACAATGTTCTTGTTTAGAGTACTCAACTATCACTTAATTGTTACTACAGTCTATAAAATATAGCTTGATACCTGTGACAGTTGTCTGACTGACATAACTAGTGCTGTACGTAACCAAGTATAATTTTATCGATAGTGAAGTAGGATTTGTAACATAATGTTTTATTACGAAATCAAACTGAAATTGCTTATATTAAGTAAATTTATTCAGTAAAAGGTACACAACCCAAATCATCGTCATAATCGGAATCAGATTCCGATTCGCTGGAGGTGTTCTGGAGTTTAATGATTAGTTCTTGATCTACAATGTTGTCAAAGCGGACATCACGCTCCCAATCCTCTTGAACAATTATTTCAACAGTAACAATCACTTTATAAGTCGATGCTAGATAATTTATCCCTTGATACATGTGACATACATTAATATATTTTATAATATTATGTTATATTCAATAATTATATGAAAAAGAGTTGAAATATATGCTAGAATTATACAAAATATATAAATCATCACTTTGTTCTATATCTTTTTGTAGAGGATATTAAATAAAATCAACCTATATATAATATAGTACCACTACTATCATATTAACTATTTTAAAGAGAATTTTTATTGACAAGTTGAAATATCCTAGAAAAAATTCACAAATATGTTTATAAAAATATTGATATGTTTCGAGGAAACGCCCACGCGGGTGGCATTATGTACCTAATTCAAATTAGCAAAAATATATAGATAGATAGTTATAAAGTTTATTATGCAACAACACACACATTCATACATATTATATGGCGAATATATTACAAAGACATACAATTTTAGTAGTAATGGACGTGTGTGCAGCAGCAAGAAGGGTCAAGGTCAAGCTCGGTGTAAAATTGCCTTACGGCAAAGACACCGATTTTCAGCCGTCACCCAGAGATAACGCGGGCATCGGCAGCCGTGCTATTGAGAACAGAACGAAAGTTTGGGTGTATGTGTACGCGTGTGTGTGGAATGTGCAAGTCAAATATATACATGTAGCATATTTAGTATGAATATGAAATAAATATAAGTAATTTACCATTAATACTATTACCATCCACGCTGTAAGCCTTCCTTGAAGAAAAACAAAAATGTTAGATAATATTAATTAATAATAATCATTATTATTATTATTATAACCAAAAAACTCAGATCACTACCGCACCAGGATCCATACCGCTACCAAGTCGGAATACCTAACCTCTACAGTGCAAGTAAGTGAGTGCGTAAACTTAGCTTGAAAGTACTTTTAGAAGTTAGGTTCCGAATGGGCGGTGCATCCGCATACCCATCTCCACCTTTAACATTGACGCAGCATCAAAGAACGGAGAAACATGAGCTCGAGATGGCACATTGAAACAAAACCTGCAGCACGCGTTTTGAACGCGCTGGATCAATTTTCGCGTTCTTGACAGCAAACGCGGGCCTATCACAAAGTCCCCGTAATTAAGCCTGGAAAGTACCAACGATTCACATAGCATCACACGTGTTTTTAAGCTAAGATATTGTCGTATCTTATATAGCACTTTTAAGCGATACATGCAGCCCTTAACAATACTCAACACGTGAGACTCAAAACGTAGTTGTTCATCGCAGATTATTCTCAAGCTTTTAGCCTCTGAATCTCTCTCCAAAGCTCGATTATTTATATAAAGGTTTAAATTAAAGTTTCCAGTTTCGCGAATCTGCGCCTTAGTTCCAATAATTAAAAATCTTGACTTAGCCGGGTTCAAAAGAAGACTATTATCAGTTGACCATTGAGCAATCTTTTCCAGGTCTTCATTAATCTTCAGCACACTGTCAGGAGTATTAGCAGGTTTACCAGAGATGTATAATTGAAGATCGTCAGCATAACAATGGTATCTGCAGTGCTCTAATACTCTTGGTAGGTCCGCGCAGTAAATAATAAAAAGTAATGGCCCAAGAATAGAGCCCTGAGGAACCCCACACGTCACAGGTTCAGGATTAGATATTTTCAAGGTTCTACTCCTGCCACAAGTCAATCTTACTGACTGAGATCTGTGGGACAAGTAGCTCTCAAACCAACGTAATGACAAGTCAAATATATAGTTTTACAACGTATTTCCAAATTAAGACGAGTTCCTAGTACTAACAGCACATATCAGCTCATTTTGGATCATAAATAGAAATATGTTTCATAGTTTTATGAACTTGACAAATCGTGCAAGCTTAAGGCAAGCCCAACAGTTTATGATATTTCTGTTATAAAAATTTCTTCGTGTAATAAAAGCAATAATTTAATTCATAACCACTTTCTATTTAATCAACACTGTCATGACAGTTTAAAATAATTAAATACAATATATATAAAATCTGATCTAAATTCCATCACGCTAAATACATTATCAAATAGAGAAAAAATAATCGTGGTGCTTACAACTTGCATTTGTCGAGTTCTGACATTACATTAAGAATTGTGATATTTCTATATTGGTCGTTTTTAGTGGTCGACGCATTCGCTTCGGAATATCTATATTTCGCTTTTAGCAATTCCAGTTGAAATACAGTAATATAAAGAACAGATTATAAAATATGTTCGTTTCATCTGTCATCGCATCGTGGTCTTTTTGTTAGGTAGTACATTGAAATATGAACTATAGACAATATAAAACAGTACAGCGTCTTCTTTTTTTATTGTTTGTGGCTGATGGCCGACCACGGTGTTTGAAGTCGATGAAATAGATTGATGCACATTGCACTATTTTTTTTTATTTCAAATAAAAATTTAAATTATGTTTCTACATTCAAACATACATTAAAAATACACGGTCTACAATTTGCAGGATTTAGAAATAGGTAAGATTGTTTAATTAATTTGTGGACGTGGTGTACGTAATTAGTTCTCATCCTACTTTTTATGTTTTCACACTAACGTTCTGAAATCCCAGGCAGAGCAACTCAGCTGGGATGCGTTTCTGCGCATCCACCTATCTAGGTGTTTATAGCGCTCTA
This sequence comes from Scirpophaga incertulas, assembly GCA_036419045.1. Taxonomy (NCBI): domain Eukaryota; kingdom Metazoa; phylum Arthropoda; class Insecta; order Lepidoptera; family Crambidae; genus Scirpophaga; species Scirpophaga incertulas. Next base: position 9,827,711 of record CM071626.1, on the reverse strand, counting down.
ATGAACTAATCTAGGTGACAGTAAATGAAAATAAATGTTAAGGTCAGTGAATTTCGACAGATATCGTGTTTAGATGTGCATTTTTTTTCTCGAGGACAGATGCAGTGAATCCTTGCGAGAAGACTATACAAAAAAAACTGTTCTCACGCTCACGGGTCCTTTGTTGAAGTAATTTTTTAGATCAAATCACGGCACATGTGGTGACTTCCTGTTTCTGTTTCAGTGGTGGTCATATACTATTTATTATACCACGTTTGTGTTTTCGTAAATACGTAGGAGGTTATTTATTTAATCCTTAATTTAGTTTCTCTAATTTTTTATTATAAATATTCGTCATATGATTTTGATGGCCTTGATTTTCGCATTTCTGTAGGCTTAGTTATTATGTCGTTTTATTATAAATAGCAAACACTAAGTAAAAATTGTTCTCAAATATATATATACACTTCTTTAGAACTGTTAAAATAATTGATTTTTAAATAATAATCATACATTTCAAAGTAATATTGTCTAACAGATTTGCCATACTTCATATAGTGTGGGAAATAATTAAGCAATGATATAATTATTAATGGATTATATTGTAGTTGTTCATGTAACAAATTGTGATTTATTAAAAATATATTTAAACATTTATAAAAACTGTATATATTTTCATATTACATTATATCTATAATAATTTAAAATTATTTCAAATATACCTATGTTTTAAAATAATAGGATAGAAATGTTAAAGTAAACAATGCTAAAGCTACAATAATGTTAGTAAAATGTGTTATACAGTAATAAAAGAAATAATGTTTTTGATTGAATTAAATATTTATGTTATCCTGGTTATCAAAATTACTAATTGTACTACAGGGAGTATAGTTACAATATGCGAGTTGGACACATTCTACTAAATAATTTTTTTAATCAATTACAGATTTCCTGCACATGCATCAACAACTTCAAAATCACTAAAGTATGTAAGCTGCCAACTACCACTAATGCACAATAATGGAACTAATATTTTTATAGTAACTTATTCTTGTTACAGATTACATCACATTTATTTAGAATGGAACCATCATGTTCACATTCCACGTGTGATATTTATGAAGGGGCAAATAAAGTGCCCTTTGATGATAATACAGAGAATAAGACTGATAGTGATTCCAATTTGGATGAAAAGGAGATGAATACCCAAAATAATGTAGGGCAAATAATTGATGACATAGAGCGGGAGGATTTTGAAGAAGAAAATCGTATTATAAACCAATGTACAAGCATGATTGTTGAAGGAAAAACAGCATCTACATCACATTTTTCAGGAAATTTGAGTGTTAACTCAAGTTTAACCTCAAGCTCGGAAACGATCTCAACATTTCCAATCATTCCTAATGACTATAGCTTGCCAGGTTGCAGCAAAAGCAGCTCTTGTGAAGATAGTAATACTACAATTAAAAATATGATTCATTCTCGAAAATCTTATATTACTGGAGAAAGGAAAGTTGATTTTATGCAAAAATTATTAAGCAGTAATACTCATGAAAAGAAGGATTTTCCAAAGGGAAAGATGTATAAAGCAGACCAAGACCTTGATAATGAAGGCACGGCTTGTGGACTAGATGGCTCATCAGGCCACTCCAGTTCAAATGCTTCCAATAGCAGTTCTATTTCAGACAGTACGAAAGATTTTTGTGTACCATCAACTTCTAATGCTGAGAAGTTGCTAGGGCTTAGTTATAATAGGAAAAATGGACCTGGAAGTTCTAAATCATTGGTAAGTGGTAATTTAGAGTATTTTAGTAAATAGAGCATGACACAAGTACTAATAAATGGAGTAAATTTAATACTATTTGTTTGTAGAACTACTTACAGTATTGTGATGGGGAAGATGACTCCGATGATGATGTAGATGAAGAGTCGTGGTGTACTTGTCTGTCATCACATGAGGTAACTATTATAGAATTAGTAATAGTCAAATCAATCAAATCAAAATTAACTTGATTCAAATATGGTTCCATTGAAGCTAAATTAAAAGCTCTTTTGAATCGTCCAATTTTTTTCCCCTACCACCAATTCAGGACGTATTTTTTAGCTGATAAGAAGAATGGGCGCAAGAAACTTATCAGCTTTATCAAAAGTAATAACATTATTTACAATAAATTTGTAGACAAGCATAACAAAAAAGATTATAAAAGATTATAAAAAACACTTATTCTCATAAGTCTTCAATTTTGTAATAGCCTTTTTTCATTAAGCAAGATTTGATGTACATTTTGAATTTGTACAATGGTAATTCAATCAGACCTACTGGTAACTTATTGAACATTGTTATACAAAGTTCTACAAAAGAATTACTTGTTTTATGAAGTCGAAGCTTTGGAACGGCAAGCTTATGTTTATTTCTGGTATTGATACTACGGCTGCCTGATATTTTTGTTTGGAATATTGTCGTGATTCTTACGCGCGTACATGATGCAATCAAAAATATATTGTGATGTTACCGTCAATATATTAATTTCTTTAAATAGTTCTTTAAGTGAATCACATGGTCTAAGGTTATAGACATATGGCTCTTTTTTGTAGTATAAAGATAGTAGTTATAATATTATGTTAGTAGTAATTATTTATATTAAATACAACAGAGGGTATGCATGAACTAACTTAGTTTAATAAACTTGTGACTTTCAAAAAATGTTACTTAGATCAATGGTAGTAGAATAAATTAAAAGTCTAAAGCAATAATTATTATTTATAATTTTGTAACACTATGAATTTGTAACATTAAGATTGCTGCAGCGAGCATAAAATAAGTTATCATGCACAACTATCATGACCATTTATTATAGTTATTTATTGATTTATTAGTGTATAATAATTATTGTGATACAATGTACATTTATAACAGGATCTAAGATACATTTTATATTAAACTTAATGGGCGATATTGAATCTCTGGTAAATTGTTATATCCAAAAACAGCTTTATTGAAACTGCAACCATTTTATATAACATCTATGCATTGTTTTGATTTGTTTGGCAAATATATGTACATTGTGGATTGTTTTGTAATGATTAATGATAATTATGTAGTTGAAAGAAAATAATATACTACTCTTCTAGAGCTATTTGGAGCATTTTTCCCTACATTACAATTCTGCATTGATTGCAAGTACAACAAAAATGTGAAAAACAATTAATAAAGCATATGCAAAAAAAAAACGTCAAATCAGATTGCATATGTTCTTGACATACATTACTTAATATGCTTTTATTTCCTTTTCAAAAAATCTGCTAATTCTGTAACATTGTTATGAGCTCACTAGGTCGTGTGTGCTTCATAAGTATACAAATATATATTTTAGTTCAGCTATGTTCATTCAACCTATTGGCTTCTCATGTAAATGTTGTGTGTTTGGTTTCTTATTGAATCTCACTGAATAGCTTATAGTTTACCAAAATTAAAAAGTTTCAAGTTATGGACCTAACTAATTTTAACTTTTCTCTTAAAAGCAAGGCTCAAAGATTAGATAGACCACAAGTACTTTCTTTTTCTTAAAATCTTCATATGAACCTATTTCTTTCATTTAAATTATATTTAAATTTTCTGTTTTTATATAGGATGATGATGAAGATGAGGAACCAGAGCCTGATTCTGATAGGTTATGGGTTGGTATTACTTATTTTATCAATTGTTGCATGTAGTTACAACAGAGTTGCTTTATCTATGTTAACATTTGTAATGTGTATGTGTTTGTTAATTTATGTTTAAATTCATAGAATTCTGATCCTCAATCCTTCAATTCAAGTCCTTCAATTAATATTCTATATATAACATTGACGGAGAATATGAATAAAATTATCCATGTTAAAATTTTTGCTTGTCTAGTTGTCTTCGAGAAACACTAATTTTTTGTGGAAAAAGAAAATTTTTGTACGCAAGATTTTAGTGATTATGTTGACTTTAACGTCTATTTCAGAGAAAGCGAAGGTATGAGCCTCCCCCACCACAGTGTGCAAAAAAATTATGTTCTGAAGGCAATCGACAAATGCAAGATGGAAATTGGTCCCGCAATTTGAATGGTACTATACAAGGGTTAAATATATCTCAAGGACCACCTGAAATTGATGAATGGTTAAGCAGGTATGTATATTTCTGTTTTATTTTTTTTGTCTTGCATCCTTGTTATTGTTTTTATTTTGTCATCCATTTTTGTCTCTATGATTCTAGTTTAAATATTTATACAGTTTAATAATTTCTCGCTGTTGTTACTCTTATCCAAATTAATTATTTAATTCTAATATAGAATACTTTTGTGGTATTTTATTAATTACGTATAATCATATATATGTAAATTTAACAATAATTTCCTTATAATTGATTATATTCAAAATATATTATTTCCTTGGAAGTGAGCAAGTCCTATATGCCTCTTATCTTATTTTGTATCTGTAAATAGTCTTGTTCTGTACAGATATAAATAAATAAATCAATGTTATTGATATTTATATCTAAATCTTGAATGAAATAATAAAATATATCACTTTTCTATATCTTGTCCTATGTATTTTAAGGTGTACAAATTTTCCTCAGTAATAGTACATATTTCCATATGCTTGTAATATTGACAATACTATCTGCAGGAAACATCTTATGTAAAAAAGATGTGAGTGAGTGAGGAGCAGTGCCCCTTATGTCATGAATATAGTATGTGATGTTTCATTTCAGTTTCTGACCTGTTTCAGTATATTGTGTTAATTTTTCTGTAGAAGTTTACCTTTTTTTATTTGTTTATTTTTATAGATATTTACCAGCTTATGTTGAGTTTGAATCCTAACACACAATTACACTGACTAATGTTATAAATGCGAAAGTAATTTTGTCTGTCTCGGTTTCACACGATAACTATTGAACTGATTTAAACAACAATTGAACTGATTTAAACAACATTCGGTACACAATCTAGAGCCAGAGAAAGTACATAGTCTACATTTTAATAATAAAAATGGTTGTAGATATCGACTGTTGATTAGGTATAAATAAATATGACATTCAATGTTTGTAAAAATTTCATCTTTAAGAGAACAAAGTGAAAATAGGGGACAAAAATTGTTGTATAAAAAGTGTTATATAGGAAACTAGCTTCCGCCCGCGGCTTCGCCCGCGTGAAATTAGTTTTGTCAATTCTGGTTCCTTATGTTTAAGAGACTCTTGAACAAAGAATAACAAGTGCTTAAATATAAAGTTTCATGGTTTTATCTTTTAAATTCTTTTAAAGTCTTTTAATACAAACTTTCAACCTCTATTTCAACCCCTTCATCCCTTTTTTTCGAAATAAAAAGTAGCCTATGTTCTGTCTCAGGGTCTAAAGATTGTCTGTACCAAATTTCATCAAAATCGGTTGCGAGGTTTAAGCGGGAAAGCGTAACAGACAGACAGACAGACAGAGTTACTTTCGCATTTATAATATTAGTTGGGATATAAGAATATACATAGGAAAGTTTTGTAATCACACTGCTAACAATGCAAATCATGACATTGAATACAGCATGTTATAAATTTATGAACATTACATTTTGGATTTGTTTTACTTGTATATTGAAAACATACTATTAAAATAAGCGATTGTTGATTTTGAAGTTTTCCAAGTTCAGTCGCTACTCATACAGCAATGTCTTGATCTTGTACTTATTACATATGGCAATATGTTACAATGTTTTTGTACTTGCAGATTTCAATTGTGGTCCAACAGCGAAAAGAATCAAGCAATTGACGCGCTCATCAGTCGATGCGCTGCCAGCCACGTGCGATATATGATGGAAGCCATTGAGCCGTTGTTTCAAAGAGACTTTATCTCACTGCTGCCGAAGGAGCTAGCACTTACTGTGTTAGGATACCTCCAACCCAAGGATCTTTTAAGGGCTGCACGCACATGTCGCTATTGGAGGTAAGACTGCCATGGTTGTATTAATTTGTACCTGGATAATGTTGTTACCTTAATATGATATTGGATAGTTTATTATTTGTTCTAAATAGTCATTGCAGAAATGAAAAGGAACTTGACGTAAATAATTGTTAAATTATACTGACTACGAAAAACCATATGGACCATTAGGAAATACCACATTAGTAAAGTGGTCCAGAGAAAGAAGCTAGAAGGCTATAATTTTTTGTGTTTTAGTCGGTGAAAGTGCTATTAAATAAAACTTTACATATTGTAGTCTTATTATAAGAAGAATTATCTACAATAGGGTACTTCCCTCTATATTAGAAAAGATCTAAAAGCATATAACTATGATAGCTTATGCATTAAATAGTCGGAACTATCATGTTTAAGTACATAAAATAACAAAAATAATATAAAAATTAGTTTCAGAGTATTCACTTTTTTAATCTATACGTAAAACAAGAGCGAAACATAGGCCGCCATATCGTGACGTCATAAGGCACAGTAAACTTATGCGTGTCATTATGAATCATAGTACGTATAAAGCCGCAAAACAATAAAAAAAGAAGTCTGTAGGTTGCCTATTTAATGTAAGAGAACGTTATAAATACGTAAGTTAAATTGAAATCGCACGTGAATCACACTATGGAAAGCAATTTTGTAAAAGGAGATAGTACGAATTTACCAAAAATAAGTGCATTAATGGTCGAAAAATTCTTTGCTGCAAATCCCGACTTTTGTTCTGCCGATTTACGGAGTATTAAAACATCGATGTCAGTATTACTCTTTTATTATTATTCCTTTATTAGTTGTTTATATATAAAAGATAATAACTCATTTTTAAATTATGAATATAATAATACATAGCATCAAACATAGAGCTTTGTTTATTATAAACATACATGCCGTATTGACGTCATCGCTACAGAGTAACAACTCGTGCGGCGCCTTCGTCTAATTACACGCGAAATTTGAAAATATTAAATTTTAATGCAATTTTTATAGTATTTAACGAGTGTATAAAATTTTTATATTTTTAGTATATGGTTTCCTGACACGCAAGGATCAAATTAAGATTCTTTTCAAAAAAGAGATTAATTCCCTATTCGTCAAATATAGTTGAATGCATGAATAAATACAAATGAAGTTTAATTGTTTATAATTAACAAAATTGTGAAAGCTAATTAATATGCTCTACAAGTTTACATGCACAATAAAATAATGATTTTACTATTTACTAATACAGATACATGATTTCGTTATGCATTTACTAAAACTATGAAAATAATCAAGTGCTGTTGCATTTTTGCATGCACTTGTTTTTCTAGTAATAAGTTGATGTTATGTTTCTTTTTGTTTAGAAATAATCTATTTTAATGTTATATACATAAACTGTGTTAGCTCAAAGGATTTTATAAGGAAGTATGGGGTTATTCAAAATGGGAGTAGATAGCTTTTTTAAAGGTCAGCAAATCATTTCTGGTCTTTGTGGTAATATTATTAGTTCACTTATAGATCAAGAATTGCTGCACCAATTTAAATGATCACCTATTTGTTGTAAAGGTCTACACTAAAAATTGCAAAATAATTTTTCAAATTAGACAAAGAAAACTATTTATTAATTATAATGGTGGTTTTAGATTTTCGGCTATTTTCCGCACTTTATGCATTGACTGTTCCACGTCACGAGTGCGTCAGCTAATATGACATTAATATTATCCAGTATATTTTGACAATATTTCATCTTAAATTAATATACCATGCTAATAGTAATAAAGTAGAACATGGACCGTTGTAAAGCAGCGTTGCCTCGTGTTCGATCGTATTGTGGGATTGCATGTGGTGCACATCAGGTGATATTAGTCATACAGTAGTGACGTACATGATGTGTATTATGTCTGCATTAGCATTTTCAGCTGTATTTGTAAACATGTCAAGGAATTTTATACAGACGTTGCTAACTGCAACTGTTAGTGTAATTAAAAATCTGTGACATGAACTTGACAATGAAATATAAAGGAAGTGGTTTGATAATATTATTAATAATAAACATTAGCAGCTGATACTCCTTTGTATTATAGGAATAAAATGTGTGGTATAAACATTGACAAGATAATTTGCGCTTGTCTTTCATGGAAGTGAACATGTAGTGTGATGTTTCCTCATTATTGATTAACTGGAATAGTCATGGACTTTTTCCCCTTAGATTGCTTTTTAATATTCCTAATAAAAAAATAAATCTTACAAGTATTTATTTTTCAATGTTAGGTTCATTTCGATAACATAAATAGTACTGTATGAGCAAAAAATGTTGCTATCTGCAGTGAACCTTATTTGTAATTGTATGATAATAGTCCACATCAAAACCCAGAGTATCACATTGATAATAAAAGCCTTAACCTTTAATAGAATTTAATATATTTATATCAAAAAGTGCATTAATTTGCTATTACGAAATTTAATGTAATGTGATATTTTATAATAATATATTATTGTAATGCAAAGAATGAAAAATATGTGAAAATATTCGAAATAATAATTTGTTGTTAAAAAAACAAGGTTAAACTAAATCATTTAGAGCTGTAATATCAAAATAATGTAAAGCATAAGTCTTGAAGTTTATAGTCATGTATATGCATGTACTAACCCAACAAGACAAGTGTTTTTTGTCATTTTATTAATATTATCATCACGTCATGTTATATGTATAGTCAATTAAAATCTGAAGTAACAGCACATTTTTTGAACTAGTTGGAGTTGAGACAAGTCGTTACTTGTTTACTGTTATCTATATATATGACGCTAGAGTGGTTGAAACAAATATGGTTGGCCAATAAACAAGCTTCTCATCTAATTTGATCAGCATCTGCTACAAGTACCATAGCAGTTTTATAACTGCTTATTTTAATTACTTTTCTTGCCCTTTAAACTTTGGAGGGAGATTATAGTAGGATTGTCTGCTCATTTAGCTCTATCTTGCCTTATTTCATTATGAAGGGTAAGATAAGCAGTGAAACTACCGGGTACTGTGACTTTACATCTTATGTTTTATATTAACAACATACAATATAGTTTTTGTGGGGTATACAGATTTGCGGTTGACACAAGAACCATATGTACTATGACAAGAGGTGTATTTATTTATTATCTGATTGTTTATCAATATATCGCATAACAATAGGTAAGAAATAGACAACTACAGGAGGTATGTGGGGTTACCATACAGTTGACCTTGAATTAAGCCTCCCCATCGTAACTGTTTCTGGACTAGGTTCAATATAAACTCAAACTAAGCTCCATCTTCATTTCTTAGGAATAATATTGGAGATTTTTAGAAAAGGTGATCCTCTCCTACTGGGCTTGTTTGCTAAACTTCCTAATTCCAAGTGAGTTCTCCATTGATCTGGAGAAGTCTATACACATTTTTATTATTAAAGGTATTAGACCTGGTCTAACAGAGTCCAAATAACTCCTGTACATTTAGAGGGGTACTTCATTAATACTCCTCTAGATATCAAACTTGGCTATGCTACCTTAAGTTAGGTAGGTAGTAGAATGACTGTCTGACTAGAGCCGGTATAATTTCATTTCTGTTAGATTTTTTATTAATATCTGTTTTATTTTTAACATAGGTTCCTAGCAGATGATAACTTGTTATGGAAGGAACAATGCCGCCGAATCGGTATAACCACTGTGAAAAAGATGCCTCGCTCATTGCCCCGCTGTGCTAGCCCTTGGAAGGCGGCGTACATGCGACACTTCTTGATTGAGGACAACTGGCTCCATAAACCCGTCAGTAACCCTATCGTGATGCGCGGTCACGATGAGCATGTCATCACCTGTCTCCAATTCTACGGAAACCGAATACTTAGCGGAAGCGATGATACTACACTGAAAGTTTGGTCGGCTATTACAGGAAAGGTGAATAGATTTTTATGCATGGTTATTATAAACTAACTAAAAAAATAGACCTTCAGAATTTCTTGCCTGTTCATCTCGAGAAGGCTCTCCCAATTTCCGAACAGGTGTAGAGTCAATATTTTTTATTTATTTTATTTTTTTCCTTGTTCGTACGTACGGACAAGGAAAAAAATATTTTGTTATGACGTCAATAAGTGCCTGTAAAGGTCTATGTTGAATAAAGATTATTTTGATTTTGAAACTAAAATTACTAGAACCTCATTATGTGTTTTGTAGAGACCATATTCTTAGCCTGATGAGGTCACTCTAAAATGTGAAATGAAATAAACAGTTGTTTAATTAAAAATTTGTTTCACACATATGCTATATACATTTATATGTTATATACAAAATTCTTTACAATTAATATCTTGGACTAATTGTTGAATGGCTGTTTTCAAAGATGAATGTGTTACTTTACTTACCCGAGGTTCATAGATCATTGCACGATTAAAAATTACGATTGCATTACAATTGTGTTTGTATAAAACATAACTTCTGGCCAATTTTATTAGTAGTTGAAGCTTCTGGAATTGGATAGACAACAATTTTTTAAATTCTATATGGAATAAGAGTACTCTTTTAAGTGAGAAATATTGTAGAACCAACAGTACACTTGCACCTATTACTTTTGAAGATACATCGACATGTTTGCGGCGCTGTCGCGGGTCGCTCAAAAACGCTCCATACTAAAAGCACGGCAATCGTGACGTCATAACTCAGCAAACTCGTCAAATTTGTATGAGTGTATAAACAAATTTTAAAATAACTTGTTATTTGTACGTTTATAGGTATATTTTCTATATAAAAAAAAGTTACATTTAATGTCAGAATGCTAGAAATGTGTTCGTTTCATTAGAATTACGTAGATAATATTTCTTAGACACATTTTTTAGAAATCTAAAAACATTATAAATTAATAATTAAACTGAAATTTCTATATTGACACACTTTCATTAGATATTAATTTACTCAAATCAGATAATTATAGTATAAAAACGGCCATAATCAGTTGTAGTCGTCTACCCTATAGTAAAGTTTCTCTTGCAAACAATTCCTGATAGTATGTGATATTTTTTCACCAGTGCCTACGTACGTTAGTGGGTCACTCGGGCGGCGTGTGGTCCTCGCAGATGATCGGAGACCTGGTTATCAGTGGTTCCACGGACCGGACGCTGCGGGTCTGGAATGCCCGGACCGGCCTCTGTCTGAAGGTTCTCGCCGGTCACACCTCCACTGTTCGATGCATGCACATGTATAACAACAGGTAAGTTAAATTACACTAATATTGTGTACTAGCTGTTCCCGCGACTTCGTCCGCGTGGAATAGTTATTTTGAGCATTATATTTATTTTTGTTAACAACCACCTCAGCTGTTACCCGATCTTGACAACGCGACATATCCAAATTTGATTACCATAAAACCGATTCTAGTGAGTTAACCTTAAAAGATAGACATATACTGCCGCGGACATTTTTTTAGATCATTTTAAGAGGAATAATTTTTTCATACATATTTTTTTGGTATCTAGAACCGTTTTCGCAGCGCACGCAATGGAAGCCCTCAAAGATGAATAATTTCCCCCGTTTTTTCCACATTTTCCATTATTTCTTCGCTCCTATTAGTTGCAGCGTAATGTTATGTAGCCTAAAGCTTTCCTCGATAAATGGGCTATTTAAAAAAAAAGAATTTTTCAATTCGAACAAGGAGTTCCAGAGATTATTGCGTTCAAACAAACAAACAATCAAACAAACTCTTCAGCTTTATAATATTAGTATAGATATGTACCTTCATTTAGCATATGAAGTGTTTGGGAGCTAGGGGGCAGCATGCCATAATCGGACGGCACAACCTGGTGCCGCCGTAATGAAGGTTCGACCGCCGACCCCAGTACATACTGCTGTCGCCGGCGTCGTCTTTGTCCCAGGAGGTCATGGAAGAGTGAGCTCCTGGGTCCCGTAGGTAGTTGGCAGGTGACCGCCGGCCGAGAAGGCAGCGTGCGCGGTTGGCTACCGCGCATGCAGTTCAGTGCTTCGCTATCTGAAGGATTGTTCTAGTGTTTTCGGACAATCTCCACTCTTGGCGGAGGCTCGACCATCTACCATCAATGGTCGAGCCGGCTCATGGGCGTTGTGGCGGTAGAATCGCGAAAGCGGACCCCGCCACACGCCCCGATGTGGGCTTAGAGGACACCGGCGGGTTTTAGTGGGTAGGCCGGTCTTTCAGGCCGGAGAGCCCCATACAGGGCCGCGTCTTGCCAGCGCGGTGTCACGGTGTAAAAGTGCATTTCCCCTCGACAAAATAAAAAAAACAAAAAGGGGGCAGCATGCCATGGTATGACCAAGGAGTTGACAATTTCATACTTAATTTGATTTACAACTAATCAGGGTTACAACTGATCAGGTTAGTTGTAACCCTGACAATGAATAAAAATAAACTTGCCGTTCCAACATACAGGCTTCAAAAAACTAGAGGTTCGTTCTTAGGGAACTGTGTAACTTCTTATAACACACTTCCAGAAAATATTACTGCTTTACCGTTTCATGAATTTAAAGCACATATTAAAAATGGAAAAAAGGGTATTACAAGGTCAATGATTTCTTGAATGATAAAAATGCTTGGATGTAACTTTTACGATATTTAATTTCCTGAATGATTAAACATGCTTGGATGTAAATTTTGCGATATATAATTTCAATGATTCTATAATAAATAATATTTTTGTTTTGTACCGGAGATATATATTTGTTGTTTTAACTTGTATCGGAGGTTGGGTTCAGACTGTGTATCTGCAGCCGGCTTCAAACTGACGACTCCGTAATGATACAGGGAGAAAAAAAATTGCCCTTGCTGGTTTTCTTGCTGGTTCTATCCAGTACAAGGTTGCCCGCCGTAGACTTGTAAACCAAATTTGTACTGTAAAATCCTATTTGAATAATAAATTTTTGATTGATTTGATTGATTGAAATATTAATTCAATAAAAAAATATTGAATGGAAATATTTCTCAATAAAACAAACTTCGGGTTGTAAAAATTAAATCTTGATCTTGATATCATTAAGCATCTGTCATTAAAAAGATGTAGTTGTACACATAGCAATGATTCAGACTAAGCTTAAGACAGATCTTATGTCGCTTATAATAACGGCGATTTTCGAAATGCACATATAATGCTTGACGTGTTGTTGGCTGTATTTTTACATATTACAATGAATCTGAAATATGTGTCTGCTCAATTGTTGTCTTCATTCAGTTAATGCACTCTGCTGCTCAATCTACTCCTGTCTTTGGCCAAGAATTTTTTTGAAGAATTGTTTCTGATTACTACACCCCTTCGCAAGTGGCATCGTGTGTCGTTAGTAGCTCGTCCACTAGGAAGTAGTGCGTGTTGTCTAAAGATTGGCACATGATGCTGGATTGAACCTGGTTATATGAGATAATTGTCAATTCGATAAACCATCCCATATCTGGTTTGTGGAAACTGACACAGTATATGGATATGGTAGTGTTCATTTATCACAGAGAGATTTACTAAAAATATAATTTTATGTAACGTACTTAACCAGTTAATATTAATTAGGCAATATATAAAAAATGCAATAAGTAACCTCAACTGAAATGGCAAATCTTACACAAATTAAGTTAATCAGACACAAAATACTATCTTAAACATTGGGTGTTTAAGATAGTATGTAGTGTCAAACCGATTAGATATTTTAGGATTCGCACTTATTGCCTGTTAATGCATAATTGACAATTTAACATTTTTAAATCTACATAATACACATTAAATTATCTTGGACCCAGTTTATACAGATATTTCAATTATAATGCAATGTTGGTTTGTTTCATTTTGCAATCTTCCTGTTGTACTTTACAATAAAATTAACTAAATAATTAAATAAATATATATATAAGGAGGTACTAAATTAGTTGGTCCAAAGTAGGAGTTATCGCTCAGAGAGATTTCTTCCAGCCAACCCTAGATAGTTTTGTGAAATTTTAAAGAAAAGTTTGCAGGAACACAGTATTTATATATAATTGTTTTTAAAATATAAATAATAGAAGCGTCATAATTATACTATATACAATACATACATTATAAAAATAGATATGGTTAATTCATTTGGTACACCCATACATAATCATAAATATATAAATATACATACATACACATACATATACACATGTACATATATATATATATAACATGATCAAGTGCAGAAAGTAGTCTAAGACACTACATAGGTACTGTTCGTTCAGATAAGACAAGAGATTATCGCCAAACCACAGTTATACAGTGTTTTAAACTAAATAACATGTGATGCAAATACAGGAACTTTTTAGGATTTTAATAAATGTTGTTAAGCCGGCTTAACCATTATGGTGTAGGCCTAAATAGATTAAAAAAACAAATAAATTTTGTTAAAGGAAATGCCATGGGTAAGTTATAATGGAAATAAGTATGTATTACCATCTCGACTTACCTAAGTATTTAAGTTATGTCTTCACACAAGAATTTCACTTAAGTTCTATGCAAAATGTTGCAGATTAAAAATCAAAAGAAACAATATTACCAGTTACTATCTTGCAGTAATGAGTTTAATCTGAATCTTTCTAATTACGCCACGAGTTGATGAACTTTTATCTGTACAGTAGTAGTCACACCCACGAATTTATCGGGGCGTATAGAGATTTTTAAGTTTACTTTTCCCATACTAACGTTTTCCTTAAATATTTATTAACCGAAAAATATCTTTATGAAATGTACACGCACCTCAACATACATTAAACTAACTAACTAATTATTTCAAGGCAAGCAAAATTCTTTTTTAGAAAGTAATTTTAGATAATTTTTTATTAATTCAACAAAACAAAACGTGGGAATATTGTAGTAAAAAATTGCTAGATCTATTCAAAATGTTATGCAACATAAAATTACTACCACAAGTCATGCAATATTAAAAGCATTGTTTTAATTAATTTAGTACGAAAGAAATAAACAGTATTTTCATTGGTTATTATTTATTTACAAACATGCAAATTTGTAGATAAACAAGTATTTATATATGAAAACTAATAACGGCGTTATCAGTCTGTTTACGGCAACTATCTCTATGGCTCTGCTGATATGTGTAAATTATGATCAGTACCTAAGCCATACGGTGCAATAAAGATAATTTTATAAAGCAATGATGCGACCGCTCCGTTACAATAGCCAAATCATCATTAATATAGCTTTCAAATCATGTTTTCTCAAGCAAAGGAGCGGCATTGATCTGCAACATTTCCCTCGACTGTTTTGCTATCTAATTATTATTTGAATAGGCTCAAGTACAGAGGAAGCTATTTTAGCAAACCTATTAGATTTTGCTGCATGCATTACGTGAGTTAAGCCAAGAGAGCATCAACGGAAATAGTTTGTTATGCGAAATATATTATGCTCCTTTTCATGATGCATTGCGTCATGTGTGCCGTAGCATAAGATTGTGCCCATTACTAATCGTGTTTTATTTACTCTACTTTGTGTTTGCGAACGTGCCCCAGCGATATTTACATCTCTCAGCAACATGTTTATTTTAGTTTATGTAGCATTTCCATTTATATTTCTACATGCTTAGTAATGAAACAAATTAAATTATTAGTAGCTGTCGCGACTAATCTGGTGCCAAAACCGTGTTAGTATTTTTTGCAATTGATAGTAACTTTTATACAGTACAGTTTATGTGGCCACTGGTTTGGTGCAATTCCTCATTTTAGATTATTATCAACTACAAAAAACAGAAAGAATATTTTTATACGTCATTTCATCAAACTTGATTTAGTTTTTTTTAATAAACCAAATCCAATGTACTTTTTGTATTATATAATTTAATTAATTTATCAAACAAATAATCACACTTATTTTATAGAAATCAATGCAAACAAAAACCACAGAGAGAATACACGATGAATATAAATTGATGATTTTGTGCAGCTGATGCTGAAGCGTTAAATGTAACATATGTCGTGATTGTGAGTTATAATGAATCAAAACAATAATCAACCCGCCAAGTTATGAATATTTGGAACGACAATTGTAAGGTTGAAAGGTGTTGCATTGCGAAAGACCATCTGTGAAACAACAGCCTAATATCGTAAATAATTGTAATTAATTGCAATTGCGACTATTCAACGACGTTTTGGACATGGTATATTTAGGAATTAATTTTGTATACCAAATACAGCAAGTAATTGGCAAGTACAAGGCCAAGTATTTGGTATACAAAATATTCATACAGACATAATTTTGTTACATAGTATGAAGTAAAAATAAAATTTCTCCAAAAATTGGACCAAATCCTATGGGGAAAGGAATTAGAACAAATATCAAATGTGTTAATATTTGTGCTGATTCCTTTGACGCCAACTTTTATGCGAACTTGTGATGGGTATTGTAGAGTGGGTCGAAGGAATTTCACTTGACAAAACCCTTTTTTATCCCATCATATCGAAAAGTGTCCATTGGTTTGCACAGTGAGTTTTTGTTGACAATTCTGTGTGAATTTTAATTTGGAACCATAATGATCGAATGTGAATTTGTATGAATACTAAAAATCTAAACTCGCCAAGGACATGTTCTTTTATCAAATGCAAAATATAAAACTGAGCAAACATTTCAAATGTAACATTTAATAAATAGACACTTCATCCCATTTTAATTTTTAAATAAATATATGATTTTTAGGATTTCCCATTATCAGTGTATTATTACTACTTTGAAATCCTTCAATCTATACTTCAATACGATTCGCTATTCGTAATTTATAATAATGCTGTGATAAATCGCTCGATCATATTGCGTTTCGGTGGTCATGTTAGGTTATCGGTTAATAGTTATTTATGCAACTGTTGTATAATCAGGGGTATTAAAACACGAATGTGGGTTTATCACACGAGGCGTAGCCGAGTGTGGTAATGTTTTAATACCTGATTATAACATCAATATAAACATGAGTGTTTTAATACCTAATTATAACATCTCAAAAACAATATTCTTCTATAAGATTTTCTTTTAGAACCCGGCATTTTTCAAAAACAGAAAAACACGAATAACTTTAACAATAACCGGCACAGCAAGTTAACCTCAAATCTACATAAATGTGACACTTGTTTGTTATAAATGAGTCCCTCCATAGAGATTATTATAGAAGGAATAGACATTAAGCAAAGCGATTTTATTGTCGATTTAGGTACAAGATAATAATCGATTGATTTCTGTAATTTGTCCCAACCCTATAAACATGGCAGATTATGTCAATTTGCTGTAAAACGGAAGTTTATTACTGATTTATTTCAGAAAATTATTCCCAAAAGGAATGTTAAATAAGCAGACAAGACAAAATACTTAAAATATTATTGTTTTATTTTTGGTAAGAAAATCATTGAGACACAATGTTTCTACAAAAAGTACTGGAATGGGCAATCTCCTTTCATCTTGATGCGTTGCTTACAAACATACTTTGTTTTAGTACTAATGACACCGAGAAAATCATGGCGGTCGGTGTTTTCGATCACGTGATATATAGATAATAAAACTTCGATTTTAAATTACAAATATAAAATTAATCTTACTTTTTTATGAAAAAATAATATAATTTTTGCATTACTCAGTACAAAAACTAGATAAATAAAAATATTTCACATTTTTATGTTATAACATGAAAATAGCCTATTATTTACATTTTAATCGTACAATTATTGAAATGCACTTGAACATTTGCACCTTGTTGAATGTTGGCAGATCCTGATGTACTTGGAATATTTATATTCACTATTTCATTATTTCTATTTTCTATAGAACTTAAAATTTGATTTGACACGTGGATTTTGTTGGATATAGAGTCATTAATGTAGCCTTCAGCAACAGATGGGGATTTTGTGGATTTCAGCAACAGATGTGGATCACGAGAATCGGAAATTACGAATTAGTCTACAAGTTCTTTTTTCAAAATTTGTGCGATCTGTTGGTGAAAATGTAATTGCATGAGAAAGTTATTTTTTTGAAATTCATAATATCACGCGTTTGGATGATATAATGATCATAATATCATTGAGTGTTTTAATATTGGCAATAAGCTAATTGTTATAGGTTCTTTTATAGAGGATTAATAGCATGATAGTAGATAAAATATATTATTTAGCTCCCATATGACACGATCTACTATTAATTTTACAGAGTGGTGTCAGGGTCTCGCGACGCTACGCTACGGATGTGGTCGATTCCCGACGGGCACTGTCTGCGCGTGCTCGTGGGTCATTTGGCCGCAGTCCGTTGCGTACAGTACGACGGCAGGCTAATTGTGTCCGGCGCTTACGACTACTTCGTTAAGGTATGGTTGGAAACTCGGTATAATTACCTTGAATACAATAGTCAATAATCTGTTTTCTATAGTTTTGTAAACTCATTTTTACCCATCTCCGAGTTTGTGTGTGTGTATCGAAATGGTGAGTGATAGAGGAAGACATGTTGCGCCGACCACAAATAAAATTGGCAACAGGGCAAGAGAAAGAAAGACCCATCTCTTGAGTTTCTGGAGAATGTATTGCAGTATTAAGAGGCCTATTATAATTCTTCATTCTGCGAGATTAGGTATTTCGAAGCGGCCCGACAACTCATTGAAGGTCACACGACCAAAATACTGCGTTTACGCTATGACTAAGCGATTTTGATACATTTCCCAAAATTTTTATATTTATATTTTTATGGAATAATTCGTTATTGCTATACCTATATCGTATATGAAGAAACACATATGAAGATGATATTATAAATAGGACAGATGATATTGTTAAAAATAACATAAGCCGTTATGTTATTTTTAACTGAAAACTGAAATTGATTTTACTGTTCATTATTAGCTCATCTACAGTATTGCGTCTGATGATTATCAGATGCAAATACTGGAATAAGTTTAGAAAAAATATGAAAATGAAAATCAATAATAGTTTAAAAGTCGCAAAATAAATTAGTTTAGTTACGTGATCAAAACTGATGATCGCGCTATACACTGACGCTCAACGGCACGATCACTTGATTCGATCGATGTTGGCGCGAAGAAATTCGATGTCGGCGCTCAAGCTTTAATGAATTCGGGCGGCCTGTGCATCGCATTTTGTAGTAATTTTGCAGTAATATTTATCGTTTTTATTGAAATAAGATAATAAATTCATGCTTAAAAAAATATAAAATATTTATTCCTCATAAAGTGACATTTATTCTGGTATAAATTTTATTAATAAATACTATCGTACGATTTTCGTTTAGAATAAGATTTTTTTTTTATATGAAATCAATAATATATCAAAATTCCGAGGCCGCTACAAACTATAAGAATATACAAGACTATACAACTGTAGATTTTTTAAAGTATTTCTAGTCGTGCCACTAAACTGTTTCCTGGAATTTCACATTTTGGTCTATATTTATATAAATGAAAAGTTTACAATTTATTGTAGACATTATGACACTGTACTGATGTAACAGAAATACTGCCTGACAAATTTGAATAAATTGTAAACTTTTCATTTATATAAATATAGACCAAAATGTGAAATATGTTTATGGTTATGTAATTGATACACTCCATTGAATGTAATGTACAGGGATACATTACATCAATTTTTCATGTTAGTATCCAAAAAAATGTTACTGATAAAATTATAAGTTAACTGTTTACATTTAATGACAAAATGGCTTAAGATTTCTGCATGTAATTATAGTGCTATATCTTAATATGGCATTTCTCATGTTATATGTCAGTGTAAACGTAACTGTTGTATTGGTTTTTGTCTTATTATGTGGATCAATAGGGTAAATAATGCAACTGAATATGCCTATTTTTATTTATAATTATCAAAGTTGAGCAATTTCTATCTCATGAACGTAAGTCAATATGGAAATTTCAGTTTAATTTTGTATTAATATTGCTTGTAGATTTCTAAAAAATGTACAATTTTTTTTTACCAAATTCTAATGAAATGAATACCTTTCTAACTTCCTCATATTAAATGTAACATTATTTAATATAGAAAGTATATATATAAACGTAAAAATAACAAAGTTATTGGCATGTTGTTTATATGCTCATACAAATTAGGCGACTTTAGTAAATTATGACGTCACAATTGCAGTGTACTTTGTATGGGGCGTTTTTGAGCGACTCGCGACAGCGCCACAAACAGCGCTGTATCTTCAAAAGTAATAATCGCAGATACGTCGTTAGTTCTACAATATTTCTCATCTAAAAGAGAACTGTTATTATGTATACAATAAAACAAAATTATCATCTACCGAATTAAAAATTTGAATAAAATTTCCATAGTCGAGTGGATAGTACATCGGTTTCAAGGTGTCGCTATCTCTGAGGTCCCGGGTTCGAATCCCGGTGGGGGCAGATGTTTGTGTGATCAATGCGAGCATTTATACCTTAGTCATGGTTGTTGATATATATTTCAATAAAATTTATTTATATATGTATAATATATGTATGTCTATCCGTTACCCATAGCACAAGCCTTACAGAGCTTAGTTTGGGCTAGGCTAATTGGTGTAAGTGTAACAAATTTTTATATTTTATATATTACACCAATTTGTACAAAGAATAAAGAGAGTTGTCTATTTCTAGTAACATTCATTCAGGTACATAAAGGTGAAAAAATTATTTTCAACTAGCTTTTGCCCGCGACTTCGTTCGCGTGGACTTCAGGTTCGTCCCGTCCAGTCTAGTAATAAGTAAGAAATACGGTAACTAAGCACTGCAGAGCCCTAATCATAGGCCTATAGGTAGCTACTGCAGTATGCTCCTATAAACTACATTTAACGATCTTTTTCCTTTTGTGGGTTATTCCTAAGAGATAAACATATACCATCACGGACTTTTTTGTAGACCTTTTTAAGTTGTACAATACTGTAGTAAATTGTTTTGATCTATCTTGTAGGATTCAGTCAGCGTTTGCAATGTAAGCGCAAAAAATGTGTTTTTTTTACGACCTCATAGAAACCTCAAAAATTGTAGCCTATGTGTTATTCTGATGTATAAGCTATTTTGTGGTAAAGTTTCATTCAAATCCATTCAGTAGTTTTTACGTGAAAGAGTAACAAACATCCATACTTACAAACTTTCGCCTTTATAATAGTAATAGGATAAACACAAAATTTCCTTTTTGTTTTCATTATTCTAATGTAACATTGTAATTAATAGCAATTATAGGTGAGTGGATATTATGAAAGAAAAAAGTTATAAAAGTTACCTAAAGGGCAATGGAGAGGATGCGTGCTCGTATCAGAAATGATGAAATCCGTGGAAGAACCAGGGTCACCAACAAAACCTGAATCTGCACCTGTATCGCGTTTTTTAAGTCGCAGTGGGCAGGGCACATTGCCCACTGGACTAAACATCAGTGATGGCAATAACGACTGTTTTGTAATAATGAATAACACTGTTGTGTTATTTTCCTATAACTGTTATTGTAAACTGTTGTCTGTTATCCTGTTATATTGCTGTTATGGCAAATGTTGTTGAGTACGATTGTTATTGTTATTATAGCTAGGTTAGTTATTCTTAACAATGAGCTTTCTTTCATACTTTTTTAGGCTTAGGAGTGTCAGAATATTAGGCAGTAATTTAAACCTAATCAATATAATTTTCTGGCGTATTTAAAAGTTCATTGATCTGTACATAATTTGTTATTTACATTCAATATTTACATTATTTACTTATTGCAACGACTAATTTAATATGCATGCGCGCGATCGCACAACAGCAAATAATGCGTGACTAAAAAAATGACAACAGCTTAGGCACCGGCAAGCCAGCAACAGTTTACTTAATTGTTATTTCAAATCACACTGGAAATCAAAATGATTCTAATTGTCATACGAGCGAAGGTACAAAATTGTGAATTTGGGATCAGTAAAATTATTATAAGAAATAAACAAATAGGAACTTTATTTCCTTGTGAGAAAGGTTAATATTATAAGAATAAGCAGTCGGGCAACAGAGCCAGCGCCTACGCCTACACAACGGTTTCAAGTGGCAACAACAACAATGCGACTAGGCGATAATTTTGTCAACAGCAACAGCAGGAAACAGTATAAATATGCCGTTGTTAAATAACGTGTTATTCATTACGGGAATATAATTCATTATATTATCTGTGATTGAAATAACGACCATTACTACTAAACATCCTCGAGTCGTAGGCTTGTGCCGGCCACCGCAGCGTTTACAGGTTGCTTATTGGATAAGATGGGTGTACAATTTGGAGAAGATGAAAGAAAGTGCTGAATGGACCAGTGAAGACTTTGTGGAGGTCTATATCAAGCAGTGAGCCTATTGGCTAAAATGATGATGATGATTATGGAAGACATTGTCAGCCTAATTTTTCACACCCTCTTTAAGCCTTATATGATAATAAACCAATAGGATAAGTAAACTATGAAATTTTTGAATATTATATTTCCATACTATTGTAAATGTCCTTCAGTGGGCGAATGTGTCGGAGCCTACACTATCTAATATTTATTGCGCTTACATTGTGGTGCTTTTTCCTAGACAGTTACTGTGTAAGTAAAGCTTTGTAATCATCAATCCAATTATAATATTAGAAATCTAAAAAGGAGCTGTTGGTTACTTGGAACAATTAATAAACAATGATAAGGCTTTCCTACATGTTAACAAGTTTGATGTATAATGGATGGGAGGATGATTCTCAACCTTTTTTTTGTTGCGGCACACAAAGAAAAAGATAAATATTATATACTTACTACAACACACTGCATTAATAGTTTATGACAAAAATTTTAAATATATGAAATAAACTAATATATACTACAATAATAAATAAACGTTTATTAAGGGATTAATTACAAGCTAATAATACAAATATTTTTAATGCGAAATTTCAGCCTGATGTTTTTTGATAATTTCATTTATAAATGACAATGCAACTCTCATACTGTCTTCTACATTTAACAATCGATCTTTTTTTAGTTTCAATGTTGGCTAATGCTGAAAGTCCGAATTCACACAAATTAGATGTGGAAAATTGTAATAATATGTTTAAAGCTTTTTTGGATATCATTGGATAATCGCATCTGTTGTTAATCCAAAATGAATTAATTGATTCTTCTGAATGTTTTAAAATTAAATCTCGATTATTGGAAAACAGAATGAGTTCTTCCTCTTTATTCAAAGTTAAGTCAAATACAGAAGTATCTGTTATGAGAAATGGATTTCGTAATCCATTTCTCATAACAGATACTTCTTTTAAATTTACAGAAATTTCTTAATATCTAATTTTGGGAAATATTGAATAATCCTCTTCATTCTTTTTCCTTTTAAATGATATAATTTAATAATATTAACATTTATAAAATTTGGCGGCACACAAAAGTGCCGCGGTACAGTAGTTGAGAGTCACTGCTTTAGACACTTGGCATACAACATTTTTCTTAAAATATGTAGTTGTAGTGTATATTGAGATGATGATGAAC
The DNA here is from genome assembly GCA_036419045.1 of Scirpophaga incertulas. Lineage (NCBI taxonomy): Eukaryota > Metazoa > Arthropoda > Insecta > Lepidoptera > Crambidae > Scirpophaga > Scirpophaga incertulas. The sequence goes on along the minus strand of CM071626.1, from coordinate 9,804,277 downwards.
CTGCAATTTACATTATCAGTACAATTAGCTAAGTAATTATTTAATTTCCAGGTGTGGAACCCGGAGACAGCTGAATGTTTGCATACTCTAGCTGGACACACAAACAGGGTGTACAGTTTACAGGTATGTTTAAGTTAGCGACAATAAAACTATTTGTGGAGGTATATTTTCCCAATATATAAAAGGAGAACGGCAGTTCATGTACAGGCTACTTTTTGTCATGCACCAGGGCCATGTTTATGCAATATCTTTTACATCTAAAAGACACTATTTTGCATTTATCAGATTACAATTTCAACTTGTCTTAAATCAAATAATACAAATTAAAATCAGTACCTACCGCAAAACCGGAAACAAAACGCTTTACGAAAACAAAACGCAACAAATGTATTAATTGATTAAATGAAATCGATTTTTTGTGAATTTTATTATATATTTTGAATCTTTAGATTTATGTTTCTGTATCTTTAGTAATGCAAACGATAGCACAGTGTTTTCTTAATGTAAAAAACTTTGCTTTAAACTGTACTCTGACTGATATCGAAGAATTATCTTTCTCTTCGATTTTGAGTACATCATTATACGTTATTATTATTGATAAGTTAGATATGCAGAACAGTAACTAATATAATTTTGATGCATTATCTACATATTCCACTGTCTAATATTTTTGATGCTGTTTGCTACGTGTTCTGTAACTCATATTCATTCTTAGTAAGATGTTTTAAAAAAGATATATAAGGCTTAAAAATAATCAGTTACAAAGAACAAAATCTATAAACATAACCTCACTTTTTGTATTCAAAACATTATAATATTGAATAACAACTTAATAATTGTTTTCTGTTTTTGTTACTGGTTTTCCAGAAAATTATCATTTTTCAACATGTTTTATTACAGTACGTGAAAAAATATGGGTGTACGAAACTCCCATACAAGCTTGCCGTTCTCCTTTCCATTATATTCTAAAATCAATTTTAAGTTAAGTGATACAATTTATTTTGACAATAATTCTCAAGGTGTTGGATTATTTAAAATATAATTTTGTATTTATTCCGTAGTTTGATGGGGTTCACGTCGTCAGTGGCTCTTTGGACACTTCAATCCGTGTTTGGGATGTCGAGTCCGGTCAGCTAAAACACACATTGACAGGCCATCAGTCTCTCACCTCGGGTATGGAGCTCCACTCAAACATTCTGGTATCGGGCAATGCAGATTCTACAGTGAAAGTATGGGACATTACCACAGGGCACTGTCTACATACACTTTCAGGTTGGTGAATTCTGTACATTCTTTGTATATAGTTTTTATATCCAAAGGCTATGTGCCAATCTGGTTTGGATATTTGAATTTCATACGTATGTGAAATTCATTAATTAACACTGGGCCAGTGTGGTTGACTAAAGACATATCATCCTAAATCAGGTGAGGTAGGTTTGGTGGGCATGTATAATAGAGATTCACATAAACTAGATAGTTTTATATTATAATGGAATTATTTCACTCTATAATAATGAATTTCAAATTTGGATCAACATTCTAAAACAGACATAATATAAATAGGTTGTAATTCCAATATTGATAGAAATCAAAATTCAGATTATACGAGATGTCAGGTTTGTTTTCTTGCATAATATGCGACCAGACTTGAGAACAGTTTTGAATGATTTAACAAAATCCATAGACAAAGATATGTTTGCCTTTTTATTGTCGTTTGTTCGTTTTGCCATTGAATGCTAAGAGACCTTATCGTGACTTTTTAGAATAGGTAAGACATGAGTGAAACAATGTTCTTACAGTATATAGCACCATCTTTATCATTTGCAGTTTTATTTCTGTTTTAAGAAGTCATGGTAGGCCTGAAAACTTTGTAGAAACATAATAGGGACACATAAAATATATGAGTGGATAATGTAATAGAAGTAACTATTATATTAAGGAAGATGTCCAACACTTGTTGGTAGTATGTGTCCATTATCAAGATGCTAGGAGAGATTTAATTAACAGATTAAAAATTAATATTATGGATGTTGGTATGTTCCACAGTATTTTGGCCCAGCCAACTTGCAAAGAGGCCCATATGTTATACAATGTACTGTGTCCGCCGCGACTACCTTGAGATTAACTGTGATTGTATATGTTCCGAAATTGTGTATAATAATGTATATGTTCCGATAGGACTGACATATCCATTTGGATTAAATCCTTTTAAAATAAAGAGAAATAAAAACTATTATATTAGGGTAACTTGAAAAACTACTTGTGATATTATTATGAAGAAATGTTTTAAAACTACTCATAACTCAATATGCATTACTTATAACTACTATTGCAGGTCCTAATAAGCATGAGTCTGCTGTGACTTGCCTGCAGTCAAGCAATCGCTTTGTAATCACTTCATCGGACGATGGTACGGTCAAGCTATGGGACTTGCGCACTGGTGAATTCATACGGAACCTCGTCAAACTCAGCTCTGGTGGTATGTTTATTTATTTATAATATACTAGCTTTCTGCCCGCGACTTCGCCCGCGTGGATTTCGGGATTGGGTCTATAGAGGGTCAAGGGTCATAGCTTTTGCCCACGGCGCATATGCGCGGAAGTCTATTAATGACGCGAAGGTTTTATCGCGCTTCCCGTGGGTCTATCCGCTTTTCCGAGATAAAAAAATACCGCAAAACCCTCCTCAAGAATCACTCTATCTATTAAAACCACATGAAAATCTGTGCAGTAGTTTTTGACCAAAGCCTTTATTGTGCATCCCGTGGGATCTGACGATTTTTCCGGGAAAACAAGTAACCTATTATTTAATCCGAACTTTTATCTTTATGTCTGCAAAATTTCAAACCAATCGGTCAGTAGTCGGTTCAGTAACAAACAAACTCACTTTCCGATTTATAATAGTAGTAAGGATGTGAAACTAAAATCTTCTTTTATATTAACAGCACTCATCTTCTCGAAGTTTGTCAATGTTACACATTAGAGTAGCAGAAGGAATATTTAATTAAATTGTTATAGTTGTTAACAAAAAAAAAATGTGTACTATATACACTTCACGAAATGTTAACTATTGTGTTTGTAAAATCTACAAGATACATATTGCACATTGGGTATTCAGATACACCATAGATAGTATATTTTTAGTCAGGTATTATATAAAAGATCTATAAGAAAGATGGACTGATAAATTTACCAACGGGCTAGTTTGTAATTGCATTGTAATTGTTATTAAAATAGTTATAAGATAGGTGCAACATAGCATTTTCGCATTGTTAGTTAGTGCTATTCCTCGTGGGGTAATATAGACTTAAAAATTGTAGTAAGAGGCAAATACAGATTACTGCAGTCTCACATTACAAAGTATAGTTGCATATAGTTTTAAAAATGTTTAATAATATTCTTACATTTGAATCTTTTGTCGCAAATGAGCTTGTCTGAGACAAAACTAAGTAAAAAGTGTTAAATGTTTCAAGGAAACTATTTAACAAGTTATCTTACATTGGCGTGTAGTTTCCAAACTTGCTTTTCGGTTCGATTTCAATTGTCAATTCTGCAGAATTATTCCTTTCATAAAAGATATCATTGCAAAATAAGTCCTTAGTCAATGTACATCAGTGTTGCTACAGCTAACTAAAACTAATGATTAAAAAAATAATAAATAAGTCTAATTAAAATTAATTAAATGTTATCTAATTGAAAATTTTTAAGATTGTTATTTGTAATTATTAATCACTAATTTGATATTTAATTAATTAGAAGAGCAACACCAACACCTTATGCAATGCGTAAATGTGTTACTTTAAAAGCAGTAATAAATAAATAAAAATGAATTCTCTATGATATAAAATAATCAATTCAAAATGTTAACATATTTTATTCTAATTTTACTATTTTTAGTGTAATTGGAACTTTATGAAATGAGAAATGTGTAGGTTAATTAATGGAAATATCTTCAATCTACAATTCAGTGTACTGTAGAAATTTTAGGTAATTGTAAATTAAGTAACTGATTAAAATTAATTAATGATTAATATTAAAGATGTTTCAGAACACTTCTCTTATGGTTAATGTACAATGTACTATTTATAACTACAGGTACGGGTGGCGTAGTGTGGCGTATCCGCGCATCTGCTACCAAGCTGATCTGCGCGGTCGGCTCGAGGAACGGCACCGAAGAGACGAAGCTGCTAGTTCTCGATTTCGACGTACCGGGCGCGTGCCGCAAGTGCGACGAATAGCATCGACTTAACCGGCGCCTCCTGCGTCGCTACGTCAACCTCTACGCCCCTTGGCACTGCTAGTGCCAAGAGCTGGAGGCTCAGTGGAACAACTGCATTCACCGTGATCGTCAACCTTCACCGCAGTTTGCCACAATCATCAACAAACTGTTTAAAATTCAACTAGAAGAACAATCAGTGCGTACGGTTTCTTTTGTGATTTTGTGACATACTGGATTTAAACACGAAGCAAGAAGTTTACATGGCTGTTTGAGGATGATCAACCTTCACCGCAGTTTTGCCACAATCACCAACAAACTGTTTAAAATTCAACTAGAAGAACAATCAGTGTGTACGGTTTCTTTTGTGATTTGTGACATATTGGATTTAAACACGAAGCAAGAAGTTTCCATGGCTGTTTGAGGACGATATATATAACCTGCAAACATTCCTTGGACTGTGTACCTTTGTCAGTGTTCAGAGGCGTTAGTGACATATAGTTAACAGTGATTAGCGCAGTTCATTGTTAATGCATAATACACAATATACCCACCGGACCGCTGTTACAACGGATGTGTATTGACGTACTGAAATTTTTATATATTATGTAAGAAACGCATATAATATGTATATCTGGATTTAATAATGAACACCTAATAACTTATGAATGATGAATACCAATTTAGCTCAAGTACTAGAGTTATTGAAATTTGTTTTCTTTAAATAAAAAGATGGCTATTACTAACCATCTTGCATTGCCAAATTTCTGATGAGTCAAGCGCCCATTATTCCAAAGAATTAATAAAAAGAAATTGGAGTTAGCTATTAAGTTTACTGTGTTAAGGTGCCTTTAATAACTCTAGTTGTTTTACACATTATATTTTATGCAGGTGACATTATTTAATATAAACTTTATACAGCAATGTAAAGCTCATTATTTTCTCTATCCACAATATGTAGAATGGGATTGATCACACTATTTGTGTCAGTTTCAATAAGATTTTTTTTTACAGTATTCTCATAATCACATTAACCATGTATGTTGTATTTATTTAGCATATTGTCACTTGATTTATAATTTAGTGTTGTTGACATCTTAATGTCTTGTCCTTATTTTTATAATGTTTTTAACAAAGATTTGTAACAACAAAGATTTGTTTGTAATGTCAATTTATCACATATTTATTTTGTAACTGTAATTTTTCACATTAAATTATACTATTTATAATGAGTATACTAGACCTATCTGTAACATATAACGCGAAATTATTTCAATCGCGATTAAACTGAAAGTCAACAATAATTAATTTACAATTTTTGTGTATTTATACTGTCACCAAAAATCAATGCTTTGTGTTTTTTAATGTTTCAAAATGTTTTTAGGGAAGGTTCACCTGACTTCATCCTGAAACATTAAAAACTTACAAATGCTATAAGAACTGATTATGTGTTCCACAACTACAATATGCAATATTCGTAGCAAGTTTTTATCATAATAATTATTATTAAATTACTGTATATTATGTGACCATATATGGAATAATTCGCATAGTGTAAGCTCATCAATAGTGAAATTATTAATTTATATAATCAAATTTAAAAGAAAAAATATTTGTGCATAATTTTCAATGTGATAAGTTCTGAAAGTGGTAGATTTTTGTAACATCACATTTTATTTAGACATTAGATTGTGAGATCAGTGGTAGTGTTCATGTCAAATATATGTATATTTTTGTCTAGGCATTAGTCTTGGCATTAATTTAACTATTTCATATACTTTTGTCAGATATTTAATATGATTGTGATTAAATATAGGTACGTTTTTATACTCTATAAAAAAATAATAAAACATAGTGTTATAGTTTGGAATAAATACTAGTGTAGGAGGGAATATGTGCAAATATGATGCCTACTTAAATTGATTCAAGGAATCATTTGATTATTTTCAAATGTAAAACTATTGTGAGTACTGATACAACATTATGAGTGAGACATAATTAGTACTTGGCTGGTTGGTTGTTTAGATGCCATTAAATGCCATCATCAATTTAACAATTGCTTTCCCTCCAACTACATTGTCATATGTGTACACTGTATTCATTTAAAACTGTTTTTATTTGATTTATTTTGTAATTGGATTGCCAATTTTGCACACAATGTTCGATCACAATATTAATTAATATGTACATTATATACATTTTGCAGTCGAGTATTTTTAAAATATACTATTGTAATGCGTTATCTCGTTTGTTAGCTTTTAGTGTTTATATACTATATCCAATTGTCTCAAGCAAATGGCCAGCAATTTTACTTATTAACTCCTATAATAGTCCCTAAGTAATAATTGATTATAAATTAATAAAGTAATAATTGACATTTACTGTACCAAATTAAGATGTAATCTTTTCAATGTTTGATGGATTTAGTATGCAACATGAGGATGTACCTACTGAAGTCTGTTTAATTCGTTCGGCGTAGGAATCGGCGAGTGAGCCTGTTGGCAGCCCTATAGTGTATATGAAGTATTGGTCGGAGAAACAATTATATGCTTTACATTACAATAAACATCACATTTATTTAAACTCTTTTTCGCCTTAGGCCTAATGATATTGTATTATTGTTATTTATATGGATCTTTATTTGTAAATATTGTGGTATAATTTATATCTACTTGTTGTTTTGTGTTTATCTGTAGTTATATTGTATTCGAAAGTTGTCTAAATTAATTTAAAGCAGAGCACGGCTCTCTCGCCGATTTGTAGTGCGTCTAGATTAATTGACAGCTGCGTTTGAAACATTTGTTTTGTATATATTTATATATAATACATTTCAATTGTCATTATAGGGCACTTCACGGCTCATCTATGATGGCTGTAATAATTAATAAAGACTGAAGTATAGGTATAGTGTTATATTTAAAGAATTAAACTGTAGTTATGTACTACTTACTATCTACATCACATGCTGTTTTAATTTGTTCCGTTCCGGTCTTAGCTTTTAAGCACGAAGGCTGCCTTCAGCACTTCGGTTAGTGAACAGTTATAATTAAGTTTTAGTTTGTACGCTTTAGTTTTGTTAACTTATAATGGTTCGTGTATCTGGGAATCTTATAATGTCATCACAAATTTTGTATGCTGAGTTCATATTCTTACGTATATATCATCTCGCATGCAATATTGGTTTGTATTGCCTTTATTGTATTTGAATCACCATGAGTTGTAATAAAATGTATGATTGAGAAATGTAAGCGACCATATACCGCAATCATTGCTGCGTGCATTGGAGCCACTTAGCTGTTGTTTTATTGTATTCTTTTGTTCTAGCTTTTATACTTGCAATCTGTTAAATTTAGGAATTGTTGGTACAAATAGTTATTTGTTTGATTTTGATGATTGTAAAAAAAATTAATATTTTCTTTTGCAAATTGTATTGATTTATAAAGTTGAAGTTCTTTAGTTATGTTTGTTTTTATACATCAACAGTTTTTGGGTCCAGTGTACTCGGGAACCTAGAAATAATGAATCATGTTTGGCTGATTAATACATTAAATCAGTTTGTTCCAGCAAAAATGGTTTTCTTTTCAGTTACTATTCATTTAGTTTTGTTTTGTACTTATAGTGCCTGCTGCTTACTATAAATTCTTTTGATTTCATTTCTGCTTCTACTAAATATAATGTTAGCACTTAATAAATTGTTTTCATTATATATATTTTTTATTTGATATCTTTTTGATTGTATTCGTAATAACTCTTTATTGCACACAAAACAAAGTAACAATAAAAATACTAGTAGGTACCAAGTTAATTGGTCCAAAAGCGGACTTATCTCTCCGAGAGATTTGTTCCAGCCAACCCTAGGTGGTTTATTGTGAGATTTAAAAAGAAATCGGGGGCACAAGAAAGGATACAATATTTTATATACAATTGTGTTTAGAATATATGTAAATAATAGAAGCGTCATATGTTTAAAATGATATATGATTAATTGATTTATTACATCCATACATAATCAAAAAAATATATAATTATACATACATATACACATATATACTTACCCATAATACATATATATCATGTGCAGAAAGTAGACTTCTTTCGTTCGTTCTTTCATTTTCTTCTTCATTAGTGTTCTTTTAAATTGCGATTAAAAGAAGCAATGGATTGACAATCTTGAACACTGGCTGGCAGCTCATTCCACAATCTAGCAGCACGAACAGTAAGGGAGCGGGTGTAATTTGGAGTATGAAAGAGGTACATTATGGTACCATGTACCCTAGGGTATGATAAACAAGTACAACTTCATATGGATAGTACGGGACGTAAAGACGGAATCATATATATATATATATATATATAATATTATATTGTCAGAATATTAACCTAACCAGAAGTCGTTACGCTCATCAGCGGCCTTGAATAATCTTGAGCTTAAGAAATCGCTGCCCTGGGGGTTATTAGTCTGGTACTAGAATTACAATAATTCGTTCCTGCGTGTTTGAATTGAACTATTTTGTACATGTTATTCTAGTCAGCAAGTGTACGGACCGTAGTGGCGGCGCACGGCTTAAATTTCTATATTAATCAAGGTACCTACCTACATTTTACGATGTAATTTGCACGTATAGTAAAACCTCCTTAATCGCGAATTCTTAATTCACGGTTTGACTTTATTCGCGGAGCTAATCGGTACATAGTTATTGATAAAATTGATTCCGATATATATCCAAGCCTATCCTTTGTAAGCAGGTTGACAAATAACCTAAGAAATAGAAAAATAGGCCTTATTACTACTATGCCTCACAAAAGTATAACTACTTGTAATTTCCTTATGAAAATTGATCTGTTTATGGATAATGCCATCGCTAAACGTCAGTCTGAAAAACTGCAGTCAAGAAAAAAACACAAAATTCTTTAAACCTCTGCCTAACTAATGACTATTAATAATTAGTTAATAGTCAAAAACTGCAGTAAAATTATTCTATTATTATATTTGTTTTTTAAGGTTTTACAACCCTGTCATACGTCAAAGGCAAAACGCCTAAAGTATGGCACAGGGGCGAGGTGGCACTGCTCCCCAAGAACGGCGATATGAACTACTTAAGGAACTATAGCTCCATCACGCTCCTGAGTTATGTTTATAAGCTGTTCTCGAAATTCATCACGACTCGTTTCGCGGGCCGGTTTGAAGACTTTCAACCTCCCTGACAAGCCGGATTGCATAAAGGCTACAGTACTTCATACATACGCTGCGGCTGGTCATACCTACAGGGGATCAAAGTTAAGAAGAGTTTAACCTGTCATTACACGTGGTGTTTGTGAACTATAAGAAAGCATTGGATTCCTTTCTTATTTTGTTCTTTTTAGCACATTTAATAAAAGCTTGTATTAAAAAATTTTTTTTTTACTTTTAATTGATTTTCCGACTAAAAAACCAAGCTTAGCAAACCCTTTCATTTGAAACCCATATATATTGTAGGGGTGCATTATAAATAATTGGTCCGCTATGTTGGGAAAGTCCGCCATATTGGAGTGAGAGTGAGAGTGACGTCACATTATTTATCGAGGTGTTCTTTGCAAGCCCTTTCATTTGATATCCATATTGTAGGGGTGCATTAAAAATAAATGATCCGCCACCTTGGTAATGCCGCCATGTTGGATTTAGATTGATGTCACACACTTAACCATGCATTGTCATCCGACTTACACGTGCATGCAAAATTTCAGCTCAATCGGAGACCGGGATGTGGGTCAAATTAAGATTCCAAGATTTTCTTACATAGTTACAAGTGAAGCTAATATAAAAGCTTGTAATATATAACAAATAATCATAACCCTTTCGGAGGATCTCAATAACAAATATCTACTAGGTATAACAATATTTTTTATATTAGATTATATCTATATGTAATCAAAGTTGCATTTTACAAAAACATACCATAATATATTACCGTAATCAAAGTACTTTCTCACCAATGCCCAGTCTTTCTGTTTTTAGTCAATGTTTTGCTATCGATATCCATTTGTATTTAACATAATTAGTTCATGCTCATATCAACTAACTAACTGCATTAATGACTTAAAACTTGTTAATGAAGATTACCATCAGAACTGAAACTGATGTTTTGCTTTCCTCTTATATTGCTCTTTTTATTCAATGACAATGCGGCCGCGGTGTTGCCTCGTAATGATTTTATTTTATAGCTAATGCAGTGCGGTTATACGAGACAACTCAACTTTTTTTCAACTAGTTTAAGTAATCTTTTTTGATCTTGACATTGAATTGTTTTTTTTGTTAGGTAACGTTTTTCGATTCAATGTCATCCAGTATAGTCTGAAATAGCTAATACGATCTTTGGCTATCCCACTAATTACAAAACTAAGGAACATAAAAGCGAAAATACTTTGTTTATTATTGTCAATTCTTGGATAAATTCAGTTGTCATCTCAGAGTAACTTTGAGGTTGTCATCCTTCAGACAAAGGGGAAAGTACCTAGTACTGTAAAATTTATTTGGTGAATGAAGGTAATAGTAATAGTATATTCAATAACAAGGTATTAAACAGAGAGCTTGGATATCAAATCAGTTCGTGTATATATTACCTACTTTGTATATATATCCTAGGTGATTTGACACCAAAGCGTCAGCGTCAGCAAAGTATCTAAATCATTCGTATTATTACAATAGTACCTATATTATGATATTAATGCGTTATGATGGTTATTTATAACACGCGAGGCGGAATTTCAGCCCGAGCCGAAGGTGAGGGCGTAATTGAGCTGAGTATGTTATAACTAATACGCACCTATATCGTACGACGTTTTTTTTGAAACAAAAAAACATTAGCTTTACGAGCAAAGGTGTTAAAAAGAATATTTTTAACATTGAAATATTTATATATTTATTGACGATTTACTTAAAACTCAAACCGAAAAAGGACTCAAGATCTATAAAGTAAAGCTCATGGAATTAAACACCAGTCATCATAATGAAGTTGCTGATACGACGAATCATACTATTACTAATAAAGCGAGATCAGCGCTACAAGAAGCGGAACTACCTATTTGTTTCTAGGTGGTAGCTGTCAATTCAACAATGTACTCTATAGAATCAAGATCTAAAGAATCAAGGTCTGACATAAGCTTTGAAAAATGTGACTTCAGAAGAAGCATGGACTGGATATAAAGGAATCAATTTATGCCATCTAAGAGATTTATGTTGCTTGCACATTCCCGACCAATAGACAACCAATAGACAAATAAATGGAAACCAAAGCCTAAGGAGTTACTTTTTGGTGATTATTCGAAATAATCACAATTATAGATTAATTAAACTCTCTAATAACAAACCTTATATCGAATGAGAGGTGGTATTTATGGCAAATAATTCCTACCTAAAATGACAATAGGTTAGAAGGAAGAGGAATTGGTAACCATACATTTGGACTTACTAATTATATCATATATCAAAATATCAGAAGAGGATGATCCACTTATAATAAAAGATGTTAATCAGTGAAAAGTTGCGGTCCGAAAGTATTTGTTTAAGACTGAACAAGCATGTAGTACCGTTGATACTAACTTTTTAGACCATCACAGATTACGGGTAACAACAATTTTAGTAGTCATGTGTTTAATATAGTAATCATAGACAGCTCCTTATTAAATCAATTAGCGTTCAAATTGTACCTATGATAGTCCTTTTGAAGGTATTTACTTAAAGTTTTAGCAGTGCATGCCACCTGTCATATAGTAGGGGGTATCAATTAAATTCCAACGGAATACAGAATTCATCCTAAGTAGTCCAGTCATTTTGTATTTTCAGGTTCATCGAGTGTACCCTGTACTGTAACTATCATTTTCATCATGTAGAAGAATTGATTTTATTATTAATCTGTCTTCCAAACTATTTTTCTCATCCTAACCTTACTCTTGCCTATAATTTTTATGACCTTGAAGTCTAGACTCAAGTTCACGTGAGACTTTCGTTTGGGAGTTATTACGCGAAGATGGTGGTAGAGAGTAGTTCTTTGTTTGAGTAGTAAACTATCTCCATAGTAAAATCAAAATCGGAAAAGATAACACACAATATTTAACAGTTATTTCTACATTTGAAAATTTTACGTTTATGGCGAAAAATACAGTTTGATTAATCTGTCAGTTATATTCACATTGTGACGTTATTTTACTTAGGTACTTCAATATGCTGTCTGATTAAATTATTCGTAGCCGAAGTATATTTTTTTCCCTCTGGAGAGGAAAGGCTGAGAATCCTTATGGATACCACTGCAATGAAATGCCCCGTTGATTATGTCGGTCTCCAGACGAATGGAGGCGGCTCGATTCGAAAGACCTACCGACTAAACTCAGCCTGCGCCATTGATCCTAATGACCCTATAAATTGACTTGGTAAGAAAGACCGCACCTCAGGAGGGGCGCAGTCAGCGCTGTCCTATAAAAGAGAGCATATGTGGTGCAAGAGGCGTAGTACACCTAAATGGCTCTGGCGTATATTGATTAGGGCCTACACGTGGTTAAGCAGAAGGCTGCCGAGAAGGGAATGGCAAGGGATGCGACAGCTCAGACGTCGCCACAAGCAGGTCTTGAATGTCCTGGGTTAATTTATTGGGAGGGTAGCTAAGGACGTGCGCGGTCTGCGAAGTCTTTGCCTTTGATTGAACTTCAGTTGGATCATCGCAGATACGTATATACGTATCGTGCGGTAGGTATTCGTAATTGTGTCCGAGTGACCTCGTTGAGTCGGTGTCGAAATCGAAATAATGAATGCAGCGATATATAAAGCATAGATCGGCAGGAAGCAATTGAACAGATATACAAGTCGTAGATTGAGTTGCGCAATCGAATAAAGAGACGACGACGTACAGAACGAACACCTAGTGCGTCAAACAAGTCAATGACACTTTCTTACTAAAGAAAGGTTTTTGTATACTGTGTGCGCAGGCACAACCGCTCTCGCCTGTGGCTCACTCAACCTAAGGCTGCGTGTTTGAGGCAATGTAATACAACACAAGGGCTAGTTGATTAGTGTTTGGATATAGTATTAATACTATATCTAACTAAACACTATAAAGGGTTTGGTTGGTTTCATTCGTGTTTATTTTGAATAAATAGGAATGAAACCAAGCATGAAGCATGAAGTATAAAATGCGGTATTGTTGTCAAGATTAAAGAAAACGTGTAGGTATTATGGGCGAGGGACAAGCCTTGACAAAAAGAACGACTCAACAAAATTACTGATATAATTAATGAAATGATTAATTACAATTCAATCAGAAACTAGCATCTGGAAAAGAATTTAGTAACATTAATTAAATCAAATTATGAGCAATGACAGAGAATTATGATTCAGTGTACTTTACCACTACGAATGTCAATGTAGAGTCATATTTAAGTAAGTATTCTAAGCCAATACTCTTGCTTGATGAAAATGTATGGGGGCATCGCCATCTATTATTAATCAAGAATTATGAATTATAATTAAATTCAAACGGGATATTATTCTGACAATAAGCATCTCAAAATATGACCGTAACTATTTTTAAATATTTACTTATCCTTCTTTCTGTACGATCATTACGAGTATTCGTGCGTTTAATCGTAAGCCCGCAGCGTGATTAATCTTTTGATCTTGTTTGTGTTCAAGTGAACTTTGTATTAGATATTGAACGACGACGATGAAACGATCAGTCACTTTGTTGATTCACAAATTGTCCCTGTTGATGAATTGTTGTTCACTTCAAGTAATAGTTTATGCCAAAATGTTAATCGATTTCAAATGCATAATATACACTACCAAAACTGGACCGTGTTGCTCAACCCGACACATCTCCACAAACATATATTGCCAATTGCACAGCACTTAGCGTAGTTATGCTTGTAAAGAGAAATTTGTATCACTTTTAGTTTTGGGTCAACATTATAGCAGTCCTGATATTTAAGTATTAATATAGTGTAAGCATTGCTGTTTCGATAATTAGGAATACGATACTCAACTGAATGAGCAACCACATCACTGAACATTTTAAAGATCTGATTATTCCTAAGTATTTTGATACTTCCTTATAAAGTTTTAGTTTTGATATGGTAAGTCTCGTTATATATTCTCTTTGAGTATCGGGGGCGTTGTGGTATTAACATCAACATACAATATGATTATATACAATTAGACCTGGTAACACAGGAAGATTCCAATCAACACGAAGTTTAGGATTCGTAACATTTTCTAAAATTATGAGCGTCAGGCACCATTTTAGAGCAGTAGAGGCTGTCGAGGGACTTCATTTCTGATATGTAAGTGTGCGTTCTCTTTAATTAATAACTCTTGTTATAATAAGTACATACATATAGTAATATAAATGGTTATTTATATAATAATAAATCTGATTGCTTCCATGATTATGTAATATCAATATTGCCTGTTTTTATCTCATTCTAGGAAAACATTTTATACTAGCTACCAATGAACACATTTATTATATTATGGTATAATATTAGTATTCGTTCTTTGTTCGTTTATTACTATTATTATATTGAATTATCAATTACCAATAAAACTAATAAAATTCTCAATTTTTAGGACATTTATCCAATTAGATAGAATCTAAATAAATACTGATAGTTCGAACGAAACGCACCAATTAATAAAATACCGTAAAATAAATCTACTTTTAGAATTACTTTGCTTTAAGCTTCATCTTGCTGATTTTGTGGATCATATCACGTTTGCGTAACTACTTTTACCAATTACCTAACGCTCCCACGGCGAAGAAAAATATTTAAAGTAACTTACAACTAAAATATTAAAAGTGCGTGTGAAGTGGACCGACATCCATTTCGTATGGAATCTAATAAGCTAATATTTTTTTTAATCGGCTGTCAGAAAATCTGTGCAATAGACTACTTTATGTTATAAGTCGGTTAAATTGATTCAGTTAATTTCTTGAGGTTTGAGTGTGGTTGTGGTAGTGTTAAGCTTAGTGCAAAGTCATAATACGTGGGTTTTAAAAGTACTCGATATCTCATCTACACAGTTTTTTCTTGATAACAATTTCTGTTACAATATACCACGTAATGTAACTATTTCAAGAACAAAGGAATTGCGTATTGATATATACTAATCAAAGAGAATCGTTGTACGGTTTAAAATAAAAGTCTTTTAATTCCTGTTGAAGCTTTTAGTATAAGAGTTAAGAGAAAGGATATATATATATATATATATGTGTGTATTAGACATATCCTTTCTCTAAAAATGTTAAGTTTATTGTTGTTTTCTATAGTCTTTATTGTTCACAAATCATGGTAAATACAGCAAATATGTAAAAGCAACCATATGATATGTAAATTGGTAATCAGAAAACTGAAGTGATTAGATATCGATATATTGTTTTTAATCATTAAAAAAACAGATAATTTTTTTGTTTTTTTTTGTTCTATTTTTGGGAGCAGTCTTTTGGTGGCTTCCACAATTGTAGTCTCCAAGTGTAATTGCCTGACCGTTAAAATATCAAACATACAAAAATATACTGGATAGTAAGCCAGACAAAATATTGAAAATATATTTCGTAGTCAATGAGAGAATGTGTGAAAAATAGCCAGCGAGTGAACGACACTGATTCTCGTAACTGACATCACCTTTCGCACATTTATTATCGAAAATCTAATTATCTATTCGTATTTGACAATTATTACGATTTGATTTGTCATATTGCAGATTAGTAATTTTTGACAATCATTAACACATATTTTGTAATGACAATAAAACATGTTCATAGCTGACACAGTACATAATCTGCCTGTACACTCGAAATTAAGCGGAAATCATCCTGTACGACAGTAAGGCACCTCCCACAAACGCAATATCAGCTTTTGACCCAGTAACTTGCGAGGAGAGCTTTATTTTGTAATAAGTCAAGCACATTTTATGTAACATAAGCAGCGAACGTCTAAAGGGAGTGCCACGTAATTTACTTAAACTGCACTTCGGACATTGGTTACGCAACCCGAAACTAGATCCATACATCTTTTGTCGCGCTTTTGACTAAGAGGATAGTTAACTGTTCGTTTCGCTAATCTTTAAACTAGTTATCTTTAACACGTAATTTTATTTTACATATCTTACACTAACTAGATTTTGCAGAGTTAATGACAAGACAATATTTTGGATCGATTGGCCACGTAATACCACTTCTCAAGAATAACGTGTATTTCTTTTTGGGTAAAAAATGCTTTTGCGGTTCTGAACATACTAGTAATTCAGAGGATTTTGTTATAATTTATACACACGTCATCGACTAAATAGATGAATTCTTTTAAATAACCAAATTGATATTCTTGGTTGACCAGTGTAGGCACCTCCGTCTTTCCTATTGTTGCCACGAAATAGCAGTATTCGCAATGCTGTGTTCGACTGCTAGGGTGAAATAGGCAGTCGTTATTATAACTATCCCTTATGTTACTCGTACATATTGGCATCGTATATTGTGATTTTTGTGGAAATTGCAGTTTTGCTGAAAATCTCACAGGAACTACATCTAGTATAGGCCATGTATACATATATAGTATAGGAATGTAGCCACTTACCTCAGAATAACATGATAAAAAGGATTATTTTAAGAATATATCATAATTTTGTCAAGATATCAAAGATTTCGTGATCACATATTATATAAAATTCTTTATTTTTGTGATTGTATCAGCATGAAAATATTTGTATGCTATGTCGATACTGACGCACCGTAAGTAGGTTATTGGTTACTGCATGCTTATAATGGATCGAAGGCAGCCAGACAGATCGGCGCTTGGAATCGTCATGCATAACATTTGGTGCGTATTTGTTTTGTTCTTTAGTAAGACTAGAAGTTTGTCCCGTTATTAACTATATTGATCGTCTAAAACACAGATTGCCACTATCCGCGCATTTCGCACAGATGCAATAGGCATGGATACATCAAGCACGTTTCAAATAACACTTTATTTCATTAATCAATTGTGTTTATACGAAAAATCTGATTATTAATGTCTCTGAAACCAATATATA
This sequence comes from Scirpophaga incertulas, assembly GCA_036419045.1. Classification (NCBI taxonomy): domain Eukaryota; kingdom Metazoa; phylum Arthropoda; class Insecta; order Lepidoptera; family Crambidae; genus Scirpophaga; species Scirpophaga incertulas. The sequence continues at coordinate 9,787,008 of CM071626.1, read as the reverse complement.
TACAGTTGTTTGATGATACCGGTCAGTGACGTCACTATCGTGTATTTTTATGTAATAAATAATAATGTTATAATCTAAAAACAATGATTAATAAATTGGCAAACACTAAATAACTTACATCCTTACTGCATGTATTTGCCCTTACTGGCTCTGTGGCTTAATCCAAAAAGAAAGGTAATCTAAAGTATTTTAAAACAGTCTCAGCAGACACATTTACTCGTATCCTTATCTGTGATTTTATCTACAAATGATTTCAATAAAAATATTCTTTCACTAAGATAAATAATAAATTAAAAATATAAACATAAACTAAAGTAACTTTCCACCTAGGTCAATGGCATTTTTGTACCTATATAACATTATTGAGAGATGTGCTAATTAAAGCGAGCCGTCATCATCGTTACATTTACCTCTTTTTTAAGTCTCCGACAGTTTCTCATAATTTCAATAAATGATATGTTGCTCAGTTTTTCAAAATTGTTTATAATATTAAACTCATTGAAATTAGTTTCACAATTAATAATTATTTGTACTTAATTAATTGTAGGATACGGAGAGATAATATTGCAAATAATGTAGCTTCAATCATTATATTTTTTTTATATACATAATAAGCATAAACCAACACACACAATGATGTGGTGGGCACCTATCAAATGTAATGACTCGAAGATTTTTGCATGTATACGTAATGCCTTTTACCCGCGTTACTTCAAGCCGTGTGGGTTCATCAGAAGCGTTGCGTAACGTCCGGCGGTCCCGAGTTCGGTCGTTGGGTCAAGATGTTATACGCGAATACGGAGACGGTGAATGCATCGCGATATCGCCAGCTTCTCTGAATTGCTTTGGCACGGTACTTTAGCTTGTCTACAGATCATAATCACTCAATCGCATTTTACTTTTGTGCAGATATAAACGCACACAGAAATTATTAATATTTTTAATTGAAGGTTCTATTCTACATTTAATTATATAATATAGGTATTAGCGTGCATAATAAACGATTTTATACTTATCTATCTAAATATTTATAACTTATAACCTAACGTTCGTTTGTTCTTAAATTTTTCAATTTCTCAACCCTTTGATACGTAAATTAAGTTTTAAATATTTGACTATGAATGACTTACGAGTAAGTAGCGAAACTTATGTTTTAAAGGTTTGACTATGACTTAACCAGCGAAAGTTATATTTCAAATGTTTGATTATAATCCAACTAGCTTAACAATTTTTTTTTTGATATTTGAATCTGACTCATTAAGCGTTTGCGATGTTTTAAATGTATTAAATTTCAGTTTAACCTAATTTGCGAAACTTAAGTTTTAAATATTTGATTATAAATTAACTAGCGAAACTTATGTTTTAAAGGTTTGACTATGACTTAACCAGCAAAAGTTATATTTCAAATGTTTGATTATAATCCAACTAGCTTAACAATTTTTTTTTTGATATTTGAATCTGACTAATTAAGCGTTTGCGATGTTTTAAATGTATTAAATTTCAGTTTAACCTAATTTGCGAAACTTAAGTTTTAAATATTTGATTATAAATTAACTAGCGAAACTTATGTTTTATATAATTGAGTATCAATTAATTGTAATATAAAATATTTCATTTTGACCTAATTTGCGAAACTTATGTTTTAAATGTTTGACTATAAATTAACTTAGTGAAACTTATATTTAAATTAATTATGATGCTTGATTGTGATTTAATTTGAGAAATTTCTGTTGAAATGTTTAATATGTTTAACTCAAAATAACTTATTTAAATTTATAAAAAGACAAATCGGTAGCATTTTGTCCAACTTTGTTGAAAAAAAGTCGTGTTTAATTTATGAATAAGAATATTTTTTTACCATAAAAGTTCTATAAAAGATTCAGATTAGCCAATATATTAATTTATTGAAATAAGTCTTTCGGAGATTACCTTGGCTTTAATTTATAAATAACAGAACCTGCTCTTTATGTACTATAAAAATACTTTCTACGCAGCGGATCCGTAAAATAACAGTCCATATGAAATGACAATATGAAAATATCTGTAATATAATAAATTAATCTTTAATACTTGCCGTTTCAACATCAGTGGCACTTTTTTACTACATGTGGTGAGAAACTTTTGTTAGCTAAAGTATTAATATAGGGGAACTAATAGCGAACTTGAATCTAGTTTTTTAGTAATTTCATACTATCAATGATGTCGACCATTGCGTTATTTATTTGCACAACTGTATCTACATATTGTCCTGATATTTAGTAGTAAAAATTTTACTCTTTGACTAAGTTGGGCGATTTTTATGTTTTAAATATTTGACTACGACTTGATGAGCGAAATTTATGTTTTTCTCTTTGAGTCTAGCATAATATGCTGTAATATAATGATTACAAATATAATTAGTCTTGATAAAAATATTGGTACTAGCATTGACATATATTCTACCGATAGACAAGAACGCTAAAGGAAAAAGTGTGTTCAAATACTGGTGAATGTTAGAACTATACTCGTAATCAGCTAGATCGCTAATGTGACCTCGTCTGACCGTAGAAAAAAGACAACTGCTGGATCGCTTGTCGAAGTATAGATTTTGTTCAACCAAAACGTCGTAACCGCCGCTTACTTATGACGTTTTGCCGAGCGCAGCGAAGCATGACGTTAAAGCGCTTTGTATCAAAGAGTTTTCACCGCAGAAGCGATACCAAATTTAACATTGTATCTCATACACTTATTATGTCTTATAATAGAAGGAATGGCAACATAAAAGAAAACAAAATATTAGGACTTTATTTAATTATTACTACTATATAAATTTGTACTAAACAATAAAAAATTACGAACTAAACATTTTATAATCATCCCGTCTATACATATATTAACCTAAAGTCGCCGCTTAGGAATGGAGGAACATCTGTATGGCTTTACTCTATGATTTTAGCAAGCACGTGACAGCACGTGACAGTAATTATAATATTATTATCCTTATTTCGACTTAAACAACTAGATATTTTACTCACTTAAATTTTCAATAATTATTTTTTTTCAGGTTTACTATTTAATCACTGTTTTAATTATGTTTATTGTCTGCCTATGAGCGATGCACACTGCGCGAATGGCGACGACTCACTGAGCGAGGTGCAGAGTGTACCCTGCACTTCACTTGAACGTAGTGAGTGTTCGGGCGGGCGAATCTAATACGTAGTACATATATGTATATCGATGGGTACTAGGAAATATCTTTTTTATTGCATTGGCATTAAACTATCATGATATTTAGAGAAAGTTGTACTCATCCTCCAAAACTGACTCTAAATCATAGAAGTTATGGATAATTTGGAATATTGGTCATTGGTTTCCAATCAATCTATAAGGTAGACCGAGGTTTAAAGCTTGGCGCGCCGGTTAATCGACGCTGAGTCTTGCTGAAAGGAAATGGTCCTTAGTTATGGAACATAGAGTTGTTAAGGAGCATACTACCTTTTCAAGAATAGTATCTTGAATCAAGAACAAGATTCTTGATACCTACTCTTGTGCCGATGTTTGAAATTTTTGTCACAACACTAAGGCTCGGTCACTTCTTCATAGCTTACCAAATCATCACTGAAGTCGGTTATTGTCACGATGATCTTTGTTGAATAATTGAAATCGGAAGCCGATTTCGATTAGAGCTTTGAACATAAACACGGATATTCTGCTTGTTACAATATTTATCAATTGTAAACATTTTCTTATTCGTAAATAAAATATTTCTGTGACCTCCCTTTGCGTACAGCTTAAGTAGTTGTTTTGGTTTGTTTTACCAGACTATTAAATTAAAATTATCAGTTAAGTAATGATCAGTGTGATTTTTATAGACTGCAAGTACAAGGTCAGCTTTTAAAATTCGTGACATGTTTCTAGGTGCTATTTTCATTTGCGACATGATATTTTTTGCGCTATGACAGTATTTCTTTGATTTTTCCCTTAGTACTTTGTATGAAAGTAGGAATAGTACATGGACGGCTAGATACTTTTTCTGTCAAAACAAAGAAAGTTTCGTACCTATAAGTAGCCGTACACAAACATTCATCTAAAACCAAGCCGATGGAGCGCTTAAAAAAATGTATTTGGCTCTATACCTGGTTTGTGTTATGTAATCACAACGATTCGGTTCTCTTTATCACCCTCTCCAATTTAATATTACAAAAATATTTGACAATCGATAGCGAAAATATGAAAACTAAATTGTCATTACACAAGAATGAGATTCCAAATTCAAATGTAATATTTTGTTTATTTTTAATTGTTACAAGTATTTATGGCCAGCCTCAGTATATGCGAATTAACTTTCATTTTTTTCATTCTCATGTTCTTATCCCACACTAAGTGGGGTCGACAACTGGGCTTCTACATCCACTCTCCTCTATTACGCATCAAATTTGTGCTTACACCTTTCACGCGCATTTCGTATATAAACATAAAGATAATGAACTAGCTTTTGCCCGCGACTTCGTCCGCGTGGAATAGTGACTTCCGGCAGATTTTTGGTTTTTCCCACATAGTTCCCGTTCTTGCGGGATTTTCGGAATGGTCGAGTTTCCGCAGAATTTTTAGTATTATTATGTTGATACAACTTAAACAAATTATTTCGACCAAATTGGTACCATAAAAACGGTCATTGTCACTAAACCTTAAAAGATAGACATATGCCGTCGCGGACTTTTTTTAGATCATGTATAGAGGAATAATTCTTTCATACATATTTTTTGTGTATCTTGAACCGTTTTCGCAGCGCACGCAAAGAAAGCCTTCAAAATGAATAATTTTCCCCGTTTTTTACACATTTACCGCTCTGTCTTTGCTCCTATTGGTCATAGCGTAATGTTATTTAGCCTATAGCCTTCCTCGATAAATGGACTATCCAACAAAAAAAGAATTATTCAAATCGCACCAGTAGTTTTGGAGATTAGCGCGTTCAAACAAACAAACAAACAAACTCTTCAGCTTTATTATATTAGTATAGATAACCATATTGGGCAATTTTATACAAATACCTGTACCAGAATTAATTAATCCCCATAACATATATTTTTTGCCCGAGGTGATATGCATAATTGTACGATTTGGAAAAAAACCATCTTACTTCTCGAGCACGGATAAGTGGCCCTACTCTTGGGGTGGCGAACTGATGTCATAGCTAGGCGGAAAGTGGACCTCGACAAAGAAATAGTGCTGAACTACAGTTGCTGCAGTGCTGAACATGGCAACCCTTTAGCAACTAGCTCAGTGGTTTATATTGACCCTAGCGGACTATGACAACTTGCAATGGGTCTACGATAGCGAAAGAACATTTTGGGGGTCCACGATAATGAATCCCAACATACACTGATAGTACCTACATATTTACTTACATTACTCTATCTTCTAATAGAAAGACAAACATTATTTATAAAAGTACCTATTAAGGTAAAAAAAATATTAAATATGTTTATAAAATTTTATATGTTTAAGGATGTAGAGAATCAGTATCAGGTAAGTAGAGGGTCTACTCAAAACCGAAAAATATTACAAAGGGACTACGACACAAAATGTTTGGAAAATTGTAAACTAGATTATATGTGTTTTCGGTATCGTGGGTCGTCGGTGGCGGGTTCGAAACGCCTCCTCACGTTGACACCCGGACTCTGATTTACTCAGTGGTTTAACTTGAATTGGTGGCGGAAAATTAAATGATTTTGATTTTCGTAATATTACTTTATTTCTGAGACCATCTGTCTGACACTGAATCTTACTTAATATGATAACCTGAACAGTAAATTAACCTAAGGATATATGTTGCAGTCTTAGCTGAACGGGAAGCGGGAAGTTGCCAAAGTGTTTTTCCCACAGATGCATTATACAAAACAAACGTCACAGGCAAATTCAAAGGAAATCTGATTCTATACATCCAAATCTAAGAATACATTAATAAATTAAGTTTATATATTTTATGAACTATACAAAACATGTTGTCATGTCTTATCAGGAAGTCAAAAGGATGGCGGAATGCCGAGATAGATGGAGGGTGCTCCACCGACAAGAGCCCAGCTCTTAAATTGAAAAAAAAAAAAAAAAAAACAAAACATGTTAATTTCCATTAACAATATGACTGAAACTAAAATGGTGGTTACTTCAATTTAACTGAATTATGTTGAAGTGAACTTTAACTTTATTTTAAAGGTTATCAGTTAAATGTCTATTTGCATGTATTGTATAACAAGCTAAATTTTTGAAAGGTTTGCCTTGAAAGCTTACACCTCTGTAACTGTGTTAATACCGTCCAAAGTTACAGCTCAGCGACGAAGACGATACTGAAATTACTGGCGCATTACCAATACCAACGCTGATGTACGGACTGCGTTTCGTTTCGTTTAATATTGCAATAAATATATGTATATGTACAACTGTAATAGAAATATAGTAAAAATGTATCATATCAGCAACATATATTTTAATTTGCTACACGTTTGGCGCAGCTGTTGAGTTATCGGCTACTACACAACGGGTCGCATTTTCGATTCCCGCACGGAACAGATATTTTGTATCATTTACAAAAATGTGTTTCGGTCTGGATGTGTATGCACGTGAGATTCTATGTTTGTGACTGCACCGCAGGATAAAAATCCTAAAGTGGGGCGATCTTTTAGAAAAAAAGTTTAAATCGATTTTTGTAACTAATGTAAGTCGCTCAAATCTATTAGTTTCTTATTTCTTGACTATTTATTTATTTTAATACATTCTGATCATTATGGTATTGCCATTGCAGTGAGACTATGTAATAACTGGTTGTAACTATATAACTCTATGGCTCCTTGCTTGTCCAAACTTTTTTTACCACTGCTTCGTGAAGTGGCTAGAATTAAAAATAACATTGCGGTTATGTCACTAGTCTTGCAGCTCCGTATTACATGCCTAAGCTGAGCTCTGCGAATCCGTCTGTATTGTGTATTTAATTGGTGATTAGCGTCCATTGTAACTGTCTCTATTACGTGGTCTAAAATAATGACCATCCTTCCTAAGAGTAAAATGGTAATGTTGTGAGATATCGCTATCGGATGCTATCTATATCGTAATGGCATACTTGAATAATTTGGAATACAGTTGTGAAATAGCTTGTGATGGAAAAGTGAGAGTGGAGAGTGAGTGTTGACCTTGGTAGACTATCGTTCGTCGTCGAGAATCGTTACATACTGTACTATATGTAATTCTAATACTTCATACGTATTAGAAGCAGAAAAAGTAGTAGAAACACACACAAGAAACACAAGTAAGATAAGTATTGATAGCAATAATCGGACAAAACCTGACACGTGAATATTTGTCTGGACAATTCTGAACTGTAAGCTAAACATGTCCGACTAAATCCGAAACTCTTAAAGGCCTCTACGCTTAAGGCCAATATGGTGGTTGACCGACGCGGCCGGAATAAGACCAGTGCACAGCACCCACTGTTCGAAGGAGATTACGAAACATAGACAAGCTCTAGATTATTAACATTTTCTTATTTATAATAGGCCTGACCTCACCCAACAGCTCAAACATTATGTTTACGTCATGTTGCATTGGAATGCTAATAATTCAATTATAGTTTCGATTCCTTTGCTTATATAAGAGTATAAAAACATTATATAATAAATAAAAATTTAGCTATGAATAAACTACTTTTTTATATAACATTGTATATATAACGTCATATTATGATGTTATATATAGATCATATATCAAGATGATGTTTGAGGTTTCGATTAAATTTTATGATGGCGGTTTTGTCCAATGTTTTTATTGACAGTTTTACGTGATAATGACAAAATGATATATTTAATAAAAAAATGTTGCAGTAAGTGTATTGTACTATTTAATTTAGTAGTATTGTAATGTCGTAATGTAAATTGTCGACATCACGTTTAGAACATTTTTATATGTTTACTATTCATATATTTTAAAGTCATTAATTAAGTTTACCTGATCTACATTCAAATAAATTTCATTTATTACTGTATTTTAAAACATGTTATTGATTCGTTAGTATACTTGTTAGCCTCCGTTTACATCAATACATTCTTGCAAACGCTTCTGGAAGTTGGCGTACACGCGCCTCCGCAGGTCCCCATCGATAGCTGCAACTTCGTCAACAATGGCTTGCTTGAGTTCTTGAAGATTCATGATGCGCCTCTGGAACACACGCTCTTTCAAGAGCTCGAAGTTGCAGCTATCGATGGGGACCTGCGGAGGCGCGTGTACGCAACTTCCAGAAGCGTTTGCAAGAATGTATTGATGTAAACGGAGGCCATTATATGATGTAATTTTTAAAAAATAAACTTGTAATTTATGTAACTTAAATGGCATACTTGCCTCTATCTAAAAATGTTATTTTTTTTTATTTCCTTGCTCCCGCTTATAGTGTATGCTTGTTTGAAATGTGTCAGCCGGCTCTGGGCCACCCTGTACTACATTTTTTGCCATCGGGCATTCATCGAAATATCATATGACCATACAAGATAGTACCTATACATAAACTTGTCTCGTAGCCGTTGCTTTGTAACTTAATTGCACAAATTGTATTCAAATTAAGTTTTCAATTAAAAAGACAAAGACATTGAACTTAAAAGTTGTCATCATACCAACTCTTATACGTCTCCACCAAAGGGCTGGACTCTTCCCTATGTTAGGACGATTGACATAACAGGTGTGCCTTAAAATATTTTCCTTTGCTGTTGAAAGTTAGATAAATGTGCAATATGTAATTTAAAAAAGAAAGAACAACATTTTAGGTGGATTGACAACGGCTCCTTTGAACATTCCAATTCGAAGACCAGAGACTAAAAGTGTATTATGATTAACTACCAATTTTCTAGCTCATCATCTGAAATACGTGAAAATAAAATAATATGAATTGCTCGTTGGACGTCACTTCCGGTATATTTACTAATATTTACAAACTCAATGTTTAATTTTATACTGTCTGTAAAAGTCCAATTGTGTCTAGTATACACAGTAAAATGCCTACATGCTGTCAGGTAAATCAATCATTACTTTCGTTTGATTCCTCGTTAGGAAGTGATCTAGCAGCTGCGTAATGGTACTACAGTGGCGACGCCATGTTTTACGCATAGTGAAGCAATCAGACATGACATTAAACCTGTTTATGCAGTAAGGATGCCTGTTCAGAAAGCTGAGCAGATATATAACGGCTTCTTTACGAGTGATTATTTGTAATTCTTGTAATTGTTGAAGGGAAAGTAAGTACCAACCTCAACAGGGCGAAAGGAAGATAACCTTGGGACGCGAAGATGTAAAACGAAAGAAAGTACACAAACCTAAGTCTATGAGACAGACCGAACGGCACGTATATCCATAAACAATATAGAACTGTGAGACAATTCTGCAAATAAATTACAATCCTCCCCTCTCGTCCAAGCCTCATAGCCAAAGCTCAAGCTGAGTTTAGTCGCACCGCTCCAGCTGGTATGGAATCCGACATAATCACTGTAACCTTGCCGTTGCGGTGATATCTTGGGCACGTTTCGTGCTCCTTGTGAAGATTCTCAGCCTCTCTCTTAAGAGAGAAAAAAAATCACCTAAAAACAATAACGTTGTGACGTACTACTTTCCAAAGAAGTACGATTCACACACAGGACGGATATTTTGTATGACCTACAAAAACTTGTTTCGGTGTGGGTTTAAACTGAAAAATTTGTATTGAAATTCCAAATTGCCAATTTTTTTTACACTCTGTGAATTGTGCAAATCAAAACGAGTGGGCAAGACACTGGTTTTTACTTTCTATTAGTAAAATATATGCTTTTTGTAGGTTATTACCATGTTTAGGGTAAAAAATTATAACTTTGAACTGTTATTATTCGATAAGTAAGTACTGAGGGGGTAAATCAAAGACAAAGTAAGATAAGAATACACAGTGAATCTAAATGTTTTTACAGTTGACTGACGGCAAAACAACTTTTTAATTTAGGTACGTTCCGTTTTACGTATTGTCGATTGATTACAATTAATAACTATTACATAAAAGATTTTAGTATTTAACTATTTGAAACTTAATTTAATATAGAATATAATTTCAATGACAAAACTGAATAGGAGTGGATCAAATATTTTTAAAATTGGGACTAGCAGAAAATAGTTTCATACATGATTCTTATTTATGCAAGATTCACTTTTAGTAATGCAAAAGAAAAACATCTCTAGTTTAGTCATTGAATTATGAGCAGAACAGGCTTCATTGCCATTACTCAGAACACCAAAATTGGATATCGTGACCGTTTTCGCGCCACCATACATACACTTTACACACAATATAGGCGTATTTATTGTATTCATAGGTATTGGGATTGGCAAGTTCTTTTTTCTTAAGCCTTATTACTCAATATTAGCTGAGCTGAAGGACTAAGCTATGTAATATATAGATTTTCAGCTTGTTTCCAATATACCGTCAGAAGCAAATATTTTTAGAACTAAAAAAATACATTCAAACAAAATATCTCAATAAAAATAATTGTTCACATTTCGAACTCAGAGTTTACAACAGCAGTTGCATTATTTCCCAAGCTTAGTTTAACATGCTTTGCCTCTATTTCCGGCCAATCTTCAACAATGGCGCAGTTGCTACACTGCGCTCACGCGATGTTCTTAAGCTATTCAGACAATGTCGAAGCAAAATATGCAAATGATCCGAGAAATAGTTGCACCGACGACGATTTGTATGGCGCGGAGGTGTGTCAAATCTTAATTGACATAAGGTTCTATATTAAATTACCTGTTACGAGATCTAACCCCTGTAGGTATTCAGCGACGCCTAATACCAGGCCTGGAGACTTATTTTTGAATTACGTATGCGATTTAGAAATCACCGATGTGACTAATAATCACCGATTTTCAATAATTCTTATTTTTGAATATCACTTATGTGACCTTCACGTCACGGTTGTGATTTCATTACAAGTGCCCTCATCCACTCGTAAACAAGTCATTATTGTGGAAATGTTATCTGTGTTTCGTTTAGAGAACATATTGACAAAAGTCTAAGTTGATGTGTTGATTTTTCAGTCAGTCTTCTTAAATAGTTTTTTTATCTCTGTTATAAACTTTTTTTCTACTATTTTCTTTTGTAATTCAGACATCTGAAAATATGAAATTGGTTAGTTAAGTAACTTTTGTGGTTTACTGTAAGTATGTAGAATATATAGCAGTAAACTATAAGTATTTTCTAGATAATTGCTAATAATAAAATAAAAAAAAAAATATTTTGCTAGAATGTGGTTCATTGAATATCTTAAAATTTTAATAATTATATGCCGTATAACACATGTACGGCGGTTCCGCGAAGAGATTTCATCCCTTCATTCTTTTTTAAATAGAATTCCAGTCCCCACACTTCACAACATGAGCGTTCGATCCTTTAGTGGCGTGCATGCATGATAAAAAAAGAGTAACCTCCTCCACCTCCGTGACTGAGTGGAGTCACCAAGCTGTGTATGTCAATCTACAGAATATTGTAGGTGGAGGAGGTTACTCTGGAGGTGAGACCTAACTAGTATGCAAGACATGAGGGTGTGAGGGAGGGTGGTGAGACAAATTCTTAACAAGTTAGAAATTTACAGACACGTGATACGGATAGTATGCTTCCGCTTAAGTTCCCCGTGTGATTGTTGCCGTACTGTTTCTCGTGTTTGATGTCACCACTTTGTTAAGCATAATACCAGTTCAGCAGGCTATGCTTGTTGTTTATAGTGAGTTTTGGTGTCATTAGTATGTATTATCTAATGTTTTGTTTTATTATTGTAGGTATCGTCCAAAATAAATGTATTTCTTTGTAATTAAATCCTGTAAGGTTATTGATTCCGTATGTGCTAATAATCTAATTCAAGGTCAAAAGTTGCACATAATGGGTATTTTTTGGCAAAACGGTTAGTTTTACGATGACAATAGCTCAGACTTAAATTGTAGATCAGGCAATTATTTACAATAACTGTTCTTATATTTTTCTCAAAATTTACCATTTCTGAGAAAACGTCATTCGAAAGTAAGTTGGGAGTTGTATTCTTTATAAATTTCACACATTTCCACGTTAATTACGAGGTAGCGTCACGTATTATGTTTCGAATTAGTTTCGAATGGCTTCTTCTCGTGGTGGTATCCTTTATTTGTCTGTAAATTTTCAGTTAATTGGGAATTAATGCAAGGGACTATTTCTATTTTGACCGGGCTATGAAAATAGATTCGCCAATTTACAAATTGCTGACTTTGTATAATTCACAAGTCGTAGGGGTAGTAAATATGAACCAAAAAGACAACTGCATATAAAATTACTTACTTGGTATGTTATCAATATTAGTAAGTTGACCTGTCAATTCTGCGAGCAACATATTTGGAAACTAATATTTGTTATTGTCATCATGGCTACAACCATAGATAAGGTAGAAGTAATCGAAAGCCCAGCTACCAACCAAACAAAATATACGGGTGTCCAAAAAGTCATGGATTACCTTTTACCTACTGATGGGCCACATTGGGATATACCAATAAAAAAAGACCACAGTAAAAGTCTTTTGGTTTCAGAGATTTTTGATGTTTAGTGAAATTTTGGAAAATGTCTACCTTTTATCAGGTTTTTCCAGGCCATTTCTACGAATGAAAACTTTTTCGAGTACAGTTTTTTTTATTTTAATCTCGAATCATTCTACTATCGATTGAATACTTATGAACTCTTGTTATAACAATTTTAATCCAAAACGATCATTTTTTGCAAATGTTTGAAATAAAGTTGTAATAGCAAAACATGTTTATTTTTAGGTGTGTGGATGTAAATGACAACAAAACAATATGTAAATAAAATAAATTTATTGTTTTCAACTACAGCAGCTGTTCAAAATGGCGTTCAGTAGGTAAAAGGTAATCCATGACTTTTTGGATACCCTGTATGTACACCATCATGAGAGAATTGAATATTGGCCCAAATAAAATAGATTGCTGATAATACCATTAAGTAGGTCCTTACTTCAATTAAGTTCTTGACAATACAAATATTACTTGTGTCATGTTTTCAAGAAAGTATTACTATTAGTAGTCAATGATAGCAACATTCTAGCGATTTGTTATCACTGTACAACAGTAAGTTAATATCAAAAATTGCGAGATAAATCTACTCAGAAGCACTGTCACCCCGCTGTTTTGTATATGTGGGAATATTTCATTTGTTCTCGCCCCATCAAAGTAACACCAGATACAGAAGTAAAGCTGTCTAAAAACCTATTGAGAATAGGATAAGAATGGAAGAAAGCCTCTGTTGATTGTAGTGTGATTATAACCTATAAACTTCCGTGATAAATGAGCTATCCAACACTAAAATAATATTAAATACTAAAATGCACTGAGGTACTTAATTCGGTTGCAGAGTTCGGTCATTCGAACTACGTGAACTTTCTTTTCAATATAATGCAGCTAATCGGATTTTCTGTGTGGAGTTTGGTAATTGGACTATGAACACATTAGAATGCACTCTGAACACAAAATTTTATAAATATTATAATATATTCAGCAACTATATATGTTGACCTTGAGACAGCTTTTATGTCACTAGTAATGCGGCTGTTTCCGTGGTGCAACCATGGTTCTACCATGAGTTTGATTTGAAACATGAAAAGTTAGTACAGCTTTAGCTCATTACATTTCCACTACGAGCATTATAAAAAGTTTAGTACTTACAATATTTTACATGTTCAATATTATTAACAAACGAATGTAAACTCATGTTATTTACACTGTGAAGATTGACTAGCTCGTTCATTACAAAAGTTACAGCAAAATGTGTGGTGACATCTATTACAATATATCGTAAGTCGGTTTTAACATTACAGGTTCAGATGAACTGGTCTTTGTCGAGATTCGATACCGAAATTGCATGAAATTGTACATTGTTTTGGCATGAACACACTGTCTAAAGAAAAAAATCTCAAAATCTGTTTTTAAAGCCTTTGATATTTTAGGTACCTATATAGCATATCATACAATCCTTGCGTAACGGAAAGATTTCGACAGCTATTGCGTGCATAGCCACCGAAAAATAAGATTAATTAATTTATAATGTAATACTCGTACTTATAAGAATTATAGCTATCATGATTTTATACTACGTATTTTGACAGCAGAAAACAAATCAATATATTAGATTCAATGGTTGCCATCAAACTCGTGGTATCCCGTTATGTATATTCTTCTGTAAACACACTAAAATATTCCTAAATCTTAAAAAGAGGTTGTTATGATAATTCACTATGAATGTTATAAAGGAACTATTGCGAAGTCACTTTGTTATGTAACATTATACAATAGACTATGCCTAGGTTATATCTGGAGATACGTGTTGACGATTAGTTGTAAACTATGCAAAACTATTACGCAGTTATTTTATGATCCTAACATACTTCTATCGATTCGACGACGACACGAACACTTCTATTAGAGTTAGGTTTTTGATAGACACCATGTTGGTGAAAAAAACATCATACAACTAATCATTCAAAATTAATCTTTAAAAATTAAATTTATCTTTGTCTGTATCTTGAAAATTAGTAATAATTCTAAAGAGACGCAAATATACGTCTTAATAGCGGTTACATATTTGAACCTTTTGAATTAGAGACACTGGACCCATGAGAACAAGGACAACAGCGAATTTCCAAAGATGAACTTCATCTAGCTGAAGCAACAGGTGATCAAAATATTAATAATTTCTCTGATTTAAGAATAAGTATTGCTATAAAGTGTGGTAATGATCCCAACATTTTGGGCATACTACCCTATGACGAACAGACTGTTAGTCTTTCAAAACAATTTTAGTTTTATATTTAAATATATTTAGCAAAGTATTTTTTTTATGAATTGTTTATATTTAGTTTAATTTTAGCTTTATTTAATTGTGAATAGTTATCCGATGCTTATCTGCGGAAATGTATTCATTCCGTCAGGAATAAACACAAACTAGATATCCCATCGCCAGGCAGCTTACAAAATTTACATACACAGATAGATTTGTCGTACATACAGGCGGTATATAATCGACATAAAGATTTAAATTTAATAGACAATGCCAACAGGGCTTACAGCAAATTCATGTATCTCTTGATTATGCTTACATTATATTATTTACGAATTGATTGTAATGTGGCTTCTGAATTACTACCACATTATTGACTTTCACAGAGAAAAAATATTATTTTTCTTAATTCAGGGTTTTGTTTAACACAATTATTAACAGCGTTTAAATTAGTACAATTATTGAACAAGAGAACTCTGTTGTTATCTTTAAATTTTTATCATATTATGTATTTAGATTCTCGAAGCTGCTTCATCGGATTTAAATAAAGAAACGAGATAACATCCCATGGTCAGTTTAGACAAAATCGTTTGAGTAGTAAGTACAATAGAATACCCTGAACATTTAAATTTATAAGCTTTTACTGTATATATGTACATAAATATTAGTACTGTATTAACGTACAGAAATAAGTGCAATCCAGTACCTATGGTGTTATTTAAATTTAGATCTCTATTATCAATCTTGCTACAGATGTCATACCAAAAGCACAATAGGGTGTTCAAGAAAGTAGAGAAAAAAAGTTTGTCCCAACTTAAATTTATATGTACTAGTTTATTCGTAATTATTGCGACTGTTCATTTTGAATAAATTACTATTATTTCCTTTTTGAGAAAAGCATTATATAGGCGGAATACGTAACGGAAATGGCAATTGTTTGTTTCATATAATTAAAGTCTTCGTTTGCGCTCGTATATGAACTTCATACTCGACCTGTAATTGCTTGTTTTGTAGCCTTTGTAATAGCGTACTACTCGTATTTTCATTTAGTTCTGTATCCCGGAAATCTCGTCGGTATATCAGTAACAAAATTACCGTTAACATATATTATTATTAAAAATATTTTTTATTTACATACCAACGATTTTCTTATTTATCTAATAAACAAGAGAGAAAACTTTTTGAAATTTTAAACATATTAAATAGTAATAACAGGAATTATATAGAGATTGCATTTTTATCGATTTGAATAAACAAATTGTGAGGTCATAATATGAAATTATATAAAATGATATGTTATAAAATTAGATGTACGAACGGAACAATAAAACGATAAAATGGCGGTAAGGTACTATTAAAATCTTCATCTATTTGTTAAAATGAAGCATTACCACCAGAAATAATATAGTATTAAAATTAGATACTCACTTATAGTATATTATGGGCTGGTAAAATTAATTTGCAATCCAACGTTTAGTTCTGTTATGTAGTTCCTTTTAGTAATATAACCTTCATATTGTCTGTGCTCGTGTTGCTAATTTATAATGATTGTATTTTAAGCAAAATTGCAAGGCTTGAATAAGTATAATAAAAAATCATGGTACTAATAGTAACTTAGGTCTAATTATAAGAACGATTATAGGTATACTTCTATATAGATTCATATCGTCGCTGTTAGTTGTAGATATCCATTACAATAAAATAAGATGCTACTAAGCATCACAGATTTTAATCCGCGTTCTAGTATTGATACCAGCACTTATTTTAGATGTATACTGACATTTGCTATTTATTTAAGATGCAACGTAATATTGAATCGTCGATAGATATAAGCAATAGCACGTAAATATAATTTTTATTTACTTTATCAATAAGATTATAGCGATCAGAGTAGGGGTGGCAAACCTTCACCGTCATATAAAAGGCTGCGCAACATTTGTAGCGTCATACAGTTAACAGTATCTGATCACCAGCGTACATTCAGAGTTTGTAGCTGTAAGTTCTCCCCCATGCAAGATGACTTCCCGCTTGGCTGTAAGTACTGATAGCCTGTAAAAATAAAAATAAATTAATCAAATCTATTAATTGGAAGAAAAGTGGTTCGGTTTGCCTATTTGTTTCTTTTTCTAAATAATAAGACATTGAATCAGTACCTTTAATGAGTATATTAATTCTAACATGCAGAGTCACGGGGGCACTTGTGGTATATAATATAAGAGATAGTATTACAGCTTACGTCATTCGGACCGAGAGATAAATTAAGTACCCACACCAGTATGGGCTGCACTGACCACTTTCGATTTCATTTATATCCAATGTATGTGCATATAATGTTTGTATTAAAACCTGTATGTTGGTATTACAGCTGAGCTGCTTCCTACTACTGGCTTGCGCTGGCGCCTGCTTCGCGACTTTTGGGCATGAACAGTTAGTATATTCATGTTCTTAGTTCTTATATATATTTTTGTTTCATTTGCATGTACTTTGTTTTTGTTTGTTTAGTGTAAAGAAAAGTTTAGAGTGCGGTTTGTAATCTATGAGAATGATACACGTCAGGCTTAGTTGATTATATCGTTGACGCTGCTTTTAAACCGCAAAAAGTTGTGGATTGAATAATTTGGTGGAGAGTTCCAAGCTTCTCACGCGTGTCTTCACCGCGGTAAATGGTGAAAATCATCCATTGTGTTTAATGATAGTTCTACTTAATACTTTGTTTTCCCCGATGTCACGATGGTAACATTTGACCTGCCGGCTGTGCGAGCTATTGTTCAAATTAATAGACCCTATTGTGTGTGGTTTTTGAACTTTTAAATGAAATATTTTTGCGATAGTTTAATTCATGTATTTAATTTGTTGTTACAGTGTCCACATTCGAGTACATATTCCTGAAGAATCTCACTCGTCCAAGGAAGTGATTGTACATGAACATCACGATGACCACGGCGGTGGTGGCGGATTCGGAGGCGGGTACGGCGGCGGCCACGGTGGGGGCGGCGGCCATGGGGGTAGCCACGGGGGAGGCCTGGCTGAGCATTTGCACGGAGGATTTGCGGAGCATCTAAAAGGCCATGGTGGTTTCGGCAGCGGCTCCGGTGATCATGGCCACGGCGGTGGCTATGGAGGTGGCGGTCACGGTCATGATTTCGGCGGTGGATTCGGTGGAGGTCACGGAGGTCACGGGGACTCAGATTTCGGTGGACATGGAGGCTACGACTTAGGCGGAAGCCACGGTCACGGAGGATTCGGCGGCGGACATGGCAGTGGATTCGGCGGTGGCTTCGGTGGTTACGGAGGAGGCCATGGGGGAGGCCACGGAGGCGGATTTGACGGTGGCCATGATCATGGTGGTGGCCACGGAAGCTTCGGTGGTCAGGATTTCGGTGGCGGATTCGGCGGTTACGACGGGGGGCACGACCATGGCAATGACATCGGCGGAGGTTTTGGGAGTGGACATGGCGATCATCACGGCGGCAGTGGCGGCTTCTCCGGAAGTGTTGGTGGTGGGCATGGATTTTCGTCCGGAGGCTTCGATAGCCACAGCGGCGGTGGAGGGCATGGACTATCTTCTGGAGGATACGACAGTTATGGTGGAGGTGGCGGACATGGCTTATCGTCTGGAGGTCACGGAGGATACAGTGGTGGACATGATAGCTATAGTATAAGTGGCCATGATAGTCACGGAGTCGGTGGTGGCTTTGGAGGTGGTCATGATAGTCACGGCTTTAGTGGCTTTGGAGGTGGCTATGACAGCCACGGTTCCGGCGGTTTTGTTAGTGGCCATGATGGTCATGGATCAGGAGGTTATGGAGGAAGCCACGGCAGCCACGGCTTGAGCAGCTTCCAAAGTGATCATGGTCACGGATCCGGTGGACTCGGAGGATATGGCGGTGGAGGTCACAGTCACGGTGGTTTTGACTCTTACAGCGGAGGTCACGGAGGCGGTGATAGCTATAGTTTAGGTGGGCATGGAGGTTCAGGCGGCCACGGTGGTTTAGGGGGTCATGGAGGTGACAGCTACAGTGTAGGGTTCGGTGGAAATCATGGAGGTCATGGAAGTTTCAGCCTCGCTAGCCTTGGCGGAGGGGGTCATAGTTTTGGTGGCGACAGCTACACGAACGCGATAACAGCAGGTCACGGCGGTGGACCGTACCAAAAGAAGTGAAGAGTCATTAGCCTGATTACCCTTTAGGAGCCAACTAAGTCATAGTTCTCGGTGTCAAAGGGACGAGTCTGATAGAAAGGTACAAAGAAGAACTCGTGATTGTTGATTGTAAATAGTTTTAGTTAAGTTATTGTTGATTTGTTGTACGATAAAAAAATATATATATGATAATCTTGTTTTATTTATCAAATCTTTAATAAGATAGATAGTTTTAAAACAATATTTGATTAGTTTAGGATTGAAGTATATATCCATTGGAGAAGCGTCGGTGGCGCTCTAGTATCGGCGTTGGTTTAGGGGGTCTGAGATCAAGCTGTGAAAGAAAGAAAGAAAGAAAGTATACCTATAAACGTACAAATAACAAAGTTATTTTAAAATTTGTTTATACGCTCATACAAATTTGACGAGTTTACTGAGTTATGACGTCACGATTGCAGTGCTTTTTAGTATGGAGCGTTTTTGAGCGACCCGCGACAGCGCCGCAAACATGTCGATGTATCTTCAAAAGTAATAATTGCAGGTGTACTGTTGGTTCTACAATATTTCTCATTTAAAAGAGTAAACTTATTATATATTGAATTTAAAAAATTGTCGTTTACCCAATTACCCTATTATTGTTTTGGTAGGTTTGTGCCCATCAGTGGGCGACGTACATGAGCTGTGATGGATGGATGGATATATACATTAAATGACGAAATGACCTACGACGAAAGATAGATGACGAAGACAGACGAAAATCATGTCTAAGTGCTATATCCCATTTATCCCAAATGGGATAATGCAATAGGAATTGCAGACATCAGATGCTCTGTACAGATTAGGCCAAATCGTTTCGTTTATAGCTATGATTTCTAGATGAGGTAATCTGTTAATAGCATAACGATGAGAAAAGACGAAATTGTACCGCATGTTGCGGCTGATACCTTAGGATCTCATCTAACGATTTCAATTTACTTGTGAAGAATCGCTCTATACATATGGCTTTTTGAAAAATATTTCTTATTTCGTAGCATATTCCAAGATTTTAATGTTAAATAGTCATTTATCTCAATGTCTCATATCTATATTTCTGAAAACGTACGAGTATACACTATTAAGGGTAGGCACATACTTAAATTAACATAATAGTGTTAAAGAGCATTAAATCATAGGTAATAAAATCATGAAATTACCCATTAGAATTAATACGCAAATATATTCATTTTCATGATATGGTTATGTTATACCGAATACATCAACTTTCCACTGCTTAGCTAATACGTACGCAGAGATGTAATTAGCAATAGTTTAATTTCTTATCTCAATGAATATTCCTATATGTGTATGTCATGCACGGTGAGAGGAGATGGGATGGAGAAAGGTTATTATGTAAGCGATAACTGAATCAGATATTGTATAGTGTGGGTAACTATTGACTGAAATAAAGTTGTATGAAAACATTACATGTAAAACGTTATTTGTGTTTACGTATATTTGTAAAATTACATGTAATGGTTCTCTGACAATCAGTCAGTCTGTCAGCACACAACTAAGATCGTGGTGTTATTTAGCACACTGATAGTTATTATTAAAGTTAATTTAAAAATATAGACAGCAACATAGAGAATAACTAAGTCAGAGATTAAAAACTATATGCGATAAATACTTATCATTGCTTTTTGATACAACGTTTGGAGCAAACTGCAGCCCCGATCGCCATTTTGAATTTGAATTTTTTTGGGTGCTACAATAGGATCACAATCATGTACAGTACCTTACCTGTATTTTTGTTAAGAGAATATAGCCAAAGACAAATAATTGGCGATATGAGGTAATAAATATTTATTAAAAATACCCACAAGCTTAAAGCAATTAACATTAGTGAACAAAATATTCCAAACTAAAATTAAGATTGAAATCTAAATAGATTTGATTTGTTGGATATTTCCCTCCTCGTCTACATAACTGTTGGTTATTAACTGGTTTCGATAGGAGGAAGTAAATCTCATTTTACAAAACTGGCATCGTAATGAAACTTGTGGTTCGCAACTGGTTATACTGCTGCAATTTTCAAATTATAGCATATGCATATGTTTTCAAATTTTCATTTGAAAACATATGCTATATTTCAAAACTTTTGTATCAATTCCACCCGAATTGATACAAAAGTTTTGAAATATAGCTAAATTAAAGAATAATCTACCACCCGGAAGCTTTTGGAAATTATCTGTCATCTTACCTAACGGTGCGATGGTAAGTTATTCTCACTTTGTCTACGGGGAAAGTAGAGCCGTCTGTTTGGATATTTCCGACCTATCTATTTCTGCTACAAGGATATGCAATACTATGCGGTGTAAAGCTTAAGATATAGCTATTAAATTCCTTGATTCCATTACTTTACATCTTAATTATTTACACAAGTTTGAACTTTTTTCTAAAATTTAACTGCTTTACCTTCAGCTGTACACCGCATAGTATTTCACATCCTTAAGTCTTAAGCACATCCCGTAGCAGAAATAGATAGGTCGGAAATATCCAAACAGACGGTTCCAAAGTATCAACTTTTGGGGCTTGCAGATTGGAACAATGTTGCCACTTAACATCAGGTGAGCGAATAACTTGAAAGTCATACTGATTGGTAAGTAAAGGCAATTAAAGACATATTTTGATAACATTACGTCGTAGATTTGACGGCGAGACATTCAGCTAATTAATTTACTCTCTCTTTCTTTATTAGCAATGTATTATGTATTCCATATTATGTTCGCGGCGTGGACCGTTTTCTATTACACTAAACTTAACCATAGCCTTAATGACAATAGCTTATTAACACTTAAAAAATCACACATCGGTAATTAAGCATTGTTCTTAATTAACAATGTTCGATACCTGTTTCAAGATTTTGAATTAAGTTTTGAATATTGTTACATACTCAAGTTTATTTTGGTAATTCTTTCATCTTCACATTGTTTGGACCTATGTCACTAGCATCCATGCCTTCTTACGATCTTTATTAAAACATCGTTCCACATTTTGGACCACCGGCGCGTATTTCGTGACAACTAATTTGCCTAAATAACCATTAGAATAGATAAATAATACTTCAATAAGCAAACCATATTTCGTTGACTAAATAGTGATATTATAACTCAACATTTTAATTTTTATATTATTTTGAACCAAAAATGTTGTTTATGAAATTGTTATTACTATTAATATCAGGGAATAAGCCGCACCTTAAAAGATTTACCGTACCTTTTAATAAATTATTTTTAATCTTTTTCATTTTATATTATTTATTTTTTTACTTATAGGTTTCAGTTTTTTTTATTTTCATTTTAAAAACCGAATATATTATAACTTTTCTCAAATGAAATGTATTATTTTTATTATATGCCAATACAAGATGTAATTGATTTGATCAGGTCGTATTGGCGCGGCTCCAATTGCCTGATGACTATACTCAGTGACATTCAGTGATTAACTGAAATCCATCACACCTGCTCCCTATCAAGGCTGAGGGCTCATTAAATAACTCGTTGTCCCCAAATAATCTCAGAGTAACTTTTATAAAAGCAGTATTTTAAAGTTTTTACTTACTATTACTTTAAACATTTTTTAAAGTATTAATTGGAAACAAAATTGTTCAGTATATGCACTAATAATCTTAATATTATATGAATAATATTAGAACTTAATTAAAGAAGAATACATACTAATATGTTCACACAATAAGACATATAACAGTTTTTTACTCTCCAGTTATATTAAGAAAGTCTATTAACTGAGAAATACTGAGAAGCAACAAAGTTACATTGTCAAAGATACAGCGAGATCTTTGCGACGTTGTCGCGGATCGCTCAAAAATGATCTATGCAAAGAATCGTTTTTTAAAATCAAATTGAAACCCATATTTCTGCTTAAGTAATTTATTTAAAAAACCTTAATTTCCATGGAACAAAACTCTTTCTGTAATACAGGTCTAAATACATTACAATCATGACCTTATAATTTGGTAAAATCCTATAGTTTGTTCATATAAATTAAAAGAGCATTTATTACTCATGCGTAGGTATAAACGAAATGGCCAATAACTTTATTTGTATTTTTATATTCTATCTGTATATTTTCGTATTAAGACATGCTACATTTAATATAAGAAAGCATAAATGTTCGTTTATTATTTGAATTATGTTTAAGAATATTGGCAATATGATTAGGTTTAAAAAATAATGTTATTAAAGAATACACCGAAATTTCCTTTTTTACCTACATTTATGAATTCAAAATTACTTAAATTATGTTATTATATAATAAACACTTACTCATGCAGTTGTAGGAGTCTAACCAATTTTTGTATATTTTTATAGAAGATAAACTTGTATTTGATTTTTATTATGCGTGATTAGGTGTCTGTTTGTTTATTTGTACGTTACTGTTATAATTTCTGTTTCGAATCCAACCTAACTGTCCTAGGAAGCGATCTAGATAATTTGATGTGTCACGGAAGTATTCTCGATTCGTTTACTAACAGGTATTGTGGAATAGACTTAGCGTAAATGCTACTCGATAGGTCCACAGTGAAGGGCGCTCGGACCCTTATATAACCCAATGCGTCCCAAGATAAGTTAAATTGAGACAACTGAACTTATGTAATACAATTATTAGATTAAACTTCTAATACGTCTACGAAGTAAGAATAATTCCGAGAACGCCTTTGTGTTTTTCTTGTCTAAGAAATGTGAAGTGGTTCCAGATTTGGTACCACTTTTTTGGTTTTACTGTTTTTCTGTGTGTAGCTCTGACCTCATTAAAGATAGTTTTGGTGCACCCGATAAAAAAGGCAACTGCTTTATTCAGTCCAATTATAGATCGATAATCATAACCCCCTGTTCTCAAAAATAATGCACTCCATTGTTAATAGTCAGCTCTTTAGATACCTTGAGTATTACAAACTATTTAGTGACAAACAGTTTTTGATATAGTACCTAACATATCGCCGGGAAAAGTTTGCCAGAAGCTTTGGCTGTTAGTTTGAACATAGTGAAAACCTTATGGTATAAAAGGTTTTCGAAGCTTCCTTTCTCCTTAGAAAAAAACCCTTGCTTTCTGATATATTATGCGAATTCATAATTAGTATTTAGCAGTCAGTAACATACAGGTCGAAATCGACAGTAGACAAAGAGACCCTGATAGACGAAGACAGATAAATGTGTTGAAATCTTTTGTGAAAAACACATTCGTGCAAGGCTTTGAATTGGATAAAAATTGTTTGGAAATATCAATAATAATAGACCTTATCAAACACATGTCTATACACGATAGTTCTACAATAACTGTAAAAGCTGGTATCCCTCAAGGCAGCTATCAACTGCCGTATACTTTCCGCACATCAATGATAAGTTGTAACTCAGTGACATTTAAGTTATGTTGATGACAGATCAATTGATATATTTTCTTACGGCCGCGCAAAATTACGCGGGAATATGTAATCGAAAGTTGAAACAAAATATACTATTATATATAAGCGGACAGTAAGTAACTGCCCGAAGTATCCCTGTATTAATTTAAATAATATATATTTAACACAGTGTTTGATAGTTATTATAATTGTAATTAATCATGATGATTAATAATTGATATTTTACAAATGTACCTTTTATTGAACCAACTTGAACCAAATTAAAAAAAAATAAACCCAAACAATGTACTCATTTGTGTTATATTAGACAGTAGTAACTTAGTAACCTATGTTTGCGCACATTTTTGGAATGCACTAGGTAAGTATAATTTTGATAAATGTAATTAATTTACTTACATATTTCTCTAGATTATCTTGATCTTAATTTATAAGTGTTAAAAACTTTCTATATTTAAATACGAAAATGAATGTAACGCAATTCTGTAGATAAACAACACAATCGCTCAAATAGCGACAGGCGCTTTACATGTCATTGCATATACTATTGAATTATATTCAAAATAAACAATTTTTTATGTCAATATTTTTGGTGTCAGGTATTCTCTGCCTATATACTTTTGTGTGGTTTTTTTGTATGGAATGCTGGGTAATAACAGTAAGGAAAGAATGAAGAGGTCATGTAGCGACGAGGTGGATGTGTCATATTACGAGTAGAATAAAAAAACATTGAAATAAATACATATGTGGAAGTTAGAAAGCAGTACCATTAATAGAGAATATTAAAAGTAGGTAGTAAGTGTCTGCGCCTGTAGTTTATTCATCTATAATGTTGACATATCTCGTTCGCAATGTCTGATCGGTGGATCACTTATAATGCAACCTCATTTTAATGCTGTCATTTTTAATGTGTCAATTTATTCTTTTGTTTTTTTTTCTTCTATCAATATCTTCAATTTCGTACGCATTGTAAACTTATAATTAATTAAAAAGAACTTGTAAACTATATGTTGGAGGTTTCATTTATGTCCTAAGAAGAGACAGTATGTTCTGGTTATGTAAGAGTTATATTGAAAAGGTTATGGATATTTATGTGGACAGAAATAAGAGTAATAGAATATTTAAGATAATTATAATGGATTGTGATGACACATATGTGTAGTTAAATAATATTTTACGATAATTGTCATGTAATATATTTTGATTACTTTTGGGAGAAAACACGTGTTTATATAGATTATTATACTTGTTTATATAGCAGCAACCTATTTATTTCTTGTAAATTTATGTTTAGTTAAAAAGATGTATATTATATACTTTACCTTACAATATATCAAATCAAATCATTTTTATTTGCACAAATGTAGGTACAATAAAGATCACAAATTACAATAAAGAACAGGCCACATCTGCCATTTCTGGCTTGCAAAAGTTAGGTACATAATATAATTTACAATAATTAAAAAACAATGTCAAGTAATAAAAAATTCTAAATCTAAGTCTAAATAATTAACAAAATAATAGTATGTCAATTATAAGAATGTGCATGCATATTTAAAAAACAATTATAAATGTCAGAGGTACGTACTTAAGGCAAAAGAATTGTTAATTGTTAAATAATTAAAACCACCAAAATAAAATTATGTCAATTACAATAAGGTGCATACACATACAACATTTGTTAATGTCTGGTACATAGGGTAAATGGATATAAACTAAATTTGACCATCATTCTCTAAATATTCATAAACAGAATAATAACATTTTTCGACCAACCATTTATACAAATGATTTTTAAATAAATTAGTAGACATATATCCTAGATTTCCGATGGTAGGTTATTATATAATCTAGCCACCATAGAATAACAATTTCTTCGACATATGTCAGTCTTTATATGCGGTAAAAGTAATTTATTCGGATATCTGGTTGTAAACTTCAATATATCTTTTTTCTTTGCAAATAAATGAAGATTTTATTTCGCAAAAGTACACGCTTCGAAAATGTACATTGAAGGAAGTGTCAAAAGATTCAACTCTTTACTTAATGGTTTGCAGGTATTTAATGGGGGTACATCTTTTAAAGCACGGATACACTGTTTTTGCGCGATAAATGCTCTTTGTATATTTACAGAATTGCCCCTCAGCAGGATCCCATATCTTAAATTTGAAGCTAAATAGCCATGATATGCTTTTAAGGCAGTTAGTATATTGGTTAGATTTGTCAGCCTTACCTATACTTAGGATTTTAATTTATAAATCAAAATTTCAAACTCATTTAAAGTTTAATTAATATAATTTAAAAATACACAAAAAGCTTCCATTTGTAATATAAATAGAGGTTATACGGTATTCTTATATACCTCATATCTACTGCATAATAATTTATTGATATAGAATTTGATATAACGTTTATGATTTCCATAAATATCGCAAATATATCATGATTTACTAATAAAGTTATGCAATATCATTTTGAATCTAGATTACCTAACGTAATTTTTTTTTAAATTTACAAATATTACGATACAATTTATCTAGGTCGCGAAAGCTAGTAGATGGTTTGTTACTCTTTCACGTAAAATCTACTAAATAAATTTTAATGAAACCCTACAATAATATAGCTTATACATCAGAATCACATATATTTTAAAATTTATAAAGATATTATGTGTCGAAAAAATGACGATAAGTGTCCAGCGCAGACAAAGTCATAAGCATAGCTTGTATTAAATAATTAAGGCTTTATTGAAATGATTACACAAAGAAAGCTGCTTATGCATTGACTGAGACTAATATAAAAATGAAGTATTGTGAGAAGTGGACAGTTCATTAACGAAGCCAATGGCTGGAGTTGGAGTTAACATTTGCGCATTCTGCCCCCATAGCATGATCACTAGAGATCGGATAATCGGATGCATATTTACCTAAAGTTAGTTTAAGACAAAGTATGGAAACGGCTTTTTATTGATTTGTTAAATAAAAATTTTCACCATTTCTGTTTTTTTATTCAATTATTTAATTGATTATTGTTTTAGTCAAACTAGCTCACTACTTTCGTATAACACTCTTCATGTAATAAATCGTACATTCATAAATCGCACGGGGAACTGAAACGAAACTTCATGTAAATACGTATGCATAGTTGTATAAATGAACCCGGAGTCTCGGTCTTTTGAAAATAAATACCACGTGCTAATTTAGTAATTTTCAAACAATATCACTACGTTAAATTTGCAGTCCCATAAGGAATAAGGTCAAACGGCTGGTTTCCGCAACTCGACGTCTAAGCGCCTATTTTGCGTGTGTGGGAATGATGTTGCTATTCTCGCCAGCTTAGCTCGTCCAGAAATTTCAATAGGTTTTTTAACTTACCGAAAACCTCCGGCAGTGAGCTCGGCTGTCCGAGATGTCTTACCCGGTAGTCCACCATACCTGGACACTCCATGATCACATGTGCGGCCGTTTCTTCTGCCTCCATGCATGCTCTTGCAGTCCATATTTTCCCGGGATTTTTATTTAACAAAATGTATTTTAAAAAGCCGCTTCCATAATTTGTGAGCCAAAAATTAACTTTAGGTAAATATTCATACGATTATCCGATCTCTAATGATCACTCAAGCGCAATATGATGAACGCACACTTTAAATTGTCAAAATACAAAGTTCAAGATGGCAGTAATATCGCACTGGAAACACTTTATCACATCTTGTCCCGCTGATCATACTACTGGGGCCGACTTCAACAGTAGTACCACCGGTTTGCGGTACGGTTTCGACAGAATAAGAGCGTTTCAGTTTGTTTTTGTGAAGATTGGAAATACTCATGTGATTAAAATGGATGCTTCAGAGATTGGTGAGATGTCCAGACGTACCTGTCGTAGCCACATACATTTTTGGTATTATGCAGCCAATAGTTGTTTTTCATCCTTAAAACCTTTAGCCATCCTAAATGTCAGCCTATAGCCACTACATAAGTACAAGTAAAATTCTTATGATGAAAAGTACTGGAAAAATATCTGGTCAAGTAAGGACAAGATGAAAAGTTCTATATAAATATTTAAAACTCTTCCTCGTCTGTTTACATCATTTTACATAATTACTTTGTAACCACTACACACTGCTTATTAGATCTGAATAATTTATCAATTATCATATATGTGGTGTAATTAGTAAAAAAAAATTTTGCATGAAACATGTAAATTTCTGTAAATCATGATAATGATAAAAAGAAAATGAATAAGAGTGTTTGATATAGTTTAGTCGTATTATTATAGAAATGATGAATTCTATAGAAGAGCCTGGGTCCTCGACATAGCTTGAAGAAATAGTAAGAGTGAGCAAGGCACATTACGTGCGAGTGGTATACGTCGTAAAAGCAGCGTTAGTAAGATTCCCTCTACCTAGAAGGAATCTTACTAACGCTCCAAATCGTCAAAAGGTTAAGCAGCGGAAGATAGCAGCACAGGTTCGAAGTATGTGAAGATCCTTGGTATAGATCTATGTCCAGCTGTGAGTGTCTCTCTGCTGAAACGATGATGATTAGTTTAGATAATATTTTTTTCAAAGATATATAGTATATAAAATATATGATATTCACAGCTTTAACAAAAGTTTATCGTCTGTTTATATCATCAGGCAGCACTGGTGGTGGTTTCAAATAATTTTTGTCTTCGAATAAGACATTACCTTTTGACTAATTTCACTGAACTTTTGACTAATTTCGCTATCCGGTTCGATAGTTCCATCAAATTTAGACAGATCGCATTGTTCGAGATCTGCTTAAATATCTGGTAAATAAACTTCACATGTAACACAAAAAAGAGTATTCCGATGTAATAATGTTAATATAAAACTTAAATAAATAAGGACGCCAAATCCCTTCGCCAAGTTTTAAAATTCTAGGATCATTTGTTTACTTTATTGACTTTAATTTTTAATACCTACCTCAGAAAACAGACCACTACTCACTTCATATACTTACAATATTTCTTTTTTTGTAAAATTGAAACTTATTATTTTTGTTAATTTACGGGTAGTAGATTTTGCATCTTTATAGGCAACAGTTATAGGTCGAAAACGAGATCTGATGAAATCAAAACAAATACATATGGTGACAAAATGAGGGTAGGTAAATAATTTATTCAAAACTAGTAAGCACATTTGTTGTTACAAAATTTTGTTGACCAGTGTAAACAAAGTCATTGAAGTTTAGAATGTTATTCTGCACTTCGCTTTCTGTTTAAAAAACAATTATTGCTTTGTGAAAATAAAAATACAAAATGATTATTTTAATTTTATTATTTTACATGTATTATTTTAAATTAATCTAATGCTTCATTCGCCTAAGAATTCGTAAAATGCATGGATACCATTGTCGTTTCGCTTTAACTATAGCTAATAATCGAACATGATTATTACAGCTATAACACAACATAAATAAAATATTCTCAGAGCAAAGGAATAAATTAGTATCAACTTACTCGGGCGATGAGTAAAATTATAGGACTAAGATCACGAACACTCACTATATACAACTTATAACATTACCACTAGTGTTCAAATTTTGTCACCATACTTTAAATTTCCTCTTCCTGTCACATCTGATGAAGATTCTTGCAAAAATTTACTTTGATGAGACCTATTAAAAGGTACTCCTGGTCTGTCGTCGCTTTTATAATTCATTATTAGTGTATATCTTTGTCTGTGTTCAGTATTACTTTGCTTTACGTTTTTATTTTTCTGTTTCCGCCTTTGATCAGATTCTGGCAAGTACTGAGGCGATTCCGTGGATGGCCTATTCGAGCTTTGCACTTCAAAAAATTGTGTAGTTGCGCTAGTGGTTGTTGCTATAGATTGTGTATCTGGCGTTGTTGACTGTGTTGGAGGTTCAGCGTATTGAAAATTGTCATTGGAGGCTTCGGGCGCAGAACCTTGCTCATTCTGCATCGCTTTAACTGCCATTGATGTATAATATGAATGCACTGGAGATGATTCTTTAATCGTAAAAGGAGTCGATTTAGGATCGGCAGGTCTTGTTTCATCAAAACTACTAAAACTGTCAAGGGCTGTTGGGGTATCGTCATCATCAATAATTTCAGAGGATGCGTCTGAATCTCCTAAATGGTCGACTGTTGTTTGGTGGTCCTGTCCTCCAAAACTAATATTTTGCGTAGATATTGACGTTTTTTTTCCTTTTGAGTTAGGAATTGCCATAAGAGTGTTATCGTTTTTATCCTCAGATGTGTGAACATTCGATGAAGAAGCAAATGTGTCGTATTCAAAGTTGCTAGCATAGTTGTCCTTAAAATTTACAAAGGGGTCTTTGAATTTAGAGAAACCAGTTGGTGGTAATGATCCAGGAAACCCTTTGGGTTGGTAGTCGTGGACAACTGTTGAGGATACAGTAAATGGCCCTGTTGCTTGTCTATATTCGGTGCCCCCAGAATTATAAAGTCGAGGTTTGTTTTTCCCTAAAAGTTTGAACGACGGAATTGGTCTATAATCCTCAATATTTTGTTCTGAACTACTATCGTAAGTCGGAATTTTCGGCTTAGGATTTTTTTTCCGTGCCTGGTATGGAGAGTATATACTCTCATAATAAGAAAAATCATTTGTTGCTGTGGGTTTGGTTGGTTTTGGGTATTTGTTGGAATATTTGTTTCTAAGTCTCTTAATATTATTACCACTAATACGCAAACCTTGGCTATTATAAGATATTTTAGGCGGCAACCCTAACGTTTCCTTATTTATATCTAAATCAGCGGGTATTTCTCCATGGTCATGAAAAATGTGATCATGTGTAACATCTCGAGGGTTATATGCAGCGTATTCTATTTGCGACGGTGCACCAACGGCAGTAAAGCCAGAAAGTGCTTCCGGTGGAATCGCAAATAGGGTTTGACCGTTATTTATCGGTAGCAATGGTCTCGTAGCAGTCAGAGCTGACATGCTACCTACTGGGTCAACCCCTACAACTCCTGGCAGCTTCTGTCCATCATCATATACAACTTTATGAATATGTTCTTCGCTATAAGTGTGAATGTGTTCGGTATCACCATCGATAATTTTTTCAACTCGTTGCGGTTTCTTAATTTTTCTTATAGTCCCTGACCCATCAACATCTGAATAAAATTGTTCATGAAAACTTGTGACTGGATGTTCTTCTTCAGGCTCAGGTCGGGGACGGCTTCGGGTAGGAACGCGTTTTGGTTTCGGTTTTCTGTTCACTTTTTTACGCGGAGGCTCATTAACTTTGAATATTTTCACTCGTTTTGGCACTGGAGATGGCGGCACAATCGGAGATGGAGCATACTCATTAGAGTTGATTGTGTTTTCGGCGGGTTCTGGAGGTGGCGAAAGATCATAGTCTTGATCTTCCCAGTCTGAGGGAGTGGGGCCATAATAACCTCTGGCACGATACAGAGGTAATAATTTCGATGCAGATGGTGTATTTCCCGGTAGCCGCGATTGTGATTCATCATACAACTCTACAGAATTGAGCGGGACTAGACCAGCTACCGCCGGAAGGGCAACATTTGTAGGAACAGCGACCGCACCTTCCGCGCTAGGTAAGTACGCTGGCGCATATTGTGAGGCTGCGGGTGCCGGATGATTTGTGATGTAGATTTTCTTGTGATGATGTATGTGTTTCACTTTTTGAGGAAGATGTATGCGAATCTTCTTTCTGAAACAAAAGAAAATTACAGTGCCGATATTCTAACTGAGAAATAATATCGCATGCGAGCAGAACTGTTTTTAATAATTGCGGTTCCGCTAAGTGTCATTGGCTCAAAGCGTGATGCGGCAGTGGCTTTCCCTCTCGACAACGGCGCGGCCGTCACACTTGATATACTAACGAATCTGATTTTACAACATACTTCGATTTTTTTACGCTGTAAATACTGGTACCTAGAGGGTGAACTAGTACTTTCTAACCGGCAGGCGCTCGTTATCCGCCTGACTACTTGTTGGTTCAATGTTCATACAATTAGCGCATAGCGGAGAAACATACGAATTAAGTCGCAATCGGCGGCACAGTGACATTTCAATATTTGTAGTTTCCATCGCACAGCATATAAACTTTCGCTACTTAATTGTCTAGTTACAGCTAAGTGGTAACACTAATAATTGCAGAGTTTCTGCACTGATTCATTCTTTTCGTGGGGACATTAATTCTGTCATTTTATTCTTATTACTTGTAACTTCAACTGGAAATGTATGTATATGAAGTGAATCATCTTTTCATGCTAGCATTTATAAAACTTGTGTAACAAAATAATAACATATCGTGATGTAAGTGTAAAACTTACTTAGGCCCTTCTGCCAAAATCTGCACCGAAGCAACAGCTATCAGAAGAGCGAACTGTGTACAAAGAAAAAAATATATAGTAGACAACGAATTTTACTAATCAATATACAATTACTATGTAAAATAATAAGAAACTATTTTGACAAATATTAGGTATTTATTGAACTTGGCTTACTCGATAAATAACATGTAGCGATTACATTTCGAGTGTATTTATCGTGTTTAATTTCATATTTATCTTCTCAAAAATGCGTGTAATAGAATAACTTTCTTTCAGTGAAGTCAACGTCGCCGGCCTAGGCTCCCCAAAGATATATGCAAATTCACAATAATAGGGTTAGAGAAAAAAAACAAAAATCTTGTTTGGGTCAATTATAATTACATGCACTGTTTGAATAAAACACTAGCAAACCTTAATTTGCAATGAGCGAGCTGCCGACCACGCTTACTTCAAAAAATACAATTGAATTTTTTGACTCGTAATAAATTACTGTTTCATTTTGAACTTCATATTTTATAAACTGTGCCTTTATAATATACACAATTTAATCACTCTATCCACTATATTACAATATACAATAATTTATTTCTAGTTTCAATTGGAAGAAATTCCATAGTAAAACTTGATCCTACGCTAATTTCTTTTGTTAAGTGTTTTTAGTCCAATAATAGATAACTGGTAATCGCCGTAAATTTACGGGATCCATGAGTAAAAAGGGAGGCAGTGACTTATTTATTTTGCATCTCTCATCATACTTAATGATATAGGCAAATAATAAAGCCATAATGCGCAAAATAATTACAATATACAAAGTAATAAAACACACAGAAAACGTTAAACGTATAATCCGTAAGTCAAATCAAAACTAAATATCAAACTAAACACTATGAAACGCTTTTATTTTTTCTTCTCCCTCTTAAAGGCAAAAGGTGTACCCGCGTGTATTTGCGTCGAATTTAAAGTTTCCAATAACTTCAGTGACGAATGTATAAATTACTGGACAGGTGAATTTTTAAAATATTTTATGGTCAGTGCACGAAATCGTTCTGGTTTCTTTTTTAATTTCTAATATTATCCGGTAAATGTAAAAATTACAGCATTCTAGGAAGATATCATCAAGGATCAGGTACTGCAGTAAATACAAGCTCTAGGAGTCAATTATTTACATTCAATGGAGGTGAGCACGAACACGTCCGAATTAATTCTGGGTAATAAGGAGTACTTCTTTTTTGGGTGGTTAATGTAATTATCTTGCAAATAAAGGCTTTTTTCCGATTATCGAAACTATTACAGCATGCCATGTAATTGCGGTCCAGTGTGTAATTGCTTTAAATATTAGGTACAAGTCAGAATAAGTTATGGTAGTATTTGTACCACGACTGAAAACTCAAGTTTAACTTATTATTGACCGGATTGATTGACCACAATCACAGACTATAGTTGACATACAGAAATATTGATAACAAATGACGTGTTAATAGTAATCGATTTTTATAAGCCTATTGCGTGGTATTTAAAAGAATATTATTATAGTTTATATTATTAATTTGTAACTTTGACAAAAACTTATATATTTGAACCACTTAAATCCGTCAATTGCGCTATATTAATATCGGGTGACTACAAATCGATTTGCAAATTGAAATCTAGTCTGTGTACAACATTTAAATCTAGTGTGCCGGTAAAATTTTTATTTCGATAAATAGAAATGTTCTTATTATATTTCCCACAGTAGATGTACTGTGTAAAAATAGTGTGGGAAATTCTGTAACTTCTTTTTTGGATCAATGTTTTCCACATTATCTGTATTTTACTTTTGTAATAATTAATTTTTTATTCTAAGTAAATTTATTTAAAAATATGAGTGTGACGAATGTATCTTTATAAGCTCTATTAAATATGAATTTATGCAATTAAGTATATACACGTGTTACACGTTTGTCTACGAAAGCCTACGTTTGCCCGACATCTGTAATATACTATTGTGATAAATTAATATTTAATGCTCCATGTGAGGAGGAAAAGGGAATTCAATTAAATATATATAAAAAATTGTTATATATAACAATTTAAATAAAATTGCAAAACATTTGCAAATTTCAAAGAAATTGTGACTCTGAAAAGTTAACTATAACTATGTTAACTATTTTTATTACTAGAAAACTGTATGCCATCTCTCTTAAGTAAAATATGTTTTGTATGCGTATTTATTATAATATTATCGTGGATGACGTCACATTTAAAGCCGAAAATCCCAACAATTTTATAACTTGTTAAAAACGAATAATGTGCGTGTTAAGTTTTTGCGTTTGTGCCATTAATTAATATAACTCACCAAACTAAATTAATATGAAGTTTCTTTTACAACAGTTAATATATATTGTCAATTTATTAATTGCTTGATAAAGTCAACTTTCAAATATGTTATCATATTCTTGCTTCGACCTATGATAGAGTTAATACTGGGCCCGAGGTTCTGCTATTGTATATGAAGTACTGTCATAGACTCGCGTCGTTATAGATCGAGCGTTTCGAATTAAGACTTGCTTACTTCTAATGTGCCATAGCTTATTACCAAATTTAACAATTCTAGATTAAATACAAGTAACTCGAAATAAATGGTGGCCTTTTGATTGTAAGATACATTAAATTCCGATTTTCCATACGAATTTAATCTATCTAAGATAAAAAAAGGTCGTGTAACACGTGTAGGTATATACTTATCGACAAAAGTCAAAGAGTTCCGGTTTCAATATTAGTAATATCAGATACAAAGGTTCGTATTGAGTTAAGGTAAGCACGAGCCTACTTCTTTAAGGGCATAAGTATGAGCCCTCGGTTAGAATATGTATGGGCTGTGATGGTGATCATAAACATGAACAGATATGTTGCATCGCTATATGTATGCTGTTAGTTACAATGAAACCAGTAATGCTGAACAAATGACAACTGAATAGCAGAAAACTGATAATAATACCACATCTATATATGGACTGCTGCAAATGAACACCAAATAGTGCTCCAATAAATATGAATGTCAATTCTGTCTGTGTCTTGTAGTATTACGACAGATCAAAATATTTGTTCTATAGATCCTATCAATATACCAACGCTAACCATCATTATTATAATTTAATTCAAAACGCCATTTACTCAACAGTCTGGTATTCCGACAAATTTCGTGATTCCAATATGGATGAGAGTTATGAATAAAATTTTAAGAATTTTCTACCAGAGAGTGAATGTTATATACAATTATTCCTAATCATAAACTAGTATCATAGGATAAGCCAAATTTGCAACAGAATGAAGAAAATTGTATGTACAACAGCAGTAAATTGAACGAAAAATTAAGATGTGTTTTGATCACCTTTCTACCGAGATATACAATGTAAATGCAAATTTATACTAAAACAATACTTGCGTTTATATATCATCACAGCTCATACACTCCCTACCGAGGGGCACGAGCCTACCCTAATTATGTTAGGGCGAATGGGCCTTTGTGAACCACGCTCGCCTAGTGCGTATTGGTTGATTACATACTAATGATGAAAAAAACGTATCTTTGTTGAGATTGGATCATTTGTACCCGGATCAGTACAAAGTTATCTCAATCGTGCGAAACGGAGATGCAATTAAGCATATGATTCATTTGATGCACTGTTAGAGATTTGAATCAGTGAATCACTTGGAAGAAACGACTCACTGAGTTTCTTCCCCTTTGAATTTCTTCGCAGGTGTTGCCTTGCGATATTTTTCTTCGCTATACGAGCGTCAGATAGATTACGTAAAAAACTCGAAAAACAAAAAAACACAGGGAGTAGAGTCTTCTCCGGCCCCTACCGAATCAATTGAATCGTAAATCGGTGCTGAAACTACAGCGCTACTGACTACTACAACCATTTGGCGACGATAAAATTCCTTGCTTTTGAATTAAGGGAAAGAAAATAACATTTCTGTAGATACTAGAATCCAGATCTGTAGAAGATTATTTGTCACGTGGCCTGTGAAGATTGATCTATATTCATTGTCATCGTTAACGGATATCTGAACAAATATTATTGATTGATGCTGTATTTGCTACATAATCTAAGGGATCATAACTAAGGACTAAACTAAATCTGGAGATTTAGTTTACTCCTGACTAATATTATAAAGGCGAAAGTAACTCTGTCTGACTACCGCGCTTTAATGTGAAAACTACTGAACGGATTAAATTTGGTACACAGATGAGACAGGCTACTTTTGAGTGAATAAAAAATGGGACGAATTGGAAAAGGGGTGAATTTTTTGTTTAAATAGGCACGGAAACTAGTGAAATGATTTTAATGAAAATTGACAAAGTGATTGTTTGAGAAAAATTTCACCGGAGAACATCTCCAAAAAATATGGAGAAATCTGATAAAAACAAATCTCTCCTTTTGGAAATTTCAATGAAACTTGAAGCCGCGGGCAAAAAGCTATTAAAATATAATTTGTCATCCAATTAAGTTTCTCGCCGGCTATTCTATACATTTTTTTATCCTTAATATTATTTTATAATAGGTTTTTTTTTGTTGTGATATATACAAGATTTTCCTTTACATGAGCTTTCCAAAGGTTTGCCTAAAGGTACAATAAAAAAAAATACAATAATATTAAATTGCTTAACTTCTTTGGTATTTTCACGCGATATTTCTTAAATGGGAATAATTCCAAGATTGATAAAACAGATCCAGATAGAGCGTATCTACGCTTGCTTGCTTGCTCAATGCTCTAGGATTAAAAAGTTTATTTTAGTTTCATTTCTTCATCTTAAATTAATATGTAAATTTTAAAAGAATATAAGAGCTTACATTCTTTTGGTATTCTAGAAGAATATAAATACATGATACTCGACTAAAAGTTTAAAAATAAAGCACGTAACATACTAATATGAACGTCAACTCAAAATGACATGTAAATTAATTATACTGAAAAACTATGATATACTCGTATTTAGTGTCTAACAAAAATAATAGCAATTCCTGCATTTTATATTCGCTATATCCTATTCAGCACTTGCCATGCCCGAGGAAGGAAAGAGATTGGTGGCCTATGCATGTTTTTCCGCCACTGCACAGATAATAAACTTGTTGTAAATTCCACATTGTTGTAATATTCAAATAACTGAAATAGTAATAAATATTATGTGTTATAGTCTTATTGTTTCATTATCTTTTACCACAATTGACTGTAAAATTTGTGATAGATGTTTAAAATAATAAAAGGTACCAATGTCGTTGCAAAGATTTTAACATCGCGTCAATTTTCGTTTTTCATTTCTTTGGGACGAAGCTATTGAGGCATGGAATAGAACCAAGCAGCCTAGCTGTTTTTTATAAAATATCTCATGAGCGTGACGTGTCCATATTTGTAACATATAATTTTATATCACTAGCATCTGTGAAATTATTTGTAACTGAATTTGTAATTGACTCGAAATTGTAAACTTATTTTGATAAAGAGAAACAGTATAATTTTATGTGCTGGGCAGGGGTGTTTGTAAAAGCGAGTGGTCAGATTAATATCATAATATATTTTGCATTACTCGTATATAAATTGGGTGTATTCCTGAAGTAATGTGATACAATTAGTTAACATTATTAATTTCTCACTGTATTATTGGGTCGAGTCGCTGGCGAGTGTATTGAGAATGCTGGGTATGTAATAAACACAAGTTACTTAACACGCTTATTAACCAAAAAAAATACAACATGTAGTCTTAGAATTTATAAGTTAATCTCATAATAAAAATAAATCTTTTTAATTTTAATAATTAAATAAACTAATTAAATAACAATTGATTAACATTTTTTCTAAGATACACCTCAAGTTTTCAAGAGTATTTAGTAAAATACGTCCTTCAATAGTTGAAAATAAACAAAAATGTAATACGTGGAAAATTAGGAATGCTTTCTGGACTATGCTTTATTCCTATAAATTGGAATCATACATGAATTTAACCTTATAATGATGTAATTAAACACTAGTGCTGAAATGTAAAATATTTGATTAATATTTGGCATTACTGGCCTAGAAGCGAGATATTAAGAACCACATCACGAGTAAGTATGTTGAAGTACGAGTAAGTATGATCGACATGCCCCATATTATGATATTATTTTCGTTATCTTTTACTCCTCCTTTCCCCTCGTTCCTTTGATTGTATTAAATTTAAAGTGACCGATATAATATGTTAAAATATGTGTAAAAAATGTACTATAGTCGCGTACTTTACAAAAAATGCAAACGTGTAAATTACAAATTGCAAAACTGAACATTCGCAATACCCAAATAAGAAAAATATGTTAAGATATTTTTATATACCTACATAATAACTTACACGAGATTACGATGGTCAGTTATTTGATTAGTACTTTAGCTGTAATATCACTAGATAAGTTCTTGAGTTGTGCTATGAATAATAAATATTAAAAACAACAAAAATAACTTCATGATAGCCTTTTGTAAAAAAAGGATCATTACTTTTGGAACCACATCTGCAAGCGATTATAATATCACTATTAATACATGAGCAAAAAGGAAGTGGTGTTTTCAAATTATCGCGTGCTTTTTACGTTGAAGTACTGTAAAAGATTTACGCCACGCCACTAGTCATAATTTGAAGAGAGTTATACTTATTATTTTGCAATTGTTGAAACTTGTTGATAAATTTATTTACACCAATAAAGTGTCACAATGTAGGTACAGGTACTGTTCACAATGTATCTACTTTCATTTGACTACAACCATTTAAGATAGTAGGAGAAACATGTATACATAATATTCTTCTGTATAGCAACAA
This sequence comes from Scirpophaga incertulas, assembly GCA_036419045.1. Taxonomy (NCBI): domain Eukaryota; kingdom Metazoa; phylum Arthropoda; class Insecta; order Lepidoptera; family Crambidae; genus Scirpophaga; species Scirpophaga incertulas. The sequence goes on along the minus strand of CM071626.1, from coordinate 9,747,464 downwards.
AATCGATGTCATAAGCTACCCGATTTTGGCACTATGCAATTAACTGTCACCAATGCACGTGTATTCATAATAATTCGACATGTATTATTTATGTTCGTGAATGTTTTAATAAACATCGATCATGGGGCTACATCAAAATTCACCGCTACCTCACTATTCACAACAATCCTTTTGTCACAGTCCTTTGATTCACTTAGCACGTAACACCACAAACACGTAATAAATTCACAAAATATACCGACCAAACGCAACCAATCCATTGTCGCCCTGTCGATGACGGCGTTTGAGTGAAAAGTTCCGTTTCTATTATCTTTGTTGTTGTCTAAGCACTTGTCGAAACCGCACTGGCCTTCAAGCTCGTATGATAATTATTCGCAATGCGCGTGATTATTTATAACATTCATTTTCACGCCTGAAAGAGCTCGAGCCGCAACTCCCCCAGCGCATCCATATTGTACCTTGATGCGCGAGGCGCCGACGCAAATGCGTTTGCTGACTTCCAGTACTACACATAGAACACAATAAGGTTCAAATTTAAGACAGTGTCAATGGAAGTATTACTTTTATACACTTAAGATATATATTTCTTTTCCTATGATAATTCTGATTTATTATAATGGCAATGAAAAGTTGAAATTAATTTTGTAGTCACTTATAATAAATATATTAGTGACTGTGTACCGTGAGCAGATATAAGTTAGTCGGCCTCAAAAATAGCTGCAACTTTTCAGCTGTACAAGATATATCAATGAAATATTATGAATTTCTATAAGAGTTCGTTTGTAATTTCTTTTTAAATTATTCTACAAACCACTTTACCTCTAATTTCTTTTCTAATTAATTAGTAAAACTGAAATAAAATATATATTAATTTACTAATTGATAAATGAAAACTATCGTATATTACACAAAATTTACTCGTAAATAAAAGCGTATTATAAATACAATTTAATTCAATATTAATAAGATTAAGACCACAAAGCCCACAAAGACCTATTGGCCCCAAACTTGAAAAGCAGGCTTAAGTAGCAAGAATACTTTGCATACGTATACTTTGCGTTGATAGAAGAAGAATGGGTAAATATGTTAACAGATAAGTCTCGACTCTCATTATAAAGTCATGATAGAAGATAGTTAATTAACCAGACTTTAATCCGATCAGGCATGCATGGAATGAATTCGGAAGCAGTCATTAAGAACCGAAATTCACCATTTATAACGGTTTGTGCTTTAGAGTAGGCATATAGTGAAGGATTGGAGTACATTCTCAAAAATAGATATGTACCTACTTCTTTTTTAGCATACCACTTGGCAATAGGGAGTTTTTTAGATTCGTTCAAAATATTTCATTCCCTGGTCAGACTTTACTATTTTTTTCGATTGTTCTCTTTTGCATTATCGTATTTTAATTTTTACAAATCTTTCTATATCTAAATAAATATATTAATATATATCTAAACACTATATTTTGATCGTGATATGCGTAAAACCTTTATAAAAGACGCAATTATAATTTATAATATAATATTATATTTTATCTAGGTTAATAATATGTACTATAGCTAACAATCTCCATACTCCGCTACGTTTAATAATTGACTCCGCTTTGTATATGTAAAATTCAAAACTTAAAATTTTGTTAATTGTCTATGTCTTAATAAAATGTGGAGAATCGGTTCTAGTTTGTTTATCATAAGCTTATTTATTATTATCTTTATGTTCCTAACAATTTCTCATCATCTTTATCATAGCTCATCATTTCATTACTAACCGATCGAGGGATTCGAGCCAATTAAGGTGTTTAAGGCGAGTTTCTTCGAAGGTATATTCAGGTTTCCTCACGATATTTATATTTGTCGTATAGTCGAATGTGAGTACAGTACACAAAATTCATAAATTGACGAACTGATGCGAATCTTTGGATTTCCAGATTAGAATTCTAGTGCCGAGATCCTAGTTTCACTACCACATCATTTTGGAATCTTCTTTGGCGATTGAAAGAAGCACAGGACCCACCAGCTTAAAGGTCATTTTGAGGGCTATATCAATTACTAACTACTAGACAGATACACAAAGTTAACAAAAAGGCTCAATGTTATTGATTTCGGAGTAAATCGTTTTGATATGTCTGCTACTTAGTGCCAGCGTGAAATACTAATGGTTGTAGACTAGACTATCATTTAAAAATAGTAGACAATGTGTTTTCAAAAATTAATTTATAAATATAAATAAATAAAAAACCCTATTTGGTTTGTGATTATTTTTTGTGGTTAAATTGAGTTGATGACCTACTAAATATTGGTATTGGTATGATTTAAGTCTTACGGTATCCCAAGTAGCCAGCATCGTCCCCGTATTTTTCGGTTCAATAAAATACTTAAACAATAATTTAAAAGCTAACTTCATAATCTGAAATAAAATTATTAAATTTAAAGCAATTAACCAAAGTCCGAAAACAATTAGCAAACTCAATCACAAAACGTTGATATAAACATTGAAATGTTTTTTAAGGAAATTCCTATGTATTCCTTAAATTAATCTATAATATACAAAATAATCAAAATACCAATTGATGTAATTTTCTAACGCATAATCTAATTTTAAATATTCAGCAGTATTACGGAATACATAGTAGGTATATAACTATTGCATAGCTTGATATAACGCAAATCTAACTAACGCAGAATTAACAACTTCCCTAACCTAAGAAATTATCCGATCTTCGACATTATCTACGTATAATGGAAGAAGCGGAAGAATTATTAATTAAACCCTATCGATGAATCTAAATAACCGAACAGCTAGTAATAATGAGTGGTGTACCTCATATATTTCATTTTACTGCCTTTCCAGGAACACGATAACCATCGTTTTTAATTAAATCTAATAGACCCTGATCATTGCCAGTTCGGTTACGTTGTCTATAATTTGTTTTCTAAGATGATATTTGTTCTTACCTAACTATACTACTCGTATTCAGTGACATTTGACTGAAGTAAATGTATGCTTGCCTTGTATGCATGTGTGGTTTGTAAATATTTTTAGATATATAATATATATATTTAATAAATTTCTACTATATTTTATTTAAATATAAACGAAGATTTTCATATTTTACATTTAATGTATTCATGATCAGTCTATTACAATATTATGGATACGGACGGATATTACAACCTTAATATCGGGACTTTTACATGCCAGTTTTCGAATAAATAAACACACTTCCTGTGCCTTGTTTGTATATCTACAATATAGCCGTTCTTCTATAAAAATAAAACATAATTGCTTCTTCTCTTAATTATATATGTAACTATAGATACATCATATTTTTAATTTCAAACATTGATACAATACTCAAGGAATTTTGCATGGCTGTATGGATTTACAATAAGTTACCTCTTAGAATTACTAACTTGACATTATCAAATTTTCTTCAACATTTATATAAAATTAATGGCACATTATATTAATATGCCAATAAATTTTAAATGATAAATTAGTGTAAATTTGATTTGATAAAAACAATTTAAAATGATCATTTTTTATACTTATTAATCGACCCGTACGAATATAATATAATACGTGATAATACTTCACTGAGTGCAAAACACAAAGCAGTAAGTCCCAACTTAATAAATAATAATAATAATAAAGAATATGTCATACAATAATTAATTGCTTTTTATCTTTCTTTATTTGTTAGTATTTTTATTAATATTTTTGATATTTTAATGATTTGCATACTGTCTCACAGTAGAATATGAGGATCACATAATTTGTATTTTACATAGGATATTTATATCTATACATATAATAAGACAGTAAAAATATTTTGTCTGTACATTTAGTATTTTTGTCTGAAATGGATAGAGGGGCACTTAAATAGATTATTAGAAAGCAAAAAAATTTTTTTGGAATTTTTTGTCTGTCTGTCTGTATGTATGTTCACGTTTATCTCCGAAAGTACTGAACCGATTTGCTTGAAACTTTCACTATTTGCTTTGTTTTAACTCAGAATAATATCTAAACTTTGTTTCATCAAAATCGGTTCATTAAAAAAAAAGTTATCGTCATTTTAATGAACTCAAATAAATAAAACTGGAGTGTCATCTGTGAAAATTGAAGACGGTGAAATTTTAATCAAAAGTACTGTAAAAATAGTATTTGTGGAAAACCTCATTGATTTGTGCCATACTATACATACATACATACTAATATTATAAATGCGAAAGTAACTCTGTCTGTCTGTCTGTCTGTTCCGCTTTCGCACCAAAACTACTGAACCGATTTAAATGAAATTTGGTACACAGATAGTCTGGAGCCTGAGAAAGGACATAGGCTACTTTTTCATGCAAAAAAGGTTGTAAAGGGTTGTAAAAGGTTGAAAGGAGGGATTATTGGTTGTATGGAAATATTGTTAAAACTACTGAACCGATTTAAATGAAATTTGGTACACAGATAGTCTGGAGCCTGAGAAAGGACATAGGCTACTTTTTCATGCAAAAAAGGTTGTAAAGGGTTGTAAAAGGTTGAAAGGAGGGATTATTGGTTGTATGGAAATATTGTTAAAACTACTGAACCGATTTAAATGAAATTTGGTACACAGATAGTCTAGAGGCTGAGAAAGGACAGAGGCTACCTTTTAAAGCAGAAAAGGGTTGTAAAAGGTTGAAAGGAGGGGGTGAAAGGTTGTATGGCAGTATTGTTAAAACATATCCTTCCTGTGGGAAATTCGAATATAACGCGGGCGAAGCCGCGGGCGGAAAGCTAGTCTATCATATTTTAGTAAGTAAAGAATATTATTAATGTTATTTATCAAAAGAAGTATTAAAGTTCTTTTTCTGGTTTTCTAAGAACTTGGTATAATCTTCAAAATCGGATATTTGATGTTTGCTGGAAGAAGAGTAACTACAACCTTCGTCACAAACTAAATATAATAAATACACATCTTTTATTGCATTGTATTTGTATAAATATCATCCTTCTAAGACACTGATATCATTCTGAAACACAGTTCATTATTTATATATGGATGACGATGAAAGAAATCCTTTTCAGGATTGATACATTTTAAAATATTTATATAATTGAAGGTTATATTTGTTTGTATCGATGTATTTAAAAATGTAACAAGTACTAATGTGCTGTGATAAAAGTGAAAACATTGAAGTATCTAATTCCTTGTTTCTTGCTATAATGTTTGTAAGTCCTCAATTCTATGGTATTATGGGTTTGATTTGAGCATTTGTGTGAATGCAGCCGCGTGCAGTGTCAGCGTCGGCGCCGAAAGATAGTACAAGTAGCCACCGGCTGCTGGCCGTCGCGCGCCACTCACACGCAGGCTGTCATTCGCCAACGGACATAAATTCTTACGCTTTATAACGTAACGTTATTAAATTTTCGAGTAACACGCTCGCATGTGTAACTTATATTAATGAACGGTAAACAGTTGCGCATAGATTCTTACAAAAAAAAAACGCATTATTTTTATTGAAAATTCTTCGTTGTCATACTCTATCGTTTATATTTAATAAATATGGTTGACGCTTCCTTTCTGATATTATTTTTGTCAACTTTAGTAAACATACTTTTGTTTATTAATTTAGGTTGCTTATTAAATTATTAATATTAAATAAATGACATTTATGAGATTTTTTGTGCTACGTTAAATTAGTAGTAACATGTGCAGTTTCTTTATTTGTGTGGACTCGATTCGTCTAAATATAATCATTTTACATGAAGTCCACGAGGGCAGAAGTCCACAGCCTATAATCACATATTTCGCCACAGTCTACTGTCATAAAAATTAAAACTTCATGGCATCAATAAACGGAAACTCGACTCTTTACTAAATAACTTAGTAAACAATCAAACTCCGCCAAAGGACGCTCGAGAGTTTAATAGAAATTCAGGAATTCAAAAAGCTTTGTAGGAAACCGTTAAGCCGTCTAGCTATCTTAAGTGGAGCAGGCTTCTCTCGTTCAATACGATATGCGCGCCTTAGCGGTGACTACTTCCTCCCCTACACACACTCTGATAAACACTAGTATATTAAGAAACTCCTAGAATCGGTCAACAAATCTAAATACATGACCGAAGAACATCAAAAATCGAAAGAAAATTGACGAATTTAATTCCATAGATTCCTGAGCTTTTTGATTGACCATTTCAACTAGATTACTGAGCTTTTTCTGACTGATTTTGAAGAATATTCAAGTCTTGAAGATACTTCAATATCAGTCCATAATTGCAAATAAGTTTGTAATAATAAAAAAAATTACTTGTATTCTAGAAATAATAATTAACGACCATACACATGTCGAACTAAGTCTTAAGTACTTTAAGTTTTTGCTTGCGAAATGTTAGAAAATAGGGCCGTATTTTATGATTGCATTTAATTTGTTAGAACGTAGATTTTTTATAGCTTCGAAGAACCGCATATACACAATGTTAGATCTTAATTACAATTTGAGACCTCCACGCGTTTGTAAGATTCTCTTACTTTGATAGACTAACAAACAAGAAATTTACTTTATAAGGGTTCTGTTTTTCCTTTTGAAGAACAAAACCAAACAAACGTATTAAAATGCTTTTACAAATATCATGAAAAGCTATCGTTCGAACTAAAACTTCATTCTTGAATAATAAGTAGCTCGCTGTTTACTCACTTAATCGTTCGTCTATTGTATAAGCCAGTGTCGTGAGGAAGCCATCGCGTGCGTCAGTGTTCACCGAACATCCGCATTATAATACAAATTACGTAACAGTAAAACATATCGCTTTTAAGGAAATCACGCGTTCCCGCCAACACTGAAACAACTTCGTTTTTAATTGGCGCAAGAGGTTTTTTCAGGAATTCTTCTTTCTGCTCTTTATATTATTTTAATGTAAATTCTTAATAGCGCTATAGTTTAATCCAAGGATCGTATTAAAAAAAATATTTCAAATTTCTGCTTGAGTACACTTAAAAAAAGATGGTGCCATTGAGCCTACATAGCGCCGTCCCTTTCTAACTATACTCAAGCAGAGATTTAACTTTGAGTTTCGTTCTGTAATATGGGCGTCAATGTAAAATAGATTTCTATTAACATATGCTTTCGGAAACGCTAACGAACCATTCAGCGGGCTCACTACTCAAATTCCGCAGCGAAATTATACTTTTGCCATCAATATTGGTAACGTATCTTGAAGTATAGATTTTTCGAATGATAGATAACGAATCGATATACTCGTTATAAAAATTACACTAGGAAATTCTCTTGATTAATATTAGTGATACTATATGTGTAAAATGTTTATTCTATTAATAATTCTTATCAATCAACAATGCTTGCAGACTGAACAGTCTGCAAGCATTAGCAAGAATAATTGTGTGTTGTGTGAATCGCCATTTATTGTATTGCCGTGGTATTAATTTATTTATAGGAAAATATTATCGTGGTGTGTCCGGAAGAAGTATACATGCTAATTGAACTTGCGATCCGTTACTGTATTCTTTCGCGTGCGCATCAGAGGACATGATACGTATTTCACACTTGCAAAGTAATTACTGTAATTACTTTTAAGGCTATGTAAAAAATAACACACAATATCAGGTTTATTTGGTATATTATTTTACAAAAAATATTTTATACCTTTTTAAGTAGTCGTTTTCAGTTTGCTATGAGATATTGAATTTGTATATTTTATTTATGCCTCAAAAATATTTGGTAGGTCCTAGGTACCAGTCATCAAACCATTCATCAAATAGGGCATTGATTAGACAAAAAAATAAAATCGTTGCACCTATTGAATTACTACATCATTTTAATCTTTATTTTTAATGAAACGGTTAAAGAAAAATTGAACTTGGAACATTTGAAAATAAATTGATCTCTTGTAAAGGTTGTAAGCAAGACACTCTTGCAAACGTCTTATCACCAATCAAACATTTTTATCGGAAGCCTCACGTTACTTCATAGATTTACATTGATAACAATTTAGTATCGAAGCTCACAGAGAAGTACAGTTATTAGGCATTTGCATTTCCAATCAAAAAATTATCAGAATGCCGTTAACTGTGTAGATGAGTCAGTGTAAATAAACTTTATGAGATGCATAAGCTACTCGGCCTGTCAGACAGTGCCAGATTACATATCAGTGCGTGGCGTGCCTCCGAGCATGGTCCAACTTTTTTTATTCGATACAGAGTGGCATCGCTGAACCGTGGCCTGCCCAACTGGCTTAGATAACAATTTGATAGTTGCATGGGTAATAAAAAGCCCCAAAAATTGGTCACAATTACCCTGGTTACCGCCTCGTAACATTTTAATAGCAAGTCCCCATTTAGTGTGGGAACCGCTCCGATGGCCAGAGGAGTCAATACGTGTAATTTTGTGTAAGTAGGACGGACCTAATATAGATAAGTTATATGTATATATATTTTTGAGGGTTTCGATGGCATTTAATTTTATGTCAGGATATGTATTGGGGAATTTACAATTTTATTAAAACTAAACTTAATTAGAGAGAATATTAAATTTTTGTCAGAACCTTCAAAAGTTCTCAATTCAACTATAAGTTACTTTCGATCCATGTTGGGCGATGCTTCATGTTGCAATCATGTTTCGATTTGATCTATTGTCAACGGTAGTCACATTGTCACCAAGTAAGTATCTGACCCTTAAATCTTTGGTTAATTTAGGGAATCTCTCAGACATTATAGGCGCCGACACGGTTTTTCAGATTTTTTAAAATGAACTTTTGTTATATATGTCTAATATCGATATCTATATATATATAGCTGAGCCAATAATTTAAGGTGCCATTAGGGTTAGAAGTTGCTACTTTTAATGTTATGACCATGTCATGATCTTTCGTTATTTTCTTTAAAGCGATTCGTTTGAGCCGATAATAATATAACATTATTCAAAATGTCTGTATATAATTTTGACCATTTTCCTTAAGCAAAGTCGACCGTGCCAGCCTGACCAAAGTGTGAAATTTCATAACCGTTAGGTAAGGTTTGCAAAAGAATTATGCATGACATTTTATTTTGAAAATCATTTTAATTTAAAATTTTGCCATTAGGTATATATAATATAATCTTATTAAAAATGTGTAAATTATGTGTTATTTTTTTTAATATTATTTGATTAATATTATTTGAGTAAAGATACGAATCTGATTAGCAATGACCAAATTGTAGGCAATTTTCATTTCAATTCGAGTTTCAATTTTGTCACCATTCTCAGCCCTCGTACTTGCTCATAACTGCATGCAGCTGTCCGTGCTGTAAAAGCCTTCGGCCTTAATATTTGGTCTTGGCCATTCTTGTAGCCCTCTCAAGTACTGCTATTTGTCGTTTTGCTAGCATTGAGCTGCACCCCGCTACGTTCGGGTCCTTATAATGTCGTAATCAAAAGTAAGTAATGGCATAATTAGTACAAAAAAGAAATTGTTAAAAAGTTAAAATTAAATAAGACTCGTTAAATTTTTATAACGAAATCAGTGTTAAACAATCAATTTCGTCATCATTCGAACTTTGTTGATTAACAAATTAATGTAAATTAAAACGACAGTTTTATTTAATTTTACAATGACTTTGTCCACTAAGAAAAATGTTAAGTTGTCACTATTCTTATATGAGTTACCAAATTTTTTGTGTTTGTTACTCAACATTTTTTTCAGTAATAAACCTTTTTATGAATTAGTGATGAACGTTTTTTAAGTCGAAAGTTTTAAGAGACTATTTTTTTTATACCACGATGGCAAACAGGCCTACGGCACTACGGCCTGATGGTGAGCGGTTACCGTAGCCTATGGACACTTGCAAGCTTGCAACACCAGGGGTGTCACTTGCGTGTTGCCGACCCTTCAAAAACCTATTTACTCCCCTTTTGAAGAACCCCATACTGTAGCTCTGCGGGAAAACCTCGACTATGATTACAACTGTTAATCTAAGAATTAAGTATTTACTTTAAGTACAATAGTTATACAATAGTTAATATACGTGATCAGATTAATTTGAGCGGATTGTATTCTGACTCGTCAAGAAACAATTAACGCTAATAATTTAACATTGCATTGTAATAAAATAGATGTTATTATATCAATCAACGTACAAATGAACGTAGAAATCGAAGAAAACGGTCAAAGCGACAATCTTCATATATCAGAATTTTGGTTGCATTAATAAATCACTTTCCCATTATTATTTCCCTGAACAGCGTGCATTTTCATAAGTTTCACCGGTGCGGTAGGAACTGCGCACGCGGCACGCAACTTTAATGGTCAAACATTAAGGATTTGTACACTTCAACGCTTGCACTTACTTTGTAATAGTCAGTTTATTTTATGCGACGTATGCAGTATGCAGCAGTCTGATGAGCTATCTGTGACATTGCAAGATCACCTTGCACGGTTTGGTAAAATGAAACAATTGAGATTATGGGCAAATTACAACTATCACCAGCAACTTCGTTCCTGTTTACCTGTACCCTTTATTCATCATACCTTATTATTCTTTAGTTAGAGATTGATGTTCAAAAATCCAGTAATATTATGTTTGTATTTTCAAATTATATTTGAACATTGTTTCAGATTCAACATTGTCATAACAATTCTTACTCAGTACATTAAAAAAAAATCTTCTGAATTTCGCTGACTTAAATACATTAAAATTGGGAATTTGTCATTCTTATATGAATAATAATTTTGTTTCCACGTTTTCGCGCTAATCGGTTGTTAAATATTTTGTGACATTACAATGGAGTAGAGTGATAAAGAGAACGTATGTATTTAGATTACACATATAATAGTATGGAGATAGAAGAAATCGTGGCAGAAAGAAAAGTATTTTATCGCGCGAGATAAAAATAGCACCTAGAACTATGACGCGTATTTTAAAAGATGACAGGCCTTGCATATATAAGAGACCCACTGTTTATTACTTAACTAAGAATTTAAAAAGAATAGTAAAACCAAAACAACTACCTAAATCAAGAAGTAACCGAAAGTATTATATTTATTTAACAAGTAAAATGATCGTGTTTTATGTTCAAAGCTCTATAGGGGCTTCCCCATTAGTCCTCTCAAACATGGTTGGAAACCAACATTTCGGAGTTCATCAAAACAAAAGACTGGCCGTTATCTAGTCCCGATTTTAATCGTCACGATAATTTGGACTAAAACAATCTATAAGAAAATAATTGGAGGTGAAGATCTTTCCTATGGGAAGAGTGTGTGCTTTTATTGATAACTGACCTCACGTTTTAAAGGCTGAATTCCAGTCATGCCAGCAGAATTCATTTCGAATATGGTTCATATATTTTGTATTTTTTTTTTGTTTTAAAATATACACATTAGATTAATAAATTTTAAAAATAAAATAAAATATTTTTTCTCGGAACAATATTTATGCTTTTACTTCTAGCGAGAATCTAGATTGATGCTCATAAGTTTTGACAACTTCTTTCTTTGAATGAACAATATTGAATATAGGTGGACTATTAAATTTATTAGGATAAAAATAACTATGCTTATATGATTCTGCCTTGCCCTGTCTTGATATACGACCAAAGTTAGTGCTATCCAGATTTAGCTAATCATGATGGCCCAGTGCGGATTGGCGCCTCCGTAGTGACATTTGCATTTTTAATATAATAATATAAGTTTGCCTCACGATATTTTCCTTCATAATATCTAAGTACGTTGGGTACATATAGATATGACATTATATAAACCGAAAATATATTCTACATCCTACATGTCCCAAACATACAGGATCTCCCGTCAACCTCTGAATTAGGAATTCAATTCCGGACGCCCAGCTCCGTCATTTTCATCCTGTCATGTTTAGGCACTCGATTTCAACATCGTGTCGCAAACGCGTAGGTTCTATTTATATGAAGTTTCATATAACAGCGTAGTCAGGCTAGCAACACGGCAATTTCTGCTCAATCGCCAGGAAATAGAATCTTACTGAACTCTGCTACTGAAACTCGTAGAAGGTTGAAAATTTAATCTTCAAATTCATAAAATCTTCAAAATGTGGCAGTAATGTCATTCCGATGGTGGTCAATATGGACATAACATCACTAGTACCTAAGAAGTATAAACTGAAATTTCGTCTAAGATGTTAAGTCAATTTAACATACATGTTATTAATAATCAGAAATACCAACTTACATATAATCATATTTAAAATGTCAAATGACATTACTTCATTTGCTCAAAGATACGTATCAAATATTAATCTTGTATTTAGAAAAACAATATTAAAAAATAGGAAGAATTCGTCAAGCGTAAATCCGTTGTCTTAGAAAGTGTTCCGTAAAGTTATACACCTGCTTACTCGTGAAATTGCGTGTGATAATTGAATAATTATTTATTACGAACGTGTTGAATAAGTATTTGGATTAAAATACGGACAAAAACTTGTTGAAATTTTTATTAATTCAGTGCGTGCTCTTACGTAAGGGCTATATAATTTGAAATACAGTTCACGCATTGTATTAGGAAGTATAAGTATTGAAATTTTATAAGGTGCATTTTAACAGGTGTATTAAGTATTATACTAACACATATGGCACATTAAAGTAGCACAACAAACTTTAAATTTAATAAATATTATTCTCTTCGTATACACTCTTCATCATGATTAGACTATACGGTTAACGCAGCAGTCGAGTGATTGGCGACTGCGCAACGAGCGCAGGTTCTATTCTTACACGAATAACATACAAGCATACAGAATTACTATAGAATATTTTCTGTAACCTGCAGAAATTAGATCCCGCTTAGGAGTATGCTCATGACACAGAATGAAATATTAGTGTATGGGGATTATCCAAAAACAGACTAATTACAAAATCAACTAGATAAATATGTCTCCCCTAAAGATCTCCACATCAGTACTTCGGAGCCAGCATCCAGTTCTTTACTGAAATCAAACAAATCGTTCATCCACCTCTTAGGCTAGCTTGTAGAATCCACCAACGCTGCGTCTCCCGTCATTGCCACTCAAGGACTTTTGCTCCCCAGGTCCGCCAGCCCTACGAGCAACTTATTAAGTTTGTCTGTTCTTTGGACAATATTGATGATCCTTTTAACTTTGTACCGACACTATTAAGATAAGTTGAGGTTTTTACAATTTGTAATTCTATCAGAGAAAATATTCTTCACTACCATTTGGATAACTTTTACCCGTGACTACTTGTAAGTATTATATTACTGTGTACAACAAAAATCACTTTAATATTGCACGTTTTTTATTAAACACAGGAGAAGATAATATTGTTGATATCTATGCATATAACTTTGGCGCTTAAAAGTTTTAACCCAAACGGTCAGTTTTACTGCCTTTAGTAGCAGTAGGGTTTCAAAATACGGTTGGCTAGTTATTAACCCTTATAATCGCTCTAAGCATGTTATATTAAAAATGAATAAGACATTGTTATGTTCCTACAATAAGAGTTATGATATTTAGTGCTTCACATTATCACTTAACTTTGTTTGAGACTTTTTTTTATTTGATATTGGTAAAAGAGCAAATGGAGCGTCTGATCATAAGCGATTACTGCCTCCTATGGATACACCAGAGGAGTCACAATCGCATTACCATCTATTTTTTGAAGGTATGAATATCGCATCATTCAGGAATATTTAAGCGACAATTCATTACACAGCCTGGTAGTGTGAGGCAGCAAATTCCTGATTAAATCCACTGTTGTACACTGCCAGCAATATAGTTGATGTTGGTGAACGTTTTATCGAAGAATGGTGAAAACTGGTAGCAGGGTCAGTTCAAACAATTCCTCGGATATCTTTCCGTTATATATGCGAAGAAAAGCATAATGAGGCTATATTTCTACGTAGCGACAAAGGATCAAGCCCTTTTAAAATATCGTGGCAGTCAACGATTCGAGTCGATTTTTCCACTGTTGTACACTGCCAGCAATGCAGTTGATGTTGGTGAACGTTTTATCGAAGAATGGTGAAAACTGGTAGCAGGGTCAGTTCAAACAATTCCTCGGATATCTTTCCGTTATATATGCGAAGAAAAGAATAATGAGGCTACATTTCTACGCAGCGACAAAGGATCAAGCCCTTTTAAAATATCGTGGCAGTCAACGATTCGAGTCGGTTTTCTTTGAATGCGGTCCAAAGCGAGAAGTTCGTACTGGGCAGACCCTGCTGAAAAATGAAAACAGTATTCTATATGTCGTTGAACTTGGAAGAGACGGAGAGACGTAAAAGTTAGACCATGATCTAGTCAGGTTTTTCATTCATTTTTCGTGATGTTTCTGCATCCATTTATCTCACTTTGTTTTAAATTTTAATGTGACCTTTTTATATTAGTTTGATTCAATACCATTTTTGTCATATACGCTGTAAGAAATGTGCAGTAAAAAGACATAGTGCTACAAAATAAAGCACCACTGCAGCGAAGTAGTAAAATAGAATATGAAGCAAATCTTGACTACGAGGGTATGGATATTTGTTAACGATCGGTACAGGCAATCATAGATGGGCGCTTTGACTAATTCAATTTCAGGAAATTCACAATACTAGTATTTTATTCATATGAAGAGTATATGATGTAAATATGTTTCAAGGAGAGCATAGCAAAACTAATAAGCTGATTGAATTGAAAGTTGATATGGATCTGCCTACCTTACAAAGTAATGGTATACGATGTAACGGGCACTGATACAGATTAAAGTGCGCCTGAAATTATAATATTCATTAGTAAATATACAACATGTAGTAGACAAGACAGCGTGAAAATAATATTTAATATTAACACTATTAAAACATTTTATCTCAAAATTTATTTTCAGTATACTTACATATATGGTCTAAATGCTGTGTCTGCGGAACCCTAAGCAGCGACAGCACACGTGGGCATGGAGTTCATTCACTGGATCGCGCATTCCCCAGTTTTAACGGTCCAAGCCCTTATTACTAGAGCCGATATTCAAAGTAAAGATAAAAAGGGAAAAAAGCTTTCGATAAGGCCCGCGCACCCGAGCGAGGCATCAATCTACACCCTGTAGCCGGCCGCTACTCCACGCTTTTTTTTTATTTCTGATTATTAGACCACATTAAAACGCGACCAGTGGAGCTCAAAGTGTTTTTGTCATTTTTCTGTGTGTGTGCGATGCTCAAACTGAGTTCAATATTTGTTTGACTTTGGTACAAAAACTTAATATGTACCTGTTTCGAAAATGAAAATTAGGTTTTTAATTACTTACGTCGTACTATGATTTTTGTCTTGTTCATAAAATCATTTGAATTCTATGTTTGTGCAGTTACAAACTTAAAAATCGCACATGCAATTGCACATTCTTTTAAACCAGAACGAATTTCTGCTAACTTAATATATTTGATCACTCGACTGCGGCCTATCTACTGGTTAGTCAAGCCAACCTACACCTATTCGATTGGATAGTGCGGCGATGGAGTCGTGAGTGCAGAAATTCGGATGAACCGACTTATATGAAATTATAAACAATCACACCTCTTTGAAGAGAACTTAAAAACAAGTTTCTGCAAAAGTAGCATTACCCTTTTTTGTTAAGTCAGTGCTAACAATTCGTTTGACCAGGGTTCATCTCTCCAGTCAGACAGTTCCCACTAATGGTGGGTGCGGCCCCGGGCATTGATCTTCGTCTACCTTCGTCACTTATGGTATAGGTGCCTCTTCACCACCATCTAAGCTACTAGATCAGAATGGAATCACCCGCACGGTCAAGCATTTTCCCCAGAAAGCCATGTCGTACTTATACTTTGTCCAGCAGATGCGGCAGAAGTGAGATGATGTTAGACACTTACTTGTCAAACGAGAGGGTCTCTCATTAGCGCATTCATTAGCGGCGGACAGTAAATCACAGCGTATTATCAAAAATAATAAGTTAAAGGTTGGTTGAGCTGAGGCATTTCAGATATGTGTATGTTATAAATATATTTAAGCAATCATTTTCGCATGCTGATTCATATTCATTTTGTTATTATATTGAAATACGTGTAAAATCAATAGAAAAGTTCGACACCTATAATGGTGTCGAACTTTTCTATTTATCGACAGACTATGGTTTTGCCGGTGTTGGTCGGTCGAAGCGCCGGGACGCTGTGATTTGGTGACTCGCCTTCTGATCCAAAGGTCGAGGGTTTAATCATGCTCATCATCAAAAAAAAAATAGAGTCTGAAATTTCATATTACATTTATTCTTCGCTGTTACTGTGAATAAAGGCAGAACGGAACCTACGTGAAGAGACCAATCCGTATCTGTTTTAAATTGCAAATGTATATATTCAAAAATTTATTATAAAGAACTGAATGTTCATAATACGATAAAACCAAAGTTTCGGAGTCACTGATACCGAGAAGAGGACACTTTAAGATTTATTATGTACAAGGAAGAGACCCGGGAACAGTGAGGTTTATTAGAAAGTCGGCATTTTTTGTGACGGCGCTCCATCGGAGTCGCCCCGGGTGTATATGGAACTAGCGCATGATGCACGAGTTTGCCAGCACTGGGCTGCCAAGTCAATCAAATCTTCAACCTTATTTAGACATACGTATACGACTAATTTTGTTATAGACTCGACAGCTACCAAAAATCTGTTAAATTACTAAACTACCACGTATACCTTATATTATTATTATTATCCGTTGTGTTTCTAATAATAAAGATCAAAACTATCAAAAGAAACTTAAACCTAATATGCCGCCGATAGCGAAGTAGCAAATTTGATCTTGTAATGCTTCAAATGAATTTATATATGTAATTCTACGAATGAATAACCCATAGATACATGGCAGAATATACCACCAGCCTCTCGAACCTCACGACCTGAACACCAGTACCCAGACCACAGCACCAACGACTCTCGAAGAAAGAAATACACTAATAGAGAGTACAGAAGTACTAACTTCTGTACTCTCTATAGTAAAAGTTGGTGGTCAAAATTTGAATGGAAGGTGGGCCTGAGTAATGTGCAGCGACGAGTAATGACCAGAGAAGAGTATAAATTATTGTAGATCATCTGGATAAAGATTAGATTTTAAATATCTCCCGTTTTTGTTGTAATTAATAATTTAAATTATTTAATACTAGCAAGTTGATGGAATCTTTTTTTTACGTTTTTTTTTCTTTTTATTAATTTGCCCAAGACATGCTGTCAAAGTCGCATTGACAGCGGACGAGTGTCATCATTGTCACAGACTATGTACATTCAGGGTGGTCAGTAACACAACATATCTAGAACTTCATGAATTTATAATTACTAAATTACATTTCTTTTGTTAACTATATAACAATTTTCTAATAAGATTTAAATAAATTATCATTTTATATACTTAATTAAAACATTTTAACCACGTTTTGGGATGTGTTTACTTGAATATCTAGGTACTTTCAAACATCATTTACAGAAATACGGGGATTTAAAAAAATATAATAAATTGTAAATTGATGAACATAATTACCTATCGATTGATGTATCTTACGATGTTCTTTGTAATGTTAATCTTCTGATTAACATTACAAATTTTACAAAGTAAACTAGTGCGAAGTCAAGTGTTTCCTGGCTATGAGCAATAAGCAACCATTCAAACTTATAAATGTACCGTAACTCTTTGTTTTCATCTTATCCCAAGCTGTGCCAATAGTTATTACACAAAGACGCTGATCCAATTCGGATTTATGAATTTCTTTCTAGGTAGGTAAGTAAGAAAGCAAGGTATTTCAAGAAGCTTTTCTTTACTTTTCTTAGATTAACATTGCCGAGACTACCGATGCTCGATTGGTTGACAATTAACTTCTTTCCATTGGTTTTTAATAGTCAAGGTCTGTAGAAATGTTGTGACTTTTGAGTTAGTTTTGTTAATCCGAAAAGCATGTGATTGATTCCGTAGTCTTAGCAACAATAAGGAAATTGTGGAATCATTCCCAAAAATAGCTATTACATACTAAACCAATTTCGATAAAGATGCGAACGAGAAAAATACTTCGTCTACAAACCTTGATATCTCACATTAGTCGAACAAATTAATGTCCGATTCTTTATATGTGAGGTGTCACTGATAGAATTGTCCTCGGTTTCGGGACAAACAGTATCAATAGCAATTAAGTAACATCACGTTTTTCTGATTTATATAGGTATCAGAATAAACTACTATAGCGCCATCTGTCATCAACATACGAAATTAACTACTGCATTACCTCATTTTGCAACTAGCATTGCGCACACTCTAGTAGAGGCACTTTCACTTAAATCTAAGTTTATTAAACAGAACCATAGCAACCGCCATCTATCTAGTTGATATAATTAACACTTGCAATCTTTTGCAACATAGCTTTGCTATTTGAAATTACTTCCCAAAAAATATTTGCTATTCTACGTAGAGGGCAGTATAGAAAAGATTAGATCATGTTACAATATGATTTAAGGTCTAAAATATTTTACACATACATATTTCACTAATGTCCGAATAAAGCAATTATGTGAAACTATGTATGGTTAAGGAATTCAATTACCGACCTACTTACTTGAAATATTGTTATACACTGATAATTGACAATGCATTACGAGTAGTAGCTTGTTGTTGATAAGATAACTCGGATTAAAGTGAAACTCCTGTCTGTAAAATATAACATTTTGTATGGATAATAATAAAACTTAATGATAATATCAGATTCTACAATATGTAATCGTGTCTTTAATATTAATAAATAAAAAAAATATTACATTACTACAACACTAGGTATAATCCAATAATTTTTCTAATATTTATGAAATCTTGATCTAAGTAGACACCGATAGTTCATTTAAATTGTTAGGTGATATTTATTAAATGTAATAATTTATAAGTATAGTTTTATGGATATCTTGTTGGTAGTTTTAACATTTTTGTTAATATAAAATTATTACTTTTGCGTTATAAATAACGAATATGTATATATTATATTATGTTTATTATACCCAATATTGAAGTGAGTTTAGATTTAAATTAAATCTGTTCTATCTTCTTCACTTTACCCCGTGTTATTATAACTGTCACTATGGCATTCTATTATGGGTTGCAGTAAAACTGTGTATTTTAAAAATTATATAATGACTTATAATAAAAGTTCTCTACAAAAGAAAAAAAATTGTTTCATCTTCGTAATTATATTTTAATGCGGTAGAAAGCGTCGTCACACACCCCGACATGGGCTGGAAGGACACCGGGGAGTTTTTAGTGGGTAGGCCGGTACTCTATCGGAGAGCCCCACTCACGGCCGCGCCTAGCCAGCGCGGTGACAAGGTGCATAAGGTGCATTTTTCCTCTCGCAAAAAAAAAAAAGATACTCATAATAAATTATGCAACTGCTGGGGTTGTTTAGTAATTTGTGAGATCGTAGCGAATATATCGTTGACAGTAATCTTTTATATGAAATGCATCCTTTTTTCTTTGCATAAGAATAGTATATTTGAATACATTTTTGATGATGTTATCCTCAACATCAGTAATAAACGATCACGGCACTGATTACCACTGATGAGATTGTGTTGGATATCATAGTATTGATCCGTGCCTGTCAGCATAGATATATCGATAGAGGTCTATCTATATATCTATGCTGACAGGTTACCGTTCAATCTGATCCATGTAAATTGCTAAACGGATTCCACCTTGACTAAGAAGTTACTAGTACGCAGTAGTGGTTACTATTGGTTATATGTTACTGCTCGTGCTCTTAGGAATACCTAAGAGATAAACATATACCATCACGGACTTTTTTGTAGACCTTTTTAAGTTGTACAATACTGTAGTAAATTGTTTTGATCTATCTTGTAGGATTCAGTCAGCGTTTGCAATGTAAGCGCAAAAAATGTGTTTTTTTTTACGACCTCATAGAAACCTCAAAAATTGTAGCCTATGTGTTATTCTGATGTATAAGCTATATTGTGGTAAAGTTTCATTCAAATCCATTCAGTAGTTTTTACGTGAAAGAGTAACAAACATCCATACTTACAAACTTTCGCCTTTATAATAGTAATAGGATAGGATAGGCAAAAAAGACTGTAGGACTAGTAGTATTTTGTTTTAATAGTATTTATAGAATTTGACAGAAGTAAAACATTAATAATTACAGAACCGAACGTACAAGCAATGATCGCACCGTTCGCCGGTGGAATCACAAAACAGTTACACGGTCGATCTTTTTTTTTATAATCCCCTTAACAAATTTATACTGTCATTGATATTTTTACGACTATAATATCTACTTATTTTACCAAAGCAAAGGGCTCGCCGCACTATTACTCAGAGCTCACATCTTGATTATATTTAAACTTTTTTGAGCAGTCAATAAAACTTGTATTTATTCTCAGTAATCGCGGCGTCACGTTATTTACCGAGAACAGATAAACCGATTCACATTGAATTAATGACTACCGTCAAATATTGTTAAGTTCTGTACGCTTAATTAATTGGGATGCTTAAAGTAAATGAAACGTCATAATTTTAAATAAACTGTCGTCCTGGCGCACGCGGGGGGCCTCAGCAGCCGGGCACTGTGGACCACCCATACGGGAGAGCGCCTTTCGAGTAAGTGACGACACTATAATGGTTTCTAAAAGTAGGCTCCCGTGGTTCTTCTGAGTTAAATGGTTTTGTTTCAATCATTGATGAATATAGGACTTATAATATTTGTCACAAATATATAACTTATAATGGATAACGTAGCTTGTAGGCTCAACCACACATGCGCATTCGTTTGTGTTTTGTTTCTAAAGAGAGAAAACAACTCCTTCTTCTATAGTAGTTAGTTAAAATTGAAATGCTCAAACAAATCCATGTCTAGTGATTACATGGATTTGTTTGACTTACCGGCAACTGCATCATCTATATATTCAATTGTTGACCAATAATGATTACCAACCGCTAAAAGTTCAGCCTACGGTACCAGTTCTTCGAACCTTCCTCTCTACCGTCATATATGCTGACTCAAAAAGTTTTAGAGTCAAAAGTTAGTCAATAGACGAAACATTTTAATAAGTTCAGCAGAGAAACCTAAGAAGAGCCTGTTTAACTCAATTACCTTTAGCTCACTGTCCTCTCTCAGTGCATGCTTATAGACAGCGTTTCGTAACATTTTCATTCACCATTCAGTAGTGTAGGAAAAGAGGAATAATAAATGTAGGAAAAAAGTGTCTAGTAAATTTCTTATGAATTATTGTGATTATGAGCAATAGCATTCCAAGTCGCACAAATAAAGGTAACACTATACTTTATGATACCGATGTAAATGCGATGGTGATAACTATATATTCCTCGTATATTAACTATTCTAAATGTAACTTAATTTAGTAATTTCGTACTGGGTAAATTTCGAATAAAAGACATCAACGTCGACATTGAAAACTTTTAAGTCAAAATAATATACATATCTATTGAATAGTTCAATAATTTTTACAAAAACTCATCATCATTGTTCATATATATAACATTCATCCCCACCATGGAGACAGTTAAACTGTAGTTAGGGTAAGCTAGTTACCTTACCTTAGTATTTATTATAAGTTTTAGGGCTATTAGTCAACCGCACTGGACCGGCAGGGATTCGTCAATTTTACATACATCTTTAAATTTCTTCGCAGGTGCAGGTTGCAACAATGAGTACGCCACAAAAAAGAATGTAGTGCTAAAACAGTGTCACGCGGAAGCATGCGGCTAAGATATTTGCGTAATAGTATCAAAATGGCTTCCTCTATTTTTGTTTATTTTTACTCTACATCCGGTGTGAGGCCGCATTTAGATGTAATCTGTAGTCTTTTTTCATAACTAACAGGTGCGGAGTGCGAAGTAATATGGAGTCGGTGTCTTAGATTGTATACAAGTTTGATCAGTGAGATTAGAATCATCGAAGCTACGTAACCAGAGCATTAGTTCGACAATAATATTTGACCATTCGGCTAATGCTCTTATTGTAAAACTGTTGAAGGCTAGGCACAGCTACGCCATTAGCGTATTTTGTATGATTAGTGATTTAGATTGATGATTTTAAAAAGCAGGCCTTTACTTTATGGCGGCCTGGCGTGCACAGCTCGCACTACGGATCTGCGGGTGCCAGCGGGCCGTCGGTGCCATACTTCCGCACCTCGAAGCTTGGCTCCACGGGAAGGAGGAGGTCACCTATACCGATTGACTCAGATACTCACCGGGCACGGCTGCTTCGGTGAGTATCTGTGTCGAATAGGACGGCAGGCATCGACACATTGCCACCACTGCGCATCCGATCTCGACTCGGCCCAGCACACGCTAGCGGAGCGCCCCTCGTGGGCCACCGAGCGCCGAGTCTTGGTCGCAGAGATCGGGCGAGATCTGTCTCCGCCGGCATTGATTGCGGCAATGCTGGCGGACGGTTGTAGGGCTGTGGCCTCCTTCTGTGAAGCAGTGATGCTCTAGAAGAAGGCCGCTGAGCGGGTTCGGGAGATGGCGGATCCCACTCAAAAGAGGCGGCGCTGGGCTCGGTAGCACAGCTGCGGCGCCGCCGCGGGTCGCCAGCGGGCGTGAGGAAATCGCGCCCGCGGATATGGCGACCCGGGAGGGACCACGTCCCTTCCGTGGCCGGGGGGCGTCGTCGGTGGCGGAGATCGGGTATTGTAGCCTCCCCTGTATCGGCGGGGAAGCGGAGGCTGGGGGTTCCTGGGGGGTGGGATGTCGCTTGGCGTTCCCGAGGGTTCCATACATGCCTGAGGAAAGCCATCCTTGAGGCCCTGAGTGGGTAGGCCTCTCCCTTCTGGGGAGGAGAGCCCCACATAACCACCGGCTCGCCACAGCCGGGGTATGCAATTTAATGCATTTTCCTCAGGAACACTAAAAAAAACAAGGCCTTTACTTTATGTCTAGATGTAATTTTCTTTCATAGCCGAATAAGTTATAATAGGTAAAGGAGACGAGAGGTAACATCTATGCAGTGGTCTAACAACATGGCTGTTTCCGCGCCTTGGTTTGCTAACCAAGTTGTTGAGACGCTGCTATTTAAAAATACGTAAATTATATTACATCACCTCAGATTTTTGTTTTTTTTTTAAACTAGGAAATCAGACTTTTTTACCGAAATTTCATAGCCCCCTAGCGGGAAAATGGTTCGTTAAATTTTTTTGCGACCATTTGGCCATTTAAGCAGTATCATCTACTTTTGTTTATATCGTCATGATTCTAACTATGTTTACATGGCGGATGTTTTATTCTCAGATAGCACAACAAACAAATTAATATTAAATAAATATTTCCCATAATAACGAAAAACATTTTATATAAAGTCTAGGAACGTAGGATTCATCCGGCCAACTTTCATAATAATTAGGGAAGTGGCGATCCCATCGCCTGCTGGTGGGGCATTTAATGCCTCTTAACTACCATAAACGTCTCATCTGTGCAGTCAGTCTCCCTCAGGGCAGCTTGTGGTGAGCTGTCAGTGAGTTGCGTCACCGAGGGTACCGATGTGCTTCAAGGCCACCCACCTCTGTCTTGCCTCAGACGACCGGACAGAGTGGAGTCGCAAGTAATAGTACTGATCTGTGCTCAGAAGAGCAGATGTTCGAAGGGTGGAAGTGTAGTAATGTCACAACTCCGACTGCATCTCGATCGCTGTCGCAGACAAACCCTTAGCCATTCACACCAATGTTGCTCTCTTCGCACCAATATTGGTTTGCTTTTTTGGGGGAGCCATTTAGTGAGCGGCGAGTTACCACCTGCCATATTGAAATCAATAAGAAGGCTTTGAGAAAGCAGGTGACTGGAGCTCGGTTTTCTTTACCGAAAATGCAAAATCTTTTCAAAATCGAAATGCAAAAGTCTACAAACTATGTCTTTAGCTGCATTTTTCATGGTGCAGATAAAGATTACACCCAATTGGTACACTACGTTACACTTTCGTCACACTTTCATTAAATTTTACATAAATGGCCTCTACGCGTTGGATCTACATATATCCCCGCGCACGCTTTATATAGGACTATGTCTTTTAAAGACGCATGATATAAGCAACAATAAGAATTTATTAATCTATCTAATTATTGTTAATTTTAAAGAACATTTTATTAATTATAACTTGATATAAAATGTAATATGTATCTCAAACAGGTTTATATTAGTTATTTTGTGATCTAGATAAGGAGTTCTTACGCACTTCCATCGGAACTATTTCAAGGTCTTGAAATGCACCATTTACAAATCTTGTTAAGAAACAATCCTATTTATTTCTAAAGCTGACCTTCCGATACTAAATTTTCTTTACAACAATTAGTAGGATAAACGATGACACAATTATTAAGTTTACAACAAATAGCTAGACAATATTCAAAGAACACTATTTTTAATGGCCCGTTTTATCAATAATGAGTAAGAGCAGTCAATGTGGACTCGTGTGCAATATGATAATTATTTGAAATTATATA
Source organism: Scirpophaga incertulas (assembly GCA_036419045.1). NCBI lineage: Eukaryota > Metazoa > Arthropoda > Insecta > Lepidoptera > Crambidae > Scirpophaga > Scirpophaga incertulas. The sequence continues at coordinate 9,723,023 of CM071626.1, read as the reverse complement.
GATTCATATCTATTTAAACTCAAATGAAACATTACTCCGCATAAATAATAATTTATTGTTCGAAACTAATAAGTTTCGACATGCTTATTTCTTAAACAATATTGATTTTTTTGTTGCGTTCAATGTAATTTATTAATATTTGATTGATTTGCCCACTGACTCTCAGTAGAATACGGGGATCGCACAATCTTATTTTTTATATTACATATTTATATGTACCTATATATTTTACTATATAAATAATATTTTTAACTAAATTAGCCAAAGCTAGGCCAACTCCGCTTAAACAGTAGTTTAATGGATGATTATAAAGTGATAGTGTTTACATACTATCTTCTTTGAGTTTAAAACGTGATTGTTTTAAACACATACACGAACAGATCATCTTAGCATCTATAGCATTTTTTACATTACGAAAATTAGTTTTAACGTGACTGATTTTGTATATTATTCATATTAGACTGAGACTTGGGTGTACGATTTAATGAGATTATTTAAATTTTCTCATAATTTGAATTATATAAAATATTATTATAGATATATATATATATATATATAATATATATATATATATATATAATATATATATATATATATATATATATATATATATATATATATATTTATGAAGATTTACATACCTTTAGCATTATCATTATTTACGTATATCATTATTATCATTTCATCCGTGAAATGCCTCCCTCCCGCCCTACATCCTACAGGGACCCCTTTGGGAGACCTACGTCCAAAATAGGTCCTATGCTGATAGCTACCAGTGCCTTCCTGCGATCTGAAGATCGATAATGAACGATGAGTTGGAGTACCAAATTGTAAGTCCACCTTGTAGGAGGCCTACTGATTTTGCGGTTTCCGTTAAATACCTACCACTTGAAAACCTTTCCACCCCCAAAGGATTGGTCTAGTGAGCAATGTTCCCTACCCACTGCTGCTTCATGTTCACAATTCTTCGGGCTATATCGATTCTGCAAATTTCATAATTTTTGACTCGATAAGACTAAGTAACGATCTATCCAAACGTAACCTTCTCCATCCCCTTTGGGTGAATTTGAACCGCCTTATAGGACTCATCTTAAGTGGCCTTGCAAGAGGTATGTACAAAATTCTAAAATATAATTTTATAAACACAGAAATAAACTGTCTCCTGAAGGCTGATCCCCGAGAGACATTATTTTAACTTTTATATGTAGCTCATTTAAGTGCTGGCTTTCGCCGAATACTTCGCTCGCGTTATATCTATTCTCCCATATAAAAGAGTTTTCAGTGGTAAAATACATATATTCCAAATTTCATCAATTTCATTAGTATTGTAGATTACTCTGATCTTAAAAGTCACAAACTTTACCTCTTTAAAGTTTAGAATAATGCTGGTGTCGCCACCAATAATTGACGTAATTTTAGCAAATGCCAAACTGGTTTAAAAAGTGACATCACAACCTTCCATACAAAAGACTTTGTATGAAAGTACAAGATTGTGTAGTTTTAAAACATTCTGTGTCTGATGTTTTATTGCTCTTCTTATGTATGCTAAATACTAATATTTTTTCCTTCCCACGTGAGCCATGAAAACTCTTTGATTATGTGGGGGTGTAATGTATTTAGAAATTTGATTTTTATATATAATTCTACATTTTATTATAATTAAAGCACACACCTCTGTGACGAGTTGACTAGAGTAACATTTCTAATAGAAATAAGTCCTCTATTTCTAGGTCCTACATTATTTAAATTGACTTTTTTCAATGCTATGATGCAACAAAGAGGTTATATTTATAATATTATTACTTACGATATGTCTAACTTCAAACGAGGCTTAAAAAGAGTATTTCTCTCCAGGTAGGCAGCGGCTCAGCTGTGCCCCTGGCACTGCAGATGTCCATGAGCAATGGTTACCACTTACCATCAGGTGGGCCATTTGCTCGTCTGCCACCGTATGGAATAAAAAAAACCTTTATAATATTATCGTGTATAAAATACAACGAAACGATTATTTCATACTTAAGCTCTATTATTTGTAAGTCGCATCATTATATTGAAAAAATAACGTAATTTTGACACCACAAATCATCTCTTTCCCTCTCGTTAGAGTGATAGTAAAAGTGAGATTCGCGTACAGTCACCCATACATCTAATAAACCATGTAATGAGAAAAAATATATACATACCGCATACTGAAAATATTAAAGCTAGATTATCTGGTTCATTATAACTGCTTATGCGTTATAAGTTTTGCGGTTTTGTCCGAGGTCATGCGAGGGAATAAGTATTTTTGAATGGTCGGCAGAGCATTTAGCATAATAAATATATATTTTTTATAAATAAAGTTATTTAACTTTCAAGTACAATGAAATTTGTGAAACTTTTGTTAGTTTCTATACCATAAATTAACAACAGCTTAAAGCAATTTTCGACCATACACGCTATAACTGGATGTAATTACTCAGAGTGGATCCAATAAAAATAAATACTTGGTAGTTAAACATGTTTTGATTTAATATTCATATTGCGTGAAGCTGGAAGCGGTGTTTTACAATTTTTGTATAAAGATGATAGTTTTTCCCTTTTTCAAAAATTATAAGGGGGAAAATACTTCTTATGCACCTTGTCACCGCGCTGGCTAGGCGCGGCCGTGTGTGAAGCTCTCCGGTAGAGGACCGGCCTACCCACTAAAACCCCCCAGTGTCCTTCCAACCTATACCGGGACGCGTGGTGGGGTGCGCTTTCGCGATGCGCGATGGCGGTACCACACGCCCACGGGCTAGCTCGACTAGACACTAGGACAATCCCCAAATAGAGAGGCACTTCAACGGCGTGCACGGTAAGCCAGCCACGCACGCTGCCATCACGGCAGGGTCATTAGACGAGCGCTTGCTCGCCATCACCTGACAATCTACCTACGGCGTCAGAGCTTAAGTCTCCATTTGCTCCTGTCCAGACCTTTGGGCACCAGACTGTGCCATCTTGGCCGGGATGAGACGTCCTCAAAGGGGAGGAGGATTGCAGTTTACCTCCCCCATACGGTGGTTAGCAGGGCGCTTTGCGTCAGAGCAGACGGAAACAGAGTCCACTGCGATCCTTGGCGGAGGGACACCGCTGGGTCGGGTGACTTATGCCCATGCACCTAAAACAGCGCATGGGCTTGGCTTCAATCGGTTGGACGGAGACAGAAGTCCATCCACCCGCTAAATGCTCGGTATTAACCAGGCACTTGGCCACCTCGACCGGGAGCGTTGCAAAGGCAACACCGACGCCTCGGGTCGCGGTATGCACCCTGCCAACCTTGACGTTGGTGGCAGGGTATCCTCCAGCGTAAGATGATAGTTTTTCCCTGGGAAATTTTAGTTTTTATGTAATTTATGCAATATTATTTTTTGATCAAAGGAATTATCAGCATTTTCGTCACCTGTTTCTTCAACCAGACATGAAAATTTGATACGTTCTTGGTCCACATGAGCCACATGTCTCTGCTTCAAAAGATCGAAATGATTAATCACTATCACATCACCTATACTTTCACAGGCATCTTCATCATCAACTGCTTCACCCTCTTTTTTGTTGTTTGAAAACATAAGCTTTATTTTACTATTTTTATGTATTTTGTGTGAATAGATTCCCTTTAATCTAAGTAACTCCAATCATTTTAGAAGAATCGCTTCGAACCGCTCTTAACTTAGACTAGCTAGCCTAATAAACTTTTCATAGTATAACTGTCAATGACCATACGAAAATGTATATTGTATATAAACTGACATCTAATCTTGTAATGGAAATTCAGTTCAAACGTTTGCTCAGTGTCCGGCTTCCAATGGACGAATCTATAAAAATACAGGACAAAAAAATAGCTTCTGTTGATTTTTCGCTAATTGTTTTCAATATAAATACCGGTACGTAGTGGATTTGTGATTGATTCTTTAGCATACAAAAGTGATTATGAAAATGGTAATTGAACTAAATTATTTTATTTATAATAAATAATAAATGTATACTTGATTACGTTAATAAAAAAATCAGATTTCATTTATATCCATAATATAACTCCACTAAAATGTTCAGAATCAGTATCATAAGAACTAGCATTACATTTGTTAATTTACATTAAACTTATATAAGAGTAGATAGCATTTATGTTATGGTAACTTAAGGACATCTTTACAAGTTTAAAACGAACGTCTTCGAAAAGAAACATTATCTATACCGGCCAATATTCTGATATCAATGTTTATCGAAATTCAGTCAAAATGACATCAAATAGGTATGTATTATTTGTCAATTTTGATTGATACAAACGTTAATAATCATATTCGTATTTGATAATTATGGAAATGGTGGCCATTTCCATAATTATCGCTTGGTATCAGAACTTTATTTTATAGGTGTAGAAAAAGAAATGAATACATTTTACGTCTATATATAATAAAGTCTTAAAACATTATGTGTCTTTTACCCAAACATTAAAACTTGTATTTTTAAAACAATTATCATCCACTTTAAGTACTCTACCAGATGGAAAAGTGTATTACCTCTCTACAGCAATTTTTTTCCAATAGGTCATTTATCATCCACTTTAAGTACTCTACCAGATGGAAAAGTGTATTACCTCTCTACAGCAATTTTTTTCCAATAGGTCATTTATCATCCACTTTAAGTACTCTACCAGATGGAAAAGTGTATTACCTCTCTACAGCAATTTTTTTCCAGTAGGTCATTTATCATCCACTTTAAGTACTCTACCAGATGGAAAAGTGTATTACCTCTCTACAGCAATTTTTTTCCAATAGGTCATTTCCTATGTGATATGTAATCGACGAGGTCCATAGTCGAGTGGATAGTACACCGGTTTCAAGGTGTCGCCATCTCTGAGGTCCCGGGTTCGAATCCCGGTGGGGGCAGATGTTTGTGTGATGAATGCGAGCATTTGTACCTTAGTCATGGTTGTTGATATATATTTGTATAAAAAATATTTATATATGTATAATATATGTATGTCTGTCTGTTACCCTAGATCCAATAGCACAAGCCTTATAGAGCTTAGTTTGGGCTAGGCTAATTGGTGTAAATGTATCATATAAAAAAAAAAAGAATAATCTTGTCTAACTTAATAAATGGCATCGATTTTGCACATATATTTGGACTGTTCCTAATCTATCTGCTAAAGCTACGCTGACGCCTATTTTATTACTGGCATATAGGACTGGGTGTCATCGAGTATAGGAAGCTTTAATTTCGCATTTCACTACATTTACTAATGTTTTCAATCTTCAAGCCAAAGTTTAATGAGTGATTCATTCAACAAAGATTGCACAAAAAATATACCGCCGTAACTAGATTAATTTGGCATAGCCATTTCAATTATAAATTAAGTTAGATCTCGATGGTTAATAATACTAATTGTTTGGTGCGCGTGCTTTTAACTTGCACGAGCACAAAACAATTAGTCTGTTTTTCTCGGGTATATTTGCTGAAGATCACAGGAAGTCGCTGCATGGTACTCGCACCGGATCGGACGACATAAAGATTCTTGATCGGATCAAAAAATATTCAATACAAAAAAACGTCGCCGAAACAGCTTTGTAAAACTTAATTAATTACCAGTAGGACTGATGGGCGTGGGGAATAAAAGTCCTCGAGTGGTAAGCATATGCCGCGTAACGCAGTGTTGGTGGTCTCACATAGTGAAGGTACGATTTGGTAAAGATTGCAAGAAGGTGCTGGATGCTGACCGATCGGTGTGGAGATTCTTGGAGGAGCATTTTTGCTAGGAACGCATGGTATGCTGCAGTATCAAATGAAAAACACCATTCTTCCATGTCAGTCACTTAGGGCTGCGAATTTATTAAATCCTTCACATAAATTATTGATAGACTTAATACAGTTGTTAATAAGCAAGTACAGATTTTAAACCAAAAATCTAATCGATTTAGTTATTAATAAGATATGTCACACTCCGCGAATCGATGAATGATCAGTTTGTCAGATTATTTTCATCTCCGATCGAATTTCCACCCTATGACTACAAATCAAACCGCATTTTCACCATAATAGATCGGCAAAGACTGTTCAGTAAGCTTAACGATATCTTAAAATTGAACCTTATACGTACAACTTATAGTTTATAAAATGTTATCAATCGGGAATTTGATACAAATACGCTCAATTTGAAATTTGTTTCTCTATGCCTATTGGTATAAAGCTTGTAATTGTTCGCATCGAAGAGATCATGGAACTGTTAAAATCTGCCGAGAGGCAGCGTCGCGAAACGCCACCACGTTGCGATATAAAAGGAAGTTTTGTTTAAATTTCTTTAACACACACCAGTTGGTCGTAACCGCGCTCGGTTCCTTGGCGTCTTCAGCTACTGCACCATGTCTGCTCGATTTTTGGTGAGTAACTTATATGAGTTACTTACATGTTTATTAATTAGAGTATAAAAGTATCTAATCACAGCACATATTGTAAGACCCATCCAAATATAATATTTCTTTCAGGGTTATTTAAACGGAGTGTTATAGTCATGCTTCATACTTATATTGTTATTAGATTTAATAAGTTTAAAATTTAACTTTGTGGAATCAATTACCTTTTATGTTCAGTATTATAAATATTTGCTTTTAAGCTTATTGGCTTTCTACAAACAAAAGGTGCCATTCAGTAAGTACTGATGTTGCAAGTGTCGTGTCAAAATGAACACAAAAAAAGATACTCGATCTTTTTTTGTGTACATTTTGACGCAATAGTTGGTTCCGGTTGTGACTGTCAATTTGTTTTGATGGGAGATAGCGATTCTTACATTTATTATCATTAGAAAAAGATTTGTTAAATAACAAATACTTTAAAATTATCAGTTCACGAATTAATGACTTAAAAAGCATAGTTAATCAAAGAAATCTCTATTTGAACTAAATCCGCCGTTTTAAGAGCGAAGGTTCACTAGAAAAGAACAAAAGGAACCAAGTGAATGTCTTTTGACTATTATGTTAACAGGTGAATTTGAAAGTACATAATTCGGTTATATCACTAATGTAGTAGTTGCACCTAGTTTATCAAAAGACGAGGCTTTATTGTAGAAAGTTCTGATTATTGTAGGTACACTAACTACAGCAGTCAGAGCACACGTATTATTATTGTTTATCCGCTGGGGTAACTATATTTATGTTTTTGTCGTTGTTATGTAATTGCTCGCATGATAGCTTACTAATTGCAAAGCGAAATCAAAATTATCACGTAGCTCCTAATGCAACAGCGATGTTACACAAATTGGATGAGCTGCTTATTGATAAATTACTAATCATTAGCCGTGATGAATAAGTATTCTAGCATAAACGTAATAAGTTGTAGATGCTATCAATACTATGAAATGGTGTTCCATCAGCGTCTTTTTCAGTAAACAACTGTAAGAGTCAAGAATGATGATCAGATAAATAAAGCTTCTTTTAGAACTTTGAGAGGAATAAACAAGTATTAATAAAAGTAAACCAATCCGAAAATTAATAGATAAAAGTAAGGCTATCAAACAAACTACCATATTGCGAGAAAAAATGATGTACATTTTTTTTAAGGTTTTATGGTTTATTAAAAATATGGTGATTTCATTGTTTGAATTTTCATGACCCTAGTTATAAAAGCATGCATTATATTTATTTATCTTTTCAATGTTACAGTTGGCACTCGTCTGCATGGCGGAGCTGTCGACCCTGATCCTGGCCGGCGGTGGCGGCGGCGGCCACAAAAAAGTCATCATTCACGTCCCCCTCTTCGTCAAACATCACCACCACAAGCATACCATCGTGAAGCACGTCCACCACAAGAGTGGTGGCGGTGGCGATGACCACTATGAGGTTCTAGGCTACACATATGGAGAGCCGAAACCAGCCCCACACTTCGGAGGAGGTACAACAATTTCAGATCTCTCTCTGTATCTATGTTATTGTGTACACGTGACAGTAATCGTGAAAACGTGGACTTTTATTGAATTTGCTAAATATTGCATTATTTTCACATTACTAGTAGTTTATGGCTATCATAAGCATTCCTACTAAAAACATCATTACGAAATACTTAAAGTTATAAATATGAAGATTTTTTTATACATATATTGTATTTTGTATATTATAACTTTCGCCATTTGGTCATTCTCTTTTTTTTTTAATATTCGTTTCAATTGAAGCATGAAATGCTAATAAAATCTACTTGTCAACTGTCACATAAAAAGAACGTTTGGCATAAAGTTGTAGAAACTGTTTTTATTTAGACATTATTATCGCATATTATAAACATTTATATATTTTGAGGTTATATTAAAAGAAATTAGATTTTTTTCTGTACCTTCATTGCTGATAAAACAAAATGTTGTCATTATTAGAATGTCTCGTCTTACAACGAGCAAATTATGATTTCTCATCTTACAATTTATGTCTGTTAATTTAAATTAATACCTACTACTTATTTATTTTCTCATTGTATTTTTTAAGCTACAATGTGACAGCGGAATCACAAACAATTTAGTCTTATTCTTATGTTTGAAAGGTTTTCTTCTAAAATTTGTATAAAAATTGTTATCTCTGTCCCATACACTTATAAGTAGTCAAAATAATGTATATGAAATTTTATGATGTAACAAGATAGTAACAGTGCCAAATTGTTATAGGGTTGTCTGTTATTTTTTGTTCTCGAATTATTAATTGCCCCTTCAAAATGCTTAAGTATGGCAAGGAATATGAAACGTCTTCATCAACCTTATGTAACTGTTAGTTACAGGGTTTAAAAGAAATTCTGATAAAAAGCATACAAAGGGAATTAAAAATTTCGTCCCATTATCTTTATTGACCCAACAAACTTTGTGCTATACTTATGTATGTATGTTCAATTTCAAATACAAAGTTCAACATCATAATGTCCCTCAACATTTTATTGTTTATTCTTAATTCAGCTTTACGTAAAAGCCTTCTGAAAAGTAATAGATGAGCTATGAAATGGTACTCATTTTATTAAGGAATTAAATTAAATGGAATAATAATTCAATTTTTTGATTTAATTGATGAACGATGAATGATTTCAGTTCATCATTGAGCTCCACGGTTGAAAATATTACAAGTTCATATGGAGTGTTATACCTGTTTCCATCTTTCAGGTCACGGTTGGGGCGCCGCTGATTCTGGTCACGAAAACTACGGTGAGTCCCCCGTCAGCTTCGAAGGCAGTCACGGTGACTACGGCCTGTCGGCAGCCGGGGAAGAGTACGGATCAGAGCACGGAGGTTACCAATAAGCCGACAAATGTACAAAATAGTTTATATCCAGGATATCAACCAACTCATCGAGGAAGCTTTTGAAGTGTCTTTCACTCGAGAACTATTTGAGTGTGTTAGTTTAGTAAAGTTTTAGTTCAAACGGCGCTGTCCAATAGAGGATTCGTTGAAAATCAATTAAAGTATGTAAATATTTAAATGGTAACATTAACAATTTTTTCAATAATTCAAAAGCTTACAAATCTCGAAGCTTTGTGATTAATTAAGTTCTTAATATTCCTGTTAGTGTAATGTGTGAAAACGCAGCTAACAATGAGAAAGTACAATATTCCTAAAATCTAATTTTCGGATCAATCAATACGTGAAACGCTTTAAACGTACAGATAGGACTAAATGCATTTATAGACACAGTATGACCAAACGAAATTCTGTGAAAAACTACAAATAAATTTCTTTACTCGTTTACTAATAATAGATTCAACAAGCTAGATATACTCGTAGATTAAAATGAAATTTATGTGAAGTGTGATAAAATGCAGAATAAATGATTGTGATGTTCGCATGTAAATAGGCTCAACTACCTACCTGCATTTGTTTTAAGTAGTATAAGTGTGGTGTGTATCGGCTTATTTGGCCATTGTTGTTAATATTATACATATGTTACTATAAAGGGTTTGTTTTATTTAACATTTCACACTTGTTGACTTGCTGTTAATATATTAACTGATATAAAACAGTTTCATATATGTGTAAATTTATTTGTATCATTTTTATCTCAAAATAAATAAATTATAATCTTTAACAGTAATTCCTAAAGTTAGATAAACGTTTCAATTTTGAAAAAATTGTTTTTCAAGTATGCCATGAAAATTCTGTCACCGAAATTTCAAATGCAAAAATCGGTTTATGTGAGTACCAAGACTTACATAACTTTAATAGGAAAACTTTCAACCAACTTTTAGTGCCATAGTGAAAGCCAAAAAATGCATCATACAACATTTAAATCGTTGTAATATCCTAAAATATCCAAGTTTTTGAATTCCCTTATCGACCATTAAACCAGGCATCTTGCAGCACAATAAATAATTTTTTTTCTTAATATACAGCCATTTAGTCCCTATAAAAATGAACGATACTAAGCTAGAAGAAGATAGTCAGCTTTGATCTATATGTAACCAAAATGTCTTATATTATGTCTCGATATGTAACCAAAATAACCCATACCGACCGCCCCATGCGTATTCAATGGGAGTAAAATGAATCCTCTCATCACCTTGAGAGAGTAATTTATAAGACATCCGAACATTTTAGTGAACATCCGTGGTTTGATTTTCAAAAGTGTAAAGAAATTTTTCCTTACCGTTTGGATTGCTCCCACTGGATTAATTATAACATTGCCTTATACCACAAGAATGGCAAACATGCTTCTGAATAGTTCCACCTTGATATTACTAAGTTGCCAAAAAATGGCATGTCAAATATGCAACTAAATAAATTATGACGTTTCTTAACAGTCACATAAGATGTTAAATTGTAAATAACTAACAACTCTTGAAATGCACTGCTTGAACTCAGAACTCAAGCAGCACTGCTATGCAGCAACAATTGGAAGGTAGGCAAGTGATAGGTTGAATAAAATAGAAACGTTACCAAATCCAATGGAACTTTCAATCGAATTTACAATACAGAATGTAGCAAAGAATAATCCGAAAGAAATCTTATTGAATTAATGGAATACATTGCAAATTAAATATACTTATTAAACAAACAAAATGAAAAATATTGAATCTTTGTTTTATTCAAAGTTGAAACAGTAAGACTACAGATTCAGTGTAGATATTTCTCCAGCTAGTGAAATCTGTTATATCAAAAATGAATTCAATTATGCTTAGCTAATGACAAAAAGCAAACCGCAATGCGCTTTCTTCGCTAGCGTTTGAGTTCCCGCCGCGGGGCAATGGACTGTCCCTTTTTTTTGTGCTATTATTTCCGTCTACCTCGCGGAAGTCAGACGAATGAAATGCTGCTATTTCGTGTAGCGACTTCAGGACAGTAATCACCTTCCCTATACCAAAAATTACACTAGAAGGCAATAAAAATGTGCCGATTGAAACGTTTATCATTATGAAAGTTATAATATTCCCATGTAAAAAGGAATCCCTTACATGAATTTAAGTTAAATTGTGGGACATCCATCACTTCATTAATTCAACTAGCAAACTGGTCTGGCAGTCGCGAATGCTCAGAAACACATTACAATAAACAAAGTTTAACCATTTAACAATAGAAGGCTGGACTCTTCGATGAACGCGTACGAGAAACACAAACGAATACCGAATTACTTAGTAGTTTCCACATCCAGACCAGACAGTCTTCTTCACGGACGTGAAAAAGTTCGTAAGTGTCCATTTAAGGGTGTATTGTTGGTGGAGTTGATTGTACCTTCGGAAACTTCGGAGACTTCGGAGAAACTATAACAAAGGCAGCTATCGCAGGATCATTTCAGATATGACTAGACAGAGAGCCGAGCCAGAAAGGTGATGGTGAATGCTGATGAATCTAAAGCCAATACACAAGTGCAAGGCGCTACTTCTGGTTCCCCTCTATCCATCACTATAAAACTAGCACCTCTGAATATTACAGCCCATCCAATAACTTATATCCCCTTAAATATTAACGTACGTCCTTCTCGTACGTAATTTTTTTGGAAAATCTTGTTTATTTATAAAATGTTATTTAGCCTAGTTGCTTATCACGTATACGTGATAGGATATACACATAAATGTGTAAGAAACACTAGCAATAAAATTATTTCCGCAACACTTCGGAACATCACTTTTCCCCGATTTCTCTAGCCGTTCGATTTCCGTTTTTCATAGACACGTGTCGTGGGAAATATATTGAATGACAAAACAGCATTCGTGGTTTGATGATATTAAAGAAACGAAAGCCACGTCAGTCTAAAATTGATGTAGCAGATACATCACTCGTAATATATATAAATAATAGAATTATTTTAATTACCACACAATGAGATTAAATAATGTTAGCTAATTTATTAAGGTTATTTTATATTTCAATGTATCGATACACCCCACAAAATGGATAGGACATAATTGTCTCATGACGTTAGTCTCATCAAAGCCATAAATAATTTTTCGCCTCTTTCCTCCATTGGGATCTACAGATAGTTTTGCTACCTCTTAAATCCCACAGGATCCTTAGATAACTATTAATCTGAAGATTAAAACTTATCTGAGGATCCCGTTTGTCCCGAGGAACTGCATTACGGGAATCCACAAAATCAAATCAAAAATCAAAATAATATTTATTCAACATAGACCTTTACAGGCACTTATTGACGTCAACAAACAAAACAAAAAAAAAGCTTAAATAATAAAAAAAAAAAAAAACCTTATCCGTACGTACGAATAAGGAAAAAAAAAAGAAAAAATATATTGACTCGACACCTGTTCGGAAATTGGGAGAGCCTTCTCGAGAAGAACAGGCAAGAAACTCTGAAGGTCTATTTTTTATCTCCTCTTTTCAAAAATCTCCACAAAAATTCACTTAAGATTGATGGTATTATCTAGATTCCCATAACGCGGTTCCCATGGCATACCTCAATATTTTTTCGTTTCTCTAGGCTCCCGTGATGCCGCGCCTTTGGGTACCACAAACAAAATTTACGCCTCCTGCCTGCCATAGTATCCTCAGATCATTTTGCATTAATTAGTATATTCTTATTGCTATTGCGGTAAATAGAATATAGACTAAACTGTTTTTAATAGTCGTAGACATAATCTCATCAGTTGTTAGTAGTAGAAATCTGAATCAAAGGGTCAGCCTGGTAGTAAAATCTCATAATGAAATGCCCTTCTATTCCCATTACGTATATACAAAGCATGACTTTATTGTGAGTTGACTCGAGCTTTACCACAACCTGTGAAATCTATTTAGCGTTTGACCACAACCTGTATTGTACTTTTCTTGCCATGCGTGGTTCACTTATTACCACGCCTCAAAGAATCGAAAATGAGTCCACGGTTTATCATTTTTCCCTCAAAGAGCTTACGTGCCACAAATATCGAGCCGTTTTGCGTATCCAGCTTTTTTCAAATGATTCAAAATTGTATTGAAGTCAGTTTCAAGTTCTTTAGTTACATCGTAACAACAAATATGCAATTCGTGCTTCACATTTTCATGGACATTATCCATTTTTAATCGACTCATAAAAGAAGGTGGTTTAGAATTCTAATTTACGTCTTTTAAGTTACTGCACAATCTTCTTTTCTTTTTTTATTTGTTCTTTAGTTTAATTATTTTTTTATTTGTTAGATAATGCCCATATAAATTTTATCGAGATTTATTCTTCGTTTTTTGACAAAACAATTAAAACAAAATATATTAAAAAGTAATTATTTAAAGAAATCCGATTACAAACCTATTATAACCAGCTGTTCGAACATAAACTAAAAAAGTAGATATTATATTTCAATTACTTTAAAAGGAGCCTTTAAGGACAATCACCAATATTTTTACTAATATTATAATGTTAGCCAAGATTGATACTTTAATCTTTCCTTTGCAGCAAACTTCTAACGGTATGGAGCCGTGGTGCATGCAAAGGTGGGTAGCCTAAACTACGCGGGAAGTGGGACAACTTTTTTTTCTCGCCCATTTTCATTTCAAGAACTACTTCATGGGAAAGTCTACTAACGTACCTTCGAGCAGTTAGCAATAAATTACCTATGGAGGTATAGTTAGGTTTATGATAATTTAATACGAGTACTAGATCTATGGATGTTATTCTATACTGAACATAACACATTGCCGACTTTCTAACCCACGCCTTATGAATACTGAGGCCTTATGTCCTCTTAGTATCAAGCATATCTAATGTAATCAATCTAATCAGCAATCTAATAATAATTATCATGTCAAACTGAAACTGTTTTGAGGCAATTTAGTAAAAGTAAACATTTTTTGGGACTCAAAGAATGACAGGATTTACCGAGGTAAAATATCCCTTTCTTATGAAAAATTCTAGTAAAAAAAATCTAGTTTTTCAATATGAAATAACAATAACAGATCTTAAAATGTATATATTTTATTAATTTGAATAGGGTTTATACAAGTATACGAAAAGTTCAAAGTTTACCCAAATTATATAGATTTCTTAGAAATGCAATTATTAACCAGAGTCTTACCTGTTACTATTAAAATATTTTTATACTAGCAGAGCTGGCATTGTTGTGTTCCGGGTTGAATATCGTAACATTACATCACCTTATGGTAAAGGTTATCACTTAAGTTCTTGTGGGAGTTACAGATTTGATGCACATCTCACAAGCTAGCTACTTCTAATCAAAACTTATTTCCATTCTATAATTCGTAATTACTTACCTTCGTAAAGGCTTTACAAACCCCTGAATGGACAAAAGGAGATTTGTCTTTTGTGTCGTATAAAATAGCCTTTTGTAACCGTACACCGCATATTTTGAGAGAAAATGTAATACAACTCCATTTGGAGAAGAAAGAATAAATCAGTCAATCAAGAAGAAATAAATCTTTTAACAATTTGATTTAAAACTAATTTAAGAAACGTTCAATGATTTTATGAATAAATTAAGTATTTTTCTTGACTAAGCCTTAAAGGTAATTTTACGTACATAATGCTATGTATATACTCGTAATAGCCTTTTGCCGCCCGAGGAGAAACCTTCGTCGACCCAACCGCTATGATACATAGCCAAGTCTTCCAGTGTCATAGCGATACTTTTTCAGGCTCAGAGAGATTTTTTTATTTTCTGTTGAATTTTCGTGTTTGCGTTTTATTTACTTTAACTACTAAATTATGATACAGATGTCACATCATGACTTAACGTCTTATTTTTTGAGCTTGAATATGAACCTGTTAAATAGGTACTCAATATAAAAGTTCCTCTCATTGCTTCGGAAGTAAGGATATTATTTATTGGTTATAAAAAAATATCACACAAGTATAATAAGATATTAAACGAATTCAAACGTCAATGCATAGTCTTCTATTCTACATAACTGCTTGCTTAATTTTAATAAATGTATATATACTTTTAAATATATTTGCAAAAACCATTATTGTAACAGTTTTGTTAAAATATGCCCACCAAATTTGCTAATGGAACATTTAAAAATATGATACATTTTAACTATAGAACATTAATTGAAGCTATATTATAAATAAATTCGTAAAAATTTGAACTACAGGAAATAATTGGACAAGAGATGCGAGAAATGCCTTTTATTGTTTTGTTTATTAAATATTTAAGGATATATAATATATTTTATCTATCACAGTGTAAATCCAGCTTTACAACCGCAAACTGCGCGGTGCCGGTGGTCGGCCACTGCAGTTTCGAGTGCTCGGGTATATAAATTAAGTCTCTATTAGACTTACAAAGATTAATATTATGCATACATACACACATATACTAACTCCTTTTCCCATAGGGATAGATACAGTTTTCCAATATACTTCTTCATAGTAATTTCTCTATAATATATTTCCCGGCTATGCACGCCTTTCACTTACAGGTAGATATTTTCTATTTGATTAACGTAAGATCATCTAAGTCATCACTGACCAAACTATTTCATTTGAATTTACCCTATAAATTTCATTCGTATGTCGTCTTTCGTATATCCTTACTACGTGTCCAACTACTATCCAAGCATTCCATTCTCAATACTTGTAACTAGATCTTTCACTGTATTAATTCTTCTTTTATAAATAAGCTTAAGAATGAACATACTTTCATGTACCAGATGTGCCTTTTGTCTGCTCATCTTTATGATTACTTTACTTACCATTTTATATTATGACTAATTCAGAGCCATATTTATTGTTTCCTGAATTTATTCCTCCTTCGACTTAAGATTTTTATTATTGACTATAATTTGCGATCCCGCAAAATAATAATTATACATATTGTATAAGAAGGAAGCAAGAACAAAGCAAAATTAAGATATATGTTAAGTCTATAATTCTATTAGAGTTTCATTTTGTTGTCTTTTATTAATTTGGAAATGATGTTCAATTTACAGTACCGGAAAAAGACCAAAATCTACAGTGTTCGTACCAAATCAAAAACAGTAGTACAGTACTACTGTTTTCGATTTGAAGGGTAAGGATTTTGTAGGATCTATTATGGGATACTGTATCGTACATCGTATTTCACAAGTTGCCAATGTCCACTATTACAGTTCTTGTAGGTGTTGCATATTTACATGTTCTAGACGACTGTAATTACTTACTAGTGGACAATTCGTTTATTTGTCAATATATAGTAAAAACCCCCCCCTCAGCTCCGCTTGTCTACAACTTCTTCTATCTGCTACTAAATTAACTCTCGAATACCAATTTCAAAAATCTTCATAATGTCAATGTATTTAGGCGACAAAAATATACATTGATCAAGATTAGTAAAATTTTTGATATCTAGTCATGTAATAACATGCAAACAAAACGGGAATGCGTAATTTTAGCATAACAGATTGAAGATACTATTTTGAAATTAGATACTTAAATCTACCCAAAGAAACAACATACAAACATAACTAGTTAAATAAAAGTTTAGGATAAAAATGTACATTTGCAGAACATTAAGAACTCATTTTTAAAAAGGCATATTAAATTCTCATTACTATGGAATCTGGTTTTCACTAGAGGGCTTTGTCATTGTAATAATAGGATTATGTAAGTACCATAACTTTTACTGAAAACCACATTTAATATGTAATTCTTCAGCTAATATACATTTTGGGAATTTATTGGAAAATTTAATATCAGGTAGCTAGATGAAAAAGTAAAATGTTACAGTATTCAGATCTCAACATGTATGCACCATTGTATGTCAGTCTTTAATTTTGTGTCACCTATTATAGTACCTACAAAAACATTGCGTAATAACTAATTTGGACCACAGTTTTTATCATACCTCAGTTACGTCGCCTTCGTCGTGATAGTGGTTTATTTTTGATAGCAAGAGCAGTTTCGGATCTAGGCTGTGACTAATTGACAGTCGGTTGTCATTTTGTTTTAAGGGAAATAGATTTTATCTGTGACGTAATACGAAAAGCAACATACCTCTGATTCAATCATTATAGTGGTGTCTCTGGAGCTAGTGAAAGTATCATACTTATTGAATTATATCGGGCACATTGCGCTGCACTAACGCAAATTACGCAAATGGTGGTAATCATTGGAATCATAGCGGTTATAAACAGGAAAACAATTTATTTAATTTAAAAACACAAAACAATGCTATAAATGCAACAAATTCGTTACCTTTATGTTGTACTTAATATAAGTCTTATAAATGGTATAGAATTAGTCAAGGATCATATATCTAAAAAATATAAATTAATTATAATTAAATATTAAATTAATACACTAACGTTTCTACGTTTCCAGTTTTAACAGTTTGTTGTATCCCAGCAGTTCTGCTGAATGTCACAGGCGTGTCATCGTTATCGTGATTAGTTTCTGATAAAAGTGATGTCCCTGTTGCCCCCACGTATGAGGTCGCAGGAACGTCAGTGTCACCAGCAGTAAATGTAACGTGATCCAGGGGTTGTACCGAAGGTTGAATATTTTCATTAAATTCAGGCGCTGAGGAAGAAAATGGCGCTACCTGATCAGTTCCAGTAAAAAATTCAATATCGTCTACTGAGTTCACAATATCAGCAGTTGGCTGTAAATTAGTTTCAAATGGATCGTGAGCTTGTATGCCTACTACACCAGGCATTTGTGGTGTAGGCTCGCCAAAAGCATCTTGTGAAATTGGTGCAATACCTCTGACGAAACCTACTGTTGCTGGATACGATTGCTGGAGGTTATTGACAACATGAAAATTATCTTCATTTTCTTCACCGGCTTCGGTAACTTCATAGCCTTGCGTAGCTACCGAATTTCCTGGAACCACTGGTATTACGCCAGGTAAAGAATCGTATACATTTATTTGCTTTACAGTATGTGATATACCATGAACTTTCGGGGTCTGCTGAACTGTGTTTCCGGAATACGATGGAGCTATAGGACTGAATGAATCAAAATGTTCAAATCCGTCACTCGAAAGTGCTTCGTAATTATATGACGGAGACGGTGGACTGTACTGTGGTATAGAATTGTGTTGTACGGGACCACTTTGATGAGCTCCATATGCGTGACCAGTATGAAATCCAGGGTATCCATGAGTGCCGTGATATCCGTGATGGTCGTCATTACTATGGTGATGATGGCCATGATCATGGTGATTGTGATGGTCTCCAGTATGCTTCTGGTGATTTCCTTTTGAAATCGTTTTAATTTTTGTATGTAATTTCTTATGATGCTTGTGATAGTGATGGCCATATGGTATAATTGGCTTGTGATGGTGATGATGATGATGGTGATGATGCTCTTTCTTTGGTTTATGATGATGATGATGTATAGTTATCACTTTTGTATGGTGGCTGTGATGAATAAACTCAGGTATATGCAGTCTGAGGTGGTCACTGAAAAGAAATATTAAATATATTTAATTTGGGTACTACGATTGAGTTTTATAATACATTAATTAAATAAATGACATTATAAGACACATCAATCTCACGGAATCACCACAAATAAAATCGCTATAGCTGTAAAAAGTTAAAGATCAAATATAACTTTATCAGTATCCATAATTTTATATTTTAGATAATATTAATCCTATGTACCTTATTAATGTTTTCAATAATAATTACATCGCACAAGCCATTCTGCAATTTGATGACCATTAGTAATTTTGAGTCTTTAATACATTATATCAAGACGGGAATATGTATATATAGTATGAATGTATGTAATCTTAAATAGAATTGAGAATTTGTAAGAAATGATTCATATAAATATTTAATTCAAAATTTTTGACATTTTAAAGGCAATGTTATATATTTAACGAAAATTCCCGCATCATCACAAAGAAGACGTATATTGTCGCGAAAGCATTACTGTATTTACATCATATAAATACTTAAAAAATCTTACTGGTGGCTTTCTCCATGAGCTCCGGTGTTTCCATCTTCAACAAAGAACAACACCAGCACAGTCAAGTATTTTATAAAATCCATGTTTGTATGTTTAGTCTGTACACAAAGTCACTTCACTACTAAAGTCCGTTGAAAGTATTAATCGAACTTGACAACTTCAAGCAGCATGAACTCAGCATCACATCTTGGTAACACCAACAATCAATTGTTATCTACGCCTGTCAGCTGCTATTTAATACACTGAATCAGGCATCACTGGAGCGGGCACCGCAGCACCGCTCTGCACCGGATTGAATAGCAAGACATCGTGAGATGACCATTTATCCAATTTCACTTAAATAAACCCGTAATATCAGCAAAAAGACAACAAACTACGTCGAAGCGTATCAAGAAAAAGCCAGATGTCAACCTAATTGCTATCGACATAAGGATCTGGTTACGAGGTGTTGAGTTTGACACTACTGAAATTATTTCGCTGCCATTCCATTCCAAACAGTCGGTCATTGCAGGGTTTGTGCCGCTCGGGATTGCATTCGCAATCTGCTGTTCATTGTCGACGGACTGTCTTTTGTTTTTTTTTTGTGGATATATTTAAAGTAAGCGCAATCATCTTATTATTCTTCATAAAGCTATAGTGAAATTTAGTATTTCTAGTGATTAATGTGTGTCCCGATATTTTACTGAGTACGATCTATTCTTAATCCATTGACCATGACCTCTACATATGGATCATGAAACGAACCCTAGTGAAATACGGAAATTGTTTTTTTTTGTCCTAATCGTTTTATTCAATCACGCTTCAAGTGTTTAGGGATCTCAGGCTTGATTGTAATTATTTGCTTTTAGATTTATGACTGGCACACGGAACGTTTTCGATAATCAAAGTCAATAAAAAACCTTTGAGGTACTGCTTTGTTTATAGGAATATAGGTTGTATGTGCCTAAGAAGACGGGCTACGAAAAAGGTTAGTGGGACAGCACTTGTCGATAGACAACGGCGTCTAATAAATAAAGCCCGTAGGCGTCAGAATGCGACCGTAAATATTTTAAAGTGTAAACGTGGCCCATTAAAATTTAATTATCCGTTCCATTCCGATTTATTGATTTCCCTCGGGAAACATTCTTTTGAATACTTAACTATACCTATTATTTATGTCGAACGGATATCTCATTGGCCGGAATATATTATTGCCTTCAAACACTTGTGTTGGTTTAAGAAAGTTCCCTTAGCTCCATAGCTTTCCTGTGTAACAAATACCTTACATAGTGCAGTTATAATAAAATAATTAAAAATAATAAATTTCGCCGAGCAAACTGAAGATGATATGCTTATAACATCGCTTGGCGTATATTTTCAAAATGTATAATAAATAGTTAAGAAGAAGAATGGAAAAGAAGAGGAATTGGTAATAAATGAAACAAAATGTTCCATATTAATAAAGTAATATTTCAAAAATGTATCAAAATAACACATACTTTTAGAAATCTTAAAAGATTAATAAACTGACCAACTAAATAATACATGAAATAAAACTTATATTATTATTCTGGAAACAATGAAACATAAACAAGCAACGTGCATCTGACGTGCGCTTGTCGTCATAGCTGTAACATTAATCAAATTTTATAATTTGTCATTAAATTATAAAATTTGATTAATGTTACAGCTTGATTAATGTTACATAACTTTAATATGAAATAATAAACGAAATAGTATGAATTCTTAATATAACTTTTTGAAAACCTCACCTTTAAAGTTTAATAAATAAATCACAACAACATTAGGCTAATTAATATTCATATTGTTATGAGTTTTTAAAATAAATAATAACTAAAATAATAATTAAAAGTTAAAATCTACATTTAAAAATAATTAAAGCTATATAAATAAAAGTATACATAAGTACAATTAGTACATTTGGTTTTGGGTTTGACTTAAATTTTACAATTTAATGAAGGTATTTCATTTCCAAAATTACACTTGACACGTGTATTTCTTCAAAAATATACAGTCATCTTAAAAGAAAATAAACCGACGTTTATACCTTGCAGTTTAAAATCACTATTGAGACTATTGTCTAAATTATTTATAACAACTAATAACCTATGTATTAAGTGTAGAACTCTAACTTATATAGATATACAAATTAATAATATTAATCGGACTTAGATCACGGGTTTTTCAGTATTCACTATGATAGACTCCAAATACATAATGAAATAACTTATTCTTGATGAATAATACATTAATATAAGTAATAGATTAGCACAATAATAATACATCTTTTATTTATTGTCTGGAATCAACTATATACTTGTAAAAGCCAATCAGAATTTTGACTTTATGGACATAAAATGTTACTCTACGTTAGAAAAAGCACTAATGTTACTCTAAGTTACAATAAATTTACTCTTAATTTGTACAATACTTAACATTAGTTGTAGGCATTAGACATTTGAACACATTTAAAGTTTAAGGCCTGCGTAGTTAAAATATTTTTTCTAACAAATATTGCGACTTATTCAACAACAATATGGCTTAATAATGCTAATTATAATTTTCCCATATCGATCTGAAACAAAAACTTAAGTTAGTATGAGAAATTATTATACATTTTTTTATAATTATCGTCAAGAAATTCTCTAACGATCTGTTTATATTTATTTACATAGAAAGTCGTGTGAAATTCTATTTACAAATACCCAAGTAACTCCACATTTAAACTGAAGATTTACCGGAATATAACGTAAAAGTGTTGATAGGTAACAACTAAAAAAATGTTTAAAGGTAAAACAAAAGGTCGTTTTTGATTAAAATTTGACTACGTTAAAACAATCTCTGAGGATGATATAGTTCAAGTATTAGTTAATATTTCTTTAGTTTTTACAAAGGTAACAAATACGAAATTTATATTTTGAAATTAGGAAAAGTACTTACTATAATTCCTAATTTTTTTCAGATACATACTAATAGTTCTTAAAATTTACTAATGTTCTATCTAATAATCTAAACTGGACACGCGTTTGAAATATTTTTAAAAGTTAAATGAGTTAGGTTAGGTTGAGAGGGGTAAATATTAATAATAATGGTTTTTGTAGTATAGAATTTCCCTTTTGTATGGATATTTCAGACAATTTTGCTTATTCTGTACTAACGTTTTGTTTATTTAATTAATAGCCAAGACGTTAAGCTAAGCAATAATAATAAGAAGCAATATATTAAATAACCATAAAGCTATTGTCTATGATGTACAAAATTATGACGAGAAAAACAACAGGCTTAATACATATTTTTAATTAATAATAACCTAATTCTGCGAGTAAATTGTTACCAAAACTTCTAAAGAAAGTAATATAAAAATAAATATTTCTTATGGTGCCTAAATTTAAAAAGGATAAAATAAAAAAACCGAGTAAATGCCAGTGTTATACACCGAATATTTTGTTAGCATTTATGCGCGGGATCCCGAGGCTGGACTCTAATTCAGCCTGAATCGAATATTTTTTTTATAGGATAGGGCAGCAAACGAGCAAACGGATCACCTGATGGTAAGCGATTTATTTTATTTGCGTGTTTATTTATCATTTTTAAATAAACTATAAAGTCACAAATACAATCCAGACTTTGCTTACCTAAGTCCGTCGAAAAACCGGCAAGAGGTGTCGGTTTGGCAGTGGTGGTATCTCGCGTGGTATGTCCGGCAGGTCTAGAGGGACGTCGATGGGTACATCTGGTAAGAAATCTGGAATTCCAATGCCGGGCACGGGTTGGCTGTGCCCAGTGTTGGGCTCATCGTGCAGATGCATGTGGTGGAAATGCTCGTGCTCCTCACCCGGCAGCCCATGATCGATGTGGCCGTCGTGGTGCGTGTGGTGATGGTGTATTGTCTTATACACCGTGTGCGTGTGCTTGATCCGTTTCACCTTGTAAGGCACGTGTATCACAACCTTCTTCGTCCGGCTAAAATCGAAAAACTAGTATTAATTTTGTTTAATATAAAGAAAGATATAGTTAATTTATACCTCAGTATTAGATACCATACTAGTATTAATTTAAACATGTTTTTTTTTATAATAATAAATAAAAAAGAAACTACAAGAAATAATTTCCGGCAACGGTCTTTAGGATAGAAAGGTCCCCAAGTGGCAAGTATATGCCTGGAAACGCAGCGTTGGAAAGTACGTGAGCCGACAAATTGGTGAAGATTTCAAGAAGATGCTGGATGCTGGCAGCGCATAGCCTATCGGTGTGAAAGACCTTGGGAATGGTCTAAGTTACGCAGTGAATTTTTCAGAATGAGATAATTTATTTACGATATACATCAGTCTTAAATATGGAACTAACTGTTCAATATTCTACACAGTTCAACAATAGTATAAATTCAGTTGTAAAAACATTATTTACGAAAATGTCGTACATAGTAAATATAAGGTAATATATTTTGAAACTAAGATAATATTTGAAATATTGAAGTAATGGTCCAATGTGAAGGCTAAACGGTTCGTTCATGGTAGTAAATGTTAAATAAGTGGCGAGCGCTCTTCCGCCAGAGGGCTGTGTTTAGGGGTTTCCTACCTGATGCGCCGCTGCGCGTGAGTGCGTCGGTGTCCGCGCGGTTTCCGTTGCGAGGGCCCGCCGATACGATTAGTCTCCAATTTAGACGTAAATGATATATCATTATTGTATTACGGTATTTTGATAGCTTGCATTTTAAATGTAGTCTATTCTATTCTGAAGAGGGAGCGCATCGCATTGGTACACCGTATTACAGATAGTACCAACATTCGGGAGACCGTACCTTCGTTAAGTTATAATTAGAGATCGGATAATCGGATCATCATATTTACCTAAAGTTAGTTTAAGACAAAGTATGGAAACGCTTTTTATTGTTTTGTTAAATACAATTTTTCACCATTTCTGTTTTTTTATTCAATTATTTAATTGATTATTGTTTTAGTCAAACTAGCTCACTACTTTCGTATAACACTCTTCATGTAATAAATCGTACATTCATAAATCGCACGGGGAACTGAAACTAAACTTCATGTAAATACGTATGCATAGTTGTATAAATGAACCCGGAGTCTCGGTCTTTTGAAAATAAATACCACGTGCTAATTTAGTAATTTTCAAACAATATCACTACGTTAAATTTGCAGTCCCGTATTTTCCCGGGATTTTTATTTAACAAAATGTATTTTAAAAAGCCGCTTCCATAATTTGTGAGCCAAAAAATAACTTTAGGTAAATATGCATCCGATTATCCGATCTCTAGTTATAATCTCTTCGCCATCAAAAGGGGATTAACACTACAATCACTTTGCAAAAATAATAATAAAAATAAAAATACTATTACATAAACATTATTGTATATTTATTATAAATGTTTAATTCATTGGCTGATGTATAGAAATAATTATATCCAACGTTCAAAAACACATGTAATTGTAATAAATACTTTTCATATAGCTTACCTTTCTGATAAAACCATCAAGAGAAGGAAAACTGCGCCAAACAGGAGCTAGAAATCGTAATACATGAGTTTTAGTTTATGAAATGAAAATTTATATTTATATTTGATTTGATACAATTTAGGTAACATTAAAATGCGGCGAACTACATATCGCCTAGACATAACGTGGATATAAGAATGTAAGAATGTGCGTGAGCTGTCGACATTGTAACATTGCAAAATTCCAAAACTGACCTATACTAATATTATAAAGAAGTAAAGTTTGTGTGTTTGTATATTTGTTTAATTGTAAGGGGTGATCTCGGGATCGACTCAAGCGATTTTAAAAATTCTATCGCCAATAGAAAGCCACATTATAGCTGGGTGTCATAGGTTATGTAAAAAATCGAAATATTTAAAGGCATTTACGTGATAGTCCGTTTTGCAAAGTGAATCGGAGAAAAAACGGTCGATTGTAAGCTTCGGGGATTATTAATATTATGTCCAACGAAGTGGGCACGAGTCAGCTAATATAATAATAATATGATGTATAATAATAACAGTTTTTATTAGGTTAGTTTTCTTCTTAATTTCTTTGTCTTAGTTTTTCTAATATTTTAAGAGTTATTCTGTTATTCCTGAAGGAGACAAAACTAACAAATAGTTGATCATTTAATGGACTCATCCGTTGTTCATATATATATTATATATAAATGGTATGAATAACATAACTTTGTTTTATGTATTTAAAATATATCATAACTCATATAGTATATACGATACATACTCATACATACATATGTATGTATGAGTATGTATCGTATATACTACACAATTTTGATAGTTATCAGGTTAAATGTTAATTTTGTACCAATACTAAATATATACAAGGAACTTTACATTAGCTTTTGTATTATCTCCTATTGGGCGTTAATACGGAAATATACACTATGTATAATAACGAATGTTCCTGCATTCAATTTTTTTATTTACAAAACATTCTTTCTATGCATATTTTATGACGTGAGCATACAGTGACGTTTTGTTATATACTGCATCGTACTGTTAAATCGAGAACACATAACTTTTTTACCTTTTAACTTTTACATATATTTAAATAATTATTATGTTAATATAGTATGTTAAATATCCAAGACGACAATAAAAATATAAGCATATTATGAAATTTTAAGCCTTTCTCGCATTATTTGTAAAGTTACAAAATTAAGCATCGGCTCAAAGCTCCCGACATTGGCCTTTATCTCGGGAGCTCCGCAGTTCGCAACTATTAAGTACTATAGTAATTTACGATTCAAAAATGTGATATGTAAAGTTATGGAGAGATCCTATAGTGGCAGAATCGTTGTAAGGCAATCTGTAATCTCTTAATTCAATAAAGAAGGCTCTAGCGAAATATTTGCAAGAGTATTTAAAAGATTTCAAATGAGACTGTTTGTCTTTATATAAAGTATGTCTAAATTTTACGCCTGTAATATCAATATTTAGATGTTGTATTCAATTTACTACTTTTACACGTAACCGTTTTGTTCTGTAAGCAAAGTAAATACAATTAATTACACTATTCTTCAACTACAGAAAAAAAATATGACTCACAATACTTTTAAGTTTTTATCACAGCTTGACAGAATTTTGTAAAAAAGCAGGTATCACACCTGATATTAAGTAGTTACAGTCGCCTATAACATATACGACTCTTGTCGGCAATAGATATGTACCCTAAAGGTTTTGATTCCCTTCAAAGTGTCAAAATATTTAAATATATAAAAAGGCCGTATTTGTACATCTGAATATTTTAATTAATTTCAATTTTATTCATCTCCGCGCTTCGAAGAGAAAATTGTGAAGGACGGAAAACGAAGTAATTCTATGAGGATACCGTTTCTTTTCTGATATAGAACCCTAAAAATAAAATCATTATTTTAATGTTCCGGTATCTGATACGAAGCTTAAAATTTTATCACTATATATAAAATATTTGGAATATTTTTATAATCTCATGTCTAGTTTCAGGGACGAGAAAGTATTTGTTTTTATTTCGAGTCGTCTAACATTCTCTAATCTCATTGTACACATAAGAGCACTTGCTAGTAACAATAAGTAGAGCAGCTTTCAAGCTTCATTATTACGTAACATAATTATTGTCTTCACTTGTATTATATATTTGTCACAAAAGAACCAGTAGAAAATCGAATAGCTCTTAAAATTACACAACCTAATGGTAAATCTCAATTAAAGATAGGTTGGCTGATCTAATGATAGAAATCGTATATATTATAAGAAGTGTTATACCACGTAATTCATTGATAAATTTCAAATTAAATCAGAAATTACTAAAATTAATTATCTTTATTTCCTGAGTAGTTTAGAAGAAACTATAAAAGTAGATCTGTATTATAAATTTTGCATTTTTAATCGACAGGTTGATGTCGGTTTCTGATTGATATTTTTTTAATAATCCTTAACTCATGCATTATAATGTGATAAGTACTGAAGGGAATTTCAAAAATAATGTATAGAGATATTTGAAAAGTTTTATAGAGGTATTTTAATAATATATACAATACCTTAAATACAATCTAGTTTCAAAGATTACTATTACCAACATCGATTAATTAATTGAAGCCAATAATAAACTTACCACACTTCGACAATCCATAATCGTTTGTTAACAAAGGTAATTAACTAACTACAATGTTGTGAAATTCACAGCCGAACATATGTAAACTGTATGCAAAAAGCGCTGGAAAAGCGTGCGAAACAACTAGCGATGCGCGTGCGCCTATGAAGGAAAATACACTTTTCCGAACATATACAACACACCTGAGTAATAACGGACTTGTAATGAAAGCCAATAACTCTGCAATACTTATATATGGCACACACATGCGCGAATATCCAGGCCTGATAAAAACGAATGCATCTCCCGTCCCCCTTTAACCAGACTGCATAGCGTAAATGCATCTCTTTTGTACACAAGGAGGGGCTGGATTTTTCTAGATCTATCAAGACTACTTTTATGCACCCGGAAATTTTAATATTCAGAAGAATTGATACGTTGATGAATTTACATCATGAAGTCGACTTCAACTAATCCTATCCCAAAGCAATCAACATATTCTCTTTCAATCTCTTTTATTTTTTAAAACTTCAACGACAGAAGCATATCTTTACAAAACCTTCCTTTTAACCAACATTTATTTAAATATTTTCTTATAATTTTCTGTTTGAATAATTATAAAAGTTTTAAACAACACTAAAAATTTAATTATACAAAAAACATACTTTACAGTGTTATTATTAAAAATACTCGTATGTCATGGCATTTCTCTGACATTCCATATTAATAACATTAAATATTAGTATAGTTAAGTATTAACTATCGCTAAAATATTAGAAACAATTTTTTTTCTCTTAATTAATTCGAATTCTTGCACTAATGCAACTCATTTGTGTAGTAGCCAGCATTTCTTCGCATATAGTGTAGTATTCGTAGTACCAAGCATTAATTTGCTTGTAGCGTAGTATTCGTGGTTCCAAGCATTCCTTCTTTTTTATATTGTAAGGAAATATACAGGTAACTATACCTGTAAAGAAGACTAGTTCAAACGTCACTTAAGTTTTGAAACCATTTATCATATATCGAGGGGAGTCAAAAATGCACGCATGTTTGACTCCTCTCGTCTTGTATATGTCCATGGGCGGCAGTAATCGATCACCATGTAATCCCCCAACCATTAAAAAATAATTTTGTAATATGCTAGGAATGTATTTGGACAATTAGTGAGCAATTGTGACAAAAAAATATACATTCATAGTATTTTACGAATTTATGGTTTATTATCCTCTCAAGAAACTCACCATTTTGAAGTTTCGGTATAGAACTTATCTACATGCAACTTATGACCCCGATCTTCATAAATCATGATTACACAATAATTATGAGCCTGACATGCTATTATGATATAAATGCCCGTTTTTGATAAATAAGTGTACGTTTAGATTTCTGTTTTTCTTTTTCTTATTGTTTCAATATAATAAGAAAATAATAAGAAAAACTCGACAAACGTATCGCAATTCCAAAACAGATTTTAGATCAGTACCTACATTTTGTAATACTGACGAGTCCAAAAACGGTTCCATTGTTTAAAAGTTCATAACTTGCAAACTAATTGACGGTGCTGTCTTATTTTTGGTAGTGTAATAGTTTGTAGTGCCGCCAATTGGCACATAACAGCTTTATTGCGTTGGTTTTGTTTGGTCAGAAGACAGTCGCCAGATAGTCAGTCATTTGCTGTTAGTTGAACCTACTATTTGAGTAAGATGCAAGGCTTATATTCGATGAAAGGAAGTCAGTCAGTATTTGAAATATAAGTACGAAAATATTAATGAAGTTCGGCAATGGCGAAATGAGTATCAAACAAAGCTACCGACATATATAACGATACGTCGCATTTGAGACAAATCTGAAGCCGAAGACTATGATTCACGATCTCCAGACGACAAGCGACATCGTTTATTAACAAAATTCACGCACGTTGGATGACATTCGACAATCCATCGTACATTCATGTGCAAATATCCAACTGAACAAATTGCAGTCTAACTGAACTGTTCGGCGGCGTAGTTTGTGTGTGGATGTTAAATAATTATCAATATTTCGAACACCTACAGTGATATCTTTAAGTTGGAATTTAACAAAATAGAGACAACTCCATCAATTAATTTACATGTTATGAACTTTTAAAGAGTGGATACATTTTTTTGAACCGCTCTGTAACTTCTTGTCCTAGCTTGTCTAATACATATTTGAACAGTAATTTTGCTATTTATGGCTGAGTTATGGGTGATGGGATGAAACATGATATCATAATAGATGATCATATATTAAAATTATTTAATTATAATTTGAATGTGTTATTGTTCTTGTAACTTTTCCACTTTACAAATGACAACCTGATCGTGTGCATTCCGCAGGTGAAAATTATTTGAGATCACTTAAAATTTATACGTTCACTTTAAATTAATATTATAAATTTAATTTCATTATAATATATGGTGGAATTTCATATGTACATTTATCCGACGCTCCTACGGTGAAGGAAAACATCGTGAGGAAACCTGCGTACATCTGCGAAGCGATTCAAAGGTGTACGTAGTCAACCAACCCGCACTGGGCCAACGTGGTTGACTAAGGCGTAATCGCCCTAACCTAGTTAGGGTAGGCTCGAGCCCCTCGTGGAGACGACATATGAGCTGTGATGATATGGTGGCAATAATATATGTACCGTTTTTTATTGTTTATAAAGATGTATTGCTGTCCTAGAAAAGGTGATTATATTCGTACATAGGTAGTTTCAATAGAATAACATGTATTGGATTAACACATCTAATCTTTAAATCAAGTGTCTAACCATTATCTATAGTAACTGTCATCTTTCTTGTACATTTGTTGTCCTAAATTTTAGGACAATAAATGTACCTAAAACATGAATGTAAAAAGTCTATATGTCGCTGTTACTTTTTTGTTTCATACTGGCGATATTGTGTAGTGACATATGTTTCCACATGAGAAGATGATTTGAATCATTACGGAGCCCGCGTAGAGATGTTAGTTTGTAGTATACCTTTTTAATTCATATTTTACATTGTTTCTTATTAATAAATTATTAATAATTGATTAATATTAAATAATTTAGGCAACGTATGCCTCTCTTAATTGACTGTTAGTACTTTCACAGGAGAAAAAGAAACGACATGTCTTCTGGCTTCCATAAGGATTTCCACACCGATCAGTTTTGTACCACTAGCATCCAGCGCCTTTCGCGGTCGGTCTACCTTTTTTTTTTTGTTCCCCTGAGGAAGCCGGCGGTTATGTGGAGCTCTCCTCCCCAGAAGGGGGAGGCCTACCCACTAAAAACCTCAGGGATGGCCTTCCTCAGGCAATGTAGGGAGCCCCCGGGAACACCAAGCCACTTCCGGGAACCCCCAGCCTCCGCTCCCCCGCCGATACAGGGGAGCCCTCCTCGGGGAAGGCTACGCTACCTCCCCCGGTCTCCTCCATCGACGACGCCCCCCGGCCACGGAAGGGGCTTCGCGGTCGGTCTACCTAGTTGCAGGTTTACTAATTTCCCGGCATATGCTTACCATTGGAGAACCATTCTTTTTATATAATAGGAATAAATTGTCATTTCCGCACAAAATTATAAATGAATCGATTATTTTTTCGCAATAATCCAATCTTCGTTTTTACAATATTTTCACTGACATCTCAAGAGCTACGCAAGAAGGGCGAGTATTTGCACTAGGGAATTCGCTATGGATACAACGATTAGACTGCGATTAGTGGCAAAACTATTCATTGCAGTAACATGAATCCAATCACCTTTGACTGTGACGCTACGTAACCCAGTGACATTAGCGTAATATAATGACGAAATCTATGAAATTGACCCGTTTCATCTAAATTCGTGATCGGCCACCAACGCAAGAAATACTCAATTTACGGTTATTTTATCTTGTAATGTCTTTTTTATACAAGTAACAATAAAACCTTTAACATACAACTTACACAAATGTGATAAAGTTATTACATTTGTGAATACTCAATTTTACTCAATAGTTGTATCTATTGTTTAGTATTGAGTAAGATCAAAAATAAATAAAAAAATGTATATATCAGGAATTAAAGCGTCATAAATGGACTATATTTTGTTATCATTAAATTGTGTATATATTAATTTATATTAATAGATACACATTTTTTTGTAATACAATGTAATTCATTAATATTAATGTAATTCGTTTTTTTAATATACATATGTTGAGATGCAAGCAGACTACCCACATTATTGTAAGTCGTTATAGTCACCTAAATTCGCCATTTGCAGTAAATCTGCAACTCTAACAAAAACTACGTACTACGTACGTACGTACGTGGTCGACATGTAACATAGAATATAAAATCACAGTACCCACTACTTTTGCATTTGCTTGTTATATTCGAATGACATTTTTTTGTCAATTTTTTGACATTTATTCAATAACCAAATTTCCTTACCTTACGAAACTTTAGATAAACTGACGATACCCAGTAATTTCGCTGCCTTACTTTATTTTTGATACAGCAATGATAAACTATTATGGCTCGTCCATTGTCGTTGACTATTTTGTTATACCATTATGGTGGATATAAAAGCTTATGGGCCTTAAGACTTTACGTAGAACTCCTGCAACACCAGGGTATCACAAACGGTTTGCTGACACTTTAAGAGCCTATTTACGAAAGATATCTGTTAATCGATTTGCTGCTTCTTCTTTCTTGATATTGGAAGTAGTCCATTTTTAAGGTTGTAACTAAACGGTGGACTAAACTTGAGGCCTTTAATATAAACTTACCCTGTACCTATCACTAATTAAAAAAATATATACGTAGCTGGATAGATAATCCCTCTATATTAAACTCAATACCTTTAATTTATATAAATATATTTAAATATGCTGTGAACGTTTCTGTAACGATTATTACGCACGTGTTTGCTTGATATTGACCGTGAATACTGACCAATGAGTACTAACATTAATATTTCAACGAAACATTATGTTATACCAATCTCAACGTCATATATTCCGATTGATTGAATGCTTATTGAACGCTTATTGTTATATGAACGTTTTAGTAAAAGATTTGACTTTCAAGTCGAATAGACAGATTTTATGTGTGTTGGGGGTGTACTATAACTTGTTGTTTGCCGAAGAATCGACAACATGCAGATAGTCTATTAGACTAATATACGGGTGTCTGTCAAATTCACAGTAAATTTGCAACTCTAACAAAAACTACGTACTACGTACGTGCGTACGTGGTCGACATGTAACATAGAATATAAAATCACAGTACCCACTACTTTTGCATTTGCTTGTTATATTCGAATGACATTTTTTGACAATTTTTGACATTTATTCAATAACCAAATTTCCTTACCTTACGAAACTTTAGATAAACTGACGATACCCAGTAATTTCGCTGCCTTACTTTATTTTTGATACAGCAATGATAAACTATTATGCTCGTCCATTGTCGTTGACTATTTTGTTATACCATTATGGTGGATATAAAAGCTTATGGGCCTTAAGACTTTACGGAGAACTCCTGCAACACCAGGGTATCACAAACGGTTTGCTGACACTTTAAGAGCCTATTTACGAAAGATATCTGTTAATCGATTTGCTGCTTCTCTTTCTTGATACTGGAAGTAGTCCATTTTTAAGGTTGTAACTTAAACGGTGGACTAAAACTTGAGGCCTTTTTAATATAAACTTACCCTGGTACCTATCACTAATTAAAAAAATATATACGTAGCCGGATAGATAATCCCTCTATATTAAACTCAATACCTTTAATTTATATAAATATATTTAAATATGCTGTGAACGTTTCTGTAACGATTATTACGCACGTGTTTGCTTGATATTGACCGTGAATACTGACCAATGAGTACTAACATTAATATTTCAACGAAACATTATGTTATACCAATCTCAACGTCATATATTCCGATTGATTGAATGCTTATTGAACGCTTATTGTTATATGAACGTTTTAGTAAAGATTTGACTTTCAAGTCGAATAGACAGATTTTATGTGTGTTCGGGGTGTACTATAACTTGTTGTTTGCCGAAGAATCGACAACATGCAGATAGTCTATTAGACTAATATACGGGTGTCTGTCAAATTCACAGTAAATTTGCAACCCCACAAGAACCACAGTATATGGGTCTATAGTGCCGCTAGGAAAAGCAGCTAGACAACCCTAGATTCTGTTACCACGTTGACTAGCCATATTTGATAGGATTCCATAAGAACCGCTTTTTACTCGTTCCAGTACAGAATTTTCGGAAACTAATTTTCGGTCGAAAACATTCAACAATATGTAAAAGGATTCAGCTAATATACCGTTTTACCTAATAAATATCAAATATTTTATTGATTTTCATAAAAGTATAAGAAATTTAATAATCTTACAGATTTGATTTTTTTATACAAAGTAGAAGTGTGATAGTCAATCAGACTGTGGTAACAATGTGGTAACACTATAATAAATAAATATTTTTTTATAACTATGTACTTACATGGTTACTACATTAGTTATAGAGTTTTATGCTAAAAAACCTTAGAAGATTTATTTCATATACGCAATCAAAAATAACCTGTTGTTTATTAATACGCCAGTTTAAAATTAGCTTGCAATTGAACTTTATTAAATGTAATTGCGTGTATAAGATTTTTTTAACCGGATTCTTATAGATGTGATTATGATCAGATATTAATGTTGTTTGATAAATAACGGTACAAAATTTTACTTTAAAATTTAACAACTACATATATTCCCAAATGTTGTTAAATACAACCAAACGTTGAATAAATGCTAATAACCAAGGAAGATTATTAAAAATATGTTGTTAGTAATTGTTAGCAATTATTACAACAACATTATTAGCAGCTGATAACATTCTAAGAGTGAAACTGATGGGAGTACACTACTAGAACATTGTTATTACCGCCATGTTCGCTGTCGATTGTAAGGCGTTGTTTATGCTTGTACTTTAAAAATGTATACTAATTAATCTGGCAATATATATAGGTATATATTAATGGCAATATATATAGGTATAATTGTGAAATGAGAGTTTTGGTAGGAATCTTTGGAGTAATGATCAGGGAAATGTGTTAAATAAAGATAGGCATGTCTATTCCGCGGGTCGCCGGCGGCGGGAGGAAATCGCGCCCGGCGGATACGGCGACCGGGAGGGACCACGCCCTTCCGTGGCCGGGGGGCGTCGTCGGTGGTGGAGATCGGGGGAGGTTATTGTACCCCGAGGAGGGCTTCCCTGTATCGGCGGGGGAGCGGCCTGGGGATCCCGGAAGTAGCTGGCGTTCCGGGGGCTCCTACATACCTAAGGAAGGCCATCCCTGAGGTTTTTAGTGTAGGCCTCCCTCTTCTGGGAAGGAGAGCCCCACATACAAAAAAAAAGGTATGGTGACTATAATCGAGATAGGAATTTTTAAATCGAAGGACAACTGACTGACATTTACATTGGTCGTCCCCTATCAACTTGCCCATTCAGGCAAGTTGGTAGGGGACGACCTAAATGACTTTGAAGCAAATAGGAAATATCCTGAAGGAAGACAATTCAAAAGAAAATATGCGTGAGAATATGTATGAATACAATGACATCATCATTCCTTATGTGCAATTATCACACTTTGCGTGAATAGGCTTACTTCCAATTGTTGAATCCCATCCAGTTACTAGAAAAGATTGTATGTTTAATCACACGCAAATGAAGTTAGTATCACAAAATTATATTTTTAATGTTTTTCTCTTTATAACAACTTTCTTAGAAATTCAATACAGAGTAAATACTACCAAGTAATACTGCAATGCATTAGGCAGAAATAACTAATATTTCTGCCTAATGCATTGTTATAAAATTAACCTAGTGGTAAATATTAATGTAGTAAAATGGTATGTTACTATCATATCACCTTAACTTAATACTTTCAACTTTACTTCATTTATGTTGCAACCTAAATATTTTGTTGTATTTATTAATTATTTGTTATCGGAATGTGATAAATTATTTAAAATAGTTTCTAAAATTAATAGCTTTTCAGTAATCTTTGCATTCTCCTTGTTGTTTTATGGATTTAGATCGTTTCGGTGACAACTGAAAATATATGTGTTGGTGTATCCTTTTCTTTTCTTAAAAACCAACTGAGATTAATTACCAAAATCACAGGAAGAATATATTTGATGAAAGAATTTAATTTCTTAATCATTCGGTTGAAATATCGTTGGAACTGACAATGTGTTAAAGTCTAGAAGTTGCAGGTCCGTTTCCAGAAATGTCAAAGGAGTTTATTTGTACCGTGTAAACCCAATAGAATCTATAACGTCATCCGAGCAACATACATAGCTCTTATGGTGCCAATTTGTTGTAATGTACAATGTTTAATTCTAGGTGGGTGGTAATTTAAATACCTCAACTGTACAAACAAAAAATTTAAAGACAAGCAGTTTTTGCAAAGGTGGACTTACATTATATAATCTATCTATATCTCTACACCGGTCTTAGAAATATGAAATCAAAAGACTGAAAGGTGCTCTCAATAAAACTTATTCACTCATAAGTAAGTAGTGTAAGTACTCATAAGTAATAAAACTTATTCACTCATAAGTAAGTATGTATCATATTACATAGTAATATAATACATTTTCATACATTTCTTAAATAAATCTCTGCGATTGTTTCGTTACCGGAAAGACAACGAACAAACTATCTTGCTACAGAATCACTTATAAATATTGATGCATAAGTCTAGACACTGCTTCAACCGTTGTCTGATGCCATCTAACTGGAAAGTTAACATCTGTGTTTCTTTCTATCGCTAATTTCACACGACGTGCGGTTTTTATCAATGAACACAACATAATTCTCGGATCTCGTATTCTTGTTACTAGTAAGATTGATATCTCCGACTTTTTTCTCTACTTTGTAAAGTATTTGTCACCGCGAATAATATGACGACATGCTGATGACTGAGCACTTACTAGTTACAAATGTGAACGTGTTTAATGATGAATGAATGATGAAGATCGAGATTATTATGCTTGCGATATTTCTATGAATTTTCATGTGTTACATTTGTCGGAAACAGACATCGTAGATTGATTAGATGTATACTAACTATGCAATGATGTATGAAATTAGATACTCAAATAGTACAAAGTTTACTGTTTATGTTTGCTATTATTTTCCCAGTATTCACTGTGAACACCTACCATCTAACCAAACCACTTGGAAAATGTCAATGACCTCCAATCCTTTAAACTTAGGCAAATCCAATATATCCTTACATTAACTTTATTTAATGTACTATATAATATTGTGTTTCATTTGTTACCGTAGTGATTATGTATTTTGCAGTGGTAATAATTATTCTATCTCCTGCCTTGTGTCTCGTATAAAAACGTGATGCTGACCAAATCTTGAGAAACAAACATTGCCATAGACCACACGATAAAAATCAATAAAAACTTCGATTTAACAAATCAACTAACATGCAATGCATAAATTGTTAGTTTGTATGAGGTTGACATATGCGAGCTACAGCTACATCTTGCTTTACACGTTGTTAAAAAGTCGGATTGCCCAGTGTTCATGAAATCTATACTGGAACTAGTAACAAATTAGAAAAATGGAAGGTGCGGAATCATATTATAGATTATGACTAGGTGAGAAATCTTCTCAACCTTCCCATATCCTATTCGATTTAGTAAAGATTTGTGCTAATCCATAGAATGTAGGTAAAAAGACCCCAAAACCTTTTAGGGGCCCTGTTGCCCATTTTGTCAGTGTCATAATTCGCACTCCTCTTCCTCACCCGCTTCCCTCTCTGCAACACTTTGGACCCTGCACCCGCTCGGTGAATTAATAAGAGTAAAGATAAACCAATTACACGAGTGCCATTCAAGTAACACAATACAATATTCTGCGCATGTGACTTATTACTCCAATTATAACATTACGAACCAACATTTGTTAAACTGCTGAGGTGAACTTATGTTTATGTGAAACTGTATAAACATAATTAATAAAGCACGATACGTCTATAACCTCAGTATTCATTTCATCGTAAATGATCCTAAAAAGATTCACCCCTTGTTATATATCTGCAATATAGCATAAATATTCTGCACTCATTATTCAAATGGGGTTCACTTATGCATATATTAACAGCCTGTTACACCGAATTTAAAATTGTACTATTACGTGTAAATTGATTGTAAAGATGCTTCTTCACTTTTAAATATACCACACATATGATATTGTAAACATACAATTTTTATTTTATATTTATACTGTTCCTCCTGTTAATAATCAAGATAAATTAAAAACAAAGCAACATGTGTGTAACAATTATCAACAGCCGAACTGTGAGTTCCTATCAGAGCGTGGAAATGGACTACTTGCTTACTATGATTCGATCGTTAACGTCTGAGTGATATCGAAACATAATGAAAGTGTTTGCGTAACACACTTCCTGGCATTTCCGAGCGCTGGGCGCTCGTGCAAGAAACAATCCGATTCACGTACAGATCAATAAAACCAACATTTTGATATTGAACAATAAATCAAAATAAACAGGATAAGACTTTATGTAATTAAATTCAATCAATTTGATATTTAGTGTTTTGTTGCATTAAGTTTTACATACATTAAAAAGATTTTGATAATAAAGTAAATAGTGTTTTAAGTTCAATGTATAATATTTTAGTTTTAAACATGCAATGTACATTTACCTACAAATCTTCGATGAAAATTACTGAAAATGTTATATTTTGTCTTATATTACACCACCCACTTGTACTAAACTTATTTGTACCACTCTCTTGATTTTTAAACAGCCTTTATACGGTTTTGGCCTTAGGTCTTATATCTTCTAAACAATCTCTATGTAATCAGGATAAAAGGTCGACTTATTTTTTTTTTGTAGGATAGGACAGTAAACGAGCAAACGGATCACCTGATGGTAAGCGATAACCTTTGCCCATGGACACCCGCAACACCAGAGAAGTCACAGATACGTTGCCGGCCTTTTAAAAGGGAATAAGAGGAATAAGGGGATTGGGCCTCCGGTACCCTCACTCACTCGGCGAAACACATCGCAAGCGCTATTTTACGCCGGTTTTCTATGAGGCCGTGGTATCACTCCGGTCGAGCCGGCCCAATTCGTGCCAAAGCATGACTCTCCCACGGTAAAAAGTCTCTATTCAATCGAGATATGTTGACGAATTTGAAAAAGGAATGTTCTCCTTTCCCTATCACCATAAAGCTGTAATTTTGAAAATAGAAGAAAAATAAACAATAACATATTTATTTTTTTATTGTAAAGAGAAATATGTATGATATTTACCCCCGGAAGACCTTTCTATGAATAGACACTCAGTTATTTCAACATTGTAGAACAAATATTTAAATATTTTACAAAAAAATCACATCATGCATTTAGATAAAATTCTGAATGCAATTGTACCTACAATAATTAAGTATTAAAACACTCATTGATAGTTAAGCTCATATTTGCTGGGGGTTCCTGGAAGTTACTTGATGTTCCCGGGGGCTCCCTACATGCCTGAGGAAGGCCATCCCTGAGGTTTTTAGTGGGTAGGCCTCCCCCTTCTGGGGAGGAGAGCCCCACATAACCGCCGGCTCGCCACAGCCGGGGTATGCAATTCAATGCATTTTTATTCAGGGAAACAAAAAAAAAAAAAAGCTCATATTTGTGTTTTAATACGTCCCATAAAATTATTTTTGATCAAATCAAAAAAGGGCAAAAGAAAACATCATGAAACGATTTGTATATACACTTGAAAAGATAGTCAAGTGTGTATATAATGTCAACCTGTCCTCATATGGCCAACATGATTAAGGTCTAATCACCCTAAATAAGTTAAGGTAAGCTCGTAGCCCTTAGTGAGCTCGTAACAAGGTGTGATGATGTCGAAAATATAATTATTCTAATTATAAGCAAGCTATAGCCATGCACTTTTCAATTATAATTTTTATCACATTGTCTTAATCATATTGTGACTGCTTTATTAAAACTTAAATATTACAAAACGTTTCTGAATTTTAATATTCGTACAAATATCACAAACGTTCTGCAGAAAATAATGCGACAACTATAAATCCGAATTGCTTTATTGAATTGGACATAGATACATGACACCGTACTAAATCTATCAGTCTTAGAAAATAATAATTACACTGAATAAATAAAACTATTAAAAATAAGATTCATTGGTGGGGTTAATTGCTAAAATTTAATACTTTTGTAATGTAGAGTCGGCGGGCTTGGCTTTGTCCGCTGGCGCGGGCATTTGCTGGGCGACTGAATATGTAGGCTGAGCGTAGGTCTGGGCGAGATACGGCCCGGGGCCTACCTGCTCGTGAAGCTTCTCTGCCTCTTCCGGCGCGACAGGGCACATGCAAGGAACCAGCTTCACGTGCTGAAGAGACACCGGTGTGAGACTAGACCCCGCAGGAATGCTTATCGGAATAGGAGCCATGCTCTGCTGAATCGATACTTCGGGAGGCCCGTATTGAGGTGCTTGCAACTGATACATTTTGTGAGACTCGTACGGTGAGTACATATACTGGTAACGATACGAAGCAGCCGACACGGGCTGTTGGATCCACGGCTTCTGCACCGCCGCTTGCCTGCTGAAACAATCATTAAGTTTTCTTACCGATCGTAGGCAACAATAGCACAATTCGCTTATTCAAAACGACATTATGTTGTAACAAGTTCTTTGAAATGCTTCACAAATAACAGTATTACACGTATGCTTCGCTTAGCACAATAAGAGATCAAGCATTATACAATCATTACGCATATATACATATGACGCAGAATGTCATTCTAAAGTTAAAAATCATGGGCAGTCGCTCAGGTCGCATAGCATTCAAGCTAATTTAACAATAGTTTCATTTGAATTATCAAAAACAATGTTTTTATTTATAAGGAGTCTATAATTTATTTTTGATTGATGTATCTAGTTAAACTTACGATGTGTCAGAGCCCCACTTCAGGAAAAAAGCTTCGCTTGACACTACCAATGCAAGACTTAGTAGGAACCGCATCTGTAATAAAATAAATTTTATTTAGAAATGTTTGCAGGATTAGAATAATATAAAGTAAAATATTACACTAATAAAATCAATGTAATAGCTATATAATACTCGTAACATTAACGCTTTATAAACCTACATTTTAACATGAATGAAAAAAACAAAGTCATATTGAAATAAAGCTATTTACTATTACAGCACACCCGTCGACTATTATCTAAGCCACTATTGTTAAGTCCAATTACTATAGTATATTTGACTTAAGTTCGATTACGTCAGCGCGGAACTGGGCGAATTTAAAAAAAGTAGATCGCGAGTTGTATCTGTAGCCGAAAAAGAAAATAAAAGTGTTGTCGTACGAAGCTCGTGGCAAGTGGCGTAATATATATTTTTTCCTTTTTTGTCCAAACCCATTCCGTTGCTACAAAAAGAAATAGATCAGTGGGTGCGTAGTGTCGATTACGGAAACTGCGGTTGTGGCCGGCCTGTCAAACATGTCCACATTTGTTTTATAGAGCCAATAACACGGTAATTGTTAGGGAAGCGTGCCGTGTTATAAGTGAAACACGTACAATTTGTTACTAGTATGATTTATCCACAATTGAATTAGTTGCGGTTATTTTAGAAGGCATGTTTCATACATGTTTGATATATATACATACTTTTTTTTAACTATCATAAGTAATTAAACAAGTTACCGAACTGTAGCTTTGTTGCGTTAAAATTTTAATCAAAGCAACAATAAGAATAACTCAGAAAAAGAATAACTCCGTTTCTAATTAAATTAATACATTATATTTACTTATTATGACATTAAGCGTCACAGTAAACAAAACCTGTTTTATGAAGTTTTATGAATTAATAATAACAAATCAAGCAAGCAACCTGTAGATTAAGAAATATTTTCTGAATTTAAAAGGAAAAGAACAATTGTTTATGTGTTTGGTTCATGTTCTTAGCATATAAGTATGTATATGCATTTATTTTATAATTGTATTATTTTATTTCTGATAACGATGATTGATATATTTTACTATGTATATTAAAGTATGAAATTGCTGTTTTGTATAAACATTTATATATAACAAAGAATTTTGCTTACTCCATACTAACGGTTTCTTTATTTACTTGTCCATTACCTTGTTACCTTATTTAATAATCAAGTAAGCAAACTTTACATATACGTCAATATACATTAAACAAATTAATATTTTTTTTGAGAAAGAGAAAGAAAATTTGTTGCCGTATACTAAATTCCGCCGTGTACCCGTGCCGTGTACTAAATTCAGACGTAAAACATCTGATAGTTATTGAAATTTGTTTAGTTATGCAAAAATATTTACACTTTAGTTAGGCAATTTTTTTACTATGGCGCTTAAATTAAAAAAAATACAAAATACGAGTGAAAATCCGCCAATTAAGGAGAACTACAGTTCTCCTTAATTTTAGCTATGAAACAGAGTGACTAAATGATTTATTAATATTGAGGCGGAGAATATAGTTTTAGAAGATACGATACGCGATTAGTTAGTATAAATGTAGCGTAAAAATAGTCGAAGTACCAATAAGAGTTTAATAAAATTAAACATTCCTTTATATATATTTTTTTTTTGTTATAATCAGTCAAACAAAGAATCGGGGCGCGGACCGACATTTTTACTCTCTATGCAATAATACTATTGCTATGCAACTAAATGAACTTACAGAAAATTCCCAAAAATAAACACCTCAATTTATATAATGTGGGCGATTGCGCATTAGATGCAAAAGAGTAATAGATTTATTGTTATTACAACTTTATGGCATAGGACTTACTTACACAAAATTCATTAACCAGAACTCTCTAAGATTATAGTTCTTAAACGTTCTATGGTACATTATATCTGATGTGAGCAAGTCGATAATCAAAATTTAAGTATACATAACGTGTTTATTGTAAAATCAAACAATAATTACATGTTACATGTAACACACTAACGTAAGCATGCAAATAACTGAGACGCAAGCATTGTGCAGACAATTCGCTTTGCAACAATTCTACGGGTGGAAGGAAGTGCGTGATAAAAACGTTCGCAACAATAAAAAGTTAAATATTACATGAATCTTGTATTACGGCAATTTTTCAATGACGTAGCAAAAACGGGACTGGACAATCAATAGAATTGCAAGTATCGTTGAGTACAATCTCAAATGAACTTTAACATTGTAAAAAGATTTAACGGTTCCTAGTTTTTAATATGATAATTTTTATACACGCATGTATATTTCTATGTAATAACATTATATAATAGATTTATAGTCAAATTATATATATAAATATAAAAAGGGGAGTAAATAGGTTTTGGAAGGGTCGGCAACGCGCGAGTGACACCCCTGGTGTTACAAGTGTCCATAGGCTACGGTAACCGCTTACCATCAGGCGGGCCGTAGGCCTGTTTGCCACCATCGTGGTATAAAAAAAATTGCTTTTTTTGAAGTTATAACTTGCAGTAATGCAATTTGTAAATATAGATAAAGATATCTTCATACCACTACGTGATAAAGAATGGCAGAGCTACCCAAACATTTAATTTTTTTTGACAATATTTTATTCATTGTTATTCACAATGTAATCACCCAGTAATTTTAATAAGTTATTAATTTTTTTGTACACTAGAAATACCCTTGAAATAATTTATATGGCAAAATAACGTACACCCGGTCCGCTCGTATGTTATATATAAATATAAATTAATGCATAACGAATGTAGTAAATAAATTTAAACCTATAAAGTTGATATATTATAAAATAGTTTCAAATGCGTTTAGAATAAAGTTTCAATAAATAATATTAAAAGAGTGTTGTGAACCAGAAAAGTACACCCAGTTGTTGTTTATTTCCTCACTCACTCCTCCCCCTCTTCTCTCATCTTTTGGCATTGATATAGTTTGGCTAGATAGATTTTGGCTAGTGCCATGTATCTAGAAAAAAATGACAATGCATGTAACGTTTCATTTACTTTAATTGTTAATATAATTTTTAAGAAATCGCAATCATCTTATTTTATTTCATTCATTCGTCTCGTTAACTTGGTCGGCCAGTACATACCTAATATTATTAAACAAGTCAACTGTGTTCAAAGTCATTACTCAGTGATTCAAGGTTCATGATCTTATTCAAATGTTCTGTACCACCATGACAAACTTACCAAAACGTTAACATTGAAACTATCCCATGTACCGTTTCTTTTTTTATAAAACAAAATATGAATATAGTATATGTTTACACTTTGTACACATAGCGAGTGTGGTTTATATATCAGTGATTCCCAAAGTGATCAAAGGGAAAAAAAATTGAGGGTCCATAAAATGAAAAT
Source organism: Scirpophaga incertulas (assembly GCA_036419045.1). Lineage (NCBI taxonomy): Eukaryota > Metazoa > Arthropoda > Insecta > Lepidoptera > Crambidae > Scirpophaga > Scirpophaga incertulas. Next base: position 9,679,182 of record CM071626.1, on the reverse strand, counting down.
AGGGGTCCACGATAACGGATCTCAACATACACTGATAGTACCTTTTTACTGACATCATACTATCTTCTAATATAAAGACATATACATGATTTATAAAAGTACCTATAAAGTGAAAAAATATTATTATTATATATGTTAAGAATTTTTTTAAAGTTCTAGGATGTGGGTATTCAGTATCAGGTAAGTGGGGGGTCTACACAAAACCGATAAACATGACAAGGGGTCTACGACACAAAAAGTTTGGGCACATCTGATATAGGTACATCGTGAATTTAGTACGTGCTCTGTTGGCTGTTTATGTTTGTTGCAATCGATTTTGACTAAATTAACTACCATACCAAAGTAAAGTAAGCTTTTTGTATGAAGATTTTTATGTATTTGTATAATGTTTTGACATACAAGCAGACTGCCGACATGTTTGTAAGTGGTTATAATCGCCAATAGTACATTTGTTTCCTGTGAAATTCCCAGTAAATCAGCAACTCCCACAATAATTACTGTTTATCTTGCTAACATGTGTACAGTACCTAGTAATTTTGCAGTAGATTTGTTTTGCAGCAATATTTTAAATATATATTCAAAAACTAAAGAAATTTATGAAACTTTTACAGACATTAAATTAACTAATAGAATATGCTTAAGAAAATAAAGCTGTTTTCAGCAAGTTACAACGAATAACTACAGAATTCTACGACGACAAATTGACATTTCCTACTTTTGAGATTTGTAACATTAAGTTATTTATTAGTTATCAACTTAGATTTCAAAAAGAACGAATCAGCAAACTCGTAGGTAAGGTTATGAAAAGGTACTATATATTACTCTTCACCGAGAATGATAATCTTTACTGTTAAGTGTTTTACATTATGGAATATACTCGTAATCTATATTATATCCTGAGATGTATATTAAAAGGGCAATTATCTTACATACATTTAGTAGCAAATATTTTTATTTATAACTTACCAGCACAATATAGCTTAGAGGCGAACGAAACCATCTGTTAATGGCAGTATTACCATTACTAGGGTGATATAGTTATATAATATGTATATTATACACTTCTCATCAAAAAAATCGAAACACCTTGCAAGTTTACGTTTTGTCAGGATTATCAGAAAAATGTGTACATTTAGGAATAAATGTTAAATGTCGTTTAATAGTGAGTAATATGAGCTTATCAAATCTTAATGTTAATGTTCTAAATTTAAATGAATTTTTCATAGGTTTCGTATTTTGTTAAATGAGTCATTTTTATTCCGTATGGAGTATAAAGGAAATGGATAAAACAACACACGTAAATGAAAAAAAAAAGCTAAAAAACGTTTATTTAATAACTTGTATTCCCTCCCCGAGCTCTAATTACTGCTTCCATACGGTTCTTCATCGATCGGATGAGAGTCACGATCACATGCTGTGGTATATTGTCCATTCCTCTTGGATTGCATCTTGCAGCTGGCTAAGTGTTTCTGGGGCAGGATCTCTTGCTCGAATTCGTCTCTTTAATTCATCCCACAGATGTTCAATGGGATTCATGTCCGGGCTTCTTGCTGGCCATTCCATAATAGAGATATCGACTTCGTTAAGATAATCTCGTACGACGCCCGCGGTGTGAGCCCTAGCATTGTCGTGCATGAATATGAAGCCGTTGCCAATAAAATGTGCATAGGGCATCACATGAGGCTCGAGACACTCTTCGACGTACCGATGACAGTTTAGTGCAGGCAGACGTGGCCCAGACACAAAAGCAAGCTCTGTCTTACCGTCGGCGCTGATTCCTCCCCAAACGTCCACGAACCGCCACCATAGCTGACCTTTTCTTCAATGCAGCATTCTGCATAGCGTTCTCCGTCTCTTCTGTAGACCTTGTTCCTTCCGTCGTTACCATACAGCATAATTTTACACTCATCAGAAAAGAGAACTTTGCTCCACTGTAGGTATGACCAATTTAGGTGCTCACGTGCAAAGTTAAGGCGCGCTCTTCGATGGTCTGCAGTTAATTTCGGCCCATTTGCTGGCTTATGCGGTACCAGTCCACGATCCTTCAACCTTCTTCTAATTGTAGAGTCACTTACAGCCACCCTTCGTACAACACGAAGCCGCTGCTGCAGTTGAAAAGCGTTAAGGCGTCGATTTCTTAAAGAAGTTGTTACAATAAATCGATCATCTCGCTCAGAAGTGACCCGATTCCTGCCAGATCCTGAACGGCGCGTGAACAAACCAGTCTCTCGATAACGTTTATAGACTCTATGAACAGATGACAGGCTTAGATGCAGTCTTGCAGCCACAACACGCTGACTAAGGCCAGAATCCAGCAATGCCACAACTTGGGCGGCTTCTGTGGGCAAAGTATCCATACGTTTTAGAAAAATAACCTTTTTTCAGACGTCCCAAAGTCACAGTATTGAAATAAAAAACAAAAAGTTTAAGGATAGGCGCCAATTTTTAGTTTTTAAACGCTAAATGTACTCCAACCCTAAACACACATTTGTCTCAAAACAGTGATTCATTTCGTTTATAAGATAAACAAATGAAATTCTAATTTTGAATTTAGAATTTTCGCTTATTACTGTAATGGCCAAACTGCCAGCTATACATTTATGTTTTTTTTTCATCGTATGAATTCTTTTTTGTGTTAAATTCGGACAGAAACAATGAAAACGGAAGTGTTTCGATTTTTTTGATGAGAAGTGTATTATATAAAAGCTCTGTTATTACGGCGCGACGAGTATAATCAAAACTTTAAGGTACGTATTTAAAACCAAACTTAAATCCATATCACTACTTCAGTGTATGTAGAAAAAGATATTGAGCCCACATTGCGCTATCTCTTTCTAATCTTTGTAACTGCACTCTAGCAAAGATTGAAGTTTCAGTTTGATTTTAGAATATGTGTTTGAGTTTGTGGTCACCAACGTCGCGAACCTCGTATCACTAAATCAATAAGAATACCTATATAAGCCTTCTATAAGACGTGAACTAAAACTACTAATATATGTAGATACCTACATTATACATTTTATGGTACAATGGTTATATTTACGCTTTCGATAGGGCCCGCAGCTAAACGCATTCAGTTTTTATTTGTTCTAGTTACTCCAAGCTCCGAGCTCGATTAATTAAAGGAACCCACCGACCCTTACCCAAGATTGATGGCCGGGCTTGTTATTAACAAAAATTATAACAACTTGATGATTTTTGTAATTACAATGTCTAGATAAACACCGGTGTCAATCACAGTTTTGTTCAAGTGTAGTGATCAATCAACGTTTTTTTTTGTTTCGGTTTGTTCGTTTTATTTTTTTATTTCTTATTTGTGTATAGTTATGTTCTGTCTCTTGTACTGTCGGAAAAGTCAGGTGCTTTATTTATTTGTCGAACACAAAACTAATGTTTAGATACAGTCCCTTCAATTTTTTTTTTATTCAGAGTTCAATTGGATTACGTATAGTCGTACAAAGTCTTGATCTAGAAAGTACGATAACAAGATAGATAAAGACACTTATTAATGATTGTTAGACGATATATTATGTTATACCTCTTAAATTAAGCAAATTGTCCGTATAATCTTAACCAATACTTAATAGCATATCAATTTAAGGTGAAAAGGATATAAAATATATAATAAAATTGCGATGGAGATTTCGTTAACCATTTAGTATAAACATACGCACATACACGATCTGAAGAAACGAAGGGATGGTTAAGGTGCCAATAAATCAAGATTACCAATAAGTCTTCATTTTAAGTATTCATTAAGGTCCTTTGTCCCCTAACTGGGCAGACGGCGCCCCTAGTGAGTCGCCATCCCGTACGGTCTTGAGCTTCGCATTTCGTATTAAAAGTATTAAGTCTAGAACTCGGATCTCTGACTTTATTGAGAATCGTGTAAAATGTATTAATGTTTGATATTAAGAAAAATGATCACTTATCAATTTTGTCAGTATATTATATTTGACTTTGTGATAAATAACTATTTATACGCATTAATTTATAAAAGCTCGTTACGTAAGTCAAAAGCGCATTTTTTTAGTAGTAGTCAGATAATCTGACAGTATCTATCAGATATAATCTGTCGGATAATCTGAATTGTATCATAACGATGACGGCAGACCACCTCTATTCGTACGTAATAAAGTTATTTTCGTAGTTCTAATGTTAACCATGACGCAACACTGATTGTATGTTTTATAAATATATAATTCCAAGTTTGAACACCTAAAACTCATTAAGCGACAAGCACAGTTCCGCTTGTTCGCCGCTCATTCACAGGTGTACGATTCTTTCATCAAACAATGAGCCATCAAAACTCAGAGAACATTATAAAGTGATTTGCGTCTGTCCGTGTATAATCAGTAAATGGTCCGCGCTCTTCGGAAATTTTCATTCATTTTCAAAGCACGACATACTCGTCAACATCTGGTGATATTCAAGATCATGAAAGTGTAAGAATTTCCATGATTATTGTTGTAGATCATTATAATGTTGTTATAACTCCACTTTACCAACAGCAATAAACTTGATAATATTGTCAAAAAGACATTTTAAAATTATTATTATAATATCTCGTCGCTGTGTAATTATTTGTAGGGGCTCTAGGTATAATAACTAATACGTAACTGAACACATACTAACTTGCGAATTTTCCCATCGACTAAGTTTTTGAAGTTACTTTACGGAGTTAAGGCGTGTAGAGTTTGAATAAAAACTTGACTCTACATGAGATTTGATAAGTTCTTGAATCATATTTTCATCTTGGAAACTTTTTATATGAAAATATTATTGGTGGGATAATGTTTTTCTTATCAATTTAATTAACAAGTAAACACACTTCATGAAATATTCACGCATACACACATACGTCTGTAAATAGTACCTAAACTATCAAGAATAGCTATGAAATTCCCAATTTATCTTCCTGCGTCTAAGTTTTATGATGAACCGGCCTTATAATCTAAAGCACATGTTAAAAATACTCTAAAGGAAAAAGGTATATTACAACGTCAATGATTTCTTAAAAGATGAAAATGCTTGAATTTAATTTATATGATTTTGAGTTTAATCAATAATTGATATTTTACCGGCCATATGAGAATAGAATGTACTAATATTTCTCACGAAACGGGACATGGGTGTATTCAGATTTATGTTAAACAGTTGCTGACCGCCCAATCATAGGGTTGTCACTTCCTGAGAATTCTACAAATTTTCTGCTTAAGAGAATCTCTATGTAATTTGACAATAGTTTAAAACTAAGTAGCTATTACCACACATATTATAATACTTCAGTATAGTTATCAAATTGTCGGTGCTGTAATATATATAATAGTATTAAATTGAAGATAGAAAAATTTATATTTGATCTCTATGATCACACGGTTTTATAAAAGAAAATAATCAATAAAATTAAAATTACATTAGACTTACAATAAAATGATAAAAAAATATTTTGACACGTTGCTTTGTTGTACTGTATTGTTTCCATCACAGATTATTTTACATATCATTATCACACATAAAATGGACAATTTGCAGGTGTGTCAAATTGTCACTTTTGTTGCAAAAATAATTGGAATAATTGATTTATAGTCATAGCGGTTACGGCTAGGAAATCGTCAACTTTATTATAACAATTTCGAACACCATATTAACCAAAATACATTTATCTGACTAGTTATTACTTAGCTAAAGCTGTAAATTAAAACAATTTTGTAATACAACGTACTAATAAATCTTTGTGATTTCGTTCTATACTAATATTCTTCTATAAACTATTACCTCTAAACACAAATGTTACATAAATATGTACTGGAATTTTGGCGTTCATGACGCTGTTAAGTTCATAATTAATCCTACGTGTTTAAAAGTGTATATTTAATTCAGATAAAACAAACCAATAGCGAAAATAATCGTCTCTTGGTACGAGTTTTAGTAAATCACGAAAGTCATTCAAAAATAAATAATATAAGTCTGAATTGGTTAAAGTGCTAACTTTTGGTGCAACCCTTACCGATGAAATAAAATCAGTCAACATCAGTCACAATGTCCTACAGCTGAAAGATTTGTATTATACAATTCCATAATTTAAATTATTGATCTATAAATGTATATCATTTTTTTTTTGTTTATTATATATACACCAACTAAGTTATTATCAATTTTTTATACGACGCCGCTAATATGGAGTATTGCATAGGTACCTACACTATTTTCTCTATAATAGCTGCTTATTATAAAAACTTAATATAAATAAAATAAAAAAATATATATTGACTCAATGGTGATAGAGGTAAATAATATCACATCATCAAAAGCGATTGAACCAGTTTTGTTTATATGCGAATATTATGTTACTTCCGAAATATATTAAAAAATCATTCTAAAGCCTAATTTGCTTACAGCAAATAAGACATTTTGACTGACAAAAATAACAGTACCTACATTTTTTGAAAGTTGTTAGACCTGCTTGTGCTAGAATGTATGGACATTTGAATGTTAATTTACTTGGGAAATAGCAATTAAAATCATTCAAAAGCTTACAAGACTGTTAGAGATGTTTCGGCCATAAGTGTATTCAAAGTTGTGTTGCTTGAGAAATATTAATAAATAATAGTTTTGTGCTACAATATGAAAGTGAATATATTTCTGTTTAATATCTATTTTGATCAATTATATCATCAAACGTCAACATTTTAATTTATTTCATTATATGTATCAATAGGATATTCTTCTATTATTTTAAATATCATTTTACGTATTAAATTTTATTTAAATTAGTACGAATTAAATTTTATGATATCAGGGTTACTCTATAAATAAGGTTCAAGTATATACTTCAATAGATAATTACCCGTTTATTTCCGATTGACATAAACACATATTTGGTTATTTAATTAAAATTAAATGTTGCTACACCCAAACCGTTAAATGAGAAATTTGATTTATATTTGACATTTGATTTTTATTTTTATTTTTGAATAATAATAATATTTTATAATATTATTTATTTTGTATTAACGTTCGTTATTACTAATATAAATATATAACAGTTATGAAACTTCAGTTCTCCATTAATACAGATCAAAGTTTCTTCAATAGAATTTTCATAAACTACCTAAGGTAAAATATTACTTATATTCTACCTTACTTATTATATTAGTATTGAAAATATATTATCTGGTAATATTACATTTTAACTATTTTCTTTACTTATAGATATATGTATAGTTCGAAAAAATGTATATGTATTTATATATATTTATCCACCGACAAAGTCGCTCGATATCGTGCAATACCTATTCTTTGTCACATGTGTTTGTATCATGATTGAATTGAATTTGAAAATTGAAAAGTAGATAAAATTATTCCAGATATCCCAATTGAACTTACAAAGCAGTTCAATACAGACTTTCTATGAGTGAATTAAATTAACTGGTACTTAAAAAGAACATTTTGACATATCAACCGAACCGGCCACAAAAGACGATAGATATAGATGTATCAAACACACGGAAAGGCCACCCCGGCCATATAAAGGACCCGACAAAAGACAAATGAGTGTAAATTGAAAAATATAATCAAATCAACAATAAAAGTATATTGTTATTACACGAGAATAATATCTAGATATGATTAGCCATAAATATAAATTTAATTTATATATTCTCGAAGTTGTAATTTATCTATCATATTTGTAATTAACAAAAAATATTAAAATTGAATTCGTAAAGCAAAGATTGAAGACAACTAAAGTGTTAATGTAAGAACAATTACTACCTCTAGATAAAGAAAACTTAAGCTCACCGCTCTGTTGTTTTCCGAATTCATCTCGCACGAGTGAAGTCGCGAATCAAACCCGAACTACGCAAACAACGTTCACCCTTTCCGAGATCCTGCCCTGGACTGCTGACCTCAGCGCAGTGAAGGATTAGGGGCTTTACACAAAAAAGACTCGTTATCGGACCGAAGATGCGTGCACCTAGTCTGGCTACGGAATGACCGAACCCGGGACTCCAGCCGTTTTTTATACACCGTTTCAGAAACATTCCGTCCCTAAAAGCCGGTCCCCGACCCCGGCACGATGTATAATAATAATCTTATTAACTTATCTACACTTCTATCTTTACTTAGAACGTACCGTTATATTAACCTGATTTTAAAAGGGAGTTTCGTAGACACAGGCCACTTAAGATAATTTCACACTTTTTTCTCGTGCCGGCTTAAGTGTTTTGACATGAGTTTTTAGGGGAGAGCGTCCCGGCGAGTGGGCCGGCAGTAATAGCACGGAGAGGATGTGGCCGGCCTCGTGTCGAATCGGGACGTCTCCATTACCCGAACAGACGTCCTCCTGGCCGTGACTTGCCGTGTCCAGCGGCGCGTGAAGCGCTGAACAGGTGCTTGTTTAGTGCACTTGCATTGTTAGAAAATAATTATTCAATGTTTGTCGACTTTCTTTTGAAGCTTCTTGCCGAATCAATTCAATCGTCTCAACCCTTTATGTCACTTTGTGTAAAAAAAAAACTATTATTTTACCTTACGTCACATTATTATTATTACATCGCATTGTTTGAAAATAATGATTCAATATTTGGTGATTTGAAGCTCGCTTTGGCGCTGTGTTCAGCAATCCTCTTCGAACACATTAGGCTGGCCGCCGCGCCGTCGACGTAGTACTACGTACCAATATCTTTCTTTTGTATGTACATATATCTGACGCTCGAACGATGAAGAGACACATCGTGTGGCATCCTGCATGTTACGTAATCCCCATTGGCACAGCGTGGTTGACTTAGGACCAATCCCCCTAATATAGCTATTGCAAGCTCACTTCTGGAGAACCTCATCAAATGTAAAATATGATTATAATTTAAAACTCCATACGGAATCTATTAAATTGAATTAAATCGACTCCATGACACTTTGCATTAAATATTTAACACTGAGCGTGGGATTTACTCCCATGTCCCATTCAATGTCTTTAATCTTAACCAGCATTTGATTCCTAAACGTAAAGAAAAATAATTTACGCGCGGGAGAGTGGAACGATGGAACTCTTTAAAACGAAAGCGAGCGAGAGAAAAAAACGGATAGCGAGACACGACGATGTATATATATATATATATATATATATATATGATCGCATATCGCTATCAGTTTCTTTTTTATATAATACGAGTATGTACATTATAATACTGATAGCGTATTCGTCGAATGAAAGCACTTTATGATGCTGAAATAATTTTTTTCGGGATGTATCTATTTATATAAATCTACAATAAATTAAATCAAATTTAGATAGAACATAATTCATATTGCCGAAATAAATCACGCAAATAACAGTAAAATAGTTTTTCAATCAAATAAACCAGTAACAAGCAAGTTAATTAACCAACTTTCAGGCAATTTCCACTGATACTGAAGGCATTTGTCATAATATCTTACAGAGGGATCTGAGCTTATATTGCCAGCCTTCGTCGGCTTGCACGATTATCAGTGCAAACAAGAAGTATGTAAAACACAGTAGTAGTGCGTCGAAACTGAGACATTCAACTTCGGACAATTGTACTCGTATTGGTGTAATTTATTTAGTTTCATAACAACGTCATTCTTCGCCCCGAATCAGTTTACTTGACGCAATGCTATCTCTTTCCATCTCTCTCCGTCAGTCCGTTTCATTCATTACCAATCTCATGGCCTTCATGTACATGGAAAGAGTATCAGTTTTTGAACATCGCACAGTATGGATATGCTTCATTTATAGTTAAAAATAATTGGTAATATTCACAAATGTTGAAAATATATCATTGGTATCTTACAGAGTGACCTAAATTAATCGTGTGGGTTTCCTGCTCACGTAATAAATCAAAATAGTATATTGTAAGTAGAAGATGATGATTTTGGATGAAGATGTCCAAGAACCCCATGCTTCTAATTGTATAGAAAAGTAAAAAGTTAATTAGTCCCATGCTTTAAATTTGAAATTAAATACAATGTATGACACCTACAACAAAATATCAAGGCTAATAGTTCCTCTATGTGCCTCCAAATTCCTGTGACTGTGACATGACGACACGTTGGCGCAGCGTTCGCACAACGGGTCGAGGGTCCTTAAACATTTTTTAAGGCATAATATCTTCATAAGTAGCATTCGCAGCTACACTGTTATTTCTACCATATTCTCAGTTCAATAGTATATTTTTAACATATGTATAATTAATAGAATAGGAATAAAAAAAATGTCCTCTATTATAATAAATAGCTAAATTTATACTGAATAATATAACGATTATTTCTCATACGATCAAGATTAATAGTATATATGACAGTAGGCGGTGACGGTAATACATCATCGAGAAACAGTGTCATGCGCTATCATTTGTACAGGAACCTCTATAAATAATAGGATCTAACGGTCTCGTATCGCTCGAGCAGTTCGGGACATTATCATCAATTACCATTGACGTTAACAGGGCTTGTCGAAGGCGACAGCATGTCGTAAACGATACCTATGTATGACTGATAAAACGATGTGACCAAGTGACTGAACTACAAAACACATATTTTGAACTGAATTCCAAAACGAACCCTACATACATTGATATCGATTGAAATGAAGTATATTTTATATATTGAGAGTTCCCTTTTTGAAATGAAATCTCTACATATAGCGAGTTCTCGTTTTGAAATAAATTATCGTTTATGTTGGCAGATCTCTTTTTGAAATGAAGTATCTTCACATTTAGAGTTCTCTTTTTATATGCCTAGGAGTTTTGTAGTATACGATTATTTATTTTTAATTAATTTTTTCATTACATGTTTGATAAATTGCAGGTGTTCTATATGAACAGAATGGACGGTTATGTTTAACAATTACACTGTAACAATCAATATAATCACACAGTCAATTCCAGAGATTTACAATAAAAGTGACGATAAACATTTGTTGCAATAACTATTAAAATGCGTTGAGATGGTTTAAAAGATACAGCGATTTAATTTGTTATCTTTTTTATAGATATAATATAATAAATAGACTTGTTACAAATAAATGATGATATTAAAGAAGTTAAAATTCAGTTTAAGGTATTGTTTCATGACAAACTAGTATGCACGTAATATACTAAACTACGTGATTTTTTGCATACAGATAAAAAAACGTACAATATAAATATTAAAAATATTTATATTGTAAATACGTCCATGGAATACACAGTGACAGACTATCAATCATTTGTGCAGTTATTGCCTTTCCAGCTTAGTGACTATAACTAAAATTTGAGGCCGGCATGTACATATGGGATATAATATATGTTTTTTACTAATGCAGTCCCGGTAGCACCTAAGAGGCTAACCCGTCTCATGATGAAATTTAAGAGGGAAAGAATCCGAAATGTTATAGGTATTATAACCAGACATTGTCTCCTGAACAAGCATCTATTCACATTATGAGTGAGTACCAGAAAAGATGGTATTACAAAATCTGAACAACACGAAAAATTTGAGATGATAACTACTACAAAAAATTTTATATTATGTCAGTTTGAATTGGCGTGGTGAAGAAATAATCGGCTAGAAATAAATCCCCTTGCCTGTGAAATTGCAATATTTTTCGTTTATACTTCGAACTACATACCTATATCTTTTGTACGTAAGCTATCTAGAGACTATGTTTATTTTTATTGAAACTCACATCATAAAGTTTTTTCTCGTTTTTTTATATAATTAAGGAAGAATAGATAAGAATAGATGCAATTATCCCGAGTACCAAGATTTAAACTATTTCTGCATTTAGTAATTGTATAAAGTTTGACGTTACATAACATAATATTTTTAACTAAAATTAATAGAAAATTTTAACAGAAAAGAAACAAGTCCAGTAGTCCAATACAAAAAAAAATCTCACACGAGACATCTTAACAGACGGGACCCATTGTTGGGAACATTTGAGCTGTGTAATAAATGTATTATCTGGTGTAGTAATTTTTTAAATATTTACTTTGAATTGATCGAATTCATTTATGTAGTTTCTTTAGTAACACTCGTAATATTAAAATGAATTAATAGACTTGGAACTATTAAAATCGCTTCATTCGTAGGTTTTTAGCATATATAAGGCTGCATTAAGACATTATCTCTTCTTTGCAATACGCAACTTGCTAAAAATTTTACTAGTATAAAGTTTATAATAGTTAATACCTTCCTAATAAACAAAATAAATATTAATAAAAGAAAATTTAAATGATATTATATAAATATGTTATAACTAAATAAAAATATAAATGGGGATTTCTTTTGATGAAATAAAAAACTAACATAATTAAAATGTTATATATATTTAAAACAGGTATAAGACTGACAATACCTACTCATCGTCAAAGTTGAACCTTCTTTTTCCATCAAAGCGGAAGCCGTAAGCAGGTGCGTTTTTCACGTCCACTAGCGCCGGGTTGCGGTGCTTATAGAAACTGCCATGTCCATGCGCTGGCCGGGACGATCCGTTCGGAATACCATGCGCTTCTCGCTGATAAAACGCTTCAAAGTTGCCATCAGAGGGCAGCACACTCTTCAACTGGTCATCTTCAGGATCATACGGCGCGCACAGAGATGGCGCCACCGTAGCAAACAACACCAACACAAGCGAGCACTGCATCTAGAATGTTGAATATTATGCAACGGAAAAATAACAAAATAGAATGTAAAAAATAAATAAATTATTACGTACGATTGTGTGAGCTAGCACAACTGTCACTAAGCAGGATAGGTAGGTCGAGTTGCGCAAATCAAAGTGACAGGTCAACAGAATATTTGGAGAACAGGTTGCACGAGTTCGGCGGATCACCTTGACAGCGCTAACAGCTGACGCTAATACATAATACAAGACACATGACTGAGCGCTATAGAGCACAACACTTTCTCCGCGCACTAACTTAACGGCAATCTTGTTTGTCGTGCCCAGCAATGTAACAAATCATTTATCAGCAAAATGTGATAGAATCATAGTTAACGGTCGATGTTTTATATATGAATAGCTTGTAGAGAATAAATAGTATGTAATGATATTCGAATAATAAGAAGAATATGTATTCATTAATGTTATGATATGTGTTATGATATTTTCAGGAAAATCATTTAAACAAGTTTTTTATAAATATACATATATGTAAGTGTCTTTAATTATAGACCAAACTAGGTTTAGCTCGAGTAACTGTTCTGTATAGTGTATTATATATTTCTTACACGTACACCAGGCAAGTAAGTACTGTGGGATCAAACTAACGGATAGACATACAAATATTAATTATGCCTATATAAATATTTTTTGATAGAAATATATGTTTACAAAGGTGATTAAAGCAGATATGCTAGTATTCATCACTTATACATTCTTACGTACGTCGTCTGAACTGCTCAGCCAAGAAGGAATGGGGCGTCCTGAATGGGTGGTAGGGGAAAAAATTGGACGATTCGAAAAAGCTTTCTATAAAGTCATATTTGAATAAAGTTAATTTTGATTTCAGCTTATTCGACATTATTTATACATAAAAAAGGATTTTAACACTGTATTTAAAAAAACATTAAACCCACTTGGACGATGAGTTCGAAGCACAATGCAACTAGTACACACATTTAAGTTCAATATGGACCGCATGTTTTACAATCTATTCTAGACGTATCGACTTAATGTTACTAACGATAAATTCGATAAATCCATACCAAAGCGAAGAAATAATGTTCCGTGGCTACTTTCTTGTCACTATTACCTAATAGATCTAACATACAAGGTATTTAAAAAAAACTATTTTACCAAAATTTCAAGGACACTAGAATGATAGTGCCTTTCTTGTAGTACAAATAAATATTTCTTACACTCGCACTAATTAGCCTTGCCCAAAGTGATCGCTAAAGTAAGGTTTATGTTATGGGATCTAGGGTAACGGATATAAGTATATATTTTTGATAGATATATATATATATATATATATATATATATATATGACAAATGTACCTACAAATGCTCGCATTCATCACACAAACATGTGTCCCCATCATAACGCGAACCTGCGAGCTCAGAGATGGTGATACCTTAAAACCGGTGTACCACTCAGCTACAGAGGTTGTCAATAGATTTTTATATTTAACCAGTCAAAAATGTAATAAGCTATCAACTGTGTGTGTGTGTGTGTGTGTGTAGGTGTATATACATTTAAATTTTATGTTTGCAACTGCATCCACGTCATAGGATAAAAATCCTAATTTTGGCCGACGATAATCATAAAAACAAACTGCAAAAGATGTCAATTTCCAATAATGATATTATAATATCATGCGATTTAAAAAATAATAATATGCATTTTTTATGCAAACCTTATCCCACAATAATTTGGTGCGGTCGTTCTCAAATTATGCGCGTTACATTTCAGGGATTCATTTTTATTAAAAGATGGAATGGTAGTAATAACTCTTGTCTTCACATTTCAACTTTATTGAAAATAAATTCCCTCGAAAACTTACAATTACTATAGACAAAAGGACATAAGAGCATTCTAATGGTACTGTTTAGTGATCACTAAATATACTACATTGCAAAAGGTTAAGAGTACATAGCGCTTTACCAGCAAACTCCCTAGTCGATACAATGTTTAAATACTAGATATACTAGATGACAACATTTAGAATTCCAATCAACTTTGTGCACAGTTCCCGTATTAATTCCCTTAGATACTACATGTTAATTAATCCATAGAAATACCCCCTTAAATATTTATTTCTAAATATATCAATCACTCTTGCACAGTTTAGAAACCAAATGGTTGACATAGCAATAAGCTATAAGCCTATAATCATAGTACTATAAAAAAGGGGGAAATTCAATGAGGTCAACTTTTCACTAAAGGATATGATATATATAATACGCAGAGATATTGGCGAGCCACGGCAATAAGACAAATAGTAATGGGTCAGTTGATACACGAAGGTAGTTCAAGTCAAGAGAGCTCGTTACCTACGAGCGTGCATGAAAGAAATAATAAATACATTGTTAATGAAAGTCAAGGAAGTGAAGAAATTAAGTTTGGATAATAACAAATAACTAACTAACCATAGTGAAAAGACGACCTTGTGAATAATGTTGAAAGGACTTAGACACATTTACATTTTCCAACTAACTTTATGTAGCAAATATTTATAAACGGCAGTCACCTTAATATGTGTAGGATAATTAGGCACTTAGATGAATCAATTCCACCTCCGAAAAACTATGCTTGCGGCTGACATTTTGACAGCAATATATCAACACATTTTAATAAAATAATTATTCTCTATGTCATAATAATAAAAGAGAATTAGAAATAAACAATATTATAATATACAAAGAACAATGATATTAACACCGCGAACAAAAAAATTAATAAAGTATATAACATTGTCAATGAAATTTGCAAAAAGTGTAAATTATGTGCAACATTAGTAAGTACAATTCTCAAATATTTTTATTTATTTTGGAGAAAAATTTGGGGCCATATATAAATATCATAAAAACCCAAAACAGGCCCCAAATCCTACTTGATAAATAAAAATACTTAATAAATACATAAATGTAAAAATGTGTGAGTATGAATGGTTGTTTTTTACTTTTTCATACAAAAACTGCGCAAAGAATTTCACATTTTGGTACTTTGGGGAATAATATAGGATAATTTTTAACGCCAAGACATGTGTCTTTTCCAGGAGAAATTTCCGATATATTAAGAGTGACGCTGTTTAGCTATATATATAAACGAGCTTTATTATATAACATAGCTATATATCTCAACATACAGTTTACATTTTTCACAAATTTTATTGGCACAGACCATACTACGTAATCGTAAAAAGCTAAAACAAGATCCAGGCAATTCCGTTAACAACATCTGTAATTACACTTATTGACAGCATAATAAATAAATATACACCTCCACGAAGTATAAAGTATAAATAGCCGCCATCAGAAAGGTAGTTATAATATATTAGACCGAGGAAATCTTACGTTTTAACAATAATAACAATACACACATAATTATAATATCGTTATAATCACATTTGGTAGATGCAGATGTAATACACACTTTATACCAAAATAGATTAGACTTTCACGAATTATTACATGATGAATGTTTAAAACTTCATATTGTCATATATACAAGTCGCAGAAACGGATATAAATAAACTATCGGCAACAATAAACATTTATATAGAAATCACAAGTTTATATTTGGATTTTATTGGTGGAGCACAACGAGTCAGTTCAAAGCGAGAGAACAACTATGTACACTGGTTTCACTCAATCATTTCCAAGTTATGAGATATCGGAAAACTGATTAAGATCTAACCGATCTAAAACTGATTATTGTATGTATTGGTGTTCATTTGCGGGCAATGTTTAGTTAAACACATATTTAAGATATAGACCAGGTATTGAGATAGAGAGGAAATGTGAGGGATTAGGTTTTACTCGATAAACAGCAATCTAGGCTAATTCTCTGAATAAATTATTTCTGGGAGACATTTGACTAGCTATATGATTTTTAAACCCTAAAACCCAAGATCAGTAAACAGTTTTCCGATTTCATATACCAAGTTTAGAAAACTAAGTTTAGTTAGATCTTCAATAGTTTCTAGCCTTTGCATGTTTGATCTGAAATATCCCTAGCTATGTAAAATGATGGAGCGAAGGTTGTACTTACATATATAAAAAAATCAGACTGACTGTTTCGGTGTAGTGGCGGGCATAGGTCGCCAAACACGCAATACATTGGATCACAGTGGTATGAGAATGAGAAATACTGTATACTTCAAAAATAAAAAATTGTTTATAGTTTCAAGTCATTTTAGAATAGCAATATAGCGTGAGATCATTTAACTCTACAAAATTATACTATGTTGTCACCATTAACTAACTTTTTACATGTTTTATTGTCGGACTATTTACAAACATTTGTGGAACCATTCAAAGCGTCAGTAAAAAATATTAACTCCATATTTTGGTATTATAATGTTTATAACATGGTATAATGTATAATAATCCCTATAGAGACACTTTGTACTTTCTGCGCCAAATAAGCGCGGGACCAGATTGGTATCACTTTCATGGCATCGACGTGTATCAATCTCACGAGAAGTACACTACAGTCCGGCGGCTGAGCATGCGTTTCTGAGGTGCAGTCAAATCCTTATATAGAAAAAATAAGATTCATTTTCGAATTATCATTACCACGATTCTAGATAATGAACTTTATTATTATCGGCACAAGAAACTGACATATCCTGCCAAAAAAGACTTCTCGTGTTAGTAGTGTAATTTTGATGGATGTATACTGAAAGCAGTGAACAATGATCAGATGTCATTTAACAATGACAACTGTTGGCACGTATTAAGGCACGTATTCATATTTAACAGCCGTAACTTTAGCTAGGTATTCGCCAATTGTCGATTATTCGATAATCTCCGCTTTTAATAATATTTAATTAATTGATGAAAGAACCTATTCGTAGTTTGATAAGAATTAAGAAATGTATATATATTAGTAATCAATGATTAATGAATTAACGATTAAAAAGAAAATTTCTGATTATATGTTAAAGATCGATTAGAAGTTAGTTTTTTAACTTTAGTGCCTAAATACAGTGAAATGTGGGGCGCCACTAATGAGCCGCAAAATACCATACTGAATTTAATCCGAGCATAAATAACGAATTAGGTAAAAATTATTTAATATTGAAAAAATATGATTATTCGATCAGGTAATCTCTTACCTGATCGAATAATCATATTTTGGCGATATTTCATTTTTTATTCGTGAAACAGATTATTGTCGAGTATGAATCGATAATTTTTATTGATATACAAAATAATTTTATTGTCTAATTATTTTCTTTTATGTATACCGGTCTAAGTTAAGACATGGTTAGTACAGACAATAAAATTCAAACTGTAGGTGCAAAACACTAGGCATTCATGATATTACTCTTGCACACTTCAAAAGGTATTCCAATCTTCGCATAGTGAGGCAAAAGTCGCATATGCAAGCGCAATCTTTCTCTACACTGACACACAACGCAAATTAAACCACTCATTTTCTTAATAAACTGTGTTAACATATAAATTAAAACTATAAACTGTTGCAATATCAATTATATATTATATACGATTCTAGCCACAATACACGTCTAAGCCGCACAAACGAACCAAACCTGGACCCTTGATAACATTTATATATTTTTACGGTATATAAATATATTCATACAAAAACGCAAGCTATGAAATAAATATCTATACTTATATGAATTAATACTGCTTATCTTAGTAAATTAATGATTTTAAGGCAACTAGTTTCATATGTATTATATTTGTACTTAAATTTTCGAAGTGTATAATTATGTCCAGTAAATTGCACGATATATAATAATTTGATATATATCAAACGTTATACAAATATTGCGCAGGCACAGACATTGATAATTATTAAAAAGCGACAAGTACATATATTAATAAATTTATAACAAATACGCAAGCATTTAACGAATATTATGTGATTCGTAACAAGTTTTAATTATAGTATCCCAGTAACTGTTCGTCCCTATTGTTATTTCTGTTCCGTGGTTATTTATTTTCATATAGAAATCGAAAATGAATATTAACTATATAAATTAATAACAGTTACTACTTAACATATTCACTAGTATTCTTATTTTCCTATGTAGCTAGATAAAGCAATACACACTAGTGTATAAAATTTATGTTTGAATTTGTGACACTTTAGTATAGAACTTTATTATTATTCAAATCAGAGGAATGGCACTACTAGTGCTAAATATGCATTCGAAAATAGCGAATATAAACAAAGCTTACAGTCTCACCTTATCTTTCGTATCCAGGACTTCGTCCTAGCAATAACTCGCGATAATTATCAAGAGAATGAAATTAGCCCGTCTTGTATATTGATTTTTAAACTACGACGCTACTAATACATCTACATATATAGTAGCCCTAAATTTTTCAGGTATCTGATGGTCTTCAATTTTATTATATCTAATCCCAAAATAAAACTAAAATTAATACTGCCGCCATTGCTATTATGAACTTAAATTCGGGTGTTACTCTTTGTTTTTAGTCAAAACTTTTAAATCTTTTTGTAACCACTTTATATTGGTATAAATTCAACATAATTTATTTGATGAATAAATTAGTCACCAGTTCCTCCGGGTTTGAATAAAGGGAATTCTAATTATAAGCCATTAAAGGATATAAGTTATAATTTCCCTTTGACATTTGCACTTTAAAAAAGATATAAAGTTAATTCATATATGTGCCTCAAAGCACACCATGACACGCAGTCGCACAACCGTAAACATTCCTCAAATTACATAATACCAAATTCCCATTCAAACGTAACATTAACTAGTAATCACATTTTGGAAAAAAATCCTTTCAAATATAATTTTAAGTTTAAAAAAAATATATTAACTATTTTATATATTATAATAGGGTTTCACACCTCCAATACATAAACATGTGACTATATATTATTTCATGAAACAATGTTAACAATAATAATTGCTATACAATAATCTTACCATCATCAATCAAATCCTGTAGTTTTTTGTCAAATCTCGGTGTTTAATCGTTACTTCTATTTATGATAAAACATGATTAAAGTAAATCAGTTGGTACAGTTTACCAAATAAAATAAAAAATAACTACGCTATTAGGCTAATTTCGACAAAAATAATAATAGTAAATCAGTTTCGAACAAAATACATATTAAAAATTAACCATATAGTGTAAAAAGGTAGCTAACAATATCCATAGTTTAAAAAAACTTTATATACTGTACAGTATATTTACAAAACCCGTCTGATGTCAAATTTAAACATCTTATATTTTTATTGCATCGATCAATAGACAAATGCAAATCTTACGATAACCTAATTACAAGTCTCAGAGCATACTAACTAAAATCTCCATGAAATCTATTTTAACAGATGTCATCTCTAGACTAGATAGTCTAGAGATGCTAAGCTATATCATTTTGACAGATGTCAAAATGATATAGCTTTAACAGGTAAACTATGACGGTGACACCTGTCCAAACGGGGTACGATTTGAAGTCTACGTTTTACTTTGATAAAATGTTCTGCAAAAAACGCCTATCAAGATCATTCACCGACCAACATATAAATTTGCGTCGCTCTTACGAGCTATATGATATGAGCAGTAGCTTTTTAGAATAATATGAAGAATGGAAAACGCCAATAACGTCACAATAAGTATAATACTTACAAAATTAAAATAGAAGAACAAGAACCACACAAGCTTAGACTAGAGGGGCGATCGCACTAATAAATCGCAAGCGAAACGCAACCGAACCGTTCGGCTTAACCAATCCGAATGCCACAATATCACGTCATCTGTTCGATGATGTTATATTCTATAACTCCGTTTGTTTAGGTAATTAACTAAATGTAAACAAATCATAAAAAGGTTTCTTTTATAGGTCCACTTTTTATTCCGAGATAAAATGTAACCAAAACAAATTATTGGTTCATTTAAACATAATAATTACTATTATATCTTTCTATATATAACTACCTCGTTTAATTTTAAACAGTAAATATTATTTATTTAGTTTAAAAATAATAAATAACTTAGATTATAATAGTTTCACACAAGTATTGCAAGGTGTGACTACTGTAAAGAACCTAAAAAGACTGGTGTTCAAAACATTTCTTGTAAATTCATAGTTAAAATAACCCTACTAAATTAAAAAGTAAAACTGCAGAGAACTGGAAAAGCTGTGAGGATCACGTAATTAAAGAAGAACAAAAGATGTTCACTTTAGATAGGATCACTGATGACATCAGTGATCGCTTTATAATTAGTGTTGGTAAAAGTTCATCTGACTTTCGAGTCTGACTCAGACTAATAAAATGAATGTAGTAGTTATTACTTTTGATTACAATTATGTTGTTACGTAATAAATAATTTGTAATGCAATGTAGTTTTTATACACCTCAATATACAAATAAACATTGTAATAAAAGGTTGAAAATCCCTGAACGCCGCCATTTTTATTGTTTACCTTTAGTTAATTACCTAAACAAACGGAATATAGCTCTCGAATTGGTTGAGTGGGACGATTTGGTTTCGTTTCAGCTGCGATTTGTTAGTGCGATTGCCCCCCAGTAGTATGAGCTGATTATAACTCTGTTGTTATCACAGTTCTATTGAAATTGCCAGAAAGTTGAATTACATTGATGTTTTATGAAGATCATTGTCACATTGAATCTTAATAAAACTGCGATATAACTCTGCACTATCAGTCAGTAATATTCAGATTTGATAGCAAAATGTTATATAATCAGGGGGCAAATGTGTTATTACCTTTACTGGTATGTTACTTAAATGATTCGATCGGACCTAGATTATACTAGACTTCAGGAAATCAACTATTCGTGTCATTGTCTCTAGTAAAAATCCGGTAATATAAACGTCTCAAATTCTATATTCTGACTAACATAGTGATTATTTATTCTTTTCTAGGACTCACTATGAATCGATTTACAGAGATCTGTTTATACAACTTAGATCGAAAGAGGTAGGAAACACCCATTCGAAATGAGTGAGCGATGACAGGAATATCATCAAAAACTTCATATCGGGGTCTGCAAAGCAAACATAACTTATGAACTAACTGCAAACTAAAAAGAAAAATAAGTCTAACATACAATGGAGAAGTCTCAAAGAACCCAGACTGCCGTAATAATCATTTATCCAAAATTAAGTGTTTTAGTGTTATTTATTAGAAGTAGGTACCAACAGCTTCAACATAATATGACATTTGATTAATTAAAACTATTTTAGAGAAAAAAATATTGTAAAACTGTTAAAATTAGGAAAAAGCAGATACCTATTTAAAAAAAAGAAAGACAAAAGAATTTGTCCAATGCATATATTATATATTATCACTCGTAAAAGGGAAAACAATA
The DNA here is from genome assembly GCA_036419045.1 of Scirpophaga incertulas. Lineage (NCBI taxonomy): Eukaryota > Metazoa > Arthropoda > Insecta > Lepidoptera > Crambidae > Scirpophaga > Scirpophaga incertulas. The sequence goes on along the minus strand of CM071626.1, from coordinate 9,657,159 downwards.
CTATTTAACTACACTACACTATTTAGTGTTCATTTATTTATGGAGAATCACATAATAAATTATTGCACGAAGCCTGTGGTTTTTAATGAGTTTTGCATCTCCTTTGTTGGTCAACACTCAGAAATAGTTCTGATTTTAAAAGTATACCTTGTATGAAATATAAACAAAAAATAATTGAGATAGAAAATTAAAATATATTTACCTACACTAAATGAGTAATTGTATTTTTAACAGACAAGAGCATGATACCTCAAAATTTTGAATAACAAATTTGACAGCTTCCATCCATGAGTTATTTTAATTTTTTTTTTGGTCCTAGTTTTTGATTCACATTGACGAACTCTTAGAAATGACACTCTTATTGAACAAAAGCAGACAAACTAAAATGGAATTTATAAAACAATATAAAGAAAATTAAATATATCATATGAATGAATATATTATTTATTATAAGAAATAACATATTATTTGAATGAATATATTATTTATTGTAATAAATAATATATAAACTTGAATATTCTTATATTTGCAAAAATGTAATATGTATAAATATTAGTTATTTTAGTTTATAGGTTTTCTGTGTAACTGCTTTCATTGCAAATTAGAGAAAGTTGCAGATAAAAATAAATACTTATCGACCAATGTGTAAAAAATAATAAATAAATTGTCACATCCAACAATCAGTTGGATGCGATTGATGTCTTTCGTGTGAGCTATCAAAATTCATAAGTTCAAAATTCTCATACAAAGCAATATCTGATTCGTAGAACGTTTTCTCTATAGCAACCAGTGTATCAGTCTATTATCTATTAGAAGTTATTTGTTATATGGTACTTAAATTACAAACAAATTATGTTAATATTAAGTTTGCTTATTAAGTCTACTATTTTGTTCTTTTGAAAAATAAATGTATGTGCTCATGTAATCACATTCGGTGCTATTGGCGTAAGCCGTCTAACCCCTTCATTACTACTCTAATAACTTTAATTATTGTTAATCGTCATGTTGATACATATGTGACGGTCTACAAAGGTATTTCTGAATCATTCGTTGCACGCCGTAGACTCGATTTTATTATATATTAATATTGATTAAAAAAACATACTTTATTTAATACACAGTGTGCAAACATGGTATTGAGACAATTATCTCGTGAATTTTAAATATAACGAATCTACAAAGTGATATGGAATTTGCATCACTTAACACAAAATGATACAAACACAATGAAAAATGCTTGCAATGTTTTCAGAGTTTACTTTCTCTCGTTTGGACACACTTTGATTTCAAATCAGTTGAAAATATCTATATTTTGATTCTCATCGAAATCGAAACTAATAAAAATAATCGACAAGTAAAGAAGACAATCGAAGAATGCCCTACGCGAACCGAAACGCATCTAGTTCTAATCAGTAGACCGGATGTGCAATGTTTACTGTCTGACACTGCACTATCGTTCACATTATTACACATTACAGTACTTAGAGTGCCCCGTATTTGATGCTTCATAATAATACTTGTTTGTGACAAACCTAAAATAATCGTGGATTATTCTAATTTTAAAGTTGAGTCCCTTTTCATTGAATTACGCTAAAACTTTAGGGTAGAATGTGAAGTATTACATGTTTAATGTTTGTTCTTTTATTATGTTAGTTATTATAATAAATGCAGATTTTTGGTTCCCTACAGATCGTAATTTTTTATAAATATTTCCAATATCAGTCGATAATATACATAAATTTTAATTCCGTTTTAGAGAACAATACAAAACTAAATCTATATGAAGACAGTTATTTATAAATCACGTAGCAAAAGGATAAACAGACATTGTTTGCGTTACGTTGACTCGTTTTCATTGTCAGCGTATGTTTGATATGAGAACAACGATACTCTGTGATCTTTTCGAAACAACATAGCCGAAGCAGGAAGTAACCATGTAAAGAAAAATAGTGTCGACACTACAGTTGGATGACAGTGGATATTGATGATTTTCTGTCAATCGTACTCATTCATGGAGCATTTATTTTTATGAACAAGAAAAAAGTCGACATTCTATATTATGATTCTGAACTCGATTCGAATACCTGAGACCTCAGATTTCCAACTCTCTAATATCAAACTTTAATGAAGGTATTGCTTACGAGAGCCAGTCAGTAGTGCACTTTGTACACAACATTTACTTACAATATCGTCCTACACGCTATACAAGTAGCTCTCGAGCTTTGTTTTTGGTGACGGCTGAGTAAATGGCGAGAACCATAGTATAGAGAACCGTCCGAATACTGACTGGATACTCTTCCATCGCGACTTGCGCACCCAACGAGCTTGTTCTTTCTTCAGTTGCTCAATTCCCTGTAAAATTTAAGATGAGATAATATTTAAATTGTTTAATGCAGCTGGTTCTAGGAAGACCTGAGATGATTGGTGTAACAGAGATTACAACCTAGCATTGTATGCACATCGAAGCTAGGTGCGGAAAAAGTCCACTTTAACTATATCGAAACCATAAACATTCATAAACAGACAACATACCGAATTAAATAAATCATTCGTTCTTTTTAGTGAAGTTCGCTTTATAGATTCACTTTATATGTACATTTGTCCTTATGTTCTTATACACGTAAGCAAATCAATTAAGTGCACAAAGTCTACAATTAAACATTCTTTATTCCTTTTTACCTTACGGTTTGTTTTTTAGTTATTTCACTTGTACTCATTTTTTTTAATATTGAAGCGAAATAAAGAGTTTTTGGAAAAGTTCGGTCACGTGAACAGAGCACACCTTCTTGCCGACATTAAATACTACTAACAGACCTGTAATGCAGACTTCAGACTCACGCGGCAAATTAACCAGACACTTCACCCTAAGACATCTCAGACATAAGCCTATATGAAATTAGCATGACTCTCAATAAGCTCAAGAACATGGCGTCGGGTCTAATTCAATTGCAGCCGAACTTCTGAAAGCCGCCCTTGATAGTTATCACGAGTCATCCCGCTTGAGGGTGTTACAAGGATTTGTGTCTGTTGTACTAAACAATTATTATTTTGATGTATCATAAAACCTAAATATATAAAGTGTATTTGAAATTAGTTCCATTGGCTGAAATACAGTTGTTTAAGCGTTGAGGTCAGTTATCAATATTAGCACGTGCACAACCAATCTTAAGAATTGCTTTATTAATCTCCAAGCAGGCATTTCAGAAATGTAAGCGTCTAACTCTAATGATTATTAAGTAAGTATTCAAGAAATGGGGGAACCGTATTTTTTTTACATTTTCAGTTTTATTTTTAAATATTAATTTATAAGGCATTATAAGCAACCTCCAATAATCTATATCTATCTATTGCATCTGTCTATTTAGACAAAAATCTTTGGTTCATTGACTACATACAGTATCTAAATTTGGCCTCTTACAATGGATCATTATATGGAGAGTCAAGTTCACCCAAAGAGATTTGGGGCTATGACTTTCGGCTGAGATGCTCAGACTTTGGGCTGAGATGCTCAGACTTTGGGCTGTGTTCAGACATTCGCCGGTAGATCGAATCGGAAAATTGCGAACATTAAGTAGTGGGCAGGGCATTTTGCTTAGAGGTATCACAAATGTTGGAGCGGCAAGAACTGAGTGGCAAGCATATACACCGGAAAAGCAAGGTTGATGAAGATCACAGGCTGGACTTTTATATTGTTAAATGTAATATTTACATATTTATCAAATGGATTATTATAACTTCACCTCTTAGGTAAATCTTAAACACACTGTATGTATATTTTGTATTTAAGTTTGTTTTATTTTTCACTTTAAAAACTGTATTAGTAAATAACTACATATAGCTTTCTGGCTCAGTTGGACTGATTTTAGCTAACAATCAATGGTAAGATAAACAACTAGTTACTTAATAACATGACCACAGATAACAGATCTCAGTGGCGTACACTCGAAGAGGCCTATGTCCAGCAGTGGACGAAGAGGGGCTGATGATGATGATGATGATGATGATGACCACAGTATGATATATAGTTATCACACAAGACGGGAATCATATTTGTAGTACAGGTACTACGAGTAAGTGGGAACCTGTATCTATACTAACCTAACTGTAACTAACCTGTAGCTTCCACTGCAATTTTCAATTGAAGCAGATCCAACTAAATTGTTGCCGAATACACACTAAAATTTTAAATTAAAACATGACAGTTCTTAGCGTCTATAAATGTCCTTAGAATATGAAAATACATACTGTTTCGTCATTCCATATTGCGGACAGTTGAGTGACGAGCATAACTGCAGTGAAAATGGCGAAGAGCAGCGCCTCCGCGATAAGGAACAGAAGCAGCACGACGGTCGCTGGAGGGGAGTACGCACTGCACTCGCGCCATTCGTGCCGGATGCACGTCATGAATTGGTACACGGACAGTGTCAGTGAATGGATGGATATAGCTGCTATATAGAACTGTGAATACCAGCAAATGTTAACAAAATTAGGTTTGAGAATTGAGCATAAACATAAAAATTTATTAGTTTTGAAAACTTATAGTATTCCTTGGATTCCCTATACTGGTCCACAGTATTGGGACTAGTGACCTAGATGTAGCTTTAGGGATGCAGTATAATGCATCAGCAATCACCTTCAACAACCTATCTCCTCTCTGTATCACCCATAGAACACTAAAATTGTTTGTCATGCTATTCAGTATTTTATTACTTTTGGTCCTATGCACAACATAATATATGTGTATAGTATTTCAATATATAGTTTGGTCCGAAAGATATTAATATGGCAAAATATTGAACTTGCGTTAATCTACAGACATGCGTTACCACCATGCCTTGTTATTTTTGAGTACAAATTTACTTACCGTAAAAAGTACAAAGTATTTTTGGTTGTTCTCTCCAACGCAATTGTTGACCCACGGACAATGATGGTCCATTTTCCTAATGCAACGCTTGCATACAGAGCAATGATGAGCCCGTTCAGGTTTAATACTGCAGCATTTAGTGCACTTAAATATTACTTGTCCCTCACGGAAACTCATTTGTTTTATCATTTCTTTAGTTGCATTGCCTTTAGGTACAGCACCCTGTATTAACATGTGTGTCATTAATATAAAGTTGCTCTTATAATAAGACAATATATACAAAACTATACTTACAGGATCGGTAAACATAGTCCTTAAATGAGATGCAAAAGCAAGGAATGCAAGAGTTTGAAATATTATGATATTGATATATCCATAAATGGGATAGCTTGATAGGCCAGGCAGCAGCATAACCATCATAACCACAAACTCTGCATACAATATCAGAAGCCATGTTAACACTGCACATATTATTCCACAAATGTCCTGTAATATTTCAAACACAATGAACATTTATTTTTTTTTTTTTACCAGCGAACGAAATTATTTTGTTTTACCAGCGCCTGCACAACGTGGACATATCACAAAGTCGCCAAAGCTGAGCAGATGAATGCTAATTTATAACAACACAACATCTGAGCAATTTTTAAGTTTAGGACACATATACAATGCAATCCTGCGTTGGCACGGCTGATGTGATAACGACATTCAAAAATCTCTAGTATACTCTCCAAAACTAGACAAGACGACACATCTTATATATAAATATATCTTATCATCATTCACACGAGAGATGTCTACTGCCGGATAAATGCTTCGCCAAAGATATCCACACTGAAAGGTCTTGCACTGTTAGCACCCAACACAATCCTGCGATCTTAACTAACCAAATCATAGGTCCAACCAAAGCAAATTAATCCAAATGGGCACCATATTCCCTAATAAATGCCACTCAAAGATCTTCCTGCCCCAGTAAACATTAGTACGTTGCTCATAGAGAGCTGTACATTACTCATAGGACTATGAGCAATGTACAGTTCTTTATTTGGGCTGTTGATAACCCTGGTTCTTCTACAGATTTCCACAGAACCTCCTTATAAAACCCATTGTAAGTGATTAGTTATTTATTCCATATGTCTCTTACAAACAGTAAAGGAAAAAAATTTTGGATATCCAGAGGGTTGTGATGGATACAACTACTCCTTGAACATTCAGCACCCAATTCCAATGAATGACAGAAAAAATACATATATAAAAATAATATCTATACAATTGCTCTATTTTGATATATCTTTCAATTGATTTTAATTAAAACAATCCGAAAGTGTAAGTATTTGAATTCAGGAAAATAATATATGTTTACCTTTATGCACCATGCTCGCCCACCACAGCATCTATTGTGCATATCACGACCAGGCCTTGTTAGTACTAAACATTCTGGATCAGATTGATAGTGACAATCCATGTCATCTTCACTGAGATCTGAACTTTCATAAAATTTCATTTAACTTCCTAAAAAATGTCAAATCAATGTAGATAAATCATTATAGACAAAAACTAGTAATCTAATCTATATTATTTGTATACTTGCGGAGTTAAAAACAAATGTAATACCTAAGGCCGCACGCACTTTGTATATGCATTTGTATCAACATAATTTTAAAACTACTTGGTAGTCTCTCTTTCTTATTGAAATGGGATGAAAACTCTAAATGTTTAAAATATACTCGTAATGTAGTCTTTGAATCAAACGAATGCATGAAATATATTTCAAATATAAAAATTTTGTCCTCAGCAAAACAATATATATATATATAATATATATATATATATATATATATTATATATATATATAATATATATATATATATATAGTTATAATATAATATTAACTAATATATATTTACTTTTAATATATACATATATTAAATATTAAATGTGGGAGCAAAGCAATTTCAAAGTGCATGTGACTTAACAGCACTTATGACACTATCGCACTGCAAAAAACTTCTGAGGTTTTAAATACATTACTGATCCTATCATGCGTCAAGAGTTGGCACTGAATGGTATTCCAACAATGACAAATGTATTCATAAAGCAACACATAGCTATGTACAAAATGGAGATGTCAATAACAAGATAATAAAGTTCAGGTTCCGTTCCCCGTTTCAGATTTCTTTTCGCTGCGCTATAGTGCATACATATATGTTTTAATGTATAATAATTATAAATACAATATTTTCGCAACACAATCATTACCAGGTCTTGGTCACCAGATGGTTACCGAGACCAAGTGACTTTGGGCTAAACATACATCATCTTTCTAATAGAATGGTTTACATCTAAAGCTATAAAAATGTTATTTAAAATTGTAGATAATTGAAATAATTAGATACAGGATTAATTCAACACTGCACCACATAAGCCAAGTAAATAATCAAATAACATTCAGTTATACATATTCTTAAAAAGAAATTATTTATTTTATATTTCAACAAACATATATTTTTGAATTGTGCTTTTGCACAGTGTATATAAAAGAATATTAGGCAATAAACAGTTAGGTACTGTTTACTTGCATCTTTACTCTTTATAATAAATTGTCAATTACATATGTATAACAACGTGATCATAAAAATAAAGAACATAAACTATGCATTTATTATTAATAATCAAATATTGATTGGTCTTGGCAGATATTTACTTTGGGAGCAATACTAACTAGCTCAAACTAGCAATTAGTCAGATTCTACCCTCTCCATTTAGGATGGATGTTGGTGTGACTTGTGTTATTTCTCTACCTTATTCCATCTACTGTTACTGTATGGTTGCCAACTGTATTATAAAATGTGTCACTATATTTTGACTTAATCTATTATATGAAGGGTATAATAGCAAAAAATGTTCCTATCACTAAATACCTAAAGTAAGCTATTCTTAGATTACTATTTTGTGTTTCAATTTATATGAAATCATTTTACAATACATTTCTAGACAAATTTTATGAAAACATTTCATTAAACTCGCTCAGATAAATTTTCTGAAAAATACCACATAACAAAAGAAAAAACAAAATAATAACATCAAAAATAATATATTTATAAAATAAAAAATATATTACAAAAGGAAAAAAAAAACTACAACATTAAAATTATATATTTATTGCAAGTGTTTGATGAAGCTTAGTAAAAGATAACACATTATAAAGACAGAGTTTCTTATTTCATCCAAAAAAACTGCATAGAGCCTAGTATAAATAAGATTTGTATTATAAAAAATTTACGATTGACTGAAAAAACATAAAATAAACAATGCAGAGCTCAAACAGCGAATTCGCAGTGTAGCATTAGTATGTAAGTAAATGTTTTCAAATCCATCCTTGACACCTAATTTTTTCCGATGTACAGGATAGTTTCAAGGTAGTTAGTTTTACAAATATGACTTACATCTAAATTTACCACACGTATATGAGAGGATAAACTTACCTTGAGGGTCACTTGAACAGATTTGAAAATATATAAATAATATTTCCCGAGCCTTATTATTAGCCTAGAATTTACAAATCGGCAAATCATTCGTAGTATTCTGTTGTTAGTACAGCAGACATAAGAAAAAATAAATAATTGTTTTTAAGTATACATAGAAATATATTGATTCACTTTTACAGTTCGTCACAATTTTGATACTATAATAAATCGCAAATTTGCACCAACTTTCCTTTAAGTGCTTTAAAATCAATAAACCAAATATCCTCTTATATAGATTATAAAAATAGCATAGCACAGACTATGTTGATTTATGCAAGAACGTGACCTTGTGTAATGATTATTGTGAACCTCAGATGAAGGTGAACTGCCTCGTCAATAAAGCCAGTAGGGTCAATAGGACCAAAGGCTAGGCTGAGTTTAGTCGGTAGGTCTGTGTAGTCGAGCCGTCTCGACAGTACCAGGAGTCCGACATAATCAACGCATCCCTGCTTGCCTGTTGCGTTGGTATCCATGATGGATTCTCAGCCTCCTCTCCTGAGGAAAAAAAAAAAAAAAAAAAAAAAAAAAAAAAAAAAGAAGGTGAACTGACAAGTTTTAGAAAGTGTCACTATAAATTATAGAAAACGTAAACACAAGCAAAAGGAATTCGTTAATGTTTGGTCAACAAATTCCTTTTCCTCTCCTTTGGATGGAGGTTCAGTTTGATAAACTTAATGGTCTGCATTAATAAAATTAACTTTGCTGGACTTAGATAATCCAGGTTATGTTTAGTTAAACAAAACTACACTTCTTTATTAATACGGGCCAATGAAGTTCGCTACATAAAAAAATACCAAAGCCAATTTTTTTTGGCTTTTATAATATTACTATAATATATGTTTGTCGCGAAATGCGCGATGGATGTAAATATTGTAAATAGCAACACTTAAGTCCAGAAATAAATGAGAGGAGACAGAATGCACTGTCTATGGTAAGGGAAAAGTTTTTCCTATTGTAAGTTAACGGCGGCGGTCAAGCAAGTTAAGCACTTGCTTCTCTGAGAACAAAGTTGAGACCAGCGTTAGCGGCCCGAGAACTCCAGTATCCCTTTCATGAACATAAGCTAAGTATTTAGAGTAATTGGCATTTGAATTTAGTAACAAAATTACATACATAAAGTTATACAACGAGGTGTTAAAATGGTTACTTTAGACACAGTCCCTTTGGGCTGATTCTCGGCGTACGAGAATGGTATGTAGGTACAGCTTACCTCATGGCAATAAGGGCCTCTAATAATAAGAGTAGAGTTGAACGGTCTTGGTGAAGACTGTGTCATGAGTATTTGGCGAACTAAATGTCCCAGTGTGGCAAACCCCACCAGAATTAGGACAGTTCCAGTGGTTGGCGTGCCCCACCATTTGGAAGTAGAGTTGAACGGTCTTGGTGAAGACTGTGTCATGAGTATTTGGCGAGCTAAATGTCCCAGCGTGGCGAGCCCCACCAGAATTAGGACAGTTCCAGTGGTTGGCGTACCCCACTATTTGGAAGTAGAGTTGAACGGTCTTGGTGAAGACTGTGTCATGAGTATTTGGCGAGATAAATGTCCCAGTGTGGCGAGCCCCACCAGAATTAGGACAGTTCCAGTGGTTGACGTGCCCCACCATTAGGAAGTAGAGTTGAACGGTCTTGGTGAAGACTGTGTCATGAGTATTTGGCGAACTGAATGTCCCAGTGTGGCGAGCCCCACCAGAATTAGGACAGTTCTAGTGGTTGGCGTGCCCCACCATTTGGAAGTAGAGTTGAACGGTCTTGGTGAAGACTGTGTCATGAGTATTTGGCGAGCTAAATGTCCCAGTGTGGCGAGCCCCACCAGAATTAGGACAGTTCCAGTGGTTGGCGTGCCCCACCATTTGGAAGTAGAGTTGAACGGTCTTGGTGAAGACTGTGTCATGAGTATTTGGCGAGCTAAATGTCCCAGTGTGGCGAGCCCCACCAGAATTAGGACAGTTCCAGTGGTTGGCGTGCCCCACCATTTGGAAGTAGAGTTGAACGGTCTTGGTGAAGACTGTGTCATGAGTATTTGGCGAGCTAAATGTCCCAGTGTGGCGAGCCCCACCAGAATTAGGACAGTTCCAGTGGTTGGCGTACCCCACTATTTGGAAGTAGAGTTGAACGGTCTTGGTGAAGACTGTGTCATGAGTATTTGGCGAACTGAATGTCCCAGTGTGGCGAGCCCCACCAGAATTAGGACAGTTCCAGTGGTTGGCGTGCTCCACCATTTGGAAGTAGAGTTGAACGGTCTTGGTGAAGACTGTGTCATGAGTATTTGGCGAGCTAAATGTCCCAGTGTGGCGAGCCCCACCAGAATTAGGACAGTTCCAGTGGTTGGCGTGCCCCACCATTAGGAAGTAGAGTTGAACGGTCTTGGTGAAGACTGTGTCATGAGTATTTGGCGAGCTAAATGTCCCAGTGTGGCGAGGCCCACCAGAATTAGGACAGTTCTAGTGGTTGGCGTGCCCCACCATTTGGAAGTAGAGTTGAACGGTCTTGGTGAAGACTGTGTCATAAGTATTTGGCGAGGTAAATGTCAAATTAGGACAGTCCCAGAATTATATAATACAGCAGTAAATAAGAATAGATAAAACTATACTACCACCTTAGGAACAAATCCAATAGGTAAATAATATGTTATATACTTAGTGATGCAAGAAGAATCAGTGTATTAATTTCTGTACAGGTTTTGGAGTAATGTATGGTCTCCCCTGCTAGTGGTAACCGAGGAGTGCTTAATCAATGGCCCTGTCTAGGAAGTCTGGATAAGGTAAGGATAATCACATTTACTCATTGTCAGGATCCTTTGATTGTTCTCACTATGCTCCTTGTGTATGAACACAATTGATGACAATTAGATTACAATAAATAAGTTATGCGAAGCAGATAATTTACTGGGTTATATTTAGGGAACTCAGGTCAGGTTCGCACTAAAGGGATCTTAAGGATTCTATTACTAATAATCATAATTAAATATGTGCTAATTCTATCCCTGTTAGTACAATGTTAGAGTTCTTAAAATATTCATAAACAAGTTTACCAAGCTTTAATAGTAATAGGTAGGTATGTAGTAAAATTCTAGCAATATTCCATGATAAAAATAGCTAAATTAAGTATTCAAAAAAATGTTTGCCTAATGAAATAGAAATACAGATAGAACTTATCTCTTAAGATGACTCAAAATTGTTTTGTAATGTGGATTTGTCACGAAACAATCTCCACATAACCTTATTAATATTTTAAAGTATACATTAAATTAGTAAAGAAATATCTTTGTAATCCATAGGCAGAATTTTTATATAATGTAAAGAATGTGTATTGTCCTATAAATATTTATATTTATGATTATTATCTATGAAATCGGTTCATCGACATAACCGTCGAACACAAAAAATGGCAAACTTAGGATATCATTGGTCCGATATTTTTGGCTATATTTATATCGTTACTTTTTAGCTAAATTATATTTTTTCCTATGTTATAAAACAAATTCGTGGAGTAGGTAGATAAGATGTAATATTGAATAAAATTTCTTAAATATAAGATAGTCTCTAACAAATACCTCACAATAAAATTTGCAGGTTTTCCTACTTTCATAAACAATATTTAATAATTTATTACTACATTTGAAAATGAAACTTTTTAACCGTAGCACACAATTTACTTATTTTCGTTGGATGATTTTCAGTATAATGTGAATTACCTTCGCTTAAATCTGCTTTTGTGGAAAAAACACTAAATATAAGTTTGTAAGACGATTCTTCAAAGCTAATTCAAGGGTAATACAAACGCATTCGTGTCAATCTCTAAGACGAAATTTGTGAAGGTCACCTGGGCATCACTGTTAATTGAGGTGTCAGAAGCTGAGTTCTCGTTGGATCCCGCACACTCAAAAACCGTAGCGCATCACTTATTTCCATGCTGTGTTTGGCAGATACATATATAGTGATAGGTGATAAAATTTGAATTCTGAGCCCCTAAGGGCTTCTAGATCCCAAAACAAAGCAGCAATCAATCGTATGAGTCGTTCGAAACGAGCCGAAATCAATCAAGGTGACACGTCTGAAAAGTGACCAAAAGACAATGAAAGATATTAATACAAAATATTATTTTATTAATCAGCAAATAAAAGAAGTGATTGATAAAGTAGATTTCTTAGGAACAAAGGAACTAGTTAATTGTTTAAGTAAATCTATCAAAAAATTGTTTTACAAATTTGTATTTGAGTTATGTTAGTAATGTTAAAACGAGATTAAGTAGCTTGGTTAAAGGAGAAATTTTGAAATGACTCGCAAAATTTCGTTGGTTTTTGTAATTTATCTAAGAGTTATGTAAATATGTAATTATATAAATATTGTATATTAGTCATGAACAGATTCGTAGTTAGCATTATCTATATATTTCCTTTTGTTTTAGGCTGGCGTAGACAGGGTAGATACATTGGGGGCGATTCTGACGGTACACTCTCTAAACCTAAACTTAAAATTAGAGAACGAATTTTAATTTAGTTTTAGAGAATTTGGTATTCTGAAATTACGTGCTAACTAAATTTAAAACACAGTTGACAGCTATAAACAGGCATCTAAATTGAATTCACAGATTATATAGAATTATTTTACGGGAATTTACCGGTTTCTATAAAACTGTTATAAATATGTTTTTAGGGTGGTTTTGACCATTTTGACTTACTTTAGTGCCTTTATTAATTATTTATTAATGTTTTATTATATAATTAATTACTTAAAACAGTAAAAAGTTATCATAATTTTTATTTGGAAATGTATAGCTCCTTGTTATAATTAATAGCTCCTTGGTGTTTCCACTTTAGAAGGGGGTTTCAAAATATATTTTTTTATCCATACTAATATTATAAATGCGAAAGTAACTCTGTCTCTCTGTCTGTCTGATGGCTGTCTGTCTGTCTGTCCGTCTTTCACGCCAAAACTACTGAACCGATTTTGATGAAATTTGGAACGAATATAGTTTGGACCCCGGAAATGGACATAGAATACGTTTTAACGCGGTAAAATACCTCTTTCCCATGGGAAAACGCGATAGCAACAGCCGAATCATTTATGGTGTAATTTGGTATGGGGAGGTTTTAAGACACAGGAAACGAAATTGTGATGTTTTACTGAGGGAGACATCTCTTTCCTGTGGGAAAATCGAATAAAACGCGGGCGAAGCCGCGGTCGGAAAGCTAGTATATTATATATTATAATATTCTATCATCCCGTTTGGGTCTCTTTCGCCGCTTAACTCACCAAAGGTAGCTTGTACAGTCTCGGACTCATCAACCTATACAAATCTGTCAAAATATTACAATTGATATTGAACTCGGAGACTTTGGACATAGGGTGGAAATTTGACAGTTTTAGGTTGATGAGTCCGAGCCTGTACCCTTATTTATTTATTTATCTTGTTAAATAAACGGGTCTAGCCCAATTAGGTACATATTTAACACAGGTACGCTCCTATTTCCTTATGACTGTCTGTCCGTATTATCGAGATCTTTTTTTTATGCGAAGATCGGCAGATGACCTCTTCCCGCCTAATGTTAAGCGGTGAAAGAGGTCCAAATGGGATGACAGATAGAATTCTGTTTTTTATGTTCCGTGGATAGAATAGTAGTAACCTTTGCCTGTCTTTACAATGACGAATGAAGAGCTTCAACAAAAACCACTCTAATCTGTGGCATCAACATCAATGTTTTTTTGTTTACCTAACCTTGGCTCTCTATTTTTAATTTAATTCCTAAGGTTAAACCAGGTTAAACTGTTATTAGTTATAATTAGTTTTTAATTCTTTAATTTTCACTTCACTATAATTTTTATTGATTTGAGATTATTAATAATTATGGAACCCACTGCAAGAAAAAGGGCAATTTAGTTTCCGGCAAATGAAATGGATTGGAATTATCCCTGAGCTGCTTAGTGATTATTTTGTCATCATTTATTCTGTAATTTTTTGTACTAGGTTATATTTATTATAAATAAATAAATATGTCAGACACTCACACCAATTAGCCTGGCCCAAAGTAAGCTCTGTAAGGTTTGTGTCATGGGATCTAGGGTATCGGTTAGACATACATATATTTTACATAGATAAATATTTTTTATAGACAACAACCACCACTAAGTCACAAATATTCGTGTTCATCACACAAACATCTGCCCTCACCGGGAATCGAACCCGAGACCTCCAAGTTAGCACGCGGTGTTCATACCACCTCGGCGACGGAGGCCGTCGAATTCGATTAGCGAAATTTATTGTCGATTAGCGAAATTTATCTTGAATATTTTGGTCGATTTTTATTCAAGATTAGACCTTATTTATTTAGCTATCTACTTAGGAAATCGGTTTTCGGAGACAAGCATTTTTAATTTTTTGGGCCTTTGTTATTGTTACCCGATATACATATAAGTTATTCGTAGCATTAAAGTTATTATAACCTATTATTTTAACATTACAAAAACTTCGATTTTATTTATTTCTATAGATTGTAAGTACGAATGTACCTTATATTTACCTTTCTAAAGATTCCAAAAGAGCTAGTACAACAATTTCGTCATCCATTTTTGCAAAAAAAATTCAAAATATCGAAAAGTTTTATCAGATACGCTCACCAAAGTACCCACTTAAATTAGCGATGACCTCCGTAGATCCTTCCTAAATTTAGCGTGACATTTCCAATTTTAGAGAAAATTTGACATTTAGAATGCGTTTCAGAATACCAAATCAGCGCCTAAATCTAAATTGAGTAACTTAGCGACGTCAATTTTAAATTTAGAAATAGACTGTCACTGCAGAATACCAAATTGAATTTGACAGTTCTATGTCTAATTTTAGTTAGGTTTAGAGATAAGTTGGCACGCCAGAATCGGGCCCATTATATACCTACTCAGTCTACGTAGGCTAGAGAGTTTATTTTCATAAGTCGCGTTCGTAACTTCGACTATTTTAAAAAGCGGGCGTGACGCTGCATTTTTTAACGTGAAATGTCTTTAAAATCGCGCCGAAACATACGGATACCAGGTTTAAAAAATGGACCGTAACGAAAAGGTCTATATCATTGTACCTTAATAATTAAAAAACTATTAGTCTTAGAAACAAAAATATGTTGTGAATATTTCACTTATATAGTCAGCTCGCTGTTGTGACATTGAGTTTTTTTATTAAAATACTTAAAACAGCTTCAATCTTGTTTTTTTTGTTACAAAAATCATTGCCAACAACGAATTGAAATTGAAACGATTTAATGGGAACGCGGGTTTATTTGCCACATGGTGATGACGTTATTTTGACAATGACTTGACCACAGGACTTCACGTATGAAACACATGACACTTCCGAGTTAAGAGGTCTCGTCATCAAAATGTACGATAAAATTTCAAAATAAAGGTCTTAAAATTTATTCATTAAACGTAGACAGTTTGAAAAGGAATTCTAGCAAGTTTATAAGTCTGAAATACTTTAGATTTTGGTATTTAGGTTTTTAAATTAAAACTATTTCGGTGTGCTGCTAGTTATGCCTGTAAGTATAAACTTTATATAATTTTTCTTTAATTGCTATCATTAAAAACGTAATACTTAATAAATTAAATAGAAATAAAACTGAAATAACTTCAGCTCAAAACACTTTATTTGACATTTTGAACATGAACATAGTGCCATTGAAATGCTACCTAAAATCACAGGTATAGAGGAGGTCATCCTTTGCGTATTGATTAATTGCATCGCTTGCGCTGTACAGGACTTGCGTGAAAAGTGAAGCGTCCATAATCTTTACAGCATTCTTGTGTTTCGTAAAGCACAATGGATTTTATTAAGTTTGCTCCTCTGTCTTTTAACAAAAATTATGGAAATAAGCATTCAAGTTATTTGATTGTGATTAATTTTCTGTTTATTTTTAAGCCACCACAGAAAGGAAAAACACCTACGAAGGGTGCAAAGCAGATTTTAACAGAAAATTTAGCCACCTTAAATTTCTATTGGAATATGGCTTTGGGTGCTGGTCTCTTTCATGTTGTGATCCTATACCTTTTCTATATGGAGACAATCACTATTTGGACTGTTGTAAGTATAATTTTATGTATAATTTTCTGTATTAAAACACAACATTTTGGTGAAGTGTACTTGGCAATCAGGGCAGACATTTTGTCAACTTATTTTGTGTGGTACTGTTTTATTTGTAAAGTGAAATGATTATTGTTCATATTTGTTTTTTCTTTAACTTGTTGAATTGAAACAGCATTTTTATGTGAATATTTTAAATACTTTGGAATCTTTACGGCAAGTCCATTTCCAGTAGTGGACATTCCTCATATGATGCTGATCCTGAATATAACTATTGATTTTGGATATTATTTTTGATGCCTGTGTATGATGCCAATTTCAAAATGTCATTTTTATCTTACACAATAATGTTTCATTTGGATATTGTGTTTTTCTGTTATATATTAAGAGTGGTTTACTGAATAACTAACTGTATTGTAAAATATCTTATTAACAAGGGATATTTGGACCAACAGAATATTAAACCAAAACTTATAATTGAGTAGAAGTCAATTTTTTTTATTCAATATATATTAAGAGCAGTATATAATATGATCTTTTAGCTGAGAAGTATTGTAGATTCAATGGTGTATTCATATTTATTATTTTATAACCACATTTTTATGGTGCTGTCATGGCTTGCTCAAAAGCGCTCCATACTAAAACAATTATAACATCATAATTGGGTAAACTGTCCTAATTTGTATGGTAAGGGATAAAGGATCATATCCAATTATAAAAGAATCAATACCCTTTTTGTTTTTGTGAGTTACTGGTTAGTCTTGTTGACAAATTGCACAGATTTTTTAGGGGATAAGGTTTATGTTGCGGATCTTAAATTACATGTTGGCTAAGAAAGTTATTTATATAAAATAAAATCTGTTAATAATATAGAATTTGTGTTAAACTCTGTGTTTTGTTTTAGGTATTGAATGGAATTGTGGTTGGTATTAATATTACTTGTTACAAAACAATGAGACGCATTAGTCAGCCAGTTTATTCCGATAACACCCAGCTTATTGACCCTGGACTAGATCTAAATATGGAAGGCGGAATGGGAGAGTAAGTATCTATATCTAGTGTTACTAGACGTCTGCTATTTTTCATTTATCTTTTAGTGTGATGTTAATATGTCTGTATAGTTTTTCTAGATAAATGGTTTGTTATTTATTAAAACAAAAATACTTTTCTATTTAAACCATTAGCTCATATTAGCATATTCAAATAATAAACACTTCATCTTTATAATGTTGGTTTAGATATATAATTACATTTTGAATATACTATTAGTTTTCATTAGATACACTTGTATATTATATAATATTTTAAATAACTTGTTTTTTATAAATATGTAAGTCATTTGTGTTATGGTTTGAAATATGATTTTTGTTGTTTTCAGGCATTTAAAAGATGCAGTTATTTTATCATCAATAACACATGTGCTCTTAGTATTCTCAAGTTATTTTTGGTTGCTGCTTCTCTTTATTCCAGTAAGGGCTTTCTACCTTTTATGGAAGCATATATTAGGACCTTGGTTCTTCCAAGAGGCCCCTGTGGACACAGAACAAGATGAGAAGAAAAGGAAAAAAATGGAAAGAAAAATGAAGAGATATCAGTAATGGGTATTGCATAAGACTGGCTTTTAGAAGTTTTACGGGTTGAAAAACTTGATTTATTATTAATTTTTTATTAATGTAAGAATATAATCAGTTAAAGTTTTGGTAAGAATTGTTAAAACTTTTCAATACATGAAATGTGTGTAATATAACTTTTTTTTTTTGCTTTTTATAGAAGCAGCAAACAAGCAAACGAATCACCTGATGGTAAACGATAACCGTTGCCCATGGACACTCGCAACATCAGAGGAGTCACAGATGTGTTGCCAGAGGGGGGGAGGGGGGGTTGGGCCTCCGGTACCCTCACTCACTTAGCGAAATCTAAATCGTGTGTACGATATGAAAACGATTTACCCATTGGTAGCAAAGTTAGACTAAGAGTACGAATGTAAGTTACGCATTGTACAACACGTCTAGCAAGTCTACCTTATAGAACAAACTGAATAAGAAATTCAGTTTGTCAACAAGCAATATTTGTACCAGCATGAAGAAATAAAAAATGATTTGAAAAATACTTTGTTTCATGATTGAATCTAACAATATCGGATGCCATTTTTCGTAACTATAATTTGAAAAAAGGACCTCCACGACCAACCCTAATAACACTATTGTAATTAATAAATGGAGCCAAGGGAATTTTGGACGTAACATAATTACTATCTTTCAATTTTTCATAATAATAATTTGTATGTAAATCATTTTTCATTTATTTGTAAAATCATTACTCTTCTAATGTTAAATTTCTTGTAAATATTTTATGTTCTTTATTTTTAGGTGTTGTATTGTGTATAACACGTAGTGTGTAAGAATTTTTTTTTTGTATTTTATTTAGTCTAGAAAATTTATTAAAATCAATAAATTCAGTTAATTTTATTGTAATCCATCAGTGATTTGATTTTCGGTAAATCTTCATTATCCTCGGATATCCCTTAAAATTTGTGCTCCAATTAAAAAATCAAAAGGAGCAGGTTGTATAAATTGTGGATTGGCTAGTATATTAGATTTAGGTATATATACATTGGGTAACTTAACAGGAGTTTTAGCTAGCTTCCCAGTCTACTTGTCTAGAACATAGATATCATTTTATTTCGTAACTGCTATATTGTGCTTTTTAATTTGCTACACAGGACATACATACATACAATGGACAGTTATTGCCGATGTTAGTTGCATATATTTGAAAGATAATTATAATTGCAATCACTTTGTCCCAAACGGCAGCTGATTGGCACAATCCAGAAGTACCTGTGCTCTCATTGCTTCACATGTTTCAGGGTTAGAAACTTTTATAGCTGCTTTAGATAAAAAAAAAATGATTAGATTACAGTCACGTATCCTATTAATGCCTGCAAAACAAAGGCATCGCATACGCTTTGCTGTCCCTTTATAAACTTATTTACTCCCTTCTTGAAGAACTGTTTTGTATTCCTCGGGAAAAACCTTGAACATTCATCATTGCACAATCAGAGCCTGCGCTGGAGTTATTTTTTCTGAAAGTACGTTTTCGGTAACATAATTACTTCTATTTTTCATAATAATAACTTTTGTAAATAATTTTTCACTTATGTGTAAAATCATTACTCTTGTCAAACATGTCATGACATCATATCAAATATTTCTATCATAAATCTTTTTATACTTCATCATTAACGTTTCAAGCACAGCACATTGCAAGAGGTGTTAGTATAGTAGTTTGGAATTCTTAATCTATTTAAAAGTAGATCTGGTAATAAAAACGGTAGATTCTAGCAATCTCGTGTCGGCTATTACGATCATATAAGAAAATAAGTGACGTTTTTGCAAACAGTGGAAAATAACGACAATATTTATACTTGAAAAGTATTGTAATATTTAATTTAGTAGACTCATTTCGATTTATATAGGAAAAAACAAAGTCAAGGAAAATACAATACGGTTGCTACGATACAATAGACTAACAATAAGTTTGCGTACATATACCATGTCTATGATAAAGACCTATCAATGAATTATCTATTACTAGCTTTTGCCCGCGACTTCGTCCGCGTGGAATAGTGACTTCCGGCAGATTTTTGGTTAACCAACAACATATTTATATTTATATTTGAATAAAGATTAATATTATTATGTTGATACAACTTAAACAAATTATTTCGACCAAATTTGGTACCATAAAAACGGTCATTGTGACTAAACCTTAAAAGATAGACATATGCCGTCGCGGACTTTTTTTTAGATCATGTATAGAGGAATAATTCTTTCATACATATTTTTTGTGTATCTTGAACCGTTTTCGCAGCGCACGCAAAGAAAGCCTTCAAAAATGAATAATTTTCCCCGTTTTTTACACATTTACCGCTCTGTCTTTGCTCCTATTGGTCATAGCGTAATGATAAAAAAATGACAAAGATAGATTATCTATTATAACAGACGTAAAATGTATTTTAAAACAGCGCCTGAATCCTGTGTAAATTTGCGACGTAACTTTCACTCGATATTTGTGAGTGAGTAAACACTGAAATACCGCTTTCATACTTTTCATGAGATCGTAGCAATAGTGAGTGTTGCGATATGATCCAAGGTTTCATCGCTGCGCTGCCGGGGGCAGGTGGACGTAAAACGCAAGGTAAGCATGGGCGCACTTCGCGCCTGCGCGTCGGTAGCACGGTACGTCTCTACGGCTTCACTACGATCTACGCGCGTAATTTTGACGTAAGTTTTATTAAACACACTCGTACTAGCATACAATTAACTTTAAGCTTTGTTGACTTACAAATTTATAGCGGGGTACTTTATTATATATCGTGTAACTTTATGTATTACAAAGATGTCTTTCAATGATAAAAAAATAATAAGAAAATATCTTTAGTAACGACTCCAAATTACTTTGCATAAGTAAGAATTCAAGGTTGTTTTTTACTTTTGTCTTAATTATTTTAAAAAAAAAATTGTCTAAATGTAATATAAAAAAAAAAATGTGGTACAGTTGCACATCATAAAATAATGTGTATTTTTATTTAATGAATACTGTGATTTTACATCTTCTGTCATAATTTCGCAATGTTATTGTTGGGGTTACAATATTACTTAGATAATTATTCTCAAGAATATAATCATTCTCAATAAATATAATAAATAGCTCAAAGAGGAGACTACAGATCATTATGAAGTCGCTAACTTAACAATATCCTTAATCTGCGGTATAGACACTGTTACCAATTGTCCAATTGATTCATTTAATATAATTATATAAAGATTTAAATTAAAATAAATTGACTACCACTTTACGCCGCTCTACTTACGCCGCTACTCAGATATAATATGTGTGTTCTTGTTGACGTTGAGTTTCTGTCGCTTTTCTTTTCTGTGAGAAATATATAAATAGTAATCGCCTATAGCCTTTTCCTTTTATTTTAGAGCAGCATTATAGAAATAGACAGTAATGTAACAGGTTAGATAAAATATATACTCGAGTAATACTTTAAAAGCTTTGTGACACTGAGTTTTGACATAAATGACGCTAAAAATTCACAAATTAATTTTAAAGGACATTTTCTTTTACTTTTCCTTATGTTCTACGGTGCTCGAAAGCGGGATACTCCTTATTATTCGCTTCGTCTCTTATCTATAGTTTACGTGAGTATAAGCAGTGGGAACACGTGAACTACTTTGAATTAGTTCACGTGTTCCCACTGCTTATGTCCAATTATTGTGGTGCTGGATCTGGATCCAATATGTAAAATAATAGATATGAACCTGGGTAGGATGCTTCAGCCATTCGTCTCACCTTTAGTTAATGCTGATAAGTTAGATATTTATAGTAACACTATTTTGTGCTTACTGCACATAACTTTACATGTGTAGCTTGTGAGCACATTATACCTACTGACTAAAGGTTTTGAGGCTGCCCCGGTTGTGTAGCGCCTCGAACATGTTTGTTGGGGCATGCGTAGATCGTTTTAATGCCACTATGCGCAAGCGAAACGCGACTTTAGTACGAAGAGTGTGGGCCAGCTCTAACAACGTCCTGACGATGATTGCATCCCGATTTTCTTAGGTCCTTTTCTTGGGGGGGCGATGGGGGGAGCGCCCTGGAACCCGCGCACGAAGTGCCTAAGCGGGAGTGGCACCGACGGATTGTGGTGGCCTGGCGTGCGCAGCTCGAATTACGGATCACGCGCGCCAGCGGGCCGTCGGTGCCGTACTCCCGCACCTCGAAGCTTGGCTCAACGGGATGGAGGAGGTCACCTACCGATTGACTCAGATACTCACCGGGCACGGCTGCTTCGGTGAGTATCTGTGTCGAATAGGACGGGAGGGATCGACACATTGTCACCACTGCGCATCCGACCTCGACTCGGCCCAGCACACGCTGGCGGAGTGCCCCGCGTGGGCCTCCGAGCGCCGAGTCTTGGTCGCAGAGATCGGGCGAGATCTGTCTCCGCCGGCATTGATTGCGGCAATGCTGGCGGACGAGGGAGGTTGGAGGGCTGTGGCCTCCTTCTGTGAAGCAGTAATGCTCCAGAAGGAGGCCGCCGAGCGGGGTCGGGAGATGGCCGATCCCGCTCGAAGGAGGCGGCGCCGGGCTCGGTAGCACAGCTGCGGCGCCGCCGCGGGTCGCCGGCGGGCGCGAGGAAGTCGCGACCGCTACGGCGACCCGGGATGGACCACGCCCCTTCCGTGGCCGGGGGGCGTCGTCGGTGGAGGGGACCGGGGGAGGTGGTAGCTTCCCCCGAGGAGGGCTCTAGAGAGGGGAGCGGAGGCTGGGGGTTCCCGGAAGTGGCCTTTGTGTTCCCGGGGGCTCCCTACATGCCTGAGGAAGGCCATCCCTGAGGTTTTTA
This sequence comes from Scirpophaga incertulas, assembly GCA_036419045.1. NCBI lineage: Eukaryota > Metazoa > Arthropoda > Insecta > Lepidoptera > Crambidae > Scirpophaga > Scirpophaga incertulas. Next base: position 9,634,286 of record CM071626.1, on the reverse strand, counting down.
GTGGGTAGGCCTCCCCCTTCTGGGGAGGAGAGCCCCACATAACCCCGGCTCGCCACAGCCGGGGTATGCAATTTAAAAAGGTCCTTTTCTTGGGCACTACTGCAACGGATGTATTTCGGTACAAGGGCCCAAGAGACTAACTACCTCAACCTACTAAATACCTCAACCAGCATAATAAGATAATCTGTTTAGGCAGGTTAGACTCATTTGACATCACGATAATTGTATTTATTTGAAATATTAATCGGACTAAATAGCTATTATTGACATTTTTCGTATTATTATTATTTTTAGAATTATATTATCTTTAAAACTTGACATTACATAGACAGTGATTTATTATTATGTATAATTGACCGAAACACATGATTTTTTATATTTATTTATAGATGTCCACCTTCACTTTACTCTTCAAGTAAGCAGACAGTAACACAATAAAAAAAAATCATTAAAATTTGTAATATCGTATAATAAGCCCTACCACCATCTTAAGTGTGCAAAAAAATACTAAAACGGTGCAAGTGACTAATAAGAAATCTATTTCTAAAAAGGGCAATTGGTCGAATAAAAAAAAGTGCGATTTCTCACACGAAAGTATAACAGTTACACAAAATAACATAATGTCTCTTAAATGGTTTGTTTCGTTAAATTATTGCTCAATGGAACTAACATAACAAGCATTTTGAGACCGCGCCGATTGTCAGATCAGGGGCACTGATATGATGTAGGTATGTGAAAACAGTCTACTGTCAACCTGATGCAGATGTCACGTGCGCTCGTTGATGCAATACAATGGCTCGTATTAAGCTTTATTAAGTTTTATATAAATTTCAGTTTAGGAGACTTTCGCTATTATATGTTTGTATGTTCATAAGGTTTTTTAAAAGACTAATATGCTATACAAGACTCACTTTGGATATAGGACATCAATATACAAGAAAAGTATTTAGTTTTCTTTAATACATAAGTTAAAACAATCGCCAGTAAGCATTCGATCTATAACGTCGGAATGGAACAGAAGTGTGTTGTTAGACATTAATTATATTGATCATTGTTGATTGAAATATTTGAAACATCCCAACTCTAACTAATCAATTTATTTGGCCTACAAGGCAACCCAAATATTGTTTTTTATTTTGGTTGCAGTTCTGATTACGAATAATTACGTATATTCGACTTCTCATTAATACTGTGACTCTACCATGAGTTACTTAATTTTGATAGATATTGGAAGTATAGTAAAGTACAGAAGTAATATCAATTTACATTGAAAAAAATAGTTCAAGGGGCTAGTACGCTAGGGGAGTTGTACAAAGTATTTTTAAGTATTGCAAAGTAGCGCTACGCTTTATTAATCTAATTCTAAAGAAATATGATAATAAAGAAATATATAATAGATATACATAAGTACGAGGTATACCCCTCGCGTCTACCTCAACAACTAACTCAACAACAACAACAACAAAATTGCAGCATTGTTGATAGGTTTGTTTAATTAAAGTTAATTATTGGACTTATATTCATCTCGCACTAGACCAAACTTAAGCATCTAATAATAGAACGAAGTACAATTGTATTTTTTATAATATTTCAAACGCCTTATGGCCTTTTACGTTGCTGCAGAATATATACAATGTTACAAATAGGTTGTTTTATAAGTGTGTTTCTCACTTATATATTAGTACATTAAAAAAACATGTGCGTTGCTCTGAAAATGAGAGTTTTATTGATAATATAATACAAATTTAATTAAAAAAGAAAAACAGTATTAACAGTAACAGTACGACGGTAAGAGACCCGACGGCATGACCCTCGTGCCATGGAGGATGGGACGACCACTAGTTTGGGACGCGACATGTGCTGATACTCTAGCGCAGTCCCATCTTCGTGGCACCGCAGTTAGGGCTGGGTCTGCTGCTAACTCGGCTGAACTCCTCAAACAGCGCAAGTATGCAAACATAAATAGTGGTTGCATATTTGAGCCTTTTGGGGTGGAAACTCTGGGGCCCTGGGGGGAAAGTGCCCACAGAGTTTTTAAAGAGTGCAGCTATAGATTGACCGAGGCTACATGTGACCGGAAAGCTGGCTCATATCTGGCGCAGCGAATCAGCATCGCCATACAACGTGGCAATGCTGCTAGTCTTATGGGGACGTTGCCTGACGGCAGCGATTTATTTCAAATATTTTATTTATAGTTTAGTTTTTAATTTTACTAAATAATTATTAGAGATATTAGTTTTATATATAGTTTAGTTTTTAATTTTATTTAAGTTTCATTATTATATCATTTATATTACTTTAAAGTATAATTGTTAATTGTTAATAGAAAGAAGGACATGTTATAAGTTTAATTTCTATGAGTGGACATTTATTTTTTATTTTAATCATAGAATACATTTCCTCATCCAACACACGGTTGTTTATCATGTGCAACTCAAAATCTAATAAAAATGAAAAGTGCAAATGTTAAATAAAACATAATGATAGGAAGCCATTAATAACGCAGTGCGAACATACAGAACCATTAAATAGTTAACAGCGTTTACTAATTAACACGTTCTTTCTAAATCGCCCTAATTTGTTTATGAGTATGCATACAAAAGCTTGACGTAAGTAGCAAAAACATTTGCCTATGAATGAGATAGATTTCATTATTATCGCTAATCCTCAGGCCTACCCAAGCTACAGGAAACCATATGCATATTTTTTTCAGTTTTCTTTATTGTACTAACGACATACATACATATATGTATATTCCCCTTTGGTATTGCTTTGATTGTAAATGTATTGCGATTGAACCTTTGAACAGTTCTTATGACGCTCGCCATAACGGCGGCCTTTTTTATTGAAATATTATATTTGAAATGGCGTCGATTAACGTTTGACAACAGATTACTTTTGAGATTGCCCTGATGCAGTACATTACATGTTAGCGTTTCTTCATAGGATACGTGTCAAAATTCATTAAAACGCATTGAATTATATTTCTGCCAAACGTTCTATGAATCTCATTAGATATTTGAATCAGCAATGTGAAAATACGCTATTCAATTATTTTTGTACTTCATTTCAAAGTTTCACTTCACAGTTACCTCGATAATTTGATTATGTACAGTTTCATAATCAATTCTTTTTAATCCAATATCATTAGCCATGCGATTTCGTTGCGATCTCAATGCAATGAGATGATTGATTATTGTTAATTTCTTATAGTTGATAGCTACGTATATATTTATTTTTTTTGTTGGTATTACGATGAAATAAATATAGGTACTGTTTTAGCTTATTTTTAGGTCAAACCTTAAAATGAATCTCTATTATTTTTTTTTTCCTTTTACTTGTTTGATGACATACTTGTTATATCGCGCTTCTACTACTGAAATTAGTGGTTACGAACTTTTCCAGTTTCGTCGATCTTGTCCCTTAACTAGGAAAATTAACTTTAACCCTAAATGTTTAAATTGTAAAAAAATGAAAATTTATTTTGTGTGAATGTTATATATTATATACTGTTTATTTGGAAGTTCATGAATGTTAGGTTTTATTTTGAATTTAAAGCTGATCTCTATAGTGAGATGGTTTGTTATCTATTAAGATTATCCCATATACTATTAATTTTATCCTCAGTATTGAACTACTGTTTTTTACTTGTCGCTACTAAGGCTTCGTCGCAATTCGTGCGATACCTTGGGGGTATGCGCCTCTCTGCCTTAGGTTATAATTAATGTTAAGTTAATATATATAATTATTATACCTTAAGCGTTATTTCGCCTCCATAACTGGCGCCTTGTACTTTTCTAATAATTTTCATGTATTTTTTTTCACGTGTTCCAATACTATCTTACGGAAATACAAATTAAGAACTTTGTGCAAATAGTTGGAATATCACTTAAAGAAAAAAAAATCTTTGTATATAATTAAGAGGACCTCTGAGATCTTAGTAGGTATCTAACCTAACGTAAACTAAACGGGAACACTTATTGTTTTCATACAAACATGATTTCTTTTGAGTTCCATAATTTTTAAATGTGCAATCGTCTTGTGGTCTATCAAAACCTAGAGAAAGTTTGGAGTTTAGAGACTTGAGTTATATGTTCGTCTTTTGAACAAGACAGCTCAATAAGTTCAGATAATTCTCATAAGTCAATAATCATAAGGAATAAATGTATACAAAAGGAGGAAAATAAATTTATTTTGTTTTCATTAGAAAACATTAAATACAAAATTGCATTTAAAAGTAATTACAACAACATCTCAAGATGTCTACCTACTGTCATTTTGTTAGGACCTTGTACAGTGAGTTTACTAAGTATTAATATATTGTCTTGACAACTGAAGTTACAAAATCCAAAAATAAATTGCATATTTTATTGGTATTAGAATAAAAAATTGTATACTCTATCGTATATATATATAATATATATATATATATATATTATATATATATATATAATATATATATATATATATTTTAAACTTTGTAGCGATCTCGAGAGTTAAAGTAAATTCTCAAGCTTTACGGTGATTGATTCTGGTAGATATCTATCTGTAGGTGTCTCGTCGCCAATGGCCTGCATGTCTCATTTACTGTAGCTTTAAATACCTTTTTAATCTTTTATGCTAGTTTATTTTTAATATAGTTTACGGGTGAAAACATAATAAAGGCGCTATTGTAGAGGGGATGGGAACGTTATGTTCTGTAAATAGACTACATACAAGGAGCGGAGGGGAACGTCGATGCGTGGGACACTATTTTAGATTCATCAGACTTCAGTGGTGTAAAAGTAGATAACTACTTAAGTCTGTGACTCCTTTGGTGTAGCGGGTGTCTATGGGCAGCGGTTATCGCTTACTATCAGGTAATCCGAGTGCTCGTATGCTGCCCTATCCTATAAAAACAATAAAAAAAGTGACTTATAGAAAACAACTACACACGAAGAAAGAAAACGCTGCTCTATGTTAGTTGTTCTAAAGATTTTATTTCGCAGAGGTGAAGTACAAAATGCACAATAAATGAGATTGTATATTGTGCCGTAAAATGTGCCCGCACTTGCGCAAACTTTCAAATTTTATTTGCACAATTCGATTGTAACAATTTTTCGTAAAGTTTTTAATGACTAAGTTGACATTATTAAGAGCAAAAGTCTCATTTATAGTTGGAAGAGCTTCTTATGTAGAAAAAGCAAGTAAATATTATATCAAATAATGTCTTGTTGATATTTGTTTGTCATAGCAACACTATCAGCGTTATTTTACTGTTTATTGGTAAAATTTGGTTTCGCGTAAACGCATGTTAATGTATCTTACCATAACCAATCTACAGAGTTACAGCCTTTTTTTTTTTGATCCCCTGAGGAAAATGCATTAAATTGCATACCCCGGCTGTGGCGAGCCGGCGGTTATGTGGGGCTCTCCTCCCCAGAAGGGGGAGGCCTACCCATTAAAAACCTCAGGGATGGCCTTCCTCAGGCATGTAGGGAGCCCCCGGGAACATCAAGCCACTTCTGGGAACCCCCAGGCTCCGCTCCCCTGCCTAGAGGGGAGCCCTTCTCGGGGGAGGCTACACTACCTCCCCCGGTCTCCTCCACCGACGACGCCCCCCGGCCACGGAAGGGGCGTGGTCCATCCCGGGTCGCCGTAGCAGTCGCGACTTCCTCGCCCGCCGGCGACCCGCGGCGGCGCCGCCTTCTTCGAGCGGGATCGGCCATCTCCCGACCCCGCTCGGCGGCCTCCTTCTGGAGCATCACTGCTTCACAGAAGGAGGCCATAGCCCTCCAACCACAGAGTTACAGCCTACAGTGTGAAAGGCTAAACTTTGAAAGATATGAAATATGGCTTAAGCAAATAATCACATTATATTTCTAGTTAGCGTGTGTACTATAATGATATAATCATTGAAATGCCGTGAAGGCAGTTTTTCGTTTACCAATTGATAGTAAATGTCTTTTTCGTGACGAAATTTTAATACAATATTAAACTATTGCGTACATTATTATTGTTATCTCTTAGGAACATAGCGGGATGCCTACTATCCTATTTAAACACTGTCATTTTAATTGTAGCATAAAGATAACATTATTAAAATACATTTTTCAGGTGTTCACAGGAAGGGGGATTTGGGCTTATGATTTGGGATTATCTCAATGGCAGTACCGAGTCAGTGCTCATGAGAGAGGAAAACAAGAAATATTAATCAGAAATTTTCTAGTTTGCATTACCAAACTGAGGAATGAATTCGCTGAACTATGGTGTTTCCGAATCGTTGTGATATTCAAAGCTTGAAGGTTTACCATTTCAATGGAAATACCCTCCATTTTTGAAATAGGCGGGTTTTCTCGTTAAATTGGTTGGTCATTCACTTGTCACACAACCTAAGTTGTGCATGGACGGCTATAATCTCGTATCATCAAGTGATAACGTCTAACCTAAACCCCTCTTTTTACATAATATCTACATACACCAATTACTTCAGTATCTAATTTTTTTTCTTATTCTTAATGCCATTTACAATGTACGCTATAGTGAAATATAATTGTCAATACAGCTCAGAGTAATGTTGCGGCCTCTGACATAGGGTTTGGCAAAATTGTTTGGAAACTCGTACCAAAACCCGTTTAGGTGCAAATGTTGTATTAATAGTTGTCTCGCTCTATGATTTCTAACTCATTCCGTTAACAAGTGTTACACATCGTCTATATTTCCACATACTTGATAATTTGGTTATTTCAATTGTACACGGAACGTCTCCGACACGCAATCTATGTATAAGTGAGTATAAAGATGAAAAGTACAATATATGTTCTACTTAGATATATCTAACTTTGCATACCATGTATACTATGTATCCTCTATCGCTTATATTACGGGGAGTGCTCCGAGGAATAGGGTATTACGCACTATGAAAAATAAAATCTAAATTTATGTTTTTATAGTTCATTTATGAAAAAACAAACGAAAAATATTAATTTCTATTCATAAAACTGCAAAATAAATTAAATATTTCAATTTGAAAATACAAGTTTTTTTATCTGTGCTTCGAATGTCAAAAACGCTGTACGCCATGTTTGCATTCGCTGTGACGTCACTGGACTTGTAAATAAACAACCTCGGTTTTTGTTGTACATGTCTACTGTGTAATTTATTAGATTAACGAAGTTTCTCAGTTATTATACGAAATATTTATTTCGAAATATTTCGTTATTTATTTCGAAAATATGTTTATTTCTTTCAGCGAAGCGTAATGTTTACAATGCCCGTGACGTCACAGACATGGCGGCCTGAGAATTGGCGTTTTCGCGCCCAAATTTGAATTGTAAAATTAAAACACGTTTTTATGAAATAATTGGAATAAAAAAAATGTATTTATATTTTTTTGTGGTATTTTATCAATAACAGATTAAATTAAAACACTTTTTGAATTAGACTGTAATACCCTATTCCTGCTTGCGATTGTTCGGATTAATTCCTGCTGCCAGTTTCCGTCACCGTTCTACGCGACACAACATTCATCTGCCACTTGAATTTTCTGCAACGCACTACTAAACTGTGGAATGAATTGTCGCCTCCAGTATTTCCGAACCGATGCGATATCGAAACCTTGAAAAAAAGCATTTTCCCATTTAAAAAACCGGCAACGCACCTGTGACTCTGTTGGCGTTGCGGGTGTCTATTGGCAACGGTTATCGCTTACCATCAGGTGACTTTTTATTGCCGTGTACCAGTTATTCTCTATCTAAATGTCATTATATTCTTGATAGATTTCAGTTAGGCAGATGATCTACCGCTTTTTTCTATGTTGCCTACATTCCTTCTTTCTTTCTGATACCTTGACGTAGAACACGTACAAGTACAAATGTTTCTTAAAAGCTCCTGAGTAGTCCAATACATGAATTACATTACAAGCACTCACCACTTTTATACCATCACCCTCCCATTATAACGCAATATACATATGATCAATGTACTTGCTACTATAATATTTAGTACAGATAACGTTATATCCATCTACAACAGTTGTACAATCCATCGTCATGGGCCATTGCTTGTGGACTGTATGCAAACACTGCCAATTATTTATTTAAAGACGTTTCTTAAAAATACTCATTGCCTAAGAATAAGGAGTAGTTTGACGATCTTTAATTCGATTTGGATGAATCTAAAAAAGGTTATGATTCGGAATTCTTAGATCTTAACATTATTTCCGCGATATACAATTTGGAAAATGACCTCTTTATGACACCATTTGCACTGTGAGTTACAATTTACAAGGAAGACTCTGTATAATATAAAACGCTTGCAGATGAGATAACATGTTAGAAAAGGATTAAATTAGGATTATAAAATATAAAAAAATGTTCAGTAATTTAAGCAAGACCAAGAGAAATAGTAATTTATTTTTTCGTAAAAACACATATATATATAAAAATTAGAGTTTAAGTTATAAGACCTCTATTTTAATTTATTTTATTTTTTTGGTCTAGGTAATCTTTATTAATTACATTTGAATATTTGCAATATTTACATTACTAATTCAAAAAGATAGTGAATAATTTTATAGCAATGCACGTTACCTGAAGTTCTATTGTAAAATAAATCTATTCGAATGTTTGGATTAGAAACAAAAGGAAAGTGGCGTGGAAACAAATACATAAAATATTAGTTTCCACGCCATTTTCCTTTTGGTTATATCATGACTTATCGATATTAAGTTATTGACTTGACTAATGCATTAAATGTCTAATTAGTGAATTTTCGTATATGTAGATCTTAGATCGCCTTGACGAGATTTGCGAAGATGTGTGTATTGGACTTGCCAAATAGTTAATGACCGAAAAGTAATCGTATAGCTATGTAGAAAATTAAATAAAATATTCTAATTATACTTTTTCTCGATATTAATTATTTCGCATCTGTAAGATCATAAGGATCATTCGAGGGAAGTTAACCTGCAGAATAATTTTTTTAATACTTAATAATTTTAATTACTTATTATGTTGAACTCATTTACGTGTGTGTAAGTGTACGGTCCTATCATGCATGTACCAAATAATGATTTTCGTTATTTGAATTTGAGCCTCATTCTGTAATACGGGCCTTAGGCTCGTATTCTAAAATGAAACTTACGGTAGCTTTTGAATCTAATCGTTAAAGTCTAGCATTTTGTAACTTCATATTGCGAGCGATTTGGGTATATATCCTTCGTAAAAAAGACCAATAGTATAGATATACTTACATACACATTATAAGGTTAATTTATGGGCAAATGTATAATTTTTTATAACAAGATTTCCACATTGTGTAGCTGAATTGCCTTTTCATAAGTTCAAGGTAAGGTAAGGTTAAAAAGACGCTAATGAGTAAGGGTTATTACGAAGGTAATAATAAGTAGTTTAAATGATGCCAATGATTGGTGTTGATTTGAAGACATATATTCTAAAGTGTATATATTTGTTTTCCCGTATAAATTATAAACACATTATGTAGGTTGTATTGTAACGACATAATTTATTATAAATGTTGTTGTTACTTTGATGAAGCTGGTAAGTTTTCTAAAAAGACGTCCTGAATGGGTGGTAGGAAAAAAAAATTGAACGATTCAAAAGAGCTTTCTATAAAGTCATATTTTAATAAAGTAAAAAACTATGTGTTTAGTTTTTACTTTGAACTTTAGCATTTGTAATTTTTTTTTTCTACAAATAAACGACGCAACGGTCGCATATACACAAATACCTACCTACTTACTACGTATATGTAATACATATCAGTGATTTATTTATGAAGATACATGAGATGCATTGATAAAATTACTTATTTATTATTAATCTATTTATCATAAAAATCTTAACTTTGTATATCATATTTTTCTACCGTGAATACCTTCAAATGTTGGGTCGGAAGCACAGAGTACTTTTTATATACGGAGTCATAGTTGTCGAACATTTAATGACTTTATTTTAACATGAGCTTTCAACAAATATAAATAACTTACATAGCAAGTCGTTGTTTTGGTAGTAATTTTAAACTTATATTTGAAGTATTATATTCAAGTCTACTCATGTTAATAGTTAGGAACAACATGATTTAGTTTTCTACGTAGTGTTATTATATTTCGGTAAGAAATATATTTGGTTTCGCAGTTTCTTAAAATTATTCTGTCGCTTATATAATTTAAATCTATAATAACTTAAATGGTAATAATATAATTAGCAAAAAGTAATTATAGTTAGTACGGCTAAACATTAGCAATAAGAGTCATAGTACGGAGTGATGTTTGGCAAGATTCATAAAAATGTAAGTAGTATCCAAGTTTTGCAATGTTCTGTTATTGAATTACAATTATCATCGCGAATGTAATGCAGTTGAGTTTGTTTGTCAATGTTGCACGAACAATTTCCTGAGCGGTGTTGTGCGTACGTTATATCGTGACCGATTGATATTGCAATGCGTTCCATCAATTATTTTCTTCACTATTTAGGTACGGTGTGTTTCAACAAAACTTGACAAATATTGACTGCTTATTTGCCAATATATCACATTAAACTAAAATAATTAAGAACGTGTAAAAACACTTGATGACTTGATATACGAGTAATAGCCTCGTCAAAGGAATTCGGTGGCTTCTTTTCTCTGACGCTTCGGACAATGTGTTCGCTTTCCGTTTTCCAATTTTATAAACTTTAATCAATAAGTGTAATTTTCTATTAATCATACTAACCTGTCGCTTAACTATAAGTTATTGTTAAAGAAAACTTTTGTTTTTACCAAAACCTGTCTTTAATTTGTAGTTTTAAAGCCCCACTACAATTTTTATAAATTTACTCGACTACAAAATGGTTATCTATCAATAGTACATAGCCAGGATATATGTATCACCCTTTGAAGGCATTTACATGCACTGCGCTTTAAATTTTAAAGTGCTATTAATGTTCAAACAGACGAGTTAGCATTACGTGATATGTCACGGATCACTAAGCCAATGTTAACTACGTGATGTGCGCCACTGATTCAATGATGAATTATTAATAAGATTTATCAATTAATCAACAACGTGGAACTACGATCAGTTAGTTAAGCTATTATCGGCCAAAGCTGAAAACGTCTACTCGACTGAAGCAATGAGGCAACAAAATATGTTTTTCCTTTTGACATTTGTGGGTCAAATAATGAAAGCGAATGGAATGGCTTGTGCGGACGTTTTGCAGTTGCCTGAGAATAAAAAATTATCACTGGGGGAATTACAAACTATACCACCAAAAGATATTGTCGAATGTTTGGCGCATTTGGGAAAGAAGCAGATGGAGAATGATGAAGCACGATATTTATGGGAATCTATAGTGATGTTTTATGACGGGATTTCAAATATTCCTGAGAGTGTTCTTGTATTGTTGCACTGGGTCACTCCGGCAGTGATGCCGGAAGAATACCAAAATATAACTTTCGACAACATTGAGGTCATTCAGAATTTCGGATTAAATTACCAGTTAGATGAGGACCAATTAACAGCGATATTCAAACGAATTCGCGAAGACTTTGCTGGAAAAGAGCCGGAGGACTACACTTATTACGACTTAACAGCGCTGCGGCAAATTTTGTGTATGTTTAACCGAACTGAAATAGAGAGGATTCATCCAGCGGCGTACAGAGAAGCCTCTGTGGTTATAGGAAAATTGGAGAATTGTAGGGCAGAAGTCATGGAAGGTTTTGCGACATTAGCCGTTCAACCTAAAGCGTTCGGTTCGCCAGAGAAATGGTCGAAGTCAGTTTTACGTTATCTCGGAAAAGTGGCAGATTTTTTGCCTGAACGTTTTATACAGAGATTTAAGAAGCCTGATAAAGATTAATACAGTGTTAAACATTCAACCATAAACTTTTTTAAAACGTCCCCCTACACTAAAATTTGGACAGGATCTAATGTTTGTAGGTCATACAAAATATGTGTCCCGTGCGGGAGTACAATTCCCGTGAGCCGTGAATAAACCCGTGACCCGTTTGCGTAGTAGCCGATCACGTGTCCTGTATCTGTACCTACATATATATTACTAAATATTCCGAGTAAACTTTGTATCATTGTAAATAATAAGCAAATAATTGCTATTTGTGCACCAAGAGAGATAAGTTGCTGTTTATGACGCGTACTGCTTCAGAATGCGAAAAGCGAAAGATTCTATAATCACAAGAGTAGCGTGTGACTCTGGAGTCTAGAGTAACTATCTTGATTGTGATGAAGGAGTTTGAAGGTGTGCGATGCAAATAGCTTTTCATTTCATAAAAATATAGAAATAGAAAAACGGAAGTATGAAGTTCAAAAGCTCGGCTTATTTCCTATGAAATTGCTACCAGCAGACCTGCGATTGGAAAATTCATAAGAATTAGTCACAGTGTGTAGAATCATCTACTTAGATGATTCTGATGAGTAATTTAGGTATTTAATCTGTAAGCCTATATACACTATATAAATACTATAATTACTAACTACTACTATAATACTTACTACACTATGTTATATATTTACTAATAAATAAAAGATGTTTATTAGATAATATTTTAGTGCAGTCGACGTTTAAAAGAATCAAGAATGTGAGTGAGTGATTCGCAGGTGTTGTAAGAGAGAGTTGGTCGCAGTCTGGCAGCATGAACAATGACACAATGATCGGGAATAAAATATAATAATAAATACGTTTAAGTATTACGAATAACATATTTCAGCTACATTTCCATAGAGATAGTAATTTTGAACTTTGTCAGTTATGAGAAAAAGGCAATTGTCAGTTCGTCAGGTGTCACTCAGGCACTACATACGATAAATTGAAATATGAATTAATAAGTGAATTATTAATATTATAATTCACATTAATAAGTACCTTAAGCAGACTCATTTTACATGTTGTAATATGGTACTGTGACAAATATGATGTGCGTTATTCTAAGGGCCTCATTATGTATGAAAGGCGCAGGTACAGTACTCGATGACAACACGCAGATAGATCTCTTGTGCTCAATTTGAAATTGGAGCAATGTCGTAACAATACACACCTACAGAGGTAGAATTGTCAGTTGAAATATGATCTTATTCTTCTACGATCAATATAACTCGCAATATTTTACCATTGCCATTACCAAAATTACTTACTTACTTGGGCTTGCTATAATCTCATACGTGATAAAATGCGTAAGGCGTGCGCATGTTCTAATGCTTGGTAGCTTTGGCTTTGTATATAATAACATGCTATAAATACTTATGTATATATTGTATTTATTAGTCTTGTAAGTAATTAAACGATTATTCATTATAATTTACTGCTGTAATGCAAATCATTAATATTTCCGATATAAGATGAGACGTCTATTAGAATTTTAATTTTATAACATTAAAAGTGTTGTCTATATTTTTTTTTTTGCTAAAAATACTTAATATTTGTACAAATTTAAGTATTTGTGGTATAAAAAAATAACATATTTCTAAAATGTTATAAAATTAGATTTTCTTTTTATCTCCTATCTAATAGTTCACCATTTTCAGTTACACGGTATTGTTACAACGACGATTATTGCATACTTTTTAATATTTATTAAAAACAATTACAATTTCTAGTTATGAGTTCCATCCGTATTTATCTTATTAAACCGGATATTACGTAATACGTTTAAATGCTTTTCTGTAGCGTGTAACTATAATTAGTTTACGTACGTTTGCAGTCGATATCGCCAGCGTACTCGTATATTTTTGCGTGGAAACTTTATACAGAGACTAAGAGTTTGCTATCGTTTTCAAGTAATGTTAATTTAATATACAAAAAGTTTAATAATTATGAACCGTCAGGGATTTCATACACAAAGGAGATGTTCCATTTTTGTATGGAGGCTGGGCCCCTCTCAGCCTACAGTAATAAAATAATATTTTATGGAAAGAACAAAAAATAAGGAACCTTTACCCGTAAGAAGATAATTTTTTAAAACCTGCAAAACATTGTAAAAAAAAAGAAAAGGATTTGAAGTTAAGATCAATAAAACAGCAACCCAAAGCTTTTTTTTATTGGCAACTTCGATTTTGATTGTCACAATGAGTGACATGACCGATGTCAGGTTCACCGCCACTACCAAAATAGAAGGATGTCACTGTTACACTGACAATGACATTACGATGATAGGAGGTAACTCTCATTATTTGATAAAAATGCAAAGGAACTACCCAATACAGCCAGCATCTACGTTTCATTTTCAGAATTAAATCTGCAGTAAGAGCATATATTTACTATCAGAATTTATTAATAGTTTCGGAAAAATAATATTAATAGCTTGAAGCCTTCATTAAAACCTATAAATATAAAAAAAGCTTTATGAAAGAAACCAATATTCGAAACGTTAAATATTATTTTGTAAAAGTTCGCAGTTTGTTATATTTTTTTTCTTTTTAGAAACTTTGTCTTTGAGGGGAGATCTATCAGAAAAACATCACACAGTGAGTGTAGAAAAATAATAACAAATGGGGCCCAAAAAAACGTCTCCTTTACGCTGTTGATATCGTTTGCACACGAATGTAAGCTCATGGTAGCTACACTGCACTCCTAATAGAATCGTATGTAAAGAGACAGCGCCCGACTAAGTGACTCTATAAGGGTAATCAAGATTATCACAAGTTTGTATTTTTGTATAAAATACTAGCACAAGGCCGCTTAGCGGAAACCCAGTGAATTAAAATTACTTATCAATTAAATGAAGGAGGAAAAGTGTGAATAAAAAATTCGAATTTCAGATAAAATATTGAATGGTTCCTAACGACTGACCAAAACACCTTTATCGAAAATTTTCTTTAAGTTTTACATTTTAAATTTACATTTTAAAATTCTTATTTGTTAAAAAAACGACTGAAAATATATATTGTGATTAACAGGAAAAGAATCTTGAACACCTAAAATTGTAATATCACTGAATTAGAATTGTCGAAAACTTTTAAAGACTTGATTTTTACGATTTATTTTATCGACGTAATGATATACATAAATGTGTTTCGCGCCACGTACCTATGTTCCGTGATTGGCATTCACGACGATCACTTTTGAGCTCGTTGTTTCTGTAAACGCTAACACAGACCCGTGCTCCAACCCGACCACCTTTTAACGTTTTTATCATACTGTGATGTGGGATCAGTTCCGAGCAGAGTTATCCACATTTTCAATTAGTACTATATTTCCTTTAGATTCCAATATGTAAACGACAAAAATGGAACATAATTTAGTTGAGAGATATTTACAGTAACTACTACTTTATTTTTTTTAGTGCATTAAAAAGCAACAATTTTTTTAAATAAAGAACTCTTGTTAAATATTTACAAATAAATAAAGATTTTGTAGTTTTCAATAACTACTTCGGTGTGGCTAAATGTGGTAAATTATCTGACGCTCTGACAATGAATGAAAAAATCATGAGGCAACCTGCATACACCTGCAATGAAATTAAAATATGTGTTTTGTCAACCTATCCACTACACATACATTCAAGAATTATTTTAATATATACTAAAACAATACAAAGTAATGACAATTGTATCAATAAATCACATGCATGTTCTCAATCATGAAAATGTATATTAGCGGTTACTAAAAGCCCCTCGTCCGCGGCGTGTTTTTTAAAACTAGTGATGTGCTGGATCGTCAAAAATCTATATCCGCGGATACGGATCTGAATACGGATATTTGGTGTCAAGATCCGCAGATACGGATACGGATACGGATCTTAACTTTCTTACACAATCGGTGTCCGTGCGCGCGATTTTGAGTTGAAATATGTTTCGACTTGCATTGCTCGGCGGGTTTCTCTTTTGTTTTGTTTTAGTTTAATGTGACACTGGGCAGCTAGATAACGCTTGTGTTTGGTATTGTCATTATGATTTTATTATAATATTAACACTGTATGTGTCAGTTTTCTAATAGCTTAGAAAATCATTTAACTCGAATTTAAAATTTTACAAAGATCTAAGTTTTGTTCTCGTAATAAAAGTTATCTCATAACTTTTTATAATATTGATCTCATTAAAAAGCTAGTTGATTTAGCACCTGGAAGTTATATATTAATGGTATAATAACTAATGATAAATATAAATACGGCAAAGTTTGCAACATTGAGGAGCCAAATAATTGATTTTAAGAAATAAAATAAATATCTGTATTGTATATAATAATTTTTTATTTCTACCTATTGGCCTATTTAAGGCGAAGAGCAAGGCGCACAAGCGACGCCAATTGCTTGAAATTGTTAGCTACTAAACCAGGTCTATTTTAAATAATTGTGGACCGTCAGAATCTCGGCAACTGGCGTCGCTAGTGCGCCTTACCCTTCGTTTAAAGAATATATTATCTATAAATGTAAAATTAATAAAGTAAATAGATCCGTAAAAGATCCGCCAAAAAGTAACGGATACGGACACGGATACGGATCTTTCTTCTGCCTCGGATATCCGCGGATACAGATACAGATATCCGGCACGTCACTACTTAAAACCACACGTTCTTCAGGGTCTATCGCCAGACAAACAGCATCCATGGCTAGTCTCAGGTCAGGGCTATTTATTGTTTGCATTATAATGTTATTACAATAAAGCCATTCATTTACATAAAGTGTTATGTATTTTCCTGCTTCGGATGGTAAAGGTTGACATAACGCCATTTTATCGCATTGGTCTCGTTCGCCTGTTTCCTATAGTAATAAAATTTATTACTTGTGGCTGATCTATGCAAAAGTTTTTAATTTGAGGTTGAGGGTAACACTGTATAACCAAATTTCATTGTAACTTGTGATAAGAACTTCCCTTTCAAGAATAAGAGATTGACTATAGGAGATTGCCGATTTTTATTTGATTGAGTATCTTGTAAATTAAAGCTGCATCTTGTAAATTAAATTAAAGTTTAAATTGTATATCGATCATAACAATAGTCTTGTTTTAGTGGTACTATTGAATCATCTTCAGGCCACGTTATAAAGCTGATTCTTTAAAAAACAAGCATCACTGTATTAGATACTATTCATTATGGAAAAAGATTTTTCCCTCGCTAATACTCAACTTTATGAAATTTCGTTATTTATTCTCTATATTTTTGTAGTTTTAGTTTAGTCTCTAGATGAATAATGTCATAATCATTATTTTAAGTATGTAATAAATTTTAGTACCTGCTACGGTGAAGGAAAAAATATGTTGTGAGAATATCATAACTACGAAACACATAAAATATATAAATCAGTCAAGCACTTTCTGAGAATCACAAACAACGTGACACGAGATGTTTTATATAAATCAATAATACGTGGGGCGCACTTATGCATTGCAGAACCAGTAATAAAAATAAAAACAATTAGTGATCAAATGTGAATTTATTGTTTCTTAAAATATTATCTCTTTGCGTCGACACACTTTTTATACGATTGCAATAATCTTGAAAAAATTTTGTCACTCCTCTGTGAAATGTTTTTAAACGTTTCAGCGTTTCAAACCAGGCATTAGGTACATGTCTTTCATATTCTTCGAAAGCCGCTTCTGATAATAAAAATTGTTGATCGCGTAATTGGTTCTTGATTTTTGGAAACAGAAAAAAGTTACACAATGCCAAGTCAAGACTGTATACTGGATGGTAAGATGACATACAAAAATTCTCAAAAACTTTGTTTGCCTGACCTTGTGGTGACTTGCATTATCGTAGTGCAAGTGAATATGGTTTGAGTTAGTTTCACGGAGTTCCGGCTCATCTCGAAAGACTCATATGCTCGATTGCTGCTTTTATTTTGGGATCCTACATATAAATAAATGTTGTTTTACTTGTTACTTCTGGCAAGCGTAGCATGGCATCTAGTGATGCGGTTCAATTATGGAACATCAGTCAAATTGTCCGAGATTCATCGAGATCGTAGCTTTCTCATAGCCAAATATTTGTGTAGAATCGGCCTCATACTTATGTCCAAAGAGGTCCCCAAAAGTGGATTAAAGCCAAACGAAGTTCTAGAGAGCTATCATACACTTAAAATCGTATAATTATATTATAACCATGTAATTTTTAAAAATGACGCTACAATGTGAACACTAATTGTATTCTACCACTAAAGAGTTCCATTTTCAAATGTTGTACCTAATAACTTTTTAAATATTGTTTATGTAACTGGCCAATACCGGAAACTTTTAGTGTTACTTAAGTAATAAATATTTACAATAGAGAATGGCGTAAATAATAACTTTTAATACAAATTAATCTCACAATATTTCACATATAAAGCTATTTTAGTAAATGTTAGATAAGGAAAATACCAAAATCTAATATTTAAAGACTATCTATATTTCAAGATACTATCTATCTTAATATTAGGTTTTGGTATTATTTCCCCAAATATCTTTGATATTTACTCTTGATAAAAGTCTCTATAGGTACTTCTGAGACTTGCTAATGTGCATCATTTCAAAAGCATTATCGTTCCAGAAGTCCGTAGATCAACATGACAACTGCAAGCGTGTTATTAACGGTGGTCACGACCTGGAACATCAATGACAAGTCAGACCGGGGCAAACCTGACCGGTCTATACAAAGAATCGCTGCGGACGCGGCCAAAGAGCTTCGGGAGACGTCCTCCAATCGAGAGCAGTCGCTGTGTCTCATGAGAGAGTGGCTGCAACAGAATACTGATGTAAAGAACGTGCGCCAAGGTAAATATTAAAATAAAATAAAAGAAGCCTTTTAGTTCTTGCATAAAAATATTAGATTACAATTTAAATTTACATAAAGGATTTGATTTTTAAATATAAGAATTTCATTTGCGAATTAGATTTCAGTTTATATTTAATAATTTAATTAATTCATTTGTATTTTTAATTGAACATGCAGGCATGCAGGAACCCGTCTTTAAATGAGGGTGAAGGCCTCCTCTAGACTTTTCCATTTGTACCTATCTTTGGCTATTGTCATCCAGTTTTTTCCAACAATTTTTATTATGTCGTTTTCCCAACGAGTTACCGGTCATCCTTTCTTTCTTATACCGGCAGGGCCGCGCCATGACGTCAGTCGAGAAATCCATTGGTCCTTGGTCATCCTGGCCACGTGCCCTGCCCAATGCCAATTGACTTTTGCGAGAAATTTAGTGCATCTGTAACTTTGGTCTTTTTTCGTATTTTGTGGGATGTGTGGGATTTTATGTATTTTTCTCACATGTGTGATACTTCTCTGCATACTACGTTGGCAGGATCTGATTTTATTCTTTACGCGTGTCGTGAATTTTAAATTCATAGGTAAGGTATACAATACCGTACCAATATTATAAACGTGGAAGTTTGTAAATATGGATGGATTTTTGTTCTTCAAGTAAAAACCACTGAATGGATTTTAATAAAATTGTATAATAACATAACTTATGCATCAGACTAACACATAGCCTACATTTTTTAAAGATATTTTCATACCGCGAGTGATAAGGGTAGTTAACTCCTAACATTTTATTTTAAGGACCATTTTTGTTTTTTTATAATGTGGCATTAAAAAATACATACAACCCTAAATTTTCACCATTCAATACAATATAATAATACAATAGTTGTGCTATTGTTTAATAGTAGTAATTTTAATAAGTTTGTTATTTTTTCTACACTCGAAATTCCTTAGAAATAATTTACATGACAAGATAATTTTTGCCGCGTCCGCTGGTATTAAATAAAATGATGAAAATATTTAATAATCGGCAAAATATTTTAGAATATATTGGTTAGGTACATTATACCTTTATTAGGTTCTTTACTGCAAGCATCCATACATAGCACAGATGGCTGGCATATTTTCGATTCATGTGTCATGAACTTTTACCTAAGTAAAACGCTATTATTATGTACATTAGGCATATAATCGATGCTTAAGTTCTTACTTCAAGTAAATCAAATTTGTGTTCTTTTCAGCATAAACAATTATTGCCTAATTTTGTAATATTCTAGAAATGTGTTAATTGAAATTAGAAATTGTAACACAGCGGTTATTCGGCCATTTATTATTGATATTTTTATAATTTGTCAAGTAACCTAATGGTAGACAGGAATCGAATTCGTCGATGAAATGAAAATTCGACCATGAATCTGAATCAAATCAGAAAATTTGAGGTACACTCACCAAAAGGAGAAGCTTTACATTTGCACTACGAAAACCGCCGCTGTTGTGAGTGACATATGACCTGTCTAAAAGTCAACATGTAAAGCCTGACTCGTTGCAGCGTGGTCATACTTGTTTATACTTATATATGTTGTGTACACTTACACGATTACATTACCACATATACGGATAGTATCTTTAACATGCTGTTGATTATCGTTAAAATAACATTTATTTGTTAATCAAAAACTCAACTCATAAAAATAATGTAAGCACTCAATTGATAGTCCACACATGTAATTAGTCATTTTTGCCGCGACGTTGATGCCGCAAGCAAAAATCTAGCTTCATTGGTTCTTTTCCAACATACCGTAGTTGGTTTAGAGTACAAAAATAACGTCAAATATTGATTCGCTCCCCGATTGATCCTTTTATACCGTCATAGAGTCCAAGGAGCAAGAAAAACGGCCAATAATAATTTTGAATTTTCCAGATGAGTCCTTCTTATTAAGATTTCTACGCCATAAGAAGTACAGTATTCCGATGGCGCAGCAGACCCTGCTTAAATATTTGAATTTACGCAAGTACTACCCAGAGATTTTCACCAATTTGGACTGCGAGGATCCGACGATGCAGGAAATAATCAATTACGGGTAATTTAACTGAGCATTATCTAACCACTAGAAATCTGTGTTCTTGAATCAAGCGCTGATAAGCATCTACCGTATTTTAGATTTGTTTTGTTACCAGGGAACATTAAAGTGTAATACTTAACATTTGTTGAAGTACACACAGTTATAAAAAGGTTACCTTCTACCCAGTCGATTTCAAAAAGATAGTTACGGTTAAAGTTAGAGAAAATATAATTACAATATTTGGAATTAAAAATTATTGTAAGGACTGCGTTGATTAAGGGAATAATAATGTAGTGGGAGAGGATCGGTTTGGGGTAGGCATATATTTAACAGTGGGCGTCTTTTGGCTTATATAATGAGAATATATTTTTGTAGCTTTGACCGCATTATCGTCAAGCTACTATAGGTTAGAAGCACTTATCACTAGGGAACATGATTACAATATCGAATGTTTTAAGCATTATTTCCTTGATTTTGTAAAAACAATCATTATATGATCTGTTTGCGAATGTTGAAATTATACGATTTTATTAATGTTTGGTGGTAAAGCACAGAGCAAAGCGATTACATAAAAGATACGGCTCTGTGTGAAAGTTTGTATTGTTGACACTGACAGCCCTGCGACCGTGACCTTTACAAGTTTGCCCACAACGCGAATTGTTATATAAAATACAAACACAAATTTATTTCGTTTACCTAATCGTCAAACGTTTCTCAATTTCAAGGTATATTGCGATTTCACCGGTTCGAGACCGGAAGGGTCGTCGGGTCATCGTTTACGACATGAGTAAGAACATATTATGTCATTGCTAAACTATATTTCGTACTTGTTTTTATGTGTATGTACTATATATATGGCGGCCATAATGAGAATTACACTCATGTTTTATTGCACAATGTTACTTAACTGTACTGTAATTACAACTGAAATTAAGTATTAATCATCCATTGGGTTAAATCATCTTCACTTTAAAAAATGAAAGCTAACTTAGATCAAACATGGGTCGGTGATTGAACTTTACATAAAGAGTATTTGTTAATTCTTTATTTTCGGTTCGAACATTTCTTATAGTTAACACGAGAAGAAAAATATGTTGACGCAATTATTTATATAAAATAATTACGTTTAATAATAGCTTCAACAATCTTCATTGTTTAGTTGACAACATTATTAATATTGACCAAGCTCTTAGTTGGAGTCACAAGGTGAATTAGATAGAATTATCATTTTTCAAGTAAATATTGAATAAGTTCTTTGTTGAAAGTATTAGATAGATTTGTTAGTTCCAGTGGCGGCGCAAGACCTAACTTAATGTGGGCATGCTACATTTTGCGAGGCCCTCTGTTGGTGCAAAAAGGGAATATAAAATAAGATTTTCCATACTTTTTCAAATATATTTTCGACTGTGAGGCGCGAGGCCTTTTAGACCGCGAGGCCGTGGGCGGTGTGGGCCACCGCCCACGGCCTCGCCTTACGCCGCCTCTGGTTAGATCAGGCATTTTTCGTATTAATATTGAGTAAGATATTAATTTCCTTAGCTAATTAACAATAGTATAAATAATTAATATAATGTTATTTGAAGTACCTAACGTCTTGTGAGGTTCGTATGGAATCAAGATGCTTGATCGAAATGATCACAATCTTGTTAGGAGCAACAAATTTTTTTTAGAGTGTATGCTATGATTGAGTGAGTAATTTTTACAATGACTCTTAACTAAAATCACTATCATGGAACAAGGTTTTAGTTGAGTTATGGAGTTAGTAACATCGAGGAGTTAGTGGGGCATCGGTAACAACAGCCTCACCGTACGGATGGTTTAGATTTTGACCAGACTCGACTGCTTTGACGACTATCTGTATTGTCCCACGTAAGTTGGTGTGGGTTGAGTCTATAGTTAACCCCAGCGAGACGTTCATATCGCTCTCTAGTCCTACTGTGTTAAAGACGTCAGGATGTTACGATCCATGCCTTCGCGGGACGCCTCGCATCTCTTCCAAGATCAAGATTAATTTGTCTAATTAGCAGTCACAAATATATTTGGTCTCAAATTTGAAACCGGTGTGGGTTCGTAAACAAGTTAATATACTGCGATCACACCTCAGTCGAAAGTGTTGGGAGGGTAAAGCTTTACATTGGCACCTCTTTTATTTGTAATAACTTTGTGTATATATAGTTTTACACTTTTTT
This sequence comes from Scirpophaga incertulas, assembly GCA_036419045.1. NCBI lineage: Eukaryota > Metazoa > Arthropoda > Insecta > Lepidoptera > Crambidae > Scirpophaga > Scirpophaga incertulas. Next base: position 9,611,357 of record CM071626.1, on the reverse strand, counting down.
ATGTCGTATAGCTGTCTATCAAAATCTACAATGTGTTAATTTTAGTAGCGCGTATGTAGCTATCATCGTAGCGTGTAGGGCGACACGCATTTGGCTATTTTATATCTACAAGAAAGTGTCTGTGTGATTTCCAGAGTTGTCACTTATCTAAGTTACAATTATCTGAAATACAGATCGAAGATACAAAATACATATTTACATCTTGTAACGATTAAACTCTTTCATTTTATATCTTGTATTTAAATACTTTTTGGTTGGTATTTTAGTATTTTGTAGATACAAAGTTTGTTAACATACTTTCAGTAATATATGATTCTATTGTGGTGATATAAATTTGAAGTATATTGAATTGCCCTCTCTATCCAGTTGGCCCTAAAAGACTAGTTAGTTAGTTTAGCTGATTAGATTTATTTACGACAATATAAATATTACTTTCTAAAAAATGTTATCTTTGATTATTTCGCATAAGTCAGTGTTTGAGGGCGGCACGTAAAAGTTTGGTCGGTCGGTCGAAGCTATTCCTGATTGAGTGTTTCCTTGCTTTCTCATAATACTATCCAAAAACACAATATTTTGACAGTACAACATATATGTTACATAGATACATAATGAGTTTATATTGAGAGTTATTGCACGGGACACAGTAATATTTTAACACTTGACATTGGTGCGGCTAACACAGTGCGGCTAAGAGTTTACAAGTAACATAATAAACTTTCTAATATAAATAATACTTTTTTTTATAGAATATTCTATCTATAAAAAGTATTTAAAAGATACGTACTTTACATCTAGCATACTATATAGCATCTACCATATCTGGTTATCCGATATACTTAATTTAAAAGTACTTTGTATTTTATTGATTTTTATTATTACTACACATTATACAGACTATGTTATACAGAGTAATAATAAATATATATTATACTAGTAGAATCTATACTAGCAACATATTTCTTGCTTCCGATGTGTCATAAAGAAGCGATATGTCAAATATTTAGCAAATGCACTGAGTATATTTAGCAAGTATTTATAGATGCGAAGTTGATGGCGCAAATTTGTGTACGTCCGGTATTGCTATCGTCGTTGCACTGTTTGCCCTGGCCTGGATCCTAGTGTGAATAAAATGATGGTTAACGTAGCTTTTAATTAAGTAATTGCGTAGAATTAAACCTTATTGACGAGTTTACACTATGTTAGAACGGAAATAGACTGATTGAACAACTTAGAAATCAATGACAAGACATGTAGGCCATCCTGTTCACTAGAACAAATCCGTTTTGCTTGTTGTAGATATTCATGTAGTTTTCGATCTCCGTAGTTTAATAGTTTTTAAGATATCGCCATCTTTGAGGTCCCGAGTTCGAATCCCAGTGGGTGTACATGTTTATGTGATGACTACGAACATTTGTACCTTAGTCATGGTCGTTAATATATATTTCTATTAAAAATATTTATATATGAATCTCTATACGTTACTATAGACTCGATAACACAAGCCGTTACTTTGAGTTAGGCTAGTTGATGTAAGTGCAAGAAATATTTATATATTTTGTTCTTGGAACCATCTAACCTAGTATTTTTAATATAGGTAAGTTTAATGCAAGCAAGCTGAATTGCTGGGACATGTGCCGCGTACACTGCACCATTTATGAGAGTCTTTTGGAAGACCCGATCGATCAAATATGCGGCGTCACGCACGTGGGTGATGGTAGCGGAGTAACCGGCGCACATGTGGCCTCCTGGAACCCGACTGACTTCGCGCGTCTCATAAAGTGGGGAGAGGTAAGACTCTTGTCCAGCTTAAGTTGATTTGTCAATGAATAAATAGGCAATAGGATAGGTTAGCAGAATGGCTTAATGGCTATTCAAATTTGATATTAAATATGGTCGCTGCATTCGACGATGGGTACTTTTATGTAATTATGAGGTTTTGATACATTGAATGATTCCTGCTGGGAAACAGGTTAAAAACTCTTAATGTCGTTTTCCTAACACTGATTTCATGTTACGATTTAGTTCGTTCTTATATTTATTTTTTATGTTTTTATTCACGTATCTATTCATTTTTTTAATTTATAAATACTTATATTTTATTTTTCTGATCTGTGTTTAATAACATATTTAGCTGAAAGAAAGCAGATATAATAAAAAGTTTTAGAAAAGAAATTATATTACGTAGGACATACTCAAAGTTTCTGAAAATAAACCTTCTGAAAATTTTCCAAAGGGCACCATGCCCTTTGGATTTTTTTTTTGTTATTATTACGAAGAGTTAAATTCGTAAAAAAGCGATGTTTTTTATTTTGTATTAAATCAATAACGGCATTGACAGAGGCTTCAATATTGGCATTTGGTTTCGGAGTCCTATGTAGCCGCAACTTTATGTAATCAAGATTCGGAAAATATAGATATTTTACGAATCTTGATTATAAAAAATACTAATTAAAAAACAAGACAGAATGGTTTTATATTATTCTCCAAATACTAAGAAAAGCATTTCTTTGTCTCGCCACTTATGTAATGCATTTTCGGTTTCAGCAATCGTTGCCGATGCGTCACAAAGAATTTCATCTCGTCAATATACCTGTCGCCGTCAAATACATTATAGATTTCGTAAAAAATAAGTTGCCACCAAAGATGTCCAACAGACTGAATGTAAGTTCGCAATATTACCAAATATAACAAACAACTGTAAACATAACTCGGTGTGTATATTTTATTATCTGTGATCCAATGTTAGATGATTTTATATTATGTGTCATATGACTAATTAACTCAATATTCTTGTTGGAATAATTGTAATTGACTTACTTCTTCTGTTAAATGACTTATTAAAGTTTCTTTGAATGGTTACAATGAGGGATTTCATGACATACCAATTAAACAAATAAAACCAACGTTAACTACAAGTGACGATTTTGTTTTAAGATGAGTCAAAAATAAGTTAAATTAACAAAAAAATAATAATTGAATAATCCCATAAATATAATGTAAAGCACACATTTCACTATCTTTTATTTATGAAATTCGACCTGCAATTATAACGTTATCTATTATCATAGCATAATGGAGAAACCTGTCACTCGGGAAGTCCTTGATTGAGTTACATGTACTATCGCAGACGTTCCGCCTGAGCACATTATGCTCACTAGCGTATGCATGCACATATTAGAAACCTTCTCTTTGATTTGCTCCCTCGCCTGAAGAGCGAACGCTGTCAGTTGCAGCATATTAGGGCCACCGCTAAGGCTGAGTTCAGTTAGCAGGCAATACTAGTTGAGAGTCTTACCTGGTAATGAGTCCAACATAACATAAACTACTTAATAGGTAGTAGGTAGGTACTCCTTGCGAGGAATATCAATTTCTCAATAGACATGAATCATAAATGAAATTCGTTCATCTTCCCGGCCGTCGCATTAAATATTTCAATCAACTAGTAACAACTATTTCAATCCAATTTTAGTTTTAATGTAAAGCAATTAGTCGCGTGTTTTATTATGGTATGAATGATTGCAACGCAGGGCATATAGACTTAATGCATTTCTCATTAATACGACGTGATGTAGCTTGGCCCAGTTCAATCAGAATACCTTTCAAGACTTGTACAACTCTCAAAGTAGTACTGAGTTCAGTAGCACTACTAGGATATTACGAAATTTCGTAATGGAGAATATAAATAAGAACTGGACGAAGTAACAGAGAGAGAGTAACAGAAGTAACAGGACTAACGTGGTATGGGCATGAGATGAGGGGTAGAGCGACGTTACTAGAAGAGTATTATTGTGCATTATAATGAGTTTTATTGTGGATGGAAATAAATTTTAAGGAGAATAGAAGAAAGTATGAATGATGGATTGCGTGAAGATAAATTTGCATGCAAAAAATGTTAGAGCGGAGATGATGTATGATGGAGCGGAATGAAAGAAAAGGGCATGTTGCACCGACCCCACTTACAAGTGATATTTTATCTAATTCGTAAAAAACTAATCTCTGTAACATCCTTTTAACCAAATTAACGAAACGCTAGAGTATGTCCGAAAGTTTGTTTCTCGGAGTCACTTCTAAACTATTTCGCACTTCTACCACTAGTCTTGAAACAGTTAAGACTGACATGTGATGTCTTCAGGCAAAGATTTCGTACAGAATAATTGATGAATCTTTTACAAAGAGGAAAGTGCAGCACAGGTAATTTGCTGGTAGATTATTTAGTTATAATCGAAATAGAAGCAACTAAAGTTCCCTTCGTTGTCATTGTCGAATATAAGTTTTGTTTGTATTTTTAATGCACGACAATGAAATATAAATAGACCATAAAGTAATAAATAATACGATGTAGTCAACCGTAGACGTGACCGGTAGTCAACGGAACGATTCAGTTGAGTTTTGATTGCAGATTTTTAGCAGAATTGATCCACAGGGAATCATACAATACAACCTTAATCGTACAGTGGACTTGTTCCACTATATATACGAACAACGTATATCTTATGCTTTAATGCCCCCAGTGAACCTTATCAATTGTATTTTGACAGTTCATAGTAATAAATGGTTCTATCATACATATGACATGATCCAGGGGCCACACTATAGGAGCTGAATGATTTACGTGGTAATTTAGATGATGTGAACGATTAGTTAAACGCAGCGGGTCGGGTGCGCTTCGACTGTAGTTTATTAGGAAAACAAATCTATTAAAAGCAATGACGTTTATATACAAAAAAGAAGTAAATATTACTTTTAGTCGTACAGTAATCTTCGGTCTAATGAAGACGTCGCGTCGGTCATCCATCCGAATCTATGTTTTGCTAGTTTCTCTATCCCTCCTGTACTTTCTCTATGATCAATAATAATAATAATTTATATATATATATATATAGATATATATAGATAGATATATATATATATATATATATATATATATATATATATATATATATATATATATATATATATAATTATTATATATAGTTGATTACAATTGAATTACATTTTCAGATATACACAAACACAAAGCAGTTATTGAACAACGTAGATCCCGCGTGCCTACCTACGACGCACGGTGGTTTGATTCCGAGGCAAGAGATGATCGATTACACCAAACAACTACTAAGCGATCACCGCGAGATCGTTAGCAAAATGCGCACTATGGAACTGCTGAGCACGAGGGGCATCACGTCTTCTAGCGGCAAAATTACCAAGACAGACTCTGGCTCAGTAGAGGGTAGCTTTAGAAAACTAGAGATAGATTAAGACGTGAGAGATATATATATATATATACTTTTACCTATAAACAGTATATGAATTATTATTTTTTTACAAGTATTTTTAGATAGAAATGTTAATTTTTAACTTAGAATTAATACAAATTATCAGTAATGCCTTTGATAGTTTTCATAAACTATAGACTACCTACAGCATGCTGTAAATTATATTTTTACTTTGTGTAAAGTATAATAATAAAAAAGTTGTGAAATGTATAAATTTATACTAGTGTAATAATTTTCCGTCGTAAAATTGATCAAATCGTAAGCTGTTTGTCAAGTCAAACAAATATAAAGAGTTTAGGGTACATATTATTCTGGACGAAAATGTGGTAAAGCCGAATGTGCATGATATTATTATTGCTCTCTGCATAGTAGTTACAAAAAAGCTCCATATAGGTTTAAATTTGTATGGTGATCAATAGTAGTATTAAATATCAATTAATTAATATATGTTCTTATAAAATTAATTGATTTACTGTATATAATAATTATAATTAGGGTTATTATATTTCCAATAAATTAAAATCGGACAGAATCGGGATTTACGATTCTGTAACTTATATATTTCAATATTATCAATACAAATATATATAGTTGTATTACTGTGTTTGCTCAAAAATCCATAAAATGAAAATATTTGAAAATGTAGTAGCTATAAACTAATCCGAAAGTATTGGTTTAGTTTCATAAAAATTATGTATTATAAAAGAAACATAGTAATGTTAAATATTTCTATGTTACTTTTATAATTGAGCTGTAATAGTGAATGTCAATGCAATGCACAAACGAGGAATGTCAATGACAGATGGTTTGTGCTTCCATAGCAGTAATTAATTTCAGATTCTGAACCATAACTTAAAACTTATTTAAACAAATCAAGTTTTAGAAGTACAAGCAAAGCATAATGTTAACATAGTAATAAGTTGTTTCAATATTTCACTTCAAAGAGTCTAAAATGAAAGAAATAATGACTTAGAAGAAATCGAGTTTATGAAAATAGGACTAACTACTAAATGATATGCCTACATATATTTGCTACATAAAAAAAACTCCATGAAATATTGATAAGCATGCACAATTTTAGGCCAGATACGAAAGATACTCGTAGGTAAGAACACGTACATATTGAAGCTACCAGCAAACCTGCGCATGAGTAGTAATGTTTATCGACAACTTGTCATTACAAACCATTGCATCTCGCGCATTGTATCATCTTTTCAAACGGTTAAATCGACTAAAATATAAGTGTGTATTTAATTGTAAATAAAAATTTATACTCGTAATTGAATGCTAAAATAATTATAATTTTATGTAAAAGTTACCAACTACTTGATACATAAAAATAATTTGATAATAAATTCTTTAAATAATATGTGCTTCTTTTTTTATTTTTCTATTTATTATTATTTACTAGTCACAACTGTTATATGAGTATAAGTATGATCTTTATATTAGCAACGTGGTTAATAAGTGCTAAGACTTATGTAACTTTTGGTAGAAAAACTTTAAATCAAATATCACACAACCACATCAAAAGGAATAATTTCTTTTAGATGAGAAATGCCCACTGCTAGATATAATGCTGCACAATATGCTGCACTGCTAGCATTCAGCGCCTCCTGGTCACCTAGTCTCTACAAAGTCGACCGTAGGTGTGATAGGTGTCATCCCAACAGTTTATTTCTTATAATGTCATAATTATGACAGATAATCTTTGACGATGACCTCTGTCAAAACGAACTTAAATTATGAAGTCTTTATCAATGCTCCGTTTGCCAGCGTATCTCCGCTAGGAGTAATAATGTTCTGTGCAGCGTATGCCTATCACTACATATAAAACAATACAATAAAAATACATAGATATAATAATCATTTATTATTTCCTTCTCTTCGACCTCTATGATTTTGTGTGATTATATCTATCCACTTATATAGGTCCCTTCACCATCAGTCAGTCACTCTGACGCCTCATAACATTGTATAAGATGATAATAAATATGATGACTTGCGAATTATTTTAAGACCTGCAGGCTTACTCTGGAAATCAGTTTCGATTTCAATCCAATTCCAATTCGATCCAGTTTCAATACAGATTCTACGAAATTTGAAACTCTTGAACACAATCTGCTTTGAAATCGAGATCGACTTTGAAATCGTGTATCGTCAAATAGATTGGGTGACCATACAAAAAAAAAAAGAGTGCTACCAAAAACAAAATAACCGAAAATACATAATTCTAATATTGATTAAAATGATTGAAAATGTACATTTAACGATAATTTCGTAACTCATTGTCAGTTTGATAAAAACCCTTGCTTGCTCATTTAAACAAACAAAAATTCGCGCCTAAATACTCGTTATTTTAAACAGATTTACATAGGCACTTGCTCTTGTAAACGTTCTTATAGCTTGAACTATTTAATGTATTAAATGTAAACAGATATTATACTATTATTCGTTCAATATTCTATGAGAACCCATTTCATTACGTTTTTGGATAATCATGTTCCTAACTTTGATAAACATGTTCTAAATTAAAATTCCAATTGATAAAAAACAAGACACTATTTTGATCCTCGGTATGATTTGTGTTTAGTCTGCTTGTCACATTGATCGATTAATTGACTAATGGCCGTTTTCACCAACCTTGTCTTAGCTTAGGTGACTCCTAAGAGACATGCTGTCTCACTCTTTCCAGTTAATATAAAAAGTGACAGCATGTCACTTAGGAATCACCTAAGCTAAGACAAGGTTGGTGAAAACGGCCATAAAGGTGGCATTTTTGGCCTAAAATATGTCATAGTTGTGTTGGATTGTAGTGTTAATGTTTATTAAATATATTCTTTTCATAATCTTTATCCTTTTACGTTGTGCTACGGTAAAATTTCGTTAGAAAACGTGTAATAATTTTCGGTACCACGACAATCAATTCGTTATATAATCGATATTGTTCTGGATAGAATCGACTTTGGGCACCGTGCGGTGATAGTATGATATGACACCAGCTGATTGGGGACAGCGCGAATAAGTTGTACCTATCACGTTTCAAAAACATGCACCTGCACACCATTCGGAGTAATATACAAAAAAATAACAGTTGTTTAACAAATTATATTTATTTTGAAATTCGATACTTTTATCGATAACAATTAATCGAATTGTGATTTTATTATAATTATTTGATTGCTTCTTTATACATATAATTATTATGCTTCAACTATCACAAAATATATCACTTAATTAACCAACTATAAATATGCTCTTAGGTTTATTAAGCCTGTGTCATGAATATGATACTATAATATGCTATACATTAATAATTTAAGCTAGACTTAGTTAAACTACGTTTTTTTCTCTTCTTACTTACGGTATTTGTTGTAAGATGGAACGAGACAACAACTTAGTTTAAATAAACTAGACTTCAATAGAATATTATTATGGGCCAAACTATTTAAGTGCTATATGATTATTAATAGATAAATACTAATGTACATACTATTATGATACAAATATAGGCAAATTAATGTATAAAAAGAGATGTATGGAAATATACAAGAGAGCTTGGTACTGCTAAAATAAGTTCAGTAGATTAGATATGGATTTGAATGAAAAATGATATTTCAAGAAATATTGACATGTTTCATACTCGGAAAGTACACATTTCAAATAGAGTCGGACTGAATTAATTTAATTAAAGTCTTTTAGTTTTTGTAGTCCTGACACTTTGTTTGATAGTTCAACATTGGTGGCGAATTGGAATTGAATTTGTTTGCATGTGCTGATCTATTTTGTAGTACACATAGCCTTTACATGTTGACCTTGAGTCAGTTCTTACCGTCTCTTATAGGAGTGGCGATTTTGAAGTGCAAATTGGGTTCTAAAATTTTACGTTTTGCTAACCGTACAATTTAATAATAAGATTTTTAATCTAATTATTGAGTTTAAATATAATAAATACCAATTAACATATTTAACATTTATAGCAGATATATACAACATCTGTCATACCAAAATTGCATATCTTAATTTAGTCTTAACGAGAAATAGGTTGTTTTTGAGTTGTATTGTAAGATATAAATTCAGGTTTCAATATTGGTAATAACATTATTTTTTTACGCGTATATCAGGGCAAATTTGATTAGATCTAGGACATATTATCTATATCTATACATATATAAGACAGTAAAAATATTTTGTCTGTACATTTAGTATTTTTGACTGAAATGGATAGAGGGGCACTTAAATAGATTATTAGAAAGCAAAAAAAATTTTTTGGAATTTTTTGTCTGTCTGTCTGTATGTATGTTCACGTTTATCTCCGAAAGTACTGAACCGATTTGCTTGAAACTTTCACTATTTGCTTTGTTTTAACTCAGAATAATATCTAAACTTTGTTTCATCAAAATCGGTTCATTAAAAAAAAAGTTATCGTCATTTTAATGAACTCAAATAAATAAAACTGGAGTGTCATCTGTGAAAATTGAAGACGGTGAAATTTTAATCAAAAGTACTGTGAAAATAGTATTTGTGGAAAAGCTCATTGTTTTGTGCCATACTATACATACATACATACTAATATTATAAATGCGAAAGTAACTCTGTCTGTCTGTCTGTCTGTTCCGCTTTCACACCAAAACTACTGAACCGATTTAAATGAAATTTGGTACACAGATAGTCTGGAGCCTGAGAAAGGACATAGGCTACTTTTTCATGCAAAAAAGGTTGTAAAGGGTTGTAAAAGGTTGAAAGGAGGGATTATTGGTTGTATGGAAATATTGTTAAAACTACTGAACCGATTTAAATGAAATTTGGTACACAGATAGTCTACAGGCTGAGAAAGGACAGAGGCTACCTTTTAAAGCAGAAAAGGGTTGTAAAAGGTTGAAAGGAGGGGGTGAAAGGTTGTATGGCAGTATTGTTAAAACATATCCTTCCTGTGGGAAATTCGAATATAACGCGGGCGAAGCCGCGGGCGGAAAGCTAGTTTACTATAAATATACGATTTTTATGGATCAGATCAATATATGTAGTACTACTACCATGTGGCAGAAACTATATAAATAACTTGGTGAATCGGTATTGATGAAACAAGACGATACGCGCATAATTTTTGGCGCCATGAACCAGTCGATTGCGATTAAACGTTTGATAAACCCTGGCGAACACCCAAGTTTGGAATGAAGTAAAATTATTGATAATAATCGTATAGATATTAGTCGTCACTAATAATACAAGAAATATATATTATTATAAAAATATACATAATATAAATCACTTTTAAACTAAATTAGGCACTTTGAATGATCATGTGACTGCAATAAATGCATGTAGTAAATGCAAGAATAGCGTATGATAATATAAAAAACGTATGTTCATACATATATCTGTTCACTACACTAGTAGTGAAAAGTACTAGGTCCAATAAAATAGAAAATTCGAGTATCCTTTGATTTATAACTACAGACATATTTAGTTAAAATAATGTTAGATATGTATTCATACAGATCACACGCATCTTGTCAAATCGTCGGAATCAGTCAGAGTTCCCAGTTTGTCATACACGCAACTCATCACATGGTTCACAAATGTAACCCACCACGTATTATATAGATTACAATTTTGAATGTGTGCGAGCTTTTACAAATTTTTGTGTTGGCTAAAAGTGGTGGTACGTAGATACTATTTCCTGGTATAGATTATAGGAAAATTAAGATGTTAAACTTTTTATTAATAATAATACATCGATTTTTGTGCATAACGCTTACAAAATGATACGCTTATGACTAAACGCGTGTGAACCATTTCTTTATTAACTACATACTCTTTAGTATCAAAATGGTATGATAGTTTCTATTATAAAATAGTACACGTGTTATACTTATTAAATATCATAATCCAAAATATACAAAATATTATGTCCTTCAGAGGTAGAAAACACATATTTTAAAGTGATTATTATATAAATGCTATTAAAGTCAATCTAAAGTCCGTTTTGACAGATGTCATCGCCATATATTATCTGTTAAAAATTTCACAGGTTTGGCATATAAACTATGATGACACCTGTCAAAACGTGCTTCTTAGATAGTCAAGACTTTAGTCTATGATCGACGCGCGACCCAGATATCATTGCTAGGATAAATTGAAGGTCCACTGTATCAACATGGAATAATTTGCCATTACAGTTTAGGCTGCAGTTTTATCGCAAATTATCAATACAATAATATTGAAAAATTCCTAAGAGCTGGCCCCCAATATATACACTTCTTTCCACTTCCCATCGGATACCGCCTCGGTGTGAGATCTTAAATATTTGTAAAACAAAGATTTATTTATAAAAATCAATATTGAGTAATAATATTTGCTATTACTGGTGTAAAGACGATCGGTGGCGAGGTAATCAGCGAATATTCTAGATGAAACAAAATCATACGGTTAATCTAAATATTAAGTACTTATTATTATTAACAGAAGATTCATGTCATTGATTATTGCTCACCATAACACATAGCACTTCGTGTTAAAAGTGAGCGGACGATCGTCTTGTAAAGTCGATAACAAGATAATCATGCGTTAACAAGAGCCAAAAACGAGTTATCCTAACGACATATGGTGAAGAGTGGCTGCATATATTGGTGACAATATTGCTGACTATATTGGTTGCGACGTACTAAAGTACTTTGAAACACTTCTTTATTTTAGCTTTAGATCCCACCTGTGCTTTTTACTAATACATGGTTATAGTCATCGCCATTATTTCTTATACTTCTCTAGTCTATTTTTCTCTTAGTGAACTTGTGTTCAAGGTCACTTGTCGATCACAGCGTTTTAATAAGTCGATAAAATTTATGCGACTTTTTACTATTTTATTTTTTGTTCATACATATAACCTATTTAGTTCACACATAATTACTTTTAAATTTCAGAGCTATAGAAAATATTTACTTTTAAATTAGTGTTTGACCCTAGTGTAATATTTGTTTACAAATGAACTTCACTGTATTAGTTTATTTTAAATTAATAAAATATAGAAATTCATTTGACTGAATTTGGTATATTGTTCACTATAAACTTATGAAATAATTTTCTTCTCTACAAAATTATGTTAAAATGTATTGTTATATATCAAAAGGTTTGCTTGCTAGATAACTAAATAAGTTGGTATGGATAAAGTAAATAGTAATAAAATAACCAGACAAACCGACAATTTCGCAAGTAAATATATGATAATATATTAGAATAATGTAGGTCTGAGATGGATTTATGGCCTTCTGTTCTTTTACCAAGTGCGAATATATTAACAATACAAGGAAACATATTCTTTGGCTTCCTAAAAATTCGATAATAAAACCCTCACTCTTATAATAGAGATTCTTAGAAACCAGAAAGATTTGCAGTGTGCAGTCAACATTGGATTTGTTCCTTTAATCGGATAAAATTCCTCTCCACTGCGGAAGGGACTTCAAGCTAGAGAAAAGGCGCTTTGGCGATTCTTTTGTGTTCTTTCCGAAGACAACAAAAGATGGCGATAGACATTGATGACTGACTGATTCGTCGAAGAAATTCCTAGCTTCTATTATCTGTGCGCGTGTAGGTAGTGTCTCCGTGAAATTACCTGAAAAAATATAAAAAAAAAGTACATTAGGTATGAATAAAAAGCGGGACCTAATACTAGTCTTTAAAATAAAACATGATAAAGCACTTATCGAGCGATATAACCGCCATATTAAAATTATGTTGTTTGTACAATTCAAAGTAATATAATAACTCATTCTTTCATATCGCGTTAGTTTGTTATATGCTACAGGGGCAGGCTTCATTATTTTGGCCGCCTTCTTCGAGATAAATCAACATTACTTTACTGGCCAAATACATGCAAGCAGTGGCCGACAAAAGTTGTATGGAATTCCATATTTCCAAAAAAATACTATGTAAACTCATATCTGTTGTGTAAAAATGAAGCTACCTTTTACTTCAAATCATGGCAACCATGGTAGCTTAACAAAGATTTTCATTAAATCATGAACTGGAAATTCGAATAAGAGTTTTCGGAAACGAAGGTCAAACTTAAAATGCATTAAATAAATAGCTTTTCCTTTACTTTTACCTAATTATAATAAAAAAATATTTATAATCCAAAGAATGTCCTTTCGACGTTTTAATATTTTTCTAATGTCGTTGATAACAAAAATCAAACATTTATTTAAATATGTTTATTATTTACTAGCCGGGGCAATGCTGGATACACTACTATTTTGATAAATCTCGTTGGGTTCAGCCTGCGTTAGCGATGTAACCGGAAAACATGTAATTATTTACGACATCACATTAGAAACCAGTAAACACCCAGGATGCTGCGAAGACATCGATTGATCAAAACCTGGAGTCTATGTGAGATGTCTTTTGTGATCGTCCGCGTCTCACACCCATACAGTAAGGCGGATTTCACGTTTGGCCGGAATATCTTGAGCTTAACTCTGTGATTTCCATACGAGCCTAAGCTGTGCAAAAGTTGCTCGTGCCTTGGCTATCCTCAAAGTGATCTTCTATGGCACCCGTCTCCGACACGCAGCTACCGAGGTAGGTGAATTGGTGGACACAATCCACTCCCTCTGTGCCGATGGCCAACAGGAATGAACAGCCATGCACCTTAATTCCTTAGTCTTCCCGATGTTGACTTTAAGCCCTATCCTTTCGCCTTCTCCTCGATGGTCGTCCAGTTTAGCCTGCATGTCTGCCCGAGTGTGGCTTAAGACACATATATCGTCTACATAATCCAAATCCTCGAGGATGTTGGTTAGAACCCACTCTATGCCGCGGCGCTTGTTTTCTGCGGTCTTAAGCAGAACACCATCCAAGACGACAAGAAAGAGGAGTGGCGCAAGGAGGCAGCCCTGGCGAACGCCTGCATGAAATTTAATGTCCTCCGATACGAGCCCGTTATGTGTTACTTGACAAGAATAGTACATGGATGTTAATGATATTGTGCGGGCCTCTAATTTTGTGCAACCGGGACCAGATGGCATTCCATCTCAATGTATCAAAAGCTTTTTCGAAGTCCACAAAGGTAAGGTAGATCTTCCTTTGCCATTCTGATGCTTGCTGCAGTATGGTACGTAGAGTATTGATCTGGTCTATACCTATTGGGGCGAAATCCTGCATGTCCACTGCAAATGAGAGGTTCAACGGCCTTCGAGAGCCTGTCCAAAATGATTTTGTAAAGCAAGCCTTGCCAATTGCTGCCTTGACTGAGGTCTCCCTTTTTGGGCACAGTGAAAAAGAGGCCCTTGTTCCAGTCCTCTGGTAGTTTTTCCTTATTCCAAATGCGTTGTAGTAGTAGTAGTAGGCGTTAGGACGTTTGCAGCTGTAGCTTTATCCGCCTTCAGCATTTCTGAGGCTATGAGGTCGATTCCTAGGGCCTTGCCATTTTTAAGCGAGCGAATAGCGTGAACTTCATCTCCAATCGGTGGGGAGCAGTCAATGTCAAGACTTTGCAGTGGCAAGCATTCTTCTATAGTTATGTTAGAAAGTTCACCAGGGACCAGGAAGATTTCCTGGAAGTATTCCTGCCAGGGCCGTAGTTGGCCCTCCGATGTCCAATAAATTGGCTCTCTTTTTTCTTTAGTGGCCTCTTCTTCGCACTTCGTTTACCTGCTAGCAGATTGGCCTTGCTAGCCTTGTACATCTCTTTTAGATTACCGCTCTTTTGCTCCATCAGCAATGTTGACATTCCAATTCAAATTCCAGCTTGCTGACATCGAAACGTGGACTAATTTTAGGTGCATTGATCGAGTGAGATGACGATACTTTTAGCCGTACTTCTGCAACCATGCAGTGGTGATCGCTATCGATATCGGCACCTCGACGATTACGCACATGTAGCAGTGATGTTCGCCAAGTTGAGCTGACAGCCAGGTGGTCGATTTGATTCTTAGTGATACCATCGGGCGAGTTCCAGATGTATTTGTGGTGATCACCGTGTATAAATAACGTCCCTCCGATAGTTAAATCATTTGTCTGGCAAAACTCCAAAAAACAGCTCTCCGTTCTCGTTTTGTGTACCCAGCCCGTTCGTGCCCATGTGTCGGTCACAGCTAGAGTTATCCGTACCCACTTTCACATTAAGGTCACTCATGACGATTACTATGTCCTGTTTACGAATGTTTTTGAGTGTTGCGGTTAAGTAAGCTGTAGAAATCATCTTTGGTCTCGCTGCTTGCAGCGTTAGTGGGCGCATAGCATTGGATAACGCTGATTTTCCGAACTTTGGTATAGAAATGGGCTGTTATGATTGATTATTCGGTTCGAGAATGGTTTCCAATCCAGGAGTCTCCTTTTCGCTACGTCCGAGAGTAAAAATCCTACACTATACTCCAGGGTGTCATCTTCATTCTCCTTGCCGGAATATAGCAGAGCTTCCTTTTGGTGTTCTCTGTTCTCCGAAGCAGCCAGTCGTAATGTTAGTTGATAAATAATTATCAACTTGAAAGGTATACGCAAGACGGAAACTTCTCAGCGTTAGTTTCACTAACCTCATGCTGATCTAGGTACCCTTTCACACAGCAGTCGCGAGACTTCACTTAAACCTTAATTCTATTCTTTTTTTTTTTTTTTAAGTTTCTGCATGCATTATTTTTGTGTCCCCGTACCTATAAGATTAATTTATATTGTGTCTCGTGTCTGTTAATGTGAATAAAGAATTTGGAATTGGAATTGGAATTGGAATTCTCTTTCAGCTTATGTTTCCATAATTGTCTTATTGTGATCGCCATTATATATTTCACGATTTCTCGTGGTAAACCTCAAATTGTAAAAAGAAAGCCAATACGATAAAATTGCCTTAAAGGGAATTGATCCTATGGTTACACCTATCATTTCAGCTCACATTCGTTCCTACGAATCCAGCCTTACTATGTTAGATAGATTGACTAATAACCAGCTTAGTGGACTCACTAAGCTGGTTCAATGCGGATTATTCAATTTCATATACACCTTTGAATTTGTCCGCAGGTGTATACAGATTGCCTCACGATATTGCCCTTCGTGTCAGCGTTAAATAATTGTACATATGAAATTCGAACTCCTCCGATTACTCCGGGTCTCCCGATTCTGGCTGCATCTGGCTGCATACCGTCACATGTTGTTGTCACGGTCTTTTGCAACTTTGAACTTGATCGACCGGTATTTCTTTATGTAGTAATTACTATATAATGAAATGCCGGACGATCAAGTCAAGATATTACGATGCTCGCCACGCTCGATCGGTTCCCATTGACCGTGTTATTCAGGATTTAACCTGGGCTGCGCGCCCATTGGCTACAGAGCCTTGATCGCTTTTTGCGATATACACGCGACCTTAATTGACTGGCCGAGCAGAACTCGAGGTAAAAGCGGTTTGCTTTTCCCTCATGTTAAACGTTGATTAGGCACATTGTAATATTTGAATAACCTATAATTGGTACTAACTTGATGATACCCATTACCAAAAAAATATGCAGTTTGATCGAAAATTCGGAAAACAGGTGAAACTAAGTAAATGTTTGTAAGAAAAACTGACAAATCTGAAGATTACCGATCGATATTGAACCATGTTGGTACAAATTAGCTGAAAATGGATTAGTTTCCTGTTACTTACCTATGAATGCAAGAATTAGTGAGTTGGCAGAGTATTGAGGGAACAGACCGGATGATCTGTGCCATCCTAAAGCCTCGTACGTCTGTCCGTTCGATGATACCAGAAAATTGTACGGTAAAGGCACGATAATACCTTGCTCTGTTTTATTCTGAAAAAAAAAACAATATATTTATCAATTCCCATGCATGTAATAGTAAAGTTTCTATACGAGTTACCGTCAAAAAATTGATCAAGTCATTTCCTACTGTGGATATACAGAATATTTTAAGGCCCAGTGTTATATTTAATAATAATATAATAGGTTCGACATTAAATTGGCGCCGAGGTGCTTGTCTGTGACCTGAACACCCAATACATAGAGATAAGTGAATTCAAAATGAGTGCAAGTACTTTTACATGATAACCCTGTCAACTGTTAACATTAAAGGAATGCTAGCTAGCTGCAGGCGCTATAACGCTCAATAAATAATAAATAAAATGTTGCGTAGTATTCCTCGTACGCTGAGGTAGGGTTTTCGGAACGTAGGATGACAATATATTTGTAAGGGAATAAAAGTAGCGTGTTTAGAGCTAATATGTTTTTATAGAATCTTCACTTCCGATAAATACACATCACTAAATATTCTTTTATGACGTTGGTAACTCGGTATATTCGCCGGTTGAGAAAAATTCGAAAGTAATAGAATATTGGGTCATAAAATAGTTTTATAGTGTTGCATGCGTAACGTATATATTCTCATGTCTACGCGTATCAGCTTGCGATTTTATATCAAATTAAGTTGCTTTCTTATTTTATAAATTCATCATGCTATTGATCAAGGGTATTTGTAGACGTAGACATATAGTGTAGACGTGAATCTCAATGTGCAGTCAAGTGTGCAGTGATCGATACTGCGCATTGATTGCATGATTATTTTACGTCTGTACGATTGAAGTGAAAATAACCAACAGTTGTGTAACTACTGTGAAGTCATATTATAGCTATATTAAGCTGCTTTACAGGCAGCGGAGACTCGGCACAGCGACTTTTCAGTTGATTTGAGATAAGCAATTATTCATAACTACATATATAGGTACTATACAGTGTGTCCCTGGATAAAGTGCAATCCCGAAAGGGGATGAAACTAGACCATGAATCATTGACTAGAAAAATATAAAAAAAAATTATAAAAAAATATTGTAGGATTTATTGGTATTTTAAGATTTTCATGTTTCATTAAGGACTCTATGTACAAAAGTATTGATTTCTTCCAAAATAATGGGTCTATATCTTTGAAATAAAAAAAAACAGTATGCCTAATACCTGGCGATGACCATGAAATAATAAATAGTCCGCAAAAAAGTAACTATCTTGGGTAAAAAAATGTATTTTTATGACAAAAAATATTTTTTTAGACGTTTATTTTAAAAAAACTTTAAAATTACTAAAAAAATGTGCCCTATAACTATGTAATTTTATAGCTTACTTTTATTCTTTACCATTTTAGCTTCCAAATAAAAAAAAAACACAATGTTCTATATATAGTTATAAATAATTGCTTATCTGGTCTATAAGTAAGTAATCAGATTTTAGCACAAAAGCTGACATTGTCATTGTTATTACGCAAGTATCCTTCTGTACGGAAACAAAAGCTTATATTCCACTTTATTAACTCAGATTGCTAAGAACATTGTGGTCGTATCTCGACCAAGTTCCATTGTGATACTGTGAGGCTCGCTTCAGTTTTATCATAAAATATCGTAAATTAGCATCAGATAAAATTGGAGTGAAGATAACTTGTTCTAAAAATAAGTAAACAAATGTATAGATATTAAAGCAACGCAAATTCTTACTAACGTTGTATTGTACAGACAGTAGAAAACCTATATATATATATATATATATATACCTAGCTAGTCTATTAATAATATACAAGGAAACAAGACACATATGATGGCGAAAAGAAATCCTGAGATATTTGTTTTATACTTAAAATTTACGAGATAGAAATAAAGAGTAGTGTATTAAACAAACAATGCGCTTTGAGTCCGTTATATTACATGTATATGGTAACTTTAGATAGCCCATTTATTAGGAATTTAAAGAAATATCGTTATACAATACGTTACTAAACAAATTTAAATATTCTAAAATTTTGCGTGTTTTACAGCTATTAAATTTCGTTGATATATGATGTAACCAGCTGGTGCTCGAGACTTCGTCTGCGTAGGATTAACATTTCGACTAACTTATAATATTAGCGTGGTATATATCTTTATAAATGTATGCCTATATCTTATTCTGATATTATTGTAAAGTTTCATTAAAATCAATTCAGTATTTTTATGTGAAAGAGTACCAAACATCTATCCATCCCGCAACGTTGGTAGGCCTCCCACAAGGTGGACCGACGATTTGGTGAAGATCGCGGAAAGGCGCTGGACGCTTGCAGCGCAGGACCGATCTGTGTGGAGATCTTTGGGGGAGGCCTATGTCCAACAGTGGGCGTCTATTGGCTGAAATGATGATGATGTCCATACAAACTTTCGCGTTAACAACATTAGCAGGGATATGATGATCCTCTATTACCTTCTTAGCGAAAATTAATGACGGGAAGAAGGAATGCTTCAGTGTAAAGGGTTATTTTTAAAAAGCAATAGTTAATCATCAATTTATGACAAACATTATTACATTAATTTTTTACTAAACAAATACTAAAGACAAAAAGTAAAAAAGGTATATGTCAAAACAATGGATACCATCTTGTGTATGTTTTAATTAAGAATTTGGATATGGGTCCCTAGAGGGCGCCAAACTGGGTAGACGACAATTTTTTAAATTCTATAAGAGTACTCTTTTAAGTGAGAAACATTGTAGAACTAACAGTACACCTGCACCTATTACTTTTGAAGATACATCGACATGTTTGCGGAGCTGTCGCGGGTTGCTCAAAACGCTCCATACCAAAAACACTGCAATCGTGACGTCATAACTCAGTACACTCGTCAAATTCGTATGAGCGTATAAACAAATTTTAAAATAACTTTGTTATTTGTACGTTTATAGGTATACTTTCTATATAAACAAATGTTACATTTAATGTGAGAATGTTAGAAATGTGTTCGTTTCATTAGAATTACGTAAATAATAATTGCTTATTTTTTAGATATCTAAAAACAATATAAATTAATAATTAAACTGAAATTACTATATTGACATACTTTCACGAGATATAAATTGCTCAAATCAGATAATTATAGTATAAAAACTGCCATAATCAGTTGTAGTCGTCTACCCTACTGTCACGTAGAGAAAGGCTACGCAGCAAAACATAGGTAGAGGAAGCGAAAATTAAGATAAATAAACTATAAGTTTTATAAATAAATAATTGAAAACTATGAGTGTACATACACTTCAAATTATACAGTAAGGGGGTAAGCTGTTGGTTATTACTGCTATGCTACGTACAGCCAACCTGTCTGATTACTTTTGCCTTCAATATTGAACTATTAGTTAGTATAATGTCTATTGACCGGTTAAAAGTTACAAAATATTCACATTGATAAATAATTTGAAAACTGAGGACAATGTTAGTATGGAGAAAACAAAGTCATCGTATCGTCTATTGCATGTGATGGTGGCAAAACGCAAATGAAACGCAAACTATGAAGGACTTAAAAGAAATCTTCTTTAGATAGGGTGCAGTGTGTTATACGAGTAAGCCCACACGTTAACACATATTCGTCTAATTAATGTACTTAGCAGCACTTTGGATTGCGGAATAAATGAAGTGTAAAATTAATAAAATTAGATAAATTCACTTAGGAAAGTTTCATTGATCACTAATGATCCTCGTATAAATCAATTATTATGTAATAGGATACTGCTCGTATAATTATTTACTTCATTTGTTTCGTTTCGACCACAGCAAATGTAGAACTAGGTCCGTGGTGTAACATTATCTGTACGCCGATTGATGTATCTCATTACTCAGTTATATATGGGCGTAAAAGCATGTTTATCTTTACTAGTGTTTTACTTTAGTTTCTACGAAAATGCAAGACAAGACTTTTGTAATCCTTACTTGTGCAGTTGTCGCACAGTAAACAAATCACGAAAAGTAGAGGAGGTGAAATAAACTGTCAGTCATTATAAATGCGATCCATTCACAGCTTGAAGATTTTCTTAAATAAAATACATGACTAACCTCAGCCTTGTACTATGTCGCTTGACAATATTTAATCTTCTTGGAAGCGACTGAAACCCTCAAAAAAAGAAGAATTTAAAATGAAACAATACAGTATAGTACCTCTGTGTCATAAAAATGCCGAAACGCCGTCAGCAGCGACCCGTATCATATGAAAATACGTATTATTATTCATGCGCCTCTGTTACACGTTGTCTAGTATGTAGAGTAGCTAAAATACTTCACAAACATTTTGTGTAGCATAAAATAATTATTTAGTTAATCATATCAGCCAGATTAACTGGTCGCTATTAAATGTTAGTTCGGTAGAGGTTCGTAGTTGTATCTACATTGTTTATATTAGTCAATTGTTTATGAGGTGGCTACAATATGAATTAGGTGTCCCGTTGTTGTGATAGAACGCCGCGATGTTGGCGTGTTGTTTCTTCATTAGTGCCTCGACGGCAAGGGAGTAAAATTAAATGCTGGTTGCGAGAAAATATTATTTTATCAATTCCGCGCGCCTGATGTCCGATAAATGCGTTTTGAAGCACTAAAGTGCTGCTACTGATTACTAAGAATATCAAATTATAACCATTATAAGATTGACGTTTTATTTTTATAAATAAAATATGACTTGAATCATGTTTCCCCTTTATAAGGCATGTATCCTCACTAAGTCTAGACCATTTTTTGGTCTACAGCACATTTAACTTTATCGTAAAATGTACTCGTTATTTTCATATAAGTATACGTTATGTGTGTTTTTATTTTTAAATAAAAGTTTGAAACTAAATTTACTTCTGTTCGATTGATACAATGTTATAAAATATCAAATAATTAATGATATTGATAATATTTAACAATAACTTTAGATTTTACAGCCGAGAAACCATCGTACGTATTACACGATATTGACCTTTGTCGATAAGAACAGATATGTAACATAATTGTGTGACGTTAACATGATGGCCAGTGCTTTGACCGTAATGTGAGATCAACAATTAATTTTTAATTTGGATTGTAAACCATTACTTGATTCTAATCCGAAATCGTTGGTCGGCAACAACGGATGCATGGCAACAGAAATTATAGATAACGCAAATTTTTTGTCATTACTTTTGTAGAATTACATTATGCGGCAGCAGACAGTTTACAAAAATACTCATATACTTTGTACATAGTTATTAATAGAATAGCTTAATTTACAAAAAAATAGGGAATATATTGATATATGGTCGGAGTATAACAACAAAAAGCTATCCTTTTTGTAAATAAAAACGTGTGTAAATGATTTTATATTTAAGCGATTCCTTTTTACTTATACGTGTTTTAGTGCAGAGCTTAATTAATAGTTTGTAGACGTCTTTTATTATGACCCTTCACTCTTGATAAAGTCAAGAATGAAGGGTCATAATAAAAAAAATATTGAGATTTCAAGTATCTAAAAACCTACACCAGCGTTCGAGGAATACTACACAGCAATATAAGGGTATAAGGTATAAGGGTGTCATTTGAAAGATTTTGCTTTAATTTTAATGACACTTAACTGTGACAGTATCAAGTTTTCAGATCTAGACAATACTGAGAGTCGATATAACTTAATGTCATTAATACTTTATTTTTCGTATCCTAGAACACCCAGTATACACGAGGGAGTGTTTTTATATTTGCGAAATGGGGGATATAGGGTGGAGATAAAAAAACGGAATTATTTTTCTTTTTCAATATACACTTGCAATACGGATAAATAAAAAGTTTTGTCTTTATCTTTAAAATACGCCGAAACTGCTTCCTTGCCTTTATCATCGGTTGTAAATTTCTTACCCCGAAACTCTTTTTACATTTTTGGGGTCTGGACTGTAGGGTGGGTGATCCAAAATATCGAAGCCCACCTTATGCAAGGCAGCCAATGCAATGCGACTCTTGTGAACGGGCGTGTTGTCGTGCAAAAGCAGCACACCTCTCGCCAATTTCTTTCATCTTTTCTCTTTAATGACATCGCTCTAATATTGAAGCGTAGATTTTTATAATATACTAGCTGGCCCAACAGACGTTGTCCTGTCAAATGTCTCAAATGTCAAATGTCTCAAATGTCACGTTGTCTCACGTTGTCTCAAATGTTTTTAAATAAATAATTTAGCTGAAAAACAATATCTATATGACCGTATTGTGAATCTAAACCATTCTCAAGCCCCCTGGAATACACACAAAAAATTTCATCAAAATTGGTCCAGTCGTTTAGGAGGAGTTCAGTCACATACACACGCACACAAGAAATATATATATTAAGATTAATAATATTCCTTCCGAGTCCCAAAAGAACGTTGCCAGCTGACTGTGACACCTTCGACTTCTTGGGAGGGGCTGCGCCCTATTTATGCCACTGCATGGAGTCTCGTTTAGACTCAGGCTTATAATGATGAACGCAAGTTTTGTCTCCAGTAACAATTCGGCTCAATACACCATTCTTGTCCTCATTGCAGAGGTCCAGAAATGCTCGTGAACACTCTGCGCGCTTTTGTTTTTACGGCGGCGTGAGCATTCTCGGCACCCATCTTGCACTGACCTTATTAGTCATGCCAAAATGATCATACAGGATTTTAAAAATGTTTGTATCGGATACTCCAACCATTTCTGCGACTTGTTTCTCCGTTAATCAAGCATCTTTGAGTACAATTGTTTCGACTTTTTGGATAAGTTCTGGCGTGGTCACCTCGATGCTTCTGCCCGGCCTCGGGTCGTCTTCAAGTGATTCTCTTCCTTGTTTAAATTACCTTTAAACAAACCGTGGTGTAAAAGTGTACACCACGGTTTTTCCTGCGCAAGCGTCGCCGTAAACCGATGACATCTCAATCAGTATGGTCGGAACTGATTTTCCTTGCTTGGTAAAGGAACTTTATTACGGCAAGATATATTCGATATTTTCATTTTTTCACTCTCGATTATGTTGCTTGGTTGACTATAGTTTAAAGACTAATTATTTAATAACAATGAAACCGGTCCTTCTCATATGTTTATTTATTACATTATTTATTCCATCCCAAATCATCTGATTTGGGAATTCATATCTATGAATTCAATATATGATATGAGTGGAAAATAAACCGGACCAGTTAAAATTATCTTTTATTGTACACTGACAGTGACACTACTGACAAGTACAAATGGACAATTAAGGCTTTATTCGGAGACTAACTGAAATTGACAACGGCAGACAGATTAAATGAACGAATTATGGAAATAGTCCTATTGTGGTATTAGTTTGATTGGTCGGCAGAAGCATTTTGCATTAGTAATGAGCTTAATAATACAATATTTGCTTTAATAATATAATAGCTTACTATAGATTCAGAAAACAAGTATTTATTTTTATATATCTGCTTGTGTATTCCTTCAAATATACTACAGAACAGTTATAGAGATTCGTAGGAAGATTGATTTAAAAATAATATTTACTACCTCGTATAGTTATATATACGAATCACGTCTATGAATATTCCGCGACTTTTAACGGATTTCAAGTATTTTTTTTTTTCGATATCTTCACCGAACCATCATTAAAAACAAGCAAAACACAGCTAAAGCTTTCCCTTTCCTTTATTTGGTATTGAAAAATTGTTTATCCTATTTAGTTCTGGAAGAATAAAGAGGAGAACAACAAAACGTTGATTATGTGTCGTATTCGATTCGGTATTATGTGTTTAAGCTGCAGGCTACAGTTGTCCTTATGGCGCAAATTGTTACAATACTAATATTATAAATGCGAAAGTAACTCTGTCTGTCTGTCACGCTTTCCCGCTTAAACCTCGCAACCGATTTTGATGAAATTTGGTACAGACAATCTTTAGACATTGAGACAGAACATAGGCTACTTTTTATTTCGAAAAAAGGGATGATGGGGTTGAAATAGAGGTTGAAAGTTTGTATGAGATTTCTTAATTTTAAAAGATAAAACCATGAAACTTTATATTTAAGCACTTGATAATTTCTTATCTTTAAACATTTGTTCTAGCATTTTAGAAATTTTGACCAGCTAGGGGGGGAAATAAGGGTTGAAAGTTAGTATGCAAGTTCGTCAAATATCACGTCATAAGAAACAAAAAATCGTTTTTTTCTAGCATTTTGAAATTTTTACCAGTGTGGGGGTGAAATAGGGGTTGAATTGAAGATAAAACCATGAATCTTGGTACCTTAGACATAAGGGCCCAGGATTGACAAAACTAATTTCACGCGGGCGAAGCCGCGGGCGGAAGCTAGTAAAAATATAAATGCTTATTATTCGATTCTCGCCATCCTATGTTTTACTTCAATATAAATAAAGAAAAAATAATGTAATAGTTTAATTTTTTTACAAAGTTCGCTGTAGATTACATAATTCTAATTCGAAAATATTACCGTAATGTAGTCGGCAAAAAGGAAGGTTAGTATTTACAAATGTTCTAATACGAGACCAATCAAGAAAACCTTGTCTGTCTACAGATTACAATTGATAATTTTAATAAGAATTTGATAAAATTATTTGTATTTAATAGTTCTGCAAGTACATTTACGTAGTAATTATATTTACCTAAAAAACTTAACACGTTTAAAAATCAACAACTTTTTTGGTTATTATATTTCTGCTATAGCTAAAAACAACCTGTTTTAAAAACTAATGATACAAAATAAATGAACGTTTTACGAGAGTCAATCAAACAATCAAGGGTATCAATTGCATAAAATATTTCAGACCTATATACCTAACATTAAAAAAAAGGTAAAAATAGTTAATCGTTAATAATATTATAAAAGCGTAAGATAGTCTATCAGAATAAAGGGTTGCAAGGGTTTGGAATAGGGAATAAAAGTTTGAATGGAAAGTACGTCACTTTGTACGGATGTACAACTAAACGGATGTAAAAAAGGGGATGAAAGGTTTTATTTGAATACAAACAATAGTTTGTGAGCTTATTCAAAAAGTAATACGTAAGACACGGGAAAGGATATAGTGACATTTTTACTACGGAATAACGTATTTTTCGTTAAAATTTTTGATGAATTTGGTGCGAGAGTGGTTGGAGACCCGAGAAAGAACATTGCATAATTTTTTTTTTATCATTCCTTTTGGAAAGTTCGGAAAGAAAGCTAACTCCTTTGTTATTGACTCTTTACTAAATCTAAATCGAATTTCTCTAGCACGTATTATAAATAATGTAGCTGTGATACCTTTTCATAGTTCGAATTAATAAACAATGCGATTGGTTTTTTGCTGAAAATTGACAGAAAGTCAACTATTATAATCATTAGAAATAACGAATGTGTATCAATTAATTATTAAAATTATTAAATTTATTCAAGAACTTTAAGCAAGAGAAGATTCCTTGAATTCATAAGGACGATTTACGTTACATTCGAAAAAAAGTTAAGGTACACTCAAGTAAAATTAATTAGTTTAAATCATTTTATTGAATAGAATTGGCTGCTCTTACCAGACCATTTTATGGGTGGTCGATCACGAAGATATCAATGACACCTCTAAACATCCTAATATTCTGTCTAAGCATAACCGATTTACAACTCTTCTTATCAATCAGGCGCATAAAGCCACACTGTAAGGTGGTCCAAGGTTGACACATTCCGTAATTACAGATAAATATTGGATTATTAGTGGTAAATAGGACGGTCAAACGTGAACTAAGCTCATGTCTTCGATATAAAAATGAAAACAAGTATAAAAGTATGTGTGATTTACCTCAGATCTGAGCTCATCTGCCTCCAAGGGCACACGGGTGTAGATTTTACTTTGTCGAATTGAAAGCAAACATTAGACACGGTATCAAAAACTGTAAAAAGCTACGCTTTTCACGTATGTTTAATAACAAGCGCTGTTTTGGAGTTGTTCTCCGACCTTAGAATTATTTTCGTGAAGAGCTTTCGTTAAAATAGGCCTTAACAAAAAATACCTTTAACAACTGATCAAAAATGAAAGAACAGTTATGAAATCGGAATAAAACATTTTTGAACAAAACGAAAAAGTTAAATCTTCCATACTTATAATAAATCTGTAGAGGGGTCAATTCTGTACATGAAATATATTTTCAAAATAACTATCAGGGGGTGATTAGGGATCGATACTGATGCCAAAAATGCAATCAGTAAAATTTTTGTCTGTCTGTCTGTATGTTCCTTATAGAAACAAAAACTACTGGACGGATTTTAACGAAACTTGGTATAATTATTCTTCATACTCCTGGGCAGGTTATAGAATACTTTCCATTACGCTACAATCAATAGGAGCAGAGTAGTGAAGGGAAATTTTGGGAAAACGGGAGAAGTAACTCCATTTTTTTAGCTTCCGTCGCGTGTGTAGCCTTAATGGTTAAAGTCATATAAAAATGATGTATGACGGAAATATTCTACATAAAATTGTCTAAAAAATATCTAATAAATGTAAACTGTTCATGAAAAAACAGTTTACATTTATTGAATAATTTAATAAAATATTATATTGAACCAAGCAATACAGGATAACCGTAATGCACTTTATCTGAAGTCATCGTCATTAGTCGCAGATATCGACATATCAAGCATAGACGCATTCAGCCTTGTTACCACAGTGCCAGAGATCAGTCAAGGATAAACCGATATATGTATACCTATGTCACATCAGCATTGGAGCATAAAGGAAATATAATTTCTGGACATAAAATAATGAACAAATATTACTCACCCAGAATAATAGCACCAAAAATCTATACATATGATATCATCCCAGACTACATAAAAATACTTTGTAATAGAAATCAAAATACCTTTGATAATGAAATATATTTTTGAACGCATGATGAATCATTTTTCACTTTAAAATAGTGACAAGGATTTTACATACAACTTTTATCGCCGTATTACGTAGCTTCAGCGCAGAAAAGGATATGGATCATTTTTTGATGCAGATATAGATTTATTATCAAATATTCACACTTTGAGTGAACAGATCTTATGTGCATTAAATAATCGAATTTGTAATCTACAATCACAATAATCCTTAAGAGATTTGAAGTTATTGGATTATGTTGTACCCATCGCCTGGCTCTTTTCCTGTTGCGACGACGAATGCGCAGTACACATTTTCTGTAGTCATGATATTATAATGACCTCATTAAGTGGCAATGACCCTAATCTCTTTAAATTAGGGTTGTTAGCTGAAAACAAACATTTATACCATGTACTTGTCTTTACTTAATGATGTCATTAATTTCCGTATAATTCGCGGTGCTGGAGAACCATGACAAAATGTGGAATCAAGTCAGACAGTAACTTGTCCATCCATGATGTTCAGTAATATATTTTATTTTTGTAGTAAATATATAATGACTATATACCTAGGCAGTATTAACAACATAAAATACTATGACACAACATGATTGTTAGTCAAATTTAAAGCTACGATGTATCAGTGGAAATGCTACTTATGGCTTATTTAAGAGAAATTAACGTCTGTACGTGATACTGCTTACGTTTCAAATCCTATTGGTGTAACGAGTGTCCACAAGGGAACCTCCCCTGTGGTTTCTTCGCGTTAAGTGAACGTTTAATTTAGTGACGAAAACTTTTAGATAACGTGAACTTATTATTGTTATATTTTTTATCATCTAGCATAGTTTCCTAATGTTATAGGTATTATTAAATAAGGATTAACGTTATTTTTTTGTGTGGCCACTTTGTACGGGCAAGCCCGCACGTTACTACTAGTTAAAGTATGTCATGTCATGTTATACTGTGTCATAAATCAACAAACATACCTATAAATTTGATCATAATTTATCATCTCCATATATCATATAAAATGTAATGAGATTTGGATACGCACAGCCCCCTCAAATAATATATAACAAACAATGGCATTAAGGAGTAAACAAATTAAATCTAGAAGCGCGGTGCAGGCGCAGTGCGATCTTAAAAAAAATCATGGGAAGATACTTACTTGCAAGGTATGGAGTAGTTTGATACACGTCATGGTGCTGTTGCACTGAGCACTGTCGGTCTGCACTACTATCACCTGGTCGGCCGTGCGCGGCGTCTGGGCTGCCACGGGTGCTGGGTTAAGGTCCCACTGCCCGCGGGTAACGAGTTGCAGTGGTATATCCACGGGGGGCAACACATTCTCTGCAAACGAGATTTCCCAATCAGATACAACACAAATTTCACACAGCTAATGTTTCTTAAAGAACCTATTGGTGTCACACAAAGTATCGTTAAAGTTCATAAAAACTAATAATTAATTAACTCATGATTAACTGAGCATTTATTAGACGTGAAAATAAATTCCAACAGGTAACCTTAGAAAAATCATTCATCTTTCTCCTACCCTGTTCCCAATTTTATTTGGGGCTGGCGCAACACGTCTTCTTCTTCCACTCTCCTCTATACGATATGAAGTAATGGTGCATTTCTATAGTCGTGAGTGATGATATGTTAAAGAAGGGATCTTTAACATATCATCACTCACACAGTCCATCCATTTTTTCTTTCACATTCATGTTCATGAGTTTCCTAGAAACATGATCGTTCCTCTCTTCTTAATACACTTATTAACTCACGACCATACCATAGAAAATTATTGACTATTAGAAATAAAAGTGCTGAATTTTTAAAAAGATGTTTTTTTTTTATTATGTGAGAAATAATCTATAAAATTACTTTGGAATGGCGACATCAAGAAACGGTTCGTAATATTTATATCATTCTTTATTTAAATGTCATCATTTTAATTTTTCCTTCTCAGCTATCGATGACTGAGGAAATCGAAGAACAATCATTGAAATTTCATAATACCGTTTAAACCGAAAAGAATTTGAGTCTCAACTTAGAATGTTGTTTTAATAAAATATGTAAATAACTAATGCATAAAAAATACATTTATCTTGCCAATTTAAATTTCAGTAGCGAGCAGACAAGATTCGAGGGCAGTCAATTATATTTTTAACTAATTTCTGTTATTAAATTTTCTATCTCTTGCAAGACCGAACCGTAACGTCAACTTCGAACACTCCACCAATTTTAATTGAAACTGAGAAATTGTTGAAACAATTTCTCACCTTCGCCATCTTGAAGCATATTTCTTCATTTTCAAACCCTGTGTTGTACTGAACATTATTCTTTTGAATGTTTGTTTTAACCGCAATACCTATGTAATTTACATACACTTTTAAATATAACTATATAAAAAATAATACATCTGTCACATAAAAGACTCGTATATGTGTAACAAATTTAATAATGTAGAACACGGAAACATCGACAAATATCAAAGTTCTCTGCTATATTTGTTAACAAAAATCCCTCATTAAGTACCTCGCTTAACTATAAATTTACGTAGCATTAATATTTATCTATCCGTCCAATACACTTTATTATCATTCACTAAATAGATATAACAGTGAGAATAACGAAAAAGAAACATGTATTAAAACTTACCAGCTCTACTCTGTAGAATGAGAAGATAAATTCCAATGCTGATTCCGGACAAAAGAATCACGAGTAAAAGCGTCACAATCACAGTGGTGATAGGGTTCCTAGGTGTGTTTTCAGGAGACGGAAATCTTAGAAGAAGTGGAGTGTCCTCTGTCACTCTATGATCTAACGCTTCCTCAGCCCTGTGAGAATTGTGGCGGGATTCGTGGTCTGAAATTATTATTGAATGGCTATACTCCTCCATGCTGGACCAGAACACGGAATAACTAAAGAAACAAAATTTACGTGTCGTCTTGAGTTACAATTTATCACGCTATTGCATTGTGTTAAATGTGCCGCCTGGCGTAAACAAACATCGCCAATGAAGCTTAATTAGGCTTCTCAAATAAATAACATTACTAGATAGCCGTAGTAGCTGTATATCCACCATCCTAATACGTTCTCAAGTCGGATTTAACATTTGACATTGTTCCTTTGTTGCGGGGGATCGCTGGTCGACTAAACGTAATCATCAAAGCCAGCGCTGTGATTAGTAACTGATAGTGCGTTAAATTTATCTGATGGACAATTATGAGTTCTATTAGTACTGCCAACTAAATATAAATTACATTGTACGTGTACAACCTGATAACCAATTGATAAGAAATCATGGGCGTATTTGCATTATATTAATGCTGTTTTTTTTAACGTTATCGCAGTTGGACGCTTACCGCCTGACATTGTCCACGTACATATATAGTATAATATAATAAATAGGTTATTATAATAAGTAAATGAGATCAATTAAAAAATTAGCTTCGATACCTACTTATTACTTTTGGAAATATACTTATAAAAATTTACTTTGTGAAAATAAGTTAGTAGTCAATTTTCAAAAGTAAACCAAATATGTAATTAAAATTATATGATATCACCTTTTCTTGTGCCTATTTACTTTGTTATTCTGGACATCTTATATGAATATTCAATTTCTCATAAATACTTCAGTTTCAATTACAACACAAGTTAGCATTGTTACCTGTCTAAATTAATTGAGCTTATATTAATTTACACTACAATAAGTGAATACTTCGGGGTCTTTTATAGTGGTACTGTGTAAATGTAAAAAAACTGAGTAATTATCTACGTGACAACACATTAAAAGTACATGTGTTACCTTACTTCCATGAATGTCATAAGACTGCTCATATTAAACTTGAATATTCTAAAATATTGTTAATTACAGTATGTCAAAATAGAGTAGAAATAAATAGGGGCGCAACTGTTGTTTAATGTAGCAACGCTAAAAGTAGTAGACATTGCTTATAATCATGAAAGATGACCTCTCTAGTAGAGCTTCTGATTGTTTTATTCATATTTAATATATTCTGTCGTATTTTAAACAAATATATCGTTTAAATCGTGTAATCAATAATTACGAAAAAACAAAATAAAATTTAATTACTTTGTTTACATAAATTACAGATTAGTAATACAGTTTTAGGAATGTTGCCACCATACAGAAAAGTTAGTTCCGTTTCTACACTTTTTTGACAAGCTGTATGTATGGGTTTAATTACACCTCAGCCTATATTTTATATGTATATTTTATTTTATTCAGCAACACATCAGATTTTATATGTTGACCTTAAGTCAGCTCTTTTGTGGTGAAGAAATAGTTGCAGTATTTGTAGTGGAAATACATAACATACATAAAAACAATACATTTTAAACATTAATACAGATTAAACACCTTAGTAGTAGGGCCAACAGTACTAAACTCTTCCCATCAAGTTTAAAAAGGTAAAAGTAATAACAGTGCAGAGAGAGCAAATTTAATAACACAAATACTTATAAATATTTGCAGTGGCAATACATATTCCAAAATATTTATAAGAGACTCCTCTCCAGGTAGGCAGTGATAGAGCAGATTGACCTTAGCAGGTCAATACATTTATGAAAATTTAATTTATGTTCATAAGAGCCATAATAGTTTTGATAAAAACTTGTAAATTCATAACATATATGCTGAAAAAAACTCGAGGCTCTTTTATGAGGAAATGCATAGCCTTTTACAACAAAATTCCACAAAGTGTTGCCAATTTGCCTTCTCACAAATCATTTGTTGAGGTTTACTCACTCTTTTAAAAAAAGGTTATTACACTGTTATTTTTACTTCAGTGATAACAATGCTTGGTTTCATTTTAATAAAATAATGAAACTATAGCTTTTATAGATATAATATGAACTTGTTTAAACTTGTAAAGGAAGTTCAGTTCAGACTATTTATCTGAAAAAAGCTTAAAATTGACAACTCTATAAAAACACAGATATAAAATAGCCCTTGCTGGTTTTTACCAGTACAAATCCAGTACCAGGTCTCCCACCGTAGACTTGTGAACCAATACCTCTAAAGCCATACCTCTTACCGTGTTTGTCCATCGTTGTCTACAATACAAATGGTAAAAATCTAGGGAATTAATTCCAAACAAGTTAAAAAGATTAATTTCATAATTTTTGTTATAAAGGAAGCTATGCCATCTCTTTGATATATTGAAAATCTAACTAGATCATTTTCTGTTAATATCTATTTAGCGAATTGCATATCAAATCATTTGCTTTGATTATGTTACATATTAAAATAAATCACATACAGTATTCTGACTGGCTTGTTTGATACTGTGTTGTGATGACCAGTTGATTAAAAGTTTAGTCAGAGGAATACACTGAATGCCTCCAGGCCAAATACTGAATGTCATAGAATGCTGAAATATTTAATTGTGTGCATTCATTACAAGTGATTTTTGTCTAGAGAAATTTCTGTAGAATAAAATATTCTTTCAACATACACTAACATCCGATATAAGAATAAGTGGCATGCAAATAACTACTACAATAAGCAAAGCACAATAGCACCTTTACGACAGTGTGAAATACTATCTAGCTCATGCATTGTAATATATATTATAAAATGCTTCCAATTCATGCACAATATATATGTAATATGGATAGGTATGTACATT
This sequence comes from Scirpophaga incertulas, assembly GCA_036419045.1. Classification (NCBI taxonomy): domain Eukaryota; kingdom Metazoa; phylum Arthropoda; class Insecta; order Lepidoptera; family Crambidae; genus Scirpophaga; species Scirpophaga incertulas. The sequence goes on along the minus strand of CM071626.1, from coordinate 9,577,828 downwards.
GTGACGAAGACAGTTTGACACGTCTTCAGGAGTATTTAAAAAAAATCAAAACCATAGTAATGATTTACTGTAAGCCACAACATGTTTGACATGGACAATACAAACATCTTATCTTACATGCACTGTAAATATAACACTTAGTATTTTTTATAGTTACTAATAAAATAGCAAGAGCTGTACTAAATAGTCCTACCAAAATAAATTATTCAAATAGAATAGAGTTAGATTGCTCCTTCTGCTTGAAAATGAAAACTTACACAACTCAATTTATTTGTAAATTTGGTGTGTGCTCAATATTTGAAGTTTAAATTTAGTGTAAATATTCATAAAAGAAAATAAAGGTGTCTCAAAGTAACTATAGTAAATAATTTGCAATTGTTTTCCATCCACTTGTATAAATTATATATTTTAGACTTACTGTGACATAGTATGGATAAATTTAACTTGTTTCTTTGATTGAGCAAATGTATTTAAATAAATTAGTTGTTACATTTTTTAATGTACATTTTTTGTGTATTTTACTGTTCATGGACAGGTAACAATTATTAGATAGTCATTTAAAGCAATTATAATATAAAAAGAAATCAAATATTAACATACCATCATTAAAAGCAAATGCTACATGTGAACACCACATTTTCATAAGTTATATAAATAAAGTACAACAGAGGCCAATGCAATGTTAAATGAATAAACTTACCGATTGGCGATATTAAAGGTTGCATTATGAGCTGCCGACCCAAGATAGTAGCATGAAATATTCTTCATAAATCACTTCACAAGCAACAACAACAAAGAAAGAGCTATAAGAAAATAGTGTAATCACTTAATGACTGAATGACGCATATTTTATATAATTGCAGCTTCATAAGGTCGTATTTTCCCTAAAGGATATAGTCATTATCCTGAAATAACTAAAGCATTGGTAGGTGTAATCGTATCAGGAAATCCATTGAATGTACATTCTAACAAAAACAGTGAAAATTTTATTTATATATTTGCCCAAGTACTTTGTTATACATAATTATTAGGTAAACTCGTTAATTGTAAAAGAAATTCATGTAAGATGTAATAATATATTAGTTTCAGAATCATTCAAGTGAATGAAATAATATCTATTTTTCTTTAATTATAACGTATAATTCGTTCCAAAAGTATGTAATATTTATGTAAGAAAAAACTTGAGGAGTCATATTTCACTATAATAGCTTAATAAGGGACATATACGTTTTTGCGTTATAAATAATACCTCAACAATTATAATATTTCATAACTTTTATGGAAAAAACTTTTATAAAGAAATTGACATAAACACTGCGTAAATCCAACGCCATTTTCTCTACTGTCAACACCAAAATTTAGTGATGTGGCTCCAGATCGATTCAGTTCAATTGTTTGACACATCAATAGCTCACAAGCTATGGCGTTAGATTAGTATGCCTTTTTTATCAATGAAATGTATGCAGATGTCATTCATTAAATTATAAACACAACTAGTGAAAGATTTCTTCTCTCATTAACTGGAAATAGTATTCACAATCGAGATGCCTAAGGTGCCAATACTGCCAACACCACTAATACTGATATTCTTCAACACCATAAATGTAATTACTTCAATTATTTTACACATTGGGGTTTGGAGTGACATATTTTTGATATATTACAAGAAGCATTGCAAACCGACCCCTTTAGTTCGCAACCGAAACTTCGATAATTATAATAATGAAGGTAATTCGATTAATTTTGAACACAGTATTTAAAGAAAAGAAGTTTTAGTATCAATTATGTAAATAAACATAAGTAATCAAAGTTATAAGAAATATAACATGCTTCAAGTCATTGTTATTACATGATATCACTGATGTATTATGTATCTGTAGACAAATTAAAAAAATATAATTTCATTCATGTTCAATTATGCTATCTATATTTAAGATCATTAATAAAGTCTATATTTTTATTAAAAAAGACGATAGTCATTGTAATTTGGGAAATAATAAAGAAATAATATAAAATTACTCAAGATCTAGTGCATATTTAAACTAAGACAAGGCATTTATTTAGAAATAAATATTTTTTTTTTTTTTCCCACGGGGGACGGTAGTGAATCCTCATAGGGGGCGCGCCACCACAGTGGTCGCTATTGACAACCCCCTGGTGCTCGGACGACCTCGCACCGGATACCACCCGCAACCGGTCTACGGCGGATGGTTATGTTGGACTCCAGCAGAAGGCCAGCCTACCAACTAAACACTACCTACAGCCTTTGGTCGGGCGGATGGCCTGGGACCCTATCGGCTTGAACTAACGCTCCCGCCCTCCAGAACGGGGCGGTGCACAAAAATAAATATTAAAGGCAAGTTTCTCAACTTTAATGTGTCAAATGAGTCGAATGAACTAAACGATTCAATCAAAAGATTCAATGCATTCGCGACTATAACTGTCAAACGACATTGGCCTAAGGGACTAGAATCCAGGCCAGTAAAACATCTCAAAAAAAATGTCAAACGACATGTTTGTTTACATAAAATTATTATATACTTTATGAACGGAATATTGTGCCGAAATACTCTGTGGTTTATATTACTTTTCTTTTTGTTTTTTAGGCTAAGGTCTTAAGACCATGCTGCCTTATCATTAGTACATTTATATAACTTTTTTATTTTTCCCAATCTGGAAAGGTAATGGGTACTATGATCATACAGCCACGTTTCCAGTAATTTCTTTGTGTTGTTTATATTAAACTACCGATTTCACACATTTTAACGGTGTACTTGGCGAAAAATAAACAGCGTCAAACTTTATGACGTGATAACCCATCTTAAATTATCAATGTTAAATACTCTATGAAACCTTTATTACAATGTTACTTTATAATAAAAGATTTTCTGAGTGAGAGATAAATGAGTTTTCTATGTCCGTAGTTGATGCGTTAGATCATTCTACTTAAGTTTAAGGCATATTTTTCTTAGATTGTAGACAATGTCTCTGAATCACTATAGGTTATAATTACTAACATACACATGTTTTCCATCATTTTAATATTTTGCTGGCTTACGTATAAAATGTATTCATCATAAATAGTATTATGAAATGATTATTTCGTAATAAAACAACATAATTTTCAAATATCTTAAACAAAAGTTTCACCTGTATTCTATGATGCCAAACATTTTATATTTTGTTATTCTTTGTCAGATAATTCCTTATTGAGCATTTTCTTTTTTGTTGCCTATTTTCGTGACACATAACTGTCTGAGTGTGTATGTCTTGAGTAACATCTACATAATTCCTCGAATTAGTTAGGTCCTAAGAGATTGGAGCCAGAGAGGGATATAGATTAATTCGCGGTGGTGATCTTTGTGTAGTTAGGTACTGGTAAACATTTTTCACAGAGACAAATACCCTGCATCAATTTGTGATAAATCATTGTGAGAAACAATTCAATGCATTACCCCCGCGCAGTAATTTACGCAGGTAATATAGTAATTTACCCCCGCGCCTCCGGCTAGCTTCTGGATTCGTGATTCCAATTGGTCAGACGAACTTGCGTTCACGTCGAGTGAACGGTATGGTGTGTATCATCCTTCAGTATCCATGAGACGTAAGGTCAGTATTAGTGTTTGTATTATTCGTCGTCGTAGTACGTCACGTCCGTGTTTATGTGAAATGTTGTAAGTGTTTCACAAACGTCATGTCAGCATTAATTTTATTGTTTGTTGATGGCCGGACCAAATACTTCTGAAATTAGTCGTAAAAGGAGAAGGGTAGTGTATACCTGGCTCCATATTTCGACAATACGATACAAACATGGTTAGAGTCAGAAATAGAGGTTGATTTCAGTGATGTAGATAACGATCAAGTCTATCCAAATTTTCAATTGGAAAGTGAACATGAAACGAAATCTGAGCAATCTGAGGTAGAAGAGGATGAAAACATATTACCTACAACACAGCCACGCGCCACAGTTAAACAAACACCACCAAATTTAGCAAGTTGTTCTAATCAATCTTCTGGTAGATATTATTATGGCAAAAATGGTTTTAGTGGTCGAATGAAGAACCTATCTACAGATCTTATCCACAATATTGTTGAAATACCTAGAATGCAGTCAAGGTCATTCAATGATTCTGAAAGCCTATGGTCTGAATTATTCACAAATGCAATAATCGATTAAGATGTTGATCATAGAAATGAAAAGCTTTCTCAGGCACGCAATAAATACAAAAATACCAATAGGGTTGAATTACGGCCAACTGATCGTAAAGAAATGAAAGCTTTTATAGGTCTTTTATTTTACTCATCCGTGTTCAAGTCGACGTCACCCTCCCGGGTCGCCTCCACGGGCGTGAACTGTGTCGCGCCCGCCAGCAACCCGTGGTACCTAGCCTAAGAAAATTACCCCTATAGGTATTTATTATACCTAGAGCCAATTTTCTTTAACGTAGAGTCTACAACGACCGCTAATACCTACTATTGTAGTACGTCTGTGAGTCGTCACATCACCAATAACGGCTTAACCAATCCACGTCAGTACTCAAAGGTTAACAACACTACTTACTGTTTGTAGCAATGGTGCAATCGCCATTCTCGTCGTCAATTTTGTTTATGAAATAATAAATGCAAATCTATATTTAACACCTTTATTATAATACACCAGCCTTAGTTCGATCAAAGCAATGTATGTGTACGTCACATTGCTATTGAACAAGAAGTAAGTAATTTTGGTAATGGCAATATATTGAACAAGAAGCAAGCAGCAACTATATCATACTGATTTATAAATGATAAGCAAGAAAGAGAAAAAGCATAGAAACGCGTACATTAGAACGAGATAGATAGACAAGACAATTCACGTACACAGCAAGAGTCTGTAAGAGCTGAACGATAGTTGATTTCAAAATAAATATCACAACCACCTTTTACCACCAATTACCTTTAAGTTAATCATAAAAATAATATTGAACGGAAATGTTTTAATAGAAGGCGTGATTTATAAAATAGTAGTAAGGAAAATGTGAATATTAATTACTATTTCTTATTATTTCTTTTTACATAATTATATCTAGCGCTCCCATGAGTAATCAACACAGGTTATATCCGTCGTCATTGAGGGTCTTGAGCCTGTCCTTACTATGTTATTACTTATTAGAGTAAGCTCGCGCTCATGCCCTTCGTGGCGATAAATCTTTAGTCACTAATGCGGATTGCTCGACTTCACATACACCTTTGAATATCTTCGTAGGTATTGGCTGATTATCACATGATTTCTTTTAACGATGTGAGAATACATTTGAACTTAGAATAATAAATTAATAATGTATAGAAGCATAGTTACGTACTTGAAGCGAACATTATAGTAAAGTAAAAATGACACGGTTGTGTAAAATCGCTTATATACGCTCGACTCAAGCATCCAGGAGGAAAAATTCTAATTGTACGCGCGAACAATGTTATGTTATTATGCTAAGCATATGAAATATGAAAATCACATGACACTTGTATTTTATTCTGCCAAACTAGCCCCCATAGAATCGATTTACAGGTTTCAAGATGGCTGCTATGCTATATCCCTATAAATACTTTATTAAGTTACGAGGCAAACACGTATATCAAGGGGATTAAATCACATCGCGTGCTACTGCATGCATATTAAGTTCGGCGCTAGGGTGCGATACGACCACGTGAAGGATAAAGGGTTTTTAGGTTTTTACATTTTTAATTGAGTATTCATCGTGTTATTTAGCTACAAATATTGTCATGTGTAGTATAAATTCTGTACAACTGCGTGAGTTGAACGGAATTTACACTTAGTGTTGCCCAAATGCAAGAACAAGACGAGACTTAGCCAGTCTTGGTCTTGGTCTTGCGCCAATACACCTGGTCTTGGTCTTGGTCTTGGTCTTGCGCTCCCAATCTTGGTCTTGGTCTTGGTCTTGCAGCAAGAGTCTTGCAAGTCTTGCAATTACCTATTAGTCTATTACTATTTATTAAAGTTTACTTTAAATCTTAGAAAAACGTATTAGAATTGGAACATTGTGAGCTTGAATTAACATAGCCATAGTAAAGATCAAGCAGATTAATAAATAACTGAAGATTTGATAAGAAATTCGAAAAATCAACTGACCTATATGTCGTTTTCCATGGAAGTAACTGTTTCTTAATAAACATTTATGATTTATAAGCTTACATTTGCTAAAATATGTAAAAAAACAAATTAATTACAATAACTTGACTGTATTTTAAAGAACAATACTTATCTGTCTAGAAAGAGATTGAACCCTCAACTTATAAGAAATTTAATAAAAGAGTTTTACGATTTATCATTTTATTAGTTTTGTAGAATTTTTTTACACGTTTCAAGTATATTTAAAAGTGGCTACAATATTTATTAAACGGGTGATATTTGAACACTTTTTTGCTATTTTTTCTTGTAAAAACTTAAGAAATATAATGACTAAATGTACAATAATAGTACCTAAGTAAGTAATCAATATTATAATATATACTTACTAGAATGAATTAATATGACATCTACTACCTATCCTTACCATTTTATCCTAATCATAATACTACTTGCGTGATCAGTATAATGTATTCATTTTCATTCTAAGCACTCTGAAACTTATTTATTCTTTGGAACACCTGTAGGTACTCTACTAGGAAATTATTTTCCATGAGTATACCTACGCCCTATGGCGGCAATCAAATAGTGTCAAATGTTATGATTTCGGCGTGGCGGCAACGATTGTTTTAGATTTCAAAAGAAGCCGCCGGCGCGTGTAACATAACCATGTACTTCCGAAAAGCGGCAAATTTCTTTGAGAAGTAAGTACAAAACCTTTGATGCCGCATTATCAAAGTGCCGATGGTTAAAACATAACTATGCATGCACTCAGTTTGATTTTAATAGATATTTTTTTATTCGCTATGTTTATGGTATTAGTCGTAATGTGCATAGGTCCAGTTTTTCATATTCTTTGATACAGTTTTTTGCGTCTCATAGAATTCCTAAGCGTACCTACCTGTACACCGAACTGTTACACCTAACTACTCAGTGAAATAGCGCTAAGTCCTAGCTGCAAGACGCAAGAGTCTTGCAGGCTATGTCTTGTTCTTGCTCAAGTCTTGCACGGTCAGTCTTGGTCTTGGTCTTGCTAAAAATACGCGGTCTTGTTCTTGGTCTTGGTCTTGCAAAAACGCAAGAACAAGACCAAGACTGCAAGACCAAGACTGAATTTGGGCAACACTATTTACACTCGATCACGTAATCAATTACTAAGCTACTTAATTAAAATTTAAACGAGTTAAAAATAAGGGTAGCCATACAAAAATGACCAATTTATTGATCAACGAACGAACGATTATTCTACAGGTTTAAACATTTTAACTGAGTCTGCAGTAAAAATGTGTAAATTGCAGCAGATATTTTAGTTTGGGCAGGATAATGCTCGGAGGTCAAAAGGTTAAGGCGTTAACACTTTGTTGAGAACGCGGGGTTAAGTTTTGTCGGAGTCGAACAATTTGTTTACATTGTATCAAATAGTCGAAAAATCATCATAAATATTTCGAAGTTGGATATTGATACCTAGTTATTAATAATGAATAATGACATGACAATGTAAAACGGTGCAACATATACGAGTAGCTACAGTTTGTTGAAGACGCGAATAAACAATAAATATATAATATATACATAATAAACTCTATATATCGAAATTGAAGGGATATAATAATTAAGTAATATTTTTATCAGCATTAAAATGTGATTTGGAGTATACCTTTTTAATCCAATTATGAGCAACATTTCTAACGAAATCTCTAGCTCCTCCATTCCCTTTACAGCAATTGATATAGTGACGTTGCATAAATTTTCCAAGCCATCTTTCTGACGCTTTAAATAAGGTCTGCAGAAATTTCTCTCCCTTAGCTTTCATAATAGGACCTGAGACAGACATATTATTCTGACGCTGCTTACGAAAACATGTCAACATTGCCTGATCAAAATCTACAAATTTAGCTTAATTTTAATTTTTTTGAAGACGTTTCATGCATCTCAGCCTGAAAAAAAAAAATTCCTTGTTCTGACTTTTCTTACCACTCATTTTACCTGTCTTAAGCAATAAATGATGTGTCCATTTATTATATAAGAATTCTATTGTATGAAATACTTACGACTGTGTATCTGTAGTGAGTGTAAAGGTCAGTGAAATAAATGTTTATTGGGGTCTAAATAACGATGTGTTGTTTCGCTATTGAGAGTTGTTGCCACGCCATAGAGAGAATTTCAATACCAGGATAACAATGTAAACCAAACCAATCTTTTAGCAAATTCTACGTTTTAAATAGTTTTTCATTAAATGGACTGCACTTTATGGAGTTTACCATGTAAATAAAAAAACTTTAATATCTGATTGCACCGTCTAGAACAAGGCTTATTTGGTAACTTGGAAATTCTGGTATTTTTCAGTACCTTTGTTTTGTAAGATAAGTAATTTGATTCCAGTGAGTTTGGAGCGTGCGTTGGGCTATATATAATCGCAAACTAAAATTGTAATAATAAAAATCTTACTATTTACTTGGTACTGCTAATAGGTGTTTAACTCCTAAAATTAACCGTTGACATAGCGATCTCTCTCTAATTTAGAGTTTAGAGTTGGACGAGGCGTACAATGAGACTGATATATCGAATTATTGTATTAAGAGTGCTAACCCTGGTTTCGTTAATGTATAGGTCAGATAAAGTGGATGCCGTCCAATATGTGAACCCATGAAAGCCACTTCCGTTTTATTACAGTACTAGCTTTTGCCCGCGACTTCGTTCGCGTGGACTTCAGGTTCGTCCCGTCTAGTCTAGTAATAAGTAAGAAATACGGTAACTAAGCACTGCAGAGCCCTAATCATAGGCCTATAGGTAGCTACTGCAGTATGCTCGTATAAACTACATTTAACGATCTTTTTCCTTCAGCATAAACATGCAGATTCTTCGCTTTGGAAACACGTGAGCAAGCCACATAGAGCTGACCGTTGCAATGTAAGCGCAAAAAATGTGTTTTTTTACGACTTCACATTAGAAACCTCAATAATTGTAGCCTATGTGTTATTCTGATGTATAAGCTATATTGTGGTAAAGTTTCATTCAAATCCATTCAGTAGTTTTTACGTGAAAGAGTAACAAACATCCATACATCCATACTTACAAACTTTCGCCTTTATAATAGTAGTAGGATTGTTACTGAGTGCACAGCTTGATTACTTAAATTTATACGTATAAATAGTGCCGTCCGTACACGTAGATACAGATAAAATGTACAGATTCAATCGACTGTGTAGTTTGTCAGTTCAGATGATCGGCTACTGAAATGCAAGACAGAAATTTTGTGTTTCTCGCAGGTGTTTGCAGGTTGCTTGACAATAACGAAAACGCATAAAATAAATTGATAAGATAAAACTGCAACTCAAGGTAAAGAATAACAAATAAAATACAATCCGGCTATTGATCAGAGTCCGGCTTCCAAATGACGGCTCTGTAAAAATACAGGGACAAAACATAGCCCTTACTTTTTGTATGGGCTATATTTTGTCTCTGTATTATTACAGAGGTGGTTCTTTCCAGTTCAAGGTCTCCAGCCGTAGATTTTGAACCAATGAATTATGACGAAAAATGCTTTTCATTTGTGAACTTTGATGATTTTTACAATCAAAATGATTGTAAAACTCCTATTTCAAGAGCAAATTGTTTGATTTGGATTTCGAGTGAGAAACTCATATAATAATAAATAAAATTAATATTACAAATTTTAAAAAATACAAGTCTAATTTGAAAAAAAAAACTAATATAAGAATATTACATAAAATACAAAAATACCTAAACTTAAAAATCAGAATAATATTTTAATTACTTATTAATTTTAAGTATTAATTTAGAAATAGATTTTGGTAGCGGTGCCAGCCAAGACGGACAGTTTAATCCTGCCTCGTGGTTGGCCGGAGCAGGGCGATATTGTGGCTTTGGTTCTGGGCTTAAGTTTGTACATATAAATAGATAGATATAGTTTTGAAGTTTATTTGTACTCCTATTAATTACTTTTTAATGTTTTATTATGTTTGGTTGGTTTTCTAAAAACCTACAAAACATTTTCTATAAATATATGGTACCTACCTACTCGTACCTCTAAAATAAGATTTATCAATCTAAAAAACAATCATAGTTAATTTTTATTTAGCAGAATACTTGCGAAACAAACATATATAGAATACTAGCTTCCGCCCGCGGCTTCGGACGTGTAAAATTAGTTTTTGACAATCCTGGTCTTGTTTTTTTTTTTTCCTCAGGAGAGGAGGCTTAGAATCCTCATGAATACCAACGCAACACAGGGATGCGTTGATTATGTCGGACTCCTGGTGAATCGAGGCGGCTCGATCCAGCAGACCTACCGACTAAACTCAGCCTAGCCTTGGCCCTAGTGGCCTTACGGCTTGAACGGAATGGTTGGCGCACCCTCTGGAGAGGGCACGTCGGCGCTGCCCTCCGAAGAGGACATATGCGCGAAAGAAGGCTCGGTACACCAAAGTGGGTCCGGCCTTGAAGTGATGGGGCCTACTCGTACATGTGCAGCAAGCTGCGAAGTATGGACTAACTAAGGGATGGCGGCGCAGATGCCGCCTCTCGCAAGGCTTGAAGAGCCAGCGTCAATGAGTCGGGAGGGTCAGAAATGACGTGCCTGGGTCGACGATATTCGGTATTACGCGGATTGACTGGGCAATCCTGGTCCCTTATGTCTAAGAGACTCATACAGGGGCTAGGGGACTCACGTTGTGTACAAAAATATTTTGTTTGTTTTGTTTCTTATGACGTGATATTTGATGAAATTGCATACTAACTTTCAGCCCTTTATTCACCCCCTAGCTGGTCGAAATTTCAAAAATACTAGAACAAATGTTTAATGATTTCTTATCAACTGCTTAAATATAAAGTTTCATGGTTTTATCTTTTAAAATTAAGAAATCCCATACAAACTTTTAACCTCTATTTCAACCCCATCATCCCTTTTTTCGAAATAAAAAGTAGCCTATGTTCTGTCTCAGGGTCTAAAAATTGTCTGTACCAAATTTAATAAAAATCGGTTGCGAGGCTTAAGCGGGAAAGCGTAACAGACGGACAGACAGAGTTACTTTCGCATTTATAATATTAGTTGGGATAGTCGAACTAATAAGTTGCTCCTTTTTAGTCGATTAAAAACAAACAAAATTACATAATTATGTCAATAGGTATATATGTAATAAGTCAAGAGCTATGTTGCTTCTATCTCCTTACTTTGTTTTCCAATGAAGAAAATTACAGTATCATTTTCTAAGTGAACTAAATGTATAAGCAAAGGTATAAAACCAATGATATTGCTTACAAAATAGTAGAACAAACGGAGAAAATATGATGAACCTTATCAGATGCATCTGTACGTTATTTGAGGATAATGGAAGTGTACGGAAGGAACACTGACTACAAACTTTTGGTAAAACTCTCTTTCGGTATTTTGATATTATGGTCAACTCTTATAATAAGCTACATAATATTATCTGTACCTAAATAAATGTGACAGTGTTATAAAGTCTAATTATATCGAAAACTGAACTAGTTCTTTGATTATAGTGCTTGTAGGTGTCATAAGCCTACATTCGTTTGCATTCGACATAAACACTGTTAATTTTTGAATGGAAACTTTTCACGGTACCCATAGCGGTAACAGACCTCGAGGAGGGCTCCCCTCTAGGCAGGGGAGCGGAGGCTGGGGGTTCCCGGAAGTGGCTTGATGTTCCCGGGGGCTCCCTACATGCCTGAGGAAGGCCATTGAGGTTTGGTTTGAGGTTTGAGTGGGTAGGCCTCCCCCTCCTGGGGAGGAGAGCCCCACATAACCGCCGGCTCGCCACAGCCGGGGTATGCAATTTAATGCATTTTCCTCAGGGGAACAAAAAAAAAAAAAAAAGGTTTGCATATTAAAAGAACAAGGCTTCTATAGAGTACTATACGTCAAATTCATTTCGAAAACCATAGCAAACTCATGGTAAGTCACAGTTCAATACTTCAAAGGTGGCTGAAGAAAAAATAAAAGGGGAAAAAGTTAAATAAAAACAGCATACTTAATGCATAAAGTGGATAATTTTGAGGCGAGCTGTAAAGTGCAGGTAACGATGATTCATGTCGACAACAAAGCGACTAAGGGAGTATTCAGCTTGGCGTGTTATATGTGAAGCCTGTATACGATTTTGCGACACCCGCATCTTCTATGAACGTTGACGCGCTTCTACTTATTATAAGGTCTCGTTTATGTAGTCAGCGGCGCAGCGAGCGGTGGCGACGGCGATACGGGAACGGAATCGGTTTATCGTTTCCGATAGGTATTTGACGTATACTAACCTATAGAACTCATGTCAGTTTAAAATGAAAGTACAGCTACATTCCGCTAAGGGCTCTGTACAATTTTCATACAAAAATTAACGCTGTCGATATCGTAATAACTCATGGTAGCTACATTTTTCTAGTAGGTGTGCCAATGGCCGGTGACCAGCGGGGCCGGTTCCCGGGAGGCCGACCCTGCATTGCACCGGTCGCTATCAGTCGGCGATTCCCCGGATGCCCTGGGGGATCGACGGTCTCCCCAGTCCAACGGGGAGGCGAGTGAGCGGCTCACCTCCGTTGAGGCGACGCCGCTGGGGTCGTGGTAGTGTTTTTACGGATTCCTGCGACCCTGTGATGTCGGCGATGCGGGCGGTGATGTCGGACGCACCGTCGATTGAGCGCTCGCGGCAGGCGTCTATGGAGGGGCATCGCTGAGGTTTTTGGTGGGTAGGCGTACCCCTTTTAGGGAGGAGAGACCCACATAATTCTGCGCTTTTCCCGGGGTGCAGCGTATGCAACTCAATGCATTTTCCTCAGCGATAACAAAAACAAAGAAGAAATGTGTGCCTCTGGTGGCATGCAACTATGTGCCCCAGTTTTAATGAGGCTCGCTAGGCAGTAGGTGCAATGTACATTGTACATTTTTAAGCATTTACATAGGGCATTTCTAATTACTTACATTAAGATAAATTTTTAATAGACTTTCGATGTGTAATAGTAATTACTCCCGGGGGGTCCACTTTCCCCCTCCGTCTGATCGCTGGTAAGCCTACTTTACTACACATTATTGTTTTAAACTGATCGGTTGTCAGTATTGGTCCAACTATGAGTGACGCCCAGGATTATTTTAAACTTCCACCCAGTCAACAGCGAATATGTAACGTAAATGGCAAAGTTTCTTCGTCACAATCCATATTGTGACTCAATATTTTCTACCGGTTCGGGCGAATATACCAAATAAGCCCGGATACGTAACTTCAATAATTTGAAGTGCGCCTGTAAGTGTGTACTCCGTAAAGATCGTATCGGTCGTATTGTATCAGTAAAAAGCGTTATTCTGTATCCGCTCTTACATCACTACGTCGCATACAGGCACTTTATGCTCTACCATGCTATATACTAAAATAAAGAGGTTTTTCAAAAGTATGTATTTCCAACAGCTGCTCATTGTTATTTGCGAAAAAATAAAGATTCCTTGTTTTACATTATGGAAATAAGTCATTATGGTATTGGAATTCCGACTAAAAGCTATATAATCAGGTTACCTTAAAAAAATTATTCATATTTAGATTCCGTTCTGAGATGCCCGCATATGTACATTTGTGAAAAATGAGATATATTTCTGATCATTAGAACGGTTTTTGTGTAATACCGTTATTGGAGAGTAACCGTCGCATCGTTTTGAATGCGCTTTATGAAAACTCAACTATTAAGAATTATTGAAATGCATTGCAATAAGTATGTCGAAATTCATGGCAATAACTATTTCGAAATTTAAGGCCACATTATAGGCCATTCGATATGATGTCTGTATATGTACTGTATAACACTTAATATAATTCAGAACAATAATTGGTTTTAAAATTGAGAGGTTTTTGTCCATATTTTTAAAAAATTATGTTGTCCTTTGTTTATCCATCTTAGATTATCAATAAATAAAAGGTCTACGCCAGGCACCGAGAAGTTCACAAAGCAGCATCGCTAAGCACATATGAAAAGAAATTTATTACATTACGCCAACGTAATGAAAATATTAACCGGTCTGGAAAATATATAAAACAAACATCAGTCCAAATTTTAGTATTTTAAAAATCCTTGTTCCTTGCTTCTTCGACATCTTTATATGACAAACACTAGATTTCCACTAAAGCTACCGTCATTATAAACGATAAGTATGAAATAATAAATTAATAATGTATAAAGTTCAATGCAGCTGTGCGCTACAACTTATTTGAAATCGCTTCAAACTTATATTACCTTCATACTGTTAAAGCCAGATGAACGATGGAATCAATTGAGGATTTTACTGGATATAGGAAATTGCAGGCACTAAAAATAACTGGAATAACAGTTTTGACAGGCTGATCATAAATAACATGTAAGAGCATACATTTTAAATTTTAGACTATAATGTTTATAAACATTTACATAAGTAAATTATCGATGAAAAACTATTCTAAAAATAAATTAATATTAAAAGTAAAGATTAAAAAGAAACCTTAAATAAAATTTAACAAAACTAAATTATAAAAATTAAATTATTACTACCATGCTGATCTGCTGTGCCAGATATGATCCAGTCTTCCAATTACGTGTCGATTCGATAAGCCTGCGGCTGCTTTTTTTTAAAAAACTCTATGGGCAGTTTCCCCCCAGCGTCCCAGAGTCTCGACCCCAAATGCCTGAAATCCACTTATTAAGTTCACATATTTGCGACGTTTGAACAGTTCGGCCAAATTATTAAAAAAATACAAATACTGCCTTCAAAATAATACATGTATCAATAGACTTAATTTAGTTAAGTCTATTATAAGTTAAGTGAAAATATATATTTTAGTGCCTTCAAAGTGAGAACTTAAAAAAATCCAATAAAATTATTGATACGTATTATTGATAAATATATTTTTAATAGGTATGTATTTTAAACGGTTGCTTTTGAATACTATCACCATACTCATAAAAACAGGATTAAAATATTCTTTTTGGCAGGTAAAGCTTAATTATTATTGCTGCATATATTTCAACATGGAATATATTTAAGTATTTGTAGTAAATAGAAAATACCTTGTATTTTCGAAAATCACCGTTTTTTTGTCTCTTGTAAAATTAACAATTTTGAGATACTATACGAAGAAAATTATATTAATTCATGACTGGATCTACAGCGTCGTTCTCGATTTGAAGACCAGTGCCGAAACTACAGCGCCACCGACGCTTCTAATTACACCAATATTTTGTAAATGAACAAATTAAATTCGAAAATCAAAACCACGAACCAACAGAGCACGAAGTTTCGGCCACTGCCAATACTATTGGCCTATCTATCCTTGTTTATAAGTTTATTATTAGCTCGGGCAATATAGCTGGAGTTGATTCTCAAGTTGAGCGTCCATTGCGTCATATAATATTTACAAAGCAGAACTGTATTAACGCGTCAGGCTTTACAATTGCATTACCCAAATCGCCTTTATTATTAACGATAGCACCTTTTTAAAGTTAGTGTTAAATGTGAACATTGCAATGTGTACAAAAGTGGTGGTGAGAGTGGATATATCCACTGAATGTGCGAAGATTATTTGATTCAGTAGGAGTGTATCAAAGTAATAGTGCAGTAGGAGTGTGCCAAATAAATGTACGAATGAAATAATAAATAAAACACTGGTCTATAAGCACAGAATCTTTCGTCCGTAGCAAGATCGACTCGTGTCTGGTCATTGTGTAACCCTGTGACTCTACCATGAGTTTACTATCGTTTTCGATAGGTTATTGACGTATAGTAAACTACAGAACACATGTCAATTTAATATGAAACAATACATTACATTTATGTTGCCCTAGGGTTATAGGTGCTGTACAAATGGCGGTAGAATCGCGAAAGCGCACCCCGCCATGTGTTCCGCATGGACCCAGAGAACATCGGGGCGTGTTTAGGGGGTAGGCCGGTCCTCTCAGACCGGAGAACACGGCCGCGCCTTGCCTTGTAAAAGAAAGGGGTGCTGTAAAAAAATTTCATACATAAATTTATCGATGTCGATATCGTTTGCAAACGATTGAAAACTCATGGTAGGTACACTGTTGCTATTATATTGAAACTATATAAATGTATGACGGAAATTAACACGATATTGTTACGTACCGACTGACGAGCCCGATTTCTGCAACAGTTTTTCTATTTTTTACTTATAATTTGATACAGGTAAACTTTTGATATAAAAAACAAAACAGAAAACGATGCCGGTGTACGAATTTATCATTAATATCATCACGTTATATAATCAATGATTGCGTGCGAAGGTTTGAAGAACAGTGAAGATGCTGAAGAAGCGTTAGTAAACGTATCGTTCTAATAGTATTTTCAATTAATCTTTAATTATTGTATTTTATCTAGCTCTCTCTCTCTCAGTCTTAAATGCGACTGCAGTCCTAGCCTTCAGGAGCGATCTCCAGCTATGCAGAGGCTAAGAGGCCTTTTTTATACTAATAGGCTTTTTTTTAACTAATATTCAATGAATCTTTAATTATATGTTTTCTCCTCTGGTGTTGCCTCCGGGATCGATCTCCCACTGAGCACGAGTTTATAAACTGTTTTCTGCATACGAATTGTCGTTACGAAAACGAGGAGCCGTTTGTGCGCGCTCTTGTCTTTTTTACACAGTCCTTTTTTCTTTGCATAGCTTATAAGTGTATAGGTTATTCTAATTAATATACAGGAAACTAATGATATTGTAAAAATGCACGTAGATGCTTAATACACCATATACCATAGCCCTGGAATAGAGAAATAAAGGTGATATTTATTAGAAATTGTTTATTGTTATTTTTTTCAACCAATTATATGTAGAAATTGAGCTCTTGGTTCCGATATTCCAACTGTATATGGCGCAAATATGTAGTTCCCAGCGAGATAGCTGTTTGAGCCATGTGGCGGCATCCGTTTCGGAACACAGTTAATAGTATTTAGTACTTTTTCGTTTAACTCTATGGTCCGACGTGAGAGGTAAGTGGCGTGGGGCATTTGTTTTAGGACGGGAGATGACAAGTGGGTGTCATCGTGGTGTGACTGAATTCTTATGTATTTTTATATATTGTTGCTGTGAGAATATAATTAATTCCTACTCGACCTTGGAGTTTGTTTTCATCCCAGCAAGGGCTTCATGGGACCGCCCTCAACACCCATAAGCCACTTTAAGGCTACTGCTGAAGCTGCGGCTGAATCTGTTTCTAAAGAACCAGGAATATGAGTCGGTGCAAGGTTCTCGATGTAGGTAGCACAAGATGTGTCAAACGTCATTGTCCACATCTACGGCGAATATTTGTTTATATATAATAAAAAGTTTGTTCGCGATATAAAGAATATTTAGCATAATCTGGAGGAAACATTTGTTAAATTTTAATTCTATACTGCCTGTAGTCGGCGTGACATGCCATTTAACATTTTCAACCCCAACGCTATAAATAACGTACCGGGCTTGCGACCGGTGAAATTCGCTTTGCAAAATGCGAACTGGGTTCTTTCAATTTGATTCGCTGTTATAAGCTGAGAGCTGATAAAATATTAACAGAACTAAATTTGAGCTGGCTATTAAGCTTAGAAACTGATGAAAAGGTTGGTCACTTCCATAACTGGATTAAGAATTGCAGTAAATTCTATATTGCAATAAGCAAACATTTTTAATACACAGAAATGTTTCTGATATAAAATGAATCTGAAATTTCTAAAGTGTGTTCGCGGCAATGGATGACCGATCTATATTTATTAACAGAATTTTATGAAGATATTATTTATTGCTATACTTCCTTACTGTTATAACGATTTTAATTAGATATTTTACATTTTGAGTTTTAAAACCCTTTGACTTCCGTCTTTTCGATTATACTTATTGAGCTTAAGAATATCAAAAAACCCAAAAGGATTACCGTTATTGCGTGTAGATTGCTTTTGTCCCACTTTACCAGGTAAAAAACAAAATGTTTGAATAAATAGGCAAAACATGGATGTGTAAAAATCTGTATGTTAATTCATTATTCATTCACCTTGAGCATAGATTTCTGAAAACGTATTTGTTGTGATTGTGCGAGAAAAATCAGTACGACGATAAAAAAATATTTCTTTACAATTACACCAATATTTCAATATCTTTTTCTGTCATACACTTTGAGTGTAATGCAAATTATATATAAAATTTTTCCTTTCGCAGGTTTGCAGGAAGAAATTTCAGTTGTGAAATAAGCAGTACCTTTGTATATTTTGTTTTTAATGTTGTTTGTTGTTATATTAACTATAATTACAAAAATAATAAATTTAATTAAATAAAATTTTACCCTAAAACAGAATTTCATTTAAATCTAATCTGCTACCACCATCGTATATAATATTTCAAACTAAGTTACCTTAAACAAGAAGTTGACGGTATTGTCGACGGTTGTTAGTTACTAGCTTCATATTTAATTAATCAATTTCCGTCACAACATTATTGTGAATCTAGGAGGTACAGAATAAACATATAGACGTTTAATAGTTTATACTTCATCCTATCAGTGGTTTGTGCTGATAATAGCTGACATGTCATTTGGATTAAAAATAACACATCAGATTATCTCATTTCACTCATCAGTTTTTAAAAGTAAATAATTTTTAATAACTCAGTACAAATAACTTTATTAAAGGAAAATACAATATATACAGTTAACAATTAACGGGAAGAAATAGTACATTATAATACAAGTGAGTAATGTTGCAAATTACGTTCGAGGCTGACATTGAGTACGAGCGCAGCGAGTGCCTAATATTCAGCCGAGAATGTAATTATTAACTGCTCACGAGTGTTATACGACGTTTTTCAACACCATTGCGAGTAATTAATACAAACTTTATAGGTCAATAAAATTTTATTTTGAAAAACAATTTGTGAAAGTACAATTATAAAAATTATACGTTGGATTTCCACCTTCACCGCCAGTCATTCCTGAAATATTCGTTATTATATCATTCGTATAATCAATTTCATCGCTTGATGACATTTTTGATATAAAAATCTTAACAAAAGAAACAATGCAAAATATCTACTTGTAAAATAGTACTGAAAATTGAAAAATGGCGCGTTTACTTTTTCATTGACCGCTTTGTGCGCGAAAGACTACGAGTAAGGTACCGACGCTTATACAGCCAAAACAGCAAATTATATAATTTTTACAAAAAATAAATATATTCTTTTAATATGACTTCTATTCAATACTTGTAATTTTAAATAAGGTTTTTATAATTGTATATCTTTAAACAGAGTGTTTCTAAACGCCAAACTTATTTAATTTACAAAAATGTTTCAGCATTTTGCATATAAATTCTCTTTGGTTCCTATTTTTTTTTCTTATAAATAAAAGCGTGACTTTTCTTTACGAAACTATTAACTTTTGATTACCAAACTGTGCGGTAATCGTATTTGAAATTAGAAAGATATTATAAGTTGGTAATATGATACATTTTGAAACTAAAATTGGAGTAGTTACATTACATACCAATTACGAGCAATGGTGTTGAAAAAGGTACCTATTTAAAGTTACTAATACTTTGCGGTAATCTGCATTAGGCGAAAACTTATACTAATTTCAATTTCCTATTAATATGTGTTACAAATATGTAAATAGCTTTGTATGTGTTTGTTCTTTTTTAATTTAAAACGGATGAACCGATTTTGATGTAATTCGGTATGGGCATAGTTGATGACGTGGCGAAGGGATTTTTTTTACAGGAATTACGCAAATAAAGCTGTAGGCGGAAATGTTGTATAATAACACAACCGTTTTTAACAAAATGCTAAAATTATATTCTAGATTTTATGACTTTTTAAAAAGTTGAAGTAAATTTTGACACCAGTTTCTGTATGTCTTAATTAACCCCTGATTGCATTTAAGAAGTATATGTTTATTATTATGTGGCGCTGAATGTGGGGTGTATTTGATACATTGAAAATGTTTAAACCATGAATCTGTAAAACTTCAAATTAAATTACATTTTATAAGTTCTTGCTCAATATAAGTTATAAAACAAAAGACGAGGAAGTAAAAAGGAAAAGAAGGAAATTAATAAAATCCACACTCAGATACAGATCAGAGTGTGGGTTTTATTAATTACTGTCCAAATCTCATCAAATCTAGACACCCTAAGGGAGAAATTATAAAACTACAAAATACTGATCGCTTCTGCATCCACGGAAATTGTGAAAATATGGCTGCAGACAAACTTCCTTAGACTGAAGTTTCTTGAACATTAATTGCTAAAGAAACTTGACAAGCGCACAACGCTTATATAATAAAGTGAGTTATGACACGACGTCTTCATAATGAACCGAGTTATAATGAACTCGATTATCGCTGATGGTATACGGCATAAGGTGCAGAGTGGCGATCAAAATGCGGGAAGCCTTCGGAATTTTTCAAGGGCATATTGTTTCGTTCGCGGATAATACTTGTGACAAAGCACCATGCAATCCACGAAGATAGGGACGGCTGTGTACATCATTAATTTTGAAAAATACATTTCATCTCCTTGTACAATGTTAATCAAAAGGTTGTGCGCTCATAGCTCTCATCTTTATTACGTAGAACTTTAATTACGTCAGTCCTCTCCAACCCCTATTACATAAATTTTTATTTGCACAAGTACTACACATTCAAATAAAACGGGTGCGGCGGAAATTTTAATGTTGGAATATTGCAAAATGTTTTTAGAAAACATTACATCCTACATGGAATTCTTAGTTTTCAATTTCGTTCATTGAAATATATAAGATTTATTGATTATTTATTGAATTAATTCAATAACAACATAATAAACAACATGTAATCTGTATTTTACCTCTCAGAGCATAATTATGGAATTTTTAGCTCCTTCACTAGGGAATCTCCTATTAGAGGCGGATACAAAATATTTATGCTTAATAACATGCAAAGCATAAAGACGTTTTTCTATTGACTGAACGTGAGTTGTTTAGTGTGAAAACTTGATAATTAAATCGTATTTTACAGACCCCCTGAAATAATATTACGCAGTGTAAATAGAGGACTCACGGTTTAGCATACGCTTAAAGATTAATATTTAAAAAATCTATAAGAACTATTTTTAGTATCTTTGGATATGAATCATGTATGATTTTAGCAAATTGTTACATCTTCATGTAATTCTTCATCGCCTTTGTATCATGTATTGATGATATCTTTTGTAATTGTAAAATTCAGGATCATTTATTTCATTATTCATTGCATTAATTTCGGATAACTAACCACTTTTAAGCAGTTTCATGTTTGTCACATAGATGAGACTACTTGTAGACTTATAATATATGATAATATATTTGCATTATCAATTGAATTTTGATCAAATGATTAAACGAGCAAGTGATTGTTTATTGTACAATGCCCCACCGACATGTTTCGATCTGATTGCCTAGGAATTCTGATGAAATTTTTTGCTCCGCTCTGTAATCCTCATATTAATTTCTCCCCCGCGAACATTTGCGTGTAAACAATATCCAGGCGTGATTAAGACGCGTGTGCGGAATGATATTGCATATAGCTGCTTTTATTGCTTCAGGATAGAGATTTATTACATTGCAACTTGTAGAATTCTAGTCAAAATTCGGTTTATTTTTCAATTCGTCAAATTAATGTTATGGTTTTGTAGTTTTGACTCTTGTTAGTAATCTTGGAAAGAATAGAGAAAATCTCACGTTACCTTATTGTTTTACGTCATTACGACTTGACATATTCACTGCGTATTTATTATTTTTAATATGTATAAAAATAGTTATAAATTGATAAAGCTACGAATGTGAGCAATTATTTCAGTCAATGTTTGCCATTTCACTTAATTGAATGATATTAATAATATATTGAAATTTAATTAGCAGCAACATGGTTTTTAAAAAAATGTTGCTAGTTTAATGAGTAGCAAGGAACTGTCGTAAAACGTGTCGAACTGTGTTCTCCTTTGAAAAACATATCTCAACCCATTAGAAGTCATGCATCCGACTGGGCACAAACAGTTGGGATAATGTTACAGAAATTCGAAGTCCCTAGGGGTCTGTAGTAATTGCATAACCCAAAATAATGTTCTTCGGGCGGGACTTGACTCGCGTCGTCAACAAACCTGTAGATAATAAAGTCCATAAAGCATATATCGCTTGAGTCGAAGATTTTTTTGAGATGTTGCTTTTATATTTAATAGTTTTAAAACTATTAAATATAAAAGCAAATAAAACTATTAATTCATGTGTAAATTATTTGTGCGGATATAACATTAAGCCTGTGATAATAGGAAATGACAAATTGGACGTTTAAAATAAAAGTTTTATAAATCGAAATGGGTCCCTCCTATGGAAAAAAGAAGATCTCTAAGCACTGGGGAAAAATACCCATAGATTGATACGGGTAAAAATTAATAAAAAAGTCATAAAGTTAATAACTTAATGACCTCATTCGGTGACAGTGAAATTACTAAAAGTGTAATTCAAAAGATTTCGGGAACAATGTTAGGCAGTCGCAGCCTCATGTCTTTTAAAAAATGATCTCGATCTCTCAACGATCCTCATTTCTACTCCTAACGGTTTCCCAAGCCGCTGACGAGCACCGAAACCTTCTCATCCAAAAGGCGGTGACTTACAGCAGGTCATATGGGCCAGTATTGAACTACGCCCTCTCCCGAGGAGAGGTCGCTTTCATTACAAGCTATAGGATCATCAGAACCAAGGCTTACACTGAGTTTGGTCGGTAGGTTACATCGGTCGAGCCGCTTCGACCGGTCTGGTGTTCGAAATAACCCCCGCGGCACTTGGTCGCGGTAGTAGCTGCGAGGGTTTCAGCCTCCCCTCTTCTGTGGGGAAGATATTCAAATACATTGTTACGTAGTCAAACAATCACAAAACGATAACTGATAAGCTCTATTTCGAAAATAAGTCTGGTTTAGCAGGTCAACGAAACTTTTTTTTATTTGAGCAAAATGTGGGTGATTAAATTAAAGCATCAATGACTATCGAGAAGTTTGGATTACAGATTGAAAGAAATATCAAACTACAATCTTCAATATCAAATTTCTCGAACGGTTCGATCTAGAACCAGGGAAATTTATCACGGTTCATTAAAAGAATTTAATCAACGAGGTCAACCGGGGCTACTTAGAGTACAGATTACAGTGACTATCCGACGTCATCCACCAGCAGCAGGCTTGTACAGCAACTTGATGATGATGGGAATTGATGGGAACCTCAATTATCGCAAGTAACCGCAAAACTCTCACAGGTGCTGGTAGGCTACAACATTCCCTTCATGGTTGGCCACCTAAGATCCACTATATTGTTAAAACCTGTGAAAGTTCCCTCTCTGCCTGGATAATCATACGTCGGGTCGTCGGGCTGATCTGCTTCAACAACCTTCTTTGATTAATATAAGAAACGGATATATAGATGCGAAGCTCCTCACACTGACGTTATATTTATCTCGTAATTTCTTGTCGTACAAGTTTATTATACCAGAAAAATATTTAGGTACTATAAAGCCGACAAAATATTCTCCATTATATGTAATTTTTAATGTAATTTAATTTTTTCTGCATACTAATATAGGCTTATTGTTGCGAATCTCTTTTGATAAACTTTTTACAGTGTTAGTTTTTTGACGTTTATGTTTTGAAAGATTGACACATTCTTTGATTTTGTTTTGCTTCTCAATAATTGTATTTCGTTTCAAAAGTAATAAAAATTGGTTTGTGATAATATACAGTGCTTTCCTTATAATAACCAACCTGAACAACAAGAACAAGTGGCAACCGTGAACATGGAAAAGTTAAATAAGGAGAGAAAAATAGCACGAATTTTGTTCACAAAAGCTAAAACGGCTTTTGAAAATAAGCTCGAATCAAAGGATATAGATGAGATTATTGCTGCTTTCGGTCTGTTACAACAAAAAGCAGATACACTGTTCAGCGTAGATGAGGCATAAAAGAGCAGAGCTTTGAATGTGAAGACATAAATGAAGAGCAATTAATAGAAGATAGTTTGACGACTGATAATTATCGCTATGATTGGGAAAGAATGAAAGTCAAATACGAAAAGATTCTTCCAAATTATGGGCGCACAAGGAAGTCAAGCAGTTCCGACGCCAGTGACGTGTCAAATAATAACACCATTAAATCACAAGAATGCAAAAGTACGTGTTGTTCTACAAATTGTCAGGCGAGATGTTTTCGGCTACCGAAGATAGAACTGAGGAAGTTTGATGGCGATGTCAAAAACTGGATTGGATTTTGGGGCCAGTTCAAGAAGATCGACAGTGATGCGACCATGGACGAAGAAGACAAGTTCCAGTATCTGTTCCAGTGCACCATTCCAGACTCACCAGCTCGTGCACTCGTCGAGAGCTTCCCTCCATCAGGAGCTAATTATCGGAAGGCTATAGAACAGCTTAAGTCCAGGTTTGCTAGGAATGACCTCATAATCGAGATATATGTACGCGAACTACTAAATTTAGTTCTTGCACAAGCAAAAGGTAACACTTCTTACACATTAGGCCACTTATATGATAAACTTAATACGCAGCTTTTGGCATTACAAAGCTTAGGTATTACTGTAGATAAATACACAGCTTTACTTTTTCCTTTAGTTGAGTCCGCCTTGCCCAAATCTGAACTTCGAGCATGGGAGAGATCACAGATTCATTTGGAGAAGAGTGATGATCGTTTGACGCAGCTTCTTCAATTCCTGAAACGTGAAGTGGAGAGCGAGGAGAGGATACAGCTGGCACGAGGAGGAATAGTGTCATCCTCAGACTATAACGTACTTAACGCTCCCACTACAGCAGCGTGTCTCGTTTCGACGGAGGATCCTGGAGGTAAAAAAGTTTGTTGTATTTGGTGCGATAAATCTAGTCACAGTAGTATGGAATGCTATAAAGCCAATAAAATGTCATATGAAGCTAGGAAGGACATTTTAGTTAAAAAGGGTGGTTGCTTTATTTGTTTGAAGACGGGACATAACAGTAAACGGTTGTAACGGTGTATTTTTATTACATACGTGTATATAATATAAAGTATCTACCTACTTTTATGTATTTAATCTTACTTATTATATTAGACATATTCTTATTGTATTTATAAATAAATATAGTCAATAAACCATACCTATATACATTTATCAAATAGGCGCATAGTAAATAAACACGTAAATACTTCTACTGATTAAAACCTCTTTGTAGGTTTTAATCAATATTTTTAGACACATACGCGGTGACAGCGTTTCCCGGCGCTGGTGAAAATATTTCGATCTTTTTTTTGTTTTTTTGCTTGGATTTGGCGTTTTTACAGCGGCTGCTGAGATATGTTTATAAATGATAATATTTTCAATAAAACGATATTAATACAATAAAAATATAGCATTTTATAGTGAATAAGATAAATGCAATATTAATTATATAAAAATTAATACTCAAAACAGTTATAACTTGTCGATCGGGTAAGTTTATATATTTTTCATAGAAATACAAAACCATATATATTTATGTTATTTTGTATATTTTATAAGTATTTATTAACACATAATTATTATAATTGCAGTATGTACCACCAATTTGTATACGAAGATCTAAGCTGGATGTTTGTATTATAATACTTTTTTATGGGTAAGCGCATTTGTTTTCTTTATATAGGTAGTATGCAAATAGTTGTTTTTTTTTATTGCTAAAGTTGACAAACAAGCAGGCTGCCCACCTGATGGTAAGTGGTAACAGTCGCCTATAGTACATGTGGTTCCCACGAGATTCGCAGCAAATCTGCAAACCTCATAAGAACCAGTGTACGTTGCCAACTTGTGACATAAGATGTAAAGTCACAGTACCCAGTAATTTCACTGCCTATCTTACCCTTCACGCCGGAACACAGCAAAGCGAACCCTGCTGTTTGGCGGCGGAAATAGGTAAGACGGAGGTACCCATGCAGACGACCCTGGTACAGAGTCTACCTCCTAGAAAATCCTGTTTTGTTATATCTCGTCATGTGTTTTCGTATTTTTTAGGCGAGGCTGAGGAGGGATTATTTTGATATTGACATAACTATATCTTGATTATTAAGATTATTTTGTTATCTAGATAAATGATCTATTGATAATTGATCTATTGATGGATATATATTTTTATTACTTAAATGCCTGTAAGTTATCTAACTAACTTACCTATTGATGTCTACATTCTCTGTGTGGTTCCGGAGTAGAATAGCACCACCCCTACACGGGTCTCGTAAAAGGCGAGTAATGTCTTTGGGGATGCATATTTTCATCTGTGCAGTAGGGACTGGTCATGGGGGATCTGACCATGAGGTATGAGTTCGAAGGGCGATGCTCCACTCATATCCTCGTGTATATTTTGTAAGTATTTTCTTTGTATATAGAGTTTAGGTTTAGTTTGTTAGGTTAAGTAGTAGTATATAAGTTATGCACATAAATTGTATAGATATGTAAATTTTGTAAATTTTTATGTTGTTTAGTGTGTGACGCTGCGTGTGAGTAACATTTAGATACTCATCACTAGGTTGTCAATCATAGTTATTGACTTATTTTGTGCCAATAGGATAGGGCAACCGGTTTTTAAGCCTACACCAGAGCGGTTGGTGACTCTAGGGTTCGACCTTGAAGTTTTGACACAGAACTAATTCAATACTTTGTAATAAAAAAAAAAGGATATAATAATTTTATGTAATTTTATTATTAAAGATGATGGATATGGTTTCTAGGTTTTTATTAAAGTTACCGTGTCTATCATTAAAGAAACCAACACTTGAGCTGGTTATGACTCAATAAATAAGCCAACGTTACATTATTTGCGATACAGGATTTTCCCATGAAAACCTCTTTTCTGTTTTGTGAAATGTTTTCAATCACTATTCCTGACTGTTGTTTAGGTATAGGTTTTGTATTGAATTTTGGTATTCCTGGAATTTCTACGTTACATCTTTAAGAACAAGTTAGTAGATTAAATAAAAAGTATTTTGTTATTTTTTTAAAAAAGGTGGTGTAATAATATGTATTTTTAATTTTTATTTTCAATTCTAATAGAGAGAGCTTGTCTTAGCCGGGCCAGGGAGTGATGTGACACGGTGTAAGAATTTTTCAAAATGTCTGGTATGTTTGAAGCGACATTCAGTATTAATGTGTCCAGACTTAAAAACGTCAACAGAAAAAGATAAAAGCAGTAAAATTGGGACATCGCAGATGCAGAACAGCGTGACATATAATAAAGGTAGTACCACACTTTTGCAAACGTTTATGGTTAAAATTATGAATGACGATAAAAATGTAAAATTACGGGCATTTATAGATACAGGCTCGCAGAGATCATATGTACGTCATGATATAGTTCAACAACTAGGTTTGAAGTCTGTCAGAAATGAAGTGCTTTCACATTGCCTCTTTGGGGGTATAGAGACTAAAAGACAACAACATAATGTTTACGAGTGAAACACCATGTTTTCAGCCTAGATAATTCATTTAATTTTCAAATGACTGCTCTTGACAAAACAATTATTTGCGGATACATTCCCAAAATAAATGACAGTAATATAATTATGTTACAATTACAGAAACATGATATCGTATTAAGCGATAAGGGAGGGGATACTAGCATGGTATCAACGAATCTACAAATAACAGATTTATGGGAATTAGAAACCATAGGTATTAAAGACCCAGAGCTATTGAAAGATAAAGCAAATGAAAATAGGCTATTTGACAATGCGAAAAAATAAAGTGTCAATTACTGTTAACAGTATAATTAAGAGTTAAAAAAATAATTATTTATCAACGTAAGTTGAAAATAATGATTATTTATTTTAAAATCCGTAAATAAAAATTGCATTTTTAAACGTTTGTCACGTGACACAAAACGCTCCTGATTGGTCGAATTTATCATGACGTCACTTGCTTTGTAAACTTCGTTTGCCTACTTGTGTTGCGCCTAGTTATGGTAGATTATCTCCGTTATATTAAGATTTTCTTTATTATGCATTGTTTTTTTTTGTTTGTTTGCACTATTTAAAATTTATAAATAAATAAATAAATAAATATTTTACAAGTACTTTCAACCATGGACAACGATTTTGTAAAAGCAGACAGCAGAAACCTGCCGCAAGTCGACGTAATCATGGTCGGATTATTTTTCAAAAATAATTCTGACTTTTATGCTTCGGAGTTAAAAAATGTAAAAACAGCAAAGTAAGTACACTTACTAACCCTTTACTGGTAACTAAAATTATATCATAAGAAAGTGAAATAATGATGAACTTCCACAAGAACTTATATAGGTTATAAATAATTAAGTTTGTTTGGCACAATTTCGTGAACATAAACGATAATTTGTTCACGTTACGTCGGTTATTGAATGTCTTCACATTGTTTAACAAGTTCCATTCCCGTTTGACAAATGCAGATCGGGAAGTACCAGCATCACACATTCTTTTAATGCGATCTGGCTGGCTATGAAATTTAAAAGGCAGAACTTTATCTTTTAAAATAATTTTCTGATTGAAACCCATTTTGTACTGATAGTAATTTGCCATGTCATTTTCCATCTGTAACGAACAAACAAGTTTTAGTCGGGATCTTTTAGTGTACTGCTTATTGAAATCATAGGACTCTGTAGCTACAAATTTTAACAAATATTATGGAAAACAGTGGAAATATTCGAAGTGAGTTGCAAGAGACATTCTGTTAAAAACATTAGAGGTATTATAACCTCAAATCAATAACGAAAATATTAACATTCTGAATGTAATTAATTATTACAAATAAAATATTATGTTTACTTACATCGAAATGGTCTTCACAAAAGAAAATATTTGTACTATTGCTATGTCATTATGATCCCTCCGAGAAAGTAGCAACCACTTTCGGCGCACTTCGATATTCTTTGGAACACTTACAAATAGTTTTTTCCGGAGTTTTAACGTCGTATTTGTACATTTTTGGAACTGCACACCATTTGTAACTCATTTTGATACATAAATCACTAATAAAAAGTAAATCCAATCGCACTTCCGTTTTTTGTTTACAACAAACAAATATATATGCCAGTTGTCACAGATCAGAATACAGGCAAGTGACGTCACCGACCTAATTGCAGCGCCATATTGTCAAAGTAGCGTTTTGGCACACTATTTAAATATTTAATTTTTAAAATATATACCAGAATTAAAAATAACAACATTTACTGGGCTCCTTAGACTCTACTGCATAAAATAAAATGGATTTTAAAAACCTGTCAAATAGCCTATTGTGTAATAATGGAACAATTTAGGCATTCTATTAAAATAAATGAAAAAGGACGGTACCAAGTAAATTTACCGTGGAAGTTAGGCTATCAAGAATTACTTAACAATAGACATTTGGCCGAAAGGAGACTTTTATCAACTACGCAAAGGTTAATAAAGCTTAAGGAATTCGATAATTATAGTTAGGTTTTCGAGGAATGGCTGAAACTGGGAATAATAGAGGAAGTACGTAGTACACAGACACCTAAACGTTACTTATCACATCACGCAGTAATTAAAGAAAGTAGTCAAACTACTAGAGTACGACCTGTGTTTGATGCGTCCGCACGAGATCTCAATGGTAATTCATTAAATTCCTTTCTAGAAAAAGGTATGAATTGTCTTGAGCTAATACCAAAGCTTTAATAAAATTTAGGAAATATGCAATTGGAATAATATCCGACATAAAAAAGGCGTTTCTACAAATATCTTTAAGTGATAAAGATAGAGACTATTTGTCATTTATTTGGTGGAAAAATAATGAAAAAAATGAATATGTTATTTACAGGCATTGCCGCGTCGTTTTCAGCATAACTTGCAGTCCGTTTCTTTTGGGAGCTACAATTATTCATCACCTTGATAAATATACTGGAAAATACAGATCTACTGCTGAACGACTGAAGACCTCTTTTTATGTCGATAACTGCGTCACGAGTATGAATAGTGAAGCAGAAGCACAAACTTTTATAGAAGAGGCTAAACAGCTGATGTTAGACGGCAAATTTGAGCTGAGAGGGTGGGTGAGTGCTCCTGTAATAAAAAAAGATATTACAAATAATAAGGAAAAATACTTATCGGTACTTGGACTAATTTGGAACGTTGAAACTGATACTTTGCATTGTAATGTCGAGTCGATTTGTAATAAATATGAAGGAATCACTAAGCGAGACCTACTCTCTGCAACACAAAAAAAATTCGATCCGTTAGGGGTGCTTCCTCCAGTCAGTCTTATACCTAAATTAATTATTCAAAAAACGTGGATATTAAAATAAAGCTGGGATAAAGAATTGCCGGAAAGTTTATTAAGTGAGTATACTTCATGGGCTAAACATCTTCATATACTAAGCGAGTGTCGAATACCACGGCGACTTACCTGTGATGCAATCGACGACTGCGACAATAGTTTACACGTCTTCTGTGATGCGAGCAAAGTGTCTTTCGCGGGAGCTATATTCCTTCGCAGTAGACTGCAAGATAATGTTGCCGTGCAGTTAATTTTAGCTAAGTCTCGCGTAGCTCCTATTCGTGAAGTTACTTTACCGCGTTTGGAGTTAATGGCAGCAATAATAGGGAGCGCTTGTACGTACAAGCTAAGGAATCTCTTCATTTAAATGAGCTTACTAAAGTTTACTTCTGGACAGATTCCAGTGTTGCTTTAACATGGATTACTACGAATGGGGATTGGAGCACATTTGTAAAGAATAGAGTAAAAGAAATAAGGCAATACTCAAATCCAATTGATTGGCATCACTTACCTGGCTCAATGAATCCTGCCGACCTGCCATCGAGAGGTTGCTATGCTAAGAAGCTTCTTCAGAATAGATGGTGGGAGGGCCCTAAATGGCTAAGAGAAGATGAGTCTAAATGGCCAAAGTCTAATTTTGTATTTGATGAGCACAAAGTGAACAAAGAAATTAAGAAAACTGTGTCTGTCTATAACAACACTGACAATACTACATTTTTATCTAGATTTATCTACTTTTCTAAATATACTAAGATTGTTAGGATGGTTGGTTGGATTATAAGATTTTTTGATAACTATAAAAATATTAATGAAAGACGAAGCGGTCAGATGAGTTGCGAAGAATATGATAAAGCTGAAGAATTATTATTGAGGTATACATTTTATTGAGGATACAGATTGAAACGATTAAAGGTGAAAATAAAAGGAAATTAAAAGGTTTTCATGTATTTAAGGATGATAGGGGACTTATTAGGATTCGTACTAAGTGGCTTCTGAGCGATGAGCCTCATAACTTTATTTATCCGATTTACTTACCTGGTAGACATCTTATCGTTAATAGATTAATAGCATCAAAACATCTTTTATTAAATCATGCCGGAACTGGAACTCTGATAGCACATTTGAGAGAATCTTATTGGATCACGGGTGTAAGGCAACTGGTTAAGTCAATTGTATCAAAGTGTGTGATATGTAAGCGACAGTCGGCTAAACCAGTAGATACTCCGTTGCCACCATTACCTAATGATAGAGTAAAATCAGCCACTGCTTTCGAGATAACTGGAATAGATTTGGCAGGGCCGCTTTTTTTGCGGTCTGGAGGGAAAGTATGAATTGTACTATTCACTTGTGCTATTTACCGCGCCGTACATCTAGAGTTGATAAGATCGCTTTCTACAGAGTCTTTCCTAAATGGCTCTAAGGAGGTTAGTTGCACGTCGTGGGAGAATAGATACCATTTACTCCGACAACGGTACTAATTTTCATGGTGCTACTAATCAATTAAAGGCATTAGATTGGGAAGAGATAAGTTCCTACTCAAGCATTCGTAAGATTAAATGGCGGTTCAATCCACCAGCCGCGCCTTGGTGGGGTGGATGGTGGGAGCGTTTGGTACGTTCTGTGAAAGAACTTCTTCGTCGTAACCTGGGGCAGAGGACAGTGTCTTATGACGAGCTCTTTACTATACTCTGTGATACAGAATCGATAATTAATGCTCAGCCTTTGACGTACATTGCAGATGATACTGAGAATTTGAAGGTACTCACACCAGCTTGTTTTTTGAAACCACTACCAAACAGCGATGTCAGTGACCTCGATCAAATAGACAACAAATCACTGAACAGGCGGCTGCGATACGTTCAGAAGCTCAGGGACGGCTTACGAGAGCGTTTCCGGAAGGAATATTTGGCAATGCTTGTACAGGGAAAAGGACAACAACTTAAAGGTAGGTGACGTGGTATTAGTAGATACAGAAGATAAGCGTATTAAGTGGCCTTTAGGTGTTGTGGTGGAAGTTTTCCTAGGACGAGATGGTCATCCCAGAGTTGCTAAAGTTAAGACGAGTGCTGGGGAATTAACTCGACCATATCGTCGTTTATATCCACTAGAAGTGACTAGTGTTCTGTAAATAAGTGGTTTGCGTCTTCCGACACAAACGGTGGGAGGATGTTGCGAATCTGCTGCGAATCTGCTGAAACAGCTCAGCAAAGGTACCCGAGTGCGCAGTTAGTTGTTCTGGGGGACTTTAACGCACACCACCATGAATGGTTGTTCCCGTTCCAGAACACTGACCATGCCGGGAGATGTGCGCATACGTTTGCTATGTCGCTAGGTCTCTCCCAGCTGGTGAAGAGCGCTACCCGGATACCCGATATTGATGGCCACACACCTAATTGCCTGGATCTTCTGCTGACGATAGACCCGGACCGATACCAGTGGCAGTTTCATCACCACTAGGGAATTCCGACCATTGTCTGGTAAAATCCGTGTCTGTGTACTCTCCATCAGACCCGGATCCTGTCGGGACTAGACGTGTCCTGGCGATACAGTTCGGCAGACTGGGATGAGATGCGGCATTTTTTTGCATCGTATCCTTGGCTTCGCACGTGCTTCTCTTCGGACGACCCGACCTGCTGCGCAGATGCTATCACTGGCGTGTTACGTCGGGCTATGGAATACTTTATTCCATATTCCGATGTATCATGCCAGTTTGGCGCCCGCCCTTGGTTTAATGCGGAATGTGCCAAAGCCGAGGCGCTTTAAGCAATCCGCTTACAACTCCTGGGCGAATGCTCGAGCCTGCAAGTCGCAGAATGTTCGGGATCTGAAGAAGGCCTATAACAGTGCCACCAAATCCTGCAAAGGTGTTTTACGTAAGGCCCGCTTCGACCACATTGGCCGTATTGGAGCCAGATTAACTTCCTTTCCATCTGGGAGCAAAGCCTTCTGGTCTCTAGCCAAGTCCGTCGAGGCAAATTTTTTGCCGATCATCGCTGCCGCCTTTAATTAAACCTGACGGATCACTGGCTCACTCAGCTAAAGAGAAAGCAAACTTGTTTGCTTCTATCTTCGCGAACAACTCGCAACTAGATGCTGCTGGCGTATACCCACCCAAGCTGCCTCCGTGTTCTTCTGCAATGTCGGAAGTTCACATCCACCAGAAAGAGGTGCTCAAAACTCTCAGCGCTCTAGATGTGAATAAAGCTAGTGGACCTGATGGCATTCCGGCTATTGTCCTACGGAAATGTGCACCTGAATTGTCTCCAATTCTGACTCGCCTGTACCGCTTGTCCCTTAAGACCGGTCAAGTTCCGAGATCCTGGAAGATTGCCAATGTCCAACCTGTACCTAAAAAAGATAGTCGTGCCGACCCTACTAACTATCGCCCTATTGCAATCACGTCCATACTCTGTAAGATTATGGAGCGTGTACTGAACAACCGTCTCCTGGCTTACCTTGAAGCTAATGATCTCCTTAGTGACCGTCAATTTGGTTTCCGCCGTGGGCGGTCTGCTGGGGATCTTCTTGCGTATGCCACGCACTTGTGGAGCGAAGCCATAGAGAAACACGGTGAAGCTCTCGCCGTCTCTCTCGATATCTCTAAGGCTTTTGACAGGGTCTGGCATGCAAGTCTCATTGGCAAGCTTCCTTCATATGGAATCGCTGCTGGACTTTGCACCTGGATTGCGGATTTCCTGGGGGGTAGATCAATTCGAGTAGTCATTAATGGCTCCTCGTCGGATCTGCATGGTATAAATGCCGGTGTCCCCCAGGGGTCTGTCCTTTCCGCAACTCTATTCCTCTGCACATCAACGATCTGCTTATAACTCCCGGTATCTTTGGGTACGAGACGACAGCACAGTTTCGGTAAGATACATGTCTGATGCGAAGTCTGGCACAGATGTCCGAGCATTGAGGGGGACAATGTTGGGGGAAGTGAATTCAACCCTGGAAGCTGTTTCCCTCTGAGGTGAAGCTAACTTGGTTGGGTTCAATCCCTCCAAAACACAGGCCTGTCTTTTCTCAGCAAAAAGGAGTCCACTTCACCTGACTCCGACTTTCCGAGATGCTTCCGTGCCGATTAACGACCACCTCGAGCTCTTAGGCGTAAATATCTCCGCCAACCTCAATTTCGGTAACTACATCGAGTCCATTGCAAAACCGCGGCCAAAAAACTTGGCATACTTTTTTAAAGTGAGACATTATTTCACATCTGAGCAGCTCCTAAGCCTTTATCGTGCGCAGGTTCGCTCCTGCTTGGAATACTGCTGTCACCTGTGGAACGGATCTGCTCAATATCAGCTAGATGCATTGGACTCGATACAGCTCCGTGCGGAGAGACTCATCAATAATGACGAACTCGTTAAAGTTAATCTCCAGAGCCTTGACCACCGAAGACGTGTAGCTAGCCTTTCAGTTTTCTATCGGTTGCATTTCGGTGAGTGTGCGGAAGTTTTACACAATTTGATCCCACCTGCTCCTTTCCGCCACCGGACGACCAGGCGCGGTGTGAGCTTTCATCCTTATGTTGTTGACATTCCTCCCATTCGCACGAAGCGATTTGCTTCCACATTCATTATGCGAACAGCTAAGGAGTGGAACTCTTTGCCGGGGTCTGTTTCCCCGATCAGTATAGTCTGGATATCTTCAAAGCCAGAGTGAACAAGCATCTTCTAGGCGAGCGTGTTCCACCTTAGACCTCATCATCGCTTTCCATCAGGCGTGATTGAGGTCAAACGCCCAGCCTATTAAACATAAAAAAAAAAAAAAAAATCTCTTTTGATAAACTTTTTACAGTGTTAGTTTTTTGACGTTTAGGTATGTTTTGAAAGATTGACACATTCTTTGATTTTGTTTTGCTTCTCAATAATTGTAATTTCGTTTCAAAAGTAATAAAAATTGGTTTGTGATAATATACAGTGCTTTCCTTATAATAACCAACCTGAAC
This sequence comes from Scirpophaga incertulas, assembly GCA_036419045.1. Classification (NCBI taxonomy): domain Eukaryota; kingdom Metazoa; phylum Arthropoda; class Insecta; order Lepidoptera; family Crambidae; genus Scirpophaga; species Scirpophaga incertulas. The sequence goes on along the minus strand of CM071626.1, from coordinate 9,542,457 downwards.
AACAAGAACACTTATTGTTTTTCTGTAAATAATAACTAGTGTAATGCAACGGAAGTGTCTTAGCGGAACCAGAAACGGAAACAGATGTCAAAAGTAAATTTTAGCACAAACGAAAATGGATGTAGAAACGGAAGTGTAAATAATATCGAAAAAAATAAACAAATTTACAAATATAATTCTTTATTAAGTATCAAATACACCGAAATAGATATATTAGAAATCTACTATAGAAAACAATATTGCAACTTTGCAACTGAACATTTTATTAATATTCAAAATTTTGTAGTGGCAAGTTATATTTTATAAAAAGTAATTTGGCCGCTTTTGTACTTAACAATCTGTCTCAGCCGTGTTGGTTGTAAACTTCCGTTTAAATCTCCGTTATAAAAGTTGCGGAAACAGAAGCAGAAACTGATGTGGAAAACCGCGCGGAACTTCCGCACTTGCGGAAACAGAAACAGAGATCCGTTGCATCACTAATAATAACAAAAAATCCACTAAATAATATCAAAATATAAGCCGCGGCTTAAAATCATGAACTATCGCTTTGAACTTTCGAACGGAAGCTTTCCCTTTCGAGTATGTATATTTGCATGACTCCAACCGCGATTCAAGGCCACAGGCCTGTCAAAATAGCTAAATACTGGGCATAATCTCAGATTCTTATGTTTTATTGTAATATTATGTTTTGATATACTTACAGTCTTATAATTTTTGTTCTATTAAAATTAAGTAATTTGAATAAAAAAAATTCGCAACTGAATGGAGCTATTGATAAGTGGAATGGCAGAAATGTTTTTTTTTTTATCCTAAGGAGACTAAATGCATCTTCTTAAAATCATAAAATCGAATCTAGATAAGTCTAGGCGTGCTCGTTGGTATAGTAAGTTTATTGTTATTTCTTATTTTTAATTGAAGTAATATTGAATTTGTGTAATAAATTGAATTATCATAAATGTTTACTTGGTAATACCATGATAGTAATGGCCTTAAAAGGTTTCCATGATAGTTATACATTACGCGAATCGCTTATTTTTATAATATAATAGACATAATTTAAATATTCGCGGCAAATCCTTACAATAGCAGACCATAAATCATCAAACATGAAATAAAGAAAAAGCTACTAGTCTTGATTAAGACTGCAAATCGAAACGCTATCTTTGACGTAACATAGTTTTAACATAATACGATAGTAGAAGACCCTTGTGTCGTATTTGAAATTGATGATTACATAAAAGCTCAGACCCCGGGCTAGAAGGCTAGATAGGTTTACTGTTTCGTTTATTTTCATAAAACCATATTAACCAAACATATAGGTATTATGCTCGGCCACACGTTACTATATTACATTGATATGACAACACATTTAGGAAATAATCTAAACGCTGGGAGATTAAATTGAACAACGTAGACAAGGTGTAGAACTACTGGACTAGAAAGTAATGAATCATTTTTGACGTGAAACGTCTTTATATCGCGCCGAAACATACGGGTACCAGGTATAAAAAGTGGACCGTAACGAAAAGGTCTATATCATCGTACCTTAATAATTAAAAAACTATTAGTCTTAGAAACAAAAAATGTGGTGTGAATATTTCACTTATATAGTCAGCTCGCTGTTGTGACATTGAGTTTATTTATTAAAATACTTACAACACCGTCAATCTTGTTTTTAATTCAATCTTTTACTTTAAAAGCGATTCACTAACATAGACGTTTCACGTTAAAACCAACGGTCGTGTGCCCCGGCAGAGCCCCACCAGATTTTTTTCTTTTTTGAATATATGTACAAGACTTTTACATTTGTATTCCGACATACATTTACATATTTCATTCGTTTCCCTACCTTTTTAGTGACTAATGCACAAGTCGTGCAAGCCAGAAGAGAGATAAAGAAAAGTTAATTTAACGATAAAGCCTATACAACGCTACATCGATATGATTGGACCAAACAATGTAGAATTCATACTAGTATTTTTTCAGCGTTTCATAGCTTACGGCACGCCTCAACTGCAGCTGTTCATCGTATAGGTGAATACAAAAAGCTATTATATAACGCTACAAACCCTGACCTGACAATGTAGAATTCATACTGTTCGCGTTCTGTTTCTTATATAGTGAAAACAAAGCTAAATTGCAAATAGCGTGGGATTCTGGCTTGAACCTTATCCGGTGTTATTCAGAGTCATTAACTTTGAAAGGGAGGTCTGAAAGGTAATCTGTAAGCTACAATAATATAATATATATATATATATATATTATATTATTGTAGCTTACAGATCCAACACGTAGAGGCCATTTAAGCGAAATTTAATGAAAGTGTGCGTGGAGTGTACCAACTGGGTCCAATCTCTATCTGCATCATGAAAATTGCAGCCAAAGACTACACCGAGTTAAATGCACAGAAATTATTGTCATTAGTGGTCAAAAAGTCTGTGGACTATTGCATTTCAATTTCGGTGGTAATGAAAACCGGGCTATGGAAGAGACTAAACTAAACTAAACTCTTATTACAGCACTATTTTCTTTTAATTCTACATTAAACCTGCAAATATTTTGTATGGTTCACATAATATAACCAGCAATTTATTTGTTTTTTTTTTTTTTTTTTTTTTTTTTTTTTTATAGGATAGGGCAGCAAACGAGTAAACGGATCACCTGATGGTCAGTGATAACCTTTGCCCATGGACACCCGCAACACCAGAGGAGTCACAGATGCGTTGCTGGCCTTTTAAAAAGGAATAAGGGGGGAAGGGGGGATGGCCTCCGGTACCCTCACTCACTCGGCGAAACACAGCGCAAGCGCTATTTCACGCCGGTTTTCTGTGAGGCCGTGGTATCACTCCGGTCGAGCCGGCCCAATTCGTGCCGAAGCATGGCTCTCCCACGGTAAAAAATAAAAATAAAAATTTGTTTTGCAGTGTGATTGCTACACAATTATATACGTACCATTAAAATTATCGAGCTGAGGTTCCATCAGATATTAAACGGGGTAGTTGCGTATATACACCAAAAATGTTATAATTCTAAATTTGTATATTACGCGCGCTATAATTTTACTATAAAATTACGTGGTAGGTAAATTTATGTTTACTGCATGTTTTAAAATGACCCATTAATTCATTTAGGGACAAGTCTATGTTTCAATGAACTATGACTATACTTAAATATCTGCCACCGTGCTATTAGGCTCGTATTCGAAAACCGATCTTAAGTCGTTATTGTGTATATTTAAAAAGGTATAATGCTACTGACATAGATCCATCACTATCTAACTGTGTCCAAACAGAGATTTGTGTTTGAGTCGATCTGTAATACGGGCCTAGGTTTGATTTCAAAAACAAACTTAATAAGAAAAGGTTAGTTGTTACTGAGATCACATAGAGCCCCCCATATCTAACTGTACTCAAGCAGATATAGGAGTTTAAGTTTGATTTTAGAATACGATCCTTAAATTATTAGAATAATGTTGTAATTCATCAACTTGGCGATGACATTCCACGGTTATAAATTGTTACGACCGATTCAAAATGATAGACAGATACATTGATGCTTTATAAAGAATTAGTGTATTAAATCTTAATTTAGTAGCATTTGTAGCATAGTAGTATCAGCATTTTCTGTCAAATTCAACCAAATTTGAAAGCAAGAGGTACCAAATCAAGGTTCTGGTTGGTAAGTAACGTCGTATCTAAATTTGTCTTCATAACTTTTTTTTTGTGTTCCGACAATTAGGAGTAAGACAGCCAGTTCCATAGTTGACGAGGACTACAGATCTTCCTCATTTTTTGAGCACTTACCATCAAGACAAATGAAGGACCAGAGCTTTTTGTTGTGTTCGTCCGAGCGATCTATATAATTATGTTGATTATACTCGTATCGACTAAACGCTATTTTCAGTGACAGCAATTCAGTGTTTCATGTCTAAGACGATTGCTATTAATCATCAATCGATGCATCATAAAATATCTATCGTAAGTCGGTTGACGTCACGATTTTATGGCATAAAATTACCTGCTAAGTTGCCATATGCGGAGGAAGCATTATAGATAATATATATAAAAGCATTGTAGTATTTACCGTGTGCCCTGTTTACGCTAAGCAACGTAAGACTGTCGCCTTGGGGTGATGGAATCTCCCGTTTGCTGCTCCCTTCTATCACAGCGCACGATTATTTTATTCGTGTGATACGACACATACGGTAAAACCCGACGGCAAATTTATCTTGTGAAAATACACATATTTAATAGCTAGATGTAGTTTTATCGAATCGAAAAGCAAGCTCGCTCCAATGTTTTCTTGGATTATTTTTAAACTCTATTCAAGTAAATGTCGTTTTCACAAATGTTAATAATTGAATTTTATGAATATCTGAATGAATATAATCTAGGTAAATAATTGTAATTTAAACTTTCTTTTACTTTTGATACTTATGGCATAATGGTATGTAACGTATGCTATTAATGTATAATGCGATTTTTCACGTTACAATTTCTGACCACAATGTAGGTACTAAAGTACTAAATAGTTACTTGAATTCTTTCTTTGAATTAATATCCTAATGTTTAAACCAATCAAAAAAAATGCAAACACCTTCATTACTATCTTTCACAATATTCCTGTAATTAACTCATGCTCTCATGCTCATGTACTAGGTGGAAATAGACTAATTTCCAAAATTCTTTAAAGCGATCTCTTTAATTCTACCGCATCCATGCATGATTAGTACAATACAACTTTACAATACTGTAAATTAGTCATTACAGATATCGCAGCTTATATACATCCCAAGCTAGGAGCACGAGCTTACCTTAGGGTGATCAGTTCTTAGTAAAGTGGTAAATCACGCTTGTACCGTGCGGATTTATTGACTTTACATCCCTTTTTTTTATCACAGGTGTAATGGGACTACGTCACGATATTTATGTTTTCTTTTATCATAGGAGCGTCCAAAGAAATTCGAAAGCCGAGAAACACATTTGCATATGACAAGATCGATTTCGGAATCTCGCGATTCGAAGACCAGTCCCGAGACCGCAGTGTCACCGAAGGTCACATATACAGGTTGTCCCAAAAGTCAAGGTCAAGCCGGAAACAGGCAATCGCCAAGTCATGACTCAGAAAAATATGTAAAAATATCCTTGTACTTTTGAAGTAACAAGGATTTTGAAAAAAATCTTAAAAATTGACACCCTGTGATCATTTTTCAAGGCCTGTAGCTACAAATATTAACTTTTCTTTACTTTTTTTTTCTGTAATGTGACCGTGAATAACCTTTCTGTAACTTACAGTTAAAAGTTAGAGCATAACTGCCTTAGTTTAAAATTAAAAGTAAGATTTTTGTCTAACATTGACTGCAAAATAATTACATTACCCCAGTTTAACTGACTGTACTGTAAAAAAAATTTACCACACTATTTTGGCAAGTTACATCAAAAGATGGTGTATTATTTTAGTCTGCATTTCAAAATGGTATGACACTTACTAATTGTTATTCTTTAATCGATGAGATTTTTTTTTATCGTAATGAAGTCGGTTTTTATACAAGTTCAATTCAGACGAATAGTGATCTTATTTCGACTAGTCTAAGTTGACATACGTCATGAATGACGCTACTTACTAAGTGCGAGCGGAATAGCTAGTACCTTCATCTTGGCAAAAGGGATTTGAAAAAAGTAATTTGTTAGTTAAAGGATCATTTGAAATAAAATTCGTGTTCTAAAAGTCAATATTTTTATAAAATCACATTCAATATGTTTTACAGCAAATGTTCAAAGTGCTTGCCTTCAGATGTAATGCAAGCTCTACATCTTTTTAAAAAGGCTTGACCTTGACTTTTGGGACACCCTGTATGTTAATGCTTAAACAAAAATATTTTAGTTAAAACACACTAAAAGTTCATTCGAAATAGGTATTGGAATATTCAGAGAGAATAGCAAAAGTGTCCGACTTCCTATCCCTTTGTCGCCGGTGCTAGGTTTATTTTCTTTTGTTTGATTGCAAGCGGTTCACGCTTTGACGAAATGGTTCGTCTTTTAGTAGATTTCACCCGTACGACATTCGCTTGAAGTGGAATGGAACTTTCAAGGAAGGTTTGATTGTTGACACTTTGAAGATGCATTTATTCCGTCTCAAGAGAACAAACTGTTCTCTTGAAAAATACCTACATGAGCCAATTGTTTCTTTGAACATTGTTAAAGGCTTTCTCACGTTTCCTTATTTATTTATACAAATGCACGCTACATGGAACGTACGTATTTAATCTATAATATAATAATAGTGAGTTATAAAAAAATGTTAGAAGAAGAAAAATGAGAATCAATAAAATAACAACGCACATAACTTACGTATTTTAATTAGCTAGTTAGTCGTAGACTATTTATAATAGACTAAATAACTAGCGGACTATTCTTGAATCGACTTGTAAGCATAAACATGTAATGACAATCACAACTATCTTTGAATCCACTTGAACGCATATAAAATTCATGACAATCGGTCTATACACACACATATTACATACAACAAGGCTCTCAACCTTCATCATCACATGCCCATACCACCCTCTATCTTCTGGTCACTGACTGTACTTTCATCGTAATATTCTCATCCCCGCCACGTGGACTCTTTTTATTGTTCTTCAGTTATCAATTAACTAATATTACTTCAAAATACAATGTAAGGCAGTAATATGAATTAAATTATAATTATTTAATTTTATAAATTATACACATATACAATTATACATATAAAATGTATAAAATACGTTATATATAGTAGGTAGAAGGTAAATTGTGCATTTACTTTGACTATAGCACAATGTATGATAATACTTTGAACCATGTTTCAATATTAGGATTCTTCAATTAAATTAAAAGTTTTTCAATACCAACATCTCGTAATTGGTATGTAACTACACCAATTTTAGTTTCACAATGTATTATATTACCAACTTATAATATCTTTCAAATTTCAAATTCGATTACCACACAGTTTGGTAATCAAAAGTTAATAGTTTCGTAAAGAAAAGTCACGCTTTTATTTATAAGAAAAAAAAAGGAATCAAAGAGAATTTATATGTAAAATGCTGAAACGTTTTGTACCTAAATTAAATAAGTTTGGTGTTTAGAAACACTCTGTTTAAAGATATATAATTATAATAACTTTATTTAAAATTACATCTATTAAATAGAAGTCATACATAAATATTAAAAGAATATGTTTATTTTGTAAAAATTATATAATTTGCTGTTTTGGCTATTTAAGCGTCGGTACTTTTGCCTTTCGCGTTCTCGTCAATAAAGCCAGTAGGGTCAATAGGACCAAAGGCTAGGCTGAGTTTAGTCGGTAGGTCTGTGTAGTCGAGCCGTCTCGACAGTACCAGGAGTCCGACATAATCAACGCATCCCTGCTTGCCTGTTGCGTTGGTATCCATGATGGATTCTCAGCCTCCTCTCCTGAGGAAAAAAAAAAAAAAAAAAAAAAAAAAAAAAAAAAAAAAAGCCTTTCGCGCACAAAGCCGTCAATGAAAAAGTTAACGCGCCATTTTTCAATTTTCAGTACTATTTTGATATTTCAGAAATGACTGGCGGTGAAGGTGGAAATCCAACGTATAATTTTTATCATTGTACTTTCACAAATTGTTTTTCAAAAAATATTTTTTTGACCTATAAAGTTTGTATTAATTACTCGCAATGGTGTTGAAAAACATCGTATAACACTTGTGAGCAGTTAAAAATGACATTCTCAGCTGAATGTCAAGCACTCGCTGCGCTCGTGCTCAATGTCAGTCACGAACACAGTTTTCAACATTACTCACCCTATTACATTAATTTAACCTCAATTTTGTCAATTAATCCCAATGTATATAATATTATTTCTATATTATTTTTGTAACAAGAATATTTGATTAAAATTCACCCTTATTTACCTACTGATCTTGATCATTCCGATCATCTTGATCAATACTTCATTCTTGATCAATACTCATTCCGATCCTTACATATTTCAGTCGTTTCTCTACCTTTTACCCTTGTTTGTGGCTAATGCACAAGTCGTGCAAGCCAGAAGAGAAGGAAAAAAGATAAACATTACTCACTTGTATTATAATGTACTTTAAATGTATCAGTCTCTACTTTTTAATGACTATAGCCACATTAATAACAAAAACTGTTTATCATTATTATATAAATTTAGTGATGTTGACAGAACAAAACAGTATTTTAAATTTTGCAAATACAAGATATGTTGTAAGAGGTATTTTAAATTAAAACGTGTTTTTTATTGGATTTTGTATTGGAAATAAGTGTTTTAAAAATGTCTCAACTTTGTTTGAAAATTTTTCTGATTTTGGTTATTTATACATGTCATATTATTACAGTTTTTATTGAATTATCAGAACCATTGAACTAACAAAGGACAAAAACGATAAGTGAAAAACTCGAAAATGTTCATAAACAACGTTCGTTATTGACTATTATATTTGCAGCTGTTTTTTACTAAAGGACTTGAATTCACATCACAATACCTGTCTATTTATATTTTTTAAATTATTATATTATAATTTTTCTTACTAAATATGCAAAACGGTGCAGCCTTGAGATTTCATAAAATATGTCTGTAGTATTTTGGTTCTCAAAAAATACGTTCTATCTTATATTTTGTAGTGATAACATTGCTATGTAGTTCCCTCTTCACTATTAATTTATCTCTTTCCCTTGATAATGCGGCAGTAGCGGATCCGGGGGGGGGGAGTCATGGGAGGGAGGGAGCACTCTGTCCTCGCCGCGACCACTACACGCTGGCGTCCCGCAAGGTGAGCTGGGAGACTGGTTCCGTCTTTGGCGCATCGAGGTAAATCCTGACAAATCGTCCGCGATATGCCTCGATGCGAGGAGACGGAGACAGTTAGTTCCATACGGGACCGACTACATCCGCCTACAGGACGCTGTCATACCGTGGCAGCGCTCTGTCAAATATCTAGGCGTCACCCTGGACAAACGGCTCACCTTCCGTCCGCACATTCGCAACGTAGTCAACCGCGCGAAATTTTACATGAATCGCTTAGGCAACATGTTCGGAACGAACTCCAAAATGTCTCTGCGCAATAAGCGCACACTGTACAAAGTATGCATTCGGCCGGTGATGACCTACGCGTCTCCCGTATTCGCGCACACTAAACCTCACATATACACAGCATGCAGGTCGTGCAAAATAATTTTCTACTCCGAGCCACCGGGGCTCCATACTATGTTAGACGTCACGATCTCCACAGAGACGTAGACTTACCGACCATTCAACAACACCTTAAGGCATGCTCGGAGCGCTTCTTCAAAGCCGCATCCGCCCACCCCAATCCGCTCACTAAGAACGCGTCCGATTACGCAGTTTCCGACCGCATTCGCCGTCCCAAACATGCGCTATCAGACCCGCCAAACACAATAACCACACACCAACACCTGTGTTTAGCTTAACTTGTTTATTAAGTGCATAAGCGCACATTGTATACTATTCGGACCACTCTGGTAACCGAACCCACATCAGAGCGTACGCACTCTCCTGAGGCTGTGCTATGCACCGCCCCCGTTCTGGACGGCGGGAGCGTTAGTTCAAGCCGATAGGGTCCCAGGCCTTCCGCCCGACCAAAGGCTGTAGGGAGTGTTTAGTTGGTAGGCTGGCCTTCTGCTAGAGTCCAACATAACCATTCGCCGTAGACCGGTTGCGGGTGGTATCCGGTGCGAGGTCGTCCGAGCACCAGGGGGTTGTCATAGCGACCACCGTGGTGGTGCGCCCCCTATGAGGATTCACTACCATCCCCCGTGGGAAAAAAAATAGATTTTATGTAACTCGCGTTGTATCCCTTGACATACCTCTACTGTTATGACAAATAATTCACCACGGCTGTGGAATATAAATAGGTTGCCTCATTCCGTGCGTGATAGTGTTTCTCTGGATGTCTTCAAAAGAAGATGGCAATATATATAGAAGGGACAAAAAGAGAAAAAACACTTTTTTTTTGAGACTATCGCCACCTACAATGCGCATTTATTGTTGTACGACATCGCAACAATGACATAAATTGTAGTACTTAACGCCCTCTACTTATGGTAAAAAAAATGTGATGAATGTCTAAAATGCATACAAATCGAGAAAAGTGCAATTCAAATTTTTCTTTCGTTTTGTTGAGTTTTTCAAAAAACTGCTACGAGTTGAACAAGCCCATCGCCAATGTAGTTTAGTGACGTCATTTTACAACAGAAAAAACAAGAGTTACCCTTGGGGTAATTTCTTGACCACTAAACCTACAGATTGATTAACAAGATATGGTCTTGAATTTTGTGTCCAGAAGAAGACTCGTAGAAGACTATACGAACTATACTTAATACTATTCTAAAACTATTTCATAATGCATTAAGGAATACAAATAACGTTTGCTAACTAAAGTACTACCAATTTTTGTTGCTTGGGATATCATTGAAGAAAAATGTGCTCCGTGGCAATCTTTTGTTTAACCCATTATGCATCTTAAGACAAATAATTATTATTCTATTTTTACTAGTTTAAAGTATGCTGCTACAGACCCAAGGCTTCCCCTTCCTTCCACAGTTCGTTAGCCAGGCAGATGTTTCGCCAGTCCACTACAAACGTATCCAGACAAGATAAATATTATAAATTTTATTATATTAATATATAAAGATTTTAATATTTTGCGAAGCATACTCTTGAAGAATATTTATTTAATATTATTTTAAACGGTGTTTAGTTTAAAGATATATATTCTAATATTTGCAAGAAACCGACAAAACTTAGAATAATTCCAATATAATCGACATTCATTCAATTTACTTTCCTAGCGCGTCGGCAATTGGACGTGGGCTTTACGTCTATACAGTACTAGTGGATATAAGATACAAAGTGTAGTTTACCTTCTCTTTCACAAGGCATTAAAATGAACGAGATGGAATAAATATCCGCTCGCGGTCGAATACCCCATCTTGTGTCGTATCGTGCGCAAGCATGACACATAACGACTAACACACTACAAGTGAAAATAAAAGGAATTTAAACAAAATACAATAGTTTACCATTATAAAACGACCGAAAAAGGATATCAAATATTAAATATTCATATCAAAACTTAAAATCTTTCAAAAGTATTTCATTAATTTAATAATATATTAAGTATTGTGATAAAGAATCTTTTGTGTAACGGAACGGAGCGATGTAACACTTGTTGGATTTCAACGCTTTAATACCAACCCTATTACCTTAAAAATAAACGCTAAAATAATTTTCTCAATATCGCGGCCTTCAAGCCCAAACATTTACAAAAAACACAAAGATACAAAGTGGACAGAATTGCAGATTATTGCATGTAGGTACGGATAAGGTCGAAATTAATGCCGAGCTCTGTCAAATAACTTCATAAATAAATGTTCAAAGAGCGTTTGTTCGGTTTTTGTATATTTATCAGTCTTTGTTTTTGATAGATAGGCACCATACTTGTTATCGCAATATTGTCTCAGAACACTTTTAAACTCAGAATTTTGTAGTCTGTTCCCTCAATATTTTGTGAATTAATGTATTGTTATTGGTTTAGCTCTACCGCGATTGAACATAGTGGTGTTTTGTGAACTTAAGTGTAACTTAACAAGGTTATGTTGTTCAGATGACATAATGAAAGCGGTAAAATTCAACACAGAGTTAGTTTATTTTGTGATATGACTCACGAGGAGCGTTGGTAAGTTTAACTCTTTTAATGGTTTTAATGCGTTTTAAGTACAGGTACATTCCCTAACATAATTTAACTTTAACGTAGTTTTGGTACAGAAATTAGTGCATTAAGCAGCATACAGAAGGAATATTTTAAAAACGTATGAGATAAAAATTTATCAAACGTGACATTTTATCTAATTTTAAGTTGGTAGGTATTCTAGTGTTTACTAATTGTTTATCATATCAAGAATAAAATCCGAACTTAAGCATTTTTTCTACATAGTGTTTATGAATATACAAAAGATTGTACCTATTCTTATTTGGCGTCTTTAATTTATTTTCATGTTTGATTAAAATTACATATTTTTATTTACATCCTTAGTCATCAAATCTATATCCTGAAATTAATAAAATTAATATATTTACCGAATACACAGGTTTTTAAATATTTACCTTAGTGGTTTCATTACTAGTTTTTTTCTATATATACGGATGAAACTATATCTATAAGTTTAGATAACACGTATACGATGTATTCTATATCTACAAGTAAAGTAGAGATAGGTATTAGGTAAGTATTATCCAGTGGTCCGCTTGTGGTTTCGCCCGCGTTATGTTTTTTGTTTTGCCTTAAAGAATATTTATATATTACTGTAGGGATACAGTGGAGGAATCTGATCTGCGACGTACCTGAGGTTGAATTTCGAAAAGCAAACTGGCACCATATGACCATAATAATTTATGATCTACAGAGATATGTTGATATGTTGACCTTGAGACTGCCTCTATTTTCTATGCATTAGAAGCCGTTTTCGTAGTTCTATTACCTATTTACCTTGACAAACTGCCGACTGTTCTTTGTAAATATAAATAGAAGTCGATCGTAGAATATTTCGAAATTAAATACAAAAAAAAACATGGCAGTTTATGAAATTTCATCTAATTGATAACTGTTAAATTCAAATGACAAATATCATATTGCCATTTAGTGCACTCGTGGTACAAAAATTATAAATTTCAACTTAAATTCCACCCAACTGACTACAAGGTTCCTGTATCCAGTCTAGTTATTTTTTTAAAATTATAAGTCAGTAAAGCCGCGAAAGACCGCTAACGAATTGAAAAATCCTGCTAAATGAGGGTCGGTCTCGCACTAAGGATTTTGCAAGTATGTTTATTATCGGAAAAAGAAATGATTTGTGCAACTAAAAATTTATACTTATATACACTTCTCATCAAAAAAATCGAAACACCTTGCAAGTTTACGTTTTGTCAGGATTATCAGAAAAATGTGTACATTTAGGAATAAATGTTAAATGTCGTTTAATAGTGAGTAATATGAGCTTATCAAATCTTAATGTTAATGTTCTAAATTTAAATGAATTTTTCATAGGTTTCGTATTTTGTTAAATGAGTCATTTTTATTCCGTATGGAGTATAAAGGAAATGGATAAAACAACACACGTAAATGAAAAAAAAAAGCTAAAAAACGTTTATTTAATAACTTGTATTCCCTCCCCGAGCTCTAATTACTGCTTCCATACGGTTCTTCATCGATCGGATGAGAGTCACGATCACATGCTGTGGTATATTGTCCCATTCCTCTTGGATTGCATCTTGCAGCTGGCTAAGTGTTTCTGGGGCAGGATCTCTTGCTCGAATTCGTCTCTTTAATTCATCCCACAGATGTTCAATGGGATTCATGTCCGGGCTTCTTGCTGGCCATTCCATAATAGAGATATCGACTTCGTCAAGATAATCTCGTACGACGCCCGCGGTGTGAGCCCTAGCATTGTCGTGCATGAATATGAAGCCGTTGCCAATAAAATGTGCATAGGGCATCACATGAGGCTCGAGACACTCTTCGACGTACCGATGACAGTTTAGTGCAGGCAGACGTGGCCCAGACACAAAAGCAAGCTCTGTCTTACCGTCGGCGCTGATTCCTCCCCAAACCGTCCACGAACCGCCACCATAGCTGACCTTTTCTTCAATGCAGCATTCTGCATAGCGTTCTCCGTCTCTTCTGTAGACCTTGTTCCTTCCGTCGTTACCATACAGCATAATTTTACACTCATCAGAAAAGAGAACTTTGCTCCACTGTAGGTATGACCAATTTAGGTGCTCACGTGCAAAGTTAAGGCGCGCTCTTCGATGGTCTGCAGTTAATTTCGGCCCATTTGCTGGCTTATGCGGTACCAGTCCACGATCCTTCAACCTTCTTCTAATTGTAGAGTCACTTACAGCCACCCTTCGTACAACACGAAGCCGCTGCTGTAGTTGAAAAGCGTTAAGGCGTCGATTTCTTAAAGAAGTTGTTACAATAAATCGATCATCTCGCTCAGAAGTGACCCGATTCCTGCCAGATCCTGAACGGCACGTGAACAAACCAGTCTCCCGATAACGTTTATAGACTCTATGAACAGATGACAGGTTTAGATGCAGTCTTGCAGCCACAACACGCTGACTAAGGCCAGAATCCAGCAATGCCACAACTTCGGCGGCTACTGTGGGCGAAGTATCCATACGTTTTAGAAAAATAACCTTTTTTAAGACGTCCCAAAGTCACAGTATTGAAATAAAAAACAAAAAGTTTAAGGATAGGCGCCAATTTTTAGTTTTTAAACGCTAAATGTACTCCAACCCTAAACACACATTTGTCTCAAAACAGTGATTCATTTCGTTTATAAGATAAACAAATGAAATTCTAATTTTGAATTTAGAATTTTCGCTTATTACTGTAATGGCCAAACTGCCAGCTATACATTTATGTTTTTTTTTTCATCGTATGAATTCTTTTTTGTGTTAAATTCGGACAGAAACAATGAAAACGGAAGTGTTTCGATTTTTTTGATGAGAAGTGTATTATTTCCTTTACCTCGTGCTACTCGTTTAATGTTGCTATGTGAAAGAGAAGAATCCTATAGCTTTTGATTCTCATGAGAATGTCTAAAAAACACAAAAATTATATGTTTTTGGGTTGCAACTACTAATATACGTTTTTTGACATTTTCCTTCTATGTGATAGGTTAACCAGAAATATATAGGTGCATAAGGCCCTATATAGGTGGCCCTATAGGTGCATAAAATACATTTAATTGGGTAGATAACATTTTTTTTATTCTATATATAATAAATGTACTTTTTAGATGAGAAATATTGTGCAAGTAACAATGTGTCTGCGATTATTACTTACGAAGATGCAGCGTCATGCTTGCGGCGCTGCTGTCGAGGATTGGGCAGACGACAATTTTTTAAATTCAATATAAGAGTACTCTTTTAAGTGAAAAATATTGTAGAACCAACAGTACATCTGTACCTATCACTTTTTGAAGATACATCGACATGTTTGTGGCACTGTCGCGGGTCGCTCAAAAACGCTCCATACTAAAAGCACTGCAATCGTGACGTCATAACTCGGCAAATTTGTATGAGCGTATAAACAAATTTTAAAATAACTTTGTTATTTGTACGTTTATAGGTATACTTTCTATATAAAAAAATGTTACATTTAATGTGAGAATGTTAGAAATGTGTTCGTTTCATTAGAATTACGTAAATAATAGTTGTTCATTTTTTAGAAATCTAAAAAAAATATAAATTAATAATTAAACTGAAATTACTATATTGACATACTTTCACGAGATATAAATTGCACAAATTAGATAATTATAGTATAAAAACGGCCATGATGTAGTCGTCTACCCTATTGCTTAAAAACGCTCCAAAGTAAGTAGGTACTCTGCAATCGTGACGTTTTTGACATTGAGTAAATTCGCCTAATTTGTATAGGCCTATAAACAAATTTTCAATAACTTTGTTGTTTGTATGTTTATAAATATACTTTCTATATTAAATAATATTACATTTAATGTGAGAAAGCTAGAAATATATTCGTTTCATTATATGTATAAAAAAAAAAAAACTACAAAGAATGAATAAAAAAATAAAGAGAAATTTCTATATTGATATACGTTCATGAGATAGAAATTGCTCAACTTTGACAATTATATAAAAAAAAATAGTCATATTCAGTAGTAGTCATTTACTTTATTGCGTCAAATTAGAAGTTTGATTTTATCACTACTGCAGGGCAGTCCTGAATCCTGATTATTTGATATTAATTTCAACAAATGGATATTGATAGAGGGACAGATATACGGACAACGGATATTTTTAAAAGGGTTCCGTTTAATGTTCAAAGTGCGAAATTGTATTATATAATATATGAAACACCTATATATATATATATATATATATATATATATATATATATATGTGTATAGGTGTTTCAGACGAGCGAAAATTTAAATTGATTTCACTGCGTCACTGACAGCATGATAATACGTAACGCGTCTTGAAAATTTGTTTTGTTTTTGATTCACGGTGCTGTTTTGCTGTCAAGTTGACGTTTGCCGTCAAGTGCATTTACACGAGCGTGAATAGACGCATACGTCGCCGCGTGTCGACCGGGGGAGCGATGGGGGGAACCCCCCGGAACCCGTGCACGAACTGCCTAGACGGGAGTGGCACCGACGGATTGTGGCGGCCTGGCGTGCGCAGCTTGAACTACGGATCTGCGCGCGCCAGCGGGCCCCGCACCTCGAAGCTTGGCTCCACGGGAAGGAGGAGGTTACCCACCGATTGACTCAGATACTCACCGGGCACGGCTGCCTCGGTGAGTATCTGTGTCGAATAGGACGGGAGGGATCGACACGATGCCACCACTGCGCATCCGACCTCGACTCGTCGCAGAGATCGGGCGAGATCTGTCTCCGCCGGCATTGTTTGCGGCAATGCTGGCGGACGAGGGAGGTTGGAGGGCTGTGGCCTCCTTTTGTGAAGCAGTGATGCTCCAGAAGGAGGCCGCCGAGCGGGATCGGGAGATGGCCGAGCCCGCTCGAAGGAGGCGGCGCCGGGCTCGGCAGCACAGCTGCGGGCGTGATTTCCTCGCGCCCGCCGGCGACCCGGGAGGGACCACGCCCATTCCGTGGCCAGGGGGCGTCGTCGGTGGAGGAGATCGGGGGAGGTAGTTGTCTCCCCCGAGGAGGGCTCCCCTGGATTATCGCAGGGGAGCGGAGGCTGGGGGTCCCCAGAAGTCGCTTCGCGTTCCCGGGGTCTCCTTACATGACCGAGGAAGGCCATCCCTGAGGTTTTGTATGGGTAGGCCTCTCCCTTCTGGGGAGGAGAGCCCCACATAACCGCCAGCTCACTGCAGCCGGGGTATGCAATTTAATGCATTTTTCTCAGGGTAACAAAAAAAAAAGGTATAACAATATACACAGGCAACTTGTCCATATATATGTATGTCGCAGTCACATTGTATAATTCGCCGTATTACATTACGGCTAGTAGTTATCAAAAACAGGGCCGTTTTGAAATGCGGCGGTTCAACGATAAGCCGGATTGTCATTGCGATCCGTTCGTCAAAAAGGCGGCCCACGTTTAGCCGCACCGTACTACTACTTAAATTGTAGGGTGACCATACTTACAAAATAAAACAATATTTAAAATCAATTTTATTAATCAAAATAAGCTAACAGATTTCTTCTTACGATATTCCTTACTAATCAATAATTATTATCACAGACTTTATACTATAAAAATATTTAACTTTAGACATAATTGTTTATCCTATAATATTATAAATTACAAGGGACAGACATCTTAAAATACTTACTACATTTAAACTTTTCCAAAAAAATATTATACCAATTAAAAAAGGTAACATTATATGAAATAAAAAGATAAATCAAATAATCTTCATCGGCCACATTCATAACATTATATTTTTTACACCAATAATATTGTGCAGGATTCCGCCGAATACCAAAATCACAGCCACTTTAGCAGTTATGATGTGCATTATAACATCTGAAACTCGTTCTTTAATATAATATTAAATCAAAAAATAAAAATATTTCTCAAATCATATCATGATTGTAAATTTGCATTAATTAATTGGATAGAAGCCCTAAATTATTAACTAAATACCATAAATTATTAAAGAGTTAATTAACACCCATTCTTACGAATATTATATTTAAAAAATAATTAATATTATTGTGAACGACGGCACACTTCTATTGCTGGGATTGTGAAGGATCCCGAACTGTGCGGCCGGGGTTGGTCCAGGAAGAATTAAAACGCCAGTATTTGTTCTGTTCGGTCGGCCAGCAGGGTCTTCAGGAGCCTTCTCTGGTACTTCCGGCAGGGGGAGTATCTCCGTTTATTACCGAATTTCTCCCTACCAATCTCGCTACAATCGTCTCAACTCGGTTAGGAGTTGGGGAAACCGTTCGGGACTGGTGTGTCCCTACCAAAAATCTCTGGATTTGAGACCCCCTCGCGAGGATGTACCGTACAGAAAGCACCTGTCGAACCATTTTTGCCCTTTATTTATCCCTTTGTTTACATAATAAATACCTATTTACCACATATTGTCTTATTTTCGTCCCTTTCATTTGTAGGTAATCTGTAGGAGCTCCTCTTTCCCTCTGTATCGCCGTTTACTATGTCACTATATCTATTATAGCTCTCGAGTTATACTCGATAATACGTCTTTCAGGGTGAATTTCTATCCCTATTTGCGGCTTGTTTTATCCCCCAGAAATTACCCACAGGACTTAAGTCTCTAGGGCATATGTTCGGAGAGTATGCATAGTACTATATCTCCACCCATGGCCACTGAGAATGCGCGGTAACATACATATGCGATTTTCACTTTTACATGTGTGCGATAGGACATTTATCCAATATATTCATACAAATCGCTATTTCGCGATGGCTGCCTTTTTACATTTTTATAATTTTTATGCCCTAGCTATTCATTATATCATTAATTACATTAACATATAGTATGCCCAAATTCAACAATAGTTTTTATATATTTAATATGTTTTCGCTAATTACAGGGTCCGAAACTAGTCAGATAAATCAGACAAACTCAGATTTTTGGGCATTGGTCAGTTAAAGTCAGGTTTTTTGGAAAATGGTCAGTTTTGTCAGATTTTTTGACGAACTGGTTTATATTTTTACGAATCCATTGACTAGCTGTCGTTTTCTTTTAGTGTGAACATAATGCACTCCCAAGTGCCCACATTGCTTTGATCATTAGGTGCCCAGTGATGGTTTGAATGCAACCGCCAAGGGTGCTCTATTATGTTGTGGGTATAATCAGCATAATATTGATGCATCATGATATAGTTACGAAGCTATTGAGCGACATGCATCAATTCAAAAACATAAAGAGAAATGTAAAGTAAAGTTGTCAGTTTCTCAATTGCATCTTGCAAGTGTCCGACCCAACGTTGACCAATCCAGTTTACCCAGTATATCAAGTACCAAAGATGGAAATATACAAATATACAAAAAAAAATCTGTGGAAATGGTCAGATAATGTCAGATATTTTAAAAATTTGGGTCAGCAGAATCAGATTTTTTGGACTGTAAACTTGTTTCGGCCCCTGTAATTATCTCAAATATTCTTTATTGCTTACGATACTATCTCTTGCCCTCTATTTGCCCTTAATCATACTGACCGGGAAAAGTGATTAGGGATGAAATTTTAATTAAATGGCCCATGAGACATGGGCCTTATTGATACTGGCCGATCATTAGTCATAGGGACCAGATTTCTTAAGTTGCCCGTGACATATATCAATCCTACCTACGAGTACTATATGTAGTCTTATCACTATGGGAACCTATCTTATATTCTTTATTCAATTCCTATGCTAATACTTATGTGTATGTCTTATCTAATCTTAAAATTATTCCGCCGTTATTACATTATATATCTGTGTACTAAGTATCGGGAATTTGTCAATAAAACAAAAAATAAAAATTATTCATCAAATATTTATTTTATTGCCTTCAAAGTAGGCCCCATCGCTTGCAATACAACATCTTCACCGCTTCACCCAGTCTTCCATACATTTTTCATAGGCTATTTGCGGTATGGCCTTTAGCTCATTCAGCGAATTTTGTTTTATGGCTTCTGTCGATTCAAAACGTTTTCCTCGAAGTGGTAATTTTAACTTGAGAAACAAAAAAAAAAGTCAGACGGAGCCATATCAGGTGAATACGGTGCTTAGTCGAGAACTTTTGTTGAAATTTTCGCTAAAAACTCTTTCACTATAATGGCTGTGGGTGATGGTGCATTATCATGGTGCAGCATCCATGAGTTGTGTCGCCACAAATCTTGACGTTTTAGGCGTCATGAAGCGTCATGAAGAGAGTATCATGCAAACGTTTCATGACGCCTAAATAATATTCGTTATTCACTGTTTCTCCCTCTGGAAGGAATTCAGAGTGAACTACACCACGGTGTTAAAAAAGAAACTGTCAGCATCACCTTGATTCTGGAGCGACATTGCCGCGGGTTTCGGCTCGTTTTCGAGACGACTGTTTCTGAAGACTGGTGGCTTGTTTGCATGCCATACTCATTAAACCCATGTCTCGTCCCAGTTATTATACGTGTCATAAAAGTGGGATCTGTAGAAGCTCGGGAAACAATGTCTTCAGCGACATGCTTTCGCTCCGCTTTTTGAACAAAATTGAGCTCTTTTGGAACTAGTCGAGCGGCGACGCGTTTCATGCCTAAAATGTCAATGAGAATATTGTGAACGGACTTAATAGATATGTTCACCGCACTAGCCAACTCTCTCAGACTCATACGTCGATTTTCGAGCACTAGCTTCATGATTCTGTCGATGTTTTCTTTGGTCGTAGCGGTTGAAGGACTACCAGAACGAGGCAAGTCAGTAGATTTGCCTCGTTCTAGTAGTAACTACTTCTCGGCCTTCTTTAAAAGCCTTATACCATTCATAAGTCCTTGTTTTCGATATACACGATTCGCCGTAGGTATTTCGCAACATTTTTAGTGATTCACCACATGAAATATTATTCGAAACACAAAATTTAAGGCACACTCTTTGTTCAATAAATAATATTTTCCATTGTAAAAATCGCCGAGGACTCAAAACTATGACCAACAAAAAGTGTAGTTTAAGATAAATTAAATGACAGATCCCGTTCAAATTTTGCGCGCTAAATCAGTACAGTGCTGCTAACATGCAATAAAAAAATTAGAACGATCTCTTTTACGTGGGTTTTTTTATTGACATATTCCCGATACTTGTTACACAGAGTATTATTATTATCTTATTCTAATACGCTATTATATATGTCTTCCCGCATATTTTCTATATGTTTTCAATCCCGAACAATTATGCTATGTGAAGAGTCTTCAGACAGAAATATTTTTAGATTTAATAGGAGATTTCTGCCAGTTTAGTCAATTCGTTTTCAAGGCTTATTTATGAGATTATAAAAACAAATATAAATCATACTCGTATTACATAACTATTATATATCACAAAGTCATCGCTGTAGCTGTAGTGTGTGCTATTTAGTTTCTTTTTATTTGATTAAAGCTAGCATCACCGCTCAATGTCGGTGGAAAATATACAGTGTTATTATATGGAATAATACCAACTAGTTTCATAGCGCGATATAAGCCGGACCAGGATACTCACGATCATCGCTCTGAAATTAAATTTATCCCATTCGTTTGACCAATTTGTCCGCTCAAACGCAAAAGGAAAGAAAAACGCATTTCACGAAATGGTGAAAGGTACGGTTTTAAAAGAGCTTTAGCGTCAGTAAGTGCCCGTAACAGCCTTTGTGAAATAAAGATAAAGCTAGCAGAATTGCTTTTCAATTCCAATTGTTCAGACATCACTTGAATGAATTTATGCATTCTATGGTTTAAGCCCAGATATAACCGCTGTTTGTTTATTTATATTCACTTCTCTCTCACTCACAATCTAATATATAAATTTGACTAATGTCAAAACAGTGGTATAGAGTTTCGCTCCGCTAAAATCCACAAAATTGGATTTTAATTATTGGCTCATTTTCCTTGTTCATCTATTTTGGCACCATTGGTCTTTAAGTTCTTCACCAATTTAAAAATCATATCGGTGTAATTTTTGAGTAGTTAAGAGGTTCAAACAGTGGTAGATAGTTATATAGATGACTTAGACAAAAGTTTTTTGAAACGACGGCTTTAGAATCTTGGTGATTAATGCGTATTAAACTACAGGAGGAGAAATAAAAATTTTAAATAAGTCTCCGTATTTATAGTTTTCATGGTTAGAACTCGGAACTTTGGAGAGGTGGCTGCCGCAACGTTAAATAGCCGCATACTTAATGAGAGTTTTGATTACGCTGGCAGCACCGACATTAACTTCAAAGCTTAAATACAGCAGCGGCTGAATGTGTCTGTCATGCATGACGTGATTGCTGACAACCACATTGCTTAATACCCCGTGTGATATTAATTCGGAGAACTCGTATATATTTCATTTTCTTTGGAGTTAGATTCTATTTAACACTTATATATTTGGATTCTTGATTTGAGTTCCCCTGCGGCGATATTTACGACTATCATCAGCAGGGTTTTTAGTCTTCCTCGAATTACGGATCTGCGCGCGCCAGCGGGCCGTCGGTGCCGTACACCCGCATCTCGAAGCTTGGCTCTACGGGAAGGAGGAGGTCACCTACCGATTTGAGTCAATCGGTAGGTGATCGGTAGGATACTCACCGGGCACGGCTGCTTCGTGAGTATCTGTGTCGAATGGGACGGGAGGGATCGACACATTGCCACCACTGCGCATTCGACCTCGAGTCTTGGTCGCAGAGATCGGGCTAGACCTGTCTCCGCCGGCGTTGATTGCGGCAATGCTGGCGGACGAAGGAGGTTGGAGGGCTGTGGCTTCCTTCTTTGAAGCAGTGATGCTCCAGAAGGAGGCCGCTGAGCGGGGTCGGGAGATGGCCGATCCCGCTCGAAGGAGGCGGCACCGCGCTCGGTAGCACAGCTGCGGCGCCGTCGCGGGTCGCCGGCGGGCGCGAGGAAATCGCGGAGGTATTGTAGCCTCCCCCGTGGAGGGCTCCCCTGTATCGGCGGGGGAGCGGAGGCTGGGGGTTCCCGGAAGTAGCTTGGCGTTCCCGGGGGCTCCCTAAATGCCTGAGGAAGGCCATCCCTGAGGTTTTCAGTGGGTAGGCCTCCCCCTTCTGGGGAGGAGAGCCCCACATAACCGCCGACTCGCCACAGCCGGGGTATGCAACTTAATGCATTTTCCTCAGGGGGAACAAAATAAACAAAACATGTATTAATCAAAACAAAAGTAATTTCAAATTATTCCTTATTTAAAGTAAAATAGCATAAAATCAAGCGTTAAAAAAAAGTGAAAAAAAAAAGAATTTGTCTAACAAAATAAATGCGTACCAGCGGTACACATAATGTCATCTACGAGTACTATGACTTTTTACGAATTGATACATGGATAGTTTGCAATATATTTGTTTATTCATATATGCCCAAACTATGCGATAAACGAACGAAGTTTATATTAAACTTAAATTTGACCACTACATTAGTATTGAAGGAATATATTTTTCATAAAAATATATTTTTTTACATGTTTAAAATTAAATATTGTGTAATACCTTTTGATTTTGATACATTTGTATGCTAATAATATTATTTTATTTGACGTTATTGTGTCTGAATGAATATCTTGATGATGTATAATTTCTGTTCATTTGAGTAACGTCTGTGTTTTACAAAATTTATTTCTACTCGCATTTTCAATTTCAATTTCAAGACACTCGCACCATGCTTATGTTATCTGAATCTTTTATGTTCGTATAAAATACCTCTTCACTTAGGAATGAATCGAGTTTCTCTGTTTATATTTCAGTTGTATGTTATAAGTACTTAATAATTCCATAGTAGTATTGCCATACTGGACTTTTTAAGATTGCTTTAAACACAATTGCTTATATCTTTGTTTGTTGTCAACTGTAAGTTTGTATCGAAAAACAATATTACTTAGTCAAGTATATCAGCGAAAGTAATTCAAATAACTATTCAGACACAGGGCGCAGGATGTGCATGTGTGCAATATCAATTATCATAGGTGCGCATTCAATCGAATTAGGTGGCAATTGATAAGGGTGTGCTCACCCTTACTCTCGCCAGTTGCATGGCAACTAGAGGTGACCAAATTGTGATGACGACCGAAGATTAATCATCACGTCTGTCCAATTCAACAAATATGAAATTAACTGTAGGTATATACTCAAAATAAATAAGGAATATATTTTTTATCATTATAGATTTATGAATGCTTAGTAAAATATTTCTTAAAAAGTACTTCAATATAGCTCTACGTGAAGACACTTACCGTGTTACTTATAAAAATTCACTATAACATGGTTATTCCATACTTATACTAGATATAGTTAAATCAAGTACAAGCTCAGTATAAACTCAAAATATTCTTTAACTCATAAACTCAGTGTAACGTCGTTATAACTACTACACGGCTATATCGGATGCACAAAATGGCAACATTGTAATCCAAAGACAAACCTATGAAAAAGCGTAAAAAAGTTGCATTTGTCTATGATTGCCTCTGTCACTACACTGTCATTGCTCTCAGCTGTCACTTTGACGTTGATGTTTACGACTGCCATTATTCGTTGGTGTTTGTTTGAGGCGGATTTTTTCTGTTTCTTAATAGGTGTTAAGATTAAGATTTTAATTTAATACTAAGCTGTATAAAATCTTAATAATCATATTGTGAAAAACTGTTCCTAAGCTCGTGTGCCAATAAACAGTCATCATTGCCGTAAAGGTCTAGTATTATTTATGACTCATCAAGCAAGCCCAACCCCCTGCTTCCAAATTTACAATAGGTATTATACATACTTTAGCATATTACCTACTAAAACGTAGGTAGAATACCTCTATGTCAGATACATTTGAGGAAAAGATAGTATTGCATCTTACTTAGTTGCGGCTCCAGTATCTTAGAGCAATTAATATTTGAAGAATAGAAAAGAAACCACCACTTGATGTTGATCCACTGCTATAGCACTACCAAACAGTCGGTCGCCGTCGGTAAAAACAAGACGCCGTCTTTGGAAAAACGATATTTCAAGCGGAACTCTTCATCACTCTTTATAAATAAAAAGGATCTTCTCTTACTTTAATTTTTTTTGTTTTTCTTGTAGTCTGCCGCAATATATGTATTATATTATTAACATCTTCAACTTCATGTACCGATCTAAGAGCCATGTTGATGTTTATTATTTGCTTTCTTGAAAGTTATAACTCGTTTGTTTATAATTAACAAACGAGTTATAACAAATTTTAATGTGTATTATAAAACCGAAAGTGAGGTTATCTACGAATTGCAAGCAAATGTCACTGTTATACTGAACTTAAACTAGGGTGGTGGTTGGAATAACGATGAAATAACTTTTGTTAGAACTTTATACCCACGTTATACCAGATTTAAGTTATACTGAGTTTATTAGTTGACATTTTGCTTATTTCGACTTTACACTCGATATAAATTTTATTCTTTGTTTATAAGTAACACGGTTTAAGTTTTATTCTATAGTTTAGTAATGAGTAGCCTTTTTTTTATATTGTTTCTAGTTGTTGAAATAATTGCAAATAGCCACTACTTGCCTACTTTTGGTGTAAGGTAACTATTGGCGAAAATAAAATAATTACCATTAACACATCTTTTAATATGTATCATAATTGGTCGGGGAGAAATACTTTTTGTAATACTATGTGTGATTAAATATCTTTGGCAGTACTATTTGTATCTCGCTGATTTTGATGACATTAAAAAAGTTACATTTTAAAAAATAAAATTAAAGAAAAAAAACCTTTTTAAAAACAAGCTTTTATTGTTTATAAAATGAACTAAAAAGTTAAAAATAAAATGAACTAAAAAGTTAAAAATAAATTATGAACACTAAAACTTTTCACCATACATAATTATTCAATCTCGTCCCCCCTCTTTATCATAGTCCCTATTTATAAATAAAAGCGTGTTACATTTAATACAACACAACATTTTCCTCAAGCTATCACAATGACAGGGACAGCGAGTTCATGCCCACACACTGGAGCCTAAATGGTCCCGTACAGTGCGGTTTCAAAGGAATTTCCTCCCGCACTTCGTTTATGGAATGAGCTCTCTGCCGAGGTTTTCCCGGAGGGCTACAGTATGAGGTTCTTCAAAACGGGAGTAAATAGGTTTTTGAAGGGTCGGCAACGCGCGAGTGGCACCCCTATGCAAGTGATGTAAGTGTCCATAGGCTTACCATAAGGCAGGCCGTAGGCCTGTTTGCCACCATCGTATAAAAAAAGTAAACTTTTAATTATAACGATATTGTACTACCGCTACACATTAATTTTAAAGTCTCAAAGATATATCCGACGTAATCAATGTTCAAATTACGAAAAGTGTGTTCTCTATGTAGTTTTAACACTGCAATATTAAAATTGTATAATATCTTTATATTGACACACCACGTTAAAATATCAATTTGGCTAACGCCGCAATGCGCAACGCACAAGCGCGTGTATAACGAAAATGTTGTCGTTATAATATGCAACGCGCTAATATATAGCCTTTAAAACAATCGCTAACTGACAATGGTTTCACCACTATACTTTCTTTATATTATAGTACTATAGCCATTAAAACAAATAATACTTTTCATATTATTTATTTGGAATTTTATTTTAAAGAATTTTCTGATTAGTATAGACATTAAGTGGCAATAACTTACGGTTATTTTATTTAATATTTATTAGATAAAGCAAAGTTTTCTATACTCGTAACTGTAGGCTGATCCGATAAAATCCCTTACACCTCATCCCACCTTTGTTTATTTAATGCGAAGTCATTATGACATAATTACGTAATCTAGTTACACAATTGTTACGCTTAACTAGATACTTTGTTCATACATGTTATGATGTGTGTCAAACACGATTATAAAAATTATATTAGGTTTGCATTGTCGTAAGATGTTATCGATTTGGCTGATCTCATGGAGTGTGCGCTTCTTTGTTCTCGGAAGACAATGTAATTATTAATCGACGAAATTTCGGCTTCGCCGAAGTTCTACGTGCTTGTGGCTTTTCTTTTTATTTACGATCGGAGAGCATAAGTAATATTTCATTAAATTTCTCTGGAGTTTGTAAATTAATTTTGAACTTTTAATTAAAAACACAAACGGTCATGCCTGCGGTTGCGTCTATTTAAATGAGCGTAATTCGGTATTCTGTACAATTTATATTTAGTTCGTCGTTGTTAAATTCTCGATTGTACATTCAGGTTTTTAATCAGCTCTGTTATTTTTGTAAAGCTTTTATTACTTGTTTGAGTGCACGTATTCGTATGAGCGCTAATTTTCAGCGACAAAGTATTGGATACCAATTTATGTAAGTATTGGATTATATTCGTACATATTTTATTACATAAAATTTAAATGTATCTTATATTGAGCTGTGACATTGTTTCGTGTACAACTGAATACGTTAATATTTTGTATACATACAATACAAAACTCGCATTAAAATATCTCCATAAGTAATCCATCATGAAAAAATATGATCGATCAACCATACGAAATTAATATATGATTTGATTACATGACACATGTTATAAATTGGACTGTACTTTGAGTGTTTTCTTATATCTGTAGCACTTAGCAGAATTTACACTGTTTACAGCGAACGCTTTATACACTGCCATGGATTTTGTCACATCCTTGTCAGTATTATAATGAAGAAAAAAATATTACTTTATTTTTATCCTTATGCTCTTAAATACTAAATTGTGACCTAATGACATTTTTATACTCATATTTATTTGTGAATTGTGAGTTGCCGAGATTCGGCATAAAATGCCGAAGTTTAACACGAGTTTTAGCTGTCGTATAAGTTATCACTGAAATTGTTCACAATAATTATAACTTCATTTGTCACGCGCATGCCACTGGATCCACGTAATGTAATGAGTCGTGAAATTATGTAGAACGCGATAAATATTTAGATGTTTCAGCCGAATGTCGAAATTGCCCAAATTTTTAACCTTATACTAATATTATATATATTTATTTTAAGATTATCAAAAATATAATAATATAATTATTATTATATTTTTGATAATCTTCGTAATAATATATTTGCCTGCCTCGCATTCAGAGCGAACTATGGACTGCTCTAAATGTAGTCATGAAATGGTGTAGAGGACGATAAGTTGGTGTATTATTATATTTTTCTCCTTTTAATTATCTTGTTACTCCAAATTAGTTATTAATATTTCAATAATTATATATATGAAAACCAGAGCCATACACGATTTACTACCATTCTATTTCATGACTTGGGGCGAGTAATGTACGACAATCTCGCTTCGTTAAGTTCAATTCTGCCAGAGCTGCGCTCAATACGACTACGAAAATGTAATGGCACTATGTATTTGTTCGCTTTCCCCCTCGTATCGTTCCTCCTCGTAGCTTCCTCGCATATCTCAAGAGGCGATCGCATACTTCAATTGCTTTCTCGCATTGGAGCCGTAAGGTACAAATAATAGTAGTAGTCGACACAACGAGATATGGGAAAATTAAACGAATTTAGCTCGCAATAAGGCAGTATTTAAAGCAAGTAATTAGTAAACTGATATGCATATTATTATTCACGAGCTCTGCTGGAATGTCTGTTATAAGCACATTTAGTGTCATCATCATTATCATTTGAGCCAAGCCGTTCAATGGGTATGCAAATTCTACCCGATTTCGGAAAGTCTCGGTTACATCGGACACTTTTATCCTAAAAGAATTATATTTTCGGTTCTTATCAATGTTGTAAATAAGTCACTTATTTAACGACTTTATTGTTTGCGAAGAAACGATCGTAAGATATTCCAAACATGGTATGGAAACACTAGAACGGTGTATATATAAAAAAAAAACAGGATGCACAACAATTAACAGCACTCAATCCTAAATTTATCGTCTTGTCTTAAGCACCGCGCCACACGTGTCTCGTTCAGTGTGTCAATTATCTAAGTGTATGGTGTGTTAATTGACACAAATGTATATACTAAATTAATAACTAAAAGTTATTTATTATACAAGAGTGGAAAGTTCCTTTTTAACCGCGTGCTCGATTTGGATGAAAGCGAAGAGGATTCTAAAGTTGAATCACGAGCGCAAGCGAGTGATTCTAAATTAGAATCCTGAGCGTCAGCGAGGGAAACAAACGAGCACAAGGTGAAAAATCTTTCCACTCGAGTGCAATACGTAACTTTTCATCCCACCTCAGCGAGGAAATGACAAAATGAAAAAGAAAACAATTTATTAATGACAAATTATATTAAGCAATAAAACGTGAAAAACTAGAATGGCGCGAAGCACGCAAATAAAACAAAGAAACCAAAAGTTTCCAAATTTAAATTTTTTCACAATTTAAAAAGTTCTAATCATAAATTTGGCACCATAGAGGTTACATTAAATAGGTTTAATGACGTTTTGAATTTACAATTATATTGAGTACTCATTATATGTGATGTTCTAAATTCAAATCTACTTTGCCGCTCAAGCGAATAAAATAGAATTTTCCAGCCAGATTTCGAAGCGCAAAATTACACTTTCCGAGGTGGTGGATGAAATAGTTATTTATTATACAAGAGTGGAAAGTTCCTTTTTAACCGCGTGCTCGATTTGGGATGACCGAGCAAGCGAAGGATTCTAAAGTTGAATCACGAGCGCAGCGAGTGATTCTAAATTAGAATCCTGAGCGTCAGCGAGGGAAACAAACGAGCACAAGGTGAAAAATCTTTCCACTCGAGTGCAATACGTAACTTTTCATCCCACCTCAGCGAGGGAATGACAAAATGAAAAAAAAAGAAAACAATTTATAATGACAAATTATATTAAGCAACTAGCTTTCTGCCCGCGGCTTCGCCCGCGTGGATTTCGGGATTGGGTCTATTTTGCCCACGGCTACATATGCGCGGATGTCGGTTTATGGCGCGAAGGTTTTATCGCGCTTCCCTTGGGACTATCTGTTTTTTCCGAGATAAATAATACCGCAATACCTTGCTCAAGAATCACTCTACCTATTGATGAAAACCGCATGAAAATCTATGCAGTAGGTTTTAAGCGAAGCCTTTATTGCGCATCCCGTGGGATCTGTCGATTTTTCCGGGATAAAAAGTAGCCTATGTTACTCGGGGATAATGTAGCTTTCCAAAGGTGAAAGAATTTTTGAAATCGGTCCAGTAGTTTCGGAGCCTATTCATTACAAACAAACAAACAAATCTTTCCTCTTTATAATATTAGTATAGATATAGATAAAACGTGAAAAACTAGAATGGCGCGAAGCACGCAAATAAAACAAAGAAACCAAGAAGGTTCCAAATTTAATTTTTTTCACAATTTAAAAAGTTCTAATCATAAATTTGGCACCATAGAGGTTACATTAAATAGGTTTAATGACGTTTTGAATTTACAATTATATTGAGTACTCATTATATGTGATGTTCTAAATTCAAATCTACTTTGCCGCTCAAGCGAATAAAATAGAATTTTCCAGCCAGATTTCGAAGCGCAAAATTACACTTTCCGAGGTGGTGGGATGAAAAATATGTTGATTCTCATTATGAAATAGAGATACGTATATCTCTACACATCTACATAGTAAATTTCTCTAGATGTCTCTGAGTAAACTTAAGTAAAATTACATAATTTACCTAAGAATGAACGAACTTGCTTAAGTGAAGTAGTACTATTGAAATTATATGAGATACTCGTACTTACCCTGAGGTATCAGTTACCCACCCACTTATAAAAATGATTGGGCTCTAGTAGCAAAGTGAAGTTTTAAGATGGCGAAACATACTTACTACATGCTGCTCTTGAAGCGTAGTTTAAGCATATTTTTAAGATTTTTTTTTTTTGTTGCAAAATAGTAGTTCTGTACTGGCGTGAAGGGTAAGATAGGCAGTGAAATTACTGTGTACAGACTTTATATGTCACATGTTCGCTACATGCACTGTGGTTTTTGTGGGGGCTGCAGATATATATGGTGATTTCACAGGAGTAGGCGACTGTAATTACCTATAACGGGTTGGGCAGTTTGCTGCTTTGTCAACATATTACAAAAAAGGGGCACACTCCATCAAAATACCATTCTTCAAGCCAAGATCTAACTGCGGATATCACCGTATGTCCATTTTAAGAAAATTACTAAACGTGTCAGTTTAAAATTAGAAGTACTACCGCCTAGCATAACGCTGCATAGCAATGAGCATTATACGGGGTTCTCACATCTATGACAATGTTTGCCTTGATACTATCAGACTCCACCTAGTTTCAGCTTTATAACAAACTGCTACTTCTCTTCGACGTGTGTATGTGTGATTCCGTTTCGTCATAGCGTCGCGGCTGAAACTTTGTTGATAGTAAGTGCGTGATTTATTCTTGTACGGATAAGTTTATGGAGTAGATTTTATACGTAACCACGGAACTTCAATGTACGAGTATTATGCATACGCATATGCATGGCTTAGTTACGGTATAATTTATGGGTACTGATATCAGTACAGTAATCAGTATTAGTAAAGAAATAAAAACATAAATATGGCATTCTTACCCAACCTTGTATATATTTTTTGAATTGTGTAATTTTGTCTACAAATTTCGAATATTTAAATATAAGAAATAAAAATTGAAACTGAAATAATCTTTAAATACTATTACTATAAAAATAAAAAATAAAAATGATAGCAATACAAGAAAAATAATATTGAAAATGTTACAGAAAATTATGTAACTAAATAAATAATAGAATAAATATTGATATAATAACAAATTGATAATAATGAGTATATTAATTATATAATTTTCGTCCTTTTTAATACTGCTGTGCCCGACAGGGTCCATAGTGGTCCTCATTTATTTATAGTAACATTAAATATAGTTTATCTACCTATGGATTGCAATAAAGTATTTAGTAAAATATTTAGTTTAATGATCTCATATTCTTAATTACACGACTGTGTTCTTCGAAAACAAGCTTTTTATTTCTTTTATTGACAAAGAACCAAGTTGTCCGCCTGATAGAAACTAAGTAAATGCGATTTCTGTGAGATTCACAGCAAAATTGCTAGGCCTCACACAATATCACTATGTACGCTGCGAATTTGAGCTGTAATGCAATAGTCAACTTTATTAATTTGTAACACGAAACTAAGATTTCGGACTAAACCATATTTTATGTACGAGAGAAATATATGATTCATTTCTATTTACCACTCCACGAGGGTTGACATGCACATCTTTTCTCTGTAATATCAGTCTAGTTTCTACAAAAATTCCAAATTTTTAACGTGATCTTCTTAGGAGAGGTTCTTGTTACTTGCGTCATTAGCGGCTTTAACTAATTTTTAAAGGCTTGTACGATTTTATAAGATACGTTTAATAATGATTATAATAATATTTATTTTTAGATATTCATCCATTTTTGTTAGTAACAATTTTGCTTATTCTATTGTTAGTACATAACATATGACTGGCGCTACAGCGATTCATGTACGCACAATCCAGTCTGCTAGCCATCATGCCCTAAATTGCATACCTCGGCTGTGGCGAACCGACGGTTATGTGGGGCTCTTCTCCCCAGAAGGGGGGAGGCCTACCCACTGAAAACCTCAGGGATGGCCGTCCTCAGGTATGTAGGGAGCCCCCGAGTCATCATGCCCTGGATGCTGTTAATACACTGTGTATCAAGGACGCGCATCTTTTACCCATTATGTCACAAACATGATCTACGCGGTATTCTGCGAACACCGACGCACTACAAAAACGCGGCAGCCACAACAGCACTCTGAACGCATTGTTGTATTAGACAAAAGGTTTAAGTAAGCGTGTCCATATAATTTGTCCAAACAAAGTTTCAAATATTCCATGGAAAGGTACAATGCAATTTAAAATACAGGTTTGAAATAAGGGATAAAGGGACAAGTAATTTTGCGTAACGTGGTTTTACGTAATTGGACTTTGAACCTCAGGATGTTCGATGAATTGATAATTCAATTGTTACACAGATATAGTACTGTTAAAATGAATATGCATATTAGTTACCATTTACCACGAATTGCAACGGTGATTTCGAGTTACTGTTATCATTTTGCTGATATTATTTTCCGTAGTTCTGTTTTGAGAAAATACAAACACAACAATATTTAAATAAATATTGAACCTGTATACAATAGCCGTTAAAATTTTAACCTGTGCCGTTTTAACTGTTTTGGTACATTTCATACATAGTAGAAGAGATAAAATAAAAAAAATTACATGTACATCAATTAGTCTAACTCAAAGTAAGCTCTATAAGGCTTGTGTATGAGATCTAGGGTAACGGATAGATACATTGTTGATAGAAATATATATAAAGAACCATGACTAAGGTACAAATGCTCGCACAAACATCTGCCCTTTCTTCAATGAGTAAGGAGTTTCAGTCACTAAAATTGATCAAATGATAAATCACGAAGTTCGCAGTAGAACCTGACTACTGTCACATCCTAAAGAATGCATATTGCTCGTAGGCTGGATGAAGCGTAAAGCTCCTGAAGTGACTGGCCTCCCATAAGGTGGTTCGACGATTTGGTCATGATAACATTTTTGAATTTGACAGATTTTGATTATATATTTATAAAACGATTCTTTTCATATATTACGCTTGCATTTAGCTTTGCCAGTTTTATGCGATATCATGGACCATTCCATACTCACATTCGTCTTTAAAGTAGGTTTCATTGGATTTCATTTCATTCATAGGAAAATATCTGAATATGTGTTTAAAGTGGGGTTTGACTGAAAATATTAATATATAAATTAAACTAGTTTAAAGTGAACTAAAAATTGCCTAAGAATGTGACCATTATTCTTCCTATATGTAAGATATTTTATATACATACATGCACTTTTTGTACAAAATAGTAAAAGATACACCGATCTATTGTAGGTAATTATAATCTATAAGTATTCTATGTTAGAATCAATACTGACTACATTATTATTAATTTGTAGACTACATATAAATAGTATAGGAAGTGATAATTGTAATAATGTGTTCGAAATTACTACGAGTATATTGTTCAGCCATTTTGCGGCGCAGTGTGGTGCGCTCGCCTTTCGAAAAGCCAATTAAAAGTTAATACAAATACAACGGGGATCTGTGGCAATATCGGTATGGAAATAATCTTGTTCAATGCTTATTACTAACGGCCGGTTTCTGAAACGCATGTTATGTTAACACGTTGTTGACACATTGTTAATCTCTCATTAATCGTTGTTAATGTTAGATGTATGGATAACAGCTGGTTACTGAATGGGTTTATAGTGTAAAATTATCTAATTGACTATTTTTTGGTTATTTACTCATATATTTGGCGTTTAATAAGAAGTAGTAAACGTGTTAACAGCGTGTTAACATAACATGCGTTTCAGAAACCGGCCGTAAATCAAGGAATTAATTAATGTTAGAGAATTATTATATTAGGTCCTTATACAAAATTTGCGTTTTGTGCTGAAATGTCTCCTCTTTGATTAAGAATTCCAAATTCAAATTTATAAATTCATTTACGTGGTACATTTAAGTTTTGATAACAGCCAGCCATTTATTTTATTATCTTTTTTTTTTGGCGTCGATTATTACCGCACAATGGAAAATATGAAATATCGGTACCTACACATATTTACGAGTACAAGTTCCACAGTGACACAAGTGCTGCACAAAAAACCCGAAGAATTAACGATGTGTAACGGCGCTGGTTTTGCAAAATAAAGCACGGTACGGTTTTGGTTTAAACGTTTTTGTTCTGTATATTTTGACCTTTAAAAACAACCAAAGTGGAAAATGAAGAATTAAAGTCTATTGTGGAAGCGAATCCATCGCAAAGCACTTCAGTGATAGTTGCAGGCTTCGGGGTAAGCGACAAAACTGTATTAATCCACTTGAAGCAAATTACGAAAATAATAAACTTGTACGATGGGTGCCTTATGAATCGAGTGAATCGAATTTGCAAACACGCAGCGACTGCTGTGTTACTTTGCTCAATCGACACAATAATGAAGGCATTTTAAATCTCATTACTTGTGATGAAAAGTGGATACAGTGCAATAATCGCAAACGCTCGTTGCAATAGCTGGACCCTGGAGACCCAGCAAAATGCTCCCTAAACGAAAATTAACTCAGAAAAAGATGTGAGTGTTTGGTAAATTAGCGCCGGTGTCGTTCACTACAGCTTTCTAAAATCTGGCCGAACTATTACGGCATTTATCTATTGTCAGCTACTGCAAATCATGAAGGTAGAACTACTTAGCTGCTAAACAACCGAGATTGGTCATTCGCTCTAGGTTACTTCTGCTTCACGACAACGCAAGAACACACACTGCACGATAAACAACCACTAAATTGTTAATTGGAATGTCTGCGATATCCACTGTACTTCTCCGACCTAGCTCCAATAGATTACACGTACAATTTTTTCCGGAATTAAGACAACTTTTTAGACGGGAAAAAAAATGATTCCGATGCGGCAGTCCAAACCGCTTTCAAAGAGTATATTGATTCGCGCCCAATGATCAAGGAACTACCTATGAGATGGCAAAAGTGCAAATATAACGACGGTGCAGTTTTGATTAATTAAAAACATTGTACAAAAATGGTTTTATCTTTTTGCGTACAAAACGTAAACGTTCATATGTAAGGACCTAATATATCATTATTGCGTTGGTGGATGGCGCTGTAGTATCGGCACTGATCTTGTGACAGAGTGATCTGGGTTTGGTTTCTACCAACTAATGCGTTATAAGTATATATAATTCTCATGTTTTCCTTTTCAAAGTAAAAATATCACAGATTATTTGATAAAATAGCGACTACAAATATTTATTGTCTAATCGGGAAGGTGCAAGAAGCGACCCTATTTTGTAAACGCTACAATAGCGATAATGATTCGCATGTGTTACGATAAAGTGAGATAAACAGATAGTATTTAGGGTATCGCTAAAAAGGTTAGTCTGTTGGAACCGAGTTCGTACTATGACACTCAAGTAATTGCAATTATGTTGCACAGTGCGCCTCTTTGTGTATATCCGATTCGCAGAGCAAGACAATAAATAGCTGTACTAGTGCGAGTAGAACTTACGTACTGTGGATTTCGAACAAATTTGTATGTAAATAGTTCGTTTATCATACTGATAGTCTCGATCTTTCATTACATTTCATTTATACTAATCATTATTTTTTATCTCGTATTTTTAGTTAATAGTTAGGTAAAAACCACTTTTTTATTACTTAGTTATAAATTTTCGAACTGTAAACATGGCGAGTAAAAGAAAGAGTATGTGTATTTATGAAAAAATCATTAATTCTTTTTGAGTTCAGTTCGTGTACTGTAAAAAAGGCAGATGCGGAAGAAAATACTACAATGGACAACATTTCAAAATTCTAAGCATATGTTTTTATTATTTTATAAGAAAGAAGACAAAAAATTAAGGGACCCGTATTTTTTCTTTTCATTTTTAAACTTGTTTTTAATACATAATTTATTAATTGAATTTTTACTCATTCTAAAAGAGCGTATGTACAAAGTCAGGAACAATAAAGGTTTTTTCAATGCCTCTTCTCTAAAAAAATATTAAAGTGACATTAAAATTGTCAGCAAAACATAACTAACAGATAATAATAACAGTAGTGCTATACCACAGATTATAGTTTTTTTTTACAATATCGCATCACCAATACTTGCTATAATTCCTGACTTTCCCAATTTGTATTAAATTTCAGTTTTTTTTAAATAATTTAAAAAAATACTGCATCAAAATTTAAAAAAAGTTGATATACGTGTTTAGAATCCTTAGCTCTCGAAACGGTTTTTGAATTTTAGTATGTTGTCAAAAATGAAATGTTGTCCATTGTTTTTTTTTTTAAGATTTTGATCAGGCAATGTTGACATGGTTTCGTAAGCAGCGTCAGAATAACATTTGTGTCTCAGGATTATAGAATTGTTATGTAATTATGTTTCACTTATTGAAAATTTTACTCTCTGTCTAACGAAAACTCTTTATGACGAAATAAAATACCTAAAATTATAATGAATGAGTATACCTAATCGTTCAGAATTAGAATATAAGTCAGTTTTTCATAAGTTACAATAAAGTCGCATTAGGTTTTAGCCTATAAGGATAGAGTAAAAAGATGAATTAATAAATATATCAAAATATTTCCTCAAAATCAGTCCCTAAAACGTTTAATTACCTACTATATTGTGAGTGTCTTTAAAGTGATTCGTTTACTAACTGAAAGTAGAACAGTAATTACAATTTTTTTTTTTCCTAATAGGTGTATAGTAGAACAACAAATTAGATACTTAACGATTTTTTCTTTATTTTTGTTGAAAGATCTTAATTTTTGCCAAATTTCAAGGTCTATGGAAGGATCCTATAGGTTTCGATTCTACTACGAAATAAAGCCATGAAGAATCGAACTGAATGGTTACAACTTTATTTGAATTGGTTTGGAAGCTTTTTAATTTTAGCTTCAAGAGACCGCACGTTAGGGTAATTTCAACTTTTGATTCCATGCGTACAGGGAATTGTGTGTGTGACAGGAACATAGATAACAAAGTGAATATTTTATAGTTACGAGTGACACGTACATATATCAAAATTAGTAAGTGTACTTATTTACGATTCGGAAAAAATAGTTATAATTTCAGTATATAATTTCACTTAATTACTTCCAAGAAGCTTTTATTTTATTGAATTTGTTCAATTGTTCAGTACAAGTTATCAATCTATAATGAATTATAGTAGATATTCAGTTGAATATTGAAACAGTGCTTATTTCTTACTAAATATGGACCAGTTGCTTTATGTCATTAACATAATTACGCCAAAAACGGTTTAGAAACGTGAACGATCAAATTCAATGCAAAGTTTTTTGTTTCTAACCCACCTTTTGCCACGAGTTTGTCAAAGGAAGAGCAAGTTGGTGTTTCAATTAAAAGTTCTATTCATGTTCGCCAGCGTGTGTTGCGCGGGACCGAAATGGGAATGTCACCCGCGAAGAACAATATATTCCCTAAAGACTGCACACTCAGGCCGACAAAGAGAAATTTATTCTTCATCATAAACAAAAACAAAGTTGTGTATTCTTCTTGTTTGTTGTGCAGTTGGCGAGTTTTATAATGGAATAAAATGTACGGTAGAGTAGGACAATGTACGATGTAAGAATGAATAGACACTTGTTCCTAAATAACCCGAAACGAATATATTTATCCTTTAGATGTAAGGTGGTAACTTCGGTTATACATTAATATATATTAGGAAACTTAGGAACAACATATCATGACGTCACTATTGCACGGTGCTTATTATTACGAACACCAGATGCTTACAAAAATAATAATCGCATGGACGTTGTTAGATTTAGAATATTGTTCAACTAACAGTACTCTATGTAACTAATAATATTGTATAAAAAGACTTATCACAACTATTTATCCAGACCAATATAAATATCAGTTACCTAATTGGTTTGATTGGAAAAATTCGCTGGTCTTCCGTTACTCTCCGATAATGGGCTGTATTTTTTCTAAATGAGTCCCTCTTATTACTCAGTGTATCCTTTAATGTATTTAAAAAAAACTGAATTTTTTCATCTGCCCATTGCTATTCGAATGATAAACGAGTAGATAATTGCCATTGGCAGTGCAAAGTGTAAACACTGCAGAATGGATTTTGACATCATTATCCTTAACTCTAGTAGCAGGAAAACACATCCCAAATTTTTACTAACGGCATCAATAATGACGAGGTAGATCTCGATCTCGGATCTCGGTAGGTAGATAGAATCGAGGTAGAGAAGAGGTAGTCTTTCACACAAATCATAAGTAGATATTTTTTGACGTAATGCCTGTGGTGCAGAACAAACGTAGTGTAATTCCTCATTGTTAGTGCACTCGCATTATACGTCTCTACAAAATCGTTTATCGATGTAAAATGATAAAATTTATAAATTGTTCATAAATTAAATAAACTTTCTACCCTTATTTGAGATAGTAAACCGCTTATTCTGTGATTTTCTCTTTTCTTCTTCACGATGAATGCAAAAACGGCCACTATATCTATAAAATAAAATTATATATCAACATAATGTGATTTTTTCAAAATATAACTAATATTAATTTCTTTATATTGGGCAGATATTTTTCCCTTTTAGCAATCGTCAACTTGAGAACATTGTTTAAATGCTATTAAATTTAAATATTTTTCAACACATTTCTTTATAAAGTGGCTTTAATCCCATGGCAATTAGGCACATAATGACACCTATAATCAAACTGTGACTTTTTCATTACTATTCACGAGTGAGTAATAGTTTTTTTTTTAATATTATTGGTTGAGTTACGCTTACATTTGCGCTAAAAAGCTATCCGCGAAAAGCCCAAAAAAAAAAGAAACCTCATTTTTTAGTCTATGGCCGATGCGCGCACATAGGAAAACTAATTAATTTTTCCCGCCATTACGAAATTTATTAGTCTATGGCCGATGCGCGCGCATAGGAAAACTGATTAATTTTTCCCGCCATTACGAAACATTTTTCACAACTCGTCTCGTTTTCTCTTTTGAAGTTATTTAGTTAGTTATTAATTAAGATATAATACAATTTATGAAGAAAATGGTTTTTTATTTAAGTATTATTTTATTCAGAAGTGTGTTGAAAAACGTTGTATGATACACGTGTGTATTGATAATTACCGTCCTCGGCTCCTTAAGACCCTCGCCTGATGGCTCGGGCCTCAAAGCGCCTCAGCGGTAATCGCTAACATTACACACTTGTACCATAATGTACTATTATTTTGTATTAAGAACAAAATCATATAAAAATTGATATTTTTTTTCGGAAAATGACAAGAAAGAATAAAAATATATTTGACTAAATGTTAATTAATTTTGTTTTTCATTTAGAATTTGGTTTTATAGAATTATTAAAATCTAAATAGACTGTAGTCCTTTCTGCCAATAATAAAGATAAAAAAGATAAAAATGGCATACACTTGTTATCATTTTTGACATACTAGCTGTGCCAGCGACTTCGTCCGCGTGGAATAGTTATTTTGAGCATCATATTTATTTTTGCAAACAACCACCTCAGCTGTTACCCGATTTTGACAACGCGACATATCCAAATTTGATCACCATAAAAACGATTCTAGTGAGTTAAAATTAAAAGATAGATATATACTGTCGCGGACATTTTTTTAGATCATTTTAAGAGGGATAATTCTTTCATACATATTTTTTTGGTATCTAGAACCGTTTTCGCAGCGCACGCAACGGAAGCCCTCAAAGATGAATAATTTTCACCGTTTTTTCCACATTTTCCATTATTTCTTCGCTCCTATTAGTCGCAGCGTGATGTTATGTAGCCTAAAGCCTTCCTCGATTAATGGGCTATTCAATAATAATTTTTCAATTCGAACCAGGAGTTCCAGAGATTAGCGCGTTCAAACAAACAAACAATCAATCAAACTCTTCAGCTTTATAATATTAGTATAGATTATTGTGAGTCAACCATAAAAGATAAACATATGCTGTTGCGGGATGTTTTTTAGACAATTTTATGTAGAATATTTCCGTCATACATGATTTTTATGTGACTTTAACCATTAAGACTACACACGCGACGGAAGCTAAAAAATGGAGTTACTTCTCCCGTTTTCCCAAAATTTCCTTTCACTACTCTGCTCCTATTGATTGTAACGTAATGGAAAGTATTCTATAACCTGCCCAGGAGTATGAAGAATAATTATACCAAATTTCGTTAACATCCGTCCAGTAGTTTTGTTTCTATAAGGAACATACAGACAGACAGACAAAAATTTTACTGATTGCATTTTTGGCATCAGTATTGATCCCTAATCACCCCCTGATAGTTATTTTGAAAATATATTTCATGTACAGAATTGACCCCTCTACAGATTTATTATAAGTTGAGATCGGATAATTGGATGCATATTTACCTAAAGTTAATTTTTGGCTCACAAATTATGGAAGCGGCTTTTTAAAATACATTTTGTTAAATAAAAATCCCGGGAAAATACGGGACTGCAAATTTGACTTAGTGATATTGTTTGAAAATTACTAAAATAGCACGTGGTATTTAATTTCAAAAGACCGAGACTCCGGGTTCATTTATACAACTATGCATATGTATTTACATGAAGTTTAGTTTCAGTTCCCCGTGTGATTTATGAATGTACGATTTATTACATGAAGAGTGTCATACGAAAGTAGTGAGCTAGTTTGACTAAAACAATAATCAATTAAATAATTGAATAAAAAAACAGAAATGGTGAAAAATTCTATTTAACAAAACAATAAAAAGCCGTTTCCATACTTTGTCTTAAACTAACTTTAGATAACTATGCATCCGATTATCCGATCTCTAATTATAAGTATAGATAAATTGGTGACCTACAAATAATACTTAAGTTTTCTTGGCTGAGCTTTCAAATACAAATACAGGTCAACGAAACGGAAGTCGGGGTTAAACTAAAAATTTTAGTTCGAGCAAACCACTAGCTCAACTAGAGCTTGCTGCTTCCGTGGTCTCTTAAATCGGTAATTACCCTAATCAAAGGTGACAAATCGGAAACTTGATAACCGCTTACAAGTTTGCTTCAAGAGACTCCTAGTATCAAAAATATCGTAGGACTCTGAACCTTATAGATACAGTATGGCTAGTCCCTTCCAGCAGTCCAGGAGTCCCTTCTTTACAATTTGATCTACGTTGGTATAATTGTTTCCGCGAGTCTTTACCAAAAAAAGTTCTCCGCCCTTGTAATCGAATGGCAGACGTCATCTTTCATTAGCATATCTTAAAGATATGCTAATGAAAGATGACGTCACAGACCAACAGACCAACTGTGCGCATTCGTCCACGTCCTTTGGCCTTGGTGTAGAGGTGAACGTTGGAAAAATTACGTAATATTCACGACGTAGTAATCGTTAT
This sequence comes from Scirpophaga incertulas, assembly GCA_036419045.1. Lineage (NCBI taxonomy): Eukaryota > Metazoa > Arthropoda > Insecta > Lepidoptera > Crambidae > Scirpophaga > Scirpophaga incertulas. The sequence goes on along the minus strand of CM071626.1, from coordinate 9,500,759 downwards.
CGACGATTATTTTTATTTTTGTTACGACGTTCCTCCTTTCCTTCCAAAAGTCAGGTAAGCTGGCTAAAATTCGTAGCGAAGCCATAGGTTCTTGTTTCTCGACCTTTGTTATCCTGCTAACTGCTAAACGCGTCTAGCCGCGCTAACGCACTAGTATAGATTTGACGAAACTCGTCCAAAATTGCCGACATGGGTTTAGAAATAATGAAGATGGAATACGTGTGTCCTCTTTTATAGATAACCGTTTCTTCATTTGACTACTTTATCTTGTGTATTTACCCACAATCCACTTCATATTTTTATTTTATCTCAATTAGCAGCTGGCCCATGTCATATATTATAGAACATACTTAGTGTAATTTAAATAAAGAAGAAAATATATTAATTATAGAGATTAACATATTTTAGTGTTATTTTTTGGAAATATAATTATTATAAATATAATGTATATCGATTTGACATATTAGTAATTGCTTTCTCTTTTGTTTCAGATATCAAATAAATATGAGCGAGAATAACAAAAAACGTAGTAGTTTTAGAAGAATATTTCCTAATTTATTTCATTCTCATAAATCTCGAGAGAAAGCTTCTAAAAAAGAATCAACAATTTACAAAGTGCATGATGCACCTACAGCTTCTCGTAATCAATATCATAATCCTGAAAGAGTTTTTGTTAAATCTGTGAAAGAAGATACTCTCAAAAATGATTCTCATTATGAAAATTTAATAATTCCCCAGCAGATTCCTATTAATATAGATACGAAGAGCTTTGGAGTACCGAGTAATCATTCATCAAGTAGCACATTGGTGTCAGAAAGTGTTAAAAATAGGTCGATTATTTCTATTGACCAGAAAGACAAATTAAATGTAATAAATCAATCACACGTAGTATACGGTGCTAGGCCACAGGTACCAAGGAAGCCACATAATGAAATAGGCATACCCTTGAAACCAAATATTAGTAATAATTTGGAAACCTCCAGGTATCCTGATGTTTACTATCATTCTTTAGAGAAATTAACAGAAAAAGCGACGACTTTTAATGATATAGATATTTACCGAGCAACTATAGCAAAGGCTGAACCAGCACCTGTAAGTGCAGAAATTAAAAAAGTAAGCACAAAATTTTTGATTTCACCGAAAAAAGAAGCGGAAGTACGAACAATACAACCAAACCGTGCCCGAAGTTTATCTTTAGACAAAAATAGTGACAGATCAACAACTCTGACTGAATGTGAAAGGTTTGGAAATAAAAGTTTAAATAAACCTTATAACTATTCAGCCCCAACATCGCCATTGCCCATAAATTATAAAATTCCAAATATGCCAAAAACAGTTTCACCATATGAGCATGTGCGAAAGACAATGATGGAAACGGAAGTTAAAAGAAACTCTCTCAGTAGACCAAGTACGCGAATATCAACACCTTCACCTAAACCTCTAGATGCTAATGATACGATGAAGAAATCTACCTTGACAGATAATATGTCTACGGTAGAGAAAGAAAAGACACGCCAGAAAGTAGAAGCATTTTACTGGCAAAAATTAAAGGAACAAAAGTTAAAGGAAGATGAAGTATTGTTGCAGCAATCGCTGAATTCTCCGATACAAAATTTAACATATTTAAGAAACACAGATCGAAATTCATCAAATTCTTTTACAACTTCTGATAAAAAAACGTACAGTCTACCTCGTGGAAGTGAGTTGAACTCAAAAACTGTTAATCAGCAGATGTATTCTACACCAATATTTATTAGAGGCGCACCAGAAAGACGCACAGACTCATTTCTAACGTCTTGTGTAACCTATTGTGATCAGGATATTATATATAGGCATCCAGAAAAATTACTAGTGAAAAATGTAATTACACCAATGATGGTAATACACGATCAAAAACATCCTGCTAACCAAAGAGAGTCTATGACTCAAGAAGTAATATACCAGCAACCTAAAAAATTAACGTTAGACAAAAGGTTTGTTGGCAAAGAAAATGCCCATCAAAAAGTTCACAAAAGCAATGAAGTCATAAATTTGAATGAAAATAAACTAAAGTCGATGTCTCTAGGAAGTTATTATTCAATAGACACAGGAAAGGGCGCATATAGTTTTAAAAATTCTTCATGTCCGCCACGACCACCAATTCGAACAACAAGTGTTAACAATGCAGGGAGAGGAATTTTGTCAATGAACAGAAAAAAAAACGTTGGTGTTCGCGGACACTCATACTCGGGATCTGAAAGCGGGTCAGAAGCCAGTGAACTACAAAGAATCGCGTTCAAGAAATCACATAAAGGTAAGTACTTTCTATCCTCTTACTAGTGGTATGTTTCTATTCGCTAGATACGTAATAAAATATGTAATATATTTTATTGCGTGTCCCTCAGTAATATACCAACATATTTTATTATGGACGTAATGGAACATTCTTTTATGTATAAAACGTGTCGCAAATATATTCGACTACAATATTTCGGGTTACCTATTAATGTAATTGTTGTTAACTGTACTTTAAGGTACTTTGTGATTCTTTTCGGCATATTGATGATTTAATAATTTCCTTCGTTTATACAAATTTTAGTGTATAATCTGTCTTTGATATTAATGATTTTAACCGTAATATCTTTATGAACTTGTTAATAACAAATGAATTCAATGTGAGTGTAAGGTCCCCGGGTCGCAACAATATGTTTACAGGAATGTATTTCGGTAATTATAAATCTATTGATAAAATTCTTAAAAATCATATTTCATTGACAAGGCAATCTCAATTTAACCAACGAGTTGTTCAGAAATTCTTTTTAAAATTCTGATTAAATAGAAAATGAATGCATCGATAGAGGCATTAGGGACCATTACAAAAAACCTTATAGTCATATATATGTATACTCATAAAGCGTGTTGACGCCATAACAGATTAGCGTATGAAAGGGGATGAAAAGGATTGAAAGTCATGTTAGCAAAATGTTAAATAAGAATGTGGGAAGACCTAAGAAGCGACCCGCGTGAAAATGGTTATGCATGCAAAGAATTTAATTGCGGAGATGGTGTATGATACAGTAGAAGAGAAAGTAGGGTGTAGAAGAATAAATATTGCACCCCACCTATGAGTAAAATAAGGACAGATTTTTGATAATGATAATAATATTAATAATTATTATATTGATATAAGCGATATTAATAATATTATTAGTAATATTGCCTGCTGGTGGGACATTTAATGACTCTTAACTGCCATAAATGCCTCATCAGTGCAGTCAGTCTCCCTCAGGACAGCTTGTGGCGAGCTGTCGGTGAGTTGCGTCACCGAGGGTACAGATGTGCTTGCCTTAGCCTTTGCTACATAATTGCTCACAACAAACAATGCATTTTATCCATTGTTTGTTGTGAGCAATTATGTAGAGTCGTATGTAGTACCTTATTAAAATATTTTTGAATCAATGTCTTCTTATACTTCTATGGCATAAGTGCCTCCTAGGTAACAGTAGCAAAACTCATTAAATCCCATTATGCTAACTGCAGTAACTGGTTAAATACACGAAATTTTGTAAATAAAAAGTATTAAAAAAAAGAAAGAAAGCTCATTGAAGTAATGACCAAAGAATTAAAGTAATTGCTGACGAAATTCTACTACCAAACACCTCAAAAAATATCGTTCTACCGCTATCTACAAATAAACTAATTTAAAAAAAAATATGCGCATTTAATAAAAATGATGTTCCACAGTAGTATTTTAATAAAATTAGTCGATTTCATAGTAGGTCAATAAGTTCATAAATATTGGAAACGGTTTTTACAATTTTTTAGCTAATCTTATATACAGTTAAATTTTTGTTATTTATTCACGTTGTTAACTCTTGCTACGCTGTGTCTAGTCCTTCTATTATAAATTTTACCTCGGAACTTATTGTTTATTTTTTTTGTTTTTATTACAAACGTTCACACTACACACAGTTCACTTATATTATAACTCAAATACGGTTGAACCAATTTAAATCATTCAATATTTGTTCCATTCGCCTCTGTCAAGAAGAGCAGAATAACTAATTATATATTAAAACGCAGGGATAACAAATTATCTAGAAGTCTATTTATTTATTATTATGTTAGGACTGCCCGCATCAAATAAAATTTGACTGAGAAGATCGACATACTCAATAAAAACGGGTAAATTGCTTACTGATCTGAAACTGTAATGGATGGGTGTTTATGTCGATCGGTCATATATGTTGCTGTGCACAGCCGTTTCAGAACTTCCGCATCCGCAGTAGACAGGTCATGTCATTGACTCTTGCTACGAAGTTGCGCAGCTTTGTAACAAGTATCTTAGTTCTTATATTTATGTTACTTATTCGTATATCAGAAGTTTTTTATACCTCCGTGGTGGAGAAAATTCCTCAGAAACCGCTTTGTCAAAATCAAAATCAAATGAAATCTTTATTCAATATAGATTTGTACCGGTACTTATTGATATAAAAAATAATAATAAAAACCTTATACACACATGCGAAGGAGGAAAAAAATGAACTACACTTGTTCGAGAATTGGAAAGCCTTCTCGAGAAGAACAAACATGAAACTCTGAAGCTGTGTTTTTTTAAACGTGTGTGACCACTTATCCTGAATGAGTTCGGGTTTGTCAACGATTTGCTCAGATGGCTTATGCACTAAATCAAAAGGTCCCAGCTAGTAGCGAGGTGCTCCCACAGATTACAGATGTACTCCATATGAGGCCTAGGAGCCAATTCTTACTCCTTTGATATAATGTCGAACTCGATATTTATCGAAAAAACATGGCGGATATCAACTAGTCGTGACATTTGGAATTCTCGTGATATCAAACGTGATATTTATCCAGTGTTAGTACTTGATATGCATCGAGTGCTCTACCGTAGTCAGTACAAAAATATCGTCTGTGATATTGCTAATTGTCAAAAATACTTTATAAGTTTACTTAGATTAAAATAAGATTCTCTCTCTTGTATTCCTTTTGTATCCTCTTATTGTAATAATTAATTTTAAATGAATTGTGCTTTAATATAAATTTATAATCTAATGTAATATATATTTTTAATTTGTCAAACTGTTTCTTTTACATGTTAAAGATGTTGCGTTAATGGTTAATGGTTTGTGTATTACAATGAATCACTATAAAGAAACTTAGAATTAATTATTAGATGAAAATAATTTTTCGACAAAATCTTTCTTCAATTCCTAATTAATATTCTTTAAACTAACTAAAAATGAGCATTCAAACATTACAAAAATTTTCGATGTCATTATTTCATTCAATAATTTTTCTTATAATTATTTAACAGCCATGACTTCTAGGCCTTTAGCCAAGTTTGGTTGCGCTCCGTTCGATCGTGATCGACATGATATCGAACTTTATATCGAATAGGCCCGAGAATACAATTTTCTCTCTGAATGGAGATTTTTGTGATATTTACGTTCGATAAAAGATGCTTCGATAAAAGAGCGTTGGTGGCGGGAATATAGAATCGGGAGGCCCGCGAATCCCCACCATGTACCAATGTGTTTTTCGTTCCGATTTTCATATGTACATTTATCCGACGCTCTTACGGTGAAGAAATACATCGTGAGGAAAGCTGCGTACATCTGCGAAGCGATTCAAAGGTGTACGTAGTCAACCAACCCGCACTGGGCCAGCGTGGTTGACTAAGGCCTAATCGCTGTAACGTAGTTAGGTTAGGCTTGAGCCCCTCGGTGGGGACGTATATGAGCTGTGACGATGAAAAGATGCTTGATATAATATCAAATTTGAAACCAAATCACATGACCTGAGAATTGGCACCCTGACCCGCGATATAGTAGCAGTTTTTGCTTCGGAGGGAACTACTGTTAAACCTTGTTACTGCCTTGTTAAGTACTTCCTATTTTTTAGGCGCCAACTTGGCTTGGCTTTTAAGTGACTTTGGAGTTGGATGTCAGTGGAGATGACAACACCGACAATCTCAATATTCTTTGAGATAATCAAGCCTGTATTTGGAAATTGTTGGGTTACAGTAAATCGTTGTGTTGAATCCCTCGTAAAATCGGGCTAAATTGTTCTGCGCTCAATCTGAGACTCTGGAGATAGAGTCTAGATTTGAAACACAGGTTCTCCACGACTTTCTTTCCTAATAAAACGTGGGATATTTGCACTGCACTTTCTTCTTAGTGCTATCATCTGCATAGCTACGGATTGATATGCGGCAGAAACAGTGTTGAATATCTTCAACACTGTTTTACCGCATATAAATCCACTAGATAGCACTGAGCTTTACTGGACGCCAGCATTTATTGTCTTAGTTTCGTAGTACCTGCCGTCAGCTACAGTTCTAATGCAGATTAAAAGCTAGTAACCCACTTGCACAGATGCTCGCGCAGTCCGTTTGATGGTATTGAATATAAAATTTCGGTGCCAGACCCGGTCGCTTCTTTGCTGTATCTAGGCTGACTGCCAAGCCAAGCCAATTCGGCTGCCAAGGAAGATATATTTTTTAATATGATTGTATATTGTGTTTTTATTATACAACAAAGATGCAAAATGTTGTATTTATGTAATATGCATTTGATTTCATATCCTTGGTCGATTTGGGTACAAATTGTGTTAAAGGAACGTTCTCTTTAGCTATACAGTTACAGTTGGACGTGATATCTTCCTACGTGGCGTAAATAGCGGGTATAAAGAGTTCCTACAGAGTCTAGACGAATTCCTAAAATATCTATAGATGTATCTGTATGGATATTAATAAATAGTCACACTCCTACTAATTAGCCTAGTCCAAAATAAGCACTGTAAGGCTTGTGCTATGGAATCTAAGGCACCTAACGTGACTAAGGCTCAAAAGGTCGTACTCATTATAAAAACACTTTGCCTTCAACGGAATCCAATCTCGGAATTTCAGAGATGGCGAAACTTTGAAACTAGCGTAAACACTCGATGACCGAGGTCGTCTTATACGTGTCCCTTGTTTGCTATAGAGGCCCTTCAATAGAAGTGACTGTTCAGGGAAGTGGACATTCAAAGGAATTGACCTCTTAGAGCATGCGCTGGTTGTAACCGAATTCATAGTGTTACAATCTTTATTAAATGTGATAAAACTGTTTAACATCTTTGGAATATGCCTATTTTTTTATGTATTATGGACAGGCATTTGGCCTCGATCTCACCTGATGGTAAGTGACGATGAGACTATTAATATTATAAACGCGAAGTTTCTAAGTATGGATCGACGTCTGTTATTCTTTCACGTAAACTTTACTTTATAATTTATAAAGGCTTTAATTTATAAAGAAGCTTTAAGAAGATAGCGGGTGCCCGCGTCTTCGTCTGCGCTACTCGAAATATATAATATGTAAGCTTTTCTTAACAAAATATCTGTGTCTCAATATTATTATCTCTATGTGGCATGTATCCATGAATTTTACAACAAAAACGGTAACGGTGCCTTGTATAATTTGTATTGTATCGTTTTCATATCACATTGACGTTCCTTTAAAACAGAATAATGATTAAACTCACGCTATCGCCAACACGGATATTTTAATCAGTGAGGAAAATGGTGATCGATAAATATAGTGTATATATCTATACTTCTAACTAACTATCTAATTCTATCTCTCTTAGCTACTTTTCGACATTGTCGACAGCTTTGTGTATTTACATGCAAACATAGAACCTTAGTTCTATGTTTATAAATACACACACGTTACAGAATAGAAAATCTTGCTTGGGGCGACGGTTATTTTTTTAATTAAAATATTATCGTATTAAGCATTTTGTCTATTAAAAGTTAAACATTAGTAACTCAAACAGAATTAAAATTATTTAAGAGTAATGTAACACACGTCTTCGGCATAACAGACTAAATTGTGAGCCGGAAACGTTAATTAATTACCTCCATTCATTTCCACAAATTGTGGTCGGATTATAATTTACAAAACAATTTATAAAGGAAAACAATGAAACCAATTTAATATTTATCGCAATGGTGTGGGGCCCGCTTGTAGATATGTAGATCTCCTTTACTAAGTCTACTTACTTAAAACCACTATTGGATTCTCTGTTATTACCTTACTTGGCGTGGTTCGTCATGGCGAGGTGGCCTAACCCTATTCTGAATAGGGAATGTTTTGCCTAAGCGTGATGGTAGAGAGCGTTGCGTCTCTATTTTACCCAACCATGGCTTACAAGGATACATTTAAAAAAAAAAGGTCGCCTTTCAACACGTCACATTGTCAACCATGACCTTGTTGCCGGCCTAAATCTTCTGAACCGCCTCTAGCCATGAAGGCCACGCTGCGATCTACGAGTGTTTAGGGTGTATTCCCTCGCGTCGCTCTTACGAAATATAATTAAATATTCTGTGAACATTTTAAGCGTCTATCTGTTACAGTAATCAATATCGAGCAAAATAGAGATAAAAATTTACTTTTAGTATTTGTTGTTATAACGGCTGCAGAAATACATCATCTATTGATATCAATTGTCTAATTATCACTGTTAATGAGATATAGCCTGGCCAGACAGAAAGACTGACGGGCGGACGAACTCTTAGTAATCGGGTCCATTTTACCCTTTGAGTACAGAACCGTAAAAACATGAAAGACTGCCGAACAAAGTTAAAGGACAAAGACTACTGTTCTTTATTTTAAATCTAACGTCGTCATGTATTCGACAAGACAAACGGCTCTTGTTCAAAACTGGCCAGATCGTTTGTTATAAAATTTGCAGTGCGAGCATGGAATACTCAATAAACAAAATTTCGCAACAAAGATAGACATGCTCTATAAAAAGTCGTTTAATTTTACAGATATTCTTAGGGAATAGTAAGGATGGACACTTTTGTCCATGTTATATATTTAGTCTAATGGAAGCATATTCTTAAATAAGAAATAAAACATGGACAGCAACTATCATCTGCATCAAATGTCTGTACGTCTACTTTTCAGTAAATATTTCATATTAATATTATATTATATATTGACAAAGGAGACGACTATTAACAAGATGTTAATTGTTGATAAGTGGTTACAGTCGCCTGGCGGCACATACGTACATAGTAATGTACGTAATCGAAGTTCGTCCCCCTTTGTTGTAAAAGACGTGTCGTGTGTGTGCCAGTATTTGAAAGAACAACGCGCCGCTGTTGACGCGCCGTGTTCAGAACAAGTGACGGGATCTCGGGAGGTTGTCATAATAAGTTGCATTTGTTCGCTCTAATTCAATACAGAAAATAATCGACATATTTGTTTATATTATTCCTTCGAAATGTGAAATCGGTGCAGTACGTACATTTGGCTCCTGTGAGCAGCCAATTAACTGCGAAATATAGTCTCTTAAAATCGAAATACAGCTTTGCCGACACTGCTGTTTTTTGGCAGGAATAGGCGAGATGGAGGCACACAATCAAACGACCCTGGAATAGAACATCCCTCTGATATATATATATATATATTTTTTTTTTAAATTTGATGATGATGATGATGATGATGATATATATATATATATTTTTTTTTTTATTTTTTTTTTAAATTTAATGCTATTCGCAATGTTTTGTGATTCTTCATTCTGACATTCCTATTAGTAATATTTATTAACCGACCGATGGTATAATTTGTTGTAAATTTCGGGAAAAAAATTACCGAACCTGCGAATTAGTATTCGTTGTTTAGCTGACAAGAAGCTCAGGTTACGACCGATACTCTTGACTTAAGGAGTACTCTTGAAGTTTGGGAAGTATATTTGCACCGTAGCAAGTAGAAAACTGTAACCGTAGCAAATAGAGGCGTGAGTATATGTACGTATGTTTAGCTCACTTCGGATAACGAGTACATCTTTGCTCACTACTAGATAAATACGAAAATATACTTAGTATTGTCAGAATAACTAACAAGGAATTGCTTATGTTAGCTTGTACGCTATGAAGATAGTTGCGAGGATTGTCCCAGCTAAATACCTAAATTACATTGTTAGAGGTTTGATCGGATCTTCCTGAAATTATACTCTTCCTTAAAACCCGTTTCTGAAACCCATAACTAAATCTTACCGGATATATATCGATAGAAATAGTAGACGGGGTGGTAAAGGTGAGTGCTGATATTTCCGATATAATGGTGATATATTAGGGGCCCCCAAAGTTACACTCGGGTCACAAGTCACAGGCACTGCTTCTGTCTCCCTTCTCCGCAACACTGTAGATAGATCTAGCACGCGTAAAGTGAATCTACGATGTGCTGAGATTTTTCTAAGAAATTAACGCAAGTTTGCTAAATCGATAGGAATTCATTTCATTTTAAGTGTATGCGCGCCGCGTGCCGGGCTCTTGCTTACGGTTCAGCGACTCGATCACATTATTAGAATTCCATTATGCACAAAGAAACAGTAATAAAAATGAATTTATTTTTCCTTGCATTTCCACATTTTATTTTATGACGACGAATAACGGTGTTGACCTGAATGCATAGTTTCCGGGGCACCGACACTTATAGTGAAGGATATATAAGGATAGTAAATGTAGATTTTTTTTCCCATATAAAATTCTAAACTTATCTATAAATAAGAAACACCAGTAATAAAAAAAAATATAAAAAGAAAATAATACCGACTTCAAAATTGTACGAAACTTATTTACCTATAATTCGAAAGAATATAAAAGAACTAAAAAGTAAAAAATAAATACGATAACTTCTGTCTTAAATTAACTTCTGTCTTAAATACATTCGTACACTTTTGGAAGTACATGGCACAGTTTATATGGCAGTTTGGTGAGCGGCGATCGACACCAAATTTTAGAATATACATTCTATATTTTTATTTATTTATTTCATTTTATTTTATTTTATATTAGTATTGTCAGCTTTTACCTGTCTAGGGCATCTCCTTTGGTTTTCCGTTTGGTCCCCGTCGCTCCCTGCCGGATCTGCGTGAACCCCATCAAGCTGCTTGCCCTTATCTTTTGCCATTCCCACAGATTTAAGGACTGTACTATGTATAGAGATGGTGGCAAGCGAGCGACGAACCAAACCGTTAATGGAACCGTGACGAAACAGGTCGATATTGGATTTAGTACTTGATTGCTGCCTTAATGTGAGTGTGTCCTAAATGTGTCATTCTATCAGTAGAGGCTGGAGAGCTATTAAAAGCTACCGAGGCTAATATCGGCTTCTGTATCCAGTATATTTTAATATTAACAAGGTCAGACCAAAATATCCTCCAGTAGTCGAGCTAGCTATCTTAAGATATCATGCAATTTCCACGGTATTATTAATTTATTATAATGTAAGATTCTGATGGTACTTTGTATATTTTCTACCTAAGTTCTTAGAAGCTTTGACAAATTAGATCGCATGTTTTCTACTTAGTGCAAGTAATTTTTTTGTACCGGATCATGCATAAATTCTTATCATTCTCTATTTTGCATGTTTAATGAATTTCAATAGACAGGATACAATTCTGGAATTTAAGCAGTCGTAATCATTTTTGTGTTTTGGATACGGTTAGAGAAGCTTTTTCAATTATTGGTATAGGCTGTGGTTACACAAACACAAAAATGTGGGCAATTACACAAACAGTTATACTTACATCTATTGTATCCTACTATTATTTGTTTGCATTTATAAATGTAAAGTTGTTACAAGTTATATTCCCAATTTGCAATTGTCTTTTGACTTTTAGTTAATTCTCTTTACGATAGCAGTATCGTAAAGAGGATTAACTGACTGCAATTGATCGTCAATATATATTTTATATACAGCTGAATACAAGATAATCTATACTAATATTATAAAGAGGAAAGATTTGTTTGTTTGTTTGTTTGTAATGAATAGGCTCCGAAACTACTGGACCAATTTCAAAAATTCTTTCACCTTTGGAAAGCCACATTATCCCCAAGTAACATAGACTACTTTTTATCCCGGAAAAATCGACAGATCCCACGGGATGCGCATTAAAGGCTACTGCACAGATTTTCATCCGGTTTTCATCAATAGATAGAGTGATTCTTGAGCAAGGTTTTGCGGTATTTTTTATCTGGGAAAAACGGATAGTCCCACGGGAAGCGCGATAAAACCTTCGCGCCATAAACCGACTTCCGCGCATATGTAGTCGTGGGCAAAAGCTATGACCCTTAACCCTCTATAGACCCAATCCCGAAATCCACGCAGGCGAAGCCGCGGGCAGAAAGCTAGTAATACATATAAATGTTTTACGATATTACTTTTCATTTGAATAATGGTTTTAACGATATTCGTTGTATATGATTGTTGTCACTATGTAGTACATGATGTTATATTTTTTGTACATTAATAGTTATTATTATAAATAACTTCCAGAACGGTAAATTAGAAACTTAATCTTACAGAATGTGAAAAATAATAGAAAAAAGATAACATGCTTAAATAAACGGTTACGTTTTGTAAACAACCAGTACCTACGTTCAATTCTAAAATTGAAAGAGTACCCCTGAGCTTAGATTAAAGTTAAATCTGATGATCGAATGAGAAACATTTAACTTAAAATCCCAAGGCAGCACTTTCGGTGGACTTAACTAACTCGGTTCTTATCTTTATATCCTTCTAAATTGAGGCGACGTCTGTACTTACAGTGGATGACTTGAACGAACTACGATTGGACTGACAGTATTTACAAACAACTCTGAAATAAATCTTGATAGGGCACTAGTTGAACGAATCAAAGTATTTTTGGCTTAGCTGCTTGTTTATTTCAGTCGACGTTGCATTACATATGCCCCAAATAAAATTAAACACGTTTTGCGCAAGCGAGTTGAACGAACTTTATGCGACTTGTGCGACGCAACTAGAAACGTGGATTCAGGTATTTTCAAGAAAACGTTTTAGGTTTGCGTTATGAAGTTTTTCAATATCACCTAGATGTAATGCTAGCAGATTCAACGCCGGCTCACTTTAACATTGTTTCAATATTGTAACTAATTAAAATGGTATTATAATATTGTACTTAACACTGCGAATTAATACTTAAGTATCGTTCACTGTTGATGTGTTGTCAACTGTTGTCTTTGATTTGTTAATTTTTAACATATTCAAAAAAATATTGAATGCAATTTCATTCAATTCAGTCATTTATTTTATTTTGACGCATGATCAGTTAATTTTAGTTAGCTCTTTGATTTGTTAATTTTTAACATATTCAAAAAAATATTGAATGCAATTTCATTCAATTCAGTCATTTATTTTATTTTGACGCATGATCAGTTAATTTTAGTTAGCTGCTTAATTCGAATTTCGCGATAAATAAGTTGAATAACTAATTAATTGCTTTTAAATTTCATTTTAATAAGTTCAAATTATGATTGAATATTTGCCACTTACCATTCATTGCCACTTTACCATTAGACATTGTAAATACAAATCAGTTTTATAAATTTTCATGTTACACGTTACTCTAATACTTAATTTAAGCATAAAAATGTAACGTATGTATAATATGTAACATTTGTCAATTAGATATATACATATATTAAAAATATGTAAAGTATTTTATTTACTTAATCAAGCTTATAATTAGGTTTTTCGTTTTTTATAATTACATTCTTTATAATACTTTATATATTCTTATTAATAAAACAAAATGAAAAGAGCTTTTTTTCTGAACTCGCCAGCTGAACAGGAGAACAAATCATTTGCTATGGTAACATCGCCGAACGAGTGCAAAATTCGTGTCAAAGGTGAATTAACAAACATCTCTCCTGGCACGGGACACCGCCAGTAAACGCTACCGCTACTGCCGCGCCGCCACATGTATTAGTTGGCACGTATAAACTTTACCGCTCCAATGCTCCGAATTGCATTTAATACCTACGTAGCAGTTCCATAACTACGCAATATATTAGAGCCAGGCCTGTTTTTGTTTCTAATTTATTTTATTCGACTACATAAAACGAACAAGTTTGGATACAATACTAGAATTATACCGTTTTTTATTTGTATGTATTCAATAATTCGCTTTAGGACGCCATAACTTAGCATTACATTCCAGTGTGTTTCAAATGGATATTCATTTTAAATTCGGTAAACCAACCTATTATTTTAAATACCGAACCTAAAGTGCTATGTTTTTCTGCATATATTAGTTATGTGCTCACTGAATTTCAATTCAACCTTTAGCCATACGGGAAAATATTAGTTTTGCTGATTCTGTTGGCCGTTGGCCTTTGAGTTCTCGATTACGTAACCTTAGTGGAGTGGAATTCGTGATAAAAGATAGAGTGAAGAATAAATATATCAGGTGAAGTTTGAAAGTAGTTCTTATTATTGTAAAATTGAGAGAAAAGAGACTTTCCTGGTATGGTCACCTATTATTATTATAGATATTAAGAAGAGAGAATGATCATGTTACTAGGAAAGTTATGTACATGAAAGTTGATGGGCGTGTAGCAAGAGGAAGACCGAAGAAAAGATGGATGGACTGTATGAATGATAGGTTGAAAAAGAAAGTGATAGAGGAGAGTTGAAGAGGAAGACATGATGCGGAGATCCCAAATAAAATTGAGGACAGGGCAAGAGAAAGAAGGAGACTAGAGTTGTGTCTTTGATCTACCAAAACGAATTAACGAAACATATATTTATTCTATTTACTCCATTTTACTACTTTATTTATATCCTCTTCTCTATTTTTAATAGTTAAGAGTAATTTGAAGTTATCTGCCAACAGTCAGCGTTGCACTCGCTTAACAACTTCAGACAGCACATTTATCTTGATGATGTAGTAGCTGCCTTGAACCACTCCAGGAACGTTGAAATAGGTTTCAAATCTACATCTAGCATATTGTATGAATTGTATGCGGTCCCTTACGTAACACACAATAATTTCAAGCAATAAACAGCTATTCAGTGCACTCTACGCTCGGAAACTTTCCAAGCAGTATATAGTTCTCGAACATATAAAAAAAAAATTGTAGTCGAAGTAAGCGGTATCAACTTGTATTCCTTGTCCATGCGGGGTATCATATGTTTCACCGTACTGACTAGGTTGCTGGTGGTTGCTGCGTCCAGGTATGAATCCATGCTGACAATTAAGCTGATATCTGCGATAAAACCTTCGACGTACTGATCTTTCGAATAATTTAGTAGGTGCCGATAAAATTACATAAAATTTCAATTTTATTTGTTTGATAGATATTTTGTATGGATATAGAGAAGGAGGTAAATGTAAATCACAATTGAATTGATCATGTTATATTTATTTGTACGCATAAATACAATTATGATTATTATATATTTTTTTTTGGACGGACGGACGGACGGACCTATGCTTAAGTCTCAGATGGCTATGTTCAGCTTAGCAATGAGTGTGTTTGTGGAAGGCGTCGAACCTCAGAAGGTTCGACGCCTAGCTAGGGCCGAAGCAAAGTCGATGCAACTTGAGCGCGCCGTCTAATGGCTCGAATACTCAAGTTCGCCGTGTAGTGGTGGGTTAGAATCTACCCGGTACGTGACGGTACCGGGTATATGTTTGACGAAAGTGTGGCCCGGGTCAGGCGTTCGCCGACGAGCGCGGTGAGTGAGCGAGAGACGTCGGTATGTGACATGAGGGACGACCCGGTTGGTGGCCGGCGGAAGGGATTCGTTTGCGCGTGTGATGGGGTCGGGCGGGTCGGATAAGATATTTTTAGGGTGGCGGGCTCTAGCCGAGATCTATCTCTCTATCGGGGTGTAATCTCTATCTATCGGGGTGTAATCTACCATTTTTCGGATAAGAGCATTGGGTTGGGTCAGAACGTTAGCGAAGTAGCGGGAGACTAAATCTTTAATGTGGGATTCGATCGACGGAAGGTCTAGCTAGATGTAAGTCTAGACGTAATGTAAGTTTATGCTGCGTGAGTACCACGGGGTACCCAGGGCACGATGACGTACGTATGAATTTATTTTGGATTACCTGTAGTTTGTGCAACGCGTAGGTGGTATACCAGCTTTGTATAATGTCAACTTATTTCTAAGTGACATTTTACTTCGCTTCCTAATGAGGTGGAATAGTCTGCCTAAGATAAGGGTTGCGCAATTGCGAACTATGTCGATGCGAGGTTATTATTACAATGTACACAGTTTTTTCAAATATGAATGTGCGTTGAGCAATTGTTTTACAACTTGTAACATGTGTGATATTTAACTTTTTACAATTTATGTTATTCTGTTGAGAATAGGACGATGATAGGAAAAGTAGGAAATGAAAAGGGGTGTTTCAAGTGTAATGTGTCTTGAAAAAGTTAAATCGATGGTGGTGCCTCTTAGTGTTGTTGACTTATTAACGTCTAATGCACAGTCTTTCATGAATTTGATAAATGTTTCGTCATTTTTCACGTTTGTGTTGAAGTCGCCGCAAAGAAGAATTGGATCATCGGTATCAACTTCCATGTTTGGATGTACATACTGGCTGTTGTAAACATACGGAAATAGTGCTTCATGCAGAAGAACACCGATGTTAGTAGAGAGATTTATAGTAGATTGTGCCTCTTTGACGCTTGTTCCGCGCTCTCGTTTGCTCTTCCAGCCTCAGAGCGAGGTAACGACGCACGAGTCTTTTTTTTTTCGTGCGTGCAGCCGGCTCCATCGAATTTTATGATGTTGTCACGTCAATATGTACTACTTATATGTATAATGTTCGAACATATTTTAAAACAATTTTTAGAGAAAATTACCGAGGTTAAACATAGAAGTAGCATCTGGACACGTAGAGCGATTTGGGCTTAGACACACAACCAGTATACACAAGTACCAACCGCACCTTCCGCAGTTTGAGTCTCAGAAGACGGTCGCGCGCTACATTTGCGCCTTTCGATATTTAGTTGTGCACTTACAGTTAGATAAAGGACTTCCATCTTTAGTGAAGTTTAATTTCCCTTTGTTTTTGACCTGACTTAACCTTAAAAAGATTGGATCTTTCTGCAAATTGAATTGAACCCTGTTTTTATGTTTCTCATACGCAAATAAGTTTCTTGTCTTCTAACGTTTTACTATACTTGTATTTTAGAACTGCTTGAAACTATAACTTTTAAATTAATTAAATGTAACTTTCTGTATATCTGTACCTACGTATTCTTGACTTTCTATTGTAATGACAAAAGATTAATAATTTCTTGGTGTCTTCTGTTCAACTTTTACCAGTTGGTAACATTTTCTGAACCGCATATCCTTTTCACATAAGTTTTATTTCTCTTGTCCTGTCTGTTATTTATTATTACTTATGTGCAGATTTTATTACTTTTATTTGCCGATGTTATTATATTATTATAATATTTTGATACAGTATTGCTGCGTATTCTGATAAATATTTAATCTGTAGTATAAATTCGTAGTATACATGTAATATAGTCTCGAAATATAAATTACGACTACTTAAATGATTTATATAATATGTGCGATTTATTTAAGCAATGCACTGCAGCAGAGATATGATTTATAGGTTCGCCGAGTGCGCTGACTTTGTTGGCACAGGCCCAAAAGTATTAGCCTGCATGAAATATATACATAATAAATGAAATTTATCTTCTACACAAATGCTCGATGGTAACGAAGTGCATGTAAAGTGTTACATGTACAATGGCTATCACACACCACAAATTTTTATAACAATTGAAGGCGAAATCAATACTTATGGAAATATTTGTTTACTTATTAAAACTCATATTTGTTGATTTTTCCTATAGTAATTTCCAAGTTTTATTTTTAAATGTAATTTCCTGTCTTAATAACGTACATCTTTCACGGCTCCGTATGATATAGAGCTTTGATTTTCTATACACTTTTATTAACATTATCTCTATGTATCAGATCGAATAGTTAAAGAATTTGCTCAATTATATACATATATAAGCAGAATCTTGTGAAAGTTGAGTACTCAAACGGATTAGGCGGTGCAAAAAGTATAGCTATTTATAGTTCTGTAGTTTGTAAATTAGTAGATTATTAAGTTAGTATATGTATAGAAAAGCAAATACAATATGTTGATGATTTTAAAACATGTAAAGCTTGTTTATTTATAATATTATATCACGTGGGTCGTGATATCTATAAATGAAAAAGCGTTACTTAATACGCAATGAAAAAGCGTATGCCGTAATAAAAATAGTAACACGTACGGCTGTGTTCATTAATAGCCCACACTTACTAACATTCATTCATATCCTAAGTTTAGGTCGCGGCACGTCACTGACGCTTAACTACACGTGATCGCAAAATCCATTTTGAATGAAATATTTCCAGGGGGTTCAGTTCAGTGGGGTGGACGGCGTAAACTGGGGTGGGCGCTGTTGTCAATAAACGTTGCACCAAGGTGTACTAGTCACAGCGGAGGTCAATGTCAAAGATTAAAAGCTAAGTGCATACACATTTTGGTGGTGGCAGTAAAATTTCTTATTATTAGTCTTAATATAGCTGTCGGTAATTTATTTTTGTTTAATGGCGTTGTCTCCACAAATACTCAATTTAATGACAATTAAGGCAATTGTTTAAAATAACTAATTCTCTAACATTTGATTCCAAAGATGTAAACTATAATTATATAACAATATTATTTTTGAAAGTATTTATGATATAATAAGGATGTGGATTTATATTACCGATATAAGGGTGGCATTCTTAGCGTTTATGGAAAGATGAGGGAGACAACACGACATAGTCATCTTATATTTCATTAACTAATAGTGCAATCGTGTACTATACACAGATTTTATTTGTACTAACGATAATTCTGTTATTGTTATTATTGTATAGATGAGTATTCTATAATACTGCTCACCAGACACTAAAGTGCACTATCCGCAAAATAATGATTGCGAGCAAACGCCATTTTAAGTTAAGAATCTGATATAAAAAATAGGTATCAAAAAAAACATAATCCAGAAATATTCTATAGGCATAGATTCACAGTCTTAACAATTAAAAAAAATATGACGAACGTTTATTCTTCCATAATTAATAACAATAATTCAACTTAATGAGGTAAAAATCACATAGGTATCAAAAATAAAAAACTTCTTCTAATCAAATAAAAATGTGTCAGTTTACTTAATAATAACTTGAGATCAACATTAACTTAAATGAAATACAAAACATCACACACTTACATTAAGTCTACATAGGTAAGTCTTAAATAATTCTAAGAATAACTTGTTACTTTTAACAGTTTAATCCGCTTAAAATAACATTGGTTGAGTTTAGCTTTTGAAGCCTCTTAATATTCTTGCTACTAGGTTTAAAATAATAAAAAAGTATGTATCAAAATCTAATGCACAGCCAGTCTCATCATTTATGTATCATTATAAATCAGATATTTCGAACAAATCGAAAGTGTCCTCAAAAAAGGCCAGGTCAGAAGTACCCGCAATCGTCGAGCATGTATGAGGAATGTTATGAAAGTAGATGAAGCGAAAGAGATATGTAAGGACCGTAGCAAGTGGAAGGACGTAATCTCTGCCTACCCCCGTGGGAAAAAGGCGTGAGTGTATGTATGTATGTATTGAAGTACAATCTAACTAAAGTTACATACATAGGTACATACAATTTTCAAAACAGACCAGATAATAAATATTAATATATTATTCCCGCGCCTAAACCCGTTTAAGTGTGTTTCATTTAATGTTAAAAGTGCGCGAATGTTTAAAGTGAGTAAAATTTAAAGTTATTAAAAATATTAAGTAATCTTCTTGTACATAATAATAAGTCTTAAGTTACATGTAAGGCACATTATTTCTTAGAATAAATCCGTCAAATCCTTTGAACATAAACAAACATAAACCACTAAAATCACAGACTCTTAGTAAAAAAATATAACATTAAACATTTGTAATTAAATATAACAGATGAATAGAACTGAGAGTACTATTTTTAAATAGTACTCTCAGTTCTATTCATCAATATCAAAAAATGATTCTTCTGGTTCTTGTAGTGAAGAAGAAACAGAAAAGTTTTTCCAGAAGATCAATCTACTTGGCGGAATAAGTGGCCCTAGTACCTTTAAAATATTTTGTTTCCTTTCAACATCAACACCTTTAGGAACAGTTTTTGAAGTAAAGTTAGGCAAGGTCAGGATTTGAGACAAGACAGTCCTTTCAATTCTATCTCATCAAAATTCTTTTTGTAGAAAAAACTGTAACTCTTTACCATAAAATGTACAATGTCTTTGATGTATACCCGGTTTCCATCCCTATCCTTGTTTTTTTCTGTGCAATATGAGATTTATAATTAATAAAATCTTTTATTTCCATACTTTTGACTTCAACTTTCCCCGATTTCAATGAATTTTCAACAGCTTCTAAAAAATCTTGATTATCATAAAGCTTACTCTTTTTTCCATCGTCTGCTCTACAAAATGATGGAAGGAATCAGCGGACATAAAAGTATGGCCAGGGGCACGATTCTCATGCAATAGAAAAAAGTTCACATTCGTAAAAAAGTTCGAAGTTCGAATTTTTTTCGAATGTAACACAGCTAGTCTATTCTCAGAAGTTCACAATCGAACTAGTTCGCATGAACGTCATTCGAACAAAACGAGTGATACGGACCAGTAGAAGTGGACATTCGAATACGAATTTAAATCAAAGTTTGATTGGATATACTTTTTGTTTGTATTGATTTGACTTTACATAGGAAATGGACGAATTTATTGTAGATTTTATTAGTTCAAGAGTTAGAGGCAGCGAGTTTATTAAACATTTTCGATTAAATAAGAACCTTACATTAGAACTCATCCAAATGTTTCAGCCAGTGATTCAACAGCGATCACGCATTGACTTATTAAAAACAAAGGTAGGCAAAATAAAAAAAAATATATATATATATATATATATTATATTATATATATATATATATAATATATATATATATATATATATATATATATATATATATATTATATATATATATGTAGAAAATATCGGAAATAAATATTTTTAATTCTCGTTTGAAAGTTGTTTACTAAAAAACTTAAGAGTTTTAAAATTCAAGTGTCATATTAATAAAATAATATATTTTTAAAAGTAATATTTACGTATAAAATCTATTAGTAGATGAAGCAGTAACAGCGTTTTTATAAACGCTTAATAATTACGTAATTTATTATTTAATTTATACCCGACGTACTATTTCGAATAGTAATCGTTCTATGGGTGCTCAGAATACGAGATAAATGAAACATTCGAACTTTTCAGTAGAGCGGAGAAATTCGTATACGAATTTTAATATGGAAAAAATTCGATTGCATGAGAATCGTGCCCCTGGTTCGAAAAACTTGAGTTCAATGGTTGTGGCAGAAATCTCTAAACTGTTAACTATACATACCAAGAAAAAAAAAAACACCAGTTTTTATTTTGTGCCGAGCAATTATCAAGCCATAAAATGATATGCTCTACATCACGATTATGTAGTAAGAACGCTCTAAATGTACTGGTGATATCCTCTTGCTACCTACCTGACACCCCTTCATGCCAAACTGCTGCAAACACATGACCTTTCTTGAAGTTTCCTAGGGGTACAAAGATTTTCATTGTACGCCACAAGTCTGGGGCAGAACAAAGCTGACTTAAAAGTGTCAATGCGAGGTAACATTACAACTTTTTGTAGGTCAACAGAAACAATTACAGTATTAGGCTGACTATTCGCCTCTGAATCTGCCTCGTACATTTATCGGGCCTGTGTATACTTCATTTTGTGCTGAGCGTAGGTATTACATATTTCGCAATTAGTACTTGGTTCTTTTACATGATCAAGGCTATGGAGATTGAAGGTTTCACATGTCTCGCATTGTTCGTGGCCGAGTTTAGCAAAAGAAATATTCAATTTGTTTGTCAAGTGATCTCTGTAGGTTTCCAGACTGCATTTGAATTCGGGGTACTTCTCTCTGAAATTTTCATACATGTCTGTTATTGTAAGGTCGCTTGGAAAGTATCTCTTGTTGGGAGCATACAATTGTCTATAATGATGTACACATGGATTAAATGATTCCATATGAGCTGTGATCAAAGTCCGATCTATAGCATGAGCATTTTTTAAATTACGACCATCTCTATTATCCTTTTGTTCTAAAAGTGACTTTTTCAGTACACTATGTACACGTCATATACCAGAGTACCTAAGAAAAATACTTTGCATACTTCATAGGAATTTTGTTCTGTATCTCTCTTTCATAAACGGTACTTGTAAGTTACATTTCGTGGTCGTTTCAAATTCTTTTTACTTTTTTTGCACACTTCCTCCGTCACAAAACTTTTGATAAACATGCCTTGATGTTCCTAATCCAAAGACCAATAATATTTGTGAATATTACTTCTCACTGATCATCATTCATACACAGTTGAGCAGTATCCTTTCGGACGCTCTGTTTCACGCTTCATAAAATATTTTAAAACAACCAACTAAAATGCAGTAATTGCTACTGTTACTACATGAAGCTAGTTTACGAATAAACATTTATCTATTCAAAACCGATTAAAATGCAGTAAGAACACTTGATACTGCGTTATAATTGGTTTGACCTACTATCATTTGTCAAACTTGATCCCAATTAAAACGCAGTATATAAAACTTTACTGCACTTTATCTGGGAATAACCATATGTGTGTCACTATGTTATCCAAATTTACCGCCGTGCCGTATTTTACTGCATTTTAGTCAGTTTATAATAATTAAGGAGTGTTAAGTATTCACAACTAAAATTCGGTTAGTTTGATTTTACTGCATTTTAGTTGGGAATTCATGACAATCAAACGTTATTTTCTAATTGTAATAAAAATAATTTGTATGGAGGTAAATTTTACTGCATATTAGTTAGTTTTTTTTTTACAAAAATATAAAACTATCTAAAGGGCCGTAAAATTAGATTACTTATGCGTTTTATATAGGAAACCTTAAATTTTCGTCTGCTTTATAATATATACTGCATTTTAGTTGGGAAACCACGCTTAATTGTTAATATTATTGGTTTTGCAGTAAAAGTAAAACTGTTAATTAAAAACCACCTAATTGTCCGAGGAAAAAAGAAATTAGTTCAGCAGATACCTTATGAAACCCGCTTTCAGAATCACAAATAAAACGAAAAATCATCCAAGGGCTACTACTCCACTTTAGTGTCTGGTGGGCAGAATAACCATTGAGTGTCGAATGTTGATATTGCTGCCAATGTGACAAAAAATCGGATAGGAAAAATCTAGGAATGATACTGCATGTTTGAATGGAACGCAATCTATAAATAAGTATCTTTTACTACGGCCTGGCTGTGGCCTTAACCAAGCCCGTCCTTGACTCCCTGCCCTCAGACGCTGCGGAAGGGCGGGGGGTGATAGTGACACCGCGCCCTATCGTTTTCGTAGAATTGATTTTTTGGCACCAACGAAAGTGCGGCGAGCTAGTTATTATATTTTTGTGTCTCGCTGAGTAAAATAAAATAATTAATGGACATAATTGTTCAAAGGTTGTATTTCATTTTTGATTGCGTTCATTACACATATTGATATGTTTTGAACTGTGAAAATAACGATGTATTTTGGTACTATGGTAACGTAATTTAACTTCGATTAATGGAGAAAGCAAATTATGAATATTATATAACACTTCATTTTTAAGAATTCTGCTGTTTTCTTACTATAAGGCCATTTTATTTTCTGTTATATTATACCTAAACCTTATTATATTTAAAAATGGATATACAAATATGTTCGTATTTAATATTAACCTTGAGCCGGTCTAGGAAAGTTGATAAATTGAGGTTAAATTGAACTCTTGCCAATAAACAAGGTAGAATTTAAAGATAGATTTACTCATTTAATATGTTTTACTCATTTAGTGTACAGTCACTAATACTTCAAGCTTTATATTTGATTACGCAAACTACTACTAAACTACAAGTTACATAAGATCAGTCTCAAGGTCAACATGTAAAGTCTGATTAGTGGTTGTGTGTACTAATAAGAGAAGTTATGACATTACTTAAGTTTGAACATATTTTGATAGTATTGTATTCTCAAACAATACTTCTTTATTTCTTTTTTACATTGTGTGAAGAGTGAGAGATCGAATACAGCAACTGTTCGCCGTCGCTGCTGCGAGTCACCGTGGAATGGGATTATTTTCCAGTTCCGCGAAAATAAATAGAGCTGTGCAACAGCAATGTAAGCATTTTGCAGCCGGACTATGAAATGCTTTCAATTTATGCTCACATTTTTAAAGTAGCTTACGAAAAGTGTGACTGCGGCTTTATAAGGCGGAGTCTTATGAATGCCGAGGAGGTTTATTTATAGAGCCAAAGTTCATCAGAATTTTATTTGATAAATAAAACTGTTACGTACGGTGTTTGGGGATTGAAGGCATTACTTATGAGGGATTCTTTTTTGTTTTTTTTTTTGAGAGGGGGCACTGAAGCTGTACTATAATTTGGAGTTAAGCTTTCCGCGCAAGGTCGATGCCCGCATCGATCGGCCTCGTGACCACCCTCGCGCCTGTGCGGCACCGCACATGCCGCACAAGAGGCCTAACCTAACCTATCTGTATATAGAAAAATATAAGCCGTCGTTCAGTTTCAAAGAGGGCGTCTATGGACGCAGACGACGCCCTTCAATCGTGGTAGCGACTGCTAACTCGAGTGAGCTTTTGTTCCCGTGAATCATGCGCCAAAAACTGTGATAGCAAACACCAAACTATAGTTGTAGGTACTTTTAGACAGAGAGCTCAGAAGGTTGTACCCTGCGTATGGGTGTGGTTCTAGTATGTTTACCGGCATAGCCGTAGCCCACGTGGCTGCACTCTATCTAGACGTAGATATGCGGCGCATTCGCTAGGGTTGAACGTGTTATGATACACCGTAAATACGAAAACAAAAATTGAAAATTCACTCAATATTGAAAGGTTGATTTTGCTTACTATGCAGACGATAGGAAACCTAAATGTCTCATGATTTGATATGTAAATGGATTAGAATTACTAAATAAATAACAGTTTTGAAATATACACTAACTCACTTATTAAAATATTTAAAATGAAACGAAACGAAACAAAACTGTTCAATAAAAATATTTTAATATTTAAACGCTTATTTACCCGTACCAACATAATATGTTGCTATACGGGTATAAATAAGTGTAAAAAAGGTGAAATGAAATAAAAAGGGATTAAAATGCTGATCATTTTCATTAAGTCATCCTTGGACCTTTTTATTATTCATAATCTTCCTTTTCATTATTTGTGAATGTATAAAGAGACTTCAATTCTGGTAACAAAACACAATCAAAGGGAAGATTCGTTTTGTTTCCTATTTTTGATCGTTATTTTACGGCAAATAGAACAATTTTAATTACATCTGAAGGGTAATATTATTGGAGCGATTCTGGGAAATTTATACATTAATTTTCTGTAGATTCTCTGTGTAGGCGGGCAAATAAAATGCGTGGTAGAAATATATTTTCCTGTTATTGGTGTGATGCACAACGAAAGGAACATTTATTTACATACTGTAAAATGGAATCCCGAAATAATGACTGAATGAATGATGAAAGGGTAAGTATTAGTTAAGCTTCATCATTACTCGAGTATCTGTATGAATTCACGGATGAAACAAAATACCAAGATAATTGGTTTCTAATTTAATTTTTATATTTTATTTATATGGGCTGTTAGTTGCAGATTGCATTTACTGCATCGCATTGACTTATTTGGTGAATGATTAACGGAACTTTCAAATAACAACCAAATGTAATATAATATTAATATGAGGAAAATTGTGAACTCCATCACAATTAGCAAATTTTTATTTGTCCATAAATGGATCTACATTAGGAGAGGGTACCAATAAATCCACTTGAGCACCATAGCACCATCAAAATATAAATGAATATTTGAAAAAATCAACATTACTATTGATCTTATTGATAAAAAAATGTATGTGTGTATATGGTTTATCTTATCCTGTTACTGTTACTCAACGGTATTTTTTTTTAATAATTGACTCGCATAACAGTTTTTGGTAAACACTGGGAAATTGGAGTAAGTGATCTTGACACGGACTAAAAGATGAGACTTGATATTATATATGATATTATACATAAGAATTCACTACTTAGCTTATTTTTTCTGCTATGACTTTCTAGGAAACTGATACAGGAGTAAAACGAAAATCCTGAATCACAATAGCGTATACAATACCATTAGCATTTTCTTTAAATCACAAACCAACTTTCTGACAAAGTATAAAAGAAGTTTCTAACATATTAGAAATTTTCATAAACTTCTGTAACATTATATTGAGATGATAAGAAGCAAATGCTTTTTATAACCATAATTCCTAACAAAGAATCTATAATCCTTAAAGCTCAAATGAGCTTTAAGGATTATAGATTCTTTGTTAGGAGGTATCACAAATATTGTGTCTGAATAAATATTCTTTTCATGAATTTTCTTAGCCACACTTATATCCTTGAAATTTTAAAAATACATAATTGTCGTTGAGACCAGAAACCATTTACCTTTATATTTTTTATTATCAAATTTCTGTTTATAAATTGACCTATTAAAAATTTTTGCGCATAATTGTTGTAACTGAATCGACAGAGATTTAATAGTTTATTTCACGTCAGGTTAATGTAAAAATTATAAAACATTTCGATTACAATTAATTTAATCAGATCCAACGATTACTTAGGAAATTTGCAATAATTTGTTAATCGAATTAAATTTTTATCATTTCAGATGTAACTTTTCCAAAATCCTGTCAGTTACATAGTTTCTTATTTTATATTATATACTAGGATATTAATAATGCGCCAGCTTACATCCAATATTCACTCGATAACAACATTGAAACAAATAGAAACCTTTCTGCGACGCAATACAGTGCAAATAACTCGCGTATACATAATTTGACCTTGCAAGGGCATTGGTTTTAGTTGCGCGTAGGGCTGCCTTTTATTGAAATTGTATTTATTAATCTCAATAATTAATTTACAGTTTATGAGGAAAGACTTCATATTTCTTAGATGAACGTTGCTGAGAATTATCTTTTGTGGTGATTACATAAAGCCGCAAAAGATTAACGGAGATATACTAAATATTCAAGATGTAATGTAACATTGCGAATTTAAGTGCCATTTTTTATAAATAAATTCAGACCTTATTTAAATTTGAAGGTGATAAATTTTTTTATTAATTTTAATTATATATATGTGAGAGTTAGATGATCTATTCTTATACCTAAAAAAATTATTTAAATTTGCGGGTTATAAGATTTTTTATTAATTTTAATTATACATATTTTTGAATTATAAAGATACCTAAAATTAGTTACTTAGGTGAGAGTTAGATGATCCTTTCTTATACCTAAACTAAAGAGTAAACACATTTGAACAAATTATTTTTCTATTTCTTTAATCCTAAAGATTTTTTTACCTAAAGAATATTTAATTTACGTTAAGTAAAGGTGTAATGATTATAATAAATAATAATAAATATTTGTTACACTCAAACCTAGCCTTAGCCTAGCCCAAACTAAGCTCTGTAAGGCTTGTGCCATGGGATCTAGGGTAACGGATAGACATACATATATTATACATATATAAATATTTTTTTATAGAAATATATAGGAACAACCATGACTAAGGTACAAATGCTCGCATTCATCACACACATCTGCTCCCACCGGGATTCGAACCCGGGACCTCAGAGATGGCGACTCCTTGAAACCGGTGTACTATCCATTCGACTATGGAGGTCGTCCTTAGAGTCCTGGAGATTATTACTTAATGAACTGAAATGAACATGACGTAAATATTAAAAGAGGTATGTTTGTTATGTTGGTGTGAGTCGTTCAAAACCTCTCCACGCTAAATACGGCGCAAACATGATGGCTTGCTAAAGTCGATTCGCTATTACCAGTTTAATTATTTCGAACGTTCCAAAGGAGAATGCGAGAATTATATAAACCTGGATCTGAATGTTATAATGATAAAATGCTTGTAAAATTTGAGCATGCAATGCTATTTCAAAATACCATATAAAACGTTAAAATATCCAATTTCAACCTTTTTAGCTTATGTCTATTATTATTATTTACTTTCTGAATGCGGCCCTTAATCCATCAGTCAATCGAGAGCCTTTTTTGATATTGATCGAGGTTCTTTGCTGTCATCCTATTCACAGAATCTTTCCGAACAAATATTATTATTGTTCGATGATATATGGTGGTTACCTTGTGAACCAAGTCCTTGCTTGGTACTTCCTGGTTTTTTCTTTTTAGCACGAGAGCTTCTTTTTCACGAGATCCACGGATCTCGTGAAAAAGAAGCTTTCGTGCTTCGTCAGGACGACTTATCGTACAAACATCAGGACGACTTATCGTACAAACATCAGGACTGTAATGTAATAATACTCTTCAAGGATTTTTTATTTCATATATTTTCCTTACATAAATTTGTAGGGCCGGGTATAACAACCTCCCGGTACCTTTTTGCCCTGTTACATATCATAAAATGCTACATTATCATAGTCATGGACTCACTGTGGGTGGTCTATGCGGTTCAGAAGGAACCCATATACATTATTGTTCTTCATACAATTAAATCTGACAACTAGGTTACAAAGAAAAATATCAAACATGAGCTATTGAACATTCATCAAATTATGGTACATTTACATTTTAAAAGAACAAGAATTTACATTATTTATATTATTATGATTAAATACAAACACCAATTACCTCAAATACATGAGATTAGCAGCTGAGCAACTAATTTCAGCATGATTTTGTATGGGTGGTTAAGCCTACCCGCTCAAAACAAATATCAATAATTATTTGTGAAAATCATTACTATTGGGAACAAATTGAAATTAAAGAGATTAAAGAGATAAATGCAACTATTACTGACCTTTTTATCGGGCTTTCAATATGTAAATATTTTAGTTTATTATTTTTTCCTAAGTGCCGGTGGCAACTAGGTTAAATTATGTGTTCCAACAGATATGGATAATTTTATGGGAAGTAAAATACTCCTGAAATTTGTGATCCTGACACCACTTTCAGTAACTTTTATACGATTTTTAGATCACGAAATATGCGTGAGATTTTTACAATAGATCGATTCCCAATTCCCAGATTTCAGATCTCCAAGTCACAGATTAGTATACCATTACAGATTGCTTACCACCGATGAGGCACAGACTATATAGACGATGTATAGTATGTGATGTTTGTTATTAAACGGGACTAGGATGGTGTGGAAACTATGTCGATCCGCCACAAATAAAGGAAAGGAAGAATTGATCTTCCTAAATTTAAGTTTAATCCTAAACGATATTTTTGTAATCGGCAGTGCAAATAATTTGTTGTTAATTAGTATCCGGTATATAATCTGTGGGCAGTTATTAATCTACGACACTGTTTTTAATCTATGAATTCCGGAGTGATGTTTCAGTATTATTAATAAAGAACCTATCTTTGTAGACGACGCTTGGCTAGATTTGGTTGCCTAATTTGCCCATAGATAATGGTGTTAGGATCATGATAAGCGGCCCACACTATAGAACTGTCAATGTCAAAGTAACAATTCGACGTAAACATAACCAATGCAAGGTACAATTGTAAATGTGAATTTAATCAATATGAATAAAAAAAGTGTCTTTAATAGTAATTAAAATCAGTGAAAAAAAAGTGTTACAGTATCCCCCCAACCACGATAGAATTCGCGTAGAGAATTCGTCTGTCGCCCTCGACAGTCTTACAACAATGTCATAAACATCATACAATTTGAAACTTGGCCAAAAGAGATGTTACTGAAAAATAATACATATTTACTATTTGAAATAATAACTAAGAACAATGTCCTACACAACACCTATACCCTAATGCATGCATGCCCTCTAAACTATTTAGCTATTCTGACAATTACTGTGTATGCAAAAAAATAAACAACAACAACAAAATAAACACAAGTCGCAAGGTGCACCTCCCTACTAAAGATAACTAAATAAAACCTATTAAGAAACCATACCATGGTCATTCATAGCAAGTAAGTTTAAGAAAACACATAAAACTAAATATGTGGCTGCATAAGCCCGCATCCTTTGGTTTATACCCATAACCAAAGAAAGTAAAAAAATAAAAAGAAAATTATGTATTTAGGGCTTTGGGAACCAGCACCCAAGAGCCTAAAAGGTAAATAAAAAAAATAAAAAACTATAACCTACGCTTTTAGGTATTGAAACCTTTTATTTGTGTTGCATGTACATGAGCCCCCCATCGACAATTTTGCGCCACCAATTTACCATACATTTCTAGATGTTTTTTTTTTTCTTTTATGAATATAGCAAAGGCTTATTTTGAGAGTTGCAAACCGCTCCGTCGAGAGTTTCAACCTTATTTCACTGTAAAGGAAAATTTGTTAAACACATAATATACTGATCAAAGACACGTTTAATTTTGTGTTTTTGATCTAAATGCATTGTCACAACAGACCAACAATACAGTTTAAGGGAAATGGTGTTACCAGAAAAGAAAATAAGTAACAAGGTCAAATTAGTGAACAACAAAATCGGAGGAGGAACATGTACATGCAACAGCAATGGCACCTAAATAGGTTATTAAATGGTGCCTATCCTACACTCGACTTCTACGAGACGCCAGGAAGAATGGCGGGGTCGGTATTCATAAACCGCCTGACCCACGGCACCTTATTTGATAATTTTATCAAAAAATTGGTATATGTGTTATTTGAAAAAAAAAATAAAGTAAATACATTTAATCGCCAGAGGTGTCTAAATTTTTGAAGTCTTTTATGTGCCATTTGCCTATATATTTTCCGTTTTCGTCTTCGAGCTCATAGACTAGACGGGAAAGTTTACGTATTATTTTGCAACGTTCATATTTAGGAGCAAGTTTTGCTGAAAAATATTTGTCAGCAGAACTCTGCTTATACGTTCGCCTCCACACATAATCACCAACGTTAAAAGATATATCCCTACGCTTGTTATTGTAGTATCTTATGTTTCTCTCGTGAGCCTTCCGCAAAGATTCCCTGACCCGAACAAAAATATCTGCCAAATGACCAAGGTTCGAAGCATATGCATCGCGAGGTATTATAATCAAATCTTGGATGTCCTCAAAATTCCTATAAATGTTGCCATCCGCAACCGCTTCCCTCCCGTGTACTAACATGAACGGAGTGTAAGATGTGGATTCGTTCACCGCGGTGTTAATGGCGAATTGGATTTTATGGATATTGACATCCCACGTCCTATGATCGTCTTCCACGAATGAGGAAACAGCTGTAATTATCGTTCGATTATATCTTTCGACGGTATTAACTTGTGGACAGTAAACGGGGCCCATGTGTACCTGCGGGATATTGTACTTTTCGTAAAGCGCCTGAACTTCGCGGCTTATAAATTGTGGACCATTGTCAGATATGACCGTTTGTGGAATCCCGTGTACAAGGAACACATGATCCTCAAGTCTTTGGGTTATTACTTTACCCGTGGCACGACGCAATGGAAACAATAAACAATATTTAGTAAAGCAACACACAACCACTAGTAAATATGTATTTTGCTGACGAGACATGGGCAGTGGACCAACTAAATCAATGCTGATGCACTGGAATGGTCGACAGCAAACTTTGGGTTCCCCCATAAAGCCTGGCGGCGCTAGTGAGCTGTGCTTATATGAGTTACAAGTATTACAATTTTTGATAAAATCCACAGTATCTTTATACATACCGGGCCAAAAATATCTTAATTTTAATCTTTTATAAGTTTTGGCAACACCTAAATGTGCCGCTACAGGTAAAGAATGGTTATTTTTAATAATATCCTCCCTATGCTCAATAGGAACAACTTCTTTCCACTGGTAGTCACCACAGAGTTTATTACTGTTTTTAGTAAATCTATAAAGCCTACCATCTATAATTTGGAAATTTGGACACGCTCTTGGTCGTTCAGTACAACGTTTTATTATGTTATTGTACCACGCATCGTCAGATGTATTAGTGTTTACGGCTGCTACTGGTACAGAACGGGACAGTGCATCCGGTACAACATTCTGCGATCCGCTACGGTGCTCAATAACAAAATTATATGCAGACAACCTACAACCCCAACGTGCTAGTCTACCTGTTGGGTTTTTTAACTTTAAGAACCATTTCAAACTTGCGTGGTCAGTTATAACACGAAACGGCCGACCACCTTCGAGGTAAGGACGGAAATGCTCAACAACATGAACTACTGCTAAAGCCTCACGTTCTGTGGCGGAATAATTACGTTCTGCTGGTGTTAATGAACGGCTACAGTAAGCGACGGGATGTTCTTCTCCGTCTATCTCTTGCGTTAGAGTGCCACCAATGCCAAAATCCGAGGCATCACAGTGAACAGCAAAGTCCTTAGAAAAATCTGGACATGCTAGAACGGGAGACGTAGATAGCGCAATTTTAAGGTCATTAAATGCTTGATCTGCTTCTGCTGTCCATTTAAAAGGGGCCGCGCCTTTCCGTGTAGATGTAAGAGCATTCAGAGCGCTTGCCGTGTTACTGAAATTTTTTATAAAACGTCTGTTTTATAGTACTAAAACCTCCAAAATATTATATGAAATTACCTACCGAGATGGATCAACATTATCTGAGCTTTAGACCAGAATAATGGGCCATCAAAAAGTCACAGAACTTCCTGTATATTCGGGCGCCAAATGTGTAAATATTTTAGTTTATTATTTTTTCCTAAGTGCCGGTGGCAACTAGGTTAAATTATGTGTTCCAACAGATATGGATAATTTTATGGGAAGTAAAATACTCCTGAAATTTGTGATCCTGACACCACTTTCAGTAACTTTTATACGATTTTTAGATCACGAAATATGCGTGAGATTTTTACAATAGATCGATTCCCAATTCCCAGATTTCAGATCTCCAAGTCACAGATTAGTATACCATTACAGATTGCTTACCACCGATGAGGCACAGACTATATAGACGATGTATAGTATGTGATGTTTGTTATTAAACGGGACTAGGATGGTGTGGAAACTATGTCGATCCGCCACAAATAAAGGAAAGGAAGAATTGATCTTCCTAAATTTAAGTTTAATCCTAAACGATATTTTTGTAATCGGCAGTGCAAATAATTTGTTGTTAATTAGTATCCGGTATATAATCTGTGGGCAGTTATTAATCTACGACACTGTTTTTAATCTATGAATTCCGGAGTGATGTTTCAGTATTATTAATAAAGAACCTATCTTTGTAGACGACGCTTGGCTAGATTTGGTTGCCTAATTTGCCCATAGATAATGGTGTTAGGATCATGATAAGCGGCCCACACTATAGAACTGTCAATGTCAAAGTAACAATTCGACGTAAACATAACCAATGCAAGGTACAATTGTAAATGTGAATTTAATCAATATGAATAAAAAAAGTGTCTTTAATAGTAATTAAAATCAGTGAAAAAAAACGATGAATACGTTGTTACTTGGCTGAATTGATTTCGGTCTACAGAATCTCACGATTCGAAGATCAGTGATGAGAAAGAGTACCACCGACACTTTTTTTTACTTGAATTTATTTAAAAGTGTTGCTACATAATTCTTCAGAATAGCTTTATTTAATTTTATAATACTTAGCCAGTACTTTTGTGTTTTTAAGTAATATACAATTTCTATAATACTACTAATAAAATATACAAATTATTTAAATAATTAAAATATAATTTGTAAAACAAATAGTTGCAATCAAATTAAACAAATATAAAAACTTATAATAAATCTAAATTAATTCTTAAAAAACAAGAAGTTGATTTTCTTCTCTTTTTTATTCCCTTTAGGCTATCCATTTAATAATATATCTTCCATCAATTCTGTTAATGAATTTTTATGTAAAATTTGCAGTAGATTAAGTCAACGTATCAGAACACACTGCAAGTTTCAAGTCTCTACGATCAATCATTCAGGATAATAAATTTTATGTATATTTATATATAGATATATATATATATATATTTACTGATAAAAAGTATTCTTAATAATTTATTGACAAAACAATTTTTTATTTTTATTTCAAGATCCAAAAAATAAATATTTATTTTGTGGCTGCGTTTCGATAATCTATGCAAAAGCAGCTGCTTTACATAGATAATTTTGTCGTATCATTTATAATGTTCATTTCATTGTTGTTTCCCGAAAATTTAAATGGCCGTAATGATTAAATGTGGTAAATAAGCTTTAGTTTTTAGCGAAAACGTACGATGTTTAAATTGAATAACGAAATGTTTTTAGGCACTCCAAAGTGTAACTAGGTCGGGCTTGGGGCGTGGCATTGTTTGTGCGGAGCGAAGGCCGCGGGAACCGCACTCGCCGCGTTGACGCCGCCGGCTGGCGAGGCCCGCTCGCTTCATTCACTCGTCGTTTAGTTGAAGTAAACAAGTAGGGACACCAATTCCAACCCCTCTCGATCTTTGACCCATTAACATGTTGTTACCTTTTGTTGTTGCGTTTTGCTGTTAAAATATTATGCATATACCTAGTTCCTCAATTATTGAGGACTCCAAATGAAGGTCTTTCACCATCAACATATAATAAGCCATACGAAATTATGTGAGAAATCTGTTAAATACCCTATGAAATTGTTGATTTTTATTAGTACTTAAAAAAATCCTAGAACACAACATATTTTCCATGCACTTAAATATTTAAAAGTCACAAATAAAATAATTTTATAAGAAATGAAATAGTTATCAGAAAGTTCCAGTCAACAAAATTCTGGCGAAATAAATAGGAGAGTATCAGAATATGCATATCACATATTAAAATGAAATCCAGAAATAAATAGTTTCAATAAATCTGAAATTGTAAAAATATAACGTTAGGTTTTATAATTATTCGATGTTTATGCTTGAGGAGGCCGACGGCGATATTTTTGCGACGTAGCCTCATTAGTACTTCATACTGCTTAAAGTAGGCTTTTTCATTGTAAAAAGATGAACAATTTTAAACATACAGAATAATTTTTCCATCTTTGATTTAATGAGTATAAAACACGTAATGTGTCTTTGTATCAGGCTCAGCTTCTTCCACAAGCGATGTGTTGGTGCGTGGCAGTATCCGAAGAAAAGTATTTAAAAATAATCCGAGATAAATGGTTATAAACAAAATCTACACTTTGATGTGGCCACACGATTCAAATACAGACATTCAAAGGCACGCAGGCACTGGCGAATGAATTTAATTTTATACAAGAAATTTGCTTTAGGTAGATTTCTTATGAATTTTGTTTAACTATTTTTCTATTAGAAACTACGACTTTGCACAATTGCACGTTAGTTGCTTTTGTTTAATAAATAGTCACTGTTGTAACCTTGAGTGTGGTCATAAAAAAAGAATATGTAGTCACTTGTGTACGTCATACATAGCGCTTGTTGCACATTTATGATAATTGTTTCCTTCCACTATGCCGAATTGTCTAACGCTTCCACAAATTTATACTGGCTCTGTAGAAGTAATACGCGCGCAGTCTATGAGCAAAGCCTCCTGGGAATTCCTGGTAAACGATTGTTTGGCTTCGTTGAAACATTACCATCATAATATCCTACAACCAAGAAACAAAGCGGAAAATTTGTTTTTGTTTTGCGTCCGTCTTATGAATTATAAAACATTTTTCTGGTACATATTATTATAATTAGCTAGATGACTACCATTGAATTTTTATAATTTAATTAGTTTGGTAATAATTTAATTAGCTTAAATAAATTTGATTTCATATATCTATGTTAAAATTAAATTCATTATTTTAATACACCAAAAAAAAATAAGTACCTTTAACACAATTAGAATAAAAGAATAATGGTTAAATGTAATATTATTTAACAGAAAATGGACATGGAAAGGACACGCACAAACAACAAATTTGTGAGAAATTTTACACTCATACGAAAATTACCAAATTATGATATCACAACTGCATAATTAATATGGAACATCATTATGTAATTAGTATAAAATATTATAAAGACAATGCCGTAAATATGTCCCTGTATTTTCAAAAGTAATAAGCGCACCTACACCGTTGGTTCTATCATATTTTTGAGCGAAATATTAAATGATATAAAAGTAGTAATTATAAAATGAGTTAGAAGGCAGTAAAACATTAATCTTTATGAATAGGAACTTAAAATTTCACTAAACCAATTCAGACGTCTTAGTAACGGTTGACTTAGCAAATAACCTGGGGGACACTGATTCCATTTCATTACTGCGAGTTAGTGAGATAGACGGCATAAAAGCATTTTAAGCAGATTACGTCTTGAAATTGGGTTTTTGGTCACTACTTATTTATCAATTCTCTATTGATTCATAAAGATATGATGTGATGCATAAAATACATTTTTGATGCTTTTTAAAATTATGATTAACACATTAAATGATTGAAGTAAAGTGAATTAAATACTCGCCTAAATTTTATTCATATTATTTCAATAAATAATTAAGTATCTTTTTTTTTCCGCTGAGGTTTTAATATACTATTTCTAACAAATTGTTTTAGCTTCATGAGATTTAGGTCTTGGATATGTTCGTACATCAAGTACCTGGGCCTCATCCTGCACCGCCCGTGGAGCTTCGAGGAGCATTTCGTGCGGTTGGTCCCCCGAGCCAAAAGGGTGGCGGGCGCATTGCATCGTCTGCTGCCCAATCTCGGGGGACCGAGGGATGGAGTTCGCCGCCTGTACGAGGGCGTCGTGCAATCCTGCGCGAGGTCCCCCCGCTGCAGAGCTCTGCTACGGAGCCTGCAGCGGATAATGGCCATACGAATCGTACGAGGCTACCGTACAATCTCGTACGAGGCGGCGACGGTTCTGGGACGCTCCCCCCCATTCGACATCTTGGCCGACATGTACGCGGCGACGTATGCGTCGCGGCGTGTCGACCGGGGGAGCGATGGGGGGAGCGCCCTGGAACCCGCGCACGAAGTGCCTAAGCAGGAGTGGTACCGACGGATTGTGGCGGCCTGGCGTGCGCAGCTCGAATTACGGATCTGCGCGCGCCAGCGGGCCGTCGGTGCCGTACTCCCGCACCTCGAAGCTTGGCTCCACGGGAAGGAGGAGGTCACCTACCGATTGACTCAGATACTTACCGGGCACGGCTGCTTCGGTGAGTATCTGTGTCGAATAGGATGGGAGGGATCGACATATTGCCACCACTGTGCATCCGACCTCGACTCGGCCCAGCACACGCAGGCGGAGTGTCCCGCGTGGGCCTCCGAGCGCCGAGCCTTGGTCGCAGAGATCGGGCGAGATCTGTCTCCGCCGGCATTGATTGCGGCAATGCTGGCGGACGAGGGAGGTTGGAGGGCTGTGGCCTCCTTCTGTGAAGCAGTGATGCTCCAGAAGAGGCCGCCGAGCGGGGTCGGGAGATGGCCGATCCCACTCGAAGGAGGTGGCGCCGGGCTCGGTAGCACAGCTGCGGCGCCGCCGCGGGTCGCCGGCGGGCGCGAGGAAGTCGCGACCGCTACGGCGACCCGGGATGGACCACGCCCCTTCCGTGGCCGGGGGGCGTCGTCGGTGGAGGAGACCGGGGGAGGTTGTGTAGCCACTGCCGGCTGTCCGAGGAGGGTCCCCTGTATCGACGGGGGAGCGGAGGCTGGGGGTTCTCGGAAGTAGCTTGGTAGTTCCCGGGGGCTCCCTACATGCCTGAGGAAGGCCATCCCTGAGGTTTTTAGTGGGTAGGCCTCCCCCTTCTGGGGAGGAGAGCCCCACATAACCGCCAGCTCGCCACAGCCGGGGTATGCAATTTAATGCATTTTCCTAAGGGGAACAAATAAAAAATAATAATAAAAAAAAAAGGTCTTGGATATGCTAAGAAGAAACTTCCGGTCGCAGTACTGCAATTACTACTAAGCAGATGTTTAGCAAAACTTTTGCTTCTTATCCAGTTTCAGTCAGTGTAGGCATGTATAATTATTCTGTTCATCCCGTTTCAATTTTCTATTTAAAAAGCTGTTAGGCAAATTTCCCCATTTAAATATAAATCTATTTTTTCTTCGTGCCTGTTTTTAATTGCAGATGTTTTCCCTGGGATTATATGTTATACACGTACTTAGCTTGCTAAGGATGGATATGATCTTGATCTATTTGTATTACATACATTTTGATATCTGAAATATTATATTTTAATTAGTAAGTATTCTAAATTTATATTTTTTATCTGTGTTCGTAGAAACCTTGCCACCTGCGCATGCCACCCGTCTCTGTCTTGTCTTAGCTGGCCGGATAGAGTGGAAAGGTGGGTTGGCGTTATGAGATTATTATACTAATCTCATAACGCCAACGGCGTCTCGATCGCTGTCGCAAATATAACTCTAAACCCACGTAGCCGATGTTGCTCCCTTCTCACCGATATTGGTCTGTATTATTTGGAGGCAAGTTAGTGAGCCGCGAATCACCATCTGCCCTTTGTAAATCAATTAGGGCGCTTTGAGAAGGCCGGTGACTGGAGGCTGTTCCATAGCCCGGTTTTTTTTCCCACGGGGGATGGTAGTGAATCCTCATAGGGGGCGCGCCACCACAGTGGTCGCTATGACAACCCCCTGGTGCTCGGACGACCTCGCACCGGATACCACCCGCAACCGGTCTACGGCGGATCTACGGCGGAAAGTAGCACTTGTCATAACAGGCATTGAACAAAACTGTCAGAATCGTGAAAAACTGACGTGAAGGGATTTGAGAGCTTTGTTGGACGCACCGTCAGCGCCGGGCGGGCGGGCTTTCCGGTTGCGTAGACCCTTGATGAAGTTGAAGACTCCATCGGTGGTGATCGGGTCTGATGGTGGGCTCTCGGGTGGTGGTAGCTCGGTCCTTCGGAGGTATATGAGCGGGATCGCAAGGTTGTGGACTAACGGTGCATTGCGTGGCAATGCTGTCGGCGAAGCATTCGGCTTTTTCGACATCGTCAAAGGCCGTTGTGCCGTCCGGACGGGTTAGCGGTGGTACATGCTGTATCGCGTCGCTGCGGAGCGACTTGGCGATTCTGTAATACGCGGTGTGTGATGGTCGAATGTCGGCCATGAGGTCTTCCCATTGCGCGTTTCTAAATTCTTTGAGTTTTGCCTTGACTTCCCGCTGAAGGCGAATAGCTTCGGCCCTGCACTCACGAGTGGGATAGAGGGCGTCCCTCCGGAGGGCCGCTTTCTTTCGTTGCAGTAAATTGGAGAGAGCTCGCGGGAGCTTACGCCGAGGCACAGGCACCTCGCGAACGTTGTCTTCGACTGCCTTTTGGATCGAAGTTGTTAGAGACGATACTGTGTTGTCTATATCGGTGTTGTTTGATAGACAGTCCGCATTGAGAGAGATGGTATTGTTCTCGATGGCGGGCGCTAGGGTATCGTGGAATCCTTGCTAATCGGTAATTCGCACTGTTAGCGGTGGCTGTATCGTTTGAGGGCCTAGGACCAGTGACACCGGTCTGTGGTCTGAGCCTAGGTCATCCAACGTACTAATAGAGGTAAGTCTTAGATCTACGCTTCTAGTTAGGGCGAAGTCTAGGACATCCGGTCGCGAGTGTCCGTTGCACGATAGTGTGTGGGCGTCAGAGGCGCCAACAGATCTAAGTTCAGCTCGTCTATGATGTTGATTAGACGCGACATAGCCCGGTTCTAATTACCACCAAAATCGAAACGCAATAGTTCGCAAACGTTTAGACCTGTAATAACAATATATTCTGTCCATCTAACTGGGTATAGTCTTCAGTTGCATTTCTCATTGTGCAGATACAGATAAATCCCAGTTAGTACACTTCACGCACACTCTCATTATATTTCGCTTAAATGGCCTCTACGCTTATAAAGGACGCGTGATATTAAGCAAAATATAATTATAACGAAAAAAATACTATTAAGAAAATTAATCATATTATACTGAATTGATCGTCACATTACTTAGCTAAGCAATTTCGGTAAATATTAATTTAGTATAAAATTTTATAAAACTCTATTAAGGTTTCGATTTTTTTATTACGGCATTTCGCCTTAATTAGGTAAATGTGTTCTACACAATCCTACAATGTATAATAGTTTGAAAAAAGTGTGTGTTATTAATTACACTGGTCAACACAAGTTTTGTTTCCTGTATTTTTTTTTTCTGTTATTGGTTATTTCTATGGCCCTGACTATAAAAAAGTACTCGCAGATTACTAACAGCTTTACTTTAAAAAAAAATCTCTATTATTATTTACACCGAACAAAAAATACAAAAATAATTACACATAAATTAACTTATATTAAACACGTTCAAATGATTTTTTATAAGGTTTCCTTGAACGGACGACTTTAGGTAGATCTCATTGCAGACTCCGGCAGTACTTGGCCATCATAATTATGTGAGCCCCTGATAATGCTCTTCCATCTCAGTTCTCTATATACAGAACTGAGGCCCTAGACAAAGTACCTATCACTCTCCGTTTGAGTCGTTATCGCAATCATTTCAATACCTAATGGCAATGTAAAAAAATGATAACAAATGACGGAATCATTATCGTACGAGTATATTTCATTCTCACGAAACGAACGTTCGTTGTAATTATAAAATTGTGCGCAACATGTTATTACTTTGCTGTTTAGGTCATATATACTGCCTAAATATTGCTTATATATCCTATGCTGACATTATAAGACATGAGACAATTGTTTCTTATTGTTCGTTGATTAGACTAGTAGCGTCAAGCGTGCTCGCTGGTAACCCACTTTTGTATCCGTCTTTGAGTCAAAGAAAATAGAACAATTAGATGTTTTAATATCAATGTTTATTTCGTAATAAGTTCGAAGCAGCGTAAACTCTGTTCTCGCCGATTGTCCAAGAAAAAAGAAAAATATTTGAGCTCATTCATACGTGTACAAAACGTATACGATCTACCAACTATATAATACGAGACGTACGAGATATCAGTTCTATTTCGCGACATCCATTTCATTTCGTTATTTCCATCCAGTAACAATTAAGTGTTCCATTGGTTTTCAGACACTCGAATAGCGTCGAGTGATTTACCAAATGAAGTGTGTTTCATTGTGTCTATACTTATTAGGTACTACATGTGAATGTCCTTTTGCTTAAAATCAATTATCACCTCTATCGACGTCCCTCAACCAGGTATTTGGCTTTGGTGAAGGACGTGTCAAAAAGATGCTTTTTGCTTAAATCTCTTCCCGAATCGAGTGTCCACGAGAACATCACGAGACCCTACAGTAGTTTATCGCAACTTGAATTTAAAACAATTAAAAATATATATATTAAACGGGCTTTTTTAAAATAAACATGACCACATTAGATTTCATTCTCTTATTTGTTCTATAGAAGTGATAAAAGCGGCCACTTTGAACATTATCAATCTAGGGAAAAAGTATAAAAGAAGATGAAGTTAAAATAGTATATAGTTCAGCGTAGTTCATAATCCTTGTTGGACTTTATTTCAAAGCCCTTCTCCAATAAGAATTTATTAGAAAAACGTACTTCGCTCGTAGCTATTTCGTTTAGAGAGTAGCCTTACTCGTAATTATGTCTCGCTGTTACCTTGAAGACACATATAATTTATTTTAGTGTTACAGTTATCATTTTTCCATTATATTCGCGCCCGTTTATTCTAACGAATTTTTACAACAGTCTTCAGAGGGTGCAATTTTGCCTTCAGGCGATTATGATGCCTACAAATTGAGTGCTATAACGGCGATGAAGCTCGATTTCCTGGAGATCAATGTAAAGTAAATTTATTCTTAAACGACTAGATATTAACTAGCAGAGGTAGATTTTGTATTAGTTTATAAGAGAGGGTAAAGCACC
The DNA here is from genome assembly GCA_036419045.1 of Scirpophaga incertulas. Classification (NCBI taxonomy): domain Eukaryota; kingdom Metazoa; phylum Arthropoda; class Insecta; order Lepidoptera; family Crambidae; genus Scirpophaga; species Scirpophaga incertulas. Next base: position 9,458,943 of record CM071626.1, on the reverse strand, counting down.
TCCTATGCAGCCAGCAGTGGATAGTACCGCCTTGTAAAAAGCCGTAATTTCCTCGAAGTTATTAGTGTATCATCAATCGTATGGGTTACTACAGGGAAATTCGTTCATTTATCACATTCACCGTAATTCGTTGAAAAATTTACTCAGATCACACTGATCCGCATACATACACCGTTCGCCGTTCGAAATTAAATCGTGGCTTATTAACGTCTCGTGTAAAGCGTCATGATAGTACGTGCATATATTATAAGTATAATAAATTCGAAGGTCAACGTAATTTTCCCGGCGTGTGGCTTTTGACTCGAATACGATTGCTTATAATGTGCTATTGTGGTCTTATTTATGATTTCACTATATGTTGAACTGAAACGTTTGGACTGACTGACGGACTTTAAATTTGTTTTTTTATTTTTATCGAGGGAAAGCATTGACGCACCGTCCAAGCCCAATGGGTAGGGGACAAAGGTGTGTGGGACACCACGGCAGCCCCGACTACCCACTACAACCCTCGAGAACACCTCACAGGCCATGAATGAGCGGCTACGAACATGCGCAGAGGACTGCGCTCACGTAAGCCGCTCGGCCTAGCCCGCGCCGCTCCAACTGTTGCCTGATTAACCCTTAGGCTAATTAGGCTGCAGCCTAGGGCGCGAGGATCGGGCGACTTGACTTGACTCGAATCGGTTCTTTTAAGCCGACCGTAACACACCTGGCGGCCTGGCACCTGGCGTTCTTACAATTAGCCTAGGACGGTGAGAAGTCTTGATCAGTCAAATAACAGTGTTCACATTGCTTGATCCAGTAAAAAGATTTCCTTTAAATCTTATGTCACATATTGGACAAGTCTAGTATTTGTAACCGCCTACCATCATGTGGATAGTCTGCTTGTTTAACAATATAATGACATAAAAAAACCCTCAAAATTAATAGTCCTCGTATGTTAAGGGCCGACATCATACTTGTGAATCGCTGGTGTCAATGGGCTGCTCCTGTGGTTGCTCGGTGACCCTTTGTTACATAAAAATGTACCGGTCTTAGTGCCTGTAGGAGTTAGATATTTACGAAGCCACGAAACATTATATTATTGTTCGCTAGCTTGTAAAAAATACAGGAATAACGTATCTGACCTCGAAAAGCTTTTTCTCATGTGATCCATGTTTGCTCGAAACACGATAAATATGTTTTGCTCGTATACAATAACTCGCGTTGTTAGTCGAGTCGCTCGAGTAGAAAGATACTTGAATCGTGTCGTTAAACTCACAATTGGATTAAAATCTTATCATCGAACTTTTAATTAACGGCATCCGACGATTCTAGTTACAATTATGAATTGACTAATTCGACGTTTATATTCTAAAAAAAATGACGCTATTGATTTTTAGATTGTACTGCATTCTATAAGTAACGCTTTACGTGAAATAATTTTTATAGGTTTATATATAATAATTTGCATTATTGTAGCGAAATATTTACCTATACCTTCTTGAGTGCAGGTGTACGTTATACAAGTCTAGTTTTTCATACAAACTAATCTTTGATATTTAATAACACATTTGATAACAGCTTATTGTTTATTTTAATTATAGGAGTATATTTATAACGTAATTTTTTAAAATTCACTGTACTCATAATTTCGATTCAAGTTTATATGAAACTAGCGGCCCGGTACGTGCTTCGCTAGGTATAAAGTAAAATAATAAAAAGAAAATTAAAACAAATTTATTTATTCAAACAAAAAAGTATTTTATAAATTGTTAGCTATTTTAAAACTTAATCCAAATTGGAATAAAAAAAATATCGCTGACAATTTGATTTAATTGAAGCAACGTGAACGTCCTAAATGAAATGACCGCATGAATGACATAACAGCATGCTTGTATTGTCAACACTGAAAAAGTTTCAATTTGACAGCACAAATCCCCATTGCCAAAATTATCCGGCAATTAATAGAATTCATTTGTATAAAATGTGATAAATAAAGAACCGTTCGACTATATGTGCAAACTTCACATAAATCATCTACTACTCTATCATAGCCTGAACAAAGTCATTTGGTTTGGATAGGTGACTCCGTTCTTAAGTTATATATTAAATTACATATAGTTCTTAAGTTATATATAAAAATATAGTCAGAGAGCAAATGCTCTGATTCTGGAAACGGAACACGAAGGGGTTTGAGACTAATATTACTGTATAATTCACTTGTGCGCAGTAAACTGGAATATGCTAGTTTAATTTGGAACACGTAGTACATACCCAGAGACTGGAGTGTTCAATGTTCCTTCACGAAGCATTTAGCTTTTATAATCCAGGGAGATTCCCATAACTGTGTCTTTACGGTCAGTGACAGAACATTTTGGTGGACATTTTTATGACTCGTTTCGATTGTTTCGCTACGAACTAATGAAGCTTTTGCACTACTCAGCAGCTCCATTGTAATTATTTTTAGATTTTTTTTCAAAATTTTTTTTTATTAATTTAAATTATTATTTTTGGATCATTCAATCATGGACGATCCTAATACAAAAAATGTTGAAAACATAATTTTTTGACAAGTCTTCTCAACGACGAGAATTCTCAAATTGTTCGAGACAAAAATACTCCTAAACGCCGTTAGTTTTGAGGTATTTTAGACATTTGACGAAGATACGTCCAACTTCACTCGGGGCGAACAGAAAGGTGAGAGGGTTTTAGAATAAGAAAAAGTAATATTCCTACGTAACATTTATTTACTAATATTAAATACAGTAAATAATATTAAATAACTTTAAGTTAGAAATATAAACTTAATAACTTAAACTTTAAGAAAATATGTAAATGTTGTTTAGACATTGTTAAAAATACATATTTCTCCTGGAGAATCAACTTAAATGTTAACAATACTTAAACGTTAAATTATTTAAATACTTATTATGCTAAAACTAGAATGAGATAGCTTAACACAAATTGTTGAGATAATTCCAATACATATCTTATTATATATAAATGACTAAGTACTAGATAATTAATTAAATTTATTATTATTAATATGAGTATATATTCTAGAATTTAAAGTTCAAGTTTTAGTTCACTGCCTTTCGGCTATGGGCGTTGTAGTAGTTTTAAATAGTTTGAAACATACAAGCTGTTGATATCTACTGCAAATGAACGATAGCTTATGATCATTTCACAATAATGGTGGGGTTGAAACCTATATTCCAGTAACTCCTATAAAGAACATTGGTCAATTACTATTACCACACCAAATATGAAAATATGACCCAAATTCGAAGCGATCATCAACAATGAATGCGTATAAAAATAGTGATATCAGTGTATACTAAAATACGCGTTCTGGAAAATTATGTGGCTTTATAATGAAAGTTGTCAAAAGGTAAGGTTAGCGCGCAGTACTTCGTTATGTTTAAAGTGTTCTTTGCGTTGATACTGTGCCATGTTTTGTTGTTTTATTATTATTTGTGACCTGACTTCCCCTGATATTTCAATTTCCTACGACACTGCTGTTGATCCCGGTTACTGATTGTGCTTAAAGATTTGGTTCAGAGTGTACTGTATCGACTGCCACATAACCAAACAACTCGTCAATATTTATATATTAGTTGTTATATTGTTGTTGGTATACACCAACATTTCAACGTTGTGGCATTTGTTATTATATATATCATATACCATACAGATTCATTTGCAGATTATATTGATAGCGTAAATTTTTGTGGGGAAATTTTGTACAGCGCCTCCAGGGGTGATTGCACTGATATTTCATATTAAACGGACGTGACTTCTAGTTTATTCTACGTCAAATATCTATCGAAAATGCTAGCAACCTCGTGGTAGAGACACGGTGCTAATAAAAAAACCTTTACTAATTTATTAAGCATGTTGACTTTCGTTAATTGACATGTTTAATAAATTAGTCAAATTAAGGTTTTTTATTTATTATCTTTCTTCTACAGACCTACCAAATGTGTTAACATATTAGGTTATATTATGCTTATCTCACTTATGTACTTAAATCTAAGGTTCTTCCAACCTTTCCTTTAAAATATCTTTATATTTAAAATTTGTTTAAACAATTTAAATAAATAAATTCTTCATCATAGACATTTATAGACAGTTATTGACGTCAGACATAACAATCAAAGCTCACAGAGAGCTTAAGAGCTATCACAAGCATATGTACAAGTAAAAAATATTATAATTGACTATAAATTTAGTTTTTTAAATTATATTATTTATTAATAAAAAAAATAATTTTTATGCCATGGGAAAAGATAAATAAATTTTAACTTATAAATATTATAACTTGTGAATTTGTTTAATGTGTATTGTCAAAATAGCGATCGACTTAAAAATATGTAAATAATTGTTTCTTACAGTAGTTATAAACCGCTAACAGTATGGAGATTTTAACTAATAAACTATTAATTGAGCTTGATTCAATTTATATATAATCATCATCATTTTTATCCTAAGATAGACGTAATACCCTTGATAGGTAGGTTGCAAAGGGTTCGTACAACTACATGTAAAGTTACGTTACATGCAAAACTTCTCTAAATCTGTCGTTACATTCAGTTTCAAAATGTTATGTCTATACTTCTATACTAATATTATAAAGAGGAAAGATTTGTTTGTTTGTTTGTTTGTAATGAATAGGCTCCGAAACTACTGGACCGATTTCAAAAATTCTTTCACCTTTGGAAAGCTACATTATCCCCGAGTAACATAGGCTACCTTTTATCACCGAAAAATCGACAGATCCCACGGGATGCGCAATAAAGGCTTCGCTCAAAAACTACTGCACAGATTTTCATGCGGTTTTCATCAATAGATAGAGTGATTCTTAAGCAAGGTTGTGCGGTATTTTTTATCTCGGAAAAACGGATAGTCCCACGGGAAGCGCGATAAACCAACTTCCGCGTTATGTAGCGTATATGTAGCCGTGGGCAAAAGCTATGACCCTTAACCCCTATAGACCCAATCCCGAAATCCACGCAGGCGAAGCCGCGGGCAGAAAGCTAGTTCAGAATAAATCGATATTGAATCATCATTTTGGATTAGTTGTATCTAATTCAAAAATACAAATTCAAAAATGATTATTTATTAATCCACGTAAGGTTTACATAATTTTGGATTGGGACTACCTAATAAGCATTACTATATGTTTGTGTCAGGTACCCCCGCTCCTTCGTAACTAATATTCCTCGTATCTAATACATTACAAGACTAATACTAGGTATTTTTCCTGAAAATAATCAATGCCAAGGTCATCAGATTGGGTCTGTTGGACGCACGTCTTACTTATTTCTATCTATATCTACCACAAAACAGCAGTCAAATTACTAAGTACCGTGACAACATTTTGTGTCACAAGTTAGGAAAGTACATTCTGATTTTTGTGGGTCTTGTATATTTGCTGTAAATCTCACAGGAGCTACGTGTAAGTATGATTATAAGCGACTGCGAACGCTTACCATTAACTTGTCGATCAAATTTTTTGAGTGGAAAGTTAGTTTGAATTCCTTGTCGTAGTTTTGTTTTCTAAAGATAGGCCAACAAGTACTTGCGGCTTAGTAGGGCAGTATTTTTCAAATGACAAAACATGACAGTCGAAGGTAGTTTGATACCTAGTTAAGTTCTTTGCTAAAATTAACAATTTCTATACTTTTAATAAAAGTTATTCCATGCTGGTTCTCAACAATGAATTTGCTTGTAGTTAGATTTTTCATCAAAAATTGTGCTTATTTATCGTATAACATTGCAGCAGTAAATAAAAAATGTTTGAAAGTCGACAGGTTGAATAGTTGAGACGCCTACACTCACTTAAATCTCTCCAAATATCTCCAAATACAGGTGATATAAAAGTTTATTAAAATTACACCTATTTTATATGTAGGCTCATAGTATGCGATTGCTTAGGCGCATATTTGACACATATTTTTTGAGATGCTTTAAATTTCACAAGATATCACTTTTGATTAACTCAAATGTCACAACCCACGGTAAAATAAATGACTATAATAAGTTCGACTGTTTTGACAATAGTTATGTAACCAAAAAGTTACAATAGCTACGATAACATTTCAAAATATCAAAATATTGATTTATTAACCCTGCACTTATTACAAAATAAACTCCTTTCGTTGGTTATGATTGGTTAACACTACAATAACAATAAACCATCGACATATATAACAAGGTTACGTAATATACAATATATCTGAAACATTGAAAATGCAGTAGGTATATGTTTCAATAATTCATTCATCAAGCCGTTGTTATTTGCTGATTCGTTACCTGAATGTGACAGAAGACTGTACGTATATACTGTGGTTCTGTCACACTTAGGTCATTGTACACATTGAATTGGTAATCCAAAGATAATTATCAAAGTATTATTCTATGATATTATGTATATTCATGAAATTTGTATTTATTTCTTACAGCTAGTTTGCTAAATTATTTGAGTAAATATTAATTTAACGTAGTTTCTACTTGTATATCAAGATAATAATAATAATACATTAGGTAGGATATACATCAACCAGTATTAAGGTTTTAAAACTAACACTTAACATTTACACATAACATTGGCGGGGCAGTACATCTATGAAAATATAATCTATGTACACAAATATTACAAAAATTCATTAAGAATAGCGATATTCATAAATTAAATACAAGAAATAAAAAAAGTTTGCTGTTCCAAACTTTAAATTACATAAAACACAAAACTCATTCTTGGGGAAATGTATAACTTTTTATAACAAGTTACCACACAATATTGTTAATCTACCTTTTAATAAACTAAAAACTCGAGTAAAAAAAACTCTAATGTGCATAGGATATTATCGACTCCAGGATTACTTGGATGATCGAAGTGTCTTGGACTAAAAAACCCTCGCTCGTTAAAATAAACAAATTGTTAATAAATTCTTAGGTAACTGTGTAACATAATAATATGTATATTTAACTGTACCTATTATAATTACACTTTTGTTACTTGTATCATAATAAATGATTTCTAGTTCCTTAATGATTGTATGCGCGTGTCCTACGGTTGTTTTTTTTTTTTTAGTTGTGATAATTTACACCTGCCTTTGGTAATTTGTATCCTTTTGTGGCTTAAGGGTTGTCATACTCTCATTAAAATCTCTTCGGCAGTGTCGTGTGAGGCGGGTCGTTACGTTCCCTAAAACATGGTTGAGCGAAGCGATGGCTGGTTCATGCGGCATGCTCGTGAACGGGTGCTGCCAGCGGAGATGAGTCTGCTCTTTGCTATACTGGGTACTACTCGTATTTATTATAATTTTAATTTAACTTTAATATATTCTTTTAAAACTGTATGACACGGCATTCCTAATATAGGCATGTTTTCAAATTATATTTTTATTGATTGTATTTCCTATATTATGTAATGGAAAGTGACTTCATGAATTATCAATATTGAAGTCATTTTCCAGATTGACGACTCTGTATCTATTTAATACAGGGAAAAAAAAATTGCCCTTGCTGAGTTTCTTGCCGGTTCTTCTCAGTACAAGGTCTCCCGCCGTAGATTTGCGAACCGAGATGGCACAGCTTTTCGACTTTCACAAGTGCTTGTAACAGCCCAGACTGAATAAATGATTTTGATTTTTGATTTTGAAAATTAATTGTTTGGTTATGTATGAGTATATAATTTCAGTTTTACTATTGAGTGTAGAAATCTAGAGACGGCAAAATAGAAATAGACATTTTATCTGTATAGTACACATATATGTACATACATGTTGGTCTGTAAAATACGTTCATAATATATCGTACCTACTTCTAGCAAAGATGAAATATAAAGACTATAGGGTTGTATTTTTCGAAACAATTTGTTCCACTCGTAATTTTCCCAGCGTCATCACGTCATAGCATGTGTTAATTATTAGCATATTTCGCATATTTCCATATTGATGAGCTATTTCGCATATTGAGATGAGATTTTGATGTGTAGTTGTGGGTATAATGACGTTATAACATTGTTCGTGTCAAAGGGATGCTCGCAACGCAAAGGACTTCTTGCGTTCTGATAAAGTTAAAGAGTTGATAAGTGATTTTGCTTTTTTAATTTACAATCCTATCGCTTAAATAGAGTAAACGAAGTGAACAAAAATAACTTTATTAATGATAAACAACATGGATGTAAAAAAAAAAATATCGAGCAATTAAATAACATGTTCAGTATTTAAACAAGGATTGGTAACTGACTTTTAGTGGTATCAATATAGAGCCCAAATTACTGTTAGTGCACTAATAAAACTCGACACTGAGGTTATTCTTTAATATGGTTTTGATACAGGTTTTATAAGGTTTAATAAGGCTTTAGTAAGGATTTGAAGGCGTAAGGATACATGAAAAAAAAAACCAGATCACCCGGAAGCTATTATTAAATTAAATATAAAATCATTATAAGCTTTTTAGAATTGCAATATGGAATATTTTAAAATGTTTACATTTGTTAGCAACGACAAGGAAACGTTAAATTTATATGTATATTCATTGTATTGTGTCCTGTTTTTGCAATGGGTGCAATGGGTGGGTGTAATACAACTTTTAATACATATACTACTAACTTTGTATATATATATATATACATGGAAATATTGTTTCCGTGATTTTCTATATCCTTCGTCACGGATAGTACAGATGATTCTTTGTATGAATATGTAATGTAAATATTCATACAATGGAAAAGGAATACTTTTAAATGTGTAAATTCAAAAAAAAATAAAGCCTTTGGTTTCAAATGAGCAGGTATTTTTTGAAGAAAAGTTACATTTATTAAGTTTCCAAGTTGAAGTTTCGAGTTTTCTTAGTGTTGAAAATAGTCTTTATAAAAATTTCATACGTATGCAAAATATTTTGTAAGAAGTATTGTTTCAAGTAGCGAAACACACACGAGAAAATGCTTACGCTACATAACTAAATTAATTAGGACTAAACAAAAAATAATAAGATCTATGTTGCTGAACAAACTATATTTTATGAAATATCTTGTACTTCTATTTTTATTTTAAAGTAAGTTTGTAAAGAGGCTCGTCAATATAGCGAGCAATGCTTTGGTCAATACTGTGTATTAATTGAAGTCTGGTCAAAATTATAAATTCGTCAATTATTCTTTGACGAAAATCATGTAGTTAATACACGAATAATAAACAACATTAAAAGTTTAAATTCAAATATCGTCCAAATGTAAGTTATTAGCTTTCCAAATTATTAAAGTAAATGGAGGTTGCCAATGGGATATATGAATAGTCTAGACACGCACCGCACGAGAAATGTCCAGACGGTCCGAAACGTACAAATAGCCTAATTTGAACCGCGGTCAATTGACGTGATACGCAATAATAATATTTGAGTATTTGCAAAATTAAAAATATATACATAGCCAATATCAACATTTTTTTCTTCAATTCGTACCTCTTCGGTATAATCATATATATTTTTCTTTTTCTTCCCCTATTAACTTCCCACAATTTTTACAATTTTAGTTATTTCACAATTTTTTAATATTCTGATTTCATATACTTGTAAGTCCTACTCGGGCTTTCGAGCTTACTGTATATTGGAGCCTGTAGACCTTTTTCACCCAGGGTATATCCCTGGGTCAATTTATGTATTGACCGATATTTCGGTTTCTTTCACGTTGAAAATTGATTAATTTATAATGACGTGTTTTAAGGAGTGAGTTAAGCTATTGAGTTTTTAAGGATACATACTCGTAATATAGCGAACAATGTACCTTGTGTAGGTATTTAAGCAATGGAGGAGAGTTGGTTGTTACCGTGGTTAAATAATTGGATTGTTACCAGCGTCTGAGCGCGAGTCAGGAAAATTACTAGGTTCAGCCATCATTAGGTTGTAGCCGTAAAGTGCTAGCAATTACACGGCTTCTCATCAGTTTCTCTCAGATTTGTTGCGTGCTTAGTTACATAATTTCAAAGGTGATGTCGAGTTAATATAATCTAGTAGATATAGGATGTTTTCAATTGAAGTACACTTAAATCCCTAAACCCTATTAAACGATGGGTTTTCTACAACAACATCATACCTAATGTTTTTCAAGTAATTGTCACTTTAGTGAAAGCTTACACAATATTTGCCGCTTCTCAGTGTCATATAATTACCAATCCAATAAGATGTAGTTAGTGAATTAATTTAACGTTAAAAAGACTTACATACATTATATGTTTATTTTTTGGTTAAAATTAGTTAATTAAAATGTGGCCTATCAAATTTATATTATCAATCCAGTATCCGTATTCAGTAATCCAATCTTATTATCAAACCAGTTGAACCAACAACGACTTCGTTTTTATTGTATCGAGGTGCTGTCTCAATAGTAATATCGTGGAGGTACGAGTATTTGATAATGAACATGATTTTAGGCGTGTTTTATAAACACAACAAAGAAAACCGCGAATGACTCAACGCTTAGGCTTAAAAATCTGTATGGTTTGTTATAAAATAGGGGTTGAAAATTTGTTCCCACAAAATTATCTATAGTTTAAAAAGTGCTATTTAAGGATTTGTGTTTTAATCAACTGTTGAAAAGAGTTAAGATATAATTGATGAGTTGATACTTTTATATTTTGTATTAAATAAATAAATAAATATTAGTTACACTTACACCAATTAGCCTAGCCCAAACTAAGCTCTGTAAGGCTTGTGCTATGGGATCTAGGGTTACGGATAGACATACATATATTATACATATATAAATATTTTTTATAGAAATATATATTAACAACCATGACTAAGGTACAAATGCTCGCATTCATCACACAAACATCTGCCCCTACCGGGATTCGAACCCGAGACCTCAGAGATGGCGATACCTTGAAACCGGTGTGCTATCCACTCGACTATGGAGGTCGTGTATTAAGTGTACCTACTAAAACCGTGATGTAACAAAGCAAGTAATCATGAAAGACACTGAAGGATCGTGAATGTATTTTGGGTTCCATATGTTTAGATCCCGGCCATGATCTACTTAACATTAATACATTAGCAAATTTTAGAGATTTTTAGAAAAATATCATTATTTTTATGAAAATCTCTAGAATATTTCATGAATAGAATTGTCTTCATAGAATAGAAAATTATGTTATTTCTATGTCAATGATATTTCACCTTTTTTATTTATATACCCATACATAATTTGTCATTTCATAATGATTGTAATTACTGTTCAATACAATGCTTATCGTTACAAATAATAGGTCTTCTAAACATTCTAACCCTACAGGGTAATTGTTGAATTCTATTGAATCTCACAACATGTTTTAATAAATAAATTGAAAAAAGAAAAGACAATGTCAAAAATGGTTCCCATTTTTTCCTATATTGACTAAAAATAAAAATAATATCTGCTTCCCTTCAAATTTATGTTATTACTTAATTTAATATCTACTGAAATTAGCGTGTAAATTGAAAGTTTGCTTTCTTTAAATAACCATGGAGAACATTTCCATACAAAATGACATTGACTCGATGTACAAACAGCAACGCATCAGACTGTACATATCGCTCTTGCGACAGCTCTTACGAGTATGTCGATAGTAATAGCGGCGTTTTTCATAGTGCAAATATAAAGGTCGATGTGTTCCTGCCTGTACAATTACACATTGTACAGTATTTTATTTATACGAACTTGTACATCGTTTATGTAACTACATAAACGATGTACAAGTTCGCATAAATGAAATACTGTACAATGTGTTGTGATAACTATCACAACCTATATTGTTAACTAGTATCTAAGATCAAAGATAAACAAAAGTAATCATGGAAATCAAAACATAGATTAGAATAAATTTGAAAATTAATTATTTTATTTTACTGAGATCTACATCTACGATTCTAGTTCACGCTTATTTCTCTTTTTCTTTCTAATACCACTTGTACTTGGTTGGTCTATTTCAGATACATTGTTGCGTGGATCATTGTTTGATGATCTGTATGATGGCAACGATTGTGGGTAGTTACGACTTACCATTACAAGATTCAATGGTTGCTGTGAATGTTCGACCTCATCACCGTTTTCAAATTGGTATAAAAATGTTAAGTTACCATTGGTTGACGGCGGAGGGATAAAACTGTGAGGACGAACGGATGCCCTTTTTTTTGGTATCAATGGAGGCTGTACTGGCTCTTCGTTTGCTCTTTTTGGTACCCACGGAGACGGCATTGGTTGGTTATTTGGTCTTTTTTGTACCCATGTAGACGGTGCTGGCTCGTCATTTGCTCTTTTTGGTACCCATGTAGACGGTGCTGGCTCGTCATTTGCTCTTTTTGGTACCCATGTAGACGGTGCTGGCTCGTCATTTGCTCTTTTTGGTACCCATGTAGACGGCGCTGGCTCGTCATTTGCTCTATTTGGTACCCATGTAGACGGTGCTAGCTCGTCATTTGCTCTATTTGGTTACCCATGTAGACGGTGCTGGCTCGTCATTTGCTTTTTTTGGTATCCATGTAGACGGTGCTGGCTCGTCATTTGCTTTTTTTGGTACCATGTAGACGGTGCTATCTCATCATTTGCTCTATTTGGTACCATGTAGACGGCGCTGGCTCGTCATTTGCTCTATTTGGTACCATGTAGACGGTGCTGGCTCGTCATTTACTCTATTTGGTACCCATGTAGACGGTGCTGGCTCGTCATTTGCTTTTTTTGGTACCCATGTAGACGGTGCTAGCTCATCATTTGCTCTTTTTGTTACCCATGTAGACGGTGCTGGCTCGTCATTTGCTCTATTTGGTGCCCATGTAGACGGTGCTGGCTCTTCGTTTGCTCTTTTTGGTACCCACGGAGACGGCACTGGTTGGTTTTTTGGTCTTTTTGGTACCCATGTAGACGGTGCTGGCTCGTCATTTGCTCTATTTGGTACCCATGTAGACGGTGCTGGCTCGTAATTTGCTCTATTTGGTACCCATGTAGACGGTGCTGACTCGTCATTTGCTCTTTTTGGTACCCACGGAGACGGCATTGGTTGGTTATTTGGTCTTTTTGGTACCCATGTAGACGGTGCTGGCTCGTCATTTGTTCTTTTTGGTGCCCATGTAGACGGTGCTGGCTCGTCATTTGCTTTTTTTGGTATCCATGTAGACGGTGCTATCTCATCATTTGCTCTTTTTGTTACCCATGTAGACGGTGCTGGCTTGTCATTTGCTCTATTTGGTACCCGTGTAGACGGTGCTGGCTTGTCATTTGCTCTATTTGGTACCCATGTAGACGGTGCTGGCTCGTCATTTACTCTATTTGGTACCCATGTAGACGGTGCTGGCTCGTCATTTGCTTTTTTTGGTACCCATGTAGACGGTGCTAGCTCATCATTTGCTCTTTTTGTTACCCATGTAGACGGTGCTGGCTCGTCATTTGCTCTATTTGGTGCCCATGTAGACGGTGCTGGCTCTTCGTTTGCTCTTTTTGGTACCCACGGAGACGGCACTGGTTGGTTTTTTGGTCTTTTTGGTACCCATGTAGACGGTGCTGGCTCGTCATTTGCTCTATTTGGTACCCATGTAGACGGTGCTGGCTCGTAATTTGCTCTATTTGGTACCCATGTAGACGGTGCTGACTCGTCATTTGCTCTTTTTGGTACCCATGTAGACGGCGTTGGCTCATCATTTGCTCTTTTTGGTACCCATGTAGACGGTGCTGGCTCGTCACTTGCTCTTTGTGGTACCCATATGGACGGTGCTGGCTCATCATTTGCTCTATTTGGTGCCCATGTAGACGGTGCTGGCTCGTCATTTGCTCTTTTTGGTACCCATGGAGACAGCGCTGGCCCGATACTTACTCTTTTTGGTTCCCATGGAGCAGACACTGGTTCGTCATTTGCTCTTTTTATAGTTAATCTCGTTACACGATTGGCGCTATCGCCTTCATTATTTAGAGTATTCCATTCTTGCCTTGTATTGTTTTGATCAATGGGAACATACCCTGACACAGGCTGATAAGGATACGTATGAATAGCAGATGGTGAAGGACGAGGAGAAGAAGGAGGACGAGGCGGAATATGAACAGAAAACTGAGAACCCGGATATAAATATTTATGAAATTTTGTTAGGAAGTCTACCCTACCTCTCCATAAGCGTTTTTCAAATTTTATCAACCATTGTCTGGAATATTCATCATTCTGGGGCAAACATTGAAAATAATCTTGTATCAAACCCCTAATAAATACATCGGTAACTATTATAAAGTAAAAAAGTTGTTCTCTTAGCCATTCTATTACTTGAAATTTCGTCCAACAAAATTTATGCAGTTCATCATATCTACAACAAAAAGAAAAAACAATGTTAATGCTGCAATTTGGTAATAACATTAAGGAAGTATAATGTTTTTATCCTTGGTAACCTATACCAAGCATAAGAACCGTGGATTCTAGTTTCAGGAGAACTAAAGAGTCCGCGATGCCCTACCTTAAGAGTTGTTCCTAGCCCTACCTCTGAAAGTAATAGCTTATCAAGGAAGTAATTGTATTTCTCTATTATGAAGAAGAGTGTAAAGAGTATCAAATAACATCGAATGAGAACCTCACTGGTAATTTTCCTTACATTGAGTAAGTGTCGGTTGGATGAAATAGTGTACATCTTTGAGAGTAACTTTATATTTGGTTTTTAGTGCAAGTTAGGATTTGATTAACAATCATTATTATCATCAAGTAGGTATGTATTTAATACAATTTATTGTTTACAACCATTTTATGGACATATTTTGCAAACAAAAAAATTCTATGTCAAAATTTTATTCCTCAGGCGCATGTTCATGTCACTATATTTTCTTTTTTTATAAATTTATAGGAAATTGAATGTCTCAAAAGCTGTAAAAGTACTCGGAGTTTGCGGTATGTACATTCAGCAAATTAATTTGTTTAAGAAAATATTTAAATCGGATAAGTTTTAGAAAAAAAACGTTGATATTAGCGTCGATATTATTGTCATTTCTTCTTCAAACTTCCAATACGATAGACTAACGGGATATGAATAATCGAGTAGCTGTCAGGTAGGTATTATGTCAGCTCAATATGAACGACTTGAATATCAAATTAAGGCACTTTAATCTGGACACAGCAGAATCCCTTGTTGCATTTGTACAGATATTTGGCGTTGATTCGATTGCTATAATAAACGAAATAAACAATTTGGGACTCCTGTTTTTCAATCTGATTGCTTAAATTTTAATATTTATGTAACTACACTTTTGGATATTTATGTACATACACTTATAGACATATTTCGTTATATACATTCTTAGATTAAAATATCGAAGTTTTGAATAAATTATATATAGAAGTCAGATTAATATTTATATTTTAAAAAACATACTAATCGCTATGTTTTCTGTAATATTATTAAAAAAACATCTATTTTGGCTGATAATAAAGACTTTAATTGTGCGAATCTAACGAACGAAAATATTTTTAGTTGAAAACAATTCAATGATAATATTTTGATATTGATTTTTTATTTAAAACAAGATAAAAACACAACACATATCTTGAAATTAAAACCAACGTGTTATATATATATATATATATATATATATATATATATATATATATATATATATATATATATATATGTATATATATATATGGGTTTGTGCAGCAACTCACTCAACAACAGCAACAATATAAATAAAATAATATGTTTTCAAATCTTTTTATAAATTATATTATATAAATAATTTTTCACCACACACTTCACTTATTCGTGGTCCGTGCCCTTGATTACTTTACACATCTTTCTTAGATATGAGTATCGCCGCTGATTGAAAGATACCGTCTGTTTAAGTTCATGGAAGAAAGCTATTTTTAAAGCTAAATGAAAAACCCTATAAAAATCTGTAGCAGTCGGGAGCCATAGAGATTCAGCCGTCTACTCAGTGGGATGGAGTAATCGGCAATTTTCCATTTCTAGAAGGGATCCCAACTGCTACGACTTTCTTGTTATAAGCTTTTATATTCAATTAATTCTTTTTAAAATCAACACATCCCATAGTAATTAGAAATCAAACGACACTTCTCAAGCTAAAATCCATCAATCTATTATATACATATACACATCAATTATAATAACAACCATGACTTAAACAAGAAGGCTCATATTCATTACACAAACATCTGCCCACCTGGGACCTCAGAATTGGCGACACCATAAAACCAGTGTACTTGGATATAATATTGTATAATGTCATGTTTAAGTGTTTTGTTAGTCCGTATTTTGTTAAAGATATTTAAATGCTTGTACGGTTCTCAAGTAAGTGAATGTAAATTAGTTTTCGGATATAAATATATATCTAAACCATTTCACAATTCTTGTAAAACCCACAGAATAAATTCTTCAGTTATAGTTATTGGCTACGACAAATTCATCGAACTCAGGTTCTTATCTCATTCTCTCAAAGAATTATTCTTCTTGTCCAGAGTAATCGAATTATTTAATTTGTCCATTACCCAGAACACGAGCTATTCAACCACAATGTTATTAAATAGACAATGTATTGATATAACCTGTACGAACAAGGCTCAATACAAATAGATCTGTCCTTATATAAATTGGTTGAATTGTCGTTTTATGAAAAAAAAATATAAGGCAAGCTCTATAGAGATTATTATCCCCACACCACTATCACCACCTTTTGTGGGCAGGTGAAGGTATGTGTAATGGCCTTGCCTCCTTTGACCGTTGTTTTTGGTCTTTTGTTCGATAAAAATAAGAGTTATAAAGTTAAAAATTAGAGCATTTAGATGACATATTTACAGTGTATTCTTTGAAATTCCTATACTGAGCCTACTCATACTTCATTCAATATAATCAATATGAAAACAGATGAATTAACTGATTGAACAGGAATTTTGTGTACTAAATACAAAAAATGACACAATAATTTCAGTTAAAGATCAAATATAATGTGTCTTTTGTGCAAACTTATCTTCTACGTGTGAATATCAATTCTTATTATCACAGAAGAGATGAAAGGCGAATTTAGAATAATACTTTTTTCTTGCCTTTAACATTTCAATGTCTGTGAGAGAAACATGAACAAGATAATTTGCGAACAAATCTTTTACAGTATACTGGACCTGTTAGTTACATACACTCAAAGAATTGTACGTTAGATTTAGTGGAGTATTGAATTGTTATAATACACAAGTACACGAACATAGTCTGTTTATACAACAGTTGGAATCTACAGATATGATTCGCTTTCGAAGGGAACATCACTAATTACTAAGCTGTAGGTTACATTGTTAAATGTAAAGAGCTGTTTTGGTATAAACAGTCCGGAATATTCTGTTGTTATATTTTAATGAAGTAGAATTTTCATGAATAGGACGCTCTCGAACGAGGTTTTAAATGTTTTTATTACGCAACTACGGATAATCTTTTGCTCAGGAAGTTATTGTGAATAAAGACATACATTCTAAAAAAATCGAATAAGAAGTTTGTTAATTAGATTCAATCGAAGACCTTCCTTACGAATAATATTTTTTCGATTCACACGTAGGTTGTGGAAAGCTTCTTATTATCTAGGTCAAACTAAGCTATTATCAATAGAGATTAAGGGCGGTAGCTAATGAAAGACATATTTAATATATCCGAAAAACACAATTTAATGGCTTGGAAACATTTTTTGTCTTGCCTTTACGCAAACCGTTATTTATACATATTAGATATAGATAGACAGACTGGTTTAAAAACTTTCTGTTGACACCCCTAGTCAGCTGTTCATTATAAAAGAAATGTTGTTAATACAAGTAAAGACGAAATCGCGTATAATAGATTGCTGCGTAGTTTTCTTCATACGCTGATGTAGGGCTTGTGATATTTGGGATCAAAAGATAATTTGTTTAGTTTGTATGGGGAAACATGATTAGTACTTTCATAGAACTAGTAAATAGAATCTTCCTATTTGTTGTATAAACACTACTAATTAAAATAATAATTTCACCGGCCCTGAATCACTCTGTACAAAGTTGGACCTGAAATCAATCAAAGTAATGTGAAGCTTTGTTATGTAATCGGGATCGTTATGTAAGCAGGCGTTTCTTGACTCGCGAGTGACGAATTCTCTCCGGGTATCCGGGATTTCAATTATTCAAGCTTATTTGACTGTATATATTCTTCTGTATTTGTATATGTGACTGTAAAGTCCACTTAAGTGGTTGGACCGTGGCTGATGTAATTGTTTGTATATATCAAATTGGTTCCGATAATAGCTTGATTCAATATTCGCTCTACTACGTTACTACTACGGTGTATATTTCAATAAGTGTGGAATTTTCGGATTTTATACGTATGTACAAGAACACTATCATTTGCTACTGAAACTTGAAACAGTCAAAAATAATGGATATTTTATTTCTGGAAAAATAAAAGTGATATTTATTATTTCTTAATAACTATATTTGGTAGCTACGTCATAAAGAAGAATCCACATGTTGGTGCCAGAAAATGTCAAGAAATGTCATATGTGCATCAAATTAATAATGTAGGTTAAACTAAAATTCAAAAAATAACGTGTAGGTACTTCTCTATTTAGTTAAACTATGTCGTCCACATATACACCAATATGCTTCAATATTAATATTAAATTGCTACGATAACATATTATGATAATGTTACACACCTACCGTCCATAAAAGATCCGAAATAGTTATATTATTGCGGATTTATCGTACAATCATTAAGTCTAAATATATTTTTTTACAATATTGAACTAAATTTCAATAAATAACTTATTTATATTTAAGCAGTATTCTACGACTTAGGCCTTTTCGTTCTTTAAACAGTATCTACCCTATCGAGGCAAAGGTCAAACAGTAACTCTCAGTACTCAATTCACAATATCTTGATGATTTTAAATGAAAGATACATGCTCATGCATGTATCACAACATAATTGTTGTGATACATGCATGTGTATATATGCATGCATGTTGTGATGCATGTATACATCACAACATGCATGTATCACAACATTACATTATTACAGTACAGTACATTAGTACAGTACTTTTTTTTTATATAAGATTAACGGTAAACAAGAAAAATATAAATTAAGATGAGTTTTCGTTGTACGTAGTTGTTTATATCTTTCGTAATCGTTACAGAGTCGTAGTATGCTACGAAATTGTAGCAAGCCACTCACTGTAAGAAAAGTTATATAGCATTTAACAAATTATACGAGTACTTATTAAATTTAAAACCGCTTCTATTTACTATCCAATAAAAAATGTTTTAGTAGTCAACTGTATTAAATTATGTCACACTTTAGGATATTTCCATTAATGGACATACATATAAAACTGAACAAACACGCACTTTACTTAGAACTTACACATCATGGTTATAAATAAAGCTCTATATGTAATTGTACATAATGAGGTATTAATATCATTCAGGTCTCATGTGCATTTTAAGATCCCATTTTATAGTTGTATGAAATTTATTGCTTTGCACTGACATATCGGTTTTTTTCTGTACTGGACATATACTTTTATTGTAATTTATGACGAAGAATGTATTTCCCAAATGCATACTAATTTAAAATGATAATTTGCAACATGATAAATTCTTCATTTTCATAATCAATACAATTTCGTAGTATGCTACGAAATCGTAGCGAGCCACTCACCTTGAGAAAAACTAGATGAAATTACTTTTCTTTGTACTCATATTATCAGATACGTTGACTTTGAAATTGCTTCTATTTCTCACATAAGAAAAAAATATATCTTACTTCATCTGAATACTTTGAACTGCCACCGATTGTACACCTATCGACCCCGAATATTTCTATTAACATTTTAATTTCTCTTTCGATTTTTCGCTTTAAATAAACGATAAGCAATTTTATTGTTATATCACAACTTGATTTGCGAACTAATATATACAAATAAGGCTCATATGTTAATGACTATGTAATTCAAATTTAATCTTATCTATCAAAAAATCTTGTCTGTTGGCAAAACAAAGAATCAGTCAGACGCAGTCAATAGCAGGCCAAGATAATGAATTTTTGATGTTATCTATTGATTTTAATCAGCTTTCGACGAACTGTCGCATTAGTGCCTTGCTTTATTATTTGATTCATGTGTTTGACTTCAAATGAAAATCGCTTTAATCGACAGTTAAGGACAAAGGGGCAGATGAAATTGAAAATGACTTGTTTGAAACTGACTTGGGACTAAAAAGACGTAAAAAGGAGATACTAGTTTAAATATTTTAAATTTTGTAAGAAAATTTTCTTTTGTCTACAGTGATGAAAAACTTACTATAATTTTAGAAAATGTATTTAAAAAGAAATAATTTATTTTTATTACACATTCCCAAAAGGCAGTTTTATATGGATCGTCTTCGAAATTGAAATTATGAATTTTTGAAGGACCATTATTGGATTTGAATAACTTTTTTAACTTTGAAGTACCTACACATGTTTTGTGAGCCATTTTAATATACTTTGAAATATTAAAAAAAGAAATGTGTATAGCAATAAAATAAAAATCAACCATATAAATGATAGAAAAGGAAAAGGCACTCATTATTTTAAAATATAATTATAAATAATTGTGTAAACACAATGTTATCTACTAAACAAAGTCGTATTAGATACATGGCTAAATCAATAGCGATGATCACTTATTAATTGGTTTCGTATCCGTTTATAAACGCGGAATACTAGAAAACCATGTAAAAGATATTATGACGAAAACTGCTTAAATATTATTAAGTTACTGTGATAGTGTTTAAATAAAACAAATGTAATTAATGAACGGACCACGAGTTTGCGGAATGTAAAAAGTCGTAATGCTTCATAAGCACAGGTAAGTGTGTCGCCTGTGATTATGGAGTATTATTATAAAGAAGTTATTAGTAAGTAAAGACATGAAAACAATTTTGAAAATATTATTATTCAAAATGTCTAATTAGATCAATTAACTACTTTGCCTCATAAACCCCAATCATAATTAAGAGACCGAAGGGATCAGTTATTCAGATACGAGCTTGTCTGATATGATACCTACTATTGTTGCTAATATGTATATTATGCAATTTATTTATATAGATTTCAACAGAACGAGTATTGTACTGTCTGTTTAATCAAATTCTAAAAGATACTGCAACTGAATAACAATTCCTTGGAGAAAATGAAATACGGATCGAGACATGCGCACTTGGTGACGGTGCACAGAGAAGCTAATATATTTAAATATAATCAATTTAGATTTGTCTTACATGTTTGGTCGTTCAGGCGGCTCGTTGTTATTAAATTGATACATTTCCTACTTCTGCTGGTTCTTGTGGTAATTGAATTCTTAATTCATGTCATCTGAAACAAAATAATAAATATGAGTTAATATTACTTCAAGATATTCTTTGTTATAAGCGTCGATGTCGTAGTGGTCAGCACTGATCTACGAATCCGATGGTTCAAGGGGCCCGGGGTCAATTCTGCCAAGTACTAACGAGTTTCTTGTTTATTGAATTTAATACATACAATTATCTACTGCTCCTACAGTGAAGGAATACATCGCGAGGCAACCCGCATACCATACACATGCCAAGAAAATTTAAAGATTTATATAGTTAACCAAGGATTTTAAGAAGAATTAGAAGAGGATGGATGAAATAGCGACAGGTAGCGGGAACTACCTGTGACACCCGCATTTCTCTAAAACTGAAGGGCTAAATTTATAAATCAGTAATTAGACTTGTCATCAAGTATGGATTGGAATGTTGGCACGTTAAGCGGATGGATAAACAAAGATTGCATGTTGCTGAAATGCATATGTTAAGGTGGAGGTGTGGAGTAACAAGAAAGGATAGAGTGAAGAATGAATATATCAGGGGGAAATTGAGAGCCCCTATTGTTGAAAAACTGAGAAAAAGGAGACTCCTGATATGGCCACGTATTAAGAAGAGGGAATGATCATGTTACTAGGAAAGTTATGGACATGAAAGTGGATGGACGTGTGGGGAGAGGAAGACCTAAGAAAAATTGGATGGACTGTGGGAATATTGATATGTTGAAGAAGGGAGTGAGTGTCAAAATGGCGAGTGATAGAGGAGAGTGGAAGAGGTAGAAATTTGGCCCGACCCGAAATAAAATTAGGAAGAGAAAGAAGAAGTAGTGAACCAATCCGCATCGGGTCTGCTTGGTTGATTAAGGCCCTAATGGCTCTAATATAAATGGTGTACTTGTTGGTGCTATTATTTAAGTTTTTCCTTTGTATGTATTTGGTATATTGACTCGAGTTAAAAAAATGGATCCATGACAGCAATTTGATTTTATTTGAAATATGTACGAGTATCAGAAGAAGTTTATGGTCACAAATACATTAATATGACCATAAACTTTATTGATCCATAACCTAATAATAAGTAATAGGTACGTGTAGCTTTGTATAAAATATTGTCAATATAAAAATAACAAAATACTGAGTAGTTTGTTAAGTGAATCTATAAAACATTAAATTTATTAAGGTAAATATACGAAAAAATTACTCGTCACAAATGTCTTACAGAGAAACGCCAGTAACTCTGTAAAACTGTATTCAAAGTTACGAAGTCTAATTTGCTAACCATCTGCGTTTTGGTCAAAATGTAATGCTAAATCGGTACTTAAAACAAACTTTATAATTTCCTAGGGAGTAGCTAATCTCAGTCACTCAATAACGACGAAGCGTTACGTAGATAATGAATTATGGTACATGTCGTAACTGACAGCACACAGCAGTACGCGATGTTATTGACCACTTTATTGTTTGTGTATTTTTTAATCGTCATATAACTTAATAACATTTTTAAGGCCAATTGAAGCTATATTACGTATTGAAATGTAAAAAAAAAAATTGTCTCAATCTTACAAAATTGTAGCTCAAGAACAATATAGCATTAGCAGACTAAAATATAGCCAAAGTCAAAGTCAAAATATTTATTTCAAGTAGGCAATTAGATATGCTCTTTTGAATAGTCCAAATTTTTTTTTTTCCCTACTACCCATTCGGACTTCTTTTAGTTATAGAGAAGAACGGGCGCAAGAAACTCTATAACTTTTACAGAAGCAACGACATTTACAAAAATATATATCGTTACCAAGTCATACAAAAGTCAACTTATAGGTACAAGTATAATTACAAAGGTTCTTATAGCATTAGCAGACTTAAGGGTTTATCGCATCTCTTCGTATTGCTAGTACTCCCTTAATAACTTCAGCGAGTATTAGAATTCGTGGTGTCGATATATAGAGCGAAGTACATTTAGAAGGTAACAGTAATTTAGCATCAAAGAAACTTCGTATGCTATTGAGCATACAAAATACGCCGAATTTATTGAGATTGCTGTATTTCACACCGGCCCACCGCCTGCCACTATAAATGGGCAGGTTTGGCCACTTTTAGAATAATGTTCTTATATTTGGGTAGACCCCTACCCAAGTTTTTTCTCTAGACCGTACTCTAAGCAACTTGAATCGTTGACTGGCTGGAATGGCTGTATGTGCGATATAGCTTTGTTATGCATATTTTTATATTACAGGGAGCGCTTCAAGGAATTGTTCGATTTGAATCTTGCCGCCAGTTTTCACTATAATTCCACGCGATAAAACATTTACTCTCATCATCTAGAGGTTTCATTGGCTTAGACTTCCAAACTGTGGAATGAATTGACGCCTGCGGTATTACCGAACCGATGCGATTCCCAAACCTTAAAAGTCTATAAAAAACCGGAATCGCACTTGTCACTCGCCTGGTGTTGCATACGTTCGTTAGGCCTAGTATACTCGTATGTAACACAAAACTATATTGATAACAGTATTTTAAATTGGTTTTGTCGTAATATTAAAATAATGAACCTCAATGATAAGATTTGAGTAATAAATCCTTTTATTGGAATATTAATCACACTTTGTACTATAATAACTACACAGAACAAACGTCATAGCAGAGAGAGAGCTTACTATAGATAATACAATCAACAGGCAACTAGACCACAGACATAATAATTGTGTTGCTGTTACTCAACACTCCACTCAAAACAAAATAATGAAGCACTTACAGTATTCTACCAGCCACTCAATTTCTTATTGACCATACAAGGAACAATATTTGTGAAACTTAACATTTTTTCACAACTGCAACTATACTACATGCTGCAATCTCACTTCCTCCCCACCTCACAATATTGATTGATATCTGTGCACTGGTTGATTTTTTTTCCCTCTCGAGAGGAGAGGCTGAGAATTCTCCTGGCTACCACCCCAACCAAGTGCCACGATGATTATGTCGGACTCCAGATGAATTGAGGCGGCTCGACCCGAAAGATCTACCGACTAAACTCAACCTGAGTCGTTGCTCCGAATAACCCTATAACTTGACGTGATAAGGAAAAGGCGATTGCATATTACTATTTCTTTATATATAATATAATATACTGGAAATAATATAATTACCACTACGAAGTATTCTTATTGGCTTGGAAGATATGCTTATGTTTAATATCAACTAATAAAATGGATGGACAATTTAATACAACGTTAGTATTCATAAGTAATTTAGACGTTACATTGACACTTCAATGTTGTTTTACAAAGGACTGAATATATTTGACGCGAAATGTCGCTTTATACTGCTGTTTTCCGTTAGCTACGACATTTAACCATTTATCTGTATTCGAAGCTCTACATTCCAAACATTGCTTAACGACGGCTTCCTGTGCCTGCTCGTTGCGGAGCTTGAATAGTGGAATGTGGAATATGCACCTCAATAGCCAGTAATGTGATACCGCATCACAGTCACAGCAACGCGCTGTTTTGCTTATGTCGAGTATTGTACAAAAAATATTGTCGATTCCTGATTCTATTTTGCTACTAGCTAGCTAAATTGTTATCGGCGAAACATCCCGGTTAGAACCATTAGTACATTTTCACAATACTAAGGCGTTAGATTTTTAAACGTAGCGTAAAGAAACACCTTATAGATCGGCAAAGAGGGAATGCGGCGCATTTTCCTGCACTATCTGTCTTCGTCAATTCTATTTCCACTTGCAATCAGGCGGGGTGAAGTCATTGGCTTAACTTTTTAATAAAACATGTACATGGTTTTGATAGTAAAGATATATATATATATATACAATATATATAATGCTGCTTTTATTAATTATCATTTTACATAAATTATTAGTATTTTTTAAATATGACAAGCTTATATGATTACATTTCATCAACCTTTCTAAATTAGATTCATCTATAATGTAAAATATTTCACAATTTCGTAGTTTGTAATATGGTATCAAATGTCTGTACACTCTCATGAGAATCGCAGATTATTTTTACTTTTTTGCGTAGCATCTGGTATATCGTGGAGCGCTGAAATTGTGTTGTGTAACTATGACTGGGCTTATATTGATAATATTACCACAGCAAAGGTGGGAGCTTGTTTCAGCTAATATTGGGGTTTAAAGTGTCAAGCTACTGTTTTCTGTAAAGATGTCAATGAATTTGGATTATTCCATATTAACATTTTGTTTTTATTTATTTATAAACCAAGACCTTTACGAAATCAACTTTACACACACGTCAATAGATATCAAATTAAGTAATAACAGTTTTGAAGGTAAAAAATTTGTCATGTGTAAAGTTGTAGTCAATAATAAAAAAAAAAATGCTGACGTAAAAGAACAGCAGAATTTTGAGATATTTTTTAGTTTAACATATTCCAATTCGGAGATTTAATTTTAACCAAAACTTGCACTTTATGTTAAAAAGTAATGCAAAAACATGTATTTTCTATGGCTCTTAAAATTTAAAAGTTATTATAAAGTTTTAAATACAAGAGGATAAACCGGAATTTCATATAATATCTAAATTGCGAACGTCAAGTGCTGAGGTTCTGATGTTCCACTAAATTGTTGTTTAAAATTTTTTGATTGTCTGCACCTAAACAGGCTTTGATATGTAAAGTTTGGCTGGATTTTTTACTATATGGCTCGAACTCCCAGTTGCAACACAACTCTATATGTTGGATAGATACGAAAATCGAATAACGAGTGAGATGTTGTCGTGCAGCAGTGCAGCTTTAAACAAATTTTGCAACACTATGAAACTAATATAAGGATATACATAGTCATAGGATTTCTGAAATTAGTCCATTGTCTTATTTTGTACTTAACGTAATGCTGTGGAAGGTTTTGTCTGAAAGTGAGGAGACTTTAGCTAATTAATCACAACTTTTTTCAATAATACCATAAAACGCAAGTCTTATTACAGCACTATATTAGTGTTACTTATCAGTGACAGACTATTACTTAGTATTTATAAAATCCTTTAATAATTATTTACAAATTTAATTTTATTTCACATTCTCAAACATGTTTAATATGGAAGGTATATTCACTCACATAATATAATGCCCTATGATATACAATGTAACTACAGCGACAATGTGTTTAATACTCGTACAATTCAATAATTCAAATATAAAACCGTACACATGACCGTAAACAATTCAAATACTGCCATTACAAAAACTAATGTAAATATATAACACAATTAACAATGTAACATAATACCTTACCTAAATTATGACGTAACTTTAAAATATTCAAGCATGATTACTAATTTACAACCTAAGTGGGAGTGCAAAACGCCATCAAAAGTTACTCTGAAACTACTATCACTCAAAGTGGCTATAGTTAATTTAGTAGTTGGCAGCATTGTAAATACATTATACACAGAGAGCTGGCCCTTTTGAGAATATGGAGAAATTGCTTTCGGCTTGTCGTATAGATAGCTGGTACAACTTTAAACACGTGCATTTAATATTCTGTACAACCTGCATACTAGCACGTGACAATAGTCGCAAT
This sequence comes from Scirpophaga incertulas, assembly GCA_036419045.1. Taxonomy (NCBI): domain Eukaryota; kingdom Metazoa; phylum Arthropoda; class Insecta; order Lepidoptera; family Crambidae; genus Scirpophaga; species Scirpophaga incertulas. Next base: position 9,432,043 of record CM071626.1, on the reverse strand, counting down.
GCGGAGGCGTCGGCATGAAGCGTTTCTTGTACACTTTTTGTTGCAGTTGTATCGCAATTAGTAGCCTGGATGGCGGTTAAATTGACTGGTATTAGCGTTTATTCTACTGCGCATATCCTATGCGTACATTTGCTTTACCACGGTTTCATTACAAGCTATTGTGACAGCCTATTGTTATTTTGTACTTTGTGCTTTTATATACGATCACCGCTGAAATGTGTTGGATAGTAAACTATAATTGTGTAGTGCATTGACCGATGGATTATTTTTCATTCTGTATACGTTCTTGTACATCGATTTCGAGACATGTTTGGAATATTTTACCATTTATGGGTTGACGTAACCTTGAATGAAATATTATGTAGTATATCAGCTCATCATACGTATTATATTACCTATTCATATTTAGCCAGTGAAATTAATTTCAAAGGACAGATAGATAAATCTATTAACATTATTTTAGGCTTTGCTTTTTTGACTTTCTAACTTAGGGAAACCGTAGTGAGTACAAGAATTTGTGGCGTCAGACATCATGTTCATTGAAATTCAATATGTTTGGTTATCGCGCCGCGGATGGTTTACTAGCCGAACGAGCTAACGTGCCAAGTACACGTTTCCCTATTCCTGAAAACCAATTAAATGCATCATTGTTTCATTTGAATTCATTAATTACGCCTACATGTTGCATGGTACTCTAGATTCATCTTAAAGAAGCAGATCGGTGTATACATTCAAATATACACCAGCAAATTTGAATGTGGTATGCATTATTTGTATTTTCAACATTTTTGAAGTTAATAGGTTTAAATCTTTCGTGTAATAAAACAAAGATTTGTGCTACTTTTAAATAATCCGCCCATATGTATTATGTATACAATTTCTTGGTATGTATGTAATTCAAATGGTTTAAACACATTGGTTTAAAGACAAAGTGTCATTGATTTGCCTTTATATAAATTTAAAATCCATATCAAAAATACACTCATGAGTAAAGGTTATTATAAAGTAAGTGACTATCTAAATGATCACAGTATTTGGGAATAGGGACACTATTCATAGATCCATGTTTGGTAACAACATTATTTATAATATTGTATTATTTTATATGTGTATGTAAACATATATACGACTGTAATCGTATTAGGTATGATTGTATCTTATACTATATTGTATTTTTATATTATATTATTATAATTATTAACATTGAAAAGAGGAGATAAAAATAGAACTTCAGAGTTTCTTGCCTGTTCTTCTCGAGAAGGCTCTCCCAATTTCCGAATAGGTGTCGAGTCAATATTTTTCTTTTTTTTTTCCTTATTCGTACGTACGGACAAGCTTTTTTTTTTTTTTTTTATTACTTAAGCTTTTTTTTGTTTTGTTTGTTGACGTCAATAAGTGCCTGTAAAGGTCTATGTTGAATAAATATTATTTTGATTTTTGATTTTGATTAAGTGAATATGACAAAATTAAGAAATATTACACATATCAATATAGGATTGCGTATCCACTTGAAGATATTATTTCAACACATGTAAAATCCATAACAACTTCTAACAAATATACCAGGCACAGCGAATATAATAACGCTGTCAAATAACTGCTACGTAATGAATACGAAGGTTACGTATATATTTACACCGATGCATAACATTAATTCAGGCTTCTCTTTTTATGATCATAGTACATCTTTTAAAGCCAAATTTGATGTTCATAAAGATTTTCCCATTATGGGCCTAGAGTTGCTTGCCATGTTAAAAGCACTTGGTTACGCTAAGTCTTGCCAATATAAGCAATAGTCTTTCTAACAGATCCCTATCATCGTTGCATCGTTTGTTATAATGCTATTTAGGTAGAGAAGCGGATTTCATAATTATCCAATGTATTTGCAAATTAATACGTAATGCTACTCAAGTCAAGATACAATGGCTCCCTTCGCATGTAGGAATCTGCATCCTGAATCTGCAATTCGCATGTGGTTTTATGAGAGTAAATTAAATCGACGAGAATTTGTTCTATGTATGAGATTTTGAGCTGGGCATATTCCATTGAATGCGTATACATTTTTAAAATGGAATAATCTGTACTGTGACACTTGTCCAAACGTCAAGGAAGTTTTGTTTCACATTTTAATGGAGTGTGCAACGAACGAGACAGGGTTGATCAAATTAAAGATACTATAAATTTGCCAACTACATCAATTACATTCGAACCTTAAACGAAAATTTCTGAATAGCAAAAAACAATTATGTACTAAAATTGCAAGTTTCCTCCTTTGTTCTTTTATTAAAAATAATGTTAATGCATATAAATTACTTTGTAGCTGATTTAACTTTTATGGTGTAAGAATAAAAATAACGGTCATATATATAATAAAAATTGAAAGCTACCCTACCATTAGTTATTATCGCGACCGACAGAACTATAGAAATAGGTCCTTGTAATTTTAATATGTTACTTTCAAATTTAATTTAGTGGAATTTTTGGTACTATTTTCATTCATATTCATTCATAAAATTACGTGATATATCTAAAGTTCAACTCGATATTAATAAGTCTAATAAATATGAAAAAGAAAAGAAATAAGAAAATAACTGTATTTAAAAAAAATATATTTTATTTTATATAGTTTAAGAGAATATATATATATCCAAATTCCAAAATCGGACTTATCTATAGCTTCCTTCGCGTGTGCAACCTTAATGGTTAAAGCTACACAGAAATCATGTATGACGGAAATGTTCTCCTTAAACTTATATAAAAAATATCCCATAACAGCATATGTATATTTTATAGTCGACTTACAATAGCAGTTCGAAGCTTTCTGATTATATTACTACTCGTATACTGTTACGTTTATAACACTCTCAGTCATCCCTAATTAAAAAAGTTAACATTGTTAATTATTCCATAAAAAAAGAATCATAGAAATTATCATCAAAGTTATACATGAAATACGCAAATAAATGCGAAATCGCGCGTGAATACTGAATCATGCTATAAGGATCATTTTTGTATAAGGTAGCGAACGCTAAGGCAGAACATTCTCGAACGTTCGCGACCGGCCTAGCAGCTAGGCGCCAATTTTTTATATGATATAAATATGTAAAAATAGTAGAAAATGTGTCTTATTTGAAGAATAATTAAAAATGATACCCAAATTTACGATTCCACCCGGACGAAGTCGTGGACACAGCTAGTATATAATATGGTTATGTGCAGAATGTAGTTTACGACAAGTTAGATAGTGTTCTTTTACATTGCCCCCAAAAAAAGCAACAGATTGACAGTCTTGAATACTGGCTGGCAGCTCATTCCACAATCTACAAGAAAGAACGGTAAAGGAAGAAATTTGTATTTCTTTAAGTTTTAGTATAATAGCTTTTTACATAGTCCTGAATTGTCCCTGCTAGGTAGTATGCATGTTTAAAGTAGCTTTTTATTTCCTATAAAAGTATTAAAGATAGTTTAATATATTATATGATTACAGTCCGTTTAATAAATTTAAATGTCAATGCTATGATGTACAGAATTTTTCACTTTTCCGTATATAAAAATCCACACATTTTACCCCATATATGAAAAGATCGACGCCATTAATGAAAATCACGACCTCGTAGAATAAAGGTATCTACGTGTAATTAATTTTCAAATCATAATTGTCACTTTGAATGAACCGTGCCGTAAGCCTGAAATTGGCCCAAGCTGCAGCAGAGTGTTTAATTTTTAGTGGAGTAAATAATTTTCAGCACCTTACGCTATTTGCAGCACTCTCAAAGGAGAATAATTAAAAACAGTTTTCTGAGTTAATTATATCTTTAGTACATAGAACAGATATTTAAAATTCAAATTAAACAGAATGCATTGTTTTCTTTGAGAAGTTTGTGTTATACAATATTTCAACTGTAAAATACAGTGTTTGTTAAAGTTACGTGTCAAGTTACCAATTTCACAAAAAAAAAAAATAGGTTTTTAGATATAAAGTTACTATTTTGTATTTATAAAGAAAAATCATGATTTTTTTACGAAAGTATTAACTTTTTATTTAAAATCTACGTAATTTAAACAAATGTTAGGGATATTATTTTAGTTGGAAATGGACATTATTACTATCGATTACAGTTAAAATCGATATGGTTACATATCAATTTCGAGTAACGGCATTAAAAAATAATTATATTTCTTTATTCTATAGTACAAGTACGATATGAACATAATAAAATGTAATCAATTCATACTCATAATAGGTCAATATGAACTAACCATATTTTGCTTACCTTATCGTTTGTACCAATTAGGAGTATAACATTGTTGAATAAGAATTATTGTTACTCATTTTGATATAATAAAAAACGACTTGAACTTAAAAATTTAAAATCAATCCATAATAGGTTTTTATTCGTACTTTAATCTTTTGTTAATATAAGACCAGACGAATTTTATCCGTCTGTGTAATTTTGGGTCACAATAGAATTACAAAAACTAATTTAAAACGCATCTTATAACTTGTTGTCTTGTTTTTCTCTAAAAGTTTTGCTAGTTAGTCTATATAATATTTATATATATATTATTTAATTATTTACGATCTTCTGTTTAGGCATTTGGTATTATAAAATTATATTAATAATATTGTATATATTTAAGCCCTAAAGATACATTACAATATTTAAATCAGTTATATTAAGATATTAATGGTATAATTTGTAACTGTTGCTTGCACTGTTACAAATTACACAACAGTCAAGCCTGTATTATAAAAGTCAGTGGTTCGCTAACAGCAGGAACATTTGTAAATTCGTAAAATTGCACAAAATTAAGTCAGTACTAAAATAATTATCGATTTCAATGTCATTATTAGAGATCGGATAATCGGATGCATATTTACCTAAAATTAGTTTAAGACAAAGTATGCAAACGGCTTTTTATTGCTTTGTTAAATAAAATTTTTCACCATTTCTGTTTTTTTATTCAATTATTTAATTGATTATTGTTTTAGTCAAACTAGCTCACTACATTCGTATAACACTCTTCATGTAATAAATCGTACATTCATAAATCGCACGGGGAACTGAAACTAAACTTCATGTAAATACGTATGCATAGTTGTATAAATGAACCCGGAGTCTCGGTCTTTTGAAAATAAATACCACGTACTAATTTAGTAATTTTCAAACAATATCACAACGTTAAATTTGCAGTCCCGTATTTTCCCGGGATTGTTATTTAACAAAATGTATTTTCAAAAGCCGCTTCCATAATTTGTGAGCCAAAAATTAACTTTAGGTAAATATGCACAAACAAATTTAAGTAATATCAATTGTGAGGATATTTTTTTATTCATTCATACATACTAACGTTATGAATTTTGTATCTGTTATTAGTAGATTTCACGCTTTAATCACTGCACCAATGATTTATCTCATTACGTTTTGAAAAAGAACATAATTTACTTTTAAAGCAATTCACTGTCACAATTGCGAGCAGTGACAGTGCAAGAATGTAGCGAGATGGCGATGATAACCATTTTGTGGCTTTTTATTTTTCCAGACAGAAGAACTATTAATATAACTAAACTTCAATCTGCGGTCGTGCTCTGTTCTGTGAAATGGAAATTTGTTTTGATCCGATTCAGCCCTGAAACATTTTTTATTTTTGTCGCTCTTAAAATGTTCTTGCATAAAGGCGTTGTTTTCAAAGTGGTTCGAGAAAAGCGGGCATTGCCTATATTGTCTACTACATGCTCTTGTTATGATTTGTATTTTGTTGGAAAATTATCGAATCTCTCAAATTGTATTTATTATTGAGGTACTTAAATAACTGTAAATGTATTTCTCATCAAAGAATAAAGGTCAAATAACAGAACGCATAAAAAGTTGTCCTTTGCAACTGCTACTGCACATCAGCTCCTAAAAAATGTTTTGAAGATCACCAGATAATTATTTTGGTATAATATTTAATATAATCACCTTGATTTTCCACGATCGGGAAACCTTGTAATATATCATTTAATAAGCTATAACTTGAAGATTGTTTTTTAACAACATTAAGTTTAAAAGAAATACACCTATAAGGATAATAATAAAGTTTAATTATAATAAGTTTAATCATGTTTTATTATAATACTATCTATAACAAATAAAAATAAATAAGGAAATAATACTTAACAATGAAACCAAACACGAACAAATAAAACTTAAACCAAATTTTTATTTATACGCAGTTAATTATTATATTCAATAAACTAGTTACAAAAGATCGTGCTAAACGATCGAGTAAACTTTGTAGCCGCATTCGTGAGGGATTCGTCGGAGACCGGATCAATAAGACGCTACAACACGTAATACGTTCATTCCCGGTTACTCTTCCGAGCGTACTGACAGGAAACACGTGGTACAATTTTCACTTTCAGTAAACTATCAATATAGCCTATGTCCAGCAGTGGGTGTCTATTGACTGAAATGAATGAAAAAACACTACCAATGTCCTTAAAAATACTGGTGTGGGTTTTTTTATTTCACTGTCGGTTATTACAAATAAAAATATTTTCATTGTAACGCTATAGCTTATAAAATATCAGTTACAGTTACAAGTATTAGTTAAGTCTTAATAATTTATTGTTGGGAATTTACTTTCAATATTATTTTTTCCATAAATACAACCATTTTATTATTAAAAGACATATTTTTACTATTACTTTGACTAATACAACTCGCGCATCGCTACAAAAATCTTAATTACAATTTTAACAAAACAGCATACCACATTTTCAATTAAATTAAATTTTAAGAAATCGATTCAACTATAAATCTATGTATACTAATATAATATATCCGGCGAGAAGTAGAATAGTACTTATTATGTTCACGCAACCCAGTATCTGACAACCACTCTCTTTATTTTTATGTAGATTAGTATTTTCTGATTTCCGAACTCATTAGCAGCGGTATAGGTATGTCGCACGATAATAAAATAGCCTACTGGACGATGCGTTTCTGGCTGCTCCCAACGTACAGAGCGGGACTGCTAATTATTTTTCATTTTGATCTGATTATTGGGTGGAAAATGCTGCTTCCCGACATAGGGAGGGAAAAACTCATACAATTTACTTCCCACCCAAGGGCCGGAATGAACTTTAAAAAAAGAACTACGAATGTCAGCCACGAAATGCTGCGGCCATGTGAGTTTCTAAACAGCCAGTGTGAACTTAGCGCAAACTACTTCCAGCGGAATAAGCCGCAACAAACACGCGGTGAGTTCCATATTTAAAATTTAAACAGTCGACATAAATTGGCGGGATGTGAATTTATTATATATATCTGTGACGGAATTTGAAAAATTTCAAATAATCTCTTATACTAGTTAAGATTTTAATTTTAAAAATGAGTTCAAGCGATTCCGAAATATTGACACCAGATTAAATTAAAGACGAGGCAAATTGTGTTCTGCCTACTGATGGTCTACTGATATTATCATATATTATCAATAAATAGATTAAATAAACAACCAATTTTTCATTTTCCTTATATATTCGAAGTGAAAAGTAGAGTGTTTAACACGGGTAAAAGAATCAATTCCTTCTCGGACTATAGCCTAAATACCTAGGGAATTGATTCTTTCCACCCTCGGTTACCAATCTACTATTTATCGTGAGTAAATGTAAAGTTAGTAATTGAATGATAAGTATCAATGTTCAACCGATCTTTTCAAAAATGGTTTAACCATAAGCTTAAACTGAGATGTTTTTAAATATTTATGTAATTTAGTGTAAATAATAAGCTTGATATACTGCTAAACAATGTAACAGTTCGTTGACAGTCTTTCCTTTATATTATATATTGCGTATATTTTATTTTGCATTCATCTTAAGCTCCTGCTGTACACAATCAAAGCAACTTATTTTAAATGACATCTTACGATATAGAGGGGATTTCTTATATGACACATATTTTAAATCGATATATTTCGAATCATTTATGTTTAAAATTTAACCCATTTCCATTTTTGCTATGAAAGGGGTTTTATATTCATCAGTGAAACCCCAAATTTATAGAAACAGTTTGAAAGTAACATTTAAGAAAATATAATTAACTCGACTTGTTTTCATGAAAGGTATGGCGATTGTAATATTTATAGAATACGAAATAGGTATTAATTGGTTTTTGTCAAAAAAAATCTGCAATATGCCTATTATCCATATATTTACAACTCATTCGTTGCTGCCTAATAATTAGATTAATAAAAATAATGCAATTTAGAATTTTCATACTAAGAATAAATATAGACGTGTAAATTAATATAAAGAAGAGTTATTTTTTTTTAATTTTATATAGTTTTTTATTTCTAATCACCGGCGCCCCGTAGTATAATCGCAACACCATAGTCTGCGATTGATGTTGAAGTTAGACAATATATATACCCGTTTAAATAATGCATAATGTCTAACTAGTGACACTGTATTTTGCTTTTCAAGCGAAGTCAAATTAACCGCGATAGAATGTACGTATGAACAGCGCCGTTAGCACAAGCCCGCAGAAGTTTATACACTTTTCCATATCAGCAGGTCAAGCAGCAAATTAAACCTATTCTACCTATTCTATTCAACGTGATCAAAATCATCCAGCTAAAAAGAAGACAAAGGGATTTTAACACAAATTAAAAACAAATTAAGGCTTTGTTCAAAAAGTAAAGTAATGTACTGTTTGTGTATTGATGTCCTTTCCGTACTGACAGTATGTATTTAATTTTTTTCCAACTCTTATAACGATTTAATAGCGACTCGAGGTTACGTCAATCATATTCGTTATTAGACTTTTTATTTTATCAATACGCTTCATTTCGCAGTTTTCTAAATATATCCTTGTTTACAAAACCTTTGTTAAACGTGAGTTTTTGGAGTATCATTCATTATCAAGTAAATTTTGTATTTAACGTGTTTAAAGACTTTCTTTGTTGTTCAATAGTGAAACATTGTAATGCATTATTCGAAAAGTATTGAAGACTATAAACAGGCCCGTGTCTTAAGCCCAGACCAAAGCAAACTCAACACCTAAAAAATCTTAATTTTAAAATGTTTACCATCATTCTTTATAATATATTTAAACATGGTGTTTTCGTATTGTAAAACAGAGAAAATAAATCGCAATGCTGGTCACGGCACATTTTTAAAAGGTTTAGGTTTTAGGACTATAATACAAATTAAACTTCAAATTTGTTTTATAAATAGTTTATAGATACTATTGAAGGAAAGCGACCTAAATAATATATCTCGAAATAGACGAACATGTTATAGTTATGCGTCATTCGTAATAAATCTCGATAGAGCTCCCTCGTGACACTAATTTACATGTGTAACATCAAATATGGAAATACATTAGGCTAAGCTACGGGAGTGTTGATTAAACAGAATATTTTTCAATTAGAATCTTTCAGTCGTCGCAATACTGAAATTTCTTGTAGCATAGCATACACACGCCAGTCGTGAGCCGACGCCCCGCAGCAGCGGTACTTCTCGTCTGAGCTCTGACGGGTCCGGGACTTTCTCCAGTATAATTACTGTGTGAGATTCGATAATATTTTTTTTTGCACTTTCAAGTTAAATAGAGCGAAGCTCGAATTTAAGTATCCTGCAATTCTAAGACTTAAAATTCTCGTGCTGCCCAATATTAACTGGAATTGAAGTTAAACACATATCTTATAGTTTTAAGTGAAGTGCCAACAGTGACAATTCTGAAATAAATATTTTATTTAATACATCGTGTTTACATTTAATTTAGCTAAATGTGCGTAATTTAATTAGTGTCAGTGGATGTGTGATGTATTTATTCAAATATTAATAAATTAAAATGTTGAGCCGGTGGAAAAGCAAGGATAAATCGGACAAATCTAAGTCTTCCAGCTCCAGTACTAAAAAGAAAAGAAAAGGCCGAGACAACGGTAAGTGAATAGATTATTCATGATAATTTCGTTTTTGTTTTGTTAATTTTCTTTTTTTAATTAATATAATCTTTAATTAATTTTAACTAGGTACAGTTCATAAATATGCAATAATTTCACGTGCTTTAATTATTTTGCTTAGTAATTTTAACCAATTATTCTTTTCTTTCCGTTCCTATAGAAATACTTTAAATATTTTCGGCCTGAATTTTATTTTTAAGTTAAATTATGTAGATAAATACATTTTTGTTAATTTTGATATATTATTAATATAATATATTATTTGCGCAATTTTTATGTTTTATTTTAGCCTGTTCTTATGAGAAGATTGTTATAATATGTTAATTTTTACTAATACCTAAATCTCTATTAATAAAACGTCAAATAATTTTAGTGACACATAATATGAGATAAACAGCGTTATTAAATAAAGCCGTATCTTATGTATTATATTTCATATGCCATTCCTTATATTTTATTTTATTTGTATTATTTGATGTGTAATTTTATTTTTCATTGCATTGAGGAGGAAATTATTTTTAAGTTTGGTTTTGGTCACTACAAAATTAAACTTAAAAATATTTTCCTTACACATATGACAAGGAGTTTTGGCATCATTCTTAGGATGGAGACCCTTTAGGATGAAAATAAATATTTATTAGCAACAGTGACGAGACTTAAGGTATATTATATGTTTCATAATATAATATTAACATAAATACTGTCAATACACAAATTAAAAAATAAACATTATATATTAGAAAAAACAAAAAAGAATTCGTCAGATATCGTACACATTGGCATGACATTTCTTACGCTAAAAAATTTATGAAGTTAAGCAACAAGGCTCTTGGTTAAACCTATGATGAGTTACTTGAAATGTGAAATTTATCAAGCTCGTCCGTGAGTGGAAATACGCGTTTAAACAAATAGATTGATTGAGATTCAATAATTTAAAAAAATGCACTGTACACTCAAAATATGATGAAAAAAATTCGATAGATATTAAAATTTAAATGTACGAAAAATTTGACACAGAATTGGCATGCCTTTGTGCAGCATTATCATGCCAGTTATAAGATCAGTCATATTCGTTAGAAGACATCTACTGCTGGACATAGAAATCATTAGGAGGTTTTAAGTAGTCTTTCATCACGCTAACCCGGTGTGAGTTGGTTTGATGAAATATCATGATATAATATTGCATTGCTTTTGAAAGAGTATTTTATTATTTATTTCATTATAACGAAATAATCAAAACGTACTTCGGATGATGGAGAAATTTTAACTTAAAATTCACAAGTCTTGGTAGCAATTAATTAAACTTATAGAAAAATGGAATACTATCTCTCCGCGATGCTAATTTTTCACTTGGCTCTTTACGAGAATTAAACTGCGAAATGTGAGCGCAATAAAAGTTTGCAAGTTGTTGTTTGTGCTTATACAACGGCACTTTACACAGGTAAGTTTTAGATTTAAATTATTATATTTCTTTCGTCGTTGAACACAAAAAATTAGTTTAAGCGACGTAAATAGTGCAGGTTTGCCTTTTTGGGAGTAATTGTAAACCAACATTAGACCGTCGCCAAAGTCTTAAGGCTATATAGTCTATTTGACGACCTCCGTAGTCGAGCAGTTAAAATGTACCATATACTCGTATGTACATCTATTCGTTACCCTAGGCCCTCTGTAACTGTCTGTCCAACACACGTGCTTCTTCTATTGATAGCTTAGCCTGATAGACACAAAACATGTCAGATAAATAAATTTAACAAGTCATGTAATAAATCTTTAAAATTACAGTATTATTTTCATGATATTCAAGCTATTTTCAGAGTAGCTCTTATTATTATTGTCGATGAATGATAACGCCTTCATCCCCGGAGAAACATACGTCATTAAATTTCCTGTTAAGAAGCCGTTAAACATCAGTATAGTAAAAGCCATTCCATCATCCAAATAATTTTAATATAAAATGGCTTACGCTAATGGCCTTTTATGGTTTCACAACGGTAAATGCAATAAAAAGCTTTTTATTGGAAATGTGATAGCGACACGAGGCCGTCGCGGCGCCATTAATTTTTGCATTTGCTTACATTTGAACGGATGAACAAATACTTATTTTATTACAAAATCGCTTACATATCCCAATAGATATATTGTCTCGGTACTTGTAGTCCTAATCCTCTAAAACGGATCTGCACATTTTTATGAAATGCTTATATATGTTTTGCAGGTATCAGAATAGGACGTATGTTAGTATATTTCATACTAATAGATTATTAGAGAGTCCCGCTACAGAAATAAAAGCAACCAAGTGCGAGTTGCACTCATGTATGAAGTATTCTGTTCCATTAATATACAGTATTAGACATTATATTATATATAATCATTTTTCAGTGTACTTGTCCCGGAGTCTATTTGACATTCTATAAATATTTCAAGCGTCTAATAATATAGAGCAAAAAACGGCAATGAAATCACGTTTGTTTTATAGAAGCCTTCCTTAGATATATAATTATTTTCTGATTTTATTTTTTATTTGTTGTAATAGTGGCAATAGAATTACATCATATGTGAAAATTTAAACTGTTTAGTTATCACGGTTCAAAAGATACAGTCCGGTGACAAAAAGATGAAAGGACAGACCGACGGACTCTGCCGTTTTACTAATAGGATACCGTTTTTACCTTTTGAATACGAGAACCTAAAAATTTATTATTTATATGACAAAACAATGTCGCCGGGTCATTTTCTATGAATCGAAAAAGGTAACCGCTGACTTTCAAACATGGCTTCCATGAAGTAATTTCGAAAACCTTTTTCTAGTCTGATTCACGTATGGGTACTTTATGGGCAATATTCATATATTTCCGATATTTGTATCGCAATTTTTTTCATACTGCTGAAATTTGCTTAGTAGCGTGTTATAAAAAAATACATGATTTACAAACCACCTAACAATAGTTTCTGATTCGAAAGAATATTCTTTACATTCGTAGTTCACGGCTATACTAAGACGTAGATATCTATTTTACTTGAGAAACAACGTTAGTTTATATTTACGATATTAAACGATTTAAGAAATTCGTTATTTTTTAATTCAGCATATCAGATATTTTAATACCCTGTTGATTTAATATTTATTTTGATAAAATTTATATTTGTTGTTTTAATTAAAAGGAGCAAATTACTGGGTGGACCAAAATCGATTTTGTTCTGATAGTTTTATGAAATATAGATAGAAATCAGATAGTTATTAGTGCAATTGTATAGTGAATATATTTTTTAAGTAAAATAAAATGTTATTAAATCCGTATTAACAATAAATGGATCATCTTTAGAAACTTATTTAAATACTAGTAAAATTTATAGCTAGTTTGGAAAAAGTTATAATTTACTGTAAAGTTTTAAAGAAAGGTATTTAATCAATATTAACCCATTTTGTTATGTTCAAATTTCGAAGAGCGTGAGGAGTACCCACGATTCCTGGTTTTGTTATAAATTGATTTAATTGAATAGATTGAAGAAATTGTGTTTATTAAATGAAAAACAAAAGTGAAAAACTTTGAAACAAGGTGACGACCTTTAACTGTGATTTTCGAGATTTCTTTTTTCAACGTTTGTTGTCTCAAAATAAGATTTATTTAATAATTTTTCCTTTAACATCTTTCCTTTATTCTGTGGCCTTTGCGGTTTAATTTTTGTAGTTAAGGTAAAGCTAGTTCCCTAAAACTATTACAGACTGAAAAGAAACATGTAGCAAAATAAATGCTTAAAAAATTGAATAATGGCTTAGTAATTGTATAATGTTCCTGAATTATCTAAAACATAAAAGTTCATTATAATGATCGTACCGTCCATATAAACTTTTATTTTGATGATATTTTAACCTCTCAAATCTCGCACGCGAAACTGAGAAACGTAATGAAGTGTGTAAATTAAAGCGGAAAACTACGATCTTCGATTGGACTTTTTTTTTTTACTATATATTGCTATATTGTAATTGAAAACTATTATTAATATTTATGTGTTATTATTGTCATATTGTTGAAAAAGTTATTTAGTTCATAGTGTTTAAAGAAAAGTTCTTGGATATTTAAAGTTATTCATAAATTTTTCAATGTACGTGGTAAAAAACAGGATAAATAGCTTTTGTATTGAATTTGCCGCCATTGAACCGTTTGAATAATTTTTTTTTAAACTAATAATTTGTGTCACAACGTATTTGCTCTAAAAATAGTTACATTCTCTTTGTAAAAATAATAGTATTTCTACCATTTCCCCAAATTAATTACAATTATGTTTTTAGAAGTGATACTATATTTCTTATGAATACCGCATTGTTACTTCATTAGATAATTCGAGAACAATGCCGTATAATAATTTTGATAAATTAAACTCTTAATTATGTAAATGAAATTACCAAAGCAATAGTCGCAGAAAATCTATTACAAAATGTTTCAGTTAATTTAATTTAAAATATAATAAACATAAAGTACCACTTTTCTTTGTAAAACACCTAAATTTGTTCCGGAACATAATTTACCAATAACCTAACAAAGCAATGTGGGCCCTGTGAACCTCAACTCATAAGAGATTTTACTTATATGCTTTCAATTTATGAAAAGGCAAATCAAGAATGCTTTGTCGAGGTTTTATTTGAAAAGGCTATGTAAACGATTACCCAAAATACCCTCTTATTTATCAAACTGGTGCTTTGTGGCGGAACGCTTATTTCTGACGATTGACGACTTTGATTGGTTTTTATTGAATATATGAACCTTGAGAAGTCTATTGAATTTTTTAATCGCGTTAATGTATGTGGCTTAATTCAAGTAAAAAAATATTTCTCTTAATATTCTATCACTGGGAAAATTTTTGACCCACTTAACATTTTCTACATCAAAGTGTTGTAAATAAAGTAATCGTTTAAAGAACTATATTATTTTATTATGCTGTTTTTTTTTTTTTGGAATATAGTATATGTATATTATATTCCGATATAATTCGGCACTTTAGTTTAAGACGCTAGAAAGCATTGTAAAAATTGTATTCTTTTCACTGTTGAGTATATATTAATATTTGCCCATATGTTATATAATTGATTAAGATAAATGATAAATCGTATAGTGTGAAGGATAATTATTTTTTTTTAATATATCTCGGGATGTAATATGGCGAAAATATAACTTTAAATAAAAAAAAATAATAGATATACACAAATATTCTTGTAACCTCCTAAAAAGTATTAACAAAGAAATGAAATTGATAGCGTCATTTTTAAAATACAATAACAAAGAGTTAAAGATTTTTTAATAAATATGTGATATATTAAAAAAAATGACAGTGAATTAATGAATAAACGAGAGGGTGGCGAACAAGCAAATGTAGCACCTGATGGCGAGCGATTACCGCCGGCCATGGGCCCCATCAGGAGAGTCACAGCTATGTTGCCGGCGTTATAAATGGGAATACACTCTTTTTGCAGGTTTGGATATCGCATCGGTTCGCAAATACCGCCAGTCATTATAACATTTTTTTTTTATATAGACAAGAAATAAGCTTTGTAATCTACTTAATATAAGAAAATAGAATAAAATAATATTAACCATCTCCTGTACTTCTACGCTGAAACGAAAACTATATAAGCTTTAACCGTAGACTTTAATAGCTCGTATATGACATACCTTACTCCAACGTTAACGCTGCCATAATTAGTTTAGCATTTTATTTACGCACAGTAATGGCTTCAACAGATTACGTAACGGAATCATTGAAGTATCACCATAGTTCACCACAATTCTGTAGCGATAGCCCTATATAAGCTATTTTACTTAACACATAATGTGTTCGTTTCGTTATGATTTCAGAGGACACGTTTTCGGACAATTTTTCGCAAATAATGCTTTGTTTCTCTAACAGAGTTGGTGGTTTTGCTGTCGTGCGAAATTGGTTGGTGGATGCATAATGCCCGTAAATTGTCGCCCGTTTTATTCCAATGAGGGTAAACCCGTGGCTCCTGCTTGGACGCTGGCTGATCGATTTCGAGATCCGACGGGATTGTTCTCATTTTTTCTTCCCGCGCACACAAATTACTGGATCAAATAATAACTGTATACTGTGTTTTTTGTCCTAACATGCTTGCGTCCATTACCTCTATTTCTAAGTGGATAGTTGCAGTTATGCTATAGAATAAATGCAGTTTTACAAACATAACAAATTTATAATCATTAAATGTTATATTTACTTAGTCTTTAAAATAGTTTATTTTTAGCTAAGATTCTCAAAATACCGTCCAGAAAACGAAAAGTAGGTAATACTTTTTGGATTAATGTAGAAGGAAGAAAGTGTATTAAAATTACGTAACTTATCACCTATTTTATTACACCTTATTTTATAGACGTCGTGGTAAATAATAATGTTTGGTAAAAAATGGATTAGATCCTTAGCTTTAATACATTTATGATGCATACAAATCGCGAATGTCTTGAAATAATTAAAATTGTAGATCAAAAGTAATAAAGTAAGCTTATTAGTGTCACATTTATTTATAACGATATCAGGAGATTTTAGAACATATTCCACAATCAATTTTGCAGTCAACCAATTCTAAAGGAAATCGAAATACAATTAATTCGAGATCGAATTACAATTGATTGATCATTGAAAGAAAAATTAAATTAAGAGTACAAAACATATGCTTTTTGCAAAAAAGATTTATAAATGATTTCATGAAAATGAGAAAAAATATTTTTATTACAGTTACTTTCATTGCGGATACGGATAGTGTTTAGGACTTATGAGTTTCGGACCGCGGAAAAGGAAATTTAAAAAAGTAATTAAAAAAAAGATTTTGACATTATGGTTTTTCGGTTTTTGACTGTCACTTTCACTTCGGATTTTTTGGACGGCATTTTTTATTGAGTTTATTTTGGTGGATTAATAATTGATCATTACGTGTCATTTATTACGTGTATAAAGTGTATTTAAATATACCATTGGATAAATATTGGCATATTACGGTTTCGACGGATTACATTTACATTTGGAAAAGTGGTCGGCCACGCGTTCTCCTATTTTTTACACTACAAGTATTGTAGTTTATGATATATATTATAACCACATACGGTAGGGCACATTAGTACACACAAAACACACGTTCAAGCCAAGCCAGAACTACGGACCGGTAAGTAAGCAATATTATTATATAGTTAAATAATATAACCAAATTACGGGCGTTCGGGAAAACGCAACATTTTTTGGTAGCAGAGCGTGGTTTCCTTTTCGGTTACGGACCTTTATTTTGTAAATTCTTTGATATGTCGGACGGTTACAACGAAATTCGTCGCATATTGCAATGGTTGGTAAGCGCATTTTCTCTGGTGAGTAGACCAGACAGGGTTGAGGCCTTGAAAGAGCGGGCTTCAAATGCGAGCAGATACATGGCGGATCTGGATCAAGCTTTACAAATGTGTTATGATAGGGCTGACATGAATCCAGACAATGAAACTTTGCAGGCAAGGTTGATTCAAGCTCAGGCAGACTACAAGCAATGCTTAGAATATTATGACAGCATTATTCAGGCGGTAAGGACACTGGATCTGGCCAGTAGTCCCACGGTTAAGGGTCAGTCAAGTAGTAATGCCTCAATTTATACTAGATTGCCGGATTTAAATTTGCCCAAGTATTCTGGTGGGTATGAAACTTGGATGTCATTTATTAACATTTTTGATTCTTTGGTACATTGTCGGATGGATATATCACTCTCACAAAAATTAAGTTATCTGTTGAGTTGTCTATCGGGAGACGCTCACCAGGTTATTTCACATTTAACCATAACAGATAACAATTATGAGACTGCAAGGGCGCTATTGATGGGCAGATATCAAAATATTAGGTTAATTGCGGATGCCCATGTGGCAAAGATATTAAATTTGCCTTATTTAAGGAATATCATGTTTATAAGGGATGATTTTTTAAATCCATTAAAGGTGGCCTATAATTGTTTGGAGAAATTAATTTACCAGTAACGGAGTGGTCATTCTTGTTGCTCCATATTGTATTGAATAAGTTACCCTCTGATTTAAAATTAAGATTTGAACAAAAATATGGAAGCGGAGATGAGGCAAGCCCGTTGCCTAAATTTATTGACCTTTTGACCTTCTTGGAGGAAGAAGCACGGATTGTTGACAATGTAGGCTCACCTCCTGCAACGGCTACCTCAGGGCCATCTGGGAGGCCTGTGTCCAGTCAGGGAAGACCTGTATTCAGTCAGGGTAGGATTAGGCCACCCACTCGGGGGACTAGGGTAGGTATGGCTACATCGGACCATACTATTAATAATAGGTTGCAATCCAAGCGGGTTGGTTGCACCTTTTGTGGCATCATAGGCCATTTTATATCTAAATGCCAACATTTTATAAATTGTTCCCCTCAACAGCGGAGGCGTTTTGTGCAAAATCACAAGTTTTGTTATTTTTGTTTAGGGGATCATCTTGTTAATAGTTGTGCAGTGGCACGGCCATGTATTCATTGTAACGGCAAACATCACGGGATGTTATGCCTGAATAGGAATGGTGGAGTTAGGCCTGCAGCGGCACGGATTGGTTCTCCTTCAGGAGGGGGTCAAAGCGGACAAGTACGGACTTCACCTCCTCATTCTGGACGAGCGTCGCCTCGACGGGTGGACGTGCGCGCGACACCTCCATATACGGGTGGGGGTGGCTTTAGGCCTACTTCACAGGCATCTCCACATACGGGTGGGGGAGGCACCGGGCCTATGGTACAAGCACCCTATGCAGCGGGCATAGGGCATATTCAAGCGGACGAATCCCGTGACGTCACTGCGGAACAGTATGCGTCTGCGGCTTCGTATGCAGCGAGAGCGAGGGGTTTCTCACCACCACTCGCGGAACGGCCGCGATTGAGGAACACGCCGCCATCTTTCGGTCATCCGGTTGGTTACCGGACACCGGATGCCAGTTGGCACCTGACTCGGGCACCATTGGGGCGCTCGAGACCCCCTACATATAACCCTCTGGCGCTGTCGGCAGCCCAGGTTTTTAATCGGGTGAATGCTTCATTTCATAGTGACGTTCAAGAATAGGTAGTCGCCGCCGCCTCGCCAAATGCAACCTTTTTAAATACTATTTTATTGCCTACCGTTGCGGTAAGGATTTGTGATATTAACGGTTTTTATGTTAGAGCACGGGCTCTAGCGGACACGGGTTCGCAAGGTTGCATGATAACAGTTAATTTGGCGAGACGGTTAGGCCTATACATATTTAATAATAATATTTCGGTTCGTGGCATAGGTGATGTGCTCGTGTCACATGTTTATGGTCAATGTACCTTTAACATTGTTGGAGAATCGGTCTCTCAACCTGTTATTACAGTTACAGCACTAGTGTTGCATGATATTTTAGGAGAACATCCACAGGTGGAATTACCTTCGGAAATTTTGAACTCGGCTTCTCACCTGTCTTTGGCTGACAGAAAATTTTTAAATATTGGAAAAATTGATTTGTTGCTTGGTACTGATGTGCTTGGTCAATTATTGTGCACCGGACGCACTATAAATTTAAATAATAATGGCTTGGTTGCTATACCATCGCACTACGGATATATGATTATGGGCCCAGCATATGATACGGTTTCTGATACGGTTTTTACGGGCGTTTCTCTTTCGGATTTAGTACAGCGTTTTTGGGAGACAGAAGAGGTACCCACGGTT
This sequence comes from Scirpophaga incertulas, assembly GCA_036419045.1. Taxonomy (NCBI): domain Eukaryota; kingdom Metazoa; phylum Arthropoda; class Insecta; order Lepidoptera; family Crambidae; genus Scirpophaga; species Scirpophaga incertulas. Next base: position 9,412,377 of record CM071626.1, on the reverse strand, counting down.
TCACGGAAGGACCCGCTCGACGAAGAATGCGAGCGCCATTTTATCGAAAATGTTTATCGGTTACCGAACGGTCGTTTCGTTACTCGGTTGCCCTTTGTGAGCATTCGCAAACCGCTGGGGCAGTCCTACCTCACTGCTGAGAAACGCCTGCTTTCTATGGAACGTCGCATGAAGCGAGATACAGAGTTTCGCGACAAATACATTGAGTTCATGCGGGAATATGAACAATTAGGTCACATGTCCCTGGCACGGAGGGACTACTCATCGGAAGAACACTATTTCATACCACATCACGCGGTTTTTAAATCGGATAGCGGTAAGATACGGGTCGTGTTTGACGGGTCGGCCCCTTCCTCTAACGGTGTTTCATTGAACCAAATCCTGCACTCGGGTGCTAAACTACATAAAGATATTTCGGATCTTATTTCGGCCTTTCGTAGACACCAGGTGGTCTTCGCGACGGATATACGCATGATGTTCCGGCAAACGGTGATTGATGAGGCTGATAGACGGTATCAGCTGATTCTTTGGCGCGAGGACCCGTCTCACCCATTACGCGTCTACGAACTGAACACAAACACGTACGGTTTGAAATCTAGCCCCTGGATGGCTATGCGGTGCTTGTTGGAACTCGCTCAACGGGAACGCGTTCGATTCCCTCGTGCGGCGGACGTCTTAGAGTCGGAAATTTTTGTCGATGACGTTATCACGGGTGGATCTTCGGAACAGGAGGCTTTAATTTTACGTAACGAGCTCATAGCGTTATTGGCAACGGCTGGCTATGAACTACGGAAATGGATTTCGAACAGTCCACGTCTCTTAGAAGGACTACCAGCGGATCACGTTCAAGATCCATTGTTATTTGAGAATCCGGACTCTCCTCGTTCAACATCGGTTTTAGGTGTTCAGTATTTACCGGTTCCTGACATCTTTTCCTTTCGGGTTTTAACAATAACGGAAAAGATATGGACTAAGCGGCTAGTCCTGTCTACGGTTGCTCGTATCTATGATCCTAACGGGTGGATCGCTCCTATAATATTTTGGGCTAAATGTTTTCTACAACGGTTATGGTTGGCTGAGCTTAAGTGGGATGAGACCCTACCTACTGAACTCTTAACGGACTGGCTCGCATTTATTGATCAGTTACCCACTATCGGAAGGGTTGTTATACCTCGTAAAATACTTCCACCGGGGAAGTATCATGCGTCACTTCACGGTTTCTGTGACGCCTCGGAATCGGGTTTCGCGGCAGTCGTATATCTTCGGACGATACAGCCAGATGGTTCAGTAGCGTTACATCTAATCACGGTGAAGAGCAAGGTGGCTCCTATACGCAACCGCCAAACCATACCCAAATTGGAGCTCTCGGGAGCTGCGTTACTTACTCGGTTATTGAATCATGTTTGTGATACACTCGGGAAGCACATTAACATAGGCAACGTTTATGCGTGGACTGACAGCCAAATTGTTTTGGCGTGGCTCCAGACCTCGGTACATAGGCTGGAAACATTTGTTGCGAATCGGGTTTCGCAAATTCAAAACTCGTCAGTGAATCTGAATTGGCGGCACGTACCCGGCGAGTTGAACCCCGCCGACGTGGCCTCTCGCGGCTGTTATGCCTCCTCGTTGGTGAGTCATAACCTTTGGTGGGGACCTGCTTGGTTGACGGCACCGGAGTCGTCATGGCCCCCTACGGTTTTAATCGGATCGGATCCGCTGCCCTGTGTGCGTGTCATGGCTGTGGAGAAAGAAATCGTCACAAACCCTCTTTTACTGCGGTTTAGCTCTCTTAATAAATTACTGGCCGTTACGGGATGGATGCGTCGGTTTATAACGAATACTCGCAAACCGGTTGTAAGAAATACATCTTTGTTTCTGACGGCAGGCGAACGGCGTGCTGCTCTCATGTTTTGGGTACGACGGGTACAATCGGAACGGTTTTCTGACGAGCTTAAATCGTTACGGACGACGGGTCGGTTAAAGGGTGCCGTACAGAAACTTAACTTATTCATTGATGGCGAGGGATTACTTCGTGTTGGCGGACGGCTGCGCAACTCGAAGCTGCCGTATTCGGCTAGGCATCCCCTTTTGCTGCCCAAGGACGGACCCTTGACGCAGTTGATAGTAAGTGATCGGCACATTACTAACTCGCATGCAGGTTGTACGGCACTGCTTGCTATTCTTCAGCGGGAATTTTGGATACTATCGGCGCGACGGTGCGTCCGATCGGTTATATTTAAGTGTATACCTTGCTATCGGTTAAAGGCTAACACCATGCAGCCTATGATGGGTGACCTACCTAGCGATCGGGTTAGTGTCACCAGACCTTTTCACGGTGTCGGTACGGATTTCGCTGGTCCTTTTATTGTCAGGGCTTCTCACTTGCGGACCTCTAAGACTTACAAAGTTTATTTATGTGTATTTGTTTGTCTGTCAACGAAGGCAGTACATTTAGAAATAGTATCTTCGCTTAGTACGGAAGCGTTTATCGCGGCGTTCGGACGTTTTGTTTCACGGAGGGGGTTACCGAGTTTGGTACGGTCGGACTGCGGCACAAATTATCAGGGTGCTGACAGGTATCTTAAGGAGGTCCATGATTTTTTAACGAAACATAGTACGGACTTGGGACAAGCAATGGCTACTCAGGGCATTACGTGGAAGTTTGATCCTCCTGGATGTCCTCATTGGGGAGGCATCTTTGAGGCTGTCGTGAAGGTGGCTAAGACACATTTGAGACGTGTTATTGGGGAAACGGTTCTTACGTTCGAGGAACTTACTACGGTCTTTTACAGAGTGGAAGCAACTTTAAATTCACGGCCTTTATGCCCACTCTCTTCGGATCCCAACGATATGGAGGTTTTGACACCGGGTCATTTCCTCATCGGCCAGCCCCTTGCAGCTCTCCCTGAGTATCCCTTTGAGAATGTACCACTGAGTCGACTTTCTCGCTTTCAAATGCTGCAACAGATGTCACAAAATTTTAATAAACGGTTTTATTCGGAGTATTTGCACATGTTGCAGCAGCGGCTGAAATGGACAGATAAAACGGCTCCTGCACGGGTAGGGGATCTTGTCCTGATTAAGGATTCAAATCTTTCTCCTCTACGTTGGCGTAGAGGACGCATTTTGAAGCTTTATCCAGGCTCTGACGGTGTACCTCGGTTCGCAGAGGTCTCGATCGGCGACTCTGTGATGCGCCGTGCGGTGGCAACCCTGTCCCGTCTACCGGTAGACTAGCGAGATGAGGGTTGCTCATCTCGGGGTGGGGATTGTTTAGGACTTATGAGTTTCGACCGCGGAAAAGGAAATTTAAAAAAGTAATAAAAAAAAAGATTTTGACATTATGGTTTTTCGGTTTTTGACTGTCACTTTCACTTCGGATTTTTTGGACGGCATTTTTTATTGAGTTTATTTTCTGGTGGATTAATAATTGATCATTTACGTGTCATTTAGTTACGTGTATAAAGTGTATTTAAATATACCATTGGATAAATATTGGCATATTACGGTTTCGACGGGATTACATTTACATTGGAAAAGTGGTCGGCCACGCGTTCTCCTATTTTTTACACTACAAGTATTGTAGTTTATGATATATATTTATAACCACATACGGTAGGGCACATTAGTACACACAAAACACACGTTCAAGCCAAGCCAGAACTACGGACCGGTAAGTAAGCAATATTATTATATAGTTAAATAATATAACCAAATTACGGGCGTTCGGGAAAACGCAACACGGAGAATTATAAGAATTGATTTAGAAACAAATTCATTATAGTGATTTCATTCATTCGTTCATCAATACAAAAAACGAACGAAGTCACGTGAACGAGGTCACGTGTCGCAGCAGAGCAAATATTGATTCAACGAGAAGCGTAAAGCGCCTATATAACTTACCTTTGTCCTACGACGTTAAGCCCCATGGCTTGACGTCGTAGGTCGTGTCAGTTGTTGGTCATTTCGAGTTCTATCGTACTGGTTTTTATGTGAGATGTTAGCCGAAATTAATATACACACGACGGGGATGGAACGGGAGTAGTAATACTGAGTTTTTTTACGTAGTGTTTTGATGATTTTCAATATATTTATCATGGCTCAACTCTCTTTTGGTTCTTCTTTGGTTAGCAAAAATTAAAATTTTCACTTCAACCCTAATGCGAAATACATAAACTGCCTCCAGTTCAACATATAAAGGCTGATGAGTTGTTGCGAGTAAATTTGATTCAAAAATATTGCTGTTTTATATAACAGTTTTGTTGTATTATGATAATGAAACTGGAAAAATAATATATTTTTTTGAAATCGTACCCTAGTTTTCCACCCCATCAGGGTGTGAGCAGGTTTCACGTCTTTGACGAGGTGTACTCAACAACTGCATACGAGTGGACGCCCCTAGCTATTGAATGATTCCATATCGAGCAAATTAATGATTCATTTCATGTTAGCAGTCCCGTAAATAGTGGGATTGGTGGACTATCGATAGTTACTTATGGAGCTGAGTCGCAATTGATACCATCGTGCATAACCAATATATATATATACTATTATAAAAATATATATCAACTTAATATACATATTTCATGAAACATGGCAAATAAATTTCAGAAATATTTATTAACAAATACAGATTCACTCACTATACATATTGAAAATCTTTTCTATAGTTTAAAAAAGAGGGAATGACTGAAATCCACTTTTTAAAAGTAAACATTAAAGTTAATTTGTTATCTCTTATAACTTTCCTAGTTAAAGCTTCAGACATATGATAAACTTCATGATGTGATGTATGACTTAATCACTACATAGTATAAAAGAAAGTCGCTATACACCGTCTGTCCCTATGTATGCTTTGATCATTAAAACTACGCAACCGATTTTGATGTTTTTTTAATAGATAGAGTGATTCTTAAGGAAGGTTTATATGTATAATACGTGCATAATATAGTAAAGAAACACTGATAAAATTTAGAGGTTTCTAATGTGATGTCGTAAATAAGCACGTTTTTATGCGCTTATATAGCAAAAACGCTGGCTGAACACCACGAGATAGATCAAAATAATATACTACAGTATTGTCCACCTAAAAAGGTTAACAAAAATGCTGTATTGTTTAAAATAATTTAAATAACCATTTTTTATCCTTTACTAAAAATGGTTATTTATTACACATGGTTATTTAAATTATTTTAAGCAATACAGCATTGATCATTATCCAATAAAGTAAATAAATTGTGCATTTATTATAGATCAATATGCTTTTTACAGCATGTAATTTAAGTGAATATTTCCGAACATATTACAAATTTAGAATGGGCACGGCAACCCGGGAGGGACCACGCCCCTTCCGTGGCCGGGGGACGTCGTCGGTGGTGGAGATCGGGGGAGGTATTGTAGCCTCCCCCGAGGAGGGCTCCCCTTTATCGGCGGGGGAGCGGAGGCTGGGGGTACCCGGAAGTAGCTTGGTGTTCCCGGGGGCTCCCTACATGCCTGAGGAAGGCCGTACCTCAGGTTTTTAGTGGGTAGGCCTCCCCCTTCTGGGGACGAGAGCCCCACATAACCGCCGGCTCGCCACAGCCGGGGTATGCAACTTAATGCATTTTTCTCAGGGGGGACACAAAAAAAAAGGGATGTACGAGTAGATAAGCATTGCACTCGTGCAAAGCCGAGGCGGGTCGCTAGTTATAACTAACTTTGTATTTAGGCAAACAGCTTCATTTTTATCAGCTATATATTTCTATTAGCCCTTTAGAAAAGTAATTAACAGTTTAGAATACGAAAATTGGAATTTAGTGCACCGCTTATAAATAATATAACAAGAAAACATATGACGGCGGACAACTCCGCCGCAGACGGATTGGTAGGCGAAGGCGGGCACACGCAAGCGCGGTGTTGCCTGTCTAGTGACCCTACCGTGAGGTTGCGTGCGCGTCACGCCGTGGTGAAGTCTCTCTGTCTGGGGGACTGTCCAGGGGTTCTCGGACAGTCCCTCCTTTGGCGGTGGCTTGACCAAGTCTTGGTCGAGCCGGCCCCGGGACACGTGGCGGTCGAATCGCGAGAGCGCCCCGTATGGGCCCAGAACTCGGGGGGGTTTTAGTGGGTAGGCCGGTCCTCTTGACCGGAGAGCCCCACACACGGCCGCGCATATCATGGTGCACAAGGACGCATTTCACCCCCTCAAAAAAAAAATGACGGCGGACAAATTGCTGCATGAATAAGTTAAAAAAATATTTTGCAGTCTTCCTCTCCCTACACTTTTATTACTTTAACTTTCCTGTAACATGATAATCCGTAATAATCATTTCCTAGTAACTCTCTTCTTAAAACGTGAAAAATCTCCTTTTCTTCAATTTTTCAACAATGGGAGCTACTTTCAGGCTCCGCCTGATATATTCATTCCTTCATTATATAGCAATATAATTATGATTATAATAATATTATGACATATAATTAAGACAGTATTAATTAATTATGCAATAACTAAATCACCAAAAATATTACAGTTAATAATACTATCTGTATAAGTATTATGTATGTACAACAAATGATGTACAAAGTGTAAAACAAATATGAAGTATTCATCGTGACATCGCCTGCATAGGTACTATGCACTGTTCGTATAGTCACTGCACGGTTTAGCAAGACTGATAGGACAGAAGGGGCGATCGACAGAGTTAATTAAATTAACCCCGTGGCGGGGTGGAAACTCATCCACATGGAAAAGATAAAAAACAATGTCTGTATGCCAAGGCCGCGTCTAATGTGGCAAACACTTACAGTTATTGGTCCTGACACGTTCATGCGCCCCACGGGGTGTGGGAAAGGGTACACTTATGATAAGATCTACACACAGCTACGTACAGCAAAGTACGTACAACGTTTATAGTATAACGCCATGCTCGGGACTTTATTTAGTAAGGGCTGGGTGCCCTAACATTAACATAACTTTGCTCCGCAGCGCAGCGTTATTAGATGTTGTCTTTAGTTGCAAAAGACGATTTTCTTTCAAGTTTCTTCATAATATCAGAATTTACCATGGTTTCTATTTCGTTATTTCTATTCACTATATTCTTTAATTTTCAATCTTCTTATTAATATAAAACTTAATTTCTTTTTTGATTTCAAGCCTTCCTAATCCAGTACAGTATTTCGATACAGTTGGATTTGTTTATGTATTAAATAACTAACACAAAAGTTAGTAAGATTACAATAACGTCTTATTCAACCGACTTAAGTCCTTTAGTTGAAAATTTTATAATTATTGCGATAGGACTACATTCTTACTATCAAGTGAGATAGTAATGTAACTGAATATACAGGAAAAAAGATAAAATGAAATCAGCCTTATTCATATAATAAAACTTCATATAACAGAATCGTGTCGACGACGACAATCGTGAATAATGAAACTTGAACTACTTGTCTGCCATTATGGCTATTCAGAATAGATTGCAATATATAAACGTCTAGAGCAAATGAAGTGTTTAATCAATAATTTAGTAAACCTTTGATGTTTTTAAATTTAGAACGTACTATTTTTAATTCTATCACTCGTGGCCAAATAACCACAAAATAATTTGAATGTCAAAATAAAATTAGATACGGCCCAAATCTTAATTGGATAAAAGAGGATGGTGATATAAAATAATACGATGCAGTTTCAGTATTTATATAAAGATTTAAATTTGAATAACTTACTGTAGTGTAGAATAAAGTTGATAACACTTAGCCCAGGTATATACAGTATCCACTGTCCTTGGTATATCAACGAAACAAGAGATTAACTTGACAGGTATCATCGTTAATAATAATCGAAAATACTTTAATTAAATAATAAGAAATTATTTTATTTGTTTAAATTATACACACAAATAATAGTCCTTTAAAATATGCTCGAAAACTAATTTAATTACGGGTTTCAATCAATATATGTAGAAGATATTACATTTAAGATTATGATATGAAATTTTCAATTTGGAACATCTCCAAAACAAACGAAGCTTAAATAAATAGACTGTAATTCTAATGTCAATGAAAACCCGGATTCAATCAATACGTTACGTTGCTTGGTGAATGTTCTTTGTGAAAGTCTATTGTCCATATTCGATTTAGATTCATCAATTCACCATGCAAGTGCCGGGCTGACACTGTTGCATAAAGGGGAGCCAGAAATAGCATTTGGAACTTCAAAGCCAAGTATAGGTTTAGCCCTTTCAATATACTTGCATTCACCTTTACCACCTAGGATCATTTATAGATTCACTTGAACAAAACTGATTTTGTTATTTATCTTCTTAAACATGTATGATGTCGATTAATTATTATGTACTATCTATTAAGGAATATAAATATAGATTGGAGATTTATTTTCATTATCTTTGCACTTTTACTGTTAAAACAATACTAATAAATGGTCAAGTTGATAACGCTCTTTCTAAATGCACGTGCAAGAACCAGGTGTTAGCATGCGGATTGGAATTCATAATATTGGTAAAATGACCTCGAAGATTTAATCGAACGAGTTGAATAACATTTTATTTGCAGATTCAGCAATTTAAGCAGTGTTTATTTATATTTCATCGTAATATGAGGATGAATCATTATTTCGAAATTAAATATTAATAATATGATTAAGGATATTCAAAGTGACGACGTCTTCATGAAATGTAATATTACATCGTGTCTAGTGCATCATAATCTATGAGTTGTCTCATTACTGTAAGCTAATAGTTCTTCTTTATATAATACATTAGTAATTACCATTTATAATAACAGTTCCGCTGCGGAATTTGGCAATGAAAATGATAACTTTGGTAAATTTTCATAAATAATTGGGTACCGCTGCACTGCTATGGTGGGTACAATTTGCGATGTAAAATAACTGCAGATAGATAAATAATGCATAGATGATGCGGCGACCTGACTAACGCAGCCTTCATCTTAGGTAAACTATTCCACCTCATTAGGAAGCGAAGTAAAATGTTACTTAGAAATAAGTTGACATTATACAAAGCTTGTATACGCTCGATACTTACCTACGCATCCGTAGTGTTCGCCCACGTCCCTAAGTGCCGGTTGCACAAACTACAGGTAGTTCAAAATAAGTTCAAACGTCGTGCTCTGGGTGCCCCGTGGTACACACGCAGCACAGACTTGCATTACGATCTAGACCTTCCGTCGATCGAATCCATATTAAAGATCTAGCCTTCCGCTACTTCTCTAACGCACTGACCCACCCCAATACTCTCATACAAAAAATGGTAGACTACACCCCGATAGATAGCGTCTCGGCTAAAGCCCGTCGCCCCGAAAACATTCTATCCGACCCTCCCGACCCCATCACACGAGCAACCCAATCCCTCCCACCGGCCACCAACCGCGTCGTCCCACACGCCACACACCCACGTCTCTCACTCACTCACCGCGCTCGTCGGCGAGCGCGAAGACCCGGGCCACACATCCGTCAAACATATACCCGGTACCGTCACGTACCGGATAGATTCTCACCCTCCACTATACGGTGAATCTGAGCGTTTTTCGACCCTAACGACCCCGGAACGGTCGCCGGTGTCGTTAGTCGGCTAGGCGTCGAACTTTCTGTTCGTGCTCCTTCCACTCATTGCAAAGCTGAACATAGCCATCTGAGGATACAGCATAGGTCCGTCCAAAAAAAAAATGCGACCTGACTAATAAATCTTTTGCATGTTTTGTTTGAAATGATCAAACAGCTTACAGCTTGGTTGGAATGCAAACTGTATGGATTTATTTATTTATATGACACTTCTTAATGTAAAATAGTATAGCGATAATTCCCCCTTATTCCAATGTGTTTTCTTTTTCTCATACATAGACATATTACTTAATTAAAATGATTACCATAAAAGTTTGCATGTACTCAATATAATGATTATATTAAATGTCAGTTAATAATGGACCAAATCTATACATATAATAAAACAGTAGGACCCGGTGTGTCTGTACATTGAAGATAATTGACAAAAATGGAGTCAGGGCGATAAAAGAAAACCAATGAAACACAAAAAATTTTTTTTTGAATTTTTTGTCTGTCTGTCTGTCTGTCTGTCTGTCTGTCTGTCTGTTTGTTCGAGCACATCTTCGTAACTACTGAATGGATTTTTATGCGGTTTTCACTAATGAAGAATGCACACTCCCGGGCAGTGTATAGACTTTGTTTCATCAAAATCGGTTCATTAAAAAAAAAGTTATCGTCATTTTAATGAATCTATACTAATATTATAAAGAAGTAAAGTTTGTGTGTTTGTATATTTGTAAGGGGTAATCTCGGGATCTACTGAACCGATTTTAAAAACTCTTTCACCAATAGAAAGCCACATTATTGCGGAGTGTCATCATCATCATCATCATCATCATCATCATCATCGATTTTAAAAATTCTTTCACCAATAGAAAGCCACATTATTGCTGAGTGTCATCATCATCATCATCATCAGCGGACGGCGCGCGATGGCTTCGGGTTTAATTCCGTTCGCTTTCGTGCTCGCTTCGGGGATTATTAATATTATGCCCAACGAAGTGGGCGCGGGTCAGCTAGTAGTATATATATAGTCATTTATAAAGGTGACACACACAATGTTCGTTGGTGGAAGACGTTGGTCGTTGGAAGATTTGTCATAACATGTGTGTTGACTTTTAATTATTATATCACTGAATTCTTTGCAACAGAAAATGTAACGTTATGGTTGAGATAAAATGAGATTAAGTAATGATAGTACTAATCAATAATAACTTTATTATGAGATTTGCACAAAAACATCTATAGGGAGCGAGAGAAAGCATATTGCGTGATTCAGGAAATCGATATTTTTACAACGTCTATTCTTGTTTGGTAGGTGGGATAGATGTCTATAGATATAGATGACTAGCAAGAATCGATAAATAAATTGATCAGTTATCGGCCACTGAGTGGTAAACAAGTTACGTGATAATTCTTGCAACTTCTTTTGCGGAACTATTCTTATCAAATTAGTCTAACATTCGGAGACTAGCTTGAGTTTACGACGCCTATGAATTGTATAAACAAGATTGCAATTGTTACGATTTAGTCAAGAAATTCTATCGTTAGCCTAAAAACAGGCTTGAGCTTAATAAATAGTCAAAATTCAAAACTGAGTCTGCCCCCGTAGTGTAAGCAACGAAATAAGTGCTATACAACCACCATCTTTAAATTTATATTTTGCGTTTTGACAATTCTAAGTGATAAACCGCGTGGTACGGGAGCGGAGATATTGTGTGTGAATCAAGAATCAGGTATCAGGACAAGATTTCTAGAAACGAAAATGTTCAATAAATTGAATAGATTTAATTTTAAATCGCATAATATGAATATAATTTCAGTTACTCACTTAACATCTCACATCTATTGGTTGACTTTCAGGCGATACGACGCTGATTTTTTAATCTCTTTTAATTAATTAGATTAATTATTTTATACTTATACCGCGAGAATAAAGACGATGTTCCTATTCTACGCTTCTACGCTTGGCTAGCGCAAAACTGTCTCTCTCTTTCCTGTTATTTTTCTATGATCTGTTTCATTCACTAATAATCTCGTAAAACGTAAATTTTTATTGTCGCACGTCGTAAAACATAATTAAATGTATGTATCTACATTTTAAAGCTTTACATGAGCTCTGAATTTAGTTCTCTGCCCGAAGCTTTGTGTGTTACTAATTTGATCGTGTTTAAACTGTTCACGATACGTAGCTATCTGGTGAAATTAGTCCAAAGTGCTTGTGTTTGCCTAGCTCAATTAATATATTTGGTTGCGCTAATACGATAATGCTCCACAATGAATCAAACTTAACTCGACATAGGGAATTTCACCTTATTAAGGGTATTGTCACCTTAATAGGACGTATTAGTATTATGCATGTTTATTGGAATGCAACCCTAACAATTGATTTAACAATTAATAGTTTTTATATCCACTAAAATTTCGAAATATTATTATGCTAGTGGCCAAGCGAACTAATTTTTTTACTTTTTTTTTTCTTTTTTTTTATACCTCGATGGTGGCAAACAGGCCTACGGCACGCCTGATGGTGAGCGGTTACCGTAGCCTATGGACACTTGCAACACCAGGGGTGTCACTTGCGCGTTGCCGACCCTTCAAAAACCTATTTACTCCCCTTTTGAAGAACCCCATACTGTAGCCCTGCGGGAATACCTCGGCAGGGAGCTCATTCCACAAACGAAGTGTACGCGGGAGGAAATTCCTTTGGAACCGCACTGTGCGGGACCATTTAGGCTCCAGTGTGTGGGCACGAACTCCCTGTTGATGGCGAGCGGTGCGATGATAGAAAGTGGCCGTGGGCATCATGTCAGACAATTCTTCAGAACACAACCCATTATACAGGCGGTAGAACACACATAAGGAGGCAATGTCTCTCCTAAAACTTAGAGGCTCGATACCGCCTGTGAGTACGGGATCGTCGGCGAGTCTCACAGCGCGCTTTTGAACCGAGTTTAGGGGCCCAAGCCTTTACTTAATGAACTTATGTTTTATAGAAATTTTCGCATTTGAAAGAGCTGTTCAAGATTTTTCGTTTAACTGATCACTTCAACTTCAGCAGAAACTAATTATAACATTTATAAGAACTTTACTAACCAACAATTATAAAGTAAACAATAATATTATAAAGTTTAGCGTTTATTGTACCGTTTAACATTTTATTGGGATACCAGTTACCCTTGTATTTAAGCAAATCGATTTAGCTATTATTATGTGATCAGATAAATTATATAAAACATTTTTTGTATAAACATATCATAATCAGGAAAAAAGATAACAAGTCCTGAGGTGCTAGTTTTCCAGAATAAAATTACGAATAAAAAACGAATTGTATATTCCACCGAATATTTTATTTGTGCTTAATTGCGTGGAAAAATGAAATCTGTGTGCTTTCGCGCTTAACGGATTCTTAATATCCCGCTAGGACAACCTTTCGCTACACTATTGGACTTATTTCGACAAAATTATCGTGTTCCCGTTGCATCAATATGCATCAATATTTGTTGCCATAAAACTGTTATTGGTATCTATGCAGATTGTATTTTTCCTAAAATTTGTGATTGCGGTTTAGAATATCTTAAAACTTAAGTATCTGCTAGGAACATCATACTGTAATCAGTAAGTTACAGGTGCCTGTCCTTACTATCCAATCTGTAAAATACATTCTATGCATCATGTACATCATAATGTTACTAATTAAAATACTTCGATTAAGATAGGATTAGACATAGCTGTTACACGTTATTACGTTGCTGTTATTATATCTGTTCAAATGATTAGACTGAAAATGACACAAGTCGATAGATCGGAAAATGTAACCAAAACATTCCGTTTAACAAATTTGTGCTCAATTTGAATGTTCATAAGGTTGAGTGTCAATCGTCTTTTTTCACTTATCCAATAATGGACGATCACTGAACCTTCGCATTGGCTCCTTTTACGATCTGCTTCTAACTGAACCCATAAACTATTCGAATGTCCTATCAAGTGTCATTCGAATTTAGTCATTTTTTCGTTCGGTATCCATCCATTCAAATTGGACCATATCACATCGATGTTAAAATATGTATTAATATAATATGTGCTGAAGAGAGATAATCCCTTTGATGATGTAAATGTTATTCTATAGTCGTGAGTATATGGAGCTTTATAAATATACAGTGCAAAAGGCGATCAGTATTAAACTAGGAGAATCCAAATACATTTATAAGAAATACTATTTATGAGAGTTTTAGTATATTATTGAAACATTTTCTATATATTATTGTTCTTTACAATATTTTTAAATTATTTCAGTACTATAAATTAACCTTAAAACATAAAACTTATGAACCATTAGAGAGACTTTCATATTAATTAAATTAATAAATTATCGTAAAAAGTTACCAAATAATTTCATTGCATTCAGCATTTGTCAACACATATAACACATGCTTATAAAATCTTGTTAGTTAATTATTAATTAATTATGTATTTTCCATACAAACTTTCATCCCTTATTTCAACCATTTTCAGTCCTTCGTTAACATTACAAAATAGTCTATGTCCTTTCTCATATTTTAGACTATCGGTGTGTCAATGAAATTTATTAATAAACCGATTTATTTAGTAAATTTGGTGTTAAAGCGCACCGGAGAGACAGACATTCGTATTTACAGCATTAGTAAGGATAACTTAAGTAATATCGCCCCATAAATGTATATCAAATTAGATGTTTCGGTTTATTTTTAAATAAATTAGTTGTTAATAGTTTATTGTTACATTAATAATGTGAATATTACAAATATATTTTAAGATTTCTAAAATAAATATTATAATTTTCAATATAGGGTATTAAGAGTTTTTCAATTTAGAATGAAATTTGCAGAGATCGGCGACAACGCCTAAAATTTTGCTGTCTCTTCAGTAGTAGGCCCGCTAGAACCCAGTCCGCGCCGTGGCTGACCATTCGATAGGCTCGCACGGCCCGGGTCGCGATGACCCTCTGCGGACTTCGCAAGAGGGCCACCGTGCGAGGGGAGAGGCACTCCGCCCACACCGGGGTTCCGTAGAGTGCCACCGATCGTATCACCCCGTGATACAGCCGACGGCACGCCGATCCTGGCCCTCCCACGTTAGGGAGGACCCGCCCGAGTGCGGCTGCAGCGGCGATCAGCCGTGGAGCGAGGAGCTTGAAATGCTCCTCGAAACTCCATCGGGAGTCTAGCATCAGGCCGAGGTACTTGAGGCGTGCGTCGACCGATATACGGACTTCCTCCGCTCGGACGCGGAGCCCCGGTGGGATCCTGCGACGGGGTGGCTGGAACATTATCGCCCTCGTTTTGTCGAGGGCCACTACCAGACCTAGGAGGCGGATGCGTCGGACCACTAGCGACTCGGTGACCGACGCACGGTCGGCCGCCTCCTCTCCGATTTTTCCCTTCGCTACGACCAGCGTGTCGTCGGCGAAGCAGACAGCCTCCGTTCGTGGCAGGAGGTTGCCTCGCAGGACCCAATCCGGCCACCGTCCGGCCCCTCGTACAGAACTGACCTGCCTTGCAGGCAGTCCTCCAAGAGGGCGCGGAGGTACGGAGGCACTCCGTGGAATTTGAGTGCCTCCTTTGTGCTCTCGTGGGGGAGGCTGTTCAAGGCGTTGCGGATGTCCATCGACACCGCAACGACAGCCTCACCCCTGGCTGTGGCCCTCTCAGTCCACCTCTTGAGAAGGGCCACGGCGCCCATCGTGGATATCAACAAACACCTAGTGGTAAATGGTTGTTACAGTCGCATGAGAGGTGGTAAGATCAAATTCGCATAAAATCTGCAACCACTATAAAGATCAGTGGCATATAATATGTGGTCACAATACGAGTACTTAGTAATTATATTGCGTATCTTATTGTTCGCATCGGAACACAGCAACGTTTTTGACAAACATATAAAACTTTTATTTGGCACACAAAAAAGTCATACAAATAAAAAATAAATAACAAAATTATAACAACTGATGAATATGTGTACCGAACCGGGCACCAACTCAGCATTATGCTCCATCGGGATAGACAGTAGCGCTGATATTCTGTCGATGCCGTAATTTTAATTTCACAGATAATAAATAAATAAAACAGTAAAAAAAAATCTTCTTGCGTTAAATTATAAATAACTTTAATTTATTATACCAGTTAAACAAAAGTAAATAAAAAAAAGACACAAAATCATATGCAACGAATAAATAAATAAACAATGTCACAATATTCTAAAATTCCCATTCAATAAAATACAGTATTATAAAAATGTTAATTACAATAAAATGTCAGATTAAAATAACAACCAGAACGGATCTGACTGCAACTGTAAAAGATGCTTCTTGAGTTGTTGTTGGAATATTTTTTTATTATTATTTTTTTAATTTTGCGGCGAAAATAAAATATCTAACCTAGAACGAAGCAGTTGACTCTATAAAGTCTCCCTCTGGAAAAGGCCGTCAGTCTTATTATAATGAAAAGTAGCTGACTGTTCCAACTTCAGGCAATCAAATTGTCAAATGATGCGCACTTTTAAAAACACGGATCACAATGAATGACGTGTAGTGTTACATTATTTTTTTGTGTAATATTAGTGATAGTTATTTAAATCAAATTTATTTAACACTAACACTGAAATGTGAGCACAGTAGCACTCATTGAGCTGCCAAATACAGAAACTGGCTCTAATCCAAAACTGGATACTATTGTCAACACAGGTTCCTCTACACGGCCAAATGAACTATTGTTCATTTTGCTATTTTATAAAGTATTTTCAATAGTGTTTCTGTTATTCTTAAAAGAGATAAATTCAACAAATAAGTGATCATTTAAATCGCTTATTAATGTGTATCACGAATCGGTTTCCAGAAGAATTCAGTTGTTTTTCTAGTTAAATATCGTAACTACCAACTTCACCAAGCGTTTTCATGATTTTGTCCACGTGTTTTCCTCGTAATTTAATAAAGAATCGTTTGAATGGTTGACTTTATTATGCGAGTACCACCATGTGTACCACATGCACGTGTACACAGATCAAGCTCTATTCAAAAATATATAATGCTCTCTATACCGTTCTTTAACCTTGGCATTTAAAACAGGTTTTTGTAGGGGCTTTTTAGAAATAATTTTTCTAAAGTTACTTTTTCATTATAACTTCGAATAATGTTAAGTATAACATCGAATAAAAACAAATCTTACAGAGACACCAATATAGTTTACGGTTTTGGAATAAAACTATCGTTATTGTCATAACATCGTTATTGGAAAATTGATGAACAATGCGTTCATCAATTTTAATAAAAAAATATTTGTGTGAATCTTTATATTTATATATAATTCTTATTTGCATTTGTATGTGTTTAAACTTCTTTTAACTGCTTGGACCAATTATGATTAAATTTTTATGTGTAAGAAATATTTAAATTGACAATTCGGTGCACTACACAAAACGTTTGTTGGTACTTTTTGTAATTTGACCATTTCTGCCTTAAGATGTGTATTAATATCATTAATTTAGTCGGTGAGTAAGTTTGAGACTGATCTCCACAAAGTTTTAACACTATTCTGGTTTCATCAAAGTTACTTGGTTAGTTAGTATCGGGTGAGCTGAGACAAGTTTGGTAGCTGTTTCTCCACTCATAACTTATTACAGTTTTCGATTTATTAGTAAGTTTTGCTACTCGTTATCTCTCATTTATTGCTATTGTAATAAAATTAATACGTATTCAGCTAAACATGTTCATTTTATATTGTTTAGAGTAGGTTCTTGTAAAAAAATCATTTAAATAGTTACACAGGATATTGAATAAATTGCGACTTTTACTGCGAACACCCAGCGTCTTTATTCGATCTTCAAAAAAGCATGCACCTGCTACTCGAGAACAGAGCTTCATCTGTTGGTTAGTAGAGTGCACTGTGAGTAGCCTTTTACCACCACCCACTTATCATTACCACATCCTAATTTAGTTTGTTATTATTCATCATGTTTCTATTTTTATAGAAAAAAAATAACGTAAGTATTAAAACATTTATATTTTTGGAACAGTTATTTTTTACTTAATATAACAATTCCAATTCTACATTCATAGTTGAGACAGGAGTATTGAAATCAAGATACTCTTGTTTGCTTGAAATTATAATGTATATACATACGTTTATATGTTCTTAAATGAGTTAATTGTCTCAAAATTATATAGGTTACGACCTACAAGACACCTAAGATGGGAACTGGATAAAGGGTCTCGGCCGTCCGACCTACAAATGTAATTTGCTATTCGTGCCATTCTAAGCTACATAGCTTACATAAGATCGGTCTCTTGGTTTCGTGGCTCTCGCTTAACTAACAAAAGGACATCATTGAGAACTTTCAAGGTGCAGTGAACGGAACCGAGCTTCTGATATTGTTACTTTGCTTGCATTTTGATTTCAGATGGAACTTTAGTTCTACATCTATTTTTAATAAAAAAAGATGTCATCGTGATGCTTAAATAAAAAAATAAAACATTTGTTTCTAGAACAGAAAACATTTAGGGTTGCATTGATATCCTACAAAGACTAGAGAGTGAAATGTAATCGGTTTTTAATTTATTTCCATCAGGTGAAAAATGCTCAAATATTAAATTTTTATTATTTAGTACACGTAACAAAATTGGTAAATAAACAATCAAAATAAATAAAGATCCAAACTCATTTTGTTACTTCCTTTAAAGTAAAGGATATTTTGTAGAAGTCTTAACGACAATGCTGAGATAAAATAGTGCCAGATTGTTGTTCGCTATTTACTGGCTAATGTAACTGACAAAAAATAAATACCTATATTATTTTTTACCTAATATTATATACAACCTATAATAATAAATCTCGTGTATGTCCAGTGTATTATGCCAGTAATAGTAAAAATGTGTTTTGGTTACTAAATGTAAAATTTATGGTTTTCACCTCCAAACTAATTTCGGCAATGTATTTGCACTGTTTAGTCCCTCTTTAAGAAAAATATATTTTAGCACAATAAAAATTATCTTATTTTCTTTCTCGGGTCTCCTAACCTAACCATCACCTTATTAGATTTTGCTTGCTATTTTGATCAGATTTTTCAGGGTAAATGTGTTTTGGTAAAAATTGCCCTATACCCTTCCCTTCTTCTTCTTACCTTCAAAGTATCCCTATATGAACTTTTATCAAAATAGGTTCAGTATTTTCGAGTTTATTCTCCTATTTTTACCAACTTTTAGATTTAATTTTTACAAACTTTGAATAGTGTATATCCATTATCTAATCATAATCCTCAAAAATAAGTTTTAAACTTAGCTTAGCTTTAAACATTACATTCATTAAATACGAAATTCACCTCCCCCCTGTTTCAACCTCTTACTACTTCTGACGGTCTAAACTATATATGAAATTAAATTTAAGTCAGTTCAATAGATTTGGCATGAAAGTACGACAAACAGGATTGTCTTCTCATTAATACATTAGTAAGGATTGGACGAGGAAGAAGAACTAGTACGATTTATAAATCAACGAGACAAATCCACAAAATTCTGTTCGAATGGCGGCAAAAAGGACATGTTTATTGCAATATATTTTTGCCGTGAATATCGATGTCTTAAATTGGAACGTCGCACTCGGAAAATGGAAAACCTGACGTTGGGGAACCTGTTCAGTGTAAGTCATGTGGTGATCTGAAATCCATCTTACAATATACACATTTTGCTCTAACGCTAATGCCGCTAATTTGTGATGCCCCTAGTGTTGCAAGCGTCCATAGGCGACGGTGACTGCTTACCATCAGGCAGGCCGTAAGCCTTTTTGCTACCGTTGTAGTATAAAAAAAAACTACTCGTAATGGCAAATGCCGGAAACTAGTCAATAATAATTACATAGATGTCAGTTTTCTAAATTTAAACTTATTATCTTTATTGTTTACAAGTGGACAATTCTAGAAACTTTCTGTGCCCTCGTCACATAGGCTGTGATATGTATGTTGACTATGTACTTTGATAAAATGATTTTTAAGATGTCTCTAAAATTTGTCGAAGTTATAAATTATAACTATTTTATAAGAAAAATTAAATGAATAGAAGATTTTAACTTTACGCAACAAAGCTTTTTTTAGTATCGCTACCAAAATGTTGTTTTTCCCAAAAAAATGAAAATTCCACCCTATCGTCCACTAAATGTATTGCGGATACTTAGGCTCTAGCGATATCGGTCGACCATTCCACACCAGTGTGTTAATTTATAAGTTGATATAATTATGTATATATACGAGTAATATGATATAAAAGTGTATCAGATGTGACATCACTTCACTTTTACTTTATAGAATACATATTTAATTTTTCAAAAAAAAAACATGTTTCAACCGTATATGAGGGGTTAAAGTATGAAATGCTGTTTTGTATGGAGATTTCTGAGAGATACGTTATTCATGTTTTTGTTATTTATTTAATAAACTAAAAGGCGAACTTTCCGAAATTTTTACACACATGACAGTAGACATTATATTAAGTAAGTAATAATATAGTTTTGAAGGCAAGAAAATTTGTTGTCATAAAATTGTAGTCAAATGATGTACAAAATTTTAACGTAAAACAACAGCAGGTACTTTTTCTGGGAGATTTTTCTTAGCTTAAAATATCCTTATTCATATATTCAATTGTAACCAAAATTTGCACTTTACGGTTAAAAAGTATTGTAAATATATATATATATATATATATTTATATATAGTTCTGTGAATATCATATAAGCGACAGTCATGTAACTTATTATTCCGTCAAGCTTTCACGTATTCTGTATATAGAAAATGTTGACATTTTATAATCAACTTTAGAACACCAAACAAATTGTCGTCGTGATAGCAATTAACAACAATCTTCAGTAGAAGAATATTTAACTGCTGGTAGACAAAATTTAACGTAAATACGTAATCTCGCCAACTCTATAGATCCGAATGATTGATAGTAGTTAATCGAGTTCACGATGGAGTCGACAAACATCTTGTCAACAAATTACACAATTACTTGAAATTTAACGCGAACCTATATTTTCGTTTGTAAAAGTAATTATAAATAACAAAATGTATTATTTATATAAGTTCACTGAATATGTCGTAACTTATTTAAGCTTATTAAATTAAAATTATACATTTGAAGAATCTATATCGATGAATGAGCATGGATTCGATGTACACCCCGTACTTTAAATCAAAAATATTAATTGAGTAACCTCAAAGAATTTTTTTAAGAAATTACATGTATTTTAAAACCATCTTATAATATGTAATATTATTTACTCGACAACTTGACTTTAGTTTTTCCTTGTGAGGTAATATTATCACACACAAATAAATGAAGGATCGTATTAACGTCGGAATACGTTTCCTTTGGCCCATGTTCTTATCTATTTTTCTTAATCAGCTGTGAAAGAAGATTTTTCATTTATTATTTACTAACTAATTTATTTATTTAAGTTACCTAACAGGAATATCTTCAAAACACTGACAAGATTAACTTCAATAATTCAGCTCTTAAACTATAAAACTATTTGCCTATTAAGTTAGCATCAGAATCGTGGACCATTTTCTCGGAGTACTAACAATTGATGCAGATTTTTTCACTATGTAGTTTATTTGGTAAAGAAATCAAATGCTTTAATCCCAAAACGAATACAAGCAATTATTATTTGTATTATTCCATTTAATTTGAAATATACTCGTAAATGAACATGTACTTTTCGTATAAACTATTATGTTTAAATATTTTATTGATTATGATAACTGCATAAAATAATTTAGAAAAAGTTTGTGGCCTAATTCATTCTTATAAAAGTTTCATAAATGTTTATATATGAAAAACTAACTTCTTTATATGCTTATACTTTCTTTAAAAAATGACAATAAATGTATTACAATTCTAAGTTGGATGTTGATACGTAATTATTCACGGTGAATAAATTTTTAAAGAATGATCTTTTTGCTAAAAAATGGTTACATAAATTCTGAGGCTCGTATCACAGAACGTGACTAAAACTCAAATCTCTGCTTGCGAATAGTTCGAAAGGGATGGTGCTATGTGAGTCCAATAGCACCATCCTTTTCTAACTGTACTTGAGCAGAGATTGGCGTTTAAGTTTGATTTTAGAATACGAGCCGTAATCTTAATTTAATACGGATAACACTCAGGGGCGGAATTAGTCGAGGCGGTTACACGGTTTATTGAAGACATGGGGCTTAATGCTCCCTGCGTCGAAAATTTTGCTTGCGTTTCGTCATATTTATACATTTGTTTATTTTGTTTACCCAGCTCTGCATCTTAAATAGTGGTGACCATAAAAATAATTAAAATCACCAAACAGTTTTGTATGTTAGATCTAGAATCTCAGTATGAGTACGCAATATATTATATGATCATGAAATTTGTATTGAGCACAGCGTTCATTATTATCAGCAAAACCACCTTTTTACGCAATGAACGAAAGAAGATCAGTAATATTTTTTTTTCAGTAGCAGACAGGACTGAGTACCGACTGAGCAAAGTATTAGTAAAAGTTGAGGAATCTAAAGATGTATGATTAGAACGTAGTAAGTTGAAAACTGTGATCTCTATGTAACCCTGAGGAGAAGGAGGCTAGAGTAAACAAATACATTTACATGTATGTATGTACTTTGTACTACGTTACAAAAGCGTAATTTGCGTATATATTTGTAATTCTAAGGCGTGGACACAATAGCTTGTTTAAACCAATTGTTTCAATATGAATCAAAGAACGTAATGAAGATAAATTTTGCTTATCTTTTTTCTTGATTCTGTAGTCAGCTCCATTCATTGTTCATTTATGAGATTGCCGCGTAATCTAGTTTAAGTAACTTTAATAGATTCTTTTCTTCAAAATTCCATTACCTTGTAAGACGACCAAAATGCCTGCCACCTGCAAGCTTAGATTAACGATCTTGTATTATACTCTATTCATTCTGACTTGAGATAAAGGTAAAAAGCTAATTTACAGGTCACGTAATATAAACGTAAAATTATTAAAAACAAAATATAAATATTAAGTGGGTTACAGTTAAAAATTACTGTTCTATACGGAGATTACAAAAAAAAAATATCTTAATCCATACTAACGTTTTATTTATTTATTTGTTAACAGAGGATAACTTTATGATTTTTTTTTACTCACATCGACATTAAACTAAGCATTGTGTCTTAAGGCAAGAAAATTATTTATCGCAAAGTTAAAGTTAATAAAAATGCCGACAACCTAACCTAAATGTGTGATTCAATTGTAATTAAAATTAAGCAATGCCTTTAAATTTAAAGAGTTATAAAGTTTTAAATTGGAATGAAAAGAAAACGGTAATCTCATATTTAAAGACTCGTTATTTATATGGGAAAATGTGCTTATAGATAAAATCGTTTTTAATATTTTGAATCACGAGCATGTTAATACATTCCTGTATTAATAAGTTTTGTATTGCATATCTCATTTATATAAATTAAAATCAAAAAAGTGTTGAACCTAACATGATTCCTTGGGAAAGGCTTGCAGGCTACGTCAATGTGATAATTATGATAGAGTCAATGTGATAGAGGTATTACAATCTCAAAGCTTTTGCCTATTATACAGATTTGTTTTTTACTTTTTCCCACGGGTTGCCTTTTATAAACAATGATGGTGAGAAAAGCCGTGTCAAAGACTTTTTATACCAATAAATACCAATATTTTGCTCGCCCACCTAATAGACCGGTCGTATATTTACTAATATTGTGTCAATTGTTTATACAAACTAATATTATTTGTCACATTGGATAAATATCTGTAGTTAATGTATGTTTATTTTAATTATTAAACTGGAGTATAGTAATAGAAGGTACGGACGGCATATTCAGTAGGTATTCCTTGCGTAAATTCTAATTGATAATTTTATATGATATTAAGAATGTTTTAAGAATGTTTGTAACCTGTACATAGATGAGGCGGAACACATCCCCGTAAAGTTAAAGTTATCGTTAAAGAGATCCCCGTCCGTTTTATGAATGCCTTTTATGACCCGTAGCCTCAATATTATGTTCACGGTTAGGAATACCTATTCTTCATTACAATTCATATAATATGTAATTTTCTGGACAATATTATTTATCTGAATTTTAAGATCCTCACGGAGCAATAATTCTTTTAAATTAGGTTATTGCAAATGTTAGTGGGAAGTATTTCAAAAGCTAGTACTCTGTATATTTGATGGTATGAGTCTGATTTTATAAATTAGATATGGAAAGAAAAGTTTTGAAGTGGGTGAGTAGTAAATTACATTTGTATTATAGCTACAAAGACAGATTACCTTTTGTTATTGAACTACAAGATAAAGTGAATGATATGAGTTTTCTGTCTATGGGATAAGATGTGTAAGACATACCCCACATGAAAACTTTTGGTGATAACATATCTAAAGGTATAGCTCTATTTTCGAAATCATGGTAATTTCTTTTCCTTTAGGGTTATATCTATGTTAAGTCTGCACTTATAATGGAGGCGCTCTGTATGTTAATTAAGCCTAAGTACAGTTTTAATTAGTTACGCTGTTAAATATTTAACTCCATAATGATGAACCAAATTTTCTGGAAGTTACTGGATAACGATGCGAAGTATTTTTTGTTTTATTTATTGACAGGTTAGAACTAATATTATTAAAACTATAATTATTAAAACCTGGTATTTAAGTGAGTTCTCAATATAAACAATCACTTCGTCGTTTGAAACTAACTTAAAAACTATCTTCTCTCTAATGACTTTAAAAAAAATGTGTCTATAATTATACACCGCACAGCTATAAATGTTTCTTTCTTGCGTGCGTCTTATTTTACAATAATAATGTCGAAAAACTTTAATAATTTATCAATCGTATATTAATCAATCGCATAAATAGTTAGGTATGTAACTTAGTTCGGTGATGTACTCGGAGATGGTGTTGACTACAAAGACATCGCGGTAAAAATTTGTCTAAGCTAGGCTCGTTGAGTGAAAAAATACTTTTAGAGCGAGGAACCTTTTTTATTTTTTGTTCCGTTGAGGAAAATGCATTGAATTGCATACCCCGGCTGCGGAGAGACGGCGGTTATGTATAATTTCCCACCCCAGAAGGAGGCCTACCCACTAAAAACTTCGCCTAAAAAAACGCCATCCTCAGCCGTTGTAGGGGCCCTCAGGATCGAGTATCGCATCAAGCTCCTACGACGATTGTCCCCGGCCATCCGGGCGTGAGGTTCCGGCCTGCTTCTGGAGCATCACCGCTTCATAGAAGGAGGCTACAGCCTCCCTCATCCGCCAGCATTGCCGCAATCAACGCTGGCGGAGACCTTGCCCTATCTCTTCAACCAAGACTCGGCGTTCGGAGTCCCAAGCGGGATGGGCCCTTGCGTGGGTTGGGCCGAGTCGAGGTCGGATGCGCAATGGTGGCATCGTGTCGTGTCCTCCCTCCTTATTCAACTCAGATACTCACCGAAACAACCATGTCCGGTGAGTATCTGAGTCAATCGGTAGGTGACTTCCGCCCTCCCGCAGAGCCAAGCTTCGAAGTGCAGGAGTACCGCTCGCACCGAAGGCTCGCTGATGCACGCAGCCCCCACGCTCTAGCTCCGCACGCCAGGCCCTCTCGGCCCAGAGAGGTGCAGAGAGCGAGGAACCTGTTTTTTTTAAATCGACCCGCAGTAACCCTTACAAGTTCCTCGAAGCTTAACACTTAATGTGCCAGTGTTGTGTCAGATTTTGTACTTAAATTATTTGCCGTAATATTCTGAATTTTCTTGAAATTTTCTTGAATTTAAATTACGTTATTCGTTAGTTTAACATTTATTTTGATGTTCGTAAACGTGTGATGAAGATTTAATGAATCTCTAGGTTATTAAATAATCTATGATAAAGTTCATAATGACAATTTTACAGATCAACATTGATTATAATATGTATAGTAAATACATAACTCAAGTATGCTTGTATCACGATCAGCCTACCTCAATGGTTAATTGCATGATACGATGATGGCACTCGAATAATCCAAAAACGCTTGGTTGCAAATTTAGAAAGACTTCAAGAGAGGTAGCGAAATTCGGGCGGAGGTCCTCCGCTCTGCAAACTGTAGCCAAATAATTGCCGCCTACAGAAAGAAGCAGGCAAATGAAAATTTTTGCTTAGCAAAAATATCAATCGTGTCGTCTTAATAATATCGTATATATATATATTTATTTAAAAAATAATATTGCATTAATCTCTGCAATGTTTACAAAATTAATATTATGCAAAATCAGAAGTAGTATTTTTCAAATTCTAAACGGCGCTATTAACTTACTTTCAGTAAATTCAAAGATTATATTTGTTTATTTTTTTAGACACCAGATACCCGCCACAGACTATTTTAGTCGTTACATATATTCAGAATGCATTTCCACGAGATTGCAATAAACTGTAGTTACGAGTATGTTTGTAGTTAACAAAATGGAAATGGAATGGTCTGAAATCTATATTATCGCTATTTTTGCCAATTTTATCAATTCGGATTCGATCACGTAGAAAATCTCCGAGTATAACTAAAACGCTCCATTACTCATTGGATGCCTTTGAACCACATCATAAGATCTATTGTATAGGCCAGATTTCATATACATATGTAACTGGAAACTCACCCATATAATCCCAAGATATTCTTTATCTCAAACTGCACTGTCATAATAATATTGTCAGGAAACCTGCCATGGTGGTCGGTTATTCCTAAACATACCACCATATATCCTACCCTTCGGTAGATTCGAGCCTTTCAGTGTACATCATTATACGAGTACAAAATATATATAATTTAAAAATATTAATAGTCCCGCTCGTCAATATTAAACGAACTTAATAGTAGAAGGGAATAAAGAAATAAAATAAAAACGTGTAATGAATTTTAATAGGTTATCTTGCCCTAGAATCTGAATTCCATTGTCTTATAAATTAGAAAAGTAATGTAAGCAAAGCCAGTAAGCATACTTACTTTTATGCTCATAGCTATAATATTTTAACCTGGGCTGTAGTTTTATTCTCAGCAATAATTGACAGAGATTAATTATGGCGATAAGGTTACCTATTTATCATCTTGCGTATGTTGTGTCCTAAGTAAAATAAAAGTCTTTTATATATCTATATTTCTGTATACGTCTTTGTAGGTAACTATAGATTTCGTAAAATATATGTATCTATAAAATCATTTAAGAAACGAATATACTAAATAAATATTTATATTTGTCAGCTATATCCTTCTAGTTCGTAACGGTAAATCTGCTCCTTAGTATTGTGATCTTGGAGGGGGGCTTTAATGGCTTGGGGTGAGGGTGGCACGCGAGTGGCTCCCGTAGCTACAAACGCTTAAATATGCTACAGTAAAGGCTTTGCCACACTACCGACGGGACGGGGACAAGAGGACAAACGTTTCTCTTGTTTTATTTACAGCCATTGAAAATATTCTCGGCGTTTAAGTGTTCTCACTTCGGCTCTTGCTATATTTGTGAGCCAAAAGATCCTCGTGTATTCAATACATATTTGATTATTTTAGTACAAAGCTAAAATTGTTAAATAATGTGTAATGTTATTGTAAAATTATGAACTTCATTCAGAATAATCGTTGCAGATTAAGTTGAACATTTGCCCTCTTAAGTTAAATATTAGTGCCCAGGAACATTTTGGAGGACAGTTAAAATAGGTATGTAAACGTCAGTTTCGCATTAAAGTAGCAGTATCCGCATTATACTAGCACACCCGAGCCACCATGCGGCGTATTTTAATCACTCGGAACAATGTCAAAAGCCGCAGTTGAAGCAAGACAGCCTTATACCCGCCCTTAATACGAGCGGTTCCCCGTTCACACATTGTTTTGACCTTGTTTTAGTCGCTCGTAGTAACAACATCCCAGATTTCTGAAGTTTATAAAAATATTCAAAGTACATATTCGTATAAATTTCTCATTAAATTAATTCGGCATTTGTAAGTCAAAGAATTTTTAATAAACTATTGTCGTTTTAGTAAAATTTAGTAAACTTTAGTTCTCAGATTGTATAATAATGATAAAAAAAATAAACGTTATAGATGTTAAAGGGTTTACGTCGTTGTAGTCTACGGTATTAATATAAATGAATATCTGTTTTCTATTTTCTCCTGCTTTTATCCTTAACGTAAACATCATCCTACCCAATATTACGTAGGCAATTTGAAATTAATAAAAAGTAAATTCCGTGAAAACGCCATCTGACAATCTCATGGCACACCATTTAATAACACCGTTTCATCGTAGTACTATAACTGGTCAAAAGAGGGCAGTATTTGAGAGCGGTATATTCTACTTTACCGACAATATTTCATTGTTTTGGAAAATTGATTAGTTCAATTAAAAAAAAATAATTGTAAAATATTATGTTTATTTTATCAAAATTAATTTATTAATTTAGTACAAGCATTTAGTCATCAGATATGACAGTTTCATTGTTACTGAAATGGACTATATATGTATAGTACAAAATAAATTGTTGTTTCCTTGTTTCTTTGAAAAAAAAACACAGCCTAGCAATAAATTACGTCCTTTTTTTAAATACCACCTGCTTCTGTAGTGTAATTTTACTGGCCGAACTTTCTTTTTATGGACCTATGCTATTATATGCAGATGGTTTTAGCAACGTGATCTTAACTTAATTTATTATTGGTCTGACATCCCCTCAAGGGTCTCCTCTTTATTAAGTCGAATCACCAAACTATTTAAGACGGATTACATACTAAAAAGCAATAAAACATGCATTATATAATTTTTCGGTAGCTAAAAGAGACATTAAAGCACTGGTTACTACAACTGTCACCACATATAAGTTGCAACATGCACTATTTTGTTTTGAAAGGATATTTTCTATTATCACCTAACATTTTCTAATTATTATACTAAATATTAGGAAATATTAGGTGATTAGATTGTAATAACATGGAACAAACCAGATAGATAAGTTATTGTAGGATTGAAATTAACGTAGACGAAGCTACCATTAGAAATCTAATGCAACGCTTTTTTGCATAATTTGCATTTAGTCTATATATAAATTGTCACATAAATCTGTATAAAAATTAAGTCGGTAAGATAGATTTTCAATAAGTTATAAAGATAATATCATTACTTCTCGTCTAAATATTGTACAATAATGGAAACATATATATGCAAGAGAACCTATATAATATAATGCAATATAAACTTAGTGTACTATTACAAATATAACAATTATTTGAAATTGCTTACAGAATTGTCTTAACTACATTTTGTATTCTATATTCAAGTGAAAAGACATCATACCTTGTCATTGAAATACGAACTGAATAAAGTGGGAAAGTTGCGATGATGAGTATACCGTGACGTGACGTACTCGTATTTAGTATGTTGTTATGTTATTTATGCATAGTGAATGAATTGGGTATTTTAAAGAATTAGTCGGTAGAAACGTAAGCACACTGTACCTTATTTGATTCAATAGTCATTTTGATTAGGTCAATTCATTTAAATAATTTATTAATAGGCACTATACATACTACACACTATTAATAAATTATCTATAAAAGCATTTTGATATTACATAGAAATTATAAGCTATGCTAGCAGTTATAATAAATTTAGCTTTTTCCGCATCAACCTGTGTCGGTGGTATTCTGTTTTTCTATTCCTGCAAGGCCTGTACACAGTTCTCTTTGGCCAGAAATCTTCTATCAATGGTTTCCACTCTGTGTTTAGGACTCGCACCATAAACGTCATAAAACTAGCGCAACCCCAGCAGCTGCACCCGGAGATTGAAGTTGACCTTCTTCAAGCTGTATTGCCCGACGTCCTGCTCAGTGCTGGTACCGTAATGTGATTGGTGCAGTAACAGAATATTATGCTCTTGTAGATGCGCTGTTGTCTTATAATTAATATTGTATCTCATGAAAGCGTTATTTTTTTTTAAATATATTTTAAATATCAGTCATTTCGATATTATTATCGATTATCAACACAAAATATAATATTTATCTATGAGTACGTGTTAGAATGAAGAAAATAAGGATACTGTAACACGAGAACGCGGACAAATTGGCTAAACGAACTGATGTAGGGATTTGTTTCGAATTTTTCATGTCTTCGCGGAGGTAAAGTTGCTATTATTGCGCTTTTGTAACATTCGCGTGAAAACAGTGGTGACAAATGTATTCCAAATCTGTCAATGCACGTATTTCCGACAGTTTCTATTAAACTTATGTCTGTTCAGTTTCTAAATATTTATTTTGTCAGTCTGATTTTCTGATAAACTGCTTAGTTACAATCTTGATTTTAAATATCCAAAGCTATAAATCAGCGATACATAATAAATCTCTGTAACACCTGAAAATACAGATATAATAATAGATATATAGTTTTTTTATTTGAAAATGTTTTATAATTTTAACGGTTTTCAGAACCTCACTCGCAATCGCAATACAGTTTTAACAATATTTTAATAATAAGAATATCTAAATATAACACACCCGCTAAATCCTCTAAGATGCATTTGGAATGTAGGTAATGAGCAGCATTACAGCAATATTTTTTCTACTGGTACTGATAGTAGATACTAATAGTAATATATATATATAATGATATCTAATTCTATAATATAATGAACTTTTTCGATAATGATATTCAAATTTGGAATATCTTCAAACACAATTTACTCTAGTTCTAATTCTAATGACAGTGAAAATCTAAAACTGATCTAAATGTTCGTGGATGTCGATACGACATTTGATCTTAATTTACGTGACTATGAATTTTAGTGGTTAGACAATTGGGTAAACGACACTTTTTTTCAGTTCTATATATAATAAGAGTACTCTTTTAACTAAAAAATATTGTAGAACCTGCGCTTAGGTATTACTATTGAAGGTTATACTATTGTAACTGTACTGTAAATTGTAAGCAACGCAAATTTTATTTGCGTTGCTGTCATCGGTTGCTTCTAAACGCTCAATACCAAAAATACTTGTAACGTCATAATTTAGTAAACTCGCCTAATTTTTATGAGTGTATAAACAAAATTTAAAATAACGTTGTTATTTATACGTTTATAGGTATACTTTCTATATAAAATAATGTTACATTTAATGTGAGAATGCTAGAAATGTGTTCGTTTCATTAGAAGTACGTAAAAAATAGTTGCACATTTATTTAGAAATTTAAAAAATATATTAATAATAAAATTAATCGGAAATTTCTATATCGACATACTTTCATGAGATATAAATTAATCAAATTAGATAATTATAGTACAAAAACGTAAAATTAGTTGTAGTCGAATATCCTACTAAAAATAATAATTCAATTCAATACAAATTGATTTGTAATGATACCAATTTGCTAATTTTCGTTCTGCTTCTGAACTCGTTTTAGATTTTTTATATGTGTAGTTAAGGTAATTTATACATACATACACTCACGCCTTTTTCCCATGGGGGTAGGCAGAGATTACGTCTTTCCACTTGCTACGGTCTTTACATATCTCTTTCGCTTCATCTACTTTCATAACATTCCTCATACGAGTACATGTTCGACGATTGCGGGTACTTCTGACCTGGCCTTTTTTGAGGACACTTTCGATTTGTTCGAAATATGTTCGCCTAGGTCTTCCTCGTCCCGTATCTCCACTCACTCCAGCTTCATAAATCATTTTGGTCAGTCTACTTTCATCCATCCGTTCCACTTGCCCAAACCACCCAAGCATCCCTTTCTCTATTCTTGTCACGATATCCTCTTTCAAACCACATTTCTTTCTAATCACTTCATTATACAATCTGTCACTCAGTTTTACTCCTGCCATACTCCGCAAATAATTTATACAACTGTATGTATATAGTACTTTAAACACTCTTATTAATATAAATTAATATGGTGAGTTTCAATACTCTTTCTATTTAGTCGATAAATTACTTACAGATACTTACGTTAAAGACAAATTAATTACATCTTCATAACAAATGTTACTGTGAAATGAGAATTTTATATCTTCTATTTTGAAGCATATATCACGGGCGGCAGTTCATTCAATTTTTTAAAGGTGTCGGTTGAAGTCTGAATAGTATATTAAACGATCACCAGCATTAACATCTTGAATATAATCAAAATCAAAAATTTATTCTTCAAATAGGATTTCACAATCACTTTTGAATGTCAAAGATGCTACGCCATTGGTTCACAAGTTTACGGCAGGAGACCTTGTACTGGAAAGAACCAGCAAGAAAACTAGCAAGGGCAATTTTTTTATAAATAGTTACAGAGTGTCAGTTGGAAGCCGGCTTCAGATACACAGTCTGAACCCAACCTCCGATGCAAGTTAAAACAACTAACAAATATATATTTCCGTCACAAGTCATATCGCATTAAAAAAATCTTATATGTATATGTCCGGTACAAAACAAAAATATTATTTATTATAGAATCATTAAAATTATATATCGCAAAATTTACATCCAAGCATGTTTAATCATTCAGGAAATTAAATATCGTAAAAATTACCAAGCATTTTTATCATTCAAGAAATCAGTGACCTTGTAATACCCTTTTTTCATTAGAGTATTTTTAATATGCTGTGTTTTAATGTGCTTTAAATTCATAAATTCTGGAAGTGTGTTATAAAAAGTTACACATTTCCTTAAGAACGAAACTCTAGTTTTTTGAAGCCTGTATGTGGGAACGGCAAGTTTATTTTTATTTCTCGTGTTTAAATTATGAATTTGAAAATTTGTATTAAATGTATCTTAGTTGTTATAAACATATATTAAATTTTCATAAATATATTGACACGCTAATGTCATTATATTTATATCCTTAAATAAATCTCTGAGTGATTCTCTCTGTTTTATATTATAGATAGCGCGAATCGCTCTTTTTTGGAGCACAGAAAATTAGAGAAATATTCGCCGCAGGTCCCCAAAATAGTACGCCATACGTTATGACACTATGAAAATAACTGAAATAGTGCAATCTTGCCGTTACAACGTTAGTCAGTTGTCGTACTTTATATATAGCATATGAAGCAGAACTAAGTCTGCTTGCCAAGAAGGTCTCAACATGGGGATCCCATTGCAATCGAGAGTCGAGTGTAATACCCAAAAATTTAGTACTGTCAGTGAATTCTACAGTTTCATCATTCATTTTCACAATATTGTTTACTGTTCTTACATTAGACAATGAAAATTTAACACATTTAGTTTTATTTGTGTTAAGTGATAAGTTATTCATTGTGAACCAGTGCAATACTTTAGATAGTGTACTATTCACAACGTCAGTATTTGCATCTCCCCTGTCAACCTTAAATATTAATGAAGTATCATCTGCAAATAGTACTCCATCGCACAAGCTATTAGTGAATTAAGGAAGATCATTAATATAAATGAAAAAAAACAATGGTCCCAATATCGATCCCTGAGGTACACCAATAATTATAGGAGCCCCAACAGGCTGAGTTCCGTTAATTACAACTTTTTGAATCTTATTAGATAAATAAGACTCAATAACACAAATTGCCTCCGTAGAGACACCATAATGCTTGAGTTTATGTAGAAGTATCTGATGACTAACGCAGTCAAAAGCCTTGGAAAGGTCATAGAATATACCGATTACATCCTGTTTATTCTCCCAAGCAGCAAAAATGTTTTTGAGTAATGCAACTTCAGCATCAGTAGTGCATCGATCTTTTATACAAAGTGTATGTCTGACCATTTTGATAAATTATGTGAATATTATTTTAAACTGGCTGATGAACTAGTCAATAGACAATAACATGATCTGTCAACTGTAGAAGAAGGCGCAGTTATAAAACTTGATATTTTATCAAACACGTACTTTTCATAACTTCTCGTCCCTTCCTTCCACATTCGAATAGTTATTTTGTTATTCTCAACGGAGACGGCTCCAACGAATAGATGATCATAATAGGTTCGGCCGTTCTTTAGTGACATATAATCATCTTGTTAGTTACATTACTCTCATGTTAGTTACGTGACATAACTAACACACGTTAGTTTAATACAAATTAATTGATTTTGATTAATTGAATTAATTGATTAATATTTATATTGTACTAAGGCGGCATTTAATGAATAGTTGTTTTATCTCTTATATTTGCACGTATACTAAATGTCTTTACTTGTACTTATAAATGTTATTTTATCGTATAATAAGTACCACAATTATTTCATGTTCGTCTATTAGATCCAACGCGGTAATTTTTGATAATGTTGTTAATATATGGGACGTTTTCTGGAGTAAATATTGCACTGTTTCGATTCAATCGTCATTAAATCTGAACTTAGTAGAGTTTCATGATCTGATTTATTGAGGTTCTGTTTGCATTCATCAGAGCATGAAAATTCTGTATATTCTGTTTTGTTATTTGTTGTTCCAAAGTTTTATAAATGTTATGTAATAGGTACTTAGGGTGTGACAAGTCTAATAAATGTGACTGACACTTATATACAAATATTTACATTACATATTTACATTACAAGTATTGCGAATTTATGATTCTATATTTATTCATAGATTATTTAAAAGTAAAGATTGTACGTACCATTCAATTTCGTAACATTCATTACAAAGCTTTGGTGTTGCTGTAATCTAGATTTCGCAACGCTTATGTAAATGTATTTCGGATTCTATGTTTAGAATTTTGACAATTTATCTACAATCAAATGAAAACTGATTTAATTTCTTATACAGTTGTTTTACAAGTTCTAAAGGAATTTTATTTTTCACTACATTGAGGGATTTTCCAAGCCTGTTTATAGATCTCTTAACTTTTGCACATTTTATAGATTTTAGATAAAATTCCGCTTATTAGATTACAGAATACATGTGTGCCTTAAATTATAGTGTAAATGAAAAAATTGTTTCATGACAAATCAAGATAATTCATTGACATCATCGTGACATCGGTTCATGACGGTGACTTCATCTTTGGACAAAAACGCCAACTGTATTTTAATATATATATTATTTACTAGTTGTCAGAAAATCCCTTATGATGTTATCATGATTATTACTAGTGATGAAACGGATATCGGTAACTATCCGGTATCCGGCCTATCCGGCCTATTTTCACTATCCGGCCGATACCGGATAGTAGGGCACTATCCGGCCGAATACCGAATACTAGATGTTTCCCGCGATACCGTTCGCGCTGAGTGCTTTACGCCCTAAACTCGTCTATATCGCGCTTTTCTGTGGAATACAAAAGTTTTTAAGCCTATCTATATTGTTTCTCGTTGTCTAATCTATCTCTGTATCAAATTCAGCAAAATCAGTTCTTTAGTTTAGCGTGAGAGAGTAGCAGACAAACAGACTGAATTTATAATATTAGTAACGGATTATTTTGCACATACACACACATATATGAAACGCGATAAGCGGCAATATCGGTGGCCGGATATCCGGCGCTCCGGCCTCGTAGTTAGCCGAATATCCGGTATCCGGTATCCGGCCAAATCACTATCCGTTTCATCTCTAATTATTACTGCTCATTATATATAAAGAAACTACATGTCAATTATTCTGAACAAATAAATTCTATTTTGGAAATATACAGACCGCGTCACTAAATAGCCTCACCCCATATTTCAGCTATTTATATTTATACAATTTAATAATACTTACTTATTTGTCATATTTTGATTATTCGTCTATCGTGTGTGATACACCAAACAAACTCGTGTCCACGGCGCACCGCACGCAAGTTGACGCTTCCGTTCCACATGAATAGCCTCAGTTGACTTCCAATTGTTCTCGCGTTTGTTTGTTTTTAATTTTCGATGCTAATTAATTGTACCTAAGGTGTTCATTTCATTTCATATAGTTTTTGGAATATTATCATTATGGGTCGTGGTCGAAAATTAACGGAGATCGAAATAGAAAAAATAAATTTTTATTTGAATAAATAATTCTCATCGCGATATTGCGCATAAAATTTGTCGTGGTGCTAAAGTTATTAAATACGTGAAATATAAGGAAAATTATGGAAAAAAATATGAAGGTCGCACAAAATTGTCGACATTGTTATGTGAACGATGACTTATTTTACGTGCAGCATCTAATTCTTCGAAGGCAGTGCGGCAAATAGCAATCTACGTAAACACCAGTGCTTCATTATCTACAGTGCGACGCATAATAAACTCTTCATCATACATCAAACGCAGAAAAATGAACAAGAAACCCCGTTTGTGCAAGAGTCATGGAACGGCCCGATTATCGTTTGCTAGAATACATATGTTCTGGACAGATCAGTGGTATGATGTTGTTTTTACCGACAAAAAAAATTAAATATGGTATTCATATTATTTTCATGATTTGAGGAAAGAAGACAAAATTTTATCACGGTATCAGTATTTCTATTATTAAGGGAAAACAAACTTCTAAACTGTACCCTTCTAACTGCAAACCTTCTTGAAGAAAAAATAAAAGAGATTCGTAAGTCGTTAAAAAGAGAAAGTGCTTTTTTCAACAAGACAATGCCCCGTCGCATACTTCACATGAAACAAAAAATTGTTATCAAAATAAATTTAAGTTTTAGATTAGCCGTTTGATATCATGGAAAATGTTTGGGGCTATCTATCTTGTCAGTTATATGCCGATGGACGCCATTTTAATAGCAATGAACGCCCGTTATATGATTCTACTCCCAAATCGAATTTTCGACGTTATTAAAAGTACGTGACGCGGTTCATTTTGTATCAAAAAATTTTATATATGTTTTTTTCGACTATAATGATGTCATGTTCTATAAAATATAGCTAATTAAAACCAAAATTATTTTACATATTATGGCTACTTAATAGGAATTGATAACAGTTTATAAGTATTTGCTGAGTGTAAATCATATAATAGTTCTATAGGAAATGGTAAATATATGTTTAGGACATTTTATTTCGAAGAAAAAATATAATACAAGGAGTATTGTGCGATCGTTATTGGTTTTAAATTCAATGATGAAAGTAATAAGGAAGCATTAAAAATATTTCTTACAAGTCAAAAAAATAGATACACCCGTATTATCTTTTTTCGAAAGCATTCGAGCAATAAATATGTTTTGTAAATTCACCATTTTTGTTACCTACAGCTCATCTTTGAGCTTAGATCTCGCCATTGCTTTGTCCAGATCCGTTTCAGCAGCTTCTAATAATAAAATTTACTGGTACTGCGTTGCTTATTCTTATAAAGTGAAGTAGAATAAAGAATTAGGTAAGTGCAGTCATTCGTGTTATATGCGTGATAATTAATTTCTTAATTTCATGGATACACACACACACATATATATATATATATATATATATATATATATATATATATATATATATATATATAACATACATATACAATGTACAACATATACAACATGCACACAAACACACCACATATTTATTAACATTGTATCTAATCGGTTATAAATATCTACATTAGATCCAATCATAATCATAAAAGTTTCTTTTTATTAATTTTATAACAGTGTTATCAATTTCCAAGTTAGTAAATTTTTCTCAAAGAATTTACCGTTTATATGAAACAAAAATATGCATATTCAATGGTTATAATTTATTAACAAAAATAGATTCCATGAAATTAAAATCAATTTCATACTTTTTTGTAAGTTGGACAAAATTTGAATTTTATTCTAAATATTCATAAATCTACTAGTAACTAATTCAATTAATTAATCTATAATAATTATTTCTTATTTATCTGTTTCATCTAATTATCTCTGAACCACATATTTTTTAACTTTATGAGTTCTATAAATATTGCTTGGTAAGATTGGCTAACTATCAAGGGCATCATAGACATGAATAAACATGTAGAAACAGCTTTAAATTTATTTCTGTGACAAAAAATAAATTACGGATTTTTCCTTTGACCAAAATTTAATAACTTTGGGTGATTTAAATTTACAACATTGATTTGATTCTACTTTTTACAAATGAGTACTATTATTTAAAAAAATAGTGATTTAGTGCTCTATTTATTCTATGTAAAAACAAATAAGAAACTCATTCTGTGCTTTAGAAATAAATAGTTATACATTACCCGTATACGAGTCTCCAATATTTCTGAATTACGACATAACGAAAGTTGATACGTATTAGATAATAAGAAGAACATCCAAATGCATTTAAAAACATTATATTATATTATACAACTACTGACCTGTTAGCATCGCTCTCTTAATCTTCAGAAATAAATCGTAATTCGATTTGAAAGAGAATCTTGATAAACGGATAATTTGATTACAGAAGCCTTAGGTGCCTTGTTGGAAGTTTAAAATCTGAAAAAGGAATCATAAAACAGTGAGAAGAAGAAATTACTTATTTATTAAAATATGAATTACTAAACCAGACAGTTTAGGAAGAATAAATCTGAAGTTGTTCAATACAAAAGTTCATTTGGTAATTAAGTATCAAGACGGATCCAGTATTTCACATGCATTTCTTACCCGTGGTCCACCTTCATGCATCTGTTTCATTAAGAACTGTTCATTTTCATGTTTAGATGATGGGGATTTGTGTAGTCACCGGCGAGTTGTAGGCCATCAAGTTCACTGCTCTCTGCACTCTGCACTTACTGTGCCATGATTTCTGGTTAATAAATCTGAAAATAACATTATATAGACTTACATTTTTCATTCATCATTGGTCAGAGCATCGTTATTCTGTTGAGTCTTATTTCAACA
This sequence comes from Scirpophaga incertulas, assembly GCA_036419045.1. Lineage (NCBI taxonomy): Eukaryota > Metazoa > Arthropoda > Insecta > Lepidoptera > Crambidae > Scirpophaga > Scirpophaga incertulas. The sequence goes on along the minus strand of CM071626.1, from coordinate 9,374,035 downwards.
GTAATTCATTACAATTACTACATTAAAATAAATTTAAACAAAATTTAAGTAAATAAATTTAAGTTAGATTTATTAACTATTTTAATGATATCATCATTCATGTTTAAACTGCGTCTTGCCTTACTAATTAGTAACTAGTAGTAATTATATATTTATCAAATTGGTAAGAATTTGATACATCTTGTATAATTGGAGTTAATATACTTAATATATATTTCAAGTTGTAAATCTCTCCAACCAAATATCAATGCAACTGAGAAATAAAAACTTTTGTAAAAGAAGAAAAACAAAAACAATTCTACATATTATAAATATTTAAAGAAAATTTTATATTTTTTCTGAATTTCTATAAAATTATCAACATTTAATGTTTATTTTATTTGAACTACTACATAAAAAATACTGATTAACTACTGTAAATATGATATATTAAAATGTATCATATATATGTGATAAAACAAGATTGTTTGCTTGAGAAGGCAACGAGTCACCATTTCATACGATTTTTATCGGCAAGTATAATTAGCTTGCAACTTATAAAACTGTCCTTTTGGTTACTCGACAACAGATTACTCAACAAATCGTAATAGTAATTTGTAATTAAACATGACTAATGACCACTTATCAACGTTTTTTGTCTTCATGACGCGAATCGGGAATGACACGATCGATAACTTCAGCAAGATATCCTTCAAAAATTCTTGGAAAAAGGGCGTACCCCAGCATATTCACATACACCATAATTACTTATTATATTAATATTACTATTACATAATATTACTATTAATATTACAGTATTACAACAATATACAATATGTAAATATTGATCACTAATGAATCTAATCATTAAGATTAGTTCATGTAATGTAGCTTTACACGCGACTACACGTACACATTATTATAGGGTTTAATTAAGCCCTATAATATCATTTATCTTAGCATCTTAAAGCTCAATTAAATAATAAATTATAGTAAACTAATAAAAATTTTAAGCATTTAACTTATTGCGCTATAAAAATCCGTGTTATATAAAAATATTTTCGGACAATTTTAGTTAATATATAATTTTGTCTCTCTCTAACTAATATCATTTACATAGAGATGAAACGAGACAACGGACAAATTACACAAAGTTTCACCGTTTTTGATTAATGTAGGTGATTCGTTCTTTCTTACCGTTACAAGAAGTCGTGACAAAAAACAATATTAAATGGTTTTTACCGATCTTCTTACAGCCAATAACTGACTCAACGCGTACAACGCCGCAGGCACAGCGAAATAGCTATATTAATTATTTTTCAATTTGATTATGATTTAATTTCTTCACGATATAAATTTCTATAACAATGACGCTGGTTTTTCAGAGCACCAGGGGTTCCATCGGCTTAGCACATGCGCAGAACGTGCGTCGTATCGGGAACGATTTTCTGTATTGAGATATCTGTATATGCCACCCCACACTATATGAACTGATGAAATTTATTAATACAAATCTTTACGTATGTAATATGCTGGATGAATTTATAACAACCTTCCAAAAATAAAAAAGATGACAATCAAATGCCAATCGGAAATATAAATCACTCCGAGGGTTCGCTTTGCAATTATTTGTTACTTTTTTTCTCTTGCCTCTTATTATTTAATTTAGACGTCACGAAATATATTTGAAATCAACTTACCATGTAATACTTCAACTTCTTGTCACTTGAACTGATTACGTCCACTTTGTATGCATGTAGTGCAGGTCAGTTCCTGAATTTCATTGACACAGGAATACTAATCGAGAACTGAAGAGTTATGGATTTTTCATTGAGAACCGTGCCCGAATGCAATAGCGACACCTGTGTATTTTGCGTCAAAGGCTATGTTGAGTGAGGTGGCGTGCTTTACAAGCAAAAATGCATTTTGTTGCGCCTGCGAATACTAGATGGCGGTTAAATGATAGCAGCTTACCAAAAGCAAGAACCTGCCAGATATTCTCGTTAAGAGATTTTAAGAAATATTCATAGGTGGCTCTTATTGTAGAAATTGAATATTATAGATAAACGTTTTTACTAATTTATTTCCATTTTACGTTTAAATCAATTTTCTGAGGGTGGGTGGTAAGAGGTAGGTGGGTTGTAGTGGTTGGGTTTTAGGAAAAAAAGAATTTCTACTTCAATTTATACGACTTGCAGTTAAATCCACTATTACTTCAATATAAAATGGATATTTACCTCTAGTACATTCAAGTACGCGTCCATGGCCAAATCCAAAACTAAGAGAAAAGTAATCAAAGATGTCTCATGAATTTGAATAAAAACCAAATCGGCATCGGCATTTGATTTTTGAGAAAGTAATATTGTTCTACGGTGCTACGGTTATCCGTAGAAGATTATTGTTTAACTATTGTTCTAAATACCAATAATAGATAAATTGGATTGCATGATCAATTTTATGATTAAACCAATTGCAGAAGGCAATGCATCGTATGTTATCTTCTCTTTGTACGAATCCCAAACGGTAGCAAGTTAGCAAGTTATATAAAGTGGCTTAGATGTCTAGCATTAATTACTTTAAAATATGAAACAGTTTATTAAAATCCAATATTTTCCTTGTGTAGTACCAGCATTACTTCCTAGTATGAACATGATTGCTGTCAAAAATACACTTCAGATAATTGGGAAGGTTTTTGGTAGCATATATTGAAACAGCAATGGATATAAAATGTATGTCAAATTGACAACTTGGGAAATCGAATTTACGTACCGAGTCGACACACACCGGATATAGTAGCAGGAAATGATTCTACTGAGACCTTCCTTAAATACGATGAGTGAAATAATCTAAAATATCTAGAATATAGTGTATGAATATCAAATATACTTATTTCTTGTAAGAATTAAAATTATTTATGAGACCACCTTAAATACTAGAAACGTCCCTCTATATAAAAAAAAACAGAATATAATAAATTTATTCGCGAGGACCAGCCTCACCCTCTTCTCTCCTGAGGCAGTAAAAGTATATTTAGTTTAGATAGATGTAAAGTTAAAAAAGACATTTTTACGTAATAGCATAAAAGTATTAAGTATTTTATCGCAGCAAAAAATAAAAATTTTGTGTCTGGATTCAGAAAGGCTTAGTAGCAAACAAAACACAATTATGAACGCTTCATACCAAACGAAACAAAATGTTATAATATATATTATATGCAAACTTATCTATATAGCTTTATCTATCAAACTGTTTGCTCTATGTTAAAATAGAATCAGCTAAAACATTCAATTCGTAGATCTTTAGGTAATTGTTTTGTGTGCATTGCAGCTGCCATTGGCAAAAACTTGGAAACTTCTTTCTTGGTCGTGTATACATTTTTATAGTGTTCTCTTCTGTATTTTTTGAATCTTTATATAAATAAGACAGTTTTGTGTTATTTTAAATGTATACACAATGTATTAATATATACATTTTTAAATCCTAAAAATATATGTGATATTTTGTTTGCTAGTAATGATTGCTAAATAAGCATAAACGTCTTAAGTGCTAATTTATAAAATCTTTCGCAATATAGCACAAAATATGTATTCATTTATTTATGTTTTAAATTATTACGAGGGTCACCCATCACTTTTAGTAGAACGAGGTTGAACGATGCACATTTGCGTGTTTGTGAGTAATGACTTTCTTGAGGTAGACAGTATTATGTCGTGCGAGGTGAAAATGCGTGTTACGTATATATTTAGGTGTGTTCATTAGCTTTGTTTTTGGTGCGGTGGCCACCTTCCCAACGTTATGCGATCTTTCACTTATCATATGAAATACATTTGTATAATATTTTCCACTTCTATAATGTTCATTTTTGTAACTATCAAATAAATATAAATGGAATGAGACCAATTACCAAGGATATCAACTTTTGTTGATTTCCTTATAGAGCGCCACCTTTGTTGCACTTGTGAAATCTAAACTCTACACGAACCTGTCGGTACAAGCAACCCCACCTTGCTTTGTTGCATTTCCTGGCACAGACTAACGCAGTTGCGGAACCGCAGATGGCGTTAGCAGTATTGCTCTTGTAAGCTCTACAATTTTAGAATTAATAGTGAATTTCTAAGACAAGCATGTAATAAATTATGAATTGTCCTAGTTTAGTTTAGGTAAAAATAACAATTGATATTTATACTTCTAGCTTCATAAGGATTCTATATTTTCTATTGATATATAGAAAATACAAATAAAACATTCCAAATAAATTATGAATACGACATAAACTCTATAAATAGCATATAGGTATACAAAAATACACGACAATCTCACCTATATGACACTTGTGTAGAGAAACATTAAAAAGCACCATACTAAAAGCCGAACAACTTATTAAATTTGATTTCAAGTTATTAGAGTAAAATAGAGAGCTCAAATACCGGTAAAATACCTAAAAAATCAGGAATGAAAGTTTATTAAAATACTTCCTTGTATTGGGATAGCCCAATACTAGGAAGTATTTTAATAAGCTTTCAACAATCTTTGGACTAATTAATTGCTTTTGAGAACTGACTTTGTTTGAGAAGTTGACATTCAAGTTATAAATATCTTTTACGATCCTCTGCAATATATATTTTTAATTTCATTGTTTTTTTATACTTAATTGTACTTTTTATTAATATGTATGCTTCGTTTTAAGTTATTATCGTAGGAATGATTATCGCAGAAATTCAATATTTTCTGTGGATGTGCATATTTATGGGAACTGCTTAAAAAATCGCAGAATAATTTTTAGCTCATAGCGAACGTAATGACAGAAAAAAATGGGACTTTGATTACTATACGTATGCGATATGAATTTATGTATGATTTTGTGCAGTGCGAAGGTGCGATATGTTAGAATATGATAATAATTTTTAATGAGTCAGGCTTAGTTTAGTTTTTGCTTCAGATGCCCACCTAATAATCAAGGTGTAGAAAGCGGGATGTACTACTTGCGCATATGCGAAATGTTTTGGTTTTTGAATATGCGAAAAGAAACTATACGTATGCGTAGGTATACCTAATGTAAACAATTTAAGACGTTTATTCAGAAAATAAGTATTGAGTGCCTCGGCTAGAATATTAAATCATCGACAGACAGATAACTTACAATGCATAAATATAAATTAAAGTTACCTTATCTAGCTTAGACAAAAATGATAACATTATAGGTAACATTCGTCGACAGACAGAGCTACGTCAAAGGTTGGGGTTGGGGGTTGCTTATAATGAGACAACCATCCCCAGTAAGGAAATATATTTTAAATAATTTTAGGATTCATAGAGTTTAAAATTAGTCTACCGGATGTTAGCCTGCCGTTATGTTTGTACTACAATATATGGTGGAGATATGGAGGCTGGAGTTCAACAGGAACTCGGGGTCAACGACGGTAGTTATCCCTTGTGCCTTAGCCGTGGTGCTTATATGCTTATATGTTATCGGCGATGTCCACCCGGAACTTGGGACCCTGGATTTCACGTCCTGCAGCTCAAGATACACATCCATAAAAATCTTCCTGTTTTTTGACCACACCGTAATAGCAAGCAAAAGACGTATAATACGTATGGGGTCACCCTGCACCCTGTACGCGTCAGCTTGCAGTAGTCTAATCGGAGTTAATAAGAATAATGTAAATAAAATCTTAATACTTCAAATTACATTTATTAAAGTTAACAAAAATAAATGTTGAAATTATGATATTATTATTTGATTTTATCTACATTATAAAAAACATATACAACTAAAATCAATTTGTTATAAAGTGTAAAATATTAGCAAATACATTTCTACATGAGAGATTTAGTTAATAAAATGTAAGTTGCGAGAAATAATAATAATTATTAATATGATAGAATTAGACAAATTAAGATTTATTCAAGCGATTCAATTCAAGCTATACAATATCGTCAAAACTCTTCGAAATCGGGATTCAGTATGTATATATTTGCCACAACTAATCATAAACTTAATGGATTTTATAATATAGGTGGTCGTAATAAAAAAAATCAATTACAAGATAATGCTTCGCTAAAGCCACAAATGAAGACACCGAGTAAGTTTAATGTTTGTACTGTAACTTTTTAATGTTACAACAGGTAGAAAAAAATAGATCGCTATTATTTTGTGATTTATTTCACCAGCGGTGTAATCGCTTTCAACGTGGATTAATGTAAATTACCAAAACTAGATGGAACTCCGCAAGAAAAGTAATTTTATTCTATGGACAGCAACTCTATATTGGTAAAACGAAGTGATCATGACCTTTGACACATTAAGTTTTTAAATGTCTATGTGTTTCTTTACGTAGTGCAAATTATCAACCAACAATTCCTACTATAGAAATAAAATCACAACCTGTATCTTCTAAAGTAGTATTATCATTTTTATGGAACACTTTGTCAATTATACAAGCAGAGTTAGCCAAACATTTCTTTATCTATATAACATTCCACCTTATTGCACTTATATAGGACCAACCTGACTAATATAAGTACGTAGGTAAGTATCTATATTAATTTTGATAATAAGCTTTCGACCAATACTATCATTTATCACTCACCCAAACACTGATCAATCTTTGAACCATTGTTGTAACTTGTAAATGAAATGAAATGATATTATTTTAATAGCGATGGTTTGCTATTACAAATTGTATAAATAAGTACTAATAATAGCAAAAATGACTGTGACATGAATGAAACTGTGTTGCGGCGGCGCGGCGTAGTATCATCGTCCCGTCTCCAGTTAAACTTGACGTATGGTAACGTAGATTAACAATTTCTGGCCAATTGCAGCACAGTATATTTAAAAAAATGAGATATAGCAGCTTATTTATCATATTTATAATTATCTAACATTACATAACATTAAATGTATCAACGTCCTTTACTTAGTTTATAAAGTACCGATATATATTATTTTATATGTTTAATATTATTGTAGGAGCCATACAAACACAATATTTTTACATTAGCAGCAAGTATATAGAATAAGTAATATACATATATTTAAGTAATAAAAAAATGTTACGGATATTTTATATATACATTAGCTTATAAAATTTTCAAAATGCCTTATGTTATAAATTTTGTTTGAAACTGTATAATATAGAGTCGGCAAACATTCCGTAATTAGTTTTTGACAAGCAATGTCAGTCATGTTCTGAAGGATCTGATATAATCGACTATATATTTGTGATATAGCCATGGACCAAGATAATTTATAAAACATCATGAAAACATGGTTTTGCAACTGGTGTTAATAGACAGTTACAATTTACTCTTTCGATATTACAAGTGACTTTATACTGTGTTATTGGTAAGACCAAGATCTCTTTTTAAAAAGACTTATGGGTAAAATGCCAAAAATTTTTGTTATTGCTCATAGCTCGCTGCGCCCGCTCTATTTGAATTGAGTACCACCTCAAGCAGTAATGTTAAAATTTGTAAAGATCTTTCTTGTAACAGTCTTATTTTTTAAAGAATAGATATCAATTTTCTTCCGCTAAGAGATTCTTTTTGATATTTCCAGTTAAGATTATGATCCGAAGTAATGCGTAATTATTTCATTGCTGGCACATATGTTAAAATAAAGCAATCAGACGTTGAAGTATGGTCACAAAATGAATTTTAATATTCAAAATTAAGTATGCTAAACGTTACATACTTCATTTTACCTAAGTCAAAAAAGCTAACACCCAGTTGCAAACAAATGGATGATAATTCATCCCAGCAGTGAATGATGTATTTTTAGGGGTACAATTTCTTCTTCAATTTCCCCTTTGTCAGTTGCTATTAGGGTGAGAGAATTTTCAGGGTTTTAGATATTCTCAATATTTATTGCTAAGTTTATTTCATAATTCTTAAAATTATTCTATTAGCGAGTATTTTTCCAACGTCAGTCATATATACATATATCGTAATTCGCAGATTCCTTATTAATATTTTTAAATTTCAACAGTTTCACAGCTGGTATTGTATGACAATCAAGATTACATATATATGGCGTATAGTTGTCCAAATCTTTTTCATATTATTTTTACGTTTGTTTGTTTCGGATCTTTTATATTGGATTTTTATATTCTGCAGAAGGTTATTACAAAAAAGTTGAACCTTCTATAAGTTATTCGCTGAACTAGATTATTAGGATCCTTTTCGAATTTGTAGTGTAATTTGTCTCACCACTTTATACATCTAATTAACCATGTTTGATAATAGCTTGTCTATTACTTATTAAATATATCTTGGTAAAATCATTCTCGAAAGCAACATTTTATAAGTAGCTTACCAATCTACCAAACTTAGCAAACACTTTTACAGAGTTCTTTAGTGAATTTGAGTTAGTCAGTGTTAATTATTTTTTACGAGTAAGGAAAGTAGGGCTACGTACAAACCCATGCACAGAGAACATTTTTAATTATTATGGTGATCTCGAGTCGATATATTCTTGTTTGATTTTAATATTAAAATCACCTGCTACTACTAGGATTTTTTATGTTTAAGGTCATTAAGGAATCGATTTTTGGAAATTATCTATATTGAATACTACTAACGACTTATAAGTACCCAAAATTTCAAGCTCTTTGCCAATGTTTAGAATTAAACTAGCTATAATATTAGGTTCATATGCAATTGATATCATATCCATATTAAAGTCCGAATATTTTGCATAAATAAATATTTGTTACACTTACACCAATTAGCTTAGCCCAAACTAAGCTCTGTAAGGCTTGTGCTATGGGATCTAGGGTAAAAGATAGTCATACATATATTATACATATATAAATAATTTTTGTAGAAATATATATCAACAACCATGACTAAAGTACAAATGCTCGCATTCATCACACAAACATCTGCCCCCACCGGGATTCGAACCCGGGATCTCAGAGATGGCGACACCTTGAAACCGGTGTACTATCCACTCGACTATGGAGGTCGTCAAATTATGTTAGTCTCCGTGGGTCCGCCTCCAGTAGTGTCAACGTCATCAATAAGGAACGTTACATAGACGATTACATTTTTTTTATATCCTCATTAACATGTTGTATATCATTCGCCTTTGTAACAGAAGAAATAAGTTGCAATGAATAGTACTTGCATTGTATTCCTAAATGATAACTGTCGACACACCAGAGCAAATCAACTATACAAATCATTGGGCCTTATTATCCTCAATAAATGAATACCATAATGTGATCGAAGCAAGGAAATATAAATGTTGATACAATTTTAAACCTAACAAATAAGAATAAAAACATGCCTATAAACATTTCGTACCATCACCCTTGGAAATCTAGTAGTATTTCATTACTCCATCAGAAATTAATTACTTCCAAGATAATAATATTTTTTTTTTGGCGTCAGTTTTTCAGATACGGGAATGGGTTACCATGTATACCATGATACGAACAAAAACAAAGTGTACAAGAGCTTCATTTTAAAAAAAAATTACAGCCTAATTGTAACTCCATCGTTAATCATGGCGGGGAATCGGGAAATCAAAGCTATTTGTAGTAAGCTATGCTCAATAGTAGTTAAATTGAGCTACTATGCCCTCATAGAAGGCTTTTGAAGATATCGATCCTGTCTGTGCATTGTAACATTATCAACCCATGTGCATTTATTTAGCCGCAACTTAAATATCACTTATGCAATGTAGGGAGCTGAAGTGAAGGATTTCAGCAAACGACGCCTTAAATAGCTCATAGTATTACATATCGACTCGAAATATAACGTGACGATAATTTAAAAAAAAAGAAAGTATTTTAAACCTTTTGATTTTTTAGACAGTGTAAGAAATATCCAGTATCTCACGAAATTGAAATTCTATTAGATATGAATTTATAAAAGTTATTCTCAAATAATTTCTCAAATTAATTAAGTAATCACATTATGTCATGGAATTTTGATTTATTGCGATATTTATATAAGAAAGAAATAATATATTAAAAAGTGCAAGGCCAAATAAATAATTGCATTTAATTATATTGTAGTTGAAGGGAATAATACCTAACAACAAAAATATACAGATATATGACGATATAAATCTTTACGTCTATACGAGTATAGTTTTAAGTACATTCTTGTACTTTGTGATTCACGATTACTAATTTGAACTTATATTACGGTAAATTAAAACTGAAAATATTTTAACAAGTACATCAATATAAATGTATTGATGTTAGTATCTACCGACTTTAGTAAATACTTGTTGCCGTTGCAGTATTTAAAATAATATTGTAAAGAAATGCATAATATTTTAGAATGCTTTAAAGATGGCAATTGAAACCAGCCTTATCACATCTGTACTTTGTCGACTGACTTTCGTAACGAAACCAAGACTTTTGTTTGCTTATTAATTAAACGACAAGACAGCGAATAACTACAACTCTAGTGACAGAGGTTTCTTGATATATTCTCAAATAACGCACTCAATATTCCGTGTTTCTATTTTTGATAATTGTTAGTTCTAATGGTTATTTACGTGAAGCTAAAATGTCATGTCGTAATATTTCATTACTGTGTTTTTCGAAACCGCAATATTTATAAGTTCCGCTATTTCTTATCGTATTCATAATTAGTTTATCAATATAAAACAACATATATAATTAATTATTTTCCTTTTTAAATAAATCATAAAAGTATAATTATACTTGAAAATTGAGGTTCATGACAAGTTCTAGTTCAAATTTTAAACATTTATTTTCCTTTCAAATTCATGTCATATTGATTTTTTTCTTTTTTCCGTGATCCGTGTTTATCTGATATCATTGAAACTAATAAGAAATATGCAAGATATGAACTTTTCTGTACCGTCTATGCTGCATTTATTGAAAGTTGAATGGAAATTAAATCGTATAGTATATTTTCGGTTGACCTTTTTTTTTGTTCCCCCGTTGTTGCATACCCCGGCTGTGGCGAGCCGGCGGTTATGTGGGGCTCTCCTCCCCAGAAGGCCTACCCTCTAAAAACTTCAGGGATGGCCTTCCTCAGGCATGTAGGGAGCCCCCGGGAACACCGAGCGACTTCCGAGAGCCCCCAGCCTCCGCTCCCCTGCCGATACAGGGGAGCCCTCCTCGGGGGAGGCTACAATACCTCCCCCGATCTCCTCCACCGACGACGCCCCCCGGCCACGGAAGGGGCGTGGTCCTTCCCGGGTCGCCGTATGCGCGGGCGCGAGTTTCTCGCGCCCGCCGGCGATTCGCGGCGGTGCCGCAGCTGTGCTACCGAGCCCGGCACCGTCTCCTTCGAGCGGGATCGGCCATCTCTCGACCCCGCTCGGCGGCCATCTACTGAAGCATGCATGCAAGCAAGCTTCACAGAAGGAGGCCACAGCCCTCCAACTGGACGAGGGATCGTCCGCCAGCATTGCCGCAATCAATGCCGGCGGAGACAGATCCCTCCCCAGACGACCCTGTAGGCAGGGGAGCGGAGGCTGGGGTTCCCGGAAGTCGCGTTCCAGGGGCTCCCTACATGCTTGAGGGCGGCCAGCCCTGAGGTTTTTAGTAGGTAGCAGCCGGGGTATGCAACTTAATGCATTTTCCTCGAGGGAACAAAAATAAAAAGTTTAAATCCGGTCTATTTGATGGCTAGTCTAAAACGGATATACACGGTCCGCTTAGTAAATATTTGACGACGCTATTGGTCGTGTATATTGTCGTGCTGAAAGATTTAGGTCTGTGATTCCCAAAGTGGTCTATATCGACCCCCAGTGGTCTAAGACAACCTACAATGGGTTTACGTCAACGAAATAAAAATTTGGGGATCCATAAAATAAAAACGGGGGTCCACGATAATGGATCTCAACATACACTGATAGTACCTATTTACTTACATTATACTATCTTATATTATAAAGACATAAAATTATTTATAAAACGTTACGATAAATGTTTATAAAATTTTGTAAATTGTAGCATGTAGGCATTAAATATCAGGTAAGTAGGAGGTCTACCCAAAACCGAAAAATCATGGCAAAGGATCTAAGACACAAAGTTTGGGAACCTCTGATCTAGGTTATGGGCAAATGATCATCGAGTAGGGAATCCATTACAATAAATTATTATTCTAATACTGGTCATTTATAAAGAGAATATAAAAAATTTACCCTTGTACGCTTATGAGCTATTGATAAAATCTACTTGTATTAGAGGTTAGTAAGTAGTACCTGCAATGACTTATGTAGATTTTTTAATTTGATTTAGTATTAATTGTGCAAACGATTATTGTTTACCTTACATATATGCTTGACATTTATATCACTAACGTCTTTCATGTCTTATTTGAAAACTTAACTTTACTCCTTCTGAGGGCGCGGTACGAAAATACCCGTAGTTTTACTCAGCTGTGAACATCGGGTAATAAAAATAGCATAACAGAACCAAATACTAGAAGAATTAGTTTTATATTTAATCAATTTCTCTTTATTTCAATCTTTAAAATCTGGCTCTTCCGTTATTTTCATGTCATGTTTTCATTTTACTTTGTATTGAAATATCATGATATCAATCAGAACTGCGAATGATTTCCAATCAAACCGAAACATATTAATATGAGTATTCATAACAATTATTACATGATCTCATATATACTCGCGAGTTATTCCCGGAAAACATACTGTATTAAAACTCTATAATAAATTTGTCCAGTTTTTATGTTTCAGGAATTCATGTAAAGAGTTTTGCTATTCCTATGACTTGTTGTTTTTAAGTATCATTTTATTATTTTGGTATCAAAACTGTGAACTATTTTATAGTATTGAATATTTATTGGGTAATTTATTGCTATGCGAGTAAAAACATATAATCAGTTACATAAATGTTACCATAAATGTTATGTACAGCCATAAATGTACATAACATTTATGGCTTGTAATAATGTATTTTTAATTACAAAGTGAAATCACGATTTAACAAAACAATATTGCTTGTTGTCTAATGTCACCTTATACTACAAGTGCCTATGTACCTGTACCTATTATAATAACCTTTTGTTGCTTGTATAATACATTATTGCTAGTTTTTAAATGATTGTATGCGCGTGTCCTGCGGTTGATTTTTTTTTTTTTTAGTTGTGCTAATTTACACGGGTACCTGTTTTTGGTAATTTGTATCCTTCTGTGGCTTAAGGGTAGTCATACTCTCATTAAAATCTCTTCGGCAGTGTCGTGTGAGGCGGGTCGTTACGTTCCCTAAAACATGGTTGAGATGAGTCTGCTCTTTGCTATACTGGGTACTACTCGTATTTATTATAATTTTAATTTAGCTTTAATATATTCTTTTAAAACTGTATGACACGGCATTCCTAATATAGGCATGTTTTCGAAATAATTTTTTGTTAATTATACTATGTAATGGAAAGTGACTTCATGAATTATCAATATTGAAGTCATTTTCCAGGTTGACGACTCTGTATCTATTTAATACAGGGAAAAAAAACAGCCCTTGCTGAGTTTCTTGCCGGTTCTTCTCAGTACAAGGTCTCCCGCCGTAGATTTGCGAACCGATGGCGTAGCTTTTCGACATTCACAAGTGCTTGTAACAGCCCAGACTGAATAAATGATTTTGAATTTGAATTTGAATTTGAGTGGAGTGAATCGTTTAGTAATATGTTAATAAAACGTCTAAACAAAACAATATTAAAGTAATATTGTCCTCACCGATAAGCATGATTCTACCCTAGTTAGGGAGATTTATCGTTAGTTGGTCAAGTGAACTGTAAGACCTGATCTCTTAAAACAGGAATAAAATCGCAGTGTATGCGAGATTGCACTATACGCTGCAAGAGCGATGACTATGTTTCAATGTTGTTTTAACCTTAAGTTGTCATGGCCTCTAATTGATTTTACATTTTAATTGCATTGCAGTCGTCGTCACGTTATGTATTCAGTCACCGTAGGAACATCAGATGAATTTATTTATGAAATTCGATAAACTTTTATCGATTGGCTCTCCCGCTTTTACAGTGTACGTAAAGAAGCTTAGCGCCAAAGTTACAGCGTCACTGATGCTCACTATTAATTTAATTTGCCATAATCAAAAATGATATTAAATAGTAATCGTCATTTTTGTCACTTGAAAATGTGTTATATGACTATTCGTTTGGTTATATACTTTCCACCTGGTGTGGAATTACGACATTGCTATTTGTGAACTAGCTGGTGGCCGCAATTTCGTCTGCGCAGGAATAGTATTTCGAATAGCTTATATTAGCGTGACGTATATCTTAACAAATTGTAACCTATGTGTTATTGTAATATATACGCTATGTTATTGTAAGCGTTCATTAAATTCCATTTAGTTGTTTTTATGTGAACTGTTATATATATGTATTGTATAGAATAGTAATGACCCACTCTCCCCGTCAGCATCTTTGCTGTGCCTCTCGTGTTAATAAGCCGAGTTAGTTAGTTCGACCCCAACCGCGCGCCCGGTGACACTTGCCCACTTTCTCACAGTATAATTGTGTTCTAAAATAAATATACTACAGAGTGAAAATAAACCTTTTTTTTTAAAAACCGATTTGTGAAAAAACCCATAACAAATTTGGTGGCAGCGTTAAGGGATACATCGATCAAGTATCCTCGGTTCGTCTCTGCTAACTTAAGTGACAAGATCTTAAAAAGTGTAAAAACTCTGTATCTTCAGTGTTCTTCAGCTCTTTGTGTCATTGTGTCATCGTGCAAATTTCCAATTCCTATCTCCAAGTGTCGAACTCACCTCTGTATCATCTCTGCATCCTGAAAGAAAACCTCTGTATCCTGAAAGAAAATCTGCATCTTGAAAGAAAACCTCTGTATCCTGAAAGAAAATCTGCATCTTGAAAGAAAACCTCTGTATGCTGAAAGAAAATCTGCATCCTGAAAGAAAACCTCTGTATCCTGAAAGAAAATCTGCATCCTGAAAGGAAATCTCTATATCCTGAAAGAAAATATCTGCATCCTGAAAGAAAATCTCTGCATCCTGAAAGAAAATCTCTGCATCCTGAAAGAAAATCTCTGCATCCTGAAAGAAAATCTCTGCATCCTGAAAGAAAATCTCTGCATCCTGAAAGAAAATCTCTGCATCCTGAAAGAAAATCTCTGCATCCTGAAATAAAATCTCTATATCCTGAAAGAAAATTCAAGAAATGCTCATCATTTTCATTAATCTGTAAGTTATTCTTAGTTCAATTTATATTTCTGTAACTTTCATTCTTGTAAGTTTTACATTTAATAATAGCACCGTCTGTCTCTCATTGCGTCTTATCAGTGCACACCTGCATCATATCGTAATTGCATCTACGTCCGACTATTACACCGAAGTCTTGAAACTTGAAAATAATGTCGACTAAAGATTCTGTCAAAATGGAAAAAGAACTCATTCCAATTGCTACTCTATTTAAATTTATTAAGCCATTCGACGGGTCACGAGAAAAATTAAATTCATTTTTAACAAATTGCGAAAACACAATACTTTTAAGTACAGACACACAAAAGCCAATTCTATTTAAATTTATACTATCGCAATTAGAAGGAAAAGCAGAAGTTGCATGTTCAATCAAAGATTTTGATGATTGGGAACAATTAAAATCATTCCTCAAAGCACAATTCGGCGAAAGGAAACATTATGCGCATTTACTCTTAGATCTACAAGATTGCCATCAGGCAGCATCAGAAGTAGTAAGCCAGTTTGCACTTCGTGTCGAGACGTGCTTATCGAAATTGTTAACAGAAGTAACTTTGTCAAACAAAAAGAAAACCGAACTTAGTGGTCGCTTAGCAGCCATGGAAGATTTGGCTCTTCATACATTTTTATTGGGCCTTAAGCCTAATCTTTCCAATTTAGTCAGAAGTAAATCGCCTACTAATCTCAACGAAGCCATAAATTTAGCTACATCTGAAGAAAAAATCTTAAAATTGATGGTAAAGCGAAACATTCCACCTCAACAACGATCTTATAAGCCTGATTATACTTTTAAACCTACAGTACATAATCTTATTCCTACACCTCAATCAAATCAAATCTTTTGCCGTTATTGCAAAAATCAAGGTCATGTAATCGAAAATTGCAGGAAGCGTGAATATAATAATAATAGACATTTACAACTACAAACTAAATCTTATACACGTTCAGCTCAACAACATACTCCTAACAAATTTCAATCTAAAATACAACCATCTACAAGCCGAATCCATTCCTTAAATACTGAAAATGAAAACTGGGAGTCCTGTGAAACCGAGTGCCCTCAAGATTCAAACCCTTATCCTCATAATCACGGAGATGATTTAAACGAATAAAGGACTCACGAAGGTGTCTCGTTGAGTCCAACAAACGACTTCCAGCGCTCAAATCTAACCTTAACGACACCATCCTACCTTCTAAATCCTCTGTATCGGACCACACGGGTAACCAGCCCCAAATAAGAGTCCAAAAATCACAAACTCCATATTCCAAATCAATTAATGCTAAATCCTCTGTATCGGACCACACGGGTAACCAGCCCCAAATAAGAGTCCAAAAATCACAAACTCCATATTCCAAATCGATTAATGCTAAATCCTCTGTATCGGACCACACGGGTAACCAGCCCCAAAGAAGAGTCCAGCAACATCAAATTCTAAATCCAAATCCAAAATCAATTCTATCTCCAAATCCTAAATCGACTCAAAATCCTATTCCAAATTCAATTCCTGAAACTAATCAGTCTGATCAAGTGTTTGAAATAAAATGTAACCCTACTAAAATATCCTTACCTCATGTTGTCATAAATACATCAGTATCTAACAATCCACTCACCTTTCTCGTTGACACCGGTTCATCCATCTGTCTTCTAAAAAAGTCTTCAATCCTGATGCCTGACCTGAAACTAAAAACAGATAATATATTAAAATTAAAGGGTATTGATAACATCGAAGAAGCTGTCCCTACCATCGGTAACCTTGAATTAAAACTAGTGTTCGGTAAAGAATCGATACCATATACATTCCATGTTGTAGAAAATATAAATTTAGATTATGACGGCATTATAGGAAATAATTTACTTACCCATTTTCACTGCAACGTTGATTACAACCGTAACATTTTAATATTAGGAAAAAATAAAATACCACTCAACTTCACTGATCCTATATACCATATTCCAGCTCGTTCTGAAATGACTATTGAATGTTCTGTTCAAAATCCCGAAATTAGAGAAGGCCTTATTCTTGACCAACACATTTCTACATCCCTTCTTATAGCAAATTGTTTCGTAAAAGTAAAAAATAACAAAAGGGTTAATCTCACTGTATTAAACTTGTCCGAATATCCTTCTACTTTAAATTCAAATTTACAATTAACCTTACATCCTATCCAATATGACGACTCTTCTAAACCTGAAAAAGAAAATACTCCAAATCAATCTTCTGTATTCAGAGCTAACAACGTCTTAAAACTTCTCCGAGTCTCACACCTAAATTTAGAAGAATCCGAAGCTCTTTATGACATATGCACCCAATATTCTGATGTTTTCCACATACCTGGTGACCAACTAACTTCCACTGACGCACTCCAACATTCAATCCGTACCACATCCGATCAACCTATCAATGTTAAATCGTATCGCTTTCCCGAAATACACAAACAAGAAGTCCAGTCCCAAATCCAAAAAATGCTTGATCAAAAAATTATTCGTCCTTCAATCTCTCCTTGGTCCTCACCAATTTGGATCGTCCCTAAGAAAATAGATGCATCTGGGCAAAAGAAATGGCGTATCGTTATTGACTACAGAAAGCTTAACGATATTACCATTGGCGAAACTTATCCAATTCCTAACATAACCGAAATTCTTGACCAATTAGGTAAATCAAAATATTTCTCTACCCTTGACCTCGCATCCGGTTTCCATCAAATAAAAATGGCAAACGCTGATTCCTGTAAAACCGCTTTTAGTGTTCCTCAAGGTCATTTCGAATTCTGTCGAATGCCTTTTGGCTTGAAAAACGCACCGTCAACCTTCCAACGTCTCATGAATAATGTCCTCACCGGTCTTCAAGGTGAAAGATGTTTTGTCTACCTGGATGACATCGTTATCTACTCTCATAATCTAAGCCAACACATTCAAAATTTAGCAGAAGTATTTAAAAAACTTCGATTCTTTAATCTTAAATTACAACCTGATAAGTGCGAGTTTCTTAGAAAAGAAGTAGGATATCTAGGTCATATTATCACAGAAAATGGTGTAAAACCTGATCCAAATAAAGTAAAAGCAGTAAAAAACTTTCCTATCCCAAAATGTCCTAAGGATATCAAATCCTTTTTAGGTCTCATTTCCTACTACAGACGTTTCATTCCTGATTTTTCTAAAATATCCAAACCCCTCACTTCCTTACTCAAAAAAGATTCTTCATTTAATTGGTGTAATGAACAACAGATAGCTTTCGAAATCCTGAAACAAAAACTAATATCTGCTCCCGTTCTTATCTTTCCCGACTTTACTAAATCCTTTACTCTTACCTGCGATGCCTCTAATTATGCCATTTCCGCCATTCTCTCCCAAGGTCCAATGGGTAAAGACAAACCCATAGCTTACGCATCCCGAACTCTCAATAAAAACGAAATAAATTACAGCACAACAGAAAAAGAGTTGTTAGCAATCGTGTTTGGCTGTAAAACCTTCAGGCCTTATCTTTTTGGACGTAAATTTCTAATCGTATCCGATCATCGCCCCCTCAAGTGGCTCTTCAATCACACCGATCCTAGTAGTAAGCTGCAAAGATGGAGGCTTCAACTGGAAGAATTTGAATACGAAATTGTCTATAGAAAGGGAAAATTAAATTCAGCTGCAGATGCTTTATCTCGATACCCTGTAAATCCAATATTCCCTGAAAACTCTGGAAATGAGCTTACAAACCTTAATCCCGTTGATCTTACTCCAAATCCTAACCAACCACCCGATGAATCTGCAAACCCTGAAAATGATAATGCTTTATTTAGTCCCATAACATTGGAAGACCTTAACCTTCAACTCCCATCTACTCCTGACTTTGAATTTAATGATTTACCTAACTTAGACTTCCTTGATACTAATGATATAAATCTATTCCCTGAATTCACTTCTAATGATAATCCAGGCTCCATTCAATCAACCGATGCTCAACCTCCAACTGAACGTTCAATTCCTTCTTCAACAAATCTTAATCCAATCCCTGAATCTGCGTCAAGTAATCAGAAACAGGATCCTACCATAAATCCTACTTCCACATATTCGCCTAACCTAAGTGATAATTACTCTAAATTTTGTAAATCTAATCCAAATACAATTTATGATACTCACATCATCGAACACAATGATAATCTACTGAAAACCACTAATAAAATCATTGTGGTCCCAACTTCTTTAGACCTACATGAGTCCATACCTTATGTTCAGAATATCCTTTCAAATTCTTCAGACTCCGAATCATTTATCCAATCCGAAAAAACCCTACACTCCTTCAAGACTCTTGCCCATAATGACAAACTCTACTATTTCTTATTTACAAAAGTACATCACTTTGATGACTTAACCTACAGTGACATCTTTGAAACCCTTAAAAATTGCAGAGATTATTTAACTTCCAGTGGTCAATCTGAAAACAAAATTAGTATTTCAGATTTTAAAAATCCCTTTGACAAACATTCATATTCCAAGATATACAATATACTAGTCTACTTATTCAATAATACTGGGATCGAAATTCATATATACAAAAACTCTATATACTACCCATCTCCAACTGAAATAAGTAAAATCATGAAAGAAAACCACGATATCCCTATCGCAGGTCATCTTGGTTCTAATCGAATGTATAATCGAATTCGTGAACAATATTTTTGGAAAAACATGCGCAGCGACATTGAAAATTATGTCAAACAATGTTCGTCTTGTCAAACTAACAAAGCTCTTCGTAAAATAAATAAAGCTCCCATGCAGATCACTAGTACTTCCACTGTTCCGTTTGAAAGATTGTCCCTGGATATTGTCGGCCCACTTCCAGAAGCTGGAACTGCTAAACTAAAATATATCCTTACCCTTCAAGATGACCTTACAAAATATTCAGCCGCATATCCTATTAGAACTACAACAGCCGAAGAAACTAGTGACTGTCTCATACACTTCATTTCTCAATTCGGTATTCCAAAAACCATATTAACAGATCAAGGTACCAATTTTACAGCTGAGCTATTCAAAGAAACCTGTAAATTCCTAAAAATCAAACAGTTGTGGTCATCTCCGTATCATCCACAAACCCAAGGCGCGCTTGAACGCAGCCATTCTACTTTAAAAGAATATCTCAAATCATATGTCTCTGAACCTCAAGATAACTGGCCAAAATACGTATACACTGCCATGCTTGCATATAACACTTCAATTCATTCAACCACAAACTTTTCTCCTTATGAACTTCTATTCGGTCATAAGCCTTATATCCCTAATTCTGTTTACGAATCTACATCTAATGTCACTTATTCTGATTATCTTCAAAGATTAAAACACCGTTTTCAATATACACGAAAAAAAGCTTTAGAACACATAAAAAAATCGAAAGAATCGTCTAAAGCTTACTATGATTCACACTCAAGACCTGTTCAATACCACGTAGGTGATTATGTCTTCCTCAAAAATCACCTCCGTCTTCGTAAAGCATTATCGCCAATCTGGAAAGGGCCTTACAAAGTCCTGAAAATAAATGGACGCAACACTCTCACCTTGCTTATTAATAGGCGACATGTAATTCATCACTATGATGAAATTAAACTTGCCAGACGCGGGAATGATTCGTGAAAAAGAAAACTAATTATACACTATATACAAATTATACACATTTTATACACTAAAATCGAAGAAATATACTTATTTACTTATTCTTTTCTTTTAATCATAATTAATATTATACATCTAATTAGTTTTATACATCAAATATTAATTTTAATTAGCTTTAGTAACCATAATTTTACTATACTTGTATTAAACCTACTACATTTATTTTCAGTTTCGTGACCATATCAAACGGAAACTACATCCAACCAACCATACATAATCCTGGAATATATTTTGATTCAATTGGCTCGTTAAGAATAGTAGACAGTTATTTAAGTGTAGTTATACCAATAGATATTTCATTTATCAAGCCTCATATCGACAACTTGAACGGTGTGATAGGCAGCTCCCGATACTTGTGTAAACAAAGTGGCAACTTCGAAGAATTATATTGTCATAACATACTGCAACCTTTATCAGTCCGGTACCATGACATCATAAGAGACTTCGAGTCGATCTCGCATTTCATCGAATTCCGATCTAAGAGGTCAGCCTGGTTTAGTGGTATAGGTACTGTTTTTAAGCATTTATTCGGAACAATGAATGAAGACGATGCTATTAAATATACCAATGCTATTCATACTATAGAAGACGATCAGAGTCAATTATCAAAACTAGTTAAAGATAATATTTTAGTAACGACTTCCACTCTGTCTTCGTTTAAAAAACTTATAAATGACATTAGTAATAACGAAAATCAAATAAATACAGCTGTAGAGAATTTATCTACCCAGCTAACAAACTTAACTTTGACAACAAATCGCATAAATTTCGAAACAAAATTAAATCAAGTAATGAATATGTTAGAAAGCCATTTACTAACCTTGTCTTTTAAATTGGAAGATATTATCAATGGAATTATGTTTAGCAAATCAAATGTTTTATATCCATCTATAATTACACCGAAACAACTGTTTTCTGAACTAGTGGAAAATTACCGATTTTTACCAAATTATAAACAGTTTCCTTTAAGTTTATCTCTTGACAATATGTATATGTTAATAGGCTAGTTGACAAAATTTGGAAATTCGTTTCAAACTACAGTTTAGTATCTATTTTACCCCTAATAAATATTATTTTTAGAAAAATAGGCCTGTTTCATAAGTATTTTGCTTTTTTAGAAATTAACTTATAATTGACTTCGAAAAAGGCGAAGACTGTCATGGCGTCTTGAATGACGTCACTCCTCGCGAAACAATCGAGTTTGTTTATGTCAGTCGACGATATCATTATAATAAATAATGAATCCCTCTTATTATAAATACTGTATAGTGTCCCAATGTAAAAGCACAATGATAAAAACGCCAAACAAATTATTTATATACAAAATCTGTGTTTGCTGCGAATAATTTCCCAAGCATAACGGTGTCAATTTTGGGCAAATTACTGTTGTTTGCTTTGGTAAATCCTGATTCCATGGCAAATGTCCGTATCTCTTAAGATTAAACTTAAAACAAACTGTATTAATTTAACAATAGTCTCTGAAAACAAAGTGTATCAAAATAACCTGTTCAGTGTTCACTGACAGCACAGATTAGATAGATGATGTACAGCTACACTACAACCGTGTATTTCGCGAGGCGTGACGTCACACTTCTCTGATTGGTGTTTAATGTCACGTGATTAAATAAGTAATTTTGCCGATTTTAATTTCCAAAAATATTAGTAATCTTATATTATTTTAATAAAAAAGTTGTTTTTTTGTTTACTACATATCATGATTAATCATTAGAAACTCTGAGCCATCCGATTCATTCTTAGTGGAAACAAGCCTATTAATATCTCTGAGTTAGCATGTTATTATAGTAATAATAAAATTGTTTTTATTTTAAATATACCCTTAGTGACTCCAAAAGAATATGACTTGTACCACTGTATACCATTTCCAGTTATATTTCAAAACAATAGCTACTCAATTATTACACCATCCTCAAAATACTTAGGAATAACTAGAGATAAGACGTTTTATACTAAGTTATATGATTTAAATAGTTGTAAGATATTGCATAACATGTATTATGTATGTGACACATCCGAAGTTTTCTCTAGCTCTAACAATAAAATTTGTGAAACTGAAATCATGTCAAAAGCTTTGAGCTCTGTACCCGATCAGTGCGAAATTAGAACATTTCAAGGTTATGTTGAAATATGGCAAAGATTATATAATAATAAGTGGATTTATGTTATTTCGGAAAACTCTAAACTGTCAATAGATTGTACCAAATCAAAAAGCACTGAAATTAATATTATCGGTACTGGTATTCTAAGCCTGTATACAGATTGTGTAGCCTATTATAAAGATTTAGTATTAATTCCGAAATCTAGTAATAACATTGAACTTCAAACTATTTACTTCACTCTCGATTTAGTTAACGATAGTCGCCTTAACATGTCTCTACAAAAGATAAAAAGTATTCCAAGATTAAATTTAAAAAACATTGATCTTGATTCAATTCCTTTGGAATATAATAAAGCAAATGATGCCATAATGAAAAACTTGGATGAAATAATTGAAAAACCGCATATTGTTTTATATGAAGAATATTATTCTTTTACCACTATTGCTATATCGATACTATTATTTTTATTAATGTTTTTATTTTTATACAAATATTGTAAGGGCAAATGTCAACGGCTAAACATATTTAAATCTAATAAAAGTCTTGATATTAAAAGAGATGACTGCTCAGATGTCATAGAACTACCCCAAGTGCCTACAGCTAGAACAAGAGTTTCATCAACGTAAACTTCACCATTCAGGTATAAGTTTAGTCTTAACCCTGGGGGCTGTTATATATATGTATTGTATAGAATAGTAATGACCCACTCTCCCCGTCAGCATCTTTGCTGTGCCTCTCGTGTTAATAAGCCGAGTTAGTTAGTTCGACCCCAACCGCGCGCCCGGTGACACTTGCCCACTTTCTCACAGTATAATTGTGTTCTAAAATAAATATACTACAGAGTGAAAATAAACCTTTTTTTTTAAAACCGATTTGGGAAAAAACCCATAACAGAACGAATAACAAACATCCATCCATACAAACTTTCTCGTTTACAATATTAGTAGGGATTACTTGTTGTTATTGATTGAAAATAGTGAATATTTATTTTTCACTTCAGTAGCTCAAACATGAAGGTTTTGCTGCTTAAAATCAGTGAGTAAAATCGATTTTTACTCACTAGTGAGACAAAGCTAATCACAGATTATAGTAACCTATGTATAGTAACTAATGGGATAACCATACAGACTATGTTGTTTCGCCCTAAGATAATATGCCCATGGACATTGGATCTGCCTGACACTTCTCGTTGTTCCGTGTCACGCATAGGTACCACTTTAAACTAATGTAAAATAAATTGGCAAGAAATCAGAAAAATAATTGTTAAAAAAATGTCTCTTCGGAACGGAACATAATAAGTACTTATTAAAATCTCAAGAATGATGCGCGGAACGGAACTATTGACAGAAGTTCCTTTCCACGCATCATACATTCTTGAGATTTTAATATTTTTTTTTATTTAATTCGCTTAATTTACTAACAGGGAATAATAATAACAATAATTTACTTACTTATTATTTTTGAAGACATATTTTAACAATTATTTTTCTGTTCTTTTGACAATTTATTTTACATTTGTTTAAAGTGGTATGCGTAACACGGAAAAACGAGAAGTGTCAGGCATAATTGACGTGATATTTCCAAAGTAGGTATGATATTTGTTCTCGCTGCTGAAGTGAAAAGTTATGTGTGTCACACGAGAGCAAAGTTGTTTGCATCTCGTGCCTTTGAATCCCTCGACACGCTCAGGATTCTACTCTAGAATCACTCGCTTCGCTCGTGATTCAAACAGAATCCTTCGCTTGCTCGGGACTCAAATCAGCACGCGCAGCAAACATCAACTTTGCTCACTTGTTGCACAAATAACTATTATCTAGTACTTAAGTTTTGTACAATACTATTAAAATTAACTATCTGCAAACTAAAAACTAATGAAACTTATGAAACAAAGAGATTGAAATTCCAAATTTATATATACAAGATCCGGTTTCTCCTTTTATTTTGAAAAACTGTTTAAGCAACGTTCCTTTATTTCATATACCTAGGTTATAGCAAACACATTACAAGCGTTATCAATTCCTCTTTTAACAAGCTTTTTTGTACTTATGCAACATTTCATTGCTACTACGACTGATATTAAGATATTCTCAATTCATCTATCTTGTTCACAATCAGTAATCACAAATTTATACATCCTTGATACGGTAATCGAGCGTGACATACGTCACAAACATTTAAATATGAAATGTTTAAAATCGTTACATATGTTTCACATATTGTATCTATGGTTTATGATGCTTTATTTTTAATATATTAATGAACGGTAGTCTAAAATAAATAAGAAATTTATAATCATTTCATAATTTAATAAAAAATCCAAATTAACCTTATTCAAATGTGACTTTATAGAAAGCTCTTTGGAATCATCCAATTTTTTTCCCGTACCACCCATTCAGGACGTATTTTTTAGCTGATAAGAAGAATGGGCGCAAGAAACTTATCAGCTTTATCAAAAGTAATAACAACATTTACAATAAATTAGGTAATTATCATACAATGTACATATGTGTTTACAATTTCTAATTTAGAATATTGGAATGAAATATTTAGAATGTAATATCTTCAAATCAACACCAAGCATTGGCATCATTTAAATAATCATTGACTTTGTAGCCTCCTCTTGAAAGTTTGCAGACTAATACTCAATCTTATATCGGATGGGAGCATGTTCCGTAGGAGAAATGAATTAATGACAATGGCGGATTGAAATATATTTGTAATCAAACATTCTTGATGTTTGAGTAGTCGAGTCATGAAACAGCGGAGATTTCTGTCATGACATGACATAATACTTACTTAAATACTTCTCTTCCCTCATTTACGTTCAGTTCCGATGTCAGCTGGAAGCCAAGGCCAAGCTGGTATCAAAAAACTCGGTGTGCTCATTAGGGCGAAGCAGTACTTCACACCGATGCAAAGACTAGTACTGTATAAGTCGCAAGTCCGGCCCCATATGGAGTACCGGCTTGGGCCCCTAGACTCGGTTCAAAAGCGCGCTGTGAGACTCGTCGACGACCCCGTCGAAGGCGGTATCGAGCCTCTGAGTCTTAGGAGAGACACTGCCTCCTTATGTGTGAACACAACCCATTATACAGGCGGTAGAACTACCGCCTGTATAATGGGTTGTGTTCTGAAGAATTCTTCGACATGATGCCCACGGCCACTTTCTATCATCGCACCGTTCGCCATCGACAGGGAGTTCATGCCCACACACTGGAGCCTAAATGGTCCCGTACATTGCGGTTCCAGAGGAATTTCCTCCTGCGTATACTTCGTTTGTGGAATGAGCTCCCTGCCGAGGTTTTCCCGGAGGGCTACAGTTTAAATAGGTTTTTGAAGGGTCGGCAACGCGCGACTGATACCCCTGGTGTGCAAGTGTCCATAAGCTACGGTAACCGCTTACCATCAGGCGGGCCGTAGGCCTGTTTGCCACCATCGTGGTATAAAAAAAATAAAAATCTCCTGTTATTGACCTATGATCATCCAGCTTATTAACAAGGCATATTACATTACAAGAGAAAAGAATCTAATAATGTAGTATCTAATCCACTTACTTTTAAGGAAGTCAGGAAATAGGATGGAGGAGGGTGCATTGTTTTGCCACGTCTCTTGATGGTTAAGCAGCAATCGATCAAATAATCTGTAACCACTTATACACGAATCTGTTTCAATACAATAAAAAGTATACAATTTTTATATTATATCGTAGTACTCTGTCTTAAATTAGTTAAGATGTCAATTCGGCATTTTGTCTACAAAAGCTTTTCCATTCGTGGCCTTTTTTTTTTTTGTTCCCCTGAGAAAAATGCATTAAATTGCATACCCCGGATGTGGCGAGCCGGAGGTTATGTGGGGCTCTCCTCCCCAGAAGGGGGAGGCCTACCCACTAAAAACTTCAGGGATGGCCTTCCTCAGGCACGTAGGGAGCCCCCGGGAACATCAAGCTACTTCCGGGAACCCCCAGCCTCCGCTCCCCCTGCCTAGAGGGGAGCCCTCCTCTGTGCTACCGAGCCCGGCGCCGCCTTCTTCGAGCGACATCGGCCATCTCCCGACCCCACTCGGCGGCCTCCTTCTGGAGCATCACTGCTTCACAGAAGGAGGCCACAGCCCTCCAACCTCCCTCGTCCGCCAGCATTGCCGCAATCAATGCCGGCGGAGACAGATCTCGCCCGATCTCTGCGATCAAGACTCGGCGCTGGGAGGCCCACGCGGGGCACTCCGCCAGCGAGCGCCAGCGTGGGCCGAGTCTAGGTCGGATGCGCAGTGGTGACAATGTGTTGATCCCTCCCGTCCTATTCGACACAGATACTCATCGAAGCAGCCGTGCCCGGTGAGTATCTGAGTCAATCAGTTGGTGACCTCCTCCTTCCCGTGGAGCAAAGCTTCGAGGTGCGGGAGTACGGCACCGACGGCCCGCTGGCGCGCGCAGATCCGTGATTCGAGCTGGCATTCGTGGTTTATTTTTTTTTGTTCCCCTGAGGAAAATGCATTAAATTGCATACCCCGGCTGTGGTGAGCCGGCAGTTATGTGGGGCTCTCCTCCCCAGAAGGGGGAGGCCTACCCACTAAAAACCTCAGGGATGGCCTTCCTCAGGCATGTAGGGAGCCCCCGGGAACATCAAGCCACTTCCGGGAACCCCCAGTCTCCGCTCCCCTTCCAGGAGGGGAGCCCTCCTCGGGGGAGGCTACACTACCTCCCCCGGTTTCCTCCACCGACGACGCCCCCCGGCCACGGAAGGGGCGTGGTCCATCCCGGGTCGCCGTAGCGGTCGCGAGTTCCTCGCGCCCGCCGGCGACCCGCGGCGGCGCCGCGGCTGTGCTACCGAGCCCGGCGCCGCCTTCTTCGAGCGGGATCGGCCATCTCCCGACCCCGTTCGGCGGCCTCCTTCTGGAGCATCACTGCTTCACAGAAGGAGGCCACAGCCCTCCAACCTCCCTCGTCCGCCAGCATTGCCGCAATCAATGCTGGCGGAGACAAATCTCGCCCGATCTCTGCGACCAAGACTCGGCGCTCGGAGGCCCACGCGGAGCACTCCGCCAGCGTGTGCTGGGCCGAGTCGAGGTCGGATGCGCAATGGTGGCAATGTGTCGGTCCCTCCCGTCCTATTCGACACAGATACTCACCGAAGCAGCCGTGCCCGGTGAGTATCTGAGTCAATCGATAGGTGACCTCCTCCTTCCCGTGCAGCCAAGCTTCGAGGTGCGGGAGTACGGCACCGACGGCCCGCTGGCGCGCGCAGATCCGTAATTCGAGCTGCGCACGCCAGGCCGCCACAATCCGTCGATGCCACTCCCGCTTAGGCACTTCGTGCGCTGGTTCCAGGACGCTCCCCCCATCGCTCCCCCGGTCGACACGCCGCGACGCATACGTCGCCGCGTACATGTTGGCCAGGATATCGAATGGGGGGGAGCGTCCCAGAACCGTCGCCGCCTCGTACGAGATTGTACGGTAGCCTCGTACGATCCGTATGGCTATTATCCGCTGCAGGCTCCGTAGCAGAGCTCTGCAGCGGGGGGATTTTAGTTGTGACAATTTGGATTTATTGTAAAAAAATTGTAAAATGTTTATCTATGTTACGACAACGAGTACTATTACACCATTCCCCCTCTTAGTTTCTTCTATAGAAGAAAGGCAGGTTTGAGGCGATCAGTTGATACGTTGTCATCTTTGCCCTTCGAAGTTAAAGCAAAACATGATAAATATTTTACTGTAACAATTAAAGGCCCTCTCGAAGAGTTTCCCCGCCTCGTTCAGCAAGCAGATCGGACGGAACGAAGACGGAACGTCGCCGGTCCTTCCCTCCTTCCTGAGGAGCACCAGCCTGGCCGACTTCCAGTCGACACGCCCTCACGGAGACAGCTCGTGAAGAGCTGCCTCACCGTGCTCCCGAACGCCCTGAGCGCCAGCGCTAGTACCTTTCCCGGGACCCCATCCGGTCCCGGGGCAGTGTTGCGCGCAGAGAGCCGCGAAACCGCCCCGGCGAGCTCGCTCTCCGTCACCCGGAGGTCGTCCGACCACGGGCCGGGCGACGGGGCGGCGGCGGGACTGTCCCGGACCCTCGGGAAGAGCGTATCCACCGCTCTTCCCACGACGAGAGGGTCCAGGGTCTCCGTCAGCGGAGGGACCCACGGTCGGAGCTTGCCCAGTACCATCCGGTATGGGCGCCCCCATGGTCCCTCTCCAGTCCCACCAGCAGCTCGCTCCAGGACCGCCCCTTGGCGTCGGCGATGGCGACGCCGAGCGCCTTGGCCGCGGCTCCGTACGCGCTTCTGGCACTCAGGACTTCGTCGACTGAGGCTTGCCGTCTTCGACGGGCTCTGAGGTACTGGCGGCGCGTGGCTACTACAACGACCCGTAGCCGCGCGATCTCCTCGTTCCACCAGTACGCAGAGCGCCGCCGGGGCGGCCTGACTCGGGGCATGGAGACGTCGCAGATCGACGTCATCGTGTCCCGGAGCCAGGCGGCCCGCGCATGCACATCGAGGTCGGGCGAAATCCGTGCCTCCTCCGCCCAGTCCGCGACGTGGGCAGCGGCTAGAGCCGCATCCCGGTCCAGCCGCTTGATGGACCAACGTCGCGGATGGCTGTCCTCCTGGAGTGTGCGGGAAGGGCGGCGGTGGGCCACCGACACGTCGAACACGATGTGCCGGTGGTCGGAGAGTGTAACCACCTCCGCCTCCAACCTGTGCATTCGTGGCCTAGTTAAAATTTTTCATGCGTGTTTTCATATAAAGATCCCAAAAATTTTATTAGCACGACAATTTATGATAGAGTTAGACCATATTCATACTATAGGTAGCGTTGAGATAACATCCGACACTGTGTATGAGTTGCTGAAATCAGTGGATATAGCAAAAGGATCTGGCCCTGACCAAATATCTCCTTCATTGATTGTTAAATGCGCTAAGCAATTAACTAAACCACTTACTATCTTGTACCAGCGTTCCGTCAATGAAAGTTGGGTACCTACCATTTGGAAGTCAGCATACATTACCCCCATCCACAAAAGTAGTGACAAAAGTGATGTAAAGAATTACAGGCCTATTTCTAAGCTATGTATTTTCGCCAAAATATTAGAACGCATCGTTCACACACAGGTATACAACACCTTAGGTAATATCTTTATAGAAGAACAGCACGGGTTCATTAAAAACAAATCAACTACGACAAATTTACTATCTTTTATTGATTTTGTTATATCAAAAATGGTATTGGGCGGCCAGGTAGACGCTATATTCACTGATTACAGTAAAGCTTTTGACCGTATTGATCATAAACTGCTTTATCAGAAGTTGCTGCAGGCAGGTATCCATGGCAATTTATATAGATGGTTCTGTTCATATATTGAGAACAGGTTGCAAGCAGTTGCGATAAATGGATGCGTATCTGATTGGAGAACAGCAACTTCTGGCGTTCCGCAGGGATCTTTACTGGGCCCTTTGTTATTTAATATCTTCATTAATGACATCAGTACCTGCTTTCTTCATTCACACTTTTTAATGTACGCTGATGACATGAAGATCTTTAAAGTAATTGATCACGACTACGATTGTGTTTTGTTGCTACAGGACCTAGAAAGATTGGAATCGTATTGTCAACGTAATAGATTAGACTTAAATGTCAAAAAATGTTATTCCATTTCTTTTTCAAGAAAATTTAATATAATCAATTTTAATTACACGTTAAAGGCAGCTCCATTGAATAGAGTGAATGAAATTCGTGACCTAGGTGTGGTGCATGACTCCAAATTGTTATACAAAAAACACATAGATTATATAGCCAATAAGGCGAATAAAATGCTAGGTTTTGTCAAGAGATCATGTTCTCAATTCACAAACATAAAAACAATCAAGATACTGTATTGTTCATATGTTCGCACCATTCTTGAATATTGTTCACAGATTTGGAACCCCCAGTACAAAACTTATATAAGTAGATTGGAAACAATACAACATAAATTCTCAAGATATTTACAATTTAAATGTAAAAAATACGATGACAGTTACGAGGCTAGATGTAAAAGACAGCACTTGCTCCCTCTTTGTGTACGCAGAAAAATAGGCGATATTACATCCTTAGTAAAAATAGCACAGTCCAGAATAGACTCACCCTATCTCCTTGATAAAATACAACTTAAGGTCCCCAGTAGGTCTGCTAGATTACAATGCCCGCTCTTTGTACCTTACAGCCACACCAACTATCGGAAGGGTTCATTTTTCGTGAGAGCCGCTAACTCGTTGAATGAGTTAGGAAATTTACAAGATCTAGATCTGTTTAACTCAGCTCCATCCAGATTTGCTCATGTGGTCTCGCAGCAATGGATTGAGTCGGTTCCCTGAAGATTAGACATATTGTCAATAATGTTCCTAGTAATTATTAAGATAGCATTCAAGTTTTAAGTTAGTTATTTATATGCGAAAACTCGTAAATAGTTCGTAGTATTATAAGTAGATGTTAAATAGTTATTAAGTACTGTTAGTTTTCCAAATAAAATAAAATAAAAATAGTATTCTTAATAAGTGTATCTATTATCTTACTATACTGATACACAGGCCTACAGTGGTTTTGGTGCCGCAGTGTTTTTAGCTGATTTCATATGTATTTGACGCGCTGAATTCAAATATGGCATCAGTTTTTTCCTAGGAGCTTTCTTTTTTTGTACAGGCATACATACAATAATAGTTGAGATAAAAATTTAACCACACACAAGTAC
Source organism: Scirpophaga incertulas (assembly GCA_036419045.1). NCBI lineage: Eukaryota > Metazoa > Arthropoda > Insecta > Lepidoptera > Crambidae > Scirpophaga > Scirpophaga incertulas. Next base: position 9,342,369 of record CM071626.1, on the reverse strand, counting down.
ACACCACACATAAGACATACATTAAAGAAACTGTTTTATTTTATAGATTTATATTTTATTGGACAATAAAGTAAAATCATAACTATACTTTAGATATTATACAAATCAACAATATAAAATGCTAATTAACTGTGTAACAAGGCGCTATATTTTACTCCTTGCCTCCTGGCTGGCTGCCTTGATCATTTTAAAAGGTGTACGTCAAACGTGAGCTTATTGACAATTTTGACATCACTCGAACCTTTTTTTTGCTGTGCATATCATATGAAATTGAACAAAATTACAAAATAAATATTAATATACATAATTACAACTCTCAGAGTAATAATAAATTAATATTATAAAACATTACGAAGGCACTTATGTAAGTAGCTCAATATACGAGTATTTAAAGTATTTCGTATTAGCTGTAATTGTGTTAATTTTGTAATGTGATTTATTGTTACAGTGTGCCTTTAATTTATACCTACTATTAAACATACATATTAAGTGACTATTGGTGCCTTTCTTTTAACAACCCGAGTCACCCTATCACAACCTAGTGCTACAACTGTAGTTCAGTCAAATATGAGCGTGAAAAAAGTTATGATCGCTGCAACACTACACGCTTCACTTCACGTCACTCAACACTTGTGAAGCTTCTTTTTCGTGAAGCTCTTGAATGTATTTTCTTGAAACAGTCTCTTTTTAAACTTCAGCAATAATCTGCCATCATATGGGTGTACAATCTTCTCCTAAAGATTAAAGTTTAATCTGGACTGGATTACTTCACAGGGTTATAGTCATCAAACATTGAGAACTCTGCTCAAACTTAATCTTAAACTGAGAATTCGATCACCAAAGGTAGCATGCAGACATACGCTAATTCCATCTAGTGGCCTTTTCTATAACTAACTTCAGTTAACTGAAAGGAATTCCCTCAGATAGCAGCAACTTGCCAGGCAACTTAGCTCAACTAATATTACGGTGAATGAGAGAACACTCCTGGTGCGGTCTGTTATAATAAAACTTTGTAAAGGTGGAAATATTAAGAAATATTTATAATAAATTTAAAAAGTATTAGTATTATAGTTTACTTTGTATTTATTTTTCTTTAAAGTAACATTGAGAAACGTGAACCGGCTTTAAAGTAATATTAGAGTAAACATATTTTAATGCGAATAATTTTAAATTAATAAGGGCAGAGTATGCCGTATCTAAAAAAGTATAGCTGTTAGAGAAAAACGGAGAAAAACCTATTTGGATTCAGCGCCCCGAACTTCGTAATAATCAGCTTAAAAACCTTGCGCACAAAACAAAATTTTTTTTTTTGTAGGCCTGAATTATTTAATTATTGAAACCTGAAAGCATGGAACCATGATAATAGAACTAGCAGAATTTGATTGCGCGGCCATTTTAATAGTAATAGGTATTAGCAAATCTTACTTACATCATTTAAGAACTTGGAAACGACCTGAATACAAAAAAGTTTTTGTAATATATATCACTGCTTGGTGGTGATTGATTCTTACAAAGTTGCACGAGTCAGCGGACAATTATGTAGCTTTGAGTCTTTTGCTTGTTTTTTACTTGTAGGTGAAAAAAAAATGAAAAGGAAATGAGTGCCCGATTTACTTTTCGGTTTTTAGTGACAACCAACTTGTTAAGTCACTTTTGAAAATCATTTATTACAAATTTAAGTTTCAATTATTCAGAAATTATATAAATACAATAAATTAAAAAGTTTTAGAATATGCTGTTTAGTTCAGCTGCATACATATTTTATTTATAGAAATGTATATACAAGCTCATTTATTTTGACCGATTTTAATGTCAGTAAGATTTTTTGTAGCAGTACTCATTCCGTTTGTTCACGAAACGTGTCTATGGAAACGAAATTAAACTGCACGTTCGAAAATTAATTAGAGAAGAGTTGCTTTCTGACATTAAATGAGAATAATATTATCTCTGGTCTCTTCCATTGAATAGCTATAGGTAAATTTATTATGTTGCAACATTTCATTATAACAAAATCTGTCTGACTATTAATCTCTAAAAACAGACTAATGTATGCGAATCGCAGCGTTGCTACGTTGCCCTCAAAGGAAGGTGAAGATTACAGGATTTACGCTAGCAGCTCAGGACTAATCTTTTTGGAGATCCTGAGAGAGGTTTGATTGCATTCTATGACAATTCTTGATTCCACTGTAATAAAAATCATCTATTTCATTTGAATGTACGATACCCTCTCGTGATAAAGTCCGGCATCACTTTGACTTCCCGCGCCACTTCAAGCGCATTTATCCGCCATACGGGTCGGACCGCTCTGATATTGAGGCCGAAATAATCACCGTGTAACTTGATATTACGACGGTATCCTGGATAGGTTGCGTACTCCTTGTTTCCGTAAGAATTCTAATCTTGAGGAGATTCTGAGGAGTAAGAGAAAAAAAAAAGAATGCTCCACATAACCAGCTATGTTAAATAAATATATCCTTAGACCAACGCAGGCGTCCGAATATATCAAATTAATATTTCTACCTTGTTTTTTTTTTTGTTCTGCTGAGGAAAATGCATTGAATTGCATACCCCGGCTGCGGATAGTCGGTTGTTATGTTGGGGTCTTCACAGCTGTGGCGCCGCCGCGGGTCGCCGGCGGGCGCGAGGAAGTCGCGACTGCTACGGCGACCCGGGATGGGCCACGCCCCTTCCGTGGCCGGGGGCGTCGTTGGTGGAGGAGACCGGGGGAGGTAGTGTAGCCTCCCCCGAGCAGGGCTCCCCTCTAGGCAGGGGAGCGAAGGCTGGGGGTTCCCGGAAGTAGCTTGATGTTCCCGGGGGCTCCCTACATGGCTGAGGAAGGCCATCCCTGAGGTTTTTAGTGGGTAGGCCTCCCCCTTCTGGGGAGGAGAGCCCCACATAACTGCCGGCTCGCCACAGCCGGGGTAAGCAATTTAATGCATTTTCCTCAGGCGAACAAAAAAAAAAGGGAGGGTGCCGTAGGCGTTGACGATATCTAGAGAAACCGCCGTGCATTCAGCACGAAAATATATTATATTAAACTACTAACAATTCTTTACAGTATTCTTACTTAAAGCGCTACTATGCACGCTTTTTTTTTATTTTAGGCATTAAGCATTAAGCCTAAATAATTCCTTTATTATTTATTTAACTAAAAATTACCACATCTCATAATTTATTTTATGTCGTTATTAAAATAAAACAAAAATAAAAGCTGGAAAGTGATAAGTATGAGATCCGAATACTACGCTATATGTATGTTTATTTTATAAATGTTCCAATGATTAAGTAATGAATTCCCAATGTGAAAGAGATGTGACATACAATGAAATTCCAGTACTTTGAGCTCGCGGGAAATAATATTTTCATGTTCAAACGAAAATTGTAAAAACATTCCACTGCTTTATATGGCGTCCTGCCAATCATATCATTTGAATTTTGCTTCACATCGACTTTGTTTATGATTAATATATAATTTTATTATAGATAAAATATTCCTTACAGTATCCTAAGAAATTTAAAAAACAGCTCCTGAGTTTCATCGATGCATATTTGATAAAAGCTGCCTCAGCTTTTATAAAAATAGCTTTTATCTTGATAAAAGCTAGGAATTTATTAGATCATGGCGGAGAGTTATGTCAAGATGTCTTTATAAGTTTACCGGATAATAGCAAAGAAAAGGCTTGTGGATAAAATTCTAAAAGAATTTGTCAAATATATTTTACCTAAAAGAAATATTACATAAAAATGGTATTTACTATTTCATAGAAAACAATTATATATGAAGAGTCATTTGAACACTATTTAACAGTTCAAAAAACCTTAAGTTTAAAGATTTGCGGCGGATATTTAAATTGTTGATTGACAAATGCTATTATAGTATAGATGATTATTTTAATGATAGGAATTTGTAATGTATATCTAGTTATAAGAATATTGATATGACATATCTAATAATTTAATTGAATTCTCTAATTAATAATAATATTACTATTTGACCACAGATATTTGACATACTTAATAATTTAATTTTATTTTTTTTTTATTTTCATGTTAATTTTTAATTTTTGTCATATACATATACCTATATAATACGTAAAATTGTGAAAGGAAATTAGACAACTAGAACTAGGCAATAATTAAATGACTCTACATTTTTCTTTGTGTAAATTTGCATGCCACGAGGCTAAATATGGAATCGTGCTGGTTTTAATAAGCTTTGTAGCCTCTATACCTGTATTTGCAAATAAATATGATTTGATTTGATGACCTCAAACATGAGAAGGAGAATTGCATATTTACATTACAATGACTGCGTATAATAATTAATGTTTTAACAATTGGTATAAATATAACAAAATCTAATATGCCAACTAATGTTAAGATTACATTTACAATTTATAGATCAGAGTCCCCATAGTTGGAAAAGTAATTTTAAGAATTATTCGTATAGAATTGTTTTTTTTTTTATTGTGGATCAAGGGTATTCTATTATTATGAATCTATATATTAGGTCTTTACCTATGAAATTGCCGTTCTGCAGTACTGGCCATTTCAAATCAAAATAATTTTTGTTAGGCTAAGAATTCTAATTTCAAATTAATTTTGTTTTAAAAACATGGGATTATTTTTCCAAAAGTAGTCATTTATTTATTGACTAGCTTTCTGCCCGCGGCTTCGCCCGCGTGGATTTCGGGATTGGGTGTATAGAGGGTTAAGGGTCATAGCTTTTGCCCACGGCTACATATACGCGGAAGTCGGTTTATGGTGCGAAGATTTTATCGCGCTTCCCGTGGGACTATCCGTTTTTCCGAGATAAAAAATGCCGCAAAACTCCTCAAGAATCACTCTATCTATTGATGAAAACCGCATAAAAATCTGTGCAGTAGTTTTTGAGCGAAGCCTTTATTGCGCATCCCGTGGGATCTGTCGATTTTTCCGGGATAAAAAGTAGCCTATGTTACTCGAGGAGAATGTAGCTTTCCAAAGGTGAAAGAATTTTTGAAATCGGTCCAGTAGTTTAAGCGTGAAGAGGTAACAAACAAACAAACAAACAAACAAATAAACAAACAAACACACTTTCGCATTTATAATATTAGTTGGGATTAGTGTTACATTTTCATCGCATTTCAATCTGTTTCGCCATCATGGATACCGTTAAAAATTCGAGTATATGGAATATGAGTTCCGTCGTGGCAGCAACGCGGCACAAGCGGCACGCAACATCAACGACGTTTACGGAGCTAACACTACAAACCAACGCACCACCTGTTATTGGTATGCTCTCTTCCGTTCTGGGAATTTCGACTTGAAAAATAAACCTCGCGGTCGTCCGAAGACTTTGGTTGACAATGACGAATTAAAGGCGATTGTGGAAGCTGATGATACACAATCTACGGCTGAATTAGCAGCAGCTTTCGACGTTAGCGTCAACACAATATTGGTCCATTTGCGTCAAATTGGCAAGGTAAAAAAACTTGACAAATGGGCGCCCCACGAACTCGATCGCCAGCGCGAAGTACGCGTCGAGACGTGCCTTGCACTGCTCAACAGACACACAAATGAAGGAATTTAGAACCGCATTGTTACCTGCGATGAAAAATGGATTCTGTTTGATAACCGCAAGCGCTCAGCAAGGTGGTTGGATCCTGGTTCAGCACCTAAGCAATGCCCTAAACGAAAACTTACCCCTAGAAAAGTGATGGTCACTGTTTGGTGGTCTAGCGCCGGTGTGATTCATCACAGCTTCTTGCCGAACGGGATGAGCATTACTGCAGATGTATACTGTGAAGAATTGAACACAATGATGGAGAAGCTGGCACATTTCCAACCAGCATTGGTCAATCGCTCTTCTCCACTGCTCCTGCACGATAACGCGCGACCTCATACTGCACAACAGACGGTCTCCAAGTTGCAAGACCTGGGGTTGGAAGTTCTCCGTCATCCACCCTACTCACCAGACCTTGCGCCTACAGACTACCACTTTTTCCAGAATTTGGATAACTTCTTGGCGGGAAAAAAATTCAATATTTATTTATTATTTATTTAAGATAAGGTACACAAACAGATGACAATCCTAACAACAATATATATACATCACAAAACAGAATGACTAGACTGCCATCCAAACAAAGTGTACACAGCATGATCTCATGAAACAGTCACAAATAGATATTATACAAAAAAACAAATATAAAAAAAATATATATATATATATGTAATAATAAAAAGTATAAAACCCGTAATAGCTACAAATCCTGGGATCCAGCCCTGAGTACATCTGAAATGCTTCTTTTAAATGAGATAAAGTTATTATCAAAAATATCAATGTCATTGTTGCTCCTTGCCAACTCATTGTAGGCTCTCGCCATCCTAACTATCGGATTGTAGTAGGAAGTGTTATTAGTGTAAGTCTGACAAGTGAAGGTGTTAGGTCGGCGAAATCTATACAGAGTATTAATAGATACTGATGAGAGCAAAACTGGTGCATCAATATACGAGTGCAAGATTTTATTCAGACATAAAAGGTCGTATCTTTTGCGCCGGTCCTGCAAGGTAACAACACCAAACTTTGCCAACCTTTCATTATGAGAGTTTAGGCTTCGGCCGAAATTTAATTTATGGGAAATGTATCTCAGACATCGCTTTTGTACACTTTCGATTCTGTCAACATGAACTCCGTAAAAAGGTGACCATACATACGGGACTGCAATACTCGAGGACGCTTCTTACCAGGGTGAAAAATAGATAGAGAGTGCTTTTGATCTTTTTAAAATCTTTTGTTGATCTTATGATAAACCCTAACAATTTATTGCCTCTGCTCACAATACTATCATAATGTGGACGAAAACTCAACTCCTCGTCAAATAGTACACCCAAGTCTCTCACAACCACTTTCCTAGACAAATTGCTGCCTCGAATATAGTACGTGTGTGTTATTTTATTTTTCTTTTTCCTAGTAAATGTGACAATACAAGATTTCTCAACATTCAGACTCATATTATTACGCGAACACCAGTCTGAAACAGTGTTAAGATCTTTTTGGAGAACTAGACAATCATTAATGCCGGTTACACTCGTAAAAATCTTCAAGTCATCAGCATATAACAAGGCGGAGCATGTCAATTGATCAATTAAGTCGTTGATGAAGATGTTAAAAAACAGAGGACCTAAGTGCGATCCTTGTGGAACTCCTGAAGTAATAACCACAGGATTAGAAGAATAACCCTTGACAGTAACGAGCTGAGTCCTGTTGTCTAGGTAGGATGTAACCCATCTAAGAAGATCACCGTGTATGCCGTAATGAGATAGTTTCAGACATAACCTGCGATGGTCGACCTTATCAAAAGCTTTGCTGAAGTCCAGGTAAAGTGAGTCTACCTGACCACTGACTGCAAACACACGGCAAATAAAATTTTTATATTCTAAGAGATTGCTTAAGGTTGACCTTTTCCTGATAAACCCGTGCTGTTTGGTAGAGAGAAACTTATCAAAATAAGCATAAAGACGATCATAAACAAGAGATTCGAACACTTTTGCAACACATGAGAGCATACTTATTGGGCGGTAGTTAGCACACAGTGATTTGTCCCCTGCCTTATGAATAGGGATAATATGAGCTACCTTCCAACAGACGGGGAAAACACCACTACGAAGTGACTTATTAAATAGCAACGTAAGAGGAACAGTGAGCTCCTCTGAACAACGTTTGACGAACCCGTGCGGCAAGCCATCCGGACCCATCCCCTTTTTATTATCCAATCCCTTGATCTTACGCAAGGTGTCTTGTTCGGAAATAGTAAATTCATGGAGTGTGGAATTACAAATGTTAGACAAGTTCAACGAGGCTGCGCTCTCTAAGCATGAAGGACTGTTAAATACTGAAGCAAAGAATTCCGAAAACAACCCACAGATGGTTTGACCGTCAGAAGCAACTTTACCGTTAAATGACATACTTTCAGGGAAAGCATTACTGCCCTTTTTACCATTTACAAACTTCCAGAACAAATTACGTGCTTTTGAACTCTCATTCAAGGAATCCTCGACTGCAGATAAAAACCTCTTATAACACGCGTCAATAAGTAATTTACTTCTGGTGCGAAGTAAAGCAAAAGTATCGTAGTCCCTGGGATTACCATATCTTCTGTAACGAGTATGGTATTTATTTTTCTCTTTAATACAATTCTTTAAGCCTTCACTGTACCATATTGGGTATTTGTTACGGGTCAACTTAGGAGGCGGCGTATGCCTGTGTATTATCTTGAATACTTCCGTAAAAAATTTTGAAACGCAGTCGTCCAAATGTGGTGCCGAAAGCAATTCGTTCCAATCAACTTCTCTCAAGTCCAACTTTAGACCAATGTAATTGCACTTAAAAAAGTTATAGCGTTTTGCCTGTTTAGGTGTCAAAGGCTTACTGGGCTTCATACCAGGAATCTCCACATTCAATGGCAGATGATGATCATCAACATGACACAAAGGATTAGCCTGGAACACTTCGATACAAGAAAGACTTGATAGAACGAGGTCAAGGTATCGGTCGTTTTTATTAGAAATAGTATTGTACTGAACTAAGTCGCAAGTGCTTATTGTCTCAACGAGCAAACGAGCCCTGCCATCTCTTGGATCCGAAGGTGTAAGTATTCGCGATTTGCTGCAAGGGTTCCAAGTAATGTTACCAGTATTAAAATCTCCCAACAACAAGAACTCATCCTTATGTGTGGAATTTAGAATTAACTTCTGACAGTTTTGATGAAATAGTGTATCCATCTAGTGATAAATCAGGAGGCAAGTAGCAAAGACAAATGTTTAGCAACTGATCTATATTGTTACGAGAGACGATTGTGAGCCAGATATCTTCAACGCTGGATTCCCAAGACTGTTGACGTATAACATGAAAATACTTTTTGACAGCGATTAGAATACCGCCACCACTTTTTTTTAAAGAACTAGAACTATTTCGGTCTCTTCTTAATACATAATAACGATCATCAATAAATTCCCCATCATAGACACTATCAGAAAAATTTGTTTCTGACAGACAAATAATATCGTAATCATTATTTAATACGTTAAGATAAATATCCATGGTTTTGGATCTAGCACGACCTAAGTTTTGATAAAAAAAATTTAACATTATAAATTACAGATAATAGAAGACCAAATATAAGAAAACAAAATATTAAGAGAAAAAAAAATAATAATAACAAATTTAGCCTAATTTATTTAAAGTGTCCTTATTTTTTATCAGAATAGCACTAGCGGAGTCATCTTTACGCACATAAATCTGGCCGTATTTAATCCATACGTATTTAAAGCCGATCTCCGTGGCTAGCTTCCTGGTTTCTGCATGCAACGATTTTTGTTCCGGCGAGAGGTGCTCCGTGACATAAATCCTACATGGTTCACCGTTAATATTCAAATCCGTGGAGAGCAATCTATTGTCACGATGAGCTTTATTGTAGCGATGAACTGCAGAAAGCACGTGATCTCGCATGCGTGGAGTAGAAAGGGTTACAACAATGTTGCGTGGCCTTTTTGATGATGCATTGAGCTTTGCAACTCGTCGACAGGCATTGATGTGTCTATCATCAACTTGAACGTTTACAATGTCGCAAAGCCTTTTGAACACTGAAAGAACATTTTCTGATTTCTGTTCCGGCACTGCTTGCAGCTCTAAGTTGCAACTACGCGATATTTTATCGATTGCTGTCAATTTTGCACTTAAACCCGCAAGTTCGGACTGTAAGCGGCTATTCTCACTCTCGAGCTGTCTAATCCTATCATCAGCGTTATTAACAGCTAAGCGCAAAGAAGATTGTTCCGCGCATATGAAGTCTGTGGTTGCAGTAAAGTCATTCTTGACAGTTGTTAAGGCCGATTCCAATTCGTTCTTGACCATATCCCTGATATCTTCTTTTAAAGCGACACGGAAGGAATTCATAAAATCAGACAAGGAAGCATTGAGTTTCTGATCCAATAAGATGCTTATCTTATCCATCGTTACTGGGTCTTGCTTCGAAATAGATATATTGGTAGCAGCTGTGATATCAAGTGCAGTTTCAGGCAGAGACGCTTCATATAGAACGAGGTTGTCGCATGACATGTCCATAGAGTCATCTGTAGATGCAATCACGTTATTACGACGTATTGGTGTGCTGTCGTTCGTTCTTGTACGGCGAGTAACGTTGGTACATGTTGGGCAAATCCAGGTAGATATAAAATCCTTCGTAAATGTAAGGAACTGCTTACGCTCGAAATTGAGGCATAAGTAATGAAACTTTGCCACACACAGTCTACATCTTAAAAACTCTTTATCAATAATCTTCTGGTTACAAGCACTGCAATTCATGATAAGAATGAAGGAAAGAAAATAGACATAAAAAATAATATAATAATATTATTTTTTTATATAATAATAATATAATTTAAAATAAAATATTTCTTTATGTTTTTTAATTTGTCTTGGTAATAAATCAAAATTCTGCACTAGAAATTTAAAAATCAGAATATTGCTGAACACAAAAAATGATATGATGCGGGGAATCGATCTCGTTGCCAACGGAGACTCGAGCAACACTTTTGCTAACAGACTACAGATGTTCTATTAGATTGTATTAAATTATCGAAAAGTATGTTAGCAGACACCACAATTGAAATGTAATTTCTTTAACCGATCTCAATTTGTTTACGTTGCACCCACTTGGTTATTTTTTTTTTCTCTCAAGTTCTACTTCAGATACCGGCACTATCACGTCTTTTAACACATTATTAATGTATTACACTGTATTATATATATATAAATCTTTATTGCACATAAAAATTTCACAGGAAATAACATTAAATATAAAATATGTACATAGGTGGACTTATCCCTAATAGTGATTTCTTCCAGCCAACCTAACTGGGGATTTAGTCATAAAATTGCGGATACTACTTAAAATGCAACAAAGTATAGAAAATTTACACTACACAAAACAAAGCAAAACTAATTACTTAAAAAAATACTAACTACATCTATTACTATAAATACATAAATAACAGTATATATAACAATAATATATATTAATAATCATATACTATATATATACATACACACATACATATATCTATAAATATATATACATATTAACATACCTACAATATAAACATGACTAATTAATTGTTCGACTCAAGTTGCGATAAAAAATGCTCTTTCAGTCTAACTTTGAAGGTTTCAACAGATCGACTATCACGAATGCTCTCAGGCAACTTATTCCACAGGCGGGCCGCAGTAATAGTAAACGATTTAAAGAAAAATTTTGAATTGGAAGTTCGCTGCTCCAAGGTTTGGGTGACACATGTGCGTCTAGGATATGGTCTTTCGGGCAAGGAAAAGAAACGTGAGCGAAGGTAATCGGGAAATTTTGGGTTATTGAGCACTTTGTATAGAAATGTGAGTATGTGCAAGTCATGTCTTTGCCTTATTGGGAGCCATCCAAGTCGTGCCCTATATTCCGATACATGGTCATACTTCCGCAAGCCGTAGATGAATTTGATCGCAAGATTTTGTAAACGCTCAAGCTTGTTCAACAGCTCCTGTGTAGCGTCCAAAAGCAAACGTCAGCATAATCAATTAAGGGCAAAAGCAAAGTATGGGCAAGCATAATTTTGGTTTGGAAAGGAAGAAAAAATTGAAGTCGTTTGAGGGAGTGATATGAGAAATGTACTCTCCTACTCACATCCCCTACATGGGCTGACCACGAAAGATTGCTATCTAGAATGAGGCCAAGATAGATAAGATATTATATAGATATATAGAGATTATATAGATAAGATATAAATATCCCTTATTACATTTAACACTTATTTTGATTCTTCAATACAATTATCACTTTAATTCCGCTTACGTTGTGTAATGTACACTGTTCTTAAATATTTTCTTCAGCGCAACAACTTTGTGACTGTTCGTTAGGAGTTCGAGTCCCGAGAGGCAATACCCGAGAGGCAGTACAAAATGCCTTTGAAGAATTTGTTGCTTCCCGTCCAGCTGATTTCTTTAAGAAGGGCATCAATAAACTGCCACTACGTTGGCAAAGATGCATTGATTGCATGGGTGATTACTTCGATTAATACAAATAAAAAATACATGAAAAAAAATCGTTTAAATTTTTTCATGGAAAACGGCAATTTCATAGGTAAAGACCTTATATTACTGAAAGTTTAGAATTGACTCAATGTTTTTATTAACGTGGTTCCTGACCTTGATACCAAAGTTTATGAGTATTTACTTGATGTGATTGTATGTTTTCATCAAGAAACTAAGTTATATATCAATGTGCAAGCCTGTAGTGTCTCCAGCACGCATTATTCCATAAGCTTTGTTATCAAAGGTCATGTATGAATTAGATATATTGGTTAAAAAATATATTGTATAATTGAAACAGTAACTGAATCTACTAATTGTGTGGTTCAAATAGTAATTATATTTAAAAAGAATAATCATTTAATAATATGTTTAGATCTCTGAACATTTATAAGGCATTTAAACGTGCATATTTCCCATTTCTCACAGTTGACGAAATATGCAAATTTAACTGGTGCTAACTGGTTCTGTAAAGTGAGGCTCAATCTGAAATATTCCCTTCCTAGCTCAAGGCTGTGTAACACTTCTACTCCTACTCGCATGAGCGAAATAAAAGGTTAATATTATTTTAGTTACAACTATATTTATTCTATATACTATACAGTAGGTCGTGTGAACTAGACTTTATATTCAGTATCCGAACTGTCTAAAAAAATATCAAAGCACCACTGCCCTGCTTCGATCCAGTCGCTGCAACGTCCAAGTGTCAACGGAGTAAGGGTAGGTTCTGCAGTAGTCCGCGAACGGTCAGGATTGCGTCGGTAGGTAGATAGATACACTCTAGTACTAGGTGTAGAATCCCTGAAATAGTGCGACAACCAGACCTTTGTTACAATCATCCTGCCTTCAAAGTTTGACTGCAACATCAATCGATCCGTACGAAGCAATTCAAAGCAGTGCAGATGGTGATGATAAGTAAGTAAGTAAAAAGTTCCTGTGTATGCAATTGTTTATGCTAAAAACAAAACTCCTCGGACGCTATTTTCAACGAAATCATGTGTTATTTACGGTAGATTATATTGACTCTTATCCACTCCTACGAGCAACTCGAGCTAGTAGGAAAATAAAAAATCCTTACTGTATACGAGGAGCCGTGTTTTTGTTATACACCCAAATTTAGAACATAAGTCAGCAGTCAAGTTATTTTTGGATATATTGGTTTTAATATACGATAATATTTTTGGTAATTAATTTTTAATGTTATTCTGTTATATTTGTATTTATGAAAAAATGTAATTGAAATGCTATAAATCTTTAGATTAGTAGAAGCAAATTAATGTCCAGTAATCGTCTGGCTTTTCGACATGTAACTAATAAAAAAGAATCCTTTACTATTGCAGAATACTGGGGCCATAATGTATTTGTCAACGGCAGGAACAACGCGAAATTTCTTAATGCTGGTCATTTTGTCCCTGGTGAAATGGTGGACCCACGTTTCATATGGTGACATCTTTGACATTTTCGTCTGTGAATTTCTTTCATAATTGAGATTAAAGGTCGCCCAGAACGCAGATCATATATAGGTACAGCATATCCAGCTTAAACTACATCTTAAATCTATGCAACCGATACAAAAGCTCGTAACTAGAAATCACTCATATTCTTTCGTGACCGTAAGTACGAGTAGTTTCGACTTTTATTGAATTATATTTAGGTATATCGAATGTGTGCGATAAAAACTTTAAATATATGATGATAATGACACCCATTGGAGTAGTGTAAATTTGAAACTATTCGGAAAATAAATAAACGTGCAGACTAAGTAAGGCGGTATAATGAGTGCGTAAATATTTAATAATTCTCAAGAAATTTCCTTTCACCTACTCCAGTGTCAATCCTTGGAAGATATGTTTGGGTCTTGATATGTTAGAATATTGACCTCAATGAAGATCTTCTTGACAAACTTGACAGACTGCTCAACAACTGTATTCTATTCATTTTTAATTTAAGCAAATTCGATCATATGTCCAAATACCGTTAACTTTTCTAGTGTTTAACTATAAAGTTAACCACTATAAAAGTTAACGGTATTTGGACTTCGGTAATTGTCTTATGACAGCGCAGAGATACAGGAGCTTTATTGACTCTGTACTCTATTCTTAACCCTAACACTCCTAATTACCTCAATTCCCATTTTCAATTCCTATGTGCATCCTATAATAAGACTCTTCGTTCTACATCTAATGCTCTTCTTAAATCCTTAAATGTCTCATCATTCTGATATTCTGTGGAATGCAGTCCCTCAAGATGTGAGAAACTGCCCAAGCAGGCTTAGCCCTAAAAATAAATTACGCATACTTTTCTTTGAGGGAAGTCTTAGGTTATAAAATGTGATATTAGGCTATTATGTAGTAGTGTATATGGTTTATATATGTATGTATCAGGATTTTTTATTAATGATATCTATAAGTTTGTTCTGTGTATGTTATCTGTTACTGTATTTTGTACATCTACCTCTTTATATCTCTACATCACCTGAAGTTCAACTGGTAGAAAATGTCTAAGGCATTAAGTCGGCTTTTGTACTCTAATAAAGTAATAATAAATAATGAAGTTTAAATAAATAAATGTTGAGGATTCAATAAAGCCTATATGCACAGTACTGTAATATCTGTTGTAGCCTTACAATAATAAGACACCATCTAAACATTTTAGATATGTTGTGAGTAATTAATTGCTGTTAATAAACACAAGCATGAATATTTACTAAAATTATCTTATAGATAAAATACGAGCCAAACGCAGAGCCAACAACACTCAACAACAAAATTAATTTGAAAAATTACCAATAAAAATTGCACTGAAGGCAGCAAGGGGATTGCTAGGTTACAGTACGGACATCCCCCTCAAATATTATACATACAAACTCTATAGCTATTATTCGGCACTCGGGCGTGCTCGTCTGGAGAATGAAAACGTGGTTTAAGGGAAGTTAGTGGTTAAGAGTTATTAGCTTAAAATAAATATTTTAAATTGTGTCTTACAATAAAAAAGTGTGAGGTTGTTAATGTTTCTAGATATAAAATAATGTATATTAAAATAAGCTTAATACTTTTAAGTGTTAATGTAGCTAAAATTATCAAATTGCATATCTCGTTTACTAAAAATATGGTGCGAACATTGGGCTAAAAATGCAAAATTAACAAATTTTTTGGTAACGTTTGGTTTATAATAATGGAATGATACATACATATATCTCAAAATAGCAGTGTTAAAATATGCAAAGGTGAAATTAATAGTTAATAAATTCAGTGATGTGTGTGTAGGTGCAGATTTAATAATGATATTTCTAAACATGATGCTATTGATACAGGTAAGTTGTTGTTTAGTGTGTTATGTCTCGCTAGCTTTCCGCACTCAGCAGCATTGCTTTTACCGTGGAAATGACATACATTTATATTATAAAAAAATATTTTTATATCATATAAAGAAAAACATAAGCCTCTCAAATGGCCGTGATGGACTGTTGAGAGTGCTTCTTTTGTTATAAGACCCCAATATATTATAAAACACCGCTGCTGACGCAAATGTGTATTTTTTTATTTTTATTTATTACTAAAGTTGACAAACAAGCAGGCTGCCCACCTGATGGTAAGTGGTAACAGTCGCCTATAGTACATGTGGTTCCCACGAGATTCGCAGCAAATCTGCAAACCTCATAAGAACCACAGTGTACGTTGCCAACTTGTGACATAAGATGTAAAGTCACAGTACCCAGTAATTTCACTGCCTATCTTACCCTTCACGCCGGAACACAGCAAAGCGAACCCTGCTGTTTGGCGGCGGAAATAGGTAAGACGGAGGTACCCATGCAGACGACCCTGGTACAGAGTCTACCTCCTAGGAAATATAAGATAATGTATAAATAAAAGATAATGCCAGAAAAAGTAAGCATGGCTCATTAAAATAAGTAAATAACCATAAAATGAAATTTTAACCTTTTATTACTCATATGATTATAATCATACGAGTATGTCTTATTTATGTATTGTCTTTAAATGATTAATTTAACTATAATAAATTATTACTAATTTAACGAACCTACCAACTCGAAGCAATTTTATTTTTTACCAACATTTAGTATAATATACAATGCAATATTGTTTTTATGATGGGCCATTAATATCAGAAATATAATCTTTGATCAGTTAACAAATAAACCAATATAAAAAAATACTTCACCCAATAAAAGTTATACCATTGAATTTCCGATCATTTCCACTTTATATCAAATTTTTACTATCATACTGTTAGAAATTAATCTAAGTGCAAAATAAATGTATTATTTAAATAACATTCATTATAATTATTATACTACTATTTGTGTATAATTGACATTATTTTATAATTTGATTCGATAATTCAGACATTGTATTGATTATTAAATAATAACGGAGTCTAGAAGTCGGCCATATTGATCTCTCTCGTCCTCGAATGCAACAAGTTCGTAGTGTATTTTTGTAATTTGTATCAAGAATAATAAACGTTCTTTATCGAAGTAAGGTGTTTTTGTAAATACAAAATTAATTATTATGCATCGATACCCGTAGCGGAATTAGTATTTTTTATTAATCTCTATAAGCAAATTATTCTTGCTTTTTAGAAACTTGAAGGATAATCTAGTACGTGATACTTCTCAAAGTAAAAAAATATATAATTAATGTAGTAAAAGTAATTTCTGCTTTAAACATTATTATAAACATTAACCGATACACGAGTAACAATGAGATTATTACTCTGATTTTATTAAATAATTTGTAGGACCAACAAAATATCAGCGCCGTGGTTATGCGGACTATCTTGATTTAATTTTATTTGCAGGAACTGTGTTGATTTCAATTATTAACCTGTTTTATAGACTTACGAACATTTCTATAATAGTTGTTTTCACTGCATGAGTTTCAACAATAATGAAAACCTATCGTTTTAAAATATCTTATTTTTAAATGCACTAAAAGTTCTTGGCCTCCGTTTGTTTCGGGCTAATAATGCGGGTAAGAACATAAGATATATTTTGTATAGATTCACCAAAAAGTGTAACTTTATTTTTACATAATGCGTTCAGAGTATTAAGTGTCTGGAATTCACATCTTTTTTTTTGTTTCAGATGAAGACTGGCACAATGACGGATCAAGAATGGACGGTGAGTTTTAGTTTAATAATTATATGTTTGTATTAATATGGAATATTACAAACGATATAACGATATCTATGAAAAAGGTGTCAAAATATTTAAAAATGAAAGTTAAATGGAATGCATTTTCATGGGAAGATATATATATTTTTAATAATTCGAAATTAGATTTTTTACTTAATTAATTATGTCATATTTTAGTAATACATTAAGTTGTTTTTATTTCTAACAAAGAAACATTACTATATAAAAATTCCTTGTGTATTCCCTATTAATACCGTATACATAATTTGTCATAAGCATGTTAAGATATTTATGTGTATTAAGAACAATAATTGTGGAATAACTAAATATATTTTCCATAATTATTATATTTATCTTAGACATTGTCTATTATTCAAAGTCTGATTCACAATACTTAACTAACTAGTTTAAGTAGAAATTGGCGAGGTGTTACAGTAGGATTTATTAAGTTAACGAACTACAAAGGTTTTAAACTGTATAAATTGTATTACATAGAGAAAATACTAAAATATTTTGTGCCATTTCTATAGTGTGATGAATTCTAAACTACGCGCGTATTATTTATGATTATTGTTTCATTTTTTTCGTTATGAGAAAAAAAAATCTGCGGTGGTGTGACGACATCCGAGGGGCTTTCTAGTATCTCGACTGAAGTTCACTCTTTGAAGTGTTGTTTTCAGCACAATTCGATTTCAATCGTCAGTCTTATAACAAACGTGTTGGTTGTGGAAGGAACCCACTACTTATTTTAAAATGACATTAAATATTTACAACAAGTTATCTTGTTACAATAATAGTGACTTAAGTTCGTCGATGTAACATGATTTTTGGTAAAATAACACCATACTAATATTACATTTAGCTTAATTTACTTAGCTTTAATACTTAGCTTGTGTCATAATTATTCATCTGCTTGGACCAGGGAATTAGTAGCATTATTAATTCTATTGACATATGTACTTAGTTACGCTATGCCCAATGGTTTATTTTTAAATCTAATGAATACTCTAGAAGAGCGTGTTGTGACTTAGTTATCAATGTGATATATTTTTTAACAAAATACTATTACAATAATTGATATTAATATATTAACAATATTAACTGACCAGTTAGCCTAAAGTCGATTAAGTTTTTAACGAAATATCTAATAATCAATGTCCTTACAATATTAGTAAAAATGTATTAATGTAAATGTGTATTCTAACTAATAATCATTCAGTCATTAATAATATTTCTTGTCTAGTATAATAATAGTTACGTTGTCTGTCTTTTTGTTGTTGTTCAATACATTCCATTTTGAAGGTGATTTTATAGTCTACTCTTGGAATAACTCCCATTTGAGGTTCCAACAAGAAGCGCCACATGTATGTCATTTGTTACTTCCACCCACATCACCGGAACATAACTTTAGACAACGTAATGGTCTTTTTCAATGGGGATACCATGTCGAACAATGTTGCCATTGTTCTACATAGATACTTTTATTATTTTATAAACTCTTATAATATAATTTATTATTTTATAAATTTTAGTTATAAAATCTTTTGAGGTTATAGCAACAAACACTAATTACTATCTAGAGACGTTTGGAAGGAGGGGTAGGTACGTATTACGAGTATATTAATAGTGTTGTCAAATCAAATTAAGTATTAGTAATGAACATGCTATTGTTTTTTCAAATAAATGATAAGTAACGTAGTATTAACTATATAATTTTAAATATATGTACTTTATATTTATATATAATTTTAAATTGTATATATTCTCAAAATTAGGAGCGTTGGTAATTTTGCTTTCTTATAATAATAGTAATCCACCTGCCATATTTAAATCAATTAGGAGGCTTTGAGAAGGCAGGTGACCGGAGTCTCTTCCATAGCCCGGTTTTCCTTACCACCTAAATCGAACTGCAATAGGCCACAAACGTTTTGACCACTAATGACAATAGTTTCTGCGCATCTAACTGGGTGTAGTCTTTAGCTGCATTTTTCATAATACAGATAAAGATTAGACCCAATTAGTACACTCCATGCACACTTTCATTAAATTTCGCTTAAATGGCCTCTACGCGTTGGATCTGTATCCCCGCGCACGCCTTATAAAGGACCGTGTCTTATAAAGACACGTGATTTAAGATACATTTTTATAATAATATATTTTATATCTTGGTTTCACATCCATTTTTGTTAGTAACAATTTTATTTATTCTATTGTTAGTATATAGCACACAGAAAAACAACATATACACAATCGCTATGCCAATCCATGGGAGATGGCGCTACAGCGATTCATGTAAGCACAATCCAATTGGCACGCGATCATGCTCAGAATACTGTCACGATACTGCTACGCACTCGACGTAACAAGTACACGCATCTTTTACGCATTATGGCATAAAAAAATTACAAATTATACTATATATAATATGAATTATATAAACTCAACTTAACACTCATTGAAATGAACCGGTAAGAAGCACGGGTATCAACGTAACCTCGGTGGAATTAATTACTTGATGGAACTAACATTAGCAGTCTTTCGCTCACCACGCCAGATCGCGCTGAGCTTCTCTTGACGTTGTCGTTGGTTTATAAATATATTATTATGTATAATAATACACCATTTTCGTTTTGAAAAATTGTAAGTTCAACTATATTCTGTCATCTGTCCATTCTCAATTTCAGAAATATGGTCATAATTATCGTACATAGTACAAGCATTGTTGAGTAAGAGCCGATGTGTGAAAAAGCGCACGTGCGCTCCTCGATTGAAAATTCTCATTGTTTGGATATTATTTTGGTGAAATCAATATGAAAATTTCCTGTTTATGTTTTTTTTTTATAATCTAAACTTATCACAATATTACCTATGTCCATGGTTGGAAATAATAATTATGTTAATTTCATACTTGACGAGTAATAATTTCCTATGATATCTGTTCTGACACAATTTTCTGTTCATTTCGCCGAGTGAGTATATTAAATAACTATTAATTTAGTTAAATAGAACCAATGGATCACATTTACGATCTCAAGTTTACTTTATTTCTAAAATTTAATTTGAAATAAAAAATATTCTGACCTGGTGAATTTCGTACAACCCATAATAGTTCATGACGTAACCTATCAACTACGGAAAATGGCAGGATTCTGTAATTATGATTAATAATTTTTTTATAAACTTGTTTTCTTAATTATTTGTTTTTTTTTAATATATTGAAATAGTTATTCTTTCATTCTTAATGGACAAGAGACCAACAAATTGGCAAACCTTTTAAATCTGTTCAGCTTGCCAATAGTTACACGCGATATAATAAACACGACTACGTATACAAATTTATATAATCATTAAAAGTATATCATAGAAGCAAGAATAGCATATGCCGCTGGATACCATTAACAACCTAATCGATAGCATGAATAATAGGTATCGACTAGTTTATGGCGGTAGAATTGCGAAAGCGCACCCCGCCATGTGCCCCGCATGGGCCTAGAGAACTCAAGAAGGTTTTAGTGGGTAGGCCGGTCCTCTCAGACCGGAGAGCCACACACGGCCGCGCCTAACCAGCGCGAAGGAAAAAATATATAGAATTCTTTAAAAATAAACTAATTTTGGTTAAGAATTGAATTTAATTTTGTTTAAAAACAATTCGTTTTTTAGGTGCCTTGTTTTGTGCTACGGTTGGTAGGTACACTTTAATTGTTAAATTAATAAAAACAGAACAGAATCGTTGTATTATGTTGTCCTATAAAATGTTTCATTCAATTCAAGATAATTTAATTTTTGTTTCGAGATATCGTTTGTTTTTGTTACAATTCCATTTCCATAACAAAATACTCGTATGTATATGTTAATATCGACAATCATAAATAGTTATTTATGATTGTCGACATTTACTTAAATACCCTTTTTTTATTTTATTTTTTGCTCCCCTGGGGAAAATGCATTAAACTGCATACCCCGGCTACTAAACTAACTACTACACTCAAAAGTGAATTACAGCTGATTCACACTATTCCCCAAGAAATACTTGATGAACGGGATCAATTACAATTACTATTATATAACTTAGTTCAGTGTAACAACACCTATAGAACGGCATTATGGAATACCTATGGAACGCACGCCTGGGGCGAGAACTGGGATCAGCGAAACGGAACCGGATTTTCAATATTTAGGGAACTAGGGAGAATGTAGAATTTTATAAACACGACTGTGAATTATGCATATTACGACGTTTCCGAATCGGTAGCCATGTAAGTTTTTTACGATATTCAGAAATATGATCGTACTAGCTTTTGCCCGCGACTTCGTTCGCGTGGACTTCAGGTTCGTCCCGTCTAGTCTAGTAATAAGTAAGAAATACGTGTGTTTAAGATACTTAATTGGATAAGGATTAATACTGTATTACTTAAAATCGCTTCGTAAATAAGCCATTATTTCTCGTACAAAGTAAAGGATAAAAAATGGTTATTGTGGGTTATTCCTAAGAGATAAACATATACCATCACGGACTTTTTTGTAGACCTTTTTAAGTTGTACAATACTGTAGTAAATTGTTTTGATCTATCTTGTAGGATTCAGTCAGCGTTTGCAATGTAATCGCAAAAAATGTGTTTTTTTTACAACCTCACATTAGAAACCTCAAAAATTGTAGCCTATGTGTTATTCTGATGTATAAGCTATATTATGGTAAAGTTTCATTCAAATCCATTCAGTAGTTTTTACGTGAAAGAGTAACAAACATCCATACATCCATACTTACAAACTTTCGCCTTTATAATAGTAGTAGGATTTACGCGAACTAAAACAAACAGACTAGGCAAATTCTGTAGCCTTTCAAGCTTGTTGATAAGTTCTTCAGTTGCATCAATATAACAAACATCGGCATAATCAAGAATAGGGAATAACATGGACTGTGCTATCATTACCTTATAATGTAGGCTGGAAGTATTGTCGTCACATGGTTTATCACAATTGATCTATTGTGCTACCCCCTGTACTCGTCCTACCTTATCAACTGGCTGCCACCATCAGTCCAGTGTATCGTCTTCAAGATCCTAAAACATTTGGTGGCATGGCGCGTTAGTCTGCCAATGCGACTTATTGGTATGTACAGGGCTCTCTTCTTCCATGCAGACCCTACATACTTCAATTCTTGCGTAATGGGTCACGCCACGTTTAACATAACAGTTAGTTCCAAGTACTTTAAATTAAATAATATCACAACATATAGTCTGTAGCTATTTCATGACAAAAGAAAGGGTTAGTTCATTACGAATTGTCTATCAAACCATGCAAGGCTCTTCTGGCATGGATTTCTACATTAATTTGTTTGTACTTTATGAAAACATTATAATATATATTGTTTTAATATTATACATTGATTTAAAAATGTAATTAATAATTATACAAACTGCAAGTGGTGCAATAAGTGGTGGATATTTTATTGAATTATACAGTGTGTTGGCGACTGGCCGGTCAGGCTAAATGTCTATAGGTGCTTGTGTCAGATTTGTCATCTGGTTACTTACGTTAGGTTTGATTGTCAGCAAATTCCACATAGCTTAGCTTATATTTTTATATTTTTTGTTTTTATTTACTTATAGTATTTATCTATACATATAATAAGACAGTAAAAATATTTTGTCTGTACATTTAGTATTTTTGACTGAAATGGATAGAGGGCACTTAAATAGATTATTAGAAAGCAAAAAAAAATTTTTTGAATTTTTTGTCTGTCTGTCTGTCTGTCTGTCTGTCTGTCTGTATGTTTGTTCACGTTTATCTCCGAAAGTACTGAACCGATTTGCTTGAAACTTTCACTATTTGCTTTGTTTTAACTCAGAATAATATCTAAACTTTGTTTCATCAAAATCGGTTCATTAAAAAAAAAGTTATCGTCATTTTAATGAACTCAAGGCATGATAATATTGCGAATTATAATGTACACCATTCTTACATAAGTTACATGGGAAATTTAAAATCTAAAGACAATTCATCATCATGATACAATACATACATAAGATAACGTCTTTATCCCCTGCGGGGTAGACAGAGCCACAGGTTATAAGACCCCAAAAGCCACGTTTAGCATGTTCGTGGGCAGTGAGATGGAACAGGGAACCAAAATACGATGAAACGAAACCAGTTTTTATCAAAATAATATGATAAATGCGAAAGTTTGTTTGTTTATTACCTCTTCAAGCTTAATCTATACATATAATAGAACAGAAAAAATATTTAAGTGTAAATCAGTTTCATTACGCATGTTAGTTTTTTCATAAATCACTAGATGGCGGAAGGAAAAACGAATAATGTGGTATATAAAGAAATTCTTTGAGTTTACTTTACCTCAAGGAATTGCTTTATACCAAAAATATTTTAATCGGTAAAATCGTATATTAATATGATTTGTGTATCAATAACATTCAACTCGAAATTTACGCAGACGAAGTCGCGGGCAACAGCTAGTTTTGATATATATCATAATTCACGTATTTAATTTTACTTAATACAGTCCATTTCTTCGATCGGGAACACAGTGTATTGCATTACAAAGAATGTAAAGACAAAGGCACCTTCAATGGAAAAAAAACATATTATATTGACATAATGACCTATGAAACTTAATAATCGCATAAAATAAAATAATTGAATCTTTAAGTCTTTCTGGAATCTTTAGAATATAATAGAGTGTAATTACAGTGGATGATGTTTTGGAATTATTGTGAAGGGCGAAGAACATGCCACTGGAATAACCGCCCACCAGTTGCTTGTTGAGATGTTGAGATGTGGTGTAGTCAGCTGCAACATCCTGACCGTAGACGACAATTATCTATTGTCTTCAATAAGTTTTAACAACTGTTTATGATAATACTCATCAATTGTATTTTACATGAATAAATAATTAACGAAATAATTATTTAAATTGTTTGCTTATGTCAAGACTTGTCTATTTACGTTCTTGCTATAGTGTGTAAATGTTATTGCAGTTTGTAAGAAGAGCAATAGAAGAGATAGAATTTACTGGGAAAATTACATATACACCTGTGTAATACTATAACTATGCATTGGTGCCAGCAACTTAGTACGAAAATCTATTTTAAGGACAGGCGTATCCATTATTTCACAAAAATCTATTTTTTTTTCACGACAATTACAAAAAATTGTACAAAAGTTTACAGTTTTTAAGTTAATTTATTCGTTTATTTCCCGCGCTCGCATTTGCGTATCAAAGCCCAGGGCGAAAGGGCGGTACGATGGGCGGGCTTCTGCCGCGCAGGTGCATTGCATAAACTGAACAAACAATATGCACAAAAGTTGATTAAAACATATTATAGGTATAGGCTAAAGTGAAAACTATATTTATCTCCAAACACGTATTATAAATACTGTACTTTAGAGAAGGACAGCACTAAAGTTCTAGATTTCCTATTGGGTGCGGGAAGGAAATTCATCAGAATTATATCGGCCGTCCATCTGACAGCACTGATTCCTGTATACCACTACGACCTATCACCGCGAACAGATCGCTCTGTAGAATCGGAACGTACTTCCGTAGTTACTTACTTTGAGTAACTTTGCACTGTTAATTATCGCAAAGTGCGAGGAGTGTGTAAAATATCAGTGGACGTGCACTCCGCTTCAGAGTATAGCCGAAAACAGCAACAATTTAATAATGGTTAGTGATCAAATTATTATTATTTAATAATTCAAAATTAAATTTTATATTCAAGAATTGACTTGAAAAATTTACTTTACTTTGTGAACTTTAATTAATAATAATTCCTCAATATTTAATTTTTACCAAAAGTTTTTAATATTTTTTTTTAATATTTATTCGTCACAATTATTGCAAAATAAAATGCCTCGATGTATAGTATATATGGATTTTACCAGACTGTGCACATATATATGCACAGGAATAGGTACAAAATTGATATACATATATAAAAAAAGTTAAGTGATTTTATTTCAATAAACTAAATAAACATCAAGAATAGGCATATAAAATATAGTAAACCGTAATTTCAGTCGGATAATTTCGAAAGAGACTCAACATTCGCAAGATTGTTTGGGAGATTCTCCTCCTGTTGTGGATGCCTTTTGCGCAAGGCACGCAACGAAGTAAGATATGTGGAGATTGAGGAGGACGTGTATGTGGAATCTCCATCAATTTTTGCGAGAGCGTGGGACGCCCCTAACCCTGCACCACCAACTACTTTTTCGGAGTTTGAATTGGCTGCGATGGGAAAATGTAAGTAACAAAACAAAAAAATATTACAATTATTATTTAATTATTTTCCCTACCATTGCAAAACTGGTACCTACATTGCACGAGTCAACAAATAAATATTCATGGCAATAATATATTCGTCTTTTCAACGTACTACTTGTAATACTTTAATGGCGAATAATGTAATTCAAGTAATACCTATTTTATAAAAGTGTCTTATAAAAACTAAAAAAAAAACGACACCAATGTAAGTAAATTACATTTTTGTCCTATAATTTGCTAAATTTTGGCTAAAATATATAAAAATTTAAACTTATTAATAAATGCTTTATGTTAATGTTAAAGAAAGCTTTGATTTTGTGGTTACTAATTAAAATTACAAAACGGTTTAATTGTGAAAATCCGGTGCGAGGCACCAGATACGTCAGTTGTAATTAATGGCACCAGTAACCAATACTGGATAAAACTTTGATTTTTGTATAAAATAAATATTTTCGAACCATAGTTACAAGATTTCTCAGTAAGTTTACTGATAATTGTGTGAAAACCGGGGGATGGCACTACATACTGACAGGGCGGGACCGGTCTGTTTTGGCATCGTTGGGGGAAACCCTATAAGGTGGTTGGCGTGTTGGCTGAGGCGAATTTCAGCGATTTGCTTTTTACAAGCTCGATAACGCGGGATCACTACAAATCATCTTTATCTAAGTCGTCATTATCAATCACGCATATATGTTTTTTTAAATAGTACATATTTTTTAAATAATTAATATGGAAGAATATAATTGTATCTCATTACATATTTGTACTATACCGAATGTTTGGATATAAAAGAAACTAATTCTGAAATGAACACCTTTTATCAACAATTTTTACCTTGTTGCTTATAATTTTAATATTAAAATAGAAATCTACAAAAGTAAGGTTAAAACGTTGATAACATAGAAGTTCTATGTTAATACTGAAGCAAAAATAAAATTGATAAATTGAAGTGTACGGAAACTGATCTTTTAAAATTTTATTTTCGTTTTAAGAAATTTTCAAATAAAATAAATAAAAAGTAAAATAAAATTTACGATGCCTCATTTGATTTCCTTTACTTACATCCTTTGATATATAAATTGTATTAACATTGGGTGGGGCAAACAAGTTGGGGCATGTTAATTGGTTTGTTACTCTCTCGTAATGAGAAAGCTTTGAAAAAAGTAAATGTGACAATTTGTAGCACAATAGTCACAATGCCTTGCAGTTTAAAAATCTATATAAATAAAAATGAATCGTTGAATTGTTGCGCATAACTTCCGAAGGACTGCACGAAATTGGATAACTCTTTTATTATTGTGTAAGGTATAAAATAGATAATAAAAGAAGCAGATTTTTAAAAATTGCATACATTATTATAATCCGTTTTAGAATTCCGCCTTCTTCCGTAATTGACAGCAAACGTTTATTCAGTGACAACAAAGTATAACTTAAACTCAAGATCTCAGCAAGCTATCTCCCGAATACCGAAAATGAGATCAGCCTGCGAAATTCGTCATGGGCCTGAATCTACATGATTCAACGATGACTCGAACTTCAACACGAGGGGCGTACATGACATCATTGTCAGCGTGAAGCTGCGAGCTAGCACTTCTTCACCGTTGCACCAGTTACACTAACCGCATCCTACCTGCTACAGCTTGCGTGACAGCAGCCTCAGTTCGGCAAATCTTAATGCGATCGCCGGTAGGAAGCACGAGTTACCTACCTTAAGATTACTAACGTGTCTCTTCATGACTACGCGACCGTAACAGCTCAAGCAGTTTGAAAAAAAAACACAAGTTTTCTGGATGTGGGTTTTGTCAAGGTACAGAAGAGGAAGCGCTGTAACGGTGTAGCCGTTACATGTCTTATGTTGCCTATGGTTCACCATCGGTAAGCATTGTCTATGATATTAGGAATCCTCATGGGAATCCTGGCCGGTTTATTTCTTTCGTTTATGATTTTGGTTGTCAGTCAAAATTCGAAATATGTCATCTGCCAAAGCAAAATAAGCTAGGCTGACTCACTCTATGTTTCGCTTTTGTACAAATCGAATCAAATTTATAATTTATATACAATGTCATAAAATACTACCTGTTTATTATATTGGAAATTATATTGATTTATTAAAAATTTCAAGAAAGAGTCCTACACGGAATGCTGTAGGATTTTTCTTTTTCTTATTACTTATACCTTTTGTAAAATCGTTTAAATAAACCAACCTCAAGCAGCCAACTGTCATCTGGCGCACTTGGTTCTCACTACGGTTCAATAAGACGCCGACGCTGCAGAGGTACAGAAGGTTTGCAGGAAGATCTACTCAACTATACCTAGTATCTACACGGAGCCAACGTGACGTGATCCCGTTACTATTATAATTATGTATTAGGTTACACTTCATGCACATTACACACACCCCAATCAGACAATAAACGTTCAGCGCTACCTTGGCTGGTCACAAATGTGATCGTTCTAATGCCATTGTACCGAGGTTCAATTCAACACATACTAGTGAACTTACTACTACGTCGTGACAACATTTTTTTTATGAAACATTTCAAACATGGCTCTATGAATAGTGTCCCCATTCCCAAATACTGTGATCATTTAGATAGTCACTTACTTTATAATAACCTTTACTCATGAGTGTCTTTTTGATATGGATTTTAAATTTATATAAAGGCAAATCAATGACACTTTGAGGAAGTTTGTTAAACATAGATATACATTTCCCCAAGAACGAACAGCTAGTTTTATGGAGTCTGAACATTGGAACGGCAAGTTTATTTTTGTTTCTAGTATTCACATTATACCGCAGTATGCGAACAATCACCTTCTATTATCAACACACATCTATCAGAACAACAGTATCATGTCACTGCCAAAATATAACAGCTACGACAGTTCACAGTTCTTTTATAATTTATTAACAGGATTGGCCTATATCTTATTTTCTTCTTATTATCCAGTACAGATTGTCGATTCTTCGAATTCTATCGATGGTTTTGTCAAATGATTTGTTTATAATATTGTGACATAATCGTGCGCTGTCTAGAATATTCCGAGATCTTTGTAAGCTACTATAGAATTACTTCAGATGCACATCTGGTCGTCTTGTACTTAGAATGTAAGGTGCGATGCTTAGCGTAAAGCAAAGTTGAAACATATCAAACACTACACTCACAGTACTCTTACAGTACACCTTACCAACAAAAATCAAGTCATTTGCACATACAATAATACTATCCGCGATTCCCAATGGAATCAACATAAAGTTATGTTGGGTTTTGATGTTAATATACCATCTCTGTCCAGCATACTTAACACTTACGGTAGTGCTGTGGGGGAGTACCCCCAGTGTATCCTACATACAAGTTGGGACTGGCGAGCATATTCCTAGGGCAATTCATGCCGACTATCTAGAAGTGTTCAATACTCCCATACTTGAACTCATTACATTCATAATATTGTTTTAGTTTAATTTTTAGACTATAGTAAGAGCAAATGTGTAGTTGTATAAGCGTAGAATAAGATTGGACGGACAGAATCGCATTGCAAAATAGTAAACATTCTATAGAAAATCGCTTAAAGCACCTCGAAATATTTTACACACCTCACGGCAAAGCTACAAAAGTATAGATATAAAAAATAGATCTCTTTGTTATGCCAAAACTTTAAAAAGTTATCTTTTTATATTGTGGCCTATATTATATTGTGGATTAACTATCATCAAAGTTTCTACACAATTTCGCATAGCATTGTTTGTTTGTTTCCTTATTTTTTTTTCATTCATCAAAACTCTTATGTTAAATTTATTTCCGCATCATTATTGCCATTTCCGCAACCACACCTTACATACTTATGGCAAATACGAAAGAAAATATTATTTGTAAAGACCACAAATAAAAGGATTAACCTTCGTGGCCTTATCTCATTTGATAATAAATGAACATAAAGTTACCATTTCTTGGGCTCATCAACTGCTGAGGTATTGTATTACTACAACTAGTCGTAGAATAACAACAATATTCTTCCCACTTTACAAGCTGTGCTTAGTGTGGGATTTTTTTATAATACCGAAATTTTGTATTATGTTCTTTTCTGGAAATAGTTATTATTATTATTTATTATAGTAACTTACTCGTAGTTCAGCGATCAAAAACGAGCCAAAAACATATGTTCCCAAAGAGACAAAACACCAATCCTACCGATTAATACTAGTGTATAATTTAAAACTATGACACCTGTTATGAACGACTAACGACAATGCCTAACGATATCTGCAAAATCGGCTAGTTTTAATTAATAACAGCCGCAAGAGGCATTCCGACAAAATCTTTAAAACATTGCTAACAGACAGCATTAATATCGGAACTGGTTTTCCAATCGAGAGATGTCATGCAGCAATCAAATTTTCGTTTTTGGAAATTTTTATGTACATATATCTGATACTCCTGCAGCTACTAAAACATCGTGCGGCAACCTGCATGCACCTGCAAAGAAATTCAAACTGAGCCAGCATGGTTGACTAAGGCAGTAAGACTATGATAGTTAGGTAAACTATGTATGTAGTGTGTATGGATATACGAGTAGTGATGAAAGCTACAATTCATCGTTTCATATATGGTTAGGCAGCGAAATAAGTTGTAGAGGTGACTGTTAATGCGCGATACAAAGGATGTTCTTAACTTTCTACTTCGGTTGGAGACGCAATGCCTTTGGCTCTGTTATCTGCAATGTGGTAGATCACAAGATCTGGGTACTATACCCACACAATCACTCCATAGAATTCTATATTATCTTTTCGTAGAATGTATAATATAAATAAAGGTATAATAAATTTATGTGTAGTAGTTTCATGGAAATCTTCATTCAAATCATCATTAATTTGTTCAGATACTTGAACTAACCTAGCCTCAAGTGCCGATATCGTTCTGTTATGATAGATCAATTTATCACTCTGAACTATCAAAATATAAGGAATAAATTTAAAGATGGCGGTTATATCGCACGGTAAACACTATCATATCTTATTTCGTTTCTCATGTTATGGGTCAGAATATCTACCAACAAGCTACTAAGTTCATCTCAAGGCCCCAGTTTGTTGGCAGTATTTCAAATTTTAGCTTCATAGACTATTGATATAAAAAAGATATTATCGTCAATCTCCTAGCTAGCTCTCCCAGATTGATCCCACAAAATTAAAAAATATAATACCAATGATAAACATTACTTTAATAATTTTACGTAAAACGTTATATAGTCAAGTGCTGACGCAAACTTGTTTTGCCTTATAAATTAGTGATAATCGCGAAGATGTCTATGTAGCCGATGTAGCCATCCGGAAAAACGCACCTTATTCAATACCAAGAGGTGCCTCGTGACTGTCAACGTGTAAGCGGAGGCTAGCAAAATTAGTTTTAAAAGCTGTTGCAAATTGGGTTGCATCGGCAGCCGTGACTTCGTTAGTGGCACTGCCGCCAATATGAACTGTAATTGTATTGACGTTGCTAGCGTATCTATACTAATATATAAAGCTGAAGAGTTTGTTTGTTTGTTTGTTTGAACGCGCTAATCTCCGAAACTACTGGTGCGATTTGAATAATTCTTTTTTTGTTGGATAGTCCATTTATCGAGGAAGGCTATAGGCTAAATAACATTACGCTATGACCAATAGGAGCAAAGACAGAGCGGTAAATGTGTAAAAAACGGGGAAAATTATTCATTTTTGAAGGCTTTCTTTGCGTGCGCTGCGAAAACGGTTCAAGATACACAAAAAATATGTATGAAAGAATTATTCCTCTATACATGATCTAAAAAAAAGTCCGCGACGGCATATGTCTATCTTTTAAGGTTTAGTCACAATGACCGTTTTTATGGTACCAAATTTGGATATGTCGCGTTGTCAAGATCGG
The DNA here is from genome assembly GCA_036419045.1 of Scirpophaga incertulas. Classification (NCBI taxonomy): domain Eukaryota; kingdom Metazoa; phylum Arthropoda; class Insecta; order Lepidoptera; family Crambidae; genus Scirpophaga; species Scirpophaga incertulas. Next base: position 9,310,912 of record CM071626.1, on the reverse strand, counting down.
GTAACAGCTGAGGTGCGCAAAATAACTATTCCACGCGGACGAAGTCGCGGGCACAGCTAGTCCTTTATAATTTTAGTTGCAGTACCGTCTGTTGCTTATCTATCCTACCTATCTAGGCTCTAATTCTGTTCATTGTATTAGACACTTTCTCTTGTACGTGAGTGCAGTGAGAATTTTGTTCGAAAACAATTATCTGAGAAAAGAAACAAATTCTTGTCATTCTTGAATTTTTGAACTTAGAAAGAAATTATATATTATATTATAAATTATGCTTATATAATTTGCCCTGAGCATATACCTATATGATCAGTTAGAACTTTATTCGATGTCAAACAAAGAGCAATCGTTTCAGCCATTCTCGAATTCTTAATAATTACCAACATATTCAGCGATTCATTTATATTTATATAAGTAAGATAAAAAAACTTTGAGTGCAAGTCGTTAATTATGAATTATATTTAATGGAATAAATTTTGAATATTATATTACAGTTTTTAATATTAAAATCAACAAGTGACATTACACCATATCTGTCAAAGGTCATTAAATGTTCTAATGAATTTCTCTTATTAAAGGTCTATAAGAATCTTAATATGTATCTAATCTTATTTTTATATCTTTAACGCTCCAGGTACCAAAATTGTAACAATAACTTATGGAAACAACATTAACAAAATTTTTAGAAGCACTTTACAGAACATGTTACAAATGTTGTTACGAGTACTTTGCCCTAACTCGCCTCACCAGAGACAAGTTAAATAATTATATATATTTTAAAAAGCTTTAACTTAAATATCTGAATCTTGAAACCTTGTTTTAACCACAAGGAGATAAGGAGACATTTTGCATAGCGTTATTTATTATTTAATTACATTATCTCTTATATATCTTTAATTTTGAAATAGCATTAAATTGTATGTTTTATATACTATTTACATGTAAATTAACCTTTAGTCAAATAAGTCAACAGTTATAGAAAATTTTAAAATAATAATTTTAATATTTTTTTTTATTATTCGCATGAAATATGCCGAGCTTCTAACAAAATGTACGTTCTTATACCTTTTAATACGTATTTATTATATAATAATAAAATTGGAGATAATAATAAAATTGTTCGGGTTTGACGTATATTGAGATGGGATTATTTAAGAAAATGTGTTTCTGACCTTCCGGGATGACTGAAATTACTACTGTGTTCAGTCATAAACTTAAACGATTAATACAAATGTTAACTATACAAATATAGTGTTCAAAAAACATTCAGTCAAAAAAATATTTTTTTTTTCCTGCGTCGTATATTGTAGGTAGTGTTAAATTTTCCTGCGCCTCAGGGGCTGATTCTCGCCAATTCGAATAGAGTGCTGTTTCGAGTAGTTGTCTCAGCTTAGCCACTTAGAAAATTTAACAGTTCAACCCCTTTTAGAGGACAACTGCCTGACTTATCACGAGTAATTAAATCGCTTATAACACTTCTTTATAATAAAAAAAATAAGAATATTCAATTGAATAAGTTTAATATTTATAAATATTTAGTTTACAGATACTGTAGAATATGAAATAGATAAATAGATTTCTCTCTTTATGTCAAATAAAATCAGGCAACAGGAAAAAATATATTCTATTTATCAACAACATAAGAAAAATCAACACATTTAATTTTAAATTGCTATCTCGACTTCATCCATCTACTCGAGACAATGAAAGAAACATTCTTTAATAAAAACGGCGTTCCTTAAAATATCCTGTGCTATATCACTAGCCGATTTGTAATTACCGCCCCAGAATAATATCGAATCCGGATTGTGCTTGGTTTATGAATTGTGCTTGGATTGACCCCCTGATTTAGTTCCGGCCTTGTCGGTAACCGTCCCATTAGACTAAGAGAGGCTGCACTCGATGTTTACATCCGTTCTTGTATAATACAATATTATCTGAAAAGACAGCCAGTCTATATTGAGCGCCATGATGAAAAATCGGTTTAGAGAACCTTACTGTTCTCGTGTTATCCCTTTTGTGAAAGTGCGAAATGTTTTTCATCAATTTGAGAAGGGTACTTTTATAATGTAGTCTTGTAATGATTCGATATTCGAAGGAGTATATAAAATTGGTTATAAAGTGCTAACTTCTATTTAAATATATATTAAGGTAAGTAATCATATTATTTATATACTAAAAACTCTGAATAAAACAGTAGCAATAAAAAATATTTTTTTATTAATCGTAACACCTCGCCAATTAAATAATCCGACAAGTCCAGTGAAATATGGATACTGGATAAATAAATTTGATGTTGTTCATTGAAGATGCTATGACATTGTATCAATATTTGAATAACAAATAAATCGATATTATTAAAAAATTAAGGATTTATGTTAAGCGTGATCTTCAAATTGTTTCTTCTCTTTTAGCGGGTGGTCACTCCGATACGGAATCGAGACCGCCGCGCTCTCGGAGTTCCCGGCGTGATGATCCACGCCGCCATACCCTTGCTGGAAATCACGGGTTCCCACACGCCTACCCCGGCGGTCAAATGCAGCCTTCAGATGTAAGTCGGCTTTCATACACTTAAAATTAAAACTGGAAGCTTTTTATCACTATCCAAAAGAGAACTTACTTTATAGCATTCTTTATAGATATCATGTGATTGTTCACAATTAAAAACGCCACTTTCTTTCTATTATATTATTGTAGGCATAAGCAGTACCTACCATATTTTTCTCAATTTTTATGAAACAAGTTTGCGGGCTTAAGCAGATGCTCGATGGGTGGAAGTGTAATAATATCATAACGCCAACGGCGTTTCGATTGCTGTTGCAGACCACCTCTCTACGCCCTTAGCCGTTCCAACTGCATTTTTCATGGTGCAGATAAATATTACACCCAGTTGGTACACTCTATACACACTTTCATTAAATTTCGCTTAAATGGCCTCTACGCGTTGGTTCTGTATCCCCGCGCAGGTCTTATAAAGGACCGTGTCATAAAGACGCGTGAATAAGCGACAATAATGTCAGTTTTTCACTACGCGACCCGAACCATACTTTAAATAAAAAAACGATATAATTAACAATTTCTGCTTTCTCTTTTGATTACTACAAAATTACAGCAAATATTGATGTTGCATAAATGATAAGGTACCAAAATTTAGTTAAAAGAGACAGTAAAATTTTCAGAAAACAAATTTTGTTTTTATAAAGTACTGAAACTTATTTGAATCATCAATTGAAAGTAACAGAAATATTAATAGATAAATAATCTCTAATCCTTTAGATCGATATAGCCAATCTAAATATGAAACAAAAGCTAAGGATGATAAAATGATGATCTTAATTGTTGAATCAACACAGTAAAATTTTGAAATTTTTTAACGTATTTTATAATATACATTGTTAAGACGGATAATTATATTTTAGATGGCATTGCAACGAGGCTACCCACCAGCAAATGCCCTGCTATTTGATGATGATCCTGGGATCATGTCCGAAGTGGAGACGGCGTCCACTGGCTTTAGACGCGGTGGCAAGCAAAGGTCCTCTTTACCTGTAGTACGCACACCGAGCAAAACACTTGAAAGACCACTCGGTAAGTTTTCTTCTTATAGCATCGTTAGGCCTATTCGTGCAAAAATAATTGAGCAGGGAATAACTTTCACTTATTTTGCAGGGTTGGTGTATTTGCAATATAGAAACGAAACAAAGAGAGGGCTGCTACCCAATGAAATAACTTCTATTGATACAGTCAAAGCCATTTTTGTGCGCTCTTTTCCATATCTAACCATGCAACGCTTAGAGAATCCTCATATAAAGATTTACATCCATGATGCTTCTAGGAATATGTTTTGTGAACTACAGGACAACAGGTGGGTTTCCATATACATTAATATGTATTTACGATAGATAAAAAGATATCGCAAATTAATGAACATATATTATTATGTAAAAATTAACGAAGTATATTTTTCTAGGGCTAGCCTTCGCGAAATTCGTGATCGTTGCATTTTAAGACTTTCCGAAGCTGCTGATAATGGCTTTGGCGGTTTTCCGGGTCCAATAGGCATTGAAGCTTTAGGCATACCACCTAACATTACTGGCGCTGGTCCTGGTAACTGGGATACGGTACGTATCTATTTGCATATTTGTGTGTAAGACATTGTTAAAATATGTCTCGTTGTTAGATGTATTTTTGTGTCTGTGTATTATATATTGTATGACATTGTCCGTGCGTATATTTGCTAAATTGGCTGGCGAAAATTTATTTCACAGATAAGCCCACCAATAAACATTTTATACAGCGTCTATTCCTTGCTCTGTCGAAGTTTAACTGCAGTATTATTAACTTTTGGAACGCTGACAGTATTTTTTTTTTAGGAGCAGAACTACTTCAGTGAGCCCGAGATTGACGCTGACTACCATCATCACATCCACAAATCAAAGGTAAGTGAGAAGCTCGCGAGATCCAGATTTCAACAATACACAGTCACCATTTCTCTCGGTATGTACATACTTTATTTTAACTTTACGAGTTAAGCCAGATTTTCCGGAGCCACGATGGAGTCAATAAATTCACTGCTGACATGTTGTGACCACATGTAAACTATATTTTCCTACAGAACTCTAACTTAAGTATATTCACTATTTGGGTTGTATACATCGATTCTTAGAAAAGGCTAATATATATTTCAATATACTAACTAATCCAGCTCCCGTAACTTGAGCAACGAAACGAGATATGATAAAGGGTTTATCGTGCGACATAACCGTCATCTTGATATTTAATCCTTTTTCTTGTAAAGTTTAGTAGTAAATAGCTCTATCATACAGGGTGTATTTTCGAAACGGGACAGTAAGGGCAAGTACCTTAACCGTTGCAGTTACAGCAAAACGTTCTTAGAAGACCTTTCCTAACTTTTTGACATATTTTGAACTGCATTCAAATCCCCACATGAAATAGAATCGAATGGCATAAAAAAAATTGCACTTTTTGCATTTTTTTGCCAACTGTAAGTTTTTTACAAAATCTGTGACTTTTTGACATATTCTGCAGTTCAAAATATGTCAAAAAGTTAGGGAAGGTCTTCTAAGAACGTTTTGCTGTAACTGCAACGGTTAAGGTACTTGCCCTTACTGCCCCGTTTCAAAAATACATCCTGTATAGTGTTTCGGTCAATAAGTAAAAACTGCGATGAAAATCATATTATAAACATACATCATCCTTATCACACTACATCAAGATTTGGTTTAAATTTAAATAGTAAGTTAATTACAATACTAGTGATTTTAGCTTTAGATATTTTTGGTAGTCCGTGGGTTAAAGTATAGTAAGATGATCAGCATGCTATGTTATGCTATGCCATGCATCATACTCATACTTAAATTAATAATACTCACTGTTAACTAGTTAGCATTGTAATAATATCGAACACCATTAAAAATCAAGGACAGACTGATTCAACTTAATTTACTCTATCAATCCCACACAGTTTTATTAAAAATGAAATGATAATGGGTTTAGTGCAACGAGTTTTATTAATAAGCAATACATTTCTCACAATTCTGTGCATTTGATAATTACCAAATTAAAGACATATATATATTCTGGGTCGGTTTCGAATTATCCAAACTTAAAGACATATCCAAACTTAATATTTGAACTGTGGTCAAGTACTTAAAAGATTTTAGTTAAAACACGTCGATACACAAACGTAAGTATTTGAGAATATACATAACCTGGATGATTTACTGACATATTGTTTATATGCACGTATAATTAAGTTGAACCTTGTAACTATATTCAAAGTAAAGTTTCTAAATTGAACATGATAATTTAATAAGGTCTTTGTTTTAAAATAATATATTAAAATATGATTCACTTTGTACTATGATATGGTACTTTGTTCAGTTATCGATTACTAGAACGTCACAGAAAAATACGTCAAATTCTAATTAGAACTCAACATTGCACGAAAGATATCTATTAGTGGTACGTAAATGAGATTAAGAAATTTAGGTTTCAATAGTTACTGATAAAATACCTGGCAGGCTAATAACACGAATATATGTAAAAAGTGAAGTTATTCATTTCTAACAAATAAAAACATCTAGCAGGTCAGCCACTTCAAATGGTCCGAATGTTTATTATTTTGTTAATAAAATAACCATTGTCGATTGTCTCAAACATCCTTGGACATTTGAGCATTATTTTGGCAACTAACCTCTCACTAAATAAATACGAGCAGCGGCCGGCAAAAGCATAGATTGAGAATTAATTACTTAAGGCAAAAGTTGTATGAAAATTTCTATGTATAAGTCTTTTATTTAAAAAATGGAGCACTTTTTTATGTTTAAACATGACAACCGAGGAGATAACGTTTCGAATTCGTTATATACTCGATTAAAACTTATAGCAAAGAAGAAATATATATATATCATTCACATTAGGTTTCACATTCACATTAATATATAATAATCATAAATATATAATAGTAATAAAGTTGTTATATTTATAATAATATTGCATAGGATAACGTATATATTACCTTTTCAATTCAATAGGATCTCTTTAGTTTTATCCTAATCGTATCTACACAAAATATTGCGATATTATACTTTCACTTATTAACATATTTACCTAACACATCGTCTCATATATATCTTATATCTGTTACCTTCATTCTTAACATAATACAGTTCTTTTTTGTCTGATTGTTTGTTAATAAAAATTCTTTTTTAATTCCATCGCTATATTTGAGATTACAATCAAGCAACTGATAACAATTTCCTTTCTGTACGCGTTTCTGTGGATCTTGAGAAGCGAGCATTTACTTTAACTTTGTCAAGAGCTATAAAAATGTACATCAAACGACAGGCGAATAATATTTTTTATCATATCATATCATTTTAAGCTATATCGTTCCCCGTAAACAGGGATTAAAATTGCTTTGTAATCACTTAGGAACTAAAAGGGATAAGAATTTAGAAGGTAAATTTTGTAAATAAAAGATTCAATCATCAAAGAGATCGATCGCTAACAATATAGTTCCTGGCAGCATAATAAGTAAAAACGTGCGCGGTATTCATTTATCTAAAACAATTCTCACCAATTTTTTCATATCGTAAAAAATTTGGGCAATAACTCAGGAACAACACTATTTTATGCTCGAAGTTTTAAGCGTATTAAAATTACAAAGGAATCCCTCTCTCTCTTCCTCGAATCGGGAATGGAAAATCCCGTCAGAATTTTGTTTTAAAATCCTCGCACCGTTGTGGATGCAAACAGCACTCACCTAAAAATATTTCTTTGCTGTCTAGGTTAATTTTTATATACAATTATTTGTCCTATTCATTAAGCAATCGTTTAAAAATTATGATTAGGGAAAAATTTTGTTTAGGGAGGCTACAATGCATATCTATCTGAAAATTACACAGTATCTCGATTTAGATGCACCAGATTTTATTTGAAATGTGATAATTAACGCAAAGTTAAACAATAGTATCGTACGTTTGTTAAACGAAATGTAAATATAGTAGAATAACAATTGAACAGATTTTTTATATCTCGAATAAATTTATGATTGTGATTCGATAAAGGGATCATTCATTAGAAGTCGTCTTCAGTTAAATGATCCCACTATGATAGGTGGGTATTACTTCATTCAAAATTATTTCACATTGTCACACAATAAGTTTCATAGAATATTTAATACAGACCGCGGACCGAATTTCATATCGAGATATAAAGAGATATTTATTAGGGATATTATCATAAGACATTATCATTGAAAACGTTGAAATATATTTGCTTTTTGGCTTAAAACCCTAAAACTTACCTGTTATTAAGTAATTTTACTAAATTATGTAATGTTATTATTAAACTATGTTTATTAAGGAGTATAACAATATCTGGTACGAGTCACAGACATTATTGTTGCACATATATATAAGACTGATGCAATTTTATTTGAAAATTAGGACTTTTTTACTATCGTCAGTGTTTAAAACTATGCCGTAAAAGTGAATGTTCATAAGAAAATAACTCAAGAGACCACCCAGGGCTTACTTTATTAACAATTTTTTTTTAAAATTGTGTTTTTACATACGTACATTTTTGCAACAGCATTGATTCAACTATTATAATTTTGAATACAAACTTCATTTAATCAGTACATTTATTTCTAATAAAAATATGACAACAAAATAGGTATGATGATCTTAATGTTGACTTTTTTAAATGTTTACAAAACAGTTTACTTAATGACTATAATAAATAGCAACACACAAATGGCAAGCTCAAATTGCAATCAAATGAAATTGGTATAATGTTATTACTTCATCAGCTTCCTTACTTAAACTTAAAAATATGATGGAATAGACGGTGGTAAATTTCCATAAAATATGTTGTATACGTAAACTGTAAACGTTATACATAAGACATTTTTAGCTCACCACTTACAAGATCTACAAAAAATAATTAAAACGCTCGACATATTGGTAGACCTTTATAGTAATGGGCGCCACTAAATAATTTCTTGGGTGAATTTCTCCAGGAGAGTACCAATGCTTTTTTGAATGGCTCCTGCGTACAACCACTACACACTTCCATTACGGCTTTTACTTCAGCCTCTGCTGGTTCCCGCTGATCCGCCTAAAACAAAGAACAATCAACAATCTCTTAAATAATTCGCGTAACCTTAAACTAAATGTGAAATGCATACCGTTTCTTTCTGCACGTTCTGCACAGGAGCATTGCCGACTACACCGGCGAGTCCATTTAAAAGAGATTGTTGAAATAGAACTTCATCATCTTTTAAACCACCCGCACTTGGACTCAATAGTGCATCATCAATTATTGATCCATCGGATAGAGCTACTAGGCCCCGTTTATCTTTTTTCGCTAGAAAATAATATATATATTAAACTTTAATTTAAAATTATGCTAACCTACATCTGTACACTAAATGAAATACATACTATGCTTTGATTGATCATTCAATTCCTTTTCGGGGTTATCTCGTTTATCTCGTTTGTTTGAATCTCTCCTAAATAATTTATGACCCAATGTGTCGTCGATATATTGCACATTGGCAGGGTTTAGTAAAGAGTCTGAAAACACAACAGAAGTTCCCTTCGATGGTCGAAGCGGTCTACTGGGATAACTTGGATTCCGCTGAATAGCAATAGTTGCGGGTCCATTTAGTTGTATTTGAGGAATCTGCAATGGAACTAATTGATTTTGCGCCTGTTGTACGCTGTTTACTAGTTGCTCAGAGACAATCCTGCTTCCTAGTTGCCCGTTCACGTATTGCTGCTGTATTTGCAGGCCGTTTGGTAGCTGTATTGGTATTATTTGTTGACTGCCAGCTATATTAAGATTTTGTGGTCTCTGAAGTTGGCCACCAATCAAAAACGTTCCATTGCCAAGAGGTGTTGCTTGCGGCAGAGGAGGTTCTGTAACTGACTCAGTACTGGCCTCGATAGGAGTACCGTCATGCTTAAAATGATGTGCATGGTGATGCTTGTGATCCTTATGTGCTTTACCAGCAGTCAATGCGACATGGTAGATATGTAACATTGTAATCTCACCTATGAGGCCTGGTGGTTCTGAAATAAGAAAATTATTTTAAATCAAAATAAACGTTATATTTATATGTTTTCTACAGGAACTTTACGTGACAATGATAACGATACAGCGAATTTGTGAGTTTAGAGTACGGTACATAAATATTAACCGAAAATATACTATTCTACTTACTATTGTTAAGTCCTAAGTTATCCTTGTTGTATAAAAGGGATTGGTCCTGCCCACTTATTGCTACCCCACCTCCTTTAATTACGTGTCCGACAAGCTGTGAAAAGGAAATAGCAAAATGAGCCATACTCAGTCTTGAAGATCGATCGTGATTTTCAAACATTAAGCAGCATTATTATATTACCCGATTGTTAAATCCTCTTCCAACTCTCTCCGCATTGACCCATATTTGCCATTCGCCAGTTTTACCATTCCAAGATTGACAGGAATGATACCATCTGTAAGTAAGCCATTTCTATGCAATTGGGTAGACGACAATTTTTTAAATTCTATATATAATAATAGTACTCTTTTAAGTGAGAAATATTGTAGAACCATCAGTACACCTGCACCTATTACTTTTGAAGATACATCGACATGTTTGCGGCGCTGTCGCGGGTCGCTCAAAAACGCTCCATACTAAAAACACTGCAATCGTGACGTCATAACTCAGTAAACTCGCCTAATTTGTATGAGCGTATAAACATTATTTAAAATAACTTTGTTATTTGTACGTTTATAGGTATACTTTCTATATAAAAAAATGTTACATTTAATGTGAGAATGCTAGAAATGTGTTCGTTTCATTAGAATTACGTAAATAATAATTGCTCACTTTTTAAAAATCTAAAAACAAATTAAATTAATAATTAAACTGAAATTTCTATATTGACATACTTTCATTAGATATAAATTGCTCAAATCAGATAATTATGTTATAAAAACGGCCATAATCAGTTGTAGTCGTCTACCCAATTACAACACATTCATTTATACACTTTAATCACATAATTACAGAGATAATAAATGTCTAGAAGTGTGTTAATATTCACATACGGAGTGTAATAGTAGCTGTAAACATTACAATATAGATAAAATAAAAGAATACAATAATATTTCATTGTTCCGTCGTAATTTGTACATCATTGTGCCTCACGTCATTTGTATTGTAAAATCATTTTTAACACCTTTGCTCATAAAGCTGATGTAATTCCACCGGTTTTAAATATGTAAAGCGGGTCACAAAAACGCGTGTGTTACCACAGCAAATAGTTAAGTTATAGTCCATACAAATTCCATAACAGTATTATTTCCATTTCGCGCGCTGTTGTTATTCAAATTTCAAAATAATCGCCGCGCGGCGCCAGTCAGTAGTAAAATGGCGGGAAAGCAACAGTGTGCATTCACAGATTGAGTTTATTTAAATGTTTTTTTTTTCTGTTTCCTCGCGGGAAATCATTTTAAAATGAAATCCCGCCTCGCATGTTATAACCATCATAACGCACTAATATCGTAATGTACTATAATACTCGTACTCGAGAAAATATTTAAAATAAAGGCATATTAAAAAACTAACAGTAATATGCATTTTTATTATTTACATAAATTTAAAGAAATCTGACTTTGTCTAGAGCGAGTGTTTTTGTTAATATTGTATATAACTGTAACTACTATATTCTTACTATAACTAACAACATTGGTAGCTATGACTTTGTGATAAAGAAACGATTACCCTATCTATAGGCAGGGAGCCGGTAACACTGAAAGCCGGTAACAGTGAAAGTGGGACGGGGCTTTCAGTGTTACCTTATAATTACCAGTAACGTACGTGACATTTGAATGTTTTTAAAATTGCTGTAGGTGATATTTGCATTAACTCGCACAAAATATAAATTCACATTTTTTAATTGTGTAATAAACCATAAAACGTAACTTCTAACTTCTTTTTTATTTATGCGATATTTTATCTAGGAATTCTGTTTATTATAAAGTGTGTATACACAATTTTAACGAAATACACACTAGTATTTGGTTAATTACGTTACTAATTAAACCTTTATATATTTTATTATTGCATGATTACTAATCCTACCAATACGGATTAATTAAATACGTGATTACGGTTGCCATAGCTCATTTAATTTCTGTGAGATTCGCAGCAAATCTGCAACCCCAGCACTAAGATATGATACGTTACTAAGTTGTGAAATGTGCACATAATACATTACTAACTTCACTAACTTGTAACATAAGGTTATGTCACAGTAACGTGCTGTAAGGTTCTTAGTGCATGGGGTCCAGATACCCAATAATTTCTTTGCCTATCACCGGAACCGTTATGGGGCAGAAATAGGTAAAGCGGAGATGCCCAAACAGACGTCCTATTATAGAGTCTACCGCCAGTAAAAACATTTTACGCTAATAAGTAACTTGGTGATTTGGAAATAATTTGCAATGGGCAACCTAGTATACCGCTTAGCTTAAAAACAAAAACGATAACGGGTAATATTAACATTTTTTTATATAAAAACCATCTTCAATCAACATCTATCATTCGGATAAAAACATCTTTTACTTCAATAGCTTTTTCAGTTCTAATATGTGGCCGGAATCTCTACAGTGCAGATTAATGGCCGGTAACATGCAAATGTGACCATGTCAGAATTAATTATGCTCAAAAAATATGTATTTTTTTTAACACACCTAATAAAAGATAATATGTACGTTTTAATACTTATGATACCCGGAAAATTCATTTTAAATGTTACTGCGCAAATTGAAACGCAACTAGGCGGAAGCGGAATCATTAAGTTTCAAATGTAAACACTCCCTTATTTGAAGTTTAATTGATTCCGTTATACATGCAAGTTCATATTTGTAATTTGGAATTAATTGAAACGGGATATTCTAAATGGAATATGCATTGAAATCCAATGTAACTGCGATGAAACAAATGTTGCGTTAAACATTTATCGGGATAACGTAGAAATATTATTATTGGATTTGATATTACTTTAATATAAATAAAGAAAAAATCGAGAAATTATATTTTATTGCTATTATTTGATAATTCAATAGGCATATGATATATCGAATTATTTGTAAACAACATGATGATGTCATTATGTTGTAAAAGAAATCAAAAGCGTCAATCACTGTTAATTTGATATATATTGAGTATTAAAAAACAAGGTCACCTTTAAAAATAAATATTTATATTATTATAATATAAGCAATTTCACCAAACATAATTCCTATATATTTTATTAGATTACGAATATGTAGTCAGAAAATATATATATAAAATTTAAATTTCACTTTTAAACATTTTATAGTTCGTAATATGAAAATAAAATTGTCATTTTTTAGCGGCACGTGTACTCGTAGATAGTTCCATTTGAATAAGTGCTCCAGGAATTATTTCTCTTTGCGTCGCAATACCAGGTGTGAACGATAAGTAGGTAGATTTGATAGACCAGTTCTAAACACATAAAATAAGATTATAGAACGTATAAATACCAAACTTATTAAAATTACTCTTTTTAATCGATAGACGATTTTTAAGTGGAAATTTATGAAAGCAATCTCACACTATTTTATTCTCTGTACATTAACGCAAATAAACATATAGGTACGTTGATAATTTAATTACTACAAAAAAAAATCTATAATACAAGAAGTGAATGACAATTTTATTATTATTTACATAAGATTTTTGTTAATAAGTATAGCGGAAAGCGTCTTTTTCACCACAGCTTATATTTGATGAAAAAGATGGAAAAATCATGATAACTTATGGAATGTGTTAAATTAATTAACTGAGAATTAAAAAAAAATGCTAAAAGTAATACTGGTTATCGTGAAAGTGTATTGCTTAAGGACGTACATCGAGGGAATGTGGGATTAGACAACAACAATTATACAATCGTCGAGCATGTATGAGGAATGTTATGAAAGTAGATGAAGCGAAAGAGATATGTAAGGACCGTAGCAAGTGGAAGGACGTAATCTCTGCCTACCCCCGTGGGAAAAAGGCGTGAGTGTATGTATGTATGTATGTATGTAAATAAAGCAGTTAAAATATGAATTTATATAAATTAAGCCTATACTTACTCAATCATTTACAAAGTCAGTCAGGCAGGCCGTAAGCCTTTTTGCTACCGTTGTAGTATAAAAGAAGCGTCTTAAAATAATAGGCGTGGCTGTACATGCTTAATCATCGGCGAAATCGTTAAAATCAAAATTACCTTTAAGAATATGGATATATCACGCAATTTGCTTTGAATTGACATTGTGTAAGGCACAATAACGATTGATTTCTAATGGGATCGCCTAATTAATATTTTTATTCTGATTACTGTTGCAGCTCTAGTATACTTAGTGTCTATTAAAAAAAACAAAAATATGTTCTGAGAAATATTCTGAATAGTTAGAATTCTAAATCTATAAAATTATCTCCATCTGTTTTACTAAGCCATAATGAACAAATCTGTTTTAGTTTTAATATTTTACAAAGGCGTAATTTAAAACAATATTATTTTGACACGAATTCCTATTTTTTTATTCTCGTTCGGTCTATCATATCCATATCGCATACACGAGAAAATATAAGAAAGTATTTTACTGTGCAACAATTAGAAACTTCGTATATAAAAAAAGAAAGAACAGTTTTAAACGATGTATGGAAATACCAGCTTAAACTAGAAGATAACTTTTTACTTTGTATTCACGACAGAAAAGGCTAACTTGAAACTTTGAAATGAACGAACTTTGAAAATGTAATATGATAAATTTGTTGTAAATACATTCAAACAAGGATACTAAAACTAATAGTAGAAATTGTTTATGCTTCAATGAAATAGTACACAAATATCGATATATTTACTAATATTCTCTATCGATATAGAGAATATTAGTACTCAATAACATATATTTTCTAGTTTTCTACAAACTGTATAGATGTCGTGTATTTCTTAAAATCACGTCAGATGCTATAAAAGTTAGCTGTACTTAAATTCTTAGTCAAAAATCTGAGAGAGTTACTTGTCTGTAAACTTTGTTTCAGTATTGCACCGTGACTTTGTTTGATAATTCTCTACTTTTAAAAGTAGAGAATTATTAAACTGTACCTCCAAAGAAATTAAAATTTTATAAGCTCTTTGCAACAGTTATACTTACGAGTTGGTTTTGTCTCAAACTTAGACTCAAACAGAAATGTTATACATAACATATAAACTATATGTTATGTATAACATTTGAAAGTGATATAAGATATTGAATGTTGAATTTCACCGTTAAGGTGCATGAGCATAGCAATTATACTAATGAGATACTAATGAGAGATGGAGTCGCTGGCACGTCGTCACACAGCGCGGTTTCTTTCGAGTTCGTCAAACGAAAAAATATATAACGTATTTACCTATATTATATATTGTATTAATTTTGTAAAAAAGTATCTAATATTAGTGTACAAGTGTTAAAATAGTGATCATCTGGTACTTACATATGAATCGAAGCAACGCAATAAGTCGTCGTTTTTAATTTGAAGTTGACGGAAAAAAAAGTTTTATTTAAACCAATCATATTTCTACTAGTTATTTAGTAACGGCAAAATAATTGCGAAAACAGTGTAAAAAGAAATCATCAGAAAATTGAAAATATAAGCAAAATCATTTTTAAAACATTTATACTTCATCTACCTTCAATAAACAACTCGTGACTGGATCTCAAAGAGTGATAACAACAAGCGTCGAATACGATCGGGACGGCTGCTACCATTAAACCCACAAAACCAACGACAAGTAAGCGATAAGTAAGCGATAATAAAGCGACACCGGTACTGATTTACAAAACGATACGCAGCCCCACTACCACTATATACCAACAGCACAAGCGATAAAAAAGCGACAAGTAAGTAATACCGATACTACGTAATACGTTAAGAAATTTTACAATGTCGAGTAACAAATATTGTGCGGGCTGTAAACAAAAACTACACCATAGAGAATATCTCACCTGTAGTTTTTGTAAGAATTCATATGATTTAGAGTGCGCAAATGTAAGTACTCAGCGCTTATACAATACGATGACAACAGAAGTAAAAAGTACTTGGAAATGCCAAGCATGTTACTGCAAACAGCCTAAAATTGGCAACACCAATACACCAATACGACCACACGACAAAAACTCTTCCTCGATTGGAAATATCTCTCAAATGGATAATAAAAATGTAACACTAAGAAGAACTCCAAACAACCAACACAACGACACAACTATCTCTGAGGACAATGACCTACCGGATGATACTGTTAACATCGAAACCTTTTTAAGTCCACAGACACAATCTAACGAAATCACATTACAAGTACTAAGCGAATTAATTCATCAAAAATTAAAAGAAAATAATGAATCATTAATAAAGGATCTGCAAAGCACAATTAACTCAGAAATTAAAAGAGCCATCTTGTCACTGAAAGAAGACTTTTTGAAAAAAACTGAAACACTTAACTGCCAAAATAAATTAAGAAAAGAAGAAATAGCCAACTTAAACACAAAAATAGACTCCATTACAAAAGAAAATGAACAACTTAGAGACGACATTAAATTGTTAACTGAAAAAATTGAAAAGAAAAATGAAACATCAACCGAAACATATTGTAAAAAAGTTGTACTCTATAATCTAACAGAAATCCAAAGAGAAAGTGAATCTAACCTATACGATAGAATTGTTTACATATTTCGAGATATTATTAATATAGATCTGACGGGTTACATTGAGGACACATATAGACTTGGCAAATTTAAACACACAAGCAGACCCTTGGTCATTGAGCTCCTAAGCAAAAAGATGACTAAATACATTATACACAATAAACATTTCTTTCAAGGAACAGGATTAGCAATCTCTAAGTATTACAATGAGACTGAACGTAAAGAAAACAAACAAATGAGAGAGGAGCTATTTAAAGCACGCCAAAAAGGACTACATGCTGTTATAAGAGATAACACCTTATACGTAGAAGGAAAAAAAATAATATTAAAAAATACTGAAGAAAATTTCACATATATAAATACAACTACACCTGAAAATAACTACGGAGACACGAAGGAAATAAACAGTGATACAAATAATAAAAATAATAACATGTCTTGTTTTCGAAGCTAAAGATTTCCAATATAAAATACTAATTCAAAACATACAAAGTATATATAATAAATTACATATCCTGGAAGATCTGATACAGCAAAACCCTAGTTACCAAATACTATGCTTTACTGAAACCTGGCTATCTCCTGAAAAATTAGAACTCATACACATAAGCAACTACAAATTGGCAGCATCATACTGTAGAAGTTCCCGTACGGGAGGCGGTGTTTGTATCCTTGTGAAAAATAATATTGAATATACAGAACTAAAAGAATTTTCTAATATGTCAATTGAATATACTATAGAAATTTGCGCGGTAGAACTTGTTAAAGAAAAAATAATACTATTGACTTTATATTATAATGGAAAGAACGAAAACTTATTCTATGAACAATTAGAGAATATATTAACTCTTTTAAATAATAAATTTTCTAAATATAAAATAATTTTAGGAGGTGACTTTAATACCGACATGTTAGAGAAAAATATAAAGAATGATATCACTAAAAGAAATAAAAGAAATAAACTATTGAATTTCATGCTACAATACAAGCTATACCAACAAATTGATAGTCCTACGCGTATCGCGAAAACAACTTCAACATGCTTAGATCTAATATATTTAAACTTTAGTGATAAAAACATCCAGATTACCGTAGAAGAGTTAGGCCTGTCAGATCATAAAGGCACAATTATGCATTTCAACTTACCAAAACAAAACAAACAAAAAACATGGTATACTGAAAAAAGACAGTTTAATAGCAATAATATCGAAAAATATAAACAACAATTAGAATTAATAAATTGGGAGAATATATTGAGGAGGGATAAAGATATAAACTACAATTATAAGGTATTTCATGATACTCTTATTGGTATTTTAGATAGTTGTATTCCAAAAAAATTAATGAAAATAAAAAACAACAACAGAAAGCTTTGGCTAACTGTAGGTATAAAGAAATCGTGCTATTACAAAAGATTACTCAAATCACACGTTGTTAGGTCGAATAGTAAAATACTCTTAAACTACTACAAAAAATATGAAAAAATATTAAAGAAAGTAGTTGTAACCTCGAAAAAGCTACAATACATAAAAAAAATTAAACTATCAACTAATAAAATCAAAACAATGTGGCACATTGTCCGAGAACGTACTAATAAGATAAATGTAAAAGAAAAATTAAATACAAAATTAAATATAAACAATGAAATCATATCCGAGCCAAATATAATAGCAAATAAATTTAATAATCACTTTGCATCTATTGGTGAAGTCACAAATCCACAAGCTACAGGCCTTCCTGTACTTCATCCATCTGAAAATACAATATTCTTAACTTAAGTAACAAGGAGAGAGATATATAAAATATTAAAAAACCTAAAAAATAATTTCAGCCACGGTATTGATGAAATACCCCCAAAGTTATTTAAGCAGTGTGCAAAAGAATTAACAGACCCTTTCACACTACTGATTAATCAATCATTCGAAGAAGGTGTTTTCCCAGACTTATTAAAACATTCAATTATTAAACCAATTTTTAAAAATGGAATACAAACAGACGTAAACAATTATCGACCTATAGCTTTATTACCAACATCGTCTAAAATATTCGAAAAGGCTATGTACGATCGGATCTACAAATTTTGCGAAAAGTTTGATATATTTTGCGAGAATCAAAATGGTTTTCGGAAAAATAAATCGACAGTCTTAGCAATATATAAATACATTCAAGAAATACACAATATCATTAATAATAAACAATATGCAATTGGAATACTACTTGATATGTCAAAGGCATACGATAGAGTTAAATATAACATATTATTAAATAAACTCTATGGTATAGGTATTCGAGGTCCGTGCTATAAATGGTTACAATCGTACCTTCTTAATAGAAAACAAACAGTAGAGATTGAATATTTTAACGAAAAATTACACAGAATTGAAAAAATTAGATCAAGTACCAAAATTATTAATGCTTCTATCCCCCAAGGCAGTGTTTTAGGGTGTCTTTTATTTCTAGTTTACATAAATGATTTTGCCGAAGCTCTAAATGAAAATTGTATCATGTTTGCGGACGACATTTCAATTTTAATATCGTGTAAAGACTCTCAAAATCTGAATGAAAAAATTGAAGATATATTATTTAGATCCACAAACTGGCTAGCAAAACACAATTTAAAAATCAATCGATCTAAAACGAAACTTATGTCATACCACCCATATCAAAAATCACAGTTAAATTTTATAATTGATAGCAGTACAGAATTAGAAAAAGTAACTGAACACACTTTATTAGGTCTCAAAATCGACTCCCATATAAATTGGAAAGCACATATAGAAAAATTAGAGAGAAAATTGAGCAGCTTTGTGTATGCACTACAGGAAGTAAAAAAGACTACAGATGTAACCACGGCAATTTCAATATATTATGCATATGCATATGCATGGCTAAGTTATGGCATAATTTTGTGGGGCAATAGCACTGATACACCAAGTCTTCTAATAAAACAAAAGAAACTGATTAGAATTATATTTAATATCCAACAAACAGAAAGCTGTAAACCTTACTTTGCAAGATATGGAATTCTTACCCTGCCTTGTATGTATTTATTGGAATTATGTAAATTTGTCCGCAAACACCCAGACTTTTACACCAGGCGAGACGACACCATAAAGAGACCTCTGAGACAGAGAAACAAATTAATGTTACCACAATCCCTAATGAAACACCACTCTTCCAGCCCATTGGTCATGTCCATAAAAATTTACAATAAGTTACCCGACTCGTTAAAAAATATCAGTGATGACAAACATTTTATAAATGATTTAAAAAAATTACTCACTGAGAAGTGCTATTATAAAATATCAGAATATTTAGAAGACAAAAATATTGAATATCAAAAACAATAAATAAAATTGAAACTAAATCATCTCAAAATACAAATTTGAAATCTAAAATCAATAAATAAATAATAATAATAATATAAGAATAATAATTGATATAATATTACATAAATAATAGAATAAATAATTAATATAATAATACTTAATATTAAATTAATAATGAGAATAATACATTTGTTCTTTCCAATATTGCTGTGCCCGACAGGGTCCATAGAGATGCTCATTTATTTATATTACCATGTTTGTACCGATGGATTGCAATAAAGTATTGAGTATTGAGTATTGAGTATTAATCGTTGTTATAATGTCAATACTTACTTATTTAATTTCAAAGGGTAATTCAACCTAAAGAATGTCTGTCCATGCACTGCTAGACTGAAGTAACTCGCCTCATTCGCATTTGAAATCCAAGCCAATATTTCTTTGGGACTGTCTCCAACTGCAAATAGAAATTGTATCGTATTAGTTAGTTATTTAAATATTAAAACAATACTAAAGCATACAATTCCACGTAAGTATTACTGCATAAGCTTTATTTTACAATGAAATGTTTCATAACCGTTATAGATAAAACGATATTTATGTATTGAGTGCTCCCTGAGTACTTCTGTGTTTATTCATGTGTAATGTAATGTTTGAATGGTACCTCAAATGTATGTTCGCGTTGGAATACTGAATTTGTAATAAACTACCGGCATATTCTGCGAAACGAATCCGCTTACCACCAATCAATAGAAATGTGGACACTCATTTAATTTGTGAGCGATTGAAATTCGGTTTACTCATAGGTGAAAACCGATTGGTGAATATTTCACTTTAAATTCTATATTTCACAAATAAAAAATATAGCAGTGATAAAAATTTGTAATAAACTACCGGCATATTCTGCGAAACGAATCCGCTTACCACCAATCAATAGAAATGTGGACACTAATTTAATTTATGAGCGATTGAAATTCGGATTATTCATAGGTGAAAACCGATTGGTGAATATTTCACTTTAAATTCTATATTTCACAAATAAAAAATATAGCAGTGATAAAAATGGCTATTATATTTGGTGAATTGCTACTATTTTAATATACTGCCAAGCATTAGAATGTTGAATTCCACTCATGACAATTGCACTGTGCCCTAAAAGGTCTCAGGTGAATAAAAGGATAACTTTTCAAATAACGTGGGAATGTGCACTTAACATTCCGACGTGATTTGAAAAGTTATCGTTATACGAAACCGAGTAACGAAGTTCTTATTACAAATATTATATCATGTATGTATTTGATGTATGTATTTGGTGGATATTAATGTTTAAGTCTACCTAAACGCTTAGCTTCATAGATCTTGTAACTAATTTAGTATTCGGTTACAATGCGTACATTTGGTGTTAATGAATGCATATATTTATTTAAAAAGTAAGTTTTGGTTAAAATGTACGGAATCAGTGTTGACACGCAAAGAATGAATACTCGTATGTTATGTGTTACAGTTTAAAGATAATTTTATTTGAACTTTCCAAAACGTGACTACGGATATAGGAAAGCATTCGAACCGCTAAGCTAATCAATTATACGCAAGTTACACCCGCACAGTTGCTTCTGCAAATAAAAGACAATTTTTTGTATTCATTCATAAAATCGGATAAATTCTCACGTTAACACTAATAACATCAATTTTAAATTGATGTTATTAATGTATTTGTAACAACAACAGTAAACAATAATAATTATAATAAAAATAAAGGGCGTTAGGAAGTGACGACCCCATCGCCCGTTGGTGGCGAGCTGTCGGTGAGTTGCGTCACCGAGGGTTCCGATGTGCTTCAGGGGTGCGCATGCCACCCGTCTCTGTCTTCCTTTAGCCGGCCGGACAGAGTAGAGTCGCAAGAGCGGATGCTCGAAGGATAAAGTGTAATTATGTCATAACGCCAACGGCGTCTCGACCGCTGTCGCAGACACACCCCTCTACACCCTTAGCCATTCACACCAATGTTGCTCTCTTTTCTATGTGCAGCAGTTATCGCTTACCATCAGGTGATCCGTTTACTCGTTTGCTGCCCCATCTTGTAAAAAAAAAACATTATTGGTCTGCTTTTCTTGGGGGCCTATTTAGTGAGTCACCACTTGCCACATTTAAATCACTCTTCCATAGCTCGGTTTTCATTACCACCAAAATACGTTTTGACCACTAATAAAAATAGTTTCTGTGCGTCTAACTGGTCTTTAGCTGCATATTTCATAGATGCAGATAGTGATTACACCCAGTTGATACATTCCACGCACACTTAAATAAAATTTCGTTTTAATGGCCTCTACGCGTTGGATCTGTATCCCGGCGCACGCCTTATAAAGTACCATCTTTTATAAAAACTCGTGATATAAGCTTTTTTTAAAGATTATATTAAACAATACGTACATTGCGATCGCACCCCCTTTCGCTACGCACCAACTGCTGAATGAAATGAAACTCAAAGGGAACAGAAGATCCAACTACTGTCTATAATTAATCCGGCATTTATAAGCTTGCCTTTGATGTTCATGCACACTCTTTTTGGCAGATTGCTTTTAGATAGGGTGGCAACAAGGGCTTGAGCCTCATGCAATATTGTAAGCAAACCCTCTAGTGATTTATTATTTCCGACCCTCAGCATTGATAAAATTTTTCCGAGAGAATTGCTGATTATACATCGTTTTTTTATTATTAAATATCGCACTATGGATATAGACAACGCATCTATTTAGTTACGCAAGAAATATTTCGATATAAACTTTATGTCTTGTGTACTAAGTTTGCAACTGTTGTTTATAACTATACTTCATAATTTTCAAGATGTCTTTCAACAAGAATAGCGATGAATATAATTGTGGATAGATAGGTGAATAAAAGAAGACTTAAGAAGCTATGGATGAATTGTACTAAATATATGAGATTTACGTAGTTGATGACAGTGTGACAAATAAGAGATATTCCAAAACAAAGGTATAGTAATCTGACTCTAACAAATTGGAGAACTGTATGTTGAACGATGAAGTTTCAGTACACTTGTGTTCAAATATAACGAAATTACATACCTGCATAGGAAAATAGTGGATGATCTGAGGAGTGGTTGTGGAATTTAGTCCACATACATAGCGTAAACTCCTTCAAGTCGGGCAAAGTCTTATCATACTGAATGTATTGGTAGAGCAGTTCCTGATTCATGGAAACCTTGTAAACGCTGCATGAATCGGAATTTGCAGCTGGTGCTAACGATGGAAGCTTACTACTAGGGTACGGAAGTGTTGGTCTCCTGTTGATTATCTTCAAACTGCTGCTGTAATGTCAAACAGAATAATAGCTTCGTTACTCATTATTATAACTCCGATTTAACAATAAGGATACGAATATTTAGGACAATGTCCATTTTTAATACTCATTATTTAACCTACTTAAACAAATGAATCATGAATTATTTGGTATATTCTTTATTTGGTTTCTATGATTACGAGAAAAATAACTATTCGAAATGGTTACCCATGCGGCAGCGCAGGGATACAAGAGCCTTATTGACTTTGTATTCTTTTCTCAACAATTCTGACACTCCTAGTTACCTTAATTCCCACTTTCAATACCTTTGTACATCCATAATAGGAACCTTCGCTCTAACTATAATGGCCTCCTTAAATGTCCTTCTCACCATTCCGATACTCTTCACTCTTCGTTTTTCGTACAATCCATTCTATTATGGAATGCCCTCCTCAAGAAGTAAGGAACTCCCCAAGCAGGCTTAGCTTTAAGAACAAAGTGCGCAAACTTTTCATTTAGGAATGCTTATATTTTTTGTTTAGAGTAAATAATAGGCAAATTTTGCATGAAATCTCGCTCCAAAGATTTTAGGCATACTATATATTAATAGTTTATTATAAATATAATATGTATGTATTAGGATATAATAATATTTATTTTCTTTTATTAACCTCGTTTGCGTATATTTCTTTCGGTACATCTATCGCATTGTTTTTCTGCACCACCTGAAGGTTGACTGGTAGAAAATGCCTCAGGCATTAAGTCCGCCTCTGTACACTTATTTGTACGTGAAGTTTAATAAATAAATAAATAAAATTCGCACAGTTAATGTCGCCAGTTTTAACGACTCTTCCCTTATAGCACACAATACATATCAATTCGTCAGCGCTTGTTATTCATCGATAATTCTTTGTATTGTTTGATTTTATCAACCACTTGTCGCGTGTTATTAATTATTAAAATATTAATTAAACTGTCTTTGTTAATATACATATAACGCGTTCACTTCAAGATTGCCGTTACCTCCCGTCTCACTTCCCCATACCGCACCTCAGGCGTCGCCCAACTAGTACAGATAGCAACCTCGCCTTGTACTACGTCCATTTCTATTTTCCCGTGCGTTTTCGACTTTGTTATTGTTTTATGGTGTTTGTTTTGTTGTAGTTTAATTATTATTTACGTTCCTTTGGTTGTCGTGTTATCGTGTTTGTTGTTGAATAAGCTGTTATTGTTTTTGTAAAATATTTGTTGTAGTTTATTTTAAGTTCCTTTTGTTGCTGAGTTTGTAATTGATTTTTATGGTTATTATAATAATAAACGTATTTTTTTTGTTAAAATCAATTTATTATTTATTTTCCTTAATTTGTGTTGCTACTAAAGAGGAAAGGTCCTACACAGTGGCGAACGTAATTTATTGTTTAAATTAATGACATTCTTAGAACAAGAAAACATATGCAAAACAGCTGATAACGTCATACAATATACAAGATATTATAGCTATAAAAATATTGCCAGATTAAAAAATAAAAACGGCATTAACACTTACGATAGCAGATTGCCGGATGATTCCGAAGGACTAGGTATCGGAAATAGAATTAAAGTTGTTGAAAAATGAGAAATAGTACCAGGAGTTATTAAAGTCGTTTGATAACGTTATTAAGCGAACTGCGGCAGCCACTGGAATATTAAGAAATATCAAGATAGAAGCAAAGAAAATCAGATCTAGCTCACCTGAACCAGGTACTTCAAGTGCACAAGATATCAAATTATCGACTCCGAAAAAAAAGAATATTCCTAAGAAAAGGTTAGAAATAGATGATTTCATGGTGGCTATTTGAAACATTATAAACCATTTTTAAAGCGTTAAAAAGGAAGTTCCTACATTGCGAAAAATATTGGCACAAGCAAAGAAGAATTTTAATTTTCCCTTTGGAAAATAATAACAAATAAACTTGGATACAAGTTTAGAATATGTAAAAATATTAGACAATTTTTAATACAAATACCGGGAATAGCTGCTTGGAGAACACGCTATTTGCGGAGACTACGTGATAACGATGAACTAGGTGTGAATAAAAAGCCTGTCATATATTTAGACGAAACATGGATACATAGCCATTACACTGTCTCAAAATGCTGGCGAAATGCAACTGATACCACTGTAAAAAAAAATTATCCCCGACAATGATGGATTGTTGGACTACCATGCTGGTAGTGACAATGGATTCATTAAAGGCGCCGAAAAAAAACTTCTTTACAAGTGCAAAAGCACTACAGGCGATTACCATGATGAATGGGTGCGAATAATTTTACAAAATATATACGGGAAAAACTTTTACCTAACCTTCCTGCCAATAGCATTCTTGTGCTAGATAATACACCATATCACAGCCGACAAATTGATAAACCTTATTTTTTAACTACTTACTACTCCGCGCGTGGCTTCTCCCGCATTACATCGGATTTACCTCATAGGAAATTATTCATACGATTTTCCCGTGTTAAAAATTACTCTATGTTACTTCTTGAGTATCATACTAACTCTACACACACTTTCATTAAAATCGCTTCAATGAAACATAAGAACAGTAGTTTCGGAACCAAATTCATTATAAACATACAAAAATACATATAAATATTTCCTCTTATAATATTAATATAGATTCTTATTACCTACTTACGAAATATTATATTGCATAAGGACCACAATCTTTTATTTTCTGATAGCCTATATTACTAGTACCCTTTCATTATTTTCTCAAATATCATTAAACAAAACGCGTCAGAATTTAATTTCGAAATGAGTGATTATTTTTTTTGCCAACGTAGGCAACGTTGGCACTTTGTATCGGTCGACGACGGCATTCTCGAAATGAACGCGTTATAATACATGTCGTTATCATATATAGATGCTCTAATGGCCTTAAACTGTCATGGGGACATACAAAAATGCAGTATGATATACAATCTAACAAGCAACACTAAGTCTAAATCACACGACACCCTACGAGCGCACATTAAATATAACGTGTACTCGTAGCCCGCGTTGAAGACGAATACGAGGTATAATGAAGAAAATAAAAATTAAGTCTAAGAAAAGACTTAAGTGATATATTTTTATATAATGTTTAATCATTTAATATAACGTCTTAATATTTTCAACACTTATCGTCATAGCCGTCCCCACAAACAACACGAGTCTTAATTATGGCGATTAGGCCTTAGTCAACCGCGCTGGCCCAGTACGGATTGATTGGCTACATGTATCTTTAATTTTTTTGATTTCTTTTCTTTTCCCAGATATATGGAGATTTTGTATTCTCAACTCGAATACAAATATTAAAATAATCTCTCGTCATGTCAATTGTAATTAGCTTTATTTTTCGCGTCGTAAGCTTTATATTTATGATATAGCAGGATATCTTTTTTACTACATGATACCTTTTTATTATGGACCTAGGTAATTGAGCGTGTCTTTTACATCATTGTCAACTGATATATAAGCACAATGATAAATGCGCCTTATAATTAGGCACAAAGGACTAAGGCGAGGGCTATGCTCAGAATTTATCTGCGTAGTCATAAACGATGAAATACACAAAAGAACCTACACAGCCCCAAGAATTGCATTGGATGGTTCAAATTGGTCGCAGTACTGACGTCCGTGGGGGCGGATAAATTGTATAAAACTGCTTTCAAACCTGGAATCCAAAATACGCTCCGCTGGTTTTGCAAAGGATGGGAACGATGCTTTTTCTGATACTATTGGTTGCCACTCGTCATTACAAACTCCTACTGCCGCTAGGGCACATATCAACAGCCAGCGCATAATCTGAAAAATAATAAATACAATTGTTATATATTTCTAAAAAATGAACATTGCAGTATGTTCTCAATATAGTGACCACATTTTACATAAGTAGCTCTAGTAAGAATATATATAAAAATATAAAAAGTTACTTTCTTCGAGATAAAATATGAAGCAAATCAGAAAGTAAAATTTAAGAAACCATTGACGGAGATATTAATAGGATTACTCTATATCCAAATATTAATTTGAACTGATGTTTCTGAATCATTGTTTTTATCTCATTTGTTTCTTAGACATTTGTCTGATGTTGGTATAAATCAAAACATTAAATATTGTTTTAAAATATGTCGCGAAAATAACACGTGTAAAGTTGCCTTATTGGCTTCAAGGTCAACTCAAATCAAGATAAGCTTTGAAACGGTAAATTATTGAGAGATACTTCAAACGTTGGAATACTTTATGACATTATGCACGTGAAGCATTGTTTACAATTACTATTGGAAGTGCAGTATCAAAGGAATCGTGCAGCAAAACCTTAATTGCAAACACGATAGATGTATTTCAGATTGCTTACTGTTAGCCAATGTTCCCACTTGTTTCTTTAGTAATGAAATTCGATTCGATTTACGTGAGCGAGATTTAATATTTAAGTAAAAACATATTTTTATTTCAATTTAACTTTTTGGTTTATGAGATAATGAGATCAAGCTTGTTCTAAATGTTTAACTAGAATATGTCTTTCATTATAAATAATTACGTAAATGCTAATATTATTTTGTAAATTTTACAACTTGTCCCGTCAAATGTTCAATTTATTTTGACTATGTAATTACCTGTCACACGATCAAGAATTTATTTCCTTTTTTATACAAATAAGTGTAATACATATATTGTATCCTGTAGTATCTATTAACCAATGCCAATAAATGATTTCAAGCCTTTGGTCATAAAATACGACGCAAAGCGACAGTAAATTAGCCAGTCAATAATGTACAAATATTATTATGTTTGCTGCTGTACATTGATATTTTCTGTTACAAATCAGCGCTTATAAGATTTAGTGAAGCGTGTCCGACACGTGTTTCATTCAATTAATATGATCATCTGTGCGTCGTTTATCAAGCCATCTGCCTTCATCTCTGTAGTCACCGACGCACCCTCTATGTTGTTGAATTAAAGGGCTTGTCAGGATTAAGCTCACGTCGGATGAAGTAAGTATCGTAACTAATTGAACAATATTTTTTTTTCTTTATAAGTTTTGTACTTACTAATTGCTAGTGAAAGTGATTTTCACTAGCGCACCGTAGCATCCTTTTACGCGCCATTAAGAAATTAACAACACTAACCACGTTCGTCAAATATTGCGTTCTCGACTGTCTGTGCGTACAAAGATGTTTTGTGTTTTCTTAGATTCCATATAATGTGACTGCAATTTGAATAGAGGCATAGATAGATTTAACTTTACGAGACTTTCACTTTACGAGATGAGTATATATTAGTGTTCCATTGATTGCTTAGTCTGTGGGTAACCATTAGTAACAATTTTGATTACTGTTATATGTTTATGAAAATGAACAAACACTGGCAACAAACAATACGTATAAAGCCATTATATTTTCACGTTTAATATTTGAAATAACAACTACTATTAACATGAAACGAAATAGAAATTTGTGTAATACTTAAAGCACGCGCTAACAAGTATATTGCAGATATCGTGTGTAAAGGAAAGTTAATGTTTTTTATATACTTCAATTATTACTTTTTATTATATATATTTTTTAAATTGGAGCATAAAAGCAGTTATTCAAACAAATAGAACGGATAATAATAGAAGGCCATATGCTATTCTATCTTATATTTATTTTACTTCACTAAGATGAATTCATATTTATGTGTATTGAAAACTAAATAAGAATAATAAGGATAAGTATAGATGTCGTATTCCTCTAAAATAATTGACATAAGCATCCCTAACCGTTATTAAATAAACATCTTCCTGTTACCAAATTTTGAATTGTATGCAAGTGGCTTTAGGACCTATTTACCGTACAATGCTTTTTTTAATCTATCGATACCATCAATGGTATTAAGTTTTTTTTTTTTTTTTTTTATTTATTTGTCAATTGATCTGAAACCGCTGCAACAACAATATTAGCAGTATCAACATCTAACACTTACGTTAGTGTTCTCGTGTTCCTGTATTCCCGCCGCACTATAACCTGGGTCTTTACAAGTTAAGAAGTAAGCTCGAATTAAATAGACAGGTTTCTCCTAACACCTCATCAGAGTTTCTTATAAGGTGAAAGGAAAGCAGGTGCCTACTGTTTAATACAATATATAACACATATATAACAACATAAACACATTTATAAATATTTAATTTACCTCACTTTTACTCAAACTATAATTGACCGTTAAAATACACATCATATTCAATTAACGTCAAAAAGAAAATCATTTTTTTTTTAATGTCAATTTTGACTTATTGCATCTGTGGATTGCGCGGGATATGGCTTAGTATTGACGCTATGCTCATACTTTATTATTTTGGATTTCGAGAAAATGTTGTACGAAATTATACTTATAAATACAACAATCCAAAAAAAAAATTCATGTAATATATATTATTCAAATTGTACACCAGGATATGTATAAATAAAATTAGATTTCAGTTTCATAACATTTCACAGTTTTGATTATAAGGAATGAGATACCTCATCAGCATTCCATTTTTTTTCTGATTTTTATGTCTATAATCATTATTCCTAACTTTCGTTGCGCTTATCCACACCATCGTTTAAGAAAGTGACACCTACGTTAAGTCTGATTACTTCTAGTTTTACAGTTTCATTGTTAATACTTCATGAGAAGGAATTCCTAATAATTTTGGATCTTCTTGTTTATCTTATACTGAGAAAAAATATTTTGTAAGATGTACACTCGTACTTAAATAATCGCGTAAAATGTTGTTATTCGTAATATTACATATTAAATATTTTTTTTACCTCTAAAATTTAATTTGTCTAATAAGTTTGAGTATGACTTATCGTTTGATGAACAAAAGTAACACTTGGAGCCAACGCTAGTTAACAGCTCTTAATTGTTCAGAGATAGTTGACGACTGTCCTCGGCTATCGATTTAATCTATAATATTTTTTAACAAGGACATAAATAATTGTATAGATATGAATATATAAGTTGTACTATATACATATATTTTATGTGATTTCATTAGTCAATAAATATTAAATAAATTATCGCATTAGTCAATATAATTAGGGATCACGAGACCGTGGGGTATAAATTGCCAGTTAAAAACGAAACACATAGATTTTTTGTCAATCATTTACCTACAGAATCATAGTATTGTCTTTCTTCAACCTACTTATTCCGTTTTGAACCATATTTCAGTGCTCACACAATCTGCTTTGAGGCTGAATGGTGACGCAATATTTAATAGCGTCATTAAATGGCGGATGTGATGTCGGTCATAACTGTCATGACGTAACTTGCATACTATTATATTGATCAGTATAACTGATTTTAGTTTATAAGTAACTCTGCGGAGAATTTGGAATAACTCTTTATAATGTGCGGTGGCTCTACCACGCGTTTGCTGTCCTTTTCGATAGGTATTTTACGTATAGTAAACTTAGTTTAATATAAAAGGACAGTGCAAGTGCGTTCCACTAGGAGCGCTATACAACGTTTTCGTACAAAAAATTCCGGTCTCGTTATCGTTTGCAAACGATTTTAACTCATGGTAACTGCTTCAACATAACGGTTATTCGTTAGTATTGAAGAAGAGGTGACATGCACTGTCCAAATTTCCTAAGTAAAATCGAGTTATAGGTATTCTTAATTAACATGAAAGGTATGCACGTACCAGTAGCTTGCGACTACAGAGTCTATAGTACTTTAATAAGAACGTGCAAGTACTTCAATAAATACTTTAGTGATGATTACCGCTTGAATCTATTCCACTGTAATTTACCCCAATTTAAAAAGCAGTTAGATGCAAGGATGTGTTCCAATTAACATAACTAAGCTTAAGATAATTTAATTAATCAGCTATTAACTGCCCCTTCAGTGTGTAAATTTGTAATTGGTATTTGAATATCTACTTTAATTATTTTGTGAATATTGCTGTAAGCATTCCTACTAAAAAAAAATAAACGAACAATGCGGGGAATAGCAATGATGCTACAATACACTGATTTAGAAGATATGCTCTTCATTTATTGTTTTCATTGCATTTTTTTCAAATTTCTTTTTCAAACTTCAACAAATAAGTGATTATTTAAAATTTTACACCCTTTCTTGAGATATAATTAACACGACTTTTTATATATATTGTATTGATGCCGTTGATACCAATTTTCTGTAATTCCATTGTTTGATACTTTTTGAATTTGTATAAGATCTGTAACTAACGAGGAATACTAATGTTGGCTAGAGTAGTTAATGTTATTTTTTTTTATTGATTGTTGTGGCTAACTTAAGCCTTAAGGTTTTATTAATATCATTATCATTGCAAACAATAAATGATCATTGGCCTGCCCCAATGATCAGCGCCATTCTGCGATATTCAGTAAAATTTCTACCGACAATGCAGTCTCCAGCATATGCCTGCCATTCGAAGACATTTCCGTCCTATGGGCTATTAATCCTTAGAGTAATGTACCCTAACCACTGCTATTAATACTCAATTCTTAGTGCTACGTCGATGAACTTGGTTTTAAGGGCGTTTAAAATCCAAAAGGAACCGAATTAGCTAAAGTGATATTGAAAATAGACATCTAAAAATTCGACACTTAATCAGGGATAACTTAATATCCAACTTGATTTCTTTATTTATATATTAGTATGCATATCTAGTGCATAATAGTATATATTACTAAGGAATTAGTAGCGCTCGTAAATTTGTCCATATACTTACTATTCTCGATTTAATATGACAGACATATGCGAGAAATACGAACTTGTTTCATTAGCCGCATAGCTGTACTACGAAACGTTTAGAAATTGACTCCGCTTTACATGCACATACTTATCTTTTAAGGTTTCACGAGTTCATTTGTAAATAAACAGATCGTACAGAAAAATCGGGATGAAAGAGACTAACCAAGCAGAGGAACGAAGCGAGATACGGCGTCTTCACTCACCCGCTATTTGATAGTGACTTAATAAAATTGCACCAATTACCCGAGATTAGTTAAACTACGGGTGCTATCTTGTGTATAATTACAAATGTAATCTTGAAAACAGTCTCAAGATCCCTTTATTTGTTATAACAACCCGAGCATAGTTGCTTTATGAAAAAATTCCATCAAATTAGTGCTTCTTTGAGTTTAAGCTTTATTAAAGTCATACTTAACTAAACATTTCCACTTTGTCGAGGATGTAATTAATACTTTAGTATTTAATATTTAAAATTCTTAGTGTTTTAGTCTGTATAATGCACGACTTTTTTTTTTCAAATTACCAATCTTTATCAAAAATTTCTTCTCTTTCTACCACACATACTAATGTTTAAACTATTCATTTACATATATTATTAACTTTTCATATTTAGAACAACCATTGATTTATTAACACGAATAATTTAAAGTAACTACAGAGTCTAAGGAGATTGAATACTGTGACTGGTATAGTCTTGCATGAAAATACAGGTTTACAGAGAAATTGTAGTTCCAATCGCCTAATAAAATAAATATTGTTAGTGTCTCGGTGTGTCGTTTAGTGTTAAAATTTAATAATGTATCTCACATTAAACAATAGGTTTTATTTATTAATGAAATACAACTGTGTATTAAATGTTTTCTTTTTGAATATACTGATAAATATGTTATTATCGAATATCATTAAAAAAACTGCCTAATACTAAATCGGCTAAAGTATTATTAAGATTGAAATTTTCTTTTACTATCGTAGCCTTTTTCTTAACTCCTGTTTCTTAATTTCATACAAATAACTGTTTAATTCAATATTATTATTATAGCGATACTATACAAATATTTCATCGCTTAGAATATTAATATCTGCTGAAACCGTACAACCAGTATCAAGTAGCATTTTCGTCACTTCCGTTATTTATGGAGCATAGAAAATGGGGCATTATAACGCTATATTATCAGTTCAAACAACCAGTTCGGCAGAACGATTCATAATGAACCATATTACGTGCACGCTGCGCCTCTTCCGAGTATACGACGAGATTCCTTTCACTTTCCAATTCACGTCAGGCTGATTAAGTGACAGTAATATCTGTTCAACTCACACTTGTGTTTATCGCTTTTCCTGGTGATACTAGTTCCAGCTGAGACTAGTGAGTTATTTTAGATAACTTTTAAAACCTTATTATGCCCGATTACTATATATTGATGAACTATCATATTCCATCTATATTTTATCTTGGAAAGCTAAATATTTTGCTGCATTTAGACAAGTCGCCTATAGCATGGCTCTGAAATTCCCACCAAATTTGTAACTCCCATCGAGAACTACGCTGTAGTGCATTGTCTTACAAGTCGCCTATAGTGTGGATAATTAGCACTGTAAGATCCGCAGGAAATCTTTAACCCCCCTCGAGAAGTGTGCTGTAGTGCATTATATTGACACGTCGCCTATATTATGGAGATTCGCAGCAAATCTGTAATTCTCAACGAGAACTAGGCTATACATCTTCATCATCACACGTTTCTTGCTTCATAAAATGTAATGCCACGATAACCAAAAATTTCACTGCCATATCTTGCTCTTTTAGACTGAAATAGCACTATTGTTTACCGGCGCAAATATGTAAAACAGAGGTTCACCACTGTGACGATACCTTGATATAGCGACTCCCTCCGGTAATTTTAGGCATTTATTTCTATTAGTTTTATTTTATACACTTGTGAGTTAAAAATCAGAGATAATACGACCTGCTCCCGTAGTATGCAACGAAACAAGATGTGATAAAACGTTTATCTTGTTATATAACTGTCATCTTGAAATGTATATTTTAAATTTCGACACTTCAAAGGAATAAATGGCTTTATTATTTCGCGTTGCAGTGGTCATGTTGCAGGGCGTGGATAAGGTATTCTTTTAAAATAACCTTTCGGTATTTTTGGGAATCAATTAAATTCTATATTAATATGACTTAATGTTACTTCATTGAGATTTCATAATTAGTTAATTAGTTTTCATTGTTAAAGATATGCCAATATGTCAGTTTTAATTAATATAGAAAATGTCTTACTTCCCAATGATAAGCAATGCTATCGTGTAAATTCATTCAAAATGATTTATGAATGAATATTTACCGCTGTGATTTCACTCGATGAGTTTTCATGAAAAACCTTTATATTTATATAAATAAAAAATGATTTTTTCCAAATATTGCCGACACGTACAGAGATTCAATCCATGGAACTTCAGTTATGTTGTAAAAGAACTTCTTACCTGTAAAAAATATATTATTGTTTCGGTTATCCAAAAGATGCGTACTGGACCAAAATAAATTGAAAAATATATTACACTGAATAATATTTTGATTATAATAATAGTTTGATTTACAATTTTTTTCTACAAAGCTTTCCGATATTTTAAAACTTGCCATTCAAAATAAATAGTTTTTGCATAAGTTTTCATTCCAAAACAGGTTTTAGAGCCTTTTGTGTATAGCCCTTATGGACACGAAGCTTGGCTCCACGGGAAGGATGAGGTCACCTACTGATTGACTCAGATACTCACCGGGCACGGCTGCTTCGGTGAGTATCTGTGTCGAATAGGACGTGAGGGATCGACACATTGCCACCACATTGCATCCGACCTCGACTCGGCCCAGCACACGCTGGCGGAGTGCCCCACGTGGGCCTCAGAGCGCCGAGTCTTGGTCGCAGAGATCGGGCGAGATCTGTCTCCGCCGGCATTGCTTGCGACAATGCTGGCGGACGAGGGAGGTTGGAGGGCTGTGGCCTCCTGTGAAGCAGTGATGCTCCAGAAGGAGGCGGCGCCGGGCTCGGTAGCACAGCTGCGGCGCCGCCGCGGGTCGCCGGCGGGCGCGATGAAATCGCGCCCGCGGATACGACGACCCAGGGGGACCACGCCCCATCCGTGGCCGGGGGGCGTCGTCGATGGTGGAGATCGGGGGAGCGGAGGCTGGGGGTTCCCGGAAGTAACTTCGCGTTCCCGGGGGCTCCCTACATGCCTGAGGAAGTTTTTAGTGGGAAGGCCTCCCCGTTCTGGGGAGAAGAGCCCCACATAACCGCCGGCTCGCAACAGCCGGGGTATGCAATTTGTAGCATTTTCCTCAGGGGAAAAAAGGCCTTTTTTTTTTTTTTTTTGTTCCCCTGAGGAAAATGCATTAAATTGCATACCCCGGCTGTGGCGAGCCGGGGTTATGTGGGGCTCTCCTCCCCAGAAGGGGGAGGCCTACCCACTAAAAACCTCAGGGATGGCCTTCCTCAGGCATGTAGGGAGCCCCCGGGAACACCAAGCCACCTCCGGGAACCCCCAGCCTCCGCTCCCCTCGTTCCCCCCTCCTAGAGGGGAGCCCTCCTCGGGGGAGGCTACTACCTCCCCCGGTCTCCTCCACCGACGACGCCCCCCGGCCACGGAAGGGGCGTGGTCCATCCCGGGTCGCCGTAGCAGTCGCGACTTCCTCGCGCCCGCCGGCGACCCGCGGCGGCGCCGCAGCTGTGCTACCGAGCCCGGCGCCGCCTTCTTCGAGCGGGATCGGCCATCTCCCGACCCCGCTCGGCGGCCTCCTTCTGGAGCATCACTGTTTCACAGAAGGAGGCCACAGCCCTCCAACCTCCCTCGTCCGCCAGCATTGCCGCAATCAATGCCGGCGGAGACAGATCTCGCCCGATCTCTGCGACCAAGACTCGGCGCTCGGAGGCCCACGCGGGGCACTCCGCCAGCGTGTGCTGGGCCGAGTCGAGGTCGGATGCGCAGTGGTGACAATGTGTCGATCCCTCCCGTATCTGGGGGTATTATAGTTTATCTCTAAAAAGTAATGAAATATAACAAAGTCGTTTCAAGTCTAAGGTTCCTTATTGCGATTTCGTTATTATTATATTTAATGTTGTGTGATTTGGCCGTTGAAGGGAATCACCACGTTTTCCAAGTGGCAATTTTCCATCGTCAATGGGTAGCGGTTCTGGCGACAGATTGGTGTAATGGTGTCATGGAGCACCTGGTTTTCCACCCTTGTGTACCCTTCAACGGCAAAGTCACACAACATTAACTATAATAATAACAAAATCACAATAAAGAACCTTAGACTTGGCACGACTTTGTTATATTTCATTTACTTTTTAGAGATAAACTAGCAGCTCCATCGAGACTTAGCTAGTTTTTTACAGAATGTTTTTGGTGGGATAAATTATTACAAGAGTTCCGTGACAAATTAATAACAAAATCATAGTTGCTGAAATGAGGGTAGAAACCATTCACCTGACAGTAGATAAAGTTTTATTGGGTTACTTGTTAAATTGCTGCCAATCATATCGTAAATCAGAATAAAAAATATAATACAATAACAACGTAAAAATATAACTAGCGCAAAAGTGCAATGAAATGGCTTCTTTATGTCAACTGCCTAGACTTTCCACGCAATTGAGTAGAAAGCAAAAAATCTAGGTGTCGATTAAATAATAGAGTCTGACTACTAGACTTTCTCATTAAGTTAACATTAAATCACAACTTAATAAACAAAATTTAATTATACCTCTTACGTGTTTTATTAAATCTACCACCATTAAGCCCACGGCTTCCCAAAAAGAAAGATCTATTTTTCTCCGATAGAAATGATCTTCCCCATGTCTTCAAATTTCATTAAAACTGGGCAAACTATTTCATTCCCATGTTCCCCTAGGAAAAATATATTTTCCTTTAGTAAAAATGTACTAACATAGTTCTTGAGGTCTCAAACTATTCCTATATCAACTTTCAACAAAATTGGTTTTATAATTTGTAAATCTATTAAAATAAAATCTCACATCCCCTTTTTCACGCCCTTTAGGGTAAAATTTTTACAAAGTTTCGATGTTTTGTTTATATCTCATCAAAAACTTATAAAGTAATTTAAACTTCTAGCTTTGGAAAAATTTGTACTTTCCATACTTTTCTAACTTTTAACCCCTATTTCAACCGCTTCCAGCCCTGGTTTCGCAGTTAAAAACTTCTGTTGTTTCTCATGTTGTTTTCACATTTCAATACCACATTTCATTTTAATAGGTTCGCTAGTTTTGGCGAGAAAGCGCAATAGATAAACATACTTATTTTCGCATCAGAATACTAATAAGTAATATTTTGCGTACAGAATAGTAAATTTATAAAATTAATACTACGATGCCTTAGTTAATAAGATGCTGCCGTAACAGTCCCGCAAACAGACGCAGTAACAATGATTATAATTTTGGTAAACAGAGCGTAAATATCATGATTTGCAAGAATTGCAACTTGAAAAATCTAGTATGGATTCGTTTGATACGGGCCATATGTTTAAATGTTAAACGTTAAAATGTTTACATACGTAATAACCGGCCGAGTGTTTTAGCCATTTGTTTATATATATATATATATATATTTGCTTATATGTTTGCTAAATTACATTATACGGATGACCTATTAATAAATAACATTAATTATTAAATAAAATATCAATATTGTAAATTATTTGGCCCATATTGTTCGTCTCTGGAAAAACCATTATGTAATGAGAGATGTGTTCAAGTTGATCTATAGGAAGTTAGATTTGACCATTTCATTTATTGATGTCAATTTAAGATGTCGGCGACTTAGCGGTCGATATATGAGAGTTGATCCAAAAGTAATGATAATTAATATTAAACAACATGATTATAGTAAATTTTTTATTTTACTTTTCTACGTAGTTTCCTAAAAAGATAATACATTAGTCCATTTATTTTCTAAACCTAAAATTCTCTTTGAAAAAAATATTTTTCTTGACTCTACAAAAAAGCCTTTACAGCGGCCATCACTTCTCTATCGTTTTCAAATTTCTTGCCTCTGAGGTCTTCCCAAGCCAGCCAAGAGAGCCAAGAAAAGAGATAAAAGTCGCTGGGAGCTAGGATATAGCATCCCTGTCACCTCAGCTACATACCTGACGGTCACTCTTCGATCTGCCAGTATGATATCTTGGACCATTTTCACGTTATCCTGAGTAAGATACGTGAATCATACGTGAGGTTCGTCTTTTGTTCTGCCACACTTAAACTCCTTAGTTCAAGCGAGCAACTGTGGAATACGGAGGAGCAGAGACCCCCAAAGTTTCTACAAAGTCGCTGTGTATTGTAGTGTGTCTTTGGTAGACATTTTTTTCAAGCAGAGGTACTTTATGACGACTCTCATTTCATTTTCTCCATTTTGATATTCTCTCTCCGACAGTGCATATTCAAATGAATGTAGCTCCCATTTTTTTTTCCACGTAGGATGGTAGTGTATCCTCATAAGGGGCGCGCCACCACAGTGGTCGTCTTAATAACCCCTTGGTGCTCGGACGAACACACACCGGATATCACCCGCGACCGGTCTACGGCGGGTGGTTATGTTGGACAATAACTCCCAGAAATTATTGTATATATATATATATATGATTTTTGTAGCCTAAACTAGTGGCTAGTATAGCGCAATAAATATTTATTTCGGATTTTTATGTGCATTGGAATTAACCGATTATCACTACTTTTGGATCACCCCTCGTACCAATGTATTTTCTGTACCCACTAACATAAATATATGTATATACAAAAATCTTTTTGTCCAATCCATAACCAATAAATAATAAAAATTTTCTCGCTGTATTATATATGTATGGCTACATTTGAAATACTAATAAAAATGTATACTTAAGTTTGATTTATGTAAGTATTGTTTTAATATTTCAACTGAATTTGAGTGCTTCCTTTGTTCAGAATCTTGAGTTAAAACTTTCTGTGAACACTTTATTGGTTTATGTTTTGCAAGTTTGTTTAGTTTTTATTTATAATTGTAACTAGTTGTGTCTCAAATAAGAAAATGATTAAAGTCTATTCGGTATCTTCGTGACTACTTATTCTTATTAAAAAAAATGTGTTAGAAAGGTCTTTTTTTTATTAAGGAACTCTATAGGATCTATAATATCACGGTTGTTTTGGCATCAGACAAAACTGAGATTCTTCTGTTAAAGCTTTACAAGGATAAATCTTAATAAAGTTATAACTTTTACAGACAGTAAGAATCTACTGCAGCATTTTATCCGGTCTGACTCCGGTGCTAGAGGCTACTAAAATTATAAAGTGTTTACGAATTCAAAAATAATAATATATGCCAGACTGATAAACAAAGCATACTGTAGTAATTGGTACTATACTAATATCAAAAAATCGTCATTCAAAAACCACACCAATTGACAATAATGAAACGAATGATCGACGAGTGATCGGACTGGTACAGTCTAATAAAAAAATTGGATGTCGGCTGTTTGAATAAAGGATCTGTTACAAAATAATGTGAAACACATTCCAATATTCTCAAATATGGCGTATGGCGTATTTCATAAATTCGGTTTCGATGTAAAGAATTATTCTATTTTAGAGATCCTGGTGACGATTTACGCCATTATATTTTTTATCAACCACCAATTTAATATTCAATATCAGAATCAATCTATGGTTTCATCTAATATGGCAGATATATATAGTTTTCAATTTTATTAATTTGATCACTTATTACAAATAAAAATATATTATGAGGTTATTGTATTAATATTATAGGTAAAGATCTATTTTGCTTATAAACCACAACATTCCAGTTTTGAACTACAATTCTATTTGTTAAACATGAGATACAGTTAAAGAATTTGTGCAAATCTCTTAACATATACAATAATATTAAATATAGTATATAACGTAAAAGTTCTTATTGCAGTTGTCTACTTATTTCAACTCAGGACCATATCAGGACACTATTGTTAATATAGGGTTATTGCATAATTGTGTTATTACAAGGTTGGCACAATGGATTTATTAAAGGATAAAAACCCTAAATTAATGAGTGACCGAGGATCGTCATGTGTTCGGGTGTACCCTTGATCCTTTTATTTTCTTTGAATATAGGAATTTGTTTGTCTTAAATAGTACGAGTATATTCGTATGCAATGTGTTAAAGTAACAATCTAAGACGCCCTTTTGGCGGGTGTGATCGTCATAGTTTATCTGTCAAAATTATAACATTTCGAAAAATAATCTATGGTAATAATACCTGTCAAAACGGACTTATTAGATTGTGACGACTTTAAGTATATTGTCGTCGACGCTATATTTTATATTACTATAAGTTAATCATAGTAATAGCTGTTCCATGTTTTGTTTTATTTCGAAGCTTATCGATTCACGTGTCACAATTCTCGTGTCTTTTAAGTAATACATTATTCATAGATATATGAAAGTTATTACATCAACATCATCACATATGGATTACAACGGATATATTTGAAATAATGGAAGTTTCATTAACTTCCATAAAACTTAAAGTGGTAATTAATTTATAATTTTTTACGTAAATATTTGCGACATTATGGGCTAGTCAGTAAATTAATTCCTATTATCACCAAGCTTTTACAGACATTCCTTAAAATTGGAATTCGGTATTATTGTACATTGAATTAAAATATCTTGAATCGATTGGTATGAGCATGTTATATAACTGTGCATATATTTGCTGAATGGAATTGGAGTTTTCATTTCACAGTTAAACCTTTGAAAGATTCCTAAGCGTTTGTTTGTATTTGTCGGCTGCCAATAGCTTACATAAAGCTTTTAATATCTTTATAGCTGTAGCTGTAAAGGGAAATCGTGGAAAGGAAAATGAATTGCACGCTATTTACAAATAGCTCATTTCGCTTACTTATTTTTTTATCTTTGAGCAGATTCACAAAGCTGCTTCATTAACAGTTATTATACATATACATCTCAATAGAAAATGTAATCTATATATATAAAAATGAAACCCGTTTCGCGTTGTCACGGCATCACGTGTGAACGGCTGAACCGATTTCGATAATTCTTTTTTTTAAATGTTTGTGGAAGTCCAAAGATGGTTCTTACGGAAAAAAATATTAAGAAAATCTCTCTGAAATATTGAAAAGTATACATTTAATTTTGCATATTTTAAAAAACGCGCGTTACGAATGTCAATTTTTTTTTTATACGAATGTCAACGTCATTCACAGCCATAGACTATATTAAAAGAGCATTAGGTCAACTATACAAAATAAAGTAGTGCATCAAAGCTACGCTAAGGCGGTACGAAGTTCGCCGGGTCAGCTAGTTCTATATATAAAAATGAATCGCAAAATGTGTTGGTAAGCGCATAACTCAACAATGCCTTTACCGATTTGGCTAATTTTGGTCTTGAATTATTCGTGGAAGTCCAGAGAAGGTTTGTACGTAGAGAAAATTAAAATAGTAAGTATAAAATCAACATCTTTCTATACTCCCATATACAAACAATTTGTATTAATACTTAAAAGCCAGTTTAAACCTTTGGCAAAACAATCGAAGACAAATAAGTGACGTTAGTTCTGTCAAACAAATTTAATGTCATCATATGTCATTTCAAGTAGCAACAAAAAACTGCCACTTTACAAATCTTTTTGACAGGACGAAGTCTGTCGGGTCCGCTAGTTCTTAATAATTATAAACAACCAACAAAATCAGTGTGTATATGTTATCTCTTGAGCAAACTTATTTACTTATTGTAAGTAGAGTGACTGTTGACTTTCCTTTGCAATGGCGACTGCTTTATAATATCAGCGTGCTTTGACATAATTTGCGCAGCGTAATTAAGTTCCCTTAAAAGCTTTCTGTTTCAATATTGATCACTTGTTAGTGAAGTTAATATCCGCTGTTAATGTGCGCTCGTTATAGTGAGCGGGTATATATCAGCGTTATAATGTCAGCGATGATATTGAGTGAAATAGTTTTATTATTTGGAAAAATATGAGGATTTAGTTTACGAATATAAATAATATTGGCCAGCCCAGTGTCGGTTTCTAAGTTACAACTACGCAGATTTATTATGCTGTTTCATATTGTTTCGAAAACTAGTTTTTTAAATATTTAAGTCCACAGGCTTACACTTTCACCCTTCATGAAGTTTTTTTTTTATTTTTACTAAATTTGTAAGAGTCCTCGGTATATTATTAAAATACATTATCTCTCGTAGACTTTGCATTATTCGTCTATCACGAATCGTTGAGTGTA
Source organism: Scirpophaga incertulas (assembly GCA_036419045.1). NCBI lineage: Eukaryota > Metazoa > Arthropoda > Insecta > Lepidoptera > Crambidae > Scirpophaga > Scirpophaga incertulas. The sequence goes on along the minus strand of CM071626.1, from coordinate 9,268,934 downwards.
ACATAAACGCGTATAAGAATCAAATTATTTCAATAGAAAATAATTAAAGTTGTAAATTAAAAATCTCTAGTATTATTCACTTTATCTATTACGAATGAAAGTGTATGGCTTAACTTAAAATTTTCCGAATGACTTGGTTATAACTTTCATAAATGCGTTATTTTCAAAAACAAACGACGACCTTTGTATGTCCTGTAAAATATAGATTTACTCGTATATGAGAAGCATATGTCTAAGCTTCATATTATATATCCACAAATACACAGGTACTACAAATATATTCATACTAATACTGAGAAAATCTGTTTGCATTTCAGTTATCAATGGTAATATCTCTCTCTCTTATGATGCTTTGACGGCTTATGACAGTGTCCTGCAGAGTATACATAAACCGAATCCGAATCATTAGTTGAAATTGATAACAAAGCACGACGAACTAATAGAAGATTATTGTCATTAACATGGCTGCCTGCTGATACCCGCGTATTCAATCCTATTATAAAGTGTCGCTATAAACACAATATAGATACCCGTGCTGGTTAACAAGGCTTATATAGATATTTATTTATTTATTTATAGAGATTCACCAACGTTTGTTTACATTGTTAATTGTATAAATTTAAACTATGTCAATTGTAAAAAAAAATGTAACAAACACAAACTACAGAATACTAAGCATATCAACTACATATTGTGAATAAACAATACTAACAAACTAATAATCTAAAGATCCTAATCTAAAAACCAAAAACAACTTATTCTAGCAACAGTGCAAAGACCGTGCTACGGAGCCTGTTGGGTGAATCGGCAAAGATATCGATCACATCACTAAACTCATTCACCAGTTTGCACATTCTGGCTATTGGGGAGTTAGAACCAAAAATCGTTCTGCGTAGTGGACTTACAAGTGGGGTTATTTTGCTGCGAGGATATCGGTAAGGTACACGTAAATTGAACCTGCGCAATAAAGGATAATAAGACCTAAAGATAATAACCTGCGGAATAAAGGATATATACTCTTACTGTGAAGATTCACAGTAAGAGTAACATTTCGAGTAATAAGATGTAGGAAATTAGCATCGTACTTTTTATTGTCCGCTCCACTTTATTCTGTATGCTGATGGTATTCATATAATGAGATTATAAGCAATGGGAAGAAATTATTTGGTTTTTGCCACATACTCGTACGTTTTAAAGCAACTCCACGTCATTAGGGGGAATATACTCGTACTCGTATGGAACCACTTGTACTATGGGCAACTGTAACCACTTACCGTTAGGTAGGCAGTCTGTTTGAATTTATATCTAATAATAATTCCGCATATGCAAATATTGTTCACTGTATTTAATGTAAAATGACTTTGTTTCTTCAGTAGATTATTCAATTATTTTTGCAGGAAAATAGTTTTTGCTGCAGTAAAATTTCATTTGATAGCAGTTTCCTTAAAGTAAACAGAAAATAAAAGCTCAAGTTCTCTTAATACTTAGCTAATTACTGATATATGTATGTGTGTTTAACTTATTTATTTAAACGGTTTTTCATTATTGATTTAGAATGGATATCCCATTAGTTACTGGCGTTTCACTTATTGTCGTTTTCATAGCCGTATTAGCAATAGATTTCAAATTTCAGCCGATCAATCCAAGCTTGCCTCGTGTGGTGATGCGGTAAAACCCTTTTTGAACTATTCAACCAAATAATCGTATAATATTTTCATTTATGAAGTAGATATTCCACTTTATTTGGCTTTCGTTTATTAATCCAACCTGTACTGATGCCCTTAGTTACGGTCCGCATGGCTGCGCTAATAAAAAACGCGTGGTCATCATTTTAAAATTTATGGCAAATACAATGCCATAATTTAATTAGGTGTTTGTTTCTCTGCATCGGTGATCTGGTATGCTATCAAAATCAGTTCAGTTATTTAATTTTTGTGCAAACGGACATAATTTAATTAAGAGTTGTTAAATAATTCACTTAAACTGTTTAGTTAGATTGTCATGAAATATTACATCTTCTTATAAACTGCATAACAACACAAATACCTACTAGTAAAAGAAAAAAGGAATTTAATTAATAGAATCGGTAAGTATTTTAGTAAATAACATATTTCGTTTGCAATCCGTACATTATAATACAATACAAAATATCCTGATATTGTTATAAAGTATTCTAGAAGAGAATCGACTTTATTCAAATCTCAATAAATGTGATGAGACGGATAATTAATCAATCGATTCAAGTACGACTCACAAGTACAAATAAAGAAAAGAACGCGGGAAATAAAATGAAAAAGAGATGTAGGGGGGGAACGACGTAAAGAGGGTGAACGAGGATTTTGGGTGTAATGTTGAAAAGATATATGTATATGACATTAATGAATATAAGATTAAAAACAAATCGAATGCAGTGACGATCAGGATTTTTGCGCATTTTAGTAGAAATATCACACAACGCCATAAGGGGAAATTTGTAACTGTTACGAAACAAGTGTAAGTTGAAGCTGAAACTGTTAAAGCTTCATAAAGCATTATAAACTTTTTATCAACTTGTCCTTGTATATTGATTAATCAATATACAATATGTCCTGAAGATTAATACAGCAAATTTACAAATAAATCAATGTACAATTTACTTTCAATAATTATTTAGTATAATCAAAATTTATGATATTAAATATATCAAAAATGTATCTGCAATAAAATATAAAATTGTTATTCATACACATTCAATTCTATTTATTATTAATTAACTCAATCATCAACTTATTTGTAAATTGATCCGAAAATAATTTTAAAAAATATTTCCTTGAATTTATATAATTTTATTTTTTCTTCAAACCTCATTCCTTAGTATTCCCGAAAGTATTCTCAAATTTCCTTAAAAAAAATTGTCACAAAAATTTCAGAAAACACCAAACAGTTACACATCAAAAAATATTCCATATTTGTATTATAGGATAATAGTATTAATCACAGTAAATACAAATATTCATTAAATATTGTAATTTAAATATTAGTTAACAAATTGTACGTTATAAGTATTTTTAATAATATTCGCGGAGCTGAATACGATCGCGATGCAAGAATTTTAAATATACATGTATTGAGATACTTACAGTTGCGGTTGGATAAGCGCGCGCGCAGAAGCACTAACCGCACAGACTGTCTCGGCGCTCGGCCCTCCGCAGCTCCCCACTTGGGACAACAGCCCTACCATTCCTAGCTAACTCGTCCACTACATATTTCACACGTACATACATAACATATTTCGTTTGTTTCGAAATGTATTGCCATAGAAATCACTAAACTATATAGACATCTAGACTTTTACTTGTCTCTTATATTGAGGAGTTGAAATTTTTACCGTACAATAAAAACTTTACTGAGTTTTTGCATTGTGATTTGCGTATTACAAAATAGCGGTCACTTAACTCGACTTTCACTGATGAATAACTAATAAGCAAACGCTAAATCTGGGGCATATTACAACTTATTCATAAGAAAAGAACACAAATATATTCGAACATTACAATTAGCTACGTGCATGCTTTCTGTATATAATTAATATTATATACGCCGTTCGTGTTGCGTATTATCATGAGTGACTAAATAAATAAAAAATCTTTTGTAGTAACGTAACATTTAACACGAATGCAAAAAAAAAACTAAAACACTGTTATTTTAATATATTTTTAATCCGAATACTAGTAGAAATATTCATTTTTTATTCACTTTTCACATAAAAATGCTATTTTTGTTTTTTTTTTAATTTTGTACTCTATTGACTAAAAGTTTGTCAAAACTAACTTAAACTCATAACATTAATGAGTGTAAGTTTAATATAAAAACTTTAAGAATATACAAAGCTTATTGGAAGTGATGTCATTTGGTTGTAATAAAGTCCTCTAAAACAGGTGCGTTAACAATAGAAACAAGTACTTTTTACTTGCGAATTTTTTTCACCCACAATCGTATGGATGGCTGTAGGAACTCCAAATTATCTTCCTAATAGACCATTAGTTTAGACATTAACTATTATTATTAAGCGGATTAAGATCGAGATTAGATGACAGCCAATCTTCGACTCTAATGAAGTCCGGAACGTTCATTTCCAATTAAGCTTTGGTGGTCGAGCATTATTACCCGGTCTTGCTGAAACCGGATGCTAGTCTTGCTGAAAATACTATTCCTGGTTATGGGACAAGATGTGGTTAAGAGGATTAGAGGATTTATAGAAATAAGAATCAAGAGCAATCCTTTAATTAAGAAAAGAAGCTTGGTAGCCTCTTTCTAGCCAAGGGAGGTACCTTAATCGTTGCAGCTACAAGAAATTGGTCATAGGAGACTATCCATAATTAAAAAAAAAATTATGCCCGTACACAGATTTTCAAAAAAATGTACGGTTAGCAAGAAATTTTGCATTTTTCACAAAAACTTTTTTTGATGCTAATCAATCCTGTTTAGTGTGCTGATCAAAAAGTTCAATGGGACCTTTTGGGGGGGATGGGGAATTTTTTGTTTTAATTGCAACATTATTTATCGCTAGACTAAGTAATCAATACATAGTATAAAACAAAGTCGCTTTCGCTGTATGTCCGTATGTATGCTTAGATCTTTAAAACTACGCAACGGATTTTGACGCGGTTTTTTTTAATAGATAGAGTGATTCTTAAGGAAGGTTTGTATGTATAATAAATGCATAATATAGTAGAGAAACACTGATAAATTTAAAGGTTTCTAATGTGATGTCGTAAATAAGCACGTTTTTTGCGCTTAATTGCAAACGCTGGCTGAACCCTACGAGATAATGTACTACAGTATTGTACAACTTACAAAAATCCACAAAAAAGTCCGCGATGGTATATGTCTATCTCTTAGGGATAACCCACCATAACCATTTTTTCACTGCACCCGTGCGAAGCCGGGGCGGGTCGCTAGTTTATAATAAATACAAGCGGGTCCGACTAATCTAACCGCGTAGAAACGTCTTACATCAGTAAATGTATAGATACATTTTGTGAATATAGATACATCATTATTAAAACCACTTCAACATAAATAATTTATCGACATTGATCCATCTGTTTAGAAAGAAGTTTAGTCATAGATATTACATGCCAACAAATTAAGCAGCACTTATCGAATTATTTTGCTTTCAAAATTGTTTGAGAATTCATCTTTCTCCTTATTTTCATAATGTCCACATGACTTTGTAATACTAGTATCTGTTATTGATTGAGTTAGTTTATTCAAAACAAAAGTGACATAAACATAAAACAAAATATATGCTATTACCGTTTAGTTTCATCGTGAATTAATTATCGTTTTAGGTAAGTATTTCACATTATAATGAAAATTAGTATAACTTTAGTTCATGACGTTTTCACTAGGAGCATTAAATAATAAAAATATTGTCGATAGCGACTGCTAACTCATGGTAGCTATAACATTTTTGTACTTAATTAAATAATCAATAATCAATCAAACATTAATCTTCGATTAAAGATTCAAACAAAGGCAATAAATATGCGAATCACACAAACATTCACAGTCTACCGAACAGAAAGTAACAGTCGCTCTTCGTCCGTCTATTAAATATATTATAAATTTACGAGATTGGAGTCTTTATCTTTCATTTTCACTAACCTATTTTTAGGCAATAAATACTGTAATCTAACATTTATTTGGTAATTATTACTTTTCTTGATTTCTTCTATAGCTAACGTGAGTTAGCCCTAGTAGTAGAAAAGTCCCCTATATAAAGTTCCCTTATACTAAATATTTTATCTCCTCTGAGTCGCAAATAAATGTAAGCAAGGGGTAAATTTTATACAAACGTATTCATATTACAATTTTACCAATTTAGAAGTAGGTGCGTTTCCTTAATTCTATATACTTCAATTAATCGATTCATAATAAGTCCCGAGACTTACTTTGGGTTGACGCATATATTAAGAACTCATTCTCTCTTATTACAAAAAATTCTAAAACTCGGATTTAAACCAGGTCTATGTAGTTCGGGTCTGAACCAAGATCTCTGGTTTAGACCCGACTTTATTACAAAACCAAATTCAAGTACGATCTTCCAAAACCCGAGTCTACAGAAAATCATTCATTCATTCGTTCGTTTTTAACGGCTTTCCCACCCTAGTTTTAGCCAATTTTATTAGTAAACCAATGATCGTTCCATTTCACGCAGCTTCGTTTGTAACCGACATCTTAACTATAGTGAAAATAAAACTACAAAGTTGATAAAAACATTTACTTTATAACATAAATTTAATTTTAAAGTATTAAGAAGAAATGTAAGTATGAAAGAAAATATTCGTACTTACATTTCTTCTTATATACATATACTACAAAATATAATAATACATTTCACGTTGTAAAAATTGCTTGTTGGAACATAAATTAAGTACCTATTCAACATTTGCCGCCCTTTTGACACCAAAGCATTTAACTAAACAAAATTATTTCGTTTTCTTTACATTTTACAACGATATCTTTAATAAACTTATATAAAATGGAAATTAATAAGAGATCCTATAATTGGTGCCAATATAACTGGTGCCAAAATAAAGAACTTTTGAAAACTTATCACTACCTACTTTAATTACTTTGCTTTAGGATATTTTACGACATTTGGTGTCAGATTCAGCCACGATATTAGAAAATAAAAATAACTCGATCAATATAAATATAAAGAAGGTGAAAGAATGGAGAAGTGTTACAGACAAGTATTGAATTTACTAAACATTTATATACCTAAGAAGTACAAGTTTTAGAAGTTTTTATAATCTGAAAAAGATGATCCCTAAACACTGTTTATGTTCTATCGTCTAAATCCATATCATCGAGTAAATCAATATTCACTATCAAGACGTAAATTCCGTGAAATATCGAGAAAATAAACTAATAGCAAGAACAATAAAAACCGAACAACCGCAAACACAAATCACAGACTATATAGTTAGAGATACGTATGCACAAACTACAAATTGTCAGCTGTCAAAAAATCATAGTTCAAAAATCATAATTTCGTTTTGAAACCAGACTTAAACTAAGGGGTAGCCTAGTTTATCTTTAAACCAGAGATAAACCCGGTTCTTTGGGTAAACCGTGTCTTGTAATATCAATTTCATTAAAATCTGAGTTAAACCCGAGTTTTCGTTTAGACCAGGCCTAAACCAGGTCATGGAATAACACGGATTAAGTTTCCAAAGTACTGGCTATAAAATAATATGTTTTTTCTTAAATTAAACCTTACCTTTATAAGATGCTACTTTCGTAATTCCGAAAAGAAAAGAAAAAAATTAGATTCGTGTGCTAATTATAAAATAATATCAGGAATCTGCTCCGTATAAAACAAACCTTTGTCGATTGTATACAGATGTTAAGCGCGGGTGTATAAACACACACGATACTGAATGGTTTGAGCGTCCAAATGAAATAGTGACTCAGCAAAACATTAGTCTGGGCCTGCAAATCGTAAAATACATCAGAAGATTAATATACGCGATGAACTATACTTAGTTCAAATAGTGAACAATACAACTGGTAACGTTTTCACTATTTTTCATATTTAATCAAAATGGATGCTATCATATACGTATCTACATTTTTATCATTTTTTTATGTCGGTATGAGGCAATGGACAATACATGGCTTCAAGTTTCAATCCTGATTCCGAATGGCAGGCCGTGAAAGCCGTCCAAAGTAATCGAAGACAAAAAGCCCAGTAAAGTTATGACATATTTTTTTTGGAATTGGTTTGGAATACTTTTTTTCATAGATTTAATTAAATATAAAATATTTTTATTTTATTTTCGTTTAAACATCAAAATTTGTTTGAAAATAATATTTAACACCGTTGGAACAACAACTACTCGCCCAACGTTAATGATTATGCTAAATCCGTAAATCAACATTCATATCCTTATTGTTTTATTGATTTATGTACTTGTTATTGAGATGTACTTAAATGGTATCTCGGTAACGTACGCCTACTTATTTTAATAGTATTGATAGCCATTAATCAATGGGATATGTTTGATATTCCGCCTACAAGCATGATATTGTGGGTACTAATTAATGTCTTTGGATTTTTGTGATCTTATATTATATGATATTAATTAATTTAATTAACATTAAATTACATCTCTGTTTGGTTTAATGTTAATGAATTGAAACATGATCGTAACATAATCAAAGCCCCTGCAGCAGAGATCGATTGATGAGTACTATTGTTGATATTTGTTTGAAGCTCGCTTTAACTCTGCACAAACGTCATTGAATAAACATCATAAACAGTAATAACGGATATGCTAAAAGTCATTCAGAAGCGAGTTTCGCCAGCCACTGATTAGTATTATTTTAACTTTAAACTTCGTGAGCCATTCCGAAATGTTTGAGATACTAAGATTCCGAGTTATATAAATGAAATATATTTATTTTATCTTTTGAAATGCCTTCTGTAGAACCAGCTTCTATAGAAAATTACACGAGTCTCAACCAGTTCTCAAAAACTTTCATTCCACCACAGATATCTCTTCTCTAAAATCTCTTGGTATTTAATTAGTTTATATTGACTTACATTTTTCACAGCTATCTTCTTTACCGATTTCCGATGAAATACATGTTATAAATTTACTAGCTGATTTCCTGAAATGTTATGCCTGTGTATTATAAATTTAATAGCTGATAAACTTATTAGGTTTAAACTTTTATAAACTTATTGTTACTTAATACAGTGGCGTGCAGTCCATATAGACAAAAAGACACTGCCTATCCTAAGTAAATTATTTATCTTAATATTTTATTTTGACATTTATTTATCTACGAGTAATTTATCTACGAGTAAATATGCAATGCAAATAAAGCAATGCAATATGATGTTCCTTGCGCTGCACCAGCGCTACTAGCGGCATAGACACTAAAACTGTATGCCCGGATTTATACAAATGCATTAAGATGGACTCATAATCATGCCAATATATCTTATAATGCGTTCCTATGAATATTGGTCACAAATGGCAAAATTGACGCACACAAACGCTACAAGAAGACATTGACTAATTTCGAACGTTGCCAAACGAACACGGCCGGCTTAGAAATATCAAGTTGCTTATGGATTGGCGCTTCGTATTTTGGCCGTATTATTTTACTGTTTGTATGAATTCAGACGTCGCCATTGTTATTGTTTGTTTTGATTCGTTTTGTGTTAGCAGTGTTTGTTTTTTAACTGTGATAATAGTTAGAAAAATGGATTTTTTTTTATTGTGAAAGTTGTTCAGGTGGTGTGTGTACAGTAAATAAAAAGTGATCGTTTTTAACTATCTTTCAGTGATAAAAAACAAGTGATCGCGAAATGCCGGTGTACACCTAATTTGCAATTATTACAAATTAAAGGTAAAGTTACCCGTAAATTCAATACTTATAAAAAAATATAATTCATATAATTAGCTCACGGTTTGCACACACAGTAATCGATTGTTCTGTTTCCCTTGTTTATTATTTTGTAATAATAAATCGGTCTGGAATGACGCCGGTTACATAGATATTTGTAACTTTGGAACCGCGGCAAAAAAAACACGAGCAATCGGAAAAGCATTTAGAAGCTTCATTTAAATATCACACCTTTGGAAAAAATCGTATTGAGACACGTTTAAATTCTCAGATTCAAATCGATATTGATAGACATAACGCAAAAGTCGATCGAAACCGAAACATTTTTCAGCGACTTATTGACATTGTTTGCTTTTTGGGGACACAAGAGCTCGCTTTTCGTGGACATGACGAATCTGCTTCGTCTTCGAATATAGGTAATTATTTAGAAATGGTCAATTTGCTCGCGAAATACGACGGGGTTTTGGAAAATCATTTACAGAATAGTACTAGCTCATTTACGGGTTTATCACATCGAATTCAAAATGGCCTTATCTCTAGTGCTGCGTCCTGCGTAATGTCCTGAATGGGTGGTAGGAAAAAAAAATGGACGATTCAAAAGCAAAGCAAAGAGCTTTCTATAAAGTCATATTTGAATAAAGTTAATTTTGGTTATGAATGATCGACACAATTAAACAACAAATCGCTACTACTAATTTTGTCGCTGTGATGGTCGATGAAACACCAGCTCACGTCTGGTAAAGAGCAACTAGTAGTAGTTTTAAGGTATTTTAATGAGTCAGAAGTGTACGATCGTTTAATAAAAGATATTGACGTAAGTTCCAATCGTACCGCGCAAACTTTAAGTACTATTATACTGCACATTTTATCTGAATTTAATTGTTTGTGGAAATTAATAGCTCAGACACACAATGGTGCTGCGGTGTTATCGTCTGAACTAAACGGCGTTCAGTCATTAGTTCGCCAGCAATGTCCTCTTGCTGCATACGTCGGGTGTTCCGCCCATGTCCTTAATTTAGTACTTTCCAAATCGTGCAAACGTATTCCTGAATCTAAACGTTTTTTCAATCTAATAAAAACATTTGCCAATTTCTTTAATAATAGTACCAAAAGGCAAAACCATTACAATAAAATGGCTGATGTAAAAAAAATACCTCGCGTTGCTGTCACTCGTTGGACTTCTAATTCGCGTACTGTAAATGTAATTTTCAATTCTTTTAGTAGTTTAATTGATTTGTTTGAGGATATCCTAGAAAACGAAAGCTCGTGGGATGGCGAGACTTTAAGTCAAGCTTCATATTTTTTATGTAATTTAAAAGGGTTTGAATTTCAATTTTTACTTCATGTATTTAACGAAATATTAGCGGAGACTGATATCCTATATGAAATTATGCAAAAGAGACGTCGGATGTAATTTATTGCGTGAAAAAAATAAAAGATATTGAATGTTTTTGAATACATTCAAATCTAGGTTTGAAATCATTTTTGACGCGTAAAAAGTATAACAGGACCACCAAAACGGAAGCGTAATGTTGTAGACGCAAAATAAAATTTTAAACGGATTTTTATTGAAATTATAGACAATAGGTATATCAAGTGAATGTCGGGAACGTTATAAAAATTTAAAACAGTTAAGATTTTTTGAATTACTATCGTGCGAGAATTTCGATATATATAATGACAATTTTCCTGTTGAATTAGTAACACAATTTGTAGATGTGTATAAATTATTTAACTTTACCTTGGAACGCCTTATAAATAAGCTCAAGTGTGTTTATAAAGCCACCGAATTAACAGACCTAAGTATTTACAAAATTATAGAACATTTTTACGAAAATAACTTAAACATTAACAATTAACAGTCTTTCCCGAAGTACTGCGCTTGGCAAAAATAATTATTACGGTTCCCGCGAGCAGTGCTTTAACCGAAAGGTCTTTTCGTCGCTAATACGTATTAACACTTATTTAAAAACTACCAACCTACCAGGTACCAAACTACCAGGAACGAATTACAAATAAAACGAGTGCCTAACTTTTACGATAGCGTACTACAAAAATGTTTATTGAAAGATAGACGCGTAGATTTAATTTACAAGTAAATCCAAAAAAAATAACGTACACGCACAAAACATAACCAATTTTTTAGCTGTTACATACTTAGTATTAATTTTGCAAATACAGAACATCAGACAAACGCACCAGCCACAGAAAGGCCACTTCGAATATGCGCAAATTGATATGTTTATAAAGTAAGTCAATTTATGTATATTTAAGGTGGCACTGGCTCATCACCATCAGCATCACATCCTTATGTCATACAGCAACGACGACGAACCTCAACGAATATGCTGTGAATATTTTTGGACAGTGCCATTTTTTGGCTACCCTGTCTAAAAACTGTGCACGCCACTGACCTAATAAGTTCCGAAACACACCAATGTTCTGAAAGCCCGACCAAATAAATCGTTGGGAAAGGCTGGGCATCACAATGTGACCTTACCGCATGCGCCCAAAGAGATAAAGAGAGCACGGGGAGGTTTTGGTGAGTAGAAAGAACCCCACACACGCCTGCCGCTTAGCCAACGAACGGGTGGGTTGCGATTTTATGCATTTCCCCTCGACAAAAAATAACGAAAAAATGGTGACCCAGCTGATGCACCTGAAATTATTCATTATTAATAATTTCATTCATTATTTGAAAAAGTGTTTTGACGTAAAGGGAGAATTTTTTGAGCATAAGTAAGTCATTTTTGACCCTAGTAATAGTATTTTTTAATTCTAATCTAATCGCTAAGGTTTACGTTACAGTATTATTCTTAGGTCGTTTAAACGTGATTCCAAAAATAAAGTACGGAACGACGGACGAACTAAGTTTCTTGATAATAGATAAGCTCCTTAACTGACAATCCTAAAATAACGCATGGAGCAGCAAATAGCTCGTTCTGGATTTTAGTATAATCTCTAGTATCGCATTTAGTGCAGTATACGAGATGTTAAAAGGAATTTAATTTTTATATGCCTATTTTTTAATCTTAATTTGCTTGTCTTTATGTTTGAATGCGAGTACCACTGAGAAGGCTATAGATTAAAAATGAGAGAGACAACACTCCTTGCATCTATATAAAACAAAATGTCACGTTAAGATTCCCGGCTAAGGGTTTAGTTTGTCCGTGGCATCAGTGCGGGCTCAAAATATAGCAATGAATTTATGCTTGTGTCTCTTGTTTGCTTATGTTTTGAGAAAGGGAGTTAGGTATATCTAAACTCTTTAGATAACATAATGCAATCAAAGCAGAAAAACAATTAATTTTCTTGAAAAATTTATTGCAATATTATTACACTTGTATCCTAAACGAATTGCATATACAACAATATACGTAAATAAATGTTCATATAAAATCTATTATTTGTTATTTATATAAATATTTAATGTGTTACTTATAAACAAAGAATAAAATTTATATCGAGTGTAAAGTCGAAATAAGCAAAATGTCAACTAATAAACTCAGTATAACTTAAATCTGGTATAACGTGGGTATAAAGTTCTAACAAAAGTTATTTCATCGTTATTCCAACCACCACCCTAGTTTAAGTTCAGTATAACAGTGACATTTGCTTGCAATTCGTAGATAACCTCACTTTCGGTTTTATAATACACATTAAAATTTGTTATTAATTATAAACAAACGAGTTATAACTTTCAAGAAAGCAAATAATAATCATCAACATGGCTCTTAGATCGGTACATGAAGTTGAAGATGTTAATAATATAATAGATATATTGCGGCAGACTACAAGAAAAACAAAAAAATTAAAGCAAGAGAAGATCCTTTTTATTTATAAAGAGTGATGAAGAGCTCCGCTTGAAATATCGTTTTTCGAAAGACGGCGTCTTGTTTTTACCGACGGCGACCGACTGTTTGGTAGTGCTATAACAGTGGATCAACGTGGTGGTGATTTCTTTTCTATTCTTTAAATATTAATTGCTCTAAGATACTGGAGCCGCAACTAAGTAAAATGCAATACTATCTTTTCTTCAAATTTATCTGACATAGAGGTATTCTACCTACGTTTTAGTAGGTAATATGCTAAAGTATGTATAATACCTATTGTAAATTTGGAAGCAGGGGGTTGGGCTTGCTTGATGAGACATAAATAATACTAGACCTTTGCGGCAATGATGACTGTTTATTGGCACACGAGCTTAGGAACAGTTTTTCACAATATGATTATTAAGATTTTATACAGCTTAGTATTATATTAAAATCTTAATCTTAACACCTATTAAGAAACAGAAATAATCCGCCTCAAACAAACACCAACGAATAATGGCAGTCGTAAACATCAACGTCAAAGTGACAGCTGACAGCAATGACAGTGTAGTGACAGAGGCAATCATAGACAAATGCAACTTTTTTACGCTTTTTCATAGGTTTGTCTTTGGATTACAACGTTGCCATTTTGTGCATCCGATATAGCCGTGTAGTAGTTATAACGACGTTACACTGAGTTTATGAGTTAAAAAATATTTTGAGTTTATACTGAGCTTATACTTGATTTAACTATATCTAGTATAAGTATGGAATAACCATCTTATAGTGAATTTTTATAAGTAACACGGTTAGAGTTACGCAGCTTAACACTTAGATTGTATTTTATTTTTTCACATATTGATGGACCAAACTAGCGACTTAAGCTCGTTGATAGTACTAACCCTTTGTTGCCTCTAGCCTATTAGTGAAAATAAAACAACTGCGGTTGTGCTTTCTTCCAACTTTCCAACATGCCGGATGGTAATTGCTAGCGCAAAAGCAAAGTTTACTTACACCTTATAAAGCGTGACATACTTGACTTCCTACTTAAAGTAAAGGCATTATTATTACTTTAAGTAAGGCACCAGAAAATATAGCAAAATAAAAGGCCTTGTTTTCTTGAAACTTCAGCTTTGGATCGTTGAATATGAGTAGTGCTTACATTTCTTCTTCCACTTATCAAGCTGTTATGCTATGTGTGTGTGGCCAATTCGGAAAGGAACTTGGAGGAGACTGCTATTTATCTCAGTGCCAACTACAAAAAAACTGATAACTATCTATAACGAACGACATCTAAGACCGAGGGAATTTACCCAAAACATTCCTGTACTGTCTGTTCTCGAACGAACGTCGAACGAAAAATTGCGCCGGTAGGGCGTCCACTTCATAGTGATGTATTTTGCAAATGATCTTGATAGCTGTCTAGAAGACTCGATTGTAAACGGGGAACAAAGCAGAACTCCTGCAGCTCACGGTCACATTCCTCGAAGCGCAATATATAGTATACTAACAGCCGGCAACTTTTTGTCGATGTCATAAAAATTTCTGGTCAACAGTTTCATATCACTAATCATCCTTGTAGTTCTTAGTTCCACTACATACTCCACTGTAAAGCGGCGACCTTGTATTTAGTTAAGTCAACCTGTAAATGGTATTAAACATACACAATAGCTAAATGAGCATATGCTATTAATTTAACTATATAGTTATGATACTTCTAAGGACGGAGAAAGACATGATTGAAAGTTTAAAATTAACCTAATAACAACCCATCTATCGAACATTTTAATAAAATGAGATTCATCACATAATTATATTATTTATCATTATAAATATATATTATATAATTATACAGAATCAGAATTTACATGCATTTTACTATTTTTACACTATCAAAGAAATATATTTTTTTAAATATATACATACTTCAAATAACTAATTTGTTTATTGTTACCATTTGTAACTTTGAGTATTAAGTTGCAATTCGGCGTGACTTTAGTGTAAGGAATTCTATAATCACGTTTACTTCATTTATGATAAATGCTTTGATATAATTGGTCAGTGAATTGAATCGCTTCTAACAACTTATAATATTATTATTTACTACTAAACTAATAATATTATTTATAATAAATAACTACGTATACGTTAACTTCTTTAAAGTTTGTCACACACTTTGTCAGCTTATATGAACAGCAGTTCCAAAGACTACTTAAGTACTTAATATTAGTAAAGGACTTGCCTGAGCAAAGTGATATTTTGCGTTCATTATTGCGTTTGGCGGTTACCACGATAACATTCATTCAATTTGTAGTAACAAAAGATTTTAAAGTAAGCCTAATTTATTGTAAGACAGCATATGTGCTATGTGCTGATACCATTATTATTATCAAATCGATACGAGATTATCCAGCAAAGAAATAGACAAGATCTAACCAAGATCTTAACTGATGATTTACTTATACCATTGCCATATACAATTAAACGCTCCATACTTATTACTACATTACTACCTAAGAATATGAATATGCATGAAGACGCTCATGAAAGTGGAGGAAGCAAGAGAAGTGTGCCAGGATCGTAGCAAGTGGAGAGAGGTAGTCTCTGCCTTCTCCATTGGGAACAAGGCGTGACATATATGTATTTTTTTTTTTATTTATTTATTATTTTACAAAGTTACACCAGAAAATCATACAATTTAGTGCAAACATAAACTTACATAAGTTTTTCTGTACACTAAAGATTCATCACATCAGTCACTTACATAATTTACAAAAGCGTCGTTATTGGCACAGGTTGACGAATACGTGGGTAGATATATATTACTAACATATTTACAATTCACAATAGATTCTATGGTATACATCTATTGCGATGGTTATTGTAAGTAAATTAATTATTTTTAATACGAATATACATTTATATTAGTTGAGTGTAATATTTAAAAAATAATGTTTTAACTTGATCTTGATGTTCTCAGTTGTGAGGGCATTTTTCAGAGATACCGGCAATTCGTTAATAAAGCAAGGAACAAGATAGTTTATCCTTCGTTTACCATACAGGTTGATGTATTTCGGTAAGGTTAACTTAGGATTACTAAAGCTACGAGTTTGTATCTTTTTGGTGGCGTTAATTTTTTTCCGGCTTTCGTTAAAGAACTCTTCTTTTAAAATGCAATATTTTACTTTACTATGTATAGGTAAGATTTTACAATAGTCGAATAACATTTCATAATTGTTTTCATATTTTCTTTTTATGTTATATGGAACTACTGTTTTCAGGAGTCGCAATTGCAACATGTATATTTTGTCAAGGTGTGTTCTGAAAGTCCTCCCGTAACTTGATAAGCCGTAGCCTATTATAGACTCAACCAAAGAATTATATAAAAGTAATAGGGTCTTGAATGGCACTTTCCATTTAATAACAGAGAACTTTGCAAGTAAAGCCCTTAGTTTATTACATACTTGATTTATGTGGTCTTTCCAATTCATGCGGATGTCAATTACTAGTCCCAAATATGTTTGTTTGTCTACTGTTTCTACAGCTTCACAATGACAATCACATGGACTTACGTTGTTTACATTCCGATGGAGACAATCATGACCGTGTGCTATTAATTTAGGGTGGTAATTGGCTCTGTTTTGACTACTGCTAATATACATTAATTTTGTTTTACTTGCATTCAGCACAAGTCCAACATCATGTGACCATTTTACTAAATTGTCAAAGTCAGATTGTAATTTATTTAAAGCTTCTATTGGACTACTCTCGTCAGCAATCAAACATGTATCATCTGCGAATTGAAACATTTCACATTTAGTTATTAGATTTGACAAGTTATTGACATAAATAAGATAATGTAATGGTCCTAATACAGAACCTTGGGCTGTGCCTTTAGTGACTGTGATTGGATCGCTGTAGCTATCGTTAATTTTGACTCTATATGTTCTTTCTTTTAAGTAATTTTTGCACCAGTTAAGAATATTACCTCTAATTCCGCTATCGTATAAGTTTTTTATAAGGGTATCGTGCCTTAAGGTATCGAATGCCCTACTATAGTCGACAAAGGCTACCATGACATGTCTTTTCGAGTTAAGATGACTATAGATTGTGTCTGTAAATGCGGATAACAGTTGCGTAGTACTCCTCTGGGATTGAAATCCAAATTGTTTTTCAGTTAATATATTATTCTTTCCGTTAAAACTTTGTATTTCTTTCCAAATGTATTTTTCCGATATTTTATCAATTACAGGCAATATAGTAATTGGCCTATAATTTTCATAGTCCTCATAACTTCCCTTTTTGTGAATGGGTCTGACTGTACCGGTCTTTAGGGCTTTTGGATATACCCCACTTTTAACACTATTATTAATTAAGCTGGCTATGAGAATATTTATCTTGTTACAGATTTTTTTAATATCTATTATTCTAATTCCATCGATCCCGGGTGATTTGTTTATTTTCATATTATTAATTATCTTTTTTACGCATTTTTCACTAGCAGGTCTAAAGCGCATGCTAACGTTAGCTATTTTCGTGTATGTTGTACTATTCAATAGTGGTATAGAACACTTCGGAACAATGGCAGTTACACAGTTCTCGAATGACTTAGCAAAGGAATCAGCGATATTTTTTTCACTAATACCCTGACTTCCAAAAGCGTTGACTATAATAGTGTCTATAGATTGTTTTATTCTTCCGGTTATTTTGTTCAAAATTTGCCATAACTCTCTAGGATTGTTTTTTTGGTTCAGTATTTCTTCTTTTAGTTTTCTATTTTTATTTTTTTGTATTATTGCATTAGCATAATTTCTAGCTTTGTTATAGTCACGTTTTAGTTGAAGATTATTGGCATCTTTTATCCACCTACAAAATAATTTATCTCTATATATACATGATTTAATGATTCTATCATTTATCCAGTGGTTTTGGCTTCGTAAGTTACTATTCTTTAATTTTACCTGGAATTTAGATTTTCCATAAATTTCTCTGAAGTTTTTTTCTATAAAACTATTTATGGCTACCGGACATGTCAACCTGCAGCCTTCTTCCCATTTTATTTGATGTAATAATTCATCCACCGAATAGTGATTTATACACGTCTTGATTTTAGGAGCACGCTGTATGCGCGTCCCTGCAATACCTGCGCAAGCGAGAACAATAGAACGGTGATCGGCCAGTGTGGTACCGATTGCCGCGGTGTAAAGGTCTTGCGTGCTGGATCGAGCATAAATGTGATCGATACATGTTTTACTAAGTGATTTGTTAGATAATTCTATCCTGGTATACTCAGATATCCCACACACAAGGCCTACACTGTATAATGTGTTGTTATATTTATGTCTTACAGGGTTGTCATGTTTTAAATCGATGTTGATATCGCCCAGTAAGTATAGATCTTTGTTTTTAGGCAGTGATTTAAGTACAGATTGTAGTTCCTTGATGAATAGGTGTTTACTGCAATTCGGTGGTCGATAAATAACACACATATTAGCAGAGTAACTATGTTGCGTTGTTATTGTGAATAATATGCATTCAAAGTGTTGTGTAGTGATATGTTTTGTTTTGTATTTGTGTTTGTTATGAACGTATACTATTAAACCACCTCCCCGGCGAGAGTTTCTTAACTTTGAAAACATTTGGTAACCGCTAATGTTAAACAGACTGACCATTCCATCAGAAATATTTACTTCCGATAATATACAAATGTCAACCCATTTTTTAGATGTCAGTAAACATTGTTCTAGCTCAGAGAAGTTTTTTATAATAGACCTTATATTAGTATGCATGCATAGTAAATTTATGTTAGACGTTGGTATTCGATTTAAGAAAGTATTTATATTAAGACACTCTGTTAGTTCTTGGATATTATTTAACACTATATCACTATCCATAATTTAAAATAGATATTTACTAAGATGTACCTATATATAATTATAAAAGTACCTAACTTTACAATTAGTTCACTCGCGAAGACTCAGTTGTACACATAACTTGCAAGTCGTTCATGCTTCTTAGTATGATTGTTTTTTCATTTTCATTTTTTCGTGCTCTGACAAAGCCTTTCTTGAACCATACGTATATATAGTTTTGTTTCATTTTTAATTCCTGCTTAGCATTCCAGAGAATTTGCTTGTTGAGTTTAGTCATTGCTTCGTTTATATACACAGTGTTTTTGTTTTTTCCTTGTATTGGGTTAATATCGCCAACAGTGATTTTTGTTTTTTTCGCGGCCATTAACCATTTTTCTTGCACATAATTATCCTTTAGTTCCACTAATAGTTTAGAGGGTTGTTCATTTCTACCCTGCAATATTTTTAAATTTTTTATCAAATCCTTCGATTGATTCAGCTTAATTGCAATGTTTTCTATCACTTTTACTGCTTCTTCCTGACTTATTGTAGATAGATTTGATATTTCAATAATGTTGTTGAGTTTCTCTTGTTCCAATTCATGCATCCGTTGTTCCATAGCACCCATGCGAATTTCAAGGTTGGTATTTTTATTTGTGAGTTCTATATTTTTGCGTTCCAGTGTTTTAATAGTTTTTTTAAGCACATCAATGCACTCCACTACCTCATCTAGTTTCGCACTATGGTATTGCAGCGACTCGTTCAATTCCTTCATTTCGTTCTTGATGGCTTTTCCTACCTCTTTTGAAATATTATTTAATAGTTGCTTAGTATTTATTTGTGGTATCGTACCTTCGTAATCTTCTTCATCCTCTGGAATAATTATTGAAGAGCGTTTTGTAGTATCACATTGACATTGGAGACATGTCCACTCCAGGCTAGGCGCCGCTTTTAGGGCAGCAATTTGTTTACCGGTTAACCCAGTACATTTGGTATTTAAGTGTACAATTTGCTCACATTTTGCGCATTCCACGCCTGGTATTGATTTTGTTATAGTTTTAGTACAATTTTCACATATTTTTGACATTGTAGGTAGTTTATATTTATACAACAACGACGCGATATTAGGATAACGTGTTACTCTCGCAGCGCTCCAGCGATGAATGAATCAATGTGTATGTACTACCTAAGATGTATGTATGTATATGTATGTATGTACTACCTAAGAGCAAGTGGTACAATATAGTCTCACATTCAGAGATATCTATCGCTACAAAATAATCTAATGCTAAACTTTTAAAATAATAAATAAGAAATCATGAAAGCTCTTAAAGAATTTTCATTGTGTTTATTTATGTGCGCTTGGTATTTTGTTACAAGCGTACTACTACTTTATTTGATATCTCTTTAGGAATTCCAATGGTGACGAATGCCACCTAATTTTACAATAATAATAAAAACTCAATCGATAACAGTAATAGTTCATATACAAATTTGTTTTTAAGGAACTTTACATATTTTTGCCGGCCAATATCGAACACATATGTTCGCGTGCTGGCCCAAAGCGTATTGCGTTAGTGGTACGTTTGTAGTGAAAACAATGATTCTAAATCAACAATAATTAACAGCAACAAACGTTTGAATATTCAAAATGTTTTTACGGTAATGACTTAATGCGTACTGTTATCTATTTTGCGAATCTCTTATACTGGATTAAAATACTGTACGGAAGTACTCAAGTACCAATTAAAATAAGATTATATGAAAGCAATGGAATATCAAATTTAATAAAATTATTTTTCCTAGTACTGTACAGTTCTCTAATGCAACGTGTACCTCAAGCGTAGTGTGTAATGTAGCTTTCTCTTCCGCACTTAGTTATAACAATTAGGTGGCTTATTTTGGTGACTTTTATTTCTCAATGCAATGCGATACATACTGTCGGACAGGTTGCGAAACGAGATCGGTCAGTTGATTTTTCGAAAGTAGCTTTGCGGAGACGCTTGATATTTCACATTGCATACGTGAACGAATAAAGAATAGAATAGAAATGGCGAGCACGCATCAAATGTTTCCAAAACGAAAGTTATCTCTGAAGGCCACATGTTCCCAAAACTAATGTCTTCTTCGCAGGTAAATCTGACTAAGTTGCTTATTAATTCAGATGTTTGATATATTGAAACTAGTTTATAATAAAGTCATTGTAAGTCCATTAGCATATCTCCTCATTTTCTTTTCATTACAATTTTTTACTATTTACATAATATTTCTTATAATAACAATTTTTAAATTTGTATTCTCAATAAGATTTGAAATCGCAAAGACGACACTCTATTCCAGTAATTTTACAAAAAATATTTGTAACATGTCTTACAGCTTAGTATGCGATAATTATGCATATCACCATTTACGAGTACACTTAATACAGTTCCTTTTACTTGAAGGCAAAAGCTAAAATTGTCTCTACTTTATATGTTTATTATTTTTAAGATACCGTTATTCATCTTTAAAAACTAAAATCTTATTATGTTTTTTAATTTGTTATGTTATATTTAAAATTAATATAGTTTGTTATATTTGCATTAATTATTTATTAAAAACAATTTAAATAGTAATAAATGACAAATACTGTATATAATAAAGCTATGAAATTAGTAATTATTATATTTAGAAGAAATCATTAAATTCGAACATCTTTATTTTAACTGTAGTGTTAAAATGTGGAAAAATCACTTTCCCTATGAAGAAGTATCCAAAGAAACTAGATTGATGAATGATTTTACACAAAAAAATAAAAGACATTGTTTTCGATGTTGCTCGTTTGACTTAATTAAAATTCGTTGCGAACAGATCAGCGGTATCAGCTGGTAGGGTAGTAAGTTTTCCTTAGTAGAATTTGCCGTTATTCCACATTTCATATACGCACGCATGTTTGTGTAATTACACTTATTGATTTTCACCTGCACTTATTGATACTATATTCAATTGAATGCTGCCTGCGATGCTCGCAACGATAATTGTGGAATAAGTATTTCATTGAAAATACGACTGAGGCTCGCGGAAATATATCATACATCGGACCATATTCGCTTTACTTTCGATAAGTTTCAAAGGCAAACAGTTGTTTGACAAATATCCGCCAAGATACGTTTGGTACTAAATAAAGAGACCTATTAGCGATTACCACAACTTTCGGTCCTGCATTATCTTGCAAAAGCGCTTTCCTGTAACCTTCCGCAAAACAGCGGAACTCCTTTTCAGGAGCCTATGAATTTCAGTTTTATACCTGTGACTATTCAAATTAAAAGATCGAGTACATTCATTTTTTCTGATACAAAAACATATTTTCATTTCGAAATAAGAACACCTGATAAAACTCTTTCCAGTTTAGATAATTATTGTTTGAAACCTTTTTAAAGTATATAAAAGAAGGATATTATTAATTTATCTATATCTATACTTATAATAAATCTGTAAAGGGGTCAATTCTGCACATGAAATATATTTTCAAAATAACTATCAGGGGGTGATTAGGGATCGATACTGATGCCAAAATTGTAATCAGTAAAATTTTTGTCTGTCTGTCTGTCTGTATATTCCTTATAGAAACAAAAACTACTGGACGGATTCCGAAATCCGTGCCTCCTCCACCCAGTCTGCGACGTGGGCAGCGGCTAGGGCGCATCCCGGTCCAGCCACTTGATGGACCAACGTCGCGGACGGCTGTCCTCCTGGAGAGTGCGGGAAGGGCGGCGGTGGGCCACTGACACGTCGAACACGATGTGCCGGTGGTCGGAGACTGTAACCACCTCCGCCGCCACCCTGCAACCTGACACCATGCGGCGCGCAGAGGGAGTCGCCCATGACAAGTCGACGATCGACTCCCCCTGCCACCGCACGCAGGTGCTGACCGACCTCCGGTTTAAAAGCCGGAGGTCCAGTCCCGCCGCCCACTCCAGGAGTGTCTCCCCTCTTACGTCGTCCCGGGTGTCGCCCCACTCTCGCGAGTGGGCGTTGAAATCACCCAGGACGAAGACTGGACGGGGAGCGCAACAGCGAACGCAGTTCGCTACCCCGTCCAGAAATGCCTCGAATGCGGCGAGGCCGCAGTTCGGGGAGTTTTACCTCCTATCGTGGCCTTGGACCCCCATTCCACGGCCACGTAACCCGGCCCCGTAGCAATCAGGGTGTAGTGCGATCGGTCGGTCGCCCAATAAATGGCGACCAAGCCCTGGTCGTCTCCAAACCACCTTGGGTGGTTTGGGACAGAGTAGGGCTCTGCGACGACGGCCAGAGCAACCTCACCCTCCGCGAGCGCTTGGATCAAAAGATCCTGCGCCGCGCGGCAGTGATTGAGGTTGCCCTGGAGCACCCTGCACCCTGTGCTTTGGACGTCCATGTTAAGATTGGACGTCCATCGCTACGCTCGCCCCCGGGGCCCCCTTTCCTTTTGGGTGGGCAGCACCTCCTGCTGCCCACCCGGTGGTCTGTCGGTCTGCCCAGGTCCTTGCAGACCGAGCAGGAGGGAGCACTCGCGGTGCAGAGACGGGCAATATACCCCGGCTCTCCGCACCGGTAGCACAGAGTGCTCCGGTCCACCTGGCAGTTAGGACAATCAACCCTAACGTACCCCTCTCGAGGCACCCGAAGCACTGCTGGGGGCGTGCCTCGAGCGCCTGCACCCTGACCCAAATAATTAAAAATCTAAATGTGAAATTTATACGAGTCTCGATACGATAATCTCAGACAAACTCATTTTGCTGGGGACGTCTTGGTGAAACAGCAAATCGTTTCTATTCATCATTTCTGGATGATTTCTTTTATTTCTTGCTTTAATCGATCTAAGCGACCTTGAACCGCACCCTTCTTCTTGTCATATGTTTTTTCAATCGCCTTAAAAAACGTTTCGTTTTCATTAAGGCTCAATAAACAAAACGAAATAAGTACAATCGAGTTTTATTATCTACTTTGTTTTTTTATTGCTCTCCAAAAATAACAGTACAATATTGATTCGAAAACGGTTACATTGGTGTGGATACTCATAGTTAACGGGGTAACGAGATAACGAACATCACCGGCGCTATGACATTATTACATTTCCATGCTTCGAGCATCTGCGCTTGAACTACATTCGGGCCGGCTGGTTATGGCAATAACGGAGTAACACTCAATCAACCGTTAACACGCTACGAGCTGCCCTGAGGGCTTATTTAGCACTAGCACGTAAACGAATTCGAATAAACTCGTTTGCAATATGCTAATTACTAACCACAGAGCAAGATATTTGAATTAGTTAAAATTGTATAATACCTATTTTGTGCAACAAATATTTTACGTAACGTGATAATTTTAGCAATAGCTACCGGTTTTCGTCTGCTCCTGATCATTTTTTACCTGGTCTGTAACCACGAACTGTTCCATTTATATAAAAATAAAATTCGTACACGGCCTTGAAAAATTTTATCCTTAGAGATCCAAATATGACAACTTAAGTGTTAAAATTTTGTCAATCTATAAAATTAAAATATTATATTACTTAGCAGAATCGAACCAGAGAATTGGAGATTCGAAGTTAATATATTCTTAGGAAAAGTGGGTAGAAATTATTTTTTTTTAAAAAACAAAATGTTACATCAGACATAAAGGACATCACCCATTTTGGGCTAATTTTTTTTTAGCCGGCCAACAAAAAATAACTAAATTTTATCATAGGCATAATTATAATAAACATTTTGTATTAAGACAGTAAAGCTCGAAACCTATTGGTTAAGATGGTAATCAGTCTCAAAGTATTTATTTTATTACCTACGGCTTGCACTCGTCTTGCGTGGTGAGCTCGTGATTTCCAGGTAAAACAAATATTATTATTATTATTTCATGTAAGTCGGGGCTGATGTGCATCACTGCGACCTATTAAGATCTATTGTGACCAGCCTCCTATGTAGGTTCTATGTAGGCCCTACAGTAGCTCCCTTAACTGGGCACTGACCAAGAAAGATAGGATGTTCCCAGTTCGGATTGTTTTTATTTCATCTGGGTCAAGGATGTGTTTCCCCAGGTGTCTGTTTCTTTTGTGAATCAGCGGTTCACAGTAGCACAAGAGGTGTATTGGTGTTTCACGCTCTTGTTCGCAGACTCTGCATGTGTCAGTGTCCTTAAGTTTCATGTTGTGAAGGTGTCTATTCAACTTGCAGTGACCGGTCAAAGCCCTAACCATCACGCTCAAGTTACTCCTGTTAAGCTTTAATAGCTCGTCAGTGCGTTTGCGAGAGTATGGTTCGATTAGTGCTTTTGAGTGTGTCATCCCGGACGTACTGTGCCAGTCTGCTTTCGCCTCGTTAAGAAGGCGAGTTTTCAGGTATTGCATGGCCTGGTTCTTTGAGATACCACAGATAGGCTCTGGGCCGAACTGTATTTCTTGAGCCCCAGCCCTGGCTAGTTCATCGGCCTTCTCATTGCCGGTTATTCTAGAATGACCTGGCACCCATTTGAGAGTGATTTTGTTCTTTTCTCCCAGGTCATTGAGTTTTTTCACACAGTCTTTTACTAGCTTTGATTTAAGGGTGTTATTGTTTATTGCTAGTAAAGCTGCCTGGCTGTCTGAATTAATTACGATTTTTTGGTTTACGTAGTTTCGTTGGCGGTTCGCTTGTACACATTCAATTATGGCACAGACTTCCGCCTGGAATATAGTGGCATACTTTCCCAGATTTATGCTTTTGCTAACCCCGGGTCTGCCCCCATATATGCCACATCCTACGTTAGCCCCCATTTTTGAGCCATCGGTGAACCACACCAGACTCCCGTCATTTAAGGGATCACTATGTCGGTCTTGCGCCCAGTCTTCCCTCTTGGTGATTTCCACAGTGAAATTCTTGTGGAAGTTAACTTCTGGAAGCAAGACGTCTGTCGTCATTGCAAGAAGTGGACATTCAAACACTTTTTGATGTAGTGTCCTTATTGTCTGGGATTTCCAGTGTTCTATGCCAGCGTTAGTCCTATAGATGCCAGCCATCATCTCCTTCTCGATAAAGAGGTTTAGAGGTGGGAGGCTGAGGATTGCATTAAGGGCTATGGCTGGTGTTGATCTAACGGCTCCTGTAGCCATCAGGCATGCAGTGCGCTGCAGGCCTGATAGCTTTTTTATAGCCGTAACTTGCTGTGCCTTCGAGCCCCATATCGTACAGGCGTAAGTTATTGACGGCCTGACAATGGTGGTGTAAAGCCATAAGGTGATTTTTGGGTTTAGTCCCCATCTCGTCCCTACAAGCCGTTGACATATACCTAAGGCAGTTTTTGCCTTTTGTATCGTGTTCTTAAGGTGTGACTCCCAGGTCAGTCTCTTGTCGATGATTACGCCAAGTACTTGACCTCTGTTGAAAATGGTATTGTTGTTCCTTTAATAGTCAGTGGTGAGAGCTTATCCAGCTTTCTCTTCCTAGTAAAAGGGACTACAATAGTTTTTGTAGGATTTACAGTCAGTACATAATATACACAAACAAATATTAAACAGTTATTGTTAATGGTGTGCGAGCGAGAAGACGTTACAAGTACATTTTTGCACTTGGTGTATACCAAATAAAGCAAGCTAGGAGTTACTATGCGGAGCATTTGTAGCCAAATAGTTTGTTCATCGTTGAACTTGGCGACCAATTACCCACAGAACACATACGAGACCTAGGAGGAACAAACCTTCACGAATTGCGAGGTAGAATCCAGTCCCGAGATGTCCGTTCTCGTTCGTATAACGTTTATATTGGCATAGATAGGGCTCTCGAAGGGCGACAGGCTATAAAACACTATTACTGTACATGTAACATTGACCGAAGAACCATTGGCTGCTGCTCACACGTCATGTGCATTGTGTGGTACATGGGGTTTGCCAGTCACGAGCCAACTATATACATTGCTGCCGAAGATTTAGAAGATATTATTGTAAGGCCAGGAGAGTTGTAAATATTAAATAAAAATATATGAAATGAAAATAATGTGCATTATAATTAATAAAAAACCTGTACATAAACGCCTGCATGGAGAACTAACTCTTGTCTCTTGTTAACACTTGCAACTCGGCAGGTAAATGTATTTGAAACGTCTTCTCCCTCGCACACCATTAACAATAACTGTTTACCTGGAAATCACGATCTCAACCCGCAAGCCGGGTGCAAGCCGTAGGTAATAAAATAAATACTTTGAGCCTGATTATCATCTCAACCAATAGGTTTCGAGCTTTACTGTCATAATACAAAATGTTTATTATTATTATGCCTATGATAAAATGTAGTTATTTTTTGTTGGCCGGCTAAAAAAAAAATAGCCCAAATTTGTATGAAGCCTGAATGATGTCCTTTGATACTTAAAGAAAAATGATCTGACTTAAACAAAAACTAATTAAAATAACGAAACTAAAAGAAATGTACGATTAAAAAATTATGTGGCGTTAACGAAATGTCAAACGAGTGAAGCGTGTACTAGCATAGCCTTCTCCATAGCTCGCTGAGCGACTTTGAGCCTTCTAAAAAGGGTTTTTGTGAAGCACCACATCTCAGAGCCGTAACTCATCACTGGTAACACACACTTCAACACCTCGATGTACCGATAGTCAATACGGCATCGGTGTAGAGATCTGAGAACTCGTACCACGCTGGTTAGACGGGTTGGTGCAGGGTTTTATTTCGAGTTTTCCTTCTCTCGCTGGGGATGGTACAGTGCGTTTTCCCTCAGTCGCCTCTTACGACTCCCTGTGACAGTAAAGGGGTGGTGACACATCGTATTCTAAGGCCGTCACCACACGGCAATCTTCATGTCTATTCTCAAATTTCTTTAAAATACTGCAATCATCATGATGATTTTGTATTTTCTATCATTGTATTTTAATAATATTATTACAGGATAATACAATTTTAAAAGTCCTAAATTTTAAAATATTTTTTTTTTGCTTATTTCTAATATAAAGTAATATTGAGGTCATATTCTATTATAAATCACAACAGAATGCAACCAAACCTATAAAAGCGCGTAGATTTTTAGATTAGGTGATGAATCTAAACGTGGTGAATCTAACGATATTATTGGTAAATAATACTAAATGCGGCTGCGATTTATTGCCAAAAAATATCAAAATTAAGATATACTAAATAATATATGTATAGATATTCATTATAGAATATGTCGAAAGTTATATTTTTTTAGGGCTTACGAGAATTAACTCACACTCAAATTTCATATGTACAGTTTTTATTATTACAAAAGTTGCATTAAATTAATATACAAATGGAGTGGGAATTGTTTTTTTACAATGAAATCATTCACCATAATATTAGGTCTTTACATATGAAATTGGCGTTTTGTACGGGAGGAATATAGTCACTTTTGCCATCTCATAGGTATTTAATTGATCCCTTTACTAAAAAAACCATGGAGCGAGAATCAATCAACAAGACGACTGGGACATGCCCTACGCCAGTGGGCAGAAGCGCTAGCTCGCCGCTCGCCGCTGGTCACTAGACGATTGAGGCCGTAGGTCCAGTATTGGAAGAATGGGTTGGGCGCCGGCAGGTCAGCCTTATATTCCGATAGTTTGTTTTGGTCACTACCTGCATCATGTCGCTTGTCGGAAGAAAATACCGAAGTGCTATCACTGTGATGTTCTCGACGACACTGCCGAGCACACTCCATCTAGCAGAGTGCGCGGTCTCGCGACCCCAACGCGATGCCTAAGTTCTCGCGCTATTATCGTACGGTGTCAACTTTCTATCACAAGTAATGATTTGATTTAAAATCCCTTTATTATTGTGTTTTAGCGAAGTAACACAGCAATCGACGCAAAATACAAATGTACCAGCTAAATGAATTTAAAAATTTGAATTTGGAATTTTTAACTAAAGATATATTTCTCTGATCAAAGTGGTGAGTATGACAAAGCGCTAATTTTATTTGTAAGGACGTAATATAATTGACAATTTGTGAAAAACAAAACTAAGTTATGTACAAAGTAGCGCATGCCACACTACGTAGCCTCTACTGGAAAATTACTGAAGGCAGTCCATGTCACAATAACGTCAAGATAATCTTATATAGATATAATTCAAACATAGCTTTATCATTACATGATGCATCTTTTTGAATTGCTACTTAATAACTCGAGTCACCTTAGCACATATACCATATTTGCTTAACAATAAACAGTTTTTGGAATTCTCATTTTTATAGTTACATAATATTTCTTTATTGTCAAAATATTATGTTGCGTATAAATAAATCTATAGCATAGTATTCTACGTATATTTATATAACAGTTAGATGCATTAAATGCAAAATAATCATTTTAACAATAAAGTCTAAAAGAATCCACATAAATCCGTTGTTGTTTTTGGATATGCTCCGCCAAATAATCTCAGTGGCGTATTGCTCCAGTCAATATATATTAAATAACTTTTCGCAAAGTCCGATTCGTCAAGAGAACATTTTATATAGTTTTGCTGTACAAATTCCATAGCGACATTTCTTTTTCTGATAGGTGATTTTACATGTGATGAAGTGATACTTCCGTCCCTTTGAATGTACAATGGTTTTCCGGTATGTTCAGGATTCTTGCAAACTTTGAGTTCTGTTGTGGAAGGATGACTGAAACTATAATTATTTATACCAAAACGATGTTTGTTTGAATGAGGCACATCTTCAGATCTGCCAATAAAATTGCTTATGTTTTGTTCTTCATTTGTATCAACCCTTAAATGTTCATTAAGAGCATTACCTAATTTTACATGTTGCTCAGAATCATTGTTAATTTTCACATTTTTCAAATTATTATTAGGTGATCTTACATATTTAGTGTTAATAAAACTTTGAGTAGTTGCACGTGGTGGCAAACTTGTTTGATTATATTTTAAAATTGATATAGTATCAGGATTTAAATCCACGTTATTTGATTCAGTTATTGCTAATTGATGAGTTTGGTTTACATTTATATTATCATTATCCTTTTCTGACTTATTATATTTCGGTATATACTTTAATCTTACATAGGGGTGTACTAAGTATTTTCCTGCTATTTTATCTTCCGAACTACTATCTTGTGTGTCAGGATCCATATTAATTCTTCTGGGGGTGTAATCATTATTATATGATTTTACGTTGTGCCATTTATTTCCGTTTTCCAAAAATTTTGAATAAATATCGCTGGAAGGTGGAATATACTCCGAACTTATTATTTTCGATTCTGCATCTGAATACCGCAATGATTTTATAAATGGCAATGCATATTTTTTTTTATTTCTAAAAGTATTTGAAACGAATGACGCTTTATTTCTATTCTTAATTTTTCTCGATATTGAGAATGGTTTAGGTTTTGAAATCATTTCTACATTCTGATATAGCTCATTGAATGTTGATCTTGCGATTTCGGTCTTATTAGAATTACCTCTGTTAGTAACTACAACGTATTTAGGATTTGTTTTTGCATGCATTTTCAATATATTTGATCTCAAATCATCCTCAAGAATTTCAACGTTAAACCGTGGATTTGAAATACCTCTTTTATATAATCTTTTTTTCTTAAAACCGAGTGGACCTCTTTTTTGGAATGTTCTTGGTGGGCGAAGCTTTATTATTTTAAAATCAGACGAATAAGGAAAATTGTCATTTATTTTGGTTAACGGAATAGTGGCAGGTGGTTTCCTGACGAGCTTCCGATAATTTATACTTTTCAGGTAGTTAAGTACGCTTCCCGCAAACTTAGAACTTGTCCATTGACCATAAACTTTATTATCTTGCTGTAAACATGGTGGTATCACTACTTCAGACAAATAAGGTTTAATATTTTTTTTATTATTGTTTTCATTAAAATTATGGTTAGTGTTATGATACTCTGCATATTGGTCAAGTTTAAGGTTAGGTGGTGGTGGTTTTTCATATTCCAAAACTACTGGTAATTGGTCACCTTCCAATCTTAGTTCGTCAGTTTTTAGTCGTCCCTTAGTACTAGTAAATTGACCTTTTTGGTCAGCCTTATTATAAACATTCCAAAATTTTATTTTGTTTACTTCACTTGTAGGTGGTAGTTTGTTTATTTCCGGAAACCCTATTATTTCCTGGTCATTAGATTCATCTAACAAGTTTTGTATATTAAAATCAATTTCTGTACCTGTATCATGCTCTACTATACCGTGAGGTGTACTTGTTATATTAAAACTTTGATTCTTATTTGGTAATTGTAGTAAAGGATATTTTTCAAAACTATTCCGTGTTTTGTTAGTTTCTAATTGGCTCAAAATCACATAATTAATGTTTTCATCAATTTCTATTATGTTATTCTTATGGGTTTGCTGGAGTATAAAATTCTGGGCAATATTGTTGTTTCCTTCGATAGTAGACTTTAATAATAAATTTGCACCAAAAATTTCACCTTCAAATCCATTAAAATTGTCTGAAACATAAATAAAACATTACTGCAGCGACAAAAGAGGCATTGTTGGACGAACGTATTAATGGGCCGATGCGAATCCGAGGCACACATGCGTAAGTCCATCATTGCGTTACTCCTCAAATAATGTACGGAAATTAAATACAATGAATTACTTTTCAAAATCTACTCAAAAGCTTTACGCACCAAATCGTTTATTTGTTATTATTTTTCACTATTAATTTATTTTTATAAGCCAGTTCAAAACTGCCCTGGTTATTATTTGTTGGTGTAAAAATCGTTCCATTAAAACATACGACAAATATAGATTTTGATACAATTTTTGCTAGCTGCTGCTCACGTGTATTTAGACTAGTACACCAATTATAATGTTCTCAAAGGAGTTTGTCAACATACTACTTAAATTTTCAAGCATGATCAAGAAAAGTATTAAGTTGTAAGTTTTTGTTTCCGTTATTAGTTTTATATAATATATAATAAATCAACATTTCTTACCGTGGTTAGTAGTTCCATATCCCAATATAATACTACCTCCTCCAGGAAGAACTACATGAAAAAGCTGAAAAGATATATCGGATATAAAGCTTTTATCTTTATATTACATGCTTTTATAGAAACTACTATATATAATATTTTAAGTGATCATTTACCCTAGTGTTACCATGAGTCTTAAAACTTACGAACAAGTTACAGTATGTTACTGAATTAACTCAGCACCTCAAACATAATAACCAAAGCCATCAGCACACTGATCTCAGAGCGCAACGAATTTTTCAATATTTGTTTTCTTAAAGACTGCAGGAATTATTCATACATTGTTGAAAGTTGAAACGGTTTATTTAGAACCTGCAAAGACAACTTACGGTACGTCTTGTTTCACACCAAATGAGTTTTGAATCAAAATATATGCCCCAGGCACCATAATCTGATTGATATGTGAGACACACGTGACGCCAAACATCTTTCACCATATCGACTGGAACACTAGATGCACTTTTGTCATGGAATGAGAAATTCAAGAATTTTCCTCCAGAGCTTAGCCATAATCTTAGAAGACGATTTCCATTCGCTAGAAACAGTTCAAAGATGTAAATACATTTTATATAATTGTAATGATTATGCGACTTAACTCATTCATTTATTAATGCTCATGAATAAATGAATAAGTTACTACTTGCATCTATTGATCGCATGTAAATGGAGTAAATAACGGTTGTCGTGAATCTATTTAAATGATTCGTCCTTGAAGCTATCGAAAGGGTAATGGGAGCAACGAGAGGGTCAACATATTACGTGATGGTCGAGTACTAATTGCTCAAAAGCTTACTCAGCCTGCTAACCGAAGCCAAACGAAGTGTGAAACAGGTGGTCTGTAAAGAACTGCTATCCCTGTTTGACGAGTGCCAGTCTTTCGTTAGCTTTTGAATATACCAGCGGTTTTGTAATATTTACAAAAAGTTTCTATTGTATTGTGTAACATTGATAAATTCAAATAATATTC
Source organism: Scirpophaga incertulas (assembly GCA_036419045.1). Taxonomy (NCBI): domain Eukaryota; kingdom Metazoa; phylum Arthropoda; class Insecta; order Lepidoptera; family Crambidae; genus Scirpophaga; species Scirpophaga incertulas. The sequence continues at coordinate 9,235,937 of CM071626.1, read as the reverse complement.
AAGTTTAAGTAAAAGTCGGTTTACAGATTGTGAAACAATAATTTTTATATTACATTTAACTTCATCTAGTCTGTGGTTTTGGCGTTGACAAAATTCAAAAGTAGCTCGATTACCCAACTGAGAACTCGTTGAACTCATGAGACTGGTCCAATATTAAGGGGGTCAGATGATGATGCAATTGTGCTTTTGTCCTACATTGAGGGCTCAAAATAAAATTTATTTCTTTTTTGGTAAGTCAGTCTGGTTTGTCACTTATACTCGTAATATTTTATATATTCAATATATTACATACACTATTATTAACTAGTAACGCTTATGTACATTAATTAATTATTCGTAATTGTCGCTTGAATACATGACGATGTCTTTAACACTTATTTCATTCAGATATGAAATTACACTTCAATAGTTTTGAATGTTAATATGTTATGGCGTGTACTCTTTTTTTACGGATAATTATATTGACAAATAATCAATCCGACCTGATGGTAAGTGGTCACAACCGCCTAGAGTGGTTCCTATAAAAATTGAAACCACCACAAAAACCACAATGTAAGTTGCCAATATGTGACATAAGATTAAGTCACTGTACCCAGTAATTTCACTGCCCTTCACACCGAAATATAGCAATGCGAATACATATATATATATATATATATATATATATATATATATATATATATATATATATATATAAAAATCAATGCCACTTTTCTCAACACTTATTTGAAAAATATTAGCTATCTAGCATATCTATAAACAATATCTTCTGGATTCCCTACGTACTAAGATGTAAAAATCAGTAAACATATTTCTTAAAGTTACAGGATTTGCTATTTATTTCATTTCATTTCACGAATATCGCAACATTTGGTTTACTAGCCTTTATGGCTATTGCTCCAAAATATGCCATGTTTTTTTTTATGAAATATCTAGTATGATGTCGTCAATAATATATTCGTTTTGGATGAGTTGTGTCTGTAAGATAACTAACTTTACACTTTCCAAACTAAAATTTCGTAATTGGTCAGATGGTTCTGAACTTCAAATGTATAAAAACAAAAAATAAGCCCCTTTATTCAATACCTACTTGGTGTTCTATGTTACTTTATTACTGCGCAACTTAGAAAACATTTTTTAATAAATCAGTTAGCTATATATAATCAATAGATACATTGACATCGTAGGTATACATTGTTAAAATTTTTAGAATAAATTACTAGTGAATGTGAACATGACACGAAACCTAAAACAACTCACCAATATAAGTGAAAATACTTTGATCGCTACTGAGGTCGTATGAGCGAATCCATATGCAAAACGTGAACTCCTTCAAAGGCGGTAACTGGTTATACTGTAGAAACTGCAAGAAAAATACAGCGATCAATCGTAGCCACAATGGATCATGAACGATCATTTAATCGGAGAATACCGTGAATTTCATTCACATCTTTTCACAAGCACATCTCATATATCACCCACAGAGGACCACGAGCCTACCCAAAAGTTAAAGCTGTGAGGCTAGCCAAGGTCAACCTATATTGATCTATTTCACATATAGTTGGTTTCTTTAAAAGTGAATGTAAGTTCTCTATAAACTATTCTTCACCTTTAGAACTGATGTTCCAAAGGTGCAGAAAATTGTGTGATTAAGTGTATTCCTGGTTTAGTGGTGTCACTTAGTCTAATCTTCAAAAGCGAGACACTTAAAAGCTCTCCCTTAACTGCTTCAGCCAGTATTGGAATTCTCGGTATCGACATATCGAACGAAGTACAGTTCCGCGGACATCTAGAGAGTAAGGCTAAAAATAGCCTCAAAGAAGCTTGGTGTGTTCAATAGACCGAGGCGGTATTTAACACCGGACCACCGCATGCAACTCTATAAGGCGCAAGTTCGGTCACATATGGAATACTGTGCCCATCTTTGCGCAGGTACCAGCTTCTCCTTCTGGACCGCATCCAACTGAGAGTGACTCGAATCGTCAACTACCCGGATATTTCATGTCGGCTAGACTCCTAGGCACTGCGTAGAGATGTAGCTTCGCTATGTATTCTCTATCGCTTATATTACGGGGAGTGCTCCGAGGAATTGTTCGGATTAATTCTTGCTGCTAGTTTCCGTCACCGTTCTACGCGACACAACATGCATCCTCATCATCTAGACCCTTGGCAGTCCACCACAGTGCGTTTTTCCAGGAATTTTCTGCCACGCACTACTAAACTATGGAATGAATTGTCGCCTGCAGTATTTCCTATAGAACCGATGCGATATCGAAACCTTCAAAAAAAGAGCATATTCCCATTCAAAAGGCCGGCAACGCATCTGTGACTCCTCTGGTGTTGCGGGGGGTGTCTATGGGCAGCGGTTATCGCTTACCATCAGGTGATCCGTTTACTTGTTTGCCTACCCTATTCTATTAAAATAAAAAACAAAACAAAAAATTAAAAAAAGTACTACACTTTTATTTATCTGTTCAAAACAATGAAATAGCAAATTTCGACACAAGTCCGAAAATTATGTCAATTCTTCACACAAATATGAGACAAGTGCAAATAGCAATTCCGGGCGGCCATCGAACGATGTTTAATAATACATTTCCGAAAAATATTATAACAACGAAAGGAAATCAATAAAAAGTTATTGCTTGGAGAAGTAATAATTAACATTACAGTTTGTCCAGGCATATCAATATTTACCATTCATTTACTAAAATTGTGTACTTTCCGTACAATGATTTTGTTAAAAACTTCTCTCATTAATTTGGAGGATATATGTACGAGGGAGCGTTTTAATATTCGCGGAATGGGGGATATAGGGTGGAAATAAAAAACCAAATTATTTTTCCTTTTCAATATATTCACCTGCAAGACGGATACATTTTTCAGACTTTTCAATTAATTTACTTATTGTCTGAAAAAATGTATTGTTTTTATCTTCAAATACGCTAAAACTGCCTCCTTGACTTTATCATCGGTGTTGAATTTCTTACTCTGCAGCTCTTTTTTCATTTTTGGGAACAGGTAATAATCACTGTGGGCCAGGTCTGGAATTTAGGGTGGGTGATCCAAATGGCGGTAGAATCGCGGAAGCGCACCCGCCATAAGCGCCCCGATATAGGCTCAGAGAACACCGAGGGGTTTTAGTGGGTAGGCCGGTCCTGTCAAACCGGAGAGCCCCACACACGGCCGCGCCTTGCCAGTGCGATGTCACGGTGCACAAGGAGCATTTCCCCTCGCCCACCTTATGCAGGATAGCCAATGCAATTCGACTCTTGTGGATAGGCACGTCGTCGTGCAAAAGCAGCACATGTCTCGTCAATTACCCCCGTCTTTTCTCTTTAATAACTACTTTTAATCGCTTTAATATTGAAGCGTAGTATTTTCTAGTTATAGAAACACCCTTATCTTTATAATCGATTAATAATATTCCTTCCGAGTCCCAAAACACGTTACCATAAGTTTCCCAGTTGACTGTGTCACCTTAAACTTTTTGGGAGGTGCTGTGCCCTTTTTATGCCACTGCATGGAGTCTTGTTTAGACTCAGGCTCGTAATGATGAACCCAACTTTCGTTTCCAATAACGATTCGGCTCAATACACCATCCTTGTTCTCATCGCAGAGGTCCAAAAATGCACTTGAACATGTACACGCTGTTGTTTTTCCGGCGACGTGAGTATTCTCGGCACCCATCTCGTTCATCATCCTTAGTCATACCAAAGATGATCGTGTTACTTGTTTCTTCTTTGGTCGAACATCCTCGAGTACAATTTTTTCGACTTTTTGGATAACTTCTGGCGTAGTCACCACGTTACTTCTGCCCGGCCTCGAGTCGTCTTCAAGTGATTCCCTTCCTTGTTTAAATGAACTATGCCACTTGTACACCATGGTTTTTCCTGGGCAAGAGTCGCCTTAAACGATGACATCTCATTGAGTATGGTCGTAACTGATTTTCCTTGCTTGGTAAGTTAAAATTTCACTTTTCACTCCCGATTGTGTTGCTTGGATGACGATAGCTCAAATACTAATTATGTAATAGCAATGAAACCTCATATTTTTACTAATTATGAGTCACTGAACTCGTTAGGACTCAAATGAGCATAATCACCCCCCTCCAACCCCATCTTTCCGCGAAAATAAAAACGCACCCTCGTAGAAAAATAATAATAAATATTGCTTACACTCACATTAATTAGCCTAGCTCAAAGTAAGTAGTAGCCTAGCTCAAAGTGAGCCTAGCTCACATTAAGGCGTTCTGAGATCTATGACAACTTATAGACATACATTTATTAGTCATATATATATATATATATATATATATATAATATATATATATATATATATATATATTATATATATATATATTACTGAGGCACAAATGCTAGTATTCATCATACCAATGTCTATCACCCACCGGAACTTGAATCCGGGATCTAGGAGATGTCGACCCCTTGAAACAAAAGTATACTACTCACTTGGTCATAGAAGTCGTCACGTAGAAATAAATCAAAAAGTATTGTTGTGAGAAAGAAAAAAATCCTCAAAATAGACTCAGAAAAAAAAACTTTCTTTTTAGGCAATGTAATAGGAAATATGTTTTCGTTTATAGAAATAGTCCATTTCAATGTTACGATGTTACGATGAGACGTCATATTGAATCTAATATTAGATAGTATTGAACGCCTTATGTCCAGTTTTATCAACAATTTCCCAGCCCAAAATAAAATTTACAGCAAAAATTTAGGCATTACACATGTCTAGTGTCAAAATTAATTTATTAATTATGTAATGAAATGACATATTAAAATGTTGGTGGTATATGCCTTTATATTGTCAATATGACAGAATCAAATTATGTAGAGCTTATAGAGAATCGTAACTAACCTGCGTATACCCACTTTGAGTTAGAATGATCTTGTAAACTGGCCTGTTAATGGCGTTGCTTGAAGATAAGAATGAAATAAAAATCACAAAAACCCACCAAGCCATATGTTGTAGTTATTGTTTAGATTATATTTCATAAATTGAATGATGTTTCTCTGGCATTGATGTAAAAAAACACAAGAAACATATAAGTAAAACAACACAACAACAATATTCTAAATAAGACACGTCTTATCAAGCGAGAGTCTTGCTTGTTAATGAAGTTTTATTTCTGTTGTTTGTAGAATGTTCGTTGTAGTTACCTTTTAATGTTTATAAACCGCAAAACAATTTGTTGTACTACATTGTTGCACCGTGAGTAGGATGCATATCATAATATGAACACCTAGATTGACAATATTTCAAACTATTCATTGAATCATAATTTGTTTAATTGACGTCCTCCATAGTCGAGTGGATAGTACACCGGTTTCAAGGTGTCGCCATCTCTGAGGTCCCGGGTTCGAATCCCGGTGGGTGCAGATGTTTGTGTGATGAATGCGAGCATTTGTACCTTAGTCATGGTTGTTGATATATATTTCTATAAAAATTATTTATATATGTATAATACATGTATGTCTATCCGTTACCCTAGATCCCATAGCTCAAGCCTTACAGAGCTTAGTTTGGGCTAGGCTAATTGGTGTAAGTGTAACAAATATTTATTTTTTTATTTTTTATTTATTTGTAGTATTTGATAGAACAACGTAAGTAAAAAACTAAAGACGTGTGTAAAATGCGTTATATGCCACACTTAGTTGTGACTCCAATCTAATCTAAACTAATTTACTCATGTTTTAAACAGAACCCGTAATCATTAATTTATATTAGATCTCCATTTCTGTAAACAAATACAACTCAATTAAAAATAAGAAACTAAAATTTTTCGGTTAATATGCTTATAGAAGTCACGACACCTTATAAATGTAAAAAAAGTAATTCTAAATAACAATGCAAGAAAACTGTTCTACTACCTACTACTGTCCTGGTAAAAAACACATCAATTTTTTTTATTAATAAACCAAATTCGTACATAAATTTAATTCACAATTTGTTCAATATTACAAACTACTTACCATATTCAAGCTTACAAACTTTTACCAAATTGTAAAAATCCATTTGGTATATTTAGCGTAGTTTTTCATATTTGTCAGTCATTTTGCATTTTTGAAGAGAACCTAAAGAAACAAATAAAATAGATTTAGTTTAATTTTAACTAACTAGTGACTCGCCCCGGCTTCGCATGGGTGCAATGCAATATACATATAAACCTTCCTCATCAATAACCCTATCTATTAAAAAAACCGCATCAAAATCCGTTGCGTAGTTTTAAAGATTTAAGCATACGCATAGGGATGCAGGGACACAGAAAGCGACTTTGTTTTATAGTTTTCTGCAATCCGGTCAAGCAAGGTATAGATATAAAAATTAAGAAACTAGATCAGAATTACATTACTAGGTGCAATAAAAATTAGACTAACAAGCACTTTTCGTATTGGAATAAACTAGGCAATTTCTTCGAAACATAAAATGACGGAGATGTAGTTTTATCTTGTGCCTTTATATACATGCTTAATTTCTTTACAGATAAAAGCGCCAGCGTATTATATGGGGAGTCCAGGTCCAAATACTCTCCCACGTGGAGGAGCCATGATGAGGGCGTACTCCCCGGCAGCACCCGTCGCAGCCGATCGTATCAACAGTATGTCAATTGCGGGTAAGGAAACTAGTCTTACAATTAATCTTACAACTAGTCTTAAAAGAAATCGGATCAATCTTTTATGTTTTCAAAGTTTTAGTTGTTCAATCTAGGAATAGGATTAGTATAATAATGTGTTTAGGTCCTCCTCCAGTGCCGCACAAGCAAATGCGTTCTTACTATCCGGTCAGCGGCCCTGAACGCTGCCACTCCAGCGCCGCAGAATACCCTCGGGACAACACCTACATTTTCCCTGGTAATCTCAGTCTCCGCCCACCAGCAAATTACATACTTTCGCTTCGGATTCTTGGTTTGCTTAAACACTTTCTAACATTGTTGAGAATCTCTATGTTGTGCTAAACCGCACGATTATTTTTCTGTGATATCTATTTGCCTTTCAATCCTGCATCACCAAATCGTAGGTATATTTTATTTTTCGACTACTGGAATTCTAATGGAATGGGTTACACTTTTATGTATTTGAATTGTTGGAATTGTGGGTCCATTGGAATCCAAAAACTAAAATTAAAGTAAAATTGCATTCAAAAGAAGCTAGACGAAATTCAATGTAGGATCTAGTTACATCACAAAGTGCGCTAAGGACGTTCGGTTTTCGAAGTTTACTGAAAATATATGTGCTTCGTTGGGTCCAATTAGACACACGATTCCTCTTACGTTATTTTTATTACGTTATAATGATAGTATTATGTTAAATCTTATTTTGTTACAGGAATCAATGAATTAATGAACGTGATGATTAATGACCATCCTATAATCAAAAAACAATGAACATTAATTTTTGTTAATAAATCTTTTTTATGATTGATGAAACCTTGTTTTATTACTATATTAAATAATCTTAAGTAATTTAGGAAATACAAAGCTTATGTGATTTCGGGCTCAAATTTGATTCAGAAATTTAATTCCGTTACAAATTTAAAAATAGGGATCCGGGTAAGATATAATAGCATCAACATCTTCCTGTCCATATCCCATTCTTATTTGGAATCGGTGGGATACGTTTTCTTCTTAATTAGGGTTGGTTCGGTTAATGTGGCTTCATGTTAATATAATTATTCTTAAAATATTTATTATAGACACGCATGCTTTGTATTCAATGTTTATATATTTAAAAAAATATATTATCCTACTTATTTTATATATAAAGGGTTGGAATCTGGAGGTCATCAATTAAGGATTGTGTGTGTTTACAGTTTTGTTTCCCACTTACCATTTTATGTCAAAATTTCGCTGCTGCAAAAGTTTGTGTAACTAAAACCACATGTTAATTATGATTAGGCGAATGGGTCCAAGTCGGATCTGGTATGACCACCAATATTCTGACCCCTAGACATACCATTTTTTCATTGTTATAATGTATTGTGCTCCCTGTGCTTCGACACCGTCTGAATCCAACGATTTCTTTTTCTTACGGCTTTGGAATAATTTTATCCGTAGACGTCACGCTTAAGTCAATGTTTTAAAGGTGAAATTATTAATTATAATGAAATGCACACAGGGCCTGGGCACCGAGAAGATGGTTATATGTCATCGCCGGAACGCGTCATCCAAAGATCTGGCTACGAGGACCCTTATTATAGCCAATATATTACACCTGGTCAACGTACATCTATCACGCCAGTCATCAGTGAGGAAACAAGGTACCATATTCATCATGCTAGTACATCAACTGGATTACAACTAAGCTATTATAGAATTAATAGAGTTAGACAAAACGCTGGATAGAAAACTATAGTTATGTAATCTTTATCTTGACAGGCGCATTTCACATTTTTCCTTTATACCAAGTACGAAATGTCTGTCTCGGAACACAGACTTAAAGGCATCCAAGTTGTTTAATAATTTATGTTTATCCAAGTTGAATAATTTATACAAACTGTGCGTTAGCATAAGAACTACGAGTATTGTCAGTTAGAACAGCAACAGATTATTAATGAACATAAATGATATATAGCTGACGAACTAGATTCCACTGAAGATAGCTTCATTTTCTTATACTTAACTGAATTCGGAGGGTAGGCTAACACTGACGTAAGTTATCCTGGAGACTTGGAAACTCTTACATAGGGAACAATGATACATATTTGAACTTTGACAATTTAAAAAACTCAAAAGGAAATAAATATATTATGTTATCATAATAATGTAACAATACAAATAGTCTGTGATACCAACAAAAGCTGTCTATTTTTTTAATCATTTTGTACATAGATTTGTGCTGTACCCTGGGTAAATCATTTTAGATTACATCATCAACATTATAATCTCACTTTTGTTATATAAAATGTGGCGAGCCTTTGGGTCCTTGGTTAGCGTTGACACTTGTCCGTCTTTTACTTTCACCAGCAACTACACAAGTGTTAGAATTTAAGCTATTTTTACACAGAGTCCCTTGAACGTACCCTACAAATTAAGAGTTAATAATACAGCGTATCATCATACATATATTAACTAAATTGTCTATAGGGATCCGTGCCATGTGCAAAGGAAAAAAATAATAATTTTACTTCGTACTGAACTGAGCTTACATTTTTTATACAAGTGTATATACATATATACATCGATAAACTGGTTCTAATAAAAAAATAATTTCTAGTGAACCTGTCATTATTGACGAAACTTATCGCTATGGAGTGACACCTCCCATCACTACGGTTCCGAGGCCCATGACACGCCCTCCGTTTGATCCGAGGTAACTCACATATAAGGAAAATATTTAAAATTATAAACAACAAATATGGAACTGTACCCGCTTGGCGACATTTGTGGCCACAATAACATTTTTTAATTATAAGCTTCGAAACTGTTTAATTTACATTTACAATATAATTATATATGTGGTTCCTTAAAGACAAAGCGAATTTCGATTGATTGCTTACAAATGAAATTCTAAAATGGATTAACCTCCTTCATTTATTTTTACGCGTGCAAAATGTAAATTTTCAGGGTGAACGCTACACAAGTAGACGAAGTAAGCCGCGAGCGCGTGGAAATGATGGAGCGTAAATTGGACAATCTTACAGGTCTCGTGGAGAAGGCTCTGGCCACAAATGCCAATTCTCGCCCTGTACGCGCCGGGGGTCAGGGTAAGTCACTCTAAGAACCGTTCAGCTTTTGGCCTACGAAGTCAGAAGTTCAAGATTAAATAAGTATAAAGTAATGCCGAAAGCCATAGAAGATGTGATTTTTTGGACACTTTTGATAAAATTTATTCATTTGTACAAAGTGTTAAAATCAGTTCAAACGGCTCGTTTCGGTAGGCTTGATTCGTTAATACAGCTTGCGTTTTCCTGCATCCAGATGCCGCGAGATATTCCAGCAACGAGAGACCTCCCAAATTAGGGAGAGATAAATTTCGTAAGTTCAATTAACCGCGGCCAAAATCAACGATAGTGCATTGCTAATGTCTGTAAAGTATTTCATATTTCATCAAAATAGAATATTTATTTGACATTTTTGCTTTTTTGGAAATTTGACAAATAAAATGACTTTAACGGAGCACTGATCTCCTTAATACAATATAATCTCAAATAGGTATCCATTCATTATGTATTCTTTTCCTGCAATATAGAAGCATAATAAATTCGACTTATTGACCACAAATTGCTAGATTCGCCGCATTCTGTTTGTGAATGGAGTTGCGTCCGATTATTTACATTCCCTTTGCAATAGTATTTTGCTGGAAAAAGAAACCAGAAAATTGTACTTTCACAATGTGTATAATAAATTGTTTTTAGGCATTGAATATTTAAAAGACACATTAAATATCCGGCACCAGTTGAATGTCCGATGGCGACACTCGCAATGCACTCCGCTGACCAGAATCACGCAGTTGGCTTGCTTTCAGGAAGTGGTGATTTAACTAATGATACATGATACTTTAAAAAAATCAACCCACACAATTCACATATTTATTTAACTAATCTAATAAGCCGGTTAAATTCTATATCAGTTGCAATTCGACTATGAATAAGAAACAAGTACATTTTGAAAGCTTTGTAAATTAGCGCTAAATAGTAGTCCGAGTCACGTTCATTACACAGCATCACGATGACCATCAATTGTTCACATCAGTGTTATTTTGTTTGGGGAATCTATATTCAACGTTTGCAACGAATTACGTTTTGTCTTGTGCATAAACTAGGAAGTGTGTACGTGTGTTGAGCCATAAAACACGCCTTAACCTATCTACAATCGTCTTCCTCTTTTGCTGTGATGATGATTCATCTCTCAAATTTGTGATTTCAGAAAAATCCGTGTCATTTGAAAAGTCAGTGTCATTTAGCGATGATCCTCCCGACTTGAATTCGCCAAAACAGCACTCCCCGCAGCACGCAGGTATGAATGAAGATTTTTTAAAAGAGCCCAGTTTCATATTACTAATGATACAATTTTTTTTTCAGAGATATGTATATAAATTAAATATACATTAATAATTATTATTGAAATAAAGTTTATAACATTTTTGATATATATTATTATTGTTATAAAAACCTGAAATAACGAGCATCACTTTTATTTATCCTATACGCACTCTTTTCGGCAACTAGTAAAAATATATTAAATATATTAAAATGTATTAAATATAAATAGTGTAACGAAATATTGATAACATAAAACAAGCCATAACTGTGCTGCAATGGCAAGTAGCAAGCAAGTGAGTCTGCCAGGCCTTAACTGAATTACAAAATAAATGTACCGGCAATCGTTGTGGTTGTAGGTACATAGTGTATCCCATATTATTTTTCTCAATAGCATATTGAGACTGCCACTTGTAATAAGTAAAACGAAAAAAATATATAACGAACTGTAAAACTAACATTTAACTTCAAATATATAATTTTACTTTACTACATATCTAAATATATGTATGCCAACAGTACAATATTTTAATCGTATCACTACCAATTTGACTAATAATAATTTTCATATTCGTTATATCTTCAGATATAAGTTATGGTTTCTTAAGTTTTCAATTATATATCAGCCACTATGTAAATTTCTAAACTTTTCTCTAATCAGCCCTCCTTCAAGTCAAAACAGAACAAGCCAATTAACAACTCTTGCGACGACGACGTTGATAATTCTAATGAATTCTCGATGTTCTTCGAATATAACTTAACATTGTAATGCACGAGAATATGCATTTTTCTCCATGTCTTTAGTGATGCTTCATAATATTTATTATGTTCTGACTTAACTTCATTATATTCTGGCAAATCTCCACATCAAATCCTTCCTTTTCAATGCCTAATTTAGAATTTATCTTATGAAGCCGTATAAGTTTTATATTTGTATGCGACTTCCTAAAGTATACAATGGCATTAGTATTCATATTCAATCTATTAGAATACGTACACGTGGCTGCGTTGACTTTATATACTTCCTTCTTTGTGTAATCAAAAAACCTACCAAATTTTGATACTACCAAAAATATATATAATTATCTTATTATATTTATATTGACTACATTATTTAACCCAAACGCTTGTTGGTATCGCGTAATTGATAACGCGCAAGGCTTAATTGTGTGATGTTTATTACAAAACCCAAGCGATGCATTCATAAATAAAACAAATGTTCAACCAATTCATACATATTACATACTTACTAATCCATATTTAGTTTTTAGGACACTGTATTGTCAGTATCATCATGTAATGTTAGCATCATCAATAATCACGCGTCCAAGAGTGAAGCGACCTGGCGGTTGTCCCTTCATTCTTGGAGACGGTTGATGCTTTCATTTCCATCTGTGTACTATTAGTTTCCGGTAATATTCATTCTTGTATTTTATTTCTTTCCGCTTTCTTCTAATAACAAGCTGATACAAAACCAACAAAACCGGCAATCAAATCATCGACATTGCCACGGACATCCTCGCAAGGTAATTCTTTGATGTCAATCGATTTTGATTCCCTTACTGTCACAGGCCCGATGCTTCCACTATAGTGGTAAACTAAATGTTTATGTGTACAATAGAACGTCCGCTAATGTGTCTGACTGCTGATGTAGTGAATATCCAATGACATCCGATTCTATTCCAACGTTTTCTGCATTATTTAATTACTTCTTATTAAATTTATTAATATCCCTATCCCCTAAGAACGGCGGTCTCTAAGTAAAGATATACTTTCGATAATCTTTTAAACTGAAGAATCCTTATTATTCCAGTCGTGTGACAATACGGTATTCATTAAAGTAGCGTACTGTACAATTCCGTGTTTATAGAAAATGTATGAATCAGAACTATCGAGATATCGTTTGATAGCTCACTACAGCCGTATTCGGATACTTACTCGTATCTGTTGTATTCTTGAGCCTTGGTTCTGCATACAGACATTTGGTAAAAAGTATGCATAATCACTGCACTGGTCTACAAAATGTATATGTTCTCCTTCGCTTTTTAATTATTTTAGTAAGTAATATATGTATATGTGATATTATTGCTTTAAGACATGCAAGTGTTGTTTAAAATGCGTTTTTAGCTGAAATTTGGGTGGTAAGTATATTTGGTCGAGTAGGTCGCATCTAATCATGGGATTACAGAGCGAGATCGGCTCAAGCCAGCGCCCCCACCCAAGCCGGTGGGGCTGGTGAGCCAGCAGCTGACGCTAGTTCCGCAGCGTTCTTTCTCCATCAACGTCACTACAGAGTTCTTCAACGATTTGCGTTCTCTACAGAAACAGAGCCGCGACCTCCGCTTAGAGGTAAGGTTCTGACGTATTAAGGCCGAATTCTCAAACGCCATTCAATAAATTAACATTTGTCTTTAAATATTTACACCCATACGTGTCAAAACAAAAGTAATTAATAAAAATGCAACTAAAATGGCGCGTGAGAGTTCGGGCGCATATTTTCAATGACAAATGACATTGTGATGAATTTTAACACCAATGCGAGCAAAACGCGAATTGATCGAATGCTCGTTGCGAAATCGCCGTAAAGCGAAAAGATTATACCTATTGATTACAATACGTCCCCTGGAAGCATTTTTTGTCTTCACGTGTGTGATATTTCGACCCGCAGACACGCAATTTGCGCCGCTCGACCCTGAATCACGCTGTCAACATTCGTCACCTGATTTCCGAAACTATTGTAAAAATAGGCGCCATAGCGGCCAGTTTTTGCGACGAGACTGCTGACGCGGTAAGTTTTATTTTGAAACGAAGAAATTTTGCTTTTATTTCAACTCTCTTTGGAAATTTTATGTGTTTACAGAATACATCTACTTAAGTTATACTAGACATTTATTACTAATCTCCATGTTGGCATTCTTTGCAGCAGTTAACACGCGAAGAAGAAACTTACCGCCAAGATATGCTGCTACTAGAAAATGATCTTTACGAGCTGGAAGCCACTGTGGAGCGTCTTCGTGGACAAGCAGCGAACAGGTGAGGAAACCGGTCAAAATGGGATTTGTAATGTTTAGATATTAATATAAAGAAATACTCCTCTTCTCGACATCTCTGGGTACAATTCATATGAAATACACCAAAACGGCTAAATATGTTTTCCGTAATTACATATGAAATGGCGCAATTAGTGATGATTCAACTAGGTTATATTTCGAAATTTACCTTTCTACAAAATAATAAGGAAATCTAAGACAAAATAAAGAAAAAGAAGTATAAAAAAGTATATACTTGGAAATATCTATATATTTACTTCCTCTTCAATGGTAATATATTTAACTCCTCTCATCTTGCGAGACATATATAGAATGAGAATTTCGATATGAGTGGTTTTTTATAACTCAATACATGAGAAACTCGCCACATTGTAATATTGCCAACTGACGCATAGTAAAATCATTTTACCTAATGATTTCAGTGCGTATATTTTAACCAAAACACAGCAACTCTAACACTGCTGTTTTGCGACAGAAATTAATATGATGCAGGTTGCAATTTTTCACCAATTTACTAATTTCTACACTATAGCAAATTGGTATAGAATTTTCCAATTTGATTCAACCCTTACCGCACCTGCCCCCATAACATGATCAAAGAAAGAAGGTATGACAAAGCCTTTATCATACGATATAGCCGCCGTCTTGAAATCTATCATCAGTATTTTGACACTTCAAAATGATAAATCATTTTATCATTTTCGGGGATCGAAGCGTTTAATATAAAAAATAAAACCTGTACTGTAGTCTGTAGGTTGATTATTTGGTCAACAGACACACACTCATACAATTGTTAGTAAAAATTAAAAATAAAAGTAACTTAGGAACAGGGCAACAGGAAAACAGGCCTGACCATACCGAAATCATTAAAATATATGTGCTGCAGCTGCAGCAGTACAAAAAGAACAGCTCAGCGTCAGTATTTGCTACAGCGTAAAAACTGCAGATTTTTAACTATTACTTCGATAATTAACTGTTAGTATTAGTACTTTATAGTTATCGAGAGAAGAAAATGAGTCATTGTATATTAAATATTAGTATGTCACCTTAAATCATTCACTTTTAAAATCAATCTTCAATAAAATTATCATTTATGCATTCATAACGAATACAATAGAATTTAAAAACTTTTTGGCGATGTTTTGTTATTTTTTAACCTGACTCTCCTTTAACTTATTTTAAAACCTTATGACCTACTTACTATAAAAGGCACACCAACATTTAAAAAATGTATAGAGTAAATAGTATGTAAATTCTCTATAGAAACAATCATTAAATCCATTGATACTCTTATAATGGCAGACAGTTGATAAAGTGGCCACTTGGAGTAGAATAAATTTATCCATCGAACAAAACTAGCGGTATTTCGTTATATTTTTAATATACGTATGATAAGGCTTTGCTTTACCCCCTCCTAGTATAATGTACAGAGTTTCTGATCTTTATGAGACGTTCTATTGCTTGAATTTATATATCGGATAATGGGCGATTTGTTCCTAACAATTTCCTGATGCAGATTTATTTACTTTGCAAAATTAAATCGATATTTCCTTTCAGTGAAATTTGTTATCTTCAATATTTAATGTTCTTTTTCGTTAAAACTTCATAGCACTTAACATTTTATGTTCAATGTTTTCTAGATAATTACAATCCATATAATCCCCGGAACCAGAGTCTTATAAATAACTTTTTTTAAATGTGAATTTTAATTGTTTTAATTTTTGTAGCGTAGACATACTAATAAGTTATTTAACAAAATCTAATTTTTAATTACTGTTAATAATTCATATTTACTTGTTTATGCGTCAATTTTATTAATATTATAAAATTATGGGTGGTATTTTGTATGAGAGATAAAACTATTGCTCTAATTAATATTATTATTTTCTATCGTAATATCTTTAAAGAACATGCATAGCGAATTATAAACAAAAATAATGACTAAAGACAACGCTGGTCAGTAAATTGACAGTAAAAAGTCTAATTATTAATACATACAGTTTGACAAGAATGAGGTTGACAAAAATGGTAGTTATTGTGATTTATATTATATGAAGACACTTGTACGTCCTTTAAATAAAACGTTCGTAAATTCATTCGTTCGTATGTCCGCAACAAAATTAAAATTAAGCGTGCTGGGTGTAGGAATTTAGGAATTACTTCATTTGTTCCAAAAGTGAACAAGAAATTGAAAAAAAAAAATTAAAAAAAACTTTTTAAAAAAACACGCTTTTATTAAAAAGACTAAAAACCGATCTAAAAACTTGAAAATAAAAATAAAGTCACGCTTTTAGAAAATTTGGGTACATATCAAGAAAAATTTCTGATGACAAAAAGAAATGTAACTCAAAAATTTGTCTATAAAATTTAGCAAATTAGTCCAAGAACTCAATGACTATAAAAGCGTGGGGTGTTCAAAATTAAACATTACTCATTTAATGGTCTTAACATTTACACCCCACGCTTTTATAGTCATTGAGTTCTTGGACTAATTTGCTAAATTTTATAGACAAATTTTTGAGTTACATTTCTTTTTGTCATCAGAAATTTTTCTTGATATGTACCCAAATTTTCTAAAAGCGTGACTTTATTTTTATTTTCAAGTTTTTAGATCGGTTTTTAGTCTTTTTAATAAAAGCGTGTTTTTTTAAAAAGTTTTGTTTATTTTTTTTTTATTTACTACTTTTTAGCTCAAATGTTTTTTAGTCTTTATAACAAACAAAAGTTTTTTCAAACGTTTTTTAGTCTTTGCGTAAAAAGCGTGTTTTTTAAAAAGTTTTTTTTATTTTTTTTTTTATTTACTACTTTTTAGTCTCGTGATTATTATAACAAACATAAAGAAAAAGCGTGTAAAAAAATTCAAATTAAGTCAAAGGATGTCCATGGGAAAATGACAGATTAAATTTTTTAGTGTTATTAAAAAGTTTTTAAATAGTGATATTTCTACATTATTATTAAATGATATTATTAATAATCTTGTAATAAATGATAAAAATGTATTTGGAGCAGTGAAAATGTTTAATATTGACATATCAAAAATTTACATCATCGACATTGGATTTTTTCTCATATTAAAAAGTTTTTAATTTATTACAACATAATTATGTATTTTTATGATTCGAAAATGATTGAATATTGTATTGTCATCTAGAATACACATGTAAAAAAAATTTGAGCTCGATTGGAGCAGTAGAAGTGGTCGAAAAATCGATTACAAGAATTGATCATGACAAACAAACAAACAAACAAACGGACAGAGTAAGTCAATAAAAAGCGTGTAATAAAAATATCTGTTTAATGGGCGGCTTTGTTTATTGTTCAAATCGATGTAATAGCAAACAACTCTGATCAGTATAAAATTATAATTATAACATGAACCATTATAAAATGTGAATGTATGGTAAATGCTCACATTATTCTAAAAAATATTGGAATTACATTGGAATAATGTAAATAACACAATAAAAAATAAATAACTGTATTGCCATTCAAAATATTACGAGTAAGTTCTCGTAGTAAGTCAGTGCTCCAAGCACCTTAATGCTAAATTGTAAATAATTTAAAGCGTTTATCAATGCTACGACTTTCGATTGTTAATTGATATTCAATTGAAACTCATTTCTGCTGTCCCGAATTATTTTTTTTCTTTGTCCCTGTTTTATATGTCCGGATTGCATGGATTCAAAATCGAATTTGTTTTGATACTATTATGCTATCAATCGGCTACTAAATGTAAGGCAATTGTGTAAATGTGTTTCCGTATTGATTTAACGTTCTTCTTGACTTGTGTTAAATAGTAGGTCTACAATTCTACAAAAATATGTGTGATTTAAGAAAACACGTTAAAAAATTGCTTACTCAAAAACATGTGAACGTGTAGCGGTGTATTCATATCCAATATAAAATCCTACAATTTAATATATTTATAAGTTGTTTCTTGATTTTTCCGCTCTGGTTTCACAGTCCGATAAGCAGCATTTACTTATTGGGCAATCGCATTCTAGTCTTCATAACTTATTGTTGAGTTGAAATGCGAGTGGCAGTTACAGAGAACTATGTGCAGTCGAGTGCAACTTGACAGGACATTCTATATAGCGAATAATCTAAGATGGGTTTGCAATGATTTACTGAGAATACAATTTGTTTGAAACACATTTGAATATGAACCCAATAATTTAAAAAAAAATATTCATGCCGTTGATAACGTTTGGGTGCATCATATACCGGGTGGGTGGTATATGTTTGGTGCATCGTGTGCCAAATTGAATTCAATAATTGGAGGGGTATTTGGCTACCTCTTAGGCCCCAATAAAAAAATCTTTCTCAACCAGATTTTTATACTGATTTTAAATGGTTTTGAAAATTTACAATAGCCTACATTTAAAGTTTAATATAAAAAAAGTTGTTAGGTTTTACTCTTGATATTTAATTTGTAATGTTGTACACTTCTTTTGTAATTAAAAATACTCGCCAGCAACATTAGTTTTTTTTTATAGACCCGTGAAGATTATTCTACGTAAAAAATAAGCTTGAACGTCAACTTTCGATTTTAATTACAAACTAAAAGTGATCATGTTCTTCCAATTTTTTAAAAACATCTCTAGACTGTCCCCTTTCTAATGTTGTGTAGTATGCCATGAAAAGTAACTAATTTTCTAATATTCAACAGGTGAAATAAAAACAAGTTTTTGCGTAAATACTCGTAACACTCACAATTCACAAGGTAGATAAAATTTTCTGATCCTTTCATAAAGTAAGCCCCTATTGTTTATTTAAAAACAGGTAATAATCTATCTTCCATCCCTTTCTTCCATATCAAAAACCTGTTTTCAACAAATCCCGAACGGGCCGCGTCGGCGCGGCGGCTATTCAATTTAGTCGAGACATCACTGCCTCTGCTGCCTAAAGTCTGTGCTAGTTTACTGTACCTACTCGATTTTTTTTTTGTTTTCGTCAAGTTTTGTTGTTTTTTGTTACGTTTAACGTATACTTTACTTACTTACGTATACTTTTACTTACGTATACTTTTCTACTACTTACTATTACTTTCGGTGTTATTGTTCAACTTTATTGATGTTTTTGTTGTTGCAATGGCGACATACTCTAACGAAGAATATGCGGACATCTCATTGGTATATAGTGAAGCCTGTGGTATCGCTCGTGCAGCGCAACGACTTTACCAGGAACGCTTTCCTGGTCGCCGATTACCTGGCCGCAGAGTTTTCCAAGATACATATTAACGTTTACGCGAGACTGGGAGTGTCACTTTTCATGAACCATGGGGACATGTTGTGCGATATAATGTTGAAGTGGACGAGAGAATACTGGCACTATTTGAGGAAGACGACACAAGAAGCATTAGATATATGGCCGCACAACTTGATATTTCAATATGGAAAGTGTGGAAGGTCCTTCGACATAACGAAAAACATCCATTCCACGAGACTCCGGTGCAAGGTACGTAATTTAAAACCTTTGTTTGACGTTGCCTTTGTTTAGCAGGAATGAATAGTATGATTATGACGTCACTTTTAGCAATTGAACGGGTATTATCTTCTTACGGCTGGACACACTTTAAATCTTCCAGTGCAATAACCTACTTACTGATGAAGAGAAAATAAAAAGTTTTTTCTTTGTTGCAGGTCTTGAGGGTGGCGACAGACGAGTGCACTTTTGTCGTTTTTTGTTACACACAGATGTGGACGGACGAATCCAAATTTACCAGAGAAGGGATTCTAAACTTACACAATTTACACCACTGGGTACCGAAACGGCAAAACCCACATGCCAAAAGACAGAAATCTTTTCAAAGTCGATTTAATGTGAACGTTTGGGCAGTAGTGATTGGGAACCAGGTAATTGGACCGCGTTACCTGCCTGATAACTTAAATGGCGATAATTATTTCGATTTCCTGCAAAATGATCTTTAATGAAGATGTGCCCATAGTCTTTCAAAACGACTTCTGTCCCTCGCATTGGCATTTAACTGTGAGAGAGTACCTCGATAACGTGTTCCCCAATTCGTGGATTGGACGCGATGGTCCTATTGCATGGCCACCACGTTCCCCAGACTTAACTCCATTAGACTTATTCTTTATTATGTCTGGGGACGTGTCAAAGATCTAGTACTTATACGCCACAGAAGTCCCAACGAGGGAGGTACTAATACAACGTATAGAAGCGGCTTTCAGTACAATTAAGAACGAAATACGACTTCGAACTACAATTGTAACACGAAAGATGTCGGGCCTGCATTCGAAATAGAGGTGAACAATTTGGGCAAGATTTGTAAAAAATAATGAAATAAATGCTTAAAAAATAAATTTCGATCAAACCTACGAAAAATTTTACCTGCTTGTGAGTTTTATTAACTCAAAAACTTGTTTTTATTGCCCCTGTTTAATAATTAGAAAATTGCGACTAAGTTTGGAAAATTTGAAAATTAGTGATGTTGCATTACTTTTCATGGCATACTATACAACATTAGAAAAGGGACAGTCCAGAGATGTTTCTAAAACATTGGAAGAACATAATCACATTTAATTAATTTATTATTAAAATGGAAAGTTGATGTTCATGCTTATTTTTTTACGTAGAAAAATATTCGGGTCTATAAAAAAATAACTAAATGTTGCTGGCTAGTAATTTTAATTTCAAAAGAAGTGTACAACATTACAAATTAAATATGAAGAAGAAAATATAGTAAAACGTAACAACTTTTTTTTATTAAACTTTAAATGTAGACGTTTGTTATCATTGGATTCAATTTGGCACACGATGAACCAAACACCCGTTATATCTACAAGAAGTTAAAGAGCAGTTTTATAGAAATCACTTAAAAACTATCAGTTTAATAATAAAAAACGTCTAGACGCCATCTTTATAAAAATGTATTAAAGTATGTAAACTCTTAAGTCAGAACCAAGTAGCATGTGCTAGCGATATACGTACTGGTATTTGAACTCCATAAAAACTTTGTAAAAAATACGTAAAGACTATCATTATGCCGGAATGAATTGTGCCGGAAAAACAGTTGTTTATATGATTTATTTAAGAAGTTGATTCGTGACAAAAGTTCTGTAAATGACAAGTTCAGGAACAAATATTTTTACATATAGTACGTGTATACAACACTCATGGACAAATTTAGAGGAACGCAAAAAAAGTGTGTGTTAAACAAAAAAATCGTGGACATTTCGTTATATATTTTTTTGTAATTTGGATTTTGTTTATTGTTCGTTAATTTAAAATTGTAAACGTGGAATAAACAAACAATCAAATGGCAAAAATTAACCAAATTAAGAAAAAAGGAAATAAATTTACAGATTAGAACAATTTCGTACTTAAAGTTTTATTGATTTTTTTTCATAATACTTAGAAAAGCCTGTAACATGAGCGGTAATCAGTACTTAGTGTTGCCTCCTCTAGCTCTTCGAACTGCTTCAAGTCTCCTTAGCATACTCCTGATTAAATTATCATTAAAATCTTGAGAGATTGCGTTCCATTCTTCTTGTAACGCGTTTTTAAGCTCTCTCAAATTAGCAGGGATAGGATTTCTTTTCAAAATTTGTCGTCCAAACCTATCCCATACGTGCATTGCATTGATTTCAACGTCTCGAAGGTAGTCGACCACCACAGCCGCAGTGTGGGGGTGTGCATTATCATGCATAAAAACAAATTCATCTCCTATGAAAGGGGCAAAGGGTACTACAATTTCTTCTAAAATCTCAGTTACATATCTTGCCACTGTTAGTGACCCATTCTCGATGACACGGAGTTCCGTGCATGCCCCCATACAAATACCTCCCCATACCATAATTGACCCTCCACCATATGCCTCTTTTCCAATGATGTTGCACTGTGCGTACCTCTCTCCTGGGCGTGTCTACACTTTCCTTCTATCATCTGGTTTCAGACAAAATCTGGATTCATCTCTAAATAAAACTTGACTCCAAGTTTCATCATCCCAATTTTCGTAATTGCGAGCAAAATTAACTCTAGCCACTCGATGACATGAAGTAAGAAAAGGATCTTTGGCAGGCAAATGTGAATTTAATCCGGCTGATTTGATTCTTCATCTCACGGTTTTTGTACTTATTGTAATACCTCGAACTTCTTGTGGCCTAGTCCTGACCTCGGAAAAAGTTAAGGTGCTGATTCTAAGCACACTGCTAACGATGAACCAGTCATCTTTGGTGGCAGTTTTCTGTTTACGCCCCTGTCCTCCGAGTCTGGTAAACTGTCCAGTCTGTCGATACCTCTTGACAACTCGGTGTACCACAGATTTTGATACTCGTAAAATTTGAGCCACATTTTCGTAGGTGTGCCCAGTTTCAATTAGAATAACGGCCCTAGAAACTTGAGTGGCGCTACATCCGGCATTATCAGTTCATTTGCAGTATTAATTCATACTTAACACACTAAAACAAGGCAGTCGTAGTAAAAATTAAAAAAAAAAAACGAAATTTAAACTCAATATCAAAAGATGAGTTTTTTATGCAGTATGAAAAAACACAATATTACGCAATAACAACGAAAAACAAATTAAATTTGAAATAAAAATACGTTCCAATGCTTTCTTTTTTTATTGAATTTTGCTGATATTTGTGGCCAGTACATACAATAAGCAACAGGAGAAATTAAACCTTTTTTTTTGCGTTCCTCTAAATTTGTCCATGAGTTTATTTGTTTCTATCCGATTTAAGGTTACTTTAAAAAACGAATAAACAATGTGTTGTTAACAGATATTTTTCATTATCAAAGTGTTCTTAACTTATATTTTTGATTGTCAAAGTGTTGTTAACAGATATTTATCATTGTCAGTGATGTAAACAGATATTTCTCATCTTTCGACATGAGTTAAACTGATGACAACATTCGACACAAAAAAAAGTAATGGAAAAAATGTAAGTAATTTTCGATTATGGAGCAGAGTCAGCAAGAGTTGTACAAAGCTGATTTAAACATTTTTTCTGAAATTTTCTTATCAAAAATGCACCTTGCGCTTGACATTCAGCGACGGTTTAAAACGACACCATTTTTAAAAAAGTAGACCACGATCGGTTTTTGGAAAGTCACAATGTAATTGAAGATCTGGAAATTAACTATAAACATCTCTTTCTTGATGAGTTTAATGAAATAAACCTATATATAACCTAACCTATATATAACCTAACCTAACCTAACCTAATGAACGGTCTACTTATTTGCGATTATTTATTGATATATAATGAAACCGAAACGATTTTGAAGATATTAGTAACTGACGAAAAAAGTGAAACACAACAAAAACGAGTAGAAAAAACCATGGACAAAATGCGGTCAAGATTCACATACAAGTCATGGTTGGAACAGGTCAAGTTGCAGTCAGCATAACAAACCTCGGGTTAACTCACAACAGGGTGATGTTGCGTTTATAGTGAGATTATAATATATGGGCGTTGTTCATTGTGATCTTTTACTGTCGGGTAAAACTCTACTGCAACAAGCAAGCAAGAAGTAAGCAAATTAATTACAGCAAGAAGTTGAGAGAAAGTGGCCGGAATATCAATAGAAATGGTTTTATTTTTCGTCACGATAGCACTAGACTACACACATTTTTCACCAGTCAGCAAAAATTAAGAGGAGCTAATAATGTTTAAGGTTTTGTATTTCGATACCTTCAGAATTCTTTAAACAGCGTCAGGTTAACGCCTATAGCTCTTTTTGTATTCTGAAATCCTGAAATTTCTAAATCACCTACAAGATGGCAAAAAGATATTGAACAAAATGTCACAAACACATTTTAATTGAATATAAATGAACATTAAAAATGTTTTGAGTTATCATATAAAATGCGAAGTTATTTTTCCCCAACATTTGACAAGTTGGAAAAGCAATTGATGAAAGATGATAATTAGACTGAATAATGCAAAATATAGAAGGAATTTCTTCCTTTGCCCAGAAATGGAATAATATATCTTAAATAAGAAAACGACATTTAATGTGTGAATTGAATGAACTGATGTGTTATACCGAGTTCACCGTGAGATCAAGAGTGTATTTTTGTTGTAAATTATGCTTTAAGAATTTAAGTGTAATTGATTCAATAAAAATTAAATTCAGTGTGATTAAAAGTGCACAATATCTGAATCAAACATAATAAATTTATGGACATTACTGTAGTCTGGTGAATATATAAATCAGTAAAATATAGTTATTATTTTGTATGTGTATTTTTGTCACTGGTGATATTTGTGGTTTTATTATTTTCGATTTCATTTTAATGGTATTAGTTACGCTGAACTTATTGTTAATCAAAACAAATACATCTTTAAAAATATAACATTTAAATGATTCCTTAGATATATTTAAGCACCATGACCAAATTACCCTAATGCCTTCTCAAATGTAGATAGATTTGAACCATTTCGATAATTGCTAATATTTGTTTTTTTTCTCATCTCGGCATTATATCATTACACACAAGCTTAGTTACAGGTTCATTTATACAAGTTTTATTGATCGTGAAATTTAACTAATTTTTCGTGACGTTCTATAAGATCAGTGTTGATTTGTCATTCATGTATATGTATAAAGTTATAATATTGATTAATTTTTATCGTGAATGGTTATTTATTTGCATTGATCATCTAGTTATCATTGTTTTTAGAGTATCTTTATGATATAATTGATTCTTATAGCTGTCTTTTTGCAGGGAAACTCGTGTGAATATGGCTGACATCGAAAGAATAGCAATGGTACTATCTAAAAGTAGCAAGACTGTAGCAGACTGGAAACTCAAATTCCCGATACTGCAAGAAACTGTGAAAATAAAATTGGCCGCAGAAATGGAAAAGGTACTCTCGATTTCCAGCGACTCTCATGGCGTTACGACGAATACAGCAGACGTGAAATAGTAATAAAATACTCATATATTAATGATTACCATTGCCGGTAATATAACGGCCATAATATTAAATTTAAACTAGAAAAGTACCTATAAACTAATGAGTTCTAATTACATGAATTATTTAACAATTGCACATAACTCTTTATAAACTACTGGACATGAAACGATCCGAACGCCTTAAAATAAATTTAAATTCTTAGTCAACTTAAAATATTATATACTTCTTCGTATGTTGTTTATTTAAGTCTTTTACGTCAATGCTAAGGTAAATATTACGCATCATTTTTTAAATTAATAACTATTTATACTTTTTTTTTTTTGTTCCCCTGAGGCAAATGCATTAAATTGCATACCCCGGCTGTGGCGAGCCGGCGGTTATGTGGGGCTCTCCTCCCCAGAAAGGGGAGGCCTACCCATTAAAAACCTCAGGGATGGCCTTCCTCAGGCATATAGGGAGCCCCCGCGAACATCAAGCCACTTCCGGGAACCCCCAGCCTCCGCTCCCCTTCCTAGAGGGGAGCCCTCCTCGGGGGAGGCTACACTACCTCCCCCGGTTTCCTCCACCGACGACGCCCCCGGCCACGGAAGGGGCGTGGTCCATCCCGGGTCGCCGTAGCGGTCGCGACTTCTTCGCGCCCGCCGGTGACCCGCGGCGGCGCTGCGGCTGTGCTACCGAGCCCGGCGCCGCCTTCTTCGGGCGGGATCGGCCATCTCCCGACCCCGCTCGGCGGCCTCCTTCTGGAGCATCACTGCTTCACAGAAGGAGGCCACAGCCCTCCAACCTCCCTCGTCCGCCAGCATTACCACAATCAATGCCGGCGGAGACAGATCTCGCCCAATCTCTGCGACCAAGACTCGGCGCTCGGAGGTCCACGCGGGGCACTCCGCCAGCGTGTGCTGGGCCGAGTCGAGGTCAGATGCGCAGTGGTGGCAATGTGTCGATCCCTCCCGTCCTATTCGACACAGATACATACCGAAGCAGCCGTGCCCGGTGAGTATCTGAGTCAATCGGTAGGTGACCTCCTCCTTCCCGTGGAGCCAAGCTTCGAGGTGCGGGAGTACGGCACCAACGGCCCGCTGGCGCGCGCAGATCTGTATTTCGAGCTGCACACGCCAGGCCACCACAATCCGTCAGTGCCACTCCCGCTTAGGCACTTCGTGCGCGGGTTCCAGGGCGTTTCCCCCCATCGCTCTCCCGGTCGACACGCCGCGACGCATACGTCGCCGCGTACATGTCGGCCAGGATGTCGAATGGGGGGAGCGTCCCAGAACCGTCGCCGCCTCGTACGAGATTGTACGGTAGCCTCGTACGGTCCGTATGGCCATTATCCGCTGCAGGCTCCGTAGCAGAGCTCTGCAGCGGGGGGATCTCGCGCAGTCTTGCGACAACACGGGAGCCCCATACATGGCCACGGATCGCACGACGCTTTCGTACAGGCGGCGAACTCCATCTCTTGGTCCCCCGAGATTGGGCAGCAGACGGGCAAGACCACCGCGTCACCCACCCGGATCCGGCAGCTGGGTGGTTCCCGGCGCTTCGGAAGGCCGTGGAAACATAGCGCCTCGGTTTTGTGAGGCGCTATTTCTAAACCCAGCCGGCGGATCGCCCGCACGACACATGCCACCCCAAGCTCGGCAAGCCTGAGCACCGGCCCGAAGTCGGCCCCAGTCGTCACGACCAGAGTGTCGTCAGCGTAGCAGACAACACTCACGCCGCGAGGAAGGCTGGTGCGAAGGACCGCGTCATATGCGAGGTTCCATAGCAGGGGTCCCAACACCGACCCCTGCGGAACGCCGAATTCGACCCTCCTCGACGTTTCCATCCCGTCCTGTCCCATCACGCCGATCGTCCTGTCGCGCAGATAGTCCTCGACCACGGCCCGCAGGTAGGGAGGCAGCTCGTGGTATACGAGCGCCTCCCTAATGGCCTGCCAGGGGAGGGTGCCGAAGGCGTTGACGATGTCTAACGACACCGCCAACGCCACCCCTCCCGATCGTACTGCGGACTCCGACAGGGAACGAACACGCTGGACGGCGTCTAGCGTTGATCGCCCCCGGCGGAATCCAAATTGGCAGTCCGATAGGTCGGGACCCGCACGCGACAGGTGCTCGCCGATACGAGTGGAGATAACCCTCTCGAAGAGTTTCCCCGCCTCGTTCAGCAAGCAGATCGGACGGAACGAAGACGGAACGTCGCCGGTCCTTCCCTCCTTCCTGAGGAGCACCAGCCTGGCCGACTTCCAGTCGACGGGGAACACGCCCTCGCGGAGACAGCTCGTGAAGAGTTGCCTCACCGTGCTCCCGAACGCCCTGAGCGCCAGTGCTAGCACCTTTCCCGGGACCCCATCCGGTCCCGGGGCAGTGTTGCGCGCAGAGAGCCGCGAGACGGCCCCGGCGAGCTCGCTCTACGTCACCCGGAGGTCGTCCGACCAAGGGCCGGGCGACGGGGCGGCGGGGGGACTGTCCCGGACCCTCGGGAAGAGCGTATCCACCGCTCTTCCCACGACGAGAGGGTCCAGGGTCTCCGTCAGCGGAGGGACCCACGGTCGGAGCTTGCCCAGTACCATCCGGTATGGGCGCCCCCATGGGTCTCTCTCCAGTCCCCCCAGCAGCTCGCTCCAGGACCGCGCCTTGGCGTCGGCGATGGCGACGCCGAGCGCCTTGGCCGCGGCTCCGTACGCGCTTCTGGCGCTCAGGACTTCGTCGACTGAGGCTTGCCGTCTTCGACGGGCTCTGAGGTACTGGCGGCGCGCGGCTACTACAACGACCCGTAGCCGCGCGATCTCCTCGTTCCACCAGTACGCAGAGCGCCGCCGGGGCGGCCTGACTCGGGGCATGGAGACGTCGCAGATCGACGTCATCGTGTCCCGGAGCCAGGCGGCCCGCGCATTCACATCGAGTCGGGCGAAATCCGTGCCTCCTCCGCCCAGTCCGCGACGTGGGCAGCGGCTAGAGCCGCATCCCCGTCCAGCCGCTTGATGGACCAACGTCGCGGACGGCTGTCCTCCTGGAGTGAGCGGGAAGGGCGGCGGTGGGCCACCGACACGTCGAACACGATGTGCCGGTGGTCGGAGAGTGTAACCACCTCCGCCGCCACCCTCCAACCTGACACCATGCGATGCGCAGAGGGAGTCGCCCATGACAGGTCGATGATCGACTCCCCCTGCCACCGCACGCAGGTGCTGACCGACCCCCGGTTTAAAAGCCGAAGGTCCAGTCCCGCCGCCCACTCCAGGAGTGTCTCCCCTCTTACGTCGTCCCGGGTGTCGCCCCACTCTCGCGTGTGGGCGTAACTATCTATACTAGACTAATTGTACGAGACAATCACTGTAATTCACAAAATTAATGCTTATAATAATTTGTTAAGCATTACAAAAATACTTAAATTAGTGATTTTGTTATTTTTTTTTTGTTACCATGAAAAATACGAAGGAATCAAACTCAAAGTAAGCCAAAGGTAGATTCATAGTGGCAAATGTTTTTGGTGTAACCTTTTGAAATAATTTGCTAGTAAAATCTTCATTCAATTTATATTACAACAAAAAATCAGATGTAACTAAATGTGCGTTTGAAACTGAATCACAGTCGAATATGATAATGTTATGAAAATATTATTTAACAAAATGGTGAGTATATGATTTCGATTTGTATAATGAATACAATAAGTACTTTTTGGAATTTTATAGAAACAGTTACGTTTTTGTAAAGAAATAGTTATTTGTGCAACAAGTGAGCAAAGTTGATGTTTGCTGCGCGTGCTGATTTGAGTCCCGAGCAAGCGAAGGATTCTGTTTGAATCACGAGCGAATCGAGTGATTCTAGAGTAGAATCCTGAGCGTGTCGAGGGATTCAAAGGCACCAGATGCAAACAACTTTGCTCTCGTGTGACACACATAACTTTTCACTTCAGCAGCGAGAACAAATATCATACCTACTTTGGAAATAAAATAAGACACAGGAACGAGTATATTGTAAAATAACTCATTTATTTAAATTCAAAATTATACAACAAATTAAAAGTTAAACATAGTCTGTATGGTTATCCTATTAGTTACTATACATAGGTTACTATAATCTGTGGTTAGCTTTGTCTCACTAGTGAGTAAAAATCGATTTTACTCACTGATTTTAAGCAGCAAAACCTTCATGTTTGAGCTACTGAAGTGAAAATACATTTTTGATCTATTTACAGGGAAAGCTTCCGCAGAGTCTTTATCAACATGCGTAAAATAATTTATTACGTTAACGATTTCATTTATCTTCCTTGACATTGTAATAAAGAAATAGATATCTTAAAGACCTTTTACTCCTTCTGTATTATTTCTGTTTGTTATTTATTATATTTTTTGTAATTTGCGTTACGATCTATGAATGGATTTTTTACACCATACCTAAGATTACTAACTACTAAAACGGCAAATTAAGTACTAATAGGGTCAAAGATAAAAATATAAATTATTTTATTAAATGTTATTGTAATAATTTTGATATTTTTAACATTTTTATAAACTACAATAACTACAGTAGATATTATCTATGACACTTTATAAGTTATATCGTACGGATGACAGCTGTATTATTATATTAACTGCCTAGGTATTCAATATAAGAAACAGTAGATATGTATATGAAATTCAGAATGTGTATTTTTATGAATTTCAGGTGGTTAGAAAAGAAAAAATGCTTGAGGAAGAACCGGAGAGATTGGAGGTCGCACTACGCCGATGCAAAAAATTAACTGGAACTCTGGTCACTTTGAAAAGGTACTGCTTTGTGGTGATAATGGTGAGCAAAGAAGCAACTCTAAACAGCAGAAGAGCGAACGTTCCAAAGAACTTTTTATACTCCTTGTATCACCTGAAATTTGACACCTTTAAACCTGTCCAAAACATTTCATTTAGGATATTTCTAGGATATTTCTAGGATATTTTTAGGAAAAGTTATGAAACTTTTTAATTTGACCACTACGTTGATTTTCTAATGTAGAAAATGGAGTTTAATCTTCAGAATACCTTAAGTATACAGTTTAAGCAGCCACATGTGATCGCTTCAAACAATATTAAAACCACTCTCCCTGTAATGTTTCACGTTCACAACCTTGAAAAATTGAGAAACTGTTTTTCGTCATTAAGTTGTATAGGAAAAGTAGTGAAGTGTGTTAGTTAGTTAGTTTGACTGGGCTCCACCGCACTTAGCCTCATGATTGGGCCATTATGCGTCCTTCTCCTGCGTCTGCCTCCTTCCTACTCCATCCATCCCAGTTCCTCCCAGAACGTCAGCAGCCTCCGTGGGCTGCTGCATACTTCTGGCAGGGATGCCGGGGAATGGAGAAGTTTCTCCCGTTGGTAGGCCACACTTGCACATTCCAAAGGAACGTGCTGTGGCGTTCCCTCAGCCTTCGTGCATCCTCTGCACAAGAGGCAGTCTGTTATACCAATTGTGTACAGGTGTTTGTTTAAAAGGCAATGTCCAGTTATGGTAGCTATGACCTTTCGAATCCTGTCTCTCTTTAGTTTGACAAGGGAACTGGCTTCTTGAAAGGTACCTGGATTGCTTCCTTCGTTCGCGTGCATCCCTCCTTGGTTATCCATTCTTTTAGGTGTAGTTCCTCAGGAGAGGTATTTTCGAATCTTTACACGTGAATTTGGAATTCGAATACGAATACAAATCGTGCGCGAAATTATTTTCTACTGCTTACAATTTTTTAGATTTTTGAATCACTCGGATTCAGTGTTGTCATTAAGAACAAATTCTCAATTAAATTCTGTTTCACGCAGAGAAATTCTAAATCACAACAACAAAAACAAAAAACCGGCGATAACCCACACGTGAAACGGATCACTGTCAAGGTCACGTCAGCGTTGGATCGAAATCGATCGAAAAACGAGCGGGTTGAACCACTCGTTGCACAACGCACGAAATGAAAGTTCAGAAATAGTGAATTCGGTAAATCGTATACGAATCTCACGAATTGAATAGGTTTTCTATTGTTTTAAAAAGTCGTCTCCTGTTCTCTTGCGCAGCCAGGTTTTTGCTTCTGCCTGTGGAATGTGCATTAGGGGGTGTGTAGTTTGAAGAATTCTGTTAATAGTGGTTTCTGTTGCACAGGCTTGCTTGCGTGCAAGAGCAACGTCTACCGCTCTCTGACGGGCGCCTCTCGCCAGGATCCTCGCAGAGCTCCACGTTCACCGCTGGACCCTCCTCAGATGAGTGCCCTTCTGATAATAATTGTCATATGCCATCTGCCCATAACAAGGTAAGCTTCATCTCTCTAAACATCCGCTCGTACTGTCCTCTTAACTGACAACTTTCCAACAGAGTGCTAAACTCATTATAACCATCAATGTTCTGTTTAAACTCAATTTGAATAAACTTAATAACTATTTACTAAAGACGTGATGGTTAACGAATTGGCGGATTGCTTTGTTTTGAAAGTTAATGTCGAAATTTTTTAATCTTTATATTTATATATTAAATTCTGTTGGTGAAGCTGTTTATTTGTTTCCTGCAAGGAAGAAAATGTACGTGTGGTTCGAATTGAGTCAATCAGTGAAGTTCAAAGTAACGCCATATAATATACTTACAAATACATGCAATATAGTGTTCGAATACTATTTTCTTCCTTATCATTGTTATATCGTTTCACATCGAACACAACAAAATCTGCGTCTATGGAAATAATAATAAATGAATAACGAAAACGAAATGGTCTATTTGTTTTAACAATTGCATATTTGCCCGTGGTTATAAAATTAGCATTTTTTTCCAAGTTTTGTTTTTTAATACTTTATTTGCACCCCAGATCACCCCCCGCTTTTTAACTAGCTTTAAGCCCTTACATAGATGTTGTCGTAAAATTAATATTAGATAAAGCTGCCTTACAAAAACCTAGCATGCAACCCTTGTTTCATTACATTTCACATACATGTGAATTCTACATTTACCGAATTAATCCACACAAATACGAATTTTGTCATACAACGAAATGGTAGGGCTTAGACACAACTAATACTTCGGGAAAATGATCGATTCCTCTCAAAAAATGTATCTATTTCAGAACTAACGATGTAATTACCTACGTATATTTATATATTGAAATCTTATATATACATCTCCTACCACTGGACGTGTAATGAATGACTATGACACATTAATCTTAATTTTTTACTTTGCTGTGATTTTTTCTCGCCAAAAATACACTTTAATATTATTATATGACATTGTCCACATTTTTTTTATTTGCTTATTTTCCTTATATTGTAGTGTCATATAATGGTAATTTGAGGAAACCGCTTAACAGCACACCAAACCCATCACTGTTCTAGCTACAATGAGTGACACAGGCACCCGAACAGACTGGGGAAAAAATCTGACATTCGATAACGAGAGGCACAAAGTAAATTTTTAGTAAATATCTCTTATTAATGTAACGATTATTTCACTGTAATACCAGAACATAGAGAGATAATTGTTTTGTTATAAACATACATAGAAAAACAAATTCTGTATACTGTTTTCCATATGTAGATTATATAAACTTTGTTATTAATGGGGTTGATCGACTTTGAGACATTAAAAAATGCACAAAAGTCCGAGTTAAAGCTAAACTTACAAAAAGTATATAATATTTACTATACATATATATATGTGTTTAAGCACTTGTAACTTATTTCAATTGTTGTTTTCCCGTATTAAACTGTTGGTTTCAATTTTATTATCAAATAACCGAACTTTAACTTTAACAGATTTTCTATCTATCCTACATAAAGCTAATATTTTATAAAAATAAAATTTGAAACCTATTCATACGACTTTCATATTCATTATTAAATTGTTTTTAAAGAATGGTAAATAAGATGTACTAACCACAATTACGGGAACACAACGTGTAACTATTTACAAACGTTTTAAGAGAGATTAAATTTTTCCTCTTGCTGAAGAAGCACCAAACAATGGGATACAGTTAATGGTTATGCTATGGATTATATTACGAGCAAGACATAAAAAATCTTTTGCACTTTTCCTTGCAACCTACGCACTATCCGTAACCGTTGCGTTTATTGATTCTTGCTTCAGGAAAACAATGCAATTTTTATAACATTTCTTTAGCTTTCTGCGTGAATGCAATACACATTTACATATGTAATTACTTATCTTTTATCTATATAATCAATATCACTTGTCTTTGCTGTAATAGGCTCTATTGGTGTAAGAGTCACATATGTGATAATGTAACTATTTTTCATGAAGTGAGTACTGGACTGAACTTTCTAACGATTTTTCATGATCTCTTTCTGTCCGTGGTACCCGTCAGTTCGCCTGGAGACAGAGCAATAACTTCAGAGAAGCCGTAGTATTAAACGAGTAATATTTTCTATTCATAATACTAAATTTTTTACTTTTATATTTTACTAATGAGTTTATTCGTTGTAACTATATTTTGATCACAATTTTATTACTCTTTATGTACATAACATATCTATAATTAATTTCTACACACGTGTTCATTCTCTTACTTTTTCGGTGTATATTTTATACAACATTTTTACTGCTGTGTAGGCATGTGAATGCACTTATATACAGTTTTTGCTTTTACCAAATTGTATAACTTGAGTGCTTCTACAAGCGATTTCTTACATAATACTTTTTGATTTCTAATATGTTATATATTTTTACACTACACTCCATATTGAAATAGGGTACGCATGTAAACATAATATTGATAATATCTTACTGTATATATATATACACCATTAGTAATCTGTTGATGTACTATAGGGATGCACAGTATATATAATTTGACATTCATAAACAAACCACGCAGCAATGGAATATACATGTGATGATGAATCTCACTAGTAATATATGTAAGGTGTAGCATACCACAGTTGCTATATGACCACAATAATAGTATCACACAACAATAGTAATACAACAAAGTATAGACTTAAACTATATTTACTGCCGAATACAATGACAAACAATCTACTAACACACCAAAGTACATCACTTTAACAAAAATAATTTACTTGGGTGAATTGTTTTTACAGACTACAAAAATAAATTACTTTTATATTTCTCTGATATTCTCAACTCCAAAAAACACATTTTGTTGTAAGTATAATAAAACACAACGGTGGCATAAATATGAGCATTTCTTCAAAGACATATTTATTTTCACTAGATAGTTGCATGCCGATTTGTTTATAATAATGGAATCTGAAATTTTACGAAGTTTTAATGGAAACTAATATTAATAGATTAAGGTTAATATTGGGAGAAACTGTTCATTATTCATCGAGGCTTAGACAAGCAATAAAACTTAATATTATGCGATGCTGAAATTAAAGCTACAGTTTATAACTGAATAACAAGAATAAGAACGATTTTAGATGCCGTTTCTGAGAGATATTCCTTTATTTTGAAATGCAATCATTAACGAGGGCTGAGGAACCTTTCGATACTCACTCCCTACAACCAGCTCATATTCGCTATAAACAATTAAAGATCTTTTAGCTAACATAGCAAGGTAACATCCAGTTATCAGCATTTTATACACAGAACAAACTTGTTTATTACTTAGAAAAGCACTTACTTATGAACACCTGAAGCTAAAATTTAAAAAATATTGCCATCTCATTAATTATTAACTAATTAGGATCTCGCTGAAAATCTTGCGATAATTGCCTCCCAATAAATGTCTTCGAGACATTTATTGAAAGTCGCAGGTTCTATTGCTTCATCCAAGTGTCGATTTGACGATGTAGATTGTATAAGCATGTTGTACAATAATAGCTGCTTCATGATAGTTTGCATTCGCCTGTTTTGTTTTTGTTGCAGCGCGTATACGGTACAAGGAGCAGCTAACAGCCTAGATCAGACGGAATGAATCACATACATTAATCTCCTGGTTTTTCTCCGTGCTCTGGTACTATTCATTTAAAATTATCCCCCACCATTCACATTCCATCGTAGCAATCTCTTTACTATTCCTGAAAAGATTCAATCGATCTTAACGTTCCCACCAACAGTTCCTTAAACCAAAACACATACTAACAAAGTGACAATATTAGATTCAACATAATTTTTATGGGTAATATGGTAATTATGTGGGTCTCCTTCTTTGTACTGGATAGTTTTTTTACACACTGAACACTTTGATAACGATAAAGAAAACATTCATATCGCGAGCAATCTGAGATGGATCAATTTTTTGGATTATTAACATAAATATTTACACATTGAATTTTCCGAACGGAAACTAAAAATATAGAATACAAATTACGGTCTAGTATATAAATAGATAGTGTTAATCATATGGTTAAATATTAAAAACAAATTGTATTGTTATTTTAGGGCACAGTCAATTTTACACATTGTTAGTTAAATGGGACCCACAGAATTATCACACGCCTAAGTAGATAATATAATTTCACTTTAGCTTCGACTAATTTAGTTGTAATGCTTCGGTTACTAATATTTAACACAAATTAATATTAGCTTACACAAATTTGTTTGTAGTCGCTGTTATAGTTAATGTATTCACTCACGTAAATATATAATTGTTAAAACTTTTGTCATGCAATTTTTAAACATACTAGGTACTCTACAATCCTGTTCTACACTTTGATCTTTGTAATTTTTACATTTTCTATGCTAAATTTTTATATAAATTTACTCAAATTGTTAATTATTTGCATTGGAATATTCAACATCATTCTGTGTATCAAGGTTGAGCACACTGTCTTGCTCGGGTTAATTTTGAATGATGTTATGTATATAGTGGTTGTGTGCCTCATATATTGGAAATAAGTGGAAATATCAGACCTACGATTTTGCTTAGAATTGAGACATCGCATAGGACCGTAGATCAAACACCAATCACTGAATTAAAATTAGGTTTCTTGTAATACTACTTAACACAACGACCGTGGATAAATGTGACGTATGCTTACTGTTGCGCACGTTGTCAGACGCCGTTAGTAGCTGTTACTTCACGATTCCATCACCCGTCATGTTTATAGCTATGCTACTATGTACCCAACCATTGTGACTTATGTAATAACATTAGTACCAAGTACTTTAGGTATTATGTATCTCTGAAAATATTGGCAATTATGTAGCCACTACTAGTGATGTGCCGAGTCGCTGTTTCGGTGAATCAAGTCGATTCGAATCAGTTTATACGGTATTCGAATCAGGACTCGATTCCCTGACTCGAGCCCAGTACTCGTATTTGAATATTTCTAGACTCGAGTCCGATTCCTAGACTCGAGTGTAGAAATTCGAGTGAGGAAATTCTAGTCCAGTCCTGAACCAGAGTCCGATTTTAGAACAAAAAGGAAAAATAGAAAAGAGTTAGCTTCAAACAGCGGGTAGGATAGGTTAAGCACAATGACACAAAAATAATAATAATGTAATTTTTATTAAAATATAATAAGCATCGAATAAAGACAGAGCATATGAGCTTTTGTAAATAGTTTGCGAGTACTAGCGAGTTAACCAAACTCGAATACTAGACTCGAGTTAGTAGGACTCTTATAAATAGAATCGAGTTAGCGAGTAGGAACCGATTCTTCCTGACTCGAGTACCGGAATCGAGTACGGCGTACTCGAATCAAAATAAATCTGTATTCGAGTAGGCGAGTCCAAAGAAGAAATCGAGTCTGACTCGAGTCAAGCCGTACTCGGCACATCGCTAGTAGCCCACTACAAAAAGTTATGTTTATTTTTGACGATCGCTTAGTCTTAGCGTATAAGTTTGTTAGACACGTGATGAAATTTCAGGCTTAAAATTATTCCGAATCACTGTCAAAATTTGAAACCAAACACGACGCTGAATATGACTAATATGTGTTTGTTTGGTTACTTACTTCATTTCAATAGTGTGATATACTTCATACGACATTTGGAAGATTGTTGGTCTACGCCGAATTCGTCGACGCAAGTGTGGCTAAGTAACTTTAAATATTTTTCTTAACTAGGTATTGGTTCCATGTTTTAATTCTCACTGTACAGTGATCGTAAACTGAGATTTACCAAAATTAAATTAATCTGACATCTACCAAAACTGGTCTAAAATTTATATACACACTTGAAGATATCAGTCTTGAGGTATTCGTACAGAACGGGAAAATAATGAAATAATATAAAAATATTATAATAAATTTAATATTTTTATTATAATTACACCTATTTGAATGTATTTCCGCTAAGAAAATATTTTGTTCTCAATTTTACATATCGCAATGGGTTAGTGTAGGACAAATATCAAGAGTTTCTTAATACTATACATAGTATAGTATACTAGTATTAAGTCATGATAATTATTCATAAAAATAAAGATATCGTTTTCTTTTACTATATGTATAGCAAATCGAAAAAACGTTTTGAAAAAATATACTTCATTTTTTTGCAGGTTATTATTTTACCTTGTTACGACTGACTTAATAATTTTATATACATATGGTTTTAGTAAAGTTAAAAGCCTTATATGTAAAGTTTAACATTATAATTTCGTATTACACCGCTTTTTATAAACAATGTGTTTTTCTAAATGCATAATTTTAAATTTTCATAATTTTTATATTCAATACAATATATTCTTGATAAACACTGTCGAGAGCCGTAGTATACTTTGAGGAACTCCTTACGTTTCTATCCTATATAATCAACAGTTTTTGAATATCGTATATGAAACAAGAAGAAGAAGCTAACAAGAATCAGAGCCAGTCAAATGGAATTAGTCTTGCCATAAATATTGTTATAAGAAACTTTTTTTTAATGCATGTAACATATTACTTTAATGTTTGTTAGTTATACATTAATATAAAATAATTTAAATATAGGAACGACCTCAAATCATGCAATATTTCCATTGCATTAAGAACAATAAATCATATTCCAACGAATTAAGATCGGAACTTAGATGATGTCTATAATCTTCCTGATCCGATATCCACCTCCGATAAAGTCCACCAATCTTGCGTTAATTGATTTTTAAGACCTGGCGCTGAGTCTTGCTGAAAGGACTATTCTTGGTTATGGAACATGGACTCGAAGCTTAAGTACTTTCTTAAGAATGTTATCTTTATACTCGTATATCTGTACCGATAATGCTCAGCCACTTCTTAGCTACCACCCTCGTCAACCATCACTGAAGCCAGATATTGTCTACGTCAATAGAGTACTGACTAGTTGGCAAAATTCTCCAAAAATTTAACTATAACCTTTCTATTTGTTGAAATATTGCTCAATTGGAAATAAATTCTCATCTTTAAATATTTTTTTTGTGTACTCCATTTGCGTACAGCGTAGTTGTATAGATATTACCTCTCTTATAGGCTGCAAGTCCTAAAATACGCGACATGATTCTACGTACAGTCTTCATCTCGCATTTTTTGCCTGTCTACTTTGATCACCTTTTTCTGTCACTAACAAAGCGTTTTGTAGC
Organism: Scirpophaga incertulas; assembly: GCA_036419045.1. NCBI lineage: Eukaryota > Metazoa > Arthropoda > Insecta > Lepidoptera > Crambidae > Scirpophaga > Scirpophaga incertulas. Next base: position 9,197,542 of record CM071626.1, on the reverse strand, counting down.
GCAGCATTTGATTAATACCAAATGAACCGAAAGTATCAAAAAATTCAAAGCTCGAGATAGAAGCCTACACTAATTCAAAAGCAAATGATAACACAATGCCAATAAATAAATCTGCTTTTAGTCATTAAATTAGATAAGCTACAAACTCTACTGATATTCGGTAAGCGTTTGGTTTTATCTTGGATTACTCGTAGATATTAAATTTATTACCTTGTCAATTTCTAATTAAATTATGATTGTTACAGTTATAGAGACTTATGTTTTCAAGCTGTGTTATTCTTGGAATAAACATTAAATAAAACGATTTCTTTTCTTATAATATGATAATGCTTACTCAGAATATTTCCAGGGTTCACGTGGAGGACGCTCAAATACGAGAAAGATTTTCGCCTAATGTCATCAACGATCAGCACTTAACTTATTCAAGTGACAGCACGTACCGACAGTATGAGTCTATAAGTCCATATGAAAAAACAAAACCAAAAGTTAATGATAGAACGTGCAACCTCAATAGTTCTGAAAAGAACTTCGAAAAGAATATTCTATTATGCATACTCACAGCTAGTAGGATTCATTTTTCTGTGGAATTATTCTATGCAGTTCTTATGATGATACTTGACTGCGCGTGATAAAATTATTAAATTAGCCAGAAATAACTTAAATTTTAATTCAATTCTTGAAATAAACTTTTACAAGAACAGTAACGCGCTTTGTTTTAACATTTCGGAATTAAAGATCTTTTATGGAATATACATATAAGAAAAAACTCTAAGCAGCCATAATTATTACTCTCTCTACGTTACTGCTGTGAAACTTATAAATAAACCTACTTGCATTTTCATTGTCAGTGGCAACAATTAGAAATTCGAACGAGCTCGGTCGTCATTTTTCTATTTCTATTATATTTATAGTTAATTTCCCAATTTCTCTTGCATAATTGTTTTCTACAACTGACATTATAAGTAATATTCGCCGAAACGTGTTTTTACATGCACGACAAGCAGCTTTTTTTTCCAAATCTTGTAATGTATATAATTGATTATATTATATCTATCTCCTACTACTGATCAGGGGTGTTTATAGGGTGTTTAGAGGTTGTTTTGGGTGTTTAGGGTGGAATTCACTAGTTTTTTTTCCGAACTGACGAGATAAAGCTCGATTTTGGAATCCAAGATGGCGGCCAGCGAAATGTCAAATTTTTCAAATGGACTCCATTTTTAATGGCGTTTGGTGGCGGTGTTCACTGCTGTGGCGGGGATGCGGTGCTCCTGTCAACTTTCCTACCGTTTTTGGTAGTTTTTCCCCTAGGGGCGAAAATCGAAATATCGACTTTTGGAATTTTTCAATACCACGCGCCTACCACGCGCCGTGGAGGCCTCTATGATTTTCTGGTATTTTTATTTTTCCCCACTGGCAACACTGGCCTCCAGGGAAGTTGGAAACTTTTCGCAGACCGGATTTGACCCGAATTGATCTCTCAGATCGGGGTGCGCTGGAATCGCGAGACAAACGTCATTCCCTTCTGCATACGGCGGCTCCGGCGGCCATTTTGTAAAAAGTTGCAATTTCGAAAAAAATAAAACGCGGTTTTCGTTTGGTTGCCGGCATGTTTCGACTGACAACCCCGGGTGACCTTTCGTAGTACTCGGTGAGGGAAATCGATCGATCGGGGTAATTTACCCCGATTTTAGTGTAATTTCCCGATTATTTCACCGCGTATTTTTCGATTTTTTTTCACATGGCGGTGTTGATCGGGTTTCGCTGATCATTTTTACCACCATTTTGGGCTACATATATGGCAACACTGGGCGCTACGGCAGATGTTGGTTTTGGCGACTTTGTGAATTTTTTGACGCGAACCGATGACAGTTGCGCGCCTTCAGTTACTGCCGACCGGTGTGGAGTGTACTATACTGGAAAAGTTTGACATTTGATGACGGTGGCGCTGGCGGCCATTTTGTAACGATTTATTTTTATTTTATTTTTGCTTTATTCTCATGGTTTTCAATCCCAATACGGTAATATGGGTATAGAATGAAAGGATTTTTTCAGTCAATTGGTAGCGACGTTAAAAAAATCAATATGGCCACCGGTCCAAAAAGTCAAATATCATTTGTATTGTAATCCCTACAATATGGGTATCAAATGAAAGGGTTTTATGTATCTAATACAGCTACGTTGGAGAAATTGAAAATAAAAATCAAAATGGCCGCCGCCCTTATGATAGCGGACCGCTTTTGTTTTCCAACCCAGGCTTTGATGGGTATGAAATGAAAGGTCTTGACGAGTAAAACACAACACCATAAGTAACGATTCTTAAATTTCAATATGGCTGCCGATCCAATATGGCGGCTGATATTTTTTTGCGATTTTCACTATATTTGTATCAAATGAAAGCACTTGAAGAGTAGAACGGAATCAAATGTGTGTTAAAGTAAAATGAAAACTTTTTTTTTACTAACCTTGATATACTTTTGTACTGCTTCGCAATGGACAAGATTTTAATTCAAAAACGAAGCAGTGAGTATGAGGTGTGCGTGCACCTCGTGGCACTCACGCGACTACCAGCGCCGTGAGCTTCTCAGTGCATTTACAAACGCACAAACTTTTTTATTTTATTATGATACAGATGGAGACCATTTATTACCAATTTCGACCGACGGGCAAATTTTCATTTTACACAAGAAAGGGATAGTCCACCGCGAGGTGCGTGCACCTCGCGGCACTCACGCGACCACACTCACCCTTAACTTTTTAGTGTGGTTGTAACCACACTCAGTTTTTTAGTTTCTTGCGACATAAATGGAAACTTTTGTACTGCTTCGCAACTGTACAAGATTTTAATTGAAAAACGCAGTAGTGAGCAACACCAACGCGAATGAAGAAAAAAGATGACTTTTTTCAGCAATTTTCGACAGACCACAATTTTCGTCAAACCCAGCCGGGATGGACCAACTAAGAAATCCTATTTTAAGTAGGTCTTAACAAAGCACGCTGCACGTTCTATCATTACTAAGATATATGAATATTTAATTAAATTAAACCGTGATAGTGTCGTATAAATGTTTTTAACTTTTGCAGATCTTCAATAGTGGTTACAAAAGTATACATCATAAATGAATAAGAAATTATATTGCCACATGATAAAATTCTATCAACAATGGTAATGGCTTGCACCAAAGAAAGGGGAGTCTAAATAATCGCATCGAGTCATTTTATTTTGCTATCGTTTTTGGTAAAGCCATATTATTTATTTTACCATCATTCTTGGTTAGCCATATTATTTATTTGCATATTATTTTTTTATTGTAATTATCAATCTAATTTTGGTCTCTATTAATTTTTATTTTACTTCTTCCTCTTTGTTTTTCAATTTAAATTGAAAAACATTTCAATTTAGATTGAATAACAATTGAAAAACAGCTTTTTAATATATTTTATCATACAGTTTTCTATTTATAAATTACGAAGCATTAAGTGGCATAAAAGCATTTAATGGTTACATCAAGAACGTAAGTAATTATTTATAAGTGTTTCATTATATTTATTTTGAAAAACTTATAATCACTTGTAAGTTTAAAATGTAGAACATTGGTTAGTGTGTTTTATGGCTCTAATAGATTTTTATTGTGATTTGATCAGTTTGGTATAAATATATATTCAAGTGTAGGTATTGTAGTAAATTCAAATCAATAAATGGCACAAGATATTTTATATAGGATATGGCATATTTTGAGTTGGTCGAAATAACACTAAACTACAAACGAACCTAATCTATACTTATAATAAATCTGTAGAGAAGTCAATTCTGTACATTAAATATATTTAAAAAATTACTAGCAAAGGGTGATAAGGGATCGTTAGTGATCCCAAAAATGCAATCAGTAAAATTTTTGTCTGTCTGTCTGTCTGTCTGTCTGTATGTTCAGGCATCACGTAAAAACTAACGGTTCGATTTCGATGAAACTTGGTATAATTATACCTTATTATCCTGGGCATAAAATAGGATACTTTTTATCCTGGAAAAATACGTAGAAAAAAAAAATCTTAATTTTTCAGTTTTATTCATTGACGTTATTCTGTAGAACCGCGAACACACAGTGGATTCAGCGCCGTAGCCTGTAGCGCCGAAAGTCGGATTTGGCTTGAACCGTTTGCGACACAAGCGGGCTGCATATTCTTTATTGACTAACTTCTTTTGGTATTTTCGTATTGATTATTGTAAATAGCTGACGTGACGCTGGCAAAATGTTTTTTTGTTAAAAAACCATTGCCATTAACAAAATTACTTACTTACTTACAAATCTTTTTGACAAGACGAAGTCTGTCGGGTCCACTAGTATAAACAATAAGACTACTACTACTTAACTCCAATCATCATGATTTAATTCACCAATAAAAATGTTAATAAATCGGCAGAGGTCTTGAATACAGTAAAAGTATCTCATATATCAGGTCAACGCTGGGTGATTCGCTATGCGTAAGTTATACTAACCTCAGATAAAACTGGCTTTTAGACTCAACAATTTCAACTCACAGTTGAATATATAAGTTGTCTATTCATATACCTATATTATTCAGAGAATGGCAACTACAAGTTTAAGTGGAGGTTACAGGGAATTTAATTAGCAAAGGTTGAATGTGGTACAGCATACGACGAAGATGACGTTGGGACACTCTATGGCTTACACGTAACAAATGAGCATGACCTTCCATTTCTGAAACTGGAACTTCGACTTTAATGTGTTTTCAGATGCATTAATGCAAATTCCTTGCCAGTATATGTCGGAGAATCATATTTATGTTCTTTGTACGTATGCACATACAAGGTACCTCCTTAGAACCTGTGAATTTTAAATTTGTTTAGAAACCAATAGGTTTCAGTACAGTATTATCTTGGATAAAGTTTATTTTGATTTTAGTGATGCAACAAATGTCAAATGACACTAAATATTCACAAATATCCCAAACCAATCAGTAACCCATCATTCAGGAAGTGATATAGTTATTGCTATAATTCTATTACCATCGTCGCAACAGACGTATGGTTCAAGAAACGCTGGTACTCCGACCGTGATAAGATTCCATCTAAATTTCTATAGCATAAAATGCCGTGAACGTTTAGCCCATTAAAAATATTTTCAGAATCAGCTAACACTAATGTGAAACACTAATGCACCTACGATAGCAACAAGCAAGGTGGAGGATTTTTGATCCAACAGTTTTAGTACATATATCTAGACGAGAACATGCAAACCTAAACCTATTTCCCATTCCTATCTAGCTAGAAGAAGAGGCCTTCTACAGAGCTGGGAGCCATATCAAAGTGCTTATTTGGAACCAATTCACTCGGTCTGGAAAATTTGTAGCTTGCAAACAAAAGCAATTGCTAAGAATGTGAAAGCATGTAATTTTTTGTAACTCCGATGCATTAACCTAATGGTCAACCAAATGGTCAGAAATACTTCAGTGTATGTGAAGTTATTATAAAATCAACTTAATTGTAGAAAGGAGTTTTGCATAATTATAATGTGAATAACGCAATATACACAAATAAAATATAATAATGTTTCATAACATCTTTGTTAATGAAACAGATCATATAGAACGCTCCGGACGAAAAGAGATAGCATTGCGATATAACATAGCCATATATAGCATCCGAGCGAGAAACAACATCTTACCTCTCTTGCTATTAAGATTAAATGAAATTGCACCGATTATCCTAATAGAACGGAATAGCTTTGACGCGCTGTGTTTACCAATTTTTTGTATATAATAACATTGTCTATAAAGCGAGCCATAATTGAAGCCCATGACATCTATGAAAAGAACATTGGTTATATAAACAAACCCGATGGAAATGCATTATATGCTATATGGATTCTGCCGTATGTATTACATAAAAAATAAAATCGAGAACTTCATTCATACGGAATGAATGAAATTCTTGAAAATTTATTTCCTTGAACTTTTATAAATCAAAACAAAAATAATCTTTATTCAACATAAGGCAGTTATTGACGTCAAATAAATATAATATTTACAGAGCACAAAGAGTCCTTATATTATAGGTTATGTAGCTCGATAGGAGCTACATAACTTATAATGATACGTGTGGATACGTACAAGAAAAATAATACCCAACATCTGGTGATTGATATTTTCGTCTAAACTGTAAAGTTAAAGGCTTCCTTGTCCAAATAATGGACAAGGAAGCCTTATTATTTCATTTATAACCCTCATATACATGTAATTGCAAAAAGAAATATAATATATAAGTTTAGTATTAAAATTCAGCGAAGATCTATGTCATTTAAAAGAATATGTGACTATTAGTAAGTATATTATAAATAGTGCTCGGAATAGGTAGTTTAATTTTATGTACTTGCGATTTTGTAACATCAATAGTATGGATATGCCTGGGAACTAACTATTTTCAGAGATTGTATAAATATTATATTGAACTTTCAGCGCGGTGTCATGGTGCATAAGGTCGCATTTACCTCCTCAAAAAAAAAGTTTATCCATGTATCATGGTGCATAAGGTCGCATTTCCCCATTTTGATTTTCTTTCTGCAAGTACATAAAATTAAACTACCTATTCCGAGCACTAATTATAAATCTTCAAATTGAGTACTTAATGCTACGGATGTAAGTTAAAGCATCCACAATAAATAGTATTTAGTCAGGGGAGGTTTATGTGTTTATGGTTATTTTACCGTGGGAGAGCCATGCTTCGGCACGAATTGGGCCGGCTCGACCGGAGTGATACCACGGCCTCACAGAAAACCGGCGTAAAATAGCGCTTGCGTTGTGTTTCGCCGAGTGAGTGAGGGTACCGGAGGCCCAACCCTCCTTATTCCCGTTTATTCCCCTTATTCCTCTTATTCCCTTTTAAAAGGCCAGCAACGCATCTGTGACTCCACTGGTGTTGCGGGTGTTCATGGGCAACGGTTATTGCTTACCACCAGGTGATCCGTTTGCTCGTTTGCTGCCCTATCCTATAAAAAAAAAAAAAAAAAAAAAATGTCCCGTGGTTACTATTCGATGATAAACGAAATGAAATCTATCCTACCTTTACCTATATAATCTATGTAAACACATATCTAACAATCGTTAAAGAGTACGTAAGTTTCTACGTGAGGCTGATGTTGATTTTCCAGTTAATTTATTAATACAATTTATAATCACAAATAGTAAAATATATAAATATACAATAGCTTCTCACCCCTTGACAAGTTAGTACCTGCCATTTTAAAACGTGAACTAAATATAGTACCAGGTTTAGTGCTATGTTTAAACCATGAACACAAATAAATTGCATTACAAAACGAAGACTATCGTTAGTCCACGGATCATCTATGGCACTAAAGTTAAACCTCTGTGACCCCTAGTTTATCTTTGGTACTAACCTAAAAATTCAGCAAGTATTGTGATTTCGCAGAAATCTTTTTAGTGTTAAATTAAATAAATCGTTAAAGATGGACGTGTACGCAATTGATATCATAGATTTAGAAGATCTGGAAGTCTTGATGATTCAAGAATTTATCGGGGGTGCCGTTTGAAGCAAAGTTTTGAGGCAGGTGCATTTTCCAATGTACTTTTAGGCGATAGTGGTTACCCTGGTTATCTGATATGTGTATTGTATCAGGTAAATATATTACTGAATATTTATTTACCTGGAATTATTTATATCTTTTAAAGACCAGATGGAACATGAAGTAGATAAGAGAATTACAAGCGTATGGAAGAGATACTGGTCATTAAAAGATACCCGTATTTTGAAGAGTACCACGGCAATACAAAAATGGTCGTCAATATATGCATCTTTCCAATATTGACATAAGGATGTCAAACCTGGGCCCTAACACAAAAAACTACAACAAACTATGAAAGTGCCAAAGAAGTTTGAAGCTGAGTTTGTTGGGCTTTAAAAGGAAGGACAAAAAAAGGACTACAGAGCTTAGGAAGACTACCAAACTAGATGTCATCTTGGAAAAGGTCAAGGAATTGGAGTGGAGATGAACTGATCATGTATTGACAGACGGAAATAATATATGGACCAGGAATATCATTGAATGTACTCCCAGACTGAATGTGAAAAGGAAAACAGGAAGACCACACAGAAAGCTGTTAGATGGTCTGCAAGAATTTGCCGGCCCCCTATGGTCTAAGACCCCAGGGACAGAAAAAGCTCGAAATTGTTAGACGAGGTTTATGTATCCAGAAGGGACACTGACAAGAGAACTGATGTGTTAATGTTTTTTGAATAGTATATGTTAAGTTAGTTATAAAAGCGTATTATTATACTGTTGAATATTCATTAGCTAGGTCTGCTGCTAAATAGCTGTCCTAGTTAGTTACACAGAGATTAAGACGACCAAAAAGTAATAGGTGTTAATTCAAAATTTATGTGGAATTTATTGATAGCTAGATATTAGATTTGATAAAAATGGACACCCAAATCGATGTAACTATGGAAACCAGACAAGTAATATTGTATGGTAAGGGTTTGGTAATAATGTTGTCTAAGAAATGTGAGTATCCCATTTTGTCCTAAATGAATGACCACATTTGTTTGAGCAAAGGCTGGCTTTGCCTGTGCGCGAATTACCTCCCCCATTACAAAGGTTTGTATCAAATGTCAAAAATAAAATTTGTAAATGGAATGTAGCAGTCAATCCCCTCCCCAACGGAAAAGATAAAATCAAACTCTAAAATTTAAAAGTTGAATAAAAAATTCATTATTGCTGTTTTACTATAGGGTAAACATACATATGTCTTATTTAGATAGATATAAAGAAGAATGTTTAATTTGGCCTAAAAACAAACACTTTTATTATGTATATACCTATTATAGATCTGCGCATATTTTCTACTAAAATTATTAATATTCATTTATTTGAACAGACAAATAATATTTTGTTGTGTAGATATTTGAATTCTTACAAGTATCCGTCTCTAATTTTTACAGTAATTTACTTGTAATTTCAAAACTGCGAAATAATATTTTTAATAGTTAATTCTTAGACAAACATTAGGGCATTCTTCATGTTCCTCAGTGCCGTAACTAGCGTTTTATGCGCCAGGTGCTAGGCTCTGACAATAAAATGGACAAATGTGCAAAAATGAGATTACTTAAAGATTTACTTTTTGTGCATTTCTCGGTGCAAAGTCCTTGATTAGATTTTCATACGACAGAAGTCGTGCTGTCTTTATTAATTTGAGCTTACTAAATGATCGCTTAAAAATGCGATACAGATTAAGATAGTACAGTAGGGCGGTCTGGTCATGTCTGCGCCCCTCCAGGGTCTGCGCCCTGTGCCTGAGCACCGCTGGCGCCGCCCTATTTACGGCACTGATGTTCCTTTTCATGTTCAAAGTTATACAATTTAAAAGATTTTCGAATTTACATTGTTTTATGATTTATCGACATATTTTATAGCACTATACTCCTTTAGAGGGCAAGTTTAGAAATATCAGCTCTTTCAGCAAACGTTTGTTAACAATAATCTACGAGAGTCACGCCAAAATAAATAAGATAATCCATGCTCACTTGATTGACACCGAATAATTATGATCTCAGCAGCGAAAATATAAAAAAAAAAACAAAAAGGCACAACAGCACCAGTTTATAGACTGACAGATTATACACTGCCACGTCTAACACGCCTTGACACGCCTGACAGATTATACGTTGAATAAACAGAGTTTAGTTTGGAGCAATAGAAGTGCCTAATTTATTACTATGATTTTCACGACAGTGACAATTTTAACTATATAGTAACCACATTAAAACCCAAGAGCGTGTACACATACAAGTTAGCACGTAAACAATATATTTAAGAACAGGAAAAATAATAACGAAACAAACACAATATTAATTTAAATTAGGTACCTAGTTTTAACATTGTAAAACCAGAAGCGGCGTAAGGCGTGGGCGGTGTGGGAAACAGCCCACGGCCTCGCGGTGCATAAAACCTCACGCCTCACAGCCGAAAATATATTTGAAAAAGGATGGTAAATCTTATTTTATATTCCCTTCTTGCACCAACAGAGGGCCTCGCAAAATGTACCATGCCCACATTAAGTTAAGGTCTTGCGCCGCCACTGTGTAAAACACAAATGAGTGTGTTCGTCTAAGATATATATATATATACAGGGTGTATTTTAGAAACGGGGCAGTAAGGGCAAGTACCTTAACCGTTGCAGTTACAGCAAAACGTCCTTAAAAGACCTTCCCTAACTTTTGACATATTTTGAACTGCATTCACAGAATTTGTAAAAAACTTAGTTGGCAAAAAATCCAGAATTCTAGAGCTTACTGGATATATATATATATATATATATATATATAGTTGATACAGCAAAATCCAGAATTCTAGAGCTTACTGGATTTTGCAACACTACATATAATTAAATATACCGGGTGTCTCATTCAAATCGGTCAGTATGGGAAAGTCTGAAACTATAAGACATACGAAGATCTGTTCCGAGGAACCATGTCATCGATTTTAATAACAAGAAAAACTGCATTCATACATTTTAAAAATCATCTGTACTCCGTTCGGGAATCGAACCCGATTGTTTTGAAAAAAAAACCTACACTATTTCTATTTAGATATCGATTATGTAGGTCTTAAGCAGTAAATGTCTCTATGAAACATGATGTCTAAAATGAATAAAATGCATTGTTGCCAAGAGACATTGCCATTTTTGCCCTACCAAATTTTGCCCGCAAGGTCGCCCGATTTAACGCCTCTGGACTATTTCTTGTGGGGATACGTTAAGGATGAAGTGTACAAAACAAGTTATGATACCGTTGAAGACCTAAAAGTTGCCATAGAGACAATTTTAACGCAAATTCACGACATGAAGATACAAAATGCAATCATAAGATCGTTACCTAAACGTGTTGAATATTGTATTGAAAAAAGCGGCGGTGACTTCGAGCACCTACTAAAATAAAATAAAGAATAGAAAACAATGCATTTTATTCATTTTAGACATCATGTTTCATAGAGACATTTACTGCTTAAGACCTACACAATCGATATCTAAATAGAAATAGTGTTGGTTTTTTTTTCAAACAATCGGGTTCGATTCCCGAACGGAGTACAGATGATTTTTAAAATGTATGAATGCAGTTTTTCTTGTTATTAAAATCGATGACATGGTTCCTCAGAACAGATCTTCGTATGTCTTATAGTTTCAGACTTTCCCATACTGACCGATTTGAATGAGACACTCTGTATATTTAAGCCATATCTCTTTATGGTTGAAGCAAGAAGCCTGAACTTTTACAATTACCTGTGTCTCCAAATTACATGACGTATTATTTAATTAACTAACTTCATGATAAATTATACATCAGAAGTATTATGACATTGATATAAACTGTCTATTTTGACATTCCCTCATCATATCAACGATATAATTACGATTATATGCATTCTGACACGCGATTATTCTCACATTATGTACTTTGTAACTATTAGTACATTTTGATACTGACTCGTTTTGACAAATTATTTAGTACGAGAAACGTACATAACAATCGTTTTTTCAAACAATCGTATCATATGTATTTTGTCCTTTTGACTCTCGTATTTATTATTACAGATAATAGAACCGTTTGTAAATTCAGTGCAATGAATAGCCTAATCCAGAAATGAAACTGTGTATTTTTTAGTATGTAAATTCATTTGACATGACCCTCGTACTTTATTAAAAGTAAATTATTGATATCCTTACGATGAATAAGATATAAATAATAAACCTTGGCAACAAAATCCCTTGTGCTTCCTCTAATCTGTTCTCAACAAAGATATACCTAAATAGAAGTTAACTGTCTTTGTTGTCTAGTAGTTACTTGTCTAGACGTTACTTCCGCTATAATTTATTTTAATCTCTTTCTTTTGATGTTATAATATCGGAGTCCATATAAGTAGCTCGAGATAGCTTTTATCTCGCTTATTCCCAAAGGTAAACACTAGGAAATGCATATTCGTCTAATCACCCTTGATAGGGTGGATAACCGGAATTTACATCTGAATGTTTTTTCGATTTTTAATCTAAGTACAGTTTGAATAAAATTATCTATTAAATAGAGACCTAGACGTAGTGTATTTCAAAATAAAAAATATTTGGAGCTACTCGACCAAAAGTTGTCAGTATCAAAATTATATTTTTTAATGAAATACTTTTAAATGTTTTCATCAAACTATGGTAAATATATTTGTATCTATATATACAGTGGCCCATTCAGTGGCCCAGTGTGATGACTACAGCTTAAATCTACAAAATAGATACAGCTTCCTTCGTAAAATTATAAAATTAACAATACCAAGCCCCCATCACACCTAAAGACCCATGACAAGGAAAAGTATTTTTAAAAGTTATAATGCCCCAAATGAACAATAGGACCAATCGTATTCTGTTTTTTTTTATTGCTTTCTGACAAATATGCAGACTACTCAAGTGTGTGTAGAGTTTACACAACTGATGATGTTCTATAACTAGAGATCGATATTCGGATGCATATTTACCTAAAGTTAATTTTTGGCTCACAAATTATGGAAGCGGCTTTTTAAAATACATTTTGTTAATTAAAAATCCCGGAAAATACGGGAAATTTAACGTAGTGATATTGTTTGAAAATTACTAAATTAGCACGTGGTATTTATTTTCAAAAGACCGAGACTCCGGTTTCATTTATACAACTATGCATACGTATTTACCAAAATGTTCTACAGTACCGGAATTCCGGGATTTTTATTTATGAAAATAAAATAAAAAGACAGTTCCATACTTTGTCAAAAACTAAATTAGGTAAATAAATAAACATCCGGCTATCCAATTCCGCAATCCCGGGATTTTTCTTTAACAAAACATTAAAAAGCCGTTTCCATACTTTGTCTTAAACTAACTTCAGGTAAATATGCATCCGATTATACGATCTCTACCTATAACCAATTAACGCTACGTCAAGACTAGTTTTTAGCTATGGTATGTATTAGGCAATTATAGCAATATGATATGTAGTAATATATATATACAGGATCACAGGAAAAGTCGTGCTAGATCCGTTAAGGGCGTGGAGTACCCATCATTTGTGACTTATTTCACTATGAAACACCCTACCCTAAACTTAACCCATTTCGAGATATTCGACTTTTATTTTTTTTATTGAAAGTTCCCGATTTTTAAACTTCTAAATTAAATTTTGTTTATTTTGTGGGTCTTATTATTATTATTATTGCATATTTACATGTGTAATAAGATGCTATAGGACGTCAATTTTCAAAATAGTGTATAAGTTAATTGAACAGGCCGTAGTAGACAAGTTAATGTTAAGAAATGAAAACAAATATTATAAAGTTCATTTTTCTCTAAGGGATATTACAAAAACATAGTTTGGCAGTTGTTCGGCAGATGTGTTTAAAAATATCTACGTTTCATCAGCTATTCAACAATGTATAACAATCTAGGGTTTTTATTACATTTCGTGGAAAAAAAAGTAGTTGGGACGCTCCAGGTAGCAGTTCTAACAGTCCCCTATTGTCCTTCAAGTTGAGATGCACCGTGCGAGCGAGACAAGTGACGATTTATGTAGGTACGAATGAAAGAAAAAAAACCGGTTAGGGCTAGGAATACAAGGGATATTGTTTTGGTTGTCAGTTTGCTTTTGTGCTTCGTACATAGTAGATGTGATTTGCTCTTTTTTCTCGACTTGGCTGTGATTCTGGACTATTTCTTCTGATTTATGACTACTGTGCTTGTTAACCGGACTCTGATTTGTACTTGTGATTCGGAAGTGTTGAAGATGACGTCCTACACGCCTGAGGAATATACTTATTTGTTACGAATTCTGCGGTTGTGTGTCTGCGCGAGCTCGCAACGAATACATAACTCGCTTCCCCGGACGTCGAGTGCCGGATGTGGCCGTTTATGACAGAGTGTATCGAAGACTTCGAGAAACTGGCTCTGTTTTGAGACGAAATACAGACATGGGAAGACCACGAATTAATGATGACGAAGAACATGACAATGAGATTGTGCAACGCTTTCGAGCGGATCCGACTACTTCCACTAATATTGTTGCCCGTGATCTGGGACTTTCGCATTAGAGAGTGTGGTTTACAGTGCATACTGCTGGCCTGTATCCAGCTGGCCATACCATTATACGCCGGTACACGCTATTGAAGAAGGAGACCCGAGAAGGTTGGACTTCTGTAGATTTATGATAAATGCTGACGTAGAAGATCCAGATTTTCTAAGACATATCTTGTGGACAGATGAATCCAAATTTGACAAATATGGCATAACGAACTATCACAACGCCCATTACTGGGCCCCCAAAGAACTAAGAAATCCCAATAAGAAAAGAGTGAAGGGATCCCAGCGAAGATTCAGCGTGAATGTGTGGATGGGAATTATCTCCAATCATTTGACTTTCTCCCAGACAATCTAAATGGGGAAACGTACGAAAACTTTTTAAGAGAAGACTTGAGTGATTTGCTGGATGATCTGCCACTCAACTTGATCAGGGACATGTGGTTCCAACACGATGGCTGCCCTGCCCATTTCAGGAGAAGTGTCAGAGACTGGCTGGAGATGAATTATCTAAACAAATGGATAGGACGAGGTGGGCCGTTGCCATGGCCAGCAAGAAGTCCGGACCTAACCCCCATGAATTTTCATGTGTGGGGGCGCATGATAAGTCTTGTCTACAGCGAGCCAAATCCAGTTTCGTCTGTGGAAGAACTAAGAGAAAGGATAGTGGATGCAGCAAATCAAATGCGGACAACTTTGGCAACTGGAGTAGTGAAGAATGGTCTCCGTAGAAGGATGCGACAATGTATCAGAAACAGAGGCGGCCATGTTGAACATGAACTGTAGAGTAAGAAAAAGTTGTGTCAAAACCTGATTAAATAAATGACATTTCATGCTAACCTATTGTTTTATTTTACTTTTTAGGGCTAAGTATTAATTTTCTTCGCCACTGTCGCCTAATAAGCTAAGTTTTTTAAATGCATTAATTAAAACCCTAGATTGTTATACCTCGTTGGATAGCTGATGAAACGTAGATATTTTTAAACACATTTGCCGAACAATTTATATAGCGTTTTACGCCTAGGCATCATTACGCTTACTTTCGTTGGTACTTGTACTTGTACTGGTAAAAGTTCATTTTATCCCCCTCAGTGTCAATAAATTGACATGAATTAATGATACCTTGAAAACCGTTTGGATAAGTTGTATTGTTATTGTATGCGTATAATTATGTTGTTATTTCCAAACTTATACAATAATATACTTTCTGACTTTATAAGTAACATCTTATTTTTTGTAATAGTTTCAGCTTGAATATTATCAAGCTATATATATATACTTTATATCTATATATATATATAGTTAAAAAGTAATTATGTCTCGATAGAATACTAATTTGTCTATGAAAATGAAAGTAATGTTATTATCTTTGGCTGTGGCACAAAAAGTATAGTCCAAAAATCGCCTGTTCTGTTGTTGTTCATTAAGTACTTTAATTCTATTTCGTTTTATGTGGCTGTTTTATAAAAATATAAAGCAAAACTAAATTTATCAACTTTTGAATATATTTTCGTAGTAAGAAAGAGTAACTATAAAGTATTTCAAAAGATTTAGATAGGGTGGATAAAACTCGAATAAAAGAAATTAACAACTATAAGTCGTTAATTGCAAATTCACGATTATTTTGATGAGTGGCATGAAATAAACAATACGAGTAGTTCTCTATCGTGCGCTTTTTTTTCTGTACAAACTCTGTTTTTCTTCCCTAAATAGGACCGACGTAAACGATTTCGGTTCAAATTCTTGCCCGATGTTCTTCCGTTCGTAAACTCCATCGTTTACAGACGCAGCCTTATGTACCATTTTTTTTTTTTTGTTTTTTTTGTTCCCCTGAGGAAAATGCATTAAATTGCATACCCCGGCTGGCGAGCCGGGGTTATGTGAGGCTCTCCTCCCCAGAAGGGGGAGGCCTACCCACTAAAAACCTCAGGGATGGCCTTCCTCAGGCATGTAGGGAGCCCCCGGGAACACAAAGGCCACTTCCGGGAACCCCCAGCCTCCGCTCCCCTTTCTAGAGGGGAGCCCTCCTCGGGGGAAGCTACCACCTCCCCCAGTCCCCTCCACCGACGACGCCCCCCGGCCACGGAAGGGGCGTGGTCCATCCCGGGTCGCCGTAGCGGTCGCGACTTCTCGCGCCCGCCGGCGACCCGCGGCGGCGCCACAGCTGTGCTACCGAGCCCAGCGCCGCCTCCTTCGAGCGGGATCGGCCATCTCCCGACTCCGCTCGGCGGCCACCTTCTGGAGCATTACTGCTTCACAGAAGGAGGCCACAGCCCTCCAACCTCCCTCGTCCGCCAGCATTGCCGCAATCAATGCCGGCGGAGACAGATCTCGCCCGATCTCTGCGACCAAGACTCGGCGCTCGGAGGCCCACGCGGGGCACTCCGCCAGCGTGTGCTGGGCCGAGTCGAGGTCGGATGCGCAGTGGTGACAATGTGTCGATCCCTCCCGTCCTATTCGACACAGATACTCACCGAAGCAGCCGTGCCCGGTGAGTATCTGAGTCAATCGGTAGGTGACCTCCTCCTTCCCGTTGAGCCAAGCTTCGAGGTGGGCACCGACGGCCCGCTGGCACGCGCAGATCCGTAATTCGAGCTGCGCACGCCAGGCCGCCACAATCCGTCGGTGCCACTCCCGCTTAGGCACTTCGTGCGCGGGTTCCAGGGCGCTCCCCCCATCGCCCTCCGGTCGACACGCCGCGACGCATACGTCGCCGCGTACATGTCGGCCAGGATTCTTACCGTGGGAGAGCCATGCTTCGGCACGAATTGGGCCGGCTCGACCGGAGTGATACCACGGCCTCACAGAAAACCGGCGTAAAATAGCGCTTGCGCTGTGTTTCGCCGAGTGAGTGAGGGAACCGGAGGCCCAACCCCCCTTATTCCCCTCTATTCCCCTTATTCCCCCTATTCCCTTTTAAAAGGCCGGCAACGCATCTGTGACTCCTCTGGTGTTGCGGGTGTCCATGGCAACGGTTATCGCTTACCATCAGGTGATCCGTTTGCTCGTTTGCTGCCCTATGCTATAAAAAAAAAAAATAAATAAAAAAAAATATATATATAAAAGGGCATTAGTACGAGGTTGCTTGGAATCAAACATGGGCTAACTAGGTACATAAGGCTTCGAGAGGGTTATCTCCGCTCGTATCAGCGAGCACCTGTCGCGCGCGGGTCCCGACCTATCGGACTGCCAATTTGGATTCAACGCGGCGGGGACGATCAACGCTGGACGCTGTCCAGCGTGTTCGTTCCCTGTCGGAGTCCGCAGTCCGATCGGGGGGGGGGGGGGGGTGGCATTGGCGGTGTCGTTAGACATCGTCAACGCCTTCGGTACCCTCCCCTGACAGGCCATTAGGGAGGCGCTCGTATACCACGAGCTGCCTCCCTACCTGCGGGCCGTGGTCGGGGACTATCTGCGCGACAGGACGATCGGCGTGAT
Source organism: Scirpophaga incertulas (assembly GCA_036419045.1). NCBI lineage: Eukaryota > Metazoa > Arthropoda > Insecta > Lepidoptera > Crambidae > Scirpophaga > Scirpophaga incertulas. The sequence goes on along the minus strand of CM071626.1, from coordinate 9,179,986 downwards.
GGGACGGGACGGGATGGAAACGTCGAGGAGGGTCGAATGCGGCGTTCCGCAGGGGTCGGTGTTGGGACCCCTGCTATGGAACCTCGCATACGACGCGGTCCTTTGCACCAGCCTTCCTCGCGGCGTGAGTGTCGTCTGCTACGCTGACGACACTCTCGTCGTGACGACTGGGGCCGACTTCGGGCCGGTGCTCAGGCTTGCCGAGCTTGGGGTGGCATGTGTCGTGCGGGCGATCCGCCAGCTGGGTTTACAAATAGCGCCTCACAAAACCGAGGCGCTATGGTTCCACGGCCTTCCGAGGCGCCGGGAACCACCCAGTTGCCGGATCCGGGTGGGTGACGCGGTGGTCCCGGTGGGGCCGTACATAAAGTACCTGGGCCTCACCCTGGACCGCCGCTGGAGCTTCGAGGAGCATTTCGTGCGGTTGGTCCCCCGAGCCAAAAGGGTGGCGGGCGCATTGCATCGCCTGCTGCCCAATCTCGGGGACCGAGGGATGGAGTCCGCCGCCTGTACGAGGCCGTCGTGCGATCCGTGGCCATGTGGGCTCCCGTGTGGTCGCAAGACTGCGCGAGGTCCCCCCGCTGCAGAGCTCTGCTACGGAGCCTGCAGCGGATAATGGCCATACGGATCGTACGAGGCTACCGTACAATCTCGTACGAGGCGGCGACAGTTCTGGGACGCTCCCCCCCAGCAAGGATTAAAAAATACGTAGTTGAAAATAATATTTTATTATATTAAAAGTGCTAGGTATGAAACGGCTTAAGGCACCTGAGTTCTACAGGATTCGATACCATGATCACTTTAAGGAAGAATAAAACCGCATTGCAAACGAAATAGTACTTTACGTTGGTAAAGCAGTGTCTTTATTTCAATATTGTTTCAACCCCACTCTTAGCGATTATAGTAAGGCGTCTGACTATCTAGCGTAAAGCACTGACAATGGCCTGTTATAATTTTGTAATATGGATTTGTTAATAATGATCTAATGAAATGATCAGTTAGTTATTAATTTTGACCATAGCGGACAACTAGCCTCCTTCGAGCACCATCATGTCTGTCCTATTCATGGCATGTAATGAAACAATGTGCAAAGTGATTTGGCACACACCTAATCATCATATCACATCTCCATTGTTGCTCAGATAACAGAACGCAGATCGGCCTTTCTTATTGATATGTGCATTTTTAATTGTTTCGTGTGCAACAGTGCTACAGTGATGTTTTTTAATTTTATTTTTAATTTTTTGTCGAAGTTAGTACGTCACATATACTCTATCATGCGTATATGGGTCATTCTCATTTCGCAATAAAAAAAATGTGCATTGATATTAAGAACGATATTTTTAATAACTTTAACATTTCCTATTGATCAATTCATCTAAGTTGTTTAGTTTTATTAGGATTTTTAGTAAAATCTATAAAACATAAACATGTATTTATATCAATTTAAAAAAGGTGACGAAAAAGTCACCTCCATGTCATGTGCAAAGACGATATAAAATAATACAGACCAAAATAAAATATAAATTATCTGATAAATAAGCTAATGTATATTATTCCACGACAACACACGAAACAAAGTTCAGAAAAACGCGACAAAATTATGAGATCAACGAAATAATATTATTTTACACATTTTATAACTTTTGTGCATGGAAGAAAGGTCACCTCCATGGTTAAACATATTGAACGCAGCTATAATTTACTATAAACAGTGAAACAGTTTCTGAACGATAATAGACAATCAACACGACGCCATCTTGAAGGATTTTGACAGTTTGACATTTCCTGGAAAACAGTTTTGAAGCACGGACGTCTAAGGTAAGATTTTTTCTAAATTGACATGCTATTGTGGTCACTTTTGTGGATTACGAATGATAAAGTATTTATTTAAGTTATGTCTATCAGATATTGCAAAATGATGAGTAATTTTGACCGTTGTTCATGTATAAAATCGTATTTTATAATCAGTGCTTGAGGTTATGAAAAAACGGTATTTCCCTTCAAAATGTCACATCCATGGATGTCACCCACGTGGATTGCAGTTATCCACGGAGGTGACAGATTATCCATGGAAGTGACAGATTATCCATGGAAGTGACAAAACTATGAATACTTTTTTGCAAGTAGTGTGTTTTATAATGAATATGATGTGTAAATGATTTTGATACAGGTTGGGATTATGGCACCGTCGAAAAAAAGTCAGCAAGAGATAAGGCGTAAGAAAAGAGAGTGCGAGAAGCGGCGTCGGGAAAAAATAAAGTCAGATCCACATTTGTACGAACAGGCTAAAGCAAAGGAAACTGAACGTTATAAAAAGCGAAAAGAAGAAAGGAAAATTCTACCTATTAGTCAAATATTAGAAAGACAACAAAGAAAGCAGAGAAAGGAATGGCGTAAGAGGCAAAAAAATGCAGAGAGCGGTTATTATCCCGTTTGCGTGAAGATTCTCCTCCTTCAAGTGACATCGAAAACCAATTAGTAAGGCAATCTCCTGTTGCGAATATGGATTCTCCTTCTGTTTCAAGCCATCTCTCGTCGTCTTACAGAGACTCGTCTCCGTCTTTGTTGGCAAATTACTCATCTAAGAGACTTGATTCACCAAATCAAAGTAGTACACCGTCAATAACAACATCATACCAAAAGAAAATTGGATCAAAGATCGCAAAACGAAATAGATATATTATTAATAAAAAACTTAAAGTCGAAGAAAAGCTAATTGCAACTCTATAAAAGAAGGTAAACGCTCTTCGAATGAAAGCAAGTAGAGAAAAGGTACCAGCTATTCTTAAGCATATTCAAAATATTCCAGAATCGCATAATAGTGTTAAAGGAATTAAAACAATAAGAGACAAGAAAATTGCAGTTATCAATTTTTTTTTAATTATGAAAACACTCGAATAATGGCTGGTAAAAGAGACGTAATTACACGTAATAAAATTAAAAAGCAAAAGCGGTTACTCAATGATTCACTGAGAAACCTTTATAAAAAATGTATATCCGAAAGCCTGTGCCAAATGAGTTAGGTACGCTACTTTTTGCAGGCTTAAACCATTCTGGGTTTTGGAAGCTTCAGCTGCAAAACGAGATAACTGTCTGTGTGTTCTTCATGAAAATTTGAAATTTATCATCGAAAAATTGCATTTGAAGAATCCCTCCCTTCCCTTCTTGGCTCTAGTCATGATATCTCACACAAAGTTCCAGATCATACTATGATAATAAATGAAGAAGACTTAACTTCCACCTGTGAATTGATTGAAGGTAAATGGGCTGTGGTTAAATTTGTCTGCAAAAAGGCAGAAGTATTCTTCATCGGTCAAATCATGCTGCTCATGGATTCAAAATATTTATTAAAGTTTTTGAGAAAGAAAAAGCGTGGTGAAGAATATACGGAGTTTTCTTGACCACAATGTGACGATATATCAGAGGTGAACAATGAAGATATTATCGTTACTTTACCACTGCCACAATGCGGTCGAAGAAACACATTTAATTTCAAAAATATTTGGTTAAGTTCATTTTTTGATCTTCGCTAAAGTCGTTGCTGATGTAACTTTAAAAAATTTATTATTTTCTTCATTTTATAATGTTAAAAGTTATTTGAATGAAACTTTCTTAAGAACTTTACGATCCTGAGTGGACTAAGAATAATAATTATGATTATAATACGTGATCTCTGCCAATATGTGATTAAAACTACTAAATAGAATTGATTAATGTTCCTATTACAATTATACTTAATAAGTTAATCTCAAGAAATGGTTAAGTTCAACAAATTATAAAATAAATCAAAATCAAAACATGTTTTATTCAACGTGACTATAATTAAAATTGTAAAAATATGTCACTACCATGGAACAGTGTCACTTCTGCGGTGGCGATCTGTTTTTTTCCCTATTATCCTGAAAACTAAACTAAAAATAGCTAAGCTCATAATCAGCACACATTATTCCATGTGGTACCTTTCATTTCAGCCCACTTTCAAGTATATCACAAGACATTGGTTTTTTTTAATAATTTCAAGTCACATTTTGAGAATGGCCCATATGCATAGTACATACCTACGTGCTCAACGTACATCATACGAATCAGTACATCATAAGAAATGCCAAATTATGTAATTTCCCTGAGTTTCGTATATCAATTTTGTTTTAATGACTTTAAGTTTTTGTCTCACTATTTATGTCGAATAATTCGGTGTTTTGTTATGAGCGTAGTTTTATTAATACTTATTCCATGGTTTAGATAGTGTCAGGGTATCACTCCAATTTAAGAAAATCACGCCAATTGTATTAAAGTTATTATGACAAATACAAGTTAAATTACTTTATGTTAAAATAAGTTCCAATGCAACTAATTAATAAATGAAAAGTGTTCAATAAGTCCATTCGTACGGTTATTTAATTTAAGTGTCATGTTTGCAATGAACATGAAGTAATATTTACTTCATTCCTACCTAATTATCCACTTAATTACAACGTCCAGGGTAGAAAATATATTTACAATTAAGCATTCGTATACCTTTTATAAGTTATACCATTACGAAATGGCTAATTGAAACTAGTCATTTAATTATTGCTATAATGTTGACTGGTTGAAGACAGCTATAAAAAGTAGGTCACAAATAATTTCGTGTTTTAACTTAGCTTGCTAAATCCAGTATGAAATCAAAATATACTCATATGTGAAATTTTCGCAGGGAACATATCTCTGGACTGGGAATACAAAAAACGTATGCAACGAGACTACGAACGAGATATGCGAATCATTGAACAGTATGGCCGAGAACAAGAGCGAGAATGCTCTGGACATGTTAATCGACGAGCTGCAGGTGTTTGTGAAACCAGCGAATCCATCAAGAAACGAACAGGCAATTCGTCGCCTGTACCCGAGCAACAGCGGCAGCGATACAAACATCTCCCCGCCCGTTCGAGCCCGTGGCCAACATTCGCAAAAACCCCCTATTCCAGAACGTCCGGAACTGAGAGCTCTAGCAGCTCTAGCAGCTCGTCGAGCCCCGCCGCCGCCCCCGCCGCGGACAACTTCGAGGTCACCGCTGGCATCACCCCAGAGCAAGTCACCCCCCGCCGAAGGCAATTGCCAACAATCCCACCAAAACAACTGCGTTCGACAGAACGTACTAGAGCAACGCCATCAGGAACTCCTCAAAAAGCAAAAGGCACTGCAGGAGCAATACGCCCGTCTGCAGATGATTCAGAGGACGGGGCCTACACTGCCTACGAACAACCCGGACCTCAAAAAGACCGGCTCGGAGTCGGACTTGTTAATGAAATTGCAGCTGAACTTGGCGCCAGCTATGACTGGCAGTATGACCCATCTAGCGGGGGACGACTCGGGGGCGAAGATGATTCGGACAGAACCCCCCTTTTACTCCGACAATACACTGTCTCTAATAAAAAACAGTGAATCCATGGCAACCACAAATAAAATTTATGAAACTGATATTCTGTGACCTGCGCCGTCATCAGCTAGTATCGATTTTTAATTTTGCCAAATTAATTCTATATATATATAATCTTGGATGGGTTAGATGTAATTTGTTTACCAAATACCACTTCTCCTTGATTTCATTGTATTTATAACATTTTGATAAATTTGGAATTAATCTAAGTAGGTAGCTATTATTAACAAATATTACTAGATTAACAATTATCTACAAAATATGTTTAAGTAAAATTATTATATATATATTTAAGTACGTTGTCGTCATTCGTTCTATTAATTCATTGCCAATTATCCCACCTATGTTTATTATAAACCAGAATTATATAGTATAATGATCATAATTATGTATTGCGTCGTAGGTCATTGAGTAACAAAAAAAATGAAAATGTGCTTGAAATCGGAAATCGTACCCGCTGTTTGGAAAGGCAATGAAAAATTCGTGTAAATTTACTGTCTCACTTTCAATTTATCTTTGTGTCACTATTGCTGTTGTCGTCTACATCTGTATTAATATATTCAATAGAGCCTATTATCTGCATACAGACTGGTTGTAATTATTCACATCTGTCTGTAGTTCTTGCTGTATTTATATATTCAATAGAGCTTATTATCAACAGACACATAAACAAGTTGTTATAATTCACAATTTGTCTGCGTCTGTTGATAATACAGATAACTAATGATATATAAACGCAAACACATAACCCAATAAATAACTTGTTTTCTGGAAGTGGTGGCAATGTTCCTGAATAGCCAATATTTTACAATATTAATAATTAATCCGTATTGTATTGTAAATTATTAATTATGAATTGAATTCTTTTTTTTAATATTAGCGCTGAAAAAAATAGATTGGTTCGTGTCTTGATGTCTATATGTATAGAACCTTCAATTTATCTTCTAATACTACTGAAAAAAAATGGAAATTAGTTAAAGAAAACCTACAAAAAAAATGTGTCTCTGCTTCTCACTTTTTCATGTCTCGGTGTGTTCTCGTAATTGTCATTAACGGACAAGTAATTTTAATAACTTATAATATTTTAATATATTACATCAATATTGCATCTTAGTTTATATAGTTTCAATGGATTATATTCTCTAATCTATATTCTGTCAAAAACACATAGGAAATAGATGAAGAAATAGTACCAAATAATAAAAATTGTGACTAATTGTTCCCGAAATTTCATATCTTGGTCTAATCGTTATCAGCAATAAATATTTTCAATAGATGTTATTCAATAATATATCAATGTTGTGACATAGTATAATGGTCAATAAAATGATATGTACTATCCCGCGCTTTTAAAAATTGATGTTACTCATGCTATTCATACTGTAAATGTTAATAATGTTTTGAAGTACGATATAATCTATCACTCTAAAACTCAGCATCTTATCGAGCACCATTCACGTTGGCTCCAACATCACTATGAACGTTATAAGAATTACAAATGTTAAGAATTCGATAACATACAAAAGTAAAATTCCACACTAGAAGTTATAACTATGATTAATATGCGACTTCGAAAAAAGCTGAGTATACAATTCAACAATCACTTAGACTTAACTGTTACTATAGTCTAGCTACTATATATCATCTTTACATACTAATAATCGATACAATTACATATATTTACTGTAAGTAACTAAGTATTATGGATATAGATATGCCAATTTTATCCTTCGTAAATCTTAATTTCTTTAACAACGAATTTGTCGAATGATTTCATATCTAAGTTTGTTTAAGAGCTTATTAGGAAAACAATTTTAATTTATTATATTCCATAAAAAGAACAGAATACAAGCTCACAGCTCGACCGTTACTCCAATATATTGTTTATTTTTATTATACCAATTTATTTAAAGTTACAGTCAATAAAGATGGTATATTCTTAAATTGACGTTCTGTATTAAGTATATTAAGTTCTCTTAAGTATTACGATGTATTGATGCTTAATGTTCATTGCAAGATTAACAAAGCACTTAAACGTATTATTACTTATGCACAAATATTTCACCACTTAATATAGAGATATGTATTAATGAAATACTTATTATCGTTAGCACAACTAGCATTATGGAGGACGAAATTGGCTATTTTGAAATTTGGCTTATAGTTAGTTACACAAGTTTAATTGCGCTGAACTATTTTATGATTGTTATATCGCACTAATAATACAATAGTGTATCAACTCAAAATCGATCATTTTTCAGAATCAACAAAAAACTTATTACTTACTTCATGTAATAGTTGCAAATTGAATAACTGTCACATAAGTTTTTTAATTTATCCTTATTCTGTTTTTGCACTAATCGAACGACGGTCTTGATCACGCGTGAGGAATCAAATTTTGCGTGTGTTTATAGTATTATGTCAAGTACGACGTTTTGAGTTGATACACTATTGTATTATTAGTGCGATATGTAGATTATGTCACGAAAAGTTTGAAGGACATTTGCAATTGCATATTGTGATTATGATATTCTAGCTCATGGAATTGTAATAGTTTAATTACGTGCATTCCTTTATTATTTACTTTCTTAATAATTCTACTTTTAATATTCTATGGCTTTGTGTGTATGATTAGGTTAATTATACTCGTAATTGGCGGCTCGTGTATCTTTCTAATTAAATCAAAATTAACTCAATTTAGATTTTGGGTTTATCACCCAAGTACAGTTTAAAATTGATATAAACTGCAAGCAAAGAAATTGATTCTGACAAATAAAAGTTGCATTTTTTTTTTGCAAATTATACAATACAAGTAGAATGCTTATATAAATAGAAATATAAATGTCTCATTCCCTTAATACATTTATTAATGGTAGATATTTAAAAAATGTTGTTAAGAGCCTATTAAACTTGTCTATTCGCTTAACATATCCATTCACCGATATAAATTATTACCAAACCAGTAAATACATAAGTAGATCAGTGTGGTAATAATATTAATCAATGTTGTCTTAGCCAATTTTGTCTCGGCATTTTTAAGTGGCAAAAGTCACTTGGACCTTATTCAAAGTCACAATTTCCACCAGAGCAATAACAATAGTTATAGAGATTCCGATACCTGTAAAACAGGAGACAAAATGAATGAAAATGATAAGGAAGTCGCACTAAGAAACGATACGCAAGCCGCTCGTTCTATTTCCTTTGTGCAACGATATTACACTGCTTAGCACCATATGAATGAGCGAGAGGGGACATGGCCATTGTTGACGTGGTCAAATAACACGAAATTAAGATGAATTTGTCGAACTACGTTTGGACGACTATCCAATGTAATAAATACATCAACATATAATTTCTATTAACAGCAACTGTAATTTGATACGACAACGAGAAAAAATTGTACCTTGTGCAATGTACTATACCCAATTGGTATGTTTGAAACATCTTATTGAAAGGCAAACGATTGATAATGATCGGGTTACTATATTATTGACGTTAAACGTCAAATTAAATTAAGAATCGTGTAATATATTTATCATTTAGGCAATTAAACTGTAACAGACACCATTCTTGAAAATGTACTGGTCGGTCGTGTCCCCTTTGTAGTAGATTGTTTTACATTGGTATGTGTATATAAAGTTCTACAAGTGCCAAAAATCGTTTGTTGCACTTATACATATGTTTATACATAATATATTAAATATATTATTTGTCAGTACTAAGTAATATATAGCTACTTAAGTTTTATTGTTGACCTTCGCTTAATTCAATTGAGTTAGTCATGCTTTTCTGTATTGATCGCTTGAATTTGTTGTTATGTATAGACATAATTATTATTATGATTATTAGATATACATGTGCTTAAATGGATGTCTTACGTCTAAATAAATGTATACACAAAAATGATGTTTCATTTCCATATATTACATATGAAGACTTACTCGAATTCCTACAGACCAAACTTGAGCCTTAAAATAAAGAAAAGCCACTTATATTTCCGTCCTTGATGTAAAGTTAACGGATTAGATACTAGTTACAACTGTTCGTTCCGTAAGTACGAAACATTTGGTACCAGATCTTACCCACCTGGTAGAGCCTTCACATGAAGTATGACTGACTTCAACGCGATTTCTGAGCATGTTTGCGTATACTTAATAGTTTCCTTCTAAAACTTCTCAAGTTGAATCTGGAAAGGAGTTGTTATAGTCATTCATTTATTTTTCCTAATCAGCATCACTTTTGTTGCTATAAACGTGAAAACTATGCCCAGCCCTCCCATTAAAATTAACGAGCTCGTTCATAAACTAGCTTGATTTAGTTATCAGTTTGAAATAGGCAATGCTCTAATTTACGACCCATTTAATCATCATATACGTCCCCACCGAGGAGCATTATCCCCAACTATGTCAGGTCAATTAGTGCGGATTGCTTGACTACGTACATCTTTGAATTTCTTCGCAGGTGTTTGCTTCAATGTAGGAGCGTCGGATAAACGTTCCTAAAAAACGAAATTGGCACGTGATAAGGCTGTCCCTGGCCTAAGACTAGTGCCAAGACCATAACGCTTAATCCTTTGGTGGAAATGTTAACTTCCATAAATGACAAGTAAATGTCCTGCTAAGTAAGTCACCTCCATAAACAGACGATCTACTACACTTATCTAAGTACCTATTGTACATGGCAATCCTGAAAAATTATAACTGCAGCAGGTAAATGTATTGAATCGTAGTTCATTGACAACTTATGATAAGCCTAGGAAGTCTATCTATATAAAATACGAACAGTAAGTACAATGGAATAAAGCTATTGTGTTAATATCCCCAAGATTCTATTAACTGACATGTTCGCCAGTATTACCTTATTAAGTCTACAGACCTGAAATCCTGAGGACGAATCCGTTATCTGTTACGCCAAATAAAACAACAGTTTTACTTGATTTAATTATATTCAATATAATCATTATTTATAAAACTACTTAATTACATAAACCTACGTACGTATGACTTACTTATGACTGATTAATAAGGAAAACATGGAAGTCTCACTATAAATTACACGTTAATTTAAAAAAATTAGAACAGTAATTATTAACGAAAGTGGAATAATATAACCGGCGGCTTTTTTAAGATGAAGGATACCTAGGTCTAATGTTTATCTATAACATCAAAAATATTCAAATAGTTTGTATTCACTTGTTTTTCCAGAAACATTGTATTTAACAATGAATATGCGATATACATATTCATTTTCGTATCAGATGACGACAGTGTTGCACATTGACACATATTAATTTGTAAGATTGCCAATTAGATAGATATGATAGATGTGAAACTATTGTTTAGATTTTTTCCAACGAACTTTTAAAATTCAACACATCAAATATGACGTCTGACCATTACTATGCGATTAAAACCTTATTCTTAAATTTGAGATAACTACTGACTTTTATTACAAATAAGACTCTAGTAAATTTATTTATTACGGAATAAAAAAAAATACAATAAGTTTATAAAAACATAACACCTTATAAATATTTTAAAACTTCAACATCGGCAAATATAATATTGTACACATACTTACAAACCAAAACTTTAATCTTGTGTGATTGATAAAATTATTTAAAATAAAATGCTTAGAATATTAATACAGAATCAAGTTTTTGTCTTGAGTTGCAAGATATTAGAATTATTTCTATTTATTATTTTTCAAAATGTCTCCTCCTTTTTCATTTCCCACTTTAACATTTAAAGTCTTAAGAATCTACGAATTAAAGACAATTATAATTTCGTATGGGATCTTCAGAAAGAGGTTTTGCCATTCTACGCATAGGATATCGAAATCCAGCGTTCACGCGACGAGTATTAATAAAGTTGGTTTATTAACCCAGAATGTGACAGTTGCAACATCTTTTATTTGAAAACCTCAAGTCGCTGTCTGTATTAATCGCTTATTTTAAAGTGAATTAACTGTACATAGTTCGTCGTACATAGTTCGATTATATTGATTAAACAAAATTTGGCAAGTTTAACAATTGCGAATATCTCAATGAATGATTCGGTTATTTTGTAGCGTTACTTAAATTTCAACATTCTTAGCTTATTTCCATCAGTCAAGTACAATTGCTTGTATGCAAGTTACAAATTACATGCAACTTAAACGCCCATGCTTACAATGTACCCAATTTGCACTCACTAAAACGTACATGTTTCCAATGGGAGCATCTTGCACTCAAATATGACGTTGAACTTACATACAACACCTGCACAATGAAGTCCCGAATTAACTGAAATATATAACGTCAAAATAGAACATTCATTGCTAGTGACTGGTATATAATCAGTTTAATGATATCTTATTTATATAACTGATATCTTAGAAGTAGAAATCCACTCATGGCAATAGAGAACTTTAAGTGAGATCTTCCATTAGTGTCATAAAATTACGTTAGAATAATAAGATAAATACAGACAAATTCACACAGTCTTTTGCACTTTGGTTCGACCAGCTGGTACTCCACTAAGCGTCTGCTATGTACACCTGGAACAAATTATATGTGTTGAAGTTTGACTGAGTTGTGTTAGCATGTATGTAGGTACATATGTGCCACAAGACCGGTTGATCAACGACCATTAATTAATATTAATACATTTCGCAGACAGATAAGAGATAGACAGGTAAGAGGCGCTTTTTCTTATTAAAGATGAAACTTTTGAATTCCGCAAAGGAATTTCGTCAATATTATCAAGAAGGCGATAATAATTTTTAAATTATGTGAGTGGACAGTTCACTATGGCAAGATAAGACTAATCAAGTTTAATATAGTCATGAACTGCCTTGAAATGACTTGAGTGTAGTAGGTTTACCATGAGCTTACTAATGTTTTCGATAGGTATATGATAAATAGTAACAAAGGAGATATTTTTTTCTTGTATGGAGAATAGGCCACTATAAAATGTAACGTTTATTAATGAGACATACGTTAAATAATTTCTTATTAACCCTAGATATTATAAGGAACATTAGCTTGTTTTTATGTAACGGGAATATTGAGAAATCAATTAAAACATGAAGATTAAATAACCTAAAAATTCTTAGTAGTTAGTAGCTTTATTTTGATTTGTATTCAAATTGTTTTTTACGTAAATGCTATTTAACACTTTTTTATTCTTGAAAAAATACAATCTTCTTTGGCCACTACCAAACACCCGAAATCGTATTATTTTTTTTGCATTCTAAATACTGGATACGGGAAAGAAAACGAAATCAAGCCGTTTGAAACGTAAACACAGAAATTCGGGTGAAAACAAACCGACGTCAACTGTTCATATGATATCGGCTGCAGACGAATGTAAAAATTCATGTTAGTTCTGCCATAATCTGGCCGCATCCGCAAACGTAGAATCTACATCTACAACATACCTAGTAGCCACATGTCTTTTTTAAAAACATGCAATTCTTAGGCCCTTATAAAAGTTAACTTTGAATGGTACTCAATCTTAAATCTCTGCTGAGGTACAGTTAGAAAGGGATGGTGCTATGTGAACTCAGTAGTGCCATCCCTTTCTAACCATACTCAAGTAGCGATTTGAGGAAGTTTGATTTTGGAACTCGCGATGTAGTCTGGTATAAAATAAACAACTAAACTAGGTACTTGTCTTTTAATTTTTTTTTACGAATTTAATATTCACCCTTAATTTTCAGTGTGAATAAGTCTGTGGCATAAATAGTGAAGGAAATATAATAAGTATGTCAAAATCTCACTTTCTTTCTCAACATTAAGTTGTTGCTATCAATGTACTCTTGCAAGGCGTGGTATATAAACATGTACTGGGCTTTGTTCTGCACCATACCGCTTCGCTGAGCTCGCACCAGTTTTACGACATCCTGCACGTCTATGTCACAGTTGAACCCTAAAACAAACAAAGACACTACCATATCAAAGCTGTTGTACATTGTCAATTATATTATTCGTCTAGTTCATCGCTATCCGTTATTCAAAAGCTAACTTCATTAAAAGGTTACAAGGAATAAGTTAATCCGTCACTTAATATGTGATCAAATCACTGACATGACATATTTTATGTCGTTGCAATTAGTGATCTACTGCAAACTCCAGTGCAACGTGAACGCTCTCTGCTTGAGTTCCGAGAAGCGTGAATTTGGAATTCGAATACGAATACAAATCGTGCGCGAAATTATTTTCTACTGCTTACAATTTTATAGATTTTTGAATCACTCGAATTCAGTGTTGTTATTAAAAACAAAATCTTAATTAGATTTCGTTTCAAGCAGAAATATTAAAAATCACTATAACAAAAGTTGTATTTCGTATTTATTATAATTTTAATTTAACTTTAATATATTCTTTTAAAACTGTATGACACGGCATTCCTAATATTGGCATGTTTTCAAAATAATTTTTTTTTTCGGTAATTCGTATACGAATTTCACGATTTCGAATGCGAATTGGTTTTCTATTGTTTCAAAAATTCGTCTCCAGCTCTTATCATAAACTCGTCACCGTAGAAGTTTTTGTTAACTAGAAATATGTTTTTTTTTTTAATTTTAGATAGGTAATACATTTAAAAACAGCTTTTTATAGTAAAATCGACAAAATTGTATATCGATTTCAGTGATTTCAATATTTTAAATATAAATAACTTAATGAAACTATAACTTTTATAGTTATAATGTGAACTTGTTTAAACTTGTAAAGGAAATTGGATACGGACTTTATCTGAGCTAGCTTCTAGTTGACGAATCTGTAAAAATGTAGGGAGAAAAAAATATCCCTTGCTGTTTCTTTTCAGTACAAGGTTTCGTAGACTTGTGAACGTGCAAAACTGATTGTATAAATCCTATTTGGAGAATAAATGTTTGATTTCCATTTTTGTTGATGTTTTTGAAATTTCTTACCAGAGGTCTTGATGTAGTCTATCAACATATCCAGCACGATGAATGTGCCTGTCCTGCCGACACCAGCCGAGCAGTGGACGCATAGCATGTTCTAGAACCAAAGAGACAATTTGAGCAATATCTCTGAGTAACCTAATGTTGATCTCATACGTCCACAAAGTTAGTGACAAAAGTTAATCTATACTAATATTATAAAGAAGTAAAGTTTGTGTGTTTGTATATTTGTTAAATTGTAAGGGGTAATCTCGGGATCTACTGAACCGATTTTAAAAATTCTTTCATCAATAGAAAGCCACATTATTGCGGAGTGTCAGCATCATCATCATCATCATCATCGATTTAAAAATTCTTTCACCAATAGAAAGCCACATTATTGCTGAGTGTCATCATCATTAACATCATCATCATTATCATCTGAACAATTAAAATTACCATAACCAAACTAACTTTTCCCGCGACTTGGTCCTCATGGAATTCGTTTATCGCAAATCCCGCAGAAAATGTTTTTTCTTCCGGACAGAGTTACTTTCGAATTTTGTATTAACATGCAAATACAAACTATACCCACGTATAACCCTCCTTTTGGCAGTTAGAAATTAAAACATAACACCCTGTACTAAGAAAGGATTATTAACATTATGCCCAACGAAGTGGGCACGGGTCAGCTAGTGTGATATATTATTATACACAACATTTTAAAACATTTTAAAAAGTATTTGCTACACTATTAATTACAAAAAACAGTTGGACGGGTTTCATTTGTGATTACTTTGTTATAACTCTGTCACGATCTGTTAAATATCTCTTTCTTTGGAACTAGTGGAGGTATCAAATTAAAATCAACATCTGATACTATGTCATCTTGAAGCTTGTAAATCAATGCATAAGGTAGTCTGAAACTTATTTTCTGGATAAAGGCAACGAAAAGTATTAAAAAGAAAAAGACTGTGATTAAGTGATTAAATTAACTATGCTATCCCTATTTACAAATAATATGGTAACTGAAATTGTAAAGCCATGAATAACTATATACAAACAAGTATGTACGGAATCCTTAGTGTTCAACTCGGACTCATGGACATCTCATGTCATGAACGTAAAAGAGAGGTTCTTTCTTATGCATGATATTGCTAGACGGAAATGCGATGCATCCAATAATCACGACTTAATATTACATATATTTACATATTCTTTATACAAACCAACACTCACACTCATAGATACACACGTACATCCTATCATATACATAGCATTTGCGTATTAAACAATAACATTAAGTTTTACGTAAAACAGAAAAATAATAACGGATTTTAATAACGGATAATGTGATTAAATATAGCATTCCAACTAAACTATAAAAACAAATAGCTTGTAATTTCTTATAGGACGTATATTCAACAACATGTAAGTACATGGCAAAGAAGATAGATCTTATATGATCGATACGTGTTTAATAATAACATACTGTATATAATATATTTTATGTATAACAAAGCATATTACTTGTTCCGGGGGATTCCTGCCCAATTTGACTTGTACCATTCTTCTGTTGACGTCGTGAATGAATTTGAGAACACTGTCTGGGTCTGGAGGTGTGCTATGGTCTGGCCACGTCTGCAAACAATGTGGTCAAAGCTATCGTTAAATATGTAATATTTCTTTACACGTGTCTTTGTATTATATTATAAGTTTGAAAAGAAGAAACAAATAAATAGACCCTTCTGAGATTTTTGCCTGTTCCTCTCAAAAAGTTCTCCCGGTACCCGACCAACGATATATTTTTCTCCTTGTACATGTACGCCTATAAGGTTATGTTACTTGTAAGATTTTCAGACCTTTTAATTTTATATTTGTTTGTGCAGTACCTCTGTTGTATAGCTTATAATAATAATTTTATGCAATTGATATAACGTTAACTAGGACTGGGCTATCTAAAAAGTAATGTGTCTCTACCGATTAGTGTAGAGTATGGATAGCATAGAAAGAATATTTATATACCGTATTATTAAATCTGCCGTTGACGATATGATGATGATGTGATATTTGAAGTTATGATATTAATACTACATTGAGTTTTCATTCATCACATAATTCAAGTGAAAAAAGACTTGACATTATAACAATTTCACCCAGCAAGACATATAAGTATGACTTTATATTTGCGTTCTTGTTAAATTGGCACAAAAACGTCGAGCTTTATATTTACACTCCAAAAGCTCCGCTATTAAGAACGCTATAAGTGCGATCTTTAGTATCTATACAAAAAAAAATATTGCTCTTGATTCATATGACATTTTTACCATAATAATGTATTTATTTAATTAATGAAATACATTTATAACACGAATGTGTGTAATGGCATAATATTGTCGTGGACAACATTTAAAATAAATATTTTTTAATCTTTTTTTATCTTAATATATATATTTCTTGTGTGCGTGTGTATGTGACTGAACTCCTCCTAAACGACTGGACCAATTTTGATGAAATTTTTTGTGTGTATTCCAGGGGGCTTGAGAATGGTTTAGATTCACAATACGGTCATATAGATATTGTTTTTCAGCTAAATTATTTATTTAAAAACATTTGAGACAACGTGAGACAACGTGACATTTGAGACATTTGACAGGACAACGTCTGTTGGGCCAGCTAGTATATATATAAATCTTCTATACGTGTATTAGTCATTGAACTCCTCCTAAACGGCTGGACCGATTTTGATGACATTTTTTTTGTGTATTCCAGGGGGTTTGAAGATGGCTTAGATTTACAGTACGGTCATCTAGATATTGTTTTTTGACATTTAAGACGTGGGACAGGACAATGTCTGTCGGGTCAGCTAGTAATAATGTATTATTTAATTAATGAAATACATTTATAACACGAATGTGTGTAATGGAATAATATTGTTGTGCACAACATTTAAAATAAATATTGTTTAATTAGTATATAAATTTAATACTAAATTAAATCTAAAAAAGGTCTCTGTGGTATTTTGTATGAAATTAATAAAATTCTTAGACTCATAATAAAGTGTAACTGTATAATATGGTTGAGCTTAACCAAACTTAAACATCTCTGTTTCCATGCTTACTCGTACCAATAAATAAATTAATGAATGAGTCGAAGAATAATGCATACTTAATTGTGGATGTCACTGTAAAATATGTTAGTTAAACAAATAATATACCGTTTATTACATTTGTTTTCGTTCTCTACATTTGACAATGGCACTCTCTTTCTTCTGTATATTAATGATATGCTGTTGATTAGCTATGCTAATGTACGCTACATTGGTACGTTGACGACTGCACGTTTCAAAGATGAATCTATACAGATACAAACAATTTGTTAGGTATTTTAGGATCCGGAACTAACATATAATATATTGCTGTCGCTTAGCCGCACATCTTTACTGTGTTTGTACAAGTCAGAACAAAACGTAACGCAAAAGAATAACGATATATAGAATTTGTCTGTTCAGAGTACAGGGCCAGAATCGGGTACCGAGAACTTAGGCGCAATCAATGTCAATGATCACATGCATACAAATTTACAGCAGAGGTGTAGATACCTCGTTACAGTATAGTCTAGATAAGCTGCTGCAAACTAAACAAAACAAACTAAACTTCATCGAACCGGCATTATGTGTGCTCGTGAACAGTACTAGGGAATAGTTCATATCGGTGCAAGCGCTACGTAGAGTACTTTTTCTTTTTTTTTCCCTGAGGAAAATGCATTAAATTGCATACCCCGGCTGTGGCGAGCCGGCGGTTATGTGGGGCTCTCCTCCCCAGTAGGGAGAGGCCTACCCACTAAAAACCTCAGGGATGACCTTCCTCAGGCATGTAGGGAGCCCCCGAGAACATCAAGCCACTTCCGGGAACCCCCACCCGATACAGGGGAGCCCTCCTCGAGGGAGGCTCACTACCTCCCCGGTCTCCTCCGCCGACGACGCCTCCCGGCCACGGAAGGGGCGTGGACCACCCCGGGTCGTCGTAGCGGTCGCGACTTCCTCGCGCCCGCCGGCGACCCGCGGCGGCGCCGCAGCTGTGCTACCGAGCCCGGCGCCGCCTTCTTCGAGCGGGATCGGCCATCTCCCGACCCCGCTCGGCGGCCTCCTTCTGGAGCATCACTGCATCACAGAAGGAGGCCACAGCCCTCCAACCTCCCTCGTCCGCCAGCATTGCCGCAATCAATGCCGGCGGAGACAGATCTCGCCCGATCTCTGCGACCAAGACTCGGCGCTCGGAGGGCCACGCGGGGCACTCCGCCAGTGTGCTGGGCCGAGTCGAGGTCGGGCTACGTAGAGTACTGCTGTCACATCTGCGAAAGCTTCTCTGTACCTAGTAATAGCATATCACTAAAAAAATATTCTCAAATGTACAGAATAACGTAACGTAACGCTACGCACTACTTGCAGTTTAGATACGAGTAATTAGCCTAGCAAAATTGGAAGATAAGCCACTAACCGTAAACTGGTAGTGGTAGACGGTCCGGCGCAAGTCATGCTCGGTGACATCTAACTCCCTAAGCAAATAACCCTCGAACTGTGTTTCTGACATCGCTTTCACCACTAGTCCTCCATACAGCTCCTCTTGCCCCGCCAGCGGCCAGTAACGCTCACACTTTCTCTGTTGATTAAAAACAACACAAGTCTTAAATAAATGTAGCACTTTCCAAAATAAGTAATATCCGAATTAAAAACTCTACACATCGAATATTAGAAATTTGAATTTCATAAATGTAGTATAAGACAAACATTCCTAAAATATATTTATTTATGGTCCATGACAATAACGGTAATGACTTTTGATAATACACAATGCTGAATATAAAAAAGTCCGTTGTTGATTTCACGCGTACAATTTTAAAGCGATATCATGCTATGTCGTTTATGCATGCACATATATTTGTATGGAATGTTAACTTTACAGTAAAACATAACTTTCAAATATGAAAAAAAAACTTTTTAATAGAGTATGCGAAATATATAATAGGGACAACATGTTCAAAATTTACAGTCTTGTCATGCACTCTCTTTCTTTTGTATATTAATAATATACTGTCGGCCAACTATGTTAATGCATGCTACATTGATACGTTGACGACTGTACGTTTCAAAGATGATTCTATACAGATAATATAACAAAACATTAAAGAGAATGGCAACAATGTGTTAGCTATTTTAGGATCCGATCCTAACATATATTGCTGTCGCTGAGCCGCACATCTTGTTCTAACTTTACTGTGCTTGTACAAGTCCGAGCAAAACAACAATAACGATATATAGTATTTATTATATTCAGAGTATACAGAGCCAGAATCGGGTACCGAGAACTCAGCGAAGTCAATGTCAATGATCAAATGCATGCGAGCTTACAACAGAGGTGTAGATACCTCGTTACAGTACAGTCTAGATAAACCGCTGCAAACTAAACAAAACAAACTAAATCTCATCAAACGGCATCGTGAACAGTACGAGATAATAGTTCATCTCGGTGCACGCGCTATGTAGAGTACTGTTGTCACATCCGCGAAAGCCACTCTGTACCTAGTCATAGCCTTCAACTATTTATAGCTACAGTCTAGTCCAATTATCCATATATGCGACATGTTGTACTGAGGTCTCTAGCAATCTCGAACATGTGTAATTGATTACAAACATATACTCTTTGGAAATATTTCAAAAAGCTCCTCCATCTAATTCCTCCTTCTTAATTCCTATCTAACTAAACGCAAAAGAAAGCAAGAACTGGACTGGACTGAAGAAACCTCATGAAGAAAATTAATTACTACTTAATCAAAATAGTTAATTCTATCCTATCTCACATTTTCTCTTGATCCTTTAGCCCTTTCCCGGGGCTTTCAAGAGATGAGTGAAACACATTTCAAAAAAAAATATTTCAAGCCAGCTCAATAACCAAATCAATACGGAAGCGATTTCAAATTTACTTATAAAACTAGTCCAACCCCAAATTGTATGTATTGTACACACCGCAACGCGTCAATCTTTACATATGATGACTTCGAGACAGCTTTTGTATCGCTCATCAATCATACATATCAAGGTCTTTACGTTTATGAAGTTAAGCTACTTTATTCTCTCACCTTCCCTTTTTCCACCTCATTAGTAATCATGGCAATGATTCTGACATCCTCTTGCCAAATCATTTTCCAGAAGTCATTTTTGGTGCTGGGAAGGCAACCTTGGGCAGCAATGTAAATTTTGTCTTTAACTGTAAAATAACAAATAGAACATTAGACTAGTAGAAACATACGAGTGGATCAGTGAAAACCATAGGTTTGAAAGAAAACATTTTTATTGGCTTCCGTAAACATAGTATAACCTCGGAATAATTACTGACAGATTTCTTTTAGTCATGATTCTGCGAGAATGGCACTATTGATAAACAAAATTTAACAGCTGAAATAAATTACTCAACAAAAATCGTTTAATTTGACAGATATTCTTAATTGAACCTATATTCTTAATTTGACACAATCTTACCGAGTGCTTTTGTCCATCAATAATATATGTGACAGAATTTTTGTACGACCCGCAGAAATTTGAGTGTATGTGTGTGTGTATTGACAAGTCCATGTTCGCAGTAGTGGTATAATTATTCAGCCATCTTATATATAAAAATGAATCGCAAAATGTGTTGGTAAGCTCATAACTCGAACAACGCCTGGATCAATTGGGCCAATTCTTTTTTGTTAATGTTCGTTGAAGTTCAAGGAGAGTTTTTACAATGAGGAAAATTCGAATAATTATCGGAAATACCCTAAAACAGCCCTTTTATTTTCCCATGCAAACGTTTTCTAACTAAAACGTACAGTCGAATTGAGCTTTATTGTTATTGTATAAAGTTCATATTGCAAGCACTCACTGTTGTCTAAGCAATGAAGGTGTGTTCCTAACATCAAAGAGTCAATTTGCGCTTTATTAACGCTACATATAGTTGAACTCTAATCATATCTATCAAAACAGTGTGCGTGCGTGCGTTGGAGCACAGAATACATCGTTGGAGGATTTAATGTCACGTTCCAAAATTGAATAGCCACAAAATGTAATAGGTCATTTAGACTTTTTTTGCGATTTGGTTGGCTATGCGACATTATCTATAAAATAATTAGGAACAAAAAACTGCCACTGTACAAATCTTTTTGACAGGACGAAGTCTGTCGGGTCCGTTAGTTATGTAATATTTATATGTAAAGCTGTTAATATCTGAGTAGAACCAATTAATAGGTTAATATCTGAGTAGAACCAATTAATAGGTTAATATCTGAGTAGAACCAATTAATTTGTATTGTAGTGTTTGATAGCACTACTCCACTCTCTATTAAAAAAAAACAGGTTTAGAAAGTTTATTGTTAGCATACGTCTCAAATAAAAACTACAAACTTGTTTATCGTTTGAGTTGCAATAGCATTACGCGATAGCAATAATGTTACTACGATTATTCATAGTAACATTATTGCTATCGCATCCCGAATGACTTATGTTATTCTAGTAATTTTATTTTTATGTGCTAATGAAGAATATATGAAAATTGTCAAAATCGCGTTGTTTTACTGGGTAATATAATAGATACAGAAAGGACCTCTAGGATGGACCCCTATGAAACAAAACTATTTTTAACATAACATAATCTAAAAATTAATTAAATAAAAAGAAAATAAATACATTTGCATCCGATTTTGTTTCTCCGATGAAAATATCATTTTTACAATTAAATCAGATTTTGTTTTTCAATTGAATAAGAATCTCGATTTCAACTCCATTTATTTTTTGTTCCTATTTTCTTTACTTTACTTTCCTATAATTAAGCGAAAGCTATATTTTTGACATAATAATTGTGTATGTACCGTAATGCCTTCTTAGTTAATAAAAAAAAATCTTAAAAACAGAAAAGGACGGAGTACTGTTGTTTCATGGGTAAAAACTTATTATAAGTGTATGTATTTTTTTATATCTGCAAATACTATGTAACCACGCCCTCATTGGCATGTTTATAATACTTACAATAATAACAAAATTTAGAGTATTGTATATAAAAAAGGAAGGATAAAGGCAATTATTATTATATAAAAAAGGAAACAATATACATTGAAACAAAAAACTGTATTCGTAATTTTTCCCAAAGTCTGTCTCCGCTAATTAATGAAATCAAGAATAGTACTTTCATAAGTAGGTACTATTTGATACCATATTTTTGGTCCGTTTTCAAAGGAACTCTATATATTTTAAAGGATGGAAAAAAATAGCTCACACGACAGCACAAGGCACTTACCAATGTCGCCCGCCATGTTGCCATTGAGTTTGTCTAATTTAATGCCCATCTTTGCCTCTCGCAACGCATCATCTGATAAAGATTTTGATACTAAAGGTGTAGGTTTCTTGGCTTCACTTCTTAGGATTAATGCTGGAATAGACAAAATACATAACTAACAAATAAACTTGCTCTAAAATCATTTGGTAGCAATTTATTTTTACCACTTTATCGCTATATTTACGCTTACACAGAGTTACTATAATTATGAGAAATGTTAAAAAAATACTTGTTATTATCTATTAATCTGCTAAAACAATATTATATTTAATTAATATACAATGATGTACAGCGTCTGTACAATACATAAAAGTCATATAAAAATAAAATGCCTGTAGATCAGGAATGAATCTGGTATTTTATTGAATGTTTCAAATACCAATAACCGTTTAAGTTACAATAACAATGGGTTCTACGACGTCCAGTGAATATTGATCTGAAATTCTAAGCAATCAAATTTATTTGCAAGCACAATACTTTACGGTACCCACGAGTATTTAAATATGCCTACTTTCTGAACTACACTTTATGTTGCTTAAAATATGATCTTGATTCGTACGCAGATGTGTACATTCGTATTCTTGTAACGATCGTTCAATTATTTATTATTCATGCGATTTAAAACGATGACGCAATTATTTTTTTCCTTGGGAAATTAATTCTTGTGTCGTGAACTATTTACCAACCTATAAATGTTGTCGATCGATTTGTTTGCATTTAGAAATGTATTCGATTTTTAATGCATGTCAATGTCAAAATTTGAATAATATTATACTCCAGAGTAATATGTGTCATCTTTTCTTTTTATTTTCAAATTTTACTCGTCGTCAACAATTAATAAACTTTTTTTATAAATATGTTCATATCTCAACGCTGACACAATTACAAAACTTTGTTAGTCAAGTTAAACTATAGTCACTGTAGAAAACTATACATCAATGTCTTTTTCAGAATTTATTATCTTTTTTGAAATTTGATTCAGAATAATGTCAAAAATTAAAAATTGTAATTCTTAACCAAATTGCAAAATAGCCATGAAGATTTCTGAATTTAACAATGTTATGAGTTTAATTAGAATAAACGCAGTGCACTCTTAACTTGAAATATTAACCAATGCAGTTGAAATTTCTCCAACCCGCGAAAGAATGAATCTGTATTGTGATTATTTTAACATTTTGTAGAAATTTTATCATCATCGCTAGAAAAAATCATTACACATGACAAATAGAAACTATTTGTTGACATAAAGTCTCCTAAAATCTAAAAGAGATTGTTCCCAAGAGCATTGTCAACAGGCATAGCCTTAAAATTAAACTCTAAATAGATAGAATAGGATGGTACTATTGAACTCACATAGCGCCATCTCTTTCTAACTGTACTCAAGTAATGATTTGAGTTTGATTTGATAATACGACCCAGACGAATACTTGCGAATACGTGGATATTCCACTTTATTCCCATGGTGACAAACAACACAAAGCGAGTATATGTGGAACATAACACTTACAATGAGCACTGTGCAAGCTTTCATTGGACGACTGGACGGAGCTGGATGAATCACAGAGACGCGTTGGACGAATGTAGCTGGCGTTGATGTAGTCAGACTCGTCCTTGTCCCGTTGCTGTAGGATCACTCGAGTCTGATCATCTGGTGGGTAAACATTAGGCTTATTTACTAACTATATACAAAAAAAGAATAGTATATCTATATTTAATAAAACGACACAACGACTATCAAGATCAACAAGGCTCCTTAATATAACAAAGAGATAGGACTATTTAACACGCACAATATTTGAGATGTTTTGGTAGAAGGTATACTGTACCTCTTGGGGTACGTTTGTCTTATATATTTCTGCTCCACAATAGCAGTGTTCGCATTGCTATTTCGGTTTCAGTGGATCTTGTATAGGTCGCAGATTTATTGCAAAAAACAAAGGAACCACACTTACTATTTGCCAGTTGGGTTGTATGCAACATATAACTATATTAGATGGTTCTAATATAGTTGTATGTTGAGTTATAGTTATAAAGAATGAATGAACGAAGATTAACGAAGGAGATACACAAGGTAAGAATGATAGGACGAATCGGTGCAGGTCGACCTAGGCGGACATAATTATCTCGATCAAATCAATCAAAGAAAGGCCGGGTCAAGAGTACTCGGAACCGACGAGCATGAAGACGCTCATGAAAGTGGAGGAAGCAAGAGAAGTGTGCCAGGATCGTAGCAAGTGGAGAGAGGTGGTCTCTGCCTACCCCATTGGGAACAAGGTGTGGCATATATGTATGTATTTATATAACTATATTATTTTTAATAAATAAAATTAAACATAATTTTACGTCTATCGCTTTTTCCTGAAACGATAGAAGAACCTAAACGCAATGTAATAAATTCTACAATATCCAATAAATTTCCATCGGCGTAATAGTTTTTATGCTTTGTATAGCAAAAGATTAACATAAAATGTTGTAATTAATCACATTGATCTCCTTAATAATGCAAATGACTTCATTCTTTTCATCAGTTTACACGTCCATTAATGTCTGCGATATAGAAAAGAGAAATCCAAAATTATGTGTTATTTGGTTATAAGTTATTAGGTAAGGTCGGTGTTTTATTGTAAATTTTGTACAAATCGCTCGAAGAATATTACGTATTATTACTTTTTCGCCCATACTTTTTCGATAGATAGATAGAAGCTTTAAAATATTGTTTTATATTATTTTTTATTTATTGCAACTAATAAATGTTTTTGTTATTCTTCTAATACATATCATGAGAGCTTTCACATTCAAATGTTTTATTGCGCGCTAAACGATGCAAGATCTTTGAGGCTATTTTGCATTGATAACTAGAGATCGGATAATTGGATGCATATTTACCTAAAGTTAATTTTTGACTCACAAATTATGGAAGCGGCTTTTTAAAATACATTTTGTTAAATAAAAATCCCGGGAAAATACGGGACTGCAAATTTAACGTAGTGATACTGTTTGAAAATTAGTAAATTAGCACGTGGTATTTATTTTCAAAAGACCGCGACTCCGGGTTCCGACTAGTCTTGCCACCATTTTTCCACCAGATTACCAAAATGTTCTACAGTACCGGAATTCCGCGATTTTTATTTATGGAAATAAAATAAAAAGACAGTTCCATACTTTGTCAAAAACTAAATTAGGTAAATAAATAAACATCCGGCTATCCAATTCCGCAATCCCGGGATTTTTATTTAACAAAACAATAAAAAGCCGTTTCCATACTTTGTCTTAAACTAACTTTAGGTAAATATGCATCCGATTATCCGATCTCTATTGATAACTATACTAGCTTAAATACGGTTGATCATGTGCTAGTTTTGAAATGTTAGATGTGTACAAATTTGAGCGAAATCTGCACTAGCTGTCCAAAATCGCTGCTTTGCTATCGGTCTATCACCACCCATGTCGAACGCTGCACATAACCGGCTTTGTTCGGGCGAGAACTGATGTGATATTATAAAATTAACTATAATGTTACAAAATTAACTTTCTGTAACGGACAGTAATTATTGATGGTGATCAGATCTTTATGTATGGAGATATTCTGGTAAACAATAGTTTCATAGTAGCTTATTCACTGCGGCCTTGACGGAACCCCGGTGGTATATTCTGATATTACCACGCGGTTTGGTTTGGTTGACTCCACCACAAATAATAATCTATGACTAAGGAGTTCAATGTGATTAATTAAAACATATAAAAATACTAATACTTCTATGTATATTTTTTGCTATACAAAGCATAAAAAGTATTACGTCAATGGAAATTTTATTGGATTTAAAATTTCTGCTACAGCAAATAATTCTTATTGATCTTGATAAATGTTTTTTTTTATAACAAATAAAAATAAGCCTTGAGGTTATATTTCATAATAATTTCAGCCAATAGACCCAAGGATCTCCACATCGGTCACTCCTGCGCTGCCAGCATCAGCGCCTTCCGGTCCTAAATTTGTTTAAATAAACCAAAACCCGCGTTTTTAAAAGTATCATCATACAAATACATAACAACCCCTTTTTTGTAGGAGCAATATTAGTCATCTTAATATATGGAGGGATCTGATGTCGGGTCATACTTCAAAAGTAATGCGCCAAATGCACTTTATAAAGCCAGTGGAGTATCACTGGCGTTTCAAAGTGCGCGTTTCTATTCTTGTTTTCTTCATACCTAAATGTCAAATGGAACGTCAATGGAAAACATTCTTACATTTATACCTATCTATATATATTACTATCTACATTATTATCTATCTATCGCCAGTGAAGGCATCTCCAGACAAGTGTGTATAAAGTTCTGCTTCTATAGATTTAAACTATGCACACGTGTACATTTTATCACAGTCGCCGGGTGTTCCCGTCTAGCACTATGCAATTCGACAATCCAACTCGTTACTTCCAACAACTTACATGGCAGTATATTCCTGTATCTATTCTTGTGCACGTTGGACGATTTCAGTCCCTCAGTAGTACTAAAGGCGAGCGCTTCATCTGTTATTTTCAGTGATGAGAATTCGCTGTCCAGCCCTTTCTCGTTCTCCTGTTGTGTAATATCACATGTTTCCTAGAAATATAGAAATGCTTTGGTTCAAATTTATAGAAGTTAATTATTTATAATGGATAATATTATATTATTTTATTTATAATGGATTTATTAAAATTTACCAATGATAGCAGAACAATTTGTGATTCCTAAGGTATCATTTTCAGAGTAATAGTTACAGTCAATATTTTTGCGATGTTTAAATACATAAATACATAGGATTTACATACAAATACTTAAAATTGCCCTTATTTAGGTATAAAACCTAAGTATATTTTTAAACATACGTTTTTAAAGTCATTGTTAAATTCAATTCGGAAAATGCAAAAATGTTTGGCATCCCATCTACTCCGTGGCCGGGTGCCGGGACCATAGTGTTCCAGAGGGTTTGTGGGCCAGGTTTGAGTTTAGGATCCCCTTAACAACGCATGAGCGCTCACCATTAACAACTTTGTTCCCACCTCTACGAAGTATGGCTAGGTAGCGAATATGATTATTACGTTATAAGAAATACCTTAATTTACTGAAAGTCGTGGAGATTCAAGAAATTTTAACAACACGTAGAGACATTTAGCTGGTATACCCCTCGTGTCTAAATCAACTATTTACAAACCAAAAACCTATACTTTGCTTATTAGTAATTCGATTCGAAGTAAGATTTATGTATCCCAAGGTGTATCTTTTAATATTAATGTATTTTTTAGTTATTTTAATACCACTTTGGTGAAATTAAAATACAATTTGTAAACTAAGTAAACGTTTTAATTTGAATGTTTTTTCATTAGTCTATTTTGATAACATGTTGTTGAATTTTATTTGATGGATGTAATCGTTATATATAATTACTATCTAACAATAGGAAGGAAAGATAACCAGTGCGGCAGGTGCCTCGTAAGGCAGAAGACGGGATCGTCCTATATAATAACTGTGGTTCTCACTACATTTGCAGCTCAGTCTTACAAGATGATTGGCAATCTATTATATAACGGCTATTCTTATCTAAGACTATTCTAACATATAAGTAATCATTTAACACTTTATTTTAAACACTGTTTCATTTATACAAGGTATTAATGGGCCAGCGTAATAATACTTAAGGAACATATAAGAATCGTATAATATAAACCTTAGATGCTTGTCAAAGAGCTGATAACTGAATGGTTTCAGAGTCAACTGACATCAATATGAAAGCTACTTTAGTACAAATACTGGATCTGTGATGAAAGCAACTTCTAAATAACAGCCCTAGTCAGTTGTCACTTAATGCTACCTAGCTGTAGACGTCCTCTAACGTAGGGCTGTTGATACTCGAGATCAAAAGTAATTTATTTAGTGTGTAAGGAAAATATGTAGCTTAATTCCTAATATTTTTTCTACAGAACCTTCACTTCCCGGCAATACATATTACAATATTACTTTGCCAGCCCTCATTCTGATCACTATCCGTCTAGCTTTACATTTCATAGATTAAAACAGCGTTTATAAATTTTATTAAATCAATCTAACGTGGTATAATAATAAGCCTATGTTCAGACATTATTCTATTATTTACCGTTTAATACTTTCCTTAGCATTTCACATTTCTAATTGAGTTTAACAACTTCAATAGCTAAGGTACCAGTTTGCCGCCCGCTATTGCAATCACGTTGGGAAGATATAGAAAAATATTGACAAAGGACCTTTGTAAAAATCTCGTAACCATCCCAAATCAAACTACATCAAATGAATGTTCATCGAAAGCGATTCAGCCGTTTTGTGAATTCGTAACACAAAAGATAGACCTTCATATTTATAATATTCTGGATTTAACTCGCATTTCAATTTCGATAAAAAATCTTTAGAATTATTAAGTAACACTCCACAATAAGTACACAGCAACGCAAAGTACATGTTGACCTTAAGATAGCTCTTGTATCACTCATAATAATGGTGGTTTTCGTAATGCAAAGTTTACATCATATATAACATTGCATCATTCTATTGTGCATGGTGACAATTATAATTGTTAATAGTAAATTGTCGGCAAAAATGATTATAGCTAAATAATTATAGGTTTGTTCCTAGACTCAGATCACAAGTTTGTTTATTCATAGTAAAAAATAATTCGAGAATATATCAGTACCGTCTTTACCTTTCTTCTTGACATTATATGACCATATGAAGACAAAATTTACTCAATCGTGGTAACCACCGGCAATGTAACTTCAATTTTTGTTTAATACAAAATTTTGTAAACGATGCACTATTGTCTTCGCAAAAGTAACTTCGCAAATTATTCCACTGTTCAATGTACTGCGTCTTCGCAGAGACAAATAACTACTGGATATCTCTGCAACCTACAATAAAATTCGTGACCAACCAATAATTAAATC
Organism: Scirpophaga incertulas; assembly: GCA_036419045.1. NCBI lineage: Eukaryota > Metazoa > Arthropoda > Insecta > Lepidoptera > Crambidae > Scirpophaga > Scirpophaga incertulas. Next base: position 9,150,356 of record CM071626.1, on the reverse strand, counting down.
TGTCAACTTCAACATGATGGCGGGCCGAGCAATTTTCTTGTTTGCTGTATAACAGCATAGTGAATTTATCGCATACATATGATAAATGAGTCGAGTTATTTGTAACATTACAGATACAAGAAATTAATAAAACATTGGTAGCTGACACGTGGTAACAACGCATGTCGGATTCGATAATTAATTAATCTGTTCTAATTACACCTGCTGTTGTTTCTAATTACTATCTTAGTGCATAAATTTTACACTTGCATAACGAAGCTACGATTTACCGCAAAGGTTCAAAATAAATAGTTACAAATGTACGTAATAATTTATTAAATGGCATAGCCATTTAATATACTTTATTGAAACTAAAATGGTTCTGTAATGGAAAATGGAATTTATTAAGGACCCAGTGACGCTATTATATTTACATTTTATTTATTATATTTCGACGTTTTCATGATACATTGAATATGTAACTGATGTACTGATTATTGTATCCCAGATTTTATCAATACTTTACTTTTAATAACTTGAGAATATACACTATTTATATACTCGTATGTGACTACCGGTATGTACCTTTGTCCTTTCAGCACCTAAGGATTTGGCCCTCCGGGAAGAAAGAATTGTGAGAGATACCGGCTCCACATCATTTACTTTACCAGCACACTGCTGCATTGGTTCGAAATCTGTATGTGCGCTGATAGCTTCCGAGAAGTAACTCATACCTTTGCTATCTCATAATCACAGAACTCGAGCCTACCCTAAGATTGGGTAGAGCCTTAATCAAATACGCCAACCTTTTGTGGGTTAGTCGTTCATCTTTGCGTGTCTACACACACACTCTTCAAAATGTTTCAAAAGGTTAGAAGCAAGATGTAATATAAAATTCGATAAATGAAAATCTCATTAGTATATGACAGCCTAACCTAGATATTTTGGTTTATCACCTGTAACTCGGGAGTCTTTTTATCAAACTCTTCAGGGGTTACTCTTGCGCCGCTGACTGGCTGCAGCAGCCTCAGCACGTCTCCGGAAGTCGCGATCATCGGGTAGCTTCGGAAGTGCTCAATCAGTCCAGTCAAGTCGTCGAACTGCTCGCCACTGCCGACATCGTACTTGTTGTGCTGAAAAAATGTGCCAGTCTGTTAAATATGTGGAAAGCTTAATTTTTTTTGTGTTATTTTGCACTGTGACGATGGTTATAGTGGACGGGTGTAAATTTCATGATGTCGGCCTCCGTGAAAAATTTAGGTAATATATGTATTGGAACGTGTAAATATTGATGGCGTTTATCAGGAGAAAACAAATGTTGATTGATTGTTTTATATGTCTTTCCACCTAATTATATAAAATATATATATACTATTGTGGCGTAAATACACTGGGCGTTAAAAATAAGTAGTACAGTTTTAAAATTGCAATATCTCCTAAACTACAGAAGCTAAACCTTTGAAATAAAAAGAAGTTAATTGAGAATTTAATTTCTTTAATAAAAACTTCATGCATAACATCGTATTTTAAATATTGACTGAAAAAAACATTACTTTTGATTTTTATTGTTTTCACATTTATTGCTGATAAATCAATTGCAATTCAAAAGCAAAGGTGTCTACAGCGAGTTAATTTTACTAATCATGCCTCTTTCACCTGAAGAATGTGCAAGAATCATAACTTTTCTCGAAGTAGGCATCAGTATGCGTCGTACTGCAAAAACGGTGGGTGTAACACTAAGAATGACCCAGCAAGTTAAGCGAAGGTACGAAGAGTCTGGAAACCATCTAAGGAGACCAGGTAATGGCAGACCCAGGTGCACTAGTACCCGAGAAGACCGCTTTATTGTCTCTACTGTGTTAAGAAATCGTCACCTTAATGCTGTTGAGGTCCAGCAACAGCTTCTTCAAACCCGAAGAGAGTACAATAATGAGAGTACAGTGAGAAGAAGACTTGCTGAAGCCAACCTGAAGTCCCATAGGCCAGCAAATGGCCCCAAACTTGAGACAGGGCATCGAGTAGCAAGACTACGCTACGCCCGTCAACACGTACAGTGGGGCGAAGATGAATGGAAAAGGGTTATGTTCATAGATGAGTCTCGTTACTCTTTATTCACTTCCGATGGAAGACGGAGGTATACAGGCGACCTGGTGAGCAATACATTCAAGGTTGCATCTCGGAAAGAGTCCAATACGGCGGGGGCTATGTACACTTATGGGCTGGCATCTCTTCGGAGAATCGTGCAGAGCTAGTGATCATAGAAAATGGTACTCTGACTGGTGAAAGATATGCTTCAGAGATCCTTAACGAGTATGCAGGGCCATATTTAGTAAATATGGGTGATGGAGCAATACTAATGCATGATAACGCCCGGCCACACACCGCTCTCCTCGTACAAGAGTACATTCAGGAGGTTGGCATCAGCTAGATGGCTTGGCCATCCAGAAGCCCTGATCTTAATCCGATTGAACACGCCTGGTAAGAGCTTGGGAGGCTAGTCAGAAGGCGCAGACCACCTCCGTCACCCTCAAGGCTCTAAAACAGGCCCTGATAGAAGAATGAGAGAATATATCCCAACACCACCTCCGAAACTTAGTGTTCATCATGTCAAACCAGCTCCAAGCGGTCATCAGAGCCCGAGGAGGCAACACAAGTTACTAAAGTACAAACAAGGCCCAAAACGTAAAAATTAAGCACTTGACAGTTCCTTCAAAATGGATAACTTTTTAGTTTTTTCTTAATTGTAAATGTAAAACTTTACTAATGCTAAATAATATATAAATTTTAGAAAACTTTGTTATTTTTACTATAAAATGATTTTTATTTAAAAACTCAAACTTCTATAGTTTAAGAGTAATTGCAATTTGAAAAGTGTACTACTTATTTTTGACGCCTAGTGTATTTGCTGAGTCTATGCCTAATAACATTCACACACGCGCGCAGTAAATAATGCAGCGACAAAATCGTACTTTTAATTTATAGCACGATGGTAGCAGAAATACTTATAGCCTGCCTTATAGTTAGCAGTCACTGTAGTCTATGGACGTCTGCAATACCAGCAATATTACGAACGCGCTGCCTTTAAAAACCTAATTACTCCCCATGAAAAAATCTATAGTGTATTCCTCAGGAATAACCTCCTGGTAATACAGGAATATCATTTAGATCATTAGAGAATTACCATTCACAATTAAAGCTTATCGATCGTTTACTTTAGTAAGCTTTGGCTCGTTTTAAAACAGCATAAATTGACAGTTTGGTTTCTGGGTCGCAATATCGTAAAAGTTCCAAAAGAAGCTTACTTGAAACTAATTCATCATATTACGGCACCATTCCTCACGCTGAAAGCTTATCAGCTTCAGTGAAGTGGTGCAAAACTCAGCGTGAGGATAAGGATAACTTCAAACTCACAAAAAGGTGTTCATGTAGAATTTTGTCAACGCTTCCATATCCAAAATCCAATATAAGTCTCCGTATCTAGTTCGTTTATTTTCTGTAATTAAATTTTATTCGGTAACAGCCATTACAGAAAGACAATTTATTTGTCCATTCTTCAAAGACGCTTGAATCCATAAATAATATACAGTTTGAAGTCGCTCAAATGAATTGTCGGGGCTTAAGAGCACATTTTACTAAGCATACTAAATACTAAAATTTAAATTTAGCTCCTAAAAAATGTTGAGCAAAAAATAAATTCAAATTATGGTATTTTAATTTATTAATAATCACTTTTTTATAAATATAATCAGCCAGGGCTTCATTCACTAATCTTCGTATAATTTTTCTCTCTTCTTTACAATATCTTGTTTCTTCCTACATCTCCAGCATACCTTTAAGTCTTTGTTCTCTTTTCGGTCCGCTTCCTCCAGTCGCGTTTTACGAGCGAATTTTAACTTGACTCTTGATATCCCTTCTTGCAGTACTGATTTTCTCTCTTACTCTTTTCCCTCTTATGCCGTTCGACTTTGGAATTCTCTCCCTGAGAGTATTAGGAGAGCGCATACGTTAGAGTCCTTTAAGAACCAAGTCCGTATCCATTTCCTGTCCTTAAATTCTTAACGTAATTTTACGTTATTTACTTTCACAATAATTGCACCTATTCCCAAAATTCCTAGTTTGTTTTCGTTTTTCTCTTATCTAATATATTATTATGCCTGGAAGAGATTGCTTTTAGCAATAAGGCCGCCGTTTGCTCATAATTGTCTTTGTTTGTTTACTTTATTTCTTGTATTTATTTTGTGTGCAATAAAGAGTTTATTATTATTATTATTAATTAATTATCGTATAACGTTGTAAATTATATGATAATATTGATAATAAAAACTTTACATTCGAATTTAACCATCTTCCCGTGTCGTATCGAATCCAAACTTCTCGATCACATGTTCGTATATAGTAGTAATATAGTATCATGACGGTACTGCAATTGCTAAAATTAATTACCAAGATTTGCTTAAAGAACTTGAGCTTTTTTTGAATATAAATGAATGGAACTGCATGGACCTGAGGACCTGATACTAATCCCATTGGCGCATCTGAAAGACTTAAGACTTAAACTTGTTGCCTTAACGGAAGTTGATCTTCATTCTAAGCAACTTGTGAGCTGTTATGAACTGTTATGAAAAGAGCTGTTATGAACCCACGAAAACTGATTTATTTAAAATACGTAAAACTAATAAGAAAAATGTAAATAAGTTGTGTAAAAAAAACGCTTTCAAAGCGCAGCAATAAGCATTACATAATTAAACTTAGATTAAACTTAGATATTTATGAAACATTCCAATAAAAGTGCGGGGCGTATATAATTATTTCCTCTGAATAAAATCTAAGATTTAAAACTAAACCCTACTAAAAATCGAATAAACTATTCCGTGTAAATATGGTATACTCTATGCGCTACGGGTTTATTTCATTCTGTCATAAAACCCAAAAAACATCTACGCTAATATCGTAAAATTAAATAAGTTATATTATTTTATACTAGCTGTGCCAGCGACTTCGTCCGCGTGGAATAGTTATTTTGAGCATCATATTTATTTTTGCAAACAACCACCTCAGCTGTTACCCGATCTTGACAACGCGACATATCCAAATTTGATCACCATAAAAACGATTCTAATGAGTTAACATTAAAAGATAGATATATACTGTCGCGGACATTTCTTTAGATCATTTTAAGAGGAATAATTCTTTCATACATATTTTTTTGGTATCTAGAACCGTTTTCGCAGCGCACGCAACGGAAGCCCTCAAAGATGAATAATTTTCCATATTTTCCGTTATTTCTTCGCTCCTATTAGTCGCAACGTGATGTTATATCTAAAGCCTTCCTCGATAAATGGGCTATTCAATAAAAAAATATTTTTTCAATTCGAACCAGGAGTTCCAGAGATTAGCGCGTTCAAACAAACAAACAAACTCTTCAGCTTTATTATATTAGTATAGATTTTATGATTGGTATTTATTTATGTATTTTTCAACTAATTATTAGAATTAGACAAATTAACAATTATAATTTTATGAATCTAATTTTACAACTACAATATTATAATTATATTAACAAAAATATAATCAATAGATTAAATCGATACAAAGCTCTTGTAGTAACTTTGTTTGCTCTATTGCGTAACAACAGTGGCAGATAATTATCTAACACAATTCGAATCGACCTACAATTGGTTATCAAGGGACACGCCGGCTCGGTGTTTAATTAGTATCAGAAATGAAACGAGACGCATTTTTGCAATACTTAAAAATTTCAAGGTAATGTAACTGTGTCAACGCACAAACAAATATATACGAGCGAAAATATTTATGAAGACATGTTTATTGCAGTTATTACTGTAAGAAAACAAAGGAATTTCTTATCTTCCCGAGCTTCCTCTAAAATGCAATAAAATTTGTTCACCCGATTTTATCAATGGAACAATGGCCAGTCTTCCCTGCCGTTCATTAGACTTCCTGAATAGACTTCACTGAAAGTTCTTGTTTAATTCCTCGCTTCATTTTATACCTACAGTTCGATACTCCATTATATGAACTAAGTCTTAGCTGAAAAGCTTATAAGGCACTTTCGTTATATTAAATACTTCCGTTTATAAATAAAATTTGTATTATTTTTATGTTGATTATTAAGTAATATTTAATATATAGGTCGCAATTTGACGCTTATATTTGTATGCAATACAATGTATATATTTCAATAATAGTAATATTTAATATTTCAATGTTACGCTCTCAATAATTCTAGAATACATCTATGGTCATAATTTTTGGCAATTCATTTGTTTTACTAATTGAGGTTATTTTTAAGGCTCAACAACTTAAATTTGTTTAAGTGTAAGCGTAATTGTAGAAGAAGAATCCTTCTACAATCACGCTAGCACACGTAACATAAAAATCATGCGTTGAATTAAATAACTGCAAATAGCCACATTAAAAAAAAACGTATTCACATAAAAAAAAACACTTTTAAAAGCATTCCTGCATTGTAAGTAATCGCTTCAACACACTAAAACACGAGAGAAACAGGATTACGACTCACAACTTACGATCCATTTTACAAATCGTATCTTGGTAAATTTTTGTTTCGGAATCGAATCTTACTGAGTAATGGCCGTACAACGTAAAGTCAAGGAATTTGTTTCATCCCTTTAATGGATCCACTGTCTGCAAGAGAAAATATTACAAATACATACAAATACGTAGGTATGTTCTTTATCTCAATACAGACAGCAATCCGTATAACGAAATTACGAATTGTTAAAATAGTTCACAAAAATTATAAGCATATTTTTATTCCTTCAATTATTTGCTTAGCACTAAAGTATCATTTTCATGAGGACTTCGTCCGATGTCGCCACGAAGAAAATAGCCGATTTAGTCGATTCTCTTAAAGGAAATAATGATCTTCAAATGAAATATCGTTATTTCATAGAAAATACCAATTCATAATATTTGCTTTGCATAAGTTCAAAAGTTCAGGTAAATTAGTATAACTTCTTTGAATCCCTATTTTTGAAGTTGATAAATGATTAGGCATCCTTTTGATTTGTTTTTATAGTCAGAGACTGGTTCATTAAATACAGTTTATTCTAATAGCATATATAGCACTTTAACTTTGACTTGTATTTCGAGAACCTGCAATTTCATTGCTACAAATGTACAGAAATATTGCAAAATATATTGATATAGGTAGTTTCTATGACATGTACATTAGACTAAAATGACACGCGTGAATATTAAAAGCATAGAGTCTCAAAAACTGAACTAACCTGAAACTCCGCAAGCTCCGTATAATAACTAAAATTAATCGTTTTACTCTTATAGTAATTAGTAGATCAGTATTTTACAGACACGTTCCATATTCGCACTGCAGTTGAATGTCACAGGCTTTCGCGCTGTGAGATGATCCCGGCGCGGCTGGCGCGGCTGGCGCGGCGCGGTGTCCGGCGCGGAACCGGTTGTCCCTGGGCCCCAAGGCCGTGGCGTCTGTCACGTATGCGGGCACCGTGCAACTTTGTTGCTGCTACACTGTGTAACTACCTATACTTAATGGCGACCGGCCGATGCTACTTACGTACTAATATTTTAATAATAAAGTCGGTGGCAAAAAATCAGAACAAGTATTATAATTGTCTTATTCGCGTATTTGGAGTCAGTGTTATGATATACGATAGGATTTTCACATAGAGCTTTTGCAGTGTAAAAATGTTTTAAAAGGTATATGTTAAAATACTTGAGAACTAATTTTCAATAAGAAAAATATAACATTTTCAGTTGTTTATGAGAAATAAATACTCTATTGCACACTACTTACTTGCAACTTCAAAACATTTCAAACGTGCGTACTTCACAATTATTTACCTACATTAATTAGGACAAAATTAAACAAACTTTGGATTTGAAATTAAAAATCTTTGCGTAGACATTTATTTAGAAGTAGGTAAGTATGAGATTTACAATTAAACATTACAAAAGCGAGTGTCAGTATTGAATTCAAATTAGCTTTGTTTACTTACGGTTGTTTCAAAATGACATATATTTAATATTTATACAATCAAGATTATATAAAAAGTTTATCAAATTAAAGATCCATACTATTATTATAATTGCAAAAGTAACTCTTGTCTGTCTGCATTTTTAGGAATAATTTGGCAAAAAACACTCTATTTTAAAACAACAAACAAACAATCTATCACCAATCTATTGGGTATGAGCAATCGCTTTGTTGAGTAGAAATAGAATAGAACCGTATCTATTTTTTACGTCACAAACTACATTTTGTCTATGAATTTGTATAGAACTCTTCTACTGTCAAAATAGAACACAGACGAGCGATAGAATAGAAACACAGTTAACATCTTGTCTGCGAGTTTTCTATCAGCGTCATCAAGTCACGTGACGTATCTACTGGAAATGTCAGTTCCATACATTTTTTATGTTATCTATTATAGAAATCGCAAATAGAAAGGCATTTTGTCTAGGGGGGCAGGATACATCATATTACTTGAATAAATAATATTAACAAGTAAATTTAAAAACTTAAGTTGTTAAGTAAAATTTATTGTAAATGTCAAAGAGTTTAAAAGTTAAACTCTTCTTATATAAGTAAAGCCTTAGAAGGTATCAAAATTGAACGCCTCTAGCCTTATTTTAGTCTGTCAAAAAATCCTAGAAATACAAGGTACTATAATTAATTGGTCTTAAACTTATAAACAAATACTATAACGTGTACATTTTCTTTTATTCAAAAGAAAAAAAAATTAAAAAGGCATTTCCCAAATTCACAAAATGTAATTCCTCATATAGAGCCTTTATGTAATTTTTTGCAGTCTGCACGTTGGAACGACAAGCTTATTTTTATTTCTTGTGTATACTTTATAAATTTGAAAATATTTATCAATATTATTATGGTTGTTATGAACATACTCGTAAATTATATTTTCATAACAATAAGGTACAGACAATTGTATCATTAATTGTATTATAAATTTTGTGCGACTATAAATTAACGCGATTTAAGAAAGATTTTTAGTAATTTTTTCACACCTTAAATTACATTATTGGAGTTTTAGTAGGAATCTATTCCTTTTTAGAAAATTTATAATAGCCTATGTTCACCGAAAATAGAATAGCTTCCCAACAGATAATTTATCAAATCGGTCAAGTAGTTTCGAAGCCTATTCAATGCAAACAAAAACACAATCAAAATGTATGGTTTATGTAAATTGTGTTTTGCTGTCTCGTCATCTTCCTACATGTATTTATTTATAAGCAGAAACTTATTTTGCTAACATGTTATGGTCAGCTTACGAAGAGGAGGGTACTGGTGACTGAGATACAAGCTTCTGCTTAGTTCAGGCACCAGTCTCTTACATTCTAAATAAAAACTTAAGCATTGCTTATATAGGTATTCATAAGCTGATACATGTAGATTGTGAAAGATAAAATAAAATAAATTGTAAATTATTATTATTAAATCAAATCTTTCCCCTTTATATAGAAAGTGTAGACTAAACAAAATATTGACCACCGAATGATCTTCAGCTGGATGTATCACCCGACCTTACGCTTGCCATATTAATTTTAACCAGCTCAAATAACGTGGAGATTATCAATTTCACTATATATTATTTTCCATATGAATGTTATCGATTTCAATTTGGGCTTTATACAGCTACATATATAAATTATGTACTTGGAAAACATCAAGAATGTCCTTCATTTATGGTCTTACATAAATTATGAAATGAACTGGCAACATATTGTAATCTAATCTTTAATCTTTTTACAAAAGCTTAGTATATTTGAATGCTTCAAATAACAGCTTCTTCAAAATGAAATTCTTAGAAGTAATAGTAAAAAAGATGACAGAAAAAAAATGCACCTTTTTTTTTATTATTCCCATTTTCAACATTCTTTCACGAATATAATGATTGCCATGTATATCAATATATTTCTTTTTTCCTAAAATGAACCGTGAAAATATAGAATAGGTACGGTCAATTATATTGTGTAAAACAAATACAGGCTTGTTTCCACAATATTTGGGGGAGATTACTACAATAAACCATATTATTGATCGAGAATATTTCCTTAAAATGAATAAGCATTTATTAATTATTATATATTTATAAAAATATCATTATCTACGTTCAAACAGCGCAAAAACAGCATTACTCGATATATAGAAATTGATGTAATGTAGTGTCACCTGATTATAGGCTATTGACATTTAAAAGGTGAAGGTTTACCGATATCACTTACAACGAAGTCGTGGAAAATATACTACACGTTTTTATGATATTTTGTAAGGGTACTCTTACAATTTAAAATTCATATGTTCCACTCACCTGAATGTACTTGAAGTATTTTTTGTATTCTTTAAAATTTCAAGCAGACACGGGTACTGCATTATTCTTAAGATTAGTGAGTTATCAGATCTCTACATACCTCGCGCTAAAGCGTTGACGGTGTGTAATATCATTCTCTCTCTCTCTTCAACTGTAGAGTTCCTTACATTTGTGCTAGCCTGGTACAAGAATCCAACGAAACTGTTCCATCTACAGTAGATACAGATCCAAACTAGTTTAAACCCAAACTACTATGCACTATGATCCATAATGCAACCAGAATCATACTAAGTACTAAGAATCACAGCTAGTTGGATGTGGTAAACAACTACCTTTCATTTATGAGAACCTGGTAGTCGAAGCAAGAAACGGATGATCGGATCAATGCTTTAACTTCAGTGCAATGCGCAGTGTGCATCCACGCAGCACGTCATAAGCCTGTTGCACAAACAAGTACGTATATACAATTTACGTCATTCGTAGAACACAACATCACCATAGCTCTTTTATTGAATCACAACGGTATGTTTTAAAGAGATAAAAATACGAAACAATGCGGATGCGTTCGATAATTCTAAATATGAATTTTATATTATAAATGAAATTCCAGTTCTCAGCAATGACTGGAAAGTTTCACGTTTGACCTTTATGAACGCATCCGCATTTCTTTCCACATTATTATTACAGGCTCCTGGTACTTCCTAGGCGGCAATATAAGTTCTCATCACGATTATACAGAACTATCTCAGAAGCCTAGAAATAAATCATTCATTATTCAACGTCAGTCAAAGGTGATTGATTGACCTTAACAAACCAATATATTTGTTTCATTTACACATAATGTATATTTTAAAGATGACCATATCAATACAAACTTCATAAAATTTATGTGAATATGAGCTATATACGTGTACATTCATATATCTAATGAAATGGATGGTAGGCGGTAGAGAAATTGTGTTATTTAATGATATATCACCATTATCGCGACATTAGTACCTATACACGCACATCAAAGTACACATATGTAATGTCAAAGTGAGGAATCACTGACATCGATAATCTAGTATTTTATAGCATCGATATCAGAGGTCCTTCACCATCACTGCTTCAACTATGTAAACAAACAAAAAAAAATTGTTTCGTGACTTATTTGTGTACCACGGCTATATAGTTAACAAAATCAAATCCAATCAAAATAATCTTTATTCAACATAGACCTTTACAGGCACTTATTGACGTCAACAAACAAAACAAAAAAAAGCTTAAAAAAAAAACAAAAACCTTGTCTGTACGTACGAATAAGGAAAAAATATATATTGACTCGACACCTGTTCGGAAATTGGGAGAACCTTCTCGAGAAGAACAGGCAAGAAACTCTGAAGGTCTATTTTTTATCTCCTCTTTTCAATGTTAATAATTATAATAATATAATATAAAAATACAATATAGTATAAGATACAATCATACCTAATACGATTACAGTCGTATGTATGTTTACATACACATATAAAAATAATACAATATTATAAATAATGCTGTTACCAAACATGGCTCTAATATGAATAGTGTCCCTATTCCCAAATAGTGTGATCATTTAGATAGTCACTTACTTTATAATAACCTATACTCATGAGTGTCTTTTAACAAAGCTATAGTATAACAAAAATAATTATGAGTATACCTATACTTGTATTTTTAATTGGCCGTAACATTAGATATTTTGAGCACTTCAACCCTAATAAGGTGAAGTGACGCACTGCTCTACTGATTTAGAATGAACGTCTGAAGTGGGTTATAAGCAATATAATCCGAAATACGAAAGTATCGCTAGACCAACTACAGTTTAGAAACAACTAGCGCAGATACAGTTTGTGCCCCAGTACTTCAAACTATCTAAGTTTACACAGTCTGATAAAATAAACAAGTTACAGTGGCGAAATATATATCAACAACTTAAATCGATGCGTTTGCAACTTAGAATATATTGATTTTTAAATTGTATTTTCCACAACTAGATTGCCTAAATAACATAAATAACATCATCACACATATTATAAGAAAATCCTTTACCTTATCCTTTGTTCACTGACATGACATTTCTATGGGAAATCTATAAGTTGTGATGTTGCGATAATATTATCAAAACGTTTTCTACATAACACAAACACAAAAGCTAACATTGAAGATATATTAAAGGTGATTCTTGAGATAAAGTAACCGTCAAATCCAGCATTACATTTGCACAATGAAAATCACCACAATTAACTGCGATATTAGACATATTCTAAGGTCGAACAATATAGCTTGACCTTGTTTCTACTATACCTTACATAGATAGCTCTCTACTAAGTTTGTATTCTTTTTTTAATTTTATGAAAAAACAAAACACAATGGTATTTTTTTTCTTTTTTGTCAGTCAGTAGATACTCTGTAACCAAAACGGTTACATACTACCAACCCATGGTAAAAAATGTAGAATAATTAACTAATAAACTTTGTGGAATATGTAACACTAGCTTTCTGCCCGCGGCTACGCTCGCGTGGATTTCGGGATTGAGTCTATAGAGGGTTAAGGGTCATAGCTTTTGCCCACGGCTACATCGCAGAAGTCGGTTTATGGTGCAAAGTGGCGCGAAGAATTCATCGCGCTTCCCGTTTTTCGGAGCTAAAAAATACCGCAAAACCTTGCTCAAGAATCAAGAAACCGCATTAAAATCTGTGCAGTAGTTTTTGAGCGAAGCCTTTACTGCGCATCCCGATTTACCGATTTTCCCGGGATTTGCCGATTTTTCCGGGATAAAAAGTACCTTATTATTTAATCCGGACTTTTATCTTTACGCCTGCAAAATATCAAAGTAATCGGTTCTGTAGTTACGGCGTGAAAGCGGAACAATCAAACAAACTCACTTTCTGATTTATAATATTAGTAAGGATTAAACATTTTTGACGTGTGTTTAAGAATAGAAACACAAAGAATAAATAACTCCAATATATTTAAAACTAGCGGACCCGACAGACTTCGTCCTGTCAAAAAGATTTGTACAGTGGCAGTTTTTTGTTCCTAATTATTTTATAGATAATGTCGCATAGCCAACCAAATCGCAAAAAAGTCTAAATGACCCATTACATTTTGTGGCTATTCAATTTTGGAGCGTGACATTAAATCCTCCAACGATGTATTCTGTGCTCCAACGCACGCACGCACACTGTTTTGATAGATATGATTGAATTTCAACTATATGTAGCGTTAATAAAGCGCAAATTGACTCTTTGATGTTAGGAACACACCTTCATTGCTTAGACAACAGTGAGTGCTTGCAATATGAACTTTATACAATAACAATAAAGCTCAATTCGACTGTACGTTTTAGTTAGAAAACGTTTGCATGGGAAAATAAAAGGGCTGTTTTTAGGATATTTCCGATTATTATTCGAATTTTCCTCATTGTAAAAACCCTCCTTGAACTTCAACGAACATTAACAAAAAAGAATTGGCCAAATTGATCCAGGCGTTGTTGAGTTATGAGCTTACCAACACATTTTGCGATTCATTTTTATATATAAGATTAAACATGAAATTAACATATTGTTTACTTCAGTAGAGTAAAAGGCTGAGAATCCTCCGCAGAGAGATACCGCCACAACGAAGGTCGCGGTGATTATGTCAGACTCCAGACCAATCGTGTCAGCTCGATCAATGTGACCCACCAACCAGCCCAAAGCCTTAGTTCTAAGGACCTGATGGCTCTTAGGGACATCGACAGCTCCTCAGGAGAGAGTGCAGTGCATTAATGCGGTGTGAATATTCTTATTGAGTAAATTATGCATAAATAACAAATATATGAGATATTAGCTTCCGCCCGCGGCTTCGCCCGCGTGAAATTACTTTTTGTCAATCCTGGTCCCTTATGTCTAAGGTACCAATATTCATGGTCTTATCTACAATTCAACCCCTATTTCACCCCCACACTGGTAAAATGCTAGAACAAACGATTTTTTGTTTCTTATGAAGTGATATTTGACGAACTTGCATACTAACTTTCAACCCTTGAAATTTGAAAATTGGTTGAAATTTCAAAAATGCTAGAACAAATGTTTAATGATTTCTTATCAAGTGCTTAAATATAAAGTTTCATGGTTTTATCTTTTAAAATTAATAAATCCCATACAAACTTTCAACCTCTATTTCAACCCCTTCTTCCCATTTTTTATAGAAAAAGTAGCCTATGTTCTGTCTCAGGGTAAAGTTTGCATGTAGCAAATTTAATCAAAATCGGCTGCGAGGTTTAAGCGGGAAAGCGTAACAGACAGACAGACAGACAGAGTTACTTTCGCATTTATAATATTAGTTGGGATAAATAGATAAGCGATGGCCAGACCCACAGCGAATTAAGATCTTGATTTAAAAATATGGCTCATATTACCGAATCATTAAAAAGCACTAATTAACAATAGTCTTCAGACCCACTAACTAATGGGGGAAATTATTGGTTTAAGACTTTTGTTAGTAGTTAGCGTAGTATCTAGTCATGCAGTGTATATGTTATTATTACAATCAACTATTGACTGTAAGCTGTACCTAAATACTAAACATGCATGTCCAATGTTTACTAATCTTTCTTACATTTTGTGCGCATAGCACCATATTCGGTGCGGCTGGATTGACTCATGAAATCGAGCAGTTCTGAGAAGCATGTCATCCTCAGATCTGAGCTTGTGACTCACGTATTTATACTTGGATGACATCTTTCAGCATAACCATAATAAGTGTTGTTTAATTACTCATGTAAACCCTCACTAGTTTAATCTTATTGATAGCTAAAATAAGTGGAAAACCATTGTGTAAATTTTTACATGGTTGAACATTTTGAAATGTTTCTCCATTATCAATATTCTCCGGTACTAAAACTTTTTGATAATACGATCGTTAAGAACCACGTATAGTGAGTCTGCCATATCAGGGCGCAAACTATATACAGCTTGACTTCGTACAAGTACACTGTAAGCAAGAGAAAATAAATTTAAAATTGTAATGTAAATCGTTTTAAATTCACCATCAACCATCCACGTATTTCAAATATCTTATCAAAATAAATGTATGTAACTTTAAATTTAGTTCTGTCGTTACAGTAACTGAGGGAGCATCCCGTTTCGTTATCTGACTGCTTCTTATCAAAATATATGACTCTGGTTTATAGAAGATGTATGTAACGAACGTCTTATTATTAAGTGTTAGTTACTATTTATATAGTGTATAATATATAATATACTACCAAAAAGTCAATAAAAAAAACAGAACCTACATTTTCTTCAAATGCTTAATCGTTTTTTCCACCCTCATAACTACGATTTTCATTATACCAGAAAATCAAAATTCTCCTGATACGACTTTGCAGATATATTTTTATAAAATAAGATTAAATTCCATTGATCTTAAGATTTAGATATATATATATATATAGATATATAATATATATATATAGATATATATATATATATATACATTTTTAGGATATTTACTGAGATCCTGTAGACTTTGGTAAGGTAGATAATATAAGTAACGATAACAAAAACATAAGAACTTTGAACCTCCGATTAAATGTTTTTACGCAAAAGTTATTTTATATGTTTCTCTTATAAAGTAATGAAATAGCTTCTCACACAAGTCACTTTTTCACTCATTATTCCCGCGTAATACAAGCATTAACTCCGCAGGGGTATTTACACCCAGGTTCTACCCAACTTCACAAACTTTATAACTTCTATAAAAAGTGAATATAGGCCGTTTCGTTAAGTTACATGGGCGTCAGGTGAAAAATTAATTTACTTTTCATACAATAATTCTTATAGTAACTTTTACAAACCTTCAAAATTGGTCCCTCCTTTACATTAGCTATTAATAGACCCAATCGATAAGTAGTCATAAGTGCTATTAAAAAAAAAATTGAAATCATCGTATAGCTTTTGCATGAATGACATTTCGAATGACACGGACTCTATTAAAACCATAACAAATGCTTCGTAAATAATATCCTCACCTGCAAAAACTCTTTGAATTTCCTTATTATCTCTTTGTACTTGGTAGGTAACCTTCAATGACATAAACTTACTTTGCTGCAAAATTATTATGATAGACATGTAAAAACTAAACATAATAAAGCTATTTGAATTCACCAACAGACGGCGGTCCTACGTGGATCGGTTGTTTTCCTTCATTGTATTTTTTTCTTCACAGAACAGTAGCTCTATTTTAGTTCTTGTCAACACTATTATTAAATTGAAAATAAATTCACAGAATTTTTATGGACATGCGCAATTAACCTCAGATGGATCTATATAACCTTACTGTGATTAGAATGGGCAAGGTGAAAACTGTAGCAGTTCATCGATCCTTCCAGGCTTACGAACTCAGTGTATTCATACCAGCCAAGCATCACTTCTTCGAAACGAGTCTCCTTGAACTTCCTCGTGAAGGGTCGAATAATCACTGGAATGTTCGGACCGGACGACATGGACGCAACATGACTAGTGCTCTGACGCTCATGTTCGCCGTGTAGTGAGGGATGGGGAAAAGCGACACAGTACATATCTGTACCGGTTACATCACATAGAATGTAGACCGGGTCTTCGCACTTTTTTCCACGGGTGCGGTGTACGAGAATATTGGGGAGTGTGCAATGTTGACCCATTAGAGGATTGGGGAGGCGTTTGTTTACTCGCGTGATCGAATCACGAATCAAAGAAAAAATGTTAGCATAAAAATCTTCATCGACGTATTTTTTATTGTGTTTGTATTAATAATTTATGTACATGGGTTTTATTTTTTAAAGCAAGTATTAATAGTAATAACTATTATTATTACTAGAGATCGGATAATCGGATGCATATTTACCTAAAGTTAGTTTAAGACAAAGTATGGAAACGGCTTTTTATTGTTTTGTTAAATAAAAATCCCGGGATTGCGGAATGTGGATAGCCGGATGTTTATTTATTTACCTAGTTTAGTTTTTGACATAGTATGGAACTGTATTTTTATTTTATTTTCATAAATAAAAATCCCGGAATTCCGGTACTGTAGAACATTTTGGTAATGCAAAACTAGTCGGTAATATGAGATACTAGATACTTACGCCCGGGCACCATTTCTGTTTTTTTATTCAATTATTTAATTGATTATTTTTTAGTCAAACTAGCTCACTACTTTCGTATAAGACTCTTCATGTAATAAATCGTACATTCATAAATCGCACGGGGAACTGAAACTAAACTTCATGTAAATACGTATGCATAGTTGTATAAATGAACGCGGAGTCTCGGTCTTTTGAAAATAAATACCACGTGCTAATTTAGTAATTTTCAAACAATATCACTACGTTAAATATGCAGTTCCATATTTTCCCGGGATGTTATTTAACAAAATGTATTTTAAAAAGCCGCTTCCATAATTTGTGAGCCAAAAATTAACTTTAGGTAAATATGCATCCGATTATCCGATCTCTAATTATTACCGATACTCTGTTTTTATTCCGTGCTGACATCGAGCCCGCGGCTCGTTACGCAGAGCCGATCACTCGCGTACGCTACGCCATCCGTATCGTTATATGTGGCTATTAGTACTTACTAATAGCTATATGATAAAGGTAAATAAGAGTACCAACCGTCACAAAAACGAGTAATTCATTAAAATTATAATTGAAAATCTTTGAAGCTGACATTATGCTGATCTCACGTCTAGGTGGTGGTGTCCCTCAAATGTTCTAATATGTATGGATTTGCTTTTGTGTTGAGCAACTCACTAAACGCATATTCGATACCAGCCTGAAAGGTTATTTCAGCTACAACAGAACTTTACAATTTGGGGATTGACAATCACTTAAATCGTAGGTACTTTTGTGAGTCGACTTTCTCACCCATTAGTCTGGCTATCCGTTCTCTATACAAGCGAAGAATATCAAATTTAAAATACCTCTACAAAAAAAAAACACTTATAAGCGTTAAGTCGATGACAATATATTACAACATATATATGTAAAAAGTATTTATTTATTTAATATGAGTTTTGTAATTACGCCACCTTCTGCAGTTGACAACCCACATCTACGAGCATGCATCGGTTGCTGGGCGAAGCGGCAGCTAACAGGAGATAATTCAATAGAATTTAAAAGTTGTTTCCCGAAAGCATCTGAGCGTCAGTTTTGAAATCCTCGTTCAAAGTCGTACTGACAAATATACAAATAAACACATTATTTATACCTCTGATTTTAAAACCAATGAATTTTTACGTGTATTCTTGCAACTGAAGTATCCAGCGCTCATTGGGATCGGGGAAAAGCTTCATGGGTCAGTAATGTGTGAATAATAGCTCTGATTCTGCGATTAGCCATACGTTTCGATATATGTATACTATGAGACATTGTTATTTATCGTCTTATTGGTATAAAAAAGTAAGGCCTACCTGTCGCCGGATCATGACGTGGCTGACGCGCCCGCGCCCGCGCACCGACAACACGAACTCGCCAGGGTGCGCCAGCGACTCGCGCACCAGGAACGACCCGTTCTTTCCCTTCTCCATTATCAAATGCTCAGCTTCTTTTGCCGACATGATACCGTGAAACCACCTGAAACAACACGTTTGTTTAATTCCGTTTAGTTTTTGAAATTTTTGAAAACTTGTAGAATTTTGTGTTATACAAAATTATCAATTCAAACTTTATTACCATTCCAGATTTCGCGACATTGTGCTAGAATTTTATGTTTTCTCTTTTGTTATTTCGTTTAATATAATGTCAATGTATGAAAATTGTTTTGTAGCCGGCTTAACCTTAATGGTGTAAGACTTAATAAGATTAAAAAAAAGAAAAAAGAATAAAATCCTTAACAGTTTATTTTTATATAATATATGATATGGCTGTCTTAGCTAATAATTATCTCTTGTATTAGAGCTAAGAAAGGATAAGCGAAAGATGGATGGCAAAATAAATTTGAAAGGTAAATGCGAACGAGCTAGTAGACGCACATTACTAGAATAAAGATTCTGAAGAAAGACCAGTTTAAGAGTGAGTACCGTTAACCATCGAGTGTGTAATAAACAAAGTATTCATGCAAACTGACGATACTAAAGCGGTATGGTTAAATGTTAGCAAACGAAAAACTGTGATCTCTGACTATCACGAGAAATAATTATAGAAGTGAATGGTATCAATTCACTAGAAATCTAGTAAAATGTGAATATATAATAAAATGCAATCTTGCATGTAGGACTTCTTTTTATTTTATAGTTCATTGGAAGTACAGGAATATTTATAAAAATGAACATTATTAAAAGTAATTACTAATTTCCTCTTCACTTTGTTTCCAAGTGAATTTTAAGCAAAGTGATGTGAGTAGTTTTTCAGCTAATATAAATTAATGATTGGTAACATTTATATTGATAGTGTCTGAGAAGGCCAGGGGTTTTCATGCGGGTTTACCTTTCCGGTGATCCTGTTATGGAATACGGGTACGCGACCCCGGCTCCCCGAGCTACTGGTATTCTCATACCCTTCCTGCCGAGAAAACAGTATTCTTACCCCTACGTTCCTACCCTTAACCTTCTTTTCCTTTCCCAAATAGGTAGCTTCCTCTACCAACAACAGCATTCCAAAGAGGGTTGGTGTCAGGCAGGCGGCCGACTGTAAAACTCTTGCCAAATCCCATGCAGTACATCAATGAATATTACGAGTTGTGGAATATATGACAGGGCTAGGGCGTACCCCGCAAGCGACGCGCAGGGACAGCACCCGGCTCCTGTGGGAAGTGGGCAAGGGTTGTCGCATCTTCCGGAGCGGGTGCGACGTAAGAGGCGAGCCCGGAAAGAGAAGAATGTCAGAGTGAGGTTTGCAAGTGGAATTTGGGTACGATGACTGGAAGAGGAAGAGAGTTAGCGGATGTTTTGAAACGACGAAGAGTGAATGTTGCCTGTTTGCAGGAAACAAAATGGAAGGGCAATAAAGCACGAGAGATTGGAGAAGGATACAAGTTCTATTATTGTGGAAGTGATGGGAAGCGAAATGGAGTGGGAGTTGTGTTAGATAGTGAAATGAAAGAACGAGTGACAGATGTGAAAAGAATAAATGACAGAATGATAGTTGTTAAATTAATGATTGAAAACAAAGTAGTGAATATTGTAAGTGTTTATGCCCCGCAAACAGGCAGTGAAGAGAGTGTAAAAGAAAAGTTTTGGGAGCAATTTGATTGTATGATGATGGGAATACCAGAGAGTGAGGATGTTTATATGGGAGGAGATTTTAATGGACATGTAGGGAGAATGAATGACGGGTATGAAAGAATACACGGTGGATGGGGGTACGGAGTGCGGAACCGTGAGGGGGAAGTTCTTCTGCAAGCAGCATGTGCTTTCGACCTGGCTGTAGTAAACACGTGGTTCCAAAAACGAGACCAGCATCTTGTTACCTATAGAAGTGGCCACCACGCGACACAGATTGACTATTTTCTGTTAAGACGGAACCAAATCAAGAGTGTCAAAAACTGTAAGGTGCTTCCAGGTGAAGACTTAGTATCCCAGCACCGACTTCTGCTGGCTGACATCTGCCTAACTATTCGCCTCAACAAATATAAGGACCGTCCTCCACCCAAAATAAAGTGGCACTTGTTGCAAAAAGAGGAGTATGCAAGTGAATTTAGAGAGCAAGTTGTAAACAAGATGATAGAGATGGGGGATATGGAAGGAGTGAGTGTGAATGAGTGCTGGAAGGAAATGGCTGATTGTATCCGAAGTGTGGCAAGGAAGGTAGTGGGAGAAACAAAAGGAAAGCGTATGATAGATAAGGATGGGTGGTGGTGGAGTGAAAGTATTAGAGAAGTTTTGAGAGAAAAGAAAAATGCCTTTAAAGAATGGCAGAACGTAGAAGACCAGAATGAATCTATGAAAGAAAGTAAGAGAGAGGCTTATAAGGAATGTAAGAAGAGAGCGAAGAAGGAAGTTGCTATTTGTAGGGCAAAGGCACAAGATAATTTATATCGGTCCCTTGAAAGCCCCGAAGGTCAAAAACGCCTTTTTAAAATTACAAGAGCGAGAGAAAGGAATGGAAGAGATGTTTCACATGTAAAATGTATAAAAGATGATTCTGGAAGGATTTTGACTAACGATGAAAGTATAAAGGCGCGATGGAAGGATTATTTTGAGAAATTGATGAATGAGGAGAATGAATGGAATGGTATGCTTGAAAATCCACCAGTAAATATGGGCTTAGTGAGAGAGATTAGTGTGGAAGAAGTAAAAATGGCTGTTAGGAATATGAAGAATGGAAGGCGGTCGGCCCAGATGGACTACCAGTAGAAGTGTGGAAGTTGCTTAGTGCGGATGGATGGAAGTGGCTGAGTTTATTTTTCGGTAAATTGTTGCACGAAGAACAAATACCCGAGGAATGGTGCAGTAGTGTACTGGTCCCCATTTTTAAAAACAAAGGAGACGTTCAAAACTGCAGCAGTTACCGGGGAATAAAACTCATGTCACATACTATGAAAGTCTGGGAAAGAATAATAGAGAGAAGAATGAGAGAAGAGTGTGAGATAACACAAAACCAGTTCGGATTCATGCCCGGTCGAGGTACGACAGATGCCATTTTCGCTTTACGCCAATTGTGCGAAAAGTACAGGCGCGTGCACAAAAATCTGCATATGGTTTTTGTCGACCTCGAAAAGGCGTACGATCGGGTTCCCCGTGAGGTTTTGTGGTGGGCGTTAAAGATGAAAGGTGTGCCTGGGAAGTATGTGAGGTTGGTCCATGCTATGTACAGAGCATCTTGTACATGTGTACGATCTGCCGCGGGAACGACGGACTGTATCGGTGTGGCTGTAGGGCTGCACCAGGGGTCGGCATTGAGTCCCTACCTCTTCCTTCTGATCATGGACGCTCTGACGTCGGACCTGCAGGAGGAGGCACCCTGGTGCATGCTCTTTGCCGACGACATCGTGCTTGTCGGGGAAGAGGGCATCGAGGTACAAAGCAGACTGACGGGGTGGCAACAGAGGCTGGAGAGTGTTGGCCTGAAGATCAGCAGATCCAAAACTGAATATCTGTTCTGTGATTTCGGCGGTCTTTCCAGTCCTGTACCCATGTCTTTAGATGGCGCTATACTTCCTACCTGCTCAGATTTCAAGTACCTCGGTTCCCTCATTCAGAACGACGGCGAAATAGACAGAGCTGTGCAGCATAGGATTAACGCAGGGTGGATGAAATGGCGACAGGTCACAGCTACAACGTGCGATCCCGAATGCCAATAAGGCTGAAGGGGAAAATTTACAAATCGATCATCCGACCTGTCGTCATGTATGGAAGTGAATGCTGGGCCGTCAAGAAGAAGGATGAAAATAGATTGCATACAAATGAAATGAGAATGTTACGATGGATGTGTGGTGTGACAAGGATGGATAAGATAAGGAATGAGTACATAAGAGGAAGCCTGAAAGTAGCGCCAGTGGTAGAAAAAGTGAGAGGAAGTAGATTAGCATGGTTTGGACATGTGATGCGGAGGGATGAAAGTCATGTCACAAAGCGAATGTTGAATATGAAAGTGGAGGGATACACGGGCAGAGGAAGGCCGAATAAAAGATGGATCGATTGTGTGAAGAATGATATAAGAATGAAAGGAGTAAGCATGGAAATGACGGCTGATAGAGAGGAATGGAAGGAAAAGATCTACTGCGCCGACCCCAGATAATGGGAAATGGGCAAGAGGATGATGACAATATGAAGTGTCAGACAATAAACTATCATCAAAAAAAGTGTGGTTTAAATAAGTTTGCAAATTTCCATATATATTTTCGTTACCGATATTATAGATAACGACATATAACAGAGACTTATTATTTCATTATGATATTGAAATCTAAGATTAAATTATAAAGTAAGGTTTATATATTGTTCATCTAAAGCTAGTTGATCCAAATCAATATATCAAAGGAATTCATACAACATACATTTATTTACTTAAGAAAATGTTCCTAAGAAATATTTTCCTTGCTAAACAATATTAACTAATGTTTTTTTAGTATTTAATTTACAGATAAACTCTCGCGTATAGAAAGGCTTCATAATAACAGTATTGGGCATCGAATATACACAATGGCTTTATGAGTGTTTTGGTTACGACATACATTGTCGAAAATTAATGTAAGTCAATAAACAAAATAAGAAATTACAAATGCGCCGTTCACGACTTTGCGTGATTGAAAATCAGGATGGTAAGTTATTACAGGTCCCTATTTTAACACATTTAGTTGTTGTTGGATTCTGTGAAGGAAGACCTAGGCGAACATATTTTGAACAAATCGAAAGTGTCCTCAAAAAAGGCCAGGTCAGAAGTACCCGCAATCGTCGAGCATGTATGAGGAATGTTATGAAAGTAGATGAAGCGAAAGAGATATGTAAGGACCGTAGCAAGTGGAAGGACGTAATCTCTGCCTACCCCCGTGGGAAAAAGGCGTGAGTGTATGTATGTATGTATGTATGGATTCTGTGAGCAGGAGTAATCTCATAAGAATCACAGTCTAGGTTGTCAACTACAAACATAGTCTTCGTACCGTAAAACTATTGCAAATGCACTTATTGATTATGTCGTCGTGTTAGCGTTATCTTAACATCATTTAAATATAAGTCTTCGTCAAGGCAACGTTGACATAACGTGATCATGATTACGTGTTAAGTTCTACGAAGTATTTTCTATAATGTAACGAATGATGCTTTATATTACTTTACAAACAATACTGTTACAAGGAAGTATTCCAATTACAGCGCACAATTGCAAGACATTGTCCACTTAAAGGTACACTTTTACCACTATTGTAATCAATTTAGTAGGTAATAGTTGATCATTACGGTAGAAATTGATGTTTTACAGGAATTACTATACTTCTATTCAGATAACGATAAAATGACTCACATCCTTTTCAAGCTTATTGTTTGATAGACAAAAAGAACGTATATTTATATGTTAGATCAGAAAAATATTGGCTAAAGGTTTTAAAAATGTTTGACAAAAAAAATTTGCCAAGCAGCTCAAGAATAAGACTCCACTGATGATGGTGTTACAGTAGAGTTTCTAAAGGTGTTCGAAATGACCTCCAGAAACTCCAGAAAGGACATGACAATGTTTTTTAATAAAGAACGTAGAACCGAACTTCGTTATAATTCAAAAGTTAATTTTTATTACGGTATAGTTTATAGAAAACGTTATAAACTAAACTTTATGAATAAGAGTGGGCGTCATTTATTATAAATATAAAAATAATGTAACATAATAAGTAACCAAAAATTTGACGCTATGAGACAGACGTGCCACCTGTAGTTTAATATGTTAACATTTTTTTTCGTCTTCTGTTAGACAATCGCTTCACTAGAAATTATCAACATCCACAAAAATAGAAAACATTGTTCATTATATGTCATCAAAAAGCATAAAGATATCAACTGTCACAATTAAGTTAAAATTAAAAAAAAATGCATCAACATCCAGTATCAGTGAAAGCATTAAGAATACATTGCTCAATTATGACTAAATGTTGATTGAATCCTAACAAGCAATTTTCGAAACACAACAATCCTATTAACAGTTAAAATTTAACCGATTTAGAAAATGATAACTTTTTGTTTTGACTAACACGATTTTGTTGTAGTACCCATTACAAAAAGTGTCTAAAGTCTAATTTTACGTAAAGTTAAAATATTTAATACCGAAATAGTGTAAACTATGGTTATATAGTTTATATAAAAAAATATTTACAACAAACTGGTAATAAATAAACGCAGAGAATACCTAGGAAGTAAACGGTCAACTGTATATCTGCTTTCACATACTTTCATCTGCAATCAATTCGTCTTCCATCTTGTATTTACTCATGTAAATCAAGAATTTTTAAAAAAGCAATGACATTAATCTTGGTAGCTTGGCTTGCGTACTAAAAAACGTGCGAAAGAAGATGACAATAGAACTTTAATAGTCACAGCAATAAAATCTATGACGATGCTTACATAAAATTATTCAGTTCTTTGTGGACCGTATTGATGGATGGATATACCTAAGAAACTGTTAGTACCTACAGCTAATTTATGATTAAGCATCTGCCATTATTACCCCTACAGGTGTCACTGGCAAGGATGTACCGAAGTTGCACTTACATAAAATTTATAATATAGGTAGTGCGCATTTAAAGTCATTAAAACAATTGTTAGTTAAGGAGATTCATCAGCTCTTACCGCGTATTAGTTCGTCATAACCGATTGTATTTGTATGCAGTGACTTCGCTTTGAAAATCTTTACTATTAGACATAGTAGTGTCTTTTATAAAACAGATTTCAAACGCGTACAACTTCAGTCAATGCAATAGATGTTGCCGATTTATATTGATATTTGCTTGTGATATGTAAGTTATAACGACAGAGGATTAATTAAAACGTATTTGTACTCACATGAAAAATCATTGTTACGTGAGAATTACTATTACTATCTTAGTTAGCCATCGTAATAGAGGTAATGTCAAAGAGGAAATAACAAGTTTTAAATTTTTAATTTGTTTTTATCTTAGTTGCATAGAACTATATAATATGTGTAATTTAAGAGCCGTCGTCATCATCATAAGCACCTTGGTAGGATGTATATGAGCCGTAATGAAGAGCTACAGAAATATTATTTCAATATTAGATTATGACGCTACAGCGTAATTTTTATTACTCCTTACAGTATAAAATCTCAACTTATCAATGTATTTAAATCAAAATTCAATATAAAAATAACCCATGTTATGTTCTTCGAAATTTTGTACTTGACTGGTGATCAAAAAGTTATAATTTTTGATACTAAAATTTCATGATTATGCTATAAGTTTCTTCATAATTATGTCATTGACGTTTGCTTAAAAGTTTCAAAAAATTGGATGTTTTCTTTGATATGTTTCATTAAGAAAATTAAACCTAATGGATAACGATTAAAAACTTAACTTGTCATTACAATCAAACTGCATGCTTCTTAATCAATCAAACAACTAGTCCTTTTGTTGAACAACGTCATTCAACCACACATCTAGCTTTGCGATTGAAAACTTGAAGTGCTTAAAACTATGTAATGCTGAAATAACTCATTTCATGCTCTATTTTAAAACACAGCGACATATATACTACACATTCTAGTACGTTCCATTTACGTTCGCTTTAGTCAGACAGATCCAAATTGAGTATTACCATGTACATTTAGTGTAAATACTTATGTAGGTACAGTAACTGCAACGAACCTATGGTAAGCAAAAATGCTTGCTTTTTAGAGCGTAGACCAAGTGATTATCATTATTTATCAATGTCTAAAAAGAAATACTTTGAACAATCCAGTTTTTATAATAGGCGGTAAACAAGGGTGGAAATTATCAGTGCAACTAGAAACGAAGCTATCTCTAACAGCTTATCGTAGATACATACCCGTTGTAACGCTTCAGCTACAGTTATCATTTGGCATATCTTTCGACATATTTAATGTTGAGGATAGTAATTAGATATTCGAGTTGCAAACAAATTTTAAAATTCCTAAAATTAATGAGATACTACTTCGGGCTTGTGACTTAGTATGGTATAACTTCCATACGAAATGAACAGTGGTTTGATGACGTACGAAGAACAAAGATAACATTTGTATATAGAAAAGATTATTGCCGATTGTTCTCCAGGAACGTTGGTAGGCAGCACAAATCGCTCATTGTCTCGATGACGTAACTAATTATCGACTTTCAGCTTGAATAATTACATGACATTTGATTTGCTCGAGTTTATTTCAATTCCTTCATTCTATAAAATGTTTGCCATTTGATGGCTTATTTTGGAGTTTTGCTTAAGTATTAATTAAGTTTAATACAAATATAAATATATATAATTTTAAATAGTATATAACGTATGTGGGAGTTTTCTTCTAGCAACAGTACCAACAGTCGTTAATTAATTATATATATATATATATATATATATATATATATATATATATATATGGGCATTACTCAATATACTTCTTCTATAATCGTTCACAAAACTAAAACGATCAGAAGAAACTTTAGACAGCCCTTTACTGATCTCAGAAATTATGCACCTAAAAACTCAACTCTGAAGAATTTATTTAATCAAATAACGTCAATGTTAGGAAACCGTTAAATAGGAATTCTTTATTACTAATAAATTAAACTCACGATGGTATTCTATTAAAGTCACATTAAAATTAACTCGCTGCTTGAGTACAGTTAGAACGGGATGGCGCTCTGTGGGTTCAATAGCACCATCCCTTTCGAACTATAATCGAGCAAATATTTGAATTTCACTCTCATCCTGTATTCCAGGTCCTAGTTTTCTGGTCATTATAACTATGTTATGTTATTTAATCAGCACACTGAACTTATAGCTTTTTCCCTAGCCAAAGAATAAACGGTTAAACGTTCTTAACAAAAAAAAAAAACTGATCACAATACCTTGGGGTCTATCTATATATCAATGAGTTATACTTATGAATAGGTTATACGAAACATACGTACATATCCGATATGATCGGATTTCTTATTTAATAATAATGATTTATTAAAATAAGAAATCACAAAAAAACTATTGTCTTGGTAAAGTTACTGCGCACATACATAACTAGAGAGTGGGTAGCAGCCGATTAGATAATCCACAACATTGTTTTTCTGTAACAACACCCACATGTTATTATGATGTATGCAAAGAGCGGTCTACGGGGTCAATAAACAAAATATTGATCCACAAAAAAAATTAAACATCTAATTATTACATTCTCGTCGTCTCTTCATTTTTAGATACATATCACCTACTTAGGTGCCGATAATTTTAGTGTTTGTTGACAGCTCTTGTAGCTATTTTAATTTGCATATCTTAAACAATTTGCTATTCTCACCATTTTTTAAATGAATATTATATAAGTAAGTAACATTAACTTTATCACTAACTTTTTCATTCTGCATAATAGAACACGGCATTGTTAAAAGCGATGAAGCGATTTTAAAAAAAGTTATAAATGGAGTATTCATAATAAACAAGAGTCTTCTTTTATTTATTTTCTGGCACGGGAGACAGTTCTAACATGAATTTGAACTTAAAACTCAACAGTCACACGGGGAACTTAGTAAACGGTCCGTGATACCAATCTATGGTTCATTAACACAGGTTATCTGTAGCATTATAACATCTGTGCATATATTTATAATCTTACTAAGCACTGCAGAATATTAATTTTTATCAGATTATGACGAGTATAAGCAATACATAAAAATAAAACAATGAGAAAAAACAAAGATAACATTAACGAATATTCCAAGTGCGAAGGAACAAAACAATAAAAATATTCAGGGATAAAATATATAACAAAAACAGTAATGATAGAAGGGCGGAAATGTAATCCTACTACTATTATAAAGGCGAAAGTTTGTAAGTATGGATGTATGGATGTTTGTTACTCTTTCACGTAAAAACTACTGAATGAATTTGAATGAAACTTTACCACAATATAGCTTATACATCAGAATAACACATAGGCTACAATTTTTGAGGTTTCTAATGTGAAGTCGTAAAAAAAACACATTTTTTGCGCTTACATTACAAATTGTCTGTTGTGTCTGTTTATAGGAGCATACTGCAGAGCTACCTATAGGCCTATGATTAGGGCTCTGCAGTGCTTAGTTACCGTATTTCTTACTTATTACTAGACTAGACGGGACGAACCTGAAGTCCACGCGAACGAAGTCGCGGACAAAAGCTAGTAATGTCATAAAAACGATGGCTGTCGCAGATACACCTCTAGCTAGCTGTTCACACCAATGTTGCTCTCTTCGCACCAATATTGGCTTTTAAGGGCCCATTTAGTGAGTAGCGAGTCACCAACTGCCATATTTAAATCAATTAGGAGGCTTTAAGAAGCAGGTGACTGGAGTCTCTTCCATAGTCCGGTTTTCATTACCAAAAAATCGAAATGCAATAGTCCACATACGTTTTGACCACTAATGACAATAGTTTCTGTGCATCTAACTGGTCTTTAGCTGCATATTTCATAGATGCAGATAGAGATTACACCCAGTTGATACATTCCACGCACACTTAAATAAAACTTCTCATAAATGGCCTCTACGCGTTGGATCTGTATCCCCGCGCACGCCTTATAGGACTGTGTCTTATAAAGAGACACGTGAGGATTCCGCAAATCAGTTTTCTGATGTTACTTCAAATTCGGACGTTTAGATTTTTTCCTTTCTTCTATTACATGACAATAACAAAGGACATTGTTCAATTTTGGCCTAAGAACCGATGTGAATATAAATTATACTATAATTTTTATTTATTTTTATATTATTTGAAACATATTCAGTATTTCGCGGACACTTCAAAATAAAATTCCAAATAAAAAGTTGGGTCACAATAATTGATGCCGTATAAAATGTTTTCCGTCAGCCAGTGCTGCCAGTTTCGGAAGTTTTCGCGATTTCGGTAAATACGGATCGAATTGAAAATCTCCTCCTTTTTGAAGTCGGTTGTTAAAATTAGTTGATAACACTTTATTCATTTAAATACCTAAATTAACTAGCTAGAAAAAAACTAGTATTATATATTTTATAAGCGAAATCGGGAATTTCTAGCTTGGCATTCGAGTATTATAGTTTTCGTAATTGGCAACACTGGTGTACTTCATACCTTATCTGTGTCTGTTTCATTTAATTTTTGATTGCTTTGCGACTATCGTTTCTTTTGTGATTTTCTATGCGTTTCATGGTTTTATTCTATAACAACAACTTTGGCTTGATTACGGACTCCGATTACATCGCGTAGGTACTTGGTAGACTCGGCTGTGTGTAAAGGACTGGATTTTGTAAAATGATAATTGTCGCAGAATTATCTTAAACTTGACTAGGTACTATTTCTTTTCCTAGTATCTAGTAGAGTAGTCCTTTCCTAGTTCTAGAAGAGAGCATATATAGCTGTACATAGTATTGTTAATATTACTTTGATATTACTACTCTGATATTTCACGCAAGGTTGGTTATTTTTTATTTATAACCTCAAAATATTAACTTTTTTCGTAATTATTTAAATTTCCTGAAGTGTCCGTTCGTGAAAACTTATTTGATAGGATTCCATATAATTTTAAGAGTTGATATAAGTCACTTTCGATTCGAACGGTTCTTAGGCAGAACATGTATGAAGCCGGAACAATGTCCTTTAATTATTCAAAGTTAACGGGAAGTTTTCTACAAGTTTTGATTCCTTTCAAAGTTTCAAAATATGCGGCATATACGGAGAATAAAATATCGATCGGTCGATAAGTTTTCATTGCTTCGCCTCAGAAGCTTGTTTTTTTCCTGCTATAAGAGGTTACAGACCTGAATATTTGCTATTAATATCAACTCATACCTCAACACGTTCCTGAGAAAAAAAAGCCTTGATAAACGAACAACGAAATGATCCTCCGAGGTTCCGTTTATTTGATACGGTGTATGGAACCCTAAAAAACATATCACGACCCGTTGTACTTGTAATTGTTGTGGTCACGAGTGACCTCACGAAGACGCGGCGACCTCTCCGCCGCACGCGTCCGCCCACAGCCCTGCCGTTTAAGATCGGAACTCAATCGCAGCGTTTTTTTTCCCATTTTTGTACTTGTTCTCTGGCGAGGAAGTTGAAGTGGATCAGTGATTTATTGACATTCGTCGATTACGGCGTAATAATATTACTGCGGGCTTCGGAAGAAAATTTACTTATTTCACCTTATTAACTTATTTGATCGATGTAGTGTGCTTTATTAATTTGTCCCTCTAGTTAGAAGAGGTTGAGAATCTTCATGGGTATCAGTGGCGGTGCAAGACATAAACTTAATAAAATGAGATTTTCCATACTTTTTCAAATATATTTTCGGCTGTGAGGCGCGAGGCCTTTTGCACCGCGAAGCCGTGGGCGGTGTGGGCCACCGCCCACGGCCGCCTCTGATGGGTATCATCTCACGTAAAAACCTAGCTAGAGTATCCTAGAGTTCGGTATGAATTCTAGGTATATATAAATATTTTATCTTTCCCACTCCTCTAGTCAGGATCCACGACTTATCAAATTAAAATACCCGAAGAATAAATAAATATTTATAACTAGCGACCCGCCCCGGCTTCGCACGGGTGCAGTGAAAAAATGGTTATGGTGGGTTATCCCTAAGAGATAGACATATACCATCGCGGACTTTTTTGTGGATTTTTGTAAGTTGTACAATACTGTAGTACATTATTTTGGTCTATCTCGTAGGGTTCAGCCAGCGTTTGCAATTAAGCGCAAAAGAACGTGCTTATTTACGACATCACATTAGAAACCTTTAAATTTATCAGTGTTCTCTACTATATTATGCATTTATTATACATACAAACGTTCCTTAAGAATCACTCTATCTATAAAAAAAAACCGCGTCAAAATCCGTTGCGTAGTTTTAAAGATCTAAGCATACATACGGACATACAGCGAAAGCGACTTTGTTTTATACTATGTATTGATTGATGATGTGTTATTATTTCAAAATGTAATAATTATTTTCGAATAAATTTAATATTACTTATTTACTTCTATTTATATAATCTGTATAGCAAAAAAAATTGTTTTTAATTATGAAGAAAATAATTTTAATGATTACAAAATAAAAGTGTAATCTTATAATTTTCATCTTTTTCAAAACATTATAATTATATAACTTTATTGAAAAGTGAGTATTTCTACAGTAAAAATATTCCGATCGCGTATTATTTAACTCTAATATTATTAATCAATTCCGAAGCGAAAATATGAGTGGTGAATGCCGCTCCATAATGTTGCGCAGCACGTCGCAAGCGCATTTAGAATCCAAACATAGCTTATTAAAGGTGCTTAGAACTTTATATCAAGATTTTTTTTTAAGAATGAGAAATGCGTGTAATTTATTATGAATTTATTATGACCTTATTAACGATATTATTTCATTCTATAGTTCCACATTCCTTGTTTATAGTCCAAGATCCCAGGGCCCCCAGACGTAACTTATTTTTATGACATTTTATGTGTGTCTGGGCGGATGTTTAGCCCCTCCAATTTGTCTGGCTACTGACCCGGGTTGTGCAAATAGTTCCCTAAGTATCTATACATATAATAAAACAGTAAAAATATTTTGTCTGTACATTTAGTATTTTTGACTGAAATGGATAGAGGGGCACTTAAATAGATTATTAGAAAGCAAAAAAAATTTTTTGGAATTTTTTGTCTGTCTGTCTGTATGTATGTTCACGTTTATCTCCGAAAGTACTGAACCGATTTGCTTGAAACTTTCACTATTTGCTTTGTTTTAACTCAGAATAATATCTAAACTTTGTTTAATCAAAATCGGTTCATTAAAAAAAAGTTATCGTCATTTTAATGAACTCAAATAAATAAAACTGGAGTGTCATCTGTGAAAATTGAAGACGGTGAAATTTTAATCAAAAGTACTGTGATAATAGTATTTATGGAAAAGCTCATTGTTTTGTGCCATACTATACATACATACATACTAATATTATAAATGCGAAAGTAACTCTGTCTGTCTGTCTGTCTGTTCCGCTTTCACACCAAAACTACTGAACCGATTTAAATGAAATTTGGTACACAGATAGTCTGGAGCCTGAGAAAGGACATAGGCTACTTTTTCATGCAAAAAAGGTTGTAAAGGGTTGTAAAAGGTTGAAAGGAGGGATTATTGGTTGTATGGAAATATTGTTAAAACTACTGAACCGATTTAAATGAAATTTGGTACACAGATAGTCTGGAGCCTGAGAAAGGACATAGGCTACTTTTTCATGCAAAAAAGGTTGTAAAGGGTTGTAAAAGGTTGAAAGGAGGGATTATTGGTTGTATGGAAATATTGTTAAAACTACTGAACCGATTTAAATGAAAGAAGATTGGCAAGCCTGGTACCCATTATATTGTTAAATGTACGATTCTGATTTTTTAATATTTTGTAAACGGTAACTGGATACCTATTTTTCTTTCACTGAGAAAAATCTATAACTTTTGTAAATAAAAAAAAAATTGAAGTTACAATTTCAGGGAATATTGATAACAAAACGTATTTATGTGCCAAGCAATATTAAAACGCAATATGCATAAGAAAAATAACTATTTCATTCGTTACGGATATATCGATTATAGATTAATACATATTCTGATAATTGATTAATGACAGTTAGAATACCGATAATATCACTGGAATTTATGAATGTAATATTACTATTCCTAGCTGAGTCCTGTATTTTTAGATATAAATGAAAAATCTGTCACTATTATGTCAAGTTAACGTCACAGATTAGTATATTATGTTAACGTACGTAGCTTCTACTACTTCGTCTGTGGTCACATGCAATATCATTTATGGTCGTTGTCGTGCATAGATTATGTCAATATTAAATCAATCACAGACATATTTTGACATTTACAACGTTTTGATAACACATAGTTATCGACAAAGCGTCGCAAAAGTCAAAACATAAGTGATTTATAACGTTTCGTTACCTCTATGCTCTATTTTTTAAATGAGTTTATCTTTTTATTTAGCAGTTGCAGACATATGGTGCGATTACCTTTTTTGTTATATTATTAAAAACGAAGAAATACATGGTATTTTTATCGCCGTACACTTAGTCTAACTATGGTACCAACAATGTACAGTTTCCTGCCAATCTTCTTTGGTACACAGATAGTCTAGAGGCTGAGAAAGGACAGAGGCTACCTTTTAAAGCAGAAAAGGGTTGTAAAAGGTTGAAAGGAGGGGGTGAAAGGTTGTATGGCAGTATTGTTAAAACATATCCTTCCTGTGGGAAATTCGAATATAACGCGGGCGAAGCCGCGGGCGGAAAGCTAGTCATATATAAAAATCAAGACTGAGATTATAAGTAACAATTATTCTTTTTGAAGCTTTAAAGCGTCTAATAAAGGTAGGCACCAACGGAATGTGTCTGGTAACAATCTTTATTAATTTTTAACAAAATTCTCTAAAACATACTTAAAAATCAGCCCTGAGCCTTTAACATAAATAAGAACAGTATTTATCTACCTTCAGCACCTGGTACCTATGAATTGACGTCATATCATCAATATGTCATATCGTGAATAAGTTACGTCTGGAGGTCCTGGGATCTTGTTCTATTAGTTTTATATTAATCTAGACTAGACTAAGAATTCAAAGCCGAAGAGTTTCGTAATAAGACATTAACTACGAATTGAAAAATTATTTTGGTAGGAAGTCTATGAGGCAACTAGTTGTTTAGTATATAGTAATATTAATGGTAGGAAAGCGTTTAATGTTCACGTCACATTATATTAAGACTTCACAATACTTCAACTACTTCTTCGGACTATCGCGGCTGTAACACGCTGATAGCGTACCTGCCAGGGGGCGTACTCTTAAAAACGATATTCGATATATCGTGGACTTCGTCGTGTCGTATCCTACTCTTAGTTACTATCGTTTAAAGAATTCCACCGAACCTCAAATGACAACGATGAATTGAATTTAACAGACGAACATTCGCAAAATTTACGTCAAATTTGCGAAAAGTAATACGATACGGTTTGAGGTGTCGTTGTAATTATCGTAAATTTGACATTTATTTTTCGAATGTTCGTCTGTCACATTCAATTCATCGCTGTTATTTGAGGCTTTCTTATGTCAAAATTAATATCGTTCTTTCGATCGTCCGTTGAAATGTTTTAAACGGTAGTAACTAAGAGTAAGATACGACATGACGAAGTCCATGACATATCGAATATCGTTTTTAGGAGTACGCCCACAGGCTCGGAAGTTCTACCACGAAACTTGCATCAACAGGCTCATCTTGAGCTAAACGGGGAACATAACACAAAAAGACACATCACTAGTCTGTCATAGAAGCATTCAATTGATAATTATGTTCCACACAGTCATCATTTTGCGAGTTAACTAATGCTTTCCCACAGTCTGTGAAATCTAACTGACCTTTGACGACATCCTTTTTCGCATGTTCTAGTCGTATGTTATCCACTTTTTATCAACAGTTATCAATCTCTTTATAATAATAAATAATTATAATAAACTTCTTTATTCGGCACAGACACAATGTACACGATTAATATAACATGTTACTATAAAATAATTGCATTAAGAGAGCCCGAGTCGAAAGGGTCACCATCTCAGCATGTGTAGGACTTTAGACACCCAACGCTGGTTTTCAGCTGGTACCCATAGAAGCTTTGGATGAAAAACCGTTTTCATTACGTCTCAGTAAACTTATATTCATTAACATCACTAATACTAGAATTTTATTTACTCGTAGAGATTTACTAGTTTAGTATTGTGCCTAATTGTAATATAATAACTTTAATATTTTTATCTGTGAGTATATTAGTTTTTCAAGCTTGCCAAGTACCATGTAGCAGGTAGTTTTGAATCGCGGAAAACGAGTATTCTTAGAATCGAAAGTATGGCATATTGTCGTCGTTTCATTACACATCTCGCTCCATCTTCACAATGTGCATGTAAGGTAGAGTAGTAGATACGTGGCGCGATAACGACAACAATTTATCGAATTTGCTTGTTCAGAGTACGAGCCAGGACTAGTGTATCAAGTGACCAGCTAGCGCGTCCGGCGCGACCGACAGCGCGTGGCGTGACACAATAATATAAATATATAACTACAGGAAAACCTATTTTTTAATTATTCAACTTAGCTTCAAACATCCGATTCCTATTGGTTTTATTTTTAATAATCTCCCTTTGCAAATCGATCGAATGCAATTAATAACTCGCTGGTAACTAGTTGAAGATAGTAGTTACTTTAACTTTATTTATTATACTTATTCCTTAAACTTTAACTCACGAAGTTAATATTTCCACTAACAGATTAACTTTAAAATTTAAAGTTTACGTTAACGTTATAGAGAGCCTTTATACTCGTGGCGCCTGTACAATTGGCTTTCCGTTATATTATTTATATTTACAGTGTAAGTTTAGATCGGAACAAGAAACAGAATATTATATATATATATATATATATATATATATATATATATATATATAATATATATATATATTATATATATAATTAACAATGAACACCTCAACCGTAATCGTATTACTTTTTACTTAAGTTAATAATGTGAAAATAAATTTCACATATAAAATACGTCACGCACCATACATACCATACGTCCGTAAAAAAACAGACTTATTGTCAGAGAACACAGAAAGTTACAGGACCAGTAGACCAATAACATGTAAATCGTATCGGGAGCATGACTAACATGACTTGAAAACTTCAAAAACATAAAAGAACACTTTCTAACATTATCACATTTAACGTGTTCTTCCTGACACGCCCTGCTCTAACATACAAACACAGTGAAGATAGGCCGAGACCGACCGAGAGATCGGTTATTCGATATTAAGCCTCGTATTGCAAAATGAGATTTAAACAAATCTCTGCATGAGTTTATGTTGATTTTAGAATATGAGCCTATACTACCACTCCGTAATATTAGAGTAAGAAAAAATAGTCCATGTTTTCTTGTAGTAGATCTCCTACTAGCTTATGAACCAATGGAACAGCTTCTTGTACGTTTTAAAGTAATTATTTAAAATCTAATTGAATAAAATGACTTTACTTTTTTGTTGATCATTCATCGAACATAAACCATACTCCTCCTAAGTTTAACTTATGCACTTTGTATACTTATTAAATGTATACTTTCGATCTGTAAAGTGAGGTAAGGTATTTTATAGAGTAAATTGACCCACTGAGGAAGGGTTTGGAACTCTATTCCTAGAGAAGTGAAATAAGGTAAGGCCCTTTTATAAGTAAGTTGCAGACTAATTTGTGAGATATTAGTTAAAAATGAATTATTAACTATTGTTGAGATTATAACTCGGCGTATACGGGTGGTTAGCAGTACGTATGTACCAGAAAATTTAGTAATCTGTAATTTTATCATATAGCGATATACTTATGAACAACCAATTTAATGTAATAATGTCCAGCACTGGAAGTCAACAGAATGAGACGAAGAGGACATGTGAAATCTTTCAATGGTAATTTAGTTCAATCTAATAAACGAGTTATAAATTAATAATCATATTTCGTTAAATAAATAACCAACACCAAGGGCTATTAGAGTAATCAATAGAATCATATCAGTTTTTGAGGCAAACCATTATTTATTCCATTCAGTGTTTGATGATTCACAAGCATTCAATAATATATTATTCGCGGCTTTAATCCATGTGACTAATTGTGTGCATCTATCAATGTATAGGTTTGATAAAAAGAGATCGTCAAACATTCAAGAATATCATTAGATAGTTACTTTTTTAGTATGTCAATAAGGAATACCCACATCTCATGCTTGAATTAGAGCCTGTGTAGTGTGAAAGGGAGTTACCCGCAGTACTATAGACCGGTTTCTTGGCTTCAATTGGTATACTAAATGTTTGAAATCATCAGTAGAGCATGCGCTTATAACTTTTTATGTCATTGCATATCATGGAGAGTCCCTAATGTCGGATTAAGTTTAAGTAATTTCTCTTGTGCACACAGATTCAAAGAGGAATGATTTTGTTTTATAAGCGATGAGAAATCGCTCGATCTTCATGTGATGAGATGATTGACAGAAAAGATGAATTCCTTAATAATTGAAGAACTGACAATCTTATCGCAGATTTTGGAAACATGTCAATGCTACTAACATTCGTCTGTCGGCTATAGGCGACGGATACATTTAAAGAGATGTACATACATACGGTATGCTTAGAAAAAAAAAACTCGTCCAAAATTTTAACCTCACATATTTCTTTCAGGTTTCCGTTTTTAGGAACAGATTAAATAAATTTGCTACCCATTTCTGCCATTGCAGTGTCTGACCTGCCCTTTTGTCATCCTAAGCGATTTGCAACGTGCACTGTGGACGACATGTGTTCGATCAAGGTTCGGCTGACATTCTTATAGGGGCTACAACTCCTACAAAAAGTTAAGTATATTTACATATACTTAACTTCACCAAACATTAAATTCGCCATTAAATCGTTTTTCATTGAAGCAGCAAATCTGAAGGGCTTGTACATATAAAATACTAATACATTTTCAATACACAAACAATTTTAACGTAGCAATTGAATGTACTATTAGATCATGTGGTAAACACTAAAATAAAAAAAAAAACCTTTCATCCCATTTTTTAGTAGCTGCCTTAGTAGTCTAATCATCCTAACTTATTTAGGGTAGGCCCGAGCACGAGTAGGTAATTGTAAAATGTGATGCTAAATAATAATACTACCTCAAATTTCAAAGTCGAAGACTCACCTCTCAATGACTCAATCAATCAATCGTCAATCACGTGACACAAGATGATTTTAATAAAATATTAATAAATATTATCGTCAATGTATGGCATTATACTATCTTTAAATTAATCAACATTCGCTTGGCATTAGTTTTATTTTATTGTTAAGCTGTTCACAGATTTTTGTGCATGCCAAATCAAAAATTTACACAACATTCAAATCCTGTTTGGCGAGATATTAAAATCGCAACGGCCAATAAAAACAAAAAAAAATACAAGAATGAATATTCAAAAGACTTGTCTGTTTTAATCTACTTATCTTTAGCTTATATTATATATTCAAGATAAAATATATTCATTACTATATTGTTCATTGGCAAGTAACATAAATATATTTAAAAGAACATAATAATGAAATCATTATATCTAGACATTCATTAAATTGTAGACATGATTGTCCTTTTTAGATTCTTTGGTGAGTTGAAGAATACAAAACAAATAAACTTAAATTCCTCCTGCTCTTAGATACTTTAAATACAGGTACGATATATAATATCGATAGTTTATGAGTAGTTCAACACATAATAATATTCACACATCCATAAGTTCAATAGAATGCAAACTTCGAAACATATAAGCTAATATATTTTCCATTGTAATTTTCCGATTTCTTCTTAACAATTTATAGATTAGATTCCTTATGCTTATTATATATAATGTGATAAATATATCCATATTCCCTTTTAATACGTGCGATAGTTTATGTATACTGTCAGAATGCTGTCTATTATTTATATATTAATCCGTTAATCGAGTGCGTATTTCACAAGATAGCTGTAATTTAAAGTGTTAGTAATCTATACATATAATAAGACAGTAAAAATATTTTGTCTGTACATTTAGTATTTTTGACTGAAATGGATAGAGGGGCACTTAAATAGATTATTAGAAAGCAAAAAAAAAATTTTTGGAATTTTTTGTCTGTCTGTCTGTATGTATGTTCACGTTTATCTCCGAAAGTACTGAACCGATTTGCTTGAAACTTTCACTATTTGCTTTGTTTTAACTCAGAATAATATATAAACTTTGTTTCATCAAAATCGGTTCATTAAAAAAAAAGTTATCGTCATATTAATGAACTCAAATAAATAAAACTGGAGTGTCATCTGTGAAAATTGAAGACGGTGAAATTTTAATCAAAAGTACTGTGAAAATAGTATTTGTGGAAAAGCTCATTGTTTTGTGCCATACCATACATACATACATACTAATATTATAAATGCGAAAGTAACTCTGTCTGTCTGTCTGTCTGTTCCGCTTTCACACCAAAACTACTGAACCGATTTAAATGAAATTTGGTACACAGATAGTCTGGAGCCTGAGAAAGGACATAGGCTACTTTTTCATGCAAAAAAGGTTGTAAAGGGTTGTAAAAGGTTGAAAGGAGGGATTATTGGTTGTATGAAATATTGTTAAAACTACTGAACCGATTTAAATGAAATTTGGTACACAGATAGTCTGGAGCCTGAGAAAGGACATAGGCTACTTTTTCATGCAAAAAAGGTTGTAAAGGGTTGTAAAAGGTTAAAAGGAGGGATTATTGGTTGTATGGAAATATTGTTAAAACTACTGAACCGATTTAAATGAAATTTGGTACACAGATAGTCTAGAGGCTGAGAAAGGACAGAGGCTACCTTTTAAAGCAGAAAAGGGTTGTAAAAGGTTGAAAGGAGGGGGGGGGGAGGAGGCAACAAAAGGTTGTATGGCAGTATTGTTAAAACATATCCTTCCTGTGGGAAATTCGAATATAACGCAGGCGAAGCCGCGGGCGGAAAGCTAGTATGACAATAGAACTCTATTGAAACTGCTCCGCCCAAGTATGTGACTGAAATACGATAATCGGTTAAGCAAAGTCAGATAAGGTTTAAGTGGAAAAGACCTAATCACAGTGTATCCTATCGGGAATTCCTATGTCAGCAAACTGACCTGGATTTCCCTATATGGTTGTGTGAAGTTAAATATATGCGTGCATAGATATAGTTTTAGCTGGCGTATACAAAACGGAATCCTGAAGTTGAGAAATTGAATCAAAATGAGCATTATTTCTGTTATGAAATCGTTAAGTAAGTAGTAAAAATGTTTGACATTTTTTTAATGGCGTATACTTAATGTTAGCCGCCAACGGCTTGTACTGTCAGCAACATATAAACCTTAACATTTACACCGCCAAAAACCTCCGCTATTATAGCTATCTCAAGATGAAAATGTAAAATTAACGCGTTACAGTATGTACGTCACCTTGAGTTAGCTTGGGTAAGGCGAGAATTTTGGACCCCATATCTTGCTATCGAGCGCTCCTAGTGGATTTACATCAATCAGACATTACATCAAACGTGACCGAATAGACATCAAGGCAGTTTGAGGCAGATAAAGATCGACACAACATGGACACACCATCAAATGCTTGGGCGCTTATGCTTATATATAGGTAGGGTAGAACCCTCTGAAAACATTGACCCTACCCAACTTAGTCGACCATAAAGTGCGCAACCTCACGTACACCTTTTACTTTCTTTGCAATTATATACAAGTCTTATTCCGTCACCGAAGGAGCATTGGATAAATGTGCATATAAAATAATTTTATCAGTTCACGGCTAGTTCGAACCATGGATCTCCCAATTATATTATCAGTGCTCATACTACATTTAGACTCAACGAATTAATATAAAACTTTTGGCCACTTAATAGAACACCTTATAGAAAAATATTTTTTCAAGATTTTAATTAACTTGTTCAGGACTGAAAATCTAAGCAAAGTTCAAGAAACAATCAGCATTATGTTGTATTGTAATTGTGCTTTAAACGTTAAAGTAAAAAGACATGGATATCCGTAATAAGCTCACACACGCATCTTATACCATAAAATAAAATGACAACCTTGTCCGCCCAAACAAATTCAGTTCAAAACATTGACATTTGCATAACGTCCATATTGTTCTCAATGACACGCGTTCATTGATTTTTATAGACTAAATATAAATAAAAGTTATTTTGAATACTCCACAGACTGTAAAATATTCGCTGCAGCATCGTTAAAAGGTGAATAGAAGAAGACTTACTTCTTGAGCATGAACGCTTTGCTCAACTCCTTAAGGACAGTGGAGACGATAGCGCCGGCGGCAGGCACCGCCAGCACGGACGCATCCATGCAGGCGGAGAGCGCGGCGGGAGCCAACACCCCCAACCTGCTGAACCTCGAGTTATCTTTCGACATCACCGGTAGTGCGACACGACCTAAACCGCGGTGCGATCCGCTTCGCGCGCTGTATCCAACACGAATGCGCGCGCGGCTTGCCCACTGCCCGCGGAGCCTGCACCGATTCCCTCGCTGGTACGTAATACCCGTTTTTCACAGCACAATTCAGTTTCAACGCAATCGACAGCTTATCAAAATTCAGCTTTCACAAAAGTTTAGCGTGTCACTATCAGAACTCGTCTTTCCAAACTCGCGCACGCCATCATACAAGCTCTTCAAACCGTCCGTCGCGAATAGTTGGCAACAAACAAATACAAGGAGCTCTTGTTTGCTATAATTGCAGTAAACAATTTTAATATATGTTTAAGTCAAACCTTAGTCGTATAAATTGCTATTTATCACGATAATGACACCGTGACATTGTAAAGTCAATGCTTCACGCGTCACTGCCATATTGTAAATTACTTACTTATATTCAAATTATTGCAATGTAATCCTCAGTTTACCGGGAATAAATTTTATTGAAGATTATACTGTCTTATTTTCCGGTTCGCCAAGTAAGGTCTTTTATAATCAGAATGTCAGTTAAAGTCAAGCAAGTGAGTAGATCTTAAAAGGTTTGTAAATAAATTACATTAGTCGAACAAGACAGATGTATTGAATCGAGAAGTCACAACAATAGATTTCTTACGCATACCTAATATAATTGCCTTATTACTGGCATTATTGTAGTCATGGGTTTCTGATAATTGAGTAAAGACTGCGAAGCGGCCACAGACACGCTACAGTTCTCACGGTTACACGCTAAGGACTGTTTCGAAATAGGTACAAGTTGTACACAGGAACTTCCACGATTCGTATTTGCGATCCATGTATTCTTACATTCATTATATCATTAATTTCATTTCAACGTTCACACTTTTATCAAATAGTCACTTTTTATGTGTAAAATAAGTAGATGTATTGGCATTAAATAATCGTGTTTACAATGACGATAAGAAATTATTGAACAACTCCAGTATATGTACTGGTTTTCTTGGACTACTTATTCCAAATAATATTTTAGCAACAGCTGACTAATATTGTTTACCTAACGATGAACAAGAATGCTATAGCTGCATTTATTAAATCACATATAAGAGTTTTGTAAAATGTATATACCTATTTGATGCTATTTTAGATATTTATCAGAACGGCTAACAGACTTATGTCTTAGTATATATATAGGAAGTAAGTGGTAACTAATACCTGCGAAAGTTCTACACTGGTGAAAACAATTTCTAGTAAATTATTGTATGCTCT
Source organism: Scirpophaga incertulas (assembly GCA_036419045.1). Classification (NCBI taxonomy): domain Eukaryota; kingdom Metazoa; phylum Arthropoda; class Insecta; order Lepidoptera; family Crambidae; genus Scirpophaga; species Scirpophaga incertulas. Next base: position 9,107,081 of record CM071626.1, on the reverse strand, counting down.
ATTTAATTGTCACTTTCTGACGACTTGATATGATACGATTGATCATGGCGTTAATGATCTCTTGAAGATCAGAAATATTAATTATATCTCCACAAGCAGGACAATGAATCATATCCACTATATAACGACTTATAGAGTTAACTAACATTTATTTGTACATTTACTAATAGATAACATATCGATAGGCATGGCGCTATGTGGGATCAGTAACGCCATCCTTTTTAAGCAGTTATCAGGCGAAAATTTTATTTGATTTCAGAATACAATCCTAAATATCTGTTAGCATATATGTATTTTGGTTCGCAATGTGTATTTGAAGGTGATTCACGTTAAAACTAGTAGATAAATATAAAAAGAAGCAACAGATAAATGCATTTATTTATTTCCGGAAGTAAGATAGATTGTTACCTGCCACTGATAACCGTAAAATGCACGGCATCCAAATTCTTCATTAACTAGTGAAGGTTATAAAAAGTTTGTGTACTTCTAAGGTTGTTTGTTAAATTTTATTGATAAATGTTATGATTTTTATTATTTAATGTGTTTTATACACACAGTACATGTTAAAGTAAAACAATATTTGTTTTACATATTTATTAAGGTACACAATATAAATATTTATAAACCGTCAATTTGTAACAATAGAAAGGTTGCTAGACAACGCTCTACAAACTATGCCTTGACAGTACACACTCCAAAAATTATATAATTAAATCTTACTAATTTTAAATGGAAATCAACCTTTTTTTGAATACGTTTCTCAAGTTTTTTACCTATTTATCCCCTGTTTTCGCCCTGAAAAATCGCACATGTTCCAGTTTTGCTTGTTTCTTAATTATTTAGTAAACGAAATATAAATGCACAAAATCTAAAATAACCAGATAGTTTTTTAGTGTTGAGCTTTGCAGAAAACAAATTTCACGTGAACATTAAAAAATAAACAAAGACTAAATTCTACCCAAACTGCAGTCTCTATCACACTGTCACTCGAGCACAGCGTGATAGTAGTAGATTTTCTTAATGGCTATATTTCAATTATGACCTTGATGTTCCTTCCTGACTCTTCAACTATAGAGTTAGAGTAGTAGCTATCTATCAGTGAATTGTCTATTTGACTTTTTCATCATCTTTTCAGGCGAAACATTATAACTGCTGATCTTCGCATCAATCGATTCTGCGTTGCCAGAGCCACCTTCATGACGATCACGGTGATCATGATCACGACATGCTTGCCACTGGTGGACCTTTCCGCCCCGTCGGAAATGAATCCTGACTAATGCCACTTAAATTTAACAATTCTTTGGGCTAAGTCGGTCATATTCTTTTACGGATTTCCTCATTTTTGATCATTCAATCGAACAGAGAAACTAAGACCAGAGTCATCCCCATAACATACTGGTTCAATTTGAGTCTCTTATGAGGTGCGCACTGACAATACGAATGATTCGAAGACTTTCGTCTTGCGACATTGTGGTGGATATGCCGACAATATGATACATAGCTTCCGGACGCCGCTTACCTGGGTCACCATTCAAGTTTTCTTAAATTTCTACTAAACCAACAGTGGCATAAAATGTTTATTAATTTGAAACAATTAATTAGTATACAGAAACCCCACCGGCCGCATAACAGATCCGCACAAAAACTACAAGGAAGATACTAAAGAACTTTTTATTTTATGCAGTCAAGCGATCTATAACAAAAAGTCATTGAGACAATAGGAATCGGACTTCGCAAATATTGATTTATGCTGTTTCGATTAATACTGTACACAGCAACGCTTTACACGCTGACCCTGATACAGGTCTCAGTCAGCCTTAGGTCGTTCTTAATAACAGCGATTTTTATTGGGCAAGTGTAAAGCTTAACGTGTCCCTGGCCGTACCGATTTCGCTGTCTAATTAAAGCTCCATTAGCAGTTCCTACATGACCTCAGGAGTATCGGTGGCGCTTTGCTCTGAGCACCGATCTACGAATCGGACGATTCTCGGGGTCCAAGGTCGATGCCGCCAAGTACCACGTACACTGTATTCTTTTTTTTTTTTTATTTCATATACCTATACATTTATCTGACGCTCCTACAACGAAGGAAAACATCGTGAGGCAACAACTGCACACATCTGCGACGAAATTTAAAGGCGTATGTAGTTTAACAATCCGCACTAGGCCAGCATGGTTACCTAAGGCTTAACCGCCCAAACGTAGTTAGGGTAGGCTCATACTTCGGTCAGGACGTATATGAACTGTGATTATAGGACCTCCAGAACAAACTCGGGTTTATCCTTAGTGTAACAGTGTAACCTCAAATAACCACGCTCGTTTTACGAGTTGATGAAATTCATATACACTATAGAGTATGCAAGAATTTCCACATATTCTATTTCTTCCACATAATCACAGATAAACTACATTAAAGATTGAGATTCCAAATCACTTCGTAGGTTTTCAATAGTCATTATCAAAAGTTCGACGCTTGACTGCTGCATTAGTCGACCGGCTTACCTAACCTGCCTAGAGGCCAACGAATTCACTCGACAAGGCTGACCACTTGCGCCGGTGCAGAGTTAACGAAGGAAAAGAAATTTATCAAATTCAAATGTTATGGCTATTTTTAGTCACGATTTACTACTTATATATATATATATATATATACAACAAAATGTAATCAAGTGTCGTCGCCAATTAATGAGTATATTATAAGAGTCAATGAACATCTAAATGTTTAACCACATAATAAAAAATGGTATTATATCCCTTGTAAAAAGCCTATTTAGCGCAACTATATTTCATTCGGTATATTGATTGTAAAAAAGTAAGTTCGTTAGTTAAGTAGTGTTCGTCTAGTGGGTTTTGAAATCCAATTAATTATATAAGAGTATGCTATATTATAGCTAACATAGTATCTACGCTAGGCACATCACTTACCGAGATGGTAGGCCGTAAACTAAAAGTGAGAACTTAGCAGCTTTTCACCGCATTTCAGTCGGATGACGTTTCGCTGCGTGACAGGAATACGTTGACTTTGCGATGCGATCAACGTGGCCTGCCTTATTAGGTGCACGGAGTCATTTTCCTAAAGGAAGGTCGACAAACAAGAACAAATGTCACGTAGGCCGATGATTCACTTCCTTGAATACGAGCGAGCCTAAACGCTCTAAATTTTGTCATTACCATGGCGATTACATAAAAAAATACACAAAAAGACTACGCGTACTGCGCAACTATAAAACCTTGGCTTGAGTTTGTTTGTTAACTGAACCCACACGAAAATATGAACGACTAGCAATTATTGGCAGGCAACGACAATAATATATATTTGTACAAGATTCAACATAATTGTCATCTAATAACTGTCTATGGCTACATGTAAAATTATGCAAATTGGTCAGTTAATACAGTCATAATGGTGTAGCCAAGTTTCTGTCAACTTGATTGACTGAAGTAACAATAAGTGACTCAATAGTCTAAAAAAAGACAAATCTAGAATCCAGCAGAAGTTACTTTTGACATCCGTGTCGCGGCCGGCCTCGAACCCTCTAGAGGACGATCGGGATACCATCTAGTGCAGGATGTGAGACAATTCTTCGGCTTATACCCGAAGCATTTCAGCGACACATAGTGGTTAAGTACAGATGTAATATCACTATTCAACTCTCCGGGAGTAGTTGCACAGCCACGGGCACTCAGCTCATTCTGTGATTTACGACATTAGATCGCTTGCATTATCCATATAGCCTATAACCTTGATGATAAGAGCTCTTTTGTCAGTTTTGAAAATAATTTAGCTGAAAAGAGCTGTTGTGTTCACGCATTGGAGAACTGTTGTACAAAGCACCGAGAACCGAGATACACTATTATTAGATACATAAATACAGTTCTGCCATAGTTCTACATACATAAATATAGTTATGTAATGAACTTTGAACTTGTCTCATAAACATCATACTTATTTGGGTATGCGTTTATTCAAAAAGGGTCGTATTTAACAGATCACCATACAGTATTTTCGTTTTTGTAGGTTAAGTTAGAGTTAACTTAACCTACAAAACTACAAAAACAAAAATATTAAAACATATCCCTACATGAAAAAGGCCAGTATCACTTGGCTTCCCGAACCTCTACAACCGCACATAGCCCACTTTACGGGCCAGCGCTGCCTTCACCGAGACCGGAACAACTTTTAGTGTCATACTAAATATGTGCGCTGTGCGGGAATTGAATCCGCGACACGTTGCATAGAAGCTGATTCCTCGAAATAGATGGCTTCTTCCTGAACACTACCAGACCAAATCCATATATTTCCGCTAATTATATATTATTTTTTGAAATTGGGACTATTTATCCTAAGTAGACTTTATAGTCTACTTAGGATTACACGGGAATTTATATTCGACTCGATTTACGACATCTCGCCATTGATATTGATACTCAGTTTTCTTCAGTCTAAATATTTAAACACATCCTTCAGCGCGGCTGTGAACCCTGCTACAGCCACTTAGATGTATCGATAGAGCTATGTGACTGTTGTGCTACAGTCACTTGGATGTATCGATCGAGTCTATGTGGCTGGTGTGCTAAAGGCACTTGGATGTATCGATCGAGTCTATGTGGCTGGTGTGCTACAGTCACTTGGATGTATCGATAGAGCTATGTGACTGGTGTGCTAAAGGCATTTGAATGTATCGATCGAGTCTATGTGGCTGGTGTGCTACAGTCACTTGGATGTATCGATCGAGTCTATGTGGCTGGTGTGCTAAAGGCACTTTGATGTATCGATCGAGTCTATGTGGCTGGTGTGCTACAGTCACTTGGATGTATCGATAGAGCTATGTGACTGGTGTGCTAAAGGCATTTGAATGTATCGATCGAGTCTATGTGGCTGGTGTGCTAAAGGTACTTGATGTATCGATCGAGTCTATGTGGCTGGTGTGCTACAGTCACTTGGATGTATCGATCGAGACTATGTGGCTGGTGTGCTACAGTCACTTGGATGTATCGATCGAGTCTATGTGGCTGGTGTGCTACAGTCACTTGGATGTATCGATAGAGCTATGTGATTGTTGTGCTACAGTCACTTGGATGTATCGATCGATTCTATGTGGCTGGTGTGCTAAAGGTACTTTGATGTATCGATCGAGTCTATGTGGCTGGTGTGCTACAGTCACTTGGATGTATCGATCGAGTCTATGTGACTGGTGTGCTAAAGCACTTGAATGTATCGATCAGAGACTATGTGGCTGGTGTGCTACAGTCACTTGATGTATCGATCGAGTCTATGTGGCTGGTGTGCTACAGTCACGTGAATGTATCCATAGAGTCTATGTGGCTCCTCTAGATAGACTGAAGCACGGCTCAATTCTCAGCTACCTTCCCAAAAATAACAATTGAAATTGTTTGTTGCTTTACATACATGGTTTGATATTACAACTCATGACATACATTCTTTAGAACCTCATTTATTCCGGGATTAACATTTACATAAATACTTATATTACATTTTATATCATTACCATATTTACAATTTGATTAACACCAGCCTATAGTATGTATAAAATAATTATATTAATAAAAACATAGGCTAGTAGATAATGTATACATTGATACATTGCAAAAGGGATGACATTAGTAACTTTTCACCTCGTTAACACAGAGTTAAATTAAACCACAACAAACATGCAAAAGTTATATATAAAAAAACTGACAAAAAAGCAAAAATATATATCTTATCAGTTCACATTTGTGTGATGAGTACTGCTACCGAGAAAACTACGGTATTGGACTTTTAATTCGACATCCTCCGTCTCTTTGGGTTCGAACAGATCGAGCGACCTCGAGCGTCCTCTCGCCATGTCGGCGCGATGGGGATACAGCCGTTCTAAGAACCGTCTTCTGTGGGTAGTTAGGAGCCAGTCATCGGAATGAGATCTTTTCTTTTCGTCTACACTAGCTATGCTGATGACGCTGATCTTCCCCCTCGAGTGGCCTGAGAACTGGCCAAACTCGCGTTTTCGGTACCTGGTACTCGCAGGTTCTAGCCCGTCGTCTCTTCGCATCAGCCAGTAATAATGAGCGATCGGGTCTCTCGGACCCCAATGTCGTGCAGGCTTGAAGGACGACTTTAGCTTCTGTAACAATAATTTTACACGATGATGTCACAGACCATTATAAAATATCAATCAACTACTAACGCACAAACACTAATGCATAAACTATTAAAGCACAAGTCTATGAAGGGCATGACGTTCTAGAAAGAATTACGGAAATCTGCAACACCACAGAGCAAAAAGTTTGAGCCCAACTTTCATTAGAATATAACAGACAACCGCCATCTTACGTATTACGTATTTCCATCGTAAAAAAGAAGTGGTAAGATAGGTAATAAAATTACTGGGTACAGTGACTTAACACCTTATGTCACAAATTGGCACATATACACTGTAGTTTTAGTGCGAGTTACAGATTTGCTGCGAATCAAACAGGAACCACAGTAACACCTCACATTTACCAGGTTGGCAGTTTGTTTGATTGTCACTGTAAGGCTAAAAACAGCAATTCTGAATGCTCCTACTGCTACTACTCTAGCGTCAGGGCTATGAACTGAAGCTTATCCGATTATTGCCGCACAGTTTTCTAATGAGGTTATTGTTTTCCTCTTGTCTTCGACTACCTATAGAACAGACTAGATAGTAATTTAGATAATAAGTATTTCGAAACCAGAGATTTTACCATGATTTTGTTATCGTAATTACAACTAGTACATTTTTGTATTTTCTAGTGTTAGATAAACTAATGATAGCTAAATTGTATATTATGTTCATTATTTCTAGAATAAGAAAACATACAAACAATATTATATTATTAGTATCCTAGTTTACTATTGTCCTTATACGTTAAACTTATCAATGAATATATCATTAATCAAATTATGTTTACAAGTATACGAGTTACATATTTACGTAACGTAAATTTGTACACAAAAATTAACTACCGTTTAGTTATGTTATAAAATCTCTAATTATAATTGGAGGCACGGAGTCGTCTTGGGAAGGTCCCGCGATGCTATTAACCCTGTATTTATAAGTTTATTACAAATAAATTATTCTGCACTCGTTTCCTTTGGAGACTTGTTACAGGAAGCGCTGAGTAATGTGTAATTCACAACATGTTGAGGTGTCGCTTAGCAGGCAAGGCTTCGTCCTTTGCGGCGACAGATTTGAGGAAAATAAAGAATATCGCATACTCAAGAAAAAAAATCCAGGACATATTGAAAATAAATCGTTCGTACCTCTTGTATACTATGCTGTCTACAAATTAAGTAAGTACGCAATATAAATCTAATAATGAAATCTTACTAAAATGTCAAATAAATAATTATATTGAAATTAAATTTAATAACCCAATCATTATATTATATATACAATGGAATATATTACAAATAAACTGTGTTGGTGTGTAGTGGCGTCGCAATGGACCCCACCACATGCACCCGAAGAGGCAAGATGAACATTAGAAGATTTTAGCCAACGGTCGGGTATGGTGCGAATAAAAGCTTTTCCCATCGAAAAAATCATCTCTATCAGCACTTTTTGTCAGTTGGCTCAATTTCGTTAACTTACATCCATTCAATCACCTGACCATCGCAATTAAGGACTATAAGCCAAGCTTAACTACAATAAGTCATTAGCTGTAATAATGATAGGCCCGTATTACAGAGCGAGACTCAATCTCAAACTCTCTGCTAAAGTATAGTTACTATTGAGCCCACGTAGCGCCATCAATTTCTAACTCAAACAAAAATTTGAATTAAGTGTCGTAAATATGGGCTTTAATGTACACCGACGATTTATTGGATTTATGGTTGTAACAACGTCTGGGCGGCACTTAGACCGCCTAACGATACTGTCTCCATCGCTATCATTAGCATTGTGTCTCAATACCTATCAGTCTAAATTTTCAATCAAAATGCTCTGTAAATTAATTGTTATAAAAATATATATAACTTACGGCTATAAAGTCGTATTGAAGTTGTTTGGCGACGGTGGCTATTGCGGTGACTAGAAACACGATCAGTGCGACTGCCCCGGCGGCGCTCATCACCACCGTGTCTGTATCCCACTCTAACCCCATGACCCACCAGCCCCCTATCGAAACGAGCACTACTGGCACGCTGCACCACCCCACCACCCACGCCTTGTGCAGCTTGTCGCCTGTCAGGAACTCAATATCCTCTATCAAGACCCGCCATCCTGGACAAACAATAAATATAAATAGGTTTGTTAAACAATAAGTATAAACACAGATCTATGTAGCCCAGCAAAAATAGTCGCAAAAAATGTCTAATAATACCCATCGAACGAGTAGTGACGAGCAGCAGGTGAAATAACTCACCATAAATTAAAACGAAGGCGAGAATCTCGATCAATGTGGCAGCGACTGCAAGCGCTGGAGTCACCGGGGAGGCAAGGGTGGCTGCCAGCGGCGTAGGAAACGCTAAGACCAACAGCGACACGCCCGCGCACACGACCGCGCTCGTGATACACCACCACCTTCCGCAACTACGACGAACTCGCTCGTATACCGGGTGCATGCGTATTAACTGAAATTAAATTTTTGCACCTAATTGATACTACAGTAAAATAGATCAAATCTTTAAAAATTAATATGTTGCGGAACACTAACGCGCACTGAGCCAGCGTCGGCGGTAGCAACAATTTTCGATTACGTCCCATATAGCGTCTATAATATATGTGAATTTCATTTTTAATATACATCATAAATAATAATAGTCCTAGTCCTAAGGGGGCGTTCAAGTATTACGTCACGCATTGGGGGGGGGGGGTCTCGGTAAAATGTTACGATGCGTTATAGGGACAGGAGCGGGTCTTTCTTACAACACCGTATGTAACATTGTTTCTTTTTTTATAACATATTGGCAACCCTTTTCGTTTACGTTTTACGGGGAATCCCTCGATTGTATTAGTATGGTCGTCATTTTTAATTTTTTCACGCAAGTTGTTCAACGTTACGGTGCGTTACAAGGGGGGGGGGGGGGTCAAACATCTTCAACAATTGCGTTACGTAATACTTGAACGCTCCCTAATTTAAGAAAAGAAACCTGAACGTTAAAATGTACGTCATTGGCCAGGCTCTTCGTTTCTATATTGTGCATAATATGCATACTCATTACATATGTTAGTATATTAAAAGTAATCAAACAAGAATAGGTATATTAACAACTTTTGGGAAGATTAGGAATGACAATTCGGCACTCATGTGCTGTTCTGCATATGCAAACCACCATACTCGCCCCGCCGACGCAAAAGTTTTGATACGTATACCAGCTACACCGACTATGAGTTTAAGCTCTTTTTATTCAATTTATCCACTCACCATAGTGATAACTCCTGAGAGGATTAGCATAGCAAACGCGCACAACGGCCACGCGGTGCTTATATCCTGCTGCGCGGAGCGGAGTGTGCGCGTGAGCAGTAGTGACGCGTCCGCTGCCACGGCCTCGCCGCCGTCGCCGCCGATCGCGTACCAAAATACCAACCCCACCCACATCACCACTATGTTCATGCCTATCAAAGTAATGGATAACCTGTGGAGTAATACTTTATACAGTCTTATTATTTACATTCACTATAAAATAAAAAACAATGTAAACACCACAAAATGTATTTTAAAAAAGTGGATTCGTCTTCAGGTTTCAATACCAGCCATGACTAATGTTTTTCGCTTTTAGAATTTCAATGTACACGTACATACATTTATTCAATGATCATAAAACAAAGAGAAGTTCGTGAGGTAACTCGAAAGTATTTGTAGGTATTTACCACGCTTAAGCTAAATAAGTTAAAGATTATGTCCGTTATCTGATGTGTTGTAGGTACTACTCACCTTTGCAAATTTTTGTTATAGTAGATAGAGTCAGATGCAGATATGAGATATCCGCCAGCCACTTCCGACGTGATTAAAGACTGGGCGAAGGCGGCAAACCATATGTCTGAGTGGAGGTAGTTACTCCATCCACCACTATCTGCAAGCCACACCAGCTTCTCTCCCCGAGCCAAGCCGAGTACTGCCAATAGGCCCAATGCTATCACTAACGGGCCACACACATAAAACGCGCGCTTCATATGTTTGACCACCCTATAAAAGATACAAAATAAAACTGGTACTCGGGTTATGTACATTTCGACGTATGCAAATCTGTCGAATTGCAACAACAAAATTTGTTTTTATTTCTGCATTAAAAAAAATATTCACTTATTTCCATTACAATTATAATAATAATATTAAGTGCGTAGGGAAGTGACGACCTCATCGCCCGCTGGTGGGGCATTTAATGCCCCTTGACTGCCATAAATGCCCCATCAGTACAGTCGGTGAGTTGCGTCACCGAGGGTACCGATGTGCTTCAGGGGGATGTATGCCACCCACCTCTGTCTTGCCATAACCAGCCGGTCAGAGTGGGGTCGTAAGAGCAGATGCTCGAAGGGTGGAAGTATAATAATGTCATAACGCCGACGGCGTCTCGATCGCTGTCGCAGACACACCTCTCTACACCTTTAGTCGTTCACACCAATGTTGCTCTCTTCGCACCAATATTGGTCTGATTTTTTGGGGGGCCCATTTAGTGAGTGGCGAGTCACCACCTGCCATATTTAAAATCAACTAGGAGGCTTGGAGAAGGCAGGTGACCGGGGTCCCTTCCATAGACCGGTTCTCATTACCACCGAAATTGAAATGCAATAGTCCACAGGCTTTTTGACCACTAATGACAATAGTTTCTGTGCATCTAACTCGGTGTATTCTTTGGCTGCAATTTTCATGATGCAGATAGAGATTGGACCCAGTTGGTACACTCCACGCGTTGGATCTGTATCCCCGTGCACGCCTTATAAAGGACCGTGATGTAAGCTACAATAATAATTATTTCTTTATTTATCTTTCACAACCTACATGTAACAGCTTATAAACAATGCTTAATTTTTTATTTAGATTGTAAGAGACCTGAACTGGTTATAAATTTCTGCTGCCTGAACTAAGCAGAAGCTTGTATCTCAGTCACCAGTACTCTCCTCTTCGTAAGGTGACCGTAACATGTTAGCAAAGTAAGTTTCTGCTTATACAATAAATATATGTAGGTAGATACTATATCACTTATGATATATAACTATTTCCACCGAATTTTTAAGGCGAGTAATCTATAGTAGAATCCAAGAAGACAGTTGATTTCACTACCCGTTTGAGTAGGCTGTGATATTCCGATCACAAGAGTGGTGCCACTTGGTGTGCCGACTACCTAAATAAACATTCCTACGAAACCTCTTGGCTCCGCCTATTCAAGATCATCGGTCATCGGTCCTCCCGCGGGACAGTGGTATTAATGAACTGTAACTTCACCAAAGATGAAGTGGTCAGGTTACATATTCGCAATGCCTTAGACGAGAGGAAATTTATAACCATATCTCTCGGTCAGTCATAGACTGGCCTAACTAATTTACCCCGATGCTTGCAGATCACCTACATTCTGCTCCTATCCAAAAGTCTTCTTTCCGCTACCGTTCAGCAGAAAATTTTAGCCAAGAGCTCCATGATGGACGCATCGCGTTGGATTCACCACGTCTAGTAATGTACTCCAGTATATTTAGTGCTATCGGCTAGAACACCACAGTGATGGCACAGTAGCGTATAATCCCGACATGATGCAGGTCACTACCTGCATAAATGTGGCCAGAACAGCCACACTCAGTCAGAATCATCCGAAGTATTGTATGCGGACTATTGTATGCGGAGGCTGTATTGCGAGCCCAGAAATTAAGACTCCAACATTGGACAAAATTTAATCATGAGTGATACAAATCAATACATACTCGTTCATACAGTGACAGATAATCACCTATTACACATTTACTTAATGAGTTGATTACTCACAAAAAGGGCAGGACAATGATCCATATACATATAATGCTAAATGACATTGAAATATAGTATGATGGACTTTTTTCCACTGCAGACATAAATGATACGCTGGAACAAAATGTTAAAGGTAATGTCGGTAGAAATATACTTAAATTTTCAATATCTTCAAATATCACTGTATATATTTGTATATCCTTACTTTAAGCATAGCGCCTCGTTTGATACGTTCACATAGCATTCCTGAAATATTAAATCGAGTTGATTATGATTTAAAAAGAAACATTAAAAATTTCTAGAGAGTATTGCTATTTAATATTGTTTTTAAAAATTACCTTGGTAACATGAATCATGATACCTTCGTGGAAAGGTATGGAATTACTCATTCCATACAAGAAGTATGATACTGTAAAAGCTAAATAAATAACTGAATATACGGCTCCAATGAATGAGATGAGCAGCCTCACGTAGCCGACACCTGGAACAAGGCAACAAAATAATATGAAAATCAATAAATGCGTTTGACTTTGCATTTACAATCTTATGAATTTTTTCTATTGAATCAGTTCTTTTAATTTAGATCCCCATAATAATATTTTATCGATTCATACACACGATATATTTCTTTTTATTACAAAATCTTTCAAAAACAAACTCAAAATAAACTTTATTCAAATATGACTTTATAGTAAGCTGTTTTGAATCGTCCGAATTGTTTTTTTTTCCTACCACCCATTCAGGACGTATTTTTAGATGATAAGAAGAATGGGCGCAAGAAACTTATTAGCTTTATCAAAAGTAATAACAACATTTACAATAAATTATGTCGTTATCATACAATGTACAGTCAGCAACAGGTCAGGCATTACATAGCTCTACGAAAGCGGCCGCTATAACAAGCGGTATAAGAGCTGTCCAAAGGTCAATATGTAAAGCCGGACGTGTTGCTGTGTGTACATGTGTTTACAATTTATAAGGGAAAACAAATATTTACACGTTAGAATGTATCCTCAAATCAACACCAAGCATTGGCATCATTAAAATAATCATTGACTTTGTAATAGCCCTTACTCATTAGCGTCTTTATCACATGTACCTTGAACTTATGAAAACGCAATTCAGCTACACTATGTGGAATCTTGTAATAAAAATTTATACATTTGCCCATAAACGAGCAGCCTCAGTTTTTTGTAGCCTGTACGTTGGAACGGCAAGTTTATTTTTATTTCTTGTGTTTAAATTATAATACCTACTCGATTTTTTAAAAATAAATTATTATAAAAGATTAGAATAAAACATAAGGAACAGAGCACACAACCCTGAGCTAGTTTAAATGATACAAGCGTTTGTACGAAACAATCTGTCAATATGGCCGTAACCGTAGAAAAGCTATATAGCCCGCTTCTTCACCACCAAATCAGCCTAAAAAGATATCAGATTTAAACTTAACTCATATTTGTTTAAGTAGTATATAAAGTATACCACTACAAAAATACTTCAATTATTAGTTTTAATAATTTCTGTTTTGAAAAGCTTTTAAAAGTTAATTTGTAATACATATCTATAACCTTAAATTGTTGAAATATTTCGATAGCTCTATACAGAAAAAATGTATCGCAACTGTATGTTCGGTAACATTTTCTTTTATACGTCACTAGGTTTCCACCCGCGGCTTTTATACCGCGGCCTTGTATCGACAACTTCTTCAACAAGGAGATATTTTATTACGGTAAAAAATATTTTATTTTCAAAACCAACGACTTTCTTAATATGGTTTTCATAAGTACGTACAAATTGTTAAAAAATCGTACAAATAAGGCAAAAAAATGAAAAAAGCATGTGTAAAATTGTGCTTTGAAATAAATATGTATAACATTCGCCTCGCCTTCATCACGCTTGTGTTAAAATAGATGTATGACAACAAAATTGCTAGTCTGATAAAATTCCTAATCGCTCTCAGTAGGTATTAATCTTGAATGTAGTTAGTGAATGTATAAGGTATGTATAACATTGGATATGGTATAGATAATGATATTATAATATCATTGGGTATAGATATCATTTAGCTAAAGATTCAGAAGAATTAACAACGCCGGCTGCAATCTTCAACATGCCGTCGGCTTGGAAAAGACTGTCATAACTTAAAAAAATGCATTGTTATGTTTTCGCAATGAAACAATTTCAATTTGTCTAAAATAATAATAAATGTCTATAAATAATAAAGCCCCTGTAAAGAATATGGTTTCTAATTATTTAATGAGATTGAGATCTGAGTACATTTTATCCAGTACAATATTTACATGCTGCTTCTGAAAGTTTGTGTATTTTGAGTTATGAATCTTCTTCCAAGCCGACGTTGTATGCAGCATACACTACTGATACACATACTGATATCTCACGTCGTTTGACTTTTGACCAAGACTTCAGCATACGTACTTTATTACTTTAAAAAAATATGTGATATGTTGACAAAACAAGCAGGCTGCCCACCTTTTTTTTTGTGAGGGGAAGAAATGCGACCTTGTGCACCATGACACCGCGCTGGCAAGACGCGGCCGTGTGTGGAGCTCACCGGTCAAGAGGAGCGGCCTACCCACTAAAACCCCCCCTTCTCTGGGTCCATACGGGGCACATGGCGGGGTGCGTTCTCGCGATTCCACCGCCATGTGTCCCGGAAACAGGCTGTCCACCTGATAATACGTGGTTACAGTCGCCGGTAGTACATGTGGTTCCTGTGAGATTCGCAGCGTATCTACAATCCCCACAAAAACCACAGTACAGTATACATAGTTGCCAATGTGTGACATACGATGTAAAACAGTACCTAGTAATTATGTGGTAAAAATAGGTAAAGTGGACGTGCCCAAGCAGATGAACCTGTTAAAGAGGCTAATTTATAGTTTTTCATGCATATAATGTGGATGGTATTCATTAGTTTCCAGATTTAGGAGACGATTCCAAATGACACAGCGCGTAAGTTTTATCTTAAGTCCTTTCCTGAATCTGAAACTGGCTCCATATCGATTTTCTACCGACTGCATTTCAACTACACTTCGACTGCAAATTTTCTGTTTTAATGTCTATATTTTTCGTTTTTCTAGCCAGCCTTGACTTTATATAAACCAAGAATAACATGATTAATTATGTCTGCGGTATATAATTTACAAGAACTAGAGAAACAATAGAGAATGGGTTACTATTTTCTAATAACACTTATATGTTATTAGTACTTTATAACAATAACGTTGTAAGTAGAGACGTGAAATAATTCACAACGATTGATTACGAAATATAACAATCGTTGTATTCGGCTAGTGGTTTCGATGACGCGAGCACGTACATACTATATTAGGACTGACCAATGTTTACAATTGCTCGAACTTCAAATACAGACGCACTTGTTTCAAAGAAATATTAAAAATAGCAATGGCACCATTAGTAAATAATTACGAACATGACCTATCGCCTCTGTAACTTCTTTATTGCAGTAATAAATGTATCAGTACTTTAAACCCAAGTTCAGTAGGCTGATCATGAAAATTGTTCGCGGGCATTATCTTAAATTTTTATTAGGAATTATGGGGTTCTGGTCTTTAGGTTTGCCACTACCATTATCAATACCTGTCATATCTACTTTTCAGCCTAATTATTCAGCCTTTACTCTTATGTGTCTTCTTAAATTTATACCAGGCAATTCAATAAAATTTCGTAGAAGATTATTAAAAATGGATATAGATTTTCCAAAGAACGAGCTATTAGTTGTAGTACCATATCCAATAATGATAAATCTGACAGATAGTTTATCATTTAACGTATATAAAAGAAAATGATACCTTTACAAATAGGCACGGCCCTCCAAATACCAACGGCGTCTTGCTGGCCGAGCTGCCCGATAGCGAGTTGCAGCAGCGTCAGCGGCAGCCCAGCCAGCAACATCGCCAGCGTAACAAGCAGCGCGTACGGCAGTCCTCCGAACCGCGCCGCGTCTCGTGGGACCCGCCACGTGTTGTTCAAACTCAGGCACATGGCTAGCGAACAGAGGTGCGTGCTTAGCACACGCCAGTTTAGATATTCCTGCAATTATCACACAGGTTATATATCTTCTACACTTTCAGTCGAAAACGATCAGAATGAGTTCAGCCCCCAGTTTAAAGTACCCGTCATAGATCTGATCAAAAACGATAGTTACCGCACTAACACCATTGCGCTCCCAAGCTTCTCCAGAACATCGTTAAATTACAATAATGATGAATACTTATTATGTTATCTGATGATATGATGTTATGTTAACTGTCTGGTACTTTGATTAGAGATTTCGTTAAAAATCTTCGATTTGATATTATTTCCTGTAAATCATGTGTAAGAATCATATAATTATGCTGAACTTATTGTGCAAAGAAATTGAGTAATGCTTTAGTATGATATAGACATAACTTTAAACGCATACCCAACGATATCATACTGGACCCTTGAATTTTAGGCACGGAAAATAACGATTACTCACTAACAGTTTTAATAACAATAATATAAACATTTAAATACATTAAGATCTTTTATTCCAATAAATAGCTAGAATTAAAGATATTTTGTGAGCACGCACGATTTGAAAATGTATATCTTCATTCCATTAATCTTACTTAAAACTTTAATAACAGAACGCGAGATAAATGTTAATTGTACATGCAAAATACAAAAGCAGAAGCATACAATTCTATTTACACATGAAACAATTAACACCCATAGATTAACATGTCATAATAAAATAAATCTCATACCTTTAATTTGCTATAATAGTACATATTGAATCCAAAAACGATCGGAGTCTTATAACATCAAAGTTGAATGAGATATTATCTAATCCACTGTCAGAGCAGTCTCGGCCGGGCCCAATGTGAGAACCGTTTGGCAACGTTCCGATAAATATGAGATAAACTGATATCAAAATACCAACACGAATGATCACATTTTGCAAGTTATCAAGATTCGGGTGACATATAAATTAGGTATCTATCTAAGTGCATTTCAACTTTTACATTGCAAACTGTTATCCTTTTGTATACTATTTATTTTAATTATCTAATTTACTTCAGCATACTGCACCGGTCGAAAACTTGCCTCTTTAATACATTCCCTCAAGCATTAAAACTACCTACATACAGAACGTTGTGAATCTTACAGGTTCGCTCGTTCGCTTCGAATACTAGCCGTATTGTAAAAGAACATTGCTACATTAAGTCCTATGTGCTGGGACTTTTCTTTCAACAAGATATTGTTGAAAGAAAATTTCATCACTTTGGACCAGTCATATTATCCAGCTCCATTCCGTTCCATCATAAATGTCTAAAATATTTACTTTTAAATCTAACATTTTCCTTAAGTTTGCCATATGTCATTACTTTCCAAAAGATTTGTGACACTATAACAAATAGTATAATAATACCGACTGTTATTTTTTTAAAATCAATATGACATTGAATATGGATTTAATGTTACTTTTCGTCAGACCCAAGACTCCTGGAGACCTATTTTTGAATTACGAATGCGACTTCGAAATCACCGATGTGACTAATAATCAACGATTTTCAATCATTCTTATTTTTATTCAGGGGGTACACTTAAATGTGTATACGGGTATGCGACCCTGGAGCCCCGAGCTACTATGACTCTGTCCATAGATCCCATCCGAGTCAGTAGTATCCTTATCACCCCTTTCCTAGCCCAAATTCACCACTTCCTTTCTTTAAGCCTTATCCTAAACCCCTTTTCCTTACTTCCTTCCTCTCCGCCAATCCAGGGTCTGCCGTGCCTATGGATGCGTGGCTAGGGGCAAGCCTAGTCGTAAGCGTGCCTTTTTATGCCCTGGGAACTGGTGAACCCAGAAGATGGCTAACCTTATCCTGGCATGCGGGGCTCTGCCAGGATGGACCGTCCATTCCCTAGCTACTCGTGGGACCGCAATGGTGAAAATTTTAAAACCAAGAAAAGGCGGCGATGTGGTTCGCCATCCATCACGTCCCGGTTCCCACGGGGGCGGAAAGTGGCTTGCGGAAAACCGCTTTGCTACATTGAATGTTAGAGGAGGAATGAATAGTAAAATAGATGAAGTATGTCAGATGATGGACGAAAGGCATATCGACGTGCTCTGTGTAAATGAAACGAAAAGGAAAGGATGCGATACCACTAAGCATGGACCCTATACGGCGTATTGGTCGGGAGTTCCCGTATTCGATCGAGGCCAAAAGGGAGTTGGTGTCCTCCTTTCCGAAAGAATAACAGAGTGTGTGACCGAGTATAAGTGCGTGAACCCCCGACTCCTCTGGGTAAGGCTAAAGAGGGACTTACCAGAATTTTTCTGTTGTGTGTATATGCACCAACAGATTTTGGTTTAAGGAGGTCCCAAAAAGCCGTAAAACAGCAAGAGGAGTTCTGGGAAGGTATGAAAGATACTCTGTCGCAATGTAAGGAGAATGAGAGGATTGTTATGCTTGGAGATTTTAATAGCTGGGTAGGTATACAGCGAGATGGGTATGAAAAAGTGTTAGGTAAATTTGGAGATAAGAGAATAAATGCGAATGGGGAAAGTTTATTAGATGTATGTCTGGAATGGAATCTTGTGGTGACAAACACAATGTTTGCTCACAAGATGATTCATATGTACACAAGAGAAGATGAATGTTCGAAGAGCATGATTGATTTCGTGATTGTGGATGAGAGACTGAAGAGTAAGGTGCGGGATACAAGAGTGTTTCGAGGTGTCGGCCTGGATACAGACCACTTTTTGGTTGTTAGCCGAATAAGTGGCCTTTTAAATAAATGGCGACATCGAACCAAGGAAACGACTAGTATTCTGCAACGCATAAAAGTGGAAAAATTGCAAGAGAAAAGAATAGAAGAAGAATATGAGCGAAAGTTGCGTGATAGACTTGAGGGTATGAACGAAGTTTGTGAGATAGAAAACATATGGAAGTTTGTCAAGGAGCAAATAGTGAATGTGGCAACTGACGTATGTGGTGTGATTAAAAGAAAAAAAGGACGACAAGAGAGGAGAGTATGGATGGATGAAGACGTGCAAAAAGTAGTGCAAGATAAGAAGAAAGCATGGAGAGATTGGTTGGCACAAAGAGCTAACCAGAGAATGCAAGTGAGTACAGCTGAAGATACAGAGGAAGCCAGAAAGAAGTACAAAAGTGTGAAGGCATTAGTGAAGGATGTAGTGAATAGAAAGAAAGAAGAACGTAAAGATGAGTTTGATCGCAGGCTCTCTGATAATTTCCGTTCCAACATAAAGTATTTTTGGAAATCCATTAGGACAGCTCGAGGAAAGAGTACAAACTCGGAGCTGGGTAATATCAGGGGCCACGATGGAGGTATGATTAAGGGCGAGGAAAGAGTGATGAAGAGATGGAAGGAGTATTTTGAAAGTTTGTATGAAAGAGCAGACCAGGGCGAACAGGACGATTATGTGTACATGGAACAGGATTGGAATGAAAGTGAAATAAGTATGGAAGAGATAGTGAAAGCTCTCAAAAGTATGAAAGCGGGAAAATCTGCTGGGTATGACAGGATTGTGGTAGAGATGCTACGAGCTGGAAAAGGTCCCGTCGCAAAACAGCTGCACTGCCTTTTCAACTTGTGTTGGGTGAACGGCCGAGTACCTAAAGATTGGTGCGAAGCCGTCATAGTCCCACTATACAAAGGAAAAGGGTCGCGGTTGGATTGCAAAAACTATCGAGGAATAAGTCTTCTCAGCGTCGTTGGCAAATTGTATGCTAAGGTTCTGATAGAAAGAGTCATAAAAGAGACGAGTGATAGAATCTGGGACGTGCAAGCAGGATTTAGAAAGGGAATGGGATGTACGGATCAAGTCTTTTCCTTACGATGCATTACTCAGAAATTTCTGGCCAAAAGCCAACGAGTATATTGCATATTCGTGGACTTGGAAAAGGCTTATGACAGAGTGGTGAGAAATGAGTTGTGGTCGGCATTGTCCATGCATGGAGTGAGCAGCAGCCTAATTCGAGCATTAAAATCTCTCTATGTGAATTCTAATGCTCGTGTTAGGATAAATGGTGCATACACAGGACCGTTTCACATCGAAAAAGGTGTGAGGCAAGGGTGTGTAGCATCTCCATGGCTGTTTAACCTATTCATGGATCAGTGCCTGTCGAATTTGAAAGAGAGTGAATGTGGTTTACGCATGAATGAGTTACTTGTCAAATGCCTACTATACGCTGATGACCAAGTAATATTGGCATCATCGGCCAGTGAGTTGCAGGAGATGGTAACTGTTATGAATGACGCTTTAAATGATAAAGGAATGAAAGTGAACGTAAGTAAGACCAAGGTATTGGTGTTTGAAAGAGATGTAAATATGACATTGTGTGACATTATGATAGAAGGAGAAAAAGTAGAACAAGTAGAAGAGTTTGTATATTTGGGATGTATGTTTACAAGGGATGGAAGGTGTAATAATGATATAGAGAAGCGAGTGAAAGCTGGTAACATGGTGAATGGGGCCATGCATACGTTTCTGAGTAGTCAGAAAATTTCAGAAAAAGCGCGACTAGCAGTGCATGAGGGCGTGCTGGTCCCAACATTAATGTACGGAAGTGAAAGTTGGGTATGGGAGAAACGACATGAAAGCAGAATAAATGCAGTAGAAATGAGAGCTTTGCGGAGTATGGCAGGAGTAAAACTGAGTGACAGATTGTATAATGAAGTGATTAGAAAGAAATGTGGTTTGAAAGAGGATATCGTGACAAGAATAGAGAAAGGGATGCTTGGGTGGTTTGGGCATGTGGAACGGATGGATGAAAGTAGACTGACCAAAATGATTTATGAAGCTGGAGTGAGTGGAGACACGGGACGAGGAAGACCTAGGCGAACATATTTCGAACAAATCGAAAGTGTCCTCGAAAAAGGCCAGGTCAGAAGTACCCGCAATCGTCGAGCATGTATGAGGAATGTTATGAAAGTAGATGAAGCGAAAGAGATATGTAAGGACCGTAGCAAGTGGAAGGACGTAATCTCTGCCTACCCCCGTGGGAAAAAGGCGTGAGTGTATGTATGTATGTATGTATGTATTTTGAATATCACTTATGTGACTACCTTAGTCACAGGTGTGATTTCATACGAGTGCCCTCACCCACTCGTAATCAATCATACTTGTGGAAAATGTATCTGTGTTTTGTTTGATTTTTAAGTCTATATATACAATAATATATGAATGTAGCACATATATATATTTTTTTATATTATATTATCTATACATATAATAAGACAGTAAAAATATTTTGTCTGTACATTTAGTATTTTTTGACTGAAATGGATAGAGGGGCACTTAAATAGATTATTAGAAAGCAAAAAAAATTTTTGGAATTTTTTGTCTGTCTGTCTGTCTGTATGTTTGTTCACGTTTATCTCCGAAAGTACTGAACCGATTTGCTTGAAACTTTCACTATTTGCTTTGTTTTAACTCAGAATAATATCTAAACTTTGTTTCATCAAAATCGGTTCATTAAAAAAAAGTTATCGTCATTTTAATGAACTCAAGGCATGATAATAAGAGGGATAATAGATTGCATAGAATATATTGTTAAAACTACTGAACCGATTTAAATGAAACTAGGTACACAGATAGTCTAAAGCCAAGAAAGGACATAAGCTACTTTTTTTTATACAAAATAGTTGTAAAGGGTTGTAAAAGGTTGAAAGAAGGGATGCTAGGTTGTATGGAAAAATTGTTAAAACTACTGAAGCGATTTAAATGAAATTTGGTACACAGATAGTCTAGAGGCTGAGACAGGACAGAGGCTACCTTTTAAAGCAGAAAAGGGCTGTAAAGGGTTGAAAGGAGGGGGTGAAAGGTTGTATGGCAGTATTGTAAAAACCACTGAACCGATTTAAATAAAATTTTATACACAGATAGTTTACCCCGTATATACCAATCGTAAAACCCGAGGACCCAAGGAAGGAAATAAGATAATTTTACCGACGGAAAACATATCCTTCCTGTGGAAAATTCGACTATAACGCGGGCGAAGCCGCGGCGGAAAGCTAGTATGTATAATATATATATATATTATATATATATATATATAATATAATATAAAGATAATAT
This sequence comes from Scirpophaga incertulas, assembly GCA_036419045.1. Taxonomy (NCBI): domain Eukaryota; kingdom Metazoa; phylum Arthropoda; class Insecta; order Lepidoptera; family Crambidae; genus Scirpophaga; species Scirpophaga incertulas. Next base: position 9,085,036 of record CM071626.1, on the reverse strand, counting down.
TATATATATATATATATATATATATCTTTATATACCTATAATATATATATATATATATAATTTCTGCCGCGGCTTCGCCCGCGTGGATTTCGGATTGGGTGTATAGAGGGTTAAGGGTCATAGCTTTTGCCCACGGCTACATATACGCGGAAGTCGGTTTATGGTGCGAAGATTTTATCGCGCTTCCCGTGGGACTATCCGTTTTTCCGAGATAAAAAATGCCGCAAAACTCCTCAAGAATCACTCTATCTATTGATGAAAACCGCATAAAAATCTGTGCAGTAGTTTTTGAGCGAAGCTTTATTGCGCATCCCGTGGGATCTGTCGATTTTTCCGGGATAAAAAGTAGCCTATGTTACTCGGGGAGAATGTAGCTTTCCAAAGGTGAAAGAATTTTTGAAATCGGTCCAGTAGTTTAAGCGTGAAGAGGTAACAACAAACAAACAAACACACTTTCGCATTTATAATATTAGTTGGGATAACCATAATGGTTAAGCCGACAATAACCGGCAGCGGTACATTCTGCGTGGAACCGAACTCTTACATTTATGTGTGTACTTTATCTATGTTGGCAACTCTGCGATCGACTTTCAAAAATTGGATGTTTAGAAATCCGTGACCTCAAAGTCACCGCTGACTATTTAGTCAACGGTGATTTCGAAATCGCATTCGTTATTCAAAAATAGGTCTCCTGGTTTCGGCGAAATTTGTGAATACTATGGACCCATATACTTCTGTTACGAAGCGTACATATAAAAAAATGTAATCGTAATTTGACTTATGATCTGATGAATTATAAGACTATTTGACTATGTAGTCAAATAGTCTTATAATAATTTTTTTTATAATATTTAGATAACTTTCAATGAAAAGACAGAACTACGCCTTTGTTTCTAACATGCGTTTGACCAACTTGTCACTTCATGTTTGTGAATTTGACTGTACATACTTTATTAGCAACAGTACTAACACCCATAATTTACTATTAACAGTATAAATAGTATTAACAGTAGTTAGGTATTTACCTTATGAATACGCTTGTAATAAATTAGTAATGTGTAGTACTTTATAAGTTTTGATTGATTTTGATTGTTTAGCTTACTCTTACCTGACTAAGAAAATTGGGGAATGGAACATGCAGTAAATAAAACAGCTGTAATTCTTTATTTGTATATTGACTTATCAACTAAACACTTAACCAAACTTTTAAATTGATTATGACACATAATATGGAGATATATAAAGTGCAATAAAATGTTTAATGAAACACATTCAATTACTACGTACTATATCCCACTATTGAAAGGATAATAAGAATATATGTATTTAAATAAATCGTACAGTTCCTTGACAAAATATATCGTTGAAATTAAAACATTCGAAGTAAGTAATATTATCTTATGCCCTAAGTTTTAATGCAATTAGTGCTGAACTAAATAGTGCACAATTTTTACGCCGATAAACTACGACTCAAGCTCATTTTCGCTATTTAGTATCAAATCCCTGGGTTGTTTTACAAGCCTTTCGCAAATCCTCGCCCTATCTAGGGCGCCGTTAGATTGTCCTAGCATTATTTTTAAATTAATGTCTTAAGCGGAGGATGCATTCATTTGGTATATCCAGCCGTTAGCCCACCCGCGTGTTAACTTAAATACGAGTATGTACAACATTGAGTGTAGGTTGCCGGTCAGTAGTCGTATATATAGTCAAAACAAACATACCAAAATATAAGATCAGTGCATAATTTTACGATAGTTTATCACTGCTGCAAAATTCTATTAATCAGATACTTTGTAATACCACACAAAGTATCTGATTAATAGAATTTTGTTTTAATTATTATTTCGTTCAAAAAGAATTATGGAAGCGGCTATTAAGATCTTCAAGCAGAGAAAGCATATACTTCTGAAACATTCCACTGGGTTATAGTAGCGTCATTTGCAAATTCCGTAACGGAGATAGTCGGCAAATCTTAAAGACTTTCATAAAGTATTGTACTATCTATAACCTATTTATTCAATACTTTAAAACAACAATATCAAATGAAAAATCGTGATCGTTACCTAGATCCTTGAAAAAAGCCAGCAAAAAAGTAAAAAGTGTTTTTATGTTTAACTTTTACGAAAAATATATTCAAAGATGTGTAGTATTTAATAAAATTATAACAATTGTATTAATTCAGTCGCAACGTTCTGCATTTGCAGTACAGTAGCAGTAGCAGTAGTTAAAATTTTCTATCATGACTATAATAAATAACTGGCCCTGAAGTGCCTCGCTTTATTTTCCTCGCTTTTGAGATAGCTTTAACCAAGTAAATGACACCATTACAAAGGATTGTTACCAAGGATTTACAGTAGGTACAGAAGCAGTTGTAGAGGGAGTATGGGAGGAGTCTACCAATACCAAGTAAAATAAAAAAAATGTCACGTACAGCCAATGAGACAAAAACAACAAAGCTGTGTAAAAATTTCCAATATATAGTTATGTGGCATAAATATTTATTTTATTCCACAAACTCTACAATTCAATATATATTATATACATATACTAAAATTTTTCTATTCTCACATAAATCAGTACTAGCCTCCAAGATTTTAAGTTTCAAAGATTTATTCTGTCTGCTGGAAAAAAATTAAGACAATTTTTTTAAATATTCAAAAGGAATAATAATTTCAAAGAAAGAAAAGAATACATAGTAAAGTGAAAATGAATAATTTTGATTGTAGCGTAATCAGGCCATGAATCAACTTTTGTACGACACGATTGTACATTCTATCACAATTTGAAAACTTGAAGTCATAATGTATTATTGGTCGTCAAGTGATTCAATCAGGTTTCACTTAAAGCAGAGCTATCTCAAGCAAGTATGCAAGGAAGATATGCGTGGTCAATGTATGTAATGCGGCGAGACGCTATTCAAGGCTATTCAAAATAAATTCAAGAAACTGTACCAACGTAAAACATCCTTTACCATAGACACTCAGAAATACATTTTAAAAATCTATCTAAGTATACATCATCATGCTACATTCATAGGTAAACACCGACTTTAACATAACTGTTGTCTACTAAGATTCGTTATGATTATAACGGTTATATTGAATATCATTATGTGAATATTATATTACTACTAAATCCTAACAAATAGAAGATTTTACAATAATTATGGTCAAGGCTACGCAGATCTTGATACAAAAGAAAAATATATCTACCTTGTTCTAAAAGTCCTCCTTGAAAATAGAAATAAATATATACGATACTCCTACAAAAATAGATTTAAATCCTTTGAAAGTATATATAGCCTTACAAAAATCAATAAATATTTCAAATAACTAATCAATAGGCTTAAAGTTCTCACAATTTATGAAGCCCATTCTTACACGTGTCATTTCTATAAATTTATCTGTCTCAAATGAGATAATTTGACAGGGATGACAAATATGAAAATGATATTATAATTCGGTGTTAAAATAAGAGATATTAAATGATATAGATAAATATACGTCGATAATAGTGACAAGGTGGAAACTCCGAACCTCAATGCGTAGCCTTGAACCAGCCCAGGGTATACAAAAGCGATTGAAAAGAAAGTAAAGTGGGACAGAGGTAAAAGACATAACAAAAAATAAATTAATATCACATATACCATCACTGAATAACAATAATGTTCTTGATGCTAAATATAGGATTTTCTTAAATGTGACAGTTGTTGAATATAATGCGATACGATTTTGTTCGTTAATTCTGACCAAATGGTAATTTTTCAATGGAAACTGATTAACCGTTGTTGCATGCACTTGGACTAAGACAGAATATGTTCTGTCTTCAGGACGGAAATGACATATTGTTCCAATGGTGGGTAAATTTGCTACATTTTTTTTTCAATTGGTCATTCAGAATATTGAAGATAATCCTATATTTACCTGTCAAGCATAAAACGATCTATTAATATAGACATTGTTTATTTTTAGCTTCGTAATAAAAGGAACTTTAAAAAGGCAGGAAAATGAGGACAATTGAAATAATGACATCATTTCGTTCAATTTAAGAAGTCAATCTAAATCTTAATACGAACACAATTAATTATACCGTAATTTTTAAAATATTTCTAAAATAACTATGTCATTTCAAAATCACATAAAATCTTTAAAGTAGTGTAAAGATTAAAATTGTAGGTACTTAAAGTAAAAAGGACCGAAGTAATTAAACAAACACCCCGAAGGCCTTCAATATGGTACAGTGTAAGAGATATATCTAAATAGGTACGCCACTGCGTATGTGTAGATGAATAAGTATAATATAAACATCGACTACTATTATATAATACGAGAGAAAAATAGTGGAAATATCCATCAAAGACTACATTGCATAAATATAACAATTAATGTATTACAAAGGAACGCATTAAATTATATCGACAAGTTATAGTACATTATAGTACAAGTGTGTAATGTTGGTGAATTGGTAATCATCCATACACACGTGTATCATACAACGTTTTTCAACACACTTCTGAATAAAATAATACTTAAATAAAAAACCATTTTCTTCATAAATTGTATTTGCAGACATCTTAATTAATAACTAACTAAATAACTTCAAAAGAGAAAACGAGACGAGTTGTGAAAAATGTTTCGTAATGGCGGGAAAAATTAATCAGTTTTCCTATGCGCGCGCATCGGCCATAGACTAAAAAATGAGGTCTTTTTTTTGGGCTTTTAGCGGATAGCTTTTTAGCGCAAATGTAAGCGTAAATCAACCAATAATATTAAAAAAATAACTATTACTCACTCGTGAATAATAGTAAAGAAAAAGTCACAGTTTGATTATAGGTGTCATTATGTGCCTAATTGCCATGGGATTAGAGCCACTTTATGAGGAAATGTGTTGAAAATAAAATTATAACTAAACTACCCAAGAATCTAAGCCAGGAACTATTTTAGAGTCGCATGTTATGACTAGCAAGCTTATGACAAAACAGTATCAAAGATTAAGCAAATTCAAATAATAAAGAATAACTTGCAAATTTTCCTTTTAATATAACTGAAGAGCGGGATAGGGAGAATCAGATTATACCAACCCACATTTAGATCGCCATCTTACTGAGAATATTATTTACCTAGAGATGGAACTTCAATAGCGAAAACGTGTTTTCAATTTTAACGAGTAAGTATTTTATTTATAAATAAGTAATTTCATTTAGTTGATCCACAGAATTATAAAAAAAATATTAACTGACGAATCCAATCATAAATTCTTACGTTTAATCAGCAACTGACTCTATACCTGTAAAAAGCGTTTGTGAAATAAACGTGTTTAAGACTAGAAATTACACGTAGATCCCTGTTGAAACATCTATAATATATCTTAGAAGGATCGGTTTCGATATAAACAACTCGAAAGCATTAGATAGTTTGAAAATCTACTGTATATTAATAAATGTCATATAGAAGAATAATTAAACCCGCGTATCTTTGGGATGTGTACGGATTAATATGTCTGAATGGGTTCGGTCAGGAGACGAATTTTTGAAACAACAGAAAACCAATTCGCATTCGAAATCGTGAGATTCGTCTACGAATTACCGAATTCACTAACCTACCGTGGGAGTGGGAGAGCCATGCTTCGGCACGAATTAGGCCGGCTCAACCGGAGTGATACCACGGCCTCACAGAAAACCGGCGTGAAATAGCGCTTGCGCTGTGTTTCGCCGACTGAGTGAGGGTACCGGAGGCCCAATTCCCCTTATTCTCTTTTAAAAGGCCGACGACGCATCTTGACTCCTCTGGTGTTGCGGGTGTCCATGGGCAACGGTTATCGCTTACCATCAGGTGATCCGTTTGCTCGTTTGCTGCCTTATCGTATAAAAAAAAAATAAAAAAAAACTATTTCTGAACTTTCATTTCGTGCGTTGTGCAACGAGTGGTTCAACCCACTCGTTTTTGATTTCTACTAGTAGAATATCCAACGCTGAAGTGACCTTGACAGCGATCCGTTTCACGTGTGGGTCATTGCCGGTTTTTTGTTTTTGTTGTTGTGATTTTGAATTTTTCTGCATGAAACGGAATTTAATTAAAAATTTGTTTTTAATGACAACACTGAATTCGAGTGATTCAAAAATCTATAAAATTGTAAGCAGTAGAAAATAATTTCGCGCATGATTTGTATTCGTTTTCGAATACCAAATTCACGTCTAATGATTCAAAAATAGGTCTCCTTGTCCGATGGGTGTTGATGGACGATTACATCTTAATATCTGTACATCGGAATTGAATTGAGACTGTGTCTCCATCATGAATGTTTACCATATCCTCGTATTTTATAAGAAACATAACATTTAATACATGGGCGCTTATAAGGGTTTTTACGGCCAAACGTCGCGCGGCAACAAACTGAAAACGCGATTTGAACCTAGCAATTATCATTACTGTTAGCGTTCTTAAGACAATTGTAATATCTGGTAGATATATCAATTGACTTTAGTTCTTACATTAAAATTACAGTCAATCTCCCTCCTAAAAATTCCGTATGTGATAACATTTCTCGAGGCACGAAAGTTCTTATTGTACCATTTTGTTAATGACGCCTAATGTTATTTCGCCATATCAAATCAGTTAGTTGCAATGGTTAAAAATTATATACACATTCGGTACCTTACAGAGATTTAGGTTCGAAGGCGAATATTTATATAGTTTAGTTGCAACCCTTATAACTAAAAACATAATCAAGTAACAGAGTAATTTCGCGATCTTCTAAAAGCAATTAACCAAAATCTTTCAATACCCAGAGTATTAAAAGACATTGCAACTATCATTTACATATTATTTTTTTCACTGCACTACCCCAAGTTTGACTGATAGAAATGCCTCAGGTATTAAGTCACCTTTGTATAACTAACATAAAGAATTAAATAAATAAATTTATTATTTATAACAATCAAATCATAATCCCTCTTCTGTCTGAGTCTGTCCTCAATCGACCGAATTAAGTGGTATCAGTTATGACTGATTTTGACCCATTGAAATCGAGCTGAGATGGCGTGTGTTAACTGAGATGAATAATAACCATAGATTTTAGCACATCCAGTGTCTCAGTGTCCTCGTTTTCAGGGTATAGAATTACTTATTATCAAACAAATGGACGTCGCGCATTAATTGTTTTATCTACTATCATGCTATTAATCCTCTATAAAAGAACCTATAACAGTTAGGTTATTGCCAATATTAAAACACTCAATAATATTATGATCATTATATCATCCAAACGCGTGATATTATGAATTTCAAAAAAAGAACATTCTTATGTTATGACATTTTCACCAACAGATCGCAAAAATTTTGAAAAAAGAACAATAAATTGTAAACTAATTCGTAATTTAATATTCCAAGTACATCAGGATCTGCCAATATTCAACAAGGTGCAAATGTTCAAGTGCATTTCAATAATTGTACGATCCAAAATGTTAATAATAGGGTACTTCCCTCTATATTAGAAAAGATCTAAAAGCATATAACTATGATAGCTTATGCATTAAATAGTCGGAACCATCATGTTTAAGTACATAAAATAACAAAAATAATATAAAAATTAGTTTCAAAGTATTCACTTTTTTAATCTATACGTAAAACAAGAGCGAAACATAGACCGCCATGTCGTGACGTCATAAGGTACTGTAAACTTATGCGTGTCAATGTCATTATGAATCATAGTACGTATAAAGCCGCAAAACAATAAAAAAAGGAGTTTGTAGGTTGCTTTTTTAATGTAAGAGAACGTTATAAAACATAAGTTAATTTGAAATCGCACGTGAATCACACTATGGAAAGCAGTTTTGTAAAAGGAGATAGTACGAATTTACCAAAAATAAATGCATTAATGGCCGGAAAATTCTTTGCTGCAAATCCCGACTTTTGTTCTGCCGAGTTACGGAGTATTAAAACATCGATGTCAGTATTACTCTTTTATTATTATTCCTTTATTAGTTGTTTATATATAAAAGATAATAACTCATTTTTTAATTATGAATATAATAAATACATGGCATCAAACAGAGCTTTGTTTATTATTTACATGCCGTATTGACGTCATCGCTACAGAGTAACAACTCGTGCGGCGCCTTCGTCTAATTACGCGCGAAATTTAAAAATATTAAATTTTAATGCAATTTTTATAGTACTTAACGAGTGTATAAAATTTTTATATTTTTAGTATGTGGTTTACTGACACGCAAGGATCAAATTAAGATTCTTTTCAAAAAAGAGATTAATTCCCTATTATAACAATAAATAATTATTTTACTTATTAAGGTTTGTTTATGTTACATGCTTCGCAATTAGACTTTCCTTGAATTTACATAGTTCTTACAACACTGTACAACACCCTATGGTATGAGAATCTTTTATAGAGGATTCACATCATGATTGTAGATAAAGTCTTGTATGCAACTATTATAATTAGGCATTAAAACACTCATGTAATACTATTATCACACATAAACTTACATTCGTGTTTTGATACCCCTGATTATACAACAGTTGCATAAATAACTATTAATTCATTCAAATTATTAATCAAATATTTTGTGTTAATTAATAGAGTACAATTTTTTCTTAATTGTTATATCAGATCCGTCGTCCATTTGTTACTATAAATAGGTGAATTTTTAAAATCCTTGGGAGTGTCGGCAAATGCCGCATCCGAGAGCAAACTCTTCTCCGGTGGGCGGGTGCTGAACGTGAAGGGGGCACTCGTCTGCCGTCCCCTGTAATTGTACGCCTTTGGGACCTACGAACGGATTATGAAAGCCATTGATATACAAGTTTTTGTTCATCAAATAATAAAAACAAACTGTCACCAATTAAAATTGTAAATAAATTAAAATAAATGAAATTACCGGCAGGGCACTGAGGTAATTGACTCCTAGGTATATTGGTGACACGCTGGAAGTCGTCATGGCAGGAGTTGCAGAAGTGTGATGTTCCGAAACAGAAAAACACCGCCACCTGTCGAACGAATTATAGATAAATAAATTGTTCGATCATAAAGTAGCGAACTACAGATTACGTTTTGCACAGCGAGTTACAATTTCTCTGATATCAATAGAAACCTATTTCTAGCTGGCACTTGGACAGGCGTGGCAATTGTAATAACCTAGCTTCAGTGACTTGGTACTGCTCGAACATCAGTGTCACTGGGTCAGACCTACAAAGTTCATAATTCCATAAACCATTAATCGTTACTTAAATTTGAACAATTTCACCAACAAATTTACTTTTGAAATAACATTAAAAATGTTAACAGGCTAATTAATGATATTCCCTCAAGTTCTTTAATTCAACTAGCTACGTGACTATCTAAATGATCACACTATTTGGGAATAGGGACACTATTCATAGAGCCATGTTTGGTAACTATGTATTGTATTATTTTTATATGTGTATGTAAACATACATACGACTGTAATCGTATTAGGTTTGATTGTATCTTATATTAATTGTATTTATATATATTATATTATATTATTATAATTATTAACATTGAAAAGAGGAGATAAAAAATAGACCTTCAGAGTTTCTTGCCTGTTCTTCTCGAGAAGGCTCTCCCAATTTCCGAACAGGTGTCGAGTCAATATTTTTTTTCCTTATTCGTACGTACGGACAAGGTTTTTGTTTTTTTTTAAGCTTTTTTTTTTGTTTTGTTTGTTGACGTCAATAAGTGCCTGTAAAAGTCTATGTTGAATAAAGATTATTTAAAAAAAAATACATTACCGTTAAGATGTAATGACGGCAAGCAATACTCGGCGCAGTAAATACATTCTGACACGTGCGTTCGAGCCGATGTAAAATTAAACGCTCGCATTGCGAACGCGAACTACAAACTAAATATCTTTTTCGGTTCCTATCAGAATAAACAGATTTTTTATTGGTAGTTATCACCATAATGGAGCTTCGAGAAGCACTTCGTGCGGTTGGTCCCCCGGGCCAAAAGGGTGGCGGGCGCGTTGCATCGCCTGATGCCCAATCTCAGGGGACCGAGGGATGGAGTACGCTGCCTGTAAGAGGGCGTCGTGCGGTCCGTAGCCATGTATGGGGCCCCCGTGTGGTCGCGAGACTGCGTGAGGTCCCCCCGCTCCAGAGCTCTCCTACGGAGCCTGCAGCGGATAATGGCCATACAATATAATGGATCGTGCGAGGCTACCGCACCATCTCGTACCAGATGGCGACGGTTCTGTGACGCTCCCCCCCCATTCGACATCCTGGCCGACATGTACGCGGCGACGTATGCGTCGCGGCGTGTCGACCGGGGGAGCGATGGGGAAAACGCCCCGGAACCCGTGCACGAAGTGCCTAGGCGGGAGTGGCACCGACGGATTGTGGCGGCCTGGCGTGCGCAGCTCGAATTACGGATCTGCGCGCGCCAGCGGCGTCGGTGCCGTACTCCCGCACCTCGAAGCTTGGCTCCACGAGAAGGAGGAGGTCACCTACCGATTGACTCAGATACTCACCGGGCACGGCTGTTTCGGTATGTATCTGTGTCGAATAGGACGGGAGGGATCGACACATTGCCACCACTGTGCATCCGACCTCGACTCGGCCCAGCACACGCTGGCGGAGTGCCCCGCGTGGGCTTCCGAGCGCCGAGTCTTGGTCGCAGAGATCGGGCGAGATCTGTGTCCGCCGGCATTGATTACGGCAATGCTGGAGGGCGGTTGGAGGGCTGCAGCCTCCTTCTGTGAAGCAGTGATGCTCTAGAAGGAGGCCGCCGAGAAGGGTCGAGAGATGGCCGATCCCGCTCGAAGGAAACTGTGCCGGGCTCGGTAGCACAGCTGCGGCGCTGCCACGGGTCGCCGGCGGGCGCAATAAACTTGCGCCCGCGGATACGGCGACCCGGTAGGGACCACGCCCTTTCCGTGGCCGGGGGGCGTCGTCGGTGGCGGAGATCGGGGGAGGTATTGTAGCCTCCCCCGAGAAGGGCTCTCCTGTACCGGCGGGGGAGCGGAGACTGGGGGTACCCGGATGTCGCTTGACGTTCCCGGGGGCTCCCTACATGCCTAAGGAAGGCCATCCCTGAGGTTTTTAGTGGGTAGGCCTCCTCCTTCTGGGGAGGAGAGCCACACATAACCGCCGGCTCGCCACAGCCAGGGCATGCAATTTAATGCATTTTCCTCAGGGGAATAAAAAAAAATAAAAAGTTCAGTTGCAGAGGTTGATGGCCTACTAGAGCGAGGCAAATCTTTCATCACATCTCGATCGCTTTTGAATGCTTTGTACCACTCATGAGCACGTGTTTATGACTCGATTCGCCGTAAGCCTTCTGTAACATTTTCAGTGACTCCCGAACACGAAATTCCATTGGCGTTGCAAAATTTAAGACAAACGTTTTGTTCGTTTTTTTTGTCTATTATGAAATGCGCAAATTACACTAGATATGATGTAACTATAAACAGCACTGTATTTAATATAAATAACAGATGCAACTCAAACTCCGCACCAAAATGGAAAACAGTTGTGCCAATCTAACAACAAAAAAAAAACAAAAATTTGAGTTTGGAACCATGAACAAATCATCCATTCCCGATACTTTTTTGACAGAATGTATAACCTAAAATTGTCGGGAAACATCTTTTTTTTACTGGTAACTGCAATATCTCGTGTTTAGGTCTTTGGATTAGTCCCTTTAACCGCCCAGGCTACAAGGCAAGCTACAGTGAGTCTGGTACTGACGGAGCAGCAGTAGCGGCACTTGTACTCGAGGAAGTCGGCGCCGTGCTTGGGGCAGGTGCGGGCGCCCGCCACGTCGCTGCACGCGCCACACACCAACTCCGTCGGCTCCCAGGCGCCGCTGCTCTCCGCCTCGCAGCGCGCCAGCCCGCCAAAGTATGCCTGCGCCGACCAACAACACACACTCAATACCTATTAAAGAGAATGAAAGAGAAGTCCGTTCTGACACGTGTCATCACCACACGGGCTTTTTTGAAATTGCCAAGTCTTTATCAATCTATTTTACTTAAATGTATGTTGTATGTAAATGTGTACTAGGTGGTTGCAAAAATGCGATCTAAATTCGAATCGATCTAAAGTCGTCGGTGGTGGAGATCGGGGGAGGTATTGTAGCCTCCCCCGAGGAGGGCTCCCCTGTGGCTGCGGGTTCCCGGATGTCGTTTGGCGTTATATGCCTGAGGAAGCCCATCCCTGAGGTTTTTAGTGGGTAGGCCTCCCCCTTCTGGGAAAGAGAGCCCCACATAACCGCCGGCTCGCCACAGCCGAGGTATGCATGTTAATGCATTTTCCTCAGGGGAACAAAAAAAAGGACGTGGTATAGTCTGGAGTATATAAGAACCAAGACCGAGTACTAAATTTTCATTCAGGGCGAACATACTTCTTTTACCACAGCCGCAAACCGTGTATTGTTGGTCAAGACTGTACCTTGGGCAACGAATATCCACAAAGCTATATATTGAATTTAATATAGAAGAAGTTGAAGTTAAAAGATCGGCAAAGAATATCGGTGAAAATCGGTGAGGTGACAGCGAAACTCGATGCATCCTTTAGACCTATATTGTTCCAAAATATTGTTGCAAAATTGCGATACTTGTTCATGATATTAATTTAAGTTTTAGATGTTGATATGTAATGAGAACCAGGAACTAGTATCAGTTATGACGTCCGTCACCCACATCGACTTGTACTCCATTTGATTGTCCTCATTTAGATCTTAGTTGTGTTCTAGTATGTACGTAATAAGTTTTTTCACTACTCAGTTACGCTGCACGTTAATTACGTAGATAAATTGCGGGTATCTGGCTATGACACCAACGTTCTGTACGGATGTTTTAAAAATGTCTTTATAAAACATCGATGTTACAGGAAGCTTTGCGACATTTCTGATCTTTCATATACGTACATAATACCTACAATATTAATACAATGATAGTGAATTTTTCAATTTTAAAGCAGTAAACATACCCGTTCGCATTTATGGCAGACATAGTAAGCGTAGCGGTCCATCGCGTACGTAGCGGGGTCGAGCGCCGCGCGGCTTTTGCCCGCAGGCGGAAGATTCACCCCTTCGTACTCTAAGCGCATCAACGCTTTCTTCTTAACCTCCTCGAACAAACGTTGGATGGGATCCAGTAAATCTTCCAGGGTCCAGTGGTTCATGTCCTCCTAATAACCACAAAATGTGAAATAAATATTTTGCAAAGACCCAATTAATTCATTAAATGAAAGATAAAAGTTCTTCGTACCTTGCAAATAGGGCATTGCGAGAACGAGAAAGTGATTCTCGGCCCATTCCACTTATTAGCAAGCACCTTCTTACAGCAATGGAGATGGAATACGTGCCCGCATGTAAGCTATAACATATAACGATTTATAATTTTTATCATTTTAAAGGCCGAAATAGAATTAGGATAGAATTTTACCACAACACAGTAAATTTTGAGTGAAGTAATGTTTCCAATTACGGTGTATCATTGAGTGTTGCCCGATGACAGCAATTGTCATCAGACAAGTTACACAATTCAAAATTATCAACCACTACTATCGATCGACAGTCGACTAATTATAAATTAATCTATCTAAATAGTATTCGACATTTGAGTTATGGAGACACACAGATATTTGAGTCATTTGAATAGTGTACGTACATGTCTAAGCAACAATTTGACAAATCGTAGACAATAGAAATGACGAGAAACGAATCACATCGTTCGAGAGTAAAAGTGAATTAATAATGAATAAATAAGTAAATAGCACCGTCGGTGGCGCCGCGGTCTCGGGCTGGACCGGGGTCGAATGAGTCGGGGAGCGTGAGGTCGATCCTCTCATATACCAAAGTGTTTTTTCGTTTTACGAATATCATATTTACATTTATCTGACGTTCCTATAGTGAAGAAAAACATCGCAAGGCAGCCTACATACGAGGGCGAGTCAAAAAGTTCGCGGCATGAGGAATATGGAGGGAAAAGGTGACTTTTTACTACCTACACTAGTTGTGACACTCATTAAGAGTATAAATACTAAGTTTAAAAAAAATTGATACTAATTACCTGAGCTACACATCAACCAACAAGTCATCAAGTTCCTTACCAAACAAGGAAAACCTGACTTTTGCCCTGGTAAAACCATGGTTTACCAGTGGCACAACCTGTTTAAGCAAGGCAGGGATTCGATTGAAGAGCGGCCTGTCGAGGCCACCACGGCAGAAAACGTGAAAAAACTTAAAAAAATCATATTGAAAGATGCCCGTTTAAAGAAGAAACAGCTTGCAGAAATGATTGGAGTATCAGCTAAAACCATTTTGAACATCCTACACGACCATCTTGGTATGTCAAAGGTGGAGGTGGTAAATTATTTTATTAAGAGGCCTATTACAATTCTTCACTCTGCAAGATTAGGTATTTCGAAGCATCCCGACAACTCATTGAAGGTCACACGTCCAAAATACTGTGTTGACGCTACGACTAAGCGATTTTATACTTTTCCCAAAATTTTTATATTTATATTTTTATGGAATAATTTGTTTTTGCTATATATATCGTATATGAAGAAACACATTATATGACGATGCTATTATAAATAGGACAGATGATATTGTTAAAAATAATGTTTATTAAATATTACTTAGTATGTAATTTACCAAAAGACGGTTTTAGTTTTAAATTAAAAATAGCTCAGATTAAAAAATCTAGTTACCAATTATAGAGTGTAAATCATCATAAAACAGAATAACTTATTTGCCGAATTTCCATCAAATCGATCCAATGGTTTTGGTGTGAAAAAGCTTTAGAAATAATAGATAAAAATAATATATAGAATATCTATATATTATTTTTAATAACTATAATATAATAACTTTAGAATAAATATGAAAATCAAAATCAATAATAGTTTTAAAGGTCGCAAAATAAATTAGTTTAGTTACGTGATCAAAATTGATGATCGCGCTTATACACTGACGCTCAACGGCACGATCACTGGATTTGATCGATGTTGGCGCGAAGAAATTCGACATAGGTCCGACTCTGAGGAGCGCTCAAGCTGTAATGAATTCGGGCGGCCTGTGCATCGCATTTTGTAGTAATTTTGCAGTATGATTTATCGTTTTATTAAAATAAGATAATAAATTCATGGCTAAAATATATAACATATTTATACCTCATAAAGTGACATTTATTCTGGTATAAATTTTATTAAGAAATACTGTCGTATATAGAAGAGATTCACAGTCAACTTAAAGCGATTTTCGTAGTATTTTCGTTTAGTGTAAGATTTTTTTTCTATATTAAATCAATAATATATCAAAATTCCGAGGCAGCTACGAGCTATATGACTATACAAGAGATAAAATTATCATTTTTTAATTGCATTTATGTACAACAGTAGTTTAATCCAGCTGCTCAAAAAAGTGCCCTCGCGCATTTTATGAAAATCTTTCTCTACAATTTTGGGTTTTATTAAAAAGTTAAGCAAAATTTACAAAAAGCGAGGCCGCTACGAACTATGTCAATAGCTGTTCTGCATTATTCATTGTCAAAATTGTTAATGTATCTTTGTTTCTGAGATCGAGAACGCCAAAATTGACCATTAAATCGCGTTCGAGATGTAATATGCCTCTTAATATTAAAAATTTTAAATTAATTTATCTATGCTAATATTAAAATAACTAGTTTTTGGGACTTAAATATAAAAGTTAGACATATGCTGTCGTTGACTTTTTTGTAGGCATTTTCAAGCTCTTCCACATCTTTTCTCTAGAACTCAAAAATATATCTTTCAGTAGTCAAAACAGAGCCAATTACCACCCTAAATTAATAGCACACGGTCATGATTGTCTCCATCGGAATGTAAACAACGTAAGTCCATGTGATTGTGATTGTGAAGCTGTAGAAACAGTAGACAAACAAACATATTTGGGACTAGTAACTGACAGCCGCATGAATTGGAAAGACCACATAAATCACGTATGTAATAAACTAAGGGCTTTACTTGCAAAGTTCTCTGTTATTAGATGGAAAGTGCCATTCAAAACCCTATTACTTTTATATAATTCTTTGGTTGAGTCTATAATAGGCTACGGCTTATCAAGTTACGGGAGGACTTTCAGAACACACCTTGACAAAATATACATGTTGCAATTGCGACTCCTGAAAACAGTAGTTCCATATAACATAAAAAGAACATATGAAAACAATTATGAAATGTTATTCGACTATTGTAAAATCTTACCTATACATAGTAAAGTAAAATATTGCATTTTAAAAGAAGAGTTCTTTAACGAAAGCCGGAAAAAAATTAACGCCACCAAAAAGATACAAACTCGTAGCTTTAGTAATCCTAAGTTAACCTTACCGAAATACATCAACCTGTATGGTAAACGAAAGATAAACTATCTTGTTCCTTGCTTTATTAACGAATTGCCGGTATCTCTGAAAAATGCCCTCACAACTGAGAACATCAAGACCAAGTTAAAACATTATTTTTTAAATATTACACCCACTCAACTAATATAAATGTATATTCGTATTAAAAATAATTGATTTACTTACAATAACCATCGCAATAGATGTATACCATAGAATCTATTGTAATTTGTTAGTAAATTATAAATATAAATTGTAAATATGTTAGTAATATATATCTACCCACGTATTCGTCAACCTGTGCCAATAACGACGCTTTTGTAAATTATGTAAGTGACTGATGTGATGAATCTTTAGTGTACAGAAAAACTTATGTAAGTTTTTGTTTGCACTAAATTGTATGATTTTCTGGTGTAACTTTGTAAAATAATAAATAAATAAATATGAGCTGTGATGCTGATGATGGTGATGAACAGTGCGACGAGCGGTGCGGTGCGGTGCGGCGTACCTGTATAGCGGGCGCGGCTTGCAGCGGGTCGGTGAAGCAGATCATGCACATGTCGTCGGCGTCCTGACGCAGCGGCGCCGCGCACGCCTCGTCCGAGCCGCCGCCCGCGGCCGCGCAGCCGAACAGGCACGGCAGGCACTGCGGCTCGCAGCGCACGCCGCCGCACATGTGCCCGCACGGCTGCATGCGGTTGCACGCCTCGCGGCCGTGCTCCTGCAACCCGATCACTCAATCGCAATCTCCTCCTTCGCCAACGAGACTTTTTTTTTATATCTTAATTTTTAACGAGGCTTTGAACACTGGGTGAACACGTCAGCCTCATAGGAATAATCACATATTTACATAACATACACAGTTTACACATACACAATTGTAGTATACACAAATATTAGTTTGCCTCCTCAAAGGACAAGCAAACAAACATGTATAACTTTTTGGCTAAGCTGGACAATGGTTCCGTCAGCGAACAATTTATATTGCCATTAGCCAAATCCATTCCCACGAGGAGTCTTTCTCTTAGCTCAGAGTTTCAGGTACATTCAAACAACATGTGATAAACATCATCGACCCTGGAACACAGCTGGTTATCGTACAAAGGTGAGGATTTCACACCAACAAGATGATAAAACTTGTTTGTTGGAACATGCCCAGACCGTAATCGGAAAGCAGAAACTAAAAGCTTTCAGTAAGGTTGGATGAGTCACTGTCAAACCAAGGATTCCATGTAGGTTTATCCTGGATTGTACCATACCAAACTCCAACGTCTCTGACCAGGGTCTTCCCAAAATGATATTCCCATTTTTCCAAACATCTTTTCTTTATTATTAGAATAAATTCACTAGCCAAGGGTCCATAATCCAGCACGATACCATCCAAGACAGCTTCCTTTGCAAGACCATCTGCAGCCTCATTACCAAGTAACCCGACGTGGGAAGGGATCCATTGGATCTTAATACACTTATTGCTACAATTCATTCTATGTATTAAGTCTAAGGCTTCAAAAGCGACGGGCATACCGCCCCGTCCCGACACACAACGAGAGAGATGCTGAAGGAGACTTTATTAATACAAATAATAAATCAAAACTTTTATTTCAACAAAATATTATAAGATATCTACAGCACCGACACTAGAACAAAACTATTATATATTGCAGGCAAAGGCTTTATGTAAAAGTAATGGAATTATAGCTGATTTAATTCAAGGTAAGATTATAATAGGTAGATAATAGGTAGGTAAATGATTTACGAAAATAATTAAAAATAAATTTATAATAATTATTATAATTTGTGAATATATGTAAGTATAAGTATTGATTTATGCGTGTTATTGTATTTTATGTTATTTTGCTTACCAAATAAACGTTTTTCTTTCTTTCTTTCAAGAATACATATAGTATGTAAGATTTATATATATATTGATTAAAAACCCTTAGACAGAGATAGTAGCGTAAGTAATAAAGACTATATGTGTTTATTAGGGAAAATAATTAGATATATAAAACTATTGTTAAATTAATATGTTAATGTATTATATGTTAATGTATTAAATGAACAATATAATGGATAACTAGGGCGTAATAAATTATAAAATTGTAAAAAAAATCGCAAATTGTATGAAAATGTCGGATAAATGTCCTATCGCACACATTTAAAAGTGCCTGTATATGTATGTTACCGAGCATTCTCAGTGGCCACCGGTTAAGACTTGATATACTCTCCGAACATATGCCCTAGAGAGTGAGGACTTAAGTCCTGTAGGTAATTTGTGGAGGGTAAATTAAGCCGAAAACAGGGATGAAAATTCACCCTGGAAGACGTATTATCGAGCATATCTCGAGCTATATAAAATATAGCAACATAGTAAACGGCAAAATAGAGGGAAAAATGAGCTGCTACGGATTACCTATATATGAAAGGGATAGAAATAAGAGAACATATAGCAAATAAGCATTTATTGTATAAACGAAGGGATAAATAAGGGCAAAAAGGGTTCGACGGGTGCATTCTGTACGGTATAGCCTCGCTAGGGGGGTCTCAAAAATAGCATTTTTTTGGAGGGATGATCTTGGGAATAAATTGAGAGACTCCCCCTTCTCGGTACGGATTACGACGGGGACCACATACTGAAGCGGACGACTGCCCGACCACAACCACAGAAAGCTCCTGAAGACCCTGCTGGCCGACTGAACACAAGAAAACTGGCGTTTTGATTTCTTCTTGGAACAACCCCCGGGCCGCACCGTTCGGAATCCTTCATTAATCCCAGCAAGCGAAGTGTGCCGTCGTGCACAATATTTGCTTTATGGAAAATAGCAAGAATAGCTAACTATGAAACTGCAATCATGGCCTACCACGGGTATATTATGTCTCTTCTAAGGTATGGGGTTATTTTGTGGGGGAATTCTGTGCAGGTTAATAGAATATTTATAGGACAAAAAAAAATGTCTCCGTGCAATATTTAATGTACCTCCTTGGACGTCATGTGCTCCGATATTTAAGAAAAACAATTTACTCACGTTACCTAGCTTGTACATTTTTGAATCGTGCAAATTCGTTAAAAACAATATTGACCTATTTGAAAAGTTCGAAGACAATTATAAATATGGTGGTAGACATGTGGGACAGTTAGTGGCACCACGAATGAAAACAGATTTGTACAGCCGAAATAGCCATGCAATGATGGTGCGAATATATAATAAACTACCCAAAACCATTAAGGAACACAAAGGTAAACTTTTTAATAAAATTTTATTTAATTGGCTAGTAAACAAATGTTTTTACTGTGTAAAAGATTATCTGACCTACGAGAATAAATAGGTAATATTATTTAAGACTGACATTCTGTAATCATATTAAATAAAATTGACATTGTAACATCGTAGTTTAGGTACTTATAGTAAGATGACATATGAAAATTAAATTGATAACAAAAAATATTGTAATTTTAGGTATAGTAGATAACATTGGAAAATTAAATTGATAGGTAAAATATAACATTGTTAGGTACTTATAGTAAGATGACATAGAACATTAGATTGATATTATATAGCTGACATTCACATACCACAAGTTGGTAAGACGTGCTGTATATTACTCATATTTATTTAATATCTATTTTTTTACCATGTCTTGAGTGAATAAATACTTTTGACTTTGACTTTAGTTATTGGATAATTTACTGAAAGGGAGAGAGGGGCGCGGTATCGCGCGAGTGACGTATGGCGGCTTTTTGTATGGGCGTTTAGTGGCCACAAGAAGCAAGCTGCGGCGATTTGTGGCGTGTGGCCGCCACCGGCGTCAACCGTGTGCGGCGAGTCCATATAAAATGTATTAAAATTACAGGAAACATGCCAGTGGCGGCGTTTTGTGGTTGTAGCCGGTGGCCCGTGTGCGGGAGCCGAAATAGAATCAATTTTTTAAAAAGCACAAAGAACCTCAAAGTCGTAAAATTTAGTAAGATTGACTAACCTGGCACTGCTGGTCAGCACATACGTTCCCGATGGCAAGCAAGCCAGTGGAACCACGAGCACCACAGAAGCGACAAGTGCCTGCGAAGCCCATCTGAAGTAGGAAACCACCAGTAGTAATGGATTTGAAGCGAAAAATAACAACTACTTTAATAATAGCAAAAGTCGAGTTTAGTCTTTTGTGCAGAAGATATTTATTTCATTACAGATGAAACATTTCTTCTACCAGTGTTGACATTGTTGGCTTCCACCGAACCATTATAAGTTCTGTAGAGTGTAAAAAAAATTAATATTATTACAATTGTGACAATGTACCAGCAAAAATATACAGATTACTGATTCAATAAAAACCTCACTCCATAAAATTAGCAATGATAAAAATAATTACATTATTAACCAAAATCTACAATCTACAGATTGCAGTGTACAAATTTTCATGGTGTCACATAGACGTCAAAATAATTTATCATTAGTCTATGAGATGACAAGTTTATCAGTAATAGTCCGGGAGGTAGCGTTATTTTGAGCTAGTCATTTTATACCGGCTGAAAATCATAACAATAACAGTTTACCCCTAACACATAATAGCTCCGAACGTCAACAGCGTCGATAGCGGTGGAGCTAAAGGAGACATAAAATATGGTGTTTTTTTTATATTAAATTAATATTATACTTATTGAATTCGAAGTATAAGATAATTTAAATATTAAAAAAATTAAAAATCATCGTCAGCTAATTTTTATGGGTGTAAAGATTGTCAGTTTATTTTCTAAAAAGCCTATGCAACGCTCAAATGCATCGAGCACGCAAAATGTTTATCAGGCTGACTGACGGTATTATTCCTGTTACAATAATAATATAATATTTATTTAATAAACACTCTTATAGTCAATGTTACATTTTTTTTTTAGCTTAAATTATATGTATACACGTATTATAATAACTGTGAACATACCTGAACTAGGATTAACCTGTATCTCAGGCTTGTAATTACAAAATAAAAATATGGACACATAAATCAAATGCAAAATGTATATAAATTTAAACAAAGTAAGAAAGATAAAAATATAAATAAAAATACAAATTATTTGGTAACTAGTAATAGTTTCTCTGTATCGTCATACGACATAACTTGAAGTGCTTCTTGAAGAAGTATTTTAGTTTTATGATAGGTACAATTAAACATACATAGCTTGGCGTTTAATCTATTATATAGAAATGGTCCCAGGAATACATAAAATCTGGCCAAGAAAGTATGCTTAATTCCCATACTTTGAGCGCAAACAATATCCCTTCGTCTTTTGTTAGTATATTCGGTGCTAAAGGGAAGTGTTGAGTGCTGTTTAAGGACTGTATTCATTATAAATAGTTGTCTCACAGTTAAGACTTTACAATCCTTATATAGGAGGTGCGTGGGAAAAAGAAATGAACGAGACGTGGATACTTTTAACACGGCCCTTTGTGCTCTCTCAACCAATAGAATATATGTTTTTGCGGTCCCACCCCATGAGGTTATGCAGTAGGTAATTATTGATTGACACAGTGAAAGGTAAATCTGTCTAACTAGTTTAAAATTTGCTATACACCGAAGTTTCTTAAAAACAAATATTAATTTGCGAATTCGACTACATAAAGCATCAATATGGTACTTAAATGAAAGGCGGTCGTCAATGATAATGCCCAAGTATTTTTGTTTATCAGTGTTATTAATTAATGGACACTTACACTTGTCGCTTTCTTTCTTGCAGTAGTGAGCATAAAGAGCCGGAGTAATTGACAAGGTCTTAGGTTTGCGGAAACAAAAATTTATGTATTTAGTTTTATCAACATTCAACGTTAGTAAATGTTGATGAAGCCAATTATTAACAATATTGAAACCTTGCTGCGCATGCTTAAATACATTCTCCTCTGAGTTTGCAGAGAAAAGTAAAACAGTGTCATCAGCGTACGATATGATTTTTCCAGAACATATACTTAAAGAACAGAGGTCATTCACATAAATTAAAAATAACGTCGGGCCTAAAATACTTCCTTGAGGAATACCAAAGGGAGTATTATTAATATCAGTACTGATAGCATTATTAATTTTCACACATTGAGTACGACCGTTTAAGTAACTTTTAAACAATTTCAGTTGAGTGCCTCTAATACCTAATGATTCTATTTTTTGTAACAGGATAGGTACAGAAATCGTATCAAAAGCCTTTGCAAGGTCAAGGAATATTCCTAACGTCCGGTTGCCCTTATCCAATTCCTGGACTAAATAATTAGTGAGGTGATGCACTGCATCTGAAGTTGATAGTTTTGATCTAAATCCAAACTGATTTTTCGATATCATTGAGTTTTTATCTAAGTAATCTACGAGCCTTTTATTAATAATTCTTTCTAATATCTTAGAAATAGCTGGCAGAATAGAAA
The DNA here is from genome assembly GCA_036419045.1 of Scirpophaga incertulas. Taxonomy (NCBI): domain Eukaryota; kingdom Metazoa; phylum Arthropoda; class Insecta; order Lepidoptera; family Crambidae; genus Scirpophaga; species Scirpophaga incertulas. Next base: position 9,062,278 of record CM071626.1, on the reverse strand, counting down.
TAGGCCTGTAGTTTGAGATTTGATCTTTGCTACCTGATTTGTACACTGGGACAACAATAGCCTTTTTCAGACACTTAGGGAATACTCCGTCCGCCAAGCACTTTTGTAAAATGAATGTGAGTGGGGCTAACAAGATGTGTTTAAACTGTTTTAGAATCTTATTAGATATGTTATCCCAACCTACCGCAGAATTGTCCTTCAAACCAATGATTATATGTTCAACCTCAGCCTCGTCGGTATTCAATAGCACAAAAGACTCCAACGTATTAAATGAAGAGATCTGGTTATTCCGCGGCGTAGGGAGAGAACGATTTTGAATACTTTCTGCTAGAGATTTTCCTATATTAACGAAAAAGTCGTTAGCACTATCGACCGAAGATTGCTGAGACGTAAGTTTTAATAGTAAATTAGACGATGACTCACGCTGCTGCGATAAACACGTAATGTCCTTAATGTATTTCCATATCCTTTTACTGTTCGTACCTGCGTTTTCTAATTCACATTTGTCGTAATTAGATTTAACTTTTTTCAAAAGATCATTACAGAAATTTCGGTACCTTTTGTATGACCTTTGCAGTACAGAGTTGAGTGGATCCAATTTAGCTTTCATATGAAGCTTGTCTCGGTTTTTCATACAACGTATGAGTCCCGGCGTGATCCAAAGCTTGATGTTATAGTTCCTATTACTTATTCGAAACTGCATCGTATTCTTTATTACAGCTTGTTGTACGTTGTTTATCAAGTACGACATACAAACATCCGCGTCATCACAATTGGTACACTAGGTCAAGATTAATGCTGCGTAAGTCATGCTCTAGTTTTTTATAATTAATTTTAGTTTTGTATAAATGCTTGCGAGTCTTATCAAATAGTTTACATTTTAAGGTTAGTAGTACACTTTTATGTTAAAAATACAGCTGACGATTTTCTTTATTATTTTAAAAGTATATAAATTGAGATGTATGAATTTCATAAGGTATAAAAACGTTGCGTTCAAAGCCTCGTTAAAAATTAAGAATTAAAAAAAAAAGGTATAAAATTAATTTGTATCCCAAATCAATACAGTTGACAACTATTTTTAGAATAAAAATTATCGGAGCAGATTTTTTTCTACGACTTTCGCATGCTGTCTCCTTTAGCTCCACCGTTAGTGCGACAACTAAATCTCGCTTTACCGATTTCTGATCATTGAATAACTGTTTGAAATAAAATTTATTCGGTATAAAATTCCTAGATAAACTGCAACACTACCTTCCGGACCATAAGTATTACAGTTATTTTAATGTATACTCTGTGATGTAATAAAAAGATAACCTCGCTGGGTTGAGGTTCGTTAGCATCCATGGCGCGGAACTCGGCCAGCGCCTTCATGGTGCGCCGGTCCACCAGTAGCAGCAGCCAGAACAGCTTCGCGCGCCCGCAGCCCTCGTGAATATCCACGCGGATCACGCCCTCCTCCTCCTTGCACACCTAACGAACAACATCCAAATATAATTGGGTAGAGGACAATTTTACAAATTCAATATATAATAAGAGTACTCTTTTAAGTGAGAAATATTGTAGAACCAACAGTACACCTGCACCTATTACTTTTGAAGATACATCGACATGTTTGCGGCGCTGTCGCGGGTCGCTCAAAAACGCTCAAATAGTGCAATTCAGTCAGGCCAGCGGCAGGAGCGTGCGAGCAGCACGGTTGAGGTGCAGGAAGCGGTGGCAGTCGGCGCACAGCGGACCGCTTGTATCACTGACCTGCCGCTGGAGCGTGCGAGCGGCACGGTTGAGGTGCAGGAAGCGGTGGCAGTCGGCGCACAGCGGACCGCTTGTATCACTAACCTGCCGCTGGTGCGTGCGAGCGGCACGATTGAGGTGCAGGAAGCGATCGCACTCGGCGCAGAGCGGGCCGCAGGTGCGGCACTCGATCACCGCGGCCGTGGCGCCATCGTCGTGGTTGGCGCAGAATGGCCGCGGCTCCTCGTGCCGTGGCTCACGACTGTTGCCCTCAGAAACGTTGATGCTGCGGAGTCAATATATCCACATATTAATAATAATGGCTGTATTCATTTATTGCAAATTATATTTTTTTTTAACATCATTACTCGTAAAGCTGATGTAATTCCACCGGTTTTAAATATGTTAGGCTGGTATTAAGTTATAGTCCATACAAATTCCATAACAGTATTATTTGCCATTTCGTGCGCTGTTGCTATTCAAATCGCCAATCGAACTAATCGCGGCGCCAGTCAGTAGTAAAATGATGGGAAAGCAACAGTGTGCATTCACAGATTAAGTTTATTTAAATGTTTTTTTTTTCTGTTCCTCGCAAATGTGTTAAAAAATGTCGTACGATATACGTGTGTATTGGTTATAACGCACTAATATCGTAATGTACTATTGTTTGTACGTGTTGTTAATAGCTTAATATCCAAATTGCTTACAATAAGTTGTTTTTTTAAGAAAGCTAAAATAACTATATTAAAACAAACGCACAATATTAAACAAGTAGCAACAAAATATACAAATTACTGAAATTTCGTAACAATAAACTAAAGACGAAGCAAAAGATTGCAACAAAATGTTTTCTGATTTTGTTATACTGTAAATGTAATCTTTACTAAACTATAAATAATACAATTAAAAACACAATAGTAAATTATGATACTAGTGTGCAAAGTTGTTCATTGCATACTTATTTATTGGTTACAACAACTTACAATATTGGTCGCGCGAGCCGTAAGGTGAGCGCGACAATTTAGCCGAGGATGCAATTAACAATGCTCACGAGTTTCATACGACGTTTTTCAACACAAGTTGAGGAAAAAAGCTAATAAAATGCAAATTTTTATTTATTAAAACAATTAGTAAATGTACAATTTGCGAAGTGATACTGTACAGATTTTGCGGGCATTTTTTCGGTTTGAGATATAAATTTACATTCAACAAACTTGCATTGAGGTGCAATAGTAATCAAAGATTCACTATAATTTCATTTAAATACATTATATTATCATATGCTGTTTTCTTGAATTTATAAAATTTTGGCTGAATGATAATTTGACTCGTGCCTGTATGCCGATGCCGCCATTACGCTGAGCGGCGCGCGCATGCGCGATTGCGCGGAAAAAATTAAAGTTAGTTGTTGCCGTTCAAGAACATTATTGCGCTTTTATAACTTTTCTTCATTGATAAATACATGTTAAATATTAGAATACATTTGTTAGAGAAAAAGAAAGTGCTACCAGACTAAATTAAGAATGCATTGTACGTATATAAAAACGTCTTGTAACAGGGAACAACCGAATTTTATCGGGTTATAAATATTGCACACTAGTGCGTAATGAAATTGCGCACTAGTGTGCAATATCCTAGTTTTTGAGATTAAAAACACGCATGAAACAGCCCCATTATGAGAACGTGTGTTGAAAAGTAATTTATTGTAAACGCAATAGGTATAACTAAACAAAAATATCAACGATTGGGGATATATAGCAAGTACCTAATAGTGAGATGTACACATTTTACATACAGATATACAGCATATATAATTTTTTAATTCATCTAAGCCGTCACCTACTTTACCTTAGCTGAGAATCTCACAGGAACTACATGTTCTGTATGAGTGCAACTACTTACTATCAAGTGGCCAGTCTGCATGTTTTTCAATCTACAGTTATTGAAAAAAGAGGGTGTTTGGGAATTGTACTCGTCGATGAATAGCAAGACTTATTCCAAGATACAAAAGATAACAATTCGCAGCATACGCAAAATGTTGGAAAATATTTTTCATTTATATGATTACTTGTGCCAACCAACAATTATAGTAAGTTTTATAATTTTTAAGCAAACTAACAAAATATCCTTAAGTCATTGTTACAAGATATACGTTGGTTTGTAACTTGTTCGTTTGATTATTATTTGTTAAATACACTTTCCAATTTCAACACTCTGTCTTTTTATGTTCCGTATTTTTATCAATTTGGACTGATGAATTCAAATAAAGTTATATACAATAACTTTTATGGCAAATTTATTGTAAAGTATTTATTATGAATCTTTACTATGAAACCTTTATTAAACTTTATTTAACTAAACCTTTATTATGAAAACTTTTGAGAATTAATAATTATGAATGCTTTGAGTATTTTACACGGACTATTCTGCTAAAATGCAGTGTAATCCTTTGAAGTAGACACTTACCAGTCCACGTGCCGTTGTTCGCACACGCATAGCGCAGACAGAGCGAGCCACATGGCTGCTGAGGTCACGCAGCGTTCGGGTCGCCTCTCGTCTTCTCCCAACTGCGCTATGCCCGCCACGTACGCAGCCAGAGCCGCGTTGGTCTCTTCCGCCCACGCCGGTGACACTTTGCCCTGAAGAAAACGCAACACAATATTTATATAGTACCATCAGACTGGACAGACATTGTTGCTATATACACTAATAAATTAAAATTTAAAAGTAAGCATTTTGTGATTCTCTTGAACACATCAAAAAATTTTAATAAACACGCCATGAATAAACTATTAATATTATAAATGCTAAAGATAGCTAAGTTGCTTGCGGTGCTTGTTTCCCTTTCAAGCAAAAGCTATTGTCAAGATTATAATTCAATTTGGTATTGAAACAGTTTGATATCGAAAAAAGATCCCAAAATCATCATTTTTACCACGCGACAATATTTTTTCTTGTATATAGCTGATACCCAAGACAACCACTTTACTTACTAAAGGGGAAATTCGATATAACGCAGACGGATATATATATATACATTTTCCTCTTGGTGTGAATATCGCAACTAATTTCTTACGGCAGATTAAACTGCAAAGTCTGATCTACTACCGACTACTCTACACGCATAGCCGTCGAAATATATTTATTTTTATATAAAAAAGCCTGCCTGATGATATGCAGTCACCATAGCCCATGGAGGAAATCTCGGCAGGAAGTTCATTGCACAATCGGAGCATGAGACGGAGGAAATTCCTCTGAAGCCATAAGGATGAACACGTGATAGAATGTGACTGTCGACATCACTGATGTTATTTTTTTACTAGTTCACATGAGTCCACGTGACGTCTAGCATTTCATTGCTTGCTATTATGCTATTATAGGCTTGTGTTACTAATGAGTATTTTAAAGCCTACAGCTTCTGATACAGTTGTCATATCTGCAAAAGCCTCAACAATAAGCATACAGACAGCGTGACAACTCTTTACAACTTCACGTGAAGAAGCATTACAAAATAATGTAAGATTGCAAAGTTCTAAGATAGTAGACGCCGAGACAAGCTAATTATTTTTGTAACTCTTTTATGTAGGTATCAAAGCTCTTCAATTATAATATCTGCTCCAATAACTCTTACATAGACATATATAGAATCTATTCTTTTTATTGAATCAAATATGTTCTCTTAAATTTCGGAAAATACGTAATGTTCTTTTTTTACTTTCAAGAGCAATATATAAGGTGTGACACGTTGCTGGACGCAATTAGTTTTCGAAACGATGATTTGACATTAATAATTACAGGTTACAAATAGGTCTTCCACCTACGAAAGTGTTCATCATCGCCAAATAATTTTCAGTGTGTCGCTATACAAACTCTAGACTGGCAGCAAAATTCATTCAAAAGTAAAGTATCAATAAAATTAACAAAGTTTTATTATTTATTACCTCAGCCATGTCGGTAATCAGTTTGGTGACCAGAGGCGCGTGTTTCTTATTACTCTCGCCCTTCATGAACCAAGTGGGTGGTGGTGTAGAGGTGATGCTCGAACCCATAGTCACTGTGGAGGGACTCGCTCCGCTAGAGCCCTTCACTTTCATTTGAACAGTAATGGCTTTGCATATGTAGCTTAATAGATGATCCAAGAGTGTGACTCTGTTAAAAAGATATATAAATATTGGCAAATTCGTGCTACGTACAATGCAATATATTTCAATGAATTAAACATTCGTTAGAGATAATTAAACAAACTTACCTTGTATTCACTTCGTTTCCTTGATTAATAGCCACCAAAGCTTTCTCAGGTTTAATTTCAGATATCATTCTTCTCAATAGAGATATAACCTGAAAATCGACACGTACTTATAACAAGTAACTTTCTTTGAAAACATTCAGAGGCATTGCGCAGTTTGGAATTACGAACCTGTCTCTGTACTCTATCGCTGCCTGTGTGCAAGAGGGAAAGTAAATCCCCCAGTAGTTCGGTGCGTTGAGCCAGATGGGACCGCCCAATAGTACTGCCACTTAACGCCAAAAGCTGCATGGAAATATTAACATTTTATATTTGTCATATAAAAAGAAAATAGGTCTGAAGCTGACATTGTCAATTAAAGGCACACGTCGCTTTTTTGTTAATATGAAATAATCGTCTCAAAAATCAGTAGCAAACAAAGAAGTTGTGTAAGTTCGACCGTAAGCCTAGACAGTAGTTAATAGAAAACTTAAGTAGAAACAAATTAATTGTGTCGAAATTAGAAGTGGCATGCCATAAATGAGTAATCTATACTAATATTATAAAGCTGAAGAGTTTGTTTGTTTGATTGTTTGTTTGAACGCGCTAATCTCTGGAACTTCTGTTTCGAATTGAAAAATTATTTTTTTATTGAATAGCCCATTTATCGAGGAAGGCTTTAAGCTACATAACATCACGCTGCGACTAATAAGAGCGAAGAAATAATGGAAAATGTGGAAAAAACGGGGAAAATTATTCATCTTTGAGGGCTTCCGTTGCGTGCGCTGCAAAAACGGTTCTAGATACCAAAAAAATATGTATGAAAGAATTATTCCTCTTAAAATGAAAAAAATGTCCGCGACAGTATATGTCTATCTTTTAATGTTAACTCACTAGAATTGTTTTTATGGTGATCAAATTTGGATATGTCGCGTTGTCAAGATCGGGTACAGCTGAGGTGGTTGTTTGCAAAAATAAATATGATACTCAAAATACCTAACTATTCCACGCGGACGAAGTCGCTGGCACAGCTAGTGAAATAATATGAATGGAATTCCAAGTAACGTCTGATGCCACATTTATTGTGGCAAGGTTATCTATGCGAAATTAAATGATTTTTCACTATATTTATTAAAGGAAATTTTGCCATACTGTAAAAAAACATATTAAAAAGACAGTGTCGATGCTACAATAAGTTAAAACACAATTTATTTAACAATGATTGGACAGACTTGGCAGCTAGCTCGGATTTCCGTAACATGTTCCACATGTTCGTGGACTCACCAAAGACAGCATCTCGAAGCAGTAGCTGTCCTGCGTGTGCGCATGCATGGGCACCGCCCGCGGGGTACCTTCGGCCTGCTCAGCAGCCTCCGCACAAACAAGTGCAGTCTCCCAATCATCGCGCACACGCGAAGCTTCGTATCCGATGGCCAGTACGATGTGCGACATCACCTGCGGTGTTACGCATCGAAGCATAATAATTGCGTGCAAACAAACTGAATTTTACGTAAGTCTTATTATCACTTACATATTCTACCACTTCTGAACGATTGTAAATTTTTTTTTTTTTGGTCAAATTCGTTACAGATATAGATATATATATTATAGTTAAGGCGCAAACGGAAATATTGTTTGGATGATTGTTTTCAAGAACAACTACTTTACAAGCAAAGTTTAATGACAATTTAAAGTAGATTGGCCTAGTGGTTTTCGGGAGCCAGGTCTAAATTTTGGATATGTTGTTCTCCTAGTCGAGCTGAGCAAAAAATATAATGGTCGCAATAAAAGTTAACGACGCATTTTCCCGCTAGGGGGCTCTGAAGTCTGAATTAGAGAATCGTGGTTTTCGGCAGAATCAGCAGATTTTTGGATATGTTGTTTTCCTTGACGAGATGATTTAGAATATTAAATACGTCGTTAACTTTTAGAAAAAATTGACGACGTAATTTCTCGTTAGGGGGCTATGAAGTTTCGGTAACCTGTTTTTGCAATGATGTCAGTTTGTGTCCGGAAAACAGTATGCCAACGACATGCTCCCTCAGGTCTGAGTCATCAGGAACAGGTCCATCTGCAGCCGCCTCTTCTTCTTCGATAACATCGTCGTCGCTACGCTCCCACTCCAATAGTTTTCCAAACACCTACCAGATAACGATAGGATAAAACAGGATAAAGATTTCTGCAACAGTTATATTTGAAGAAAATCGCTGTTTTTACACTAACGTAAACTTATTATTCTAGTAGAGGCTTAGCGAGAAGAACGGGCAAGAAACTCTGAAGGTTTATTGTTAATCGGTCTATATTATTAAATTAAGCACATCATCAATCTGCTTACTTGTGAATACAATGCTATAAAAAAATAAAAATGTAACCAATCTTATAAAATGTACCTGTGACGTCAGGAGTCTGAAGACACGTAGAGCATCCGCTTCTGTAGCAGCATGTAGAACGCGAGCAGCCACACTGGCGGGCGTTAGTCCGTGAATGGATGTTGCTGCTGGAACTGTGATCGGAAGCGGAGGTTGGGTTGGCGCTGTAGCTGGGGTTTGGACTGGAGTTACTTTGGCGATAGTGCCAGAGCTAGAGGGATAGTTGGCGTTCGGTGCGACGTTGGCGGCAGCTGCGACGGCTGCGGCGGCGGCCGCAGCCTTCGCCTCTAGAAACCGCTTCATCGTTATCGGGGAACGCAACACGCGCACTTGCCGCACGCGCACTGCCGGCTCCGCGCCACGCAACTCGCAGCGCACGCGCACGCCTGTGCTCGTGAGCTCTGAATGAAAAATTCAAGATTATGTCCCATTCAATTGACATTGTACGGTGTACACTTGAGTATGAATGTGATGGGGTTGAGTTTGGTCGGTGTGCAGAGAAAGATCACCATAAGTTAAACTGACGTATATTGTCGTATATTGTGTACTGAAGGTTGCAAACGCTAAAATTATATGACAGTAAAATATTGCTCAGTATGTTGGCAAGATGATATGTACAGTTTGAGACTGTACAGACATAGTTACGCATATCAAATAGCTAAAAGGCTCCAAAGAGAGACTATCAATTTGATTTTAATAATAAAAAAGCTTACATCTTTAGATCAATGCAGGAATCAAGAAAATTTTACAATTTCTCTTGTTTTTTTTTTTAAACTATATAGATATTAAGCAGATTGCCTACTTACTTGATGGTATATGGGTAAAGTCGCCTACACTACAATTCATTCCTGTGAGATTGGCGATAAATCTGCAACCCCCACAAAACTGCAATATAAGTTGCCAACAAGTGACATAAGATCTAAAATTACAGTATCCAGTAATTTCCTGTCTTATCCTTCACACCAGAACACAGCAATATTGTAGTTCCAGGTCAATAAACAGTCCATAATTTTCATTTTAGCCTCGTGGAGTTGAGCTTGTTTTAAATTTCAGTTATTAACTAATTTATTATAAATACGTGGAAACAGAAATGCTTGAAAATTAGGGTAATTAACTAAAATAAAAGGTTAAAGCGTCGGGCAAAAGTCGTTCTACTTGATAGTCCAGTTCCCCTAAATACTCTCTTGGCGATCAAATTTTTAAATACTGGCATTTTGAAGGTTTCCCTATGCATAAACATGAAAGCTCTGAAGATATAGTCTACGTGCAGTCAGCACTTAAACCTCTAAATAGAGGTCTGATGTATGAGTATATTCTTGGCCTACCGAAAACTACTTTTCAGACTGCTATCTAAAAATTAAGAATAAAATAAAAGAAAAATAAAATACTTGAAGTGCAAGAAAAACACAGTTACGCAGATGTATTGGGATATAATTAATAAGATAGATTAATACATTACCGGTCAGTCGGTATGTTTAAATTGATGTGACAGCCAATGGAATGTCATACTACGGACAGGTGTTTCCATTGACTATAAAAAACCAAGAAGGTTTAACACCCCCTCGCAATGTGAACATCCTGTACATAATGGGCAGCACACATGTATTACATACACATATATAACAAAGCACATTGTACAAAATACCTACACATAATATAAAACAGCACCTTGAATATACATTATAAATAGAGCCATCCGTATAACACTTCTGAAACTTTACACAGACTTATATACCAAAAAGAAACAAACAAATAATCAAAAAATTCACTATCCTAATCGCTAAGTGTGCACATTTGTTGTGCTTAAGCTTCGGCAACGGTTTTGTGAGTAAATCTGCTATCATTTCTTGAGTGGGTATGTAGGTGACTTTAAGATTGTGCTGTGTGAGTGCGTCGCGAATGAAGTGGTGTTTGATATCAATATGCTTAGTTCGTGCATGGTATGTGTTGTTGTGTGCTAATTTCAGTGAACTCTGATTGTCGGTATGCATGACGATGGGATGACACGTGGTTGTAAATACTTGGTTGGCCTCTGTAGTAGAAAGCGCGACTGTACGCTGCTTGCGAGATTCCCATGATATAGGGGCACCACTCATTAGAAAGATGAAACCAGTGTATGAACGACGGTCCACAAGATTGTTCCCATAGTCAGAATCGACATAACATTCTGGATGAAACTGACTTGCCGGTCTGAAGTGAAGGCGGAGTTCTTTGGTACCCTTAAGATATCGAAGAACACGCTTAGCTGCCCTCCAGTATACCCCCCCGTAATGTGCATTGAATTGGGAGAGTATGACACGGAAAAAGCAATGTCAGGTCTCGTACAAATGGTTATGTACATTAGTGACCCGATAAGCTCCTGGTAAGGAACATCGCCTCCATCTTCATCCTTTTCGGGAAGAGTTAGTTTTAGTCCAGGTTCTAACGGAGTTGTGACAGAAATAGCATCATTCATATTGAATTTTCCGATTAATTTTTTCGATGTAGCTCGTTTGGTCACAAGTTACAGAACCGGAACTCTGGGTTACTGTCATACCTAAGCAATCTTTGAGAATCCCAAGATCTTTTACAATAAACATAATACTGAGTTCATGAATTGATTTTTCATGTTTTCATTAGTACTAACAACGTAAAAATCATCAACGAATACCGCTACAACGAGTAGATCATTGTTTTCTCGTTTGAAGTACATGCAGTGTTCATTTGTTGCTTGTTTCAACCCTAGTTTATTCATAGCTTCGCACACTTTTAGGTTGCACTGGCGAGGAGCTTGTTTTAGACCATAAAATGCCTTTTTCAGTAAGCACACTTTAGTTTTAGGGTTAGTGGAGAAGCCTTCGGGTTGTTCCATATAAATCTCCTCATCGAGATCACCATTTAGGAAAGCAGTTTCGACGTCTAAATGATCAACTTGCAGACTGTTTTGCGCTGCAAATGCTAGTAAAAGACGTACGGAGGAAAGCCTAGCTACTGGTGAGAAAGTTTCCCCGTAATCAATACCAGCGACTTGAGTAAAGCCTTTGGCTACAAGTCTGGCTTTATATTTAATGATATTGCCACTCGTGTCTTTTTTAAGCTTGAAGACCCACTTACATTTCGTAGTCTTTCTACCAGAAGGTCTATCGACTAGAACCCAAGTTCCGTGTTTGACCAAAGAATTGTATTCAGACTTCATTGCTTCGAACCATTTGTTCTTTTGAGGATGATCGGTAATTTCTCTATAAGTTTCTGGTTCGAGATCTGATGTCAGGTAACCAAACCTTTCAGGAGGATTCCTATTTCTAGTAGGATATCTAATTTCAGGTTGTGGTACTGGATCAGGACTCTGATCAGATGTAGGAACACTTGGCGATGTAGGAACGTTGGAAGTTGATGGTTCATCCAGGACAGGCATATACTCTAAAGTTGTAGATGTATCTAGTTCTGGTTGCAACTGCATCTGAGGTTCAGGATCTGGTTCACTGTCTTCAAACTGAATAACACTTCGTGTTGGTTCTGAAGACTGCGAGTCTCTGCAAGATGTTTTTGAATCATAATACATCTTATCTTCTATAAAAACTACATCTCGGGCGATTATAATGTCGCGAGGATTGGAAGAGTCGATCAGTCGGTAGCCTTTGCTATCTGTAGCATAGCCTACAAATATACAAGTCTTTGTCTTTGATTCCAGTTTTGTGCGTTTTTCTTTAGGCACAAGAACATGGGCTTCACAACCAAAAACTTTCAAGTGACAAAGATTTATTTTAGTTTTTGTCCATAGTTCTTCTGGAATTTGATTATTTATAGACTGTGAAGGCATACGGTTCTTTAAATATATAGCCGTATTGACTGCTTCTTCCCAATAAGCTAAAGGTAGCTTTGAGTCATGGAGTAGGGTCCTGGCTTTTTCTATAATCGTTCTGTTAGCCCGTTCAGATACTCCGTTTTGTTGTGGAGTGTACGGTATTGTTATTTGGTGAACGATACCGTTTTCCTTTAGAAAAGTGGACATATGATTATTTACATAATCGCGGCCATTATCTGAGCGCAGAACTTTTATTCGTTCGCCAGTTTGGTTTTCCACTAAATACTTAAATTCAACAAATTTATTAAGGACTTCAGATTTTGATTTCAAAAGGTATCCAAAAGTTTTACGACTATAATCATCCGTAAAAGTTAAAAGATATAGAGCTCCGCCCCACGAGTGCGTACTCATAGGTCCGCATAAGTCCAAGTGTATTAACTGCAGGACTTTACTCGATCTACTTTTGGACGTATGAAACGGTTTCCGTGATAGTTTGCCTTGTAGGCAAGGAATACATTTATCCCTAAACGTATCACTAAAACCTACACCTAAGTTTTTATTTATCAAAATATGTACATACTTTTTACATTCGGATGGCCAAGACGTCTATGCCACAGTCTAGCAGACTCTTCCATGGAAGTATAATAAACTTGGGAACCTTTTTGTATGTCAAGTTTGTACATACCTTTATGGTTCGAGCCTGTAGCTATGACAGTACTTGTCACTTGACAGCCACCAGACAGAAATATTTTGGCACCTTCGGATGTAAACAAAACATCGTACCCTTTACTTATTAATTTATGTACAGATAATAAATTTGTGGCTAACTTGGGAACATATAATACATCGCAAATTCTATTAACTTTTTCGAAAATATTTATAGTTACAGTACCAGTACCTCGACTTAGAACTTGCTCTTGATTGGCAACTGTGATTGGTGTAATTTTTTGCGTCATGCTTTCAAACCTGTGGGCGTACTCTTAAAAACGATATTCGATATATCGTGGACTTCGTCGTGTCGTATCCTACTCTTAGTTACTATCGTTTAAAACATTTCAATAGACGATCGAACGAACGATTTTAATTTTGACATAAGGAAGCCTCAAATGACAACGATGAATTGAATTTGACAGACGAACATTCGCAAATAAACATCAAATTTACGATAATTACAACGACACCTCAAACCGTATCGTATTACTTCTCGCAAATTTAACGTAAATTTAGCGAATGTTCGTCTGTCAAATTCAATTCATCGTTGTCATTTGAGGCTTTCTTATGTCAAAATTTATATCGTTCGTTCGATCGTCCATTGAAATGTTTTAAACGATAGTAACTAAGAGTAGGATACGACACGACGAAATCCACGATATATCGAATATCGTTTTTAAGAGTACGCCCCAGTCTCGCCGATTGCTCATATGTGTAGAAGCTCCAGAATCAATGAACCAATCTTGTGAACCTGCGAGATGAATATTAGTGAAACAAGATAAAAGTGTGAAATCGGATGTATAATTAGAAGTATAACCTGTTGCCGAAACTTTCTTGTTTTTAATTTTACATTCACAACTATATGCCCTAACTTTTTACAATATGTACAGAACTTCTTTTTATTCTTATGCAAGTTTTTGGTCTGTAATGCTGCTGTAGGTTCAGATGGGTAAGATATGATCCTTGTACTGTTTTTGTGAACTGCTCTAGACTCTTCTTTGAGAAGTGCAGTCACAACGTTTTCCGAAGTTATCTTGATACCAGAATGTTCGAGAGTCATTACCAGAGGTTGGAATGTATCCGGAAGACCAGTTAGCATTATAGCAGTCTTCAACGCCTGCTCCTATAGCTTGAAGTTCCTGCTGTGTAGCTAGTGCCTTGTTCACATACTGTTGTATATTTCCGTCGAACTTGTTAGAGAGTAACCTTTTCATTAGCCCCAATCTACGCTTGAGACCGCTGTCGGCGAAAGCTTTTTTGAGACATGTATAGACTGCCGCAGCAGTTTTTGCAGATCTGACAACTGGATAAATATACTCCTCACATGATAGGCATATTTTTGCCCTAGCCTTGGCATCTTTACGTTTGATGTCAGGATTAGTGAGGTCTGCAGGTTTAGTGACGACATCCCATAAGTCAAGGTCGGTTAAAAGGCACTCAATGCTGAACTCCCATGTCCTAAATTTCTGCCATTCAGCTTCGTGATTATAAGCGATGATGTACCTGGAGACTGACTTGTTGGTGCCGGTGTGGTGTTCACCGATGGATTTATTTTGTCCATAGCACTTTAACATATAATCAAATATATCCTCAAATACTCACATCTTCTGGGCCCATAACCACTTGAAGTGTAAGAAAAACACAGTTACGCAGATGTATTGGGATATAATTAATAAGATAGATTAATACATTACCGGTCAGTCGGTATGTTTAAATTGATGTGACAGCCAATGGAATGTCATACTACGGACAGGTGTTTCCATTGACTATAAAAAACCAAGAAGGTTTAACAAAAATAATAATAGATTTCTGTGGATCTGGTCACAGTTACAATTTGAAGAGATGGTGGGACTGACACAGCAGTAATTACTGTGTACTTTGAGGCTTTAAAAAGAGATGGTGGTGGCTTAGATGATTTAAAGGAAACATATTACATTTGTTTTATTCGTATTAGTAATAGACTTCGTTCATTAATAATATAGCTAAAAGAATGTACATTAGTAAGCAACTAATGGACGGCCTAATATATTAAAACTATTAAACTGATATGAAATTTTGGCTTGAATATAGATAGAAAGTTTTAATTTTATAATAACGATGAAAGCCATATTACTAAGCTTAGTACTTGTAACTTACTTGGCAATGTGTAGCACAGCCAACTGGCCGCCTTGGGATCAACTTCTATGTCTTGCATGTGCTCCAAATCGTTAGATCCACCACCGCTATACAAGAAAGACGCCAGCATCGTTTTGTTCTGACAACATAAGAAAATCTCTCATAAATTATGTTTATAAAGGAGATGTCCCATATTGGTTTATAGTAACTAACTCGGGTAAATTTGATATATTTGGATAGAAGGCTCTAAAAGAAAGTAATCGCCGTAAGTCATGTTATTTTCAAGACCCCCTATTTTTAATAATTCGTATTCTAGTATAATCAAAAATGAAATATCTTTAATGCAATAATTACACATTGCTTAAAAAAAATTATCAACAAGCCTTTTAAAAAATCTAAATACATACATAATTGCTTTAATGAACCGAATATTTCTAATTTTGAGAAGTTTTTAACTAACAAAATATAGGGACTGCTATGTTACTTAATGTATGTTATCTAGAGTCAGAAAAAAATATTAATAAAAAATCAGCTGACAAGTCAGACACCTGCTGTCAATGTCATAGTTTTGATTTTATGATTATGATCAGACCAGCAATAGTATATTAATCTGTGACATAGAGTAAGATACTGGTAGTCACAGATTAATAAAAACATCATTAAGGTGTTACCATATGAAATATTTCTTATAAACATGTTTTATTTATTTAAAAATAATTGAGGGTGGTAAAAATATTTCTTTTATTTGTTTCATACTTCATATTTTCGGCTTTCAATTTAATGTAGTTTGGTGTTTGTTAGTTAACGCTGATCACAAAAAACCAACCTCCTTGTAATAAGAGGACATCTCCTTTCTTATATGTTTAATTTCATTTTTTTTATTGTGTAGCAACATAACAACTACGACTATTAAAATACATTATATGTCATTATAAAATCCACGAACCGAGGTATCCCTAGTATTGTCGATGTGCACGCAGATTATATGCGGACGGTCATCCATAGTGCCGCCGCGATAAGTGACTTCGATCCAGCGCGGTTTATTCCTGTCCTCGTCACCGCTCTCCCAGAAGGTTTCCGTGCTGCCGTCTATAAGAGCACCCGCCATTCCTTGTCGAGATGACACCGACACATCGCACCAGTTTGTCACATCGGGACACACCCAAACGTATTGTTCCTGTGCTCACGAATCAAAAATAGACAATAAGCCTTAAATGTGAACGCAAACAAAATATATAATATATACATAAATATATAAATTTGACTAAAACTGACATATAGCTCTAATACATTGCTGCTTTATTAAGATTCAATGTAACAATTACCTTTATAAATGATTTGTTAGATTTGGTAGCAATAGAGTTACAAAATCAGCCCACAGGTACTATTAGACTAAATTGAATATTTCGTTAAATCATTTTATTCGGAAATTACATCAAAATATAAGCATATTTATTTTGATAAATGGAGTGAATATTCGGTCAAATGAAAAAGGCATTTGGTATAAAAGTATCCAATGTCAGCCTCTACGTCACCCATGGTTTTACAATCTTAAATTAAGTAGAGAATATATAGTATTATTTAATAGATTACGTTCTGGTCATTATCCATCCAACAAGTTTGGATATTTAATGAAAAAAAATAGAATCTCCTAACTGTGAATTTGTGGTACTATGGAAGATGTCCAACACTGTTGGTGGAATGTGTCCGTTATCAAGATGCTAGGAGAGTACTAATAAACAGATTAAAAATTAATATTATGGATGTTGGTATGTTCCACAGTATTTTGGCCCAGCCAACTTCCAAAGAGGCCCATATGTTATACAATGTACTGTGCCCGCCGCGACTACCTTGAGATTAATTGTGAATATGTTCCGTTTTATGTATGATTATGTATATGTTCCGATAGGACTGACATATCCATTTGGATAAAAGTCCTTTTAAAATAAAGAGAAAAAAAAAAAAAAAACTGCATTCTTCACCTTTCACTCTGTTAGGCTAAAGTATACTTTATTCTCTGTTAAATACAGCGTGTCAACATATAACATTAACATCTTCATACATTTCTTGAAAATAGGTTGATGAAAAACAAGCTTACAAATTTGTGTTTGCAATTTTACATATTATATATATAATAAATTCTATAGACACGTTAAAATATGAAAATAAAATTTCAGACTAAGTTCTTATTTCAAATAACTATGTTTGAAAACTGATAATGTTGTTTAAAGATTATTGATTTCAGCGGATTCCGTATAGCAGGCCACTACCTTAATTATATTACTGATGAAGCTCTCTTGAAGGCCTCCCATTCCCTCTTCGTCCTCCGAATGCGACAGCACCTTGCTGATCACGTTGAATACTTGCGATCTTTTGTCCAAGCAGCGTTAAATTTGTTGAAATCAACATATATTTTGATATGTAATATACATATATAGATATATAATACCTTTAAAGTTATATAATTTGTAATCTTGAACAATTTTGTCACATAGTGTTGAAACAACAAGTTATTTTTAAATTGTATTTAACGATTGGTAACAACGGAATATTCATCTGTCATAACGCTAACAATTAAAATAATGTGATTTCGATTTTTCTATAACACATTTATTTTCCCTAAAAATTACTTTCAAATAACAATAGCTAAAGACTTAACCTTGCATGAACGTTCGACCGAAGTTAGAACGAATGTGTAACATGTTACGGTAGTGAGATACCGAGCTTGAATACGTGATTTATTGCACTCAATCTGTCAAACTGAACAAATCAGAATAGTTTTATAAATCATACGTCTACGTAAAGCTTCAAAAATTATGGTGTCGCTAACATTCTTTTGAGTAGTATATATTATAGTCAAATATCGATTCACTGCCATTGATAGGTTGCTTAGAAATGTTTCTTTAGGTTTTCTCTTTTACCTACTTAACGAAAACTCATGATAAGATGTCTAGTTTCTTATGATTTTTAATGTTGCTAAATTAGCTAGCCTTGGAAAAGTATACAGTTACTTTAGATAAGATGAGTTATTATTATTATTATTTCATGTAAGTCGCCCCTGATGTGCATCACTGCGACCTATTAAGATCTATTGTGACCAGCCTCCTATGTAGGTTCTATGTAGGCCCTACAGTAGCTCCCTTAATTGGGCACTGACCAAGAAAGATAGGATGTTCCCAGTTCGGATTGTTTTTATTTCATCTAGGTCAAGGATGTGTTTCCCCATGTGTCTGTTTCTTCAAGATCTCTAAGATGAGTTAAATCAATCGACAAATATATGTTTGCCGCTAGCAAATTGTGTAACTGACTATTTAGTCAGCGGTGATTTTGAAATCGCATTCGTAATTCAAAAATATGTCTCCAGAATTGATATATTGATTAATTAGTTTTAAGTTATTTATTGTAAATTACTGCCTAATATTCTGACAGTCCTAAGCCTGAAAAAGTGTGAAGGAAAGTTCATTGTTAAGAATAACTAGCTATAATAACAATAACAAGCGTACTCAACAACATTTGTCATAACAGCAATATAACAGGATAACAGACAACAGTTTACAATAACAGTTATTGGAAAATAACACAACAGTTATTTTCCAATAACCCACATTCGTTATTACAAAACAGTTGTTATTGCCATTACTACTGACCGGTGCAGGAAGGCGCGGTCGTGCGGCGAATAGTGCAGCGCCCAGCAGCGCACGGCCTGCAGCAGCGCGGCGCCGGCGGGCGGCAGCGTGGGCGCCAGCGCGCTCACCGAGCCCAGGAACGCGTGGAACGCGACGCGCGCTCCCCGCGCCGCCAGCCCTCCCGGGCAGATCGACGACGCTGATGGAAACCGCGCCGCCATGCGCAGGTTCTCATTCACGCACGCCTATCAGCATGCATAAACAATTATACAGCAATATCCTATAATCTTTTGATTAACATTTAACATGACAGCTAAATGACAACAACTATTCCTATCCATCGATAGATCATCAATCAAACATCAATGCTGCTAACAAAACGGTTGAAAAGCAGGAAGAATTTCGTTAATTGAACTATACTCTAACTCTACCTAAAAAAAATGTGTGTATAAAACAAAAAATCATGGACATTTCATAATTTGGATTTTGTTTATTATTCGTTAATTTAAAATTGCAAACGTCGAAAAAACAAACGATCAAATGGCAAAAATTAACCAAATTAAGAAAAAAATTTACAGATTAGAATAATTTTCTACTTAAAGGTTTATTAAATTTTTTTCATAATGCTTAGGGAAGCCTGAAACGTGGGCTGTAAATCAGTACTTAGTGTTGCCTGCGCTAGCTCTTCAAACTGCTTCAAATCTCCTTGGCATATTCCTGATTAAGTTACCAATAGAATCTTGAGAAATTGCGTTCCATTCTTCTTGTTACACGTTTTTAAGCTCTCACAAATTAGCGGGGAGAGAATTTCTTTTCAAAATTTGTCGTTAGAGCTTATCCCATATGTGCTCGATAGGATTTAAGTCCGGTGAATGCGCTGGCCACTCCATAGCATTGATTTCAACGGCTCGATGGTAGTCGACAACTACAGCCGCAGTATAGGGGCGTGCATTATCATGCATAAAAACAAACTCATCCCCTATGAAAGGGGCACAGAGAACTACAATTTCCTCTAAAATCTCAGTTACATATCTTGCCGCTGTTAGTGACCTATTCTCAAACGAAGTTCCGTACGAGCCCCCATACAAATAATCCTCCCCATACCATAATTGACCCTCCATCATATGTCACTTTTCCAATGATGTTGCACTGTGCGTACCTCTCTCCTGGACATCTCATCACTTTGATCCTTCCATAATCTAGCTTCAGGCAAAATCTGGACTAATCTGGAAATAAAACGACTCCAATTTTCGTAATTGCTACTTGATGACATGTGGTAAGGAAGGGCAGGCAAATGTAAATTTAATCCGGCTGATTTAATTCTTCTTCTCACGGTTTTTGTGCTTGTTGTAACCCCTCGGAAGAAGTTAAGATCCGGTTTCTAAGCACACTGTTAACGATGAACCGGTCATCTCTGGCCGCAGTTCCTTTTACGCCCCTGTCCTGCGAGTCTCCTAAACTGTCTAGTCTGCCGATACCTCTTGACAATTTGGTGTATCACAGATTTTGATACTCGTAAAATTTGTTGTCACATTTTCGTAGATGTGCCCAGTTTCAATTAGAGTGCCCTAGCAACTTGAGTGACGTTAAGATCCGGCATTGTCAGTTTATTTGCAGTATTCATTCACACTTAACACAATAAAACAAGGCATTCGTGATGAAAATTAAAAAGAAACCTAAATTTAGACTCAAAATCAAAAGATGAGATTTTTTTTTAAAATGAAATTCGAAATAAAAAAAAAACATTCGAATATTTTCTTTTTTTTTCATAGGATTTACTAATGTTTGTGGCCGGTACATACAATAAACAGGAGAATTTTTTTTTGCGTTCCTCTAAATTTGTCCATGAGTGTATATAGAAGTTCGTCAGGTTACTAAATGCTGGCTATAAATGCGGAATCGAACTGAAATCATACAGGAGGGAGACTATCCCAAGATCTAGTATCCCAATGCTATCCAAATATATACTGCGAATCTCATTAGAATCACATATACTATAGGCGAGCGTAGCCACTAACCATCAGTCTGCTTGTTTGTCAACATATCAAATAGAAAAATCCATGGTTATGCCGTAATCAGGTAAACAAACTGGATCACAAAATCCATCAACCCTCCCTTCATGACTTGTACCGAGTACACAGCCATGGTAAAAATTGCAGTAGAAATTTCGAAGACAGATAGATGATTTGTACCAGTAAAATTTTAAAATAAAATACAAACACATAAACAAAAACTCACGTCTTTATTGTCATCGATACTGATCGGTTGCCGGAGGTAACGTGTGTACTTTTCGAGCGCGCAACAGAACCACCACATCACGTCGTGCACGCCAGTCGGCTGCGTGGTCGAGCGTAGCAGCCAGTTCAACGCCTAGTATTAGAATATTATGGGAGAACATAAACGTAAATATACGGACTTTGTAAAATGTTCAGGGTAAAGTCCACGCGTTAATTATTTCAATATTCAGAGGTAAATGGCAAGGCGCAAGTTATAATTTCATGATAATTTATATCCGATTTCTCATAAAGTTTCTAGGTAATTTTATAATTATTTTAAAGGCCACTCACCTCAAATGCGTATTGCCTAACAGTGTTGATACGAACGGCTCCGTCCAATTTTTGCGTGTATGCGTGTAGATCGCGCACTCCCAGTACAAAAGATAGTACCGGTCTATTCATTAGGGCTTCGGGATCAACGTACGGAGTTTCGAAAGCGGACACCTTACATCCTCCCTTCTTCTCTCCGCCTACGAGCTTGCGGAGTGCTTTACTCGGCTGTGCTAGTAGCGACGATCCTGCACCTGCAGTGGATGGCAATAAAGTTTTATATCCCACAATTCATTTATTTCATAATATCTTTGTAACGAATCAAAAACAAAAAAAAAAGACATTTATAATAATTCATTAAATGCACCAAAATGATGATTATCAGAAATCATATAATTAAATTTAAATAGTTTAAATAAAAACCCAAAAGCATACAAACGAGTCCATACGAAAATGTCGTTTAAAATAGAATGTCAGGATGATTGTTCGAACAAGTTGGAGTCAGTTCTTTTTCTTTTCAGCTGAGGAAAATGCATACCCCGGCTGCGGAGAGCCGGCGGTTATGTGGGGCTTTGCTCTCCAGAAGGGGGAGCAGAGCCCCACTAAAAACCTCAGCAATGGCCTTCCTCAAGCATGTAGGGAGCCCCCGGGAATGCTAAGCGACTTCCGGGAACCCCCAGCCTCCGCTCCCCTGCGATGCTCCAGGGAAGCCCTCCTCGGGGGAGGCAACTACCTCCCCCGATCTCCTCCACCAACGACATCCCCCGGCCATGGGAAGGGCGAGGTCCCTCCCGGGTCGCCGTATCTGGGGCGCGACTTACTCGCGCCCGCCGGCGACCCGCGGCGGCGCCGCAGCTGTGCTACCGAGCCCGGCGCCGCCTCCTTCGAGCGGGATCGGCCATCTCCCGACCCCGCTCGGCGGTGGAGTCAGTCCCTGTTCAGAAGCGGCTAATTATTGCAAATTAAGAAGACAAATGTCGATCCTATAAATGGTATTGATCGTTAGTGTGTATCGGCAGTACCAGCCAGCGCATGGTCCCCCTCGGCGGCGTGCAGCCAGGCGCGCGGCAGCGGCGCGCGGGAGCGGCGCGCCGCGTGCGCCAGCCCGCCGCCGCCCGCCTGCCCCATCGACACGGAGCGCTGCACGCGCGACACCGCCCCAGTCGACTGGGACGGGCCCGCTATCGCGTTCGACCCGCTCTGCCCCTCCTCATCGAATCCCGCTCCCTCCTACACAACGATTATTACACGTACACTAACACTGTTTTCATTGCGACTGTTTGAAAAGTACACACCAATTACCAATACGTGCTAATTTAATATATATATATATAAATAATATATGTACTGTAGTGCAACAAATATGATTAGTTAGTGTGTCACGAACCTTGCCAGTGAGCGCGGTGGGCGGGCGGCCCAGCGAGTGGTAGCGCGCGGCGGCGGTGGCGACGCTGGGCCGCGGCGCGGCGCCCAGCGCCGGCAGGCACTGGAACGGCGGCGCAGGCTGCCACTGGCTGCCCGCCGGCGTAGGCGGGCTACGCGCCTGCGACTCTACCATAGGCGACATTTGCGGCAGGGGCTCTACACAAAGACACTCTCACATCACACTTTAGATACAGTATAAATTCAACCATTTCGTTTAAATTTTTCTTTACATATGCTTAGTAAATACTGTTTATTATATAATTTATACCATAAAAAGTCGTAATAATCGAAATCACGGTCTGAAACGCAATAGTATTTTTTATTTGGAAATAATACTTCACTTCTGCTAAGCTTTACTTTAATGATTCATGTCTCGACTACTTAATGACTATCCTCTGTCCCATTCACTCGATTATCGATACAACCATTTAACATGCTTTTATCATACCTTTTCTCGTTTATTTCACGAATCAAATTAACTTTAAGTAAATCGAAATTACTTAAAGTTAATTTGCCATATTCAAACAAAATGCTAATTTGAAAAAACAATACAAAACAATGTTGTTATCTATCAACGTCATATGTCAGTCAATAAAATATCAATGAAATATTTTCTCTGTTAATTTGTACATATTAATGCGTGTGATAAAAATGTTTGTATGTATTACGGGCAATACAAGTATGACAAACCCTAGTCATTAAAGACAATGGGCTTTACGCAATTCTTTTTCGGATTCTTATTCGCAATACTTCTCTCATCGTTCTTAATTCACAATGTAATATTACATATATTATCACAATATATAATATTGTCTTTGATTGAAATTGAATCATAAAATTATGGAATATATTAGGAAACTATAGATAGCAATAATAAATAATAATTTATCAAAGTTTTTTGTCTTACCCGAACTTGTGTGTGGTGCCAAATCCAGTAAGAATACAGCATTCTCCCGTATGACATGGTGGTCGAGTTCCGGCGGCGTAGGGCGCTCGTATACGTAACCGTAGATCGTTTTCGGCTTATACATTGTTGGTGATGTCAGCGCCTTCTCGCGGCACTTTTCGCAATATGTATACCAAAGTTGGCAAGCTACACAAAACAAATATCATAGTCATAAGAGATTCTTAATTTTTGTTTAATATGCTCAGCCAAATGGCAGCCACAACATGCTAGCTTTCACAAAACCTGAATTCAAAAAAAAACAAAATTATAACATGCAAACATTCAGAACCACAGCGTAACTGTTTTAATTACATACCTAAAATCTTAAAGCCCTATACTTCATCTGTAGTATCTTAACTGTTTGATATAATTTAAATCATAGTTCATCAACTGTTATCAACAGAACATGATTTCAAATCTTTGCGGTATACGTTACTGAACTGCTCAAATCTTAGCAATTTTATAGCAATAAACATTGCTATAAAATTGCTAAACTTTTAATATTCATGGATATTCAAAACACTTGGCCATTCAGAGTTATCAAACAGAGTTAAAAACTTACGGTTGGCATTAACAAAATACATTAGCTGAATTTGTTAACTCATTAGTCGTTAATCATCGATATTGACATATAAATTAACACATAACCTTTTAAACAAATTTAAAGTATCGGCCGAATGTACTTTCGTGATCTTTCTCAAATACATTCACTGTTAATCAAGTACCAAGTATTTATCAAAAAGATACGCCACAGGCTATGCCGTAAAAACATGTTAAACAAGTTCAGGCAAGTCTAGTGGATCGAAAGAGATAACTTGATAACTTCTAGCAACACATTCCAATTGTTTACAAGTAGATTACTATAGCAATGATATGAAACATGCGAGTTATGTTAACAGACTAACGACGAATAATAAATTAAGTTAAATATTCCGAAAAGTAACGTATAGTGAATATTTATATAACGGATTAGCGATAAACATAATTAACTATTTATTAACGATATTATTAATTCGGCTAACTCTGCAAAATATTACACAATCATTTTAATTATTTATGGATACGTAAAGGTGAATAAGTCTTTAGTATCGCTGATTAAATTAAGTACTCGTACGTATGAGCTGTGTTACTTTTACTTCATTTTTTAAGTAATACTAAAGTATAATAATAGTTGTATTTGGATAGGAAGCAGATTGGCTAGTGAAAGTTTTAATTATATTGCAAATATCTGTTTCCTTGTGTCATAAAGAATTAAATGAGCTGGTGTTATGTATTGGCTAAGAGGTCTCTTGAGGTGACTGACAAAATACCATGAAAGACTTACAGAGAATCTTGTTGGCATGTTTCCTTACTCATTATGAATCTTTTTTTAATAAATTCTAGACATTTGTTATCACCGTGTGCTATATTTATCATCGTAATGTATTGTCTTGTCATGCTCTCCCCATTGCGGTTCTTGCTAGTAAGACACACACAATTACAATATAATACAATTACATCATGTCGTTTAGGTTAGGTTAGGTTTGGTCATTGCAACAATCTCGTACTCTCAGATATTTGCGAAAAAAGGCTATTTTTCTTCGAAATCAAGGTTCATTTCCTTAAAAATAATATTGATATAGAAAACCCTTCAAATAGACGCCTGATAATCCCCAACTTCATACAATTAATTAGTTTATGAGCATTCTCGTTACTGTTGAATAAAATCATAGCTTTATAATTGTTAACCCATTCCTTTATAATTGAATCTAACTATGACTTTAATGATTATTAAAGTCATAGTTAGATTCAATATAATATAGAGATAATTAAATCAAACATCATTAGTTAAGCCATTCCAATTTGCTTCGGAAGCAGCGCTTTGAAAGTAGCGCTTTTAAGACACATCTAGGAATAATTTTATTAAGATCGATTTTAAGGATCGAACGATTCGAGCTTTTAAGGTCGATAAAAAGAATCATTATTATAGGAGCTGAATTACGACTGATGCATCAATATTTAAATCATTGGAATATACTTCGTGGCACTATTGAAAGAAAAACCAATTCAAAGTCACTTTTTTATTGAATCTGAAGATTTGAATACATCCTAACCGGCAATATTTGGTTATCGATATTTAGTAAATTGTTTGCTTTAATGTAGGAATTAATTATACATTCAAGTAATTAGTTTCGATGGAGAATTTTTTTTTACGAGAAATTTACCAATAATCAAACGTAACATATGGTTATTTAAATAACTTAACAATTTTTGAAATCACCCAATTTTTTGTAGTTTTTAAATTAAAATGATAGTTTCAAGTTTACATAATATATTTATTTAATAATAATGCTCCTTAAGTGGGTCACAAAACATAGGACTACTTTTAGCCCCTAATACAGTACTCGAGCCATTTTTCTCATAGTGTGTTTATTGTAAAATGAATCTCTGGTATTGTCTAATTTTTGTAAACCACCGCTGAAATGTGTTAATGTAGAAAACAGTCCAAATTTGTTATGTTACAAAGGACGCTGAGAGAGAATACGCGTTGTCATGAGTAATGTACCTTGTGCCAGCTGTCCGCAACGGCCCAGCGGCATGAAGGCGGGGGCTTCCCTCGAGCTTGAGGGCTGCGCGGCGGCGGCGGCAGCGGCGGCGGCGGCGGCCACCGCGAGGTCGGCGCGCCGATACGTGCCCGCGCGGTCGTAGCCGAGCGTGGTGAGCGCGCGGCAGCCGGGGTGCACGCGCCGCATGTGCATCGCCAGCGGCGGCGACACGCCGTACCCGCCGCACAGCTCACACCCCACTGCCGACGTCACGGCAGACGCTCAACACTCCCCGTCATTTTGATGTATTTTTTTTGTATTGTTTGACGAGTTACCTGTACTTACGACTGCCAGTCGGACTATACATGTTGACCATCCTGTTTCCTAACACAATAGAAGCTGTATTCATAGTTCCTCTGTATAGCCTTTTGAGCTGCTGACTTGTGAAAGAACATCCTCAAATACTACGCTATAAAAACCAATACAAATACTTTGATGTAACCAACCAACTAACAAACAATAGATACATTGTTGGTTGGTACGCGGATGAAGTAGGCGGCAGGTGTATTCCAGATAAATACTTCTATAGATGGTTAAAAGATTCTGAACTGGAACGCGAAGCAAAGGCAGCTATTGCGGATGGCAAGTACTAATCATCGTAAGGAGCTCCTAAACGTACATTTAGGTCGCAAGACCCAGGTAAAAACTATCCACTTTTTAAAAACTTGTTGCCGTTTTATTGCAGTTTTTTAGCTTAAGCTTAAGCTTGCTTAGTCCAACTAGCAACAAGACCTGATGAGTTTCTATCAGTAGTCCCCGTAGCCCAGTATAGTCCCCAGTCAGAACTGGTTGAACCGCTACACACTGTAATGCTCAAGGTCGGCGTGTAGTGGGAGCTGTGAAAAAGCGAGTACATATATCGTACGGGTATTTCGTACACGTGTTCTCCGAGTGGCGGTACTCGAGTAATATTCTTGGGTGAGTAGTGTTTGAAAGAATTATTTGTTAGAGAATGGGAAGAGCAAATCGTTTGTCAGAACTCTCTCTCGATCCCGATGGTCAGCACGTCCGGTCAGCCATGGTGATTAACTGACATCATAATAACTATCGGATACCGTACGTATCGGACCCGTGTTTGTGCCGATAAGTTTAGACGTCGCTCGCGGAATTTCAGTGTAATATCCCGACTTCCATAAGTTATTATAATGAAGTCCATTAGTTATAAAAGGTTAATAAATGATATGACAGTGATAGTTACAAAATGCGTATCAATTCTGCGATTTCGCAGGCACATCAATAAATACAAATCCTGTAATCCGATACTGGAATCCCAGTACAAAAAATAACTTACTTTCGCAAGCCATTATTTAATTTACAAGATTTATTTTTATAAACATGTTCAATATTCTATTATTTGTAGTTAATATGTAAACTCTCAATCCTGCAAACGTTGAGATCAGTTGTCAATAGAAGCATGCACTTCTTCCATAGGAACATACTTTACTGCGAATCTTATGGACTACTTTAGGGGCACCAAATTGTCAGGGATTAGGTTCGGGTCTACCTGAAGTCTATGGATACTTTCCATACAAAATTTTCTCTCCCATATTTAACTCGTTTTTTCGCATTAAGCTTATTTTCTTTCTCAGGCTCTAGAAGTCTAGACTATCTGTCTTGGCCTGAAAGCACGACAGACGGACAACGTTTCTCATCTATAATATTAGTAAGGATCATAACTCGTGCATAAATCGTTGCATTCATCGTAATTACATATAACGCAAATTTTTTGACAATGAGAATCTGAAATATTCCCTATTTAAACCTACTTATTGTCATGAATTCTTTTTCCCCGCAATTGAACACAATTTCTTCCCGATCGTATATTTCTCTGCACTTACATGCTTTACACTACAATCGAAACAGAATTAAAGTTGTGAACATGCAATAGTAAGAAATAGCGAGTCAAAAAATTTATGTCTTGATGCATAAATAATAATTATGTTCCAAAATTATTTTGAGCCTTATAATTATTTAATAGACCCTTTAAATATTTATTTTTATTATAGTCTCAAAAAAGTAAATAATGCATAGTAATTATTGAAATGATACGCGATACTTACAAAAAATACTATAAAAATACTCTTATCCATTTTTAACGTGCGGCCTAAGTTGACGTATATACATTACGTGCATTGGTCTTGGACTGTAGTAATAAAATGATATGATGTTTTGTACAGGGATAGGTTATGGGGTTAGAATTAATGATTAACAGGAATAATTAGATAAGAATCGTCATTTTTCTTTATTTTTAACATAATTAATTATTATTTTTAATGTGAAAATCACGTGACTTCAAACGCCAATCACAGCGCGTGACGTCATTTATCATTGCCACTTGTCACCTACTACTTGTTTACGTTTGTGATTTCGAAACCTCGTTTATTTCTTGCACATTTATCTGTGATTTAAAGTATATAATAACTAACTGCTTCAAAAGCTTATGATACCAGCAAGTGCAAAACTTCTGATGAGTCACTAGTGCAAATATTGATGGGTGCCAGAATTCCGGATACAGGAAAGCCTCTTGGAAAATAAAGTCAGAAAAGTTGCAGAAGGTACATTCGGAAAAATAAATAAGTGTGGTTTATTTTTATTAGATAAATATCCAATGATTGCAACTTCTCCTGATGGTACATTTAGTAATGATCATGAAAAAGCTGTGATTGAAATCAAATGTCCCACGAACAACCGGACATATTAAAATTACATCAGGGATGGCAAAATATCTAAAAAA
Organism: Scirpophaga incertulas; assembly: GCA_036419045.1. Lineage (NCBI taxonomy): Eukaryota > Metazoa > Arthropoda > Insecta > Lepidoptera > Crambidae > Scirpophaga > Scirpophaga incertulas. The sequence goes on along the minus strand of CM071626.1, from coordinate 9,033,481 downwards.
TTTGTTGAGTTAAAGTTACAAATACAAAAATATCTTTTGTTTTTGTATTGCTGATCCTGACTTTCAGAATAATTCTAAAGTGACCATATTACAGGCAGACTATAATAAAGTTTATACACAAGATATAATAGTATTTTGGAAAACAGTTATATACCCTTTGCTGCATAAAAGCACTACAATAGTTAATATTTAAAAAAATGATAACTTTTGTTTGTAAATTATAAGTACTTAACTAGGTTTTTGTCTCAGTTTTTATTAATTTTTTTGACATATTTATCTCTGTATGATAAATGACGTCATAATCGAGACATAATAAAAGAGTGGTGTTTTAGCGCGAAATTCAAATGTTAAAAATATTTTTCAATTTAAAAAAAATAAAGTAATTTCAATAGGAAAAATTTTTTTGCAGCTTTTTTGATAAGTAAACAATAGGTTGAGATGGTTTTCTTGAAACAGTCCAAGACCCTATTGTTTCATGAGTGTGTCTCTGAGCGCTCTCAGGCGAGTAGATTGTTAGAAGCATGTGCCGGTTATTAAAATATTATTCGAAAATTAATATCTACAGTAAAAGTGAACGATAAATTGGAGGCAAATTAAAAAAAAAACGCAATATTTAATATACGACGTAGAATAGGCTATTTGACGATGCGAAAAATAAAGTGTCAATTACTGTTAACAGTATAAATTAAGAGTTAAAAAATCATTATTTATTAACGTAAGTTGAAAATAATGATTAATTTATTTTAAAATCCGTAAATAAAAATTGCATTTTTTAAACGTTTGTCACGTGACACAAAACGCTCCTGATTGGTCGAATTTATCATGACGTCACTTGCTTGTAAACTTCGTTTGCCTACTTGCGTTGCGCCTAGTTGTGGTAGATTATCTCCGTTACATTAAGATTTTCTTTATTATGCATTATTTTTTTTTTGTTTATTTGCACTATTTTACAAGTATTTTCAACCATGGACAACGATTTTGTAAAAGCAGACAGCAGAAACCTGCCGCAAGTCGACGCAATCATGGTCGGATTATTTTTCAAAAATAATTCTGACTTTTATGCTTCGTAGCTAAAAAATGTAAAAACAGCAAAGTAAGTATAATTACACTTTACTGGTAACTTAAATTATATCATAAGAAAGTGAAATAATGATGAACTTCCACAAGAACTTATATAGGTTATAAATAATTAAGTTTGTTTGGCACAATTTCGTGAACATAAACGATAATTTGTTCACGTTACGTCGGTTATTGAATGTCTTCACATTGTTTAACAAGTTCCATTCTTTGCCGTTTGACAAATGCTGATCGGGAAGTACCAGCATCACACATTCTTTTAATGCGATCTGGCTGGCAATGAAATTTAAAAGGCAGAACTTTATCTTTTAAAATTATTTTCTGACCGAAACCCATTTTGTACTGATAGTAATTTGCCATGTCATTTTCCCATCTGTAACGAACAAACAAGTTTTAGTCGGGATCTTTTAGTGTACTGCTTATTGAAATGATAGGACTCTGTAGCTACAAATTTTAACAAATATTATGGAAAACAGCGGAAATATTCGAAGTGAGTTGCAAGAGACATTCTGTTAAAAACATTAGAGCTATTATAACCTCAAATCAATAACGAAAATATTAACATTCTGAATGTAATTAATTATTACAAAATATAAATATTATGTTTACGTACATCGAAATGGTCACAAAAGAAAATATTTGTACTATTCGCTATGTCATTATGATCCCTCCGAGAAAGTAGCAACCACTTTCAGCGCACTTCGATGTTCTTTGGAACACTTACAAATAGTTTTTCCGGAGTTTTTAACGACGTATTTGTACATTTTGGAACTGCACACCACTTGTAACTCATTTTGTTACATAAATCACAGATAAAAAGTAAATCCAATCGCTTAGTTTACAACAAACAAATATATGTGATAGTTGTCACAGATCAGAATACAGGCAAGTGACGTCACCGACCTCATTGCAGCGCCATATTGTCAAAGTAGCGTTTTGGCGCACTATTTAAATATTGAATTTTTAATTCGATGTTTTTCAGCTAATATATACCAGAATTAAAAATAACAACTTTTACTGGGTTCCTTAGACTCTACTGCATAATATAAAATGGATTTTAAAAACCTGTCAAATAGCCTATTCCGAAAAGTAAGTTGTTCGAATTGTAAGTTGTATTATAAACGAGTTCATGTAGTATAAGTGTAATATTGACTTTATTCACAGTAAAATAATAATTCGTCGTTTTTTAAGATTTATATGTATTTATATAGTACAATAGAAATATTTTTTATTATTATACCATGATAAGTTTACATAACATTATACATTATATAAAAAAAATATACATTCGGCAGTATATTTTTTAAGATTCTTGTTGGAATCGTCTACCTAACTGTGAACTCTGTTTTGCGTGATTTTGATCGGTCATCTCTTAATAGCTAACAGACTTGTAAATCTACGCATGCGGAATTCCGGTTTCGAAAAATTACAAAATACAAAGTTTCAAATATGCTAATTTGGTGATTACTAAAAATACAGCGTACTACGCTAGTTACCAAGCACACACCCGTTTGTTTAAATATAACCACACACATCACACGATATACCTCACAATAGTAGGATGTCAGAAAAATGCTTTGAAAATTAAACAAGTTCCGAAAAGTTCCTCAAGATAGGGCACCGCTATACACAGTGTGTAACTGCACACTTTCAACTGACACAAAACTCCCCAAAAAGAAAAATTCTGGGGCGGATCTTTTTATCTTTAGTATTAGATTCACTACAGACTTGGCCAATTAGTTTCTAAGCTTATTTTATTTCTCCACAAAGTATCATTTTATTGTTAGCATTTCAAATATACTTATAGGAAATCAATCTGACATTTTTTGTAGGTGTTAGACGATGTCGCCTAATTAGCAAAGCAATTAGCAAACAAAACCATTGTACAAATTCATACATTTAGATGTTATATTTTTGATACATAATATTTGAATACGTACCTGAATATGGCGCTTTCGCAGTCATCGTAAAAGGTTTTCTGCGGCGTGGTTTCATTATTGTTTTTATGTCCTCTTCTGGTTTTTCGAATAAATCTTTCTTCGTCCTACGAATTCAGTAATACAAGTAATACCAAATCATCAAACATGTTTTCTTATTATTTAAGTCACTAAACATAAATTTCAACATTACATATTTTCATATGTTTCGCCAGAGTTGCACCAACAATATAATCTACACTACTTTATATACAGATAGGCACATACGGTAGATGCAACTCTGACGAAACGTTGAAGCTAATAATGTTTAAATCGTAATTAGACGCATGATTTCAATATTTACTTCTTAGTTGATTACATTGTATATTGTTAAATTATTATTACAGTTATATTTTAGTTAATTTATAGTTAAAAAGTGATAATTGTAAGTTATATAATTCACGTAAATCAAAAATTTAAAACAATCGCTTACTTGTCAGTGGCGACATTCAGCTGCTTTGCCTCCACCAATGCGTCCCAGAGTGACACAAGGGCACGCAAGGCGGGCGGCAGAACGCTTACTACGGATTGCGGCGGCTCTGGAGACGTATTTTTGAATCATTAGACGTGAATTTGGAATTCGAATACGAATACAAATCGTGCGCGAAATTATTTCTACTGCTTACAATTTTTTAATCACTCGAATTCGGTGTAGTCATTAAAAACAAATTCTTAATTAAATTCTGCAATGTCAGCCTCTACGTCACCCATGGTTTTACATACTTAAATTAAGTAGAGAATATATAGTATTATTTAATAGATTACGTTCTGGACATTATCCATCCAACAAGTTTGGATTTTTAATGAAAAAGATAGAATCTCCTAACTGTGAAATTTGTGGTACTATGGAAGATGTCCAACAATTGTTGGTGGAATGTGTCCGTTATCAAGATGCTAGGAGAGATTTAATTAAAAGATTAAAAATTTATATTATGGATGTTGGTATGTACCACAGTATTTTGGCCCAGTCAACTTCAAGAGGCCCATATGTACAGTGCCCGCCGCGACTACCTTGAGATTAACTGTGATTGTAAATGTTCCGTATTGTGTATGATAATGTATATGTTCCGATAGGACTGACATATCCATTTGGATAAAAGTCCTTTTAAAAGAAAGAAAAAAAAATCTGTTTCACGCAGAAAAATTCAAAATCACAACAAAACAAAAAACCGGCGATGACCCACACGTGAAACGGATCACTGTCAAAGACACTTCAGCGTTGGATATTCTACTAGTAGAAATCAAAAACGAGTGGGACCACTCGTTGCACACAACGCACGAAATGAAAGTTCAGAAATAGTGAATTCGGTAATTCGTATACGAATCTCACGATTTCGAATGAGAATTGGTTTTCTACTGTTTCAAAAATTCGTCTCCTGTGTATTAACATTAATATAAAAAAAACAGTTTTTAACGAAATGCGAGAAAAAACCTATAATCGCTTATCGTTTAAATGTCAAATTATACTTTTAATCTATATATTTTTGGTAAGCTGCGCAAAAAATCTCAAATCAGACTATGACTTAACTATATCCTGTGTGATATTTAAACTAATTGACTATTCAATTTAAATAACTTGAAAGGATTCATGCGGTGTGAATGATGACATAGTGACAAAATCGAGAAGGGAATGGCTAGATGTTTTGGACACGTAGAAAGGATGGACGAAAGACGACTGATCAAATACATTTATAAGGCAAATATAAATGGGCCAGTTGATAGGGAACGACCGAGACGAACATACTTGAACCAAATACTACACTAATAATACTTCGTCGTGATATCGCCTCTCTTAGCGCCTTCTATCGGATGTTTCATGGGGAATGCTCTGAAGAACTCTTTAGCCTTATCCCTCTCTCTCCTTTCCTTTATAGAAACACACGTAAGGGTCTTCGGAACCATCCGTACACTACGTCCCCCATTCCACACCGCACTAAGAAATTCAAGATTCTTCTGCCGTACTTTCCGCACTTGGAATTCTCTGCCTGCGTATGTGTTTCCTACATCCTACAACATGGGTTCCTTCAAAAGAGGCGTGAAATAGCATCTTTTGGGCCGGCAGGGATAGGGCAGGTAGGAGAGTGGAGTAAAGTCACTATCCTATCTGTCATCTCATTTGGGCCTCTTTCACCGCATAACATCAGGCGGGAAGAAGTCATCTGCCGCGTCTATCATAAAAAAAAATTGGTGACATTCTGATGGAAGGTGAGGGCAAGAGTACCCATAACCGCCGCGCATGCGTGACAGTAATAATGAAAGTTGATATAGCCAAGTAAGTATGTTTGGATCGTAGCAAGTGGTAAACTCTGCCTACTCCCATGGGAAAGAGGCGTGAGTATATATCTACTGACTACAACCATTATTATTTTAAATGCAAATTGAAAATATTATGATCAAAATTTGATAATTACTCTTGTGGAAGTCGCAAATTAAACAGGTTTAAATATTTTAAAAAATTCGTATTCCACTAAGTGAGGTCGTCGCAACTGATCTTTAACATTTCTCGATTATGCAACATATGTGTGCTCATACTTTTCGCATGCTTACCCTTCATCACGCAATCCAGACATACCCTTTTTGGACTTCCTCCATTATCTCCATCCATATTTAAACTCAAAATATTTATTGTGATATTTGTTTCATCATCATGCCAACCTCATATCACGCTAACCTACTCCTCAGCTTCTTTGTCACCCTCAAACTTCTTCTGATATATCCATATTATTCTTGAAACATATATTTATCCCTCATGACATTCTCACATCATGCTAACTAATGACTCCTCAATTTCTCAATCAATCAAATTTCAAGCTTCCTCTGCTTATATACAATTTTAAATTTTGTCCACATATTACAAATCTAGTATTATATACCCATTAAATTCATACTCGCATACCTGTAGAGGGGGCAGCTTGGGCGGCAGGTGGAGCCTCAGCTTTTGGGATATTCTGAACAGCCGCAACATCCTGAGCAACTGGGGCAGTCACGACATCCTGAGCATCTGAAGCAGTCTGATCAATCTGGGCACCCGAGGTATCTTGAGCGATCTCCAGAACCGAGACATCTTGAGCAATCTGGGGAGCCAGGGCATCTTGAGTTGCCGGGGTATCTTGGGCTGCCGACGCATCCGAAATATCCTGGACACTTCGAATAGCCGAACTCTGATCGACCGCAATAACTTTGGCAACCAGGGCCTCATGTGTTGCAGAGACATCGTTAGCATCCTGCACAACAGGGGTCGCTGAAGGAATCCGGGCAGTTTGAATGGTAGAATTTGTAGCTCGAGCAAAGTCAGTTGCGTCTGTGCTAGCTTGGGAAGATTTGACGGCCTGAATAGCCCGGGAAACGGGAACAACTGGAGCGACTTGGCCCACTAGGGCAGCCTTGGCGACCTGGGTAGTTTGGACAGCCGGGGTAAATGCAGACTGCTCACATAGAGCACTCAATGTTGCCTTGATGTTTGCAGTTGTTCTAGAAATTGGAGCAGACTCACCAGCAGCTAAGGCATCACGGATTATCGGCATAGCTGGGGCAGAATGGACGACCAGTGCTGAAGAAACCTTGCCAGATTGAACAACTGAGATTGCCTTGGGACTCGGCTTATTTTTGTGTACTGGGCTAATCTCTCGGGCAGCCTGCACATTTGAAATAGCTGTGTTGAAGGGATCTGCCAACGTATTTGGATTCGCAGATATAGCCGGGGTGGCATAAACAGCTGATACGGCAGAAATGGCTTGTGCGGCAGAAACAATGGAGGTAGCTGAAACAATCGATGCAGCAGAAACAGCTGGGTCGGTAATAACACCAGGGGCTGCTTCAGCAGTCAATTCAACTGGGGCAGCTGTGGTAGTCGAGGATGCCGAAGCTTCTTGTTTAGCAGACGCGTCTTGGACATTTGAAGTCGAAGACAATCCCTCACCGCCATCTTCCTCGTTGATGGGCGCTTCAATGTCAGACTTACGCGCACGACTTGCACACGCCTCTTCACCAGACCGAGTGAGCACCTCCAATGTCGACGGTTGGATGCTTAGATATTGACCTGAAATATAACAACAAAAGTATTATTATAAACTATCGCTGACAAATTTTTTCAGTTTCCATCAAATCGTACTACAAGATTGCAATAATGTTATACAACGGGGTAATAGCACATTTCAATACAAGTGCGAAAAGTATCGGCCTGCAGATACTTTTACGCACTTGTGTTGAAATGTGGAAGGATAATTTAATGTTTCCGTAAAAAAATAAAAACTAAACAATAACATGAATGATGAAATATATTATGAGTGGACTATTGATACATTACAGTTTCCTTTTTTGTAGCAGGGCAACGATCTCTATTCCTTCAGCCTTCCTTCCTTCCAATAAATGAATGAAAACAAGTTACATTTATCATTAATTACCTGCGTTATTTATTTATTTTTATTATACCTAAATATAAAAAAAATAAATAGGAAGATAGTTATTATTACAAAAACTTTATACGGAAAACGTTTTAATAAAATAAATACAATATAATATTTGGTAACTATAAATACTATATAATAATTATATGTGAGCTAGTTGAAAAATGTAAAGGAAGTTGGATTCATACTATTTATCTGAAAACAGTATTTAATGGACGCTTCTGTAAAAATACAGAGAAAAAAATTGCTGGGACTTGTGAACCAATAGGTTAATATATTTAACGTATAAAAGTAATAGTACACATTAAATTTGAAAAATAAATTTCAGTTTTTGATACATACGTACCTGGTAACAATAAGTAAATTATGAGATGACTTCCACTACTTGACGTCAACGTTATTTTTGATTTAATTAATCGTTAATAATAGGCATTCAATTGTCTAGTCGTAGATGTCTATCAGCAATAATGAAAGGTACATACCAGCGTTGGAAACTTCGACAGAGTGTCGCTGGTGACGCGGCACCGGCGCGGCCGGCTGTCGCGTCACCACGCGCGCCCCTTGCTTCGGCAGCTGCGGGTGGAATTTGAGAAAAGTCGCGCACGCGATCGCGTCGTGAACTATGCCTGTGTAGTAGTAACGTACACTTATGAAAACTTTTATCTCCAGCACCGTAATTCAATTGCAATCATCCATTTGCTGTGTTATCTTTTATTCTACAGTTTGGCATTTAAATAATGTTGAAATATTGTTGAAGTAAATTACATGTCAACAACAATACAGTTGGATGACAGTAAAATTAACAGAAACTTCTGAAAATCAGTCTATTTAAAAGTTAATAAAACCAGATAAAGAATTCACAAATTTGAGTAATGTTTAATAGAATAATATTAATAATTGAGTTATGCGGAACTTAAATTATAATTTCAAAACCGCAATTTAGATATAGACATTTTTCAAATGAGATGCATTTCAACATTTCTGTGTCTTTAATAACTCGCTGTCATTTTAGATTTATAGAATAAATTTTATTTCTAAAATTGTAAATAATCACGCAGAAGTTTGGTGTTAAAGACCTGGACACATGTCTACAATTAGCTATAAACATTATTCTATGTTATATAACACATTAGGAAATCACGAGACAAGGTCAAATTCCTAGTGATGTGCCGAGTCGCTGTTTTGATGGATTGAGTCGATTCGAGTCAGTTTATACGGTGTTCGAATCACTACTCAATTCCCTGATTCGAGCCCAGCGCTCGAATTCTATGTTTGGTATTCGAATATTTCTAGACTTAAGTCCGATTCCTAGACTCGAGTCTAGAAATTCGAGTCTGGAAATTCTAGTCCAGTCCAGAACTAGACTCCTATTTTAGAACAAAAAGGATAAAATAGAAAGGAGTTAGCTTCAAACAGCGTGTAGGTTAGGTTAAGCACAATGACACAAAAAATAATAATACTGTAATTTTTATTAAAAGATAATAAACATTGAATAAAGACATAGAGCATAGGAGCTTATGTAAACAGTTTGCGAGTACAAGCGAGTTAACCAAACTCGAATATTAGACTCGAATCAGTAGGACTCGTATAAATAGAATCTAGTTAGCGAGTAGGAACTGATTCTTCCTGACTCGAGTACCGGAATCAAGTCCGGCGTACTCGAATCAAAATAAATTGGTATTCGAGTAGGCAAGTCCAAAGCAGGAATCGAGTCTGACTCGAGTCAAACCGTACTCGGCACATTGCAACAAATTCCTACACGAACGTAAAAAAAAGAAAGATCAATAACACAAACCCTCGTGCCAGAGCAGCGCGGCGAATATGGCGCGCAGACACTCGGCCTGCGCAGGGCTGAGCGCGAGCTTGCGCGTAGGCGGCGGCGGCGCGGCGCGTGACGGGAGGGGCGGAGGAGGCGAGCCGCGGCCGCCGCCGCTGCCACCAGCGCCGCCCGCTCCGCCCGCGCCGCTGGCACGGCCGCGCGGCAGCGACAGCGCGCGCCGGGACAGCCTGTCGCGCAGTGGTCGCCGGCTGCCCTGCAAATCGTAGGACAACTTCCTAGTATCGTAATTTAAACTAATGATTCTAAACAAAATCTAGGTATTTGTATGAAATACCACTTCATTATACTGATATGCCTTACAATCACATACAAAAATAATTCATATTACAGCATTGACATATCGCACTAATAATACAATAGTGTATCAACTCAAAAATCGAACATTTTTCAGAATCAACAAAAAACTTATTACTCACTTCATGTAATAGTTGCAAATTGAATAACTGTCACACAAGTTTTTTAATTTATCCTTATTCTGTTTTTGCACTAATCGAACGACGGTCTTGATCACGCGTGAGGAATCAAATTTTGCGTGTGTTTATAGTATTATGTCAAGTACGACGTTTTGAGTTGATACACTATTGTATTATTAGTGCGATATATTCTACCGATAGACAAGAACACTAAAGGAAAAATTGTGTTCAAATCATTGACATATATTCTACCGATAGACAAGAACACTAAAGAAAAATTGTGTTCAAATACTGGTGAATGTTAAAACTATAATCAGCTTAATCGCTAAATCTATATGACTCGTCTGACCATAGAAAAAAGACAACTGCTGGATCGCTTGTCGAAGTATAAATTTCGTTCAACCAAACGTGTGGTAAAAAAAAAAGGTTCCAATCACAACGTTTAAACGTTTTGTATTAACACCAACTGAACAAAATTTGACGCGGACTAGAATGAAGTCTCACGTTAGACCTCGTGAAAATACTATATATGTGTATATAAAGAAAGCCCATTTGGAATATATATTAAATAAATTATTAAATATTTTTGGCGAAGTCTCTTTATATGTTTGTCCTGACATTTTACAATCTTATGATATAGGATTAGGTCCTTAAAATGTATTTTCATACGCATTCGCACATAAAATATTTAATAACAAATACCAAGAGTTACTTTCATTTTTTCAACAACAATATAAATTTATTGATCATTTCCACGGTGTTCTGTGAATGAGTAAGTCAGAAGCACGAATAAAATAACAACAAATGTCTGTGTTGACATGACACAGCCCTATATTTATAAGTATTTCGCAAGACTGGGCAACACGTGTTCAAACACAGCGCTAAGAACATACCTTTACAATGCTACGTGACAAACTTTACAACAAGTGCAGAAATGTTTATTCTAGAATTAAAATAGGATTTACAGGTAAAAGGATTATTTCGTAACCATACACCTGAAATTCATGGACACATTAATTAGGAATAATGCAGGTACCTAGTTCTATGCAGACATAACTCTTGCTGTTTTCAAAGATACAAAATACAAAGCACGCAGATATCAATGTTGACGCGGTTGGTGCAGCGGCGAATGATCGGCCGCTGTACGATGTGTCGCGGGTTCGATTTGTTTCTGTATGACCTGCAGATGTTGAGTTAGGTTTGGGCGTATGTGCTTGTAAGATACTATGATTGTAACTGTACCCATGACATAGGATAACAAACTTTGTGCTGGGCGACGTATTTAAAAAAATATGTTTTAGAATATAAAAAAACGATAGGACATTGATCGCAAGCGTTACAACACTTCGCACGCAAAAATAGATCTAGATTATGTTGTTACAATAGTACCGAGAATTCGACGTGTTTCAATAACAAATCATTGCAGCCACTTAATTCTGGATCGGAAAAGACTGATGAAATTTCACTAGAAGTGAAAAACAAGAAGCTTAACATTTCCGGTCAGCTTCGGCTAATTGTTACTAAATTCATCGACAACTAAGCAACAATAACATTTCATAGAACTCTAAGTGGTTCATTTAAAATGAAATGTTATTATGTCGCTCACAGTATAAACAATGTCTGTAATTATACAGAAGGCGATTAGGCGCATGGTAATGTAATTTGATTTAAATATAAATATTTTGCATTCCAGTTGCAGTATACAAAAGTGTATGTATGGTCTTTAGTGTAATTAACGGACTGAGAGACAAAGTCGTAGTTCACTTCAATGTTATTACACGTATTTAATAAATAGGTAATGTCTTGATTTTTTCGAGTAAATAGCAAAACAGCTATAACGAATGTTGGTGCTGGCTGCGGTACATTCACATAGAGGATACATTTTTTTACACTTTTTTTAATGCTTTGACACCATTAGTGCCTCTTAAAGTCTTGTTACTGCAGCTCGGGAAGTACCTAAGTTGCGCAAGAATGGACCAGAAATTGGATTTAATTTATACTTATAAAAAAGAATTGGTAGTAAAAGTGTATGAAAATACAATGTAATCGTGCTAAGCGGAATGAAGAAATATATAAAAAATTATAAATAGAACTGAATACAAAAGTTATTTTATCTGAATTTAAACAAAATGATATTAGCACATAGATTTCGCGCTATTTTTATATATCATCTACATTTAGATGCTTTTCTAAATGAAGAGAAATTGTGATCAAGTATAGTGTGGGAAGTTAGATTTTTTTTTTCATTTCTGCAAAAAATATAATAAGGACGACGAAATGATCCTTTTTATTGGTACGGAGGGCGGATCCCAAAATAGTTTGTTGCCTCGAAAGCATATTGTAAACGTAGAATTTTCTACAACTTAACCTTATAATTGTCCTTAAAAACATACATACCCTAGAGTAATGATAAGCATGTGCCCCGGCCACTTCATCGTCCGGCGCGTCCGGCGAGGTCTGGGTGCCGGCTTGGGCGAGCCTAGCACCCCTCTCTATTTTAGATGGCTCCTTATTTTCCTCCCCATCACCATCAGTCTGTAAGCAAATATGCACGACATAACCAAACTAACATATTTCAAAATTTCCAAAGGTAGGATTTATTTTACCGTGGTAAAAACATTCTATGTCCAACCGTAGGTCAGTTCCGTACATAATAACATTAAAAAACATTTTTATCAGATCTTAGGAATATATTTCCCGGTGATAACCATATATTATGTCCTCCTCCAAATCTCATACAACCCCCATACCACGTTTCTCTTTGTATGACAGAGTCTATGGGGATCTTCAAAGCTCAAACTCAGAATACTGCTGACACCTTTGGGCTTGCGTTCCCAAATATGAGCTAGATCCTCTTGCCTCCCTGCAAAGGCGTTCTTTCTGTATCACCAATGATCTCAATATTACGGCCTGAACAGAGACCATGTAACAGCGAAGGAGCGAAGGTTTTCTTTAACGGAAAATGCTTTGAGGTACTGTTAGCAACACCTTGTTGTGCCTTCGTTACCTTTAACCATGCACCACCCGCCACAGCAATAGAATTTATACCTATCACCTGAAACCGATCTAATCTAATACAGCTCAGTTTTAGTGTTCTGCAGCAATAATTCTCTGCAGATAGTCAACGACTCTTATACTCGTACTTACCATCATTTGCTCGTCTGCTGCCAATAGCAATAAAGATATATGTTTCCCCATGATAAAAACAAAAGGGTTATTCCAATACTCGTGCTACCTTTATACCTAATTATATCGAATTATCAAAGGATATATTAATTAAAAGTGTGAACAACGAAAAAATATATAATAAAGAGTTTATCATGAGAAATGACCGCCATCTTGAAATTTATCCTTTGAATTTTAAAGTCATAAATAGCTTTGTTACATAATGTTTTGGACGTCATGTTATGGGAGCTGGATGCACGTGCGAAGATATCCAAAGGTGTATAAGGTTGACTAACAAAAAGTACAAGACCTAACAATAACGGTAGACTTGGGAGCCCCTCTGTGAGGACATTGTACGAGTCTCATACTACTCTTACGACGTCATATTATTATTATTTAATACGTCAATACCGATATTTACTTCTAATTCTGATTGCATGACTTGCCCGTAATTCACTAGACCGCTATACTACTTCATGCACGCGAAGTTCAATTCAGCGGAGTAAATTGGATCAAGCAGGCTATATGAAGGATTAAATATGGAAGCAAACAAATCATAGACATGAATGTTAATACAAAGAGCTGTATTTAAGAATTAAATTAGATTGAACCTGTGCGTTCTAGAAATGCATAAACAAATAAATTGACATACATATAATAAATATAATAGTTAATTCCACTGTAACATAAATAAATAAAGAAATAATAGATCCTCCTAGTGTGAATTTCTGTGGTTCAAAGATTCATGATAGATTGCTTTCTTATATTGCTGACAATGGTTAACGGATAGCTATTAAAATAACATTTGTCAGATTTTTTTTTTATACCACGATGGTGGCAAGCAGGCCTACGGCCCGCCTGATGGTAAGCGGTTCCCGTAGCCTATGGACACTTGTAACACCAGGGGTGTCACTCGCGCGTTGCCGACCCTTCAAAAACCTATTTACTACCCTTTTGAAGAACCCCATACTGTAGCCCTCTGGGAAAACCTCTACAGGGACCTCATACCACAAACGAAGTGTACGCGGGAGGAAATTCCTCTGGAACCGCACTGTACGGGACTATTTAGACTCCAGTATGTGGGCATTTATAAAATACCTATTTTTCATTATACTTGCCTCTCGGCCACCGCTGGCCTCTCCGATACTTTCGGTGGAAAGATGTTTCGCCGGAGACCAGCTACACTCGTCCGAATTACCATTAGTGCGTCTCACACGCCTGCAACATAACAGTGACGTCATCAACATCACGTGTTGACATACACTTTAATTATTAAAAAATGTATTACACAGTTGTAATGCACACCTCAACAAAAAGACACTCACACAGTTTTCAAACCAACAATATAGTAAGCCAATAATACAATATTATAAATAAAAAAATATGAACAACGTCCTCAAAGATCTATTAAATTATTTTTTTAACACTTTACAGACCATTACATAATTGCACCTTTAAAAATTATGAGACCGAGACAATATCACGTTTCTATGTAGCTGGACAAAGGGAAGGTACCACTTTCTATGCAATAATTTTTTCATTAAAATTTGTATAGTATAAGCAAAAATGAGATATTAAAATATGCGTTTATTTACCAAATAATTTTCAACACCTACCTAGGAGTTGGCATAGACGTAGATTCCTTGCGCAAAAGCCTGTTCCGCTTGGAAGGTTCCAAAGCATACATGTAGGACATTGATGCTGGGTCTCCCTAAAATTTTTTGCACATAGTGATTATTACGCATATAAATTACATATCATCATTCATGTCGATACACAGTATATAATTTTAATTTGTTTTTTTAATTTATATAGAAACACGTTTTACCTCACTCAAAAAGTCGCAATGGCTAGTCGACGGGAATCTTCTATCCAGACGAGCCATATCTGATAATAGAGATGTCGTTATTAGCTCAGACACATATCAAAATTTTTGAAAAAAAAATTTAAATGTTGCTATTCTGCAAGTCTTACCTGAAGACGTAGACGCATCGCCGTCATCGTCTTGAGTCCATGATTGCATATCGCTTTGAGAGTCGCCGCAGGCAGACCATAATCCGGCACATTCAGACTGAATAGAAATCATAAAAGTAGATAATTGGTTTAATTGCTTGTATGTTTAAAAATTAATACATATTTGTTCAGTGGCGGCGCAAGACCTAAACTTAATGTGAGCATGGTACATTTTGCGAGGCCCTCTGTTGGTACAAGAAGGGAATATAAAATAAGATTTTCTATACTTTTTCAAATATATTTTCGGCTGTGAGGCGCGAGGCCTTGGGCGGTGGCCCACACTGCCCACGCCTTACGCCGCCTATGTATTTGTTTATCATGCCTGCTATTGTTTGATAAAATAATTATTTTTGAGACATTTAGACAAAAAAGGTCACCCCATTAAAAATATGTAATTACATAAAATATAGACAATCAGTTAACATAAACTAATCGTATTATTTTATGTTCGTGCTTTTTGGGAGTGTTCTAACTGGGAGCATAAATAGTCTGCCGCCGGCAATATCCCAATAGCACTCGAGGAGGCATGGTTTTGGTAAGGTTTCGCATTTGTTTTATTAAATAAACGTTTAGAGAAAAAACGGTATCGTATTAATGATTTTCATTCATATCGAAATTGAAACTTTACCAAAGCAAGAACATTACGATCCATAAACACACAAATGGGATTGTAAGTTAGTTTTCTTTGAGTTCTGTTTACGAAACTTACTTGTTTACAAAATACTAACAGTTTCTCATCAGTTTTCATCTCCACAAGCTGGTTTATATACGGTGGGCCGCTACATACTTGTCCGGGCCGGTAAAATTGAAAAGTTATAAATTTTGCGTAATTTATTGTTATGATATGACTGTTTCATAAATATTACAACACGACTGATTAACTAATAAACAAATAAAAAAAAAAATATCCTTTATATTCATACATTTGCGTTAAGTTTTATCTACGACTAAAATTATTACAGTTCAGTTATTCTTGTAAATACTAGTAGGTTTTAATAAATGTTAAATCAGTTGAATTATGTTAATACATTAAATTCGTTGAAAGATTTTTTGTATCACTTTTACAGGGCTTTTGGATTCAATCTACAAATTCAATGGGCAATCTGTACAGATTTTCTGTCGCTGGAAAAAACTATCAAATGTCAAAAATATTCCGATAACAGATTGAGAAATCTCGCCGGCTGACTGAATTGGTATAATTAGATAAAATGCTTACTTCGTTGAACACCTATTAGAGATATTAATAGTGTTATAATTCTAAGTGACCCAGCTAACTTTGTACCGCCCACGCTTAGCGCCAATACCTACAACATGGCGGAATTCTAAAACTGACATTATATTAAAAAAATAGTTTTCTTGACAATATTTTACCCTGCTTTCCTTAATCCAGTAAATAGATGATAAATTAGGTGTGTTCAACCGTTTTAAGGTCTAAATTGTGTTAATCCCAGGACTTGCTTTGTTATAATACATACATAGACCAGCATGTAAAACAGCGTAACTCAAATGACAAGTGAAAATTATAATAACTGTAAGTGACTTAGATTTTATAACAAACAACAGCATATCAAAA
Organism: Scirpophaga incertulas; assembly: GCA_036419045.1. NCBI lineage: Eukaryota > Metazoa > Arthropoda > Insecta > Lepidoptera > Crambidae > Scirpophaga > Scirpophaga incertulas. Next base: position 9,017,018 of record CM071626.1, on the reverse strand, counting down.
CCAATCAAACAATTATTTTTCTTATTTAAGTTTATGCCCAACTTTATGTTTACTCTTTTTCCTTGTGAAACCTTTTCTTCCTTTCTTAGGTGCTTCTACGAATTCTTTTTTGGTGTATCGCTTAAGCATCTGTGAATACTTCTTCTTTTAATTACTTTTAGACAATTTCGGGAATTTGGAACATATATATCTAAAACAATTCCCATCTTTTTGCAATGATTTCACGAATTGCTTAATTAGTCCCAATTTAATATGAATAGATGGCCGTAAAACCTTTTCTGGCGGAACCAAAGTGGTTTTTATAACGTTTTCTCGCCAGGAGTTAAATCTTGTCTTTGTTGGCCAGTCAGTTGTTGTCCAGTGTTGCTCTCTGGCTCTACTATCCCACAAACAGAAAACAAGGGTATTTTGTATAGCCTGATTATTGACCAAAAAACATTGTTATTATTTTAAAATCTCCACAAACCATCCATCGATCTTTTGAAAGACCCAAGTCTCTGACTAGGTCATTGAGCTAAATCTGAGAGAAAAGTTGAGGTCCCTCGTCAACTGAAAAATCTTAGCTAGATTCATTCTGGGGAGTAAATGTTTGTGAGTCATTCAGGATAGCATCTAAATTTGACGGTGGCTGCAGAACTAATATTTCAGAGCTATGGGACACTGGACGAATAGCTGAATCAAGGTTAGGATAAGATATTTTCTTCTTATTTTTCGTATTAAATCCTTTCACGTCTATCGAACAAAAATACCAGTCGGTTGTGTGATTTTTCTGTTCACGCCATATCAAACGAAATGCAGTTTTCTTACTCTTAAGCACAGATCTTGCTCATATCTTCTGCATACTTTATGAGGTGCCCATGCTTTGTCTTGATCACCAAGTATTAATTTGAAGTAAGCAAAATAAACTTTCTTCAGAAAATCACTTATATTTCTTTGTTGACTTTTCACTGTATATATCACAAATATAACAGAAATCGTTCGGGGAAATTACACAACCTCTGTGAGCCATAACACATTTATAGAAACAAGAGCATAATAGCGTTTGAATGCTGGATGCCAACTAAGTGTGACAATGACAAGATAGGTTCACTAGATAATGAACTTAGCCTGTTGGAACATGATTAATCCAATTGCAACACGCTGAAACATGTTCGTAATCGTTCTGATCAATCGAACTTGACCTGTTTAGACACGATAATAAATGTAATCATCTACCTAACACCAGACATTCTTTATCCCCTTCCCTTTACTAAATTATTTACGTCCATTATTTTTTCTTTATTCCCAGACAAATAACTAATAAAATTAGGGTAAGAACTCTTAAATTTAAATGAAATTTGAGGCTTCGAAAATACTAAATTTTAACTAAATAAGAATTTTATATTTGTGTAAAATTGAGTCAAAACATAAAATTTGGTATTGTAAAAAAATTGATGTGATGATAGAAATTTTTTAAATACCTATTTGTTTGGGTTTAAGGCTTTGAGGTTTAAGGACACCAAAATATATTAGAAAATGTATAAAAACTTATGCAGTTTTTTACTTGCAGACCTGTATAATAAGATTTATTTTCCAATACGGCTTATACAACGTGTATCAAAACTCAACTATACTACGAGAAAAAATAGAAGAAATAAAAGTATTTTTTTTTAAATTACTAAATAATAATGAATTTCGAAAATCTACATCCCTTATGGTATTTTTAACTACCATCACTACAATTTTTCAAATATTTTACTTACATATTTTTTTTTTGTATGGCAACCTAAGTAGTATTGCAATCCACCAAAAACCTTAAAAATACCTGAATACAGATAGATTTTACACAAAAATTTATCAAAATATTTTTTTCTACTAAAAATTTCAAAGATTTTTACTTTCAGTTTTTGCGCATCGTGGTGTATAAAAATTGTATCGATACTACTATGACAAGTTATTTAAAAAGTTGACGCAACTAACCAAGATTCCAAAATGGTATAATACTTTACAGAAACTAGCCCCAAAAAAATACCGACTAATCATAAACAAAAACCTACTTATTAGTTATTATATGTACCTACTATGGGCTCAAAACAGGTCTTTTGAAAAATGAGATTTTATTTTCTTCTATTTTTTCTCGAGTAGCCATGAGTAGATCCACTCTCTGGTGGCCACTTATCGTTGATTTTGGGATACGTTGTATAACACATTTTATGTTTATATTAACGTTCTTATTAGCTATTACATATAAGTCCGCTGGCTTCCAATCTAGGTACAACTTGTGATTTAAAAAACAGTACTTCAGTTATTCTATATATGTATGTATTTGTTGTGTGTGTGTGTATATTTATACCTCTATGATTAAACGTATGTGATATATGTGTATTCATGACCTTGAATACTTACTATACAATTAGAGCTTTTGTGTCTTTGTAATTTAACTTTAAAAGCCACTTCTTAATTTTATGTTAGCAAATATATTTATTTAGTTTGTGCAATTCAAGTACATTGTCAAATTTGTTATAATTATATTCTGCAACTAGCGGTTGCCGTGTGCCGCTTAGCATACTTAGTATTACAGTTAATACTCAAATACTGGACTTTCCGCCTCCGACTTTTCGTTAATTGTGACTGTGGCGGGGCCAGATAATGTTGCCTAAGAATTGTCTTTAATATATAGCATTGTGTAAATATTTAAACCTTGGCTTCTTTGTAAAGCTTATCAATAGGATATCTATAAGATTTCCTAAACTATCAAATTTTCATAAATATAATGGCCCGCTAAAGTCATTATATTAATCTCTTTAAATAAATATCTAAGAGAATCCCTTGCTCGTAAATTATAAATAGCGCGGACTGCTCTTTTTTAAAGAACAAAAATACTTTCTATGCTAGCAACCGACCCCCATAATAATAAACCATTGGACATAACACTGTGAAAATAACTAAAGTAAATTAATCTTGCCGTTTAAACACACAACATCTGTAAGTTGCCTTATTTTTATTACAGCATATACTGCAGAACTTGATAGGGTCTTGTCTATTTGATAGGGTCTCAATATCTTGGTCTTGTCTATTTGATAGGTGCCGTACTGCCGCACCTCGAAGCTTGGCTCCACGGGAAGGAGGAGGTCACCTACTCATTTGACTCAGATACTCACCGGGCACGGCTGCTTCGGTGAGTATCTGTGTCGAATAGGACGGGAGGGATCGACACATTGCCACCATCCGACCTCGACTCGGCCCAGCACATGACGGAGTGCCCCGCGTGGGCCTCCGAGCGCCGAGCCTTGGTCGCAGAGATCGGGCGAGATCTGTCTCCGACGGCATTGATTGCGGCAATGCTGGCGGGCGAGGGAGGTTGGAGGACTGTGGCCTCCTTATGTAAAGCTCCAGAAGGAGGCCGCCGAGCGGGGTCGAGAGATGGCCGATCCCGCTCGAAGGAGGCGGCGCCAGGCTCCGTACCACAGCTGCGGCGCCGCGCGGGTCGCCGTATCCGCGGGCGTCACTTCCTCGCGCCCGCCGGCACCCCGGGAGGGACCACGCCCCTCCCGTGGCCGGAGGGCGTCGTCGGCAGAGGAGATCGGGGTAGGTAGTTGTCTCCCCCGAGGAGGGCTCCCTTGGATTATCGCAGGGGAGCGGAGGCTGGGGGTTCCCGGAAGTCGCTTCGCGTTCCCGGGGGCTCCCTACATGCCTGAGGAAGGCCATCCCTGAGGTTTTTAGTGGGTAGGCCTCCCCCTTCTGGGGAGGAGAGCTCCACATAACCGCCAGCTCGCCACAGCCGGGGTATGCAATTTTAAGCATATTCCTCAGGGTAACAAAAAAAAAACAAAAAAGGAGTTGCGGGGGCAGAAATGTTAATCTTTAATTCTGAATTCCGAGGAATGTATATATTCAGGTACCTTGTATTTATTGGTTTTCTAATTTTTTTCGTACTGTGTGTAAGAGTGATAGTGGCACAATGTATTTATAGTTGGTAATGCTGCAATATCCAGTATGCGAGACACCGAATTGCCGGGATAATGTTCATAAGCAAGGGGTCTTCTTCACTGGTAACATTACGGGAGCTCGCGTAGACACGGGAAACACAACAGAGGTCTGAGACTTAATTACTTATATTGCCTATTGTTTTACCATTACCGTACAGCATAGTCAATATTACATCATAAAATAATATGTTGAAATTTCATAGAGTATAGTAGTTTAAACAAAATCTGCAATGTAAATGCAACTGTTAAATATTACTATCGTTATATTGCTCAGAGGATATGGCACATATAAGTAGAGAAAGTAGTGGTCTAGAAATAGGATACTTACACCGATAGTGGTGCTAAAAAGTGCAACACACAGGTATGAGTAGAGGTAGACACAAATAAGTAGAGGCAGCAGTGGTACAAAGTGGGACTCGTATCAGTAGAGGTAGAGGTGTTCAAAACAATGACATATGAGTATAGGCTAGGCTAGGCTTTGGGTAGAGGTAGTGCTGCTCAGAAGCTACGTCCCACAACGAATGATGATCACATTGCTGGATAGAGAAACTTTCAACTTTTTTCTTATCGCGAATCAACTAACTTGATACTTATACATCCGACATTTACGTTCCCTGCGGCGTCTGGCTCAACTGTGTAAGTTGAGTCTTCGCGACTGACCCAGAACGCGATAACACTGTACGGCTGGTGGCTATATAATATACCTAACGGCGAGTACACTATGTCGCCACCCCTTGAGTAATCTTGTTGGCTTCTAACCTAATACTTGCACAAAAATAGGGAGGATGTTGCATATTGTATAAGTAAAAAGTAAAAATTTCCCTTGTTTTTTTTTTTATTAACGAGTGTGGAGATCCTTGGGAGAAGCTTTTATCCAGCAGTACAAGCCTTAAATGATATTGTATAAGAACCATAACACCACTCCGACTATTGTCAATCACTTGCTAACCATCAGCATTGCATTACTCATTATTTTGCATATTAATTCACGAATATACATACATATTGCCACTCTCTTTAGGCCTCTCTCTCAGTATTCTCCGTAACAAATAAAACCGAACAAAAATATAACCGAAGGCGTTAAACACCTTTTCTAAGAAAATTGTAAAAAGTCTACGACGTAATTAATGAATCCCATTTCGCTAACAAATATTCTTTACTCATAAATACGTTTAAAGTGATCATTATTTTCACAATATGTTGGAGAATAAGATAAGTATCAGGAAAATTAAAAAAATATATAAATTTCACGTTTCATTAGTCTTTTAGGAATATGACCAAATTTGACCTATACTCTGTCCATTATGTTATTTTCTTTTTGACAGATCGCGCGTATGAAATATTGTTTCTATTTTCAAATTATAGTACTACAGTAATAATATACTTTCTAGACGGGTAACGCCCACATAGTGAAGTGCTCTGTGCATAACAAACTACCACAGACAATAAGCAGTTCTTGAAATCAGATAAATCGATAAATTGTCTTCAAATCAAATATTTGTAAATTTATTTATTTCCTTCTCGACAGCTACCTTACATTATTTATAGGTATGTGAATTTTAATATTAAAACGCATATGTAGTTAATAACATCTACGTCAAGTTTAAATCAAGAATTATGATCAAGAATACTTAGAAAATCACATACATACCATTTTTTTAACAAACTAGCTAAGTAATTGGTAATTCGCCAAAAATATAAAATTTTGCCTAATTTACTTGGCATGTGTAAAACTTTATTTTTTCATATATTTCTGATCCATTTAAGAGAGAAAAAGGAAAACTTTCTTAAATGGATCAGAAATATACGAAAAAATAAAGTTTTACACATGCCAAGGAAATTAGGCAAAATTTTATATATTTGGCGAATTACCCCAATTGGGTAATTCGCCAAATATATAATATAAAAATTAAACAAGTAAATTTATTTACATTATTTATTAGATAGATTCATCAGATTCTTCTTCGTAAATTACACTAGACTCGTCAGTTGAGTCCTCTGTTACATAAATAACCAATTCTTGTGCCATCATGTTATCAATTGCAACATCTCTAATATTTATAATAAAAATAATATCGCTGCATTAAATCGATTAAAAGTTCTTCTTAAATAAAATCGATATTCTGTTTTAATCGAATCGGTAACTTGCGAGTTCATCACTGATTTCAAAATATCTTAAACTGTCAAAAAGAAAATAATATAATGGACAGAGTATAAGTCAATTTTGCTTATTCACTGTCGGGGCGCCGAGGTCGATTCTGCCATGTAACATGTGTAACGAACAAATCTGCACTGGGCTAGCGTGGTTAGTTAATAATAAGAAAAAGCCACAAAAAGAATAATGCATTATAAAACAGAAAAATTGTAACGTTTAGCCGTCGTGTACTTCAAAGAGGAATAATTTCTGTATAGGTCGCACTAAACTTAAACCTCGTTCTGTTTTCAATTTGAGAGATCGCACATTGCCATCAATATCTTTAACATTTCTGTAAGTACCCACTACGAAACCAAGGCCTAAAATCAGTTATAAATTTAAGCAAATAGCGATTTATTTATTATCTTCCAATTTCCGAACGTTTTTGCATAAAGCTGTTGGGAGTTGTAGACATTCCTTGTCATCTTCCATAAATGATAATGATCCGGACTTTATGGTAACCTCGTAATCACATATCGCCGTTCAAGCCTAATAATTAAGAGATGGTGTATCTAACATCCGACGTTGTATTTCCTTGAGCGAACAAGTTTTTCCCAAAAAGCTCAAAAGGTTGGACCGTAACTGAACTTTTTATGAGCAAAATCAACGTTGCCGACCTCCGCATAGTTATATGAGAACTCATAACAGCAGAGTTTTGAAAGAGTTTTACACGACCTGCAGAAAAATGTTTATTCTTATTTAACCGTATTATTCCGAATCAGTAATCATATTTATTTATTGTAAAAAAGTGTAGTCAAAGGTGTTTTAATATTTAGAATATCTCATTTTTACGCAATAAATATAGCTATAGACAAGCTATAGATAGAAGATATAACTGTCTAGGTATATTTTTAGATATTAAAACCAATTGTGATGAAGATCATTGTTGTACTCATTAAACAATCAGTGTCTAATCAACCCTAAGCTTTTCTTAACGTATTGTTATTATTTCCTCATCACAATTATGCTTGAATATGTTAATATAACATTAGATAGCTTCACGGTTGTTAAAAGTAATCGCAGTCGATCCAATTCCATTCGCAGATATCGAAGTAATAGGGTTCTTTACTATGAATTGCAATTGATTTTTTTCATGTCGTTTCCTTGAGCTGAGCGCAGTAGAATGAATTCCTAGTTGGACAAGCCAGCAGTTGAGCGATATCTCATTTAAAGGGTTTAACGGTTCAATCTATGTTTATTTAAATACATTTATTGTTTGTTTGATTGTTAGACAGTTATTTTGTAACAGTTATTTTGTACCAGTTAAAGCAGAGATCTAGTTATAATAATTATACACCTTGCTTATCCAAAAATCTGCATAAAGCAACTTTATCGCAGTCCAATCCTAGCTAAGCGACATTTTATAGTGTAAATAAGATCCAGAGATGCTAGCAGCTGCCCTGCTACAAAATTCGAGGCGATTTCAGTTTCCGTAACCTAGTTGACGCACAAAGAAAACATGATATGTGAGACAGAGTGCTATTTTTGTGACCTAACTTATATAGAGAAAAGTGATTAATAGTAGTTAGCAGTTTCCTTCCGATGGACAGGACAAGCTTCAAGTAACTTCAATACTTTACAAATGATGTTTTGTCTATGAAGTTTAAACAAGATAAGCAGAAATGACGTCTGAGACTAGATGGTGAACTTGTAGTATTTTACTTATAGAATAAAGTATTAACTTAAGTGATGATGTTACTAAGTTATGATTATGATGCGCTTTAGTATTTTCTAGGAAAATATTGTTCAAGTAGGCTAACATGTACATAAGTAAGATTATAGAATAGAAGAAATATAGGCTACAAGCGCCAAGCCAAGTTACAAGTAGAGAAATAATGATCCCATGCTACTAGCAGTTCAAATTGGCTGGACTGATTGTATAATAAACGCTTTTCTGGTCAAGTGCTGTCTTTGCCGCCTATCTAACACAAACATAAGTGACGACATAAACTAACAGTTTGCTCTGTCTTCAAAGTCACATTATCATTTTATAGACTTAATTCTGAATATGTACACTCATATCATCCAGCGGTGTAACGAACAGTTATAATTTGATCAAGTGTTTGACGAGCCAATTTATCTTTTTCTGGGCTATTATGTTGTTGTTGCCTAATTTACACACACACGACGACCTCAACACCTTTGACGACCTCCATAGTCGAGTGGATAATACGCCGGTTTCAAGGTGTCGCCATCTCTGAGGTCCCGGGTTCGAATCCCGGTGGGGGCAGATGTTTGTGTGATGAATGCGAGCATTTGTCCACCTTAGTCATGGTTGTTGATATATATTTCAATAAAAATTATTTATATATGTATAATATATGTATGTCTATCCGTTACCCTAGATCCCATTGCACAAGCCTTATAGAGCTTAGTTTGGGCTAGGCTAATTGGTGTAAGTGTAACAAATATTTATTATTTATTTATTTATTATATTTACATAAATTACATGAATTGCGAGAGATGACTATTCATGAATTGGTGAGATTGACTATTGATATTATAACTACGTCCAGATAGAGTAGTTTGAAAAAGCAAGCAGTGTCTTCCAGCAATTTCTATGACGTATGATTAGAAAGTAACATAACTTAAACATACGCTTTGTAGCCTATCTCGTTAACTTACCTGCGGAGATGAGACGCTCTCCACCGGAGCGAGCAATATCCGATCGATGTGTCGATTGTGTTGTAAACACCAAGCCACTTCGGTTCTGCTCTCGGTGTAAGCACGCAGTGATTCGTCACTAAGACGCACCCAAGTGCCGTCTTTATTTGTCACCTAACCAAAATTAACATAACTATTTTATATACTATTTGTTTTTATTACTAAAATGTAAAATTTTGTTTGTATGAAATTAATTAATTTTGTACATATTAAGAGCCATATTACATCTCGAACGCGATTTTTGCCTAAAATGGTCAAATTTGGCGTTTTTCATCTCAGAAACAAAGATACATTAACAATTTTGACTTAATGAATAATGTAGAATAGCTATTTACATAGTTTGTAGCGGCCTCGCTTTTTTAAATCGTGCTTTGTGTAAAACTTTTTAATATAACCCAAAATTGTAGACAAGGAATTTCATAAAATGCGCGAAGGCACTTTTTTGATCTCCTGGATTGAACTACTGTTCTACAGAACTGAAATTAAAAAATGATAATTTTATCTCTTGTATAGTCTTATAGTTCGTAGCGGTCTCAGAATTTTGATATATTACTGATTTAATATAGAAAAAAAATCTTATTCTAAACGAAAAAACTTCGAAAATCGCTTTAAGTTACCTGTGAATAACTTCTATCTACGATAGTATTTATGAATAAAAATTATACCAGAATAAATGAAACTTTATGAGGAATAAATATGTTATATTTTTAAACCATGAATTTATTATCTTATTTCAATAAAAACAATAAATATTACTGCAAAATTACTACAAAATGCGATGCACAGGCCGTCCGAAATGTGCACCGCCCCGTTCTGGAGGGCGGGAGCGTTAGTTCAAGCCGATAGGGTCCCAGGCCTTCCGCCCGACCAAAGGCTGTAGGTAGTGTTTAGTTGGTAGGCTGGCCTTCTGCTGGAGTCCAACATAACCATCCGCCGTAGACCGGTTGCGGGTGGTATCCGGTGCGAGGTCGTCCGAGCACCAGGGGGTTGTCAATAGCGACCACTGTGGTGGCGCGCCCCCTATGAGGATTCACTACCCTCCCCCGTGGGAAAAAAAAAAACCGTCCTAATTCATTAGAGCTGAAGCGCTCCTCAGAGTCGGACCAGGAGACGTATTTTTGAATCATTAGACGTGAATTTGGAATTCGAATACAAATACGCAAATCGTGCGCGAAATTATTTTCTACTGCTCACAATTTTATAGATTTAGAATTACTCGAATTCAGTGTTGTCATTAAAATCAAATTCTTAATTAGATTCCGTTTTACGCAGAAAAATAAAAAATCACAACAACAAAAACAAAAATCCGGCGATGACCCGCACGTGAAACGGATCACTGTCGACGTCACTTCAATGTTGGATATTCTACTAGTAGAAATCAAAAACGAGTGGATTGAACCACTCGTTGCACAACGCACGAAATGAAAGTTCAAAAATAGTGAATTCGGTATTCGTATATGAATCTCACGATTTCGAATGCGAATTGGTTTTGTATTGTTTCAAAAATTCGTCTCCAGGAGACGTAGTTTTGAATCATTAGACGTGAATTTCGAATTCGAATACGAATACAAATTGAGCGCGAAATTATTTTCTACTGCTTACAATTTTTTAGATTTTTGAATCACTCGAATTTAGTGTTGTCATTAAAAAGAAATTCTTAATTAAATTCCGTTTCACGAAGAAAAATTCAAAATCACAACAACAAAAACAAAGATCCAGCGATGACCCACATGTGAAACGGATTACTGTCAAGGTCACTTCAGCGTTGGATATTCTACTAGTAGAAATCAAAAATGAGTGGGTTAAACCACTTGTTGCACAACGCACGAAATGAAAGTTCAGAAATAGTGAATAGGGTAGACGACTACAACTGATTATGGCCGTTTTTATACTATAATTATTTGTTTTGAGCAATTTATATCTAATGAAAGTATACTAACTTTTAAACTATCGCGTTGCATGTTGATTATAATATTATGCCGGGAATTAACGCGAAACATGCATTTTACCTTTATTGTGTAGTGTAGTGTCTGCTTGCGACCACGGCCAGTGTAACCTGCGCCGAAACGTCAAGCCAATGAAGATAAAATGCATGTTTCGCGTTAATTCCCGGAATAATATTTTAATGAAAGTATGTCAATATAGAAATTTCAGTTTAATTATTAATTTATATTGTTTTTAGATATCTAAAAAATGATTATTGGGAATTATTATTATTATTATTATATTACTATTATTGGGAACAAGGCGTGACATATATGTATGTATAAAAAATGAGCAATTATTATTTACGTGATTCTAATGAAACGAATACATTTCTAGCATTCCGACATTAAATCTAACATTTTTTTATATAGAAAGTATACCTAAAAACGCACAAATAACAAAGTTATTTTAAAATTTGTTTATACGCTCATACAAATTAGGAGTTTACTTAGTTATGACGTCACGATTGCAGTGTTTTTAGTATGGAGCTTTTTTGAGTGACTCGCGACAGCGCCGCAAACATGGCGATGTATCTTCAAAAGTAATAGGTGCAGGTGTACTGTTGGTTCTACAATATTTCTCACTTAAAAAAGTACTCTTATTATATATAGAATTTAAAAACTTGTCGTCTACCCAATTCGATAATTCGTATACGAATCTCACGATTTCGAATGCGAATTGGTTTTCTATTGTTTCAAACATTCGTCTCCTGTGTCGAATTTCTTCGCGCTAGTATCAATAGAACCCGAGTGATCGTGCCGATGAACATCAGTGTATAACGCGATTATCAGTTTTGATCGCGTAACTAAAATTACTTTTTAGCGACTTTTAAACTATTATTTATTTTAAATTTCATATTCTTTCTAAAGTTTCAAAATTCTATTCTATATATTATTTTATTCTATTATTTCTAAAGCTTTTTCACATCAAAACCATTAGATCGATTTGATGGAAATTCGGCAAATAGGTGATTCTGTTTTATGGTGATTTTTACTCCTATATAAATTATACCTAGTTTTATTCTAATTTAAACTATATTTTTAATTTAAAACTAAAACCGTCTTTTGCTAAATAACAACATAGGTAATAAAATAACATTATTTTTATCAATATCATCTGTCCTATTTATAATATTATCTTCATATAATGTGTTTCTTCATATACGATATATATATATAGCAATAACAAATAATTCCACAAAAATATTAATATAAAAATTTTGGGAAAAGTATTGAAATCGCTTATTCGTAGCGTCAACGCAGGACGTGTGACCTTCAATGAGTTGTCGGGACGCTTCGAAATACCTAATCTCGCCGAATGAAGAATTGTAATAATAGGCCTCTAAAGATTAACAAGCGTAAGAAAAAATCCGTTCAATAATAAATATTACGGCTAGAAATTTAAGAAGAAACTCTTTCAACAACAAAATATAATAGACATATCTGATAAAAAGCACAAGATACCTATATGAAAATGTTAACAAAATGGTACAGACTCCTACATTAAGTTGAACTTGATGCATTGAAGAGTCGTGTCTGTTTCTTTGTTCCGACTAATCAATGAATTGTCTGGACTGATTTTGACGGGACTTTTATCGGCGGGTAGCTGATGTAATAAGGAGTAAGGAATAATAAAATTATTTTCCTAGAATAAAAGTAGCCTAATACTTTTTATATTTGATTTTTTTTAAATATTTTGATCCAAGTACTGTCCAGTACCGCGCGCAGCTCACGCGCTTGCCATATAAAATAAAATAGCAAAGACCAAAAAATATCTAAATAAACTAACTTTTTTGTTCAATTTTACGCGGGCGAAGTCGCGAGTACATGTAGTATATAAAGTGTGAATACGTACCTCCTCGATATACGAGACGCTAGCACCGGGCGGGACTCTTCCTACTTCCTCGGCCTGCAGACTGGGGCTCGAACGCACGCGCAGACCGCTCGTGTACCGCGCGCAGAATTTGCGTAGCTTCCAAGGAGGACTTGGCGGCGCCCCGCCCGAGAACATGTGATCGTCCAGACTCACTGACGGCTCATCGAACGTATTTACCGTTATTTCCTGCGTTGTGACAGTAAGCTGTCTAAATGATGACTGTCGTCGATAAACAAAATTAACAAGTATTACACACAAGTTTTATAAGATGTGATTATAATTCCATTTATCACTTATTATATAAATCACTAAATTACTATAAATTGTATGACTAAAGACAAATTCGTTATAAATAGAATGTGTGGTCAACCAGAGCCTACGCTTACCGTAGAGCCGAGTTCATGGGTGACCTATATGAGCTACATCGGAGATCACATAGTCAGCACGTAGATGATAGAAATAGAGAAGTAGAGAATGATGGAAATGCTATAGCAATACATGCATTCATATACCTTTGCCATGGGGTGATCATCGAGCGTGCTGCGGAACACGTAGGTGCCGGGAGCGCGCGGCGTCCATACAGCGACGTACGAGCCGTCGGGTAACGCACGCACAGGGAGTCGCTCTACGGGTATAATACCCACTGCGAGGCCATCTATATCCGTGCTCTCTGTCCAAGCGCCGCTCGCCATGCGGAGCTCCTCGAACGAAATATTTTGGAACGCCTTCGAAATTGAATAAAACTTTAGTGTAAGAAAGATTTGTCGAAATCAACCAATTCTAAGGCCCAAAACACACACAAGCGACGTAAGGCGAAGGCACGGGGCAGGCGCAGCGCAGGTTTGGGACAGATACGGCGCAGATACGATTTGAATTATATTAGAAGAGGCGTGGAACAGGCATGAAACGTTCAGATGCGGCATTATATAGGCTGACTTTGGTGCGATAAGATCATAAGCGACGTGCTTCTTGCGTGACTCCCGAGAACCGATTGCTAGAGACGTGGCGCAGGCAACGAAACGGCGTGTCTGCGCCGTGTCGCTTCAGTATAATTCAAAAACGTCGCCTACAAACATTTTGTATGAAATCGTTTTGAAGCGGCACACACCTGCGCCACGCCTGTCCCAAGCCTGCTTGCCATACGTCGCTTGTGTATGTTTTAGGCCTATAACGATAAAAACATACACATGAAATACTCGTATATATTGAATGAAATGAAATAATAGAAAAATTCATATATATCGGATTATATATATATATATAATCCGATGCGAAGGTAAACATGGTGAGGCATTCTGTGTACAACTGAAAATAAACTCATAGGCGTATGTAAACTGCAACCCCCACAGAGTTAGCGTGTTTGACTAAGGCGTAATCATGCCGAGGGTACTTCGAGGGTAATTCAAAAAGAAGGTTTATTTCAATTTGTTGTAAACGTAATGATCATAAGCAGCAGCAAGCAGTAGCATGGACTCAACAATAACTACGTAGCCATAATGAAATTCTTATTGCATAAGGTTATAATCAACCTTTACTACAAGCAATTTTGTCAAAATATCGAACAAATCAACTTTCGATACTTTTCAAATTTATTATAATCGTTTTACTTCAACAAAGTATTATAATTCTTAGATATTCTCCTGACCTTGAAGAAACAAAAATAAATTGTTGGTGAATATTAAATATTGAAAATATCACAAACTCGATGTACGTTTCATCGTATACATGTAATTCGAATAACAAGTCGGGGAAGAAATCTTTTCGTATTTATTATATATAGGCTTGTTATGAAACATTAAACTGTACTATTTGTATCTGGCAAGTTTAGATGACATAAACAAGTTATTTATGTCATTTATAATTTATAATAAGTTTCCACTTATTTATTAGATTTTCTTTATGTCAATAGGAGTAAATAAATTCACATGAATGATCTCGATTAAGAAATTTAATACATTTAAGAATTTAATACATTATTATTGAACTGAAAAATTGAAACGCAAGCTGCGATAACAAATTTGTTACGCTTTGACCTCAAGTGCTCAGTAAGACTAGTACGAACTTAGTTCAAGCGCTTTCAATGGGGGAATCGCCCAGTAATGGATAATCTGGAGGCCATTTTAAAGAAGAGGAGCGAGATCGGCATATCTGTAGTTACGGCGATACGAAATAAAAATTAAAATGTAGCACACGGTTCATATATACAGTGCACATTATTTATTGAGACTTAATTAAACCGAACTGTTACTGTTGTGACCTTAATTTATTGTAAATGACAGAGCTCATGTCATATATTTGTTAATCATATTTATGTCAATGTAAATGTCAATGAATATAAATTGAACAATAATCATTCTAAAGTCTAATCATTAATTCACTGGAATAAACTGACGTTTACGGTGTTACCACTTTATGATGAACAGAAAATAGTGTTGTGACTAGAATATTGAAATCAAACTCATTCATTCAATTTCATTCCGTCCTCAAATCACATTACTCATTTTATTTACTTTATTAAGAAATCTTAATCCAATTTCGTTTAATCGATGTAATAATATTAGCATGGTACCTTTAGGGCAAATAGGTGATAACTTTGAAATGGCGTAATTACTCGAATTATATATATGAAATGAAACAAAAATATTCAATGGATAGATTTTTATTTGTCATCGTCAGGCATAATTTTATCACTATCGTCGTCGCTGTCAGTGACACTTATTATAAAACTGTCCGTAATATTGTCCATCATATGGTCGAGATTAAACATTTTATTTTCTAAGTTTATTACATGATCCACACAGCTTCTCCATCTTTCGGCAGTCACGGTTTTAAGTCCTATTTCGAACAAATTTTTAACTTCAGTCATTTTAAAGGTTTTGTTGTTTCTCGCTACGTATCCCTTCGCCTGTTTTGTCTAAAATGAAATACAATAACTATTATTACACAGTGGTTAAATCTGTATTTTTATTTTAAAAAGATTGCAATAATTAAAGTACTTCCAAATGTTCGAATAATTACAGCTCAAAAAATTGATTTACTGATTAACTGAACGCATAGTTCGGGAACGCTAGCAAGTGAGTGAATTTCATTTTTTGTATCTGATAGAATTTATGTACCTATATTATAATTAATTGAGTACTTTTTTTTTAATAAACGTTGTTACTGACTTTGTGTGAGTGATCTGAATAACAACGAAGGGTGAAGTCCTTATCGATTTATTCAATTTATCCAATTATATTTGCAGGTCACCTCACTAGTACGATAAATATGGCAGCATAATTTTACAATGTGACATTAGCATCTGTCAGTTTACTCCAGTTAATTAATAATCAGACTTTATATGATATGCCTTGTAATTAATATATAATAGTGGCGACGAGGACAAAAATGGAAAAACTAAAAAGAGCTAGAAATACATTAAAAATACAAATTACAAAATTACACAGTACATTAAATAACATGAAGGAAATTACACCAACCGAATTTAAGGTTCGTAATGACGCAATAGATAAATTATTAAATAAGTACAATAGTATCCAAGATGAGATTGATGAAATGACTGTTGATGACAAGTTGGAATCTGAAAATGAGATGAGGTTCGAGATTACAGAAGATATTTTAAAGATTAAACTAAAATTGGAGAATCTGTGTTCAGATTCAAGTTCTCTCGCGGTTTCCAAACTTATACAGGGTCCGGCAGGGAGGTATGGATGATTTGGGCGGGGCGCCGTGCGCGGTAGGGATAACCTTGGCCGATGAAGAGTGGGGTTATCCGTTTGTCACGAGTTGCCATTTTAGTAGCAATGAAGATGTGGTCGATAGAACATCGTGTGTTTGTGTACGACACCTTTATTGAAACGGGCCGTTCCGTAGTTCAAACTCAAAGACGGTTCCGGAATCATTTCAACGTTGGCCGCCATGGTCGTGTTCCGAAGTTTGAAACAATAATGAAGTGGGTAAATAGCTTTCAACGAACAGGTTCTTTGAGACCGGGAACTGCACGTGGTGGTGAACGAACGGTACGAACGCCGGAAAACATCGAAAGAGTGCGTCAAGCAGTTCAAGCAAGCCCTCGTCGTTCGGCTGTGCAACATGCTCGTGCTCTTCGATTGTCGGACCGATCAGTTCGCTGGATTTTACATCTTGACCTGCATTTTCATCCGTATAAGCTGATGGTTGTCCAACAATTGCAGCAAAATGACTACAGAAGACGATTCAGATTTGCAGAAACAATGTTGGAGAACAATGTTGAAGACCACTTTCATTTATCAGGAGTGGTAAACAAGCAGAACATTAGGTATTGGGCTTCTGAAAATCCACGTCAACTCCATGAAAGACCTCTACACAGCGCAAAGCTGACTGTTGGGTGTAACATTAGTGGAAACTTCATTATTGGCCCTTACTTTTTTCGAGAAAATGGACGAACCGTCACTGTCAATACAGATCGTTACCTAACAATGCTGCGTGAGTTTTTTCTGCCACAGTTAAGAAGACGACGTATGTATGGTTTCAACAAGATGGGGCGACATGCCATACATCGAGAGCAGCTATGGAATTTCTTAGGCCGACGTTTCCTGGGCGCCTCATTTCATTGCGTGGAGATGTGGAGTGGCCTCCTCGGTCACCAGACCTGACACCTTGTGACTATTTTTTATGGGGCTACCTCAAATCACGTGTATACATACACAAACCACGTACACTTGAAGCCCTGAATGAAGCAATAACTCAAGAAATTCGAGCAATACCACGTCCAATGCTACAGAAGAGTATGGACAACTTCTCACAACGTCTACAGGAGTGTGTGAACAAAAACGGACACCACTTACCAGATGTTATTTTTCGTACATAATCAATATTTTATTTTGTTCCTCTTTAATTTTCACAATGGCATCATCCAATATACACACTGAAATAATAAAATTTTAGTTACATTGGAAAATGAGTGTGTAGCTATTATTTCAAATCATCCATACCTCCCTGCCGGACCCTGTACCATTAACAGGTTCTAGTTGCAATATACCTTTTCAGCCAATGCAAGATGATGAGCCTATAAAAAGTTTTCGAAGACGGTTTGAAACCTATATATTGCTTAAGAATATTAAGGATGAAAATATTAAAACTCAGACACTACTGACCCTTATTAGTCCAAAATTACACCAAAAATTATACAATATTTCTTTTCCTAATGATCCAATCAATAAGCTATATTCTAAAATACTTGAAAATTTAGAAATATTTTTAGAACCTAAACCAAGCATTTGGACTCTCCAACATAAATTCATTAGTAGAATACAAGTACATGGTGAAAATATTGTACAATACGCATCAGAACTTAATAAAATGACTGAGAACTGTCAATTCAAATGTAAATGTGGAGCTTCAGTTGCAGACCTATTTTTAAACATGCAGTTTCTTAGAGGTGTAAGAGACTCTGACATTAGAACAAGACTATTACAAGAACGTGAACCTCTGTCTTTTAAGAGTACAATTGAAAAAGCAACGGCTATAGAATCTTCAAAAAATGAAAATTTGGAATTTACGCAGCAACCTAATTTTAAAGTTTCTACAAATAAAAATAAAACATTTTGCGAAGAAAGGCAAAACTGTCAAAAAATCTCTGGAATAAAAAGGCGTTGCTACAGATGTGGAAATACTAGTCATAGAGCTAATAATTGTATCCATATAAAGAGTACTTGTGCTTATTGTAACAAAGTTGGCCATCTAGCTAAGGTTTGTTGCCAGAAAATGAAACCAATACAAAATAATCAAATTACTAATGAACTTGAACAGGAAGAATTCGATGAAGATCCTGATGAATCACAACCATGTGAGATTAACATGATTTCATCGAATAGTAGTGGTAAATTTATGATCATAGTAAACATTGAAAATAAAGATGTGCAAATGGAATTAGATACAGGAGCAGCACTTAGTTCTATTTCACTACATCAATTTCAAGCTCTAGATATAAAACGAAAAATATACAGGACTAATATAGAGATGCGTACATACACAGGTGAAATCATTTCTCCAGTCGGGGTTGTTTATACGAAATGTATCTTTGAAAAGCAATTATTTTACGGTAAACTATACATAATAAAACAAAATGTTGACGCTATATTTGGAAGAGATTGGTTACGTCAGATAAAATTTCAATTTGAAACAAATAATGTTGTATCTACATGTCCTTATGAGCTCAATAAACTATTAGAATCTTATGACGATTTATTCTCTGATTCACTTGAATCTATTCCTAATTATAACTGCACCCTTTATCTGAAAGAAAATGTTAAACCTGTGTTTTTTAAACCTAGGAGATTACCATATGCCCTTATAGAAAAAGTTGAAAAAAATTTGAATATTATAACCAAAATTAATAACTCAGAATGGGGAACTCCGATTGTACCCGTCCCAAAACCTAAAGGTTCAATCAGACTATGCGCAGACTATAAAGTTACACTAAATAAATGCATTAAAGATGATAACTATCCAATACCTATCATAGATGATATTTTTGCAAAAATGAATGGAGGTAAACTATTCTGCAAATTAGATATAACGCAAGCTTATTTACACATGAAGATAAATAATGAAAGTGCATTGTTACAAACAATCAGCACCCATAAAGGTACATACAAAATAAACAGATTAATGTTTGGTGTAAAGATAGCACCTAATCAGTGGCAAAAATTTATGGATTCGATGTTAGAAGGCATTGACGGTGTTATATGTTTTTTTGACTATATTTTAGTAAAAGGCTCTTGTGTCAAAGATGTCATGGAAAGACTGCATAAGGTGTTTGAAAAATTAAGAGAACACAAACTTACGTTAAATAAAAATAAATGTGAATATTTAAAGAAAAGTATAACTTACCTGGGACATACTATCGATGAGTTTGGTTTACATAAATCAGAAGAGAAAATTACAGCAATACTGAAAACACCACCTCCTACCAATGTGAATGAGCTACGAACTTTGTTAGGGATGATAAATTACTATAACAAATTTATACCAAATTTAGCAGCTACTCTACATCCCTTAAATTGGTTACTAAGAAAGGACGTCAAATTCATATGGGATATGAAATGTAAAAGTAGCTTTGAAAAGATAAAAAAAGAATTGTGCAGTGAACGAGTCTTAATACATTTTGATCCTTCTCTACCTCTTGTATTAGCAACGGACGCATCACCAGTAGGACTCGGTGCTGTATTATCCCATAAAATGGCTGATGGCTCGGAGAGACCAATATGCTTTGCTTCAAGATCATTAAGTAAAAGTCAGAAACGCTACAGCCAAATAGATAAGGAAGCTACATCAATATATTGGGGCTTAAAAAAATTCTTTCAATACTGTTATGGTAGAAATTTTACACTAGTTACAGATCACAAGCCATTAATATCTATTTTACATCCACATAAGACGCTGCCAACTATGAGTGCCATGAGGCTGTTTAACTATGCTCATTATTTATCAGGATTCAATTATGACATTTTGTACAGACGAACACAAGACCACAGCAATGCGGATTACCTATCTAGATTTCCAACAGAAAATATATCTTTAAAGCAAGTAGATCATACATATTTATTCCAAAACAACCAAATTAATATACTGCCATTTCATAAAAGTACCATAGCATCGGAGACGGAAAAGGATGCAGAACTTAAAATTCTAAAAGATGCGCTACTCAATGGCACAGATTTGGAACTATTTGCTCATGGTAACACTGAATATACTTTGCAAGATGGGTGTTTGATCAGAGGCTCCAGAATAGTAATTCCTAGAACATTACGTAAATACATACTAAACGAACTGCATACTGGTCATACTGGGATTGTTAAAATGAAAACGCTAGCACGAAACCACTGTTACTGGAAAGGAATTGATCATGATATCGAATATATGGTAAAGAATTGTAGAAGTTGTTGCTTAAAGCAGAGAAGACCACCAAAAGTTGAACTTCATCATTGGGAAGTACCAAAGGGTCCCTGGCAGCGACTGCATATTGATTTTGCAGGTCCAATCGCAGGAAGACAACTGTTCATTGTCGTGGATGCCTTCAGTAAATGGGTGGAAGTGATACCTTTAATAAAAACTACATCCGAATGGTGTATTAACCAGCTTCAAAACTTATTTAGTACATTTGGCCTGCCGTACACAATTGTTTCAGATAACGGTCCCCAATTTACATCGAGATTGTTCACAGAATACTTGAGAAAAAACTATATAGTTCACCGAACTTCTGCTCCCTATCACCCATCAACAAATGGTCAGGCAGAACGGGCTGTACAAACCGTGAAATATGCGTTAAGAGCTATGGAGCACCAGGAGACATACATTTTAAAATTACTAAAGTTTTAACACAACTTAGAAGAATACCCACGGTAGAAGGAAAGTGTCCATATGCGCTAATGTTTAATAGAAAGATCCGAACTAATTTGGATATAATGCTCCCAGACAAAGAGAGCAGAATTTGTTCAGGCACTAGTATAGTGCGAGCATTCAAAGAAGGGGACAATGTTCAATTTCTATCATACGCTGCCGCATACGCGGAGCACAAAGTTGGGACTTTGGCAAAGTAATAAAAAAATTGGTCGATTGCACTATATGATTGAAGCAGATTCAGGCACTGTTCAAAAACGACACATCGATCAAATTAGAGGTCGAGGACTGTTGTGACCTTAATTTATTGTAAATGACAGAGCTCATGTCATATATTTGTTAATCATATTTATGTCAATGTAAATGTCAATGAATATAAATTGAACAATAATTATTCTATATGATATGCCTTGTAATTAATATATAATAGTTACTAGGGATATTAATAATCAGGGATGAAAAGTGAATCACACACGACAATGGCATGCTGTTTATCAAAAGCCTACAGGCTTCACAGACTATGGCAAAGTACGATTGAGTCGCAATAAGGTGACGCTGTGTGTATTGTAAGATCGATAGGGTTTATTATAAGCTTTTACTGCCAGGACAAATTATATATTTTAATCTCTATATCTACCAACTGAGATTAAATCAACTGAAAGAGTTTGGTTGTCCATCACGATAACGTAACACAAATATATAGCAACTTAGCGAAAAATTATCTTTTTTTTAAACCCTTTTTTTCATCACACCCATATGTGTGAGTATCTATATGGTTAGGTCTTAAAAAAATTATATTGAAGTTTCTAATATATTTCTTTCTAAACTGAATACTCAAATATAATAAAAAAAATAAGAAACACATTTATTTAGATGTATAGTAATAAGGAAACCTACGTGCGCGAGCCCGAATTGTACTTGGCCGGTATTTTAGCATGTTTCATTTACAGCAAAGCCTCTCGCACAATAAGTAGTTACAATGCTGGCGCCCAATGTGGGACGAAACAATGGTATTAAGTAAAAACAAGGATCTTCAGATTTGTGTTCAAACATTGCGAAAGGTAACATACGTGATTAAGCCCATAATATAAGTAAGAGAAGAAATACTGTACTAAGCATACTAATAAGTATTTTGGTTTTTGTTCCCTCTGAATTGTTTATTGCGATGATATTTTTTTTATAATTTAAGTAGAATAAGTTAGTTTTAAAACTCGAGAGGAATTGTACATCGTATTTTTTGTGTTGTCATATAATAACTTTTATACTCGTTGAAATATATAATAGTCATATATAGTATTTGTTAACATAGTCGCAATATTTTCTAAAATTATCAATTTTCCTGGAATATAGTATAAGTCAAGTTAATGAGCTTTAGCGAGAAAGAACAAACAAATGAAAGTCAAAGGCAACATTTTTTTTGAAACGAAAACAATAGCATCAAAGATTTTTGATTCTAAAATCTCTTACCGAGAATTGAACCATTAAATGTTATGTAAATATAACATTTTTAGGTTTGATTCTCAGTAAAAGATATCGTATTTTTCTAAAGATAAAATTGAATAAACAAATAATTCTAATGAATATTACCTTTTTCGATTGGATTTACTTTAACAATTGTTTATTGTATATATGGAAGTGTATTTATAGAAGTAGAGAAAATCTTTTTGGATAGGTGCTCAGTATTTCGGTTTTTAATTTTTATTTGCCTTTGGCTGAGTTAGTAGATAATGCCATTTTTAATAATATTAATTTCCTGTATTATTCATGGAGTTTTCAAGGCAAAACTTGTATTTGGCATCTATAATTATGCTTAGAGATTTTGAATTTTACTCTCGTATATACCTATACACGAGAGTAAAATTCAAAATTTAAAAATAACTTTATTTTGTTGTTATAATTTTATGACACGTGATTAATATATATTAATATATTGAATAAAATTACAGCTCCAATCACGATTTAAACATTATTATGTTCCCCTACGTATTGGCAGAGGTCCACTCGCCGTGGTCAAAAGAACTCTTCATTCGTATAAAACCTGATTAAACTCGTAATTTAATACATTTACTCAATTATTTTGTTTTCTTGTTAGTCAAAAGGAGTGTTTATTTTGTGGAATAATTAAATAAGTTTTCATTATGAAAGTAAAATGAGGACGCATATTGGTGATGGGGTTAGTGGTAATCAGGCGAATGGCGAAGACAGGACGATGTTATACTGTTGTTATATAAGTATTATTCGCCTTCGATTCAATGTATGGAAGTGATTCATGAATTATTCAGAATCATTATTTAGTTCTAACGAAATGTTACTTATAATGAAAATTACTTTGACTACGGGCTATGTCTGTTTTGCTAATGATGTAGTAATTATGAACTTAGTACCGAAACGTTTCAGAAGTAAAGCTCAAAACTAAAGTGTTTATGATATGTTTTAAAACTAACACCAGTGTTCTATAAAACATAAATTACAGTCTGCTGCTAACACCCAAAAACAAATGAGGGTAAATCAGTGGTAATTGGTTACTTTATTGATTATAAGTTAACATTTCAGACCGTTTTCTTAAAATGCATTTATACTAAAGGCTTCATGATTAACATGCTTTTAATAAAAACCTGCAATATGTCGAAATATATACAATTGCTGAAAACAGTAACGTTTATTAACAAAATTGAAGAACT
This sequence comes from Scirpophaga incertulas, assembly GCA_036419045.1. Classification (NCBI taxonomy): domain Eukaryota; kingdom Metazoa; phylum Arthropoda; class Insecta; order Lepidoptera; family Crambidae; genus Scirpophaga; species Scirpophaga incertulas. The sequence goes on along the minus strand of CM071626.1, from coordinate 8,993,268 downwards.
TATAATCAGTCACTATTTCGTGATATTTTGCACTGACGCCTTTTTATACTATCCTCAAGTATATTCTAGTTATCAAACAAATAACAAGCGACGCATATTCCAATACAAGAATAAACTTGACGTGAACGAATTAAGGACGAAATCGTAATTGACTAGAAATCTAAATAAAATAAAGTGTATAAGACGTAGGTGGGCTTAAGGTGTTGCCTATGTGTTTTCTAATTTGAGTACAGGTAAGGGCTAATAATGTTCATAATAATATGATGAATACGAGCATTTATGCCTTAATTATGGTAATATATATTTCTATTATAAAATATTTTACCTATGTATGCCTAATATACTCGTATGTCTATACATTACCACTAACTACAGTTTACACTACCACTGTGAGTGTAACAAATATTTATTCATTTAATTAGTAAAACAAATTGATTAAACCTAATCTTAGATTAAACATTAGCTAGCACTTGAATCTATAATAGTGAATATCTTTGAATAATTTTTGGTTATCCTAAACACGAATTTTAATTATAGCTTTAATGAATTTATACGTAAGAAACTGACACGCCTTATCTAACTTATCGTTCAAGTCAGTTTATCACCCTTACTAATATTATAAATGCGAAAGTAACTCTGTCTATCTGTCGTGCCTTCACGCCAAAACTACTGACGGATTTAAATAGATTACATATTAATCTAGAGTAAAAATTAAAGATTAGAATTAAAGGTTTGTAAAGTTTTAAAAGTTCATATGCAAACATCATTTTTAAACACTTTTTTGAGCTTTTAATACGACATTTGCGCTAAAAAGGGGAAAAAATAGGATAAAAGTTTGTTTTGTTTGAAGAAGGTCACAAACTATAGAACCGATTCAGATAGAGATAATATGGGATTCGGAGAAAGACATACGAACATTTTTACTTCCGAAAAAACTGTTAAAATCATCTGACTGGGTTTTACTTGAAATTTGATATGGGAATGGGTTGCAGACACGGGGACCATAAGATAATTTATACCGAGGAAAAAATAAATAAATAAATATTTGTTACACTTACACCAATTAACCTAGCTAAGGCTTGTGCTATGGGATCTAGGGTAACGGATAGACATACATATATAAATATTTTTTATAGAAATATATATCAACAACCATGACTAGAGTACAAATGCTTCATATACACGTATTCATCATACAAACATCTGCCCCCACCGGGATTCGAACCCGGGACCTCAGAGATGGCGACACCTTGAAACCGGTGTATTATCCACTCGACTATAGAGGTCGTCAAATGTATGTTTCGTTTTGGTACGGATACCTATAATGTTAACAAAGGAGCGGGTGAAAAGCTAGTAAACAAATGAAACAACCTCACCACTCGAACTTTGTTTCTATCTCATACTCGTAGCAGCATTTACAATCAAAGTCTGTTGAGATTCCCACTTTTGAATATTAACTCGTATTCTAACAGAAGCTAATAAGAGCACGTTGAAATGTTTGCAGCCACATCCGTTGACACAAATGTCGAGAATACAAACGCTGCAGTAAGTTTGGATATGAGCACTGAATGTAATAGTATACAGAATGCTCAAAACTTTACCTGTCTAACTGAGACAGAAATTCCTCTGAAAAGCTTAGGTCGCATGTTTGTAATGTTTGTAAAGTACTATCGGGGTCTCTCGCGCCTTACCACTTTTTAGAAATATTCGTGTGCAAGCGGCTCGCACCGGGCACGACTACGCCATCCGTAGCTATCCCTGATTGGTTACGTATTTGACTACGATTTACTACGACCATTCATTATACCAAAGGAGATTTCAAACAAACGATTTTGAAATCTCTTTTGTAATACCCTTTCCAGAGATATTTTTTTTAATATCGCTCTCTTATCGCTATCTCGCTTGCATGTTTCCGCGCGAGCACAATAGTTGAAAGGCGTGGCTTGCGCCGTAGCATCGTGCAGTGTGCAAGCGACTAACGCTCTAGGACTGGTAAGGCGCCAGTGTCCCCGATAGTACATTTGTCTATTTACGACAAAGAGATTTATATATGTATTTATTTTTTTAAAACCATACAAAATAATAATAGTACTGTAATAATAGTACAATAATGTTTCCTGCCGCGGCATCGAATGTGTTACCATTTTCCCATAAATGTCTAATACACAGTATGTATCCGGAGGGAGACTACATTCCAGAACGAACTATAGGTACTACTATAGGGTTGTGTGCTTGGCTATTTTCGGCTTATTTCTTTATTTCGCAAAATAGCAGTGTTCGCAATGCTGTGATCTGACGTGAAAGGTAATATTATAATAAGTTTACATGTTATGTCACATGTTGGCAACGTACACTGTCGCTTATGTTAAGGTTTCGATTTGGATTGCTGCGAATTTCACAAAAACTAGGTTTCGGTATGTAGTACCGTAGTGACAACTGTAACCACTTAGTATCAGATGAGCAGTCCGTTTGTCTATCAACATATCACGTAAAAAGTAAACCATGCATTCTTATGCATAGTATCTATGGCGTGAAGTTTATTAGAATTAGTGAAAATTAATATACGAAAACAAGTTTTATTTTTATGATTGATAATAATTATTGAACAGAAATGCGTTCAAAATCTCGTCCTGCGTCGCACAGCGGTGGGTGGCGGTAATTTAACGCCGATTCCAAAAATTAACTGTTTATAACTATTAAACAGATATATAAATGTTAATAATTTTGTTGTATCCTCTAAAAGGCTCTTGCTTTGAAGTAATTAAAACATATTTTGTTAAATTTAAGTTTGTTCATATAGCAGATTTGAAGTCATTTTTATAAGATTACATACAATTTTGAAGAACTTATAAACGTATAAAGGATCCCCGGTAACATAATTGCACATTCGAAATTTTCATCTTAAATTAATTTTAAGACACAGGATGTTAAAATTTATGTCAAGTGTATGAATTTTTGCTTAAGAATTTGAACGTACGTGTGATGTCGAAAATTATTCTAACGTTGACTTTTTAAATATTCATTTCATACTACATTACTTTATCATTTTAACTAATAATCGCAAACAAGGAAAACCGACGCAGCGGGAGAATTTTTTTTCATAATATGATTGTATGAAGGATTACAATCAACATAGTAAAGAATGAAATGACAAACATCAGCATCACATCACCTGTGTAAGAAGTACTTGCTAGTATTTAAGCAATCTCTATAATCCCTTCACGCCAACCTCGACCCTGGAACTGTTTGCGTCACTATCGGGTGCATTATAAAGTGGAATTTCAATACCAACGTGACCCCACATCGAGTTCCCAGCTGAACACGCTGGTCGCAAATATTGAAAAAGAGCAAAGAAAAAGGTATTGGAAATAACGGATAACGCAGATACGTGTATTAAAATTGCTTGTCTTTGAACACTTAGCGCATTTCAAGGCTTTTAAAATACGTTTTAAATGACATTTCCTTTCTGTAACGAGTCCAGGCACTGGAAATCCAGGATGAGAGTGCCAATCAAAGGATGTCGCCATATTTCGACTTCATATTTTTATTTTACTCAATCGCTATCCTAGCCCATTATTACAACAATCGCTCATTAGTAAAAAGGAAACTAACACAAACTTTTAATGATGTCGACTCGAATTCTAGGAAAAGAAATTAATATGTACGAGCATGTCGTTTTAAGGATTTGAGTAATTAGCTTTGCCTGCCTGTTGCTCAAATTTTCCGTATAAAATAGATAGTAAAGTCTAGTAGTAAAATAGATAATAAAGCTATCGGCTGAATTATACAGAATCAAGGATCGTAACGAATCACACTTCGGTGTAAGCCATAATTGAAACGTAGTTAGCTGTATCTGTATTGCTATAAACCAATTGAATTGTCTGGAATCGAGAAACCTTTCGCCAGTTTTCAGTCCATAACAAGCAACACCATGGGGAGAAATTCAAAACGGATAAGTAAATACCTTTTCGATAAGCGCAGTAGTGTATTTCATTGAAATGAAATATTGAATTGATTATATCTTTTTTAATTTATTTACAAAACTATAAAGAAAATATTTAAAATATACACTTGGGTTGAACTTATTGCCAAAGAATTGCTTTGTCATTAATAGCGATAAAGTCCGGCTACGAATTTATGGATCGAAAAATAAACAAATGCTTGTTCCAGAGATTTTTAAGTCTCAATATTGATGTGCCGTAAGTTTGTACAGACCATGCCTTCTTAAACCATTATTGTGTAGAACGTAGTCTAGAACATTATGTGCGAACTATGTTTACGTAGTTTGTACCAGAGTTCTGCTAGAAAATCGACAGTATATTTTTCAATGTGTTTCACTGAAACGCTTTAGCTCAATAACGGTACATTAAAAAGAAGTATTTGTGATACTTTTATATTATCATCTATCATCAAACTATCGCTAACTACGTTGTACATTTTTTGTTTCATCACTAAAAATGATATATGCCTTTCACTTGCGTATCGAGACTAGCGATTTGCCTAGTACAGCTTGACTCGAGTCAGACTCGATTGCTGCTTTGGACTCGCCTACAAGAATACCAATTTATTTCGATTCGAGTACGCCGGACTCGATTCCGGTACTCGAGTCAGGAAGAATCGGGTTCTACTCGCTAACTCGATTCTATTTATACGAGTCCTACTGACTTGAGTCTAGTATTTGAGTTTGGTTAACTAGCTTGTTTTTTTAACAAGGTTAACTAACTCGGAAACTGTTTACATAAGCTTCTATGCTTTATGTCTTTATTCAATGTTTATTAAGTATTAATAAAAATTACAGTATTTTTTTTGTGTCATTGTGCTTAACCTAACCTACACGCTGTTTGTAGCTAACTCCTTTCTATTTTTTCTTTTTTTCTCAAATCGATCTCTAGTTCTGGACTGGACTTCCTAGTTCAGTCCAGAACTAGAGTCAGAAACTCTTTTCCAGACTCGAGTCTAGGAATCGGACTCGAATCTAGAAATATTCGAATACCAAACATAGAATTCGAATACTGGGCTCGAATCAGGGAATCGAGTCCTTATTCGAATACCGTACTGACTCGAATCGACTCGATCCACCAAAACAGCGACTCGGCACATCACTAATCGAGACCGAAAACATTTTAATTAATGCACTCTCTTAAACTGTACGGATTGATTTAGGTGTGGTTTTAATGAGTATACCAATCGACAGTACAATATAGAACTTACGATGAATGACCAACGGCCAAATACCCATTTTATACTGACCTAGGCTACTAATTGCTGCATTACTATTTTATTTAACATGGAATGTTAAATTCACAATTATAACGAATCTATACTCCAGTTACAAAAAAAAAGAGTGCGAAATGGCAGAAACCTAAAGAACTTTTACACATTTTAAACGCGTTTCAATTTCAAAACAAAGAATTGAAATAAGTAAAGCTTTTATGGAACTATTTTTATATAAAGCCAAACTATTTATTTAATGTTGTAGTACTGCGCAAAAACTCACTGAATAAACACTTGACGCGTTGGGGATTCAGTGAATACAAAATCACTAATATACTGTCACATTTTTGCAATTAACTCTTTACTAGGTCTTATTTTCGTTTCATATTCACAAATATATTGGATTTTGACACCAAAAAACATAATAAAAGCTCGCTATATCAAACCTCAGTAAAAATTTTTAGATTTTCGTGTTGGTAATTTGGAAGACTCTAGAGAAACAACACAGGAACAATTCAGAGAAAACATTCAATCTCTTTGGCTGAATAAAAAATACTAATAATATCAAATATGTTTGGTACTGAATGGTGGGCAAAAGGAAACACTAGTAACTTACCTTCATCATAGTTATAGCTTGGAAACGCATGTTCTCTCGAACAGTTGGCTGGTAGGACACATTCGGGATGTGCGGAAGAAACTCATCTAGCCCATAGGCCCGAGCACATCCATCCTCGAGTCTCTGCACCACGACCTGAACAAGAAATATGTATAGAATAATGTGCCTTTTACTCAAATGTAGAATTATGTAAAATACACCGGGCGGAATAACGCCCTTCAACTGCGTCATAGGGCACAAGTTGCCGTACCCTATGACGTAAATAAGTCGCTATCGATTGAAAATATGTGTTGCACAGGTTTATATGCAGCACATATTTATAATCGTTGAATACTCAGGTAGTATTACAAACACTTATACACTGTAAGAAAATTTCAACTCGCTCAAGAAAACACGACATAACTCGCACAGAATCTAATTCGTCCAGGATAACCCTACAATGAGAACGGAGGCTCTGCCGGACACCTCCCCAATTGAGACGACTGAGACTGACAAAACTCTGTCCACAGCCTTGGTCCTATTTAGCTTATAGGTTTGTATAAGGACAACCTTCTCAAAAAGCAAAAAGCAGGAGAGTGTCTGGTGAGCACAAAGAATAACACGTCCAATAACTAAGTGCTAAGGAAACACCTTTTTTCCGATCGGTCATCAGCAGGTTGTCGAAAAATGATAGTGACCGTTTGGCCTATGAAATCGTCAAGGCCTGACAAATTGCACAAGGCCTGACAAATCAACAGAATTATTGTTCGTGACAAATTAAGGTAATATAAAGTGGGTTCTAAAGACATAAGCGCCATCTCTATTTTTTATGCCAATTATTTATTATTTTGAATTGGCTGTCAGAAAATCCATGAGTATTGTTTATTTATCAAATTTGCAGGAAGCTGTGTTTTGAATTTGAATTATAAGCAATATTCTCTACTTATGTTACCACTAGCATGATACACGCGACTTCGTCTGCGCAGGACACTTATTGTCATATTTTGGACAGTTCTAGGCTAGAATAACACATAGGTGTTATTCTAATTTTTATGCTATCAAAAGAACACGAGGATTGCGTATAACGAATTTTTATACTGATATACCGACAAAAAGGTGATTTGTAGATTGGTATCAATCTTGGATTGAAGATAACTTATTCATTTCGAGTGTAACATAAACAAATCATTGATTTAAGTTTTGCATCTTTTCGTAATGATACAATTCAGTTACCGGCTAAAGTGTTCTTAATGACTGAAAGAATTATAGAATTATTTGAGGTTTCAAACCCCCAGAAATATTAAGTTTGTTATAGTAAATCTATACTAATATAATAAAGCTGAAGAGTTTGTTTGTTTGTTTGTTTGTTTGTTTGAACGCGCTAATCTCCGAAACTACTGGTGCGATTTGAATAATTCTTTTTTTGTTGGATAGTCCATTTATCGAGGAGGCTATAGGCTAAATAACATTACGCTATGACCAATAGGAGCAAAGACAGAGCGGTAAATGTGTAAAAAACGGGGAAAATTATTCATTTTTGAAGGCTTTCTTTGCGTGCGCTGCGAAAACGGTTCAAGATACACAAAAAATATGTATGAAAGAATTATTCCTCTATACATGATCTAAAAAAAAGTCCGCGACGGCATATGTCTATCTTTTAAGGTTTAGTCACAATGACCGTTTTTATGGTACCAAATGTGGGAAAAACCAAAAATCTGCCGGAAGTCACTATTCCACGCGGACGAAGTCGCGGGCAAAAGCTAGTCTAAAATAATTTCAAAACCATTCCATGCCGTTAAACAAATTACCTATTCTGTCTTTTAAAAAAAGATATACTTAATAAAGGACTCACTCATTGTAAGGAAATAAATATTCCTAATGCGGTATATTTAACATTAATACTTTTTTTTAATGTTCAATAAACACTGGTAACATAACGATATTATTATTTGTTTTACAGTGATAGAAACATAAACGTTAATCAAAACAACAAACCTCTCATCGCTCACTATCAAGTGTCAAATCAATAACCATTCCATGCCGTTAAACAAATTACCTATCCTTTCTTTAAAAAAAGGTATACTTAATAAAGGACTCACTCATTGTAAGGGAATAAATATTCCTAATGCGGTATATTTAACATTAATACTTTTTTTATGTTCAATAAACACTGGTAACATAACGATATTATTATTTGTTTTACAGTGATAGAAACATAAACGTTAATCAAAACAACAAACCTCTCATCGCTCACTATCAAGTGTCAAATCAATAACCATTCCATGCCGTTAAACAAATTACCTATCCTTTCTTTAAAAAAAAGATATACTTAATAAAGGACTCACTCATTGTAAGGGAATAAATATTCCTAATGCGGTATATTTAACATTAATACTTTTTTTATGTTCAATAAACACTAGTAACATAACGATATTATTATTTGTTTTACAGTGATAGAAACATAAACGTTAATCAAAACAACAAACCGCTAATCGCTCACTATCAAGTGTTCCATTTGCTTGTTTGCCCTCCATAATATATATACATATGTATGATGGGGAGAATATTCATAATTGTTATTTTTCTATTCCATAACAGTGTTTTTAGATGTCGTTAGCTAAATACATCCCAATATAAAACTTATAAAAAAAGACGTAATAAAGATAATGTTAGGTAACGAGTTAAACTCTTCGATGGATTATTGAAAATTCCTATACCATTAAAATGTTAACCTCGTAACATAGGAACATTTCCATGTACAAATCTTTAGTGCGAAGGCATTTAGAATATGGCACAGTAGTCTGGCTTTGTTTTACAACTCTTGTGTAGGATATTAATAGCAATAGAATATTTTCCACATACAATCATATTGAATCGAAGGAAATTTTACAATCTGCTGTTTCTCGAATAATATTTTCTTGCTAAAATCAATTCTTAGATATTACAAACTCAGTATATATTTCTGTACCTTACAGAATTCTCATCGCTGATAAATGTATACTATGTGTATTTATTTATAAATGTATACTAATTATGAACTATGGTAATGACATCTTTAGCCCTTTTTCAGTATTACGCACCACTCATAATATCACGGACTTAATGATATCATCTTTATAAGGTATATGTGGGGATTATAGCTTCAATACATAGATTCTGATTCAAATTCCTTGTTCAAAAGTCCCTACAATGTACGTCGTTTACACTCCATATTGACTCGTTTAATGGCTGCTCACAACAAATTGTCGGTAAACGTTGATATTTATATATGTTCTCTTTATCTTCAGCAGCTTCGAATTGCTAATATTTGAGTTTTGAAAATTTAAGCTTTATATTTCATGATACGGCGTTAGGACTTGTTACGCCACCGTAAATGCTATATATATTTTTATATAGTCCATCTTTTTGATAATTATGATAATAGATAGAATAAATAGATGTGACTGCCTTTAAAAAAATGTTTTGTTCTCAATTCCTGGTTATCTAAAATTATAATAAATAAATTCAATATCAAAGAATTTAATAAAAAGTTAAGAGTACCAGCTGGACTTGAATATCTATCTGCATAATTAATAATGCAGCTGAAGACTATATTTTAACACGCTCCACGGGATCTTGCTGGGATTCTCAGGTAGTTTAACGATTTACTTTAGATTCAGACAAGATTTTGCCATCATTGTTAAATTATTACAAGAGAAGTAATTACATTGGTCAGCAATTATAAAATTGGGCGAGCCACCCAAAAGCAGCATTTAAATAATTTGGTCAGCATACAAAGATTTTGTTTGCAATAAAAAAAAACAGGCAGCAATTCTTGTTCCGCAACTAATTTTGATAATGGTCAAAAATTAAATCATACATAGACAGCCAACAATAACATGAGTCTGCATAATAAACATTCAGTCCGCAAAATAACTACTTGAGCGGCAAGATTTCATGATTGAGCGGCAGAAAAACATGTCTATAAGCAGTATATTTGATTGGTATGTTAGGTTAGGTTAGGTTAGGTTAGGTTAGGTTTTTTTTTTTTTTTTTTTTAAGTTTTCCCCATAGAGTTGGTTAGGTTAGGTTAGGTTAGGTTAGGTTAGGCATGACAAATAAAGTATTTTTGCTACTCTTATATGCAGCACAAAATGCATTTTTTTGCTTACACTCTGAGTGCTTACCAAAATTTTATTAAACATGAGCAGCTGATTGCAGCTTATATAATTAATATGCTGTACAAAAATAATTACAGCCATCCAGAATGACATAAATTGCTGATTGATTTTGAAATGTTTGCTGACCATGAGTTGCTGACCAATTAGCTATTTCTGCTCACCGATTATATTTTTCTGCTCACAGAAATAACAATACTATGCTAACCATTTAATTGACACCCTTATTACAATTAGCAGGGTGCTTGTTGTGATCTTATATAATTCTAAAAAGACTAGATATTTTTTATTTAGACTGAATCTGAATAATACGTACGAGTTAACATGTGTTATATATACTTAGTTTGACCTAACATTTTGAAAAAGGTTTGCTCTTAAGGTCTTGTAATCTTATGAATGAAAAGAATGCATATGCAAAATACGCAATATATACATATTCACATATACATACATACGTATATTATGTGAATATGTATGTTTGTATTTATATTTACCTATCTATTTCATTTGTGTAATGTTCTTTGAGTTAATGTAGACATAGGTATCCGCATCACATTTCACATTTGTACTACCTTTTCAATAATATTTCCACACGCTTTATTAGTTGAATGGAAAAAACGCCTCACGTAAGAAATATTCCAATCGATACATGTAAGCGCCAAGAAAAATGAATTGTAACCAGCTATAGTGAGGTTTTTCTTATATTTTCTTATATTTAAAAAAACCATTGTTTAATATATATAGATTAAATAAAATCGTGTTAGTGACATAACTTACAAGTCGAGAACGGCTGATATGTCAGCTACTTATTGATTTTGTCTCATTCAGAGATTAGAGGCAAGGAGCGAACTTATGAAAAAAAATGTTCAAAAGTCCTATCAGGTCACAGAGCAGCTAGTTCTAAATAAAACCATGTAATCATATTCTGGAGTAATCGGTGTGGTATATAGTGCAGCAAAAGAAAAAATGTCTATCGTAATATTTAATTTTATTTCTCTCCAGGTAGGCAGCGGCTCAGCTGTGCCCCTGGCACTACAGATGTCCATGAGCGATGGTTACCACTTACCATCAGGTGGGCCATTTGCTCGTCTGCCACCGTATGCAAAAAAAAAAATACATACATCAATGCGCCGTGTAGTTGAAACACGCAGTTTGACGTCAGACCGTAAGTCCCACTCTAATAGCGTTGTAGCTACGAAAAGTACACCGTCCTGTTTTCCGTCCGTTCGATTCCAACTTGTTATTTTGCATCCCGATAGAACAATTTCGAACATAAACATTGCAGTTTCTGTGATTACATTCAGAAAACAATGATATTATACAGCTGTTTAAAGTTTTTACCTTAGTGTGAAGACCTCTTATATTTATATAATATATTTAGAACTAGAAATTTATCGATGAGCTGGTTTGTAGATATCCAAAACTATCCAGCAAACTCATTCACACACATTTAAAAAACAGGTATCGTATACTGTTTCGCGGTGTAGTATGACGGACCTTGAAGGTCTGCGGCACATTGAGCCATTTTTAGTTGAGCCAGATTTGAGTTTTGAAAATTTAAGCTTTGTAATTCATGGTACGGTGTAACGACTTGTTACGCCACCGTAAATGCTATATATATTTTTATATAGTCCATCTTTTTGTGTTTCACGGTGTAGTATGACAGACCTTGAAGATCTGCGGCGTATTGAGCCATTTTTGGTGTCCGTTTCTGGGCGTATGATGGCCGGACTAAGTAAGCAGGACATATTGTGTGACAAACACACCGTTAGCCGTTTTGACCGTACCGTCGCTCCAGCGCATTAAGCAGGAGACCAAGTAGTAGAGAACCAAAATGAAAATAACTACAATCCAAAAGTGCGGATGCAATCGGTAGGACCGCGCAAGTTGGCTTAAACACTAGAGGTATATGGAGCAAGCTAAGCTAATTAGCAATCAAAGTGTGCGTTGAATGTGATTTCATAGAGCGAGTGGCCGAATACTAGCAATGAGTATGAAAACGAGAGATTAAGACTCCGTGATAGAAGCGATGGTCCATTGTGTAGTATGGATTTAAATCTAAAATTGTCAAGCAATCAGAAACATTATGCCGAGCCTTAAGTCTCCTTCCCGGTGACAGAAATGGAAACAGGCGCTCTTTGTCGTCTCCTTTGCCCTACCTTCTGAGAAGAATGACTGAGAAACGTAATGCAGCAAACAGGCTAACCGGTGGTGCTCACGGCAGACGATAAGGAGAAGAACAAAGTCCTAGAAGGTGGAAAAGGTCACCGAGTCCCCTGAAACTGTTTCATCAACCTCAAACGGTACTTCAAAACCCCATCCACCTTCAAATGGATCGGGTAAGATCAACAATACGTAAGAAACTGAAAGGAAGATGAAACAGGAAAGGAAAAGCGGCAATTCGTACCCCTGCGCCGTCAACAGAACTTCTATACTTCTGAAGCATCCCCGTGTTAAATTACGAAACTCGTTACGGAAGTTCACGTGCTTCTATATGCGCAGTTCGTGTTCACTAACTTGTTTTAATTACTAGCGTCATTTTTTATTCGTCATAGACGCACGACAAATGGAAAAACAGTAAATAAACAATTTTTTTTATAAATGTAAAAAAATCTTACAAATATTGTTGTCTGAAATTGTTGAAAAAGATAGGTACGTATTTTGTATTTCAAATTTGATTACACTGATAAATTTACCTATTTATTTAATTAAAAGAGTAATATAAATAACTAAAAACCGAAATATCACAAATAGATAAAACGTCGAAAAGTACAAAAGCTCTGGACCAGTGTCCAGTGGAAAAGTTTCCACTTCATTCGTTCCGACATTTTTGCGATTGTGTTGTCTATGGTTACGGACATGCTGAAACCTAATTAGTGGAGTTTTAATGGAAACAGCGTTTACATTTCGAACCCGTATTTTCGGAAGTGGCGTTTCGTAGAAGACTATTTAAGTATTCGGAGAACATTGTTATTTTAGTTAAATAATAAAAATATATGAAATATATATACTACTTAATTGTATCACATTAAACGTTATTCTTCTAAATTCGTAGAAACATAAAATAACTTTAAACTCAACTTTAAAGCAAATTCAATGGTTAAATAATAAATAATTTGCCATAAAAAATGTTCTCATTTCATCACAACCACGTAATTTATTCAACTTATGAAAGCTTAGCGCAGAAAATTTTACATTTAAAGTAATTGATTCAAAGCTAGATTACAGCTAAATTAGCATACTTGCACTATTGATATTCTCAAAACCAAGCAAAGCCCCGTGTAGGCTTATAAAGACTTAGCGCTTAAATTAGAAGCAGAAAACGGAGATACAGAACTTCTGGAACTGAATAAATAACGCAAAAATCGCGCAAATTTAAGAAATTCTACAAACTTTTGTGAAAAACAATAACACTGACATATCTGTGCCATCCTAGTAATCACGATGTGTTGAAAGAAAAACTAAGCATAAATGTTCAAACATTCGTTATGCTGTTACGAGAAATACACGCTACTGAATGTTCTGACCAGATACCATGCAAACGGTATCAAGCTTTAAATTGTGAACATGCGCCTTACTCAAGCGTAACACACACAGGAGAAGACGCGCATTACAAGATAAGAAATAATGATATAAATGGCAGTTTAGAAATACCACCAGTGACAGAGAAAAGGAGACGAAACGGAATAGTATGGTATAGGCGTCTGATAAAAAGGATTTAATCTCGTCTCAATATGATTGTGAATGGAAATAACGATATGGGCAGACCTAAAATAGTATGGGTGGATTGTATGCAGATGGATACGCATGTGAAGAATGTCAATGCGTAGACGATATATGACAGAGAGGAATACATGTTGCGCGGGAGAGAGGGATAATGACGGCATGATGATGATGATGACCACCTCTCTTTTCATCGAGGATCTAGTAAAATTAGATTTAGGCAAATTATTGAAAATCTACTACAGCTAAAATAAAATATCGAAACATCGGACCAGCGTAATTTCTAATCTTTTTCACTTTATGCAGCTATTATAATATACTAGCGGACCCGACAGACTTCGTCCTGTCAAAAAGATTTGTACAGTGGCAGTTTTTTGTTCCTAATTATTTTATAGATAATGTCGCATAGCCAACCAAATCGCAAAAAAAGTCTAAATGACCTATTACATTTTGTGGCTATTCAATTTTGGAACGTGACATTTAATCCTCCAACGATGTATTCTGTGCTCCAACGCACGCATCACGCACACTGTTTTGATAGATATGATTAAAGTTCAACTATATGTAGCGTTAATAAAGCGCAAGTTGACTCTTTGATGTTAGGAACACACCTTCATTGCTTAGACAACAGTGAGTGCTTGCAATATGAACTTTATACAATAACAATAAAGCCCAATTCGACTGTACGTTTTAGTTAGAAAACGATTGCATGGGAAAATAAAAGAGCTGTTTTTAGGGTATTTCCGATAGTTATTCGAATTTTCCTCATTGTAAAAGCCCTCCTTGAACTTCAACGAACATGAACAAAAAAGAATTGGCCAAATTGGTCCAGGCGTTGTTGAGTTATGAGCTTACCAACACATTTTGCGATTCATTTTTATATATAAGAAGAAGATGTACATCTTTCTTTTCTATTATTCTTTTTAATATTATTTAAGGGTTTGGAAATTGGGCATTAGCCTTCCATTAAATGCTGAATACAATGGAATGCATCCAATCATAATGAGCGACGTCAGTGGCACAATGTTCTATACACATGTAATGTATTGGTTGGATATTATTGGTTACATAACTCAGCGTGCCAACCCAAGGAATTAGTGGCTTGCTATTATCTATGTACAGTTTCATTAAACACCTTTATATATATCCACCTATAGGTGGGTTTATATAGCAGAATGTCTACTTTGATAACAATTTGGATTCCGATCCGTTTATAACTATAATAGTCAAATCGAACATAATATGGCCAAGATTCAAAATACAGCAGTTAAGTAAAAATTTTCTGAGAAGAAGAAATAAGTGACCTACAATTTTGCAGCTAGTAATAGTTACGAAAGCTTTCATATTAAAAAGAACCCGTAATCATGGATGAGACACGCCGGGCTATGAAGAAGGTCTGTTGTATGGTATGTTAAGATTTTCAACTACATAAAAAACCACATGCAAGGCTAACGACCTAACAAAGTACTCGTGTTCTTCAATTAAAACGTATTACTAACGAAACGAACGTAACTAACAGCATGAGGGATACCAGTGTATTGCCACCAAGTATGAGTAGAGGCCAGAGCCAGGCTTGTCTGAAACTTTAAAACTTCACTACAAAATATATTTAATTGTAGTACTTTATTTATTCATATTTTAATTATTGCCATAATGAGGCTTAAATTAGGACTCAATAATTATTTAGTAATTAACAGTCTATTTCGTTTGGTCATGTTTCTTATGATATGGTAAAGAAATAGAGTATTTTTTTTACTTTAAAAATAATCGACGACATTATATTGATCGATTCAATGTAATTTTATTACTTCTAGCTAATTCAAAACTTTTTCTTTATAAAAGTATTTATAAACCACATGCTGTATTTTAAATACAACATGTGGTTTAAGTTTAATTTTGATTTGTTGTACCTATTACGTCTCCGAGAAAATTCTTGAGGAAACTATAATTTTGAAATTAATAAAGAAAATTATTAATATGAATGATTCTGCGGTCATTCATACTGTGATCGGTGGTGATTTATATTTATGGTATATTTATAAATATTCCTCATGTATATAGTAATTTGGCATATTACACATTATAAGTAATAAATTTGTAGTTATATCTTTTACATATGATAAGTCAAGTTAATAATTAAATTTCTTTGTAAAATATATACACAATGCCGTTATTTATTAACTGTATATAGCGCTTACAAATAATTACACCGTAACACAGTCATATATGTTTGATAAGCGACAATATAGAAAATACATACTCACAAAAGAATTTTAAGCTTGATTTATATAAAGTATTCTAACTTCGAAGTTGAGGCGTAGTCATTAACAGTGAACAAAGTCTACATTGGCTAAACAAATTAAAAAATAATCTTAAATTACATTAGTTAAGATTTTCGAATGAGGACTTGGTAGTCTATTTTTTTTCCTACCACCCATTCAGGACGTATTTTTTAGCTGATAAGAAGCGCAAGAAACTTATCAGTGTTTACAATTTATACGGGAAAACAAATATTTACACTTTGGAATGTATCTTCAAATCAACACCAAGCATTGGCATCATTTAAATAATAATTGACTTTGTAATAGCCCTTACTCATTAGCGTCTTTTTAACATGTACCTTGAACTTATGAAGAGACAATTCAGCTACACTATGTGGAAACTTGTTATAAAAATTTATACATTTGCCTATGGCATCTCTGTTTGGTGAAGACTAAAGTTAAAACTCCGTCGAAATAACATATTTTTTCATCTGTTTTTAATATTTTTAAAGAAAATGTTAAGTCACAAATAAAGATTGCATTATTCAGTTTCGAGTAGGTACTGCATTCTATTATTAATATTATTATTCTTGTGACGTCAATAAGTACCTGTAAAGGTTTAAATTGAATAAATTATTTTGACTTTGACTTTTTGACTATTTAGCCTTAGATTTAGTTGTATATGCGTAGCTATTTCTTGTAACTACACTGTTTTAGTGGTTAAAATTTAAATCAGGCTAAAAAATTAAAAAGGTTCAATGGATGATGGGAAGGGATAAATACGTTTATGTTTACTGTTTAAGGGCCAACGACGAGAAAATGAAATATGGGATTTTCATGATGTATAAAACAGAACCTGAGGGAGACTAAACCAGAGTCGCCTGCTTGGGTGGCCTGCGCCTTACCTATACAACAGTTTATATATTATGAAATATAACATGGTCAAGTTTTATTTAAATGGCAATAATAAGATTGAGATGTAAACAAGGAAGAATCAAAACACGGAATTCAATATAATTTTTTTCAGAGTGTGTGCTTTTTATTTCGTTAATATATTTTGTAAATTAAAATAAATGTTACGATTTATATATCTTTTGGAATTTACTCTAGATTTTATTTATCTCTATAAAATTATGAATAATTTTATTTTTCATATGTAATTTAAATCATCGGATAGAAATGTAATGTGGTATCTATAAATAATTAGTAGTCAAATAGTTTATCAACAATGTAATGATGATACAAGGGTATAAAACTGGCTAAGGTCGGAAAGGTCGCTACTTCCTGTTTTCATTTTAATGCTTCACGGTCTTTTTAATAAATCGCGTGTGGCGCATGAGAGAACAGTTAGTCCCTTTAAAGTAATTCAAGCGTTTTATTAACAAGTAATGGTAGCCTAGTCGCAAGTAGGTATGCGTCGACGTACCTACGTTACGCTGCGTACCGCGCCGGCAGAATTAATATGTTCACCGCAAACAATATACTGGGTGGCGCAAAAGTACTGGCACTAAAGAAAATACTTTTATTTTTTTTACATGACATTTTCTGTCATTCTGTTGTTGAAAATTGTGTAGTGAACAAATGTAAAATACACTGAAAAAAACATGGACCGTTTTACTCCCCAAGAACGTGGAATAATTGTGTCAATGTTCTTACGGAATAATTCATCAGTGATAAGAACACAACGTGAATTTCGTCGACGATTTCCCCACCGTCCGGCACCGATTGGTCGCACAATTCGACGCTTTGCCACACGCCTTGAAGCAACTGGCTCAACATTGGATAGACCTAAGTCTGGGAGACCAAGAACAGGCCGTTCAGCTGAAAATATCAATGCTGTGCGCGAAGATGTGGAAGAGTGTCCAGAAACATCAACGAGGCGACGTGCCACGCAATTGGGCATTTCCAGACGGACCCTGCAGCGTATTTTGGTGAAAGACTTAAAGATGTTCCCGTATAAAACTCAAATGACTCATCAGCTGCTGCCTGCTGACCACCGAGCTCGTCTAGATTACTGCCAGCGCGTCATAAACCTCAACCTTGAAGAGGATGATTTTCCTTCAAAATTGGTTATGAGTGACGAAGCGCATTTCCATCTCTCAGGGCATGTCAATAAGCAGAATACTCGGTTCTGGGGCACTGATAATCCGCGCATTATTCAAGAAACACCTCTACACCCACTAAAAGTTACTGTATGGTGTGGCATCTGTGTTGACAGAGTGATCGGACCCTATTTTTTCGAAGACGCTGGAGGCAATGCGATAACTGTCACTGGAGAACGCTACAGAACCATGTTACGTGAGTTTTTGATACCCAGTTTGGACGAATTGGGGCTGGAGCACATCTGGTTTCAACAAGACGGCGCTACGGCACACACAGCGCGCGACACTATGGACTTAGTGAGGGACGCTTTTCCAGGCCGAGTTATCTCTCGTTTTGGCGATTTGCCTTGGCCTGCAAGATCACCCGATTTGACCAGTCCAGACTTCTTTCTTTGGGGTTTTTTGAAATCTCGGGTGTATGTGAACAAGCCACAGACTCTCGCAGCTCTAAAAGAAAACATTCGTCAAGAAATAACGAACATATCGCAGGAAGTGTTACGGCAAGTTATGCAAAATGTCATAAATAGGGCTCAAATGTGTATGAACTCTGGAGGTCACCATTTAAAAGACATCATCTTTAAATCCTAATGGTACGAAATTTAATGGCACAAATATACATTTAAAAAAACCTAAATCTAGTTTTCTCATTTAGAAAAAATGTTATAGCTGAACCAAATAGGGTCTTTACTTTTGCGCCACCCAGTACATACATACTTTCATGTTGTTATAAATATAGTGTTCGGGTTGTGCTATTTTAGTGCTATTTTTATTTTATTTTATAGGTATAAATCAGTTTAAATACTAAGTACTTACCTCGACTTTTAGGGCAGGGGCGATGACAACGTCTCCGTACTGATCCCGGATCACGATGGGCAGGTTGACTCTAGTAGCTGTGCGCGCAGGTAGTGCCGGCGGCTTTATTTCACATTTGTCCGGCTCTACATAAGACGCAGGGGACAACCAGCGCGCCAGGCGCCCGCCGGCTGTTCTCTCGTTGGCCATCACAAAGTCCGACAGAAACTGTCGTTCCGTCGACACGGACCTGGGAACAAATACCGACATCAAATGTATCTAATCAATTTACCTTAGTTAAATAATTTATATTATATTACAATATTAAATAAAAAACCAGTTGATTGTATTGTGAGACCTTCCTTCTTGACAAAATTCAACCTCCCTAGTAGCAATTATCGTTGGGATGTCGATGCCAACTGTTGGGATTTTGTTGGGAGGTGGTTGGTGATTGTATACTGCCAACAAAACCCCAACATTGTCCCAACCGCGCCACTGTTGCCCCAACATTGGGCCAACTATACCAAACCAACGTAATATTTCCTATTAATTAGTAACAACGGGCCAACGATGGCTAGCCAACAGTTGGCTCTACTATCAGACCTACAACTTTTAGGGGTGACAAACCACCTCTCAAAAGGACAACTCGAAAGTGGACGGAGGCCCAACTATTAGCCAACTTAAATTGCTACTAGGGCTATAGGTTAATTTCAATGCGAATTGTTAGAATAAGCCAATTCACGGAAAGCAGAGCATAACCCACAGCATCCATAAATAAACTGCTGATAGCCGCTCTCTTCGCGGAGACAAAGACGAAGTCGACTATCGCAACTGCCTAATCACGAACCGCAAGCTTACGACAAGATCCTTAAAGCAGTTCTCAGGGCCATTTAGTATCCTTGCCATAATCCTGATGCCCAATGCAGTAGGACATAATCCTGTTTCTATTATATATCAAGGAGTGGCCAAATGCCAGACCCAATTATAAACCCGTCACAGGAAGGTCCTTAGATACTAGCAATGGCGACCGTTGTCAAGAACTGTTATATCGAGATATTTAAACAATAAATTTAAGTGAATCTCGAAGCGAGACGAGGCGAGGCGAGGCGAGGCGAAGCGAGGCGAAGCGAGAACACGGATTTGTTTAAAGTATATTTGGGTCGATGAGCAAATAGTACTTTACTATATGCCCATGAGTGGGTATATCGGTGCTTTCTTCGAATACCGAGTTCGTAACAAACTGGTTTCAGAAGAAGAAGAAGTAATAATGTACCAATCGTGCCAAAGGACCCTACCGTCGTTCGGCATGCAGTACAGGAAATGAAAGAACATCATTAGGTCTGATATTAGCGGCTACATCAGCGACGCTAGTGCTCAGAATACGTATCATAAGACGATGAAAGAAACATTAGCTCTAGAAGTAAAGCTTGTTCGACAGGAAGCCGAAATTGGAAAACTATGACAGTTAATAGAAGTATTACAATTATTAGTAAACAAATGAAAACCCAACCAGGAAAGCTAAACGAGACGATACAACAAACGAATGCAATCACGTCAACGGGTAGTTGCTGACTGGTGGAAAGAAAGCCCTTGTAGTTTTCGTGTCTCAAGCTTGTGACTGTTATAGACTATAAGAACAAGGCCCGATTAATAGCAACAACTGCAGTTTGGGCGAAAGAAATTCTGCCGAGATGCAACGCCGTTCAAAAGATTGCTGCATAGTAGTATTTAGGAATTGTATGCAGTATCGTTTGTAAAAGAAAAAAAATAGCTTGAATACCCAAATATTGTTCTTGTTCTGATGGATCATTCAATATTATTTTGCCGGACCTAATACAACTAGTATAATACAATAGAGGGTCAATGTTGTTTGAAGAATAAGTTTAAAAGTTTGGCATTTGATATATTATACTTCTACTAACGACTACTGGCAATGACTTCGTGAAATCTACTGAAATTCTCTGGGATCAGCCACTTATCAAAACTAGTTACGGAATCAGAAAATGGTATCAAAATCATTTTACGACAAAAAATTGAATTGTAAAATTAAAAAATAATGGCTTTTACAATTGCCGATAATTACTAAAACGTTATTAAGTATTAAAAAATCTAAATTCGTCAGCGTAAATAATAAATGACGAACCTGTTACAAAATTCTTATAAAACCGATTTAAGAAAGATTTTTGTAATTATATCTTACTGGAGACGGTAAATGTAGATAACGGCTTTATAGGAATTTTATGTTTATAGAAAATAGATAATTGTAATTTTTCTGATGTGTATTGAATTATCGAATCTAACACTGGCAGAATAGGGAATAAAAATATAGGAAATATAAATATGAATGGGCACAACGTCGTTTGTGGATTTAGAAATATGAAAATGTTTAAGCTTTATTGACGTGTTTTTATGGAAATATATTCCATCCAGAGAACAGGAAAAAACACAAAGGTCAGATTCAAACTGTCAAAAACGGGATTTAATAATTTCTTTATGCGCAAAGTTATCAAAATATTTGTTCTTGGCAAATTTTACCAACATGATAAAATAGTCAAGTACTTATAAATAGTATAATAGTTTTTTTCTTTTACTTGAGCTGCAAGACTTGCCTTCTTGCTTAGTATCCTATTTGTCTGCAATGTTACAATCAAGGATCAAATGGCCAGCACAGACTTAAATATTGGCTAACAAAATATCGACGTATAAAACAGGGCTTGGTAACGTTACCAAATTCACATTAAAAGTATCGTTATGTAACGGTATTTTCATAACGATAATACTTTAACGATATCTGGAGATACCGGTAAAATTTTAACTGTAAGAAAAATAACGGTAATTGGGTGTGGTAACGATATTTTGGTATCGTTACCAATATTAAAATATTAACAAATAACGTTAAAAAGTATCGATACTTTTTTCGTTACTTGAGGCGCTGCGCTGTTGCCAGCCCGTGCATGTAAAAAATGTAAAAAATCACGAAATACAGATGCGAGGATGCTTCACTGCTTAGAAAGGAAAAAGACTTAAAGAGACAAACAATATTTTTACCTCTTTCCTTCATTAAAGTAACGGTAACGCTTTGATAACGTTAAAAAGTAACGATACTTCAAGGTAACGTTATTAATTACCAAAAAAAATCAATAACAACATGTCCATTTACCGGTAAAAGTATCGTTATATGGAATAACGTTACCTCCGCTTTTAACGTTATCCATAGATCATGAAAGTAACGATACCAAATTTTTAACGGTATTCAAAGCCCTGGTATAAAATACCTTCACAAAATAAAATTATTTAGTGTACTAGTGTCGCTAGTGCTCCGGCTTCGAACGTGTGTGTGTGTGCTTCTTTCTACTATAATATACATGCCTTATATATTTATATAAAAGTTCCTCCTGAATCTCTATTTATTGCTGAAAACTGCATCACATTGAATAGTTTAAAAGATCTAAGCGAGTAGACAACGGATGCGGCATCATTTTATAGTATGTAGAAATAAACCAACAATAGATAACGCTTTATACCAAGACGGTGCTTTTAATGAATACAAATACGGCAATAACGGAAAGTCAACTTGCACGGGTTTTCTCGCACTTATCATCAAAAAATAATAAAATAAAGAAAAAATAATATTGCACTTTTCAATCATATTTCTAACGGTACAATTTCCAAGCAGCGTACTCCAAAAATCTTGCCGGTTTCTCTAAAAGGCTTTCCGAACGGAATTTCTGAAAGGCTGCAGTTATATTTTTCATTTCCTCTTAGCGTTCTCTTGACGTATATACGTGCCTCTAAAGGTCATGTTGAATACGGTGAATTCAATTCAGAATAATCTGTATTTTGATTTTGGTCTTCTGAGCGAGAGGCCTGGGGTCGACTCTCAAATATTATTTGTACATCATGAATACCTGCATACGTCTGCAAAGAAATTCAAGTGTATTATGAAGTCTACCAATCCGCTTTGGGCCAGCGCGGTTGGGCGGACTTAAGAGATAATCGTCGTAACATAATTAGGATAAGCGTCATCGTTAAGAACGGATACGAGCTGTGATGAGCAAAAATGTTAGTATTAAACAAAAATGTCTTGCGTTCTGGATCTTTAGAAGAATGGCTTCTGGATTCAGTATGTGTTACTACTACTAATACGAAATATTTATCTCTACGTTAAGTATGATGCTTACCAAATAATTGTATAGAGTGCCGAATACCTCTGTAAAATATTGTGCGTGCTTAATGCCACAATTATATTCAATTTAGAACATGAAAGTAAATCGCAAAATTAGTTTATGATTCAATAATCAACATAATTTAGTCTACCTATTCAGCGACATGTCTAGTGAAGGGCCTATTGCTTTAATGTCTGGGCTCTAAACAGTGCACCACATGTGTTTGGCTGTCTACAGTACTTCTAAATTGTATTTGTAATGCACCTACCGAGCGCCAGTCGACCTCGCAGTGCTAGGGATGCGCTTTAGCAACCATATCGATACAACACGTCCAATTTATATGCTCACCGTCTCAGATGTTGCGTTATGATGTTATGTTATGTTACCGGAAAACCTTCTAAGATTCCTTACATTACTAATGCAATTTTCTAATTTAAGTTGATTTTTTTTCAATGGAATTTAAATAGATAATTGTTCTTGTCAACACAAGCTACCAAGCCGATTTTGAATATTGTCTCATTAAGATAAATAGATCCAGCTTTATATTTTCGAGTAAAGGCGAGATATAACATTATACGAATTAAAATTTTCAACACGAACTCTATTTACTACAAGGATCAAATTGAAAGTACTTAGATAAGCAAAAACTAACTTATTATGTGTTATCAAAATAATATCAATACATTTCTACATCCGATCGTACTACTACACTTTGCCCAGCTTCTTACTAGTTGTTTCGACGGACTTTTAAAACTCAGCCACTGCTTCCGTGGCGCTCATAAATCGTTTTCTTTCATAAACGGGAATAAATAATAATTGCACAAAGTGGGTGAACCAGTAGTAGTTGCGCTGTATGACGAAGCGGTGTTGAAGGAGGGTACCGTACTGAGAGTTCTTATTTCCCATTTTTTCCAAAACAATGTCACCATCCTTTCCCTTCACTTCGTAATTAGTTTACAAACGATTTTGAGTACTTGAGTCATACAGATGTCTATGCTTGTCCGATTCTGTTGATAGGTGATTCTTTTGTTATTATCTGTCGTGCGACGTGCAACAGTGATGTTATCTTGTTACAGCTTATTTGAAATTAAAATAATCTTTTGCGATATGTAATATGTAATAAAAAAAAACACTGTGATAGCATATTTAACATACCATACAAATCTTATATCACTATATCTAAATATCACGTAAATTTTATAACTATTTTTATATATATATATATATATATAAGAACATTTTCATTTAATAGAATAAACATTGAATAAAATATTTGTAACAATAATCAAAATAGTAACCATTTTACTTCCATTTTTGCAGATAGCACAAAATTGATATTTTTTAACACTCACAAAATAATACAATTAATGATATTGTTGGTAAAAAATATCCAATAAATTATTTGTATAGAAAATGCAAATGAGTCTGCAAAAAGTAAAGGTGAAATATTTGTCAGTTTCAGTCGTCTGTTAGATTAACATAAAGTGCACATCCACAATTCAGTTAACACGAGATTTTTTTAAATATACAGTTCATATTAAAAGTGAAGCCGGAAATTGAACTTAATTGTATGTGGAAGTATCGATATCGATATATATGGACGTTATTAAAGGTGTCACTAGCGAGGGACACCACAGCCAGCGTCGTCGCTACGCGATCTGTTCGGCAGCAGCCGTGGGCCGCAGTCGTTCCTGCGCTCCGCTCCGGACTCGAGTTAGTCCGTGCATGAGCCTCCCGCGGTGCGCTCGCTCGCCGGAGCGCTCCACCATGATGCGCCCGTGCGCGCTTCTAGTGCTTTTAGTGACCAGTTCTTTGGCCCTAATCGATTCCAATGATATTTGCGGCCACAAATACTGCCAGTGCGTTCCAGCAGAGCACCCGTCTTGGATCATGGTGAATTGCACGGCGCCACCAAAAGAGGTACGTACAAAACTTATTTTACAACAAACTAAAGTGAATGTGTGCTGCCAGATGTATGTGTTAACGAACTTGAGTAAAGTACTGTATCGGTGAACTAAACTTGTTCTTATGGTTTTACGCCTATAAATGTATAACCAAAAATTTGGTTTTTTTTTTAAACTAATTGAAAGTGTATTCAGTAAACTAAACGAACTAAATATGCGTTGTAGGTACTTATGAGTACAATTTTATGAAACATACAAAGATTTATCTAGTCTTTATTTTATAAAGTACATATGTACATACGTCTATATATATATGTGTAAATTTGGCAGTTCACATTAAAATGCCTGTGTTGTACTAAAGTATACGAGTCCAATACTCGCCGCTGTGAACGCAACAATGTTCAATAGTAAACTCGCAATGTTCGGAGGTTTGTAAACAAAGCTACCTGAATGTAGCGACACGACCCTTCGAGCCCCGGCCCGTCGCGGGGGATGCCGGCACAATTATTCCATTGTGCCAGCCGCCAGACGAAGCAACAAGTGTGCCTCCTTAGAAATAAGTAATAGCCTACCGACTGACACGGTTCTTCTACCGTATTTAATTTGGCATCGTCGTATTCGTACAATATTTTAAAATGCCGGTTCGACTTAAGCACGTGATTTAATTATTTCTTCAAAACAACAGGTAGGATTCAATTATTATTTTAATTTTCTTTATTATAGCAGATTACTGATTATTATAGCAGGCCTTAGTAATGGCTACACTGGCGAGGTGTCCATGTGTATAGCGCACGCTATCAACCAGACCGAGCTATTTGTAGTGACTGCGATCGCACTCGTGAATTTGACGACTAGTTCATACGTAAAACAACAGCAGTCGCGTCTCGACCCGCATAAGCGGTGTTGTTAGATTATGTATTATTGACATATTTCACGTCTTATAATGCTAACATATTCGAAGTATTGAAACCAATTTGCTCGTAATTTATGCGCAATGTCCCAACTATGAAAAAGTTCAATACAAAATGTATTGTGGGTGAACGTACTGTACTGAATGAAACTATTACACGTTCAAGAAAACTCATTAGACAGCAGATTTTGGATACGATTCAATTTTCAAAAAATAGAATTAATGTCAACGTCCGCACTGTCGCGGAGCCGGCAAATATATTCCAAACCTATAATCACAGCGGCACTGTACAGCAGAATTATGTGTACAATCCGCGAACAAGAAACATTTATACCCACAACTAAATACCACATGAAATTATCCACTCAAGTTACTACAAAACGTAAGTTACATTTGTATTAGGTACTAAACTATCATTACCGCTCATTGCATCGGTCAAATAACCTGTCCCCTGTGTAACTTTGACCAATAGCCGCCTCGCGTCAACAGAGCGGAAGTTTATCACTGCTTTGTATTACGCATGTTGGCCGTCGATGCATTATCTGGACGAGACGGGAATTATCTTCACGCACACATACTGATAAGTGCCCGAGCATGATCTTAATACAAATGTACACAGCTAGTGCATATTCTTACATCGTTAAATAAATAAGCCACAATAGACTATAAGCCGACAAAAGGAATTTAATGTAATTACCGTACCTTCATATAAAATTAAAAACTCTTATCATTTTTCTTATAACAGCAATCTTAATGTGAATAGACTGCAAGACATGGATCGAATTTTTGTTGTCGGGTATGATATGGTAGGACAAAAGAAAAATGTTGAAACGAATTGCTTTATCGCAGCTCGCAATGAACGAGATAAGATAGTTTACTAACCTACCTACTTGGACGTTATTCACTTAATTATTGTTTTTTTGTGTGAAATATGAAAATAAAATTGATAGAAAATTCAATAAAAATTTTATGATAACCTTTGTCTGATACGAGGTAATACAATATAGAAACTTCACTAGAAAGGTAAAAATATTATTGTTAGACATTTGATTTCTCCACGCCCACACAAAGCAATTAAAAAAGAAGTTGTCCAGGATATCGCCAGACAAACGAACATCTATTTAAAAATGAATCTATTCATTCATGACTAATTATATTCCTGGAATAACGTCTAATATTAAAACAAACTAGCGTAGTGAACGCGCTCGATGTTTCTTATTCTACATATTTTTTGGGCATAATTATTCAGGTGGTTTGACAGCCACCTTGTCAAGAAACATGAGTTAGTATTTACACAGAAATACGATTAATGTAGTAAATAATTCTGCCCTAAGAGGAAAAAAAATTCAGTTAATTGTTCGGTATTTTTGGATGATAAAAGAAATGGAACTAGAGATATAATCAAGTTCACACGCGGCTTCTGTTCATCCATGTTGTCAAACGAGCATCAAAGATCTTATATTTTTATTAGATCTGATATTTTTATTAGTTAGTACTATAAGTAATATGTAATATTTCAATGAGATCCCAATACTTCAGTTCAGGTGTAATCTTTATAATGGTGACTAATATTCTTAATTATTGGGCGCCAAAATTATAATAAGTACTTAATATATAAGTGCATGGCAATTATGAAATTAGTCTGAAATCTTTCTTTCATTTATTAATAGAACATATTTTATTAAAATGCATTACTAAGGAAGTGGCTTCATTAGTGAAGCTATAGGTAATTAGATAATAACATTGAAACCGCACAAATATGACGCAATATGAATAATATAAAGTTAACAAGAATTTGATGAACATTATTAATTATTTTGTCAAAGCCTATTTTGTTAAAAGTGTTAAGTAAAAAAACGGAGCGTTAAGTAATAATAACTTGTGTATAAGTAAAAACGTATACTTTAAAGTAAAAAAATATTAATCTTCGATAAAGCAATTTAAGTATAATGCATGTATATTGAGTGATACTTAATTATATCATGGTATTGTTGGTACCTCTACGATACTACAAAAACGATAAGATAATTGACGTAATAGAGTGGGGAAGAGTGTATTTTCTGTAGGTTCAAGCAAAATAATATTTTATTCAGTAAGCGCCACGTCAAACTTTACATATGCACTACAAAATCCGTCTCTGTTGCTATTGGTACGTATAAAGGCTGTCTAATGGTCTAATAGTATAAAGTGACTTATTACTGCATCTACTGTTTTATACCCTGGTACATATTATCACTGGCGATCAATGATTACAGGCAGATAAAACCTTACTTCAACAATCATACGAAGAGTTATATTCTACTACAAGTATCACAGATCTAACTAACCACCACATTTATTGATTATTGAAAATAAGTAAAACAGAACTCAATGTATATTAACGTAATATGACTATATTATTAAATATATCAAAGATGAGTAAACACATATATTTCTGAATATAAAACCAATCCTTAGACATCTACTCCAATCTCGGCGATCACACCCAGGCATTGTTCCAATTGACTTATGCCCCATAACAGCGAACTAAGTCTCCGGGCATTGTATTGTTTGTACCGCGTTTTAAAGTTGACCTGATATTAAGAATCTAGACTGTGATTCCTTTTAACCTTTAATTTTCCAACTTAAAAAAAGACTCCGTGTAATTTTTCCAGACTATGTTTTGTATTATGTACTTATCTGTTCGATTTGATAAATATCGTAGGACGGCGGTGACTGTCAACAACTCAGGACCGATGCCTGGCCTATGTACAGTATTAAGTGCCTTTTGACTGGTGTTATGATCATAATACTTTATTTCAAACAGATGTACAATTTGTGGTTTAACGAAAAACCCCCACACTAGGCTATGCCTGTCCTGTGGGAGCTTTCACAATTTTGTTTAAAGAGCTCTGAAATGCGGTACCTACGGGCCGACGAAAAAAACCATTCCGCTACAACAAACAAAAAGACAAAAATAATTAAAAAGGAAAACTAAACAATAAAAAAAAAAATAAAAATAAAAAATCAACTACAAAAATATTGATGATATATCCGTCGATTTTAATTAAATTATCTTATAACTGAACCATTAAATAAGGTTATATCTAATTCTATTTTCGTTTCCTAATAAAAAAAAAATATTCCATTGCTCTCAGTAATCAGTAATTACAAAAGGCCTTCTTTGATAGCTAAATATGATAGATAATTAAAAATACCAAAATGTTTGCTGTCTACTTAAGTATATCTTTTTAATTTGATGACCATTGTGTCACATTATTTCAGAGAAGTATCTTAAAGGATTACTGTACATCGACCTAAATAACGAGCCGAGTGCAAGTCTGCCTGACAAGACCCGCTGACTGAACAGGTTCCGCACGCAATATTAGCCATTTTAATTTGTTAGATAAACGTCTTGATATAGACTTGTAACAACATTCAAGATAGTGCTAACATTCAACATAGCCAATCGAACTAATAAATTATGTTTTTTTTTATTTGACGTCGTTTTACCTTTGAATGATGTGATCGACACCTTATACGTTACTTGGTCGTTTTGGCATTAAAGCAAGACATATAATTATCATAAGAATACCAGTTCGAAGGCGAATGACAGAAGGAGCATTAAATAAATGATGTGATGTAATTTCTCTTAACCGATCAGAAATTCGTCGAAAGCTGGGTACGACCGGCGGCCACCGATATTGTAAGCCATAAAAGGCTAGCAACAGTCGTGGTTGCAAAATTGTAAACATCTCTCTGACTCACTAAATAGCAGGCACATATACAATATTCCACTTGCGAACATACCTTTTGTAATTGGAGCGTTCACTTGTTAGGAAAACTAAATATAAGGATGCGGGCTACACTGATTGTCAGCTGTAATTAAAAAAAAAAAAGAACTAGTGTTCCACAAATGTTACTGACATACTATAATGCAGACATTGCTTCAAAAATGTATCATCAATTACAAACAAAATGCCTTAGGCAGATGTTCAACGACGACTCACTAAGTTTTGGTTTTACATTGTGAATCATTTCAATACTACAATTGAGCAGTTTCGGACGTTACTTAATGACCAGAATGATTAAATTACTTTTATCGTTTCTACTGTGTGTATTGTTTAATTACATTATAAATATGTAGAATAAATAAGAATTTAGATTATATATGACCTGTTTGTACAGGGGCTTTTCTTGGTTACCCTCCCGCATTCTCAAGGTCACCACGCACAAAATGCGCACGGCAGTCCAATACAGACAGTATTTGCTGCGCTTCGCATTACGAAATATTAACATTTATGTCTCGGACGGGATTAGACCCCGCGTTCAATAGTGCCGTGATAATATTATTAATAAATCATTAATTTGATATATTTGCAATGCATTTACCATTAGTATCTACGTATAGGTACAACATCCTAATACCAACAAGACACATGTGTGACGAAATCGCGCAGATTTTATGAATTAAACATGGTTAAAAATTACTCGGATGTGAAAGAGAACCAAACGACGTTGTTCGTCGGTTCGTGTGTGTGTTTATTTTTATTTGGCGCGCATGTGAGAGCGGACGTGTCATCTTCACGTTTTCCTTTTGTAGTTTTAGTCTGGTTCTAAAGTGAACGAAGTGAATCAAACTTTAATCGAACAAAAGGAGAAACGAATGCCAACTCCTATTACAGGTTGTTATTTAGACCTCAAAATGATCATCAAGGAAATATTTCACAATGAAAGTAATGATGATGACTGTACACATAGTACCCAGAACCTAACAATGTTTTGCTTAATAATACACTAATGGCGGCGGTGTAAGCTATCTCTGTTGCATTGAGTCATGGCATACCAGAATAATAGTTGTCTGTAGCGGGCGACATGTAGACAAAATACCGATATACTGATATGCTTGTTGCAATCAATTATGATCATACAAGTAATTACATTTAAAAGTACGTTTGACATCAAATGAAAATTGGGTCATTAATATTTATCGAGGACAATTGTCATCAGGAACAATTGTCGAAAGTAACGCACTCTCACTTTTGTCGGTTTGTTGGGAACAATTGACGGTGCGGTGGCGGATGACGCCGCCGCTGTCGTTGGCGTAGCGTAGGGCACACTCGTATAGATGCACGACCACCATCACTTTCCCTACTTCACGCGCAATTTAATCAGCAGCCCGTATGCGTTTGAACCCCTCTTTTTGTGTTTAGATCACATATCAAAATGTGTCCATGATTTCACAAATTTATCGACCAATATACATCATATAAACAATAATTGTTTTCAGTTATTTTATTTAAAATGATTGGTCAGTAGTTAAAGTATGCCCAATGTACAATCTTAACAAATTTCTGTTTATTTCAAACCGTAAGCAAGCTTAGTCATTATTGTGGCAACTACACACTTACAGAGACGACAAAGAGAGATGAGTAACGCAAGTATCTAACCACGACTTTGTTTCACAGGCGATATCAATTCCCGACGGCGCACTGCCTGAAACTATGACGGAGCTAATCGCTACTGGAAACGGTGGCACCTTAACGTTGGAGTCTAACTCATTATCGAGGCTACAGGACCTCAGGCGTGTGCGCATCGAAGGTTTCGAAGATGTAATGCTACGAAGAGGCGCGGCCGTCAGTCTCAACGTCGTTAATGCCTACTTAGAGGTGGAGAACTGCCGGGTGTTGACAGTCGAGGAAAAGGCTTTTCTTAATATTCGGGGTAAGTACTTTATCCGACTCGCACAGGACATAAGTTATATGCGTTGCGACCTCAGTCATCTAATTAATCTATAATATGATCGATTAATGGGATGAAAACATCGATTTAATCGGTATAAACTAAAATCGCTGTCATAATAATTGTGTGCTCAGCGAAAACCGCAATGTCTAATAACGAAATACCAACGAGCATAATCATTTACAATTTTATATCATAATGATTACATCGGCACCACGTGTTAATTGTAATATGCAACGTGCGTTAAAGCGATTTTCTAATAGATTGTGATAGAGGATATTAACTTGGCGTTAAAGTTCACGGGACACGCCGGCATGTGTTGATACAGCGACACGTGACATGTATGCGAATTAGTTTCTCAGAATTTATTGTTGAATGGAAATATAAAAATAGGACCTTTAAGTATGTCAAATATTATTTTATAGATTTACTTAGTCAAATGACACCGCTTATTTTTATGAATACGCTTGATTTCGACAGTAACATTTGCAACTTGTCGCAACGTGGCAGCTCGTGGTCAGCTGATTGAATCGTTGCTAGAACAACGTGGTGGCGTTCACCCTTAATGATAACCGGTTCATTCGGTTCGTGTTTCGCCTCTTAGGTCGCCGGATGGGTCTTATTATCGGCTCCTCATCGCCCGATTTCAACTAGGCCAATTTAGTCTCCTTTTACAATATTATTTGAAAGTAATGTTTTAGTTACTTTCGTGCAAGAAATTTGGCATACGAATTATACCAGTAATAACAGTAATAAAGTGACTATCAACGTTATATTGTATGTCACATATTGTAAAAAAAAAATCAGAATGATTTCGTATCCTTTGAAGCTAACATTAAATATAATATAACAAGACACAAATAAATTGAGTTATGTACAATATATGCTATGTCAAATTTGTAATATTCACAAAGCTATCAATGATCATAAACAATAATAATTAGGTTTGTTTTTTCACAAATTCTTTTATGTCTGAGTTTTTATTCTAGGCTAAGCATATTAGTCGTTAACATGAATATGAATGAATAATAAATTTACTTTGATAAAGATCATTAATCTCCTAAGTAGGTACTATAACTGATATATTAAATACTAACCTATTTTTAGTGCATTAAGTTTTTAGGAACGCTGAGAATTAGTTTAAGTGTACACAATTAAATTAACACAATCCACTATATTTAAAATGAGATGGTAGTAGTATAAACGGAAAAACAATACAGAGATTTACGTACATGAGTGATTATGAAAATCTCCACACACGATTCATACGATAAAGGTAGTGAATTCATGAGTTCTCTTATGTTGCCTATGAGAAACTAACAGCAGATCCGATTTATCCTATTCTATACAGATTATGGTATTCTGGTTTCAGGAATGGATACATATTAAGCCTCAAATTACGCATTTGTTTATGTGAAAGTATATAATAATATTAGTAGATTCTATCAAGCTATAAATAATATGTTGTATGTACATACTTCTTTTTATTTATGTCGAAATAATCCTTTAATGTGGGTCAACTTAGAAGTGTTAGAACAAATATAATATCTATTACTGCACAAAATAAAAATTAGGGCTTAGCAAGTTTATGTAGGATGCATCTGTCTCTGCTCACAAAAGGCAACAGGATTATTTAATTAAATTTCAATTTGAGGATCTCATTGGAGTTCTCGCGTCCATGAAACGTCCGTCCGCGGATCGCTATCTAAAAATACTCGTTTCCCCGACTCGGCATTCGTGTTTCAAAGGATAATGACTCATGAGAAGACTGCAATATAAAAGCGAGTAACTTAAACAATAGTTAAAATGGTCACCCCAAACAATAGAGAGCTACAAATATTGAAAGCTATATATCTCACGCATGAGTTACTGTCATATACATAAATTTTTCTTATGATTAACACTTGAAATATATTTGGTGTATTAATTAAATTGTACTTAATTTTCTCATTGTTCTAACAGGTCTATCTCAGAATGGAACTGGATTTACACGTCAGTTTGAAATTTATCTGTTGTATTGAATGTTGTTTCGTTGTATTTATTGTTTTAGATTTTGTAAAATCAGTGTCACGTTCTTGTTAGTTTTTAGTATTTTTTATTTACATTATTGTTTTAATTTCGTGTGTTTTATTTATAAACTGCAAAAATTTTTTCGCTGTGTGTTTATTATAGTAGATTCTGGTATTTTAATTATTTGTTGAGTTTCATTGTTTTACAGTACCTATTGTATTAATTTCAGGTCCGCTGACTGTGACTATAAATAATTGTTTTACCGTTTCTATGGAAGGAGAGGTATTTTCGTGGCTGCTGAAGTTGACAATTACCAATGTTCGGAATCTAATACTGAGTCCTGGTTCTTTCAAATTAGATCCAAAGGCATCAAATATTGGCGAACATGGTCCTGGGATGTCGGTCAGTATGCGGTATCACATAGTTTTCATAAATTGAAATATAACTATTAATGTTTGTTTATTGGTAACTTATTTGAATGCAAGCGCGAAAAAAGTTGAGATAGCAAAGCGAAGTCAGACTTTCATGCTATTCACTAGCATGTACATATATCAAATACGATTGCTCAAAGCGAATTGACGTTCGCTGACTATATCTTACTTAATAATGTATTTTTATATAATAAATAAAATTTTATTATTTTTCAGATCGTTCTCAAAAATGTTTCGTCACCTGAATTCCCAACTAACACCTTCGGATCATCTGCAGATGAAATCGTAATGGAGTCAGTTGAGGTTCGCAACATTCGTGATGCCGCCTTTTCTGCAAATACCTACAATACTATCAGTGCCACTGACAGCACATTTCATGAGATCGATGCGATAGCTTTCGAGGAAAAGACCCAAATACATATTCTGCGTTTCCATACTTGTAAAATACACCAACTGAGGTCCGGAGCTATTCAATCTGCCATCACAAAACTCGATGTCAAAAATACTAGGTATGTGCCATTTTGACTGTTTTATTTCTTTTTGTATAAATATTACCTAATTATTTAACTAATATGTCTGTTATTCTGGAGATGGAAATTATACCGCCTATATTTTTCTTTACAGATTTGATATGATTGCTACTGGCGCAATAAATATAACAGTTGCCACCGTGGAGATAGACGACAGCGAATTCCACACTTTCATGACAAGATCAATAACTTTCAACTCATGGAATAACTTATTTATGAGAAGAAATAAATTTGATACAGTAGCACCGTACGCGATAGTAGCACCTGCAACTGTCGTTCGCCAACTGTTTTTTGTCGAAAATGAAATAGAAGGAATGGGTGAAAGCAGTTTTGGCTTTATAGGGCAAACTTTTGAAACCAGATACAAATTTAACGTGGTTTATCTAAGAAATTATTATGGTGTTCCTTGCAATTGCAACATAAGTTTATGGGTTGCTAATGGCTTAGGGACTACCAATGGCGATCCATATGAACGTGAAAGTTATTGCACTGTAGATGTGTTTTTCGCTAGATGTTTTAATGAACCCCATCAAAATATGTATGTATCTAAATTTTTGAGTAAAGTTTGTGAAGAATCTGTTAATATACATTGCGAAGGATTTAAAACTAAGACAAATGGAAAACCAACTGAAATTAAAAACCCCCGATTTCCACATAAAAAAGATGAAAGTATATTTACCGATGGAGACAAAAAGGTCATAAATATAATTATAGTGTCGGCAATTGTGTGTGTGGTTATAGTAACCTTGGCAACATTTATAAGATGGATGATGAAGCGTGGCTATTGTGCACGTATCAAAATTTTTTGTTTATCATCAAACTCAAGATGTGGCGCTCTATGTAACAGATTATGTACGTGCGACACACATAACGAATTAAATAACGCTCGATCAGTATCACATTTTTCAATTGTGGAATATTCAGAACGAAGGCATTTAAATGACCCAACAAGTGTTCAAGATATAATGCTCGAAAATTTGGCGCCAACTGAACCTGAACCAGTTGAAGAGACGCCATTGGATGATAAAACCACTCAAACTCTTCCAGAAGAATTGACCAAAGAGTTATTAGATAACTTAAAAGTCAGATTAGATGATCCTAGTAATTATATGGAAGCCCGAGAAATGATAGAACATTTGTATGAACTTATTAAAGCAGAAGATGAAGCAATTGCTAATCGTCATAATTCATTGGCTGTTCAGGAGAATATTTACGAGATGCCGTTTGAAAATACAACACTACGTATTGGAAAAAATAACAAGGAAATGGCCAGTGTAGGCACCAAAGTACCGTCTCTGGAGAAGCTTTCGTCCCCTTCTCCATATGACCGACCAACGGCTTTAGCTCATGAATATTTTGAACCAAAGGACCTAGCAGTTCACTTATATGCTGAAATCGTTAATAACGATAAACAAAAACGTAATCGGATGAGAAACATTCCAGACATCGTTGAGCAAGTTGTACCTCGTGGACCTTATTTTGAAAGATTGATGGCCAAAATGCGAGGTCTTGATAATACTCCTCCAAAAGCTCCTCCGCCGACACCAACTAATAGCAATGTCACAAGCCCTGCTAAGAAATCGCCTACAATTAAATCTAACAAATCAACTTCGTCTAATTCCTCTGGAAACATGATTAACAGACCTCTTCCTGAGAAGCCATCAAAATTTGAGTCTGAAGGAGTCGCTGCCGAGACCGTTCGTACTTGAAGATATAATCCTACATTGGCATCATTATATGGCATTATTGACAAGTTGTATTCTTCCGCATGAGCACAAAGCGGAGTGAACGTGTTGACGCAGATGCAGTGGTGTCCCTGAATGTATCTGCGGATTTTTATTGATTTGCTGTGATATTAATTTCCTTTATTTTAATCTCAATCTTAAGTATAAGAATATTTGTCATATAGACAACTGATTAATTTTGTTTGTAAATATGTTAATTATTGTATAAATGTATTTAAATGAGGTGCACACAAGATGTAACGTGTCACAGATTCGATTTAAAACGCTTTTGATGCTTGTGCTATATGTATACCGATAGGAAATTTAGAAATTGAATCTATTTATTACGAATATCGCCCTAAGCGCCAGTATTATTGATGTGTCAAAAATATTAAATAAATTGTTAATCTCAACTTATATATTGTACCATAAAGGTAAAAGTTGATAAAATTAGTTAATTATGCAAACTTTCCTTACTTTTAAACTCTACTTGTGTAATACATTGTAACATGATGACAGTTACACGTATTTTGAACGATTAGTTTCACTATGTTACAATCATTAGTCATCTAGATAAACATGACAGATAATTAATAAATGAATGTAATTTTGACATGTAGATTGATAAGAGTTACTATTATATATATTTGTATGTAAAACGAGTAGAATACCTCAATTCTCAATGTTGGTAGTTAGCTTTAAATCGATAGGAAACCTAGAGGCCACTACTTTCATACTGTTTGCCTTATATATTGTCGCTGTATTATTGCACCATTTTTGAAATTGTATAATCGTACAACAGCTAACTAAATTTATCAATATTAAATTATTCTATTATTGTTATCGATAGAATAGGTAAAGCGTAGGTGAAAACAAGAGTCTAAATTATCGATTATAGATATTAATATGAAAAGTAAAAATTAGTCATTTGTGTATCGAAAAATCGAGCAATTACACCCTGTTCTAGTACAGTATTATAGGCGGTATAACTAAAATCTTGATGTTGATATGCATATATAAATTATTTTGAAAAAAATGTAGTCAATTGATGTATAGAAAAAGTGAACATAATTCTGATAATAAATGTTGTGAACTCATATTGTTTTCATTCTTACAACTTTTTTTCAAGTAAATTAATACAATTTTATACAGATATAATAATTAAAGCTGTATCTTTATTTTGCCGATTTCTTTTAGGGTCTAGATAATTATGATTATATTTATTTTGTTAGTTTAAATTTGCCAATATTAGGTAAAAGGGTATTTTTCAAAACTGTTTACTTATTTACAGTAATCGTAAATGTATAATTACCTACAATTACCAATCAACACTAAGTTAATAGTTTAGTAGCTAATGAAGGCAATTGGGCATACATTAAAGTTATTTTAAGGTGTCGGTATGAAACGACGTTTTAGTTTGTGATAATTTATTTCATAAAACAATCGAAGTAAATGTATATTAGTAAGAAATTCAACCATACTTGTTTAAACCTTTTTACATGATTTCAAACGACTTATTTAATAATACATATACATAGATAACATTTACTTATGATAGTATAAAAAACAGTTAACTAATTATATATTATCACAGAAACTATACAATACCATATAACACATGATACAATGCAACACAACTAATTTGTCGTAACTAATGCATTAAAACAATGGTGTCCAACAGATAGCTCACGGGCACGTGGTCAACCGTAGTCTGCTGTCTCGGCAACAAAATAGCATCACCCTTTATATATATATATATATTCTCTATTCACCTTATATATCTATGGTTACCGCATTTTCATAATAACTCACGGAGCATTATCAATCGGGCACCACTGTATTAAAAGCTCACAAAAAATGTCTTACTATTAGAATCGTCAACAGTCTTGCCATTGGCATAGAAACGATCTTAAAATGTCTTCTTCAGATTTAGTCTAAATTAAGAACGTTTAAATTAACTTTTATAGAATTTGATAAATGACTATAAGTCATTTTACGAAGTTTCTTTCATTGCTAGTCATTTAGGACAAATCACTGACTGGGGTTCTTTGTAAGGTTTTTAACATTTTCTCTAAACATTAACTAATATATACATCGTGAATCCTAACCTCCGCGTGCCTAACATTTTAAGCAAAGCAGACATCAACGCATAAATCGTTCTTTGTAAGGTTTTTAACATTTTCTCTAAACATTAACTAATATATACATCGTGAATTCTAACCTCCGCGTGCCGTAACATTTTAAGCAAAGCAGACATCAACGCATAAATCGATTTTTTTTACAAAATATTACACTCTTTATTGGTACTCTACTGTTAAATAAACAAATGAACGCTATAGAATTCATCAAGACTTACCTAACATGAAACTATATTTTCTTGCAGTTAATATTGAACTTCATACATTCGGCATTAAGCTGAAAACCAGTTAAAGAACTTTGGCACATTTTCGAACTAATTCAATAATGTGTTAGAATAGATGTCGCATGTTTAAACGACGTTCAAAAACTGTACCGCAGTGCCTGTACATACATACCAATCTTTTAATATCCCACGACATTATTAGTCAATATAAATAGGTTATAAGAGACAGCATTGCGTTAACAATCCAGAATCTGATCGAAGAACGACGCGACGTCTTCACTGTCTCGGTATTACTATAAACAAATGAAAATAGACTTGAATAACTTAAAAATGATTGATTCAAAAGACATATCTGACACAAGAGCGATTGTATCAGTACGTTACTTCAATTCATAATGTATCTTATAATATAGACAATTAGGCAAGATGAAGACGATAGTATTGTGAAGTGAAACGGCATTACCTCAATGCAGTTATTCTATCACTTGTCTGACTTTTATAAATACTTAGTATTTATAAAATAGTTTAAGATTAATAATCTTTGATAATATTTCACAAACTATTAAGTGTGCACAATAGAGCGAGAATGGTAGACAGAATTCCGAAGAATTTCGAATGATAGACGAAGTTTTAACCTAGTTCCTCAATCAATCCAATAATTTTCAACTAATTTGAGTACCATAAAAAAGCTAATAATAATAAATAAAATACGTTGTCGCTGATCGTTTTAGAAAGTAATAATTCCTTCATACATAGATGATGGAATTCTTACTGTTTAAACGTTTTACGAACCTAAAACCATTTACGCAACGCACACAAGGAAAGTATTCAAATAGAAATATTTTTCACCGTTTTTACAACATTATTCATTGACGCTCCGCTTCCATTAGTCGCAGCGTGGATAAGGATTAATATATGTTGATATAAAACTCTTTGGCTAATAATTTGTAAAAATAGAAATCTTTTATATAGCATAACAGTTAAAAATGGTAAAGTAGTAATTAGGGAAGCGTAAGTCTGTCAACACTGCCTTCTAATTTGAAATCTCAAATTAGTGGTCCGAACCCCTGTAAACAGACCTCTCCAAGGAATAACCGTGGCTATGGATGTATTTGCCGAAACTAAAGGTAGATTGAGGTACTAACTTGTTGGTGGAATAATGAGAAACAAAGTATTTTGAAGTAATGGAAAAGTGTGAATGTAAACGCATCGAGAGAATGTAAAAATAAGTGGTTTGCATGGCGTGGCATTGGGGAGACCTACGTTGAACAGTACGTGAATTTTATCTTATATGATAAGCGAAACTCAATAAATGCGTCACTAAATAAGTAATATTTCTATAAAAGAAATATCTAAAGAGAAATAAAAATAAACGGGTTCCCCATTTAATAATTTGAAGTTAGGTCATTTATATAAGTGGGACCACGCCCCTTCCGTGGCCGGAGGGCATCGTCGGCGGTTGAGATCGGGGGAGGTATTGTAGCCTCCCCCAAGGAGGGTTCCTCTCGGGGAGCGGAGGCTGGGGGTTCCCGGATGTCGTTTGGCGTTCCCGGGGGCTCCCAACATGCCTGAGGAAGGCCATCTCTGAGGTTTTTAGTGGGTAGGCCTCCCCCTTCTGGGGAGGAGAGCCCACATATCAGCCGGCTCCAAAAAAAAAAGTCGTATACGCTTTTTATACACTTTACAGACGCGAAATTAAGCCTAACACGTGTGTAAACTAATATCCGGTTGTCAATCTTGATGCAAGCATCGTCGACACCAAACAACTTTGAGAAGAAATGAGTAATACGCAAGTAGCAAAGTTTCTTGGACCTAATGCATGTTGATTCCGACTAGGGTTTTTCAATTCTCAAGCGTTTTTATTTCTCGGAACACGAGAATTTTCGACCACTATTTCTCGAGAATTCTCGGGTTGTCGAGATATATGGAAATTTTTAAAAATATCTGTGTTTAATCAATAAAACTACGTTTTTTATGCAATATTCAACAACATTTATCAATCAACACATTTATTATTAGTTTCAATTGACTTTAACTTAAGTAAATATATAAAATGTTTATTAAACGAAATAAACTCTAGCGAGATCTTTTGTCATTATTTCTACACACAATTTTAGGACTAAATAGTCTTCATCTGTGGGAAAAACAAATACAATATCTTCTAAAAACAATGTCATTATGTCACCACAACAAAATTTAGTACCTTACATTACATACTATATAATTTACTTTAGTCTCTGTCTGTACTACAAACTTTTTTATTAAAATGTATAATTGAAACGACAATTTTTGAATTAGGTATAAAAATCAAACAATCAGACTAGCTTCATAATTACAATGAATAACAATAAGGTACAGGTAATTTATTTTAGTCCAACTTTTCAATATTTGTTATATATAGACTTTTTTGTTACGTAAGTATACTTAAGAATCTCATAAATAAATAATAATCTTATAGGTATAAAAAACAAACAATCAGACTAGCTTCATAATTACAATGAATAACAATAAGTAGGTAGAGGTATCTTATTTTAGTCCAACTTTTCAATATAAATTTTCAATATTTGTTATATATATGGGTGAATATACGCTATTGGGATATTTCTTGGCCCACTTGAAAAAAAATACCTTTTGATTTTAAATTCATTATTAAGATGAGCAGATCGAGTGTTTTATTGATATTTTTAAGGGCCAGAAGATATTTAATTCTTTGACAGGTTTATGTCTTCCCCCCAATAATCGCCCCAATCGCCATGATGTCATCGCGTTAGTAGAACAAACAGCAAACTAAAAGAAACTAAATCTTATATCGATTTATTAACATCAAATGTAATTTGTGACACCAGCCTGGCTCGCTTGTATTTCCCTTAGCTCTTAAACTGCCAGAGGGGTGACGCCAGGGGGGTGACAAAATAATATATAACCTTTTTTTTTGTTCCCCCTGAGGAAAATGCATTAAGTTGCATACCCCGGCTGTAGCGAGCCGGCTGTTATGTGGGGCTCTCCTCCCCAGAAGGGGGTGGCCTACCCACTAAAAACCTCAGGGATGGCCTTCCTCAGGCATGTAGGGAGCCCCCGGGAACACCAAGCTACTTCCGGGAACCCCCAGCCTCCGCTCCCCCGTCGATACAGGGGAGCCCTCCTCGGGGGAGGCTACACTACCTCCCCCGGTCTCCTCCACCGACGACGCCCCCCGGCCACGGAAGGGCGTGGTCCATCCCGGGTCGCCGTATTCCACCGGCGATCCGCGGCAGCGCCGCAGCTGTGCTACCGAGCCCGGCG
This sequence comes from Scirpophaga incertulas, assembly GCA_036419045.1. Taxonomy (NCBI): domain Eukaryota; kingdom Metazoa; phylum Arthropoda; class Insecta; order Lepidoptera; family Crambidae; genus Scirpophaga; species Scirpophaga incertulas. The sequence continues at coordinate 8,951,384 of CM071626.1, read as the reverse complement.
CCGCGCCGCCTTCTTCGAGCGGGATCGGCCATCTCCCGACCCCGCTCGGCGGCCTCCTTCTGGAGCATCACTGCTTCACAGAAGGAGGCTACAGTACAATACACCACGCAAACTTTATACTGGAATAATACGAAATACAGGATATCTACTCATTTTTAATATACAATACATTGTATAATTAATGCCATACATAACAGTAATATATAAAAAAATAAACTTACCAGGGGAAATTCAGAACTACTGGCACAAACACATTGATCACCAGTGCACCGGTAACTGACATAACATTATTCAAATTATGTACAACGCCATTGGTTTGTATCTAAGTTCACTCTGTCCAACGCGCGCTACTCAAGGTCAATGAGGCGCGTAAGCGGTTTTTCCGGAAAATTTTGAAATTTAAATTGAACCCGAGGAGGTGACACTTTTGTAAGGCCTCGAAAAAAGGTTTTATTTTAACTACTAATTATTTTATTTTACTACCTTTTTTTGATAAAGTATATTGTGTTGATTGTTCAGTTATAATATTACATTGAAAAAACTATATAATGGTCAAATAATTAAAAAATAATGTGATAATTATAGTAAAATGTATGTATGGGGCCAGCCAGGGGAGTAAACATTTAGTACTATTTTCCGTCTATGTAAACATAATTATCATGCTTATCAATAGAATATTCTGCGAGACGAATAAAAGACACTATTATGTATATTTACATATAAAATAACAATAATTTCATTAATTTTATATTTTTTTGATTCAAAGTCCATGTATAGACTTACCCTTATATGTATAGACTTTTTTGTTACGTATACTTAAGAATCTCATAAATAATCAATAAATCTGACTAATTATAATCACAATTTAAAGAGGAAACTGCTTCAAAAGCTAGCCCACTATGTATTTTTAATATTTAGAAAATAAGCTTTCAAAAATACGAGGGCATTTAAAGCATTATCATCAGATAATGCTTTAAATGTCCTCGGACGAGTATTTTCGTCACAAAGTTTCTAGACATGGAGAAAACCCGTTCATTTTCTGTTGACGTAGGCTTAACTGACAACAGTTTTGTACAAGTTTTACAGATTTGGTGTACATTTGCTGGTTGATTCATATAGCTGAAACTCTTTTTTCGTGGCGTGTATAAACGATACGGGGAGGGGTGGGGTACTGTCGGTGTGTGAGTGACACACCGCGTGACAGAGCCGCGCGCAAGAACAAACGCGTCATTAGGTTTTAAAAATTTTTGACGTAATTTCTCGATTTCTCGACCACTTTTTTCTCGTCTCGAGTAAGGCAAAATTTCTCAGGAAGTCTCCATTCAAGAATTCTCGCAGAGAAACTCTCTAATTCCGACTGAATCACCGCTACTAGTTCGAACAAACACAATAAGTCAGTATTCACGGAGCCTTGTTTCTTGAAACGCGAAAAGTAGCAGTGCATGTAAAATATACCGAGTATATCGAGACAACCATATATGCAAAAAAATACTAGTCTGCAAAATATTGCATTGAATTCACATAAGTATAAAAATATTATTAATATACATGCTCGTAGTTGAGTTATACTTAATTTTAGATTCTCGAACTAGGAAACCACTGTAAATCAATTAATAGTTAGAAAAGCAAAGAGATGCTACTGAACGTACTTGAAAGTCTCTTTCATTATTATTGTTCGGAAAGAGGAAGGATAGCTACATCCGACTCGAAACGCAAGTTGGTTACGTACTCTTATATCTCAAAAGGCCTTCCCGAATTTGGTACGCTTACGCGGACGACCGTGAATACGACTACAATTCTTTAGGCCTTGTTAATTTACTATTATTTTAGTATTTTAAAATCAGCTGGAAACTTTTATATAATGATTTAGCTCTTTTATCATGTTCAGCCTCTTATATGTAGTCGTTATTAGTAACGTTCCATTGTGTCCGAAACTACAATAACTGGGCGATGCTCTCTAACTGGGTACTTATAGCCGACACACGTGTCCTACATAGCACTTCCACTTGCTCAGTTCTTCCATGTTTATCCAATAGCGTGCTAATTTGGTTTATTGTCCTGGTATTACGGAGACATCCTTGCGGTGATGTCTGACCTGTTATATTAGAACAACTGAAGTCTATGCATAGAAATATTATTAATTATTATACATTTGTTTTTTATCATTAAAATCAAAATTTGAGCCGAGTGCTAAACATAGGATATCCACAGATCAGGCCTTCAGATCATATCTTCCCGCAATATGCACCAAATCTTCGGTACACCTTGCGCGAAGCTCCCCAGGCTCATTGTAAGTGGCCAGGGTTTTGGTTACATAACTAGCATTCTCGTAACGTACGAAACTAAGTCTTAAAGCCATAGGTCCTTTTGTTGATGGGTTGAGAACATAGCGCGAAGCTGTCTTGTCCAGTGTAGATCGTCCGTGTTAATTTTAATAACCTCTTTTTGGCTACTACGACGTAACGAGTAAAACGGAAGCGCACGGATAACAAGCTAACGCTTATGCTGATATCCCATCTTCTCTAGTTCTAAAGCTACCTAGCTTCTCTAGTCGCATATGTTCCAGCACAGTTGTGAACAGTTTCGGCGATATCACACCGACATGTCTCGCACACTACTGGAACCGTATCGATATTTAATTTTAATTCCAAAGTTTTGAATCATGAAAATAATCAAATTAAAAAAGAAATCTTTCTCTCTAAAGCTATGAAGCATGATTTTCAGAGATGGGGTTAGCCTTAAAAGGTCTTATCAGAATTAAGATTTGAAGTCTAAATTATACAGAAAATCTAAACTAAGAACCTATTACAAACATAATTCATGCACGAATCGAAAGTATAACATCCGGTAAGGAAACGTACACAGGTTAACAGTTTGTGAAATACGGTAATATATGGGCTTCGTCGATAAAATTATACCAGGAAATGTAGCCGAGATGGTGCTACTTCTAGTGAAACGTTCAACGTTGAAAATGCAGTATTTGCGATAATAAAATATATACTATACTAAATATATTTTATACTAAAGAATACATTAAAGGAATGTATAAAAAATATAATTAAATAACGCCATTGGATCGATTTAAATGATCACCTATATGTTGGATTCGTATCCGTCAAGAATAGCAGAATAACTATTCAAAAATCGGAAAATTCGGGAATAGAAATTATGAAAAATACTATTCAATTATTAAAAAATCTGTTTTGAAATTCGTTTATCTTCCGCAGTTGACAGCTTACGTCATGGACTTTGAAAATAATACAAAGTGCGTCGAAAACAAGTAATCAATAATAAAAACATATACTAAAAACATGTTCTAAAAAGGTGCGCTAATATCTTAAAGCCGATTAATTTTTTCAGACCGAACTAGACAAACAACTTTCATAATGGGATCTATTTTAAAATAGCTATGAAATGTAGGTACTGATTTTGTGTGAAACTATTCATTCCATTTATTTGTGGTTTCAATATTACTCACTTAATGAATGGTTTTCATTTTATTCACAAATGGCTCATAATTCAAGACGACAACGGCTCAATGAATTAATTAAGGTGAAACAAAATATTCACAAATACATATTATGTGATGTACTCAACAGGTTTAGAAATAAATATCGCTCTATACGAAAGTATTTCAGTCGAATATAAACAAACTGGCGCGGATCCTGGACAACATCAACACCGCACTTAAGAGTATATTAAAGTACAACGAACGTTAGGTATGTACTTTAATTCATTGCAGTAAGAGCTTAGCTGTATCTTGCCGTGTTTATCATTTAAACAACTCTTAACCGATACAATTGTTCCAGGCCCTCCAGCAAAAATAACGTTACACAAGCTTTATTTGATGGTCATAAAGGTTTAGTTTCAGAGTTTTATCAACGTGATAATATTAGTCGACAGGCTCCCGGAATCAAAGATGTGAAATCTGTAAAAGACCTGAAATCTGGCGACAGAGTTTTGTGCCAAAAGCGGCATATGAATATGACAGTGAGAGGCTTATTCTTTACAAGCTTTCTGCCCGCGGCTTCGCCCGCGTGGATTTCGGGATTGGGTCTATAGAGGGTTAAGGGTCATAGCTTTTGCCCACGGCTACATATGCGCGGAAGTCGATTTATGGCGCGAAGGTTTTATCGCGCTTCCCGTGGGACTATCCGTATTTCCGAGATAAAAAAATACCACAAAACCTTGCTCAAGAATCACTCTATCTATTAATGAAAACCGCATGAAAATCTGTGCAGTAGTTTTTGAACGAAGCCTTTATTGCGCATCCCGTGGGATCTGACCATTTTTCCGGGATAAAAAGTAGCCTATGTTACTCTTCATTCCTTCAACTATCTCTACGTAAAAACGAAAAAAGTCACGTCAATTCGTCGCTCCGTTTTACCTTGAAAGACGTACAAACAGTCAGACACACTTTCCCATTTATAATATAAGTAGCTATGGATTTTACTCGAATATACTGACATCAAAATAAAAATAGAAAAGTGTTATCAGCCTCGCCCAGCCCACGTCTTTCTGACTAGTGAGATGCCGCACAATGTTTGCGCCTCTAAATTTCATGCTAATTTTAATTTTCTGGTTGAATCTATAGCTAAAAATATCACAGGGTTTCCTTCCATAAGTGATGATTTACTGTCACTTCATGATAATAATGAGGACTTGTTTCAACCAGTTGAATGAAGAAAATGGTTTGAGATTGAAGGGCGACCTAAGGTTGTAACGGTGGGAGGGTCCATTGAGGTGGCTATTATCGAATTAAATAATCAGCTTGATCGTTTTAAGCAATATGTTTATGTAAAGCGAGTGCCAATCACAGGCCTTAAACGAAGCAAAATGTAATATGCAGCGAAATGAAGCAGTTTTACAAATAGATTTCGCAGAAAATTATGCAGCAGTTACTCAAGATGAAATTCAGTACACTCACTGGAGTCACAAGCAAATAACTGTTTTCACAGCATGTGCCTGATTGCCAAATGATATAAAATATTCTTTTGCTCTCATAAGTGATGTGTCGACGTCATGACAAACATGTAGTTTTTGCATGCTTGAAAAATGTTATAACTTACCTAAAAGAAAAGATTGAAGATTGAAGATCACAATTTAAAAATAGATTCATTCTATTAAATCTGTGTTACATGCTCTACGATTTTGGTATTTCAGGATCCTACTTACTTTTTTGCTACATCTCATGGCAAGGGAACCGTGGGTAAAGGGACAGGTGCAATAGTGCAAAGAGCTATTTGGAGTCAAGTTAAACAGCGAAAAATTGAAATTAACAGCGCTGAAGATTTTGTAGTGACAGCGGGTAAGACTGTTGAAAACATCAACATTTTACATCTGTCAGAAGAAGAAATCGAGGCTAACAGAAAAATCTAGATAGTAGATGGAAACTAACCATATAATCAAGAAGACTTATTAGTGGGCACTACTGCTGAGTCGGATCTGAAAAGATGCAAAGCTGTCAAGCTCAGTGTTTCAAATAAATACTCTGATACAGAATCAAGCAGCTGGAGTGACTCTGATTATGAAACTTTTGCATCCATATCAAGAAAAAGCATCTCATTTTGCCTAGTAGATCGTGCGTGTCCCAGCCGTGACACTTTATTTAATTTAATTGTAAAAAAAGTCGAAATGATAGAACATTATTTTCTATTCAAATGTTACGTACAGTTTAATGTCTCAAAGAAACATTATAATTTGCATTAAATAGCAGAATTTGATTGAATATGATTCACGTGTAACAAGAATGTCAATTTTTTGTCCCACCCGTGACAAATAATTACTATCTTTTTTATTTAATTTTACATGGTGTTATCCCTAAAAGTACCTACATCAATTAATTTGTATTTTTCTAAAAAAAAAAAATTTGATATCTTTGATACAATTAGCGTAAATTAGTCACACATAATGAAAATTAAAATACAAGTGTCGCACCCGTGACAATAGAATCCCCCAATTGTACATTTTTTTTTTAATCTAAAAACAATATTAAGAAAAAAATTAAGTGAAATTTCTATATTGACATATTGTTCATGAGATAGAAAATGCTTAATTTTGATAATTACGCAATAAAAATAGACATATTCAGTTGAAGTCTCAGTTCAATTTCAGTAATTGTGATTTCATAAAATTATGTTAAAATGGAAACTTGTGTTTATTTTAAATAAATAAATTATTAAATAAAAAAACATGTCTTTTAAAAGATTCTTTTATTTTTAAGATTTCAAACATCTTTTAATTTAGAAAGTATACAAACGTACAAATAACTTTTTTTGAAAATTTATGGATAGTCTTCTAAGATCAATTTCTTGTAGCTGCAAAGATTAAGGTACCTGTCTTGGCACATTTAAACTTTTCACTCTGTATATATGGAATAAAAAAATGTAATCTGCTCAATTATAAACTAATAGTTGCATAATAGTAAGTCAAAAACTAAAAGCCGATAATCTCGTATATAGTCGATATCATTCAGGTTGATTATAATTTCTTACATAATCACTCCTTATATTTTTAATGACAAACCGTCGAACGAGTAGCCATCGACCATCTAACCGAACCCCACAAATAAAGTTTTTTTAATGAAATCCCAATTTATTACTCCGATAATTCTGAATAATGCGAAGTATGCGAAGATTTTGTTTATCCTTGAATATTATTAATGGCAATCGTTTAATTGTTTACGTTACGTTCGCGAGACTGTGACGGCAAGTTTAGGATTCAAAATTGGTCGTGTTTAAGTGATGTACAAGCGAAGACCGAAAACAGTTTTGTTTTTAAGATATTAAAAAATAAAAAGATAAACAGTGATGCTTACTTACTATTAAATACTCTAAATAAATATAATTAATTTATAGTACTTTGTAAAACATACATTTTAATATATTGTATTAATATTAAAATATACGGGAATATTTATTACTCAGTCTTATCAAATATTATTAAACTAAAGATGTCAATTTCTTCATATTTTATTTACTATCACCAAAATACACATTAATTATTATATTAGATCAAAAATACTAAGCATTGCGCACTGTAATGAAATGCATCACAAAATAGGTGATATATTTCAGTACATACTACTTCCAACTAGTTCCAGTATCCAAAAAAATTTAGAATATTGTGGCCAGTTACAACCTATTCACCACAATATTCTAAAAATTTTTAGATCCATTTCACACGAGTAGTTCTAGCTAGAATGTTAATATATATCGTAATTCATCATTATGATTATGAAGATAGCCACAAATCTAATATTGACCTTAGAGAAGTCCCAGAGCAAGAAAACGCGATACCTAGCGGTGAAGGTCGAGCGGGCGGCGCGCGCGCACCTCGCCGGCAAGCGGCAACATCGACGCCGCTATCAAACACTTCACATCAGTCGCGCACGCGAGAACAACACTAATGCGCGTATCATGTGGTAGTCGATTTCGTTTGTTTACTATAATAACAAACTAATATTTCAATTATACATAAGCCTCTATATTGCTAGTTTTCAAAAATTTTAAATCCAGTGTTTCGCTGCTTCGTTTTAATTGTTAGTGCAGTGTGCTAAATTTATTTTTGACTATCATTTGGATTACCCGATAGTGCAATTGGCAAAAGATCAAACTGGTGAATACAAATTCTGGTAAGTACTTGAAAAACTAAATTATGACTTCATATAGGTACTAAGCAGTGTATGTTAGGTACTTCGTTATTAAAATGAATCACTTTAAACTCTTAATATAAAACTCAAAACTTAACGAATCAATCATAGGCAAGTTGTAATCGAATTAATTGTAATAAAGCTGACACAAGAGAAAAAATGAACAAGTTCTATAATTCAATTACATATTATTCGTTTGATACTACACATGATTTTTTCATAGAACACTCAAAAAACATTTTCAATTTCAAGAGGTGAATTGAAAAACTTCGTGAAATCAAAATCTAAGAAAAAAGTATTTTAGTTATCGGACTTTTTGATTTGTAATAAACGTTTTATATTGATAGAAACCGTATGTCACCAACGTAATAATTTTGGATTATAATTGCCTCAATTTCGAAAATATTAATAATTATTTGCATGGTAATTTATCAGATTGGGGTTTATTAATCCTAGACATGTGACAATAGGGTTTGTGAAAAGAAAATATAAACGACGTAGAATAATACCAAAGAAGTATTGCACAAAATAGCAAAATCATTTGATGAATTATACTAAATAATATTCTACGAATACTAAATCTTTTATATAACTCGTTTATATCATAGTGGTCGTACTTGGAACAAATCTGCTCAAATTGAATCAAGTAACAATACTCAGTCGCCTCCGGGAAGTAACCATTTATCTTATAAAGGAGATCGGCAAATGCATATTGTTCAGCAAATAGGTATACTGCATACGTGGCAAGTCAACCAGCAATTGAATTGTATATAAAATTTGTTGTTGTATAATCATGTATGCATTATTATAATAATCTATTAAATATAGACTAAAGGTATTAGACAAAATTATGGACAACATCTACGTCTTACTGTCTGGTTAAAAATACAGCTTGCAATAATTCTTGGCCTAAGGTGGCAGACCCGCCGACATGGTGGCACAGCAGGCTCTGACCTCATAGACCCTTGCATAGTTCTGATAAGAATTTATGGGAGGTGATGTAAAGCTAGCAAATGAAGTTACGCAACCCACTATAAAACAGCTACCTACTCTCTGTACTATTAAAATATTTAGTCTATATTCAACATGTAATTGTTATATGTGAATAAAATGTGAAACTATATTAATTCTGAAATTGTTGTAAATGGTATGCATATCAAAAATACCTAGATTGCCGCTATTACAAATATTTTGTAACTTAACATACAAAAAAACTTGATATATTACAGCACCAAGTAAAAGAAATAGAAAATCGTTTTTAATTTAGTTCCTAAATAATATTGCTATTACTAAGATAACCGAGTCCTCGATCGTACTTCGCTATTTAATATGCATTGTTCCCAAAACCGGTATAAAATACATTTTGTATAATAGGCACATTTGAATTGTATAGTATAAAAAACGCTGTCATTACAAGAAACAAATGTAGTCAAAACTGCATATTCAATAAAAAAAAGTAACACTTGCAAATTCATTCTATTTAAAAAAAATAATCATTTTAATTTTGCGTCGCTGAAATAGGACACTTCAGGGAGTTTGACAATCAAGAAAGTAAAGGGCTTTAGAAGAGCTATACAGATATTTTTTTAAATTTGTTACATTCGTTAAAGAAAAGAGCGCCGTTAGTATCAATGGCATAGTTACTTTCATAGCCTCATTAGTACACAAAACGAGGTATATTTTCGATATATGCTACGACAATGCTGTCCCTGTGTGAGTTACCTACATATATCAAAATGTCGTCCGTCGATCGCGAAGGTGCAGTGTGTTAATAATATTAGTTCTAGCTACGTACTGGTTTGACCAGTACGCGTAAACGTATTTTCTCAATCAAAAAAATATTTAAACTGTTGTCAATCAATATCTATTGAACACTTATTTTCCACTCTTACTATTAAATATTTCAACAATTTTATGTTTTGCTGTTTTTATCAGTATAGCGATAATATACTTTATGCAAAACTTAACCCATATTGAGCCATATTCACCATATTCAGCTCTTAAACCATATTGCAAACTTCTGATCAATCATAAATTTGTAAGCAACTACGAACATTGGTATCCAATTTTAAATATACAGTACATTTAACAAACATGTTCAAATAGTACTTGCATTTCAGAAACGAACAAAATCGCGTAGGTACTTGTGTGAAACAAACCGGCCTTAAATATTACAGAAACTCAATCGATACGGTCATAAAAAATAAAGTTGAGCGTGTAGCGTAACACTGGGCATAACGTTGGGATAACAATGGAACATACAAGAGTGCTTTGTGCCACATACATATATGAGCGCACTGTTTGGAGAAATAAATCATAAGTGCACTAAACTAAACTAACTACGGCACCATGCGCCTTGAATTGGTCCTGTTCATCTAATTAACCCAGACAATTACGTCGACATCGCGTGTCAGTTAGCACCTTCAGTCATATCAAATATCGCCCGACGTTCCTTGATTAACCTAAAAATTTTCAACCCACGTACAATTATCTTTACTCGTGAGATTTATGTTATTTACTGACGTTCTAACTTGATTTGTCAATAATGTAGCCGTAAGCGAAATTCTTTGAAACTTATAATTAGGTACTAAGTTACTGGCTCCTACTGGGAGTTTATAACATAAATATCGGGGAAAGAGAGGGACCTCTTTCGGTCCCTTCTGAATGCAGCGGAAAATATACGGGCATTGTATTATGTTTATTCGCTATACACTTTTTACACGTAAATAGTCGTGATAAATCAATTAAAGCTATTGTAATGAATAACTATATTTTTCAAATATGTTGTTATTCAAATATTTTTTAGAAAATACTTTTAATTAGTTTCTTCAATACCTACTGAGCCAGTGACTTTTTAAGTGGTTATTACTATTCGTCGTTTTAGATTTGGCCATGAACGCCTACTTCAAAAATTCGACCTGTACACAAACCTTTTGTTGAGAAAAATATGTTATTTTATTATGAAAAAATAAAAGCTAAATATATAGTGTGAATGTCATTATAGCGTTACAAAGGGCAAATACTGTAAATGTCTTTAATTTTAAGTGTAAACATGTACGCGTTATAGACAGATGCGTCGCTTCTTATGACGTCATATTTACTTATAAGTACGCAAATAAATATTAAAAAATACAGACATTAACACATTGAACGAAACAATCACCATATACATAATAAGAATAAACCCACAACACTACACATTACTACATTATTTGAACCAAGATTTTTAGATATCTTAAGCGAAAATAGATAATTTGACCTCCTCACAGCAGTAGTTATATTTTTCTTCACACGCATATTACCCCCACACCATTAATTATAAAGTCTATAATAACGTAATCTTTATATGATTCTTTGTAAGTAAAAGAGATGCAGTCTTCATAATGGTATAATATGTTAGTTAATATTTATTGTTTTTTACATATTTTATGGTTAGACATTGTCGAACTAGCAGACTGTCCGTTGTCTATAGCATATGTGAAGCCTGCATTCGCAGTAAATATGCAATCCGCGCATGGACCACAGTCTACGTTACCTGTCTGTCACAAACCGTGTCTTTTTCGAAGTCAAATTCTTGTTTTTATACTACAAATCCCGATAACAGGTTTGTGTAACTTTTCACTCAAAATAAAAGTAAAATTTAGATCCTCTCCATTGCTGATCGCAGCCAACCACAAGGCTAGTAATACTTCATGTGTTCGTGCATAGATACGTACGTGCGTTTCGCATTATAAGAATTTTTGACACATAAATTTTACTACTGATAGTAACTAACACAACCCCACTCCACATTTTGTAAGTCTACAATTCATCAGACACAGACTGTTCACACGATCGACGAAAACACAAACTAGTCCAACTCATGGTATCCTCACTCCAGTTTAATAAGGAGGGCTTAAGAGAAGTCGTAATATGGTTAATTTGCACTTAATATAGTTTGCGCAAATTATTATTACAAACTCACAATAACATAAGGGTTTGTTTAACTCACTTTTGAACACGTGTCATACATTTATATCCTAAAACTACAAACTGTCTGTTCGATCACAAAGTTACTGAAATATTATATTAAAGGTCAAATCGATGGCTTATCTTATATTATAAACATAACGGAGATATTCAGAATTACACAAGTATAGGTAACATGGTATTTTTATATTCCGAAACACAAAACTGTTATCAATACCAAAAAAGACAGCATACCGTTAATAAGTGAAACAACATTGCGAGTCTCATAAATATCTATTTAACTAAATACTTAAGCGATCAAACTTGATATTTTCACAGTAGACTAATCTCAAACATGACGCAATACGCGAAGCCTTCTAAAATAACTAATGCATACACTTGTGACCGTACCCATCACCAACAGACTGTATAATTTATGCAAGATTTACTAGAATTATCCATAGAATATTGAAAATATTAATGCAGGCAACATTAGGATATACCTTGACAAGTCATTTACATGCCCTTAAAGGTACGCAGAACAAGTTGACAAATTTGTCTGGACTGTAGACGTTGGAAATTTATATTCATTAACTTTACATATTGAATATATGTCAGAGATTTAGAATACCACAATCACAATATTCTACGCACCAATAAAGAATACATAAATTATGATTTGATAAGAAATTGAGGGTGTTAGTGGGCGGAAAAGCCTGAAAGAAATATTAGATTAATAAAAAAAACATAAAATGAGTTTATGCATTTTCCAGATATTACAGGAACTACATCATGTAGGTACAACTATTCAAATGAAAACTGTACTACCAAAAGGAAATATATCACTTACGTTTTTATTTCTGTTCGTAAAAACAAAGAACTGCTCCTGAAACTGTATCATTTTTAAATGCTAAAGTATGTAATAGAAATAAACATATTTAGACTTCTCAAATGACCGCAAACTTGTTTGGGAATAAAGTCGCTTTGGCTCGAACTCACCCGTAGAGTGCCATAGCGGCAGGAGCTACGACAGAAAATTCCTAGGATAAAGAGACAAAATCAACATTTGGTGATCCCCTCCAAAAATGAACCGATTAAAATAATTTTTTCAATAAGAAATGTACTTAAAGATTCGCTGTGTATAACCTCTAGGTTTTGTTTATTTAAAATGGTCATGTGCAATTTATTCGTTGGATTTAACACAATCGATATTCAAATACTTGTCTATAAGTACATATATAGATTTTTTTAGAATTGTACACATAGTTAATTTTATAGATTTTTGAATAACTATTTTTTTACCAATTTATAGAAAAAAAATCTGATGTGATAACCGCAGCCATCGACTTTTGTAAAAAAAAAATATTGCTTTAGTGTAATTTTTCAGTGAGGAAACAGGGGATTACGTTTGTAAAGAAAATATGTATCTTCTTTACAGACAAAACTAACATGCGACATGTTTCTTGTAATATTATGAGACGTATATCTCATACAACTGTGCCGTAACAAATCCATCCAAATAATAACCAAAAGATTGGTTTGATATTCAGACGACCTACAATCTGCGCCTATCTCTAAATATCGAAAGCAAGAATAATTCCGTATCTTTAATAAACCAACATCTTTAATAAACAAAAATAAATAAGTAATTGCGAAAACCGAGTACCTTTATACGACAACATAATTAAATCTTTTATTTTTCTATAAACTTTGTAAGGTGTATGAAAGTTAAATAGTATACCTATCTATTCTCTTGTTATTTAAGTCAAATATGTTCGACTGACATACATTATAATATAAATAATATTAAAACTATTAATATTGCATTAGTTTGGCATATAGGATTTTAGTGTTAAAGTTACCCACACAAGGTGTATATAATTTTCTTGAAATATGATTCATTAAGTATAACTAATCAGATCCTGAATATTGACATTGGTTTAAAGTGCGTGCGTTAATGATATTGTTGCAAGATGTTCGCTCGGATTATTTAAAACGCCGTTTCTGTTCTGTTCTAGAAAAAGATATATTTACAAAAATTAAAAAAGAATTATTATTTTATCATAAACTAGCTGACCCGGCGAACTTCGTACCGCCTTAGCGTAGCTTTGATGCACTACTTTATTTTGTATAGTTGAAACGATGCTCTTTTAATATAGTCTATGGCTGTGAATGACGTTGACATTCGTATAAAAAAAAATTGACATTCGTAACGCGCGTTTTTTAAAATATGCAAAATTAAATGTATACTTTTCAATATTTCTGAGAGATTTTCTTAATATTTTTTTCCGTAAGAACCATCCTTGGACTTCTACAAACATTTAAAAAAAAGAATTATCGAAATCGGTTCAGCCGTTCACACGTGATGCCGTGACAACGCGAAACGGGTTTCATTTTTATATATATAGATAAGTTACTAAACGGTCTTAGAGTTACTAGACTTTATATTTAGTAGCCACCAAATCCTTTAAGTACTGACGGTAAAAAAAAAACTATACAGGCTACATAAAATTGATATCACTAGTCTATACCGACATCGACATGATTATCAATATGACTGCAAATTTGTTATCTAAATGTATACTATTTTTTACGACAGTGAACAGACCTATGGGCAATATTGAAAAGATAGCTCGACGTATATTCCACCACAAGGTTTGATATATGGCATCGCACATTAACATAGCTATGAAAAATATATGGCGCAAAAAAATGTACACCTAAAGAGTAAAATTTATTTTAATATTTCATACAATTGATTTTTCACAGATCAAATTTATTTGTAATATATAATATCTTATATATACTCCATAGTCCAACTAACATGTTTGTTATATTTAGACAATAACCACTCACGTTTTCCTTATAATAATCTACACGATTACCCCCAATGAATATAATTCGCTCCGCTTTTTGGAAGACCGTACGCGTCATTATCTATGATTTCTGCCTAGTAAATATGCTTCATCTGGAATACATTAAAGTGGCGTATAAAAAGAAATGGGTAAGTTATTGAGACGAGCCCACATGTGTGTAGTAGGATAATCACATTGTCCTTTCAAAATCAAATGAACGTAGAGAAATCTTACAATAGTAACGATCTCAAATATAAATAGAAACAAACATAAGCAGAATCATACCTACTTTACAGAATATTTAAGTTGATAAAACGTGAGAGTTCTAATACATAAAGCATAAGGCTGAGGATAATTGAACCGGCACTCGATTGGAGTAAGAATAAACAGATTTGCGAATACCAAACGGGATCTGAAAATACGAACATAACTAAGGAATGTTAAGGGCTAAAATTACTCCCAGTCTTAATTAGCATAGCGGACAGACGCCTCAGTATTTTCTTTTTACAAACTGAATATGACAGACCGATATAAAGTTGTTAGTTGACTAGCTATAAATAAATAATAGGTTCATTGGAATTATGACTCGTAAATCTAACATATTGTGTTGAAGTTTACAAGTGCTACTTTATTTAATGAGGCTGTAAACAAATTGACAGCTCAGCAACTTTACATTACGCAAACATTATTTTTAAACCGCATAACTAATATTAGTAGCGGTAAAATGCAATTTAAATGGACAAAATAATTTTAGGGAAAGACTTCATAAGATTCGGGAAGAAATTGCAAACGGAGCACCGTGAAATGAAACTTTAAATACCTACCTATAGATTCAATATCGATTTCGAACAGATTGTAGAAGGCGTATTGTTTAGCGAATCATACGACATAATAGTAAAATCTGATGCATTAATAAAATAAATATTCATTAGAAAGAAAGCCAACAAGATCGACATCTCAATAACTAAAATTTACACTTTACTGTCATTTTTTACAACTAACTAACATTGATAACACTGTCAATCAGCTATAATTATTCTAAAGATACCTAGCACTTGTATTTCAATTCTGATTTCAAATAATATTTGTTGTGAACCTCCAAAACATTTATAAACAACTATGGGGCAACACAAACAAATCTATTTGTTTCGCAATTGCGTTGTATTTGTGATAAAAATACATAAAGAATAAAATAATAAACTCGTTATAATAAAAACAGAGCCATGTAAAGGACATTGTTCCGGCTCCATACATGTTCTGCCTAAGAACCGTTCGAATCGAAAGTGATTTATATAAACTCTTAAAATTATATGGAATCCTATGAAATAAGTTTTCACGAACGGACACTTCAGGAAACTAAAATAATCTCGAAAAAAGTTAATATTTTGAGGTTATAAATAAAAAATAACCAACCTTGCGTGAAATATCAGAGTAGTAATATCAAAGTAATATTAACAATACTATGTACAGCTATATATGGTCCCAGTTCTAGTACTAGGAAAGGACTACTCTACTAGATACTAGGAAAAGAGATAGTACCTAGTTAAGTTTAAGATAATTCTTTGACAATTATCATTTTACAAAATCCACTCCTTTACACACAGCCGAGTTCTACCCAAGTACGCAATGTAATGGGAGTCCGTAATCAAGCCAAAGTTGTTAGAATAAAACCATGAAACGCATAGAAAATCACTAAAGAAACGATAGTCGCAAAGCAATCAAAAATTAAATGAAACGAACACAGGTAGTCGGACACGGCAGTACACCAGTGTTGCCAATTACGAAAACTATAATACTTGAATGCCAAGCTAGAAATTCGCGATTTCGCTTAAAAAATATATAATACCTACTAGTTTTTTTCTAGCTAGTCAATTTAGGTATTTAAATGAATAAAGTGTTGTCAACTAATTTTAATAACCGACTTCAAAAAGGAGGAGGTTTTCAATTCGATCCGTGTTTACCTAAATCTTCCGAAACTGGCAGCACTGGCTGACGGAAAACATTTTATACGGCATCAATAATTGTGACCCAACTTTTTATTTGGAATTTATTTATTTGAAGTGTCCGTGAAATACTAAAATATGTTTCAAATAATATAAAAATAAATAAAAATTATAGTATAATTTATATTCACATCGGTTCTTAGGCCAAAATTGAACAATGTCCTTTAATCTAAATACATTTAGTACAAACATATTATAATTTATGCCAAAGAGCAATATGACTTGGAGATTTTTTGACATTTCTACATTTTAATACACTCTACGATGTTATATTTACAATAATTCGTTTCTTTAGAAAACGCAGTACTATAAGTGAAGATACGGATAGGTACGATAGTATACGTACTGTGCGATACGTAGATAGATACGATACGTCAGTTTATTTAATCTGAAGTTAATTTGTTTATGCATGTTTGCCAGTTAAACACCTAATGTTCTATAGATTTGCAGGGTCGTCATTTGATTTTTTACCACTCTGCAAATATTTGCAAATTGTACTGTTAACTGAAATATTATTATTTATTTTTTCGTTGTCATTTAGCAATTAATTGCCTTTTAATTTTAGGTCACAGATTGTTTATAGTTCCGAGCCATCGCCAAGCTATACTTACAATTAACATCCTGTTTATAAGAAATCTACATTTTTTTTAATCAGATAGATTTTACAGCTTTGTATCTCAGTTTGAAATTGGAGTGAGATTGTATCATCATATTGACAATAATAAAAAAAAATCTACATCAGCAATATAAGTAAAAGTCAATAACCTCCAGGTTTTAGCTATCGTAAATAAAAGTCTCTTTTCTAGTTTAACCACAATGTGTATGTTTACACTTATCTAAAACGACTTGCTGAAATTGCACGTCGACAACGCACACTTATCTGATAACGTGGCACCGATAAGCCAATCGCCAGTTGACTCACATCGGCATCATTAGTGCTTTAGCAGGGACAATATTCACTTCTAATTTCAGTGTGCGCAATCACAGACTTCTAAGTGGTTTAAAATAAAACTTATTAGTGATAGTCACTAGCTACCTCGAGTTGAATATTGCCATTAAATATCAGTGAAACTTTGCTGTATTGTAAATATTGATGTCCACGCTGACCTGGCGGACTTGTACATTCAATATACATCAAGAGGTAAAAGTATTTGAATTCGTTGTTTCTAATCTTCCTCACAACTGCTGACACCTACTTGGATCGGAGATACCAAACATCTGTCCTCTACCAAAAATCCGACTCTACAAAGACGTGCATTCTGTATCGTCGCTGATACCAATATTACATTACTAATAGTGACCTTGGAGCACCGAAGAGACTGGTTCTCTCTGCGTTGTTGAGGAACTGTTTGTTACGGAGATCTTAATTACTTTTGTCATCGCACCACTCGTCACCGTCTACCACAATTCGATTACAACGTTAATTTCTTTCACGTACGTGTAGTCTGAAGTATGAGTATGAA
This sequence comes from Scirpophaga incertulas, assembly GCA_036419045.1. Classification (NCBI taxonomy): domain Eukaryota; kingdom Metazoa; phylum Arthropoda; class Insecta; order Lepidoptera; family Crambidae; genus Scirpophaga; species Scirpophaga incertulas. Next base: position 8,933,464 of record CM071626.1, on the reverse strand, counting down.
TCCCTAGCCGCGGTGTTTAATGAGCTGCGATACATCCGACATCAAACGAGGCTTAATAAGTGCATTACTGTACTAGCCTGAGCCTTGCCTTGCTGTGTTCTTGGTATTGTAGATGTTAGTGAGCGATGAGGCCGAACGGGGTACCTATTTCGCTTTTTCACTAAAGTTTCCGCTACTATTATGTGCTAATAATAAGTCGTAAATAATACTCATTTTTAGTTATTAATTATAGAATATTAGTTAACATAAATGTCAGATGCTAATAATAGTTATATAAAAGGAATTTGAAAGTATCGCCACCGACAGAAAAGATAAGCAGTAACAGACTGGCGTGGTATGGGCAAGTGATGAGGAAAGGTGAGTCATGTTACCAGATATAAATATGTGGGTTGGAGGGAAATATGGGCACGAGATAACCTAAGAAAGTAAATATTGGATTAAGGTGCAAGCGAAGAATGTTAGAGCTGATGACGTGTGATAGACAGGATTGGAACAGGAGGGCAGAGTGATGATGACTTATACTGTGTCCAGACGACGTTATAAAAAATGTATTTGAGACGCTAAATATAACCTCAATAATAAGTGATATAAAATCAAAAATATTTAAACTGAAAAGAATACTACTTCTAGCTGGACACTGTTGTGCTCAAAATCACATTAAGTTAATTACTAATTTTAGTCTTAGTATTTTGGGCGAAATACGAGTCGAGATATATCGAGATAGAATAGACTTACAATCTTAAATTCGAATCGAAAGTATCTTAAGTTCGAATAAGTACGGACCTAACGCAGGGTAGAATTCACCGATTTCCTATACGTTGAAGAAATGAAACGTTCGTCTATTACAGGATGTGAGGGTGGCATTGCAATGGTTACGTGAGGCGTGAGCATGCGCCTGTTGACGTGGTGGCTTTTGTCGGCGCTGGTCCAGGCGCATGCGCTGGTGCAGAACTTGGAGCCAACCATATGCGCCGAGGACTTTTGCCGATGCGACTCTTTTACTAGAATCATTTGCAATTGTACGAACTCAGGTGTAAGTATTAAATTTTGATATAACGACATAGCGATCATTTTAATGGTGCAAGCGCAAAAATTAATGAAAATTTTTTTTTTTTAAAACAAGGCTCTATTAAATACGCTATAAATAACAAAATAAACTTTTACATATAAAAGCTCGTCGCGAGATTTACTTACTTACTAACTATACTTTTAACGGCAAGCTTTTATATGTAAAAGTTTATTTTGTTCTTTTTAGCGTATTTAATAAAAGCTTGTTTTTAAACAAAAAATGTTTACTTTTAATTTGTTTTCCGACTAAAATACCAAGCTTAGCAAACTCTTCCATTTGATACCCATTTTGTAGGAGTGCATTAAAAATAATTGATCCGCCATCTTGGTAATGCCGCCATGTTGGATTTAGAATGACGTCACACACATAACCATGCATTGTCATCCGGCTTACACGTGCATGGAAAAGGATATGGACAAAAAGTGAGCCTCAATCATGTGCAGAGACGTAAGATATCGATAGGTAATTTTATGTTCATCAATTAACAATTTATTATATTTTTTTAAATCCCCCGTTTTTCTGTAAATGATGTTTGAAAGTACCTAGATATTCACGTAAACACATCCCAAAACGTGGTTAAAATGTTTTAATTAAGTATATAAAATGATTATTTATTTAAATCTTATTGAAAAATGGTTATATAGTTAACAAAAGAAATGTAATTTAGTAATTATAAATTCATGAAGTTCTAGACATGTTGTGTTACTGACCACCCTGAATGTACATAGTCTGTGACCAATGATGACACTCGTCCGCGACTTTGACAGCATGTCTTGCGCAAATTAATTATATTAAAATGCATTCGTTCATGCCATATAATTTTTAACCATTTGTAAATCAATATGAGACGAATAAAGGCAGCAAGAGCTGGGGCGCTGAGCTGATTATTGGCCGTAACCATAAAAACTACTCGATTAAAGACATTACCCAAAGCCATTAACATAAAAAAAAGATTCCATCAACTTGCTAGTATTAAATAATTTAAGTTATTAATTACAAAAAACGGGAGATATTTAAAATCTAATCTTTATCCAGATGATCTACAATAATTTATACTCTTCTCTGGTAAAGTTTCGTCGCTGCACATTACTCAGGCCCACCTTCCATACAAATTTTGACCATCACCTTTCAGCTCAATCAGAGACCGGGAAGTGGGTCAAATTAAGATTCCAAGATTTTCTTACATAGTTACAAGTGAAGCTAATATAAAAGCTTGTAAAAAGCCGTCAAATAAATTTTTATACGAAAGAGATGTGTAATATCTCTCGCCTTCAATTTAAGCTAAAATGAATATAATTAAAATTAAAAAATTGAGTCAATGCTTATTGATTTATATTTAGGTTCCAAAAATGAACTCACAATATCATTTATATTTTTATTATTAGATAAGCCTTTGGAACGGAATAATCTACTTTTCCTTGTAAGTACACACGTACAAAGAATACACGTCAATATGACTAGGTCTGATCGGAAATTCGGAGAACTTTAATAAAGAATAGTCAAGAAACTGGAAGACCCATTTCTTACGTCCTATTTTAATCGTTATTCAAGTAGTCGTCAACGTCACGCCGTCACTGGTCGCAAATATATAAGAAAAAATACAGCAATTTCATTTACCAACTCTAATGTACGGAGTAAATTCGTATTTAATGAGGCCCGGAAAAATTTTAGATGCCTGCATATGATATTCAAGTGTTTATTGTAGTTACTGTCTACGATTATTAATTTTACTAGCTATATCTATTTTTACTATGTGTGTACACTTTAGTAAATATGTTTTTCAAACTATTAATAACAAGAGATTTTCAGTTCACATCATCCCTACTGAATTATCATTTTCCTGATTATTCTAACAGAGGTTCATTTATTATGTATGAGTTTTTTTAGAATTAACTATGAATATAGACGATTATATTATTATTTACGAGTATACCTACTCGAACTGTATTCTAATTTTAAATCAAAGTATGATATTTAATAACATTTATGTAATTTAGCAGGAGGTCACTCTGAGGCCACACGGCGCGTACAGAGTGCCGCAAACTACCACGGGCATCATTGTGAACGGCTGCGCGCGTGTACACTTCCTTCCTGATACCGCAAGAGACTTGATCCAGCTACGTGCCATAGAAATTACAAACGTGAATGACTTAGTAATTAACGAAAGGGCCTTAGCGTGGTCACCATTCTCCAGAGATAATGAGATGCATCCTGGATTACGTATTGTCATACAAAAAAGTATAATTAACGAGATCTCATCGCACGCCATCCAAGGACGCGTCAACGACATAATTATCTCTGACAGTACAGTTGATAACATAAAGCCTTTCGCGTTCTCCAGCCTGAGCGGCGTCAGGAACATAGAATTGATTAATAATCAATTCAAAAATATAGAAATACAAGCATTTAAAAAATTTAGTACCTCCAATTTTTTATTACGCGGGGGTGTAATTAATACTCTACCCAGTAGGTTCCTATCGGATGTGGATGTTACGAATTTATTCCGCATAGAGGGCGTTAACATTAACCACGTCCTTAGTATAGCATTTCTGGTCAATTCACCAAAGAGAGTTCTTATAGAGAGCAATATTATACAAACTTTGGAGGCCGATGCCTTTCATATAGTCAGTAGGGGAGCAATTACTTTTAGGAATAATACAGTGGCAGTTCAGAGGAAAGGTGCCCTGCTTGGATTCACGGTTGATCCTGAAGTATCATCGGTGAAGGGTCGTTTGGAATTATTAGTTGACAATAACACAATCACAGATATAACACCGTCATCTTTAATATACAATCAAACGACATTGACGCTGCGAGTTGATGGATTAAACTTGAACATAACGTGTAGTTGCGAATTGGCCGAGCAGTGGAATGATATATTGAAAGAACAAGGCGGAATCGTCACGTGCTGGTATGATCTAGAAGGTCATTACGTTTCCGTTCCAACCTTCGTGGACAGCCGTTGCGGTCAATTCAAGCAAACATTTTGGATATTCGTCGTTGTCGGGTTGGTGGTTATACTCATAATTGCATCTCTCGTAACATATTTCATTGTGAGACGTGAAAATGAAAAAAAGAAAAAAGTGCAGATAGTCATGCCCGACGGCAAGACGTACAGGGAGACAGAGTTCCACATAGTAGTGGAGAGAGCAGAGTTGCTCACGACTAACCTATGACATGTGGATTTCGTCATCTGAAGTAATTAGTTCAATGGTGTGTGCCAGTTTTCGCGCCAAACATTCCGTAATTAAGGTTAAACTCTCGGTCACCGCTAGTTAAAATGTGCCAATGTTAGATTATTGTTTTCATAATCAGTATTATCTAAATAAATAAACGGTTGAAACTGCGCTGCAGTATGTTATGATTTTTTATAAAACCTAGATTATTTTTTAAATAAATCATTTAATATGTAGATATTTCTATTTCTTTTCGCCTGCTACGCTAACCAATAACTACAATGTAAAATAACCATAATTATAAGTATATAGCTAAGCGAGTCACTACATAAATTTAATTCACAAACATTATATTATTTTTGAGTGGCGAAATCAACTTCGCGAAAATGTGTATATCGCAAAAGCTTGCCAATTGTTATGCCGCTAATTCTAAGCATACATGTTGTATTTTGTAGTAATGTAATGCAATAAAATCTGTGTAAGTGGAATTTCAATGAAGCAGGTGTTTTGTACCAGTTAGTGAAAGGTCCCAGTTCCCCTACTCTCCTAACGTTCGTAGATCCTCTGTAAATAATGTAAGTGAACAAGTAACTGAGGGTTCCTTACTAAAACCGAATCATACCACAGAGAAATTGATGTTAAAATTGAAAAATTAATCTCATGTTCTTGGGACTTAGTTACTAATACAGACAGGTTATTATACTGATAAATTGCTACCTACACTTAAACATTTCTCAGGGTGCGATTCTATAATCAAAATTTTATTTAATTGGACATAAACTGCACCCGAGTGCTTACTTTTTCGTCAAGCAATTATATTATCAATTACGAATGTTTTATGACCAACTTCAACACTATTGTGAGTAATTATAAAAGCGTTTTAAGTAATTATACATTTATTTCATAAAAGTTATTAAAAGTATGATTAAAATAGTATGTATTAGATTTTCTACAACACACGAAGTTTGTTACATATGATTATTTATAAAGTAGAGTTTGAACAGCAATCGTAGTTATTGGTTACTGTTTATTTTTCCTTTATGAAATCGTGCCTTTTTCTTAAGAAACTATTAATTTTTCATTAATGAACTGTGCGTAATTTAAACAAATGTAAAATATAATTTTAGGTATCATTGGGACACCTTGTAAAAGTGTTGAAAAAAAAAATATAATTATTGTAATTTAATTAAACTAATTTGCTGACTTATCTTCACGTAATTAAGATACCCTATGATCACAACTAGTATTGCCTTGGGGCATGAATTTGTTACGGTGACTAGAGTTTTGGTCAACCACGTTGGCTTACAGCGGATTGATCCATTACACCTTTGAATTTTTTCGCAAATTGCCTCACAATTTTTTCCACCACCGTAGCAAAGTCTGCTATAGCTTTTTCATCCGTGCGTAATAGCGCACTTACCCAGTTACATCCGAATCCCGAGACTTTCAACCGGGCAACAAGGAATCGTTTGTAGGATAAATATTCATTCGTAATTCAAATAACAAACCCACATTTATAAATAGCGGGATCAAAATTTAGTCTTTCCGGATGTCGGCCTTCTAAACCAACGTTTTCACGTAGATGTCACAGACCCATTCTTAAGTACTATGAACACTCACCTTTTTCAAACTACCAATTTTCATCTCCGAAGTTTTCCAACTGGAACAAAGCTAAAAATTATCTCGCGTATCATACCAACATCATCGCCTGTACGACTGTAGTCCCTTGTGAAGATTTTCTTGACATCTCATTTATTATCTATTGTAACACATAATTGATTTATTATTTGGATCATATCCGATGCCAGGTGTATATAAATATCCTTACCATTACAGAGCTAATACTTTGGTGAACTCTATATATATATATTTTAAATACACGTGGAATTTGTGCTTGTGCTCTGCGATTGTTGTTTATGCCAACTTCCTTATACTCGTATATCCATAATAAAAATAATATAGCAATAAAGTGGCAGCAATATAATTTTTTTCTTTTATGAAATTATAACTTATGGAACCACATTACAGAAGATGTAGTCTGACCAAAATCTGGTGTCTAAATTGCCTAGTTTATTTGAAGCTAATAAACAGTAGGACATAATGGCCGATATATAACATTGTACTTTATTATAATATTTAGTATATCTTAAAAACTTCTGAATAACATGCAGTACAGTAACTCTTCTCTAATAGTGGGCTACCGATAAATGTTGCTTCAGTATGTCTAAAGCACGAAGCGTCAATATATCGAATGAATCAAGAACAAAAATAAGTCAATATAATATTTATCTGTAATGACGAGAAAAATACGATTTGTGATAAATGATCCAGAGATAAACGAAAATATCATGGAAAGTATTATCAAATAATTACCACACACTTCGATTTTTAGCGAGAGACATTTCAAAAAAGTTACTCGAGTAAAAATAAACCACGTGTAATATTATTTTCCTTTACTTGGATTGTAACGATATCGTTTTATTTGTGGAAGATGTTTTCATTAAAATCAAGTTATTTACCTCGCCTTCGTATAACATGTGTGTAGATTCTGTAGGTATATTTATATAATTCCAGACAAAAGAATGTAATTAGACTAGGTAGATTATTCAAGTTACTAATTGAGATTAAAGTGAAGAAATAAAGTATCAATAACAACTTAAAGTCATCACAATCCGACAAGCCCGATTTGATGGGTGTCAATCCTATAGCTTATTTAACAATTTCATCGGTTTGACAAATAAATAACGGGAATGACACCTGTCAAAACGTACCTGAAATACACGATATTATGGACGCTTCATCATCTCAGGAACCAGCTTTCTATTACCCCAAATAGTAGGAATCCAACGAAGCGTACATAAAGTTATATTTTTAAATAAACCAAGTCAACTGACATTAGCTAATGTCACTTTGTAAAATAATGTTGCCATATTCAATTTAATAGTGATGCGTTCAGGAACGAATGTTGTGTAACCATCATTTCTTACTAACCAAAAAAATATATATTTCTATTTTATAATATAATTGTATAAAAGTGCTCTGATATTTATACCCGTCAGTCGCCATTATGTGAAATCATTCATAACCTCTAGTTGCCATTTTGTTTGGGTCATTCGGCTACTGACCTCTGGTCTGCACGAATGTTTTCGGTGATTATGTCGGACTCCTGGTGAATCGAGGCGGCTCGATCCAACACATCAAATCAAATGATTTTACAATTACTTTTGAATGTCAAAGATGCTACGCCATTGGTTCACAAGTCTACGGCGGGAGACCTTGTACTGGAATGAACCAGCAAGAAAATCAGCAAGGGTAATTTTTTCTTTCTCCCTGTATCATTACAGAGTCGTCAGTTGGAAGCCGGCTTCAGATACACAGTCTGAACCCAACCTCAGATAAAAATTAAAACAACTAACAAATATATATTTCCGTCACAAGAGTCATATCGCATTAAACAAATCTGATATGTATATGTCCGGTACAAAACAAAAATATAATTTATTAAAGAATCATTAAAATTATATATCGCAAAATTTACTTATTTTTATTTCTCGTGTTTAAATGATGAATTTGAAAATTTGTATTAAATGTATCGTATTTCTTATAAACATATATTAAATTTTCATAAATATATTGACACGCTAATGTCATTATATTTATTTCCATAAATAAATCTCTGAATCTCTCTTTGTTTTATATTATAGACAGCGCGAATTGCTCTTTTTTGGAGCACGAAAATACTTTCAATATTCGCCGCAGATCCCCACAATAGTATGCCATACGTCATGATACTATGAAAATAACTGAAATAGACTAATCTTACCGTTTCAACGTTAGTCAGTTGTCGTACTTTATATATAGCAAATGAAGCAGAACTAAGTCTGATTGCAAAGGTTTCAACATGGGGATCCCATTGCAATCGAGAGTCGAGTGTAATACCCAAAAATTTAGTACTGTCAGTGAATTCTACAGTTTCATAATTCATTTTCACAATATAGTTTACTGTTCTTACATTAGGCAATGAAAATTTAACACATTTAGTTTTAACAGTCCTACCGACTAAAATCAGTCTGAGTCTTTGGTCCTACTGGCTTAAAGTGATAGAAAGCCGCACCTCAGGAGAGGTACGGTTAGCGCTGCCCCATGGGGAGGGCATATGCACTACAAGAGGCACGGTACACCAAAGTGAGACCGGCCTATGTTGACCGAGAACCTACTCGTGGCTAAGCAGAAGCCTGCCGATTACGGCTTAGACGCCGCCGCTTGCAGGTCTTGCGTGAGTTGATTAGAGGGATCGCTTAGGACATGTCGCAGTCTACGTATACTCTATCGATATTGACTGTTGCCTAATGATAGGCTCGCGGAAGGCGGTGTTAACGGGCGAATGTTTTCCCTGCGCGCACGGTATTTATTTGTTGTTATTGTTGTGTTTAAAGCTATACTCAACCAAGCGTAAAGTTCAAGTTGTTTGTGTCTCTTTCTTCAGGAGACGAGAGGCTGAGCCCTTCATGCCTAAGTGCAACGGTGGTTATGTCGGACTCCAGACTGATCGAGGCGGCTCGATCACTGTGACCTACCGACTTGTTGCAAGTTTTCTTCGTATTTTGTTAATAGACTGTAAACTGCGATAATACCGATTTCAAAAATGTCTGCTGCTTTGGAAACACATTAATTATTCAGCTTTATTTATAGACGTTGCGAGCTATAAGCTTTTCTGTAACGCTTAATGCAACCCGTGGTCTCTTCTTTATTACTCTCCTGAGGAGCGGTCGCTCTCGGCGGTCGGTCATTAGGACCATTGGCTTTAGGCTTGTATGTGACTTCAAAATATAACAGCTGATAAATGGAGTAGCCGCGAGCTCATATAATTAAGAAGACAATATGTATACCATACATACTTTACACTTGATCAACAATGATTCAGACAGATTTATAATAAATTTCCTTCTATTCATAATCATATTATAGCTTTCCGTCTGCAACTTTGAACGCATATCAGATTTTCCAATAGGAAAAACATTTTCTCTTGATAAAATTTTATATATCTGATTCTATCTTATGTTACTGCCGGGGTTCAAACTATATATCAAATTTCATTAAAATTCAGTAGTTTTTCACATACATACATACATCCATACTCACAAACTTCGTATTCATTATATTAGTAAGATATTTAATATGGATGTTTGTATATATATATATAATCAATATATATATATATATATATATAATCAATTTTTTGTCATATCTATTTCAATAATATAAATAAATAATAATTTATAAATATTACTTTAATCCTGTGTCCTCGCTAATTTGTAACCTATTTTTATTTAATTAAAACTGACAGTACAATAAACGCCAGTTGACTTCGTCTAATTAAAAATACGAATTTCGGTAACACGGCCGTAGCTGGCCAGGCGTGCTGAACCTACCGCCCAAAGAAATCGGAAAAACATCAGGCTAATTCGAAATAACCAGATGCTTGTACTAGCCCGATCATGTAACTCTGTTGTGACACTGAATCTTAGTAAAGCTAAAGTATGTTGTTTACAAAGATTCAGTGCTTTTTGTATCAATTTTGATCAAAATTGATACAAACACCATCGGGGGGCTGATCAGAGCTCGCTGGGACATATATATATATTTACAATATAGGATAACAGAAAATAATACACAGTAAATTTTTATTTACTGATTATATTTTTTTATATATTATTAAATTAGACACAAACTAAAATTTAAAGATGAGTTGTTAATTAGAAGAGTTTATAAATTTTATAAAGGCGTAAAAGTTAACATACACATGTTTTTCAAAGAAAAAGAATGCTCAGGCAAGCCACTACTTATATCATTTAAATAAATGTCACTTAATCTTAATGTTAATGTGACATCCCAAATTTTTTCTGAAATACAGAGACAATAATATCAAGAGATTTTTCTTGAAATTTATGGTAAGATGTTTTGAAACATTCTTTGTCTCTAAACCATGCGTCACACAAGGGAAAACTAATTAACCAATAAAGTTGAAGCGAGGATATAAAGTGTATGCATAATATAATTAAAGCGAGATTATAATACTAAATCTTCTTTTTCTTCTTTTGGGTTTGATGGCGAATATTAAATGAAAAGTGATTCAAAGGCTTTTAGCAGTTCTGTTTTACAGGATAGCTAAAAGTAGCACTCACTGTATCTGTTTACTATAAAGTGATTTACCTATCACTGCTCAGAAATAAATCTGTTTACATGCAAAATATTACTGAGGCTGTTTAATGTAGCAGGATTATATTTTAAGTCGGATAAAGTAAACAACTAGGACAATAGACCCACTTTCTGGAGAGCTATATAGGAGAGAACCTTTCATCCCACAAGTACTTAAACTACAAACAAATACATTACAATTTTACTGGTTTATATTTTTATTTGAACATTAAAAAAACACGTAAAAATTACCTCAACAATTCAAGAATAATGTTTTTTTGCTTTTTGCAGTAGTTATGAAAGAATAAACGGGCGTTTTCAAAGTTTACTTATTTATCAATTTGTTGTACACAATTTTGTTTTGTTGCAAAATTTTTAATTCATAAGATCTACTAACGAAATTCATGTTATCTATCACTTTTACTACCAGCGAGTACTTCATTTTTTCATTGAAATAAATACTGTTCAATTCACATATATTTTCGCCCATCACGTCACTGTTATCAGAATTTGTAGTCACACGGTGTGGTTATGAAGGATACGGTTGCAAAAGTGGCGAAAGGGTTTACAAATATCAAAATACTCGTTCAGACCTGCTCCACAAGCTAAATAAAAGTGCAACAAAACTTCTATTCTTTTTAAATAAAATATTCAGAGGACTGTTGTAAGAACTCTGCACTACCAATCTTGATTTAAGAATTCTTGAAGATTTCTGTATTAATCCTTTTTTTTTTTAATTCCCTTGAGGGAAATGCATTAAATTGCAAACCCCGGCTGTGGCGAGCCGGCGGTTATGTGTGGGGCTCTCCTCCCCAGACGGAGGAGGCCTACCCACTGAAAACCTCAGGGATGGCCTTCCTCAGGCATGTAGGGAGCCCCCGGGAACGCCAAGCGACATCCGGGAGCCCCCAGCCTCCGCTCCCCTGCCGATACAGGGGAGCCCTCCTCGGGGGAGGCTACAATACCTCCCTCGATTTTTCGTTAAACATTTCTGACGCAGTCTTAGCAAACTGTATTTTGCAAGACGAGGCTTCATTTTGGGGTGCGATCTTATTAAACTTAAGATGAAACTACATTCATAAAAAGTAAAAACAATAAAACATAAGAATATCTCTGAGAGAGAGCCTCAGCGTTTGATTGCATTATATACAGATCCAAAACATAAACCATAAGCGAATTCCCATATAAGAAGCCACGGTATTTAAGTATTCTGGATTTAAAAAGACTTCGCTTGCTACTTGCAAACAAATCTGTATAATACTTAAGAAGATTATACAACAGATATGAACAATGTCTCATCGATATCAACAGACAATTTTTTTTTATGAAAACGCTCTCGTAAATTACTTTTCTTCAGACTTCAGAGAACGTATTGAAACCATTGCTTACCTAAAAATAACTGGGGACGTTAGAATAGGTATCGACTCCATGGCACATCTAATCTGGCTTATTGATTTAAGATATGACAGATTTTTCTAATGCCTTTAATACCGTCAGTCATGAAACGATTCTGACCAAGATATATTTGTTATTGATTGCTGATGATGTAGAGTAGATCTCAGCCTATTTTTGGGAAAGAAATTAAACGATTCTGTTATTCTTCGTCATCCTTGTGCAACGTAGACTCTGGCGTTTTTCAAGAGGGCATTATATCTCATCTGCTGGTGTCAACTTTTGACACTATTTTCGGCGGCTGTTTCACCTATATGCGTAACACTTTCAACTTTACAAATCTGTTTTGACTACTTATAATGCTATCAAGTATATAAATTTGAACCTCGAAAATATCATATCATAGTCTGATAAGTTTGGTAGACAAAATCACTGTCTTTCATTATTCACTTTTTTCTTTAAAATCTATTCTAGTAATTCCTCAACCTACATTACAGTTTCAACACCTATGTATATTTCATGTACATTTCATATTCAATTCTTTACTCGTCATTTCTAGTGCAGAGTTCTTACAACAGCATTACATTATCACAGAATAATATTTAGTGGTACTTTACCAACTGGCTAATGCCAGTTAGTAGTGCCGGAATTTGGCTCTCATGCCAAATTTCGAAATTATTTCAGAGAAATCATAATAAATCATTTCGTTACTCAAGATGAAAAATCGATTCTCATTAAATAGTTGAAGTATGCGTAAGCGAACGTAACGAAAGGTTTAGAGAACATCGGGAACGACCAAGACCTCTGTAAGCAAAGGAATCAATCGTAGTTTGTACACTCACCTCGTGAGCGGATGTCCGTCCAAGACTTGATGTATGGTGGGAGGAGAGGAGAGTTCGAGCCCTCGCGATAATAGCTCTGCCCCACCGGGAGACCGAGAAGGGTCAGAGTCTGCACTCACTGGATTTACTCCCATCATTGAGAGCAACTGTACTTTCATTACGGTGGCTGTAAAGAAATAAGGTATTCAATGGGGGTATTCCAACCAATCAGCACCGCCTTTTTACAGTCTTCTAAAATAATTAATGTTGAACACATTACTAATTGTCTATTGTCAGTCGTACATCGACTGTAATTTTACACCTCATCAATATAAAATTAAAATGACTACAAATCAACTATACTCAACTAAAATTGTTAAATAACTTTCTGCTGTTTAAGATTTATTCATTAAATTCAGTCAAATATTAATACACAACAACAGTTTCGAATTACCAATAGTTAGTAGCTGTATTATTAATTGTAAATAGACCGTTTGATTATTTAATATTTAGTATACAATACTAAATTCCTTGCATATTCAAAATAGACATAGCATTTTTGGTTTTATATTGCGCACAAGCCGAATTGACTTCAAAACATATCAACTTGTAGCTTTTCAATTTAGACACCATTTTTTATATAAATGTTGACAAAAGAGTTGATGAATCAACACCTGGCAATGCACCTGGACACCTGCATCATACACATTCATGTCACGAGATTTAAAACTTACACAGGAAACGACTATGAACAATGATTCATTAGATCAACCAAAATAAATATCTAGTCTCTCTACATGCGGTATTGTAAACAATCAATGATAAATCGTCCAGTTAAAAGTTCACTATCTAATTTATACCTTAGTGAATTGTTTTATGACCTTTTTCACTTGGACATGAATACTCGTCTTAAGTTTCTTGGCATCATAAGCCTTTATCTTTAAGTCTTCTGGGAAATATTCTCTAAATGCGTACTGAGGACATTTCATTGTAATATTGAAGGGACGTCCGTAGATATCACTTCTTGGATTCGCTAATTATGCAGTACCCTTAATACATATTACATAGTTTGAAATAGATAGGGTACTTGGTAGCAAGAATAATATGACAAAACATATTTATATTTTTTTACGAAATAACTAATTAATGTTTATAGAACGAGGAACGAATAGACGACTGCGCAGGCTCTTAACAAGTCATAGAAGATAAATTTATAGATTTAAAAAATGTTCTGTAAATGTTTTTTATTTGTTCAATTATTAAGAATTTTTGTCATTAGTAACTGTTTACTATTGATGTGCCGAGTCGCCGTTTTGGTGGATCGAGTCGATTCGAGTAGTTTATACGGTATTCGAATCAGGACTCGATTCCCTGATTCGAGCCCAGTACTCGAATTCTGTATTTGGTATTCGAATATTTCTAGACTCGACTCCGATACCTAGACTCGAGCCTAGAAATTTTAGTGCAGTCCAGAACTAGAGTCCGATTTTAGAACAAAAAGGAAATATAGAGAGGAATTAGCTTCAAACAACGTGTAAGTTAGGTTAAGCACAATGACACAAAAATAATAATACTGCCATTTTTATTAAAAGATAATAAACATTGAATCGAGACATAGAGCATAGGAGCTTAGGTAAACAATTTGCGAGTACAAGCGAGTTAACCAAACTCGAATACTCGACTCGAGTCAGTAGGATTCTTATAAATAGAATCAAGTTAGCGAGTACGAACCGATTCTATCTCACTCGAGTACCGGTATCGAGGCCGGCGTACTTGAATCAAAATAAATTGGTATTCGAGTAGGCGAGTCCAAAGCAGGAATCGAGTCTGGCTCGAGTCAAACCTTACACGGCACATCGGTAACCGGTAAAAGGTAGTACCATATATTTCCTCGCAAGAGATGCCGAATACGTACTTTGATTTAAAATACTTTTGCACTAATACATAAATCCGAAAATAAAAATAGCATTGGAATAGAAAACTTACTGAAGGGCAGGGAAGGTATCTCCAGGTCGGGGCACAGTAGCCGCGAGGCGCACCCGGCGCCAGTGTACACCAACTCAGTCTCCAGGGCAACCAGGCCCTGCCGTTGATTGTTGAAGTGCGCGTCTTCGTAGCCGACGCACAGGCACCGGTAGCCGTAGCGATTGTCATCACTAGAACCATTCATATTGTTAAGATTTCCATTCATCTAGCTGACTACAGAAGTTAGCAACCTCGATAAAAGTAACATAGAATGGCTACATATGAGAATAATCTGGAAAAACATTTTGTCATTGATTATTAAAGACCGCGTCTTCGTAGTCGACGTATACGTATAAATAATTATAGTATACTATTAAACTCAATTAATATTAACGTTCCCATAAAATTGCCACGTCTTAGTAAATATGTCCCTTTTTCGGTGAAAGGCAGTAGGAGTAATCTGGGTTACCACGCCACCGTGAATAGAATCCAGCGTCAGTATAATATTCTAATAAAGCAAATTAAGATAGATATTTTTTCAGACAAAACAGCAAAATTTTGACGAGAAATTATAAATAGTCTATCGGTCGGGTCCTTACAACTCTAGTTAATTTTTTGTTAAGCTTTTCACAATTTCATATATGTCAATTAATATATAATAAATTGTTATGTACGAGGGCTGCTACTTATGTATCCGGAATAGAAAAATTAAACAAACGTATATGGCTAAATATGGGTTTATTGTTTTTCAAAGTATTCTCCGCGATGATCGATACACTTTTGCATACGTTGAAACCAATTTTTATAGCATTTTTTCCACTCTGATTGCGGTATCTCTGAAACGTGCTGTTTGAACGCGTCGACGGCATCTTCACGGGTCGAAAATCGTTGACCGCACATAATTTATTCTTTATATTTGGGAATAAATAGAAATCATTAGGTGCCAAGTCGGGCTATACGGTGGATGACCCATCAATTCTATTTTTTGACCCTCCAAAAATGTATTTGTTTCGCGTGATTTGTGACAGCTGGCTTGTTGTTTTCACGTATTTCTCAAATACTTCCGGCAAACAAATGGTCGTGTACCACTCCAAATTTTTCGATTCTCCAGTGGTATTGTAGCCATATGACCATTAATACCAAAAAAGCAGGCCACCATTTGCTTTAAAGTGCTATTTGCACGAGTCACTTTCGTAGGGTTTGACTCATTTTGAAACACCCAAACTGTAGATTGTTACTTAGTTTCGGGATCTTACGCATAGATCCAAGATTCATCACCTGTGTAGATGTTATAAACAGATTTTGAGTCACCTCCGTTAAATTTTTGTAACATATTCTCGCACCATTCGACGCGAGCTTCTTTCTGATGCTGAGTTAAGTTGTGCGGTATCCAACGCGAACAAATTTTTTTTACGAACAAATGTTCTAGTAATATTTTATTAATGCTTGTCATACATATGCCCAAAGTAGCCTCTATCTCGCGATACGTAACATGACGGTCTTGCATAATTAGTTTTCGTACAGCTTCAATGTTTTGTGGCACGACTGATTTCGGGCGACCTTCCTTAACTGCGTGAGCTTAGTCCGTCCACGATTGAACTCACTAAACCAGTGATACACAGTGGTTTTTGATGGAGCTTCAATACCAAAAGTTGAAGTTAATTGATCTACGCACTGTTGTTGCGTTAAACCACGTCAAAAATCACGTGTGAGTTCCATCATTTCAGCGATATGACATTTTAAACCCATCAGAAACAAAACACTAGTGTACATAAGTAAAAAAATAGCGGCTAGTATATCAAAAAAAAGAACGATTTTTACTATGGAGGTCATATATTGCGTTTAAAAATGTTGAAATCCCAGATTCCGGATACTTAAGTGGCAGCCCTCGTAGCATCGAGTTCACTTATTAATTGTGTAATTGTGTCTGCACTTAGTAGAATACATTAGAACCAATTTTTAAGATTTTTTTAGTGTAAGACCTGTTGGTTGTCCTAAATAAATAAAATAAAATAGTGACTCACATCATTGTAACGGCTCATCGGCATCAACCGCTTGAGAATGCAGATATCTATATATCTGTTCTACAGTCACGTGGGTTATGTCATGACCGTTTGTTTTTGCGACTGTAAACTTGCATTAGTCTCCACTAACTTGAAGAAATAAGTCTACTTTGGCGTGACAAAGCACTACTGATTAGATGACAAAAACAAAACCTTAGCCGAAATTGTCATATGTTTATATAAAAAATGAGAATTGCATAGTCACAATTGTTCTATTATTTTTAAAGATGCTGGAATATGGAACATCTTCTAGCTAAGCCAGTATATTCAGTAACGAAATTCATGGATAACCTTGAGGTTTTGGTTCAGAACCTTCTACAACATCCCTCATATTTAAACAATTTAAACTACAATCGCTGACGTGTCTTGTGTACTCTTGCGCAATCGGGTCACCAACAAAAGAGACACATAAAATACACAGTTTATCTGTATTTACTAATTGACACACATACCTACTATTGACCAAATTTATGGAGCGTCTGGTTTGTTTATCGCAATTACTAGTATAGTGTTAATTTACCGGTGCAATACCTACTGATATTGCATGGACTATGCAACAATGCCAATTAAACTGTCAAAATAATCAAGGGTATTTATTAAACTCCAGCTATCGAGCACGTGAGAATGTAACTAACACGACTGTGTTTTTCTATGTATATAGGTCGTTAAATTAAAATACATTTATTCTGTAAAATACTATAATGATAAACTGTGACAGGTTTAGGTATGACAAAGCTAAAACAGATTATAATTTCAATTAAATAATGAATTAAAACAACAAGATTATCGTTGTAACATGAGGGCAACAATGTAGTTTATCTATAAGACTGAGTACTCGATATGTTTCATTTCTCATATTATACGCCTTTATCCGTATATACACTAAGATAGTAATAAATCACTTACTTATTTGATTTGTTGAACTCGGTGAGATAATCCGAAGCAGTCTCCAATGAGAAAATAACTTCGTTCCCAGGAACAATAAATGCTGGCGGAGGCCAGGCAGCACCACTGAAGGATTAACATTTCGTTACCATTGCAAATACAAGTTATGTTACAATATCAAAACATTTTGTAATATCGTGTTATTTGTTTAATGAATGATTAATACTCTTGTTGGGTTATATTTCCGAAAATACGTAGTTTACTCACAGTTATTCGATACTCTCCATGCGGTGACTTGTTTTAAAATCATCCCTTTGCGTACATGTTATAAAAGGCAATTATGACCGTTTAACCACAACGCCGAAACAAACCCTATATCAACAATCATGGTAACAGTTTATCTAACGATTATATAAGGTGCCAATAATGCTACAATAAATCTTCTTTCGAACAGTTGTTGTTGATAGACTACACCAATAACTACATCTTCTTCTTCATGTGCCATATCCTTCGCGGATGTCGGCGACCATAGCACGGAACTGATTCCTATCTAACGCCATTCTGCCCAAAGCGACAACGTCACACCCGGTCTAGCTTCTCAGATTATCCTATAATAATAACATACGATCTTATTAATAAGAGATTTTTTCTTTAAGCATAGAATTGCGGCATTCTTTTAGTCGGCTATAGTGATATCTAAGTAAAGAATGGACGCTGTAATACATCTATACTAAATCCGTCATTAAATTCAAATTCAATGCGAGAAAACTATCTAATTAGGCCCAGAGCGCATTTGAAACTGTTGTCTTGTGCTAACGCTCATCTAAAGAAACTTGATGTGCTACAAAATAGAGCTTTGCGTGTGTGCGGTGGATTTATTCGTACCACTCCAATATTTGCTATGGAAAGTGAACTCTCCATACCTCCTTTATCAGTACGTCGATATTGGCTGGGTTGTAGATTTCTGCTAAAGATAATGTCTAAATCCAATAACCATATTATTTTAGCCTTACAAACATTACTGTCGAGACGTTGTCATTTCACTGATAAGAACTTCCCTTTTTTAGCTAAAATTTATGACGAATGGAAGGATTTGGATGTTAATCAAAGCCCCTTAATTGGATTATTTTCTTTAAACACTTGGATTTCAGCTATTAATATAACATCATATATCTTTGATAAAATTGATAATGTAATTGTACCTAAACGCAATTTGGTTGAGCAAGACTTACGTAACAAGAGTTTGCAAATGTTGGATGAGACTTACTCTAAGTTTTATAAAATATATACTGATGGCTCGAAATTAGTTTAGGGTGCTGGTGCTGCTCTCTTTGATCCACAGAATGACATGAAGAATGACATCTCTATTAAGTGGAAGATGCACAAGGACACATGTATCATGAGAGCTGACCTCACAGCAATTAAAGAAGCATTAGTGTATGCATATTATTTACAAAACAGCCCTCCTGTTGTCATTCTGTCGGATTCAAGGAGTGCCCTTCAGCATCTCTCTCGTTGTGTGTCGGGACGGGGCGGTATGCCCGTCGCTTTGAAGCCTTAGACTTAATACATAGAATGAATTGTAGCAATAAGTGTATTAAGATCCAATGGATCCCATCCCACGTCGGGTTACTTGGTAATGAGGCTGCAGATGGTCTTGCAAAGGAAGCTGCCTTGGATGGTATCGTGCTGGATTCTGGACCCTTGGCTAGTAAATTTATTCCAATAATAAAGAAAAGATGTTTGGAAAAATGGGAATATCATTTTGGGAAGACCCTGGTCAGAGACGTTGGAGTTTGGTATGGTACAATCCAGGACAAACCTACATGGAATCCTTGGTTTGACAGTGACTCATCCAACCTTTCTGAAAGCTTTTAGTTTCTGCTTTCCGATTACGGTCTGGGCATGTTCCAACAAACAAATTTTATCATCTTGTTGGTGTGAAATCCTCACCTTTGTGCGATAACCAGCTGTGTTCCAGAATCGATGATGTTTATCACATGTTGTTGGAATGTGCCCGAAACTCTGAGCTAAGAGAAAGACTCCTCGTGGGAATGGATTTGGCTAATGGCAATATAAATTGGTTGCTAACGGAACCATTGTCCAGCTTAGCCAAAAAATTATACATGTATGTTTGTTTGCTTGTCCTTTGAGGAGGCAAACTAATATTTTTGTATATAACAATTGTGTATGTTTTGTAAATATGTGATTATTCCTATGAGTCTGACATGTTCACCCAAAGTGTTCAAGGCTCGTTAAAAATTAAGAATGAAAAAAAAAAGCTGTTGTCATCTAATAGATTGCCGATAGAAATTATCGACTAACGACATGGCACCGAAATTATCAATCCCACGTCTGCACCAGAAGCTCGTAGAATGATTTCTAAAATTATCACCATTAGATGATTAAAAATCATATGAATGCAACACAGCATAGTATGCTCGTAACGATAAAACTAATGTCCTAAAAAAATATTATGACGTTTTATTGACGAACGTCAGTACTTAATACATTAGCTCATATGAATGCGATCGGCGATACGATGATGCAGTTGTTGAATTAATAGATGTGAACGAAGTTTAACTGTGTACAAGACTCACTTGTTGGACAGTTTCGGCGTGACGCTGAAGTAGGTGCAGTTGTAGTGCATGCACGGGGCATCCGCTTCCGTGTCATCGTACAGTTCCTCCACTTCGCTCGCCTCCGATGATAGCTGGACGAGACGCTGTCAAACAACTCGTAAATGTTTCTATTTTTCCGAATATCGATATATTTAAAACAAAAGTCATAATCGACTTTCGGTTACAGTGGTCGAATCAATCTCGATGCTAGCTTTCTGCGTTATCGACAACAGCCTTGTATTGTATGAAATAACAAAGGACGCACTGTTGTAGAAAATCAACGCACGCATTATATGCGCGTACGGAATCCAAAGCTATTGCAATATTTCATCATAAACTAATTATTTATTTAAACTTCCATTATAGCAACTAACATTGTTCTCTACCAGTCAATAGAAATTATTAATGATGTGGCAACACGATGATTTAGTTACAAAAATATAATATACAAAAGAAAGCGTTGTTTAGAAATCCATATTTAATAATCCTCAGACATGTAAGGAGCCCTCGGGAACGCCAAGCGACTTCCGGGAACCCCCAGCCTCCGCTCCCCTGCCGATACAGGGGAGCCCTCCTCGGGGGGAGGGGGGGGGGCTACAATACCTCTCCCGATCTCCTCCACCGATGCGGCCCCCGGCCACGGAATGGGCGTGGTCCATCCCGGGTCGCCGTATCCGCGGGCACGTCTTCCTCGCGCCCACGGTTGGGGTCAACCCTAAGGTTCAATATCGTACTACGGATATTGCTATCAAATACAATATAACCGCTACGTAAGAATGACGATGTAGCATGTATGCTTCATGATATTCGCCCTCACGATTTGCCTAAATGGTTTTTAGAACTTAGGCACAGGCTGAGTTTAGTCGGTAAGTCAGCTGGTTAGACCGCTCTTTCCGCTTGAAGTCCGACATTACCTCCGTGACACTTGCCGTTGCGGGAGAATCCTGGGCACGTTTCGTGCTCCTTGTGAGGATTCTCTACCACAAAAAAAGCTTCATGATTTAAACTTAACAAATCGACATCACTTGACATTTTTGGATGCCGATTTGGAATTTTTACGTGTATAACGATATTTGAACAAATTAGGAATTAAATTCCTTGACCTTACACGTGCTGCCACCAATCAGTTACTCATATAATAAGACGCGACAGTTTAACGAAACAACCGATGCAGTGGATACCAGTGGTTCGTTTTCCCAAGGCATCCAACATTTGATATTCTTTGCTTTTTCGGGCTCAGCCCATCTCACGGTTAACGTTTATAACTTTAACATCTCAGCTTTATGCATGATTATTTCTGTCAAGCGTCCACGCGTTTTATTTTATTCTATTTGATTCCTAAATATAATATAGTAATTAATTATGTAAAAATTATCAATACAAATAATAAACTAATTAGTTATGCAAAAATTTAATCAAATCAACGTATTTTATGCTTGTATATTTTAATGCCATGTTACAGACCACTAACCAGCTCTAATCTCAAAAACTGCAGACTCATTCAAATATCGATGTTTCTAAGATTACAATCACAATAATTTTCTATTCGTTTTTGATAAGCGCTATAAATATCTAAATCATGAAACGATATGTTATATGGCACGACATAATATAAATTGATATATATTTAAATCCAGCCCAATATGGAAGATAATATTTTAAATACTATCAAACTATCATGAAACACTTGAATTTTTATATTTCTGCATTACAAATGTATTTTAATGCCAAAAACTTATGGATCAACTATCAAACAAAATTAACAATACGCTTTTCTAAAAGCTTTTCTAAAGTATATAAGGAGCAGCTGTTCCTTATATACTTTATCAAGCAATCTAAACTAGCTTGAATGCTCTAACTAGTTTGAATGCTATTCTAGTATTTTACTACAGATGATTATTATATACTACACGCGAAATAGCATGTGACAATGAGCAATCCAGACTGTGGGACAGTGGTACTGATAAATTTTAAAATATATAATGATCAACATGAACAGAGACATATAGCATACAAATGAAGTATTTTCACAGGCATAAACTAATGTAAGTACTCGTATAAAAGGCATATCACACGCACACTAACGTCTTTTGATTGCTTACTGTTGATTAGTAACAGTGTCCGCGTAGCCGCATAGTTTCTTTGTTATATACGAAATTGCTAACCTTTGTGGCCTTTAAGTAGCATGCGCAAGGGCGACATCTGTTTATACTATAGTTTATAAAAAAAAATATTCAAAATTCGTAACTAATCAATATAATACGTTTGTTTTGAGTACAATACATACGAAAAATATTTTTCAAAAAATATCTTCTAAATAAATATAATGTCATTGAAAATACATTATAACTATATAAATAAGAATATCAGAAAGAAAGAAAAATAACTAAAAACTGATATGTGATTTTTCGACTATTGAGAATAGTTTGACTATTGAGAGACATTTTTTAGAGACTTTTATTGAAGTGACTTTCTTTAGAAAATATGAATCACGACATCCTTTTTTTTTTGAGGGGGGAAATGCGACCTTTTGCACCCTGACACCGCGCTGGCAAGACGCGGCCGTGTGTGGGGCTCTCCGATCAAGAGAACCGGCCTACCCACTAAAACCCCCCCGAGTTCTCTGGGCCCATACGGGGCACATGGAGGGGTGCGCTCTCACGATTCGACCGCCATGTGTCCCGGGGCCGGCTCGACCAAGAGTTGGTCAAGCCACCGCCAAAGGGGGGACTGTCCGAGAACCCCTGGACAGGCCCCCAGACAGAGAGACTTCACCACGGCGTGACGCGCACGCAACCTCACGGTAGGGTCACTAGACAGGCAACACCGCCCTTGCGTGTGCCCGCCTTCGCCTACCAATCCGTCTGCGGCGGAGGGGAGCGGCGTCGACGTCCTCCTCCCGCTCCCTCTCCGCAGCCTCCTTCTGCGAGATGACGCTCTCCCAGATGGAGGCGACAGATTCCCATTCCGCCTCGCCGCGGAGCATGGCCACGACTACGCTCGGCAGCGACCGCAGCAGCGGCCGCTGCGCTGTTGTTGCCACGCCGAGCAAACTAACAGTGTGTCGTCGGGACTCGGACGTGTCGTCGGGAGTACCGCAGTGGTGACACCGCGGCGTCATCTCCCGACGTGCGACCTTATGCAGGTAGTGGCCGAAGCAACCATGCCCGGTCAGTACCTGCACAATGCGGAACAAGAGGCTGCCCTGCCGGCGCCCAACCCACTCCTCCAACACCGGACGAATGGCTTCAATCGTCCGGGTAGCTGGGAAGGCGAGCGCCTCACCCCACTGGTGCAGAACCTCCCTCTGCACCCCGGCACGGACTCCCTCCACTTCAGGTGGAGCGAGCCGTTCCCCCCGCTCACGTGCCACGACCCGATGTCGATACACAGCGGCGTGCACCTATGCATCGACATCCCACGGCGTGTAGCCCGCAAGACCGCAGGCCGCGCCGTGGCTGACCGTGCGCGGGTCACGATGACCCTCTGCGGACTTCGCGGGGGGAGAGGCACTGCGCCCACACCGGGGCTCCGTAGAGTGCCATCGACCGTATCACCCCGTGATACAGCCACGTTAGGGAGGACCCGCCCGAGTGCGGCTGCAGCGGCGATGAATCACATCCTAGAAATAATTACGTAAAAATACGTAGATCTAGAAATAATTACCGCCTAAGTAAAATTTCAAATTCCAACTTATGAATAAGTTTTCGAGAATAGGGTAGACGACCACAACTGATTATGGCCGTTTTTATACTACTTATAATTATCTGATTTGAGCAATTTATATCTAATGAAAGTATGTCAATATAGAAATTTCAGTTTAATTTTTCATTTATACTGGTTTTAGATTTCTAAAAAATGTGCAATTATTTACGTAATTCTAATGAAACAAACACATTTCTAGCATTCTTACATTAAATGTAACATTTTTTTATATATAAAGTATACGTATAAACGTACAAATAACAAAGTTATTTTAAAATTTGTTTATACGCTCATACAAATTAGGCCAGTTTACATAGTTATGACGTCACGATTGCAGTGTTTTTAGTATGGAGCGTTTTTGAGCGACCCGCGACAGCGCCGCAAACATGTCGATGTGTCTTCAAAAGTAACAGGTGCAGGTGTACTGTTGGTTCTACAATATTTCTCACTTAAAAAAGTACTTTTATTAAGTATAGAATTTAAAAAATTGTTGTCTACCCAATTGGCTCACAATAGGAGATATTGTTAACGGTTGCATGCGTTCGTCAAAAGATGCCGTGACGGTCAGCGTACCTTGTATACCTTGCGGAAGGGCGGCTCGAGCGTGCGTGCGTCCGCGCACTGGCAGCGGCGCCGCGGCGGGCCCACCGACGCGTATACGGTCAACGAGTCCTCCGGCTGCGCGGTGACGCTGCGCGGGTCCATCTCCAGCACTATCCATGACACGCTCGGCGGGAACAGCACTCTACGCGATCGGCACACAGTTAAATCTACTTAATAATACATACATATATGTCACGCCTCGTTCCCAATGGGGCAGACAGAGGCCACCTCTCTCCACTTGCTGCGATCCTGGCACACTTCTCTTACTTCCTCCACTTTCAAGAGCATCTTCATGCATTCTCGTCGGTTGCGAGTACTCTTGACCCGGCCTTTCTTTAGGACATCTTCGATTTGATCGAGATATGTCCGCCTAGGTCGACCTGCACCGATTCGTCTTATCATTCTTACCTTGTGTATCTCTTTCGTTAATTTTCCTTCATTCATTCTTTCAACATGGCCGAACCATCTAAGCATCCCTTTCTCTATCTTTGTCACTACATCTTCAACTATCCGCCGCATCACTCCCTTATCACACTGTTCCTGACTTTGTCCTTCAGATTCACTCCAATTATACTTGTCAAGCTTCTCATCTCCACAGCATTAATCCTACTTTCATGTTTCTTCTGCCACAGTAAACATTCACTACCATACATCAATGTGGGGATCAACACGCCTCCATGCACAGCCAGTCGTGTGACCACTCTTTGTGATACGTTCTGGCTATTCATGAAGTTATGAAGTGCCCCATTTACTTGATTCCCTTTCAAAACCCTTCTCTATTGAAATATCACCATCACACTTGCCATCTCTCGTAAACGCAAATATACAAATTCTTTCACTTCTTCCACTTTTCGTCCCTCAATCATAAATCTAAGCAAATGTTTATTTTTGCATTACTTTTTAACAATAAAGTGCACGTTTTGGTTACAATTAAATCTCAGAATTGTATTCAAATCAAATCAAAATCAAAATAATCTTTATTCAACATAGACCTTTACAGGCACTTATTGACGTCAAGAAACAAAACAAAATAAAAGCTTAAAAAAAAAAACAAAAACCTTGTCCGTACTTACGAATAAGGTAAAAAAATATATTGACTCGACACCTGTTGTGAAATTGGGAGAGCCTTCTCGAGAAGAACAGGCAAGAAACTCTAGGTCTATTTTTTATCTCCTCTTTTCAATGTTAATAATTATAATAATATAATATAAAAATACAATATAATATAAGATACAATTGTTTAATTTTACAACCTTTTGTGGAAACATATTGTTGCTTTCCATTCTTACTAAATGAAATAAATTATTATATAAATTATTAGCATCTCCGCCAACAGTAGGCAAAGATGTAATTTGAGATGTTATTTTTTTTTTAAATTTACATAACCTTCGCTGAGATATAGGTCTACAAATCAATTCAGTTTTAGGGCTAACATGATGGTGCTCAATACAGGCTAGTTGTCCACTATGGTCAAAGTTAATGTAGTTTATTTTCAATTACTTTACAGTAACAAAAAATATTATCTAAGCAGGTAGCTGATGTGGGTGTTATTCTAGTTGGCTCGTTAAATACGTGATGCAGATCAAATGATTTATATAAATTAATAAACCTTTTGGACAGAGGTGATATATCTAAAATATTAATGTTAAAATCTCCACATACAATTACATTCTTATTTTTCCTGCACACTAATTGCAAAACATCCTCCATGGTGGATTCAAATTCTATATAGCTTCCAGATGGGGGCCTATAGATACACACTATAATAAGATTGTTAAGCTCCACACACGATATTTCAATAACTCTTTCAATGGAAAGTGATACAACATCTTTGCGTTCTTTATAATGCAATACATTGTTTAATATGATTAAAGACCCCCCTCTTATTGCAGATTGTCTAATATATGAGCTTACAATACTATAATTATTATCAAAGGTGATTAATTCATAGTTCTTAAGCCAATGTTCGGTAACACACAATATATCAACTTTTTCACATGTTAAAAACAAATTAATTTCTAAATCTTTGCCAGAAAAGCCTTGGATATTTTGATGTACAATTCGTAGATAATGAGGCTTTTCTATTGTCTTTAAAGAGCCAGAGATAATCTCTGTTGTCCTATTATTTAATTTAAATTCTTTGGAACAGATTCGAAGAAATTATATTCTATAATTATGTTATATTTAATTATATTCTATATTGCTTAGCAGTATGACCTTAGTTCGCACACCCCGCATTGTTAGAATTTGAATGCCTAAAAAACCTAAATTTTTGGTTTCAAATTCTTAATCTATCGGTAAAGGAGAATATAACAAAAACTATTCAAATTTTCTTAGCAATACAACGAAAACACAAATAACTATTATTAGCAATGATGTTTGAAATATATTTCGGATAATACGTTTTATGTTTTGCTTTAAAAAGATGTTCATTAACCCCGAATGACGTGTATACAAAACAAATCTTTATCCACACATTTTTGATTATAGCATTCAATGTCAAGGGTAATCATCTTTATTATCATAGATAAATAAATTTATATATATTGACTCGGGTCATGAAATCCGAAGCCATTAAATTATTACATTGAAGACGCAGGGAGGCATATAAGAAACGAACAATAGGGTAAACGACTACAACTGATTATGACCGTTTTTATACTATAACTAGCTGACCCGGTGAACTTCGTACCGCCTAATTATTGGAGGCATATTTAGTAAGTCACAAACACACGACACAATACTTTTTTAATTTTATTGAAATTTGTTGCTTTTAGATTTTTAGGAATATTAAAGAATTATAGTATAGGTGCACAACAAAGAGGCGTTTACATTTCAAGTGACATTTTCAAATACGCTGTAATTTATTTGATTAAAAATTGATCGCCCGTAATTTATTTTTCCTTTCATTTTTATAATATTTCCTTCCTTTTCTAATGGGTTTCATCCATCGACTCTGTGTTGTCGATGGTTTCATCCTACTATAATTTTTTTCCGCTATTTATTATTTTTAAAGGCTTATAACCTGGTCTATATGGACAAAACAATGGAACGTTCGGATACACGGGTTCTTTTTACATGAGATGACAAAAAAATATAATAAAAATATTTTTGAGAGTTAGTAACACTGTAAGGTTGGCACCCATCAAATATGTCAACACATTAATTATTTTTATATTTTGAAATTTAAATACACGATGTTATAAGCAAAGTTGATATTATGTTGTCGATTCGAAAGTCTTGTTTTAATGCGTTCTTCAATTCGAGTGGAACTGAGAGTACAAATACCGTCAAATGTTTGACAGAAAGTAAGTGATCAACTTTTATATGGGAAAATTAAATTGTCGTCTTACTCTATCTTACTCGCAATTTTTCCTTATTTGCTCACCGTTTAGACCTACCCTGGACTACGACAAACATTTTAAAACCAAAATCAGCTCAATCGGCCCAGCCGTTCTCGAGTTTTAAGCAGACTAACGAACAACAATTCATTTTTATTTATATAGATTATCTGATTTGAGCAATTTATATCTAATAAAAGTATATCACTATAGAAATTTCAGTTTAATTATTAATTAATATTGTTTTTAGATTTCTAAAAAATGAGCAATTATTATTTACGTAATTCTAATGAAACGAACACATTTCTAGCATTCTCACATTAAATGTAACATTTTTTTTATATAGAAAGTATACCTATAAACGTACAAATAACAAAGTTATTTTAAAATTTGTTTGTACGCTCATACAAATTAGGCGAGTTTACCAAGTTATGACGTCACAATTGCAGTGTTTTTAGTATGGAGCGTTTTCGAGTGACCGCGACAGCGCTGCAAACATGTCGATGTATCTTCAAAGGTAATAGGTGCAGGTGTGCTGTTGGTTCTACAATATTTCTCACTTAAAGAGTACTCTTATTATATAGAGAATTTAAAAAAAATGTCGTTACCCAATAATGTTTTTGTCAATAAATGATAAAAAATTAATTATGTATTCTCAGTATATTTAACCGTGTCTAAAGACAGATAGAAAATTAATCGAAATAAATTACATTAAATAATTAGTTTTATTTGGTGTACGCCTCTTACCTAATGTTCGACACAGTAGCCTGTTTGTATGGGTGATCACTCTCCACCCATGTGTAATACTGTCCGCCAGTAGGCGGAGGATCTTCTGTGCTTGGTATCAAGAGGTTCATTGCTGCTACGTGTGGTAGCAGTTTATGTACCATTTCTAATAGTTGAATCATACTCTGCAATCATAAATATAAAATTAATAAAAAAAGACAATCGAAATTACCACGTTTACCACAAATTACATTAAATTGCTCATTCATTAATGAATTATTATATGCGTATAAAAATAAGTTTGATTTTAAAAACATTTTAAATGAACTTTATGTGTATTCTACACATAAATAATTAAAAGTTTCATGATCGCGGCTATTTTCAATAAAATATATGGGACTTATGTTGTATTTTTTATTTCTGATCTATACTGGAATATAAAACATAGTACGTGGCTACAAGTAATTCTATAAATGTTGACCTTGAGACCGCCCCTATTCCCTATTATCTATTCCCTTAAAAGCAGTTTAAGTAGTTCTTCTCTTTACGTGCTGCTCAGTGTGATTTTTGGACACAGTTAGGTGTTGATATTAACTTACGATATTTTTTTTGTTACGAACTTGAAGAAGAATTAATTATTGACCAGTACCAGGCGTTATTTTCTTGTACGTATGCACGTATAAGGTTTATGTAACACTTTGTTACTTATTATTTGTTTGAAGAGAATACTTAATTACGTCACCTACTTTGAATAAAGAATACTTTGATTTTGTATATTTTCTAAGAAAAATCTGTTCTTAATGATGTAGGGATTACGAGGCTTTGGTTTTTGATGGGGCTATCTTTACAGAGTGTACGGTGTGAGTGTACCTTTTTTTTTTGTTGCTCTGAGGAAAATACATTAAGTTGCATACCCCGGCTGTGGCGAGCCGGCGGTTATGTGGGGCTCTCCTTCCCAGAAGGGGAGGCCTACCCACTAAAAACCTCGGGGATGGCCTTTCTCAGGCATGTAGGGAGCTCCCCCCGGAACACCAAGCGACTTCCGGGAACCCCCAGCCTCCGCTCCCCTGCCGATACAGGGGAGCTCTCCTCGGGGGAGGTTACAATACCTCCCCCGATCTCCGCCACCGACGACGCCCCCCGGCCACGGAAGGGGCGTGGCCCTCCCGGGTCGCCGTATCCGCGGTGGCGCGGAGCTGTGCTACCGAGCCCGGCGCCGCCTCCTGGTGTGAGTGTACCTTGGAATCGTCGAGCTCCGTCAGGTGAGCGACGGTGAAGGGCACCAGCGAGTTGACGACGGGCGAGCGCTGCAGCACGGCGGTGTTGCGCCGCAAGTCCTCAGCGGTGAGCTCGTTGCGCAGCGTGCAGAAAAGCTCGACGCAGCGCTCCACGACCAGCGTGCCCACGCGCAGCGTCATGGCGCGCAGCTGCGATATCAACGTCTCCGTGCTCTCCGACGAACAGTTTGGGAGCATTGTGCTAAAATTACATGATTTTCCTAGTATTTACAATTTCATCTACTATCATGCTATTAATCTTGTATAAAAGAACCTATAACAATTAACTTATTGCCAACATTAAAACACTCAATGATATTATATCATTGTTGAAAGAATGAATGAAGGAAGATTAACGAAAGAAATACACAAGGTAAGAATGACAGGACGAATGACTGTGCAGGTCGACCTAGGCGGACATATCTCGATCAAATCGAAGCTGTCCTAAAGAAAGGCCGGGTCAAGAGTACTCGCATGAAGACGCTCATGAAAGTGGAGGAAGCAAGAGAAATGTGCCAGGATCGGAGCAAGTGGAGAGAGGTAGTCCCTGCCTACCCCATTGGGAACAAGGCGTGACATATATGTATGTATGTATCATCCAAACGCGTCATACCTATTGTGAATTTCAAAAAAAGAACATTCTCATGCAATGACATTTTCGCCACCAGATCGCTAAAATTTTGAAAAAAGAACAATAAATTGTAGACTAATTCGTAATTACGAATTCTTGTCTTATGATAGAATATTTGAAATCGCAAACAAACAATTACTGTGTGCGTTGTTTACAAAAATGAGTGATTGTAGATAAAGTCTTGTATGCAACTGTTATAATTAGGTATTAAAACAGTCATGTGATACTATTATCACCACACAAACCCACATTCGTGTTTTAATACCCCTGATTATACAACAGTTGCATAAATAACTATTATAAAACTTACACTAAAGTATTTAGGGAATTTTGAAAAAACAGACAGGAGGGTTTAGTTTTTCGAGTGTATGTATGTGTATATATATACATATATGTATGTATATATATATAATATATGTATATACAATTGTTTGGCACGTTCTGGGCAATATAGATTTTAGTTTGTGAGGTGTCGTTAGATTTGTATTTACTGTGAGAGTGACACTGGGCATATCAAAATAAAGCAGCGTAACTTTGTAAGTAAATAATTTGTGTAACTTGGAAATGGGAAATCTTGTACGACAAGAAAGACGTAGTTCGCTACAATCTACTGACACGACGGATGTCTTTCTAGAATGTGGGACTCATTTCAGAATTTCAGTCGTCTAGTCATTATACAAGTGACGTGAACCAACTTTCCTGTTATAGGCTGATTTTCTCTCCAAATTAGAGAACACGATCGCATACATTAGTTTTGAAATTACCTAAACTACCCCGTTTCTGTATAATATTGCAATACTTTTCAGTTATCATACCATTATTAGCTAAAAAAGAATGGAAATCTAAACTACGATAACACTCCTAAGATACATCGCAATCATTTTGTTTCTGGTTAACTACTGTTGTAGACTCCTCATCAAAAACAAGAATACAACATATTTTGAAATTAATGGTAAGATCTACCAGAATGAAGGCAGTATTGTATTGACCTTACAAGCTACTGAAACTGATTTTCATAAATTAATACGTTCAGAACACATGTAAATAATAAGTCTACTTACCTATGATATATGAGACTGGGTATCTGTCCCCGGGCCATAGAAGTCCCGTTCACGCTTAATGAGCAAGAGGCGAATTTGAATGTTGTTCCATCGGACCCTTTAACCGAGGGCAATCCGCAGTCCCCGTTCGCGGTACGACCGCCTTGATTACACAGGCGAATGGCATAACGAAGATCCACCTACAATCGGTCATATACCTTAACAACATACCT
Organism: Scirpophaga incertulas; assembly: GCA_036419045.1. Lineage (NCBI taxonomy): Eukaryota > Metazoa > Arthropoda > Insecta > Lepidoptera > Crambidae > Scirpophaga > Scirpophaga incertulas. The sequence continues at coordinate 8,901,718 of CM071626.1, read as the reverse complement.
ACAACTAGAACTTTTATTTTTAATTTAGTTTTTATTAGACCAATCTCATACAAATAATTTTAGTAAGCCATAAGTAATTTTAGAGTTAATTTACATTGCCGTCAAACAGCAGTATTGAAGTATGTACAACTGAATGTGTAATATAAACAAACCTTGAGAGGCACAGCGCGGTCAAATTTAAGCTGCACCGTGTCGTTGTGACAGTCTGATGTACTGAAAACACCCTGGGTCACCTCTACGCTCACCCAGCAGTGACCTGGGTCACTTTCTTCAGTCGTAGATCGCAACTGCGCAAGATAATTTACTTGTATTACTAATTATCACTGGATTACTGATTCAATAAATTATATTATTACTGGACTGCAATAGTCAGGAAGTACTGAAGAACCTAACTCGAAAATGCATAATGAAATGCAATTATGAATGAAGTACCCTCGAATCTATCAACAACTTGAGCGTATACTCATACTCGCCCCGCGGGTTAATTGTCGAAATAATTATTAATGTCTTTAATTTTATTGACTATATAATTATATATTTTTCAATTTATACTCAATAATTTTTGTTATTCAACTTTTGACTCGATCAGATACCAAGCCTGTCCACTGTTAAGCAAAAGGCGTCGCGACGTTGCCCAATTGCCAGACACGTTTTGGTGCATACTCACAAGCCCGTGGAGGTAGTGCGTGATACAGGTAAACAATGATATAATTACATACAACAACGATAGCGTCACATACAATAGTCCATCATTTTCATCATCATTTCAGCCAATAGACGCCCACTGTTGGACATAGGCCTCCCCCAAGGATCTCCACGCAGATCGGTCCTGCGCTGCAAGCGTCCAGCGCCTTCCCGCGATCTTCATCAAATCGTCGGTCCACCTTGTGGAGGCCTACCAACGTTGCGGTGTCCAGCATATGCCTGCCACTCCAGGACCTTTCCGCCCCAACGGCCGTCAGTCCTGCGAGCAATGTGCCCCGCCCATTGCCACTTAAGGTTCGCAATTCTTCGGGCTATGTCGGTGACCCTGGTTCTTCTGCGGATTTCATCATTTCTGATTCGATCACGCAGAGAAACTCCGAGCATAGCCCTCTCCATTGCCCTCTGGGTGACTTTGAGCCGCCTTATAAGGCCCATTGTGAGTGGCCAGGTTTCTATTCCGTATGTCATCACTGGCAACACGCACGAATCGAAGACTTTCGTCTTGAGGCACTGCGGTAGCTGGGCCGAGAATATGCCGCGTAGCTTCCCAAACGCTGCCCAGCCGAGTTGGACCCGCCGATTTACCTCTTTCTGGAAATTGGACCTACCTAGTTGGATTATTTGTCCCAGGTAAACGTACTCGTCAACAATTTCCAGTGTAGAGCCTCCAACCTTCACAGAAGTGGGTGCTACATGGTGATTCGACATGATTTTCGTCTTGTCCATGTTCATTTTAAGACCCACTTGTTGTGAAACTCTACTGAGGTCGAGCATTATGCCCAAGTCTTCAATAGTCCATACAAGGACTAAATGTAGAAAACTCAACCACAGAAGCAGTGGCTGACTCATGTGACGTTAACGACCGTGACAATGGGGAACATGCAATTATAATATTTATGAAAATTTTGTTATTAAAATGCTAAAAAAATATAAAAGTAGGGCCACTGCAAGGTTTATATTTAAAATAATGTTGTTTTTTAACAATAATTACGAATCAAACGTAACGTGAAACGGAACGGATTTGAAACACCAATCAGTGTTCAGTGAAGTCACTCCTGTTATGACAACTTATTTGAGGTTGTAGTAAAAGTGATCAATTAATTAAACGAAAAGTAATTGCGTTTTTTGAGTAAAAATGGAAGTTGGGTTTGCCAAAACAGATTCTAGGAAGAGTCCTTGGCAGAGGCCAAAAGTTAATGTTGACATGGTAGTGACATTTTTTGTCGTAAGTGCAGAATTTTCAAGTGTAGAAAAGAAAGGGACTAAACAAAAAAACATTGAAAAGTTTGGGTAAGTGTTAGGTAGATTTTCTCTTTCTTTTGTGTACAAGCAGATCAACTAAGTTTACAATAAATATATCCGCCGAGTTACGTCAAAGTGGTCTTTACAGCATCGAATGATAGTCTTTTGGGGAATAAATGTCATTCCTCTTCGCCGCTTGAAACCACATTTTTCTGATTTGGATCAGAAGGTCCAGTCAAAAACAATTTATTAGGAAACTTATTTGAAGTAGAGGACATATTGGCACAAAACATACGTCCACACGGCTTTTTTTTCGGAATATCAATGGCATAGTTATGATTACCTCATGTTGATGGATAGTCCATTGTAAATATTTACAAAATAATACCTTGAAAGTCGAGATAAATGCAAAAACAACTAAAGCCAGCAATGACATGCGCAGTACAATCAGTGAGCCAGTGACAATGACAGACAGGAGTGAGGTCATACGAACTATAGGTCCGTTTTCGCGCGACAATTTTAATTGACAAATTTAAACCGCATTTTTTTCTGTAATATACAGTCTTTTCATATTTTAATATACTTGTGGTCTATTCTATGTGGAGTTCTTTAAACTGAGCACAAAAATAAAAATATTGCATCTTCCCTATATAGCTAAAAGAAAATTACCCTCAAATCCTGTAGCAACTCGAGCGTGTACTCGTACTGGCCCTGGCCGCCAAACGCACACACGCCGACCAGCACGATGCCGGGCCGGTCCACAGTGAAGCAGATGGCGTCGGGGCTGCCGTTACCAGAGTGCCATGCGCGCGTCTGGTTCACGCGCATGAAGCGAGAAGGCGTGACCAGGTGCTTCACTAGATTTGTGTCGATGTCCTAAAACACAATACGTACTGAAAGTCAACCACGCCATTGTGGTTAATATCGAGACAAACTTGTAATTTCAAAACTTTCTAAAATTCCCTTCAGAGCGAAATATAAAATTAGCATTTTCAAGTTTCTAAACCGTTCTTCACGTGAAACGTTTCATTACTGAATTTTTTAAAAGTCAATTTTAATGATATTTTGTATTTACCCTCTAGTTCACTGGGTTACTTGTTTGCACAATGCACACCTTCATCAACAATTTCTGTTACGTATCAAAGTTGTCGCCCATTGTTTTTTAATTTACTAACTCACTGCTACAGTAAAGAAATTAAAATTAATACATTTGCATATGCTCGTTCGAAACTTAACATTCCATGAAATATCAATTTTTTATGCCGTCACATGTGTCAAAAAACGGCGACGCTGTGAATCCGATTGTTTCAATTTTTAAAATGAATATGTACATTTCTCTGATGCTCATGTGGTGAATGAAAACATCTCGTGGCAACCTGCATACACCATACTGCATATTGCAAAGAAATTCAAAGGTGTATGTGACCTAGACCTATCCACACTGAAGCCAACGTGGTTGGTTAAGGCCTAATCGCTCTAAAATATGGTAGGCTCGGATCCCACAATAGGAACCCATATGAGCTGTGATGATGATGTGTCAAGCAACTTTAAGTACACTTTCAAAGCATTAAATATCAATATAGTTTTATTACAGCTTTAATAAAAAAGAAACAAATCATATATGAAACTATTTACCCTAATGTTAGCCGCACTGTAGGTGAGTTCCGCCACAATCCTCGAAATGAGCTTACAGCAATATTCAGATAAGCGTTCAGCTTGCTTGATTTCGCCATGGTCGTGCGGTTGTCCGCACTGGCGGGTCATCATTTGCCGCTTTATCGGCACCGTAACTATTTCCAGAAGCTTTGGAACCACATCCAATAGGTTCCATTCAGTGTGGGACTTGTTGCTGCTAACTGACAACTGTTAAGAAATATTTTAAGAATAAAACGTGAATTCATTGCGAAAGGTTATTCAATATAATGTGTTATTGGAACTGAAAAAATTGTTGACTGTGAACATGGTCCGACTGAACAGCACCAAAAAATATTACAAGCAACTTATCAACCCCCTAACTTGGGCCGCAAAATAAGAATTAGTGAATCAAAAATAAAATACCTTGTCCTAATTATCTACGATCCACGTGTGTATAGATTGAGTACAAAGAATATAAATATGTGGACTACTGGAGAAACTACACCAGGGTCCTCAGTTTGGGTACGATCGCTTTGTTCCGGCGTGTAAAATAGACAAGGGCAAGATATGCAGTGAAGTTACTGGATACTGTGACTTTACATCTTATGTCACAAGTTGGTAATGTATACTGTGTTTTTAGGGTGGTGGCAACATACCACATAAAAGAAAATGTTATAAAAACACTTATGAACGCATATAATATGTAAGAAAAATACCCTTGCAGCTGCTCTGCTATTGGATCTAGGCGGAATTGGCGGAGGCTTTTGCGATCGCGGGACAGTTGCCGATTTAGAAGGCACACTCTCTCTCAGCAACTGAAAGAAAAACAAAAATTCACACACGAAAACAAAAGCTCATATACATATATCTAATTTATGTTTACTATTTTCAAAAGTAAGGTCACAGAATTACCTTTATATCCCCTTTTAGACTTTCATTTAATGAATTTTGAGTAACAGGGACAACAAAGTGTAATACATCGCGGAGACTCCTCGAAGTACACATTGCTGCACAGGTTGAAGTTAATTCTCGGATCTGGGCTGTAGGCACTACTCCATCCTAAAAATAGAATAACAAAAAGCAAGAATTTTTAGAAAAATATATATTAATATAATATACATAATTGTACTAAATATTTTGTTTTAAAAAGCTGTGTACCACTTGTGTACAGTATGCAAAAAAAAATTAATGCTGATTAATAATAATACACCGATTTAATATCATCATACCCTCAAGTTAAATAGCAAAGAACACAGATGATGCCATTTTAGTGTGGGTGTCGGAAAGAATGCGTGAAAGCACGCAGTGACAGTTCTGTGGGCTTCTTCCAGAATCGACGTCGTCAGTTCCAGTGCAAATTGTACGTAGCATACCCTGTGGGTCTTATTTTTTCCTCTACGCGGCAACATAGTGCACGAGGGCGTTCTGTCAGACAATATTTGTTGGATAAGATTTCGAACATCAGCAATAACTTCACAATACGACGTGTATTCTTGAGACACCCTCCTTTTGTTTTGCGGGTATATTTCATTGATGTACGACTTGACAAGTCTCAAGCAAGCTCTTATCACATAAACAAGTCTCTTTTGATGTTTCATGGTTGTTAGCTTTTGATAGTTAATAGGTAATTGCCCATTTGTTTCCAGCATCACATCTTTAAATGTGTTCCAACTCCATCCTAGCAGAGTAATAAGTGATCGAAAACACGGTACAGTCACTTTTCTAGAAATATTCTTTGACAGCATAATAATCGGTTCTCCTGGATCCAAGTGTTTTATTGGTGAAGCATTCTCTGGATTAACTAGATTGTAAAGCAAACATGGTATCTGTCCGGCGTTAACATCTGTCCCGTTATTTGATTTTTTCGAGGTTTTAAAATGGAAGCAGACATCATCATTAATGACCATGGCTTGTCCTGATGAACCACAATCCGAAGAGGGGCCACTTATACAGGCCCAGGCTACATACCATCTATTAGCCTAAAACATAAAAAAATTGTGCTAAAGTAATGAGAATTACAGTCTATAATTAATATTGGTTCAAATATAATAGTACATTATGGTACAAGTGTGTAATGTTGGTGATTACCGCTGAGGCGCATTGAGGCCCGAGCCGTCAGGCGAGGGTCTTAGGAGCCGAGGACGGTAATCATCAATACATACGTGTATCATACAACGTTTTTCAACACACTTCTGAATAAAATAATACTTAAATAAAAAACCATTTTCTTCATAAATTGTATTTGCAGACATCTTAATTAATAACTAACTAAATAACTTCAAAAGAGAAAACGAGACGAGTTGTGAAAAATGTTTCGTAATGGCGGGAAAAATTAATCAGTTTTCCTATGCGCGCGCATCGGCCATAGACTAATAAATTTCGTAATGGCGGGAAAAATTAATTAGTTTTCCTATGCGCGCGCATCGGCCATAGACTAAAAAATTAGGTTTGTTTTTTTTTTGGGCTTTTCGCGGATAGCTTTTTAGCGCAAATGTAAGCGTAACTTAACCAATAATATTAAAAAAAAACTATTACTCACTCGTGAATAATAGTAATGAAATAGTCACCGTTTGATTATAGGTGTCATTATGTGCCTAATTGCCATGGGATTAGAGCCACTTTATGAAGAAGTGTGTTGAAAAACCTATTACATAATTGTATGGTAATAAAAAAAGAGTAACTTACGATGAGAGGTATTAAAGATTCAAAAAGTATTGGATAACGGTCTCTTGGTGGACACTCATACATAATCTCCTCACTCTCCACCATCAATTCTCCGTCGTTTTCTTGGTCGCCTCCATCGCATCCAAGGTCAAATAACTTAATTTTCGCTGTGTAATCACCGCGGCCACCGAATAACGCAAAACCGCCTGTACGAATAAAGAGGTATCTATTATTGACTGTTTAGTTATAACAATTCATTAATCATTCACTACATCACAATTACCTAAAAGTATGTCTGTGTCACACATAAATCTTATGGCTTCAATAGAATGACCAGAGTATCCCCAACCACCTCCATTATTTTCAAACCTATTCACTGTCAAGAAATCTTCTTTGACTGGCACAATAGGAGATGAAGCACTCTCTCTTTTGCAGTCAACTTCGTTGATTCTGAAGAAAAAGAACAAACATAGACGTTGCTTTTATTAGATGATATTTGATGTATACAGACATACTTACTTAGCATCATATGCGTAATTCAATGAGTCTAAACATCCCAGCAGATGTAAAGCAGCATGCATTCTTGTGACGGAACACTTTGATATTGACGGAATAGCCAACTCCTGATTCAGCACAGACATGTTAGACATTGCCAGGCTATCTTTGGACTTATCTTCAAAGACTATTGATGATTCAAGTACTTGCAAGTTTTTGAACTCATCCAGTCGTTTCATCATACCATAATTGGGGTACTCCTCCTCATAGTCCGATGAGAATGCATCCAGATCACTGTTACAGCAACGGTGTAGTTTATGCGAATCAAATGCGAGAATATTGTAACACTTCATGACTCTCATCTGAGGTTGATAGCACCAAAGAACATCATATAGAGGATCGATACAAGCCAGGGTGTTCACAAAATCCACTTGTTCAGGACCAGTCCACGCATTGCAAGAGCCATCCATTTTATTTATTGTTAAGCATCTGAATGTATGCTCTGGTCTATTTGGCAAAATAACTGCAACAAATGATAAATCGAAATTTTATATTTGTTATCCTCACTTATTATAACGGATGAAATGAAAAAAGACTCTGATGAGCCAATGATTATTCAGATAATGATGGTGATAATTCAGTTTGAATAAATATATATAGAAAATTATAATTAATAAAAAGAATAGTCTTATATCGTAGTGTAAAAAAGAAAAAAGGAGTGTATTGTAGAACATGCAAGAAACCTTGTTCAGTGCGATTATTATTACTTTACTACTCAATACTTGTAAAATTGTATCATCATTTTCATAAAACCAATTAACTTGTTGTATGAAAATTTCCTTTTGTAGAATAGACCCTTGTTTATTACATAAATGGATCACTTGCATAGTAACTTTTACTGTCTAACAGACATGAGACACAATAATTATAAGTCTTTCGCGAAATTCTGCCGAAACTCTTCATTATTTTAGTCAACAGCCACCCAATGTTGGACATTTTTGGGTATTACAGAATAGCTTTTATCAGCAATACCAATAACTCATAATATGTCTTTCTACACACAAAGACATAGTTTCAACGATATTCAAACTTACGAATTAGAAGTTGTGTACCAGTAATAGATATGGTATAAAATATAAACTTTTTTTAGTTATTTAAAAATAATAAAGTTTAGTTTGTGTATTTAAGAAACCACGAATTGAAACATTGCGTAAATATTTCTGAAACAAACCTTTAAAAAAATTATTATGAATCTTCAACAAGTAAGTGATCTAGTAAATAACACTGAGAATTGTCAAGCGGTAAAGAAAGAATATTTATAATGTATGCTCATCTCATCTCATCAATTCAAAAAATAGGGTAGACGACAATTTTTTAAATTCTTTATAATAAGAGTACTCTTTTAAGTGAGAAATATTGTAGAACCGACAGTACACCTGCACCTATTACTTTTGGAGATACATCGCCATGTTTGCGGCGCTGTCGCGGTCGCTCAAAAACGCTCCATACTAAAAACACTGCAATCGTGACGTCATAAGTCATAACTCAGTAAACTCGCCTATTTTGAATGCGCGTATACACAAATTTTAAAATAACTTTGTTATTTGTACGGTTATAGGTATTATTATTAAAAATGTTACATTTAAATTAAATTAAATTAAAAATTAAACTGAAATTTCTATAGTGATACACTTTCATTAGAAAAACATTAGAGAGCTCAAATCAGATAATCTTCTATATATATAAAAATGAAACCCGTTTCGCGTTGTCACGGCATCACGTGTGAACGGCTGAACCGATTTCGATAATTCTTTTTTTTAAATGTTTGTGGAAGTCCAAGGATGGTTCTTACGGAAAAAAATATTAAGAAAATCTCTCAGAAATATTGAAAAGTATACATTTAATTTTGCATATTTTAAAAAACGCGCGTTACGAATGTCAATTTTTTTTTTATACGAATGTCAACGTCATTCACAGCCATAGACTATATTAAAAGAGCATCGTTTCAACTATACAAAATAAAGTAGTGCATCAAAGCTACGCTAAGGCGGTACGAAGTTCGCCGAGTCAGCTAGTTATATTATAAAAACGGCCACAATCAGTTGTAGTCGTCTACCCAATTCCAGCACGAGAGCAAACACTCACCAATGCTGTTACTGTTGGCGGTGATGGTCGCGCTGAACACGGTGTCCGTTTTGATGAGCGCCTGCGACACTTGGACGAAGGTCTGGTCGCCCGAGGCGCTGACCCACACGGCCTTGCAGGCGTGGTTCGGCCCAAGGCGCGGTACTCGGCCGGGCGTGGCGTACCAGATGGGGCCGCGGTCGTTACGCGGCGGCTCCTCCACCCGGGGCCGGCCAAGCGAACCTTTCTGTTTCCATTTTCACCACATTTTTCTTTTATTGCATCAGTTAACACCGCGCGTAACTCAATATTGTTAAAACATTAATTATTATACGCAGTCATTGTAATGTAAATATGCAATTCTACTTCACATGCTTGAGATTATACCATGATGATAGATTGCGGATTTGACTACTTGTCTCTTTTTTGTTTGTCACATTATCCCACAGATGACAGCACAGTGAGCCACGTGGCGGAAGAGTCGCACATTGGATTTTAAAAGGTGTAATAATTAAATATGACTTGGTTGGGATCAGTACTCAGTCAGTCGGGAGGAGTGCAAGTCATAAAAGTCACGCTAGAATTCCATTGCTTTAAATAATTAAGTCGTTATTTCTAGGTGTTGATATTGTTGACAACAATATGGTGAACATTTCAAAAAGAAAAATAAAATCACAATTTTTTTGGCAAAAAGTACCACATGCCTAGCAATTTTGTAAATTAGATACGAGGGAGATAAATTGCTACTTAAGTATCCGGAACCTGGGATTTCAACATTTTTAAACGCAATATATGACCTCCATGGTAAAATTCGTTCTTTTTTTATAATATTGGCCGCTATTTTTTTTCCTTGTGGACGCTAGTGTTTTGTTTCTGATGGGTTTAAAATGTCATATCGCTGAAATGATGGAACTCACACGTGAAAATATTCGTGCTATGATTTATTACGATTTGCGACGTAGTTTAACGCAACAACAGTGCGTAGATCAATTAACTCCAACTTTTGGTGTTGAAGCTCCATCAAAAACCACTGTGTATCACTGGTTTAGTGAGTTCAATCGTGGACGGAGTAAGCTCACGGACGAAGTTAAGAAAGGTCGCCCGAAATCAGTCGTTGTGCCGCAAAACATTGAAGGTGTACGAAAACTAATTATGCAAGACCGTCATGTTACGTATCGCGAGATAGAGGCTACTCTGGGCATATATATGACAAGCATTAATAAAATATTACATGAACATTTGTTCGTAAAAAAAATTGGTTCGCGTTGGATATCGCACAACTTAACTCAGCATCAAAAAGAAACTCGCGTCGAATGGTGCAAGAAATGTTAAAAAAAGCACTTTAAAGCAAATGGTGGCCTGCTTTTTTGGTATTAATGGTCATGTGGCTACAATACCACTGGAGAATCGTAAAACGGTCAATTCGGAGTGGTACACGACCATTTGTTTGCCGGAAGTATTTGAAGAAATACGTAAAAACAACAAGCGCCGCAGAATCATTCTACACCACGACAATGCCAGCTGTCACACATCACGCGAAACAAATACATTTTTGGAGGGTCAAAAAATAGAATTGATGGGTCATCCACCTAGCCCAGACTTGGCACCTAATGATTTCTATTTATTCCCAAATGTAAAGAATTAATTACGTGGTCAACGATTTTCGACCCGTGAAGATGCCGTCATCGCGTTTAAACAGCACATTTCAGAGATACCGCAATCAGAGTGGAAAAAATGCTATAAAAATTGGTTTCAATGTATGCAAAAGTGTATCGATCATCGCGGAGAATACTTTGAAAAACAATAAACCCATATTTAGCCATATACGTTTGTTTAATTTTTCTATTCCGGATACATAAGTAGCAGCCCTCGTACTTCATTATGGTTGCCCATTCATTGCCCTTCATTATGGTTGCATGAATCTTGTTTTTGTCACTCATCATCATAGCTCACATCCCATCGATAGCTCAGTATATTAAGTAGCTTAAAACTTAGTAGCATGTCACAATAAACAGTTTGATATTTGTTACCTTGCCAGTTACGAAAACTTCGAACAATTAGATGCCGACTATTTAAGCCCCTTCGCTAACTTCGGCCACACCGTACACTCTACTATAAGGACCAATACGAAATAACTGCCCCCGTCTGTCACGTGCGTTTAGTTCGAACAGCTGCAGAGAACGAACAGACGGTCGCACATGACTAAAATCGGCAATTAATATGCAGTTTCACATGATGATGCTACTTTGTAGCATGATAATAATCCCCAGGCTACCTATATTATACAAGCCCCAATAGTAAATTATTAACCAAACTAATAAAGCGGTGACTTAGCTATCGATTCGTATTAGTGCTTTTGAATTAATTTTGAATCTACTTTATTATTATCTAATGCTGTTTTTGCCTTCAGGATTGTTTTACGTAGTTCTGTGTATTGAGTAATAAAATTTTAATTGTTTTAATTGTTACTAAATAAATAAGGTAAAGGAAGATTCTTAAAAATCTTCAATTAAACGGCGATTTCATAATACAAATTTATGAACAAACAAACCTGATAGCTGCCAAAGGTATACAACTCTCCGTCCCTAGTGAGCACAGCTGTGTGGTAACTGCCAGCCGCGACAGCCGCACAGCGCGGCACTCGCACACGTACGATACGGTGGTGAGCGGAGATATCGCCAGCGCCCAGTTGCCCATATTGGTTGGAACCAAAAGTTAGTACTTCCCCTGTTAATTAAATTGAACTGTCAATATAATTAAGACACCGGCAAGAAATCCACCTAGAAACCTAGCATGACTAATTAACGTTGTTAGAAGAATTTAAATTTATTACGGAATCAAGTGTTTTAGCGTTGGTCACTTGTAGGTATGGAAATACGAGTAGTTGTTAGGAGTACTTTAATTCATTTTCGTTTGCTAAAATTATATTCGTTTGAATGCAATGATTTCATTTGTGAACATCCATAGTTAAGTACAGTAGTGTGGAAATCGTCCATTTTAAAAAGTCATTCGTATTTCACTTTCGTTGACCTTTTTTTACGGGGAAATGCATTATGCACCGTGACACCGCGCTGGCAAGGCGTGGCCGTGTGTTGGGCTCTCCGGTCTGAGAGTACCGGCCTACCCACTAAAGTCCCCCAGTGTTCTCTGCTCTCAATCAGTTTACAGAGACGTGTCAGGTCGAAAGTCCCGACCGGGTCTGAATCTTCCTGACCGGGTCTGAATCTTTTTTTGTTCACCGCAAACAATACCACAATTCCGCCTTATTATTCCGCCGAATTAGTCATGATTATTTATGGATAGGAGCAGAGTATCTAATATTTCACTGTAATTATTTTTATCTAACCGTGTTTAATTAAGTAGCAGGAGCAGTGTATTAAATCGCATATCTTTTGCCATTTCACGTACTATTTGTAAAGCTTGCTCCGACTAGGCGTTGTTTCATTAAGTTGATTAGGTGGCACTTTGACATTCAATTGATCGGAAATTACTGAGATTTTTGAACTTTGTACCCAAGTTTTCCATGGTGTCAGGCGTGACAAGGATATTATCAGCAAAACGTAAGTTATTTTGCCGTTAATGTTCATGCCAGAGTATCTATGACCAGCTTCGGCGATGTAGTTTTAAAACAAACCGCATAGATTCAATTAAACCAAATTAGTGCTTGAGAGTCGTCACAAATCGTGCTATGATAACTCTTGAGAATTAATAAAGATATTTCGTGCGTGATGGTTGGGTTTTATCTTCCTCCATGATAAACAGTGCCACCATGCCCCTGTGGTATGCTTCAAGCTTTTTGCTTTCGAGTATGAGAGTTTACACTAAGTCTGTATGAACAGACTGATGTGGTATATCATCAGTGAAGTTTCGTGTAGATTTGAACATATAAGTAAAAAAATATCAAATCATTTACGAATTTCTACTTCTTCTACTATAAAATCGAGTGTAGTTTGACTTATTAATGCCAAGTAATCATTAAGATTTTTTAAAAATAGAATTATGGGACGTGATGGGATGAGCCAAATATACTGCTCAGATTGTATAAGCCAAATAGCTCCGTCAGTCACTCACCGTGTTCCGTGAGCAGAACGGTGTGGTGAAGCCCGCAGGCGACGGCAACCGCGCGGTGTCCGCCCGGCACGGCGATGCGGGCGGGCGGCAGCGTGCTCACTTTGATGCCCGCATCGCGTTCCGGTTCAGAGCTGCCCGCGTGCATAGGAGACCCCTCATAATGGACGGCACGCGCGCCCTCTTTCTCTGGTGGTGCATAACAAAATCTTTCTCAAACATGCTTGGAAAGAACAATGGCCATTTTGGCCCTGACAATGGGCATTAATCAGATACGTGTCAAAAAATACACCAAAAAATTTTAGTTTTGAAATTGTAATTCCTAATAAATAAAAAGCTGACGTTTCAGAAAAAAATAATTATAAATAAGATTCATCATCTTATCGAAGAAGTATTAGTGTTAGTTATCAAATGGTCCTCTTTTTTTTTTGAGATGCTTTACTCTTCGCCACGGCGTCATGTTTCATTTCACCAATATGCATGTAACATTTTCAACGGGATGATTGCAAATCAATATTTTATTCCTCAAAGATTAAGAAAAATTGATATTTAAGTTTAATTTTTACAAAAAATAGCTATTTAAACAGCTGAGGTATAACTATAATTAATTAAAAGGTACCATGTCATTAGGTATTAAAAGGTTTCATGTCATTAGGTATTAAAAGGTTTCATGTCATTATTTCTTAGATTTGCGTATAAAGGAACATCACTATTTCACTCCAACGACGGATGTCATCGATTGTATTTTTTTGCAGTTGTTCTTTGCGTTTGCTTTGATATGTACTGTGCGATTTATGTTAATAGAAGCCGTCTTGTAACAATATGTTGTTGGGTGGTTGAAGTTGTAAACGGGTATTTCAAACGAGATTTAAGTATTAAACATGTTGAATAATAAAACTGTAATCCTAACCGCAAAAATTAAAAATGAATATATCTCCGAATCCTGAAGTTTTAAAACAATGTATTAGCTATAACATTCATTGAAATAATATAAGGTCTTAAAACAATACAAAATTCTACATGCCCATGGACATGGAATTTCAGGTCCAGCTACTATGCAATTTTGGCCATTGTCCTTTGAGCATTATTTTGACAACCTTCTTCGAGATAAATCGAAATTGCTGTACTGGCCAAATACATGCGAGCAGCGGCCGGCAAAAATGTATTAAAATCCATATCTGTCGTGTTTTAGCGGCCAAATAAATATACATATAAATTCATATCTATCGTGTATTTTAAAAATGGAACGATTTGTTGCTCCGAAAAATGGCAAACCAAGGAGGCAACTTATCAGAGTTTTATTTAAATATCGAACTGGCTTGCAAAAAAAAACCTGTTTTATAATGAAAAAAAAAAAACAAACGAATCCTTTGGCGCGTGAAAAATTTTGGTCATTGAGTTTGAAAACTGTATTTTCAAATAAAAGTTCTGCTTGGCACTACATAGTTTTAATTTCCGCGCATTATTTGAGAAAAGTACTATACAAGCCTTGGCCACAACTAGGCATTGATGGACTTACGTATGTACACGTTCGTCCATCAATGTCTCTATTGCTGGCCGCTGCAGTAATGTACTATATCTACTATCATGCTATTAAAAAACTATAAAAGAACCTATAACAATTAGCTTATTGCCAACATTAAAACAATAAAATGATATTATGATCATTATATCATTCAAACGCGTGATATTATGAATTTCAAAAAAAGAACATTCTCATGCAATGACATTTTCACTTTGCAAAAATTTTGAAAAAAGGACAATAATTTGTACACTAATTCGTAATTTCGGATTCTCGTCTTATCGTGTTATATTCAAGTGCATTTCAATAATTCAATGTAATAATGTAAATCAAAATGTAAATAATTATACAATAAATAATTATTTTACTTATTAAGGTTTGTTTATGTTACATGCTTCGCAATTAGTCTTTTCTTGAATTTACATAGTTCTTACAATACTGTACAACACCTGTATGGTATGAGAATTTTTAATAGGGGATTCACATCATGATTGTAGATAAAGTCTTGTATGCAACTGTTATAATTATACAACAGTTAGATATATAACTATTATGTCTATATAACAAACAGTTCAATATTTTAAAATTCTGAATTCACCAAACTTGACGAAAAGGCGAAATCTGAAAATAAACTATAATCTAAGCGGAATTTTATGGCTGGTGCAAAAAAAGAATAGATTATAATAAGTGAAAATAATGGTTTTTCATGCTTTTTCGTTATAGGACAAACAACATTCCCACAAATGTCGTTTGTCTCAGCTCTTTGTTGTTGCAAGAGGAAATAACAAATGTAAAAAAGAAAAAGGATAATCCGCAGCATGAATTTGCAAATCTTTATAAAAGAAACTTATATATATTTTATAATGTACTATTAGTGCTTATAGATACAGTATGGGCTTACCTTCACTCCGTGTGTCAGATTTAGTAGAGGTGTCTGCCTCGTCGTCAAGATCTGTGACTTTTTCAGCGCGGCATGTACTTGAGAAGGCCTCTGCGCACCGCCGGCATATACCGCATACGCTGCACCCGCTATCACCTTCGCCACATCCGCAAAGTCTGTAGAACATCCAGTGTTCAAACATTTTGACACAAAGGTGAGATTACGCCATGAACGTGTGCGACAAAAACGTATTGTAGTTTTGTTAATGCATTATATGAACCGTTTATTTTGAAAGTGACCTAACTCCGTTTTTTCAATTTTTTGACGGTTACCGTGGTTACATGTACAACTTCATGTTATTTTTTAGTGAAGCACTTCAAATTGCTTATATTCAGAGAAAATACGATACATTTTTTACACATAAGTTTTCCGAATTAATTGAATAACTGAGCCGTGTAGTTTGAAAGTGGCCCAACTCCATTTATAGTTACATCAAGATATTTACTATTGATAATGTCGGTAAGCAGTGATGAAGGTTATTTCAATTAATTAGTATTTACAAGTTAACATCATTTTTGTGACAATTGCGTTAGTTCATTAACCTGTACGTTTAATTAATATAAAACTTAAAATTTAATATTAAATTATAGAAATTATTTCACCCATGAGGAAGAACAGAATAAGACCACTTAGTTCAGATAGTGAAGAAGAAATAGTAATAAATAATTTAAAAAAAAATCGAATAAGAAAAAGAGTTATAGAACAATATTCGTCGTCAGAGGATGAAGATCCGAATAACAATGGAGAAAAGATTGATGCACCATATATCCAAAAAGTGCGAAAGATTAAACGGAATTCAGGAAAAAGATATTGCAGTCAAACCGCCATATATTTTTTTTTATAAGACATCCATAAATGAAAATGAAATTTTAAAGTTCTGAATTTATTACCACGTCGGGGTAGATCAAAAAGATTCGAAAATATTGCATTAGCACTATTGTATAAAAATATTAGGCAAGTTACAACAGCAAAATTTTAAGACATGATTGACCTATTACGGTACATACCATCAGAACATCATGATTTTTTGAAATCCCTTTCACATGCACAAAATGTAGATAAATGGTAAATTGTTTTTCAACACACGTTCTCATAACGGGACTGTTTCATGCGTGTTTTTAATCTCAAAAACTAGGATATTGCACACTAGTGCGCAATTTCATTACGCACTAGTGTGCAATATTTATAACCCGATAACATTCGGTTGTTCCCTGTTACAAGATGTTTTTATATACGTACAATGCATTCTTAATTTAGTCTGGTAGCACTTTCTTTTTCTCGAACAAATGTATTCTAATGTTTAATATGTATTTATCAATGAAGAAAAGTTATAAAAGCGCAATAATGTTCTTGAACGGCAACAACCAACTTTCATTTTTACCGCGCAATCGCGCATGCGCGCGCCGCTCAGCGTAATGGCGGCATCGGCATACAGGCACGAGTCAAATTATCATTCAGCCAAAATTTTATAAATTCAAGAAAACAGCATATGATAATATAATGTATTTAAATAAAATTATAGTGAATCTTTGATTACTATTGCACCTCAATGCAAGTTTGTTGAATGTAAATTTATATCTCAAACCGTAAAAATGCCCGCAAAATCTGTACAGTATCACTTCGCAAATTGTACATTTACTAATTGTTTTAATAAATAAAAATTTGCATTTTATTAGCTTTTTTCCTCAACTTGTGTTGAAAAACGTCGCTCACTTTACGGCTCGCGCGACCAATACCGCCTCGTATGCAATGAACAACTTTGCATACTAGTATCATAATGTACTATTGTAATAAATTTATGTTTGTAATTTTCTATGTTCGGTAATTAAAAAATGTTTTGAATTGTATAAATTATGTTTCCGAAGTGTTTTCAACATATGCAAAACAAATTCCGTGTTATTTTTATTCAATTTGAAACATCTTAAATTATGTTAAATGGACTTGGGCACCTTTAAATTTTATAATGAATCTGGCTGTTAATTTTGAAAGTGGCCCAACTTCATTCTTGATAAGAAAACGCACGTTATTTACTTAATAATTGCCACTATTTTAACCGGAACTTTAAATTTAACATCCTTAGATACGCTTAAGCAGTATGACTCCTTAGTATTTTATACGTATATTTTTAAATTCATTGAAACGCAAACCTTTTAATATCTCGATTTGAAGATAAATGGAGTTAGGCCACTTTCAAAATAAGCGGCTCATATATTATAGCTAAATAGCCTTGAGCTATGACAACAGTAAATTAATCTGCATCAAAAATATTTAGAATATGTACTCTAAATTTAACTAAACCATATTGTTGGTTCCATGAGGTCATCATAAGGTATAGCTTTCATGGAGATTTCTAATAATTAGTAATAAATAAGCGATGATTATCTATATCTATTATGGCCGTTTTCACCAACCCTGTCTTAGCTTAGGTGACTCCTAAGTGACATGCTGTCACTTTTTGTATTAACTGAAAAGAGTGAGACAGCATGTCTCTTAGGAGTCACCTAAGCTAAGACAGGGTTGGTGAAAACGGCCATTAGCCTCTCAAAGTTTGCTTCGACTTTTTGAGGTATATAAAATCTATCATTAATTTAAGACGTCGAAATCACTATATACGTTTTTAGTATGTTTTATGATATACATATATGTTTACGCTAACCAAAATGTGAGAGCTGCTTTTTAAATGTAATTAAATGGTATCAATATAAGATATTATAAGTGCTTACTCGCCGGGCACTCGGTTCGAGTCCCGGGTATGTTCGCAGGCGTCAGAAAAGCCGGTGCACTCGCGACACAGCGCACACACGCGGCAGTACTCCGTGATCCACGAGTGACCATTCAGGCAAGCACGTGTGTCTTCTTTGACTATATTACTACTGTGGCGTCTGCTTGAATACATTTCTGGAATCCAAACATTGTTATAAAACAGAGAATAAAGCAAACTTAACAATTTTGATCGAATAGAAGAAAAACTACTATGAAAATGGTTGATTTCTACAATAATGCGCTTACTGTCTTTAGCATAGCCGAAGTCTCGCCCACATTGGCCCTTGTTATTGATACCAAATGTGTATACTTGTCCTATGTGTGTAAGAGCAACAATATGCGCTTTTCCCAGGGCCACCTGTCACAAATTTAACACTAATTTAATAGTTATATATTTTGATGCAAATATTGTCACATAGATTTTAATACTGACCTGCCCGAATCACATTTACACATAGACTTTAATACTGACCTGTACGATTTTTTCACTCCTCAATCCCTGAACAATGCCATTGGTATCTGTATACAGAGAGTCTTTTCCATATATAATTAGAAGGCCCTGTTTAGTAACCAGAGCCGTGGAACCGTAGTTACACGCTGCATAGACTATGTGATGCCCTTCAGCCTGCATAATACAAATACCACATATGAAAACTAATATATAGGAAATTTTATGTTGGGTTTCAACCTAGCTTTTAAGGTTGGGTATAGATTGTTTGTGTTTTTTAATTGGCTATAACCTGTTTTTGTATTTATCATCAAATAAATACTGTATCACTTGTACAAACGTCAAAAATACTGTTTTCAGAAACAATTACACTATGTCTCAAAAATACTTTTTAGAGTTTACGAGCTATGAACTCGCCCTTTCCTTGTTTATACAAAAAGACTAGATGTAGATACTCAGTAGATTTAAATAAATAACGCATAAAGAAAAGCAACCGAATGCCTTTTAAATTCATTTATACTCTTATATTGACTATACAATAGATGTAGCAAAAGTTAATAAATAAAAAGGTCTTGCCTTGAACATTTTCTTAGGCCGGGTAGCTTTTGGTGTCCTCCTATGTTTGTTGATATCGCCGTCTTCACCGCGGCGCGATACCCCAGTGAAGAAAGCTGAACCATTGTCCAGGACAATAACAGCATGCATGCCTTCATGACCTACTGTCACCTAAAATTTTTATATTGTTTACGTTTGATTATATTTATTACATAAAATACTTTACTAAATAATTTAGAATACATTCCTTCTTCTACTAAACTTCTTACCTGGTGAACCTTACACTTTTTAAAATTCTGCGCCTCGTTTTTAATAAATAAAGTCTCTTTCATTAGAGTCCAGCGTGAACTTTGTGGTGAGGCTGATTTATATCCAAGACTAGCACCCTTCCCAGTATAGTATACCTATAAAATATAATATCTGTATTGGTACAAAATATAATTCCATGTAATATTTTCTAAAAATAATGGATTTTCCGATTGACAGATTAACTACTTTTCCAGGCATATTTATAGATATTTATGTGGTCTATGATAGCGTTTTTGCAATCAAGCTTGTTGGAGAGGCTGATAGCTGTGTAGCCTGCACGCGATACTTTTAGTGATCATAGTGTCTATAGTTCTGCAGCTCTATGCTATGAAAAGCGGAACGAACATACAAGCCGAAAAGCCTTGATCGAAGATCGGAAGTTTAAAAGAACTTTAAATTTACACGCGTTATTGAATTCACAAATAGAACTGACACGTGAGTAAACGTTTTTAAAATCCTCGAACGTATGTATATTAAAAAGCTCTGTCCATAGACCCACCCAACCCAATATCTGTTGGGGTTGTTGGGATCTTGAAGTTTGTAATGGACTGTATGATGATGGCGTGGTAATTGAAATGCAGTGATTTATGGAATTTAAGTACTATTTATTGAACAAAATAGATTTTATGCACAGTACAAGAATCACGGTATTAAATTGGAGATATTTAAGGTTTATTAGCAAGATTTGTATATAAGAATATAATGTAACCGACCTCTCAAAATAGTGGTTATAGCAAGAAGAAGTAATACAATAATTCGGCACCAGAGGGCGCTTTTATAGCACGATTATTTTGTGGCTGTGTTGCCAACACAATATCGCCTTCGACTATGACGACGTCGAAGCCAATGCTTTCAGAAGCTCAGCTGTAACTCCATCCTAAGCTCCATCATCATCCAGTATCTTGTTGTTCTTAAGCTGCTTGCGCTAATTTCATACAAACTGACATCCAGCATGTTTACAATGGAGTGTCGGCTTATTTTAGCACAATTAATTATGAAACTAAGAAATGACAAAGTCAAGATAATTAAGATAATTTCGTTTCAGTTTGGAATGAAAGCACTATGTGAATAAAATATATTAAAAATAACAAATGAGATGTTGGCACTGAAAAGCGAATAAATTAATGCACATTTAAGAATATATCTAACCTTTCCCGAATTTGTGGTCAGCAGACCAAAGTCCTGTCCAGCGCAAACACTCGTCAGCGGATCGTCTTCATTATCCTCCAGTTGCATAGCCGTTGGAGCGTCAAGGTCTACGGGCTTTCTGGCCAAGATATCATCGAAGGGAGCGCGTCCCATGGCAAGAGTACGACGCCTCAGTAAATGGACAGTGTAACTTTTGTACGGGGTCAATGTGGATACATTATTTTCACTGCAATCTCTAGGCGATTCCACATCATACATTTTTATGGTCAGATTGTCCTGGTAATGAATATGACATAGTAAATCTACGAGTTTGCTGGCATATACTTATTTCAAAGAATTTAGTGAAAAATGGTGAAGAGGGATATTTTACTTACATAACTAGTTAAGAGTATAAGCCCGAGCTGGTTGCCATCACTAAACACAGCAGATTTTGTGTCAATCTGAACAGACTGGCCTATGTCCAGTCGTATGATATTCTTAACTTCTAGGGACTCCTTGTCAACTTCATAAATTTCAGTCTTCTTTCTTCCAATTCTTACATACAACTTATTCTGAAAGGTATAAAAACATGCGTTTAGGTTGAGTTGTAATAAAATAAAAACAAATTTTCAATGTTGTTAAGAGCTCACCTTACAATACCCTAGCCAGCCATGGCGATCGCTGGCAAAGAAGTCCGGTTTATGCAGATAAACATGCTGCTTTATAGAGCTCCCGTAACCGGAGCCGATCTTAAGTAGCCCCTTTGACGTATAGACGTAGAGATAGCACCCGTCGGATACAAGCGACCGGACTACGAGCTCACTGGGACCAGCCGTCAACTGTGGCGGTAAGTCTACCGGAAAACTGGTGACTAAGCTCTGGTGTGGCACGCCGTAATACAACCACATATTACGACAAGGATTTCCTAATATCACCGATTGCACGCTCCTTTGCAAAGTAGTTAAGTTGTATGGTACCTTAAAAAGATATAAAACAGCCATTAAGAATATGTCCCAAAAAAATTGACTATTCATTTTTACATCAATATTCGAAAATAGAATTCTTTAGCCTCTTGGTTAAAGAATTACTACCCAATAATAAACCTATAAATACTTAACCTAAATACATAGGTAAAGAATTTTTATTAGGAAGGACGAACACGCGTTTTCTTTCCTTTAAGAGAGTCAAAAACAAATACCTAGCAGGTCGGCAATGCAAAAGTGATTAATGCGGCAAATTATTGCAAGAGCTATTTTCATGTGTGATTCTATCACTAGATAAGCGCTTTTATACTGACCACATCTACCCTAATGAATCTTGTTAACCCACAATACAGCCCAAATAAAAAATAAAGACAGAACTCAGTGAACAATTCTGTGGTATGTACAAGGCAGCCGAACAACACCTTGCCTTACACAAAGTCAAATTCACACAAATATGTGCAACTAAACTATGCCTTGCCTTGCCAGTTGAGCTATTCCATCACACATAATGGTACGAGAAATTAAACTGACAAATGAATGGTGAAAATGGGTAAGGCTGTAAAAACCAATCTACTAAAAATAAAATCAAGAGGAAATCACATTTTGCATGTAAGTTAATCTGATATGAGTCGCCAATTTTTTTAATAAATTAAAACGAATATTGCCGCCAGTAAGCTTACAATTTACCTTAGTCATATAGTGATTTGATAATCCACTAATCACTATGATCCATGCTAGTTTAAGAATGTACGACTATCATTAAAACTTGAAGGTTATTCAAGTTTACACCCGAACCTCGACCCGCCGCGACGAGTAAGTGGAAATGTATGAGGATATTTCTCAAGCAATATTGGCTTCAAAACTTATTACACCATTGTCATGAGAGACTTTAACAAACAGAGCGATGGCGAGTTGAAAATGAAAAAGGTATTCTCTATTACCGTGGTCAAATGCTAGCCACTCACATGGAGAGAGAGGGATTTTATATGATGAACTTTTTCTTCAAAAAACAGCTACATTGAAAATAGACTTGATATAACGGGGTGTTTTATAATTGTATAGCAACACCGTCCATGTATAAAAACGAGTCCAGAGAATTCTTCCATAAGAGTTTTGTCTATATTTCTTATTTGGCCCGAGCACCGCAATGGATATGACTTTACTTACTTCTAAATATTGTTCAGAAAGAGCAGGTGGTGACATTATGAGTGAAGCGACTGCATTGAGTATCATTTCTGCTTCGCCCCGTGCAACAGACAATGCTATCAGACAGGAGCTGCTGAGTGAAGTCAGTTCACTGGGTGGTTCAATGGTACCGTCTTCTCCGACGACCCCACTGGATACTTCGACTAGCATGGCATGTATGTTTGATATTATCTGCAAAACAGACAGGCTAGGCAAAATATTTATAACATTATATTATAGTAAAATAATTGTCACATGTAATAATACAATAAAAAAATTTGTTGCCTAAAAAATTATAGCTTTCGTGCTTATTTGACGCCGAATCATTTTTTCAATGTATAACACATTTTCACAATCGTTATATATTGAAAATCGTGTTTTTGAACAATGATTGAAGTGAAAACTTGTATGATTTAACAGCATATTTTTGTGTCTCATAAGCTTAATATAAGTGGTTATAGCTTACGTCAATTGGCTCCTGTGACAGTTCTTCTGGCACATGTCCTTGTAACACATCTAGAAGAGCAATGAGGGCGCTCTCGCAGAAATCTGTATCCGTGAAACGCGCTTGCGATATAAGTGCAAACACAGAACGCAAGCCAATTCCGGTGACCTAAAAAAAATTAGAGAAATACATTAAATTTATTAACAATGAAATGTAGTAAAGTAAAAGTAATGTATGAAAAAAAAATAAAAAGAAATTAAATAATCTTCTTAATGAAGTTTTAAAACTTCATTAAGTTAAAAATCTCTTTTGGAACTTGTGTTTACAAAAGCTTAACTGAAAATAAAAATATCAGAACTCGCTCAGACAATTCACTTAATTTAAATGACAAACACAGCAGAGAAGAACAAAGAATAAAACATTTAGAAATCGCATCTTCAAAACAAAATGTGAAAACATGTTAGATACGCTATCTAAGAAACAATATATAAAATAGAAATAATTATAATCGCATGCCGCATAAAGAAATTCGAAATATACAGGATAGAGGTATCGCATTTATGTATAAACAGTAAAAATAGTATACTAGAAATCAATATGAACAAACATATTAAAGTAATATTACATAGTATTAAAAGAAAAGCAAAAGAGTACAAAAAAGGACGTACTATATTTAATTGTCAAAAACTTTCTATTGTAAATTCTCGTCCTTTGTCCGTCTCGTCTCGTCTGTCGCCGCCATTGTTTATTTTCTTATTGTGAATGAATATATGTGTATATATATACATATATATATGACTAGTATTGACTAACTATGAGATATTTACAGAATTTAGATCTGACTGAGGACTAATAAACAAAAGGTGGCCGCGACACACTACCACACTACGGCTGTGTTTTGATAATTTTTAATGTGTACAAGTGATACGAAACATTGTTACGATTCTACTACAAAATGTTTTTAATGAAATTTTATAAGGTGTACAATATGTATACATATATATATATATATTATATATATATATATATATATAATATATATAATATATATAATATATATATATATATAATATATATATATATATATATGCGTTCCAGGTTAATTAAGATGCAGATGAAATTTTTTAAATTATTCTCAGAGAGTCAGAAGTCATCTGTCATCTTAGTGATCTGTCTTAACATTTCAGAGAACTCTAAGTAGGATTCAATCCATTTCAGTGAATTAATAATTTGTGGCATTTTTCGCACAGCTGCATTTACGAAATCACAGGGCCAATACAGATTTGTAATAGATACTTTACATTTGCTTGAACTATATTGTTTGTCGAAATAAACAAATTATCTACCTTCGGCAACTTATTCATGGGCAAGAGGGCGCCGAGGTCGTCGTCATCGCTGTCGTCTGATCCGTCCGAAGACGAGCCGAGCAGGTGCATCCAGCGCCCAAGTACCAGCCTCCTGACTGCAGCATACACCGCGAAGTGCGACGGATTACACACGATGGAAGGTGCATAGCACGAGGGCATTGTATTCGCCGCTTTCAGGCGACGCAGTTTCTCTTTTCTGCTTACTTTCCTGCTTACAGGCTTCCTTTCGTTTTTTCTGTAAGTAAGAAATGGACTAGTATTAGTCGTTACAACAAACTTCTATGACAGTCACTTCAAATATACCCTTCAAATAATAAAGTGACAACAAAATAATCTGCATTGATAGAGTTACATATATTTGGTGTTTATGTTTGTGTTGTTAAGAGATGATGAACCTGATATATTATTGACAAGTTGGTATACACTTCCTCTGCACAGGAGTTTGAGTAGCTTATATTATTACACAATATCTTTATGAAAATGTTTCCTATGTATATTCTGATGTTATAAACAATGTTATTGTAAAGTTAATCGGCCATCATTCTATGCTACAAAAGATTCACTCTCATGAGCTTGGCAGTTAGAGGTCCACAAAATTGAAAATGTCCAGGAACTGCGTGTCTCGCATAACTAAACTGTGTAATGAAATATCGCCGGCGGTGTTACCGAACTGATGCGATATCCAATATCCAACTTTTAAAAAAAATATTCCTATTTATAAGGCTAATAACAAATCTGAGAATGCACGATAGTTGGGCTAAACACGAGTGATGACTATGATTAAACAACACAAATGGAGCTTCCACATGTAGGTAATGAGTCCTTTGAATGATAGTAACTAAACGTAGAGATAGACATTATATGAAGATTACTCAAAATAATCTCCATTGACTGCAGCATAGTTGTATAAACGTCGACACTGGTTGTCAATTGATGGTGTTTGGGGTATGCCGTTTAAAGCAAGTCATGCTGTCTATAACTATCCAGAAATCATATTTCAACAGATTTGACAAGAACTAGAAGATCAACCTAGATGATGGCCAGACTTCAGCTGTAACGAAATCTACAACCCGGACAATGAAACTTGCTGAAAGGAACTTTCCTGGTTACAGAACTGTTTTTAAAGGGATTAACTAAAGTTTCAAAAGTAGTATATACGTGTGTATATATATAAATACTATAATATATATATATAATAGTATACATATATCACAAAAATAAGGCACTCCTTTCATAACTAACATATAACACAATATAGCTTTTTATTATACTTAAAGAATAATATGATCACTTACTTTGCATAGCTCCAGCACAAAGTCCGGAAGAATTGCCGGTAGTTCTCGGGATCCATACATTTTAATTCCGGTGGCTGCATCATCGATCGCAAGACACACACAGCTTCACCTTTTTTTTATTCGATCGACGGCGCATCCGACATCGCCGCCAGACGCGCCGAGGAGAACTGCCCGCGGCGTGACCACGACCACGACCTCACAGCTTCACACCTAAAAAGATGTACCCATAAACTAAAACTGTTTCATTCATAATATCATTAAGAGCTGTGTTAAAAGATATTGATTTCGCAACACTAATATAAAGCAAAGTAATAAAACTTCTACTGCGCAAAATCGCACAGGCGCTTATTGCATTTTATCAATATAGCCTGCAGTTATAGGCATGTAAAACTACACCTGGAATCAATAAGGGTCATTGCACCTCTAGTCATATTTATGCATACACAAAAACATGCAGACCTATTTTTAATTTGACTAGTAATTATACGGAGCCTAAATATTATTAAATATTTTATTATTTGTCAAAATATGACACACATTACAAAATACATGCAATTTGACTGCAATGAAGCAGTGCACAATGTAGTAAACATAATTTATGAATTAAATTAATAAAAGAAACAATTATATGTAGGACCTTATTAATTGCTCTCAGAATTATCATTTTTAAGAGTATTTTTAATACACGGAAAGTTAATTTTCTGTACACAATCAGAATTCTGCTCTAGCAACTAACAATACGTCAGTCGGAAAATCAATAAAGTTCGTATTCGAACCGACGACGGACGGAAACGGAACAGCCCACAGCTAGTGTTGTGCTTATCCACTTACTCTTTTTTTATAGCAATAACAATAACAACGGACTTTCTGTTGGTATGATATACAGTGTAAATACTAGTATACATACATAATGAGTCCTGTAAAGTACAAACGAAGAGAGATAGTAAAGAAGAATGCCCATTTGCGACCTGTCAAACATTTTGACAGGTCGTAAAATGTATTGGAATCATTTATGACTCAAATAATTCTGCATTAAAAGTTATACAAAATGTCCTAATAAAAAATAAATCGTAGACGAGGATAAAAAGATATTGCACTTTCAATAGGTTCAATATTGTGCATAAATATGATTACGGCCCATAATCAAAACTGGAACGCAGCCATTTATGTCGTCGACGTTCCGTTACAAGCAGTAAAAGAACACAAATATAATTTCTACATTTATTTTTTTATTAAATGTTATTAATATTTTGTAAAAGAAAAGCTTATCTAAAGCTGTAGTTAATATAAATAGTGTTATAACTACTCGAAATGCTTAAGACTTTGATGAAATTGTAAAAAAAAATAATTAATACTTTGACTTTGTGTGTACCGAAACATATTCTTTACTGACATGCAAAATGTTTGATTTTCTTAGGCGTGTATTTATATCGTGACTGGGTCATCAGGTATTGTATCTTAGAAAACCTGAAATACATAAAAAGAGAGCATTACTATATATATTTAAACCATAAAAAAACATTGTTTTTTATTGTACTTGGCCAACAAACTACATAATAATATCTCGTAGAGTAATTGTTCTCGTCTTATTTATAACCAACATCATTGGTTCCACTTGATTAACATGCTTGATGTGTCAAAAAATGACAGATAACTTCAAATTGTATTTTTTAATATATCTCGATTTCGTTAAATACAAATTAAAATATATTTTAGTCACGAATTTCTCATCACATAATTAATAGCTTTAGACCAATATCGTCTATATACAAAAAGATACAAAAAACTAGTTTGACATGTTTTTGAATGTATGGGAACTGGGCATTGTTCTTTATACTTTTTTTAATCGACAAAAATAAATGAAAAAGAAATTAGTATGTACCATGGTTTCAAAATTATTTCCTATTATTTTATTTTTGGTATCGCAATCTTTTGTTAATTAAACAACTATTACATTTTAGAGGAATGACCTATATTGCTAAAAATTGTAGAAAAATAAGCATTAAAATGCTCATTAACAAACATCAACATTAAAAAGGCCAACAACAAATTTGTAAAAATTACACTTATTTTGATTGATTGATTTTTATTACTTATTGTACATTATATGACCTATAGTAGAAGTAAAAAATCATGTTTCTAACCAACATAACACTTGTAAAGTAACGAGTTCATTATAAAGCCTGCATATATTTCTAAGAGCTCAAGGAGAAATTATTCTCGTTGAATAAGGGAACTCAGGCAGTGATCTAGTGTTATGCCTTTTTATTTTATATTGCGGTACAGTAATTACTGTATCCTACTAAGCCATTATAGCATCTAACTTATGCTACAATGGCTTACTCTACATGAGGGGTATGAACCCTAATGAGATAAAAAAATCTGCGTTGTGGTAACTTAAATCCCAAAAAAAGTATCGAGACGTATAATATCGAACCGCTTTTAATAAAAAAAAAGAAAACTGAAATGTATAATGTTGATAAGGAGGCCTTAGAAGTCCAAGTTTTTCGGACAGCTGAGCAGCTCAAACCAACAAGGGTTTTGGACAGCTGACAGCAATAATAATAAATATATTCAACTACAGTAATAAACTACATGCCAATAATGAGCAATCACAAATATTACAGAGTATAGGCGCCCTTTCGTCCCAAGATAAAACAAATCTTTAACTCCGTCATAACCGTTTGTGTGCCTTTTTGTCTATCGACAGAGTCAATCAGTTCCGTTTGTGAATTGAATAAGGCGCGTAAATTTAAAGTCTTAATCTCAAAGAAAATGTGCCTGTAATCTTGGAATTGCAAAAAATCTTAAAGAGGTACTAATTTACTTAATTGCGGACCCCATCGTACTTGAATAATATTGACAAATGTCAGTTTTGTTATTTGGTACACTAGTTACATATTTAACTCCAAATTTTTATTTCTTCTCACTTCATGTAGAGTGAGAAAAACCGCTACATCTGTATTATTTTGAAACTATGTATATTATAATAAATGAAATATGACATTGTCAATCCGTGCCGATTACGTTCCTATACTCCGTTTGTTTAGGTAATTAACTAAATGTAAACAAATCATAAAAAGGTTTCTTTTATAGGTCCACTTTTTATTCCGAGATAAAATGTAACCAAAACAAATTATTGGTTCATTTAAACATAATAATTACTATTATATCTTTCTATATATAACTACCTCGTTTAATTTTAAACAGTAAATATTATTTATTTAGTTTAAAAATAATAAATAACTTAGATTATAATAGTTTCACACAAGTATTGCAAGGTGTGACTACTGTAAAGAACCTAAAAAGACTGGTGTTCAAAACATTTCTTGTAAATTCATAGTTAAAATAACCCTACTAAATTAAAAAGTAAACCTGCACGATAGAGCGGCAACACGTTTAACTGTAATTTCAATTATCCGGGTTACCAGACGCCATTCGTTTCGTGTCATTGTCATTTCACGGTTCGCTTAACGCTTTACTTTCGTCGCATTTTTTAGTTTCTTTACTGTTTTCTTATTTTGTTATTGTTTGTATTTTGTTGTTGTAATATTTTAATTGTTATAATGGGTGATTCCAAGCCGGGTACTAGTCGTACAAGCAATGTAGTTTTTATACACCTCAATATACAAATAAACATTGTAATAAAAGGTTGAAAATCCCTGAACGCCGCCATTTTTATTGTTTACCTTTAGTTAATTACCTAAACAAACGGAGTATAAGTATGGTCGCCGCTAATGCAAAAAGGCTAATTATATTTTTTTAATAAAATTAGCAGGTCTATTACTTAATAGACCTGCTAATCACTTAAGTTACATAACTTATCTGATAAGTGAAAATGATTGTCACTTAAGTGATTTAAAATATATTGCTGTTTGATTTTGATAATTTGCCATTATCTCAAGACAAAATGAATGAAATTAATTAATTTAAGGTGTTAATTATTTTCAGTTGTGATTTTAGTTACGTAATTGATACACAGGTTAGATGCTGTCAACTTGTTCACGGTGATTCGAAACGTCTTTTAGCGTGCTGTCATTGAAAGCAAAATTAATTGGAACGCACCCTTATTTTTTAGTGCTGTACAAATACCGCCTAAGTGGAGAACTATTACACAATGGTACCATACGATATACGGTTACCGATCGTGCAATATTAACTTCTTACTCTTATCTGTTTTATTTCAGAATTGATAGAGAATTGTATGTCTTGTTTTGTATAAAGGCGGAAATGGATTCCGAAATCATAGTAAAGTGGCCATAAAAAATTACTCGAGGTCAATAAAATCGCGTCGACCTAAAACCAATTTTCAGAATGCTATAATCCTTTATCATAAAATTGACATAAACTTAAAATTTAATATTAAACAAAAGATGCCACGGGTTTAGATTAACGCATGATAATGCTGGTACTCTACACTGCAATAATTTAACTTCTACGTCATGCAGTAGCTGGATATTTAGATCTAAACACAATAAAGTATGCACTAATTGAAAGGCAATGTTTGATTTTATGAACTAGAACACGGAAAGTTACTGAAGAATAGGCTCGTATCCTTTAAGAAGAGCTTCTAAAAATGATAAGATTTCTAGGGAGCGTATTTAATGATGACAAACGATGGTAATACCAGATTACTAATACCAGGATATTAGAATGTTTTGTTTTCTTTATGTAATTAATCTGTTAATAGAAACCTAATAAAAACTTTTACTGTTTTGTTAACTTTTTTTTTGTATTTGATTAAAATAAAAATATTACCTCGATTGGTCTAGCTTCTTTATTTTGTTACTTGTTAAATGATATCTAATATAAATCATTGATTGCAAATAATGTTTTAAAGTATTTGAATTAGATTCCTATGACGTCATGTATATTTAAATCACAGACATATAATACTAATAGATTTAAATTGTATTTCATATCGATATAATATTTAAATTTAATAATTTGAATATAATACATGTTTTCACTGTAGACATTGTAAATGTTGAACACTGTAAATTTTGAACATTTCCTATGAATTATAGATGTGATCTAATTTATTACATCAGTTGATTTCAGGTGAAGTTATTTTTTGAGAAATACAACAATAATTATTTTATAGATTACACAATTAATAATGTTCAAATCCAATCATTTTAAAAAAAAAAAGGTTTTTGCTAAATTGTCAATTTTTATATTTCTTTGCTTTGTAACAAAGCTTTGTTGTTAAATTATTTCTATGGAAATAGACGGAAATCTAAGCTAACGAAATCAGGTTTCAATAACAATCACTTAACTGTCGAACAATGATTTTTTTGTAGAAAACTTAAACTTTGTCAAAATTGACGTTCTTATAAAATTTTAGAAGACATGTTTATAAAGTTTGCACTTATTTTTCAATATATTTTGTAATTCAATGGTGGTGTTATATTATTTCGGTTTTTAAATAACCGATATTATTTATTGTCTGTTCATTATTTTAAAATGGAACATCCCTAGCGCGCCATTGTGGTGGTTGGTTGGTGGTTGGTGTTTCTTAGTGTCATTTATGTCCAAATTCAGTGTTTTATAATAACTTTTATGGCAGTAATGAATATATTTTTTACGAATATTTGTGTGAAAATATTAACAGTGACAATAATGCGTGCCGAACCTTTTTTACCCGAATAATAGACATCTTTGAGTCATCACGGTTAGTTCAAATTAATACCCTAAGGTTATTTGTTGTGACATGTAGATAGGTAGTTCTATATAAAAATTGTTGCTAGCCAATATCAAAGTAATAAAAATTAATAAATTGGCGTTTAAGACTTCAAGTTTTATCATATTAAGCTAAGAATCCGCATATGTTCTCAGTATATTTGTGTTTATTCACATTATGCACCTCATAGACACATCTTGGCGTTGGTCGCGACTTACAAAGAACTTTCAAAATTGTATCACTAGTAACTTATGTTTTTCTATCTACATTTATTTAGTTTTTTATTTTTATGATAGTGTATTATAAATCACATCTATACAAATAAAAGTTCAAGTAAATATTAATAAGTAAATTAACTTAAATTAAAATAAGTAAATTGTTTTGTTAAATTAAAGATAATTTTGTATTACTCACCGACTTTATTTTATTTGGTATTTTCGGTTTTAATTGTTTATTTAACCTATGCTAAGTGTTAATCAACTATTAGTCTGGTTTATATGTTAGTACAATTATGTATAATTCAAAAAAAGTTCCTGATTTCTACTTTGGTTTTATTGTATAGAATTGGTTCATTCTAAAAACATACATATATTGTAAATCTATACTTGTATTATGTCTAATAAAACAGCCACAGTGTGCCAGTTAATGGTCTTTACAAAAAAGACTTATAATTTAAATAATGTGTATTGCACATAATTCAATTTAAGGTTACAACTTCTCAACTCAAATGAACACCTAGAAAACATAGTAATTCCTTGTTTTAAAAACTTGCCTTATAACTTTGACACTTAGGCTTTGAAATTGTTAACTACTTATAAGATTCATCATTTATTTGGAGTAGCAAGAATTTGCCATTTTATTAATTACATCACAGGTCTTCTAATAGTTATATAGAGACACAAAACACAGATTGTAATTTGTATAGTAAAAGTAGAGATTTTATGTGACTTAATCTATAAACATTTATAAAACAAATTGCAAATTAAGTTATCTTAGAAAAATAAAATGTAATTACTGTACTAGAAACTAACTATCACAAATAATAGCAAATTCATAAGTATGTCTCATAAATAAGTATAATACCATATCATACTAAAAACTAGACACTAGTAGCTCTTCTATGATATTCTCTATATGTGGTAAAAATGTTTAAACTGTGAAAACAGTTTAACCACTTGTATCTTGAAAATATGAAAACTACAGTTCTCTTGTTGTCTAAATGTTATTTCTTTTTGCCACCAAGTGTCATGTATGCTTTATACCTTATTAAAATACTTTTCTTATACTTATGCCTTGTGAAGACTGCCATTAAATTCATTATATGATTTGTCAACAGGTCTAGTTAGTTTAACTTGAACCAGAGCCTTTTGTAATTACTTGTTGCTTTATGCATCTGAATACCTGATTCTGTGCTTGTAGGATTCTACCAGACAAGCTGTAACGAGGGTCAGTCATGGAGGTGGCAGCGCGTGCCCTAGACGTGCTGCCGCTCCTGCAAGAGAGAGTAGCAGCTCTCACTGGTGGCCGCGATCGGCGTGGTGGACCTATCATTTGGTTCCCAGCAAACTCCAGACGAGATCGTGTTACACCAGATGACTATAGGCGATTGCTTCACTATTTGATGAGTATCCCTAGGTAAGATTTTAATAAAATTTGGGTAAAGTAAATAAGTATTTTAAGAATAGTATTCATTAGATACCTCATAGTGTTTGATTTTTCCTAACATATTATATGTAATACTTAGCAGGTCAAATTCACAACATTTAAATACATGGCTTTGATTGTATTTATGGTGTTTGAAATCTTATGTACTATGATAGCACCCTTTTGACTACATATTTACACTTGATTGAAATTTTAGATTCAATTTATCTATAAAACACTAAATATACAAAGAACTGTTACATAATAAATGTTTACTATATATTCTAAATATTTTATAGATTTGTTATCAAAGCAAACTACAAAGTTTAATTCAAAAGTAGTAAAGTTCACTAAAGTATTTGAATACTTGTGCTAGTACTTGAATACCTATCTATTTCGGCAGTCTGTTTCGACACATCTTTAATCCTAACAGTGTAACTAAAAATAATTTTTAATTCTGTTAATGAATATTCTTATATGATAAGGCTAAGATCTTATTATCCTTTCTTAGAGTAACAAGTACTGTTTTTGGACCTTACTACTTTACCACCCATTATTTAGATTATGTAACTTGTCATATTTATTTACTTTTGACTAAATTTGTAAAATCATGCCAATGTCAATACTACAAATGATAAATGGAATGTCCCTTTTTTCCATAATGTTTTCTAGCGACAAATGTCTTCATTCACCAACCAAATATACTGCATTGTGAATAGCATATTAGGTGTAGAGCCCAGATATATATGTAATTGTATAACACTGGCTTCATTGTAGCCTCTTCTTACATACCTGCCAAATGGACAATAGCCACTTGACATTGTTTCGTTTGGAGCTCTATTGTTTTAACTCCTCACAGTTGTTCAGCAATATACAACCTACTATCCAATTATAGTTTGTAATAGAACAAAGTTTACATGTAAGATATTTTAATACATCTCTTGTGTGTGTCTGATAATACATTTTTAAAAAGGAATTACATTAATCATAATCATAAATATTATCATTTGGTAGATAAAAAAACTAAAGAACTTATCTTATTATAGTGTTTACAAGTTTTTCAAACTATCATTAAGGTTCTATAGTTATAATAAAGATTCCTTAACCGTTTGAGTGCTAAGTAATTTTTGTAAAATCTATTGGAAAATGCTATGCATATTTTGATTACTCTAAAGGAAAAAATTATGGTGTCAAATAAAACACTCATTCAGACAAATATTAATCAATTTTAATAAATCCTTTTGGTTATACAGAAAAAAGTGCGTCGCACTTTTCGATACAAATCGCCGCAGCGCATAATCGCTGCTTAGCACTGTAACGGTTAAGCTCATGGTCATGTATTTGATTGGTGTGAAACTGAATTTGGGGTATCAAGTGAAGTCAGGCACTTTAGTTGTACACAATATCAATAATAAAACCTTCTAGCTTATAATTAAGGAGTGCTATAATTAGAAATGTATAACAAAGTAATAAATGCAATCCTGTAATGGAATATTATAAAAGAATTATTTAAATTTAAAGGGAGTATGGTCGCCCATCATCTTCAATTATGGGAAGAATCGTTGGAGAGGTTATTCTAGTATATAATGCACACTAATAAAAATATAACAGCTAAAACCAGTTAAAAAAATAACTTTGTTATAGATGCAATTGTTACTAACTTAAAATAGGTAATGATTATCATTTATTCATAATATATTTTTAATATATCTATTTAAGAGTTGATATGAAACTCAGCTAGCCTACTTGGGAAAATAAATAGAAGCAATCAAGCAATGTTGTAGGAAGGCACAAAGCATAAATTCAAAAAGAAATCCCTTTTAAACTGTGGTCTCTAAAATTTGTATATATATTGTATGTGTGGGTTACGTCTTGGATTTACGCCCATACACCAGTTCATTTGTCCAAAATAAAAAATACAGATCTCTATGTGAGTGTGGCTTGGACAAAGGTACAGCTGGCCACATACTTTTAAAATATTTTTCCGTTGTCCCAAATATCCATTCTCTTTGTATGATATTATTCCCCCTTATATATCAATGCTTTGCAAATTAACCCACTTTTTTATGTTGATTCGCCAAGATCACTAAGTTTTGCGTGTTATATTTTTTTTAACTACTTGTATTTTTAAGACTAAATAATCAAATGTTTTGTATATGGCCTTTAAAAAAAATGTTTGCAAGTCAAATTAATGAGATGGTGAAATCCTATGGGGCGTCGCTATTTATCCTAAAAGAAGATTTTAATTAACATATCAATCAAATGTGCATCAAGTTCCAGAGATAGATTGACAAAATGATAACTTTTTTTGCAGTGACTCCGTTAGATCTCATGGGTTCACAATACTGATAGATATGAGAGGGTCAGCATGGGCTGCTATAAAACCAATACTAAAAGTTCTTCAAGAACACTTTCCTTCCTCCGTCCATCAGGCACTGGTTGTTAAACCTGACAATTTTTGGCAAAAGCAACGCACAACAATAGGAGCTCATAAGTACAAGTTTGAAGTAAGTACTAGCAGCATTAATGGTGTAGTTTTTGATATCTAAACATGTACAATTGCGATATATTTTCATTTTATATATATGATCTATTCACAATTTTAGTAACTTTTTTAAACATACTAACAATAAGATAAATGTTCTAGTGCATAATCATAATAAAAACAAAAACTCTTCAACAACAAACAAAATGTCTTGAATTTAGAATATGTACAACTGTATTGAAAACTACATATTATAATTCTATAAAATGATTAATGTAATACAAGAATTAGGTTTAATTACTGTATAATCTTTACAGACAACCATGATTAGTTTAGAAGCACTTCCTAAAGTAATAGATAGTTCACAAGTGACAACAGACTTAGATGGTACTCTACAATATGATCATGCACAGTGGATAGACTTGAGACTGGTAAGCAAATAAATACATTATTTATAAACTTTCGCGCATGTAAATTAACCTAGCTTACATATGGAAATCAACACAAATGGAATTTCAAATTAATTCAATAACAAAAATTTGAAATTATTTCGCTTTATTAGATTAACAGTATCGCTTTGGCTTATGCAGGCTCTAGAAGAACTCATGTGGCAAGCTGGCGAGCTTATAGATAGATTAGACGATTTGCAAGAGGACGTCGCGAGGGCGGACTTTGCTGACGACGTGACAGGAGCGAGACGAGCCATCGATGCCCATGCAGACATAAGCAAGCGTTTGGCCAAAGTTCCTGTTGATGAACTTGAAGCACAAGGTATTATAATTATTATATAACTAGCTGTGCCAGCGACTTCGTCCGCGTGGTATAATTATTTTGAACATTATATTCATTTTTGCAAACAACCACCTCAGCTGTTACCCGATCTTGACAACGCGACATATCCAAATTTGATCCCCATAAAAACGATTCTAGTGAGTTAACTTTAAAAGATAGACATATACTGTCGCGGACATTTTTTTTAGATCATTTTAAGAGGAATAATTCTTTCATACATATTTTTTTGGTATCTAGAACCGTTTTCGCAGCGCACGCAACAGATACACTCAAAGATATATTAAACTCTTTATTGCACATAAAAATTTACAGGAAATAATATTAAATATAAAATATGTACATAGGTGGACTTATCCCTAATAGTGAATTCTTCCAGCCAACCTAACTGGGGATTTAGTCATAAAATTGCGGATACTACTTAAAATGCAATCAACAAAGTATAGAAAATAACTATACTATAGAATATATAGAAATATATAGAATAACTTTCCCCGTTTTTTCTACATTTTCCATTATTTCTTCGCTCCTATTAATCGCAGCGTGATGTTATGTAGCCTAAAGCCTTCCTCGATAAATAGGCTATTCAATAATAATTTTTCAATTCGAACCAGGAGTTCCAGAGATTAGCGCGTTCAAACAAACAAACAAATTCTTCAGCTTTTCTTCAGCTTAGTATAGATTGCTAACTTTCTTTCTTTATAAGCCTGTTTGTTTTATAAATAAGTAGATGAAGCGTAAGAGATATGTAAAGACCGTAGCAAGTGGAAAGACGTAATCTCTGCCTACCCCCATGGGAAAAAGGCGTGAGTGTATGTATGT
Organism: Scirpophaga incertulas; assembly: GCA_036419045.1. Lineage (NCBI taxonomy): Eukaryota > Metazoa > Arthropoda > Insecta > Lepidoptera > Crambidae > Scirpophaga > Scirpophaga incertulas. Next base: position 8,864,422 of record CM071626.1, on the reverse strand, counting down.
ATGTATTGTTTTATAAATATGTATAAAGTGTGTAGACACTTATAGATGTACTTACTATTAACTGCAGTTAATTTAATACTAAAATTCTTATTAACAATAATTTTTGTTAAAGTTTCTTTATGCATATTAGGAGGATTATAGGTCACATATTGACCTTATTATCTCTATAAGGTTATACTTATACCAAATTATATTGTGTTTCGTTTTTGTCTGTCTAGCTCTGGTATAAAGTAGATACCTATATTATTAAAAACATGCGTTGAGAATCGTAACACAAATCGTATGTTAAGTGAAATAGGTCATTTATTTCCTGTGACATGGAAGGAACTAGCACGGTCAAACACGGGCCGTGATTAAGGCTCCAAATTTTTTCACTCACTTAAGGAATCATAAACAAACTAACAACCAGGTCATACTTTGCCGAGGTCCCAACCTCTTATAGACGGGCCGAAAATTAATACAGGTTTGCGTATGTTACCCCAAACTAATACTATCTTTAGTATATTAGTGTTCGAAGATTGAACGGGGATTTTTTGTAATGCTTACTTTAAAAACTGTGCATTATCAAAAATCAATTAGAAGTACTTTTTATTTTGCATATTACCCATTTAATTTGTGAATAAATTTCCTGACGTCGCCGTCGTCTAGTAGCCATTAAAACTATTCAATTTCTCTGCCGTGGAATCGTTTCGTATATTTAATTTACAATATCATTATCGAATGCCTTATACTATTCATTCCGCTTTCACCTAGTCACCTTTTAAAGTTAAAAATTAACTTTACCTATTTATGGTGTAGTAGAAAAATATCGACGGAATGCCAATACGCATGTCAGTTCTTGTAGCATGGGAATTGTCACGTTATAGTTGATATTTCCATGTAATACAACAGTCATGTAAACATCACTCAAATCGTTAATTTCAAACGAAACGGAATGTTTCACTTTCACGTGTGCTATAAGCTGACTGACAGGATAATTTAATAGTTAAGCGCTTATTATTAATTCAACTATGCATTTTATATGCAAATAACTTCTTATCTTAATCTGCATAGTGGTTTAGTTTCAAAAGGTAGTAAGTTTATACGCCTTGATAACGACAAAGTTTTTGTAAACCTCGGTACTGTGCTACTTTCGCAATATGTAAGATTTTCCTTGCTTTACTTACTTACACAATTTATTTTACGATTTTTTAATGGTCTGTTTTTGAAAAGAATATGTTATCGTCCAAATAAAAGGCTAGCTTGAATTAAACATTATGATAGATAATGGCTATTGAATGTCAAACTGTACTAGAATCTTTACTAAATTAAAATGATATGATCACGCATTTTGTTGATACCTCAAACTGAGAAATCGCTTTTCACGTAACTAAATTAGAGTTGCCAGCACTAAATGGAATTGTTGATTCACATTATTCTCCTCCGTGGTAATAAAAATAGAAATTCTCTGTGTTAGCTATATTTAGTTGATATCTAATTAGTAAAGAAATAAAGTGATCGATAAAGTGAGTAACAATATCAATTTTAGTCCTGTCAAACTATTTTTAGTGTAGTTTGTGGTTTCCTGAATATGGATTCGTCGTATAACGGCAACAAACTAAAATTTTATACAGTTCGGTTTGCGAACAGAATCGGCATATTTATTTATCAAGTTTTTTAGTCAAGTTGAAAAGATATTGTGCAATATGATTGGTGTCGATCGCGTAATGTTATTTCGTTGTTACACTTGAGTGCATCGTGAATAAGTAGTTGTGCGACTGTACACGGTTAAGGGTTGTATAATCGCGGCTTCAACGGTGCTTCATCGGTCTGTAGTTTCAGTTGTTATACACTGAAGGATATAGTTCGATTGTGTTCGTCATTAATTGCGTTTGATTTAGTATGTGTTTTGACTGTTTGTGGTACGATTACGAAGAAGAAGGTGACGCTTTTAACATAACTATTTTGAAATAAGACCCCTTTTTCTGGATTGAACTGCAATGCCATTATAATCATAACGATAATACGTTTATATAAAATTGATTGATAGTGAGCCTTTGTGTTTATTCAAATATCTGGTGGTTATTTTGCTCGTTATCAGATTCCATCGTAAGTTTGATGCAAGGAACAGAACAGCAATAGAATATATACGAGTATGTTTGTACGTATAGTCTGATTATTAATTCACTGGAGTAAACTGACAGATGCTAATGTCACATTGTAAAATTGTGCTGCCATATTTATCGTACTAGTGAGGTGACCTGCAAATATAATTGGATAAATTGAATAAATCGATAAGGACTTCACCCTTCGTTGTTATTCAGATCACTCACACAAAGTCAGTAACAACGTTTATTTAAAAAAAGTACTCAATTAATTATAATATAGGTACATGAATTCTATCAGATACAAAAAATGAAATTCACTCACTTGCTAGCGTTCCCGAACTATGCGTTCAGTTAATCAGTAAATCAATTTTTTGAACTGTAATTATTCGAACATTCGGAAGTACTTTAATTATTGCAATCTTTTTAAAAGAAAAATACAGATTTAACCACTGTGTAATAGTAGTTATTGTATTTCATTTTAGACAAAACATAATTCTGTAAATTATTTATCGTTGTAATGGATATAACCACGACAATTTTACGTCAAGTTTTTTTTATTTATTGCTGGTTATTACTGGTTACTGGTACAAGATGAAGAAGCTGTGTGATCATGTAATAAAAATAAAATGTTTATCTCGACCATATGATGGACAATATTACGGACCGTTTTATAATAAGTGTCACTGACAGCGACGACGATAGTGATAAAATGATGTCTGACGATGACGAATAAAAAGCTATCCATTGAATATTTTTGTTTCATTTCATATATATAATTCGAGTAATTACGACATTTCAAAGTTATCACCTATTTGCCCTAAAGATACCATGCTAATATTATTACATCGATTAAACAAAATTGGATTAAGATTTCTTAATAAAGTAAATAAAATGAGTAATGTGATTTGAGGACGGAATGAAATTGAATGAATGAGTTTGATTCATATTCTAGTCACACACTATTTTCTGTTCATCATAAAGTGGTAACACCGTAAACGTCAGTTTACTCCAGTGAATTAATGATTAGACTTTAAACATGTGTCGCCGCACATTTTTTTGCAATTAAAGATATAAGAGCGACGCTAAGGAGCTTCCTCTCGTCCTTTCGAGTTTCGATAGTGTGCTAATGGGCAGAATAAAACCATTGTCAATGACGACGCAAACAAATTTTAAAAAATCTATGTCAACGCGAACGCAATCAAATATACGCTAAAATAATTGTGATTAATGCCTCGTTATTTAGTTGCAAAATTAACATTGTTTGCGATATAATGATGTTTGCTGAAAAAACATATAATGTGCTACATAATTCATTAAAAATATTAGGTATGTAATCTAGTAGTGTTTAACAGTAATTACATTATGACATAATATATTTTAAGACGTATATTTTATTTCATAATATATAGGGTGCATTTGTAGGAAATGTTCAACATATAATAAACATACAAAATATTCATATACCAAGTTATTTATTAGTGTTTGTTTACATGTAAGTGTATTACATGTAAACAAAAACTAATTAATAAGATTTATTATATGTAAATCATATCATCAGGTAGGTAATTTAAAAGTTTTTATTATGTAAACAACATGTTCACTTTTTTATAACACAATAAACTGCTCAATTACATTGGGACTGTAAACAAGCTCAAGGTCTGGAAATATTCTGGCATTTATTCAGAATGTGGAGGTTTATTTAGTTAATATACTTTAGAAATTGCACCAAATGCTATTAGTTATATATCATTAGTTATAATCCATCCATCAAAAGCGTAATCATAAATGTCGTTCCCTATACCCGCATTTCTTTGAATATATTACTGTATTTTGCTGGATCTATTATCTACAATATATAACATTTATTCATAGATACTATATTAAATATTCACATAGAGAATAAAATTACTAATTTGTTCCTAAATGTATATAATGTTATAATAATTTGAGTGAACGCAGGTTTATATATAGCGAGATGTTCATAGAAATGCCGCTATAGTGTCGAAATTTATGATTTCGATTTTGATGGTATTTTTCTAATTCGAATGTCACGTTGCCAACCAACCCGCACTGGACCAGCGTGGTTGACTAAGGCCTAATCGCCCTCGCCCCCTCGATAGGCTCGAGCCCCCATAGGCTCGAGCCCCTCGGTGGGGACGTACATGAGCTGTGATGATGAATGTCACGTTGGTGAGGAAGAAACAGCTATATTTGAAGAAAGTTAAAACTCTTCCTCAAGCGTCTACTATAGGAAGAGATTTACATTTAATAAATACATTTCTTCATTATGTTGAGAACCACGATAAGTCGGACGTATTTTTATTCATTTATTAAGGAATAGCAAACAGCTACAAAATACAAATAAACACAAAACATTACATAAAAGTTGGCAATATTGTAGCCCACAACGCTATCCACGTGTTAATTAATATTAATGATAACAAAAACACAGTCACGAGCCGCTGTATAATACTAACAGTAAAAAAATACTAACAATAAAATAAATTTCAATAGTGTTAGAAAGTGCAACAGAAAATAAAATAAAATAAAACTATATACTTCTTAAACAACAAAAATAACACATAAAATTTAAAAGATATTAAAAACCCTGCAGTTCTTTGAGGATAGACTTTTTAAAACTATTCATATGACCACAAAATAAATCAATATCCTTAAAAGATTCGTTATAATTGTGCATCATTCGACGGAGTAGCACGCGCAGACCGGAGTTAGTGCGACATGTGCCATGTATATGGGTTAATCTCTTTCTGTGTTCTGTGGTTAATGTGATAGTTTATTTTTTTTAATTCCATTTGGTTTTCTGCGGACTCTTTGGTCCGCACTCTTTTTTTGTTTGTGTTAGTCTTTTTTTACATTTCCTTATATATTATTTATTCTACAAGTAACATATCATTTGTCGATCAGAAAAAAGGTATTGTTCTCCTTTTGTCGACAGATGGTCTTGTCCCCCACAGTCATAGCCCCATCTATATCTATGTTTTAACTATTCCTTAAGACTAACAATGTTTCAAAATCAAAATCAAATATTTATTCTTCAAATAGGATTTTACAATCACTTTTGAATGTCAAAGATGCTACGCCATTGGTTCACAAGTCTACGGCGGGAGACCTTGTATTGGAAATAACCAGCAAGAATACCAGCAAGGGCAATTTTTTTTTCTCCCTGTATGATTACAGAGTCGTCAGTTGGAAGCCGGCTTAAGATACACAGTCTGAACCCAACCTCCGATATAAATTAAAACAACTAACAAATATATATTTCCGTCACAAGAGTCCGTCAAAGATTCAGGAAATTATTATCTATGAAAATTTAATTAGTATCTATGATTAGTATTTACATTTGTGTGTTTAAATACTAAGATTAATTATAATTTATAAATCTTACATATTACTTGATTACATTAGAATTTATTGCTAATTGTTTAAACTAGTTATTTATTTTTTATTATTACTGTAGCTTAAGTCACGCGTCTTTATAAGACACGGTCCATTATAAGGCGTACGCGGGGATACAGATCCAACGCGTAGAGGTCATTATTATTACTATTATTATTTTCAATTTGTTATCATTAATTTTGTTATTATACATATACTAGCGACCCGCCCCGGCTTCGCACGGGTGCAGTGAAAAAATGGTTATGGTGGGTTATCCCTAAGAGATAGACATATACCATCGCGGACATTTTTGTAGATTTTTGTAAGTTGTACAATACTGTAGTACATTATTTTGGTCTATCTCGTAGGGTTCAGCCAGCGTTTGCAATATAAGCGCAAAAAAACGTGCTTATTTACGACATCACATTAGAAACCTTTAAATTTATCAGTGTTTCTCTACTATATTATGCATTTATTATACATACAAACCTTCCTTAAAAATCACTCTATCTATTAAAAAAAACCGCGTCAAAATCCGTTGCGTAGTTTTAAAGATCTAAGCATACATACGGACATACAGCGAAAGCGACTTTGTTTTATACTATGTATTGATATTAGTTATGATTACATTTATTTCACAAGTACAATCATGTTATTATTATTTTACAATTTTTACTGTTTCTTAATGTTTCAAACATTTTGACTATTTCTTAACATTTTAATTTTTTATCTTATTATTATTATTGTTTGTCGCAGCTGTTCCTGCCATAAATTTTTAAAATTATTATTTTTATATTTATGTACAATTTGCCATTCTACTCATTAGATATTATTTGAGTAAGGCCCGACTGAGAGTTTGTGTGATAGTTTTAGTTGGCTAGTTAGTTTTAGTGGTTTTGAGTAGACAGTGGCTTGTTTAGGTGAACGTGTGCTACAACGGCTCGAGGTAGCGGAGGCGGCATGCGCCGAGGCAAGCGGCAGCGGCGGCGAGCCGGTGGCCTTCCACTGCGGCTCGCCGGGCGCGGTGCGCGCGCAACTCACCAGCGTGCGGTCCGCGCACGCGCACGCCCACAAACTGTGGCAGCACAAGAAGATACAGCTGGATCAGTGCTTCCAGTTGCGTCTATTTGAGCAGGACTGCGAAAAGGTATTCCCAACAACTCCCTCACCTTTACACACACTGCGGATAGCAATGCGAGTTGCAAAGGCAACTCGTCAGAGTAATCCGCTCTTGCACTCGGTCAAAGTTACGACGTCAGATTCAAGACACGCCCATGATTCAAACAACAACCTTGCTCAAACATCAATCGACTTTGCCCCTTGCCTCTATTCTGCGGAGGAAAACTACTATGCTCTGTTCGTGATACTGTCCACGTTTTCCTTTTGCATCCCTATCTTTAGCCGGCCGCCCTATTCTCTCTTCACCTCTCTTTTTCATCACTACGAATTTTATTATATCACGAGATAGCAATAGTATAACCGAATCACCGCCGCCTATTACGAATAGTTCTGTGTTACTTTTACGTCGACACGAGATCCTATCGCCATTTGGAAAATTGTCGTTAATGCATGTAAAGTATAAGTTTACATTTACATGTTTAACAAGTATAGTATATTTGTTGTGCTAGGACACACACTAACATGTTTGTCGTTATATTTGCACTATGAAAACCGTTGCTATTACAAGCGACGTAGGAGCTGACAAAAGTTTGATATTTACAACCTGAAGCATTCCTGTGTGTACAAGTTCTTTAATAGTATGTGGGATGTCACATTGCTAAGAGTGATTTTTACAGAGATAATTTGTACTTGCCTGGAATATTTCTTTTACATGGTCAACCTGTACCAGACATGCGCCCAATGTTTTTTCTTTGACAAAGGGAGCGTTTCTCGTGTAATGTATTTATTAATGTAGCACAGAGGGCAAACATCCAGATACTGATTTTAATATTAGAAAGATACAATAATTTAGTTACCTACAATCTTCTCCAATTTCAAACGACAGATGCTGGAATGGATTGTCAATCACCGGACAGCATTTCTCGCTACATACGTTGAAATCGGAAGGTCTTGCGCTGCTGCCAAACGTCTTCAAGAAGAGCATGCTAGGTGAGAACTTATGTTACTAAATTGGCATATGTAATAATTTTACATTGTCTTGTATTGAGGTTGTAATAGTTATTATAGTGATATATTTCGTCTATTTAATGTAATTACAAATTGAAAAATATATATATCACAGGATATTGATGATATTTATTGCATTTAAGATTTCAAATAAGATTTTACGGTTCTTTGTATTCTTTTTAAAATCCCTTGGTTTGAATATTTCGTGATATTTAATACAATATAATATTTTAGTAATGTATAAGAACTGACATTTACACAATTTATAAGCACATTTCTGTGCTATTTTATGTTTGATTTTTATATTGGATAGTATGCAATCCCTAATCATGTACTTTACTGCATTCATTGGTTTTGCTTAATTTTATTTCGGCTATTATGAGATATTATGTTGGTTGAATCAAATCAAATCAAAATTAACTTTATTCAAATATGACTTTATAGAAAGCTCTTTTGAATCGCCAATTTTTTCCCCTACAAATAGTTTTTTGTTCCCCCGTATTAGGCAAAGACCATTATTTGTAATTTGTGTTAATAATATAATGAATTACAATTCCTATTCCAAATACATAAAAAATAATACTTAGAAATATGTTTTAATATTCTGTGAAGTTCGAAAAACAGAAGTCTGGTTTATATGCAAATAACTGTGCAACCAACTTTGGTAGGTTTCTACTATCAGATTTTACGAAACTGGTTTGCATTAAACGTTTTTTCACTCTATTTCGAACTATTCGTATTACTTATCTCAAATAAACGAAATATAATCACGCATCAAATACTAAAAATAGCAGTTGATTGAACTGACATATGCCAGCGAATTGTTTTGGCCTTTATGACGTCACACCAACGTAGTTCGTGATTCAGACACGTGACATACATATAACAATATCGAATTTGAAATTTAATTACCGTGTGCACTTATACCTCTAACTACCTCAAAATAATAATAAGTGTCATAAATTTTATGTTAATAGGATTTCATAATTAATTGTTCACCGCAGGCGACAAGTGATCATTTTTGTATGAAAATAAGAACAGTGTCCATTTTTGTCAATCGTATAAATTGGGTAGACAACATTTTTCTAAACACTATTATAATAAGAGTACTATTTTAACTGAGAAATATTGTAGAATCAATAGCATACCTGCGCCTGTTGCTTTTGAAGATAAATTGACATGTTTGCGACGCAGTCGCAGATTGCTTAAAAACGCTCCATACTAAAAACACTTTAATCGTGACGTCATAATTATGTACACTTACCAAATTTGTAAGAGCGTATAAACAAAATTCGAAATAACTCTGTTATTTGTACGTTTATAGGTATACTTTCTATATAAAAAAATGTTACATTTAATGTGAGAATGCTAGAAATGTATTCGTCTCATTAGAATTTCTAAAACAAAAATACGTTTTTTAGAAATCTAAAGAATATTTTAATAAAAAATTAAATTGAAATTTCTATATTTATATATTATCATGAGATATAATTTGCTCAAATTAGATAATTATAGTATAAAAACTGCCATATTCAGTACTAGTCGTCTACCCTATTGTGATGTTTTGTGTAGGAATCGCAACTTTTGCTTCAAATAAATGAATATGAATTAATAAATTTGAGGTTATTTATCGTTTGTTCTGGAGACGTATTTTTGAATCATTATTCGTGAATTTGGAATTTGAATACGAATATAAATCGTGCGCGAAATTATTTTCTACTGCTTACAATTTTTTAGATTTTTGAATCACTCGAATTCGGTGTTGTCATTAAAAACAAATTCTTAATTAAATTCCGTTTCACGCAGAAAAATTCAAAATCACAACAACAAAAACAAAAAACCGGCGATGATTCACACGTGAAACTGATCACTGTCAAGGTCACGTCAGCGTTGGATATTCTACTAGTAGAAATCAAAAACGAGTGGGTGTGGTGGGAGTGGTTCACACTCGTTGCACAACGCACGAAATGAAAGTTCAGAAATAGTGAATTCTGTAATTCGTATACGAATCTCACGATTTCGAATGCGAATTGGTTTTCTATTGTTGCAAAAATTCGTCTCTAGGTATCGCTATCAGGGTGACCCTGTGACCGAGTGAACTCACGTGGCTGGACTGTCTGTGTGGCCAGAGCCACATTAAGGATAGATATTGAAATAGGAAAATATTAATAGTCTTTTTACTAAATCCTCATATTTATGAGTAACGATTTGCAATAGTTATTGCATACCAAGACATCTCAGCTGTGTATCTCGATAAAAATAAATACTTGACTAAAAATAAATATTATATTTGTAATTATTTTAAGCGACAAATAGCAGTATCGCTATCTTATTTTTTTTCAGTAACAGCCAAGAACTTGGCTACAATAACTGCTCCTATTGAGCAATGTGCTTTTATAGATTTGACTGTCAGTAATTCTTGTACTGACAATATTATTGATATTTCTTTAAATTAATTTCTAAGACAAAAGAGAATTCCTCTCGCTTAGAAAACATTAGTAATACTGAAATAAATTTAAAGAGTCCACCTAGTACTAATCTACATAGTAAAAATGTAATTAAAGTAATGCATCAAAACATTCAAGGAATGTTAGGAAAGGACTTAGAAATTGAATTATTTATAAATTGTAATAATATAGATATATTTTGTGTAACAGAGCATTGGCTTAAAAATTATCAGATCATGCTTAATTTTAACAATCATCTAATAGCTAGTTCTTTTTGTCGTGAAAATGCAATACGTGGTGGCTCCTTAATTTTATTGAAAAAGAAAATTAAATTTAAAGAACGCAGAGATGTTGTGAATCTCTCAGTTGAACGAACGATTGAGATTGCTTGTGTGGAACTGGAGCATCTTGTTGTATTAAGCATTTATAGGCCCCCTTCAGCATTATATGATTGCTTTGAGGCTACCATGGATGAAGTTTTAAGGAAGATTTGTAAATTGGGCAAGAGTTTGATTATATGTGGTGATTTTAATATTAATTTATTGGAAAATTCTAGTTTATGTACTAAAATTATTAGCTTATTTCAATCATACAATCTCAAAAATATTTTTCTTGAGCCAACCAGAATAACTGCTAACTCTGCCACATGTATTGACAATATTTATACAGATCTTATTCTAAAATCTAAACAAGTTATCAATCAATTAGATTCTGACCACTGTGGACTAATAATCGCTGTCCCACATCAGTGTAAACATGAGGCAAAGAGAGACATCACTGTTATACCTAAAACTATAAATAGATTAGAACATTTTAAAAGTAACCTTTTTGATAAAATACCTTACTTAAAATACACAAATAATCCAAATAAATTTTACAATGATTTTTTTAATCTATTTTGCAAAGAATTCAATAATATCTTTGTGCCAAAAAGGATTTCAATTAATGATGTTGTTACTTTTAGTGAGTGGGCCACACCCGGAATATATAAAAGTAGAAAAAGACTTTTTGAACTTTATAATGAACGTAACTATAACACGAGTGTAGAATTTTATGAATATGTAAAAAAATACTCTAAATTGTTTAAAATGGTTTGTCGCCAAGCAAAGTCAAGTTTTTTAAGTTCGAAAATTAAAAACAGTGCTGATAAAATTAAAATGACCTGGAGCATTATTAACGCTGAAACTGGACGAGTTAAACTTCGTGACAGTAACTACAGTTTAAATATAGGAACTAAAAGAATAACTTCAGATAGTGAGGTAGCTAAAGAGTTTGAAACCTTTTTTACCAATATTCCTATTTTATCAACAAATTTTTTAAACTCTTCCCCAACTGTAGCAGAATCCATCCTAAAAGAAAATGTTAAGGATAGTCAGACTCTTTTTAAATTTCGACAAATTGAATCGGTTAATATAATTAAGACTTTTAAAACATTAAATAAAAAGAAAACCGCGGACCTTTGGGGAAACTCCGTAGTTGTCACAGAATCAGTAATTGAAATAATAGCTCCAATTCTAGCTTGTATATTTAATGATTCTATTGAAGGTGGTGTTTTTCCTGATTTAATGAAACATAGCAAGATAACTCCTTTGTTTAAGTCTGGTAGCTCATTTGATCCCACAAACTTTAGACCTATTTCAGTGCTACCAACGTTTAGTAAAATTTTTGAGAAAATAATGTTAGACCAAATGCAAAGCTATTTTCGTATTAATAATCTTCTGCATAATAATCAGTTCGGTTTTAGTAGGGGTCGCTCAACAACTGATGCAGGTGTAGAGCTTTTAAATAAGATATTTGACGCCTGGGAGGATTCACACGATGCTTTGGGTGTCTTTTGCGACTTATCCAAAGCATTTGATTGTGTTCTCCATGAAACTCTGATTAAGAAATTACGTTATTATGGTTTCAAAGGCTCTTCTCTGAACCTTCTTATTTCATATTTGAGTGACAGGATTCAGAGAGTCGATATTAATGGTACGAGATCTCAGGGATCTTTGCTTAAGATGGGCGTCCCACAGGGCTCAATTCTTGGTCCCTTTTTATTTTTAATATATATAAATGACCTTCCCTTTTATGTTAATAATAAACACGAAATTGTACTCTTTGCAGATGATACATCACTTATATTCAAAATTAAACGGAGACAAAATATTAATGACACTGTGAACGATGCAATCTCTAAAGTAGTCCACTGGTTTAACGTTAATAACTTGCTTCTAAATGAAAGTAAAACTAAATGTATCAAATTTGTATTGCCAAATGTAAAACAGGTGAAAACCGAAGTAATTATAAAGGATAGAAATGTGGACCTCGTGGACACCACAGTATTTTTAGGAATTACTCTCGATTCCAAACTTCAGTGGGGCCCACATATTGATAAACTATCAAAACGGCTCAGCACTGCAGCATTTGCAGTTTTGAGAATACGCCAATTAACTGACGTAGAAACAGCTAGATTGGTGTACTTTAGTTACTTTCATAGTGTAATGTCGTATGGTATTTTGCTGTGGGGAAATGCTGCCGACATTCAAACTATATTTGTGCTGCAGAAGAGGGCCATTCGAGCAATTTATAATCTAAAAATGCAAGACTCTTTAAGAGATAAATTTAAAGACACTGGTATAATGACAGTTGTGTCTCAATATATTTATGAAAATCTAATATATACCCATAAAAACATTCATTTATTTAGTAAAAACAGTGATGTCCATAGCTTCAATACTAGAAATAAGAATAAATTACATTTGCCTCACACTAGACTCCATAAAATTAATAATTCATTCAGAGGTAACTGTGTGCGTTTTTACAACAAAGTTCCAAGCAATATTGTACAATTAAGCCTAAATAAATTTAAAATCATTGTTAAAAGTGTACTTATTAGCAAAGCCTATTATACGGTTACTGATTATATAAAAGACATGAATGCTTGGACTTAATGTTTCTTAGTTCCACCAGGCATTGCCATGAACCTTTGTAATTATACTTTTACCTATAAGTTGACTTTTGTATGACTTGGTAACGATATATATTTTTGTAAATGTCGTTGCTTCTGTAAAAGTTATAGAGTTTCTTGCGCCCGTTCTTCTCTATAACTAAAAGAAGTCCGAATGGGTAGTAGGGAAAAAAAAATTTGGACTATTCAAAAGAGCATATCTAATTGCCTACTTGAAATAAATATTTTGACTTTGACTTTGACTTTGACTTTGATAGTCACAGTGCAAGGTCAATATGTTTAAAAAAATGTTTAGTGAAGGTCATTTCAATAGTGTCCTGTTAGTATCATGACTTGAATTAGTGACCAGAAAAAAAAACAGATATAAAATAATATAATAGTATTTTATTTGCTACCTAGATTTTATACTACAATAACAAGTAAGAAAACTATTGCTTTTGTATCAACTAGACATTACGGTTGTCTCACGATATCGAATGCGAATTGGTTTTCTATTGTTTGAAAAATTGGTCTCCAGGTTCGCCGCAGCTTGCACAGGCGGCGGCAGGCCGAGCGTGGCTCGCGTGACGACGGCAGCGCGCCGCCTCGCCGACAAGCGGCACTACGCGGAGGCGCACATCACCGCCTTGGCGCACCGACTCGAGCGCGCCTACAAACAACTCTCCGCCGGTAACATCTATATTCATGAGCGCAAAAACATGCTTCCACCACACACATACATTAACGATGACACTCCTCAATGTTTCGCGTCGGTTCAACGATAATTAATTAATCTTCAAAAGATTGCTCGGTGTTTACGAAGGAAGTGCCTTCGTTTTTGTTTCCGTTACTATGTCGAAATTGTGATTTGAAGTTTTAATAGAATAATTAGATCAGTGGCAGTACACACAAAAAGTTGCCTTGAGCTAGTGAAACGCTATTTATCAAATAAGTGCAGTTTCTTTAGTTGTTGCACATTAAATTCTGGTTCAGATTCAGTGGATTTTTTTTTGTAATTTATGCAAAAAGTCAACACCATGTTTAAATAAATTGTTTATTAGATAATGACTGGGTTTTGTTTTAACGAATATTTATTTACTTCCTTTGGTCTTAATCAGAAAGGTCACTTATATGATGATATTATGATAGTGAGACAAAATAAAGGAGATACAAACATCACATATAATTATGTCTACTTACTATAATCTTCTTATATATAAAAATGAATCGCAAAATGTGTTGGTAAGCGCATAACTCAACAATGCCTTTACCGATTTGGCTAATTTTGGTCTTGAATTATTCGTAGAAGTCCAGAGAAGGTTTGTACGTAGAGAAAAAAAAAAATAAAATTTGAAAAAGTGTAAAGTCAACATTTTTATACAAACAATTGTGTATTAATACTTAAAAACCAATTGTCTTGCCAAAGGTTCACTTTGGCAAGACAAAAAAGTGACGTTAGTTCTGTCAAACAAATTTAATGTCATCATATTATGTCATTTCAAGTAGGAACAAAAAACTGCCACTTTACAAATCTTTTTGACAGGACGAAGTCTGTCGGGTCCCCTAGTCTATACATATAATAAGACAGTAAAAATATTTTGTCTGTACATTTAGTATTTTTGACTGAAATGGATAGAGGGGCACTTAAATAGATTATTAGAAAGCAAAAAAAAAATTTTTTGGAATTTTTTGTCTGTCTGTCTGTATGTTTGTTCACGTTTATCTCCGAAAGTACTGAACCGATTTGCTTGAAACTTTCACTATTTGCTTTGTTTTAACTCAGAATAATATCTAAACTTTGTTTCATCAAAATCGGTTCATTAAAAAAAAGTTATCGTCATTTTAATGAACTCAAGGCATGATAATATTGCGAATTATAATGTACACCATTCTTACATAAGTTACATGGGAAATTTAAAATCTAAAGACAATTCATCATCATGATACAATACATTTGTTTTTTTAGCCCCTGAAGGAAAAACGAATAATGTGGTATATAAAGAAATTCTTTGAGTTTACTTTACCTCAAGGAATTTCTTTATACCAAAATATTTTAATCGGTAAAATCGTATATTAATATGATTTGTGTATCAATAACATTCAACTCGAAATTTACGCAGACGAAGTCGCGGGCAACAGCTATATTTCATAAAATAGTAACATCTTCTTTAACTAACAATAAGGTGAAATAGTACAAGTATAGTATTTTACGCACACCATCATTATCATTTCAGCCACTGGATGCCCACTGTTTGACATATGTTTCCCTCAATATGCACAATGGTCCAATCATTAGCCTTCCTGACTCGAAGGCTGCTCGACTAGTTAAACTAAACTTCCTACAAGGAGATCTGTTCTTGCAATTTTCACTGAGTCTGTCCTTGTGTGTAGCGTACTTCTAAAAATCTTGAGTCATTAAAATAAGACCATGAACTATATTTTATTGCGTCAAAATTCATGACGCAACTAAAATATTATATATACTTTATTGCCATAATTAGTTACAAAAAAAAAGTAAAAAATATGGTTCACAAAGGTGGACTTATCTCTATTAGAGATTTCTTCCAGCCAACCTGTGAGTGTCTACGGAATGCTACTTATAATGAGTAACGACAAAGCAACCAAAACTGTTAAAGAAAATTATTTATAAGACAAACATATATATACCATGAATATACATACAATACAATGAATAAATATATATATATATATATATATACATACACATATATACATACACATATATACATACATGTAATGCTATAAATAAATATATACGTAAGATGATGATGACAATGTGACATTTATGACGAGTTGCCAACTAGCGCCTAAAAATGTTGCTTCAGGCTACGTTTAAATGCATGAACGGACTGGCTCTGTTGAACTATAGAAGGCAGATGGTTCCACATTTGGGCAGCACGAAAGCTAAATGAGTTGAGCAGGAAGTTTGTGCTGCACTTAGGCAATTCAAGTGTGTCCAAATAGCATGGGCGTAGAGAACGTGAGGAGGGAGGCAGCATATGAAACCGAGATCGAAGGTATTGTGGGGAATTAGGGTATTTTAGGATTTTAAATACCAAATATAATAATAAATAATATCATTTGACACACCACAACAATATCCTCACTGAAATCTTTAGCTTAGTGTTCGTTCTATCACTAAGATGATTTTTATCTATCACTAGCAGACCCGACAGACTTCGTCCTGTCAAAGAGATTAGTAAAGTGGCAGTTTTTTGATCCTACTTATTTTGTAGATAAGGAAATTTTTCCTGAATTTTCTTTCCTATAAATCTCACGCCCGAGACCTTTCCAACGAATGCAAAACCGTGGAAATCAGTTCGTGCGTTCTGGAGTTATAGCGCCAGGAAGGAAAACCCGACTTATTTTTATTATATATCATTATAAAATGTTGCTACATTCAATGCTAGACAATTAATAGTTATTTATGCAACTGTTGTATAATCAGGGGTATTTAATACCTAATTATAACAGTTGCATACAAGACTTTGTCTACAATCATGATGTGAATCCTCTATAAATGATTCTCATACCATAGGGTGTTGTACAGTGTTGTAAGAACTATATAAATTCAAGAAAAGTCTAATTGCGAAGCATGTAAACTAAACAAACCTTAATTAGTAAAAGAATTATTTATTGTAATAATTATTTACATATTGGATCGTACAATTATTGAAATGCACTTGAACATAACACGATAAGACGATAATCCGAAATTACGAATTAGTCTACAATTTATTGTCCTTTTTTCAAAATTTTTGCGAGCTGGTGGTGAAAATGTCATTGCATGAGAATGTTCTTTTTTTTTAAATTCATAATATGACGCGTTGGATGATATAATGATCATAATAGCATTGAGTGTTTTAATGTTGGCAATAAGCTAATTGTTATAGGTTCTTTTATAGAGGATTAATAGCATGATAGTAGATAGAAGTAAAAATTAAATTTTACCTATACCGCTAGCTGATGGAAGAGTTATTTGTTCAACTAGAGAGGAAAGTTGGTTTTTTCAAGCGAGTGCTAATTTTGAATCCCGACTAAGTGAAGGATTCTAATAATTGAATCACGAACGACAGCGAGTGATTCTACATTAGAATCCTGAGCGTCGCGAGGGATTCAAAGGCACGAGATGGAAATAACTCTTCTCTCGCGTGACACATACAACTTTTCACCTTAGCAGTGAGAACATTATTAGAGATATAAATGAAACAATATGAATTAAAATGAAACCACATATATTTGCAAAAACTAAGTATCTATTAAAATTTAAAATTACAGTTATTAAAAGTTGCATTTGATAAATCGAATTTCGAATGACGTGTATCGTACACAATGATAATTTGCAGCATTCTAAATTCAAATCAATTTTCCTCACTCAGTGAGGGAAAACGCATTTCCCTCACTCTTTTTAAGCAGGGAACACAGTATGTTTGAGCTGCTAAGGTGAAATAGTAGATTGTTAACCGAGGGTGGAAAGAATCAATTCCCGAGGTATTTAGACTATAGTCCGAGAAGGAATACAAAATAAAACATTGGTTGTTTATTTAATCTATTTATTGATAATATATGATAATATCAGTAGACCATCAGTAGGCAGAACACAATTTGCCTCGTCTTTAATTGAATCTGGTGTCAATATTTCGGAATCGCTTGAACTCATTTTAAAATTAAAATCTTTGAATTTTTTCAAATTCCGTCACAGATATATATAATAAATTCACATCCCGCCAATTTATGTCGACTGTTTAAATTTTAAATATGGAACTCACCGCGTGTTTGTTGCGGCTTATTCCGCTGGAAGTAGTTTGCGCTAAGTTCACACTGGCTGTTAGAAACTCACATGGCCGCAGCATTTTTTTTATAGTTCACAGCTGACAGTTCGTAGCTGACATTCGTAGTTCTATTTTTAAAGTTCATTCTATTTTTAAAGTTCGGCCGTTGGGTGGGAAGTAAATTGTATGAGTTTTTCCCTCCCTATGTCGGGAAGCAGCATTTTCCACCCAATAATCAGATCAAAACAACATAACTTTCCGAGTATGAGAAATGAAAATTATATTTTCCTTGTTGCTGTTTTATGTATTGTATCTACGTTCAGGTCTGGAAGAGCGTTCCGCGGTGCTCTCACTGTCTGTGGTGTTCCACCACAAGGCGGAGGCGTACGCGTCGGCAGTGGGGGGTTGGGGCGCGCAGTGCGCGGTGGCGCTGCAACTGGCCACCGGGCAGGGCGGCGCGCCTTGCAACGATCCCAGGGCGCTCGAGCAACACGCGCAGCGGCATCGGCAGCTCTACGAACACATGTGCCAAGCGTACACTGAAGTGAGTGATCTATTTTTTTCCTTCTTCTAGCTTGCACGGTTTGTGCATTAGCCAATAACGGTATTAAAATTTTAGTTTGTATTTTTGTGTAACAGTTAAAGGTGAATGTGAATGTGGGAATGTGAGTGATCTTACTGACGATTATACCTCAGGTTCATAGATCAGTTTATTTATCGTTTGTTCTGGAGACGTATTTTTGAATCATTATTCGTGAATTTGCAATTCGAATACGAATACAAATCGTGCGCGAAATTATTTTCTACTGCTTACAATTTTATAGATTTTTGAATCACTCGAATTCAGTGTTGTCGTTAAGAACAAATTCCTAATTAAATTCCTTTTCACAAAACAAAATCTGGCGGTGTCTCACACGTGAAACGGATCACTGTCAAGGTCACGTCAGCGTTGGATATTCTATTAGTAGAAATCAAAAACGAGCGGGTTGAACCACTCGTTGCACAACGCACGAAATGAAAATTCTGAAATAGTGAATTCGGTAATTCGTATACGAATCTCACGATTTCGAATGCGAATTGGTTTTCTATTGTTTCAAAAATTCGTCTCCAGGTATCGCTGTCAGGGTGACCCTGTGACCGAGTGAACTCACGTGGCTGGACTGTCTGTGCAGCCAGAGCCACATTAAGGATACATATTGAAATAGGAAAATATTAATAGTCTTTTTACTAAATCCTCATATTTATGAGTAACGATTTGCAATAGTTATTGCATACCAAGATATCTCAGCTGTGTATCTCGATGGTCACAGTGAAAGGTTAATAAGTTTAAAAAAATGTTTAGTGAAGGTCAATTCCTTCTGTATCCTGTCCTGTCAGTATCTTGACTTGAATTAGTGATCACAAAAAAATACCAGATATTTTTTTTATTAAATAATTTTATTTGCTACCTAGATTTTATACTACAATAACAAATAAGAAAACTTTTGTTTTTGGATCAAATAGACATTACGTTTTAGGATGATATGAATCCTCATTAGGCTTACTCTTTTTTATATTGATTACTTGCAGCACTACGCGTTACTACGTTTAATTGAAATATCTATCAAAACCGGGTCAGATAATTTGATGTGATGATAATTATATAAAATTAATTAGATAAAAAAAAAGCAGCGTACCACGTAAAAATTTACCTATCAATCACATTGCCCGATCATCATGTGGCCATATTCATAATACTCGGGCAATGTGAGAAATAGGTAAGTTTACATTGTAGTTAATCACTTGGCCCGAATCGGCTGGGCATTATTCATACTGCCTAAGCATTATGAATACTGCACGCATTAATCACTTGGTCCATAATGGATATAACATTATAAAATGTTACATTGATGTTGTTCACAGGTCCATTCCACAAGCAAAAAGCTCTTATATCAACTGGATCATCTAGTTCAAGTATGTCATCAAACGGATCCAGCAGATATGGTAAGTTGGCGAAACTAATAATAGTCCAACATAAATAACAAAAGTTGTTTGGGATTGGAATTTACAATATAATCTCAAAAACTTACATATTAGTTTGCTTAAAAAGAAATTATATAAATGTAATTTTAATAGTTGAGTAATTGATAAATTGAATTAGACTGAATAGCTAGTTATTGCATGTTACTCTGCTCACTCTATGACAGATTTTCACGGCAAGTGGCAATGTTAGTCAGTTCAGGCGTACTCTGATTACGCAAATGATTTTATTAAAGAATGTTTTGATAGATAGGTAGTCGAGTCGATTCGTATATATATATATATATATATATTTGCTTTTGTACGTATTTAGATTTAATTGTCATACAATAAACTATAAGGGAGTGTTTAGGTATTACGTAACGCAATTTTGATTTGAAGATGTTTAAACCCCGCCCCTCCCCTTTGTAACGAATCGTAACGATAAAAACTTGCGTGGACAAATTAAAAATGACCAGACTAATACAATCGGGGGATTCCCCGTGAAACGTAAACGAAAAGGGTTGCCAATTTGGGAGTATTCATTCCCTAATTTTGTATTTAAAAAAAGAAACAATGTAATTATAAAGTGTTGTAAGAAAGACCCCTTCTGTCCCTATAATACATCGTAACGTTTTACGAGAGACACCCCCCCCTCCCCCCCAATTGCGCTACGTAATACTTGAGCGTCCCCTAAAGTGCAAAATTTAATTTCTCCGTACAAACAACAATTTCAAACTAACCCCTTCATACAACGTGTCTGTGTGTTGTGATATTACGGATGCATTATGTTTGGACAAAGAAAAAATGTTTATAATTAGTCGGCGTTCCAGCAAAGCGACGGTTCGGTGAGTACGGCCGGCAGTAGCGGCGGCGACCCGGCCGCAGACTACAGCTCGGGTGCCAACCACGTACTGGCCGTGATCCACCAGATCCTGGGCCACCACCGCGCACTCGAGGCTCGCTACCACCAGGCGCGCCTCAAGTTGCATCAACGGCTGGCTCTGCTTCTCTACAAGGAGGACTGTCGCCAGGTGACAAAAATTTAGTACATTCCTGCAGCGGCCAGCAATAGAGGCATTGACGGACGAACGTGTACAATGTGGGCCGAGGCGAAGCCGAGCTACACATACGTAAGTCCATCAATGCCTAGTTGTGGTCAAGGCTTGTATAGAACTTTTTTCAAATAATGTGCGGAAATTAAAACTAAGTAGTACTAAGCAGAACTTTTATTTTAAAATACAGTTATTGAATGTACAATTATTGAAATGTAAAGTGGTGTCTTCACTTGAACTCATTTTAAGTCAAATAAAATTACTTTTCATACTCAATGACCAACAATGAACAAAATTTTTCACGCGCCAAAGGATTCGTTAGTTTTTTTTTTTCATTATAAAACAGTTTTTTTTTGCAAGCCAATTCGATATTTAAATAAAACTCTGATAAGTTACCTCCATGGTTTGCCATTTTTAGGAGCAATAAATCGTTTCATTTTTAAAATACACGATAGATATGAATTTACATGTATATTTATTTGGCCGCTAAAACACGACAGATATGGATTTTCATACATTTTTTGCCGGCCGCTGCCCGCATGTATTTGGCCAGTACAGCAATTTCGATTTATCTCGAAGAACGTTGTCAAAATAATGCTCAAATTTCCAAGCATGTTTGAGAAAAACATATTTTTTTATAAATTACGATTGTATAAATTTTGCCGAGTGGTTTATACATCTGTTTAAGGTGTCGCTATCGCTGAAGTTACGAGTTAGTAATAACGTGTTCATCAAATAATCAAAGGCGCAATTCTGTTAAAAACCTAAAGCCTAAACATCACACGCAATAAATTTCAAAAGTTCGAATATTAAACATTTTATTCAACGCGTATTTCATCGATGTTTGATATCGAAACAAACGATCCAAACTAGTCGAACGAAAGTGTGCATTAGGAGGTAGAAGTATGTATGAAATTTTACTTACTAGTCCAAGAAGAGATCGTACATTTACTCGAACTATAAATTTTGTTACTAAGAACCTTTACAGTAGTTTTACAGTGGTCAGTCTCATTTATAAAACAATAGAATTAATTGAGAGCACAGGAAACATAGTGGCAGGACATTATTAATGTTGTCTGCGTCTGCAGTTTATTCATCAACAATGTTGATATATCTCGGTCGCGAAGTCTAATCGATATATCAGTTATAATGTAACCTCATTTTTATTCTGTCATCGTCAATGTGTTAGTTTGTTCTTTTGTCCTCATACATTTTATCATAATTGAACCCGTAGTTGACTATTTTCCGGTATTATTAATTCTCAATATTTCTCCACAGGTTCTCGACTGGTTGGCAAATCACGGGGAAGTGTTTTTACAGAAGAACACTGGTGTAGGAAGGAATCTCCATAAAGCTAGAGTTTATCAGAAATCTCATGAACATTTTGAAAATGTGGCACAAGTAAGTATTATATACACAAATACTATATTGCTACCAGATAATCTGTGTTATCTTACCATAGATCTCTTAGTTTTTAACTATGAACTGTATTGTTGAGCATTTATTATGATACAGTGGGGCCTGATGTCACCAATGTGTCAAGCAGAATACCAGTACAGCAGGCATGCTTACTGTTTATACTGAGTATGCCACAGTTTCGGTATCATGCAGTGATTTGTTTCATAACTATATATTGTCTTGCTTCGGTATCGATGTGTGGTCAAAAAAAAAAGTATGTCTTTCTATATATATACTGTTTTTAAAAATTCTCTCAATCTCATACTCTTACACTTCTGTTCGATTCTCATATACTTAAATTGATGTCAAATCACAACAGAATACGTATACGAACGCTGAGAAGTTACTGGCTGCAGCCGAAGAACTAGCTCGGTCTGGTGAATGTGATCCAGAAGAAGTGCTGGGAGTAGCGCGAGACCTCGAGGCGCACGTGGCAGCGTTCGCCGCACGCGTCGACCGCCGCCGTCGCCGGCTCGACCTCGCCGTCTTGCTGTACACGCACGAGAAGGAGGTAGGTCCTCGCCGCTGACGACACCGGCAGTGTCGATGTCCCAGCCAACTGGTTAAAATAGCCGTTCAATCAAACAGCTAGCCCTTTGACTGAACAACGCCATTCAATCACACAGCTATACGTCGTTTAGCCGACTTGTTGATTGCAACGTTCAACATTACAGCTAGACGACGCTTAGCCAACTGGTTAAATGGCAAATTAACTAAGGTGACCATTAGTTCAGTACTTAATTTGAGAGAATAGGAAGACTTTTTGTAATTTCTTGACAGGTTATTCTTGAATTAAGTATAAGAGGTGACCAAAAGTTTGATGAAATAAGTAAAAATGAAAAACAAATTATTAATCATAATATTGTTTATTGCACCAAGCAAAAAATTACAAACGCAAAAATTTACGAAGCAAGAATCATTTCATAATCCCGTAATTTCTTCTCAAATATTTGTTTAAATTATGATTAGAGATCGGATAATCGGATGCATATTTACCTAAAGTCAATTTTTGTCTCACAAATTATGGAAGCGGCTTTTTAAAATACATTTTGTTAAATAAAAATCCCGGGAAAATACGGGACTGCAAATTTAACGTAGTGATATTGTTGTGTCTTGTGAATGTCGTGTGAAAATTACTAAATTAGCACATGGTATTTATTTTCAAAAGACCGAGACTCCGGGTTCATTTATACAACTATGCATACGTATTTACATGAAGTTTAGTTTCAGTTCCCCGTGCAATTTATGAATGTACGATTTATTACATGAAGAGTGTTATACGAAAGCAGTGAGCTAGTTTGACTAAAATAATAATCAATTAAATGATTGAATAAAAAACAATAAAATCAAAAACCGTTTCCATACTTTGTCTTAAACTAACTTTAGGTAAATATGCATCCGATTATCCGATCTCTAATATGATTCACTCGTATCACTCGTAAGTCACCTCATAATTTCTGTGTCTTTAATAACACGTGTAACGTATATTTACTACTTACTTTCCGGAAAATATATTGAAACAATCACAAACCACGTCTAGTTGACGCCATATTGAAAACAAAACGCACCTCTAGCGCTGCGGTGATGAGCCCTGAACTAATTAAATTAGACGCCGGCTTTTGAATCAGCTGTAGTGTTGAACGTTTTGAGCGACTCAAATATTCAATTAATAAGCTAGACGTATGGTTGAATGGCGTTGTTCAGTCAAAGGGCTGCTTGATTGAACGGCTATTTTAACCAGTTGGCTGCGACATCGATATTGACTCGGTCGACTACTAACCACCACAATGAAACAACTACCTGTCTTTTTTAAAAACGACATGGGGACATATGCATTTTTCGTATTAATACTCTTTAGTGTATTTCTGTGAGATTCTGCGTGATATCGGATTGATGCTCAAATATTTAAAATCTCTTTTCTGATCTTGCACTAAAATAATTATTTTTCGTTGGTTTTCGACGCGGTCACTATACACGGGTAGTAATCCAGTAGTGGCTATAGATTGATTGCAAGTATTTCCCGCATTTTGAAGAGAGAAATTCATAACAATTGTTTAACAGAAATTGCTTGCTTTGTCGATTAATAGAAGCAATTACATCACGCTTATGGTATATGGTATAAATAGAAATCTCCTGCACTCTGAATGAAACACTTTGAACACTAACTACCTAACAACAAATGAAAATTAGTCTTAAGTATAATGTTCAGATTAAAAAGAAACATCCATTCTTTTAGGCTGTGGGGGAAACAGACATTTCAGTGATTGTTCAAAATATGTTTTTAGATCGTTGCACGCTTACACATTTTCTTGCTAGTGAAAAGAGATCTTGATAAATGAGCGTCGGTGTCGCTGTAATCTTGGCATTGTTTTACGAATCGGATGAATCATAGAGCCCGGGGTCGAATACACATCAATTTTTTTGGTTTTACGAATTTCATATGTACATTTATGTGACGCTGCTATGGTGAAGGAAAACATCGCGAGGCAACCTGCGTAAACTTGCGAAGAAATTCAAAGATATATTAGTTAGATTGGTATGTAGTCAACCAATTCGCACTGGGCCAGCATGTTTCATAAAAGCCTAATCGCCCTAATACAGTTAGGGTAGGCTCGCGTCCCTCGCTGGTGACGTATATGCGCAGCAATTACGAAAACAGGTTATCTTCGTATGATAATGAGTGTCTATTGCGTGAGTTTGTCGTATTGAATCTCACGCCTGCTACAAAATAATGTACTGACTCACTGAATGTACAAAATATACTGTAGTACACTGAAAGTATGTAAGTATACTGAATGTAGTAATGAAAAAAGACACCTTTTCCCAACCGAGAATTGATATGTTACTTGTCAACTAATATTATAAGTACGAAAGTAACTCTGTCTGTCTGTTGCGCTTTCCCGCTTAAACCTCGCAACCGATTTTGATGAAATTTCGTACAAATAATCTTTAGGCCCTGAGACAGAACATATGCTACTTTTTATTTCGAAAAAAGGGATGAAGGGGTTGAAAGTTTGTATGGGATTTCTTAATTTTAAAAGATAAAACCATGAAACTTTATATTTAAGCACTTGATAAGAAATCATCAAACATTTGTTCAAGCGTTTTTGAAATTTCGACCAGCTAAGGGGTGAAATAAGGGTTGAAAATTAGTATGCAAGTTCGTCAAATATCACGTCATAAGAAATAAAAAATCTTTTGATCCAGCATTTTGAGATTTTTACCAGTGTGGGGGTGAAATAGGGGTTGACTTGAAGATTAGACCATCAGGGTCCGAAACTATTCAGATAAATCAGACAAAAGTTAGAGTCACGTTTTTTTAAAAATGGTCAGTTTTGTCAGATTTTTTGACGAACTGGTTTTTTTTATGAATCATTGACTAGCTGTCGTTTTCTTTTAGTGTGAACATAATGTACGCCCAAGTGCTGATGTATGATGTAGGATGTATGATGTAGGCATAACCACCATAATATTGGTGCATCATGATATTGTGAAGGGATCTATTTTTCTTTCAATCTTGTTGATTTGGATAAAAATTGACTGCTTCAATTACTTTTGGCTTTTAAATAACTAACTATGCCTGGCTTTTACAAGTTTTCCTAGTTCAATCTGATAATTGGTGGTGGTTGAATTATTAAAATTGTAATCATTAGTGCCCACTTGCCCAGTGATGATTTGAGGCCAACCACCAATGATGCTCTATTATGTTGTGGGCATAATCAGCATAATATTGATGCATCATGATATAGTTACGAAGCTATTGAGCGACATGCATCAACTCAAAAACATAAAGAGAAATGTAAAGTTAAGTTGTCAGTTTCTCAATTGGATCTTGCAAGTGTCCGACCCAATGTTGAGACGGTGGAGGCCAATTATTTAATAGTATTTATTATTTTTATACCTTACACCTACAAAAAAATCTGTGGAAATGGTCAGATAATGTCAGTTATTTTAAAAATGTGGGTTAGCAGAATCAAATATTTTGGACCGTAAATTTGTTTCGGCTCCTGGACCACGAATCTTGGTACCTTAGACATAATGAATTTCCTCCCGTGTACACTTCGTTTGTGGAATGCTGATGTTTTCCCGGAGGGCTACAGTATGGGGTTCTTCAAAAGGGGAGTAAATAGGTTTTGGAAGTTTCGGCAACGCGCGAGTGACACCACTGGTGTTGCAAGTGTCCATAGGCTACGGTAACCGCTTACCATCAGGCGGGCCGTAAGCCTGTTTGCCATGGTGGTATAAAAAAAAAAGGGACCAGGATTGACAAAAAGTAATTACACGCAGGCGAAGCCGCGGGCTGAAGCTAGTAGATAATAAATATGGAAATAAAAAAAAATATTAACACAAACAGAAAAGAGTGCGGACCAAAAGAGTCTGCAGAAAAATAGACAAACCTTATAATAAAAAAAAAAAATAGAAAGTAGAGTATTTAACTGTAATTAAAAGAATGACATTGGAAATTGGTCAATATGTTACATAATACTAATACATATGTATTAACATTTGACGCAGTTGATGCAATGGTTGGACACTTTGCGAAGCGGCGGCGGCGTGTGTGCATCGGACGATACACCGGAGGCGGCTCGTCGCGCGTTGGAACAGTGCGCGCAGCACCGTGCCGCGAGCCTCGACGCCTGCGCTGCCACCCTGGCGCAGGGCGAGGCGTTGTTGCAGGATCTCAGGTAGGGCTCCTACTTTTTAGCTTGCAACAGCCAACCAACTATAAATTACACAAATGTAATGGCACATCCATACATATACTAATGCCCTTTCCCATGGCAGGTAGGGCTCACAGTGTTTTACCTTTTTTTAATGTTAGGAAAATACGTTACGCATACCCCGCGGCTCGGTAAACCGCGGGGTTATGTCGGACTCCGCGCGCGGCCTACCGACTAAAAACCTGACAATGCCCCTTACTGACGCCTTGCCGCGAGAGCGTCGACCGTCGGCGGGTCATAATCAGATGAGGGGGGGGGGGACACGCCAAGGAGAGCTGCATCGCGGCGTGACAAGGTCATGGGAACTCGTGAGAATACTTCCACGACCTCGTCGGGTCGGCCCGCATTGTGCGAGCCCCTCTCGCCTCCCCGCTGAAGAGGGGGAGACCGTCGGTCCCCCGGGGCATCCGGGGGACCGCCGAGTGCCAGCTTCGCGCGCGGCCTACTGACTAAAAACCTGACAATGCCCCTTGCCGCGAGAGCTTCGATCGTCGGCGGGTCCTCCCCCCATCAGATGAGGGGGGGGGGGACACGCCAAGGAGACCTCGTCGGGTCGGCCCGCATTGTGCGGGCCCCTCTCGCCTCCCCGCTGAAGAGGGGGAGACCGTCGGTCCCCCGGGACATCCGGGGGATCGTCGACTGACGGCGACCTTTGTATAGCAGGGACCGGCCTTCCAGGGCCGGGCCCCCTCTGGTCGCCGACAGGAGAAAAGTTCGCCCCGTACGCCTACGGCGGCATGCCAGTGCGCCAGGGAGTCTTCCCTAGCGCGCTCCGCCGCCTCCTTCTGCGTCATGACGTCGACGCAGGAGTTCACCACACAATGTTTCACCTGCTATGTTTCTACTATCATTAATATTTTCATGCACACTCGTCGGTTACAGGTGACCTGACCTTCCTGCAGTATATCACCTATTTTGTCCAAGTATGTTCGTCTAAGTCGACCCCAACTGACTAGCCCATTAAATTTGCCTTATAAATTTCTTTTTCATTCAACTTTAGTCCATTCTTTCTACGTGTATAAATCGTCTAAGCAGTCTTTTCTCGATTTTTGTCACACATTGCGCCATTTCATCAAACTATTTCGCAATTTACCCTTCACCATCACTCCAGCTACGAAAGTACTTTACTTAGATTATTAATTAAGTACTGTAGATTGAAAATATTACTCAAAGAAAACGTTTTTAGAATTTTGAAAAGAATTGAAGAGTTGAATTCCGTACACGATGTGATTGATTCACCACAATCATTATTAAAGGTTACTTACTAAAATTAAGTTGTAAGAAGAATAGATTTGTATGTTCAAGAAAATTTTCGTTAATTCAAACGACTAATTATTCTGTTTATCATTTTTGTAAACAATTAAATTAACTTAATGATTTCTTTTAATTTAATTTATAAATTAATTAAAAAGAAATCAACCTCCATCCATCAATTAGTTTTTATACTCTGTCCATTATGTTATTTTCTTTTTGACAGATCGCGCGTATGAAATATTGTTTCTATTTTCAAATTATAGTACTACAGTAATAATATACTTTCTAGACGGGTAACGCCCACATAGTGAAGTGCTCTGTGCATAACAAACTACCACAGACAATAAGCAGTTCTTGAAATCAGATAAATCGATAAATTGTCTTCAAATCAAATATTTGTAAATTTATTTATTTCCTTCTCGACAGCTACCTTACATTATTTATAGGTATGTGAATTTTAATATTAAAACGCATATGTAGTTAATAACATTTTTTTAACAAACTAGCTAGGTAATTGGTAATTCGCCAAAAATATAAAATTTTGCCTAATTTACTTGGCATGTGTAAAACTTTATTTTTTCATATATTTCTGATCCATTTAAGAGAGAAAAAGGAAAACTTTCTTAAATGGATCAGAAATATACGAAAAAATAAAGTTTTACACATGCCAAGGAAATTAGGCAAAATTTTATATATTTGGCGAATTACCCCAATTGGGTAATTCGCCAAATATATAATATAAAAATTAAACAAGTAAATTTATTTACATTATTTATTACATAGATTCGTCAGATTCTTCTTCGTAAATTACCCTTTTAACACAGTTCCTTTCGGCATATTGAGAACTTAATTAAGCTCTACTGTAGACTGTACGTATAGATAAGGAGGAATATAAATACTCAACTCAACTTATTATATTGTAAAACAATACACAATGAAAGCAATGAATGTGATACAAGCGTTGTATGGCAAATGACAACCAAACGGCGTAGCCGTGTGTATTTAATGACACATACAATCTAACGTCACTCCTCACAACTCCCGTTGCCTAGACAACCCCATAGACAATATATGACAATTTATTTCATGTATTTGAAAAAACCAGATAAACGAATTTAATATTTATAATAAAAATAATATCGCTGCATTAAATCGATTAAAAGTTCTTCTTAAATAAAATCGATATTCTGTTTTAATCGAATCGGTAACTTGCGAGTTCATCACTGATTTCAAAATATCTTAAACTGTCAAAAAGAAAATAATATAATGGACAGAGTATAGTAATAACATCTGTACGGCTTATACGTACATACCTAGCTCAATACGTTGACACGCCGTGCGTCATCATTGTGGTGTCAAATTATATTATTACTCGTATTGGTGTAAGCAGTGCACTTAGCAACAGGTACTCGTTAACACGCTTCCATTTGTACTTAACTAACATAATAAAGGTGCTCAAACAAGACACTCTTTTGGAAGTCTACAAACTTCCCCTTGGAATCCAACATTCAGACATTATTCTCGATGGAGTTTTAAAAGGAAGCTGTCAATCCACAACAAACACAACTAGGATGGATACTATGTGGGAAAATGAAAACATTTAATTGCCACGTGACCTTGGTGAACTTTCATGAGTTAACGAGTACGTGT
The DNA here is from genome assembly GCA_036419045.1 of Scirpophaga incertulas. NCBI lineage: Eukaryota > Metazoa > Arthropoda > Insecta > Lepidoptera > Crambidae > Scirpophaga > Scirpophaga incertulas. Next base: position 8,834,504 of record CM071626.1, on the reverse strand, counting down.
TGCTAAGTGCACTGCTTACAACAATACGAGTAATAATATAATTTGACACCACAATGATGATGCACGGCGCGTCAACGTATTGAGTTAGGTATGTACGTATAAACCGTACACATCAATCAATAGCAGTTTTCTTTTCTTTTTTCCAAAATAACGGAATGTTATCTTTCAGAAAAAATATATATGTATAATAATAAGTGCGGTAATAATTAGTAGAATTAGAGTATGGAGTGGTGGCATTATAAAATTCCGATCTGATCTGAAAGAAGATCTGAAAACCTAAAACTATGCCTGTTCATTGACTTCAAAAAGCAAGCAAATTCTTTCAAATGCAATCTATACAAAGCTGGTAACACAAAAGAAATAGGTATAAACGCAGTGGCACTCAATAGATTGCTGCGCGGTGTTCCTCGTACACTGATGTACACGTACAAGAAAATTCTAATTGTGTTAAAGACAAAAAACTTATTTATCACTATATTTTTTTCTACAGAATAATACATGTACTGGTTATAAACTAATGTATATGACGAAGAACCCTCCTTTGAGGGAGTAGACATCTTGATAGCCGCGAAATAACAACGCGCACAGCTTCTCAAACAGTTGTATTTGCTAACTACTAACTTTAATTACAAAAATAATCAAAAATCGCTAGGATGATTTCGGATTTGAAACGCAGTGAATTTGGTACGGAACAAGTATGACAATGTAACTCGACGACGCCTCCAACAAGAATGAATTTTAAATATTCAGCTTTCCGCAGAACTGAACGTTCACTTCACTCATTTGTAAACTACCCGTCACTCTCGAATCAATCTAGAGCTGTCATTACTTGTCCGTGCCAACCTCACTCAAGCTTCCGCTTGACGTTTCATAAGAAATGAAAAATCAACAGTTTCTAACGTAGTTCTTAAACTCAAAACTAGATGGCGTTGCTTGTATTCAGATTCTTCGACATATATATGTACATACACTCACACATAGATACATATGTACATACAGGATGGATTTATGAGACAGGACAGTCACGGCAGATACCTTTTCTGTTGTGGCGGTAGAATCGTGAAAGCGCACCCCGCCACACGCGCCCCGATATAGGTCTAGAGAACACCGGGGGGTTTTAGTGGGTAGGCCGGTCCCTCAGACCGGAGAGAGAGAAAAAAGGTACCTTAACTGTTGAGTTCCTAGGAGTCTATCCACAACTTTTTAAGATATTTTTAACTGAATTCACAGATATTTTACAAAATACAATAAGCCAAAAAATTTGAAAAATATTTTTTTTATGTCAATTGATCTTGTTTCGGCTTGGGATCAAAAGAGAATGGGATTATTTTAAGATAAATGACAGAACTCGTCAATAATTTGTTCCATATATCTTGTACGAAAAATTTACTTAAAATATACTTTGTTACCAAATGTGAAATTTTAGTTCAGAAATAACGATTATTTATTGGAAAAATGATAAAACTAGAAAGAAATAAATGGAGTACTATCCAAAATTTTGACATTAATCACTACCAGACATTTAATATAAGATTGATTTTAGTTTACTTATTTTAAAAGGTAATTTTATAAGCTTACAAATATTTAAGGGACCTTTTTTTTTGTCCATACAAAATTATAAAACTATATTTTAATGGAGTAAAATCTAAATTATTTTTCTAAGTAGTGAAATATTTTTAATAATTATTTGTAAGTCGGTATGTTTTCATGTATTTAAAGCTATTTTTTGATTCACTTGTTTTCTTTGTTGTGTATTACACGATTGAATGAATCATGATTATTAACGCAAATAAAAAAAACAACATAACGAAATGTAATATTTCAGTGCCGGTAATGTAATCCCTTAGCTCTAAATATTATCGACCGAACTCTAGACAATGTTTTTTTATATATCTTATTAAACCTTTACAGCCAGTTCAAATTGATGATACTTCGATATATACTCTTTTATTGTATGGACGAGACTGTGAAAGCATTATTTGCTTTTACCCAGGGGATCTGACTGGTAGGTAGGCCGATGTAGCAATCGGGTATTTATGATTAAGCGTGCCATCTTAGTCCTGTATGAACGCATCTACCGGGAAATACGATTACAATATCACCCGTTGATTTGTGGTTAACGTAATTTTGAATTACCATGTGGACCTTTTGTGGGTAGCGTATGTGATTAATCTGTGAATCTACTATCACGTTTATAGTTTAACACCGCATTAAACTGAAGATCGGCGTGGATGTTGTTGTTATAAAGAATATATTATCCTCGCACGAAAAAAAGGCAAAACAAGGTATGTTAATCTGAAGATCAAGAGATATAAGATGATATCACACCCCCGGTGCGCCATTGTCCAAAAATCTAAAAATTAGTTAAGTATGTAATAATTAATTATCATAGAGCACCCCTTTACTTTATGTATTTAAAATGAAAGTCAAAAGTCGCCGTTTTAGTATAAGCAACTCATCTCGCCTATATCTCCTAACGTTTTCAAATTGCTTTGTGAGGTGTCTTTAGATGGCCTAACGATGTTTTCTTTTACCGCGTCAGACAAATGTGCATTTGAAATTCGAAAAACGGATAACAATTGTACGTGGCAAGACTTACGCTGAATCCCCCGAATGTCTTGAATTGAAAATCAGTGTCGCAACAACGTCACCGGCGCTCGAACTGAACATACATTCAATATAAATAAAAAAAATGTAATGTATTCTATTTCAAAAAGTTTGCCATCACCAGGGAAAATTAGTGCTTTGTTAATTTTTAAATTTATAAAAAGACACCGGATAGAAGTTTGTATTCTGTACGAGGCTATATAAGAAATGCATAAAGAAAAAATAAAAATAGCTTGTGTAATTTAATTTCTGTTTTAATAATCTCTAATTTAATAATCGCAGTGTCTATTCAAATGTTAAATATTTTGCGCCCGGTTCTGAGGTCTGTTTTTCACAAAGCTACACAAAAAGGACGTCGACGATTAGTTTCTGATTTTCAATTTTCTATTAATTATTGCAAGTAATATTCGATTCGATAACAGCTTGAATTTTTTATACTACGATAGTAAGCAATCACCGTAACATATGGTCCCGAAATATCAAACTATTATCCTCTTGATATGGGATTTTTTTTATATTATGTTAAGATTTTGACTTGGGGTAATTCATAAACATAATTTTGCCAATTCTTAATTTTCCAAATGCCCAATTTTTCTTCATAGATAGTACGAAGGTCCGGATTATTTGTAAAAAGTATTGGTATAGTATACAATAGTGATCTCATCATATTTTTAGATTATTTTGTATTATAATATAATTTTAGATGACTTCTTTAGTCAAGACAGACGATAATTAGTTAATGTTGAAGATATCAAACATGAATGTATTAACGGCAGACATTAAGTTATTGCTCAAAATAAAATCATTCGTAAAACAAAGTTGCGTATATTGTCGCTATTTAAAACCGCCGAAAAACACAATGGGCAGAAATATTTTACAGATATAGATCCAGACACCTGGAATAGGATATTGCTGTTTTGCAAGTATTGTTTATTATCTATAAAACACGATAATTCTCGCTTATGCTTATCAAACTATCTATTATTAAACACTATTGACAAGTTTATTAGTGGATTTACCACTAGTGTAGTCGTAGGTTTCTTTATAGACATTAATTACTTATATTATAATTATATACATGCAAACCACTATCAACCATACTGACAGAGTAAATTGTTCAGTGTTCGAGGCAGCCATGTCTCAATATTTATTGTGTTATTCGTATGTCTTAAGTATATTTATCCCATATTCCTACGGTAAAATAAGAAAATTAGACGTAGACTTCATATGTGAATGTGAAGTCGATCAGTCCGGATCAGATATGATGATTATATTGTTATCGATTTCACAAATAAGTCTAAATGTACTTTTTTTTGTACAAAAAGAACACAGAATCTAAACTAAATTATATTAAAAATACGAGGGTTTCGGAACATTAAGAATTGGTTAAATTATGGAAGTAAATTGCCATAAAATTTGAAGAATAAGTAATAATCAAAAAAGTTCAAAAACGTTGAAGAATAAGTAATAATCTGGAAAATTGCACACAGATCCACATAATCATTTTGTCGCAAACAATGTCGTAGATTTTCAACGCAGCTTATTTCAATATGTTATGAGACATTTTTTACATTCATCCATTAACAAGGTTATTATGGCGACAATAATGGGTAAGACGCTAGTGGCTAGTCAGGCGCGTTCAGAGCTCTGCCTGCAACGAAGCAAATATTAATTATTATTGTTATTATGCGACCTCCACCGACACAGGTAAAGCGAGATGCTAAATTACTATGTTTTACAAAATATAGTTTTTTTATTAGTATAGAAAACAGTACTTCGCTATTCGTTTACAATGTTAGAGCCTACAAATAATTTTTTCTTTTTATTATGCAAACTTTTGCTTCCATTAACCAACGTGGGATAGGCCACGAACATGTGTTACTGAATTGTAAAAATTTTAATAACCAGATTAAAAAATACTTTCCTTATGTTAATAATTAAATAGGTTTATAGAATTTCACTTATTTATTCAGTTCATTTTTCGCAATACGCAGGACCATATATGCACTATTTTGTTCGATCTACTACTTTAGTATTTGTATTTAGGACAACATAAGACTTGCTGTCATACATGTTATCACATCATATTAAAATAATATTTTATATAATAACATACGCCTTTATATGTACTTATTTATACAAATAACAAAAATAATGTATAATATAATATGACTCTACGTCTGTTTGTAAATAAGGAGAGCTTTTACGAGAAGAACATGCAAGAATCTGAACGCCTATTTATTCTCTTTTCATTTGCGATTTACAATATGTTATTTCGACTGATCCGTCGCAGGTTTCATAAAAATGCAATTCTATTTATGCATTCTTGTGATATAACAACAATCTACAACCTACTTTTTAAATTTGTCCTACATTTGAACTCTTTTTATCTCGACGGCTTACATTGCGCAGAATAAAAGAAAGTATTTCGAAAATGGCATTGCGAGCAGCGTAGGGGTAGGAGTGTATTGTTTCGTAGCTCTGCTAAACGTGGCCGTGATATTTGTGGCAACATTTTCATTATTCAGTTGAAAGTTCCCCTTTTTGATATTTTTATCAATTACTTATCTCTTTTTTACATTACAATCTTAATGGTAGACACCAGAGAATCTGCTTCATAGATTTAGATAGATAGATAGATAGATATATTCTTTATTGTACATTAAATTTATATCACACATAATAAATTTCAAATACATTGTATTATTTGTACAATGGGCGGCCTTATCGCGAAGGGCGATTTCTTCCAGGCAACCTTAGGATGGAAAATGTTACCAAGTAAATTAGATTTATTGATACTATTAGGATTCATTATATATCTGGCGCTTTAGAATTGGAATTAATAGTTCTATATTGATTTTAGGAGTTTGTTCTTAAATTGACGATTTAATCTGTAGATGTAAAAATAATCTTTAAAAGTGTATTGTGACTGTGTACTATCGTCAATATTTGTGAATATCGAAACTGGGTGTAAATAAACGAATATGTTTATTCATAGGAAAATAGAAGAAGATAGAGACGTATCCAGATATTCGGTGCAATGTATGATTTAAAATTGAAATTTAAAAAAAAAAAAACATTTTGTGTTGCATACACTTTTCGCGTATAGCAATACAATATGCATGAATATAAAATTGGAAACACGGGTTTTTGTAAATATAAACAAACACGAGCCGCATGCCGTTTGCTTTTTCAAATTCATAACTCACTTTCATTTGAGTTTGATTTTAGATAATCATTACTTGTTACTTGAAAACTTGATATATGAATCACAAACTTTGTCACTGCAGTATCCGATAAGAAATTATCCTCATAATTTAGATTCCTAATAGGATAATAATATAAGTGTAGTGTAATAATAAGTGAAGCCGGAAGACTAGTATTGAAATGCCTTTTAACCATTCGACTATTAGGTAGTGTTTTAGAATCATTTATTGTTAGTATAGGTATTCACCAAACAGTTGGGAAATGTCATTTCCCTATAAAACTGTCTTGTGTATTTTTCGTATTGTCTCGTTTTCCCGACAAAAACATGACAGGATCAAGACCGGGTCGCCAACATTTTAATTAAATTCTCATGTAACAAATTAAATTTTTGATTTTAGCTGACTAATTACCTTATTGTGAACGAATAAATTTGTTAATTATATACATTATATTAATTAGTACAAGACTTGGCCTTATAATAAATAATTTTGTTCTCATATATGATAATATATATAAATGTAAAATAAAATATTTTCAGGCCTATATTCCCTAACTCACATTCTTGATATATTTAAGTCTCTGTGTAACAGGGGGACACACAGTTGTGATGCATTCGATGCATTCGATGTTCAGCAACATTATTATTCTTGTTATTTAATTCAAATCTGCATTATACGATATTTTTAATTTTGTTTTTTGAAAAGTAACATTTTAAATATATGAAAAGTCTATTTTCTTTTAGTTTGCCAAGATATATTTAAAACTATTTCATCTACTTGCTAATATATTTATTAAAACTAGTTGGTGACCGCGACTTCGTCTACGTAGGATTAGTATTTCGAGTAGCTTATATTATCCTGGCGTATATCTTTATAAATTGTAGCCTATGTAGTTCTGATTTTTAAGCTATATTATTGTAAAGTTTCATTAAAATCCATTCAGTAGTTTTCACGTGAAAGAGCAACAAACATCCATCCATACAAACTTTCGCGTTTATAAAATGAATACTAGAACTATCAAAAGGTTACGTACCCCTGCTATTTTTAATGACCTAGCATTGGTTTTGTTTACATTTTGTATCGCTTCTCGTTGGCAGTACTGTCTTCCATAGACCTAAATTGAACATATCATCCCCTAGTTTCCATCTATTGTTTTGTTTTTGCTTTAGTAACCCAGTATTCAATATTCTTGTTTCAATAGTCAGGAACTGTATTGAAACAGATGCTATTCAGCTGCACGAGTACAGTTGTTGTCTAGGAATACTCCGCCATTGAGTTTCGTAGGCAATAGGCACTTTACGGCCACATTTGTTCGTGCCTTATTGTACTGGTTACAATGTGAAGTGTGAGTTGCTCTGTTGGTCGATGTTTTAGAACTGTATCACATTTCCTTGGTCACTTGGCGTTTGCTTTCATTTATTTTCTTCAAAGAGTGTCTATCATTGCGTTAGATCTTTTGATTACGTACGTGCAATCATGTTCATTGTCAATTTGTACTATATTGACTGGTTTTCTTATTAGGTTAAATACATATTATACTTTAAGAAATCTTAAGACAATAGCCACGGCTTCAACGTCGCGTATTCCTCACGGGACGTTACACATAGGAATGCAACCTAATTTCTTCGTCCACTGCGCATACTGAGGCGTTACTCCGTTTTCAGTGAAAATGCGAGCGTCGCACGCCACAGAGTCATCTAGAGCGGCGGCGGTGTTGCGTCGCTTTTCTTGCTAGATGATCATATTGATGGGTAATTTGTTCGAGACATGATTTAATATCACGCCTCGGCTATTTAAGTGCACTGAGAACTAGATCGTCTATTTAATCTGAATCATAATCAAATTTGATACGAGTAAAATTCACAAAATTCAAACATAATGTTGAAGTTAATGACGCATTATTATTAATACTAAATCGTTCAATTACACCATCCTCACATACAGATCAATCCAGGTGACAAAAAGAAAAACTTAATAACCGGTTGGTGCTGATAAGTAATTATCAGGCCCGCGTCCACATCGGGTTCTAACTTTGGATAAATATAAAACGCCTCGGATCTCTATAAAAGGTATAAAGTATCCATCCATCGCAACGAGTCATACGCAACCAGTTGCGGTTCGGGCTAAAAACTCGCTGTTATATACTCCTCATTACGAATGCTAAAGTAGCGTCGATAAACATAATTACAATAGGTGTAGTGAGTAGTGACTTTTATACACATGTATTTATTTATTTAATCCTTTGCGTACAACAAACAATTTGTTGTACAAGAGGCGGACTTAATGCCCGAGTAATTCTCTTCCAGTCAAATGACATTTATTATTAACATGACAATGAAATGTGTAATAATTATATATATGATACAACAGTTGTTATACATGACAATAACAAAATGATGCGTGGAAAGTCTTTTGATAAAACTAAATATTTTATATGCACCCCACGCATATAGTCTCTATATGTATTTAGATCGTTCAGACTTCACTATCTTATGTAACCGTTTTATTTACTTGTATCTGATAGCAATGTAAATTCGCCTAAGCCTTGAGCCAAAATAATCGTTACTGATAGGATTACCTATATATTTAGTTTTAATTGTTACTAGCTTTCCACTCACGCTTTTTCCTCTTTATATATTTTTCTATAGAACAAAGTTAATCCATTGTTAAAGTCAGATCAGCCTCAGAGCCAGTTTTTGTCTAGGATATTTTATATATAGATAAATTAATCGTCACAAAGACAACCAAATGAGTATTTAATATTTGTTTAAAAAAACTGTCTTACACGGTCAATTTAATATCGTCCAACAGACAACCATACATGTATTTACTATTTGTTTAAAAAAACTGTCTTACACGTTCAACGTAATATCGTCCAGCAGATAACCACACGAGTGTTTACTATTCGTTTAGAAATCTGTTTTACACGGTCAACTTAATATCGTCCAACAGACAACCATACGAGTATTTACTATTTGTTTAGAAAATTGTCTTACACGGTCAATTTAATATCGTCCAACAGACAACCATACGAGTATTTACTATTTGTTTAGAAAAACTGTTTTACACGGTCAACTTAATATCGTCCAACAGACAACCTCTTATCATCCAACTAATATCTTAAACTGTCTATTGCAGAAGTTTACGTGAAAACTACACTAAAAAAATAACACAAAACTAGCGAAACCAAAAGAACTCCCGCTATGTGCAATTTCTATTGTAATAAGACAACAAAGGTCGACATATTCGATAAAAATTTGGTCAATTTGATAGATACTATTATAGAGTGACAAGGTTCAATGCTTTTGTCGATCGTAATATGTCGAGCTAAAAGTTCAGGATAGCACATCTGATATTACCGCAATACCCAATTACCCGCAATCGTCGAGCATGTATGAGGAATGTTATGAAAGTAGATGAAGCGAAAGAGATATGTAAGGACCGTAGCAAGTGGAAGGACGTAATCTCTGCCTACCCCCGTGGGAAAAAGGCGTGAGTGTATGTATGTATGTATGTATGTAAATAACTTATTTAATAGTTAGCTTGTTTTTTATAGCTTGCTCAGATGATTTTTTTTTTATCTAGTACGGTTTATAGTCATAGCGTTTAGTTTAAAGGTTGATTTTGCATTTGTTCTCCAGAAAAATCAATTAACTCTATTGTGCTATCTTTTAATATACTTCAAAGTAAGAGCACGATATTAAACTTGAGTAAAGATTGCCAGCCCTCAGTTTAAACCTAGATTATTGCGAGCCCCTGCATTTGAAGCACTCAAATGAATGAGTGCCCGAAGGCATTTACAAGCGGACGTTTGATCTGTATTTTTACCGGGGGTGAACACAAAAGTTTCCATAGTGTTTGTGTTCTTTGTTTACTACCTATACAAACAGTTCAGTATTCAACATCACTTTAATTAATACAGTTAGTATTCATTCGCATCTTTCTTTTAGAGGGGAAATTAGGGCTACGAAGATTGTTCTTCAAATACATTAGTAAATTGGAACCGCTCAATTTTGATAAAAGGCTATGTATATGTTTAGTATAAATGTAATATCCATTAGATAGCTGCCTTTGGACGTATTATGCTCGCCGTGTTTTGTATACAGATTTTGTTTTTGAATTTAATACTCTATTTTAGCGTCGGCTTATTTTGTTTTGTACTAACCGCGGTGCATTGAACTATTGGAAAGGCAAAGCTTTACTTTTGTGGCTGGGTTGTATTCATTTCAATCAATGAATACACCCCATGGCAACATGCTTATATCATATCAAATAAATCTGTTTCTGTATTCAATCATTCCAGTCACCTCTTCTTTATTAGTGTTCTTATAGGTTCACTAATTAAAATAGTTATAATGTGTTACAATAGTACAATAGTTTTGGGTATCTCATTCCCGTTAACTTCAATCTACTGCAGCCTAGAGCATCGTAGTAACACAGTAAGTACCTATTCCATGCTTTCCTTCTCCTGCTTACAGGCTCTACACATCTTGGTACTCGCAAGTCCTATCCGTGTAAGCATTGTCCTAGTGCTGCCTGCTCAATGTGCCAATCATTAGGTAGACATGCGTCCTGTTTGAGTTCAATACAAACTTGAGTCAGATATCTATATAACCATGAAGCGCTTGGCGTGTCAGTCCTTTTTGAATAGCCCATTCGTCTAACTGCCTCCTTGTCGATTGATCTCTTAGGCCTGCACTTACCATTCTAGTTGTTATACCTATAAATGGTTCCGGACCCATTAAATGAGTTTCTGATCCCCTTCTCGCCAGTTGACTAGCCTTTTCGTTTCCAGTAAAACCTTTACGTCCAGTATCCAGACTAGCTGCACCGTGTTGACTTTACCTAGCTTGTACAGTACTTCAATGGTGTTTAATACTAGTCTGGATTCCACTTTGTATGAAACAGCACCTTGAGTGTCATTTGGGTGTCGCTGAAAATTTTGATGTTTACCTCCCTATACCCTCTACGAATTTTATTAATCTGTTCCTATGCACTGGCCAGGATGGCATATATTTCAGTCTGGAATTTAGTAGCCAACCGACCCATTCTAAAGGAAATGTCAGTTTTGTTGCTGTATAACCTAGCTTCTGTACCAGATTTCATCTTAGCTCCATCTGTGTAGATCATGCTATTCTTGCTACCCTTGGTGTAATCTTCCCTAGTTGGAATGTGTACCTCGAAGGCTCGCCTAAATATGTATGTATTAGGTACCTTTCTGTCACTGGGGATTTGCAGCAACATATTATTTTTCTTATGCTTTAATGCAGTGTCTCCTAGCTGCTTGCTGCCCGCTCACGCTCCAGTCCTGAAGTTATGATCCCGTAGAGCCCTATCCCGGCACCACTGTAGGGCTATGTGCGTGTTTCAAGATTCTAAGGACGCCGTAGGTGTAGTTCTCTGTAGCTTCCTTCGAAGCCAGGTAACCAGATTAGTCCTTGGCTTTTGTTTCTTACTGATAGTATCAAGATATTGTTAATCCAGTAGACTATCTTCGGTTTGGAATCCCAGGTTTTACTGAAAGTAAAACGAAATATGTTGCAAATCCTCATGGCTTTCGCAACGGTTCATTTTACATGTTCCTACTATGTGAGCTCTTTGTCTACTGTGATCCCCAGATATCTCAAGCTGGTTGACCATGCTCGGGCAGAGCTATATAGTTTGATTGAGTCCAGTGTATCGAGTTATCTCTTTTGTGTGAAAGGTATGATCACAATATATATATATATATATATAATATATATATATATTATATATATATATAATATATATATATATATTATATTATATATATATATATATATATATATATATATATATATATATGTTGTTACTCTACGAGTGTCCTACGACTAATTTAGTTTGACTTCAGGTACCACATAAATACCTAACGCTTGTTATATATATATATTTCTCTTATCGATAGTCGTTCGATAGTCGAACAGTCTTGAGCATCTTTGGACAAAGATCGCGACGGCCTTCTGTGATTGATTGATCTAAAAATTTTGTTAATACTTCTCTAGATTGGAATGTATGGGTTAGTTCAATCGAAGATATGGTCGGTATATGGCAGTAATAAGAGTAGAATGTAGAATGGGCTAAATGTACTTTTTGAATTTGCTATATTCATAGTAGCTAGCTATCCAGACAAAAAAAAATGTGCAGGATGTATGTATCAATAAAAGTGTAATCAATAAAAGATTATTGAACATTCTTTTCATATTTCAGTCACTAAAAACAAACAATGATGACAATCGTGATCATGAAATGAACTTCCGATTTTTGCTACATGACAATTGGTCCGCGGAATTTAGAAATGCGACTGTTTTTATAATAGTAAGATTTTTATTTAGTGGTCATTTTGTAGTCATATTTATACCTTATATACGGCCTTACCGAGGTGTTACCTACTCTTTGTTAGATCCTTCATATAAACTTCTTTTTGGAATTTATTCGCTAGTGTATGAAGGCTGCGTCACGATGTTTTCATGCCCCGTAAAAGCACGTAACTCTTGATTAGAAAACTAGAAAATTACTGAAGATTCTTATGCAGAAAATATGGTTTCGGTGTCAATGCTAGTGTTATGGTAATATAAATATAACTAGAGCGTCTAGTCTATGAGCTTAAATATTACTACCTTTCTTCGCGTTAAAAATCGCTTTGCATGGGAAAGATATTTAATTTGTGCCGCCGCCATACCCATTGGTCAATATAAGGAAAACTGCCATCATAAGCATAACATAGATTTGTGCACACGTATTGTAAGTTGCTACCGGCGCGCGCTACTGTAGCCATCTCAATTGTCGGTCTCGCCGTCCGCAGCTCGGACGCATCGCCGCGTTGCGTGTGCTCCGCGCACGGCCTCACGCCGACGGGTTCTTACGCGTCTAAAGTTATTGCAACTGATTAAACTTTGAGTAACGGACAATTTTAATAATTTGAATTTTAGATGAGACGGTGATCACGTGTTTGTGTGCTGATTTATACGTATACAATGTTATCTTTTGTACCTACACGTTGTAGTTTTAAATTTAAATAAAATAATTCAAAGTTCTATAATTCATTTGCAATGTGCACATACGATATTAAAAAAAAGAGTTTATTATAATAATATGACCTAACTAGTGTTACAAAAAATATATTTTGTAGTGCTCTATAAGTATTAAGTGTTCATTTTTGTAAGTGAGATTTAATCGATATTTTTTGTTTGAATACCAACCTGCATGTAATAATGGAGGAACATTTGAGTTTTTCGTAATTTGTTTATATTTTTCAATTGATAATATTATTTACCAACTTTTAGTTTAGATTTTGGGCACGTTCATGCACTGTTTTATATGTTTATTTTGCTTGTATTTAACTGATCACCATACCAACCCGAATCTACAAAAATACTTATACACAAAAAATACAAAAATCTTACATCAAAACAATAATTACATTTACAAAACCAAATAAATGGTGTGGATTGTAGTATTTTATTGTGGTGCTATCACTTATATCCTTTTATATATTTTATTGATTCTTTTATTACTGTATTAGATTATGAGCCAAGGAAACGGCGCTTTTTATCATTATAACCAGTATTTTAACTCATAACAAACTCAAACGTCCCCTTTGTATGGCTACCGGTAGATGTTATTGAATTTCCGCCGAGTGCACCCCATACTGCTCCAGTGCTTTATTTGACAGCAGGGGTTCGCGTTTAATACTCAGCAACTCTCGTGGTTATTATATATTAGACGATTGACGCGGCTCACGGATTCCATTCATAGACGCGTCCAAGGCATAGTCGCAAATTCATAGAAGGAAATTATGGATCTAATTTTCATTCAAGATATCCAACAGTCCGGTATTTTTGCAGCAATGGAATAGGAGGATCAACTCGCGTGTTTTTATTATGTTATATGACGAGGTCCAAAATACTCTCTTAATTTAAATAATTAATAAAAAATAAATATGTTTTACACTTAAACCAATTTGCCTAGCCTAAAGTAAGCTCGGCTTGTGTAATGGAATCGTAACGAATGACATACATATATTATACATATATCAATATTTAATATAGAATATATATTAACAACTAAGGTACAAATGTTCGCAATCTTAACACAAAAATGGCAAATGCCTACAATACATATTTACAATTTACAATATAATATTCAATATTACTATATTTGGAGCGAATAGATATTAGACTATATTCGGAGCGAATGTTTTCATACTTTAACTTGTATTATCTTATTATTATTTGATATTCATCTTATGTAATTTTTTTTTTGCGGTTGGTTTATATATTCTGAAGAGCTTTCTATTCTTAGTTCTATTGATTTTGTTAATCTTAATAATTATTACATTCGTTTTGTGAACAAAGTAGAGACGACGTTTCTTCACCAGATCGAATAATTTTGTGAATAGGGTCCATCTGTCACTAATGCGTAGGGACGCACTAATACTTGAAATATGTTATCCTGAACATATCCTAATGGTACGTTAATAAATTAACAAACAATGTAACAGTATATGATTGTTACGATGAGACACAGGAAAGTCATTTGCTTTGCAACTATTTGAATTCAGTCACGAGTTTGCTGTGAAAGTCTTATGAATTATATTAAGAAGGTATTTCGGATTTAATTAAACTTCTTTACGTTTTTTTTATTCAAGTTCTCATATATTTATTGACATTAAAATCAAATAAAAATAAAAATTATAATACTAACATTCAATATTTTTTAATTACAGATAAATATTATAAGACTGGAGACATTTAAAGCACTAGAACGACATTTGATGAAGTGGTGTAAAATATATACATAGTAATATTCGCTTTCGTTTCTTTAGAACGAAATATATTGGAATACTTCCTTATTTGGGAGTGACGTCCATACAATGTCGGTAGGCCCTGAATTTGTTGTATTTTGCAGATATATTTGTTTTTATTTATTAAAAAATCACCATTTATATAGAAATAACGCGAAATGTTCAATTTTGATACTAAATTCACACGAAACTTTATTTTATGCCGCCTTCACCATGTGAACTTGTGGCGTACCTTGTTTTTATTACAGATTCCATCATGTATTCTCTCGATATGTGTCAAAGAGCCGCTGTTCTTTACACAAATAAAATGAAATTACCGGCTTTCTGAGCGACGCCAGCAAGCGTTTCTGTTTTTTTTAATCATGTACTATAGAGCAACAATTCAGTACTACTTTTGTGGTTGTGGTAAACAATATAATAATTAGAACGTGTTTTTTTTATTTAAAAAATTATTCTTTTCAAATATGTGTCCGAACAAGGGTTTTATATAACAAACTCCCTATTAATAATTGAATAATTTGATTATACGTGGGGTGACAACCTTTTTTTTAACAAAATACTCAGTTCAAGAATATGTCCGACCGCAGCTTGTATATAATATATATATATATATATATATATATATATATATATATAAAATAGTGATATAATTTATTATCCTCATAACTGTATAACGGTTTTTTTGCATTCTTAATCCAGTTCTTTTATAAACTTGCCGTATATTTTGGCTACTGAGTTAAGTATCGTGTTATAATGTCGGTCATATCGTATTATAATCGGTCTCGACTAGCCTTTGTACAAACACGTCTATTAAATATCAAGTTTGTTGTTTTTTTTTTCCACGTTTATTAGATTTTTTATGTGGAAAGAACTTCAACAATTCAGATATAGAAAAAAATTGGCCTAAGTTGCATAAATATTTGGATTGCTCCCAACATGGTATCTGGGCGACATTGATCGGATGTGTTTAAGAAATAAGTATCTACACTCACTGCGTTCCAGTTTCTTCAAGTCAAGCATGGAAGTATTAAGCAATTTGACGGGGCAGGAAACTAATTCGAATTTTCTATATATTTAAAGTCATCCAAATTAAAAAAATCTTTTTTTTTTATATAATAAACCGATAGGAGCTTCCGCGATTGTCTTGTCACCACAGCTTCTCACTCTTGTGTCTGTGGGCGTACTCTTAAAAACGATATTCGATATATCGTGGACTTCGTCGTGTCGTATCCTGCTCTTAGTGACTATCGTTTAAAACATTTCAACGGACGATCGAACGAACGATATTAATTTTGACATAAGAAAACCTCAAATGACAACGATGAATTGAATTTGACAGACGAACATTCGCAAAATAAACGTCAAATTTACGATGATTACAACGACACCTCAAACCGTATCGTATTACTTTTCGCAAATTTGACGTAAATTTTGCGAATGTTCGTCTGTCAAATTCAATTCATCGTTGTCATTTGAGGCTTTCTTATGTCAAAATTAATATCGTTCGTCCGATCGTTCGGTGGAATGCTTTAAACGATAGTAACTAAGGACTTTAAGAGTACGCCCCCAGATCCGAATCCGAGTTATCGGAGAGTTGATTTTCTACGGTATAGATGTTTTTCTGCTTATTTAGGTAGGTAGGTATTCCTGAGTTTGCCTAGCTATCTATCTTCCACTTTGTCAACTTAGTCGCTATATTAATATCTTAATAGCATTGTTGTTATCCAGCAACTATATATGAGACAATCAGTTCCTTAGTTGTTGATGAATAAATAGCTGGCGGGAAAAAAAATAGCTTAAACGAGGTAGTGATCATCGAGACAGATTTTGGAGAGTTTGACAAATCCTATTTATTGAAGTAGTAAAAAAATGCCAGAAAACTTGGAAAAAGAGTATCTGCCTAAAAGTGGACATTTCGAAATCACTTTATTTTTTTTTTCATTTCGACCCAATTAGGTGCTTATGGAACTGCCCTCATATAATAAGATTGGGTCTATTTTGGTGTTTTGAGTAAGTCTATCGGTGGATTCCTTTCTACGCTCCGTAAGCCTACCATGATCTCTTAAAACAAGAATAAAATCGCATTGGTGCTACACGCTGTAAGAGCATTGTCTCTGTTTCAAAATTGTTTTAATTTTATTCGAAGCGGACATGGTAAAGTTTCTGCTCAGATACTATATTATTTTACTTCTGCGTGCGTATGCGTGAATAGTTACACTGAGCTCACTTTTACATAATCAAGCTAAATTTCATATATATTTTGTTAATAAGCATATCTACGTGAACTGTTGAATCAAGGTGGAACTTTGCAGCGATCATCTGTTTAGTGTACTATATTTCTCAATTATGATATCGATTTTGATAAAAGATCACAGTAGGCTTGCAGTCACAGTATGTGAGTATCACAGTAAGCATAAAGCTTGCCTTATTAAAATATAATGCAGATTGTCACATTGTTCGGGTCGTTGCTCCCTTACTTAGATCGCGAATGATTACTGTTAGTAAATATTTGTAAGCTTGCACGTTTCCTTGGTTTTTCCGTGATCTTTCGTCTGGTGTAGATCATCACAAATACTTATGTTATAGACAAATTTTGTGCGAAATCAATTCGATTCAGCCATCCACCGTTACGAGTAAGACCAAGGCGAATTCACTGCTCCATTGCGTGTTGAATAATTCGGTTGAATAATTATATTAACAATATTGAGTAATCAAATTTGTATTTATTTGGAAAGTTACGTATTCGTCTACAATTAAACAAGAATTATGCATATTTTCAATAATTGCTAATCTTCAAGATATGTACATAGGTTATCATCGTAACAGTTGTATGTCACATGGCTACCTACTGTCTGCAACAGTCCATTCGGTACCACCAAATCACATAAGTACTATGACGGAATGACCAGTGTCGGCGACAATAGCGATTGTGTCATGAACGATTCAAATTGTCTCACAGTCACTGTTTCCGGAGTTATGGTTGAGAACATGATATAGATTCGATGTGATAGTGGGACCCAGGCAACTACAAGCCTACACAATGATTGCAATAGGTATGATTGGCTTTAATACTCCATTCCTTTTCTTGGAATGCGGTGATCTCATTTTCTGTGGTATGTTATCTTCTCATAATCATACTCTCTGCGGAAACAAACTACAACGTGCACCTTTCTTGCTAACACTGTTATTATCTTTGTAGTTATTAATTAACAATAAACGTTATAAATATATGTATGTTCATCAGCTCTTATGTTTCTCTTTTGTGGTGCACATTACCTATGCTACGAGTCATAGTTCTGTAACCAGTTGTTATTTATTTTTTTCGTTTTTGCATTTATGTTGCACACGAGTCTTCTACATATTTGGTAGATTGTCGCTGGACGCTGTTATTAACCATAGTAGTGTGCAATGACTGAATAGTAGCACGGATGGAACGGTCAGTTTCTTTACCGAAAATATTGACTAAATCTTGATATCATACAGAATATCATTCATTGTAAAATTAGTTACAGCTATTAGTTCATGATTAAAGGATAAAGTAATAAATGTGTATGAAAAGTTTTGACACACCTTTAAATGACTATATGTTACACAAGAGCTGATAAACTATATTTATAACTATCTGTTTTGCAATTACGCGGTTTCCTAGTTGCTCACCTGAAGTTGAAAATGCATTATTTCTATTAATTCTAAATCGTGTAAGATCTATGACGTCAGATGTTCACGACTGAACGGCAAGATAGCTATTGTGCCATACACGATTGATGCACATTTCTTTTCTTGAGAGTTCCTGTTTCCCATTACCAGTGGTATCGACAATACTGACTTGCATTCTTTAATTAGCGATGCGGAAATATTGTCTCGCACACATAATTATTGTATTTGCCGTAGCTGGCACCAGTGGAGAAAGTACACACATAGACCCATTGTCGACGGTCGGAAACACATTCGAAATCATTAAGTATCTAGCGAGTACTAATTTGTAAATTACAACTCTATCTATGCGTTATCAATTTCAAAAGGGTCATTATGAACACAGATTCTGTAATAAAGTATATTTTGTTTTGAAAGGAAGGTAATTTACTTTTTCTACTA
The DNA here is from genome assembly GCA_036419045.1 of Scirpophaga incertulas. NCBI lineage: Eukaryota > Metazoa > Arthropoda > Insecta > Lepidoptera > Crambidae > Scirpophaga > Scirpophaga incertulas. The sequence goes on along the minus strand of CM071626.1, from coordinate 8,815,772 downwards.
TTACTAGTATGCCACTGGAATGTGTTGCTTATTTCTACATGACAAGTCTTGTTCCGCAATATATAGGACAAAAACTAGGTTCGTGCACACAATTTCATTACCTTTTATGTAAACGAAATAATAGATACGACATAGCATATTAATGTCGCAAGTTTCAATTTCAGTAAATATTTATATCGCCTTGTCAATCGTTTGCATGCCGCCGGCTTCGCCGCATCGCCGACGGCGCCGGCGGCAGGTTGGTAGAATTAATTCGTGTAGCACCGGTGCTGGCTGGCGCTTCGGCCAACCGCGCAAGTCACGCAACACTACTATCTGTCACCCCCGTGAAAGTGTTCGGATCATCTGCGCCCGCGCATGTTTTATATATATTTGACTAAGGTATTGATTTTTATGATTGATAAAAATAACCGCGGTGTACTATATTATATGTACATATATATATACATATATATATACATACATACATATATAAATAAATAAATATATATATACGGTAAGTCGCGTATTGATATTGGTATTATTAATTTTGCATCAGAATTAGACCATCTTTAGCATTTTAAACTCAGGGTCATAATTTAAGTATAAATGTTATGTGAAAGTATGCCGATACAATATTTTATTATCTACATACATATAACAAAGATTACCAATATTAGGAAAAGCATGGAAAAGAAAATATGAAATAAAGATTTATATAAAGATTTTGAAATTTCGCCATATTTCACAGGTGAGGTTCACGTTTATTCATTGACTGTTTAATTAAATCCGTTGAAGGGCGGGTACGTAAGGCACGATTTCGCCAGGTCAGCTGGTTGAAAATAAATAGAAATGTAGCGTCACCTGGAAGGAATGTATAACTTTTTATAACTAATCAGTCACTCTCTAGTCCTCTTCGCTACTGGTAAGTGAAACAGGGAGTATAATTATAGAAGTTGAAACCTGTTTAGCTAGACGACTTGTTACTAACCCGATACCACGTAGCTGCCTCTTCGATGTACATTGACTTATAGGCACGTCTTGTATGGCAGTCCTTTAGGGGCAGTGATTTGGCTAACCGTATTGTCATAATAGATATCTGATGTCCTTGTCCTGTATTGACGTCATTTGTTATATAGTGGAATGCAAGAGTGACTGATTAGTGTTTATCAAAAATGTACGCCACATACAACACAATGGTGCTCGTAATGCATGCAATTTTTAAAGATAATATTTAACTGCTCCTTCAACGCTGTTAGTATTATTCATTGCCTACATTGTTACAAGTTTGTTTACATTCATTCTGTTATATTACGTTGATTAATTTTAGTAAATACATAATCTTGCAGGTGTCCTATTCCATTTAACCAGTAACTCGAGTTTCAAAAACCTGTCCTCAACTAAATAGTTGGAACCAAATGGTTAGGAACAAATACACAAGGTTTCAAACACAGGAGCAATTAAGTGACAGCGGGAAATAGCGCCATAGCCCACTTCAAATTATAATGTGCAATTATAAATGTTCAGTGGAGCGAATTACTCGTCGGCAGTGACTGCTTACAAGCAGGAAGATACCCAACTGTAATATTTAATCCCAGCCTCACGCCTATAAAGCCGGATATAAAATGTCCGCCGTTGAATGCGTTTTAACTGCCCATAAAACTACCACTGAGCCCTAATTGTTGGACATGTAGAGTCCTTTCTATAGGGGCTACTGTTAGCATCATGAGCAGAATTTTTATGAGTTCAATGCTCATAAAATCGAACGCACAGTTAAAATGCACTTTGGTGAACTATTGAGTCTATTACTACAACGTTGTGTATGGCGTTTTCTAAACTAAAATGTAAGTAACCACCACTATTATTGCTCTGTTACGGGAATGAATTAGTCAATTCGTTTAAATTCACTGTATACCAACAGAGGTGCCCAATTTAGATATACTTCCTGCAGTACAGAACTGGTACATGTTACAAAGTAATAAGTATGCAGCAACTTGCGTCCAAATAGTGGACTAAGTCACGTAAAGGGATTCTTGAGCATTGATCAGCTTGCTATTGTTTTCAGATTATATTTGTACTGGGCGGGACGAATTTCAGATTATATTTGTACTGGGCGGGACGAATTGGGCTATAATTAAATTTTCTTTTTAAAGTCAATCTTTTGCAATAGGTCTTAAATGCTTCAAATTGAGAAACATGCAAAAAACAAAGTTTAATATCGTCTGAATATTATTGAGTAGTTAAGAATAAGTGACACGACAATGAATACATGCAAGTTTTCTAGGGCAAACGAACAATAAGAAACAAATTGTGATGTAATTCAGAATGGCAGATAAAAATTCCTGTAAATGAAATAAATGTCGGCCTGTTTTTGATATAGCTGTTCAAACAAAATTGTTTGAAGGAAAATTCATATATTTTTTAGTAGCGTAGTTTATAAATTCTGTACGCCATGATAATTTTTATAGAAATGATTTTATTAACACCAGCGACAAATTCAAAAATTTATTCTTCAAATAGGATTTTACAATCACTTTTGAATGTCAAAGATGCTACGCCATTGGTTCACAAGTCTACGGCGGGAGACCTTGTACTGGAAAAAACCAGCAAGAAAACCAGCAAGAGCAATTTTTTTTTCTCCCTGTATGATTACAGAGTGGTCAGTTGGAAGCCGGCTTCAGATACACAGTCTGAACCCAACCTCCGATACAAATTAAAACAACTAACAAATATATATTTCCGTCACAAGAGTCATATCGCATTAAACAAATCTGATATGTATATGTCCGGTACAAAACAAAAATATCATTTATTAAAGAATCATTAAAATTATATATCGCAAAATTTACATCCAAGCATGTTTAATTATTCAGGAAATTAAATATCGTAAAATATACATCCAAGCATTTTTATAATTCAAGAAATCATTGACCTTGTAATACCCTTTTTTCATTAGAATATTTTTAATATGTGCTTTAATGAAACGGTAAAGCAGTAATATTTTCTGGAAGTGTGTTATAAAAAGTTACACATTTTCCTAAGAACGAACCTCTAGTTTTTTGAAGCCTGTATGTTGGAACGGCAAGCTTATTTTTATTTCTCGTTCACAGTCGACAATTCGATTATTTTTAGGTGTGACGCTTAATGCTGTTCCTGGAGTATTCGTTTCCTGTCTAACAAGTGATTACTTGTCTAACCAAGGTCAAATGTGTCTGTGGTGACGGATGTAACTCCTACGTATCACCTACTGAGAGGGATGTACTGATTGTCCGGTCGCTCAAGTATAGCAATCAGCCGTTCCTGGCTGTCTCCAATTGGACCGTCTTTATTGACTTCGATTGCAAAACGACAATTTCTTTATCCTACTCATGGTCCCCTCGCGTTGTTAGTGAGTGTTGAATAAGCCCATTTATGACTGACATAGCTTTGTTATTCATAACGAATTATATAGTAACAAAAGTAATATCACAAGAAATTGAAGTTTTCATTATTGGCAATCAAATAAAGGACATAGTAAAACATGATACTACAAGCATCAATGCATAATCAAGCAAAAAAATTTTCCTTGTCTATGGTGAAAAATTGTTTCAAATGTTGATAAATATTTTTTATACCGTTGTATTGATGTTTGGATAATATGCTCATTGGACTAGATTTAGTGCTTATATAACGTCTTCGTAAATTATATATAATAGCTAATTGCTAACAAATTTTTACTATACTCGTATGTTTTCTTTCCTTATAAATTATATACAAGTAATATACTTAAATACAAATTCTTTTCTCTTTCTTGGTGAGCACCAAAGTTATTCAAGGACCTAATGGAGCCATTAGTAATATAAAAATGCAACAAATAGTGCATTTCGGCATTAGATAGCAAACAGTCACGACGGCCACTATCTCCCAGTTCCGATTGGGTGCCGACGCGTGAGGTATGCCGCGGTCCGACGCCGCCGTCGCCTCGAGAAACTGACAGCCGCGGAATGCTTGCCTTCCATCTTATTGTTGTTTAGGCTATAGATAAACATTTTTAAGATGCACAACTTCCATTTCTGGTTTATTTCTATAAAGTTTTTATCATTCTAAGAAAATAACTACATAATTTGATTTGTCAGTTGTATTTAAATGTTAGGTCAGCAATGTTCTGCCTGAGTCGTTATTGAAGTTAGAATTATGTACATTGCTTATCTTATCCGTTTCTGTTTCTTGGCCCTTTTATTATAATATGGTTCTCAATTACTTGTTTTTGTGTACGCTCCCTTACTATGTTGCCAGCTGATTTGCTATCTCGTTTCGCATAACTTCCCCAACCCCCGGAACGGAACCCATATAATCGACATTCTGTAGTGGTTTCTATGTTGAGTATTAGTAAAGAAAGCATTATTTCTTAATACAGATTCGATCGGACGATCTTGCATTATTTTATGACATCGTTTGCGACGTTCCTTACGTGAATTCTATTTCATTTCCGTTATGCTTGACAAAATTCATTCTTAGTACACCGATTACAAGATGTCGCCATCTCTGAGATCCCGGGTTCGAGTCCCGCTTGGGGCACATGTTTGTGTGATGAATGCAAGCATTTGTTCCTTAGTCATAACTGTTAATATATATTTCTATATAAAAAAATATATGTATTAGATATTAAAAAAAAAGATATGTATGTCTATCCGTCACCCTCGTTCCCAACACAGCCTCACTGAGCTTACTTTGTGCTATTCAATGATTTGGGTTGTGTTTAAGAAATATTACTTATTTCATTTGGAACTCAAGAATCGATTTCAATGATCAGCTGTTTGTTAGATTCGTCGTCGTCTTATTTTAATGTCGGTTTAGGATTTGCTTAGCCAGTATTCTCCTAAACGTGCAGTTGATAATACAGCTAATTGTTTAACTAAATGTTGCTATAGCACAATGGTATAAGATATACTTAAAAGAATATTCTGAGAATACAGTCGTCAATGTCGTACTTTTATTAACACGTATATAAATTATAAGTTCTTAGAAATAATGAAGAATGTATACAAGCTTTAGGTGTTCGCTGATTAATAACATTCAATGTGTGGTAACACGATTTACCATAACATTGGCTGTATTACTTAGAAGTCATTACTACTAAGTAATACTGCGGTGTGTGGTGAAAATATATTTAGCATACCTTATATGTACATGTATAAAGATTTACAGCAAGCATTTGTTGTTACTTAGAGATCTTCAGTACTTTTATGAGGTACAATATAGTTACACTCTTAAATGATATAGTAAATGCTGAGAATGGGGCTCGAAATGAATATAGTAGAAACAAAAAATAATGTCCTCCCAGATATGAGAATGATAATAGGATTTTCATTTTGCACAAGACAAGATCTGTTTATAAACAAATCTTTGTAGTGCCGTTTGTTTCGTTGAATAATATTATTTAAAAACACGAATGATGACTTCATGAGGTAGTGCATGAGATGGACGTGTACGTCGTTCGTACACACTATCCAACCGTAACATAACAGTAGGCGCCGGCGCAGACGCATCGCATATGTTTGCGGCTAAATATCACCGTCTCATCGTTTTTCTATCCGCACCTTTCAACATTAATTACCGCAATTTTATACGCAGTTGTTAATAACAATAAGCACGACAATAAGCAAACGAACTTTAAAATAATAATTTGTAAGTCATAACCAGTGAAATGAGCATTTTTTTCGCAAAATGCTCAAATATCACCGGCGTTCCCATAGGCATAAGTCCCCAGTGCAGTGCTTGAAATGGAGGTTTGTATTTTTTATTTGTTTTTATCATTGCTTGGACGTTTTCCTTGCGAAAGAGATTAAAGTGTTTGTAACTCCCTATGAGACAAAATTCGGAGTTTGGCATCATTTTGTTTACTACTTCTTAGCGTTTGATAAACCTTATAAGTTGTAGTTGTTATTTGCCAAGTTAAATTTGTTACTAAGGTATGGCACCAAACTCAATAAAGCAATCATTTTTTTATATTGTATATATATCTGCCTATATATAATTTTTATATAGAACGTAATATCTACCGTATAATGACTATTCTAACATGTTGTTAATTAATAGATTTTATTTGAGAATTATTTCGTGATTGTTTATTTTATAGTCTTGTTAGAAATTTAAAATTCATTTAAGACTACTGAAAGTAAATTACAGTGCCTTTTACTACATCTAAATTATATAGCGTGTATAAAGTCACTTATGCGATAAAAATTTAATTGAAGTACTTATCGGTAGACTTAAAAAGCTGTGTGAATTTATCGATGGCACAACACTTAAGAGCGAGTCACTGATATTGTCACATGTGATGCGTTAAATTAGAGTAAGATAGATTTCGACGGGCCTGTTAAAGTTCTTTTAAAATAACTTTCAAAACGTCCGAGACAAGTGATGTTCGCAGTTGTATTTTCCCAAGAACTCTTCCTGATTACAAAACAACGATTAAGAAATAATAATATATTATGGTAGTCGATTTTGGACTGAGTAGTATAGAATATTATTCCTTCTTTTTAAGTTTTATAAAAAACAGACTACTTTTTTATTCCAAAGTTGCATTTTCTTTTAATAGAAAGATCTTAAATTCTTTGAGTAATTATAACGCAGTGACTGCCTCCTACTAGGATCTAAAACAAATTTATAAAAGAAAGACGTATAAAAGATATGGAGTCACATTATATGGGTGTACCTATGTATTGTAAGTAACTTTGCATTTTACAAATATTCTGCCAACATTCTTACGCCAACTAAATATCAAACTTGGGTGATAAGTCCCGGAGGCGATCAAGGGAGAAATCAACACGGCATGAACAATTTTCAGTCGGTTTTTTATATAAGGATCCCAATACAACTAATTATAATATACAATGAACATGGTAATTATTCAAGAATGGATCATGAGTGGATACATAGACTTTTATCAATAGATTTTTAAGGAATCGTTAAGGCGTTTGTGATGACCTTGGTGTCGCAGGCATCAATAGGGCGTGTCCTATTGATTTCTGCAACACCAAGGGTATCACAAATATTGCTTATGGTAAAGTTTATGCCTGATGGGTCCTTTTGCCGCCATAGTGGTACGAAAAAATCGTTCTATATTAAGAACCACGTATCCGCTGTGTCTAGATCATCGGGCGACTCGGACGCAGCGAGTACGGCCGCCGTGGAGACGACTCTCGAAAGACTGCGCGGTACTCGCGGTGCGCTTGAAGAGTTGTGGTCCGATCGCGAGCGGCGGCTGGAACTCACCCTGCAGCTGAGGCACTTTGAACGTGACGCGCTTGAGGTAAGTGTATTGCTTCTCTTTTAGAATACCATTTCTAGAATTGTACTAGAAAGACGAGACGTGAAAGTACACAGCGTGGCAAAGTTCACAGACTTGAAACACCGTGTTAAACGCAGCTAGGAGGCGGCTAGAAGTCTTTCTAGCTTCTTCCTTCATAAAGGAAGTGTTCGACGTGAAGTAAAAACACAATATATTTTGTTACTAGGCATGCACTCTTCGTAGCTAGAAAAATGATATACATAACTTAAATACTTTTTCTATTTAAATATAATAAAAAACTATTTGAGGGCAGTTTACCTTTTTTTAACTGTATTAGCAATTATTATATAGGAAAAATCTGTAACGTCCTGTATACTGAGTACGACTCACTTGAGATCTAATTGGAACTTTTGAAATGGTCGGCACGGTCTAATGAAGTCTTATGCATTATCATAGTCTTTATTCAACCGAGAGATGTCTAGTACTGGATACAGACTTTCTTTCTGTGCAAAATAGTGTGATATTGAATCTGTGTTCAATTGCGCTGACATACTTTTCGTCTCTATTTTTATATTCACGTGATGTGCTGTTGTGGTCAGTGATAACGTGCCCCGAAAAAGCTTTAAACCTTGCATAATAATAGACATTTATTTAGATTCGTCATAGAAACTAACATTGGCGTATTACATTTCTCAATTAGCACCTTGTTTGATAGTGATGAAATATATACAAGAGTTATTATTTATGGTATTTAATTACGTTTCATAAATTTTACGAAATTAAGTGAACTTTGACAAGAGTTAAGACCAAATGTTAATAAAGAAAAATATCTAATAGAATACGGGTGCCGTAAAAGTATTAAGTTTGTAAGGGTTTGCGTATTAAGAAAAAAATTTCATGTTTATTCATTGTTAAAAACGGGACTTTATTCATTTGTTTAATTAACAATGTAAAAGGTGAATAATGTATGCACGGGAAAATTGGATAAAAATTCTTGTGCGCGTTACATTTATTTTTAATTTAAATCTGTAGGCGGCTGGTGGTATGTTGCAGTTTTTATATTATTTTAGAATCTATAACCATCCACAAAATGCCACGTGTTTGTGCACCCATAATCAATACATTCCAATATATTGAAACCGAAGTAAATAATGTCCTTTTCATCCCACCACCTCGGAAAGTGTAATTTTGCGCTTCGAAATCTGGCTGGAAAATTCTATTTTATTTGCTTGAGCGGCAAAGTAGATTTGAATTTAGAACATCACATATAATGAGTACTCAATATAATTGTAAATTCAAAACGTCATTAAACCTATTTAAATGTAACCTCTATGGTGCCAAATTTATGATTAGAACTTTTTAAATTGTAAAAAAATTTAAATTTGGAACCTTCTTGGTTTCTTTGTTTTATTTGCGTGCTTCGCGCCATTCTAGTTTTTCACGTTTTATTGCTTAATATAATTTGTCATTATAAATTGTTTTTCTTTTTCATTTTGTCATTTCCTCGCTGAGGTGGGATGAAAAGTTACGTATTGCACTCGAGTGGAAAGATTTTTCACCTTGTGCTCGTTTGTTTCCCTCGCTGACGCTTAGGATTCTAATTTAGAATCCTTCGCTTGCTCGGTCATCCAAATCGAGCACGCGGTTAAAAAGGAACTTTCCACTCTTGTATAATAAATAACTATTATGTATTTCTAGGTATCTTCTCGGCTTGAGTTATGGGGTGACGAACTACAGCGAACAGAGCCCCCTAGAGATCCCCAACAAGCTGAACAAGCGTTAGCTGCGCATAATGAAAGTGTAGCTCGGATGCAACATGCCACTTACCAGGTAAACGGGATTATTCTTTTTGTCGGATAGTAATCGGATGGGGAATCAATATATGCAGATTAATCGTTGTTGTTTATTCATTTGGAATTGGGCAAATGTATTAATTACAAGTGCGGTCATATTTTGTGCAAAACATTCAGTAAATTACTTTAATAGTAATTAGCAGCGTTAGCAGTTGGTTGGCGCTATGAAGAGTTTGACGTACGAAAGCGTTCCCGAAGATACAGTAAATTGAAAAAAATAAAGGTTTTATAACTAAAGTAGAAGAAAAAGTTATTCATACTTGCATTTAGTATCTATTTTAGACAGATAATTTATATAATACTTACATAATTTTGTAATGAACATGAAATATATAGTTATTATTATTTTTTGATTTTTATGTTTGCATATGCACATGACCTCATCTTGCCTGATGTCTGTAAACATAGAATAAGTTAGACGAAGCGTACCTATTCAATAAAAGCCTATTAACAACTAAAAAAACATATACATTAATTATGAAGATCTGAAATATGTGTTATATTTGTGCAATAGAACGAACACACAAATAAAAGGATTTCAAGGTTGTTCATGTGTAAAATATTATTTTTAGCGTCACATGACTATTTTCAAGATTATCTTTAAATGAAAGAATCATATCGTTTAACAACTACATGAGCGATCAATTGTACATTAGAAGCAAACCCGTTGTATAATTTTATGCACCTTGCCTTTTTAAATTGGTGGCATACTTTCCAAATGTATTAATAGATATATTTTATTTAATGCCATTTATTTTATCTTTCAATCAGTTAATAATTATTGGTACACACAGCAACAACATCGGAATTTTAATGTTGGCCTTTAGACATCCCTGTTGCACAGAACAGCGATGGTTTACGTACTGCAAATATAAAGTTTAAATTTGTCGTGATTGTTTTTACTTATTGACTTCATTTTTATACTTTTAAATCTATTTCATTTCAAGATGAATCATTGCGATGATGATTATTGCAATACATAGATAATTATTATCAATTGCTTATTACATAAATACTTTAGATTTTCTGTTCCACATTCTTCGTCATTTTTTATGTATTATATATCATTAAATATTTATCTAGATATATATCTCTCTCTTTAAAAAAACATAAACCTTATTAGGTCGTGCAACAAGGCCAGGAGCTAGCTGGTGCGATCGCAGAAGCTGCTGATGTAATGACCTCTAACAATGCTGACGGATCAGAAGGAGCCCCACTAGACGCACAAGCCCGTGTGCAGTTACTTCTGGAGTTCTTACACGACAGACAGTTGGACCTCGAAGAATTGGCAGAGGAGAGACGGGCTCGCTTTGAGCAGTGTGTGCAATTAGGTAAGTAAAGATACAATTTGCTTTTGAAATATTTTTGGCGTCACAAAACATTTCAGAAGTTTCGCAACATTCGGCTAACATTCTAATTAAACATGAGCATGTCTGAAGTACGATGCGCAGTGACGTATTAATAATACAAATATCGCCATTCCCTCTATCGCAGTGTATGTGCCTGGATAGTGGCCGCCCTCTATTTTTTGTTGCAACGAAATTGGGGAAGTGTGGGTATTTATTTACACTTGAGTATAATCTTCAGGGGGGAATAGTTTGAATATAGACGTGATCTAAAAGCGATGAAATCAGCAGAAGAATTGCAAGCCTTAATTGGCAATTCCACTCCTATTAAGTGGACCGACGTTTTGTTGAAGATCGTAGCATCGCGCTATATACTAGTAACGCAGGCCTGATCGGTGTTGAGACACTTGAGGTAAACGGAATCATGTTTACTAGCGGGCCTCTAGCTGAAACGATGGCATACTAATTAAGGTAACATAAACTTATGCCGATTGTATCGACAGATCCCTGTCTAGCTAGATAGTGTCAAAAGGCTCCATATTACACTGCAACAATATGATTGTGGAAGAGTGAGTGTTGATTACACCTCTGTCTAACATTTAGGAAGAAGAGGCGTGATAATTATATATGTCACCGGAAAATAACAAGATCCGTAAGTAAGCTTTCGTAGGATTCTAAACGGGAGATAAATTGTAATATTTTACGTCCACATTTTCGTAAATTGATAAACTTATTGAACTCACTCGTAAAATAATAAGTAAGCAATAACCAAACGCTACGCGCGATCATATTGGTTGACTGTCACGTGTCACTTCTCTTCCTCGCGGCCTTAATAATAAAGGCTTTCGTATTACACAATTTCTGTCGTTTTATTTAAATATAGCAAAGTAGTGTTCATTAGTGTATTTTGTAAGAGTATTCCTGTATTTTAGCTAGTAACTGTTAAATAGTTTATTGAAACTGATAATAGCAAACTCAACTCACTACATCCGTGCCAGAGAGGAACCAGGCATTGTTGCTTCCGATTTATAGTTTGTCAAGTCTGATTGTACCAAAGTCTATGGACACAAGCATTGCCACTATGAACATTGACCAATCAGAGAGCAGTGTGTTATTTTACGTATTTTAAAGATGCGTATATTTAAAAGAGTTTCCGTGATTAGTCAAACAATATAAAATTTTACGAATAATAATATAAAAGTTTATAAATTTACCGTGTGACGTCGAAAATTTATAATTTTACGAAAATGTGCACGTAAAATAACACAATTTATCTCCTGTTTAGAATCCTACGAAAGTTTATAAACTTCCTAGTAAATTGATAAACTTACGGATCTTATTATTTTCCGGTGACATATATATAAACGAAATCGCCCACAGGTCAATTCCAAAAGGATGCCGCCCAAGTGGTGAGCTGGATTCGGAACGGCGAGGCGATGCTGGCTGCGTCTTTCTCGATCCCGGGCACGTTGGCTGAAGCGGAGCAGCTGAAGCGCGAGCACGACCAGTTCCAAGTAGCTGTAGAGAAGACACACGCCAGCGCGGTCCAAGTCAAGTACAGGGCCGACGCACTGCGCGCCGCCAATCATTACGACCCACATACTATAAGGTACCTACGTATTTACCAGTAACTGGATATTTTATTTACATTAATAGAAAATAGTATCGTGGTTCCGAAAAACGTTTGTTTTATTTGTTGGAGCAGCAGTGTCAATAGATTATATCCCAATCGATAATAAGGGTTTTTGTGAAGACAAATTAGAAAATAAATAGCTAATTTATTAATTTACTGGTAATGTCCTAAGAATAATGTTTATGAATTGCAATTGATATTGAAGCACATATTTTATACGTGAAGGGAGTATTTAATCTATGGAATTTGATATAAACTTTTTCTAGTCTGTATATGGCTTCACGTTTAATGCCAATTGCATTACTATTTATAACTTCGTTTTTAGTTTCGTTATAATTGTATTTATTTTATAGTTTCTGTTAAGGCACTTCTCGCGACTTATTAACCTTTTTTGTGCTGGTACTTCAGAGAGATATCGGAGGAGGTGACAGAGAGGTGGCAGCGACTGGTCACTTGTGCTGAGGAGAGGCACAAGTTGGTGACCGCGTCGCTGAACTTCTACAAGACCGCAGAGCAAGTGTGTTCGGTGCTGGACTCGCTGGAGCGCGAGTACCGCCGCGACGAAGACTGGTGCGGGTCCGCCGCTGCGCCCGCGGCTGACGAGCCCGCCCAGTCCCATAACTTGGACAAAGCAGCACAAGTCAGTACTCATTACGACATATACATTACAGCCTATGCCGATGCCCTCCGTGCTGCCCGCGATAAATCCTGCTCCACATTTCCGTTGAGACCGGCAATACATTTTCGCATTCAGCAATAGGGTATTACGCACTATGAAAAATAAAATCTAAATTTATGTTTTTATAGTTCATTTATGAAAAAACAAACGAAAAATATTAATTTCTATTCATAAAACTGCAAAATAAATTAAATATTTCAATTTGAAAATACAAGTTTTTTATCTGTGCTTCGAATGTCAAAAACGCTGTACGCCATGTTTGCATTCGCTGTGACGTCACTGTACTTGTAAATAAACAACCTCGGTTTTTGTGTACATGTCTACTGTGTAATTTATTAGATTAACGAAGTTTCTCAGTTATTATACGAAATATTTATTTCGAAATATTTCGTTATTTATTTCGAAAATATGTTTATTTCTTTCAGCGAAGCGTAATGTTTACAATGCCCGTGACGTCACAGACATGGCGGCCTGAGAATTGGCGTTTTCGCGCCCAAATTTGAATTGTAAAATTAAAAACACGTTTTTATGAAATAATTGGAATAAAAAAAATGGTATTTTATGGTGGTATTTTATTCAATAACAGATTAAATTAAAACACTTTTTGAATTAGACTGTAATACCCTATTACCTTTTTTGTAAAAATTTACCTAAAATTATATATGTAGACATGTCCGCTCGCTACACTGCACAGCGCGTGACTGGTACTTTCCGAATTACGTTGTAATCTATATATATAAAAGAAAGTCGTGTTAGTTACACCACTTATAACTCAAGAACGCAGAACAGATTTGGCTGAAAATTGGTAGGGAGGTAGCTTAGAGCCAGGAGACGGACATAGGATACTTTTTATCCCGTTCGACAGCGTTCCTGTGTGACTTGACATGAAACGTCAGTCACTATAAACGTGGTATAACAAAAAAGAATCAGACTTGGAATAACAAAACGCAAATGACAGCTATGTAATTGACGTAAAATGACAGCTATGTAATGACGTATGGATGACAATTTGATATTTGTAAGAAATCAATATTAAAACTATTTCTATTAAATAAATAATTAACAAGTGGATTGAAGTGAAGTGAAGTTTAATTAATAATGCCGCGACCAAGACGATCGAATCTTTCCCGACAAAGCCGTAATGCAAGAAGAATACAAAATACTGCAAATGAAAGGACTGAAGAAGAAAAACTTTACCACAATATAGCTTATACATCAGAATAACACATAGGCTACAATTTTTGAGGTTTCTAATGTGAGGTCGTAAAAAAAACACATTTTTGCGCTTACATTGCAAACGCTGACTGAATCCTACAAGATAGATCAAAACAATTTACTACAGTATTGTACAACTTAAAAAGGTCTACAAAAAAGTCCGTGATGGTATATGTTTATCTCTTAGGAATAACCCACAAAAGGAAAAAGATTGTTAAATGTAGTTTATAGGTGCATACTGCAGTGGCTACCTATAGGCCTATGATTAGGGCTCTGCAGTGCTTAGTTACCGTATTTCTTACTTATTACTAGACTAGACGGGACGAACCTGAAGTCCACGCGAACGAAGTCGCGGGCAAAAGCTAGTAAATAATAAATAAGTGAATAACTATTGCAGAGGTTTTCGATTTGCTTCGAATACAGTTAACAAGAAATATATAGTTTTATTTATAGAAGTGCTCTATTCTTGCAAATGGATGTAAGTGTCTTGTTTTAACGGTATTTCTATTGTTTTTAGGTAGCCTCGCTGATAGTGAAGCACGGCGAGCAGAAGGAGGCTTTCCTCAAAGCGTGCACGCTCGCACGTCGCACCGCCGAGACGTTCCTGAAGTACGCGGCCCGCTCGGCGCAGGTGCACGGGCAGACCGCCGCCGCCAGCAAGGCGCACCACGAGCAGACCCGCGCCATACTAGACACGTTGCTGGCGCAAGAGAACAAGGTTAGACTTGACACTTTTTGTTTGTTTTTTCTTTTTATTTCAAATGGACTTTTATCCAAATGGATATGTCAGTCCTATCGGAACATATACATTATCATACACAGTACGGAACATATACAATCACAGTTAATCTCAAGGTAGTCGCGGCGGGCACTGTATGTGGTATAACATATGGACCTCTTTGGAAGTTGGCTGGGCCACAATACTGTGGAACATACCAACATCCATAATATATTTTTTTTATCTGTTAATTAAATCTCTCCTAGCATCTTGATAACGGACAGTCCGCGACTTCGTCTGCGCAGGATTACATACATACATATATGTCACGCCTCGTTCCCAATGGGGCAGGCAGAGGCCACCTCTCTCCACTTGCTGCGATCCTGGCACACTTCTCTTGCTTCCTTCACTTTCATGAGCGTCTTCATGCATGCTCGTCGGTTGCGAGTACTCTTGACCCGGCCTTTCTTTAGGACATCTTCGATTTGATCGAGATATGTCCGCCTAGGTCGACCTGCACCGATTCGTCCTATCATTCTTACCTTGTGTATCTCTTTCGTTAATCTTCCTTCATTCCTTCTTTCAACATGGCCGAACCATCTAAGCATCCCTTTCTCTATCGCAGGATTAACATTTATAAATTGTAGGTTATTTTACTGTAAAGTGCAATTAAAATCCATTCAGTAGTTTTAACGTTAAAGAGTAACAAACTTGCGCATTTATAATATTTGTAGAATTTTACTCAGGTTAGGTTAAGTTAGGAATCACTCATTCGGGATATTTTTTAATTTTCCATGTAATTTCAAAAGGCGACACCTGAAACTCACTCATAGTGGCCTCTAGTAATATATGAAAGAAATTATTAGTTATGTTTGAGAATGTTGCGTCTTTTCCAAATTAAATCTTATGTTTTGACGTGTGTACATCAACATCTAAAATTTACACGTCTAGGTGCCGGAACGTTCATAAACGACTAATTTTAGTTAGCAGTGTATCTCTTGCACCACTGTTCACTGTTAATGAGTGGCATAACTGCTGCCTCAAGATCTACATGTAAAGTCTGACGTGTTGCAATCTGGACAATTTATTCTGTTACACTAATAGATCCAACCTCCGCTAATTCTATCACTTCAATCGACCGGTAGTCGACTGATGTTGTGACTGCTAAGCTTCGATATTCAGTACGGATAGAAAGACTGTTTAACCTATTTCTGTTAAGGAAATTCCCCATTACAACTTCGGGTAAAATGCCCTTCCTTTACTTAATTTATTTTAATAAAATGCGATGTGGAGGCTTTAATTATACTTCTGCCTAACCTAATAAAGCGAACAGGCTCAATAACAATGCTTTTAGTCTTTTAGTAGTGAAGATCGTGGTGACGAACATGGATTACTAAAAAAACTATATACATAGAATTATTTAACAATGGATATTTGAGAAACAGCTAATGGTATCAGAATATATTATCGATGTCCTTATGGATCAAATGTTTGGTCTGTGTGTGAATGACAGGGCATCTGTCGATCAATTGGCACTACCATACACACACATGCTCAAGTAATGGTAAAGTATGTACATGTTAATGTTTCATAACTATCAGTAACGTCAAACAAATACATAAAGCATAATACCTATATTAACATCATCTTCTTCCTTATAAAATAGGTAATATTCAGAATTTTGATATTAAACATTTGTATGTATTTTATTTCCTTATATTTAAATTTTGTTTTATAAATTTGTGAATATTCAAAGTGTTAAAGGTATCGATGATATATTAATATAAGTAAATATTAATTATGTTAACTTCGATCTAGGCAAGGACAAAATTGTGTATTTGAAACAGTTGCCCGAAGAGCCATCCTTCTTGTGCCATACGTATGTTCAATGATGTATCTATGACGCAAATTTCAACGCAACTTTTAACATATATAATAAATTAAAAAAATTATTGTGGCCTAATAAAAATATGATAAAATAAAAATTGATATTAATTACAAACTTGTACGAGGGGAGGTCAAAAAGTTCGCGGAATGACTGGGAAAAAAGATGAAATGATACATTATGTTATTTTTCCTTTTCAATATATTCCCCCTTAACACGAATACATTTTTCGGATCTGGCATATAACTTATTAATACCGTCGAAAAAATAGGTTTTGTCTTGGGCGTCAAAATACGCCGAAATCGCCGACTTGACTTTATCATCGTCTCTAAATTTTTTTCCACGCAGCTCTTTCTTCATCTTTGGGAATAAATAAAAATCGCTAGGGGCCAGGTCTGGACTGTAGGGTGGATGGCGTAGTTGTTCAAAACCGCATCGATGAATGGCAGCCGTCGCAACATGACTCGTGTGAACGGGCGCGTTGTCGTGCAAAAGGAGTACACCTTTTGTCAGTTTTCCTCTTCTTTTTTCTTTAATAGCTTCTTTTAATCGGTCCAATAGGGAAGCGTAGTACTCTCCCGTTATAGAAACACCACGTTCTTTATAATCGATCAAAAGAATACCTTCAGTATCCAAAAAATAGTCGCCATGATCTTTCCGGCCGATTGCGACACTTTAAATTTTTTAGGGGGTGGTGTGCCTTTTTTGTGCCACTGCATCGACTCCTGCTTTGACTCAGGCTCATAGTGGTGAACCCAAGTTTCATCACCGGTTACAATTCGGGCCATAATTTCTTCCCTATCTTCTCCACAGCGGTCCAAAAACTCGCGGGAACAGTTGACGCGCTCACGTTTTTTCAGCGGCGTGAGCATTCTCGGGACCCACCTTGAACACACTTTACTCATGCCAAGATGTTGATGAAGAATATTTAAAATTGTGGTTTCTGATACTCCAACTGATGCTGCAAGTTGTTTCTTCTTCAACCTTCCGTCTTCCAATACAAGTTTTTCAACTTTTTCAATGATTTCCGGCGTAGTGGCCTCAATGGGCCGTCCAGGTCGAGGATCATCTTCAATTGACTCCCTTCCTTGCTTGAAAAGGCCGTGCCATTTGTAAATCATGGTTTTACCAGGAGCAGAGTCTCCGTAAACAGCTAACATCTCTTGCAAAATAGTTTGAGGCGTTTTTCCTTGTTTGGTGAGGAACTTTACGACGGCGCGATGTTCAATTTTCTCCATAGTGGCTAGTTTGTTCCCGATTTACTTGTTTACTCGTTTGTAACTCGAAAGCTAATGACCCAATTAGGCTAGAAATTGGCATATATAGTAATTATGAGTTACTCAAGTAGCGGCTACCTGGAGGAGCGACCTCACCCCCGCCAACCCCGCCATTCCGCGAACTTTTTGACCGCCCCTCGTATATATTTTCGTCATAAAAATTTTCGAACGAACAGCAATTACTATTGTAATAGTTGCAAATATATAGATTTGTTCATATTAACGTATTTATACAGACGAACTACGAAAACAGCATTGAGATTTTATGGAATAGAGTCAGTCTCAAGGTTAACACGTATTAGTCTGACTAGCCGTGTGTGCTTAAAAATCATCATTATATCCTGTCAAAGGAATAGTAACATATGATTAAAGTACAATACAAGAGCACATAGTATTGCAAGGCCATTATAAAGTATCGAATGATTGTGTAAATGTCAATAAAATATAAATTTTGATAATTAAAAAATAAACACTGAAAATGAAAACTTTATAATTATTTAACATATTAATTAAATTGTATGCCTAAAGTTCTGATTGAGTTCAGAAATGAATGCCCATTCATAAACAGAACTGTTTCTATTTTTTACTTCGCAACGGAAGCTCTTTACATCCGTTTTGATAATTGCACTTGAACAAGCTATTGCTTGCTGTTGATGAAATTATAACAGAGTTTATTTGTTTATTATTTCTCTTAAGTATTCCGAATATGTCAGGCCCCCTGGAAATGTTTGTGTTGCGATTTATACTGTTAGTCGCGGCTATTATTAGCGCGGCATTGTCACTGTCAATGTCAGCGCGGAGATGGTTAGATAGAACAAAAGGCTTTTGTTGTATGCGATGGTATCGCGCGACCGTTGATACTGTAGCAATTCGCGGTGGCGTGCTATGGCGCACGCGCGTCTGTACGACCATGTTCAGGAGTCTCGGGATGGCACTCTTGCCTACACCGGTACATTATTAATTATTCTACTTGTTATCGTTTTTGGTTTTGTTTAATATTTTGTTAGATAAAGGCTAAGTGTGCTGTTTGAGCTTTAGCATATAAATATATTATATTCTAAGATTTAAAATAAAATGCGTATTGGTTAATCGGAAGAGTGTCTGTGCATGTGAAGTAATTTAGAAAATGTGTGAATATAATGAATCATTTTTCAGTTATTTACTTATTTTTAGTAAATTTGTTCGTCTTAAGTGAATATCTAGTAGAAGTAGTTTCATCATAATAACGTCAATATTAATTTAAAAGCCAAATATTAAAATTAAATCCAATTTACTTATATTTTTGTGTATATATGTAGTTTATTCTTTCCTACGATTTTTGTTTCTATTTTTTGATAGTTGTGAGCTCAAATCAAGTCAAGATTATTTATTAATGGTATGAACATTTCCAAGTAAATTAGTACAGTTTATTAACGTTATCGGAATAAAATACTCGTTTAACTAATTGACAGAATACTATGAGATGATGCAAATATATAATTAGTATTTTTATAAGTATTTTGATTATCTTTGGAGTCCCAAAAAAAAAACAATTTATTATATATATATAGGGAAGATGTTGATGAAGGGTTATTACAAACAATTGACATTGCTTCTAAAGAAACTTGCAAAGAAGCCAAATATATCTTCACAGATTAAAATCACAGTACAATATTTTTTGGAAACATCTTAGTCTGAAACTTTAAAAACCTTTAAGTTATTGGTATAAGCTGGTATGTTAAACACGTATAATAAATATCTGTCCAAATTATCAAATGGAGAGATATATCAGTTAGTAATGCAACTGAAAGTGAATTTTGTTTGTGTAAACAACAGTAGCAGACAAACACTGCAAACCAATAGTTTTTAGTTGACTTCAAAAAAAATCTGATGGTTGGTGATTATGGGTGATGATGATGGTTAGATGTTGTTGATGTTGGTCAATTCCGTCTACATTACATTCTTTTAATTTATATATCCCACCGCCATCAAGGTAGAATCTGATGATGGGATAGTTTTAATATAAAATAAAATACATGTATTTTTTAAATATATTTTTTTCCTGAAGTTCCCATCTTGAGGTAGGTAGAGTAAGAGTGGTTATATAATATTTATTTATCAGGACGATTTCAATCTTTACTCTTAGTATTTGGAAAAACTTTGGTAGACAATCGATCGCTCGTGATTCGTTCGTAATTCAGTTTGATTAGCCAAACTTAAAAATTGATGTGCCTACTGTGCTTAGTTTTGATCCATGTTAATGCGGTTCTGCATCAGGTGTTGGAGCACTGGACGGTGCGCAAGAAGCGGCTAGAGCAGTGCCAGCAGTTCGCCCTGTTCGAGCGGTCGGCGCGCGCGGCCGTGGAGTGGATACGTGAGACGCAGGAGCGCTGCGGCGCAGCGGCCGCGGTTGCGGCAGCGGGCGTGGCGCGCGAGAGCCGCGAGCGCGTGCGCTTGCTCGCTCAGTTGGCCGACGGGCTCGTCGAGAAGGGCCACCCGCACGCTGTGCAGATCAAGGAGTGGGTGGCTGCCGTCGACGCCAGGTGACTAACACAGTTTGCAAATTGACACCACCGTAACGTTATTATATGCTAGCTATTAGTAACGACTGTTTTGTAATAACGAATAACACTGTTGTGTTATTTTCCAATAACTGTTGTCTGTTATCCTGTTATATTGCTGTTTTGACAAATGTTGTTGAGTACGATTGTTATTGTTATTATAGCTAGCTTATTATATCAGTTATTCTTAACAATGAACTTTCCTTCATACTTTTTCAGGCTTAGGACTGTCAGAATATTAGGCAGTAATTTAAATAACTTAAAAGTAATTAATCAATATAATATTCTGGTGTATTTAAAAGTTCATTGATCTTTACATAATTTGTTATTTACATTCAATATTTGCAATATTTTTCCAATTCCATTTATTTACAATATCTACTCTAATTATTTATTAGTTACTTCAAAAGTACACGACACTAATTATGGCAACAAATAGGTAATTTAAGTTGCATACGCGATCACACAACGGCAAATCCAAACACGACACTAATTATTGCAACGATCACACAACTGCAAATAATGCGTTACTAAAAAAATGACAACAGCTTAGGCACCAGCAAGCCAGCAACAGTTTACCTAATTGTTATTTCACATCACACTGTAAATCAATGTAACAATGCAACTAGGCGATAATTTTGTCAACAGCAACAGCAGGATAACAGTATAAGCCGTTGTTAAATAATGTGTTATTTGTTACGGGAAAATAATTCATTATATTATCTGTTATTGAAATTTATTATTTTATTCATTACTACTAGCTATACATACATTTCGACCACTTTTTTCCATGCGGTTAGGCTTTGAAATCATGATGCGGATGATATCGATAATCATGGGGGTTGATCACAATACTCTAAATATTTGTATTGTTTCCTAACAAATGGGTCTTAAAATGTTCCTAGATAAGATTAGTGATATGTCGAAGTCATTCTAATTTACCGTGGTGGCTTATGTTTCTCTGGGAGAAATAGTCCAACTAAGTAGGTTCAAATCTCAAAAAGTGGTCATTCAATAAATAGATCCTACTCGGCAGAATAGTTTGGGAAGTTGTCGGTTCATCTCTCACAGTGCCTAAGAACGTTCGTGTTGCTAGTGATGAAAATGAAACTGAAAGCCGGCCACTTACAATAGGACGTAGAAGACGGTTCAAAGTTACCCAAAGAGAAATAGACAGGGCAGTCGAATAGAATGATATAGCAGCACAGTACTGATCGGTATTATCGGTTTCTTTGGGGGAAGCCTACGTTCAGAAGAGATGTCTCAGCGCTTAAATGTTGAAATGATAATGGTGACTGGTGGTGAATGATGGGTGATGGTACAGACTCTAAACAGACTGTTCTAACGTCCTTAACTTTCATTAATCCTTTCGAACGAACGAAAGGAGCGTCCTTAGTTAAGATTATTTTTGGTCCTTTTTCTTCTTCCTTACCAGCTTATACTCATTTCCATTTTACTTTACACACATTAGGGCTTCGTCGTAGATATATGCAGGTGGCTTCGTGACATTTATTTCATCATAGAAATTGAAATAACGGAAAACAAGGATAGGTAGCGTCGAGTCCCGAAGTCAGTGTCGAAATCATAGCATCATCGACGGTGATTCTAATATTTCCGAACGAACTTCATAAATTAGTATCATATTTATACTTTGCAAAAACTTTGTCCATTTATTCGAAACCGACGTAGTTCCTGTTATAGATGTAGTAACATATCTATACATATAATAAGACAGTAAAAATATTTTGTCTGTACATTTAGTATTTTTGACTGAAATGGATAGAGGGGCACTTAAATAGATTATTAGAAAGCAAAAAAAATTTTTTGGAATTTTTTGTCTGTCTGTCTGTCTGTCTGCATGTTTGTTCACGTTTATCTCCGAAAGTACTGAACCGATTTGCTTGAAACTTTCACTATTTGCTTTGTTTTAACTCAGAATAATATCTAAACTTTGTTTCATCAAAATCGGTTCATTAAAAAAAAAGTTATCGTCATTTTAATGAACTTAAGGCATGATAATATTGCGAATTATAATGTACACCGGTTCTTACATAAGTTACATGGGAATTTAAAATCTAAAGACAATTCATCATCATGATACAATACATACATAACAAATAATATGATAAATGCGAAAGTTTGTTTGTTTATTACCTCTTCACGCTTAATCTATACATATAATAGAACAGAAAAAATATTTAAGTGTAAATCAGTTTCATTACGCATGTTAGTTTTTTCATAAATCACTAGATGGCGCTGTTTCATTTAATCAATTTCTACAACGCGCTATTGTAGTTTTTTCAAATATTTTTTTCATAAATCACTAGATGGCGCTGTTTCATTTAATCAATTTCTACAACGCGCTATTGTAGTTTTTTCAAATAAAGCCTAATAAAGGAATGTGTTTCGACATAAGGCGAAAATCTCTCAACTCGAAATTTACGCAGACGAAGTCGCGGGCAACAGCTAGTTTGGCAATAAACGGAATAACTACGAAATGGTTGATATTAATGCTTATATTTCTCATAATAATATATCACAATAATAAATCGTATTTATTAATATTTCACGTTATTTACCAGATATGCCGAGTTTAGTGGATCGATGGAGGGCGGTGAGAGCGAAGCGGAAAGCGATTCTGGAGTGGCTCTATCTCTGGCTTCTTCGCAATCGACGGACCACGAGCGCGCTGAGCCGCAGCCGCCGTCCGCCGCCGACGAGAAGCGTCGCAGCGCCAGGCGAAAGGAGTGAGTGAACCAATATATAATATACATACGCATAGTTTATCATACGATTCTCCCAAGGAGACGGAGACCAACTAGGGAATTGTCAGTCAATTCAATCCTTCACCTTGCGTGTATACTATTAGTCATAGGCTCTCAAAGTAAACCAGGAAAGGAAAAGTAACTCAGGTCTTCAAAGTAAACCGAGAGAATGTCGTGAGTGTGTCAGACGATATCTGACCCATCATCTCTGTTACATACACACGTTGTAGAACTGTTCCAAATAAAGGGAGAGTGATCTCTTTTGCCAAGTAGATGGAGAGCGTGTCGGATCAGGCAATAGTCAACCCATTATTTCTATCATACGCACATGTGCAGTGTACCTCGTAGGCCTCTCCCAAGTACATGGAGATTCCTCTCACAAAAAGACGGTGAACGAGTTGAGAGGCGACAAGCCACATTCAACCCATTATCTGATTCCTTTCTCAAGTAGTCTGAGAACGAATTGACCTCCGCCTGGCCGCGTCTCTGACGTTTGTTTTTTGAATGTCTTTCGTATTTACACTTGAACTTATATTGTATAGTCTTCTAATTATAATCATTCTGTTTAATTTTGGGTCAGGTTTACGCAATGATTATTTGTTAGTAAATTATTTCGTAAAGCTCTGCAATTCCACATTGTGTACGATTTGAAGCTACGCTCGTCTAGTTCGTGTAGTCAACTAGCCTATACCTAGCCTATTTTAGAGGATCGAACGCAACTTTGCTCCATTCCTCGCTTTGATGTTTGTGATAATACTAATCTTTGTTTGCTTTAGGATTGATATGTCCAATTCACCATCGCTTGCACACACAGACCCTACTACCCATTATGAAATTCAAAATGTCTTTATCTTAATCTCGTTTGTATTAATAATGGCGGTGAATAGTAAATGGTTATTGCTAACTTGTGCCTTGTAACCGTCTCTGAAATCGGCGTTTGAGCAAATGCATTGTATATCTGAAACACATTCGAAGTGTTAGGTTTTGTGAATTAAGGCGTATGCAACTGTCGATACAAATACTTTAAAATGCCAAAAATGAAAGGGTAATCAATTAAATATAAATATTAGGGCAACACGTGTTCGTATTAAAGGAATATAATACGGTTTATTGTTTGTCGACAGATTCATAATGGCTGAATTGCTACAAACTGAGCGGGCGTACGTAAAGGATTTGGAAACTTGTATCACGTGCTATCTGCGTGAGATGCGCTCCGACCCGGGTGCAGTGCCGGCTGCGCTTCAAGGAAAGGTAGCATTGTAGAAAATAAACAGTACATGAATACTTGTCCTTATGCGAGTGAATTGTTTTTTTTTTACAATGCACGCAGGAGGACGTGATATTCGGCAACATCGAGGAGATCCATCGGTTCCACGAGCGCGTGTTCTTGCGTGAGCTGGACAAGTACGAGTCGATGCCGGAGGACGTGGGCCATTGCTTCGTGACGTGGGCGCGCGAGTTCGATATGTACGTGGCATACTGCCGCAACAAGCCCGACAGCAACGCCGCGGTCGTGCAACACGCGGGCGACTACTTTGACAGGTGACCAAGTTTGTTTCCTTCTTTTAACGTAAGTCTATGCCCGTCGCTTTTGATGCCTTAGACTTAATACATAGAATGACTTGTAGCAATAAGTGTATTAAGATCCAGTGGATCCCATCCCACGTCGGGTTACTTGGTAATGAGGCTGCAGATGGTCTTGCAAAGGAAGCTGTCTTGGATGGTATCCTGCTGGATTCTGGACCCTTGGCTAGTGAATTTATTCCAATAATAAAGAAAAGATGTTTGGAAAAATGGGAATATCATTTTGGGGAGACCATGGTCAGAGGCGTTGGAGTTTGGTATGGTACAATCCAGGACAAACCTACATGGAATCCTTGGTTTGACAGTGACTCATCCAACCTTACTGAAAGCTTTTAGTTTCTGCTTTCCGATTACTGTCTGGGCATTTTCCAACAAACAAGTTTTATCATCTTGTTGGTGTGAAATCCTCACCTTTGTGCGATAACCAGCTGTGTTCCAAGATCGATGATGTTTATCACATGTTGTTGGAATGTGCCCGAAACTCTGAGCTAAGAGAAAGACTCCTCGTGGGAATGGATTTGGCTAATGGCAATATAAATTGTCTGTTGACGGAACCATTGTCCACCTTAGCCAAAAAATTATACATGTTTGTTTGCTTGTCCTTTGAGGAGGCTAACTAATATTTGGGTATATAACAATTGTGTATGTGTAAAGTGTGTATGTTATGTAAATATGTGATTATTCCTATGAGAATGACATGTTCACCCAAAGTGTTCAAAGCCTCGTTAAAAATTAACAATTAATAAAATAATAATAACGTAAGTCTGGGAATCTCTTAGCAATTATTTATTTATTCAAAGTTTACCAACAGATTTTACACTTTTAACATGAAATTATATAGCATGCATTAATACATTATTAGAGTGCAAACCCAACTACAGGTGAACTGAACATTCATAAAACATTTACCAGATGTTCTTAATATTAATTTAAATTCATTTTTTAGTTAGTTAATTATTTAATTACTAATTAATCACTAGCACTTACTAATACAAAAACTAGTGTTATAGATAGAGCAAGATAACAAAACCAAAACGATTTTCTTTTGTACATTTCTGATTACATACGTTTCTGAGTAGTCAGAAAATATCAGAAATGGCGCGACTAGCAGTGCACGAGGGCGTGCTGGTCCCAACATTAATGTACGGAAGTGAAAGTTGGGTATGGGAGAAACGACATGAAAGCAGAATAAATGCAGTAGAAATGAGAGCTTTGCGGAGTATGGCAGGAGTAAAACTGAGTGACAGATTGTATAATGAAGTGATTAGAAAGAAATGTGGTTTGAAAGAGGATATCGTGACAAGAATAGAGAAAGGGATGCTTGGGTGGTTTGGGCATGTGGAACGGATGGATGAAAGTAGACTGACCAAAATGATTTATGAAGCTGGAGTGAGTGGAGATACGGGACGAGGAAGACCTAGGCGAACATATTTCGAACAAATCGAAAGTGTCCTCAAAAAAGGCCAGGTCAGAAGTACCCGCAATCGTCGAGCATGTATGAGGAATGTTATGAAAGTAGATGAAGCGAAAGAGATATGTAAAGACCGTAGCAAGTGGAAAGACGTAATCTCTGCCTACCCCCATGGGAAAAAGGCGTGAGTGTATGTATGTATGTAACAGTAAACATATATTTTTAATTTTATATTTGTACTTTTGCTCATTCTACATTTGTTTGTTTGTAACAAATATTATTATCTGGACAATAAACGTTTATATTATCATTTGTTTCTGGACGTTAAAAATAATACAAGTATATTACAATAATAATATAATAATCCAAGTATATAGTAATAGCATTATTGTATGCACGTATCCTCAGCATCTCGTCCGCGTATAATATCCATTGTCCGCATGGTGTTAAGTGACTACAGTCGTACAGTACATTTGGTTGCCGTATCTTCCCAAAAATGCGCACATAGTGAAGCATGTTGAACAAAACTAACACATTTAATTTAATAAGTCAGCGTTTAAACTACAAATTTCGGAAGTTTTCTCTATTCTCAGTAATAATCAGTATTTTTACACATGTTTTTAATAACCTTTTCCGTGTTCATCAATTGCATTATCAGTTTTTTAATTACAGTCCGTCCAGTCCAATTAAAACCATTAGTTTGTTATCCAATTAAGTATTCATTCAATGTAGAATCGACATATGAAATTTGTGAACATTTTCCGTTTTAACAGTTGTTACAAAATACGCCTGCTGGTTGTATCAACTTCTTATTAGGCGCTATTAGCCTGTTTTTTGGGAACTTCATAAACCACTACGCTGACCAATGGAGCGATCATAATGTAATTTTTAAATATCTATATATATTGACAACCTTATTATTAACTGTGGTTGTACCTAATGTACAATAACAACATTTGTAATTTGTTTATGGTCACATATTTTTGTATTGATTTGTAAGGTAAAAAAGTTAACTGAAGATTTACAACCTGTTACTGTTACCGGATGTTGTTACTAAGAATTGAGGATTGAAACTTGTCGTAAAATAGTTATCACAATATAAGAATTCCTAAAATTATGAAATCATATGATATCTTTTTATTTTCTTATATACTTAATATATTTAAATAAAATCATATTCGAGGGAAAATATTTTATCTTTATTTAATCGAAAAAAAAAATCAAGGAAATTTCTCGTGCGTTATGTTATTGTTATAGTGGAAATAATATTATTTCTTTCTGAAATCCCTAATGGGATAGATGTGTAGCACACAATTGTGGGTCCAATATTTGTTGTCAGTGTCTCCGGTAACAGCTCATACACGTGTTATTATTCATAATTGTCAGTTTTAGTGACAGTGCACTTTCTTTTTTTGGAATTGTCAACATTAATTGATGACGTCAAGGATCATGTCAAACTTCTTACCAACGCACACGAGCAATTATAGATTACCAGTTTGCACGCAAATACAGTACCGGACGATGACGTCATTTACGGTTTTCATTAATTTAGTTTTTATATTATTGCTCAAAGATCTAGAGATGTTTAAGGTACCATTAAAACAAATAATTATATTTTTTTTATACAGGTAATACTAGCATTTTATCATAAAAAATTGCATTATTTCTTCCTACATACAAACGGTTATCTAAGATTTGTCTGATGTGGTTTTATTTCAATAACGGTGTAAAAACAGTCAACTGTCTGTTTTTTATAGAAAATGTTCATAAATTAAATATCTTTAAATACATTTATAAAATGTCTAATTATAATAACACATTACGCAAACAATATATTCAAAGCTGAAAGTATTTTTATTTTTAGAGCGATTTGACCTTTCATTTCACTCTCCTGTAAACCTTAGTTTTAGACTTATCCTCTTATACGTAGGGACCGTCGATATCTTCGAGTCGCCACACTAATCGAGCGCGTCTCATGTTATTAATGTCATGGTCATGTTATAACAAACGGCCAACCAATGTGAAATGTCAACTAATATTTCTTTATAATTTGTACGTATAGTTAGGTATAAAATCTTACTGTACTTTATGCATTCGTAGTAGCTTCTCCAGGTAATCGAAAACAAAATCATAAGTTTTTAATACTAACATCAAAAAACATTATTTTATCCATAATTTGACGTTAATAGTGTGACTACCAGTTGCCCCGTAACGTAATGTGAAGTTCTGATAATTACTTCTGTTTGTAAGACATCATTTCAGACGTTCTTAGAGCATTTGAGAATGCTTTGATGTTATAACTTAAAAATGAATGAATTTTTTGTTTTCTTTTTTTATACAGTTTTAAAGACAATAAAGTAATAGGCAACTGAACATTATAAAATGTTGTCAATTGCGTCATTATTAAATTTATTTTTTAAAGTGATTACTTCAAGTATAAATGGTTCACTGCAGTTACGATTGCTATAGCTGTTCATCTTAAGATAAACTTATATCGCAATGCCGATGTATGGGTTTATAAATAGTCAGCGTTCATTAAAAAACCATTAAGCAACAAGATTATGTATATTTTAGAACTGCCAGTTTTCTTTGTTACGGCTTACTGTGTCATAAATTTGTAACGCGGGTTTGTTTACTGACTGGCGGTCGAATCGCGTAAGCGCATCCCGCCATGTGCCCCGTATGGGCCCAGAGAACTCGGGGGGGTTTTAGTGGGTAGGTCGATCCTCTTGACCGGAGAGCCCCACACACGGCCCCACTCATAGTGCAAAAAGACGCATTTCCCCCCCTCAAAAAAAAAAGGTTTGTTTACTGATACTTGATTTTGTCATACTTAGGGTACAACGCAAGAAGAAACTAGAACATCCTCTGGCTGCCTACTTGATAAAACCGGTGCAGCGAATTACCAAATACCAACTGCTGTTGAAGGATCTGCAGGCGTGCTGTGCGGAGGGGCAAGGCGAAATCAAGGTGTGTATTCTTCTTGCAGATTTGGACAGAAATGTTTAATTTTTATATTATACTAGCTGGCCCAACAGACGTTGTCCTGTCAAATGTCTCAAATGTCAAATGTCTCAAATGTCACGTTGTCTCACGTTGTCTCAAATGTTTTTAAATAAATAATTTAGCTGAAAAACAATATCTATATGACCGTATTGTGAATCTAAACCATTCTCAAGCCCCCTGGAATACACACAAAAAATTTCATCAAAATTGGTCCAGTCGTTTAGGAGGAGTTCAGTCACATACACACGCACACAAGAAATATATATATTAAGACTAGCTCTTTATACTGGGTCTATAGAGGGTTAAGGGTCATAGCTTTTGCCCACGGCTACATATGCGCGGATGTCGGTTTATGGCGCGAAGTGGCGCGAAGATTTTATCGCGTCGGACTATCCGTTTTTCCGAGATAAAAAATACCGCAAAACCTTGCTCAAGAATCACTCTATCTATTGATGAAAACCGCATGAAAATCTGTGCAGTTTTTGAGCGAAGCCTTTATTGCGCATCCCGTGGGATCTGAAGATTTTTATTTATTGTTTAAGCCGGACTTTTATCTTTACACTTTCCGATAATATTAGTAAGGATTAAGCATTAGTTCATACTTTGCGAATAAGTAACATTATCTGGGAGAGATTTGTTTTTAAAGTCACGAATGTTTTCTTCTACAACAGCAAGAGAGTTTTTATAGAAATTAAGTAATCTATTTACGTCATGTTATTCTGACAAATAAAATGGGTCTTAAAAATTATCTAATGTCATAACTAAATATATCCGCTTATGTGTAAGTGTATAAAATCGTATTAGGAGAAGAGTTCTAAATATTTAATTAATTATCAATGAAGCCGGGTCCAAAAACTAATTGGCTTACAAACATAGTTAAGTCACATACATACATACATACATATATGTCACGCCTCGTTCCCAATGGGGCAGACAGAGGCCACCTCTCTCCACTTGCTGCGATCCTGGCACACTTCTCTTGCTTCCTTCACTTTCATGAGCGTCTTCATGCATCTCGTCGGTTGCGAGTACTCTTGACCCGGCCTTTCTTTAGGACATCTTCGATTTGATCGAGATATGTCCGCCTAGGTCGATCTGCACCGATTCGTCACGTCCTGCTCAATACAATTTATTGCCTTCAGACGAAGTCCTTACTTTATGTTGATTTGGTGAATTTGTTGTCTAGAAAATAGTTTCTTTTCTACAATGTATATAAACAATTAATAAAAAAATTGTAGCTTCTGTTTCTGTGGGCTATGTATATATATATATATATATATATATATATATATATATTATATATATATTATATATATATATAAATATATATATATATATATATATATCATATCGGTGTCAGTACGAGGAGGACCAGATTTAAATGTATTGTGGTGCTAAAATAATACATAAATAACTTAAACTTAAATAAGGTGGTGAATAAATAATTGATTACTGAGGCTGATGTCAAAGATTGTTTCTGATTGTCTCGCTCCGAAAAAGTCATAGCTTTTTAAGCGTGGATGACAATTAAATATTAATAATGTCATTATTAACGGTGTTATTATGATGACGATCAGAATTATTTCGGACAAAGAAGAGGACTTGGTTTAACTTTTGTAAGGGTAAAGAAATGTTTGAATAACAATGCTGGTCTTAAAGACGTATAAGATTTGTAAGTATAAACTAATTGTTTCTTTTATTTTGATTGTGGGCATTTGCCACGTGGAATTGCGTTATTACGTAGACTATTTATGGCGATTTCATAGCTAAAAACCTGTTATTTAGCTCATAGTTTATTTATATAAGTAAAGTGCTGATGAGATTATATCTAGAAACTCATTTAAATAAGGACAATCAAATAAAAACACCAGATGCGGGCCGACGACAGAAAACTTACGACGACTGATGGTCGTAAGTTTTCTCCATTTACCATATCTATAATCGAAACATTTTCTGAATTTGTGCATAATATATACGATCTGAAACTGTAAAGGTTAGGAATTAATTTTGCTCTTACAGACTTAATTTTTTTTCACATTTTCATAACGAATTATACGCCTTCCAACTTTGAAATAGATACGCATTTTGATAATCATTATTTTTTTAGTTTATTAATTTTTCTTAAAAAGAACGATGGTATTTGTAGCTATATCAAACTTTGAAACGACTTGTAGAATAACGAATTTCAAGAATATTACTATTTAAGTAGCAATCCTCTTTTTTATTCATTTTAGTGTGTTTTATTGTTTCTGTTCAAATTTGTAAACGAATCGCATTCACGTTAAACATCATAACCTTGTCACAATAGGGATTATTATGATTATAACTAAGTATTGAGTAGTGCTACAATGCAATACACAATTATTAATATTCCAAGTAAAATACGAAAAATGAAACAGCAATATTTATTAGTAACTATAATTACATTTAAAACTTTTTAAAGAATATGTAAATATTTTACGATTTTGTTGAAAGTGAATCAAATAAAATATTTACATAAATGTAAAAGATAAATATTTAAAGTGTAGACATAACAAATACTTATAATACAATACAAAAAATAGTGTTATTCCGGTGTTAGCTGACACATTTTGCCACCCCTGTCATTCAGAATAACCGGTTGTCAGAACAGTACTCAATATAAAGTTACCATATAATAATAAATTCTACAAACATTTTGCAAATATGCCGTAGCAAACTAACTCTTCAATAATAGTTGCTGTTTATTCAAGTATTGTGGGAAAGAAAATATAAATACTGTACACTATATGCTCTTGTAATAATAAAATGCTTCTGTCGTTTCCAAAATGTTTCTGTCGAAATTTGACATTAAAGTGAAATATACCGCCTGAGATGTATATAAAAAATATTTCATTGATATTAATATTTTTTGTATGTCAATAAATAATCGTCCGCATTATAAGATTTGAAGGACAATTGGGATGACTTTAGAGTCTACTTAAGCAAGCTATAATTAACAAATCATAAACTGTATAGCAACTTCATATCATCTATTCTTATTTAAATATATTTTTTAATGTCATTAAAAGTAGCCAGAGACAAATAGTACAGCCAGTACCTTCACAATACAATTATTCATTTTTTATGGTTTTTAATGTTTCCAATTTCTCTGTTTATTTTATTCAAATATTGCAGCTTACAAGCGAGTATTTTCTTAAAACTTTCTCTCACAATAAAATGATTTAAGAGACAAGGGCGAATGATGCAAGGGCTGTGGATGATAATGCTTTATGTTAGGGGTGCATAGTGGTCCCAATACCACTATATAAAAAGTCATCATAGCGCCCCCTGTACAAAGGCTACGTATTTTTTAACAAAGTACAGCAAGGGTTTTATACATTGCGAATTTTGCAGTAATTGCTTTCAGTAATGCCTAGATGGCGCGATTTCTGCTACATGTTATGTTATAGTGAAGGACAATAGATGTCGCGACACGGCAGTCATTTTAGTGCACGGGGACCTATTCCGTGTTACGTTAGACCGGGGCTTAGACCATAACTATGAAAATCGGGGTCTAAACTTGAGTTTATAAATAGTGTCGACTTTATTACGCAAATCGTTTTTTCTTTTATTAATATATACCTAAGTTAGACCCAATATCTAAATCATTTCGTTCAATAGCCTTCTTTCATGGCGTTTTAGCCACATGTTACATAAAGTATACAAAAAGTTTAGTTTTGGTAATATAATAAAGAATATGAAATATGCATAAATACTAATATGTATACATTAACTGGGGGTTGGTTGCCTCGAGGTACGAGGGCTGCTACTTAAGTATCCGGAATCTGGGATTTCAACATTTTTAAACGCAATATACAACCTCCATGGTAAAATTCGTTCTTTTTTTGAAATACTGGCCGCTATTTTTTTTTTCCTTATGTACGCTAGTATTTTGTTTCTGATGGGTTTAAAATGTCATATCGCTGAAATGATGGAACTCACACGTGAAAATATTCGGGCTATGATTTATTACGATTTTAACTCAACAATAGTGCGTAAATCAATTAACTTCCAACTTTTGGTGTCGAAGCTCCATCAAAAACCACTGTGTATCACTGGTTTAGTGAGTTCAATCGTGGACGGAGTAAGCTCACGGACGAAGTTAAGGAAGGTCGCCCAAAATCAGTCGTTGTGCCACAAAACATTGAAGCTGTACGAAAACTAATTATGCAAGACCGTCATGTTACGTATCGCGAGATAGAGGCTACTCTGGGCATATGCATGATCAGCATTAATAAAATATTACATGAACATTTGTTCGTAAAAAAAAATTGGTCGCGTT
Organism: Scirpophaga incertulas; assembly: GCA_036419045.1. Classification (NCBI taxonomy): domain Eukaryota; kingdom Metazoa; phylum Arthropoda; class Insecta; order Lepidoptera; family Crambidae; genus Scirpophaga; species Scirpophaga incertulas. The sequence goes on along the minus strand of CM071626.1, from coordinate 8,782,305 downwards.
GGATAGGTACCACACAACTTAACTCCGCATTAAAAAGAAGCTCGCGTCGAATTGTGCAAGAATATGTTAAAAAAATTTAACGGAGGTGACTCAAAATCACATCTACACAGGTGATAAATCTTGGATCTACGAAACTAAACAACAATCTACAGTTTGGGTGTTTCAAAATGAGCCGAACCCTACGAAAGTGACTCGTGCAAAAAGCACTTTAAAGCAAATGGTGGCCTGCTTTTTTGGTATTAATGATCATGTGGCTACAATACCACTCGAGAATCGTAAAACGGTCAATTCGGAGTGGTACACGACCATTTGTTTGCCGGAAGTATTTGAAGAAATACGTAAAAACACCAAGCGACGCAGAATCATTCTACACCACGACAATGCCAGCTGTCACACATCACGCGAAACAAATACATTTTTGGAGGGTCAAACAATAGAATTGATGGGTCATCCACCGTATAACCCAGACTTGGCACCTAATGATTTCTATTTATTCCCAAATGTAAAGAATAAATTACGTGGTCAACGATTTTCGACCCGTAAAGATGCCGTCGACGCGTTAAAACAGCACGTTTCAGAAATACCGCAATCAAAGTGGATAAAATGCTATAAAAATTGGTTTCAACGTATGCAAAATTGTATCGATCATCGCGGAGAATACTTTGAAAAACAATAAACCCATATTTAGCCATATACGTTTGTTTAATTTTTCTATCCCGGATACATAAGTAGCAGCCCTCGTATGACCCCAAAACATCTAATCATCCAAATCGTCAGTCAATTTCTTCAAGCATATCGAAATCTATTTAAAAAGCAGAGACATGATTTCTGCATTAATATTGTATCAACTAAAAAAAATAACTATCTGAACTAGATAGATATTTTTTTTAAAATAACTATAAAACAAACTATCAACTTTTAGGTTAGCTAGCTAATAAATCAAATATGATGTTCAACAAATAAATCCAACTTAAACCAGAGCTAAATAAACTATGGATGTGCCTAGTTTTTCTATAGACCTGAGTTCAACCTCCTTTTGCGTATACCATAGTTAGAACTCTTTTCGTTATATCAAGTTTTCTTAGAATTGACAAAAATCCGGGTTTTGTGCTAGTCTTGTTACATGACACGAGTTAACGCTTGAATTTAGGATTTTTGGACGCTTGACTTGAGTTGTTGATTCGCGTGGTAAGAGAAGTCTACTCGTAAAATAGAAGCTATTATAGCTAAAAACTATAGAGTGATCGCAAAAATGTATCACTGGTTACATATAAACCTTCAGATGAGAGACTTATGTTCTCACAATAATTTTGTTGACATAGTAATTCGTGTAAGTTTCAAGACTCTACGCAATTTCGACTGTTTAGCATATCAATTTAACTTATTACGGAAAACATGGAAGATTTTTGTTTGTTCGCGGAACCTCAATTACTCGCTTTGTCTAATATAAAATTTTCTTAATGACGATTAAAATTACCGCCTAAGTACCCGTTTAGTTGTTAAACTTGAATACAAATAATTGTATTAAGTAACTTTAAAAGACACATTTTCATTAGTCAGTTTTGGTAGAGTGCCTATAATGAGCGTTTGGTAATTATCATTACAGAACTGAATATTTTCCCCAGTCATATATATTTCCGTTGGAAAGTTCTTGATTCAATTTGTCGCTAGAGGTACCAATGGCCGCTTTCTCCAGAATCCACCACCGTTTGCATTACCCCAAGAGAGTGCTTTCGAGCTCTTTAATGAGGCTACTTATACCTTTTGATGTTTCAAGTGTTTATTTCCCTGTTCCAGGCTTAACAAAAGATGGGTTTGCTTACGTTGAACATAACAGTGCGAATGGTACTTATATTGACAAGTAAAAATGTAAAATAACTATCATCTACTTATAAATTCCAATAACCTCCTAAGCCAAATCTGCCAAATGTATTGTGCATATTATTTTTAATCGCAACTGGAAAAGTTGCGGCGCTGTACGTGACGTCGCGTCTGTCACATACGTTCGTGGCAATCCTGCAGCATTTTTGACTAAAATTTTTATCTGTCAGTGACTGTAAAAAAGAAATAAAATATTTTAATAGCCAATAATGTGTTTATTTATTATTTCCATAGTTTAAGAATATCAAACAGATGAATATTTTTTTTAATTTGTAATAAATAACAATTTTTGCGTGTGTGTATATATATATATATATGTGTGTGTGTGTATATATATATGTATGTGTATATATATATATGTGTGTATATATATATATATATATATATATATATATATATATATTCACTGCTTCGTCAGTTTAATAGCGTTTAGCGCTCTCGTGCCAAGTAGCTTAATCTTTGTCTTCAAGGAAGTTGTGGAGTGACAATTTCTCTTTCTCATCTCAATCTCATTCTCAATCTAAATTTCTCATCACTCAGTCTTTTTTTCACAAACTTTATTTATATTTTTGTTTTGTGCCCAAAGAATTTCCCAACAGGTGTAGTCATTCTTTTCCTTGTTATGTAACTCTTTGTGCCCTCTGAATGTTATATTTCTTTGACGTCAAAGTGGGGCAATAAAGATCTGTTAAATAACAATTATTTTAATTAAGATTTTTTGCAATTATTAATTTCACTACTTTATTATATATATGTATATGTTGAATAGCACTATCACTCCGCTTGAAGTTTGAACAATGTGCTGAAACCGAACTAATTTCAGAGCAGGGTTGTAATAGAATCATCGTATGATTGTGGATTTTCCGGAATACTCGGAATCAGTGTTTCATAGTAGGCTTCTAGGATCGTGCCATGCATTACTGATCCGACGTTTCTATGCTGCAAAAAACATGGTGAGGCAATCTGCGTGCAGTGGAATTGGTGCATGTGAAGTCAAATTTACGTTTATTTATTGTACCTAACTTTAGACTGTAGTTTAGGCGTTTGTTCTGTGAGAATGGTAATGATTAGTAAAGTTCCAAAATTTTTGTAAAATAACATATGTTTTTAGAATTTTGCATTTAATCTTAAACAGCATTTCAGCGACAGATATTTAAACTGTTACAGGAAAAGGTGGCATATTAAATGAATATTAATAATTCGTTTTTCTTTTTACGTTAAGTGATAAAACCTGTGATTTATTTTCTTTTCGAAACTATTACACATTCAAATGCATTCGGTTATATTCCCGGTTGCTGGTGGGTATTCCGACAGACATTCACACGCACGCTCCCTCGCGGCGAAATATCGATGTAGTATTCATTAATATTGAAAAGGACGAAGCGCCGGTCAGACTTGTGCATAAAACGTACATATACTCCATTGTTCCGAGTAATTTGTAAGGCGGGTAAATAAAGTCCCTACTATCGATTTTCAAACACAATTTCTCTTCACGTTTCGATATGGTGTGGCGTCTCCTTCTCATAAGACCTATTTATTCTATCAGTCTGGTGGCAGACATCGCCGACCGTCCTCTAAGCGAATCAAATTCATTAATATGTCTTTTTTCTGAATGATTATATAAACTTAGTTATCTTTAGATTAGAAACCTAGTTTTTTTCGGTTGATGTCGCCACTACTTATTAATTAAAGTTTAAACACAACTGTTAAATAGTTGATTGCACTAGTAAATACTTTGAAACAATTAAAATAAGCCAAAGCCAATTGTCAAATAATTACGTTATACAATTTATTGGCATCTCTGTTCCTTTACCGTATTTGTTGCCTATTTATTGCATTCCGCATTATATTAGAACTATTTACTTCTGTGTACTGGGCATTTTCCCAATAGTCTATTGAAGGTGAAAACTTACAAATTTAAATTTCTAATCATGGCACCTATTTGATATATGTCAAATGAAACATTAGCTAGGTATTTTTTATCACGATTATGACCTAATCCAATTATTTTAATGTTCAAAATTGTAGTATTGTTATGATAAAAAGTAAATTGATGGAAGAAAAGCTTGTAAAAATGGTTCGTCTCTTTAATGCGGTTTAAATTTTTAAAATAAATTTTCGTTGTGTCCGTTGTGTTCGTTGAGTTGTCATAGACGGCTGTATAATCAGGCTCGTCCTGGCTGACGTTATCAGAATATCATGCATCATTTATTTAAACCTATTGTTAATCCAAATACATTTTTTTTAATATTTTGGATTTAATAATTTTTATCTGTACTGTGAAATTACGTAATTCTGACGTCTTTTCTGTCCATTTTGATTACGGTAATTAACCATGTGTTATTATAAGAATGAAAAAAAAAATGTTCATAGATTTCTTTGACTCAGGTGGGTCTCGAACCCCCGTGTATTCAAATATTGACGGCTTAACCATTCAGCCACCGATTATTATTCATCGCAATTTAATATTTCTTATTAATTAATTATACTAGCTACTTATATTTTTTAAAATATATGTTTAAATTACACAACACAATAATTAAATTTGATAAGCCCTTTTTATTAAATGTGACAATTATTGGGCTTGACATTTAAATATTTTGGTTTAAATTATCGTAACATGTTTGTCGGCTCCTACCGTTTGATGTCACGTCTGGTGAAGCTTCATATTGATTTTATCTATTTTAATTTACGAAGTTAAGCCGTAGGTAGTCAATTCATATCAGGTTAGCCCTGTTCGCGAGTTAAAAATTCACAAGTTACGAATTCTTCGCATTAAGAGATATATTATATCGATTTTTGCGCAAATCAATCATAAGTGAACTGTGATTTAGTGAATTATTATTATGACAATCAGTCTTTAATGTTATAACGTTTATTCTATGATTGAGGTAACCCTCAAATTGAGTGGAATTTATTTTAATAGTATCAGTATTGCAATAACGGTCCTTTTTTATAGTATCTGACTTGAAATAATTAATGCACAGCAAGTTTAAAATGAGTGTTTAAGCCAATAAAATCAATTTTTATATAAAATAATACATATATTTTTGTTTGTAATTTGTCGTACCAATGAATACACCATACAACAAATGATGTTTGTTTTCTTATCGATATGTCTAACAGTTGCTCACGTAGATTCTCCGGAGAGATAAGATAAAGACGGTTACAACGTTAAAATATCAGTTCGTCTGCAGATTGGAATAGTTTTAACGTTTAAAATTTATTGCATAAACATGTGATGAAAATAGTGCAGTTTTAGTGACTCGTATATTTTGTTTTAGAATACAGATATCAAATGTTTCGCAGTTATATAAAGGTTGGAATTTATATTTTTCTTAATTAAAAATCAACTTACGTGCAGTTTTTGTGAGTTCGTTTGGGCCTTATGTACCACTCCAGTTAATGAATTAACAGTATGTATGTGCAGATTCAAGCTAATCAATTTATTTATTTATTTAATATACACTTCTCATCAAAAAAATCGAAACACTTCCGTTTTCATTGTTTCTGTCCGAATTTAACACAAAAAAGAATTCACACGATGAAAAAAAAAACATAAATGTATAGCTGGCAGTTTGGCCATTACAGTAATAAGCGAAAATTCTAAATTCAAAATTAGAATTTCATTTGTTTATCTTATAAACGAAATGAATCACTGTTTTGAGACAAATGTGTGTTTAGGGTTGGAGTACATTTAGCGTTTAAAAACTAAAAATTGGCGCCTATCCTTAAACTTTTTGTTTTTTATTTCAATACTGTGACTTTGGGACGTCTGAAAAAAGGTTATTTTTCTAAAACGTATGGATACTTCGCCCACAGAAGCCGCCCAAGTTGTGGCATTGCTGGATTCTGGCCTTAGTCAGCGTGTTGTGGCTGCAAGACTGCATCTAAGCCTGTCACCTGTTCATAGAGTCTATAAACGTTATCGGGAGACTGGTTTGTTCACGCGCCGTTCAGGATCTGGCAGGAATCGGGTCACTTCTGAGCGAGATGATCGATTTATTGTAACAACTTATTTAAGAAATCGACGCCTTAACGCTTTTCAACTGCAGCAGCGGCTTCGTGTTGTACGAAGGGTAGCTGTAAGTGACTCTACAATTAGAAGAAGGTTGAAGGATCGTGGACTGGTACCGCATAAGCCAGCAAATGGGCCGAAATTAACTGCAGACCATCGAAGAGCGCGCCTTAACTTTGCACGTGAGCACCTAAATTGGTCATACCTACAGTGGAGCAAAGTTCTCTTTTCTGATGAGTGTAAAAGTATGCTGTATGGTAACGACGGAAGGAACAAGGTCTACAGAAGAGACGGAGAACGCTATGCAGAATGCTGCATTGAAGAAAAGGTCAGCTATGGTGGCGGTTCGTGGACGGTTTGGGGAGGAATCAGCGCCGACGGTAAGACAGAGCTTGCTTTTGTGTCTGGGCCACGTCTGCCTGCACTAAACTGTCATCGGTACGTCGAAGAGTGTCTCGAGCCTCATGTGATGCCCTATGCACATTTTATTGGCAATGGCTTCATATTCATGCACGACAATGCTAGGGCTCACACCGCGGGCGTCGTACGAGATTATCTTAACGAAGTCGATATCTCTATTATGGAATGGCCAGCAAGAAGCCCGGACATGAATCCCATTGAACATCTGTGGGATAAATTAAAGAGACGAATTCGAGCAAGAGATCCTGCCCCAGAAACACTTAGCCAGCTGCAAGATGCAATCCAAGAGGAATGGGACAATATACCACAGCATGTGATCGTGACTCTCATCCGATCGATGAAGAACCGTATGGAAGCAGTAATTAGAGCTCGGGGAGGGAATACAAGTTATTAAATAAACGTTTTTTAGCTTTTTTTTTCATTTACGTGTGTTGTTTTATCCATTTCCTTTATACTCCATACGGAATAAAAATGACTCATTTAACAAAATACGAAACCTATGAAAAATTCATTTAAATTTAGAACATTAACATTAAGATTTGATAAGCTCATATTACTCACTATTAAACGACATTTAACATTTATTCCTAAATGTACACATTTTTCTGATAATCCTGACAAAACGTAAACTTGCAAGGTGTTTCGATTTTTTTGATGAGAAGTGTATTTATTTGACACACAAAATAGAATACAATCGATTATAGATACATTTTTCTTATATAATGCAGCAGACCAGATTATATTCCTAGGTATGTGTGTACAACATGAACGACACATAACTAGAGCAGTACATATACGGCAATATAAAACTCAAGTCTTAAAATAAAATAACATAAATATACAATATATTAGTCACGTCTGAAATATATGTTATTACGCTCTTTTTGAAATTAATGAGACTTTGTCCAAATATGTCTATTGTCTTGTGATGAGTTTTTAAAATATCATTGTATTGGCGACACATCCTGGCTATTGGATTTTCCAGTATTATAATATTTATTAATTTTACGCCAATAACTGCCCGTTAAGCCGATGTCCATGAAGATGATGAAAAAAAGATGTTCAATAAAGGTTTTTAAATCTATAAGGACGTCGTTATTACTAAATGTTTATTTTGTGAATTCTTGGTTAATGTGCTTCAAAATGGAGGGCATTTCGCCGACATGCAGAATACTGATTTCTATTATACACTGTAAGCAATGCAGAATACTTATTTCTTAACCTACAAGTATATTTTTAGCTTTTCGACGTAAATAAGTAAACAATAATAATATGGCAGAATTGGGTATTTTCTTTAGTGCCACTTTATTTATCGAGACATACTAGACAATAACGTTTCCCCATTCTATCTTTGAAGGATCTGAGCGCTTGCGAAATAGTAAAGCTTGTTGCTGATGAGAGCGGAATAAGAGCACGGGAAGAGTTTTAATTCATTCAAGTTGTAAATTATTCTCAGTATTTATTTTTGTGTCGGTGCTTTTTCATATATATTCCAACGAATGCGCGACCAACAATTTTCTATATTAATAATTACTTCAGAGGGAAGTTTCATTTACAATAATTAGTTTCTTGTCATACAGTATTCTTAACGGACTAAATTATTGTTACGTCGAGGTACTTGCCTGGTTGTGTTACATCAAAGCAATATAAGCTATCGATTTTTCATCAAGGTATATTGCTATTGATGTATTTGCTCGCAACACATTTTTTCCTTGTTTTATTTGGTGTAAAAGTTCGCTCCGCTGAGCGTTTCCCCTAGAGGCTTTGCTGAACGATGCAAAGAAAATGAAGAGACACTATTGGTTTATTTTATCCTCACCTACCACCACCCTTCGTACACGGTATCGGTGGAAAAGTAGCCGGCTGCTAACTATTTGCTGGGTTAGTAACTGATAGAGGTAACATTTTTCGCTAAGAATAAATGAATTACTGCGTACATTTAACAATTGAGGTAATAAATCGTGTACGTCGTAAAATACCGTATCTAATATTGAGCGTATTTTCAAGCAAACAAAAATTTAAAATTGTTGGAAGAACATCAAACCTACAAAAATATTTTGCTCGTAAGGAGTTACGTATAAAATTAGCTATGTTGGGTCTTTTATACGAGCTCGCTATTATAGTAAAGAATTTTAAACCACATTTTCCTTTGAGTAGAAAGTTATGAATAGGAAAAGATTATGTTAAAGCATTCCTCTCTTCTTGAATAATCTGTTGTTACATCGTCGGTTATCGTTTCCTTTGTGGGTAGGTACTTTAATAACAGATAATATAAAAATGATCAGATTTTGTAAAGGCGTTAGATACTTGGCTTTGGCGTATGATTGATTAGTATTTACATTACGAACGTACGTTTATAATGACCAGCCCATTATGCTATCTTAGTATAAGTATGTGATTATTTTCATTACTAATTTTGGTTCACTGCGGAATTTGTAGAAGATAAATCGAGTAGTCCAGTTAGTTGTCATTAACAATAGATTTAACGTCAATATTTTCCTTGTTTCTCAAATGTTCAGGCCGAGCTTCGCACTAGTTAGAAACAACGAATGACGGACGGTAAACTCGGCCGCTTTGTGACAAATATAATAATAATCAAATATGTAATGGTGCAGCAAGGTGATTTTTATCGTGTGATGATGCTGAAATATTTACATGGACGCGGCAATCGGATAGCTCCCCAGCTAAGGACACGTAATGTACGTAAAAAAACGTTTCTTTTATTCTGTGCCATCAGTGCCTTCAGCTATGAATGCTTATGGTAGAGCAGAACCGTCCGATTAAAATAATTGTCATTATAGAGAAACATTAATTGGATTTCATAAAATTATCTTCAATGTATTCTACTATTACTTTGTTGTCGGAAAAATATATTCTCTGTTAAATTACTGTTATTTCGTAGAGCCATATTATAGCGACAAAGGTTATTGAATTATACCGAAAAATGTAGATGGATAGGAGAATGTAAACAGTCTAATATATCGGTTCGACTCACATTATGCCCTAAATACTTGTAATAACTGTAGGACTCTTTCTTATAATTGTAACATTAAATTAATTCTTCAATATTGGCAATATGGAATACATTTTTGTAGAATTTATATATCTGATTATTTAGTACGGCGCGGCGGCGAAACAGAGTGTGTCAGCCTAGCTTATTTGCGTTGGCAGATAGACATATTTTGACTGACAAACCAAAATCATAAACGAACGAAATAAAACCGGCCAGGATGTCTAATATCATAGACAATGAGTACTAACCATTTTTTTTTTATTCCCCGCTGAGGTAATTGTATTAACTTGCATACCCCGGCTGTGGCGAGCCGGCGGTTATGTGGGGCTCTCCTCCCCAGAAGGGGGAGGCCTACCCACTAAAAACATCAGGGATGGCCTTCCTCAGGCATGTAGGGAGCCCCCGGGAACACCAAGCTACTTCCGGGAACCCCCAGCCTCCGCTCCCCCGCTGATACAGGGGAGCCCTCCTCGGGGGAGGCAAACAATACCTCCCCCGATCTCCACCACCGACGGTGCCCCCCAGCCACGGAAGGGGTGTGGTCCCTCCCACTGTTCAGTTGCACTGTTACATTATACAATTTGATCGTGATTTTATTACGTCTATACATTTGCCAAGCATATTCAACTATCGGAACGATATGTAAATTCGTCATAAACAGCGGGGTTAGTCATGAAAATTTTATTACTTACAGAGTAGGTACATATGTATGTATTCATATATTCATTATGATGTCCGTAATGACTTATTAATCAATGGATTATTTTAGATTAGTATTCTTTTTGTCATATAATAATATAATTAACGATTGACATATTTTTTAGTTCTGCTTTACTCTTGACCAAAATCGAGTACATGATTCACAATTGTACAATTTTGCCTGATCACATTTGCTTTTAAAACGTTTGGGTGTATGTATGTATATACATAAATTTTATGAAAAAAATTAATTACGACGTGTTAATTAATAGATTTTTGTCTGTGGCGTTGATTACAAACGGTTAGTGCGAATTCGTTTTCTGTCTGTGTAATATCTGTCTTATTTGCATGTATAGTGGAAGCATGAGCAATATCACACGTAATTAATGTACAATACATAACGTCAATAACTCCATGTATAAAATTTACTCTGCAATTATGGTTTTTCGTAACACCGTGAAGTTGAAGATGGCTTATTAAAAAGAAAATATTGACCGACAGTACTACAATCATAGTTATAATAGCAACTTGATTTAAATCCATTATAAGCCTAGTTTAATGGCAAACACATTTTCTCGAGCTTAGTAAAAAATGACTACCAGGGTCATGCTGGTATCAGATATGCCATGTGCTCCGTTGTGTTCTGTCTATTATGCTATGTTGATTTCTGTTATGTAAATTTAAGAAACATTTTTTTTCATTTATAATTTCTTATACTTAGTTACCAATTCTACCAAATCTATGACGACTCCTGCTTTAAAACTTACGTAACTATGAAGCGATCTAGTTATAACATTTTCGTTAAGTGACCAACTTACTTAAGACAACAGCTAAGCATGTTGTGTATTATTGACATGATGATTTAACAGGAGACAACATACGTATATTATGGTAGTGCCGGTAGCTATAGTCTCTGCACGCATCGCATGATTAAATGTGATGTGTCAATGTGTTGTTATTAGAGTTTTATATATTCAATAATTTTTATGATGATTATCAATGAAAACTGTCCAGTCACAACGGACTTTATAAGGAGGCTCAAAGTCACCGAAAGGGCAATAGAGAGGGCTATGCTCTGAGTTTTTCTTCGTGTACGTATCGGCAATGATGAAATTTGCAAAAGAACCAAGGTCACCTACATAGCCCGAAGAACGGCGAATTTTAAGTGGCAATGGGCGGGGCACATTGCTCACTGGACTGACCGTCACTGGGCCGTAAATGCGCAAGGAGCAGGCATATGCTGGACACCGCGGTGTTGGCAGGCCTCCCGCAAGATGGGCAGACGACATGGTGAAGATTGCAGGAAGGCAGTGGATGCTAGCAGCGCAGGATCGACCGATGTGGAGACCGATAGGAGGTCTATGTCCAGCAGTGGCCGCCTATTGACTGAAATTATAAAAATATTCAATTCTCCTATGGTGAACGAAAATATTGTGAGACAACCCGTAATAAGAAACTCAAATGTCCACATTTAGGGTAGACTGGTGTCCTTCGGTGGGCACTGATATGAGTAATAATATTACCGTGCGTCATTATATTCAACATGTATACCGACCTGTAGAACAATCACTTACAACATCTGGATACTTGCGAACTTAGTGTATAAATATGTACTGAGTGCCTTTAAGGAAATTTGCTATATCATTCTCGCAATATCTTGAGAAATGCTAAGTAACAGGAGTATAATACATTTCTGTATTAAATTTTGTAACATGGCCAGAGCTTATCACACGAAACGCTAGTATGGCACTCTATTAATATTTTATTTTCAATTCATTATTATTCTCTATATTCATCATTTGGTATGAGGGCTGACTTTTAAGTTGTGTTGTTTAAAATAAGCGTAGACAATCTAATAGATTATTATTACCATTTATTGTTTTTCAAAGAATTCTCTGCGATATTTAACACACTTTTGCATGCGTTGAAACCAATTATTAAAACATTTATTCCACTCCGAAGTGGGGGTAGTCAACATTTTCGAATTATAATGATATGTGATATGTGTTGATTTGTTCTTCGGGTGAGCTGCAACGGTGACCACGGAGACTTTGTTTAATTTTGGGGAACGTAAAAAAATCGTTAGGGCTTATTAGGTCAGGGCTGTAAGGCGGATGGTCTAAAATTTCGACCTTTTATGTGCTGAAAAATATCTTTGTTTGGCGGGCGGTGTGCGAACTTGCATTGTCATGGTACAGTATCATACGACGTCTTGGATTGTTTTTTCGAAATTCGGTAATGACTCGTGGCAAACAAACAGTAGTATGCCAGTCAGCGTTAATGTCTTGCGATTTTCTAGTACAATTGTGGCGACGTGGCCATCCTTTGCCACAAAGGAGAGCACCATTTTTTTAAGTGCTCCGTGAGCTTATGACCTTGGTCGAATTTGGCTCATCCTGAAATACCCAGACAGTAGACTGCTACTTAGAATCTGGATCGTAAGCATATATCCAAGACTCGTCACCACTAACCATATTTATTTATTTATTTATTTATTTAAGATAAGGTACACAAACAGATGACAATCCTAACAACAATATATATACATCACAAAACAGAATGACTAGACTGCCATCCAAACAAAGTGTACCCAGCATGATCTCATGAAACAGTCACAAATAGATATACAAAAAAAAAATATATACACAATTATACAAACAAAAAAATAGATATACAATTATACAAAAAAAAAGAAAAAAAATATATATATATATGTAATAATAAAAAGTATAAAACCCGTAATAGCTACAAATCCTAGGATCCAGCCCTGAGTACATCTGAAATGCTTCTTTTAAATGAGATAAAGTTATTATCAAAAATATCGATGTCATTGTTGCTCCTTGCCAACTCATTGTAGGCTCTCGCCATCCTAACTATCGGATTGTAGTAGGAAGTGTTATTAGTGTAAGTCTGACAAGTGAAGGTGTTAGGTCGGCGAGATCTATACAGAGTATTAATAGATACTGAGGAGAGCAGAACTGGTGCATCAATATACGAGTGCAAGATTTTATGCAGACATAAAATGTCGTATCTTTTGCGTCGGTCCTGCAAGGTAACAACACCAAACTTTGCCAACCTTTCATTATGAGAGTTTAGGCTTCGGCCGAAATTTAATTTATGGGAAATGTATCTCAAACATCGCTTTTGTACACCTTCGATTATCATAAACATGTTTTGACTATTCTCGATTGAATCGCTGCAAAGTTTTGCGACACAAACTAACACGGTCTGCTTAATGGTTGTCGCTTAGCAAAGTGGTATCCAACGGGAGATTAACTTTCTTACGCCAAGTTCTTCGTGTAGGATTTGGACAATGGTCCCTGAAATGCCCACGGATACCTCTATTTCACGGTATGTCACATGAGTATCTTCGAAGATTAGCTGCCGCACGTTTTGATATTCCCTTCCGTCATGGCGGTTTCTGGCCTGTTTCCGACCTTCACGTGGCTTGGTCACTAAGGCTAGACTGCCCACGTTGAAATTCTAAATACCAGCGTTCTCTAGTCCTAAGACATGGTGTTGCATCACTAAATACAGAATTGTTCTGCTCGAAACACTGACGTCGCGTTAATCCTCTTTGAAAGTTGTAGAAAATTAGGCACGATAATTTTCTTTAGCAACGGGATCATGTTTTTAGCTACAAAATGGCATAAAATTATGATTATGCAAAAATGACGCATATATATTTCAATTAAGTAAAACAGATTTCAAATATAATGTGAAGAAACCTTTTCCCTATCTTCATATATATCTGTCAATATCTATGATTCAGGTATATTTCAGGCAAATCTGTTACATTTTATGGTGCGACGAATTTCACTTTATTTTGAATTGATTGGGTTTAGAATATATTACTATTGCGGTTGCATTTTGAGTACGTTGCTCTCGTCGTGTTGATTTTATACAGAATTCAATTGTACATAAAGGTATCAGGAGGTAATAACACCAGCTCTTACAGTGGGTCACTTTTATGAACAGTTGTTTGATATTTGTTTTGAGTTTGAACGTATTTAAACGTTCATAAATCGAGTTGTAAAATAGCCATTCATCTATCTGTAGGGATTAGAGAGGTTAAGAAATTAATTCTGTGTTAGTAACAGTAACAACTAACCTTATCCACTGTATTACTTTATGATGTTTTGTTTTCTACACAGGACGGCTTGGAAGTTATGCTGTCTGTGCCGAAGAAGGCGAACGATGCCATGCACCTCTCGCTGTTAGAGGGGTGCGACGTGCCTACGGACAGCCTCGGCGAAGTGGTGTTACAGGACTCGTTCCACGTGTGGGACCTACGCCAGATCATAAAGAAAGGCCGAGAGCGCAGGGTCTTCCTCTTCGACCTGCACTTGCTCCTAGCCAAGGAAGTCAAGGACTCGCACGGGAAAGCCAAATATATTTATAAGACCAAATTCATGGTGAGTGCTTATTTAATAACTATGATTTGTGTCTATTTCCAGTTATGAAAGAACTGCATTGACTGTTTAAGTATAAAGTGTCATAGATTACAAATTAATAGGCTACAATATTTTATTTCTAGACGTCCGAATTAGGTGTGACTGAACACATAGAAGGCGATGAGTGCAAATTCTCTGTTTGGACGGGACGCGAACCGATGGCCAGTGACTGTAGAATAGTGCTAAAAGCACCCTCATTAGAAGTCAAACAGATGTGGGTTCGGCGGTTGAGGGAAGTCATACAGGTAATTAAGTTATTTATCCCCGTGAAATATTTAAATGTGGGCCAATTAATATGATTTTAATTGTTTTCACATAACACAGACGTTTTACAGTACGAACAATAATACTAACATACAAAATGTTCACATGGTTAAATTGATTGTTGATTTCAGGAAACGTACTTCAGCGGCCTCCATCAGCCGCCGCGGAGCCCGGCCCGCGTGCGGCCCACTAGCTCGCAGCGGTCTAGCAGGTAAACGCGAAGGGCCTCTTGAGGAAACTTGACGATTAATAACGCACTGCTGAATCTGCTTTTCCTCAACGTTTATTTGAACACTGAATAGTTTTTGCAAGTCCCACTGTATTAATGAAATGGCCCTAGGTTAAAATGACATCTATCGTGTTGCGGTGTTTGATGTTGAAAAAGGGTGATATTAGATTTTCCTTTTATTTTTGTTTGTGCCAAAAGTTCTTGTTACGCTTACGCATAAATACATACATACATACACTCACGCCTTTTTCCCATGGGGGTAGGCAGAGATTACGTCTTTCCACTTGCTACGGTCTTGCATAAATAAACAACACATAATAATTTAATAGTTATTTATACAACTGTTGTATAATCTGGGGTATTAAGACACGTATGTAGGTCACAAAGAATCACACGAGGCGTAGCCGAGTGTGATAATAGTATCACATAAGTGTTTTAATACCTAATTATAACAGTTGCGTACAAGACTATATCTACAATAATGATGTGAATCCTCTATAAAAGAATTCCAATATTCGAGTGGAAAAATGGCGGGAAATAACACAATAAGACTAGAATCCGAAATTACGAATTAGTCTACAATTTATTGTTCTTTTTTCAAAATTTTAGCGATCTGGTGGTGAAAATGTCATTGCATGAGAATGATCTTTTTTTGAAATTCATAATATCACGCGTTTGGATGATATAATGATCATAATATCATTGAGTGTTTTAATGTTGCCAATGAGCTAATTGTTATAGGTTCTTTTATAGAGGATTATTAGCATGATAGTAGATAATATCTATTTAAAAATGTCTCGTAATGTTTAATTTATATTGATAAGCGAGATCACTTACTCAGTTTCTCTTTTCATTGTATCTTTCTCCTCATTCAATATAAATTATTTTCTTAATATCCAATCTATCTATTACCGTAGCTGAAATCTTCATTTACAGGTCAGTCTTTGTATAACTTGAACGAAAACTTCATTATAATAAATAAAGAGATAATATTTAATGTCTTTTTAAATCTACAGAGACCTCGACGATACTCTGCTAGACGAAACTGTAGAGAACTTGGACAGAAACTCGCTAGCCTCTTTCGGGAGCGGCAACACCACCGATTCAGATAAGGTAAGTCGCAGCTGTAGACAATGGATCCTAGGTAACAATTTAGATACTTAATATAATAATAATAATAATATAATAACTTTCATATTCTTCTCGTATACGATATAAAATTGTGGCTTATATTTTAAAATTAAACGTTTCAGTAAATATTAATGAGTACGTGTAAAGAGAATTGTTATTCAAAGTAAAGGTTGAATAAATAAATAAGTAAGCACTGAATCATATTTTGAGGGACTGAATGAAACAAAAACTATTAAAATACCTGTGCTTTAATAGTTTGCGAATTAACACAGATTGCCACTACATGACTAGTAACAAAATATACAAAACAAAATAATTCAAAGCAAATACCATATAGTATGTATAGTATGAGGTAGCGATGTCAATTTTGCTTTATGTGTAGGGATTTAAATGATTGAGCTACATGGTATCACTATGATCTTGTAGATACTATAAACTGTAACGTAACATTGTATGGGTTTGATTTCGAATGTTAAGCAATTTGAATGGGACAATGGATCGTTCTTTTCATTTGCAGCAGACCAAATTCACATTGTTATAAATTTCTGAATTGAATGAGATATACTCGGAATCAATTCATTATGATACTGAAATCGACTGATACGTACTACTTGGACATTACCATCTGACCACCAGTACGCTTTCGTGTGTACTCAAATATTTAATGCACCCTCTAACCTCTCGGATGTTATTAAAAGACATAACGTCGCTGCGCGTGCGATACCGCGTAAGAGCTACTTGTAAAAACCGCGTATTTGCTTTTTGACGATTTTACAGGAGGAAGAAAAAACTTAATATCTCAGCTATTTTAATTCGTAATACCGACTGAACTTAACAGCTAGTTCTTTACAAATTTATTTATAGGAAAATAGCTTAAATTTACTCTTACTTAGCTTAGATTTTATGTGAAGTCACATACGCGGTTATGTTTTACCTCTTTATTAAGGCAGGCGGTTTTAGAATAAAACAATTTAGTATAGCCACAATTTTTATTATGGGAAAAAACAGTGAAAAATCAATGGAATGTCACAAAAATATGACAGATTTATTAAAACAGTTTGCAAAAGGACTAATTACCTATTTATAATGTTTAATAGAGATCATATTCATTCATACAGTTCAGACTTCTTATGTAAGAGATCAAAATAATCAATTTAAATTAAAAAGTAGCTAATTATTACTATGTACTTATGCAAAGGTAGGTAAGTAATACTTATTTAACGAAGAAGAGAAAAATATTTTTTTAACAATAAATTTCTTGGTAAAACAAAAATAAACCTTTTCCTAGGTTCTTTCATGATACAAGACTTTCATCTCAGACGCTTGTGTCATGTAGGTACTTAAATAATAAACATAACAACAATAATCTGTTTGGTATTTGCTCTTAAATTCTAATTAAATTATGTTAATCACAGCTTTTCACAGTAAAAATAGTAAATCAATATTAAATCATTTGAAAGGTAAATTATCATAAAACGTGTGACAGTCTTTAGGTATAGCTCCTGTAGATAGATGATCATACTTTGTCTTGGATATTGGTTGTCTGGATCTATAAATTGAAGGCGTAGTGCTAATTAAAGACATCTTCTTTGGTCTTCTAGGCAATGGGACAAAATCGTCAGAAAAGTGAAGTTTATAATCTATGGTGCCATTTGAATTATACCTAAGTGCCGGCCAAGTCTTATTGACTCATAAATCAGGTTATCTTTAAGACAAAAATCTTTAAAAAACGTACAATCAGGTGTAATAACTTCATAAGCACTTGGTACTTTTCTGGCCTCCTTCGTTATTGTGACGTATTTTGAGGGTAAAAATATTTCCCGATTTTTCAACTTCTTCTCAATCACCGAGTGGACTGAATCGACTTCCATTTGCGTGTGACCTTTTTCCAAGTATTTTTGAGTTATTACTACGTTCTTAGTCATAGCCAAGTGCAATAACGCATTTGATACAACATTATTTCTATTCTGTGCTGTACAACCATCTGTAAATATAACAACATCCTTGCAATCGTTGTCCAGTAATTTAGTTATGTAGTCTACAAAAAAAGACGCGTAAGTAGTAGCTTTTAAGTCGCATGCTGTCTCATCAAACCTGTAACATGTGACTCCATGAGTGCCAAGATTGTACACAGAAAAGTTATGCACGGCAAGTTTAGCTTTAAAATAAAGTGCACTGGCATTGAGGAAAGGACATAATTTGACTGTCTGAAGATCTACTGTTAATGCATGTATGACTCCTTTTTGTGCTAATTCTTTGTCAGAATGTTTTTCAGCTCTAGCTAAGTCTTTTCGTTCAATATGTTTAGCATACTGTTCATCTGATAAATTACCGATTTTCTGAGCGCAGCACTGGTCACAAGCATTTTTTTTGGTTGAAATAATGTAATATTTTCCTCAAACAAAACGCTTTCAAACACTTTTCTAGATGCCACAGGTTTATTTTCTGAATCCGAGTAGTCGACATAAAGACGATACAATTGTGATTTTGATTGTATGATGGGTTGTAAGTACAACTTTGAAGTATATTGCCTGCAGTAATGGGACGGTAGTTTCGGTAGTGCAGTTAAATATTGTTTAGCTAATTCCTTTTTGGTTATTTTTTGTATTACTTCTGTTGTTTCGCGTTCCCCCCTCTTCTGTGGTTTTGTCCCATCTCCAAGCCAATAGCGAACCGTCCATTCTTTTATACCCAATGTCTCCAAAAACGTTTTCAGGCAAACCCTTTCTTTTTTATTATTAACTTTTAGATAGTACATTTTAGTTTCACTTCGTCTTGAATTTGAGCTTTTGGTTTTTCTAGATGTAGGTTTTTTGTCCACCATTGAAGATATGTACATTTTTTTTTCTTGCCAAGTCATCGTCCAGTAGTTATTAAATATTTCAGATCTAACTTCTGTAAGTTTTGAACAATACATAGCTTTACCACTGAAGCATTTTGTTGACATACATATTGGACCCATTATTCTTGCTGGCTTTAAATTGTTCTGAACAAATTTTGTGCCCTCTTTTTTAAATCCAATATACTCTTTTCCCATCATTCTCTGTCTTTTATTTTTATTTCTCTTCGAGTTATATTTGTCTCCTTTGCGTTTATTAATATTTTTTTCACCTTCTTCTAATTCTCTTTCGGGAAACCACTCTATACATTCGGGCGATAATGGCTTTAAGTTTGTAATGTCTGATAAGTTCACAAAAGAATGATCATCAGATATAATATCAATGTCATTGCTATCATTTTCTGTCACATTATTTGATTTACTCGGAATAGGAATATTATAATTTTCATCTTGCATCGATTCTTAAGGGTCCAAAATCGTGGTAAGTGTAGTAAACTCAGATGTGAAATTCTCAGACAAAGGAATCACTGGTGATAAATTACGATACTCAGACAAAGGTGTCGACACTGGTTGTAATTGTACTTGATTTTGATAGTTAAATTTATTTAATATTTCTCTCTTCTTCTGTAACAATATCTTTCGCCTTTCAGATAGCTCTCGCAAAGTTACAACGTGTTCTGTATTAATATTCGCATTTTCTAAAATAAAGTTGTCTTGGTCCTCCATCTTTTAAGTACTTATTTGCGAATGTAAAGATTAGTCTATAAAAAAGAAATGAATAATTATTAGTTTTAATGAAAGGCAATACCGCGTAACTCTACAAAACTAATAAGTCAAACGATGTCAAAACCGCATAAATACTAGTTAAGGGTTATGTTACTTAGAACTATTAAATTTAAACAGAATTACATGTAATATAAACATTATAGAATGAATACATTACTAACGAATAATAGTAAACAATCAAAGCGTACTTACATGGTTAAAAAAAGTTAAAAAAAAAAAGCGTACTTGCACGCTAGGACCAAAATGTGCAGGGCCTGCAAGGTTGAAGAGGAGAGCATGGAGCACATATTGTGTCATTGCGATGCACTGGCCTGCAGGAGACTAAGGCTAACGGGAATTGGTTACCCAAGACCGGAAGACTATAGGGCCATATCGCCTAGGATCATCGTCAGACTCATGGGTTCGATAGATTGGACTAGTGACGAGGGCCACGTAAGCTAGATAGCACACCACAATGACACATGGGGTAGCACAAAAGACCCAACAAGGGTCGAAGTGCGCAAGCTCCCGATGGGAGCAGCCCCGCTCGCAAGATAAGATAAGATACATGGTTGTTAAACACTGTAAAATAATTATTTTCGGGAGCATACACTAATCGCCTTACATTTTGCACGCGGCCGTAGTAAATACGCGCATTTGCTTCCACCTTCCGGCCTCCTACTGTTCCGCAGTATTGCTTCGATAGCAAAAATGACGTTTCTGATAGGATAATTCAAATCCGGTGAAATCTAGCATAAGCCAATAGGCATTTCGAATCGGCTGGCACGATATCACAATTATGCGCGTTTTTAGCTGTTATGCGGTATTTACAAATTACTCTTACGCGGTTTCGTAACATCTGTTATCTGCCTTGAAGGGAATCATTTGTCCGATCGCCGCGCCTACTGCATATTTATTGTGCATTATCAAGTAATGTAACTTTAGTTTTAATGTAAACCAATGCAGCGGATATTTGATTGTGGTATTATAGTATAGGCCTATGTCCAGCAGTGGACGAAGAGGGGCTGATGATGATGATGATGATGATGATGATTACAGATAGCAATGCAGTGCAAAAGCAAGTGTCATTGAAATTGGAATTAGTCTTAAATATTAGTAGGGGCGTGATGGGGCGGCACAGTGGTCACAGTGGTGAAATCATAGAGATAGAAGTTATTGAAAATAATGTCATTTTGAAGCTGAAGTAATGACAGTAATGTTATATGTATTTTACATTCGATAATATTTCCTAAATTACAGCATACATACTCGGTGTAGAAATGACAAAATACTACGAGTAACGATCCGTCGTTTAACATGAGACGCAAATCGCTTCCCTCAGCTCGATCAGACCGAACTCAAACAGATTGTGAAACTAAATGTTTGCTCTTCGATTCAACGTTAATCAATCATTAGTTCAAATATTGAGTTAGATATTTTAACCTATTCTGTGTCCACTGGTTAACTATAGGCCGTATTGTGTAAATGGTAATAATTAATTCATTATATACAATTCTTCTTCACATACGTTTCCAGTGCTTTTTCACTAATATTTTGGATAGTGTTAGGCGAGTTATAATATTTCTTTCCTGAAGGTTTCTTCTTTTAAGGGTACTTTTTTTCTAACTATTACACAAGATGGTTTTCCCCGATTACTGCGAATCCAATACGAAGGGTAATGATTATAAAAAGAAAATAAAACAAAGAATAACTATAATAAAGATATCCCTATCATTCATAAACTACTTCCAGTAACCTCTTGATTTGGTTTTGTATGGGTTTTTACTGTTGCATGACGCCGTAAACCACCATAAGAGGAAAAGCTTTCCCATAGCAAAATATCTTTCCGATCATACCTATTTATGTCCACAGTTATTTCGTTGAAATTCCTGAAACTGCCTAATATTCTCAATGAAGTTTTAATTGTCGATTATTTTACAAGAACACGTTGCAAATTATTAGAACATCTAAATAAATATAATTAAGATAACAATATAAACTGTGGCTTGAGAGAGAGAAATGAGGGTTCATTCATAGACCACTCTATAATATTGCTTTTCAAAATAAAAAATTCCTTCGCTTTGTACCTGCCGACGGATATGGTATAATTCAGTCATGAATCCGACACAATAAAGTAGACTTTTGGTCGATTGAGCTCCTAATGTCTCTGTTGCAGGTGACTAACTCGCAAAACTGCGTCAATACACAAATATAGGTAGTGCCGTAACAAAGGGGTACCTAATGTAACCTTTGTCCTACGGCGTCAACTTGATCACCCCGTAATTAAACCAAAACTGGTTTGGCATCGCCTATATTGCGTTTGCATTTGCGACACAACACCATTGAAATCATTTGACGCCTTTTATGCTGACACAAATTGCGATAAATTGGAATGTGAACGCTGAAACAAAATGATATTAGTTACTGTGACCTATGTACAATGTAATATTGTTCTACTTTGCGTTCACTTATTAGGTTCCTTGTTTATTTCTAATAAGCTGAGATTGTATGCTGAACTTATTTTACAAATTTGATCTACCGGTGCAGTCTTGAAATTGCCTACGTTGCAAAGCTTGTTTCCAATAATTGTGTTATTACCGTGCTCACGGCTCCTGCAACGTGAGCACAGTAATCGGGTTAGGGGAATAACAAAATAATTATTGGCTGTTATTAGATCATAACAGCCACTGTAAACACCGGGTGGTCTATGGTATAACATCATCGTTTAACTTCTAATACCGAATAATTCAAGAGGGAGACAAAAATGTTGTAATTTTTTTTTGACACGAATACATAACTTTGGACCATTTTGTGTAGTCTTAATAAATAATCTCAAATGAGTACACTGCTTATTAGGTTTCTTATAGTAAGTTCTCGGGTACCCAGAGCTTTTCAAATGGGGTAGAACCTATATGACTGATTTTAAGAGTTCCATTTACGTTGTAATTCATTGCTTGTATTTTTTAAATAAAATGTTAAAATATAATCGAAATTCTTGATTAGTTTTGATAATTTTGACAAAAGTAAAAGTAGATGAATAGTCACTTTAAACGAGATTAATTAATTGTTTTTAATGTGACCTTTCGTTTTTTCTCCGTCAAAACCAGCCAGATACAATACGAAAGCCAAAAATATTTCGTTACGAGTTTATACACACTATGTGCGAAAAGACTTGTCCCGACCGAAAGGCTTCTTCTTCTTCCTGCCCTTTTCCCACCTTAAGTAGGGTCGGCACAACATGTTTTCCTCTTCCATTCTCCTCTGTCACTCGTCAGCTCAACATCGACTTCCTTTACTCTCATATCAGAATTCACACATTCAATCCATCGCTTTCTTGGTCTACCTCTCATCCTAGGTCCATCTATATTCATATCTATCATTCTTCTTGTTATATGGCTTTCATCCCTCCTCATTACATGCCCAAACCATGCTAACCTACTGCTCCTTATCTTCTCAGTCACTGGCGCTACTTTCAAACTTCCTCTTATATACTCATTCTTGATCTTGTCCATTCTTGTAACCCCACACATCCATCGCAACATACGCATCTCTGAAGCGTGCAGTTTCCTTTCGTCCTTCGCTTTCGTTGCCCAACATTCAGATCCATACATAAGGACAGGTCTAACGACTGCTTTATAAACTTTCCCCTTAAGCTTAAGGGGCAGTCTTGGGTCGCATACAACTCCAGAGACCTGTCGCCATTTCATCCATCCCGCAGTTATTCTATTCCTTACAGCACGGTCAATATCGCCATCGTTTTGCAATAATGATCCAAGGTACCGGAAATCGGAACAAACCGGAAGAGTTTCGCCGCTTAAGGCAATGTTCGCGAAACTGGATGCCTCACCGAATGGGCAGAACAAGTGTTCGGTTTTCGTTCTGCTCACACGTAAACCGACATTTTCCAGCTTTCTCTGCCACTCCTCCAGCCTGCTCTGGACCTCGGATACATTTTCTCCGACAAGAACAATGTCATCGGCGAACAACATACACCAGGGTGCCTCTCCTTGTATGTCAGCTGTAAGAGCATCCATAACAAGGAGAAACAGATACGGGCTCAAAGCCGACCCCTGGTGCAAGCCGACGGCCACATTGAACTTTTCAGTTACTCCGGCTTCGGACCTGACTTGTGTACTCGCTCTTTCATACATACTTCTAACAAGCTCTACATACTTCCAAGGCACTCTTTTCACATTCAAAGCCCACCATAGAACCTCTCGGGGTACTCTATCGTATACCTTTTCTAGGTCAACGAACACCATATGCAGGTTTCGATTCGCACGACGATACTTTTCGCATAACTGCCGAAGTGCGAATATGGCGTCCGTTGTCCCGCGTCCAGGCATGAACCCAAATTGGTTCTGGCTTATCTCACTCTCTTCTCTTATTCTTCGCTCAATTATCCTTTCCCAAATTTTCATGCTGTGTGACATGAGCTTTATTCCCCTATAACTGTTGCAGTCTTGTACATCACCCTTATTTTTGAAGATTGGCACAAGTGTGCTATTGCACCATTCGTCAGGGATCGCCGCTTCTTGCAGCAATTTATTGAAAAATAAAGCTAGCCACTTCCATCCATCTGCCTTTAATAACTTCCATACTTCCACTGGTATACAATCTGGGCCAACTGCTTTTCCATTCTTCATTCTTTGTATTGCCATTCTCACCTCATCCATACTTACATCTCTCACCATGTTCATATTTGGGTTGGCCTTTTCCAACTCTCCATTCCAATCGTTCTCTTCATTCATTAATTTTTCAAAGTACAACTTCCATCTTTCTTTTATTGCCTCTTCATCAGTTAAAATCTTTCCTCTTTCATCCTTTATACATTTGATATTCACAATGTCTCTTGCATTCTTCTCTCGCTCTCTTACTAATCTAAAGAGATCTTTTAAGCCATCTGAGCTGTCTAGTGCATTGTACAGCTCATTACATGCCCTTGCTCTTGCAATAGCAACTGCCTTTTTAGCTATCTTTTTGCATTTGACATAGTTTGCTTTTTTGATCTCTTTAGACGTCTCATTTCCATTTTCCACTTTTTTCCATTCTTTAAAAGCGTTCTTCTTTTCTTTCAGACTCTTTTGTACATCTACATTCCACCACCATGTCTCCTTTTCGATCGCTCTTTTCCCTTTGGATAAACCAAAAACATTCTTACCTGTTTCTCTTATACAGTTCGCTAATTCATTCCAGCACTCATTTACGCCTATTTCCGCCATATCCTTCAAATCTATCATTTTTTCTATCACTTTCTCACGGAATACCTCTCCTAACTTCCTGTCATCAATCATATGCCATTTAATCCTTGGCGGGGGCTGGTCTTTCTTTCTAGGCTGCTTTACTGTGCTTTCAAACTCAAGGAGGAGAAGCCTATGCTGCGACCAGCGTCGGACTGGCCATACAGTCGAGGTGGCATTTGCCAGCCGGGCCCCAGCCTGCGCGGGCCCCCCACGGGCCTGGGTTGCGGGACATGCGGCAGGGCACGTAGTACAGGAGCTGCGCGGGCCCCCTGTGCTACAGTTACCCACGTTCATGTCTCGGAAACTAAGTGTCGTACAAAAAAGGTGTCTCGGGCCTCGGGATCGCGATCAGCCACCCGGGCTCTTCCGGCCCAGTCCGACCCTGGCTGCGACACTACGCTTTCTCCTGGTAACACCTTGCAATCCTTTACCGACTTTAGCCTACTTCTTCTCAAAAGGAAATAGTCAATTTGAGTAGAGTGCTTCCCGCTTTTATAGGTAGCAAGGTGCTGATCTTGTTTTTGGTAGTAGGTGTTGACTACCGCCAAGTCAAATGCTTGAGCAGTTTCTAGCAAGGATTCACCCTCACGATTTCGAGCACCATATCCCCACCCACCATGCACTCTCTCGTATCCTTCATTCGTTCGTCCCACATGTCCATTAAAGTCACCACCTACATAAATTTCCTCAGTCACGGTATTCCCAATATCATTTCATCGAAATCCTCCCAAAATTTCTCTTTCAAAGACTCGTCACATCCAGTCTGTGGCGCATACACACTAATTACATTCATCACTAAATCGCAAAACAATACTTTTACAGCAATAATTCTATCACTCACTCTCTTCACATCTGTCACAAACCTTTTCAAATTTCTATCTAGCACAACTCCCACACCATTTCTCTTTCCATCACTCCCACAATAGTACATTTTATATCCCGCTCCAATCTCTCTTGCTTTCGTCCCCTTCCACTTCGTCTCTTGCAAACATGCTACATTTATCCGCCTCCTTTCAAATACATCTGCTAGCTCTCTTCCTCTACCAGTCATTGTTCCTACATTCCAGCTTCCAAACCTCATTCGAACATCCTGGACTCGCCTCTTACGTTGCACCCGTCCTTGGTGCAACAACCCTAGTCCATTTCTCACACACGCCGGGTGCTGCGTCTGCGCGTCGCCTCCGGGGTACGCCCTAGCATGAGCGCACTCTCTGTCATTACTTTCCATGTTGCATTGGGGTTTGGCAATAATTTTCTGATCGGCCGCCTGCCTGACATCAACCCTCCTTGGGAATGCTATTGTTATAAGGACAAGGATATAGGATTGGGATAAACGAGGGAATAATTGTGGGATTTTGTGTGGGATAAGGTGCTATAGGATACTGTTGATAACGGAGTGGATAGCTGGGACATACCAACAGTAGCTGGGGAGACCGGGGTCGCATACCCGCATATTTACTTATCAACTACTGGATAGGTAGTTGGGTAAATACCCCCTGGTCAGAGGCGCTGTAAAGTTATAAAAGTGTAAATTAAAATTGGTGAAGGGGTTAAAACTTACTCCACTACTAACGTTGTAGAGCGCTCCAGTATATTTAATTAAAATAGTATGACCGCGAGATAACTTAAGTTTCTTAAATTTCACCTTATCAGCTACATGTTTATACACTTCGACTTTCATAATACAGGACTTGTTACATTTTTGTTAGGAAGTTTCTTCTTTGTCTCTAGGGAAAACAGTTTTTACGGTTTAATATATGTATTGAGTGTGTGTATTTGCGTTGTGTAATTTATTTTATGTTCACAACACGTTATTCGAAAACGAAGTTTTAAAACCAATAATTTTTCAACACACTGAAATCTGTGTCAGCGCTTATATTTGGCAATTTATAAAGCAGTACCGTGAAGTGGCACTAGTGCAGCTACACATTTCATTGAATAGGCGTGTGTCGATGGCAATGAAGTGGCCCCGCAGACTAGCTTCGTTGGAGGCCACCAATTGCTGTTTACCACAAATAGTGCTTTATGTCGCATAATGCTGAACATTCAGTTGATTACATAAAATCCACTTATCCACCAAATTAAATTCAACCAAAACGATGTGCGTGTTAAGTATAAATTTACTAGTATTGTACATGTGTACTTATATACAAGCATATGTAATGCTGGTTTGGCCCATTTTATATAAACTTGCAATTAGGTAATAATTTCTGGTCAAATCTACATTAATACCTGGATACACATTATGTATTGATTTGTCCAAATACTATTTTAAAACATACAAAAAAATTATAAAAACATCATGTTATGATTAAACAATGACATCGATATAAATATAGATTAATAGAGGTCAGATCAAGAGTACCTATTAACGACAAGAGCGTACATAAAAGTATGTTTGGGTCGGAGCAATTGGAAAATTCTGCCTAGCCCCATGAAAATGAATCGTGAACGTATCCTGTGTACATTATTACTTGAGAGTACATGTATAATTATTTTTTATATTCATGTAACACTTAATGGAACCAGTAAATCAAATTCATAAATTTTCATTTTCGCACTTAAGATTCGGGAAACGCAGCGTTGGAAGGCATACTACATTGTAGCGTTCTATTTATGGTATTTAAGAAAAAGAGAAATTTGCCGGCTAAGATCAGGGTGTGGGTATAATCCTTATCGGAATCGAACCGACCTGGTGATGTATGTAGATATTTAGGATTAATGATATGGGCGCCTCCACATAAATACAAACAGACCTTCAAATGGTTAGGTGATAAAATTAAACAAAGAGGATTATAAATGTAAGTTTATAATTAACATTTTTAAAAGGAACATTTAAATACAAAAAAAAATATTTATACACAAATCAAAAAAAGAAAGTATATATATATATAATCGTCCCCCATTCAATGGGTACGGTATTTGCACACATTACACTTTAAGTTCAGTAAGTGTTGAGCTGAGCCATCCTCCATTCGTCACCCAAGGTGAATGTCACAATGTCAGAAAAAATAATTTCTCCAAAATATGGTGGTTCACACACGCAAAACAGTAAGAATGGTAAGAGGTCACCTTATACGTTGAGATTCCATCGGTGATGGCAGGGATTTCCGTTGATAAGTAAGACAACCTACATCACCGCATGGCTGGGTGCATGAAGTCACGTTGGGATGAAACGGCCCAAACGCCCTATATTTAAGGTGATTCCGAGGTATACCGTGAACCTATTATCTGGGATTGCTTGACGAAATTAATTAAGGCATTACGCCGTTATTGAAAGAAATATTAAAAAGAAAATATTAAAAAGAAAACTATTAGTTTATCTTCATGGTGGCCTAAAGCGGCACATCCGCCAGGAGAGGAACGCCGAAAGCCCCCTCCTTCGCGTCCTCCTCGCCGACGTCAAAATGACAGCCATGACTCGAAATAGCCAATAAATAGCCACGGAGGGATCGCCATAGAGCAAGCCGTCACGTTCCGAATTGGAAGCATCACCGAGTGAAGAAAAGGCGGACTTGTCCAACAAGGAGAAAGAAACGAAAACTTCTTTTAATAAACCCAAAACAAAAGAATTTGTTTTAAGTAAACTCCTAATAGATAATATTAGGTATATATTAGTTATGAAAATATGTTAAGGTTTACTATTACAGTCTATGGCTTCACCCTATCAAACCTCTAAAACCATAGATCTGCATATTGAAATTTAAGTTCTAAATTACAATTCCAACTAAAACTCCTATCACAGACTCAACACCATCTGTATGCTGATTAAATGAATACAGAAACTAAATGTTTTGTCCCTATGTCCATCTTGTTATAAGTAAAATTTATTAAATATAAATTAAGACAAAAAATTGCACTTATGCTGAGGCTGTACAGGTTCCGGTCCCTTCACTCTTACTTCCACTTAAAAAGGTTAACAAAAGAAAATAAGTATCTGTCACAAAATCCTAATAGAATATGTAAACAAGAATGAAATTTGTAAATTAATAATGAAATTAAAAGCATTTTGATGATTAAATTGTGCTGAGAGCATAAGTAAAAAATAACACGTTACACATGGTATTGGCCACCTATAATTTTAAGACCGTACGACGGCGCTAGATGCTAGTAGACTAATTGTGTTGAGGACATATGTTCAGCAAAGGACGTCTCTGAAATAACAATAAGGGGAAACCTATTTTGATAAGAAATAAGCGACGATCGCACTTATCAATTTTTCGATGATATGTATAGTAAAATGTTTAATGGCCTTCTTAATATGACCCATTTCTATACCATACGTAAACCATACGGCAATATCTTTAAAAATAATTAATATTCGCTATGTACGGCAGATTTACTACCGCATTGTGATGTTCCAGTAACTGTTACGGTTGTGTAAGTGTTTTTTTTTTTGTTCGATTTGATCTTTGACTATTCCAACCTTACTAGAAAGATCTTAGTTTCTGCTTTTCTACAAGGTAATCGCCGACATACTCCAACATACAAGTTCTATCATGTTGTTGGTGCAAACTCTTCTTTGTGTGGTAACCAGCTTTGTGCTAAGACTGATAATGTTTATCACATGTCATTGGAGCGTGCTCGAAGCTCTGAACTAAAAGAAAGACTCTTTGTGGGGGTGGATTTAGCTAATGGAGGTATAAGTTGTTTGCGGAGTGAGCCATTATCTATTTAGTCAATTTTGGTTTGCTTATCTTTTGTAGGACTAGCACTACAATTTATGTTTATACTTGTGATTATCCCTATGACGCGGATATGTTCACCCAAAATGTTATACAATTAAATCTGGACGTCTACAAGTCCTATAATTTCATATTTTTAAGAATTGTTCAGACCACCATTTCTGTTACTTTATTTCATTATTTTCGATATTAAAATTACTTTATCAAAATGTACCTAATGCTAAACGCCGACATATTTATATAAAAGTTATCGTTTAGATTTTGTTAAAAAAGTGATATTTTAAAGACACGATGAATTAAACATTTTACAAAAAGTCACTTGATACTTTTGTGTGACAGTGATTGTATGTAAACAGCATAATACGATTTATTTAGGACAATTAACACAATAAACATTATATGAAATTAATTGCATTTATTTATCAATCAATACATAGTATAAAACAAAGTCGCTTTCGCTGTATGTCCGTATGTATGCTTAGATCTTTAAAACTACGCAACGGATTTTGACGCGGTTTTTTTTAATAGATAGAGTGATTCTTAAGGAAGGTTTGTATGTATAATAAATGCATAATATAGTAGAGAAACACTGATAAATTTAAAGGTTTCTAATGTGATGTCGTAAATAAGCACGTTTTTTTGCGCTTATATTGCAAACGCTGGCTGAACCCTACGAGATAGACCAAAATAATGTACTAAAGTATTGTACAACTTACAAAAATCCACAAAAAAGTCCGCGATGGTATATGTCTATCTCTTAGGGATAACCCACCACAACCATTTTTTCACTGCACCCGTGCGAAGCCGGGGCTGGTCGCTAGTATTATATAAAATTAAAATAATTGATCCTTTTTGGCATATTTTCACATTTAAACGTTTATTCTATTCTAAGGTTGTAATGTAACTTCATGACAAAAACTTTCTAATACTTTCATAGAATCTTCGTTTACTGGACAGTATTATATGCCTAAAATTACACATAATTAAATTATATAAATATATAGATAAATAAATATTTACAAGTTTCATTCCAAATTATGTTTATTTATTTCATTCCCAATTATAATAATGGAGAAGTACCTAATGTAGTATATATAAACAAATAACATTTTACATATAAGTGTAAATAGAAGTAAATTATCTAATAAAAATAGAGAGTTTTTATGTGACTAATGAATATTTTGTAAAATCGAGTTAAATATAATCAAAACGATAAAAAAATTATATATGTAGGTAAATAACTGTCAAAGATGTTAATAGACTTAAACCTTGATATCATAATAGCATGCAGTTGCCATAGTTTGGCTTATATCACATTATGTACCAACTTGTCAGCCAGACATTTAATGACTGAGACGCCTTTATCAATTATTTAATCATATTTACTTGTGTTAATTACTGTTTGTCATATGTTGTAATCTCTTATTGTTTTGTTCTTTTACACTTAGAATATTCATTTATGTTATTTTTCTGACCATTTTTTGCTTTTTGTTTTTCTTTTGAACAATATTTGCTATAATGTTATAATTAGTGCTCGGGATAGGTAGTTTAATTTTATGTACTTGCGATTTTGTGACATCAATAGTATTTATATGCCTGGGAACTTACTATTTTCAGAGATTGTAAAAATATTATATTAAACTTTCAAAATAGAATTTCATCTTTTAGCTTATTGTTGTAAAAATAAGTTGTAAACATAAAATTTTACAATAAAAGCGTTAACGAAACGAATAGCTAATAAAAACAGAAAATTTTAGGTTATTTTAGGTTTCCGTCTCGTTCCTTCCCCTGACTCCGATCGTCCTGTCGCGCCTTCTGGGGAGGAGAGCCCCACATAACCAACGGCTCTCCGCAGCCGGGGTATGCAATTCAATGCATTTTCCTCAGCGGAAGAAAAAATCGGGTGGGGCTGTGCCGGGGCACACGGCCGTTGGTTGTAACGTGAAACGTCTTGTAACGTGAAACGTCTATGTTAGGGAATCGCTTTTAAAGTAAAAGATTGAAACAAAAACAAGATTGACGGTGTTTTAAGTATTTTCTAAACTCAATGTCACAACAGCGAGTTGACTATATAAGTGAAATATTCACACCACATTTTCGTTTCTAAGACTAATAGTTTTTTAATTATTAAGATACGATGATATAGACCTTTTCGTTACGGTCCACTTTTTAAACCTGGTACCCGTATGTTTCAGCGCGATTTTAAAGACGTTTCACGTCAAAAAAAAGTTATTTTAGGTTTACCGTGAGGCTGCGTGCGCGTCCGGCTTATGGCGCACGCCGTGGTGAAGTCTCTCTGTCTGGGGGACTGTCCAGGGGTTCTCGGACAGTCCCTCCTTTGGTGGTGGCTTGACCAACTCTTGGTCGAGCCGGCCCCGGGACACATGGCGGTCGAATCGCGAGAGCGCACCCCGCTATGTGCCCCGAGCACTCGGGGGGGTTTTAGTGTTTTAGTGGGTAGGCCGGTCCTCTTGACCGCCGCGTCTTGCCAGCGCGATGTCATGGTGCACAAGGTCGCATTTCCCCCCTACAAAATAAAGGTTATTTTAGGTTTATCCATGTTACGCTTACATTGGCTTCCTTTCTGCAAGTACATAAAATTAAACTAACTATTCCGAGCACTAGTTATAATACTCACCTGTGGACCCTAATAAGATTAAAAAGATAATATTTAAGGAATTATTATAATGGCAGTCGATTTTTGTATATTTATGGCATAGCTGCTAAGCCCTTTCAAACTTCGTCAATGGTTATGTGGTTGTGTAGAGTATGCGAATACCACAGATCTCACGGACGGTATATTTTTAGCCGCTAGACCGTACATTTTTGCCATCACTCTGTCACGAAGAATACCAGTGCAGCAGGCTACGCTTGTTGCTTTTACTGAGCTGGTTACAGTTTTTGTGTCATGCAGCGGTATGTGTTATTATTATATATTCTTTTGTTATTATTGTGGGTACCATTGTGTGGTCCAATATAAATCTATTTTAACTATACCATTATATAGTTTCGAAACTAATAACAAAGTGATTTGACTCTTTTCGAGCCTTTTCTTGAATCAAATATACAATTCTCAAAACGTCCTCTTCCCAAAAGAATAATTTCCCAAAAGTCATCTTAGTTTCAAACAAAGTATGGATATTATGTTTATAAGAAAAGAAAAAGGTGATCTTATTTGTATACTTTTACGCGTAAACTTCCTTGGATGTAGGATGGATTGGTGTATTTGGTTTTGATTTCTACCTCAGTATCAATTAACTTCAAAAAATATGTTGTGGTAATTTGCATAATCCTGTAGCAACACCAACATGAATAAAAAACAATTCAACTTACGTAGTTGAATTGTTTTTTATTCCTGTTGATGTTGCTAATCTGATTTGCAATGGTAACCATCGTTCATTGATGACTCAGGTAGTGTACCTATCATGCCTATAGTCTATCATGATCACTTAAAATAGGAATAAATAATAAAATAAATAAATAAATATTTGTTACACTTACACCAATTAGCCTCGCCCAAACTAATCTCTATAAGGCTTGTGCAATGGGATCTAGGGTAACGGATAGACATACATATATTATACATATATAAATAATTTTTATTGAAATATATATCAACAACCATGACTAAGGTACAAATTCTCTCATTCATCACACAAACATCTGCCCCCACCGGGATTCGAACCCGGAACCTCAGAGATGGCGACACCTTGAAACCGGTGTATTATCCACTCGACTATGGAGGTCGTCTAAAACCGCAGTATAAGCAGGATGGTGCCATTCTCTGCAGTAGTCTCTGTTTCATTATTGTTATAACCGTATTATAATTGGTCTTGTTAAGGCCTTTGGAGAAAGTAGCTCTTTTTCAACCTTGTTTGAAATTAGACACATCATAGAGTTCAAGCCAACTAAAAAACATACAACATCGTTGACTAAAAAAACCCAACAAAGCCGCTGGTTGATAAAGCAGTCCATATAATAAATTTGAGCGAGTATAAGGGCTTCAATTGCGCCTTAGTATCACTGCAATTTTGTCTGTTGACATGCCCAGTTAAGTGGAAATGTGCCTCGTCTGAGAAAAGGTTATTAAAGCTCGTAATCGTCTCGAGTATTTCATTAGCAAACTGCAGTCTATGAGCAGTCATTAATTAGGTCTTAATTCCTGTACATTTTAAGTTTTGTATAGATGTACTATGTAATAATCCTTGTGTAAAATACTATTTAGAGATGTTCTCGTCTAATTTAAAACACTAGACCGCTTTCGAGTATAGAGGTCACGTTGATCTCTAACAGATGTTTGTCGATATATGTTTACGGGTTATCGCGACGACCTAGGTCGGCTGGTTCGTAGTTGATTTACGTGTCTTCTCGAATGTTAGTACCTAATTTTTAATTACAGGAGTCGATGAAGCTTGATTTTTATTCCGTATATTGTACTGAGAAAAGCATTTTCGTTGCGTTTCAATCGCTGACTCGTTCGCAAAACACACGTTATACTCCAGTGAATGACGCCATGCTACTAAATTCCTATTAGCCATTCTTGCTTTTGGTAACGCCCCCTCTACCTCACTCTCCGCAATTCAAAGTAGCGGCCCATTCAAATGTTACCGGACTTTGGCCAATCTGTAGTTAAATTAAAAACGTATTTTGATTTGTACGCACATAAAAATTGGTAGATTATTGTTCGAAATAACACAGAACATGGTAATACCATAGCACTATAAGTTTTATGGTCTCTAACTTAAAAGAATGCTTAAAAATACACACGGTTACAAGTCAGATTATACATGTTGACCACCTCTTTTCCTTACGCAGTAATAGCTGTTTCGTATGTACGTAGTAATATATATATATATATATATTCATACATATAAATTTTGTACATAAACATTGGTTTAAGACCCTTATCGCTCTACCGATCTGTGTGTTTAGTGATGTGTAGCTATTTTCTTTTCTAATTCTCAACTGTCAAATCGTGTCTCACTGTGCGCAAGCGCTTATTATGCTTAGCTTCTCTTTTTGTTGTTGGTTATTCTATGGTTATTGTATCCTGGTACCTTAATTGCACTACCGATCTGTCAATTTATGTAGCAATTTTCTTTTTTAATTCTTAACTGTCACATCGTGTCTCACTCTGCGCATGAGATGAATGAAAATGGGAAATGCGGAGCATGGACAAGCACTTGCTTGTCCATGCTCCGCATTTCCCTTTTTGTTGTTGGTTATTCCATGGTTATTACAATAACCATTATCCTGGAACCTTCATCGCACTACCGATCTGTCAATTTAATGTAGTAATATTATTTTTTAATTGACAACGATAAAGATTCCAGAATACAAGAACAAACACACAAACAGACCTGAATAAACAGGACAGACACAATAACAAACAGGATACAGAACGAACGCACAGTGCAAGCGCTTGTCTATGCTCCGCATTTACCTTTTTGTTGTGGGTTATTCTCTTTGTTCTTGTATCCTGTTTATTGAGTTTGATAATAGTTGTTTATTGATTGATAGTCATTGTTTACATTTATTTTTATTAATTTTTGACTTTTTTTTTTGTTATTAAATGAGCTTACCGAAGAGTTAGGATCAAGATGATTCTATTTATGTAGGATAAACACTGTTCCTGTTTCAAGAGAACTTTATTACATAAATAGCTATTTGTATATTGTTGCCTATGCTTGACATTTAGTCAAAGACACGACATTTGAGCAAATATGATTGTATTATTTTTAATTTGGGGTCCTCACCTAGAAATTCATAGATAATTACGTCCCCTTCCAATTCAGCGAGAGGAAACTATTATATATGTGAGAACTCAACATAATTTATTGCCACTTCAACCGGTGAATCTGCAATCGATATGCAAATTATTCTTATTAGCTTATTTTGTTTACCTATATAAGTGACTGGCAAGATGTGCGTTCCTGGAAGATAATTTCTAAACATTGATTCAAGAAAGCCTTGTAGCAATCGGCAACATCCGTGCATCATAATTCAAATTCAAATTCAAAATCATTTATTCAGACTAGGCTGTTACAAGCACTTGTGAAAGTCGAAAAGCTACGCCATCGGTTCGCAAATCTTCGGCGGGAGACCTTGTACTGAGAAGAACCGGCAAGAAACTCAGCAAGGACTGTTTTTTTCCCTGTATTAAATAGATACAGAGTCGTCAATTTGGAAAATGACTTCAATATTGATAATTCATGAAGTCACTTTTCATTACATAATATAGGAAATACAATTAATAAAAATATAATTTGAAAACATGCCTATATTAAATTATTATAAACACACACATGATGAGTATCTATATATTTTATAGTAATAAATGAGTCGAATCCAGTTGTTGGTATTAACGCATTATCTGGATTTCGTCAAACATACAACCACATTTAGATCAAATTCATACGTTGATTCAAACAAATACATACATTACTAGTATTAATTAAATTCAGCTCTACTTGCAGGTGGTGCTACCAGTTTAACTTTGATAGCTCTTATCTTGCGAATACGATCCTAAGAGAATTACCAATCTGTAATTTAGTTTAGTATTTGTGACAGCCATCGATTAATTAATGTTTTATACGGAGTCTTCATTTTGGACAAAACAAAATAGTGGACAGTAGATATACCGAAATATTCGAACCCCTTCTGTATCTACACCCCCTTCAGACGCATGTACTGCACACGCTGCACCAATTATATACACGCGTTCAGTGGGCTATAGTAAATGACGCCGGTGTGCTAATGACATTCCAGATGACGTAACTTATTACCTTGGAACTTTTATTCCCTAAATTATAACAATAATGGACTACCTAATTAAACTGGTTTAGGTTTCTGATATGGATATTAAGATATATATATATCACATTATATATATTTTAAATTCACATTAATAATAAAGTCCTTGAAATATTGACACATTTTATTTTTTCATTTAAGTAATGATTACAAATTGAATGTGTTCAAAAACCATTTCTAATCTGTTGACGTATATTAAATTAAACGGCTGGAAATACGTAGTAATTTTAAACCCGTGACGCTTCAACGATCATACCGCCAGAGGTTATTATTTGCAGACAGTATTCGGCTAATTTTAGATTACTTGTTCATCTTTAGTCCAGATAAATAGATATTACCTTTAAAAAATCGTTTTAAAATGTATAATTCTGCAGCAATTTTGTCTGGCATAGCTTTCATCTTTTGGTTGACCTTTTATCGACTCACTTGTCAAGGTATCCTAATGTCACCGATGTCGTCACATCGGCTCCTCGACTGATACGAATGGATTAGTCACGTCCTTCGCGCGACCCTTCTGTGGAACCCTTTGTGAAATAATTCGGGAAGTGTAGCTCGATACGGAGGCTGCGTAGTGAGGGAGCGTGCATGAGCGAACGGCGGTGCGGTGTTCGGGCGGTCGGCGCGGCGGCAGTGGCGATAGCGCCGCGCCTCTCGTCGGACGGTGCGGCGCCGCGACCGCAGCGCGCCCGCACGTGCCGGCGCGATGGGCACGACCCCGCCACCCACTGCCACCAAACAACACAAGAGCAAGCGGAAGATATCGTTGCCTTGGTTCCGCCAGAGTTCCATGAGTGGCTCGCACGCAGGACTTTCGCGACAACACACTATCGATACGCCAGGATCGTTCCACGCGCGTCTTTTAAAATGCAACCGCCAACGCCAGGTGAATGCGCCTGCACTGATACACCTGCCCCCACCACCCCCTGTTGTGCGCAGCTGCAGTCGCCCCTCCCCCTGCAGGGCGCTCTCGCGCTTGCATTCAATTCATCCGCATCGTGCACTCGACACAGACGCATTGATTTCACGCTAAGTCGGCAAAATATGTAACGTTGATTTCGTATGAGTGCTTTTTGTTGCGATTCAAACATTGATAATTTCACTTACTATCATTTTTGTGATGTGCTAGTGTACGTATAAGTTGACGTGTGTTCTATGGATAATATGTGATTAATGTATGCACTTCAATAAATTTTTAAAAACTCAATTTATGCATCACATTCATGTGCACAATATTGTTTTCAATAGAAATAAACGTTTTTACGAACAATTGTGTCTTCATTATTTTAAGACCGTAATATCTGTTAAAGGTGACCGCACAAACGGAGTTATGATCAAAAGCAAACCTTTTTTATTTTACCAATTGGCACAATTATTCGTATTTTTTGTTTCTTTTTCATCGCGTGTTGCATGTATGTCATCGGTACTAGTGTCCTTTATATGTATTGTTAATATCGGTTTGTATGTAAAATAATCGTTGAATGCCTCCCCCTTCCAAGAAACCAGCCGTGTGGATTCGTCCGCGAGTAAATTTAATTTGGATTGAACTATAAATCCGCGATTGAGCGAACACATCGTTATTCCGTCCGAGACTGCAAGTGCGATGGATTTTTATCAATATCGAAGTGAAAATCTGGATCTCACGTTATTTGGTTGAAAACAAATATAAATCAACAGTTTAGCAGACGAATTTTACCATACACCGAAAAGCCATTATGGCACTGTATACGAGTATAAACTCTTTATTGAACACAATTAAACATTACAATAAAAATATTAGGAGGTACAAATTTAATTAGTCCAAAGGCGGACTTATCTCTCAAAAGAGATTTCTTCCAGCCAACCCTTCCAGATTTTTATAATTCGTAATAGAAGTGAAGTAGTCATAGTATCACTGAAACTTTTATGCTTATATTTTTTGACTGATGCTATTTCTACCACATTTACATCTATTTTTAAACATCACAATACATTTTATAGCCATGAAGTGGATAAGTACTAACTTACGGTCGCATGTACGTAATGGTTGAATTATTCAATAAAATAGCTATATCTCACTGATAAGCTGGTAGATCTAAAAAAATCAACTTATATGTATCAAACTATTATGAATATAATAGACGATAAATATTAGGGCTAATAAAAAGTATCAGGTGGAAATCGATTTATCCACACC
Source organism: Scirpophaga incertulas (assembly GCA_036419045.1). NCBI lineage: Eukaryota > Metazoa > Arthropoda > Insecta > Lepidoptera > Crambidae > Scirpophaga > Scirpophaga incertulas. The sequence goes on along the minus strand of CM071626.1, from coordinate 8,743,678 downwards.
ATTCGTATTCAATTTGCGAGGGGTATTAATATTAATCGTCAATAATCAAAAAATTACGACACCTAATGAAATATGTTTAAATTACATGCTGTTTATAAATTTTTGGTTTTACTTTATTTTAATTCAGCGAAAAATGTATAGCTTTTGTATCTTATTATGGAAAAACATAAGTTAAGAAAATTTCTTTAAAATTTTGTTGCACCAGTTCTAGAACTAAAGTTTAACCAGTGCTAGAACTAAAGTTTATACTAACACTAGAGTCTACATCTTTATGGATAGATGGAGGCACTCCCATAGGATTTCGTTATGCTCTAGTATTTGCATTAGGCCCTAGAGTCAATAGAAGATTTGAAACTTTGTCATAATACGCATAGAAACGAATTTAAATTATTATAATTCATAAGATTTAATGATTGGTAGTTTGTCAAACGTGACAACAAAATTTCTCAAACGTGAACATGAGAAATAAAATGACATTACATGTAAAGTACAGTTCATCTCTTACGTAAGATATGAACCGCACTGATTAATCAAACTTATAAGTTTTACCATGTATTACTTTGACAATAGATTAAGCTCACTAGAATTCTATGCTAAATTCAAGTTACATGTCCACACGATAACACCCAGCACAATTTCCTATCTAATCAATATAAAGTGCGAGGTGTAAGTTTTAATAGATCACCTAACTGCATTGCTTAGGGTGAGTACCTGCATTGTATCATACATACAAGTTGGGTCTAGCGATCCCTGCCCTAGGGCAATCTTTGTCTCCGATAAAGGAGGTTAATATTCCCATAATTAATTTTTTTTTTAAATATATATATGTCTACTCCACGGACTCGTAGTCCGTGCCTTTTTTTTGAACTGTCCTCGTTTGGATCTACTACGTACTGTACGTACAGCGTCATATTATCTTATAATACTATTCCGTGACTTAACATTAACGTGAGTTGCGCAGCACTTTAACTAATTTGTATATTACCCATAATTAATTTGTAGGATATGTGTTTGTTATCTAGTCATGCTGTTTTATAATACATATACTCACCTCTCTATTCCATGGGGGTAGACAGAGATCACTAGCACACAACTTTTTCACTAGCTATGATTGAAACATACTTCCCTAGCTTCATAACTTCCTTGAGTTTTATAAATACTTTCGTGGTCACTCATCGGTTACAGATTCTCTTTATCTGGCTTCTTTCAGCGTATCACCTATTTGGTCCAAGCATATTAGTCACCCCCTACCAACTGGCCCATACATTTTTTTATAAATTTCTTTAGTCAGTCGTCTTTCGATAACTATAGTAATGCTCGTTCGAATGGGGCACCAATTAACATTTTCAAAGCATCGTTTTTTATTATGTAATAGATTAATTATATAGTAGTATAGTTAATTATATAGTTGGAAGGTGAACGATAAATATCCAAGATTGAAATATTGGTTATTAAGTATCCATAGTCCATAATCTATATCTGTATCTCAGATATTTGCAGTTTTGTTTACGACGCTATATAACATATCTCCTTTTCAAATTCGAGATAAGGATTTGACAGGCTCGGGACGAAGTGCGTAAAACTAGTATTAACATTTTGGACGTATTAGTTATAGCAGCTGATCTTGTCGGTTCCTCTCCTGCCGCAGAGAAATTGATGACTGTCTAAGGCATAATCTGATCCTGCCCTGCCTTTTACGTGCCGCCAGAGTATCTTTGTCCCGCGTTCATTCTGCGGGCTCCTTTTACCCTATGTAATCACACTGGTTTATCTACATCTGTGTGACTACTTGAAGATTGTTTTTACTCTGATACTTCACTAAGATGTAATCGACGTTATTCTTGAGAGCATCAAAACCCCATACCACTCCACATTACCACTCCGGACCCGTACCGTACGATATATCGTCAGCAATAACGCCACAACCTTCGTTTTAACTTTGTGTATACGAGAGCTGCTACTTAAGTATCCGGAATCTGGGATTTCAAGATTTTTAAAAGCAAAAAAAAAGCCCATCCATGGTAAAATTCGTTCTTTTTTTGAAATACTGGCCGCAATTTTTTTTTTCCTTATGTACGCTAGTGTTTTGTTTCTGATGGGTTTAAAATGTCATATCGCTGAAATGATGGAACTTACACGTGAAAATATTCGTGCTATGATTTATTACGATTTTCGATGTAGTTTAACGCAACAACAGTGCGTAGATCAATTAACTTAAACTTTTGGCGTTGAAGCTCCATCAAAAACCACTGTGTATCACTGGTTTAGTGAATTCAATCGTGGACGGAATAAGCTCACGGACGAAGTTAAAGAAGGTCGCCCAAAATCAGTCGTTGTGCCACAAAACATTGAAGCTGTACGAAAACTAATTACGAGTATACAAGACCGTTATGTTACGTATCGCGAGATAGAGGCTACTCTGGGAATATGTATATATGTATGACAAGCATTAATAAAATATTACATGAACATTTGTTCGTTAAAAAAAATTGTTCGCGTTGGATACCGCATAACTTAACTCAGCATCAAAAAGAAGCTCGCGTCGAATGGTGCAAGAATATGTTAAAAAAATTTAACGGAGTTGACTCAAAATCTGTTTGTAACATCTACACAGGTGATGAATCTTGAATCTATGCGTACGATTCCGAAACTAAGCAACAATGTACAGTTTGGGGGTTTCAAAATGAGCCGAACCCTACGAAAGTGACTCGTGCAAAAAACACTTTAAAGCAAATGGTGGCCTGCTTTTTTGGTATATTAATACCAAAGTCATGTGGCTACAATACCACTGAAGAATCGTAAAACGGTCAATTCGGAGTGGTACACGACCATTTGTTTGCCGGAATTATTTGAAGCAATACGTAAAAACAACAAGCGACGCAGAATCATTCTACACCACGACAATGCCAGCTGTCACACATCACGCGAAACAAATACATTTTTGGAGGGTCAAAAAATAGAATTGATAGGTCATCCACCGTATAGCCCAGACTTGGCACCTAATGATTTCTATTTATTCCCAAATGTAAAGAATAAATTACGTGGTCAACGATTTTCGACCCGTGAAGCCGTCGACGCATTCAAATAGCACGTTTCAGAGATACCGCAATCAGAGTGGAAAAAATGCTATAAAAATTGGTTTCAACGTATGCAAAAGTGTATCGATCATCGCGGAGAATACTTTGAAAAACAATAAACCCATATTTAGCCATATACGTTTGTTTAATTTTTCTATTCCGGATACATAAGTAGCAGCCCTCGTATAGGTTAGATTTTAGTAATTTTCAAACTTAATTTCTAAAATACCTTCTTTGAATTGATTGATTGACCTTGAATTGTGAATGTTGTACAAAAAACAAATGATTGTGTCCAGTTTCATTAAATTCTTTCGGCGGTCTTAACAATTGTGTTTTGCAACCAATTTTATTACGCACGTCGATAGAAGAAAGAAGAATCCTTACAAACACCTCAAAACTTCGTATAGGCCGAATTACAATAAATCTTCTGTAAATCTTTGCCAATTTACGGCTTTTCTTACGTCGATAAGCATAATCAAATTGGTTGCGAAACACTGTTGCCATATTACAATATTATATACAACATTTATTAGTCGTTAACTACGTCTCGATGTCGTTTTATTTCGAATATATTCAGTACACATCAGTAGTTTCTATAATATATAAAGGTTAATAATAATAAAAAAAAGCTTATTAATGAAATAATACTAGTGTCGCTATCACGTATTACTACTAATTAATTCCGGTAATGAGCACAAATTAGACAAAATTTTGAAGTGTTAGTTACTAATAATGCACATTTGACTCATATTCAACGAACAGTTTGTCTTCATATCATTTATACAATTGCCCTTGCTTACATTCTAGAAACGGCTTGTTAAACGTTTGTAAATATAACAAATGAAATTAATTAATCCTTTTAACAGTTTGCGGTGAGCAGGAAACTGCGATGACACTGATGAGGAAACTGCATTAAAATACCTTAATCTTTGTGTGACTTTCTAAGTCTTCTTTAATTTGGTGTGCTATCAAATTAAATATGTGTGAAAAGATCAGACGCCAAAAGGAGTATGCTATTGTAAATAATTCGTAAAAAAATGTTATTTAAACTGATTACGAAATATTTCAGTTTTTATGAACGTAAAAATACTAAAAACTTTAATTTTGAGTTTCGAATATAAAAATAAACTCTTTACTAGCCTTTAACGTTTTGGGAGAACATACATATTTGTAGGATGTGTACTTATCTGTACTTCTCTTTTATTTCAGTCATAAAATTGCCATAATTGTAGAAACTTATCTTATTTTATAAATCGTGTATAAAATAATGCCTCACTCCACAACGATTGATTTGTGTCTATTTTTAACCGCAGTGGAGACCACGAACAGTAGTGAGCGTATTAATAATGAACAAGCAATATGGAGCACTCTGCTCTTTTAAAAGTCCTTAGGCATAAGGCTTTTAAACATCCGATAAATTATTGTCCGCCTCACCAGTTCCGAAGTGTTCTATTTTTACGTAGCGGGCAGGCTGCCGTTGGACAGGCCACATCGGCTTTAAAATCACCAGAGATAAAATTGTGGAAGTATTTTGTAATTACGCAGTGATGCAACAATGTTTCACCCTTGGCCAATTTACCCTTCAATCCATTTATTTGTAATTTTAAAATTGATTTTGAATCCACGCTTGACAGCTTTATGCGTGGAGTATGAAAATTCACTTTTCTCGCGGCTCACTTCGCTGCGTACGATGCGGGTGAAGGATGTAGGCTTAAAATGATATAAGTCTAAATTTTTATTAATATAGCACAATAAATAATCACAATAAATCATCAGCATCATTTCAAAACACATCACTGTGTTGTGGTTAATTCTTGTTCTTCGGTTGCGTCGTAACTTCTGATATGGGCATCTTGATCGTTGCGCGAGGTGCATCTATAACGTCAAGTTTGCAGACTGAATATTTATGCTCTTATTTACACAACAGGTTTAAAAAATCATAAATATTAATGTTCAGCGTTTTCTGTTTATGCAGTAAAAGTCTAAAATATACTGAACTTCTTCATTAGATTCACTCGTTTTGAAAGAAAGAAAAACAAATGAAATAAATAATTTGATTCTTTTTTTCAAAGATAACCTTTATATTGTCTTCAAAATTTACTTTTTTCTGTATTATAAATTTATGATTTTCTATACTTTTTTTATTATATGAATTTTTATATCACTCATACGTGTTTGTAAGAGCTTACCATGATCTATTGGTTGTTTATCAATATGAATACCTAATAAAGATATTATAACAAACCAAAAAAGTAAACTACACTTTTTTGGTATAACAATAAACATATCTAACTACTAATGCAATAAAGGCTATATTTAAAACTGTGAACTGAAATTGATACCTGCAATTTATACGAATGTAATTTATTCATTTTAGTGTCAAGACTTGTATTTTGGTTGGCTGGATATTTTACTCACGTTAATCTTGCCGCATGTTCAACGCTAGTTGTTAATGATCTTACTCTGTTAAACAATACGTTTGCCTCGGGCCATCGTAGTAGTTCCGTTATGATTTTAATTAATGTGCAGACATGACAGGATATGATACATATTCCAATTTATATTTAACTTATAATAGAGACTTTTTATCAGAAGTGCGAAAAGTGACTTTAACTAGAAAAAAATATTGTCTTCTATAAATTTATAAAACATTAAAGAAGTTATTGAATGCTACTGGTTGGTATACACATTTTCAACGTGACGTTAAAGTACATCCATACATCGGACAAACAATCGTTGCTCTGCCGTACGTGATCCATGACCGCAGCACCAGCAGCAAGCTGCATCGCATAAGATATGCATCAATGCTTCCTACTCGTAGAATTTCACATCGCACCACTTCAATGTTTTACACACGCTCATACAAACGGGTGTTGATAATTTCATGCAATCATTTGAGCTAATGTAAGTTCCAGAGTAGATAGATTAGTAGATTTAGGCTGTGTACCATTTCTATATAAATAGCTGTTTCGATAAAACATTATAGATACTAAAAACTTTGGCATTTAGTTTACTGAAGATACCGTAGCATTACTGATTCTGCTGTTTAAATTCTGTTCATCTGCTAGTACAACTGCGAAGCATAGCAGTGTTGATGCAATAACATAATCCTGTCTCACCAACTAGTGCAGTCACTAGTGGGGTGTGAATTAATTAACTTTTGATCACATTCCAGAGATGTTGAGGGCGAAGTCGAAGTAGAGGTACAAGGTCTTGCTTTATAGCTTACAGGTATCGCCTTCGATTTTTACTTTTATCTATAATTGACGCAATGAGAAAATGGATAATGAATTATCACAGTTCGGACGAAGTCAACGTGGGTTGTAAATCTTTTAAAAGTTTTTGTTCACATAACCCGAATGTTTTTATAAGTTGATTCCATTAATCTTTGGAAATGTTTTTTTTTTTGCCTTACAGAAATAAACGCATATATAATACAATACAATATATGGCAAAATCAATGAAATTTCAGTGTTCTGAGTCTTGGACTGAGTTCTAACTATAACCAAAGATCAGGCTTTCCGGTCACGTACGACTCTTTAAAGTCATCCAGTAGTAGATTCTATTCACTGGGATGTGATACTTATCCTTTGTTTTATTATTGGGCGTATGCTTTCCAAGCAACATATTAATTCACCGCAAAATTTATCTTTGATATCTTTACACTTGCTTAGCGTTAGAAAATAAACGCTGATGAAGTCAAGGTTATAAGTGCAATATGGTAACTCGATCAGAAATCTGCAGTGCAAAGTTTCTTTTATTAGCAAAATAACGCTAACGCTGAGATTCGCAAGCTGGCCACCGTGCTCGCGTGCACAATCAAATTGCAAATTTTTACTGAGGGCCCTTACTCTTAACATCGAACATGTGATATATCGTCGTCGCTTCTTCATAGGTCTCACTCTATGTTCACTTGCAACGCGACGTCTATATATATCGAGTTTATCAGGATAGAAGTTGAAATCGGGACCGCGAATTGCAGTAATTGTTTTGTGATTCATAAAAAGTAAGTAATGACCAGTCTTTGCAAGGATTGCGGCCACCAAGTTTTTTACTCTTCGTCCTCTGTTCACATATTTGACAACTCCTCGGAAGGACACACCTTTGAGCAGATTGTTTTTTTGTTTCGAAGTCATAACAAGTTAATACAGCTATTGTGACCAGTATGTCGAACTCAGAAATTGAGTTAGTTCCGTTAAATCTGTTAATTATTTCACAGTATGGATGTGATCTTATTTTGAAAACTATTGTGCTCATGTAATTATACAATTATCTACGTCAGGGAATTGAGAATAGTCACTATATCAGTTTTCTAAATGTGAATTTAAATTGTATACGATCGGCTTGTCATTTGTGAATTTCACATAACCCGGATCGATTATATTTCAAATAATATTTTTATATCTGTACTGACTTTCGACACATGCTTAATCCGATTTTGTGTTGTGCTTTTAACTTCAATTTTCCAAATTGGAAACTAGAGATTACTTTCGTACGAACAGCGCGGAAGCGACATTAAAAACTGCAATATCTAGCATGTAATAAAGCCACCGCAGTGTACCGGCAGATTCCCTGCGCAACCTGACCTGGACATAATAGGCATTATGTGGCGCGGACCTATATTTAACCGTAGACCACAAATATCGATTACTACTAATAGAATTTAGTGGAGGAAGTAGCATGGAGATTGATAATGTTTTGTTATTAGTTATTGTCACTTTATATTCGAACAGTATATCTCAAGTAGATAGGCAAATTAGTATAAGGTGAAAACACGAAATTGACTTTGCAAATAAAACAATAAAATTTGAATGTCTTAATAATCGACATTTTAATTTCTAGTTGTATTGTATAGATTACACCATACTTAATAATTATTTATTATTTTGCTATTTATATAACACTGCCTCTTATGGAGTAAGGCAATCAAACCTGCACTAGCACCAAGCTGAGTATAAAACCTTTTCTGTGGCACATTTTTGTTCTATTTTGTTTTGTATGTGTCAATAAGAATAAAATCTCTCTTTCTTTCTGAATTCAAAGTAGCGATTTCATAAGAAAACTTATTAGTGCTGCGTCTTTACAAAACTGAGATGTTTTGAGCTGTATAATGTACATGTAGCTGCTTCGTTCAAATTTGTTGCTGCTAATAAACAAATCAGTGTAGTACCAAAATATAGTTGTACCAAATTAAAGTTTATGTATATTGTTTTCTACAACAAGAGACAAGTGAAAAATGCACTATAATAATTATATTTATATAATACAGAAACTACTAATGATATTGCATTGAAAATATAGGCTTTTAAATATTCATAGACCACAATAAACATTACTTGGTTGTCTTTGTCGGGTTCTTGACAGATAATGATAAAGTATGACAACTTGAAAATGGTGCGAGTGAAGATCGATGAAGGTAAACATAACAATTTTAGCCCATCGATGCGACATCAATCATAAGTATAAATTCAGTTTTCTATATAGAGCTTTACAACCTCTTGTAACAGAAACACCGTTATAGGTAAGATTTTGCGCTTTATGGTTCTTTAAAAATACTTTGAACGGTGTTCCTGACATGACAAGAGTGGTCATGAAAAGAGCTTTTTTTGGTTGCATAAATTAAAATTTGTAAAGCTAGTCGGAGGCTTCACAGGCTTGCGGTGACAGTCTATTCTATATGTTCATATATTTTGATTATGAAATGTGTGAATATATGATCTGTTACGAAAGGTACATCATATTATGCAGTGAGTTTCTCTTGGAGTGTGAGTGCGTCGAATGTTACAGCAACGATAATTAAGTTTACTTTAATATGGTTCTTGTTTGAACTATTGTCTCGTGCATAGACGAGTCTGTTGGGTTTACGTTTACCAACCATCCACGGCGTGCATGTAGTGTAGCTGCATATTGTTTAACTAACGCAAACATTAACTTTGAAATATTATAACGGAGCATTTAATATACTTGGGAGATACTGTCCTGAGATACTTTCAAAGTCTTGCATTTTAGAAGCTATTTGACAACTTACAATTTCAATTTTGTACAAATCCTCTAGGTTACGTTACTCAAATATATATATATATATATATATATATATATATATATATATATATATATATAATATGTTATTATTAAATTATTCGTTTCATTTATTATATTATAGTACGTGTCTTAACGTCAATTATGATTAAAATTTCGGCTATAAAGTCACTTACAGGCAATGGCGCGCCTCTCCCGGGTATACCAAACAGTTCAAGCTCGTGTTTTTGTTCTCGTAATCTTATTAGTCATCAACGGAATCAATGAATTAAACATAATGTAGGAAGCAAAGGTTTAATGCTATTATCTTTTTTTTTTGAGATACTTCGACGAAAATTCTAAATTTTTATTAAATTTAAATAAAGTAAATTCAATTTATGTGAATGTGAATTCAATGTGTATATTAGGGTGGAACGAACTCCTTGGTGTACGAAATGAAATGTCAAGTCAAGATGCAATCTCCTAATGTAAATATTTTTTTTTTGTAACTGAAATGGAGAGTACTAAAATGGATAAATGGGCAACATCTATACTAATATAATAAAGCTGAAGAGTTTGTTTGTTTGTTTGTTTGTTTGTTTGAACGCGCTAATCTCCAAAACTACTGGTGCGATTTGAATAATTCTTTTTTTGTTGGATAGTCCATTTATCGAGGAAGGCTATAGGCTAAATAACATTACGCTATGACCAATAGGAGCAAAGACAGAGCGGTAAATGTGTAAAAAACGGGGAAAATTATTAATTTTTGAAGGCTTTCTTTGCGTGCGCTGCGAAAACGGTTCAAGATACACAAAAAATATGTATGAAAGAATTATTCCTCTATACATGATCTAAAAAAAAGTCCGCGACGGCATATGTCTATCTTTTAAGGTTTAGTCACAATGACCGTTTTTATGGTACCAAATTTGGTCGAAATAATTTGTTTAAGTTGTATCAACATAATAATACTAAAAATTCTGCGGAAACTCGACCATTCCGAAAATCCCGCAAGAACGGGAACTATGTGGGAAAAACCAAAAATCTGCCGGAAGTCACTATTCCACGCGGACGAAGTCGCGGGCAAAAGCTAGTTTTAAAATAACAGTGCAAATTTACTTTTCACCGTCCAGGAATTATTGCAATCTGATTCTAATCCACATATGATATTTGTCAATGAGATGTTAAAGAACGGATTTCCTTTTACGGAAATCATTGGACGGAAAGAAATATTGAGTATACACTCGAGGCAACATTCACTTGAATGATGAATACTGCATCACCTTATAATATTTAATTGATTATAAATAATATGTAATTGGTTAAGAATACATGTTATAACCACCGGGCCTTTCCTCCCGGAAACGTCTTAGTAACTAAGACCGTATGAGTGGCTCTCCCGTACGCCCTCCAATAGCCTCTGATACCCTTGCAAGTGTAATATAAAGATACGTGTTGGTATTTAATTACACTTCAAAATACGTGATTCATGTATATAATATATAAATAGGGGTTTGAGTTATGCATACAATATATTTAGTACAACGAGTGTAAAGGACTTATCTGCTATTTTATCTTATATTATTATTATTGTTGGTCATGAGTCTAAAAACCCGATCCATTGCAAGCGAGCGCGGGTATATAAACCCAACATCTAGAGGAAATTTGATCGAATTTCATGAAAATGTACGTGTATAGAAATCTCTATCTGCATATTGATAAATACAGTTAAAGATTATACACAGCACAGATGCACAGGAACTATTGTGACTAGAAGTAAAGGCTTACGGGCTATTGTTTTCTTTTTAATAGTAATGTGATTCTAGATTATGGATAGAGACATTTTCTATTTGGTGGAATGAATAAAACAATGTATGCCATAAATTGATAGTTTTGTATTTCCGCTGCCTTTCGCATTTGTCACCTCACGACTATTCATTGATTTACTGTTCGGTGGTTCGAAGTTCGACGGGTCTTATTTTTAAATAATAAGTATTTGTAAATAATGTACTAACTTGTATTCTAGCAACAGGAACTATGACCCTGTTGTATCAATGCAGATCTGATTTAGATATACAGGCCGATGACGACGAAACGAAATAAGTTAACTTTAAGATTCATATTTATTTACATTTATTAGACAGTTAACAAGACAGTAAACCAACACGCTAAACAAGTAAATGAATTTGAAATATGGAGTTATACTATACCATATAGAAACTATCCAAAGAAATTGTACACAGGCGTATGCAACGAAGCACTAGCGATCTGCCCTCGCAACCATTATTAACTCATATTGCTTGAACGCTATTGATGTGTTGGAAATGTTCTGCAATCGCGTTTGCTCGTTCGCACAGTTTTGTTTTATTCACATTATAAAAAATAACAACCGTTCGCGACGACAATAAGCTACGATTTCTTTACGGGTTTCTTTTAATGTGTAATCTAAAAGAACATTTGAGATCAACAATACGTAATGAAACATCACATTTGGAACGTTGTTATGAGTATTTTTTACAACGTTTCTGTTGAAATCAATTTCTTTTCATTTTTTACGTAATTGCTGGCGATAAATTGTTGCCTTGGAAACAGGGGTTCGTTGACAGGATGTTTGCACTTGAAACATTGAAATACGCTATCATATAACACATAATTATATATATACGCATATTTAATTATAACCAGAAAAAGACAGTACTGTTGTACGGCTTTTTGTTCAGATCATCTAACATAGCATTGACACTATACGCCACAAGGCGTATGGTGTCTTTAAATCGTACACCATCAACAATCACCTAATTAGTTTAAAATATAACATGTCTTTTGAGACGGCTTTTCATTGCCTAAATCAAGTTAAACAATTTTTATTGAATTTTGTTTTGGGATTATTCTTGCTTTGTCCCTTAAAGATTTAATGTATGTGAAGCATACACAAATCATTGAAGATCTCGAAACGGTCATTTGCTTCGAAATTAATTAATCGACGTTTCTCTTTCGTAATTATTAAACCTTCTAATTTATATGTTAACTAGCTTTGCGCCAGTAACTTTGACTTACATAGGGTTTTCCCATCCGTCCCCGGATTTCAAACAATTCTGAGTTTCATAGAAATCCGTTAGGTAGTTCTTTATCTTTATTATATTAGAAAGTACAGGTTTCATGAATATTCATGCCGAATGTGTGTTTCATTTGAATGAAAAGAAGACCATTTATTAACATATATTTATTATACATATGACTCTATTGCAAGTTCCATCTTCAATATACATTGAGTACTCGCAAAAGCAAGAGTTATCCTCAATTTACGTCTATCGCATGACATAATAAGCGAATTGATATGAAGAAAATATTTATAAATACTGGTTATAATAACACAAAAACATGGACGGACAGAGTAGTTCACTGTAATGACTACATAATTCATTCAAAAAAAAGGAACACTATTTATAAGGGATTAAGGTAATATTTTGGTACACTAGAATTATTGAAAAGTTTCTTTAAAATAATTAATGTGCTTAAACTGTTAAGTCTGATTATCAAGTATGAATCATTTGTTTATTCATTCTTATATTAGTCACCATCGCTTCGTAATATATTAATAACTAAGAAGTCATTACCAGTCACTGAATACGTTACAACCACACTACTCTCTAGTTTAAGTCAAACAGAACATTCTGTATTAATATCATTCCAGAAAAGCATTTTTCATAAGTCAGTTAACATCGTCACATTATACACACTTAATGGACTATTTTAATAGACGTCATAAATATAGCATTTAATGGAGCAGTGACGAGGCGTAACAAAATTATCAATGTAAATCACTAGTCACTGTCTATGCCGAGCAATTAACGAGAATTGTTACTGCGAATGTCAATCTGGTCCAACGGTACTGCTTTGACAGTCCGCCGTGGTTATTAATGAACTTAAAGGATTCGTTTCCAATGATGCTAATGATTATGTATCACGGGAGCTGTATTCATAATAGGGTATTATCATTATTATTTCGTACCCCTTATTAATGTGACAAGCGTTACAATTTAATTTATGACAACATCAAGGGTTCTGAGCTCTCTTCTATTTAGTTTGGAATAATTTTCTGTTACATTATTTAAACATCGTGACAAGGCAAATTGCTCCCTAGTTAGATAATTTACTTGGGTAACAGATTGTTGTAGCTTTTACGACGCTGGGATATATTGAAGTTAATGGCTGAGATCGTAACATACTTCTATTGAGCTAAGAAAGCTTCAGTAAGCCGACTTTAATGTTTTATGAGACTTATTGAAAGTGCTTTAACTCAATTGTAAACCGTACCACAAAAACGTAAACTTTATAGGCACATTTCACTTTGTTTCTCTAAGAGAAGGAGTAAAGCTTCCGTGTGATTTTCCATGCAATGAGTGTTTCTATGATCTTAGTACTTAGAGAAGTAAAGCCTTACGTTATTTTTACATGGTCTTTATTATACTTTATTACACAGTAATGTGACTCGAAAGATTCTGACAAAGCCGATTGCGAAAATTAATTAATTAATTATTATCAAAGACTAATTGACTCTCACCAAACTAAAAATTTACTTTCAGTGAGTGAAAATTCGGGCAACAGTATTTATTAAAATAACTGAATTTTTATGCTTTGTACAAATCTATTAAAACATTGGCAATCGCGTGAATTACGTCTATCAACTAGGTGAAACGAATTTAGTATTGACATTTAGGTATATTCTCCAAAAGTCGTACGGCCCAAAATTTAAAAAAAAAATATTCGTATTCAGAATCCGCCATTTTCTTTGTCCATTTAGTACGAGCGCAAAAACCTTGTGTAACGTTTTCTAAATATACGACACATGTGTTCAGGTTTCTTTAATTTCTAGTTTGACATTATGTTTGTGGTTGTGTCTGTTTGTTGCTTTGTGGTTATTACCTCATTTTTCTAATGATACATAATATGGCTAAATAACTATGAAATTACCATTATAAAATAGTCTATCGCAAAGGTTTGAGGTACTTCGTCAAGAAGAAGATTAGAATTGTACAAACGCAGTCCAGTATGAGGTATTAAAAACTATTATTTTCAGACGTTGTCGAAAAACTGTTTCCGTAATATATAAGAATGGCTAATATAGTTGGAATATCTCTTTGTACTCCGTCGCCTTTATCACCTACTCGGAATCGCAATAAAATCTCACTTAGAAATTAGTTTGCCTTTAATGCTACGTTGCTTGCTACGAATCAAGCCAACTCGGTTGCTAGCAAGATGTAGATTACTCCCCTACTGACCACATCTTGCCCGATGTTCTGTGACCAAGGAATTTCCTTATGAGCTCCACTGATCCCTTAACACGAATGAGTTTCTTACAGAGTTTTAAACACTACACACAATAATAGTAAACGGACATCGCACTAGTAGAACAAATGTACAATTGCAAGTATTGTCCGCTGTACAATTTTATAAGTTATGTCCTGATGATTTTAATCAGGAAATTATATAATAAATACTTATCATATTATAAAAGTTATTAGGTATATATAAATTATATGACAAAATTTCAATATTGCAACGCAATATTGGTTTTTAATTTAATTTAATGCAAATTCTTTTTGGTATGTTTAGATTCTCTGATGGAGAAATGGTGTTGAGTATCGCGTTGAAGCGATACTTCACTAGTAGGTTACTAATTGACATCTGGCAAATAGGACTCGCAATTGACACAGAGTATAGTGTTCGGTTTATAATAAATTGCTCGACAATATTCCTCTATGGCACATGCCATACATCAGATATTTCAATTTGTACTGTACTTACTTACGTATAATATATGTAAGTAGAATTTTATGCACAGTATGTTACTCTTTTCTTATCTTTATGTAACACATTCTTATTGTTTTATATAATTAAATGCTACAAATGCATAGGAACTGAGAATCCATTATGAAAATAATCATGAGAAGTGTAGTAGATTGTTATTGGCGAGTCTACTACGCGCCATCTATAAAAATATCAAAACTCTTTCCATATGGAAATTTTTAGAGTCTCTTAATAGATTGGTTAGCTCTTATGATTATTAAAATACAATATATTTTTCTTTCTCTCTGGAAAGGAGAGGCTGAGAATCCTCGTGGATACCTCCTTGTGGAGAATATGTCAGACCAGACCGCCTCGATCCTCGGTTCTACTAGAATGACGTACGGACTATACTTAACCTGAACCTAGGTTTTAAGGACCGTCACTTGGATGGCACAACAGCCCCGGTGCATCATCTTAAGTTCGTGTTTAGTTGAAGTTAATCTCATTGCCCCAGTTATTCCATGAACATTTCGTTAAAGTCGCTAAATTGGCTTTTTTTATAAGATCGCTCATGTACGCCTTTTTTAACTCCGTGGCTTTAGAGCTCTAACCGACACATAATAATAATAAAAATTATTGAAAAAGAATCTGCGCTTGTTTCGCGTACGTAATAAAATGCAAAACGCGATCAGGGATCACACAGTTTCTGGCTCGTGTGTCACCTTCCAATTAGTATATATTTTAATATGTTTACAGACTTTTCTCCCCCATATTCCTATTTTAGTAAAAGTTAAGTGAAAGAATTCAGAATAATCGAATCTATGTACATGCATTTTAGTGAATTACGTGCTAATATAAAGCGAAGAGCTAACATTAAATATGTTTGTAACTTTTCGGTTATCAGCCTGTACAAGTATAGCTTATCATAGGCTCTATAGCTATCGCCGAAACTTATCAAATATCGACGAATGTACTTATCTGTCGGCCTAACTGGCATCGATTGCTCTGCGGGATGTAGACTACGATTAGGTGGCTACTGAGAAATAACTAGAATCAAATCCGCAAACATGTAATATAAAATTGCTCTCAAATATTTGAAGTTGCCTTTCCGTTGCACTGCTCGTTTAAATAAAATATTGTTTGTCTGTTCACTATATATTTCAACAATATGATGTCTTACTTTACTATTAATTGTAATCTATACTAATATTATAAAGCTGAAGAGTTTATTTGTTTGTTTCAACGCGCTAATATCTGGAACTCCTGGTTCTAATTGAAAAATTCTTTTTTTGTTGAACAGCCCATTTATCGAGGAAGGCTTTAGGCTACATAACATCACGCTGCGACTAATAGGAGCGAAGAAATAATGGAAAATGTAGAAAAAACGGGGAAAATTATTCATCTTTCAGGGCTTCCGTTACGTGCGCTGCGAAAACGGTTCTAGATACCAAAAAAATATGTATGAAAGAATTATTCCTCTTGAAATGATCTAAAAAAATGTCGGCGACAGTATATGTCTATCTTTTAATGTTAACTCACTAGAATCGTTTTTATGGTGATCAAATTTGGATATGTCGCGTTGTTAAGATCGGGTTGTTACCGAGTGCTGTGCTGAGGTGGTTGTTTGCAAAAATAAATATGATGCTCAAAATATTTCCACGCGGACGAAGTTGCTGGCACAGCTAGCTATTATAGCAATTAACTTATTCTTTCCTCGATTATTAGATCTTATTCTTTTTACAATAAGTAATAGTATATAAGTAATTAAGTAAGTAATATATAAGTAATAGGTAAGTATAATATTATTCGGATTCAATTTACATTTTCTTGAGGCAACAGTACAACTTTAACATTGCTTATGTAAATAATTACACGAATCAAACACAGCAATAACGACACACTCTATACCCCGAATAAAGTTGTTTCAAAACTTCTGTGTGTACACGATGAAAATATGTTGCATCATATTGCGTAATAATTGTTTTCAACACACGTTCTCATAACGGGGCTGTTTCATGCGTGTTATTAATCTCAAAAACTAGGATATTGCACACTAGTGCGCAATTTCATTACGCACTAGTGTGCAATATTTATAACCCGATAAAATTCGGTTGTTCCCTATTACAAGACGTTTTTATATACGTACAATGCATTCTTAATTTAGTCTGGTAGCACTTTCTTTTTCTCGAACAAATGTATTCTAATGTTTAATAGAAATTTTGTCATGAACCGCAACCGTCGACTTCACGCGACGTTGGTTATTTGGATCATCGTCTGTCTATTGGCGACGAATCTTTCAATGAAATTGTAAATTTCCATGAAAATGTATCAGCATCGCGGACATCGCGCGACCAATACCGCCTCGTATGCAATGAACAACTTTACACACTAGTATCATAATGTACTATTTCATATCAAAGTTTGTTTGTTTTTGCGTAATAAAAAATATTATTTATTTACCGATCCAACTACAAGGTAAGAATTACACATCATTTTTCGAGTTCGATTCAGTCGGAAGGCACCGTTCGCACCTTTTTTGAATACTTTGTAGGTACAAAGTGAATTGACTTGCGCATCACAAAAACGCATGCTAATGACGTCATTACGTTTTTGATAAAGTCGATTCACCGTAAATCTTCTGTAACATTTTTTAAAACACACACAATTTAAAACAATTTTTTTTGTTTGATATTTTGGTCTATATGAAATTTGTAATACAATATAATGTAACTAGTAATAGTAAATTATTTAATCTAAATAATAGATGTAACTTAAACTCCTCGTCAAATCCCGAGGCTAAAGGTTGTGATAACTAGGAAAAAACAAATAAAAATTGAATTTGTAGCCATAGCCCAATCACCCAGGCCTGGTATTTTTTTGACATAATGTATACTTTACTGATTCTGTCTGAGGAATCTATTCCAATATAGAATGTGCACTGCTGCGATTTGATAAAGCTACACTATCTATTCCGCTTCAATGGATTACCGATTTAGAACGATTATAATAGCCTTTGTAATGCAAACTCAAACTCCCGTCTCTTGAAGTGTGATATGTGATTCCTCTATGTATGTAAGTTTTTGTATTGGAATTGTGTATTATTCCGTATTGAAAGTTCAGTATCGACCGCGTGCTGTGATTTAACTCTTTGATTTGATTTGCGTGATTGCAAACTATTGTGCAGCTCTGCGGATACTCCAATCCAATAACGTTTCATTACCGAACATCTCTCTCTGACACAAATGTTCTGACGTAGCTCCGGAACCTAAAATAGTTTGTGCATCGATTGATCAAACGTTGGGCTTTACATTCGTTTTGGGTTGGTTACTATCAGAGACATTATTTTCATAAAAGATTTTTATATGATTTGCGTAAGCACAGAAGTATAAACTTCAATTTTTGGATGAGTTACATGTATTTAATTAGTAAAAGTAATAAATTGATTAAACTAGTGTACTATGTTATCTGTTCGTCACCAGCAAGGGGCACAAACCTGCCATAAAACTATGTTATGACGATTGGTCAAGCGCCACGCTGGCCAAGCGCCGATTGACCGACTTCACATACCCTTTAGAATTCCTTCGCAGGCGTGTGCAACCTGCACACGCCTGCCTTCACCGTAGGAGCCTCAAATAAATGTATACATGAATTCTGAAAAATAGTTTGGCACATAATACTCTTGTAACTCGCTACTCAAAGAACAGTGCCGAGACCACAGCGCTACCAACGCGAAATTGAAAGTTATTACTCTGACTGAGCATAAGACAAATAACAATTTTTGACAATTGATACATGTTGAGTCGTAAATTCAGGGTTGAGTCGTGTTTGAATTCAAATTATCAAAAAATGCTAAAAGTGATGTAATATTTGGATCGTAGCAAGTGGAAAATTGTGACCCTCCACGGGAAAGAGGCGTAAGTATTTTATGTAAAAAGGAGGAATCGAGTAAAGTTAAAAAAGAATGAATACTTAGTATTAAGGATAAACACTTAATTGTAAAAAAAAAATGAAAAGAAATAAATATTCAAGCAAATAAAGTTATGACAAACGGCGGCTTTATTACTAAAAGCAATCTCTTGTAACATAAAAAACGAAAAGGAACTTCCAATAGAGTATTCCAATATTTGGGATAGTAAATTAATTTTGTTATAATTATAACCCATCTCTGTCGCGCCCCGCACCGTTACTAGAATGCGAGACTGCCATCACAAATTACGTTATTTTCTTCGTACATGAGCTACTCTACTCCTAAACTATTTCATATTTTTATTCTCAATGTCTTTATAGCTGTATTTTGTGTTATCATTTAAATTATTTCTGGGACTCATCTGGGGCTAAGGATCCCGTCGTAATTAATATTAGAAAGAATTATACTGATATCTAAACTAGATTCAGTCAAAATAGACATGTTTTGAATGATGCAATTCTTGGTAGTATAATCATAGTCTATAATTTTTAATATTTTCACGTTGACCAAAGGTTACGTGTACCTAATAGAAGTTTCCATCTGTTAGGTATATGGAACCTTTGGTGCGTACTTACCCGCTATTGAAAAGGCTTAGTCTAATGACCACGACTTTGATTAAATATGCTCTCTGCGAACCGACTTATTACGATCGACCAATTTGAGTGCGTACTAAATATTCGATGACTCGATAAGGCGGCCAATTGACTGTAGAAACGTAATTTCAGTTCGGTTTTTACTTTAGAGTCGTGCCTTTAGAAGCTGATAAGATTGCAGTGTGAAGGATGACACGTTTGGCTAATTAATATACAAATATCATATTATGACAGTCATATCATATTATGACAGACAGAAATATTGTGAATTCGACAATATTAGAATGGTTTAATTCCGTGTAATTATAGTGTTTCCTTATTTTACGACATGAAATCAAAGCACTCAAAGTTGTAGACATGAACAATAATTTGACACATCATGTAAGTTGTAAACTCAAGGAGAAAAAAAATGTTCTTCGAATATTTCAGTTTTTGTAGTTCTTTGCTAGTATGTTAACCATTTGGTTATAATCCATTTGGTTATAAATATAATATTTACAACAAACAGATAGTTCATGCAAGTTTCGCAGTGAATCTGCACATCCCCAAGAAGCCTACGTTGTTGTCTTGTGTACATAAGATTCATAGTCAGCATACGCAGTAAAGTCACACCCATAGTCTTTAGAAATTGATGCATGGCCTTGTTTAAAAGATGAATATAGAACATATTAACAAACGGTTGACAAATCATTCTACGATTGCACATTTTATATTAATTAATGAGTTTATTTTTCATCGTAGCAAACAGAGATGACATGGGTGGTGGCGGAGCACCAGGCGTCCGGCACCAACGAACTGTCAGTGTCGAAGGGTCAGCAAGTCGAGGTGGTGGAACCGTGGTCGGGCCGCGCCGACTGGTGGGTCGTGCGCGTGCCCGGTGAGCCGCCACAGGAAGGTGCCGTGCCCGCACATGTGCTTAAGCCACAACCGCAACACAAGACTTCGCCGTCCAGGAGACCCCTGAGCCAGCCGTGCGACGAAGCCGTGGGTGAGTCTCATGCTTATAATCTAATAACCTATTGTCTCAACTGCGTGCAGACGCGAGCACGAGATATGGGCCCATTACCACTCCGCTGGTTTCTATACCGGCTATTACTGAGGTAATAATGAGTAATAAATATTTATACCCAAAATAAAAGAAAGTAATTAATAGTATTGGTGTGTAGTGTAGGTAAAATGTGAAAGGCTTACCAATACTCACGTATTTATATGTGGTCTAAGCAAGGATATTATTTACGCGGTGGCAGCAAGAAACTACGTTCCTAGAGTCTTTCGTTGCATATGCAATCTCATATTGTAGTCCAATTTTGTACGTCATGTAAAGTGCACTATACGCGGTAGCGGATAATGGTAGCTCGCAAATAGGTGCCATGACAAAACTTTTATATGTGTCCGCTTTTGAAATGGAAAATTTCGAGTGATGTACGTAAGATTGGTTTTAGTAGTTTATTGTTCAAATGTATATACATGCAACAGACTCGTGTTTGCTACCTCACTTATAATAGTTATAACTTACGAACAGCTGAACCGATTTTAACGCATTTGTGGGATTAGTCTCCATTCAGTATGACAGAATAATATATAATAATATTAATATTGAAAGACCGAGAAAATAAATTATGAAGAAAACAAATTATTTATTATATATATGGTATACATGTACATTTATTGATGGACCATACAACGATACGAACAACAATAACAAAACAATACAATAATGATATGTACCACTGCATGATACCATAACTGTGGCAAGCTCGGTGTAAGCTACGTGTCTGCTTGCCACAGTAGTGACATCAGGCACGAAAACAACACAACAAGAAAATTACAAAGACAATATGGACCGTTGTACAAATTTCACACCAATAAATTTAGAGAATAAATTAAAAAAAAAAAACAACAGTAAATTAAAAAAAGACAAAAATGACATTTTCAAATACATACGCCGAGTACTGATCAAACGTAACAATAAAAATAATATTGTAATATATCATATATAAGTCTTGGAATTACCTCAGCTTCTTCAATTGATAGTTTATCCCTATTCCTTGTCTGTTAGAAGGAGCTTTTCTCTTTCTCTATTGCACGCTTGAATGTAACCGCGCGCCCGAAGCTACGCTCGACTTTTGATAAAACCTATGAGAGAGTCTTAGTTGCGGGAACAAAGTCGCCCGTGCCCGCCCCCACTTACGCGGCACGACGTCGGCCGCAACAGCTTGTGCTTGTACAGGGTATAATAATTAATTATGCACGGGAAATTATTCCGTGGCTATTACCGACGTCAAAAGACTTTCAACTTAAATCGAATAGATGTAATGTAATAAGTAAATTGACAGCAATAAACCTTTTGCAAATGTTATATTTTTGAATTGTTAATGTATAAATGTACCTTAATTTTTTTGAATAAATTACTAAAAGACTCTTCATTAAACATTTTAACTCTACACAAACTTTTTACTAATATTTTATTAAACGTGTGGTATTTATTAAGTGACTGGATTTTTAGTGAATTTGTGTTTGATTTGTGATGTATATTTTATTTATCACATCTTACTTTTAAAATAAGTAAGTCTTTTTGTCACCGTCGTGGTGTTAAGACATATATAAAAAGACACTCATGCAAAGGTATCCCGGGAGAATTTTTCAAAATCTTTTAATCTTCTATTCTGATGAAAGAGAAATGTTTTTTTTTTTATAAAAACTATGTGCTATTATTTTCCACTATCCGGCCACTTCGCAGTGGTTGTCAGTTGTTATGACATCGACGCAAAAAGTGGCATCAGCATGGCACTTCCTGCGAGCAGTGCCATGTTGTTATTTCTCATTAGTCAGACAATATATAATCGCTAATAAATAGGCACTTATTCAATATATTATAAATATTTTACTGATTTTGTAATTAAAAATAATCTCTATAATACCTTTTTGGTTTGAATATATTTGATTATTAGGAATATTTACTGACAAAGAGAACTCTAACTATATGTAGGTAGGATAGAATCCATAGTTTTCATTTTTTTAGACATTTTATGTTACTAGGTTTTATAATAGTACATTATGGTACAAGTGTGTAATGTTGGTGATTACCGCTGAGGCGCATAGAGGCCCGAGCCGTCAGGCGAGGGTCTTAAGGAGCCGAGGACGGTAATCATCACTACACACGTGTATCATACAACGTTTTTCCACACACTTCTGAATAAAATAATACTTAAATAAAAAACCATTTTCTTCATAAATTGTATTTGCAGACATCTTAATTAATAACTAACTAAATAACTTCAAAAGAGAAAACGAGACGAGTTGTGAAAAATGTTTCTTTTTTTTGGGCTTTTGGCGGATAGCTTTTTAGCGCAAATGTAAGCGTAACTCAACCAATAATATTAAAAAAAAACTATTACTCACTCGTGAATAATAGTAATGAAAAAGTCACAGTTTGACTATAGGTGTCATTATGTGCGTAATTGCCATGGGATTAGAGCCACTTTATGAGGAAGTGTGTTGAAAATATTATTATTATGAATTCGTTTTGACTGTTATTTTCTTATATGTAAAACATGTGAAGTCAAATTTGAAATAATTTTAAAAAGTTCGAATCTTGTTTTGAATTATTGAAAGTAATTATTTTAATGTGTGGGACTTAAGTGTGTAGCTACGCCGTAGCACACAAACACTTGAACTTACTGGGATAATAAAGTCAGTTGCACAGAGTACTGGCAGTTGCTTCAGAACGCCAGCTCTGGGCGCTCGTGCTAATTAATTAACTCGGTTGTTTTATTTATATCCTTCTATTGTCAAATTATTAAGTATTACGGTGGATCAAATTTAAATATAACCATAAAAGTGGTGACCACGACGTGATATGGTTTAAGGCATTTATAGGCCTTTTCTCCATATCGGAAATGGTAAAAACACAGCCATTTCGCACTGCTTCGCCTGACTCCCCGCGACTGCGATCCTTCTTTCCTCGAACTGGATTTAGACTGAGGTCGCTGATAATTAAACCGCTGTCTTGATCTGTCTCGTTCCAGGTTACTTAGGCGCATATTAATTTTCGCCAAGAGATTTGTGAGGGTATTGTCCTTTTTGTCTAAGTTTGCCATGATGAAATTATAAAAAAAATATGTCCGGCCCTTTTACTATATTACTTGAGTTACTCCCGTGCGCCAACTCGCTTCGAATGTCCGAATGTCGTCGTAATAATAATAATAATAAGGTTACTGCGGCATACTAGGTTTAAGTTTTTTATAGTATTTATATTTATTTTATATATCTATATTGTAAAAAACTTAAATTTAAGATTATTAATTAAATATATGAATAATAATAATAAATTTTAGTTTATTTAGCACATACAAGTAGAATTTTAACATAAACGGTCATTATACACAAATCTAAATTACAGTGCAGTTACAAAATACAGTAATTATAATTAGACAGAGGTCCCCAAACTAGGCTAGGCCTGTATCTTGGTGGACCATGCATTATTTAATTTACTGCTTTGTTTTATATAAAATGTCAGACAAAAAACAATAAACAAAAAATTAAAACTAAATGCGAAGTCCTTGTAATACTCAAAAGAAATCACTCTACGTTATTTAATTAATCGGTTATTAGTATTCAATAAATATAACCATAAAGTCTGCCTTCTGAAAGAATAGTCTTACTATTGGTTTTGCAGATTATCTTTTAATGCCGTCTGATTGAAATCCAATAGACAAGTAACACAAATAAAAATTCAATACCAACTTGATCAATTAATAAGAGCACGGGTTACTGGGCTCCGATAATACCATCATCGTAGTGTTCGTGATCTGCTCACTAACTTTAATTATATCTGAATTATTGATTGTTATTAATCGATATGTTTAACTGTTGACTTTTTTGTTACAATTATGTAGAACAATAAACGTTATTACTACAGTCGGAATATCACTTGCTTTGACCTATTATAAATAGGGTTTCGGTATTGTGTTTTGAACACAAGAGGACGCGTTATCATTTGTCTGTCTCACAAGACAAAAGGTGTTTTGTCCGCCGACGAATGTTTACTTAAGCCTGGGTTTTATTTAATATTGATGTTACGAGCAACGATGTCCGACTGTTCGACTTGACACTTCTAATTTTGGTAATTACTGCTTTTGTATTCATTCAAAAATGAACATACTATTTTCGGGAATTAACTGATATTAATGTGTTTTTTATCCGAATTGAAAAATAGGAGGTTCTCAATTGGACTGTATTTTTTTGTTTCTTACTTCGGAACTTTCGATTGTGGGAACTGATTTTGAGGATTATTCTTTTATTTGAACCCTGGCTTTTCTCGTGTAGTCAGTCCAATTTAAAATTCTGACAACATAACTGTAACTCCCCGGGTGTCTAAGGGCGGCGGTAATCGCTTAGGTGACACGAGCACAAACATAGAAAAGTGTTTTAAATTGGCATGAAGTATGTGTGCAAGTGTGCGTGGTATATTTCTACTTATATACGATATTTCAGATTCACAAAAAAATATCCGAATATATTAACAAAAATTAACAAAAAAAGGAAAACTGTTGTGTATGCTTATTAACTGATAATAATAATACGGCCTAAGTGTATTTTACTCGTATACATACGTAAACGGCACTTAGAAGCGCTATGAGGTGTGACGAGAGGTGGGTGCGACGAAACTAAACTAATCGGCTAATTTCAGCGCCTGTTTTGGTTAATGTTTCTCCTCATTTGTGAAAGTTCACCAACAAACACATCGAGCAGTAACATCTAACACATACGGGTAGTTAGAATGAACAAAAATATCTTAATCAAGTGTTAGTAGATTGCTTGAATATACTATGTACAAGACCTAATACAGGAAAATTATAACAAACATTGGCATATGTTTTATGTTGCAACATATAATCGATGTTTAAAAATAAAATATTTTTAAATGTTGTCTATAATCGTAGATACATTTTATTTTTTTATAATAGAACAACATATAATTATGTATGTTACTCACATATTCTGTAAACTCTAATTACCTATCACATTCAATGTATTATATATTTGCTCAATAATATCCTTGTATATGTTCAAAGAAATAACAAATGATCATTTCTTGTTCAGATTACAAAGAATTATTCCTACCTCGTGTAGGATTTTCATTGGGAATTTTTCTATTCATGTTATTGCTTCTTGCGGCTTTTATTTGGTATTTCATATCATTATCTATCTATTCAATACTTGTATTATTTATAAGAATTGTTTAATAACACAAATATTATTGTTATACGTATATATTTTAGGTTTAAAAAAAAGGAATTCTTGATAAGAGTCCGTAGAGAATAAATAGAGAAGGAAACTAAAAGGTAAGTAATAAAGCAACGCTTGTTCTCTCGTTTATTTTTTCCAGTTATTCAATATGTTCATGTGGAGCAATATCTTGTGTTCCGTTAAATTTGAATGGTTAAATTCGTTGAAGTTAAATTGGATGGAATTGATTGTTTCAAGACGTATTACTTACAGCTTCAAAGACATGTTACGCGAACTCAAAAACATAATATGTAGAAAAAAGAATCGCCCATCGTTAGGGAGTTTTCGTGATGTACTATTTTGTTAATAAAGTGGAATTACATTGTTAATCTGTTAACGTACGGATCCCAAGAATTTTAATAAGCACGTATATATATATGTATCCATATATATATATATATATATATGTATCCATACGAAGCACGAATATGACCGGCATCAAATAGCTTTTCGTTCGAACGCGTGTGAAATATAAAGTACAACCTTTTTGTAAAGATTGCTGGGACCAACGTCGATACGGCTGCGGCGCCTTAACAATTTCGTAGTACGTTGCGGTGCCTTTTACCTTATCTCTTCCTCTTTCAGGCCCGTTTTTTGCCTCGAACACGACGACTAAATAAAAGACGTCTTTGAAGGTATCACATTCTATTTGGGTCGATCTTATATATTTTTTTGTAAAGTGCGTATCAATCTTGAATGTTAATATTATCTATATCTGTCAAATGCCATTTTAAATACAAAAAATATATTACATATATAGACTAAATTTATTTATATATAAACTGAATTATTTGCAAACCTTAGTTACTGTATATCTATAGATAGCAGCCAATACTTTCTGTTAAATATAACATTCTTGACATTTCTAAACATAATGTTTAGTTCTCATTATTTTTTCGTTCGTAATAATTTTTTCTCACTTGAATGTCAATTTATTAATCCTTTCATCAGATTTATGTACTTGTCTTGCCGTAAAGTTAAATACTTGCTACATCACTGCACGTCATCATCGCCACACAATTTAGCGAAAGAATTGCAGGATTTAACATAAAAGAATTGCGGGAGGCTTTCCTATAGTGGTCCTTAGATAATTATCAACATCAAGCTGGCCAGTTACAGAGTCTTTGACCTAAGGCTGAAAGTAAAGTGCAGCTAGATTAAAAGAAAGTTCTCGGATTGAGACGACGAAGGTTCTATTTCAAAGTTTTTCTTGGTTATAAAACTTGTGGTCCAATGTAACTTATCTATTCGTACAGACTTCCGATAAAGTTTTCCACTCTTGACTAGGAATATCTGTTGGTTTTGAATAAAGAGAATCGTTCTAATAATTAAATAACAAAATAATTAAATAACATTAAATAAATATTGTGAAAGGTTTTGTTAATATAAGTGATTGTGTAACGTTAAATCTTGCGCGTAGAGGGTTTGTACATTTTTATTTGTTGCTTATCACGGGTTATTTATGTAAGATAAATGAAGGGCTTTCATCGAACCGCTTTGTATGGGGCTTTACAATGCGGTATAATCTTTTGTGGACTGTATTTGATCATTTAACAGAAAATAAATTGATAATGCCACAGAATTATTCTGCTTCAGTCTAGTCTGCTTAAATCGACAACTCGATAAAATGACAGCTAACGCTTCTCATTAAAGAATTTGCCTCTTTGGATTTCCTTATAAGTTTCCAAACGAATAAGCTCAATTTTAAGATTGAAACTGATACTTTGACATATATACCTCACCAAATTGCCTTTCGCATTTGCTTTAATATAATTTTCTTCGTATTTTTATTTTTTATATCATATCTTGACAAAGATATCAGGTATACCTAATGGTAAATGATTATAGTCGCCTGTAGTACAAGTAGTAGTGGTTATTATGAGATTCGCAGCATATCTGCAATCTCCACATAAACCACAGTATAAACAAAACTTAAAATTACAATACCCTGCCCTGTAATTTCACTGCCTATCTTATCCTTCACACCACATAACAGCAATAACATCGCTATTTACAGAAATAGGTAAAATGGTGGTAGAGCACCATGTTAAAGTAACTCATATATGTTGGAGTATTGTCACCATTTGGATAGCATTCTATTGGTCACTTTGAATATGAAAATTGGCGTATGAACAATTTGGTATCATCTATATAGATTTTCCATCCATTTTGTCACTGATTTCAATACCACCACGTTTTCAATAAGATATACGCAAATTTTCTACTAGTGTTGTTGATAATTATTATTGAATATATTTATTAGAATAACCAAAATATGTCATGTTTAATTTTTTTGTTGATGTAAGGCTGACGTGTAAAAAGTGTTTTAAAATTTTGATCAACAAAAAAATGTAAGGGATCTTGCAAATGATTAGTATTATTAAAGTACTTAATGTTTCTTTTTCTAACAGTGTACAAAAAATATAAACAGCAAAAGTCGAAACTGCGTTAACGTCAACTTACAAACAGTACATAAAAATAATTCTCCGTCAATCCTTTTCCGTTGGGCTGCTAAGCAATGGCTTGCCGGCTTCAATTGCTGAGAAAGTTTTTATATGTACGTCCTTTGAAGGAGTTGAATTTTTTTATATGTATCATTTGAACTTATGATTTGAAATATATTACGTAAATACAGACCTGTATCTTGTGATAAACCGTAAAAAATGCTTTGATAAAGTTTATTTTAATTCATTAGCAGCTGTATCATTCTTCTTTGCTGGTCGAGGAAAAGAATTGGAAGACCTAAATACTTGAGAATAACAACTTAATGAAATATTGCAAAATCATTGGTACGTCTTGTGTAATTAAATGTACTAATAACTTCATTTAATAGTATTAAATGTGTCTAAACTTTATCAGCATCAAAGAGACGAACAGCTGCACACTGAAAGCTCAACTTGAAAAATTCTCGCTGAATAGCAGCAAATCTGCTACAGTCCTAATAAATTGCGCTAAACGAAACTTGTTCTGAGTCTTGAAAAAAGTAAGTATTTTATATTGCGTCGCTTCTTTTTAAATTAACTTAAAGTGCAACTAAATACAATAAAAAAATATGTTTGTATTAATGCAACAAAAATGTTATTTAAATATTTATACAATACATTTATTAAAAAAAAATGCAAACCATATTGGACTCGGGCGGGACTCGGAACCGGGAATCTTCAACAAACTGTGTTTAACAACCAATTGTCTACAAAGCACTAGCCGTCCCAAACAAAAATTCTATTGGCTTCTTCCCTATTTAGCTTTGTTAAGCCAAAGTTTAAATTTATAACTACGTATCACTATCCAACTTGGAAGTCCAAAGAACTTTCATGTCATCTTTAAGATGACATGAAAGTTCTTTGGATTCATTTCATTACTGTCTCTATATTTATATAATATGACCATTTAAAAATAATATTAAACAAAATTTTAATTCGACTCCAGATCTGAATCAAAAGTAATGAAGTTACAGAACAATTGAATGGAAACATCAGTGAATGCATAAGTAATAATTATGAAACTCATCATCAATCATTTTTGCCTTTTCTCGAGCACTAGTATCAATACCAGTTTCAGTTATGTATCACTTCAATTAATAGATATGTTTAATTCTTGACAATAATATAAGTTATATAGTTCTACCTAGTAATTTATATTAAATGTAATGTCATTTTTTCGTTAGGTCCCTTGTTCAGATTTGTTACAATATTAATTGTTCCAAGCAAAATGTTCAAATGTTAAAAACGAACTTTTAACTATTTTGTCTTAATATGTAGTTAGACGACGTCAAAAACAAATTTAAGTATAATAGAATAAAAACTTTATTTTATATGTCTACTAAATAATAATAATAAATATATAAATTTTGTTACTTAATATTTCGAACAAATCGAAAGTGTCCTCAAAAAAGGCCAGGTCAGAAGTACCCGCAATCGTCGAGCATGTATGAGGAATGTTATGAAAGTAGATGAAGCGAAAGAGATATGTAAAGACCGTAGCAAGTGGAAAGACGTAATCTCTGCATACCCCCATGGGAAAAAGGCGTGAGTGTATGTATGTATGTATGTATTTGTTACACTTACACCAATTAGCCTAGCCCAAACTAAGCTCTGTAAGGCTTGTGCTATGGGATCTAGGGCAACGGATAGACATACATATATTATACATATATATATAAATATTTCTTATTGAAATACATATGAACAACCATGACTAAGGTACAAATGCTGGCATTCATCATACAAACGTCTGCCCCCACCGGGATACGAACCCGGGACCTCAGAGATGGCGACACCTTGAAACCGGTGTACTATCCACTCGACTACGGAGGTCGTACTAGTAACAAGGAAGACCTGTTCGGAAATTGGGGGAGCCTCCGAGATATCAGATGAGAAACTGAAGATCAATTCTTATCTTCTCTTTTCAATCTTTTCAGAAAGTTATACATAATGTAATACATTCGTAAGTATACTTACATTCGGATTATATGTCAATAAGAAATATAGTATTATTAATAAATTTCCATTTCTTTTATTTGCATTATTTGAAATACTACATTGACCAGTTGCAATTAAATTGTAGTCTGTACACTGAAATAATCTCTATAATAGCCTCTATAGATCCCTATAACAACAATTCTTGGGACTTCGGACATATTAGAAACTAACGCAAAGAGAGTTAATTTTGGATATTTGAGTAGGAATTAAATATGATTCAAAATTATTCATTAGTCATTGTGAGCTACATGAACCGTTTTTGTCATCGTTAATTGGATTACAGATCGTTTCAGGCTCGATGTGACGGTGCCGTCGCACTCATAAGTGCTGCTCCAATTTAGGGGAATTATCCGAGGTCACATCTGTACAGTGTCGGAATTATTAAATATATAATATCTAGCACAAAGATATGAATAGATACTTTCAATGAGTTTTTGCTCGAGTTGGAAGAGGTGTATAATTAATTCCCATTGCTCTTTTGTTCTAATCACGTATTTGTGTTTTTTGTTATACATTTATCACTTCTATTCTGTTTGTTGCTCCAAAGAAACCGCAGTGTATTTTATATTGTCTCTTTGTTACTTTATATGATATTATAATATCATTATTCGATTTGGTGCAATCATTTGGATGTTTTGCAAACATTTCAACTTTTCTTCATTATTTATTACAAATTGGATGAGGTTAATGAAATTTATATAAATTTCATTAACCTCATCAATTTGTAATCAATGATTTTGTGTTGATTAATTTATATCAGAGTATTGCGTAATATACAAAGCACTTTGAAACGAAACCGTGCTTGCTATGTATGTCAATTAATTCGAAAATATACCATTGACGGCCATATTTGTTGGCAAAATATTTAACTGTTGATTAATACCTTCACAAACACGAAAACCCAAACAGCGTATGCATAAAAAGAATGCTTGATAATAAAATATGTACGAGTAAAAGAGGCAGTAAGTTAAAAAAAAACTCCTGTTAATCACGTAGCGGCATATATTTAAACTAGGCGCCTATTGTACAGATGCTTTTATTGAGCCCCTGAAATAAAGAGTTCTTTTCTTAGGTCAGGTATAGTCAGATTCTGGATGTAAATAAAAAAAAATATTTGTATGGAATTGGTATTATTGCTAGTGCTAACCGGCGACGCCCTACCGCTAAACTAAGTTACATATACGTCAGCAGTATAGTAATCTAGTTCCAAAAGGTATAAAGAGTTGTGCTCGTATTCAATATGAGTAGTTCAAATATTTTAAAGAGTATTAACCTGTAACACGACTTTATTTGTTCTATTATATCTGTATTTTATAAGTAGTCAAAAATACGTCAAAGTTAATTATTTGTAAACCGGCGTAAATACTAACAGGTTTGTTCATAATTTCTACTACGAACACTGTAAAAAGTAACGCGTTCAAAAATTGTAATACCTTTACAAACAAATATGATATAGTGTTATGTCGCCGCTAAGACCCTTTCATTCCGTCTGGCGTAACGTTTGCAATTTGCTTTCTACGCTCGACCTGGAGATTTTTGAATCATTAGACGTGAATTTGGAATTCTAATACGAATACAAATCATGTGCAAATTATTTTCTACTGCTTACAATTTTATAGATTTTTTCATAACTCGAATTCAGTGTTGTCATTAAAAACAAATTCTAATTAGATTCTGATTCACGCAGAAAAATTAAAGATCAAACAACAAAATATAAAATATATGTACTCAAACAATATTTACTAATCATTATGTACTTATTTATAAGCTTTCCATTAAACAGAGTAAATTTATCACTGTCAACGTCACTTCAGCTTTAGATATTCTACTTGTAGAAATAAAAAAACGAGTGGGTTGAACCACTCGTTACACAACGCACGAAATGAAATAGTGAATACTGTGTAATAATGAACGGTAATTCGTATTCGAATCGCACGATTTCGAATGCGAATTGGTTTTCTATTGTTTCCAAAATTCGTCTCCTGGCGATGTGATCGCATCTTCGGTTAGAAACACGTAGGTATGATATAAATTATGCGGATGTAATTCTGTAAGATCTCGTACTTTATTTTTATATTTGATTCTTCTATATAATCTATTCAAAGCAAACATGATATATACACATGTATTTCATGTTTACATTTATCTCATGTTTTTACGATTTTGTCATAATTGTCGCCTGCAATATTACTGAGCCGATGCGATATCGAAACCTGTGAAAAAAGAGCATATTCCCATTCAAAAGGCCGGCAACGCATATGTGACTCCTCTGATGTTGCGGGAGGTGATCCGTTTGCTCGTTTGCTGCCCTATTGTATAAAAAAAAACATGAAGAGAGACACATCGTGAGCCTACATAAATTTTGAAAGAACTTTAAAGGTCCTATGTATTTTTTTATACTAGAAATCAAATGAATATTACAAAACTTTACTTTATGGGTAGGGATTATTTTAATTTATTGTAATTTATTTTCTATGTAAGTTAGAAATGTTATATTACAAAATAAATAACCTAATATTGTTACGAGAAGAATATATATCAATAAAATGCCAATTTCAGCGAATATAACGTTTATGTACACTAGATAAAAAGCCCTCGGCAATTCAGATATTAGCGACCAACTCCTAATTATTATTTTATTCACTGAGGAATGTGTTTTGGGACGTCGATGGTTCGAGTGTATTATTTTCGTATCGTAGTCGGCGACCTTGCAAAGACACGCCTATTTTAGACAATCTTTCAAAATAATTATCAAATGATCTACCAAATTGATTGGCGAGACGTATTAAACAACATCGTTTCTGCGCCCCTTAACTGAGCACAAAACTTAAAACTGATCTATCTAGTATTTAGTAATAGTTATTGATATATTTTTATTGGTATGTTTTCATAAATGTGTCCATTTAACTGAGCACAAAACTTAAAACTGATCTATCTAGTATTTAGTAATAGTTATTGATATATTTTTATTGGTATGTTTTCATAAATGTGTCCATTTACACTAATGTATTTATGATATAGTGCTGCATTCCAAGGAATTACTGAAGAAAGCACTTTGCCTAAGCTTTGCGTCCTATATAAGTAGTCTCTCGAAAAGCGCTTTTAAAATGCAGCCACTGCTTTTTCGTCAACCATAATACGTTTTCTTCGGATTTTTTTTGGCATATTGTACATTTATTTTGTACGGCAAGTGATCCAGTTACTGTACATCTGGTATCGCCAAATAATCGATCGTTCGGTGTGTAACGAAGTGTTATTATGATATATCCTATTGCGAGATCGTTTCTCTCAAAATTTTATTACTTTGCAATAACATTATTTTAGCCTCCAAATCAAGTGTCGTGTAAAGACTAGTTTTTTTCCGATGAACGAGGCCACCATCATTTTTCTCACTCTTCAGCTTTGCTAGCAACACCTCGAAAGGAAACAACCACTGAGCAAACTGCCTTATCCAGCTTTCGTCACCCGTAACTATAACAACGCAGCATTTAAATCACCTTCGTTCAATATTTGGAACGTTTCGCGATGTAGATCAACACGATGGAGTTTTTCGGTCTCTGTCAAAATATGAGGTAACTCCGGGCACAAAGCTTCTTGACCGCATATTATCTATACTGGATTTTGTGCACTTGACACATACCGATCCCTAAGTTAACCCGAATTCGTTTTCAGTGGTTTTCATATAACGCACAACACAAGACCTCCTACGTACACTAAAAGTTGACCCTTACGCTGATCACTGTGTGTCACGATAAGATTATAGGGACTAAAAGAAAAATTATTAATTAATTATTGAAAATTAAAATTACATCTATAGTTATAAATAATTTTCTTGCGTTAAATTTTATGCTGATATGACGGTGACGTTAGTTCTTCTGCTAATTTCATAATTTCTGATTAGAATACGTAGAAACTCGAACCACAGTCCCTCATTGTCGCTTTTTTGAATATTGCTCAGTTATTTGGTCACCATATTATGAAATACACAGCAATCGCATCGAAAGTGTTCAAAAGAAATGGTTGAATATCTTGTTGACTTGGCTTGAATCGTACACTTCGTACATATTCAGAGAAATTACTTAAAATTAATTTACAAAGTCTAAAATCGCGTCGTTTATATATAGATTTTGTCACATTGTTTAAAATTATTATTTCCCTAATTGACTCTCCCCCTATTTTATCTTCAATAAGCATTAACATCAAACCTAGGGCGCGTAACGGCTTTACAAACGTTTTCGCACTACAAGTATTCAAAAATAATGCTTCATTTTACAGTCCAATTATCAGGATGTGTCGTCAATACAATGATGTCTCAAAGAATCATCACGAGACAATAGACATATTTAGACAGTCTCACAAAATTTAAAAAGAACGTGATGAACATATTGTGTTATACGTGATTAATATATTGAATGTTTATATTTTATGATTAAAGTATGAAGTAAATATAAGTAAGTAAAGTAAATTTAAGTTTTATATTGCCATATATGTTACTACTCTAGTTATGTGTCGTTCATATTGTACACACATACCTTTTTTTTTTTTTTTTTGTTCCGCTGAGGAAAATGCATTGAATTGCATACCCCGGCTGCGGAGAGCCGGTGGTTATGTGGGGCTCTCCTCCCCAGAAGGGGAGGCCTACCCACTAAAAACCTCAGCGATGGCCATCCTCTGGCGTTGTAGGGGGCCCTCAGGATCGAGTGTCGCAACTGAGGACCCCCGGCCTTTGCACCCCTGGGTGCGTAAGGGGAGCCCTTCTCGGGGAGGAGTGATCTTGCCGCCTCCTCCCCTCCAACCTCCTACGACGTCACCCCCCGGCCATCCGGGGGTGAGGTCCCTCCCGGGTCGACTCCACGGGCACGAACTGCGTCGCGCCCGCCAGCGACCCGTGGCGGCGCCTCAGGCCAGGCTATCTGGCCCGAGGCCGCCTTCTTCGACACATACCTAGGAAATATAATCTGGTCTACAATATTATATTTAAGAAATGTATCAATAATCGATTATATTCTGTTGTGTGTGTCAAATAAATAAAATAAAAATAAAATAAAATTTTTTAGGTGACACTGAATCTCCTTATAAGGCCCGTTGTAAATGACTAGGTTTCGGTGTCAGATACCATCACTGGCAATAGGCACGAATCAAAAATTGGTCTTGAGCAAATATCAATATATCACGTATCTTCCCGATGGCTATCTAATTAAGCTGGCTAAGTCGCATAACCTCTTTCTTGAAGTTTTTCTTTAACTTATACATATAACTTATACAAAAAGCTATAACTAGATCATTTTAAATTTACGTTACATTTGAAATCTTATTAATAATTGATTAAAGTAATAAAAAATAGTAAAGTAATAATAGTAAAGTAATAATAAAAATAAAAGTAATATGTGTCATACTGAAACGACGCAGCTTTGGTAGAGACAATCACTTTATATTCATATATTTTTTATTGAAGAGTATTTTTAGAATATACGTCTTAATATTATTTCGATAGGCTTGCTCAATAAGAACACCTACAATGAAAAATGAGATTGCCAGCGCGCCCGAAACGATCAGAAATGTCCCTTGAATTCCCTTGACACGACCTTTGTACTCGACATTCAATTGATTTTACGCGTTCTCTGTTCGAATTAATAATTTCACGGATAATAAGTTTCACATTAAAATATTTTTTTATTAATACACAATGAGGTAATTACAGTACCATAAAATCAGTTCAACATGATAGATACATGTGGTAGTTTTTGCGAGATCATGGTATGCGATTTAAAGACGATGCGAATGCGATTTATGTCTGGGAGACTCGAAAACAGAGTTCAAAGAATCAATTCATAAATATGATTCTGGTATAATCAGTGTATTTAAATGTTAATAAACTTGATCGATATTAACGCTTAAGTGAAATTATAGAATATGCATCATGATTCATAAAGAAATAGTCTGACGGCAAAACATATAAGTTTCCTTTGACCACGGCTTTACGAACGGGTCCAATCTGCGAAACAGCCACGGCCGGCGCCCGTCTACACACATTATCGGTGTTACTTATGATGAGGTTTTCCAGTAAATTACTCGTACGCGGTCGTTGCTTTATTGTATGGTAAATGTAGCTAATAATTATTTCATAGTAATGTAACTATCAAAGCTCTTTGTGAATGGACATGTGATGCTCCTAGTTCTTGGGAAGTCTGTTTACTTATTAACATAAAAATATGTTATTTGAAAATGTAAATATACGTCTATTTATATTAACTCTATGCCATTTATAATATATCATTAAGATGTTCTGAAATATTTGTTGACTGAAATTAGAAGTATCTAAACATAGTTAAAATTAATTAATTAGACAGTATCAAATTATTTTCATATGTGGTATCTTACCTTACGGTTATTTGAACGAGACTGGAGCTTTCAAAACTGCATGATACTGAAACTGGTGTTTACCTCATTTGCTGTGTTGTTAAGTCAATATTTGGGTGTTATATTTGATGCATTCCCATGATACAATTAGTTTTGAGTAGTGATGTAGGTTAGGACATTTATGCTATGAAATATGATATTCGTATGTGGAGAGGCAGCAAATCCTCAGATTACACAACGTGGGTTGGCTACAATACAGCTACTAAGCGTTGCTCAATGCCTTGAGCCGTATTGGCTTAGGTATCATCAGATTACAAGCTCAGGTCTTATGCCCTAACTAGCCCATAAGCAAGCACTTAAAGTTGATTTGGGAACCACAATTGTCAGATCATATCTGTTACTGTTATATAATATACGTTAAACTATACGCACCAGTCTTATTAATTCTTTAACTTTTTGCAAATGAACGTTTTGAATGGTGAAATAATAATATTTTTTAATTATAGATTTTAACTTGTTTTATGTTCATAGCTTCCTTTGGTAAAAAAGTATATTTCAAAGGCCGGCAAGGCATCTGTGACTCCTCAGGTGTTGCGGGTGTCCATGGGCAACGGTTATCGCTTACCATCAGGTGATCCGTTTGCTCGTTTGCTGCCCTATCCTATAAAAAAAAGTTTTAATCTCTGTATAGTTTTTCTAGAGGATAGCAATTGTAAAGTTTCTTTATATGGTCAGTATATTTTATAAAATTGATCGATATTGGAACAAAAATCACACGGGTAAAGATGACTATAAAGACCTTGGACATGTTATTAACTTCGTTTCGTATCATATTTAAATACAATTCCATTTCAACTAGATATATAGTATTTTTATGTCTGTCAATCGTATTACTTGCCCGCATGACGATATACGTTAATAGACACAAACGTTCTTACTAAAAACAAGAAAATATGGACACATGGACAATTTGTTATTTTTGTCTACCAGATATTCTCGCATTAAGTATGTGAGAATATCTGGCGACTATTTTTATCTATGCTAAAATAGGCACGTTTCTATAGGCCTATATTCTCGATATATTGTTCTTGATCGTATTACGTTTTACGAAATTACATTCTGTTGTTTTCTACGATGGGGCAGAATTTTATGTATATTCTGATAAATATACTTGTGTGGTGGTTAGTGGCAATTTCAAAGATGTGTCAATAAAAATATTTCTGAGTATTTGCACATTTTTCTCTTTGGGCATGCCAATGCTTTAAATGGCGTGCTACTAAACTATTTTAGAATAATACTTATTTCTAATAAGAATGTAGTATTTGCTAGTTCGAAAGCGTACGATATTCTATCACAAGTTAGTGATTTCAAATCTGTACATAGGCTAATATAACTAAAGTACTAATTACTTGTAGGTTTAACGTTAATAATTTTGACCCATTCAACCCACCTCTCACATTAGGTAATTTCTCTATTACCTACAGTTCAATGCATAAACAGTAATCTCTTGTATTGCTATTTAAATTTGTTAACAAAAAATATATAATATTTGATAGCATAGATTTTTTTATTGGAACAACTTAGGTTAAGGAAGCTGTCATAATGTTTGCCTATACTTGAAGAAGTTGTAGCGCTTAGTTATCTAGATTTAATGTGAATGGCATAGGTTCGCAGAAAATCTTGACAATTGTGTAACATTTTTGTTTGCTGTTTCCGGCGCCGGTGGTGACAGGAGTTACCTACAGTAACCCTCGCCTGTCGCGGGAAAGACCACTGACATATATGTTTACAGATACCACAAGAGTAGATGCTGTCAAAGTGGACACTGTTTATTTGATTCGCGCAGTTTTCACCCTGTAGGATATATTTGCATATTAGACTTAAAATAAATTTATTACGTTGTTTTGTATGTAACTAAACAAAAGTATTGTCATTTATTTGCACGAACACTCCTTATTGAAATTAAACAACTTATCGAATTTAACCGTTAGAATGCTAAACAGCGATTTTGCGCTGCGGCGATTTGTATCGAATAGTGCGACGCACTTTTTTCTGTATAACTCAAAAATATTTATTAAGAATTGATGAATATTTGTCTAAATGAGAGTGTTTTATTTGACACCATCAGTTTTTCCTTTAGAGTAATCAAAATATGCATTGCATTTTCCAATAGATTTTTACAAAAATTGCTTAGCACTCAAACGGTTAATATTTGTCGGCTACCGGTTTAAAGATTCCGTGCTTAAAGATCTATCACGTAGATACCATTTTAGTGAATTTATGAAGAGGGGGGCAACTGCGTCTGATCTCTACCTGCACATTGAAGAATGCAGCTAAAGACTATACCCGGCTAGATGAACAACAGTTAATGTGATTAGATGTCCAGTAGTTTATTGGATGTTGTTTTGATTTATATTCCTGCAAAGAGAACCACAGGGCTGGTGTAATCGACTAAGGATGTAGAGAGGAGTGCATGCGGCAGTGAGCATGCCGCCGCCGGCATTATGACATTACACGTCAACGCTTCGAGGATCTGCTCTTGCAACTCCACTTAAGCCAGTCGACTAAATCAAGATAGAGACGCATAACATACAGCCCTCTGAAAGATATCAGGAACTCTTGGTATCGCATCTCACTCAGCTAGTGAGGCATTTCTGTTACATAAATCCCCTATCAGTGGATGATGGAGTCGTTACAGATTCAAACCGATTCAAACTGTTAACTAAATAAACGTGTAAACACCAAAAAATATAACAGATAAATCCTACAAATAGTTTCATTTCAAAAGTTTTCCAAGTATGTGATGACGAAGGTGATTGCAATATAAGTACATACATTAATATTACATAAAATCATTTCAAATCCATTATTAGGCTAAGGACTTGTTAAGTTGCCAACATTATGCGACGAGTTTGTCAAAATTAATTCTTAGTATTTTATAAGTTGCGAAATTAGCTGTCGACTGAAAAAGTGTGACCAGTAGAAAATAATTAATGCCGTCCGAGGAGAGGCACACACTCGCCGTTATCTAGTCTTGCAAAAATGAATACTCTCCATGTATTACTAATGAATTTTCCTATTAGACTTTGCATAAATATTTCATGTGCTACAAACATAAATCCGCTTTGAAAACGACTATATTGTTTGCTCGAAAACTACATCTTTGATAACGGTAAAATTATGACTTTAATAGGGAACGAAAAAGGTCACGTTCTCGAGGAAAACAATGACTGGGAGTGAGAGAAGCTTTAAAATATCTGTAACTACATGTTCATCCCCTTTTATGTTTGCGCTACGCTAATCTTGTAAAACTTTCCCTAATAGCTCGATCAAATTTTGAAGTTGAGCTCCTCGTGAAACTGCGCGCTTTAAATGAGTATAAGTACTATCTCGAGTTATACATTTATTTTTATGTACACTCAAAAATTAATCTAATCACCAACCTAACTTTTTAAGTTAGGCTTGTAATTAAACTTATTGTTACGTAAACACAGGGGCGTTTTGGTAAATGTATACATTATTTAGAGAACATTATGTTTGGTTAAAGTGAAAGTACTAATTACTTGGTAGTGGCTTAAAGTTGAAAGTAAACAATGATCCTATTCGGTAAAATGTATAGATATCTTATTTGATCTGTTTTGCATAGTTAAGATGTACTATGGTCTCAAACCTAAAACCTGCGCTATGGTAGAGTTAACATATGATTCCCCTTTACACACAGTGTCAGCTCGTTTGTGTAGGCTTTGGCTATGTAAGCCTGTCGTAGAGAGCATGTTCGGTAATCAATGCCGTATCTAGTAGGGTTTCCTAGCTCATGGTTCTTTACAAATTACCTTTCAAAATAAGAAATATAAACTGATATTTCTGATTCCGAAATATCACAAAGAAACAAACAAATATCATTTAATATGGTTGGTACGCTTTTGCAACTTTTATATTACTTTTTCATTGTGATAAAGTATTTCAAAACCGTGAATTTTGAACGCATTCATGGCCTCTTGAAAAACGGTGATCACGCAATTTATTTTTCATGCTTGGGAATAAATAGAAATAGAAAGTATGGTTCGATGGATGACCCATTAATTGAATCCTTTGACCTTCCAAAAACTAAGTTATTTCGGCAGACGTGTGACAAATACGAGGGCTGCCTTTTAAATGCGTCGCTTGCCAACCTTCCACAATTACAAAAAAAAAAACATATAGCTTTTACTAATTTTTGGTTGAAATTTTGGTGAAAACGGAAATGTCTAAGGAAAATTTTTGTGCGATAATTTTCTACAACTTTCAAAGAGGATTATCGAGACGTCAGTGCTTTGAGCCTTAGGACTATAGAACGCTCGTATTTGGAAATTCAACGTGGACACTTTAGGCTCAGTGTCAAGCAACATGAAGGTCGTCCAAAAACCGCCATGACGCAAGAGACTATTAAAGCCGTGCGGCAGCTAATCTTCGAAGATCGTCATATGACATACTGTGAAATAGACACAACCGTGGGCATTGCAGGATACTCAAAAATCCTACACGAATAACTGGCGTAAGAAAGTTGATCTCCTGTTAGATAACATATTTGTTTAATGACCAACAATAAGCAGCCCGTGTTAGTTTGTGTCGCAAAACTCTGCAGTGAGTCAATGGAGAAAGTCAAAGCATGTTTCTGATAAGGTTAGTGGTGATGAGTTTTGGATATATGCTTATATATACTGCAACCACCGCAACCGCACCATGACAATGCAAGTTCGCATACCGCAAAAGAAAGATGTTTTTGAGCACCCAAAATGTCGAATTTTTGGACCATCCGCCCTACAGCCCTTACTACACTGGACTACAGGACACTACAGGACTTAAGTCCTAACGATGTTTTTACGTTCTCCAAAATTGAGCAGACTTCGTGGTCAACGTTTCAGTTCATCCGATGCTTTTGATGCATACAAATCGACCATTTTGACTACTCCCACTTTGGAGTGGAAAAAATATTTTAATAACAGGTTTGAACGCATGCAAAAGTGTGTTAAATATCGCGGAGAATTCTTCCAAAAATATATGGTAATTATGGTAATAATTAAAAGGCAGCCCTTGTAATATTGTGATTCTTCATTCTCAGAATATAGAACGATCGCGGATGACAAATTATTGTTTCGGTGTTCCCGTTTGTTCCTTTTTATTTCTTCAAAAACATTTGGTATACAAATAATCGTATACAATTCCGAATTAACTGTTTTGCGATTCACTAGTGGCACTGTAAAAATGATTAAAAACGAATCATAAAAATAGTGTTTACCAAAAAATATGCAAACTAGTGTGAAGGTTTAACGTCGAATATTATTATATTATATCCAGACTAGTACAAAATTATTTTCTAAGTGCTAGACCAAGTGCCAACCAAGTGCTAGACCAACCAACCAACACAATACTCGGTTACATTTATAACTTATAGAGATTCCTAAATTTTATGTATATATTACTAAAACGTAGTTTATATAAAAATGTATATCGGTTATCCGAGTTATATCGGATTTTCCAACAGGAAAGATATATTTTCCCGTTTTAAAGACTATCATGCATATGTTCTTTTTCATTTCTCATACTCGGAAAGTTATGTTGTTTTGATCTGATTATTGGGTGGAAAATGCTGCTTCCCGACATAGGGAGGGAAAAACTCATACAATTTACTTTCCACCCAAGGGCCGGAATGAACTTTAAAAATAGAACTACGAATGTCAGCTACGAACTATCAGCTGTGAACTATAAAAAAAATGCTGCGGCCATGTGAGTTTCTAAACAGCCAGTGTGAACTTAGCGCGAACTACTTCCAGCGGAATAAGCCACAACAAACACGCGGT
Organism: Scirpophaga incertulas; assembly: GCA_036419045.1. Taxonomy (NCBI): domain Eukaryota; kingdom Metazoa; phylum Arthropoda; class Insecta; order Lepidoptera; family Crambidae; genus Scirpophaga; species Scirpophaga incertulas. Next base: position 8,701,264 of record CM071626.1, on the reverse strand, counting down.
GAGGTTCCATATTTAAAACAGTCGACATAAATTGGCGGGATGTGAATTTATTATATATATCTGTGTCGGAATTTGAAAAAATTCAAATTATCTCTTATACTAGTTAAAATTTTAATTTTAAAAATGAGTTCAAGCGATTCCGAAATATTGACACCAGATTCAATGAAAGACGAGGCAAATTGTGTTCTGCCTACTGATCTACTGATATTATCATATATTATCAATAAATAGATTAAATAAACAACCAATGTTTTATTTTCCTCATATATTCGAAGTGAAAAGTAGAGTGTTTAACACGGGTAAAAGAATCAATTCCTTCTCGGACTATAGCCTAACTATAGTTGTCATCATACCTCGGGAATTGATTCTTTCCACCCTCGGTTAACAATCTACTATTCCAGGTCACCAAATTGTATCAAAAACAGATTTCTCTGCAAGGAATATACATTTCCGTATATCCCTTCGATCCCTACTTATATTAACTTTCATCAAAGTCAATTCAGTAGTTTCTGAGCTCATTGAATGAGCAACAAAAACTTTCATCCCTTATTTGCACCCCATTTACGGTTAAACTTTTTAGATCTAACTTCAAATTAGTTTCAGAACTGTACCTTTAAATACCTACATTTAATACAAATTTTTATTCCCTGATTCAGCGTCTTATAGTCGAAAGGGCTGATTTCATATTAAAATTTACTATGTCCTTTTTCTGGCTCTAGACTATCTGTGTATCAAATTTCATTGAAACCGGTTCTATAGTTTTGGCGTGGCGTGAAAGCGCGACATACAGACAGAGTTACTTTCGCATTTATAATGTTAGTGAGTATTATAAGTCACTTGGTATATATATTTATGTTTCATTTAATAAGCTCAATGTTTCGATCTTAATACCTAGTTAATTTATTTCTCCCATCATAACTTCCCGCTCTTATGCATATAAAATGTAGGCGAAGTAATAGATTTCGAGTTGCTTTCGGGATATTGCAGCACAGACATCCGTTTGAATACACCAGGCATTATTAAAACGGTGAATACGGAAGTTTTGTATTTTAAATTGTATATATTACAATTGCTGTCAAATATAATAGTACTCTCGTATTATACAATTTACTTCTATTGACACTCGGAACCTAACGTCTTTTTTGTTAACGTTGTTAACGGATTAATAGCACAGCTATTAAAATGATGCATCTTTTGCACTAGAATGCTACGACAGCGTCACTATTAGAACAACGAGAAATTTCTTGAGTCAGCAGTCTTCTAAGTCAGCTTTACAAAAATACTTTCTGCAAGGGGATACAATTAAATTCTAGACTCAAAAGTACTTATATCATATATGTATGTACTTGTTTATTTTATCCTTACTTGTACCATATGTAAAATAAGTATACGAGTACAAGAAATTAGAGCCATTATGGATAATTGTTTGAAGACAACAATTAGTAAATTTCATGTTCTATAAAACTGATTTAGCCATGAATTAATGATATTAAAGTTTATTTAAAACTATTGTATTAATATATTAATTACTATATAAAATTGTATAACCGTTATACTAAGCTACAATAACCATAGATTTAGTTAGACAATAACCGTGGCTTGTATTAAAATATAAAGTCATTTAAAATAAATTTCTCTTTCAAAAAATTAAAATACCTGCAAGCTTAGGTATATATAGATATGTATGTCAAATGTTGCTTGACAGTGTATAATATTAAGGTTTTTTATCCTAATGTTAATGTTCTAAATTCAAATAACTTTTAAGTTTTTAACAATTTTATTTAACGAATCATTTTTGCACTGTAAAGAGTATGGAGGAAATTGATAAAACAATACACGTTAATGACAAAAACTAAAAAAAGTTGATTTAATAAGTTATATTTCTTCTCTGAGCTCTTATTACTGCTTCCATACGGTTCTTGATCGATCGAATGAGAGTCACAATCAAATGTTGTGGCTATCCATTCCATTTCTCATCGATTGCATTTTTCAGCTAGCTAAGTGTTTCTAGGGCAAGATGATCAATGGGATTCATATCCAGGCTGCTTGCTGACCATTCCATAACGGAGATACCAACTTCGGTAAGAATTCCCGTACGACGCCCGCGCTGTGACCCTTAGCATTGTCGTGCGTGAATATGAAGCCGTTGCCAATAAAATGTGCGTAGGGCACCACGTGAGGCTCAAGACACTGTTCTACGTACCGATGACAGTATAGTGCAGCCAGATATACCCCGAACACGAAAGCACGTTGTGTCTTACCAGCGGCGCTGATTCCTCCCCAAAACGTTCATGAACCGACAATTGTTCCTTCCGTCGTTACCATACATCATAATTTTCCACTCATCAGAAAGCAGAACTTTGTTCCACTGGAGGTATGATTAATTTAGGTACTCAGGTGCAAAGTTAACGCGCGCTTTTCGATGGTCTGCAGTTAATTTTGGCCCATTTGCATGCCTGTGCATGCTTGCATCTAATTGTAGAGTCACTTTCAGCTACCTTGCTTACAGCATGAAGTTGTTGTTGTTGTTTAAAAGCAATAAAGTGTCGATTTCGTAATGAAAATGTAACAATAAATTGATTATCTCGCTTAGAAGTCACTCAATTCTTGCTAGATCCTCAATAGCGTGTGAATATATCAGAATCCAGCAATGCCACCACTTGGGCGGAGTCCGCGGGCAATGTTGGATACATTGTATAGAAATATATATGTTTCAGAAAAAAAAATCATTTCAGACGTCCCATAATCACAGTAAATAAATAAATAACAAAACTTTTAAGACAAGCGCTCTGTGTTTAGTTTTCAAATATGAAATGTACACCAGAAACAGTAATTCTTTTTTTATTTATAGTTAAATGAGATTCTCATTTTGAATTTAGAATTTTCTCTTACCCATGTAATGGCCAAACTGCCAATGGTTTACAACCTTGTAATATTTTCATGGAAAGAAAACTCTTTTGTGTTATATTAAGAAAAAAAAAACCATAAAAACGAAAGTGTTCCGATTTTTCTTATGAGAACTATCATTATTATATTATGAACTTAAATTAAGTAGTTGTTCTATTAATTCATTAGACAACTAAATATCTTTGATCATGAGAATGATAGTAGCAACTTGTATTAATTCTACCAAAAAACTGGCACTAACAACTGGGTCTCCAGAAGAACAGACAATATACTAGGAAGGCTCTGTGTGTATTCTATATACAACACATCATTTTAATTCTAATGACTTGGAACAGTCTGTGCGGTAACAGGCTTTTCCCGGACTGAATCGTAGAGCCGATTAGGTGGAACTGTAGTTGTGGGCGCGGTATTTAAGCTCTCTGTGACACACTGATGATTACATGTATCGTCTGAAATTGACCAACCCGGCTCACCCCGACGTCTGCAAAGCGTATTATCTCGAACCTTTCCGAGAACATAAAATTTGAAATGAAATCTTTAGACTAATCGCTGGCCCATCGTTATCTAGTGAACTAGTGTACGTATGAACTCATTGATTCTATATTTTTAATTAAGTATACTTATAGCTGACTGTCACATTCCTTGTATCGATTCTGTGAGTTAAAAGTTAGGAAAAGTCTACAGAGATTAAAATATGTTTCCTTTTATTATTTTACATTTTTCTAGCGGTCCAAGAGATCCTGTCATTGACCCGATATTCCAAATGATATGTAATATTCTACTTAAAACAAAAGTTACATGTGTGGAATCTTAATTTTATACCTTCTTTGATGATGTCAAAACCATACTAGTATATCTTGGATTGTAGAATTTCTTTGAAAGTGTATCTACTAACAGTAATGAAAAATTAGAGCGTACACAGAAAGTAAGGTTGGTACAATGAGGGACAGGTGCATAGTCCGTTTCACTGTATTCAGCTGAACTCTCTGCTGTTAGATGTATGAAACAGTTGACAATTGTAAATCGTTTTCAGTGGCACTAGATGATTAAGTGGTTAAAGATTTCGTATGTGTACCCAAAATCATATATATCAGGAGCTTACTTCTGTTTCCAAAGATGAATTAAGGGGCCGTTTTTTTCACGCTGTCATCCGATGGTAATCACCCGATGTCTTAGTGCTACTCTAAAAGAAAGAAAATTCAAGTCCGAGTTAAACGACATCTTAGAATTCTGAAGCATGTGAATAGTTCCATATTTGTTTAAACATTATAATCGATGAGATTAATTTTAATTATCAGTCAATTAATAAAAAATAATATCGTAAAGTCGTATAATACGTAAAACGTACTTTATAATTACTAATTTGTAGTATACAACACAGCAACATATCAGATTTTACAGGTTGATATTGAGACAGCTCTTGTGTCGTTCGTAATGGTTGCCGTGTTCGTAGTGAAAATGTGAAGCTTCTTGTGTTGTTGACCGTATAATATTTTCTTATATCAGTGTTTCGCATAATAATAATAATATGCTATAGTATTTGTTCGATCCAAAAACGTATCTTTCCGCATCTAAGAAATCAAAATTTAAAAGTCATGCAAGAAAATCTAATGATCATGACTTTCATGAGTAATGTAATAGGCAAAAAAATCAACACGCGAGAATGTGAACTAATTTGAGGTTCATATATAAATATTTATTTATCTCGACGCTTGTAAACGAGCTGAACGGCAGGCTGAAAGGGGAGCACGGCATAGCCAAATTAGGTGCATGTCTCTATGCTGTATTGACCCGACCGCAGCTCTCGCATGGATCGGCTCGTCTAATTAATCACTACGTTACATCGTACGTGCGTTTCATCTCAACCAATACGAGATATCACACGAATAGACGTCGGGCTGTTGTGTAATTATAATGATAATAACATTGTCTTCCAAAATACATATGTACTTGCGGGTGATATGTGGTATTACATAGAGAGTAATTTATGCAGAGGCATTATTGAATTTTGTTACAATTGCAAAACTTACCTTTTACTTATTCTTCTATTATAGTATAAAATTGGTACTGATATGTTAAAATGAAAAATATTTATCAAACTCCATTTTTAAATTCTCAAAATATCAGTTTGATAAATCTTTTTTCATGTTAGAATACGCGTATAGTATATTATTTTTATATTTCATTAATGTTTTAAATATTTTCATAATTACTTATTTACAAACCATCTCACACGATCTCTACACTTTTGAACTGGTTTAGAAAACTACGTAGAAAACACATAAATAACTACGCTATAAATTGTGTCCATAAAAATAGATACGACCGTATGTTCTTTGCCTACACGTTTAGAGTAATTTAAACGTCTCACTAAATTGTTGAATGTGAGCTTTAATACTTTAATTAGCATATCGTTGATAATTCATAATAAAGTAGACTTTACATCTGTATTGGGATCGTACGTCAGCTGATTTTCGTTACACAATTGAAACGTCAACGACCTCATTATGTAGGTCATGTTAAAATATTTATCTTGTAAAAGATTTTGTCTACGTATCATATTATAATAATATTTAAACGTTTCTAATATTATAATTAGACGGTGTCAAGACAATTATAGGTTTCTTACGAAAATTCTGTGGGTACAGCCTACAATATTTTTCACACACCTTGTGTAGTTTTTGAGGAACGCATTGTAATGAATGATAACGGCATGTTGATAATATTTTTATGTATATTAGCCAGTGTTAGAGGCAGCAATAATTGCGGTTCACCGATGGCGGCGAGCGTTGGGCGTGCGCAAGCAGTCGGGCGGGCGGTAGGATCGTGCTCGCCCGCCCGCCAGCGGCGCGCATCCATCGCACGCTTGCATCCCCGTGCACTCCGGCACGCCTCCCAGCACTAGCCCGCCCGTCCCGTAGTGCGTTCACACTCACCTTCACTTCCGGTGTGGATGCACGCAAGCAGTCGCTAGCTGCAAGCTCGCAACTCGGGACGCGATCGGCACTAGTTAATACTTCCGCGAACTTTTGCAAAGTTTTCGTTGCGACGAAACTTCGGTTGTTTCGTTTAGTTTTCGGCTTTACTGGAATCCTTACGCGCGCGTTTCAAAAGTCATCAAAATGTTTAAATTGTGGCTTATTATGCGCTGCTCCGCGCCCATAGACGAGAAGGATGATAGCGTTGACTCGGGGCAAGGAAGTAGTGAAATTGAAGGTATAGGCACGTATAGTTCGTCTTCGGCGACCCCTTCTTCGAGTTCCTATGTGTCATCGCGATTGTTCTCAATCCGAAGCGCCTGCTACAGGGTTACCCGTTATCTGTACAACAGCAATGGCAGCACTTCCGGTAAGTAACATTTACAAAAAATATAAACTAGTTCATTTAGTAAGTGTTATGTCTTAAAATGTTAAATTGCTTTAATATTTCCATATTATGTATAAAGTTTCAATAATAAACTATATAGATATAATTGAGGTAACTGGAAAAATATTGGGAATAATCTCATTAATTTCAAAAATGTTCAAATTTTTTTATGATTATTACGATATTAACTATTTAGTTAATATTGGTTACATTATAAAATATTAAGTAATGAATATTTTCTAGTGATAATAATTTTAAAATGATTACTTTTTCAAAATCTAATCTGTTAACAAATTTAAATGAATTCAAGACAATTTAAAAGTATTTATTTTCATTTATTGTCGAAAATACAAAACTTTGTTCATCTAGTCGCAAATGGAATTTGTACTATTTTTGTTTTAAACTTGACCGAAGATTTAAATAAATAAACTGTGTTAAATAATGATGCTAGAATATTTCATTTTTTTTAATGTTTGATATTGTCTTTATGAAATAATAGTAATCTTATTCCCTTTTTATTTATTTAAATAATCACAGTAGCTGTTCGGACTCACTTTTAGTAAGACATCCGCCGGAGCTCCGTGCAATATATATGGCTTACAAATATTTGTTGAGGAAGGTCAGGAATAGGGAAAGAATTTCGCATAGGATCGGCGGTATCGATTGAACATTTTTATATCAGGGACTATTTGAGTATGGAATTATAAAAGTTTATTGGAAAAGGCTGGTCTTGGGGTTGTTATTATTATTAATTTTAACGAATATAACAAAATCTTTGAATAAGATATAAAAAAGTACTTATTAAAATATTAATGTATGTAAATAAATATCTAAAAAAAAGTGATTTTAAAGTTGAAAACCATTAGTCTATAATTTTAAAGTATATTGTTGATTTTTGCTTAACATTTCAATTAAACACATTATAGTTATCTTAACGATTGCCGTGTCTATGTTGCAATTAATATTACCGACGTGGAGTGCCAGAAATAACTTAATTTAATATTCACATTTTATTTTTGGAATAGGTAAATGTCTCAAGTGCAAGCTCAGACTATGCAGCAGATATTTCACAGGTGAAATATATGTATATATATATAATTGTAATTTAATTTCTATGATCTGAAACACCTAGTATCTAATACTAAGTGTTTGCGAGTTACATTACGATATTTGCGAAACATAACTTATCAGTCAACGTAAACGTCTTTTTAAATACAATAAAATCTTCATCATCATCATCATCATCAGCCCCTCTTCGTCCTCTTCTTTCTTCTATAATAAAATCTTAATTTTCAATATTCTTCCATTGGATAACTTGAAAAAAAATGCCGGTGACAGCAAACTATAACAAACCAATACAAACTCTGACATATAGTCCGATTCCTGTACGACTTACCATGTTTTTATTGTTTACTGAACCCTACATTATTCAATCGGTTGATTCACGTAAAATACTTATTTTATCATGGGCGCATGACATGTAATTACTTTTTTTACTACAATGCAATTATTTACTAAAATGTCAACAATACGGGAATCATTTTGAAAAATGTTCAAAATTAGTTTTCCGGTTATAAATATGTATGGTTCGGATTGTTCAATTGGTACCAAACTACAAGTATTTCTTAAATTAAAATGCATATTTTGTCAAATATAAATCATTAATAAGTTGAATATCACAGTAGTCCGCTTCATTCTTTCTAACGTTCGTTCTCTATGGCTTCAAACGAATGAGCTGAAACCAAACTAATTTCAAAGTATATATACGAGTATATAATAACGTGCAGTAGTAGTCGATTCCTATCGTTCGGAATTAGTGTATCATAAATCTTCCAAGTTACTTTAGTAACAATATTACATTTTTGTGTTCCTCTCATTGGAAGATTTCTTGGTTTTGTATACGAGTAAAAAGGACTTCTCAGAAGTCCTTAGCACAATTGATATCATACATTATATCAAATGTATGCTTATTTTATTGAACAGTCGATTTGGAATGTAATCCCCCTTGACGATAGATAGGCTACAGGTGTATGTAGCTTCAAAAATAAATTGTGAATGCTGTATGTCTCGAATTTTATTTTGCCATATAATTAATAAATTCCATATTTTCTTTTAATCATCGTATATAATCGTTATTTTATTGTATTAAAATATTTTTGTATTCGTATTTAATATGCATAACTTATATTATCATTATTATAATATTGTTCTTTACGCGTTTACTGTCCAGCCTAGCTTTCGATTGACTTTTTGATAATTTATTATATAAAGTTATTCTCCGTGTCATGTTTTATAATTACTAAATATTAACGTGAATCTTTAAAAAGAATATTCAAACTAAAAGGTACGAGTTATAATACCTACATATTGTTTACCACGTGAATAAAATTTCAATAATAAAGTATATAGATATAATTGAGGTAAACGAAAAATATTGGGAATATTCTCTTTCATTTCAAAATTTTTAAATAGTAATAATCGTAAAAAATTATAAGCGAAAAATAAAACATTGGTTATATTATAAAATATTAATTAAGTAATGAATATTTTCTTGTGATAATCATTTTAAACGAAGAAAGCCACAGATGCGATAGAAAATTCATTAATTTACGAGATGGTGAGTATTTTGAATGCCATTCGAAATGGTTTTTATTTTCGCGGCGTATTTGGGTAGTCTTGGTTTTAATCAGTAGAGCAAATTAATTTTAATATTTTTCTTGCCGTCTCTGTGTTAAGCACGCTCGAAATCTGGGACGGCAAAGCTCAAAACCAGGAGACCACAGGAGCAATAAATGCGACCGAGTAAATATTTAATAACAGGTTGTTTTCGTATTCTCTTCAACTATAAAGCTATAAAAACATACCGCATTTCCGTATTACTGTAGAATAACTAAAATTGTGAGAAACGTATGCTATCCCTTATGGTTACAATTCCTTGCAAACAATTAATGTCTGCAATTCCTATAAAAGATAATGTATTTGTATGTTATGGAATTTGAAATTTTCTTAGAAAAACCTATTTCTCTTTTTTGAAGAACATTGATAGACATTATGTAATAGATTGGTTTACAAAAGTGAACCTATCACTAAAGAAGATTTCTTCTATACTAAAAGACACTCGGTACAGGCTCGATATAGATACACTGAAAGTGTAATTATGTATGTAAGTGTAAATCTTATAAATATAATTATAGAACATTCCCTCAATAGCTGTATGATGCTAAATAGTTGTTACCTATATAATGTTATCGGTTTGCGTCCTGATTATTTGACCGACGCTCAGGAAATCTTTGTAGTATAGATTCTTTAAATTATTTTAGTAAACGTTTTCTATTTACGCTCGAAATTGTATATATGTTACACATTTTCTGTGACATATATACTTATATGATGCTCTTAAGGTGATGGTTAATGGTTCTATGCGTAAGTCTCTGTAGTTGACTATGGTTTAATATTCCTAAAGTAGGGTGTGCCGAGACCTTTGGTGGAGTGGTATTTGGGCTGTGTTGACGATGATAATCACATTCTCACATAATCATTTTCAAAAACACCTCCAAAAAAGCCTCACAAATAAACTATGAATGAAGCGAAATTACTTCATTAAACTTTCAAATGAGTCACTTGTAAAAAACGTTTTACAAATTTTGCATGGGACGTATAACATGAACGCTGAATTCCATTCATTCAACATAGCGACGTAAAATTTGGAACGTATTGTACGTAACTTTTAACTCCGGATAGATCCGAGCTGAAGGCAGGTACATTCCGACGAAAAGTTTATTTGTACTATTCACATAACCAACAGTCGCCGCTGTGCCCGTCTGCTCGTAATAATGACTCTTTTCTCTGTCATTGACATAAAGCTGGTCCTTCGAAAGTGCAATCCTGATATAAATTTGAAAAGTTAGTGAAACGTCGTCTGTAATGGGATTAAACTAGGCCTTCGTTATGCATTACTTTACTTGGTAAAAGAAATTAAATATGCACTTATATTATTTGCCTTTTAACATCCTAGTATATAGACAACTTCAATAATTAATAATTATAGTGGTCATCGTTCAGAGATCTGCGCTGATACAGTGCCATGTCCTGCCTATTGCGATCGGATTCACGTATAACTACTTGGAGATGTGGGTAGTATTTAGATAATTTATCAACTAAGTAATAATAAAGCTATCTATTTTGTACTAAATTCTGAGTAAGAAATTTATAGTATTAGATACGATGAAAATATTTTAAAAACGATTAATGTAACCATTAGGTTACAATAATTGTTTTTTACCTTTCTTTTAGTGTCTACCTTTGTTTTAGTGGAAGATAATTATATCCTCCACTAAAACAAACATATATTCTCAACTGATAATAAAAATATATCCATCACCATCTTAGCTTACAATTATACATTTGCTCGCCATTTCAAGATTTAAAACCTATAAACTTTTACAGCCGTATCTTCATGCAGTGGTATCGGAAATAAATTGAATATGCCTCTTCAACTCTGTCGCTTTAACTATTTGCTCGAACACTTTTAAACGAATGTATGGTTTACATTGAGGAGTAAGCAATTCGAATTAACGTATACAAGTAAACATTTCCTGAAATAACTTTTCCCGGAAATCAAAGCAAATACTATGTAAATAATACATTACTTAAAAGTATGACTAAGGAGTCAATAATATTGCATTTTTTTATTCGAGTGACAGCAGTAACAAAATACCAAAATGCGGCTTAAAAAATATGCGATATTATTTGTCAATTACAAAATAAAAGTAAAGCAATGCAAGAGATTTTTACGGACGATATTTTAATAGCACAATCCCGACCCACTCATCTAGAAGTGCCGTCTCCAACTGTTCCACTACCGTAGGGACTGAATTTCTGGCCCAAAATTTTCTTAAAATGTTATGCCAGAAGTACTCATAGATTGCACGACCGGAGCGCAGGTCTGAATTTCCACGATCAGGGACTGCTGAGTTAACATGCAATTTGTGGCACCCAAGCTAATACCTGGTTTCTAGAGGATAATTGCTAGAGGAAACCCATAATTAGGCTACATTATGCCTAATTATGAGCCTAAGAAAATTTCGCTAATGCACCAGTCACATGTTAGTCCTCGTCTTAATCAAGGTTTTCTTCTAGGGAAGTAACGGTGCGTCGTCACCACGTGTACGCAGTGACTTTTATTCGGTCAACTCTTTTTAAAATGGACCAGTGGCTGCTGGCTCTCGGTCTACGACTGAACGGATTAGTTTAAATGTACAGAATCTGTACTCTGACTGGGTGCTTCTTGCAAAGGAGCGAGAACTTGAACGGTTTCTTCATGTATGGTGACCATAATGACGTCAAAACATTAAGCGTAATTTGAAGAGATATATAGAGGTCAAATTCTCATAAGCAAATGATAAGGTTTCTTGTTTTCCCGGAGGAAAACGGGGAATCTTCATGAACTCAGAGTTAAACTCCACTTACTTAGAAAACTCTGCCTTTTTTTTGTTTCCCTGAGGAAAATGCATTAAATGCATACCCCGACTGTGGCGAGCCGGCGGTTATGTGGGGCTCTCCTCCCCAGAAGGGGGAGGCCTACCTATTAAAAACCTCAGGGATAGCCTTCCTCAGGCATGTAGGGAGCACCCGGGAACGCGAAGCGACTTCCGGGAAACCCCAGCCTCCGCTTCCCTGGCTACAGGGCAGCCCTTCTCGGGGGAGGCTACACTACCTCCCCCGATCTCCTCCACCGACGACGCCCCTCGGCCACGGAAGGGGCGTGGTCTATCCCGGGTCTACCGAGCCCGGCGCCGCCTTCTTCGAGCGGGATCGGCCATCTCCCGACCCCGCTCGGCGGCCTCCTTCTGGAGTATCACTGCTTTACAGAAGGAGGCCACAGCCCTCCAACCTCCCTCGTCCGCCAGCATTGCCGCAATCAATGCCGGCGGAGACAGATCTCGCCCGATCTCTGCGACCAAGACTCGGCGCTCGGAGGCCCACACGGGGCACTCCGCCAGCGTGTGCTGGGCCGAGTCGAGGTCGGATGCGCAGTGGTGGCAATGTGTTGATCCCTCCCGTCCTATTCGACACAGATACTCACCGAAGCGGCCGTGCCCGGTGGGTATCTGAGTCAATCGGTAGGTGACCTCCTCCTTCCCGTGGAGTCAAGCTTCGAGGTGCGGTCTTGATTACCTGTAAGCTTCATATTAGAGCACTCCCTTAGAAGAGCAAGCGATGCAGTGCTGCGTCAATGTGCTAGTGGTTGTGGGAATGGGTCCGGTCGTGTCTAATAGGGATAAGGTTTCATTTGTTAGAGCGGATTTTACAAAGAACGCTAGTACCGCTACTCCATAGCATTGAAGTAAGTTTTCTTTTCTGGCATTAATATTGTTTCGACTAGAAAAAAATACTGTGAATTTTGATTGTATATTAATTTAAATCTTAGGAATTTTTATATTTAAAAGCTTTCTTACAATACATAAATTTATAAGTAAATTAAATATGTTTTTAAATTACCAAACTACAGAACTAAGTATAAAAACATTATTATTAAAGTGTACTTATAACTTTTTAACCACGTACTTTTAACTTTATAATTATCAAATACCAAGAAAGTGTTCATATATTTCAGGTCGAGGCGCTAAATATGGTACTGGTCCCTTATCTTCACATGTTATTATAATCGTGGTATAGTTTTTGTTTTAGTACTAAATGCTCTTAGTGGTCACAATTAACATACAGAATATATAGCAGCCTGCAATTTTGTATATGACGATATTGACAAAAATATGTGTTAGTCTTGTGAGCACAGATTTGTACTATTCATATTTATCTTATTACCGTAATCTTTATTTGTACTTTATTCACATATTGGTATGATCTTTGTTTAGGATATCTTTATTACAATCTGTTAAAAAGAGATTTTAAATTTCTGATGAGAATTTTCATAAACGTCTTTTGTGCTCAAATACTGAAAAAATCTCATAACATTCTGAATGCAAACATGGTATGTTGCGTTTATATTGTGAATTTACAGTGACTATCTGCTAGGTATTTGAGTTAGTTGGTTTCCGGAAGTCGCTTGGCGTTCCCGAGGGCTCCCTACATGCCTGAGGAAGGCCATCCCTGAGGTTTTTAGTGTGTAGGCCTCCCCTTCTGGGGACGCCACAGCTGGGGTATGCAATTTAATGCATTTTCCTCAGGGGAACAAAAAAAAAAGTATTTGAGTTAGTTAAATTCTAGGCACATCTCTAGTAAGTTTTATTTTCATTTTTTGATTTCATTTTGTTAATACTTTGCTATGAATAATTAATTTGAATATAGATAATTATTCCAATATACTATGTCGTTTGAACTGGGTTTAAGAATATAGTGTTGTAAATGCACCGGTGACTTAAACGGTTCACATCAGCAGCAATACCTCGCAACAAAGTAGATAGATGTCTAATTAATATAGATCCATTTTAGTTAGCTCATTAAATAAAGCAGATGAATAATTTACCTAGTTACTAGCCCACATAATGATGTGTGACATTAATTACCTTTTTAATTGCCCCACTTATTTTATCGGACTAAATCCCTTTTAATTATCATAACCTAATTTACTAGGTTTATACAAGGCTTGGCTTGACTTGGTATAAGTTGTTCTTGTTTTCTGTTTCTGAACCAATTCTACAAATATTTGACATTTTGCTTATTCTTAGCTTAAACTCGGATTTAAAATCATATCACATTTATTTATAAGGAAAGTATTGGAACGGATCGCTCATTAGTACTGTAGTACTACTTACTAAGCAACGGAAAATCGTCTTTCCTTGAATTTCAATATTGTGCCACTAAAACGTACGTTGAATTCATCCGATTGCAACTCAAAGCAATATAATATATGTAGAGTGGAATTCAACGCTTGGAATTTATTGGAGTTGACGATGAATGTGAATACCATATAATAATAAAGCGTGTGCGCGGTCCTTTGTCGATATTGACCCACTATGATTCTGCAATAAATTCTCTTTGGATTTGTTTTATTAGTATTCTCACAATGATAAATGAAAATATTTGGATGGAATATTACATAGCCCTTATCGCACCGATATTTTTAAATGCATGTTTTAATGGATAATTAGGATCATTGTCTATTAATTGTGCCTGTACCGGACGAATGATTTATTTACAATTCGATTTGCGATCATTTCGTTCGCAACGCATGCTGTAACTGTCCAATGGGACGTGCGCGCACGCGCCTCTGTTTCCATATATGAAATTGAATAGGAACTGGCACCGCTCTTGCACAATAATGTCCGAGTAGTGAGCGCGCGGTGTGTGCGGGAGTGCGCTCGCGCCGAAACGCTATTGCCGTTTCGATCATTGTCTCACGTGTTGATAGATGGTGATAGATTTAGTGATATGGATCAGTCCCACGGTAAGACCGCTCATGTGTAACCGCCACAGGCCACAATCGACACATTTAATGAGATAGATCACTTACGGTCGTTTCTATCGTATTTCTTACAGCTACAATTTTGTGCCAAAAGTTTGAGTGCCTTTGAACTGTTCATTTTTTGTCGGTCGTCTATTTATCTTGTTATTTCAATTCAGTAAGCAGTAGCAGTACTGAATTAAAATAACAAATTTCATACCTAGACTAAGAATTATTTTTACATTATCCCTTAGAATATTATTGTTGGTTTACGAAAAGTATCGCTGGTTCGTTGGTTTAGTGGGTTTGTATCGCTTTGAACAAACATGTCAAAATTCTAGACAAAATGTGAAATAAAAGTCAATTCATAAACTGACAGCTGTGTAAATTGATTGAAGATATTTTGTTTATCTTTTTATCTGCTGACTCTGTCAGAATAGTTGTATGTCCATTTTCTAGCATATTAGTATTTAAATTATAAATAATATTATATATTAATACTGATATTTTTCAATGAAAATTCATCTCGACTACTCGCCATTAATTTTTGTATTAGAAATTTATTAGGTGATGTTATAATGTTGTTAATGTAAGTTTGTTTAAAGTGATAAAACAGAAAATAAAGGCGATAATCTTGTGGATTCCTCACTAATTAACAAAAAATGATTATGATTACTTTTTATTCGCTGTAAACTCTTTTTCGACCCTAAAATATAGGGCCAAAGCCTTATCATATTGGAAATCGATACTTTAAATTGATATTCAGGACAAAACTCAAATTCTCATAAAGTTAACCCAAAATTAATCCCAGTCTGATAAGGACTGTATAAAACTGTGAAATTCATCAATTTTTTCGACCGACTGTCGCTTAGTAACTTCAACTTTTTTTATTTGTGTTTAGATTTTTCGTTTTGATAATACAGGATTACTTTCTGCTTAATCTTGATGAATTTGCAAAACTGGCTATTCTTGAAATTGACTAAGTCAATCTGTTGGATTCGAGCTTTGTATTTACAATTTGACAAAAGTATTAATTTTCTAGTTTTAAAGTATAATTTGTTGTCATTATTGCCATATAGACCTGGTGGGGCGTCAGTCTTGGAATAGGTGACGTCTTTAAGTTTTCTGATTGTTATTGATTAAAGTTATTAGGTTATATTTTAGTTAATATCCGAGTTAGAAGTCAAAAATGGTCGTAGGTATATTGAGGCAGATGCAGGTAGAATGTGCCGTGGAAGATTGTCAGTTCGACTCGAAAAGAGTTTTTATTACAGCGGTGAGTACTATTGTGAAATTATTCATATTTTTCATATTGGTTAGGAAGGATAGAACAATAATAAAAACCTCTCTACAGGTTAGTACACTAATGAATTCTTCATAATTATTCTGTGGAATAAAACTAATACATACGAAGACCAAAATCTGCGCCTCCTGTCAGTTTTTTCTCGGCTTCCAGGGATTACGGTATATTTAATTTTACTTCACACCCCTTTTAAGCCTTACTTATTTCATCTCAACGGTTTGAGATGTGTTCGTAAAGGGAATATGTGTTTCTTCTAAAAAAAAGAATAAACCTATATTACGTTATAGAATGTAATAAAAAGAAGCTGTCTGAGGTAATCTAATTATTTAAATGTGAGTACGACGAGGCTCAAATAAATGCCATCATGTTTTATTTCAAAATTATGTGGATGTCAGAAACACAAGCGCCTATAACAAGGAAAAAAGCTGTTAAATAGCAAGAGAATACTCAAATTTGTTTAGAATACACCCTCTTTTTGTATAAAAGTCCTGCAGCAACAGGCTCCAGCTAGGTTCACTCAAAGCAGTTATTATTGAAATCTCATATTCACAAATTAGTGCAGTCAATTACATCACTTATAACTAAAGAATATTCAAACGTTCCTAAAATTAGCGCGTATGAATAATTGAATTCATTTCTATTACAAACAGCGAAATGACTATTCAAGTATTGTAAAAATGCTTTTTAACTCGATGATAATATAATCTCTAAAAGTCTAATAACGTGTTAGTGAACAAGGTAAATAATTATATGCAGAGGACTGTGAAATTAAAAAAAAACTGTATATACCATTCTGTTTTAAATAACATATACTATTCTTCATAATTTCTTTTTTTAATATTTTAATAGTTATCCTGCTATTATTGACGAAGACGAATCCAACAAATCGGTGATGTTTTTAAATCGTTGTAATGTTTTTTGAGTTATAAGTGGTGTAAGTAACATGATTTAACAAGTTAAATGACAAGAACGTGACCTGTGAAAGCGGAATTATTCTTGAGTATAACATGAATGACGATATTAACACGTCTTTGTTTTATGTACTTATACATGTTGTCTCGTAAATATATTTTCGATTTCCTTTACAAACATTTTTTCATGTCTGTATTTAAAACAATATTGAACTTTATTCAACAGAATTCCACTAAATAATTATTCTAATTTGCTGACCAGCATAAGCTTATCTAGTCGGTCGTATCAATAGCCAATAATGTATACTGTTATCAGGTATCTGCATAGACATAGCTAATCATGAGTAGCTGCTTGTAATAGTGATTATAATACAGAGATTCCGATATATTATGATAGATCCCTAAAATAGATATTCGATATATACCTGTAGCATATTGGCATTCATTTAAATATAACATATAATGTTACATCCTAGATAATAAAATTTGAGTACATCTGATGGCAAATCCACCTGGTAAATGATTGCTCTGATAATTTTAATTTAAAGGTTTTTGAAACTTTACTTTTCTATTCGTTTATATCAGAGGTTCCCAAACATTTTTGTGTTGTAGACCCTTTGTCATGGTTTTCGGCTTTGGATAAACCCTACTTACCTGTTATTGAATGCCTACATCCTACAATTCACATAATTTGATAAATATATAATAACATTTTTATTTTATAGGTATTCTTTATAAATAACTAGCGGATCCAACAGACTTCAAAAAGATTTGTAAAGTGGCAGGTTTTTGTTCCTATTTATTTTATTGATAATATCGCATAGCCACCAATTTGTGTGTATGGGAAAAAAGGGCTGTTTTTAGGGTTTTTCCGATAATTATTGGATTTTTTCTAATGCCGTACCATCCTTGAACTTCAACGAACACTAAAAAAAAAGAATTAGCCAAATTGGTCTAGGCGTTGTTGAGTTATGCGCTTACCAACACATTTTGCGATTCATTTTTAAATATAAGATGTATGTCTTTATATAAGATAGTATAAAGCAAATAAATAGGTAGTATCAGTGTTTGTTGAGATCCATTATCGGGGACCCCTATTTTCATTTCATGACCCCTAATTTTTTTTCGCTAACGTAGACCCTTTGCAGGTTATCATAGCCCCCTAGGGGTCGATATAGACTTCTTTGGGAATGGCTGGTTTCCATATTGGTAGGATATCATTAATATTAAACAGAATGGAGTTACTTAACAGCGGCTCCACCAGCGTTTGCTAACGAATACAAAGAACAGGAGTTCATTGATCAGTAGAATAGGGATGCGCTCACTGAGAACAGATGTGGGCTTAATATATTTTATAATGCATCAATAGCACATGCTCAATAGACATCAAATGGTCGTAGCGTTTGCAATCCTAGCTTGCTATTCACTAGACTGATGTGTCTTTGCTCCGCTTGTTTGATGTATTTCGTTCCATTGAGAAACAACAAATATTGGTTGCTTTTGATGTTGTAATAATGGGCTTTGCCTTATAATCTAGCAAGTGCGACTTCATTAAAATTCGTAATGATTCGTGATCATTGATTTGTAGTAAAGTATTCTATACACATAGAAACAATTTTGTTTCTGTTTAAAGCAGACAAAAGTATTACATGTTATAAGTATTATATGTATTTTGGCAAGACGGTGTAATTTATTCAATAAACTGAGAAGTGTTTTAGAGCTTTTAGAGTAACGTATTTACCTACATATTCGATGATCGACAAATAATTTTTAAGTTTACTAATGAAATTGAAACAAGAATTTTTCACTGCTAGTAGTTTACTTTTCATTGCAACTAAATTGTGGCTTTGAATGATAATTAATTTATTGGTTTATTTAAACGAACCAGGCCTAGACGGACGTGCGCGTGGGTCACGCGTTGAGAGCGACCTATAATACCTTGCTACTGTCCCTAAATTATGTATGCCACGACTCTACCCACGAACGTTAGTAGTATTGCAGGTAGAACTTCAATACATTGTTTTTAAACAATATACAACATTAAAATAAATGATTATTCATTTTTCCTGGAATTATGAAGTTGTTTCTTTTTTTTTCTCAATATTCATCATATTAATTACATGCCGCTATCACCAGCCAGCAATAAAAACAAAGCAAACACAAGTGCCAAAGATTTGACATTAAGCATTGGTGTAAAACTATGAATTAACTGGAAGTTAACATTGAAATTAGTGTGGCTATTAACCAGCCACAATATGTGTTCGTAAAGCACGTCTAATTGTCAGCCGGCCCGACGCGTCCACAGCAGGCGCGGAGGTCGGCGGTGGTACACTTGCCAGACAACTGACCGAAACATTCGAACATTAGTCTCGTGGGCAGCTGCTGAAAAACTAAACGTGTTTACAATCGTTTGGTATACTTTAAAACATTAGTACAGGTGCCAATCACGCCTGCTCTCGCGCGCCGCCGCCGCTGCGCGCCGACTACGGTACACCACGCACCACGGTGTTTGCAGCCGATACCGGTGCGCGTTGGCGCCACTTGTGTCTATTTTAGACTTTATATTATTTTAATCCGCGCCGAAGTGTGTCATATTTTTTAAACAGCAGCTTTATAATGACGAAATACGACGATTTTGTAACTATGCGAACGTCCATTTCAAATGGGACAAAACACAACAGTGTCGTGGACGTCTGATTATTTTTCCGCTGTAGACAACGGCTCTACTATGTTGAGAAGCTGCTCGACCATAACAGGTAAATAAAAAAAATATATGACCTCCGCAGGATAATTATCTCATTATTTATATTTCGTTATTTCTTAACGTTATTTTACTCATGCCTTAAATCTAAATACCTTGAAACTTTCCGCACTATATACAGTTGTTGAAAATTGTATATGGATATTTTCAATTGTTCTGCAGCTTATTTTACTAGTAATACGCTGTTATTTATTGACTTAGATCGCGATCCAACCTTTTATTTGACACGAAATGCCGCCTCGGGCTAGTATTCAAAAATGTTGACAGCTAAACAGGTATTTGTAAGGCTTTGAAATTGAAGCATGCATTAATAAAATCGAAAGGTATTGCTGTGACTATATAGTCAAGCCTACGCCTGACCTCGTTTCTATAGAAAAATGAAATAACTTGTTTTCTTTATCATGTCACCTACAAATAATTTCTCTCAACTTATTTATTATTATTACTCTATTGTCAACATTACAAATTACTTAACGAGGGGGGGGCCTCGTTGCGGTTGTGTTGGTTTTCCATTTCTGTTTAAATTCTTTTGTTGATGAGTCACTGTGACTTGTCATATCTCTTATATAGATAATGTATAAGATATTAGATTTAGATTACAGCCATCAACACCAACAGTTGTTTAAAGTTACGGCATCGTTCGTTTATTAATAAAAAACGCTTTCTAATTTATATAGACAGGCATACTCGTTCAATTGGGTAGACGACAATTTTTTAAATTATATATATAATAAGAGTATTCTTTTAACTGAGAAATATTGTAGAACCAACAGTATACCTGCGCCTATTACTTTTGAAGATACATCAACATGTTTGCGGCTTTATCGCGGATTGCTCAACAACAGTCTATCCTAAAAACACTGTAATCGTGACGTCATAATTAAGTAAACTCGCCTAATTTGTATGAGCGTATAAACAAATATCAAAATAACTTTGTTGTTTTGCGTTTATAGGTATACTTTCTATATTAAAATGTTACATTTAATGTGAGAATGCTAGAAATGTGTTCATTTCATTAGAATTACGTAAAAAATAAATGCACATTTTTTTGAAATCTAAAAGCAATATTGATGTTATTATAGAAGTGGTTGCGTGGTATTTTAGATGTTACGTAAGTAAAAGGAAAAATTAGGCATATATATCTTGGTATATTTTATGAAAAGACAAAAGTGACAGAATTCTTACAACACAAAAACCGAACTCTATGCGAGTGTATCAAATAAGGTTCTATACAGAACTCAGTAACACTTCCCCTGAACCACAATTTGATACAACCAACATACAACATAAGTATAAAAGACATACTTAAGTATAAATCACGTACAATTAAATTAAGCCCATTCTACTACAACACAGCTTATGTTTGACCGAAAATAAAAGTTTTGTTAAAACATCGGCTACCATTTCTTCCGTAGGAAGGTAACTAAGACTGACTATATTCGTGTCTGCAGCTTCTCTCACAAAATGGTACCGAATATCTATATGATTCGATTGCCTATGAAATACTGGATTGCTAGCTAATTTGTGTGCTGACTGGTTATCAACAGTAAGCTTCGAATCAACTGATAATTCAGACAAAATATTTTTTAAATACGTAGCTTCCTTTGCTGCCTCACTTAACGCAACGTACTCCGCTTCGGTACTTGATAAGCTGACACATGACTGCTTACGACACTGCCATGCAATAGAGTTACCAGCAAATTTAAATATAAACCCAGAAAATGATTTCCTGTCATGGACATCACCGCCCCAATCCGCATCTACGAATCCCTGTAGCTGACTACAATTAGATCTACTGTACAAAAGACCTACACTTTGTGTTCCCTTGAGATATCTCAACACACGCTTAGCTGCCGTCCAGTGTTCCATAGTATGATACGTATTAAATTGGCTCAGATACGAAACTGCATACGTAATGTCGGGACGTGTAAAAACGCTAAGATACATTAGGCATCCAATCAACTGTTGATAAGGGACCTTACCTTGCTCTAAAATCTTTTCGTCAGTATACTTGATATTAGGGTCCAAAGGAGTCCTGACAGGTTTACAGTCAGACATGCCAAAACCTTCTAACACCTGCTGTACATAACGTGACTGGCATAGTTTCATCGTCTTGTTATCCCTATCACGCTCTACTGCAACACCTAGAACGTGACGAACTGCGCCTAAATCCTTAATCTTAAACGGCTTCCTGAGACTTTCTTTTAACTCATTAGCCAGGCCGTCATCATTAAAACAGATTATAAAATCGTCGATATATAAAGCGATATACAAAATAGAATTATTTATACGTTTTACAAATACACATTGTTCATACCTACACTGTTCATAGCCAATAAATAAAAGCACATCTTTAACTCTCTCATACCAAGCGCGAGACGCTTGCTTGAGTCCGTAGACTGCCTTTTTCAACCTATACACCTTATTCTCATTGTTTGGAACTATAAACCCTTCCGGTTGACACATATATATATATATATATCCTCGTTGAGATTTCCGTTGAGGAATGCAGTTTGAACATCAAGATGTTCAACTTCCAGATCCATCTGAACAGAAATAGCTAACAATAGCCTCAGAGTACTATAGGTACCGTACCGTACAGGAGAATAGGTTTCGTAGTAGTCTTCACCGTACTTTTGAGTGAAGCCTTTTGCTACCAGCCGTGCCTTATACCGAGAAATCTTCCCCTCGGCATCACATTTGATTTTGAAGATCCACTTGTTTTTGACCACGTTCCCAGCTCCCAAGCATCATGCTCTGTGAACGAGTTGATCTCGTCCTGCATAGCCTGTAACCACAGATCGCTTTGCCCCGAGTTCATAGCATCCTTCACAGTACACGGTTCGTCGGGTATAAAGTCTTTGACCAACATAGTCCTAGGCTGTCTAGCTCTAAGATTATACCTGGGTAATGGAACTGGCTCCTCGAAACTGTCTTCATAAATCGAAATGTTATCGCCACTATTTCCGGTCACCTCACGCGCAATACAAGGGCTTGACTCCTCATTTGACATGTCACCGTGCATACAGCTGTCAACATTATCCACCTTCCCTTCAGTGCATGTTTCCTCATCTTCCCCTGAAAGAAACAGTCGCGTAACACATTGTCTATCATCAGACTTCTTTGCCGGAAAAACAGCCTCATTAAAAATAACGTCACGACTTCTCAAAATCTTATGAGTTTTATAGTCGTATAACCTATAAGCTTTATTATATTCGTCATAACCGACTCTGAATACAGCGCTTACTTCTAGGTTCAAGCTTATGACGCTTAATCTCGGCTATATGAACAAAAGCTTCACATCCGAAAACCCGCAAATGATCATATCTCACCGTTTCCCCGGACCACACTGCTTCGGGTGTTTTTCCACCTAATCTGTTAGATGGTGAACGATTGATGAGATATGCAGCTGTGTTTGCTGCTTCAGCCCACATTTTATGACCCAAGCCCGAGTGATATAATAAACACCTCACTCGCTCTAAAATTGTCCTATTCAGACGTTCAATGGAAGCATTCGTTTCATGAAGGTACGGAACCGACAGCTGATGCACAATACCCTTAGATCTAAAATACTTACTCAGTTTGTCGTTCACATACTCGGTTCCATTGTCTGACCGGACCATTTTAACTTTGGATTCGCACTGGTTTTCTACAAGCCTTATAAACTCTTTAGTAATCGCACTGACCTCGCTTTTATGTTTGAGAAAATAAACAAAAACTTTCCTAGAGTAATCATCCATAAAAGTTAAAATGTAACGCTTACCCGAGTGAGATAAAACAGGAATATAGCACAAATCAGTATGCACCAGGTCCAACCGCTTTTTGACAACATCTCGCCCTGATGGTTTACATGGTAAACGGATTTGTTTACTTTTTACGCATGTTGTACAAAGTTCATTTTCGTTATTATTTGACTCAAACTTGATGACATTTGATAATGACTTCAAACTGTCAAAGCTTTTATGCCAAAACTCCTTCGTTACCTCTTTATTAGCACTATACGCCTTTTCGTTAGTATGCAGTTTGTAAACACCGCCTATATTCCTAACTGAACAAATAAGTAAATTATTTTTAAATATATTACAGTACGTGCTAATAAATTCCACTCGAAAACCTTTCTTAGACTACTTATAGATATTAAATTTACACTCAAACTAGGTATATACATTACATTTTTGAATATAAAATCATTTTTACCCAACTTTATGCTTATATCGCCGATGCCAACACATTTCAATGTCTGTCCGTTAGCCACACTTCTTTGTTATGCGAAGTATAGTTCTGCAATAGCTTCCGCACTCCCGTCATATGCTCAGACGCTCCAGAGTCCACATAAAAAGAATCTAGCGGTTCACACGATACCATCATAGCTGTATCGTTCTGTTTGCAGTATTTCTTCGTATGACCGATCTTACCACATTTCCAGCACTTAAACTTCTTCTTTCCTTTTCCATCCTTGTTTTTGAAATATTTGTGATCAAACACTGTCCGCTCCTGTCAATCCATTTCTTCTCTTGCAGAAGCTTGGCTTTCACAAAATCACTTGTCAACTCTGATACACTGTCCAGAGCCATGATCATTGGATCATATTTGGATGGTAGACCTTGAAGAATGATGGCTGCTAGGAATTCGTCATCCACAGGCTTGTTAACTGCTGCTAGTTGCTGTTACAGTGATAAACAGTGATTGATGTACTGCTCCATATCACCACAGAAATCATCTAATCCCACGCTGCATAGATCCCTTAACAGTCGCAACCGTCGCCCGAGACCCCTGTCTTCATATGCCTTTTCCAGATTATTCCACGCTACTTTCGCGGTGTCAGCATCCATAACGTGAGAAACACAGCTACTATCTACTATGAGAGATATTTTCGCAAGAGCCTTCTCATCAGTACGCTTTCTCACTTCAGATGCAGTTTTGTCATCTGCTGGATATCCCTCTATTGATGTCCACAGATTGTCATGGACAAGCAGATTCCGCATACTAAACTTCCAGAGACGGTAGTTCTCCCGGCCTCTCAGTTTTTCTACAGAAAACCCACTACTGCCCTCACCGCTACTCATTATGGCAAAACCTTTCAAACTTACGGTTATTTATTTTGATCCGCACGCATCTATACTGGGCCCATAACCTGATGTTATTATAGAAGTGGTTGCGTGGTATTTTAGATGTTACGTAAGTAAAAGGAAAAATTAGGCATATATATCTTGGTATATTTTATGAAAAGACAAAAGTGACAGAATTCTTACAACACAAAAACCGAACTCTATGCGAGTGTATCAAATAAGGTTCTATACAGAACTCAGTAACAAATATTAATAAAAAATCTAACTGAAATTTCTATATTAACATACTCTCATCAGATATAAATTGCTCAAATCAGATATTTATAGTATAAAAAATGCCATAATCAGTTGTAGTCGTCTACCCAATTAATCAATAAATATACGAGAATTAAAAACAAAATTTTCCTAAACGTAGTATACAGAATTTAAAAGTTGCCGTACACTTCAAAAAATCAGGATATATGCCCTAACAAGAATAATGATAATAGCCTTACGGAGAGTAATTGGCAAACTTATACGAGCATTAATTGAGGCGTTGAATTCGGCAAGCTCTCGAATTGATCCACATCTTTAGGCGGTGGTGGAACCACCCCTCGGTAAACTCTCAGTAGCGTTGGAAGCAGAGGCAGGTTCCACTCATTAATGATAAATCTGTTCTCAGAACGTAATATCTATGATGATATCATTGTTTGGAACTTTGAAAATGGTTATTAAACTAATGTGAAATTACATTTTTTATGTAAAGTAAAGCGGGCAGGTTTGTCAATTCTTATGAACAATAAATGTAATGCTAAACTGGGTCAATGCGGTTGACTAAGAATGTAAACAACTCAACACAGGAAAGGTTTGAGCCCCTAAGTGGGGATGATTATAAGAGCTACCGGTGATATTTTGAATAAAATTATATCCTTTTCTGTATATACAGAATGTTTCATTTCCAGCTAAATTCATCATTTAAGGGACATATAAATTAGGTATTTGACGCACTGGCGGTGCTAGTATGAACTGGTGGGGCTATTTTGAAACCGGAAAACTTAATACTTTTTGAGTTGGCAGACAAAATTAATACTAAACAGGTGTTAATACAAAAGAAAGGTTAGCTAGCTGTACATGTAATAGCGTTCAATAGATTGCTGCGTAGTCTTTCTCGTACGCTGATGTAGGGCTGTCGACGTGTACGCGCGCTTAAAAGCGACTATAGCTGGTATTAAAAAGATTATGTTTAATATTGATTTATCTCTTAAAGTACCACTTCGTTGCTAAGACTGTGCCTCTACTCGAAACTAAATTCATGTCAACTTGAAAACTATAAATGTTTGGAAACTTAGGAAATGCAAAACAAACAAACCAAAATGTCTTCAGCAAAACAAACTCTGCTGGTTTTTCATTTAACGTCGGTGAAATCCCTTCTAACGTAACGTCACCCGACTAAACTCTTCCTGGAGCCTCAATTCTATTGAACATAGAGATTAATCGGATGGCGGCCGCGCCCTCACGGGAGCTAAGCTCTTTAAACTTTCACAAGTAAAATACTGATCAAGTTTCCAGATACGATTAGGTATTATTATTTTTGTGTTGCTTCGAGTCTAATTAGATGAGTTTGATTCGAATGGGAGATTAGTGTTAAAAGTAAATTCAACAACGTGGGTGGGAACTTTCACGTTTTGAATCATCTAAATTTGTAAAACTTGTCAAGAGACTTTTTCTCGTACTTATCGCAAATCAATGGATCTAATATGGAGTTACCACTGTTCTATTCCGTTGAAAAAACTAAACAGTTTTTTCTTATGCGATATACCTTG
Source organism: Scirpophaga incertulas (assembly GCA_036419045.1). Taxonomy (NCBI): domain Eukaryota; kingdom Metazoa; phylum Arthropoda; class Insecta; order Lepidoptera; family Crambidae; genus Scirpophaga; species Scirpophaga incertulas. The sequence goes on along the minus strand of CM071626.1, from coordinate 8,674,741 downwards.
TTCACTGTTACAAAATAACATATTTCGTTCTTATTTTTATAAATATAAACTGAATATACTATATATTTTTATAAATATATAAGCTAGTAGAAGCTTTATATAAAAAAATCCGATCGATTTTTTTCTGTCGTTTATTGATTTTGACGTAAGATTAGGTCAGCCCCATAGTAGCAAAAAACTGCTTTGTTTTGAACAACTTACAAATTTTCACGAAATCAGTTTAGTTGCTTGGGGTGTTGGGTTTGCTATGACACAATTATGCCTAGGTTGAATTTACTAATATTGTGATCATCGATCATCATAGATCAATAATAAAGCTTAATAATAAAATAATAAAGCAATAAAGCTCCTTTTGAATTTTCACGTATTCAATTAACAAATGATCCACAACTTTATTACGAACGCCAAATTTGGTGAGACTATTTTCTTGATTAAATGTGCAAATATGGAATGTGTACAGAAGAAAATCTATGACGATCAATTTTAGTACATGAGATAGTGTTGTTTGAAAATATATTTCGGTTTGCCTTGACTGCACTGTGATGAACTGAATAAATCATCGATCTATGCCGTGAAGCAGACACCCGGCTTATCACTAGCACTGGTCTAATCGTGACGCACACGTTCCGGAATTCAACCTTAACATTGCTGCAGATGAGCACTATACACGCCACGATTTAAATATAACTTCGCATCTGTACAGATGTACCAAAATCTCATTGAGATTACATCAAAACAATATGGGCCCTATGTGGTCGGTGGGAAGAGCGAACTTACGCGATGTATCCGTTGTCGTGCGCTCACCACGGCTACGGCTACTCTATAACTCAGAATCGGACGTCGATTGTGTTTGAGTTTGTTAACGAAACCGTTCTAATAATCAACTAATAAAAGACGATCGATATTGTGGAAGATGTTTTGAAGATGATAAAGATGGAGTGGTGATATACGTAGGTAATGAAAGTATAATATTTATTACAATGAACAAATTGCGTTGAACATAGGACCTCGAATGCGGCAAGGGGCTGCGACCACGTGGGCCTCATTCGGTCACTAGGTCTTTGGCACCTTATACAGAGGTAGGTGCTGTAATCGTAATTAAAAATATTTTATTGGATACTTGGCGGAGCGGGCAACTTTCTCAATAACTACTGGTTCGCGTAAGCCCATCGAAACTATTAAGTGTACCCGTAATACGTACCTTTTAAAGAAGCATTTAAATGAATACTTGTTATTTTAACCATTGTGTTTCTGTAGAACAATAGTGATTATCAATAACTGGCGTCAGGATGAAACTTTAATATTTTCCCCTTTTGTGTATTTAACCTACCTACCACATAATATAGTGAATTAATTTCACTTCTGTGAACAAAGCGCATTCCATTCTCAATTGAAATGGTTTGCATTGTTACTAGTGGAGAAGTATATGCGATAATTAGGGATGGAATATCTGACATTTTGATTCAATCACATTTTTGATTAATGAATGAATTGAAATGAATGAAAAGAAATTGAAATGAAAATTAATGTTTGTGCATAACATTTGCATATATTTCTGTTTATTTAAGTTAAATTCAAATTGTACTTTTTGTAAAACTAAAATCAGACGTTCAAGACTTTACGCACGTACAACATACTTCTTTCTCATTTCCTCACAACCACGACCGAAAACTTGAAATAGTCACGCTTTTACTTCGAGTAACATTTGAACTTCACGTCTGTAGGATCAGTTTTTTTTTTTAATTTTCGTAGTTACCTTAGAATAATATATAAGATTCATTTATATTAATTTTATATAAATTTCCAGCAACGTTCATTTCATCTTATTTTTGATAAAATAATAGTTTGTCAATACGTATATGTAACAAAGATTAATTTTGTTACATTTAGGACAAATGACATTACATACCACCATTGACAATCCGATAAAATAGTAAAATTATAATAAATGAGATCATGTGCCTCAACAAGTAACGGTGTTCACTTCGTTCGTACTTGTAGCTGTACGGGATCGGTCTCCTAAACGGAACATTGTCTACTTAATTTCATGACAGGGTTTTTCTTAAGTTCATATAAGGCTGACGAGATAGTGTCATTGTTATTTTATACGAGCTTACAGCATTGCAGTGAATAAACTAAAACTTAGGTGTTTCTCCAGTAGCAAACTCTATTGTAATCCACCCAGGATTCGTAAAATTGTAAAACTATGGAATTTGGTAAAACTAACATTATTTGTCGCAAGTGTTTGAAAGAAATTATTGCGTTCAACATAAAGTATGTTTAGAAAATTTTAATTCTAATGTTCTCACCCAGACAATGAAGCAAAGTTAAACTTACTCGTATTTCCCGCTAACTTTTTCATGACATGTATTCGAAAAGTAACCTCTTGTTCCTGTACAATATGGAATACACTTGCTCTTTTCAGAAATGCGAATAAAACTGTTTTGAATTTATATTTCTACATATTCTTTAGATATGCGATATTGCGAATAGAAATTGCCATTAGTTAAACACGCTTACCTTCTTATTGTTAAATAGGAGTACTATATTTTTGTCGCACCTTGTGGTTCATAATTAAAGATAGGGTGCCGTACGGGGTTCTACGCATATCCCGTCCTGTGAAAAAAATGCTACTTGCAATACGCCTGCTTTTCTTTCCTTTTTACTTAATTACGGCTATAATATTTTTATAAATATTAAAGAATAATATAAAAATTTAAAGATAAGTTCGAGTTGCAGTGAGTATGAAATTTGAACACCCGAAAATATAAAGATAACGGACGTGGAGATAAGAAAATCGTTAAATTAACAACTTAGTGGCAGCATAAACGCGTGAAAATAAGCTTAATCTTTTTCCATTGTAAATGATATGTAGAGTGTATCTATCGGTCGCAAAATTATTTTTGCCTCGGGTGACGGGTATTACAAATCCCTCCCCTTCTACATAAGAACGTTCTATTGTATTGTAGAGTCCTGAGCTGTGGATTCAAAATAACGCCTTTATTAGAAAATATAATGTTGCTCTTTATTATACATATATTATAAAATTTATAAGATTTAACTTTTTGTCGCTTCGCCTTCAACTTTAAACAGAGTTTATTTCTGGGTAAAAAATACTTATGACGGGCCAAGAAAGGTAGGAGTAGGTCTCCTCAGCTCAATGTTATTTAATCTCACGCTATCTAGTTGGGCGTGTACTATTTTAAAAATACGTAAATTATATTACAGTATCTCAGACTTATGTATTATTTCTTTTAAAAAAACTAGGGAATCAGACTTTTTTTACCAAAACTTCATAGCCCCCTAGCGGGAAAATGCGTCGTTAACTTTTTCTAAAAGTTTTTATTCTGAGTCAGCTCGTCAAGGAGAACAACATATCCTAAAATCGTCTGATTCTGGCGATTCTGTCTGAATTATAAAACCATGATTTTATAATTCAGACTTCAGAGCCCCCTGGCGGGAAAATGAGAACAACAAATTTAGACCTGGATCCCGAAAACCACTTGGCCATTTAAACAGTATCATCTACTTTCATTAAAATCAAATCTTTGGTGCCAGAGATTGTCTCGAACATCTACTTCGTCCACAAACTTTTGGCCAAATACTGAAACCCCCTCTTAAATATTTAACGGCTTCTCAAGTAATTAAGCAGCTCCTAAACTCGCATTTCGCATACTCAAAAGCAATAGATAAGCAGCTGTTAATTTTTGAGAGTATCTCAAATTAAGTCGCATTTAAGACCCACTCAAATGAATATTTGAATACTGAAACGCAACTCAACGCTAACTGTCACTCAAATCAGTTGTCAAATCGTCTTGAGACGTCGTTAAATATGAGAGTGGTCGCGAGGAATCTTAAACTATATAACTTTTGCTTATATCCCCGGAAAGTGATATATAATGTCTGTGTCATCGTAATCGTCTCTTTCGGATAGTGAAGAAATACTTAGAAAAATCAATCAATAATTAAAAATAAACATCAATTCAATCAATCAATAATTAAAAATAAATTTAAATGAATGGACATATAAGATGTGCCTGAGTGTTTTATTAATAAATCACCCGGTACATATCAATCACAAGATCTCACTTCTTTAATACAATATTACACAATTTATGTTTCATATTTTATTATATATGTACCTTTTGATTACTTCTAAAAGTATTTTTTTTCACCTGGTGTATAATTTGAGGCACGTTTCATTTTGATATTTTTCACTGTTATAGATATTTTGTAATAAGATAAATATAGAGTAATTAAATAAATAATTTCTCAACTTTTAATAATTTGTAAAAACTTTTGCTCTAAATTAACCGCGGAATTTGTCAATAATATCATGTGTCAACGTTTCGTTCCACGACCATCGCCTTATCGATTTTGACAAAAAAAAAGTTCCAATTTTCAATTCATTTTTGGATTTGTTCAAAATCAAGCATTAATTTTACATGAAAATCTAATATTAAACCGTTTTGTCTTATGCTAATATAATATTATTTGCATAATATACATTACTTATCCCAAACAATGCTGCGTATAATGGATACACAACGTAAAGTAATCTTATGCGTAACTAAGAACATACTTTTTTAAAGAATGACGGCTGTTTACTTGATCACGCCTTCAAACCTTATAACTGACTTTTGAGAATACCATTTAAATTTGAGAGATACTCAAATGTAAGAGGCCCTCAATTGAGTAATAGAGTTGAGTAGTGTTTCAGTATTCGGCCGTTTGAAACTTTATAATATTAATATAAATTATGTATATGCTCATATTTATAATAGGTATTGAATATTAATTATAGGTTTAATATTAATAATAGGTTTCAGACTAGTTATTAACTTTACAGAAAAATAAATGTTAAATGAGCTTATCGTCCGATCAACAGGACGACCATATTCATATATATTCAATACGTGAAGATTATGACAGTCACCCCCTCTCATAAACATTCAGTGTTCATGTAACGGGTGAATGCTTATCTACTATAACTATTAGGTATATCGATTTAATTGCAAATTCGAGCAAGCTTTTTATGTTCTAACAGCAAAATAAAAAAAGGCTCCCGCTGAAGGGACGTTGAGTTGGGAGTTTTCGAGAGGCGCTCGGGCTTCCATTGGCGGCCCACTGGGTGGTAAGTGCCGAGCGCGATTTCACGGTACAATGGTTTTACTTCATTAAATCCTTGGGCCTCCGTCAGCGATACGTCATATTTTTTACACTAAATAAGGCAACAACTATGTTTGGGCGGGTCAGACCGGGCAAGCGATATTTTTGGTTTCTATTGTTCATATATTGACAACCCTTTTTCTGAATGAGAGTGTTATGGAAACGCGGTGTATTAATAATATTATTATCAAGTAAGGTATACATCAATTGAGTTAAGATTGAATGCCCACTTTCAAATTTATGTACATATTAAATGTATGTATATATTTTGTTTACATGATTTTTTTCTAATCCACCAAAACCCTATTCTAGAGTTTAGGCAATTTTTTGTACGTGGTTTTTTAAAAAATGTCTTTGATTGATTACCGACGTTTGTTACGTGTCTTTCCGCTGTCTGTAGAATTAGTTATAGCTCAGTGACCCAAACTAACCGGTCAAAGATGCCGATAAGTAGTCTAATTGATCCCTCATGCGTAATCGATCAGACCTCCGCTTACGGCTGCCGCTGCCTCGCCTGGGATGGTAATACATCTGTACTCGTCGCTTGTTAGTTTTTGGCAATCGGAAGAGTGTATTGGCTACACGACAACACGATATCGTACTGTAACCAATGTAGTATTATATTAATGTAATGTCATGTAGCGTTCAGGTGGTACCACTAAACAGTTAATGACAAGATGTATCTTGTCATTAACTGCTTAGTGGTTATGTAGGGGAGGCGAGCGAGCGGCTCACCTCAGGTGAGCCGACGCCAATAGGGTTGTGGTAGTTTCCTCACGGGATCCCACGGCCCTGTCACGCTGCGGGCAGTTCTACTCGGCGCGCCTGGCGGCGATGTCGGACGCGCCGTCGATTGAGCGCCCGCGGCAGGCGTCAGTTAATGAGGCCATCGCTGAGATTTTTAGTGGGTAGGCCTGCCCCCTTCTGGGGAGGAGAGCTCCACATAATTCTGTGCTTTTCCTGGGGTTTTTCAATTTCAATGCATTTTCCTCAGCGATAACAAAAAAAAAGGATTGATACAAACTGAGTGCACATTTGTCAAGAGCAGTTAACTTAATTCTACGAAGTTCATTTTTTATGTAGCTTGATGGTCATAAATAAATAGATATATACAATTATATATTTGATTTATCCTGTATTCAGTAAAGAGCAGGCAACCGCTCTGGCGTTTGTTTACCACTAGGGACTCCCATGTGTTTCTTTACCAACTACATAGTACAAAAAGTATAGTCCCAAAGCTACTATTTCTTCGGCCAACCATTCAATACAGGTCTCTTCTTTAAACCTCTGCACTTTATTTTAATCTCAAAAAGTTCTGTTGATTTTGTGGTGTGTTGAAATATAGCAAACATATACAAACTATAGTTCCGTAAAAAAAAATATGCATCTATGGGTGTTCCTCTTCTACGGTTTTGTCTACAAGTTGGTACTTCATACGTGGTGATATTAACCTGAGATTTAGTGAAATTACTATATTCTCAAGTATTCGGTTAAAAACGTCAATGTTCGTTGATGATTGTAAGTTATTTGAAACACTCGTACTTAAAATCAATTTTTAAAGCTGACCAATACAAAGTTCGAATGTTGTTTTTATCGGCTATATAAATAACCACCCATTTGCTAAAAAATATCTTGAATTGGTTTTAAATTTTAAACTGGTGGTCTAATAGAGTTGTTAGTGTAAATACATAGCACTGTAACTAATACGTTAATTAAAAAAAACTAACGATAGAAATCTCACCTTTCAAAACTTGCACCGGATATGTTGACATATACAGCAACGGTACCATTTCTAAGTACGTGTTGAAATAAAATTTTATAATCTGTATTGAGTTGATTGTTGGCTCTTGGTGGAACTTATTATACATCTTGAATAAAACTCTTGTACTGTTCCACTACTTTTTTTAATTACTGTCGACCTGACCGGTTTCGCTTTACAGCATTTTCGAAGGTTCTAAGCAACACTACTTAGAACCTTCGAAAATGCTGTAAAGCGAAACCGGTCAGGTCGACAGTAATTAAAAAAAGTAGTGGAACAGTACAAGAGTTTTATTCAAGATGTAAAATTTTATAACTATAATCTGCCATCCCACTAATCCCATCGAGTCATGGGACTATTGACAATATTTCGTCTAATATCGTACGTACCGCAAACAGCTGACAGCTAATAACCGATATTAACAATGCTTTTATTTTTTTAGAATTTGTTGTTAAAACATGGCCTACTTTCAATACCTATAATAATGATTCAAAAATTAAATCCTTTACATAGGCACTTTCCTTTTCGTGGTCACGCCTTTATTATATGAGTTCGATCATTAATTTGGCATTTTATATTTAGATTTATGTGTTAGTTGAAAATTTTTTAGCTAGAACGTTTTCAAACATACATTTTATACGAATGATGAATGACATTGACTTCTCAAAATTATTTTTATATAGATGTTTAATTAGTTTCTATTCTATGTCTAGTCTATGTGTTCGTGCAGGTTGCTTTTTTTTGTTTTATAAAAATATGTGCAGCCGAGATAACGGATATAGGTTTTATATTTATATGAAAACTCGTTTCTATTATCGCGTTTCTGTTCTGTCGCTAATCTATCACATTCCTCGTGTTAGAACAAACTTCGAAAAAACATTTGTCAGCCGGAACGAAATGGCCAGTCATGGTTTCGTTACTCTGCAATAAAATTTTGATCAGTAAATATAAAAGTAATGTTTTTCTTTAAATAAACAGTACGGTTACAATTAAGTATTGATTCAATTGAGGAAGAAAACCATTAAAATATTCTTAAGTTATTAATGTTATGAGTACAAAAATTTTAAATTTAAAACAAATCCCGTATGGTGTAATATTTAATCCGGTGCATGAACATCTCTATAATAGTCTTGTATAATTTCTTTTTATATACAGCTTTTGAACAGCATTGTACATTTTTATTTTAAATATTTCCTCTGATCATAAATATTTGCCATTCGTTGAAATCATTTAAAACTCACTCGGTCAAAAAAAAAATCCTTATGTTCTTAAGGATTTTTTTTGTATTCTTTCTGTTCGATTTTACGACTCATTTAATTATTTTGTGTAATTATTTATTAACGTAAACTTTAGCGACAGCTAATTTAATTGCTAGTACTATTTTAAATGTTGCTATAGCTTTTAGATTTTTCTCTCATCTATCCCTCGCCACTATTACTCGTATGTATGAATTTTATTAAAGTACATATGCATACATCTCGGAGTAATTTTCTATTTCGCATTATACGACCGCATAATCGTGACAACTAATAATTACAAACGGAAAATCACTACTCTTGAATTGACACAAATATATATTATCCCATTCGTCAGTATGTATCGCACACAGAAGAAGTATTCAAGAAAAATATTTATGTGATTTAACATGAACAATATATAAATAAAAAATGAACGCAGATAATATATTCCACTCGAGGGGTAATCAACAAACAGTTATTTATTCAGACAGAAAATACCTACGAATAGAACTCAAAATCAACGTTCTGTAGTCCCCAGTTTATTCCTTCAAAACTGACCAACTTAAATACTTATTACGTACCTACTTTCAATAAAAAATTAAGGAAATTTTGAATTTTTCTTTCTTAAATAGTCGCATGAAAATTTTTTGCTTTATGTCAGAACACACCGAAAAATCTAGTTATTGTTCTAGGTTTTTCAACATTTGTACCTATTTCCTTTACTAAATAATATATGTTATATATATATTGTTGTACGTCTAATTATTTTGTTTTTAAATAAATATTTATAAATCAGTTTATCTATCTTTGTCATTATATATTTATTATATTCTTATTTATTACTATTATTTATTTATGAGGTATATAATTTAATGTAGGTGTATATAAATATAAGTTTAACTACTGGTAAGTTTAATTTGGTACTATGTTGAAATTTTTTATGTTTAACTTTCAATGTTATAAATGATGGTACACTGCCATACTTTAAAATTCCACTCTAAAGGTTGTCTGGAAGAGATCGCTCTAAGCGATAAGACCGCCTTTGCCCACAATGTAATTTATGTAATACCTGTATGTTGTATATATATATATATATACATATATATATATGTGCTATATATATATATATAATCTTATTATATATATATATAATAATATTGTAAGGAAAAAATATTACTCAAATGTAATTTTGGAGGGAGAAAACACGGCACTTCGTTTGTAAGGCGCGTGTTTTTCTCTTAAACTTTGGCGACAACACTCGCGTCTTTATAACCTTACACATATATTATAAGTTTACATATACATTATACAAGCGATGATATTAGAGTTGCTGGAGTAGATGATACGGTGACAGATAGGAGATATAAGTGGAGCTTAAAGACATGAATATTTTAAGTAGTATGTCTGCATGTTCCAATCATATATCAATATCATTCATATCAATTTTATTTGTAGTCGGAGGACCTCGTGTAAACTTGGCAACAGTAAGGTGAATGATAAATTACACATAAAATGCATTTACATAACTAAAATAACACATGTAATTATTAGATATTAAATACCACTTAGTGGCGTTGTTATATTTCATAATGAAACGAATACAGAAATTATGCCTTATTTACTTTAAAGTGTATATTACATGACAATCTATAGGAAGACAATATATTGTATTGCGGTTATACTGCGCATCTGTTGATGCTACTGGGTTTAATGAAAATTGCAATTACACGTTGAGACCCGTCCCTGTAGCATAGCTAGCGAAGCAAGATATGATAATGCGTTTATGGTGTGTTATAATCCTCCATCTTGTAATTTATCCTCTGTATTTTGACTGTTAAAACTAATAAAACTTTTTTAAATCAAATTTCGGTGGTTATGCTTCGAGGACTGGTAAGTTTGAAACGTGTCCATTCCATTGGTGATCGTAATCAAATTGGTTTATTTGTTTGATAAAATATGAATATAATATAAAAATATAACTTAATCGTCTACGCGACGAAATGATGAGCCCACAATGATTTAGTTATAAAATTGCCCTTCAGATTTTTAAATTGTATTTTATACATTACATATGAAATTGTAAGTTTATGGTTCCATTTATAATTACACAGTTAAAATATTAATAATAAAACTAATTAATTCAATATTAAACACCAAAGAAAAATCCTTTCATCGTATTTGCCATTGTTTTCATATAACTTATAGATTTTTTTATATAATACATCAAAAACTGGAGTTAAGCCTCATGCGGCATTCCGAAAGTTATAAAGGTGAATACGATTGCTGTTATATTTGTGATTGCGATCTATATTGTTTGCTGTTTTCTTTTTATCATTGTTAGATTAATAATGTACGTTTATATTTAAGTATAGCCATTGAATTATCACAACTCACCCTCGTTTATATGACACTGAAGAAGCAATTGAGTTGTCAGTGATATTCCATTGATATTTGATCTACGTATGTTATTGTTCATTTTCGAAAGAGACTCCACAATTTTAATATAGTTTAAAAGGTGACTATATAATTAGTCTATTTTAGTATAGCATTTGCTGTCCATGTAAAATGTTCGTGAAATGTTTTTTTTTTTCTCTCAGGAGAGGCTGAGAATACTCTCAAGGAGCACGAAACGTGCCCACGAAGCCACCGCAAAGGCAAGTGTTACCGTGGTTATTGCGAACTCCATGCCTACCAGAGCGGTCTGACCAGCGTGGCCTACCGACTAAACTTAGCCTTAGCCTTGGCCATAAGGGCCCTACGGCTTGAATGGATAATTTTCGTGAAATGTATCATCAGTATATTTTTCAACTACATGTGTTGATGTACCTGTTTTGTTCACAGATGCGTCCAACTCCGACCCGGGCGCTAATGTCAGCGCTGCTAGTCCAGGCAAGCAGCGTCGCGGTTTTAGTGGGTAAGCTAACGGAAATTTATTTCAAAACTTAAGCATTACATCTGATATCAGTTCATAACGGAAAAAACTTCACATGAAAAAAAAAAGTCACATGTTTTCATTGAGATTCCGAAGTTGAATCTCTACCGCCGCAAGTGATACATCACCCTGAGTCGCTTCCGCTGTCGTCCTATCGTTGTAATAGTTACTAAAACCAATAGAGAGAATTATTAGTTCGCCTTTGGTCCTGTCAGTCAGTAGCAAGGATTCGTGTACAAGGACAAAATTAGCTAAGTTTACTGCTTACATAATTAAGGGGCACATTGATTGCTTAATAACTGTTATAAAGCTATTAAGACATTTGCAGACAGTCTGCGTTATCTTAATTTTGAATGATTCGTCTTTTGTTAGTCACGTTTTATCTTTCCTTGTTTTATCTAATTTCTGTTGCGATAATGTTCAGTCGCGTGCGTCGGTGTTGACTGCGAACCATGCCGTCCGAGCCGCGGCAACCGCGCGCGCTCTGCATCAGCTGCTTCCGGTTCATCAGGTGGCTCTTGTGATCGTGACCAACCTTGTTCTTGCGAAACAATGTGATTTGATGTACTTATCGCTAGAAAACATCAACGTGACAGTGATCCGCAACGCATTCTGCTACGGAAAAAACAATTTCATATACAGTTTTCACATCGTCCATCGAATTTTAAATATTCTGAACAGAAACGTCACAGTTGATTGGTTTCGGTAAATTAGTAAAGCTGTTGATTAGTTTGTTTCTAATGCTGAAGGATATTTGAATTAACGAAAAATGTATATTTGCATCTATTGTCACTATTATGTCGTACATCTAATCGTTTTTATCTAATCGCAGTTTTATATAACCAGATAGGTAATTACTTCAATTGTCACTGAGGAGTAGGACTTTAAAAGGTTACAACAAATAGTCATTGAGTGTTAATTTATGTTATTGACAATCATCAAAGACTAATTGTGGTGCACGGCAAACTTGGTAGAAGCTGCGTGCATTCCTAATTGATCATGTGCGCTATGACTTACATCAGCTAAATGCCTATCGTGTGTTTGCTAGTACCGAGGATAGTGTTTGCCACTACACACATTTGAACAGTTACTTTATCAGTATATCTTTGGAATGATAACGAATCAACTGTAGCAATTATTGGCTTCTTCGACGTGGATATCGGATAACAGTGTTTGCTCGTATTTATTTGCAAGCGACTATCGGGTGCAAACGTCGCGCGGTGCGCACGAGTGGTGATGTGATGTGCTGGTTGCACATTTTCAATTATGTGGAATCAAGTTGTGATGGCAAAGTGAGTCTTGTTTTTGTGCGTTACGCAACCTTGGTCAGGCCCTTGCTCGAACGATTCAGAAGTGTTTTTGTTACCGCCGTCGCCCGTCGCCCGACCGCAATGCGGTGGAGGGTCCTTGGCTCGACGAGAAACAATTCCTTGTCTCTACTCTATCTAAGATAAGCGAACTATTCAGATATGTTAAATTTTTACAGTCAATTTGCACATCAATCTATACTAAAAGTTAGAGCTCCTCCTCCTTCTCCTTCTCCAACGCAAACGTTTTTGCAACAAATAGTTCCTACAATTGGATGTATTTTATGTCGTGTAATTCAATATTTATTTTGGAGTCCAAACGAAATACAGACAGTGGGGAGGCGGTGCCCAGTGGAGCGCACCAATATACAATCTACCTTTACTCCTTGCTTGACTTGCTTCTATTGGATTCATTAGCATTTAAAATTATATCAATAATTGTTAATTAAATCAACAACATTCAAATTCTTTCCACACAATTATACGGGCCATATTAAGATATTACAAGATTTAAAATGTGCCCAATTTTGTGAAGCTATTATGCAAGCGCTTGTAAGATTTCAATCACTACAAAATTTTTCATTTTTTAGAAATAAATTACCTGAATGTTCTGTAGAGGCAATACTTTTTGTAAATTTGTACCTGAATATTAATTAATCCAAATTGATTAGATTTGAAAGCGCGAAACTAAACCATATTTTGTTCTTCGTATAGTTTTGTATATACTGTTATTTTATAGTTTGTCGCACGAAAATGTTCTAATCATCTATACATATAATAAAACAGTAAAAATATTTTGTCTGTACATTTAGTATTTTTGACTGAAATGGATAGAGGGGCACTTAAATAGATTATTAGAAAGCAAAAAAAATTTTTTGGAATTTTTTGTCTGTCTGTCTGTCTGTATGTATGTTCACGTTTATCTCCGAAAGTACTGAACCGATTTGCTTGAAACTTTCACTATTTGCTTTGTTTTAACTCAGAATAATATCTAAACTTTGTTTCATCAAAATCGGTTCATTAAAAAAAAAGTTATCGTCATTTTAATGAACTCAATAAATAAAACTGGAGTGTCATCTGTGAAAATTGAAGACGGTGAAATTTTAATCAAAAGTACTGTGAAAATAGTATTTGTGGAAAAGCTCATTGTTTTGTGCCATACTATACATACATACATACTAATATTATAAATGCGAAAGTAACTCTGTCTGTCTGTCTGTCTGTTCCGCTTTCACACCAAAACTACTGAACCGATTTAAATGAAATTTGGTACACAGATAGTCTGGAGCCTGAGAAAGGACATAGGCTACTTTTTCATGCAAAAAAGGTTGTAAAGGGTTGTAAAAGGTTGAAAGGAGGGATTATTGGTTGTATGGAAATATTGTTAAAACTACTGAACCGATTTAAATGAAATTTGGTACACAGATAGTCTAGAGGCTGAGAAAGGACAGAGTCTACCTTTTAAAGCAGAAAACGGTTGTAAAAGGTTGAAAGGAGGGGGTGAAAGGTTGTATGGCAGTATTGTTAAAACATATCCTTCCTGTGGGAAATTCGAATATAACGCGGGCGAAGCCGCGGGCGGAAAGCTAGTTATATAATATATTTCATAATATATACTTTTATTTTAATAGGTTAGATGACTAAAACTGAATGTGTATATATATAATTACGTAATTTAAGTACTGATTAGGCTTATAAAAGTACTTCGAAACTGAAATATCGGTTAATATTTTAAATAAAAATATGTTGTTAACTAGGAAAATAAGCAATAATTTTAATTATTCGAACATAACAATTTTAATACTTTTTAAATTTTGTCACAAAAAACATAGTTATTCATTGTTTTGTGTATACCTACGCTCAACAAAATCAGCGACATTACCAAATTATGACATTACGATTGCATTGTATTTAGAACGGTGCGTTTTTGAGCGACCTGTGACAGCTTTGCAAACATTGTACGTCACGTAACGTCAAAACATAATAGGCAAACATAAATGGTTACTCTTAATTTATATAGAATATTACTCTTAATTTATAAGAAACAAAAATTGTCGATACTATTGAATATTTGGGACTTTCGATCGTATGTCACTAGAATTAGAATTTTCATTAACTCGCATGTCGAAGTAGCAGAAATGTAAACTTCTACAGGCGATTATTGATATCAACTACTACTCGCTGATTCTACTATTCGGAAATTGGGAGAGCCTCCTCGCTACAGAACTTTCAAAACTTTGTTTCTTTAATTATAATATAACAATGATTTCAGATGACGATGATCAACATTTTGTTGTATTAAAAAAGTAACGTTGGAACATGACATCTGATAAATATTCAGCATGATATTCATTGATAAATATTACAACCACAGTGTCATTGTTTATATAGGAAAAGTTTATTTAAAAACCGTACCATTAATATTAATTTCATAAATTAGTTTTTTTAGTAGTAGCCAACTGCTCTAATAGCCGTCTTCTGCAGCACAAAAACAGTCTGAAATATGTCTGTCTGATAATGAACTTATATGTTGATAATAACATTTAATATAATGCCATTGCAATATCACCACCAATGCTGCATAGATAACCCTTTTGCCAATCGTATGGGTGTTGAAGCTTGTTGTGGTTTGTGTATCTGATTACGCCGTAACTGTAACACCGCGTAGTGCGACGCTCGCGGCTGAGACGGACGCGAAACCTCTCCCGACCGGAATAGACACCCTATGAAAAATACTATGAAGTAAACAAGATCGTTCAAACACCTTGGAATTTATATTCAACAATTTCTTGTAAAATCTACCTACTCTTTACGAATCTGATATTCCGTTTATATTAATTTAAATGGAAATATTCAATTAGTGCGTTTTTCTAAGAAGAAGATAGCATACTTATATTTCGTTAATCTGTTAGGGCATACAAATAGTGCATTTTGCACTAACTTTTAGTTCAAAACTTTATTTATAGAAACTTATATAAAAGGATTACCACTTACATACGTAATGTTTTTTTTTATATACTACATTTGTTGCAGTTGACCTCTATTGCCAGCTGAAGGTTAAAGTGTAAATTCATGCCAAAAAAGCGTGTAGTTCGTGAATGTTTGCTGACTGTATGAATTAGTAATTGTACTAATTACGGTGCAATGAAAACGCTAACCGAATGACTGCTTCTGTCCAAAAAAATACACTGTTGTTATTATGTTTCAGCCATTCATAATATTTTCAATTTATTGAATATCAGTTGTGTCTAGCGAATTTTGGCGGTACGAATCTGTACGGCTGATGCGATGTAGTCGTGATTCCACTAGAGGGAGTTTCCTATGATTTGCGCCACAGAACAATACCGATCGCTGTTTGTTTGTTATATGATATTCCGGTGTGCAAGCAATCAGAGTTCGCACTACCTCACCTGCTCTCTGTATGTGAAATAGTACTTGAACACTGTTTTGGAGAAGGCCACTGCACGAGAATGAATATACGAGTAATATATACTGACTCGTCAACTTGGTATTTCGATACGTGGTCTTCATGTTGTTACTTGAAAATTTCTTCTTACTCTTGAATTGTGTGTAATATTTGTGTTCACGGTTTTAATTCATCAAAATTAGAATGTTGTATATTACGTTGGAGGGTGTTCTTAATTATTGTGTTTTTCGCAGGCGGCGTTGGCTAGGCCTTCGCAAACCCTCGCAAGGGAAGGAGAAAGCTCCGAGCGGTGCCCAATCCCCCGCGACTACGGACAAGCCGGCGCCCCTTAAAAAAGTTCCATCGGATAAGAAAATCAAGGTATATCAACTGTGCTACTATACTTTGCTCGGACTTATATAGGACTACATATATCATCATCAGTCAACATATTATAGGATGAGGCACTATAAAATAATGTTATAATTATAAAGAATTATAAAGTTTACAAACTCATATAACGTTGATAACTTCTCTAGTCGAAGACCACTTATATAGGACTAGGCACCGAAATTCCCGGAATATTCTCTATAATTTTATATTAAGCAAAAATATTGACATAACTTTTATAACATGTGCGGATATGTGCGTGAAGTT
The DNA here is from genome assembly GCA_036419045.1 of Scirpophaga incertulas. Classification (NCBI taxonomy): domain Eukaryota; kingdom Metazoa; phylum Arthropoda; class Insecta; order Lepidoptera; family Crambidae; genus Scirpophaga; species Scirpophaga incertulas. The sequence goes on along the minus strand of CM071626.1, from coordinate 8,658,273 downwards.
ACCGGTAATGTCAATATAAACCAGTTACAGATTTATTCATACAATTCAAATAAACCTTTCGACGAACGAAGCAATTAAAACCGGATCAAGGCAATCAATTTGGTAAAATGGAACAAATCCTTTATCTTTTTGGTTCGCAACAATCGACTGGGGTTCTTTGTTCGGCTACAGCATGGCTCACCATTTCTACTTACAAACGTTTTCTTCGGGCGCCTTGTACGGTCGGGGTCTAAAAATGTTTACCAGTTTTCAAACTTAATTCGTTGTCACAATGATGTACAGTAAGGCCTATAATGCTTTGACAATATAATTATTACCTTTCACAATTCCGAAGTTTCGATTATAACATGTATCCAACATGTATCTAAAACTCATTTCTTATTTTAAAATGATTACTATTTGACACAAGTGACATATAAAAAACTCTGTCAAAATAGAAAGTTTGAAACACAAACTATAAAGTCACTACGTTTTTTTTTGGTTTGACAATAGGCGTAAAATAAATAAAATGGCAAGTTTAACCGTGCAACAAAGGGCTGAAATAATATTGCTGCATGAAGATGGCTTGAGCATCAGTGCCATCTCAAGAGAACTTAATATATCTCGATTTACTGTGACGTTCTGTATTCGGCGTCATGGCGAAGAAGGCCAAATAAGTGATCACCGGAACAACTCGGGACGACGGCCGATATTAACTGCTGCACAAATTACCAGTATGGTGCGACATTATGAAGAGCATGGTTTTACACCTACTGGGCATTTCGCAGTAATTTATGAAGTGAGTCAGCGGACAATTCGTCGAGCCTTACATAGTGCTGGGCTACATTACAGACACCATGCCGTGAAAGTAGAGCTTACCCTTCGCCACAAAACGGCAAGGCTTAGTTTTGCACGACAATATATCAATTTTGATTGGTCCAATGTCATATTTACAGATGAAAAAAACCTTTAAATCTAGCCAAATCGGAAGATTAACTTTATGGCGGTATAATCACACAAGATACGATGAAGCTCATATCGTTCCTCAAAATGAATCTGGTCGCATCACCGCTAATATATGGGGATGGATGAGCCATGACAGCGTTGGAGAATTAACGTCATTAGAAAATAGAGCAACAGCTATTAATTATGTGTCCCTATTAGAAGACGTTATGCTACCTACTGTGCGCATCGTGTATCCTGCAGCAGATGTCCCACAAATTCACTATGTCCAGGATAATGCACCAGTTCACCAGCAGCATTGCCGCAATCAATGCCGGCGGAGACAGATCTCACCCGATCTCTGCGACCAAAACTTGGCGCTCGGAGACCCACGCGGGGTCCTTGCCACCGTGTGCTGGGCCGAGTTGAGGTCGGATGCGCAGTGGTAGCATCGTGTAGATCCCTCCCGTCCTGTTTAACTCAGATACTCACCGAAGCAGCCGTGCCCGGTGAGTATCTGAGTCAATCGCTGGGTGATCTCTTCCTTCCCGCGGAGCCAAGCTTCGAGGTGCGGGAGTACGGCACCGACGGCCGCTCGCGCGCGCATTCCTGTAATTCGAGCTGCGCACGCCAGGCTGCCATAATCCGTCGGTGCCACTCCCGCCTAGGCACTTCGTGCGCGGGTTCTGGGGCGTACCCCTGTTGCTCCCCCGGTCGACACGCCGCGACGCATACGTTGCCGCCTACATGTCAGCCAGAATGTTGAAAGGGGGCAACTTCCCACAACTGTAGCCGCCTCGCACGAGATGGTACGGTAGACTCGATGAATTAGTTTAAAGATGAATAAGTTGCTTACGAAGTGTCAGAGCTCTTGCTGAAGGGTTGTATGCAGACCTCACAAAGTGTGATAATGATCCGAGACCCGTCTAGAGTGACACCATCACAGCTTAGGGAACTGTCTGAAAATTATAATTTTGTTTACCTCTGCGACTCAATGTTGACATTTTTTGCTCAGTTCTGACGAGTATTATATTTGGCGTCGCTTTCAAGTTTCTCCCTTGTTAATTAAGTACCAAGGCAGTGAACATTTTTTCCTGCCGTACCTACGGAAGGGTGTCTTTTGATTAAAATACTAGAATACGGATTACGAAGATCCACAAGTAACATTTCGGCTTGTAAACTGTAAGACAATACAATGCATAAATGTAATGCTAATAGCTGTATTAGTTAGCAGACAATGTGCGGTTATAGTTAATATATGTTGAGACGATGACGCTTCGAAGCGTGTGGATTGTTGCGCGCTTCGTATGTAACTTCGAAGCGTATAGATAGATAGTTGCAGACTCCCTATGAAACTTTGAAGTCTTACTCGTAGGTACTCATTCGAGAGAGCTACTTAGTTCTCGGGTTCCTTGCATAAAGTATGTGGTGTAAATGATACTGGCAACCTAATAAAGTTAGGTTCGCAGATGGTATGTACCTACCTTAGAATTATAAATACGTCATGATTTTATTATGTCGGTAGTTCAATAAATTGAGTCAGTCTCGTATTGCGTTGTTTCATTGAACATCATCATCGGTATTATTTAGTTTATTTTAACTAGGAGAAGTCAATGATTAAGTATTTTTCCGGTCTGTATGAATGATCACTACTTAAGCAATATTATACTACATCTATTATTTATATGATCGCAACGTCATTTATCATCAATATTTCAGCCGAGAAACATTTACGGAAAAAGGTTTAAAAGATTTCCATCGATCCTGTGTTATTACCATCCATATTACATTAAATTAAAAGATATAATAAATGTTACCTGACCACAGATGTTACACAACAGCCATTTATTATAATACTCGACATTTGCAGAAAGTTAGCTTACTGTCCAGTTCAAGTGATATGCAAGTTATCTCTCAAAGTCCGACTTAATCTACCACAGGATATTAATATCAACGCATTGTTATATGGACGAGTCAAAGTAATAGGTTTGTTATTTAAGTTCCGCTATTGGTCACTATTTATAATGACGGATGCACATTATTACTGCCCGTAAATGTTGTTACCTGCAACAAAATCAAACAATCTGTAAGTTTATAAATTATTATTATGAGCGTATAAATTAAGCGGAGAACAATGATACGTAACTATTATTTTTGCTACTGTTGATGAGGTCAGGAGATAAGGTCAGCTAAGTGTATATTTACCGTGAAAAAGAACTGTTGAAATGGGTTGATCGTTGAAACCAGGTGATTTAATTGCTAAAGTATCAATCGAGCAGGCCATTTTTGGGGTATAATGGAAAGATATGTTTTCCGAAAATGTTACATTTAATTGTAACATTTTTCAATGGAAATCATATGAATATATGAAAGTGAATAACACCAAGATATTAAAATATTTTTACACGCACCTCAAATTAGAAAATAAGTATACATTAAGGTCGTTACCATCATTGCCGCATATTGAGTATGAGGTGTTTTTTCAGCGAGTCTGCCATTGCCGCAATCTATTTGGTGTTTTTCAAAAATCATAACTACAGGATCAATGTTATTTGTACAACATCGCTTAGATAGCTTATGTTCGTAATACATACACTTAGCAAAAAAATCTTGTTACTTGCCTAAATTGGCGGTAAGTGATAGTAAAGCGTGCGGATCGTTGACAGTTGCCTTACGGTGCCGCGGACAACGGCCGCGCCGAGGACACGGGCGAGTGCAGCCACAACGCGGCCGGCGCGGGCGCGCTTGATGAAGCCGAGGACGACGCAGCTGACGTCGAGCTGCCGCCGCCTATGAAACCCATCCTGGTGAGTCACTACTACGATGTCCGTTCTAAAAAACAGGAACGATTTTGTCATATAATGAATATCGAATCAATATGTTTTTCTAAGAAATGTAGTTTAGTTACGCATCTAGGATCTAATTAGATGGACACCTGTTTGTGATAGTAAATGCTTATAAGACAACCTCTCAAACACAAAGAAAAATAATATGACGAATTAAATATCAAAATAATGTTTGAATTTTTGTGCCTCTTTCAGCAAAGATGAGAATTCGATAAATCATTAACATACTAAAGGCAGCTTTAACATCTTTACCAATTTTCAAAAAGGTCATGTGTAATAAGAATCTATTGCCATTAAATAGGGTTGTACGACAACCGCAGGATAGAGAGCGTTAAAGTGTATATTCTTAATCCATATCCTTATTACTTATGACACAAAATAACGTGCTTTTTTAGATTTTAATGTAATATAATTTGTTTTTCACACTCTGTGTGATCTGATGTGTGATCACACTCTGTGAATTCTGAAAGTCTCACTATGTAACAGAGTCTACACTAGTATTGTCTTCAGCTAATATGGGTCACTAATATAAGAAACGCTCCACAGCAGCGACAGTTCGCTAAAGGATACGTGTACGGTCATAATTTATGATTCGGGACCTATTTAATGGAAAAGTTGTTTTCGCACTCAACATGCAATGACATTGTAAGAACCCGAATGTATAAATGTCAAGTGTCAAATCAATTCCCAGTAGCCAGTTGCTATGTACATATATTCTTTTAATATATGAGAACGCGCTATTGGCCATTAAATGTATTTTTCAATTATTCAATTTTGAATGAATGAATTTACTAAGTACTAAGAATTGATATATTTTATTTTATCATGAGTTGTATTAACAACTTTATTTTCCGTAACTATGACTAGTCATTAGACTGGTCATATAGTTAGGGAAAATAAACCCTATATATTTCATAAGTTTCATTATTACTATATACGGACATTTAGCCGTTTGAATAGAATAGATGAAATTTCCCTTTAATATTCCCAAATATGTATTCTATGTCCATTGAGCTTTCAAATTAATTGAGTGCAGAACACGTGTCGGATACACTAGCACATTGGCAAAATTCGTATTGGGTCCCGTCGGTCCCGATGCAGATTTATAATCTAGTGTATAATAAATCTATGTTTATAGCAAATAATGTTTGAAAGCTGTGAAGTTTAACTGTAATTATCATTAGCCTATTTATTACATAAGGACTAAAGTGATTGATATTTGAAAATTAACAATAAATACTTGTGACCTTAATCAAAAGACGGCGGTCGAACAATTATTCAATTAACCGCTCGTCTCAGATATTCTAGTTTCAGTTTAATATTAGTTTAGTTTGTAATGAATCTAATAATATCAAATATCCCTATGAATAGTAATTAAAACGTTCTATGTCATTATCAGATTCTATTGTTGCTGCGACAATTCCAGCTGTGATATGTTTGTTGGAACTTATTTTTTCATAACTATTATGGTTCATTATATTTTGACAATGTTCTGTTCTCTGTATTCAGTATGGGTTTCAAATTCGTTTTCGATAATGGACAACCAACTTGGTTAAATTAAAATGGTTTGTGTTGCAACATAGTTTTGTTGATTATTAATGTTGCTCAGAAGCTCATTTTTAAAATTAATGAAACATGTACAAATGTTTTTAAATATGAAATTACAGTGTCATTATTAAGCTTCATCATTTTTTTTAACCCGATAATCCCAATTGTTGGTTATAATTGAACAGTACAATTATGTCAGTTTAAACTAAAATAAAACTCAAATGTATATATGCTGTTTTCTTTAATTATATGTATTATTGACTATAACTTTGTGGTAAATAATTTTATTGCCTTTAAAATTACGTTTTTACTTAGTCTATTGACGTTATTCGAGACAAAGTTACTCTTAGTTATTAAATATATAAGGAAAACGTTAGTATGAAAAAGCGAAATTCTTTGAAATCTTTATACAAAACGGCAATTTCGTACTTTAACCCTTAATATAAAGCTCATTAGTTGCTGGTTTCTAAATTGAAAGCCATTTCGGGAAATAACCTGCTTTCCTTTCCTTCTTTGGTTTCCATAAAGAAGGGACTCCGTGCAATACTAACTTGTAAGAATCATTATAAAAACAAAGGCTCCTAGCTATTCTTATTTCTTGTTACATTTAATATTACACAAGGAGCTTACTTTTATTTCATTTCAATTTGCCCATGTTTAAAGTACCCATTATTATAATATTCGTAAAACAAAGTATTATGCGTAACTTGTAAAGCATTTTAAGGTTGTCATTTTGTAACATTGCTATTGCATTTGTAATATATCTTTGAACATATGATGTAGAGAATCCAAAAAGTTGTTCCTATGATGGGGGTTGTCTTTATGCAATAATATGGGAAGAGAAAAAATATAGAACTAACCACTGTCTAAATGTCATAAATGTATCTATCTTGAAAATATGTTTACTTCTACTTAAGTAGAAATCGATCTGCGTTATATTTGACCGTACCGAGCTATAGGAGTAGCCACCGCTGTCCTTTACATTACTGTCGCGAAAGATACACTTTCCTTAAAAGCGTTCATACTTCGTGTGTTTAAGTATTGAGACCGCCCGGTGTATTAATAGAACAGTGAAATAATTGCATATGTACACAACACCTTTGCGTCCTTCATATTATTTCAATAATTATGCATTTGTTCATTAATATTATTGCCCTTGAAAATAGCTTTTGACTCACGTACTCGCTACACAATACAAGTCACATATTAAATACATACATAATACAAGTTACATATTAAAGTTCTTCAACATATTATCATTTATACAGCCCATCCACTTTCATGTGTTCTATTCAAGTATTGTTTACATATATACGCGCAGCTGCTTTATGTAAAATCACTGTTTGATAATTATTTGGGCTATCACGATCGGCATAGCCCGTTTAAATAGAAATCCGCAAATGTAAACCACTATGCGGCTTATGCGGCCTATATTACATTACCACTCGATCTCCTCTTGACGTTAATTGAAATTACTATTCCAGCTGAAATTAAATTACATTATAGCATTATTGGATGTTATTAAATTGAATCAATCAAACACAAATTAATGTACATTCAGCATTGATTCGAATATACACTAGTCGGTAACTTGTGAATCTTACATTATTAAGCCGGGTTAGAGTTCCTTATCGTGCTATACTTGTGGTAAACGCCTCATAATCCTATTATTTTAACATAATAATTACCCGCGTGATTTGTGAATTTTGTTTGTGGTCTGCATTTAATTTGATTTAATGTCTCGAGTTTAATATATATTTGGAGGCTGTAAAGCCGCTTGTTTTTCGGAAACTTTTAATTAAGTATGGTACATAATTGTAATACAACTATATATTTAATACAAGTTTATTAAACTTCCAAAACGCGTGTTTGAAAAATAATAATGTTACGAAAAATACGGAGCAGCCAAAGGGAAAGGTACACGTTAACACTCTCCCGTTGTAAGGGTGACGTATGACGCCGTGCTGACAGTGACGTCACGAGCGCCATCAGCACACGGCCGACGCTTTGTGCGCCAATTTGTGCCAGACCTAAAATATCTATATAAATAAAAATGAATTGTTGTTCGTTAGTCTGCTTAAAACTCGAGAACGGCTGGGCCGATTGAGCTGATTTTGGTTTTAAAATGTTTGTCGTAGTCCAGGGTAGGTCTAAACGGTGAGCAAATAAGGAAAAATTGCGAGTAAGATAGAGTAAGACGACAATTTCATTTTCCCATATAAAAGTTGATCACTTACTTTCTGTCAAACATTTGACGGTATTTGTACTCTCAGTTCCACTCGAATTGAAGAACGCATTAAAACAAGACTTTCGAATCGACAACATAATATCAACTTTGCTTATAACATCGTGTATTTAAATTTCAAAATATAAAAATAATTAATGTGTTGACATATTTGATGGGTGCCAACCTTACAGTGTTACTAACTCTCAAAAATATTTTTATTATATTGTTTTGTCATCTCATGTAAAAAGAACCCGTGTATCCGAATGTTCCATTGTTTTGTCCATATAGACCAGGTTATAAGCCTTTAAAAATAATAAAAAGCGAAAAAAAAATACAGTATTATACGAACTTTGATGTTATGTGAAAAAAGTGTAAATGCAAAAGTTTTAGATGTTTTTATTAGCTACAACTTTGCCATTTGATTTTTTTCAATAGGACTTTTAGTTTTTCCGAAAATCGAGAAAAACAGTTTTTTGCCCTTAAACCCCCCCCCCCCATCCCCTTCCCGACCTCAACAAATTTCAATAAAATTAAAAAAGTATTGTGTCGTGTGTTTGTGACTTACTAAATATGCCTCCAATAATTAGGCGGTACGAAGTTCACCGGGTCAGCTAGTTATTTATAAAAGTGTAGAAGGGAAATAATAAAAAAATTTATATAAACTGAAATTGTAGTTTGTAAATAAATGTCGCTTATATCACTGATTAGTTTTGTTTTTGTAGATTTTTAAGTGTCGTATTTGATTTAATTTTATTTCATACTACTTCCTGTAATGCTTTGACTGTTTGGTGTTTCATTCATTTAGTAAATAAGTATGAACGTTTGCAACGTAATTAATTAAGCAGGTGGAGTTGGCACCGCGTCTGCGGAGTCAATGAGAGCTACCAGCCGTTTATTGTATTCGAGTAGTCGTTATAAATGTCGCTTGTTCACACAGGATCCCCAGGCTGTGTTACAAGCGCCCGCTCAGCCCGCCACCGCGGCAATCCCGTCTCGGGTAAGAATTAAAAATTAAACAGATTTGATAACCATTATTGAATCATCGGATTAATAACTTTCATCTTTCTGTAATCTAACATTTCTGTAACTAATTTCTGGGTCCGTAAGTTAGGTGATGTATTGGTTCAATTTTCAGGCCTCGTTAACTCTTGAAGCATTGGACAGTAATGGTGGTCCTGCTGATATAGCTGAGATTGAACAAATCGTAAAGGAGAAAATGGTTCGATACAAGCCTAAAGCATGTAGTGTGCATGTTATTTGCTCAGTGAGTTTGGTGATTGGTCCGCTTTAACACATGTGACAATTCATATCCGTTACACGGTCCGCTGCCATCAAACGTGTCGGTCATCAGCCGTTAGAGAAACGGAAATTATGGCTCATTTCTACATTTGACTCGCTTTGATCACATTACGATGGTTGAAGGTAGCATTTCAAAACTCATTTAGACTGAAATTTCCCAGAAGTCACTCATCGATCATCGATACTTTTCTATACTTGTCAATAATATCCAATTGTCCCCGTTGTCAATAGTATTTGCATGTTACGTTTTTATTTCTAATAGTCCTTGAATTGAATGTATTTATATTATGTAACCATTGTGTTTCCTTGCACTAGGCAAGTGAACTTTAATAGTCGAGTTACCTCGGTGACTATCGGGACATTCATATAGCAGTGATCGTAAGTAAGTAAAGTATATTGTAGAGTGAACTTTAATGAAGTAAGTTTCTTCAAATACATCATATTGTTATAGTAACTTGCAATTAATTTGTATTGTGCCTATTCAATTGTACTGTTATTTATTATTTGGCCATTTTACATTTTACGTAATAGAGACTTAAAAAAACGTGTTATAAAAGCTTATAAAAACATTTAATATATTCTCCCTTCTGAAACTAAAAACTTTTATTAAATAATACCTTTTTAATGGTATCTCTAATTGTTCTTATTCGTATATCTACTTTAGAAATATAATATTACTAGCTGTGCCAGCGACTTCGTCCGCGTGGAATAGTTATTTTGAGCATCATACTTATTTTTGCAAACTACTACTCAGCTGTTACCCGATCTTGACCATTTTGATCCGATCCCGATCTTGATCCAAATTTGATTACCATAGAAACGATTCTAGTGAGTTAACATTAAAAGATAGACATATACTGTCGCGGACATTTTTTAGATCATTTTAGAAGAATAATTCTTTCATACATTTTTTTTTTGGTACCTAGAATCGTTTTCGCAGCGCACGCAACGGAAGCCCTCAAAGATGAATAATTTTCCCCGTTTTTTCTACATTTTCCATTATTTCTTCGCTCCTATTAGTCGCGGCGTGATGTTATATAGCCTAGAGCCTTCCGCGATAAATGGGCTATTCAATAAAAATAATTTTTCAATTCGAACCAGGAGTTCCAGAGATTAGCGCGTTCAAACTAACAAACAAACAAACTCTTCAGCTTTATAATATTAGTATAGATAATATAACTTATCTCTTTTTCACCCACTAAATGAACAGACTCTGATGTGTGTGAAAGGTCTGGGATTACTGAAAGTTCCCATAAGTTTCCATAATCCGTTTAAAGATGAAAAATTTACCTTATTACTAGGCACTGTTACGATTATTATGTGCTGCCTTAATGTCTTAACAATCTAAGAAGCCCGTTTTAACGGCTGCCCTTGTTATACGTTATAAACTACGTTATGTGTTATAACTACGGAGCTGATATCTGTCAAAGCGGGCCTCTTAGACTACTAAGTCTGTAGATACAAAATCATAACAGCTTTATACAGCTTCATACTGTGCTGCTTGGTGCTTTGTGTGCGCGTTATCCAGCAATCTGTACGTACTGGACAGCTTTCTGATACATTTATTTCAAATTACACTTAAATGATTGTCATATTGTTTTTAATGGAATATTTTAAATTGTGAATGGAATGAATTGTCATCGGAAGTTATTCGGTATTGAATGTTACCACCATACGTATCTTTGTTTCTATTTGCATGAGTGTATGTACTGGTATTTTTATTTGTGTAGATTTTAATTTACAACATCGTAATAAGTTGCTGCAGGCTCTTTGAATATATGTACAAAATAAAAAAAATACATCACTAAAGTAATTTAAATAAGTAACCTACTACAAAAAAAATCTTCTGGCCGTCGACTGGAAATGAATATGATCAAAATGATACGAATTAGGCTGTTTCACGCGAAGCAGCAAAGTATATAATACTCTGAGTAATAATATTTTACTTACTCCGAGAATATAATTCGGCAGTTATAGTACTATAAATTACAAGGCGCTGGAATACTATTTCGAGACAGCTGAGCCTAAATGCTGTCAGGCGGAGTTTTCGTAGTGTCACCTTGTTTGTGTTATTTTATATAGTTCTTACAGAATTAAGAGCATGTTAACTTAATCGACACGGTAAGTAGGTTACTACCCATATGCTCGAGATGTTTAAATCTACAAGTTTGTGTCTTGTGTATGTGAAATTTTAATTACGTACTATGGTATAGATATAGCGATAATATATAATCTAATAAAAAAATTGAAATTATTATTAGACAACCATAATGACTAACTGACTATACGGCTAAATAACTTATAAAAAAAATAGCCTACTGTGATCATATTCCAATGAAGTTATTACACTTGATGAACGGTTTATTCAGCTCAATAATATTCTAAGCACATATTTTCTTTTCAGATCATCAAAACTACTTTTCTTAAGATATTTTGAATATTTTTCCATTTGAGATTTGATACTGGATACGAAAGGTTCCGTCAACAAATTGCAAAATTAACGCTAACATGTAATTATGATTGAATAGAAATATTTACATCACATGTTTAAACGTGTGTCTCGAACTACTTTCTTTCTCTACTCTACATTGAAAACGGAGCTTGTACAGAGCACCGCGTTGATGATAGCCTATAGAAATGAACTGTTACTTCAATATTCAAAAGTCTGAATACACACTTTAAGAGATAGCACTTGTTTTTGTTGACGGCCCAGATTTGCTGGTTGTTACCGCCTGCATGCGGGTAATGACAAATAAATTAAACGCTGACCTTGCCATGTACCATGAATTTCACTGGTAGCACAATAATCACTAATTATAAAGATATTAAAAATATATCTAGTTTTTCATCTTCAATAAAATATTTGCTCAAATCTATTTTCGATTTAATAGCCTAGTAATTGGTACAGGTTCTGAGCTATCACAATTGTGCCTTACTCATGGCTGTTAGTATATATTGGTATGAATAAATAAAAAATAATTTATATTGTATCTATCAATTACACATCACAACATAAACCTTAAAATACTAAACTTGGGGCTAGCCTAATTGAAGTGTAAGGAATTTTTATTTAATACAATAAAAAATGGTTTTATTTATAGCGCATAAATGAACTGTGTTCGTATATTTTGTGAATATTTATTTATAGTGGGCTGAGGACTTTGTTAAATGCTCCCGTATACCTACGTTACGTATACCAATCTACCAATCGAAATGAGCCTGAGTGTGGTCACAATTTAGTCGTGTATTTCGTTGATCGTGCTGCTGTTGTGTTCGGCAGCATTTGCATAATAACCAAGAGCAGCGCGGCGCGCGCGGCGGGGCGGCGCCCGACCTGGAGCACCCCGGCACGCCCATCCCTCCCGGAGTGGATCCCGTGGAGGCCATCCTCAAGAAGCGCGAGTACGTGCTTCGAGAACTAGTTGATACCGAAGATATCTACGTCAGCGATCTGCAACTAGTCTGCGATGGCTACATCCGTCACTTTTCGGTGAGTACTCACTTTTTAGACATTTCATTGCCATTTCTTGCGAGATGTACACAGCTTTGTCATATCGTGTTCTGGTGTTCATGCTATCACGGCTGGTGTTATAAAACTATTCCTGGATATATCTTACCACTTTTTCACCATCATACACAGCCATATTACAGCTTCAATACAGCATCTAACCTTGATCTCACTTGATTTGAAAGTGGGACAATTTGAAAGTGGAAAGGTTACAATATACTCAATACCCGAAAAACTAGCTGACATCTATTGTGGAAATTTTAAAACAATTCTTTCAACAATGTTTTGATGGAGACAAATTTGGAAAAGAAGATAGAAAATATATATTGGTCGCCATAGAAGAGTTCAAAAGCTATACCACGAACAGAAGAACATTTGATGCTTGAGAAATCCAACCTCGGCCCTTCTGAACAGCGCCTGAGTCCGAAAATGGTTAAAACCACATTGGTGTAGAGGGCGCATTTCACAAAATATCAGCTAAAGCAAAACCTTTCCGCACTAAAAGTGTTGTCAAATAGCATGTTCCGTAATGGTGACAGCGTGTTCAGCGGTAACTGAACTGAATTGAAAGCACCGTCAAGATAACGTTTGAGAAAATGTTCTGCAGACTATTTGTGTGATTTAACAAACTAGAGTGTCATTGACGAGTTTCTGGGGCTTGTAATGTGCGTGATGCAATAGGCTTGTTGCCTAAATTTCAATAGTTAGATACTAATATACCTTGATGCCTATTCTATACAAAATAATTATTATTTTTGAAAAAAAATGCTTATTTATAAGAATAATTTTGCATTTAATTAAATATTTGACATTAGTCATCAAAAACGCTCATGACTGTCATGGCGTCTTGAATGACGTCACGCCGTGCAAAACACAGCTGTTTTAGTATCGGAATATTCGGTATTGTGAAGTTATTTTAATAAAAAATGGATTCATCGTATTACAAGTACTGCAGAGTGCCCCAGTGTACAAGCACAAGTATAAAAACACCAAAAAAATTATTTATATACATGCCAAACAATCAGCAGATACGTAAAAAGTGGCTGACACTCGCGAGAAGGAATGATGCCCATTCTTTTTTGCACTTCCACAAGACACTTGGGAATGACATTTTGACTTTGACGTTTCGCACGGCGTGACGTAACACTTTTTAATTGGTGTTTACTGTCACGTGACTTATGGCTTATTTTGTGCAATTTTATTTTATAAAAATATAAATAATCAAAAGTTATTATTTTATAAAACTTTGTTTTTTCATAATTAAATGATCATCTTAATAGTTATGCAACCTAATGCATCAGATTTGTTAATAGTGGATACAAGCCTATTAATTATATGTAAGAAAAACAATGGAAACACTTGTTGAGTTTAGTAGTATTATTGCAATACCGGATTCTATACTATTAGCCAGTTAAATAATTTGTTTTACTTCTAATGCGAAAGTTTCAAAGGAGGAGTTACACAAAGAATTTTTTCGGTCCCAGTTTTCCTATACATATTCTCACGTCTCTTAACCACGGGGGTAGGTAAAGTTCACAATTTTCCACTTGCTACGATCCAACCAGGGAAGTATCCCTAGCTTCGTCGACTTCCATTAACATTTTCATGCACGCTCCTCGATTACGGCTACTCTTAGTCAAGAGTACCCGCAACCCAGTTTTCCTATTTTATATTAATGAAGTTTCAGCCTTATTTAATAATTTTTGTAATACAGCATCACGTCATATATTATAAGAGCTGGCTAAAAGTTAACATGTAAAGTCTAACGTGTTGCTGTGTGTACATTAGACGGTTTAAGTGTATGTTAATTGACAGCTCTACATTACTCGATTTCTATGCTATTTTCTTCTTTAGTCGTACAGCGCAATCAAATATTTCTGTTTTTTCTCAGCTGCCAAACCCTGACCCCGCGATCCCGGAAGGGCTGCGTGACCGCCGCCATCGCATGATCTTCGGAAACATTGAAGCCATTTATGAATGGCATCGCGAGTAAGTATTCACATTTTGCTATTAAACTGTATATATTTTACTTTCGCTATCGTTAAGCGTTATTTATAAATATTATATTAATAATAATAATTTAATAATTTTGCATAGTAATAATTTGATTATATTTCTATGTTTACGCACTTGTAGTAGAAGTTGTGTTGATCTCGTCGGTGTTTTACCGACTCGTGAAAAGATAAATCATTAGTGATTTCCAGCCATCTGTAAGTCACTGTAAGTGTTGCAGACGTACACGAGATGGAATTTTTATTATTTAACAAAATTACGAGATTGGACTTTTAAATTATAAAATGAAGTTACTGGTATTTAAAATAAAATGTCAGCATTGCCACAGGTTCTAACATCAATAGATCTACACAACAATGTAACAAGACTATGTATTTCTGTAAACAATTGCCCACCGCGGTATATAAGACCATTAATGCTCCTCAAAGAGCTTGTGCCGAGTTTATTACAAGTATAGTTCCATTCTTTAACACGCTCTCTGCCAACACAACATTGTTAGAGGTACAGTTTTGATGTGTGCTCTGGCTTGGGCAAAATGTGTAAACATACTTACACCATTTTAGACATGAGTTACGAATTTCTATTGGGTTTTTTTGCGCATGTCGAACGCAAACTAATAAGATTATATGTTTCACGCTAATATGACCACTAAAATATGGCTTCAGTGCCATATACTTAACAAATAGCCAATATCGAGTTTGCTTACTAAGTGCCTGCTACCTCGAAAAATGCAAATGTTTTTGAAAACTTCAGTTAGTTCTACTTGGTAAAAGTTCTTGATCAGCGATCTAAACCCTGTGCTCTTAACGCTTATTTATGCTACGCGATTTCAACTATTATTTCAGCGTCCTGAAGTTTCCGCTCGTGCGATTAGCGAGTTTGGTGTCGAAAGTTGAGCGCCGTCGCTCGACGGTCTGTTCAGTGCTCCGCTGTTATTAGCTGTTGACAATGACGGAGAGAATACGAACGTGATGCAATGATTTGTACATTATCGGGCGGGGGGCGGGGGGCGGGGTGCGATGTTGCGACAGACATATCTCTTGCGAGCACTACCTTGAACACATTATCTGCAGGGCAATTTATCATTATTTACATAATTACGTTGGATTTTGCACGGCGATTGTTCGTTTGTGTTCCATGTTTTTTAGTTGCCTTTTTACTTAATTACTTTTGCAAAGCGTTTTTATTATATTCATTATTTGTTTGTGATTTTTTAAAAAGTCTTTGGTGTATGGTCATTTGGCACTACTGTTAAAACTCAATCCCAATTTTTAAATGCGGAATACACTATTTCTGTTATAGGAATAAGTTAGCAATATATATTTATATATGCGATTTTTCTTCCACCTAGTCTATGTTTAAGCAATTCTAATCGAAACTTGCACATCTCAATGACCACAATAGTGCTTTTTTATTTTATTATTAATTAATACGTCCGCTAATTGGGCAAAAGATAGCTTTAAGGGAACAGAGTTGGATCCCATAAAATTCCCTACAAGAAACCTAGAAAGAGACTTGTTGTATACAGACAGATGAATATTGTATTATACAATTTTTCACAGATTAGTTAATGGATCTCGTTTAGTTACTTATAATGTTATTTAATGTCTAAATATTCTATGTAAGAATCTGAGTATATCAGTGGCCGCTATTACCATACATACCAAGCGAATTGTAAAAAATATTAAGTATACTATGGAAACATATTCGCCGCTGTGTATACTATTAATATTTGTTATGCGACCGCATCTAGATTTCCTCACTATGTTCGCTGTTCGGACATAAACATATTAAGGTCGTGGGATGTAAAAATATTTAAAACGTATACTTCTATATTAACTGCACACCGGGCCGAAATTCATTAATGATTTTATGTCAATGTGCCATTTTTGTAAAATATATTTTGAAAACTTTACAAAAGAGTCGAAAGTGGTGTGCGTATAAATCCAGGCTATTAACAATCTTGTCGAGATGTCGAAACGGTTTCAATTATGTGAAATAGCAATCGGTGATAAATAAGCTTGCTTGGCGATATTCCTCCTCATATTTGACCCCACATATTAGTGCCCGCTGTCGGTGAAAAGTTGTATTCTTGCATATATTTTGTACGATTCCATTTGTACTCAGTGACTGAAGTGTGCACGTGGACTCGATAAAATTTTATGCAACACATTGATATTTCACTAAAACTTGGTGACTTATGGCCTGTGTAAGCACCAATGTGTGCTGATAGATCCCAAGAACGTCTCGCTTACTTCAGCTGAAGCTACAATGGCATATATTTTCTCTGATACCATTTGTCACTACGTGGTGATGCACATATGTCACAAGCTTTCGTACACTATCGGAATTTGACGGCACTGATGTGTGTGGATATGTCGCAGCCAACTGGTTAAAATAGCCGTTCAATCAAACAGCTAGCCCTTTGACTGAACAACGCCATTCAATCACACAGCTATACGTCGTTTAGCCGACTTGTTGATTGCAACGTTCAACATTACAGCTAGACGACGCTTAGCCAACTGGTTAAATGGCAAATTACTTAAGTGATAAATTGTTTAGTACTTAATTTGAGAGAATAGGAAGACTTTTGTAATTTCTTGGCGGGTTATTCTTGAATTAAGTTTAATAGGTGACCAAAAGTTTGATGAAATAAGTAAAAATGAAAAACAAATTATTAATCATAATATTGTTTATTGCACCAAGCAAAAAATTACAAACTCAAAAATTTACGAAACAAGAATCGTTTCATAATCCCCGTAATTTCTCCTCGCTCGTAACACTCTTAAGTGACCTCATAACTTCAGTGTATTTACTTTCCGAAAAATATCTTGAAACAATCACAAACCACGCTACTTGACGCCATATTGAAAACAGAATGCACCTAGCGCTGCAGTGATGAGCGCTGAACTAATTAAATTAGACGGCGGCTTTTGAATCAGCTGTAGTGTTGAACGTTTTGAGCGACTCAAATATTCAATTAATTAGCTAGGCGTATGGTTGAATGGCGTTTTGATTGAACGGCTATTTTAACCAGTTGGCTGCGACAGATAGATCTTGAGTAGGTTTCAAATAAGAGTAGCTGGAGTTGAGTGAAAACGTTGAATAATGGATAAGCGCGTTGCTAAGGCGGCACAACATATTGTGTGCAGCAGGTTCAGCAAAGAGCTTCACGCGTGTGTGGAGCAGCCAGAGCTGCTAGGTCCGCTGTTCCAGCGCTTCTTGGACCGCAAGATGTTCCTCTACGAGGCGTACTGCCGCAACAAGCCCGTCTCCGAGTACATCGTGTCCGAATACGATGCCTTCTTCCAAGAGCTTCGCCATAAGCTTGGCCAAAAACTCCAGGTTAGCATGTCAGTTTGAGCTCACGCCATCTGTTGCCGTTCGTTAGAGAAATTACGTTGATTGAAACGTTGGCTTCAGTGCTGATCGTCATTTTCATGATGTGCTCATTAAAATCTGTGAAAGATGTTTAACTTGTGCAATCAATTTTATTTAGTTCCAACACTAATGACAACGATCAATCAACATTTGGCAACACAGTGTATAAAAAATGAGAAAATAAATATATTTTCAGAGACAAAATCTAATACTACAAAATTTAGTTTTTTTTTGTGTTAGCATATCTATTACTTTGATTAAACGTATGTGAAATACATACGTTTTATTAAAGAAATATGTATGTATGTACAAAAATCGGCAGTTTGTATGATGTATGTTACATGTTTTAATAATACTGTCTTGACATTTCACACAGTCAGATTTCGTCCATTTTGGTGTTTTAGCGAATAATCGCAACTAGAAATCAATAATCAACCAAGTCTAGACATGTGCGTGTGTAATAATAGTTATTTATGCAACTGTTGTATAATCAGGGGTATTAAAACACGAATTTATCAGATGAGTGTTTTAATGCCTAATTATAACAGTTGCATACAAGACTTTATCTACAATCATGATGTGAATGAAAAAATGGCGGGAAATAACACGATAAGATGAGAATCCGAAATTTCGAATTAGTCTACAATTTATTGTTCTTTTTTCAATTTTTTTGCGATCTGGTGGTGAAAACGTCATTGCATGTCATTCTTTTTTTGAAATTCATAATATCACGCGTTTGGATGATATAATGATCATAAATCATTGAGTGTTTTTATGTTGGCAATAAGCTAATTGTTATAGGTTCTTTTATAGAGGATTAATAGCATGATAGTAGATAAAATAAATTACATGTTTCAACTAACTGTAATATAATATGTGACCAAATGTAATGTTTAGTGAATAAATTTCGAAGTGGACGAAATACAGCGTCATATTCATGCAAATAGACTTTAAAAAGAAAATTTTCATTGTTTTGTATATTATGTTGACTGTATGTCTGAACGTGGGTGACATTTCACTGGAATTTTAGGTGGAATTTAAAAACCGACAATCATTACATGGTGCGCGCTTTCTAAGTGTTTGTCAGGTATAGATACTGTTCGCTTTTTCAGAACAATTCCGGCAACGCTGGTACTGAATACACACATCCTATAGGTCACGTTTTTATACGCATAATAAAAATAAAACCGTATGGTAATGGAGGCAAAATTATATTTGATGTTGTTATAAATTTACACCCGAATCGGCTTGACATTTTTAAATGTATTTTGTACCAGCCGCGCTATGAGCTTAACACTATTAAATATACTATGCCAGAAATGCTTATATAACAATTTGATAGTCGACAAATTGTGAACATTAGAGCGTGTATCGATACGCTTCGATGTTTACCGATCGAATGGTACAAGTGCATCGCAATGTGAAACTGACCTTCAAATGTAATTCACTAAAAACCAAAACCAGCTGTGATCTATATATTCAGTGACAGATGCGAATATCCCGACAATCGACTATCAACTTCGTTTAATCTAATATATGATTTAGACACTTGACAAACTCGACATATTGATACATTTTTAATTTTGGGGGTCTTAGTTTTTTTTTCCACACACGTTACACTACACGTTTCCTTAGATATCAATGTTGTCTCGCTTCTAATTATTGGCATGCCTGCAAACTTAGGTCATAAGGTAGCAGTCCCTTACGATCGATCGTCCAGGAGTGAGCTGTATTAATATTTAATTCATCTTTCAGCTCGCAGATCTACTGATCAAGCCAATACAGAGAATTCAGAAGTATCATTTACTGGTCAAGAAAATTGAATCTTATACTAAGTTGGCCCGGCAAGACCCGGAGGTGATCGCGGCTCTCGAAGAGGCTGCTAAATGCACTGATATTATTCCAAAGAACGCTAACATGATGATGGACGTGGGACGTCTGCAAGGTTTTACGGTAAGTAATTCTTCATCAATCAGATTTTTATTATTACTTACTATTGCTGCATGGCGAATAAAATTTATTTTCTTATGTCTTAATGTATCCGTAATATTTGAGTTATTAATTCGCTTAACGGTCCCGGGTTATTTTGTAAATACGGAGACGGCTTATATGGACAGTTTGGGTAGAACTTGTAATAAGCAATATCAATATAAAAGCGGGGTGTAGCAATGTGCTATGTGTACTTGCGAAAGTAGCTGGCCAAGCGTCCGCCACTGGTTGATTACAATTCTCCTTACGCGATGCGATCTTACTAGAGCAAATGTTGCTACGATCTCCATTTTTCGAATTTGCGGTTTGCTCCGATTTGTAAAAATCTGCTGTACTTTTTAAATATCACTGTTCATGGTCTACGTTGAGAAGTAGTTAATTGGTTTGTGTCAATACTTTTGCAGGGCAACATTACAGCCCAGGGGAAGCTACTTATGCAGGAGACATTGTTCGTGTCCGAATCTGCCAATATAAATGACAAGGGCAAGGAACTTCATGTCTTCTTCTTTGAGCAATGCGTGATTTTTAGTGAGCCTGTGGGCAGGAAGACTCAATTCACGAGTCCAACTTACAACTACAAGGCTCATGTACAGGTATGTGTATATTATTTAAGATATTGATTACCTTCATTTCCATTATAGACTTATTTTCTTACGAAATCTTATTTTCATGTATGGTAATTAATGATTCGTTAATGTGAGTGGTTCGTCAGCAGCAAAAACAACATCAGCAAAGCTCTCCTTGAAATATTTGAAATAAATTTTCAAATATTTCAAGGAGATTGAGCTTTCACTACAACAAAACCTTCGTCATTACAGCTCATATATGTTCTCGGCCAGGGGCGTGAGGCTAGCCTATGTTAGAGTGATTAGGCCTCAGTCAACTACGCTGGTCCAGTGCGATTTGATTGACCACATACGCCCTCTTTTTTTCTTCGCGGGGGGGGGGGGGGGTATGCAGGTTACCTTACGATGTTTTCTTTCATCTTGGGGCCGTCGAATAAATATTCATATAAAATACTAAAAATGAAAAACACATCGATATTTTGCCAGGTCGACCTCGGACCGCCAAAACCTTTCGATTCGTTGACCAGTGTTGAGACAGCGTCTATAACTTTGCACACTTTAACGCAACAAAGACAATATTACTATAAATATGCCTGAAAGATAATTCGTATTTCTATCTTTCTTTCACATCGTTATCGATAATCGAATCACCAATGAATGCCCAACACAAAATACAGTCGCTACGGCAATATTATGTGTAAATCTGTATATGTACCTCTTTGTTCTTATCGTTGTGAAAATTGGATATATGTCATATGAGTATAAGTAAGTTATGAAATAAGAGAACCCAGAGAGGCGCTAGATATTAGTAGCGTCGAACCATTCGGTGTGGAAATCTTTGAGGGAACCATATGCCCAGCAGTGGGTGTCTCTATGCTGAATGAGATTCAATAACGCACTATATAACTTTTCGTTGTTGTTGTTTTGATTTCACAGTTTCTCTGTGAAAATGTTCTTGTTTTGACATAACTATGACGACGACAACTCATTTATAGTTTTGTTGGTAAATAACTAACACGCACGACACATACTGTACTATACAGAAGACCTATTTTTGAAGAACTCGTTTGAAGTTAACGTCAACACGCGACTTAGGTTAACGTCGACTTCTCAATCGTATAATGCAATTTTTCAATATTTTTGACTTGTTGGTAGTAATCAGGTTTTACATTGAAAAAGGTAAAAACACTTAAATTTGTGTATAATGGAAACAAAGTGAAGTAACAATTTTACTATTCAAACGTGACGCCTACGATTTTGGCGTTTATTCTATCTATCTCTGCTATTGCTTGAGTAGACCGGCTCGAACCACTCGTTGCAGAAAACAAAAGCAACCAATTGAAAGACAAAAGTTTGTTGTGTCGTACATCATCCTCTTGCCCATTTCCCATTATCTGGGGTCGGCGCAGTAGATCTTTTTCTTCCATTCCTCTCTATCAGCCGTCATTTCCATGCTTACTCCTTTCATTCTTATATCATTCTTCACACAATCGATCCATCTTTTATTCGGCCTTCCTCTGCCCGTGTATCCCTCCACTTTCATATTCAACATTCGTTTTGTGACATGACTTTCATCCCTACGCATCACATGCCCAAACCATGCTAATCTACTTCCTCTCACTTTTTCTACCACTGGCACTACTTTCAGGCTTCCTCTTATGTACTCATTCCTTATCTTATCCATCCTTGTCACACCACACATCCATCGTAACATTCTCATTTCATTTGTATGCAATCTATTTTCGTCCTTCTTCTTGACCGCCCAGCATTCACTTCCATACATGACGACAGGTCGGATGATCGATTTGTAAATTTTCCCCTTCAGCCTTATTGGCATTCGGGGATCGCACGTTGTAGCTGTGACCTGTCGCCATTTCATCCACCCTGCGTCAATTCTATGCTGCACAGCTCTGTCTATTTCGCCGTCGTCCTGAATGAGGGAACCGAGGTACTTGAAATCTGAGCAGGTAGGAAGTATAGCGCCATCTAAAAACATGGGTACATGACTGGAAAGACCGCCGAAATGTCGAACAACAAAAATTAATAGTAATCACGTGCTGGAATTCAGACGAATAATCAAAAAGAGGTCTCCTGTTTTCTTACATACCAATAAGGAATATACGTTATAGTATAAAGCTACAATATGACCGCTCCGTTGTTGGTAACCTCGGCAGATGAACAAAATGGAACTGGAGGAAGTGGAGGGGACCGCCGCTTTCTTTATCCACGCGGTGGACCCTAACAAGCCACGCATAACGTTCGTGGTGCGCACGCCGGATGCGAGCCGCGACGAGTGGGTGTCGCGGTTGAACGCCATAGTGCAGTCGCAGCGAATGTTCGGCGAGGCGCTCGAGAACCCGGGCGCCTACCTGCGCGAGCTCGGACACGCGGCGTAAGTGCGCCCGCCGCCCGCCGTCCGCAGCCCGCCGCCCGCCGCCCGCCGCCCGCCGCCCGCCGCCCGCCGACCGCACACGTCGCGCGAACGACCGCGCGCTTGCGTCGAACGAACACTATCACGCTGTCATGTCAACCAACTTAATTGCCTTATAAATGGCTTATATATAACTTGTCATTATTAATCTATCACAAATGTAATTTTAATCCACAGATATAAATAATAGAATGAATGAAAGTATTAATGATTGATTGGAGCTGAGTCACGTCACAGGGACTTTGAACAAGTCAGATCAGATTGTGAATAAATTAAACAAAATATCAACGTCAAATCAATTCCATACAGACCTTGCAATTTTCTTGTATAATTTCAATTCTATAAAGGATTTGTATGTACGTTTCCGGTGTTTTAAAGTATTTGTTCGACTCATGCGCGGCGTCCTACGTTCGTTTAGCTTGTGGGCAGAGTGACGTCATTGTTTGCTGCAAACCATCACACCACTTGGCGATAGCCTAACCGCATGTACGATCAACGGATCACATCTAATTATAACCGCAGCCGCTTGGGTGCTTCACGTTACGTAAATACGTGATGCTACGCATACTAACATCAAACGTAATATATGCCATCGGGACCCAATGTAAGGTTCTTCGATGTTTATAATACAGTGCAACGCTTTCGCTTCTCCTTGCGCTGCGGTTTAACACATTTGTCAGCTGTGACAACACATTGTAACACATATTGGTATTTGACATCACACTTAATCATGGGAATGAATGGAAATTGAGAGATGAATACGTTCGTTCGTTTTCTTCGTTCTTAATTAATGTCTACCAAAAGTGGTTTTAAATTATTGTTTGTTATTGAATTTATTAAATATAATAAATACTTTGAAATCCCTAGGGTCGATTCGATATAATATGATCTAGTTGTCGACCTTGGAGATTTGACTGGCAACAAAAAATGTTGCCGTAGCGTAATAGTTTCGCTTTACTGGTGGAACCTTTAGATATAATTTAGTGAACTGAGCCGCTCGTACGGGAGGGGTGACTTTTTTTTGTTAGTATACTAACGCATGGTGATGGATAAGAAAGATAATAACTTTGTAATGTGTCGTGTATGAATGCGGCAGTCGCGGCCGCCGGCGCCTGTGTCAATTGTAAGTCCACGGGTCGTATTTGAATGATTAGTGAGTACTGACGTTATTATTGTCCATGTTAGGCTAATTACTACACTGGAATTGATATTTAGATGTATTTATTTCGTAAAGTTTTAATGTTAATGCATTCGTCTTAGGGCATGTACTTATTAATGACACATAACTAGGTTTATTTAGATACAAAAGTCGATTGCCCATTTCTTTCGTTGGTCACTTATTGTATTTTGACCTTCGGGATGTTTGTATTTTAAAAAGTGAAACTTAACGTCATCGCAATAATACTATACTGCCAGTTAATGTTAATAAGTGTTAAAATTGACCAATGATAAGCACAAGTTATATTTATTATGTAATAGGACTTACAATTGTTTGTTATAGTAATAGCAAACACGGCCATAGGTAGTAGCGAGAAAATTTGGTGTATTTTCGAAACACGTCAACATCTCAGCTTGCAATAAATTATGACTTCACTGCGTGGGCTGTAGACGCGTTTTGGAAATATATACGGAAAGTAATGTGCATATTGGCACTGTAGAATTGTAAGGACATATCGCCGATCAGGCTTCGGATCAACCAACACATCGCATCATCGCATCAGCCTTAAGCAAGCATACTCACTAAAATCCACAGGAGCAAACTATTCGCTTATTAATTTTCAAAATTATTTATATTATGGATAATTAATATTACATTTTTTAGTAATTCGTCACGTCAATCGTAATGATCGACAGTGTTCTGAAAAGAAATATTTGTCAAGACTCCATCAGTCTCGTATCTTATATTTTTAACAACATTGCATCCAATGCATTATTTACGCTCATTTTTTACTGCTTAGAATTAAGTAGGAATCGAAGAAGACTGGAAATAATGAAGTGAATATACGAAAGTATAATGGAAAAGATGGTTTAGAAAATGGTAGGTTAAGGTGCAAAGGAAAATGTGTTGCCCGCACAAGGCCCGTCGTCGTGGGGTGGGCATTGCAGCATTTGGTCATACTATAGTTAATCTCGTATTTTAAACTTATCACGCATTTATCATAATATTATATTCTAACTGTTTGTGAACTATGTGCGCAAACTTCATAACATGCCACTGCGCGATTCTTTGCGAATTAATGTTCATTTATAATTCACTAGCTTCCGCCCGCGGCTTCGCCCGCGTGAAATTAGTTTTTGTCAATCCTGGTCCCTTATGTCTAAGAGACTTACAGGGGCCAGCCTCACGTTGTGTACAAAAATATTTTGTTTGTTTTGTTTCTTATGACGTGATATTTGACGAACTTGCATACTAACTTTCAACCCTTATTTCACCCCCTAGCTAGTCGAAATTTCAAAAATGCTAGAACAAATGTTTAATGATTTCTTATCAAGTGCTTAAATGTAAAGTTTCATGTTTTATCTTTTAAAATTAAGAAATCCCATACTAACCTCTATTTCAACCCCTTCATTCCTTTTTATTCGAAATAAAAGTAGCCTATGTTCTGTCTCAGGGTCTAAAGATTGTCTGTACCAAATTTCATCAAAATCGGTTGCGAGGCTTAAGCGGGAAAACGTAACAGACAGACAGACAGAGTTACTTTCGCATTTATAATATTAGTTGGGATTTTATCCATGGCAAACTTACTTTAACTTACTTAATACTTATCTCAAAGAAATTTGATATGTGACTACCTGGTCATCACCGAAAGAACATCCTTTTACTAAATTTTGATACCATGAATATTTTATGAAAGTTAACTTTTCATTACTTTAAACAATATTACATATTGTAATTTTTATTTTCAATATTATGAGTTATCGGGAGTTTATTTTGACACTATTATATATATGATAAATGTTTTCAATTATAAAAACCAAATCATTATATGTACAAGGAAGCGCAGAGTGACATTTATGGGATTCAGTACTAATGTAGATTTCAAAATATAATCTCATGACTATTTACTATGGTTCACTATTGTTTCCTAAGTGTAGTTTACTTCAATTCAAAGCTATATCCGGCATTATTATTTTATCGTTTTAAATAGTTTTGTGTATGCTCAAAGAGAGAACAAAGAACATCGATCAATCCATGTCCATCTTACAGTCGGCATCATAAGAAGCATTCATACTAATTCAAACGTTTGAACAAATTGTTTGCCAAATCACTAGCGAGAGTTGCTTTGAGCAGGATTTTCCATCGTTTACAATAAAGGCCTCTTTAGTTTCGTTATTTAAGTTTGAACGAATAATCCATATACACCTGAAATCATTTGAATATTCATTAAGTAATATTATTTTAGGTTTATTTTATAAGGGGCCAAATATGTTTGATTAGGTTGACTTCATGAGCAATTTCTTTATAATTTTTCCCATTATCTAAAAGATAGTCTGTAAGAATAGTTGACATAGTTATCTGTAATTCGCCCACGTTAGTCAATGCTAATGTGTCTTTGAATGCTTATCACATCTCTGCTTTTGATGTTCATAGGATAAGGTGTATTTAACTATTTAGCATATGTATATTTATATATTATGTATTATCATTTGCAATGTTTTGCTCTGTCCGGTGGAGGGATGTCTGTGCATACTCAACAAATCACAATAATGGTGCAATGAGGTAAATGTCTACATTTGGATCTGGTACCGTAAGACAAAAAAACTCAAATCTTAATGTGTAAAAAAATGTAAACCGTACGTTGAATATAACGTTATAAATTGAACATTGAAAGTATATGAATAAAAATTTATAAAATGGAATAAAATCTCTTGATATTTCACGAAGGTAAGCGTAATATGAGTATGTCTGGTCTCATTTTGAGTAGATCTTTTAAAACAATCTAAAGATTTGAATGATTTCGATTCGGAACGCGTCGATTACCACCCGCTCTCGTCTGCTCCGTTTCATAGTTTGTACATCTGTACCGCGGAACTTTTAGATAGCTGGGTCATATAACGCATACTACATCGTTGACGTTATATTTGCTCTAGTGAATTCGTACTTTGTTAAGCATTATAATATCGTATCGTTATTTATTTAAGAGAGGCTAGTGTAATTTAATTTACTTTATTTCCCCAATAGGAGGTGTCATAAACCTTTTAAAACTGCTAGAGACCATTAGTGACGCAAGGTATCATTTCGCACGATACTCATAGCTCTATTTATACTGGGAATTGAAACACTGAAAACGAACAATTAGGTAGAAAGAGACCTCCTAATACCTGTAATTCGATAATTTTGTGATAATTGCTAAGCTTTGTCGTTTGCTTTCATAACAATGTATTACGTAAGATAACTCGTTATTAATATTTAGAGTGGTTAATATCTCTCCTAACTCTTCTTTAGAATGTTTTGATCTGTACTTGTATTTATGTATTAATTATTAACCTTATGATATAAAATATTCTAATTATTCTATAAACTAACTAACACTTCGACCAAGGTTATTAAGTTGTCTGGTTATAACATTATAATGTCTCTTTACCTATGCATTAAAGTTTTGTATCTGTCATAATATGTATATATTTGCGTATCGTATTCTGATAATAACATATGTATATAATTCTAACTTCTATCACTGTAATACGGATCTAGCTAATATGTTACTTGAGTAACCAATAAATGTGATTAAAAATGCTTGTGGTTTAATGCTTATAGTCCCGCATGCTTATTCATTTTCGTTTGGTTTGTTTCTGTTTTGTATTTTATTTGGGGCCCAGCTTTATTCATATCGTCGTTAGGACAAAGCAGCATCGTACTGAAACGCTCTAGAATTGTATACGATTTTAATAAAGTATTTTCTTGATTGGAGTTTAGTGATTAGCTCCGTTAGCTTCTCATCTCTAATAAATTGTTTTGTGTAATAACAGTAATAATAGAATGTTTAATACAGTAATTTGAAACTGAATTTGATACTGTGAATTTTTCTTTGTAATTGTATTGAAGCTGGTGGTCCCGTTTTATTTTTTGTTTTGTTTAAATGTACCTTATTCCCGTCCCGATAGCTCGGGGTGCTCTCTGCGTAAGACCGAAAGCGTGCCGCCGTCGGTGGGCGCGCGGCTGGCGCCCGAGCTGCGCGCGCGCTCGCAGCGCCCGCACGCCAAAGCCAACACCATCAACCTGCCCACCACGGCCATACGCTCCGACGACAGGAAGAAGCCCAACGCGGCGGTCAGCCCCACGTCGCCGCCACACCCCAACGTAAGTCCACCACGCGAATCATTACACGTGAATTTGGAATTCGAATACGAATACAAATCGTGCGCCTAATTATTTTCTACTGCTTACAGTTTCATAGATTTTTGAATCACTCCAATTCAGTGTTGTCATTAAAAACTCTTTTCTTTCTCAATTCTTAATTAGATTCCGTTACATGCAGAATAATTAAAAATCACAACAACAAAAACAAAAAAGGCGATGACCCACACGTGAAACGGATCACTGTCAAGGTCACGTCAGCGTTGGATATTCTACTATAGTCCATTTCAACTAGGATGATCTCTGTGACAGTTCATCGTGCTCCGAATTACGCATTTTTCGTTTGACAAACAAAAATAATTTTATTCTTTAATATTTTTTATTCATAGTAGCTTCATTGCAAAAAATCTATATATATAAAAATGAAACCCGTTTCGCGTTGTCACGGCATCACGTGTGAACGGCTGAACCGATTTCGATAATTCTTTTTTTTTAAATGTTTGTGGAAGTCAAGGATGGTTCTTACGGAAAAAAATATTAAGAAAATCTCTCAGAAATATTGAAAAGTATACATTTAATTTGCATATTTTAAAAAAACGCGCGCGTTACGTTTTTTTTTTTATACGAATGTCAACGTCATTCACAGCCATAGACTATATTAAAAGAGCATCGTTTGTTCGGAAAGGTCAACTATACAAAAAAAGTAGTGCATCAAAGCTACGCTAAGGCGGTACGAAGTTCGCCGGGTCAGCTAGTAATAAAATAAAATATATTTTACTTATAAAACAAAGACAGTATCGCTTAGTTTAATTTAATGAAATAAAGAATAACAATAAATCATTTTTAAATAACTATGCAATTCGCAAACATGAAACGGAACGTCAAAAATACATAGAGGTGGGACATCGAATAATCGGCGGCCATCTTGTGATTACCTGACAATCGCGTCAGTACGAGTGTGTCAGCCTTGTATGCGAGTTGTGTTTTCATCGATTTTTGCGTGGTGTTCTGTTATAGTAGTTGTTGCTGTTTTTGTTGTTATTTTTTTGGCAAAATGCCGAAAAAATCACAGGTACACACTTGACTATATTTCTACAATACCTACATAATATTATATACATAAGATAAATGCATTGATCAACAAAAACTTTCAATATAATACAGAAACACTAATGATACTCAAAGTTTTGGTAGTAAGATAATATCGATTTCATTTCCATATAAAGTATAATCGATTACCAGAAACAATCGATTTTATTTTCACTGTAGGACCTCTCTACAAGTGTCGAAATCGAACTGTCACAGAGATCATCTTACTTGAAATGGACTATAGTAGAAATCAAAAACGAACGGGCTGAACCACTCGTTGCACAACGCACGAAATGAAAGTTCAGAAATAGTGAATTTATTTATTTATAATAATGATCACCAACATAATGTACACTATTAAATACAATTAATCAAACTAATATAAAACTGTGAACTAAATGTCATTACAATTATAGGTGATGACAACATGAATTGTACAGTACAGTGCGTTAAACGAGTAAACATTATTCCATGGACAATAATAATTAAAAATTAGAGACATGAAAACAATCAAAGGCAAACAGTACAAAGTAAACACGACAGTAACTATATAAACAATTAATACCTTTACTACGAGTAAATATAACAAATATATTGATACAATCCTTGGTTATATGTAATAATTATATCAAATGTAACATTCATTGAACGAAAATAATAATAATAAATTCCTTAAAATATAACAAATTATATTTATTCAATTCATATAAAGGTAGACATAATTGAAAATAGAAAATAATTGAATATAAAAATAATTGAAAAAAT
The DNA here is from genome assembly GCA_036419045.1 of Scirpophaga incertulas. Classification (NCBI taxonomy): domain Eukaryota; kingdom Metazoa; phylum Arthropoda; class Insecta; order Lepidoptera; family Crambidae; genus Scirpophaga; species Scirpophaga incertulas. The sequence continues at coordinate 8,628,391 of CM071626.1, read as the reverse complement.
TAAAATAATTGAAAATAAAAATAATTAAAAAGTTACAGTGATACTATTGCTGCAATAGGCTTCATATTACTACGCTAACAACTATTATATACAATTCGGTAATTCGTATACGAATCTCACGATTTCGAATGCGAATTGGTTTTCTATTGTTTCAAAAATTCGTCTCCAGCCTGAATGCGCGACGAAACAATCAATATTAAAACAATCAATATTAAAACAATCAATAGTAGCTTGTGTATTACCTAATGTGTGTGTATGTGTGTTGTGTGTGTTGTTTCATAACAAGATTACTTAAATGTTTCGTGTAATTCTATACATTATTTTATCTATACGCACATCATAATAATTCCAAAATGTGTTCAAATAAGTAAATGTCAAAAATGCATGCATGTATCTGATGTGACGGATCGAGTGAATTTCGTTCTTCATTTCTATTAGGATTGGAACCTATTTATGTTGTGCTTTTAGATGATGCAGATTTGAAATAAATTTACTTAGTAAAGATTTTGAGTTCGTTTTAGAGTATTTATAATGTGCATCTAGATAAAAAAAATCGTTTACAAAATATAATCATGTGGGAAAGCCCGCAGTAGACCAGAATATAAGTGATTTCCACAGACACTCGTGAAACTCAAACTTTATGTCCAAAAGTAGACTTCAGCTTTCCACAGCGCTCCGGTAAATTCATTTACGCGTAGAAACGCGAACGAATTAAATGACATTATTTGGTTACAATGTTGGGATATTCTTTATCTAGCCTGCTTTTTTCTGAGATAGAATTCACGCATGCAAACGTTAAGTGTACGGTCCGAAACACGAGTGTGTGCGTAAGTGATTTCATAATTGACAGTGCACCTATTTTCTACTTAAACTTGTCGATGACGTCGATTGCCGCTATTACGATATGCCGCTTATAAAGGCGAAGCCGAGCAATTTCGGATCAACCATTTCAATACAAATATTCTACACGATCGTAAATTTTAGTCCGCAACCATGCAGTTTAGTCTCTAGAGATAAAAAAAGCGAACTTTATGTTTATTCAGTTTATGTTTATATATCTTTGTTTTTTTTTTTTGTTCCCCTGAGGAAAATGCATTAAATTGCATACCCCAGCTGTGGCGAACCGGCGGTTATGTGGGGCTCTCCTCCCCAGAAGGGGGAGGCCTACCCACTAAAAACCTCAGGGATGGCCTTCCTCATGCATGAAGGGAGCCCCCGGGAACTTACCAAGCTACTTCCGGGAACCCCCAGCCTCTGCTCCCCCGTCGATACAGGGGAGCCCTCCTCGGGGGTGGCTACACTACCTACCCCGGTCTCCTCCACCGACGACGCCCCCCGGCCACGGAAGGGGCGTGGTCCAGCCCGGCGCCGCCTCCTTCGAGCGGGATCGGCCATCTCCCGACCCCGCTCGGCGGCCTCCTTTTGGAGCATTACTGCTTCACAGAAGGAGGCCACAGCCCTCCAACCTCCCTCGTCCGCCAGCATTGCCGCAATCAATGCCGGCGGAGACAGATCTCGCCCGATCTCTGCGACCAAGACTCGGCGCTCGGAGGCCCACGCGGGGCACTCCGCCAGCGTGTGCTGGGCCGATTCGAGGTCGGATGCACAGTGATGGCAATGTGTCGATCCCTCCCGTCCTATTCGACACAGATACTCACCGAAGCAGCCGTGCCCGGTGAGTATCTGAGTCAATCGGTAGGTGACCTCCTCCTTCCCGTGGAGCCAAGCTTCGAGGTGCGGGAGTACGGCACCGACGGTCCGCTGGCGCGCGCAGATCCGTAATTCGAGCTGCGCACGCCAGGCCGCCACAATCCGTCGGTGCCACTCCCGCTTAGGCACTTCGTGCGCGGGTTCCGGGGCGCTCCCCCCATCGCTCCCCCGGCCGACACGCCGCGACGCATACGTCGCCGCGTACATGTCGGTCAGGATGTCGAATGGGGGGGAGCGTCCCAGAACAGTCGCCGCCTCGTACGAGATTGTACGGTAGCCTCGTACGATCCGTATGGCCATTATTCGCTGCAGGCTCCGTAACAGAGCTCTGCAGCGGGGGGACCTCGCGCAGTCTTGCGACCACACGGGAGCCCCATACATGGCCACGGATCGCACGACGCCCTCGTACAGGCGGCGAACTCCGTCCCTCGGTCCCCCGAGATTGGGCAGCAGGCGATGCAATGCGCCCGCTACCCTTTTGGCTCAGGGGACGCTAAGTTGTACCTGGACATTGCAAGTGTGGGCGAGCTTGCTGGTACACAAGCGATTTTGTGAGAGGCCCTGCAATACTCGAACAACCCTGATGGCTATCATATGCGTTGGATTACTGTATTCTGTAATAAAAAATGGTTTTCATATAGATTAATATGGAGAATTAGTGAATATAAAGTGAATCGCTTTGTAGACAGACACGTCTGGTAAACACAGATTTGACCAGACAAAAATTGTTATTCAAAACAAGAGCCGAAGAGTTACTCAGATCACGCCTATGTAAAACCAAATATGTAAGCATTGACCATACAGAATATTAGGATGAACTTGTATTTAGGTTAAAAAGTTGGATGGCTGGACATGTTAAACTCGAAAACTTATACACACCGTCGGCCATGTATCTGCTTATATTTAGCATATTACTAGAATATTTAGGATTAAGTAATTGAAATTTGGAATTAGTAATTCATTAATTAACTATCTAAAGTTACCATTGAGAGGTTACAGGTTAGCTACTACGTTACAAGAATGATAGACAAATGGGTTTCGTACATCAAATTTTAATGCACCTAAATCTAAAACTGTGGACCTAAATCTTAAAAATAATTCGTAGGATGCTTGTTATATAGACGCAAGCACGGTCGTGCGTTGAATTGCTCGCATCCTTAGGATGGCTCCGCCAAGAACTTAAACGAGGCTTTAGATGGATTGACGCACGATACACATCATTCGTGATGTATATGTGACGAAGAACATTACGCCAGGATGTTGCGTCACTAAACACATTATATAATTTACCACGGCGAGTGTTCCGAATTGCTTTTTTTCACTGACACCAGCCTCTTTTCCATGATGTGTGCTGGTTTGCGGTGCCAAAGACAGACTGTGAATATCATTCCAACACGAACATAGAAATTTCCCATGTAATTTTTAAGTTGTACTATCAAAAAAATGGTATTCTGTACTGAGTGTTTCCCTTGGCAAGGCTAGTGCGGCACTTTCTCTTCTACTATCTCCGTGTTTTTACTTCATACTTGTTTACAATTAGGCGCGCTTGGTTTAAAAAAATATGCCACACTTGGTCTGTGAGATTCCGTTGTTTGTGAAGACTATGCCATTCTTTGTAAAGTAATTATACGCCGTAGTACTGTGTGATAAAGTTCGTAGTTTTTCAGAAAATGAAATTAAGGGATAAGCTGAGAAATATTCTGAATTTTCTTAAGACCCCTTTAGATATAGTGTAATCTGTTAAACTTGCCAACAATTAATAGCTGCTAAAATTGCGTACTCGCTTGTTAGTATCTCAGTTGACTTATCTATAACAGTTTTAATATAAAATGAATTCCTGGAGAAGCTACTTACGAAATGTGTTTAAACGATACAAATAATGTGCGCGCTGCTGTAAGCTCCATAGAAATCTAAATTAAAACATTTTGATTATTTTTTATTGATACCACGGGGAACTACCTTGATAATATGTTTTTTTTATTTTTTTTATTATTTGAAGAACTTTAATTTCTATACTGATAAATTAAAATAACCCGAGTAGTAATACTGCAGTGACTTGTTCGGTTCACTAACATGGTAATTCGCAGTGTCATTGTCAGTTAGAAGCTAGCTTTGATAGTAGTGAAATTCTTGTAGGGAAATGATAAGGATACGCTTTTGAATGATTACATATTGATGCCAAGCAACACCGATTTTATACGCTTATGAGTGCAAGATTACAGTCGATGGATCAGTTCATGAACGCAAGTCTAGAACTTGAGTTATATGTCCAACCGTTTTAGCATCGATTTCAAGCAAATATGTTGTTTCGTAATTAAAATCAATGTCCTCTCGAGAATTAAGCAAATCATATTTGGTTCTTCCTTTTATAACAAGAGTAGCAGACTGTTTATTATGAGTAACAAAATAGTAATATTTCATTTCATAGTGGGTTATACACACATCAAAAACTATTGGCGATCACCTGTAAGTACCGTGAAGAAATATAACCCGACAAAGTTAAATTACAAACAATAAAGACAAAGAACTGCAATTGGATCCATACACCAAAGTTGCAAATAAGTGTCATTTTCAAATCTTAAAATACACAACAAGTGTAAACGTATTTTATGCAACTGTTGTTTAAAAAGGGTCAATAAAGAAGAGTGGTGTGGGCAAAAAATAAAACTCCACGATGTTGTTTGTCTCCATGTATGTTTTTCAAACGTTACGAGTACATGTAATACTTTTTTTACTAGTATTAAATCACGATCACTATCACTTTTATAAAAATTATACTTATTAAAAACTGTATGAATTAAGTGGTAGCTTTTTCTGTAAAGCTTGTATTTGATTACGAACCTTAAAATATGCGCTTAGTAATTCATAGATCATGCATTTAGTAATCTGTGGAAGTTAGGTGTACCTTTATGGCGACGTTACGTCATATGTGGAATGGATTATTGTCTTTTATATATGTTCGTATAATAATCTTATAGTTATAAATGTCCGTGATCATTTAAATATCCCCAGTGACTTTGATGTGTGTATTTTTGCTTTGGGAAATAATAGCAGCATGGGTATTAATATTGTTCTATCTTCACATAAATAGATATTTATTTTATTGAGTTATTTGTGTTGTATTGCACTTATCTTTCTTTTATGCATGTCTCTTCTATTTTAACGCTTGTCTATATTTCTTTTGTTGTAGGTATGATAGACACGGAAATGCATTTTAACATAGACTGTGATAGCGGGCCGATTCGACTCACGCGCAAGACTGTTGTGCCTAGTGATAGAAAATAACCGCCATTGACTATTATTTATTGGTTGTATATTATAATTAAGTATTGTTTTATTAATCTGAAGTGAAATGGGTATTCGGTTGAGCATGCATGACTTAAAGCTTGGTCACACCTTTTATGGAGTGATAGATCAGTGTGGATCGCGACAGGGCCTATCGAAGCGGGCTTGGGGTTTGTTGCGGCGCGGAGGCAGCGGAAGCGGGGGTGGCGGCGAGCCGAGCGCCGAGGGCGTGGTGACCGAGCTCCGGCCGCCGGAGCTGGTGGAAGCTGCGGCCGACGTCACCGTGGCACCCTCCGCTTCCGCCACGCTCGCGTGTCGCGTGGTCGCGTCCCGCTCCACCGCCGTCTGGAGGAAGACTGCGCCAGAGACGCACGCATTGCGCCACGGTGGCCGATTCGCCATCTCTCTCTCGCCCGAAGGCCTCGCTACTCTCACCATCCACGCGTGTCGCGCTTCAGACGCAGGCGTCTACTGCTGCCTTATTACAAACGAGCTGGGTGGTATACAAACATCAGCCAGACTGACCGTCGGCGCTGGGGGTGCCCCGGGCGTGCCAGTCGTTCGAGCACACCCTGGAGGCGGTTTGGTAGTGCAATGGGATGAGTCGACGCCGGTTCATCTGGAATACTGTCGCGTTGGAGACGGGGAATGGAGACGTGCAACGGAGACACCAGCCGCAGCGAACACACTGGCCTTGGAGGAACTGCCCGCGGGCCAGTACAGTTTCCGCGTAGTGTGCGCACGCAGCGGCGCGGCCGGCGCTGCCTCTGGTCCGGCCGCGTGCGGCGGCGGCGGCTGCTGGCAGAGGGAGCAATTCGCCAGAAGATACAGCATTGAGGAGGAGATAGGCCGGGGCCGCACCGCCAGAGTCCTCGCCGCTCGCGACACCGGCACCGGGCAACGGGTCGCGTTGAAGCAGGTATTGTTCAATCAAAATTTACTGTTCAACTAACGAGTACTTCTCAATAATTACACTAACTGCAGTTTTACTTCCAGGAGATAGATTTTTGACATTTTAAGTTTAGTGCAAATATAAGTGAAACCTTGGCTTAGGTAGGTTATTGAGAAAATAGACACTTGACTTTGTATTTACTATTCACAGTTTTGTTGTGACAAAACAAGACAAAACACGTTAGACTTGCGTCCGAGGATGATTCGGAGAGTTATATTGTTAATGAGTATTGGCAATATGTCGAATGGAGAGATACATGGCAGAGTGTCGTAGGTGGTGGCTGGGCGCGGCGCAGACGCGGTGCGCGAATACCGCGTGCTGAGCGGCGGCGCGCACGGCGGGCTGGTGCGCGCGCTGGCGCTGTTCGCGGAGGTGCCGTGCGCGGGCGCGCACACGCTCGTGCTCGAGCTGGCGGGCGGCGGCCCTCTGCTGGACTGGGCCGCGGCCAACCCCACGCTCTATACGCAGCGCACCGTCGCCCGCCACACCGCGCAGCTACTCGACGCACTGCGGTGGCTGCACGACAACAACATCGCGCATCTGGACGTCAGGGTATGTCAATTTACATTCATATCACCATCGTCACCAGACCGTGTGCAGCTTAGAAGATAATCTACCTTAATAATGGGTGGCAAAGAAAACCACCTCTATTTGCTGCGCGCCGTTTACTAAAGTCCTGCGTGTGTGTACTTAATAAAATATCGGAATTGATTTTATATATCAGTATTAGCTCTTAAAAAGGGGTAAAGTATTGATGTACGCAATCTCCTCTTTTCTTATTCGTCTGTTAAATATATTGATATCATTTTTATCATCACCATGTTAGAAAAATTAGCGCTTCTACAACGCAAGTATTGCGATTTGAACTACAAACAACAATTCCTTTTCAACCGATATGTTATGTATAAGATAAGAGGTGTCAGAGATGAGACAAAGTTCTTACATCCATCACATTACAGCCAGAGAACATCCTGGTGGAGTTGGGCGGCGCGCAGCCCCAGCTGAAGCTGATTGATCTGGGCTCTGCGGTGGAAGGGACGGGCGCCGTGGGCCGGGAAGTGCTGCCGCCGGCGCCGGCTCAGCTTGAGTTTGCTCCTCCCGAGTGTGTGTTGGGTCGCCCGCCTGCTCCTGCCTGGGACTGCTGGGCTGCTGGGGTATTCCTCTACGTGTTCCTAACTGGGGTAAGATTGAGCTGTTGGAAATTATCCGTCTGTTTACCATAATTAGCTTACCTTGAGTAACAACCTAACAAACCTAAAGTAAACAAAAAACATATTATATAATAGATGTAAAAGAAATAAATTGTTTATTTAAGAAAATAACACAATATATACGTTAACTTCGGGCTATAAAATTACTAAATTCTAAAAGTACTAAAATGTAAGAATTCTCCGACTTAGAATACATTCTAAAACTCTTCACTCTCAATTTTAACTTGTTGAGTTTGCGTACAGTATTTTGTAGCAAAAAAATTCGTTAATTCTTATTATGTTTTTGTTGCATTTGGTTCTTTTTTTATAATTTCCTTTTATACGTTGTAGCTATGTTTTGTGGCTGAAAAATTGCTGAACTTAATTTTAAATTACTAAAAAAACCTTGTATATATATATTTTTTAATTTCGTCTAAAAGAATCGCTGGCTTTGATTTGATACCAGTGCCTCTTGTATAAAATGTCTGTCTGTCTGAACTGCTGTCGTCTGAGATTTTCCATTACATATTTCATACGATGGCAAATTAGTATTTTATAAGACAAGCCTTAGCCTTCATCTTCATGTAGAACTGTTAGGTTACTGGAGCGTTTCTTCCTAGTGTAAGTTTGTTCACTTTTTTGAAGGGTGTGACTTTCACTGATCACCATACCAGAACCAAAACAGTGAAATTCTTACGCCAATAGGGACTAGGTATGAAATTAAAATTTTTATTTTATTAAATACCCGCCATAATTCTAAGTTATTATTGTAGTAATAATAATAATTATGACTATTTATTAATATCACGCTATTTGTTTATTACAATATCGATTTTTGTGTGCGCCTTGAATGGATACTTCACGACAGATATTTAAGAGAAAAGATTAAGATATATATGTGTTTAAAAATAATCATAAAAAGCAAGGTGATATATCAAAATGTCTGCTATTTATTGGCGTCTCTGTAATTGCTCAGCAAAAGTCGCGAGTGCGTTTTAGTTTTAGATATAATCGATGAATTTTCTGATTTTGTACTCGAACGAACGAGATAAATAAAATAGATAGACTAACAAAATCAAGCTTAAGAAAGTCTCCCTTATGTGTCACATGAGTTTTCCCGTAAACAAATCTAGTCACCATGCAGTACGCGGTGACCGAGATCTACACAACCTAAGTGCGCATCTAAATTATCGAGCGCTTGGGTTCGTAAAGTAATAGAGTAACTCTCTTTTCGATACTTGTTGTGCAACGATGCATATAACCTACTATGTTACATATATTTCTAAAGATGGTTTTGAAAACATATTTTGGTTTTGCAGCTGTCCCCATTCCTGGACGAGTCGATAGAGGAAACAACCGCCAATATAATCAAGTGCGACTATTGCTTCCCTCCGGAGCACTGGGGTGGAATAGATGTGGCTGCGCAGGACATCATCAGGGGTCTGCTAGACCCCGCGCCGCACGCCAGGTTGGCCCTTCAGGACGCCCTCAAAAATCTCTGGTTCGAACAGGTAATAACCATTTAGATAAAGCTTTTTCTTTTTGAGGGACCTATGCTGAAGCCGCAGATTGCTACGTTCAGCTTTACTGTGAGTACTGTGAGTGTATTTGTGGAAGGCGCACGAACGGAAGGTTCAACACCTTGCTTGCTAGCGACCCCGGCGCCGTTCCAGGAGACGTATTTTTGATTCATTAGACGTGAATTTGGAATTCGAATACGAATACAAATCGTGCGCAAAATTATTTTCTACTGCTTACAATTTTTTAGATTTTTGAATCACTCAAATTCAGTGTTGTCATTAAAAGCAAATTCTTAATTAAATTCCGTTCACGCAGAAAAAATCAAAATCACAACAACAAAAACAAAAAACCGGCGATGACCCACACGTGAAACGGATCACTGTCAAGGTCACGTCAGCGTTGGATATTCTACTAGTAGAAATCAAAAACGAGCGGGTTGAATCACTCGTTGCACAACGCACGATATGAAAGTTCAGAAATAGTGAATCCGGTAATTCGTATACGAATCTCACGATTTCGAATGCGATTTGGTTTTCTATTGTTTCAAAAATTCGTCTCCAGGATTAACGATCCTTCGGGTCGAGTGAAAAAGAGTCGATGCAAGTTGACCTATAGTGGTTTGGAAGCTCAAGATCGTGTAGAGGGGATTGAGAAACAACCCGGTACATGACGGTATCGGGTGTATGTCTAACGAGGTATTTTAGATATAGTTGCTAGTTCATGAATGAAGTTCTATGATTTGATTATTGAAATTCATTCAAAATTGATTTTATATTTGTATCTAACATATAATCATCACACAGGCAGGTTTCAATATATGTACTTGCATAGATTTTCATATTACTTGTACGTAACTAAGTTACGAACTAGCTGTTACTTCAAATATAAATTATCATTAACGCGCTAATTCCACCTAAGAGTATACCTTTATTATAAATACAATAAAATATTGTCAAATACCCAATTCAGTAAACTGTCAGAATTGGTTAGAGTCTGTCAGCTATGAACAATTGGGAAGGAGCAATATTTTTATTTTTGTGCTCATTTTAAAGTACTCCACGTAGAGTAGACCACAAGTATATTAAAAAATGAAAAGACTATATTACTGAAAAAGATGCGGTTTAAAATTGTCAATTTAAATTTTCGCGCGAAATTGGACCTATAGTTCGTATGACGTCAATCCTGTCTGTCACTGTTACTGGCTCACTGATTGTACTGCGCGTGTCATTGCTGGCCTTAGTTGTTTTTTCATTTATCTCGACTTTCAAGGTATTATTTTGTAAAAATTTACAATGGACTATCCATCAACATCAGGTGATCATAACTATGCCATTTATACTCCGAAAAAAAAACCGTGTGGACGTGTATTTAATGAGTCCATCTACTTCAAATAAGTTTCCTAATAAATTGTTTTTGATTGGACCTTCTGACCCAAAACTGAGAAAAATGTGGTTTCAAGCGGTGAAGAGGAATGACATTTATTCCCCAAAATATTTATCATTCGATGCTGTGAAGACGACTTTGACGTAAGGCGGCGGGTATATTTATTGTAAACTTAGTTAATCTGCTTGTACACAAAAGAAACAGTTACCTACCTAACACTTACTCAAAATTTTCAATGTCTTTCTGTTTAGTCCCTTTCATTGCTACACTTCAAAACTCGGCACTTTCGACAAAAAATGTCACTACCATGTCAACATTAACTTTTGGCAGAGTCCTAGAATCTGCTTTGGCAAACCCAACTTCTATTTTTATTCAAAAAACGTAATTAATTTTGGTTTAATTGTTCACTTTTAGTACAACTTATAACCTCAAATTAGTTGTCATAACAAGAGTGACGTCACTCAACGCGGATTGGTGTTTTAAATTCGTTCGGTTTCACGTTACTTTTGATTCATAATTATTGTTAAAAAACAACATTATTTTAAATATAAACCTTGCAGTGTCCCTACTCTTATATTTTTTTTGTAGCATTTTAATAACAATATTTCCATAAATATTAAATTGCATGTTTCCCATTGAGTGTAAACAAATGTACCATTGTCAATAGAGTATTTCCCTCTATATTAGAAAAGATCTAAAAGCATATAACTACGATAGCTTATGCATTAATTTCTTTTTTAATTATGAATATATACATAGCATCAAACATAGAGCTTTGTTTATTATTTACATGCAGTATTGACGTCATCGCTATAGAGTAACAACTCGTGCGGCGCCTTCGTCTAATTACACGCGTAATTTAAAAATATTAAATTTTAATGCAATTTTTATAGTAATTAACGAGTGTATAAAATTTTTATATTTTTAGTATATGGTTTACTGACACGCAAGGATCAAATTAATATTCTTTTCAAAAAAGAGATTAATTCCCTATTGTTATTGTAGGCACCCGATACACCGCTGTCAGCTAACCAGCTGAAAACATTCCTCGATCGCCGAAGGCCTACGGGACATGGAAACGCTCTGCATTCACTGCGCTCCCCTAACGACACCTGACCCTTGGACTAATCGGTCTATTCTACGCAGGCCATTGAGTTATATCGACAAGTACTAGAGAATTTATACCAAATCAAATATTGCTGCGTTTTCGCGTAGGATGTCAACCATAGCGTAAGTACTTCTGGTGTCTTCTCTAGTACACAGTACATTATACCTCAATGATGTAGACACGTGCACGCTTCGTGATGTGCGGGCATCCGCGGACAACGTCTCTTTGTAGGTGAATCCGCAGCGATAACTGGCACCGTGCGTTTATAATATTTCACTTATATATCGTAAGTTGATTCTGACATCGTGCGTTTATAATTTACGTATAAGTAGATTCCTTGACATTCACTCTATTGTTTATGTGACGGCAAGTTTTTTTTTACTGTTATATATACAAATGTTCATGTTCATCAGTTCCATTTGAAGAATTTATGAGGTGAGTTTATTTCTTCAAAAGTAAGCTAAAATGTTTATTCTTAAGCTACAATTTATGTAGATGTCAGTTTACATGTCGCTGTAATACGTACAGTGTCAACGTCTGGCGTACGGGAACTATGAGCGATTATACACGTAAGTCTCGACTCAGTTCATAGCAATAATGACACTTCTTTTACTGTTAATAAAGTCTTTGTAGTCTGTGTAATCAAAACGAAGTGTTTAATGACCTTCTTGAAGAACTAATGAATTGGCTGTAGCCATATTTAGATCTTATAAACAATCATTCTTAAATTCAACTTAGATTTATATTTGTGCTAAGCCGTAGTGTAGACCTAACATTCTATAGTCAACGTGCCCACCTAGTGAATCCAGTAATTAGTTACGTTGAATATATTTTGCGGCGTGCTCCAATCCGTAAGAATAGGATATACGCCGCAATATCATTCGCAAATAATGGTCGTGAATGTTTTTCTTGTAGATGCAAAATGCTTGGGTCGTAATTTTGGGCCACATTTTGATTTAATGTATGGCAAAATGCTGGCAGAGGAGACCAAATGGCCGAGGGTATTTCTCATAACACAGGTTTCACATGGGAATGGGAAGATAAAGTATATATATTTTCGCATTATCTATAGTATTTTTTTTTTGGTATGTTTCCTTAATTTGTTAAACTTAATTTTTGTGTATAGCTTTTTTGTTGAAAAATGGTTTTCTTTCTAAATCTATGGAATTATAGATGTCAGTACAGGATAGTTGGGGTTTCTGATATAATCTGTAGATGGGTCCATCGTCCAATATTTGACGATCCGAAAAGGAGGTTCGTGAGCTATGGTGTCTTAATGCCAGATCCTAGTATTTTGATTGCAAATATGGGAGAAGGTGGATAGCAACTTAGCAACTTGTTTCCGATCCATTCTGACAGCTCTGTCAACTCATTTTTCCCAAAAGCTAGGAAGGTAGGAAGGATCTCTACATATCTGTTTCGTCTACATTCAAAGACCGTGCCAATGAATTGATATCTCTCTTTCTCCTGATATTATCGGACTCATCTTCCCAGAAATACCTCCTGGTATCCATTTGCATTAGAAATGGACGAATTGCCCTTTGATTCGTGCGTAACTGGTACGAGAGAGTCCATAGATGTAGGACCAATAAAGGGACTAGTTCCTGTTTTAAAAGTAGCTGATTTAAGGTTATAGCCTTCAAATTTTCAATACTGTAACATTTTTGTAGACGGATTGTGAGACACGCGAGTTCCTCAATTAAAACCAACACCTTGTGTGTATGGTTGGGAAGGTTTATTATCACTTGTATTTCTCTCTCTACCTGGTTCAATGAGCAATTAAAGTAGGTTTTTTTTCAATTTAAAAAGAAATACCAAACTAGTCCTGATTTAGAGTTCTGTCTTTCTTCATTTCTTGATAATTTGAATCGACAACAGTCCCGTTTGACGACGTTTTCATATGCACCTTGAAATTAACATTATTTAATGATCTGTTTTCACCACGGTTGGGATAAGCAGATTGTAGGAGGGGTAGGATCTAGAAATCCTGATCGCCTAAGTTTGAATAAGGCATTTGAAGGCAAATATAAGGTAATGATGGCAATACTGAGTAGCATAGTAGCAAAATTCATGTATTTCAAAGGATTCGGTGTCGTAACTCATCGACTGGTTAGATAGATATGCCGAAGTACATTAAATTTACCTTTCCATTTCCATATAAAATCGAGGGATGAAAACGTAGGAATATATGAAATGTCTTGGTTGAAGTAAAATACTTCATGTAAAATTTGTTTGACGTTTCGGATGCCCGATTATAAAAAAAGTGTCTGTGATTTATGCTAAAATAATATTGCATGCTTATTCCTAATTTTACGTACGTACTTGTTAAATTCTACTATAAATTGTATATAGATATAAGACTAGCGCGTAACAACTGTATTTTATTTCAATTACAAAGACCAAAACATTAAAGTGTCTAAATGTGTATTTAACCATCGCGATTAGTGAAAACGTGACACGTTGTGTAAGAATATAAATTTATCCTATTTTTATATTTGCAAAGTGCTATTCTGTAATACTCTTTTCATTTTCTATAATCTAGTTATTAGATGTATTCTTGGTGTTTTAAAGCGAACAAAAAATGTAATTGTGTACACTAGTTCTACACAGCTATATTACTGTAGAATATTTCTGTCACAAACCTGTCTCACATACAATCCGCCTCAACAGACTCTTTCATTCGGCACCTTGCCACGTCGCTTCAACAGATCGCTACGATACGATGATCTTGATATTTTGACGATTTGTGATAACAACATTCTTGTTAATTCTTTCAATTGTATAATGTATTATTAGTTAATCGATTCTATTATTATTTAATTACGCCAATGAAATTGTATTTTAAGTGTATGTCTGTGAAATCTGTATTTTTGTGTTATTTTTATTATTTGATTGCAATGATGATTTTAACTTTTTAACTATACATATTTTTTTTTATGACATATTTATGTTTTCTTTATTATACAAGAACTTATTTATGCGTAAGAGCACCTATGTTCTCGGGTATTAATAATGTACGTGTTGACCTTAGATAATTTCCAGCACCCCGGATTGGTATGGACATTATTAGGGTAGATTCATATTAATTGTGAAAATATTTTATCCATATAACATTGTATACTCTGAACAAGCTGCTCCAGTGTCACTTCTATAGGCGTCAAGGTATTATATAGTACTGATGTAACATTGTAAAATTAATGAAAATAAAATAATATTCAGAAAATATTTGTTTTATTTATTGACCCGTTTATATGAAACTATAGTCCATTTCAAATAAGATGATCTCTGTGACAGTTCGATTTCGACACTTGTAGAGGTCCTACAGTGAAAATAAAATCGATTGTTTCTGGTAATCGATATACTTTATATGGAAATGAAATCGATATTATCTTACTACTAAAATTTTTAGTATCATTAGTGTTTCTGTATTATATTGAAAGTTTTTGTTGATCAATGCATTTATCTTATGTATATAATATTATGTAGGTATTGTAGAAATATAGTCAAGTGTTTACCTGTGATTTTTTCGCATTTTGCCAAAAAAAATAACAACAGCAACAACAGTCAACAATAACAACTATAACAGAACACCACGCAAAAATCGATGAAAACACAACTCGCATACAAGGCTGACACACTCGTACTGACTCGATTGTCAGGTAATCACAAGATGGCCGCCGATTATTCGATGTCCCACCTCTATGTATTTTTGACGTTCCGTTTCATGTTTGCGAATTGCATAGTTATTTAAAAAATATTTATTTTTATTCTTTATTTCATTAGATTAAACTAAGCGATACTGTCTTCGTTTTATAAGTAAAATATATTTTATTTTATTATTTTTTGCAATGAAGCTACTATGAATAAAAAATATTAAAGAATAAAATTATTTTTGTTTGTCAAACGAAAAATGCGTAATTCGGAGCGCGATGAACTGCCACAGAGATCATCCTAGTTGAAATGGACTATAATTCCTCCTAATGTTGGTGAGTTTTGAGCTAATAAAACACTTCAAATATCAGCATACATTTATTTAAACGTAATATTAATAATTAACATAATTCTTACACAAAGAATACTGTGAAAAGCGAGAGAAAATTCTATAACGACTATATATATTATATTACTGTCATGTTTCAATTCTTAATTATTAGACAATAATATTAACAATGAGATGTAAATACAGGATTGAAATAATTTACCTAAAGCTAACAAATTTATGATGCTAATTTAAAAAAAAAATCACATTGACCACAACTAATGACACGCACATTTGTAAACATAATGTATACCGCACAGGAAAAGTTAAACACGTATCATAAACACAGGAACGTACACTACCGCACAAAAGTATTTGGCCACCTGCATTTTGTATAAGTTATAAACAATACATTAAAAAAACATTTATTAGGTTTCATTGTTTTTATATCACCGCCAAATACAATTATTCGTATGTCAAAAAAATGCAAATAAACAGTAAACATTTTTATGAAGTAGTTTTATTTAATCACATTTTTATAAAATATATTTTACTGGGTGGCCAAATACTTTGAGCGGTAGTGTAGATATTAAAATAAGGGTATATTATACAGTAGTATACCAGTATTACGTATTTATACCAGTATCTATTGAAATACGTGTTCCATTATTCCATTTTAACCACTATAATAGTGTTGTATAGCTAGCTTACATTATGTACGCGTGCTAGCATAATTTGCGAAAAAATAATACTGAACCAACTCTAAAAATAATATTACACTAAAATATTTTGATTAAATTTCATCTATAAGGGGTGCCACGTGTACGTCACGCGTGTAGTAACAAATGGTTTGTCACATCATTAATATAAGCTCCAACGTATACGGTCGGGTGACGTCGGCTAGTAATCTCACTGAATCATTTGGTGCACTAGGAATTACAAGAAGAATCGTTTCGAATATAGCTACTTCAGCTACAAACTATTCCACAAATGCACAATCACAAAATGCTATTTAAAAACCGAAGAGAACGCCCGCGGTGCACCATTAATACAGAGAAAGTTTAAAACTCGTTACGCTTGCTAGGATTGCGAATTTCTTTAATCTACAGAACATCAATGGTTATATGAATTTAATCAATTAATGAATTCAGCGCAAGACTACAAGCAATATTTTAGCCAAATTGTGTGTACCTAAAATGCACATTCTACAGTGGAATATTGAAATCATCATTGAATTAGTAACCACTAAACTGAATAAGAATAATAACAAAGTTCGGTATATTTTTCATTAACAATTTCGTATTGCTAACAAATTGTTACGCATGTATGTCCTTGCATCATTTTTCAAAAGCTGGAAAATAAAACTGTTTACGTTAACAATGAATATAGCAGATGAGAAGAGTGTTTCGGCTGTATCCGGTGCAGGGAGCTGGGCGATCTAGAACTGGATGCCGGCCTGCACTTGTGCCATGAGCTCGGCAGATTTGCGCAAGCGCGAGGTTTCGGCTTCGGTTAACGGCTGCCGAATCACGTCCGAGATGCCGGTGTTGCCCAGCACGCACGGCAGAGACAGGAACACCTCGTCTTCCACCCCATGCTCGCCCTAAAATTGATATTTTAAAATAGACAATATTTCAATGAAAACAAACATACAATGCATTACGTGATGTGATAGTATATGTGCCGGTCATGAGAACGTGCACATATTGAGGTCAAACATCCCTTGAGATAATCATCTCAAGGGTGCTGAGTAAGCTAGAAATACGGCACGTACCATATTAGTATATAAGCCTTAGTTTTAGTTAAATAAATCAGTTATTATAATGGAGATCATAATAGACGATATCAGACTATAACCTGAGTCTCATTATGTCCATTGCCTAAACCCTGGCAAAGTATACATGCGCGTGCGTCATTTATCAATTAATCACAATAGTCAATTTGAGTGGTTGGAGAAAGTTTAAAGAGTTTTTAAAATTTTATTCTGACGTGTTTTATTGGAATATCAATTTTTATTATTTTTATAGTAATGCAAATTGGTTTAAACAAATGTAACACATGGTATTTTATGTAAATTAGTGAATATATTACAAATACTAAAGTATTATATGCATTATTATGCTAATTAAAAATGATTATACCGGATCCATTCGTACATCGATTCTGAAATTTTACACAATTCCGAGTAGATAGATGTAAACCAGTTTACGAGTAAGGACATGAAAACACGCATTCACGTAGAGTTGCGTGTTTAACTTGCCAGTCTAGCTCAGATAGGTGAGCAATTACAGAGCTATTGTATTCGTAGGAAGTAGATGAAGGTTAGGCGACGTCACATACTAACTTGTAGGTACTTTATGTATGTCTGTACAATTTAAAGTACGGTATAAAATTAAATATTACAATGTATCTGATTATTTCTTCAATTATCAATTTCATAGCTTCCGAAACTACACGCTAAATATGGTGATATCAGATACTTCTTAATCGAAACTGTTGATTTGCTAGTTTGCGTAATGCAAAATTGACGATTTACAATTACTATTAAAAAAACAAGTACAACAAATTAGGTATCTACTCTGCAAAGTTTCTTCTTACCAGTCGACGGCTATACAAGAATTTGTAGACAAACTAGTGCTAGTGATAATACAAATAATGGTGCTAATTCTTTTGACTCAAATTAAACTAAACATAATTTTAATTTGGTGCAACATTAAATTGAATATTATAATCTAAGCTAAAAATGAATTGACATTACTGAAATGGTTTAGTTATTCAATTTAGATCCCTTATATATATATATATATATATATATATATATATATATATATATATATATATATATATATATATCTACATCATTAACCTTACCTTGATGTAAGTAGAGACGGCGTGCACACTGTTCGCGTTGGAGAGAATAGCGCGCGCGAGCTGCGAGAGCGATAGGCCGATAGCCCAGGATGTGTAACCCTTCAGCTTGATGACTTCGTATGCGCTGTTCACCACCATGGCGTGCGTCTCCTGCCAGCGCTCAGGGTCCGCTTCGCTGCCGATCTTCGGGTTCAAGTCGCTTAGGCGTACGCCGGCGATGTTTACGCCCGACCACACTGGCACTGTAGGTTACATTGTTCTTAGGTTATATCTGCTTTCTTAGTACAAATCACTTTATACAGACATTGTTCAACTATACATCTGCAGGTGTCATGTTAAGTTTATTAGTAGGCGAAGGCGGGCACACGCAAGCGCGGTGTTGCCCGTCTAGAGACCCTACCGTAAGGCTGCGTGCGCGTCCGGCTAAGCGCGCACGCCGTGGTGGAGTCTCTTTGTCTGGGGGACTGTCCAGGGGTTCTCGGACAGTCCCTCCTTTGGCGGTGGTTTGACCAACTCTTGGTCGAGTCGGCCCCGGGACACATGGCGGTCTAATCAAGAGAGCGCACCCCGCCATGTGCTGCGTATGGGCCTAGAGAACTCGGTTTTAGTGGGTAGGCTGGTCCTCTATGACTGGAGAGCCCCACACACGGCCGCGCCCAGATTAATCAGTATGAATAACCTTAGGGGATACCTATGTCCAGCAGTGGGTATCTTTAAACTAGGATGATGAATCTACGTCTCATGGTTGTGTTGTTCAATAATGATTTTCAAGTTAGATGCGTATGTCAAATAAACATGTACTCTAACTGGGTATAATGGGTAAATTCTAAGTTAAAATAGCATATTTACCGCTGCTGTCGCCATGCTCGCCGATAATGTATCCATGGCAGGAGGTGGGAGCGATGCCGAGGCGCTCCGACAGTAGGTAGCGGAAGCGCGCCGAGTCCAGGTTGGTGCCGGAGCCGATGACGCGGTGCTTGGGCAGCCCGCTGATCTTCCACGTCACGTACGTCAGAATGTCCACAGGGTTGCTCGCGATCACGAAGATCGCGTCCGGGCTGTACGTTACTAGCTGCCAGGGAAAAATTTTGTTTAGCTATAAAGTAATTTTTACAAGGTTCTTGTATCGTTGTAATATGGTAACACATTATTAATAGGTCGTATATAGTTGTTTAATTGGTTAGGGATATTTTATTTAAATTGTATAAGCTTCACATTAATTTATTATAATAATGTATATATAATAATAACTAAAATAATGCGCAATACCAGGAATTTTCTGCCTCGCATTAGAAAGCTATGAAATTTATTGCCACCTTCCTTATTTCCGCACCGAGGCGATATCCTTCAAAAAATGAGCGCATTGCTATTTAATAGGTCTGGAACGCATCTGTATCTCCTATGGTGTTGCAGATGTCTATGAGCTTCCGTAATCGCTTAGTAACAGGTGATCAGTTGGTTTGCCAGATCATAACAGAAAAAATGCATCCCGCATACTGTATTGTAGGCTCGACATCAGGTATCACCCATATACTTCAACGTTGCCAGCCCAGGAAGTGTATCGATGGCCTATTTCACTGTTTGTCTTATTTAATAACAATGACGACCCAAGTAATAAATAATTAAAGTATAGGGTTATTTTGCAAGCGGTTCCCAAAGTAACTTGTAGCTGTGTGGGATCTATATAATAAAATAAAAAGAGGTGTAGGATATACCGGTGGAATAATGTGCTTGAGTACGTCGGTGTTGCGCTGCACCAGGTCCAGGCGGCTCTCGCCTTCACGCTGGCGCACACCCGCCGTCACGATGCACAGCTTCGATCCCGCAGAGATCGCGTAGTCTGTTCACAGAACGTTAGCTCATATGTCAAGTATAAAACAATCAAGTAACTTCTTAGCACCCCCTCCCTGATGAATCCCGGTACTTGTCAAAAATTCAACGAACAAATGTTTACAGTTTTATGCTATTTCAGTCATACTACGAAATGGTAAATTTATCGTGGTCCAATTAACATTATCGTTAACTAGCGAATTCGGTGAAACCATTCAAGCCTTACGAAGTGACCAAGAATGAATTGAAAAAACTTATATAAATACTATAGATGATCAGACGAACTTCAACTTCTCTGCACCATGACAAATATTTCAAAACCAAAATTAGCAGAACTCTTGTCGAACTTCTAACCGCCTAATAGTACTAAACATAAACAGCGCGAAATGGCGGATTTCCAAAATGTATATTACACTAAAAGACGGTTTCATAAATTCTCCTTAATTTGTCCTCACAATGAGGTATAAAATAGTAATTATTATTTAATTTGGTACAGTCAGGTAGGTACAGGTTTGGTACAGTTTACCTAAATTAATATATTTGGTTAATTTTTATTTATTTAATATATATTTTAGAAGTTATAAACATAGACAAATTATTAAAGGAATTAACCGACGTACAGCACAGAGGTTATATATATATTATTTTATATAGTACAAAAATTCTTCAATACAAAGTATTCCGCCATAAACATTGACTCAACTGGCATCGCGTCTTTGACATTCAAAAGTGAGTGTAAATCTTAATTTAATACAATTATCATTATCTCTATCTTATCTTTAATGCATAATGTATGCTTTTGCTGAGTCATATACAATATGCACGATAATGTCTTCAATGTGCACGATTTTACACTGTTATTTCGCTGCCTAATACTACATGTGGATTTGTTACGATGTTTGGGATTAGCCGTTTTCGCTAAACTACCAAATGTATAAAATAACTCGATAACATATTAAATTAAACTATCTCACCAGTGCTAGCCTGTATCCTGGCGTTTCTCATAAAGGCGGAGCCATGTTGCAGGTCCATCATCTCGCCCTTCAGTTTGTCAGCCATCACGTCCACTAGCGCGATGTTGTTGGTCACGCCCTTGACAGGAATTTTGCATTTTATAACAAATGATTACGCCTGATTCTTGTTATAACGACATAATGTTGTTATGACACATGAGATATTGTGTTACGGGTAACAATTGAAGAGACAAAGTTATTTCTTTGCAGGTACAATATATTCGCGGATGTTTAACATTAAGTTATTGTCAACAAGTTGCAATGTTATTCTTTTTTAGTGATACATTGATGTAAAAGCAAAGTGTATCATAAATGCATAACCATTCATCTCCGAGTACGTTTTATTAATTTTAATTTAAATATTAGAACAAGTAAAAGACTACAGTTAGAAGATAAAAATCTTTATTTCTCTTTCAAATGTAAATGTCAATATTCGCATGAAAACTTACACATTTTATTAATCAAACATGAACATGAAACGAATCAAAAGATTTAAGTCGCGTACGTAGGTGTAATTGTTAGTCGGAAATTATTGAACTAAGGATCTGAGAAACTATAACTAATTCGTCCATCGCCATAATATTCGTTTCATTATTTCTTTAGCATGAAATTATTATTTTTGTAAAATATATTGTCTTCATAATTTGATGAACGAACTAAATAATAGTTAAATCCGATGAAACTTTGTCAATGACATTACAACAACTATCTTTAACGATTATTTATTTATAATGTATTTCTGTAACTATTTTGTTATGTTTTGCTTTGAGACTTATAGGTACTCAAAGTTTGAGTATAAGCCGGTTATAATAGATTTCGAAATAAATATATAATTACTATAAATATTATCAACAAAATCAGCATGGCAATTTCCGAAATAATTTTATCACATCTATTTACCTTTAACCAAAAATCTATTTTTGAGCATTAAAAGGCCGATGTATGCATCGGTATATTTAGCGAGTTGTCTGACTTGGGTTAATGCCAGCTGTTCAATAAAAAATTCTCTTAGAGAAAAAGCGATTTTTTTTCTCAGTAAGTTCATTAGACTTGCGCTTGCATTACAAGTATTCAAGATTCACTCCACTTATGTAAATTGTGTTTTTTTTTATAAAAGTATTCAAGGAAGGAAATACCATTACGAATATTTTATTTTGAAGGAGACGACCACAGTCTATTTATGATTCGTGTAAAGTATAGATTCGTGTAAAGTATAGATTCGTGTAAAGTATAGATTCGCGTTTATTACTTTTTCACGTAGAAGCTGCTGAATGGATTTTGATGAATCTTCACAATAATATAGCTTCTACATCAGAAAGACAGGCTACAATTTATAAAGATTTTATGTAAATCGTCCAATATATCGACAATAAGTGTCCTGCGCAGACGAAGTCGCAGGCACCACCTAGTCGGGATATACAATAAATGCAAACTGAAAAACCAACTAAAGATTGTTCAAGTGTTTAACCAATTAAAATCTTAAATAAACGTAGTTAAAACCTTTTTAAATATAAAACACAAGCAAACATGCAGATATAATATCGATGTGATTTTGTCGTAACCTAAGCACGATCAAGAACTTGTTTAGTTTAACTATGAAGCTGAACAGTGTTAATGTCGATCGAGCTTCGTGGAGTTGTTAATCACGCATAACACAAGGCTTAACAATTAGGCATAGTGCTACTCCAACAAGGTATTATGACTTTAAAAAATAAATCTGCAATACGTACAAAAGGTATGAACGAAAAGAATGAAAACTGACATAAGATGTAAAGTAATAATTTAACAGTCGTATCAGCATAACGAACAGCATTTGCTGATTCTTTGCAATCGAAATAGGTACCCGAGCAGGCGATTGTTATACAGTCTGTATCTGGTTAAAATATTAGACCTGAAGATAGAAGTGTGAATAGGAATATGATGGCCATTCCAATGTAACCAACACCGATCAATTCTTGTTTGTTGAAGGTGTCATCCATCAGTCGTGTATGGTCTTTTTTTTTTGTTCCCCCTGAGGAAAATGCATTAAATTGCATACCCCGGCTGTGGCGAGCCGGCGGTTATGTGGGGCTCTCCTCCCCAGAAGGGGGAGGCCTACCCACTAAAAACCTCAGGGATGGCCTTCCTCAGGCATGTAGGGAGCCCCCGGGAACACCAAGCTACTTCCGGGAACCCCCAGCCTCCGCTCCCCCGCCGATACAGGGGAGCCCTCCTCGGGGGAGGCTACAATACCTCCCCCGATCTCCACCACCGACGACGCCCCGCGGCTACGGAAGGGGCGTGGTCCCTCCCGGGTCCGCGTATCCGCGGGCGCGATTTCCTCGCGCCTGCCGGCGACCCGCGGCAGCGCCGCAGCTGTGCTACCGAGCCCGGCGCCGCCTCCTTCGAGCTGGATCGGCCATCTCCCGACCCCGCTCGACGGTCTCCTTCTGGAGCATCACTGCTTCACAGAAGGAGGCTACAGCCCTCCAACCTCCCTCGTCCGCCAGCATTGCCGCAATCAATGCCGGCGGAGATAGATCTCGCCCGATCTCTGCGATCAAGACTCGGCGCTCGGAGGCCCACGAGGGGCACTCCGCCAGCGTGTGCTGCGCCGAGTCGAGGTCGGATGCGCAGTGGTGGCAATGTGTCGATCCCTCCCGTCCTATTCGACACAGATACTCACCGAAGCAGCCGTGCCCGGTGAGTATCTGAGTCAGTCGGTAGGTGACCTCCTCCTTCCCATGGAGCCAAGCTTCGAGGTGCGGGAGTACGGCACCGACGCGACGGCCCACTGGCGCGCGCAGATCCGTAGTTCGAACTGCGCACACCAGGCCGCCACAATCCGTCGGTGCCAAGTCGTGTATGGTCTGGATTAGCTTGTTAATCATCGCCATTTTGTTGTGATATTAGACTTACCTGGGTAAGTAGGGAGAACACAGCAGCCATCCCGACCTGGCCGACGCCGACCACGGTAACCTTGCTGCCCGTGTCCTCGGTCTTCTCCTGCACGGGCTGGAATAGCTTGTCGATCGTCGCCATTTTCCCTGGACCAAACAAGCTGAACATGAGTAATAGATCTTTGATCGAAATAACAATTACATATTTAAGTCACAAACAACAATATTGTTATTTTAATAACTATTACTTAACTAATATACTATTATCTAATCGATGATACTACATGACTACAATAATTCCGCAAACCTTTTTAATTTATTGCCAGAATAGGAAGTCAAAATCGTTTGGATACTAGCATGAAGCATATAAGCTTTGTATTGTACAGGTTTTACAAAAGATAAAGGAAGATGGATTGATACATGATACAATGTTCGATACGAATTGAATAAAAAACAATACAAATTAATTTAATAAGACAGATAAATTAATATCGCTGTCAGACACGCGCGCCGGTAACTGCCAGCTGATCGACAACAATTGGCAATATATAACAATGCCTTTTGAATTGCTAGTCATTGTGGTCTCAAGAGAAGAGTACGACAGCAGTCCCTTTATGATATATGTACAGCTATGAAACATTTATCTAAAAGAATCCCAAGTGGTATGTTGTTCAAATGGAATGAAAACGAAATGACTTGTCTTTAGGTAAAAAGGAATGATACAATTACAAGGACGGAGCTCAAGTCGTCCTCGCCGTGCTCAACCAAATGTCGTCGAAGGGTGGCGGCGTGTAACGGAATTCCGGTTCCTGCAGTTCCGACACGTGGTTCTCAAGACTGACTTGCATGACTAACAAAAACGTTCATTTGGATCTCAATATTGTTTGCTCAACAGGTAAAAAAGAGTTACGATTGAACTTTGCCCGCAAGTTAAATCAACTAAAACTGATGTAATCAACTGAGTTAAATCAAAAGTTCAATTTTGAAAATTCGATAAAGATAATAAATGCTTTTAGGACTATATTAATTGCAATTATGTATAAATTATACATTGAATTTTTTTTATGTAGTTAGAGATCGGTTTTTTATATTGTTGTCTAAGATGAAAATTGATTCTCAGTCGAAGAAAAAGACTATATTAAATATTTGTCTAATGGTCACAGCAACGATATAAAAAGAATAATACAATTTTAAATAGACATCTTCCTGTAATTATATGAAATTTAACATTTATTTCAATATGATAAATTAATCAATCAATCATTATGAACAGACAGCAATAAAACTGATGAGTTACATTGAAAATCAACCTTAACATTAACGTTATTTCGTAGCAGATACAAATGACTAAGGATGCCACTGCACTTAATTGCATTAACCAACATAACTACTAATATATATAAAGTGTCAACTTACATCGTCCGTTACTGTAAAAGTGATTATGATTGTTGGCAGTCATTATAATAAAGTATGTTATAAACTTAAAAACTTAACACGCAAAACATCGATCAGTGTTCGTTGAGTGAGCGACAGAACCACTCAGTGCGGTGCTTATGAATGAACTGGCTGCTGTTCGTAATGCGAATGACTTAAGTGACTCAGCTACAACGATACCCCGTTGTATTGCACCACTGAACGAAATGTGTATGGGGGTCTGGGGAATTGGTGTTCCGGTGAAGATCTCACACCGAGTACGTGACACAAAATCTTATTGTAGGTGATGGCTGTCACGCATGCTGTGTCAGCTAATTATTTAGTTGAAGCATGATTGATTATGTATTTCTCACGCGTTTGGGCATGCATGTTTCATTACAAAATACAAATTTACCTTTTTGTTTATATTAATATGTGTGTTAATGAAGAGATAAAGCCAGCAAGTTGAAAAGTTAAAGTACCTATTCAATATTAAGCTAAGTTCTCTAAGAGTTCTTCAGATACATCATATTTTCAAGTTTGTTTGCTGTTAGATTTTTGCCTGTGACAAGTCATTTCGTATGGAGATTTCTGTGTTTTACTTATACTATACTAAAGTTTTCCTTATTTGTTTCAGAACCAAGAATAAAGTCTCTCGACATTATTCACAAACCTATGATTCTTCCTTTTCTATAAACATCAATAGACATATTTGACATAGTTATACTAAATAATGTGCTACAATATTTAGATAAAAATATAGGAGATATTTTTGAGGAATATATTTAAATTAAACATAAGCTTGTTGGATGATTCAAATATAAGCGAAATTTGCACACTCCGGGCAAAAAGAAATAAAAAAATAAATATTGTCCCCGGGAAAAATGTTTATTTTTCTTTTATAGCTTTTTCATTTAATAGCTTAAATTAAAAAGTTATAGGTATGAAATGTTTCAAAGGTAGTATAAAAAATGTAAAGTGAATAAATAGTGTCCATGTGTTTCCAGCCATACTGGTAGCGTAACTTTCATTTATTTGTATTTTTTATATTAATGTTAGATATTTTTGGGATTGAATTATTTTTATTGTATATATTTTTTTCCAAATAATCTACAATTATGTAATGTAATGTCAAATTACATCATTACATGCTATACCTACCCCATCGATTCCTTTCAGCTAGTTATATTTTTTTATTCGAGCTCCTTGGAGTAATAAATTGTAACATTGTGGATAGATACTGAGAATATATTAAAATTTATTGAAATTTTGGAACGTACATATATTTAATTTATAATTTGTGTCTCCTGGTAAATACAAGTTACTTGCTCAGTTCATTTTTCGATTGTATCTCCCTGAGTTTTTTTCTTTTTTCCATTTCAAATTTTTCCATTCCAATTTGACTTCAAATGTTATATTGTTGTATTAGAAATTTGTTTCCATATTGTCATAAGTGTACATTAATTATTACATTATTCAGTTGTCGGCTCTGCTAACTAATCTAAATCGGGTAATTTTTTAATATTTAATCATCTCAAATCGTTATTCAACATATATATGCCTTCAACAGGCACTTATTGAAGTCAAACAAATTTAAATGATAGAGAGGTTAAGAGCTACACAACCTTTCACGTGAACACAAACATCTCGGAATGTAATATACTCGTAAATTGTATTAAACACAGTGAAGATGAAAGACTATTGATGCCTCGAAATCCCGGCCAATACTATTTACCATTTGAAAATTGATGGATGTTTGGATGATAATTATATGATAATCTAAAATTACCCCGAGTGTATTTAAAATGTACGTGCGACTGCTCCATTTCTTCCCCTGGATGTCGTAAGATAATAAGGTACTCCTTCCCCTGGATGAGGTAAAATAATAGATAGATTTTGAAACATTGTTTAATGTGTCAAAATTTATCCATCCGTAGCCAATATGATTTGTATTTAAATATAGAAACTGGTGATTTCTTAGTGACAGCCCAATTTTACGTCTACAAAATGCTATAAGGGCGTTCTGACTATGAAGTCTTAAAGGAACGATCGTTACAACAGACGAAGAATTTTGATTTGCCATACTAAACAAAATTGAAAAGCATATGTAACAGATCATTTTTCTTTCAGTTGGTACTTTAACCTATTTCCTAGTCCGCTTACTATTTGATTCTACAAAGTAGGTATATAAGGCTACGAAAATTTGGTTACCTCTATTTCTTCGCGTTGGAGTTATTTGCTTCTCTCTATATGGGCATTAACAATTAGTATTTCAAATACAAGTGGCGAATTATTTTTGCAATGTATTTTTTCAATTGGCTATTAGTAACAGCCGTAAATGTGTATCCTGTGGATGAGGCAAAAAATTTCACTACCTTCTTTCTATTAGGGCTTTTCTGCAAATAAGGAACATGTGTCATATTCATTATCATTTAAATAGATATGGTTACAATGAAATCCGCCGAACAAATATTATACACTGTTGTCTAGAACAGGTGATAATATTGAAAACATAGGCTCTATTGGTGATAGATTCTTTATAATGTCAACTGATTAAAGTCAAAACTGTATATTTTACTATATGCAATGCAATAGCATCAACATTAAGTTTGTTATCGTAATGTTCAATCATGTATTGTTACAGTTCCGTTCAATTCGATCGACTGAATTCATTCTGCAGCGTACTTCTTTGGAACGTCTCTGACGACTTATATGTATGTTGTATGACACAATTTATGTCTATAAATAAAGTTTTACAATTATACTCTGATTATGAATCGTAACTTTAAATTCTTAATGTGTACAATACATGGAGTTTGGTTAATTGGAATTTTGAAGTTTGGAATGCTTCTAGGTTTTGCGCAATCTACTTAACATTTTTGCTTTTTTTTATCGTTATCCTTGATAAATCCAATGCTAAAATAATGTTTAATTGTAACAAGTAATTCCAGTGACTGCGTTTAAGCAAACGACATTTTCAGCTTTGTAAAGTATATGTACCAAGTATAATTATAATAATTCATACATAGAATACCAGGAAAATAAGAGAGTCTTATCTGATTTTCTCGTCAGCGCTCTAAAATTATAATAGCGGCCTTCTAACATCTTTCATCTACATATTCATTGTTTTACCGATTTACCGCTTTACTTACATCCTAAGGTTGTCTTCAGACATTTGTCTTCAGTTTGTCATAAATTTTGTCGAAATGTCTTCATGGTCAATTTGTTTCTGTGGAGAATAGTTATCTTATACTCTCTTTTTGACAACAGAATTTGAACATTATTCTTTTCACCTAACATTTTTTTACTGTAATCGTGATAAAAATAAATGCTTTTGTGACGGACACAAGCACATTTTTTTTGCTTATCTAATAAGTAGCCCGTGATACGAAGATAAATTTTCATATATCTGCAGAACTATATTTATGCCACAAAATGCCAAAAAACACAATACAAGAAATTACACGCCAGCATTTAGAATTTCAAGTTGTTTAGATATAGTTTAGGCTGTAGTAGGCCCAATCCTAGTACAGCCTAAACTTGACAATTGTTCATATATTATATGACTATATACTAATATTATGTATTATTTTTTATTATATACTATTCAATATTAAGATCTATACACAACTATTAAAAATATCTGTTAATCTGCGTTCATGAAAAGTAAATATACTTTAGTATAATTCTTCTATAATAGTATTCAGAACAGGTAACTAATTTAGTTTATGAGGTTACGGTGTACTCTTAATTTATTAATTACCGCATTTAATATTTCACCTAGTTACCTATGTGACTAAAGAGTACCTACAAGTACGAGATTTTCAGGTCACTATTAAAAAAAAAATGTCTTTGCCTTAAAAATTGATCACATATGAATGGTGGCAATAACAATATATTTGAGACACCATTATTCAGTATTAGGTACTCTTTTATCCTTATCATTATGGGTTGAATAAATTAGTATGAATCTTGCGACAAAGATGCCGTTTTCGATACATAAACAATGTGCAGCATTCGATATTTGCACATTTCATTGTTACGTCGGTGGTTCAGATGAATCATTAGGTGTGGATCTTTATCGTCTCCATTTTATATCATTACTTATAACTTTTATAACTCTATAACGGTGATCGATTAGTTTGCCACCACTCATAATAATCTCCTTTATCAGTGAATAGTTATAGCCAAGGTAAATATAACATATATATATATATATAATAGTTCGTCTCGCATATTTTACAGGCATATATATCTATATATATCTATATATATAATATATATATATATATATATATATATATATATTATATATATATATATTATATATATATATATATTATAGAAGAGTAGAGAGTAACGAAACTATTTATACAATAATAAAACATGTAACATACTTGATTAGTTAGAAAAGGGAGGATGCCTAGTCGTAAATAATTTTCAGTAACTGAATTGATTCATCGTTTCTTATCAGTCGTGAAGTCTAACGGTTATTAAGTGCCTACCTGTTTCCGGGAAAATTTTGATTAAGCATTGCACTAAACTCCTTGCTAATACCGGAAAATCGAGTTTCTAATAGGCATGACGTGGAATTTTATGAGAAAACGCGTGTCGAACATTGATAAAACTTTACAGTCGTGTTCCAGTGACCTTCTAAGGTCAAAACAAACTTTAGGGAAAGAACCGGCATTATCCGCCCGGCGCGGCGCTCGCTTGATGTCACACGAAATTATCATTATGAAACACTAGGGAGATGTACTTATGAAGTGTATGAGTTTGTGAATTCTATCGAACAATACTTACTTGTCTACGAAGGTGCGAGGTTACCGTCACGTAGAGGTGCCCGGTCTGTAGTGCCGTCACCGCTGAAGCTCCGAGCGCGTTGAGTCAAGGTGACCTTCATGATCCAATTTGGATGCCGCAACAACGCGCATGCCCGAATCAAAGGCAGCCGCTACAGGAAAATATACCACAACGTTTAACAGTTAGGTCTATATTCGCACAGATCCACCATCTGATACAGGACTACGAATCGCCATCAGCTGGTGGCGAACAATTTTGAATTTGTTCTTATTTCAGTAATGAATATGTTGCTTAATGACGATTTTAATTACCTCGGATAAATAATTTGTCGTAGACATTGAATTAGCAAACACTAATAACTGTATTAAGCAGAAATAGACCAAAGCGTCTATTGTTTTTATCTTAGTTTTTTGTTACTATTGCTCACTTCAGTTTTTGTATGTCGGCTAGACGTGTCACCTACCTAGCCCACCACACCTAGTCCTTACCGCTTTGTGTCAAAGATACGTAATGAACCAATACGAAGAGGCTTCAACAGCTCTTACTATGAAATAATCATAATGTACATTGTATGTATTTTTAATACATATTTTTTTTTAAATAACACATCTAGTACTGAACTTTTTCAAGAACATTTTCACTACCAAGCCTTGACGTGATAAAAAAACTTGTAGCTTATTTCACCTTTTATTTAATGTTTATAATTTGTAATCGACTGTCACTTTAGGATGAAGGACTTATTCTAGGTAACAGCATAAGTATTTTATAATGCGAACAATTACATGAAATAATAATTGTTCGCGCTAACCTACTTTCTAAGTTTTTATGAAGCGGAAAAAGTTGGTACACTCTGCAAATCGTCAGACTTTACATGTTGATTTGAGACAAGTACTAATGTCACTCGTAATAACGGCGACTTTCCTTGATGCAAATTATAAGCCTGACGTGTTGCTGATTTTGCAAAACGTAGTAGAATTATAAATACAGACTTGTTTAATAACTAATTATTATTATTATTTTTAAACAATAATGTTTGTTTGCAGTGATTTGAAATAATCAAATCTATTCAATGACTAATAATATTTTTAAAATGTTTGATTCTGTTTGGCGATAAGGGATATGATTTAGACTTGGATGATAATGAAATATTTACATTTCAATTTTGTAGACAACTAATCTATTTAAGGACATATAATAAAATTAATGTTTCTTTAGGAATGTAAAACAATATATTCGTTACCCTCGGAAAAGATGACAATCGGAAACTTATAGTGTCTCTAGTGAGGTTCCATATCATGACTGAATTTTTTCTCTTGAAATGTATTATGTCTTAATTTACGATTTATATTTATTCTCTACTAATTTCTTTACAATTAAAGGAAAAACCGTAAATGTTCGTAAGTTTTGTAAATTTGTTGAAAATGTAAATCAAGATGGCTTGTAATCTATGCACGCTTTGTTTAATTTTTTTATAATACAACGAACGTCATAATCAACATCACCTGATAATTGTTTAACAAGGAACGGGGGCTAACCAGGCACAATACATTTAGTAAATATCTTTAATTAAATTATTCAAAAGGTATTAGGTGCCTAACTTGTTTATGAATTAGATTTTTTTTTTGTATAAGTGCTACAAATTGTTGAATTCATATAGACACATACATTATTATAAATACATACATATTATACAAAAAATCTATCATAAACTTAGATACTTGTCATTAGTTTAAATTTATACAGGCTTAACAATAATTTATTAAGTATATACAGTTAAGTATGACCAGAACAGATAATATATTACTAGATATATAAATAACATACTTAGTTGTGATGATAGGTACCTAATTTATTTCTTCATTACTTGTCACTTAATGCCAAAATACCAGTATACCTTATCGCTTATCTCAAGTGTAACTCAAATGATTATTTTCTATTTTATTATATTATATTCTATTTTATTATATTATCTATTAATTGTAAATTGGTTTTACTTCAATATGCAAACCAATAATAACATTTAATATTTATTTTTCAAAAAGTTCATATGTGTGGTGTGAAGAATAGTATATAAAATATAATATATAAAAATATATAAAAAAGCAGAATTAGACCTACTTAATAGTAATGGTTAAATTAGACCTACTTAATAGTCGACGGTAAATATATTATAAAATGATTTGATATTGATTTTTGAGCTGCATGTAGAATATCGGCTGTCGATTCGGTGGCACGTCGAAGGATTCGTAAGGTTGCTGGTCACCGGAGCGCGCACGCATTTTTTTGTGTGTTCGCTGACCCACCTCGAGTTTGCGGGATCACTGACCTCTGCACGTGGTTACAGCTTTTTTTGAATTTGACGTTCTCTTATGTGTGGACCTCTCCATGCTATGTGTACAATACATTAAACTTTTTGTCTTTTTTCTGAAGATGAATAAAATGATTTTCATTAAACATTTATTTATGAAGTTTGAAATTTGATATAATAATTTCAAATAATAATATAGGTAATAATATTGTTACACTTACACCAATTAGCCTACAAGTAAGCTCTGTAATGTGCTATGGATTCTGTAACAGATGACATATATATTATACATATATTAATTAAATATATATTATTAAATGAAGGTACAAATGCTGCATTATACAAAATTTGGGATTATCAGAGATATTGAAATTTACTAATCGACTATGGATCGTCAAAGTATTTTATATAATTATGTGCTTATTCAGTATTATAGTTTTAAATGCCGTTTATTAAAATTATGATTTGTTATTTTACACATTTTAAAGTATTAATGTAGACCGTGTGATATTTACTTATAATAAGTAAAAATGGGAGGAAGTTTAAAATATTTCATATCCTTAACCTTCATGCGCAATGTATGTATAGTTAACCTCGTATGAGTGTGTCATAAAACTTGTATTTATAGCAATTTATGCCAAACATATTAGAATAATTTCCGGAAAATAATATAGGTAGTAATTTAACGGCGCTTGTGTTTCCTGTTGTTTACAGGGTGCCCATCCTGGGTGTAACTTTGTTTTGATGCAGGAAATAAATATGAACCATAAAAAAAGCATAACATAATAATAATGTGTCTTGATTGGCTTACTGACAAATTTTTTATCGTAAACTTTGGTCAGTCATATTATCTAGCAGACATTCAGAAAATTCTAACCGAAATTGGTACATCAGGTTCCTTTGTGTGGATACCTGTTATTTTCAAAGGTGGTAACATAAAAGATGAGTAAATGTCTATTCCAGCAGCCACCATTTTGTGGAATTTCTCTCTTTGTTACGGGTGCAATAGGGTCGATAATCCCACTTAAATAATTTACTGACTGAGCTATCAATGTTATCTGATTTACCCCTATACAGCCAAATCAGTATTTACTTTTAATAATTATTCTACTTATCTGATTTTTGTTATACTTATATTAAAAATAGTACGGAACTGTAATTAATTTTAATTTTTATTCTTAATTAATTATTTTAACATTGTTTACACTCATATATAAAACTACCTATTTCTATGAATATCGTCGATAAATAATATATTTTAATTAATTGAATATTGTGGACACTGAGACCACATTTTTTTAAATGCCAATAAATAATATTTAATATGTTTTAATATTTTATTTCATTAATGTATTTAATAAATATAAAGAAATTGAATTTTGTGTTCGAAACCAAACAGATTATTAAGTAATGCAAGTCTTCTCGCAGTATGCTACCTGCCTAAGCGAGCAGCTGTTCGTTTTTTGTGTTCTTAGAAACGGTATATTATATACAGAAGAGTGAATCACTAGAGGCATAGTTGACTTCACCGTGAGTGCATTCACGTATGAACGACAGTGATGCATAGCCCACGTGACCGCCGTCAGGGAAACACCGTGCTAAGTAGGTAACAACGCCTAAAACACAGCGTTCGATATGACAATCTTTCTTAAATTATTTCGACTAACTTTCATGAAACAGGTAGATGTATAAAATCAGTAAAATTGAATAAATTACATTTTTTATTCTATATATACCTGCGGTTACTATTTTTGAAGATATAGCAGCACGTTTAAGGCGTTGCTTGTCGCGAATCATTGAAAAACACGTTATTATTCTAAGCGCCATTAGTACATACATTTCATTTATTTGTATTCTTCCTATATTGAAAAATATTACTTGTGTTCGTTTCATTCAAAGGAGCTTTAAAAAAATTGTAAAAATTTTAAAATGTAGAAATTATTTTATATTATAAATATACATAAATTTATATTTTAACACATATTTATGAGATCAGCATTATTTAAATTGGGTAAAAGCAGTAAGAAATATTTAAATTGTAGTCATCTAGTATTTTAACTATTGAATTATCATCTAGTAGCCTATTGAAAGTGATGACGAAAACCGACATTTTTTATTAAAAAAAATTAAATCTAAATGCTAACAAAGTATAAGTAGACAAAGGGAAATTACAGTAATTTGCCTAAGTTATTATTATTAATAATACTAGAAAATAATACAAGCTTCAAGCTTGAAATTTGTAAGCCCTGTTAGTTTGTGTTACTAAACATTTCTGATTTCAATAATAATAATAAACATTGTTACATCATTTAACGTTATTGTTATATCTATTAATAATGATAAATATTAAGTAATTATTTTAGTGCTAATGTTGCGTTGCATAATCTATTTATCCAAACTAGTAATATGGCGTCCTATATAGAACTAGAAGACTATATAGAAATAGAACTACAAGTAACTTTTTAGGGTGTAGGTATATTTGTCTTTTTTTTTAAAAAAAAAAGGTATATTTGTCTTACAGTCATGTTTTTCTTCAATTATAAATAATATTTTGAAGAGAATATGAATTTACTTATTTTATAACATTTAAAAAGTGCATTGATTTATAAAATGAAAAGATGTTAAATGAATGTGATGTTCTTTTTGAATGAAAAAGAGAAAGAATAAAGTAAATATACTCTATAGCAAATAAATATTCTCGAAAAACTGTAATAAATGATTCGGCGTAATGTTTGCTTGCCTATTGCGACTACTATGATGCAATTTCATCATCCTGCGATACAATCGTTAGGACGAAAGATGATGAAATTTTTGCACAAAACGGGCACTCCCTTGCAGTTTGTTACGAAATTACTGATTCTATCATCATTTTTATAAGATCTTACAAAAGTCTAAGAAAACATTAATATGACAATTAAACTGAGCGGCGCGGCCAATTTAATTTCAAGTAGCTAAACTTAATTTTGTAATGTGAGTTTTCAACTGTGAATGACTGAATGAGTTTTAAAGCTCCGTACTGCATACCATTATAGAGTCCCCCGTTAAAGAGGAACCCTTATAGAGTCATTTCGTAGTCTGTCTGTCAAAACCCTTTTTCTCAGGTTGTAGTTGTACTTAATACAAAATACCCAGGTCGGCATTCCCTTTCATCACAATTCATATAAGTATCTACTGAGGGGCACTTAGTCTACCATTTTTTTTAGAGGGGAAATGCACCTTATGCACCGTGACACCATGCTGGTTAGGCGCAGCCGTGTGTGGGGCACTCCGGCCTGACAAGACCGGCCTACCCACTAAAACCCCCCTGAGTTCTCTAGGCCCATGCGGGGCATATGGCGGGGTGCGCTTTCGCGATTCTACCGCCAATAGCCTACCCTAATTATGATAGGGCATAAGTCAACCACGCCAGTGCGGATTGAAAGAAATTCGAAGGCGTATGTAACGCCTTCGAATTTCTTCGCCGGTGTCCGTGCCTTATGAATGTTTTCTTACGTCGTAAGAGTGTCAGATAAATCTATATATGAAATTTGAAAAACTAAAAAACACATTGGTACGTATCAGGATCGATCTCGGATCCCCCGGATCATCAGATTCGTAAAGTGTCGAGAATACAACGCCACTGACGCTCATTTCCTTGCAACTATGAAAAGATCAAACTACCAAGGCGACGCAATTAAAAAGATAAGGCCTTTTATGGCACTTGCTACGGAATCTAAGCCTAGGGTGTAGTTGCCAAGGGTAAGTAGTAGAGTGTAGTAGCCAAGGGTACTTCTCGTTCAGATAGAATCATGAAATTTGGTATGAAGGAATGTCATGCAGTCCACGTAATAATTTTCCCTAATAAACGAACAAGTAAATAACACGACTAAAAGTTTGTATGGAATCCTTTATGCGTATGTCGCAACTAACACGTGGCCATTGATAGTTATTCTACTTCTAGGTGAATAAGCTTTTTCTTATAAATAAGTTAGCCGTTCTTGAGTTATAATTGATGTAAACTAAAGGTGGACACATATTTACGTGTCGTGGCGTCTCGTGACGATGAGCGTGCACACTAAGTTCACGCTGATCTCTCAAAATATTTTAATTTTATATTTAATTACATGCTAGCCATGTACAATATTTAGATTAGATAATTTCAATATAGATTGTCTTCAGTAAATTGTAAAGATGGAGCTTTAAATGCATATTTTTATTTTAAATTATGCACTGTGCTTAAACAAAGCTAAATAAGTAAACTAAGAAGGTCCAGAAAAATAAGTAAACTGTAACAATTTTTTAAATACTAATATACTTTTTGTGAGTAAATTAGTTTTTCCGGCCGACTCCGTTTTGTCAGGTCGGCTAATGAGGTGGTGCTCGAGCTTGCCAACCTGACGTCAATGTGTCACAGATTTATTTGATCTCGCGAAGGCGTTCGACATTGTCTCAATTTCACCTAACTCAAAAGTTAAAAAGCTAAGATTTTAAGGCATTCATGTTTGGTCTTTATCTATGAAAATGATTTCTTTTTAAATAAGAAGACTATTTGAAACTTTTAAACAAATTTCAATAGGTATATAATAATTAATAACATGAATATGACTGAAAAAAAACGTTTTAGTAATAAAAATAGAATATTCTGCCTTTATTATTTTCGAGTATTTATTGTTAAAATAAACCATAGTAAATAGTTTAAATAAGTCTAAAATTAATAAATAATAAATTTAATACACTAACAACAGTTGCACTGTCAGCTTATAATTTTTGAGTATTAAAGTTCCAGGACCAGCGAATAGATTAATTAATATTCAAGAATTTACGGCGAAAACGCTACAACTCAGCAGAACTCAGTTAAATATCCTGACTAGAAACCTCAGTGGGCATTGCAAGCTTAACAAAAATACCTTGGGCCTTAACGAAACCATCGCTTGCAGATTCTGTCACAACAAAGAAGAAACGCCTATACATATACTGTGCGAATGTGAGCCTCTGCACTAGTATAGAAGCCGGCGCTTAGGAGGCCACTTGATCTTTCCAGATGAGATCAGAACCTCCTCCCCTACAGCCACGGTGAAATACATGATCTATACATGTCAGGAGAACTACTTGTGGAGGTGCTGTAATTTAACAAGGGGATGTCACAATAGCTCTAGCAAAGGTCGCAGTGACTTGCGACGCCTGGCTAAGCTATTAGCATCCCTTATATAATAAAAAGAATTATTCAAGAAGGTGCGAAGGTCTAGGAATAGCTTGGCTATTTGGTATATGTCACGATGTTCACGATTACAGATGAGATAGATCTGTTTTCAATGGAATTTCACGGAATGAAGCTTTTGAAAATACATTATCACTTGGTTAAGAAGATAGTTAATCCTAAATGTAGCACTCTTATGTCAAAGCTTTCTCCTGACATGTAGGTATAGATAATTGCAGCTACTCCTAAAACTGTGAGAATCTAGTCTTTGGGTTCTGGTTTTCATAGCGTTCCTGTATATAACGATAGTTCAGTACAGTTTGATTTTATTTATAATTTTGGTTAACGATTATAAATATCCTGACTAGAAACCTCAGCGGGCATTGCAAGCTTAAGAAAAATACCTTGGGCCTTAACGAAACCATCGCTTGCAGATTCTGTCACAACAAAGAAGAAACGCCTATACATATACTGTGCGAATGTGAGCCTCTGCACTAGTATAGAAGCCGGCGCTTAGGAGGCCACTTGATCTTTCCAGATGAGATCAGAACCTCCTCCCCTACAGCCACGGTGAAATACATGATCTATACATGTCAGGAGAACTACTTGTGGAGGTGCTGTAATTTAACAAGGGGATGTCACAATAGCTCTAGCAAAGGTCGCAGTGACTTGCGACGCCTGGCTAAGCTATTAGCATCCCTTATATATAATAAAAAAAAATATTCAAGAAGGTGCGAAGGTCTAGGAATAGCTTGGCTATTTGGTATATGTCACGATGTTCACGATTACAGATGAGATAGATCTGTTTTCAATGGAATTTCACGGAGTGAAGCTTTTGAAAATACATTATCACTTGGTTAAGAAGATAGTTAATCCTAAATGTAGCACTCTTATGTCAAAGCTTTCTCCTGACATGTAGGTATAGATAATTGCAGCTACTCCTAAAACTGTGAGAATCTAGTCTTTGGGTTCTGGTTTTCATAGCGTTCCTGTATATAACGATAGTTCAGTACAGTTTGATTTTATTTATAATTTTGGTTAACGATTATAAATATCCTGACTAGAAACCTCAGCGGGCATTGCAAGCTTAAGAAAAATACCTTGGGCCTTAACGAAACCATCGCTTGCAGATTCTGTCACAACAAAGAAGAAACGCCCATACATATGCTGTGCGAATGTGAGCCCCTGCATCAGTATAGAAGCGGCGCTTAGGAGGCCACTTGATCTTTCCAGATGAGATCAGAACCTCCTCCCCTACAGCCACGGTGAATTACATGATCTATACATGTCAGGAGAAGGACTTGTGGAGGTGCTGTAATTTAACAAGGGGATGTCACAATAGCTCTAGCAAAGGTCGCAGTGACTTGCGACGCCTGGCTAAGCTATTAGCATCCCTTATATAATAAAAAAAAATATTCAAGAAGGTGCGAAGGTCTAGGAATAGCTTGGCTATTTGGTATATGTCACGATGTTCACGATTACAGATGAGATAGATCTGTTTTCAATGGAATTTCACGGAGTGAAGCTTTTGAAAATACATTATCACTTGGTTAAGAAGATAGTTAATCCTAAATGTAGCACTCTTATGTCAAAGCTTTCTCCTGACATGTAGGTATAGATAATTGCAGCTACTCCTAAAACTGTGAGAATCTAGTCTTTGGGTTCTGGTTTTCATAGCGTTCCTGTATATAACGATAGTTCAGTACAGTTTGATTTTATTTATAATTTTGGTTAACGATTATAAGCAATACAGCATTAATGATTATCGAATTAAATAGCTCAAGTAGATTTCGCATTTAGTATCCTATGAACAATATGATCCTTTACATTATATTATTTAAATGATTTTTTTTTTAATTTTACAGATTTATTGTGCAGCGACATAGCGGTCGCGGCAGTACCGGCCGGGGTGCTGTAGACATTCTGTAATGTATTTAGTATTCAGCATAGCACCCGTGCGAAGTTGGGGCGGGTCGCTAGTATAGTATATATTTACATAAGTAACTAGTTTATTTTATTCTCAGTAATATTTAAAAGATAAACAAATTAGACATGACGAGTTGAGGACGCGAAACCAACGAGTCTTTATTCCCAATTATCCTTTACAAGTCTAACCTAGACACAATTAATAGCATATACCTACCTTCATACAAAGTAGTATGCGAGTCTATTTTTGTCAGACAGCTACGCATATTATCCTTGACTACGTGATAGTTATACTAGATACTCGTACCTAGTCTGGTGGCGATAGCAGTAACGCATTTATTTATAGAGGAATAGACAGAATATTTATAGAGAAGAACTAGAAAGGGATTGTTTTCGGTTTGTTTGTTTATATAATAATAATAACTTACTTTATTTCACTGTCACAGAACACACACAAAAAGCAAACGGGAATAACAAAGACATAACATTAAACAAAAGTAGTAAACACAATATATAAAACACAATATAAAAAAATAGACACAATCTGCCGTCCTCTAACTAAAAGGACGCTAAGCTCAGAGTCTTGGTTACTTTGAGACGCTAAGCTAAAAACAATGTTCCAGAGAAAACGGCAAAAAACGCGGGGTATGTCATTACTTAAAAGGTGTGATGGTTAGAGCCGTGGTTCAAGAATAATCATAAAACGTACTTTTAGTGATGAAGAACTCTAGAATATAATTAATACATCAAGCAGTTAAGGTAGTTTAACGTATTTTTAGCGTAGAAGTGTGGGTTAGTCGTTGGAATCATTGAAATTTAAAAAACTTAACGGTTAAAAAAGTTCAATTTTATAATACACGAATTATTTAATATTAGGTACAAAATGATTCTTAGACGAAATGAAAGAAAATCTTCTGCTCATTCAAGTTCAATCAAAAAAATAAAATTTCATCACTTGAGAGTTAACGTCCTTTTAATTAGAGGATGGCAGCAATATATAAAAAATATACAACACAAAAAACTCAGCATAGAGCAAACATAGCATAGCAACACAAACGCCGGTGTGTGTGTGCGCCACAGCAGGTGAAGTAAGGCGAAAATATAAAAAACCCACAATTAACTATTTTGTTAGAAGTGTCATACATATAATTCAAAGATTACATGGTAAAGAAAGGCTTTAAGATGTTAGATTTTGTATTTTGGAAAATAAAGACCTTAAAAATGTCAATTAAAGTTGTTTTATTTCGTCGAAGCGTTGTGTCGATCAGATTTTGAATACTTTAGTAAAGGTCTGATCTAGATAATATCTAGAGGAGTTTTCTGAGGTTATATTTCATGCTAAATTTATAAGGTCAAATGGCTAACTTACATTAATTTTATCAGTTTGAGAGATCATAGATTTTTGTTGATTCCTGAATGCAACTACAATTAAACTCAATCAAGTTTCAATGTTTTAATAAAAACTGCTACACGCACATATCATTTTCATAGATTCCAGCGTCAATACAATATTATAATAAAAAAAGCACAGGATATTTTTGTAGAAGATTTGTAGTAAATTGTAAAACGATAAATTCATCTATCTGACGTATATTTATAGGATTCTGATTATTTTCTATATAAAAAAGCTTGTACAAGTTTCATGTGGAATAATTTAATAATACATATTAAATAAGCTAATGGTCGTGTAGCATCAATAAAACAAAATACTTCTTGTTATTTCCTTGGAAAAGAATGTGCATTTTGTGGCATATAGTATACATATATGATTATACATGCGCAAGACGACGGGTGTAAAATACTTTATGTCTTTCACCACTTAAAGGTTCTCGCCAGTCTAAACATATTTCTTTTAAAATAAACCCAAATTTTTGCTGGGTACAGTTAGAAAGAGATGGCGATATATGGGCTCAATCGCACCATCCCTTTCTAACAGTAAGCAGCGTTTTGAGTTTGTTTGATTGTAGAGGTTTGATACGAGTATAAAACCTGTGAGAGTTTTTGACGTCAGTTAAGTGCGCGATGGTTCTTTTAAGCCACGGTCTGTTGCAAATTGAATGAATTGGATAAACGTGATGTTGCCTTGACTTTGCACCTTGACTCTGAATGTTTAAACATGACGCGCTATGCACGCTGCCATGTCTCGGATACTTACATCATTCTGTCGCTCTGCACATCGGTAACATTACAATATTATTCTTTATATTATTTATTGCAATAGACTTTAATTTACGTGCAAATTTAATTCAGTTGAGATCTATATAAATGTATATATGTCGCAATATGTAATACATCGCAATATGTATTATTAAAGTTTAGCTAGAATTATTATCGTATGTATATAAGCTTCTAAGTTTGCAGAAGGAAAAAATCTGGTTCACGAGTGTCCCCCATGCAGTTCTGGCATTACTTTTATGGGGAATCGAAGGAAGATGACGCTATTAGACGTCTCATTCTGGTCCCCAATATGGCGACAGATAAAGAAGGATTAAAACAAAATAATAGCGATGAAGGACCAGAATCGCGAAGTCATCTAGACTCAATAAATTGAACCATCATCCTGATCGGTATAGTAGAATTAAGGACCTTATTTATTTCAATTGTGACAATTTGTCTGTGGAATTGTAAGTGTGTGAAAAGTAGACTATTTATGAAAAAACTTCCAATATGCGTACAAAATGGTTGCTCATAATTTTTTTATGTAAGTAAAGTGCTGCGCAACTCGTTATGGTATTAAGTTAATAGGTAACGAGTAGAGACGAAGCATATTACCTATGTAATGTACATAAACTAGAAAAATATCGAAATGAGAGTAATCAAACAAAAGCATGGACTACGAGTCCGAGTATTATGAAAAATATCTCCTTGCAAAGTGATATACAGAATTATCTTCTAGACTTTGTACTTCAAATGTATGTGTGATAAAACTGACGTACTTTACAACTTTAAATTATTTTGAATTGATCATAAATTTGTTAAAGCCGTTACTTTAAATCAGAGAATAAAGTTTGTATTCTAATAGTTTAAGCAGAATGATAAATTAGACAGAAACGACTCAATCAGTGTGTTAATTGATTATGTATATTAGAATATCATTGTGGCAGAAACCACTGATACAAACAAATATAATAAAAAATGTGCCAACACTGTAACAATAAACTAACACATTAGTGTTAATATGAACAATAAAATAGGGTTGTGCTTAATACGGGGCTTTAGATTTTTATTGGTATGCTATAAATATGTGTAACATTAATAGGTACTAAAAATTAATAAACAAATACTTTATTTAGAATATTATTACCTAATATACTAAATAAAGTCTTTGTTTAGTACATAATATTTATATAATAGTCTCGCAAGTCACATTTGTGATTGACGTTGCTGCAGCTGATGAGAAAATATATTTTATTACAAAAAAAGCTCAGTTATAACTAAAACTTTAACTTCAAATTATTTTTTCAGAACGTAACATGTTAACTGTTACACCATATGAAAATAATTTAATTCAATTTTAATTTACATAAATTAAACCTTTGAAAATCAAAGAAGATAATTCGTTGCTTCACAAGTCTACGGCTTGAGACCTTGTGTTGGAAAGAACCAATAACTGAAGAAAATAAGCAATAAAAATTTACTGGTTTGAACTTTAAAGTTTTCTAAGGGTATTTAAAGATATTAAATTTTAGTGTTTTAAATTTATAAAAGGTAAGTCAGTAACCACTTCTGAATTTTCGTAATCTTCTGTAAAAATATACCTACAGTTGCATTAATTATCATTCATATTACATGACTTAAGAGAAAAATTGATCTATATCACCAAATCTTCTTGCCCTGTCAATTGTACCCGGTGTTTACCTGAGTAAAGAAAATAA
The DNA here is from genome assembly GCA_036419045.1 of Scirpophaga incertulas. Taxonomy (NCBI): domain Eukaryota; kingdom Metazoa; phylum Arthropoda; class Insecta; order Lepidoptera; family Crambidae; genus Scirpophaga; species Scirpophaga incertulas. The sequence goes on along the minus strand of CM071626.1, from coordinate 8,585,169 downwards.
AGTAATGCTTTATTCAATGGACATCGATAGTCAAATAATTGTACAGACAACTCTGCTATTAGTTTACTGTAATATATTACATTCAAATATTGAACTTTGTACTTAAATCCGATATAATAAATAATCAGTTATTGAAACTTACTGATCGTCATTAAGAGAGACACTAGTTATAAATGTTCTTTTTACATCTAAATGGCGTCAACTAAATGTTAAACACAATCTCATCAAAAAGCGTATATCTTCAGGCAAAACTTGTTTTTGGTAGTTACTTAGTTAAGTAATATAAAACGTTATATCTATTTCTAATTATAAACAATAAATAATTGTGTTTTAGCTCCGAATGCACTGACAAAGTTATCAATGTTACCATCTGCTACACTTTCAAGAAATAGGCAGTATAAGTCTAAAAGCGGACCGCACCGCGGATTCGGCAAGCCTTTTCAAAATTTTTGTTATCGTATACTTGAAGCAGGGTCTGATACTGGTATCAGCAAAATTTTGTCATATGGTGACCATTATTTCTGAGGCATTTTGCTCATTCGCGGCTAGTAACGCCGTGAGCATTTTTTCTCCCACTTAGTTTTTTTCCTAGATTTTTTAGTACTATCGTATTACGACGTTAATGACTTTTACCATCCCAATTACATGGGTGTAGCTGTGAGGCAGAATGCACTCATCGCTTAGCTCCAGACTAATACAAGACCAAGATAAAAAAGGAAACCTAGTTGACTCTATCTATGACTTCATCTAAGTCTTCTTCTTATGGTTTCTACACAAACTGCAAATCAAGTTGCAGGATGTTGCATCTCTTCTGCGCGAGTATCGTGTGTTCGCGTTATTATTATAGCGGCGTTACCAATGACTTTATTTGAGACTTTAGCTGTGACTCTACCGGCTACTTCGATATGACTCTATAACCACTTTACCAATGACTACTTGTGTACTTAACTACCTAAGAATACACTATCTGAAAATTTATCGGCGACTACCAGCAACTCTGTCTGTTAATGTTACTTGTGAATACCCGTTACTTTACCTGTAGCTCTACGTTTTGCTACAACATCATCATCGTTATTTAGCTGAGAGACGCCTGACATAGGCCTCCAACAAGGTAATCCACAAAGATTGGACCTGGAGACCTAATATGTTGAATTACGAATGCGATTTCTAAATCACCGCTGACTAAATAGTCAGCGGTGACTGTGAGGTCACGGATTCCTAACATCCAATTTTTGAAAGTCGATCGCAGAGCTGCCAACATAGATAAAGTACACACATAAATGTAAGAGTTCGGTTCCACGCAGAATGTAGCCGCTGCCGGTATTGTCGGCTTAACCATTATGGTTATTATACAGGGCGTTCCACGGCCATGCCAGGAGGGAAAGTATGAACGTAGGATATTTTACTAAAGAAGAAGCATCGTTTTATTTTTAATAATAAGTAGAACTGCATTCACAGATTTTTTAAAAATCGCCTACTTCGACCGGGAATCGAACCCGCCAAATGTGATAGAAAAATTACTTGTATTTTATAATAGCGTTTGAAAGGGCTATTCATAAGCATTATTTTTTCCTAAATAACCAAGCATATTAAATGAAACTAAGATCATAAAATTTGTCATTTTTATTAAAAAATAATAATTTATCAAATGCTCAAAATGTGATCCGTTCTGTTGTATACAAAGTCTTACTCATTTGACAATTTCTCTCCCTGTCGATTTACTTATTTTTGCATGGTGGATGTTTGAAATAATACGTCTAAGTTCATTTTGTAACTCCTGCACACTGTTGTACCGGTTCCTGTAAACTAAATATTTTACATAACCCCATAAAAAAAAAATCAAGTGGGGTTAGATCTGGGGATCTCGGTGGCCATCTAATCTGTCCAAAAGTGCCAATCCAGGAAGGAAAATATTCATTAAGAATCTCGGCTGTTCTCCTTATTTTTTTTTTTTTTTTTTTTTTTTTGTTCCCCTGAGGAAAATGCATTAAATTGCATACCCCGGCTGTGGCGAGCCGGGGTTATGTGGGCTCTCTCCTCCCCAGAAGGGGCCTACCACTAAAAACCTCAGGGATGGCCTTCCTCAGGCATGTAGGGAGCCCCCGGGAACACAAAGCCACTTCCGGGAACCCCCAGCCTCCGCTCCCCTCTCTAGAGGGGAGCCCTCCTCGGGGGAAGCTACCACCTCCCGGTCCCCTCCACCGACGACGCCCCCCGGCCACGGAAGGGGCGTGGTCCATCCCGGGTCGCCGTAGCGGTCGCGACTTCCTCGCGCCGCCGGCGACCCGCGGCGGCGCCGCAGCTGTGCTACCGAGCCCGGCGCCGCCTCCTTCGAGCGGGATCGGCCATCTCCCGACCCCGCTCGGCGGCCTCCTTCTGGAGCATTACTGCTTCACAGAAGGAGGCCACAGCCCTCCAACCTCCCTCGTCCGCCAGCATTGCCGCAATCAATGCCGGCGGAGACAGATCTCGCCCGATCTCTGCGACCAAGACTCGGCGCTCGGAGGCCCACGCGGGGCACTCCGCCAGCGTGTGCTGGGCCGAGTCGAGGTCGGATGCGCAGTGGTGACAATGTGTCGATCCCTCCCGTCCTATTCGACACAGATACTCACCGAAGCAGCCGTGCCCGGTGAGTATCTGAGTCAATCGGTAGGTGACCTCCTCCTTCCCGTGGAGCCAAGCTTCGAGGTGCGGGAGTACGGCACCGACGGCCCGCTGGCGCGCGCAGATCCGTAATTCGAGCTGCGCACGCCAGGCCGCCACAATCCGTCGGTGCCACTCCCGCTTAGGCACTTCGTGCGCGGGTTCCAGGGCGCTCCCCCCATCGCCCCCCCGGTCGACACGCGGACGCATACGTCGCCGCGTACATGTCGGCCAGGATGTCGAATGGGGGGTCGGCTGTTCTCCTACTGTTATGAGCCGGAGCCCCATCTTGCTGGAATATGAAATTTCGTCGATCTGCATCAGGAAGATTATTAATATCATTTCTTAAAATCTCAAGTATTTCTAGATATTTTTTCACATATCTATAAAATACATGTAATTTTTCTATCACATTTGGCGGGTTCGATTCCCGTTGAGGTAGGCGATTTTCAAAAAATCTGTGAATGCAGTTCTACTTATTACTAAAAATAAAACGATGTCTTCTTTTAGTAAAATATCCTACGTTCAATATTTAATAATACTTTCCCTCCGTGTGGCATGGCCGTGGGACGCCCTGTAATATATATATATTACACACACAACACACACATATATATATATATATATATATCTTATATATAAAAATGAATCGCAAAATGTGTTGGTAAGCTCATAACTCAACAACGCCTGGACCAATTCTTTTTTTAATGTTCGTTGAAGTTCAAGGAGGGTTTTTACAATGAGGAAAATTCGAATAATTATCGGAAATACCCTAAAAACAGTCTTTTTATTTTTCCCATGCAAACGTTTTCTAACTAAAACGTACAGTCGAATTGAGCTTTATTGTTATTGTATAAGTTCATATTGCAAGCACTCGCTGTTGTCTAAGCAATGAAGGTGTGTTCCTAACATCAAAGAGTCAATTTGCGCTTTATTAACGCTACATATAGTTGAAATTCAATCATATCTATCAAAACAGTGTGCGTGCGTGCGTTGGAGCACAGAATACATCGTTGGAGGATTTAATGTCACGTTCCAAAAGTGAAATAGCCACAAAATGTAATAGGTCATTTAGACTTTTTTTGCAATTTGGTTGGCTATGCGACATTATCTATAAAATAATTAGGAACAAAAAACTGCCAGTGTACAAATCTTTTTAACAGGACGAAGTCTGTCGGGTCCGCTAGTATATATATATAGACTGAAAAATCAATATATCAACTTCAGACTCTTGTCAATATGTTGTCTAAACAAAACACAGATAACATTTCCACACAAGTATGACTTGATTACGAGTGGGTGAGGGCAATCGTAATGAAATCACATCCGTGACTAAGGTAGTCACATAAGTGATATTCAAAAATAAGAATTATTGAAAATCGGTGATTATTAGTCACATCGGTGATTTCTAAGTCGCATTCGTAATTCAAAAATAGGTCTCCAGCGCTGCTAGAAATCAGCGCCTATCGTAGAGCTTCGTCACCGATGTAGGGACACGGTATCGAATAAAAAGTATCGATAAGAAAATATCGTACTCGTAAAAGAACCGACACAAAAGTATCGATACCTCAAAGTATCGAGTACTTTTCACAGGCAGGGGCCAGCCAGGTCCAACGTTAGTTTGTATTCGCTCGATTGAACAAGATGGCGTTGCTAATGTTGCCATAAATTATAAAATGAAACCTATGTAATAATTGGCAGCATCGAGGCGACCCAAACGCCATCGCACGTATTTTTTCAAATAATATATATATATATAAATATAAAATATATATATATATATTATATAATGAATAAATAAATAAATATATTCGATACGATACCTGCCAAAAAGTACTTGTTACGAGTAAGTAAATGTATCGAACTCAAAGTATCGGTATCGAAAGGAAATCTACTCGATACCATAATTTTTTTCGTGTTCCTACACCGATGGTCCACCTTGTATGATCCATTTTATTCTATATGCGATTTAAATCTGTAGTTCTGCAGGTGCAGATTTAAATCACTACCTGATTACTGGTAAGTCTGACTCATTTCAAATATTATTATTAAATTGAATGTATTATTAAAAGAGTACGATAATTTAAAATTAATATCCTACAGTAGTATACTCACTTATTATATTTGTCAAACCACTAATACCGATAATACTTATCTAAGCATTATGGGCTTTGTATTTACTGCGTGAAGTTTCAGTTGAGATCATGAGCTGAAAGCGTCCATTAACATTAATGCAAACACATGTAGAATTTAGACCTCTCGAGTTGTGTTATGCAAGAAGTGTGCTTATACAAAAAAAAAAACAAATATTGCAGTCGCATAATGTTCTATGGAATGGAGGGATTGATAGCTGGGATCATCTCCACCCTGGCTCTTCTCTTCATACCTGATATGATATGATAAAGAAATTACGGAAAGTCATGGTAATTAGATGTTATTTAACAATGTGTGAAAGAATTTAGCTGGACTACTCCTCGAGTTCACTTCAGCACAGCATACTAACCAACAATGTATCCATCACTTTTAATTGGTTTGATAAATCTAAGTATTTATTGGTTTTGATCACGTTCTTCGTGTTGATGTCCTAAGCTACAAGTCAGTATATAAATCTATGGTAGCGCACACTTATTTGTTTAGGGGTCGTTGAAAAAAAACGTCAATCAGTGTCATATATTTAATGTTGTCTTTGTCATACAATCTTATCAAAGGTGTATTAATGTTCATTTATAACCTTTAAATATATTTGAATATTTTTGTTATAGAGATTTCGCACTCCCGATTATCTCGTGAATTGAATTTTGAACATTTGAATTTTCGATAAACATGAAAAAATGAGCACTTGGAGGATGGCAGGTCTCAAGTAATAAGAAAATACATTTCTTTTACTCTACGTACATACCATATTTATTTCAATTTTATAAGAAACTAAAATGCTAGATGTTTAAATAAATTAATTACCTGTGGTTTTCGTCTGAGAAGTGTGACGTTTGGGCGACATTTAATATTTTTAATTTACTTTTTGTCCCAAATTCTTTTGATACTTTTGAGATGATAACTATAATCTGTTTAGAGCTTATAAAAAGTGAAATCTTTCAGTTACGTGAACTATTCCAATATCGCTGCAAAGACGCTCCGACATTCGCTTAAGCCGAATCTCCGCGAAGAGGCGAAGAAGCGCGACATGTCCATCATAAAACTCTTTTATTGGGCTGGCGGGGAGATGCTACGTAAGTTTCGGCAATTTCGTAATAACCACAGCTAAAGACGAAAGTATTCGGCGGTGTGTATAATCTTCTAAAATCTCTGGAATCCAACGATATTAGGTACTTATTTTTGAACGTCGTCACGTAACACAAAAAAATATGTAGGGTAAGATTGGAGTAATTCTTTTGTTGTCATAAGAGTTCAAAGGTACGAGCTTGCCTTAATTATGTTAGGGCGATTGTTTCTTAGTCCTCTAGATTGGTCGGCTATATAAACCTTTGAATTTCTCGGTAGCTATATATAGATTGCTTCAAGACGTTGTTCTTCACCAAGAAGCACAACATATGAAACTCTAAAAACGAAAACCTCGTTGGTTCGTGTCGAAATCGATCCTGCCTCCGCGAATCATATTATACTATTCGTAGACCACAGAACCATCGACGCTCTGTTCACTGTAAGTAGCGTAAGCGGTAGCTACCCCTTATCCTATTTAAACAATGATGTTACCAAGAAATGATATAGCAGCGGTACACGTAATTTTTTGGACGTGAACCTGCAAAAGCGATCAATTATAACCCCAAGCAAGGATTAGCGTGTCGCGCTATGTGCCTGGTGGTATCGTAGAGACGAAGTGGTGAAACTGCATATTTTTCAAAAAAGTTAAAAAATAGTTCACAAAATGGCCGGGGCAAGGACAATGTTCGGTCACTATTTATAGTATTTAGAACCTGCAGCTGCCCTACTGGCTTCGAACCCACTTGTACAAAGACTGGATGAACGTGCTTTTACGACAGTTGTCTGTTGCGGGCCATCTTCTCTGAACATAGCTGTGCCGCCTAATCCCTTTGCCTCCACCTGATGCAAGTTGTACAGTCGACAGGAGACTGGAATGTATTCTTGGAATTAACTTTTTTTCTGTTCCTCTTAGCAAAATTAATATCCCGGCTGCGGAGAACCGGCGGTTATGTGGGGTTCTCCTCCCCAGAAGAGGGAGGCCTATCTACTAAAAACCTCAGAGATGGCCGCCCTCAGGCGTCCTCAGATGGTTACCTATAGTTGAGTTAGTTCGCACATCTTGTGGAAGGCGTCGGAAAGGTTTTGGGCATATCTTAAGACGGCCACTTCCTTATGTACTTAAGATTTTATTAACTGGCACTTCTTCAGTCGTGTAAACTATACACTTTCGATAACTTTAAAAAGCTCTGGTAAGGCGCGGCCGTGTGTGGCGCTCTCCGGTCAAGAAGACCGACCTACCCACTAAAACCCCCCCCCGAGTTCTCTGGGCCCATACGGGGCACATGGCGGGGTGCGCTCTCGCGATTCGACTGCCAAAGTTTTCGACCCATCTAGTCAGAGCCCATAGTCACTAAAGGACAATGCTGCATCAATAGCTGTCAGTCCTACAAGCAGTCTGACCTGCCCATAAACACTTAAAATTATATTTAAGAAAACCTTTATATTTAATTCACAGCGGGAGGAAAGAAACCAGAGGCAGTGGATAAAGGCAAAACTTAGCACTCGCTACTTAAAAATATGCATTTCATTTCTGTTATTAAATACTATAACGGCAGCATTGGGATTTCAATTATAGTTTTATAAAAAATGAAACACTATATATTTTCACAAAATTTCATTAATATAATATATATTTCAGTATAAATCGAAACATTGTATGGAAGCCTGATTTTAAATTTATCACAGACAAACATTTAATTACGAATACAATAATCAATCTGTAGAAATTTGGATAATTAATTATATTCAGCTTTGGAGTGGCTTACAAGATCCTTAATTTGATACTTTAATTTTTTACGGAAAACATTATAATTGCCGAAATCAAAGCGAACACCCATAAACATATGTTTGTCATTAAATCATTGTCATATTACTTAGATTAAATTATGAATTAAATATAAACATAAATGATAATTTTCAATACGATTTAGATATCTTTAAAATATTTAGGCACTGGTGATAAACCTTAAAAGGCTATAATGTTTAACCGTTTAGTTAAAAATTCAGATTATATTTCTAAAATATTATTAATAAGAATTATATAAAACATATTACTAAGTGTATCCTTAATTTTGCAGAAGATATAGAGTTCCTGCGTACTAAAGAAGTAGATCATCATACAGTATATTTCAATATATGTCAAGTACAATAACTTTTTTATATATTTAATAGTAATTCAAATATTGCTTAAATTTTTAAATAAATTCTTCATCTACCCAATAAGGGCTTAAAGTGAACATGATGGATTATCTGAAAGCAAATCAATCTTTTATCTTTTTATCTTTAGACGTGTTAAAATTGTGTATATTTTAGACATGAATATTTAATTAAACATAAGTTACATCCGCTACGGCAAATTTTATTTTTACACAAAATATTTTGTACGTTAAGTGATGTACTGAAATGAAATTAAGAACATTAAGAACATTAGACATTATTTGAAACGCGGCTTGACATTGGTTACTAACACAAGCACCTCCCACTTTTCGTTCGTTTCCATTGATTATCACACGAAAAATATCTAATTGACAATAAAATTGGAATGACAGATTTGTGTAGATCGATCTTATGATGCAGTTTTGACAATAGATTGATTTATCAAACATCTCAATCCTGAGATGTGTCCAAATATTGTTTAATTTTCCTTTAAACGAATAATAATAAAACATTAACTTCAAGTCTTTGTGTACTGTATAATGACTACTAGAAGGAGTTATAACAGCCTATTCCGAAAATAAAAGCGAAGTATTTTTTATAAGCTTGTTTTGTTGATTACAATTATGATTCGGACATAGACGCATTATTTATTGGAACTTAAATATAACTAGTAGCGTTTAATAAAAAGAAAAAAAACTAATTAAGTAAACGTTAGTAATATATATTGCAAACATTTACTTAATTAATCAATGAATAGGCGTGAGCACCAACAAAACTATTTTCTTCTTTACCTATAAAAATGTGCATAAACAAAACACCGCTCAAGCGTCCTCAGCTGTGACGTTGACCACCTGGAAAAAGAAACTATTATTATGAAACACTGAGAACTTTGCGGATTATTTTGTCCTCGGAAGTTGCAATAATTTACATTATTAACAATATTGAAGAATATTTCGTGGGGTGTGAGGCATCAGACCTTATAGGATCCAAGCCTACCTCACCTGTTCGCATTGCACCCTGCTAATCAATGAATGAAGCTCTGGTGCTACCCACCAAACCGCACTGAGCCGAGGTCGGGGTCAGGGGTGCTAATAATCCCCGTGTCACCAATAACTGACAATTGATCTTAATATCTACCACCATCATATCCACCTATGAGATGCCGCTGGAAATTGGGGTATTGTGGAGCTATCCTGCAATTCGGAAGCTTACTTTTTTTCTCGTAGGATCAAAATACTCAGATGGTGTCGAGTTCGTTGTCTATGGTGACAACATTGTATAAGATCGGAAATTACTCGAACAGGTCGCGTATTGTGAAACTTCTGAATATTCTTTATATTGTATAAGAGCGGACTAATACAACTTGTTACGAGGGTGTCCGTGCTTAAAATGGCGCCGTCAATTGTTTTAAATACGCCGCGTCAGAAAATGGCGAGTTCTTTATTCAAATTCTATCTCAAATGCCATAAATAAGTAAGGAGACGAACTTCCATGAGTTCGCTACAATACCTAAGACTCAGAAGAAGAAATTGCTTGAGGTAATTTAGATTTACGTGCCAACCTCGACCCGCTCTGTTGAGAAAGCGGAGTCAATGTATGACGATATTTCTTGGGCTATACATGCTTCTACTACGCCACAACGTATTACACCATTGTTATGAAGCTTCAATGCAAGGATAGGTAAACGGAGTAATGATCAGCCAAAGGTGGGGCAATTTGAACTATATTTAAGGAATTCTTTCTTCAAAAAAATGTTTGCGTCGAAAATGTACTTAAAAAAGATCAGTCTTTTCCAAACCATAGTCAGCGATGGCGCGACAGAAATTGAGATTGACTTCATAACGTCGACTAGGCATTGGTTATTGAATGATGTTCCGGTGACCAATTCGCTAAATATATACAGTGAACACCGTTTGGTAAAAGGCAGATATTGATGAGCCTACGGTCCTCCAAAAGACAACCAGATTCAAAACCCGGAACTTTTTCAACTCAAATTACAAAATTGCTCCGATTGCCTGGAGGGCTGCAATCATATGGACTTATATAATGACGTGATAGGGTTATGGAAACTCGTTACGTAGTATTAATAGACCTTACCATATTAAGAAGGGCAGTAAGATCTCGGAGTCTACCTTAAAGGTAGCTAATGGACAAACGGCAAAATAATAAATAATATCAATAAACAGATATCCACATCTAATAATGAATGTATTAAGGCCATAGAATAAAATATTCAAGTGTAATTTGCTAGTATAAGAGACCTCGAGACGAATATTTGAAACAATAGAAAGCCAATTCGCATTCGAAATTGTGAGATTCGTATACGAATTTCCGAATTCACTATTTATGAACTTTCATTTTGTGCGTTGTGCAACATGTGGTTCAATCCACTCGTTTTTTATTTCTACTAGTAGAATATCCAACGCTGAAGTGACCTTGACAGTGATCCGTTTCACGTGTGGGTTATCGCCGATATTTTGTTATTGTTGTTGTGATTTTGAATTTTTCTGCGTGAAACGGAATTTAATTAAGAATTTGTTTTTAATGACAACACTGAATTCGAGTGATTCAAAAATATAATTCCAAATTCACGTCTAATGATTCAAAATACGTCTCCTGTCCCTAAATAATCTATTGACGACGGTGAAAAAAAGGACGGCAGAGTTGTCACTCCTGACGTAAGATTTTGGTCGAGATTGAACACTTCTATAGACAGGTGAAATAACCATAAAGCCAAACTAATCCGACACCTTATTGATGACATCCCGGAAGTGAAGAGATCCCGTGTGTGAGATTACTAGTAGCAGCTTTCAAATAATTCAAGAACAACAAGGCGCCAGCAGATGATACAGACCACCAGTTCGAAAGGCCCTCCAGACTCGTCTACTCCGTCATACTTAATGGCAAAACACTAAAGATTATTTTTATTGATTTTAATTAATACACAATTCCTTGAAGCTAATTCAAATATTGAAAAATTATATTCTATGAACAAGCAATAATTTATGTAATTGTAGACAATTACAATCGGGACCAATGGGAGCAAGTGACTCCTGTTTTAAAAATAGATTTTTTTGTGTTTTTCATAGTTCCCAGCTACATAACAATGTAGGTATTGTATTTGCAACTATGAGCCTATTTCTAACAAATAGAGACAATTCAATAACCCATTGTTGTATGCTTTGAGCTCCATATGGAGATGTTTTTATATAATGCAACTCAGAATCGGCATACCACCTTGTTCCTTTTTCTTTTTTGGAAGAGAGGTAATAACAACGAAGCAACCTTTCTACCATATGTTAATGAATTGAATAATTTAAATGCAGAAGAAATTATTAAGATCACATTACCTTGAAACATTATGTTCAAATTATATTTTTAAACCAACAATATTATACCCGGGAAGCAATTTGGTTTTAAGTAGGGGTTAACAGCCAATGCTGATTTTGATTTAATACAACATATTTTTCAGGCCTGCGAATAGTCATACTATGCTTTGTTGTAACTTTTCGAAAACGTTAAGAACGAAAGTGTTTAGAAAGTAGATGTTAAGAGGAAGAGGTCTGCAGGATCCTCAGTTAAGATGGGGGTCAATGGGGTTCAATCATTGGTCCTTTCTTATTATTTAATATATACTAACCACTTGTCAAGATGGTATTATTTGCAGATATTTCACTAACTTTAAAAATCAAAAGGCGACTGCTTTTTAATAATATTGTAAATATGATCAATAAAACAGTTCACTGGTTTAATGTAGATAAGTTGTCACTTTATGAAGACAACATGATGTATGTCACTTTGGTCTTGTGTGTAAAAATAACAATGTAAAAGAGAGAGAAATATATATATCTTTAGATACGTTTCTATAAAATTTATGAGCTACTAAATATGTACATTATCTGTGAAAAATTTTACTAACTATCAAGGTTCATGATATACAGTCTGGAGTAAAATGGACGACAGACCGACAGACAGCGGAATTTTAGTAATTCTTGTTTTACCTTTTGGGAATGAAACCTTAAGAATGGTACATATGTATGCAGGTGATATGCATACACTAAATAGTGTATGCATATCACCTTCAATCCAAGTTCATGTAAATACATGAAATTGGATTTTGAAATATAACTAAGCGGATCCACAACAACGGCATTTTTGTTCATTTTGAAAAATGTAAATGCATCTGTTCTCATAGTAGAATAAAATTACTAAAGATGTGTAACTATGTATATTGTAATAATTTAAAAATTGAGTTTTTCATTATAGTGAACCACGCAATACACGTATATGAATTTATCTGCACACGATGTTTTTTGTACTTAAGCAGTTCTTGTAGTCTATTATTTAGACCTGAGTCTGCGAAAAAACGAAACAATTTTAAAAGAGAATTGGATGAATAGGATAATAGGCTTGTATCCACTATGAACAAATCTGATGCGTTAGGTTGCATAACTATTAAGATGATCATTTAATTATGAAAAAACAAAGTTTTATAAAATAATAACTTTTGATTATTTATATTTTTATAAAATAAAATTGCACAAAATAAGCCATAAGTCACGTGACAGCAAACACCAATTAAAAAGTGTTACGTCACGCCGTGCGAAACGTCAAAGTCAAAATGTAATTCCCAAGTGTCTTGTGGAAGTGCGAAAAAGAATGGGCATCATTCCTTCTCGCGAGTGTCAGCCACTTTTTACGTATCTGCTGATTGTTTGGCACGTATATAAATAATTTTTTTGGTGTTTTTATACTTGTGCTTGTACACTGGGGCACTATGCAGTACTTGTAATACGATGAATCCATTTTTTATTAAAATAACTTCACAATACCGAATATTCCGATACTAAAACAGCTGTGTTTTGCACGGCGTGACGTCATTCAAGACGCCATGACAGTCATGAGCGTTTTTGATGACTAATGTCAAATATTTAATTAAATGCAAAATTATTCTTATAAATAAGCATTTTTTTTCAAAAATAATAATTATTTTGTATAGAATAGGCATCAAGGTATATTAGTATCTAACTACTGAAATTTAGGCAACAAGCCTATTCATAAGATAGTCATTGCAGATTATTGAAATACAAGTTTATTTTTTGCTGCGGCTTCGATTCTAGTCTATTGGCCAAATAAGACGGGTTATGGAAACATAGAATATCAAAGACATTATAAGTTACAGACAAAAACATTGCCTGTCCAGCTTTCTACGTACAATTTAAAAAATAATTAAATACAATTAAACTGCATTATTATTAATAGAAAATACTATCTTTACTTTCTGTGTCATGAATGATTAAAAATTCAATACGTTCTATTTCTAACAGTACTAATACTAAACCAAATGAAGTAAAACATCTACGAAAAATATAACATGGCAACACACTGGCTATACCGGTATAAGTAAAGTATTATAGTCCATTTCTAATAAGATGATCTCTGTGACAGTTCGATTTCGACCTTGTAGAGAGGTCCTACAGTGAAAATAAAATCGATTGTTTCTGGCAATCGATTATACTTTATATGGAAATGAAATCGATATTATCTTACTACTAAAACTTTGAGTATCATTAGTGTTTCTGTATTATATTGAAAGTTTTTGTTGATCAATGCATTTATCTTATGTATATAATATTATGTTGGTATAGTAGAAATATAGTCAAGTGTTTACCTGTGATTTTTTCGGCATTTTGCCAAAAAAATAACAACAAAAACTTAAACAAAAACAGCAACAACATTCAACAATAACAGAACACCACGCAAAAATCGTTGAAAACACAACTCGCATACAAGGCTGACACACTCGTACTGACGCGATTGTCAGGTAATCACAAGACGGCCGCCGATTATTCGATGTCCCACCTCTATGTTTTTTTGACATTCCGTTTCATGTTTGCGAATTGCATAGTTATTTAAAAAATATTTATTTTTATTCTTTATTTCATTAGATTAAACTAAGCGATACTGTCTTCGTTTTATAAGTAAAATATATTTTTTTTAATTATTTTTTGCAATGAAGCTACTATGAATAACAAATATTAAAGAATAAAATTATTTTTGTTTGTCAAATGAAAAATGCGTAATTCGGAGCACGATGAACTGTCACAGAGATCATCCTAGTTGTATAGTCCACTATAGTAATTATCTACGCCTAAAGAGAAACTCGTGCCCAGCAGAGGGACGCTTAAGTGCAGATCATAATGATGATGACAATAGTTCAGATCTAAAATCGATAAAAAAACTAGGCATTTTATCAAGACTTGATTGTTCTTTTAGTTTCTTTGTCATTTTATGGATTAAAAAAAATATAAGGACTTCTGTATTTTCTAGTAATAGTATCTATTTGAAAAAAAAAAACGATTATTAACTTATTTAGAAACCTTACTGAGCCGGTTTTATTGAATCAAATTAGAACACGAACTGTACATTAAAGTCTGTTTTTAATCTCTACAAAAAAATGTACATATGTAGATGTCAAGCTTGCGGTCCATAAAGCGCTTATATGATGCGTGGGGGTGGAAGTTGAATATATGGGTGTGCTCTAAATTGAAATATTAAAGTAGCGATTAAGATATACTTTATAAGTAGGAATTATTTTGGGCTACGATCTGCTTACCTCGTTCTCCGGTTCCTCGTTTGCTACTTGAGTGGTCTGATTGCGGGAGCAACAATCGGGCAAGAGCCCGTTGTACTGCGCCATGCCCAGGATGAGTACTGTGAAGCCAATAAGGTGTGGCCAGTGGAACACCTGCCAGCGGACAGCCAGGGAGACCATCCAGATAACGAAGGTTCTGGAAAGGCACAGAATTACGTATTGGCAAAGATATAATCAAATATATATATATAGGAAATCAAGTAAATGGGGCACTTGGTAACTTCATGAATAGCCAGAACGTATCACAAAGAGTGGTCACACGACTGGCGGTGCATGGAGGCGTGTTGATCCCCACATTGATGTATGGTAGTGAATGTTTACTGTGGCAGAAGAGACATGAAAGTAGGATTAATGCTGTGGAGATGAGAAGCTTGACAAGTATAATTGGAGTGAATCTGAAGGACAAAGTCAGGAACAGTGTGATAAGGGAGTGATGCGGCGGATAGTTGAAGATTTAGTGACAAAGATAGAGAAAGGGATGCTTAGATGGTTCGGCCATGTTGAAAGAATGAATGAAGGAAGATTAACGAAAGAGATACACAAGGTAAGAATGATAGGACGAATCGGTGCAGGTCGACCTAGGCGGACATATCTCGATCAAATCGAAGATGTCCTAAAGAAAGGCCGGGTCAAGAGTACTTGCAACGGACGAGCATGCATGAAGACGCTCATGAAAGTGGAGGAAGCAAGAGAAGTGTGCCAGGATCGTAGCAAGCGCAGAGAGGTGGTTTCTGCCTACCCTATTGGGAACAAGGCGTGACATATATGTATGTATGTAATCAAATATATTAATTTATCTACTATCATGCTATTAATCCTCTATAAAAGAACCTATAACAATTAGCTTATTGCCAACATTAAAACACTCAATGATATTATAATCATTATATCAACCAAACGCGTGATATTATGAATTTCAAAAAAAGAACATTCTCATGCAATGATATTTTCACCAACAGATCGCAAAAATTTTGTAAAAAGAACAATAAATTGTAGACTAATTCGTAATTTCGGATTCTCGTCTTATCCTGTTATTTCCCGTCATTTTTTCACTCGAATATTGGAAATCGCAAACAAACAATTAGTGTTTTTTACAAAAATGAGTGATTCTAGCTTTGATGACACACCACCAGATATTTCTAAAGCAGCAAAGGAAGGTTTGTTTATTTTACATGCTTCGCAATTAGACTTTTCTTGAATTTACATAGTTCTTATAACACTGTAACTTCTTATAACACCCTATGGTATGAGAATCTTTTATAGAGGATTCACACCATGATTGTAGATAAAGTCTTGTACGCAACTGTTGTAATTAGGTATTAAAATACTCATGTGATACTATTATCACATTCGTGTTTTAATACCCCTGATTATACAACAGTAGCATATATAACTATTATGGCATGTTTAAATTTCCAAAAAGTTACTTCTACTTCTTCTTGGCCTGTTCCCGATTTTATTTAGGGTTGGTGTCAAAATGTTTTCCTCGTACACTCGTTATTTCGACCCACACTCCTTTCTTCAACATATCGTCATTCACACAGTCTATTGCTCTTCGGTCTTCCTCTCTCTACACCACCACTTTTATGTCCAAAACGCAATCACTTTCAATGCAACAATGTTTATAACTTCCTAGTGACATGGTCTTTTACAAATTCACTTGAAGTAGAAAATCATGGTATACCATTGTGTGGTAGAATTCAAATGATTCTTATCGAAGCATGCGGACTCACCTGATAGAATCCAGTACCATCCTTGTTGTGGCGGACATTTCCTTAGTTACACTGATACCGGCGAAGTTAAAGAACGCAATCGAAATTATTGTGCCCAGTAAAGCGATGACGAGGATCGGACTGTTGCCTGCAAAGGATAACGCCAATATCTTTATTCAACATGGATCTCAGATATAAGCTTATGTGCACCGTTTGCACTTAGCAAACGGGAAATTGCGAGCCTTCTCGAGAACAGACAAAAATCTCTAAAAGACTATTTTCATCTCCACCTTATTTTTTTTTAAACAATTTTTGTGTAATCATACATAGTACATTTATAGTCGTATGTACACATTATATGTATTCACATAACATGTATAATCTAAATACTGTATTATCAATAAATTATGTAATCAAACGTGGATCTATACTATTACTTATTCCATACTGTTCCTTATTCCATACTAACTGGTGCCCGCGGCTTCGTCTGTGCAAGATTAGTATTTATTAGTCTATATTATTGTAAAGTTTTATTAAAATCCATTTAATAGTTTGTACCTGAAAGAGTCCATTCTTACAAACATCCCGTTTATAATATTAGTAGGAAAATTAAATTCCTTTAAATTAAAATGTCACTTATAAATTAACACAAAGGCAAAATTTTGTTTCGTTTATCAAGTCAACGACTTCACCGTTCATATTTATACGAGTATCAAGTTAACCTCATTTTTGGGACAATTGCGTTAGTTCATTAACATTAGATGCAAGACGATATGTCTCATCAGGAATGCTATTTGCTAGTATGCTCGGCAGGTTCTTGGGTTGTTGATAATTATTTTTATTGTATGCTATCTACTAAATATTGCAGAAGGGTAAATACAATTAAAGCTACATCGACATATTTGTAGTGTAGTCGTCACTCAAAAATGTGACGTGCCACTGCGCAGACACCACTTATTATGAGCATATAAACACAACTGCCAACTAATTTATTATTTGTACATTTATATGTGTTACATTTAATGTGATAAATATTAACATGTGTTCTTTTTAAATACGGGTAAATGATTGAAAATAAATTCAAATTATTGCAAACTAAATGAATGAAAGACAGAAGAAGTACTCATAGCGAATATAATAATGAACTTTAGGTTGCGAGAACGTATTGATATTTCCCTTGGTATTTTTTATAGAAGTTGTATGATAGACAAAACAAGTTTTGCTTGTAAATAGCGCGCGAAAGACAGGAAGGTACGCGTCCGCGGGTAAAATGTATTGATCACGTCGGAGCTGTTGGAGGAGGAGGTGTAGGCTATTGCGTACTGGCAACCGCTCGCCGCGGACATCGAGTGTTCTAGTCGCAGAAATAGGTTCGCGGAGCGATAAGTAAACAAAGGTAATTCGTAAAACGGAATTACACATCTTGTAGCGATGCGAACAAGTAATATATTATGCAGACTCTACCTCCTAACATTATAAATGTTAGGAGGTAGACAATGAAATCTATGTCAATGTAAATGTCTATATAAATATTGTATAAGTATATTAATAATATATGTATATAACGTGTTTAAATATAAGTTACACCATAAACAGAAAAAAGTAGCTACAATGATAATGACGTCACCTGCTGATAGGAGCTCCTATAGCTCTATTTAAGATTAAAAGCAGGAACGAAAATGGATTTGGATTTATTAATAATTATTCGTTTCCATTATAATATTCTTCTTTTCACCTTTTTTTATAATATATCTTTAGAAGGATAAATATTTAAAAAACTAGATTTTTCAGTGTGTTTAAACATCCAGTAAATAACTGTCACATAACAATTAAAGCAAAAGTTTATTTTTGAATTCCTCATTGAAGAAAGTATTTAAATAAGTTTAGTTTTGGGAGGAATCACCATGGAAGGACGAATCTTTGATTTTGATTACTATTCGTACGTATTTTCATCCGAACTATTATTGTTTCTATCTCACTCTAAGTGCGAATTAGAGCACATCGCACACACATAAATATATTTTACAAATGTTTATTTTTGTATTCTCGCGATCTTGATATTCCCTCTTAATTAGTTTATAAAGCGTTTAAAGGGATTTATTTGGTATTTTTAAATCCTAATAGACATGTCTTATGTCTTATCAACTAGCTTCAAGCATGGTAAAGTGTCCTCATGAACCTTTGTAAATCAGTGCACAGTTTTATAAACAAAGCCTGAACTGACCGATTTGAACAAATCCGTCTATAACATCTTCAATAGAGCCCCTAGCATTGTTTCCAAAGTGAGGCGGTGCCGGTAGCCAGTAGAACACGACGAGCAAGCACGAGAGGACCGAGAATCCGAATACACCTTCCCAGCCCACGGCCTGAAGCGGGGGGATGTTGAGGCCTGAAACAGGGAAAAAGTAGGTTGAATAAAAACGCCTTAGTTTCACATTATGGTCTATTATAGGGGTGGCCAAGCGGTCGATCGCGACCATTAGTCCAGTCGATCTTGACTAGGCAAAAAATATTAATACGTAGAACAGACTGCACAATATAATCACAATCACCAACTGCTGCACGCATCATCTTGTATTGTATCATTGTATTGTCAATCGCCGTTCCGTCAAGTAAATTATATCCTCTATTCTACGCAGTATAGCTCTTTTGTTTTCGGCAAACATGAACAATAAGCGGGACGGGAAGCGTGTGGGACGCATAGTAGTATCAACAAAATGGCTCTAAACTTTGCAGATACATTTCAAATGGACCACATTATACTTCAAAACGAAATTATTACTCTGCGCTGCGACATATTTGTAAAAGCAAGGTCATCCTCAGGTCCTGATTTTTGGGCATTGGTTTCCTATGAGAAATATCCAAATTTGAAGAAATGTGTTGAACAACTGCATTCGTGTTTTGGTTCAACATATTTATGTGAGTCGGCATTTTCCTACTTAAAACAAACAAAAAATAAACACAGTTTATGTTTTGTTTGTTTTAAGTAGGAAACACTACATACCTGATTTTGCTCAAAGTAACCAAGACAGGAGATGCCATTGTCTAACATTCCCCTCTGCCAAAGCATAAGACTCGGAATCTTGTACGTTATATAAAACTAGTTGAGCTGCCTTATGGGCTGATCACACAATGTGTGCATGTCGCGGCGAACAGAGCTCCCACTAAAATGCCTATTTGTGCTGTTTTTTCGTGTAAAAAGAAGTCTAACACGTCAAGTATGCAAAAAGATGGTGTCACCTTTCATTTGCAAGTATTATTTTTAAGATTTATTGATTATTTAATTCATAATTTCATGTTTTACAATTCTGCAAATTCAAATTTAACGTCATATAGTCTCGTGAGGAGTGCGGTCTGACGTCATATAGTCTCGTGGGGAGTGCGTGAGCTAGGTTGAACATTATCATATTTCAATTAATTATGACATTTGACATATAGAATTTGTATAGTTCATATAACAATTTTCTAATCTGGTAGGTATTAATTTAATCAGTAACAGCATCATTTGGTACTCTGCTGTCTTAAATTGCCGATGCCTTGTTACAATAATACACAATTTTACTATTTTTTGATACTTTAATTTATAAATTTGATACAGTTCTATACATAACGATGTACTAGCAATTATACCATTTAAATTAAATATTTTTATAAGTATTTATATAGGTGCATTATTTAAAACAATCAATAATGTAAAAATGAACTAAACTCAAACTTCCCTTCAAATCAAGTATAGATGACAAATCAAGTAGCACACTGCTGTTATTCTATCGAGACATACACTTTTTGTACAATACCAAATGGTGAAGGTGCCTTGATAGAATAACAGTTAAGTAACAAGTTTAGTTTCTATTAGCGGTTTCTATATATAGAAATCAAAAAGATGTATGAGGAGGACATATGCAATAGTTTTTTTTATCTATCGCGAATTACTCAATCTGTCACTGTTAATCTCATTGTATGTTATTTTTGTTTATAAAAATAGCAGTAATAAAATAGTAACACTTACTTTGTGAGTGTAATTTTGTTAAAGGAGATATAAGTGCCATGCTTAAAAGGTAAGCATCTGTAAACTAGCGCCATCTCTAAGAAACTTAAAAATTTTAGTTAAAAAATATTATCTTTTTTAATCAGCAGCCCTAATTGATTTTCACACTTGAAATAGGGATGCAACTATATCGATATTTTGGTTTTACGAGTAAATAGGAATGAATGAATGAATGGAATAATTGACATTAATTAAAAATATTATGCTTAAATCTTATTGAATAATAAAATATAATTGACAAACAAAGTAAGTAAACAGAAAATAAGTACGCTTTATTTAATATTGTTTAATAATGACGTCTCGGATTATAATACACTAAAAGGTGCAGTCGAAAAATTACCTAATGATGTAATATTAATTACATCAGTGACCGGAGCATGGGGGTTCACAAAATATTATAACCCAATATAAATCTGCAAAAAAAAATTACTCAAAATTATTGCTAACATATTAAGGATAAAAATCAAAAAATTTCGTTTAAGAGATATTGTTGATTGTTAAAGTATTTTTAAGATCCCTATCTGATATTTAGTTGTATTTAATAAGATTTAACTAATTTAATTATTATAATGACATACATGGGAATAATAGAACTAACTGTCAATCCCGTGTCAAAAAACTCAATTATTTTTATAGTGTGTATTAAAACGTGTTTTTCAATAAAATATTTCTTTTAGAAAACGCATTTTTAATGTTATTATAACAATGTCGGTGTTGCAGTATCTAATTTTGACGTAAAAATACAATTTTTGTTGTATCCGCAACTTGGTGTCAATAAAACTTATTTTATTTTCCGGTTTAATAGGACTTCTGTAGATTCTCATGCAACAAAATTCGTATTTTTACCTTAATATCCTACCAAATAACAAATATGCAGTTAAAAAGACACAAAAATTAGGTAAAATTATTAGATGTTATAATTTACTATAATAAACTACTGAGTATAAGTTTGCATTTTATTAACCTTCGATATCTGTCAATTTTATATTGACTACATACTAAATGTCGATGCATGATATTTTAATTATGTTGAAATATTAACGCCAAGTTAACATTCATTTATTGAACGAAAGCGATTTATCGATATCATTCTTTTGGGTGATGTCTCGTTACTTCCCACACTTTTACATTTTTGTGTTCGAATAGAACGTCAACGTACTTTTTAAAGGTTTGTGTGCGTGAATTTCAAAATTGTGTGTCAAGTGTCCATGTGTGCATTTGTAAAAACGTTAAAATTTTCTGTTTATGTGTGCTGGTTTAGAGTGTAGTAGTAACCTCGCCCCCCGCAAGATATGACAGAAAAATTTGTTCGAGAAATTTGACTGATGCCTACTCCAGTTCTATTTACTCTGAGTGATTTTGCCAATCTAGCGGAAAAGATACTCAAGCGCAATGCTCACACTTATGTAAATAACTTAACTAAGTATATTTACAATTTAATCAATGTAATAATTTTCATAATAATATCAAACTTGACATACCAAATCTTAGTGAAGTAGCACAAACTAAATTTCTAGGAATTATAATAGATCAAAATTTAAACTGGAAAACTCACGTAGATGACGTATCTAAACGAATGAATAAATTTGTTTATGCTCTTAAAAATATTGCAAAGGTTACCAATACGGCAACTGCTGTCACTACTCATCATGCATACATGGAATCAATTATGCGCTATGGATTGATTTTATGGGGTAATAGTACTGACCACAATAGAGTGTTTATTGTACAGAAAAAGTGTATTCGGGCAATGTATGGATTGAGACCTGATGTGTCATGTCGGCCGATATTTAGAGAACTTGGTTTGTTACCGCTACCATTATTATATATTTATGAAGTGTGTATGTTTGTGAAAAGACAGGAGTATCTTTTTAAAACAGCATGTGACAAATTTCCTAGAAATTGTCGAGATCGAGAGGTAGGCTTATCTTGGATGATTTTCCGAGATTAGCAAAATATAGTAAAAGTGTTTTAAATATGTGTATTAGAATTTATAATAAAATCCCAAAAGACATAAAAATCTATAATATCAGATCGTTTAAAAAGGAATTATATAAATGGCTGTGTAAATTTAATTTTTATAGCGTCCAAGAATTTCTAAATCTAAACACGTCTATGTATTAGGAAAATTCTGTAAATATAATATGTATAGCGCCCAAGAATTTTTGAACCTAAACACATCTATGTAATAGTAAAACATTTGCATGCTATGAGATTAGCTAAACATGTTTGATCAATAATATAACCATAAGACAACTTGTATACCATGTTTACGCAAATAAATAAATAAATTTATTTATTTTAACTAATTAACAATAATAATTTTTTATTTTATGTATTTTCTTTTAACAAAATATAACCTACTACATAATTTCTGTAATAAACTATGCAGTTCCATTTAAGTTTTCAATTATGTAATTGGTAGATCGCACAGGGTTTCGCCAGATAACAGTAGATCTCGGGTCTGATTAAGTCGGCCACCCCTGGTCTATTATATATAAAATAACAACGTTTTTTAAAATCTGAAAGTGCTTTTCCCCTCAGTGATCTATATTGTGAGAGATTCAGAATACAATTTCGTTATTATTCTAAGGTGTTTCCCGATTTCGGAACAGATTTAGACTTCCTTTTTTGTTTTCCTTGTCCAAGTACAAGGTTATGCAGCTCTCAAGCTCTTTGTGTCCTTAAATTTTATATTTGTTTGACATCAATAAATGCCTGGAATGGCCTATGTTCAATTAAAATTATTTAGATTTTGATCTTTTACCAGGAGAAGAAGGGATAAACATCTTTGTTCATAATAACATTACTGTTCATTACTTTCCAAGGTTTCAGCGATATATTATTGTGCGTATATAGTAGTATTGCTGTTTGCGTTGCTCGCAATTTTTCTTCATAATTGCTATTGATGGCAGACGAGCACGTGGCCCACAAAGGTAACTGCTACTCATGGATATCTATAATAGCCAGATTACAGACAGATTTTAAGCATAGTTCGAACTAGATATTGTAGTCGTCCGGTAACACCGCAGATGAAATAAATGCTGAAATAGAAATTGACTTAGACAAGGAGACGTATTTTTGAATCATTAGACGTGAATTTGGAATTCGAGTGATTCAAAAATCTATAAAATTGTAAGCAGTAGAAAATAATTTCGCACACGATTTGTATTCGTATTCGAATTCCAAATTCATGTCTAATAACTCAAAAATACGTCTCCTATGTTGCTGCATTCAACGCCTAACGCAGGCGTTGAATGCAGCTTCACCATATCAAAATTTGGTGTGATATCAAAAATAATATTTAATTGAAATGATATTATATGACATATATACCTGTAACATATCTTTCTTCGTACACCATTTGGCATGCGGATATGATCTGGGCCACAATGATGAGCAGGTCACCAGTGATGAGGCTGTTTCTACCTTTCGACTCCCCTGCGGTCTGATAAAGCGCATCCGTACCGCCTACTATAATCAATCCGCAAATGACAAGACCTGAAAATACAATTTGTAGAAAATACAGTTTGAAGATAAGAAAATACAATTTGTATTACTTGAAAGAAAAATATTGGACAGAGTTTTTTTATTATTATTTAATGAAGCAGCAGATATACAGGTATGTTCGGATAAAAAAGTGTCAAAGTGTCATCGGCCAGTCTCACCTCGCTGGACTCGCACTGGTCTTTCGTTTTGGTCCTGTAAAAGGACTGGAAGAGAGGAAGAGAAAATTTAGATGCATAGGATTCTATGTGACAGAAGACTGAACTAGGGTTTAGGCCTCAACGGAGTCGAGGACTTTCATAGGACTTTCATAGTCCACAAACACGAATCAAAGGCATGGATTTGCATCGGGGGTTAACACCCCGCTGGGTGATATAAGTTTGACGTGTCTGTCTGTCTGTCTGTGGCATCATAGCTTCCGCATGGATGAAGCAATTTCAATTTACTTTTTTTTTTGTTTTTTTGTACTAAAGGTTGAGCTGTTTAAAAGCTGGAATGAAAGTGGGGAAATAATAACCGAATGTGTGGAAAATATACTCGTTAGGGGTTTCAAATGAACGCGAATTACGTGCACATTACAAAAATATAAGGATAAATTACTCTGACACAGAATCCTAAGTTCCCTTTAAAAGTATAAAATAACAAAAGAAACTCAATCTTAAAGTATTTGTGTATGAATATTAGAATTATTACTACATATTTACGTACGTTAAGATTGAGTTTCTTTTATTATTTTTTAACTTTTTAAAGGGAACTTAAGTTATTGTGTCGGGAGATTTTCTTTAACGTTTTTACGTATTATATGGAAGATCATAAGTGACACAAAAAAATAGCTAGATCCTCTAGATCTTAATAACTAAGGATCTTGTTTTATCTGCATCTTTTTAGGTATAATAGAGTACACAAATACTAGTATTATACTTCAGTAAATCGCATCTCAATGCAAAAAGGTAAAGGTATTTCTACTGATGTTATTGGTAGTGAAACAAAATAATGATTTGTACAATTTACGTCGCTAAGGCACGAAATTTTTCTTTAATAAATGTACATTGAATATTTTAAGCAACGTTGTAATTTTAATAGAACAAAAGGTGTCCAAGTAGGTATTCGCATTACACATCGCTATCTGTTAATCGCAAAGGCACGATTCGTATAACAATATATAGTTGTCAGC
Source organism: Scirpophaga incertulas (assembly GCA_036419045.1). Taxonomy (NCBI): domain Eukaryota; kingdom Metazoa; phylum Arthropoda; class Insecta; order Lepidoptera; family Crambidae; genus Scirpophaga; species Scirpophaga incertulas. The sequence goes on along the minus strand of CM071626.1, from coordinate 8,560,054 downwards.
TAAGTATTGTTGCAATTATTTCATTGAAATATAAACATTGCTGTTCCCATGGGAAGTCTGAATGCTTTCGTAAAATGTTAAGTCAACATTCATATGAATAACAACAAAGTGCCTTGGACAGTAATCTGAATGCAACACTGCACCTAACGGAGTCAAATTACATTCTTATTATTTTATCAGAAATATTTAACTAGTAACAACGCATGTAAATATGTTAATATGATGAATTTGGAGGCCATTTACGAAGTACAATCAGATTGATGCCACCAGTTTAGTAATAAATACTTTTTGTATTGAAAGTATTTATTTATTTATTTATTATTGTTATGGAAGACCGACAGCACATAAAACATAAGAGATTTTTTTTTTTTTTTTTTTTTTTTTAATAATATAACAGTTGGCCAATAATGGGTCTTCACGTATGGAAACATACATTGAACTAAGATTAGGTGTGAACAATTAGTACTATTAAATATTTAAGATCCGAACTAATCATCTTAAAAATCCTCACTAAGTACACGCCTCACTGTCGCCAAGCTACAATTATATATATCAATGTTTTTACATTTACACAAATCATTTAAAGTCTTACTAGCTCGCAACAAGAAAGAGTTTTGCCGATAGTTCGACGCGGCCACTGAGATGTAAAGGGGGGTATAGTGCCTGGTAGACCTAGTTGGTACGTTGAATTTCAATTTTGATAACAATTCAGGAGAGTCAATTTTTCCTTGTAGAATTTTCAAAAGATATAATACATCTGCCACTTCTCGTCTTTTGACTAAAGAAAGCAGGTGAAAGCGAGAGCACAAATTTAGGTAATTTTCGGAGTCATAGCCGATTCCAAGACGATAACATAAAAACTTTACAAATTTCATTTGAAGTCGTTCAATGCGCTGGATGTACTTTATATATCGCGGATTCCAGATTTCAGAGCAATATTCCAGGATGCTTCTCACAAACGCGCAATATAAAATTTTAATAGTTTTAATTTCTTTGAAACTGCTGCTGCTTCGCATCAGAAACCCCAAAGCTTTGAACGCCTTTTTTACTATACTCTCAACGTGATCGCCAAAGAGAAGCTTCGAATCATGTACAACCCCTAGGTCCCGAGCTACATAACTCCTTTCCAAGCTATGGTGTCTTAAGGCATATGAAGAGGGAACATTAAAACTCTTTCTTGAATAAGTAGATACTGAGCACTTCAATGGATTCAAGTCGAGCCTATTTCTATTACAGTAGTCATCCAGACGGGCCAGATCAGACTGAAGGTCTTTTACATCAGACTGAGAAGCAATAGCCTTAAAAATTTTCATATCATCCGCAAAACAAAGGAGCTTTGAATGGTGAAAGCATGCATCGATATCATTAACAAATATCAAAAACAAAAGTGGACCCAGGAGAGAGCCTTGCGGGACGCCACTGGGGACAGCAATCCAACCGGAAATGTAATTATTTATTGCTACCGCCTGAGATCTATTTGTTATATATGATGAAAACCATCTCAAAAGATCCCCACATATTCCCATGCTTTCCAATTTGACTATTAATAAACTATGGTTAATATATTATAGTAATTTATTATTTTTATAGTAATTTACCAGTAGGTAAATTACTATAAAAATACTAACTATTTTGTTAAATGAGTATGAATTGTAATAATGAAAACAAAGTGAAACACATTTTCTAAACATAACATGCCCTAATAGTTTCTCGTTATAGGATTTTATGATTAGAAAGCTATTTATTTTAAATGCCTAGTACTTTTTTATATCTTCAATCTCACATCAGTCTCATAGTAGGTAAAATTGATAAAAAACAATCTCGAATATAGCTGTTATATAGCAATTTGATTTTCCTTCAAATTTATTCTAACAGTTAGTTTAATGTCTATTGACAATTAGTTTGCCATGGCTATTAAATTCATAGTTTTAGATTTGTATAGTTAAAGCAACATTATTTATATATAGAAAACGTAAATTTCCTAGCTAAATAACTAATATCAACGCAATTGGAATTGTTTGTGTTTAGTACTTGCCCGAGTCAGCAACTGAAACTTAAAATGAAAATTATAACAACTGAAACTTAAAATAAAAATAAACATACACGTGCCAATGCTCGCTTTCTACTCGTGAATATCTCAACGGAATCATATCTCTACGAATTACTCTGATAAAGAGGGGCAATAAGCTCACCTAATACACGTGTGTTAACTATTTTCACTTACGAAGTCCCAACAGACTTACGAAGTGAAAATAATTAACTTTTTAAGAAAAATTGGCATGACTATATGTTAACAAATCTACTGCTGTAAGAAGGATATATATAGTATCGGACTCTAACGTAGTATTTTGAACGGAGACCAGACACGTGCCGTTGTTTGTGTCGTGCAGTCAAGGCTTGTTTAGTCCCATAAAGACAAGTTTACATCAATCAGTCCACCCTGCGCAGATGAGTGCCCATCCTCAAACCCTTAGTATATTTATGCGCGTCGAAGTGTCAAGCGAGGTCAATATACATTGTCTCTCTTATCGACACAATGTAGGCATCCTTATGATGCGAATGAGAATGCATTTAAGGCAATTGTGTGCTGCGACTTCTTGTTTATAATGTGCCTATCTGATGCATGTCTCGAGGCAGACAATTGAGATCGTATGGAATTTTTTATTGGCATCAAATTGTTTACTAAATACTGATACTGGGAACAGATTTTACTTTATTGGACTTTAAACTTTGGAGCCCGTGTTATTGAAATTATCCTGTGCTTACACATATTCAGGCGCACAGACTATTTCGTTTAAACTATAAACATGTAATGCAAAAAATATTTCCGTTTACGTGGAACGAACTACATAAATACGACAGTAGTAAATTAATAAAAAAAAAAATACAATTTATAACACAGCACCTTCAGTCAACTACGAATATTGGAAAGCAGAAAAAATAAATAAAATGTTTGAGAACAAAATATATGCGTGAGACAAAGTCGAAGTTTTTTGTTATTAGAGTAATAAAAAAAAGGGGGTCGGTGGCGCTGTGATATCTGCACTGGATTTTTAATCGAGAGGTTCGGCATTCGATTCAGGCACGTAACAATGTGTTGTGAATGAAATAAATGTAAAGCACCTGCATACACTTGCGTAGAAACTCCGAGGTGTATATGAATATCTATGACATATTCCATTAATGTAATGGCATAACAATCGCTTTAGCAATACTTACCAGCGTTTATGAGCATCTTAATCAATCAACTTTTATCGCGGTATTACTATTTTCGCTTATTTGCACGTTCATATTGTTACATCTGCTTCTTTATTTAATTGCATCTCTCCATATGGTATAATGGATATGCTACAGTCATCATCATACGAACTTATTTTTATGAATCATCATACTGATAACGTGACACATCTTGTGCGAGATTGATAATATTTGACGCAAATATGAATGAAAGAGGTATTTACTAGACACATGTGTGTAGAATATTAGAGCTATAAATTGCACACTTTACAAACATTATTACATATTAACATACTCATGTTAAAATCTGGAAGCTTTTTATTGAATTTTCATTTTAATTAGCCTTGATTTGCTAACTATTTAAAAATATATTTAATATTTAGTTTTTGAGCACCAACTAGCTCAAACAATTATCGATACAACATTTCATTTATCAGTCCGTATAATTTAATATTAGTTAGCAAACCAGATATGGTTTGGACTTATTTTATTACTGGATATCGCATAGCAACAAACTATACAAACAACATATATACTAACTATAATGAGCACAATACAAAAGTTTAACACAAAAAGAAATAAGCTGGACTAATACTCATTAATCAATATAAATATATTGAGTAGCAATAAAAATTACATTGGAGCGTAGCGTTGTGGTATTAGCACTGGCTTTGTAAACTGGAGATTCGGGGTTCGATCCTGTCATATACTGAAAATTAAATCTGCGACTCTTACAGAGAAGGAAACTCAAAGGCGTGTATATATAATGTGTGTATATACATTTGCAATCAGGCTAATATTCGAAACAAGATAGATTCCTGCCCCCAGGAAGGTACATATGTGCTGTGGTGATGACGATAAGCTATCCTTCACAAACAACTGTTATAATATCAGATTGGAAATATAATTCTTACCTATGCCAAGCCATTCCCGTTTCACAATAGTTCTATTTAGGAAGGTCACAGACAATATAGCGACAAATATGATGATGGAACCTCTGAACATTTGGAAGCTGCTAGCATATGTCAGTGTTAGTCCAATGTACATGATAGAAGTGCCAACCTGAGGAGACATAGATTATAAGTAAATTAAAATAACAGATTAAATAATTACTGAGTCTTAAAACAAATTTATAACTGGTCTAAGATTTGTTAAAAATACATACCAAATCAAACATTGCGGCAGGCATCAATATAAACGGGTTAAAATTTTGATTGCCGGCAAGTAGATTATGTTCTGGGTTACGCTTTATTCTCCATATTAACTTGAACGCTAGCAAGCATAACATCTCTCCCAGGAACATTGCACATGCCTAATAAAATAAACGTATACAATTTAATATGGATAACCTTACACATTTAAGTACTTATTTAGATATTGACAAACCTGTAGGAAAGGATGATCAAATGTCCTTATGTTTCCATCAGACCCCACAGCTTCAACTTTATCGGCCCATTTTGTGCAGAGTGTGTTGATGGAGCCGGTAACAACTAGCATTAATGCCAAAAACTTATGATAACTGAGCCACTGCATCTGTTGGTGCAAAATGAAAAAAAAGAACTGTTTTATACTAAGTTATTTAAACTTAAAGCAATATATCAAGACCATCTGATTGGATATCTTCGTTTAACTATTTCTGCCAAAAAACAAAATGCGAACGCATTGCTTTATTCTAGTTTGAGAGGTACGATAGACAGTAAAATTTTACTTATTGTAAGAGTTATTGCGAATCTCGCAAGAATCACATTTACTATAGCCGACTGTGACCACTTTCAGGTGGGCAATCTGTTTATTTGTATATATTATATAGCAATAAAAAAAAGCTTTCCAGCTTCAAATTTATTTCCTTCGTAATATGCGGCGGTAAGGTGAAACCAGAATATTAAACAAATATTTATACAAAAACAACTTTATGCGTGGTTTATAGAAATATATAGTTGTAAAAAATACCATACCAATAATCGAAACCATTCCCTTCGTGTTCTCTGATTGAAGAAAAGTATGCATTTTGCGCACAGTATCACAGACACAAAACCAAAAAGGATCACCAAAAACGACTCAAACATTGTTTAAAATCTAATCCGACTTCTAAATGACTTGCTGTCCACAGGCGAGTTGCAGTCACATTAAGTGTACCGTAAAACTGACATCTATTTATATTCTACTGCAAAATGGCAACAATTAAAGGATAGATCATTGTATAATTCATAAGTAGGACAGAGATGCACACTTCAACAGCCCTCTCATTCTTTATTGTTTACACTTGGGTTTCAACCGGATTCGCTGAGTTCCTGGTATTCAATGTATGCTTGGCTTGTTTAACCAGGTAAGCCAATTATAATTAATGTCACACGAGACACGTTAGGTAATCAAATTTAGAACCAATAATGTGCTCTCGCACCAACTCCTAACCTGATAGTGCCTTGATCTAAAGTTATAGGATTCATATATACCTATTATTTTAGTAAAAAAAACCAAAATAATTTTGTTACAAACCAATCACACTTGATACATAAAATGAACGAAAAAAGCAAAAATGCTTCTCATCTTTTTCTAACATACTTTACATTTTTTTGCTAATAGAAACATATGCTTTTCTTAGGCGTGTTGTTTGTTTCGTATTTTCTGATATATTCTACTTATAACTTGGAGACTCTTACAAGAACTCTTTCGTGTCGGAAATCGCGGTGGCCTGACAAGTGTGCTGCAACGTAACTACCAGCAATTTTTAAGTACCCTGTTCACGGCAAATTGTCAGCACGCTATGTATATATATATACATATATATACAACGTGTCCCAAAATTCAACGATAAGCGGCCACCAGAGAGTGGTAGGTTCACTCTCTGGTGGAATCTTGGTTAGTTGTGTCAACTTTTTAAATAACTTGCCATAGTAGTGTCGATACAATTTTTATACACCACGATGCGTGAAAGTGAACTGAAAGTAAAAAGCTTTGAAAATTTTAGTAGAAAAAAAAAATTGAAAAATTTTTGGGTAAAAACTATCTCTATACAGGTATTTTTAAGGGTTTTGGTGGATAGCAATGCTACCTACTTAGGTTGCCAATACAAAAAAAAATATGTGAAATATTTAAAAAAATGTAGTGATGGTAGTTAAAACTACCATAAGGGGTGTAGATTTTCGAAGAATTTTATTTTTTATTTTGTAATTTTGAAAAAAATAGATTTTTTTATCTTCTATTTTTTCTCGAGTAGCCATGAGTAGGTCCACACTCTGGTGGCCGCTTATCGTTGAATTTTGGGACACGTTGTATATATATATATATATTTAGATACTGAATTGGCTGAATACAGAAAAAGATGGACAAGGTTGTCTAAACGGTAGAATGAAATAACATAAATAACTATTATTTTGCTCAAGTCTGATTGCCTTAATCTGAACATTACTTGTTGGCTTTCTGGAAATGTTATACTTCCGTGACGGAACATCAAAATCACATCTCTTCCTTTACTTGTGTTGCAAGACTGTAAGTCCTTACTTCTTGCCAAATTTGTTATAAATTTATATTTCCCTGGAAGATGTCAGAAAATAAGGCTCAAACCTCTCATTAGGAAAGAACCCACGGCTGGACATACCTCTACTTAGGATTTCCATGCAGATTCCTGCTGTGTTCTTGCTAGCATGTAGGCCTTTTTGCTATATACATCATATTGTTAGTCCGATTTGTGGGAAGCCTTAAAATGCTGCGTTTGAACCATATGCCTGCCATCATTTTAATACTAACTGAAATGTGCTCTGCTCATTGCCAATTAAGGTCCAATCAGCTTAATTTGAACTCAATACACCGGAGGGAAATTCTATATCTGTTTGGATGCCTCCTTATCTTACTTATTTCAGCCGCAAAATTGTAGTTTTAGCAATAATGTGTTCCGGTGTGTAGGGTAAGATGGGTAGTAAATTTACAGCTTACTGTGACTTTATATCTTATCAATATGTTGACAACACACGCTGTGGTTTTTGTGGTATTTATAAATTTATTGTGAATTGCATTTATATTTGAATGAAACACTTTACATCAGGTAGCCTGCAGCAAGTCTAAATGACCTATTATATTTTGTGGCTATTCAATTTTGGATCGTGACATTAAATCCTCCAACGATGTATTCTGTGCTCCAACGCACGCACGCACACTGTTTTGATAGATACGAGTATGATTGAATTTCAACTATATGTAGCGTTAATAAAGCGCAAATTGACTCTTTGATGTTAGGAACACACCTTCATTGCTTAGACAACAGTGAGTGCTTGCAATATGAACTTTATACAATAACAATAAAGCTCAATTCGACTGACGTTTTAGTTAGAAAACGTTTGCATGGGAAAATAAAAGGGCTGTTTTTAGGGTATTTCCGATAATTATTCGAATTTTCCTCATTGTAAAAACCCTCCTTGAACTTCAACGAACATTACCAAAAAAAAAATTGGCCAAATTGGTCCAGGCGTTGTTGAGTTATGAGCTTACCAACACATTTGCGATTCATTTTTATATATAAGATTATTTGTAAAGTCACATATTGATTATATCATATAATAAAAATATTGCAATAGAAACACATTAAGAGGGGAAGTTGAACAGTGATGATGTGTATCATTATAGGCAATTGGTAGGGTTTCTTCTTTGTATTTAGATAATAAAACAAAATAAGATTTTTCATTTATGTTGTATATTATAGTAGACATCAGGAGTATCTAAATTTAAACAACTTTGCTAACACCAAAACAATAGGGTAGATGACTACAATATATAGACGTTTTTATACTATAATTATCTAATTTGAGCAATTTATATCTCATGAAAGTATGTCAATATAGAAAATTCAGTTAAATTTTTAAATTAACATTGTTTTTAGATTTCTAAAACATGTGCAATAATTTTTCACGTAATTCAAATGAAATGAGCACATTTCTAGCATTTTCACATTAAATGTTACATTTTTTTATACAGAAAGTATACCTATAAACATACAAATAACAAAGTTATTTTAAATTTTCATTATACACTCATACAAATTGGGCAAGTTTACTCAATTATGACGTCACAATTGTAATGTTTGTAATGTTTCACAACCTGTGTATATTATTGGTTCTACAATATGTCTCAGTTAAAAGAGTACTCTTATTATATATAATATTGGAAAATATGTCATCTACCCAATTTTAGATACCTGAACTCTCCCAGTTCAGTTATTAATGTTATTCAATATATGTAGAGAAATGATGTATTGTTGATGACTTATTGTGATGCAGCCTTCGCAAGTAACCCATAAACTAGACAAAAATTGATTGGCTTAGTTATTATGTATGGTAGTAGACCTATTGGCACCGACGGATTGTGGCGGCCTGGCGTGCGCAGCTCGAACTACGAATCTGCGCGCGCCAGCGGGCCGTCGGTACCGTACTCCCGCACCTCGAAGCTTGGCTCCACGGGAAGGAGGAGGTCACCTATCGATTGACTCAGATACTCACCGGGCACGGCTGCTTCGGTGAGTATCTGTGTCGAATAGGACGGGAGGGATCGACACATTGCCACCACTGCGCATCCGACCTTGACTCGGCCCAGCACACGCTGGCGGAGTGCCCCGCGTGGGCCTCCGAGCGCCGAGTCTAGGTTGCAGAGATCGGGCGAGATCTGTCTCCGCCGGCATTGATTGCGGCAATGCTGGCGGACGAGGGAGGTTGGAGGGCTGTGGCCTTCTTCTGTGAAGCAGTGATGCTCCAGAAGGAGGCCGCCGAGCGGGGTCGGGAGATGGCCGATCCCGCTCGAAGAAGGCGGCGCCGGGCTCGGTAGCACAGCTGCGGCGCCGCCGCGGGTCGCCGGCGGGCGCGAGGAAGTCGCGACTGCTACGGCGACCCGGGATGAACCACGCCCCTTCCGTGGCCGGGGGGCGTCTTCGGTGGAGGAGACCGGGGGAGGTAGTAGCCTCCTCCCTGGGAAAGGCCATCCCTGCGGTTTTTAGTGGGTAGGCCTCCCCCTTCTGGGGAGGAGAGCCCCACATAACCGCCGGCTCGCCACAGCCGGGGTATGCAATTTCATGCATTTTCCTCAGGGGAACAAAAAAAAAATGGTAGCAGACCTATATATTAGTGTTTGCAGAAGCAGCCCATTAACGCTGTAAATTCAATTTTTAAGAGACTTCAGCCAGAACTCATTAAACAGAATTGTATGTTGATAATCAGTCCAACTAGTTTTGATTAAAAATTGAATTTTGAGTAGAAGAATTAAGAATTTAATGTATTGAATTCAAGAAAATTTCATTATAATTTTACATTACATTACAAATAATAATGCTTTTAATATTTTTTTTTAAAAGATGATATAACAAAATTTTTGTACTTATTCTGAGTGATCAGTGATTAAGCAATAGACTTTTGATGTGTTTATTCAATTATTATTTAATATAAAAGTAGATGTAGTTAAAATGTATTTAAAATTTAATCCAAAAATTAGATTATAATTTGGTTATTATAAGTTAATTTAGATTGTTAATTTAAAATATTTTAATTTTATTGTGCATTTATGTTGTTGGTAATGTATTTTAGATAAGGAATAATTGTAAGGGTTATTAAATACTGTGATAATATAAGAAGATAAATCCAAAATTCAAAGGCCATATTAGAGGGTAGAAGTTTGAGTTTGCTATGTCTTTGCTATAATCTACAAGGAGTATTTAAAATAAGTTTGAATTTATACTGTCATGTGTGATGGATAATTTTGTTGGGTCAATTATAAAAGATCAATTTGAAAAGAGTTTTTGAGAATGTTTAGAATTTATTTGGGATAGTTATTATTAAGAAATTATATGATGAACTAGCGGACCCGACAGACTTCGTGCTGTCAAAAAGATTTGTAAAGTGGCGGTTTTTTATTCCTACTTAGTTTATAGATAAGGAAAATTTTCCTGAATTTTCTTTTCTATAAACCTCACGGAGCCCGAGACCTTTCCAACGAATGCAAAACTGTGGAAATCGGTTCGTGCCTTCTGGAGTTATAGCGTCAGGAAGGAAAACCCAACTTATTTTTATAATTTATAGGGTTGCCAACCGTCCTGTTTTCCCAGGACATGTCCTAGTTTTTGTAGTGTCCTGGGACGTCCTGAATAGTTTTTAAGCAGCGTCCTGGGTTTTTAAATTTTAAAATTCGCGCGCCTCTTCTCTAATTTTTACGTTACGAGCGGCCTCACGATCGCAAGTAATTGCGTTGCCGCGCTGCCGTGCTGTTTCAAAACAAAGGCGCAACGTGCCACTTGATGACATCTCTTTCGCTCTACTATGGTCGCGCAGTGCTTACTATACCGTCCCTTTCTTGCATTAGACATACAGAGCTAGCTATCCAGTCAGATTATTATTTAGTTGTAATTTGTTTGTATAAATGAACAAGCTACACTAACGTAAGGTATTTAAAAATATTCATGATTTTATTATAGTGTTTATTATCATATTGTATTATTGGTATTATTTATTCAGAGAATACAAATTAAAGTACAAAGAAACTTGTAAATGTCTTAATTTCTAATTTATGACCTCGCTTTTTACCGGAATTTCTTTTGTTTCAGCTGTAGAATTGTGTTTATAAGTTCAATATTTCCTCTAAAGCATGCCGAAACGAAAATGCACTTTCAATGAAGCTTTAGGAAAAAGGTTTCCCTCGTTCAAACGCGGCAAATCCGACTTTGAAGTGTATTGTTGTATTTGTGAATCTAGTATATCTATAGCCAGTAGAGGTGCGATAGATATTGAGGAACATCAGAAAACAGCCAAGCATAAGAAGAGATTACAATCCCAAGTAGGGACTTCTAAAGCCTTAGACATTTTTATAAAGAAATCGTCAATTAATGAGAAGACTGTCGCTGCTGAAGGGGCTGCAGCTTATCACACAATTCGTCACCATATGTCTTTTAACTCTTTAAACTGTATGTTGCAGTTAAATAAAGTTATGTTTAGCGATTCACAGATCGCAAAAGACATGACGTGTAGCAGAACAAAAGCAACTGCAATAGTGACTGGCGTTTTAAGCCCTCATTCTTCAATGAAGATTATAGATGATTTGAAAAGTATATCGTGTGTTAGTGTCTCTTGTGATGCTAGCAATCATGGAGCAACTAAATTAATTCAGTATTTCGGTGGTGAAGGCATAAAGTCCAAGATATTAGACATTGAAACAGTTTCCGATGAAACTGCTGAAACTTTGGTGAGTTTAGTAAGTGATAAGCTTCAAAAATATAATATTACAGAAAAATGTATTGCATTCTCAGGAGATAATTGTAATACGAACTTTGGTGGTAGAGAAAGAGCTGGAACAAACAATGTATTTTTTAAACTGAAGCAAAAATTAGGCAAAGACATTATAGGTATTGGTTGTCCTGCTCATGTACTCAATAATGCTGTTCACCATGGATGTGATATTCTGCCCATAGAAGTGGAATTAATTATAGTAAAAATTTATAATCATTTTTCTACTTACACTGTTCGAACAGAAAAACTGCGACAGTTTTGCAATGATATTGGCATGGAGTATACTCAACTCCAGTCTCACTCCAAGACACGCTGGTTAAGTCTTTTTCCGGCAATTGAAAAACTTTTGAAATACTATTAGCCATTAAAAGAATATTTTTTTAGTTTAGATAAACCTCCACAGTACATTATGCAATTTTTTTAAAAATGAGTATGCCGAGGGTTACCTGTACCTCGTTCATTCAGTAATGGCGATAATTCACACAAATATTGAAAAAGTGGAAAGAAAACAGTGTTGTCGAAATCAGGAAGATTTTGGGCAAAGTTATTTCATTACTAGAGGAAAGAATTAGAAATAATTTTTGTCCTCTAAGAGTAAGAACAATTTTAAAGAAGTTGCATGACAAAGGAAATAATACGGAAGAATTTTCAACTAAAATTATAGATTTTTATAATGAAATCAATGACTATTTCAAAATGTGGATTGAACCATTTGAGGATCTAAAAGTTTTCGACTGGATTGATCTAACAGGGTCTGATCTGCTAGATTGGAACAACATTGAAAAATCTTTAGTCTTTTTAAAAGATCATAATATTGAAATCAATGATGAAAAATTATTTGACGAGTGGTTTAATTTGAAAAATTTTAGTACAAATTTGAATCTTACTCAAAAGACTACAGCTTAAACGCCTTGTGGCTAGCATATTTCAAGCAATGCATTTCTGAGGAACAGTATGCAGAACTACAGAAAGTGGTTGAATATGTATTTAGTATACCGGGTCATAACGCTAATGTTGAGAGAGTCTTTTCCCTCATAAATTCACAGTGGTCAAAAGAAAGAAATCGATTACTGCCAACAACAGTAACTGCAATAATCAAAACTATATATAACATAGATATGAAGTGTGACCAATTTTATAATTATTTGCTTACTCAACCACAGATATTGAAGGAAATTAATGGGATTGAAAAGTATAGTAAAAATTAATAAGTTTATAATATTAGAATGTATTAGATACTATAACTAACCTAAATTTAAAAAATTTGTTACAAACTAAAGTGTTTGTTTTATATTTTAATAACTAGTTTTCAACTTTTATAATTTTTATTAAAAAATGTGATTATTTTAATTACTTGAATTTCATTTCACCTGTTTTCACTAGATATTTATTTAACTATTGCACTCTATTAATGCGTCCTGTTTTTAAACTGAATTGTCCTGGTTTTTCCAACTTCAAATCCTGGTTTTTTAAATTTCAGGTTGGCAATTATAATAATAATAATAATATCTTTATTTGCAAGAATACAGTATTTTAGATGATGTATTCATTATATAGTAGATTGTGTGAATGTAATAATATATATAAAACATACCGAGATTTTCTGATAAAAAATTTTCCAAATAAGATACAGTGTTAGATTTATAATAAGTATGTCACAAAATCGGACTAAGGGTGTTTATTTTAACCATAACTCGAAATATTCTGAATATGACAATAGATTCAACCCTATTACACGAGGAGTCATTACGAAGTGCGGTTGTTTTTGTGGAAAACTGGCATAATTATATATATGTTACTTATTCAAACTTAATTAATTTATCACAGACGACATATTTATGAACTTAGTGAACATTTATTAGTATACTATATTATAATACTTACTTTAAATAACTTTGAATGACTTTGCAAAAGCCGTTCGTTGAATGTTAATCTTCTTTTACTTTGGCTCTTTGTATCAGCTACTTTCTAGCCTAGTAATAACTTACGTATATTTTTATTAGGTACCAATAGTAAAAAAATGAAGCAACAGTACAAATTATGTGACTGAGAGTTTAATCATAAAGTTTTAATTGTAATTAAGTTTTGATTTGATTTCTAAAGTCAAAATATGTCAACTTGACAATGACAGTGACAGACGAAGCGTTCCGATCAGCGATCATCAATATTAATATCAAGTACGATATTCGGAACGTCGTCGGTAGCGCTGTGGTAGCAGCACTGGCTTACGAAACGGATACCTTATTCGGATGGTGTAATAATATAGTTAGGGCATGCCTGTGCCCCTAGGTGGGGACATAAATGAGCTGTGATGATGATAATGAATATCAAGGACTGTGGTGAGGCTTCTGTCGTAAATCATTATCGGTGAACTGTTATTGCAATCGCAATTCAAGCAACAGTGATTATAATAATGACATTTCACACGGATGGTCCGATTAAATTATCACTGTCATCGCAATATCAATGTGGACCGATCGGTAACGCGAATTAAAGAGTAAATCCCACAAATGAATAACATTTGACAACATGAATGTTTCCATGATACGGACTGTGGCGCTTTAGTTTTTAATAATGGTATATTGGCAGAGGCTTTAAAGTTCTTAAGCCAATGCTTTAATTTCTTTACTGACATACGCAACTATTTTTGTCGAGTTGCTATATTTAAAATATGCCGCACAATATTTAAAAAAAAAAATCATATGATAAGTCAATGTTTACTGCCTGTTCTTACGCGGTGGTAGGCATTTTCAGGTTGTATCTCACTATATTTATATGATTTATTTATTAGTTTTAAAAAATTCTATAGGTAAAGGAGACGTTCTTTTTTGGGACACATTTTTTATTATTTTTCTACACTTACTGTGTGATGTGATAGATCTCCCCTCTAAAACAAAGTTTCCAAAAAAAAAAAAGAAACCTGCGAACTTTTAAAAAATAGTATTTAAAAGTCTCGAATATTGGTTTCTTTCATAAAGCTTTTTTTATATTTATAGGTTTTAATGAAGGCGTCAAGCTATTTATATTATCTTTCCGTAACTATTAATAAATTTTGATAGTACATGTATGTCCTTACTGCAGATTTATTCCTGAAAATAAAACTATAGATGTTGGCTGTAATGGGTAGCTCTTTTGCATTCTTATTAAATAATGAGAGTTACCTCCTATTATCGTAATGTCATTGTCAGTGTGACTATGGCATCCTTCTATTTACAAATTAAACTGAAAATATAATAATTTAGTTTAATTAAAATAATGATTGTCTTCTTAAATCGAATTATTGAAATATTCGTAGCCAATATAATATATTATAGAAAATATCACAATCCAAAGCACTGAGAAGAGAAATGTCCGTGAGGAAGCCATGTCGTAGGAGAAATCACAAAATAAATAAAAAGCAACCGAACACGTGAGAATATCAATGACGATTGATGTGATTGTGATGATTGAAAAAATGGCGCGGGCGCCATTTTGATTTTGCTAGTGGCGGTGTAGCTTTTGACATCTGTCATGTCACTCATTGTGACAATCAAAATCGAAGTTGTCACATAAAAAAAGCTTTGGGTTGCTGTTTTATTGATCTTTACTTTAAAACCTTTTCATTTTTTTACAATGTTTTGCAGGTTTTTTGTTTACAATTTTTTACAATATTTTACCAGCTTTTGCCTGTGACTTCGTTCGCGTGGATGTTTTTTTTTACGACCTCACATTGGAAACCTCAAAAATTGTAGCCTATGTGTTATTCTGATGTATAAGCTATATTGTGGTAAAGTTTCATTCAAATCCATTCAGTAGTTTTTACGTGAAAGAGTAACAAACATCCATACTTACAAACTTTCGCCTTTATAATAGTAGTAGGATTACTGTAGGCTGAGAGGGCCCAGCCTCCATACAAAAATGGGACATCTCCTTTAATAATGATATTTTATACAAATTCAAATTTTAGCTGTACTTACACTACATATATAGTATGTAGTATAAGTACAGCTAAAATTTGCAGACATTGATTTACGAACAAAACATGTACTATGTTATTTATGATTGATAAAAGGTCAGTTCGTGTCAAAAATACATTACTTTGATATATCTTAGGGGAAAAGTGGCACCAACAGTCTAAGCTATTTTTTTTTTTATAATTTGCTATCAGAAATTAGTTTTTCTATCTCAAACGTGGACGAGAACATCGACGTGAACATCTCAATATATGACAAGGCAGAACTTTGAACAACGGAGGGTCTCTTTAACGGAGTGTGCTGTAAGCATCGATATATATGTTCGGTACTCGTAGGATATATGTCAATGGCTGTAAGGATATGTTTCTTTTGCAATGATAATTTGATATCACTGTATTGCTAAGCACCGCCAATTTCAGCAGACTTTTTATCCAGTATTCAGGAATTTGAGAAAATCCCTCTCCAATTGAATTTAAAAAGCACTTCTCTTCAGGTAGCTCCTGAGATTACCTACATATCTCCATGAGTGATGGAAACCACTTTGAACTTTGGATTTTGAACACATTTGACAAATATGTTTCGTTAAAATAATATATCAGTTTTCTGTAGTTAAGCATAATAATGTCACTTGAAATAAATCCGAAATTTTATAATTTTACGTTAACACTTCAATAAGTATGAATTGAATGTATCAAATGAGAAACGAAATCTAAATAATGCAGTATTGTAAAATAAGATTTCGACATCGTAATTCATACTGAACAAATAGATTTTAACCTCTAGTGCAAATTATTAATATTATATATATGTATACGCCTAAATAATTATTTGTGTGTCCATCAAACAGGTAAACAATCAACCACCTATGTAAGTTCTACAATTTTGAGTTAATTTCGTAACTGTCTTCTGACTTATCTCAATCACAAGCAAATATAGTCAGGCCCATGTACGGTCTAATTGTTGTCAATCGTATGTGGAATCTATAATTAATTGTCTAAAATCGATTACAAAATTTGTTACATCATGTTATGATTATAATACAAAAATTAGTAACAATAAAATTAAAAATAATTTAGATACTTTGTATGAACAGACTATTTTTGCTATAAAACTGTAGATACAGTTATGATAGATAAGTACTGTAGATACAGACATAGGACACAACGGGCATAGACATAATTTTATGAAATGTTTTTTTTATGTCAAATCACAGATACAAAATACAAAAATTAGCAATAATCGTGAATAATAAAACTTCTTAACTCAAGAACTTAAGTCACGGTCAGCAATCGCTACCACTATATTAGTGTTCAAATCTATGTCGACTGTGAAATGAAATAATATATTTCAAGAAATCTTTGTAATAAAAATTTATTGTAGACAATTTACAATACGCAAACACATAGGAACAACGGATAAAGTTATATGATAGTTTTCGATAAATTAATAAACTATATATAATAGAAAATATTAACAAATTATTTAAAAGCAAATAATATTTGATTATACACTCATTTTCTCGACCTTTGCACTTCCTCATAGAACGCTAAATATATTTACATAATTTAATAGATAAAAGTAAAGAAGATAAAACTAACTAGTACGCATAAAAGCTTCCTTTAGACGTGACGGAATAAGTTGATAATCTTTTATTCACATATACACTGAAATATTTTGACTTTTATTGGAATTAGAAGATATTTCATTATGAAATAAAATTTTTAGGATTTTATTACGTATATTTTGAGTATTTGAAACGGCATTTATTATTATTTGTTGCTACATTTATTAATATTTTAAGCGAAACAGCTATCGCATTATTTACGGGAAAATTCCACTTTGAATGAAAGTACAACATTCCGACTTTGAGCAGTACCATAATTAAAATTTTAATTTAAATGTAGGATGGAAGTCAAAAAGTAGCTAATTATCTTTAGAAAGAGGATTTATAAAATAAATTCAGAACGATATTGCTTATGTTGGGATTTTAGATATTTTTGTTAATATTCCTGATTTTTCGCATAACTCCTAAGAATTCATACTACAGGAAAGTTAATAACATAATTGATTAGGTAAATTTTGTTTTTGCATGTATAGTACAATTCTGTGTTCTTTGGAACTTAAACTGATGCTGGCTAGTATGCATTAATTTAGGACATTGAAAACGACATCAATTCAATATAGGATTAAAATTGATCGAACCTAATCTCTGTCAATTCAAGTGAACCTACTAAAACTTCATCCGAAATTTTTATTTTTATTTAGGTCTAAGTCTGATTAATTCCTAACTTATTTTAAATCAAACTGATATTCAAAAGAAACTTCCTAAAATATACTAAGTTATATATAACTATTATTTGTTATATGTTTTTAATTACAATATACCTCTATCTATTATTACTTCTTGCTATACCTACACCTGGACTAATTTGTTAGGAACCTGTTCAATGAACAAAGTTAAAAAAATTGTTCTGTAATTACTAAATAATTAATTAGTGGTGATCGAAACTACATATTAAAGGTAAAGTTTATAAAAGGAGGTTTTGAAGTAGGTATTAATTTGATAACTTAAATATCAAGACTTAGAACATATCTAATATAAGTCTATTGCTGAATTCGGTTCTGGCTTCGATGGGTAGAAGGGGGCCGCATGTCGCATGTATGGTTTGCGGACGGCTATAGTCGCTCACTCAGATGATGATGCACTCGTGAGGAAACACTTGTCCGCGCTGCAGAACAGTGGGACACGCTAAAAACAAAACAGACGGTTGAGATAGATAGGTGAAATCTTTTATTTTCTATACAAACAAGTATAAAGCTATTTTTGCATTGGCAACTGACAGTTTGTTTTATAGCAAGTTAATTATTATCAAAATATAATCTCTGCTTCTATAATTGGGTAGACGACAATTTTTTGAATTCTATATAATAATAATAATAATAATAATAATAATAATAATAATAAACTTTATTGAAAATAAACATTACAATTAGGAGCACAATTACTTAATTACTAGTTTTACCATCACCAATTATTGCGATCACTATCGCTAAACTAGGTTTCGTACAAAACCTGTATCTTAGCTACAGTGCTCTCACATGTAATAAATTACTAAGATTACACGCACGACTAGTTTTGTACTGAGGGTTTACAATAACGTTTAATTTTTACGTTTATATTTTACATTATGTGCATGCGTATATGTGTGTGTGTGTGTGTTGTGTGTGTGTGTGTGTTGTGTGTGTGTGTGTGTTGTGTGTGTGCGCGCGCACGTTTTATATATAATAAGAGTACTCTTTTAAGTGAGAAATATTGTAGAACCAACAGTACACCTGCGCGTATTACTTTTGAAGATACATCGACATGTTTGCGGCGCTGTCGCGGGTCGCTCAAACACGCTTCATACTAAAAACACTGCAAACGTGACGTCATAACAAAGTAAACTCGCCTAATTTGTATGAGCGTATAAACAAATTTTAAAATAACTTTGTTATTTGTACGTTTATAGGTATACTTTCTATATAAAAAATGTTACATTTAATGTGAGAATGCTTGAAATGTGTTCGTTTCATTAGAATTACGTAAATAATAAATGCTCACTTTTTAGAAATCCAAAAACAATATAAATTAATAATTAAACTGAAATTTCTATTATCTTTCATTAGATTTTGTTGGTCAATTAAATGCAGAGGATCTGAATAAAAGAGTAATGGATAAAACTAACGAGAAAATATTATAATGTACACGTAGAGTTTTAGTATCGAAGAAGATATGTGGACCTGGAGACCTATTTTTGAATTATGAATGCGACTTCGAAATCACCGATGTGACTAATAATCACCGATTTTCAATAATTCTTATTTTTGAATATCACTGATATGACTATCTTAGTCACAGATGTGATTTCATTACGAGTGCCCTCACCCACTCGTAATCAAGTCATACTTGTGGAAATGTTATCTGTGTTTTGTATATATATATATATATATATACCTATATAAATCTTTATATACCTATCATATATATATATATATATATAATAACCATAATGGTTAAGCCGGCAATAACCGGCAGCGGCTACATTCTGCATGGAACCGAACTCTTACATTTATGTGTGTACTTTATCTATGTTGGCAGCTCTGCGATCGACTTTCAAAAATTGGATGTCTAGGAATCCGTGACCTCAAAGTCGATTTCGAAATCGCATTCGTAATTCAAAAATAGGTCTCCAGGTCTAATGTGGTCCATGAACGAAATTTATAAGTCGGTAGGGGTAGAAACTTATAGACGAATTCACCTGGATGATATAGAACAGCCATACTCAACCTTTTTTTACCTTGGACCACATAATTAATACTGTTTAATCTTGTGGGCCGCAGTCATTTACCTACGTATTTTTGTCGCCTATGTTCTTTCCTAAATCTATCTATGTAACAAATTTCATCAAAATCAATCCAGTGGTTTAGTAGTGAAAGCTTAACAGAGAAATAGTTCTTTTTTTGCATTTGTAATATTTGTCGAGATTATGCGACAGAAAAAAAGCGGCTCGGGCCACACAAAAAAAGACAGCGGGCCGCAGGTTGAGTATGGCTGATATAGAACATATATCTTGTTGGACAAGAGTACCCTTAAACTGACGAGGTGTATAAAAACTTAATGATAGTTGAGAAAGGCAAAACTGTATATTCAGACGGTAGCAGATAGAAAACTGATATCGTTCTACCCCCACAGGAAATTATCTGTTAAGCATTGCGAGTATACATGTTTGTATAGTAATAAATTTGATGTATTAATTTTCAATCAAGAATGATAAAATGTAAAATTTTATAGTATGAACATAAAACTGTATTTTTATTATACGCCAGCGTCTGTTTATTGTTAGTGGGAGAAAAAGCATTGTCCGTTATATCCTCCTAGATTACCTTTCTCACAACGTTGTCCGTAGAAGCCCGTTCCTTCGCATTTGCAGGCGAAGCCGGGGTCTTGTACTGTCTGTATGCAAATACCCCTCAGGCACGGCATTCGAAAGCATACATTTGAGCTGCGCTCTGCAATGAAATTTTCAATATTTCATATCTCTAGCACAACATTATTACTTTTCTGAGTGGAATAATCTTGTGTACAACAGATATTACTCGTGTATGTGCTGGTTGAATGAGTATGTATATACATAAAGTAAACGCCATTAAAGTCAAAGTCAAAGTCAAAGTCAAAATATTTATTTCAAGTAGGCAATTAGATATGCTCTTTTGAATAGTCCAAATTTTTTTTTCCCTACTACCCATTCGGACTTCTTTTAGTTATAGAGAAGAACGGGCGCAAGAAACTCTATAACTTTTACAGAAGCAACGACATTTACAAAAATATATATCGTTACGAAGTCATACAAAAGTCAACTTATAGGTAAAAGTATAATTACAAAGGTTCATGGCAATGCCTGGTGGAACTAAGAAACATTAAGTCCAAGCATTCATGTCTTTTATATAATCAGTAACCGTATAATAGGCTTTGCTAATAAGTACACTTTTAACAATGATTTTAAATTTATTTAGGCTTAATTGTACAATATTGCTTGGAACTTTGTTGTAAAAACGCACACAGTTACCTCTGAATGAATTATTAATTTTATGGAGTCTAGTGTGAGGCAAATGTAATTTATTCTTATTTCTAGTATTGAAGCTATGGACATCACTGTTTTTACTAAATAAATGAATGTTTTTATGGGTATATATTAGATTTTCATAAATATATTGAGACACAACTGTCATTATACCAGTGTCTTTAAATTTATCTCTTAAAGAGTCTTGCATTTTTAGATTATAAATTGCTCGAATGGCCCTCTTCTGCAGCACAAATATAGTTTGAATGTCGGCAGCATTTCCCCACAGCAAAATACCATACGACATTACACTATGAAAGTAACTAAAGTACACCAATCTAGCTGTTTCTACGTCAGTTAATTGGCGTATTCTCAAAACTGCAAATGCTGCAGTGCTGAGCCGTTTTGATAGTTTATCAATATGTGGGCCCCACTGAAGTTTGGAATCGAGAGTAATTCCTAAAAATACTGTGGTGTCCACGAGGTCCACATTTCTATCCTTTATAATTACTTCGGTTTTCACCTGTTTTACATTTGGCAATACAAATTTGATACATTTAGTTTTACTTTCATTTAGAAGCAAGTTATTAACGTTAAACCAGTGGACTACTTTAGAGATTGCATCGTTCACAGTGTCATTAATATTTTGTCTCCGTTTAATTTAATAATTTCCGTTTAGTTTAATTATAAGATATATTTCTACTAAATTATTATAAATGTCCACGATGATATAATATTAATTTCAATACTATACTTATGGTAAAAATGAGTCTAAAAAAACTATACATATGGAAACAAGTACACAAGTATTTTTCTGAGGATTCGATGGGATCAATTAATAAACGTTGTTAAAGGATTTGGTTTTACAACGTAACGAAAAACAGATAAACAGAACTCTACCGGCCGCTAATGTCGTCATCTTAATATATTGAATTCTAAAAATTTTGATGTTCATATTAAATTCTCAAATTGGTATTTGTGTTCTTGCTTAGTTGTAATATGAAGCCTCTAGGCCGTACCTCTTAGAGCATTCAGACAAGCTCGTCGTGTCCGGTAAATATATTCTGTCTTGCAACCGTAGCCACACTGACAGATAGATCCATAGAGTTTACATCCGTTGTGTGATTGGTCCGGATCGCATGCTTCAGAGCAGACTGTAATAAAATGTATAAAAAAAATAATTTTTCAAATACATGCGGAAATATTGCCATTATATTCGAAAAAAGAACACGCGTAGTATCGCCATTACGTTGCCGGCACAATTGCTTACAATACATTTCCGGTGGGATTTAAGAATTTCAAACATAAAATGTTCCGTAAATTTTATATAAGAATTCACTCCCGGGATGCTATGGTGTTAGATACGGGGAACAAGGAGCTGTAGTTAAACACACGACTGCTAGTGATCGACTGTTTATTGCAAATCCCGGCGCGCACACACACATACACAACAACCTTCCCCCATTTGACAATAAATTTAAAAAACAGATTAAAAGAATGGCGTGTAGTCAACCCTAGGAATATTGCGTAACCTGTCACTTCGGTGCTGCACGCCTTCTGTCCCCTCCCCCACTCGGGAATTTGATGATGAATTTAACTGCCCTAGCGTAGTGGTTGAGAGCTGAAAATCATCAAAATCCCAGTGTTCATTACAATTTTTGTTCATTTTTTGTCACCGTTATATAAACAAATTTGATTTTTATGTTTTTTAATTTAAGAGAAGGACAATTATTATCTTGAATTAAATATAAAACTTTGCCGATTCTTTAATGATAGTTCCAATACACCACTTAAATATTTTGTTGTTGCTAAACTTCTTATATATTACTTGTTCACCAACATCAAAGGTTTGTTTATTTGAACCTCCATAGTTTTATCTAACCGTGAGCATAGCTTACGGCCAAAAATTAACTCTGCAGGTGATAACCATGTGACGGAATGTGTGGAATTTCTGTAGTCAAAAAGATATTTCAAAAGGTTCATATTAATATCCTTTTTTATTTTTAGAAGATAATATACTGGATTTAATACCCTTTTTCACAATCTTGACAAAACTTTCCGCTTGTCCATTACTAGTCGGGCTGTAAGCTGGAGATGTTAAATGTTTAATTCCATTTAGCAAACAAAATCGTTGGAACTCGTGAGATTAAATCTCAATAAATGCAGACCCATTATCACTAACGATTGTGTGTGGCAATCCATATTTTGACATATAGTTACATATTTTTCTTACAACATTTGCAGTTGTCGTTCCAGAGGTCATATCATAGACTTCGTATAAGCATCTACAATTACCAAAAATATTCGATTATTAACAGGGCCGAGGAAATCTATATGGAGTCTAAAAAACGGTGTTGGTGGGTAGTGCCATGGAGTAAGAGGCGCCTTAGCGGGAGTAGGGCAGAGCTGGCTTTTTTTTTTTTTGTTCCCCGAGAAAAATGCATTAAATTACATACCCCGGCTGTGGCGAGCCGGCGGTTATATGGGGCTCTCCCCCCCAGAAGGGGGAGGCCTACCTACTAAAAACCTCAGGGATGGCCTTCCTCAGGCATAGGGAGCCCCCGGGAACATCAAGCTACTTCCGAGAACCCCCAACCTCGGCTCCCCTGCCTAGAGGGGAGCCCTCCTCGGGGGAGGCTACACAACCTCCCCCGGTCTCCTCCAGCGACGACGCCCCCCGGCCACGGAAGGGGCGTGGTCCATCCCGGGTCGCCGTAGCAGTCGCGACTTCCTCGCGCCCGCCGGCGACCCGCGGCGGCGCCGCAGCTGTGCTACCGAGCCCGGCGCCGCCTTCTTCGAGCGGCATCGGCCTTCTCCCAACCTAGCTCGGCGGCCTCCTTCTGGAGCATCACTGCTTCACAGGAGGAGGCCACAGCCCTCCAACTCGGTCATCTCCCAACCTAGCTCGGCGGCCTCCTTCTGGAGCATCACTGCTTCACAGGAGGAGGCCACAGCCCTCCAACCTCCCTCGTTCGCCAGCATTGCCGCAATCAATGCCGGCGGAGACAGATCTCGCCCGATCTCTGCTACCAAGACTCAGCGCTCGGAGGCCCACGCGGGGCACTCCGTCAGCGTGTGCTGGGCCGAGTCAAGGTCGGATGCGCAGTGGTGGCAATGTGTCGATCCCTCCCATCCTATTCGACACAGATACTCACCGAAGCAGCCGTGCCCGGTGAGTATCTGAGTCAATCGGTAGGTGACCTCCTCCTGATATTTGTATTTAGATGTTTTTCATCAACTTTGCTACATTTTCCTTTAGTCATTACTTTTTGTAGATTTAGATGCGTTTGCCTTTCGGCACGGATATCAACATATAAATACAATTTAGCGGTAAAAAAGTAGAGAAATAAAGAAGTTCCCTTCGAATTATCTATTGATTGTTAGTAATTATTGTGTCTGTTTATTTTTTGAACATATTACTAGCTTGTTATCACCAAATTTAGAAAAACAAACAAACATATACAAATACGTTGTGTGTCGTCTCATTAAATAGATGTGTGTGTAGTAATGTTCACATTCTGCTTTTTACCGTTTGTGTTGGTACGATTATGCTTTGTGCATTATTATTATTGTGTCTTATTCTTAACATGAATCAAATATACTAGTTATCATGATCATTTTTATGGTTAGTTTTAATATATATTTCTTGCGTGTTTATAAATGTAAATGTTTTATTTAATCCTGATGTGTTAATTATCTATGTATATGTAATTTTGATTGCAACCCGTTGTATGTATCTTATAAGATAAAATAATAAAAAGGGAGAAAGTGGCTGAGAATCCTCACTAAAGAGCACAAAATGTACCCAGGATACTACCGCAACGGCAGGTATCATGTTGGTTATGTTGGACTCCACGTGGCCAGAGCGGTCTGATCACGTGACCTACCAACTAAACTCAGTCTTAGCCTTGACCATATGGGCCCTACGGCTTGAATGGAACTTCAGTATTTTCACTAACATGACAAATGTAACTTTTAAGATTATTTAATTTATTACTTGCCCAATAATTGTGCATTTATTATTTCCTTGATTTTTTAACAACGGTACTGTAAAGTATGTCTCGGCCGAAATAGCAATTGCCTCTCTCTTATAATTGAAGTTTTAGCTTGTTGCTCGTCCTTCAAACTCATATTCGACCTGCAATATCCGATTTCGCAGCTTACACAATGATGTGCTGCTTAGTAATTATATGAATCACCAGATTGTTCAGAATTCAATGGTTTCCTTTAGGTTATAGGGGGACAACCATGGTTCACCTAATAGTAAGCAATCAGCACTGCCCATAAACATCTGCACTAGAGGACAATTCAGTCCACAGTTTGGTGGTGTGAGGCGGAAAATTTCTGGAAAATAGAAGAATGTCAACTGTCAAGGTGATAAAATTGAAAATTTTTTCGTTGTAAATGTAACGATGGCGAAAACTAGCAAATTATTTTTCGGATGGCATCAATCCGACTTAGTCTTCGGCACACTCCCCGTAATTTGTGCAGGATGTATGTCTACGTAGCGTTAAGAGGACAAGTTGACGTGAAATATCCCAGTCGATAATTCGAGTCTCTCTTTCTTGAATACAATCCAGATGTAGAAGTTGGTAGTGAAGAACCTCTGACCAAATATGTCAGAATTTGATATCTGGCCGAAGTTGTGCTAAGGTTGCAGGTAGTGAGATACCGCCTCGACGTAATGACAAAATCAAGTTTCTTGTGTAGCCTTACACTCTAAACGTCTATGTATTTAGTTCGATCGATGAAAATGACTTATTTGTTTTATATACACTTCTGAGTTATTAATATTCGTATTCTAATCCAGGTTTAACCTGTGAGTAGTTTTAACTTTATGAGTTTCTTATTCAGTCTGACCTTGAACAATCAAAGAAACTTTTTGATTAATGCGTATGCTATTATGTAATCCTTACTTACTAATATTATACGCGAGAAAGTTTGTAAGTAGGGACGCCATCTCACGTATGTTTTCAATAATATATATATAATTGAAAATAAAAAAAATATATTCGATACGATACCTGCCAAAAAGTACTTGTTAAGTAAATGTATCGAACTCAAAGTATCGAGTACAAAAGTATCGGTATCGAAAGGAAATCTACTCGATACCATAAGGTATCGATACTTTTGTGTCGGTTCTTTTACGAGTACAATTCTTTCTTATCGATACTACTCATGAGTACAGTATCGATACTTTTTATTCGATACCGTGTCCCTATTTGTAAGTGTTGACGGATGTTTGTTACTCTTTTATAAAAACTAATTAATGGATTTTAACTTTAAAAACTTTACTAAACATTCGCGAACTCCGTACTCGAGTGGTATACCGGTTTCAAGGTGTCGCCATCTCTGAGATTGAGGTGTCGGGTCCAAATCCCGGTGGGCAGTTTATGTGATGAATATGAGTATTTGCATTTGTACTTTAGTCATGGTTGTTAATATATATTTGAACTATAAAATATATATCCGTTACCCTTTTTTTTACATTTTCGAGGGGAAATGCTCCTTATGCACCTTGTCACCGCGCTGGCTAGGCGCAGCCGTGTGGGAGCTCTCCGGTCAGAGTGACCGGCCTACCCACTAAAGCCCCTCGGTGTCCTCCAAACCCATATCCGGGCGCATGGCGGGGTGCGCTTTCGCGATTCTACCGCCACATATATCCGTTACCTTAGATCCCTTAATACAAGCCTTATAAAGCTTACTTTTGGGCTGGTGTTGGTATGACTGTAAGAAATATTTATTTTGTTTTATATAGCTTGTACATCTCTGAATAAGACTTAGGATTCAATTTATAAAGATTTTCTGTAAATTGTCTAAATATGACCTGCTCAGACGAAGTCGCGGGCACCGGATAGTACTATATAAAGTGTGAAACATCTTTTGATAGTAAAAAAAAATATCCGGGCGCATGGCGGGGTGCGCTTTCGCGATTCTACCGCCACATATATCCGTTACCTTAGATCCCTTAATACAAGCCTTATAAAGCTTACTTTTGGGCTGGTGTTGGTATGACTGTAAGAAATATTTATTTTGTTTTATATAGCTTGTATACATCTCTGAATAAGACTTAGGATTCAATTTATAAAGATTTTCTGTAAATTGTCTAAATATGACCTGCTCAGACGAAGTCGCGGGCACCGGATAGTACTATATAAAGTGTGAAACATCTTTTGATAGTAAAAAAAAATATCCGGGCGCATGGCGGGGTGCGCTTTCGCGATTCTACCGCCACATATATCCGTTACCTTAGATCCCTTAATACAAGCCTTATAAAGCTTACTTTTGGGCTGGTGTTGGTATGACTGTAAGAAATATTTATTTTGTTTTATATAGCTTGTACATCTCTGAATAAGACTTAGGATTCAATTTATAAAGATTTTCTGTAAATTGTCTAAATATGACCTGCTCAGACGAAGTCGCGGGCACCGGATAGTACTATATAAAGTGTGAAACATCTTTTGATAGTAAAAAAAAATATCCGGGCGCATGGCGGGGTGCACTTTCGCGATTCTACCGCCACATATATCCGTTACCTTAGATCCCTTAATACAAGCCTTATAAAGCTTACTTTTGGGCTGGTGTTGGTATGACTGTAAGAAATATTTATTTTGTTTTATATAGCTTGTACATCTCTGAATAAGACTTAGGATTCAATTTATAAAGATTTTCTGTAAATTGTCTAAATATGACCTGCTCAGACGAAGTCGCGGGCACCGGATAGTACTATATAAAGTGTGAAACATCTTTTGATAGTAAAAAAAAATATCCGGGCGCATGGCGGGGTGCGCTTTCGCGATTCTACCGCCACATATATCCGTTACCTTAGATCCCTTAATACAAGCCTTATAAAGCTTACTTTTGGGCTGGTGTTGGTATGACTGTAAGAAATATTTATTTTGTTTTATATAGCTTGTATACATCTCTGAATAAGACTTAGGATTCAATTTATAAAGATTTTCTGTAAATTGTCTAAATATGACCTGCTCAGACGAAGTCGCGGGCACCGGATAGTACTATATAAGTGTGAAACATCTTTTGATAGTAAAAAAAAATATCCGGGCGCATGGCGGGGTGCGCTTTCGCGATTCTACCGCCACATATATCCGTTACCTTAGATCCCTTAATACAAGCCTTATAAAGCTTACTTTTGGGCTGGTGTTGGTATGACTGTAAGAAATATTTATTTTGTTTTATATAGCTTGTACATCTCTGAATAAGACTTAGGATTCAATTTATAAAGATTTTCTGTAAATTGTCTAAATATGACCTGCTCAGACGAAGTCGCGGGCACCGGATAGTACTATATAAAGTGTGAAACATCTTTTGATAGTAAAAAAAAATATCCGGGCGCATGGCGGGGTGCGCTTTCGCGATTCTACCGCCACATATATCCGTTACCTTAGATCCCTTAATACAAGCCTTATAAAGCTTACTTTTGGGCTGGTGTTGGTATGACTGTAAGAAATATTTATTTTGTTTTATATAGCTTGTACATCTCTGAATAAGACTTAGGATTCAATTTATAAAGATTTTCTGTAAATTGTCTAAATATGACCTGCTCAAACGAAGTCGCGGGCACCGGATAGTACTATATAAAGTGTGAAACATCTTTTGATAGTAAAAAAAAAATATATATCACAACAAAACACGTCGTAGCTAAAAGTTATTTATTGCAAAGTTAAATCTCAAAGGCTTGGGACGGCCATTATAAAACGTTACACGTCTCATTATTTGAGCACCTTATTCAATTAAGTACTTCAATTTGTACTCTGTGTATATGAAATTATCCAAATTAGAGTGTCTTTCGATTCTCACATAGAATACGAAATGAAGACACAACTACCTCCGTGAAGTCGACTGCGAATAATAAAACGATTCACTGTCCTCTAATTATAATATATGTGTCAAGTTACGCAAAGATGCCGAGATAACACTATCCCGCCCTTAATCGGTCGTTAGACTAGGTGATGTAGAGGTTCACTTGTATTCCAAATTTAGAGTTAATTATACTTTCTTAAATCTACGTTTAATAATGAGCTATAGTTGAAAGAACAATGGCCATTTTGGCCCTGCCAATGGGCATTAATCAGATAAATGTTAAAAAATACACTAAAAAATGTTAGATTTGAAATTATAATTCTTAATAAATAAAAAGCTGACGTTTCAGAAAAAAAAATATTATAAATAAGATTCATCATCTTATCGAAGAAGTTTTAGTTTTCGACCTGTCCTCTTTTTTTTATGAGATGCTTTACTGGTCTGGACGAACGCTCTTCGCCACGACGTCAAGTTTCATTTCATCAATATGCATGTAACATTAACAGCGGAATGATTTCAAATCATAGATAGTAATTATTCCTCAAAGATTAAAAGAAATAGATTTTTAAGTTTATTTTTTACAAAAAATAGGTATTTAAACAGCTAAGGTATAACTATAATTAATTGAAAGGTACCCGTTTCATATCATTATTTCTTAGATTTGCGTATAAAGGAATGTCACTATTTTACTCCAACGACGGACGTCATCGATTGAATTTTTTTGCAGTTGTTATTTGCGTTTGCTTTGATAAGTACTGTGCGATTTATGTTAATAGAAGCCGTCTTGTTACAATATCTCTTTGGGTGGTTGAAGTTGTAAACGGGTATTTCAAACGAGATTTAAGTATTAAACATGTTGAATAATAAAACTGTAATCCTAACCTCACAAATTAAAAAATGAATATATCTCCGAATCCTGAAGTTTCAAAACAATTTATTAGCTATAACTTTCATTGCAATAATATAAGGTCTTAAAACAATTCAAAATTCTACATGCCCATGGACATTGAATTTCAGGTCCAGCTACTATGCGATTTTGGCCATTGTCCTTTTCGTAGTATATATATATAATTTATTTACATAGCCTAAGGAACTCTAAAGATATCGAAATAGGTGGAAATCTGAAGTTGCAACGTCAGGGCTATGTGGTAGATGCATTAACATCTTCTAGTCAGACTTTTATAATTTTTGAATGGTAAAAGAAACGTGTGGGTTAGAATAATTGTGATGAAAGTCCAAATAATTTCTGTTGAGAAACTCTTTCTCCTAACTACTCGAATCGGTGGTTCTGCCTGCTGGCGGCGAAAGATAATAAACAATGACCGTCTAACTAGTCCCACTTACAACCAACTACCAACAACAATCCCACCAACACTTGAAATTGGCCACCTGTGAAACCTGAGTGAGTTTGGACTACTACCTTTTTAGCTAATTCTTGTCGTTTGTTGACGGTTCGATTTTATGACATCTCTATAAGGAATTGCATATGAGTAGATGGTACAGTATTAGGTTTTTTCCAGTCAACCCATGTGACTTTCACATATCGAGCTTTTTGTTCAGCTTTTCTCTTATTATTCAAATATGTTTAGTGGTCTATTTAAAATTTTTCAGCTACCTTGTTACTACTAGTATGCTGATCTTGTTTCACTTTAATAAAATTTGTCTTCGTTTTATTCGTAATTGGACAACTAGAGTGATGTGACATTATTATTATCAAATTTCACAGAAAGAAAATGCTTTTATCAACTTTACACTACTTTCACTGATACTGTAATTAGCTCCTTACATGTTATTATAAATTTGATCGTGGCTTGCATTGTATTTTTTTTCTCTTCATAATCTTAAAACATTTTGCATTCTTTGTTAGATTCACTCAATTTGAAAGTAAGAAAACAAATGAAAAATAGATAGAAACAACATTTTATTAAGTCAATTCAGTTTATAAAATATAATATTTATGAAAGTTGTTTATATTAGACAGTTATATTATATATACGCCGCGAATAAAAAAGTGTAATATATAAAATAAACGTATACACTATAAATTAACATATATTAGACATATTTACGTTATAGTTATTGAAAGTAGTTTAGAAATATTGAATGCTGTGCACATGTAAATTCATATTTGATTAGATATTCAAGCGAATCTTTATACTGACAAAAAGAGTTTTTCAATACGGGATGTATATTCACTAACAAATCGCAGCTGAAACGAAACCAAATCGTTCCACTCAACCAATCCGAGAGCTAGAATATCACGTCATCGAACAGATGACGTGATATTGTGGCGTTCGAATTGGTTAAGCCGAACGGTTCGGTTGCGTTTCGGTTGCGATTTATTAGTGCGATAGCCCCTCTGTTTGACTCGTGTTTGACAAGACGGTTCAAAGCTCCAAGACGTTTTAAAGGAACAAATTGCCATACAATACGGAAGGATGAAAAAGATCATTATGCAGTTGGGGTAGGCACAACTTAGTCACATTAAAGTCGACATTTTCTTTCCTTAGTTAAAACTGGTATTTAGGTAGGTTAGAATCTAATAACCGAAATATCTAAATTAGCCTACCCACACAGATTACGTCCTTTCTGTAATCTATTATTAAATTCTGAAATCTATTATTAAAATGTATTTGCAAAGTGATACTTTTATATATATATAAATATAAAAAGATATTTCTTACATTTACATCAATTAGCCTAGCCCAAAGGAAGCTCTGCGAGGCTTGTGTTACGGGATCTAGGATAACGGATAGACATACATATAATATATATATATATATATATATATATATATATATATATATATATATATATATAATATTTTTCATATAAATATATATTTAACAACTATGACAAAGGACACAAACATCCGTCCCGCCGGGATTCGAACCCGGGACCTCAGAGATGGCGACACCTTGAAACCGGTGTACTAACCATTCGACTACGGAGCTAGTCAAAAGTAATAATTTACATACTTAATTAAGATTTATTAATCTGTCACACGACTTTTTTTAATGTGATATATAGACAAACTAGCGCCTATAGTACATGTGGTTCTTGTCAGATTCTCAGCAAATCTACAAACTAGAATGTACATTGCTAACATATTACATAAGATTTAAAGTAACAGTACTTAATAATTTCACTGCCTATCTTTCACGTTGCGCCCTTCACGCTGAAACAAAGCAATGCGTATACTTTTGCGCCAGAAATAGTCCTTACCGGTGAAATCGTTTCATACATACTTATTTAAACTTAGTTCAGCGGCGTACGCAGTAAAAAAGATTAGACTTTTAACTGATGTTGAAACGGCAAGAATTGTTTATTTCAGCTACTTTCATAGTGTTATGTCCTATGGACTGCTGCTATGGGGATCAGCGGCTAACATTGAGAGTATTTTCCTTTTACAAAAAAGAGCGATTCGTGCTATTTACTGTTTACGGGCTAGAGAATCCCTAAAAGAATTGTTCAAAGAAATTAATATTTTAACTTTAGCTAATCAATATATATATGATAATTTAGTTTTTGTATATAGAAACTATAATAAATTCAATAAAAACAGTGATCTACATAATGTGAATACTAGAAACAAAAATAAACTTGCCGTTCCAATGTTCAGACTCCATAAAACTAACTGTTCGTTCTTGGGGAAATGTATATCTATGTTTAACAAACTTCCGCAAAGTGTCATTGATTTGCCTTTATATAAATTTAAAATCCATATCAAAAAGACACTCATGAGTAAAGGTTATTATAAAGTAAGTGACTATCTAAATGATCACACTATTTGGGAATAGGTACACTATTCATAGAGCCATGTTTGGTAACTACATTATTTATAATATTGTATTATTTTTATATGTGTATGTAAACATACATACGACTGTAATCGTATTAGGTATGATTGTATCTTATACTATATTGTATTTTTATATTATATTAATATAATTATTAACATTGAAAAGAGGAGATAAAAAATAGACCTTGCAGAGTTTCTTGCCTGTTCTTCTCGAGAGGGCTCTCCCAATTTCCGAACAGGTGTCAATATTTTTTTTTCCTTATTCGTATGTACGGACAAGGTTTTTGTTTTTTTTTTAAGCTTTTTTTTTGTTTTGTCTGTTGACGTCAATAAGTGCCTGTAAAGGTCTATGTTGATACATACATACATACACTCACGCCTTTTTCCCATGGGGGTAGGCAGAGATTACGTCCTTCCACTTGCTACGGTCCTTACATATCTTTTTCGCTTCATCTACTTTCATAACATTCCTCATACATGCTCGACGATTGCGGGTACTTCTGACCTGGCCTTTTTTGAGGACACTTTCGATTTGTTCGAAATATGTGTCTCCACTCACTCCAGCTTCATAAATCATTTTGGTCAGTCTACTTTCATCCATCCGTTCCACATGCCCAAACCACCCAAGCATCCCTTTCTCTATGTTGAATAAAGATTTTTTTGATTTTGATTTATCCAGACCCGTACTCCTCGGTGGAGATATATGAAGTTGTGATGTTGTAACAACTAGATTCGTAAAGTATCATAAATATCCGAAACAGAAGTCTTTCTAACGTAGAGTATTATATTTTTATTATTATAAACAACTGGCCCATTGGGTTTCAATACCATCTAACAGTCAATGACGTGCGCTGTCTATACCGGAAAGTAGCGGCTATGATTAGCGAATTTCAAAATTATTATAAAATCTGAACCAATTGCCATTTCCGTTTTCTATTTTAAGAATTTCATTTATTGGCATTTATTAGTATGTAACGATTTCCTCGTTTTTTAATTTCTGAAACTTGTCAATATACATTACACTGTGTTGCTGCAGCATACACGCAACATACGGCATACAGGATTGAGATCATGTTAATTGTAAAGTTATATTTAAGTAATGTCGTGTTTAATAATTTTTTGTATGTTATATTAAAAGTAAAAATAACATTGTATTTAAATGTTATATTAAAAGTAAAAATAACATTGTATTTAATTGTTGTTATTGATAAGTTATATCTTTGATGTTTTCTATCTGTCTGTCTTGTTTTGTTTGTCTTTTACTTATTGTGTGTGTGTATTTGTAGACCAAATAAAGATTCTATCTATCATCTATCAGTGTAGATACACTAATAATAAAAGTAAAATAAAAATATCGGAAAGTTTCAGCTAATAAAGTTCTGAGAAAAAAATAGTAGCTAATTTCGTGATTCCATTTATTTCAATTCAAGAGTATGCATAATAAAATATTGCTAGGTACGGTAGCATATAATGCTAAATAGTTTTTAATTAAACCTTAAAAGAGTTTACAAAGTGTTCATATAAGTATAAACATTTATTACTTAATTAAATAAATAGTTGTCCTAAAATTTCTGTTCTATACTTTTCCTAATATATTTGTATAGTTATTTTGAATTTCTTGATGAAGACGAATCCATCAAAATGTGATCATCTAAATTTATTCTGTCGTTCTCGACCATAAAATGAGTGGTGTGATTAAGACACTTTTGTTTGTTTATAATTTATAGAAAACCTTGATATGTTTTTATTTAATCAGTGTGATTACTATGAGTTTGCATCCGTTTTCGTATATATTTTTCCCCTAGAGAAGAGACGCTAAAATCCTTATGGATACTATCGTGGTCATGTCAGATTCCAGGTGGATCGAGGTGGTTTGATTAGAATTACTTACCGACCAAAATCAGCCAGAGCCTAGGTCATCAGGATCATCATACAAATATCATCAGGAGGATATTTGTATGATACACTAGTACAGAGCGATACGTCACACTTATTTAAAACACAAGAAACAAAGAGTTGGGTTATAAGCGTATATTTTATTCGTACGCCTCTGTTTTGTTAAACTGATATAAAATATATCGGTCGTAATTAATCGTGCATTGTATCATAACAAGTGCAGGCTTTAGGATGTTTTTATCTGTTACTGCTTCCGTTCGTGGAATTTGAATGCTGCAAACTACTATGGCGCGGTCGACTCAAGTTATCGCGATCTCGTT
The DNA here is from genome assembly GCA_036419045.1 of Scirpophaga incertulas. Lineage (NCBI taxonomy): Eukaryota > Metazoa > Arthropoda > Insecta > Lepidoptera > Crambidae > Scirpophaga > Scirpophaga incertulas. The sequence continues at coordinate 8,525,170 of CM071626.1, read as the reverse complement.
TCATGCAAATTAATTTCGGATATTTTACATAACAAACCTAAAATCACCTAAAAAAACAAATAAATTAATCATATCGGTTGATAAGTTTGATTTCGATTAATAACATTTTCTTTAATTTTTCACGTTGCTTTTTTAAAATTTCGCCTTAAACTAGGATTATACACCGTGATTCTGCAGTGGTTGTTTTCCCGCAGCAAAAAGATTTACCTTTATTAGTACTGTCAAATCATAGGTATTATTTTTTGTAAATCATAATATTTTTGTCCTCAATTAATTAAATAAATAATCATCAACTCGAAAGCATGAGAAACGATAGTAGCGGTTACAGCACAAATGATTCGCGCGCGCTGCGTGCGGCGAACGGCAGATCGGCTGACGCGCGGCGCAATGAACCCCAGCCGCGCTGATCGGTCGCGGCGCGCGCGGCTGTTTTCTACTATTGGTTCGAGGTTGCTTTCGAGTTTCGTTTATCACAATCGTGAAACTGCTATTTCTTTATTTAAATAAATAAAAACAGCACAAATCTATTCTACTACAAAGACAGAATAATTTTATTGCGGGAAAACAAGCACTGCAGAATCACGGTGTATATAACCAGTGTCGTGGGTACAATCACAAACATAGAATCTCACATGCACAAGACCGGATCAAATTTTAAACATATTACATACAACTAATAACATACTAACAATGGCTGGAACTAGTGTTACTTTCATTTATATTAATTATATAACTCGTTGTTGTAATTACTTCAATTTATAACTGTAACATCGGTCTACCTGTCGACTTGCACGATTGTTTTTCGTGTGAGAGAACTTCTTATTGACTTTGAAGCGACTGCATAGTATGTATTAAAATTATAATTTAAGACAGTAATACTCATGTTCAATATTAGTTTGTGTCTTACTTTTATCTCAATAAGTCCAACGAAACAATATCGAAATCTTATATCCGTTACGAAGTTATTGGCGATATTATATTATCTCGACTTTGTTGCGATTCTCTCTCTCATAGTTAACTTCGCGACATGAAAATAAACAACATGAATCAACCAACTGCAAGCCTCTGCAAGATCTGGCCCGTAATTGTTCAGAAAGTCCTGGAGAAATTGGGTTGGGTGGGAAAATAAATAAAATTAAAAAAAAATTGTTTCCGGCATGATGGGGAATTTTAGTCCTCATCAAACACTTCAAACAGGTATGCCAGATCCTTCCGGCAGAAAAAAGTGGTTTGCGTGATTTTTTTCTAAAGCTAATATAATAATATAAGTTTTTTTTCAAGTTTCAAAAAGGTTCAAGTCGAGGCCATAATATCAATATCTGAAGAAAAAATTATCGTATAATCATTTGACATTAACAAGTACATAAAATAGTGATGACCTCAAGCAATATCACCGCCCACGAATAGGTATTAAAAATAAATAGTACATTTATATTTAGTGATTTTTCATTTTTATACTATAGCTTACAAAATTTGTTTCCATGTGTAGTTCCTATTATTCTTGTTAATTATGCATGTCATTTAATAATGTAAAATAATTTTATATTGTTATGTACTATAACAATGGTCGTTTGCTTTATGTACCAAATACTATTTGTTATTCTAGAACGTGCTACAAAATTTTCAAGGTAACATAACAGATTTTGCAATCATAATGTTTATAACTTTTACATTATTAGGACATAGATTCTTCGACAATCTATAGTCAAGAATACAGTAAAAACGATAACTGGAAACGATAAAATATAATAGTACTAAAAATTTGTGTACTCTATTAATAGCTGTTGGAAAAACGACATTAAGTTTCATCTGGTGCGGTTGCGGTCCAATATCTTTCAATCTTTTTGTTAGTGCCGATGTATTTTCTGATCTCGAAATATTTTTTATTGAATCGAATGTCTGCACATTTCACTCGTTTCTGAATGTGAAACATGTGAAACGAGAAGTTAACAGAAATTATCAAGTTGACGGTAACGAAAATAACACAAAATTCTATAACACAGTAATACAGGTTCCGTCGAGACTTTACGCGTTAATTGTTTTAACCTTATTGTAACTAATGTAGATATATAAGTATATGTTTGATTAAAATTGTTAGAAACAAATTTGCGTGATATAGACGTCAAACTATATTTCGGACTCCTATAAACAACTAATATAAATAAACGTTCCGCTCGAGCGCGAAATGTATAGTTTTTACCAAGCGTACTATCGGCCCTGTTATGGACGATCCGGAATGAACGTGTAAAAATTCGTAGCGCAAAGGCTGAAAGTTTTCCCTCAGTAGGTGCTGGAGTGGAAATAACGTATTGGTTAGAATTTGAAATACGGTTTTACAAATACTTGGAAATCTTATAACAAAATAGAAACAAAGCAATACAAATAATATTATGTTTTCTACGAACATATTTACACAATTATTATATTGTTCCTAATAGGGTATCAGACATCTGAAGAGGGCATTATTTTCTCAATACCTAATTTAATGAATTTTTGTTCCAAATGATGTTATACGTTTGTTTGTTTGTTATTGAGGTTTGTTTTTCAAATAAATAATCAAGAATTGCTGGAATTGTCCCAATCGGTACGTATAGTACAGTAAGACGTTAAGCTTTTCATTTGTGATACGAAAACTGTATCTATTACGTTGGACATTAGATCTGTTAGGATCAATAACAGATAAAGCCAAACGCGCTGGTTTGTGTACTAATAAAAATTAAAGAAATTTTAAAGAAATTTCAAATAGCCTGATTGTATTCCTGATTGTATTAACTCTTGATTTTGAACTCTAGTGATAACTTACAGGTTTTCTAATAAACATTGAGTTCAAATAATTATTTTTGTAGAGATTTTACTTATATGCATTGCATTAATGACTAACTGACTCTTTAGTAGACTGAGTAAGGAAATAATTTACGAAAGCCTACACAATAGCTAAATATTGGTAAACGAGAAATGACTTCAAAGTTTTTTTTTACATTTATATATTTGCCCTTGCCTTATTACGGAAATTTTTGAAAGTATTTTGCGATATTTTATGGTTCGTAAAGTTATGGGGTTTCGAATTAAATCTTATGATAATCGAGCTAACGTGACTTGCCCGCGGTTCTCCCCGTCAACCTACAGACGACACTCTGTCGCTTAATTACCCAGTACTTAGTGAGACTTCCTATGTGAGAGCTTAGGTTCAGCAGTGGACATGTTTCAGCTATTGGATTTTTTAATTTTAATTCCGAAGCCACGTTAGCTTTAGTTTTTTTTACTGAGATACATAATTAATTTGCTGAATACAGAGCATATAGCTCCGAAGACTGAAGCCCATAAAGGCCACAGTAGACCTTAGTAGCCTGAGGTTTTACCTGAGGGCTACTAGGGTCTACTGTGAGCTTCAGTCTTCGGAGCTATGTGCTCTGTATACAGCTAATTATGTATGGTTAGCAAAGAAAAGCAATTATCTTATAGTTGGTACATACTTAAGCAGTATAGATATTGTTTTAACTGGTTTTTCAATTTCATACTTATAAAATTTAGTGTGTTCGAAGCTCTTACGATAAAGGAGCACTTGTACAGTCAGTAACATGTCGAGCTTTACATTATCATTAAGAAAATCGACACTATTACGAACAACGCAAGACTGGTCTTAACTTCAAAAATCTGACGCGTTGGTGTGTGCTAAATTAAGATCGAAAACCTAGACAAGTACATGTGCTAATCACTTGTGCTAACAAGTTTTATTGTACATATACCTACGAATAAGTTCTTTCTATTCGTTTCGTTTTCTTTATTTATATAATATGTTTCAATGTCGATGTAGCATTTTGAAGTAATTGCAATAAAATAAACTTGGTACTCACCCATTAACGCACTTTGATATTACTTATGAAGCATGTACCGAAAACACTCCTGTGGCATTCTAACTGATTTTTAAACTACTCCTATGATTTTGCTAAATTAAACTGTTATTTTAAGTCTTACAATTGTATGGGCCTCAAATTTAAATAAGTAAAGTTAGTTCTTGATCAATCACAAATATTCATTTTAGTTATGCTGTTATATGTCGAAAACAACATTGTCGAAAATATTATGATATTTTTAGGCCATGAAGAATTCCTCTCAAAGAAATATATAAAATCTGTTAGTATCTAAGTTCTGCATTACAGAAGTTCAAATCCATATCTCTGCTTGACTGTAGTTAGAAAGGAATGGCATGTGTGGGTTCAAGAGCACCATCCCTTTCTAACTGTAGTTCCGTATTACAAGCCTATGTGTAAGTATTAATCTTGCGCTGTTTCTATTACATTTTTAAACTTACTTTCAAAAAGTGATCTCATCTACATCATTAAAGAATAAGTTTTAGAGATAGAATTAATGTTTTGTTAAGTTCTAGTTTAGTAATTTATTAATAGTTTATAAATTATCTAATCTTGATAATTCTCTGGTTATTGCATTCATTCTGCTTGATCAAAAAATATAAATAGTTTAAAGATAATGTTAATCTAACGTTTATGATCGAAATAAACTGAATAGTCCTATCTCGTTATCACTTGTTGGCAATACAGGAAAAAATACGAAATATCATTTTTATATGTAATTGTTATTGTTAATTGTTTCAGATTGTTTGTATGTATTTGTTTGTCACTTTTCGAGTTTCAGCTATTGAATGTCACAAATTTCCAAATTACAATCGCTTAGAATAAATGTAATCTGTCAGGCATAGCTCCCAAAAATTCAACTGACAATTTGTAATTGTGTTAGTGTTAGTATCGCAGCATAATATAATTTATATTGTCAATTAAAATATAAAAGAGCACGATTTATGGGTAGCAAAATTGGAGGTGGTCTCTCAAATCTTAATTAGTAGCAGTGTACATAAATTCGCAATGATCTCCAAGTTCGAACTTACGGAGGCAAGTAGCAATGGTGGCTACCAGGAGAGCAGACAAAGCGCGCATCTTCGACAGAATGTGGTCCGGCACTAGTCCAATCTGCGACGGCGCCGCTGGTGTGAATGGCCTGGTATCACAAACGTCGACTGCTCTATCGAAGCGGGTGCTACGATGGCCACACCACTGATAACTAAATTGGGTTAAATAGTAGAACGGGGCTCGATTATTTTAAAGACTATTTATTGTTCTTACGTTATTTTCTATTTCTAAGTTGCAGCTCGTAAAATAACAATAACGACCTTTCTATGAAGTTATTTTAAAAGTTATCTTATACACAATGACATATGCTTACGACATTGTAATTTTTTCGTTCGCATAATATAGAACTTTATTAACATAAAACAGAAAATCAGTATTTCTTGAAAAATTTATGTTAAAATAACTCGAACCTTCGTCCGTATTATTTATATATATATATATATATATTATATATATATATATAATATATATATAATATATATATAATATATATATATAATATATATATATATATATATATATATGTATATATATGACTGGCTGACGTTGACTGGCCGCGTCAAATAATTGTTTATTTTTGTGGATCAACATATCAACATATTTGTTATCGGTCATTATTAACACCTATGACCCCGTTGTCAGTCTGTAAGGAACAAACCACGATACCTATGTACATAATATTCACAATTGGTCCACTTGATTATATATTTGCCGTAAGGCTCATTACAACATTGTATTATAAAGAACCGCTATTACAGATCTAAGCGACGATCTTGACACATTTTATCATAATAATGATTGAAACGGCAATGAAACGATTGTCAAATCTGTGGGGGCGCTGGGTCATTGTACTGGCTATATGTTATGCAGACTTGTGCACTTGCCGTAATATATTCGTAAACATGTTTTTACTAAACTGGATCCCTCTGCCTGTCTATGAAATAGGAGGATCATTTGACGCTGAAAACTCTTCGCGTATTCATTCCCGTTCGTAGAATACGTTTTTAATGTGTTTTAATTTGCAGCTAGTTATGAATAATATACGAAGCAAGTTGTTACATATTGTTTACGACAGTAAACTGTATATCTATTTTTAGAAAACAACGCTCCAAAGAGAAAATACCAGGATTATCAGCGTAAAGCAGCGTCTTAATTTCCTACCGTACAATAGTGACTTTATATCTTATGTCGTAAGTTTGCAAATGTTGGCTGTGATTCTTGTGACACTACAGGCCTGTAATAATCACTTACAATCATATCAAAATCATCTTACAATCTACAAGAATAATTGATTTAGTTTTTTTTATCTCATCACACAGCTCATCTCCGACTTCACCGAGGGGCCCGAGCCTACCCTATATTAAGGCGATTACGTCTAAGTCAACCCAGCCCATTGCTGATTGGTTGCCTTCACAATACCTATGAATTTCTTGGAAGTTTTTTATATTTTGCTCGATATAAAAAAATATCAGTGAGAAGCCTTTTGCGACATAATCCCTCAAAGGGGATCCTAGTGAATACGCTTCCTACTCACAATAAAAAAAATATTAGGATTGTGTATAATTTATATTGGTACATGCAATTTCCGCACGTTCAATTATTATGTATGTAAACATAATTAATAAGCGTATAATGAAACTGTTATTTTTATTTTATTAATCATAAATGATAAGAAGGTACTCATACGCCAATATCTGATATATGTTTTTCATTTCTTTGTCGTTACGTCAAACGAATAGTAACTGACAGTATTTATGAATATTACATTTATTGTAAGTTGCACTAAATGTTGCTCATAATTTCAGGTACTTATTATAGATTTTTTTTTTTTTTCCTCGGAGAGGAGGCTGAGAATCCATCATGGATACCAACGCAACAGGCAAGCAGGGATGCGTTGATTATGTCGGACTCCTGGTGAATCGAGGCGGCTCGACCCACCAGACCTACCGACTAAACTCAGCCTAAGCCTTTGGTCCTAATGACCCTACTGGCTTTATTGACGAGGGCCGCACCTCAGGAGAGGTCTTTAATATCTGCTTGAGTACAGTAAGAAAAAGGTGACACTATGTGGGTTCAATAGCTCCATCCCTTTTTAAATGAGTTCAAGTAGAAAATTGAGTTTAAAAGAAACATATAATACTTTGCAATATTTATTGGAATATAATAATTGAGAATTTGTTTTAAATATAGTGATCCCTTAAAATGCATAAGTACCGCAATCACTAGTACCATCCTCTTCTCTTTATCTAGTCATATTCGCATACTTGATTCGTTTTCGCGATAGCCGCCTTTGAGCTGCAGTACAGAATTTAGAAGAATTTAACTAGTATACCCCTGATGCATACCTCTACTGCACACAAAGCAACAATTTATTGTAGCTATTTTGTTAGTTAAATCAAAGTATTTTATGGCGTATATCGCATGGTATTTCGGAATGTTCATATTTCAAGGTACAGTCACTTCTACAATACACATTTGAGCGTCCTTAAAAAAATATTAATTATATTTTTATTACAAAATTTACACTTCTGTTGGATAAAAACCATTAAATATTATTTTTTGATGTTTGTAACACCCGGTGCTGTGGGATTTGTTTTTAATTTCCAGAAACATCTTAGCACCGCATATTATCCCATCGCACATTGAACTCCAGTGAGTGGACATCTAATTTTAATTATGCTACGTTTAATTAAAATTAGATGTGTAGAGGTATCGCGTTAAATTATTATCGTAGTTCATATACGTCCCCACTCAGGGGCGCGAACCTGTCCTATGTTAGGACGATTAGTAGGTTGCCTAATGATATTATCCTCCATCGTAGGGACAGCAAATAAATGTACATGTGAAATTGGAAAGAAATTAACGTAAATACTGTTTATGTAGCAAGGCAATTGATTAAATGTTGGTTAGTGTTTGTAAATGAGTAGGTAACCCTTGTTGTTTTTTTTTTGCTTACCGTAAGATGCAATTATTAAACCCTTTTTGGTTTGATATTTTGCCGTTTATATTTTGAAGCACTACTGTGAGAGTCGATTAGCTATTTTTGAATTTGATTGTACTTTTAGAGCTAGTTTCAGTTGATTACCTATTTTTGCAAGATCGACGCTATTCACGTGAAATCATGTGAAAGGTTTCTCACAGACTTCTAACATGAAGGAATGCTACTAACATCCGATAGAATGCATTGGAAATATTTTTAATTTTATATTTTATTATCGCAACCTGACTTCGTAAAAGTATTTTCCCTGCAAGTATTTGACATCGTTACATGCTAGCTGATGCGGGCGACGTCTTAAACGCATTTTTCATCACTGCATCTTTCCTTATCCTGGGATCGTGAATGTTGGAATGGTTTCGTGAAAACAGGCATATTTTATATGACAGTTTTACCGAAAATTTTAAAAAAAATTCGACCTGCATAATAAGTAGTTACAGTAATTTATGGATACTGCATTACAAGAGGCACGTGCTGATTCTTATAAAACCTATTTATTCCTGTTTTGAGAAACGAAATTCTATATTCCTATTGTGGTATGTTATTGGCAGTACATTTTTATTAATTTCAATCGAGATACGTCATTGCTGGTCATAGGCCTCCCCCTAAGAATCACCCATTAGTCCTGCGCTATTAGTATCTAGTGTTTTCTTGCGATTTTCACTAAATCGTCTAGGCTAGGCACTATATAACATAATATACAGTAGACCTATCAGATGGACAGCTATATCTTACTTTTCAAAGGAGATTGACCATTTTAGTATCGGCAAATGTACTGATTTTATTATTTTTGTGTCTCGATGAAAATGCTTTTAGTTTGTTATATAATAATAATAAATGATACTTACCAACTTTTGTCAAGATTCATAATGGGAATGTTGAAATAATCAAGAAAAAAGGTTTGTTTTTAGGTTATTGTAGTTTCAAGGAAATACACACTATATACATGCATATGTCACGCCTTGTTCCCAATGGGGTAGGCAGAGACCACACTATATGTCGTAAATAATAAGGTTTGCATTACTTTTTTGCGCTAAACTAACAAACACAGATTGTTAAATCTATCAAACTGCTAAATGTGATCTGAGATAGATTGAAGATTTACGTCAAATCAAAATCGATTTTTAGAATTGATTTAGTGAATCAAATTTCATAAATATACATCAGGATTTTCTGTCATAAGAATGGAATATGAACGCAACACATTCAGTTTGATTTAAACCGCTTGCGTAGCGTTATTGTGTTTGCTAAGACGAAAGCATGAACGGTGTGGAATCGATTTCATGTTATAGTGTTAACAAACACAATAAAGAAAGTATTTGTTTTGCCGTTGCCGAGGGCATAACAAAGGTTTTTTTTATTCTGCATCCATAGAGGGAATAGACAGACATTAAGCAAAGCGATTTCAAAGACTGTCGATTTAGGTACAAGATCACCCCACAGATAATAATCGATTGATTTCTATAATTTGTCCCAACCCTATAAACATGGCAGACTATGACAATTTGCTGTAAAACGGAAGTTTATTACTAATTTATTTCAGAAAATTATTGCCAAAAGGAATGTTTACCTAAGCAGAAAAGACAAAATACTTAAAATTTTATTGTTTTATTTTTGGTAAGAAAATCATTGTGACACAATGATTCTATTAAAAGAACTGGAATAGGCAATCTCCTTTATAAAATAGCTTAATGTACCGTTAAGGTGGATTTATATTTGTCTGATGTGTTGTGACGTGACGCGTCAGAACGGTATTGGTTTCATACATTTAGTATAATAACGTTCATACTAGTAATACGTATTGTGTTGTGATGGCTTGTGTTGTATGTATGAAACGTGACACGTCAGTACGGATCCGCGTTCTGACGCGTCACGTCACAACACATCAGACAAATTTAAATCCGCCTTTAACCTCTCTGACATACGGTCTGACTACAACTAGTTACAGAATCTGGTAATATCACTCGGCCACTAATCGAACCATACTCTCGCAAACGCACTGACGAGCTATTAAAGCTTAACAGGAGTAACTTGAGCGTGATGGTTAGGGCTTTGACCGGTCACTGCATGTTGAATAGACACCTTCACAACATGAAACTTAAGGACACTGACACATGCAGAGTCTGCGAACAAGAGCGTGAAACACCAATACACCTCTTGTGCTACTGTGAACCGCTGATTCACAAAAGAAACAGACACCTGGGGAAACACATCCTTGACCCAGATGAAATAAAAACAATCCGAACTGGGAACATCCTATCTTTCTTGGTCAGTGCCCAGTTAAGGGAGCTACTGTAGGGCCTACATGGAACCTACACAGGAGGCTGGTCACAATAGATCTTAATAGGTCGCAGTGATGCACATCAGCCCCGACTTACATGAAATAATAAAATATCACTCGGCCCAATTCACCTGTCTTGGGGCGTCCTCTATCGAGAGAAGAGTTTTGCTTCACGGCACACTACGGCTTGGCTGTTGTTTTCCCGCGCGGTCTACGCCGTCGTAGCACGGCGTTGTAGACCGGCGTTGTAGACCGTAGTCTACGACGAGCACATTCTACCTACCTGATTCCCAAAGTGGACTATATCGACCCCTAGGGGTCTATGACGACCGGCAAGGGGTCTACGTCAGCGAAACGAAAATTTGGGGGTCCAGGAAATTAAAACGGGGGTTCACGATAATGGATCTCAACATACACTGATAGTATCTATTTACTTACATTAACCTATCTTCTAATATAAAGACTTAAACATTATTTACAGTATTACCTATGAAGCAATAAATATATTTATTATTATATTTATTAATAAATCTTAATATATATATTTCTTGTGTGCGTGTGTATGTGACTGAACTCCTCCTAAACGACTGGACCAATTTTGATGAAATTTTTTGTGTGTATTCCAGGGGGCTTGAGAATGGTTTAGATTCACAATACGGTCATATAGATATTGTTTTTCAGCTAAATTATTTATTTAAAAACATTTGAGACAACGTGAGACAACGTGACATTTGAGACATTTGACATTTGAGACATTTGACAGGACAACGTCTGTTGGGCCAGCTAGTTTATTTATAAAATGTTGTAAGTTGTAAGATGTAGGCATTTGATATCAGGTAAGTAGGGGGTCTACCCAAAACCGAAAAATATGGCAAAGGGTCTACGACACAAAATAGTTTGGTGACCTCTGCTATAGGTAGGTACTGGTTGCCTTACAGCATTGTAACTCTGCTGTCTATTGACTCATATTTTTTTTACAACAATTACACACCGAAAACCTTTTGCATTTAGATTAGATTAGGAACTGTCAGGGTTTTTGGTCATCTAATTAAAAACTAAACTAGCTTAGGGTTTTCATCAAATCTTCAGATTTATCAAAGGTACCAGTAATTTTATAATGTTATATTATAATAAGTTATATGATAATGTAATATTTTCTAGTTATACCATTTATATTATTTATATATGTACTTGTATACCAAAGCTATTTGATAAGGTATCAGTGGATTTTCTATTCAGGTTGGTAATGATGGACGTATGATCAACGTTGTAAAGGTTTCAAAGCTGTGCGACCCATAATTACTTTTTTGCTAGTAGCTAGCGAAGTATTTACTTTTTCATCTTATGACAGCAAGAAAAATAAAAAGTGCCAAGTCTTTTTACATTGCAAATTAATAATGAAATAATTTTCAGGTGAACTGGTGGTAGAGTATATTTGAATAAAATGGTTGACATTTTGGTAATTCTTTTAACACTACTGGGATTATTCACTCACTACTCGAATGATAAATATAATCTTACCGATATAATTTGAAATAGTTATTGATCATAAACAAAGCACGAGGTTCAGTCTGTGTATCCAAGCTTTCAAAGTTACAAGAATTCTTTTAATTTATGATTCTGTATTAAATTAATAATTTAATTATTTTTGTCCTTGACGTATATTTTGTGATCAGATTACTACAGTGTTACCTCAGAGATCTAGTGTTAAACATATGTAGATTATGTACGCCTATCGAGGGGCGAAGCTATCCCAAATTAGCTTGTTTAGGCATCAACCTATTTTGTTACTCTAGTGACAGTTAATGAGGATTGCTTAAAACCTTTGAGTTTCATTACTGGTGTATGCAGGTGGCGTGACAATGTTTTCCATCACTACGAGACCGTCGGTTATTTGTATATATGAAAAAAACACTTTTGTTTCGACACGTTTCGAATCTCAGACCTCTTCGGGTATTGAGATACTTTTTATTTTTTATTAAAAAAAAAGAGACAGTGAAAAGTATATACAGGATATATATTATAGATTTTGGATTAAGTGAAAAAAATCTAAAGCTATGGAAGGCACAGATTATGAAATATTTAGACATTTGCCCAAATCTACAGGATTTACAATAATGAATTACAAATTTTAGAAAACATTTAAGTAAGTATAACGGCTAATAGCTTAAGCGTTAAAGTTACCTGTTAGGATGTCAATAGCGAGTGCGCCTTGAGGACTCATTATCTGATTGGTGCCATATCGTTGCCATTGTCCCACAGGGTGGCGTATTATCTCCACTTTTCTTCTCAATATTTATAAATTCTATTACACAATCACTTTCATGTCACTATCACTTGTACGCCGATGACTTGCAGATTTATACACCAGTCCCGCTATCTGATTTTTTACAGACATTGACTTACAGCATTCTCAATGTAATCCAACTAACAACTGGAGTAAACCATATGGTCGTGTAGATCCAAATAAATTACAAGCAATTGTTATTGGCAGCTCGTATTATATAAAGGGTCTATATTTTGATACCTGGAGGAACAATTATTCCATTCACCTAAGTGGTTAAAAACCAGTGTTTGACATGACGGCCGCAGATTGAGGCTGTACGAAAGACGCTGGTTGCTACATATTGTGTTCTAAATAGATTTAAAAACTTTCTCCCGATAGCTACAATGACAGTGTTAGCTCAGTCACTCTTACTGTCCTTGATTGACTACGCTGACACCGCGTGGATTAATTTATCTGAGGTATTATATGATAGCTTGGAACGGCTGCGAAATATAGCCATCAGGTTCATTTTCAATCTGCGCAAGTTTGATCATATTTCTAACTATTGCTCTCAACTAAAATGGGCACCTATTCGCTAGCGCAGAGACGTACATGTTTTATCCCTACTTTACAATATTTTGTACTTTCCAACTTTACAATATTTTGTACTTTCCAACATCTCCGTCCTACCTTAAATCTTTGTTCTCTTTTCGATCCCAGTCGTCATGTCGAGCCTTTCGTTCTAATTTTAATCTGACTCTTGATATACCGCCCCGAAATACAGTTTTTTTTATATTCTTTTTGGCTTATGCCGTTTGGTTATGGAACTCTCTCCCGGAGGGTATTAGGAGAGCGCGAACGCTTGAGTCCTTTAAGAATCAAGTCCGTCTTCACTTCCTGTCAAAGATTCCTTAACTTAAACTAGTTATAGCCTATTGTCCTATCCAATTACTGCACCTATCCTATGTTTAAGTCTCCTTTTAGTACTTCCCTGGTCCTGGGTTACCTGGAAGAGATGGTGTGTGATGGCCTGCTGTTTAGCATTAAGGCCGCCTTTTGTACATTTGCTATTTGGTGTTTTCTTTTTTTTTGTGTATTTTATGTGTCCAATAAAGAGTTATTTTCTGCTATGATATGTTAATCGGACTTATTTCTTTCACAAATGATGTATAACAAATATATTACTTAAGGATGAATAATTTTATTTCAAAATGTTAACTGACTTTTTAAAATGAAAACTTTTTTATGTCAAATGATTAATGTCAGTGTGAGAAGTACTCTGAAATAGACATTGTTTATTTTAAAGAATTTTAAAATTTACTGAAAAAAACATTTTGGCGGAAAAGCATTTATGTTTCTGTACAAACAGTCGCGAAAAGGAAATATAAAAACTAGGAATGATCATAATTAGTGGTACTACCTAGACATGTCTCAAGGTTGAAGATGGATTTTTTTAAGCAAACCAAAATGGGTTTCATAGTATTAATTTAAGAACATCCGCTTAATCATCACTGCTTCCTTTTGAATAATACGGTATACATAATTGATAAAATTTTATTCATTACCTACATATGGCGTTGCGGAAAATCATTTTATCATTTAATTTTATTTATTCAATATGAAGTACGATTTTACAATCTAAGTAAGATCTAATTAGATATAAAGAGTTACTGGAGCATCACAGAACCTCGATTCAAAAGAGTTGACTTAACAGTGGATGATAAACATAATTAAACACTCGTCGTTTTCTAAGAAGACTTCGACGTTCGACATTACTCCGCGCCCTTAACTATTCTTGATATTATCCGGGAAATAAATATTTTGCCAGCATTTTATCTAAGGGAGATTTAGTCTGAATTATTTCGGCAATAAATAACTTAATATTACGGACTTTGTGAAGGAGGCTACTTCTTTGTTGAGCGTTTATCAACGTACTTAGGCCACAGCTTTTGGTTTAGGTTTGCACAGAATTCATTAAATCGTATTTTGAAATTATCCAAGATTACTTATAGGAGTTATCTGATATAAGCTTACAACAAACTATAATGACTACTTACTTGATTTTCTCGTTCTCTCGGTTGCAGAATGTTTGATGATTTTCCAAAATAGTCATTACAAAACTACTCAATGGTGCAGATGGTGGTATTGTGAGGTGCTATTGTGGTAAAGGCTGTGATGCCAGGTGGAAAACATAGTCTCTTCAGTAATTAATTGTAAAAGAACTCATTACTATAGAGTAATGGATTCCGCGCCAGAAGCAAAGGGGCGTAGCGTATCAAAGAATTGCAGGTCTACCAAGTAAGATATACTCAGATAGTCTCTTCGAAGAGCTTAAGTCTAACTGTGAGTATTTGTCAGTTGAAATGACGATGATAATGATTTAAACTGCAATATAACAACAGTTTCATTGTGCTATTTGGACATCCGAAGTTTTACAGTGAGTCTATATTTGCTGAAGTTCGTGTTGATTCGATTAAGCGATCTGCATCATTGTTGCAAAGAGCTATGGCAGATTTTTATTCACTATTTTTGAAAGCGTCTTAAGAACTCACAGCAACCAATGATTATAAAATATTCATAAACTATTTTTGATGATTTTGGCACATTTAGGTAAGGCCAGGTTAAAAAGTAATTAATTAAAAGTAGCTATTTTACTATTCCGGCATGACAATGTTTTAGTACAACGTTGCCAGACTAAATAAATATTTTTTGCAATATTAAAATCATGAATGTTTGCTGTAAAATATGAGGTTTAAATTGTTTACGATTATAGCTAATGTAATTTTTGGTTTAGTGTATTTATGTTTATACAGATTTTAAATTATTTCAATGAAATTCAGTATTAAAAACCTTTTTTGGCAATTAACATGAAAATGGGCGCTGGCTTAGAGACTCTTATCCAGAGCTAACAAAAAAATACAACGTTTGATATTTCGTTTTTATTTTTCATCACTTATACAGATTAGTATATCACTCAGCACCACAGACTAGTAAGTAACCAAGTTCTCAGCTCCCTTGTCAACGCTCGAGTGTGTTCTGTGTGTTTTCGCTGCTTTTCCCCCGTTTTCTTTATAATTTTTAACCCGGACTGCCTAAGAACTCTTATTTTCGCCACTAATAATACGAATCGGACTGTGATATTGCTTTTGTGACTTGGGTGTGCTTAAGGATTCTGATTTTGGCCTGTTTCTTGGATATTGTTGTTTATAAGGTTCTGAAGCCAAAATGAGTGGTCGCGGTCGTAGCCACGGCAGATCACGGTAAGCACACGCATTTTGTGTGTTAATTGTAACATATGTATTAATACACTAAATCTGTTGCGCTTTTGTTGTTGTTGCGCAAAATAATATGGTTAATAAAGGCATAACCTATAAAACTTCTATGCAAAATTACTCAAAAACCTGGACTCCTTAAATTACGATTTTATTTTGTTATTAATCAGCAATACATGCTCTTTTAAACAAGGTATATTTCATTCATAGACGCTTACTTTATTTTTGAATAAAATGATGTATGGGAAGCTGCCATAGCTCTTTCAGTTCGAATGAGTGGTTGCTGAGAGTTGGGAAGGCTCAATAATACGACAATGGGTGCAAATGCACTGGTTTGTAATTAAGTTTTATAAATTAATAGTTCATAATTACTAACATTCATTTAAGTTTTCATTGATACTAACATTAATGTGGAGTTTGTATGTGTAAATGTACTTTCTATGAAATAAATATGTTATTTGTTATTTTTTAAATGAGATTGGGATGATAGGAGCAACAGTAGAAATGGTATTACGAAATTAACGAACGAGATAATAAAATCTAACAATAAAACTATAGTTCTCCACAACATGCTTTTGTAACAATCAAGTTGACTTTTAGAAAATTTATGAAGAACTTCTTTATTATATGTTTTTCACGCGTATCTAGGTTTGGTAGTTTGTAAATTACTTCCAAATGGCTGGATAGATTTATATTTGACGGTTAATACTGGTCAAATTCATTTCCCTTTTAAAATTTGTAGAGAGGTATCTATGCCAAATAAGATTATTATTATAGTGTTATAACACTTTCGCATCATAATATAGTCTAGCAATACCAAACCAAAGTAGTTGAGGTTAAATTATTATTACTCCTTAAAAATGTTATTTATTATTCATTGTAAATTTGTGGTTACATTAAGTTGTTATTAATCGATTATATATATTTTTCATTAAGATTTAAATATTTAAATATATAAAATATTTATTATATTGCATTTTTTTAAAACTCTGAATTAATGAATTTACTGTTCAGTTTGAGTCTCGCCAATTCACTCTCGAAATTGTGTATAACATTTATTATTATTTACTTTAGTAAATTAACCATACTTACTATTTTTGTTCTTTTTTATTATTATCAATATTTATATATGTATATGTAATTTTACTCTTTTCTAAGACTCTTTACTTTTTCATTAAGTATGCCAAAGATAACTATGTCAAATAAAACTTAACTGCCAGCTTTGTTAATTATACTAAAGGTTTCAACCAGAGATATATATTAAATTTTAATGATGCTTTAAGTGACAATTCTGCGAGATTTTTAGGTTGTTTTGACCTACATAAAAGTATTTATTCTATTACAACCGTTACACTTACTATTATGTGATTCTGATACGGCGAGGCGATGACGAACCTTCGTTTTGGTGATATCGTAGTTATAGCTGTTGGCATACATGGCCTGGAATAATGCCAGAAAGTGTCGGGATCCGGTGGTGAAGGCGGAGAAGCGGAAGTTCAATGCTGTTTCCAGATTCAGCAAAAAGGCGATTGCCGCGACCAATGCGGAACACGTTGCCAGAATTGGCGAGCGTCTTAAAGGACATCCTTCTGGGAGTCGCGCCTTTTGGTCGCTCGCCAAGGCTGCTCAAGGCAACTTCTGCCAGATCAATCTCCCACCACTGCGGAAACAGCCTGGCCCACAGTGCTACAGATAAGGCTAATGTCCTGGCCAATCTTTTTGCCTCGAACTCGACCTTGGGGACAATGGAGCCACACCGCTTATAATCCCGCGGTGTGAGAGTTCGATGCCTGAAATCCGCATTACGCAACGCGCGGTGAGGCGAGAACTCAACCTCCTAGAAGCCCACAAGTCGAGAGGGTCGGATGGCATCCCCGCAGTGATGCTAAAGACGTGTGCCCCTGAGTTGACATCTGTGTTAACGCGCCTCTACTGTCTTTCTTATGAGTTTAATAGGGTTCGATCTTCTTGGAAGGTAGCTAATGTTCACCCTATCCCCAAAAAGGGTGACCAGTCAGACCCATCAAACTACAGGCCGATAGCGGTGACGTCTTTGCTTTGCAGGGTAATTTAGCGGGTTTTCAACCAACAACTATTCCAGTACCTTGAGGATCACCAGCTGCTTAATGACCGTCAGTACGGTTTCCGACACGGTCGTTCGGCTGGTGATCTTCTAGCGTTCCTGACGCACCGCTAGGCGGAGGCCTTGCAAGGCAAATGGTGAGGCTCTTGCTGTCAGCCTTGACATCGCCAAGGCGTTTGATAGGGTCTGGCACAGCCCTTCTATCGAAGCTACCATCTTATGGAATCCCCGAGGGACTCTGCAAGTGGATCGCTAGTTTTTTGGAGGGTCGGAGCATTA
Source organism: Scirpophaga incertulas (assembly GCA_036419045.1). Classification (NCBI taxonomy): domain Eukaryota; kingdom Metazoa; phylum Arthropoda; class Insecta; order Lepidoptera; family Crambidae; genus Scirpophaga; species Scirpophaga incertulas. The sequence continues at coordinate 8,507,069 of CM071626.1, read as the reverse complement.
AGGTCGTTATGGATGGTTCTTGCTCCGATACCAATACCATTAATGCTGGTGTTCCGCAAGGCTCGGTGCTCTCTCCAACACTGTTCATTTTGCATATCAATGATCTGTTATTAATTGAGAACATGCATTGCTATGCAGATGACAGTACTGGTGACGCGCAATATACGATCCTCCAAAGGGTCCCTCGGAATACTATACAAGAAAGACGGTTGCAACTTGTGTCTGAAGTCGAGGACTCTCTTGGGCAGGCCTCGGAATGGGGAGAAAGGAACTTGGTTTGTTTCAACGCAACAAAGACACAAGTTTGCGCGTTCACTGCCAAGAGGAACCCCTTTGTCATGGCGCTTCAGTTCCATCCAGTGATGGGATCCACGCCGCAAGCTGACTTGCTGGACGGAGTTTTCTTTTTACTCGTATAACTGGGGTTCTTTTTTATTTAGATAAGTTTATATATCCCTATTTTTCTAGGATTAGTTTATTTTTAGTTTTATTATATTTAATTATAGTCAATTTATTTATTTATTGTTTAGAGTTAATTAAATTATTATTTATTAGAAAAGGTTATTTTTTATTTTGTTTGCTTATAAAACTTAATAATTTATTTTACAAAGTAGTGGTAATATACCTCTTTTCCCTGGAGGTAAGCAGCTCGTCAGTTACAGGTAGTCTTGACCTGACCTCACTTAAGTGACGTATACAAATACATTTTTTAATTCAAAACTAGTTAGTATTTTGATAAAGTATAGATCACTAAGTAATAAAGAATATATTTCTATTTTGGTTTTCTACGGAAACAACTAGAAATAAAGCGAGCGAAGCTGTAGCGGACACATTTCATTCAATTAATTAGCTATTATAATAATACATATATAAAACAATTCCAGTACGGACAAATGATATTAAAGGATTAAGGAATTAGATATTAAATGTTCAAAACATTTACAAATTTGATAGAATGAAACCTTTCTAATGACATCCCTAGTTACCTTTTAAAATTGCCTTTAGATGCAATGGTGCTCAATAGATTGCTATTCCTCGTAAGCTATTCTAGGGCTCTCTTATACAATTTATTTATTTTCAATGTTTAAAAAAGTACCATGTATTGTGCTAATATTTTTTTCTACAATTTCTTCACTTTTAATCAATACACACCACTAAGTATATTTTTGCCGACCCTAAAATAATCTGTATAAGCATACACAGTTTCGACTATACAGTCGAACAACGTATATAATATCTAATATGTATATATACATATATTCTAAATTATTCAGTTAAGTTTGTGTGTTGCGTAATGTAACGGTGTATTTTTATTACATACGTGTATATAATATAAAGTATCTACCTACTTTTATGTATTTAATCTTACTTATTATATTAGACATATTCTTATTGTATTTATAAATAAACTAGCTGTTGCCCGCGACTTCGTCTGCGTAAATTTCGAGTTGAATGTTATTGATACACAAATCATATTAATATACGATTTTACCGATTAAAATATCTAGTGATTTATGAAAACAACTAACATGCGTAATGAAACTGATTTACACTTAAATATTTTTTCTGTTCTATTATATGTATAGATTAAGCGTGAAGAGGTAATAAACAAACAAACTTTCGCATTTATCATATTATTTTGATAAAAACTGGTTTCGTTTCATCGTATTTTGGTTCCCTGTTCCATCTCACTGCCCACGAACATGCTAAACGTGGCCTTTGGGGTCTTATAACCTGTGGCTCTGTCTACCCCGCAGGGGATAAAGACGTTATCTTATGTATGTATTGTATCATGATGATGAATTGTTTTTAGATTTTAAATTTCCCATGTAACTTATGTAAGAATGGTGTACATTATAATTCGCAATATTATCATGCCTTGAGTTCATTAAAATGACGATAACTTTTTTTTTAATGAACCGATTTTGATGAAACAAAGTTTAGATATTATTCTGAGTTAAAACAAAGCAAATAGTGAAAGTTTCAAGCAAATCGGTTCAGTACTTTCGGAGATAAACGTGAACAAACATACAGACAGACAGACAGACAGACAGACAAAAAATTCCAAAAAAATTTTTTTGCTTTCTAATAATCTATTTAAGTGCCCCTCTATCCATTTCAGTCAAAAATACTAAATGTACAGACAAAATATTTTTACTGTCTTATTATATGTTTTGAGTTCATTAAAATGACGATAACTTTTTTTTTAATGAACCGATTTTGATGAAACAAAGTTTAGATATTATTCTGAGTTAAAACAAAGCAAATAGTGAAAGTTTCAAGCAAATCGGTTCAGTACTTTCGGAGATAAACGTGAACAAACATACAGACAGACAGACAGACAGACAGACAAAAAATTCCAAAAATTTTTTTTTGCTTTCTAATAATCTATTTAATGTACAGACAAAATATTTTTACTGTCTTATTATATGTATAGATATAGTCAATAAACCGTACCTATATACATTTATCAAATAGGCGCATAGTAAATAAACACGTAAATACTTCTACTGATTAAAACCTCCTTGTAGGTTTTAATCAATATTTTTAGACACATACGCGGTGACAGCGTTTCCCGGCGCTGGTGAAAATATTTCGATCTTTTTTTGTTTTTTTGTTTGGATTTGGCGTTTTTACAGCGGCTTGCTGAGATATGTTTATAAATGATAAATATTAATATATCAATAAAACGAAAAAATAAATATAATCAATAAAACGATATTAATACAATAAAAATATAGCATATTATAGTGAATAAGATAAATGCAATATTAATTATATAAAAATTAATACTCAAAACAGTTATAACTTGTCGATCGGGTAAGTTTATATATTTTTCATAGAAATACAAAACCATATATATTTATGTTATTTTGTATATTTTATAAGTATTTATTAACACATAATTTATTATAATTGCAGTATGTACTACCAATTTGTATACGAAGATCTAAGCTGGATGTTTGTATTATATTACTTTTTTATGGGTAAGCGCATTTGTTTTCTTTATATAGGTAGTATGCATATAGTTGTGTTTTGTTATATCTCGTCATGTGTTTTCGTATTTTTTAGGCGAGGCTGAGGAGGGATTATTTTGATATTGATATAACTCTATCTTGATTATTAAGATTATTTTGTTATCTAGATAAATGATCTATTGATAATTGATCTATTGATGGATATATATTTTATTACTTAAATGCGTGTAAGTTATCTAACTAACTTACCTATTGATGTCTACATTCTATGTGTGGTTCCGGAGTAGAATAGCACCACCCCTACACGGGTCTCGTAAAAGGCGAGTAATGTCTTTGGGGATGCATATTTTCATCTGAGCAGTAGGGACTGGTCATGGGGGATCTGACCATGAGGTATGAGTTCGAAGGGCCGATGCTCCACTCATATCCTCGTGTATATTTTGTAAGTATTTTCTTTGTATATAGAGTTTAGGTTTAGTTTGTTAGGTTAAGTAGTAGTATATAAGTTATGCACATAAATTGTAAATTTTTGTAAATTTTTATGTTGTTTAGTGTGTGACGCTGCGTGTGAGTAACATTTAGATACTCATCACTAGGTTGTCAATCATAGTTATTGACTTATTTTGTGCCAATAGGACAGGGCAGCCGGTTTTTAAGCCTACACCAGAGCGGTTGGTGACTCTTTAAATAAGCCTACACTAATAATACAAAAGACGGAGCGGATGGTGACTCTAGGGTTCGACCTTGAAGTTTTGACACAGAACTAATTCAATACTTTGTAATAAAAAAAATGTATATAATAATTTTATGTAAATTTATTTTTAAAGATGATGGATATGGTTTCTAGGTTTTTATTAAAGTTACCGTGTCTATCATTAAAGAAGCCAACACTTGAGCGGGTTATGACTCAATAAATAAGCCAACATTACATTATTTGCGATACAGGATTTTCCCATGAAAACCTCTTTTCTGTTTTGTGAAATGTTTTCAATCACTATTCCTGACTGTTGTTTAGGTATAGGTTTTGTATTGAATTTTGGTATTCCTGGAATTTCTACGTTACATCTTTAAGAACAAGTTAGTAGATTAAATAAAAACTATTTTGTTATTTTTTTAAAAAAAGGTGGTGTAATAATGTGTATTTTTAATTTTTATTTTCAATTCTAATAGAGAGAGCAAATATTTTTCTAATCTATAGGAACCCATATTTTATACACTTAACTCTTTGTTGTCTGTTGTTGTGTTTTTCTAAATTTCTTGTAAAATATATTTTGTTAATATCTTGTACTAGTTTTATTTTCTGATCGCAACACTGCCTTGTCTTAGCCGGGCCAGGAAGTGATGTGACAGTAAGCATAAAAGCTTACGAAAGTTATTATTCCACTGTAACAGTAAATTAATTCCTCACACACAAGATCAAAGAGCCCATTTAATTGGAGCAACAAATGACCTCATGGCTCGTTAATGAAGGTGTTTATAATGTAATTTGCATAGGGCATAAATGTGTTTAAATTTAAGATAATGTATCGCTAATTAAATGAAGTAACGTCATTTATTTCAAATACGATGGTAATTCAAGTAAGTAAGTTTACAAGTATAACAAACTATAAGATAAGAAAAAGTTTCAGGTAATATCAGTTTGCTATTTTTAAAAAAAGGAGTGACATATTTATTAGTAAACTTGCTTGAAATGGGTTTTGTTTCGTTTAGTCTAATAATGGGCTACTGAGAATGAAATAGTGCTTTTACTAAAACACCTCACTAATAATTACATCATAAGTTTCAAATAATTAAAAAATAGCGAAAGGAAGAATTATGTTTGTGTTATATTTCTATTGTTTTTTTTAGCTAGTGACTACTCGCTATGTGATATGATTGCATTGCTCTCAGACTTAAAAATTAGGTATTCCGCTAATATTTACCAAACGTATTCAAAAGTTATGTCATGTAAAACGTTCTTTGAATGCATAAATTACAACCGGTGAGATACACTTTTATAAAGCTCTAATATTATTAACAAGTGCAACTTGTTGTCCAAACCTGTTCAGTAGTTTTTACGCTATATATAATGTTAAATAAAGTGCAACTATAAAACGCCGCTTTCTTGCATGTTTTTTCAAAATGTATAACTTTTTAAATATAATTGCCAGTTATTTTTATCGCATCCCGACTTAAGAGTTACCTCAACTATTTGGCAACTGGCGATAATAAGATAAAGTTTTATGTATACTTTCAAAGATAAAATATTAATAAATTAAGTATGGAAATAAAATAACAATCATATAAGATCGTAGTTCCTTAAATATTAAATTATGAACTTTATTGTTTGATTACCTTTATTATTTCAGGTGTTCCTTTATTGTGGAGTGTACGCAGTCGCGGCTTCAGGGGGTTGTGCCGGGTGGGGTAAAGCTCAAGGCACCTAGAAGCGCTCTCGCCCATCGCCATTCCTGCCATCGCTTTTCGCTGAGTCGGTCGTCTACTTCTCTCATCCTCTACTCCTGTAAAACTTGTTGAACTACAAGTTCGCGATTCGCTAGCCTGCTTTGTCGGCTGGCGCGGTTTTCATTTGTGCGAAGTAAAGTTACATACTTTATTTCCCATTTGGCAGAAGTGTAACGTTTATTAGGCCTTCGGGCCACGGACAATAAGTCTGTGGTCTTTAGCAATTTTTTAGTATGTCACTTTTCGTAGAATTAAAGCGGTTTAAAGTAATCAAAACTAGAGGCTCGGCGTTCGCGCGCTTGGAATTTCGAGGTAAGTTCTTTTTAGTTTTTTCTTTTTGTGTGTGAAAATGTATATTTTATGTATGAGCTAGTAAAGAGGCAAATTGTTTGCATGTGGTCCGCTAAACAAAGAACGTAGATCGCAACCTAGATCTTGCATATTTAATGTCCTCGGGTTTATTTAGAACATTAATTTTCATTTTAAATCAGGCTTGGTACTGATTACGTATTTTATATACGACTAACATGAATATTTAATAATTTGAAAAGCGGCAAATAAGTTTGATAGATTAGAGTGCAAGGCGAGTGTATACTATGTTATTTATTCGGTTCTGATTAGATATAAGAATTTATACTTTTGGTTTTTGTGTTTTTTATACATTGAATGACATATATACACATTTATAAAATATCATATAAATAGTTGCTGCGTTTAACAATAATTTAACAATTTAAATTCTGGGGCAAGTTTCGAAATTCGCGAAATAGTTTGCATAATAATAGTAACAGTCATAAAATTAAAATAATTTTTTTATATATAGAATTTTAAAATAATTTCCTCGTGATCTTAATCAAAGTAAATCATCGTAACAGTAGAAAATAACAATAATTGTAAAAATAATAATTTTCCTTTGAGACCTTGGTGTATTTATGAGAACAATTGTCTTCTACATAAAATATATAAATTATAAAAAATTAAGGCAAAATCTAAGTTTATAAAAAAAATTGTTCCGTGAAAGGAGATGGGACAATTTATATTAATAAAATGCATTAATTTACGATAATGGAAGTATGACAATAACTCATATTCGACATCTGTCACTTGTGTGTCACTCAAGTGCAGTGATATCACTACAAATTTTATTGATAAATATGCTGTAACCACGCCTATTCATAAAGGAATTAAAAAAACCAAAACTAACTTGTCTTTCGCATTCACCTGTTTGTTTCGTAGCTTGAGCGTACCGCACTTCACATTGTTTTTTTATTTTAAGTTGGTTTTCGTGTAAGTACCGCAAATTTATGAAGAAATTATTATAATAAAAAACCATGAAAAATAAAAAAAAAAAATATCAATTTGTTGTTTTATTTATAATTAATCCTTTAAATAGTCTCTATACCTAGAACACAATTTGCTTAGCGCAGCGGTCCAGTGGGTCACCGGTTCGATTCGCGTACGGAATATATATTTTGTATGACCTACAAAAATTTGTTTCGGTGACATGCATATACTGGGTGTATGAGATGGATACTCATAATACCAGTTATTACGACTCCGTTGTGGTGGTGGTAATCTGCGCCGTCTGCTCCCTATGACATAAACAAAAATTACTTAGACATGTTTAAACCGATTTTAATATCGGTTAAAATGTATATATATTAAAATACATATATATATACATACACACACACACACACATATATATATATATATTTCATTCCGATATATATATATATATTATATATATCGTAATGAAAAATGAAATTATGTCAAAAAAGGGGCTAAGTTATTCTTAAATAAAATAATTATGAATTTAGGAATAAAAAATTATGCCTTTTGGGCTAAAATGAAATGCAATAATAAATAATAGTTGCAAATTCAAAAAAAAAGTTGAAAGGCACTAATAAATATCACAGTCCCATATAATACGGCTAGGAATTAATTAGGATACTAAAAAATATTAAAATAAAATAAAAATTTTAAATACCCAACACATGTAGTAACATATTAAGTACTAGTTTTCCGACCGCTAGTTCGCTGTACCGTACTGTATTTTCGAAAAGGAACAGTATATTTTCCCCAGGTATAAATTATCCTATGTTCTTTCCCGAGGTCCAATCAACCCCATACCAAATTGCATCAAGCCCGGCCAGTTGCTGTTTTTTAACAAAATTTATCCGTAGAAAATCTTTATTTTCCCGTTGGAAATATTCTCCTGTGTCCTTCTCTAGCTCTAAAACTATATCTATATCAATTTTCATCAACATTTATACTGTAGTTTCTGAAACTATTCAAACAAAAGCTTTCATACCCTATTTTTACCTTTTAGGTTTATTTTTTTACAAAATTGGAAGACGTATTTATTTATATCTAATCAAAATCCCTAAAAAATAAATTTCAAACTTGTTGATTTAAGAATTACGTATTTGCCATCCAGCCAGCCAACAATCTTTCATCCCATATTTCAATATCTTACCGCGCTACATTTGCACCAAAATATAGTCCTTTCCCAGGCTCGAAACTATATGCTTACAAAATTTCATTTAAATCAATTAAGTAGTTTTGTCATTAAAGTGCGATAGACAGACAAATAGAGTTACTTTCGCATTTATAATATTACTAAGAATAAAGATCCAACAGTTTACAATGTCGTCGTTTTTAATAATACTCGTATGTACAATAATACAATTCTTCACCGATAGCTACGGTCGGTACTGTCTATGTACATCCCCTATTTTGAACCTTACCTCAGTCACTTTGTTAAAATATCTGAAAAATATTGTCCGATTTATCGACAAACAAATTTCATAAACCACTGAATAAATTCGACTTATTCACCGTATTGAATTAAAATCTGTCGATTCATCATGTACACGTACGTACGTATATCTTTCAAAGTGCTGTGAGCTCGGAAATTAATTTAGTTGCACTATTCGATTTTCAGGCTAACCTGCATCAAAGGGTTTTAGCTTTAGTCAGCTGCCCGATATGATTAAATACGTTCCAGGATTGAAGGCTTATTGCTAGAAAATTGAGTTATAATAGAAGTATACATTGATGAGAATAATGCTTGTGATACAATCTTCGCCCTAAAATAAGATAATTAAGCTGTTTAATTAAGATTATGAAGTTTAATCGCTAGTTTATGATTTGAAAATTCGATGTGAAACACAACTCTAACTCTTCTTAATCAGTATCAGAAACTGACCATAAATCGCTACAGGGATAATTTAATCCTGTAGTAAATGATTATAGAAATTAAGTTTCCATAATTAGCGAACGGTAGATAAAACATAAAGGTACTCAAAGGAAGATAATATGAAAGCTATCGAAGATAATATGATAGATAAGCAATAAAACAAATTTTTGTTATCAACATTACACATATATTCGTTTTAAATTATCACTATTTATAATATCATCAAATCTTTATACATATATACTAATATTAACTGATCTATACATATATATTAATATTTACCAAATATAAATCACAACATGTTTATAAAGACTATCTTTCCATAAAGGTTACATGAAAAGTATCACAATATCGTACTAAATAGTATAAATATACTTATACTAGGTGTTAGAATTTACAGTTAAATGAAAAGAAACCTCAGTTTAAATAAATATTTAATTAAACATAACAACTTCTTAAGCTCTGTCCCAGGAAAACATCAGGCAGAAAAAAATTAAGCTATGTAAGTTTGCAGGCGGAAAAATGTTTTTAAGTTTTATCTGATACTAGCTTATCTCCCCCAGTTTCATCAGGTTCCATCATATTCCCGTATAATTTTAAATGTGAAAACCACAATCCAAAACAAGCAGATATGCCGGCTGACTTTGTTTATTTAAAAGAACTAAATAATTTCTCTCAAATTTTTATTAAGTCACTTCCTTATTGGTTGCCTGCTTGCTTGTTCGGATCGAATCTTGTGAGCACTTTTTGAAGATCTATCGAACGGTCAGACTGAAACTTTCTGGATGACTAACAATTCCTTAGAAAATGCCGTCCTATACAGATCAATTCTCCGATTTCCTTAAATTTCATGTAAGAAAGCTTAAAATGTCTTCGATGTTTCTAAAATTGATAAAAAATAACTTTTTAAGTATAAAAGTAGTTACTAGAAAAATTTACACCAATTACCTAAATTGGCTAATTATGTGATAAAAACATCCGTATTCAGTTGGATTTTTTGTAGTAGAATTCGGTCAATATATTGTATATTGCTTTTTTACAATATTAAAAAATGTTTTCTCGTATCGGCAAAAAGAAGTTGTTAAAATGAAGTATTGCCGGATCATCTAAGATGCCAAAATAATACTTTTGCATAGGTACAAATACTCACGTCTCTTATCATAGTTTTCTACTTGTTACAATCCAAACATACTTCCCTAGTTTCCTTAATTTTCTTTAATACTCATGTACGTTTCATGTACGCCGACGGGACGCCATGTACGGGTTCTAGAGTCCTAGCCTTTCTTCTAGATATTTCCAATTTTTTCCCTCAATTTTGCCGACTGCAATAAAGTTATTAAAGATTTTAGAATTATATTTACAATTATTTGTCAAGCATATTTTAATCTAGAAGTAACTTAGATATTGCGTTTACCAATTTAATTCTGGAAAATAATATTCAATCATACGTAATTTTATTATTAAATCGTATAAAAATTACTTGTAACTTGGGTGGTTTGATTACCGTGTAACAACGTATGCAAAATAAATAAGTCTATTAAGCAAAAGGGTACTTTGTTCGCGGGCAAAACGTGCCGGCTTATGGGCTTGCGTTCTTGAATTCTGTAGCTATCATAATTTAGTATGAATTAGAACGACATTTAATACCGCATCTTCAATCAATTATTCTCAATCGGTAAAAATTATCTATAGGTCTAAAATTTCTATTAATTTCTTTGATTCGTCCAATAATTAATATATTCGTTTATAATATATATTATATTATAAATAATATATATGTATATGTATAAAGAACAATTGGATATGTATATATTTTCGCTAAAAAGCTAATTAAGAAGAGTATCCTTTCCAAGAATCTTTGAATCCTATACCTTGACTGTGAGTTGGTGAAAATAACAATTCATTAGCCTCGTAAAATACCTATGCCAATCCTTTTTGCTTGGCGTATCACATTAACGCGACCTTTAATGAGCTTCTTCGATCGAAGATATCGAATCATTTACAATGGTACCGATTCTGATAACGCAAACTAATGTACATTTTAGTACTTGTTCGTGTAATTTGATGCCGTTGAAGGACTAAACCACGAACTAAGAAAGTTTCACTGAATTAAATTTAGTTATTTTATTTTATATAGCTTAGTACATAGCATAATTTTACCGCTAAGATTAGATATATGAAACTAAAATTCGAGTTATTCTTCATTCAATTAATGGAGACTGCATTTCGAATATAACGTTTTATCTTTAGAATTTGAACAAATGAGAACAAAATGGCAATAAAATTTAACTATATAACTACCGGCCATCGAGTACTTAGTTAGTTTTTTACAGTTACGTGAAACATAATCTCCAAATTTATTTTGATTCCCGAACGCCACCCAGCTGAGTTTGAACTGAGTTGGATTTCACCATTAGCAACAACTAAGAGTTGATAAATTTAACGTAAATTTAGGTAGCAAATTTTTGAAGATTATTTTTTTTCCGATTTGTGACTTTGAGCTCAAGATTCTTGTAGTAATGAAAATATTGATTTAAGACTCATAACTATAGTTTCCATTTTGAATTTAACGGAATATAAAATTAGAATCATCACAAAATACAAGTATGTAGGTAAAATCTCACTCATTGGCAAAGTGCGGATTGGTATAATAAAATTCTAAATGGTATGAATGATCTATCGGAGAAAAGGATAAAAAAAAATTGTCTATAGATGTATCCACAAATCTGGTTGGGCTTTTCTTCGTTTCAACATATAACGTATATTTTATGATGTAAACTGTCGGTAAATGAATTAGGCAACGTAATTTATATTTTGCTTCCTTATTAAAATCGCGATCGCAAAAATACATCTAGCTTTTTCTCATTAAAGATACTTAAATAAATGATGTTGTATGACGACCTCCATAGTCGAGTGGATAGTACACCGGTTTCAAGGTGTCGCCATCTCTAAGGTCCCGGGTTCTAATAATGCTAGCATTTGTACCTTAGTCATGGTTGTTGATATATATTTGTATAAAAAAAAATTATATACGTATAATATATGTATGTCTATCCGTTACCCTAGATTCCATAGCACACGCCTTATAGAGCTTAGTTTGGGGTAGGCTAATTGGTGTAAGTGTAACAAATATATATTTTTTTTATAATATAAATAATGAAAGTTTTCGGTTCTGTGAGAACATCGGTGGTATAGTGAACCATGTAATCAACAAGTCAAGATTTATATATTCATTACAAGAACTGCCGGTTGACATGTATTCTTTGACAAGTTGCTGGGTGCACAAATGTGCATTTAATTTCCAAATTTTATTTATTTCAAAATAATAGCGGGTTATATTCGATGGTTTTATAGTGACAGCATATACGATAAACTGTTTACAGGTGAAGTGCACCAACTTGCACTAAACTAGCGTGGTGGATAAGGAATATAACACCTTATTTTATAAGGGTAGGTTGGACTATTAAGATGTACACAAATAAAAATGTTTTATGGTCTTGGGTTAGTTGAATATTGAATTGGTGTTCTTTTATCGTTCATACATCTCTGTAAAGTTTTTATACTTCATTTCACTCTTTTTTTTCAGCTTTAATTTAGCATTTCATTATTTTATTATTTAAATAGACTCTTTTTTAAAAGATAAATACACTCTTGATAGCTCCTAATTAAATCCATTTATAATTTAGTATTTATTTTCTGAAACATGATGAAGTTCGTGATTTTCATTAAAGTTATTTATTACATTTCAAATTTATGTTATTAGTGAGGTTAAATGTTCTTAAAAGTTTCCAAAAATGTTGGTCTCTTCGTTGTAAAATAAAGAAAGAAATAAAGAAAATAAAGAAAAGATTCTTCACCAATTCCACTGATTTGTATTGTAGAAATCGTCTTAGCAACTTGAAAATACAAATTACAATATGTATAATAGCAATATAAAGTTTTGAACATGAAAAATTTAATAATTGGATTTATAAAGCTTGGATTATTTGACATAGCTTTTCTAAGAAATAATGAAAACCACAACTAAAATAAGAATTATGATATATCCTACTACTATTATAAAGGCGAAAGTTTGTAAGTATGGATGTATGGATGTTTGTTACTCTTTCACGTAAAAACTACTGAATGGATTTGAATGAAACTTTACCACAATATAGCTTATACATCAGAATAACACATAGGCTACAATTTTTGAGGTTTCTAATGTGAGGTCGTAAAAAAAAACACATTTTTTGCGCTTACATTGCAAACGCTGACTGAATCCTACAAGATCGTTAAATGTAGTTTATAGGAGCATACTGCAGTAGCTACCTATAGGCCTATGATTAGGGCTCTGCAGTGCTTAGTTACCGTATTTCTTACTTATTACTAGACTAGACGGGACGAACCTGAAGTCCACGCGAACGAAGTCGCGGGCAAAAGCTAGTAAATTATAATTTTAAATTAAACGTTTTATGATTGACTTTTAATGAGACTTAAGGACTAGCGATCATTAACTTAATTGATCCTCTTAAAATTTTGATCTTCAATTTAATTTGTTTAAAGTATTAACGTTTCTGCAAACAAGTAGATCTTTCTAGAAAATTGCGCTTTTATTATATATTATTAACACGCTTGTATTTTAAGTTGATAAGTATACTCGAAGAGGCCTATGTCCAGCAGTGGACGAAGAGGGGCTGATGATGATGATGATGATGATGAAGTATACTCCTATTTACAGATTCGGAGAAAATAAAACAATAGCCGTATACGAAATTCACCTAACATTAATGATATATATTCAAATTTAAGGTACTCGTTCTTCTGAAAAGTCCAGTATCCCTCCTGGGTCCTAAACTTGAATACTGTTTATAAGGTTATTTAGAAATTATATAATTATTTTATTATTAATATATATATGTGTGCATATTTCAGTTGCATTTTGCTCATTAAAACGCTCCTTCAGTTCAATAATACCGAAAAAGTAGATATTAAAAACTCTATCGAATTCTAAAGATTTTTGTTTGATATGATTTAATTGTAAGAAATGATTGAAGTGTCTCAATTCTTTGTTTGTAGATTTACTAGTATTTGATAATCGGCAGGCAAAATAGCAATTATTATGAGATTTTAAACTCTCAATTCTCTGTTGTTAGTTCACAACTGAGAAAGTTGAGTTAATGCACTAATATTGAAAGTTCTAAACTTTTAAGTGCCGAATTTTTAAGTGTTGCTGTTGGTCAGCGCCGCCTTACGCCAGCTCATCAAAAATTCGTACCTGCCTGAATTACGTTCTATTAGAAAGTAATTGAGATGTGGTATAAGATAAATTATTCCTGTAATAAATTAAAATTCTTTGCTAGATAACTCGTCTGTGTGACTTTCACAGATTGTTATTGAAGCTGTCACCTTTGGGAATATGCATTAAATCCAATCGTCAATCGTCTTTTGGCCATCCTTTCTATGTGTCCAAACCATCTAAGGTAGGATATGGTAGGGATAATTAATTTTCAAATATGTGATGCTGTCCACCGGTTGTAGACAAGCAGGAGGACCGGTTGTGGACAGTGGGAATAATTACTTTGTTATGACTTCCGTATCATATTTTATTTCAAGAAATGGTTTCAGTAAAGTGTGCGTTTGCGCCTTTGTTGAATATTTTAGTATTCTTTACAGCTATGTATCGTTGGGCGTCGGGAGATGTTATGAAGGTACTCCCTTTTAACACATGAGTCGGAGTCACGAGCTGTATGATTTGAATATCAGAGCTTTTAACACTGATAGTGCATATTATAATATCCTACTACTATTATAAAGGCGAAAGTTTGTAAGTATGGATGTATAGATGTTTGTTACTCTTTCACGTAAAAACTACTAAATGGATTTGAATGAAACTTTACCACAATATAGCTTATACATCAGAATAACACATAGGCTACAATTTTTGAGGTTTCTAATGTGAGGTCGTAAAAAAAACACATTTTTTGCGCTTACATTGCAAACGCTGACTGAATCCTACAAAATAGATCAATACTGCAGTAGCTACCTATAGACCTATGATTAGGGCTCTGCAGTGTTTAGTTACCGTATTTCTTACTTATTACTAGACTAGACGGGACGAACCTAAGTCCACGCGAACGAAGTCGCGGGCAAAAGCTAGTTATTTATATAATATTAACATTACTTTTACTATAACTTATATTACATTTGTCTCGTTTAGACTAAAAGCCAAATATATCCCATCGAATTTAGAGCAACCCTCCTGATGCTCAGTCGCAGAGACTCTATTTAGTCTCTCGTTATACAGTTTTAATTTAGACTTTCTAAGCGTTATGAGGCATACATTCTAAAATGGATTAATGATAGCAATCGTTTCAGGCTAGGGTATAATGCTATGTATAATACCCTAACCTGAAGAAAAGATAGTTAAAATTTTCTTTTATGTCCCTGGGTCTCCAACTATATCCATAGCCAATTGCTTTAGAACCCGTTCAACGTTTTGTATTAGATTTTCCCGTGGTAGAAGTGTATCTATGTTCTTCATTGAGTTTCAAGCTTGTCTAAGTTGGTGTGGGGATACCAACTTAGACAAAATCGCTTTACTAGCTACTCACAAATTTTTATCAAAAACCAAAATCCTAATAAATACGATTCAAACGTCAAAAAATAACGTATTTTCTATACAAACTTTCATCGCCTATTTCAATCCTTTACAGAACTTTTTTCGGATTAAAAAATAGTTTATTTTTTTTTTCTTTAGATTATCTTTGTATCGATTTAAATTTAAATCGTTTCAGTAGTTTAGGTGTGATTATGTAACACAGACATATTGACTTACTTTTATATGTATAATATTAGTAATAAATTTAATTGCCAAACTAGGTAACGATGTATTAATAATAACTATCGAATATGCGACGTTATTGAAAATAACTTCTATTTATGCCGTTCAACATCTAATCGATTTAAATTTAATCCGAATTGATATAGTTTTGATCGGTGCCTCGATTTGCGTATATTATTCGATAGTTTTCCCGATTGATCCCTTGATATTTATAGCTGACTATTAGTGTAGCAAGCTGTTCATTATGTCAAACAATAATAGTAATAATAAGTTTATGAATATGCCTATCGTACATACAAAATAAGAAAAAAATCCTTAGAGATTTTATATTGATTGAAAATGTAGCAATAAACCGAAAGGTCGCATTAAATTATATGGACATATTTGTGTTATATGTATTTAATTTTTGTCTTACTTTGCGGATATAATAATTTCGGTGAGGATTTTCTCCCACGGAGATTTATTTAAGGAAATAAATATATTAACATTAACAGATTAGTATATTTATGAAAATTTAATTTATATTCTTAAGAGCTATAATACATTAAATGCAAATTTTCAAATACACCAATTAAACAAAAGAAATAAAAATAAACTTGTAGTTCTATCATTTAGGCTTGAAAAAATAGAGGTTCGTTCGTGTCGGAAAGGGTTACTGCTTTGCCTTATAATAAATTTAAAGTACTACTTTATATAATTGTATTTCATATTTTTATTATATAAAGATTTAATTACTGTTTATTAAGTAAATAATTGAAATATGTCTTTATCGGATAAATATATTCATATTCAATTTTTATTGTATTGAAATTAGATGACGTATATGTGCTGATGAAAAATCAAAAAAATGGTAAAAAGTTGCGACCTGAAGCTAGGACTCTTGAAAACCACGATAATGATTTTCATATTTGTTTTCATAATAAAAATCACGTCAGCCTTTTAAGGTTTCCAATTTGCTTTGATATGTTATCAAAGCAAATTGGAAACCATAACCTCTGAAAACCATAAAATCAATACCCATATTGATATAATAATGACAAAAATCGGGTTCTATTTAGTTATTAGATTTACATTTGAAACAATTAATATCCGACGGACTGTATATACCTCCGGGCGATTTTATAAAGTATTGCAAACATATGAAAGATTGTAGGAAAATTTTACTATGTCATCAAATGTAAATTCTCGAAACAAGTAAATTTAAATGTAGAAATAACTTTTCTGAATTGCATCTTTACATCGTCACAACACATATAACTAACCTTTCAAGCTACCAAGTGCTGGAACGACTTGCCGCCGCCCATTCGGAACCTAACTTTTAAAAGTACTTTCAAGCTAAGTTTACGCACTCACTTACTTGCACTGCAGAGGTTGGGTATTCCGACTTGGTAGCGGTATAGATCCTGGTGCGGTAGTGGTCTGAGTTTTTTGGTTATAATAATAATAATAATTATTATTATTATTAATTAATATTATCTAACATATTGATTTCCTTCAAGGAAGGCTTACAGCGTGGATGGTAATAGTATTAATGGTAAATTACTTGTATTTATTTCATATTTATACAAAATATGCTACATGTATATATTTGACTTGCACATTCCACACACACGCGTACAAACACACAAACTTTCGTTCTGTTCTATATAGTTCTATAGCACGGCTGCCGGTGCCCGCGTTATCTCTGGGTGACGGCTGAAAATCGGTGTCTTTGTTGTAAGGCAATTTTACACCGAGCCTTGACCCTTCTTGCTGCTGCACACACGTCCATTACTACTAAAATTGTATGTCTTTGTAATATATTCACCATATAATATGTATGAATGTGTGTGTTGTTGCAAAATAAACTTTATATCTATCTATCTAACCTTGTTATTTTATAGCGGTTAGAGGTCTAGATGTCGCTTAACTTTTGAAATGTTTCTTTCTCAAATGATCAATGTCACTTTCTGATAAAAATTTGAAACAATTGAAAATGAATGACTAGGTGCACTTGTCGTACAATTGTAATGATGATTGATCAAAAACAATGGGTTTGAAAATTCGTATTCGAATTTTATAATTTCGAATGCGCATTCGTATTCTATTGTTTCTAAAATTCGTTTCCTGGTCTGTAGTCCGATAAGAGTCGGAATGCCCGTAGTTTAATGACGACCTCCATAGTCGAGTGGATAGTACACCGGTTTCAAGGTGTTGCCATCTCTGAGGTCCCGGGTTCGAATCCCGGTGGGGGCAGATGTTTGTTTGATGAATGCCAGCATTTGTACCTTAGTCATGGTTGTTCATATACATATATACTTCAATAAAAAATATTTATATATATGTATAATATATGTATATCTATCCGTTGCCCTAGATCCCATAGCACAAGCCTTACAGAGCTTACACTGGGCTAGGCTAATTGGTGTAAGTGTAACAATGTTTTATTATTATTATATTTATTATTCTACCATGTACTAATGTGTTTAACAAATTTCAAATGTACTGATAAAACAATGATTAAAAAAATATCATCTCAATAATAACGTTTCTAACAACTCATTATAAATATAATTCGGAGAAAGTTTTTGATCATTCCTTAATACCTCCGATGCGACGAACATTATTTTGTTAACACTAAAACGTGTATACAAATATTTATTTTATATTTCTATTATCCTATCTACCGCGAACTGCTATTGAGAAAATGTGGAAAATATCAAATAATACATATGACAATACTCTTCACTACAAAGGAATGTCTAAACAAAAAGAAATTTCCCGGAACTTCAAAGGCGTTGATCCCATTATATGATTTTCTGTACTTATTCAATATATTTCAAGAATTCTATAAGTATACTAATTGCTATGGGGCGTTGGCGTTCTGCTCTGAATAATTACCTGCTAATCAATATGTCATAAAGTAATATGTTTATTCGATAATTGGGATAGTCTCGTAAACTATATATTTTATTATAGAAAGCAAACTTAAAAAAAATATTGTTTAGAAACCCACATTTAAATTCTTAAACTTTAAGCAGAGTATAGTAGAAGTTTGAGTTAAGATCTATAATTATTTTTATAATTTTTCGCACTTTTTTATTGCTTTATGATTTCTCTATTACACATATTTCTATTATTATCCCTTATTAAAAAAAGGAATTCGTTTCCACATCAAACTACATCAAAAACGACTTCGTCTTTTTAACCTGAAGCTCTAAAGCTTGGGTTTTGTTTGGTTGAATGCAGTTCTCTCAAGAAAGTATGTTCTTTATTTGATAGTCTAGTTATCAAGGAAGGTAATAATTACATATAGGATTACTTAAGATTTAATAGTTTTTTTTTCTTCGTATATCCATAACTTTACAATTAAAACTTTTTGAAACTATTTATTTTGTATTTCATTTTAACTATACAGTGCATTTTTTTATTACTTTTGAACTACCATTTGTTGAATACAATTTGTGGTCATACATAAATTGAAAAAATAAATATTGAAAATAGATATAATTATTTTCTATTTTACTTGCTGCAACTCAGCTGAAAAATAATATTTACATTCAAAATCATATTATTAGTTCAGGCCATGTCTGACATGTGTAAGTTATTAAATAAACATTTAAAATCTTGTATAGAAAATTAAACTTTAAATTTGTCTACACATAAGAACAATATCATCGGTAAATAACTAATATATTCTCGTGGATGAAGCTGCGGGTGAAAGGTGTGTTTCAAATATTAGTTTCAGCTTCCGCGCGAATATTTTATTACAATTCCCTCTCAGGTACTCTCACCAACACCCAAATAAATTAATGCCCGATGAATTATACAAGGTGATCGCGATCGCACCTTAGCGAATTTGGTTGGTTGTTCAGTCGAGCTAACTACAGTCAAGTTTGAATAAATCTCTTGCTAGACCACCACAAAAATGATTGAAACGGTCATAATTACATTCCTAAGCAACCTACATCGTTTCTTATAACCGTAGTAGCAGCGTATCCCTACTTACTACCATTTGTCACTCTATTAACGGCGCTGACAAATTTATTTAAATTCAAACTTTATGATTTTGATGCGTCATTCCTAAGTCGCTAATCATTTATGAAGGTTGTTTTGAATTAACTATTATGTAAGTCAAAACATCACAAAATCAAGATATTAAAGCTGAGGATAATAAAATATATGAAAATGAAACATTCGATTGATTTAGATCTAGGTACAATGTCAATTTGATGTCTGCTTAAGTAGTGTTTGTGACACTCCTTCCTTATATTAACCATTATACTCGTAATTTCCAACTAATATGATAATCTATTATTGACTTTATGAAGGAAATTCAGAAATGAATTAATGAGATTAATAATAATATGATAAATTAACATTTTTTTCATTTACATCAATAAGCCTAGCCCAAAGTAAAGTCTGTTAGGCTTGTGTTATGGGATTTAGGTTAATGGATTATAAAAATACAAATATTTTTGATAGAAATATATTAATAACCATGACTATGGTACAAATGTTGGATTCATCATACAACATCTCCCCCACCGGGACTCGAACCCGGAACCTCAGAGATTGAAGCCGGTGTATTAACGTCGTCGTCGGAGGTCATTAAATTAAAACATTAGCGTCTTATAATTAGTGTTTATGATTTAATAATATCATATTGAGAGAGAAATGTAGCAATTGTATGTACATACCAACATTTGAAGACTTACAAAGACTTTACAAAGCTTTGTTTGTGCAAAATAAATCTTCACTTCTAAAATAAAAAAAAAAACGAAATTATTCAGTTTTCTTCTCAAAATGCAATATAAGTACTTTGACTATATTATTTATTACAGTTATTGTCAATTTGTTTCAACAAAACTGCAACTCTCTCTACTTACTGTCTACAATAAGATTAAAGAGACAGTATACTGATTATTGTTTTTACTTACAGGTGTAGAAAAGTTTTCTAAGCACGTCTCTGTCGATTCTGAAATCATCCACATACAAGAGGTCAGTTTATTAGATGTAGTGAATCCAAACCAGGAGACGAATTTTTGAAACAATAGAAAACCAATTCGTATTCGAAATCGTGAGATACAAATTACCGAATTCACTATTTCTGAACTTTCAATTCGTGCGTTGTGCAACGAGTGGTTCAACCCACTCGTTTTTGATTTCTACTAATATCCATCGCTGAAGTGACCTTGACAGTGATCCGTTTCACGTGTAGGTTATCGCCGGTTTATGTTTTTGTTGTTTTGATTTTGAATTTTTCTGCGTGAAACGGAATTTAATTAAGAATTTGTTTTTATTGACAACACTGAATTCGAATGGTTCAAAATTCTATAAAATTGTAAGTAGTAGAAAATAATTTCGCGCACGATTTGTATTCGTATTCGAATTCTAAATTCAAATCTAATGATTCAAAAATACGTCTCCTGTGCAATAGCATGAATTATGCTGAGATAAATTTCAAACCGGAAGCCAAATTTTAATAACTAGGACTTAGCTTTACTTGCTTGCGAGAAGAATATCTGCAAGATGTATTAATGTCTTATTTATTTAAAAATAATTTCTAAAGTCATAGTGATATCCTTCAGTAATGTGAATTAAAAAAAAATCTTATCATTGTGGTTTCCATTTAGCAGATATAATAGAGCTGCTGGGTCATTAGTTATTCATTTTCCAGTATATTCTTGACGCATAATGGATACATAGTATTATAATGAATATACTGATTTTACGTTGCAAGCTGTCTTAAACGAATATGGAAAATAAAACATATAAAAAATCGTTCTTAAAATTTGGCTCCTCGCTGAGATTTACTAGTATTTCAGTTCGGCATTATCCCTATAATTTAACTTATTTAGCGCATAGATATAGTAGTTGTAGCAACTCATTGTCACTTCTACTCCGATTCGATGTACCGTTGTTTTGTTGGTATTATAATCATTAAAAAATGTGTTGTGCTAATAATGTCTTAAGTTCAATGTATAAGAAGCTCAAATATCAATCGTTTATTGTTACTCGTTGAATCGTTGTAGGTCGTTTATCCTCTTGTTATAAAATATATTTTTGTACGGTTTTTACCTGTTACATTATGGTTGATGGCAATATTTTCTGAGAAGTAACACTTTATCAAGCGATTATTTTCTGGCAACAATAGTCCTATATTTAGTTCAATATCAAAGAAGGACTAATGATACAATGTTTCACTTAGCGAATATTTCTAGAAATACCAAGAATTATTTTTATCAAATCGACTACATTGCGCTACATTAAAGAATCTACCAAATTTAGAACATAATTTTCAGAATGATTCCAAATTATTTATAATTGGGAATCATTTTCACGAATGCAAGTGAGTTCCATATATGACCGTTAGTTATGTGATATTAAATGTAATAATCATATTGATTATATCAATCGACATGAATATAACGTGCCCCTGATAATAAACTCAGGAGACCTTATTTCCAAAAACTACTCAAAGAAATTATTATTATAATAATATTACTAGCGTAATATTAAATTTGTAATTTCAAAATTTTTCCATCTAAGAAACGTTAAGTCTGTTGAAGCAGGCTACATACATACATACACTCACGCCTTTTTCCCACGGGGGTAGGCAGAGATTACGTCCTTCCACTTGCTACGGTCCTTATATATCTCTTTCGCTTCATCTACTTTCATAACATTCCTCATACATGCTCGACGATTGCGGGTACTTCTGACCTGGCCTTTTTTGAGGACATTTTCGATTTGTTCGAAATATGTTCGCCTAGGTCTAGGTCTTCCTCGTCCCGTGTCTCCACTCACTCCAGTTTCATAAATCATTTTGGTCAGTCTACTTTCATCCATCCGTTCCACATGCCCAAACCACCCAAGCATCCCTTTCTCTATTCTTGTCACGATATCCTCTTTCAAACCACATTTCTTTCTAATCACTTCATTATACAATCTGTCACTCAGTTTTACTCCTGCCATACTCCGCAAAGCTCTCATTTCTACTGCATTTATTCTACTTTCATGTCGTTTCTCCCATACCCAACTTTCACTTCCGTACATTAATGTTGGGACCAGCACGCCCTCATGCACTGCTAGTCGCGCTTTTTCTGAAATTTTCTGACTAGTCAGAAACGTATGCATTGCCCCATTCACCATGTTACCCGCTTTCACTCGCTTCTCTATATCATTATCACACCTTCCATCCCTTGTAAACATACATCCCAAATATACAAAGCAGGCTAAGACAGCAAAAACTTTAATGCCTAGTTTTCTCAATACAGAATTGATTTGTTGTTGCAAATTATATTACTTCTTTATTTATATACTTCGCTTTCATAATTCAGTCAATAATACCGTCACTTTAAGGAGTTACTGTGATTTTATCTACAAGAATATTGAAACAACGGCATAATCTAACCTTCAACTATTGGGTTTTGCTATAAAAATAATTGCATGTTCATTGCATAATTGCAATCATTTTAATGTCTACATATTTCATGTATAATATAAGTAACTTTCGTTAAATGTGACCATCTTGGGAACTGTAGTCGTCAGAGAAACTTACCATACGCATAAGGTGAAAACAGTAAACATCAAGATGACTACTTATATAATTTAAAAGGTGATTTCTAATCAATAAATAAAAGGTAGCTTAATAATCATTATTCTTGCTTTAGTAGAAGGTAGAGTAGAGTAGTAGGAAGAAAAATAAATAAAATTAATTATATATCATAAACACGTCATAGATATTGATTTCGATGTATTGCATCGTAGGAGCTATAAATCTGCAACACGATATGCAGGGTACAAGTTTTACCGTTTGTTTCGTTTATACGTAATGATTCATAACAGAAATGGAATATAGAGTTGCTACATTCTTAAGACATATCGTCTATAAAATGAAAAAGTATTTTTTGTTAAAACTTAACGTTTAATCCTATTATTTTCCTATTACTATTATAAAGGCGAAAGTTTGTAAGTATGGATGTTTGTTACTCTTTCACGTAAAAACTACTGAATGGATTTGAATGAAACTTTACCACAATATAGCTTATACATCAGAATAACACATAGGCTACAATTTTTGAGGTTTCTATGAGGTCGTAAAAAAACACATTTTTTGCGCTTACATTGCAAACGCTGACTGAATCTCAAATTGATGATCGATCGATTGAAAATCAAATTTACTACAGTATTGTACAACTTAAAAAGGTCTACAAAAAAGTCCGTGATGGTATATGTTTATCTCTTAGGAATAACCCACAAAAGGAAAAAGATCGTTAAATGTAGTTTATAGGAGCATACTGCAGTAGCTACAGGCCTATGATTAGGGCTCTGCAGTGCTTAGTTATCGTATTTCTTACTTATTACTAGACTAGACGGGACGAACCTGAAGTCCACGCGAACGAAGTCGCGGGCAAAAGCTAGTTATTTCATAATATCAGTATTAGCGTTTAGAAATAATTCAATAAACTTTTAATGTGTTAAAATTAAAAGATTATTTTTCGTTTCTGGTAAAAGTCATCCACAAAAGTGCTACTTACGTTCGTTCGTCCATAACAGGAATGATTAATCTCCCAACTCTAGAAAGGATGTTACAAATAATCAAAATAAGTATAATTTCTGTATAAAATTTTAGTCCGGAATTTCACTGTAAGCGACAATGAGACTTACACTAAACAGAATGCTAAAAACCCTAATCAAAAATGAAAAGATCGATGCTACTGAAATTGCCTTTTACAAATTAATCCTGTAATAATGTTGTACAGGAAACAGCATGATATGATTTACACATGCTCTACAGAAACGGACACACAAGCGACATAAGGGTTGTCTCCTAATACGTAGTCTTACATGTTATGCTTAAGTAAAGTTCATTTTGTTAAGTCTCCAAGTGTATATAAATTTTTATTTTATTTGATTTCTTAATTCCAAAAAACTACTTTCAAGTTAGCTGTTTACCTTATATGGTTATTAATATGTAATAGGAAAATAATATGTTGAAGGAAACGACTACCTATTCCAAGAATTCTTGACAATTTTGCTTGCCTACTATCTACGGGAATTATAACTGAATATATTGAGATAATAAGATTATCCTTAAATAAAATTTCTGAAGGATGATATAAGAAGTTTATTTGAAGAATCCTAGAAACCTTAGGTTGGTCAAAGGAAGTCAAAGCAAAAATGTTAACAGTAATATTTATCGAGATTGTTTTAATTATTTACATATTAATTTAACAGGAGCAGTAATAATTCAGAAATGTTGGCGTAGCATGCCACTTACTCTTAAGACTCATAAATTGTTTTGTTTTGATGGAATTCGTTGAGATTGCTCAGAGTCCACGAGAATTCGGGAGATTACTGGCTGACATTTACATTGACAATTTTGTATTTAAGTCAGACCTTAGATCGAGAAGTTGAAATCCACCATTCATACTTAACTTACTTCCAGGTGTATAACGCGATGCATATAACAATAGATGATACTGGAATATGTAATCGTGCAGTTATTTCCAGTGCATTAATTCATACTATGTATATGTGTGTTTAAGAACATATATTTATTAGCAACATATTTTATTGTACTTAATCACATGTCGTGTTAGATAATAGTCTTGTTTATAATTTCCCCGATGCTGCCATTATGATCTATCGTCACAACCTTTATACTTAATACAAAAATTTCCGTATTTTCAAAGAGCTATTTATAAATATTTCTTATTTATTTTTGAGTATCTTTTTTTTATTCACGAAGGAATCACATTGTTGCTAATCTATGAAGTAATTTCAAATTTCGATACTACTAATTTCGTATCGGAGGGATGGATAAAGATACGGAGAACATTTAGCAATATTACTGCCTGGCAGTAAACTAGCAGACTTTGCTTTGCAAGGACTGCATTATAATATTGGGATATTCTCTTGGCTGAATTATCTTTGCTAAACTGCAAATTGGCTTCTATTAAACACAGATCCAAAAACTACATGATTTAATAATTTTGATTTAACAATAAAATGTCAAAAGTAATAAAGCCATTTAACTTACTAATAACATAAATTAGTTTTTATTTTGGTCTAAAAATTATTTGAACGTTGACTATACCTATTCAACTAAAATGGAATAAATATTGATATTGCAAATTTTGTAAAACTTGACATTACATCTCACCACACACACATCCCAATAAAACGTTGACATGTGTAAGATTATTTACAATTAAGGCTTGCAATTAAAATTAAACTGCAAGCATAAGCGTATGCTTTGTATAAGTACCCACAGCAAAACAATACACTTTACACGAAGACCCTGGGACCGCGTTTATATCACTCGTAATAAACATATTTTTGCAGTACAAATTAAATTATGATTTGTATTTGTCAACTTGGTTGATGATAAATGAAAGTTATTTAAATGTAACATTTTTCGATCTTCGTTAAATAGTTTGGTGTTGTTGGTAGCTGAAATCATAAAATTGAATTTATGAAAAGTTACAGAAACACAAATTACAAAGAGTAGTTATATAAAGATATACTCTTTGTTTTCAGACAAACTAAATAATGTAGTAGCAATGTAACATGGCATTTATATGTTACCAGTTGACATCCTTTGATCCGTTAATATAAAATCTGTACGCCGTAGATTGCAGTATTTGTTGATCAATGCATTTTTATTACAGTACCCGCATACTAAGGGTACCTACAATATATATGTGGAGATTTTTCATAAGGTTCATTTAATTTGATGTATTTAATTTGTTGCAGACGTTTGAATGGCCTGTTGAGACTCCAGTGCGGGTTGGAGAAACACTCACTGTTTACCTCCTGCAGCGTAGTGGACTCATCACTAATGTTCTCGGCGTCTACCGACTCGGCCTTCAGGTTGTAGTCAATGAGGGCTATTTTCACATCGTAGACGGTCTTATCAATGACAAGAATAGAGTAGTCCCGGTAAGTGAAATCTTGATTTATAATTAAAGATCAGATATTCAAAAGCATAATAACTTGAATTTCGAGGAAGTATGTAATATAGAGTGGATGATACCACATCTCATATATATAATAATAATACAGAGATTTAAAAATATATTAATTATTGTGTTTTACAAAAATAGTGTATATTTTGGTGCAAATAATTATTGATTAAAAATACAACAAAAGTGGAATAATATTCTTTGAATCCTTTTATATTTATAAAACTCTATATTTGTTAATTATTTGTAAAGGATAAAAATTACTAATATATATTTTAGAGTAATAAAGCTGTTGAATATCCGATATCTACTTTTATTATAACATATTACATTATAGTATAGCATTACAAAGGAAACTTGCGTACGTTCTACCGGATGATAGGTGGTGGCCTTCCTTTAATGACATGAGGAGTTTCCAGTACAGCCTATAGAAAGTGCTATCTAGATTGTACAGTTATACAGGGTGCGCCAGGGAAACTTACTTATTTGAAAAAATTCCCTCGCGGTGATTTGGTCTGCTAGAATGTCGCTAGATGTCGCAACTGGAGGGGAAAGTTGCCAAATTTGTTTCTCCTTCCAGTCAGTTGCCATCATGCTCTGGTCTAGGGAGCAGCGTGCCTTCGCAGTCGAAAGCTTCTTTTCTAATGGCCGCTCAATTGTTGCTACGCAACGTGCCTTCCGCGCTCGCTTTGAAATTCCTCCTCACAGACTCGTTCCTGGCCGTAATTCGATTCTGTCATGGGTTTACTCTTTTCGGGAATGTGGAAGTGTCGCTAAACCCAGAAATGGACTTCAAAGAACCATCAGAACTCCGGAAAATATCGAAAGAGTGAGGCAGTCAGTTTTGCGTTCTCCCCGGCATTCGGCTCGCAAACACGCAGTTGCTATGGGAATTTCTGTTATGTATGTTCTGTGTATGTTCGACGAATTCTCCATAAAGACCTTCAATTTCATCCCTATAAATTGGCTGTTGTGCAAGAGTTGAGTGAACGCGATTTTGTTGCCCGTCAAAATGCATGTGAAATGCTGGTTGATAACCGGCCGGCCCGCTCTCCAGATTTGACTCCATGCGATTTCTTTTTATGGGGTTATATGAAATCTCTGGTTTATGTCGATCGACCACGGACCATAGCACAGCTCAGAACAACATTCGCGACGCCATTGCCAACATACCGATTGATATGCTGCAAAGAGTGGAGACGAATTTCAAAAATCGACTTCATCAGTGTATTCGCAATGGGGGTCGCCATTTATCCGATGTCATTTTCAAGACTGCATGAAAAAAAAATTGGTATGTTGTATTCTCAAATAAAAAAAAAATAGATCAATAATTGAAGTACTTTTGTTTTTATTGACCTTTCAAATAAGTAAGTTTCTCTGGCGCACCCTCTATAATCAATTGATTATACGTATAGTATTTACGCCTTCGTGTAGCGTAATGGAATTTATTATTTAGAAAATAAACTCAATGAATTCTTGATGACTTTTAATAATCTTATAATTTACAATAAGAAGCTATGTTGTTCCAACTGATGTTTGACGAAAGTAAACTGCAGCAACATTGCTAGGAAAAGTCTTGCAGGCGTAAACATATAGAAATGATTATAATGCGTGTGCATTGGACAATACGGTAAGACGGCAAGAACTTGTGTGTTCGACGCTGCTATGCGTTTAGGAACGTTTAGGTTACTCGACTAATGAGAGATTCAGAATGAATATCATAGATTCAACATAAAGATCTGACTCGAAGTTTGTAAGAAATTAGAGACAGTTCAGAATAATATGTAACAAAATTTTATTCTTTAATTTACAACAGATAAAATCATTAATTTTATTCACAGGAAATAGGTTAATACGAATAACATAACAATAAAAGGATTTTATTGCCTACAGTGAATAATAAAATAGCACTTGAAATCATAACGGTTTGTTAAATCATTTCAAACTAATTTATAACAAATTTAAATTTGAATAATTCGCACATTGTTTATATGAAGTAGCTTGAATATCGGTATCTATACAAATACGACTTCTATGAGCCATTGCTTGTTAGAAATATCAATACAAGCTGTTCGCTTTTTTCTTTATTAGTAATGTCAGTCTATTGGTTTATAGAATCACTTATTCCATTCATTTACGATACTTGAAAACGAAATTGAAGTGCTGGTTCAAAAATGAAATAGATTAGAATTGCTCGAAAATATTCGCTTACTATTCGTTCGCTGACAATCCATCTTTAGTGTTTAACTAAGTTTTCAATTAGGCTGGTTGCATGAATGCGTATAAATAAACTCTCTGTACTAATCTAAAAACACAAAAAAAAGTTTTCCTTTGCAGATTTTTCATAATTTCCGCTGCAGTCTGGCAATACTATAATTGAATTCCTTATGACTTGGTTGGCACGATGCTTCAATGGAGCTTATATCTAATAATGCGATCACAACGATCACGGAATTGTCAAGATTATTTTTTTTCTATGGATTGCAGTGAAAATCATATTTTGCAGGATCTATATATTATTGTATTGTACGTTTTTACCATAAACCGTTTTAATCAAACAACAGGTGGATTTCTTTTTGTTCAAGTTTCTGAGAATACTATTCATTTAAAAAGCTCCTTTATCCTCACTCATCGCCAGTGAAAACACAGATTAAGTAGTAGCTTAGTGAAAGCTTCTTTCATGTATGTATTTTGCGAGATAAGTGTCAAAGAAAGCTATAGATCCGCTTTTAGGATTCCGTTTAGGTACGTTTTCTTTAAAAATTCATAGTAGTGGTTTTATCTTGATAAGATATTGTTACGAGCTGGGGTCAGTAAATTAAACGGCGGTCTACCAAAACACTGAACTTTTATTAATTAGTACACTAAGTTCACTAACTTCACTGAAAGCACTGAAAGTCGCTTCTTAGTTCTCCAATATCACTTAGATGTTTTCGCACTGTATCGCAAAACAATACTGCTTCCCGGCGGCCGGACACAGCCTTATATAGTCCCCTAAGATACTTGCCACTCTTGCCAGAACATTCGCGGACACACTCGAAT
This sequence comes from Scirpophaga incertulas, assembly GCA_036419045.1. Taxonomy (NCBI): domain Eukaryota; kingdom Metazoa; phylum Arthropoda; class Insecta; order Lepidoptera; family Crambidae; genus Scirpophaga; species Scirpophaga incertulas. Next base: position 8,477,627 of record CM071626.1, on the reverse strand, counting down.
GTGTAGTCCAATACGTCGCGCGTTCGAGACGTTTCGAGTATAACTGTCTCGATACTCGAATATTCTCGATACACAATACTCGAATATTCCCGTACTATCTTTCTCGAATATTCTGTGTTTGTCTATCTCTTTCTAATGATGTTTTCTCATTCTAATACTTCTCGAATGTTCTAACTATCTCTGTCTCTTTCTACTATTGCTATCTCTTTCACTCCTATTGAAATTTATGTCCTTTTACTGAAGTAGGCTTAATGGCTCATAAGGGGTCCTGAAAACGCCTGAAAACGGGTTTTCAGGTTATTGCGGCATTGGATAGAGGGTAGCCTGAAACGTACTGAAAACATGTTTCAGGCGCCTGAAAACTACTGTAACTTGGGTGTAATTTAGATTTTTTAGTATGTGAAAGAGCTACTTCTGAAACGGCCTGAAACGACGTTTCAGCCTGCTGAAAACGTTTCTAAGTCACAGAAAATCACTTTTGAAGTTGTACTAAGCCACCGGCGTAACACTACCCCCTCCTAAGACATGCTCGTCCGAGCATCATTATTTCCGTGGTATTTCGCCAGTCGGTCAACGTGAACAATCTTACAGGGACTACGTGCATTTCGCTGTATCCGGTACGTGACGTCGTTGATCCTCTTCAAAACTCGATAGGGTCCTTCCCATTTGGCTTGAAGCTTCGGAGATTTCCCTTTACTGCGGACTGGATTATGTAGCCACACCAACGAACCCTCTTCAAAGCCCTTGTTGTTTACATTTCGGTCGTAGCGGGTTTTCATCTTCTCAGACATCTGTTGGCTTGATTGTCTGACTTGCTCGTGTACATCGTTCAACTTGTTGCGCAAATCATTCGCGTACTCGGTTATATTCCGCGGGGCATCAGGTGGAATTCCAGTAAGTAGATCCGCAGGCAACCGTAGTTCTCTACCAAAGTTTGCAAATGCTGGTGTCACCGAAGTACTTTCATGCACTGCGCTTCGATATGACATCAGGAATGGTTGGATGTGCTTGTCCCAATCCTTTTGCCTGTTTGACACAACCTTTGCAAGATACCTCTCCAATGTTTGGTTAAATCGTTCCACCATTCCATCAGATTGCGGATGGTAAGAAGTGGTCCTCGTTTTATGGGTACCCATAACTCGACACATCTCTTGAAATATTTGAGACTCAAAATTTCTTCCCTGATCACTATGAATTTCCAAGGGTACTCCAAAACGGCAGAAGACTTCATGGACTAATTTTATCCGCAACTGTTGAAGCCTCTTGGTTAGGAATAGCGAAGACTTCCGGCCACTTAGTGAAATAGTCCATCACAACCATGAAGTACTTGTTTCCGCATTCACTTTCCGGAAATGGTCCCGCAACGTCTATGGCAATCCTTTCCCATGGTGCACCAACGTTATACAGTTTCAATGCACCTCTGCTGCGTGTATGAGGTCCCTTTACTGCAGCACAACTAGTACACTTGCGGCACCAATCTTCAACATCGTCACGGCAATTTATCCAGTAAAATCGTTCTCTTATTTTCAACAGAGTTCTCGTCACTCCCATATGACCTCCCGAACATCCGTTATGGTACAGCTGTAGAACATCCGGTATCTTGGCTTTGGGTACAACCATTTGTAGATGACAACGGTCTCCTCGAGCGTTTTCCCATTTGCGGCACAAGACTTCATCTTGGATAACCAGGCTGTCCCATTGAGCCCAATAGCTCTTCGTGATGGAACTCATCGACGCAATATCACTCCAGGCAGGTTTAGGAGTACCGGCTTTGATCCATTCGAGAATCGGTTTGATGTCTACATCATACTGCTGAGCGTGCTGAAGGTTTCTTTCCATTCATTGCTAAGATCCGTGTTTAGCATTCTCACAGGTAGGTCTGCTTTTTGCCTCTTGTTTTACGCAGCGTGCTTGCAGTCTTCAGAGCAAGGTCTTCTTGACAAAGCATCTGTATTACCATGAGATCTTCCAGAATTGTAAGGGAGACTAACCGGCACAATGGTTCCTGATTTTGGGGGTAGAGCGGTTTTCTTTAAGCTATACACTTTCCCCGGTGTGGCTCCTTCCATGAACAATTCTTCTCGTCCACAACTCATAATTCCTTGCTTGACGTCGATCTCACAACCATTCTTCTTCATAAAGTCTAGTCCGAGAATGCAGTCATCGACAATATCAGCCACAATGACGTTGTGCAGGTAAACTTGATTACCCAACTTCAACTCCACCTTCTGTTCGCCTCGGACGGGTATGTGCTGACCGGTGGCGGTTACTAAATTTAATCGCTCCAGGCTGTTGTTTCTGAAGTCCCTCAGAGACCGATTCGCAAGTTGGGAACCGACAACCGTGCGAGAAGCTCCGGTATCGATTGTCAGCTTACATGACCTTCCGTTTACCTTGCCATTGATGACCAGGCTGTTCCCATCGTGGGCTTGTGAGATCGAAATCCTTGGGGCTCTGCGAACACCAGCCAGCACTCGCCCCGCAGTCCTGGCGTTTACTCGTTTTCCCTGCTGTTGTTGGACAGCGCTATTAGCTGCCCTGTTCTCCTGAGGCCCATCTTCATCATTCCCTGAGCTACGCTTAGGACAACTTGATCGGAGGTGTCCCTTTTCGCCACAAGTGTAGCATCTAGGGCTGTATCCCTTGAAGCGGTCACGCACAGGTGTTGCAACTACCTCCCTGACACGGTGAGACCGATGGTCTTGCCTCACAGCTTCTACCTAGAGCATGCAGGGCCAGGGCGTCTTTAAGGGTTTCGTGGTGCCCGAGTCTCACAGCAGCTCTCACTTCGAGGTCCCGAATGCCGTCGACAAAAGCCTGTACCAGGTTGCCCACAATCAACGTCGGTGTGGACTGGTACGCTTTACGTACCAGTTTTCTACCTCTAGGGCCCATTGTTGCAGGTTTTCACCAACACGCTGAACCCGATCTTTTAGCTGGGCCCGAAACACATGTTCAGGTGTGCGTCGCCGTATCTTGCCTCAAGCGCTTCCAATAGTTCCTCATAGCTCACCTTCTTGTCAAGAGCTTCGAGGACTGTCAAGGCTTGATCTCGGAGGCCTAGCTTGAGTGCGGTCATAGCCTGGGCTTTAGTCCACCCATTTGCCTCCATTACAGCCTCAAACTGTATTTTGTAGGCTGACCACGAGGAACTCCCATCAAAAGGTGGCACTTTGAATCCTCGCACCGAAGGAGCGGCACTGACGATAGTGGCTGTCCCATCTCCGACCTTCAGATTACCCAAAGCCTTCTTGACATCGGCAATCTCAGATTCAGCTTCGGTGAGACGGTTCTCGTGTTGCAGAACCTTATCTTCTATCACTTTGACCTTATTGCCGAAAGTCGCTTGGAGATCTTTGATCAGGACCATTTGTTCATCTTGGCCGAGCTGCAGTTGTTCCCTCAAAAGGCGAGTCTGCTCCTCCTGACGGCGGGCCTGCTCTTCCTGACGGCGGGCCTGCTCCTCCTTATCGCGCTGCAACTGCTCTTCCAGACGGCGTGCCTGCTCCTCCTGACGGCGGGCCTGCTCCTCCTTATCACGCTGCAACTGCTCTTCCAGACGGCGTGCTTGCTCCTCCTGACGGCGGGCCTGCTCCTCCTTATCACGCTGCAACTGTTCTTCCAGACGGCGTGCTTGCTCCTCCTGACGGCGGGCCTGCTCCTGCATCATCGCCATGAAAGCCGCCCAATCTGGTGCGGCAGCCGACGTTGAGGGAGTGGCTTCCATAACTGACTGCTGGTCCTCGTCAGTTGGCGGCTGAGTAGCTCCGAAGCGTCTCTGGTCGGCTTCCTGTTGTCGCTGGCTTCTTGTCCGGATTCTTCCTTCCGTGTCTTCCTTTGGTAGAACCGGCATACTGATCCACTTCTGACACCAAATGTTACGAGCTGGGGTCAGTAAATTAAACGGCGGTCTACCAAAACACTGAACTTTTATTAATTAGTACACTAAGTTCACTAACTTCACTGAAAGCACTGAAAGTCGCTTCTTAGTTCTCCAATATCACTTAGATGTTTTCGCACTGTATCGCAAAACAATACTGCTTCCCGGCGACCGGACACAGCCTTATATAGTCCCCTAAGATACTTGCCACTCTTGCCAGAACATTCGCGGACACACTCGAATGTGTAGTCCAATACGTCGCGCGTTCGAGACGTTTCGAGTATAACTGTCTCGATACTCGAATATTCTCGATACACAATACTCGAATATTCCCGTACTATCTTTCTCGAATATTCTGTGTTTGTCTATCTCTTTCTAATGATGTTTTCTCATTCTAATACTTCTCGAATGTTCTAACTATCTCTGTCTCTTTCTACTATTGCTATCTCTTTCACTCCTATTGAAATTTAGGTCCTTTTACTGAAGTAGGCTTAATGGCTCATAAGGGGTCCTGAAAACGCCTGAAAACGGGTTTTCAGGTTATTGCGGCATTGGATAGAGGGTAGCCTGAAACGTACTGAAAACATGTTTCAGGCGCCTGAAAACTACTGTAACTTGGGTGTAATTTAGATTTTTTAGTATGTGAAAGAGCTACTTCTGAAACGGCCTGAAACGACGTTTCAGCCTGCTGAAAACGTTTCTAAGTCACAGAAAATCACTTTTGAAGTTGTACTAAGCCACCGGCGTAACAATATAAAGGAATAATACCCTCATCCGATTTGCGGTTACTAGAAAATATGTGACAATAATACAAAGTTGAATAAACAGATTCCTACTAGAAAATATAATATTCAAAGGCACCTTAGCCTTTCATATAAAAGGTTCAGATTATTTTCTTACTATAAATAAACTATTAAAATATAGTTATAACAATATAAGGAATATAATAAGGAATAAAAGGTGATTCCACTTATATTCGGAAATAAAAGTTACGTATTGCTGTAGCCTTGGCAATGGTCTAATTGAGAGATTCGAGAGCGACGCTGTCACGTTCTAAGCGTTATTCGTTTTTCAAATTGAATTTACATTAATTCGACGCGAAGGAAAATATCGCGAGGCCAGGAAATTAATGCTATGTGCGAAGTCGATCAAACCGCACTGAGCCAGCCTTGTGTATAGTCCTAACTTAGAGTAGCCTTTTGTTCCCCGGTGAGATCGTATATTTGTTATTATGACAAATTTTTTGATATTTATTTATGTAAATAAATCTTCTACGTATTATAGAGCGTTTCTATGAAACACAAATATTGACTAAATAAATTTGTTGGATTCAGGAATGAATGTTTTATAGTACCTCCCCCTATTGAGTAAGTAGTGCAGAAAATTCTTTATTGCTTATGCCTTTGAATGGTACAATAGAAATAAAACTGTAAATGAATGGAGATATTAAATGGATTACGCGACTAAATAAGAAAGTCAAGTGAACTTACACGATTCTACGGTGACAATAGATTTTAGTGCTTAACATATAACAAGTTATACTTTAATCATTAGATTCCAGTATTAGATATGGGTCAGAGCGATATGGGTCAGGGTGCCAACGAGATAATAATAATGTAAATACGCTTACCTGACCGTGACACAGTGAGTACACATTTATTCTCTTGATGTATAATTTATTGTTACAGACTTATGATTTAAATTTAAGAAAAGAAATTTGGAAAACCTTCGCGTTGTTTCCAAAAATGTATTTCAATACTTTGAAATTCCGTGTACATTACTTTTACCTGTAAACATCTGTAAACATGTTAGATAAATTTGTGAACTATTAGTTCTTGTTACTCGATCGATTAGATTCGACTAATAGTAGGGAGCTGCCTCAGAGAACAGGAGGAAAAGGTTATCGGTGGTTTATAGATGTCTTAACATTGGCTAATGGTTTCCCTATATATAGGTTTGATATTCGCTTCGATATAGAACGGCATGTATTTTTATTTAGTTTTAGATATATTTATACGGATTTAAATTTTATAATATATACAATAAGACAGATTTGTTAATATATTATTGAGAGACCAATAAGAAAGATTCTCTATCTATCTATAGAATTATGATTTTGAATTACGCTACTATTCTAGTAATACAAATAAGTGATTTAATTAGAAAGCAATTACAAATTGTTCATATTGAATTGTTAATTAAACGAAACTTCGAGTCATAAAGGTTTAATCTAATCAGCAACAATAATGTCTGGTACCAAACAGTTTGACATAATATGTGATACTTAGTTTTACATTACTTCAATTAATCATCTGATCAACGAATCCCAAAAAAGTTATAAAATTTATAATACGGAATACGGAACATATTTCCTCTATTTATTTAGTTTTATCTAACACAAAAGTTATTTTTTACGTAGATTGGCTGTTACCTGCTACTTAGTCACTTCTTAAAAGACTTCTCTTATTATATTTATTTTGCTATAGCAAAGATATATTTTCTTGCCATAAGAATCATCCTTCTCCGGTGACAAATTATTCCCAAACAGAACACAAAACGTAACAGATAGAGTAACTTTCATATTTTTAATATTTGTAGCGTTAGGACATTTTTATAGATCAATGGATCATTTTTATGGATCATTTGCTTGAAACATAATTTTAAATAACTCAGAATCACTCTGCGTGATCGAGTCAGAAGTAATTATATCCGAAAAACAAACCCAAATCATTACCAGGGCAGGGCATATTGTTAGGACTACTAGATGGAACAACTACTTGGTGAGAAGAAGACCGAACAGTGTATAGATCTATCGGGGAGGCCTATGTCTATCAAAACCCATTTATGTACGTCTCAAAGGTGGGTATGGGTTTTTCCTACGATTGAGAGCAAATCTCTCTGGGCTGGCTTAATAAGTCCCGGTAGATATAGATAAGAAGGTCTTCTATTCTGTTCTAATAATAACTAAGTAACGTAGTGACCAAATATGTATTCTAAAATTACCAGAAGTAAGTTCTATACTAGGTTGACTTTGGCTGGGTACCTCTACCTCCTCTTTCTGCCTACCTCTTTCTGTTGCAAAGAGGTTGCAAGTGCTTGCATTGTTGCATTGCTAGTGGGGGCTGTATTTCGTGCGAATCTCACAAGCAATCTTGAAAAAGGCATTAGATAATTTTTTTGAAAGGTTCGCAATTTTGATGATATAATCGTAGTATTAGTAGACCTTACCAGTGGGTTAATTAACATTCATTCTTTAAAAAATCAATAAAAAAGTCATAAATTTTCTTACTTTTAAAATTATAAACTCTACGTGTCGTTCTATTATATAAAGTTATATATATTATATATATATATATATATATATATTATATATATATATAATATATATATATATATATAATATATATATATTTAAAAGCTCACCTAATCGACGCTGAAATTCGCTCACGTGATTCTTCTCTTTATTCAAGCAGCAGTCCCGACGTATATTTTCATTTCGACCTATTATGTCACGAGCAAGTTTGGGCTCGCCGACCCCTAATCCGAGGCACTTGTTGCTTCGATCCCGACGAAGAATTTACGACGCCTGGCGTCGCGCCAAGGTTAAGGGGTGACTCGCCTCATTGATGTAGTCCTTAAACTGTTGCACGAGACGCTCCCTCGTTTCCACGGCAGTCACCTGTGGATTCTGTTTCGTGTTGTTACAGCTGAGGCAATATTATGTAATATTTTGACGAAACCTTTACGTTTATTCGTTTACTTTCAGTATGCGTGTGTCTATAGAAGATTTGTCTCTTGGTTCTAATACGTTGTATTAGGTATACGTTAAAAGATTGAAAACCTCCGTAGTCGAGTGGTTGGTATACAGGTATCAAGGTGCCGCCCTCTCTGGGGTCCTGGGTTCGAGTTCCGGTGGGGGCAGATATTTGCGTGATGAATGTGAGCATTTGTACCTTGGCCATGGTTGTTATAATATATTTCTACCAAGTTTATTTATAGATGTATGTATAATATATGTATGTCTATCCCTACCCTAGATCCCATAACACAAGACTTACAGAGCTTACTTTGGGCTAGGCTAATTGGTGTAAATGTAACAAATATTTATTATTTATTATTAACCTGAGTGAAGTGGTTATCACAAATTGACGCATCTCGCAGTTACACATTCAGATCTCTTTTATTACATCCTTTATTACATATATAAATCTTTCAGTTAAAATACTCATTAAAATTCTCTAAGTCTAAACTCTGAAAGCTGCAACAAAATTCGTTGCGTAGTTTAAAAGAATTAAAAGTACAGACGGGTGCGACTTAGATTCATACATGTACGAGTAAAGAAATTGCCTAGTTCACTCGCATTTTCCATGTATATTCCTTTTGTATTGTATATTCGACGGTAGACGGCAATATAACAACATAAGGACATCATCAAGCCAGTATGCGAGATAAAGGGGAGAAATGAAAACAAATGAGCATCTAACAATGCTACTCTCTCTTTAGGCAAGGGTTGACATCCATTCCGGAGAAGCGAATAGTAACGATCATTTCATGCTTCATTTCCTATGCTCTTTGAGATTGTGGAAGCTCAACATTTGAATAAACAATTAAAACTCGTGACCTGAATACGTGACCTAATATGTATTTCAAAAATTTATTCAATACGTTCATTCTTATATATTTAAGATTTTTTAAATAAATACCCAAACTAGATAATTTTAGGAACTGATACAATTAGAAAATTGATCGAAGGCAAAGACAAAAACTGCAAGCGACAAAATAAGTTTTAGAAAAGAAAAAGAACAAGAAAAATCTTATTACAATAATAAACCTTATACTTCTGTCAAATTAAATTCATAGATGTGACTTTCCATCCACGATTTAAAATGAAGGTTCATATGCTGTAAGAGCGGTGTATTTGTTTCAATTTTGTCTTATCCCGGCTCTCCGCAGTCATGGTTAGACTTCTAACCCTTCCTTCTAACCTTCCGAATTGAGGGGCATGGTAACTACACTCTACTAAGTGACATTCTTGTAATGAAGATAACTAACCGAGAGATAAGTATAAATAAAAAATAAACCGTAAAATAATTAAAATAATAAGGAACTCGAACCCCTCGTCATTGGCCACCAAGTATTATCCGTTCCAGACAAAAATTTCAACAGCATAGTCTACCTTTTATCAAATTTCTAAATAATAGCTATCGTTAATTACTCATTTTACGATCATGAATAACAGATAAATGACGTCAACTGAATAAAAATCAAAATCTGCCTACAAAGTTCATTTTCATTAATATAAATTTAACAGAAAATATAGTTGTACGTTCTTACATTCTCCACAAACGCGTTTGACGCGTAAAGCATTTTCGCAAGATGAATATACTGCCGTTTCTGTGAGACATCAAAGTCTTTAGGTCTCTAAGACACCAGCAATTTGTCACATGTCGCAACGGCGAACTTTGACCAAGCTGTTGAAATAATATTCCGTCTACGATTCAAAACTTTAAGAGAAACACAGTCCGTTGAAGAACTTTAGATAGTAGTGTATACTACATATGAAATTTATAGTAAATTGTAGCTAAACATATTGTAGGTAAATTATAACTAATTAGACCATCCTAGTATATAATATTAAAACTCACAACGTGACTAATAAAGAATTAAAATTTAATTTAAAATAGTTAGAAAATAATGTTACTCATCTGGTCACTGTAATATTACTTCAGGTTTCTTAAGAACAAAACTCTTCATCGGACAAATTAGAGCAATTCCCAAGTTTTGCCCCAGACAAAGAAAAGATATCGGTAAAACAAATAATACAGAGGCGTAATAAACAGTATACAGTTGGGTGCTTGCTACTTGTTCAGCAATTCACTCTGAATTGCAATCTAGCTCACAGCTACATCGCCTAATGGATCAATGATTTTGAAGGTAATGGTCTATCTGGTTATAAAGCTTCAGTTATATTTTCTAAAGTTGTTGCGTTTTAGTGCCGTATTAATTTTTTTCTAGTTTTGTAATTTTATGTCATTTATATGGTGATAAATATATTTTTTTGTCTACCACTATGGTGGCAAAAGAGGCTTACGGTCATGCATGAAAGTATGCAGTCACCGTAACCAGTGGATGCCTGCAACACCAGGGGTATCAGATGCGAGTTGCTGACCTTTCAAAAACCTATTTACTGTCTCTTGAAGAACCTCATTTGTATTTCTTGGAAAATTGAATCTCCTGTGAATCGGCATTATGCGTGACTACTTAGATTCCAGGGTGTTATAAGAAGAACATACATAATAAGACTGCACAAAATGTATATTGCACACAACAATATATTTGTCGTAATCCAAAATGAAATCTACCACACCTACCACGTACTACAGATTAGTAAGCAGATATCTGAAAATGAAGCAATCTAACTAGCCGAATGTAAAGAATATTTTTTAAATAGTAAGTACAATTTTACAATTAAATGTAAATAAAGTAAAATTATTGTTGTTTAATATACAAAGCCTACCGCAATCCAAAAATTGATTCTTTTCATAAATTGTTGTGCGTCTATTCATTATTGTTTTTATGTCATGTTAACTTTGACTTTGACAGATTAATAATGTTGTCCATAGTAAACTTTAAAATTACAACAAATAATTATGAATTAAATATTTTGACTTTGAAAAGTTTCCATTATAAATAGGTTATATTAACGAATTGTTCTTATTTTTTATTAATGATAATTTCATAAAAACATTTTTTTTTTCGACTTTATATATAACAATTCATATTACTATTGCACTTATCAAAGACAGGGATAGTGTTCAAAGCAGTCTTTGACTTGTGGGTACTTAATATATGTGTCCGTTGGCTTAAATATCTGTCATGTGCCATCTGCATGAAGACAAAACAATCAATGTATGTTATATAATGTTCCATTAAAGATCTAGGATAATGAAAGGTCCAAACCGTTTAACTTTAGCAGCATTAAAATTTTGGTTCTATTTGTAAATACTTTTATACATTTCATATTAAACAATATTTATCATTTCTATAGATATTTATCAATATTATTAAACAATAATAATTTCGTAGTAGTTGCAGAATGCAATTAGATTGTCCAGTGCAATATATTTAATTTTCATAAGACGGAAACCATTTACCATAAAGTGGGTCTACTTGTTAGTTAACATATAATAAAAAAAATATTTTTGAGTTTAACTTTTAACAATGTGAGTAAAAGATAATGAAATTTAGCCACCTTTACCAATCCTATTCAAAACGTTCGTACATTGGTCATATTTGAAAATGATTATATGCCAATACTGCTAAAGAATATTTACTTAAGTATAAAGATTTAAACTGATATACACTCTCGTTACAAAATGAACTAACAATAATACGCCTGAAATGTATTGAAGATCAAGCATATTATCTTTATACAAGTTTGGTATTAGTTTTTATTTTTCCAAATGGGGATGCAAGGGTCTCGGCTGATTCAATATAACCAACCAAGGTTTCCAAGCCCGCGCTCAGGCTTCATTATTTTGTAAATAATAGATTTTCCGGTCCACCGAACTTAGCTTCCGACAACGGCTGCCCGTTTGATATTCCTTAAAAATACGCTGTAGGTTTGATTGCCTGCTGCAATCCCCTTTTCATGTTTTTTTTTTTGTGGCCGACTCCACAATGGATTCCGTTCAATATTAAGTTTGCATAGCAAACATAAACAGAATAGCTAAAAGAATGACTGTTCTCTCGTCGATGTGAAGTCGAAGGTTTTGCAATGTAACGTCATAATTGGAGTAGTATCGAACAAATAACAATTATCGAAATTAACATAATGTTAATTGCACTTTTTTGTAGTGGTAGTGTCCGCCACTTCGTTTAGCAAGACTGGTATTTTGAGTAACTGATATTTTCACACATTATGTTAATAAAATGTAGCCTATTTTGATGTATAATATATCGATTACTAGCGGACCCGACAGACCCTGTCAAAAAGATTTGTACAGTGGCAGTTTTTTGTTCCTAATTATTTTAAGCCAACCAAATCGCAAAAAAAGTCTAAATGACCTATTACATTTTGTGGCTATTCAATTTTGGAACGTGACATTAAATCCTCCAACGATGTATTCTGTGCTCCAACGCACGCACACTGTTTTGATAGATATGATTAAATTTCAACTATATGTAGCGTTAATAAAGCGCAAATTGACTCTTTGATGTTAGGAACACACCTTGCAATATGAACTTTATACAAAAACAATAAAGCTCAATTCGACTGTACGTTTTAGTTAGAAAACGTTTGCATGGGAAAATAAAAGGCTGTTTTTAGTGTATTACCGATAATTATTCGAATTTTCCTCATTGTAAAAACCCTCCTTGAACTTCAACGAACATTAACAAAAAAGAATTGGCCAAATTGGTCCAGGCGTTGTTGAGTTATGAGCTTACCAACACATTTTGCGATTTATTTTTATATATAAGATTGTATAGTTTCATTAAAATCCATTCAGTAGTGTTTACGTGAAAGATTAACAAATATCCACACTTACTTTCGCGGTTATAATATTAAGAATTCATTAATGTATCAAAAAGTCATCCACTCAGCATATGTCGTGACATTCGTAGTAGTGTCACGACACTGGTATTCTGTGGAAGACTTTCACGGTTCATGGTGTATTGAATGATCAGCCATCACCGCTCGACACTTACCAATACAATGTAACTTAACTCTAAACTTAATTTAATAAGCAATACAACTCTTAACCTAACCTCCACGCATACTACAGTTATATTTCATGGACTGTATTAATAAAGATTTTTTGAATATATTAAATCTGCTAGACGGAAGTCAAGCTTTAAGTCAGGCTAAACTTTTATAATATGGGTGTGTTACCCACAGCTTAACCTGTATCGATATCTCTTTATTATAAATTACATGAATATAGTTCATTGCTTATGTATGATAGATGGATGGATGATTTTAAGGAAACGATGATGATGTAGTAAATTAGTTCATTTGGTTGTGAATTTATATTTAAAAGTTATTATTTTTAATGTTTGTTGGCTATTTACTATAAATAATGTTTGGTATATCCATTTCATGTGTCGGGTTCGAGTCCCGGCGGGTGCAAATGTTTGTGTTATGAATATGAGCATTGCCTTAATCATGCTTGTTAATATATCATTATATGAAAAATATTTATAAATGTATAAAAAATGTCTATCCATTACCAAAATTATTTAAAAAATGTTTTACCGTTATCGCGAATATTAACAGCGCGCATACCGAGATATTTTTAAAAATTACATAAAAATAAATAAAATAAAATAAATTGTTTCCGGCATGATGGAAAAATTTTAGCCCTCATCACACACTTAATATAGGTATGCCAGACCCTTCCGGCAGTAAAAAGTGGTTTGCGGGATTCTTTTCTAAAAGCCAATAAAATTAACTATCGAATACATTTAAAAAAATGAATATCCGCGATGACGGTAAAACATTTTTCATTTTTTTAATATATATATATTTTCTTAACTTTCATTCGGCAATAGGTAGCCATACATACCGAGCTTAATTTATTCCTATACTGATATACTATTTATTTAAATAAATATTTTTTGATTCGCTATGACGGGACTTCCAGTGTTACTGGCTCCCCGCCTACTAGATCCCATTACAAAAGCTTTATAGTACTTACTTTAGGCTAGGCTAATTGGTGTGAGTGTTGGAAATATTTATTATTGAACTATTGTATAGGCTTTCGGTGTTAAATAACATGGACTCTATTACAATGCGGCTGGTTGACGTTGGGGGTGATTGACGCCCCCAAGGTGAATGTGTCTGGAATTTCGTGGTGTTGGTCGCACTGGCGTCACGTCTAGTTTACCCCGCATGTCTCCTCCCGTGGGTACAGGTATATTAATCCTAGGTAATATTAATAATGGAAACAGAAATGTTTAATCTCAACGTCACCACTGATAATGCAGGTGCAATGGTGCATAGGGTATAGTGAACACAAAAAAACTTCTATGTTTTAAAAATAGACGCTCGTGTTTTTAACTTCCTATCAATCAAACTAATTTATAACAAATTCAATTAACTAATTGTTTCACAAAAATATTTAATCAAGTGGAAGTCTAGATTCATTTCGTAAATATTGTTGTATACAGTAAATAAGTTACAATAGAGATTTTATTTTTAACATTATATAATTAATAAGGGTCATAGATTTAATTTGGTGATAATGAACATAGGCTAACAAAACGTTTTTAACAATGTTTTCGCCTTAGGGGATTTTTCAAATGAATTTGCCGTCAAATCAGATAATTAGGAAGAGATAATTGTATTTATTTTTCAAAATATGTTTAACCGACTTCAAAAGGAATGTTGTTACTTCAACTGCGTTCTTTTTTTGTTTTTATTGCTTTCTTTTATCACATATTGGTTTATAGTAATTAATTTGTATAAATTGAATCTATTTGGATAGTGAACTTTAAAAGTAAGTAATTTCAGTAAGTCATTTTCAAGGCCTTCGATTTTTAATAATAAGTATTCTAATATTATTAAAAAAAAAGTAATTTTAATATCACAACTACAACAACACATTTTTACTAAGTTTACTTATTTGCATAAATTAAGTGTATTTTATGTATTTCTGTAATCTAGAGCCAGAAAATATAAGAAATATAAATAAACTGACAAGTCAATTTTGTCAGTATCTGTCTTGGTAATATGTAATTTTCAAATATATTATTGATGCATCATTCATGTAAAATCTGTGAGTTTGAAAATTCTTACCAGTATCACTAGACGTAATAAGTTTAGGAGGCTTTCATATAAATTGTGATAGCAAGCCACAATTATAGAATCGAAGTATATGCATATGAGTGCGTGAATAAGGAACTAATAAAAATGTGGCAAGCACCAAGTTTAGTTAGATGATGCTTACATGCATCAGTAACTTTTTTCATTTTCGATAGGGTAAATGCAAACTATAAGTCTGTGGTGAGACTCAAACCCGCGTCTCAACAACTATGTCGAGACCTTAACTATTGGGCTACTAACCACTATTGTGTCAAAAGATCTGTATTATTCACATATGAGAATGTCAAAAGTATACTTTTAACAATATAAACCACTACATATTAACATCGCAAGTATAATGCAAGCTTGGAGAGATTTTTATAAATTAGTTAAAAAAATGTAACAACTAATTTATAAAACCTAAGTCTATATATATCATTTGATAATGCAATATTTATTAATGTTCTACACAATTTTTTATACTGGTGAAAGATGCATATTTCAAAATAAACCACAAACAAATGATAGTTGACAATTTTGATCACATAAAATGAATACTGTCATTGAAACATTGGGACATAGTCGTGAAATAAAATTACATATAAGATGCAATATTTGCAAATTATTTAAAAAAACGTAAACATCACAGATTAGAAAAAGAAAAACATGAAACGACAAAGATGAGGAAGAAAATAATTAGGAGAACTTGTTCCGACATTCACGTCCCTCCAATCATGGATAATGATGTCGCTCCGGAGACAGGACTTTATTCTTGTGACGTAAGACTCATGATCCTTCACACTACCACATGTCTCCAATCATTCCTTTCTCGCTAGACGAGTCCATAGAGATGAACGAGAAAAATGTGGCAACAACAGTTTTAACCGTTGCTAAATTTAAGCTCATATCTCACAGAGAACGATAAATGAAAACACACATATTTCGTACATCCAAATATTATTGTGAAGTGCTCTTGTATGCAAACATAGCCGAACCTCGACTGGCTTGTAACAGAGAGACCGAATATTCGTGTCCACTTGAAATTCGCCAATCAATTTTAAATTCGGATGCCTCTGTCGAGTGCTATAAAGCAAATATTTCAAATATTCGGGTGTAATTATTAACGTACAACTAGTGTTTGGTTCGTCAATTTGGAGATAGCTTTGTGAATTTTGCATTTTGCATTGTGGTGTTTTCTGTTCATCGAAATTATATTACCTCCCTGAATTCAGCCCACTCAATTATTTCGCTACGTGCTTAATCACATTTAGTTTTAATGATGATGTCAACTACTTTGTACATGGAAATCAAAATCAAATTACCGTTATGTTGATGTTTATTTTATACAAGTGAATAATAGTTTTGAGTTTAGTTTATTGTCATACTTGAATAATTTATATTACTCATTGTTAAGTATAACCATCTTGGGCGTTGTTTTGTACTTTAACATCCTTCTTATAAATCGCGCAACATACTGTAATTAGAATTATTTCACCATCACAGCCTATATACGTCCCTCCAAAGGGGTTTATTCTTTGTTTCCGCTGAGGAAAATGCATTGAATTGCGGCTGTGGAGAGCCGGTGGTTATGTGGGGCTCTCCTCCCCAGATGGTCGTCTTCAGGCGTTGTAGGGGGCCCTTAGGCTCGAGTGTTGCATCTGAGGACCTCCGGCCTTTGCTCCCCTGGGTGCGCTAGGGGAGCCCTTCTCGGGGAGAAGTGATCTTGCCGCCTTCTCCCCTCTAACCTCCTACGACGTCACTCCCCGGCCATCCGGGGGTGAGGTCTTGTTCCAGAGGAGAAGCTAGCCAACTCAACAGCCTACTGACCAGAAAATATGAGCTTAACGATTTCAGCCTTCTATTTTGTCTTGTCTTCTCTTACTTCCCGTTTCCAACCTGTTTTAGTTACTAGACCTTTTCTAAGTAGAGCTTAATTGTTGCGGTACTTTTTTTACTTTTGATTACTACTTATGGGTCTTATCTATGGGTATTTCACTACCGCAATACGTACTTAAAATGGGTTCTTAATATAGTGCATGTATAATGATGCTGGTTAGGCACTTTTGTATCTTCGGCTATTCGATCTGCGAATATTTTTCACAATCGATAAACTAGTATACAGTTAAAAAAAGCCTGTTCGAGCAATCTTAGCAAGAAAATACTCGTAGATTACAGATAAATAAAAGATTACAGATAATATGTCAGTCTCTTTCTTTTCAAAAGATACGGACTCGGATCTGTGGGCTACAGGAGCACAACATTGGTGATGTTTTAACTGATTTCAAAATAGGAGGAAGCCATGAATTATATATTATTTCAAAATTATTTTATCTTATATATTCAAAACTATTTATAAACTTAAACAAAAAACATCTTGTTTCAAAAGAAGACGATGTTTCTATTGCTACCAGATCTTAAGAAATATTGAAGCAAATCCGTGTTTGCATATGGTGTTACACATCCATGCGTAGCAAGTCTTCTAATAATCTTTTCCATCTCTAAAGTGATAAAGCAAACTGCTAAACGAAGTTACCTATTAAACTTTAGTCGGCGAAACAATTGCTTAATTAATCTAATCTCTATCTAACTTTGTGGCAACTCGAATTTTAATAAAGAAATTCTGTCGTTCTTTCTACGAAGGGAAATACTAAGCATCTTTCCTCATTTGTTTTATAAATATGCAACGTAATATTAAACAAGGTCAGAGTTGCTAGTTCTGGAATACCTTTATTAAGCTAAGATTGAACAGGCTAAAAAAACTTAACTATTTCTTAAACTCGAACTTTATCTATATTCTTCTCATTAACACATTCACTGCGGCAACCCAAAATTGAGACTTAATTCTAGTGCGTACCTACAAGTAATATACTTCTCGTATGTAGATGTCTTGATATGCGTTACGGCCACTTACTTCCCGTATCAATATCTGACTTTGAAGGTCTCTGGAGATGCAGAAACTTATCTGATCCAATATGTTTTTTATAAACGTATAGATTATATCCTTGTTTATATACAGCAGCAGTCGCCAGGGGATCTACTAATTATTTCACAAGTTATGGACATTTTCCAAAACCATTCATTTTACGGGAAATAATTTCCCGTCCCGCATAGTACAAATGAGTTGCTAAGGATGAGGTATAATTAAAAAATTTTGATAATTTCTTGATTGCTCTTTATTTATTTTATTAAGGCATATAAACTTAGACAATATAATCAACATCGTCTTGATATTTATTTTTGATTAATCAATAATACCCGAGAGCTGTTTACACATCAGTACTTAAACAAAATAACAAAAGAAAAATTATGACTTCTCACAAATAATTAAAACTTAAAAAAGCCTTTTGAGGCGAGTCATTTGGTATTTAAGTAGGTAAATTTTTACAAACTAAATAAAGAAAAACTTAAAAGTATTTGGTTAACTTCCATCCATCGCTAAATATTATTTGTGAAAGTGAGATATTAATTAGAGACAAATAAAAGTGTAACTATTAATAACATAATATACAATAAAATTTATTCTTGGAATTATAAACAAATTAGGTATAAGTACTTTCAATACAGAGCAGAAACAAAAACAACCTTTCACATAATTGAAATTTAAAAAGTAAAAGGCAAATCCTAAAAAATAGTTTTAATTTTCTATCAATTGCCAAACATAATTATAAAGGTAAGATTATTTTTATAGATAAATAAAAATATCTAACTTTAAGAATTTTGATGTGATATTGTATATCACATTAAAATTATTTTTGCAAATAATTAACAAATTAGGTAAACTTTCAATATTGAACAAAAACAAAATAAATCTGCATGACATAAATAAATAAAAAACACCCATCAATAGATCAAAATAGGAATGATACGAAATGTATTTAATAATATATTAAGTTTTAAGTTCACTGCTCTTCTACAGGTTTAGTAAGTTTATTACCCACATACTTAAAACTTTGGCTTTAAGACTTTAGTATTATTTTCGGATATACAAAATAATAACAACTATAATACTTAACAAACTTAAAGTAATTAAAAAAAAGGACTAAATTAAATCTAATTTTTTACGTGAACGTTTCATGATTTTTTTGGCGTGAAATGCGACTCGGTGACGTTTTGATTGCGCACAGCACTATGCCAAACTGAGGCCCTGCGCCTGCGCCCCTCAGTGCTATACGGGGTTACCATTACGACCAAATACTTCCCGTATCGCACCAGAGGGAAAAAATTTGCTTTCTGTGCGTTCCGACAAAATATTTCGTATGTTTTTTTTTCTTTGTTTTGATCTACTAGAAATAAAAATAATAGGAATATAGGTATCTCTTTCCTACGTCCAATGGAACATAGAAAAAATACCGCCTCACCGTGGGTAAGACAAGGACTAATGGCTGCCGCACTGCGCGAATCTCTGTTACGACCACATAGTGCCCGTAACGCAGGGAATGTGTTAAGCTGTTACTTTATAAATAACTATTAAATTTTCAAGATAAAGCATTTTTTCTACTAGACGGAACATTCCACAATTACAGGTAGATGCACAGTGCAGTTAAAATTCTGAGAAATTCTAAGCATTTAAATACCTCTAATATTAATTAAAAATGGTAGTCTTTTACGTTAGTTGGGTTAGTTAAAAAAATAACTTTTCATTTAATCCAAACTACTCTTTGCCACTAGTTGAATCTGACTCGTTTACTTTTGTCTGACAACATCTCTCACGAGGTGAACTAACTATTTGGTAAAGATAGCAGGAAGGGGCTGAACACTAGTAGCTCAGGGTTTATCGGCATGGATATTCTTGGTGACGCTTACGTCCCATAGTGGTCCACTATTGGCTGAAATAAAATGAATTTGAAATGAAATTGTAAAAGATATTCAAATCGATTTCAAAATTTGTATGTAAAAATCTTTTTTTAGTTAATATTTTGCACCAGCCATACTAATAGCCAGCAATATCAAAAAAGCTTCGCCAATTTAAAAATTAGAAAAAAAAAATTGACGTTTTGTTATATTTAGTATTCATTCATTAACTCGTACTATTAAGTCTTTGGAGGCATAAAAAATGGGATTAATAAGCATATTTTAATTATTTTCGTTTTTTTAAATGTTTATTTTAACATTCTCTAAATATTTGTATAAATCTGTATATTTTAGAATTTTCTGTAACATTAAGAATTTTTTCCTTTACTACTTGTGTTATTTTTCCTGTAACTACACTTAGCCATTGTTAAATACCTGCCTCTATATCTGTATTAGACACTTAAACCTCTATATAAAGTTTTGTGAAAGAAGTTATGATTATGTTTAACAATTCCTCAAGGAATCAAAACCTTCTAAAATTGTTTTCAATAAGCAAAACAACAAGTTTTTTCAATGAAAACACATGCGCTTTTAACTTGAGTCAATCTCTTCTTGGAATTTTCCTCGAAATCGTCCGCAAAATCTCGAAAATGTCGACACACAACGGCCATTGAACGCTTGCGGTACTTTCTTCAATATTAGAAAGATGAATTTTGAAACAAAGATAAAGCGCGACCCGTGATATTTTAATATTTCATACGTTTTCTTAAGGGTTATTATGCATGGTATCACTATATACATATATTTAGCATTTACACTTACGTGTGATCACATGCTTATAAGCGTTTTAACTTTTAAAGAACTGAATATTTATTGATAATTGTCATATGCTAGCTAAACTAGAATCGGAGCGAGCAACTACGTCAACACTCTCAAGCTATAGCTGTAAGACTATAAGTTTACACCAATTGCCCCAATTTGAACGACACAGTTTTGACGCGCTAATATAATGGATGAAGGATAACTGCCCCTTGTTTGTTTATTAATTTATCTCTCTATTATTATTTGTTATATTTTACATCAAATTATTTTAAATTTTTCACTTATCCTTGAATTTATTCTAGGAATACTAGGATATGTTCCTAATCGCAGTTCAAAATCAATTAATTACAATAACATATAATATATTTACAAAATATTAATTCATAATCTCGTAAAAAATTATATATAACTATTACTTATCTATTTATTCTAAAATGTACTGAAATCTATTTTAAGTAAATTGTGATCCCTAATCAGGTGGATTAAACATACAGCTGCTCAATAGTACAGTGACCAGTTATGATTGACAAAATGTCATCTAGCCTGTTCTCAGTATGGTCCATCAAACGAAAAATCATAAACTTTTCGCTTTATTTTTTTTGCATCCTTGTAACTGCCTATTAAATTACATCAAACTATCGTATTATATAAAACAACGAAAAGGTATTATATAGATTGTTGGGTACAGACGACCTCGCGAGTCGCTGGCGGAGGAGATCAGGGGAGGTAGTGTAGCCTCCCCCGAGGAGGACTCCTATGTATCGGCAGGGGAGCGGAGGCTGGGGTTTCCCGGAAGTCGCTTGGCGTTCACGGGGGCTCCCTACATGCCTGAGGAAGGCTATCCCTGAGGTTTTTAATGGGTAGGCCTTCCCCTTCTGGGGAGGACAGTCTCACATAACCGTCGGCTCGCCACAGCCGGGATATGCAATTTAATGCATTTTCCTCAGGGAAACAAAAAAAATAAAAGGGTACCTCCGTAGTCGAGTGGTTGGTATACCGGTTTCAAGGTGTCGCCATCTCTGAGGTCCCGGGTTTGAGTTCCGGTGGGGGTAGATATTTGCGTGATGAATGCGAGCATTTCTATTTTTGGCCCCGCTGCAAGATCATTCTTTCCCGAGGAGGGCTCCCCTGGCGCATCCAGGGGAGCGAAGGTCGGGGGATCCCTACAATGCCAGAGGACGGCCATCTCTGATTGGGTAGGCCTCCCTCTTCTGGGGAGCAGAGCCCCACATAACCGCCGGCTCTGCACAGTCAGGGTATGCAATTCAATGCATTTTCCTCAGCGATACAAAAAAAAATAATAAAATAAAAATGTTGGGTACAAATTAACAGTACCGCCTCTGAAATCTTATTACTAAAATAGCTATTTTGCTGTAGCTACATGCATTACATTTTCGCGTTGCCATAGTAATATTGCGGAGTGCTGTTGAATTTTCTTTGCCAAATAAATACATTAGAATCAGGTAAATTAAAAATAATATCATTAAACTCAAAAATGGTCCATACGATTCTGTTGTTTCAAAACTAGGTAATTCGGTTAACCTCAAGATACAAGATCGGTTTCCCGATCTTGTTAAATATTTAATTACCGACGTATATAATTTGCCTCGGGTGGGGTCTACTGCAGAAGTAACCTCCCTTAGCTATACACATTCAAATTTATACAAGAGTCGAGTTTCAGTTATATCCAACTCCATGCCCTTTGCGGAAATCAAAACAAGCAAGCCTTAAAGTTTATGTACGACGACGAAAGCTATAAAATATATTTTTTAAAGGCTAACTGTTTTTTTATCAACGCAAGTAATGTTTGGCAATGTTGGCCTTTTTTTTGATACGGAGTAATTTTTTTATTTGATAATACTTTATAAATTACTGTGAGAATCGTGCATTTCTAATTGTAAAGGTAAAATGTCCTACTGCTTTAATCATTATTTACATTACATTTCAATTAACCATTAACTGTCTTGACGGAAAAGAAACGAAGTTGTAAAAGTAAGTATTTTGTTTAAAGCCAATAGTTACTAACTCTAAATAAATTAAGTAAATATAATAATAAATATAATTAAATATATAACTAAAGCTATATAAAAAGAAATGTCTAACAGTTCATTACAATTGGGTAATGTGTTCAAAATGTTAGTAACAATTGACTCTAATTATAAAACATTTTTATTATAAAACTATTACAGGAAAATAATTACTAGCAAATGGAAAAACTAGATGAACGAACTAGTTTAATGAAAGCTATAAACATTTTTACAACAATGGAATACTCGACAAGACCTTTTGTTTAGTACATTCTGAGAAATTTTTACCGAAAATACAGGGAAAAACATAAGTACGCTGAAAAAACAACGTATGAGTGTGTTGATTGCGTTTTTCAACCAATTTTCCTCCTCATAATACTTTTTAAGAGGCTCACAACTGCTTCAGAATTATCTCTTTAGAGTGACAGAAAATGAAATAAAAAATTAATATACACATTTTTCTATGGAAATTCTCTTTTATATTCTTGAAGCAAGAGCTTTAGCTAGGTCTGATGTTATTATAAAATTAATTCTTGTTGGCTATAGATATCTACGTTGTATGAAACGTTCAATACAAAAATAAGAATTGAAATGGATTTCGATTTAAATATGAGTCTGCCAAGACAAATCATCGTGCTGACAGTTACAGAAATCTGATTCTATACATGATTGATTGATATAGGCATTTTCTTTCATCCCATGCTTGGGAACTCTGCAACAGGTTTTCTTCCTTCGAATAGTTCAGTCATCCAAGCATCAATTTTATGGGTCTTCCTTTTCTCTTTTTCTCTCATCTACATTATTCACTTCTTCCTCATTACATAAAACATTGAATTTCACCGTTATAATTTCATTTAGAGATACGGGACGAGGAAGACCTAGGCGAACATATTTCGAACAAATCGAAAGTGTCCTCAAAAAAGGCCAGGTCAGAAGTACCCGCAATCGTCGAGCATGTATGAGGAATGTTATGAAAGTAGATGAAGCGAAAGAGATATGTAAAGACCGTAGCAAGTGGAAAGACGTAATCTCTGCCTACCCCCGTGGGAAAAAGGTGTGAGTGTATGTATGTATGTATAATTTCATTTATAGTAAAAATTAATATAAGATTTTAATACATTGTTACGATGTCAATGGCAGGTTTCCAGAAACTAGATATACGTACGATAAACAAAAAGATTCAAAGTCAAACACTTTTATTGCTTAGAATCACACGTGAGCACTTACAATCGTCATATACAAACAAAAAAAAAACATATTATCAGCTACTTAAAACAAACAAAAGGAAAGTTATGATACAAATAACATATTACAATACAAGTAACAAAAAATAATAATACAGCTAAATATAATTAGGATCACCAAGAACTGGGACCAGGATAATTATGCCCAGGGGCTTTTATCTTCGAGGTAACAAGCAGTGTTATAGTACGCCTTTTTCATAAGTTTACATTTTATGTATTTTTTAAATTTGTTAATTGACAAATCTCGTATATCTCCTGTAGGGTTATTTTGAAACGTCGGAAACCCACTTTCCGTTCGGATTCGAAAACTTTCCGAAGGCGAGTTATTTTGAAATGTCGGATCGACATTAGGATTCGAAACGAATAACATTAGCTTACGGAAACTATTCCGTGAGGTTTTTGCTGTCGGAAACTTTTGTCGAATCTCGAGTTTTGGCCAAAAGAGTGTATTTTCAACGCTTTTCAGCCTTTTGTAACACATTTAGAGGTAAGTTAATAAATTTCATCAGATAAAAAAAGATTTTGATTAAGGAATGATGGAAATGTGAATGTAAAATAGAATGTAATAGGTTTGTTAATTTTGTTCATGTAAATCTTATGTAAATATTAACTGATTATTTACTGTTAAAATCACGATAGTTTTACTAGGAAGTCGTGAATAATATGGTCTTATGAAAAAAAGACACTTATGAAAACCCCAAAAAATATAGGTTATTTTAATATGCTTATAAAATATATATAATGACTAAAATATGGTGCGTGTCATTTTCTACTAAACCTACCATTTTCAATCATACTTTGTAAACGTAAAGGTAAATGCATCTTACTCTATGATTGACTTTCCGAACGGAAAGTTTCCGTGGCCTTTCCGACGGTGTTTTAGAATAGCATTTTTCGAGTCGAACGGATTCGATTCGGATTCGAAAAGTTTCCGACGTTTCAAAATCACCCAGCTGGTAGCTTATTGTAAAAACGAATGCCAGCGCAACCAAAGGATTTACTTATTTTATGGAGCCTACTTCCGGGCACAGTAAGGTCATTTTTATTTCTTAGATTTAAATTATGAATATTGTGATTTCTTTTATATGTATTTATATTCTTGTGAACATACAAAAGATTTTCATAAATATATTGCGAGTGAACAGTTAATATGTTAATATCTTTAAACTTCTCCCTTAGCGATTCCCTGCAGCTAATCTTATAGATTGCCCTTATAGCCCTCTTTTGAAGCACAAAAATAGTATCTATGTCAGCAGCACAGCCTCAAAGCAAAAGGCAGGACATTATACTGTGAAAGTAACTGAAATAGACAAGGCGGGCAGTTTCTATGTCAGTGTATTTCCGAATCTTTTTAATGGCGTAAGCTGCAGAACTAAGTTTATTGGATAAGGATTCCACGTGAGGGCCCCATTGAAGTTTATCATCTAAAGTAATACCTAGAAAGACAACCTTATTTACAATTTCAATGTTGTCATTATTAATATTAACTTGAGTTTTAACCTGCTTAACATTTGGCAAGACAAATTTTACACATTTGGTTTTAGATCCATTAAGTAAAAGATTATTTGCACTAAACCAGTGCCCAATTTCAGAAAGAGCTTTGTTTACATCACTAATATTAGTTTGTTGTCTTTTGACTTTAAATAATAAAGAAGTGTCGTCTGTATTTCATGCTTACCTATCTCCTACAATATACGGTAAGTCATTTATGTAAACAAGAAACAAGAAAGGTCCCAAAATGGATCCTTGAGACACTCCTATATTCACTAGAGCTCCAGTAGAACGTTTTCCGTTTACATCAACACTATGAATCCTGTTACTTAAGTAAGACGTAATAAGATCCAGAGAGGCTCCATTTTTACCATAATGCCGTAGTTTCATGACTAATGTATCATGTTTAACACAATCAAATGCCTTAGATAAGTCACAAAATACACCATACGCAACTTGTGACTCTTCCCAGGCATCAAAAATATTAAAGTCGCGCCTGCATCAGTAGTTGAGCGGCCCTTAGTGAAGCCGAATTGCTTCTTATGAAGTAGATTATATTTATTGAAATGACTAAGGATTTGAGATAAAATTATCTTTTCGAAATTTTACGATTAACAACCAACTTTGTAGGTAAATACAAATATAGATATAATATAAACTAAATGCATATTTAAAAAAGAACATCAGTTATGTTTGTGAACATACTGATAATAATGTGTGTAACACACGTGCAGCGTTTGTAGGCGTACCAATAAAAGTGTGATATCTCGAATGTATATGTTAAGAATAACCTTTTTTTTTTTTTTTTTTTTTTTTTTTGTTTCCCTGAGGAAAATGCATTAAATTGCATACCCCGGCTGTGGCGAGCCGGGGTTATGTGGGGCTCTCCTCCCCAGAGGGGGAGGCCTACCCACTAAAAACCTCAGGGATGGCCTTCCTCAGGCATGTAGGGAGCCCCTGGGAACAGAAAGCTTCTTCCGGGAACCCCCAGCCTCCGCTCCCCCGTCGACACAGGGGAGCCCTCCTCGGGGGCGGCTTACTACCTCCCCCGGTCTCCTCCACCGACGACGCCCCCCGGCCACGGAAGGGGCGTGGTCCATCCCGGGTCGCCGTAGCAGTCGCGACTTACTCGCGCCCGCCGGCGACCCATGTTAAGAATAACCTACAAACTGTAATGTAAATTATTTTATCTACGATCGTACTATTAATCCTATATAAAAGACTCTATAACAATTAGCTTATTGCCAACATTAAAACACTCAATGATATTATATATTATCCAAACGCGTGTATTATGAATTTCAAAAAAAGAATATTCTCATGCAATGACTTTTTCCCCGCCAGATCGCTAAAATTTTGAAAAAAGAACAATAAATTGTAGACTAATTCGTAATTTCGGATTCTCGTCTTATCGTGTTATTTCTCGCCATTTTTTCACTGGAATATTATAGAGGATTATTATAATATAGAGGATTCACATCATGATTGTAGATAAAGTCTTGTATGCAACTGTTATAGTTAGGTATTAAAACACTCATGTGATAAACAGTCATGTGATAAATTCGTGTTTTAATACCCCTGATTATACAACAGTTGCATAAATAACTATTATATTGTATTTAAGACATTTCAGTTCCAGTAACAAGAACTATATCTTGCTAACAAGTAACTAATGAAAAGTCCGCCGTCAACTTATAAAGAATAACCGTAATTTTTAATATAATACAGCAGCATATAATTCTATTTTCAACTGGATCATTTCTTATTCTGTTCAATTAATTTTAAGGTTGTATGCCTAGTATAGTATTATCTAAATACACCCTTTATTTGTTCCCAGGCCTACGTCGACATGGACGTGCGTTATACTCCACCTAAGCCCGTAAGGGCGCTTAGGTTCAGTACTGATTCGTCTGGTAGCGGTCCAAAAGATGATCCAAACAACCCTAGCGTTCCCGAACAAGGATCAAGCCCGAAACCTGGCCCAAGCGGTACTCAAGCTAGTAGCTCCGGCCAAATTAGCAAGAACAATTTCGGCCGAAACGGTGGTCATTGCAGCACATTAAGCACTGCTCCCACTACTTCCCAGAGCTCTGACGCCAACTCTACCACTAATTCACAAGAAGAAAACCTGCTCGAAGATCTCGAAAAGAGCATCGCTACTTTGGAACACCGAGCCAAAGAAAATGACACTGTAATCGATATTGAAGAAGAGACCTGTGAGAAACCAGTTGTCGAAGAGCCGCGTGGTCGTAAGCTGAAGCGTTTACTTACGTAAGTATTGTTTTTAAAATTGAGAGCCATAATAAGAAACATTTTACGATAAATGACATCGAACTTCACCTAAATCACTGTTTCATCATACAGGTTTCAGGGTTGACAAAATTATATTTAGATATTAGATGGATTGTAGTGTTTGCATAAGACTTTCCGAATCAACTGCCTTCAAAATGAAAGCAAAATTTTTAAATGATGCGCCTAGTTATTAAATACAAAATAAATGTTAGCTGACTTGTAATTTATAGTTAGGTACCGGCCTGTTAAATGAATATACAACTTTTTTAAAGTTTGGATATCGTATCCGTTCGGAAATACCGGAGGCAGTTTCATTAAACTCAATACACAATACACTCAATACACGCTGATAATGCGACACGGAAAATTCCGAGAAAAACGCACGCACAAATGTGGACTGCCAACCAGCAAAATAATGAGATTGAATATTTTTTCGTATATACCTATATTCAAACTATAAATTAAGTTTAACTATAAACATTGACCAATAAGTGGTACGAAGGTCTTCTTCTTCTTATTTTTACACTGGCAATTTACTACTCATCAAAACTGAGAATTACTGCTGCCATTTTTAAGGTACGAAGGTCGCAAGTCAGCTAGTTATTATAAACTCATGGACAAATTTAGAAGAACGCAAAAAAATGGTTTCATTTCTCCTGTTGTAATTATTGTACGTACTGACCACAAAGACGAAAAAAAAAGAAGGTATTGGAATGTTTTTTTATTTCGAATTTCATTTGTTTTATGTTGTTATTGCGTAAAATTGTGTTTTTTCATACTGCATAAAAAATCTCATCTTTTGATATTGAGTTTAAATTTAGGTTTTTTATTTGTTACTACTACTGCCTTGTTTTATCGTGTTAAGTGTGAATTAATACTGCAAATAAACTGACAATGTCGGATCTAATCGCCACTCAAGTTGCCGCCGTTACTCTAATTGAAACTGGGCACACCTACGAAAATGTAGCTCAAATTTTACGAGTATCAAAATCAGTGGTACATCGAAGTGTCAAGAGGCAGACTGGACAGTTTACGAGAATCTCAGGACGCCCCTGTCCTGAGATTCTCGTACCTCGTAACTGTAAACTGTAATATGTAACTGTAAACGGTAAACCGGCCAGAGATGACCGGTTCATCGTTAGCCATCTGCTTAGAAACCGGACCTTAACTTCTTCCGAGGTAAGTACTAGGCTGCAAGAAGTTTTGCGAGGGGTTACAATAAACACAAAAACCGTGAGAAGAAGAATTAAATCAGCCGGATTAAATTCACATTTGCCTACCAAAGGTCCCTTTCTTACCACATGTCATCGAGTAGCTAGAGTTAATTTTGCTCGCAATTAAGAAAATTGGGATGACGAAACATGGAGTCAAGTTTTACAGATGAGTCCAGATTGTGCCTGAAGTCACATGATAGAAGAATTAAAATGTGGAGACGCCCAGGAGAGTGGTGCGCACAGTGCAACATTATTAGAAAGGAGGCATATGTTGAAGGGTCAATTATGGTATGGGGAAGTATTTTTATGGGGGCACGTACGAAACTCAGTCATCTCAACGGAGTCATCGAGAATGGGTCACTAACAGCGGCAAGATATGTAACTGAGATTTTAGAAGAATTTGTAGTGCCCTTTGCCTCTTTCATAGGAGATGAATTTGTTTTTATGTATGATAATGCACGCCCCCATACTGCAGCTGTGGTTGTCGACTCCCTTCGAGACGTTAGAATCAATGCTATGTAGTGGCTAGCGCGCTCACCCAACTTAAATCCTATATAGCACGTATGGGATAAGCTCGGACGACAAATTTTACAAAGAAATCCTCTCTCCGCTAATTTGAGAGAGCTTAAAACGCATTACAAGAAGAATGGAACGCAAATCTCTCAAATTTTATTGATAACTTAATCAGGAGTATGCGAAGGAGGCTTGAAGCAGTTCGAAGAGCTAGAGGAGGCAACATTAAATACTGATTATAGCCCACGTTACAGATTTTCCTAAGCATTATGAAAAAAAAAACTTAAAGTACACAATTATTCTAATCTGTAAATTTATTTCTTTTTTTTTCTTAATTTGGTTAATTTTTGCCATTTGATCGTTTGTTTTTTTCGACGTTTGCAGTTTTAAATTAACCAATTATAAACAAAATCCAAATCACATAAATAATATAGTTGACAATTGAGTAACTTCTCATGTCGCATATAATCGTAAAAGAATATAATATTTTATTTAATTATTTATGAACATATAATAAATATCCAAAGAATAAAGAACTTAAGAAGTATGAGGAAAAAGGTTTATGTTCTATTGTCAAGATTTTTATCAGCAACAAACCTTCTATAGGGAAATATATAAAAATCCAATTAGTGTGTAAAATAAACAAATTTTTGTATTTATACATATATTTAATACATACATATATAAATTTTATACATATATTTAACTTATTTACACCTTACATAAACATACTGCATTTATACACTACATACATACATTTCAGTCTACATTTAAAAGTAAGCAGTAATATAGTTTTTTTTCTGTTTATTGTGAATAATTTATAATTATTGTTTGTAATATTTTGTATAAATTAATTATATATGGAGACTAATGTATTATAAAGATCTTTTTCCTTCTTGTGTAAACAAGGAAGTTTATATTAAGTGTCAAATACATATCTTGGTCATTTTTATTCATATTTTTGTATGTGGGTATTATAAATCAAAATCAAATTATAAATATTCTTCAAATAGGTTTTTAGGGTTCCGTATCCGAATGGCAAAAAACGGAACCTTTATGGATTCGTCATGTCTGTCCGTCCGTCCGTCTGTCCGTCCGTATGTGACAGCCACTTTTTTTCGTAACTGGTAAGAACTATACTGGGGAAATTTGGTGAATAGATGTTTTCGGTGAATCGTATTAAGATTTTCATACAAAAATAGAAAAAAACTAAGTTTTTGGGGCTCCCTCTACTTATAACTGAAACTCAATTTTTTATTCATCAAACCCATACCTGTGGGGCATCAATGTATAGGCCTTCAAAAATGATATTGAGGCTTCTAATATATATTTTTAAACTGAATAGTTTGCGCGAGAGACGCTTCGAAAGTGGAAAAATGTGAGACCCCCCGCCCCCTAACTTCTAAAATAACGGAACGATAAATGTAAAATTAATATATGATGTACAAACGATGTCCACCGAAAATTGGTTTGAACGAGATCTAATAATTAGGTAAACCGCATTTTACCTTTCAATCAACTCAAATATAATAAAGTATTAATAAAAACATTTATATAGATGAAAAGTGGTACGTAACCATAACACTTTTGCACATCACAGATGCTACGGCATTGGCTCACAAGTCTACGACAGGAGACCATATACTGGAAAGAACCAGCAAGAAAACCAACAGGGGCTATATTTTTTTCTCCCTGTATTAATGCAGAGTCGTTAATTAGAAACTGCCCTTAGATTTGAACCCAATTTCCTATACAAATTCACATTTTATATCTATAAAATCCATAGTTTCATTGTGTTTTTCACTTTTTCTATAGTACAGCATAGATTGTAATGAGATAAATAATATTTGTATGTATGTAAATATTTTCTTACATAAATCTAGCTGAGCATTATATACTTGACTAATACCTACATATTGACCCTTCAGTCGCGTACGGACATGGATCTAGCATTAAGTACCTACCTACTTCATAATATTTTATTAGACGACAGTTTTTATGGCTGCTTTAATGGAATTTGGGTAACATCTAATATTTCTTTTACGAGATATAAAATTGCAAAATATCATAATTATCTTTAAGTAAGAATAAAACAAGAAATATTATTTATGTATAGTTAAACAATTGTGGACTTATATTTCCCAATAATGAAAATACTTTCAGAAAATCTAGATTAATAAAACAAAAACTCAAAAACTGATTTAGTGTTTATAAAATAATTCTTATAGCGATTTTTTTTTATGTATCTAAGTGATATGTGTGAACAGATGTGAACGAGAATTTGACAGATAGTCTAACAACGAGGACGCTGTAGTATTTATTATCTGTGTGATAACAACAACATTAGGTTGCGTTGTTAACTACATAATTTTACCAATTGTTATAGAAGCGATTTGTGAATATTATTTAACAACGTTGTTTCTTCTGCAGCCGTGGCTTCTCTTTTGGCGGGGACAAATCATCGGGGGAGAGCTCCGGTAGCGATAAGAAACGCCCATCAGTTTTCAAGAAGCTCATAAAATTCGGGCGTGCTCGTCATCGTGACACAATCAAGGATGAGGAAGCGGGCCTCCTAGATGTGGCCGCTGGCGTCTCCAAACCTGAACAATCCAAAATTAATTCTGAAAATAACGACACTTGTTACATCGTGGAAGAACCTCTTATTGACACCAGGTCCCCCGAACCGCTTAAGAGAAAACCGTGAGTATGATTCACTTTAGCCGTCGATGTCCTTGTATGGACTGAGTAGTAGGTATTTCGTTTCAGTTTAAGTCCCTAAAAATATTTGCGATATATAGTGCTCGTTCAATATATTTTTTTACTCAAGAAATAAAGTCTATAAAAGCAAGGCTAGAAGCAGTTTTAATAAGCTTTTAATAAGTTTTAATAAGCTTTAACTTTTATATAATAACCTCACTTGTCGATCGGTCTTAGATAATTTTCACCCTTTCTGGAGATTCCCAGATCAGATAGTCGAGAGCCTGAAATCCTTTTCAGGCTCTCGACACTGGCTACTTATGACGTGAAAAAGGGCTGTAAGCTGTTAGAATAGGCGATGAAATGTAATGTAAAGAAAGTACGTCATTTCTAAAAGCTAGAAATTTTGAAACTAATTTTAATTTAGAATACTAAAATTTAAACTAAAGATAAAGAACGAGATGAATAAACATTTTTTTTTTCAAAAACGTTAATACGTTTTTGAATAATAAGAATATTAATATTATTAATTAATATTTATTTAAATTAGAAATGATAGGTAATAATACAAAAAAAATATTCAGTAACAATATAATAACCATGTGGTTATTATATTAAATGCCATTTTAGTTTAATCATTGTAATATTTAGATATTACGATATAGCAGAATATGTTTGCTTTAGTATCAGTATAATATAGTACAGTATGGATATCGTCTGGGAACGCAGTCTTGTGAAACCGCAATTATCGAATTCTTTCACACATGTACTTTGTTGCGTTTAGTTCTGCGTATTCAAAATATAAAATTAATTTTAATTATTTCAGAAACGCCCACAAACATTATCATCATCATCCTCTTGCCCATTTCCCATTATCTGGGGTCGGCGCACAAAAACGCCCACAAACAAAACTAGTAAATGATACTTTTCCTTCTCCTAGGAAATCTACCTCTGACAACCAGAGTCCGCCGCTGCTGAAGACGGGTGATTTTCAAATCTGCGTCACTATCATTGAAGCCCGCCAGTTGACAGGCGTAAATATGGACCCTTCAGTATGCGTGCAAATCGGCGAAACGCGCAGATACACAAGCATCAAGGAGAGCACTAACTGCCCTTACTACAATGAGGTAAGCAATAGTATAGTTAAGAATTGCTTGTGTGCACTGAGTTTTACTTATGATATCTGTCTGGCAATGGATATACCCCCATCCAAAAACACTTAAACGTTCTATCTGTTTGATAAACGTTATATCAAAGGGGTAACTCTCAAACGATTTTTATATTTATGCTTACGCCTTCATTTTAGTGGTTACTTGAAAGATTAAGAATTTTAAAATATGGATTTTGTTTAATATTTCGTACTATGAATGTAGTAACAAAAATATAGCGGACCCGACAGACTTCGTCCTATCAAAAAGATTTGTAAAGTGGCAGTTTTTTGTTCCTACTTAAAATGACATATGATGACATTAAATTTGTTTGATAGAACTAACGTCACTTTTTTGTCTTGCCAAAGGTTCAAATTGGCTTTTAAGTATTAATACAAATTGTTTGTATAAAAATGTTGACTTTACACTTTTTCAAATTTTATTTTTTTATTTTCTCTACGTACAAACCTTCTCTGGACTTCTACAAATAATTCAAGACTAAATTTAGCCAAATCGGTAAAGGCATTGTTGAGTTATGCGCTTACCAACACATTTTGCGATTCATTTTTATCTATATATATAAAAATGAAACCCGTTTCGCGTTGTCACGGCATCACGTGTGAACGGCTGAACCGATTTCGATAATTCTTTTTTTTGAATGTTTGTGGAAGTCCAAGGATGGTTCTTACGGAAAAAAATATTAAGAAAATCTCTCAGAAATATTGAAAAGTATACATTTAATTTTGCATATTTTAAAAAACGCGCGTTACGAATGTCATTTTTTTTTTTATACGAATGTCAACGTCATTCACAGCCATAGACTATATTAAAAGAGCATTAGGTCAACTATACAAAATAAAGTAGTGCATCAAAGCTACGCTAAGGCGGTACGAAGTTCGCCGTAATATATATGATGATTAATAGACCTGCAGATATAAAAGTAATGTTCTAATTTTAAATAATTTAAGTTCTGGTGATAAGCGTAACATTTTATCATCCCTTTCACTTATTAAATAAATGTTAAATTACGTGAAGAAATATATGTCACCACCCCCTTTCGTCTTATGGATGGTGAAATTACGATATCTGAGTGCACAGGTGTATGCTGATGCCTCGCGATGATGATATGCAAATAGAAAATATATTGGGACATGACAAGATTGACTGCGGTTCCCCATACTAGAAAGGATAAAGCCAGTGCCGCAACCGCAACACTAACAACGATCCATCGAATTTCCAATTGTGGACCTAATTAAATGAATCCACAATAAGTTATGAGGGATATATTACAATACTATGTAAAGAAATACCTCATTCTATTTCGATAAAACTTCATGATTCTGTAACCTACGGCAGATATTTTAAGAGATAGCATATCTTTGTCGGAACGTATTTGACCCATGGTAAACTATAAAACGAATAATAATAATTTAAGTCCACTATATTACTGCTAGGATCGCTCTAACTAGGTTTTCTTACAAAAAATAACATTGACCGTAAACGAATGCAGACCTTGTGTGTGTTATTTATGTTTTCTTTTTGTCACAAACATTATACATTTTTTCGATTGATCAATACATAGTTAAGAGCTACAATAATCCAACTTGATGTATTATATTGAGCTTTTGTTTGAAGTTTTCCCCCTCCTAATTTGTAGTGGTGGCAAAGGACCTTACTCATTACCCCAATATTAACGGGAAGAAGCAAAGCGATAACTCATGATTACTAAATCCATCGCCACTTTGACAGTGTAGAAATTTCGTAGATCTTATTGTAAAATGCCTACAATACCTATATTATGTTTCTCAATAGTTTCAGAAACTACGATTATTGAATAAGATATATAATTTAGTAGGAAACTAGTAATCATATTATCTCGATTGAATATTAGGATCAAACAACCCGCGTGTTAAATGAGTATTGGACTTCTTCAGTTCTATTGATAGTGCCGGGCAGACTTAATGCTCTATAGACTAAATTTATCAATAAACGCATGCTTTTAAAATTCTCCTTACATCATCTTCAATAAATTTTCTCTGATGCTGAACTTTAGTTAGGTATACAACACTATATTATTACTTATATATACATATATATAAATAAATAATAAAGGTAAATAAATATAAATAAAATAAGTAAATAAATAATAATAGTCCCTCGAGTTACGTTTTCCCGTTTACTTTTGATATTGTATATTTTACCATATTTAAACAATTAATTTACGATTCCATAAAATAGTTACAGTGGAACGTTGAAACACTGCCACTGGGACGTTCTTTTGTCGCTCTCAACGTCTACTAGTCTCAGGATGAAATTCACTTAAAAGTTAAAATATAAATAAACGTTAGTAAATTAGTAACTATTGACAACCATATAAAGTTTGTAAATTTAGGTCCTTTAACAGTTACAGCGATTAACAGATGACGATAAATATCGTCGAATGACTCGTATCTAATCCGTAATCGCTTAAAGAAGATGCAGTGGTCGAACTTGATGAAATAAATAATTTTTAGGTCTCATTGATTGGTCTTCATATTGATAACTGTTGATTCAATTTGGAATATATACACTATACTTCCATTTATATAGACTTATATAAATGGAAGTAATATTCAAGAGTTTATTGTTTTCTAGTAACGTTTGAATTTAAGTACATACAGTAACTCAACAGACCTTAAGTATTTATAGATACCTCTTTTGTTACTCGTAATAGCGACAGTTATATCTAAGCAACGAATAAAGACTGAATTATAATAGAGAAGAAGTTGCGAGAATTTTGTTTATAAAGTAACACTCGTTACAACTTTATACAAGTGGCTTGTATAAAGTTGTATAATTGTATAAGTTGTATAATGTAGCGTTAATAAACAGGCTTGTATTGCGATGGTGACTGATAATATTATACTGAGAAGTAATTTAAACTATCACTACTGTTCGCTTCAGCAATTGAAACTTCTTCAAAACAAGCCAATGTACGTGTAATATAACTTTATATGATAGCAGAACACTATTTGTAGCATATGATTGCAACCTAATAAGGGATGTTGTTAGGGCTAGTAAGTCGAAGTACTATTGAAGAAATGGCAAAAGATTAAAGCGTCTGGTTGTCTACCAATATTGTTGAGATCAATTTCTGTAATTTATGCTTTCCAAATATACAATAGAAATGATTCGTGATGTTTGTGATGTCATGTGGCCCGTGACGCAAAGGAGCAAGCTGATAACATATACATTAATGATATCTGCGTCACGAACCGATCACAGCCACGAACTATATACTGCGATGTGGCAGCTCCATGCCGGATATCCATTTCCACCAAAGCTTAGGCCGTTGGTTATTTATTCTGAAACATCTACAAGTCGAGTGGGCTCGATACCAGGAAATATCTGGGTTGCCTGGTAGAAATAATGATAATATTCTAACCTCTTTGATTTGTTGTGCAAAATAAAATTTTTCTATCGCGATGGAATTAATATTTTATTTATTGGATTGAATTAAGTTTATTTATTCGATTTCGATTTGATACGTGTTGAAGTTGTATGCTGTTTTTGGCCTTTATATTTTCGTTGTTAGTTTAATGAAATTATGATTGTTTAGATATTTCATAATTATATATTTCTTGTTTATTCGTTAATAATTACAAATATCCATACAAATTATCAATTCTTTTATTATTTCTTAGTGTCCAAAGCTACGTCATCATCTAGGTCTATCTGGTAATATAAGCTTGACTCTTGACTTATTTCAAACGTCAATTCTACGCATTTTAAAACTTGTTATTCTTACAATTACTAGCCATTAGCTATTAAAATAATATTTACTTTAGTAAAATAATATTTATTCAATACAGTTACTTTGCCAAAACGGTTTTAACTTCAGAATGTTGAACAAAATTATAGTTTCTTGAATCAGTTTGTGTCATTATGTTTCAAATTATTATATCAATTTTTGAAATTTCTAAACAAGCTACAATCTGGTTACAATTATTTTAACACGTAAGTCAATATATCAATTACAGTAAACATTGGCTTCATAATTAACATGGCCCGGATCAAAGGTATACATTTTTAGTAAGTTAAATTCACATTTGGAGCTCTTTATGAAAATGTGCTATGACTATCGAGATATAATTGAAATACGATCCTTAACATCATGTAGTATAGATATGATCAAAGGATTATTTGTATCGTATGAATTATTAATATCTTTTATTTAGAATACATATTTTATCACAGCTAATGATGCGAAATTTCTATGTCCTCGTTGGAGTCGGCATGAACTATTATTTTGTAAGCGCGTAAAGAGAGCTTTGCTTAATTGGGCTTATGATGTAACTCAATTTTTGTTTCTAAATCTTAAGTCATCGGGATACTGTAATCTTTGTTATGACGATTAACTCTTAATAGACTGTGCATCAAACACCCTAAACTTACACGTTGACTTTTCTCTTAAGTATAATATGCAGGTTATCTTATGATGTTTTTTTTTTCACTGTAGTAGTGCCGAATAAATGTATGTACTTGTAGAATTTTAATAATATATTGTTATATCGCAGTATCAAATCTCGCCCCCCGTTTGCCAAAAGCCCAGTGCCAAAACTGATGCTACTAGTATGATACTTGTGTATGTATGAGTGTAACTTGTGATCTTCCTACAAATTTGTCGAAATCAGCAAGGCAATATTCTAATGTGCAAGAAAAAGTTTTCGAAATGATATACATTTTTTCTTAAGAAACCAACTTAAGCTAATTTTATTTTGTTATTTTTTATATTATTGCATTCTGCTTTAATATTGTTTTTATTATACCATACTTTCATCAACGGACAGTTAGGTAGCGATAAAGTTGTGATGCTACTTGCGATGCCATAATTTTTTTAAACTACGATGGTCGCAAGCAGGCTTACGGCCCGCCTGATGTTAAGCGGTTATCTTAGCTTATGGACACTTGCAACATCAGGGGTGTCACTCACGCGTTGCCGACTCTTTAAAAACCTGTTTATTCCCGTTTTTATAAACCCCATACTGTAGCCCTCCGGGAAAACCTGGGCAGGAAGCATATTAGTATTATTGCAGTTGACTATATTGCTTATCGTTGTGGTTACCAATCCTAAAAAAAATAATTAAAAATGTTACATCCCGAGATATTAACGTAACACACTGTAAGATGTAAGAGAAGATATGACCCTTCCAAAAAATTCTTCTAACTATAAACCTATTTCGATCTTATCAGGACTTTCATCTTATGCTAAAAGTTAATAATGAGATTGTCGAATTCAATGATAGTACAAATTTCTGGTTTGGAATTCATTGATAGTGCAAAGTTTCTGGGAATTATAATAGGATTACATTTGCAATAGGATTCCCCGTATTGAGAACTTCGTTCTACTGCGTATGCTGCACATAAATTAAGACTTACTAATGTTGAAACGCCAATATTGGTTAATTCCAATCAATTGCATATTATCAAGACTTATGGAATGCTTTTGAGATTTGCTGCGAATATTTTAGTAATTACTTCAAAGAAATGAATATATTGTAACATATTTTATTCAAATCATCGAATCGTCGTTCAACAACACAAAACAAAGTTTGACAAAAAGTTACTGATCCAACTTTTCATGAAGGAAATTGTTCAAGTAACTATGGGAGCAGGTATCAATATAAATTCTTTTCTGTTATGATTATTTATTACTCAAATTGAAATTTGCTTTAAGTACTGTATAAGTAACTATATCATGAAAATTCTCAGACATTTTTTTTTGCAATAGGATGCCAAAGCTAACTTTGAAATTCCAGATTTGGAGCTGCTAATTTCAAGTGTTTCAATTATTTTTATAAGAAGCTATTACTATGATTCGAAATTCTATTGTAAATAAAGAGTCTTTCATCTATATTATAATAATAAATATTACCATGTATAAACTCTTCTCAACAATCTTGTTGGTGGCTCTATAGTCTTGGTGCTGGTTTACGGATTCAGATGGTAGGATCGCCATATACCATTATGTTTTTGGTTTATCAAATTTCATATGTACATTTATCTGAGGCGCCTATGGTGAAGGAAAACACAACGAGGCAACCTGGATACACCTGCGAAGAAAATTCAAATATAAGTAGGCGACCAATATGCACTGATCCAGCGTGGGTGACGAAGGTACTAATCGCTCTAACATAGCCAGGGTAGGCTCGTGCCCCTCGGAGGGGACGAATATGAGTTGCGATTAGCGTTGCCAGGCATCCGGATAAAGCCGGACATAGGTAGGCTTTTTGATTGCGTGTCCGGCCAAAATAGACTGTGTCCGGCTTGTCCGGCTTTTGTTAGGCTTTTTACATTTCGCAAACGAGACCGGCCGAGCGCAGGCGATGAGAGTCGACTGACGGTCGTTCACGCAGGCCGAAGTATTTTGTAAACGAGAGTGGCCGAGCGCAGTTACATATGTTGATAAATGGCGAAGTATCTAGAATTTAATTTTAATTGATGACTATTTGACTGATTAATAATAAAGTATTTACTTAAGACTGATTTGGCATTCGATTTTATTTATTATTTCTCTAGAATTTAACAAGGTTTATGATAATAATGAAAAACTTGATTTTACATACAATTTTTATGTCGTACCTATTAATAATGAGACAAAGTCCTCAATAGTGTAAGGTATCCGGCCTTTTTACCCAAATGTCCGGCCAAACTGGCTGGTCTGTCTGGCTATTAGGTTTGGCAACCTGACAACCCTAGTTGCGATGATAATAAGGTGTTCAAAAATATAATCTAAAGGAAATGTTGGTGCATCGATCGCATAATGACGTCCTCAGATTCAATACCACAAAATGTAAAAAACACGGGCGCAACAGCCTGTTGCGCGGATGCCCATCTATAATTAATAGTAGCCGGACATTGCTGTTCACGATTTTGACACATTTTAGTTGCGACTTATTAAAATATAAAAAAATTATTCTGCCGCAAAGTAAATAATTGCCTAAACCTAGAATTTTAAGTACTCTGGTTTATCTTCAATCAATGGATATTTATTGATTAGAGCGAAAACAATCATAAACTGTTATACTATTTGATATCGTTGACATAGGTACGTAGACCATAGATGAACATAAGATTGTTTTCGAAGATGCAGTGGCAAATGTATGGAATACTAAGATTATATTTATTTGAGCCAACTTATTTTAAAGCACATGTTAAAATACTCTTTTGAAAAAAGCTATTACAAGTCAATGATTCCTTACATTAAATGAATGTTTGGGCTTAATTTGCATAAACTTTTCTATATATTATACAATAAAAGAACCGCAATAAAAATGAGATATATGTACAAAAAAAAATAAAAACTGAAGTTCACTTGAAGTAATATTTATTATCATTTTAACATTATGAATGATTGTGGTTCTGAGAAATAATTGGATAAATATACTAGTAGCAATAATAAACAGCCATATTTTAATATTAAAAATATTGTTACCCTTATAAATAGGATAGTTGTTTTACTTATACAATGAACATTCAAAAAATAGGAGTTTCGTTGTAATGGCTTTTCGGTGAATCAACGTTCAAACTAATGGCTGATAATAATATTATAAAAAGGAAAGATTTGTATTTTAGTATGTAACGAATAAACTCGAAAAATATAAAATCAAAAAGTAAAGAGACGTGTTACCCACTGTACAAACGAGCTTATGACATCGGGAAATGGCCAACAGACATGATATTCGAAATCAAAAAATAAACCCTATGTGTATCACTTAATCGGCTTACACTTAATAGGCATGGATTGAGCCGAACAAACACGTCGCAATGAGTTTAACCGGATAACAAGAATTATTAAAAAGATGTGGTCTTAAATTAAAGCTATTAAGTCCCTGACACAGTTACATTCGCAGAATACGGTTTGTACTGCACAAATTATGCAATATCTTTTTAAAACCACCATCGTCTAGGGCGCCCGATACTGGCATACTCGTAGATGTTCTCGTACAAATATATGTTTGTACTCGTATGTGCGTCTGGTATTCGAAATCACTTATGTTACAACACCGCGTAACTCAAAATTATAAACTACTAGCTTTCTGCCCGCGGCTTCGCCCGCGTGGATTTCGGGATTGGGTGTATAGAGGGTTAAGGGTCATAGCTTTTGCCCACGGCTACATATACGCGGAAGTCGGTTTATGGTGCGAAGATTTTATCGCGCTTCCCGTGGGACTATCCGTTTTTCCGAGATAAAAAATGCCGCAAAACTCCTCAAGAATCACTCTATCTATTGATGAAAACCGCATAAAAATCTGTGCAGTAGTTTTTGAGCGAAGCCTTTATTGCGCATCCCGTGGGATCTGTCGATTTTTCCGGGATAAAAAGTAGCCTATGTTACTCGGGGAGAATGTAGCTTTCCAAAGGTGAAAGAATTTTTGAAATCGGTCCAGTAGTTTAAGCGTGAAGAGGTAACAAACAAACAAACAAACAAACAAATAAACAAACAAACAAACAAACACACTTTCGCATTTATAATATTAGTTGGGATTAGTTGGGATTCAGAAACCATAAAAAAAAACAATTTAACCTTTTAACATGCTAGAAATATGTTTTATTTTTACCACAATAATTGTCTACATACACTCATTTGCAGAAAAATAAGGGCGGTTTTGATTTTCGTTCATCTTTAAAAAGATACAATACAAAAAAGGTTTCAATCGTTTATACACGTTACTGGCCGGTTTTGAAAATCCCGTGGTATTTAAAAAAGTACGTTCTATATTCAAATTTTCATTTGATGCTTATTTTTACAATCGAACAAAGATCAGTACAACCGGCTCCGCAGACCTACTCGCTAACATGCCCAGACGAATTCAAGCTGTGATTTTAGCAAGAGAAGGTCACACTCCGATACAAAATATTTATCTGCTTTTACTTTATTAAAGAAAAACAAACAAACAAACTTTTTTATTTTTACTTCATGACATACACTACTAGCGAGGTTTAGCATTATTTCTCATAAATTGTATCAAAATTTTATGAAATGCTGATGAAAATGATTATTCTCTTATTAATTTGCCAAATTGTGAGGATAAAACTACCTATAATTATCAAACAAAGCAATATTAACATTTTAAATGGTTGATTGCTTAGGTGCCCGTTGTTTTTGCAAATGAGTTTATAACAAATAAATTAGTATATATTTCTTACACTTAAACCAATTAGCATAGTCCAAACTAAGCTCTGAAAAGCTGTGTTATGGGATACATATACATTATAAATATTTTTATCAGAAATATATATAACAACCATAATTGAGGCCCAAATGCCGGGCCGACCTTGCCAGCGCGGTGTCATGGTGCATAGGGTCGCATTTACCACACAAAAAAAAGGGGCCGAACCCGGGACTTCAGAAATGACAACATCTTGAAACCGATGTAGTGAGGCATAAGTCACGTTCGTTCGTTCGTTCTGACACCTTGCACAAGATCGAATCCAATCTACATTCAAATAAGAGGTTTCAAATAGAAAATACACCAAAGTACATATATATTTTTTTATAGCTACAAGGTGGCATAAGTAATCACCTGATTTCTTAGGGCTATAACTTTTTTTGAAAATAAAAAAAAATCATTCTGTTTGCGGATAATGTTTATTCGAACTTATAATTTTATTTTGTTAATGTCTTGAAAATGATATCTTTCAAGTGGCCGCCGCCAGAATTGACGCACATTTGGGCGCGATTTAGAGCATTTTTCTTCTTGTCCCAGAATTTCTGGCGATAGATTCGCTACTTCTGCTACGATATTCTCTTTTAAAGCAGCCAAGGTCTGTGGCTTGTTAACATAGACGCACGACTTTAGAGGAAACCCCAGAGAAAAAAGTCAGCAGCTGATAAATAGGGCGATCTTGCGGGCCACTGCAAATCGCCAAATCGAGAGATTAAGCGGCCGGGAAACGCTGGGCGCAGAATATTCATGGTTGCTCGTGCTGTGTGTGCGGTGGCACCGTCCTGCCGGAACCACATATCCTCCAAGCCCAGTTCATTAATTTGCGGTATCAGAAACTGCGGTAATCATGGTTCTGTAGCGCTCACCACTCACAGTAACAGTGTTTCCGACGACATCTTCGAAAAAATATGGGCCAATCACATTTTGTGCATAAACACCATACCAGACAGTGAC
Organism: Scirpophaga incertulas; assembly: GCA_036419045.1. Classification (NCBI taxonomy): domain Eukaryota; kingdom Metazoa; phylum Arthropoda; class Insecta; order Lepidoptera; family Crambidae; genus Scirpophaga; species Scirpophaga incertulas. Next base: position 8,434,541 of record CM071626.1, on the reverse strand, counting down.
CTTGAGAGCATGTAATAGCTCTTCATGCATTACATGCGGATTTTCAGTGCCCCAGAAGCGATAATTTTGTTTATTCACGTATCCACAAAGGTGGAAATATGCCTCATCGCTCATGATAATTTTCGAAGGAAAATTGTCCTCATGGCGGTCGATGTTTAGAATGGATTGGCAGTAATTTAAACGAGATGAGCGGTCTGCAGCCAATAGATTTTGCACTGTTTGCACTTTATATGGGAAATCTTTAAATCTTTTGCCAATATACGTTGTAAAGACCGTCTACTGATGCCCAATTGCGGAGCACGTCGTCTGGTTGATGTGTTTGGGTCGTCTTGGACACTTGCATCCGCAGTAGCGATATTCTCAGCTGAACGACTGCTCCGGGGCCGGCCATTCCTAAGAATGTCCCATGTTGAACCAGTCTCCATGAGGCAAGTAGCCAAACGCCAATAAGGAGACAATTATTCCGCGTTTTTGTAGAGTATAGCGCTCCATGACTTTTCAGTGTATATTTTACATTTGTTTATTTCATAAATATAGAAGATGCAATGCCATTAGACGCCATTTTAAATAATGACAGCACATTCCAAAAAGGTGATTACATTTGCACCACCTATATATATATATATAATATATATATATATATATATATATATATATATATATATATATAGTATATAGTATATATATATATAAACATTTGTGACATTAAGAACCACGTTACTAGCATGTTTCAATTACAGGCCGATTATTTTTTTGCTTCCTGAAATGTTCCCATTTGGAGGTACACGGTATTATAACTTTAGCCACAAAATAATAACGCGTTATCGTAACCCCGTATGTTGATATGAACACGAATTCAAATGTACTATATCCCCTATATTGAACAGATACAAAGTAATTGGACACTGTGAGCAATTACTCTTACAATGAGTATCTAAGGTAGGCTTCTGTAGGTAAATCCATTTATTTTCAGCTGTGCTAGTTATATTGTAAGCCCGTAAAGTGTCACCGTGGTAGCGACACATAAAGGAGGAATAGTAACTTTAAAATTAAATAATTTCGTCGTATATAAGTTTACAAACTCAATTGATTTTCCATTCCCTAGACATCAAGGTTGTCCGAAGTCTTAGTAAAATTGTAGGCGATTGTCGTAACTACGTGTACAATTCCAAATATGTTTCAACAATACAAAGCCAATTCTCCAAGTTAATCTGAGAAGTCTTATTATGACGATAACATGTAACGTCTAATCTTTTCTTTGTTCCCAGTATTTCGTGTTTGACTACCACATGCCTCCAATTTTGCTGTTCGAGAAGGTTATAACTCTATCGGTAAGTACTTACTCATAAGCTGTAATTTAAGCTGTAATTATTTATTTAGTTTTGATTTTATATTGATATAATGATTGATATTGTTGTTACCTTTTGACTCGGTACATTCCCACAGATCTTCGTTCATCTTCATTAAAAATGTTCATTGGGAATAGTTTGACAAGTCATTAGTTTTTCAATAACCACCGCAACAACACGCGCCATGATTTTTAATATGACCATATTTTGCAACAAATAAACTTAGTTATATTTAATTACCAATAGCTCTGCTAACTAAACTAAAGTAATATAATTAATAAAAGGTTCAATATAATAAAACTTATTCTTCAATCGTTGTGCCTTAGCTACTCTGTTATATATAGACATGGAGTTTATATTCACAACAATTATGATACTGATATTTTAATATATTATTATCGTATATATGAAGAAATACAATTTTGAGCTATTGAATAAGATATTGCACATATCGAGTTGCTAATATACAAAAGAAAAAGAATATAGTATACAAAAAAGAAACGTTTAAATAGAATGGCATATAGATATGCCAAAAAGAAGGGCTTGTTATGTACTGTTCTGTTATGTACAATTAAGAGCAGTGCAGTGCAGTGCAGAGAACACACTCTTTTTTTTTTTTGTTCCCCGAGGAAAATGCATTAAATTACATACCCCGGCTGTGGCGAGCCGGCGGTTATGTGGGGCTCTCCTCTCCAGAAGGGGGAGGCCTACCTACTAAAAACCTCAGGGATGGCCTTCCTCAGGCATGTAGGAAGCCCCCGGGAACTACCAAGCTACTTCCGGGAACCCCCAGCCTCCGCTCTCCCGTCGATACAGGGGAGCCCTCCTTGGGGGTGGCTACACTACCTCCCCCGGTCTCCGCCACCGACGACGCCCCCCGGCCACGAAAGGGGCGTGGTCCATCCCGGGTCGGCGCGTAGCGGTCGCGACTTCCTCGCGCCCGCCGGCGACCCGCAGCGGCGCCGCAGCTGTGCTACCGAGCCCGGCGCCGCGCCGCCTCCTTCGGGCGGGATCGGCCATCTCCCGACCCCGCTCGGCGGCCTCCTTCTGGAGCATCACTGCTTCACAGAAGGAGGCCACAGCCCTCCAACCTCCCTTGTCCGCCAGCATTGCCGCAATCAATGCCGGCGGAGACAGATCTCGCCCGATCTCTGCGACCAAGACTCGGCGCTCGGAGGCCCACGCGGGGCACTCTGCCAGCGTGTGCTGGGTCGAGTCGAGGTCGGATGCACAGTGGTGGCAATGTGTCGATGCCTCCCGTCCTATTCGACACAGATACTCACCGAAGCATCCGTGCCCGGTGAGTATCTGAGTCAATCGGTAGGTGACCTCCTCCTTCCCGTGGAGCCAAGCTTCGAGGTACGGGAGTACGGCACCGACGGCCCGCTGGCGCGCGCAGATCCGTAATTCGAGCTGCGCACGCCAGGCCACCATAATCCGTCGGTGCCACTCCCGCTTAGGCACTTCGCGCGCGGGTTCCAGGGCGCTCCCCCCATCGCTCCCCCGGCCGAAACGCCGCGACGCATACGTCGCCGCGTACATGTCGGCCAGGATGTCGAATCGGGGGGAGCGTCCCAGAACCGTCGCCGCCTCGTACGAGATTGTACGGTAGCCTCGTACGATCCGTATGGCCATTATCCGCTGCAGGCTCCGTAGCAGAGCTCTGCAGCGGGGGGACCTCGCGCACTCTTGCGACCACACGGGAGCCCCATACATGGCCACGGATCGCACGACGCCCTCGTACAGGCGGCGAACTCCATCCCTCGGTCCCCCGAGATTGGGCAGCAGGCGATGCAATGCGCCCGCCACTTTTTTGGCTCGGGGGACCAACCGCACGAAATGCTCCTCGAAGCTCCAGCGGCGGTCCAGGGTGAGGCCCAGGCACTTGATCTACGGCCCCACCGGGACCACCGCGTCACCCACCCGGATCCGGCAGCTGGGTGGTTCCCGGCGCCTCGGATGGCCGTGGAACCATAGAGAATACACTCTAATATGCAACAAAGCGTGTGTTACCGTAGAGTAAAATTAAATACAATTAAAAATCTGAAGGTGGTTTTTAAACTAAAATGAATCACAAAATAATTCAACCAGCGAAAAATTACCAGACATCGCCGATGCCATCGCTGTATGATACAGGAACAGGACATCAGTCTGTATGTGACTTGCGTTGCTCTTAAGAACTAGGTATTAATAGAGTTGTAAAGAGCTACTAAGAGCAGAGGAAGGCACTTTTCAACTCTGTCAAAAGTATATCACAGTGGCATTATAGTACTTCTTTAAAAAATAGAATGTAATTCAGTTGAGAAACTACAGACCCATCACGCTTTTGTCACGTCACGTCACGTTTACAAGCTATTCTCGAGAGTCAGCACATCTAATCAGAGACAAATGTCCACAGGTAATCTTACGAAACCGAATTCACGTCCTTTTATTAATTACACATTACCTATAAGTTTTTTTTCCAGTTAACTTAATGGCTTTTCTGTAGATATTTTATCCCCTGATTCTGAAAACGAATCTGTTTTTTTCTATCAGCATAAATTTTTGTCATATGAAGTTATGTACAATTTATTATAAAAAAAAACATGAAAAATTTACCACAAACTTAAATTTAATCTTCAAAAGTGGCTAAAAATGATGAATAATAATCATTAAAAATATTAATGATTTTCTTGAATGAGGAGGTTGAGGGAGGTCTCTGTTCAAGCTCCAGCAGTAATCTGCCATCATGTGTACCAAGAAATTAGTACTATGGAGGAAAGATATAAATTTACCTTTATATCTTTCCTCCATAGTACTAATTTCTTGGTGAAACCTCTCTCCTTGTTCGTGACTAAAGTTCATCTTTCGCGTCACAGATTTTCAGGAAAATGGCCTAGATGGGAGTTTAAATAGTGATGCTTGACGCTCATGTTACAACCTAGATTAAGCAAAATAATATATGTTGAACTAAGTTTTGATAGTTTTCATAAGGGACACAAATGCTTTTCATGCATTGGACACGGTTTCGCTCATGGTTTTAATAAAATTTTCATCGTTTACTAGCAGCCTTATTTGAGGGCCATCAAATATCCCAGCTTTTAACTTCTCTGTACTGAGACCAGGGAACTTTTGTGCAATATACTCGAAACAGTTACCATTTGTATCGAGCGCCTTAAGAAGTTGCTTCATAATGCCAAGTTTTAAATGTAATGGCATAATAATGTTGTCTATATTGACAAGAGGAGGATGTATAACATTTTGCTTTCCGGGGACAATTTTTTTTCTAATAGGCCAGTCTTTCTGAGTTCAATGGTGGTTTCTGTCCGTACTATCCCAAAGACAAATAAAACATGGATACTTTGTAAATCCACTTTGCTGTCCTATATTTTTTTTTAATCTAGAAGCAAGCAATTCAGATTGGTCTTTTGTCAAATTATATATGGTCTCTTATTAAGTTATTTAACTCGCGTTGATCAAATAATTCCTATATCAGGACTTTACAGACAAAATCACAAAGTCTGTAGTAGATTTTTTGATTTTTTTTTTGTTACATATTCACCATAAATAAAACAAAAATATAATAGATTATTCAAACAACTTCTCTTTGACATAGACATGGCGTTAAATTTAACTTAACTGCTAACAATACAACAATCAACTCAAAATATGCGGCTAATCTAAAAAAAAAGAAAAGCTGATTACTAAAAACCTAAGCTGATTCGTGAAAACAGGTAGTAGATCTAAATTTAGGGTATCGAAATATATATGAAAATGCAAAAAAAAAACCTTCGGAAAATTACAAGTAGTAAAATTTTATAGGTATGTGTTATCAACCATTAATTATTTAAATCACTGAATTATTGTCTGGGATATTTTAATTAGGCACATTTAAAGAATTTTCACAAATTTATTAAAACCTATTGATGGTTGCGTGTTAATAGCGATGCGATGATAAGACAATAGTTGTATATTAATAGCCTAATATATCAAAATGCGATAGCGACATTCGATTTGCGACTGTGTATAAATCTGTACAGCAAAAATCTTTTATTAATTAGTTTAAAATTCATTAATGTTTGTTCTCCCTTAAGTAGGTTTAAGAAACATTGTTACGGTAGCCCACCATTATAGTGTTATTCTTACTAAAATTCGCGGAACAAAAAGAAACTTATCGCAAAATATCAGATAATTCCTTAATGCTCTTTTCTAACTATCTTTAATACTGCGAATTTATATACTCGATGCTACTTTGTAGCATTTCAAGATGTCTGAAAGCTTATGAATTTATTAAATACTAAGAATTTATGGAAAATTTGCTCTCTACATTCTACAAGTGGCGCGCAGCCTGCTAATTGGAGTTAGTCGCTATTGATTATTATTTATTTATTAGTAGCCGTGAGTTGAGGGGTATTAGGTTAAATACTTTATAAAATTAATCGGCTTTTGTTTTCTAGATAAATTAATTTCCTATCATTATAAAATCTTATATATAAAAATGAATCGCAAAATGTGTTGGTAAGCTCATAACTCAACAACGCCTGGACCAATTTGGCCAATTCTTTTTTGTTAATGTTCGTTAAAGTTCATGGAGGGTTTTTACATTGAGGAAAATTCGAATAATTATCGGAAATACCCTAAAAACAGCCCTTTTATTTTCCCTTGCAAACGTTTTCTAACTAAAACGTACAGTCGAATTGAGCTTTATTGTTATTGTATAAAGTTCATATTGCAAGCACTCACTGTTGTTTAAGCAATGAAGGTGTGTTCCTAACATCAAAGAGTCAATTTGCGCTTTATTAACGCTACATATAGTTGAAATTCAATCATATCTATCAAAACAGTGTGCGTGCGTGCGTTGGAGCACAGAATACATCGTTGGAGGATTTAATGTCACGTTCCAAAATTGAATAGCCACAAAATGTAATAGGTCATTTAGACTTTTTTTGCGATTTGGTTGGCTATGCGACATTATCTATAAAATAATTAAGAACAAAAAACTGCCACTGTACAAATCTTTTTGACAGGACGAAGTCTGTCGCGTCCGCTAGTAATCATTATAAATATTGTAGGTTGGGGAAAAAGTTTCTTCGCATTAGGTAAAGAATTTATTATCATAGTTTATTAACATTAAAATATATGTCATTTAATGCGACGACTTTTTCCCATGTCGTATAAAGTGACGCAATCCCATTATTACCACTGATCGAAAATTTATAGAAAAATACCAAAAAAATAAAAATTAACTAACTGATGTATGATCATTATTCATCGTCATCATCAACAGATTATGTAACTGATGATCATTCTTAATTTAAACTAGATAGTTTTGTTTGGCCTTAAAACAAATCCTTACTGTAACAAAGCTTAGATCTGGCACCAAAAAGTGTAAAAGAATTTACTTAAATTTTTAAAATACTATCTTTTTTTTATTTTAACTCTATCGTCTATAGCAGACTCAAAAAAATAATTATAAAAAAGCACTTATTGTACCTTCCTGTAACTTTATTGGAAAGTCACTCTATACCAGGGCCGTCTGCCGGCCTATTATTTTTTGGGAGTTATTACCGTCATACTTTTGAAGAAGTAAAAACAGTGAAAAAATACTATTAAATTTTATACAAAATATTACGAAAATGTTCCATACCCAGTTTATAACATAATAATACAGTTATTTGAAAAAAAATTTTACTCGACCCACTAGATTTTCCTATATTTCTTTTTTTTTACTCACATTATGTGATAATTAATAATTTAATAAATTCAGTAGGTTCTCTTTCTTTTATTTAGATTTTAAAATTATAATAAAGTATACGCAAGTAGAAGAATGGACAAGATATAATGTTCTTTTTTTAATTAGTTTCACTTAAATTACCAAATCATTTGTGAAAACTGCCAATAAGCCTATAATTTAACATTTAACTAAACAAAACTGCTTAGTAATATGACATGAGCTTAAAATATGGCGAAATATTGTTATCCAATTTCTCGTTCTGTTTGGTCAGCTACAGTATCATATAACGTTCCAATTGAATTAATGCAAGAAAAGAATATCGTTATTTGACTGCACATACGCATAACGCCCAGGGGCAATATACGAGTATCTGTTACTTTGCAAAATTGATATTCTGTGGTGATGAATATGTCGACTTATCTACTAAATTATCAGACCTAAATGATACATACATTTTATACGGTTCTGTTCATTGAAGGGATTGTAATTTTTTATTTATAATACGACTATTATGCATTGAAAAAAATTTAAAATTTTAGGGACATGAGAAGCTCATGACAGACGATACGAGAATAAATCAAGTTATAATAATCTACTATATAAAAATAAGTCGGGTTTTACTTCCTGACCCTATATAACTCCAGAACGCACGAACTAATTTCCACGGTTTTGCATTCGTTGGAAAGGTCTCGGGTTTATAGCAAAGAAAATTCAGGAAAAATTTCAACAGAAAAGGGGGGAAATCTTTTTTACATACAGCGAGACAATATGACCTTTGGGACACTTAACAGCACAAAGTCTGTCGGGTCAGCTAGTATTATATAAATGTACGAAATATATTTTTGTTATCTAAATGTGATAATAGTTTAAATATACGAGTAACTTTAGCTATCATTAATGAGTAAGTAATAATAAATATCAAACGAACATCCGTTTCTTGGCAAGCGTGTCTTCTAGATATTTTTAATTGTTACAGAACGGAATGTTTTTGTTATGTCGGCAATTTGACGTCACATAACTATTACCGCACATCCTTGCCTCCTTCATCAGCGGGATATCACTATTCGCATTGTTGAACATCGTACTCATTAGGGATACTGATCTGACGGGCATACTAATTAATTACGCTTGTTAGCCCTGCGACAAATTTCACCGGCGTTTTTTATATTATACTGGTGTTACTATTTTGTGCCTCTGCGAAATATATATACATATTTATATAGCATCTTGTAGTTATTGTGTGATTGAAATTATTATTATAGATTTGTTTAGCGGCGAGTAAATGTGTTCCATTAAATTTATGATATTAATATCGGTCAAATATCATAAGAAATTGGCTTGTTAACGGTACTTGATTTTTAGTATAGGCACATACTAAGAATTACTATATGCCTATATACGAAACGTTAATAGAGAATACATACATAACTCTGCACCTTTCATTGCAATTTGAAGTTATGTATGACGACTATGCACGAACAACTGATTACCTAATTCTGTGAATAAATCGATAGTTATTCACTATTCTCGATTGTTCAAACTCTCAACGCGTCTACAACTACCCTAACATTATTAATCGATACCCTCAAACCAGAAAGCTTTTTTTTGTTCCCCTGAGGAAAATGCATTAAATTGTATATCCCGGCTGTTGCGAGCCAGCGGTTATGTGGGGCTCTCCTCCCCAGAGGGGGGAGGCCTACCCACTAATAACCTCAGGCATGTAGGGAGCCCCCGGGAACGCCAAGCGACTTCCGGGAACCCTCAGCCTCCGCTCCCCTGCCCATACAGAGGAGCCCTCCTCGGAGGAGGCTACAATACCTCCATGCGTCATATTACTAAGTAATAGTATATTATTGTTAGTATATTTATTAGTATTCCTATTTTTAAATGGTGCAGCTAATTCTTAATATATAGCTGGTTTTATAGGATTCATTATTATTACTTTTTTTATAATGTTTGTCTGATTTTCTGCGGACTCTTTAGCCCGCACTCTTTTTTGTTTGTGTTTGTATTTATTATGTCCTTATTTATTATCTATTTAATATCTATGGTTAGTTTTTACATTTTGTTTATTTTAAGTTAAATACTATTATTAATATAATTATAGAATTATTACATGTTATTTGTTTACATTAGAATTTATTATATATACAATATTACAATTAATATTAATTTCTTAACGTCTTAATTTATACGATTTATATTGTTTTGGTTGCTTATTATTTAGTCATTAGTATTTTTATACATTTTTTTATTTATTACAATATACATTATTTCTATACGTTATAGAGTTCTGTGCCCCATGCATTCATATGATATATGTTATATATTAATATACAACTATATATATATATATATATTATATATATATATATATATATATATATATATAAACATATATATTCATATGACCTCTTCATTAGTTACCGTGTTGGAAAGGGAAAATAAATTCAACTCCCGATAGAAACAAATACAGAACACCGTGAGTCTTGTTATGACATCCACCGCGGGATACTATCATCGGCATGGATTTTCTCATCTGAGCAAAACAAAGATAGCTGGAACACTAGAAATAAACAAGTTGCGCTTGAATAAATAGTATAATGATGGAGACCAATTTTACTTTAATTATTGACTTTTCAGCGATTTTTTTATTACAATAACCCCACGGCGTCAAGATTCTTGAAATTTTACTTCAAAAATATTTCTTTCTGATTCTACTTTTTTTATACGTGAAATGGATACAGCGGCGAAACACTGTAGCTCGTTTATGTAATCATTTGCTTAATTTATAAAAATAATAATCGGACGAAATCATCGGTCAAATATAGTTCTGGATTAGTCGATAGATGAAATGCTGGAAATCATTAGTTAAGTCTATCGTTGAAATACCCTTGCTATTACAAGCCAACTTGATAAATGATAAAATAAAGTGTACAAATGAAAAAAATATTAGAAATTACGATTATTAGGAATGTTCGGCGATTCAATCTGAGTGAGCCATTTGACGATTATTGTGAGTGCAAGTGAAGTGAGATATATAACTCCCTAACTCATATGTAGCTATTCAACTCGAGAGATATAAAAGTATTATCATCAAAACAGTATCATACCAGCAATATTAAATCATGTTAAATCATGGCAATAATGTTGGCTAATCTAGTCAGGCATATAGTCACTGCTCTGGAGACCTATTTTTGAATTACGAATGCGATTTCGAAATCACCGCTGACTAAATAGTCAGCGGTGACTTTGAGGTCACGGATTCCTAAACATCCAATTTTTGAAAGTCGATCGCAGAGCTGCCAACATAGATAAAGTACACACATAAATGTAAGAGTTCGGTTCCACGCAGAATGTAGCCGCTGCCGATTATTGTCGGCTTAACCATTATGGTTATTATATATATAATATATGCTACATTCATATATATATATAGACTGAAAAATCAAACAAAACACAGATAACATTTCCACAAGTATGAATTTATTACGAGTGGGTGAGGGCACTCTAATGAAATCACACCTGTGACTAAGGTAGTCACATCAGTGATATTCAAAAATAATAATTATTGAAAATCGGTGATTATTAGTCACATCGGTGATTTCGAAGTCGCATTCGTAATTCGAAAATAGGTCTCCTGCTCCTCCTCCAGCTTAGTCATAATATGTATTGATTGCCATGAAACCGTAATCTAGTTCCATAAGATGATAAAATTATAAAACTTATAAATACGGAACAGGTAGATTGCCTTTAAAAGCACCACCGAACAGCCTGTATAATGAAATAATCTTGAGATAATAAGCTCAGAAAAACTCTAGCAATTACCTGTTTCAGAGGAGTGGGTGTATTTCAAGCCTTTTCATCTTAAATGTGCAACAAATATAAATGATCACCTTGGATTGGTAGTCGTTGGAAATAAATCAAGTCATAAGCTCATCAACTGCCAAGGAAGTTGCACTGGTAATAATTATATTTGCACTAGATACCAGAAGTTAATTAGAAATTCGCAAACACTCCATGATTGCAGTTTTCGAAAACTGTAGAGAATTTAATTGTGTAACTCTATTAGTATTCAATTTTGTTTGAAACTGACAGAAAGTGCACTGCTATTTTGCAGGATAAATAACAGTGAGTTTGCCATGCAAGAACCTACAATAGATTCTCTCTCCGGCAAATATCTAACTGCAAACTGAAACTCTCAACAAACTATTCATTCTATTCGTAGTCGAAGTTACAGTACGTAGGATAGTCAGTCAGTTTGGTGAATAACGCTACGGAGAGTGTAAAATGCGTTACAAAGGGCGCAAATGTCAGTGTGCTAACTTGCAGGCAAAGTGAAAATAGTTGGGATTATTTATACTAAAAGCAATTAGTTTACATCCATTACTAGCCTTGTGTAAAGTTTTGTTTCAATTGTGTTTATTTATGCATTAGATATAAAGTATACATTAAAATGACTATTTGAAGTTGGCAATCGAAGTTACGTATTACAAGATACCTTCAATATAAAAACAATATTCGAGGTAATATTGTTTTAGTTGCTTGTTTATGTTTATTTTAGGATTTTGGTATAATACCTTAAGATATGTCATAAAACTGACAAAATGTGAAATTAAAGGAAATACGTTGCAAGCGACAAACGTACGCAACAAATAAATCAAATCAAATAAAATAACTACGAAATAGAAATAAAATATGAGAATTTAAAATTAAGAATATTCTTTTAATCTCTATGTGTGGAACCGGTGCTATGAATAACCACCAGTCAAATCACTTATGGTATGTTGAGAACTCTAACTATTTAGTTCCTTGAAAGGGCACCGGTGGATCGCTATCCACAACCTTTCTGAAGCTAACGAGGCTCTTGTTAAGTAAATAAGTAATGAAATTACCTTTCCAATTTGGACCTGTTTCAAATACAGCTAGCTAGCTGCCACCGTATGCTATAATGATTAATGATATTATTGTATACCACAGTTTAGGTTTCTCTATAGTTTAGGAATGATCCTATATTATATACCCATATAAGCCGCAAACAATACGATTAAATTTACGACCGTTCTTATTCCGTTTGCAATAGCGACGGATTTCATAATGTAAATGCAAAGTGAAGCGTGACGCTTACTGTATAACATTCTCCTAATTTAATTGAAATATCATAGAATAATAATGGCAGTATGTACTTATTATAAATGCAAGCTTCAGATAACAATGAAGAAGTGATTTTTATTACACACGAGTTGCAAGTAGATTTTAGTGTAATTGGTTTTCGGAGAATATACGCGTGAATTTTGAACGCTAAAACTTACATACGAAATGCAAGTATTATTAAAACTATTATTTAATTAAATTAAAATTTAAATCAATGAATTAAATTCAATTCATTAATTTAAATTTTCAAGGAAAATATGTACCTAACTGTTTGCTTGTTAGAACTTGCACAAGAGTTGCAAGTGTTTTTGATTATTATTTAGAGTTGTTACTAAAATTAGATTGATAAAAATTGGTTTTAGGAAAATATAGGCGTGGTTGCAATATTTTTGGTGTATGTTTACTTATTAAAAGCAATATGAAATCATAAAAAGTGACTGAATTACGATTTGATCTTAAAGGTATGGAATAAAGGCATAGAATATAATTTAACCTATTCTCTATCTGGTCGAATGTCTCAGATCCATCCGACCACGTACGAAACTGGAGCTGTGAAATCAATTACTAACGGAGATTTATTGTAGTACGAAATTAGTTGCGATTGCCTACTAATTTGTTCCAGTTAGGATAAATAACTTATTATATTTAAACCCAAAAAATATTAAAACATAAAACCGTTTTGCTAGACTCTTCCAAGTTTGTTTACAAGTAGTAGAAGCTACTTCCAAACATATTTACTTGTAATTTTAATTCTGGAGTCAGATTAACTATCTGGGGAAATAGAGAAAATCGCCAAACTCACCTCATTTATTTAGGACATTCAATCATTATCAACATGAACTTTTGAACATTCGGCTTCGTCGGAAGATGTATTTGCAACACGTTTATCGCCTTTATGCCAACGTCCATTCTTCTTTATTAATAATGTTTTAGTACCATAAACACTTTGTTAGCATTAGCAGGAATATACTTATGGCTCCGAACGCCAATCGTCAACTGACAAGGCACGATTGTCGCTTTAGTCCTAGCCTCGATCTCGAAGATTCTCAAAAATAGTAGAGTCGGAGCCTTTTATAAATAAATATAGAAACAATAAAAAATGCGGTATAAACAATCTCAACTTTACATTTTAAGTTAAAGTCAAAACCCGCTTGTTAACAATTATAGCGCCTAATCTCAAAAGCGGCTTTTGTTAAAGGGGCGTCATAAATAGGTATCGGCGGCGGCGGCATAGTAAAATTGTACGAGGCGAATATGTTCGACTGTGCTTCGACTGGCGCGTCAGAAGTCAGAACGGTCGACCAGGCAGAGATTTTTATTTTTTTTCTAAGTTCTTGCGGATCCCCTACAGACGTATCACACTTAGGGTATGACTGTTCTAGACGATTGAAAAAAAACCCAATTCGTAACAAGTCACGAAAAAAATGAAATCGATTGTATCCTAGCCAGTTTCGTTGAAGAATGAAAAAGTCTCCCTTATTACTAATTACGAAGACCCTGTTTCATACTCGTATGCATCCAGAAGACATACAGTGTGCCTGTAGTTATAAAGCAGAAAAATGAATAGTAATAAATCCAATATTTAATTACTGACTAGTTAGATACGCTTACGCGATATTTTAATTAACGTTCAGAAAATATCTGATACAGAAAAAATTGCTCAGTCATTTGTGCTCAGAAGAACTTAATAGCTTGATAAGAAATGCAATCTAAATAGCATTCAGTAGCAAAAGTATAAAAAACTAAGAGATCTTCTTTTGACTTACTCATACGAAGCGAATTAATATAGTAGGAATACGAGAGATATTATGATGATATCAGCAATCTTTCTCTTTTTTGTTGATTGCGTTATCTCTTTAGTCTTTACAATAGACCAACTAAGTAGATCCAACTTCCAGATATAGAGTGATCGACGAATCCAACTCGGCTGGGTAGGGTTCGAGAAATTACGCTACACATTTACGGCCTATCTACCGCATTGCCTGAAGACTAAAGTCTTTAATTCGTACGTGTTGCCAGTCATGACGTATAGAACTGAAACCTACCCCCTAAAAAAGGGTCTTATAAGGAAGCTCGGTCACCCAAGGGCAATTGAGGGCTATGCTTGAAGTTTCACTGCGTGATCCTATCAGTAATGCTGAAAGCACAGAACAACCTAGATCACCGACATAGCCCGAAAAATTATGCACCCTAAGTGGCAGTGAGCAAGTCACATAATATCTAGAATAATGAAGGGAAGCTGCTATAAAAAATTGCTGGGCCGCAAGGACCTTATTTTGTGTGGTGTAGGTCTACTGTGGTTTGGCTAATGCTCTAGGCTTCTCTCTGATATGGATGGATGATTTATTCATTTCTCAATTTGTCCTCCGCGCTCATACACACAGACTAATTTATAGCATTATGCGCTTATGAAATTTCTATGAGAGTTCGTAGTTGCATCACAAATTCTGCTCCGCTTATGAGGAATATTTTTGAAAAGTTGACTTGAACTAATTATTGATTCCGAATAAACCTCTACCTCATTCAAAAATCAAATAGTGTTCGACTCCGTTTTGAGGGATATTGTATATCCCTGCGTACAAAGGTAAATCCTAGCGGCTGCATTTCAATTGAAAAATAATATAAATTGCACGCTGCGTCGCAAGTTTTTAATCCAGTGTTTCAAAAGACGGCCTTCGCACGACGGTGACAGGCAATTTTTCATCCTGTCATGAAAATATCTCGACTAAGTTGCACTGCTGTTTTTACTTCACTATATACAAACAATTCATTTTAATAACCTTCTTGCAGCCTTATATTTCATAGCCTTTTATATTTTCAGTTCAAGGGGAAACAAACCTTAGATTCGTGTAAATAAACTTTAGCCATGAAAGCTATTAAAAATATCTCATATATACTGTATAACAAAGTGTGTTGTGTAAAATATTTCGTAGCGCTTATTAAGAAAAAGAAATGTTATAAATTAAATTAAATTAAATAGCAGAGTAATTAATTACATAGATGTCTGCTTATTTAGACTCTAGTCGAGGAACTTACTTATTATATTATTAGCCAAATATTGAGACCAAATGCTAATCATGTATTTTCGAGTTACACAATATAATCCGCTAAACTAAATATTTCACCAGCTAATGATGCAGTGGAATATTAAAATAAATATATTTTTTTTAGAATTATATGTTTATATCCAGATCCAGTCAGAAATGCTCGTAATCATCACATTAACATCTACCCCTATCGACCTATCGAAGACAAAAACTGACCAAAATCTTGCTGGTGAAGTTCCTCGGTGAGTAGAAACTCACCTGACTGGTAGAAACCAGTCATGTTTCCTTGATTGACTAGTACCAAGAATTAGAAACCAGACAGAAGTGGCTCAGTAGTGAATGCTTAAAGACTATGTAATCAATAATTAGTGTAACTTGTGTCAATATTGAAAATACAAACATTTTGGGTGAGTTTGAAAACTTTGTCTCTGGGACCTTGTAATAAGAAACGTTTGTTTTTCTTTTAGACTAGTTATTCATAAACATATCGTACATACTACATACATAGTTACACTTTTAATGTGACGATACTATAAAATAATATGAAACATGTCAAAATTGTATAATTTTTTTTGGAAGTAGATTTCACCCTGCTCGTATTTTAATTTACCGCTTTTAGGATTTATGATAGTTTAGTTTCGTAAATATATATCATATTATTTACGGGGAACAAATATTTTTACTTTATGAATAATATTCGTAGCACGATTTACTAGAATATTAATAATAGTAGTATTTTTTTAGAAATATACCGCAATGAATTCAGAAGAATTCGTTTTTTATCCGATCACACATAGAATAACTCCCTCCATTGTCATAGCTTTGATCTATGGTGCCAAAATAATGCTGCATTTTACGTAAGAATCGTGAAAGTTCATATTGAAACAGTTTAATTCTTTCACATTTGTTTCTTTACATTTAAATAATTTTATTACTGTATCGTAAACCCACTCAGGCTCGCTGAATTAACATGTGACACGCGATGTTTTTAAACATGTTTTTCTGTTACTTCATCCGTGCTGTTGCTGAAATGAAAAAAAAAAAAAACAGAATGAACTTTTCATTCTGTTTTTTAACGTTATGTTTGTAATACGGTCTCTGTCGCTCTTATTTGACATAGTTTAATATTTCTTGTTATAACTAGAATAATACAGTACTTAGAGTGCACATAAATAGTAATCGTGATTCTGCCACTGTACTATTGTAACGGGACAAGTAAGATAGTATAATTCTGATTAAAAGAGTGAGGAATGAAACTGCTGAGAACGTATACGATGCTTAAGCAAGTTTTAAGAGTGGAAGGGAATATATGAAGCTAGTCATTTCCTTACAATACATATTAAAAATGTTTAACATAGAATCCAATCGTTTATTCCGTTTCCTAAATTTGGAAAAGTTCAATTGTAGAAAACGTTATCCCAGTATAGAATGTGGCAGGCAAACACGAGCGCTGTCTGTTATATCTATATAAAGATTTTAGATTCCGCGTCAAGATAAATATTGCGCACACAGACTGTTTTAACATTGTAACAGATGTCAGACAAGGTACAATGTGGTTGTTCATTCTATTCAGGGATGATCGTTTGTAAAATATAAAAATTGTGAGAAGGGGGAAAATAGATATAATTAATTTAAATAATGATGATAAAAGTATAGAATCCTTCTCTGCTACCCATAATTCAGTATCCCTTTGTCAAACCATAACAAATAGACACTACATTTTATTAGACATTACATTTATACATAAAACATTACAAAAGCGTAATGTATGTTATGAAGAAGATATAAGAAAATATATAAAAATCCTTGAATTGAACAAAATTAACACAAAATGATCGCACAATAAAATAATTTAAGTAAAAAGACTAATTTAATAAGTTTCACTGAGTGAAATGACCAATGTACATTTATTTGCCGCTACGTCACCTAAAATACATTCTACTTACGCAAAAAGGACACGACTAAGCGACTTTTATATATTCGTATTTCGCTCGTAGTTCACTCGCTCTGTTGAGATTACATTCGTATAACAAAATGTGTTACTTTAATCCGCAGTGATTGTTTAAATGTTATTTTTTTTTTGCTTATACTATTTTCTATTTAATTATCTAAATCTTGGTAAGAACCAACAGTGGTTTACCATAACTATTGTAAAATTCGCAGATAAACGGGCTATTGTTGGCTACGAGTGTCTTCTTAAGCAACGAAGAATCAACCGTTGCCAAACGTTGATCAGGGTTGATTTAGGATTTTGTTTCGATGTTCTTTTGTATTTTTTTTAATTTATCCTTTAAAACGTGATTGCGGTGATCTTTCTTGTTGACTTTCACGACATACATCAAAAAAGGATACAATTTACAATAGAACTTTGCATTCAATTGTAATATATTCAACACTTTTGTGAACACAGACGGTTTGGTGCTTTGTTTCTAGAAATTAAGTCGCTTCATTTCCAAAGAAATAGAAATGGTAATTGCAAATTATGAAATATATAAGTTTTATTTACAGGTAAGAAACATTTATATATAAACAATGCCCTTAGCTTGGAAGTATCGATAGATGTAACATAAAACTTGTGTACAATATTTTTTATAAAAGTGGTAAATCGTATCGTAAGCTTCGTAAAAACGAAAAGATAACACCTACTGTTCAGCAGGTCTACATAGTAGCTTACGTGACATTGGAGACTGGTATACCTATAGCGAGACATCAAAGGGCATCGACACAGTGGCACCGGCGTTGTCTTTTGATACCTAGCCGTAAAGCTTCGCTTCAGCTTTTGCGACAAACTGAATAGTGTTCACAAAATTAAGACCAACCTCACCGCAGCACATCAAAATACAATAGGAATAAAGTTATTTCTTCTCAATGTATTTGATTTGTCTCTGAAGCTGAGTCTCAAGATCACGACCATCCTCAGTCTCGAGAATTCACGAAACAAGATTTCCCGGGACACACTACACATTGGAATTCTACATTTATTAGTAAATTATTTATTGAATGCAAACAGTTTGAAGTACGGTTTTGTTTCGATTTTTATATTTTTTGCACTCGGGGGGGGGGGGGGTTAGTGGGTAGGCCAGTCCTCTATGGTCGGAGAGTCCCACACACAGCCGCGCCGTGCCAGCGCGATGTCATGGTGCTTACCTTATGGTCGCATTTCTCCCCCACAAAAAAAATACTATTTTACACAGTAAAATAGTACAGCGGCACAATATTTACGGATTATTTTAATAAATTCTTATTTAGACATAGAGAGTAGCAATGTAGTTGCATTCCTATCAATAGAGAAAAAAGACGGTATTTAAAAAAATACTGTGACTATAACGTGACATAGATTAACAATTAATACCTATTAATAAAAACATAATTCCAATGTAACAAAATATGACAGTTCTATATTGGGAAATTGAACACGTTAACATTATTATAACCTCTTCAAAAAGAATGAAAATGATATGATGAATTATTTATTTTATGATAAGTTAAATATACTATAACCATTAACTGTTTGGATAGGTGGGGATGAAAACCGAGTAATTGTCTGTATCCACTCGCTGACTATAACCATTATTTGGTTACGTAAAAATACTAAATTTTATTATTTATTTTAATCTCTATTACACAATATAAATAAAGTACAAAGCTGAACTTAATGCAATAAGTCATTCATTTATATCATGTCATGTATACATCAGTCAACCGAGTGGATACAAAGAATTGTGTTTGGCGTATGCAAAAATTTACACTAATATAACTAACTAGCTTTTGCCCGCGACTTCGTTCGCGTGGACTTCAGGTTCGTCCCGTCTAGTCTAGTAATAAGTAAGAAATACAAAAAAAATAAAATAAATAAGAAATACATTTGCAATGTAAGCGCAACATTGCAAATTATTTTTTACGACCTCGCATTAGAAACCTCAAAAATTGTAGCCTATGTGTTATTCTGATGTATAAGCTATATTGTGGTAAAGTTTCATTCAAATCCATTCAGTAGTTTTTACGTGAAAGAGTAACAAACATCCATACATCCATACTTACAAACTTTCGCCTTTATAATAGTAGTAGGATATAAAACTCACGTCGTAATACATACACAAATCCATACATAGGCATATAAGATAAAAACATACACATACAACAACATTATATATATAATCTTGAAGATAAATATTTAAACAGTATCAGTAATAAATAAAATGTTTTGTACCTTTCAGTCAATACCCTCTGTTAAAATGTAATATCTGCGCAAATTAATACGTCAATCCGTAATATATAATTTCCATTATGTTTGCGGTTTACGATGCATTATTACCGGCGTAATGTGTTATATATTTAGCAAGTTGTTGCGAAAAGTTTTTATTGCGACAGCCATAAAATGTGTTCGGGAAGCTCAAGGCTTACATGTGAGTGTGGCGCTAGTAAACTTTCCACGTACTAAAATATGCGTAAGGATTGATTATGTGTCTGATTATACCTAAGTAAATATGTTAAGGTCGTTAATGTAATACAAAAAATTTACTGCAACATAAATTAACGAACTTAGGAATTACATAAATTGTAGCGATATGTGTTTTGTATGTGTATATATGCTTTCTCTTATAATAAGAAAAGACGTGTTCATCGTCTTTTAACTAATTATTCAAGATCAATTCTTTGCGTACGAGTTAGGTTCACCTACTTAAAAAATATCAAAATAACTATTAAAATATTTGAAAAAGCAAGATAATGAAATTATAGAGAGTACTCTTGAAATAAAATTATACAGAGTACTCTTTATTTTTTATTATTTCATGCCATCTTTCCCAGAATAACAGGTAACAGAAATTCTACGGTTAATATGAGTTTAAAAAATTTGACTGTTTGCTTTATAGTGTAAACTTTAGAATTAATTCATCGAAGTATGATAGAGGCAGCAATTTCTTCGAATTTCGGTGGGTAACTTTTCGTAGTAAATAGTACATTAGTAAACATTTATTATTTTAGAAAAAATAAAGCAGGTTCTGTTTGTATTTATCGAAAAATCCGCACCACATACGCTGTAATGCGGAATCTTTGTAAGTCAAGTTACTTAAACGAATTAAATTATATAACTCGTATGTGTTACCGGTAATAGCATTACAATGGATCTTATAAAGAGTCTCGAAGTTAACTTTGTAAAGGACAATATAGAGAATTCTATGTCTGGATTTTTTCTGTGTAATCAGAAATTATAAAAAGCTAATGTTTAATTGTGAAACACATTAATTTCGGATACAAGTTCGCTCTCATCTTATAGACAATTATTGTTATAGCTACCACGCTCTAAAAATAACGACAAATCGGCAGTCTTTATGAAATTCCTAGTATTCTACCTAAAAGAAAATCTCAAGCCTTACAAATTGGATATTGCACTTAAGCATCACAAAGCTATTTACGACGCCTCCTTTGTGCTTTCTGAATAGCGTTATAATATCTATTGTTTCTCGAACGAAGTATTTACTTACAGTCATATTGATTACAAACTAAAAAAAAGATAGAGTAGAAATATGATATTGTGTGGTTAGCCTTTGTAACTAAAATGTACTATTTTAACAATTGGAATTACACTTCTTATAAGGTCAAAGGTTGAATATTTTAGAAACAATATGCGTATATATATATATGAAATACAAAGATACAAACTAAGTGAGCTTGAATTTTGAAAATATGTAAAGTTTTTTTATGACGTTAACAGTAAAAAAGTCATCTTTTGCTTGACAAAATAAAGTTGAGAAATACATTGAAATGTTGATTTGTGTCGTATAGTGCTTGGTCAACATGATATATGTTGTATGTTTATGCATGATGTACTATGATATAATGAGGGTGGAAGAGACGCGAGTTTGAGTCCCATCCGAGTTAATATTTTTTTCTTAATGTTAAGTTAAACTTAATGAATGAATGAAAACGAGCAAATGAATCACCTGCCATTGCTGGGATTACTGTCACCCACGGAATCACAGATAGTTTGTGTAATAACGCAGGATAAACTTAATTCTATGCAAAGAGTGCAATAAATAAGCATTCATTAAAATACAGTCACAAACATAAATTATAGACAATTATCATGAAATAGCATCTCCACATAAATAAAAGCCAGTTTCTGTATCACTCTTAATTATCCTTCAATCGAATACCTAATTTGATTTGGAAACGTCGAATAAATTCGATTTTCTGCTACAACTCTGGGGATGTTGGATAACTTCATCCATTAGTGGTCGGGTACATATGGGGGGTACATTCAACGATAACCCGACAACACTATGACATACCGAGCGATTCAGGGTGAAAACAAAATGCTCTATTTCCAATATATAACGTGCTTTCAATTGCAATTACCTATGGCGGTCTTCTTGATCTTCTTGACTATTTGTCTTGTCTTTATTTACAGATAAAAAATCTTTTCGACTTGCAAAATAAATTCTGGAATGCTATGTTATAACACCGACATATCGTATTTTATCATACATATACATACATATATGTCACGCCTTCTTCCCGATGGGGTAGGCAGAGACCACCTCTCTCCACTTGCTACGATCCTGGCACACTTCTCTTGCTTCCTCCACTAAATGTATTTTATCAATTTCGTAAAATAAGACTAATGTTTTTACAAATTAATTTTATTTATAGATAAGTAGTTTTCATAACTTAGAAAATGTTATTGCCATTATCTAAGGCAGTTAGCCCTACATGTTACATTTGTTGTTTCTATTCTGTAGAAATTGGCTCGGACTTCATTTATCGAATAAAATTATTTCAATAGTACTAATTCATCTGTTGCATACTTTTATTTTTGTGTTACTCTTTCGTGTTTCTGCAATGCATTTTATTAAAAAGTATTTTATTAAAAATATTCAACTCGGCGATACTTAGACATGTATTTTCAATAGACGGTTGCCTTAACCATTTAGATGCCGAGTTCTGCCCGTTCCATTCGAATATTTCAACTGTATTCGTCTTTTACTATCTTAAGCCAAATTCATTTTTAATAACTACGTATCAACGTACAAATTAAAAAAGTATACAATTTTTTTTAAATTTAATAAAAAGTTAATAAAGCAATATTAGAAACTATGACTATGAACATTGAATAAAGTCTTCTTTGACTTAACAAACTAGAAGGTAAATTGAAATATTCGATTAGGGTCGGTGACTGAATTGTTGAAACATCAAGACGGTTTGTTGAATATCGAATCCCAATCGAGTTAAATGTTTTTTTTTAATTTAGATAGGTACATATATAAAATACTCATAAATAGGTAATTGTTTATAGAGTAAGATCCCAGAGTACGTGATTTTAGCAAAGGTGAAATTTCGAGGATTTCTGGTCCAATGTTTAGATCGTATTAGAACATTATATAACAAAATGTAGATTTGCTAATATAACGTGGTTTACCTCATTTTTAAATAATCAAACGTCTGGCGGAAGTAATGGCCCACGGACATAGTCTGGAGATAGTAAATATAAATTTTTGATAATATTTTTAAAAACATATTTAAATATGTGCGTTTCTACTTTAACTTAGGTTAGTAAGGCTTTTGTATGCCTTAGTTTGCGCTACCTTTGAAAGGGCCCCGATTTCGACCTAGTAAGTACACATCAGTATGTGTACTTACTAGGTCGAAATCGGGGCCCTTTTAACTGTGTTAACTACATAATAGACCAGAAATCTTCAAAATTTCAACTCCGCTAAAATTACGTAGGTCTGGGAGCTCCGGGATCTTGGTCAACCCGTAACAAAATCAGTGATACCAAAATTGATTCATAAAACTAGAAGCATTGTGTGAAAAAATATATAGTTAATAAAAATAATTTAATATGAACATTAAATATGAGTCCCATTTGTTCCTAATACGAGTTGCAAGCCAATTGTTACTGTATTTTTTTCTTTATTGTCGTATTTATATTCTATCTATATTTGTCGTATTACTGCCTAGTTTACAATAATTCTTTATTTTTTCATATTTCGTTTAAACAACCAGCAACACTTCACATTTTACATGCTGACTATGAAACAAATCATATGTTGCTCATATTAACAGTGGTTTTCGCTGTACAAATATATAGGTTACATTTGTTCTTCTGTACAAATATTACTTTTAACTACATTTTTTAATATATAAGGGCTATTTTACTATATAGCGCACGTTAGTAACCAACATAGTTACGTTGCGTTTAAATCCACATTTCTGCTTCGAAATACGTATATATAATACCAGGAGACCTATTTTTGAATTACGAATGCGACTTCGAAATCACGGATGTGACTAATAATCACCGATTTTCAATAATTCTTATTTTTGAATATCACTGATGTGACTACCTTAGTCACAGGTGTGATTTCATTACGTGTGCCCTCACCCACTCGTAATCAAGTCATACTTGTGGAAATGTTATCTGTGTTTTGTTTGATTTTTCAGTCTATATATACAATATATATATATGAATGTAGCACACATATATATATATATATAAGCCGGCAATAACCAACAGCGGTAAATTCTGCGTGGAACCGAACTCTTACATTTATGTGTGTACTTTATCTATGTTGGCAGCTCTGCGATCGACTTTCAAAAATTGGATGTTGAGGAAGCCGTGACCTCAAAGTCACCGCTGACTATTTAGTCAGCGGTGAATTTCGAAATCGCATTCGTAATTCAAAAATAGGTCTCCTGGTCCCAGCCAAATATTTATAATAAATTATAATTTACTGGGACGGAAATAAAAAACATAACTACGTAATCTTAGCTGAAATACTTTTAAAATTTTCAAGTATTTATTTTGCCTCATCATCATCAACATTATCAAAATCATTGTAGTTCTTATTGATTAGGTAACAAAGATTAATAAAAATATGAAATGCATGTATTTTACTAAAAAATTAATTGGTTTTTATATAAATAAATTTCTGGTTAATAAACATTTCATTAAATTAAAATTTACAAATAAAAATATGAATTTGTGTTTAACTTATAAAACGCGTTCACAGTAGTATTTTTTTTTGTGAACGTATAACGCCCGCATGATTACTTTTTCTCGGGCGAACTACTTTAAATCCTCGCTGTGCTCAGGAATCCATGAGTCCGTTCGTGATTCAAAACAGTGAGTAAAAATATTATCTTGCTCCCCTTATGATACAATCTCATATTCTCATATCTTTCACCGGTGCGTTTCATTTCTTTTCTAGGTTGTTTTACATAAACAAAGCGAACATTATTTTGGTAATATATTTTTACAAGTACCGATCCATGATTTCACGAATAATCACAATTTGGTGGATGATAGTGGTGATCACATATACTTACTGATTCGTAAATTTTTCACAATTTTTTTTAAAGGTTATTTTAAATAAATATAGCGAACATAACTATTGAAAACGTATTACATAAGTACTGACCCACAATTTTATTGATGCTAAAGGAATATGGCCATCATGATTTTCTGCCATTTGCCTCGCCAAGAATTATTCCAAATAAAGAATTAAAATTGAAATCCTGTATCTTCTAATGTATGACAATAATTACATATAAAATTTCGAACATGATTACATACTAAAAGGAGTACCCGAGCGTTCTAAGACTTATGTAACTTTTGATAGGAAAGCTTTCAACCTAATGTAAGTGAAAAAATGTTCATACAATATTTATAACGTTATAGAATAAAATGTATTTTTTTATATAATTATAGTCTTCTCAGCCACCTATGCTATAGGAGGCACCTGTTGTAAAATCGTAGATTGCTACGTCGAACGCAAACTTATTTGTATTTCATCATAATATCATCTGCCAGAAATGGGGAAGGCAGAAAGCAGTCGTCCGCTTGGATACCTCTGTTCCGTCTATTTCTGCCACACAATAGTACATATTGTACTGGGTACTGTAACTTCGTAACTAATGTTATATATTGGCAACGAACACTGTGATTTTATGGGGATTGCAGATATACTGCGAATCTCACAGGAAGCGCATGGACTATAGTCGACTGACACCATTTACGATCACATGAGTAGTCTGCATCATATGTTGACATATCATATTAAAAAAATGTCGGTAAAATTAAACATCACGATCTTATCGACCTCGAATAACTTAAGAAATATAAATAATTTTACTTCGAATAACATGAAACTAATCTGAGCATATTACAATTTCGTATACAACAGAAAACATTTCTATTCTTAGAATCGGGCTGAAAGTTGAAAATATGTACTTCTTCAATTCAATTGTTAATACTGTGATAATTTGTCAATAAATGAAATCCAATAAGTTTTAATTAGCGATAAAACAAGAACATAACTTCTGTAGTTTTCTACACGTCAAATGCCTATCGAAAATGGTAGCAAACTCATGGTAAAGAAACAGCTGAAATAAATAATCTAGTTTTTTCTTAACAAAAGAATAAGAACACGGATTGATTCTTCACAATGTTGACATAAAACACATTTTACAAAAACATTACCAACGACTTACATATAAAAAGTACGCATGTTGAAAAACGATGCTTTTGTATCTCCTAACGTAAAGCTATCGCATCACGTTATATTATGTATACAGATCAGCCTCGTCTTTGGTTGCAATCGCCGTGTCTATATTCTTCCTCATAACATATTGAAGAGGAGTAACAGCATGAAAGATAACTTATAGTATTCATTTCATAGTAATGCGGAAATATATTGCATATTTCCGTACTTTACAATAAGACAAACTCATGATAAACTGATGGATGTTGTCTAACTATTATTGTCGTTTCCAACTTCTCAACATTGTACGTTGCCATCCGTATATGTTTTTTGTCACGTATAAAGGATACCAACACTGATGTGCGTCTGCGATCGAACATATCGGAAATCTGATGATTAATCATTGTTCACAGGTTTTTCATGCGCGGCGTTACCGCGCCAACAAACTGCTGGGAAGTTTCAAGCTGGACGTTACGACTCTTTGGAATCAGCCTGGTGAGTGAAATACTAGTTTTAACTAATTTTATTGATAATTAATTATAAATAAATTTTTACACAATTAATTGAACCCTAGGGGGAGGAGGGCGTAAAAATTTTGCGAACAAATGTAGAGTAATTATTCCCCTAATTATTGTTATATGTTATACACGGAGAAAATTTTTGTTCTCCTTAGCCTCCTCCTATATATATCTGTTTTGACATCAATAAGTGTCTGTAGATGCTAATATTAAATAAAGATAGTTTGGATTTTGAATTTATACTTAGAATTACTGTCAGTATTGAACCGCGGACCGTACTTTTAACTGTGATACAAGCAAGATCTTTAAAAAAATGCAGTATACACTCTATCGTCGACGGAGACGATATTTCGCTGCTACCGCAAAAGGGATATTTGAATGTGTTCTTCCTTCATAAACTTATTTATTAAATATTTTCAATTTAGGTGAGTTTAAAACGTATTAAGTACTAATGAGACCTCTGTCGTATTAAGTACTCTATAAAAGTTTTTTACAACAGTATCAATTTTAAAAATTTTAAATAGCAATAAAAAGTTCAATATTGACCTGTTAATGCATTACAGTTAACGTATTACTGTTCCTAAATGCTATGTTCACCATAGTTTCTTCCCAAGTTGATGAATTGAGCCTACAAAGGAAGTTTGTTTTCAAAAACATAAGTAAATATCTTTCATGTGCATATATAGAGTGTCTGTAACAAACCTGCCTTGAATTTTCAAAGAAAGACTATGTAATAAGGCAATTTGCTGATAATTCGATCACTAAATTTGCCTATGAGCTTTGAAGTTATTTACTCAGGCGTGCAGGTAGTCTAAAATATTAATTAGTACTTCACTTAATTTGTTTCTTTTTGTTTCAAAAGAAATGTTTCCATTATTCAAATTAGTTTAAATATTTCGCTCCTCTAACTCGTTATAAGTAGAACGGGATTGCATAATTCAATTACATATTGAAACAATTTGCGGAATATATAATCTGATTAAAATAAAGTACTAATAATAACGTTTTTAATTAGAGGTTTTATGTAACCTCCGCCTCTTTAATTTCCGAACTAGCAGCTCAAAAGTAACGAACAATAAAATTAAGAATTTTGTTTTTATAGCTATAGTTTTCAAAGAAATGAAATATGCAATTGTTTGAGCTCTACATGGCAATGCCATTGCAAATGAAAATCATGTGTAATAATACAGAAATATTGTATATCAAGGAATTCTTTAAATTAATCATTCATCTCTGCAATAGTATCAATTTTTTTTTGAATTGGCAATAAGAAATTAACAAATTTAGTTTTGAGTTGAGTATAAATTATTCATTGGGAACCAGTTAGTTTAATTATTTTATTTTTGTTTAAAGAATTCACAATGACGTAACAAAAAATATTAATGGACGAATTAACTTCTGTTAATCTTGTTATCCTGTTAACTATTAATCTATATAGTACCTACTATATAGTACTAACTAGTGAGTTGCGTGCATTCAGACCTGTCGATAAGTCCAGCGGAGTTGCGTATTACTAGAATAATCTGAATATGTAATAACTTCCAGAATACAAACGAACACTACCACATATATATAAAACATATAATTTTAATCACGTGTTAATGAATTAATGTCAATTTAGCATAAATCTTCCAAAATGCAATACTTTACCATACCTATCTCACAAGTGTTTACTGTGGGACAACTTGTACTGGGAAGAACCAACAAAGTTTTTTGCTGTTTTATTACAGATTTATATCAGTAATAAAATAAAAAAATTATTATACACTAATTTGAGCGTTAATAGCTCTTTTGTTTGAAGATACCTAACGTGTGGTCTGCCTTGTACTGGTGTTCTAATCACAAGCCTAAGGTTCGACCCCGCCATACACCAATGAACTTCTAGATTTTTTTAATTTCACTTCTACGTTATTTTTAGTCGCTTTAAGGATGAAAAAAGAAAAGAGTGAACCTAACAGTGTTTTTTTATATTTTTACACCAATTAGCCTAGTCTAAAGTAAGTACTGTAAATGTTGTGTTATGGAATCTAGGATAACAGATAGATATGCATATAACAAGGGGAAAATATATTTTTTTAAAATATATATATACCGATTTTTATGATGCCTGACTAAATACAAAACTAAGATACAAATAAGTTAATAAAGATAGAAGTTTACTTGTGCTTTTATGGGCACGCAAATACTAGAGCCGACTCGAAACATTAACATTTTCAATCAAACTTTCTGTCCCTTTCACCGTCCCTTGGCTCGGAAGGGACGGTGGGAAAATGTAACCTTTTGAGTAACAGCGTTTAATTTTGTAGCCTTATGAATTTATGAACTGTTTTCGAAGTCCGCTGGCTAGTGGACCGTCGCGTGCTGTAATTCTCATTTATTATATTTTTTCTTTCCTTTATCATATAGAACTGTTGCACTGGATTTATAATACCATATATAACTGAACAAAAATTACAAAATCACTAAAAACACTTCAATAATTAGAATAATTAGAGAAAATAAGATTTATGCAGTTGAAAACATTTAGTTTGGCCATTCTCATGAGGTATAATATAAACACATAAAGACTTTATGAAATAAGCACTTTTACCTTTTTATAACGCATGAATAATTAAAGTGTAAATTAATTTAATTAAACACTCAAAATCAGCAGACTACGAAAATCGTAGCTGTTTGTCGTTGACAATGAATTCAAACTTATGTGTTGCAGACCCATTAACTTTTTTCGCTCTTGATTTAACGAAAGGTTTTTAGTAATTTAGGTTTAAGAAATTTCTCCCCCTGATAGCATATTTGGGTGTTAGACTACAGTATTAGTCTTGTTATTTCCGTCCGTTTCCTGCATGGGAATGATTTGCAAAATGTTCCTATGTACCTTTCGTTGTCGAAATGACTTTGAAGGAAATAATATTGTACACTTGTCCACAAGCTCCAACTTGTCATCTCAATACAATATGTTATAAAAATCACCGAAAACGGTTTTATTGACATTTTAAAAAAAGGTGCTTATCTAATACCTTCAAATATCATTTTTGCCGAGTTAACTGACTTAAAATGAAAGCAA
Source organism: Scirpophaga incertulas (assembly GCA_036419045.1). Classification (NCBI taxonomy): domain Eukaryota; kingdom Metazoa; phylum Arthropoda; class Insecta; order Lepidoptera; family Crambidae; genus Scirpophaga; species Scirpophaga incertulas. Next base: position 8,405,212 of record CM071626.1, on the reverse strand, counting down.
AAACTTAGAAATAGCATCCTTACTCAACTATTCTGTTTCATCCTTACACGAAAGTAAGATTATCTAGCTACAACCGCATGGACGGTTCAATGGATTCCTGCTTTGCATTCCTTCCACGCTGATATAGGGTTGTTGAAACGTAGGACCAAAAATAATTTCTTTGGTTTGTAAGGGAAAAAGGCTTTATTAACGCTAATATATTTCTACAGAATTTTCGTTTCCGATAAATACACACTATTAAATATTAATGCTGAAATATTGTGTAATATCTATTAATTATCATTTTCCCCCATAAATTTGATCTCTTATTTTCTTTATGTATACTAGCGAACCGGTCTAATACTTAAATCTAAAAATAATAAAAAAGTCTATACTCATTAGTAGGCTCAATTGTGAAATCAAACACATAATTTCATCAATATCTGTCTAAATGTTTAGGAAGAGTTCAAAAAATATATACCACAATTCAGACAAAGTGTACAATATATTAGCATTCGTGACGTTACACGGTTTTTCAAATAATTATAATAATACGGAATTCCATAAAATTATTTAACAAAGCTATTAAATGCAAGAAAGAATAAAACTATATTCAACAAACAATAATTAATTAATATTTAATCAATTATAATTATAATACTAACAGTATAAAATAGTATTAACAAATATATGTATCCGAAATACTTAAAATGATTATCTTTACTTTAATTATGGTAATTAAATTTAATTAAAAAATGTGGTACATTTTTTATTTGATACTTTTTGTTATTTTCTGGTATTAATTGGGAGCAATTAAATGTAATGTAAAAAGAAATTATTTATTTAAATCTATAGATTTAAATAAATAATTTCTTTTTAATAACAGTATATTAAAAAAGACATTATTCATGTAACTAAATGGTATGAATAAATTTAGAACTTCTTTCAGGTTGATATAACTTAACATTGGTTTAAATACATAATGTGATTTCTTTTTATAGTTTGAAAGTTATTTATTAACCGACCGGCCAAAATACGAACCGGACGAAGCAAAGAGGGTTTTATAAAAATGAATTTGTACTAGTAATCGCAAGAATATATTTTTTTTGGGATTCAACAAGAAATTGCCAATTCTTTCCTTAACTTCTGTGCATCTAAATGGGTATAGTCTTTAGCTGCATTTTTCATCGTGCAGATAGAGATTAAACCCAGTTGATACACTCCACGTACACTTTCATTAAATTTTGCTTAAATGGCGTCTAAGCGTTGGATTTGCATCCTCACATACGCCCTATGAAGTACCGTGTCTTATAAATGCGTGATTTAAGGTACAATAGTAATAATAATTACAAGAAATTTAGTACTACATAAATTAACCGTAAGGATGGGATTTTTCACCTGTGGGTGTTTAATCCTGCAGGGGTAAATCTAAAATTCTGCGGAAGTAATCATCTATTAGTAGTACATTATTAGATCGATAAAAGAAAGTCAATATACAAACGTTGCAAAATAATATCTTCACATAAATGTACAGGTATGTACAAAACTTGGCCTCTGCAAAAATTTGCAATAACTAGTTGAAAATAATAATAATAATATTTAAAAATGCATAAGATCTCGCATCGCAACTCAACATTGAGAGATTTAACCTCAACGTCTCCGATGGCTTGGTTATATTACTTGATCACAACTATGTTAATATGATGTATCTGAACAATACAATGCGTACCGAAATTATGGGTTCAAAAACCGTATCACTGAGTAAAAAACAACTGCCCCCGTGAAAAATCAACCCCGAGTTAACACACAGTAATATCAAACACTAGACCACACATAAAATTAAACATTAAAAGGAAGGGGAAGGTTCTAACAGTCAATATAGTATATATATGGCGATAGAGGGACGTGATGTGATAAGATAAGAATGTGGCGATTTCTTATGTTTGTTGTTATAAAACACACTAGGATTGATGCGTCACAGAAGTAAAGACGTAGTAAGGAAAACATCCTCATGAAAGCTATTACAAGAAGAAGCCTTTTTTTTTTTTTTTTTTGTTCCCCTGAGGAAAATGCATTAAATTGCATACCCCGGCTGTGGCGAGCCGGGGTTATGTGGGGCTCTCCTCCCCAGAAGGGGGAGGCTACCCACTAAAAACCTCAGGGATGGCCTTCCTCAGGCATGTAGGGAGCCCCCGGGAACACAAAGGCCACTTCCGGGAAATCCCAGCCTCCGCTCCTCCTTCTCCTCGGGGGAAGCTACCACCTCCCCCGGTCCCCTCCACCGACGACGCCCCCCGGCCACGGAAGGGGCGTGGTCCATCCCGGGTCGCCGTAGCGGTCGCGACTTCCTCGCGCCCGCCGGCGACCAACGGCGGCGCCGCAGCTGTGCTACCGAGCCCGGCGCCGCCTCCTTCGAGCGGGATCGGCCATCTCCCGACCCCGCTCGGCGGCCTCCTTCTGGAGCATTACTGCTTCACAGAAGGAGGCTACAACCCTCCAACCTCCCTCGTCCGCCAGCATTGCCGCAATCAATGCCGGCGGAGACAGATCTCGCCCGATCTCTGCGACCAAGACTCGGCGCTCGGAGGCCCACGCGGGGCACTCCGCCAGCATGTGCTGGGCCGAGTCGAGGTCGGATGCGCAGTGGTGACAATGTGTCGATCCCTCCCGTCCTATTCGACACAGATACTCACCGAAGCAGCCGTGCCCGGTGAGTATCTGAGTCAATCGGTACCTCCTCCTTCCCGTTGAGCCAAGCTTCGAGGTGCGGGAGTACGGCACCGACGCCGCTGGCGCGCGCAGATCCGTAATTCGAGCTGCGCACGCCAGGCCGCCACAATCCGTCGGTGCCACTCCCGCTTAGGCACTTCGTGCACGGGTTCCAGGGCGCTCCCCCCATCGCCCCCCCGGTCGACACGCCGCGACACAAGAAGAAGCCTATATGGAAAAATATTCTTACGCATAGTCTCGCTAAGCATCTGCGAGCTTGTAAAATAACACGACAACAAGCGCGTGACGGGTACTCATAAAAAGGACTGGAAGGACTCATATTTTATTTACAAAGCAAATTAGAATTTCCATCTTGAATACCTGTGAACGTAAATAGCACAAGTTGCACTAAGCCCGCAACATAACCGTGCAATACCAAGTCACCTGCTGCATGCATTTCATATTCATAAGTTTCTAACGTTGTTATAGCATAAAAGGAGTTCCGTACTAATTAGGGTCTAGATCGCACAAACGCAACCTATTTATACATATTCTCAATGTTAACAATGCGAAAGCTGTAAGCCGCTAAATGTTACAAAGCTTCACGGCATACAATCGTTTTAAGTGCAATATAATGCTATCAAAATGTTCTTGCAATAATCTGACAAGAGTATTAAGATCTTATAGTTTGCAGTGCATTGAAGGTAATACTGTCAAAGCTTTCTTGAAAGATTATGTCAAAGTTTCGTCGACTAATGACTCAAGCTTTGATACTGTACTAAATGGAGGAGCGTAATTTAATTAGCGAGCAATAATGATATTGAGCTGAATTGCACATGCAGACTACTTCAATGTAACATTTGAATACAAATTTCGTAGAAACACAGTAATATTAATTGTAAGGAAATAATTAGTTTAGGTAATTAAATATTATGTCATTTATTTTAAAAACATGCATGCATAAATACAATAACCTTGGTATTAGAAAGATATGTCAAAGAAAACTGAAGTATTTATTAAGTTCACCATTTAATAATTATATATAGTGGTGATCGTGTAGTTAATTTATTTTTCTTACCTGTACGTTACGATACAAAATACAAAATACCTATCTAAATTTAATAAACATGTTTTTAAATCTACTTGCTCGTTTAATTTAATTTCTATTTTTATTTAGTTAGAATTTTATATTTCGTTATTGAGAAAAGTTATTAATTATTTTTTTTAATTACTTTTAATATTAATATTAATTATATTGCGTATATAATAAGAATTTAAAATTTCTGGATCGTAGGTATGTCGCATATAAATAAATTGATAGACTGTGTCCTAAAACGTTGTATTGCTCAATTCGTCTATAAATGACGTCTATAATTGTACTTACAATTAAAGGTATTTCTCACGTACCCAAATCAATGTCATACTTACCAGATTTACCTTCCTCGAAACATAACGGCGTAAAACGACTTGTCATCATGTTTTGGATTAAACCTGCAATATATGTTTTTATGCGTTTGTGCTAATTTTGTACACTATAACTCTAGAGATTCCTAGAGAGTAAGAATAGTTGAAATATTCAATCACTGTCAATCAGATATGACGTATAAATTATTAGTAATTTTTAAAAATCAAATTATCGATAGCAAGGATAAATGAGTGAATAGTTGAATGTAAATGAGAATTGATATTTATACGAATAGTTCTATGAAGTAGTTAAATAGATATATATATATATAATCTAGGTATATAAGATTTTACACTTACGCCAATTAGCTGAACCCAAAGTGAGTACTGTAAGACTTGTGTTACTGGATCTAGGGCTACGAATTGACGTACAAATATCAATCATTTATAGATAAATATTTTTATTGAAATATATATTAACAGTCCATGAGTTGCGCGTTGCGAGTAGTATGCTGAAGATCAATTCCAATCTACATTCAAATCGGTCATTTTCAATGGACCAAACCATAAAATACACAAAAGTTAATCTAGTGTTTTCAAAGCTATTTTTTTGTTAGATATAGTTTAGAATTTTATTTAGTTGCACAACAATGTAATGTCATATCTCCCCCCTTGGCATTTCGCCGTCGAATAGTCATTATTTGACGACGATTTGATTGACGACCTCCATAGTCGAGTGGATAATACACCGGTTTCAAGGTGTCGCCATCTCTGAGGTCCCGGGTTCGAATCCCGGTGGGGGCAGATGTTTGTGTGATGAATGCGAGCATTTGTACCTTAGTCATGGTTGTTGATATATATTTCAATAAAAATTATTTATATATGTATAATATATGTATGTCTATCCGTTACCCTAGATCCCATTGCACAAGCCTTACAGAGCTTAGTTTGGGCTAGGCTAATTGGTGTAAGTGTAACAAATATTTATTTATATTTATTTATTATTTATTATAACATACTATCATCGCACGCGATACAGATTTGAAGTGTTAGTATATTTGGCGTGACCACATGCACTTTTTTATACAATTAAAAATATCAGGTTCGCAGGCTAAATTAGTTTTATTGCAAACGGTTTATTAATTCAAAGAATTCATTGGTTTTCATCTCATTGTTTTTTTGATGTTATTCTTCAAACAAACCTGTTGTTTCATTTATTTTGACATGAATGATATTATAATTTAGATTAATGACTTTATAGTAATTAAGAGTACAAGGGATTTTGAACTACTTGTAACGGAATCTAAGTCTCCTGATCTCACTTGATAGTGTACCCTAAAACTTTATGATATTCACACGAAAGCATTAAATATCCTGTCTTCTTACTCAATGCGTGGAACACAGTTGAAAGAGGTTGATAATATGAAGGATCTAGGCATACTCTTTGATAAAAAAATTACTTTTATACCTCAGACAATATTATAAAAAAAGCTTCTAAAACGCTGGGATTTATCATAAGAAATTGTAAGATTTTTAAAACTTCAAAACAAAAATACTTCTTTATAATAGCTACGTAAGAAGCATATTAGAATATAGGAGTACTGTTTGGAGACCACACTATGCTGCGATACCCATTGTTTGCGATTGGAGCGAATCCAAAAGCGTTTTCTGTGGCACCTCTCATATTCAGCGGGGTTGAATAATAAGATAACCTCATACAAGGACAGACTTGGTTACTTCAATTTGAGCACACTATCATTACGCAGGAAATATCTGGACCTTGTTTTCTATTATAATTATGTCACGGCCTAATAGACTGTCCGCAGTTACTTGGTCAGGTGAATTTCTGGGTACCCATCAAACTCACACGCCACCCCAAGCCCCCATTCCTTCCCCCACTTCGAAGAACAATCTTGGGTGCTAACTCCCCGCTTGCTCGTATGTCAAAGCTGTACAACAATATCTCTTCCAGGGTTGACATGTTCCCGGAATCTTTGCCAGCATTCAGGAAGGATGTCCTGGAAAGCCTAGCGAGCTAATATCCATCTTAAAATAGTTTAGTAGTTACAAATTTTTCTAAATATCCCTAGCGGTCTTTAGCGGTTGTTATAGGTTGTTGTTTGTTTGCTTTTCTTTTTTTTTTCTTTTCAGAACATTTTAATGATTAATTCTCTATTTAATTGTAAACTTTATAGTTATTTATGTTGTAAGTATTATATGTCTGTGAATGTTGTACTTACCTTTAACTGGTTATGCATTAAGATTTGTTTCTACCTAATGTATCTATGTAAATGTAATATTGTAATAACTGTTGGTGAGTCATAATAAAAAATAAAAAAATAAAAAAAACGAAGCCTTGGCGCTCCCCACCAATTCACATTACCGCAGGGTGATGGCCTCACACCCTCTTTACATTCATTACTTGGGAAATACCTATATACAGAAGTAAGCATATAACGGCTAATACGATACGATAATAATGATTAATTAAATTATTAACTTATTAATACCAAAGTGAAATTGTAACAATCAGTACAAATTTGTTGTGCTGTCGGTGAGTTCAGTCATCGAGGGTTTCCGTATACTTCTGAGGGGGGACATATGCCGCCTCTGTCTTGCCCTGACCAACCAGAAAGAGTGGAATCGCAAGAGCAGATGCTCGAAGGGTGGAAGTATAATGTCATAACGCCGACGGCGTCTCGATCGCTGCCGCAGACACACCTCTCTACAACTTTAGCCATTCACACCAATGTTGCTCTCTTCGCACCAATATTGGTCTGCTTTTTTTCCTCATTGATTTAAATATGGGTAGGCCTATATTTAAATCAATGAGGAGGCTTTGAGAAGGCAGGTGACCGAAGTTTCTTCCCGGTTCTCATTCAAAATCCAAAATCGAAATTAGTCCACAAACGTTTTGACCAGTAATGTCAATAGTTTCTGTGCATCTAACATGGTATAATCTTTAGCTGCATTTTTTTATGGTGCAGATAGAGATTAGACCCAGTTGGTAAGTACACTCCATTCACACTTTCGTTAAACTTTCGCTTAAATGGCCTCTACGGGTTGGGTCTATATCCCCGTGCACGCCTTATAAAGTACGAGTGATATAAGCGACAATAATAATGATGCATTTGAAAATTACAAAGTTTTTCTAAAATGTCTCGGTTCTCAATCGTTGCATTCTCGGCTACAAATCTAATAGAAATATCTGTTTCGATTTTAGACCGAAACTGCAGAGGTTTCTAGTCATGATCAAAATAACGGTCTCAAAATTACCGTGAGCGGCCACGTTCGTTGCTCGACGTTACATATTAATTCTATTATTGACCTCAGCGCTCGGTGTTGGTAGACATTTAACTTTATTCTTAACTTGACCTAAAACAGAAATATCTACCTCGGTCGAACAGTGTTTAAATATGTTTGAGCTCTGGCAACTGATTTTGTAATAGTACATAATATTCCGTACTGCTATTAATTAAGAGTTCATAGCATCAGATGATTCTAGGTCATAAGTCGTAGTTTGAATTTCATCTCAGTCCGAATGACTACCAATAAAGTTCCAAATATCTGTCATGTAAAGTGCCTAAGAAACCCTAGTGCCAATCAGCTTGTACTCTTGTTCTAAGCTTTGTTAATGGGCCTTTTAGATTTGAGATTCCTTATTTTTAAAGTCAGATGTAAATAAGTATGGTTAGTAATCCGTGAATGCTGATTTTATTACGTTTGGCTTTAGCGCATGACTTTATATCGCTTGATGATAAATGCGGTTGAATACAAACTTGAAGAGTCTCGTACTACGAGTATAACACAGTTTGCAGTAAAGAATTATAAAGTTCTTCGTTTGGAGTAGTGGAAATTTCACAATGTAAGGGTGGCTTTTAACCTTCCTCCGTGTATTTCGATAGTAAAAAAGGGTTAGTGAAATGCTACAAAATGGCTCTTGGGATGACTCCAAAATACAAACCAATAAATAGGCCACTTACGGCGGTGTTCCAGATACTAGAAGTGTTATCTCATTACTAATGTAATCACCGACTAACCTCAGCGCCCAGCACTCTACTGTGTCGGAACTAACCAGTAGGTACTTAATAGAATCACCCAAAGTTAGCTGCAGTATTGTATTATGACCGAACTTAAGGTTTACACAGTGGCAAAGTTAATGTGGTATGAAATACTGTTAAATCGAAGGGAATATGGTGGCGTCAGATATACCTGAGGGTTATATATCTTCGCTAACATTATGATGTTAAAATTTTATAATAATTACAGTAATGGGGATAAAAAATAAAGGATTAAAGATTTTGTTTCAATAATAGGCGCACAAACTAAATAACCGATTCTGATAAAAGTTGTTATGAGATGCGGAGAAGAACATAGGACTTTTACCGCGGGACTTTTACTTTTTTGATGCTACTGCATAGTATGGTACGAGTATGACGATAGGTGACGGACACATGGAGCAGAACAAAATATATTTTTTACAGTGGGAAAATATATCTGTTCTTTTGCAAAATGCATCGTCATTTCGACAATATATTCATATTTCTCATGAAATTTCCGCGTTGCCTCAGTTTTAAACAAACTTAGTCCATTTTCATATGCAGTGTGAAAACTACGAATATATACAAATGAGCAGCGTTTTCAGCGTATCATGGTCACGCTCCGACCTGGGTACAATAGGGCAATGTGTTTCAGAGCAATTTCATATAGTCACCTGCAGTGTGCGTATTATAAAAACATTGTACGGTGGAAAGATTCCTACAGACTACTCTATGAAAAATATCGCGTTCTCCCTGAAATATTTTTTCAACTATGTAGATTCAAAGGAAATCGTGTCTACAACTTCCAACGATAATTCAAGCCTCGCGACAGGAATACAATATATCACTTTTAACAATAAAACAAACTGTACATTACATTTAGTTCGATATGACACCAATATGACAATTATATGACAATCGAAATATACGAGTATAATCAATTGCCAGAATCCGTGAAATGTTGAAATTATTACTTAGCAGTGATTCTCAACCTTTTTTTGTTGCGGCACATATTTAACGATTTCATAATTTGGCGGCACACAAAGAAAAAGATAACAATTATTTACTTACTACAACATACTGCATAAATAGTTAATGACAAAAATTTTAAATATACATAATTATAAGTTTATTTGATCAGTTCCAATAGTATTAAAGTACTCTCTCTCTATTAATATATATATATATATATATATATATATATATATATATATATATATATATATATATATATATATATATAATATATATATGAATTGCTATTTGTTAGTCTAGCTAAAACTCTAAAACAGTTGAAGCAGTACGAAGTTTGTGGGCTCAGTTAGTTTCTCGTATAAATTTCTTTAAGCATATGCAATTATGAGACATTAAAAACTAAATTAAAAAGAATAAATATGTTAATCACTAATCAAAATCCTTTGTCCTCAGATCGTCAGTTCTATCATAAGTGGGCTGTGATTACGGACCCCGATGACCCGGGTGCCGGCCCTAAGGGCTACCTGAAGTGTGATATCAGCGTCGTCGGCAAAGGGGATTCCATTAAGATCCCGCAAAAAAGCGAAAACGACGAGGACGACATTGAACAGTTAGTGATTTAATTTGCTTCTTTTATTATAGAATATAAAATATTCGATTTTGTTATAAAATGTCCTTCATAATTAGTACAATTACGTATACTAACTCAATTCCTCTAACATCGGAGTACTAGCAAGGATGTCTTGATCTTCTCAGCGAACTTATTTTCACGTGGTAGGAACACCACATAACGAAGACCACATCAAAGTGACGTTTTGTGGAAAATCCACAAAATAACAAGACAAACGGGATTAGAGAGTTATGATGAGAAATCTTCGTATCATATTTTTCTATATATTCGTTGAACCCTGTTTTATCTCAGGAAAATTCACAGTAGAGCAAAGATTTATTTTCTATAAATCTATAGCTACCATAGTCATTTCATTTTATTTATAATTTAATTTTTTACAAGAATAATATAGGTTGTAACCCTTTGTAAATATTTTTTTTTAAATAGCCATAATTATTCAATAGATTCAGACATCATGATCTCAATTTCGCGGAACTATTAAAAAAGGTAAATTTAGAGACGCATGCAATTGTTCTTCATTTCTTATTCTTATAGTTTTGCAGGAATAAACAAGGAACTATGAAACGTTGATTTCGACCTTTTTTCGTATGTATTTTTTGTCCGTACTGCTGTTCTTCCTATCGCACTCTACGGCCGAGTTCGGGCACTATTTATAAAAGCAATATTTTTTTTTAAACTAGCTGCAAATACTCGTACATAATACTTAGAACTATGCCAGCTGTGCAAGGCTTCGCGGCCTTTGGTTTAGTAGTGGGTTAAAGAAATAAAGATTAAATTTTTCTTAGTATCGATTTATTCACGTCTCTCATTCTCGTTACAATGCTAATGTTAGTGAATGACCGAAAAGGGACTACCTTTTTATACTAACCGACATACAGTAGTTAATTTAAGTGTTGCTATATTAAAATAAACTATGTAGTAATTTAATGTTACCATTGATGTTAACACCAGCCTTTGTAAGCAAACAAATATAAAAGTGATTTCTTATTGTTAACACATACTAATTGTATTGAATTATGTGTCATGTCGAGTAAACGGTATATATATTCTCTCTCCTAAGCCCTGTCCTGTATTCTACTGCTATATTTGCTACATTATCATCATGTATACACTTTCAAGCTGGTGCTAAATTAGCAAGTTTTTCATGTATTAAAAATTTTATCACCCGAGTTGAAAAGGAGGAGGTGATGATCAATACGTTTTTTTTGTATGTTTATACTGCAATTATTCAGCAAATGATTAATGACTTTGATAATTCTTTTTTGTTTGATAAGTCATATTTCAGAAGTAGCCCCATATAAATTTATATTAACACATAAAATATATTTTTAAAATACAATCAACAACCGATTTGAAAGCTATAAAAAAATTATAAATTACAAACTTAATCTAAAATTATTTAATACGATTAAGTTTGTTCCACAATTATTCAGCAAATGGTGAATTGACTTTGATAATTCTTTTTAAAATGTATAAACTTAAAATAAATGGTCAAAAACAAAGCAAAAGCCTTAAAAGACAATTAACAAAATTACTGATACTTAAATATACATTTTAAATATAATATCGCATTAGTGACTTGTCAGCTGTGGATATATTTAACACAAACTAAACAACATTTGAAAGAACAACTTAAAGCTAAATCTAAAAATAACTTCGGAGTATTATTATACCACGAAATTATTTTTGGTTTAGCTAATCACGTATTTTCAACAGTACATAAACAGTACATAAACTACATATCTTCAGTAAAACTGATGTCAATCTGGAGTACTGAGATATATCTTTTAATATTTGTCTCTGTCTTTCTAAACAATTACTTAAAACTAGTCTGTAGTATTAATGACCAAAACCTAGATTTCAATAATTATGAATGAATGAATGAATGCATGAAAAATAGATTTCAATAAATAAAATTTTGTGCTTATTGTAACCCCTAATTGTAAACCCCATACCTAAACTAACCTAACCCCTAACTTCTTGAAGTTCGAGGGGATACAATAAGGACATAGTCCTTGTCCTCGGAAGAAGTTAAGGTCCGGTTTTTAAGCACACTGCTAACGATGAACCGGTCATCTTTGACCGCAGTTTTCCGTTTACGCCCTCTTTTTTTATTTTTTTTCCGCTGTGAAAATGCATTAAATTGCATACCTCGGCTGCGGAGAGCCGGCGGTTATGTGGGGCTCTCCACCCCAGAAGGGAGAGATCTACCCACTAAAAACCTCAGCGATGGCCTTCCTCAGGTATATAGGGTGTATATAGTGGCGTTTAGATCCGGCATTGTCAATTTATTTGCAGTACTAATTCAGATATTCAGATAAAACAAGGCATTCGTGGTAAAAATTAAAAAAAAAGAACTAATTTTAAACTGAAAATCAAATTATAAGATTTTTTATGTAGTATGAAAAAACACAATATTACGCAATAACAACATGAAACAAATGAAATTCGAAATATAAAAACATTCCAATGCTTTTTTTGTTTTTCATAGGATTTACTAATGCTTGGGGCCAGTACGTACAAGAATTACAACAGGAGAAATTAAACCTTTTTTTTCGTTCCTCTAAATTTGTCCATGAGTATATAATTTCAACTACTACTTGTGGTTATAAAGGTGCGGATTCATTGGGAGATTAGATATAGTTAGAACCATAAATAACAGTAGCCTGCAATAGTGTAGTATGTTTGTTAGTCGAAATCTTTTAAATCCTCCGTTTTTGAGCAGTCCTGATGAATTAGACTTTCACGTTCAAACTTATCGAAAGTTTGAAACAAACACTTAGTTTTCGTACAGGAATCTTCTTGTGCCAAACGGAGTGAATATAACACGCCAGCGCGCACGATTCGTCGTAAGAATCTACAGGGCAGATGGATTGCCTAAGATGAACTATTCCATAATTAGCAACTTCAGAACAGCATTCACTGGGGAGAAAAAGGACCTGGCAAATTCCTACGTGGAAGTTACATTCGCTGGTCTCACTGTAAGTATTATAGTGTAAATATGTGTACGTGTCTGTATTATGTATATAATTCTATTTATGTATGTGTCGCCATTAATTTAAAATGTTAATTGTATATTGTAATTTATTTATCTAAAAGTGTTATTTAAATATATTTATTTTTCGAAAATCGTACACCGTCCACAATAGGCTATTTGACAATGCGAAAAATAAAGTGTCAATTACTGTTAACAGTATAAATTAAGAGTTAAAAAATGATTATTTATTAACGTAAGTTGAAAATAATGATTAATTTATTTTAAAAACCGTAAATAAAAATTGCACTTTTTAAACGTTTGTCACGTGACACAAAACGCTCCTGATTGGTCGAATTTATCATGACGTCACTTGCTTGTAAACTTCGTTTGCCTACTTGTGTTGCGCCTAGTTGTGGTAGATTATCTCCGTTACATTAAGATTTTCTTTATTATGCATTGTTTTTTTTTGTTTATTTGCACTATTTTACAAGTACTTTCAACCATGGACAACGATTTTTTAAAAGTAGACAGCAGAAACCTGCCGCAAGTCGACGCAATCATGGTCGGATTATTTTTCAAAAATAATTCTGACTTTTATGCTTCGGAGCTAAAAAATGTAAAAACAGCAAAGTACTCGTAAGTATAATTACACTTTACTGGTAACTTAAATTATATCATAAGAAAGTGAAATAATATGAACTTCCACAAGAACTTATATAGGTTATAAATAATTAAGTTTGTTTGGCACAATTTCGAGAACATAAATGATAATTTGTTCACGTTACGTCGGTTATTGAATGTCTTCACATTGTTTAACAAGTTCCATTCTTTGCCGTTTGACAAATGCAGATCGGGAAGTACCAGCATCACACATTCTTTTAATGCGATCTGGCTGGCAATGAAATTTAGAAGGCAGAACTTTATTTTTAAAATTATTTTGACTGAAACCCATTTTGTACTGATAGTAAATTTCCATGTTATTTTCCATCTGTAACGAACAAACAAGTTTTATTCGGGATCTTTTAGTGTACTGCATATTGAAATCATAGGACTCTGTAGCTACAAATTTTAACAAATATTATGGAAAACAGCGGAAATATTCGAAGTGAGTTGCAAGAGACATTCTGTTAAAAACATTAGAGGTATTATAACCTCAAATCAATAACGAAAATATGAACATTTTGAATGTAATTAATTATTACAAAATATAAATATTATGTTTACTTACATCGAAATGGTCTTCACAAAAGAAAATATTTGTACTATTCGCTATGTCATTATGATCCCTCCGTGAAAGTAGCAACTACTTTCGGCGCACTTCGATATTCTTTGAAACACTTACAAATAGTTTTTCCGGAGTTTTTAACGACGTATTTGTACATTTTGGAACTGCACACCATTTGTAACTCATTTTGTTACATAAATCACTGATAAAAAGTAAATCCAATCGCACTTTCGTTTTTTGTTTACGACAAACAAATATATATGCCAGTTGTCACAGATCAGAATACAGGCAAGTGACGTCACCGACCTCATTGCAGCGCCATATTGTCAAAGTAGCGATGTTTTTCAGCTAATATATACCAGAATTAAAAATAACAACTTTTACTGGGTTCCTTAGACTCTACTGCATAATATAAAATGGATTTAAAAACCTGTCAAATAGCCTATTGCTTTCATTTTTTGCAGATTGACTGGTAGAGAATGCCTCTGGCATTACGTTCGCCTTTAGTACTTTGATTTTTCGATGTGCAAAAAAGATTAAATAAATTCATTAATTTACACATAATTAAACAATCTAAGAATAAAAAACTTGTATTTATTTTAATATAAATACTACAATACGCAAGTAATGTTCTGGTTTGTGCACAGCAATTAATATATGTTTTCGTATTTGTTTGTTCAATTAGTATTTCTATAAGCTGACACGTTTATTATTGACACTTTTAAAGATCCAAAAATAAAGTATTTTTACTGTTAAAAGTTACTTTTTTGTAGTTTCTAAGTGTTATTGTTATTTCTATCAGGGAGCTACGAGTGTGAGAAAGAATTGTTACAACCCGGTATGGAACGAACAGATTGTGTTCAACGATATGTTTCCTCCGCTTTGCCAGCGCGTGAAGATACAGATAAAAGACAACAACCCCTTACAACCCAACGTCATCGGGACCCATTTCATTGATTTGAACACCATATCCAACGATGGAGAACGCGGTAAGTAGAGGATCAGTAGGGGACTCGAAATCTTATGCGAAGTCTTTTTTTTTATACCACAATGGTGACAAACAGGCCTACGGCCCGCCTGATGGTAAGCGGTTACCCTAGTCTATGTACACTTGCAACACCAGGGGGTAACTGGCGCGTTGCCGACCCCTTCAAAAACCTATTTACTTCCCCTTTGAAGAACCCCATACTGTAGCCCTCCGGGAAAACCTCGGCAGGAAGCTCATTCCACAAACGAAGTGTACGCGGGAGGAAATTCCTTTGGAACCGCACTGTACGGGACCATTTAGGCTCCAGTGTGTATACATGAACTCCCTGTCGATGGCGAGCAGTGCGATGATAGAAATTGGCCGTGGGTATCATGTCGAACAATTCTTCAGAACACAACCCATTATACAGGCGATAGAACACACAAAAGGAGGCAGTGTCTCTCCTAAGACTTAGAGGCTCGATACCGCCTGTGAGTATGGGATCGTCGAAACACACTTAACTAACCTATAGCTACTAAGTTACTAATTTGAAATATTTCCGAAGTATCAGAAATAATTGTTCATTTTAGTCAACATTTGTAAAGGATTTAAGGTATTATTTTATATCAAATCAAAATCAAAAATTAATCTTTTTATTCTTCTCATAGGCTTTTACAATCATATTTGCACTTTAGAAATGATACGCCATTGATTCCCAAGTGTACGTCAAGAGACCTTATACTAGAAAGAACCAACAAGAAAACCAGCAAGGGTGATTTATTTAGTCGTCATTTAGAAGCTGTCTTCAGATTTAAACTTCAGTTTAAACAAGATCACATTATATATATTGTTTCTTTATGTTATGTACTATTCTACATGTTATTTAATGTATCTATATGTCATTCCTTATAAAAATACGTTATATATTCATCTACACTTAAGAGCTCTAAAATTATTAAATGAAACTTGACAGTCCGATTTGCTTAAAAAGTCAGCCTCTATTTTAAGGGAAGCCAGATTAACCTTTGCTCCGTTATTGTTGTGCGTAAATAATTTGTTACACGATTGTCGCCCCAAATATTAAACCGCCCTAGACCGGGCCTACTGGGCTTTACTACCTTTCATGTTGCTGCTGCGTATTTGTAATAATAGTCCATTTCTTATTTTTTTTCCACTTTATAACACTTTGTTACACGCCTTTTTCCCATGGGGGGTAGGCAGAGATTACGTCCACTTGCTACGGTCTTTACATATCTCTTTCGCTTCATCTACTTTCATAACATTCCTCATCATGCTCTACGATTGCGGGTACTTCTGACCTGGCCTTTTTTGAGGACACTTTCGATTTGTTCGAAATATGTTCGCCTAGGTCTTCCTCGTCCCGTATCTCCACTCACTCCAGCTTCATAAATCATTTTGGTCAGTCTACTTTCATCCATCCGTTCCACATGCCCAAACCACCCAAGCATCCCTTTTTCTATTCTTGTCACGATATCCTCTTTCAAACCACATTTCTTTCTAATCACTTCATTATACAATCTGTCACTCAGTTTTACTCCTGCCATACTCCTCATCCAAAGCTCTCATTTCTACTGCATTTATTCTGCTTTCATGTCGTTTCTCCCATACCCAACTTTCACTTCCGTACGTTAATGTTGGGACCAGCACGCCCTCATGCACTGCTAGTCGCGCCTTTTCTGATATTTTCTGAATACTCAGAAACGTATGCATGGACCCATTCACCATGTTACCAGCTTTCACTCGCTTCTCTATATCGTTATCACACCTTCCATCCCTTGTAAACATACATCCCAAATATACAAACTCTTCTACTTGTTCTACTTTTTCTCCTTCTATCATAATGTCACACAATGTTACGATAAGATTTAAAATATAAAGTTGTAATATTTACCAGTATTTATGATACGCGTACGCATAATCAAATAATATTATGCAAATATGCATGCATATCACATCACATTCACCTGATACTCAACACAGAAATACAATCACATGCTAACATACAAATATACAAAGTAAATATACAGGGGCAATACACATATACAATCTAATGGCGACAATCTGTTAATATAACAATATTCACATTTACAATTTTACTTTCTCGTAAATAAATCTTTTAAGTCTGCTGAATTGAGTTTGGTGTACATATATTAATATTATTTACTGACAATGCATTATGCTATGACGTGAATATACATCATTAATATACACGCAACTTAATCCAGTTATCTGCTGGATTGACTTGGGTGTAAAGTGTTCATCATATAATATCACCATTTGATATAAAGGTCATTTACCAGCCTTAGTACGTACGTTTAGTATCAAAAAGTGTAAGTACTTTGCTTTCGGCAATGTGTTCTTATAGATACGCTATAGTATATTTGTCCAGTTAAATAATTACAATCGAACATATATTACACAATAAGCTTACAAGTTGCAGACGTCTGTTCTTAATTTTAATTTTACTGTATTTTATCATATGATAGAATTTCATCTATAAAATATAGTCGACATTCATCAATCAATGGATTCCATATTTCAGTTGTGACAAGATAAATGTTTTATTAAAATGTGGACGCTCGAGCTAGTTCGAGCGTTTAACAGAAACACTACCTTCGAAATAAACATTCGCCCACTTCATTATTATTTGAAATTAGTATTTTTAATTTCATTTCTAAGATGGTCTACATATTAACGTTCTTATATACATAATGATTACTCCATATGTTTCCACCCAAAGGTTTTATGCCAACATTTGGACCCGCGTTTGTAAATTTCTACGGATCGACTCGCGGCTTCAGTCTAATATCCCAAAACACTAATCTGAACCACGGCATTGGAGAAGGCGTAGCTTATAGAGCCAGGTGAATTTAAATATTATCTGCGTTTTAATTAAATTAAGATTTGCCTTTAGACAATAGCTTAATTTATTATATTTACATTTTAAGATTTCGTTATAAACTTTTATTAATATTATAGAAATATCAGTTTAGAATATGTATAATATCATTTCTACGTTGCACTCGTTTTACTCTGTAAAAACCATTTATAAGAATAATAACAGAAGTAACTGCTATATTTATTTTTAATTGATGATCTATAACCAACTTATTGTTTTTAGTTTATTTACTTTGCTTACACCTACCCTCAGTAAAATCAAATTCTTCTCGATAAAGAATCAAGATTGCAATGCCTGTTACATGTTTAGTTTGCCCTAAACACAATGCAATATAAACACGAACTTTGCAGATTACTAATATCAATTAGAACAGAGATCATTGACCATCTTGATTGCCCGCCATCTGAAGTCGAAATACAGCCTATAGAGCCAATATCTGAAGCGGGTTTTGAAAGAAACGAGGAATTCTTTCTTTTCGGGAGCGTGTTTGACGCCAATATGATTGACAAACGCTATGTAGATAAGCCATTACAATTTGAGTTGAGCGTTGGTAATTCTGGAAATGTGCTGGATGGATATAGTGATTCTCAGAGACGGGCCCGCGACCTAATCACGGATCATCCAGGTAAGTCCTACGACACAAAATATGTAAGGTTATCAAGTTGACATAACATTTCAATCAAGAAACTATAATGCTTTCCATCCGCAGCGTTACCGGCGTGAGTTTTCCAGCGAGATATATGTACAATATATATATTATATATGCGTATAAAAATAGGTATTACTTTCAAAATGTATTTATTGAATCTTCATAAAAAAACGTAGTATATATGGTCAAAGCAATAATCTTTTACTACATTATGTAATTAAAGTATTCCATAATAATGTATTCCAAAACCATTCTATACTTTTATTTATTTTCAAGTTATAACATTTAACGGATTCGAAGGTTTTTTTTATTATCTACTTTAATATATTAATAATTATTTGATTGAAGGGTATTTAATAGATTTTAAAAAATAGATTTTAAAAACAAATCAGCCATTTTAAAGATAAAATATTTTTCTATGAAATTGATGAAATAAAACAATTGTTTTCATTTTTTCATATCATTGTATAAGAAAAGTATTTACTATAATTTTTTTTTATTTAGAACGAGACACGAGAATAACGCGAGATACACGTAAAAAGGGGCTGAGGTCTAAAACAGAGAAGATGATTTTAATTTTATTTAGAATGAGTACAGTTTAATAATTTTTACCCCGGGAAAATATCTCTTTCTTATCGGAAAATCTGATAGAACGCGGCTAAAGAGGCGAGCGGTAGCCTAGTATTTATTATCTGTTTACATTTTTTTAATGTTAAATTTTAAAGTTTTTATTTCCCTTATCCTTTTTCTTTATAAGGCACTCTCTCAGTTTAACTATACATATAAAAACTATATATATGAGAATAAATTAAAGTTCGTCGGGAAGAGGTCGCATTTAATTTATCGATAAAATCCACCTCATTTACCTACTTTTAAGAAGATTTTATTTAGGAAGTATTCTTAAATTTTCGTATATTGTGATGATAAGAAGGCAGTAAAATATCGATGATAAATAATAAAATAAACATATCGAATTATATAATTATTTTTCAGAAACACTACAAACAGATACTGGGTTCTGGCAAAGTACAACAGCTCCAACGAAAGCTCGTTCAAATGATAAGCTCAATTATTACCTGCCTTATTGGGAGACGAAACAGTGTATGCATCTGCGCACTATCTGGCCCGACCACCGACGTCGAATGTATAACTCTAACATGATCTCTTACATCATTGAAGATTATGTAAGAAATATTAACATATTAATATCTGTATATTGTATATATTTGTTGTAGATTCTATTTGTACATTAATATTGTTGGCTACGTAGAGGCGACTTGGAGAGAGAAATTTAAAATTGCACTGCGATGTGGTTTCACTATGCGAGTTCACTATGAGATTCTGTAGAATCTCGTTGTTTTCTCCTTATTGGTTTTCCCGTTATCCCACCTTTTCTTTACTTCATAAGACCGCTCATGCGCAGCTGTATTATATCCAATATTTTGCAAACATTACCATCATGCAAGTAAGGTTTAACAGGTAGTGATTAGACAGAATAAATTCGGTACTCTACCATATTTCACATGAATTATATCGGGAAGGTGAGGGAGTCAGTACTCTCGGTATGTCATATTAATCAGGAGATTGAAATTCAAACCTACTATGTACCACAAAAGAAAGACATGTATATCAAATGAAATGGGTACTGGGTCTTCTTGGTTCACTATAGGCTAGTCCGGACTCGAGCATAAGTAGTCCCTCTATATTTCTACTTTGGATCCTTTACCAGAGGGATGAAAATGCTTCTTACATATCGGCAACGTTAGTAGCTAGTTCCATGTGTGTTTAGTTCCCTGCACCCATTGATTTGCATTTTAATGGACTTTAAAAAAAAGTACGTTCGTTCTAATAGGCCTGTGACCCAGCTGCCCTAGCGTGACACCATTATACGACGTGATACTCGTAGCTGTATCATATACGCTGGTACATCGAATAATTTAACGCTCCATTTTGAAATATAAGTTTATCCATTGATTAGAATAATTTATCTCTCTATCATATCGCGATTCGGTAATTATAACGAATATTGTTAGGAGCGCGGAAAGCATTTCATTTCTTAAGTATGATGACGCAAGCCGAATAAACGAACAAGCAGGTCAGTAATAAGGACAGAAATATTATTAAATAACTGCATCGAAAGACTTTTAACCAAAGAAAATCAAAGTATTTTTTCAATATTACACTATGATATCACTTAATTATCTTAATTATCGAGCAATACATAAAATAAAATGAAAATATTTCATATATCTTTTAAAATGAACGAAAACAAATAATTTGCCCTTATATGTAGTGCCTTATAAAAACTTTGTTATATGTATATAAAATAAGTATATCAAAATTGATCAATTAATAAATTCAATTTAAAGTTAGTTTGAATTAAAAACTGCTTATACATAAGTCAATCTTAATTTGATTTTCATTAATATATTTCAAGTTTTAGCCGGCTTAGCCTTTGGTTGTTGTTTGGTTTGGTTTAAGGCTTAATAATTATGTATATATATATATATATATATATATAATATATATATATATATATATATATATATATATATATATATATATATATATTCCAAGTCAATTATTCTTTTAATAATGCACAATACGGCTTGTTGTTGTAGTCACTTGCCAGATTTATTATATCAATTGACGATTAAGTCCTTAAAATTGACAAGCATTTACAGGGAACAAATCAACAAATATACCTTTATGGACTTCTACCTATTGTACACATTCCTCCTTAGAGTTGTGAAGACGTGTAGTACTCAATATACCGAATGTCGGAGTCGAGTTTGCTTACTAGTCTAAAGACTCATGATTTTGAAGATTTCTTTAGCAAAGAATGCTGCGGTATACAATATGAAATCAGTCACGTGAAATGTGGTCCTTGAAATTAAATAAAACTTACGCAAACCGCAATCATAATTATGTTCGATGAAGTTTACCTATGTTAAAATCTGTAGTTCATAATCATTTATGTCTACAGGAGAGTCGACTTACTAGCGTCGAACTGGCTATTGAATCAGACAATAACGACGATGCTGTGGTACTTTTGAAAACAACCATTGAAAATTTGATTGTCACCTGCCTAGCGTATAAGGAAGCCATGAAAACCGCTGACCTTATTGGTAACACAAGACTAGACCGAGAGAGGCAAACTCTATGCTTTCGTGAGATTGTATGTATTCTAAACAAACCTAATTTCGTTGTTATACAAGCTATTATTTATATAATCCATAATTCTTCTATTTACAGAATATTTATTCGGTATTGTATGTTTATTTTACTAACGCAATTTTCTGCCTGTTACAGTATATTTTGTTAACCGATACAAATTTCGAATTTTGTGTAAGCCTTTTACTAACATAAATGATCTATGGTCATCATTATTAAAAGCAGATTGAAACTTACATTTTTTAAATAATCATTGTGTTATGTTAATCTTTTGTGTTCGTATAATAATTTTTAACTTTACTAATTTGATAAATTGTGTACAAATGTGCCGTGGGAATTTAACATTTCTGATTTTAATTTTAATAATTTCAGGATGAAATAGCTTATAGGTGCAAAACTCTTAAAGCTTTAGTCACTCGAAACTCTTTAAAAGAACGTATGAGCCAAGCTTATGGTTATTTGAATATATTAAAACGCTTGTGTGAGGATGTAAGTATTTATATATATTTTCGCTGAAATATAAAGAAAAGCTCGTAATAAAACTATATAATGTCTTACAGCCGCAGCACCCCATGCCAGATATATTTATATGGCTTATCTATAACGAAAAGCGAATAGCGTATGCTAGGTTTCCAGCGAGAGATCTTATCTACTCCGACATTTCTAATGAACGTGGAAAGTTATGCGGAAAAATGGAAACAATTTTCTTTAAGGTAGAAATGTTTTGTTAATTATTCCAAAAGGCTATGTAACAAAAAAAATATGTATGCTTCTTTTACAGTGGCCTGGTAAAAAGGCAGCTGCACCTAATGGATGGCTAATTCCAATTAAGGTATCCATCTACTTATGGTTGGGCATCTTAAAAGATAAAGCACATTATATCGATGGACTACCCCCTGGCTATGAACTCAGTAACGAGCTGCGGAATGCTGACAAATTGCGTTATAATGCACCGTCGACCATCTTCTACGCACAAAAACACGTAACTAATTATATATAGATTGTCAATTAAATCCTGTTATCATTTGCATCGACAAAGATAAGACTTGACGTATCTACTATACTATAACATATTATTATAACCACATATATTATAGACGACTAAGTGTTACTATCAGGTGGGCAATAAAAAAATATCACCTGGTTGGATTTTGTAGGTCAATTGGGAGGTATTCAGAGTGGGCAAGCAGATCTGACAAATCTTATCTTAATCTCAATTTAACCTAGGTTGAGATAAGACTACAAAAATTTATATTTTTCTAAAGATATATGAAGTAGTCACATTATTGTATATCTGCAATTAATATCCATGTATTTTCTTTACTGTAATGTTGTTCAAAACTTATAATAAAATGAAAAGTGAATTCACGATTTGAAACAATATAAGAATTTTAAAATAAAAATATTCCCAATAGTATGTTAACTTTCCGTGAATTTAAATTTCTTTTTACCTCAGTGCCGTAGAGCAAAAAACAAAAGAGAGAAAAAGTTTGCAAGAAGTGTTACCGTCTGCCTGATAATACGAGTAAACAGTAATTGTAGCCTACGGACGTCTGCATTACCAAGGGCATCACAAACACGTTGCTTGTTTAAAAAGCTATTAACTCCCTTGTTGAAAAACATTTAAGTTTTATGCTTAGATTTATTTTTTATCGTATTCATTGGCCGTCTATCAAGACTAGTGCTCTGCCCATTGCCACTCAAGATTATAGTTCTTAGGGCTATGTCACTGACCCTAGCAATTCTGCCGATTTTGTAATTTCTGATTCGATCACGTAGAGAAACTCCTATCATAACTCTCTCCTTTAACGTGTGTGCGATTTTGGTCTTCCTATAGATAGGTCCATTGCATGTGGTAAATTTTTAATTCCACAAACTTTTGGTTGACTTACTAATTTCACTTTGTCTAACTTCACGCTCTCCAGCCGCGTTTGATCCGTCGATTTACTCCTTATCAGAATCTGTCTTTCCTATTGTTGAATTCTTGATCCAGCGGTGAGCCCCCAACCTTCATAAAAGTAGGTGTTATAAAGGAGTTCGACACGATTTTCGATTTTATTAATTTTTATGAAATATATAGAGTATATTAATTAAACCATACTTACAAAAACTATTCATTAATAAGTTGTCGCGCAATTTAAAAAAAAATGTATTAAAATTTAAAAACATTTACAAGTATTTCTGTTTACAGACGTTTCAAATGCGAGCATATATTTATCAGGCAAGATCATTAATTGGATCTGATTCTTCAGGGCTCTCAGACCCATTCACTAGAGTAGTATTAGGTGAAAGCGCCCTTTCTACCCAAGTTATTGATGAAACTCTAAGTCCAACTTGGGATGAAACTTTAGTTTTCAATGATATCCTGATATACAGCACAATAGATCAAATAAAATCAAATCCCCCGGTTATAGTAATTGAAATGTTTGATCAAGACAAAGTAGGAAGATCAGAATTTATTGGGCGTACATTAGCGAAACCACGAATCAAAGCATTTGAAGATAAGTATGAACAGCCGCAATTTCCACCTGCATTAGAATGGTATGATCTTACGCGTGGTGATAATCCTGCTGGCGAACTCTTAGCAGCTTTTGAATTGCTAGAAATTTCGGCTAAAGGAGACGTGGCTATTCTGCCTGGGCTGCCAAAACCAAGAGAAGCTAAGGGAAAACCACCTGCCGATTCAAACAAAGGTCCTATTCTGCCAGTGCCAAAAGGAATTCGTCCTATACTTTCAAGGTATAAGATAGAAGTGCTATTTTGGGGTCTTCGCAATGTTAAACGTATTCATCTACTTACAGTAGACAATCCAAGAGTAGATATTGAATGTGGAGGTAACTTTATATCATCGTCTATTGTTGAACATGCAAATAGAAACCCAAATTTCTCTACTGACTTGAGGTTTATAGAAGTGGAACTTCCCGACCACGAGTTATATAGACCACCATTAACTATACGCGCTGTTGATTGCCGTAGCTTTGGCAGGATTACACTTGTTGGTACTCATACTATCAACTCCATCCATAAATATATTTTTACGCCCATGATGAAACGGGAAAAAGATATGCATGACAGAAAAAAGTATTTGATTCAACTGCAAGATGTTGATCTTAAAGCCAACTGTATCGTGCAGAACGACGTTTATACCGTGGAAAATGAAAAAGACAACTGTCCCTTGTTAGCGCATAAGGGAGCATCAGGTGTATGTCACGGTGCTATATCCAAACAATATGTTGAGAAACAAGTTACTAAGCACGAAACAAGCAAGAAAAGAAAAACTAGTGTTGCATCGACATTAGATGAAGATGAAAGCAGTAAAGATTGGTGGACAAAATATTTTGATTCTGTGGAGACAATGATAGAAAATGAGAACACCGCTAAACGTGAACGCCAAATCATGCAAGCTGCACCTAAGACCTCCACCGATGAGGAAATTGATTTACCGCAAACTAATCTAAAACGCTCAAAGCGGGACTTAGAGCGTTGTGAGACAAACACCAAAATTAGTATGCAATTCCAGAAAAATGAAATACAATCATCAGTACTCACAAACGTAAGTTATCTCGATTCGCTAATATGAAACATAATGAAACCTGTTCTAGGTGGATTTTTTTTTTCACTTTATTTTGAGATGAAAGGCAAGTATTTCATAGACTTTACGTGCGCCTATAGTATTTGAGAGAGGGAAGCCAGTACACCTGTGCCCCAAGTATAAAGAAACTCTTTAAGGTGCATCAGCACTCACAACGGCCAGCCTGGCTGCTCTCTTTAGCTAGCCATATCTGATTCCTCTATAGCTGTCTTTGTTACTCATTGTAAGTACTACAGAATTCACAAAAACTGTTGACAATCTGAGATCTTTTAAAAATAATTCGCAAAAATTATATTCCTCCGAGTACGCTGTAATGAATCAATTGTTTACTTTGTTCACGTGGATATGAGGCGTAATGCGTAGTATCACATATTCATTTAATAGTTTTACTTGGTATATTAAAACATTGTATTTTTTTTTGAGTTTGAAAGATAACTTTGAGATTATTGTCAAAATGATTATCCGTACTAAGTAAAAACATAATCTAGAAAGATTTTGTTGCAATTCAATTATTTTTTTCCTGTCGAATCAATTTATTTTTGATCATTTTAGTGTCCAAAATATAACCAATATGAAGTGAAGTCGATACCACATTCAAAAATTTAGTTTTAGCCTTGAATACCTTAGATATTTATTATGTACATATATTGAGGTAATAGTGAATTTTTTGTTTCATGA
Source organism: Scirpophaga incertulas (assembly GCA_036419045.1). NCBI lineage: Eukaryota > Metazoa > Arthropoda > Insecta > Lepidoptera > Crambidae > Scirpophaga > Scirpophaga incertulas. The sequence goes on along the minus strand of CM071626.1, from coordinate 8,379,292 downwards.
TAAAAAAGTTATTTTTTTAATGTATATACCAGTATTATCTGCATTATTCGGCGCCGAGAAATTGTAACTTCTAAGGTAGAACGGATTCCTTCCTATTGGCGTTAATTAACTTTATAAATAAATGTCAATATATATAAAATATATATGTAAACACATATTTGAAACATTATAGAATGTATTACGGATTTCAATACTTTTTTCAGGTATATCCGCACGAACTTGAAGCTGTTCCGGAATATGAAGAGTTTAAAGAATGGCTTCATACTTTTGAACTATACAGGGGTAAAAAAACAGAAGATGAGAGTGAGGATGATAACCGTGTGGTTGCAGTTTTTAAGGTTACAACTTATTTGAAATATGTCAAATATGTAAAATTATCGACAACATAAAATAGCGAGTTCAATAATATATAAGTAATAAAATATAATGTTTATAGATAATTGTTTGCTTTTTGTAATGGAAATTACCTAGTAATTATTATTATGTTGTCTTTTCAACTAATAGTACATTGCCTATTTTTATGTTATCAGGGAGCAATTAAGGTGTACAAATGGCCTCTACCGAAAGAAATAAGGGATCATACCATAATGGGATTTGACCCAAATAAGGGGTTTTTCCAAGGTCTCCCAAATAATGAACCCATACATGTTTTGGTGAGAGTGTATATTGTGAAAGCAACAGATCTGCATCCAATGGACCTCAATGGGAAAGCTGATCCATACATAGTTATGCACACAGGATCTGGAAAAAAGATTAACGACAGAAAAAACTATATATCCAAACAATTAAATCCAGTAATTGGAAAATGTTTTGAAATCGATGCCATTTTTCCTCAGGATTCTATGCTTACAATTCAAGTATTCGATTTTGATATACTCGGGTCCGATGACTTGATTGGAGAGACGAAGATTGATTTGGAAAATAGATTTTATAGTCGTCACAGGGCAACATGTGGCTTGCCAAAAAAATATGATGAGTAAGTAATATTTTAATGTAATAATTTAAATGCGATAAGTTTTCATTGTCTTATCTTTTTATCTTTCTTGATAGACAAGGCTACAATAAATGGCGTGATTCTTTGAAGCCAACTCAAATATTAGCCAAGCTCTGCAAGGATGGGAAATTAGACCCTCCAGTTTACGGAGGAGATCGAGTGAACATTGGTGATATCGTTTTTATTATGCAAATGGATGATGAAGAACTATTTTCAAATCCAAATACTTTTCAAGAGCAAATGGCTTTAAATGTTTTACTGCGCTGGCAAGAGATGCCAAGAGTCGGTACGACTCTGGTCATGGAACACGTTGAAACACGTCCACTCTACAACCCAAATAAGCCAGGTATGTACTAACTTTGTCTTTCAACTAATTAATTTACAACAGTAATATTTTATTATAGAATAGTGTTTAGTCAATATTATTTGCTATTAATCTTTGAGTCTACTGGGCATCATATCCATATCCACACATTTCATTGTCAAATGAGTGTTCATTATAATGTAACTATTTGATATAAGGGTGCCCATTAATCGGCAGGAAAACCTCATTATACAGTTGTAAAAGTTTTTCTTGATAACAGCAATGTATTCGTGAAGGGACTCCACAGCATATTTCAATAGCAAGATAAACTGTCATCGTACTTATTGTAGTATAGTTCAATGAATAATTTTAGAACAAGGTATAGACGTCTCTTTTAAAGTTTTATTAATTTTCATTTCTCCGAATAATCTATAATATATAGATCTCCACAAGATGGCTATGATAACATGTATATAGGATACTACGTGTTTTTTTATACTTCGAGTTTAAAGCACATCACATATCCATATATTGATGTTTATGTTTAATTTTAATTGATGTTTAATTTTAATTGCATATTATGGACATTTTAATTTAATTTTACATTCACGCTTAATGAAATTGTGTTTTATTTCATTTAGTTACTATAATGTACTATTGTATATGTAAAATAACTAACACTACGGATTAAGTACATGTGCTTTAGTATATTGTGTACATAGACTTTGTGTATTTTGTAGTCTATTGTGTTGTGTATACATCAGTCAAGGAATTACTCTAGTGAACATAACAGATTTACTTCAGGTTATTGTATGAAATTGCTGTTTTCAAAACACTTATTTTATTGCCACAAGTTTCAGCTTATTCAGCTTATAATATACGAGTTTCTTATTGCAAAATCCATAATGCAAATAAAGTAATATTTATTATTATTTATATCGCAACATATTAGGAGTTGAACAAGGCAAGCTGCAAATGTGGATTGACATGTTCCAAATGGACATTGCGAAACCTGGGCCTCCTTTAGATATTTCTCCTCGCAAACCAAAATCTTATGAAATGAGAGTGATCATTTGGAATACAGATGACGTAACACTGGAGGATGATGAATTTTTTTCAGGAGAAAAAATGTCGGATATATATGTTAAAGGGTTGGTATATATTTCTAGTCATCGCTAATTATTTATGTGATATTCTAACTATTATCTAATATTAATGCTAATATGTAAAATTATCATCAATAGCTGGGTTAAGGGACAAGAAGACTGTCAGTGTACTGATATTCACTACCGTTCATTTACTGGAGAAGGTAACTTTAATTGGCGCTTCATATACCCGTTCGAATATTTGGAGGCTGAACGACTCATAGTGCTTTATCGTAAGGAATCTGTCTTTTCTTGGGATGAAAACCAATCAAAAATACCGGCACGGTTAGTGCTGCAAGTTTGGGATGCAGACCATTTCTCGGCTGATGATTTTCTGGGTAAGTTTATTCTAAACTTGCAAATACGCGTCACCCAATTTCTGAATGATTTTTGTGTGATTATGATTTATTTTATTCCTGTTTAAATAATTTGAATATAAATAAAATTATTATGTTTACACTTCCATATCATAAGAAATTGCCTCAGAATGAAAATAACTTAAGATACAAATTAAATTTGACTTCGGATTTGCTGACTTGTTACTCTGAAAAATGGCATATAATTGATATTAACAAACTTCAAAATAGTTACAAAATGTTTTTTATTAAAAAATATAGACTTTATTTGTCAATGCATGCAAAAAAACTATTAGCTTTTTCGCTAAGATGTTATTTTGCAACTTTAGCCAACAACTTGGTTATTAATCCACAACTTGACAATGCTTCTATTGAGCAGTCAAACGTCTTAGAACAAGTTCCAAGTAATTTAAATTAAGTAATATGACAATAAAGGTAGCCTCTTGCCAGGTTTCGACCAAAGGTAAACCAAACCTTTTTCGACTGGTCCACCAAAATATTCAAGGCTTTTCTGGTAAAGACCTAGAAATAAACTCATTTTTAAACTCTGAATGTATAGATGCACTTTGTATCACTGAGCATTGGCTAAAGAAGGATAAATTGTTGATAAGCTTAGATACACTTACACTTACACTATAGTGAGTTCGTTCACTAGAAAATCAGCTATCAGAGGTAGTTATGATAGATTTACATAACAATTTGCAATGTAAGGATGGGAATGACATAGTTTCACTCTCATTCGAACGAACCATTGAAATATCTTGCGTGGAACTTGACAGTTTAATTATTATGTGTGTATATAGATCTTCTGGAAATTATTCAGAATTTGAGTCTGCTTTGGAAGATACCCTTAGAATAGTATGCCGGAAAAATAAAAAAAATGTTGTTTGTGGACATTTCAATATTAATATTTAAGAGGAATAACCTTTGTCTAGTCGGTTTATTAATTTATTAAAATCTTTTAATTTAGGGTATGTGTTTCAGGAACCGACTCGAATTACACTTACATCTGCCACTTGTTTAGATAAAATTTTTGGTTACTTTAATGTACATGACAAGCTTATCATAAATTGTATTAACTCAGACCATAGCGGGCAACTGACATCATTTGAGCACCATCATGTTTGTTCTAACCGTGAGATTACTTGTAGGCCTATCACAAAACGTGGTTTAGACTTTAGAAGCAATGTTATTAATCAGACTGCAAATTTGCTTACTGAAGGATTAAAAGCCAATCATTTATTTAATATAATAAAAAATGAATGTAATGGTATATTTAAAAGAAAAGTTATAAAATTAAAAAAAAACGATAGAAAGAAATTTAGTGACTGGGCTACTCCAGGTATATACAAAAAGTGAGATTATATGACCTATACGCTCAAAAAGTAACTTCGAGTAACCCAGCATTTATAACTTATGTTAGAAATTATTCTAAAAAATTTTAAGGAAGTGTGTCTGTGTGCTAAATCTATGTTTATTAGTCACAAAATTTGTTCATCAAAGAATAAAATAAAAACTACCTGGAACATCATTGACCAGGAAAATGGTAAACAGGAAAAATCAGAAGATTCACTTTCATTTGTAAATAATAATCTTGCATTGGCATTTGAGCACTTTTTTTTCACATACCTTCTAAAGGTATACTAAAGGTAACTACAAGTAGTCTCAGCTCTTGCCTAAGCAAACCCTTAACCCTCATGGGGGAGAATGTAGAAAAGTGCAACAAGGTTTTTAATTTTTGTCACATTGATGCTAATACTATTTTGAAAACATTCCTTTCGATTAGTATCAAAAAAACTAAAGACTTATATGATATTTCGACTCATATCCATAGTACAGGAACTTGCTGCGTAACTCGCGTTCATATTCAATTTATGTGTTGACGAAGGTGTTTTGTCTGACCTAATGAAAAATAGGAAATTAATTCCATTATTTAAATCAGGAAATAAAAATAATCCTGCAAATTATCGACCGATTTCCATTCTACCAGCACTTATCAAAATATTCGAAAAAAATATATGTAATCACAATCACATTATACATATAAACCAGTTTCGCTTCACCAAAGGACGTTGCACTATAGATGCTGAAGTTGCACTTCTCAAACACAATTTTAGCGCTTGGAAATGTAACAAATATTTTTTATGACCTGTCGAAAGCTTTTTACTGCATAGATCATCAGACCTTATTAAATAAGCTGAAGCATTATGGTGTCTCTGATGCAACGTCTAGACTAATCGAATCTTATTTGTCCAGCAGAGTCCAGAAAGTTGTTGTTAATGGAACTGAGTCTGCAGGTACTCCTATTGTTATGGCAGTGCCCCAGGAATCGTTTTTGGGACCCTTGTTTTTCTTGATAAATATTAATGATCTCCCACACTTCACTGATACTTTGTGCAATACTGTACTATTTGCATATGATACTTCTTTAATATTTAAGGTTGACAGAGGAAACGGCAATATTGACGTTGTAAATAGTACACTTCCTTTTTTTTTTTGTTCCCCCTGAGGAAAATGCATTAAGTTGCATACCCCGGCTGTGGCGAGCCGGGGTTATGTGGGGCTCTCCTCCCCAGAAGGGGGAGGCCTACCCACTAAAAACCTCAGGGATGGCCTTCCTCAGGCATGTAGGGATCCCCCGGGAACGCCAAGCTACTTCCGGGAACCCCCAGCCTCCGCTCCCCCGCCGATACAGGGGAGCCCACCACTGGGAGGCTACAATACCTCCCCCGATCTCCACCACCGACGACGCCCCCCGGCCACGAAAGGGGCGTGGTCGCCGGCGGGCGCGAGGGAATCGCGCCCGCGAACACGGCGACCCGCGGCGGCACCGCAGCTGTACTACCGAGCCCGGCGCCGCCTCCTTCGAGCGGGATCGGCCATCTCCCGACCCCGCTCGGCGGCCTCCTTCTGGAGCATCACTGCTTCACAGAAGGAGGCCACAGCCCTCCAACCTCCCTCGTCAGCCAGCATTGCCGCAATCAATGCCGGCGGAGACAGATCTCGCCCGATCTCATTGCAAGGTCGGATCCAAAGTAATATCCAAGAATTTAGTGAATTTCACAAATTCTACCACTTCACTATTCATTTTAACACATTACTACTACTTACACAGTACTTTTCTTACATTTGGTAATGAAAATTTGATAGATTTAGTTTTATTGGGGTTTAAAGATAAATTATTAATCGTGAACCAGTGCAATACTTTAGGTAAATAGTACTCTTTCTAAAGTATTCCACTGGTTCACGATTAATAAGTTGCAGTGTTGTATCGATATGATTATATAGTAGGTTTCTATCTTGTAACATGACTGTCCTACCTTTTCAACAGAGACCCGATCTCTGAAACTTTGAATATTAAGTAGTAAGAGTTATATAGTCAAATTCAATTCAATTTTGCAATATAACCTTTGATCTTAATTTATCAAAATGGTAGATAGATGGTATTAAAGAAAGTTGATAACTCGGCAGGTGCTATAACCCTCGACCTGAATCGATTCCCTCGAGGAGCCAAATCATCCAGACTTTGTACACTAAATATGCTGCGAACTGACGGTTCTGTGCCAATGGTCAATATATTCAAACAAAAACGCATTAAAGGCTGGTGGCCAGTCTATATTAAACATAACACGGACGAAACGGAACTCACCGGTAAAGTAGAAGCGGAAATACAACTTCTTACTAAAGAAGAAGCTGAAAAGTCCCCAGCTGGACTTGGTAGAAATGAGCCAGATCCGCTGGAGAAACCTAAGTAAGCAAAATCAATCATTTATCTTATCTCAAACTTAAATTATATCTTAGCGCAAACTCCACGAGAGAGTCTTTCTCATCGATATTACGCACTATTGTCCTATCAACTATCCTACCTCTAATAACTACCTGTTAAATAATAACTACTTCTTAGAGTTCATTATTAACACTGACAATGTTCTACTCGGAAGAAAATAAAATAATTAAGTAAATACTTTTGTGAATCTTATCGACGTATAGGTGAATGTAGTGTAAAATGTATACTTCACACAGTGTACAAATCCCCTTAATCTATATAGATTAAGGGAGTATACCAAAGGCGATCATACCCCTAGACTCCTATCTAAATAAGTCTAGGGATATGAGGGTATGAATAGTGTAAATATAAGTTAGATATTGTTACATTATTGTAAGAGTATTGTTATACCATTACATGTGTTAAAGTTCAATAATGATACTACTCTTTGTATTAATGTTAACCCAACATTTTTACCAATAAATACTTGAATAACAAACAATATATTTTGAAGGCTTATATTAACAATTGAACTGAGCGCTATATTCAACTATTAGTCATATTCAATATAGTGATTGCCACGAAGAACAAAGTCAAACTTTAGTACTACAAAAAACACCATATAATGTGCGGTATATAAAGGCGGTCTCAATGTCATAATTTAAAGTCTGTCTCTTTGTCCTATACTCGTATATCTTATAGTATCGTAACGGTGATACGACATCTCCGTTACGATAGATAGACTCTCTCGTGGAATTGACACCTTATTTGTATTTACAAAATTTAAATATATTTCAAGATTGTTAGATTCCTAGACTGTGTTGAATTTATAATATAATTTATAGTAAATTGACAAAAAATTCAATTTAAATCAAATATTTTTATCTATCAATTACATTGTTCTTGCTTGTGTAATGTTTTACATCACTCATTCTCTGAAAGCATGGCCAAACTTACACAGTGAATCAAGCTTGCATCGCATCAGATGCAAGTAAATTAAATCAAATAAGGCTCCTTCCATAGTGATTTGAATTACTTTTGTTTCGTTGCAATTTATTAATCAATTTCTCAAAAAAGTATAGGTAAATAGCATCTATATTATTTTTCTCTCATTTTCATATACTTTATTATTATTCTCTCATAATCAAATTAATTTCAATATCAAAAAATTTATTGCAAATATTCCCCAATAACAGTGTTTGAAGAGATTTCATGATATCAAGATTGCGATTCTTTGCTTTTGTGTCCCCTGATGGTAAACTGCTGGTAAGTGCAAAAGTAAAACGAACATCCTCCATCTGAATTTTATCAAAATGAAAGACTGTTTGCCTTTACCCCTTCCAATTTATCAAATTTATGTGTACAATCACGAACCAATCCACACCAAAACGTAAATTATACCTACTGTTAATTCTGCAAGGGCAATTTCAACTGAACAATTTCATTCTAGAGAGAACAGCATATCAAGAAGTTCTCAGGGTCAACATCTATAGTCTAAATTGTAACTGTATATATGTACATAGCCTATTAATTTATTTGAAAGATTTTTTTTTACACAAAATTTAATCTCTCTAAAATGTGGATTGATTCTAGTTTTCATATTAACTGCAATATTATGTTTTGAAACTACTTATATTTTGAGATCCTTTTACAGAGTATTTTCGTCATGGGCATGTATAAAGTCAATGAATGCAACTGTACATAATTGGGTATTAAAAAATTCATGTGATAGTTTAATGGGTATACATGAGTATTTTAATACCGACACTTGCATGACCGTCGATTCTTTGTATGAACATGAGACTTTTAAGATTCTACGTCTCAGGCGACCAGCGGCAAGAGACAGCATCAGTTTATACAAAATGATATTGAAAAATAAAAAGCACAGGCGTTTTCAACTGGGACGTAACATCATTCAGTTTTTCAGAAAAAGTAATCGAATAAGTTACTTGTATCAATGTTCGTAAAACTGTTGGCACAATGTATCAACTCTAAATGCTTGCATGGAACAAACATCTTGCCTGAAATATGTGAAAATGTATTTAAAATTTGAAACTAAATAAAACACATTCTCATCATTAAATTATAATTGATAAATAAACATAGTTGTGATGTCGAATGCGAAAATTTTGTGTAATAAGTTTATGTGCTATTGGCATGTTTAATGTGATTTTCATCCCACAGTCGGCCTGAATCTTCCTTCATGTGGATCCTGAACCCTTTGAAGTCTATCAGATACATAATGTGGCGCAACTACAAGTGGGATATCGTACGAATATCGCTAATTATATCATTAGCGCTCATGATTTTCCTGCTCCTATACGCTATTCCCGGCTACACTGTCAAGAAATTTATGGGCGCTTAAGCGCTTATAAAACTTTAGAGAGGCGAGCATGAGTATTTGTATTTCTATTCGTTTTTAACTTATTTTCGTAATAGTCGTAATTTTATTTTGTATATTATTTTGATATTGATATAGATTTAACTACAGTAAATAAAATGCTTCTGTTGTTTGGTCATTTTGATCGGCATTGTTAACTTTTCAAAGCGGAGATAACGATTTCCTGATCTTAAAAATTCTACTTGTAACCTTACAAACGAAACTATTAACATACTATACGGGACTATACGGGAATATAATAAGACTAATAAATTTTATTTGCACTTAACAAGTCATAAAAACAATACCTAACAAAGTTGTATATTTTTAATTTATATTTTACTATCATTAATATAAAAGTCAATTTAAAAAAATGTGTATATTACATTGCATTTGTAAAGTGTCACAAATTGTTATTAATTTTGTTTAAGACTTAGGTTAAAAATGTTGAGAGAGCGTTTGAATTATGTCTTTTTAAACATTATCCAATGGACGATTTTCACTAAATATTAGACTAAAAACATTTCGGTACCCGCCACAGTCATGCTCGGTTCTCTATTAAAATATGCAATGTATCATTACATATAACCTAAATGTTTGTCATCAAATCGATGTTGTAGTAGAGACCTTTTGTCTTTCGCTAACGATTAGCGCTAATAGCGGACGCTTTGTACTACATCCATAGAAAACTAGACCAGTCTACTTTAGTTTTAGCCTGGAGCTGAAGGAACAACCCTGGCCTAACCGCACTTAGCGATAACTCACGCGTCTGGGCTATGCGTTTATGAGAATATAAACTGGTTTTGTCTGCCGCTGGCAGTCAGTCATGCTAACGATTTGTGCAGACGATATGAAAGCGTTTATTGAGTTAAGTCTTTCGTCATATAGCAGCATTTCATGCGATTATTATAAAAGTCATTCATGATCCTAGATATTTATCGGAACCTTGATAGTAAGTATATATTGGTTATTCTTAATATTCTGGGCTCAACAAAGTTATTTAGTATTTTATTTGTCTCATTCTTAACGTCTGCTACAATAAACGTTGTTTGTCAGCGACAAACAAAATGGGGTGATGCAGCCAGTCGGCGCTTGCGATTGCGAAAGACAAGAAGCGACCTTGGGATAGCGGTAACACGCTAGTAGTTAGAAATGTTTAGATTTGTTTTTAAGTTATGTTGCTAACGCTGTTGCTTTGTATGAATATGTGTTACTAAACTGCATTCGATGTTTAATCAATGTTTTATCAATGTTATCAATGTACATCAATGTTTTATCAATGTACATCAATGTTTTATCAATGTATTAATCAAAAAATAATACTTAAATAGTTTATTTAATATAAACTGCGGGTCTATTGCATATTATGGAACATTAAAATAAAAGGTTGTGTAAGGGATATTAATAATGCTCCTTGTCAAATCGAACTATGGCTAATTATGAAACAACAGAACAAATACTCAATAAATAAAACTCAAACATACCATCTTGTCCGTTAACTTGACAAAAAGCCATGTTAACAATTCTTTAAGTTAATTTTTTTTATAATTTAAATTAATTTGTTAACATTTACCAACAACAACAAATTCAAAATCTGCAAATTGAAAAACATCTTTAATTTCAGTTTATTGATTCTCAAATTCATAGATATAAAATCTACTAATAGATACGCCATCTTCGTTCAGTCAGTCAGTCATTTCAGTTGGTAATTTGGTTCTGTTTTGTTTTTTGTGTTTTTAGAGATAAAACATCGACGTCCACAAGCAACAGTAGAGAATGTCCGCCCCAACAGCCATGGGTTTATTGCCGGGGCGGAACAGAGTTGTGCAACATCACTGCCGACGTCTAGTAAGAGGGCGCCTGCGGGACAGTCTCCGCAGCGCGCGAAGTAAACAACATCATCTTATATATATTCGGGGCGATTCAGGGACTGGCAAAAATCCACATTCTCTGAACCGCTCCGAACTGCCGAGGCAGAGCCCTAAAACCTGTATGTATATATGAATATGAGCTAAAACAATAAAAAAGCTAAAAAGCAACGGATGAAATACGGGTACTTGGAGTTAAAGGAACTCAGATTGAGGCTTAGAACTTGTGTAGTGATACGAGTCGGAGTGCATATTTCGCTTGTTTAGACACGGCTTCCTTATTTCTTTAGCTCATATATATACTGTACCGTATTGCAACAGTTAAGATATAGGGAATTATTCACCTAGACATGGAGATTATAATCGATAGTATCATCATGTATTCATCATGGACGATTATGGATCATCATGGATGCATTTTAACGAGCGGACCGCATAAATCTAATGCGAGCCCGCCATCTACTGTTTGCTGAATTCATTCACTTCGACACTATACGAAATATACCACTGGTGGTATTGTATGTTATCATTGTTATTTTTAATGCTATCTACTGTTAGTGATATCCAATGAATTATATAAGTTTCTATTTATACCTGTTAATTGCTACCCGTGACTTTAACCGTGAATTTTATTAAGGAACTTCTTTTCTTTGGTCTCACGATTACAATAAACTGACAAAATATCACATCACATCTAGCTAGCTAGCTTTCAATCGAAAAGAAATATATCCACATGAACAGGCAAATATGTTGTAACAAGACATCATTAGAGAGCTGTCGAACGAAATAGTCATTTGGAAAGACACCAGTGGTGTAGAGAAGAATGAACTCTGGAGAGAAGCAATATGAGAATGATTTTTCCGCTCCTAGTTTGTTGCCTATACCTGGGATATTATATCCATTCAAAGTTATTCAATGATTTATCGGTGACATTACCTCTCTTAGGGGTCTTTTATTTCGGATATGATCGCCTGAACATAGGCCTTGTTAAACCCCTAATAACGACATTAAAATATCAAAAAAGACGAGCTTTGTAAGCCGTAACTATAAATATTCACCTGTTTAGGTTTGATGAAGATTTGACAGAATTAGATGCAAAAAATAACAAATCGTGTGCGCGGTAGCGAGCGCAATCTGGCTCCAAACAGACGCCCTTTGAGAATACTGACATCTCAGTTTCTTTTATAAAATCACTGGCAACAAGCACACGTGAAAAGTTTTAGTCTTATGCCTTAAGGTGAAAGTGAAGAGCTAAGAACTTACTATTTAGTGGTTTTCTTAACCTTTTCACTTACCTTTCAATTTATGTATCTGCCTGTCTCTTAAGACTAGGAAGTTACAAAAAGATGAAATGTCCTGTCTATTCCTAAAGTGAGTAGCGGTGGCAACTTTACCAAAAATCGTATCGGTAAAGTTGACAAACGAAATATAACAAAGATTATGGAGCATATATTCTTCTTTGTTAGTGGATCGTGGTTTTTCTGGAAAGTAGATAAATTCGGATAGTCCATTCTGTTGATGGCTTCCATAGTATGTGCTCGATATAATGCCGGTAGTGGGGACTACCGGCATTATATCGAGCACTCTGTACTCTGCCCTCTTTACAACCTCACGAACGCATCGAATGACTATCTTGGCTAACCTTAACTTTGGTGGCTAAAAGTGAATGAAGAGACGTAAAACCACTATCAAATCAGTTGACACTCTCCCAAAAGTGACGATTTAATCGGCTTCTACGCAACGGGTTGCGGGTTCAATTCCCGCACGGGACAAATATTTTGTGTGACCTACAAAAATTTGTTCCGGTCTGGGTGTTTGTGCATGTGAGACTTCTATGGTTGTGACTGCACCCACGACACAGGATAAAAATCATAGTGTGGGGCGACGCCATTTTAAAAAAAGAAAAAAAAAAGAGTCATTCTCGAGCTCAAGTTTGCTTCAGTTTGGTGTACCTTTGGGACACACAGCCCGTGTGTACCTTTGGGACAAATATGCTTGACAACGATTAGACGCCCTAAATCTCGGAAGCACTGTAGAGACTCTTTGGCAAAGATGCACTTGTTGTAAGTAGTCTCTAGATCCTTGAACATCTAGACTAGTAGCTTGCCTATCAGTCTTTTATCGATTAGATTTCGGAGAGTTTATGGAGATTTCGAAATGGGAATCTGAACTCTTCATCTCTAAATATGGATCATCTTGGACCACATTATTTTCATGATCGTGGTCCAATGCAAACTTATATTAGTTAACAAAAATTAAATTTTTTGAACCATTATTGGACAATTTTGGTAAATTTGTTGACAATTGCAATTGCAAAATCACGGAAATGGGTAATTATTAGCTAACATACCATAAATTTCATTCTGCTCTTTTCGTTTTGAGAATCTGTAGTGACTATTGAGGCACTCTACATAAGTTGTCTAGAATTGTAACATACTAGAGTGTCAGCCATAACTACGATATCAACTGCATCTTTTTTTTTTGAGGGGGGAAATGCGACCTTATGCACCATGACACCGCGCTGGCAAGGCGCGGCCGTGTGTAGGGCTCTCCGGTCATAGAGGACCGGCCTACCCACTAAAACCCCCCGAGTTCTCTAGTGTGCCCTAGAGTGCCCCGTATGGGCCATACGGGGCACATGGCGGGGTGCGCTTTCGCGATTCCGCCGCTATGTAGCTTGACCAAGCTGGTCAAGCCACCGCCAAAGGAGGGACTGTCCGAAAACTCCTAGACAGTCCCCTAGACAACAAGAGACTTCACCACAGCATGCGCGCTAAGCCGGACGCGCACGCTGCCTCACGCTAGGGTCACTAGACGGGCAACACCGCGCTTACGTGTGCTCGTGTGCCCGCCTTCGTCTACCAATCCGTCTGCGACGTCCTCCTCTCCCTCCTCGCTCCCTCTCCGCGGCCTCGAGGCGACAGCCACCCATTCCACCTCGCCGCGGAGCATGGCCACGACCACGCTCGGCAGCGAGAGGTCGCTGCTTCCCAGCGCAGCTACGAGTTCGCTGCGCTGTTGTTGCCACGCCGAGCACACTGACTGTGCTCGAACGTGTCGTCGGGAGCGCCGCAGTGATGACACCGCGGCGTTATTTCCAGACGTGCGACCTTGTGCAGGTAGTGACCGAAGCAACCATGCCCGGTCCAGTACCTGCACCATGCGGAAAGAGAGGCTGCCCTGCCGGCACCCAAACCACTCCTCCAACACCGGACGAATGGCTTCAATCGTCCGAGACGAGCGCGGTGAGTGAGCGAGAGACGTGAGTGTGGGGCGTGACGACGCGGTTGGTGGCCGGCGGAAGGGATTCGTATGCGCGAATAAGATGTTAGTTGACGTGACGCTCGTAGGTAATGAATATTCTATGGTTACTCAATGTCTTTTATTTACCACCGCTTACAATTACTATAGAATTGTTAATTAATATTTAAAAAAATCTAGTATATTTTGGTAGATAGGAGTTTATTCAACTGTTTCGCTGGGCAGCCAGAGAAACAAGAAAGAAGACAAAGACGAAGAACCTTATCGTTATCCGTTTCCCGAAATTCAAACAGTTTGAAAGCTATTGACAAATATTATTACAATTTAATTTGTTAGCTTATCCAATAATAAGTACGATCAAAAACAATAGTAACGTTATAAAATAAACTTATAATAGTTATTTATGCAACTGTTGTATAATCAGGGGTATTAAAACACGAACGTGGGTTTATCACACGAGGCCGAGTGTGATAATAGTATCACATGAGTGTTTTAATACCTAACTATAACAGTTGCATACAAGACTTTATCTACAATAATGATGTGAATCCTCTATAAAAGAATTCCAACATTCGAGCAAAAAAATGGCGGGAAATAACCGAAATTACAATTTATCGTTCTTTTTTCAATTTTTTTTGCGATCTGGTGGTAAAAATGTCATTGCATGAGAATGTTCTATTTTTGAAATTCATAATATCACACGTTTGGATGATATAATGATCATAATATCATTGAGTGTTTTAATGTTGGCAATAAGCTAATTGTTATAGGTTCTTTTATAGAGGATTAATAGCATAACAGTAGATAAAATAAAAAATAGAATGCTAATGGCCGTTTTCACCAACCTTGTCTTAGCTTAGGTGACTCCAAAGTGACATGCTGTCACTTTTTATATTAACTGAAAAGAGTGAGACAGCATGTCTCTTAGGAGTCGCCTAAGCTAAGACAAAGTTGGTGAAAACGGCCATTAGTTCCATGCATTCTATAATCGACGAGACTGGTTCTTCTGTCTATGTCTATAGAATATGTAGTTTTAAGAGACTAGTGAAATTTAAGTAAAAAAAAAATATTTCTCACTTCTTGCTTTAGTTATGCTTAATGCTACTACAATTCTGTTACAATGATAGCATAAACATTATAGTAACTAATTTTTCAAGGACAGATGCCTTGTCTTATTGTACTCGTATTCAGGCCAATGTCGAATAATGTACTAAAGTTATTATTTCATGCAATTGTTAATTGCTAACTCCATATGTGAATTTTTATGGTTCATACTAAATGGCATATCACCGGCATACCGTAATTTTATTTAAATAAATACGTGTTATTATCTTTATTAATAATCAATATACAAAATTTTTATATTTTGTAATATTTAAAATTATTTTTCAATATAAAATACAAAACTGACTGGTATTAAATATTTGATTACTAGTAATTTTAAATAAATACATATAACAATTGAATCTCGCAAACCACTTGTAGTTGACTCGTATGAATCTCACATTGCTTGTATTGTATATCTATCAAGGACTAACTTTTAATTATAATTAAATTAAAATTAAACCATCCGATAGATGACCATATCACACTAAAAATAAAGATTGCTATCTAGATATAATAAACGGAATTAGACGATACTAGGAACTATGATGTTGCATCAATTTAAATCTACGTATGGAGTTAGTAGGCTATTCAACCTTCATTTATCTAGGAAAAAAATAATATTGCATAAAAATCACACTACCTCGGGTTGTATTCGACCCTTCACCGACATATCCTGTAAAGGCTTGTAAACTGTAAATTTTGTAAAGTTCTCCTACCTGGCCTGTAAAGTTCTCTGCAACTAAAAAAAACAGAGATTAACGAAACACTTTATTTCAAATCTATAATTAAAACTAGAAAGAGACAACAGCATAAATTAAATTCGCAAAATATAAAAACCTTTGTTAATACGGTCCTAAACCACTACAGAATAGAATCAATTCAATGTTCAGCATTTGTCAATGTTGTCCAGCCTGACATAGCACTGCAATTAGTTCGACTTAGAAGAACAATATACTTAAAGACACTATTATATTGTATTTTTATATATGTACAAAAAAAGGAAATGTTTTGACTTTAATATTTACATATTCAAAGTGAAATTTTATCTACTAACACTTACTACAAATTGAATCATTTTAACATGATAATAGTGATTTGTATCATTCAGAAGTAAAGCCACTTAGCTAAGCCCAAATTCGTTCTATTTCGAAGCGAACTGTATTGTTAATACTCTATCACTAGACTGGCACAAATTCAAAACACGCACTTTTTCCCCATGTTGGCTGCCTTGGTGTTCTTTATTACATAAATTAGTAGAAAAACCAGTATGTAACGTTTGTCTGTTTCTCCTCTTTACAGGCCCACCATAAAACTTCCCAATGTGAGCAATGTTCGTGTGGAATTTATTAATTTATTTTTACCTAAATGGGTAAATACATTCCACACATTTTATTCAATAAAATATTCTTTAACTTTGAAAATTTTAAACGTGCTAATAATAACATAATATGAAATCGATAGGGACGCAGGTTCAAAACCAACCTGAAGCAGTGTGAATTTTAATCAATGCACCAATTAATAAGCTGTTATAGAAATTTCATTAGTTATTATTATTATTATTAGATGTAACTTGATAGATGTAGTTTGTAATAATCTTAATTAAATTACATAGTAACTGGTTCAGGTGTTGGTAAATAGAAAGCGAGCATGTGCTAGAAGCGATAAGCTAAGCTACCGCTACGCGTTGTATCTTTTACAGTATATAGAGAACGCAACGCCGATGTAGCTACCATTAGTTTACAAGCATTTGCAAATGATATATTGAGCGTAAAATTTTCTATGAAATGCAGTGCAGCGCTACTAGCGGAAATGTATTGAGCTAAAATTGTACTAATTTTAAGATAATTGATTGATTTTCATAGATTTGTATTTTTGTATGTAACGAATAAATTCAAAAAGTACTGGAACGATTTTAATAATTCTTTTTTCAAAATAAAAAGGCTTTTACGTGGTACCTAGTCCGTTTTGCAAAGTGAATCGGAGAAAAAACGGGCAGCGGAGGGCGCGCGATGGCATCGGGTTGAATTCGGTACAATAGCAAACTCATGGTAGAGCATCGTACGAGCAAGTACTTACTACATCGCCTAGCGCTACACCACGGTCTGTTTACCTGCATCTTTGTTTTTTTTTAATTACTTGTTCAATTATTTTAATAACAATAATGACATATTTGTAACAGTAGCCCCCGTAACATTCCATGATTAAGCGATTATCGAAGGATTATACCGCCATCTTGAAATTTGTTTATTGTAATTAGTAATTATCTATTAAATTGCCGTTTTGTTTGTAAAATGTGATGGTAATGTTTTTTTTTCTTTTAATAAAGAAGGACTGCAAATTATTTGAAACTTTTGTAATACACCAATGGTGATAACATAACTAACGACGTAAATTATAAATTAAAAGAAATTGTTTCCAGATAGTTAGTTGAATAATTAAAAAGAGTGAATCCATTATAACCATAAATAACACTGTCGAGTTAAAACGCAATGATAAAATAAATACTTTCTTATAAGTGTTAATTTTGAAAAAGTTATGTATTTAACTTTTAAGTGAACGAATGGAAAAGGATTTTTACATAGATAAATACTTAATTTCGACAATTCATATCGATTGCTGTCTCATTACGTTTTTTTTCATGTGTTAACGTTACGGGGGCCAGTGGCGTAACTATAGGGTGGCAAGTCGGCAAAATGCCGCGGGCCCCCAGTCCGAAGGGGCCCCCGATCAGGAAAGTCTCAACTCCCTAAGTACATTTATTATTACACTTAAGTAAAAAAAAAAAAATTGTCTTTAATTTATTTGTCACCTCCTTAGTTGCTTACACAAGTAAAAAAAGAATACGGGTAGGTATTATAATTTTTCAATAAATTAGTAAAAAAAGATTTAACCCAGTTTTAGAATGAATGGGTAAAATCCAATTAATAATTTCGGAAACATGCATGGACAAACATACCTCCAAAATGTGTATATTAAGTAATTATAATTTTAAAGTTTGTTTGAACCTACTTCACGTAGTGATTTATTAGTTACCTCTTACAAATAAAAGTGTATAAATGAATAGGTATTATAAAATAAAAAAATGCTATTATTGTTGGTTCAGATTTTTTTTTAAATTGGGGAGATGGGAGGGCCCCTCCGATGAATTTGCCACGGGCCTCGAACGGTATAGTTACGCCACTGACGGCGGCATATACATATGTGGTGTAATTAATTTTCTCGCTCAAAACTGTAGATACTCAAGACTAGTTAACATTATATAGTTAAGTGTATTAGAATATTGTTTATTAATCTCAGTAGTTTTAAATATTAGTATACGTATCGATGCATAGATTGTTCATGTTTAACCATTTTAGGAAATATATTCATTCGTAGATGTATACAGTGTTTCATTTATATCTGATAATCTATCCAGTAACGAAAAGCTTTTCAACCCTATCCTGATTTAATTACCAAAGTTGAAGTATATACTTACTTATAGATGATAGAATCTAAACCCTTTCATTGCCACCAAAACACTATAAACAAAATTACTACATGTTTCATCTTATCAACTCACCCTATCCGTTAGCATATATATTATTAAAAAACGTAGAAAAATATCTCAACCTGTGGTATTACTTGCTATTTACTATAATTACTCTTACTATTTTTTTTTCATTTTAGACCACCGACGGTCTTTGCTTTGAATTGTAGGTTTAGTTTTGAAATTGAATAATATGTTGTCAGTAATAAGTTACAGTTTGGTCTGAATAACAATTAAATTTTACTGTATTCATAAGTGACTTGTGAATTCTCAATTCTACTAATAATTTTCTTCATTTCATTCGTATTATTAAAAAACTTATGCACACATACGTTACGTTCAATGGCAGTAAAACTCTTTGTCTATTTATTCATAAATAACAAGTACTGTTATGCAATAATATATATATACATAATAAGAAGCTTAAAATATGAGTAGGGTTTTAATAAAGAAACAAAGAAAGATTAAATCATAATATCGCTTATTTGTTTATGGCTTAATTACGTACAATTTGATACATTACTTTACCTACACACATAATATAATAGTAAACAACAAACGGAACATAGTAAATATCAAACGTAAAAACAACAAAAATAGCAGCAATATATACATAACAATAAATTGTTTAAATCTTTTATTAAACAACGTCACTATATGTCTGGCTTTATAATTGAATTATTGAGACTCAAAACATTCAACATCATAGCTAATTTAAAGGCCGCTGTAATATTGGATAAAAATTAGTAACGGAATATACCTATTTATTAAAAAAGGTCTGCTGCTATTAATACTAACAAAAATCATATTTTCAAATTAAAAGAAGTAAACTTGTAAATCCAATTACAAAAATTGTATAGATGCAGATAGTAGATAGTATATAGTATATGCAGGAATATTCAGTAGTAATAAAATGATACAGCAGTGGTAAGACAGGTCTTAGGTATTTTCTGAAGAAGATTTGACACGTAGCTGACAATGCTGTGAAACTTAATGAAACCCGTATGTGGAATCACAAATATGGCCTTTTTAACTACAAGCTTTCAGCATATTGGTTAACAAATTTATGACTTTTCGCAAAATCATTTTCCTGGAAATAGGTAAGATGGCTAATATTATATGTACTCTGTACAAATGGATGAGAAGTACTTCTCAAAATACTTATACCCCAATAAACTCGTTACTTTCTAAAGCCATCGATAAATTATTGAATAGTACTGGAAAATCGGAGAGATGAGGAAATAAAATTCAAAGTATTAGGGCTCAAAGGGAAGGAAATGTACTGTGGCTGCAAAATATGATAGATTATTTTATTCATTCAATAAACAACAATCAAGGTCATTTGTTATATTATTAAAATTCAGAGAGCCCAATTATTTTTACTAATATAATAAATATGAAAGTAACCAGTTAAACCGAGTTTGATGAAATTTAGTATGGAAATAGTTTGAAACACGAGAAAAGACAAGATAATTTGTATCACAGTACTAGTATATGTATTTCCATTTTTCCATTCAACCATTTTAATGTAAATATCCTTTGAACTGATTTAAGAAATGTCTTTTTTTGCATTTGAATTTTGTTTTGAACTATTAAAATTTTGTATCTACCATGGTCATTTGATATTCCCATCTTGACCTTTATCCAAATTAGGGTGGTTATATTGAGACGCGTCGATTAATCGAGAATCGTAATCAATCTCGATGACTTGATTAAGAAAATCTGAATTATCCGCATCGGATATATGTAGTTGTCTACCGGTAAAACTAACAAATTGGCATGGTCAATGGACGTCCAAGTCATTGAATTCTAATTGTTTGAAAAACCGTGCAAAATTATCTGATCGATAATAAAATCAACATCATAATCGATCGTCAATAATAGAATGAAATGTTTTAAGCATTGCACGATTTAATAACCAATGGATATTCGATAGGCCTATCGTTGTTTCATTGAAATGGTCGTTAGAACTAATGGCTTCTAATTTATAATAGATGGATAATAAGATTTTTAAGCAGTAAGCCCTAGAAGAACGATTAATTTGACCAAAATTACCCCGAATTTTACAAAAAGTAACTTTTAATTTGATTGAGCATTAACAATCACAAATATAACCTCTAGTAACATTTGCCCTAGCTACTATTCTCGGATGCATATGATAAATAACTGTCGCATACTATCTTCTTTAACAGATATGTATATAAACTGTTACTATATTAATTTAAAAGGACAGTCTTCTTGAAAATACTTTTAATATTCATATCAAAAAAATAGAAAATATTCTACTATTTTTGATGAAAACGAGTCAACTAAAAAGGCGAATACTTAAGTCGGCTCCACCGGATTTAAGTTATATGATGTGAGTAAGACAACTATGTTATATGTAGATATGTATATATAACTACGTTTCGATTTATCAAAAAGATCATTTTAAATTCCTGTAGACTTTGTGTGAAGAACCGCATTTAACTTGAGATATTATTAATATTCTAATCTTGACAAGGAACGCTTTTAAATGATCTCCCTCATAATAAAGATCGGCGTCACAGCTTGAGAGAGATCAGCTTCCCGGTGCCTATTCAAGTGCATATCGCATCGCTCCGTCTTCTGAAGAGACGATCGCCCTCATGAACTTAGAACTTAGGCAGCATAAGGCTCGCTCCGACTGGTATGGAGTCGGATATAACACCGAGACATTTACCGTCCCGGTGGTATCCTAGATAGGTTTCGTATTCGTTGTAAGGATTCTCCGCCTCTCCAATGAGAAAAAAGCTTTTGAATGCGCTCTATTTCCAGACTAAACAGTCTCTATAACATGACACATTACTTTAAATATACTACGCACTTAACTGTTTGTTAACAACAGCTACTATTAGTACCTTTTTTATATACATATTGTATTTATTTATACTTTTTTATCAATTTTGTCACCTTTTTCTTTGATTTAGTTTTGTTCTGTCAAAAAGTTGGTTGTCATTAAAAATCAATGAGAAGCAGTAGCCTAACATTTTATTTCTAAAATTAACCAAAATTACCTGAACCAAAGGTGACAATTACAGTCCGTAACACTGTTGTTAAGAAGAATGTATGTTTTATTTTCTTATAATCATTGATAAATTCATTCATTTAATAAATAATAAACTGAAGTCGCTAATATTTTCTGCATTTTCTATAGAGCTCTCTGATTTGATATTATTGCTTTCTTATCATCTGCAATAAGTCTATTTTCTGGATATAGCTAGTAAAATACTTGAGTGGTAGTTCAAATCGTTTCCAATTGCTATCACTCGTTGAAAAATGAGCTGAGCAAGACGAAGTCAATGGTTGGGTCGAGATGTACAGCTCAGATTAAATGATAGACATTACTCAGGTAAAACTCTGCTCATTCTTGATTTGTCTCGTCGAGCTTGAAAATATCTGTGACACGCTGTGTCATAGCAATGTTATGAAATAACGCTCTATAAATCGCATTCTAAAATCAAACACATTCCCAGAATTAGAAAGAAATGGTGCTATTGAACCCACATAGCGCCATCTCATCGTTTGAGTCTCAGTATGTAATACGAGCCAAATTTTTTTTTGTTTCATTAGTAATTTACAAATGTCAGTCATGTCGATACCTATAACGAGTCCGACAATTTCAATCATTTTATATAGCACAGGTTCAGTTAATAGTTATTTATTATACAAGAGTGGAAAGTTCCTTTTTAACCGCGTGCTCGATTTTGGATGACCGAGCAAGCGAAGGATTCTAAAGTTGATTCACGAGCGCAGCGAGTGATTCTAAATTAGAATCCTGAGCGTCAGCGAGGGAAACAAACGAGCACAAGGTGAAAAATCTTTCCACTCGAGTGCAATACGTAACTTTTCATCCCACCTCAGCGAGGAAATGACAAAATGAAAAAGAAAACAATTTATAATGACAAATAATATTAAGCAATAAAACGTGAAAAACTAGAATGGCGCGAAGCACGCAAATAAAACAAAGAAACCAAGAAGATTCCAAATTTAAATTTTTTCACAATTTAAAAAGTTCTAATCATAAATTTGGCACCATAGAGGTTACATTAAATAGGTTTAATGACGTTTTGAATTTACAATTATATTGAGTACTCATTATATGTGATGTTCTAAATTCAAATCTACTTTGCCGCTCAAGCGAATAAAATAGAATTTTCCAGCCAGATTTCGAAGCGCAAAATTACACTTTCCGAGGTGGTGGGATGAAAATGTATTTTATCTTCGACGATTGGTTCAACGACGTGTATGGCACATGCCAATCTTGGCGAACAAGACATCGTAAAGATACAGTTCATTTAAACGCAATAAAGTCAAGTTTACCCATAGACAAGGATGACAATGATCATTCAAAATTGTAACTAACGGCTAAAAACTTATCACGTTACCCATTTTAAATTATTTCCCAGTTTATTAGAAATTGTGTCATGACGATTTAAAGATACATTCATTAATAATTAGAACTTCGGCTTAAACATGTTACCATGATCAGTTAGGAATTTATCTATAATACGTTTTTAGATAATATAAACACTTGGCATTTATTACTATATAATAATTTAGACATTTAAAGCTTCTAGTTGAAACGAAAATATTGCTATTACTCATTGCCACTTTACACATATTCATTTCTTACATCAGGCAAATGACATAGACACGCTCCTAATAATTGCAAATAGGCATCAGTCAATCAGGCTAGCCAAGTACGGGTTAGTCAGATTCACTTCAACTTCGAGACTCTTCGCAAGTCTACACAAGTTGCCTCGCGATGGTTTTCTTCACCATAAGATTTTTCGATAAATGAATCAAAGCATATCCTTCTATTTTTTTTTTTCAATAATCCATTACTAACTCTACCACTGCAACTATGAAAACTTCATTCTTTCAGTTTTGACGTAGATTGACTTTGATGTAGGTTTTCCAAAAATTTGATAAAATTCCTTTAAATCAATAGATGCTTTTTTCGCACGTCAACCGTTAGTCTGTAATATTGTTTTTTAATTTATAATGAAATTTTATTTGATTGTTTTGAATCAATAAATATCTAAAATGACACACAATTGTCAGCCTCTACTAATCCAAGAACAGAACACTGCTAAGTTGGTGATGAATACCTTCAACAAACTGGTCAACGACAAAGGGATAACGGCTCAAGATATTACTCGGTAAATTACAAAGTTACATTATTGAAGTCTTCATTTCAAATAGTTTGATATCGCTAAATAGTAGGCTTTAATTCCTACAATAACGAAAAATATCATAATGTACGTACATACATACAGTACAATAGAAGAATATAAAACCTCAAGTATAACTTAGAAGGGAGACTAAATTAATATTTGCACATTTTTCTTTTTAAAATCAATATTTTATTGTATAGTATAGAAATCACAACATTTCATATTAGCAATTAACATATTGAAAAATAACCGTGGACATATATTTGCACTCATCATTTTCTTACCAAGCAAACTGATCATCTGATGGTAGTGGCAACAGTTGCCTTTAGTGCAGAGACTTACATAAGGTCAGCAAACTATTTCATTCTCTACAAGATCTAAATTTCAACTTGTAACATGGCACACATCAGTAGAAGCACAGTTTCCTTGAATCACGACAATATAGAGATACCTATTTAGATATCTCCCCCACTAAAAACTCCACAAGACACTTGAGTTAAATACTCAAATGTCTTGTGGAGTTGTTGAGAGTGGGAATCATAAGTGAAGAAAAGTATGTTATTTTAATAAAAAAGAAGTGGTAAAACTCTGGCTTTTCTCTATAGGATATAGCATTTATATTGTTACCCACAAAGATAAATAAGCTCAAGTAGTAGGCTTTAGAAGTATATATGAATAATAGGTATCTTCAAGATAAATTTGGCGATGTTTGGCGGATGAACATCCTGACGAGCAAAGCCGAGCAGACATTGAAACGGAGTGCAGCGCTTGGCTTTCTGGTGCGCCAAGGAGACCGGTACGTCGCGAAAATGGCAAGGCAAATGCGGTGCGGTCGCAAGCGCCGGCGCAGAAGTCGGCGACGCAGTCGGCGCCGATGCAGCTGTCTGCGACGCAGCCGACGCCGGCGCAGTCGGCGCAAACGACGTTCCCGTCGGCGATGCCGTTGATGCTTCGGCAGTGTAATCAGCTTATGTTTGTCTGTGAATAAATTTTACAGTGTCTCAGTCAGTTATTATAGCATCCATTACACACCCTCACAAAAACATGTCTAAATAGGTTTCTATTTACTCAGTTATAATATATCATATACAAACGTCTTGTTCATAATAATAGTCACTGAAGCAAGATCTAGTGCAAAACTTATAGTCAATTAGCATTTTCATTCTTTTTGGTAAGAGTAACTACCAGAAATATTTGATAATCTAGATATATTTTTCACCATTACTCTTTTGTTCATAGAAATCTATGTCCAATGTCCAAGATCAGACGACTTTATGAGATTGATCTGCTGGTGTCCACTATCCTTGCTTACAATCACTGGACGAAAAAAACAACACTGAATAAAATTGAAATTCCGTTCGTAATAGTTGGCTGTTAAGCTGGCTCTCTTGGTCACTACTCTTAGGCCTAGCACATGTCACTTGACAGTATTTGCTTTCATTTTGAAGTCGATTAAGATAAAAAGTACTTGATAAAGAGTTTCAGATCTCAAAGCGCTACGAAATTGCGTTTAATATCTAAGTTATATTCGCCTTAAGTATTATATCGGCTGACTGAAATAGCAGTAAATAACAACTCTTACTATGAAGAAAAATTAATAATATCATAATTATAATATCGACGACCTCCATAGTCGAGTGGATAGTACACCGGTTTCAAGGTGTCGCCATCTCTGAGGTCCCGGGTTCGAATCCCGGTGGGGGCAGATGTTTGTGTGATGAATGCAGCATTTGTACCTTAGTCATGGTTGTTGATATATATTTCAATAAAAATTATTTATATATGTATAATATATGTATGTCTATCCGTTGCCCTAGATCCCATAGCACAAGCCTTACAGAGCTTAGTTTGGGCTAGGCTAATTGGTGTAAGTGTAACAAATATTTATTTATTTATTATTATTTATTTATCATGTACTGAAATTGTAACATGTCTGTTGCAGCGTAAAAGATTTGCCAGCACGGCGTCGCATAGACGCTGTAGTGTCATCTGGATTGCACAATGCGTTGTGCCATAAGCACGTATAGCTTGTGCTAATTTAAGTTGTACTAATAAATATTTGGTGTTGAATTAAGAAATTAAATTAAATTCATAGTAAAGTTTTCCTTATATTAATAACCAAGAGAGCAAACTTTATGATAACATTGTGGTAACAATTATATGATAACAACAATAAATATGCTTTTCCACCGAGAAAGATTTGAGGAACGTTGATTTTCACCTTCAAATGAGCTAAAGAATAATATTTTTTTTATTTCCACAGCATGCAAGCTAAGTTGAAGTTTTACAACTGTTTAGGAACGATCATGAGAGACTCAGACTTAGTACCTACAATGATTATGTGTACAGACTAAAAAAGTGCATATAATTGTCGCGGCTTGAAAAACATGCTAAAAAAAAATTTGTTATGTCACTATATTAAGAAAAGAACCATGAAGGGAACGCATAGGCTTTTCAACGACTTAGGTAATGAAAATTGTAAGAACAACCTCGCTTTTGTTCCCAGGAGAGTGAGGGACAGAATGCGCGGGGCGGTCACTGAGCGAGTCGTCGCCGAGCGGGGTCGGGAGATGGCCGATCCCGCTCGAAGGAGGCGGCGCCGGGCTCGGTAACACAGCCGCGGCGCTGCTGCGGGTCGCCGGCGGGCGCGAGGGAATCGCGCCCGCGGATACGGCGACCCGGGAGGGACCACGCCCCTTCCGTGGCCGGGGGGCGTCGTCGGTGGTGGAGATCGGGGGAGGTATTGTAGCCTCTCCCGAGAAGGGCTCCCCTGTATCGGCGGGGGAGCGGAGGCTGGGGTTCCCGGAAGTAGCTTGGTGCTCCCGGGGGCTCCCTACATGCCTGAGGAAGGCCATCCCTGAGGTTATTAGTGGGTAGGCCTTCCCCTTCTGGGGAGGAGAACCTACATAACCGCCGGCTCGCCACAGCCGGGGTATACAAGTATGCAACTTAATGCATTTTCCTCAGGGGGAACAAAAAAAAAAAGACACACTAACATACTAACATTAACTAACCCCTTGTGTAGGAATATAAGTAACGTCTGTGGTCTTTGGGATCTCAGACTTATATGTAAAATATAATAAACTAATTTATTTATGAAATCTACTCTTTGATACGAGTTTCAGGTTTAACCATTGTTTTTGAGAACCTAATCGATAGTCTACAGCCCGTACAAGCAAAATCAATTCGGAACTTATAATACCCGTAACGTCACCGAACTGGGGGAACCGGTTCAACCGACACAACTTCCGTAAGGTTCCAAGCCTGTCCAATATTTAATTTATACAAAATTGTATTATAGTAAAACAGATATTTTTTTTAATCAATATTTATTGGCTTACTTTAAGTGTATTTTTATTTAGCATTAAAATTGACATTAAAATCATAGGAATAAGGTTTTTTTATATTTTTTTCTTTAATTACAGTAGCCAGTGGTCAGCTGCTCGTAGGTGTTCTCTAAAATCAGTTGATTCAATAATCACAACATACTTTATAACTACAAACCATAGAAGCCATCATATGTTAATATTGTTTATTATGTATAAGATATTTCTACAGGATTAAGACACATACTGTATTTAATACTATATTAATTGTCATATAATTTTGTTGTAGGTATTTTTACTTGACGGATAATAGTGCATGGTAGATTCCAATTAAAAACTAATAAATGGGTGGAACCGGATATAATGCTATCGGAATCAGTTCTACACAGGTGTAATGGTGGTTTAAGAGATGTGTAATTTAGCATTGATATGACGGGAATCATTCTAGGAAGTAATAGTAAGTACCATGCATTGAATCAGGAACCCACCCGCTATCTGTAAACAAGGGATTCAAATTCCATTCACTTTAATAAATGTTCTTGAATTGTGCCGTATTTTAGGTACCATCATTCTCTTTTACCTGAATCACATTTGAAACTTGATATTGATCTAAGAAATCAGATGTCTTTCATTTATTCGTCAGATTAATCGATCAGACTTAAGGAAACAAATACATACTTATATTGACATGTTTTAGACTCATTTTTTATGAAAATATTGATTATCTGTATTTCATAAAATAAAATTACCATTCCAATGTTCAAGCGATTGTCGCTAGAAAACTGCGTTGGTGCTGCGGTGTGGATCCCATGTCGTCAAATATTTTTAAAATTTAAATGTCCTCCCTCGTCTTCTGTCTTTTCGGGAGAAGCTATTGCAATCCTGGAGGCTCTTCGTTTTGTGGAATCTCACAATCTAAATTTTTCAGTCATATTATCAGAATCAAAAAGTTGTTTACAAGCAATTAAATCAAATCCATTTAAGAGTAAATCCAAATTCCCGTTGATTTTAGAGATTAGAGAAATTTTATATCGCTGTCATCTCCAACGAACAAAAGTCGTGCTTGCGTGGATCCCAAGTCATTTGGGCATTGAAGGCAATGACACAGTAGACAGAGTTGCTAAGGATGCCATTCATAGCGGCTGTCTTAGTCACTATGTAACATATTCTCATGACCTATTAGGTCTGGCAAGACAGCGAATGACCTCTTCATGGGATATTAAATGGAGACAATCCAGCAGTGTTGTAGGAAGGCATTTTGCTCAAATTCAAAAGGAAATTCCTTCTAAACCTTGGTTTTTTAAATTTAAGCAGGCCTCTAAAATTTGCATTTCTACTATATGTCGGTTACGTCTTGGGCATGCAAGTACACCGGTGCACTTGACAAAAATAATGGTTAAAGACAGCTCCCTATGTGAGTGTGGTTTGGACGAAGGTTCGGCTGATCATATATTTTTCGATTGTACAAAGTATTCATATTCTTTGTATGATGTCATTCCCCCTTATATCCCTAAGCCGTGTCAATTTAACACTCTTCTTTCTTATGTTAATTCACCCTTCATTAATATTCTTTGTCATTATTTGTTCTACAATCCTATTAAACTTTAATCGGTATCTTTTTGTTCTCTGATTTGGTTTCCGCTCTTTAACTTTTTTATATATTTATTTATAGACAGCGAACAGGGTATATTGTTTTTTATTTGTCTTGTTTAATTTTAATTTTGCATCCACTTGTACTTTCACGGCCTGGATAATAACATGAGTCGCGCATACTTTAATTAAAAAAAGTGTTCTAAGCAAAAAAACTCGAGGTTGGCGAAATCCTATGGGCACCGCCATCAAACCCAAAAGAAGAAGAAGAAGAAGCAATGTTCAAGCAACAAAAAACTAGGGGATTCTTCATGGGGAAACGTGTGATTTCATTCACTTTTTCATAAATTAAATAATATTAATGACATATAATTTGTAGATTTTGCATTAATTAAATATTTTAATTGTTCTGTACTAAAAATATATAAAATACTTTTATTGTTTTCTAACAGTTATTTAAATTTTGTAATCTGAAAAGAGGAGATAATCATTGACTATCAAACTTTCTTGCCTGTTCTCAAGAAGGCACCCAATATTTTCGATTTTTTTTTTTCTTGTTCTTATGCAAGTGTAGTTATGTAAGCCCAAAATTTTATTGTGCGCTTTCAATTTTATATTTGTCGGCGTATAAGTAACTAAAATAACAGCAAAGGTCTAAGTTGAAAAAAAAACATTCTAATTACTTATTTATAATGACTGTTGTGATTTGTAGCTAGTTACGCGACTATTAACTTTAAATGCGTGAACTTTACATACGTAAAGAAACTCATTTGACGCAGTGGTCGATTGATTCGCATCTACGCAATGGGTCCACTACGCAATGGAGTCCTGCACGAAAAACAGATATTTTATATGACTACAAAAAGGAGATGTCCCATATTGGTTTATAGTAACTAACTCGGGTTTTGATATATTTGGATAGAAGGCTCTAAAAGAAAGTAATCGCCGTAAGTCGTGTTATTTTCAAGACCCCCGATTTTTAATAATTCGTATTCTAGTATAATAAAAAATGAAATATCTTTAACACAATAATTACACATTTCTTGAAAAAAATTATCAACAAGCCTTTTAAAAATACATATGTTTTTAACTAACAAAATATAGGGACTGCTATGTTACTTAATGTATGTTATCTAGAGCCAGAAAAAAATATTAATAAAAAATCAACTGACAAGTCAGGCACCTGCTGTCAATGTCATAACTCAACGGAAAATATCAAACATAGAGTAAGATACCGGTAGTCACAGATTAATAAAAACATCATTAAGGTGTTGCCATCATGAAATATTTCTTAAAAACATGTTTTATTTATTTAAAAATAATTGGGGGTGGTAAAAATATTTCTTTTATTTGTTTCATACTTCATATTTTTTCGGCTATTAATTTAATGTAGTTTGGTGTTTGTTAGTTAACACTGATCACAAAAAACCAACCTCCTTGTAATAAGAGGACATCTCCTTTGTTCCAGTCTGTCCAGTCAGTTGTTGTCTGGGTATTTGTGTATGTGAGATTCTATGGTTGTGACTGCATACACGACACAGGACAAAAATCCTAGAGGGGAGACGAAAAATAACAGTTCTATTGATTTAATATTATAGGTATATTTCTAAATAACTTTATAAGGCATGGATATTTTATTATTATGTAAAGTGTTACTAACTACCTATAAGTAAAAATGCATTCTCTTCTTGTAATGTTGTATTAATATAGTGTAACGATCCCTGAATCGACAATGTGCTCATACCGACAAAAATAAAATAGTTCCGGAAAGATGATTTATGCGTAGTATTCCAATTCCTTATGTTTCCATAAATTCATCTATTTTTTCAGCGCTGGAATTTAAAAAGAAAAGAAATACATTAATCAAATAAAAAAAGAAATATCAAATGAAAACAGATTAGGTGCGAACATCTTTGACATTTCTTCGTCCGTTAGCCAAAAGCAAATATATGATTTTATCGTGGATCGGTTCGCTTGTGTCACGCCGCTTCCATAGTGTGAGCAAAACAAGATATGATAAAATGTCTTACCGGCAGATATAACCACCATTTTGTATTTTTCCTTTATATTTAATTTATATACTATAAAACCTCAAAATAAGCTCTATCATTTCACGTTTCGATGCTCGCTCGCGCATCAAATCAAATCAAATCAAAAGGGGTTCAATATTTTCTGAGCATATAAAACAAAAACTTTCACTCCCTATTTACTCCCTTTAACCTTAAATGACGTACCTATTTATATCTAATAAACAATATTTCAAACTTTTATCTTTAAAAATTATGTATTTGCTCATGCAAACTTGCACCCCCCTATTTTTTGTTCCGCTGAGGAAAATGCATTGAATTGCATACCCCGAGAATCGGTGGTTATGTGGGGCTCTCCTCCCCAGAAGGGGGAGGCCTACCTACTAAAAACCTCAGCGATGGCCTTCCTCAGACATATAGGGAGTCCCCGGGAACGATAACGACTTCCGGGAACCCCCAGCCTCGGCCAGCCGTTGATACAGGGACGTTGCAACCTCTGCGATCACTACGCCTGGGCGCGAGTGCTCGATCCTGAAGGATAGCTGCATTGCGCCCTGACGAGGCCATGGGAACCCTTGCAGACACTACCACGACCCCGTCGGCATATGGCGACAAGCGCCCACACCAGGCCACCACAAGGGTGGTCGCCGGATACCTCCGGGCATTCACCAACCAAAATGGGTCCCCTGGACGACAACCACCCCTTCTTAAAGAAGAAGAGGGGCTTCGCCCGTCCACCACTGGCCGCTAGAAGCGGCCTGCCAGGTTGAACCCGGTCAACCCACGCCTCACCCCCCCTCTCGGGGTGCCGTCTGTCAGACTATTAGCCGTCAAAAGATGTTGCCCAGGATGCACCGCGAGCAGGTTATCTGACATCGCACACCAAACTCTTTCAGCCCCTATTTCAATTCTTATAGCCCGTTTACGCATTAAAAAACAATGTTTCATTACTCTGATTCTAGACTATCTGTGTATCAAACTTCATTTTAATTGAATCAGTATTTTTGCCGTGAGAGCGCGATACGCAGGGTTACTTTGCCGTATATAATATTAGGATTTTCTCCCTTCAACCTAGAATAAAGTTGAAAAAATAAACTATTATACTCATATGTCTCCAATTCATAGCTCTACAACTCAGTTTATTCATAGAACACATTGTAAGATCTTAACCACCATCACCACTTCCAATCACATCGAATAACATATCGTATGTAATTTTTGTACCTGAAAATGGGTTAATCAATTTTATTCAAATATTGTGTTTCTCGTTTAGCTCTGAAGGAAGGTTTTAGGTGTTCTGAAGCAGCTATAGTGAAAGGTATGTGTAGGTGTATAGTGTATGGTGTAAAGATGTATTCTTTACAACTATTTATGTTAATTGGTCCTCACAGATTATCTGTTCATTTCATTTGAAATGACATTTGTCATTTTCAGTTTAATATTAACTTTATAGCAATTATTTTACTACTATGTTCACTTGTAAAGCTTCTGTATTCACGTCTTCAGTAATAACTCATCTGTGAAGCACAACCCTTAAGTATCTTATATTAAAATGTAATGCATTTGGCTTACAAAGAATTGATATGACAGAGGCCCTACTAAACATTACATATTTAAAAAATATACAAAAAAATTATGCATTAATTATAAAAAATACCGCAACTACCGTACCTACTCAACGTGTTTAAACAAGTTATCATTAAACTACCGATTTATGTTTGGCTTAGTCAGAAAATCTCTTCTAAAATCGTCTAGGCAAAACCTAAGAAAAACTGACTAAAAATACTTCAATTAACTGAAATTGAAATTTATTTCGTGGTTTGCTCAAAGACTTATATCAAATCTAGCATAAACTACTAACACCGAGAAGAGACTGCATATTTTAATACCTTTCATTAAAACACATGCATTCATTGAATCATTAGATTTTTTTTTAATTAGCACTTTTACATTCATTATTTCACATATTTTTCACATATCTCTCAATTATCTATGTTCTAAGGATTTTTAATAGAGTTATAGTCTAATAGTTCAACTTATATGTCATCACTCTATTTATCATATTAACTAACAGACCCGACAGACTTCAAAAAGATTTGTAAAGTGGCAGTTTTTTGTTAAAAAAAATATTCCCGCTTTTCTGTTGAAATCTTTCCTGAATTTTCTTTGCTATAAACCTCACAGAGCCCGAGACCTTTCCAACGAATGCAAAACCGTGGAAATCGGTTGGTGCGTTCAGGAGTTATAGCGTCAGGAAGGAAAACCAGACTTATTTTTATATGTGTATAGTAGATTATATTAATGTACTTACTGTTTGTTAATGAAATTAGTTTCGTTAATGTATTCATACGCCAATAAGGTAAAAGAATCCTGAGTCTTGTTACTTTAACAGTCATGAGACTAGTGCTTACAAAGTAATTATTTTTTGTATGAATATAACTACATAATAACCCCTGACATAATAGTTACAGCAATGAGTGGCAGATAGGTAAAATAAATGAACTTAAAGGTGTCTGTCACTTCGAATGGGCGTTTCCAATATTTACTTAGAAAGTGAAAATCGATAGAAACTTTTCCTATGAACTTTAATATGTTAACAATAAAATTATCTCACGATAGAAGCACACCACACATATGTCTGTGGGACTTATTTTATTTCGAGGCTGTTTTAAGTGAAGAAACTATCAAGCGAAGTAATGATACTAGAGTTTAGAATTAAGAGGCCTATTACAATTCTTCCCATTCTGCGAGATTAGGTATTTTCGGACGCGTCGCCTCGGACAACCTCATTGTAGGTCACACGTCCAAAATACTAGTGTTTGACGCTAACGACTAAGACGCTTTGATACTTTCCCCTAAAATTTGTGTAATATTATATTTATGGAATAATTCGTTATTGCTATATATAATCGTTATATGATAGAAAACACATTATAGTGACGATGATATTATAAATAGATTGATACTTGGTTTACAAATAATGTTTATTAAAAGTAGGGTATAATTGGTGATTCCAGATTAATAGATCATCTATTCAGAATAGATGATCTATTAATCTGGAACCACCAATTATACCAATGAAATGATGACTATTCATCTAAGCAGTTATTGAACATACCTACATTTACAATTAATTTTCACTATTCATCTTATCAATAACCCAAAAGAAAAAGACAGTACCTATAATTTACTACTGTAATGTTTCATTTTTTGTTTATTATCAGATCAGTTCAGATCAGAGACAATCAGATTATTATAATCAGATCAGTTCAGATCAGGGACAATCTATTTTATTCAACCTGTTTACTACCATCGACCTATCTGATTGTGATGCATCTATTTAGTAAAAAGAATCGTATACCACTTATTTACTCTATACATCAGATCATCACTAGAGAAAAGCCAAACTGTTCATATATGCTTACCAACATCGGCATTCATTTACAATTAATGTTCACTGTTCATTTAATGAACCCAGAATAAACTTAAACAGTTGGTACCTACCTATAATTTGCTACTGAAATGTTTAACTTTTTTGTTTATTAAAAGAACATGTCAGATTAGGGACAATCAGATGATAAAGTATCTATGTTAAATATCTCACTATTAATTATCAATTAGTCTGACGTTCATTAATTTGAAGTGATAACAACTTTAATAAGCGCGAGGAAATGAAACAAGTAGTTATTAAATACAATATTTATTGTTACTTAAATTTATTTACATACAGTAGTTAAAATATGATTTTCTGTACACCATTTATCTAAACAGAATACATTTTTTAAAGCACATATATTATTATGATATAAACAACTTATAATATCTGGGGAACTTGAATATTTATCATAGAGTGAAACAAAACTAGGGCAATTTCTGTCTTCTAAATTATATACTGTGTTGTTCCCAAACATTTTTTTTATCCATGACACTTTTTCACGGCCTTTAGTGAAAATACATTTATTTTTTAAAAAGTTATCTATATATTTTTTATAATTAAAGTAAGGTGTAAATCCTTCATTCCAATAAATCGATCTATTTTTCTCTATCCATGCTACTTGCAAGCGTTCTTTTTTTGTTAATTCATAAAACGGATATGGTGGTTTTATCAACAGAACTATTACACTTTTGTTCCAAAGGAGCGCTATTTCCTTTGGAATGAACTGGTTTTGCTCGTCCTTGAATCCTTGTACATCCAAGATTACATTCATGATAGTTTTCTGACAATGCTGCTGAGGGGTTTGTATTCGAACAGCCGATCATTTATTATAAGACAATAGGCAGTTGTGTTATCTGGTACTTGTTCCGAACATTCAATTTCTATTCGAACATCAACAGGTCCAGTTTTAAGAGAGTCGTTTTGCCTTGAGCAATCAATTACGAACAACGGAGCTTTTTCCTTAAACTGAGTCAAATTAAGCATCGGTTCAACACTAGCGCTGTAATACGACTGACGAAAGTTAGCGTACATGTCGTATAATATACTGTATTTACCCTCTTCAAAATTAAGATTAAGTGATTCATATGGAAAATATTGTGAATTTAAAAACAACCTAAGATTGGTAACTTTACAATGATCAAATATTGATGAACTCTTAGCACTATTATGATTTCTATTAGTCTGTAAGCCAAAAATAACATATCTTGGTTTTTCTAATTGAGAAGCAGTTTTAACTGACCATGAATGCTTGGTAGTTTTTGGTAATACTGGATATTCATATAGATCCCAATTTCTAAACGGTAGCTGTATAGGACGATCTTTCTCTAAATGTTTGAGTAATATTAATTTATAGCGGTCAGCAACTTTTATATGAGGAACACGCCATCGAAGTTTTTGAATTTCTATTTCTATTTTATCATTGTTTTCTAGAATTACACAGTTTGAAACAGAACTGCTTCTATGTAATATAAGTTCATGTCTACAATTTATAATTATTTTATTATAATCTTCGGCAAATCCTAATATTTTATTTAATGGAATAACAGCACTAAAATGACCATCTTTCAGTTTTGTGCCGTTGAAATTCCATCCCCAAACGGCTGCTGCTTTATTTTCACCATCATTCATAGAGATATACGATTTAATAGTTGTAGTGATTCCAGCATTTTTGATGCGATCTATTTCAACACCATTTAATTCATATCGTATATCTTGAAACAAATATGACAGTGGATTGTTAATAAAACTAATTTCTTTTTTCACTGCGGGGTCCTTAGAAATCACACGTGCGAAACCTTCTATGTAGATAGAACTGCCTGAAGGTAGTACATATGTATCCTGTTGGTGAATAGGTATTCTAATTTCATCATTGTCTTTAAAGCTATCACTATATGGATTGTAACTATGAATTTCATAGCTCTCAATTGAATTATCGTAGTTTGGTAGATCTGTGATTTGCAGCATTATGTAATTTAAAACCGAGTTCTTTTAAATATATTAGATTTTCTTTCTTAATTTTTTTTGTTTTCACAAGACTGGCGACACGGGCGACTTCTTTGACAACAGAATGCGAAATATCACGTTTGTCTCGTGTAGATAGATTTTTATTAAAAATGATCATGTTATTTAAGATGATAATAAAAGCAATGTACTAAGTTTCAATTGAATGATAAGATAATTAATTCAATATAAGCAATTTACATCTAACATTTAGCGTAGGCAGCATAAGAATGTGCGTTTGATATTATTGTTGTGATTTATATTCTGATCTTACTCCACCACCAAAGAAAATAAATCCTATATTTGTTCTACATATTTTTGCTCCAAAATGACTTTAAAAATTTCAAACATAAATGTCCACAGTTGTACAAGTGATTTTTCTGAAAATTATCATAGTTATAATGTATATTTGGTCCTAAATATCTTATTACTTCTAATGGTGGTTTTAAATTACCGTAGCTGTCAAAGTATTCTATGTGATCATTTAATTTTCCATAGGCTACCCAATGAGTTCCAGAGTTTTTAGAAATATCGAGATTTATGACACCGCATTCTGTAGGGTAAGGTTTATGTGGTAATGTATCTCTCATAAAAACTCCTCGGAAAAAGGGAATATTATGTGAATGGTTAATAATATCAATATTCGTTAATGCTCTCTTAGGTAGCCTACAATTTAGTTTTTTTTCTTGGTAACATAAATTCCTAGTCCGTCTTTGTACGGCCTCAGATGTAACCCCTTGCCAATACACACTGCTTCTATCTGCTTATTGTGCCTTTCCATTTCAGACAGTTGTTTCCTAGCTGTTTCGTATGCATTAACTGCTTTTGCGATTCCAGCAGCACCTCCTACTAAACTACCAGCAGCAGATAAGCCAGCGAAAATCGGAATTAAAGGAAGAAATCCACCAGTCTTAGGTACAGGTATAATTCTTGGTAATTTAATAGACGAGTCAGATATTAATTCTTGTGCTGTTGCGCATGCTAATTCTAATAAAGCCTTTTTACACTTAGGTTTAATTTTCTTTAGACATTTCTTGGTATGTGAAACAACGTTCTTAAAGGTTTGCTTCAAACCTGTCCCTGAAGTGGATACATCACGTTTGTTCTTATTATTATTCCTTTTATTTGATGGTTTTTTGTTCTTTGTATTGCAAAACTGAAGATTTCGTTTAATTTTCATTTTATTAAAATAATAATAATTATTGCTTAGTAATGGTCTATGTCTTTTTAAAATCAGATAACAAATGAACTTAGAATACTGAACAACGACTTAAATACATACGGTATTGAAAAAAAAAAAACTTTCTATTTAGAGAACATTAGACTTGTGAATCCAACTGTTCTCGCTTGTTGGGAGACCTAGCCATTTAACATATACAAAGCTTCCTTTTCTTTTTAAAACTCTTTCAACTAAATATACATCACGATATTTGGTTTTTTGAAGTTCTTGTGGATAAAATGCTCCTAGTATTGGACGACTTTTAGAATCTTGTAATAAATAGGTTACAGGGTTAGTTTCTTGTACTTTTTTAATCTTAAATATTTCTGTGGACCAATTAGGTGTATAACCCTTATCAAAACAAGCTTTCTGTTTGCTTATTCTCACATAATCACCAACTCGATACTTTTTGTTATTTTTGTTTCTTTTTTTTGCACAAGCCAGTTTAATGTATCTTTGCATTATTCTTGCTTTATTATCACGACAAATAGTTGCCGGAGGCTGGCCGACGGTTCTATGCACTGTGTTATTGTACTCATAAATTATTTTGCGCAGTATTTCGTTATTCCATTTGTAACTTCCATTAATGTAAAATTCTTTGTACAGTTTACTTTTTAATGTTCTGATAAATCTTTCAACAATTGAAGCCTTTTTAGTAGAATATGAAGAATAATGATTAATATTGAACGCATTCATAATGCTTTTGAATTTGTCATTATAAAATTCTTTTCCGTGATCGGTTTGTAGATTTTTCGGAACACGCCCCGTTTCAAGTATTCTTCTTAAAGCTTGACATATCTGCTCTTTAGTCTTTTGCTTTAGTCCAATAGCCCATGCAAATTTTGTGAAACAATCAATTACTGTCAATATGTATTTATTGCCATTATTAACTTTAGACATTGCTTGCATGTCTATCAAATCAGCTTGCCAAAGATCATCTATATCTTTAAGTATTACACTTCTCCTTGGATAATTAGTTCTAGCATTTTTACAGATTTCATTTACGACATCTACTTTGCTCATAATGCTTATTTAATTTTCCTGCGAGGTCTCTAATATGAACACTTTCTTCAAGTTTTTGTATTCTTAAGGTTAAAGCTACAATTACCTTATTAATATTAATAATTTCATTTAAGATATTATCTTTGAATTGATCTATATAGTCTTTGTTAAAGGTAGAGCAAGATATAAATTGACTCGACGATGCCACGATCATAGCCTGCATTTATAACCATTCATAATCAATGTTCTTTATGTTACTAATTACTAATAAATATTGTTTAGGTTTTTATTCTTTTATGATTCCAGCTTCTGTAAGTTCTTCAATTATTGATAAAATTTCGTTACAATGATTAGTGTTACCAGCATTTTTAGATGCAATTAATAATTTAAGCCTTTCAATCAGTTCATTAGGATCGTCCCAGAAAATATAATCTGTATTACTTTTATATTTTTTATATTTTGACATGTGACTGCCGCCACTTTTTGTTTTATTAGAATTTTGCTTTACAGCCTTGGTTTGCTGAGAAAACAATGGTTTGATTATATGACGATATTTTAATCCTTTATCACCCTTCATTTGACCATTCGGATCAAAGTTACGTTTATGAGCATTTGTATAATGAAGTATATCTTTATATGTTATTTTATCCTTATCATCTACAATTTTGAGATTAGGTTTTTTGCACATAAGGAGTTCCTTTAAGCCTGGTGTTAATTCATAGTGCCTATTACCAATGGAAACAGAAAAACTTTTACTTGTCTGGGAGGCATTACTGGTAGATGAAAATGACACTTTGGAGTTTCCAATCATAAAATTTTTATTTTCACGACGTACTCCAAATGGTATATTTATATCATTATTATCATAAATCTCCATTACTTCATCCTTTTCCATAGTATCGTTTATATTATCATCTTCTGTAGAATCGTAGAATGTCGAGCTTTCATTTGAATCCGTCAGTGCATTCTTACTAAAGTCTTCATAATTTAAAGATGAGTATCTATCAGCATCTATATCACGATTACTCATGTCAATAGAAACATTTAGTACGGGATTATCTTTGCTAGTAGATTTTATAATAGTCTCCAAATTATCAGTAATTGGCTTAAATGCTTTTCTAAATTTCAAATTAGCAGCATCTTCGTTATTCTTAATTTCTCTAATTTTATGTTTTATATTATCTGCTGATTTTATCAGTTGTTTTTTTATTTCTGTGTCCATTATTGGATACTATACCCAGCCGCTGATTGCCAATATTCAAACACTATTAACTTATTTTCAAGCGTATATGTTAATATATACGTAAATATTTCATTTTATAGATAAATATATGTGTCAAAGCCACGTCTATATCTTCCTTTATTAAGGGCACAGTCTTTATTAATAGTTAAGAAACTAAATGGATCTTGCCATATCATCATGCAAAGCTTTTTGAATCCCATCCAGTCAATATCTGTAGTGACATGTTCATTATAGATATGTTTTAAATTAATGTCATCTTGTTTAAAGATAATCAGGAGATTAACATTATCGCGTATTAATTGTTTAGGTATTTTGGTATAGGTTTGCGACAAATAAAAACAGTCGATTTGTCTATGTCTGCCCATAGCAAAATAATTACGAATATTTATCTGATTTTCGCATGCGACATCATCAAAAATCATAATTGAATTTTGCAATGCATCTTTAGGCGATATCACATCTTTATTGTCATTAAAAACAAACAGTTT
Organism: Scirpophaga incertulas; assembly: GCA_036419045.1. NCBI lineage: Eukaryota > Metazoa > Arthropoda > Insecta > Lepidoptera > Crambidae > Scirpophaga > Scirpophaga incertulas. Next base: position 8,339,055 of record CM071626.1, on the reverse strand, counting down.
TGCGAGAGGAACTTTATTTATGACTTGTCGTAAGAAACAGTATTTCGGTTGAAAAGCTGTTTTTGAATATATATAAATGTGTTTAAATTTAAGACCATTTTCATGTAAGAGTAAATTTAGCATTACATTAGTTTTGCCGCAATTCGATGGACCACATATTATACATCGAATTGTGTCAGGCAAGAGTATACTATGTTTAGATTTCTGTGCAATATTTTCTATTTTTATGTTATTCACTTCTAAAGTGTGACTTTGTTTAATGAACTTCATTGTAAATGAGAGTAAAATACTTTACATGTCTTTATATAGGTATGCAGTTGAGCATAGGTTATTAAAATCACTTTCATTTCGCATCATATAATTTATTTACATTTACATGTACCTACAATATTTACAAAAATATTGTACTTAATAACTGTGTAATATATAATGATAAAATTTCACTTAAATACTTCAACGAAGTAACGTATCATAATAGATTTTATGAACATTTACAATAATATTTTATCACTAACTTATATGTAAATACTTATTTTAAAATTAATTGATCATATCGATTTAATGATTCATAATAATGTATGTAGGTATGTATAATAATAAAAATAAATTAAACATTTAAAATATTGTTGCACAGTGACCCCAAGGTAAAGTTTCTATTTGATTTGGAAGTATTTGTCTTTTATCATCATTTTTACTCAATGCAACTTTATGAATTTCTTGAGAGTATAGTACATGTTTGCTGGATTTAATTAAATTCATTTTACATTTAATTTTTTTTCACTTGTTAAAGCTTTGTAATAGTGAGATTGTTTTAATCGATTAGTTACAGCTTTAGATATTCCTTTCGCTTTTGTAATGCGAGTTCTTAAGCTGTTTATACAATAAAGTTTCGCTCTGAGACCTATGAAATCACATATTACATCGCCTCCAAGTTCATCTTTAAACAGACCTGGAATTTTAGCATTTACTCTCGGAATTTTATAACAATTATTGTCTTCAAAATTACTGGTATCAAACTTTGTGATGTCACTTTTTATGTCTTCATAAAAGTCGTCAGTATTTATGTAATACAAAAGACTGTCTGTGTCTGTATAACATAAGCTTGCTTGATTCTTATATTTATTTTTTATAAAATTATAATGAAATTTGTATAAATGTGTTTTTGCATATTCTAGAACTGTAAACCCTATATAGATAGGTTTGTCTAGGACAACTTTTTCAGGACTAAATTGCAAAGCGACAAAGTTTTCAGAAAAAATTGCAACACTTTTTAGATTTGGCTTAGAAATTAACTTTTCTGCACCGAGGTGCTTGTTGGTGTTGTTGGTAACATCATTCCACTTAGTCACTAATTTAACATTAACTTGCTTGCGTCTATTTTCTATAGTTTTTCCGAATATAGCATTATTAAGAAGTTTAAAAAGTTTAAAAATTCTTTATCAAATGTCGATGTTGAAGCTTGCCGTAACTTAGTATTTAATTCAATATATTTTTGTAAAAAGTTTTCTTGTCTGAATGTTAGGACTCGGTGAATTTTTTTCAAATAAGTCCATTTTGTAAACACGCTTTCAAGTGGACGTAGTGTATAACATAGTTAAATTTGTCATATAAATTAGCAATTAATTTAGATGTTTTTCCTCCGGGCGGTGTAAACTTCTCCACAGCAAAAGGTAAATCACTGTGTGAATTATGCAAACTCTCAGGATAAGCTAAATCTACTTCTAAAATATATCCATATTCGGAATCATCAAGTATAGCAGCTAAATTGAAAGTATCAATTTCATCGATTGTTAGAAAGCGAAATTCTGAAATTGGCAACTTCAGTGTCATCGCATAACCGTACAAATTATTACAGTCAAGATAAACTAAAAAAGTTGATTTTTGTGAAGTGTCATAGTCGGGTAAATATTTATTATTAGCTTTAGCATAACGTAGGGAACATTGCGCCAAGCCTCCACGAATTCCTTTTTCCAATAGTTCATAAATTTCTAAATCATTTATTAATTCTAATTTTACCTCCGTATACAATAACATTGCATCCCAGCTTAAGCTAGGTGCTGTTATATAATACGCTGGATCGAGTTGATAATGCTTCATACAAGTCATTCTAAATTTTTCAAATACGTCGGATAGAAGTAACACGTCTGTTTTTAAATATAAATCTGTATATTCGCCGAGCGATTTAATATTAAATGTTTGCCAAATCTTTTGAGCATGTGTATACTCATCGTTGCTTATATGTTCGCTTTTCAAACTATTGTAAAAACAATCTTTGGGAGGAAGTCGAGTCTCATCATATTTTAAGTTTGCATTAATATAATCATAGGGATAAATTCCTTTTTGTCTTAATAGCTTCAACTGATTGTAATTAACATCTGGAAAACCTTTTGTTAAGTTAACAAAATCGATTTCATTCAAATTCTTACTTAATACATTTAAGCTCGAACTGAGGAATTGAAAAGAGTCAATAAATTTAACTTGAATAGGCTTCGACGTATTTTTTGTATGAAATATTTTCGTGAATGACATATACCTTTCTTTGGTTTTTGGTATTATTTTAAAATCCCCTTTATGTTTTGCTAATTCTTTAATAAATAAGTGAGAGTCATAGCCAGCTAAATTATGAAAAATAACGGGCACAAATGGACATACTCGATACATCAAATTACAATGAGAGTGTGCTGCGCCTCGGTATTGCGATGTAATATGATCATGATCCTTAACTTTGTCATCAAAGAGCAGATGGTTACAGATGTGACATTTTGTAGAATTTTCGTAATCACTTTCTTGTTCTATTGTTAAAGTTGCCATAGGCATTTTTTTTAATAAGATACTGTAAATGTATTCTAAGTCATTGATCAAGTTTTTTATAAATACTTCCACACAATCTGGCCCTCTATATGTAACATACTTATTAAGGTCTGGATTATATGAACAGCAAATATAGTACCCAAAACATGAAGGTTCGTGAACCTGATATGTTCGAGTGTTTTCAGTTTTACTTATACTGCAATTTAGTAAAATACTTTCGAAATCTGCATAAATTACGAAATTGATTTTCTGTTTTCTTTCGAAGTTTTTAAATTGAAGAATACTATTTTTTTGGGTAATACTGTCAATATATTAGGACACAACGTATGTTGACGAAATTTTTTTTCACTCGTGAATACTTGTAAGCATGTCTCACACAGATACATTTTACCTTTGTGTTTACTTATCTGGCGTCTAATTAATCTCAATAAATTTTTTATTAAGCAGTAATGACCACAACCTTTTTGTTCGAAATATAGTAAATTCACGTGGCATTGTTTTCTTAAGCTTGTTACATATAAAGGACCGATGACCTTATTTTTATCATCTAATCCATATACATTAACACTTATGTTAGGATTAATCTTTTCAAATAGTTTGATATCCCTGTTCGACGGTGGAAACGAGATACCATCTATATTGAACAGTTTCGTAAAATGGGGGTATGATCGTGTCATGCAAACGTTACTTTTTGTTGGACATAATGCAGCGGCAATACTCCACAGAAAGCAATAGTTATCATTGTTTTGTATATTCAAGCAACTCCTCGTTTTTCTTATTTCATGTGGCAAATCAAAGTAAGAACCACCTTTTAAAGGCGAATATTTGTTAATATTAATTTCTAGGTGGCTTATAGAAAAACAAGACCAGCCAGAGTCACGGTGCTGAAATTCCGAGAGTTTTCTCTCAAATGTATTTATAGTTTTTAAATATAATTCATTTAAGTCAGTATTGTTGTATATCACTTCATATTTTGTATTAAAAGATTTAAGCTGCTGCTCACCAGATCGTAAAAGAATAAAGTAAGCAAATAGCTCGAAGCTTAATTTAATACAATTATGTTTCGTTAGACAGTCATATATTAAATTTAATACTTGATGCTCATTATCTATAAGGAAATCCTCAGGTGTAAGATATTCCATCGACGGATTTAGTTTGTAAGTTATTATTCTATTTTTGAAAGCCGTGGCTATAATATTTACATTTTCATATTTAGTTTTAAATAAGCAATTAGATTTGTGTGAATTCGTTCTCAAATGATAGTGATATTCATTTTTCGGTATTTCAATATGACATTTTTCACAAATAATTATATCGCTGTACTTTGATTTTTCTGGTAACAGTGACACTGTAAAAAAGAAAAAATAATAATAAATATTAAATGGTTACAATTTTTTTTATTATATAAGTATGATTACCACAATATTAAACAATATAATTGTTTCTCTATAACATGTCTTTCGTATGTTACACCATTGTTCTTTTATCAAATCAAATACAAATATATAAGATTGTTAAAATAGGTAATAAGGTAAATTGAATTAACAAGTATGCATATTTTAATATAATTATTAAATTATATTGATAAGCTCTAGGCGTAATTTAATATCCGATATATACATGTTAATTTGAATAATAGTTACTAACATATGTCTGAGGACAATTCACAAACTCTTTTCTAGTTTCCCTTATAAAATTAGCTAGGTGTTGCCATGCACCCGTATTATCAAATGTTTTATTTTTTACGGTCACTATTGCTTGACGCCACCTATTTATTGGCTGGACTTTCTCAATTTCATCACACCGGTATATTTTCAAATCAACATAGTGCGTCCCAGGCTTACGATCAAATATTTGACGTGAATGACCGTTTGCGACGCGACGTGTCACATAAGAAGTTAACGGAGAGGGCGATTTACCGGTAGTTGGGATATCCGCCTTCTCGTCATCTTCAGAGTCGGTTCCGAAGAGATCGTACGCCGTTGCGATCTTCGGGGGAATCGGCTTGAAATACGGTTTCTTCGAAGATGATGAGCACGCTGCTACTGGCAGAGGTGCCGCCGCTGTGCTGACTTGCGACAAGCTTGATGCTCGTACCACCGGCTTCGCTGCCGGCTGAGATACTGCCTGCTTGCTTTTCCTGTGTTTTTTCGACGGTGGTGGTTGAACCTCGTCTTCAGATGGAAAAAGAGTATCCGCGTTTTCTTCAGACCTGAAAATGAAACCAATTAAAACATTATTAATAAATAATTCTTATTATATGCTTGCATTATTTGCTATTCATAATGTAAATATTATGAATTATTCAATGCTTCACAACTGTACAATTAAATATTGTACAGTTGTGAAGTAAAATAAAGAACTGAAATATATGTTAGGGGAACATCTGAAATGTATTATAATAATGCTGTTATCGAAAAGTTTATTACTTTAGTTCCATGTCACGCCTAACTAATGATTAAACAGTAATTGATTCATTGTTTCAAATATTGAGGGAATCGAACCCGTAGTCTGCAGTCAAACTGATAAATAAACATATATAAATACTAAGTATGATAAAGTAAATACTTACATTTCTCCTTAGTTGATGAGCACTGATGTTGAGACTAGTGGTAGAAGCTGACTGTCGTGCTGTTGGAAGCTGAATTGAATGTTCCTGATTTTCTCCCTCTTATATAGCGTAAAATCTACGTCACGTTTTCCATATAGGTAATGTACTCGTCATCCTAAAATCCTGAATCAGGACTTTCCATAAAAGATTGCTTAGCAATAATAAATAAATAAAGTCTATGAATCTCAACCTTAAACACTTATATTTATTATTGATATAACCAGTTAAAGCTAACCCGTTCTATAAATATAACTTCAGACAAAGAGAGATCTAATTAAATTGTAAGTAAGCCTTAGTGTGGATATTTATAACTTTTCTGATCCTAAGTCACTCCATCAAAGCGGCCCGGGTGGCCTGCTAGAATCTCGCCACTTACCGCATTCCATAACATTGTCATTTGAGCCTTAGCCATTACTTTTAAGGTATTGATATAAACACATTATAATTGCATCAATTTTGAACTCTATGATCGAATAATTATTAATATATAAAGGGATTTTCATAGAAAATAAAATTAGTTTTTGTCGCTTTTTGTGGAAAGTGGACCAGTAGTTATCTGTCTAAATGTCGGTGAGTACTTTCACATTAAATTTAATAACACTAAAATACCTATATTTCTACATCTTACTTTGTATTTAATAAAGAGATTTAAGTGTAACTATTACTTAAAGTGTAATACAATGATGGTCAATTCAAATGATATATCAAATGAATTAAAATATGTCTTATCGGCTTTTATCAACATATCTACGAATATTATATTTCCCTATTTCATTTGTGCTAATATGTGTTAACATAATACATTCTTTTCTCAGGACTCGGAAAACGAACTATTCAACTTTATTCCTTGTAACAACATGCTTCAGCCGAGAACTGAAAAGATATTAAATCTACAGCCTCCCAGCAAGAAGTCGAAACATGACGTCTTTTCCTACGCAAAAAAACGAGTGTGTGGTGAAAAAGTTATACGTATAGAAATATATGATGTGAATAACTTTTCTAGTAGTGAGTCATCACTGTGCAATTGTAATGCTGAAATTTGTGTTCAGCACATAGTAAAAAATGTATACGTGGATGACATATATAAATCAATTAAAGAAGTAATAACTAAAGTTACAGACAATGTAAATATTACGTAATAAATGTTAAAATATATGGTATTCTTTTATTGGCTCCTAAAGTACCGATACAAATATGTATTTTTAATAAGTAGGTAGGTAATATTATAATAGTATGCATTGTGCTGTAATCTTCAATGCACAAAACTTTATTCACTTTATTTATTAACTAATGGCTCCGGTTAACGTCTGTTTGTCATATAAATAAATCAGGTTCATCACTTGGTTCAAGACAATAGGTAGAAGTATGTATTATTATAAAGTATCGTCCATGTTTTCTATATCCCATGTCTAACCTACATTACAGGAAAGTTTCATCAAAATCAGTGCAACTCTCCAGCTTAATAAATTAGTATAGATGTAATTGAAATAAAATCTTGTAAATTAGGTACGAAATATCACGTCTAAGTTTTTAAAAAATGGTTCATCATTCATTATATTATTTAGTAGCATTCTATTATGTATTAGAAATAGAAAACTCTATGTTTATATGGAGTGGTTAATCGAAATAATTGCATATATTGAACACCATACCATAATATAATATGCATAGTCAAATCAAGCCGTCAAACTATATAGGGACCGTTTGCGAAATACAAACGTACATTCCACCTCCGCCACCGTGACAGACAACAGACATGCTGAATCAAATGTTATTCGATTGCAACACATTTGCATCCTTCGAATGAATCAACGCGGGTAAGTAAAGGTAATGGATTATTTAAACGGATGAATGAATCGGTTTTCAGCAATTCGATAACGTTTTAAAGTAACATTTATGTTACTGATTAGATGAGTAGTGAAAATTAATTGTAAATGTAGACACTGTTGAAAGTTAATTTATTGATAGGATGAATAGTGAAAATTAATTGTAAATGTAGGTACGTTCAATAACTGCTTCGATGAATAGTCATCATTTCATTGGTATAATTGGTGGTTCCAGATTAATAGATCATCTATTCTGAATAGATGATCTATTAATCTGGAATCACCAATTATACCCTACTACTATTACATATTACTAGTTTTGTTATGTTTAGCAAAAGACGTTTTTAGTTTTAAATTATATTTAAACTAAAAAAACGTCTTTTGCTAATACAATAACTAGGTAATCGATAGCTTAAATTAAAAATATGAATAGAAAAAAACTAGTTACCCAATTATCTAGGAGTAATATGAATCATCACTAAACCAGAATCACTATTTGTCCGAATTTCCATCAATAACAATGGTTTTGGTGTGTAAAAGCTTTAGAAATAATAGATAAAAATAATATATAGATTGAATAACTTTAGCAAAATAATTGAAATTTAAAAAAATAAATAATAATTTAAAAGTTCCCCAAAAGAAATAATTTTAGTTTGACGTGATTAAAACTGATGATCGCGCTCTACACTGACGCTCAAGCGACGATCAACGGGTTCTATTGTTATTGGCGCGAAGAAATTCGACATAGGTCCGACTCTGAGGAGCGCTCAAGCTATAATGAATTCAGACGGTTTTTTTTTTCTCGCGGGAGGAGGCAGTGAATCCTCATAAGGAGTGCGCCACTACAGTAGCCGTCTTAACAACCCCTTGGTGCTTGACGACCTTGCACCGGATACCACCCGCGCCCGGTCTACTGCGGGTGGTTATGTTGGACTCTGACACCAACCACCAACTAAACACTGCCTAATGCCATTGGCCGGGCAGAAAGCCTGGGGCCCTATCGGCTTCATCTGAGCGCTCGCCCTCTTAGGGGAGGGGGCGAGGCAGCGCAAGGGCTGCGCTGGTGCATACGCTTCATGGAGTGAGCCGGTTTCCAAAGTGGGCCGGTTGAATCGTTGCTATCTCTGTGTACAGAAGGTGACCCGTGCAGTTCGGCGGCGCAGATGCTGCCTCTAGCAGGGTTTGGAGTTTGCGCGTGATGCAATCGGGAGGGTCTGTGATCGCGTTTTTAGGGCGACGGTATGAAGGGGAGGGTGAGGGCGTGTAGTTTGCCGCCTGTCAAACTATTGGGTTGGGGTGCTCAGATGCCGCTTTGAAGAAGCGTTCTGAGAATTTTTTGAGGGTCTGTTGTATGGTTGGGAGGTCCGCGTCCCTATGGAGATCGTGTCGTCTAACATAGTAGGGAGCGCCGGTGGCTCGGGCTAAGAATTTATTTTGGATGACTTGGAGTTTGTGGATCGCGGTCGGGCTTACGTGGGCAAAGACGGGCGAGTATTCAGACGGCCTGTGCATCGCATTTTGTAGTAATTTTGCAGTATGATTTATCGTTTTTATTAAAATAAGATAATAAATTCATGGTTAAAAAATATAACATATTTATTTCTCATAAAGTGAAATTTATTCTGGTATAAATTTTATTAATAAATACTATCGTAGATAGAAGAAGATATTCACAGTCAACTTAAAGCGATTTTCGTAGTTTTTTTCGTTTATAATAAGATTATTTTTCTATATTAAATCAATAATATATCAAAATTCCGACGCCGCTACGAACTATATGATACTATACGAACTATATACAATAGATAAGATTATCATTTTTTAATTTCATTTATGTAGAACAGTAGTTCAATCCAGGAGCTCAAAAAAGTGCCTTCGCATTTTATGAAAACTTTCTCTACAATTTTGGGTTTTATTAAAAAGTTTAGCAAAATTTACAAAAAACAAACCGCTACGAACTATGTCAATAGCTATTCTGTATTATTCATTAAGTCAAATATGTTAATGTATCTTTGTTTCTGAGATCAAGAACGCCAACATTGACCATTTTACGCAAAAATCACGTTCGAGATGTAATATGGCTCTTAAGTCTCCTAGCCCTTTAAAAAAGTTAAAGTAATTTTTATTTTAAATTATATTTAAAATTGTGTTTTGATAACTAACTCTTCTATCAATGTAGGATCAAAATTTATTTAATAATGGTTATTGTAAGACATGGAAGATGCTTTTTGGAAAGTAGTGCAACGCGTGGCTGCTTACGCAGCAAGCGTCTGCCAAAACATAATTCGGTTGAAGTTGCTATTTGTAGATATACTTGTGTGACGTTGCGAAACAAGTATCTAGAAATCAAACCACAGGTCTTGTCTAGGTCTGATATGGAAGCTGATCGTCATTCTGATCATTATGATAGCGAAATAGCGTTTATAGTAGAGAAAAAACATTTGCCTAAATATGAGATTTCATGGGAATAGGTTAGACTATTCAATATATAGAAATAAAGATCTGTATTAATATTATAAAGTCATGCGACAGTCGAGCTGATGCATATCCGTGAAACAGTAACCATAAAAATAATGAGCATTTTCTGATGATTAGTAAGAGCCAAAATTAAAGAAACTGGTTCGATGCTATTTCTCAGCTAATATGGTTGAATATTGCTTACGTGCAAGCGTGAAACGTCAATCGCTCGCAGATGTTGTCAAACGCGCCCCCGCTTCGAGTTGCGTCATCATGCGCGAGCGCATTCATTAAAATTGTGACGCTATTTTGACTCAAGATCTACATCGGTCGCTCACCACCTACACGCTAATGGAATCTGGAATAAAAACTGCGTTGTATATTGTATTTTCGGTTCGCGCGTAGTAATCGTTGAAGAGACAGATTCTGCAAGCCATGCCTCATTTCATGATCGCACTGCTTACGACCAGCCAGTTGTGTTTTGGTTTTTGTCAGTGACACAGGAATCGACGTTTCTCGGCTTTTTATCCAATAATAACAAACATGCATGACACTCTGCGTAACCAGGTATGTAGGTATACTTTTAACTATATAATTTTTATTTATTACATACTTCTCTCAAGATACTTAACTAAAATCGGTTTTATACTGTATAATGTGTCACCTGTATACGAGTATATAGGAAAATTTATTAGAGACTATTAAAATAAATATAAATTTCTATTTCGTTAAGTGATAGTGATTTTCATTAAATATTGTACAAAAACAACAATTGTACAAAACACGCCTTAAAATATAAAGTGCAAAAATACATTAATAATTAACAACTTTTAATAAATATGTTATAAAAACGCGATCTTGTAACTAGTGTTCAATAATTGATTTGGAACATTAAACACTTGTAACTTCAATTATAAAATTCCACACAAATTAATACTTTTACCACCCACAACGATCTTAGCATTTCTGTTGGCATATCTGACGAAGTGAATGTCATGTATGAGGTATTATTTAGAATGATTAAAGTTATATTTATATCGAGTGAGATAATTAAATAATTATTGACATTGACAGTTATTGCGAGTATAATTAAAATAGTATGTATTAGGTTTTCCACGAAAAGTTTGTGATATATAATTTTAAAGTGTTTATGAACTTCAAACTTAAATTACAAAAAAATATCTATATTTTAAATAAAATCTCATTGGTTGCTATTGTTTTCTTATAAATCTATTAAAATCTTCTTATAATCTATTAAGATTTAAACATTCTCCTCGAAAGTAATATACTAGATTCAGATATCAACAAACAAATATTTTGAATATTCTGACGTTTTCCTTAGAAATTGATTTTCCCAACTTTAAAAGTTTCTCTAATATACACAGCTCTAACTTAAAATGACGACAGTTAAACGAATTATTGGTTAAGTAGTTTATAAATTAATACTAATAAACGTTGATAACTGAATATTGTTGAAAAATTCTAATTCCGTACGGTATCAAGTTTTGCCGTTTGTAACCATTTTATGATTTTCAAAGAAAATTAAAATATCGTATTTAGAAATCAAATAATCAAATCACTCAAGTAAGTACTAGCTTAGATCAATCATAAGCTGCATTTACACGTTCATAGTTCACGGTCTGCACAAGTTTCCATATCGCTAACGCAACGTTAATTAAATGTTCGCCAATTATAGTAACGATAATATTTAACAGGCAAACGGCAACATTGCAAAGTCTCTCGAATGTAAAGTGCTTACTACATCACAAAGTACAATGGCGAAACACCTCAAAATAGATATATTTTAATACGCTTAACAACGAAAGATCTGTTAGACTATACAATTTAACTGTTTAATATTATTTAATCTTATTTGAAATTGATCATATATAAGTAAGATTGTTTCAATAGCTCGCTTTATTTGGCAAATAGACAAAAATCTAAGCCGCTGGAAAAAAGAACTCACTTTACTTACTCAGGACTAGATTTATAACAAATAAATGCGTAATAAAGATTTTTTTAGACGCTACTTATCTAACTCAACAATAATTTTAAAATTCTCCTTTAAATTAATTTTAATCACATATTTAATTCATATGTTAATAATATCACAATGCTATTAAAATCTCTACCAAATATAACCGCTTAGATTAACAGCAATAGCACACAAATGCGCTTTTAATTGCTACAATTAAAAAATGGAACTATTCCAAAAATTAAGTCAAATTTGAAATAAATAAAGTAATTTAGCTCTATGATCTCATATTTCTTTTCACGTTAGTTACCTAGGTAAGGACACAAAGTTATATTAAACTAGTTATTGGCACCGGTAGCAAATTGCTATGTGATAGACTGCGACTGTGATAGAAGCGTGGGAACACGGCATACACATTCCGTTTGACTGGCTGCCGGTACGGGTGAGTGAAGTCACGCCTTAATAATAGACGAATCGCCTTAATAATAGGTATATTGCTATTATATATCGTAGGCGTATAAACTGCAGTGTAGCTACCATAAATTCACATTCGATTGCACTCAATATCGACAGCGCAAATGTCGCTATGCTCGTGGTAGAGCCACTGCTCTAACAAGAGTTTTTTGTGCTCATGGCAAAATCACGTCACCTAACATTAGTTTGCTATACTCGTGGTAGAGCCACTAGCTCTACCATTAGTTTGCTATGCTCGTGGTAGACCCACATTTCTAACAAGAGTTTTCTGTGCTCATGGTAGAGGCACCTGCTCTACCATTAGTCTGCTATGCTCATAGTAGAGTCACCTGCTCTAACATTAGTTTGCTATGCTCGTGGTAGAGCCTCTGTTCTACCAACAGTTTGCTATGGTCATGGTAGAGCCACTGCTCTACCAAAAGTTTGCTATGCTCATGGTAAAGTCACCTGCACTACCAAAAGTTTTCTATGTTCATGGTAAAGTCACCTGGTCTGCCATTAGTTTACTATGCTCCTGGTAGAGCCACTAAACTAACAAGACATTTATGTGCTCTTAGTAGAGTTACCTGCTCTACCATTAGTTTGCTATGCTCATGCTAGAGTCACCTGCTCTAACATTAGTTTGCTATGCTCCTGGTAGAGCCACTGAACTAACAAGAGTTTTATGTGCTCTTAGTAGAGTTACCTGCTCTACTCATTAGTTTGCTATGCTCATGGTAGAGTCACCTGCACTACCAAAAGTTTTCTATGTTCATGGTAAAGTCACCTGGTCTGCCATTAGTTTACTATGCTCCTGGTAGAGCCACTAAACTAACAAGACATTTATGTGCTCTTAGTAGAGTTACCTGCTCTACCATTAGTTTGCTCTAACATTAGTTTGCTATGCTCCTGGTAGAGCCACTGAACTAACAAGAGTTTTATGTGCTCTTAGTAGAGTTACCTGCTCTACTCATTAGTTTGCTATGCTCATGGTAGAGTCACCTACTCTACCAAGAGTTTGCTATGCTCGTGGTGGAGTCACTGTTATACCAAAAGTTGGCTATGCTCATGGTAAAGTCACCTGATCTGCCAAGAGTTTGCTATATCCATGATAGAGCCACTGCTCTACTATTAGTTTACTATGCACACGGTAGAATCACTGCGCTACAATTAGCTTGCAATTTGTTTCCGAATTTACTATAATTAGAACAATTTTAGTACATAACACATCCGCTAGGAGCGCTATACAAAGGGTCACTTGAATTAGACCAAGATGTAGACAAAGTTGAAATAGTATTTTCCATTAAGAAAACTTACAATATAGTGTAATGAAGCAATATCAACAATTACAAACTTCCCATCACAAGTTATCTAGCTTAAATCAAAGTATATTTTTGTAGGTTAGGCAAGACAGAATAAATAAACTATAAGTTTAAATATAACTTTTCATAATATTTATTCATCTTTATCCTCATACCCCAATGCCCTTTTTATAATATCATTGTCATACCCTGTTAAATTATCTTTTTAGAACTAGACTGGGTGTATGAGCGCGGATGAAATACTTATTTCGCTAACTGGTTATACAAAGTAGACTGTATTAATTTGGAGTATTGTCAATCACGTTCGAGAAAATAGGAATATGAACTGTCTGCGGAGAAATGTCAAGAAAAACAGTTCGTAAGGAAAAAGAAATGCATATACCTTAGTGATCTTCACCACACAAATTTCTATTCGTGGAGGTGGATACGATTTATTGGTCTCAGAAAATTGTAATTTGCGCATTAGCACTGACTGTGTATCACTACAATCAGTGGGCCCGATCACTGATACACTTTACTGCTCTATATACGAGTATCTGTATTTCATTCACTTCTTTTCCGAGAATTATGGCCGTTTTCACCAACTTTGTCTTAGCTTAGGCGACTCCTAAGAAACATGCTGTCCTACTCTTTTCAGTTAATACAAAAAGTGACAGCATGTCACTTAGGAGTCGCCTAAGCTAAGACAAGGTTGGTGAAAACGGCCATTAATTTGCGGTTGATGCTTGCGGTTTCAAACGTAGTGCAACACTGATGCTCATGCCATCTTGCGGAATATCCAGAACCTAAGGTAAGTGCGGGTTAATGCTTGCGGTTTCAAACGTCGTGCAACACTGATGCTCATGCCATCTTGCGGAATATCCAGAACCTAAGGTAAGTGCGGGTTAATGCTTGCGGTTTCAAACGTCGTGCAACACTGATGCTCATGCCATCTTGCGGAATATCCAGAACCTAAGGTAAGTGCGGGTTGATGCTTGCAGTTTCAAACGTAGTGCAACACTGATGCTCATGCCATCTTGCGGAATATCCACAACCTAAGGTAAGCGCAGGAATAGGATTGGAGTGTCAAAGGATGTGACGAACGTGAGTTAATTTAAATACTCAATTAAACTAACTTAATGTTAATCGGCGCAACCACTGGGGAAAAGCGTTTCTTTGAAAACGTAACACGCCTTTTATCAAAAGCCAAAGACGCTGTTGTTACAAACTTTAAAAAAATTACATATACTAGTATGTAAACAATATTTGATAACAATTTGTAGGGGACGTTGAACATTCCAGTCCATCACACTAATATCTTTTCATCATCATTTACTGTCACTGCAATTCATATATGGAACGATTTAACCTACCATATCAGGGGGGCAATCGCACTAACAAATCGCAGCTGAAACGAAACCAAATCGTTTCACTCAACCAATCCGAGAGCTAGAATATCACGTCATCGAACAGATGACGTGATATTGTGGCGTTCGGATTGGTTAAGCCGAACGGTTCGGTTGCGTTTCACTTGCGATTTATTAATGCGATTGCTCCTCAGGGCATCTAAATGTAAAGACATATTTAAGAGAGTCGTTCGTTATAAGTCTATATATGTTTTATGTATGTATTACATAGTGTTTGTAATAGTTGTGATCTTTGTAAGAAGCCACTCGGTTGACTGATAGAGATTGCTTGGTCTGCATTAAATCTGCAATTTGTACTTTATTTATATTTATAGAGAGCAATAGGGATTAAATAAATGTCGACTAGTCTTACGACATAAGTTTATGTCGCATAACCTAAAAAATTCAAAGTGCAATATGATTTTAATAAGCTATCTCTATTAAAAATAACTTTATCTATAGTGCTTAACTAACGCTAGATCAATAACATGTACTTTGTATTCGCTTATTTATATAATGAGACAATTTGCAGTATCGAAATTGCCGTTGTTCTTTATGGATTTTTAGATATTTTCCTTTGTAAATGTGATACTTGCACCTCTTCCCCATGGTGACCTATGAAGCTAGAAAAGTATGTTTGAATCGTAGTAATGACATTTACTACGATTCAAACATACTTTTCTAGCTTCATTGACATTCCTTAATATTCATGCACGCTTGTCTGTTACGGGTACTCTTGACCTGACTTTCCTTTAGTATATCACATGTTTGGTCCAAGTATGTATTTCAAAATATGCGTCATACATAAGTGAAACATACGACTTATGTTTGCGTTGACTTAAAAGTTTGATTTCACTGCTGCAGAAGACTACAGATTTGATATTAATTTCAACTTGATATCTCCACACTTTCCTGAGGAAAAAAACTCTTACTTAAATATGTACAATGATCCTATAAGAGTTCCATTTTCTGGTACGGCGTATGAATCCCTAAAAAACATGTTTGGTATGGTAGATTCTGATAGAGCACTGCGTATAATTATTTTCACGTCAACTATTCTGGAGTTCCGGCATAAAAAGTGTAAATGCCAAAACTAACAGCTTGAGGTTATGTCATCAACCATTACTGCTGTCCTATTGTTGGAAAATATTAAATAAATAATAAGACACACAGTGCGGCAGTTGCCAACATGCACAGTCCCATCTTACACTTATCACCATGAAGAACGTTGCCAAAACGAAATAAATATAAATGGCTTTTTAGGTTCAATATCTGTTTTATTTATTTTTTATCATTAATATAAACTACTGTGTGTAGCCTTGAATCAAGGGTAATTATGAAAACATAATCTCTAGAGATTAAATCATTCATATAGACTTCTTACATACAGTGTATGGCCTTGAACCGAGGATAATAATGAAAACATAGTCTCTGTAGATCACTAGAGATCAGATCATTCCAGGTCCATTCTCATTAAAAACACACATTTCTTTTCCACAAGTCCAAAAAAAATTATTAGTTAATAGCATTACATTATATAATGCAAACAATACAATAATTCCGCTCAACCCAATCGGCTGTGTTCATTTTGACCCTGTACTCTAAGCACATAAAGTCAATATAGCATTATCGTTATCGCGCCACGGCCTACTTTAACTTATTTGCACACACTAAAGTTAGAGCAAGACGTGTGGCGAAGCAACGACGATATATGTATATTATGTTTTATTTTAAGAGTATGGGCCCTTCATTGTTCTTATTTGGTGCTACGCGGAACGGTCTGTTTGACAATTTATAGGTTATGTGACACAAGTTAAGTCGGATAATATTGTTTGGTAACAATACACTTATTTAATTAACCGTAACTTAAAATTATTATTCTGCGTATTGTATGAACTTATGTTAATCGGAATATTTTCAGAAAAAATACAAGTGCTTTAGTGCCGAGACTCTTTAATCACTTTTTCTTATGCACAATTGATAAGATATTGCTTTTACAGTTATACGTCAAAGTCAGTAATTAAACTAGGAAAACAACTTTAATTGCATACGAAATAGAGGCAGTCTCAAAGTAAATATATCTTACTTGTAGCGGTGTGTCTACATACTAGATATACACGACCAATCACGGCTATTTGACTAAATTTCTTCTTTTCTAAATATTATGCTAAAACTTTTTGTGTTAAATGAAAAGTGTGCGACATGCATGCCACTTAAGTTTGTCCTAAGCTAAGCCAAGGTTAGTGAAATTAGCCATCACTCTTCTACTGAATGTAGCATATTATTGTGGCATCGACAGTGTTTGAAGAAACGCGTAAGTGCCATGAAATTCAAGGCGCTTACGTAATTTCGATCGCGGGAAATTTATCTTATAAGCAAATTGTATTCAGAACGTGTATCGATATAATTAAATCAATGGTGTCCACGACTTTTTCAAAATCAAAATAATCTTTATTCAACACAGACCTTTACAGGCACTTATTGACGTCAACAAACAAAACAAAAAAAAAAACAAAAACCTTGTCCGTACGTACGAATAAGGGAAAGGAAAAAAAATATTGACTCGACACCTGTTCGGAAATTGGGAGAGCCTTCTCGAGAAGAACAGGCAAGAAACTCTGAAGGTCTATTTTTTATCTCCTCTTTTCAATGTTAATAATTATAATAATATAATATAAAAATACAATATAATATAAGATACAATCATACCTAATACGATTACAGTCGTATGTATGTTTACATCTAATATATATAAATCTCATGTCACAATGTTTGTGCTCAATGAACTCCTAAACTACTTAACCGATTATAATAAAATTCGCACACCATGTGCAGTTCGATCCAACTTGAGAGATAGGATAGTTTAAATCTCAAATTGCTGAGTGTCATCATCATCATCATCATCATCATCAATTTTAAAAATTCTTTCACCAATAGAAAGCCACATTATTGCGGAGTGTCATCATCATCATCATCATCATCATCATCATCATCATCATCATCATCATCAGCGGACGGCGCGCGATGGCTTCGGGTTTAATTCAGTTCGCTTTCGTGCTCGCTTCGGGGATTATTAATATTATGCCCAACGAAGTGGGCGCGGGTCAGCTAGTACACATATAAAAATAATACAATATTATAAATAATGTTGTTACCAAACATGGCTCTATGAATAGTGTCCCTATTCCCAAATAGTGTGATCATTTAGATAGTCACTTACTTTATAATAAACTTTACTCATGAGTGTATTTTTGATATAGATTTTAAATTTATATAAAGGCAAATCAATGACACTTTGCGGAAGTTTGTTAAACATAGATATACATTTCCCCAAGAACGAACAGAGTTTTATGGAGTCTGAACATTTATTTAAATTTTACAACGAACGGAACGGCAAGTTTATTTTTGTTTCTAGTATTCACATTATGTAGATCACTGTTTTTATTGAATTTATTATAGTTTCTATATACAAAAACTAAATTATCATGTATATATTGACTAGCTAAAGTTAAAATATTAATTTCTTTGAACATTCTTTTAGGAATTCTCTAGCCCGTAAACAGTAAATAGCACGAATCGCTCTTTTTTGTAAAAGGAAAATACTCTCAATGTTAGCCGCTGATCCCCATAGCAGCAGTCCATAGGACGTAACACCATGAAAGTAGCTGAAATAAACAATTCTTGCTTGTATTGATATGCTTTGATATGTATAAAGATTTAGCACATAAACAAACATTTTAAAAGTTTTTGAATATTTTTTTACATAACCTAAAAAGGCAGGGTCGACAGAAGTTGTTTTTAAAGCATATAATTCAAAAAGTGTTCTCCTGCTTTTATATATGTCCGGAGTAGCCCAGTCACTAAATTTATTTTTGTTGTTTAATTTTACAACCTTTTGTGTAATCATATTGTTGCTTTCCATTCTTACTAAATAAAATAAATTATTATATAAATTTTTAGCATCTCCACCAACAGTAGGCAAAGATGTAATTTGAGATGTTATTTTTTTTTAATTTACATAACCTTCCCTGGGATATAGGTCTACAAATCAATTCAGGTTTAGGTCTAACATGATGGTGCTCAATACAGGCTAGTTGTCCACTATGGTCAGAGTTAATGTAGCTTATTACAGCATATTCAATTACTTTACAGTTACAAAAAATATTATCTAAGTAGGTAGCTGATGTGGGTGTTATTCTAGTTGGCTCGTTAAATACGTGATGCAGATCAAATGATTTATATAAATTAATAAACCTTTTGGACAGAGAGGTGATATATCTAAAATATTAATGTTAAAATCTCCACATACAATTACATTCTTATTTTTCCTGCACACTAATTGCAAAACATCCTTCATGGTGGATTCAAATTCTATATAGCTTCCAGATGGGGGCCTATAGATACACACTATAATAAGATTGTTAAGCTCCACACACGATATTTCAATAACTCTTTCAATAGAAAGTGATACAACATCTTTGCGTTCTTTATAATGCAATACATTGTTTAATAAGATTAAAGACCCCCCTCTTATTGCAGATTGTCTAATATATGAGCTTACATTACTATAATTATTATCAAAGGTGATTAATTCATAGTTCTTAAGCCAATGTTCGGTAACACACAATATACCAACTTTTTCACATGTTAAAAACAAATTAATTTCTAAATTTTTGCCAGAAAAGCCTTGGATATTTTGATGTACAATTCGTAGATAATGAGGCTTTTCTATTGTCTTTAAAGAGCCAGAGAATCTCGGTTGTCTTATTATTTAATTTAAATTCTTTGGAACAGATTCCAAGAAATTATATTCTATATGTTGCTCAATAAAAGCATTGTCATTTTGTAAATTAGCAGCCAAGTTCTTGGCTGATTGACTTTTTCATTCTAATGTATTTCTTTTGGTCTAAACTCTAGCTAGAGTATAACTTACAAATACTCTTTACTTTTATTCTAAAGCAAGTTGCGCAGCTCATTCTAAATATGTATATCTCTGTTCTTATAATTTTAATACATTTAAACTTACTTTATATTCCTAGTATATTACAGTCATATTAATAATTATATGTACGAGTATATATATTGAGCGTGATTATTTGACTTGTTTATTTATAAATGGACCAACCAACACAAATAAGAGTTTTTAATTCGAACACGTTGGAATCGGTTAGAATAAGCCTCCTCGAACATTAAGTATTCATTTAAATTACTAATTCCAGAAATTTCAATGCAGTTGAATACATAACTAACTTTAATAATTTTTCCCATATTCTGGTATAAATCTTCATCACAACTGCCTGTCTGGATGGAGATCACAAATGATATGAATTATTTGCTTCCAACTTTGAATATAAGTTTGGTTTTGGATTTTGATTTTATCTCCTAAGAAAACATAATTGAATGACAAGAATAAAACAATTTATAGAACAACACATTGTAAACATAAAATTCTAGGTTTGTATAATTTTTTATCAATATTTAGCTTCATCGTAGTCTACATAAAGTATAAAAGATAAAGATTAAAAAATTTTAGCAATGCTCAACCAAATGTATAGCTCGCTTTCTAATTAACAAAGTGATTCAATTAAAAAGCTTAAACACATTTTTTTCAAACATCAATGCGATTTGTTCAACTTTAACACAACAAAGAAACCAAGTGTGTGCTGTCAACAGTCAAACGAATAACAAAAAGTCAAGTAACATTAGAAATAAGAGATGGTATTATACATTTATAATATATATGAAAGTCTCAAAAAAATTAATGAGGAGCTTCTAATAACTTCAAATTGTGTAAATGTATAGAAATAAAATTATTACACAATACGAAATTAGAAATAATCCCATTAGTTACTAATGTATTTTAGACTCACAAATAATGTTGTCCTTTACCGATTTTAGCGAAGTATGTCGATTTTAGCTGTGAAATTTTGTTTAATGAGATTTTATATTTTATTGAGAGTTGAAACTTTTCACTCCAGTCAATAAAATAACAAGAGGAAAAATATTACTAATGTAATATTTTCGTTAATTGTTTAAATGGCCTCCCCCTATAATTTATAGTTACAGGATTTTCAGTGGTCCTCTCTCACGCACTAACTACAAGAAAAACACTATTTAAATAGAACTTATAATTTGGTCAATAATCTTGAAGTTGGTGTAGACTTGCTTAAAGAAAATAACGTTAACATTAAAAGAGCTTTGTAGGAGTTTCCACTAATGTGTATAAACTGTGTATATGTACGTATATAAGTTTACATTAGTCATTATATTTAGTTATTTTGTAATAAACTTTATAACACCATGGCTATTAAATAATACCTCTACTGGTTTATAGGTAAGTCGTATACAAATAGACTGAACCTCAAACTCAATTCTTTCTTTAAATCGATGTATCCCAAATTATCTAACTAGTACGTGGACGGTTTGACTTATTTTAAATCATAAATTGAGGAAACATTCAGTCATATAATCTAAGGTCAGCGGTTATCTTGCAATTGGAATAAATTTAATGAGAAAATAACCTTAAAACAATTACATACAACATAAAATAAACCCGCCGACGATCGAAGCTCTCGCGGCAAGACGTCAGTGAGGGGCATTGTTAGGTTTTTAGTCGGTAGGCCGCGCACTTGGCTGGCACTCGGCCCCCAAGCGCACGGAGAGTCCGACATAACCCCGCGGTATCCCGAGCTGCAGGGTATGCGTAACGCATTTTCCTAAGATAAAAAAAAAGGATATTTCAGACTGCCCATCAGATTTGTCTGGCTCAATGGAAAATATTTTGATATATTATGCTTATTAATATATATAAAATTCCTGAAATAACGTAAGTTTCAATATTTTTTTATGACTTAAAGTGTCTGTCAAAAGTTACGGCCCACAAGAAGTGTCTGGCAACTGTTTATTTGTTTATAATTGTTATAAACAAATAAACAAACAAATAAAATAATCATATACAACATATGTAAAAACCAGCCTCCCTACTTTAACGTAAGTTAGCATGTTTTTTCACCACCTTTGATACCTGTAAAACGGCTCCGCTTTCAGCTTAGCGAGTATCCATTCCTTTCTAAGCTTATGTTATACTACCAACCCCAAAAATTTCATCTTTCCTAAAATGACGTAAGTCAGGGGTGACTGGGATCTTGGTCTAAATGGGCATTTAGAATTTATTTAGTTTGCTGTCCGTAATCGGCGGTTTGACTACAAACTGTCATTTTGACGTTTTGTATAAATATTTACAAATCTTATTCGAAGTAGTGCTACAACATTCATAGGATTACACCGGTTTTAGGGACACAGCACTGGCATAACTGCCTATAAAATCTTAGTATGGACTTATTTATTTCAATGTTCATGAATGTTTAATATATTCCAGATATAAAATATGTCTCTAAAAAAATTATCAATTTTTTAAAGGAATCTTGACACGGCATGTATATTCTGTATGTATATTCTTCTTTAAATAGGCTTAGGCCAATCAGATTGGGAAATGATCTAAAACAGTGCGCACTGTGTAGTGTGTCCTATATTTTTTGGTTTAAAAATAAATGTTATTTCGATACCCAAATATAATATAATAAAATTTTATTTTGCCGAAAATTGTATAGAAATTACAAACTAGAACAAGAGTATTTGAAAGATATAATTTTATAACAATAGAAGACAATATCTTTTGCTTTACCACCTTATAATACAATTTTCAACAGCAAATAAAAAATTAAATGTTTTCGAGGCTGAAGAAATAGGACAAAAACTTCTTACTTTCGACGGAAAAAGCATGACCGCACTTTTAAGTTTAAGTGTTCTCATGGTTCTTTTTTTGACTTAGTATTAAAATAAAGTCTGAAATAATTTGTCATTGATTTCTTGCTAATGCCCGCCTAAAAACTAAACTGCGTCGTGCATTTCGCTGAAAACTAAACTACTATCCTTTCTCTTAATGTGATTTCTCAGATATAGGTAGTGCATTAATTATGGAGTGGAAAGATAACAAAACTTCTCTTTCATAATATAATATTAATACATAAATAAAAATACCTTAATATAATTTTTGTGTAAAAAAAATGTAGAATTGTTTGTTCATTGTCTATTATACAGTGTGAGTCTTATTAAAGTGCACAAACTAAAAGGGGTGAAATTATACATAATTTTATCGATAAAAACAAAAGGAAAAAGAAATTGCTTTTAATTTATTTTGAAATCGATTCCTTGTATATAAGATAGATAACTATATATTGTAACTTTTAGAGAGTAATTGCCTTATCTTAATAAAAATTGCAGAAGACAATCTCAATTAAAATATTTATTGACCAACATTAAAATTAACACAGCTAATTTCACGAAATAGTAAATAAAGGAAATTTGTCTAAATTTACGTGATTTTTTTTTTCATTTTATTTAAGATTTTGTCAGAAATTTCGATTTTCTTACTAAAACTTACTCTACATAATATCACCAATTTAATAGTAAAAAAACCTGTGTCTAGCTAACAAAATACTTCTCGGAATTCTATATACCTGAATTCCGAGAAGTATTTTTGAGTCGTGATTTTTTGTTTCTAAATTGCAACTTTATACAAAATGGCGGCCAAGACCGTCAACGTCTTCAAATATCAGAGTTTCATTGTAGTAATGACATCTTCCTCACAGCCTTAGATCATATGGAACCAGCGTTGTCAGAATCTTTATTTTACAAATCTCGATTTTTAAACTTTTTAAGTGAAAAAGCCGGCTTCTTTCGTCGAAAGCGGGAAAGTCAAAAGTTTTTAAATATTTATATTTTTATTTAAGTTCAAGTTACGTTTACGTCACAATATATACCTAGAAAAAATATCTATACAAAAGGTAGTCGAGTTATTCCCTGTCCATTTCATTTTGATTTAAAAATCGAGACGCCCCGCCAAAATTATTACCTCAGGCAATGCTGTTTGGAACTGAGAGACCATTATTCATAGTGAGAATGTAATTAGAATAAACGCATCACTGCAGACGGATAATAAATAAAATATTAAAACCGATAACAGATGTTCAGCATCAGTATTCTATCAGAATATCTTTTCCTATAGATCTCCTGTAGATTTTTAAAATTTAGCGCATACTTTGTTTCGATGCTAATTCAAGAAACTCCACTTTTGTTCACAACTAGCTATAATATACTGCACCAAGACTTATATTAAAAACATTAATTGCTCTAATGTAGAGTATGAAACTTTAGCTTTTTATCGGAGTGTAACTAAAGGCGCCTTAGAACTTTCACTATTAATTACTTGAAAAACAAGTAGTGCGAACACAGATGAATTTGTCAAATAGGAATAACGATTCGATAATGGGTTTAAATGTATGTTTTATCACTAATTTCGTTTCATTCGGAATAAGATTGATTCAAAAGAATTGTTTATAGCTCACAGAGCACAAAAAAGAAGTTTTATATCTTTACCTTCACTTAGAATTAAGTATTAAGCCGAGAAAAGCACTTAGGAACTCAAAAAACAACAAAAACCGAAAATAATTTTGAATAAGTCATATTATATTAGCTACGAGTGAGATATCTCTCACTCGGCTTAGCTCAGATTTGCACAATAGCGGGACAACTCCATAACAGGAGCACAAGGGCAAGGTCACAATAAATAAGTCGTCATTCATCAACTCCTAAGATGGAATGTTTTGGTTTTATAGCGGCAAGCAGCATACATTGATTTAAGATTGCTTGAAAATGCCGATTTATAGTATTATATACAAACACAAAAAAACAGATTGTGGTATTATAATATTATTTTATAATGGTAACACTTGATCTAAGAAGATGGCGTACCTAGCTAAGCGTCTTGAATGTGTGTTGGAAATTGTGAATTAATGAAACAAATAAATAAGTTGTTAAAAAGTATTTTCTATTTCATTTTGAAATACTACATAGATTACTCTACTCAATAAATAATTACATAAGAAAATATTACATATACAACAAGTAAAATTAGCGACTTTTCCGTTATCCTATATTATCCTTATCGGCCGTATTGGATTTATACCATGCGACCTTTAATTCTTTAGTGATTGTTAATAAGTGAAGATGTCATCTATGCAATAATGTTTTATTTTGTTGTCGCATCTAGTAAGGATTATTACGTATAGTTTTAAACGAGAACCACAAGCCTCCCTATCAGAGCTAGTTTCAGAAAGTTTTGCTAGCACACTGATAGGCCTTTGTCAGTCAGATATATATGACACCACTAGCTGTTGCCCGCGACTTCGTCTGCGTAAATTTCGAGTTGAATGTTATTGATACACAAATCATATTAATATACGATTTTACCGATTAAAATATTTTTGGTATAAAGCAATTCCTTGAGGTAAAGTAAACTCAAAGAATTTCTTTATATACCACATTATTCGTTTTTCCTCAATATTATCATGCCTTGAGTTCATTAAAATGACGATAACTTTTTTTTTAATGAACCGATTTTGATGAAACAAAGTTTAGGTATTATTCTGAGTTAAAACAAAGCAAATAGTGAAAGTTTCAAGCAAATCGGTTCAGTACTTTCGGAGATAAACGTGAACAAACATACAGACAGACAGACAGACAGACAAAAAATTCAAAAAAAATTTTTTTGCTTTCTAATAATCTATTTAAGTGCCCCTCTATCCATTTCAGTCAAAAATACTAAATGTACAGACAAAATATTTTTACTGTCTTATTATATGTATAGATAAGGGTGTTTCTTTACACAGTGGAGATTGTTCTATAGTTGCGATAGATCTGGAGACCTATTTTTGAATTACGAATGCGACTTCGAAATCACCGATGTGACTAATAATCACCGATTTTCAATAATTCTTATTTTTGAATATCACTGATGTGACTACCTCAGTCACAGGTGTGATTTCATTACGAGTGCCCTCACCCACTCGTAATCAAGTCATACTTGTGGAAATGTTATCTGTGTTTTGTTTGATTTTTAAGTCTATATATACAATATATATATATGAATGTAGCACATATATTATATGTATATATATATATATATTTATATATATATATATATATATAATATATATATATAAATATATATATCTATTTATATTTATATATATATTTATATATATAATAACCGCAATAGTTAAGCCGGCAATAACCGGCAGCGACTACATTCATATATTTATATACCTATAATATATATATATATATATATATTATAGGTATATATATAATAACCATAATGGTTAAGCCGGCAATAACCGGCAGCGGCTACATTCTGCGTGGAACCGAACTCTTACATTTATGTGTGTACTTTATCTACATCGATTTATCGACTTTCAAAACAGACTATTTAGTCAGCGGTGATTTCGAAATCGCATTCGTAATTCAAAAATAGGTCTCCTGACTCACACTGAATCGAGTCACACACCAATGTGTATGACTCGACTCGATAGTCTATGACACTCAAACTGAGTCTGACTCGGCCACTTGATTTAGTCGTGTTGCGAGGACTGTACGTCAATATGTACAATATCAAAATATACACAGTTGTATGACCACTGTGATATCAATGTTGAAAATTATGCATGTCGCTTATTTATTCTCCGAAAAATAATATCATAAACCATCGAACTATAAATCCCATAAGTTACTATACCAAAATAAAATAAAAATTAAGTTTGAACTTAACTTAGTATTTGATTTAATCCTTATTGTTTATATGTAGTTAGACTGATGAACTATATTTTGAAGCACGCATCGTTATTTTTTGTAATTTTAGAACAGTTATGAATTCATGTAATGTATGTAATACAAATATAAAATACAGTCGTTGGAAAATTAGATTTTCTTTATTTGTTTAATCTCCTTTTCCTGATTTGAGAATAACTTTGATTGAGCTAGTGTCTTATGTCAAATTAGAGACAAACATATTACTTGACACATGCTCAATTAGGTTTAAGTGCTGCGTTTCTTTAAATGTTCAAATCTCAAACCGGCTATTCATCAGACACTGGCTGACTCGCTCAGCAATAGTTCTTTTACGATAATCCTGTTTTTTTTGTACTTTAGCTATTTTTCTTCTTAATTTAACATTTAGTGAATGGGAGCCTCACTTTGAAATGAACGGTTGTTCAGATATTCATTATTCATATAAATACGTCTCATCTATCATAACCAGAATCGACCCCGTGCCCCCTGATCCCCGATCCCCGATCTCCTTATTCAAAGACCAATGCCAAGGCTATTGCGCCACGACGATTCTTTACTGTTTTTCGAATATTGAGTGACTGTAATATTATTGTCTAAGAACTAGTACATGAAGTTGAACAAAGTCTAAATAGGACAGTCTCTAATGACTTAATTAAGATGATATAGATGATACATGATTTTCTGTAAATTTTATATCGTTTAATATTTTACATTAATATTTATTATTAGTATTTATTCTCATGTCAATCATTTTTGGACAAATATATATTATGACTATGTTAGGTGCTATTATAATATTTTTTCTGTTTTGTTTTCATTGATAATTCTTTCTATTTTTTAATTCTTCTTCAATAGCAGTCCTTACTTATCTCTGTTTTCTGAGTAGAGTTTTCATTACTCCAGTAAAAGCTTTTCAATGATGTTTTCCAAATCATATATAAATTTAAAAATAACTCTAATTCCGCTGAAGACTAACAATCGAAAAATGCTCCGTTGTGTTGTTCGCTCTTTCTATAGAAAATACTGCCCACGTAATGCTCTCGCGTCTGCGCTCAGATAAAATTTTATAGATGAATAGACTATGTAGTTATTTTCATAAATATTATTCCAGGATCCATATAATAAAGAAAATCTCACCAATCTCTCTACGCTTAAGTTAAACTTAATCCGAACGTATAGTACGAACTTCATATAATTGTAAATCGCTAACTTGTGTGAACCCAAACTCCTGCACGAAGTTCAAACAATTAAAAAACACTATTTGACACTAGCAGAATAAGTGAAGTACAGTTTTGGATACGATAAATAAAAAGTTATTGACGTTTATAATAAGAAAATATTATAAGATATGTCACTTATGATAAAATAGTGTATTAAAATATTTTGCTTTCGCGTGTCGTTTTGCCTTTCTTTTATGCTGTGCGATTATGTATACTCGTATATACGGATGAATACAGCTACTCCTTATATTCTCATAGAATGTATACAGATTGTCCTATAATGATTTTTTTCGCCGTGGGAACGTCAGATAAATGCAGATATCGAATTGCTTCCCGATCAGAATGTTAGTACCAAGAGCACAATACGCGACGAAGATTCTTATTAAATCGGTTTACAGTAAAAAATAAAGTTAATTTTTTCTTTATCATACCTACTATTACATATTAAAAAATCATGTACTATGTTGCTCTAATGCTGGGCTCTGCGAATTACTTATACGATGTTTTTCCCTTTATATTTCACTCCTCTTAACATAGAATGTGCTTAGAATTCTTTGGTTCATATTTATTTGTCATTTTCGCTTTGTTTTTGTGTTGTTGTTGTTTACTTAATTAGTGTGTTTTAATTGTGATAAACAGTTTTATCTGTATGGTTTTGATGTCTCGCATCACAAATAACAAATTTCTGTTTGTTTCAAGTCGAAAGACTTAGGGTCATTTAGGACACGTGATAAATAACGTTTTATTTAATAAAACGTTATTTATAACGTACCTAAATTTTGTTCAATCATCATTGCTGAGCGAATGGTAATAAAGTGTTATAAATGCATCTATATTTTATTTCCTTTGGTTATAGTATCACGTTTTAACGGTTGGAACGAATTTTCTATTTTCTTATATTTTCTAAATCTTCTTATTAAACGGAGCCGTTCCAATTCGGGCAATTAGTGTAGTTTAATTTAGTCGGATAGTACTAGCGAAGCGAAGAGGTTGTTCTTAGCTCCAAATCTGTTTGGATAACGCTACGCTGTCTTTTTCCATAATGTACCTTATGTATGAGCGGTTTCATTTAGTATCTACTATTTTTATGAAACGTTATAAAATAAATATGTACTTTACAAAATGAGGTTGGTTTTGAACGTCAAGCAATATCGTTATATGAGTGTAAGAATTTAATTGTATCAAGTTCCGTGAGGATGGTTGACAAAGTAAGGAAAATATATGATGGGTGTTCAGACTTTTTATATTTTTTTTACAAGACTATCCCAACTAATATTATAAATGCGAAAGTGTGTTTGTTTGTTTGTTTGTTTATTTGTTTGTTTGTTTGTTACCTCTTCACGCTTAAACTACTGGACCGATTTCAAAAATTCTTTCACCTTTGGAAAGCTACATTCTCCCCGAGTAACATAGGCTACTTTTTATCCCGGAAAAATCGACAGATCCCACGGGATGCGCAATAAAGGCTTCGCTCAAAAACTACTGCACAGATTTTTATGCGGTTTTCATCAATAGATAGAGTGATTCTTGAGGAGTTTTGCGGCATTTTTTATCTCGGAAAAACAGATAGTCCCACGGGAAGCGCGATAAAATCTTCGCACCATAAACCGACTTCCGCGTATATGTAGCCGTGGGCAAAAGCTATGACCCTTAACCCTCTATACACCCAATCCCGAAATCCACGCGGGCGAAGCCGCGGGCAGAAAGCTAGTATTACATAATTTTCAGACTCTCTTGTTCATTTAGGAAATTTAGGGAATGTCATAGAATCTTACTTATCAAGCTTAGCAAATCACATGACATATTTATTTTTGACTCGTACCAATTTGCAAAGGGAATATCATAGAATCGTCTTTATTAAGCTACTACTAAAATTACATGACATACTTACTTAAAAAGATTACTAAGTACTTTAGTGATTTGGAAATAAAAACATAATACAAAGCCGCAACAATCGCGTCATCTTTAGTAAAATATTATTGATTTGACAAAACTGTCATTAATATGACAGGTGGTGCGATGAATAAATTCAATAATTAATTTACAGTTTCATAGAGCACATTGTAATCAGAAAAAATCAAGGTTAATGTTATCATGCCTAATATCAACACTTCAATTTTATAAAGAGGTTTGGTTTTGGTAGATTGTTTTGATAGACAATATTTTTTTTTCAGAGCTTACTTAATAGTACTTTTATCCACTATTACATTCTGATCGTTTTTATCTAGAATATGGGATGGTGTTTAGTCTGGCCTTGGTAATTAGCACGAGTCGGCGGTGACTGCGCTGACCCATCATTTACTTAACTGTCTCTTGACGTATATAACAATAGTAGTCAATATTTTGCAGATAGAATTTAGAATAGACGTTATATTTCCATTATAAATCGATGTTTCAAGCATCCATAAACTTTCGACGGGATTAGAACTATCAAAAATTGCAACCGTCTAGATAGAGTCAGCAACGCGTACTGCTTTACACTTGCACTAAGAAAACTAGCGGTATGATGAGTGACATAACAGCTGTTTCAAGATTAACATAAAGACGTTGCCGTATGTACATATGAATAGCGAGACTGACTATATGATAATAAGCGGCTATATCGTGTCTCAAAAAATGCTAATTTACTGCAATCCAATAATGAGTTATTAGATTTACATCTTCAAGGATATGCATATGTATGTTACGGGCAACTTAAGAAATCTGGTCCCTATGAATAATGATCGGCCTGTATCAATAAGGCCCATGTCTCATGGGCCATTTAATTAAAATTTCATCACTAATCACTTTTCTCGGTCAGTATGAATAAGGGCAAATACGTTTTGGGCAAAACAATAAAACAAATGAAATGAAATGTTTTTGTTTATTACCGATATAAAACTTCGAAATTATCATAGGAAGAAACATAAAAATTGGATAAATCCGTAACAGAAATAGGATGTGCAACAACAGCTAAGTTTTCGTATGTCTCATTAGTACCTTCTGCATCATCAGCCCTACCCAAACTTATATTTTGAACTTCACGGGGATCACCACCTTTTAAAATTGCCTCAAGGTCATCTTCAGTTATTATCTCTGGCATCCCGGGAAATGATGGTAAGACTGATTTTAAGCCAACTTTGGGTTTGCAGCCAAACATAGGTTCATAAGGACTGCGGTTGATGCCGGAGTGGTAAGCACTATTTTTCATAAACTGTATAATTATTAACCCTTCCGACCATTTTGAGGTTTTGTTTGTCTCCAACCATGTAAAAACCATCTTTTCTATGTCTTGATTACTACTTGATTACTACTCTTTCTACTGAGCCCTGTGATTGATTGTGGCGGGGTTTGCCTATTTACTATTTTTGGTTCATCCCACATTTGGCATAGTTCGACAACTTTATTAACGAATTCCTTGCCATTATTGCTGTGTAAAATTTATTTATTTATTTATTTATTTCTAACTTAGCCTATCATTACAGGTACACCCAATGCGATAGACCAGCACTACAATAGTACACAAATATTCAAAATCTGTTCTAATCCTACATATAAAAATTAATTATAAAACATTTATAAAGAATATTTTAACATTCATTATATACATTCGTTATACATTATATACATATTATAATATACATATTTCAAAACAAAAAAAAATCCTACATGTAACTTATTTTATAATGTGCTACTTTTGTGAATTCGTTCATAGAGCAAGAAAAAATGACCAAATTGTCAGCAATGAGGTTCAGAGTGTGCAGTGCGCGCGAAAGAGGTGCTCCACGCAGGAGGTTAGTGCGCGCTTGAGGCACTGCGAATAAATGTGGTCTAATTCTTCGCCACACATACCTGTCCGGAACCGATAGATTCAAAGTACCTAGTAGCTCCGAATTAAAAATCTTGCCTCTCAATAATTTAAATAAATAAGAGACAAGAGCAAACTCTCTTCTAACCCTTAGCTCACTATACTTAGCCCACCATTCCCAACACAAACAGCGTTGGATACTTTAATGGAAAAAATGGAATGAAATGCCCGGCTTAGTAGTGAACCGCACGGTCCAAGTGATAAATTAAATCTATTGCTTACGTTGATTTTTTAAATGGACCACAGGTTGTCGGGCGTTATAATATAGACCGGTCTAATTAATAAAAAATACTAAAATTAATCAAATAGCCCAAGACTCTTGGGAACTATTCATAATACTCGGCCCTTATTAATACAGGCCTGTTAATCACGTTGCCCGTAACATGTATTCGTAACCAAATCTTCTTGAAAGACACCTTCATTATCTTACTTACATCATAGTATGAAGTTCGCATTTCAAATACATTACTGTCAAAATGCAGTCCTTGCTGCTTCATATAAGACAATCAGCATAGATTCTGAATCGAAATGACCTCATACTGCTATCTCACTAACTTATAATTTTGGCGAACGATTGCTGTTGAAACGGCATGATTAATTTTCTTTAGTTATTTTCAGTGTTATGTCCTATGGTTTACTACTATAGGGGTCGGCTGCTATCATTAGAAAGTTAAGTATTTTTGTTCTTCAAAAAAGAGCAATCCGCGCTATTTATAATTTACGAGCAAGGGATTCTCTTAGATATTTATTTAAAGAGATTAATATAATAACTATAACTGGCCAGTATATTTTTGAAAATTTGAATTATGTGTATAATAATTTTAACATATTTCATACTAATTTTCAAGTCCATAATTGAAACACAAGAAATAAAAATAAACTTGCCGTTCCAACGGCAGGCTACAAAAAACTAGAGGTACGTTTACGGACAAATATATAAATTTTATAACAAGATTCCACATAGTGTAGCTGAATTGCCTTTTCATAAGTTCAATGTACATTTTATAATGAATCTGACTACCTCTGTAACAGAGTGGTTAGTACCTATACTGGTTTCAGTGGGGAGTGAATGCCGATGGGAGCGAATACAAGCGTTTATACATTAGCCATGGTTAATAATATAAATGTATTTCTATTAAAAATATTAATATACTAGCTGGTGCCCATGACTTCATCTGCGCAGGATTAATATTTTGTACATCTTTAGAAATTGTAACTTGTGTTATTCTAATGTATTAGCTATATTATTGTAAAAAATTCATTTAAATCCAAAAATCCATACAAATTTTCGCGTTTATAATATTAGTAAGATCCCATAACACAAATCTTACTAATATTAAGTTGTCCGATAAGTTCTTGCCGTTTTTTTAAATTAAAAAATTAGCGATCGAAATGAAATTTTTTGGTATAATGTTTTGGGTTATTCGAAAG
The DNA here is from genome assembly GCA_036419045.1 of Scirpophaga incertulas. Classification (NCBI taxonomy): domain Eukaryota; kingdom Metazoa; phylum Arthropoda; class Insecta; order Lepidoptera; family Crambidae; genus Scirpophaga; species Scirpophaga incertulas. The sequence continues at coordinate 8,306,029 of CM071626.1, read as the reverse complement.
AGAATTTTTCGCTCTACAAGAGAGTCTATTTGGTTTTTTTGTTTCGATTAGTTTTTGTTAATTTTTAGAGCATTTAAATGGAGTGTCAAGTCGACAAAAACGAGCATATTCGACACCATCTACTTTTTGCGTTTAACCGAGGTGCCAAAGCCACGGAAGTTGCTAGAGACAATGCCCGTCCCCACATTGCCATTATGACCAAGGAGGCGATTCAAACGCTTGGTTGGGAAGTGCTGCCACATCCTCCATACTCTCCAGACCTAGCGCCATCGGATTTCCACCTCTTCCTATCTCTTTCAAACGCTTTGCGCGGCGTTTCGTTCAATAATGACGTCGAATTACGGGTGTAGTTAGAAGAATTTTTCGAATCGAGGCCGGACGATTTCTACCGAAGAGGAATCGAAAAACTCGTTGAACGTTGGGAGCAAGTCATAACAAACAACGGAGAATACATTATTGATTAAATTGTTGTTATTTTATGTTTAAAAATAAAGTTATAAAAAATTTTAAAAAACGGCAAGAACTTATCGGACAACCTGATACTTAGTGGTTACTTTGGACTGGGTTAATGCATGTGAGTGTAAGTCTATTAATGGCAAATAATTTTTAAAATCAGATTGTATATAAAGAGATAAGCTGCTATCGCTTTTTATATAAAAAGGTAATATAATAATCCATATATCCTCGTTAAACGTTAATGAACACGACTATAAAATGTCTCACAGCAGTGCACTCAATAGCTCCCGTTTGAGAATTATATATGTCCTCGAAAATAACACTTTGGACCAACTCAGAAATAGGCACGCCACGTGGGGGCGGCTGTGACTCGCGCGCACGTCATATAAATCGTCACATATTATTATACACATGTTTGGACTTTCTGCGCGTACCTGGCTAATATTTAGAAACATTACACTCCCTTCACGATATAGACCTTTCAATAGTTAATATCAGATTTTTTTTTATTTTCAATTAGTACAAAAATTTTGCTACAGAAACATCACATTGTCACCGTAAACCAGGGAGCCTCCGACTAGTTCTTCCAAATAAAATCCTATATAACAGTGTTCTTGTTACAACATATGATAGATACACACAAAAATAGCATTGTTGGGTGCATGGTAATGAAACATTTGTAAGGTTTTGGTCTTTTATTTAATATCTGTATGAAAATATTTATATATATGTATGTATTTTCATACAAATACGGAACCCCGTACGCCTTAGTAAAACACCTAACTTCTGATTTTAAAGACATTTTTATTCAGTGGTATTCAAGTATAACTCGTAGATACAATTGCATTTAGTATATTTTAACCGTCTGCTTGCTTAACATCTTACGTCGTAATTAAAATGGCAGTTGAAAACCAGCGTCAGTGGTTCTATCACGAGTGTGCTATCGTTTTCGATAGGTATTTGACGTATAGTCAACTTTTTTTTTTTTTTTTTTTATAGGATAGGGCAGCAAACGAGCAAACGGATCACCTGATGGTAAGCGATAACCGTTGCCCATGGACACCCGCAACACCAGAGGAGTCACAGATGCGTTGCCGGCCTTTTAAAAGGGAATAAGGGGGAAGGAGGGGTTGGGCCTCCGGTACCCTCACTCACTCGGCGAAACACAGCGCAAGCGCTATTTCACGCCGGTTTTCTGTGAGGCCGTGGTATCACTCCGGTCGAGCCGGCCCAATTCGTGCCGAAGCATGGCTCTCCCACGGTAAAAAACTGCAACTGCAGAAGTCGTGTCAATTTGATATGAAAGAATAGTACGTTCCGCTTGGGTTCCTGTACAAAGTTTTCATACAAAAATTTACGTCGTCGATATCGTTTGCAAACGATGTAAACTCAACAGGTCTGTATGGCCTCACACACGTCGAACTCACACCCTACTCTAAGGCGAGCGATACTTTTTTTATTTATTCTTGTGATTCTACTATTTTATTTTAGTTTAATTGATTCATTCAATATATTTTGTAAATAAATTTATGGTGCACGATTCTTTGTTATAAAGAATTTCATTTTAAACCTATCGATATTTACTTACACAGGTATTTTACAAAGTTCAAACCTCTTTTTTTTGAGGAAAATGCATTAAATTGCATACCCCGGCTGTGGCGAGCCGGCGGTTATGTGTGGCTCTCCTCCCCAGAAGGGGGAGGCTTACCCACTAAAAACCTCAGGGATGGTCTTCTTCAGGCATGCAGGGAGCCCCCGGGAACGCGAAGCGACTTCCGGGAACCCCCAGCCTCTGCTCCCCTGCGATAATCCAGGGATGAGCCCTCCTCGGGGGAGACAACTACCTTCCCCGATCTCCTCCACCGACGACGCCCTCCGGCCACTGGAGGGGCGTGGTCCCTCCCGGGTCGGCGACCCGCGCGGCGCCGCAGCTGTGCTACCGAACCGGGCTCCGCCTCCTTCGAGCGGGATCGGCCATCTCCCGACCCCGCTCTGCGGCCTCCTTCTGGAGCATCACTGCTTAACAGAAGGAGGCCACAGTCCTCCAACCTCCCTCGTCCGCCAGCATTGCCGCAATGTATGCCGGCGGAAACAGATCTCGCCGACCTCTGCGACCAAGACTCGGCGCTCGGAGGCCCACGCAGGGCACTCCGCCAGCGTGTGCTGGGCCGAGTCGAGGTCGGATGCACAGTGGTGGCAATGTGTCGATCCCTCCCGTCGTATTCGACACAGATACTCACCGAAGCAGCCGTGCCCGGTGAGTATCTGAGTCAACCAGTATCAAAGTACAAACCTAACAAGGGATCAATAAAAATTAAATAGTTTGTTAAATAATTAAAATCAAAGTCTGGCCTATACATAACATGTAACTAACATGTAATTAAACTGAAACATACATTGATATTGCTTTCCAGCTACATACTACTGTAATCTTGCTGGAATGCAATATTACCTACCAACGATTTATCATTAATTTATCATTATGAGCACATGACATTCGAAATCAAGTGACCTCAAGTATTAAATACAATGGATATGTTTCAAGATGACAGCTAAATTTATAAAACCAAGAACTTTAATTGATTTCTGTTAACTAATTATCTTTTAAGTTAACTTTTGAATATGTCCATGGTCGGTGTTGCTGTACTTATCTCATGCTTGTCTTCGCCAAACTAAGACAAAGTAACGATGAAAAAAATTCGCAGCAGATTCAGCTTAAATTTAATCGTCGTTGAATCCAGCCGCCAGCCAACTTTGACCAAATATTTAAATTTCCTTTTGTCCAACTGACATTACCGCAAGCAGACGAGCCTACTCTAAGGATCGTATTCTAAAATCAAACTTAAACTGCATGTATACTCTTTATAACGAAATGCAAGGAACCGAGCATTTTTTGTCGTTATATAGATTTAACGTATTATATGAAATGAAGAACGAAAAACAATCATATTTACAATAATTTTTAGTATGTATTTGATTAAATTATTACATATAGCCAGTCAACTTTACCTGGCGTTTTTTTTTTTTTGCTTTGTCAGTACTTGTTCTGTATTTTCAACTGATCATTATTAAGCAAACCATTCAAGCAAACAATAATGATGCACGTGTTCAAGGCAATTAACAATAACAATAACAAAACAAGGCGGCTGTTTACGACTTCAGAAAATTAGTCTGCGTCATTTGTAACCTGATAAGATAACATAAACAATAATACGGATAATTAATATTTTCAGTTGCTTCGTAATTAATAAGATAAGCATTTATTGTTTTGACTGTGTACGTAGGTTGTTACATAATTGGTTAGTACTAACAGTCTGCCCATTTCGGACAACAATATTGATATTATACAATATTGATATTATAAAGTATTAATAATTATTAATCACTTAAATTATAGTTATTATCATCGAGAGTAGGTAAGCATTATCATTACTTACAAAATATTCATTTAAATTATAATAACATCCATTTATTAAGCATTGTTTTAATTGTTTTTTAAACTTATAACCATCTAGAGATTTTAAGTATCCAGGCAATCTATTGTATATTCTAATTCCAGTAATGTATGTACTTTTATCCATAACGTAACCATTAGATGATTCAATAGTTATGTCATTTTTATATTGATGACGTATATTATTTTTAGTAGCTATTTTTTTTATGAAAAATGTCAGTCCGATTTCTTGCAAATAAGCATATTTCTAATATACCTACATGTCAATGTAAGAAAATTTTGGTTCTTAAATACAGTTCTAACGATTCTAATCTTTGCATGTTGAAAATTATCCTAAGGCATTTTTTTTTTGCAAACCTAAGGTTGATTGAATGTTTACTGAGTTGCCCCAAAATATTATGCCATAAGTCAAAAGTGGGTAAACATATCCGTAGTAAGGGTTTATTTGCCACCTTACTAGTTGTTACATTAGTCAATATAGATAACGCATAACATTTAGTAGATATTATATTGTTTATTTTGTTATATTATATTCAAAATAAACCGGTTCTATTGTTTCACCGTGTCGAATTGTATGCAGAAGCTCCTGCGCGGTAACAAAAAATCTTGACACCAAAAAGGACCTTTTTTTATGTGGGGCTCTCCTCCCCAGAAGGGGGAGGCCTACCCACTAAAAACCTCAGGGATGGCCTTCCTCAGGCATGTAGGGAGCCCCCGGGAACATCAAGCCACTTCCGGGAACCCCCAGCCTCCGCTCCCCTGTCTAGAGGGGAGCCCTCCTCGGGGGAGGCTACTACCTCCCCGGGTCTCCTCCACCGACGACGCCCCCCGGCCACGGAAGGGGCGTGGTCCATCCCAGGTCGCCGTAGCAGTCGCGACTTCCTCGCGCCCGCCGGCGACCCGCGGCGGCGCCGCAGCTGTGCTACCGAGCCCGGCGCCGCCTTCTTCGAGCGAGATCGGCCATCTCCCGACCCCGCTCGGTGGCCTCCTTCTGGAGCATCACTGCTTCACAGAAGGAGGCCACACCAACCTCCCTCGTCCGCCAGCATTGCCGCAATCAATGCCGGCGGAGACAGATCTCGCCCGATCTCTGCGACCAAGACTCGGCGCTCGGAGGCCCACGCGGGGCACTCCGCCAGCGTGTGCTGGGCCGAGTCGAGGTCGGATGCACAGTGGTGGCAATGTGTCGATCCCTCCCGTCCTATTCGACACAGATACTCACCTACATGTCGGCCAGGATGTCGAATGGGGGGGAGCGTCCCAGAACCGTCGCCGCCTCGTACGAGATTGTACGGTAGCCTCGTACGATCCGTATGGCCATTATCCGCAGGCTCCGTAGCAGAGCTCTGCAGCGGGGGGACCTCGCGCAGTCTTGCGACCACACGGGAGCCCCATACATGGCCACGGATCGCACGACGCCCTCGTACAGGCGGCGAACTCCATTCCTCGGTCCCCCCCCCCCCCCCCGATCAGACTGCAGACTCCGACAAGGAACGAACACGCTGGATGGCGTCCAGCGTTGATCGCCCCCGCCGACCAAAAAGGACCTAATATGCAATTAAAGTATATACCATTAATTTTACCAAATTGCTGGGTAATAATGCTTCTGAGTTGGTGTAGCTAGAATCCATAGTCTTATCGAAATTTATTACCATAACAGATAATTAAAATATGACTCAATCTCAAATCTCGGTTTGAGTAGAGTTAGAAAAGGATGGTCCCATATAACGATATACCTTTCTAACTGTACTCAGTGGTCAAAAATACTCTGCCAAATTTATTACTGGTATATTATTATGTAACTAGAAATGATTATGTTTGCTTCCACATACGTATTTGAGGAGACGTTTATGAATGACAATTTGAATTTTTGACGAGATCCAAAAGGTGTGAATTTTGAGAGATTTTTTAAACTAATAAAAAGAGTGTAGTTCTTTTGTCATTCAAATCAAAGATAAAGCTCTCTTATTTTATAAGTAATTATTAAGTTCGAGTTCAATTAACGGTTGACATAGCAGTCAAGTAATAGCCTACTGTGCAACCACTCGGCGATTGGATTCTCGTATAGAACAAAACATACAAAAATAATTCCGGTTTGAGAGAATGTTAATATATTTGAGAATAAAAGTGTGCCTTACAAATTGCTGGAATACTTACTAATATTTGGGTCATACTGTGGGATATTTTTATTTTCTCTCCTCTCTTCTCTCTTCTTTCCTCTTTCTCTCTCCTTCCCTCTACACGACATGTTTTATATGAGAAAATTAATAATGAATAATCAAGGTAATATTGGCAGTAAAATTAAGCGCTACGTAAATCTTTATATTTGCATAAAGACATCCATCGTTATTACGAGCAGCGTAAAAGTTATCTATAGGTCAAAGAATGCAACTAGATCTGTAATATACTTATGGTAAAATAATATTTAATGTCTGCAGTTAGAGCAAGATGGGTACGCCATAATAGAAGACTTCTTAAGGCCGGCGGAGTGCGATGAACTGATTGCAGCTGGAAACGAACTCGCCAACAGCATCCCCGACACAGAAAGCAAATCCTTGTTCTCCACCACCGAGCCCGACAAACAGGTAAATCTCAGAAAAAATATCATTACCCTAACTTTCTCTCGTGCTATATCGATGCGGCTTTGCGCCACAGTCACTGTTAATGGTAGAGTGTCAAAAACAGATGAGTTTGTTTATATTATGGTAACTCTTAGATGTAAGGTTTTTAAAACTGTGTCCTTGACGCTCTCTTCCTTGTTTGTGCTCGGTTGATATCACGGCGTTCTTTCTTTTGTATTGCTGCACTTACAAATTAAAATAAAGGCTAGTTAATACATTTAATAATAGTTTTAATTAGCCCCAACCTTCAACAGGTTATGGGCCCAGTGATTAATAAAAGTGCAGTATTAAAAATAAAGTAAAAAAACTTGTAAAAAAAAATGGCGTTGTCGTGTAAAACACAAGAAAATGATTTTCTTGTAGAGAAATTGCAAGGTGTTGAAAACTATCAAATGTGGAAGTTTCAAATAAGTATAATACTAAAATCGCATGGTTTGCAAGGCGCCATAGACGGCACATTAAAATCAGACGATCAAAATTATAAAAGGAAAAATGCGCAGGCACAAAAGATAATTATTCAAGCTGTAGAAAAAAACCTATTAACACAGTTGATCACTTGTACTACTGCAAAGGACATGTATGACAAAATACATCTAATATTTGACGGAACAGAACACCGAAATAAGGAACAATTATTACAAAATTTCTTCACCTTTACATATAAAAAGGAACATGACATGCAAACAAATTTATCTAACATTGAAAACTTAGTGTACAGATTAAAACAATTAAATAAGGTAATCGATGAAGAAATGGTGATGTCGCGCATATTGAGTTCACTTCCAGCCAGTTTTGATTACTTCCTAACAGCATGGGAGTCGACATCTGAAATGGAAAGAAATTTAATAAATCTAAAAAACAGGCTACTGAAGGAGGCAGAGAAACAAAACATTGTTGAATGTTCAGTGGCATTTAAAGCGGAGAATAGAAAAAAGTACAAATTTAATAACAGTTCATTTAATAAAAGTAATTCAAATAGTGGTAAGTGTTTCACATGTAATAAGTATGGACATTTAGCAAAGGACTGTCGTAATAAGTGTACAATCTGTAAAAAATCTAACCACACAAGTAATAACTGTTACTTTAGAAAACAAAATGATAATAAGCAGAAACAAAATAAAGTTGCATTTCTAGCATGTAAAAATAATGAAAACCAAAGCTATGATTTTGTGGTTGACTCTGGTTGTACATCACACATGGTAAACAATAAAGACTTATTAAAAAATATTAAATGTATTCAGACAAATGTAGGTCTAGCAAAGAAATCAGAATCTATGTTGTCAATATGCCAGGGGGATTTTGTTGGACAAAACTGTATTCTAACTAAAACATTATGCATTCCTGAACTATCCACTAATCTTTTTTCTATTCCAGCAGTTGTCAAACAAGGTGGTAATGTTGTTTTTAAAGAAAAGTCAGTAGAAGTGTATAAAAATAATAATTTAGTTCTTACAGGACAAAAACAAGCCTCAGGTCTATATACTGTTAAAATACAAGCAGACGAAGAGCATGAAATATCACTAATATCCCATAAACAGGATTCAAGTCTTGAATGGCACAAAAAGATGGGACATCCAGGAAAAAAATGTCTTTCATTATTACCAGAAGTGGCTGAAGGTATTGAAATTAAAAACACAGAAATATTACCTGACACATGTGAAGTGTGCATAAAAGCAAAGCAGGCAAGATTACCTTTCAGTACCGAACGAAAACGGGCTGATAGGATTTTAGAGATAATACACACAGATGTGTGCGGCCCAATTGAAGATGTAACATGGGACAACAAAAGATATGTGTTAACCATCTTGGATGACTACAGTCATTTTGCAAAAGTATACTTGATGAGTAATAAGAGCGAAGTATGTGAATACATTCAACAATATGTTGAAGAATCGGAACGAGAAAAGGATAAAAGGGTTTCTACCATACGATGTGACAATGGTGGTGAATACTCGTCTCATAAAATAAAAGAATGGTGTAAAAAGAAAGGAATTAAACTTGATTATTCAGTACCCTATAGTCCTCAGTTAAATGGAAAGTCGGAGAGGTTGAATAGATCTCTCATGGAAAAAGCGCGAGCACTGTTATTTGATTCAAATCTTGGAAAAGATATGTGGGGTGAAGCGATCTATTGTGCATGTTATTTATTAAATAGATTACCATCAGTAACAATAAAATCAAGAACTCCATATGAGATATGGCACGGCAAGAAGCCAAATTTATCAAATATAAAGCAGTTTGGGAGTGAAGTGTACAGTAAAGAATTAAAACACATTAAGAAGTTAGATTCAAGAACAGAAAAGTTAATAATGATTGGCTATGGAAATACAGGGTATAGACTATATGATAAAATTAAAAACAAAATTATCTATGCTCGAGATGTAATATTCAGAAATGTAGATGAATTAACAGCAAACTCATTACAGAAAAACACTGAAATACTTACATTAAAAATTGATGATGATGAAGACCTCAGCGTTGCAGATGAAAACCGCAGCGTTACAGATGAAGAACTTGAATTTAGTGAATGTGAATCTCCAACTCCAGAAATTAGTAGTGTTGAAGTTCCTATAAAATATACAAGAGAAAAAAAGTTACCAGAAAAATATAAAGACTATGTTTTACTTACCTTTGATGAAGTGATGGCATCCCCTCAAAAACTAAAATGGGAAGCAGCTATAAAAGAGGAAATTAAGTCATTAAAAGAGAACAATGTATGGACAATAGTAGATAAAAATAAAATAAATGGACAAAAAGTACTTACAAACAGATGGGTGTTCAGAGTAAAAGAAGATGGCACATATAAAGCACGGTTAGTCGTCAGAGGGTGTGAGCAACGAGATATAGATTATGATGAGATATTCAGTCCAGTGATTAGCCAATCAGCTTTAAAAATATTGTTTGCATTAGCATCCGCAAAAGACCTCGATATGGAAACCTTCGATGTAAAAACTGCATTTTTGTATGGAGAATTAGATAGCGAAATATACATGAAAATACCTCAAGGTGTTGCAGAAGACGAAGGGAAAGTATGCTGTCTGAAGAAGTCACTATATGGTCTTAAACAGGCTCCACGAACATGGAACAGAAAATTTATAGAAGCAATGTGTCAAATAGGACTTGTTCCAACTAAAAATGAGCCATGTTTGTTTAAAAATCAAAATTCAACTATTATTTTAGCAATACATGTAGATGATGGAATTATTATTGGTCAAAAAGGGGAAATAAAAGCAGTATTAAAACAATTAGCTGAGAAATTTAAAATAAAGATCTTTGACAACCCTAAAACTTTCCTCGGTATGGAAATAACAAAATGCAATGAAGGTATTTACTTGACACAAACAAACTATACAAGAAATATTCTAAACAAATATAATATGACAAACTGTAAATCTGTTTCTACACCAACCCAAAAAGAAGAAATTAAAAACACAACAGATCGAAGAAATTTAAATTTTCCATACAGAGAGGCTGTAGGAAGTTTGTTATATCTCTCTACTAAGAGCAGACCAGATATAGCATATGCAGTCGGAGTGGCAAGTAGATATATAGAGAATCCCACTCAAGAAAATATAGCATCCATAAAAAGAATATTTAAATATTTGTCAGGAACAATAGGGCAAGGGATATTTTTTAAGAAAAATGCAGATATGTCAAGAATAAATATTTATTGTGACTCAGATTATGCTGGAGACATAAATACCAGGCGTAGTACCACAGGATTTGTTCTGATGATGGCAGAAGGACCCGTAGCATGGTGCTCAAGAAGACAACCAATTGTCGCACTATCCTCCACAGAGGCTGAGTTTATATCAGCAGCCGAGTGCTGTAAAGAGGCTGTATTTCTTAAATCTTTACTTAATGACCTAAATGTGTATGTTGATTTGGTTTTCAATATAGACAACCAAAGTGCAATTCAACTTATTAAAACAGGTGTATTCAATAAACGTTCTAAGCATATAGATGTAAGATTTTATTATATCCATGATTTGTATGAAAGTAAAGAAATAGAAGTTAAGTATTGTCCAACAAAGTCCCAACTAGCTGACATTCTAACAAAACATTTGAGTGAACCTATTTTTAAATTGCATAAAGTGAAACTAACAAAATGTATATAGAAATGTGTTAATGATAAGATATGTATTTGTACTTGTTTACAGTAAGTGCATAAAACATTGTAACTTGCAATTTCATTGTTTAAATTCTATATAGTTTTTAGTCTAAAATTAAAAATATCAAAGCATACTAAGATATTAATTAATTCATTCTAATGTAAGATATTAATTCATTAATTAAACTATCAGTACATACTAGAGCTTTGTTATGTTTTTCATTATGAAAGTGATGAGTAAATAATTAATAATAAGTTAAGCATATAGTTAATAAATATAAAAAACTAATAAATAGGTAATAAATAAAAACGAATAGTTCATAAAAACTATATTCAATAATTACATAAATTAAGTAATCTTGTTACTTAATTAACAATGTCTTATTATAATAATATTGTAATATATCTATGTAAGAAACTATTTACATTTTTTTTGTATTCAATATAAAATTAAGAGAGGGTGTTAAATATGAGTAATTTTATATTATGGTAACTCTTAGATGTAAGGTTTTTAAAACTGTGTCCTTGACGCTCTCTTCCTTGTTTGTGCTCGGTTGATATCACGGCGTTCTTTCTTTTGTATTGCTGCACTTACAAATTAAAATAAAGGCTAGTTAATACATTTAATAATAGTTTTAATTAGCCCCAACCTTCAACAATTAGTCCCACACACCACATTGTAATAATACTAAGTTAAGTACATTATCACCATCATCATTTCTGCCGAGAGATTCCCGCGACTGGATCCCGTCCACGACTATTTCGCGATTCAACGGGCTATATTGGTTCCCTAATGCTTCTGAGAATTTCATAATTTACCATGGGAATAGGTACGCAGAGCAAGTAGATAGATTCTAAATACATTAGAATTATTATCTCTTTTGTTTTTAAATGATATAGATTTAAATTAGTAAAAAAAATAAGATAGTTACTTTCTAGTCAAGGAAAAGGTTAATAAACGCTGAAAGAGCCTTGGCGGCGCTGAAGTCTCGGCAAAGATCTACTAATCTAAAGGGTTGGGGGTCGAGATCCATCCTCCATGTACCAATGTGTTTTTTATATGTACATTTATCTGAAGTTCCTACGGCGAAGGACAACATCATGAGGCAACCTGCATACATCTGCGAAGAAATTTAAAAAGTGTAGGTAGTCAACCATCCACCCTGGACCAGCGTGGCTGACTAAGACCCAATCGCCCTAACATTCTTAGGGTAGACTTAAGCCCCTCGGTAGGCACGTATATAAACTGTCTTGATAATAAATATTACAAGCATCAGTCTTAGCCCAGTACATGTGTAATTATCAATTTGATTCTTAATCTATCTTACTTCATATTATTAATCTCGTTAATAATGCATTCTACTTATTTCAGCACATGAAAGATGACTACTTTCTGAAGAGCAATGACAAAATAAGTTATTTCTATGAAGTCGACGCTATAGGCCAGGATGGCAAACTTAAGATAGATCCAACACTTTCACTAAACAAGGTTTGTGCTGTGACAATGCTAATTTGGTGTATCGTCGCTATACCTAGATTTATATCTACAACCTCTACAAGAACCACAGGGTTCGCTGCCAACCTATGATATAAGATATAAAGTACGTTTGCATCTGTCGACTTTGGTATATAGTATCCTCCGGCTTTCACAAGATATGAATTAATAATCTGAAAGTACGAATTTAAAAATTTATATTCTCAAGAGTAATGCCAGCGTGCTGTTTACCCATTTACCTGCAGTTAATGTGCTAATAAATACCACACGAGCATATAGAGGCAAACTAGAAAGTGAATTCATGAATGAATAGCTTTCAGTATTAACTCTTCTGACAATATTATTGCTTTAAAAACAAATATTAAGATTAATTAAATGTATATCTAGAAATCTAAAACCAATCAGAAATAGAACTTTTTCACCCCTATTAATTTTGATTAAAAAGGAAAACATCAGGTTGATAGACAAGGAGTTTCGTGATTATTAACTTTTGATTATCTAACTTTTGATTAAATAAGATTATTAACTTTTGATTATCAGCCCCCGTACCATGAGCAAACAAAACAAGATAATGATAAAGCGTTTATCATGTGATATAAGCCTCATCTTGAAATTCGTCCATTGTATTCTGACAGTTCAAAGTGATAAATCAAACGAAAACATAATTATAGATAAAACCGTTTAGTATAAGACTTGGATTCTTATAAACAAATATTCTAATTATTCTAATATGTTATCATAGGGGGGGGGGGGGGTTTACGCACTAATTGTCTTACGGATAACAATTAATCCTAACAGATTAATCTTGTTGAACAATATAATTGATAAAAATAAACATTCACATTCTAAGTAAACATAAACATTCTAAGTATTTTTGATATATAATTAACCAAATGATAATTTCACCAAACTTAAACATTTTCATATTTAACTGACAATTAGACAGCGCTGCATTGACATAAAAATTTACCTTGTTTTACAATACCTGTACTAATATTCGCTTATGATTTCAGATTGGACACGCCCTACATCTGCGTCACCCCATCTTCAGATGCTACACGTACAGCGACCGCGTGAAGGGGGCATGTCATCAGCTCGGCTTCAAGGAACCCGCCGTTGTCCAGAGCATGTATATTTATAAGAACCCAGGCGTCGGTGGTGAAGGTGCTATTTTACTAAAGATTTTTTCCACTTAACATGTGTGATAATAACACTATGGGGATCTAGCCAACCTTATTTTTATAAAACTTGGTAATAGAGGTGTTTATCAATAGTCATATAGAACATCTTTCTTTTAAAGACAGAAAGTCCATCTCTACTATAGGTAGAGATTTTTTGATGATGGTTATCACTAATATAGGTTGTCAGTGGTATATACATACTTAATGTATCTATATAATGGGCTGTATACTTTCTATATATTTCAAACCTCTATTAAATATTTTGCATATTGAAATGTGCGTCAATGAGAAACCAATATTTTTCAATTTTGTTCCAAAGAAAAATTTTGTTTATATTTTATAAAGACTACGATGGCTTGTATTTTAAAATTAAACCTAAATTCAAATCGCTGCTTAAGTCTCACTTTGCAATACGGTTCTAAGTTTTGCCTCATCTATCAAAAGTTAATATTATTGACAGCCCTACATCAAAGTACGAGAAATACTACGCAGTAATCTATTGAACAGCATTGCTTCTACAGTTAGTTTGCATTTCTTTCTTCTTAACAGCTGATTAGGTCTATAATTTGAAAGTAGTGCAATTATTTTGATGTCAGTTAATACGTTATATGCCACTTAACTATATTTCACCGGCCCTGAAATAGCCTTTAAAGACTTGTACACATGATCAGCGACACAATGTTTCGTTAAGGACTATTTTATCGAACATAATAGGACTAACCACGATAAATAACCCTTTATGAAAGTTACTTGTCAAAAAGCAAAACGTTGAAATTTATATTACCGTTATCACGTGAAAATTTTTGAAAAGCCTTTTCCATTTGATTCATTGAATAATTACAAGGAATGGCTAACATAAAATCACAAACGGTCATTATCATTTCCAGTAGCGTATATAGACTCGAGTTTCGTGGGGGCCCAGCGAATATCTACATGCATGTATGTATATACATATATATATATATATATAAATGAACTCCAGACGTACCTTCTTTAAAAGTCTACAACAGAAAATAAAGTGTTATATATTAATATATATATATATATTATATATATATATATATATATATAATATATATATATATATATATATCATGTTATGCGTAAAATAAAAAAATAATATTGAAAATAAATTAAGTTTATTTATTTGGATAAATATTTTATAGCAGGAAGAAGTGTAGTATGTCATGTAGCTCTTGACTCTGACTCTACCTCTCAGTTAGTAGGTCATTTAGGTTTGCACATTTCAGCTGAGGAGCAGGAATATATTGCTTGCTGTTAGTGTCTTTCTGACTGTAACAGTCCGAGACTCACTGTTACAATGCTCTGAAATGAAATGTGCTGTACAAACCTAATAATTAATAATACTAATTGATAACAAATAATAATAAATAGCAAAATATGGTTTTTTATGCTGTAGACAATATAATTGACTGATTTTATGATTAACTTTTCTTTTTTTTGCACAGACATGGTAACTTTTAGGACTAAATGCTAAAAGAAACTTCGAATAGGGGTAATAGAAACAAAAATATAAATAATGTTAATAATGATTATCATTAACATTTTATTTTATTGAAACAATATAAATCAGACAAGAGAAATCACATTATTTAGACTTATAAAAATTAAATAAATAAAAATTTTTTGCATCTTTGTAATTTCTTGATTCTAAGGGCTATTTATTAACCTGCCAGGGATTTGGTGGTTGCCTTTGCCAATTTTGGAGTCAGTTCTTTTAAACAACACACAATACTTACAAAACCCACCCTCTAATGACTTCGAATAACTTAGCCATTCATATGTGCTCATCCATGATGCTTGAAACCTTCGTTTGTGGCCCCCATGCTCATGAAGTGGAAAGTTAAAATTATTTGGAGGTTTCCAAATATTTTCCAACATATTTAATTTGGACACATTGTCCAACTGGGGGTCTAAGTTGTGGACATAATTATAAATGTCACATTTATTACTGTCACTGTCACTGTCATGTTCAAGATCAATTGCTTTACCACTAGCAGTTGATGGCGATTCTGCTATAAAATCAGAACTGCTGGCAGAATGACTGGTACCAGGCTCAGGCTCAGATATTGCTGCCTTCTTAAAAAAAGAAGAGATGTCGCTTTGTTGATTGCGTCTTTTCATTTTTGTTACGAAAATGCTAACAAATGAAAAGTAATAAAATAATCAAGAAGCACAACATTAAATAAAAAAAAAAAACCTCACTCACAAATATCACACGCACATTAATTCGAAAAAATTTAAATAACAAGTTAGAAGTCGGGAGGATTCAACGAAATTCTTCTTCTTTTTCACTTTCCAAAGATGATTTACGCTGCAGCAAATGTACTTTGGCGCAATACTTTTTCAAGCAAATATTTTTCAACTCTGCCTAACTTGTCCGTTGCAGCAAATTATCAATGACGCAAAACTCTTTCAAGCAAATGTAATTTAATATTGATTTTTTGTTTCAACGTTAATTTCTGGCACAGGATTTTTCATTAATGGTTAAAAAACAAATTCGAAAAAGATTTTCCTTTTTTTTTTTTTTTTAGTTTTTTGAATGTTTATTTTATTATTATTATTATATTAAAAAATAATTTATGTGTATTGCGGGTTCAGGTATGTAAAAATTCGTGGGGGCCCGGGCCCCTCGGGCCCCCCCCTATATACGCCACTGATCATTTCCAATCCAACTTTTTACTTATGGACCTTAATACAATAATAAACAATATTTGACCATTAATATCTTTCATAAATAACCATTGTTCTCGAATGTATACATTTCATAATATTACTTTAAATATAAAGTTTTAGATATTCCTTTTGTAGTAAGGTATGCAAGATGGCTGAGCACTGTATTCTATGTAAAGGCAACATTAGTGTAAACATAATAAGGCTAAGAGCATCATTCATTACGTCAAAGCATGATTTGCTCGAGTGCCGAGATGTAGCTGGAAGAGGTTCCTGGAATAGTCGCAGAATGTGGGAAAAAAATCCTTTTTGAAACATCCGTAACTTCTTAGGAAGTGACTTTACCAATCACCTAGCATTTTATTTACTTACATATTCCATTGTCCCGTAGTGAGATCATATGTGTTATGTTGAATAAGCAGGCGCATTAGTTTTACAGGTTTATTTAAATGACTTATTTTTATTTAAATGGTTTATTTGAATGACTATTTTAATGAGTTTATTTTTGCCGTTAAACAGAAGTGCAGACATTCTCAGGTTTGATACAAAGCAGTTGGTAACAATTATAGGTATTTCCAGTGGGCGTTGTAAATTTATCTATTACAAAAATATCAGTCGTGTTTTACAGGTGACTCACATACCATAGGGTTGATAGCTTCCATGTATCGATGTATAAAATTTACTTATTTTTCATATTTTTCTTAAATTAAGTAACATAAATTATACAATCGCCTGTAATAAAACTAATGAAATTCCATATACTGCATCTCATACCGTCGTCCTCTTTTATCTGAATCATATTTGAAATGTTTCTGATGCTGCCAATGTCCTTTATAGCTCTAATCGACATTTACAAGTTGTTATTCCAACATTTGAAATACTTTCTTTGTAATTACTACCTGCACATAATTAAATCTTATATGTATACACTAGCTGTGCCCACGACTTCGTCCGCGTGGAATCGTAATTTGCTATTTATACATTTTTAACGAACCAACAATTTTCTTCCTTCTCGCCTTTTCACAATTCTGTGCTATAAGTTTTGATGCCTCAGAGAAATGTTAGAAAATAAATCTCAAACGGTCGTAACTTAGATTGCGTTGATTTGGATGTTAGATATTTTTACAGCTTCAAGGGATCACAGACATAAGTATAAAGTGCTAATTTTTAATTGAGCTTGTTACTTCCTCGCGTTCCCGACAGAAAAAATCTTAACAGACGAACAGGTGGACAGTTCATTATAAGATCTAAAAAAATCCAATAAAAATTACATATTACAAGTACCTATATACTATAACTAGACGTCGCTTGCTTGCCGCGGGGTGCAAGCACCCGCGGTGGAGTGGTCCATCCTGACTGTTTTTTGAAAGAAAGGGTGGTCTGTCAAAATTGGTGTGAAAATGTTGTCTTTTTTGTCAACAAAAAATCAAATAAAGTACAAAATTGTGTACGGTCGTAAATACAGTAAAAAGCTCACGTGTGAGCGTGGTCGCCTAAGTGCCGCGAGGTGCGCGCACCTCGCGGTGGTGTGGTCTATCCCACTACCGAAAAAAAAAATTGGCGGTCGGTCGAAAATTGGTGAAAAACTGTCTCCATTTACGTCAAAACAAACTGAAAAAGCGTGTGCAGTTTAAAATACACTAAGAAGCTCACGGCGACTGTAGCCGCTTGAGCGGAGGTGTGGTGTATCCCCCTTCTGTTAAAAAAATTGGCGGTCGGTCGAAAATTGGTAAAAAAGTGTCTCCATTTAAGTCAAAACAAACTGAAAAAGCGTGTGCAGTTTAAAATACACTAAGAAGCTCACGTCCCGATTGTAGTCGCGTGAGTGCCGCGAGGTGCGCGCACCTCGCGGTGGTGTGGTCTATCCCAATACTGAAAAAAAAAATTGGCGGTCGGTCGAAAATTGGTGAAAAATTGTCTCCACTTAAGTCAAAACAAACTAAAAAACTGTGTGCTGTTGTAAACACACTAAGAAGCTCACGGCGACTGTAGCCGCTTGAGCGGAGGTGTGGTGTATCCCCCTTCTGTAAAAAAAATTGGCGGTCGGTCGAAAATTGGTAAAAAAGTGTCTCCATTTAAGTCAAAACAAACTGAAAAAGCGTGTGCAGTTTAAAATACACTAAGAAGCTCACGTCCCGATTGTAGTCGCGTGAGTGCCGCGAGGTGCGCGCACCTCGCGGTGGTGTGGTCTATCCCAATACTGAAAAAATAAAATTGGCGGTCGGTCGAAAACTGGTGAAAAATAGTCTTCATTTAAGTCAAAACAAACTGAAAAAGCGTGTACAGTTTAAAATACACTAAGAAGCTCACGGTGAGCGTGGTCGCCTGGGGTGCCGCGAGGTGCGCGCACCTCGCGGAGGTGTGGTCTGCCCCACCTTGAAAAAAATTTGGCCGTAGGGCAATAATTGGGGAAAATTTGACTACATTTAAGGCAAAACAAACTGAAAAACCGCGTGCAGTTGTAAACACACTGAAAAACTCATGGCGCTGGTGGTCGCGTGAGTGCCGCGAGGTGCACGCACCTCGCGGTAGCGTTGCTCACAGTGCGTTTTTCAAATAATATCTTGTACAGTTGCAAAGCGAAACAAAAAAATTTGGAGGTAAGTAAAAAAAAAAAGTTGTCATTTTACTATAAATCACATTTGGATCCGTTCTACTCTCTAAAACCTTTCATTTGATACCCATATAGTGAAAAGCGCAAAAAAATATCAGTCGCCATGTTGGATCGGCGGCCATATTAAAATTTTCGTAACGTCACTTATAGCGTTGTGTCTACTCTCTTCATTACCTTTCATTTGATACCCATGATGCATGGGTCGAAAAACAAAAGCGGTCCGCCATTTTGAGAGCGGCGGCCATATTGAAATTTTAGAAACGTCACTAAAGGCGTCGTGTTCTACTCGTCAAGACCTTTCATTTGATACCCATGAAGCATGGGTTGGAAAACAAAAGCGGTCCGCCATTTTGAGGGCGGCGACCATTTTGATTTTTTTTTATTGTCTCTAACGTGGTTGTATTAGACACTTAAAACCCTTTCATTTGATACCCATTAAGCATGGGTTGAAAAACCAAACCGGTCCGCCATTTTGAGAGCGGCGGCCATTTTGAATTTTTTTCATTGTCTCTAACGCGGCTGTATTAGACTTGCAAAACCCTTTCATTTGATACCCATATTGTAGGGATTACTGTACAAATGTTATTTGGCGTTTTTGGACCGGCGGCCATATTGGTTTTTTAACGTTGCCACTAATAGGCTTCGATAGTGCTGAAAAAATCCTTTCATTCGATACCCATGTCACCGTATCGGCATTGAAAACCGCGAGAATAAACCAAAAAGAGGATATTAACCATTACAAAATGGCCGCCAGCGCCGCCGCCATCTTGAAAATGTCAAATATCAAATTTTTCCAGTGTAGCAGACTAAACCGCTCACCGATTAGCGGTAACTGCGGGCGCGCAACTGTCATCGGATCGCGTCAAAAAATTCGCAAATTCGCCGAAATCGAAATCTGCAATAGCGCCCAGTGTTGCCATATATCTGGCCCAAAATAGTGGTAAAAATTATCAGCGAGGCCCGATCAACTCGGCCGTGTGAAAAAAAATCGAAAAACACGCGATTTACGTTCTCCCCAAAATCGGGGAAAATACCCCAAAATCGGGGTAAATTACCCCACCGTTCGATGCGGCTCACCGAGCACTACAAAAGGTCACCCGGGGTTGTCAGTCGAAAAACGCCGGCAACCCCGCGAAAACCGCGAATTAATTTTTTCGAAATTGCAACTTTTTACAAAATGCCCGCCGGCGCCGCCGCCATCTTGAAATGTCGGAGTTTCGGATTTTTCCCAATATCTGCACCGTATACGGGGTGGGATGACGTTTTGTCCGCGCGACTCCAGCTCACCCCGATCTGGGAGATCAATTCGGGTCAAAGTCGGTCTGCGAAAAGTTTCCAACCTCCGTGGAGGCCAGTGTTGCCAGTGTAGAAAAATAAAAATACCAGAAAGTCATACAGGCCCCGCCGGCCTATAGGCCCATGGTACGGAAAAAATCCAAAAGTCGTTATTTCGATTTTCGCCTTTCGGGGCCCCTAGGGGAAAAACTACCAAAAACGGTAGAAATTTTCTCCCACCTGGCAACACTGCTCGCCGAGCTCCACCCCCGCCTGGAACATGTCACCCCGGTCGGAGGCCGCCATCTTGGCGAAAATCCGGTCCGAAAATCGCGTCAAAATTGGCGATCCAAGATGGCCGCCGGCGCCGCCGACATATTGTCTATTGCAGCGCGCCGCAAATTTCCCGAAAGTCGAGGACAGTCCCGACCACAAAGAAAAGGAAAATCCGGGAAAAAAGCAAACGCCGCGCCGGTCGACGGTCGCAAACACGGGTCGAAACGGGTTTTTCAGTCCAAGATGGCGGCGGCGCCATTTTGTTTTTTCGTAGTTTGACAGCGGCACTGCATGACTGTCAGATATAGAAAAACCCCCCCCAAACGCCGTTAAAAACGGAGCCGATTTGAAAAAGTTGACATTTCGCGCGGGCCGCCATGTTGGTTTGGCAAAAATCCATTTATCCCATTCTATGAACTAAAAAATCTAAAAAATTCCACCCCAACATCAAAACACTCAAAACACCCTCTAAACACCCTAAAAACAACCCTGATCAGTCAGTGAGTCAGTGAGTGGTAATCGAGCTTTATCATATATATATATACTATAATAAGTCTCTAGCGACTTTTATTCATCTATGCTATAAACTATAATAGTGAATCCTAAAAGTTAATTTTTTTATTTCTTTCCTCATCCAACTTTGCTAAGTAGAATTTGAATGTGTAACCGACGCGACAGGAGTTAGGACTCGCTATAAGGGTATGAGTACAGATATTAAGCTAATTAAAATGAAAAAAAACTTTTATATTTGAAAGGTGGGTATTTATATTACATTACTAAATCAACAGTACAGTTACTAAAATGAAATTAAATCAAAATCCTTAACTAAATAATAAAGCATTCAGATATATACCAGGTAAAGAGGATATTAATAATATGGGCATTTTATGCTTAATAATATGCCATTTAATCTTCCATTTAACCTTAGGGTGATTCAGAGAAAATGTCCATGTGCCAGCAGTTGGCAGGTAGCGTCAATCAGAACGCAAGATGTCATGGTGCTCACCACTGAAATCATAAAAAAGTCAATATCACTTCCATATAGCGAGTTGATTGTACATATTGGATAAGTTAGTGATCTCTGCAGCAGCATTTTCAATACAGTATTGATTATATTGTCACCAGTGACCGCACACCAGGACGCCACATACCTGTACACCGAGCCTATCCCGCCGGTTGGCTTTTGGATCGCTTTGGAAGACGCTACGGTACAGAACGGTTGCCTGTGGATGGCAAGGGGCTCGCACAAGTCTGGTGTGCATCGGCGGATGAAGCGGAACCCAGACAAAGACCCAGCATTAATATACGACAGAGCTGCCGCTGTATACCCCCAGTCTAGTTTTACACCAGTTCCTGTCAGCAAAGGTTTGTTTCTACTTAAATACTAAAAATAAAAAAGCATTGTGTAATTTATTACTGGTGAAATGCTACAGCTATACACTGCGTTACTTACTCGTATAGTAGGTAACTATAACTTATAAATCCTTCGCAAGTGCGAGCGTATTCAATAAAGTCACAACTGCGTAACCGTGAGGCCGTAGCAACAAAACAAAATAATGCTTAAAACGTTTTGTCATACAATATATGTCGTGATTGCTGTATCATGTGGTTATAGTACAGCGGCTGTAGTTATTGTAAATAAATAGAAACTTTCATTTTTATTCTGATAATTGTAGCACAAATTTAATAGTATAACTCTAAGATATTAGAAATATTAATGTAAGTAATCTTCAGAATACAGTTTACATTATACAAGATGGTGGCATACACAAAAATATTTAACATTAAAATTATTAATTATTATTCGAAAATTAACTTGCGGTCACCGCTCTACATTGATCCAGGAGACCTATTTTTGAATTACGAATGCGACTTAGTAATCACGGATGTGACTAATAATCACCGATTTTCAATAATTCTTATTTTTGAATATCACTGATGTGACTACCTTAGTCACAGGTGTGATTTCATTACGAGTGCCCTCACCCACTCGTAATCAAGTCATACTTGTGGAAATGTTATCTCTGTTTTGTTTGATTTTTCAGTCTATATATACTATATATATATATATATATATATATATATATATATATATATATATATATATATATATATATATAATATATATATATATATATATATATAACCAGCAGCGACTACATTCATATATATGGATATGTACCTATATGATATATATATATATATATATATATAATAACCATAATGGTTAAGCCGGCAATAACCGGCAGCGGCTACATTCTGCGTGGAACCGAACTCTTACATTTATGTGTGTACTTTATCCATGTTGGCAGCTCTGCGATCGACTTTCAAAAATTGGATGTTTAGGAATCCGTGATCTCAAATAATTCAAAAATAGGTCTCCAGGGCCTTAACATCTCCTAATCCGGACCTGAGACTGAACTAAAGGAATGTAAACATTTAACTAATATAAACAATTATTAACAGGAACCTGCATCCTGATACATGGCAACGTGGTCCACAAGAGTGCCCACAACAGATCAGACAAGAGCCGCCATGCGTACACCTTCCACGTCATTGAAAAGTTGAACAACGTATATTCACCAGATAACTGGTTACAGGAGGGAGAGAATGCGCCCTTTTTGAACTTGTACACGACACCACAGACTATGTAAATGATTATTAACACAAATTATGGGTTTGGTTGCATATTCACGCCCCTCATTTTTGGCATCTTACTTTTTATTTTCAAAGTGTAATGTAAAAGAACAGTATATCGCCATTGACCTTTTTATATGGAAGCATTATACAGGGTCCCTAGTGATAACGTAATTGTTTCAATTTATCGTATTGTCTTCTGTAGTTTACTATACGTGAAATGTCTTTTCAAAACCACAGCAATCTTATGGTAGAGCCACAGGGCCGATTCATGGTTAAGGAAAACGTCTGTGGCGATTCTAGGTCAGTAGTATTGTTAGATCTGAAATTCGTATTCTATAAGTAACTGAAAACTGCGCTAGTGCCAGTGAACTAAAACCTTAAAAATTTCACATAATGATTTTATATTTGATTTCACTTCACTCGACCTTGATTTTGATTATAAAAAGTGAAAATTAGAACAGATAAAATATAGAAGTGAAGCGAAAGTGATATCTGAAATGAATGTGCGATAAGTTTGATCTTACTTAAGTATAGTATAGCAAATCCTAGATCGGTCAGTTGTAGCAGAAAGTATTTATGAAGGTAAGACTCGTATAATATATAAAGCACTCTACATTGCTTTGACTGAGTTGCCCTCTAGCTTTCCATCCGCGGCTTATCGGATTTTCTCAGAAGAATAAATATTTTCCTGTGTTGAAATTCTTCCCGGAGTCTTAAGCTATCCCTTTACCGAATCTCATCAAAATCTCACACACTACTAACTTTTCACAATTGTTTCACTCATATTTAAAACTTTTTAATTTAAGCACCATACAAAATATTTAAATTGCATTACTTTCTAACTCTAAAGTTCAAATTTTTACACTTGAATTTCACAATTAGGTTTTATCAAAAAATAAAGAAATCGCAGTTTCTTTTTTCAGTGAGAATTTTGAACATTATTGACAATAACTTTGTTATATTAAATTTTCTTTCCTTCGGAACCATGTTATTAATTAGTTTAACGTGTATAAAACATTCATGAAGTTTGCTTGATTATATAAATAGGAACAACGTTCGTCACTTTTTGAAATTTTTATACAATATCTAACAGCAATTTTATACTTTAATCCCTAATATTAGTTTAGATTGCGTGTTATGTAGTATGCAGCCGAAAATGAGCCGTGTAATATGCTTCGATGGAGCCTTAATGACTGTACGTTAATTTGACGCACCATAGTGATTAAAGAGACCTTTCGCTTACCTTTGCTGCGGTAATTTCGTATATAATCAGCTAAATGGTTTGTTCTGATGCAGCCAGTCTCAAAATTATTCATTATGTATTATAAAACACATATCTAAAAATTTTTGCGTACACATTATTTTTGCATAATTAATAAAATAATATAATATTATGGTACAGTGATATCTTAAAACATAATGAAACATCGAATTTAAGTGTTACAATTAAACATGATTAGTTATAATAAGAGACATAATTTGTTATGATTGTATTCGTAACTTTTTGACAGTACTTTTAATAATTCCACTTAAAAAAAAATACGTAGATAAATAATTAATTCAAATCTTTTTTCACAGCGCTATGATAAATATGTTCTATAACGGTTGCTTTCATTGTAGAGAACATATATATATAGTTTTATATGACATGTAAATCTTTACTTCTAAATATTCAAATAAATAAATTTAAAGTACAAAAAATATGTCATTTGTCCATGCCGCAAGCTTAATTAAATCGATCTGAGCCACTACCATGAGTTTACACTCGTTCACAGTAGATGTTGACAGTGTAAGTTTGTGTAAGGAACAAAGTTTCCTTTTAAAACGTTACACTGTCGTATAGGAAATAGTAAATTGTACTATTTTGGTTATTGTCATATTATTAAAACTCATGGTAGACCCATACTATTATTAATAATAAGTAATGGGGGTATTTAGACCAAAGATATGTTAACTGATTTAAATGATCAAGACATAGGATACACACATTAAGCACACTTAAATAAATTAGTAGTAGCCGTATTCGTAAAATCAAATCGATAGACCTGGAGACCTATTTTTGAATTACGAATGCGACTTAGAAATCACCCATGTGACTAATAATCACCGATTTTAAATAATTTTTATTTTTGAATATCACTTATGTACTACCTTAGTCACGGATATGATTTCATTACGAGTTCCCTGGGCATCGTTAAAAAAACTAAAAAAGTTAACTTCGTGAAACAGTAAAACTTGTCGCACGTGATCAAAATTGTACTTTTGTTTACTTTACCGGGACCTCAGAGACAGCGACATCTTGAAATCATCAATTCAAAAATACCAAATCGAAACCAGTCTAGCATTACTATATTAAACTTGCAAAAAAACATAGCACAATAACGACAGTTACAACAAATTTTCCTCGAAGATTACTTCAAATGTTTATTCCACCCAAGTGGCGCATACCTTTATATTCCCATTCTTGTTTTTGACAATATCATACCCATACCATGGTCTCTTTTCGATAAATTGCTCATTAAGTACACTTATGAACTTCGTAAAAGATACGAGTGATTTACCTTATTTCGTAATGCTTGTTAATTGGGTAGACGACAATTTTTTACATTCTATATATAATAAGAGTACTCTTTTACGTGAGAAATATTGTAGAAACAACAGTACACCTGCACCTATTACTTTAGAAGATACATCGACATGTTTGCGGCGCTGTCGCGGGTCGCTCAAAAACGCTCCATACTAAAAACACTGCAATCTTGACGTCATAACTCAGTAAACTCGTCTTTGTATGAGCGTATAAACAAATTTTAAAATAACTTTGTTATTTGTACGTTTATAGGTATACTTTCTATATAAAAAAAAATGTTACATTTAATGTGAGAATGCTAGAAATTCTAATGAAACGAACACATCGTTTCATTAGAATTATGTAAACAATAATTGCTCATTTTTTAGAAATCTAAAAACAATATAAATTAATAATTAAACTGAAATTTCTATATTGACATACTTTCATTAGATATAAATTGCACAAGTCAGATAATTATAGTATAAAAACGGCCATAATCAGTTGTAGTCGTCTACCCTATTTTATCTACCTTATAACTATACCATAGTTATGTATATTAGTATTACCAATTCGGATAATTATTTACAAGAGCTTCAACAGTCAAGTTTTATTTTTGTATAGATTTTTAACGATGTAAATATGCTACTCGAAACCAAATTAAGGGTCGTTCAGTAATTTTAAATACTACTTTTAATGATTTTCAAACGTTAGTTGCCAATACATTTTCTAATTGTCTCTTCTGCGTCTCTAAGCCTCGACACTAATAACCATTTATTTAAAGTCTTGAAATTTAGTCGAAAACCAAAAATAATAATGGCCCTTATATTCTTTTGAATAGTATATAAATAATCTTGCTTTGCGTTTATCGGTTCCCATTAACCGTAAACTGTATTGTGATAATAATGAATAAAATATATTATACACGAAAATTCTATTCATTCCTGAAAATGGGAAAAAACTCACTTTGAAAAGCTATTAGTGTTACAAAATTGCAGTGAGGGCGTTAAGTGCCTTTCTTATAAGTATAGAGATTTCTCTGCATAAACCTGGATTATGTTACAACTTCGTCAGCTTTGAACCCTTTGTTATTTAACCTGACTATGAACTAATGATGGAAAAAACGTATCTTTGTATACGGAACAGTACAAAGCTTCCAATCAGTAAAGCGCTACATTTGCATCATTTGACATCATCTCATTGACTCTGAACCGATTAAATCGGTTCAGAGTCACTGATACAAATATTCTGATATCTGATACAAATACACTGATATAAATATAGATTCATTTGTGACAAAGACTCTGGGTCAATCGTGTAAGCGTCGCGTATCGAATAAAACTGAGATGCAATTGAGTGACGTGATCCGAAGCGCTCCGACTCTGAACTATTTACTTATCTCAATCGTACGAGCGCCGCGTGCCGATTTAAACCGAGATGCAATTGAGCGAATGATTCATCTGAAGCACTGTTAGAGATTTGAATCAGTGAATCAAAGTGAAAAAAAGTGTATACACGGACTGCGTGTTATCAGAACTAAAACTGAATACATGGAGTGCTACTTTGATGATACTAAAACATCAGGTCATACTATCCGTATCGACTACACATCGTCACCCAAAGTTCGTTCAAGTACCTGAGGTCTATGCTGACAACTCCTGCGCAAGTAGAAGACGTCGCTCATCAAATAAACACAGATTGGTAAAAGTGGCAACGAATACAAAAAGCCTGTAATAGTACATTACGATATTAGTGCGTTATGATGGTTATAGGTACATGCGAGGCGGAATTGCGTAATTGAGCCGAGCATGTTATAACCAATACGCACGTATATCGTACGAAGTTTTTTAACACATTTGCGAATCAAGATGTTTTATATCTAAATCGAAAATCTTGACACACACATTCCGTACTGTGATCATTTGAGAGACGTATTTAATAAATTGTTTTTATTGTTATCTTAATATATATTTCTTTTCTTTCTGACGTATGCCGTTTTCCGTTTAATGGCTGTGGCCGCTGCGTGCGTGATGCGTTACAATCAAAATTTAGTTTCAGATTGATTCATTGGCATTGACGTCACAGCATCTATGAAGTATGAATCACAACTAAGGTCACTCACTATATTTAACAATGGGTTTTACCAAGAGAATCCCCAAATAAAACTTCACATATAATACTTACTATTTATTTAATCACTAAAATAATATTTACATGTCTTTAAACATATTTATTCATATAATAGTTCATTACGAGTTTACAAGAGTCAGTACACTTATTGCTTCATTTTATAAGGCTGTATATATAAATAATAAATAATGTCAGCTTTGCCATATTGCGACACATACTGGGGTCAGAACACGGCAGCAATGCTGGAAGACGGCTATCGAACAACTAAGGCCTTGAGAAAATCACAACTTGTCGAAACATTAACATCCAAAAGAACACCCTGTTCATTAAGCAGTAGCTTGTTAAAGTTTTACTTTCCCAAATTTTCCAGTATCCTTATGCCAGCTTACCGATATATAAATTGACCTGCTAAAATATCCTCTACACAATTTTACTGCAATTCTCCATAAAACTAACCTTATTTTAATGAAAAACAAAATTAGTAGACACTAATAAACAATCCGAGATAGGTATCGCTTCAAACTAGTTGTAATCAAATTTACACTTTGAATAATGTTTTGAAACCTTGTCCGCGTCCGCACAGAGAAATGAGCTGAAATACCTCACTTCTTAATTTATTCATAGAAACAAGTACAGACACGCATCGGTACAGACAGCATTCTAGCCCGCAATACTGTGCCGCACGTATGCGGACACGTACCGTTACGTACACGTACCGTAAGTGAAGTACATATGTGCAACGGTACTGAAGTGAAGTACATATATGCAACGGTACTGAAGTGAAGTACATATGTGCAACGGTACGCGTAAACATATGATTACGCCTATCTATATAATTAACGCAATTTCGTTTTACATGTCTGTGCTGGTACGTGTCTGCCACATTTGAAGTCTGGAATCACTGTCACCTGTGAGCATTTGTGCGTGTTCGCGAATATAAATACGCTATTTCGATCAAGCCTACATCATATGGTATTTTTCCCTCACTTTAGTTAATAGAGGCAATTTGTATGAATTTTTATAAAATGTAAAAATTAATATGAAATTATTTGGACCACGACATTGGCACGACATTTTATTTGTTAATCTTAATAGGTTATATTCAATCAAGATTAACAAATAAATACCTTATGATTAACAATGTGTAGGAATTGTCTTTGTTGGTTAAACGGCATAAGAATAGTGTTACTGGTTCTCTAATGTACATGGCCTCAGTGGAACGCCCAAAACTGCTTGACGATTAAATCGTTATATCAGGTATGCATACAACCACGCCGTGTCCTGGCTGCCCCAAAGAAATTTCAAAATTAACACAGCTATCCTTAAATACAGCCTTAACAAACTTTCAAGGACATTTGAGTCAACACTAAATATAACGCTCTCGCTGTAAACTATCATGACACAATTACACGTGAATTTTATTCAAATCTCATGCAAATTACAATTCAAATCTCATGCAGAATTCATATATCAATATTGCTATCAATCAGAGTAAGAAGACAAGGTGTTCTATAAAAACGATTTTAAAACAAATCATTTACAAAATAAAAACAATAGAAATATATCTTATTCAACAGTAGCTCAATTTATAATATCACACACAATAAAATACAGATTTCTTTTTTATATCATAAATGTAAAATCATATCATCATATTTAAACTCACAATTAAAACGCATCAAATTGGGCAATAAAAAAAAAACTAAACACGTTGTCAACATACTCGGAACGGCTGATATTATCAAATAAATACTATAAAAGCTACGAAAGATAAGTTAGTGTCCAGAAAGCTTTCATACGAATTATCTGTGCGGTAACGAATCAAGAACATATGTAAGCCGGCATCTTTCTCCCGTTATGTACAATGAGCGGACAAAGAGAGTTTTCTTCGCGAGCACCAAACATCGCAATTGGCTCACCCAATGTTACATAGTTAATTAATAAAACCTAACTGCAAGTGTTAAAATACACCTCCGCTTGGCCTTTCGGTTCGGCAAGAAAAGGCGTATAGTTACATACAAAAAAAAAATCTTGTGAAAAAAGAAGCGACCATACTACACTTTATATCGGAGAGACTATAAAAAAATCCAACATGTGAGGACATACCCAGTCTCGTGGGTAATTTATAATTTTGTTCACTTGTATTCTCAAGTGCCCTCATATAGTGCTATATAATTTTAAACTTACACCATTTGGATTAATAATTATATGTTACAAAAATAATTACAATTATAATGTAAACCAATGTAAGTGTGTTAAAAATCCACATATGTTAGTTAGATATAATTATAAATAAAATCAATTAATAAATAAATCAAATTAGATATCATTTATAAAATAAAATTCCAATTACATTTCCTTGCATATCCATTACATACTTTAGTAAAATTTATTTCCAAATATGTATATTGCCATAATCTTTTAGATCCTCGCATATTACTTAACTATAGAAACTATATTTAATATTTGGTTCTGTATTATGCATGTTTATACAATCGATATGATAAACTAGGTATGCGTAGAAATATCGACTCGTTATAACATTTTAAACACTGTAGGCTGACTTCTAATTGTGACCTAAATCCTGGTCTATAAGGTAATTTTTTATACAGTCCTGATGATGATTCAGTATAGTACGGTCATTTTTTCTCATATTGATTTTATTTTCTCTTTTGCCGACAAATCTGAGACACTACAGAATCCAAAATATGTATTTTGCGCCACACGTTCTATGCCTGACACAGGCTATTGACTGTCAATTGTTTACAAATATCAACTTAATTCTTTAAAAATATGACCACTTCGAAAAAATTACATTTTATGTACAAAACACGAGACAATAATATTTTACCAATAATGTACAATATAAACATATAAAATTGTTACAAATCCTTAAATCTGAATGTAAATCATCCGGTTAAATTACAACAACGCCACAGAATAAATAACGTGCAAATCATAAATAAAATGGAATCCATCGTCCACATAAAATTACTGTCGGTGTGCATTAAAATGTATAATACTACTATTGATAACCTTAACTGTAAATTGCTTCATTGATCGCGTAATATTATATTATCAGAATGGAAAAACTACAACTACATTGACACATTCATGTTTGTGAACATAATCTCTATTTAAAATTGTGAGCTCGATAAAATACACCAATTAATATTATACTAATACATAGCATGTCCCTTATTAAAATTATATCAAGAAAATGATTGATAAAACTTAATTCTTAAAATCGCACACACCCTAAACGATTTTTGTTGATTGTTAAAATTGTCGCAACTGCCACAAAAACTAATTTGCTGTAATTGTAATGTAAATTCTTCGAAAACAGTGACGATTGGCTAAAATGAAATATATACTTTTGACATGTGTTCTTTGGGGATGTGCGACATTTCTAATTATATAAATAAATAAAATGCATTAACGTCCCCTTAGAGGAAAACTTTTGACGTGTACAAAGTTTAGACCGTCCTTGTCGAACAAATGCAGACGACGCAGTGATCACAACATATTCTTATCGTGAGCAAAATTACCGTCGCGGAAGTCACACGAAACTAATATGACCATATCAAAAATGTATACAAATATTTTTGTTTTTATTATGCATAATATTGTGATTAGTGTCGATTTTCTAAACTAGGATGGCAGTAGAACAGTAGTCTAACAATATTATTAACTGGTAAAAGTAAATTGCAATCATCAAATTCTGAAAACCCTGTCATACGTGCCTCATAATGAGACCATCAACTCTTACAATAGATAAGCCACACCACGCATTCATAATTACGTCACGACATTACTAAGAGATACTAGTGTCTTCGTGTGAAACCCGCAATGGTCCAAATATATTAAATATATAACTATAAACTACGATATATTGCAAATTACTGAGAATTGGTAATTCACACAATCCATATGAATATATATCTAAATATTATTAAAAAATCTGAATAAATATATTTGTGTATATGTGTTATCTTCATACTAAGACCCTTCACACACGGCTAGTACGCGAAGTCATAACGAGTACGATACAAGCATTGACAAACTTATGGTCGAAAAAATCTTGTTACAAGCATAACCACTTTTAATGATAATTTTCTGAGAAAAAAAATATTTTCGGTGGGTGACAGTGATTTTATACATTATTAATTAAATTACTGTCTTCCATGGCAGTGAGAATATTAATATGTAATTATTATAAGTTTTCTATAAAAATATATATTTAATTATGATTACTTAATTGATAATTAAGCTTAGTTTGTAATATATTTCCGTCCACACTTTATCTGCAATATTTTACACAGAGTATTAGGAAGGGGCAATACTCGCCACGTGAGAGCAATGCTGGAACAAGCACGTGGTTCTACTGCGATATGTTTAAGCTACGACGCGGTGTGTCAGTCAGTGTGTGTGGAGAGTCTTGTAATATTTATATTTTCATAATTCATAGCACAATCTACGTTCCATTAAACCGCACTATATGTAAAAACTATATTAAATGTTATTATGTAAAATCACGTCAGCTTCATTAATTTGAATCCATTACAGTCAAAGATAGATATTTGTAGGTAAGTGACTAGAAATTCAACTTTATGTTACGGATTAAAATCATACAATTATGTTCGTCGATTGCCGAGTGAAATTGCCGTTTGTGAGAGCTAACTGAAACCTAACTCGAACATGCAACAACATGCAAAAATAAATAAACGCCCCCGTCCAAGAGAGAGCACACTGAAGGCACAATAATTGATGTCGCCGAACCATTCACGAGCGAACGATATTTCTTTGACTCGCTACTCCCGACACCCTTCAAAACGTCCGTTGGGAACATATTGGAGACCCAGTGTATGTTACAATGTGAACTTTCCAAAATTAAAATTGACAAGGTAGTGGCTCCCTCATAATATCAAATCTTACTTTACGTGAACTAACGTGTGGAGGCTCAGAATATGAGTATTTTTGGATTTTCGAAAACGGAATAGTACAGTGTAGTACCATGAGATCGCGGTGTTATAATAATGGCGGAAACTACAGAATCGCGTCTAGAGATAAAAATCCAAGAGAACTGATAGTTATATTAAAATTGTATCGTAAAAATGTCAATATAAAAATTTTATTATTACTTAGAAGTTTTCATTGGTACGTTTACCATCTAGCGCATTTCCGTAGTCCGCCAGCCCTTTTGTGTGAGGACGTAGCTAGAACACCGTATGCTGTTTACTTTGTTGAGTACTGTTCTCCAGGGGGGCTATCACAAGGCGAGTTGAGAACACTTAAAGGCTAGCTCACACTGTGTCGATGTCGCCGACGTTGATGCGATCTTCCGCGGCCGTCACCGAGAAGCCGAGGATGCGTGCGTCCACTTTTAGCATCTTGTTCTTTTTCGTCTTCTTACCCTTGCCCTACAAATAAAATGACAATAATTAACAAGTTAATTAATTAAGCTAGCAGATAATTAAAAGTAAAAATATAGCAATATACTGGAAAGATATACCAGGGTCGACGCTCAGGTACTCCGTCCCACCATCTATAGCAGTGATTCTTAACCACTGTGCCGTGGCACTTTTGTGTGCCGCCAAATTTTACAAAAATATATCATAATGTTAATATTATTAAATTATATAATTTAAAAAGAGAAATAGTTTTATGACAACATTAGAGGAGAGAATTATTCATTATTTCCCAAAATTAAATATTAAGAAATTTCATTGGGTTCGTAATCCATTTCTCACAACGTTCTGTATTTGACTTGACTTTGAATGAAGAGGAAGAACTCATTTTGTTTTCCAATAATCGAGATTTAATTTTAAAACATTCAGAAAAATCAAATAATTCATTTTGGATTAACATCAGATGCGATTATCCAATGATAGCCAAAAAAGCTTTAAACATATTATTACAATTTTCCACATCTTATTTGTGTGAATTGGGATTTTCAGCATTAGCCAACATTAAAACTAAAAAAAGATCAAGATTGTTAAATATAGAAGACAATATGAGAGTAGCATTGTTATTTTTACGACTAAATATAAATGATCAAAAAACATCAAGCTCAAATTTCGCATTAAAAATATTGTTTAATATTAGCTTGCAATTAATCCCTTAATAAACGTTTAGTTATTAGTTAAGTTTTTTGTCATAAACTATTTATGCAGTGTGTTGTAGTAAGTAAATAATTTTTATTTTTTTCTTTGTGTGCCGCCAAATTTTGAAATCGTTAAATATGTGCCGCAACAAAAAAAGGGTTGAGAATCACTGATCTATAGCAATGTCCGCAATACTGTTCCAATATAAACAGCAGTATTAAAATTAATGGCTGCTTATATCGAGGTACACTGTGATGTTTGTGGAGGTTACAACAGATTTGCTGTGGATTTCACAAGAACCACACGTACTATAAGCATCTGCAGTAATGATGGAAAAAACGTATCTTTGTTGAGATTGGATCATTTGTGTCCGGATCAGTACAAAGATTCGAATCAATAAAGTGCTTCATTTGCATCAAATGACATAAATTGACATTGTCAATCGTGTAAGCGTCGCGTATCGAATAAAACTGAGATGCAATTGAGCGACGTGATCCGAAGCGCTCCGACTCTGAACTATAAACTTATCTGAATCGTGCGAGCGCGGCCTGCCAATTGAAACCGAGATGCAATACAGCGAATGATTCATTTGAAGTGCTGTTAGAGATTTGATCAGTGAAGAGTTTATCAATATATCACAAAAAAGAAAAATACAGTCTAACTATACTCTGTCCATTATATTATTTTCTTTTTGACAGTTTAAGATATTTTGAAATCAGTGATGAACTCGCAAGTTACCGATTCGATTAAACAGAATATCGATTTTATTTAAGAAGAACTTTTAATCGATTTAATGCAGCGATTATTTTTTTATTATAAATATTAAATTCGTTTATCTGGTTTTTTCAAATACATAAATAAATTGTCATATATTGTCTAACTATATATTGTCTAATTGTCATAAATTGTATTGTCATATATTGTCAAACATATTGGCACAAGAATTGGTTATTTATGTAACAGAGACTCAACTGACGAGTCTAGTGTAATTTCGAAGAAGAATCTGATGAATCTATGTAATAAATAATGTAAATAAATTTACTTGTTTAATTTTTATATTATATATTATATAATATAAAAATTTTGCCTAATTTCCTTGGCATGTGTAAAACTTTATTTTTTCGTATATTTCTGATCCATTTAAGAAAGTTTTCCTTTTTCTCTCTTAAATGGATCAGAAATATATGAAAAAATAAAGTTTTACACATGCCAAGTAAATTAGGCAAAATTTTATATTTTTGGCGAATTACCAATTACCTAGCTAGTTTGTTAAAAAAATGGTATGTATGTGATTTTCTAAGTATTCTTGATCATAATTCTTGAATTTAAACTTGACGTAGATGTTATTAACTACATATGCGTTTTATATTAAAATTCACATACCTATAAATAATGTAAGGTAGCTGTCGAGAAGGAAAATAAATAAATTTACAAATATTTGATTTGAAGACAATTTATCTGATTTCAAGAACTGCTTATTGTCTGTGGTAGTTTGTTATGCACAGAGCACTTCACTATGTGGGCGTTACCCGTCTAGAAAGTATATTATTACTGTAGTACTACTATAATTTGAAAATAGAAACAATATTTCATACGCGCGATCTGTCAAAAAGAAAATAACATAATGGACAGAGTATAGTAGACCAGACGTCATATTGCTATATGACGAAACCGTCGTCTCAGAGTACATAACCAACTTCAACTATATTAGACTAAAGTTGAAGTTAAAGGGGCAACTTGCGCCAGACGATTCTTCATTAGTTTACAAAGTCCCGTACGCAAGAGCCGCCTCGTCGAGGTATCTCGAGACTATTGAATAACTGCTTTTATTAGATTCCTGTTAAATAGGTAATAGATAAACTATAACACGATTATCATATGGAGTGTATTCGTCATAAGTAATATGATATTCTGTTGAATAAATATTAACGGTAATCTAGTTACTTATTTCAAACTAAAGAATTTATTGAAATATTTGTCGAAAGCAATACGCGAGAAATACTAGGCAGCAGCATATAGAGCGCCATTATTATTTCTATAGCTAGTTAGCATTCTTTTTGTGTAATCAACCAATATGGGGTTTCATAAAAAAATATATTTTGAAGTCATTTAATTAGAAAAGTATTAGGTTTCCACGGCTTAGACAAGTGCCTAGGATACATCTAACTGTGTACCCCTTAAATATTTATATTTATGTCCCCGGCCCTGAAACAGACTGTATATTTCATCCTTGTGAATTATTGAAGTTAATATCGTATACATAGCGATATAATGCTTCATTTTTTGCGTTATACAGAAACAGTTAATAAAGATCTCGTTAAGCTTAAGATACAAAGGCGATACGAAACGCGATGAATAAACAGCGCCCTCTCTCGATATCTGTCGACACTAACGACGAGCGTATGTTTAACTATTTTAAAGATATTTTGACTACACATTTTCTTGTGGCTATGTTGTTAATTTAAGTCATGAATTAAGATTAGAAGGTCCAGCCATTAAGATAAGTAAATCGGCACAGCGTAAGCACAAACCTTGACTTCCTGATAGTCCGAGCCAGAAGCTGTGCGTGGGTTTATGGCTATCGCCGGCGAGCACAGATCGTCCGATGGCGTCACCATGCCCACGCGCAATAACTTTGACCTGCAACAAATACGCAACGCATTCATAACTCGAGGAATTTAAATCATAATCCATTGAATATTGAACATGAATTGGAATAGCAGGATAAAAGCTACGAATAAACGTTATGGATACTCTATGCTTTACACGTAAGAGACTGCCATCAATTGACATATCAGTATACGGGACTGAATATTTCAACTATTTTTTTTATTCTCCTTAGAATAAACAAACTCGGAGTATTATATGTGTGTGTCGAAATGGCGAGTGGTAGAGGAGAGTAGAAGAGGAAAACCTGTCGTGGCGACCTCAAATAAAATTGGGAACAGGGCAAGAGAAAGAAGAAGAATCTACAGTTGATATCCTTTTCTACCTTTCTTTTTTTTCATAAATTATTTAGTAAAATAAATCTTTAAAAACCCTATAAAAATAACCAGTTTTCGCCGTATTCACACATCCACACAATAATTTTTATGTGATCATTAAAAAAACTGAAAACATAGTGGCACAACTAAATCTTTGGTTCAGTTTTGAATGTATAAACAGACGACCAGGAAATGTAGATTTTGACTCATATTCGTAGGTATTTTCTGTCGAGACAGCTATTGTGGCTACACTAGTGGCGAGTTCGTGCACAGCGTAACTGAAATAAATTATATAAAGCCAATTTCACAAATATCGCGACCTCTATGTTTCCTCTTAATACATTGTCGACATCTGGCGACATTACAATCAAGCAAATCAATTCAGAACTAAAAGCCTTGAAAAAAATAGGGTACTTCCCTCAATATTAGAAAAAATCTAAAAACATATAACTATGATAGCTTATGCATTAAATAGTCGGAACCATCATGTTTAAGTACATGAAATAACAAAAATAACATAAAAATTAGTTTCAAAGTATTCACTTTTTTAATCTATACGTAAAACAAGAGCGAAACATAGGCCGCCATGTCCTGACGTCATAAGGTACTGTAAACTTATGCGTGTCAATGTCATTATGAATCATAGTACGTATAAAGCCACAAAACAATAAAAAAGAAGTTTGTAGGTTGCTTTTTTAATGTAAGAGAACGTAATAAAACGTAAGTTAACTTGAAATCGCACGTGAATCACACTATGGAAAGCAGTTTTGTAAAAGGAGATAGTACGAGTTTACCAAAAATAAATGCATTAATGGTCGGAAAATTCTTTGCTGTAAATCCCGACTTTTGTTCTGCCGAGTTACGGAGTATTAAAACATCGATGTCAGTATTACTCTTGTATTATTATTCCTTTATTAGTTGTTTATATATAAAAGATAATAACTCATTTTTAAATTATGAATATAATAATACATAGCATCAAACATAGTTTTGTTTATTATTTACATGCCGTATTGACGTCATCGCTACAGAGTAACAACTCGTGCGGCGCCTTCGTCTTTACGCGCGAAATTTGAAAATATTAAATTTTAATACAATCTTTATAGTACTTAATGAGTGTATAAAATTTTTATATTTTTAGTTTTAGTTTAGTTTGACAATTGAGAATTATAATTATACAATACCAAACTTTAGAAAAATATCTTTAATAATTACCAGGCTAAATTGTATAAAATTACGAATATCGAAACAACATAATATGAGAACAACTTTTGGAATGATATCGACAATTAAAAGGAAATAGGCGACATTTTGGTGAAAAATGACTTATATATGCCATTGGACTCAAAATTTTCTGCTCTTTCGAATACTCCCATGGCTCTACGATGACTTTTTTGGCGTTTATGCCCAAGCAAAAAAAAAACATTTTCATAGTGTTATTTTAGCTAACAGACGAAAATTCTGGTCATTTTTGCTATAAAGGTGATTGTACCCCTACAAAACTAAGAATACCAGTAACTGTTCCATTTCTATCTGATTTTATAGCTGTTTCACTTTTCAATATATCTTAATAAATGACGGAAATACGTCAGTGTTTCTAAAATTTAAAACTTTAAACCGCTCTCCTGAACATTTCATCTTTTGTCGCTTATCCCCATTTCCTTTTAACCGTCGATATTATGATGTTGTGAAGGTGGACTTTAAACAATATTAAACCGCAAGTCACTCTTTTTCCTACCTACACCCCTTCTACTGGGAGTCAGAGATCCGGAGCTAGCCGGAGGTCACCCTTGGCTCTACGGTGACAATGTTTCTCTTTTTCCTTTTGAGATACGGAACGGGGAAAGAATACATTTTTTCATATCTAAAAGCTTTATACCTAGGTAATATTCAAGTTCAATGAGTTGTTTAATTTTATAATAAGTTCTTGCTAATATAATAACAAAATGTTAACAAATATTAGTCTATGTGAAAGTGTATATTATTCAAATGTTATTACTGTACAAAATTGTTACTGTTATAAAAGTATTTACCTTTTCTCTAAGAACTGGCGAGCAAAGTCATTAGTGTCCTTCGACTCTCCCAAGTAGTACTTCACGTAGTCTTTAACCTCATATGGCGACTCAATGTCCTTCAAAAATCCAACAAATGTAGTAACTGAAACAAAACGTACTATTAAATGAGATATTCAACATGTTATACTCTATTCAGGAGCTTCGAGTTTTAATAACAATCAAATCGATTTTTTATCGACTACCCCAATTTCTTTTCCCTGTCATGCTTTTGTATATTATAGTCAATTAATTAATTTACAATCAAGAAAGCGCTGCTGTTTTTGAGAAATACTCTAACCTGCGACATGCTTATTCTTTACCAAACCGCCCAGTTAGAGTCATCTTTCACATTTTTAAACTAACACTAATTTGAAATCATAACTATAAGAAACATCATATAGGAAACAACTACTCTCGAAATTAACCAAAACAAATTATTTACGCGATCGCGAGAGCCGGTGGCCGCTGGATTGTAAACGAAAATAATTCACCATCAATCTTCGAGCTCCAGGTGGTGAGTACGGTAGTGCACCAAGCTTCGAACTCCGCCGCGGGCGTAGTGACCGCTCGCTTCTTGACAGCGGTGTTAACCGTCGATTTCTTCTTGCCCTTCTGCTCGGCAGCAGCGGACTTGGCCGAGTCCTGTCCTTTCTCCCCTTTTTGATTCGCTGGCGTGTCCCAGAATCCTGAAGACATCACGGTGTTGAAGAGACAAAATAATATACTCTGCAATAATATTTACTGTGAACGCCATCTTATTAAGCAGAGTCGGGTATATTGTGTGTGTATATAGTGACGTCACCATGCAATACACATACCAAAATTAGTTTTTTTACGAAAGTCAGCTTGCAATTTAACAACTTTTTAATTTGTTAAATTAAAAAGTTATTTTAATTGAAACTGGACTATTTCTATACAACTCGTAAAGATTTTTTGGAATCATGACGTGATACCAATAAAAACAAAGAATTTTCATGCATATTCCCTATTTATTAGCATAGAGCAGCTTACAAGTATTTTAAAACATATACCTCCGTTTGGTGAGCTGTTCCATGGCACTTGGTTGACGACCGCCATGATTTCTTCGTGTGGCGGCAAAGACGCAATGGCGGCAGCCGCTGCGGCCGCTTGTTTACGGGTTTCCGCCTGCATTTCAACTCTATTTGAAATGAGGGTTTTCAGGAAACCTACTCCTGTATAGCCGTTGCTTTGATACGAGATAATATTTGAATAATATCATAACTTATTCATAACGTAAACGTAATAAAGAAACATCATAAACATACACTTTGGCAATTCTATGGATACTAAAAAAGTACGATTATTTCTATAAAGTTAATGTAGTAATCTGTTTAAAAAGATAAGTGAGTTACATTTGTAAATATTATTAATCATTTAATTCACAATATTTTTGCAATTGTACTACAC
The DNA here is from genome assembly GCA_036419045.1 of Scirpophaga incertulas. Taxonomy (NCBI): domain Eukaryota; kingdom Metazoa; phylum Arthropoda; class Insecta; order Lepidoptera; family Crambidae; genus Scirpophaga; species Scirpophaga incertulas. The sequence continues at coordinate 8,265,946 of CM071626.1, read as the reverse complement.
AACGTATAAAATAATGCAATCAATTTTCTAATGGACGAATAACAATACATAGCTGAACGATTACCATCCTTTAGTCGCGTATCATTTAATTTCAACCTTACTTTTATAATATACTCACCTGAATCTCGGCCAAAGTTTGACTGGCTGCGGACATATTGTTCCCTTTCTTCTTTGCCCACCCTAAGCCGGCTTGCATCTCCTAAAAATAAGAAACCAAACTACCAGTTTATTTCTTATTTACACCGGTAAATGTAATAAAGGCTTTACTTAGAAGATCTATAAGGACAACGAAGTATTTTGTCGTAAACTGCAAATGAGTTACAGGCAATGCGGCGGCTGCAAGCAACTGATCGCAGTTGTCCATCTTATAGACAATATCTTCGAATTTCGGTTATTAAGCATCAGCTTTCCTCACGCTGCATCGCCTGCGTTACATTAGATTATTATTTCGCAGACTAGAGGTATTTTCCCGCGGTAATAATTGTCGGGTTCGCTCTCAAATTAACAATGTACGAATTGCATTTACTTCGGATCTATAGTAGATAAAACATCCAAACTCACAAACTTTAACTGTCAAATATTAGTATTGCAGCGAATTGTGCAGTAACAACCTGTCCACCAGAGTTAAGGAATAAATAAAATAAGGAGCCTCATTGGAGTGTTTTATGTTGGGAATTTTGAAAGTTACGAATAATCTATAGAAGAATCTGAAAATTACGTAATCCGTAGATGAACCAGCGCCACCGATACACCCAGAAGAATTGCCAATTAAGTGGCAGTAGGCAGGGCACACTATTCTAAAGACTGACGTCCGTTGGGTCGGAAAACTCTTACAGACATATGCTGTGTACCGCAGCGTTCATAGATCTTGAACAAAATGGACAGCTGATTTGAAGTTTGCAAGAAGACGCTAGATGCTAGCAACGCAGGACAGATCAGTGTGGCGATTCTCGAGCGACGTCAGAGGTCAGCAAAAGTCGTATTTCAGCTGAAACGATATCGATGAATGAAGCACTAATAATCCAAACGGATTAATAATTACAACATATAAACATACAAAATATAAAATAACATCCGAAAAGATATTTATATTTCTATGAATTATATTCAGCGTGCATTTACAAGGTAAGAGTAGCAAGTTAATAAATACAGTGCACATTTTAACACGTTCAATGCCAACGACTCGTCCCGCGTGTCGACACTGTTTTGCACCAGGGCCGATTCGCCTGGTGATCTACTTAAAATTCAAGCGATGACTAAATAAACAGTATTTTAAATATTTTCACAGTGGCTCGTATGTACCACCTTTACATTATAGGACATAGGATCATTTCTATATTTAAAAAAATATATAATTTTACAATACCATGAAGTTACTGGACGAGCTCACTGACGCAGGTCCATAACCTTTTATTTAATAAATATTACATGACGATTTATGAAATAGAATACTTTTATAAGAAAAATAGCGAAGACATTAACGTCTCGATACAAGATAAATTCTGGTTTCGTTAACCCATAATTACTGTTTTGTTTCATTATGATTAACGTAAAATAACCTGATTAAATCATCTCTAATTAATTTTTATTTATAATATACCTTTGAGATTAAATATTTTCGGATCAGCTATTAGTCATTCAATTATAATTTTGATGTTTTAAGAAATATATATTATAGATTAGTTGCTAGTTGAAACAATAAAAACTTTTCAAAATATTGACGATTACTGCTTAAATTACGAATATACTTACCTTTATTTATTGGATTTACAGTCATACAGTTTATATGTAAAAATAGTTACGGAGACTGCGAAGGGCATTATAGTAACAAAAAACATTAAGATTAATGTACTTGTGAGAGTGAGCTCGTTTGACAAGTTCATTTAATATATATTGTGATACCAGCGACTCAGTGAACATGTTCTAAAATGTAAAATGTTGGCGGCAACCCTGAAGGCATTATGGAAATCTTAGCATTGAACGTGTTAAGAGGTTACTTATATGAAAATGTAACAAAAACAGAATCAAATGTATGTAGCCCCGTCTCCCCAATCGTACGCATAACTGATGCAAAGCAGTGTTCCCATTGATGTGTCCCGGGTTAGATAATGAACAATTAAAGCACTGGTTACCTCGACATTACATCACAAGTTGTCAACGTGGTTGCTGGTGTGCTGCGAATCTCACAGGAACCACGTGTACCACTTACCACCAAGTGGGCAATACCGCCTTACTTGCAGACATGCTTGTTTTATGTGGATATAAGAAGATACTCAAACAAAACCCTTACAATAACTCGTGAAATATTTGTGTAATAGATTCAGATCTGTTAATCCATATGGATACACTATTTATACAGAATTATCATAAATAAAACAGCTCGAATAACCTCGGGACATTAGGTGTCATAGAATTATCAAATTTAAAGTTAGATATGTCAAAATAATATATAACTAAGAAATATGTAGTAAATGCGATTTTCTGCCTACAAGTAATGTGATACTATATGTATGACACTATGTGATATGATACTATATAAGTGTAAGTTACGAAACAAAATATGAGAAGATCTTATCAAAAATAGATCCACTAACTACAAAATACCAATCGGCCGTTACAGAATGATTAGCAGTTATTTTTTATGCCACGAAAGGCGGCTTGTATAACGTTAATAATTTAATCCAGCTAAGCTCTAGATGCAAATTAGCCCCCTCGCAACAAAATATAATTTTGCTCCCTTGTTTTACAATCTATTATTATGTTTCATGCGGTTCTACAAAGCGGGCGATAAGCTCGATTTGATTTTTTTTTTATTATAGTTGAAGTTATGTTGTTTTATAATTATAAGTTCTCTTGCAATCTCATATATATATATATATATATATATATATATATATATTACTGCTGTTTATAATGATCTTAGTTGCGAAACTAATGTACAATATACATTTCGTACCTTCAAAGTACGAAATTTGTCGTAAAGTTCGGCATTATTCATGTTTAAATTATAAATAAATTAAATAAAATTAGATACATTTTCTATATCATTTGCTGTAAAGTATGTATAAATATATAATAGGTTTTATATGTCTATTACATTACAAATAATATTAAACAATTGTCGATTAATGTTTAATTCGTGCACATTAGTTGATTTCGTAATAAGCGAGCGAGTCAAGAAATTAACATTTACATTATTATCGACAGCGATATACACGTAAAAGAGACCGAAAAACAACTATTATTGACTTAATTCAGTGTACAACCCCAAGACTTAAAAAAGAACATAATTTAACCGAGACTATTTGTTAGTCACAAATCTTATACAGTTTATATCCAGCGGAATTATAAAGGGCATATAAGATAGACGTTGCATGAATTTTAGCAACTTATGTAAAACCTGAACGCTTCAGATAATTCTATCAACAGACTTTAAAATGAAAACAATATATTTCAAGTGTCACCCCTAGTCGACTGTTAACAAAAAAGAAATACTAGTTAGCAGAAGATTGTTGCGTAGTAATTCCCCGTACGATGATGCAGGGCTCTCGATGCATTGGATCAAAAATAATTTATTTACTTTGTGAGAGAATAAATCTAAGATAGTGATTATCACAAATATTTTTACTAAACTCTTCACTTGTAATGGAGACATCAGTAAATATTAATTCACCGGGTCTTAACACACACAGGTATTAAATTAATATGTTAACATGTAACTTCTGCCAATGGAAAGTATAAATCGACAAGGTTCAACATCAACCATAAGCCTATCTTTTCATACTTCGGCCATTATAATAATAAAAGCGATAAATCTTCTTTTTGATTACATTCGCTGTAGTTAGAGCCGTCAGCTATTCTCATTGTTCTGTGTATTTTAACAGAAACAATAGAAAATATCTATTTTGCTCCACTTCGTTAAGTAATCTTAATCATGCACGCAATACAAATGTGTTCCGATTATCATGATATTATTTCAATAAATTATTCTGCCGAGTTTATAACAAAAAACATTACGACATATTCTAGCACCGTTCCGCTTGAAGAGAAATCACAATTCAATAACGAAGAATATAGTCTAACCTGATGATTATAATGATGTACCTTTATCAGATTTATAAATAACTCTTTTTCCATAGAAATTCACGAAAATCTTCTAAAAACTATAACATCACCAAAACCTTTCCGGATAAATATTTAAACTTTTCTTAATTTGAAGGTTCATTTTTAATTTTATAAATAAAAATTATAGAATACCAAATGTAAATTATGCACATTTTTTTGAACTGTCATCCCTATCATTTTAATCAAGTAACACCCACTGCGGAGCATAGGCCTCCCCCAAGAATCTTGTACCAATCGGTGCTGCACTGCAAGCATCACCTCACGAAATTGTCAGCCCACCTTATGGGAGGTTTAGAGGCGCCAGGCATATGCTTACTGTTTTTGGTCCTTTCCGACCTAACGGCCGTCGGTTCTGTGAGCAATATGCCCAATCAATGCCTAAGTGGTTCTCAATTCTTCGGACTGTCGGTTCAGCGGAGTTCATCATTTTTTAATCACGCGAGAAACTGCGAGCATAATTCTCCATTGACTTTTTGACGAACTTGAGTCGCCCTCTAAAGCGCACCGTTATTGTCTATATTTAAAATTATACATGTCGTTCATAGAAGCGATTTTAATTGTTTCATCCCACCACCTCGGAAAGTGTAATTTTGCGCTTCGAAATCTTGGAAAATTCTATTTTATTCGCTTGAGCGGCGATGAATAGTCATATGAGTACTCAATATAATTTATTAACGTCATTAAACCTAATGTAATCTATGGTGCCAAATTTGATTAGAACTTTTTATTGTGATTTAAATTTGGAACCTTCTCGAGCGCTTCGCGAATTCTAACGATTGCTAATATAATCATTATAAATTTTTCATTTTGTCATTTTCTTGATAAGTTACGTATTGCACTAAATTTTTCACCTTGTGCTCGTTTGTTTTCTATCAGGTTTCATTTAGAATCATCGTGATTAATAATCTTTCATAAACACGCGGTTAATTTCCACATAATAAATAACTATTGGTTTTACTATACGTCTATCGCCTAATAGTCACTGATACATATTAACGATTTCACATATTTCAATAGTTATTCTAGTATTTTTCACACCGGTGAACCTAATAAATTGGTGATAATATAATTTAGTTTAGCAGTTCTTGATAAGTTACGTAACTAACACGACTTTGTTTTATGTACATAGATTATGATAAAATCTTTCTAAATTACACAAAAACAAGCATGTCCGCAAGTAAATTAAAATTGCAGTATTGGCAATTATAATTGGCTTAGTCTGCTTGTTTGAAAAATAACAAAAATATTAATAAAAATCTACACTCATTATACATAGGTATAAAATATTATATTTATACCTATGTATTTAATTTTATATTATTATTATTATTTGTATAAAATATACAGATGTATCAATGAATGATGAATCCAGAAACGATCAACATGTTCTAAAGCACAGAACAAATGTTGAAGGAAGGAAGGAATCTCTTATAGATTAGTCCAATTTTAGTAAACCATAATCATGTGTAGCAGCAGCATGTAGCAGGTAAGAAAGTTCTAAAAATGGTTAGCAGTTGATGAATAATAAAATCAATCATTTATTACAGTGACCTGTTCCCTAGCCAGCGCGGCCGCTTGTTGCTGCGCAATGAGCTGCATCATCTGCTGTTGCTCCTTCATTTGCTCGAGTTTCTTTTCCTTCTCTAGTTTTTGTATCTCTGTGAGACTCATCCCATCATTGTTCGTAGACATCATGGCCTGGCTGGTCACAGCGGACCACGGAGCCTTCTTCGCCACAGACTCGGCAGCTTGACGATGCTGCTGTTGTTGCTGCACTTCCTGATTGAAAAGTATGGAAAATTGTTTAACACTTCTTGAACATTTCTCCCGAGAAATGCAAGAGTGTCATCTAATACTGTACCTGAGTCGTTTTGGTTATTTTTTAGGATCGAGCCTTAAGCAAATACAGTCTCATTTTACCAGCCAGTGACTTTTACAGTTCGCTCAAGAAACATCAATATTTGCACACGTCTTCCTTCTTTGTTGATACACATACGGCATATTTAGAGCGACCTTAATCGAAAATAACACTACCTGTTGTTTCTTCATGGTTTCAGCTTGTTTCTTTTTCTTTTCGTCTTCGGCAGCAACGCGCTCCTCCTCTTTTCTGTTTGGACAACCATTCAACATCTTTTCAAGTGGCGATGAACAAATAGCTCACATTAATATCAGATCAATAGCGTATTGACTATTAAATAATTCTACAAGAAAAATCATGTGGATCCTCACCTCTTCTTTTCCGCATCTTCAGCCATCTTAAACTCTTCCATTTTCTTCTTGTTGTCCTTTGTGTTACTCTTCTCAGATCCCTTCACGATAGTGAACCCTTCCTTGAGCCATTCCTAAACATAGAACATAATACAAATAATAAAAAAAAGAGTCCTACACCCACACATGATAAACTTAGAAAGGAAAATTTAAATAAAAGCAAAACCATCTCTATAAAACGAATTCAAGTCAACAGACCTTCTTTTCTTTTTCTAACTCTTTCTTATTTACTTTTTCTTCCCTTTTGTTCTTGATGGACGATGATTCCTCAGATCTCTTCTGGCAACAAAATATTGATTTTTCTATTAAATTAATATCTGCTAAGCAGCAGTGGACGAATAGTACCTATGTTACAAGTAACAGCAAGTTTCAGCAATGCCGTATATCCGATCGAGAAGACAATTTCATTAAATATAATCTTTATTTATATAATCTTTATAAACTTATTGTTTATAATAATATATATTATAATAATAAATATAATATTGCTCCTGGCTTATCCTTAACCACGTAGCATCCTGAATGGCAAACGGTTACAAAAAAAATAAATGCGTGCAGGAGGAAATATACATTCTCCATGCGTACTGCCATATACAGTGACAGTTTAGGGGGTAAAATCAATTCAGCAATTGAAAGTGACTAAAAGCTTGAATTAAAAAATGAAAGCCTTAACATGTTATATTGTAATAAAGTGGAAATATAGCAAAAGAAAGATTAAATATAAGGCTCACCTCTACTTTAGTGACTTCTTCTTTTGGCTTGCATTCAACTTCCTCCTTTTTTTCTTCCTTTTTCTTGTTCTTATTCTTAGCATTGCTATTATCTTTATTTTTTGTAGTTTTTTCGCTGGCATGCTTGTTTGACTTCTTTTGTTCAGCAGGCTTAGCATCGTTCGTCACCTTGTTAGCAAGCGATTTGGGCTCTTTAGGCTCTTTGGGCTCTTTGGACTCTTTGGGCTCTTTGGACTCTTTGGGCTCTCTGGGTTCTGGTACTTGTTGTTTCGGTTTCTCTGCGAGTAGCTGCTGTAAAAGCGATGTAATATATTGAATACGTTCTTAAAATAAATAGTATATTATAAATAACCGATAATTTTAATATTTACAACTTTAATACACGTCTATGATGGACTTTCGATTCTTTTAAAGAGTTCTGAGATTACCAAATGTAATCACGTACCATTACCTGTACTTTATTGTCTGGTACAGTCGTGTTATCAGGTACAGGAGCGAGAGTATCTTTTTGTATTAATTTCTGAAGCTCTTCCATGTCTGGCGTAGCTTTGGGGACTGAAGTAGAGAATGCCTCTTCAGATTTATCAGGAGAGACGGAAGCTGGTGGATCACTCATGAAAGAAATGTTTTGCTGTGTACTTATGTTCTGTGTAGCTCTCAATTGAGCCAAAATCTGATCTTCCGTCTTCATCTCTTTCGTGATTTCTTCGGGTAACAAGGCATTTGACGTTATTGCAGAAGGCTGTAATTATATAGATATAAATAAAAAAGTCATTAGATTCAATCATACACATATAAATGATACCTTTCTCCAAGCATATAATAAACGTTTCTTATTTAGTTTTCTTAAATAATTAAAACTTTGTAAAAGTGTACTTAAGAGTTAAATCAATTTACATAGATATTAAGATTAATGCTCAGACAAAGATAGATTCAAATAAACTTAATAAAGGCAAGTGTATAACTTACCTTTTGCTATCTACGAAAATCTAAATCGACATGCTTAATCTACCACCACCATAGTCACAAGTGATCTTTGCCACTCGAATGTGCACAAAATTTATCAATCATGTAAGTTGGTTTCGTTAAGGCGTATGTTAGTTATTGTTAAAATGCATGTAACGTCCACCACATGAAAATACACGAGATTCAAACTCGGTAAGATATGGTACTTGCACAAAAATAAAATTATTATATTTTTTTTAACATAAATGTTTAAAATATCAATAGCAAAATGTAAAATTAAAACAAGTTAGTAAAAGAAATTTAATAATATTCTGATTTAAATACACTGAAAGACGAAAGAGATTCGTGGTACGCAATATGCATAAAGACCTTGTCGATAATTTTTTACAGAACACAGTAGTGGTTACATTTGAAATAAACAGTTCATGAAATAGCATATTTCATTAATGTTTATTAAAAACATAGAACCTAAAACTTAGCTATATACTAGGAAGACCAAAAAAGAATCACATGTAACTTTGCAGTCATTGCATTATTTTTAGTAATGCAATAACTACAAATTTATTAGTAATTCTTTGATTTTTGAAATTAATTAGTTCAAATTTAGTGGCACAAATATATCCTAATGGCTATTTTTTCACTGCTCCTTAAAACTAACAATTAGTTTACTAAAAATACAAAAATTAATTTCCAAAATGTGATGTGTGCTTAATTGGGTAGACATTTTTTTTTTTTAATTATACGTATATAGTAGTACACTTTTAACTGAGAAATATTGCAGAACCAACAGTATACCTGCGATTATTACTTTTGAAAATACATCAACATGTTTGTGGCACTGTGCTCCATACTAAAAACATAGCAATCATGAGGCGATAATTAAGTAAACTCGCCTAATTTGTATGAGCGTATAAACAAAATTCAAAACAACAGTGGTAAAAAAGCCATTATATTTGTGTACTAATATTAAAACAAAAATTGAAGCAATGAATTAGACAACTGCAATCGAGTCTAGACAAACCGACAATCTATACCGAAGCACAAGAAAGCCGCCGCGCCATCAAATACACGGTTAAAATTTTTGCGTGGGAATTCAACTTAGCTTTTGGACATAAATACAGGCATAAAAGAAATACGCAAGATAGTATTTAAAAATATCTATAATCACAACATTTAAACTTGACTATTCACAATTACTACAAGTTTAAATATACTGAAGCTGAAAGCATTAAATCAGCATAGCCAAGTCAGGCAAGCATAAGTGCTTTATACATACAATTTATAACAGATTTTTTTTTTAAAACTATTGTAATTTCCAAAAAAAAAGGTTAAACTTCTCGTAGTATTATTTATATTTTTTTATAAGAGAAATACTACGAAGTGCGATAATAAACTAAACTTTCTGACAGGTTCATCATCATCATGTTTCTGTAATTGGGTCTAGTCACAGAAATCAAAGTAAAACACTAAAAATGGTGACGCATTCCTTCTACTACATATACACAGACTATAAATGCGCAATCATGCCTACATACTATTGGTACATAATCGTCTGACCACTCAAAAAAATTCAATCGCATGCATGAAAATGTTGCATTCACTTATTCCACAATCGAATAAGTACTTATTTTAAATTGAAGCTTTACTTTAAAATTATCGACACTTAAGATTTCTTCTTTCAATATTATCAGCATTTGATAACCGTAAGCGTCATCAAATGTTTGTAAAACTTGCTTGTATGTACGAGGGCTGCTACTTAAGTATCCGGAATCTGGGATTTCAACATTTTTAAACGCAATATATGACCTCTATGGTAAAATTCGTTCTTTTTTTGAAATACTGGTCGCTATTTTTTTCCTTATGTACGCTAATGTTTTGTTTCTGATAGGTTTAAAATGTCATATTGTTATTTGCCATAAGGGGAAAAAAAATGTCATATCACTGAAATGATGGAACTCACACGTGAAAATATTCGTGCTATGATTTATTACGATTTTCGACGTGGTTTAACGCAACAACAGTGCGTAGATCAATTAACTTTAACTTTTGGTGTTGAAGCTCCATCAAAAACCACTGTGTATCACTGGTTTAGTGAGTTCAATCATGGACGGAGTAAGCTCACGGACGAAGTTAAAGAAGGTCGCCCGAAATCAGTCGTTGTGCCACAAAACATTGAAGCTGTACGAAAACTAATTATGCAGACCGTCATGTTACGTATCGCGAGATAGAGGCTACTCTGGGCATATATATGACAAGCATTAATAAAATATTACATGACATTTGTTCGTAAAAAAATTTGTTCGCGTTGGATACCGCACAACTTAACTCAGCATCAAAAAGAATCTTGCGACGAATGGTGCAAAAATATGTTAAAAAAAATTAACGGAGGTGACTGACTGACTCAAAATCTGTTTATAACATCTACACAGGTGATGAACCTTGGATCTATGCGTACGATCCCCAAACTAAATAACAATCTACAGTTTGGGTGTTTCAAAATGAGCCGAACCCTACGAAAGTAACTCGTGCAAAAAGCACTTTAAAGCAAATGGTGGCCTGCTTTTTTGGTAGTAATGGTCATGCGGCTACAATACCAGTGGAGAATCGTAAAACGGTCAATTCGGAGTGGTACACGACCATTTGTTTGCCGGAAGTATTTGAAGAAATACGTAAAAACAACAAGCGAAGCAGAATCCTTCTACACCACGACAATGCCAGCTGTCACACATCACGCGAAACAAATACATTTTTGGAGGGTCAAAAAATAGAATTGATGGGTCATCCACCGTATAGCCCAGAGCCCAGCTTGGCACCTAATGATTTCTATTTATTCCCAAATGTAAAGAATAAATTACGTGGTCAACGATTTTCGACCCGTGAAGATGCCGTCGACGCGTTCAAACAGCACGTTTCAGGGATAGATAGATAGATAGATAACACTTTATTGTACATACACCACAAAACAGAGAGAAGAAAATAACATAATACACTTAAAATTACTAGTACAATTGGCGGTCTTATCGCTCAAACAGCGATCTCTTCCAGACAACCTACGGACGGAGAGATATAAAAAACTGGAAAGACGGGGGTGTAAGATACTTACATATTAACAAATATTTTTTTAAAAATGTACTGACAAAACATACTTAAAATCAAATAATAATGAGCTAACTGACTTACACAATTACTTTACCGCAATCAGAGTGGAAAAATGCTATAAAAATTGGTTTCAACAAATGCAAAAGTGTATCGATCATCGCGGAGAATACTTTAAAAAACAATAAACCCATATTTAGCGATATACGTTTGTTTAATTTTTCTATTCCGGATACATAAGTAGCAGCCCTCGTAATACGATGATAGTAGGTTTGTAACTGTTTAAAAAGCTTGGAAATAATAACCAAAAATACATTAGTTACTAAAGAACGTGACGTTTCATTCACTACGCTATGTCCTTTACATAATCAAGTACTACCAGATATTCTTAAACACAAGAGAGACAACATTTATAATCGTATTCCTTGTACAAATTCTTTGAAATGTGGTTAATGTTATCCCCATTCATTAGTACCTCATTTAAACTTATGGAAGAGCTTCCGAAGGAAATAAAACACATCATAATTACACATGCAAGTATCAGGGACTGAAGAGCAGATTATTCCTTAACGTGTTAAAAAATGGTAAGTCTGATTAAAACATATAAAGCATCAAGCGACCAAATGTGACAATTTAATCACTTAAGCCTTCAATTTGTTAATCCTTATTTAAGTTATTTTAGTTAACCTGACCGATGAAATGGAATCATCAGGCCACAGAGAAACGGCTGAAAATAGCCTTCTCACATACTAAGTAATCCCGAAAGAGACAGCGAACATCTTTAAATATTTCTTCAAATCACAGAATTAAAAAAATAATAGTTGAATAAATTGTTGTCTTATTTTCTGCTAATCTTATGTTAATTCGTCATGTGAATTCCGTGAAAAAAAAATGAAAGAAAAGGTGTAGCTAAAAAACAAGTACCTAATAAGATTCAACGGACTCGACACAGCCTTTGCCAGATCATCTCAAATATTTATTATTAAAGTGAGATTTATCGCAAAAACAATATAGAAGTACAGTGTTTGCCATATCACATTTTAATTAAAATCGCTAAGCAAATTTGCTATTAAAAATATTTTACCGAAGTTTTTCGAAAGTTAATCTGAAGCTTAGTTTTAGTTCAGTGCAGTGAAAGGTGTTCAATAATAACGGCTAAATGAGACCAAATATATTTATTGACATACAACATTTACGACTTATAATGTTTACACATGCATTTTTAATTTTAAGTACTCACCTAATAATCGCCAAAGACAAAATAAAGTCATCTTTCCAAACCACAGCACGATCATCAATTTTTTAATCCTACCTTTACCAGTCTTATGTGCCAGTCATTAAACGCCAAACACATTAAAATGAATATAAATAGTATTTATCATCCTGTAATACCCATGTTTATGAACTAGTAAATAAATTCGAAATTTAATCTGAAATTTAAAGCTATGGTAACATAATATTTGACGCATTTCAGTCTTCAAACCAAATACAATAAAAGTGTACACATAGTAAAAAAGAAACGTTGCATTTTTTTCTTTTATAACTCTAAAATATCACACAATACGACAAAACACAGAGACACAGTCACGCGGTAAAACTAACGAAGCACATCTTACCATATAAGCTTGAGAAATTCTAATTTCGATAATATATGTATTTTATTACAGATAATTAAAATTAATTAGTCAACCAACCCGCACTGGACCAGCGTGGTTGACTAAGGCCTAATCGCCCTAACGTAGATAGGGTAGGCGCGAGCCCCTCGGTGAGGACGTTTATGAGCTTTGATGATGATGAATTAAAATTATATATATGGTCGTTAATGATAACACCGCTACTCTTCATTGGTTTCAGCATCTTATATTTCTAAATTGAGTTAAAATCACATAATAATACCTCCTACGTGGTATATAATAATATTTTAAAACCGCACACAAATCAATTATATCGAATCGAATATGTACGCTTTAGAACTTTTCACGAACAGCTGATTTTACTAATATTACACACTTAGTTTTCAGAAACACCAACTCCTAAGATTCGCTGCCTTACATACCGCTACTGACAATCAGACACAAAATTCTACATTAAAATTTCTACATACTATATTTTGTATGAGACAGAAATATCACACTACAACCCACGTGGGGTATCACATTTTTAAAACTACACACATTAATTAATCGCTTAATAAGGTTAAACATGTTGGTTTTTGACTGGGACCTTGTTTTATATGACGACTGTCAAAAATATTTCTTTATTTACTATTAAAAGCTAAATTTTAAAATTATTATTGTAATAAAAGTATTAGTATTCTTGGCATGACATATATTTGCAATATGATAATAATTATCAGTATATCAGAATTAAATTTAAAATTCAAATATTAAATCATTACCTCTCATATATATTATATATATATATATATTATTCGATAGTTTTGTAGCACAAATTAGACGTTTATTACATATGATAAAAGTTATAATCAATCTATATATATTTCTAAAATGAGCAATGTGCACCCGGATGTTTTATATTCTTTAATATTCACTTAACATTGCTGAAAAATCTGCGAATGTAAAATACTAACGGTGCACTGGTCATAACAATTGCATTTATATGTAACAAGTATTGAGTAAAAACTACTTATTAGTTATGCTAGTGATATTAGTCTTGAGAAATAATAAAACTCTTTAAAACAAAGTTCGTGATCGAGATTGCCTAATGAATAGCATACTACTGAGATTGAGATTTTAATCGATCGATTAATACTTTATGCAAGATAATAGAAAAATCATTTAAATAAACAACATTCATTCTACAGCTAGTACAGAGTGGCCCATAAGTCCCTTTACATTTTAAAAATGAAATAACTTCTTCTTAAATGATAAAAGTTAATTAATTTCTTTTTAATACAAAGTTTAGACTGTCAAAATGAGTTATGAAAGATAATGTCTCTTGAATAGCCTCCGTTCTCAGCTTCACAAGCTCGAGCTCTAAGCTATTTTCCACAACAATTCTTAACATTTGGGGTTATAGGGAAAGAATTTCTTGTCGTATTTTTTCTTTTAGTTCTTGGATAGTTTTGGGCTTATTTGCGTAAACCAGAGAACTCCGTAAGATGGCAAGTTCTTTAGAACGCCCTCGAGTTGATGTGGTTGGGGTCTCTTCAATGCTACGGTCACAGGTTCGATATTTACAGGTGTACGTACAGAACGTCCTCGTCCAATTCTAGGCCTATCACTTACAGAGCCATGCTCTTGAAAACGCTTCACTAGATGCATTATTGTAGGCCTACTAGGGGGATGTCGAACATTAAAATGACGCATATACGATCTTTGCGTTGCAACAATTGACCATCCATTTTCAAAGTAAAATTCAATTATCTTCACTCGTTGTTCTGTAGTAAACTTATCCATAGCAAAAAATTGAAAATATTATTTTTTAATAATCTAAAAACAGAAATAAAAATAAATTTATAGAAAAAAAGTTATTTCATTTTTAAAATGTAAAGTGACTTATGGGCCACCCTGTAGTTATTAAACTAATAGTTATTGTAGTTATTTCAATGTACTAATTTGAAACATAACATCAAAATAGTTGAAAATTTTAATTGAGACAAGTACAATAACATTATATTGTATTGTTTACTTTTCATGTGCATTAAACCATTACCAGTGAATTAACAACAAACATGTATTTACGTCCGGCGTAATACTGATAAAGCGTAGTAAAAGTGCGATTTTATACTTGAAAATCGTCATGATGGTTTAAAAACAAATTAAAATCAATCTACAATCTACATGTTACTTTTAAAAGACGTAACATGCCTTTTTTTCCCTAGAAACCTTATAGTATGATATCACACACCTACTTAAAAGCATTCGATGTAACATTTAAGAATACATATGAGTTTTAAAGCAACAAACACTAGATAGTCAAATTTCAAATGTATGTGTGTTAATGTAATAATATTGTATTGTTTACTTTTCTTGTGAATAAAACCATCTCCAGTTAATTTACGTACGTCTAGCGTACAGGTAATAGGTGTTAATAGTCATGATGCTTTAAAAGCAAACTAAATCAATCCTACGTCATGTTATTTTTAAATTTAAAGGACGTATCATGGTTTTTTCCTCATAACCTTATAGTATGATATCACACACCTACTTAAAAGCAATTCGATGAACCATTGGAAATATTATGAGTTTAAACGGCAGCGAACACTACGTGGTTTTACCTATTCATTATAACACTTTTTAATTATATCACAAATTTTCAATATCACTTCAATGACCAATGCTAAGAAAAACTTTTTCATTCTGAAATCCAATAAGTAAAACTGGGCATATTAACTTAAATGTATATGCGAGCTCTGATGGAGTCAATATGTACTATAACATAAGTTTTGTAATTATATAATAACATACTTTTAAGGATAAAATCACAAACTAATAATTTGTGTAGCACTTTGAAATATTGAATAGAAAATAAAATAATATAATTCGATAGTACGACATTAGTCGGCTTTCGTAAAAGCCCGTAATATAGCTTAAAAGCACAATTACTTCCAGTACATTAACAACATCTAGGTGCTCCTAAGAAGTTTTTTCTTTTCAAAAAGTTTTTTTTTATCACATACATGACACGAAGCTCGATACCTGCTTTGTTCACATTACACCTCAAGATAAAATCTATATAAAAGCATACAACACAGAACCCAACAATAGCTTTTGGACCAATTTACTCAAACTAGAATCAATGCGCACTATATAATTAAGAGAGAAAAAATAGAGATTGTGTTATATATAATAAAATCAAATTACGCCCCACACAATAGTATGGAATAGACATTTCTATTAAAAAAGCTAACTTGTAGTAAAAAGGCCACCTTGCAGACTAGATAACTAACATCATATACTAACAACGTTTGCTACGACTTTTCATAATTTGTTACACAAAAATAAATAATGATAAAATATTCTGTCTATCTATTGTTGAAAACCAAGATCCCGCATAAACGAAATGTGCTTGTATTGTGTATCTATCATAGCCAAATCGATCTATTGTAGCAGTACCACCAGCGATTTGTTTCATTACCATGACATATCGAGTACACGGAAATGGTAAGAATACTTGTTAGATGCGATGACAATATGTCTAAATCCTGCTGGCTAAACAATATGAACTTCTAATCATGAAAATGTTACTATGAAGTTAGTGTGGTCATTATTACATAGCGCTTTTATTTATTAATTATTCTAATTTAAATTAGTAAGTTGTCTTAAAAGAAATGTTTTTAACACCTTTGCTGGTAAAAGCTGATGTAATTCCACCGGTTTTAAATATGTAAAGCGGATCATAAAAAACGTGTGTGTTACCAAAGCAAATAGTTAAGTTATAGTCCATACAAATTCTATAACAGTATTATTTGCTATTTCGAACGCTGTTGCTATTCTAGTCAGTAGGCAGCGCTAGCGCGCTGTTATAATAGCGGGGAAGCAACGGTGTGCATTCACAGATCGTTAATGTTTTTAATCGTTAAATGTTTTTTTTCTGTTTCTCACAAATGTGTTACAAAACGTCGTACGATGTACGTGCGTATTGATTATAACACACTAATGTCGTAATGTACTATTATGGTGTTTGCTACCTAGTATAACGAGGTTGCGAGTTAACTACAATTACATTGATGAATAACATTGATTTCTTATCGCATTCATTTTTGGCCAGTATGTGGATTGCTCCACTTTTGCATCAATAGGTATTTATGATGTAAAATTCGGCAATACCAAAAATAGTAACGCTCGAATACTTAATAATTTTGTGTTCCTTTGTTGAGTATTACTGTTATTTACACAGCTTGTAAACAATAGTTGGGTACTGATTGTATGCATTAAGTAAATAAACTTTATAAAAATAGAACAACTATAGACAATCACACAACATTAAAATATATCTATATGTTCAAGTATAATTATATAAGTCATAGGAATAGTTATAGAACAAATTTATTTGAAAAATCTTACGACTCCTTAAAGTCCATAAACAAGACAAAGTTTAGTGAAATCCTGGTAGGTGTTATAATCGTTATCAATTACATATCACATAGTCACAGCAAGACAATTGGCACAACTCATACATATTTGCAACAATTTATTAAACAGATTTGTACAATACTAACAAGTCACGCTAAGAAATATTAAAAAGACATACTTGAATATACGCAGTACCACACACGATACTAAAATATGTTCGTCGTACGACAAACTAATACATTTAAATGAATTCTTTTTATGACTACAAATTATGAATTAATCCTTTTAAATGTTTGATTACATATGTTACATATGTTCTTCGATAATCTAGTTTTCGTTGTTCTATAACAAAAGAAACATACCACATAGTTAGTAAAGTCCAAAACCAAACATAATCCCAGTCCAAAGGCGCTGGAAATATATTTGCAAAATAATCACTTCCCAAGGAATCATCAAGTTTCACTTTGAATTCTTAATTTGATATTAATTTAACTGGTATTTTCCGATGTATCAAACACATCGACCAATATCGCTGAACCCATATAAGATTTCAAAACTGTTAAATATTCTTACAAATCTGTCTTCAATTGTTATGCTATAAAAAGATATGTGTATACTCGCGTTATACTTACGTCATTCAAACTAGGATTTACATTTCCTGTAGATAGCTAAATATATCGACGACTTGATCCAAGTCCCAACATCCCACGGCTAAGTTAACATTTCGCACTGTATTCTAGATTTGAATAAGCGCCTATTTATTGACATATTGACCAAGAATCTATGTACCAGAAATTCACGTAGGCCGAAATGCTTTACTCATTTTCTTGTACGGAGACATGGTTTCGTAAAAGTACAATAATCCCTGCATAGAAACTAGTAGCATTCTAGATAAAAACAGTTACGTTACGATACAGATAATCAAATATGAAATGGCACGTGTGATTTTACTATAGCGGTCAAAAGCGTCATCAACACACCATCTATAATACAAAAAAGACCATGTTTCATGTTTGTTCTATCCGTTGCTTCGATATTTCATAATGGTTACGTGCGAATAGTTTTTAGGATAAAAATAGTCTTCTCTTAATAAACGTGTTAAGTATTTAAAGCACATTCTCTCCGTATGGAATAACGTGGGACGCCCTATACAACGTGTTCGTATTGATATCCATTAACTTACTAAGGTTATTATATTCTATCAATAAAAACAATATAAAAAGTTCAAATGTAATAGATTCAAAAATGCACTCTTTCGTTAATAATAATTATTAAAATACTACATGTAATTAAAATACAAAAAAAATGTTCTCTATTGCGGGTCCATATTTATGCAACTTTACCAGGTTAAACAGGGCTGCCACATGACAAATATCGGCTACACGATTTTAGTGTCGGCATTTATTCGGAATTTGATCGTGACATTATACTTACATTATTAGTTTATTATAGTAATTTTAAAAATAGAATTGTTTTTAAAATATCTTTAAAAAGTAATTTTAAAATATTACTTTTAAAAACTGACAAGTAACCAGCTTAACCATTATAGTGTAAGGCTTAATTAGAATTAAAAAAATAACTGATAAGTAATATAAAGCGTTACTGACATTCATATAATCACCACCTTGGTGATTACCTACCTAGATTATTTAAAACTAAAGCCAAACGCACAACAGTATTATATCTCTGTTCATCTTACACAATTAAAAACCACTTCCTGTTCTATTTCATGTTGATATTTTTTTAACCTACGGCCGGAATGATTGCCCATTATGGGTACAATACACTTTTTAGCCTGTTACACGATCTGACAGCCCTATTACCATACAGCTGCTGCCGCCACTTTCGGGTGACTTTCGTATGAATGCGGTCACTAAGGAGACTTCCCTTGTCAACCTTTACAATAGACTGATTTATCGTAAAAGTTACACAGGAAATTTTATTTTTATGAAAATACTAGCGACCCTCGGCCTGGCATCACACGGTTGTAATATACATTTCTCAACTATAACATGCATCTACTATACATAGGAATCTTCCTCTTGAATCATTCTATATATTTCTTATACAGTCTAGTCTATCTATTCAATCTAGTAATCTAATCCGTCCTATATCTAGTAATATAATCCGTTAAACAGTTTAAAAGATCTGAACGAATAGGCAGTGGAAGCTACATTATTGTAATATATACTATGTAATGTATTATGTAATAACATTGTATGAAAAAATAAATGAAAAATGTTCGTTATACTATTCTATTCTTTTAGGATCTCGTTAATAGCCCAGGGTTATGAGTAGAGATCGGATAATCGGATGCATATTTACCTAAAGTTAATTTTTGGCTCACAAATTATGGAAGCGGCTTTTTAAAATACATTTTGTTAAATAAAAATCCCGGGAAAATACGGGACTGCAAATTTAACGTAGTGATATTGTTTGAAAATTACTAAATTAGCACGTGGTATTTATTTTCAAAAGACCGAGACTCCGGGTTCATTTATACAACTATGCATACGTATTTACATGAAGTTTAGTTTCAGTTCCCCGTGCGATTTATGAATGTACGATTTATTACATGAAGAGTGTTATACGAAAGTAGTGAGCTAGTTTGACTAAAACAATAATCAATTAAATAATTGAATAAAAAAACAGAAATGGTAAAAAATTTTATTTAACAAAACAATAAAAAGCCGTTTCCATACTTTGTCTTAAACTAACTTTAGGTAAATATGCATCCGATTATCCGATCTCTAGTTATGAGATATCAAAACGAAATCTTTATATATATCCCTATATATAAAGATTTATACATGCGTATTACAACGTACACGTCACCAGATACGTATTATTTTTAGTTATATATATTCCAGTGTTTTAAAATAAAAAGGATTCAGCAAACTGGTTTATTAAAATACGAAAAAACATTTACAGCGCTAACAATGAACTAATCTACACACATGACGAGACATTGCTCCGTCTTGACAGATTTTATAAGCCGTCAAGTATATTTTTATAGGTTAAGAATAAGAAGCCTATGTCTAACTAAAATGTTATTCTGAAAAGGCTTCATTCACTTTGGCCGAGACCGACTATATGTACATTTTATAAATTAAATCGAACAAATTGATTGCCTATCCACTTGAAGCTTATTTTCGTTTGACACCATAAACAAAAAATTATTTGAAATTGTCATAAAAAAATCTTGTTATATTTTCGTCATCGGTAAAGACCTTAGATCGTAGAGAAAGAAACGGAGAAAAGATAAATAAGAAATAGCTAATTGCCAATTTAACAGACTTGATCAAAATCTGGATAGAAATTTCGTTATTTTTATTGCCTGTTACAATCGTTTTTTCCTTACTGTAAAACATTGTTAAAGTTTTCATATATGCTGCCAATAGAAAAATTTGCATTGTGCTTACACTTTTTAATTGGAAATTGCTTATCACTATGAAGAATACTGTGAAATGAGGGTGAAACATTATTTAACTTCTTAAAAAGTGCATCAATAGAATATTATGGAGCGGGACTAAAGTAACCACTTTATTTCAGATGAAGTGAAAATTAATTTGCTCCAAATTACAAAAAAAAAAAATATTTCAATAAGCTCATACAGCCAGTAACTAGTAGTTTTTGGTGTAAGATAAAATAATATTTATCCTTAAAAATACTTAGGTTGTCTACTCACTTTGAAAAACGGATTTCAATTGCTGATTTCCTAAACAAAATGCTATCAAAAAGAATTAGATCGCTGTGAAAATGATTACACCATAATGGTATGTAAAAAAGTAGCGTGGATGATCGACGCCCATTTCAATAAGGACTACTTGGTGTTATAAAAGCCAAAGATAGCCCTCGAGATTACTGGTCAGCCAAGGTTAGGGTGTCATTCCTTTTTCTATGAGAAAGCGGTAAGGCCTAAAAAAAGCGTGTTCAGTTCTGATGCCAGAATGAATCATGAATCAATTTGTTCGATTATACTTATCGATTTTTGCAAATGTTTAATAGACATCGCTGTCCAGTTTTAATTGATCACTGCACAGCCCATCACAGAAAATATCCATTATGTTAATAAATATTCAGAACCTGCAATGTGTTTAGAAGGTAACTTATTAGACACATCACAAAAATGTGTGATTTTTAACGATAATTCAAACAGAATAGTTTTTTGTATGCGTGCTTTTATAAAGAAATGCCAGCGTGTCAAACTGTCCCTTCAAAAATGAAACAGCGCCGCATACACCCGCGTTTGTACAAGCACCGACAAAGACAAGGATTGTAAACTCATAAATTAAGCCTATTTATCCATACATAATTTTAAGTCTGCCGTATTTATGTATATTTTTCTTTGTAATACAATATTTACTTCTCTTACATACTATGCAAGGTTTCAAATAAATCAAGATACATGCAA
The DNA here is from genome assembly GCA_036419045.1 of Scirpophaga incertulas. NCBI lineage: Eukaryota > Metazoa > Arthropoda > Insecta > Lepidoptera > Crambidae > Scirpophaga > Scirpophaga incertulas. Next base: position 8,244,308 of record CM071626.1, on the reverse strand, counting down.
TCAATCGAAATAACTGTGAAAAATATTTAATAATACAAAAAGCTGCACATTAGTTTGACATTTTTCACCGGTTATTTTAATCGGTTTTCTGTATAATTCTGTTACATTGTTACACACAAATTGATATGATTCTATAATGTACTGTATTTGTTTTTCGTATATGAGACATTTATTAGTAATATATGCAACTGATACATAACTGATATTTAAAACGAAAAGTCAAGAATCACAGCAGTGTAAATACTTGTTCCACATACAAATAAAACTCCTACTATGAAAATATACCTGATGAAGGAGAATTTTTGAGCCCAAAATTTGTACAGCCTTATTTGGAAGGGAGTTTGAAATCTGATAAAATGTTATCAATTACCAGCGCTAAATCATTTTTAAGATATTTCACTTCTATCAATTTTTAGACTTATGGACCACGCCTTTCCGTGTTTTTTGCTTGCTTGTAATTTGTTGAAACAATAGTAAGGAAATTCTCTACGGCATTCTCTGTGCTATAACAAGACACTTTATTCACTTAGGTGGCAATGATGTTTGCAAGCTGTTTGTCTGCTCTAGACTATAGACTAGATTAGTGTTACCAATTAAGTGAAACATTATTTTCCATTCTTTCATGAACGGTCTTGTCTTCTTAATTTTTAATTAATAAAATTACAGAAAATATTATCTTCAATTTTTTAAGTTTAATTTCTATTATAGTAAATATTTTGGATCCAGCCTAAATGTAATTTTGACAATCTTTCGATTTCTATCGATATCAGAATTAGAAATTCATTAAAAATATATCACTTACATTTATCACCACAATATATTACCACATCCAGAGATTATATAAAAGATTTTAATCGACTGATATAGTACTAGTATTTACGGTACAGTTTGTACACAGTTTGGAGGAAAATGTGAATTCAAAATGTATTGATTAGCTGTTCCAACTATTATTGGTCAACTGATATTGTTTTGATTAGTTATTGCTGTGTAAGTAAAAAATATTTAAAGTAATACGTATACATGCTGTTTGTAGCCTTTGCGTAACTTATCACGAAATATCAGTAAAAAAACCTTTGATATTATGTAAACTATATATATCTGTAAAATTTTGATCGATAGATAGTTGTTTATTCAAAAATAACTAGTTTTGTGGTTTAATAATTAGCCTCTGTCGTCACATAGTTATAAACAAGAGTGTCGAAAAACAAAACGCTTAAACACATGTTGCACGAGAATTTAATGAGAAAGAAGATAATACCGAAATCAAAATGAATACATAAACTACATAAAGCTTATAAACACTTGCTACTGAATCTCATTCTTCATTTCTCACCAAAGCTATGATATCGATAGTTTCGTAACAGTTCCTTAAAATAAGCGTACACTCGTTGAAAGTAAAACAATTAAAAGATATGAATGACTTATAATTGCAAAGCCTCAAACCCTTTCTCACACACCATATCTCATTTATACGTATGATCAGCGTTAATATGAATATATTCGTAACGAATATACCCTATTCAGTTTGGCTTTACACAAAAGGTAAAATAAGTAAGAAACTAGTGTTTCTAGAACATTTAATATATTCTCCATAATGCTTATAGGTAAATGTTAAAGCAAACAGGTAAAGTCAAAATTTCGAGTATCTACCTTTTTAGATACTTTTTAAATATAAGCTATTTAATATAAAACCTTTAAGCGATCAATCAAGTTATTGATTATTAAAATTTTACTTAAATATTTGAATGATTAAATTATGGCCTCAATTGGAGTTTGGTGTAATAAACAATTTATTGATTTTACCTGTAAAAGAAGAACAACCTTTCTTTGGGTTTGTTTACCTCTTGCCTCAAAGCCAACGTAAATAGGGAAACATCACCATCGCCCAGAAGCATTATATACACACTGCAGTAAAAACCTCATGATAGAAGGGCTTTGGAAATTCTCCTCGTAAGATTTGAACAAATAAGGAAACATATTTGAAATCACTCTCCCCATGTATTATAAGACATACATTTTATATATGTTCTTAATGTAAAAAATATATAAATACAAAAGTGAAAAATAGGGTTTGAAACTTATCATTAACTTATACGACAATGTTTTTAATGATCTTTATCTACTATCATGCTATTAATCCTCTATAAAAGAACATATAACAATTAGCTTATTGCCAACATCAAAACACTCAATGATATTATGATCATTATATCATCCAAACGCGTGATATTATGAATTTCAAAAAAAGAACATTCTCATGCAATGACATTTTCACCACCAGATCGCTAAAATTTTGAAAAAAGAACAATAAATTGTAGACTAATTCGTAATTTCGGATTCTGGTGTTATGTCCCGCCATTATTTCACTCGAATATTGGAAATCGCAGACTAATTCGTAATTTCGGTTTCTCATGTTATTTCCCGCCATTTTTTCACTCGAATATTGGAAATCGCAAACAAACAATTACTGTGTGCGTTGTTTACAAAAATGAGTGATTCTAGCTATAATAATAATTCTTTTACTTATTAAGGTTTGTTTATTTTACATGCTTCGCAATTACACTTTTCTTGAATTTACATAGTTCTTACAATACTGTACAACACCATATGGTATGAGAATCTTTTATAGAGGATTCACATCATGATTGTAGATAAAGTTTTGTATGCAACTGTTATAATTAGGTATACCCCTGATTATACAACAGTTGCATAAATAACTATTGAACTGATGAATTGAAAATTAAATATTATGAAATAACTGCATTACATGCAAACACTCTTTTGAAATATAGGCTTCGCTGTAATTGGAGCGTAGTACACTATACCGCAACCAGCAAACTCAGTGGCAACTGATGAGAATGCTGGGAGAAGTAATGTGAGATTTTGTTAGTTAAAATATAGTAGTAATAATGGAGGCGTAACAGTTGATTACGAAAGTATTATTATTAATCTACGTAACCAGAGTTGCACCTCATCGCACGTGCCGCTTTGCAATCAGTCGTTTGTCCACTATCATCCGTAACATACTTTCCAAAGCCCTGTTTTACCGTTTCACGCAGAGGCGTACAATAATTAAGTTTTAACTGATGGTTTTTTCTGCGAACACTTCCACATGCCTCGAGTTCCCATATACAGTACGAGTTTGCATTATTTTTAGCAGTTATTCAGCTTTATGTGTCAGCGGTTAAAATACATGAAAACAAATACAGGAGAAAGACAATACATAAAACAGGAATGATAAACGTTTGACAAGTTCTTATTGCTAGTATTCGTACAACTTTAGGTGGGCTAAAAATATCATTAGATCCGATTAATGATTTAAGATGGTCATTTATCATCAAATTTTCAAATAATCATAAAAAAAATCTACAAATTTTGATTGACGTACATATGTACTACGTATACAACAGATACAATTCGTATAATTTCTGTCTACACCAAAATAAATAAAAAATGCAATCTTTTTCCTGTTAAATACGTTTGCTGTAGCCAAATTATACGACCTGTTTATGATACAAAACAAATTACAAAAATAATTGCATATATAATAACATTCATTTTTATTAACATTATGGTTTGCGTACAATTGTTAAATTAAAAATGCATGCATTTTTATTTTATTATGTGGACACGCCCTAACAATTACCAAAGCTGAATGCGTAGTCGGCGAGTATTATTGAAAGCTACAAAATAACATCGTGCGTGATTTGTTTCAAAGTAATTTTTGTATATGACGCTAAAATTAACACTGAACTGTCATATAAAAATTTATAACTAAAATTTTGATGGTCTGGCAATGACCGAGTCCAAATAACAATCTACCTTACCTATAACATAAACCTAACAATGTTCTCCAAAAACAGCTTCTGTTGTAACGAAATGTATACAAGAGGAAGGGTCCAGAAATATTTCGCAGAGGGATAAGTAATAAGCACACATAAAACTATATAAAAAGAACTCTATGCTGAAATGCAGGATATATCAACACAGACATTGATTTTAACATAAATTAAATGTTTCTACGTTTAACCGGAGCTTGTGCCCAATCATTTGCAAACAATGTGTGGCGGTGAGATCAAGCTAGAAACAAGATACGGGGCACAATTAGTGTTCAGGCAATATGAAAATTCGCAAGATGATTTGCTTTCGCAGAATGTCCCTTTCGCATAGATAAGCAAATAAAATAACGCAGGCAATGTTTGGAGCTGATAATAGTAATATTTTGGTCGTTAAAGAATTCAAGCCCCGTGCACCGAGAACAACTTAACATAATGCGATTTCAATTAAACAGGGCCTTTATTAATTTCAGATTTCTCTTTTCAATTGTGTCACACACAGACTAAAAAAACGTTCACTCTCAAATATGTCTTATTTCCTTATATTTCGAAACTTATTAAAAAATATTATTGGTGTAAAAATACTAATTTTATAAACCCGCAAATTTGTATGGATGAATGTTTGCTACTCTTTCCCGTAAAAACTACTGAATGAATTTTAATAAAACTGTACAATAATATAGCATATACATCAAAATACCACACAGGCTACAATTCATAAAGATATACGCCACGCTAATATAAGCTACTTAAAATATTAATTCTGCGCAGACGAAGTCGCGGGCACCAGCTAGTATTTCAATATTTTCGAAATCTTTACATGATTTCTACGAAAGCAATTATAATTCTAGTTAACTTAGTAGCGCATCGCCTTCTAATGCTCAACTAAGATAACCGCTACAATATTATTTTATGACAAAGTGTACATCTTCGTAACCAAGACAGACAATATATTAAATTGCAGTCGAATTCATTCGCAACCCATTTGCTTTGAACATTATTTGGTTAACCTTACAATGGGTCGCGTCTCTTGCAACATACAACTGATTATGTGAATATGTTAGTATCACATTTTGATTGTAACAGACAAAGAGTGCAAATACATTTCTGCTTAATGAAGATAAGTGTCATATTGAATCTTAATACAACTTCAATGTAACTCTGCACCATCTGTCAATAACATTCAAATTTCTTAGCAAGAGTTATATAATCAGGGGGCTGGGTATATTGTCACACCTTGTCGCAAGCATCCAACAATTACTTGTTATTTTCGCGTCACGTCCTATCGCGTCGCTAGGATAACTGATTACATATGTTATTACATGCGTTGGCTGGGCTATACAGACAAAATGCTTAAACATATTATATACTTTCTATTAAAGGTATAAAATATTTTAAGCATTTAAGCATTATTAGTAATACATAGGTCTACAAATGAGATGTACTAATTTCATAGACGTTTTCATTCAGACTGTTTTCAACATACCAACATCTAACTTTTAGCGTAAAATAGCATGGTTGACGTATACAAAATATATTTCTTCGTGAGTTGACACGCTATTAGGACCTAGGCACATCCTGCTTGAAATATTTCGCAAATGTTTACTTCAATTAAGCAAATAATGTTCAAAAACTGCTTTTCCTGATCGCCGAGCTGTATGAAAGTATGAAGAAATATGACATCGTAAACATTTACATATTTTACGAAAAGGACATTCCACGATAATAATACTACATAAATCAAAATGGGGGTGAATGTAGGGATGCAATATTTGAGACTGGCAGTAGTCTACATAAAGTGAGTAGAGGTATGTAATTCTTCATTTACCATTGGTTTTCGTACCAATTGTTACCACCAACAAAGTAAATGCTATCAATATTCGTCTTAGAGAAATATAGATGTCGCAATTTAAATTATTAACAATAATATAGAAAAACATGAAAGTAGACTATTAACCAACTCGTATTAAAATAACGTTTAACACAATAGACTATTATTCATATCATGCATAATTACTCGCCGCATCATGCAGTATTTTAAACCCAAATGCGGAGACATACCTTTCGTCCAACAAAACAAATGCGAGTTGCACATTTAATATAACACAACATGCACTAATCTACTGAGAACCAAAATAGGGTATAAATAAAATTAAAAAAGAAAAGGCACTTCAAACTTCAGTCACTTTACGTGAAGGAACTAAAATATTGACTTGTGGAATATTTCAGTTCAAAGTTCGTCCGTTGGGTACAGATCTCCAAAATTAAATCCACAACCAACTAACATGCAGCGGTCGTTATGGAATCGATATAGAAATCACACAAAAGCACCTTACGACGAAGCATTGATATAGTAGTATGAACAAATTATATTTTGCATAGTTTTGATATCATAATTAATACAAGTAACATTATTTTAACAGTATCATAATATACAAAATATTTAATAATGCCACGCAGCGTAAGAGCCTCAACAAACATTGTCCAATATTTTTCGAGTTTCTTATTCACATGTGGCTTTCAAAATCCATAAATAGGTTACCGAATAGGGTAAGTCTTGCGAAAACAGTGATTACTACAAGAAAGCGTAAGTTAAAAATTGCACACACGTCGTTTTCCGAATAAAATTACTAAATAGCTTGAAAGGTAAAAAAATTTCGCATTTTAACTTCTTTGTTGATATTAGCATAATTTGTGTTTGTTTTGTTTTACGACTTTTTAGACTCGAGTAATAAAACGGAATCTTTGATAATCCGAGTTTGCTGATTGAGTTTATTTTAAGAATAATTTTTAAAGACAATATAAGCAAATTATACAATGAAGCCTCTTACTACAATATGTCCTTAAAGCGACCGGATTATTTCAATCCGAACATATATATAGAAAAGACGAATATCCAGTCTCGTCATGTCTTAGTAAATAATTAAATACCACCAAAATATTTGCAAGGGAAATTTCATGATTCCTTCGGTGGACAACATTTCAACGCAATAACATTCTCAAAATGCAAAATTACATTAAATTATCAATTAAAACTAGTAAAACGTTCGTTCCATTACGTATATTTTGATAATTGTATTTCGTTACAAAATATATATATATATATATATATATATATATTTCAGGCGTAATTGCAACGAACATAAGCATGTGCTTAATGGCAATGCAAACTATATTCTTTTAATTAGCAATATGTAATTTTGGTTTAAATGCAATTATTAAGCGTAATTGAATGCCGTGCCTTTTCAGCGGTCGCTTAAACAAACTATTTACACGGTTGTTCATTTCATTTTAAACACTAGTAGCACTAATAACCTTTTACTTCACTTGTATTTGTTCTATTTGTTTTGAAGAAAATGTTCAAAACACTATATCCATCTTTTAAACAACTGCGTGAGTAATCAATATTACCAAACAAAGTCTATTAATCTACCTAAATGTCTAGTTTATATTAGTTATTTATGTAACTGTTGTATAATCAGGGGTATTAAAACACGAATGTGGGTTTATCACACGAGGCGTAGCCGAGTCTGATAATAGTATCACATGAGTGTTTTAATACCTAATTATAACAGTTGCATACAAGACTTTATCTACAGTCATGATGTGAATCCTGTATAAAATATTCCAATATATTCCAATATTCGAGTGAAATAATGGCGGAAGATAACACCAGAATCCGAAATTACGAATTAGTCTACAATTTATTGTTCTTTTTTCAAAATTTTTGCGATCTGGTGGTGAAAATGTCATTGCATGAGAATGTTCTTTTTTTGAAATTCATAATATCACGCGTTTGGATGATATAATGATCATAATATCATAGAGTGTTTTGATGTTGGCAATAAGCTAATTGTTATAGGTTCTTTTATAGAGGATTAATAGCATGATAGTAGATAAAAAAATTATATAGTATAGCTCATCTATTTATTAATACTTTAATTAGAATAAAACCTTGTTGTTTCATATTCGGTGAACTAATTCAGCTTTAAATAAAAAACCCAGTTATGTTTTTTTTAATATGAAACAAGTAATATAAATTATAAAAAAATACCCCATAGTCTTTAAAGAATGCAGCCTTAGGTTAAGCGTAAAGTAATCGACACGTGATCGAAGGGCTGTATGGCACAGTATGTCTGGCATGGCGGATCAGCATTGCTATACGTGATGATGCTCCCAGTCTTCTGGGCACGTTGCAGGCCAGGTTATTTATTTGTAATTTAGTTTTATTTAAGTTTAGTTTTCTTTGTTCTAATAATCAATAAAGAAAATGATAAAAATAAGTCACACTTTGTATATGGCAATATTACAAAAATGCTCAGTCAGTATTGTATAATATGCAAAAATGTTAAAACTGTTTTCTAAAATACATTTTATTTTTATGTCTCTAAAAGCTTATAAGCAGCGTAGTAGTCAATGCCATATTTCAGTTTATATGATAAATACACTCAGTGAAAATTACTAGGCACATTTCCGTCGGACTACTTAAAAAAAATTCGCTTTTATCCTAGCAATCCTATCTATCAAATCCTACCCGCAAGTACTCTGTCACGCCCCTGTTAATGTTTTGGTCAATTAGAAATTCGATAACTCGTTATGCATTGCAATCACTCATAACCACGATCACATATGCACTTCATTACTTTAGACTAAAGCTTAATGGATTGAAGTTACTGACACTTAAGACCTTATTTCTCCATTCAATATTAAAAGTTTTAGTTTTTAACGTAAAGGGTAAACAAACATTTTTTTTAAATCTACTGTCTGTAATAATATTATTATTTAAACTTTAAAATCACAAGGATAAGCGTGCTATAATAATGCAGAAGGTAACCAACGAAATGTCTCTACGGCCTTCACAAAGCTTCATTCTATACAACTGGGCTGGGCTAGAGAGAATTTCAACATTTGAATGCAAACAAAAATGGTCAAAATAGTGATAGTCAGCCATAATTGTTGTAGTATATAATACCACATTGTAGTGCGACAACGTATAACGTGCGGTACGAGATCTGCGAATTCTGTAAAAGCCACATGTATAAGTGACCGACTGACTAAATAGCATGTTTTTAAATTACTCCGTGTTTATCTATAAGACAAAATAAGACGATGGAGCGGTCCAACATTTGCTTTTGACGGTCGTGTGACTAAATTGTCAACAGTTAGTTTACAATGGCTCGTGTATGTTTTGTGTACGAATGCACTATCACTCAACAGGCAAATATTTCTTACATTCATAATAGAGCCTAGCAAAAATTAACTACTTTTTTATAGACACGATTTAGGCACAAATGTCCGTATTAATAAAATAAAAACGTCTGCCACCTTGGGGGATCGAGCCCGGAATGTCACTCAGCCACGTGTAGGTTGTCAAATTTTGGATCCCATCTTTGATATTTGAATGTGTCATTTTTATCTCAGTAATAGAGAACAGGCTTTACACGGGCTAATTCTCTAAACCAACAGTCGCCGGAAAGTTTAAGATTTGGAACAGTGGTCAGAAGGACAGTGACGAATTTGTTGAGTTGAAAAATATATTTCCCATTGACAAATTATCCCACTAGATAAGTATAACGCCCAGAATGAGGTCCACTTCCGAGAGGCCGGGTAACGTATTCTCGATCCATCAACTGCAGCGCCTTAAGACAAGTCAGGGATGATAAACGGAATTATAGCAACCTTATAAGGAGCCTCAAAGTCACCCAGTGAGCAATGGAGAATGCTGTGATCGAATCAAAAACTCGATCAGAAGTCAAAGGAAACATACACATCGCCCGAGAAATGGCGAAAATTAAGTGGTAGAGGGAAAAAGCATATTGCTCGCTGGTCTGACGGCCGTTGGGACGTTGATGACGTCGTCTAGTGGCAATCAAATGCAAGAAACGCAGTTTTGCAAGATCTGTCGATTTGGTGAAAATGGCGGAAAAGCACTGGACGGTAAGTAATAGCACAGAACCAATTCGTGTAGAAATCACTTAATTAGCCCTATGTCCAGGGGCATGTTTCGTCTGAAATTATGAAAACGACAGTTGAAAAGGCCTACTGTCACTGCTAAATCACCTAATAATTAAAATTTTGTTCTAGCTGTTTGATTAGACCATCAAAAATAAAATCACACGTCAGGCGAGCTTAACAAGTCTGCGTAGACAGAATCCAATGGTTTTACAAACAGACACTGCTGAGAAAACGTAAAAATATTATGATTTTATTCTGCTATAACTGGCATTACAAATCTATATTTGTAATGGCAAAGCGCTAGTCTCTTAGCATCAGTACTTAAGCCCATTAATACTCTTATTATAACATTTATGCGATACACATATGCAATCGATCCTATTTTGTGTATGTATACAATCGAGTTTCACTCATTTGTACAATTTGAACGTTAGGGTGCTGTAAGTGTACATCTCCAGAGTATATACATATATCTCCAAGACAAGAAAAGATATATTACAACGGAATATGACCTTTCGCCGCTATAAGTAAATTCAAACTATGATCTATTGCCAGACTGAGCTGATAACTAGAAATATGTTTCATTAATTCATATAAGTAGTATAATTATTAGTAAATATTTACATTAAAATAATAAATAATATTTACGTGAATCGAGAATATTACATTTCCACCCACAAAGAATATGATAATGCTTCAGAAAAAAATGATTTTAAATTAATATATTATTGAATACACCAAGTTTTTTTTAAATAACATAAAACATCATCCGCAGCCTGTCATAAAATGACCCCAAAACAGGTTACGCAAATGACCAAAATGTTTGTTCCAGTATTACAATAGGTTTGAAGTTCTATGCACGTAAAGCATAGTAAAAATTACTCTTCGAGCCAAATATGCTTGCTTGCTTAAATTATTTTCACAATAAAATCATATAGGTTGATCACAATAAAGTTTTTAGATCTGTCTTAGGCACAAAATAACATGGCTGTTAGTACCTTCCCATAGGGCTGGTACATAAAGCAATATTTACTGTAGTTCAATTATACGTTTATGAAACACATGCAGTCCGCGTTGCGCATGCAGTATACAGACGGACATGCGCCACTTTCAACTCTTAATCTTGTAAAGTAAAAAAGGCACGCTTGATAACATTCGAAATGAGTTGATCTACAGTTGTTATGATTTGTTAATGTATTGTTATCATAAAGATTCGACATGATAATATATGTTAGAACGAATTGAAAGTAAAAACTTTGTTATTTGGTGAAGTAAGATTTTGCAATCACTGAAAAAGCACGGTGTGATTACGCTAGACTAATCGCACTGTATTAATTATACCATATGAGACCTGTTTAAAGTTTGTATTAAGAGGATAAGGAAATATGTACCAATGTACATGGTACATATTTCCTAATCCTTTCAGTCTAATGAACTATCTCGGTTAAATAAACTTTCACCATTCCTTTATTATTCTAATATCTTAGACCTCCATCCTTTATTTCATAAAAAGTAAAATGCATGTACAGTCTCCCATGACAAACTTATTAAAATTCCAGATCTAACCCAGATTATAACAGTTAAATATGTAAATACAAGGATGCAAGACTAAAACCACAAGTGTTATTTAAATATTTACACAATAACGTTATTAATTAGATATTTTGGAAATATGCCATATCAACATCACCTTATACCATACCTCATTGTAACATTTAAACAGGCCTTCATTGTAATGACCCCGCATACAATCACTATTTTTGACTCCATTGAAATTAAACTCTAATGTGTGCAATGATAAGTAGTCAAACATAGTTTTTGGATAGGGGGGCGTGGCTAAGTGCCAATGTTACCTTCTGGTCCCAGAAGAACATGGGAAGGTTGTTGACGCGCTGGTCGTTGCGGGGGTTCATTGGCGGTTGGATCCACATCATGTCAGCGGAGGGCGCCGACTGACCCCACAGCGAATCCACCTGAAATCCGGCGAGCAGTACCCCGTCGTGTATCATTTTATTTACAACATTCTCTCAAGGCCAACATAAATACAACATTCACTAAAAATAAGCAGTTCCGAAAGTATATATTTATTGAAGAATTCATAGATATTTTAAAAGAACTTCTTTGTTAATGTACTTAAGTAGTGGTGTGCAGAGTCACTGTTTTGGTGGATCGATTCGAGTCAGTTTATACGGTATTCGAATCAGGAAACTGATTCTCATGCAATCGAATTTTTTCCATATTAAAATTCGTATACGAATTCCTCCGCTCTACTGAAAAGTTCGAATGTTTCGTTTATCTCGTATTCTGAGCACCCATAGAACAATTACTATTCGAAATAATACGTCGGGTATAGATTAAATAATAAATTACGTAATTATTAAGCGTTTATAAAAACGCTGTTACTGCTTCATCTACTAATAGATTTTATACGTAAATATTACTTTTAAAAATATATTATTTTATTAATATGACACTTGAATTTTAAAACTCTTAAGTTTTTTAGTAAACAACTTTCAAACGAGAAAGTAAAAAATATTTATTTCCGATATTTTCTACATATATATATATATATATATATATATATATATATATATATATATATATATATATATATATATATATATATATATATATATGTATGTGTGTGTGTAGAATATATATATACATTTTTTTTTGCCTACCTTTGTTTTTAATAAGTCAATGCGTGATCGCTGTTGAATCACTGGCTGAAACATTTGGATGAGTTCTAATGTAAGGTTCTTATTTAATCGAAAATGTTTAATAACTCTGCATTGCTCAAATCAAATGGACCTACATTTGCTGAAACACTACGTCGCGGCGGTTCTGCATTCGCTGCCTCTAACTCTTGAACTAAATTATAAATAAAATCTACAATAAATTCGTCCATTTCCTATGTAAAGTCAAATCAACACAAACAAAAAGTATATCCAATCAAACTTTGATTTAAATTCGTATTCGAATGTCCACTTCTACTGGTCCGTATCACTCGTTTTGTTCGAATGACGTTCATGCGAACTACAGTCGGGCCAATTTAATAGGCCACATTTGACATTTGTTCATAGTGAGGTGACCTGCTTAAACACTCCGATTATGGTGAAAAAATCGATATTTACTTCAAACATATGTGAATCGAATACAGTTATTATGGAAAAACACTTTTTTTTTAATTTTAATAGGCAAACGAGCAAATGGATTACTTGATGGTAAGTGATTATCGCTGCCCGCAACAACAGATGTGTTGGCGGCCTTTTAAATGTGAATACACTCTTTTTTATAGGTACTGTATTAATATATTATTTCTCTGTTAAAGAAGTTATTATTGTTTTTTATTATAAAACAAAAGAATAACATGTTTTATTTTAATAAAAATTTGACTCAAAAAAAAATCCTAATCAAAATAATCTTTATTCAACATAGACCTTTACAGGCACTTATTGACGTCAACAGACAAAACAAAAAAACAAAGCTTAAAAAAAGAAAACAAAACCTTGTCCGTACGTACGAATAAGGAAAAAAAATAAAAAAATTGACTCGACACCTGTTCGGAAATTGGGAGAGCCTTCTCGAGAAGAACAGGCCAGAATCTCTGAAGGTCTATTTTTTATCTCCTCTTTACAATGTAAATAATTACAATAATATAATACAATATAGTATAAGATACAATCATACTATTAATTCATGGTCAAACTGACTGACTATTAATTCATGGTGAATAATGCTTTCACAAGTAATCATTGCATTCATTCGATTTATTGAGGGACATCACTTACGTATAGACTTCACTGAACGCAACATTGTAACAACGGTCATTTGTGCATTTCCAAACTAAAAAAATATTGAATATTTTATGTCCGCCATTACAAGGTTAGTTGAGGAATTTTAATGAAATGTCAAATGTGGCCTATTAAATTGACCCGACTGTAGTTCGATTGTGAACTTCTGAGAATAGACTAACTGTGTTACATTCGAAAAAAATTCGAATTTCGTACTTTTTTACGAATGTGAACTTTTTTCTATTGCATGAGAATCGTGCCCCAGGACTCGATTCCCTGATTCGAGCCCAGTACTCGAATTCAATGTTTGGTATTCGAATATTTCTAGACTCGAGTCTGATTCCTAGACTCGAGTCTGATTCCTAGACTCGAGTCTGGAAATTCTAGTCCAGAACTAGAGTCCGATTTTAGAACAAAATCAAAACAAAAAGTTGGAGGTTCAAACTTGTTTGTAATATTAGGCCCGCGCCACTTCATTGCTTATGTAAACAGTTTGCGAGGACAAGCGAGTTAACCAAACTCGAATCCTAGACTAGTCAGTAGGACTCGTATAAATAGAATCGAGTTAGCGAGTACTAAACGATTCTTCCGGACCGGTACTCAATACCGGAATCGAATCCAGCGTACTCGAATCAAAATTAATTTGGTATTCGGTAGGCGAGTCCAAAGCAGGAATCAAGTCTGACTCGAGTCAAACCGTACTCGGCACATCGCTAGTACTGTAGCTTAGCATAAATTACAGTGACTTATTTTGAACTTATTTTATAGAGCAAATTTTACTTTATGAAATAGATCCTAAATAAAGCTTGTTTTTAATCTCTTAAATTATGTCAGTTTGAGATACGAACGCAGAGCAAAAAAAATTGTTTCAACATCTTTTGTATGTGGAGAATATGACAAGATTATTCTAGAATACAGTGAGCATTTAAAAATAACTCTACAACATTTATTTCCTTCTAAATCCTGACCTTTTAAGCGACCAATATTAACCTAGAAATAAATTGATCAAACTTATTTACTCGCATAGTTCGAACTGCAAACCAACACAAGCGGAGCGAGATCTGTCACTGTAGAATTCGTATTTATGGTCAATAGTAATTTTTAAAGAAATTTAAATTTCGATGCTGCTGGCCAAAAGGCTGTTTGTAAGTCCGCCTCTAGATAAGTTGCAGATGGATTAATTATCTATCAGATTTTAGGATGTAATTTTATATAAGAAATTAATTAAATTATCTGTCGGATATCCGATAAGGGTGAAACCTGCTCTAAAACACGCGGACTTGATCTCAGAAATAATTTATCATTGTTTAGCAACAAGGTTTATTAAGTACTACGCTAGAAATATTTACCATTAATACAGCATTTAAACTAATTTCCGAAACGCTAAATATTTCAAATATTACTAATAATTTGTAGCTACTAAATAAGACAAACCTGGTCTAGCTCAAGCAATCAAACGACAAGCTACTATGCCACAATAGTTGATAAAATAACAACTCTAATACCTAAGCTCACACAATAAGTGCTGCCAACCCCGAAACAGCACGTATGCATAAAAATGAACTGATGAGCGTTATCTAACGATTAGGCCTATTCTGCTAATTTCGATTATGAAATGTTTGTCATACTCTAACAAAACTTTAAATTGTGAGAAAGATAGAAAAATTGTAAGACAGCTCGTAAAAAAATTATTATTTTCTTATTTGTATCTTTTCCTTGCTCTTTTAAGACAACATTGATTTATATACATATAAGATTAATTAATAAACTTTGCTAGTCAATTATTACATAGACGTTAATATTATAGCAACCTCGGTGGTTCTCTATAGATAGATTGTTAGTGTAATTTCATCAATTTTGTCATATTTATACAGTGTGCATATTCCTTTGGTTACGAAATGTATGTTACGAAACTAAAAAGAACTATTAAATCTTTTTATATGTACTTACATTTAAAAAATAATGTATTTATTTTAAACATGCCATAATATGATAAGGTAAGCAGAGTACAGGAGGCGAATTTTTGAAACAATAAAAAACCAATTCGCATTCGAAATCGTGAGATACGTATACGAATTACCGAATCCACTATTTCTGAACTTTCATTTCGCGTGTTGTGCAACGAGTGGTTCAACCCACTCGTTTTTTATTTCTACTAGTAGAATATCCAACGCTGAAGTGACCTTGACAGTGATCCGTTTCAAGTATGGGTCATCGCCGGTTTTTTGTTTTTGTTTTTGTGATTTTGTATTTTTCTGCGTGAAACGGAATTTAATTGACAATTTGTTTTTAATGACAACACTGAATTCGAGTGATTTAAAAAATCTAAAAAATTGTAAGCAGTAGAAAATAATTTTGCGCACGATTTGTATTCGTATTCGAATACCAAATTCACGTCTAATGATTCAAAAATACGTCTCCTGGACAGTTTAACATATTGTAACGCCGGTGGCTTAGTAAAATTTCAAAAATGATTTTCTGTGACTTAGAAACGTTTTCAGCAGGCTGAAACGTCGTTTCAGGCCGTTTCAGAAGTAGCTATTTCTCATACTAAAAAAATCTAAATTACACCCAAATTACAGTAGTTTTCAGGCACCTGAAACATGTTTTCAGTACGTTTCAGGCTACCCTCTATCCAAGCGCCACAATCTGAAAACCCGTTTTCAGGCGTTTTCAGGACCCCTTATGAGCCATTAAGCGTACTTCAGTAAAAGGACATAAATTTCAATAGGAGTGAAAGAGATAGCAATAATAGAAAGAGACAGATATAGTTGGAACATTCGAGAAGTATTAGAATGAGAAAACATCATTAGAAAGAGATAGACAAACTCAGAATATTCCAGAAAGATAGTACGGGAATATTCGAGTATTGTGTGACAAGGATAGCACAAGGAAGAGACAGTTATATTCGAAACGTCTCGAACGCGCGACGTCATTCCTACGCGCTTATGTATTGGACTACACATTCGAGTGTGTCCGCGAATGTTCTGGCAAGAGTGGCAAGTACCTTAGGGACTATATAAGGCTGTGTCCGGCCGCCGGGAATAGAGTATTGTTTTGCGATACAGTGCGAAAACATCTAAGAAGTGATATTGGAGAACTAAGAAGTGACTTTCAGTGCTTTCAGTGAAGTGATTAGTGACTGTTAGTGTGCTAATTAATAAAAGTTCAGTGTTTTGGTAGACCGCCGTTTGATTTACTGACCCCAGCTCGTAACAATATTAAACTCAGACATACTCCGAACTTGGGGTACATCAAAATTATTAAAATTATAAAAAGAAACCTATTTTTCTTTACTTATTACACGTATAATCTCTCAGGTACGTTAAATAGAAATCTTTATATAAACTATAGTAACACATAAGAAATAAATGATTTGCAAAATCCACTAATATTGTTAACACTTAATTAAGATAATATTATAATTATTCATCAATATTATTGAAGCATGCCCACTAAAATCGGACCAACAATCCGATTTACAGTAATGGCATTTAAGAATATATTTGTTATCTCTCTTTAAATACCTTTGCATAACAGAAAAATCTATTAAACTATCTATTAAGAAACAATTTTTCCCATACATTTTCTTTTTTTTACTTTTAACTCAATAGTCTCCTATAGCCTTCTCACAAAAAAATATTCAGCAATATATTAAACACAATATATATATATATATCAACATTTTGAAAAATAAGGTAAAGCAGGCATAAGCATCTAAAATACAAAGGTACTTGTGATGGTACAACACAACAGCAACATATTATACAAACAAGATACAAAAATAGTAAGATATAGAATCATTTAGCATGAACATTTATGTTTGATTGCATATTTATGTTACATACTGAGGTTAAAATAAAAAATATGAAAAGCATTTATTATATTAACATATGAATACTTTATGAATATGTAATGTTTGTTCAGAGGAAAACAGTCACTGGATGGTGCAGTTATTCAAGTTCTATTCTTATTTTCCTCAAATTCTATATTTATACGTATTTTAAAATGAGATGATGACGATGAAGACCTTCCAATCAAATAGGGTGTCAATTAAATGGTTAGCATAGTATTGTTATTTCTGTGAGCAGAAAACGGTGAGCAGAAATAGCTAATTGGTCAGCAACTCATGGTCAGCAAACATTTCAAAATCAATCAGCAATTTATGTCATTCTGGATGGCTGTAATTATTTTTGTACAGCATATTAATTATATAAGCTGCAATCAGCTGCTCATGTTTAATAAAATTTTGGTAAGCACTCAGAGTGTAAGCAAAAAAATGCATTTTGTGCTGCATATAAGAGTAGCAAAAATACTTTATTTGTCATGCCTAACCTAACCTAACCTAAAAACTAAAAAAAAAAAAAAAAAAAAAAAAAAAAAAAAAAAAAAAAAACCCTAACCTAACATACCAATCAAATATACTGCTTATAGACATGTTTTTCTGCCGCTCAATCATGAAATCTTGCCGCTCAAGTAGTTATTTTGCGGACTGAATGTTTATTATGCAGACTCATGTTATTGTTGGCTGCCTATGTATGATTTAATTTTTGACCATTATCAAAATTAGTTGCGGAACAAGAATTGCTGCCTGTTTTTTTTATTGCAAACAAAATCTTTGTATGCTGACCAAATTATTTAAATGCTGCTTTTGGGTGGCTCGCCAAATTTTATAATTGCTGACCAATGTAATTACTTCTCAATCAAATATAAGTGTTCATGAAAGCAACTATTATAACAAGAAAATGAAATAAGTCCACAAAAAGACATATTAAAGTTATACAATTGCCGAAATATTTTATACTTACAAAGAAAAGCAAATACTTACAAAACAATCATTGTTATACTGTATAATTCTAAATTTTTTATTTAGAATCACACAATAATAAACGGATATTTTTGTGGACTTTCTAATGATTATGTGGAAGTGAAGGAGAAAATGATAGAAGGATTGGTCAGGTCAGAGGTTATCGCAGGAAAAACTACATTAAGTTTTCAGAGTAAATAAAATGCCACCATTCACATAAAATAAAAACAAGATTTTACAGCACAATATAAATATATATCTCAGAAAGTATTCTACAAAATCTGAATAAAGAAAATATTTATTCAATTGTAAATTACCATCTGCTGTTGTGGGGGAAAAGGAATTATTCCCACCGTTCCAAATTGTATAGAATTCATTATAGGGGCATCGAATTCATTAAAGGGTAAATTGATTACCTAAAAAATTAGAAGGCGTTTAGTAAGGCGTCAATGTTAATGTGAAATGATGAAATGTATTTAAACCACCTGTAACACTGAATCACAATACACAAATTTGTTTCAGACTTTTTAACCTAAGCCAGTGTGAAATGGTGACGACATTGACAATGCGAACACATGTTACAAGTGCTTTAGGGTGTAACACACGCAAATTTTATCAATAAATCAAGTCATAATACACTTACCGGTTCCAGTCCGAGTGTCTGTTGTGGATTAATCATAGGCTCATGGGCCCCTGGAGAACGATCAAAGCCACCAGCCATTGGAAATGGAAGAATATCCTGCACAAGTGTTGTAAAGTTACTTTTAAAATTCAAAATGACACAAACTCTAAAAAATACGACTTTTATATGAATATTTTTATAAATAACAATATACATATGTATGTATATCAATATATTAACATAAAAGTAAAATGATAACTAAAGTGAAAATTACACCCAGTTGAAGATCTGATCTGTAATCATCTTAAAACAAATAGGACTATTAATTAATACTGGAGTCTGCAGTCAATTTGGATCAAGGAAATTCAAACAAAAGTTTGACACTCATTCATTTCATGAGGTTGGTAAACTTCTTTTTTCTAGTTTTATTCTTGCTCCATGCACAAGCAAAGACAAAATATAACTAATACTGACTATCAAATTAGCAGTTACTATTCATTTTTTAAATGAAAATAAGCACACACTTAATAATCACTATATTACCGTCTTGCTAAGCGAGTATGGATTACTGTTAATTAATAAAATGAGGAATATTTGGCGTATTTAGAACATTCGACTTTGATATAACATCTGTCTGGGTATTTATCACCTTATGCTTATATCGCTTGTTTGGTGGCATTACTCGGAACTTCTAAAGTTCTGTAAAACATGTTAACTGTATATCAGGGTGTTGTGCAAACTGTCGGTGCGCTCAAGCGTAGGTTCTCAACACACTTCTATATTTTGCCATGAAACTAACAAAATCATTTATCAAAACTGACATACAATTTTGAGCATTCGCATTTATCAATATTATTTTTTAAATAACAACCAAATTATACAGTTTATAAAACGTCAAAAATAAAGCCGCATCTTTGGTGTTAATGTATGGTTAAGATGCAACTATCCAGTGATTTTAGAGGCTAAAAATCCCACGACACCGATAATCCAATGAAACAAAATATTTCAACTACTTACCATTTGTGTGAATGGTACCACCGGACCATATGAACCTAGAGGTCTCATGTGACTGTCACAGGCACGGCGCACCATCAAGCTGGGGGTAAAGAAGCCAGCTCTGTACCAGTTGTACATATCTTTCGACGAGAACGGCCCTTGAATATTTTTCTGTAATATTACAAATTACTCCAATTGGTAAAAAAAAGTAACACTTATATAAGACAGTATAGACTTTATGCAACACAACAAACACTAGCCGATAAGATTTATTCACCTCAGGATCTTGGTAATACCATTGCTCCGACAGACTTTGAGAATTTTGCGGTGGTGGGGTCGTTCGCGGCATAATGTTGCTGTATAGAGAAGATCCAAAAGCACCAGACCCTGAATGCTGTAACCCATGTATGGGGAAAATATTGTTTTGATTTGGCAATGGTATATCACCAGATATCTGTAAAAAGTAACATGAAACACAAACATCGAAATATTAGTAAATGAAATCGTACATCTATCGATGCACTTTGAAACATTCGCAAAAATACTTACTGAAGAACTGTTAGCATTCGACCTTAAGAATAGAGAATTATTTCCGACATTCCCTGGAAAGCCAGACATCCCAGGGTTGCCGCCTTGCATTGGTACACCGCTGAGACCGCCTGGACCTCCAATGTTCGAATTCATGCCGGGATTTTGCAGCACAGGATGAGGAATATTTGTCAGGGGTATTCCTATTGCGTTATTAACCGGCCCAATCGGAAGGCCGAGAGAAGCATTTAAAGCAGAGTTGGTTATACCGACAGTTTGCATAGACGGTGGCATAGGCCCTTGTAGCCCCTGACTTTGCATCCCACTATTGCCTGGGAGGCCACCTTGCATTGACGTTGGTATCCCTGAGGATTGCTGTAGATTATGTAATTGTTCTTGTAAGCTTGGTCCTTGGTTTGAGGCCGTATTTCCACCTGGTTGCAATTGAGACTGAGGAAGTCCGCCTGGCATGCCCATGGGAGGCATTCCCGGCATCAGGGGAGGTAAAGCCCCGATCGGTAGCTGTATTCCAATAGGCAGGCCTTGGATGTTCTGTGGTGGATTGATGAGCCCTTGGTTGGGAAATATTGGGCTTGACAATCTCAGTTGCATTCCCGAATTTGGCAGCTGAGGCATATTGGAAGCCATTGGTGCAACTGCTGCTATATTAGGATTGCCGCGATCAGGTGGACCCGAAATTGTTTTCTGTTGTTTAGTTAAAGGATCCTTCTCATTAAAAGACATCTCAAAAAATTGCTCCACCATTTTCGCATCTGCTGCATTTATATTACGTATGTCACTGTAAAAAAATAAAATGTTAGAACTTCAATATTTTCAGAATACAATTGAGTAGAACTATTCATATACTTACTTTTCCATGGTGTTCTGAGGGTTAAGTAAATACAACATTCTTTGATCTCTACTATCCCGAAAGACGTCGGGTGACACAGGCACAATATTCTGGTGTTTTTGTCTCAAACTGTTGCTTGGAGGTATCATTACTGACTGGAAATTTCCAGTTTCATCAGGAGTTTCCTCAAGATTCATATCTGCCCTCAAAAGTGCATCGAAAGCTTTACTTTCTGTGGAAAACTGTGATTTAAACGAATTATTTTTATTAAATTTCTCATCATCACTAATACCACAAGTTGCATTTTCTTTAACTTCAACACTTGCCACTGGTTCGTTGTTAGGTTGCTCCTTGCTTGTTGATGCTTTTGGATCACTTCCTGTTTCACTATTGTCCTCGGGCATATTCATCTGCATCACAAACATAAAAATCTTGATAAATAATAAATTAAAATGTATTATTGCTCATATACAAAATTATGTCCATGTTATTAACTAATTAACGATAAGATCTAATTATAAAATCTGTTCATCAAGAGATTTTTACAATACCTACCTAATAAAAGGATGTTTGATTAACCCTAAATAAGGGTTGAAAGTTTGTATTGTTATTTATGAGCCTAGCATGCAATCTTATCTCTAAGCTGATAAATAAAATTGAAGAAAAGTGTGTGTTAGCTTTTTAACATTTATTATAATGCTACTAACGGATTTTACTGGAACTTTTTTGACAGTTTCTGCTTTTATCAAAGGGTAACCCAAAGAAGGAAAAATGGCAGGCGAGGTTGAGCGTAGAAACTAGATAAAAAGGAGTAAGATTCTTGAAGATTTTTATACATACAGTTACGAATCCAACACCGATCATGTACACTAGGATACCGGAGCATCTCCACCCTAAGTATACGCAACGTGTAGTATGTCAATTCAATAACAAAGAATTATGAATATTCATTTCATTTGCTAAATAGGTATGATGACAGTACTCTTTCGTTACATGCACACTATTTCTTACTTATGTAGCTAAGAATGTAATATTAAGTTCAAAATGAAGGCAGTCTTAAAATCTTGGCGTACATTGATGTGTAAAAACGTAATGGTGGAGTAATGGTGACCTTGTATAGGTACTACATGAAAGGTGGTAATTTCATATTCATCACACAAATATATAAACTTTTTTCTAAAGGTGGAATGCTGCGTACCTTTGAAGGTTCCAGGCTAGTTTAGGACTCTTCCTGTAGAGCATACCTACAAAACCACTCCCACTTCCAATCACGTCCCAGGAATGGACAACCCATATACCCTCAATACCCTAGAATAGGCTAAGAGCAAGACCTATAGCAAATCACTGACGACGGTAGTGAGTTATATATTAGAATTAATGGGTAGCTCGCCCAACGCAACTCATACATATCTCATGCCACAGGACATCATTTCGACAATTTGATGATTTCCATGACCAACCCATATCCCCTCAATACCCTAGAATAGGCTAAGAGCAAGACCTATAGCGAATCAGTGACGACGGTAATGAGTTATATATTAGAATTAATGGGTAGCTCGCCCAACGCAACTCATACATATCTCATGCCTCAAGACATCACTTCGACAATTTGATTATTTCCATGACCAACCCATATCCCCTCAATACCCTAGAATAGGCTAAGAGCAAGACCTATAGCGAATCACTGACGACGGTAATGAGTTATATATTAGAATTAATGGGTAGCTCGCCCAACGCACCTCATACATATCTCATGCCTCAGGACATCATTTCGACAATTTAATGATTTCCATGACCAACCCATATCCCCTCAATACCCTAGAATAGGCTAAGAGCAAGACCTATAGCGAATCAGTGACGACGGTAATGAGTTATATATTAGAATTAATGGGTAGCTCGCCCAACGCAACTCGTACATATCTCATGCCACAGGACATCATTTCGACAATTTGATGATTTCCATGACCAACCCATATCCCCTCAATACCCTAGAATAGGCTAAGAGTAAGACCTATAGCGAATCACTGACGACGGTAGTGAGTTATATATTAGAATTAATGGGTAGCTCGCCCAACGCACCTCATACATATCTCATGCCTCAAGACATCACTTCGACAATAGGCTATTTGACGATGCGAAAAATAAAGTGTCAATTACTGTTAACAGTATAAATTAAGAGTTAAAAAATGATTATTTATTAACGTAAGTTGAAAATAATGATTAATTTATTTTAAAATCCGTAAATAAAAATTGCATTTTTTAAACGTTTGTCACGTGACACAAAACGCTCCTGATTGGTCGAATTTATCATGACGTCACTTGCTTGTAAACTTCGTTTGCCTGCTTGCGTTGCGCCTAGTTGTGGTAGATTATCTCCGTTATATTAAGATTTTCTTTATTATGCATTGTTTTTTTTTTGTTTATTTGCACTATTTTACAAGTACTTTCAACCATGGACAACGAGTTTGTAAAAGCAGACAGCAGAAACCTGCCGCAAGTCGACGCAATCATGGTCGGATTATTTTTCAAAAATAATTCTGACTTTTATGCTTCGTAGCTAAAAAATGTAAAAACAGCAAAGTAAGTATAATTACACTTTACTGGTAACTTAAATTATATCATAAGAAAGTGAAATAATGATGAACTTCCACAAGAACTTATATAGGTTATAAATAATTAAGTTTGTTTGGCACAATTTCGTGAACATAAACGATAATTTGTTCACGTTACGTCGGTTATTGAATGTCTTCACATTGTTCAACAAGTTCCATTCTTTGCCGTTTGACAAATGCAGATCGGGAAGTACCAGCATCACACATTTTTTTAATGCGATCTGGCTGGCAATGAAATTTAAAAAGCAGAACTTTATCTTTTAAAATTATTTTCTGACCGAAACCCATTTTGTACTGATAGTAATTTGCCATGTCATTTTCCATCTGTAACGAACAAACAAGTTTTAGTCGGGATCTTTTAGTGTACTGCTTATTGAAATCATAGGACTCTGTAGCTACAAATTTTAACAAATATTATGGAAAACAGCGAAAATATTCGAAGTGAGTTGCAAGAGACATTCTGTTAAAAACATTAGAGGTACCTATTATAACCTCAAATCAATAACGAAAATATTAACATTCTAAATGTAATTAATTATTACAAAATATAAATATTATGTTTACGTACATCGAAATGGTCACAAAAGAAAATATTTGTACTATTCGCTATGTCATTATGATCCCTCCGAGAAAGTAGCAACCACTTTCGGCGCACTTCGATGTTCTTTGGAACACTTACAAATAGTTTTTCCGGAGTTTTTAACGACGTATTTGTACATTTTGGAACTGCACACCACTTGTAACTCATTTTGTTACATAAATCACTGATAAAAAGTAAACCCAATCGCTTTGTTTACAACAAACAAATATATGTGATAGTTGTCACAGATCAGAATACAGGCAAGTGACGTCACCGACCTCATTGCAGCGCCATATTGTCAAAGTAGCGTTTTGGCGCACTATTTAAATATTGAATTTTTAATTCGATGTTTTTCAGCTAATATATACCAGAATTAAAAATAACAACTTTTACTGCGTTCCTTAGACTCTACTGCATAATATAAAATGGATTTTAAAAACCTGTCAAATAGCCTATTTGATTATTTCCATGACCAACCCATATCCCCTCAATACCCTAGAATAGGCTAAGGGCAAGACCTATAGCGAATCACTGACGACGGTAATGAGTTATATATTAGAAATTAATGGGTAGCTCGCCCAACGCAACTCATACATATCTCATGCCACAGGACATCATTTCGACAATTTGATGATTTCCATGACCAACCCATATCCCCTCAATACCCTAGAATAGGCTAAGAGTAAGACCTATAGCGAATCACTGACGACAGTAGTGAGTTACATATTAGAATTAATGGGTAGCTCGCCCAACGCACCTCATACATATCTCATGCCTCAGGACACCATTTCAACAATTTGATGATTTCCATGAGCATACCTCATGTAATTATGGAAGGCGGTCTACATATGCCCGACTTGAACCACCGTCTGTATCGCAATGGGGACCGTTCTCCCCCCATCCTGAGATCACCATCCTATACAGACAGGAAGGGACAGCAGTTTCCGACTCCCTCGGACCAGCCTCTTATTTATGACTAGCAGCGGGACATCAGAATTACTACCACTTAATGCAGCGAGTAGCGGACAGCACTAGGATCACCAGGCCGCTCACGGTTTCGATCGTATCCTTGGGAACATTGCTGTGATGATATAACGGCGTTTCCTTAGGAAGGTGCGACGTGTGCGGGTAGAAGCATGCATACTCAGTCATTACAGCAACATGCGATAGAAAAGCTGCGGCAACCGGCGTAAAACCCACTCCTCCAATACTGGATAAATCACACCAATCTTTCAAAAGCCAATGGCTAGTAACCAAAACGAATCTCTTCTTCCATAAACACAAATCCTCAATATAGAATCATCACTCTTCAACGAGTCATAGCCCTTAATGCCCTGAATTGAACCTCAGACCTCTCTGGTATTATATATGATTCTTTAAATTTACAAGTCTATTTAATTACCTTTTTAAATTTTACATCAGCATCAAAGCGCTTTGGAGACAATTTTTTAGCTTTCTCCGACGCCCACCACTCTTCAGAGCCCTCTTCAGCAGTTTTTGAACGGGCAAAGCTACCATGGGTGTGAGAGCGTGCTAAAGCTAAAAATAAATGTCAAATTAAAATCTAAGCAGAATTATTTAAAGCAATTTAACAAAAAACATGATGATTGAATACATACGATATGAAATATCTTGACTTCTTGGCAAATTTGTGTCATCATTACTATATCCATGGAATGCCCCTGATGAATCAAATGTACCACCACACGCTTCAGCATTTTCAACGGCCCTAAAGAACATATTTTTACAGTATTTTAAATTAAAACCCACAATGTTTTGAGTGGTGATTCAAAAGCTTGGCATGTAGTGTTTTGTCATAACAAATTAAGAGAAACTGTGGTACATAAAATTATTTTAATTCTTTAACATATAAACCTTAATCATCTCTCAATTTTGTACTAACCATTCAGGTAAATTTTCCTCATTTTGACCGTCACCACCCCATGTCCGACGGTTCCACTGTGGTTTTTCAGGGGCCCTTTCACCCCAATCTCGTTCTCCTGAAAATATGCTTATTTTTTCACAAGCCCGATAATTAATAGGTTAGTTATTCATGAAAAGAATAATTTATAAAAAAACTATATTATATAAAATTAAAAGTAACAAACCCCATTTATCTTGTTGATTGGCTCGTGAGCGTTGATGAGGGTCTCCTGATCTCCATTCTTCTCCTTCTTCCCGTGATTGCCTCCAATTAGTTGCATGGCCATGTCTCTTGCTAAATGCGTAATAATTATATAAGAAATGCTATTTATCTCCTTCTATGTTAGTTTGTGGCAATTAATTTCTAATAATAGGAACCCAAGCATATAAAATGCAAAATATTCTATTGATTATAAAATAAATCATATTATAACTCAAAAAGATGAAATAAGTGGATTATTTAATAGGATACTGAAAATGTGACCTACAAAATAAAAAATGATAATACATTTTTGTGACAGTAATTTTAATAGGTCCTTGTCTATGGATATTTCAGAAAAATTATTATTTCTTTACCGCTTACCCTTCTCTTTTATAGGCACAGATGAGACATATTCTTCATAATACCACACCTTATAGTTGAAAAATATTAATGTACTGAAGTCTCCTATATATATGGAACACAAAAATCGATAGAATCTGCATACAACTATTGTCGTCTATAGTAAGTACATACACAATTCCACGCCATACTGTAGTTAATTATTTGACATTGTGGAAATAATATATATCATAAAATAATGTTTCCTTCCCGGTCAGAATAACAGATTAATGTGTTGCAGTTTATGCTGAGGTCAGGTTCTAATTAGCTTCCCCCGGATGCCCCGGGGATCGACGGTCTCCCCCCCCCCCTATTTAGCAGGGAGGCGAGAGGGGCCCGCACAATGCAGGCCGACGCCGACGGGGTCGTGGAAGTATTCTCACGAGATCCCATGACCTTGTCACGCTGCGATGCAGCTCCCCTTGGCGTGTCCCCCCCTCATCTTATGGGGGGAGGACCCGCCGACGATCGAAGCTCTCGCGGCAACGCGTCAGTGAGGGGCATTGTTAGGTTTTTAGTCGGTAGGCCACGCACTTGACTGGCATTCGGCTCCCAAGCGCGCGGAGAGTCCGACATAACCCCGCGGTTTTCCCGAGCCGCGGGGTATGCATAGCGCATTTTCCTAACATAAAAAAAAGGTTCTAATTAGCTATTTGTTACTTTCCTGTATTAATTGTATTGTTGTGGTCAATAAAAGTTTTCTATTTCTCTAAATACCTTATTTCACCATACTAGTGTAAAATCCACAGCAAAAACAATAACTGATAACTTAAATTTCTAAATTTATTTAATCAAATTGAAAAAGATATTTAATCAAATATCCCAAAAAGTATACACAATTTCTTTTACTATACCTGCTGCAAGTAATTATAGATAATTCCATTTCTTATTTAATTATTTAAGTATAAGTATATCAGTAAAATAGATCCATATTTGTTTTTTGCTCTAGGATTAAACAACTAGTGAATATTGGCTAGATTTAGCTATCCAGATAGTCTGAGGACTGTGATATACCTTCACAAGAACAGCATTTTTATACTTTTCACTGTGACTGTGCTCTCTTTTCGGAACTGATTTTATAACCACTATTTTCGATTCACATGTAAGACAATGATTTTCTTTGCTAGGAAAAATCTACCAAAATACTGTTCTTGTAAAGGTATTACATGGGCCAGCGAGAGTTGGAATAGCTATAATCAATGGAACAAAGCCAGGTAGAGTCGTGGAATGAAAGTAGATGTTTTTTTATTATTATGTACGTAATAATGTAGGGAGATTTTTGAGTATATCAACGTTTTAGAGGTAGTCACTGCATTTTTATTTATTTTATGTTTTTGTTTAACGATTGTCGCTGCAATTAAGATTTGACTATATATAGTAATTATTTAGTATATCCTTACTGCAAAAAAAAATGAGTGAAACATACCAATTTTTAAGAATTATAGCCAGTTTAGGATTTGAAGTAAAATTTTTTGTAATATTCTTCAAGTACGAGTATTTTGGAAAGGATTAACTTTAAGACACACACACAAACAGCTATTAATACATGAAGTTGCACAAGCTAAGGCAGTAATCAATAAGGTTTTTCTTTTTTAGTTTTACATAGAATCCTTTCCAACTTGAAGCAACTGAATCGATGAGAAAAATTTTTGTGCTCCTGAGAAGGTTCTAATTCACTGGAAACCTAGTCTGTAATTATTCCATATGACAACATCTGTTAGCCAGATAAAAAAAGAGAATTGAATTTGAATGTAATGCACTATAAATTTTCATACTAGCCAGTAATAAGTACTGGCCAGTTCATAGGCAAGGACCTTATAATTTAATACAATGATGTTCTACATCAAATCTCTTACTTTCGAAATGGTTTAGATGAAGTCCAATCTGCTTGTTCGCCATTATTTCTGCTGGCCAGGCTAGCCCCGTTAGTGTTCATCCACGGACGAATATTAGACGATTCCTCGTCTGGTCCGGTGTTGAAACCTGGCATTTTAGGATTACCCGAATGCCATGTAGTCGTTCTAAACAAATATATTTGAACAATCAAATCTGATTTACTAATTAAGCATGTACCAGATTATAAGGATATATTTAAAGGAGCTTATTAGAGGAAAATATAATTAAAACTTTTGCTTACCGTCCACCAGCCGGTTGACGAACAAATGGAACTCTTGATCTTCCCCGGTCCGCGGATACGGCCCGACCCATTGCAGCACGACCAGCTCCAAACCTATCTGTTGGATGACCTCCTATTGCTGTTCCACTTCTCAAGTTCTCCCGCTGTTAAAAAAGTTTTAATTAAAATTAATCATTTATAGAAGATTTGCATATTTATATTAGTATATTAGAGAATGATCTCTAGAGTATATATGTTACATATGAATGTAGAACAATTTTTTGTAGCTAATTTTACCAGGTCATCCTCAAATGTATTGTGTAGTGCGATAGGTGGTTTTCCTCTAGTTTGGTAGAGAACATCAATCATTTTTATTTCTGGAGGTGCATCTGTTGTTCTGTCATATAACGCCAACATTTCTTCTCGTCCATATCTAAAATTTAAATATTCACTGATATTAATTTTTAATTTGTTTCAAATCAAAAATTTCGCAACTCAAATAAAACTGTAAACATTAAAGAGATAAATGTATAGCCGAGCACCTGAGTCTCGCTAGTTGAACTTTTGTCAAATTGTTATTGTTCGTAGCAGTTGCATTTGTAATTGGTTGTTGCGACGAGGCCATCACTGTGTTGCCGCCACTAGCTGCAGCTGCTGCTCCAGAAGTAGTCGGAGAATTCGCTGCCGCGGGAGAACCTGAACTATCGCTTCCGTCGTGGATTCTCACGTTATTCTCCCCGGATAAGTTACGAAGCCATTCTGGACCGAACTTAATGGGGTTGTTGCGATCACCCATAGTATGATATAAGATTTGGTTTGAAAGATGCAATGCAGGTGACAATGGTACCTGAGAAAAATAAAGGTTCATGTTATAGATATAGTAATAATTGGTAAGTAGGATACACTTTGTACTTCAGTTTGATTGATATTATTTATAAGATGCTGAGTACATACTTGATCAGCGCTAACATTATTTGCTAGTACCAATGTAAAGCTTGACGTGTTGTTGACTGCACAAAACAATTTATACCTAAATATATTTTACTAATAAAACATATGAATAATAATTGATATTGAGGATAAAATAACAAGTTACATGTTTGCTCACAGTTCTATAATAGCTTCCCAGAGGCTAACATGAGCACTAAAATATGATGTGATAAAGAACTATACCTACTATACTACCCTAAATTTTCAAAATATTTTAGGCTTTCGTATTTTGACAGTTCAGTACAATGTTATGTGTGTATTGTTCCATTTAATGGAAATGGATTGTGACTTTGCTGTGTATCAGCAAAGTTGAGTTAAAACTAAAGCTTATGAATAATTTGTTATGTTCATGTTCATTTTAAGAAAATTGAGTATTGTGCTTATACACCACAATAATGCT
The DNA here is from genome assembly GCA_036419045.1 of Scirpophaga incertulas. Classification (NCBI taxonomy): domain Eukaryota; kingdom Metazoa; phylum Arthropoda; class Insecta; order Lepidoptera; family Crambidae; genus Scirpophaga; species Scirpophaga incertulas. The sequence goes on along the minus strand of CM071626.1, from coordinate 8,213,698 downwards.
TTCCCCATTAATAAATTGAGACCGTTCTCAGGTCTCAATTTATTAATGGTCATGATTGCAATAGCATCAGCAATTATCACATTATCTTGCTGGAGCCATATTAAATAGCAGAATGAAGGTTTGTTGTAGAGATCAAAAGAGTGAATGATCGATTACTAAGATTTCACAATGATTGTGATAAATGTGTACTGCAAAGCGGAAACTACAAGATGATGAAATATCAATTTTCAGAGTATATATTGTATTGAAAGTAATATTTTGAGGTAAATGAATGAAAAAAATGAATGGAGAGATGTACCAGTAAATATAGATCTAAATATGTACAAGAAGTTATATTAGTAAAACTGGAACTTGAACTTGGAACTTTTGAAAGGCTAAACTTTGTTTTTCAATGCTTTATGCTTAGAATGGTAATAATATATTAGTCAATCTTTAAAAAATAAAAGATCATAACCGAGGATTAAGTTAGATCTAAATGAAATTTGAATTTACAATGGGACTGGAAGCAGTTTGTTGACAGTAGTGGCAACAAAAATTAAAGCTTCTTTTCCATATGAAGATGACAAAGCTTCCATTTCCGTAACAATATAGATCCATGGACAGAATGGCAGTATAGCCAAATGAACCACACTAGGTCGCAATTAACATTGACAAGATCTGCAAATATTATTTTTTTATTTAATACAATGTTGAAAAAACTGTTGTTGGATATACCTACTCACAGAGTAGATGTCTCATGTAAAACGTATAAGCATAGACTTGAAGTAAACAAAATCAAACATGCTAGATTACTAAAAAATTTATGAGAATATATTCTGCCTAAAGAAAGACCTAAGAACACTGGTTTCAACGGAATTGTACTTATTGTACAGAATTACACATCAGTGTATGAGCTAAGTCTTTGAAGAAACTTGACTATTAAAGGATCAACAAATTTATTGAAAGCCAAAACACAAATTTGAAATGAAAAAAAGGTATAAATAGTGGTAGATCAGAACATAAGTGACAATATTTTCTAAAATTTTTTTTAATAATTTAGGAGAACAAAGTTAGTGTTTTGTAATCATAAACTCGCTATTATGTGAAATTTAATAGAAGCAGATACATATAGACTTTAACAATAGCCACCAGTACCACTATAATTGTATTTCCCATGATAAAAAATTATGTCCTCTTCCAGATCACAAATTATCCCCATACTAAATTATATCACTTTGGTTTAGCTGCATTTTCAGATTATCCCACAGCCCCACAAAAATCTCAAGCTGTCTCCATACCAAATTTTGAAATACCAAATCCTCTCCATACCAAAATCAGTTCAGTCATTCATCCATTCATCAGCCAAGAGTATTTATGGAGTTAGTATAAAAGTATTTTTCAGTGATTGATACTGTTATCAATCACTGAAGAATACTTTTATACTAACTATACTAACTTCTTCTATGTTTACCATATGTTGCATTCATACTTCCAACTGTGACAGAAGCATACTTCAGAGGCATCAGCCTCAATTGAAGATAATGTATGTTTAATATGACATTCAGCATTCAGCTTGGAGACATCGCTTGGTGCTGAGAACCTTCCAATACCATTATGTGGATAGCAACATCGGTAGTCAAAACACTAATCCAAAGTACCTATGAGTAAATTTTTACTAAGCAGTTTGATGAACACCACACTACTTTCCCTCAACTTTATCACAAAATTCTAATAAATGAATCCTCACTATGTAATTGGCAAACTGCAGATCATCAAGGGTGGCCTACAGCTTTAATGGCTGTGCTTTGCACACTAAATCCAGTGTATGATCTAATATATGTCAGCCGCAGGGAGACTGCTTACTCTAGCTATCCTCCTCCCTCCAGAAACAGATTAGGTTTCCTAGGTTACTCAATGCTACAGTAATTATTCCTGGTGATCCAATTGATATGACACAATTACAAATCAAACAGTGTTTTATTGAATATAATAGCCTCCATACAAGCTCTACATAGAGCTCTACAACTCTAATGCTAAAGCTCTACATCTGTAATGTCTAATGTGTAAAAATGTTTATTCCATGAGCAGTGGCCATTTCTAGTCCCCACTACTATCCTTAAATTTCTTTCGTACAGCCGCAGCAGCACCAAGATAGTTTGCAGTTCAGGGTTGGCATAGCTTCCTGGATTGTATGCAGTCTGGTGGCATGCTCCACTAGTTTGCCTTGCCTTATTGGTTAATTGAAGAACAAGAATATCTTTCCACATAAGGTCTGAACCATTGGCAATACTTGAATAAATTATGAGTTAGTAGCAAATAGTTAAGTTTAAAAAAAAAATAAATCAACAACCCTTTCCACTGATAATATGAGTCCTGCTCTTCTGCCCTTTTATTACTTTTAACAATCCTTTTTCTGTAGTTGGGTGCTGTCGTACAAACTAGTAAAACACTTTCTTGGTTAACTACACTATAACTACTATTATGATAATTGTAATTACTAGGTACTTAAAATTGTAGCAACCAATATAGATCAAATAAACTACTCAATAAACAATTTAACATGAATATAATAATGGAATATGTACAACCTTTGAAACTCAGCTTTTTTCTCATAAGTAATTTTGTAGTACTAACTGGAACTGTACTAAGTAGTATCACCATTAAATGCAGTTAAATAGGTCAAAAAGTTTAGTTGACAAATAATTTTGATTATTAATGTAAAAATACATTATATAAACAAACTACTATTATCATACTACTATTATTTGTAAAATGAAAACTGTCATTGTGGGTAGCAGGAAACTACCTAACTCCATGTTGCAATATTTTAAGTCAACATATTGAGGTGGTATAACACCAAAACATATAAATAATGCAAAAAAATTGAATTTTGTGCATTAAAAGATGGAGAATATATAAGTTATCACAATATTATAAGTACATCCCTACTTATTTTTTATTGAGATGTACTACGTAGAGAGTATACATGTACATATACATGTGGTGCCATGAAATATATCTGTATCATTTGTTACCTTATATGTAGCTATGGCTACTGTATGTAATGTAAAAACATACAGTAGCATTATTACCACATAATATATGTAAAATTACCAACTTCTGCTGCTTAAACGTGATTCAAATACACATATTCCAAGAGTCAAGGTGGCAAGTGGTAAGGCACCTTTTGTGAATAAATGCATATAAACTTTCGCTCTACCCAGTTGAAAAGCATGTTGAAACGAACGTAACTTAAAATATTTAATACAGTATGGAAATAAACAATAATAACGTACCCTAGGACTTCCAACACTTGACAAAATGTATACGGCGACAGCTCAATATGGCGGATTAGTTCGGCCTGACTCGACTATGCACAGAACAATATTACTCTTTAGCGGAGCGACTATGGCTCGGCTCGACCAATGTTGTCGCAAACAATTTTGTCAAAATGGTAGATCTGGATAAAAAAAGTTGCGATTGGTAGAATTGTTAAGCAAAATAACTAAATCTAATACGTTTAAATGTTTAAAAAAGCGTATATTTTTTATTATTGTTGGTGATATTTATATGTATGTATATTATTAATCTCAAATGCAGTACATGTTGAAGAAGTTGAAATTTTGTCTTTGGTAGGTTGTGAAAAAGAAAATGTGTTTGGCATTAAGATTTTGTTTGTTGTATTGGAAATTGTAGTGCAAGGCTTTTGTAATATTTTAAGTTTAAGTTTTTATCTTGTATATGAAATAGAGATATAATGAAGAACAAAATGTGTGTGTTAATTTCATCCCCGACAATATTTTATGGGCCCTTCGACGAAATTGTGATTTAGACGATTAAGGCAAAGAAATGCAGTAAGTAGGTACCTAAAAGTTTGTTAAAAGTTCGATTTTAATCTAGAGTCTCAAAATTTACAAAATGTGTGATGAATTGACAAATATAGATTTTTCATAATTAAATAATGAATCAGAGTACGGCCAATGGGAAAAAGAAAATAAAATTATTATTATTGGCAAAGGATTTGAATTGTTTCCTTCTAGGAAATGATAAAAATTTGAAAGATTTCGGAAAAAAAGATGCTATGGCTAAATACATGATTATATGTTTATTTATTTATACTTCATGTACAATTAAAAAAAGTGTACAAAGGCGGACTTAATGCCCGAGGCATTTTCTGCCAGTCAACCTTCGGGTGATACAGAGATACAATGTGGTAGATGTACCAAAAAGATAGAAAACGTGTCAATATTGATACTAATAAATAATAGATTTATAATCCTAATACATAAATAAAAACATATTATAATACACTAATATATAATAGCCTAAATCTTATTTGCGAAAATTTATAACGAAGATATGCACAGCCTACTTTCTAAATAACCTAAGTTTCATTACCCAAAACTGTCCTGGAAGAAAAGCTTACGCAACATATTCTTAAAACTAAGTTTGCTCGGACAGTTTCTCTCTTCTTGAGGGAGTGAATTCCATAAAAGAATACATTTGACGAAAAAGGAGGAATGAATTATATTAGAGTGGTGAGAAGGACATTTTAGAAGGCCATTTGAGGCAGAACGAAGATTTTTATTATGCGAGGAATAAAGGTATTCAAAGTGGGTACAGAGGTAACCAGGGGTATAAGGATTATTAAGTATGGAATGGAGTAAAGCGTCAATAAGGCTCTCATATCCCTACGCTGCCGTATACCACTTTAAACGTAATCGGAATGCAGATACATGATCAAATTTTCTTAATGAGAGAATGCAGTTATTTAAAAGTCTGTCCAGCTTATTAAGAAGATCTGCATTCAGATCGAAGTAGCACACATCACCATTGTCTAGGATTGGGAAGATTAAAGTCTGTACAAGCATTTTTATTATGTCTGGCGATAGAAAATTTTTTAGGCGGTAAAGAATTCTTAAGATTCCAGTCACTCTTTGGCAAATGCTAGTAATCTGAGGCTGCCAGCTAAGCTCGGAATCAATAAACAACCCCAAATCCTTCACACTGTTGCACAAAGGAATTATTTTACTGTCATAAACGACAGAATGGAGACTCGAGTGCACCACTCTCGACATGCTTTTAGAGCTGCCTACCAGAATGGCTTGACATTTCGTTGGATTGACACAAATTCCAAAACACTCAGACCAGTTCTTAATGGCAGTGAGGTCTGATTTATTAAATCGATGGCTTCATTAATATTTTCAACATCAGTTTGAGTGTAGAGCTGCAAGTCGTCAGCATACAAGTGATACGCGCAGCCAAGGTGATGTGAAATAAAATTAATAAAAATTTAAATTTGAGAACAGCGTGGGAATCAACTGCAAAAGAAGAAAAGGCAGTATCTAACTTAATTATTAGAATATTGTTGGAAAATAAAATTAGGACAAAAAGCGAAGATAAAACCAAATGAAATTGTAGACATGACAGAAAATTTTAAAATTCGAGAAAATACATTTCTTACAATAAAAAATGTTATAGTTGTGGAAGAACCGGGCATATAGCAAAATTTTGTAGTAATAAAATAAACAATTTCGAAAAGAAAATTCAATGCTTTAAATGCATCAGGTCATAAAAACTCAAATTGCAGAGAGAAATATTCTTGTAATATAAATTGCAAGAATAACACGCATTTCTCAAAATTTTGTCTGAGCAGAGGAAACAATTCTGTGAGTAATATTGCAGATTTAAATAATGAAGAAGAAATAGAGTTTATTTTAGATTCTGGAGCCACGTGTCACACAATAAATTCTTCTCATTTATTTAAAAATATTGACAAATGTAATTATAAAATTATGACAGCTGATGGTAATACGCATATAATAGACAAGATTGGAGATATTTACTGCAAAACTGAAACATTTAAAAATGTATATTTTGTAGGTACTACATTTAAAGAAGAATTGACTGCTGCTCGGGACAGCGATGGATTGTTATCTGTGAAACTTCGAGTCGAGAGGTACAGTCAACAAATGACAAGGTCAGTCAAAAACTTCGTGAATCTAACAAAAAATGTAAATTTTTGGCATCGAGCTCTTGGTCACAGTTCAATCTTAAAACAAAAAATATAGCCTTTGGAATTGATAAAAACATTAGAAAAGAAATTGAAAACTGCGAAGTCTGCATTCAATCAAAATTATGTAGGAAACCGTTTAATACAATTAGGTATAGAGCCAAAACACCATTTGAAATTCTACATAGTGATATTTGTGGACCAGTTGATATCAAAACATGGAATGGATACAAATATTTCATTACATTTTTAGACGATTATACACATTTCACTAGAATTTATTTACTAAAAACAAAAAGCGAGGCTCTTTTAAAAATTAAAACTTATATTAATAATAATAACTTATATAAATAAATAGCAGAAAATCATTTTGGTAGGAATGTTAAAACATTCAGATGCGATAACGGAGGTGAATATATTAGTCAAAATTTTAAAAAATAATGGTGTCGATTCTGGCATGATTCTCCATACTTAAAACTAAATTAAACAGCAGTCTATCCTTGTCATACTCTATGCAGAATGACAAAGAGAGACTGTTGTCAAATTTAGTTTTAGTTTTAGTGAAGCACGCCAGAATCGACACCATTGTTTGGATAAAGGAATTATTATCGATTACTCCATACCATAGCCCGCAACATAATGGCAAAGCAGAGCGACTAAATCGTTCAATAGTGGAAAGAACTAGAGCACACTTACTTGACAATATGTTACCGAAAGAATTGTGGGGCGAAGCTGCTTTAGTATCAGCTTACTTATTAAATAGAACATTTATTATTATTAATGATAACTCCAGCGGAATTATGGTTCGGCAGAATACCAAATTTAAAACATTTAAATATATTTTCGGATCTTTAGCATATTTTAAAAAGAATTATCAAATTGGTAAATTAGACTCTAGATGTAATAAAGGACTCTTAGTTGGATATACGAATAATGGTTACAAGATATGGGATCCAATGAATTATAAGATTATTCGAGAGATGTTAGGTTTATTGAAGATAGGGAAAAGATTGGGATGTTTTTATTTGATGATCATGATTGTTTAGAGCAAGAAAAGAATGATAGTTTCATGAGAGAATCGTTGACTAGAAATGCTGAATTTGAGAGGGGACAAGTTAGTTTGGAGTATATTGATAAAATGAAGAGTAGTGAAACAAGATGTAGGAGGAATACTTTTGTGGAAAGTGAAGAAAGAATTATAGATGAAGGAAATATTGGAGATGAAGAAGATATTATTGATGACGATAGAGTTTATATTGAGAATAGAATAGATTATGAAGAAAGTATCGATGGTGTTGAAAATAATTGAATAGAATGTTGACTGAAAATGAAACTGTTGGTAGAGATGATAGTGACTGTAGAAATATTAATGAAAATAATGAAATTATATATGATGGCAGGAGTGTTGAAAACAGAGAAATGAATAATAATGATGTAAATAATATGAACGAGTTTAAGAAAAATTTACAAAGAAGGATTTTACCTAAGAGGAATAGATGTTTACCGAGAAAGTTTGAGGATATGATTTAGATATGTCATTTTTAACCTATAATGAGGTATTAGAAAGTGACGAAAAAGAGAAATGGAAACAAGCTTTTAAAGAGGAAAAAGACATATTAGATAAAAATAAAATTTGGAGATTAGTAGATAGGTCTGAAGCAGAAAATAGGAAAATTATAACTAGTAAATGGATTTTTAATATAAAGCCAGGTGGTAGATATAAAGCTAGGTTAATAGCTAGGGGTTTTCTTCAAAAATATAATATAGATTACAAAGAAACTTATAGTCCTGTTGTGAATACTACTAGTGTGAGAATTTTGTTGTCAATTGCTGGAAAGAAAGGATATAAAATTAAGCAGTTTGATGTTAAAACAGCATTTTTATATGGTGATCTAAAAGAGGATATATATATGGAAATTCCATTGGGTTTAAAGCAGAAAAGAATAAGATTTGTAAATTAATAAAAAGTTTGTATGGTTTGAAATAGGCGCCTTTAATGTGGAATATAAGATTAACTGATTATCTTAAAAAGTTAGGGTTCGAACAACTAAAGTTAGATCCATGTGTATTTAAATGTAGAAATAAAGAGATTTATCTAGCTATACAAAATAGAAAAAATTATTGGTTTTGACATTTTGGTTAATGAAAATATGATAAAAATTTATCAAGAATCATATATTAAACAATTATTAGAAAAGTTAGGGTATAACAATTTAAAAGGAACAGTGTGTGTATTCAGATATCTTAATTGATGTACATCAAGAGGGGAAAGGGAATAATGATGATGCACATCGGTATAGACAGTTGATTGGTTCATTATTGTTTTTGGTGAATAAAACTAGACTAGATGTATCTTTTCATGTCATGTTGTAGCAGACATCAAGAATGTCCTAATATTAACGATTTTAATAATGTTAAAAATATTTTTCGGTATTTAAAAAGTTCAACAACGTCTGGCATACAATATTGTAGGAATAATGACAATATTTTGACAGCATATTGTGATGCAGATTTCGCAGGTGACCCTGATTGTCGAAAGAGTATGACTGGCTTTGTCATTTTGTATGGCGGTGGGCCTATCCATTGGTGTTCATGGAAGCAATCTGTCACTGCCTTATCGAGTATTGAGGCAGAGTACATCTCGGCTGCTGAATGCATCAAAGACTTGTTGTATGTACAGAGTTTACTGAAGGAAATTACCGGTACAATTCGAAAAACACAACTATTTGTTGATAATCAATCGGCCATTGTACTAATTAGGAACGGAATTTTGAATAGAAGAAGCAAACATATAGATGTCAAATTTCATTTTATTAAAGAAAAGGTAGAGCAAAACTTAATCGAAATTTACTATTGCTACAAACAATAATTTTGCAGACATTTTAACTAAAGGATTGGACAGAACTAAGTTTTTGCGCTTAAGGAAGTGTATTGTGAGTGATCAGTGATTAAGCTGTGTGGACTCTTTGTGGTTAAGTAGTTATTTAATTTAGTTTTAATTATTTGGTTTTTAACTCGAAAGTTATTTTATATTTTATTATTATAAGTAAGATGGATTTAAATGAATTACGTTAATCAAAGATTTTTTATGTAGTAGAACTTAGAATGTAGTTGATATGAAGATTTAATTTGTTGCTGTGTTGTTGTTGTTGTTGTAGTTGAAATTAATTTTTGGGGATGGATTTGATATGTCTATAATTAAAAACAAAATTTAGAGGGATGTTGAAGAGGTTGAAATTTTGTCTTTGGTAGGTTGTGAAAAAGAAAATGTGTTTGGCATTAAGATTTTTATTGTAGTGTTGGAAATTGTAGTGCAAGGGTTTTGTAATGTTTTAAGTTTAAGTTTTTATCTTGTATATTAAATAGAGATATAATGAAGAACAAAATGTGTATGTTAATTTCATCCCCGACAATAGTACAAATATAGCATTTTCGACAAATATATATAGGTAAATCGATTAATAAGCCCGTGCATACTCAAGACGTGGAGAGAATTAGTTTATCACTTTCTTGGATATCTAGTATGTAGCAATCAATTCTATGTAACTCACAGTAAATAACTAGTGCGTCAGAATATATCCAATCAATTTTTTACGTCATAAACGATTAACTTAATTGGAATCTGTTTCGCATATAAGCCCCATAACACTTCCAAAATTATTGAGCGGAAGTAGTCATCTTAGGAAGCACTTGCACCAGGCCCTTTTTCGCACCGACCAAGGCTTTACATAACACACGCGGCACTTTGTTGTATAGTTATTGTGGGCTTTATCTAATAAGAGAAAACAAGAAAGCTTGGCATATTATTTTCAATGGATAAAGACTTTCGATCAGTACACGTCAATTTTATTTATAGCTGGTTAAATAAATAGCTTTAAATGAATAAATTTAAATGTGAAATAACTTTTAATGTACCTAATATGTATATTTTTGTTGTAATTGTTTTCTAAGGCTTTTAAGCAATGTTTTAATATTTTAGAAATCTTTAGACATTCAAGTAAACATTTTAATAAACATCCAGAGTTGCCTGCTCGTTCTTCTCGAGAAGACTCTTCCAGTAAAGGATTTTTGGAAAGCCAATAAAAATACATTATTAGCATAACCATCGTATTAGATGGAGCTTTATACCAAAGATGAGTAAAAATCATGTTCATATGTCATGAAACAGTAATAATAATAATCCTATTTGAATATTGTTAGTTGTAGAGTCTTTTTATCCTTTTTCGTACTCTCGTATTAAACGTAAAGTATTGTGTTATGTTATTAATATGACTGGTCATGTCCTATGCGTACTTGGTGTTCTCACATACGGAGCCGCAAATTCTTTATTGCATCCAACAGATCCAAAACGTCTTGTTACGCAGGATGGCCAGTACTCCCTATTATAATAACGATTTCCATCGCGATTCTAAGCTTCCACCATTCAAGATCACTTTCTGACTTGATTTAAGCTGTTGTCAGAACCTATGTATTTACTACTTCACCAGAGATATTATTTTATTTTTATTTTATTATGTAAGGATAGCTAACAGCAATGATAACAAATATACACAACTATATGCCAATTAAAAGCTATCTCAAATAGCCACAAGTTAATCAGCACACTGCTCTACACAGCTGTCAGTTACCAATAAAACAGTATAAAAACAATATTTTAACAGAGTGCAACATTTGAACAAAAAAAAAAATATAATAAATAAAACAGAATCTAAAACAAAAATGCGTTAGATTACCTCCTTCAGAAAAAAATCCAACAGAACATTTTTGATGCTATGGATACCATCATGAAATATGTCCACATCTACATTGAGGCTATTAAACAACTTACTGGTTCTAATTCTAAAACTATTCTGTCTGACGTTGGTGCGAGAGAGAGGAACACCGAATGTCATGTGAACTTTGTTACGAGGCACACGTGCAGGTGCCCTAATACAGGTGTTGCCTAGCAGTTCAGGACAATCAATGGTTCCCCTTAGACCTGAGTCGATCGCGATTGATCAAATCACTGTGATTCGATCGCGTAGCATTTATGAATGATCGAGTCACGACCCACGAAAAGATTCGATCACCGAGATCGACTGGGTCACGATAACTCGGTCCTGAGTCACGATCATTATGGCATTTTTGGAGTGACTACCCAGCGCTGATAGCGCTAAAAGCAAATCGCTAAGGACGCCACCACACATTAATGAAGCGCTATAAGCACGTTTTTTGTGATTTATACCTACTATACAACGCAACGCAAAGTCCGACTTGTTGATAAAATAATTTGAACCTTAAATCAATGGTACTAGCGTCTATTATTAGTAGTAGATATTTTTATTGATGATTTTGATGGAGAATGTTTTGTCTCGTTCTAGTAACATAAGAAAACCTGTATCGAGTGCGTCGAGTGACCAATGAATTACTTAATTAAAAGCAGCCGTAGACATTGTACTTTGGATATATTGAATCTGTGTGGGAAGATTTAAAAAAGTAGAATAATTTCGCAAGTTTTTTTCATCGTTTTGTTTATTCTATTAATTAGTTATTGGTTGTCCTGTGTTTTGAAAACAAATTGTTACAATTCATTTTCTTTTTTATCCTTGTAAATGTTTACTTACCACATTATGAAAAGTTAATAGTGGTAATTAATAGCAAATCAATCATTAAATTCGCAAAATGACCAATCGTGATGGATTTATATCCGTTTACAAAAGTCTTTAAGCGATACAAAAAAACAATAACAATTCAGTGAGTTTTTCGCAGAATTCAACTATGTATGACAGACGCGTATTTTATTTCATTTATAAAATTTACGTCTAGCAATGAACACTATGAGATATAGAATGTGTGTTAAAAGTTATCTATTTATATATAACATAATCATGTAATAATTGTATCTAAAATATTTGAGTACCAAATTTTCTCGTAGCCCAACCAAACGAGCGTGACCCAAAACGTACAATAGCCACCCGATCAGAGACCCGAGACCTGTTGAACACCCAACCCGCTACCTCAATCAATCGATCATTTGATCGAATAATTGTGATCGAATCACCAAGCGAATGGGTCGCGATCGACCCGGGTCGCAACAAATGATCGATCGACACAGGCCTAGTTCCCCTCACAATTTATAGTATGTTTTATATAATGTGTTACAAGTGTGTTTACCTTTGAAAAAATATAAAATTCAAAATTAAATTAAAAATTTTTAAAAACCCCCGACACAAAAAACATAAGCTACCTTTAAAAAATAAAAAAATATTAAAGAGAATTAATCCTATATGTATAAGTATGTATTAAATTTAAGAAGAACTTCGCGTTGGGGGACCGCTCAAAAACTAAATTACTAACTATTTGACAAAATTAAAAATTACTAATCTAAGCAACAAACATAAATTTAAAAACAGAATTAAAAATAGTTAATAGTTTAGTTTTGGAGCGGACCCCAACGCGAAGTTTTTTTTTTATGTTATTTCAATAAACTGAATGAATCTCTTCGAAACATGTATAGTTGTGTATAGTTTAAGTTTATTGTAATTAATCAATGTACTCAGTATATCCTGTATTTCTCTTAATATTAGTAGAAGAGCAATGATACACAGTCGTCTATCCATGTTAAAATTCTATACAAAAAACACTTCAATACACACATCTTGTGACACCGCTCGCCACAGATATCAACGTTAAACGTATTTAATTCTGTTGTGAATTTTTGATATTGGTACTCCCGCCATTCCGAGAGGTACCTGCAATGGAGCAGAACGCTAAATTCCGTGTTGGGATGCCGCACAGCTTTCATTGTGTTTTTGCCGTAATATATACTATTAGGAATAATCTTCGTTGTCTATTTAATGGTAACAAATAAGTAATCTGTCTTACTTTTTGATCTGTGCTATATGTGGTTTGTGATTTCCGTCACAAATATCCGTCTTGTGTAAAATCACAGATTAGACACATTAAGTGTAAAATGTAGTTTGTTCCCTTAAAACGCTACAACAATTATTTAAATCATATAAAAGTGCAATGTTTGATAACAAAGCTAGTGCAGATTTGTTTTAGATCATTTATAAATTTAATTATCTATTAGCAACTATAGGTAAATAAATGCACTTATAGTGTTTCGCTGCGCAGTTTTTTGACAATAATCGATGTAATATCATCAACTCAAGCGTCGGGGATATTACACGCGTACGATTTAGAGCTACAAGCAAGGGTATATATTAAAATGAAATACTACTCTACGTTTTTGTGAATATTTTATTTTAAATTATTTTGTCTTTTATTGTCATGTCTTGTGGTCGCTTGAAAGGTAAGTACTTTTTGGGAAACAAACATGTTAATAGATTACTTCTACCTTTATACTAATCAACGACAAAATTGGGACCGCAGTGCAAGTCCTATTTGTTGTATTCCACTTGTCCGTGAACTTTGTTTAAATTATCGTTTGTCATAATTGCCTAAATTATTGTTAATTGTACTACCTAATTTATGTATTATTTATACCCATTATAAAACCCATTGTAAAAACTTCAGCAAAATTAAATTAATATAATAAATTAGTAGCTATATACTTAATATTTTAACAAATCATCAGTATTATTTTTTATGAAATATATATTAATAAACCTTAGCTGCCAATGAACTTTCTTGTCATACTCACATCAACATAGGACCCAAGAGGCTACATATAATAATATTGAGTTTTATTGCAAATATATAAAATATACATTAAATTATATGTGCTATCATAGTTAAAGTAAATCAAATTTATATGAGATATTAACTTTTAACCCTAATCATTTCCTTATTTCCCATAATTTGAATGTTTACTTTGGACAGTACTTATATTCCTCGAAAATCACAAATTGAATGATTGAATTTGAAGAGTTTACTAATAGTATGACATTTTTGGGTATCACACTCAAATTTCAATCAGAATGGGTTTCCCATATAGAGTCTTTAATAAATAGACCTAGTTTTACTGCACGTACTGTATACAAAAGTAAGACAACTGACTAATGTTGAAATGGTACGACAGTACGTATTTTCCGCTTTGTAAAGTATATGTACAAAAAAAAAAGCAATTTGTACTATCTATAATTTAAATCAGAGAATCCCTTGGAGATTCTCCTTAATAAAGGAAATAAATATATTAGCAGCATAGTTTACAGCAAATCAGCATATTTATAAATATTTAATTTATTTCATAAGAATTATAACACATTCAATACAAATAAAAATAAACTTTCCATTCCAGAAGTTTGTTCATGATTAAATGTGTAACTTTCTACATCACACTTCCAGAAAGTGTTACTGTGTTGTCTTTTAATAAATTTAAAGCACTTGTTAAAATACTTTAAAAATTTTTCATGGTATTAGAAGAGCATTCATTTCCTGAATTATAAAAATGGTTGGATTTTATTCCACTACTTCCCTAGCTTACTCAACTGTCATTAATACTTTTATGCACACTAATTGGTCACAGGTACTCCTAACTTGACCTTCCAACACATCATCTCTTTGGGCGAAGTATTTTCTTATTTATTTTATTTTCAGACATATGTATATTGAATATGTTTATTGTGTATATTGTCATTCTTATTATTATATGTATATTATCATTGTTCTTGTACTAAACATAGATATCTACATGTGTGTCATTACCAGGCCAGTGTGGTGGTAGATAAAACAAACCTATGATTTCCAAATAATATAAATTTGTGTGAAAATTCTTAGGCTTAGCTGATATCATGATTCATCATGTAGGTTGATGTAGGATGATGGATGCAGGATGTTCTTTTACTGAAATGTTGAACTTTGCTTGATCATTTGGACACTTATAATATAGGGATACTTTATATTGGGTCATATAACAACTTTCATAAACCCATTCTTGCTCATATGATTTCATTATCTTATTCTCAGTTATTATATATTTCCTTTTTACTACTAATCTTGTCATTCTGGTTGTTTGTGATTTTAGTGGGGTGTACATTCACAATTTTGTTCACTATAAAGTTTATTTAATCAAATATTTGTTCAGAATGTCTGTTGGGTCCACTAGTCCAACTTATAATAAATCAGTAATAGATTTAGTCAGACTTTCCTTTAGGAAGAATCTATATGTTTAATAGATAGTATTAATAGGAAATTTTTGTAATACTTTATGCATAAGTAGTTTAAGTATAGCAACACTCTAAATCATGCTTTCACATGTGTAATGAAGTTTATAACTATCACAATAATTACTTTGTTTGTTAACCAATATGATGGTCAATTAATTATTGAATAAAGCCAATTAATTCAAAAAAATTCGATATAAAAAGCCTTTCTATAAAAATGGCATGAATTCCAAAAATTTCAATTTACATTCATTAGTAATGAAACTTAAAGCATTTGTTTCAGATACAGTTGTGATAGGAACTTTAAAAACATGTTTTCAATTGATCTCTTTTCTTGTAAGTGTCAATTTTTGACTTATGGTATAATTGAGGGAAGGCAATGAAATCAAACAATTGAGGATAAAAAGTGTTTTCTAAAATAAAATTTCTGTGGTTCACAAATTGTTATTTACCCTTTAACTATACCCTGTGCCATTCAAATTCAAATAAGAGCCCTATAGGCTTATTACATTAATACTTAATATAATAATAATATACATCATCTGTAAGGCGTCTGTATCATTAAATAATAATGTAAATATATTTGTAATAAAATTATAAACTATTAGTACATTACATAATAGTGATTTTCTTTTCAGGTGTCACATACGATGGTTTAAACTACAAATAGATACAACAATTACTTACGAGACTGGCACATGACACTGAAGTAATGGTTATTGTCATCTTCAACGACTAGTTGCTACAAGTCGAAAAGATTGCAGTAGTGTTATAATCAGTCTACAAATATTTTTCTGTGTTTATATTGCTAAAAATGGCTTCAAAGGTTATTGATTCACCAGATATACAAAAACTTTATAAATTTACAAAAATATTGACTTTAAAAATTGCGCAAATAGTGGTGCAAAGTAGGCAAGGTAAAAAATATCTCAAGAAGCTTTTAATATAAAATCATCAGAGCTTGTGCCTCCTGCATCTCCAAATAATCTGCAATGGGTATGTAATTATTGATATATTGATCAATTTTATTTAAGTGAAATTTGTTAATAATAAAATTATTTGCATCATTGCTACTTAAATAATAATATAATATTGCGTGTCATGCATACTATTAACAAAACTGATCAAACTTGAACTCTTTGTAGTTTAATTTATCTATTCCTGATGAGCCACAAGTCACATATGACACAAAAAAAGTATTAAATGGAGAAGTCATTGATGCTTTAGTAAAAATACTATGTATTGAAATATCTTTGAAAACCAATGATGGTGACAGAATGGTGCTAGAAGTTTGGACTGTAAGAATCATACCTGGTGGTGATCGCAGTTTGAACTCCATATCAACCATATACTACCGAATGAGTATTATGTTAAAGTCAACCCTAAGTATAACAAGAATCACACCAGCTTACAAGATTTCTAGAACGCAACATAAAGAAACATATACAATTTCACATAAAATTTATGGTGGTGAACCAAATCTGGAATCTTTAGGTAATTTACTTCATTCTCTTATATCTGAAATGTATTAAATGATCAGAATAGTTAAAGCTATTTCTTGTACTAACAATATATTGTATAATATGGACAATCACTAGAGATTATTTTCTAACAATCTATTTATGTAACTCTTATTGCTATCTGTATATAGATGATTTTTCCCACTATTACTTTGTCTTGAGTCTATAAGCCTGGTAGATGTTCTATAATTGCGGTTAAGATTTATGCAAATCAAAACATATTTGGTTTTCATTGGAATGGAAAAATAAGAACAATGCATTGTGTTGAACATTTTGTATGGAAGCACATTATTTAGAAACTGAATTCTTGATTAGAAACCCTCTGCAGCCAAGCTAATTGGTGTAGTGTGTTCCACAAGTGAAGCAGCGAAAGGCAAGAAGTGACTGATGTAAGGTTGTGATAGGTCGCCACCTTCCACAACCTTAAATCAGTCACATTCTTCGGCGTTACAGCATGATTTTTTATGATTTTTTTATAGGTGTGATGGAATATATTCTTATGACTAAAGTTTATATTGAAATTATAAAAAAAACTTACAATTAAAATTGCAATTGACCACCTCCATAGCTGAGTGGTTAGTACTCCGGTTTAGCGGTGTCGCCATCTCTAAGATCCGGGGTTTGAGTATGAGCAGATGTTTATAAGATGAATTCGTACTTTTATATTAGTAGCTGTTAATATGTATACCTTTCTATAAATAAATATTAATCTATGATTAATATATTCATATCTGTGTATTACTCTAGATCCCATAACATAAGCTTTCTTCCATTCCCTCTATTTACGGCATATCCGTCTTCACGTAATCGTATGTATTTAATTATTTTCAATGTTATATTTTCAATTAATTTAATCATGCTAATTTTAGGTGAAAATTACAAAACAATCAAAGTTAGCGATCTGCGAACATCTATTGGCACTATAATAATACAAGTGGCATACAGGACAAAAATGACAATTCTTCATGACGATAAAATAAAATTACAGAATCAAGTCTCCTCAACAACATTAAGTGATATTATGGTTAAAAGCGATCATTTTTATGAGAGTCCAAAGTGAGTATAATTCTTTGTGTCTATGTAGTTTGTAAAAAGTAGGTAGAGTTTATGTGAGATAATACAAGTATTTAAAATTAAAATGTTCATAAACAATTTTTAAGTCAGTATTATATTATAGGATTTGTGAATGTTGCACAATTCTTATTACAACTTGTCAAAAAAAATTATGACATAGCTATGTTCTGATTATAGAAAAAACTATGAGAAGAAACAGATTGATTTAACGAAGCCTCTAACTGCTGGAGCATTCGTAGATACAATTAAAATTAAGGAATTGCATGATGCGTTGAGCAAACAGATACCGCCTGAACCGCCAATGTCATGGCTTTTGGCTGAAAAAGATAAAATGGATAAGGTAAGGATTTGTGTATAAAGTTGACTTTACATTTGTATTACGAAAACCGCATCTACGAGGGACTAGAGAGTGTTCCATAGGTGAACCATATAATTTGACATGGCGTCCAGTATATAGTGAAAAATCTGTATATTTTTGGTACCGTATTAGAAAATGTGGAATACTAATAATTTTTCAAATTTCTTATTCTTTATTTTTAGAAGTTAAAGGATGCAGAAAATGGCTCTATATTGGATCCAGCCAGTGACTGTGCAACCACATCGTCCCATGCTATAAGCAAGGCAATTGAAATGCCTAAAGTAAAGACTAACGACAAATACGCGAGTTTGATGGTTGGTTCATAAAATTAATACACTTTGATAATTATTTCATCTATAATGTGTTTAACATGCTGTAAAATTTCGATTATCTGGATCAATAGTAATTTGCATATTCAGTAACAAATTATATACATATTATATAATACATATTATATAATTATATAGTATTTATTATATATATTATATAATTATATAGTATTTATCTACTATATGCTATTAATCCTCTATAAAAGAACCTATAACAATTAGCTTATTGCCAACATTAAAACACTCAATGATATTATGATCATTATATCATCCAAACGCGTGATATTATGAATTTCAAAATTAAGATCATTCTCTTGCAATGACATTTTCACCACCAGATCGCAAAAATTAAAAAAAAAGAACTATAAATTATAGACTAATAATTATTTTACTTATTAAGGTTTGTTTATGTTACATGCTTCGCAATTAGACTTTTCTTGAATTTACATAGTTCTTACAACACTGTACAACACCCTATGGTATGAGAATCTTTTATAGAGGATTTACGTCATGATTGTAGATAAAGTCTTGTATGCAACTGTTATAATTAGGTATTAAAACACTCATGTGATACTATTATCACCACACATTCGTGTTTTAATACCCCTGATTATACAACAGTTGCATAAATAACGAATATAATAATATATATGTCAGCAAACTGACGCTGTGATAATAATCAACAATAATGACTCGTACAAGTGACTCCTTAATGAGTATTGTTTTTGTGCCTATGATAATTTTCTGTGCCTCTTTATATACTTCCTTGAAAACATTGAAACAGTGACATGTTTATTCTATGTATATGCTTTTCTTGCAGGAATTTCCATTTGCTGATGGCAGTCCCCTCACAGAATTGGCAGCTTTCTATCAAGAATGTGTTCAAGCCAGGTCTAACAGTGACGAATGGACTGACATTCTCGGCGGAACTGTCTCTACAGATTCCGAAACTCTTTCACAACAGCTGAAAATGTTTGAAGAAGCCGTTCCCGAGTTCGATAACATGGTTGCATCTATGTTTAGCAACTCTGAAAATGGATCGGACCATTCTTAAAGGCATAGTAAATTTTTGTGTAACTGACATGGAATGAAATGTAATGATGTAACATTTTTCAAAAGTGTCATCATTACTAATTAAAACTATGACTTTGTAAAGTGCCCAGTTTTACCTAGTCGATATTTGGATTTATATTTTAATTATTAAACGAGGCTTGATTTTACAATTTACACCAATGCGATGTATTGAATACATACAAATATTAAAAAAAAAACATTCTCACCAAGCTATACAATTTTGAACTGTATGTAATATTATATTTTAAAGTGCATGCCATGCGAGATACCTTTATTTTAGATTCATATTTATTACCTGGAATACAAGAATTTTAATTTTAGTTATTGTCCATTGCGACTTTATTTTTGCTTTATTTGAATTTACTACTTGAGTAGTTATTATATATTATGTACTATTTTTAGTTTTAGTTAAACAGTTTAAATCACTTTTTTATATTTAATAAAGTGTTCTGCCATACTTCAATCAATAATAAAAAATAGACATGATGATCAAACAATCCTGTGTGAATTAAAATGACTACACATACTTAAGATCTAAATAAATTATTTATTACTTCATACACATAAGTCATCTTCCGCAGTCGTAGACCTATTTATTATAAATATTGCGCAATGAATATTGTTTAATCATTATGCTATAATGTTAAAGTGTAGTTAAATATATTTGTGTTCAATTTATTGCTTAGATAAGTCTTATAAAGAATTATTACATGTTAGGTTAAACCTCTTTGAAACTTTTATTATTTTGTTATATGTTTTGGATTTGTATTTAATTGAACGAGATGTTTGATTTCGAATATTATAGTGATTGTAAGCGTTGCAATAAGACTTGGGTCGCACGCTATCAATTGATGTTAACAGCCCAATCATTTAATTCCATGTTCTGGTATTGTTGGTGCTGTGCAGTCTCTTATTGTGGCTATCCGATTAGGTCAATCAAATAATTAAATAAATTGAGGACAGTTGATATGACCCCTCGTGGTTGCCGGTTATCGAAGTTTAGCGCCGTTTGCATTCCTAAGACTAAGTGATCACTTCGAAAGGAGACGTTTTTATTTGGGCCCCATTTATTATTATTTTTCTACACTTACTGTGTGATGTTTTTCTGATAGATCTCCCCTCTAAGACAAAGTTTCCAAAAAGAATAAAAAAGAAAAACCTGCGAACTTTTAAAAAATAATATTTAGTCTCGAATATTGGTTTCTTTCATAAAGCTTTTTTTTATATTTATAGGTTTTAATGAAGGCGTCAAGCTATTTATATTATTTTTCCGAAACTATTAATAAATTCTCATAGTAAATATATCTCTTACTGCAGATTTATTCCTGAAAATGAAACCGTAGATGCTGGCTGTATTGGGTAGTTCCTTTGCATTTTTATTAAGTAATGAGAGTTACCTCCTATCATCGTAATGTCATTATCAGTGTCACAGTGACATCCTTCTAGTTAGGTAATGGCGGTGAAGCTTTTGACATGGGACATGTCACTCATTGTGACAATCAAAATTGAAGTTGCCAATATAAAATAAAAACCTTTGGGTTGCTGTTTTATTGATCTTAACTTCAAAACCTTTTCTTTTTTTTTTACAATGTTTTGCAGGTTTTGAAAAGATATCTTCTTACGGGTAAAGGTTCCTTATTTTTTGTTCTTTCCATAAAATATTATTTTATTACTGTAGGCTGAGAGGGGCCCAGCCTCCATACAAAAATGGAACATCTCCTTTACAATTGTTTTAAATTGTAGCGTTTATTTCAAAACAATTACGTTTACAAGTCAAATTATTGCTGTTAATGCAAAACAAAAAAAAAAATCACGCCAAATTTAAATAAAAGAAATCATGCATTACTTACCTTAATTCCTAAAGTAGCAAACACTTAAACAGGGACATTAAAAACTGATTTATTTCAAAATTATATATACCCATTGTGTAAAATGTTAAGATTACATTTTTAGTAGAAATGTAATTTTACAGATTAGACATTCATATGTAATTATTATATAAACTGATTTAAGTTTTAAGTGTTCGAATTAAACAGAGTTAATTGGCTGTTTAGCGAATTAACGTATGTTCCGGGCTTGTAGAATTATCAATAGTACCCATGTTTTAAAGTTTTGTTATAATTTATTACACACACCCCACAACCACAATTATATTTGGTATGTTAAGAAATGGACTGAAGTTTTGGTGTTACTTAAAAAAAAACAGGTAAATGGTTCTCATACGCACTTATATAACTATAGAAGAGACCACCATTAAAATAATAAATTTAAAATAGAAATTAATGAGAAGTTTGTTTTCGTGTAGTATATATAAAATTGCTATAACTACATTACATTTTATCGAGCTTGTAACGACGTTTCGAAGTCGCATGTGTATGTATGTGTAGAGTTTAAGTTTAGACATGTACTTCTAGATAGTTGGCAGTGATGGCAATAACGACTGTTTTGTAATAATTAATAACACTGTTATGTTATTTTCCTATAACTGTTATTGTAAACAGTTGTCTGTTATCCTGTTATAATGCTGTTTTGACAAATGTTGTTGAGTACGATTGTTATTGTTATTATAGCTTAGTTATTCTTAACAATGATATGGCTTAGGACTGTCAGAATGTTAGGCAGTAATTTAAATAATTTAAAACTAATTACCTAATCAATATAATTTTCTGACGTATTTAAAAGTACATAATTTGTTATTTACATTATTTACTTTCAATTTTACATTATTTACTTTCAATGTTTACATTATTTACTTATTGCAACGAATAATTTAATTTGCATGCGCGCGATCGCACAATAGCAAAAAAAGCGTGACTAAAAAAATAACAACAGCTTAGGCACCAGCAAGCCTGCAACAGTTTACCTAATTGTTATTTCAAATCACACTGGAAATCAAAATGAGTCTAATTGTCATACGAGCGAAGGTACAAAATAGTGAATTTGGGATTAGTAAAATTACTATAAGAAATAAACAAATAGGGACTTTATTTCCTTGTGAGAAAGGTTAATATTATAAGAATAAGCAGTCGGGCAACAGAGCGAACGCCTACGCCTACACAATGCTATCTCTCGCTCAGACTTGTAGCACAGTCGTACTCACTCGCTCCGTGCCGCACACACGCAAGTGGCAATAACAACAATGCGACTACAGTCGGGTCAATTTAAAGGCCACATTTGACATTTGTTCATAGTGAGGTGACCTGCTTAAACACTCCGATTATGGTGAAAAAATCGATATTTACTTCAAACATATGTGAATCGAATACAGTTATTATGGAAAAGTACTTTTTTTATAAGATCCCTATCTATAAAAAAAGTACTTTTCCACAATAACTGTAATAGGCAAACGAGCAAATGGATTACTTGATGGTAAGTGATTATCGCAGCCCGCAACAACAGATGTGTTGCCGGCCTTTTAAATGGGAATACGCTCTTTTTTATAGGTACTGTATTAATATATTTTACGAGTTTAATTGCCTTAAAATTTTTTAATATCAATTATTTCTCTGTTTATTAAGTTATTATTGTTTTTTATAATGAAACAAAAGAATAACGTGTTTTATTTTAATAAAAATTTGTCTATTAATTCATGGTGAATAATCCCTTCACAAATAATCATTGCATTCATTCGATTTTTTGAGGGACATCACTTACGTATAGACTTCACTAAACGCAACATTGTAACAACGGCCATTTGTGCATTTCCAAACTAAAAAAATATTGAATATTTTATGTCCGCCATTACAAGGTTAGTGAGAAATTTTAATGAAATGTCAAATGTGGCCTATTAAATTGACCCGACTGTAGGCGATAATTTTGTCAACAGCAACAGCAGGATAACAGTATAAGCCGTTGTTAAATAATCTGTTATTCGTTACAGGAAAATAATTCATTATATTATCTTTTATTGAAATAACGACCACTACTGATAGTTGGCAAAGATTTTCTAGGAAAGTGTTCGAAAGATCAAACTTATATATATGGACTATATATATACTCTTGTGGTACTCCACAGCGTTGTCTTTACTATTAAGCGTGCTATGGAGTTACCGTGAGCTTATATTCGTTTGCAGGCGATATCAATAGCGTAAATATATGTAAAAACTATGCACAGCGAAATAAATAAATGTTTGTCACACCTACACCAATTAGCCTAGCCCTAACTAAGCTCTGTAATGTTTGTGCTGTGGGATCTAGGGTAACGGATAGACGTACATATATTATACATTTATAAATATTGTTTATAGAAATATATATCAACAACTATGAGTAAGGTACAAATGCTCGCATTCATTACACAAACATCTGCCCCCACCGGGATGCGAATCCGGGACGTCGGAGACAGCGAAACCTTTAAACCGGTGTACTATCCACTCGACTATGGAGGTCGTCAATAGTAAAGGTACTGGAGACGTATTTTTGAATCATCAGACGTGAATTTGGAATTCGAATACGAATCGTGCGTAAAATTATTTTCTACTGCTTACAATTTTATAGATTTTTGGATCACTCGAATGAGCGAACAGTGTTGTCATTAAAAACAAAATATTACATAAATTCCGTTTCACGCAGAAAAATTCAAAATCAACAACAAAATCAAAAAACCGGCTACTAGTAAGTAGAATCGAAAACGAGTGGATTGAACCACTCGTTGCACAATACACGAAATGAAAGTTCAGAAATAGTGAATTCGGTAATTCGTATACTGTTCTCTCGATTTCGAAAGCGAATTGGTTTTTTTATTGTTTCAAAAATTTGTGTCCTGGTCACAGATTATTTATTAAATCAACGCTGAGGCGTATTTGCATGAACATAGCTTTTGTTACTAGATTCATAATTACATAAATAATATATAAACACATAAATGCTTAGGTCCAACAATATTATGACGTTATCTGCCTAGATACGTTAAATCGAAATGATTTAATGAAATCTTTAATAAAATAACTTTGGTGTAATTTCAAGCCATTACCTAGTCATACTTTATCACTCCCCCAATAATTACCGTGAAATTTGCCAAGATCTTACATATACTCGTTATATGTAACATTAAAATATGGAAAGTAATAGTCATTTTAATTTTCTCATGCGGTAATAAAATATATCTTAGTACGTTTAGGTGATATTTTAATAGGACTATTAAAAGTTTTGTCGGATAATTATATAGTGACATATGAATCATATTGGTAACAATCTGTTTTGTTTATTGTTTGTTAAGCATCTTCGTGCAGAGTATAATTATAATTACCAGTGGTATCTTATAAAATAATTATACATACAAAATACACGATTTTAATATGTAAGGGGTGGAGATTTTTATGGAGAAATTTATAAGATAAACATGTATTTAGTGGCTTTTTAAGTAGTTAGGTAATTATTTTTGCTAGGCTATAGTGTGCCTTATCGACGCGGTAGCCTCGAATAAAAAGTGCCAACATTTGTTGGTGCATTATTGGATTTTCACATCTTTTGTAATATAACGTACAAACATGTTTATGGATCCTTTTGTTTTTAATAAATTTCATATAACACGAGAATACATTTAATAATTGTTTCATCATTACATACCATCGATAAAAATATTGTTTTAGCTTCAATCTAGGAATGTATAGATGTTAGTGGAGCTGCTTTATAGCATCTATCAAGCTGTATTTTCATTAGTAATATGACTAATAGCACTAAGTTAAGACTGATTTTTTAATTAATTACTACTGTAGAACTCCAATACATAATGTTAAAAATATAAATCAGCAAGACTGTTTTGTGTTACATTAATTTTATTTAGTCTAGACGCTATGAAGATAAATCTTAACGAATAATCTTAACGAAAAAAAATCTTTAAGTATTTTTTAAACTACAGTAGTTGGAGCTGGACACTGTTAATTAAATAATTTGCGTCGTTATTCAGTTAATAGAAATGTTATTTTCGTTAATTAACGTTGCATTGATTAACGGATTAATACCAGACTACGACAGTGTACAAGTTTGTGCTCTCTGATAGATCATTAATTCATCCGTTTCCTATAAAAATGTTTATCGAGCAGCAAGTCGTTGCTGAAGTGACGATACCCCACAATGGAATGCGTCTTATTACAATAACTTTGAACTTTTCAGAAGCCTAAATACCACATACAAGGAATGTGTGTTTTATTTTCCACAAATACCTAATGCTCAATTTAAGTATTTGTGATAAAAAAAATAATTTCGCTGTATTGTAACTTAAGCGATGAAATAGTCAAAAAGTTTTGTGTCGCATTTATCAATACATGTTCAAGATCCTTAAGCATTTTTGTAATCGTAATTTTTAATTTATTGTCTGTTACGGCCTATTGATCGTTAATGTTAGACTTGTGATTTTACATTATAAATAATGTATAGTTTTGCTAATTCTCTACTGTAAAGTTTTCCAAAATTTCTAGTCAAGCCATTAAATGTTTTTATAAATAAACGATTACAATTTTTTAACCAACTCTAATTAACAAGTTCTTCCAGTTCTTCTGTGAGCGTGATTAAAGTAAATCACAATAAAACACTATTTGTTACGTTTATAAAAATAATTGTGCTGCCAAATGAATGCTTCACGGCTATAGATCAGATAAAAGAACGTATTATAATATGTACACAAGATAGACCAGAATTTATATATTAAAATAAGACTGCCGTTGTGTTATGCGTCGTTCTGTTCATACTACAATTGAGTTTTAATTGTTGTAGTCTGTAAAAGTAAGTGATCGCTTTAAATGCATATTTCAATTGTTTTTGTATTACTTTGATATCATATAATATTTTTTTTACATTTCTATAAGTGTATAGAATTATGCAAACCATATTTAAAGCAATAAGGCTCTAAGCTCTTGAGTTTGAATTGAATGTTAGATTAAATAGATTAAGTTACAATATTATAATTTAGCCATTTGAAATATTTTGCCAAAAGCTTTGCTTTTTTTATTGTTATTAGTGTACCCACACGTGTAATTTTTATTATTATTATTAGAAATAGTTTCTATTATTACACCAAGCAGAATACACACATCTAGACTTTGTAGAATCTGTGAGCGAGAAAAAATTTGATATTAATATTCTCATCGTCGTTCAATGCTACGAAATGAACAGAACTATCCCGTTGACTCTATCCAATTCTGCTATATGTGTAAATAATAAATATGATATCGATACTATAAACTTATTACATTAATATATTAATGTATTTACAGAATTCCTTTTATAGATGTAATAGTTAGTAAATAAATGTCTAACTACAGATTTGGATGTTAATATACATAATCTACGCTGGAGTATTAAGATTTTGATCGACTATATGATATTGTCTATAATTAGCATTATTTTAACAACTGTCTGTTGTTGAATGCTATCATTTTTTATATTTAAGTAAAATCTAAATCTACCACCGACCGCAGGCTTCATTTTGGAGGCTGACGCGCCCAATGTGCACGATTTTACTAAGGTATACGAATTTTATATATTAACAACTATTTTTATTTAACTACTAGTTGTTGTAAATAGTGACGAGTTGTTATTTCAGATTGGAGTACTATGAATATTCCAAAATTGAGGCTGATTGTGTTTAGTTACATAGAAGAGAATTTCTCGTTAGCTAGTTGGAGCGTGCATTTTTTGTCTGCTCCCTAATTTTCTGGCGAGTTACACGAGAAAGTTATAAAAAATTGTATAGAGCTTTTGCCCTCTAGTTTATAATACAGAATGCTATTAAAATTATATTAATCGTCAACACTAACATCTGCACATGTTTGATTATGTTTAACCAAAAACCGCATTTGATCCATCAATCTTCTGATAAAATCATGAGCACATTAAATCTCCTTAAAGTTTTCAAATTGTACAGGATTTAAAATTGTTAGTTGACAATGGATTTTTTTATGCAAACTGTGGTCAAAAAAATATCTCTTTCATTTTGTAATCAACTTATATACTCGATCTAATTATTCAATTTTGAAATCTATATCCGTAAAATATTCTATAATCATGTATTTTTTTTATTACACCTTTAGTACCTACGTAAGATTAATTAATTAATTCTCGCTCCCCTTCTATTCGCTTTTGGTTGGTTTCTGCTGATTTTATTTCGACGGTTCCCTTTCATTACGGATGAGTGGACCATGTTAAAATATCAATATTACCTATATTTAAAGTCCCATTGCATAGTTAACAATATCTACTGTCTCACACTCCAGTGAGAGATTTCCGTAATGAATTTTCACGGATATAACATAAGATGAATGACACATGTCTGTCATGTCTCATATCATATGATACATGTATGACAAAAAGTTATGAATATTTTATGGTCCAGGAGCCGGTAACACAAGTCCCGTCATACATACATACATATATGTCACGCCTTGTTTCCAATGGGGTAGGCAGAGACCACCTCAAAAAGAATAGCGGAATCCAAAAATATTTATTTAAATAAATAGTACAGAAATATAGGAATAAATTAAGCTCGGTATGCGTGGATTCCTATTGTCGATATAATGTTTAAAAAATGAAATAATGTTTTACCGTCATCGCGGATATTAATAGCGCACATACCGAGATATTTTTAAAAATTACATAAAAAAAAAATAAAAAAAATAGTTTCCGGCATGATGGAGAGACTTTAGCCCATCTCACACACTATCCGGCATAAAAGGGGTTTGCGTGATTTTTTTCTAAAAGCCAATAAAAATTACTATCTAATACATTGAAAAAAATTATATTCGCGATGACGGTAAAACATTTTTTCATTTTTAATTTTTTTTCTTTTAAAGTTTGTTTCGGCAATAGGAATCCACGCATACCGAGCTTAATTTATTCCTATACTTATGTACTATTTATTTAAATAAATATTTTTTGATTCGCTATGACGGGAGTTGCAGTGTTATCGGCTCCCCGCCTATTAGGACATTCTCAAGACCTGCGTTTAATTATATTTCTTCTGTCGTAGTATGGGTACTTAAGAAGGGAGGACTAAGCATTAATTTTACTCCATAAAGATTAAACTCTGTTCCTTAAAATTTTGAGGTGTTTGAAAATGGTTAAATTGTAATATTTTAACCTTGGGAATTAGTTTTGATCAGATATCGTTGTCAGAATGGACAACGCTCATTCTGCATTCATTAAATTAACAGTGTTTTTAATTTGACGATGTCCACTTGTTGCTAGTGATTTGTTTATTATATTTACTGTAATAATATTGCAGCAAATTACTATTAAAAATGTCCGAATCGCATTACTCACATATAATATGCAAGAGCTAGCAGAAAATAATGGGACATTAATTTAATAATAACAATGTTATTTCTTGTGTTTTCCTAGACGTATGTTACATTACTAGACGTTAAAAATTGTTTGAATTTGGAGATTGCTTTTTATATAATTATATAACGAATTTTTAAATTTATTATGAATATATCTAGACTAGTAGCGACTAACGCTTAAACTGGTTAAAGCGTTATCCACTTGAAATTAGTCTCGTCCATAATTGCAACGTTGTTTGTGTGCTGCGCTTATTGCACGAACACAAGTTGCGCTGTAATTGATATATCATTTTTGTATATTTTTCTTATATAATAATCTTTTGCTAAGTCGACAGGGGCCTTAACACTTAGTTTATATTTTTCATTATCGGATGCGTTCCTTTTTGGGTCTACAACAATAATATCACAGATATTGTGCTCAGAAGCTGTTCCGAATTGGTGTTACGTTGTCTTGCAGTTGGCGCTAACGATAACACATACGTAGTTGTGTATATTGTCGTCGTTGGCGCAATATAGGAACGCGGCCATTGTAATAGTCTTCTTTTTGTTCTCGCGAAATCCCATTTGCAGTTCTGGAGATAGTGCACTACCTATTATAAAAGCCCCTAGGAGCGCTTGCGTGTAAATAATGCCACACGAACGTCGACAGTAAATATATTGTGTCAATTTTATCTCAAGAGTTAAAATGAAAAACAAACTTCTGTTGTCTTTATTATGTGAATAATTTATTGACAAAGTACATCGGAGGAATTTAGTTCTCGAAAATTCCTGTTCGCATTCTAGTAATGTCAAGAAACGCTTCTTTGTTACATAAACTAAATTAAATTCGTCGGCTGCGCCTATACACTTTGTTGACTTATTTGCCAATGTTCCTGATTTACTCTGCCATAAATACTTAAACAAAATAGATAAGTAATCATATCAATGTATAATTCTTGGTCCTTGTTACTAATTAATGATATTGCTTATTATCCTCCGCCATTGAGACTGTACTCTACTTGTAGCGTGTAAATGTTAAGTGTAATTGATTACTCGTTAAGTAAAAGACAATTCTCGAATTGATATTGTAATTTTTTGTTTCATTTCACTTATAGCTTGCATCTTGTTTATAAAATGTCATACTCGTGTATTACGTATTCAGTTTTATTTTATATTTTATTTTTATAACAGTTTTATATAGCGAGTTTCAATAAAATAGTTAATAGAAAGGGTTTAATGCTTTTATTAAAATAAGTTCAAATTGTGCGTCTGTTGATTTTTACTTTTCTAATATACTAAGAACTAGGCTAGTTTTAAATTATATAATAAATATCAATATTGACATAAATTGGGAGTTTTAAATTTTTATTATTCTGTGTACTATATTAAACATGTAAATATTGTGCTTTAAAAATAGTTAACGTTGATCTTCTGAGGAAAGACTTTCGAAGATACTTCTCGGTAAAATACTTTCAATTTTCACATTCTGTCCCGTTGGATTCTGAAACAAATATTCAGGTTGATAGTAATTTTATCTCAAAAGGCTTAGATTTATATAATAAATCCATGAAATTCTGTGATTTGTGATACATTTAAATAATGTACTAGTACGCAACAAAACATCCGCGGTGGCAAAAAAAAATTGTGCAATTTTATCAATCTTCTTATCCGGGTTAAGCGCAATACTTTTTCTTCCATTCAGCTCTATCATATGTCAATTATGGCAATCCTATGTCATCTTTGCGTTAAATGATCACCCTATTGTTTTAACTTGTACTAACATTGTATTTATTTTCTATACATTTGTGTAATTTATATAATCGATATAAGGCTAAGTAAAGATAATATTACAACAGAATCCTTAATCTAGCTTGTTCTAATTAAACAAATCAACGGTATCAGTGTTAAATAATTAAATTGCAGCACGGGTGTTTGTGCATTGAGTGGGAGGTAATAGGAAAATATGAAGAGAGTTCTTTTGGTTGGACAAGGTATTGTGTGGACCAATTCGCATTGGGCCAGCGTGATTGACGAAGATCTAATCGCCATAACATAGGGATGGTTCGTTGTTGCTGTGTTGATGTCAAAAGAATGTCGATTTGGTCAGTTACAAATTGTTACGACATTACAGTAATATCAAAATTATAAAAATAAATACAAATTAACCTCTGCTCCTCTCATATTCTTACGTTAGAAACCTTAATATTATTATTGTAAATGGATAATGTAAATATTTGTTCGTCTCAAATGGTTAGCAACCAAGATACGAAAAACAGTAAGCATTCTGATAATAGATAAGCACAAAATAAACACCCGTGTACAGAAAGTTCGAGCAACGTCCTCTCTATTTCCTGTTAGGTAACTTTGGGAGTCTTACCGGAAGTAGGCAATACTATACCAGGGTTGTCTGCTTGGATATCTTATTCTTACCTATTCCCGCCACAAAGTTCAGACTTCGCATTCTTGAATTCAGGTGTAAAAGATTGCAGTTTTGCTACGAATTTCGCAGGAATCACATGTAATGTGGGCGACTAACCGTTTACCAGGAGGTGGACATTCCGCTTATTTATCTATACTAATATTATAAAGAAGTAAAGTTTGTGTTTGTATATTTGTTAAATTGTAAGGGGCAATCTCGGGATCTACAGAACCGATTTGAAAAATTCTTTCACGAATAGAAAGCCACATTATTGTCATAGGTTATATAAAAAACCAAAAAAACAAAAAGGCTCTTTTCATGGTAGTCCGTTTTGCAAAGTGAATCGGAGGAAAAACGGTCGAATGAAAGCGTTTCTTACGAACGCTGCCTTAACTATGAATTATTTATTTTTGAGTTCTAGAGAAAAGATATGGAGCTTGAAAATGACTACAAAAAAGTTCACGACAGCATATGTTCCACTTTTATATTTTGTTTACAAAAAGTAGTTTTTTTTTAAATATTAGTATAGATAATTTAATTTTTAATATTATTAAAATAATTTAAATCATTAGGTCATATTTTTTAGTCATATATTACCAAAAATTATGAATCTATGAAAATAAGTAATCTCATCGTCTTAGTGTGAAGGCCAAAGCAGCGGACGGCACGCGATGGCTTCGAGTTTAATTCGGTTCGCGTTCGTGCTCGCTTCGGGGGATTATTAATATTAGGCCCAACGAAGTGGGCACAGGCCAGCTAGTTAATGTACTGAGGTAAAAACACTAATAAGGATCCTTGTAAGCAAACCGGTTTCGGTGCCTTATACCTGAATTGGCAGCACAAATCTTAATAGTAATAAAGTTACAATGATTTAAAGTCTACACCCAGTATATTACTTTTCTCTATGGTCTACACAAAAATGGTATGGAGACATTGCTTATTTTATATGGCTATTTGCCTTAATGCTGGCGGATAGCGTCCTTAAATGTATTGTGATATAGGTATTCGTCTTTTGTCTGTTTGTACTTTACATTTGAGATATAATCAAATTCCCCATATGTTTTGTTTGTGTAGTACATAATCAAGCGTAGATTCTTGTTAAGTTTTCGCTTTTCACTAGAATACATTTTGATAGGTGATTGTATCGACGAAGCTGCCCACTCAACGCATCCATCGGGTTCTATACAGAAAGACTGCATTTTACAAAACTTGTACTGAAAATAAGTTAATTAGTTGCATTAGCAATCTGCCAATAAACAATTTAGCAGTTCGCATGCTCTTAAGCTATCAACTGTATATATTACTAGCTTAAGAGCGTGTGAACTGCAATTTCATTACAGTTTTCTTAACAGTATTTTTAACTGCAATTTGACTGAACACTGTTGAGATAACTTTTACTAGTCTCGATACGTTAGTTAATTGTTCCTTATAATTAACAAGAACGTTGTCTATTGATGGTGTTCAAACACACATGTAGTGAGTGAAGCACCGTAGTATTCGTAAAACTTGTGGTGTTGTGTACCTGATCGTCAAGCATGGGGTGATAAGTCTGCAATATAGGTGCTTCAAGTTTCTTCTCGGATGTCGAGAGCCGGTAGTGAGCAAGCACAGCTTCTTGTATGAGGGCGCCAGTCAAGTGCAAGCGGTCACTCGTTCGTGCACTGCACCGCACATCACGCAATGCATCAAGGACCATGTTGAATCGTACGCGCCCCAATAAACTATACAATGAACATTCTTCCTTGCAATCCTGTTAACCAATAAGTACGAATTGTGTGGGTTACTCTAGCAGGAAAATAACATCTAGATGGAAGCCAATTAGATGATTATTTTACTTATTAGATTACTGTGTGCCTAAAATAAATTGGGAAAAGCTATGCTTAAAAATCTTTTTGCTGGAGAGCGTGCTCCTTCAGCAGGAAGATTTTTAAGTCAATGGTTCGATGTAAATAAAATATATATGTATATGTGTAGTAATGTGCGCTAAATACAAAATTATATAAGTGAGCTATAAACTCAAGAATATTCGGCTGGCTTAACTCTATTAAAATTCTAGATCTCAGAAACTACTAAATGTGCGATCGCACAGACACACGCATCGCATAAACACATAAGAATTATTATATTAGATGTTATTAAACATTTATCATTCATCAGACGTGACAATATGGTGTAACGCGAGCGAAATCTAGTTTTACATAATTATTAGTTTTATATATTATTAGTTAACCGTATAAAGGACTCAATCCACAACAATAGCTAAATAAAAACATGTATTTATTATTGTCAAATTGCAAAAAGGTGTCAGTACAACACTGTAATTTAAATATTTAAAAAAAGAAACATTATCTTACAATTGTACACCAATCAAGAAATTAATTGTTAAAAAGTATTTCTTGTTTGTGTTCATATTGTTCCAGTTTACTATGCGTTGTTTTCATTTTCACTATGGGATTTGTAATGCATAAAAATTTGTAATGAATCTTTTAAAATAGATTACTTACCTGAATACGAAATCTGCAAGAAAACCTATAGAAAATGAAATCTGTGAAGATACGAGGCCATACGTGACGTGGGACTTTGTTATAAGTGTATAAATGTGTCTTGATAACAATCAACGCAATTAATTGTATTGGTCTGGCTTCGTACAATGAACACATAGTTATCGACTATCAAAATAAGATAATTTCAAGATGACGGTTAAATAGCACTATACACATTTCTTGTATTGTTGCTCATGTTTGGATAAATAGAAGAAGAAGAAATAAGTAAACTATTCACCTTCCTTTTATGTCGCTCGAGCACTGCTTCCTGTTGGATTTTGATTTCTTTAGCCCATCCTCCAGAAACTTGTAAATATTCTTCAATAACTTCTCGGTCCTCTGGGAGCAAATTGGGGCTCTGTATGTTCGTTTCTAGCCATGTCTCGTTCAATTTCACCGTCAGATAATGCGAGCATAGAGTCAAAATTGTCTGTTGACATCAAAAAAGGTATTTATATTTGAAATATGCTAATTATGGTATCTCTATGTACTAGTTTATGGTCAATATACATAAGTTTTATGATCATCATTTTCAGCTAATAGTCCTATTAAATATAAGGTTTGCAGTCCGTTCGGTTATGCGTTGCATCCAGAATCTACCAACAGCGGGGACTGTAGGCTTACTAAATTGAATACGATCTTCATCAACACCATTTCAACTGAGAAACGCCAACTGCTGGACATCCTCCATGGATCTCCATACCGATTACTCTTACGCTACTAGAGTCCACCTTCTTGTGACCGCCTTCTTGCGATCTTCATCAAATTGGTGATCCGCTTTGACATGAAAATCGCTTGATCAATCACATATACACACATATTAATTCTTGTTGATGTAAACACAACATTGTTTAAAAATTTTAATTAACTTTGATATTTCTATAAATAGCATATTAGTAAACTTATTGAAATTTATCCATGATGGCATTATTGTTGCCACTGAGATCACAGATGAATGTAAAATTTTACTAAGGCATAAAATTCACGGAATACATTAAACATGCAATGCAGAACGAAGACGTGTTTTAGGATCGTATTCAATCAACCACAAACTTAAATTTCTGTCTCAGTCAGAAAGGGGGCGCTTACACAAGGGGTGAGCTCACAAGTTTAATAGCACTATTCTTTACCAACTGTACCTACTTAACTAGCGATTTGATTTTGAGTCTCATTCTGTAATACAAGCCTTAAAGTAAAAGTCATTTGGTTTGAACCCTGCTGGTTACTTTGACACTGCCAATTGCAAACTTTTGAAGACACGAAATGAATCCACATGACTTTTATCTTAACAAATTTTATGAAATTTTGTGGATTCACTTTGTAGTGTACCATAATTTATATCCGTTTATAGCAGATAAATGAAATTTCGAGGGAAACTTAATTAATATAAATTAATTTAGTAAGTGCTCTCGAACCTCGTCCTCGGGCGCAATTTTTATATTTTTATACATGTTGTAGGCTTCGTCTACCAAGGACACATTAAACTCCAAGTCATCAGACAGCAGATGAAGTATCGCGAACGGCTGAAATAACAAAGTGACAAAACTAAGTGAAACTACAAAATTTATGAAGTTTATTAAAGATTTTACATTATATTTTAAGAAGGCTCACTTTCGACAATCGGGAACCAGCTAATTCTGCAGCACTGTAACACACGGGATTCCCCTCATTAGTGATTTCTTTACACATGAGCTCTTTTATTGCTTCTCGCATCGATAAAGACATAAGTGGGCAATCGAGATCTGAAACAAACTTCGGTTTGTATGTACTTACATATTTAATTATTAATCTGCGAATTATTTATTTATTTAAAGGGTCAGCACAAGAATTCTTATGATCAAAACTAGCACTGAAGCGTTTTTTACGCGAGCTTACAGCAATAAAAAAATACAAACGTGAGCGTAAAATTATGGACAACCATCTTTTCATATTACTTGGCGCCCATTAAACCCAGTTAAAATATTTTAAAATAGAACGTTTTTTTCCTATGATGTATCTTGCTTTTCGTACTGAATGTGCTTTAAAAAATGTGCTCACTGTTCCTTGTCTTCTTATAATCGCCCCCCATCCTAGTACAGGAGCCAGTTCGAAAGTGGATTAAGTTGAATAAGCAGTGTTGTCGTTTTCACTCCGTCGTCCGAAATAACAAAATATCAAGTTGATATAAAATAATAAAATATATTTATAATTAAACACTAAGAGATCACGAATTAATAAGTTAGTTACAAATTAACATTTTAAAAGTATTTTTTAAACATTGAGTAATCTTCCTTGTTCGATAGATTCTTAAAATAACCGAAATATCTGAATAATTAATACTACTAACTACTGACAGAAAGTAGATTATGTCATGGAAACTACCCTACTATATACTAGATGTCGCCATAAATAGTAGAATAATGTCGGTTTAGTTCCCATTCGATCAGAATGTCACACATTATAAGGAACTTCGTTTTAATAGGCTATTTGACAATGCGAAAAATAAAGTGTCAATTACTGTTAACAGTATAAATTAAGAGTTAAAAAATGATTATTTATTAACGTAAGTTGAAAATAATGATTAATTTATTTTAAAATCCGTAAATAAAAATTGCATTTTTTAAACATTTGTCACGTGACACAAAACGCTCCTGATTGGTCAAATTTATCATGACGTCACTTGCTTGTAAACTTCGTTTGCCTACTTGTGTTGCGCCAAGTTGTGGTAGATTAACTCCGTTATATTAAGATTTTCTTTATTATGCATTGTTTTTTTTTTGTTTATTTGCACTATTTTACAAGTACTTTCAACCATGGACAACGATTTTGTAAAAGCAGACAGCAGGAACCTACCGCAAGTCGACGCAATCATGGTCGGATTATTTTTCAAAAATAATTCTGACTTTTATGCTTCGGAGCTAAAAAATGTAAAAACAGCAAAGTAAGTATAATTACACTTTACTGGTAACTTAAATTATATCATAAAAAAGTGAAATAATGATGAACTTCCACAAGAACTTATATAGGTTATAAATAATTAAGTTTGTATGGCACAATTTCGTGAACATAAACGATAATTTGTTCACGTTACGTGGGTTATTGAATGTCTTCACATTGTTTAACAAGTTCCATTCTTTGCCGTTTGACAAATGCAGATCGGGAAGTACCAGCATCACACATTCTTTTAATGCGATCTGGCTGACAATGAAATTGAAAAGACAGAACTTTATCTTTTAAAATTATTTTCTGACTGAAACCCATTTTGTACTGATAGTAATTTGCCATGTCATTTTCCATCTGTAACGAACAAACGAGTTTTAGTCGGGATCTTTTAGTTTACTGCTTATTGAAATCATAGGACTCTGTAGCTACAAATTTTAACAAATATTATGGAAAACAGCGGAAATATTCGAAGTGAGTTGCAAGAGACATTCTGTTAAAAACATTAGAGGTATTATAACCCCAAATCAATAACGAAAATATTAACATTCTGAATGTAATTAATTATTACAAAATATAAATATTATGTTTACTTACATCGAAATGGTCTTCACAAAAGAAAATATTTGTACTATTCGCTATGTTATTATGATCCCTCCGAGAAAGTAGCAACCACTTTCGGCGCACTTCGATATTCTTTGGAACACTTACAAATAGGTTTTCCGGAGTTTTTAACGACGTATTTACACTTTTTTGTACATTTTGGAACTGCACACCATTTGTAACTCATTTTGTTACATAAATCACTGATAAAAAGTAAATCCAATCGCTTTGTTTACAACAAACAAATATATATGCCAGTTGTCACAGATCAGAATACAGGCAAGTGACGTCACCGACCTCATTGCAGCGCCATATTGTCAAAGTAGCGTTTTGGCACACTATTTAAATATTGAATTTTTAATTCTATGTTTTTCAGCTAATATATACCAGAATTAAAAATAACAACTTTTACTGGGTTCCTTAGACTCTACTGCATAATATAAAATGAATTTTAAAAACCTGTCAAATAGCCTATTGCGTGTTTTGTGCGCGTCATCGTTACTGGCTGACATATGCAGCAATGCAATTAATTGTCAAAATGGCGGACGCAGTTTTTATTACAAACGTCAACGCTAGCTGTCAACATTAGCTGCCAACATGCCTACAAAACTTTAGTAGTTGGGAAACTGGCGTTCGTGTATGCTCTTAGCTATCATGGTGGTCATATGGAACCACTCTGTAATTTTACTTTCATTATTTTTTTAATCCAAACTAATACCAACTATACATAGTAGTATAGTTGCTATGTTTAAAAATGCAATATTAGGTTTTCATACATAATCTAGAGTTTACTTGAATCATTCTCTACACGGTTGCATGTTGGCAGGAATTAATCTCTACTAATGATTATACGAAATAAAGTATTTGTTTATTAGATTATAATAATCGTCAGCTAACCTTGAATAATCCCATGTTCGTCAAGACGAACGCCTGTGTTCTTGCATTCGTCTCTGAAAATGGCCGCCAGCAAAGCACCGATGGACGCACCGTGCTTCACTAGATTCGGGTGCTGTAACAGTATTCTGATCACGTGTTGCTAATGAAACAAAATCAGAACGAATTCTAGTCATTTTATTAGTAAAATTATTAAATAGTAAAAAGTTTTCATTACTGTTGATTATTGTCTAGTACTTTGTACTGTCTCGCCGAATTTATATCGACTTGCAATCACCACATAAATCGGCTTGGACGCTTATCATTCGCAGAATAATGCAAACAGGACTAATGCAACGTATATGTTCACAACATGATTATAGTAAATCAGTAGTAATATAATCGTAGGGTGCAAATGAGGAGGTGCAAATGCAAATGACAAAATGGGTCTGCACAGCTGAACCAAATTAGATGGTTGCCGAGCCCACAAGTCACGTCACTTCACAAAGACATAAATTGCCCGGTCCGCAGCTTAGCTGTATAAGCATAGAGTATAACTGTGCACGACGGCACACTTCTATTGCTGGGATTGTGAAGGATCCCGAACTGTGTAGCCCGGGGGTTGTTTCAGGAAGAATTGAAACGCCAGTATTTGTCTTTGTTCTATTCAGTCGGCCAGCAGGGTCTTCAAGAGCTTTCTGAAGTACTTCCGGTAGTCGTCCGCTTCAGTCTATATTCCCCGTCGTAATCCGTGCCGGGAAGGATTTCTTTTTCTTGGACTCCTGGTGAATCGAGGCGGCTCGACCCAACAGACCTACCCACTAAACTCAGCCTGGACTTGGCCATGAGGGCCCTACGGCTTGAATGCAGATGTTTGCTGCACCCTCGGGAGAGGGCACGGTCAGCGCTGCCCTCCGAAGGAAGCGCGATGGAAGGTGCGGTACACCAAAGTGGCTCCGGTCTGTAAAATTATGTGTATCCCTTAACTAATCTTAACATTATTCCGCCGTTAATACATTTTATTACTATCTTATTCTATCATATATTATATTTCTTCCCGCTTATTTTCTTATGTATTTTCTATCCCGAACAATAACAATCCACTTAAGTGGATGAAACAAGTATCCGTCCTTGTTATACTCTGTAAGAACATCTGTTAAATTTCCCGCTTTTTTTGTCAAGTATCTTTGCTGTCAAATTTCGAATTCGGTTCGGACGTAGAGTAGTTTTAGCTAGAGATTAGCTCAGTCGTCAGTCCATCAATAAACATTCCGAATTGGAAATTCACTCATGACGTAGAGAAAACGAATCTAGTAGGTAAACTATCATAGAGGTATAGGTACTATACAAATCCTACCAAAGATAAGATATTACCATATAACCAGATTATAGAATTCACGCTGTGAACATATAGGTTACTTTGTAACTGTACCGTATCCATATACATTAGTTTGACTACCCTGTCATCCCTTGATATGAAAGAATCACGATCAGAGGAGTGTAAAATAGGCAAAGAAGATAGGGGCGGGGACAATTCTAAATTTTTTTTTTTTTTTTTATGTTATAGGGGGCGAACGAGCAGACGGATCACCCGATGGTAAGCAATTACCGCCGCCCATGAACGCCCGCAACACCAGAGGAGTCACAAGCGCGTTGCCGGCCTTTTAAATGGGAGTACACTCTTTTCTTGAAGGTTTGGATATCGTAACGCCTCGGAAACACTGCAGGCGACAATTCATTCCACAGTTTAGCTGTGCGAGGCAGAAAGTTTCTAGAGAAACGCACAGTAGTGGACTGCCAAGTATTGAGATGGTGAGGATGGAAGGTTTGTCGCGTGGAACGATGTCGGAAAGTACTTGCAGGGATTAGTCCAAATAATTCCTCTGAGCATTCTCCGTAGTAAATGCGATAGAGTATGCAGAGAGAAGCTACATCTCTACGCAATGCCAAAGGGTCAAGCCGACTTGAAGTTTCCTGGTGGTCGACGATGCGAATCGCTCTCCGTTGAATCCGGTCTAGAGGGAGAAGCTGGTATTGGGGCGCCCCTGCCCAAAGATGAGAACAGTATTCCATATGAGGCCGGACCTGTGCATTATAAAGTTGCAGACGGGGGCCGGTGTGAAATACCGCCTCGATCTATTGAGCACACCAAGCTTCTTCGAGGCTAGTTTAGCCTTACCCTCTAAGTGACCACGGAACTGAACTACGCTCGATATGTCGACACCAAGAATACCAATTTTGGCTGAGGCAGTTAAGGGAGTGCTCTCAAAACGAGAGACACGATAAACGGGTATTCGAATACACTTGGATACAGTTGATATACCTCTATCAAACCAAGCTTAAAAACCTCGATTGACTGTTGTCATTAAACAATATGATAACTATGAACTTATATGTGTATGAATGTATATGAACTGTTTGATTGAGAGAGAAACTTACCACATTTGAGGCGCAGGCTTGAGCCCTCCACGTGATTAGTTGAGCTACCGCTTCGCCGGCGCGTGCTATATCGCACACCATCGCTAAGGCGATACATTGGACAGAGGATCGTGTCATCTAGACCGAGTGAAATTTTGTTTTACTGATAGCAAAAATACAATAACCACAGAAATAAAAATATACTTGTTTTCTTGATTTTCGATTTTACTCATGCAAATAGTAGTACTAATGCAAATGTATATTGA
This sequence comes from Scirpophaga incertulas, assembly GCA_036419045.1. Lineage (NCBI taxonomy): Eukaryota > Metazoa > Arthropoda > Insecta > Lepidoptera > Crambidae > Scirpophaga > Scirpophaga incertulas. The sequence continues at coordinate 8,172,946 of CM071626.1, read as the reverse complement.
ATTTTTTTTTCGTGTATGATATACATGAGGGTTACTTTAGTTTTTACAACACTAAAGTAACCCTAAAATGGACAACGTAACAAGATATAATAAAGCGTTTGTCGCGTAATATAGCCACAGTGTCGAAATGTATAATTTGTATTTTGATAGTTTAAAATGATACTTCGGTACCATCGATAGGTATGATACAGTATCTATGGTACGGTACGGAGACAGTGTGAGATTATGAATTGCATTGCCACTACATAAACATGATAAAACATAAACTAAATGGATTACAATTGGGGGACTTATCTCCAATAGGGATTTCTTCCAGTTGACCCATGGCAGTATAAGTAACAGTGTAATGAGGTGACACTAGAGTGCCTTGAAAACTATATAATATACTACTAATACATTATATTTTATAACACAAATATTTAACAATATAATCTACTATATATAAAAATAAGTCGGGCTTTTCTTCCTGCCGCTATAACTACAGAACGCACGAACCGATTTCCACGGTTTTGCATTCGTTGGAAAGGTCTCGGGCTCCGTGAGGTTTATAGCAAAGAAAATTCAGGAAAAAATTCCTTATATATAAAATAAGTAGGAACAAAAAACTGCCACTTTACAAATATTTTTGACAGGACGAACTCTGTCGGGTACACTAGTGTAGTATGTACAAAGTGTAATAAATTAGAAAAAAATAATACATCTAATACACAAATAATAATGTAATACATATTAATTACATAAAATTAATTAATACTTTTAATAATAAAACAGGAACAATATTTTCCTGCGACAACTGCATATAATTACATCTCCGATTGTATAATATTTCACGTCTTTTTGTTAATTATGAAAACATCGCACGCCACTGTGTGCTTTAGTACAATAAAAATAATTCGCGTTATCTATAATTTAAGACAGAGGTTATCTCAGAAATTTATTTAAGGAAATTAATATTAGCAAGCCAGTATATTTATGAAAAAATATGTTTATAGTTGATAAACATTTTGAAATTTACCATTTAAGCGGATTTTTTTAACACTAGTTGCCAACCAAGCTTGTAGACGCCAAAACGTTACCATGGCAATAGCGCTTTCAACCTCCTACTAGCTTATGCAGCCTTAGTAAGTCAGGGATAGAAATTGTGGCGCTTGCAAAACTAACACGTGTACTACTCGTTTCGTTTTCGTTTCTACAGAACATAGACTTTTTTATTGAGATAAAACGTAATTTCAATGAGGAAAAACAAAAATGTTTTTGACGAAGTCAAAATTATATTCAATAAACTTTAAATTAATAGTATTTTAAAGAAATTTCCTTGTATATTTGTTTTTCATTTGGAAGTTTGTTAATTCCGAAACTATTATGTCGTAGATATTATTATCCGTTAGTACTTATGCACTAACAGTCTAATTTTATTTTATGTCAAGTTATATTCTTTTGGTGAACTTAAGCATTCTACGACAGTCAGTCAGTCAGGATTTGTAAAGTAGTTTGATGGGTCCAACATCGGATACGAATAGCTTATTTCCGTTTTTAATTTGGTTGTATATTTATAAACAGGGCATTTAAAAACAAAATAGTCTCATATTATGATGATAATAATAAATAATAAATAACTATTTAAATTTTGGGTGAACATTCGAATTGGGACTAGGAGTGCATAAGTCGGTGAGAGGTTTGTATTTGGCATTTATCGTAGATATTGTAGACAAGCCTGCACAGGTATTGCATGCATGTGTGTTGCTGCACAGGAAGTGGGCGTGTCTTTGTTTATCAATTTTGGATATTTTGAGGTTTTTTTCAATAGAATGAGTCAAGATGAAGGCGAGGTATATATATATATATATATATATATATATATATATATATGTGTGTGTGTGTATGTATATTAAATTATTTCATTACTTTAAAGTAAATACGATTATATGTTTGAATTTATAGTAAATATCGCAGATAAAAGTGCAAATAGCAATGTAGTGTAAATAAAACATTAATTGTCCAAATATTTCTCCACTTTTTTACGCCCTTATTAGGAAAGAAAGACAACACAGGAAAGAAAAAAAGGAGAAACGCCAAAAATAATTATTTGCTGCACTTTTCACGGCTGCATTTTGCAGGAAAAATGCATTGCAACTGCGTTTGTTGCTGCAAGCGTACTAGGATCGCATAAGCTTGCAGGAGGTTTGTCTGTGAAACGGAACATACATACATAAGTCTACCTAGGTCTTAGTGCATGCAGCGGACTTGTGGGTGGTGCTTTTCCAACAATTACTAATAACTATTACCATCTCGCTCATGAGCATGAAGCATGAGTGAGAAAGGGTTACAAATGTAGATGGGGGTGGGTGGTCAAACCTCACCCCACTGATATTTCACCCGTTCGTGATTGCAAACACTTGGAAAAAATCAGATGAACATGATTATTTGCACAAATTATCAGTAATATTTTATTGTCATTATATGTTTTTATGTTTTTTTTTTTTTATACTACAACGGTAGCAAAAAGGCTTACGGCTTGCCTGATGGTAAGCAGTCACCGTCGCCTATGGACGCTTGCAACACTATCAATTTCCACAAATCACAATCTCTGCCGGGAAATTATTATAGTACATAAAGTTATATATATATATATATATATATATATATATATATATATTATATATATATATATACATAGTTACGAGCAATATATATATATATAGTATATATATATATATTGCTCGTAACTATGTATATTCCAATAGAGATATACGAGTAATTGCAGCTCGGACAGAAATACATACTTACTACGTATAGTTAATAAATTAAAGTTTTGTTATCTCTTATTTATTTCTACAAATTGAATCGATTTAAATACTTATTCATTAATAAAAAATATTAAATCACAAACTGTATTAGTGTGTTGACGTTATTCTTTTAAATAGTCACGTGAAATTAATTTAGTGGACGTCCGAAAACAATTTTTGATTATTATTGATGCATTTAAATAATTTATATAAAAAAGATTATTTTTGATAATAGTAGATAAAATATTGACAATAAGAAATAAATTATTGGTTTTACATTAATATTTTTTATGATCTTGTAAAGAGATCAAAAGTGCATATGAAGTAAAAAATAATATTTAAGATTACTCTAACTTTTTCACTTACTCTAGATGCTTCACAAGCAAGCACTTTCGATTTCCATTGACAGACGTGCATTTTAAAATGTGCACGACAGAGATAGGACATGCATTTAATAACAAGAGTGAATGCGAAAATATAGAAGCGCAGTTTACCCTTTGAATTCATCCAGCTACTTCCTAGTGCATGCTGGGCACCTGATATAAAAGCGAATCAGGTGTTAAAAACCGTTTGAGCTATTTAAAAGTACTAACGCGCTACAGAGGTTTGAAACATTTTATAATAAATATATCCAAATAATTCTCATTTATCTACATAAAGTTAAAATTTTTGTCTCAAATAGAAATATATTTATTTTCGATGGATAGAAAGAATACTATAATTAAAATACAAGATTATATATATAAAAAATTTGGAAACTATAACTAATGGCATACTGAGGTGGGAGTTGACTATTTATTGAGACATATGTTTTAAATAGTTTTGATTTTCATAACTAAGAGGGCCACACATCCAAATATTTTGATTTTGAACATATACATTATAAAAGTACTTACGTTGGGTAAGTTTTTATAACTTACTAATAAGCAAGCAATCGTTAAACTAAGATACAATAAATACATGCAGCCGTCTGACAAATAAGTAATGACAAATAATTTTAAGTAATTCTTTAAGTTTGTATTAATGATATGTGAAATATATATAAGATAAATAGTTTTATTTGCAGAATTAACTAAAAGTACAGTATGTGATACATCAAACTTTACATTTGTACTATTAAATTAGTCACTTTTGCGAACAACATGGCGGTCAATAGGGCTAAGTGATTAGATATAAAATCTCTGATTGATAGCTTATTCTATAAGCATGTAATGTGAATATCAGCAGTAAGTTGCTTTTACTTGGTAATAGCAAGACTCATTATACTAATTTATAATTATATAACAAGACAACCATATAATTATATTAATTAAAAAGTATACTCATTTATGATTCATTAATTACAAAATTTCAAACAAAATAGGTTTTAGTAAAGATATAGTATTGTACAAAATGGTGTGTCGTTGATTGTACATCATGGTAGAAGGTTCTACTATTATAGCTCTTGCAATTTATGCAAGCCTAGTACACCCAACTATTCGATGGCTGCAAGTTGACGTTATGCTGTTGTCGGATTTTGACTTAAGATTTATTTTATTAATTTCTTATTTTGTTGTGACAAAGATAACTCACTGTTACTTCAATCTGATATCATTAAATAGTAGTATTATCTATCAACCAGTTTCATAAAAAAAAAAAAATTGAAAATTTCAAAAAATATTTTATATGCATTTTCTGCTTTCAATCAGTTCTGCGTTCAGTCTTGAGCAGTTATGCACCTCTTTGTATGCAATTTATTTAAACGAAACTGATTTTTTAAACTAAACTGCAGTTGCAACTTCTTGGTTTGCTGCAGGTACACTAGGATATCATGAGGTTAGTGAAGGTGTCGAGGGAGCTGTATTGATTTAGTGAAGGTGGTACGAGGGCGAGGGGTGTACGGTAACTATGTAGGAAAAGTACTATGCACTTATAGTTAACAGAGGGTGGATAATTTTCCACGCCCCTCCCCGAATGACAGTTAATTTATATTTCAGTATGCAAACTCAATAAAATTAAAATTAAAACAAAAAAATAATAATTAAATCTTGAAATCGAGGCTTGAATTTTTGAGGTTGTAATCACTTCAACCTTCACCTAGTCTATTTCATTTTGCCATGGGAAAATTATTGTATACTTTAGCTGATAGTTTGTTTGGTATAGGGTAGACGACTGCAACTGATTATGGCCGTTTTTATACTATAAATTATCTGATTTGAGCAATTTATATCTAATGAAAGTAAGTCAATATAGAAATTTCAGTTTAATTACTAAGTTATATTGTTTTTAGATTTCTAAAAAATGAGCAATTATTATTACTTAATTCTAATGAAATGACGAACACATTTCTAGCATTCTCACATTAAATGTAACATTTTTTTATATAGAAAGTATACCTATAAACGTACAAATAACAAAAGTTATTTTAAAATTTGTTTATACGCTTATACAAATTAGGCGAGTTTACTGAGTTATGACGTCACAATTGCAGTGCTTTTAGTATGGAGCGTTTTTGAGCGACCCGCGACAGTAACGCAAACATGGCGATGTATCTTCAAAAGTAATAGGTGCAGGTGTACTGTTGGTTCTACAATATTTCTCACTTAAAAGAGTACTCTTATTATATACAGAATTTAAAAAATTGTCATCTACCCAATTGTACTAATATATAACTGAGAGATATGAGTAAACTGTATAGATCGTGTCATGAAAATTTTGTCATGAATGTTAGCAACATACTATAAAACATAGTTGGTACTCTGGATTGCCACAACTTTAGTGTTCGAAGAATTGAGTCAAACAGTAACTCCTGCAATGTATGCAGTGCTAGTGAGGCGTGGCTTAAATTGTCGATATGCATTCACAACGTACACGATAGAGATACTGTCAACAAGCATTCACAATGTGCACGAAAAGGACGTCAGATTTTCAGGTACAACTGAATGAATGCACCCTGCAAATTTTACATCCCTATATTTCTGTCATTCTGGTAGCAACGAGCTAAAATTGACGCGTCAGATGGTTTTTTTTTAATAAAATTTTAGCTTCTAGTCTAAAATTTTATTTAATTTAATTTCTGCAAAGTTATCTATTTTAGGGAAGAAAGCATGATTCATTTTCTTAAAAGATTTTTATCAGTACCTTCAAATATTAATGCAACTTTACAGTTATTACAAAATTATTATTATGATCAAAACAAAATCAGGGTTCAAAACTCTACCTATACTCGTATGTATAAAACTAAAAAAAATATTTTTTCTAAAACTCCTACAGGAGCGGTTAAGCTGCAAGAAGTACCCCTGACGCCCGCTAAGAAGCTATGACATTTAAACAAATATATAGAAATGATTCCGCAATTTGGATTCATTTTTGTCCATTGCTGATAGATGTCCAAATGACTACATAGAGAAGCGCATGTGAGTGATACTGTCTCTGGTTCGACAGATTATCTTTTTAAATATTAAATACAAAATAAACTATTTAGAATTATGATAAGGTATATGGAGAATGGTAAGGAAATTGTGATAAGGTAAAAAAGGAAATAAGGACTAAAGGACAAGTCATTTTCGAAAATTATTATGTTTCAAAATATAACTTGAACATACGTTATGGTAATTTTGCGTAACATATTCTAATTACATAAAAAAGTAAACTATAGTTCGCATTAAGCATGTAACTATTATGAAACATATTAAAAATGATTATTCTCGATTTTTTAAATGGAGTACATAGAACAGCATTGTAATGGCAAATGAAATCAAGACATGCGTTTCTTGAAAAGAATGGAGTCGCTGCACTTAAGGTCGTTCAGTGAAATTGTGTCATAGCATAACTTTCGATCGTTATTGAACTCCATTAACACTGTGACCATGGTACTTCGCACATGGTATGGTATGGTATGGCGTTATGGTAGGTCCAAATAGAACAACGCGACATTAATATCGAACTCCGTAGCCGAGTGATTACTACAAAGGTTTTAAGGTGTCGCCATTTTTAAGGTCCTGGCTTGGAGTTTCGTTCGACAGATATTTGTGTGATGAATAAAAATATGTATGACTATTAGCTGACCCGACAGATGTTGTCCTGTCCCACGTCTCAAATGTTTTTAAATAAATAATTTAGCTCAAAAAACAATATCTAGGTGACAGTATTGTGAATCTAAACCATCCTCAAACCCCCTGGAATACACAAAAAAAAATTCATCAAAATCGGTCCAGCCGTTTCGAGTCGGAGGAGTTCTATGTCTAACACACGGACAGAAGATTTATATATATATAAATATATATACGTCTATCCGTTACCTATTACACAAGCTTTACAGTGTTTGCTTTAGGCTAATATTTATTTATTGTTAATTATTAATGAGAACAACTACTCAAAGACATTGCAAAGTGACAAATTTAAAAAATAAATTAAGCTAGAAAAAGTCGACGCTGGTAAGACTCATAAAACTGGTAAAACAAAGACAAGTAATAAATGAGATAATTGATGCGAAGCGCAAGTTTGAGTAAGGTGGAGTCGTAAGAAAATGAAAATTTGGTCGAGTTCGTCACATAAACTTTTAGCATTAAAACATATATGAGTATTGTTCAGAACTACACATAGTGTTTATAGTGATCAAGAGTAGTAATATACTCGTATTAAAAGTTCTGTTTTAATAATAAGAAAAATTAAGAAGCTTCTAAGCTATTTTTTGATAACATTATAATGGTAAAAATCCAATTCTTTAATACGAGTATATAGTCCAAACACGACGACGTAAAAAATATTGAAATATTTGATTAAGCTTTCCTGTGAGCCACTAACCATAATTGGAAAGTATTTAAACACTACATCAGATTTTTTGGTGAATTCTCCCTTTGGGTCATATAAATCCATGACTAACACTGAGCTGTGATGGTTTGTAGATGTGCGTAATTGAATCACTTACTGTAATGATATCCAATAGCGTATACATTCCATTATTGGAGGTAAACATTTGTCTATATTGAGAATTCCATATGACAGCTTCCCAGATAAATGTCAAAAGTGATACCAACAACCTGAATAATAAAACTTTTATATCAGGGTTAGCTTCATAAAAAATCTCTACATTCAGTATGTAGAGATTTTGTGAACGTGAGGTATTAGATGTTTAATAATTCTTTGGTAAACTTATTTTAGGCGAAATTGTTATTTGTAATCTCTTAATAGTGGTTCAATAGTATCAAAATGTCAAACAGTAGTTTGGTAAATTTACTGAAGCTTGCTAACATAATTTAATATTATTTACAAATATATACAATAGCTCTACATTTCACATTAATCGAGTAAAGTTAAAAGTCAGTAGAGTAATGGTATTTTGAAAGAGCTGCCGCGTAAGTGGCGCTATGGTCTCAGCTTCGTTAGGTCCAATATATACCAATGAGTTTTTTATGACTTATAATTAGAGATCGGATAATCGGATGCATATTTACCTAAAGTTAATTTTTGGCTCACAAATTATGGAAGCGGCTTTTTAAAATACATTTTGTTAAATAAAAATCCCGGGAAAATACGGGACTGCAAATTTAACGTAGTGATATTGTTTGAAAATTACTAAATTAGCACGTAGTATTTATTTTCAAAAGACCGAGACTCCGGGTTCATTTATACAACTATGCATACGTATTTACCAAAATGTTCTACAGTACCGGAATTCCGGGATTTTTATTATTATTATTATGGAATTTCATTTTCATTATTATGGAAATAAAATAAAAAGACAGTTCCATACTTTGTCAAAAACTAAGTTAGGTAAATAAATAAACATCCGGCTATCCAATTCCGCAATTCCGGGATTTTTATTTAACAAAACTATAAAAAGCCGTTTCCATACTTTGTCTTAAACTAACTTTAGGTAAATATGCATCCGATTATCCGATCTCTACTTATAATAGGCACATTTACTCAACGGTAAAGTAAAACACGTGAGGCAACCTGCATACGCCTCCGATGTGAAGTCGCTCAACTTGTACGGAACGAGCGTGGTTCATTGATTGTTACATTTTTGTATGGAGGGAATTCTGAAACTTATTTCTTCTATGAACTAATGTAAAATCAGCGCTCTCAGTTTATATTTAAACTATACAATATAATGGTGTGTTACCTGTCACTAATATAGTGATTATTTCTTAGCGAAGTCATCACTACATTCAGTATCTCTTGCGCCAGGATATTGATAGAACTAGGCCATTTGATGGAAGGGTACACAATACAAGTGGCACTCTGCTTTAGATCCACAGCTCTGGTTAATATTTGAAGATTTAGGGCGATAATTGCTTGCGCTTTCTCTATTAGAGGCAGTTTTTGACCCAGGAGCGTGTAGCATAAATCTAAAATATTTGATTGCAATTAACAAATCGTAAGTTTGAATAAAATGGTCTAATAAAAATAGTTTAGATACATTGTATTGGGTCTTATTATTGTTGTGTATTTGTAAAGAATCGTCACTTCTGGTGGATATTGTTATATTTTTTCGACGTAAGATTAACGACGACGTATGAGGAATGTTATGAAAGTAGATGAAGCGAAAGAGATATGTAAGGATTTTACCGTGGGAGAGCCATGCTTCGGCACGAATTGGGCCGGCTCGACCGGAGTGATACCACGTCCTCACAGAAAACCGGCGTAAAATAGCGCTTGCGCTGTGTTTCGCCGAGTGAGTGAGGGTACCGGAGGCCCAACCTTCCTTATTCCCGTTTATTCCCCTTATTCCTCTTATTTCCTTTTAAAAGGCCGGCAACGCATCTGTGACTCCACTGGTGTTGCGGGTGTCCATGGGCAACGGTTATTGCTTACCACCAGGTGATCCGTTTGCTCGTTTGCTGCCCTATCCTATAAAAAAAAAAAAAAAAAAGGACCGTAGCAAGTGGAAGGACGTAATCTCTGCCTACCCCCGTGGGAAAAGGGCGTGAGTGTATGTAATGTAATATGTATGTAATGTATGATTAACGTGGTTGTTAATAAGTTAATCTTATCTTGTGGAATCGATATTAATGAAACTTACTGACAATGATAATTATTCCATGTGACTCAAAAAGATCGTCGAGGCTGCTTTCATTTTGTTTTATATATCTGTTCTCTAAGATCACTTGTAGGAGTCTGATACACCAGTATAGAATTTGTAACTCATATGGACTCGCCGAATACCACTCGATGTACCACATTATTCTTTGAAACGATAAATCAAATTTGAGATTTTAACAACTACAAATATTTACAATATCTACCGATTTTCTCCACTATTGTTGAGTTAAGCTCAATAAAAGAAGTAATATAATATATAAAATAAAAAATATAAATTACAAAGGATATTGATTACGTTTGCTGATTCCGCGCAGTTGATGATGACTTGTCCAACAAGCAGACAAGGTCGACACGTGTTTCGTCTCTCAGCGAGACATCTTCAGGATCTGTTGCCCGCTCGGGCAACGGTTGCAGCGTGAGACGCTGAGCCGCTCGTGAGACACCGAGCGGGCAACAGATCCTGAAGATGTCTCGCTGAGAGACGAAACACGTGTCGACCTTGTCTGCTTGTTGGACAAGTCATCATCAACTGCGCGGAATCAGCAAACGTAATCAATATCCTTTGTAATACAATGGACTTCCGCAAAATAACACCTGCTACAATAGAGTAAAAAATATAAACTCAATTTTACCTTCTTATTAATCCATATTGTTTAGCCAGCCGTGGCGCTGTGTGTGGAACTATGGCCACTAAAGCTTGCAGCGTAACCTTTCTCAGCTCCGCGAATAGTAATGTAGACCAAGGAGCTCTCAAATGGCACAGACCTGGGTCTATGAGATACATCAAGCCCAGCAGCCAGTAGCGGTCCTCCACCATCTACGATTAATGTAGGTATATATAGCTATGATGTTATACCACGGTGGTAAAAAGACTTACGGTTTGCCTAATGGTAAGCAATCACCGTAGCCTCTGGACAATTTAGCACCAGAGGCATCACAAACGTGTTGCCGACGTTTTTAATTTTTTTTTACTTCTTTTGTTATAACTCTATACTGTATTCCCTGGTTTCCGCTTAGAAAGCTTATGTGATAATTAAAAAAATATTTCAATATAACCACTCACAAATATATTGTACAGATTGCATTTAATGAAATGTACACTAAGACGAATGAGGCTTTTCTTGAACTGCACGTCTAGCTGCATAGTATTAATTTTGACGCGTCCAATCCAGTCATTTCTGGGTGGCAACTCAGTGAGCACTGCTAAGGACATTATATCTGCCAAAATAAAGTTAAGTTTTGTATAGTTATTGTTTAATTATATGTTATATTATTTGTAATAATAGTCAACTCTACATTACGATTAGGTATAATAAGCAAAAGCTGGGGACTATCCGCTTTGCGTGGCGTACTGTAAAGTATTTTTGGGACATGTTAACAGATACAAACAGCGAAACGAACAGTGAACGTATCCGACTTGCAGGGATTTTATTAGAAGCAAATGTCTAGGTCATTCGAATGCATTTGTCAAATGTAGAGTCTTATTTTAACCTCAATCAGAATACATATTTCGTTAGTTCGTAAATCTTAAAATGTTTCAGAGTTATTCAAAATTATTAAGGTTATTTACGAGCTAACTTGCCTGGCATCAGTACAGAAGAGAACAGCTCTAATTTGCTACCGAAACACTCTAGTAGCATAGAAATGATAACTGTGAGGGTCATCCTTTCGTGGCCGTGTTCCCGAGCGCGACACTCGTATCGGAACGCCCAGATGAAACATCTGGAATCATCAGTCATTACTTACGTAAGTCCAAGCCTAACATTGCCTCATTAATCCGTTAATTATACAAATATATATTTCCACTAATGGAACTAATGGATTTCCGTTAAATATCTCCAAATCGATTAATCATCCTGCAAATCAAATCCTGCACTAAGTTTATTAATAAATAATGATATGATTGTTAAACACACTGTTACAAATTAGTCAAATAATGTATGGGTATTGTTAGATAGGCCCTATCTATGATCCAAAAACCAAAAACTTTCGGAGTGAATCGACTTCAAAATAAACGAAAAATCTTTCAAATGAAACCAGCCAACTATGAAAACAAAAGGAACATATGCTAACTAGATGTAGGGGTAATATCAGTCGGTATATTGGTGCGTAGCATTTCCCTGATGCCGCCGCTTAGGATAAAAAAATATTAGTTTCTAAGAAGAAACAAGCAATAAAACTAGCATGATTAGTGCTATTATTTTTTCTTCAGAATCTTCACTTTACAATATATAATCGGTATATTTTTTTTTATTAGACATAACAAACAATATTAAAATAAACATTACAGAAAAAAAAATGTCAAAGGTAGATTTATCTCTCAGTCAATTCTAAGTGTTACTCGACAAATAACAATTAGCAGGGGCAGTGGATGAAATTGATATTTATCTTCAATTGTTCTTAAAATGACAAGAATTTCATATTTATAAAGACATGTACATTTATATACTGGATGTCCAAAAAGTAATGGATTTACCTTTCACCTACAGATTGGCCACATTGGGATCTACCAATAAAAAAGACCATAGTAAAAGTCTTATGGCTTCCGAGTTTTTTGATGTTTAATGAAAGTTTGGAAAATCTCTACCTTTTGTCAAGATTTCCATGCCATTTCTACGAATGAAAACTTTTTCGAGTACAGTTTTTTTATTTTAGACTCGAATTATCCTACTATCGATTGAACACATGAAAGTTACAGATATCGTCTTTTAAATACCTAAAATTTTGGTACTAACGAACTAATATTTACACGAAAAAAAATACGTTATGAATGATCAGCTCTGGTGAAAAAAAATTATACCAAAAATTTCCTCATTTTATAAGGATTTTAAAATAGTATTATAGTGAATAATCTTTTCTTTTAACTCTTGTTATAACAATATTAATCGAAAACGGTCATTGTTTGAAATAATGTTGTAATAGGAAAACATGTTTGGCGTAGCTTTTCGACATTCACAAGTGCTTGTAACAGCCCAGACTGAATAAATGATTTTGAATTTGAATTTGAATTTGTTTATTTTTAGGTGTGTGGATGTAAATAACAACAAAACAATATGTAAATAAAATAATTTATTGTTTTCAACTACAGCAGGTGTTCAAAATGGCGTTCAGTAGGTAAAAGGTAATCCATGATGTTTTCGATATAGCAGCCGGTATAGCAGTTGTATGTCACAATCATAATATTAGCTAATATTCATCATCATCACAGCTCATATACGTCCCCACCGAGGGGCTCGAGCCTACCCTAACTACGTTAGGGCGATTAGGTCTTAGTCAACCACGCTGGCTCAGTGCGGGTTGGTTGACTACGTACACCTTTGAATCGCTACGCAGATGTACGCAGGTTTCCTCACGATGTTTTCCTTCACCGTAGGAGCGTCGGATAAATGTACATATGAAATTCGGAACGAAAAGCACATTGGTACACGGTGGGGATTAGATCGCGGGCCTCCCGATTCTATGCGACGCACAAACCAGTGCCGAGACCACAGCGCCACCGACGCTCTTATTAGCTGGTAAATATAATATATTTTAGATTGATTGATTGAAAGGCCCGTTGCTTGTTACCGTTGACTATAGGAGTTAGGGCACGGCAGCAGTAGCTTGGATTCAGGATTGCTTTTCAAATATTCCATTGTGGTTTTCAATAAGACCAGCAGCAACGAAAGGGTGGTGGATATGTTGATGCTGCTATCACCTAGAGGCAAATATCTTTATGAATATCTACAAATTCTTTATTGATGTTGCAATAATCATATTAACAGAGGAATCATGATTAAGATTCGATAAAGAGAAAACGTGTTGCGCTGACCTGAGTGGGATACAAGCAGAATCATTATCAATATAGCAACAAAGTTCGATAATTGATAAACCACATTGATGCGTGTCCAGTTTGTGAACCTGGTCACTTCCGAATAAAAGGTAGACTGTAACTACTATGCCGCTACTGTTCTACATAACCTGTCATGTTGTTAATTTAATCACGCGTTGCGATGGCCTACAAAAATAATTGAATCTAATAATAATAAAGGAAAATTGATGATATTTTACTTTTACTATTATCGACAACGTTTAAATGCGGGTTATAGCGGTGGCTGTGGCAGCTAACAGCAAGAAAATTCAAACTGGCAAAAAATAGTCGAAAATAATGCACATGATACATTTTTATATAAAAAGAGAGTTTGTTCGGTTCAGATCCAGTACTCTGAATATACAAATTAGACATATCGTTATCGTTACTAGTGATGCAACAGATCTTTGTTTCTGTTACCGCAAGTGCGGAAGTTCCGCGCGCTTTTCAACATCCGTTTCTGCTTCTGTTTCTGCAACTTTTATAACGGAGATTTAAACGGAAGTTTAAAACCGCCGGCTTTTATTTATGACGGATTATTTTTCATAAAATATAACTTGCCACTACTAAATGTTGAATATTAATAAAATGTTCAGTTGTAAAGTTGCAATATTGTTTTCTATAGTACATTTCTAATATATCTATTTCTAATCTAGATTTGGTGATGATATTTGATGCTTAATAAATAATTATATTTGTAATTTTTTTTTTTTTTCATATTATTTACACTTTCGATACTGTATCCGTTTCTGCTAAAATTTACTTTTGACATCTGTTTGCGTTTCTGGTTCCGCTAAGACACTTCCGTTGCATCACTAATCGTTACTTCTTACTCTAATTTACATACAGACAGTTAAGTTAGACTGAGACGTGTGACGAAGCGACATCTACTTTTATATATATTATATTCGATTCTAAGAATTCTGGGACCCTGGTTTGTCGTGTAGTCTCTGACGTTAACCTTTTACATTGATATATGTCGCTAACATAACAGCCGTCAATGTTTGATTCTATATTGACATATAGAAGTACAATATATGATTCTTCTTTTTAACTCCCCCCTGAAATGGATTTGCGTACAAAATATCTAAACCCCTGCTCACCATTTTTGGGATGGAAACTACGAAAATTTATCCATGGTGGATGTCTGTCTTACTATTACCCTACAACAGTAACACTAGGGTTAGGTAGTACTATTCTGAGCTTTCCTGAGATTATTCAATAGGTTAGGAGTAATTGGAATTCCAGGCCCTGGATCGCCTCCATCAAAGGATAAAATGGAGGTCGAGGTGGCTTAGTGGATATACCCTGCACTACACTAGGAGAGTCCTACACACGCCTATCGATTGGCCATCTATAGGTTCCAGCATTCCACCTCGTAAAAAAGGGCTAGGTACCTTACTTGTACCTTAGTACCTTACTGTAGAAAACTGTAAAAAAGTGTAGTGTGTAAAAAAAATATGTACGGCTTATGAAGATAGCGACCGCTAGTGCTAAGATGAATTCACTAATCAATCACATAACTTAAGTCCTTACCCAGTTTCACATTGACATCTTCAGGGTCTGCTGGATTGATGTCGTAGGAGGGCAGTAGCCTATTGGGGAAGTAGGGGTTGAAGCGAAAAAATATGTTCTCTATTATGTTCTCCTTCATCATGTCTATACCTGAGAAAAAGAGAATAACATGGTGACGTAACACTGTAATGACTTATGTTTAATATTTGACCGAATCTATTTCTCTGGTTGTGTAACTCAAGAAAAATAATGCTAAATATTAATATAATATTGTTTCGTTCTCATTCATTTGACATATCTTAACAAAACTCAATGATTCAAGACCTCAATATAATATTTACTGACTATATGACTACATTGCTATATAGTAATTAACATCTATAAAAATATACTATAACTTATCTGGTATGAGTAAGTGTAAAACAGTTCAAAGATAAATAAATTCAATGTATTATACCACTAAAACCAAATGTACTGTTTCATCCTCAGATTTTTTGGCATTTTGGATTGCCGACGCGTCATTGTTTTTGGTAGCAATTTGCAAAAGCCTCCAAAATCGCAAATAGAAACAAATATTGCTTAATTGTATACCTTTATATTGAAAACCTCTGCACTTACAATTGTCAACACTGTGGCAAGCTAACAGCAATGCAAGATCAAGAAAGGTGGTAAACTTGTTTCGTGTACTCGAATATATCATCATGACAACGGTATAGTGAAGGACTGCGCCGGCGCAGGCAATGGCGTGGTGCGAGCGCACCGTACCAGCTTGCTTGCGGTCTGTCAGTAGCCGGATGAGACTTCTGCTCACCAAATCGAAAAACTCTTCATCCTCCAACCTTATCAGCAAGTAACCTGCAGCACACAACAAGAAAGTCTTACGCTACGATTGTGAATCTGAAATATAGAAATCACGATTAAGTTCGTATTGACCGAATTCTAATATCTATCATTCCAATGATTATTGAAATGTATGGTTACAATGTCAATTTCTTTATTAAATACTAGCGGACCCGACAGACTTCGTCCTGTCAAAAAGATTTGTACAGTGGCAGTTTTTTGTTCCTAATTATTTTATAGATAATGTCGCATAGCCAACCAAATTGCAAAATAAGTCTAAATGACCTATTACATTTTGTGGCTATTTAATTTTGGAACGTGACATTAAATCCTCCAACGATGTATTCTGTGCTCCAACGCACGCACGCACACTGTTTTGATAGATATGATTGAATTTCAACTATATGTAGCGTTAATAAAGCGCAAATTGACTCTTTGATGTTAGGAACACACCTTCATTGCTTAGACAACAGTGAGTGCTTGCAATATGAACTTTATACAATAACAATAAAGCTTAATTCGACTGTACGTTTTAGTTAGAAAACGTTTGCATGGGAAAATAAAAGGGTTGTTTTTAGGGTATTTCCGATAATTATTCGAATTTTCCTCATTGTAAAAACCCTCCTTGAACTTCAACGAACATTAACAAAAAAGAATTGGCCAAATTGGTCCAGGCGTTGTTGAATTATGAGCTTACCAACACATTTTGCGATTCATTTTTATATATAAGATTAAGTGGCAGATGTAAGTAGCTTATCTTTTAAAAATATTGTAAAAAAAATCTAGTATTCCAAAATCTTATCTTTGTGACGTACCGTTTGTTTTAGATTTATAATTAGTTTAAATAAGTCATTATCTATACTTTTATGTATGTTATTGGCAAATTGTTCTTATCAACAAAGATCTATTGTTCTGTGTGCTGTTGTTCTTCTGAATGATACTTAAGAGGCTGTGTCAGCCAACAAATTGCGAAACGTATAGGATCTCAAAACTCGATCGAGAGCAAGCTTACATATACTCGTACTTACGAGTAGAATGAAACAATAAACTTATGCGTCGCGCCAGATACAAAATGTACACAGGTGTAATCAGAATATATTTAACCCGCGCAAACAACTGGAGCTACAGAACGAATCGACGTATTTACTGTTAGCTACATCATCTATACAGTATTTTAGTAAAGCAGAGGAATTAATAAATAGATTTTTTTTATAATTACTTGCCTATCTGCTCCAAGAGCAGTCGAATCGAAAATTTGTAATGTATTTTTGGTTAATCTTAACACAAGCGACAACCTGAGACTTAAATCTGTGATACTAAGGAATGTTTTACATGAATGAGGCTGATTGAACTTTAGTTGTTGTTTCATTTAGTTATTTATTAGTTAGGTATGGTTTTCTATTTGAATTGTATAATCTGTAATGTATTAATTAATTGACCGGGGGTTGACATCAATAATAAAATATGTATAAAGCATGAAAGATACATTTATGAAGTGTACATGCACACAATGGTTGCAAAGTGGAGCGGCGACCTCATACATGTCGAGCACGCGTTGGTCCAATTATCATAGCGAATCCATATTAGGAGTAAAATCCCGAGAGAGTCGATGACAATGTGCCTATTGCGGTTATGGCAATGAATAATGTCACGTCGTCTGATGTTATAGATTGACCTCCAACGTGTTGATATTTGAAAAGTTTAATACTATTTCGTTCAAACCTACACTTAAACAAATGCAATGCAAACATTACATTATCACATGCCATTTATTAGAGATAAAGCAGAGATGAATATTATTTGACCAGGAAGGTAATGACTGTGAATGAAGATACATAAAGAAGTTAAGGAAGCCCTAAGATGCGATGGATACATTGTGTAATGATGTATGAGAGTGCTGAAGTGGATGATAGGATGGCATGTAAGCGATATGAGAGAAAGGCTTCTGTCGAAAATATATTGGCAACTGGTAAGATTACTGCTCTAAAAATACTCGGACTGGAAGCACTTTAGAATGCCTTAGAAAGCAAATTTAGTCGATTTAGAGAGATATAATAAAACGTCTGTTTAAGTTATTGCTTTCTCAACCCAAATAATAGTAATAAGTAACATGGACGCACCGAGCTCGATACATAGAAGTAGTATAACAACAATACTAAGACATTCAATTTGTTTTAGGCTTTCGAGTTCTGTTATATATAATTAATAGAAATTTTAATGTGAGGAAACAAACAAAAAAACGCAGATGACAATAGCGGTGAAAATCAATAAAAATATATGTATATCGAAGAAATTATATACACACAAAAAGTTTTCAAATGTGGTTAGATTCTTATATAGTAGCATGGTACGCTTCCTCCTCCCCACCAAGCACGAGTTTACTTAAGATTAAGTTTTACAATCTTGCAAACGGGATGACGAAACGTACCTGCTGTAATGGGCGCGTGTACCACTCCATTACGATAAAATAGCGAGTATCATTAGTAATTTGAAGTCACATATTAGCAGCAGATTAAACCTTTGTTTTGTGGTTGATTTTTATTACAACAGTATCAGTTGATTTTGGAGATGCCACAACTCGCTCAAACCGCAGACCACACTCTTTTTCACAACTTCATTCATACCGCAGACTATAAAGATAAGTTTCGCAAAAAAAGAAAGAAAATGATATAAATATATAAAGATATAATAGAGATTACATATATATAGATAATAGTGATTACATATTCATTAACCTATAAAGAAATATTTGTAGAGTGGTAAGAACGAAATATCCTTTTCTGTCTGTTTTATTAGAATAGTAATATTTCAACTTAGTGTGATTCAACTCACCCATGAAATTAATATATGCACTTATACTCTCAAAGTATGTATTGACATCGGAAGCTGCCATTAGAAGAATTGGTTTATCCATATTCAATAGAAGTTTGTGTACGTGGTCTTTCCATTTAACATTTTGATTCATGGATTCCACTAAATAATCTACGACTGAGCGCACAGTGTTTAGTGCGTCTATCCTCTAAAGATGAAAGTTAAGGTATTTTAGTGTGTTTTTTGAGACTTATTTAAAAATTGCTAATAAAATATATAACTGCAAGTGAAGGACAAAATATATGGCTAGAATTCGGGTTATTTACATGTTCCTAACGCCATCATTAAAAATAACAAACGAGGATAGAACCAAACGAAATCCTCAGGGTAACAGAACGGAATAACTTAACTTTTACAGAAATTTTATGTCCAAATGTTGTTCTAAATGTTACTCTGCACTTTATATTTTGAAGTATTTGCTACTAACATTTTGTCAGGCATTAGGTATAGTCAACTCCGCTGGCGGGCGCGAGGAACTCGCGACTGCTACGGCGACCCGGGATGGACCACGCCCCTTCCGTGGCCGGGGGGCGTCGTCGGTGGAGGAGACCGGGGGAGGTAGTAGCCTCCCCCGAGGAAGGCTCCCCTCTAAGCAGGGGAGCGGAGGCTGTGGGTGCCCGGAAGTGGCTTGATGTTCCCGGGGGCTCCCTACATGCCTGAGGAAGGCCATCCCTGAGGTTTTTAGTGGGTAGGCCTCCCCCTTCTGGGGAGGAGAGCCCCACATAAGCGCCGGCTCGCCACAGCCGGGGTATGCAATTTAATGCATTTTCCTAAGGGGAACAAAAAAAAAAGGTATTGTCAACTCGAGATGTTCCCAAACTTTTTGTGTCGTAGACCCTTTGCCATGTTTTACGGGTTCAGCTAGACTCCCTTTTTTTTTTTTTTGTTTCCCTGAGGAAAATGCATTAAATTGCATACCCCGCCGCAAGGAAGGCTGGTGCGAAGGACCGCGTCGTATGCGAGGTTCCATAGCAGGGGTCCCAACACCGACCCCTGCGGAACGCCGCATTCGACCCTCCTCGACGTTTCCATCCCGTCCCGTCCCATCACGCCGATCGTCCTGTCGCGCAGATACCTAGTCCCCGACCACGGCCCGCAGGTAGAGAGGCAGCTCGTGGTATACGAGTGCCTCCCTAATGGCCTGCCAGGTGAGGATGCCGAAGGCGTTGATGATGTCTAAAGACACCGCCAACGCCACCCCCCACCGATCGGACTGCGGACTCCGACAGGGAACGAACACGCTGGATGGCGTCCAGCGTTGATCGCCCCCGCCGGAATCCAAATTGGCAGTCCGATAGGTCGGGACCCGCGCGCGACAGGTGCTCGCTGATACGAGCGGAGATAACCCTCTCGAAGAGTTTCCCCGCCTCGTTCAGCAAGCAGATCGGACGGACCCCTACTTACCTGATATAGAATGTCTACATCCTACAACTTACAAAAGTTTACAAACATAATATTAGAAGATTAAACTTTATATTGGAAGATAGTGTAATGCAAGTAAATAGGTACTATCATATGTTGAGATCCATTATCATGGACCCCTGTTTTAATTTCATGGACCCCAAATTTTTGTTTCGCTGACGTAGACCCCCTGCAGATTGTCATAGACCTCTAGGGGTCGATAAAGACCACTTTGAGAATCAAAGTGTAAAGCTTATATGAAATTTTCAAATAAAAATCTGCCTTTACTAGATTACATGAACTAATAACTTTTTTTATATCTTTTGAATAAAAGGATACATATCCATTTGTTGATATTTTTATGAAATGTCCAAGGTAGTCCTCCAAGCGATCTGTTTGGGTCACGGCCACAGGATCGCTTAATAAAAAGTCTAGCTTATTCACTACATCCCATCCCAATACAGGACAATGTTCATCCCATTCGCCCTCTGAAAAGATAACAATTTTTTAAACTTCAACTTCGCAGAGATTAGATTGCAGAGTGATGAGATGACATATGAACTGGATGAAAATTAGAGTATTCAGAATTAATCACAAATAAATACAACATTAACAAATTATGGGTTCTCAAACTTTTATGCATAGCATATTTATCCACATGGATCTAGTAATACTTTTGTTTATTCGGTACAAATATATTATAAATATTTTCTCTTTGCATTATATTTTCTCTTTTTATATTAAAAATATTTTTCAGCTTGGTAATCACTTTAAAGCAATAATTTCTTGTGTTTCACCAATAATGCCGTTAAAAATTCCGTTATTAGAAATAAAAATATTTGACATAACAGGGGTAAAATTATTTATTTAACTTAATTACTAACTTAATGCTTACTAAGTATCAACATTAGCTGAATATATGAAGTATATCAAAATAATAAAAGAAATGAAGTTAATTTCTATTCCGACATTCCATGATAAACTATTAGACGATATATTAAACAAAGACAAGACATTAACAAGGATATAAACGGAACCGGATTATAATTTCTCAGCTAGCAATTACTCGAGTTAAAATTAATGTCGCTTTCCAATGCATGTAAGAATGACTCTTAGTCATAAATTAGTTAGATATATTTATTTAAAGCTGACTATAAACAGGCACATATTTTATGCGACACTAAATTGGTCATGTAGGTAAGGGAAAGTGTATTTGTTTGATTTAAAGGTCATGAGTTTTATAGTAAGGAACTTTCATTTACACAAGGCTTAAATAGGAATACATGTTTAGTTTTGGAACAGGATTCCTTAGTGTCGAAGTACATGTCTTATTATAAGCAATAAGACATGTACATAATATTTTTTTGATTACAGAGAAGTAAATAAAGAAACGTGACAATTTGGATTTTCATTGGGAATGATAAAATATATATTAGACGCGATAGATTAGTGACCCTGAAAACTGAAGTGAAAATGGAATAGAAAATTTAACAGCACAGTTAGAACTAGAATATTTCGAAAACTTGGGGAAATGGTGTAACAACCCCGTTACTGTTGCAACATAAATAGAAATGACTTATTATTTTGTTATGTATGTCAAAAATGTAATAGCTTATTAGATAGTTGTAATAAACTGAATACATTTTAAGCTTTCTCACATTACATGTAATATTTTTAAATATAGAAAGTACAATATACTTCCAAAGGTACAAATAATAAAGTTATTGGCGATTTTGTTTATATAATACAAATTAAACGACTACACAATTATCACTATGGCAACATACATATTTTTTTCTTTTTAATCAGCTGTATTTCATACTTATTTTTCTATTGATATCATAATCATCGAGAAACTTATATGACAAGTTTTTATATATATGTATTATATACACAGTTGCGAGAAAAGTGAATATATACAAAAGAGTTATAAATTTGATCTTAGTATTATTTCTGTTTTTTTTTATAGGATAGGGCAGCAAACGAGCAAACGGATTAACTTATGGTAAGCGATAACCGTTGCCCATGGACACCCGCATCACCGATTCGTTGCCGGCCTTTAAAGTGGGAATATGCTCTTTTTTAAGATTTTAATATCGCATCGGTTCAGAAATACTGCAGGCGACAATTCATTCCACAGTTTAGTAGTGCGTGGCAGAAAATTCTTGGAAAAACGCACTGTGGTTGACTGCCAAGCGTCTAGGTGATGAGGATGAATGTTGCGTCGCGTAGAACGTTGACGGAAACTAGCAGCAGGAATTATTCCGAATAATTCCTCGGAGCACTTCCCGTAATATAACCGATAGAGGATACACAGCGAAGCTACATCTCTACGCAGGGCCAAGCAGTCCAACCGAGATGAAATATCCGGACAGTCGACGATTCGGGTCGCTGTCAGTTGGATGCGATCCAGAGGGAGAAGCTGGTACTGGGGAGCCGACAGGAACAGGATTCCATATGTGCCCGAGTTGCATTCGGTGGGCCGGTGTGAAATACCGCCTCGATCTATTGAGCACACCAAGGTTCTTTGAGGTGAAGCTTTCTTGTGTCTTAGTGGGGTTAAATTGGACAAGATTGAGTCTACCCCAATCTGAGACTTGATTTAAATCGACTCTCTATGACGTTTTCCCGAGACATTTTTGCGTGACCGGTGCTGTCATCCGCATAACAACGAATGTTGCTGATTTGCAACATATCATTGATATGTTGCAAATCAATGTTTAAAACCTGACTTCGAAAAATCGAGAGAGAAGTTTAGTTTGTTATTTTGTACATTTCCAAGTAATAACGTATAATAATAATAAAACATATATCTGGCATTCACAAACTAGCCAAGACCAAAGTAAGTCCGACATTTTTAAAAACATTTGTTGAACAGGCATAGTCCTGTATTGGTTCTACTTCATAAGCTAAGATATATTTTGAACACTGCAAGAATTATTACTATTCGAGATGCTGGGTGAACCAAAAGTAATACCTACATCTTCAATAAATATTACAAATATTCTTAACGCATTACTACATTGTTTATCGCATGAGGCTTGCTACAATAAAACAGTCATGAACACATAAATAACTGTTATATTGTCACAAGAGTTTGGTGTGCTGAGTCGAAGGTAACGTGAGAACTGTCGGATAGATTTCATTGCGGTTGGCGATATCCTGTTAACGGGTACAGACGACCAATAAAGGGTAGATTAAAAAACCCACGCAAGATTTTTCAATACGAATTCACTCACTCTGACTCTCGATGAACCTTTGGAGTGGTGCAGCTTCTTTGACGTGAAAAAGTAATTGTAGAAAAATTACAATTGTCATATAAATAAATACATATATTGAGGAGTCGATTTTTTTCTCTTTGTGTTATTCTCGTTTTAAAGTGATATAATTAAAGTTATCTGCAATTTTGAAAAAAATATGTAACACAAATAGTACTTTCAGAATAATTTTGAAATTTATAAACATTGTACGACCATCCCTTGATATAGACGTAACAAAGCACTACCAGCTATATTAAATAAAACATGAACGCATTATAAAGAACTGTTTTGTTTTGTCACAATTTGCCACAATTTGCCACAAGAGTTTTGATGAATTTTAAATTTTTGACACATTTTAGACATACAAAATATGGTGTATGTCTCATATGTACTTAGTTATTTAATAATAACTTATTTCTTATTATTCTATACTTTTTAGTGACGATAAATAACTAAGCTAAAATGTATTGTAATAGTTTTGATAGAGTTTTACAATTATCGAGTTATATTTGTGCATAGCTAGAAAATAGTTTTAAGAAATTCATTGCAAAGCGTTCCGTGATGTATAGTTAAAGGGAAATGAGTATACGAACGTGATGAATCGAGAACTAGTCAATTTGTCAGACCGGTCAACTGAATGAGCTAGTTTAGTATATATCAAGTACTATTACTTGCTGCTTAAATAAAAAAGAATACTTACTAAAAGGAATGGGATCAAGTTCTTTAATTAAATTTCTTTTTAAAAGTCCCTTTTCACTGTATAATTTTCCTTCAGGATGGACACAATGAAAGGACAAAGACGACCCAGATATAGATTCTGATTTCCCTAAATATTCATCAGTTGTTATTCTTTTGTAAGAGTCGGCACACTGCTCACGTTTAAAGAATTGGGTTCCAGAAGTAGTTATTGACGCAAATAACGAGTCTCCTTTTGCTTTCTCTGTTGATACTCGAACTGGTTTTTCCGAATTACTCTCAGTTGATATTCTTTTCTTTGAAGGATTTTCGGACGATTTGTTTTTTGAAGCAGTGAAGGCATGTGGTGAACGTTTTTTTTCCATTTCATGGAATATGGGCTTGAGAACACGTTGGAATCAAAATGTACTTATTTATAAACTAAGTTTGTATTTATTATTTGATTTGAACAGGTTACGTCCAAAGAATATATTTACTCTAGCGAGGTTACGTCTATAGTATACATTGACAAGATTCTAAGTAATGACAAGTTTAGTCGTAATTGCAATTTCTATGCTAACTTGAAACCTCATTGGTTATCACGTATCGAAAACTATCATGGACTGTATTCAAAATACGAAAATACAATTTTTTATTCGATCGACTGAGAGACGGTTGACAGTGAATAGTGCTATTGTTTGAATATGATTGTGAAACTAGTTGAGGGAAATCAAATTATCCTGAAAATCGATAGCACGGATGGATTGACACAGACATTATGCAATCTTATTGCAAAGTATTCCGTGTCATCTCTTTCAAACTCGTATTGAGTGGAGCGAATTGGTCAAATCCCTGCACCAGCGCAACAGAAGTGTGTCGCTGAATCGAGACGAGAGACCAACGGAGCGGCGCGGCGCGGCGCGCGAGTCGGACCGTTGACTGGTAGTCGATAACTTTACTAAACAAACTTGACTAGTCGCTGCTCGGCGCCGCGCCCAGTTGGATGTATCTAACCGCTTGATTTTCTATACACCAACCGCGTAGCTACACACGATAGTTCATTAGTTTTCCCCTCGAGAAAACCAAGTGGAATAAAAGTTTAAAGTGGACTAGTTGTTGGATGGATTTATAGTCAGTGCCCAAACACGCCAGCTTTGTAGGATTTTCTTGACGGTAAGTGTATAGATTTTAATATTGCTCTACATGCATGTTTATTTGTTGACATTTTAATTGACTTCATGATTTAGATTTTAATATTTGCAATTTGATGTTTGCTTGTTTATTTACAAGATTATGCTGTAATTAAACTTGATACATTACTGCATAGAGCATTTAATTAATTGACGATTTAAACTCGTAACTATTCAAGCCATGAGCCATGTATCCGTTTGAGTAATAACACGAATTACTTTTTGCAGTTGCAGTCTGTATCGTATAAATAGATAACATAAAGGAAAATGATAGTATAATGAGGAAAAATGCTAAACTCATTACAGAATAATTTGGTACGGTATAATTGTAAACGAACGATGACACGACAGGTGGATGAATAACATAGTGATGTTGAGTGTGGAACTGAGTGACGTAAACGTTTTTAGTGCAGCGCTCAAGTGTTCACTTTGATTTATTATTCTTTGCACAGCTCATTGAAATGATTTGAGCTTACGAAATGGCGATGCACATTATTTGGTATATTTTATGTAATAATAAACGTAATCCTAAACCCGTCACCGTCACGCGCAGCCTCGACCGCTGGTTCATCGTGTCCCTGACAACTGTAAATGAATTAATTGGTTTAACATTGTACGTACTTAGTGTTCATTCTTTCAGTTGTGTATTGGCAGAAACCGGAAAAAACTAACATGTTAAGATTTAATAGATCAGCGTTGAGCCATTATAAAGAAAGTCTCTCTGTATTTTTTCTTGCAGGCTGTATATCACTACACATTAGCCGCATTAGTGTATTTAAATAGACTATTCAAAGCCATACCTACGCGATAATTATACCTAGATTGAATATAAAACCGGCATTGAGTGTAACGAAACAAAATAACAAATTGAGAACGATTCAACATTGGCAAATATATTCTTTTTGACAGCACCGAAACTTAACAATTAGATACAACACAACGAACCAAATTAACCAAGAAGTTGACGAAGTAATCCAACAATAAATGGTGAAACAATCGATGTATCTATTTGTCAAACTGTATTTGAATAAGAATCCAGACAATCACAAATCAATTAGCGTGGATCATTTATTACAGCAAAATGTTTGAGTAACTAGCAAATTTTGGTATTGAATCCTCTGCATTTAATATTAAAATTTGCTAAAGTTACTCCGTTATTATAAAATATTGATAGATATTGTCAATTCACAGGTGGCATCAATGATATCAAGCCGTTTAGTTGTTTATAGTTTACCGGTTTTTTATATACGTTATGTAACACGGTTGCACCAACATCATCTTTCGACCTTTCTTTTTCTTTGTTTAGAATATCTAAACTAATATAAATAAATTAAGCATATTTTCTAATTCTGGATAAAATTATTCTTATTTGAATGTTTTTCAAGTTTCGACGTTTAATATTAATAAGGTTTATGTAATAGCTATTATTGGTATTTGTTTGCTAGCTTAGGGCTATTAGATCCCAAAAGGTCGTTGTGACAAGGGAAACCAAATTGTTATGCAAAGAGTGTTTCTCCACTGGCCGCGGCCACCGTACACCTGCGGCTCTAATGCCGTTCATTATCTTCCAGTTGAAGTATGCGAATGGGATTAGTTCAGCTGCGCTTCCCAGTAACTCAGGTCAGTAGACTGAACGTTCTAATGAGACCCAAGTGGCACTGGCATTAAAATGATCAGCAATTTTATCGTGTGATTCTGTTTCACTGTTATATGTATGTGCAACAGTATAGCACACCATATTTCAATGCACATTTCAGATGCGTGTTTTGTTTGACGTCAATTTGTTAGTCTTTCAAGGATAATTCAGTCACATTATTAGTAAATTCAGCGATATGCTTGTAATATCATTAATTCCATATTTGTTAAAAATGGTTATTTTAGTATGTATAACTAATAACTTTTACGCAAATTACTTTTAATAAATTGGTTGTTTGCAAACGACAAGTACATATATTCTTCGGCAGCAGGACTTTGGGGATACCCAGGATTTTGGGTAGTAGCTGGCCTTTTTTTTATCCGCACTTAGCTTCATAATTCGGCCATTGTGTGTGTTTTTTTGAGTAGTAATAAAATGAACTAATAATTTATCGCGTATCACAACTAATTTTAGTAGTAAATCTGAATGTAATATTAAAAAATACATTAAACTAGTATGGGGATTGATGATTGAATTATAGTGTCTTGATCAGGTACAAATATGGACGCTTGCGCAAACGGCAAGTTTTCCGTCTTCAGCTGGACGCTGAATAATACAATATAATATATATATTTTATTTATACCATAGACAATTATTTGAAATTTATTTGGATGGCTTTTATATGTATGTATAGCTTATATATCTGTTAAGCAAAATTTACTTAATCATAGTGGAAATTGCGTGAAATTATTTTCCGTTAGTTTCGATTAAGTAATTAATAAATATATAATTTTGACAGCTGCCATATTTTCTCAAAAAGATAATACTAATTAAATCTTCAGACTAAAGTGCTCATTGTTCTAATTCTATTGTTATTACTTTCAGACTGAATAAAAAACATTTTTATTACCACCATCTGTAATGAAATGACCAAGCTTTTTTTTTTCAAAGGCGGTTTTTCAATCTCTAGCAATTTATTCTACATTAAAAAACATTTTTACAACTAATGAGGATAGATAGCTAACTCTATATCAATAAGAAATCTACCAGCCGCGCCTACTATAGTGTAAATTAAGGTGAGTTCCGGATAAGCCTGGTTTTGCAATATTGCATCAATAACGTCTTTATCTCTTGGTGTGACCTTATCGTGGTTGTGTGTAGTTTCTACTTAAAATAATGTAGCTACGAAAAGTTTGCATTAATAAAAAGTAAATAAATGGGTTCGCTGATATAAGTTGATATCAGCTTTAAATTTGCCAATAAAGAAAACAAAACATAAAATATTTTCATTTTAATCTTAAGTATAATGCCAACTTTTCAACATGCCAAAAAACGCTAATTGTATCAGATTTTGGTATCAATATATGGTGTCTTAGCCTTCAGCTGATTCTGCCGAAAATCACGATTTTCTAATACAGACTTCAGAGCCCCCTAGCGGGAAATTGAGTCGTTAACTTTTTTTGCGACCATTACATTTTTTGCTCAGCTCGACCAGGAGAACAACATATCCAAAATTTTGACCTGGCTCCCGAAAACCACTTGACCATATAAACAGTATCATCTACTTTATCAGTGTTTCTCTACTATATTATGCATGTATTATAAGTACATATAAACCACTCTATCTATTAAAAAAATCGCATCAATATCCGTTGCGTAGTTTTAAAGATCTAAGCATACATAGGGACAGACAGGCGGTGGATAGCGACTTTGTTTTTTTTTTTTTTTTTTATGTGCTAGGCGCGGCAGATGACCTCCTCCCGCCAGATGTTAAGCGGTAAAAGAGGCTCAAATGAGATGACAGATAGGATAGTGACTTTACTCCACTCTCCTACCTGCCCTATCCCTGCCGGCCCAAAAGATGCCTTTTCACGCCTCTTTTGAAGGAACCCATGTTGTAGGATGTAGGAAACACATACGCAGGCAGAGAATTCCAAGTGCGGGAAGTACGGCAGAAGAAGGAATCTTGGAATTTCTTAGTGCGGTGTGGAATGGGGGACGTAGTGTACGGATGGCTCCGAAGACCCTTACATGTGTTTCTATAAAGGAAAGGAGAGGGAGGGAAAAGGCTAAAGAGTTCTTTTGTTTTAGTAATGTAGTGATATTATGGTACTAAAGTACGCTTTTATCATTTCATCATATTTCGGTTGTATTCGTTAGCAATTTGTATGAAAATATTTTATTTGACAACGTTGAATTAAAAAATCCTCCTATACTAATTTTCATAATACACCTTAATAAATCAATTTATTAAAATGCCACATGTGATTAGATGTAATTTACATTTTGTAAAATAAATCGAGTCGCAAATATAAAAGACGCGATTATTATCTGCTCTCATTGCCGAAACGCAGTTCGCGATGTTAAAGAAGCTATAAGTTCTCATTCATTTGTGAACGATATCAAAAGCGTAAATTTTTGTATGAATGTTTATACTAGCGGGTATTAAGTAGACTCGTAATTTGCGATACTTAATAGTTTTATCCCGTCAATGTAATCTAAAAAGGAGGTATGGCAGATGTTACGTATACTCTGCGGTTACAATATTATCTTATACAAATAATTAATATTGCTTAAACATAACGCCACTTTGTGTACAGAGCCTGTAACATTCTTGTTAATTTGAATGATACTATTTTTATCGTACATCATTCTGTATCAAAAAAGACTGAAAGCGATTACTCACAGTCTTTCTTCATGCGTTTGTTCGCCACATGTGTTCTGTGATGCATTTTGTATTGCATCAGAATATAAGTTTTAATTAGTTTTCCCTATGGAACAAAAACAATTGAAGGATTTTATAATATTATTTGTAAATTATTTTTATTTGGTGGTATTCGTGTGTTCCTAGTCTTATAATAATTAGTGTAATTTGTTAATTCCTAATATTAACAGATTTGATAATTCATTACTATGAAAATGTGTAATTTTCGTGGTTTGTTACGTCAATTATTAAATGAACTAATTAGAATTTAATTAATCGTAAATTAGTCATGTTATTATCAATCAAATAAAAGCAAAGAAGGGAGTGAGTGGTGAAATGGCGAGTGATGGAGGAGCAAGACAAGAAAGAAAGAAGATGAACAATCAAACTCTATAATTCCTTTTCAAATCATATTATTGTTATATTATGCCCATCAGTTTGGGTAATTAGGTTTCAACAGTGTATGTAGACTGTACTAATGAATGAAGATTTATAAGGCAAAAGGTAATAATTATTTAGATGCTGGGGGAACTGATGTTGCTAGAGTTTAAAGGGGGGGGGGTATATGTCGAAAATGTCAACGGAAGTTTTACCTGGTAAAAAAACTCATACATCAGTGTATTATCCAAAGCTTAATAAGCAAAGTAATCAATAAGCAAAGTAACCTACATACTCAATCACATACACACACACACACACACCCATACACACAAACACACACACACTACACATAATTACTATACTTACTTTTTCGCACATCAACAGAATCACTTTTCTTTGTACTAAAAATGCCATGTAAATCTTTAGGATTGTTCGAAGGAAGAGCGAGGTTTCCCATCACAAGTGTTTCGACTACTTTCTGGGAAACCCCAGCGACTTATTTGTAATGATTTACCTAAATAAATGCATTTTATTTTATTTTATTTTATAATAGTTGTTAAAAGTATTATCACTGTACACATGTGCACTCCAAAATTCAGCACAAAAACGTAACAGACAAATAGACCGATTGCCTCTTGCATATATAATATTATACATACAAGTAAAACTTTAGTTTAACTAGTTATGATAAGCACGTGTCCTTGGACGAGGATGTATATAAGCTGTAATGATAATAGTCTCAAAATGGATATAGGTTATATCAAGGTATTAAGGATTTTCTAAAACAGGACGATACAACGAAATTGACGTCTGGCGATATGTTAAAATGCGAAATAGTATATAATGTCCTCTATGTTTCGCGTAATTTACATCAGTATCAGTAAATTTTTATCGATCGCAGGCTTTATTAAGTTTTATGCAGGGTAGTTGTGTCAATATATATATATATATATATATATATATATATATATATATATATATATATATATATATATATATATATATTATATATATATATGTATATTGCTTTAATGAATGTATTTATAATTTAGAAATGTTATAAAATAAGACAAAGACTATATTCTAAGCTTAAAACTACTTAACGACTAAAAATTACTACAAATAAAATATACAAAATTTACAAAATAAAAAAAACTTCACCTCCAGTGCTGCCGTCAGGGATGGTGCCCAAAAGGCTGGCAGCATTTCCCCGTTGGATGGCGATGGCGATGGACGCTGTATATTATATATATATATATATATATATATATCGCTCCTAACTACTATCGACTAAACGTCGCTCCTCACTAGGATTTTTATCCTGTGTCGTGGGTGCGGTCATAAATATAAAAATCTCATATGCACAAACACCCAGACCGAAACCGGACTGGAACTGCGCTAAATGTGTTGTATTGGAAATATTATGATTACAAATTGTAATTATCGATAGTACATGCGTTCTAACTTTATCGATATTTTAACATGCCGTGGTTGGTTAATAGATACATCCTAATTAACTACAAGTTTTATGAGGCACATTTAATAAAATACGGACGGGGTTAACGTTCTGAAAAACTATGAAGAATATTCAAATGCCTGCAATATTAATTGTGAATCATTAGGATAGTGATGATTACCATGTTAGTGATAAAATCCCATATATTTTCATTCCAGTTATTTTGTCGTATGTTGCCGAAATTATCAAACCTTTAAAAGATAGGGAAATGTCGAAATTTAAATTACAAGAAATAAATACTCTTCATCATAATTTTATTTCCTGGGTTTTTGTGAATGGTATCCCACAGTTATATAATTAAACCGAGATGTTAAAGAAGTAAAAATTTAGTAGTTAAAGTTCACTTATCGTGTACCCAGCGGGTATGGCCATTAAGTCGAAATGCGAGCTTGCGAGATGTGTATTGAAAATTGCAACACGCTTGATGACTTACTGATCGTATGGGCTTACCAACGCAAATAACGCAATGCGCTGGCCGGCGGGCGGCAGCTATAGTTTATGAAATTGAAGCTACATCTAATCAGGGGCCTAATTTTATGTGTTTGACTTCTTCAAACGTTTTTATGGCAATATATTGACAGACAACAGACTGCCTACTTACCATCAGGTAAGTCCTGATGCATATTCTTTGAAATCGCAACAATTCGTCGTCTGCTTGGTCTTATCTATAGCGAAACAAAAATCAACAGGAATAAAGCGCAGAAGATGGTCGACGAAAGATTACGAAATAAGGCCCTAAATTCTGTTATTGAACCCATCGTGTGGTGTTCAACTCACGCTTTTACTGATTTTCGTTTATCTCACAAAATATAATAATAATGTAAATAATATTACACTAAATGACGAACGAATACACGCGTATCCTTGTCACCGCTCTGGTGGCATTCACGCCTCCAACTTCTCTTTATTGAATATACGAACATATTGTATCACATTTACGGCCTAATTCGGTTTGCACATCATTTGAAGATATACGTAGGCGTGCGATTTTGATAGTTAGGATGGTATTTTTAAAAATATTTTGCACTCTAGCGATGCTCCATATATTTAGACTAAGGTGTAGAGTTTGTAAAATTAGGCCTTGTAAATTAGAAGTTTATCTCTACATGAGAACAGATAACTTTTTAACAGTGCGAGTACGATATGTTCTGACCTTGGCAACATTTTACACTACAATGTATTTTTTGAAAATAGTTATTTTCTAATTCAATCCCACAAACAATTATATAAAAAGAAGTAATAAGAATGTGTGTTTGTGACGATGTACGAACTTCGGGTTAGTTAGTTCAATGTAAAGGGAACGTAGAGAACGTAGAACGGAACGAAGCGTATTTTCGAATTAAAGTAAAAGCAAAATAGTGTAATTATATGATAAAAAAAAATTATTCCACATATCACGTCTATTCAATTGAATATATGTATTTTCATGTTGCCAACTATTTTTAATGTCGACAATCTTATGATTTTACTGCTGCCCCACTTGCTAGTAAGTACCTGTGTTATTCCATGTTGTAAGCAGCAAACCACAGCCTATGCTGTCATTTCAACATAACAATGACGGCTACATTCGTTTTTATTGTGGAAAGTGGGATTCGCTTTCTATAACTAGTGAAGGAAACCGAGTTTACAACGTTGCTTATTTGATTTGCTACGATTTGATCAAGAAGAATAAATTGTTCACACACAAAACAATAGTAATGTTTTGTTTTTTTGTATCGTGTACATATAAGAAACTTTAATATTCGATCCTTACCAATGTAATTACCGTTTCTATTGTTATTAAATCTTACTTGTGAAATTTTATGATGTAAAATCATAACTAGATATTTACTTGTTAACCCCTAAATTAACTCTCGTAATATTTCCATTAATGGAATAACACTTAGCTCTGTTAATCATTAGTCCAGTACAGTTATTTACCGAAACGACAATTTATGCATCCATTCAGTTCCGTCCATTGGTTTGTTTGAAATTTCATAATATTATAAAATGTCGTAATTATGTCGTAATTAGTATGAGATCATATAGAAATATGCCAAGAAAATTGAGTAACGAACAATAATATTGACACGCGGTCTTGATATTTATATACGACGATATTTATCAATTGTGCAAATTGTAACGTACTGACACACGACAACAGTTTTCGCAGGTCGACAATTTTCCATCGTCGTAAGCAATTACGTATTTCGACCAACGAATTACCCAAAGACAATCGGTCTGTATTTGATCTTGATGGAACGGAATATAGAAAATAAAAATCACCGCCTGCTGACAGAATGCGTTTCAGAAATTTTTTTGGAATATCCTAAGCCCGATTCTCGGAGATTAACTTTAATCATACTAAACATAAGTACGCCCTGACAGATATACATTTTCTCGGCATCCGAGTTATAGTGCGAACCCTTGTCTCGACTGCGAAACGCTCTAAATGATTCAAGTTGTAACATGCAGTGTGTATCAGACGCGGCTGATGCTGATAAGTGTAGTATGATTGACATGTTGTTACGAGATTACACTCGCGATAGTGTCAAGAAAACTTCGATAGACACGATACCAGTCTTCTCGTCTGTATCGCACAAAGAGCCGTCACATCCGACCAAAGATGGCCGTATCACGCGTACGCACAAGTGCCAGCTAAATTTTTTGGAGCTCCTGTCGTCATGGCCAATTTACTTAAGCGGTAAGTTAATTTAAGTATTCTATACAAAATTGAAAACATTTGTTTTTTATTTGCAGTTGTTGTTAAAATGCTGTTGTATTGGCATACAATCGACTACAAAATATATTACAAAAGCGTCTGTTAAACATTTCACATAATAAGTAATAATGTATATTTCTCAGACATTTTAATAATGTTTTATTTTTAAAAAATGTAACAAATAGTTGTAATGTCGTAAGTGTACAAAATAATTATGCAGACCATGGCAAAACCAGTCTAAATGGTGGATGTGTAGGTACACATATATCGCAGAGTCGATACACTTTATTCCTTAAAATTGATAAAACAAATATGGCGGAAAAATCTGCAATCCCAAAACTAAATATTTAATAACCTCATCACGCGAGAGTCTGTAAAATAAAGATAACAAATACTTGTGCATTATCTAAGATAAAGAATCCGCGGTTGGCTCTTTCGTTGAATTTGCTTAAAATTAAATATATCTACGGAGCGACCAACACTTGCAGTGTGATGTATTTTTGTTCTTGATCACACGGCGCGACGGGCGGCGCGTAGGCTCTCCAATGATCAATTCCATCCAACCTACAACTTAAATTTATCAATGTGACTTGCTAATTAACACTTGAATCAAACCTACGTTGCATAACAGAGTCGGCGTGGACTTTAAGTATTTATTAATATTTTGGCGGTACTTATACTGTTTCATTGTCAATTAGCAAAGAGTGGGCAAAATTAAAAATCGACGTGGGAAGTCAGAATGCAGATTTTGTCCTTAAATGCAAAAATGTCACACATGTTCAGTTCATGGATCGTTCAAACAGTAGTTGAATTATTTGCGTTTTATTTTTACAGTATTGTGATATTAATTTGGTTTCTAAACTATCTGCTTTAAGCCACATTATTAAAATTTATGTATATTTAATTTACTCCAGTTCATGATAACTTAATTTTATTGTCATACTGTACACATACTTGTCTTTATACATTACTCAAATTGTTAATTAGATTTCCTTCCTATCTTTGACTTTTCAAGATATTGAGTTTAGTACGATTTTATGCAAGCGATTTTTTTTAAGAGAATATCTAGGGTTGTTGTATAAAGGATAACAAACAATGAACAGATTGCACACGAGGAAGATGATAAGAATTTAAGGCAAGGGGAAAGAAACTAACATATTGCGAGCCTAAAATCCAAAATACTTAACATTAAACAAATGAAAGTGGAAAGTGTTACATAATTATTGCCCTAAATGATTGAGGCCATAGTTAAAATAACAAGTTTGATATTTATGATCATTAAAGAAATATCATTGCTAGATGTAACCAGGGTATGTCACGCAAACATTCGTAACGGATTGATAACCTTGATGTACGTGGATCTTTTCACTCAAATAATAAATACATGCTTATTTTATTTGTAAACGTAAATGTTCCGGCCATTATTTCATTGCTCACCTTGATACTCTTATCCGTTGCTGACAAGGAAATTAGTGCATTATTCCATCTAGTTTTATTTAATTTCAGTGTCAATAAGCGATCCAGTGCAGTTGCTCGATTAATTCAATTTATATCGCTGGCGCAATAATGGTTTGTGGTGATTTTAATGTCGAGGATCTTAGCACGAAGTTTTATGCAAGGTGAACCGGTAATTATTGGGTTACCTGTTTACCGAATAAGTGTCATTCTGTGCTTTCTTGTTGCTTGCATCAATGTCAAGTTACAACCAATGATATTATTGATATAGATGACGCACATACAGCACGACGTACGAAAATTGTTCCGCTATAATGTATATATGTACAGCCATCGTCATAAGAGTTTATGTTACGAACCTGATCATAAGATCTCGTGTACAGAAAATGATTCATATCTGAGGATCCCAAGCTTCTACGTTGATGTGAACACGAGAAAAGTTCAAAATATCCGAGCGGCATTTATTTCTATTTTATCTACGCTTTCAATGTCTTAGCAAGTAAATCGTACAATGTTATCTAAGCATTCAAAGATTTCATAAGTCTATGCATGTGGTACAATGAAATTAAAATAGTTTTTTAACATAAAATTCTTTCATTTTCTTCTTACTAATATGATGAAAGCTTAATTACGTGTGTCTACGACCACGTTTCAAGGTAACCGTTGAATAGTTTTTGATGAAATTTGATTCGTAAGTAATTTGATCGTACCTACTTAGTTCGGAACTAAGGAAAAGTGGATAAACTAGTCATGTCATGGTAAAACCGGAAATCTTAGTTCGATTATTAAAAAAGCCGAGTCTGATGTTCAATGCCAAGTAAGAACTGGGTACCGCCCATTAAATTGATTTGCTTCGCTTGTTTTGCCAGTACTATTTTCGTATTTAAAATTAATTTATAACAAATTATATCAATTACTATAGTTGATAAGTAATTTCTTTTATTCCATTTTCATAATACAGTTTTAAGAAATAACGATTACGAATTTGTCTAACTAAGTCAGTAAAAACTATTCCCTAATACTGTACATTAAATATTATTTCCCTGACATAAGTTTCTAAAACGTACTTCTACTTTTATGCTTGCTAAGATACCAGTTAACTCCTTAAGCTCCTAACATATATTGACCAGATTGGATGCTTACTTTGAATGCGAACATGTAAACGAAATAATGCTCATCAAATTATTTTGTTTGCTTTGATATATCAAAATTAATATATATCTTATGCTCATTATACATACAAACTTATTTTAACAAACCAAATTCAGCGTCAGTCAGTACTCAGCTTGTAGTGAGAGTGGCAGCTCCTCAGCAGAGGGCGCGAGAGTCTTAATAAGCCAGTCACATTATTAGTAAATGACAGATTATACAGAAACAACGAGACAGCGTTGTAGTTAAACATAATAGGGGTGAAGTATGTCATCTTTGTTTCGTCAATGTTACCATGTAACTAAAACAAATTACACCTATTACCCGAATTTGAACGCCTCAATTTCGACGCACTAGTACGTATCTACATCTAGTATCTACTTGTTGATTATGCTAAGAAATCAACGGTCACAACCATTATATTTTCCATAATGAGTCACAGATGGAGTTTTACAATAACTTGATTTACAGATTTCCATTGCAAATAAAATCAATGTAGTTATTATGACTTTACATACATACACAGGGGTAGGCAGAGACCACCTCTCTCCACTTGCTACGATCCTGGCACACTTCTCTTGCTTCCTCCACTTTCATGAGCGTCTTCATGCATGCTCGTCGGTTGCGAGTACTCTTGACCCGGCCTTTCTTTAGGACATCTTCGATTTGATCGAGATATGTCCGCCTAGGTCGACCTGCATCGATTCGTCCTATCATTCTTACCTTGTGTATCTCTTTCGTTAATCTTCCTTGATTCATTCTTTCAACATGGCCGAACCATCTAAGCATCCCTTTCTCTATCTTTGTCACTACATCTTCAACTACGCCGCATCGCTCCCTTATCACACTGTTCCTGATTTTATCCTTCTATGACTTTACATTTGCAGTCAATACTGACAGCATACGCTATTGTATGGACTCTTTCTACAGCGCCTCTAATGGTAACACATTGTATTTATTTTTCATATTAGGTTGATATAATGTCTATAGTTTACTATTCATTAAATACGTATCGAAAACGATAGCAAACTTTTACTAAGAATTCAAAGTTAACTCATCTCGATCGATGAGAGAAGTTATATAGCAAGTCAGAAGTTCGACTTGTCTCTCATTCGAATATTGGTAGCAAAAGTAATATTGACATAATGTGAAATACACTTTTAATATCAACTTTCAGTTGTACTAGGACAAAAAAAAACATTAGTTGCCTTGTTATTTTACCCATAAAGATATAAAATGTTTATACTTAAATTATGAACATATTTAAAATGATTAATTTTTAACAGATTATAGGTTAGAGAACTGTTTAAAAGTACCACGCCGCCATTGTAGTATTTAATGGTACATAGCTTAAATCGGTACATGCATGAATATGCCGTCAAGTTTTGAAAACAATGTCCCTTCGCACTTGAACAAATTCTGTTGACCCTACGACGAATTACATTTTGAAACATTATTGCTGCTATTGTAAGCCATATGAGTACATAACTTGCCCTGAATAATGAGCGGAGTAACACCTGTATAAAGAGGATTTTGTAATTCGATACAGTACTCATAATGTTCTAGGATTACTCTATAAATAATTACTATGTCTCAGTTTTTAAAATATACAGAATAGAAAAGTTTGTCTGAGATAGAATGAAAAATAACCCCATTATGATATGGCCGGTGCCATTTTAGCTTCCCGCGCCTTTTCAAATGAATATGACTCCCTTTATGGGTCAGCGCTGCATTGCCTCCTCTCCTAAAAGGACGGTCGCTCTCATGATTAGGCCAGACAGTTCTTACAATTTAGGCATAAGGCTGAGTTTAGTCGGTAGGGGTAATATGATACAATCAGAACCATCTGACATGTTTATATATATGTATGTCAGATAGTTGTTAAGTAATTGTTTTCCATTAAGTTCCTCTCAAAGTGGTCAATTTCAATTTACAAAAATACTTTGTGAGTGTGCAAGGAATATTTATATATAGCGACAAAAAGTGGTTTTGTCACAATTAATAGGAATCAGTTCCATTGACTAATATTAAAACGAGTATCGAAAATATTAAGAAATGCAGTGCGATTTGAATAATTTATATTAGAAGATTTCAAAAAGCAGTTTAAAAATGCACCTTATAATTACTCTGTTTATATTATAATATATTACTAATACATGAGAGTATAATATAAATTAATTATTTCAGTTAGGTATATTAAAAAGTTTCTAGTGTTGTCAGTGTACTAAACAAAAAATAATGTACCCTGTCAGAATTTTGTTAATATGTTCATAGGATCTTTGCGTTTTATATAATGTAATCAATATAGCTTCTTTCTGTATTAACTCAAAAAAATTATAACAGAGAAAATAAAACTCTACATCTCACTGGTGCAAATGCTATACGAATGAAACATTGAAAACAAAAACAAATTATACATTACGGCAAATAGCAGTTCTCGATCACACGCTGTTTGCTAATACCGCGTCATGTAATTATGAACTTTGGTTAGGAACATTACAAATCGCGGATGGATTGTAGAGATATATCGCTTATTTAAGGCTTCGTAATGTGTGGTAATAAGTCGTCGCCGTCCGTTACATAACCGTCGCCCGCGGGCCGTTGACTGCCCGCGCACTTGAAAACAATCAATGTAT
The DNA here is from genome assembly GCA_036419045.1 of Scirpophaga incertulas. Classification (NCBI taxonomy): domain Eukaryota; kingdom Metazoa; phylum Arthropoda; class Insecta; order Lepidoptera; family Crambidae; genus Scirpophaga; species Scirpophaga incertulas. The sequence goes on along the minus strand of CM071626.1, from coordinate 8,133,353 downwards.
GTTCATATATAGGCACTAGCTTATTAAATAAACCGCCGGACTTTAAAAGATGCGTTTCATATTATAACAAATCGTTTATAAATCTCATGTTGTATTTGTGACGTCTCTTCTTTTCATTATAACATTAATTGACTAGTTATTTTAGAATTTTGCACGATCCGTACTAATGTTTTCTTATTTTAACTACGAGCAGTAGTAGAAATACATGTCAATAGACCATAACTAACGAATAACATACATAAATTAATACAGGCAATAGAATTGTGGAAGTCCACAAAACAAAATAACTCTAATTAATGGGTTTATTTAATAAATAGCTGTGCGTGGAATCGTATTTTAATTTAATGCATTTTCCTCAGGGAAAAAAGGTAGCATTAGGGATGACTGAGAGTAAATAGTTATAAACGTAAGAGTAGATAAATATAATCAGAAAGCTTCGAACTGCTGAGCTATCGAGAGTCACAAGTGTTATTGTAAGTCAACCATAAAAGATAGACATGCTGTCGTGGGATATTTTTTATATAATTTTAAGAAGAAGATTTCCGCTATACATTATTTCTGTGTAGCTTTAACCAATAAGGTTGCACACGCGACGGAAGCTTATATAATGGAGTAACTTCTCCCGTTTTCCCAACATTTCCTTTCACTGTTCTGCTCCTGTTGTACTTTTCATCAAGCTACAATGCTTGATGAAAAGTATACTTTAACCAACTCAGGAGTATGAAAAATAATTGTACTAAGTTTCGTTAAAATCCGTCGAGTAGTTTTTATTTCTATAGATAACGGTTATACATACAGAAAAACAGACAGACAAAAATTTTACAGATTGCATTTTTGGTATCAGTATCGATTCCTAATCACCCCCTGATAGTTATTTTGGAAATATATTTCGTGTACAGAATTGACCTCTACAGATTCTCTGTATAGGGAATTACTTCACATCAAAAGGCTTTTTTTATCTTATACTCTAGGATCAGCTCATTGTTGTGAGTGTAGAACATATTTATTTATATATTATATTGAATGAATGAATGAATACTTTATTTGCATCATTTTACAACACACAAAAACAGACATAAAATAAAATAAATGAAACTTAATAACTAACAAATTGAACGGGGAAAGGATGGATTGCTAACTTCTGACGAGTTAAATACGTATACGTAGAACCAGCAACCAACTCACCTAAGTCCATGTTACTACATACTTATTACTAAATAATGATACAATACATGCGTGCTGCAGAGATACAAAAAGGCAATAGCTTGGCGACTGATTTTGCTTCAAGAGCAAAGCACTGGTATTTTGCTACAGCCCGGAGGATGAGGACAGGAAGAAAACTAAATGAAAATGTAAATTAATAAGATAATATATAATACTATATCAACCACATTTGTATTAACGGTGGATTAAACCATGAATAACAGCTGAATTGTTGAGTAAACAAGTGAACAAGTGATGCCTGTGTACCAAATAAATACATATATATTATAATGAATAATATAATATAGAGAACCCCAGTCACCAGATCAACACGCCCCACACACGGTTGAAAAAAAAATCGGTCGAAAATTAGATAATAAAATATTAGATCATTCATTCATTCTTTCATATTATACTAGCGGACCCGACAGACTTCGTCCTGTCAAAAAGATTTGTACAGTGGCAGTTTTTTGTTCCTAATTATTTTATAGATAATGTCGCATAGCCAACCAAATCGCAAAAAAAGTCTAAATGACCTATTACATTTTGTGGCTATTCCATTTTGGAACGTGACATTAAATCCTCCAACGATGTATTCTGTGCTCCAACGCACGCACGCACACTGTTTTGATAGATATGATTGAATTTCAACTATATGTAGCGTTAATAAAGCGCAAATTGACTCTTTGATGTTAGGAACACACCTTCATTGCTTAGACAACAGTGAATGCTTGCAATATGAACTTTATACAATAACAATAAAGCTCAATTCGACTTAGTTTTAGTTAGAAAACGTTTGCATGGGAAAATAAAAGGGTTGTTTTTAGGGTATTTCCGATAATTATTCGAATTTTCCTCATTGTAAAAACCCTCCTTGAACTTCAACGAACATTAACAAAAAAGAATTGGCCAAATTGGTCCAGGGGTTGTTGAGTTATGAGCTTACCAACACATTTTGCGATTCATTTTTATATATAAGATTGGGTAAGGAAGCTTCGGTCGCTGTGCTGGATGGCCCGATGGGTTTTTGTTTTTCAAATTTCATATTTGCATTTATCTAAGACTCCTACGGCGAAGGAAAACATCGCGAGATATCAGGTTGCATGCATTCACTTTTTTTTTTTTTTTCACCTGCGAAGAAATAATTTATTGTGAAGTCAATCAATCCGAACTGGACCAGGGTAGTTTGAGTAAGGTCTAATTGTAACAATTTTACTCGGTATGCACGGATGAGTTGGAGTGGATGGTGAGGACATAACGGATATCGATTGGTGATTCGTAAATATAAAAAATTGGACGTTATATTAACTGTATATAGTTTTGTTTCATTAATGTCTTATTGTAGATCTATATCGCGCCAACTAAACTAGCACCAATCGGTTTCGCAACACTCAATAATGCGTTTCGTTTTTATTTCTGTTAGCTCAGTTAGTACTTATCTGATTGAACTTTTTACGTACAAGATAATTTTGTTTATTAGTTTTTGAGTTGCTTACATACAACAATTTGGGTTCTCAGAAGCACGTCGTTCACTTCGTAGAGAACATGAGCATACGATTCCTCTAGGCTGATTATGTAACTAATCTTCTTTGATAGAAACTGACATATTGTGTAGTTACCTTGCTTGTTTATAAAGATAATTGCCGTTTTCTATCTGACTACAGCAGCAATGTATATGCACTATTTTATCTGTCAGTTTAAATTCAATTTAATAGTAACAGTTACATAATCAAGGAGTTGAGAGCTGCGGTCAAGTTACATCGAGGCGTTTGTACGACCTGGTGGTATTGTTTGGTTATGACAGTATTGTCAAATTTATCAACTTGTTGGTAGATCTACTTTTTTGCCGTTTGCTAGGTAGCAATAAATAATAAAAAAATAAAATAAAAGAGCTTCCGGCATGATGTAGAAATTTTAGCCATCATCACACACTTCGAATAGGTATGCCAGATCCTTCCGGCAAATAAAAGTGGTTTGCGTGTTTTTTTTCTAAAAGCCAATAAAATTTACTATCGCGAATACATTAAAAAAAATATCCGCGATAACGGTAAAACATTTTTTTTTGACATTGTTTCGGCTATAGAAATCCACGCATATCGAGCTTAATTTATTCCTATACTTATATACTATTTAATAAAATAAATATTTTTTGATTCCGCTATGACGGGATTTTTTGTGTTACTGGCTCCCCGCCTCTTAGATTTACTGATAATTATTGTAAATACAATTAATTTATGTTTTAGTGTTGATTGATAAACATTGGCAACTTGTGATAAAAAGTCACGGTAATCAGTAATTTAGTGAAATTTATATTTAGTGATTCACTCTGTAACATAGCAATGCATCAAACTGTTGTGCTATGACAGAAATAGATAGGACGGAGGGACACAAGCAGACGATTCTGGTATTGTCTCCCTCTGCCCTCGTAACATGAGCAACGAACCAAGATATGATAAAGCGTTTATCGCGCGATATAATTTTATCTATTGTATTTTACAGTTAATGTGATAATCGCTCTATTATATCGCGTTCTAGTGGTCATACTGCAGCTGGTAGAATTTGCCTCTGAATAATTGTGAATAATTTTTATTCGACTTTTTATTCTTTTTCTTATGTTTTTTCGACTTTTCATGAAATTTTATTAACTATCATATTTCTTCTCACTAATACTATGATGTGTATATATCTATAAGTAGCAATATTGTTATCTATAGATGTTAGGGGCAAAGTAATACATATTTTTTTTATAAAATTAATTCGTATCAAGTCAACGTTGAGTGCAAACGTATGCAAACCGATGATAGCCGGAGTTCTTTTATGTGGAGATTAAAATCTTTGTCATTTCTGACGAGAAACTCTCATTGTTAGGTAATACGAAAAATTTTCCAGACCACCATATTTATCTCTCAGAGTTCTTTTTTTTTATTGTTTCATAAAAGTACATCATGAATATTTTAAATATACTATTATTGCTTACATTAACCAGAATACGGCGGACGTATTAAAGAAAGATAAACTTTAAAAGTTTCATTGATTGAAAGCAATCTTGACGTTGTAGAAGTCGCTGGCAGACATCCAAACTACACTTCTTTTTTTAATAAGAACGCATTTTGTAGCTCTCTATTTTAGGTACGTCTACTGCGATTAACGTATTTCAGTTTACAGTATTGATGTTTTTATTAAAAAAAAAATATTACTGGAAATTAACTAAGCTTCATTAGTCCAACACTCCTGAACTGAGGATTTAGGAATCGTAGACAAATGAAGAAAGAGTGTAGAATGAATTTGCAAATAAAAAACTTGTAATCTTACAATAGTACTAAAACCCTTGACACTAAACATTTTACGATCGTATTTTAATGTAAACTTTAGTAAATTTAGTGAAGATTATTAAGTACAAAAACAAGTATGTGGATGTAAGAAGTTACTTAAAATTATTGTTTTATATTTTTATATTTAGTAAAAGGAGACTGCAACTTAAATCTTTGCTTGAGTACAATTAGACAGGAATGGAGTAATGTGGACTCAATAACACCATCCCTTTCTAAATGTACTCAAGAAGACATTTGAGTTTGATTGTAGAATACGATGATCAGTTTACGCTGTTTGTCTGTTTGCCACCAAGCTGTATCTTGTAAAACCTATAGCTAAATAGGTGAAAATTTTACTAATGATGTATTTCTGTTGCCGCCATAATAATAAATAGAATAAAATAAATATTTAAGGGAAGGAAGAAGACAAAAAAGAATGTAACTCAAAAATTTGTCTATAAAATTTAGCAAATTAGTCCAAGAACTCAATGACTATAAAAGCGTGGGGTGTTCAAAATTAAACATTACTCATTTAATGGTCTTAACATTTACACCCCACGCTTTTATAGTCATTGAGTTCTTGGACTAATTTGCTAAATTTTATAGACAAATTTTTGAGTTACATTTCTTTTTGTCATCAGAAATTTTTCTTGATATGTACCCAAATTTTCTAAAAGCGTGACTTTATTTTTATTTTCAAGTTTTTAGATCGGTTTTTAGTCTTTTTAATAAAAGCGTGTTTTTTAAAAAGTTTTTTTAATTTTTTTTTATTTACTACTTTTTAGATCAAATGTTTTTAGTCTTTATAACAAACAAAAGTTTTTTCAAACGTTTTTTAGTCTTTGCGTAAAAAGCGTGTTTTTTAAAAAGTTTTTTTAATTTTTTTTTTTACATTAAATCCCGAGGTGTATAATGAAAATGCATTTACCTATCATATATTTGATTTGCCAACATTTTAAAGCTTAGCTGCATTAGCAACCGAATCAACTTAGGGATATATCTTGTAGTCTTCACAATCTAAGTCGTTTTGACTCGTGTCACCCCCGTAATTTATCTGTCAAAATGTCACAGTTTTGACAGATAAATTATGACGATAACCAGTGACAAAACAGACTTCTTATAAAAAGTATGAAGGAGTGGATTTTAAGTATGAAGGACAATTGCGTTCCTTAATATTCTATCTCCAGATTCAGTCACTCCAATCTGCAATAGCATTTTAAAATTTCAATTTGTGACTTTGCATTTTATTAAAAATGCAACATAAATGTATTTACTTATTATAAGTTGGATGTTAATACGTCATTATTAACAGTGAATAAAGTCTACTTTGATTTAATACAGTAAAAAATGAGTGAAGAAGAATGGGAGTTTAAAAATATTCGATTGGGACCACCAGTGCTAGGCAGTGCCTGATTAACCCTTAGGCTAATTAGACTGCAGCCTAAGGTGCGAGGATCGGGGGGCGGATAATTAATTTTGAAATTTAATAAAACGCGCCTAAAATAAACCCTGACTTGACTCGAATTGGTTCTTTTTAGGCCGACCGTAACACACCTGGCAGTGGCGCGTTCTTACAATTAGCCTAGGGCGGTCAGAACTCTTGATCAGTCGCTGGTGCTAGGTAGTCGAATAGTTAAGATCTCACCACAGTTTGTTGAAGTCGCGGGATTGAGTCACGTCCGAGTCTAATATTTTGTTTGCATTTTACATATACATATAAAGCTTAGAATATAATTAAATACGATGATAAATACGTCCCCGTCGACACGAGCTCAACAATACGTCTGGCTATAAAATTTACTACGAAAAACGCCGTTTTAATGAGCAGCATCTCAAGGGTAAAGTTTGATGTGACATTGTGTACATTATTATAATCAATCAAAATTTGCGATTCTGAAATCTTAGTCACACCAAGTTAATAAAATTTAATACGAAAACAAGTTCTACCGACTCGAAACGACTTATCAAAAATCCGTTATAATGAAAATCGTCGTTCGTCGACAATGTTGTTTGTTGTTTACGTGTACGCGTTGTCACGCGTTGTCACGACTACAAGACGACGTCACGAGAAATCGCCGAAGAGGCTCTATCGCGAATGACAATCGATCGCGTTGATTGTGGTGGTGCTGAATTGCTGATGGACCGTGCTCTGGTCACTTTCACTGCCGGTCGATGTACCGTGATCTTGTGGAACACTCAAATAAAGACCGAAATTTAAGAAAATTACTAATTTAGATGTATTTTATAATGAGAGTAGAAAACCTAAGAAAATCGGTGAAGATTATGGATTTGATAAATGCAAGTAGTAAGATGTGGTGTAATTGTGAAGAATAGGAAAGTGTATTGCATTGATCCTTCACATCGCGATAACCTATAGAAAGGGTTGCCAAAAATTCAAAACATGAATACATAATAATAAAGTTAAGTTAAATTTCATACTATTGAAAAACTATTGAAAAAGTTGAATTCAAAAAGGAAACTTAGTTATAAAGCTTACAAATTGCATTTCATTAAACACCTAATGATGGATTTGCGAAATTTTTGTGAGAAATAAAAGTAAGTTCGAAATGATCAAATTATATATATATTAAGCATCTTTACACTTTTAAAATGATATTTCAATTCATCATAATTGTCTCTGAGATTCTTCCGCAACACCAATCACAATTACCAATAAAGTTCATGTGCACTCTTTCTCTTAAGAAAAATCAGATACATATTGAACCCACAGTTTATAAATTTTCTACTTTATCCATTTTGCATCAAGGCTGTGTTTTGATTATGATTTATTAATTTCTGTTTAGATTTTTGTAAAGTGCGATAACACAGAACAAGCAGATTACACTGAGTGATATGATTACTTTTTACATCTTATGATGTTGATTAACCAATTAGATTTGAATCTAAATTAATAAATGTAATTAACATTTTGTAAACATTATCATTGGGCCGCCGATTGGAACATTAACCAACAATTTATCCGTTCTGTTCTCGAAACGGCAACATTTATCGCTTCGTGGTAATCAATTTGCTAATTCGATTTGGAAAAAGTCCGATGGTCACGTAGATATAAATGGACTTCAATCGGATATAATGTTAAGTGGCTGTCAGAGAAATTAAAATAGGACCTTGGATTCAGAAATTAGATTAGACATCATGATTACTGTTTCCGATTGTGTGACCATGTTAATACCAGCCGAAGCTGGTCGGATAAGCATCAATTTGTAAATCAACATAGATTGATAGCATCTATTACAATAGTTATAGGACTAAACGGTACTGACTTTATCAACGTCAATATTGCATTAAGTATTCACATGGCAAATGTTTTTACTTTCATACACAGCATGTACGAATAAGTATGATATACAGTTAAGTGTAAAAGGAAAAATATATTTATAAATAAAAGCAGGATAAAGGAAAATGAGAACTTTGAGAGGAGTGGCTGAAGTAACGATGAAAAATAAATTGCGAAATTATAAAAAAAATTATTTGAACAGGTTCAGAAATTACGAAACTGATTTTGATGGTAGTTGATATTGGGGTAGTTTAAGACCCGGAACATTGGGAAAATTTTACCAAGAAAAATATATCTTTACTGCGAGCGAGTTTTGATGTAATTTAGTACAGTGATGGTTGAAGAGCGGAAGTATTTAAGATAATTTTTACCGCGGCATAATATATGTATCCATCTAGAAAATCCGATATAATGCAGGCAAACCACGAGCAGAAAGTTTCCGCGTAGAACGCAGTATTTGTAGTTTCAAAGTTTTGTACAATAAATAAATTAACTTTATATTAATTATAATTAATCGTATAACACTTACTGAATAAATATAAGTATATACATATAAATGAAAGGAATGAAAAGGATTCTACGAAGTTACTACGACTACAAAAAAAAGCGTGTGCAACGACATGACAATTTTCTTAAAAGCACATTAATGTTAATTATCTCTCTGTCTCTCACTACCAAACTGTGGAATAAATCATTTGCCATCGTTTGATGAATACTCTCGTTTGCGCCACTATCATATAAATAAAATAATAGAGCTGTTTACAATAATAAGTTTCAACATGATACACTATAAAACACATAATAAATAACCTACACCTAGTTTTATATTTCATTTGGCGCATGTTTCATTATCGACACTTAAGCCGACTTTACATAAGCGTTTCTGCCGCACTGGTTTGGACAAGGTTTTATCAATCAAATTTGGAATTTCATCAATGACATCTGTCACACTGACATTAGGCCTCAGACATTAATTAAAGCAACACTGGAAAGGTGTTGATTCCGTCGCATTGTTGCGCGAAGTTATCGACGGAAACATAATTGGAAATATTATTTGTCGGCCTTGTCCGTATTGCGACCGCAAAGGAACCTTAACAATTAAAATGTAATTACAATAATGCAGTTATGACTTTTTCTATGTACGTGATGTCTATATATCTAACAGTAGTGTACAGTTTTAAACGGTAAGTGATAAAGTTTAAGACTTTGGGTTGAAACGAAAGATTAGTATCGGCATTAAAAACAATTTTTGTGCTACATGGTCTGACCATGATGGTCATATCGTTACGTCACAGCCTGCGTAGAAACATGCTCAACCTCCGGAAAAGGATGTACGAAAGTATGAGTATGTTACTCATTTACTGCTGTTAACATTACCTTATGCTTTAATTTGGACTGCATCGAAAGTGGTAACGCTTTATGGAAATAAAACGGTTTCGTATGTTTGTTTGACTATCCCAACTAATCCCAACTATAATATTATAAATGCGAAAGTGTGTTTGTTTGTTTGTTTGTTTATTTGTTTGTTTGTTTGTTTGTTTGTTACCTCTTCACGCTTAAACTACTGGACCGATTTCAAAAATTCTTTCACCTTTGGAAAGCTACATTCTCCCCGAGTAACATAGGCTACTTTTTATCCCGGAAAAATCGACAGATCCCACGGGATGCGCAATAAAGGCTTCGCTCAAAAACTACTGCACAGATTTTTATGCGGTTTTCATCAATAGATAGAGTGATTCTTGAGGAGTTTTGCGGCATTTTTTATCTCGGAAAAACGGATAGTCCCACGGGAAGCGCGATAAAAATCTTCGCACCATAAACCGACTTCCGCGTATATGTAGCCGTGGGCAAAAGCTATGACCCTTAACCCTCTATACACCCAATCCCGAAATCCACGCGGGCGAAGCCGCGGGCAGAAAGCTAGTAGTATATAAAAATATTTCACAATACTATTTTCCTTCTAATAAATAACATTTATTTGAAGTAATTTTGTATGCGTAATTAAAAAAGTAACAGTTTATTTAAAATACAACATTGGATTAGTTACGCGCAAATAACAGTTATTGTGAATTTTGAAAACAAGACGAATTTAACTTTTTTGACGTACATTGCACGCGTACTTGTATTTAGTTAACGAAAAAGAGAATGTGCAAACGATTCTCAGCATTGTCATATCACTCGCACTTTCGTATTAGGAGAAACGTCATTAAAACTTAATGATTATGATCACGTAATTTTATTCTCTCATACTTAAAGTTAGCAGATAACGGAATAAAATTTTCGAAGACTTGGGAATAACCTACAATGAACGCTATTAGAAACGTGTAGATAAATTTTATATGCATATTAGAATGATGTAGCTTTTAATGATGAAGTAGATTCCTTGTGTAATACATATTTAAAAAAAAATTCAAAGTGTAAGTAAATATCTATACTAATATTATAAAGCTGAACAGTTTGTTTGTTTGTTTGTTTGAACGCGCTAATCTCTGGAACTCCTGGTTCGAATTGAAAAATTCTTTTTTTATTGAATAGCCCATTTATCGAGGAAGGCTTTAAGCTACATAACATTACGCTGCGACTAATAGGAGCGAAGAAATAATGGAATATGTGGAAATAACGGGGAAAATTATTCATTTTTGAGGGCTCCCATTGCGTGCGCTGCGAAAACGGTTCTAGATACCAAAAAAATATGTATGAAATAATTATTCCTCTTAACATGATCTAAAAAAATATCCGCGACAGTATATGTCTATCTTTTAATGTTAACTCACTAGAATCGTTTTTATGGTAATCAAATTTGGATATGTCGCGTTGTCAAGATCGGGTAACAGCCGAGGTGGTTGTTTGCAAAAATAAATATGATGCTTAAAATAACTATTCCACGCGGACGAAGTCGCGGGCACAGCTAGTAATAAATATTTGTTACACTTACACCAATTAGCCTAGCCCAAACTAAGCTCTATAAGGCTTGTGCAATGGGATCTAGGGTAACGGATTGACATACATATATTATACATATATAAATAATTTTTATTGAAATATATATTAACAACCATGACTAAGGTACAAATGCTCGCATTCATCACACAAACATCTGCCCCCACCGGGATTCGAACCCGGAACCTCAGAGATGGCGACACCTTGAAACCGGTGTATTATCCACTCGACTATGGAGGTCATCAAAGTTTTTGCAAAGTGTAAGTAATAGCATACAAAGTTTTGATGTTATCTTTTGTTCCGATGGATTCTAATATAATCTGATCTAGTTACGCCAATTATATTTGATAGTATAAAACGATCAAATATTATTGTTCGATCGGCAGTTCTTGAGTTACAGAATTAACAAAGCACAACCCAACACAAAATAATGTAATTTAATAGTTTATAAAACGAGTCGTTAATTAACCGCACATTTTTGATCAACGCCGCATTAGAGTTTTGCTGTCTGGCGTTTAGTATGTCATTTCCCATATTTTATCACTATTTACTATGGGATATATTTTACATCCTAAACTAATGTTATATCCAATTAAGATATGAATATCGCATTAAAGCGTTGAAACTGAGGCGTTCAAATTCGGGTAACGTAGCGCTAGCTCTTACTTTCTCTATGATCTGAATGTAAAAATTAAAAAAAACTTTTTAAAAAACACGCTTTTTACGCAAAGACTAAAAAACGTTTGAAAAAACTTTTGTTTGTTATAAAGACTAAAAAACATTTGATCTAAAAAGTAGTAAATAAATAAAGTTAAAAAAAACTTTTTAAAAAACACGCTTTTATTAAAAAGACTAAAAACCGATCTAAAAACTTGAAAATAAAAATAAAGTCACGCTTTTAGAAAATTTGGGTACATATCAAGAAAAATTTCTGATGACAAAAAGAAATGTAACTCAAAAATTTGTCTATAAAATTTAGCAAATTAGTCCAAGAACTCAATGACTATAAAAGCGTGGGGTGTTCAAAATTAAACATTACTCATTTAATGGTCTTAACATTTACACCCCACGCTTTTATAGTCATTGAGTTCTTGGACTAATTTGCTAAATTTTATAGACAAATTTTTGAGTTACATTTCTTTTTGTCATCAGAAATTTTTCTTGATATGTACCCAAATTTTCTAAAAGCGTGACTTTATTTTTATTTTCAAGTTTTTAGATCGGTTTTTAGTCTTTTTAATAAAAGCGTGTTTTTTTTAAAGTTTTTTTAATTTTTTTTTATTTACTACTTTTTAGATCAAATGTTTTTTAGTCTTTATAACAAACAAAAGTTTTTTTCAAACGTTTTTTAGTCTTTGCGTAAAAAGCGTGTTTTTTAAAAAGTTTTTTTAATTTTTTTTTATTTACTACTTTTTAGTCTCGTGATTATTATAACAAACATAAAGAAATGTACATAATTGTTCAGAAAATGTAGTATTAGAATTAAACATATGCATTATATCAAATTCTATCTGTTTGCTTCATTGAACCAATTCTCATATTAAAAAGTTTTTAATTTATTACAACATAATTATGTATTTTTATGATTCGAAAATGATTGAATATTGTATTGTCATCTAGAATACACATGTAAAAAAAATTTGAGCTCGATTGGAGCAGTAGAAGTGGTCGAAAAATCGATTACAAGATTTGATCATGACAAACAAACAAACAAACAAACGGACAGAGTAAGTCAATAAAAAGCGTGTAAAAATACAAGTCCAACGTCGCATATTATTGTAGGTATATAATATATATGCATATATATAGATATTGTATATTCCACTATCGAATATGTCTTTTATGATTAAACGTCAACAATATTATTAAGCGTGATCTGAGTAGTTACTTTAACGAATTAAGGATATTGACAGCAAATTATCCTCCAAATATTACTAGCAAAACTTACTAACATAAATTAATGGAAAATGTAATTAAAATAATTTAATTTATCATCATCGCAACGCATGTACGAGTATATTCTCACCGAGGGACCACTAACCTTTTTTGACGTGACAACGTCTATTAAATTGGTACGGCGTGGAGTCATTCTCGAAAACACCGTAACGGCCGAATCTGACGCCACACGGAGTCCGCCACGCCTACTTTACCCCCACCCCTAGAGCGCCCGAAGGCATACTCGGAAACGTTAGTGTGCAAGTGCACATTACTCATAATAATTAATTTATGTATAACTTCAGAAGCAGAAAATTTAAACAAACTATTTTTTTACATAGGTGTAGTTACGCATACCTCGTGCTCGAAAGCAGCACGAGGTTATGTCGGACTCTCCGTCAGATGGTAAATGCGACCTACCGACTAAAACCCTGCACCCTCGCGTCTGCATCAAAAAGTGACGGGGCTACGATAACCCATAGTACACATCCGCGGAGAGGCCATGAACCTATGTTAAGCTGATGAGGCCTAAATCAACCACGCTGGCCCATTATAGTTAGTACTATAGTTCTCGCCATACTAAAACAAGTCGAGTTAGCCAGCACAGATAAAAGCAACCAGAGAGTGCCTCGTTTCTATGACTCTACCATGAATTTGCTATCGTTTACGATAGGTATTTGACGCATAGTAAACTACTGAAGTCATGTCAGTTTAATATGACAGTATATTACAATTACGTTCCATCTCGTACGAGGCGGCGACGACGGTTCTGGGACGCGGCGTGTCGACCGGGGGAGTGATGGGGGAAACGCACTGGAACCCGCGCCTAAGCGGGAGTGGCACCGACGGATTGTGGCGGCCTGGCGTGCGCAGCTCGAATTACGGATCTGCGCGCGCCAGCGGGCCGTCGGTGCCGTACTCCCGCACCTCGAAGGTTGGCTCCACGGGAAGGAGGAGGTCACCTACCGATTGACTCAGATACTCATCGGACACGGGTGCTTCGGTGAGTATCTGTGTCGAATAGGACGGGAGGGATCGACACATTGCCACCACTGCGCATCCGACCTCGACTCGGCCCAGCACACGCTGGCGGAGTGCCCCGCGTGGGCCTCCGAGCGCCGAGTCTTGGTCGCAGAGATCGAGCGAGATCTGTCTCCGCCGGCATTGATTGCGGCAATGCTGGCGGACGAGGAAGGTTGGAGGGCTGTGGCCTCCTTCTGTAAAGCAGTGATGCTACAGAAGGAGGCGGCGCCGGGCTCGGTAGCACAGCTGTGGCGCAGCCGCCAGCGACCCGCGCGAGGAAATCGCGTCCGCGGATGCGGCGATCCAGGAGGGACCACGCCCCTTCCGTGGCTAGGGTCATTGTTGGTGGTGGAGATCGGAGGAAGTATTGTAGCCTCCCCCGAGGAGGGCTCCCCTGTATCGGTGGAGGAGCGGAGGCTGGGGGTTCCCGGAAGTAGCTTGGCGTTCCCGGGGGCTCCCTACATGCCTGAGGAAGGCCATCCCTAAGGTTTTTAGTGGGTAGGCCTCCCCCTTCTGGGGAGGTGAGCCCCACATAACCGCCGGCTCGCCTCAGCCGGGGTATGCAACTTAATGCATTTTCCTCAGGGAAAAAAAAGGGGGCGTCGTACAGAAGTTTTCATACAGAAATTTTTGCTGTCGAAATCTTTGCAAACGAATATACCTTCACGGTAGCCACTACTGTTTTTACCATAAGGGCACATGGGGCCCGTGCTCAGGGCCCCCATTCTCAGGGGGGCCCCGAAGGACCTACAATTTCTCTCACACATTTAGACACATTAGACATTACTGTTTTTAGCAAATTAGTAACTTTATAAGAAGGTATTTACGTGGCGTATACTACGCCATTATATCAACGAAGACAGACGGTCCAAGAAAACTCGTTTCTATCTGGAAGCTGAGGCCGAGGTCCAACAAATGAAACTTAAAACAACATCGAAATTACTTAATCAGTAACATTATTTTAGTGCAGTATTCCACCCACGCGATGGCGATGAGCATAACATATATAGCGAGCATAACAAACTTATTTTAAAAATGTTAGAGTAATTCGCGTTTTTTATTTTCCAAAAGGGCCTCCAATTCTTGTGTGCCCAAGGGCCCCAGCTTAGTTTAAGACGGCAGTGACAGTAGCTACACTGTATGTAATTTTTCGACCCGCAAGCATATGTAAGTATGCTAAAAGCATGTTGGTAAGCGTGTACTTTTATTATACTCGTATGGTACTACATACAGCTTGAAACTTATAAATCTATTGGGAAATGTCAAAAGAACTCAAAAATCAGTTTTGTTTTTTCACTAGTTGGCCAAATAAGTGGAGCCAGTAGACGTTTATAAGGTTTAAATGTAGCAAAAAACAAGAAGCAAAGCTCTGCATCTTATTTATGTTTAAATTATCTTTATGTGTTGAAATTATATTTGTTTCATTAGCGGTAACTTACAAAAATATCTTACGTGGTACCTTGGTTATCTGAGGCAAACTATTGATTCACCAACGGAAATATCCTCACGATATTGATCTATCAACCATACCTAAATAGTTTTAAATGTAATGAATAGATTTTCATAGCGTGACCGAGATGTCTGCCTGACATTGGCCAGCTAGAGAACAATGAACTATTTACATTTAATCGTTTCGGATACTGCGAAGGTAAAGTACCACAGTAATACCTAAATATGTAGAAACTATGCCTGTCTTTCTATTTGACAAAAGCGTCTCGGTGCCAGTGTGAGTATGACGACTCATAGATAGTGGTATAATGCACTGAAGGTAGGTAGGTAATCTGCGTTGCATCATAATAATTATATAGACGAGCAACCTATGAATAGTTGCGGAACATTCAATAAAACATGGATAGTTATAATTATTGAAATATGATAGGAACAAAAGGAAATAAACGAAAACATATGTAGCGAAGAAGCCTTCAATGATAACGAGATAGATTATATATATTATTAAGATACAGTATCTTAATAATACTAACTCTGTACTAATAAAATTGAACTTTTTAAGCTCTCTTTTTGAGCCTATGAGAGACTCAGGTCTCTTATAGGTTTTGTATAAAAAGTTGAGTTGCTTCTCTTCTCTATATATTTCTACTTATTTCATGTCACGGTGACAAAGGTAACTTGTGTGCAGCACATCCATATAGAGAAATGACCTTGATAGTGTCCCTCCCCTTACCGGTGGCAGAAGGAGGACGACGTGATTAGATGCCTCGTTACTATTTTTAACACGTAAACTGATGAGAAGGTCTAAGAAGGAAAAAGAATTATTTACACAGCTTTGAGATGTCATAGGACTTTTCAGTCTTTTTTATTATATCATTTCCATTTATGATGTCTTTTTTTTTATATTTCTGTGCAAAAATTCCCTCGTACTTGTATTTTTTTTTTATTGCCTTTCGTGGCAGACGAGCAAGCGGCACGCCTGATGTTAAGCGTTAACCGCAGCTCATGGACTTAGCAATCCCAGGGGTGGACACAGCTAAGCCGCTGCCTTTAGTAGTAGTAGGTAGCGAAAAGATTGAATTCTTATTGCGGCTGAGCTGAAGTATCGGGTGGCTATTGTGTAATGCTCGTGCACAACATATCGCTGTGTGTTTTAGGTGACATTCGAGTTTGATAAGTTTTCATTGCGTTGGTCACGGTCACTATAATCAATCGTGTGAAGGGGAAGGGAAACGGCGAATATTGCGTAGAAGTATATTTCGTAATGGTGGATTTTTTTATCACTTCATTCACAAACATATGTCATATTGAAACATGGCGTTTGACCTTATTACAAGTACTCTGTTTCAATCCTTTTTTATGTATTCTTGATCGGTTTTTCTTCCATAGCCTTTATTCTTAATAGGTTATGCAAACTTTGTACCAACGGTTTTCTGGATATACGTACAGATTTTATTGTTGTGTATGATGCATGTTGTGTTGTGTTGTGACGTATCTGATGCGTATTGATTTTATATTTTATTATGTATGACTACACTTACATTGTTACACTGTGTTGTATATTTGAAAACATTAAATGTATGACTCTAATACTATTTCAATGTATTACTAATAATAGTGTATTTTGTATATACACAGTAAAGTTAGATTGAGATATCTTTGTAGCAGTATCAACTTCTATATAACTTGGAATTTCGAGCTCCTAAACTCTTTAGTTTTTAATACTTTCATTACTTCAAAGAATAATATTTTTAATAAGGACACTGAAACAGTTATAAATATTCTATAGCTGATAAAATGTACAGTTCGACTTTAAATAAAAGATAAACAAAGGAACCAGAGTTTAGAAATCTTGTTTAATAATTAAATTTTAATAAACTTTATAATGCGGGGAGGACTTTATTGTTTAACTAGTAAATCAACATTTGCACAATTTGACAAGAAAATAACGAAAATTAACGAAATTTTCTGATAACACAGCACGCTCGAGTCAACAAGTTGATCAAACACGGCAACAATACAATTCTGCCGATTACGAAACGTCATATTTCAGTACAATATTGGCATTATCTGTACTCTATAATTTAGTAGCTTTCGAATGTAACTTTGAGATTCATCCATTTCTATATATTTTTAAGTTTTTATCCATTTAATTTAACATATATTGTTACCAAGAACATTGTTTAATATCCATACTTATTTATTTTATCTTAATTGCAGTAAATATAGCTAGAATGCTTATGTGTTCTCGATTCAGCGATCTGTACTTAAAAGTACATTTTTATACATTAATTTATTAAATGTTCTATCAATTCCTGTTTTATTTATTAGAATTTTGATTTGTATGAAATTAATATCTAATGTTAATCATCGGATTTGTCTGAAGGCACCCATAACTAATAATATTTAAAATACATATATGTTTTATTTTTAAAAACCTCTTTTTCTTGTCCATGTATATTCAACTATGTTATATTTGGTACTTTAACAGTACTTACATTCAAAATGAGACTTAAGATTAGATTGAGAGAATACTACGTGTAAATTGACGGAACCGGGATGCATTTTATTATTCTGGAATTATTTATTTTGAGCATAATCCTTTTATAAATTATATTAAAGTTTATTTAGGAATAAGATATACTTGTTAGAGTGCTAGAACTTTTGATGATGTTTAATTAAATAGTCCAAAAACTATTAAATATTGTTTGTACACGTTACTTTATAGAATCAAAAATTAACAAGATTGCAATGTGTATCTTTCTTCACAGATGATCCATAGAGTACAAATTAAAGTAAAATAAACATATATTTTTTTTTTATGGCCTGGTAACATAGACCTTTAAGTCATAACTTATTTGGAAAATGTTCGTTACTTTGGGGAAATATAAATCAAGATGGCACTGTCTATCAAGATTATAGATATCTAGCACAGATTACAACAATACTATACAGATGCTGTATGCATTTCAGTACAGTGATCACTTTTTTTTAATCGTCTTGTGGTCAAGTATTTCTTTTAGTTCTGCCTGAATACAGTTAAAGTTCACTATATTAACCACCAGCTTCCAATCTCCATATGTTTTCAACCTGATGTTTTCAGCAAAGAGTTCCTGTATTCTAAGGTTTATTAAAAAAGTAATTTACAATGATATCAAAAACATAAATTAACGTATACAGATACCAGATTTATTTATAAGAACTCTCTAATACGACAACTTGCTCATACCAGACGGGGAAGGACGGATTAAGCAAATATCATGCAATAAATCTCAGTTATACTTTTACAACTGCACCAAGCACTGGTTTTGTTCCTAACGATATATCATTACAGTGGCAAGCTGCCATAAACTACATCTGGTGACTTTCTAAGTTTGTTATCCGTCAGCATTTCATTCGATTTCGTCTGTATCAATTTTCGTATTGTATTTTCGAAAAAAAAATATATCGGTAATTGTCATTTTCGCAAAGTTTAGTCTGGTTATTATCACAGAATGATCATTCAAATTCTTGTACGGAAAATGTTCACGACCATCGTTGTCGTCATCATGACACTGCCCTATTCTTAATCCTAAGCAAAAAGGATTCATACATACTTTCCTCTATATTTGGCATTCGGAGAATATGACCATGTGGAGAATTAAATCCTGCGACGGTCATGAAATGTTTCAAATGAATAATTGAAATAATGATGAACCTCGACTTAAATGGTCATACGGTTGTCCACCGTACCGTGATGTGATGATTGCCTGCCGCTTGGTCGCCTACCGTTCAGATTATAATATGTTGTTTATGCAACGGTTATATGTTGTTTAACGTCTAACTTCGTTATAGAGGTGCAAGCATTATGCATTTATCAATAAATAAACTATACTTATGCTTTTAAGAAAGGAATGAAATAAACTCACCATAGCCGAAATAAATTTGTAAAAAAAATAATAATTTATCGGAACAGTCAATTGACAAATTTCGGAAACGCGTGTCAACTCATTTCATGAAGAAAAAAACATCTAGATAAAACTTGCGGCCATAGTAGGTCCGATATTTGTGAAATATGTTTTTGTTCCAATAGTTTGGTGTGTACCTTGATCAAATATGATTATTTACAGATTCTATTAGATTAACACATTTGTTGACAAACATTACCAACCATAACAATTAACAATTGTAGAAGAACAATATTTACATCAACTACAATATATAAATCGTCATGTTTGATGATATATTTAAATGTTTACAAAATAATGTGATATTGTTTTTATGATGATATCAAATATCATTTTACAAATACTAATATCTGTCACAAACATCTAGCATGAGTGCGGAAATAAAACATTATGGCACACTATTCATAACAATCTGTGTTAGATCTGTATTAAGAACCAAGAAAGCAAGTGGGTTGACAAATATGCTTACAGTTGTCGGAGTTAATTGAATAATGAAACTTAGATGAAGCCTTAAATAAGTCCATCGTGGAAAGGCGACCACACAGTCACAGCAGAGAGGTGGTACTATGTACGTTTCACATTTACTTATTGAACCGGTACTGTCACGATCTGGCTTTAACATGATTCCATCCAGTACTCAGAAACATTTTAAACGTTATGCTTGTTTACGTAGACGTGTCCTATAAATAATCCCATAGCGCCTTTTACTCTAAAAATTTGTCGGCATTTTTTCACATATAAACTCCCAAATTTTATACATTTTGATCAATGTTAATTTTTTTTATGTCATAATGCGTAAAAGATGCTCGTCCTTAATATGCAGAGTGCGTAGTAGTACCAACAGTATCCTGGGCATGATCGCTTGCCGATTGCCGGATTATGCCTACATGAATCGCTGTAGCGCTATTTCCCACGGAATGGCAATGCGATTGTGTGTGTTGTGTTTGTTTGTGTGCTATATACTAATAATAGAATAAGTAAAATTGTTATCAACAAATATGGATGTGAAATCTTATTAGTATAATTAAAGATTAATTAAATCTAAAATACTTACTAAAATATGAAATAATTTAGGATATATGTAGTATGTGCGGCTTTGAAGGTTTATGTAATGGCAAGGAATTTAGTAACATATTTTATCATCATACCTGATTATCATAAATATCGTCTGAATCATGACTATAAATCATTAAGAATCATCCAAGCATGTTTATAGGTGGCATGTTCTTAAATTCAATATTTTATAGATTAAAGACAGTGCTTATTAGTAACCATACGTTATATGTAATACACATATTTTACACTGTTTAAAAATGCTGTTTGTTTACGCTACAAATTAAAAAGATTACATTGCTTAACGAATAAAATGTATGCTTATAAATATTAAATAGGAATATTAAATTATTCTTTCATGATATAAATAATCGTAGTTTTAACTCACCCTAGCCGCCTAAATTTATCATACACGCCATAGTTATTCTCTTATGCCAACAATTTTTTTTTAATTGGCTGTCTGAAAATTTGTTATTACTCAGTTTGCAAGGATTAAATGATAGTGCTAATATTACTACCTAGTAAAGTATCCTTCAACGTTTTTTCTTTCAAGTGAGAGAGGTTGTGAATCTTCACAAGGAGAACGAAACATCTCCCCGTTACTACCGTGACGGCACGTGCCATGGTGATTATGTCGGATTCCATGCCAGGTCTCACCGGTATAGCCATTTTCTTTTTTTTTTTGTTCCGCTGAGCTAAATTCATTGAATTACATACCCCGGCTGCGGAGAGCCGGCGGTTATGTGGGGCTCTCCTCCCCACAAGGGGTAGGCCTACCTACGAAAAACTGCAGCGATGTCCATCCTCAGACATGTAGGAAGTCCTAGGGAACGCTAAGCGACTTCCGGGAACAAAAAAAAAGATTGGTTAAATTGTGCCTTAACCAATTACACCAACCAACACATAAGTGTTCCATCCTTGTCAAAGGGAGTGCTAACCGTCTCTCCTTTCAAATGACACCCCACCGGTATAGCCTACCAACTAAACTCAGCCATATGCCGAAGTTCTAAGAACGGTGTGTGGAATGAGGAACAACATGACGAAATGTCTCTTAAAAATTGCCTTGTTGTTCTCTGACTCTTTTGGGGGTGTACAAAATAACCCGCCATTTCTATTCCTAAATTGATTTACATAAATTTTCGCTTACAGCAACGGTTTGCATACAAATCACCACCAGTTTATTGATTTGGCCACTCATGATCGTATATGTACGTGCCCAATTCTGTTGTGCAGCAGCCTTCCATATTAAGAGATTACGACGGATATTTATTTAAGTAGTTCAAGTTTTGTGAAGGTCACAGTGTCGATCTTGACGCGTTCTTCGCTTTGGGGATTTAACTTTCCATTTTTATTTGATTGCCAAATGGTTACATTTTTGTTTGACAATAAATTAAACAATTATCGAATTGGCGATTTGAAGTGTCAGAGTGACATATGTCATTCTGACAGACAGATATGTATGTATCTGCTCAGTATTGATTTGAATATTTTGCATGTGTGCAATTTCTGGATCTAGCAATTGATGAAAATTTAAACATATTTTTATTTTATCTACTTTGAATACATCTCTTTAGAGAAAAATGATCTGTGCATACATTTCATGGGACTATTATAACCGAATATATCTTTGCAGTTACACAACTCTCGAAATGTGAATATAGTACCGCAGTCCGTTCGAATCTGAAGGGTCGCCTGTATATTACGAAATAAATAGAATTTGTCAATTAAAGGTAGAAAATAGAGATAAGTTTCGAACGCCAAGGTTTCGCCACCGTCCACTTTGTCGCAACTGTCGTCTAGCCGCAAATCAGAAACTTCAGAACTACAGATCAAGTCACATTCGATATATACACTTGTATTTAACTAGTACTTGGTATGCGAACAAGAAAACGTTTTATTATTAGTGACTGTTTAATAGGAATTGTTATTTAACAGTATCAAAATTGAACAGTATCGGATTTTAACTCGTGTATTCAACAAATCCTGACAACATGTTCGTCTATCGAGACTTGTTTTGAATTCAACAGTTTTCTCATCTTCAATAGCATATATAATGCTATTGAAGATGAGAGGGTCTATATTCCATTTACGATCCATTCATATTTGCATTGATTTATATGTCGTCATGCGCACCGCCGTATTAAACTAAGCTGGGGCCCTTGGGCACACAAGAATTAGAGGCTCTTTTGGAAAGTATAAAAATTATGCTTGCGCCATCCCGTCGTTGGAATACTGCACTAAAATAACGCTACTGATTAAGCAAGTTCGACACCAGCATATCAGTTGTTGGAAGCCAGAACTACAAATCTATAAGCGTCTCTCGGCCTCATCAGCTTGTAGATAGAAATGAGCCTTCTTGGACCCGTCTATCTTCGTTGATATAATGGCGTAGTAGATGTCACGTAAATACCTCTTATACAGTTACTAATTTGCGAAAAAAAGTAATGTCTAATGTGTCCGACATAAATGTTTTGGGAATAAATTTGTGAATGAAATTGTAGGTCTTTCGGGACCCACTGAGAATGGGGGCCCTGGGCACGGGCCCTGTGCACGAACCCTGTGTGCCCTTATGGTAAAGACTGTATTGGTCATGGGGCTGTTCTTTGTCTGCTGTGCATGCAGGAGTCTTGACGCTACTATAACACCATTCATTATGCGAGGTCGACGTAACATTTATTTTTTACTTAATTGATAATTATATTAAAGTAGATGACTTTGATATAATTATCAATTAAGTAAAAAAATACACTACACTATTCACCGTTTTCTTAACCTTGTCGGAACAATCCATCCATATTTTATTCATGCTTCTATTATATTTACTCCAAATTTATTATCCTAGTAAATTTAACATCCCCGTAACCCGATTCAGTCTCATGAAACATGACAGGTGTTACAGGAGTATCAGACTTAATTCTACGCATTTAGCGTATAATATACAAAAATCTTTATGTAAGTAGTGGCCAGGGGCATTGAAGCAACGACAGTGTAACTGCCAACGATAACTTACACCCATTACTGAATAGTTAATTTGTAATTAAAAGTAATTCAATCACAGATCAAGTTTCGCTCAGGTTTTCAAACAAGTTTTCTCACTGTCGCCATGCTCGTATATTGGCATGCTTTGAGATGTAACAAAGTTGCCAGTAACTTCAAATGTCCGTAAGCCGTTAACACGAGACAGTTCAATTTAATATAGCAAACGTTAAATTTTTGTAAGGAAATATCTTCGCCGCTCCTGGCTTCGCTATAATGGACATATTGTTCATTGATTCAATTTCTTTTAGTATTGATATTTACCCGTTCTACCAAATAAACAAACTTCTCAACTTTTTAATATTATAATCTAGCGCAGTGTAAACTATAAGGCTCGTGAAGTGTGGTTGGATTTACTTAATATAATTATGTGTGATAATATTAAAATATATAGCAAAATAAAGCGTTTTAAAGAAAACTGAAATCAAGTTTAATATTAGGTTTTGGTTCTTCGAAAGAAAGCCCCGATATCTATAACTGTATTAGTAAATTAATGCAGTACGCACACCCAGTGTATGATACACTAAAAATGTTACAAAAAACTGAAATATTAAAGTTTAATACAATTCATTTTTAATAATAATAATTTCATACATAATTTTTTGGGCGTATCCGAAATTGTATATGCGAAAACAAAAAGAAAATGGCTTACTAGTGAAGAAGAAGATACGAATATAAATGGAGAGAGTATCAAATTTGAATTTTATTAGCTTGAGTTGTACTTATGACGAATATTTAATTAAAATGAAAATCGATAGCGGTATTATTTAATAAGTTGAGAACATTTTATTAGCTTATGTTATGTCTGCCGCTTCAAAATGCGTTGTGTAGTTTTAAAGATTTAAGCATATAAAATTATAAATCCCCGAAGTGAGCACGAACTCGAACCGAATTAAACTCGAATCCATCGCGCGCCTTCCGCTACCCGTTTATTTTCCAATTCACTTTGCAAAACGGTACATGTAAAAGCCTTTTTTTGAAAGAATTTGTTGATGAAAGAATTTTTGAAATCGGTTCAGTAGATCCCGAGATTACCCCTTACAAATTAACTAATATACAAACACACTAGGAGGTAGACTCTGTACCAGGGTCGTCTGCATGGGTACCTCCGTCTTACCTATTTCCGCCGCCAAACAGCAGGGTTCGCTTTGCTGTGTTCCGACGTGAAGGGTAAGATAGGCAGTGAAATTACTGGGTACTGTGACTTTACATCTTATGTCACAAGTTGGCAACGTACACTGTGGTTCTTATGAGGTTTGCAGATTTGCTGCGAATCTCGTGGGAACCACATGTACTATAGGCGACTGTTACCACTTACCATCAGGTGGGCAGCCTGCTTGTTTGTCAACTTTAGCAATAAAAAAAAAAAAAACACAAACTTTACTTCTTTATAATATTAGTATAGATATAGGGACAGAGAAAGTGACTTTGTTTTATGCTATGTAGTGATATGCCAAGGTTTGCCATATTGTAGAGCCAGAAGTAGCTGTCAACCTATGATACTCTTATATTTTGATATGTTTGTTTGCCTATCCAATACAAAAGTTCATGCAGTATGCACAATTGTAGCAGATCAATTTGCAGTGAATAGAGGTGTATATTACACAACTGAAGCTAACTTCCTACAATGGCGATAAATATCGACGACAAAAACAGTGGTCGCCGGGCTCGTTCACAAAAACTTGTATTGTTAGCCGGTGCTCAGCTCCATTTTGTTATGAAACATTCTAAATCAAAGGTCACAAACGTTTTATATCGATTCTTATTGGGATACAAAAAATAACGTTTCAATATTTGTCGTGCAGAGCTATAAATAATACTTAAATTTATTCTTATAAATTTAAATCGGAAATGATTTGCGTACGAGTATGCAATTTTGTTAAGATTATATTAAGTAAGTACTAGCTGTGTCCACGCCTTCGTCCGCGTGGAATCGTGATTTTAAGTAGCATTTTTAATTACACATGTAATTGTGATTCAACCATAAAAGATAGACATATGCTATCGTGAGGTATCTCCTATATTTTTTATATAATTTTAATGAAAACATTACCGTCATACATGATTTCTTTATACTTTAATCAAGGTTGTACACGTGACGAAAGCTTTAAGAGAGTAACTTTTCCCGTTTTCCCAACATTTCCCTTCCAGCAGAGCAGTCTCTGCTCCTATTGATTGTAGCGTGATGAAAAGTATACTATAATTAGCCCAGGAGTATAAAAATTAAATGTACCAAGTTTCGTTAAAATCTGTCGAATAGTTTTGTTTCTATAACGGTTATATAGACAGACAGTAAGACAAAAATTTTACTGATTGCATTTTTGGTATCAGTAACAATCCCTAATGGTGATTAGGGATCGATACTGATTCTTATTTTGGAAATATATTTCATGTACAGAATTGACCTCTACAGATTTATTATAAGTATAAATAAACACTCGGCTCATATTAGTCCAGTGAAAAAACTATTTCGTTTCGGACCCGCTTTGTGTTTTTAAGCTGTTTATAAATCATGCTATATTACCTTCACTTCTATCAAAAATCTATCTATATGAATGTACGTAATACATACTTTACATATTAACTTAAATAAATTTACTATTAACATTATTATGAATGCACTTATTTTGAACTTTCTTATACTTAAGTCGTTATACCAGATTTTCTAACCAGTAATTTCTCAGATTTCCAACAATCCATATCAAAATACACCATGATTGGAACATTTAAATATATATATATATCTCATGGTATAATTATTTCTATACCTCAGGCTTCAAAATTATCTCCATGCTTTTCTTAAAAATCGATTTAACTGTTTGAACGTGAAAACGTAACAGACAGATGAACAGTGTCACTTATTTATATTGAAATATCCGCAGATTTATTAGTTAAAAAATTAATTTATGGATATAACAACTGAGGCGTTTGGTTTTAATTGAGAACAATAATGTAAGCACGTTAATTTATAACCCATGAGTATGTTTAAATTCATATTCGCCTTTTTAGGAATTAGTACTCTGACACAGGAAATAAAAAAATATACTTGTTATTTTAAAATCATTTCTTTTAGAAACACATACATAATTTTCTTTTTTTTTTTATATACCACGATGGCGGCAAACATACTTACGGCACGCCTGATGGTGAGCGGTTACCGTAGCCTATGGCCACTTGCAACACCAGGGGTGTCACTTGCGCGTTGCCGACACTTCAGAAACCTATTTACTCCCCTTTTGAAGAAAAACGCATTACGTAACGAAATCAAAAACGCAGAGTCATGAAATGTTCTCAATATACGTTAACGATGAGTATCAATAGTACATTTATCATAGTCACTTTCATTTTTTACGTAAACCAGTAATTTTTATAAGTTACGCAACGTTGCTACGGAGCGAGTGGGTAATGAATGCCATAGACGCATGTTAGAGCTCTTGCACACGAGCGGCACGTTGACGACAGTAGGAGGTGGATGTAGTAGTCACCTGTTAGCAGCTGCCGAGTAGTTACTCGGCGACATGTGGGCGGTAAGCAGTAGTTGCATGTCGCGTGTAGTCGACAAGTCGGTGGTCATTGTACAAGAGCTACGTGAAAAGTGATTTTCGTTCAACCAACACTGTTATGTCTCTTAAGCTTTCTAAATAATTATTATTATTTCAGAGAAGTTACATTTACACATACAAACTCCATATTTCCAAAGCATTCTAAAGCAGTAAAGACCGTTCATGTAGGTTGAAAAAATCTGACTGAATTGAGAATGAGACGGACATTTCTTTATTATCTGTCCACTAATACGAAAAGCTATGAGAAGTTGAGAATTGAGAATCTCTATAGTTTATTTAGACGATTAAATTGATAATTTAAAAATAATCAAATTCTCCGATATACCAACATTAAAAGCTTTTCAGTTGAAAAAACATTTGCAATGACATTAAAGCTATAGTATTTCCAACTAAAAAGTGACGCCTATAAAGAACAAAAACACATATAACTTCACAACTCTATTCATAATAATATCTACTTTTATTTAATCACAGCAGCTTTTTAAGAAATGATTCCTGTAAGTATCAGTAACGCGGGCCTTGGTATCATATTCTAGAATCAAACTCAAATCTCAGTTTGAGTACAGTTAGAAAGGGATGGTGCTATTGAACCTATATATCGCTATTCCTTTCTAACAGTGCTCGAGTAGAGATTTAGGTCTAATTTTGTAATACATACATACCTTATATTGTTACAATCGACTGCCAACATGTCGAGAACCACCAACAAGTCGATATCTCGACGGTACGTTCATAGCTTTCGCCTCCTACCCTCAGCTGTAGCGATTCACTAATGTTTGCAGCGCCGAACACATGGTCGGACTGTGACGTTATGTTGTTATTGTTGTTGTTATTATGTTCACGTTGACGTTGACATTTCACCAGCGTTACGTTTGCGTGAAACATTAACTTAATCTATACAAATAAATAAAATTTGAGTGTCTGTTTGTAATATTAAAATAACCGCTTTCTACTACATGGATATGAATGTATATACGGTACACATATCAAAATACATATTTTTAAAATGTTTGTCTGTCTGTCTGTCTGTTTATTCCGGCTAATCTCTGGAACGGCTGGACCGATTTAAACGGGACTTTCATTGGCAGATAGCTTATGTAATAAGGAGTAACTTAGGCTACTAATTTTATTTTAGAATAATGTCAAAATCAGAAAAAAACTATTTTTTTTATTACATTCTACGTGGACGAAGTTGCGGGCACAGCTAGTTCTATATATTATATTTATAACTTTTCGTTTGTAGGAATTGGATAGAGTCAATGGATTGGAACCAAATAATTAAATAATTTAAAAGAAAATATTTTATATTATTAATTAACTATTTTTGTGATACACAATATTCAGACACATATTTAATTTATGAATAACAATATTGTCATAGCAACCAAACTGGCATAGGAATCACAGATTAGTGTAGGAATGACACTCTAGTGCTGGTCCATATCTAACATCGTTAAAATGCTATTCTACAAACTATTTATATTTATAAAAATTTATGCCATTCTTCGTTGCAATTTTATAACTCAAGAACTGGCACATCTATCTAAACCAAATGTTTAGACTTTGTTCGGACAATTTAGTAGATGATTTATGTGAAGTTTGTACAAAATCGGTGGAACGGTTCTTCATTTATCACATTTTTGTAACAAATGCAGCAAAATAAATGGCGGATAATTTTAGTAATGGGGATTTTTGTGACAAATTGAAAATTATTTTAGATGAGGATTGTGCTGTCAAATTGAAACTTTTTTCAGTGGTGACAGTACAAGCATGTTGTTATGTCATTTATGCGGTCACTTCCTTGTGAACGTACTTAGATTAAAACAAATTATTAGCGAAAATTTGTTAATCTAAATGTTTTGGATCACATTTTAAAATAGCTAGCAACTAATAAAATATTTTTTGTTTGAATAAATTAATTAGATGTAATTTTTTTATTACTATTATTTCACATTATACGTAGCGAATCATGCATCGGGTAGTATTTATATCGTACATCGGTCTTTTATTATTGCGCAGAAAATCAAGTGTTTTTATTACAAAAGCTGTAGCTTAACAACAATAAAATTCGTTTCGTAGGCTTTACGCAAAATCCATAAACGCGATTATTTTTATAGAGATTTGCTATTTTCATTTTATTGTAAGTACCTTTTTCACTACATGGACACACGCCTTTTTCATAAATTGAGTGAACATATAAAAATGCAATAATGAAAGGTTTCTTGCTAATATAGATTTTCTTGTTAGGCGTTTGACATGTCGACTTCAAAAGAGTTAAATTAGTTATAACAATTACTAATTGAAGCCGCAAAGTGGTAAATCGGAGTATTTTTTTATAATATACAACAGAACTAAACATATTAAAATTTGTGATTATCTAGGACAAAATTTTCATTTTTCAAAGTAGGTTGGGATAACTTTACTTAAAAACATGCAATAGAAAATGAATGGAAAAGCTTAAATTTGTCAGTTTCATATTTAAATCAAAAATGCGATTATTTTGTTCCTATAGTCCTAATTGGCTTCAACATCAATTAAGTTATTGAAGAAACTTAAGAAACTTATAACAACGTTGTATTTGCATCAGATGAGTTGTGCATCGACCATCGCTTTAACTCTACCTCACCTGTCTGACTGACCCCAATAAAATCGCACTGCTATACAATGGCGACACAATACCATTCATTGTGCCGAGTGACCACGCGGACACGGCATTAATCGGAAAATGTGCCGTTTCCATCAAATGCAGCACATTGGCCCAAATCAAATTATATTACGGAAACTTTCAATATAAATATTTTTATGTCGGAGGTGATTATAGAGGAACTGGTTGTCTAGCAGCTTTATCAGTAAAATGTTTAATAGAACATTTGAAATTGAGTAATTATCATTTATGAACGTGGTACTTACTACAGTTTTTAATACTGATACTTTCATTAAAGGTCAAATCGAAAAAGAGCGCAATAAATTGATAAAGCGTTGGAATAACAATTTCACATTACTTATTAAAATATGTTTAAACTCATCCCGGGAGCTAGTATACTATATTAAATTCAAAATAAGACAATGTATTGTTGTCCTCAAATAAGGACGGGCTGATCTCCCAGGCGAGCAGTCCATGTTATTTTTTATTTTGAGCCGTAAATGGAAATCTAAAATAGATTGAACAAATGCGCGACATACAGTAATCTTCTGATATTAAATGCTTGTGGTTTAAACGTGCCATATATCCGTGATGAATCACAGATATTGTACAATAATTTCAATACAGTTGTCTGTGAGTAGGTAACGAGATATTCAGGAACGTATACAAGAGGGAGCATTGGTTGTGTTTGAAGGTGTGTATTAGGAAAATAATATTAATTCCAAAAATATCTCTTTACAGTAGGGGACAACAATAACAAATTTATAAAAAAACTACCTCGATAGGAAAATGCTACATACGAGACACACGCTTATCGCTACCGACCCCCTTCTTATCTGATGGTAAGAGGTAACTATGCTGATAATGTTTATAGCTTTATAAAGATATAAACACAATAGATGTATGAAAATGAAGGAAATATTTATGGTGAATGTAGGTACTTATATACATTTACATACTATATGTATTTACAAATAAAGAACAATCAGTTCAACTTTTAATAAAATTCTACCGTGTGGAAATAATATGCGTAGATTAAAAATCGTAACAGCGAAGTTTCCATTTGCACATGTAGCACAGTTCTGGAGGATAATTTAAAGAAAACGTACACCAAAATTGTATATTAGACGGATTTTTGTATTGTCCTATTTTCAGCGCAATAACTGTCATCCTCCTCCTCCTACTCCTCTTGATTATTGGTGGTGACAATCGCTCATGGGCTTATGCATGCTTATGCTCATGGGCATGGCCCAGGGGCGTACAGCTCCGTCACTAACTGGCATTAAAATAAATATAATACGAATGTTCACATTATAGATATCTTTAAATTAATTTAGTGAATGATATTACATTCATAATGTTAACATATAGTAATTCTAGTATTACTCGTGTATATAATTTATTATCAAAGCTGCCCGCATGAATATGTCGTTGCGCTCGTGATCTCTGCAATTGCCCATTGACTTCCTCGCATGGCACTGATTGTATTAATCCAATTCAACCAATCATCACCAATCGCCCGAGAGGTCCGGCTGTTAATATGAGCACAGAACAGTAACAAGGCGTTCCTAATCGTTGTATTTAAATGTAGCAAAACTTTACTTTGATTCGTCAATCTATAACAATAATATTTGAATTTAAACTAGATTTATGTAAAAAAAATCAAAAACAAATATCAAAGATAACTAAACTTCGTTTAGGTCGTAATAACGCTGATGGGAATTCCTCTCTGAGTTACGAGGCTTATTTTTTAGGCAAAATACAAATCAGCCTTACCGTCACGCACCATATCTCGTTATACCCGAAAAAGTCGATGTGCTGTTGGTTCCCATGGTTCCAAGGTTTCACACCCAATGGCTCAATGGTGGAATGGATCCATATAAATACAAATAACTGTTTATTATAATAGATGATATATGCGGAGACTTCAATAAACAAAAAATTAAGCTCGCGATAGAAATATAAAATAATGATGATAATATTCAGAAGAAAGGTTTAGTTCAAACAGACACCAAGTTCAATCTCAATATTTGAAATTTGTAATAATAATCAAATTAAACATGTCGAACTGGTAATTGATCTAGATTTTCGGAGGCAGCAAAAATATTGGATGTCGGACTTAGGGGAAAGTCTTAATTGGGAGTGCCAATACTCGGTATCGCCAATTATGTGTCATTATCGTGCACCGCTTCCGCGCTCCATGCAAATTCTCAAAGATTGAATAACTCCGACTTAGCCTAAACATTCAAGATTGTGTAATCTTGATCTCGCGAGCGATTGATGTCACTTTTCATTGCCATTAGTAAATCACGCCGAACAATCCCACAATGGAACAGGTGGCCATTATCCTTCTAATCACCAGTCAATTGCGCTAATGATCCATAGCCCATGACGACATCGTTCCACGTTCGCGCTTCTTCACATCTCGGCTAACGGTTCGTCGATTTCACAATACCATACATTCCGCTGAAGCATTAGATGCAACTTGTAAGTGACAATTGACTTCAATAGAAAGGTCGCCGTAATTTAATTATTAATATTCTCTCATGAGATCAGCTTAATACATATATCTAGACTAGATTTTATGGTCAGATAAATTAAAATATTCTATTGTTGCTTCCCTCCTAACTTAATGTCAGCTGGAACTAACACTAACAATAAGTACTTATAAATTAGATAGCTAAAGTGTCAATAAAAGTTTGTGATAAGTATAAATGACAGTATTGCAAAATACCTGTTTTGTTGGTACTACCGACTGCCTGTTTAAAAATTAAAGATAGCGCTTATTCCGTGCGTCAATAATTGGTAGTTACCTAACATCTCTTATAAAATTGCAAACCCTTGGTACACCTTAAAGTATGAAAAGAAATATTTCTACTGTGTGTCGTTGATTTGAAAACAGGTATTATGCTAGGAAAACCCGCAATGATTTCATCAACTTGGAAAAGCAAACTGCGGACCGTATCGAAACACATGAGATAATTGCAGCATTGTATTACCATGGATTACCCTTCTTTAATATATATGTATACTGTTGTTATTTACAAAAGAAGGGTAATCCATGATATACATCACTTATTAGCTGATATTTGATACACAGCTCGGAATGCTTGGAACGAGTTTAGTTAGCGATGTCAGAGCGTATGACAGACAAACCTTTTGAATGGTTTGAATGCGAGAAGCAGAATGTCACTCGCAATACGTTAGCAATACTTAACTATATATTTTTTTGCAAAACGTTATCGATTACTTCGTTATTGACTGAAAGCATTGTGAATGCTTCAGATGTGACTTATAGCGAACTACACCTGCTAAACACTTTGCTTTATCAGTAGACTTATGATAGATTGCTGCTTCTAGATCTATCAATTTCAATCAAATTCAATAGCAATAAAGATACATAATCAGGAAGCAGAACCATATGACAGTTTTAATTGTATCTATAAATCGAGACGTGATTATACGAAGAACTTGTTTACTATGTTGTGATTTTTTGAAAAACGGCCGTTCTGCGTATGTGACCGACTTTTCAGAACATTTTGCGAAGAGACACTCTGCGTTCAAACCATTTGAACTTGAACAAACAACGTGCGCGTGCGCATGCCATTAGGCCGAGGTGAAAAGAATGTGGGTTAACATAATTGAAAACTATTGCGCACCGCTTCGCTGGTAATGAGACAGGTTAGGTGTCTGTATTATTTTAATTTGGAGCGGTATCGGCTGTTGTAACGCTGATGAAGTTTGAAAGTGGAGCGGTCTCCGAGATTTAGAAAGGTGTCGTTGATTAGTCTAGTCCGTGATATAGTCTCCCGCGCACCTATTAGCATAGTATGGCCGCTACCTGTGCGAACGGCTGTTAGGTGGAAACCCGCTTCCTGATTCCGACACAATGGTGGCAATGCTGAACAATGCGAGTTTTGTGAGATTGTTGTATTTACAAAATAGATTCAGTCATTGCAGCCTTGGTACGAGGTGATACTTCATTGTGATGCGCGATAACTTCGACGGATACTTACGTAGGCCTTAGGCTCGATACAGACGGACTGCAGCTACACATCGGAATAGCAAATTGAATGTGGTCGGTCTGGTTAATAAAAGGTAATAAATAGGAAAGTATGGGAAATATAAAAATCTAACAGTACCTCTGAAGCTGACTTCTATATTTTATTTTTAAATTTTTTCGTCCTTTTCTAATGCTATCTTTCATTAACCAGACTAGCACTACATCAATGAAATTAGCCGCAGTTGCAGTGCGCGTGTTGCCGCGCATTCCAATTTAGTCGCCATATTTAAGTTTATACGTTGTATTTTGACAGTTCAACGTGATAAACGCCCTATCTTATCGCAGTTCGGTGGTTATGCTACAGGCAGTGAGATAAAGTGTGTACGTAACTACAAGTCATTCAGTCGTACATTTTGCTTCGTAAATCGACAGGCATCATGCTAATTGCATTCAAACTACGATTTCGTTGTGGAAGTGCACTTCGCTAGAAATGTCTATGCTAACTCAAAGTTAGTAGTTAAATGCACGTCGTCTATTTGCTACTGCACAAGATTATTTATGCAATCGCTAATGTCTCGCGGAAGCCAACAAAGCAATCTCTCTTTACTACTTTATTATGTTAAATAAATAATATCAAGATTCGTGACCGAACTGCGAACAGTGTTGAGAGAATATACATTTCAAATTAACATCATATCGGCGAAATTTGTGTGTCTTTTTATTAAAAGGCAAACTTGAAAACCAGTTTGGAACCGTAAATTAATTCCTAGCGAGCTCTTAATATCCTCGTCCAATCGAGTTAAATATTTATATATCAGAAAGTTTATCGTTATTTATTATATGCTTACATATCCGATAATCTTAATAATAATAAAAATGGCACACATTTTTTAGTACACTCGGCGATTTACCTAGCCTTAAAACTGAAACTAAACTAAACATTGTAACGTTTGTTTTATTGGGTTTAGAAAAATAATAGACATACATATTTTAATTATACGTACATAAACATTTTTCAATAGAAATATATATTAACAGCCTTGTGTTAAAGAAAATAGGATATATAATCTAAGAAATTGAAATTATCTCTGCAGTCTGGGTCTATAGCATACTGCTCTCTTATATAGTTTTTACGACCTATTGTATACTGCGAACATATCGGTAGATGATTATTAGATAAATTAACAATAAACAATTAGCTACGTACGTTTCAAAATAACTAAGACTCAGACTCACGGCAAGCTGGTAATATAATGCTTTCTAGTTGTCTACATTAGAGAATCGGGTTGGAAATTGCACCGAAGCTGTTATAACGCAATACGCTCAAGAAATAAGGAAATTTCGCTTTTTAATATGAGGGCAAAATTTGTCCTCGTACAAATTTTCTTTCCTATTGCTTTATAATAATGTCTGTCAATCCAAACTGTCCATCTATGTAATGGCGGGTAAGTGTTTACAGTCGCCTATATTGCAGGTGATTCATGTGCAATTCACAGCAAATCTACGTCCCACAAAAACCACGGTGGCAACTTGAGACGTTACTGTCTTTCTTTTTCTTCTGATGTTTTGCGGCAAAAATAGGTGACACAGTGATACCACCCTGGATGACTTATTTTTACACAAATGAAAGTAATCATACGTAGTAGTAAATGTTACATGCAAGTTGATGATGTAATGATTGTAATGTATAAATTCGCACGATGTCACGTTGGCAGAGGCTGTAAGTGTTCTGAATCACGATCTCCGCAACCTTGATGTCATGCTTAGCTATACAAAAGAAGCATCTGAATAAAATATTATCAACTTTTGTAGCGTTTAAGATAATAAGAATAGCAGACAAGCAAGTAGATTTACAGTTCAAATTGATGAACACGCTACATTTGGGCAACCTGCAAACATGTGTAACAGAAAGACAAATCATATCACATAACTCAAAATGGCCAATTTTTCGGGAGATTTAATCACAATATAATTTTGTTACATGCTAAGAATGTGTACTATTTTCCATAAATGAACTGAATTTTGAACCATTTTTAAGTATCTGTGGCAAAAAATAAATTCAATTTTATAGCATGTCACAAATTCAGACAGTCTTTTTTTGTCTTATGAAAGGTTCACAATTTTGATGTTTTTCTGTTTATTCTATTATTTAAATAAAAAGTCTGCTATTCTTGTCAGAGAGGAAAAAGATGATCATATACATCAGTGCAGCTGTTCTTCAGATAACATGATATATATACACTATTGTCTTTTATATACTTAGTTATTTTTAGTTATCTTTAAAAAATGTATAGTTAATATACTATTCTGGAGGTAGACGAATTTAATAGATATATAATTATTGAAATTAGTTGTTCAATTATAAATCACGCAACTGAACTGAGTTTGTTTTATATATATAAATAGATATATGTTCCTTGTAGCTGTAAAAGTAGTTTTTTGAATTGTAGTTATTGAAAATACTAATAGTTTTTATACCAGACTACATGAAGCCATTTACGCCTTCGTAAATATTGCTTAAAATGTATCCGCTTTATCGTGACGAATATTATAATTAAATTCCATGTCTAGTCGGAAGAATACTGACGCAACTGGCCACCATCAGTCCTACTTATTTGAAGAAGGCTGCGGTTATATCTGGTGCAGCACTAATGGATTATTAACTTAATATGCATTACAAGTTTATTTCTTAATAGATTCTCAGAGACTGGTACAAAATTTTGTTCAAATAACAATATATAATTAAGAAGTAGTGAAGAAATTAAGTTAACTGGAGTTTTAAGTTAAAAGATATGCGTAGGTTGTAACACTTTTTTTTTCACTGATCGGGAGTACTGTGAGACACTTTTTTTTCTCTTCTTTTGGTATATTGTCACTTGGACACTGACCGTACATGCAAATAGCGTAAACAAGTACCCGGAGGCACGAACGGTAAAATATTTGGCTGGCAAATCAGTATATACGAGGAATAATATTGGAGCGAAATCGTCTGAATCGCAATTGTAAACAAACCTATTAATTAATCCCGAAAGGGAATTCAGTCGGGGCTGAGAAAGGTAAATTGGAACCGAGAAGCTTTCACGGTTGAACATAGTAGCATATAAAAGTCTGATCGTGTAAGTACACGATATATTAACCCAAGCACGGAGCACGGACATCTAACTACCACCTTCCCAGGAGGATTTTTTTATTTATTAACATGTAAAATATACCTCTTAATTTTAATTGCCCCTTTCATTTAGCCAATATCGATCAAACGGACCCCAGAACCCTGCCGGTTACTATTGTTTACCAGTTACCATAATTATAAATAGCCTGTTCTGTGGAAGCTGCAGATAGCGTTCATCTTTTTTTCAGTTGTTTTATTGATTTTTTTAAGTGTATCAGTCTAAGTCCAACATTGTTGCTTGGAAGTGTTGTATTTTTTTTTTGTTTAACTGAAGAACCTATATAGAAAAACCTATAATAGTCTTAGAAAACCTGAGTTGTAATAAATCTGTTGTACATAGAATTGGATTGTTTTTTTTTTGTTTCATATATTTAGACAGAACCTAGATAATTTTGTATTGTAAAAATATTATAGTAACCACAAAATAACATTATAAGGTATGCGTGCGTAGTGCTTTGTGTGTTTCTACAACAGTATGGGGACGTAGATGTTTTTACAGATATTGCATAACAATACTCGCTGTTAGACATGGTTCGTTGACAGACAAAGACTGCGTTATTCTCTGATATAACATTTTATAATAATAATTCATATATATGTATTTATCTTGTGTATAATTTGGCAGTCAAACTACAGTTAATATTATTAATATGTATTTTATGTGCGTTCTAATAATATAGATTTGTGAAATGTATACGAAATTCACTTCGAGCCACTGATATAAATGAATATCCAAACACAGATCCTATGACGAAGATATTTTGTTATGATAATTTATTATTTATATTTTTTTTGTATAATTACACTTGCGATTTATAATAACAAATAAATAAAACTACAGACTAGACAAAATAACTCCAGAAGTATTGTAACTATCATTAACCGTATGAAATATAACCATAGATCACAGAAACGTCTATTGCGATTCAAAAGATGATGAAGTCTAATGTCATTTAAATCTTTCAGCCAATTAGATTTCAGTTACCTATTAAGTTATTTAACAGAGAAGACGATTTCACTTATTATTAAAAAAGAAACAAACAAGGCAAAGCAGATAGTTTATTCGTCGAAAATCTATAGTTCATTTTGGTTGATTTTCACTGCTTACTGCGGGAACACAGATGCGATGAGCATCTCATGGTTCTGCAGCATTCTATAAGACACAACTGTTAAGAAACTGCAACTAACTTAAGCCTTTTTACATGTCGGTCTCTAGATGTTCATCGGGTGGGAACTGATAAACGATACCACATGCTCTTAAACCTTGAATACATCTCGTTCTATGTGAACATGTTCCATTTCTCGCGCATATTCACTGTCACTAGTATGGGAATATCAAGCTCGATTGAAAATTGATTCAGTATTCAAGATATAGCTGTATGACTTCACTTTCATAGAAAAGTCAGTCAGTATTTGTTTATAATATCTAACACCCCGTAACTCACAATGGTCAATTGGTCATTAGAAAAAAAAACACTCATTATGAAATATTTGCTATATATATTTGAATAACCACTATTTAAGTCCCGTCAAGACATAGGCAACAGTCAATATCGGCAGAGGATACGACGTCCGCGACATGTTCAATTCCAATCAATTCAAATTCATTTATTCTGTCTAGGCTGTTACAAGAACTTGTGAAAGTCGAAAAGCTACGCCATCGGTTCGCAAATCTACGGCGGGAGACCTTGTACTGAGAAGAACCGGCAAGAAACTCAGCAAGGGCTGTTTTTTTTCCCTGTATTAAATAGATACAGAGTCGTTAATTTGGAAAATGACTTCAATATTGATAATTCATGAAGTCACTTTCCATTACATAATAAATACAATTAATAAAAATATAATTTGAAAACATGCCTATATTAGGAATGCCGTGTCATACAGTTTTAAAAGAATATATTAAAGTTAAATTAACATTATAATAAATACGAGTAGTACCCAGTATAGCAAAGAGCAGACTCATCTACGCTGGCAGCACCCATTCACGAGCATGACGCATGAACCAGCCATCGCTTCGCTCAACCATGTTTTAGGGAACGTAACGACCCGCCTCACACGACACTGCCGAAGAGATTTTAATGATTTTAATTTAAGCCACAAAAGGATACAAATTACCATAAAACGGGTACCCGTGTACATCCATTACAACTAAAAAAAAAAAAACAACAACCGCAGGTCACGCGCATACAATCATTTATTATGATACAAGTAACAAAATAATTGCTCATACACCTTTTGGTTGTTGTGTCATACAGAATAAATATAAAATTCAAATAATAATAGTATCATGTTCTTAGCGATCCCCCTAACCAATTAACGCAAGACCTTCAAGACCTGCAAGTGGGGACGTCTGAGTCGTCACTACCCTTGTCATCCCCTACCGGCAGCCTTCTGCTTAGCCACGTGTAGGTTCCCTGTCAATATAGACCGGATCCATTTTGGTATAGCATGCCTCTTCTAGCGCATATGCCCTCTCCATAGGGCAGCGCTAACCATGTCTCTCCTGAAGTGCGGCTCTCTGTCACGTCAAGCCAGTAGGGTCATTAGGACAAAGGCTTAGGCTGAGTTTAGTCGGTACTAGGTCTGTCGGGTCAAGCCGCCTCGATTCACCAGGAGTCCGACGTAATCACCGTAGCACTTGCCGTTGCGGTGGTATCCATGAGGATTCTCAGCCTCCTCTCCTGAGGAAAAAAAAACTATTTAAGTATTTCTTGGAAATTATTACTATAGTTATAAAAGCAGACGATTTTTCCCCCCCTCTTAAATTTAGAATTTTGAATATAGGCGTAATTCAAATTAATCGCATAATGTTGTTATTCGATCCGATTCTGATTGTGTTATATGAAACACGCCTAATTCATTTGGTCGATATCAAAATACATTTATTTCTGAAAGTTCTAAAGTAAATCAACCAAACAATAACGTCGGTAACGAAAACATCGGTATGACGAATCTATGTGTCTCCAACGGCTGTTACTGAGGAAAATGTGCTGACAGTAAAAAAAATTGTCAAGACAACAGATGCACCGCAAAGAGATTCAACATAGGTATATTGCGAATTGGATCGGGAAGCGTTCACAAAATTCGCACCTTTACGTGATGGCAGGATAGTTTTAAGTTGAGTGCCGCACGACCTCATCGAAGCTGTCCCGTGGGGAATGATGGAGTGATATAATTAATAAATTTCGTCTCGGTGTATTTACGATGATGTGACATCCAGAAACAAAGCGATACTTTGGCTGTTTCAAGTCGAACCAACGTACACTAAAGTCAAGTGATCGAGAAACCCAGAAATATAATCGCTGGCTTCTTCACTTTGACTGTGTATCTGGTGTCTATTCCGTTATAATATCAAAGCAGTATTTGCGCCGTCTGGTATATTACGATGTCTGTCAGAAGTTTTCACTGCAATGAACAAAAAACTATCACTTCCGCAATTCCGCACGCAGCACTCATGGGACGTCCATGTTTCTAAACCGATCAATGTTTTGAGTCACCCTCTTAATAGTCTTGATCTGACACCGAGTGACTTCTTTTTGCTTGAAAAACCTATTAAAAAGGATATTTCAATAATATAAATAATTTTCTATGTGTACTATTTCTAGTCGTCCTTAACCGATTCCTCGTATAAATCCGCATTTTAAAATTAGTACATATAACTGGTTAAAAAGTTAATCAAACTTCTTTAAGTATGTGTTATATTTTTTACATGTATATTTCCAAAGATTTCGATGACTAAAGACGTGCTGCTCTACAGGAAACAGTAACACATAAACATGATTCACCTATACACCTGTCCGTTTGTCATGATAAGCCCGGCTAAGTCATCATTAAGAAGTTAATTTAAGTAAACCTATGTAAACACATAGGTTTACATTAAGAAATCGTATCGAATCGTTTTTTATGTTTTTGTCACGTGTCATAAAACTGTATCGTTACTTTCTGTACGTTAATACCGTGACTTATGTTTTCAAGCAACTGTGTAAAGTTTTGCCCAAGTCGTCATCTAAATGCTAATCCTTATTGTCAAAATGTCCAACGCAGTTTTTGAATGACATTCATTCAACTTTGACGTGCTCGGTTTAACTCTATTTTACAATGTGATATAGGCATTATTAATGTGTACAGTGGAAACATACGTAAGAGAGTAATTTCCGGTGACAATAAGATTATTGTCTGTCATTGCTATATATATAGCACTTCGTATTCTGGCTTCTTTTGCATATATAAAAAAGTGTTGAGCGTGTTCAATGGTTGTGCGTCTTCTCTTCTTCAATTCAAGGTATTTTTGTAGGTATTCACATTTTAATGTGTTTTCGACTTTATTTATGAATCGATTCAAACGAATCAGTTATTAATAATAAATGAAAAGCGATTATTTAATCAGATGCAATGGTTTTCACAAAGGTTTACTTGCTTGTAATAACACTTGGCAATGAGTCATAGCCACGTATATTTATGAACATACGCGATATGAGTCGAATAGACATACCTAAGTACCAGGTAGATAAAACTAAGAAAAACAATATTTTATTTGCGCATTAAATTGCTAGTCTTTAAAATGCACAATGATCTAAAAGAAGGTAAATAATCATTAATTTAAAATTAAGATTTAAATGAAAAAAGTCCTTCTTATTCTACTAGAAATCTTCTTCTATACTCGTATACTACTAGAAATTCTACATATTGTCATATTAAATTACAAAAATGATTTTATTTTTCGCTAGTAGCGTTTTTAACATCTTCTTTAAGGAAAGGAAAAGAATATCCACATTATTAAATCCAAGATAAACATGAAAATAATTACTACGGAATTTTAAAATTGTAACTTCCATTTCACATTATTATGAGTATCAACCGGCATCTATGCAAATCTCAAAATTATATTGTTTCCTGTGGTAAAAATATCTACCTTCACTTATAGTTACAGACTTCAAGGTACCTGAAAATTGTTAAAATGACTTCCTTTCCATACAAACTTTTTTTATTATTAAAAAGTAACATATATCCTTTCTCAGGCTCTAGACTATCTATGTACCAAATTTCATTTAAACTGATTTAGTAGCTTTGGCGTGAAAACGCGACAGATGCACAGTCTGAGTTAATTACACATTTGTAATAATATGAAATAAATAAATCATGTTTATGTATAAAAATATAACGGTCACTGTTCTTAGTCTAAGTTCCGACATTGTTTACA
The DNA here is from genome assembly GCA_036419045.1 of Scirpophaga incertulas. Lineage (NCBI taxonomy): Eukaryota > Metazoa > Arthropoda > Insecta > Lepidoptera > Crambidae > Scirpophaga > Scirpophaga incertulas. Next base: position 8,091,579 of record CM071626.1, on the reverse strand, counting down.
GCACATTCAGCGCGATAGGCAACAGAGATTCACGCGGCGGCACCAGCAGTGGGGATGCTGCGCCCGCTCCGGAGCCCAGCATTGGTGATGGCGACAACATGAACCGCGAAAACGTGTCCACGAAGATCGCGGCCGGCATGGACCGATGGCAGAGCACAATCGAGGAGATGATACACCTGCGCTCATCGAACAATCAAGTGTTCAAGGACAATTATTGGGTGAGACTCGCAATCGGTTATTTTTAAGTTATGTGGAAGGCGCTGATGTGTGATTGATTTAGGTTTAACATGCTTTTCCCTTAAGTGTATCTAAAACTATACAGTTTTAGTGGTATGCAAAACTCAAGTTGTAACCCATGGATGGCTTAATGTGCAGATGGTGCAATCATTCGTGTGAGTAAGAGAGCATGAGAGATTTTTATAAGAAAAGAGTTATGTATTGAAATTCTTAAAATTTCAATAAAGAATTACAAGATAATATGGCCAATCTTAAAATCACACAGTCACACCTTAAATATTGTTCGGGAGTCAATTTGGTTGGTTGGTTAACACCAATTGTAACAAACTTAAATCCATAATCTCTAAAATTAAGATTAGTTTTCCTATCTGGAAGTTAGCTTACACATAAGCCTTCACCAAGGAATGCAGGCTTTAAAAACACGATGCAAATCATTAAAAGACCAGAATAAAATTAAACAGATTGATGATTTTCTATTATATCTATATCATATCCTATCTATATCTAATTATATAGATATATAGTTTCGATACGTCATGCCACAATTATAATCAAAACTATATATGAAACACAGGTATGGTTAATATACGAATAATCTCTGAACCGTATGCGAAGAATCTATAATAAGCTATCTAGCCTTAAAATAGAATAAATCTCAAAACAAGGATAGGAACAAAATTATTTATTGTACCTATTTCCACTAAACTAAATTTAATTTATAAGAAGGTTATTTAAATAATAGTACAGAGTTAATGTTTAATATTTGTAGTTTATCGTATGTCGTGATAAAGAATTGTTCAATGGTCCTTCAGAATAAATATAAAAAAAACCTTTAGACCCTTCTATAAACAAACAATTTTGACCTGAGAATGATTCAAACTCTAATATAATAATTGGCACTATCGACGTCGCCTTGGACTTATCAGATACAGATACAAACCTATAATCTTCTCAGCTCGTAATTAAAAACTATGAGATGTAGAAACTAGCTATAAATAAAGCAACAGTTAAATTGAAGGTTGCCTGGCCGAGATTGCGTTTACAGATAGCACCTAACCTGTAACATTGTGATTTGAAAGATATCCTCAAAAGTATACAAATAAAATCGTACCAATCATCAACTTTAAGTTACTATATAGAATAAAAAATAAAATTATATATTGGAATTAGCTAAAAAGTGTTTTAAACTAATGTCAATGAAGTTCCAAACGCTGTTTGTAAGGAATATCACCTATTACAGATTTATTAATATTAGAAAGAGTACCCGTAACCGACCAGCGTGTATATGAAATGAATGTCGAGTATGAATGAATGTCGACATGTATGAATGTCGAGGAAGCTGGGAAGTATGTTAATTCATGGCAAGTGGTAAACAGTGTAGATGAATATATCATATGTAGTGCACCAGTCTACGTGGAGTATCTCGAACCTCGTATCTCGAAGTACCTACTCTTGAAAGGAGCTAAACCGGAATCCTCGCAAGCGACTTATTTTTTTTTTATATTCTATAAATTGTTTTTCATCCGTTTGACTCGCCGCTTCCTAAGATGTGCCCCAATCTTCCTATTATAGTAACAGACACACAGCGCAGTCAGTCGTGCGTGCATGAAAATTATGTAATAAATAGAGAAAAAAATAATCGTCGTTGTTCTTAGTCGGCACTCGTCGCTGCGGCGGCACGAATACCCAGTGAAAGTGGAATGGATTCGTAATTGGGGTAATAGTATTAATTTTTGACTTCGCCAGAAAATTGAGTGCGAAAGTTTTTACGTACCTACCACTGCTTGTTTTGTTTTATATTTATAATAAAATTATGATGATGATAATGACGCAGCCACAAACGATTAGGTGAGATTGTAAACAAACGAAAGTGCCTTCTTTGACGATCGCTCGGCTGAACTTCTTTTATATATAGATATTGTATGGTTATTAATATAGAGATGACTTTGGATTGAAAGAGAATAAATTAATTAGTACAATTTCTATTCTTCCAGTATAGTCTTTTGTATAGCGAATTTGTACCATTACTAGAGTTATGATTTCAAACCGAATGAGACATGATCTAATGTGTTTCAAGTTTCATATCAAGATTGTATTTGCTTACCTATATATTGTTTTTATGTTGTAGGAATTAGTTAATATTTCTATTTTGAACGCTATTTCCACCTGGCTACCTACTCTGTCTTACGTAAGTATATCGCAGTTATATCGTTTAAATCCTTCTTATCTTCATTTATCACTAGCGCAAGAAGCCCAGCAGATCCTCTTTTATATTTGATCACACTTGTGAAACACATTTGTGCAATGATGAACGACCGTTTATTACCCGCAGATGGCTCCTATATCTACATTTTGAGAAATGCGTTGAATTTATTTATTGAAAGTGCGTTTCAATACATTATTGCTGTGAAGCTATGTTGGCACCACTGCACGTTCATTGTAACTTCATGTTTATTTAAATGAGGATGTAAGAGGTACAGATGCTAATATTATTCTAATGATTCTAGAAGAATCATTGGATAGAAGGCGCTTTAGTTTAGAAACGACAAGTTCTTTAGTGGATCCTTAACCTTTTGACGAGCAAATTGGAATGGGCCTATTCCGCTAACAAATAGCTGTGGAAGTAGAACTGCACCAATAGAAGCGCGTAGATTGTAAGATGACGTGTAATTAAACGCAACTTCGGTTTCGTTTCAGCCACGATTTATTAGCAAAATTAACCCACTGAGGTTATTTAGATAGACGGTTAAGTTCGACATGTAGAGGAAGTTACAATTGAGGTGAGGTTTATGTAAACGTGCTGTTATTATATATTTTTTCGACTTACAACTCATAGTATAGTTAGACTGTAATTTTAAAATCTGCAAAAGCTAAATTGATAAATGAGCAGTCAGTGATGTAGCTACTATGCTAATAGTACAAATATTTTGTATTTTAACTGTACAATTTTTTTCTTTTTGAGCAGTGTTTAGTAGGAGATCTAATGGCCCAAACGTCTCAATATTAAAGAACATATGTATATATCATTAACTGATCGATTAACTGACTTGAACAATTAATAGGTAAAGAGCCAAGAAGATATTTTACTTATTTACATACAGTGTTGGAACTTCCATGTTTATTTCATAATGTCTAGTACACACTTCCCGAACGGAAACACGCGTAATACGCCATCGCGATTCAGCTCAGGTGCGCACGCGCCGAAATCGTCGCAGTTGACTGTCGCTTGAAGGAAACACAATAAAATATAAACCTTACAACGCTGTCATAGTGATAGATTTTCATCAAAGTGAAAGTTTGTCTTGTAAAGAAAGTTTATTTCGCTGCTTGCACATAAGAGTGTAGTTGATGGTGTAATTTAAGCCATTTATGTTTACCGTTCTCATTCGCGTGTCGTGACATGTGCGGTCAACAGGACAACAAGTTGCATTTAATTGCAATTTTTATTACAATGCGACAGAGTTTTTCTACAATCAAAGTACAAAATGATGACTGTTGTTGATTATGCCACCAATCGTTGACTTCAACTGTCAAACGGAAAGTGTCCATAAATATTGTATGGAAATACAATATTGGGATGCCACTAAATAATTATTTGTTAAAACTGATTTTTAATTACTATGAAGTAATTAGTCAATAATAAAATCAGTTTTTGCAAAAGACTACAAAGAACTATGAAAGAAAATTGTTAAATTAGGCGTCGTTTTCTAAAATGATTTGGGTAATGAAGGGATTTTTTACAGCCACGTAAGCAAATAAAAATGTTGGTATAGTAGATGGCGCTGTATCAAATGTTAAAAAATTTTTGATATTAAATTGATATGTCACGTAACAAACATTTCATATACGTATTTAATGTTTTATATACATATATTTGTAATCTGTGGCGTAAATAAGCAGAGGCTTAGAGAAAAATATTTTTATAATACATAATGCATTGAAATTTATAAAGATTGCTTTTAATCTATACAATGTGAGTTGAACTTGAGCACCGACAAACGTACACACCTGTCTACGACCAGGCTTGGAAAACTCGTTAAACTGTCACTCGGAAAATCTCTCATTAATTAAAGATGGTGGCGACATCTACTATTCAAGGCCCTACTAAAATTAAGTACTATAACATCAATTAACATAACATCCATCTATTGATCGCACCTAAAAGTGACGTTATCGGTGACATTTAATAATCTTGTAAATTTACTGTAAAATGGTGTAATACCAGGTTGTAAGTGGGCTTGAGGATGATGACGATAAACATAACAACACGAAGTACTTAATCATTACGCCAAAAGAGTTGACAATCCAATACCTTGCTTTGTTTTTCATTATGAAAGAGTTTTGTGCCCACCTACTGACAACATGTCAATACTGCAACAAAAAATGGGTCGTTATAGCTTGACACTCCTTATACCGACTACTTATCGATATCGATAAATATGCTAATCGTACAGTTCCTTGCAATAGATATTGTATACGATATTGTAGATATTGTATACGCATTACTTAGCCAAACTTCTTATTTACCTATCTTGGGACTTTTCGCAGTAGCTAATCTAGATGCAACCGATGACCTTTTAAGTTAGAGCGACTTCAGAAGTTGGCAACCAGATTCATTTATAGTTTACGTAAACTCGACAAATTCTCTGAATATCGCTCGCGTTTGAAGTGGCTACCCATCTGATATCGACGAGATATGCATATCCTATGTCTTATTTTTAAGATTCTCAGTACCCCTACTTTTCCTCAATACTTACGCTGTAGCTTTGACTTATACGGCCACCTTCTACCCGGCCTCAGCGTGCTTGTATGTCATACTCTATTTTAAATGTACCTCTTTCGAACTCCAAATTCTACTCCCGCTCCTTTACTGTTCGTGCTGTTACCAATGAGCTGCCAGACAGTATTCAAGATTGTCAATCCATTGCTTCTTTTAAGCGCAATCTAAAGGAACACTACCTATGTAGTTTGTCTCAGACTACTTTCTGCACTTGATCATATTATATATATATATATATATGTGTGTGTATGCATATGTGTGTATGTATGTATATTTATATATTTATGATTATGTATGGTTGTATAAAATTAATTAATCATATCTTTTTTAATAATTATATATAAATACTGTCCCCGCAATTTTTTTTTTAAATTTCACAAAACTATCTAGGTTTGGCTGGAAAAAATCTCTCTGAGAGATAAGAGAGTCTGCCTTTGGACCAATTAACTTAGTATGTCCTAATATTTTCTTTGTAATAATTGTATTGTGTATGTAAATAATTATTCTCCTAATTGTTTAATTGTGTACAATAAAGAGCTTATATATCACTGACAGGCCTTTTTTCTAATAAATATTTTTCTAATATCTTTATAGTTATTTTATTTACACCAAGTTAGTTAATTTTCATCACCAAAAAGGAATAAATAATATTTTATAAGTAAGCGATAAGTTGTTCCACGCTATCGGTGTTTCGTATTACATGTTTATATTCTTAAAGAATTCAGGGTAAACTTGTATAATCAATTATTAAATCCATAATAAACTTATTGAACAAGGTAATAGTCAAGTCTAAATTGTTCGTGTCAAGTGCACATCTGACTGAAAATAAGTATATTCTGATATCAAAATTTGTATATTTTCTCAAACATTTGACTTCCATTTAATAAAAGTTAAATTTATTTTATTTAAAACACAATAAATAACAAATAGAGAAGGCACAACTAATTCACAAAGTAGAATTTAAAAAAAAGCAAATCTGTCATACCAACATACGTACATACGTTTATTTTAAAAATATATGATATTTGATATCAAATTGCAACAGCATTCATTTTAATTCGGCAGCATTATTCACGTACGTTATTACAATTATTACATCAGGCGTACATACATTTTCATATTATTGAAGTGTCGATCAATACGCGCTATCTAAATTCTGCTTCCGATGGACAAAAAGCATATGCCACTAAAATTTGCAAACTACAAATTAATGTAATAACCAATATCTTTAAACGCAATTCACATTAAAACCTAAATTGAGTAGCATAGTTAGTACATCACCAATTGGATACACATCGGCGCTACTTTTGACAGAGATCCAATTGAGACTAAATTTGATCATATGTAAAATTTTGTATGCGATTTTAAACGAAGGGATTCAAACGAATTCTTAATTTGTAAAGTGAATTGTGAAAATTTTTAATCGATAATTTATGTATGGCGGTAAAAATGCCTTATGTGTATCAATTGAAATAAAGAATTAAGTTTCTAATGCGATACAGATAAAATAAGAGGATGGCAAGGAATAATACGATACAGTTTTACACTTGTTAAATAGAATATGAATGATGGTTAAAGATAAAGATAAGCCTTCGAGTTTGGGGAACACACAAAACGTTATCTATATATAATAGGCGCTACGTCAAATAACATGTTTGCATAACCAATACCAACCTATTTGAGAACAATATTAAGAGCGTTTCAAATGTCAAACAGTGAAATTACATTGACGTGACGCTCACTGTACTATAATTTATACAAATTAGAAACACAGCTAGTTAGTAAATGTACAATTTTATCGTTATATCTGCTGGTAACAAAGGTAAAAGTGTTTGTCTTAATGTCAACCATCTGATTACTGTAACGTGAATGGTGCGTTCAGTTTTCTCTATCTGCATACAATTGCCGTTTAGATTGAAATTAGATTGTGACTCATTGGCTTAACTGTTTACTAATACAACTGCAGGCGCCTTTGAGTCACAGGCTGGTATGTTCATTCATAATAGCAACAATGATAATAATAGAATAGATATGTTCGTTTATTGATGTACAATGATACATCAATAAACGAACATAAGTATCTATTGATATCATAGACACTGAATTTGAAATTGTTACAATTAATTATGATAATTTATGTCTGTATCTATCAGCTACGCGGCATATTCTCGGCCCATCTACCGCAGTGCCTCAAGACGAAAGTCTTCGATTCGTGCGTGTTGCCAGTGATGACATACGGAACAGAAACCTGGCCACTCACAATGGGCCTTATAAGGCGGCTCAAAGTCACCCAGAGGGCAATGGAGAGGGCTATGCTCGGAGTTTCTCTGCGTGACCGAATCAGAAATGATGAACTCCGCAGAAGAACCAGGGTCACCGATATAGCCCGAAGAATTGCGAAACTTAAGTGGCAATGGGCGGGGCACATTGCTCGCAGGACTGACGGCCTTTGGGGCGGAAAGGTCCTGGAGTGGCAGGCATATGCTGGACACCGCAACGTTGGTAGGCTTCCCACAAGGTGGACCGACGATTTGATGAAAATCGCGGGAAGGCGCTGGATGCTTGCAGCGCAGGACCGATCTGCATGGAGATCCTTGGCGGAGGCCTATGTCCAACAGTGGGCGTCTATTGGCTGAAATGATGATGATGATGTCTGTATCTTACACTTATAATAACAAATTTCAGAATTAAATCAAAAATTCCCAAAATATATTAGTATTGATACTTCTCCCGAATAACTGGTTGCTGCCGCCCCTGAAGATAAGAATAACACCACTCCACTAGAGACCTAAAGATGAAATAGCGCGTACAAAGAGATTTTATAATAAATAGCGTTATATGTATATAATAAGAAATAGTACCAGAACCATTTTTTCTACGAACCTATGTATATACTGGGGATACACAGAACACTTTGGGAGGATTTTATCTATAACATAACATAATATAACCCTTTATTGTATTCATAAATATTCACACACAAAAAAAAAAGAAAATAACAAATGTACAAAAGGCGGCCTTATTGCTAAACAGCAATCTCTTCCCAGGCAAACCTAGGACCAGGAAATATTAAAGGGAGATTTTAAATATAGGATTGGTACAGTAATTGGACAGGACAATAGGCTATAACTAGTTTAAGTTAAGGAATCTTTGACAGGAAGTGAACACGGACTTGATTCTTAAAGGACTCCAGCGTTCGCGCTCCCCTAATACCCTCAGGGAGAGAGTTCCACAACCGAACGGCATAAGCCGAAAAAGAATATGAAAAATAGTCGGTACTTCGGGGCGGTATATATCCAGAGTCAAATTAAAATTAGAACGCAAGGCACGACATGACGAATGGGAATCTATATATCCTGTGACCAGATCAAACACTAGATTGACAGGAATTTAATAAATTGAAATGCGTACTTTGTAGCTAATTAGAACTAGAAAAATCAGAGTTGCAGGTTGGTTTTACATACACGCCCTTAGGAACTTCTACGTTTCATTAAAGGAATAAGACAAGATATGGTTAATATTATTGCTACGTTTAGTACTCCGTATCAATTGGATAAGACCGATTAGATCCCATCTCACAACATTATGTTCCTTTAAAGTTACAAAAAGCTCCGTTCCACCGCGACACAACCTTTCGGATTTTACATGACATACAAGATGGGTCTGCGTTCCAATTGAATTTTGCGTAGCGGAGCACGACGACAGTCATACATTCATTTACGTTATATGGCAATATAAATAATATTTAAATATTTCTTACACTCACACCTATTAGCCTAGCCCAAATTAAGCTCTGTAAGGCTTGTGTGCATCTAGGCTAAACGGTAGACACATATTTTTTATATATATAAATATTTTTCATAGACACAGATTTCATAGACATAGAAAAATAAAGATTATTATTATTATTTAGTAGCATTTGAATTTCTCAGCGTGAGTGCTGGTTCTAACTGTAATTACGGGCGTAAGCCAAGTAAATTACAGAATGTGATGTGTTGGTAGTGTGGTTGGTGTATAATCAATATTGTTTTCATCTATTTGCAAAAAAAACTTTCTAACAATGCGGCATGTGTTAAGGAGGCTGCTTTTTGTAGGGTTATCAACAAGGTATCTTTGAGATTTTTAAGCTATTGAAGAGATGATTCGGGATTACACCAATTGTGGACAGGACTATAGGAATAACATAAACTTTATTTTGACGCCATATCCTAGTTACTTCGTCTTTGAGTTCGGCATATTTACTAATTTTATCTGTAATCGTTTTCTGTATATTATGGGTGTTAGGTACTGCAATGTCTCGTACGAGGCGGCGACGGTTCTGGGACGCTCCCCCCCATTCGAGATCCTGGCCGACATGTACGCCGCGACGCACGGCCGGGGGGGCGATGGGGGGAGCGCCCTGGAACCCGCGCACGAAGTGCCTAAGCGGGAGTGGCACCGACGGATTGTGGCGGCCTGGCGTGCGCAGCTCGAATTACGAATCTGCGCGCGCCAACGGGCCATCGGTGCCGTACTCCCGCACCTCGAAGCTTGGCTCCACGGGAAGGAGGAGGTCACCTACCGATTGACTCAGATACTCACCGGGCACGGCTGCTTCGGTGAGTATCTGTGTCGAATAGGACGGGAGGGATCGACACATTGTCACCACTGCGCATCCGACCTCGATTCGGCCCAGCACACGCTGGCGGAGTGCCCCGCGTGGGCCTCCGAGCGCCGAGTCTTGGTCGCAGAGATCGGGCGAGATCTATCTCCGTCGGCATTGATTGCGGCAATGCTGGCGGACGAGGGAGGCTGGAGGGCTGTGGTCTCCTTCTGTAAAGCAGTGATACTCCAGAAGGAGGCCGCCGAGCGGGGTCGGGAGATGGCCGATCCCGCTCGAAGAAGGCGGCGCCGGGCTCGGTAGCACAGCTGCAGCGCCGCCGCGGGTCGCCGGCGGGCGCGAGGAAGTCGCGACTGCTACGGCGACCCGGGATGGACCACGCCCCTTCCGTGGCCGGGGGGCGTCGTCGGTGGAGGAGACCGGGGGGAGGTAGTGTAGCCTCCCCCGAGGAGGGCTCCCCTCTAGGCAGGGGAGCGGAGGCTGGGGGTTCCCGGAAGTGGCTTGATGTTCCCGGGGGCTCCCTACATGCCTGAGGAAGGCCATCCCTGAGGTTTTTAGTGGGTAGGCCTCCCCCTTCTGGGGAGGAGAGCCCCACATGATGTCAGGCCTATTATAATGAATTATTTGTCGGTGAATATGGCGCGATCATAATATAACTTTCTAAGATTTTTTCTGGTATGTATTTATAGTAAGCTGTATGTTTATCTAGCATAAGTCTGTATTTGAGTGCTAAATTTTGATGAATTATATTTGCAATTTAGTTGTGTCTGTGTGTATAGTCTGTCTGTGTAAGTGTTCTGCATGCTCCTGTTATGTGCTGTATGGTTTCTGATTGTGTGTGACACTTGCGACATTTGTCATTTATTATTATTATTATTATAGACATATATAATAACAACCATGACTAAGGTACAAATGCTCGCATTAATCACGCGAACATCTGTCCCCACCAGGAATTGAGCATTCGACTACGGAGGTGGTCAAAGGCTTATTATTCATTCATCATCGGCCTGAGGCCTTTAAAGCTACAAAATAAAAGTAAGACGCGAAATAAGAGCAAGTGTATTATCGTCACTATAATAAAATTAAAATACAATTCAAATGAAATCGAGCATTGAACGGTACTAGTACTTCATAGTGTGCTAAACGTTATCAATGTTTCCAAATTTTTACAGACACGTGACGTGTCAAACAAAAATCTTAATCAATGTTAGTATTTACGCACCAATAAAATGCGGCTTCATCATCATAGCTTATAACTGATTAATCATATATATTATCAATTTAAAAATATATATTAAAACCGATATTTCGGGATTATAATTCTCATTTTGAAATTATCTCATTAATTATAATCCTCGGCGCATTGGATTAGAGACTACTTCACGAAAGAAGTTCCTCAGACGCAGCGCTAAACGTCGAAAGAGGTCAATTGATTGTTGCTGCCTGGTCTAACCTTTGGCATTCAGCTATATTCTATGATTTTACAATTTAGCTCCATTTATTATCGCGGGATTTTTTATTGCTACTTATTGATACTTTTTCTGTGGAGTTTAATGGCTATGCCTATTTGGATTTAGCCATTAACTGCTTTTTTGAGCTATATTGTTGATTCTTAAAATTTATTCTTAATATAATTTTGTTAAACATATTCTTAAACAAAAACTAAAGCAAAAAAACATTATAACGAAAACAGTATTGATATTACCCACATTTAATAAAAAAAAATATCAACTACCATCATATCTAAAATTATGAGCTAATTCATTAAACATTGTTCACAATTTTTCCGTCGAGGGAGGGGAAGCTCGCGTAGCGTCCCCTCCCTCGTAAGTATAGAAGCCGATATTAAGGTATAATAATGTCAATTAACTTTAAATTAATTTCTTGCATAGGTGTTCCGAGTTTTAGATATTTAAATAATAATGTAAGTCAATCTAGTGTGATTAGCAAAGTGGAAATAAGAATCAATTGAACAGGAGATAGTTAACAAGGCATCTTTTTTGTGCATACTCGTATAAGTCCCGTCCTCTTCTTTAGCGGTTTTTCAGATTTAGTAATAACTGTGTATATGTTAAAATCTTATTTTGTTTCAGGCTCAAAATGGCTTCGATGAACTGCGGCGATATGTAAAACAGGGCAGCGATTTCAGCAAAGAGCTAGCGGCCATCTTGCAAGAGAGGTACGTAGTGTGCAATCTTTGTACCAGTGACAATTCTAAAGAAAACATTCAAATAATATTACAATTGCATAAAACATCTTAACGAAATATTAAATATGCATTCAATAACTTTTTCATTGTCTTAAAACATCGTAATTTATATAACTGAAGCTTCAGTAGAATTAGGTGCATCATCACAAGTCATATACTCATATGTTCCCACTGAGGAGCTTGAATCTACCATCTTTTCCATCACCATCGGAGCGTCAGGTGAAGATACATATCAAATGCGATAAACAGATTGGTACAAGCAGTGCCGGTGTTAGCACTAACAGCACCGAACCCCCCTCCCCGTTAGGAGTTAGATTTTCTTACAACTTTAAAAAAAAAAAAAAAAAAAAAAAAGGACCCCCCGCTACTTACTGCGGCGCCCCTTTGTGGCCGGCGCCCTGTGCGGTCGCCCAACCGCGCCCTAACGCCACTACTGGGTACAAGGGAGGATTTAATTCCGACCCCCCGAAACTGCATATGCACAGCGCCGCTGATTTAATTACGACTGTCAGTCTGATTTTTCAATTAGTATTACTAAAGATAAACACGGCGAGCATACCTTAAAACAATAAATTTATCATTTGTTCTGTTGTCATTGGGTCAGCCAACAGACGCATAAGTGGTGGTGTATGCAGAGTAGCACGTAATTTTTTTTGAAGTTATCTAATAATATAATCTAATAGTAATTAGAAGAGAGACGGCCTCCTAGATGTGTTTTTTATATTGTCGAATTCCATGTGACAACTTGATCTAATGTTCTTACGGTAAAAAAGCCATCTTAACCAATTCGCAACATAAACAACTTGCATACAGTTGAAAAGAAACTCAAAATTGCATTTTATGTGAAATTTTGGTCAACCTATATCTACTTGAGCAGCGTGGGCTTAGGGCTAACTTAACAAAAGGCTATATTTAAGGTATTGCTACTTACTGTATTGTAGGTAGTTAAGTTAATGCCAAGGGGCAATTGAGCGGGTTATGCTCAGACTTCCTATGTATGATTAGAAATTATGAAATCTGCGAAAGAGCAAAGTTGAACTGACAGCGGACAGGTCACATTTCTCACAGGACTGACAGATGTTGAGGCGGCAATACCCAAAATGATAGGCATCTGCAAGACAGGTAGCGCTGGTAGGCTTGCAGCGATTTTATCAATAAAATTATTCCCATTTTTATATAGCAGAATTACTTGTATATACTTCGCCTGCACAGGATTCGTTTTTGGAGTAATTTCTATTATCGTGTCGTATATCTTTATAAATTACTAAATATGTGTAATTCTGATGTATAAACTATATCATTGTTAAGTTTTCTTACAATCCATTTTGTAGTTTTTACGTGAAAAAGTTTATAATATAGTTGATATTTATATAATTTATAGTAGGCATTTTGAAATAATTTTTCTATGATAAATACGTTTGCTTTTCGTAAGCCTAGAAAGGTATTCCAACAGATCATATTTTGTGGTTAAATTTTGTAAGGTTGACACATTTTAATCATTAATCTAATTACTCGGCAGATGACGCTAAACTATACTAATTTGTAGACTAAATTTATTAGTATAGTAACACCATAATGATATAATGGGTCAAACTAAGAACTCATAACCTCAATATAGAGTTAGCGTTTCTATCTTGATCTATGCAACGCCTGTACGTTGAGATTTTTGTGTACGAGTATGTTTTTTTTTATTCTTATTAAGCCTTACACCATAATGGTTAAGCCGGCTAACGAGTATGGTTCATTTGCCTAAAAAGTCATCCGATCGACAAACGCTAACCAATCAACCGTGCTTCCGAGTTTCATATACTCGTACGCCCGCAACAAATTATTTAATGGTTATTGTTTAGCTGAACTGTCCTATGTACGCTATAGTACTTTTTTATACATTGTCATTAATTTAAAACATTTATTCATAATAATAATATGTTAATAAATTCATCAGTCGTTCGTATCGTACCTAGTCGTTATAAATTCGTCAGTGCACAACGAGAAATCCCATAGGTAACTTCGAAATTAATGAAACTATAGTATGGTCATATATTAAAAAAATGTTACAACTGTAATTGACTGTTAGCTATTAAAATAAATGAAAACTAAATTAATGGATAGTGTATGTAAATTTACAAAGAAATTTCACTTTTTAACGTTGACCATGTATAAAAGTTAAATCTATTTCTTTTTTTACTTAAGTGGTGTTGTTTGCTAAGCGACAATTTGTTAAAATAGATAAAATTTATTATACACACTCCTATGTGGGTATAGTTTGTATTACGGTGCTTGGCACGCACTGGTCGCGCCTCACCGCTCGCCACGCTCCAATGGTCCAGCTTCATGTTCGGGACATCAGTATTTATTCACAAATTAGCATGTTATCAATAAGCAGTTGCTTTCTACAGTTATACTTCATCAAACATGCAGACAACACAACATAATTTCGTTAATTGTTAATTTACTCTATTTAGATAGTTTACTTGCTGGTACGGTTAACGTGGACGAAGTAATCATACTTTTTAATAGACTTGCAATTTAATGATATTTGTAAAGAATCAAGATAAGGTTATACATTTATTAGTTTTTATCAAAACGTAACACTGGTGTCTCATATAAATTAACATCTATAGTATAGATTTGTGTTATTTGTATAAATTCTATACAAATAACACAAACGATATATCTAAATAACTGTGACTGTAATATTTTTCAAGATCGCAAAATTGTCTGTCGAAATGTTTATGTTGCCAATATTTTCATTATCGATTAGTTTTATTTATTAACTTAGTTCTAATGCGTCAATCATTCGCGTTATTATTGCTTCATCAGCAACATATCATTTGAACGGAACTATAGCCCTTTAAAAGATTACTTACTACAGGCAGTTTTATGTAAAAGCTAAAAAGAAAGGGCACGGCAATGGCCACAAATCCGAAATAGCAGTCTCAAGGCGGCGCCAAGTGGGCCAAGACGACCACACAAATACAACGTCCTACATTTATGTCTCCCACTATCGGCGGGTTGAGTGCACCCATAATATCACAGCTTTACTCAACTACAAGATAGCTAACAATGATTGCGTCACGGACGTTTACCTCTGTTTACTTCCGCGGCCGATTGAGAAACTTCCGATGACTAGAGTCGATAATCTTGTAATTTTAAGTCTATAATTCGTTGACGTGCCTTTTATCAATTTTATAACAATAGTGCCCATAGGTTTTATATTTAAATACAAGAAACATAATATGAAATACAATATATTTGACACAAAAGTAAATAAGCACAAAGGATCTAATGTGGGTGTGTCACAACATGCGATATTAGGCGTTAGGTCAGCTAAATATTTTCATGTCGTTGACAAGCAATTGCTCATTTTCAGCTGCAGCCCAATATTAAATAAAATGTTTTTCGACTGCTCAAATTATGGACTATAATTGAAAATATATTTATAAAGATAAATACTAAAAATAATAAAAAAATAATTTACTTTTAGGGTTGAAGCTGAATTATACTATTCCAAATGCTTAGCAAAACTGGGCACAAAGTTGAGCAAAGCGTGCAAGGACAACATCGGCTCGTGCGCTGAAGCGTGGAAACATGTAGCTTTGGAAATGGAAAAGAGAGCCGATATACACAGGTAAATAAATACATTCATGGGATTCTAAAAGCACTTGCTTCCTTATTGTTTTATTAATATTGTTCACTGATAACATACATCTCATTAAATTAATATACTGTTGTTTCAGAAACTATTCCAGCGCTCTCAGCGAAGAGTTAGTCAAACCGATGAAGCATATCGCGGACAATCAATTGAAACTTAGGAAAAAGGTTGGCTATGTTTGTTGTGAGAAAGTTTGCTCGTCCGTTTTTATTTGATGAAATTATTTGATCAAAGTGCCGTTAATTATTTTCAAACATGTCGCGAGGAACAGTTAGATCTTGTTCGCATGAGCGCTTTTTCTTGCTCGCTTTATAGTAGGAGTTATTCCAATTAGAAATAGCCCACAATAACACATTGGAAAAGAGTTCAAGTGAATTAACTTATATGTAACGTGATGATTTTGTAGATTGAAGGCAATGTCGACAAGACCACGCGCATGCTCTCAGACTGGAGGACCGCAGAATCCAAATCGAAGAAGCAATCGCACGCTGCGGCCAGAGAAAACGAAAAACTGCAGGACGCTTCTCTGGACATGAGGTCTGCTTACAACCGGTATCGATTGTCGAAAAAATGTGCCATTTCTCACAATTTACAATATTAGTAACATAGGACATTTTTTTGACAATTACTTTAATCTTTCGAAGGATCCTTTATGCATTGCGAAATTTCGGTTAACATTTGCGAAGTAAAGCTTTAGCGAATACGTCAAAGAGGTTTCCGGTGTCACAACCTCCTAATGCTTCTGTTATAGCCGCATGTCGCGCAGTTCGAGTGTCGGCCATATTCCGCATTCTATCCTGAGCGCGGCGCGTGCGGAGAGGTTAGCGAACGGAGCTAGCGAGAAGGACGCTGCCAAGCTGCAAGTTAAGAAGAGGAAAACGGAAGACGCCGTCAAAAAGACTGAAGTTGAATATTACAATGTGTGCGTGCACGCCGAACGCTCTAGGTGATAATTTGATAAAGATAAAATTTTATTGTGTGTTTAGTTACATTTATAATTAAGTTCTAAGTGATTACTGAACTCTTGTCACCTTTCAATGTAAAATGGCACTGTGTATTTTTAATGTCGTCTACTCGTTCACACAGCATGCACACTTTATCTGTCGAGATGTCATAGTTTTGACAGTTTAACTATGAACATGACACCTGTCAAAATGGGCTTCTTAAATTATAAATACTAGAAATTATTGTTGGCTCATATCAGTTTAATTCAACCTTATTATCTTATGCCTTTCTTTATTCCGAATCATGTTATATTTACTAACATACAGATCAAAACAGTCTAGACATATATGACTAATGTCATCAGAACTTAAAAACTACTACCAGTAAATTAAAAGTTTGTGTATGAAAATATTCATTCATTTAGATTTTTGGTTCGTTATTACCAAATTCAATTTTCCAAACCGAAACTCGTCTACCAAATACAACCACAAATAGGCACAATTTTTATACTTAATTACCAATTTTCTTTTTTTTTAATTAAAAAGACCAAGATGATTACTTTTCGTGTGTACAGATTCTTTTCAATTGCATATATTTTATAAAATGATTTCATAAAATGTCCCTATGTATAGAGTGTTTTTATTTACATTGGCAATACTAATTATCTTTTTTTAATTATACCGAATCTTTTCGACTCAGTATTTTGTCTTAAATTTTACAGGCTAGAATGGGAGTCCAGTGTGGTCAAAGGTGCGGGCATGCTCGAGTCTCTTGAGGAAGAAAGACTCGCCCAGCTGAAAACTGCAGCGGACTGTTACCTTAACTTGACCGCCGCTGTGCCTCCTCAGCTAGCAGAAGTGAGTTTATAATCACATACATAAAGCTTAGTTTAAAAGCTGCGTTTAAACTTTCTGTGTGTCAGAGTATCACAATAACACTCTAAAAGTTAGTTTTCAGCCGATATTCCAAATCCTCCTTCATTGGAGAGGCTTAAGTCGGACTCCAAAAACATATATAAGAAACTGTGAACGTGTAATTAGGGCGCCACACTAAAAGAGACCTCTCTAATGGCTGTTTTTCTAGAGCAAATATTCGACTCGCTCGTTCGTTCGCTGGACTTGGTGTGCTACCTGTACTTTGAATGTCATTAAAACGATCGTGAAAATATAGAATTATAATTAGACAGGAAGTAAAGTTACTGATTAACAAGAAATAAAATATAAGTATTCGCTTTTAAATATCCTTTTATAAATCCGGTTCGTCTTAGATACATAATTAATTGGCTACATAACCGTATCAACGCTTGACGCAAGCGCATCTGTCAGCTGTGCGGAAGCTAATGGAAATATGCAAAGTATTTTTAAAGTAGTCACCCAGGCTTTTGTTGATTCGCAAAATGTTGCGCTCAGTAGCTCAGTAAATATGTCACGCTATTAGTCAAACCATAAATATTGTTATAAAAACTATTTTATGTCGACTCCTTACTTATTTTCTTATTTGGGACCTTCGATCATATATTTGGGACCTTAAAATTTTATTTCGTTTCCTACCATATCAAACGATTTTTCTTATTAATCAATAAATTAGAATATGTGTGGTGTCCTACACAAAATTGATATTGCAATACATTGATATGGAATTATTTAAGACATATCAAAGGCTTGATATCAGTCTCATGTTCGGATAATAATATATTTTATAGGTAATAATTTACTAATACGAAACTAAATGGCAAAATTATCTTCTGTTCATGTTTATTTTAAGACAAGTGAGTTATAGAAAAACTTGACTGTGGACCTCGGACATTGGTTCCAAATTTTCCATGGTCTCAGCTATGGCTGCAATATGCGCAACGCGAAGGTGAATCATGTTCTCGTCATTAAGTCCTAATCTTCCTCGATTCAAAAACTTAGGTTGTGCTGGACTACCGTATCGGTCATGAGTTCTGGTTCCGAAATCGGACGGACATTATATAGTTTAAAAATTAGGATATTTACTAGTTAAATACCATATCGAATTTCCTTTGGGTTTTATTTCTGATTATAATTATTATATAGAAGTAATCTATTGGAAGAATTAATGTACGCTTAATATAATAAATATTGTAAGATATAAATATTTCCAGTCGTCGAATACGCTGTTGACGCCCATAAAGAACGCGAACGCAAATCTGGACATGCGAGTGGTGAGGGGCGTGCGCTCGGTGCCGGCGGGCGCCAGCGAGCAACTGCTGCCCGACTTCTATTGCGAGCACACCACCCTCGCTATGAACAAGGAACGACGTAAGCAGGTATGTATCACACACATGCCAAAGTAGGTATGTATTACTGACACTATACCAAAGCGGTTTAGACACTATACACCAACCTGGATTGGAACGTCGCAAGCAAATATCAGTCATCAACATCATCAATTCAATCATGTGACGGCCACTGCTGCACTGCACGAGCATAGGCCTCCCTGAAGAATCTTCACAGATATCATTTCAAAAGATATTTGGACCTTCCTCGCCAAGTTGGCTTAGTAAAGATTAATGAGGAGCGCCAGAGATTCGTTTGTTAGTTAGTAAGGTGCATCGCGAGGCGATGTGAATTGGAACACCTTGTAGTCCTAACCCAATGGCAGATATCACTCACGCTGCAAGCTACGCAGCAACCTGGATTAAAAATACAAAAATCAATGGACGAAGTCATGTCTCTGACAACCCGCATTGGCTGGATTTTAAACAATTTACGGACAACTTAAAATGAATAAATTTTTCAATTACGTTATTTAAAAATTTAGGCTGAATTAAGAATAAATACTTTCAAGTGAATGGTTATGTATCTTACACTAATCTTCTTTCTTTGACATTGCTCGCAGGCTCTGTTGAAGATCCACCAACTGGTCAAACAAGACATAGACCGGGAGCGCAAATCAAAGCAGGGTTTGGAAAAGCTCTCCATGGCGATGAAGCAAACTCCCACCTTTGGCAACGACGACTCCCAGCAAAACGTGGCGGATAAACTGTACCACGTATGTGTTCATTACTCAGAATCACGTGTTTTTTTTTTCACAAGTAACATATTTTATGGGTCGTTTGCTAGGTAGAAGTCAGCGCCGCAGTCATTGATTGATTTAAACACAGAATACGCGTTATTAAAACTCATAATATGTACGTATGGTACTCGAAGAAGACTAGCGAACTTTAACAAACACTGAAGTAGAACTATATGTTAACAAAATGATATTATTTTGTAGAACTTATGATATTGACAAAATATTAAATATAATATTATATGACAGACATAGCTGCATGGGCGTGATTCCATTGTTTTGTAAGTTCTTTCTTGAAGAAGCTAAATTCACACTCAATAAGGGATTTTCTGAATGACAAATAAATGAGTTTTCCAAGTCTGTTTACAATACTAATATGTCGAGAAAAATAGTGAGATGAGCGAGATACAGACGCGAGAGGCGCTGTGCACAGCTGCTACAAATTTTTTTTCATTCATAATATATTAATTAGTATGACTAATGACCCTCATGTTAACTTTTAAACATATTCTGACCTACATTCAATGATTTTGTCAATAATACAATTAGCAAAGAAAAAGCAAATATTATCTATAAATGCCATTTCAAGTGGAGAAAAAGCTATGGGACTATTTGAAATAATTAATGATTAGAGTCGTTCGGCTATAAAGAATACTTCAAATTGATTTATTGTTTAACAGTACTCGATGTATAGTTATTTAATATTTTGATCCCCACGTGAAACACGTGTTTCGTGTTTTTGCAAACTAAATCTTTATTACTGGTATATTTAACAATTTGTGAATCTTCTTAATATACCTATTTTAAAACGTTATCCTGGAACTGCAACTGCTGATGTACCTGACCTTACTGTCTTGTCACGAAAATACTTTATAATTCTTCGGTGCATATGTATACTAATTAACCTCCCTTTAAAATAATGATACGACTTAGATTGTTTTTTTAAAGTTGAAAATGTATGTACAGCGGGCCAATCGCACTAATAAATATCGACCATATTACAAATTCTGTATCATACTAACGTAATGTTTCACATTCGATGCGATCCCAATTCGGTCGAACATTCGTGAATGATTGAATCGCTGGCTGTGGCTCATCACCGTATCGCACAAATTTTTTGACAGCGCCTTAAACCGAAATCATACTGAGAAAATCTTCATTATTATGCACCTTTATATTATTTAGAAACCATTAACATTATTTTAACCGTTATAAGCCCACTGGTCAAAACAAAGGCAACACAGAAGCGCTTCCGTCAAGTCCGGAACCCCTTACACCCTCCGATCCGTTAGCTTAACTATAAATATAAAAATGTATCTCCAGGTGAGGTCTATGTTGACGTACCTCGAAGCGATAAGATACAAAGTGACCACGAGCCTGAACGAACTGGAGAATCGGCCGCCGATCCAACACCCTCTCGCCAGTCACATTCAGGTCGTGAGGGACAAGCAAGGACTCCAGCAGAGCATTCTTAAGGTTGGTTTCGGATGTACCACAGGTGGTTGCATAGAAATGCAATTCCCGTAGACGATATTTGTCGCAATCAATTTTTCTTTCTGCTTCATGCTTCCACACATCGTATGCAATACTTACCACAACAAGATTAATACTATTTTTACTTTCCACTAGAAGGTGCCCACTTTATCATACTCATGATAAGATTGCTACCTATTCCACCAATGTCAACTCGAAGTTCAGCTAAATGTATTTATAATATAATTTTAAATTTGATCAATTGTAATTGACAAATACGAGTATTTTTATTGTGCATAATTAAGTATACACTATTACTATTACTAGTTGAGAAATATTACAGAACTTCATTGAGATTCAGCGGCTGTTGCGACGTTGTCACGGATCGCTAAAACGCTTCATATTAAATACACTGGTGACGTTACGAGTATACTTTGGTAAAGCTGCCTAATGTATATGAGGGTATAAACAAAATTGGAATAACTTTTTTTGTTTGTTCATGTGTGTGCTTATCGTAACGCAAGGAAACTTTCATGTTTATCTTGATTAAGGTCCGTTGTAGATAAATGCTACAGCATCTATATATAGCACACGTCACACTTTACACATTGACCTTGACACAGTTCTTATGTCAATCGTAATAGCGGCAATTGTCGTTGAGTGTGTAATAAAACTACTGATATTTCTTCGTAGGTGCCGCCGTGGCTACAGTCGGACTACCAAAATGAGGTGAACAAGAACTTGCAGCCGAGTTATACGGCCCTCACCAAGAGCGTGAACGGGGGCGAGGAGCGGGAGAGGAGGGACTCTATCATGAGCAGGGCATCAAGCAAGCTGCGGATAGAACATCTGTCATTTAGGAGGAATGTGGAGAAGAGTAGCCCTTTGACACCGGTGTGCATGGAGCCCACACCTCCACAGCCACCGACACCTGACGTACCGGAGAGCCCATTGGATTGGAGCGAGAGGGGCGCTGGAGATGGATTATCTAATCAGCATGATAGTGACTTTGGTATGATGTATTTCATAATTTGATTATATAGGACAAAGGTGACAAACATGCATATGAACCACTAACCCATTTCCCCTCACCTCTCCAACTGGTCTCTTCTATGAATCTTCCCTAGGCAAGCTAGGAATTATTACAATTTCACTGCTTAATCTTAAGAATTTGTTTGGGGAAGGCGAAAGTTTGGATCTGTTTCAGCCATTGACATATATTCTACCGACGTACGTAGTATGTAGTACATATATATCGATGGTTTCAGCCTTGCGGGCAGTCCTTTCTACAGGACGGGTTTCTGCCAGGGTGCCCCATTGTCAAATAGACTCAATAGACATTTCTAGCTGATCTTGAGTGACTCAATCCAAACTCGCCGTAACTATAACGATGGTTTTCGTTAAGTAGTGGGGAGCAATTATGACTATTGCTTGTTTTCTTAACAATAAAGCTCGATTTTTATTTATATACTTGGTTCTTACATAAAAGTTACAATTAAGTTTAAATTAGTAAAGTATATAACTTGCCTATATAGTCTAAATAAAATTTAGTTCCAAATCATATGAAAAAATCACCTACGGTAATGTTGTAGCACTATGTGTTGATTAGGCATATTTATAAATTAATGTTCACATAATAATTTCTAAATCTATAAAACTTAATTGTATAGTTAATTAAATATTTTATTACACAAAACGGATTTTCAACTTAACGTCATGTGAACAAGCTAGAAATTTGAAAAGCCATCAAAATTAACTAATGGATGTAAAGGCACGTTCATAATTTGTAACAATATATCGTGCATTACAAACGAGATGACGGCGTATCAAACGCTCTACTTAACGCGATAGCTTTGCGTGACTTGCGTATGTTTCGAAATTTACGGACCTAAACGGTATAGTCATTATCAGAATCGCTTTCAAGTAGATACTTCTTTAAAAAGGTTATTATTTATTATATAAGTTTAAGTGTTCATGCCCGCACTAGTCTTTAGGAATAAACAATGTAGATTAATAAATTAAGTTAAAAGTCTTATTTGTTTGAAAAATATAGGTACATAGTAGATATGAGCATTCTAAAGAAAAATCATTTAAAGGCTGTTTTTGTTCCGCTATAAAATTTGAATATTTTGTAACATCTAAATATTACAATCTCTCTATCTAAGTTTTAAAGGTGATAATGAAAAAGCCAAATTAAAATTATGAATAGTTGTCAATTTAATTTAAAATATCGTTAGATGTTCGTTCGCTCAAAATCTTTGCTATTATGATTTTCTTAATCGATCGATGTAAACTAAATTATTTTTGTAAGCCCAAGGTCAGGTGACAATTTGTACTTACAATGTTGAGTTATAGACTGTAAGTAATGTTGTATGCCAAATTGTAATTCTATTGTTGAATTGCAGATGAATTCTCGTCCAAGAGCGATAGCTCCGCCGACTTAACGGACATCGTGAAGAACGGAGACGCGGAAGCGCCGACGCTGCCGCCACCCCTTGGCAAATGCCGCGCCCTGTATACTTATGAGGCGCGACTCAATGACGAACTCACATTGACTCCAGGTATGTTAATATGTTACAATGCTGCCTCAAAGTGCTCGTTGTGAGTCGTCACAACGAGCACTTTAAGGCAACCTTGTAACCTCTTATCTTAACCTCTTACTACGCACTTTGTAAAATTTTGGGTAATGAGGGATTTTAAGGCCCATATTACAGAATGCGACTCAAATCTTTTCTTAGGTACAGTTAGAAAGGGATAAGTCTATGTGGGGTTAATAGAACCATCGCTTTCTATCTGTACTCTAACCACAGTTTGAATTTAAATTTGATTTTTATATACGAGATTAATAGTAGGTATCATTGAGTACACTGAGCCTGCTCATATTTCTTGCTAGGCACAAAACATAAAATGTTCCATACTTATAAAATTCCATAGATATTATATATTATACAATTCGAAACATTGGTCATGAATAATACTCTATTATTTCGAGATAAATCTATGCATCTTTGACTATACATATTCTGTGGTCAGTCAATAAAAAGCGCAACATGCAATTTAATATAACAATAATTATTTTTAAATGTTGTTGTCAGAAAATCCCTCACTTTACGCCACAGTAACCTTTACTGAACATAGGCACTTATTGACATTAAACAACAATAAAAAGGAAAGGACACAAAGAACTAAAGCGCTACATTACATCGGCATCAAAGTTTATGGAGAAATTTAATACAATAAGATAAAATATTATATGTCAATAAGCTTTGGATTTTTTCTCTGACTATTCTTTATTTATATATTTTTGCATTCTTATTCTGTGTATTTATTGTTTTGTATATCCTGACTATGCTTCGTTTATTATTATGTCTTTTTATTTTATATTTTTTTATTTTTGTTAATATTATAGATGAGAAATACAGAACCTCAACTAAAAAAATCATAAGGACAAGTTATGTATTATTTGTAATTTGTAAGCCAATTTATGTATACAGCCATCGACAGCTTTATACTGAAGAAATACCTATTGCACAAATGGCTACTTCG
Organism: Scirpophaga incertulas; assembly: GCA_036419045.1. Lineage (NCBI taxonomy): Eukaryota > Metazoa > Arthropoda > Insecta > Lepidoptera > Crambidae > Scirpophaga > Scirpophaga incertulas. The sequence continues at coordinate 8,067,095 of CM071626.1, read as the reverse complement.
AGGATGATATAAGCAAGTTTTTTAATAATAGACACTTACCTACTTAGGTGCTCCACGAATTTGAATTACATGTAATTTATAGTGTCTTGATTTTATTTACAACCTTACCTACTTTTTAATGAATTATAATTTTGAATTATTGTTGTACTGTAATGCAAAGCGATTTTAATAGTTTACATATTAATAAATATATGTGTAGAATAAAACAATCAAAGCTTAAAATACATTAATAAGTTTAGAAATAAATGTATATTCTTTTGCTTGCGGCAAAGACGCGGACAGCAGAGGATAAAAACTACTGGTTTATATTCTGGATGTGAAGAGACACTGAGCCTAGCAACGGTCCACGTCTGTCACTCACGCACTTATTAGGTTGTACTTTTAATGCATGCCGTATAAGTTGCTAAATAGTTAATGGTAACTTGTGTGCGAGCTTACACTAGTAGTAAATCGACAAAAGCATTTATCTTTGTCACTTCGTAAGAATGTCTGTCAAATTTATAATTTTTTTATCTCATGTATATCGATCTTGGTCGTCATATTTTGTTTATCGTGAGTTCATGCTCGTACTGCGGATTTGTAGAGGTCAGATGTTAATTATTCCACATTTTTTTTGTAAATTGACAAAATTACAAAAAACATTTTTATAAATGTTGAGCCTGTTAAAATAATTAACATATTAACTATTTATTGCCTACTTACGTATTTGTAGATATACAAAACGTGTTCAACTCGGATAAAAGTTTACAAGTGATTACGGAATTCGGCAATACTAGAAAACAGTTAATCATTAAATTACTTACCCATTATTATGTCCTTTCTCTTTCAGGAGACATAATAAGCATATGCGAAAAGCAAGACGACGGTTGGTGGTCAGGCAACCTGAACGGATGTTACGGTATATTCCCCTCTTCGTATGTTGAAGAAATTACTACCAGCATTTAGACATCTTAAAATTTTTACAATCTAGGAAGTCCGTTTTGACAAGTATATCATCCCTTTAGTTTAACTGTCGAATAGCCAGAGTTTCGGCAGATAAACTATTACAATAATATCTGTCAAAATAGGCTTCTTTGATCGTGCAGACTTCAGGAACTGGAGTCAAGTTGTCAAAGTTTATACATATCACGCACAAGTGATGACGGATGATGATAATGTATGCTACTTAATTTGGTATAATAATGATTGTTCTTGCAAAGATATTTGACTAATACTAACTGTATTTAATAGTCTTCCGAGAACCTCATTCGTCAAAGACATTAAGGTATTTTAACTACTTATACTATTTACTGATAATTATAGATAATACGCATGTATAAAAAAAATAATGTGTATTGTTTTTTTTTTAATTTGAATCATTTTAAATTTGATATTTCTCAAATTTATTACTATTATACCACCATTATCTAGTTTTTATCTCACACCGGACCAGAGATCAATTTGTTTCTTTGATCTATCAGTATACCGGAGAAAGCAGCTACTAAAGTTTAGGTTATTGCCTAGAGATTAGGGTCTGTAGATATTTCACTGTATATATACCACAGTGAAATATTTACTTCCATAATTATTCTGAGCTTCCGATGACTATAAGTATTTAACAGTGCGTGATATAGTAATGATGCATCTACCACACTTATCAGCTGATACGACCACTGTGTGTTGTACCTATCTGTATACCAATGCCTCTTTTCCTGTAACTAGATCAAGATACGTAAATTTTAATACATATATAGCTCTGATTATCATACAACACGCAGTCCCTTGAGAACTATCAATGTGTGTCAATGGCATTTTTTAATGTTTAGACTTTTTATGTCAAAGGCGCGTTCGGAACGCACTGCGACACCTTATCAACATTCTGACACACGGTTTGCAAACTCTATGGCAGTTCAAAATATAGTGATATAACCACGAAACCTACTTATATATACACAACAAATAATCGACGCGACCGTAGAATGAAAAACACTTCCAAATTTTATGTAAATACCAATAATATACCAAATATTAATTGTTTTCTTAATTATTAGTACATGTATGCAACTTCATTAGACTCCGTGGAAGAGAGATATAGTAGTTTTTAAGCAGTAAAATATAGGCTGATTATTAATTTGACAGTTAGTATTTGTGTTCATTTGCTTTTTGCCTGACCTTGATAAGAAGGAAATAAATTTAAAAATACGACATCTTTTGAATCTCAGAGCGAGTGAAAAACCACTCTCGGTTGTATTAATTCTCGGAACGTGCCTCAGAATATTCATGTGTTATTATAGAATTTCGCTATTGCAATATACTTATAACTAGAGAGGTATTTCGAGGTTTACTCTAATTTTTCTCCCCTAATCTCTCCTTTCGTTTACACCAGACCGTTTTTTCTTTTGGTTTATATTTCCAAGATGGTGGACTTGGTTTGGTTTGTATTTATCCAAAATTACCTATAACTCTCTGATTAAAAGTTAGCTGTGCATATTTCACTGAAGTAAGGATATGTGATTCCATTCAGGTATAGTGCAAGAAAGTTAATTAACTTGACTTATTCCATAAATTATGAATCATTGTATAAACATGTTTAGCTGTGTTAATAGTTATTTTAGACTTTGACCTGCCCTAGATTTTGAAACGCACATACAAGAAAAAGATTTTACAAAAAATCTCTGAGCGAATTTTAAAGAGCTATGTATATATTAATATTTGTCAGTGACAAAGAGCCGATTCAACTGTATATAAATGTGTTTCATAGATATGTTAGAAAATGTTTGGTTTTAGACGACTAGTCGTCGAATGTAAAGACTCTTTTCCTGCATTTCCTTTTTTTTATATATATTGAAAGTACATGTTCGGTGTTTTATACCTGAAAATGTATACTGAATTAATATAATCATTCAATCAAGCCGAGATCAACTTTGAAAGTATAGTTCACGACGGTTTAGTTATCCGTTAAACCGGTTTTTCGTAAATTATTCGAACTATATAAAATAATTTTCTTTATACAACAATTAATTATGCTTATTTTACGACATATATTTTAGAATTAGAATATAAGAGACATACATTTTAATTATATTCAGTTGATTTTGCAAGCCGTGATAACAACAATTATTAATAGTTATCAATGGGTGTATTAGTTGTTGTGTAAGTTATGTTTTCCCTTATATAATAATAGTTAATAATTGAAAAAAGTATAATTGCATCAGCACGCCCTCAAGTTTAGTTTATCAAAATTATTTAGTTAAGTGTTGCTCTTAATTTTTTTTAAAGTTGTATGAGAAGCAGTGACATTACGTAAATATCAAACCTTGGTATAGAATTATATGTTAAGTAATTAGCAATATGTAAATATATTTATATCATTAGGTAACATACAAATCATATATATACATCATTTATATGTATACAAATAAATGTATTTATATGGCCAACACAGATATAGTTTTGAATTATTGAAAAAATCAATAATTATGTAAAATATGATAGGTGAAAGTTTGATTGCACGACTAGTCGCCAAAACCTTATGTTAACATGATTTGTAACTTACTGTTTTGTAAAGGGTGTTTATATTAGTTTATTAGTCACAGCACATGCGCTGTACGGATGAATAGGGTAGACGACCACATCTGATTATGGCCGTTTTTATACTATAATTATCTGATTTCAGCAATTTATATCTAATGAAAGTATGTCAATATAGAAATTTCAGTTTAATTTTTAATTTATATTGTTTTTAGATTTCAAAAAAATGAGCAATTATTATTTACGTAATTTTAATGAAACGAACACATTTCTAGCATTCGCACATTAAATGCAACATTTTTTTATATAGAAAGTATACCTCTAAACGTACAAATAACAAAGTTATTTTGAATTTTGTATATACGCTCATACAAAGACAAGTTTACTGAGTTATGACGTCACGATTGCAGCAGTGTTTTTAGTATGGAGCGTTTTTGAGCGACCCGCGACAGCGCCGCAAACATGTCGATGTATCTTCAAAAGTAATAGGCGCAGGTGTACTGTTGGTTCTACAATGTTTCTCATTTAAAAGATTACTCTTATTATATATTGATTTAAAAAAATTGTCGTCTACCCAATTATAATGTGGACGTCATCATTTTATCATGGTTTATAAAACAGGTCCCAATTTAGTTATTATAATTATATTATTATGTCATAAATGTTGGTTGATTATGATTATGTTATGCAAAAATAACTATCTAATACCTACGTGCTGATTTTCTTAGTGATAAGTATTGTAATTTGTAAATTATTCTACGCATAAAAAATAAACCAAAGCGTTGTTTAATGTTGAATAAATTGTTTATTAAACAATGTTTTGATGTTTTCTTTATTTATTACACCTGCATGTCCGGAACTCGCATATGTGCAACAATGAATGAACAAAATGGGAAAGTGTATGCTAAATAAACTAAACAACCTTAATAATAAGTAAGGTTCTGTGTCAATAAAACATCCATTTCGTGATGACAACAAATCTTTTATTAAAATAATGATCTTATATTATAAGTATTGGCAAAAGGGACCGTAGTCCGAACGCTAATATTATTTTTTTGGTTCACCTATATTATTATCATCCGACATAGTATATCTATACCAACGACCAAACATACAGATACCAAATCCTTTGCACCCATCTTAGAAATAAGTATTTAGAAACTAATGAGTTTGTGACTTTGTGACAGTCCCACCAAAAGTTATTCATCTAAGCAAGGAGGAAGTCCATTTAGAATTATTGTTTGACAATAAAATCGGTCTTAGTTCTAGCGTTCGTTGCAACATGACGAATCCTAAGAGCACTATCACAGAACCACATCATTACCTCCCGGTATATGTATGTATGAAACCAATTTTACTTACAAGCCGCTAGCTTGCAAATTGACATGTCTCATCAATTCATGAAAGGGTCATCGCATTCTCGCTTCAGTCATAACTATGTCAGATGAATATGATAAGAAAATTTCTACCTGCATTGAATAATCAGTTAATACACTACACTGTGAAGTAAATAGTTATTTTAATATTTTCGACTCCACTTTACCCAACATGAGACGAATTCTAGCTAAAAGTATGATTTTGACGATTACAAGGGCTTATAAAATAAGCGTTATCGAACCCAAAAACGGCAAAACTTTATTGATTGTAGATACCATATTAATATTAAATTTATGCCAGAAAATCGAAGTGTGCGTTCCATTTTAAATGTAGGTATTTACTTAATTGAATAATCTAACAACATTTTGTAGTTTTCTGAGTATTTTACAAAATCCAAATTAACTTTATTCAAATATGACTTTATAGTAAGCTCTTTTGAATTGTCCAATTTTTTTCCCCTACCACCCATTTAGAACGTATTTTTAGCTGATAAGAAGAATGGGCGCAAGAAACTTATCAGCTTTATCAAAAGTAATAGTACATTTTGATCTAGCGTGTTAAATTAAGTTTACGGTCACTTGGAAAATTTGAAAATGTTTACTTCTCATATATATTTTAAAACTAATACTCATTTGGGAAGTTCCTGGACGATTGACTCCTTTGTCATAAATAGCTGCATCCTTGATTTAACAGGTAATCAAATGCTTAAGGACTTTGTATCCATTGCCAATAAACCATTTTAAAAAAGGTGATATATTTTTTTCTGTATTAATTACATCACTAAATGTATTTGGATGTTAAATGTTACCTCTCAGACATTCTATTGTATTATTTACTTTTAAAGTAGGTGCCCCTATATTTGTATCTTGTGAAATCGGCTACTAACTTGAAACACGTTCTTTCGAATTACACAATATTCTAAAATATACTTATATTTCAAAACATTTACAATAAATAAAGGTAAAGACACTGAACCCAATTACCTTCACTTTACAAATATTAAAAATAAATATAGAGATAGCGATTTAGATAGAGTAGGTAGCTACTGATCACTGTCATTTAGGTACTGAGGACCGCATCAAAACTGAAAATCTATGGTTTCAAGTTCATTAAAACTTACAAGGCATGCTTTGGGTTTTATAGTGATCTTGTACGAATTATAACTTTAAAGTATTTTTGAATTAACAAAATTATGTGTAAAACGACGCTACACTTGTAGTTTTGGTAAACATATTTTTGCTGTAGTGGATTTTTACTAGGAAATAAGTTTGTATATACAAGCATGTTTTATAAGATTTGATAAACAATCTACTCATATTAAGTATATAGGTATTTGTGACACAAGGTGGAATCCTGAATCTCATAGTTAAATATCCTGCGTTTTAATTGGAATCTGTGACGTTTGTCATTCTATTTTAGTAATAAAAAAGTCTTTATTAAAGCTAGGTTATATTTTATATTCACAATAAGATAGTAAATATTTGAGCACAAGATACATTACTTACGTCGTTCAGTATGACACTAAAACGACGGAGGAAAATCGAAACGAAATCACCAGTTCCTCTAGCTTTTTTAAAAAGATTTTTGCCTTAATGGTAAGGGTAGCAAAAATCACAAATGTGTCAGAAAAGTGAGTTATGATTTCAATATTGTATTCCCCTCTTTCCGTGTTATAGAGGCGATTATTACTCAAATAAACTTGAAAGGTTCAGACATTGTTCATCATGGAAGACATTCTGTGGAAACCACTTTTCGTGGGCCATGAAATATATTCTGTCGGTCGGTCACTTAAATACATTTCCGGCAGGCGTCTTTAATTCCTTAAACAAAAGGTTCATTTTCTAATTATACTAAACATGATTCCCGAAAAAGAATTACAGGGTGGCGCAACAGAACGTGCATATTGCATCATCTTTTTTCGCGGGGTAGAAAGCGCGGGGGTGCGGAGGAAATTGCATCATTTGGTAGGCGCGCTCATGGAGTTTTAGTCGGTATGAGTCAGTTCGAAGGGAAGCATCGCGCATTTTGCGTACGCGCATTTTACGAGAACCTCGTTCATACATCGTTACCAGGCGACCATATTGTTTGGAATATGGAATACGCGAATCAGTGAAGCTCCGAGTACTAATTTGATTAAAATATGGGTGAAACATTTCGAAGAAACCGGTTCAACGTATAAACCAGAAGCAAAAGGTCGTCCAAGGTCATCTAGGACCGAAGACAATATTGAGAGAGTAAGGCAGTCAGTACGAGAAAATCCACAAATGTCTACTCGCAAGAGATCGTCGGTCTTAGAAGTGTCGCGACGAAATTTGCAACGAATTTCAAACTTGGATCTAAAACTGCATCCATCCAAGCTGCAATTAACACAAGAATTAAAAGAATCCGATTTCTCAGCAAGGCTAAAAAAGGCAAGAAATTTTCAATAATTTCCATTTGCGGTTAGAGGAGTGCCGTCGTAGAGAGGGTCGTCATTTGGAAGATGTCATTTTTAAAAAACAAACTACAATTATAACATTGCAATGCCTCATTTTTAATTTAACTCGTACCTTTTGTATTTCTTTTTTAATGTTTTTTTCAAATATGCATGTTCTATTGCGCCAGCCTGTATAATAAACATAAGAAACTGACACAAAATGTCAAACTGACGTTTGTTAAAATGCATTCTGTCGACGCCCAAGCTATAATGAAGCATTAGGTACAACAAATTAATGACCTTGACGGTTTTTATTTGTTATTTGTTTATTTGTTTTATTTGTTTAAACTATTTAGCGTTTACTATCGACTATGAGTCAATCATGTTAGTTGTATATGTACTCCAACCCTCGAAGCATAAAAGGTAACAGAAATCTTAAAATATATCCATTGTATTTTAATAGTTCAAAGTAATAAATTATACTGCGTTTCGGTGGTTATGCTACATAGATTCAAAAAATTCGAAATAGTTTTCATCTTAACATATATCGAATTTGTAAATTTGTATTTAATTAAATTTGAAAATACTCAAAATTCTTTGGCAAGTTTAGCTAAACCAACAAGCAGCTGGACGAGTGTTTAGTATATAGACATACAGGTTACTAAGTATAGTGACTTAGAAATCTATTGAATAGACACAACCGGCATAGACATATTCAAGATACGACTAGAAAGATTCTTAAGTATATTTGAAGAAAGTCTGTGAGAAAGGCTAAATGCTTATTTAAATACGGATATAATGTAATTTTGTTATTATTAATTATTACTAAATATTTGATCTCAATAGATTGAATAAATATATTCAACCAACACCAATATATTTAATCTGTGCGTAAAATACTGGACTTATGAATCATAATTAAATAATAAAAATAAGTATGATAATAATCATCACGACATACCAGAAGTAGTAAACTTCGTTAAAACACGTTTAACGTTATGTGGTAACAGTAAATTTATCGAAAAACGCATCGATAATATAAATTTTAAAGGTGAATTACACTATACCCGAACACGTTCAATGGTTTGTTAAATGCGTTGTCTGTTGCATTACATCAATCACATATGCCACTAAACTTTACTAAAAAGGTCTTAATAACCTTATAAAACCTGGCAGTGGATTTATCAGGTTAGATGAGCGGTTTTGAAGTACTTGTCCTTGGTCTTTCACTGACTCAACATTACATTGTTAGTATCACCAATATCATTGGCCGTATAAATCTTCTTACATAATATTGAAGTAATTTTTCAAGATTCCTTCCGTAAATAACGTGCACGAATAATCCTAAGCTTCTGTTTGAATTTAATTTAATCAACTTTTATTAAAAGGTCATAGCAACTTCCTATCGTTAGTCAATGACGTGAGCTGTCAACTGCACGAGATGGTCGAATTCGAAAATTGATAGTAAACGATGTAACTAACACGATTTGTTTAAACAACTGTGTAGTACCCTGAATTGATATTCCTTTACATTCGATCTCGACATGTTCGGCGGTCCTAGCGGAAACATACAGCTAACATTGTGCAAATTTTTGTTATTAGATTGACACGAATTTTGTATGTTTATTATATGTCCAACACCTAACGTAAACGATAGCAAAATCATAGTAGTCACTGAAATATAACGCACCCGCGGAGAGAATGCGTTTCCGTCTGGTGGTGACGTAAATTTTTTTTTAAAAAAAGGTCAGCATAAGTCACTGACACGTTCCGTCAGAAACGCATCTTCTCAGCGGCCGCACTTTAGTGAAAATGGAGCGGTCAAATAATTTTAATTTATATCAATTGATAAACTGTAAATTAGATGAAACTTATTATAATATTAACCGCTACTAATATTAGCTGCTACCCATTACCTTGAAAGTATTCATTTTAATAACCTAATTTACATTAATTTAATTATTTGACAACGAATATAAAATGATATGACCATTCTAAACTAATTGTATGTTAGTAAATCCAACACATAATTAAGGAACAAGGTCTGAAATAAAACAAAAATATTGCTCATAAATAAAAGTATATACAAATTAAGCAATAAAATAATAAAAATTCACAAGTAATAAGTGAACACACATAAACAGATACCGTTCGTTTTAAATGCTTCGAAGCGGTCAGACTTTAAAATACATCACAATAATTTTTTTATATGTATTTCTATAAACATCTGGTACGTTATGTCAAGATTGTGCGAGCATGTCGCTTGAGTAAATAGGAACAGTCTCGCACAAGTAGGGATAGTCAACAATTCAGCTGCTATTTTGTAACTATAATAAATCTATGTATGTTGTATGTTTCTGTAACAACATATGTAATTTTTTAAAGATGGTATTAGACACATTATGTATGCCTTCATTCTTTTTAAGACCCTACAGTGTTAGAATTGTCTTGTATATATAATGTTTCATATGCAATAAGTTCTAAATTTCACAACGGGTTAAAATGCCTAGTTGTTTGTTTTCTTGTTTCGTTACGAGTTAGACGGTACGAGATTTCGTGGACTAAGCTTAATCATATGTCATCTAATACAATTTTGCTGATCGTGCTAGAATTATTAATAAAATTAAAATACGTTTAAGAATAAAATAACAACAAGCGAACATAGGAAATGTGAATGGAAAGTGTCAATCAAAAATAATAAAGATATCCATAGACACAAACTATGTGCGCTAAATACTTTATATACATAGCTGCAAATAAAAAAAAATAAGTTAAGCAATACTAACATAATGTGATGCGGTAATCACGGAATGATATATGTATGTAGCGTATAGACTAGAAATTGAGAACGGACGACGATTCCGAAATATCGTATATACCACGTTCCGTAATGACTTAAAGCGTTCATCCACTAACTGTATGTAACAACACTCCAGTCATCTGATACTAGGATACGCAGTATTTTTATACTAGTTTTCAAAATGTACATTATATTACAGTAACTAAAAATGTTCGAGAACTTAGCAAGACCGTTACAAACCATAAAAATGTCTTTGTATTCTTTTTCTTCTATTTATCAATTCCCTCGTATTTATTATAAGTGACAATTTTTTCCATCAAAACGTACGGGATTTAGTATTAGCTGTATGTACAAAGTACATATATAACAACTGTGTTATCTATGTACTTTGTACATACAGCTTGACGTGGCTTATGTAGTCTGTGTACTGACACAGACTACATAAGTCACGTCAAGACACTAAACACGTTGACCTTGAGTAATGGAAGCTGTTTTCATAATTCATCTGTTTAGTGACTTGACGTGACTTATTTAGTCTATGTACTGACACAGACTACCTAAGTCACGCCAAGTCACTAAATACGTTGACCTTGAGTAATGGAAGCTGTTTTCGTAATTCATCTGTTTAGTGACTTGACGTGACTTATGTAGTCTGTGTACTGACACAAAGAACATCACGTTGCTAATGTTACATAAGTAGTAGTAATGGTCGTTATTTCAACAACAGATAATATAATTATTTTCCCGTAACGAATAACACGTTATATAACAACGGGTTATACTGTTATGCTGCTATTGCTGTTGACAAAATGATCGCCTAGTCGCATTGTTGTTGTTGCCACTTGCGTGTGTGCGGCACGGAGCGAGCGAGTACGACTGCGCTATAAGCTACAAGTGCGAGCGAGAGAAAGCAAACCGTTGTGTAGGCGCCCGCTCTGTTGCCCGACTGCTTATTCTTATAATATTAACCTTTCTCACAAGAAAATAAAGTTCCTATTTGTTTATTTCTTGTAGTAATTTTACTAATCCCAAATTCACGATTTTGTACCTTCGCTCGTATGGCAATTAAACTCATTTTGATTTCCAGTGTGATTTGAAATAACAATTAGGTAAACTGATGCAGGCTTGCTGGTGCCTAAGCTGTTGTCATTTTTTAGTCACGCATTATTTGCTATTGTGCGATCGCGCGTATGCAAATTAAATTATACGTTGCAATAAGTAAATAATGTAAACATTGAATGTAAATAAAGTAAATATTGAATGTAAATAACAAATTTAGGTAATTAGTTTTAAATTATTTAAATTACTGCCTAATATTCTGACAGTCCTAAGAATAACTAAGCTAGCTATAATAACAATAACAATCGTACTCAACAACATTTGTCAAAACAGCATTATAACAGGATAACAGACAACTGTTTACAATAACAGTTATAGGAAAATAACATAACAGTGTTATTCATTATTACAAAGCTGTCGTTATTGCCATCACTAATAAGTAGGTATCCCCTGACATTCAATGGTTTGCATCAGTACATTATAGCACACGCGTACTCCACCATACTGCAACCATCGTAAATCGCATCGTATATTTATATTATTAATCGTAAAGCGTGCAGATATGTGCGTGTAAAATCAACTCCTCAAAAAAAAAGTCGAACACAATAATTTGAGCTCATAGCATTGTAACATCTAAAATAAACTTTGGCCAAATAACAACTTATCACAATACTTTATAATGAATAGAATGCACATGCGGTTGTCCATATGGACACTCGATTAACAATAACATAATTTCCAATAAAATACCATTGAACGAACAAACATCGCTAAAATATAACATCTAAAATTTATTAAATAAAAGAAAAACACTCAAGACTACAAATTACTACTAGTCAAAGTAAAATAAATATTAACGAGCGTCCATAAGAACAGAACCTTCTAGGTTAAAAATGTAAAATGATAATAATATGATTTTGATTAAAAAATAAATTATAAAAACAACATAGTATGCTTAGCATTAACATCAATCATTCCCTTCAACTTCAGCTTCAACTTGGCCTCGGCTCTCCGTTCCGTTTGTGGATTAACGTTACGCGGGCCATTCTAAAGTTAGCGAACAACATTTTCACGTTAATTCCTTTTTAACAAAATACCGCTCTTAATTACATCGCGTACGTTAAACTTACCCTAACTCTTCATAAGAGTGTACCCGTTCATCACATCCGAATAGCAGTTTATATCATAACGTTTTCCGTTAAGGTGACATTATAACCTTAAATAATCATGGACCTTCAAGTGGTTTTGGCAAGACATTTTACTCTACATTGCATAGAATATATGCGAATCGATCAAGAGGATACTAATACAAATAAATATGACAATAAAATATTATTTATTAATAGAAGTACGATACGTTAAGACCAATGACGTTCGTGACGTACGAAACTGTACAGAATCGTCAGAGTACGTTAAATACTAAAATTACAGTCTTTGATTTGTGCAAACCCACAAGAAGAAAACAAGTAAATTACAACTTTATGTCTATGTCGCAGCCAACTGGTTAAAATAGCCGTTCAATCAAACAGCTAGCCCTTTGACTGAACAACGTCATTTAATCACACAGCTATACGTCGTTTAGCCGACTCGTTGGTTGCAACGTTCAACATTACAGCTAGATGACGCTTAGCCAACTGGTTAAATTGCAAATTAACTTAGGTGACCATTAGTTTACTACTTAATTTGAGAGAAAAGGAAGACTTTTTGTAATTTCTTGGTTAGGGAGGTTATTCTTGAATTAAGTTTAAGAGGTGACCATTATTGCACCAAGCAGAAAATTACAATCTCAAAAATTTACGAAGCATGAATCATTTCATAATCCCGTAATTTCTCCTCGAATATTTGTTTAAATTTTGATTCACTCGTATCACTCGTAAGTGACCTCATAATGTCTGTGTCCTTAATAACACGTGTCACGTATATTTACTACTTACTTTCTGAAAAATATCTTGAAACAATCACAAACCACGGCTAGTTGACGCCATATGGAAAACAAAACGCACCTAGCGCTGCGGTGGTGAGCGCTGAACTAATTACGGACGGCGACTTTTTAATCAGCTGTAGTGTTGAACGTTTCAAGCGCCTCAAATATTCAATTAATAAGCTAGACGTGTGGTTGAATGGCGTTGTTCAGTCAAAGGGCTGTTTGATTGAACGGCTATTTTAATCAGTTGGCTGCGACATCTATACTCATATAGAATAAACGTCGTCACTTGCAATTGCTTGATAATCTGATAGGCCGGTCGTTAGCAAATGCCACATTACATCACAAACGCCACTGACTGTGATAAGTTAATACGATAATAATTCATTATCACTTTATTAAAATAATTACTTAAACACTTACAGCCGTGAATCGATTACGCACATTAGATAACGTGATAATGTATAAACACAACCATCCCATGGAGTTCAAGGCCATGAAGAATTAACTCACAAAAGTAAGAAGCAGTTACAAAGATGGCCTCTGACTTGTGCTATAGAGAACTTATAATGTACACACGGAATAGACAACAGTGGAGACATAGTGGAGTTACACATTAACGGGACTACGAATATTCATAATTAAAAATTCTAATAAAATTGCTAAATATACAGATAAAATATGAATTTATAAGGGTTGTAGCAAGGGTCTTCTACCCTTTTTTTACTAAATGCTGTAGAAAACGGGTGATCAGTTGACAGTTAAGAAATATTTCCACTAGTTAAATAACAAAATTATCACCAAGACGATAGGTTGCCTAACATATAGAATTATTAGCGATTCTTTCTTAAAATGTGTCAGTGTCACCTACAATCAATATTCCATTTTAAGTAAGTTCAGAATACGTTTACTATATAGATAAAAACATACTTAAGACGATATATACGAGATCATATTAAAGGAAGGATCAAACTACTAACACTCAATTGTGCTGCGACTAAATCTAATTGTGTCTATTTTCATTAAATCTATTGATGATTATATAATAGCAGATTGCTCGATTCATACCTTTTTGGTAGTAAGTCAAAATCTTGTAATTTATACCAGTTAAGGCATAAATTGATCGATCGATCGTATGTCGTAATTTATCAGTCAAATTTTAATTATTCTTAACGAACGTCCGTCTATATAATAATAAAAATCATTACTTAATATTAATCAATTTGGAATGTAATAAACAAATGTCAATCAAAAATGTCAGTGTTCGTTAGAATGAACTATACCTGTTTTATTAGGATCGAACTTCCAAAATAGGCCTTGAACTCCGCCTCATTTTCGACAATCTAATTAAGAATAATAATGAGTACTACCCAATAAATACAGAGTTGTAGTATAATAATAATAACACCACTCAATATGCTGTTAACAATAAACCATGAGTGGATTTTCTTACAATAATACTGGATACATTGAATAAAAATTGTTTTCGCTCGTCAATCTCTTCGATGCAATTACCCTTCCTTGTCCTGTAATTATAATAATTCCTTATTATAATTTGTTAATAACTGAGAATAAATGTTACTAAATTATAGAACAAGTTTGGCCAATACCCTATCAAGCCGAAACATAGCCTTGTGTCAACATGTAATATATAAGTTATGGTGTTATTACAATAATATTAATTAAGTGTTATGAATAATCTAAAAATAATTTTACAATTTGGAATCATTAAATAATATTTTTAGTGTACAATGCGTTCACTTGCGTAACAATTTTGTACTAAACTCCACTAATAAATTTCTTTACTGCAGGATTAGAGATTGCACAGGTATTTTAAATTTGTTACGAATATTTTATGGCTATGTGAAAATTTTGTCACTAATAATAATACACTTATACAGATTGAGATTCAAGGTCGATGAAATAATATTTAAGGGCGACATAAATTAGATATTAGATGGACCATAGGTGTTTGTCTAAGACTTAAAATAAAGCGTCGCAGAAAATGCCTAGAGAAATATACTGTTGTTGACTGCCAACCGTCTGTTGAGTGAATGTTTGGTCCGATGGAACGATGACAGAAACTTGCCGCAGGTATCACATCGAATAATTCCTCGGAACATATATAAAATAAGTAATATAAATAAATAAATATATAAACCGTAATAAAACGAGGCTACGCATCTACGCAGGGTCAAGGAATCAAGTCAATTCTCTAGCTTAAAGTCAGTTACTCTCCAGTCATTATCTAGCAGATCAGTCAGTGCTCAATGAGCGTTACGTCAGTGCAGTACCTCGTTAATGCGCGGACGGGTTTCACAGATTGTTGGTGAAGTCAGTGTTACGTCAGTGCAGTACCTCGTTAATGCGCGGACGGGTTTCACAGATTGTTGGTGGAGTCAGTGGCGGTGCGGGCTCGAAGCCAGCCGCACTCCAGTCATTAACTAGCAGATCAGTCAGTGCTCAATGAGCGTTACGTCAGTGCAGTACCTCGTTAATGCGCGGACGGGTTTCACAGATTGTTGGTGGAGTCAGTGGGCGGTGCGGGCTCGAAGCCAGCCGCACTCCAGTCATTATCTAGCAGATCAGTCAGTGCTCAATGAGCGTTACGTCAGTGCAGTACCTCGTTAATGCGCGGACGGGTTTCACAGATTGTTGGTGGAGTCAGTGTTACGTCAGTGCAGTACCTCGTTAATGCGCGGACGGGTTTCACAGATTGTTGTGGAGTCAGTGTTACGTCAGTGCAGTACTCGTTAATGCGCGGACGGGTTTGACAGATTGTTGGTGAGTCAGTGGCGGTGCGGGCTCGAAGCCAGCCGCACTCCAGTCATTAACTAGCAGATCAGTCAGTGCTCAATGAGCGTTACGTCAGTGCAGTACCTCGTTAATGCGCGGACGGGTTTGACAGATTGTTGGTGGAGTCAGTGGCGGTGCGGGCTCGAAGCCAGCCGCACTCCAGTCATTATCTAGCAGATCAATCAGTGCTCAATGAGCGTTACGTCAGTACAGTACCTCGTTAATGCGCGGACGGGTTTCACAGATTGTTGGTGGAGTCAGTGTTACGTCAGTGCAGTACCTCGTTAATGCGCGGACGGTTTCACAGATTGTTGGTGGAGTCAGTGTTACGTCAGTGCAGTACCTCGTTAATGCGCGGACGGGTTTGACAGATTGTTGGTGGAGTCAGTGGCGGTGCGGGCTCGAAGCCAGCCGCACTCCAGTCATTAACCAGCAGATCAGTCAGTGCTCAATGAGCGTTACGTCAGTGCAGTACTCGTTAATGCGCGGACGGGTTTCACAGATTGTTGGTGGAGTCAGTGTTACGTCAGTGCAGTACCTCGTTAATGCGCGAACGGGTTTGACAGATTGTTGGTGAGTCAGTGGCGGTGCGGGCTCGAAGCCAGCCGCACTCCAGTCATTAACTAGCAGATCAGTCAGTGCTCAATGAGCGTTACGTCAGTGCAGTACCTCGTTAATGCGCGGACGGGTTTCACAGATTGTTGGTGGAGTCAGTGTTACGTCAGTGCAGTACCTCGTTGATGCGCGGACGGGTTTCACAGATTGTTGGTGGAGTCAGTGTTACGTCAGTGCAGTACCTCGTTAATGCGCGGACGGGTTGACAGATTGTTGGTGGAGTCAGTGGCGGTGCGGGCTCGAAGCCAGCCGCACTCCAGTCATTAACTAGCAGATCAGTCAGTGCTCAATGAGCGTTACGTCAGTGCAGTACCTCGTTAATGCGCGGACGGGTTTCACAGATTGTTGGTGGAGTCAGTGTTACGTCAGTGCAGTACCTCGTTGATGCGCGGACGGGTTTCACAGATTGTTGGTGGAGTCAGTGTTACGTCAGTGCAGTACCTCGTTAATGCGCGGACGGGTTACACAGATTGTTGGTGGAGTCAGTGGGCGATGCGGGCTCGAAGCCAGCCGCACTCCAGTCATTAACTAGCAGATCAGTCAGTGCTCAATGAGCGTTACGTCAGTGCAGTACCTCGTTAATGCGCGGACGGGTTTCACAGATTGTTGGTGGAGTCAGTGTTACGTCAGTGCAGTACCTCGTTAATGCGCGGACGGGTTTCACAGATTGTTGGTGGAGTCAGTGGGCGATGCGGGCTCGAAGCCAGCCGCACTCCAGTCATTAACTAGCAGATCAGTCAGTGCTCAATGAGCGTTACGTCAGTGCAGTACCTCGTTAATGCGCGGACGGGTTTCACAGATTGTTGGTGGAGTCAGTGTTACGTCAGTGCAGTACCTCGTTAATGCGCGGACGGGTTTCACAGATTGTTGGTGGAGTCAGTGTTACGTCAGTGCAGTACCTCGTTAATGCGCGGACGGGTTTGACAGATTGTTGGTGGAGTCAGTGGCGGTGCGGGCTCGAAGCCAGCCGCACTCCAGTCATTAACTAGCAGATCAGTCAGTGCTCAATGAGCGTTACGTCAGTGCAGTACCTCGTTAATGCGCGGACGGGTTTCACAGATTGTTGGTGGAGTCAATGGGCGGTGCGCGCTCGAAGCCAGCCGCACTCCAGTCATTATCTAGCAGATTAGTCAGTGCTCAATGAGCGTTACGTCAGTGCAGTACCTCGTTAATGCGCGGACGGGTTTCACAGATTGTTGGTGGAGTCAATGGGCGGTGCGCGCTCGAAGCCAGCCGCACTCCAGTCATTATCTAGCAGATTAGTCAGTGCTCAATGAGCGTTACGTCAGTGCAGTACCTCGTTAATGCGCGGACGGGTTTCACAGATTGTTGGTGGAGTCAGTGGGCGGTGCGGGCTCGAAGCCAGCCGCACTCCAGTCATTATCTAGCAGATTAGTCAGTGCTCAATGAGCGTTACGTCAGTGCAGTACCTCGTTAATGCGCGGACGGGTTTCACAGATTGTTGGTGGAGTCAGTGGGCGGTGCGGGCTCGAAGCCAGCCGCACTCCAGTCATTATCTAGCAGATCAGTCAGTGCTCAATGAGCGTTACGTCAGTGCAGTACCTCGTTCAATGCGCGGCGCGGACGTGTCGCAGGTCGTCGTCCGAGTCGGTGGGCGGCGCGTGCTCGGAGCCGGCCAGCACGGTGAGGTGGGTGGAGTCGCTCTGCAGCGTGCTGCACTCGCCGCCGCCGCCGCTACCGCTGCCGCTCCAGTTGCTGCATTGCGCCTTCTTCTGCAGCGCTTGCACGTACGACTGTCCAGCCAATCAATACATTTAATTTTAAATAGCTCATTTCATAATTGTTACTAGAAATTAAAATAAAATGAGCTTCAAAAAAATATTGCATGTTTAATTTTTTTTAGAAGGACTTTTATCCAAGTGGATATGTCTGTCCTATCGGAACATATACATTATCATACACAATACGGAACATATACAATCACAGTCAATCTCAAGGTAGTCGCGGCGGGCACTGTACATTGTATAACATATGGGCCTCTTTGGAAGTTGGCTGGGCCAAAATACTGTGGAACATACCAGCATCCATAATATTAATTTTTAATCTGTTAATTAAATCTCTCCTAGCATTCGGAGACATTCCACCAACAAGTGTTGGACATCTTCCATAGTACCACAAATTTCACAGTTAGAAGATTCTATTTTTTTCATTAAATATCCAAACCTGTTGGATGGATAATGGCCCAGAACGGAATCTATTAAATAATACTATATATCCTCTACTTAATTTAAGATTGTAAAACCATGGGTGACGTAGAGGTTGACATTGGATACTTTAAATATTTTCAAATTTGAAGATACTTCATTCGAAAACACAAGCCCACCACAAGGACCTACACACGGATTGCTTCTGCAAGCATCCAACGTTCCGAGTCACATTAGCTTACTCTAAACTAAGAATCACATAACTGTTTTAAAACAGTTTTATTTTATCATAGAATTGTCTGCAGCTCACAGACAAGTTTGCTTAAGATTTGTGTATGAACACCAAAAATAATCTGAAGAGTTAAACTAAATAAAACAGTTTACAGGTTTTAATTGAAAATTATGATCAATATAATTTTAATTAATTTTTTTATGAGACCACCAGTGTATATTAAATTACCGATAATCTTAACGAATTTGATCCATAGCAAGATATATTATAAAATTACATAAGTTACTATGAAATGTATCAACACAAACTGTGGAAATCTCAGAAATCATTTGATTTAACGTACCTGTGATATTACGTCCCCGTGGGCGGTGCGGACTTGATATAGATAGCGGTATTTTCGTTGTTTCATCTCAGCGCGTTGCTCGCGTGTAATAGGGCGTGTTTGCTGCGCCTTTAGTCGACGTTTCTGTGCGCTGATACCTGGAGACGTATTTTTGAATCATTAGACGTGAATTTGGAATTCGAATACGAATACAAATCGTGCGCGAAATTATCTTCTACTGCTTACAATTTTTTAGATTTTTGAATCACTCGAATTCAGTGTTGTCATTAAAATGAAATTCTTAATTAAATTCCGTTTCACGCAGAAAAATTCTAAATCACAACAACAAAAACAAAAAACCGGCGATGATCACTTCAGCTCAAGGCTTCACGTCAAGGTCACTTCAGCGTTGGATATTCTACTAGTAGAAATCAAAAACGAGTGGGTTGAACCACTCGTTGCACAACGCACGAAATGAAAGTTCAGAAATAGTGAATTCGGTAATTCGTATACGAATCTCACGATTTCGAATGCGAATTGGTTTTCTATTGTTTCAAAAATTCGTCTCCTGATCGTAAGACTATATGATTATTTTTAAGAAAACAACAGAATTTGTAAATCTATACTTTGAATATCGTCAATATCAAACTAAATTACAAATTGGTTTTCTATGTACATATAAGTGTGCCATGTCTAAAGTTTATGAGCGTATACCCAAACTCTTGATAAGTTTTTAAGAATAACAAAAATAATGTTAATTTTATTTAATTAAAAGTAAGTATTGATACATTATCTTCTATTTAAATGTTTGTATTTGTTCTTGAAATTGTTGTGTATTATCGACTATGAACACTATTAACTTGTAAAGAAGAATTAAATAAATAAAATTACATTTGCTGACGATGTTGTGTATGACTGTGCTTCCACATCATATTTAAATAGATCGTAACATAATTGTGTATAAAATAAAACGATTACGTTATATACTTCTTCAAAAAACGACGTTGGATTAAATCGTGAGTTCAGAATGAAGTATAAATGAGAGAGCAAATATGGACAAAACTGAACTCTTGTATGTAAATAGAAAAAAAAAACTAGCGAAATATGATAGAGCGTATGTAAATTTTACTTCAACCACATCTACAAATTTCTATTTTTATATTATACAATTAGTATTTTTAAATAAAATGCAAAATAACAAATATATTTTCTTGAACTTGTTAATTTATCACTAATCAAAAATATGTAATGATTTCGTAATTTGATGTTGACACTAACATACTTTATTAACATAGAATAAAGTCTAGTTTAACCAAGCTTAACAGAGTAAAAGATAAAGAATACAGTTAAAATATTTGATTTGAAATGGATGGGGTTAAGTGACTCGATCGGTTAAACCATCAACAAGGCATGTTGAAGATATAGATCTGAGTCCCGTCCGAGCAGCATATTTCGTTAGCGATTTTCATATTTGAATAAATCACTTATAAAAAATACATTTTTTATCTTATGCGGTTGACGAAATATACACACGCAAAAGTGTCGAGTGCATTACAACATTTGCTGTCGGCTCTACTGTGAACTGTGTTGGTCCATAATTGCTCGTGTACTTATTAAGAACTCTGACGGACAAGCAGAATATCGATTCGGCGGTAAAAGTTCAGTCATCTATAATACATGTGGTTCCTGGTACATTAGTAGTAAATCTGCTAAATAAAATTTAAAGTTACAGTACCCAGTAATTTGACTACCTATCTAAACCCTTCACACCCGAACACAGCAATGCTTAGGCTGTTTTGCCATAGCAATACGAAGGTAACCGAAGACCTTGGTTATTCTCGCTCGGGCTATTTTCTGTCTACAGACCTGTGAATTTATGACCGTTGCACGCAAATAGCGCATACAAACTCTGGATATCGAGTTTTGGACCGCACACTTGACATATATTTTGTGTCAGGTATAAAAAAGACGACTTTAGCCCATTGCCTTTCAAACGCGATAAAACCGTTTATCTATGAATATAGTCCACGACAGTAACTTACTCTGTTCGTGATATACGCTGGTGGCGGTGAGTGCGCACTGAGCTGTAAGGCCCACTATAGCGGCCGCGGGCCAGGCAGCCAGGGTCAACCACGACAGCCGGCACGGCGGAGCCACCGCAGGCTCGAGTTTGGCACGCTCCCACAACTATAACCGGCACTTTAATGTAAATGTTAAATAAACAAAGTTTTGACTCGTAATGATATAGTAATAAAGCTTAAGACTCGTCATAACAAACGAAAACACTCAAAGTTCAGGCGATTTCTGAGCGAACTAGAGCTTTTTTTTGCGTGTGTTTCGGCATTCGCGCACATGTAGCGCTTAAAAAACAGAACTCGCTTACACAGGCTACATAGCTCGCTCGCCCTTATACGAACGCGAAGATGCACGTGTGGCAAAAAGCGTACCTATACACGCCAACATGCACCACAAAAAATAACATATGCATCTAAAACGTTTAATTGATACTGACCTTTTTATTTGACTGCGATTCAGTTTACGACCTAAGTTGAGAATAATCATTATTTCGCAAAATGACGCCATCTGATCAGTTAAAAATTATATGGTAATTATGATTTATATATATAGAGAATTGGCATGAAGTTTATTTTTAATGTCTTTGATAGTACGTCATCTGCATATGTACGAATAATACAAAAAACTAATTGTACCATACATACAGCTCTAACCAAAGTATGTGTGGAGAAACGACATTCCATGAAATATTTAATACGAAACATCAAACTATTAAATACCGGTTACTGGTTGTTCCAAAATACATCAACAAAAAGAACGAAAATTGACAAATAAAATCTGAAAATTAAATAAGGTATCGTTATCATAGTTTTTCGGTTCGCTGGTTACAAAAATAACTATTTTAACATCGATCACGGAAGACATGGGACATATTCCTTGTGGGGTTGAAATTTCTTATTAAATAATATCAGATCCACGGCAAACGTTTCAATTGATAAATTTAACAGGAAGTGCTGGGCGTAATTTGAAATTTATGTTTGTGTCATTTATTGACTTTGAATTTTAACTAAAAATCCTTACTAAAAACATAAATGCGAAAGTAGCTCTGTCTGCCTCTTTATTTGTTATGTATTCATGTCAACATTGCTGAACTAACTTTGATTTTTGTGGAGATTGTGATACCCGGGTATGGCTTAGGTTAATATTAGTTACTGTGAAAACCTCAAATAAAAACAATTGAACCAATTCTGACGTAATTAACTGGGGAAGGACATTTTTGACCATAAGGAAATGTCTCTTTCGATGCTACGGCCGAAAGATAGTGTAGTCTATGGCGGTAAAAGGACGTAAAATGGAAGGGGGACAAAGATGGTACGCGATACTGAGTTGACGTGTTTTTGTGCGCTGTGGAATGTTTAAAGGTTTATCGTGAAAATCGAGGTTTATCGAAGTGTATTTTACAACAATACGTTCTATTAGTTCTAGTTGTTTCGGCATTACATATCTCTGTCTAACTAAACTTTACAGGTTCGTAACTTTATAGCTTTTACAGATATTTAAACAATTATTTCAGTGTGTTGATTGTCCAATAGAAAAGTATTAAATTATATTAAAAAGTATGCATCTTGTCTATTCGTGTCCACAACGTTCTGGGATAACTTAAACTCGCGGTAGTGCTAAGCAATTCAAACAAAGTTATAATCCAATAAGCCTCTAGAGAAAAATGTGAAGTGTTTGATTGATAATTTGGTCTAGCTTAAATGTTAGATATTTTTAATTATCGTCAATTTAATTAATCATAGCTAGTAATTACGAAATAACTATACAAAAAATTTGTTCTATATAATAAAGAAAGATATATTAGCCGAATACGTTCCAAATGAGATTCGGATAAGAGACGATGGTACGAAATTATACGGAATTTATAGATGTTTGTATTGTAGACTTGGTGGTTGTTTAGGACATCAGTTACATATAGCCAATAAGATTTAGTTAACTGGCAAAGCTACAGTTGAATATTTCGTACCTAACCAACAGAACACCTATCAAAAACAGCATCGTTTACCCGTCACTTTAAGATCGATCTACAAGATTAAGACCTAATTTCACCAAACTTAAACTAATCGTCTGTTGTGTAATGGCTTGTTAAAATTAACAGAGTTGTTAAGTTATTCTAGATCCTACATTGTAAAATTAACAAGGCATTACTATATCAACCGTGAACTAAATGAATTGCGAAACGTTCATTCAATTTGTAATACAACCAAATAATAGTGTCGTCGTGCATCACTCTTACTATACGGAAATGCGTCTAATTTCTACTGGTCGTATAATGTGTCAAGTAGCAATACAATGTGAACAAATTAAATTGTCGTTCTCTCTATAAGTTTCTAAAGCAAGCGCATAATATTTGGTTTTGCCAGGTTATTTCTCTATTGTTTGTGTAGGTCATGGAATTATAAAAAAAATATTATTATTATTTATTAAATTATGTAACAGCTACCATTCTTCATTTTTCCATTTTCAGGAGGAATCCTCGGACGTCGTACTAAATTTGTTAAAAAATCTTCGTCATCCATAATAAAATTGTACGCCGCGTCCATCTTGACAGTAAAATAATCGTCTGTTACAGATTAACGAACCACTACGAATCTCTTGTTTGCACATGGTGGGACACTTGCTAACTCTAACAAGCTGTTAACGGTTTAACAAGACGTTATTTTAACAAACAGAGTATGGTGAAATTAGGTCTAAAACAAGTAGTTAAACTAACGCTCAAGTATCACCATAACTAACGCGATATGATACAGCCTCTTATCGCTGTCAAAATCTCATAGATAAAATCTATCTTGACGTTTATATCCAACGAAAAATAGGATCGACATATCGAATTTTGCTGATCGTTTAGACGATCTCGTAGTATGACCAAATAGATTACATACTGTCACAATCTGTTAGTTAATTTTCTGAAAGAGGTCTTCAGATAAAGTCCATATTCACGTACAAATTACATGTCTTTTTGTTGCGAGTGCTGAGTTTAAATCACAAAACACCAAGGATATAGTGGACAATATTTTTTGCCACCGATCAATTACAAAGTGTGGTATGAGAAATTAAAATCAACTGTAACACAAAATTTTTTCTATCATTTCATTATGACATTCATTCATATGTAAAAATGCCATAACAATACAAAAAAGTATATGTAAAGTTATATATTAGATTAAATAAACATCTTTTCATTTCTAACTGTTATATCTCAAATTTAGATTATCTTTTAATTTACAGACTTCAGCGAGGTAGACATATAAGAACGCATATTATAAAACATAATATATCTACATAATTTTGATAAAAATTAACAAATATAGCATTCGATTTTTCATGTTCTGTCTCTGTTTGTCCTGAAGTAAGAAATGATTACAGTAGCTTTTACTCGACTATTTATTTTTTACACATATGTATAACAACTAATACAGAGTGATAGTTTCATCAAAGAATTAACGCAATATACGAATACGTGTCATCATCATCATCATCATCATTTCAGCCAATAGACGCCCACTGTTGGACGTAGGCCAATACGTGTAATTGAATTGAATATTTATGAACCGATTAAAATTTGTTTCCGAAACGAATGATATAGAACACAGCTGTGTACTAATCAAACACACGTTCCATTGAGCAAACGATGACACAAAATCATTTCAATGTCGTCACTCCAATTGATATAGAGTAACTTCGCATTATGCGTTTTATCGCAACCGGTAGATAAGATCGTCCGATCTGCTCAAATAGTTATTAATATTAGTTAACTCATTTTCTTTTTATTTGTTGATCAGAAGCTAAAAACGTTAAAAAGCAGTTTGAAAATAACCAGTTTAATAATTTAATAACCAACAAACCACGCTCAAATATCGACAGATTTAATATGATAATTTTACCACCCGAGTAATAATATTATGTAAATACGAACCTGTAAATGTAACATAAAAATGAGATAGACGTGTGGAATCAATGTTTTGGATAGAACCAATAGGATAGTGGTATAAATACGTTAGGAACGACATATCACGGAAATGCGTTTCTTGTACATAAAATTTCTCCATTTCCTGACACGAACATCGAGCTTTGTCATATTAATATTTAATAGCGTTTCCGTTTAGTGAGTATCTAAATTATGTAGAATCATTAATAGCCACTACGACGCCATTAACGCTATACAGATTCGGTGCTGATATTGACTAGAGTTACAATGAGAATTTGATGTCACTTGTTCAATTTAGTATGAGAACTCTTAAACTTTAAAAAAAATCGGGTGGGGCTGTGCCGGGGCACACGGCCGTTGGTTTTAACGTGAAACGTCTATGTTAGGAAATCGCTTTAAATAAAAACAAGATTGACGGTGTTTTAAGAATTTTAATAAAAAACTCAATGTCACAACAGCGAGCTGACTATATAAGTGAAATATTCACACCATATTTTTCGTTTCTAAGACTAATAGTTTTTTAATTATTAAGGTACGGTGATATAGACCTTTTCGTTACGGTCCACTTTTTAAACCTGGTACCCGTATGTTTCGGCGCGATTTTAAAGACGTTTCACGTCAAAAACAAAATAATGTCATATTAGCAAAGCAATTTTACTAGTGCAGTATAAAAAAAAAATTAACCTGTTTTAAAATAAAAATATAAAAATGCATCCAATTGTTATTAATAAGAAAATAGGTTAATGTCATTCTTAGGTCCGAATTCAATTCTAGTCCGTTTCTGTATCTCTTTTAATATCACAATTATCTATTACCATTATATCATATCATCATTTCAGCCAGTACGCGCCCACTGCTGGACATAGGACTTCCCCAAGAATCTTCATATTGGTCAGTCCTGTGCTGCTAACGGAACTCCAGGAGACGTATTTTTGAATTATTAGACGTGAATTCGGAATTCGAATACGAATACAAATAGTGCGCGAAATTACTTTCTACTGCTTACAATTTTATAGATTTTTGAATCACTCGCATTCAGTGTTGTCATTAAGAACAAATTCTTAATTAAATTCCGTTTCATACAGAAAAATTCAAAACCACAACAACAAAAACAAAAATCTGACGATGTCTCACACGTGAAACGGATCACTGTCAAGGTCACGTCTGCGTTGGATATTCTAGTAGTAGAAATAAAAAACGAGTGGGTTGAACCACTCGTTGCACAACGCACGAAATGAAAGTTCAGAAATAGTGAATTGGGTAATTCGTATACGAATCTCACGATTTCGAATGCGAATTGGTTTTCAATTGTTTCAAAAATTCGTCTCCAGGAGATCTATTTTTGAATTACGAATGCGACTTCGAAATCACCGCTGACTAAAAAATAGTCAGCGATGACTGAGATCACGGATTCCTAAACATTTTTGAAAGTCGATCGTAGAGCTGCCATAATAGATAAAGTACACACATATATGTAAGAATTCGGTTCCACGCAGAATGTAGCCGCTGTCGGTTATTGCCGGCTTAACCATTATGGTTTATATATATATATATATATATATTATATATATATATATATATATATATATATATAATATATATATATATATATATATATATATATAAATATATATAGACTGAAAATCAATTTCCACAAGTATGACTTGATTACTAGTGGGTGAGGGAACTCGTAGTGAAATCACATCTGTGACTAAGGTAGTAAGGTAGCACATAAGTGATATTCAAAAACAAGAATTATTGAAAATCGGTGATTATTAGTCACATCGGTGATTTCGAAGTCGCATACGTAATTTAAAAATAGGCCTTCAGCTCCTTCCTGCGGTCCTAAATCTGCTGCCCATTGAGTTATTATATTAATTATATTAATTATGTTAATATAATAACTAATTACATACGTAATGATATTGATGTAAAAACAGAATATGTTCATAGACTTTGAAATTTAAATAGAAGGTTGTGATATTATCAAAAGATTAAATAAGTTTTGGTTTTAGAGTAGTCAAAAATCCGATATTGTAAATCAATACAATTTTTTTATAGGATAGGACAGCAAACGAGCAAACGATAAGGACGAGCAACCTGATGGTAAGCGATAACCGCTGCCCATAGACCCGCAACACCAGAGGATCACAGGTCACAGATGCGTTGCCGGCCTTTTAAATGGGAATATGCTCTTTTTTGAAAGTAAATAGGTGGTAAATAAAGCGTAGTTTTATATGACAATGATTGAAACATATACCTAACATTACCAGTTATAACAAATTATTTATCTTTGTTATTCGCAAATATATAAATATTTGTTATCTTGTTGGCGTAACGCTTCCAGTAAAATAATATTATTCCTATTATACGAAACATAGAACATGTAACAGGATTATGTTTCAAATACGATTGCTTCTTTTAAGGTCGTGATAATCTTGACATATATAATGAAACTTTTTGAGTTCTGTTCATATTTGTGACTTCTATCGCAAAGTTTAAAAGAATGATAATTAATACTTTATGGAAATAATTGTTTGGTTTTATTCAACTTCTTTTTATAGTATTAACAAATACATAAGTCATATATGTGGTGTATTTTTTTGCATTATTGTATTAATGGTTGATGCCTAATCTGTTACAAAACCACATAAACAAACCGTGGATGAGGTCATGGGATTCATTGTTATTTAAACCAAATATTATTATACCATATTTTTAAGGTTTTATATTTAAACTGTTTGCCGTGTCTCATGGAAATAAATAAATGGTACGTTTACTTTATATATAGACATAATATAAAACGTGTTCTATAGACACTAAATGAATATCTACTATATCTATATAACATGTGACACAAAGGTGAGATGAATAGCCCTCGTAGGCGAGCATTAAAATAATTTGCTTTTCATACGCTGAGTGAGTACATGAAAACAAAGGCTTGCTGGGCTTGGCTTCGGGAACGTTGCCAATTTTCAGTGGGTCAGTGCACAAAAACAACCACGTGCAACCTTGAATGGGCGTGCAACAACATTAAATGTATTTTTAGTCTCCATATTATTTTGTAGATATTCCTGTAGTAACAGCCGTTTTAAATAAAGGATCCATCCATGACATTGCAAAAATATGTACGTTTATCATTGTATATACGTCGCAGCCAACTGGTTAAAATAGCCATTCAATCAAACAGCTAGCCCTTTGACTGAAAAAGGTCATTCAATCACACAGCTATACGTCGTTTAGCCGACTGTTGATTGCAACGTTCAATATTACAGCTAGACGACGCTTAGCCAACTGGTTAAATGGCAAATTAACTTAGGTGACGATTAGTTTAGTACTTAATTTGAGAGAATAGGAAGACTTTTTGTAATTTGTTGGGAGGTTATTCTTGAATTAAGTTTAAGAGGTGACCAAAAGTTTGATGAAATAAGTAAAAATGAAAAACAAATTATTAATCATAATTTTGTTTTTGCACCAAGCAAAAAATTACAAACTCACAAATTTACGAGGCAAGAATCATTTCATAGTCCTCGGATATTTCTTTAAATTTTGATTCACTCGTGTGTGTGACCACATTATTTCTACTTACCACTACTTACTTACTTTCCGAAAAATATATTGAAACAACCACAAACCACGGCTAGTTGACGCCATATTGAAAACAATTAGAAGCGTATTGTTGCGCTGTGGTGGTGAGCGCTGAACTAATTAAATTAGACGGCGACTTTTCAATCAGCTATAGTGTTGAACATTTTGAGCGACTCAAATATTCAATTAATAAGCTAGACGTATGGTTGAATGGCGTTGTTCAGTCAAAGGGCTATCTGTTTCATTGAACGGCTATTTTAACCAGTTGGCTGCGACATATACATGTACAATGCTCAGCAAACTTGTAATGGAGACCTTGAAAAACTTCTTAGTTAATAATTAGTTGTTTATAAATTATACGTACCCATTTCAGCATCATCATTCTCTCGAAGAAATAGTCAAGTGACATAGCTATGACGGCTCCACCATACACGCTCGTTCCAAATATTGTGAACGCTGCAAAATAAGGAAATTGTTATTTAATTGGCACTGCCAAAAAAATGTATGCGGAATTTTATCATGATTTTTATTCATTGTATTCCCGATTCGTCGTAATTAGAATTAGACGTATTCTAGGCGAGTGATTTGTGAATCGATTTATCGGCTACGTTTGTAATCGCATTTCATGATTTCAACGTCAATTTGGAAGCAAATCGAGACGATTTGATAACCTGTTTGCTTTAAATAACGTTTTTTTTTATATTCTTGGAAGTTCGTATTCCGTTCCGTCTAGACATATTTTTTAGCACAACCGACTAATAAGCAGATAATACCATGCCGTCCCTCTAAGACCGTTGCCGATTAATCGACGCATTAACAAAATGAAAATTAAATTTGTTTAACCGATATAACTATAGCTCAATTCAGCTTTAAAATGTTCTACGCAGAATTTCATAATAACTTATGAATGTATAAGAAAAATGGGTTCCAAGGTAAGATATTCCTAAAATCCATATGCCATATTTTTTTCTATATGAGTATAGTCTCCACTCCTATTCGAGACTTCTCTTTTCATCCAAGTTGTTGTTGGGTCTTTGGTTCGTGGTTGCGGCGGTATCCACGAGGATTCCCAGTCTCTCCTCTCCAGAGAGAATAAATAGAGAGGTCTCGTAATACAGTCTTAATGTTCTAATTTAATTATCATAAGAAATATATAGTCTTAAATAATGTTTACCTTTTTTTTATTCGTCTATATCTAAAAATCATCCAAACTAGACCATTTTTTTTTTGTTCCCCTGAGCAAAATGCATTAAAATGCATACCCCGCCTGTGGCGAGACGGCGGTTGTGGAGCTCTCCTCCCCAGAAGGGGGAGGCCTACCCACTAAAATCCTCAGGAATGGCCTTCCTCAGGCATGTAGGGAGCCCCCGGGAACGCCAAGCGACATCCGGGAACCCCTAGCCTCCGCTCCCCTGCTGATACAGGGGAGCCCTCCTCGGGGGAGACTACAATACTTCCCCCGATCTCCACCACCGACAACGCCCCCCGGCCATGGAAGGGGCGTGGTCCCTTCCGGGTCGCCGTATCCGCGGGCGCGATGACACGATGGGCGCCCGCCGGCGACCCGCGGATCTAAACTAGACCTATATTAGAAAAACTATATCTTAGGGATAGTACGAAATTGCTGTTTGTACGGCGATTTCAAAGAATGTCGATTAATCCCAAACTAATGGTTTCCTCATTTTTATGCACATGTCAATATTTTCTTTCGAAAGACAACCAATGTCTCAAGTGAATTTTTACTTCTCCGGAGCCTTCACGGAATCATAAACAAAACACTAAACATAACTCTATTAAAATAAAAAAAAACATTTTGATATTTATTTTTATATCCTATATTGTAATTTAAGTACAAAAATTTAAATTTTAGGGCACGTGATATATTGTGATATTAAGTTAGGGCTAGTCATAAGTCGGACACATCATAATGATAATACAAAATAATGTTGGTCCATAGATTGTGGATGAAATTAATATGACACTAGTCGAGAATCTATTTACATTTATGTACGGTACAACAATTTTCTTTAACTTTAACACTACAAAAACCGCCACTATTATAAGCTGCAAAAGAGTTATCTGGCCGTCAACATCTGACACGTCGTGATGTACACCCCCTTACCACATACTTCGATTATTGCTGATTTCAGATCTCAATACGACGAATCAAGAACTAAAAAATAACATAACCATCAAATAATATAATTACCAACCTTTTTTCCAGTACAAGTTCAGGACTGCGAAGAATATTCCAGATGACAATAGCACCACTACACACATCCAATACTGGAACAACAAAATAGTGGCACCATATTTAGTCATACCAGGACCTATATTTGAGATTTCGTTAATAAGCAATCACAATAGAATCTTATCGTATTGTAGTATGTTTATTGTATATATTATATTTTAATATATGTGTTTATTGTTTATCGCGACATATCACTGTGTCATTGTAATGTGAACAGAGTGACATGTTTTGACGAAATTTTTAAATATACCGATTCACAACTGAAATTAAGCTGAACTTCTAAAAAGAGGTTAAACATGATACAAATAACAGTAACTTGATTTTCGCGTTTCGACTTTCGCATGATTTCTTCGCATAGAAAAATGAAAGGGATCAAAATGTCATGCTTATATATATTTCGCGTTGGTGATTTCAACTATAACTAGAAATTATATACTATACATTAAGTTTTATAAGTTATTTAATAAGCAAAAACTAAATATTTAAATAATTATTTTGTATTCATGTTAGAATTTCAGCAATTTGCATCGTCTCTAGTTTTTATTTAATTAATGCCAGATACAATTCTAATGTTTACTTGAAGATATTTTAATGTTAGCCTTGATACACATAATAATTCAAGCGTTTAACCGAAATGCAAATCTAACCACAAATAAGGTCGGTAGCCATTAAAGTAACGTTTTAATAACAGTAAACTTAACAAATCAATTAATTTCACTAAAATATTAAGA
This sequence comes from Scirpophaga incertulas, assembly GCA_036419045.1. Lineage (NCBI taxonomy): Eukaryota > Metazoa > Arthropoda > Insecta > Lepidoptera > Crambidae > Scirpophaga > Scirpophaga incertulas. The sequence goes on along the minus strand of CM071626.1, from coordinate 8,035,305 downwards.
AGGAAATAAAATATCTCGCTTGGGGCGTAACCAGAGAATAAACTAAAAATATATAGTAACAAAATTGAGAAGTACATAAATTGAGTATAAAATTATTTCGCAAACCGTCCACGAAGAATGGTATGATTAGAATAAATTAGGTTCTAATTTGAGTATACAGAGCATTCTAATACGGAATATGTGGCACAAGATAATTAAAAATCTTTCATACAGTGATGTGGTCACCTGAAATATTTCCTCAAGGATTTTGTAATGGTATTATGTGCCGTAACATAAATACTCGGCGTTAATATAGCTAAATTACTTATGCTTTAACAGTATACTAGATTACTATACATATTATCTTTAAAACAAAACATATGTGTCTATATATGTAACTATATAAACCGGTATTATATGTAACACCGAATGTATTGCTTAGAAAGCCTATTTTTTAAGAGGGGAAATGCACCTTTTGATACCGTGACACCGCGCTGGCTAGGCGTGGCCGTGTGTGGGGCTCTCCGGTCTGAGAGGACCTGCCTACCCACTGAAACCCCCCCGAGTTCTCTAAGACCATGCGGGGCACATGGCGGGGTACACTTTCGCGATTCTACCACCATGTGCTCCAGGGCCGGTTCGACCTAGGTCCGATTGAGCCAACGCCAAGGGATTGCTTAGAATGCCTAGGCAAAGTATGAAATAAATAATAATAGGTCTATAACGTATTTAAAGTACTTGCTTCGGCAGTACATATACTAAAATTGGAACGATACAGAGAAGATTAGCATGGCCCCTGCGCAAGGATGACACGCAAAATCGTGAAGCGTTCCACATTTTTAAGATGCAATCCAATGCGGAGATATGTTTCCATATAAAAACTATAGTTTTGATCTTGTTGCCCTTCCTAAGTTTGATTTATACAAATCTTGGGAAGATCTTTGGAAAAAGATCAGCCAAGTGAAAGGTAAATATTTTGCATGTATACAACCGTCTGTGCCGTCTAAGCCATGGTTCTTCCATATAAGTCTTAATAAATTTGCCACAACCAATTTGATTCGTATGAGACTGGGTCACGTTTGCACACCCGCTCACTTAGCAAAACTCAATATTATTAATACAAGTATTTGTGAGTGTGGGTCTGATGTTGGCGACTTGAATCATATATTTTTTGCATGTACCTTAAATGACACATCCACTTTCATTTCCAATCTGATAAATTTTCAAATTCCACTTCCTTCATCCATGAGCGTCTTACTTTCAATGAATAACTCATCTATTTATAATATTATATCTACTTTTTTATTTAATAATAGTATTAAATTATAAAATGTTATACCTACTGTCCTTGATCCTTAAAATCCGATAACCGATTCCACAACCAATCTTTCCGTTTCCCTACCTTTTACCCTTGTCCGTGGCTGATGCACAAGCCGTGCAAGCCAAAAATGAAGAAAAAAAAAAAAAAACGTATTTAAAAAATAGTAGAATAAGGAAAAAAGGGGACGTGGCAGGCAGACATATACTTCATTCCTATACTCAAAAGAATGACCATTTAATGGTACAGTCGCTTATAAACTACTGCAATATACGTAGGTAACATTTGACAGAAGATGTAAAATAAAGGTAACTTTAGTACAACCCTTCAAACCGGAACACACCTTAACAGACAACCCTGGTAGTCTCCCTCTGACCTTTATCTAATGATAAGTGATAAGGTCGAAGGAACAATACTTTATTTGAACTCTTCAACAACTTAATTGTTGGTTAATAATTTATATTTGTATTTACATAATAATTGTATTAATATTGCTTGTTATCACGCGTCTATAACACGCCGTCTTAAGGCGTCCGCGGGGATATAGATCCAATGGGTTGAAGACTTCAGCGAATTTAATGAAAATCTGTATGGAATGTATCAATTGGGTTTAATCTCCATATGCACATTATGCATCCAGATTATAACTAACCATTCTCATTATTGGTCAAAATATTTGATTGGGTTGGTAATTAAGAACTGGGGGGCAATCGCACTATCAAATCGCAGCTGAAACGAAACCAAATCGTTCCACTCAACCAATCCGAGAGCTAGAATATCACGTCATCGAACAGATGACGTGATATTGTGGCGTTCGGATTGGTTAAGCCGAACGGTTCGGTTGCGTTTCGGTTGCGATTTATTAGTGCGATAGCCCCTCTGGGCTATGGGACGAGACTCGGCTTTTTAACGTCCCTTCCACTAGTATTATTATTATTATCCCATTCCCTTCTACTAATGTTATAAGCCCATAAATAAATGCCAATGTGGATTGAACTTCTGTTGTGATTAACAATAAATCGTTCAACCAATAGACTATGGAGGTAGTTCATAATATTCACAGGCTAAATATATAAATTCATAGAAAGTATAGTTAATAATTCGCAAAAATTCTTCAATTTCACACGTTGAGTAATCACACGCACAGTGAAACGTTTAGTAATCACTCGCAAAATATATAAAACAACGCTAACGCAAGAAAGAAATTATCTAAAAAAAATAGAATTTATACAATAAGACATGAATAGTTTACAATCGCCTTATGTTACAGAAGCTGGGGAATTTATCTTACTATGCCATGCTGTATACCTCTAAATAGTACCATTTTTCCAGTTTTTCGTATGAAATTCGTGTTTCTAATATTATGAAAAATATTGTTACAATATGATATATATACCTGTGAATGTCGTCATCATCAACATCATCATCATCATCATTCAGCAAATAAACGCCCACTGCTGCGCAAAAGATCCCCAAGAATCAACACGCCGATAGGTTGTACGCTGCTATCGTGCATTGTGCAGAGAAATTCAATTTAATTTATAAACTTTGTACGGTGACATTGCAATGCAATTGATCAATTTATTTCATGAGGTCAATTGCAATGTAATTTTAGTTATCAAGCGCAATAGACTACAATTGAAGTGGAAAAATTGATTTTGAACCGATTATATTCAGCGAGACATTCGAGATCGCCGAAACTTAGAGCAAGTAATGTGAAAGCTTAACGAAGTATTGACTCTGGATTAAATGTTGAAAACATTTAACGAAAATAACTGAAGATTTCAGATTTCTCGAAAGAACTAATATAATTTCTATAAGTACCCAAATTATGTTAAGCCCTTTTCATCGAGTCGTAAGGATTTGAACAAGATTTTATAATATAATATTCGTGTGATCCTTAGAAAGATCTTACCTAGGATTATGGTCCTTATTATAAGCCTATTAAACAACCTAATAAACCTATCTTGACAATAGCTTGGTCAAGATACTTTTCATCGAATCGAGGGGATTTGAACAAGATTTTCTTATAAATATAAATTAATTTTCTTGTGTTCCCAGAAAGATCTTACCTAGGATTATGGACCTTATTATTAGCTTATTGAACAAGCTAATAAATGTAATATTATCTATTTGACAATAAGTTGGTCAAATTCTAATAGTTTATTTTAGAAACATCGTAGCGACTAGACACAAAGACTCACAGATATATACTTGTATTTATAACAGTATATAGTTGGTAGCACGCGGTCAAACAGCTAACAATTACGGACAATGCCACCAGCGAGCGCGTATTAGCGCGTGCCCGGCTACAGAGCATGAAAATCGCGTATCGGGGCGAAATTCTGTATCTAATATCACACAATTACAATAACACATCTTTATATATACAATCAAATGATTTTCAATATGTGCTAGGTTTCATTAAAAAATATATAATGTATAGTTAATTTCTATATTAAGGTAAAAACACTTAGCTAAGTTGTTATTTTTTAATTGTCGCACATGTAAACAATCCAATGACAGGCGACGTTGATAAACAAAGTGATATGAATAACAACAGGCATTTTATGAGACAGTACGTGGGAACATTTTCTATTTATAACCAACAAAGAGCGACCAATTAGCAACACCGAATCATGTGCTTTTGAAATAGACAGAGAGAGCACACTGCGGTATACGGTAAATTAACCCTAACAGCTCATAATGTATTTGGAAAATTATGTTGTAATAAGATACGAAAATATTCAAATGAACATCAATATCAACCGGTCTAAGGTTATACAACTATGAATTACATATCTCGTTTACTTTCTCGAGAATTGTACCTATGTGTGCTACACGACACGAACGAGCCGAGTACTAAATCCGCCGGTTTGGTGTGCCAACGATTTTTTGTACATTCAATAACAAACATGCAACACAAACATGTCAAGAGACTCAACTCGCGTATACTGATAAATTTCTAGTGATTCTTTTGTTGTAAGTAAATAATAAGCAGTGTGGTTCTTTTAACCACATATTAATTAATATTGACATTCTATGACATTGATCTCGGTGCTATAATATATGCTCTCGCAAGGTAACGTAATTCGTTTCTGAATATAATTAAGGATTGCAAGCGTCACAGGCTTCGTTATCCAGTTCAAGATCACAACACAATAAGCTATTTTAGTCTGCACTACACGTGGTAGTAACAGCTGAGTTCGTAATAGTTATATTATGTTCAAAGGTTATTGATTTAAGCCAGTTTACCTAAAGGAAAAAATAGCCGTTTGCATTTAATGGGGCTTTCTTTACATACTCACTTTGAGAAGTGATATTGAAGGCCAAGGTTTCCTATAACATTGTTCTCGATGTGATTCACGTACATACAAAACATTTTACAATCAAGCAATGCAAGCAACACATACACGTTATCCAATTGAAGTTTATAATCGTTTATCCAGTAAGTTCTTTTTTACTTTACAGCACACTTGCTAGTGACAGCAGAAGCCGTTATGATTATATTATGTCCAAAACATATTGATTGAAACCAGTTTAACCTGAAGAAAAGAAAGCCGTTAGCATTTAAGGAGCTTTCTATATACGAGACGTCAAACTGGTGTCCAAGGTCGTCACTTGACTATAAGATTTAAGACACAGCTACTGAATGCATGAATGCAAATGTACATCCATACTTTGTATTATTCATGTTCATATAACCGTTACATAAAAATCCGAGCTGAATGTTCTCGTAACGTATAGTTTCGACGTTTAGAGTCTTTATTAGAATGACGAAAATTTTCATTGCATTTACATCCACAAGCTGGTACTATCGAACCAACTGAGAGATGTCCCCGCTTCACTTATATTTCTCAATAAAACTGGCAATTCGTCTCTACTTAGAGCAGCGCCGTCTATGGTGTAGTCATTCCACGATATACGTCATTATAATGATTGAAGGTGAGAAGATAAAAAACAGGTTATACTCAGCAAGATTGTTGTAAGACGATTGCGCGTGACCTGTGTTTCAACTAATTCAAAAAAGATTTGCCGTTAGACAGAGACACAAGTTATATAACTTAAAAAAAATGACATTGGATTAAATTGTTTGTTCAGAATTAACTATAAATGAGAGTGCAAAAATGGACAAAGCTTAATGCAATATCCGTTAGAATATGTAAATAGAAAAAATCCACTAAAAACCAGCAGTACCTCAGGCCCAGGTACGATGGGCGGCTGATGAGGTCGCGGCCTTAGGTACTTAATGAAAGAAATAAATAGTTATCATATTTTTATTTTTCGATATTATCCCCCTCAAGTGAAATACATCGTGAATATAATGCTTTTATACCACCAAAAAAATATTCTTTAGATTTTTCTGCAAAATGGCTGTCTACAGCCGCAATCATTTCATTGTCGTCCGAAAATATTCGTCCCCGTAACTCCCTTTTTTAAATTAGAAAAAAGAAAAAAGTCACTGGGAGTCAGGTCCGAACTGTAGGGTGGATGATAAATTTCTGTGAAGCCAGTAAATTTTAAGGCATCTCTCGCAACGCGAGCGGTGTGAACGGGTGCGTTATATTGCAGAAAAAGTACTTCGCGCGTCAACTTGCCACGTCTTTTCTGCACGACTGCCTCACGTGCCTGACCCAGTAAATTAGCGTAATACTGGGTGTTCATTGTGGTCCCTTTTGGCAAATAATCAAGTAATAACATGCCCTCGCTGTCCCAAAAAATGGTAGCCATATGCTTGGAGCTTGGATGCCGACTTCTCCACTTTGAATTTCTTTGGTGGTCTTTCTCCCTTTTTTATCCATTGCATCGACTCTTATTTGGACTCGAGATCATACCGACAAATCCAAGTTTCATCAACGGTCACAATATGACTACAAATTTCATCCAGTTCAGGCTCGCACAGCTCAAGAAAATCCTTACAGCTCTCTAATAGTCGCTGCTTCTCAAGCGGTGTGATCATTTGCGATACCCAAGGTGCACTAATTTTTTGCATGTGCAAATAAGTATGCAAAATTTGTCCAATTCATTCTTTGCTAATCTGTAGCTCTTCTACTATCTGGCACAATTTAATTCTACGATCAGCCAGTACTAACTTTTCCGCATTTTTTCTTTCATAAAGACCGTCACAGGGCAACCCGGGTGAGGGTCGTCTTCACATGTCTCTCTTCATTCATGCCTTGTTGAAATAGCCGAGCCCATTTTTTGACTATCGTATATGAACGTGCAGAATCCTGAAGAACTGATGACAATCTCTTCGAAAATTTCCTTGGGCGTATTTCCTTTTTTGACAAGGAATTTTATCACGGCGCTATGCTCTAAATTGAGAGAACTTCCAGTTTCCGTTGACATTTTGTTGTTGCTTGTTCCAAAGGTAAAGTGTTTATGAACCAAATAAAAAAACTAGTTGCTATTTATAGTAAAAATGAGTCGCGCTATTATACTGGTATATGTAGCGACATGATGTGTCGTTGCTAAGTACCCTAGGCCGCGAATTTATCAGCCGCCCCTCGTAGCATGTTCACCGAAACGCAATATGATAGAGCGATTTATCACTTTGAACTATCAAAATACAAGTAACAAAAGCCAGATGGCGATTTTATGATACGATAAACGCTCTACCACATCTTGTCTCGCTGCTCATACAACGGGCGGAGGGCACGTCTGCTTGAATACGTCTTCGTCGTACCTATACCTACTGCAAAGTAGCTGTGTTTATATTAAACGATTAGTACACTGTGATTCGCGGCGGTTGCACATTTGCTGCAAACCTCATAGGAATCAGCTGTACTATAGCGACTATAACCACTAATCAGAGATCAGGTCGTTCCAATATAAAAGATTATTGCAGTATAAATACTATCTATACGAGTTATTACTACTATAGTACCAGTTACTACTATATGAGTTATAAATATTTACATACAGTTAGCATACCTTTTAGAGGTAACAACAGTAAGGTAACAGTCAGTAAGCCTTTTTCAATCGATACCCGCGAGATGCGCGATCATGGTAGGCAAACAATGCCACCAGCGATCGACTATTAAAGTAGTGCAAAGTATTATGTGCGTCAACGCGCTCCCTTACATCCGCTGCTATCATGCCAATTAGTATTCACAGGGCGACATCGCAGCACCGTGAAAATAGATTTTCTTCATGATGGTACTACACCGAACTCTTTGATCATACTCATCAGGTAGTCATTCATTAACGTCATGTATTCGTTCAAAACATGATAATATTTTTTTTTTATATTTTATTATATGTTTTTATGAAACCCCGACCTTAGCTCTCTTTGGTTGACTCTGAAATTTTTATAAGCCCATAAGACTAGTTAGGTTTCGATTCCTTACGTAACCACTAGCAAAACGTGAGTACACTGAGTTAATTTTATTTTTATATATTAAAAATAATAATTATTTTAGCCAAGGGAAACAAAATGCATGCTTGTGTGTGCTAAGTGCGTGTTTCACGCACAGACTAGTTAAAAATTGATTTCATGAAAATGTTAAAACATGCAACTTCAACGGTAAATAATTCCGTAATTAATAATATCACCCGATGTAGTTTCTTCGACACAAATCAATCTAGTGATAGAAAGGAGCCCGGATTAGTTTTCGATAGCAATATTGTTACTATTTTCTATTCACAATATGTGACGTACGTGTAAAAATTTTAAACTGTAGAGTAACTATAATACTATAATAATAATAATACTTTATTTGTCTTTGAAAAGGGTACATAGTGGTTGTTGTTAATGTTTGACCGCCTATTCAGCCATAAATGATAGCATGCAAATACATAATAATATAAATTTTTAAATGATCTTCAAATAATTAATATAAAATTCTTTAACAATATTGGTAGCATTAATCAACTCTTTAGAGTGTGTTTGTGCATTTATGACGTAAAGTATTACTTTTCCCTACAATTAATAAAATCTTGCACAGTGTAAAATGTGTGATCCATCAACCATCTGTGCAATGCCTTTTTAAATTGATTGAAGGGCATATCTTTTATGCGTCGTGCAATTTTATTATATATATTCATGCACATATAATAGCAATTTTTCTTAAATCGAGCACTGTTTATGACGGAGTCTACAATTAATTTATCACCATTCCTCGTATTAGTGGGATATATATCTTTTGCACATTTAAAATAGGTGGGATTTTGCTTCACGAATTTTCCTACTTCTAATATGTATAAGCACGGTAGAGGCAAAATGTTTATTGATTTAAATACCAACCTACAAGACTGATAGGGTGCCAAACCACAAATTGCTCTAATACATTTTTTCTGTGCAATAAATACTTTGCTTGCATCAGTACTATTACCCCATATTATAAGTCCATAACGCATTATTGATTCTACATATGCGAAGTACGCCTTGTCGCTATTTTTGTCAATTTATAAAGTGCAAATGAAAATCTATTAATTCTATTACATGCATTGTCAACATGTTGTTTCCAGTCTAATCTATGGTCAATATATATACCTAAGAATCTTACGATAGTTGAGTTTTTAATAGACTTTCAGAGTTTCTTGCCTGTTCTTCTCGAGAAGGCTCTCCCAATTTCCGAACAGGTGTCGAGTCAATATATTTTTTTCTTTTTTTTTTCCTTATTCGTACGTACGGACAAGGTTTTTGTTTTTTTTTTTATTTAAGCTTTTTTTTTTGTTTTATTTGTTGACGTCAATAAGTGCCTGTAAAGGTCTATGTTGAATAAATATTATTTTGATTTGATTTTTGAATATTTTGCCCTTGATAGTTGATATTCATACCACAATCTAGTTTATTGAAATTCATAAAATATGTTTTGTCAATATTTATTTGTAAATTATAATATTTTAGCCAGTTTACTATCGTCTCAACCGTTTGGTTCACATCATCAATATGATATGTTGAATAAATATTATTTTGATTTGATTTTTGAATATTTTGCCCTTGATAGTTGATATTCATACCACAATCTAGTTTATTGAAATTCATAAAATATGTTTTGTCAATATTTATTTGTAAATTATAATATTTTAGCCAGTTTACTATCGTCTCAACCGTTTGGTTCACATCATCAATATGATCACTCAAAGTTTTTTTGTTATTTGTCGTGACTACTACTGATATATCGTCAGCAAATAAAATAGTTTTGTGGTTAGTTATGCATGGGAGATCATTGATGTATACCAGAAATAAGAGAGGTCCGAAAACAGTAAAAGGGCAATAAACAGATTGTTTATGCAAACACTTGAAATTGTAAGAATCTATTCAATATTAGGCCCCTTTTGAGCTTAACTAAGTATTATTTGTAAGGAGTCTTCTCCGAACTCATTTGAAATATAATAAGGCTTCTGAGTAATGTTTTAAAGGGCAAGGTTGATATACTCCAGCTACTTTCGGAGTTTTACGTCCCATGAATTGTTGCCATGGGAATCAGCGGCGAATATTTAAAGTATATTCCTTTTACAGAATAATCGATTCGTGCCATTTACCGAACTGTACCTAAGTACGAGACTCGGTCAGAGTCAATTGTTCAAAGAAATTTATGTTTCAACAAAACAAAAGACTATGTACTTAACTCAATTTTAATTTCATGAATTCATAATTACAAATTGACACCAGAGATTATAAAAATTTAATTAATAGTTTAAACAAAGAAATTTAGTTACCTCGGGAAACAAGAACAATCAAAATTAGTGAAAACGACGAACGCGCAAAATTGGTGAAAGAACAGTTGTCACTAATGATAAGATAAGTTATTCTTGAATAACTTATTATCGTATAACGAATATGGCGGAGGCACGTTTTTCTTACATACAATAATAAAACCAAGGAATACGTGTGGCCAGATGAACTCAACAAAGTTTATATTATTACATACAAATTACGCATATAGCACAATACACTAAGTATATCTAATGTAATGTTTATTTTGGATGATTAAATTTAACAATAGTAGTGAAGGCAGCCAGTCCTAAAATTATCACGGATATACGCTTCTTTATATAACACATTCTGATTTCCATCTGAGTTACTATTTTTTGTTAAACGATCCTGTTATTTCATAATTTTTCGTTTCGTGCATTTGTGACGCTCCTAGTATGATAGACTACGGTGATCTTTAATTAAAAACAAAACTATAATTTTGAAAGGGACAAAAACACAGAAACCTGATCTACTCTTAAATAATCTTTATTATTAATACGAAGCTAAATATTTTTTCGTTAAACGCGTAAAATTCAGGAATTAATTAATAAAAGTATATCAGTCAACTAGACCAAAGGAGCGCAGCATCGGTAATCATATGAATATGAGGCAATGCCGACGGCACACAGATACTAACGTCCTCGACATGGCAAAACCATTGCTGAAAGAATGAATATTTCGTGGTATGACGTAAGCATGGTTAGCACAAAGCGTGTTAATAGTTCGCAATGCCAGTAACACGCACAATTATCGAATAAGAAAATCGCCGAGCGTATTGTCCGCACGGCCGGTATCGAAGCGTGCAATTGAGGTCGTCATTGTATTGTGTGGGATGCATTACATTGATGCGAGTGTATAGTTTCTACAACTCGACGTTTGGCGAAACCGAATGTCATCAACCAATCAATCAAAATCCCTTCCGCGTGTAATAGTAACGATTAGTCACGGAAACCAGAAATGAGCATTACGGAATTCTTGCTTAAAGTACAGTCAGCAAGCAGCCTTTACATTTGCACTGCGAAAATCCATGATTTAACGAATGGCATAAGATCTATCTTTGGGACAGCATGTAGAGTCTAACGCGTTGCCGTGTGTACACAAACATGTCATAGAAATTTATTGCATCATTGTCAAATAGAAGTAACTCACCGTGGTCGGACGGCTGTCAAGGAAATGGTCGTAGATGGCCAAACCGGCAACGGCGAGCAGCAAGCCTGTGTGAAAGCCGGTCATAAACAGGCCCACATATTGAATCAACATCGTGATTAGACCGAAGAGTAGGCCGGCACAGAGCGCCACTCCTGCAACGCAGATCAATTCTGTAAAATGTCTACAATTTGGATAATCATTAAAGTCACTGAATACGCATATATATACATCGAAATTTATTTAGCGTTTCGTTACTACATACACTGCCCGTCCGTTTCTTAAAACCAATAAGATGTATGTCTAATATTTTAAGGAGATGTGAGGATAGCTTGAAACCCGAGGAGTCATCAGATCATTTTTGGCAATAAAATGTCTTTCCAATAGGAAAATCGACCGACTTTACATATTTAAGAGAAAATGTCCAATAACTCACATAAATCCATTATCACATACATATGTCTGATCATGTCTTCGAAATTGTCTCTAATAAAATTCACTGTCTGTACTTATATTTTTGTAAATTGCAAATAAAATCCACTAACGCATCTGTTTACATATTTCTGTAATTTCAAATAAACTTCACCACCGCATCTGTGCGTACATTTTTTTGCGTTAGTCTCAAACAATATCCTCCTCCGTGTCGGACTGTACATATTTTCATATTTCACGTTATTTTAAATCATAATCTACCGCCGCGTCTGTCTATGTATTTGCGCGATAATATCAAATAAAATCCAACGTCACATCTGTGTGTCCATATTTTACATGGTTTCAAATTATTAGCAAAGTAAAACTGGGTTTTTAATCTTTTATCCACATACTGGACATGCCTGTACTTCGGGATCATTGCGCGTAATATTTTTTTTTATTTAACCAAAGGCTAATAATTTAATAAAAGTATAAAAACGTCCTGGTCATAAAAGCCATAGTGACACAACAACATACCGACATTCCCGTAAGGCGGCATCAAGTATTCTTGCAGGCAAATTAGATAAACGACTGCCGATCCGAAGGTAAAACCAGTAAGAAACATGCTGGCCTTGAAGCATCGATACCCTGAAATGTAAATATTCTTGTAGATTCGTCAATATCAAAATCCTTTTTCTAATAGTCATGAACATAGATGATACTCAAAATAAAACGAAAATGCGGTGGTACCCCCTACACTATTAAAATTAAAACTTTTAGTCAGACAAATTTTTCGTTTTAGGATCTGTTGTAATATCTCAGAACTCGACAATGTGAAAAATATGATTAAATAAAATTACACCCACCAATTAAAAAGCAAAGACACCGCAAATTATGAAAGAATTATGAAGTGATTATTCCTTCAGAAATTGTTATTACACTTTGTCACTTACTATTTTCTAAAACTTTATTGCCAAATTGAAACTTACCAAATAGAGTATAAACTATTCCGAAGGCAATGTACATTACACAAAAAACGCTTATGATGGGATCATAATTATAATCAATTGACGTGCAAAATGACCCCTCGATGTGGGGCCCGTTGTATTTGACAGTCATGTTTGGGGGCGCCCGTGTCATCTGTGGAACTAATTGACCTGCCGATGACATGATTATCTTCTGAACTGCTAGAATCCTTCTCACATGGTCTAAAACAAATGTATTTGCTGATTTTGTCCAAGTTTTGATAAAGAATCTTATAATTACAAATTAAATAATAATCCTATTAAATATGGATATTATTATAACCTGTGACTATTAACAATAATCAACACCAAAATAATCTTTATTCAAGTTAGGCCTTTACAGTCATTAAGCGATGCCAAACAAATATTCAATTAAAAGGACACAAAAAACTTGAGAACGTAACTTTATCACAAAGAAAAAAAACTACGCCTATTACGGAATTTGGAAGAGCCTTTTCAAGAAGAACAGACAATTAACTTTGAAGGTCTATTTTTTATTTTTCTTTTTTTAATAACATAATACAATTACATATCAAAAGAAACAGTATTTTTCAAACATTTAAATCATCATTACAGAATTAGGTAAATGTCAGATCAAAATAAACAAATGTCATACGTGTCCAGTACAAGAACAACAATATTAACTATTAATACAAAATTATTAAATTAAAATATTTATTTAATTGATATGTCTTGAACGTTATCTAATATAGCCAGGTGTAAATCAAAATACCTAGAAATGAATGGCTGAACAAAACGTAACTTAAAAAAGTGAAAAAACTTAACGACACGTCTCCATGAAAGATCACAATGTCAAATGATATTTTGAGGGGGGTGATTATGCTCATTAGAGTCCTAACGTGTTCAGTGACTCATAATTAGTATAAATACGAGGTTTCATTGCTATTACATAATTAGTATTTAAGCTATCGTCATCAAAGCAACGTAATCGGGAATGAAAAGTGAAATATGGAAAAAATCGATTATCGTGCCGTAATAAAGTTCCTTACCAACCTGAATGAGATGTCATCGGTTTACGGCAACTCTTGCCCAGGACAAACCATGGTGTACAATTGGCATAGTTTATTTTAACAAGTAAGGGAATCACTTGAAGACGACTCGAGACCGGGCAGAAGCATCGAGGTGACCACGCCACGAAAATTGTACTCGAAGATGCTCGACTAAAGAAGAAACAACTCGCACAAATGGTTGGTTGGAGTATCCGATACAACTATTTTTAAAATCCTGCATGAAGACATACATATTGGCATGACTAAGGTCAGCGCAAGATGGGTGCCGAGAATGCTCACGCCGCCGTAAAAACAACAGCGCGTACAGTGTTCACGTGAATTTTTAGACCTCTGCAATGAGGACATGGATGGTGTATTGAGCCGACTTGTGGAAATGGAGACGAAACTTGGGTTCATCATTATGAGCCCGAGTTGAAAGCCTGAGGGCACAGCACCTCCCGAAAAGTTTGAGGTGTCACAGTCAGCTGGGTAACTCATAGCAACTGTCTTTTGGGATTCGGAAGGAATATTATTAATCGATTATAAAGATAAGTTTGTATCTATAACCGAAAAATACTACGCTTCAATATTAGAGCGATTAAAAGAAGTTATTAAAGAGAAAAGACGGGGCAAATTGACGAAAGGTGTGCTACTTTGCTTAAGCTGTAAATAGCATGAGTATCTCTTTTGTCCTAGCGGATTTTTTTATATATTAGTCTTATATTTTACCTGCAAGCATTGCTACAACAAATTTGTTCTCAATATTTGAATCTAAGATTTTAATGTATGGGATTAATAATTTTTAGAGAATTTACTAAATGAATGACACCATCATCATTCATATGTCATGGCATAGAGAATTTGATAAAGTATTCTCTGAATTTACAGCATTAAATAGTAACAAAGAATCATCTGCAAATAATACTGTCCCACATAAGTAACTAATGTGATATGGAAGGTAATTGATATAATTATACTAAAAACGGTAGACCCTTAGTATTGATTGATGAGCTAGCAGATTCTTCCTATTAATGACATTATTTGGGTGACTTCATCACTAAGAATTTGAATTGATTGTGTAAGTCTCATTGTACATTTAATGAATCAAACTATTTCAAAGGACCAGTTATTCTCGAAAAATTTGCAAAATTGTACTGTTGTAATAATATTTGTTGTACCTATTACCATCAACTAACCTTTGAAATTACAGCCTTATTTATTTGTGTTTATTCTTGTACATTTTGTTTTTGTTAGCCATTTGAATTATTTATTTTTATTGAGATATTGGCTACTAAGAAAGCAACAAATATAACAAATATTTTTTTGTGATATCGTTACAACTTATGTTATGTAAATGCTATTTGAAACAGAAATAATTAGAATGGTAATAAGAATAGGCTGCAAAGACTGTCAAGTGTGTTTATAAAATATTTTAGTTAAATATAATGAAAATATTATTAAGTGTTATATAATTATTATTATTTAAATTATAACAAATTTAATTAATTTATTAATTAAAATAATGATGTCAAATATATTTTTTTTTAATTCTAATATATATTTGTGAAAATAAATTATTTTTAATGGATTGTTTTAATAGTGAAATGACGTGACACACATAATTGTATCACTGGAGTGTGTGGTTCAAAGTAGCCTAGCTATAAGTGTACTGGTACAGTGCATTCTTATTGTCGACACTAGTGTCATATCTCCTCAGATCGCATGCGGCATATAAGGTAGAACTCATGAGGCATGGGCTCATCATTGGCAGGGTTATTTTGTTATATTTGGTTATAAGTTATGAAATACAAAGACTATTTATGCTTGTTTCTACAATACTTAGAAACCAATTAATAATGTTAAATACAAGTGTTTTTATTTAAAACTGATGAAATAAATACATGTTTCATTTTATTTCTAATATGAAAATGTATTTAAAATTTTTCATATAAAATTTACATTATTTGATAGCTTATCATTAGAGATCAGATAATCGGATGCATATTTACTAAAAGTTAATTTTTGGCTCACAAATTATGGAAGCAGCTTTTTAAAATACATTTTGTTAAATAAAAATCCTGGGAAAATATGGGACTGCAAATTTAATGTAGTGATATTATTTGAAAATTACTAAATTAGCATGTGGTATTTATTTTCAAAAGACTGAGAGCTCATAGTTTTGCTTTACCAAAATGTTCTACAGTACCGGAATTCCGGGATTTTTATTTATGGAAATAAAATAAAAAGACAGTTCCATACTTTGTCAAAAACTAAATTAGGTAAAAAAAAAAAAATAAACATCCGGCTATCCAATTCCGCAATCCCGGGATTTTTATTTAACAAAACAATAAAAAGCCATTTCCATACTTTGTCTTAAACTAACTTTAGGTAAATATGCATCCGATTATCCGATCTCTACTTATCTTCATCTTAGCAAATCCAAATATTTACTTTACAATCGAGATTTGATATGATATTAAAATTCAACCCAAAAATTAACTATAAGTGTATTGTAAGTAAAATTACAGAGAAATACAAAGCTAAATAATAAATATTACAGGTATAAATTATTGTATTAACTGAAGAACATTTATCGTATTTAAGTTCCAGTTTTAATGCAAATGTACAAAAGATAGTAGCAAAAAACTTTCAGAAAAGATCACCAAATTATTGGTCACTTTACTATTGAACATTAGATAAGTTATTATAATTGAGTAAAAAAACTTTATATGAATGAAATCTATGAACATTACTCACCATTGTTCCATCAAAAAGTCGATTTCACATCACTCATTTTTATTAACTAAAGCACGTTGTTACGATCAATTTAGAAGGAATAAAGATAAAATAACTTCTGATTGGTATACATTACAATTAAGGAAACATAGCCAGAGTAAAGATTTTCTTGAATTCAATACAAAGAAAATATATCCAACAAAGGTTTCTCGGTTTTCCTTCTCTGGTTTTCACTTACCAATCATTAACTTTTTTTGCACGATAGTGATGTCGCATTGCTGCTCTAAAGCAGTGCTTATTTTGACATTTCGTAGTATGAATGAATATCGTAACAGGTATCTGGTATTAAATTGTAATGTCACAGCTATTAAAATAAAAGAATGGAATGATCATTTTCACTTAGATTTGGAGTCAATATACTCAATTTTCCACAAGCTATATTCGATGAGGAATATTTAGGTTTAATATGAGGAATGTTTAGATAAACAGAAACAAATATCGTCCGTTTTTTTTTTATTTAATGGAACTCTTATTTGTCCAATATAACTTCCAACAGCTTTTTAGAAGAAATATAGATAATTTTTGATTAGCGTATGCTTATGGAATGTATATTCCATTATGGAAACAGCTTGAGTAAAAATTTTAATCTTCCTTCTTTCAACTTGCAATCATTGACTTTTTTGTAGATAAAATTATGCTCTATTTCATTTCCAAAACAATAAAACTGTTTTAAATGTTGATATCCCCGTAGCAATGCTTCAATTAATTTAATAAATGAATTAAAAATTCAAAAACCAAATAAACGAGCAATAATGGAAGAACAAAAGTCATTACAAGTAAAATCTCGTCTGCATTTTTTTTATATTCAATTGCATAATGGTATCCCATTTCTTCAATGTCACTAGCATCAGAAATATTTTACTTATTTAGCGGTAAGTGATAATAATGCAAAAGGTGGAAATGCGTTCATCTGGACTGCGGAGTAAGAATTATTATACTTAAGTAGAATTGACAATGTACAAAAAATACCATTAATATTGTTAAAAAGGCGACAAAAGTAGGAAAGATAGGTAGTTGGTAGTTAGCTAAAGGGGATTAGTAACTTAACCACTGATTAACTTTAATCAAATTATACATTTAGATAGCAAATAAATACTCAATTCTTGAAATAAGGTAAACACCATTAAATAAAGAGAATGAGAAGACATTAAATAAACCCATGGTGTTCGTGCCTATTTCAGGTATTTCATTAAAATAAAATATAAAACATATCTTTTTTATAAAACATTTCATCATATAAAACTTATTTTATCTACCGTCTTTCAAATTTTTAATTCTATATAACCCCTGCTTTGCTGTACTCAAAGTCCGTCTACGGATTAACGGCGACTCGTACGGATGCTGCACCTGGAGTCTACTGCTTCTACCGCTATAACCGGCAAATAATGTGCGCTACAAAGTTATTGTGATCGTGTTAAACTATACCGCTGTCTCGGCTGGTTACCTGGTCGAGGCTGGTCCTTCAAACTACCGCATCCATCTTCGAAGGCTGTTGAAGGCGAGTAGGAAAACTGCAGTTCGTGGGCCCGGTGCTGTGACTGCTGATGGTGAGCGCTCCGCTTTTACGTGTTGGTAGAACCTATTTTCTTTATTGCTAGGAAAAGCGCTAACACATTCAATACAATTAATAGAAGAGCGATATGTGAAAGATTTTAGGCAACAGGCTCAAACCACTCCGAGTAGATTCGCAATTTATTAGAGCCTTAGTATATATGAACTGACTTTATATAGGTTCAATAATAAAAAAAAAAAAATTTGCGTAAGATAAACGGCGGTATTTATTAAGTGGGTGTAGAAAGCAAAATCCGAAACTATACGGAATACCTAATAGTAATCAAAGGAGTCTCGGGCTCAATTAAGATGCAAACTAAAACTGCATAATTGTATTCTTGAAAAATTAATATTTTTATGAAAGTAATCGAATCTCGACATAGAATAATTTATTGTAAGTGTTAATTTACATAATTTATTTTATATTAATAAACAACTTAATTAATTGTAAATGTTGTTAATACTTTTGATAGAGCTGATAAGTTTCTTGAGCCCATTCTTCTTTATCAGTTAAAAAATACGTTCTGAATGGGTGTTAGGGGGGAATAAAATTGGACGATTCAAAAGAGCTTCCTATAAAGTCATATTTGAATAAAGTTAATTTTGATTTGAATGGTCTATTTTTTACCAGATAAAGTGCTTAGGTACTCTACGAATATGGAATGTTCTTGGTGATGGCTGCTCAGCGCTGCACTCCGAAGAGGACATATGCGCGAAGGAAGGCGCGGTACACTAAAGTGGCTCCGGCCTATGATATGATGAAGAAATTGCACTACAACAATTGTAGAACAAGAGAGAACAATATGAAGTCTTTGCCAAAGAGTATACAATAACACAGAATTCACAGATTATGAGATAATCGATATAATTCTGATATTTTTAATGGTAACACCTACAGTAGCTTCGTCAAAAAGATTTTATGTAGGTACTAGTCAGTTTTTCTCGTTGCTTGATTTCGCATATCTTCGCAAACAGATTTTATTTCGAAGGAAAGAATCAACAAATTAAATCTTTTTGTATTTGCCCTTAGTTTCACCAGGACGTGCTATTACATATATAAGCATAAAGTTACAATGAATTAAACAGTCATTAGTGAAATATAATAGTTCAAAGAAATCTTTCTCACTCGCTTTGTGCTTCATTTTGTGTCGGTATACAAATAATAAGAACTCATGATGAAAGTTACGGTAACTACGGTCACTGACGACACGTTCGTCCTCGACGTGTCGGAAGACTTGGAGTTGGAGAATTTCAAAGCATTCTGTGAAATAGAATGTGGATTTCCGGCTTCGGAAATAATCTTAAACTTGAATGGCAAACCTATGTTGGAAAACAAAAGATCACTCAAAGAAAACGGCATGCAGGACGGTGATGTGATTCTGCTTCTTCACATAGCCAACGTAGGTCCCAGTTTTAACACAAGCAATACTAATCAAGGTAGGTACATACACTTTTAATAAAATATAAACTGCTGTGTCATCCTCTCTTGTTATGATTTTGACGCGTGTGCGTCATATGTTGACAAAATAATAACATTGTCAATTCAACACTGGCTGTTTTTTAATCCTTCAATATTGCTGTTATTATGACATTTACAATAAAAATTTGGAAATTCAACAAAAATTTTATGTTATGATATCAGAATTTTATATATTTACACACAACTAAATTTCCATATAGCTTTGCCATACGGCATAGCTAACTTAGATTTCAGTAGCATCAAGGTGCCAACAACTGCAGCAAGTACCTCAATGGCTGGAAGAGTTCCACCGGTAGTAGAAGAGGATCCTAGAATAATTCGAGAAATGTTCATTGCCAATCCCGATCAGCTTGCATTATTAAAGCAAAACAATCCTAGGCTTGCCGATGCATTGCTAAGTGGCAACCTTGGTGAGTTATTTAAAAAGCATCATGGTTATGAATAAATCATGTTTTAATTTAAATGTGACTATTAAATAACATAAATTTTGCTGTTTTACCATAGATACATTTACATCTGTGCTCCGTGATCAAATATCTGCAAGGTCAGAGCGTCAGCAACAAAGAATAAGGTGAAAAGAGATGATTTTATTTTAATTATGTAATATATTTTGAGCTATGGATAATTGTTCTTAATTTCTTTTAGAATGATGAACTCTGATCCCTTTGACACTGAGGCTCAAAGAATGATTGCTGAAGAAATCAGGCAAAAGAATATTGAAGCTAATATGGAGGCAGCCATGGAGTATAATCCGGAAACATTTGGAACAGTCGTCATGCTGTATATCAACTGCCATGTGAATGGGTAAAATAATTTATATATTAGATTAAGCATTCTTGCTTTATATTAAGCACATATTTCCTAAAAGCTTATTAGCTCAAAATAACTAGCATTAAATAAATACTACAAATAAATAACTTACATTGAATTCATACTTAAATCTCCTTAGACTTACTGGTTGTTTCTATTGTAATGATCTTAAAATATTGACACCTTCCATCCAATCTTATTAAATACTGATCTAGTTTATAAGGAATTAAATATGGTCTCGATATTAATAAACTGTGATTTAAATTAGTTATAAAAAGCATATGGTATCAATTATTACATAATATCTGCATAAAAAAAGTCTAAATACTATTTTTTCACATACAATATAGTGTTTTACATATCCTCTATAACAGTATAAACTAGAAAATGAGTGTTATAATAATAACCTAATCTATTAAGAATCTTACAATCAACCATAACAAGCTTCTTTTTATTATAAGATTCCATTAAACTCAAATACATGATATCAACATACTATATTTTGAAATGGGTAGTGTAATTGTGCCAATAGGCTCATTCTCTAAAAATCTGGGTGTTTATATTCATCTTCACCAAATTTTTGGTGGTCAGGTGGATGACAACTTTGAAAATGCAAAATAAAAAATCTATTTCAGATTTCCTGTTAAAGCATTTATTGATTCTGGTGCTCAAACAACAATTATGTCCTCTGCCTGTGCAGAGAGGTGCAACATTATGCGTCTTGTTGACACAAGGTATATAGTACAAATTATTAATTGATATACAATAATTATATATTTAACTATCTCCATATATTTAGTAAAATTCAGTTTTTATTATATATGTATTGAAAATGAAGTTAACTCTCAAATTTTACAAAAAGGTGGGCAGGCATTGCAAAGGGTGTTGGAGTACAGAGAATCATTGGCCGCATTCACATGGTTCAGATGAGAATTGAAAAAGACTTTTTGACTACCTCCTTCTCAGTGTTAGAGGAACAACCAATGGATATGTTACTTGGTCTTGACATGTTGAAGAGACACCAGGTACAGTTTTAATTTTTAAGTATTCCTGCTGTACATAATAAGTTGGATCTAGATAAATATATTTTATTTGATTACTTTGTCATTTGTAGATCTACCATGATTGGATAAAGCAATAGTCATACAGCATATAGCGAGATGGCGCTATATGCTGTAAGAGGGGTGTCTCTGTTTCACTATTGTTTTATCATTACTCTACTTCTACTTTCTTAATTAATTAATTTTGGTGTGAAGATGCAACGGAAAGACTTTCACATTTATGATATTAGTAAAATATATAAAATAATAATATTGACCACATTAAAAGTAGTTACTTAACTACCTAATTAAGTCTGTATTTCTGTAATTTTTGTTTCGACCTCAAATTAAACAGCAAAGAAATATTTTAATGTGGCTATCCATTTACCAGATGCAACGACAGCAATTTATATCAGTTTACACATTTGTATTTAGTGCAACATTGATTTGAAGAGGAATGTGCTGCAAATTGGAACAACTGGCACAGAGACACCATTCCTATCTGAATCTGACTTGCCAGAGTGCGCTCGTCTTTCGGGGACCTCTGATGATGAAATTGTGAATGAGTCAATCCAAGATCATGAGGAGCGTCAATTGAAGGAAGCTATGGAAAAATCAAAGCAAGGTGGGAGAGGCAAAAAGAAGTAGACCATGAATGGCTATAACAATTTTGTTTTGCATGTATATAATAATAATAATATAATCTAATCTACAAATTAAAGCTATACATATGTTACATTAAAAAGAAGGTATAATTATGTGTTTGTTTTATAGTGTACATATTAGTTGGTTTTATTTGCTTTGTTTTTACCTACCTGTTATTAAACACATACCCTAACAATGCATTTTATATATGTTTTTATTTGGTGATTGGCAATATTTGCATCTCTTAATTTTTTTGTCTGTTTTGTTTATGTGTCTGTGTTAAAGAACAACTGCATGGTTGACAAACATACTGGTATGTAGTTCTTTTTATTTTTATGCAATGTTGCTTAGTTTAATTAACCTATTTCGCATAACACCTTTAATTATATGTTTTAGTAAATCTGATCATGTTTAATGACTGCATCATGATTTAAAATATTCGTTTTAAAAGTAATAATATATTTTTGTCCTTTGACTTATTTAATAATATCCGAAAGTGTATCTTGATAACAGATTGTTTAAAAGTTTATTATCTTTTGAAATAGAGATTTCCAGTATTCTTATTTTTATATACCTATTTACATGTTTCTATTTCTTCCATCTTCACTATGCTCATATGTCTTTATTATTATAAGATTAAAATTCCAAGTAGACTCATTTTTTATCAATTAGAACCATATCTAAAATGTGAAAATTTGTTCTTTTATATTATTGGATTCTGTGATGTTGTTTGCGTGAACTACCCCATTCCCCCCAGCCCCCCCTCCAGGTCCACAAAAATCGAGTAATAGGAATATATACTAAGAGTGAGGCTGTAAGGGCAAGGATCAAGATCATTCAAGGATCGTTTTATTTTCCCAATGAGATCTTAATCCGAAGCTTTTTATATTAGATCCTAATAATATATCAAAGAAAATAAATATTGTTGTGAGATAAGATAGATAAAATTAGAAATAAAAATATAAATAAAATTAATAAGAGTTAAATAAAACTTAGATTAAAAACAAATTTCTGTGAATTATTGTAACTCATATAATATATAACCTCAAAAATATTTAAATCTTTGGCATTTTTCCAGACTTTGATATTGAAAGTGGATAGGTATATTAGTTTATAAATTGTATTCTGTAATATAGTCTCCAGTGACAAGTAATGTCATCAAATTAAAAAAGTTGACAGGGCAATCAATGTGTGGAGAGTGGGCAAGGTTCTTTAGATTTAATACTAACAGGAGTCTTACTAATTCTGTGTGTTAGTATGCCAGGCAGACAGTTATTCGTTTTATATAATTAACACTTTTTTTTATCTTGGTACTTCTGCTATAATTATGTATTATAGGATTACACCTCTAATTTGATTTGTTCTCTGGAGATGCTATCGGTAATTTTATTGGTAAGGTAGTGTTTGACAGAAACCTGCTGTTGGTTCTCAGATACAGATTTTATTTGTTACTTTTAGTACCTAACATTCGTAAGCTGTCAAGCTTAGTACTTATAAATTGTGTAGGATTTAACTTAGTCCAGAGAATTTAAGCATCATTTCAATTTCCGTGACTATCCAAAGGCATACGAATGCAGCTCGGCCTTGGCAATTGGAAAGATATCTCTTCAGTGACTACCCTTGTTGCTGACAGGACACTCCAGAGGTTAGTGGCATTGTGAATGCGATAAATTTATAAACTAGCGAATTTTAATCGGTTTTGTTAGTGATATGGCTACTAAGTCTCTGTGGCTAGTTACCACCTAAATTCGTAGCCATAAATACCGTTGGTGTATGATTGGAGGTAAGACGGTCGTTTCCTCGGTTATTTCGGAGTGCAGGTGATTTACATACATGTGAAAAAATCTCTACTCATCTCGAGTGAGGTATAGTTCTACATTCTTGATCTCAGCTGTTGAGTCGCTAGAATATTGCCGCTTAGCCTGGTGTTACCAACAGAGGCTAAGGTCCTTTTACTGTGATGTGTACAATTTAGGAAGTGAGTAATACTGCAGGCTTAACGAATGAAGGCTACTAAAATATTTGTGTGGTGTAAATAGTTATTCTCCATTATTTCTTATTTCGCTAACGGTGATGGATTTCTGAATGCTTGCGCGAATCAAGTTTGTTGCAAATTGTGTTTACTAACAGACATGACAAACGCCAAAGACTGTCAAATAACACTGTGCGCTTATTTTATTCGCGACCTTGTTATTGCAAATTTATACTTTGGAAGTATGAATATAAAACTTACATTTTTGTGTCTTTATTTTCTTTTTAAAATTTAGATCCGCAGAATTCCCCAGGCACTAGTAGGCCAGCTACCGATGCCCAAGCGGCGAGCCCTATTCTGAACAGTCCACGAGGTGGTATGTTAAATTCAGCAATAAAATAATAAAACGAATATTTTTTGTTATGATGTTTCACATGATAATTTCTTCCTATTATTATGAAGTACATATTTTTATATATATATAAAGCTGTAGTAATTTGGAAAGACTACTTCATAATGGAGTTTTGATTTCGTGTTTCCTTTGTCATTAAAATGTCACATTTAGTTGATTATTAGCTTTGTTCTAATTGTGCTTGCTTGTAGCAGACACTTAACTCTCATTATTACGATATGTATGAAGAGATTAATTCTGTATTCCGAACAGGTCTCGCCGACCCGAGTCTGACTATTCTTCCGACTGATAAGTTTGGTGAGTCCGAGGTGGAGGAAATTGTGAATCTTGGCTTTACTCGAGAACAAGTGAGTAAAAGGACAATTTTTATTTACTATGAGAGCTGGGCTTTAAATAAAAATGTAGCTAACAAACAAAAGCGATATCTCAAAACAAATATTAAATAGCCATAAGCATGTTTCAGACACATTTAATAATTCACCATGTGCGTTCTTATTTATCTCCTAAGAAAACTTAATAAAATGTTAGGATATAATAAATTTTATAGAACAATATATTGGTAAAATGTAGTTATTAAAATTAAAACACAGCTAACGCAGTTACAATCTGGCTGTTCTCATATTGCTTTACAAAATTAAATCATATATGACTAGTGAATTGTCAAACAACTGTCGAACATTGGAGAAACTGGCGTTCCTTTCCACACATTTTAGTAATTAAAAAAAAGAAACTGCCCCATGAGATGGGCAGTTTGCTTTTTGTCAACATATCACTTAAAAATATTATCACATAAAATGAATAATAATCATGAATACAAACTTTATAAAACTGTTACACTCTCGTTATTATTAGCTATTAAAATAACTCATAATATAATTATTTAGGCAATTACATATTTTATTTTTAAAATGTTACAATTAATACAGTGCAGGAATTTGATGAAAATAACAATGCTATTTTTGTGATTCGAGTTTTTAAATTTAATAAATTGTGAGAGTCGACGGCTATTAAAATTGACATAGATTAAAAATAGTTTGAAACCCTTAAAGTAATAAAAGTTTAGATGTAGAAACAATTATAAATATACTAGCTTTCTGCCCGCGGTTTCGCCCGCGTGGATTTCGGGATTGGGTCTATAGAGGGTTAAGGGTCATAGCTTTTGCCCACGGCTACATATGCGCGGAAGTCGGTTTATGGCGCGAAGGTTTTATCACGCTTCCCGTGGGACTATCCGTTTTTCCGAGATAAAAAATACCGCAAAACCTTGCTCAAGAATCTCTATCTATTGATGAAAACCGCATGAAAATCTGTGCAGTAGTTTTTGAGCGAAGCCTTTATTGCACATCCCGTGGGATCTGTCGATTTTTCCGGGATAAAAAGTAGCCTATGTTACTCTCCATCCCTTCAACTATCTCCACATAAAAAATCACGTCAATTCGTCGCTCCGTTTTGCCGTGAAAGACGGACAAACAAACACACACACTTTCCCATTTATAATATTAGATGGATAATTTTTAAGGACGTATTTTAATAATTAATTCAACTTAATCATCACTCGTCAATATGTCCTTTTTGTATAGTACGGTCAGCACGTTAAAGTTTACAGTTGGACTACGAAAACCACCGCAATTACAAGTGGCATAAGCATTGTTTCAAGGTTAACATGTAAAATCTGACTATATGTTTTGTATAGGTATAGATAGCTATAAATTAATATAATATCATTTATTAATTGGAGTTATTGTATCTGTATGGAAAGTTTAGTGAGCGATCCGCACAATACCGCAAATAAATAATTAACATTAATTAAATAATAAGCGCAGATACACTGTTGCTTCTACAATGTTTCTCAGTTAAAAGAGTACTCTTATTACATTTGGAATAAAACAAAATACCTCCTCAATTGACATTAATCATGAGAGACTGGTTCCCCAAGTAAGGTTTCGCCAGTGATTTGGGTCACCACATTTTCTATCGTAGTTAAATAATACCAATAGATTTAGTATTTTTATGAGATGCGCCAAGATTATCACTACATAGTTATAAAACAAAGTCTCTTCTCTGTCGCTATATCCCTATGTATGCTTAAATCTTTAAAACTACGCAACGGATTTTGATGCGGTTTTTAATAGATTGAGTGATTGAAGAGGAAGGTTTATATGTATAATAACATCCATTAAATAGTGGGGAAATACTGTTATTTTTGAGGTTTCTAATATGGTCGTAAATAATTAATTTTTTCCGCTTACATTGCAAACGATTATTACAAAAAACAAAAACGTTTACAGTTTTTCTGTAGTGTCTTTAGTATCAGCATTGCATGCGCGAAGCCGGGGCGAATCACTTGTTAATTTATAATTTCAGATTGGTTATACAGGCTTTTCTTATAGCGTTTCTTTTCAAATTATAATATACACGAAGTTCACCAAACTGAAACCCCCACAACTCTGCCCCAAGCTTTTCTAATAGCGTTTATTTTCAAATTATAAAACACAAAGTTCACCAAACTGTTCTCCACAACTCGGCCCATTACAAAAACACAGAAATGCTTCAACTTCAGTATCATTATTAACTCTTGCTGGGATCAAAATAGCCGGTTAAGTAATGTTAACTTGGTTAAAGCATTGAAATCAGTCTAATAATGAAACATTTTTTATCGTTGTTTTTCCATCAAAATGTGTTCACGTTTTTGAACATTTATTTTCCTTATATAGTAAAATATAGGGACATGCCAATAGAAGAAGCCAAGTGATTTTTCAGGGAAAAAACATCGTTTGTGTGGTAAATATGCCATGTTTTGTTTTAACAGCCGGGTGTTATTTGAAAGATTTTGCTTTATTTTGTAGTTGATCCACTCTGAAAATATTGATATTTCAAGTCAGGTCGGGTACACAAGTATCTAGGGATCATCTAGTATCTAATTTATGTATGGCATATACACACATCTCAAATATTATTTTGTCGGTCTGTGTTACAAATAATTTACGTTTTGTATAATAAATTTCATATATTCTAGTCCAAACGCACACGTCTTGCATACGTTTCGCCTCCGTCTCTTAAATTCATCAAACGTTTCCCCGCGAATTAATATAGGATGAACCAAATATTTTCATTTAGATTAATTCTTGTACTTTCTCCCATTGATTGTACACACGGATACAAGTCAGAATACACCTTGAAACAGCGTTTATTCACTGCTTAATACACAGTTTTCGTAGGTATTATTGCTGATTACGTATAAAATGACTTGGACTTATTGCTGATTACGTATAAAATGTAATAATGTCAAGTGAACGTATTAGTGCGACACTAGTTGCTTAATTGGGCGCGTTCCAATGCAGGTGCGTTGTGCCGGGCTCGGAAGTTGCTTGGCGATCTCGGGGGCTTCCTACATGCCTGAGGAACTTCGATCATATATTTCTGTAGATACACAGTTACCGTCTAAAAAGTGGCACCGGCGAAACAAGGCACAAACAGTAAATGTGCCTTGTTTCGCTCTCATTCATTCGGTGGCCGCGCGCGATTGATAACGTCAGCGATGCCGAAATGCGTAGTTTATACTTGTAAAAATGACACACGTAAAGTGCAAAAGAAGGATAGAATGTCATACTTCCAATAAGTATATCTTTATCTTAATTTATTAGCGCATTTTTTATGAGTAAAACACTTTTATTCATATTATGGGAGCGATTCTGACGGTACACTCTCTAAACCTAAACTTAAAATTAGAGAACGAATTTTAACTTAGTTTTAGAGAATTTGGTATTCTGAAATTACGTGCTAACTAAATTTAAAACACAGTTGACAGCTATAAACAGGCATCTAAATTGAATTCACAGATTATATAGAATTATTTTACCGGAATTTACCGGTTTCTATAAAACTGTTATAAATATGTTTTTAGGGTGGTTTTGACCATTTTGACTTACTTTAGTGCCTTTATTCATTATTTATTAATGTTTTATTATATAATTAATTACTTAAAACAGTATAAAGTTATCATAATTTTTATTTGGAAATGTATAGCTCCTTGTTATAATTAATAGCTCCTTGGTGTTTCCACTTTAGAAGGGGGTTTTAAAATATTTTTTTTTATCCATACTAATATTATAAATGCGAAAGTAACTCTGTCTCTCTGTCTGCCTGTCTGTCCTTCTTTCACGCCAAAACTACTGAACCGATTTTGATGAAATTTGGAACGAATATAGTTTGGCCCCCGGAAATGGACATAGAATACGTTTTAACGTGGTAAAATACCTCTTTCCCGTGGGAAAACGCGATAGCAGCAGCCGAATCATTTATGGTGTAATTTGGTATGGGGAGGTTTTAAGACACGGGAAACGAAATTGTGATGTGTCACTGAGGGAGACATCTCTTTCCTGTGGGAAAATGGAATAAAACGCGGGCGAAGCCGCGGTCGGAAAGCTAGTATATTATATATTATAATATTCTATCATCCCGTTTGGGTCTCTTTCACCGCTTAACTCACCAAAGATAGCTTGTATAGTCTCGGACTCATCAACCTATACAAATCTGTCAAAATATTACAATTGATATTGAACTCGGAGACTTTGGACATAGGGTGGAAATTTTGTTGTGGAAATTTGACAGTTTTAGGTTGATGAGTCCGAGCCTGTACCCTTATTTATTTATTTATCTTGTTAAATAAACGGGTCTAGCCCAATTACAGATTTAACACAGGTACGCTCCTATTTCCTTATGACTGTCTGTCCGTATTATCGAGATCTTTTTTTTATGCGAAGATCGGCAGATGACCTCTTCCCGCCTAATGTTAAGCGGTGAAAGAGGTCCAAATGGGATGACAGATAGAATTCTGTTTTTATGTTCCGTGGATAGAATAGTAGTAACCTTTGCCTGTCTTTACAACGACGAATGAAGAGCATCAACAAAAACCACTCTAATCTGTGGCATCAACATCAATGTTTTTTTGTTTAATGGCTCAAAGGTCATAGCAGCCAAGCCATAAACTCCAAAAATAAAAAGAGTTTTTTGTTTACCTACCTAACCTTGGCTCTCTATTTTTAATTTAATTCCTAAGGTTAAACCAGGTTAAACTGTTATTAGTTATAATTAGTTTTTAATTCTTTAATTTTCACTTCACTATAATTTTTATTGATTTGAGATTATTAATAATTATGGAACCCACTGCAAGAAAAAGGGCAATTTAGGTTCCGGCAAATGAAATGGGTTGGAATTATCCCTGAGCTGCTTAGTGATTATTTTGTCATCATTTATTCTGTATTTTTTTGTACTAGGTTATATTTATTATAAATAAATAAATATGTCAAACACTCACACCAATTAGCCTGGCCCAATGTAAGCTCTGTAAGGTTTGTGTCATGGGATCTAGGGTATCGGTTAGACATACATATATTTTACATAGATAAATATTTTTAATAGACAACAACCACCACTAAGTCACAAATATTCGTGTTGATCACACAAACATCTGCCCTCACCGGGAATCGAACCCGAGACCTCCAAGTTAGCACGCGGCGTTCATACCACCTCGGCGACGGAGGCCGTCGAATTCGATTAGCGAAATTTATTGTCGATTAGCGAAATTTATCTTGAATATTTTGGTCGATTTTTATTCAAGATTAGACCTTATTTATTTAGCTATCTACTTAGGAAATCGGTTTTCGGAGACAAGCATTTTTAATTTTTTGGGCCTTTGTTATTGCTACCCGATATACATATAACTTATTCGTAGCATTAAAGTTATTATAACCTATTATTTTAACATTACAAAAACTTCGATTTTATTTATTTCTATAGATTGTAAGTACGAATGTACCTTTCTAAAGATTCCAAAAGAGCTAGTACAACAATTTCGTCATCCATTTTTGCAAAAAAATTCAAAATAGCGAAAAGTTTTATCAGATACGCTCACCAAAATACCCACTTAAATTAGCGATGACCTCCGTAGATCCTTCCTAAATTTAGCGTGACATTTCCAATTTTAGAGAAAATTTGACATTTAGAATGCGTTTCAGAATACCAAATCAGCGCCTAAATCTAAATTGAGTAACTTAGCGACGTCAATTTTAAATTTAGAAATAGACTGTCACTGCA
Source organism: Scirpophaga incertulas (assembly GCA_036419045.1). Lineage (NCBI taxonomy): Eukaryota > Metazoa > Arthropoda > Insecta > Lepidoptera > Crambidae > Scirpophaga > Scirpophaga incertulas. Next base: position 8,004,910 of record CM071626.1, on the reverse strand, counting down.
GAATACCAAATTGAATTTGACAGTTCTATGTCTAATTTTAGTTAGGTTTAGAGATAAGTTGGCACGCCAGAATCGGGCCCTATGTATTACTAAAATATCAATTTAAAACGCTTGCGTACCATGCCACGATGCGTAACGCATCGCATCTATCTCTTTCTGTCTCGAGTGGCTCACTCATAGGAAAAAATAGCACAGAGCTAATGTTTCAGAAAAAGTCAGTGGAATGATGGAGTCGCCTATACCATTTTTTGTGATTTTCTTTCTTTTTTGTTAGTTTTCCGCTTTGTAAGGCTCGGCAAAATAAAGGTTGAGAAACCCTGTCTTAATAAAGTCTGTACTTTCCTTAGCACCTAAGTCTACATACTTCTTGGTTTATGTTTAAAATTTAAAAGGTTTCCGTACTGTTAAGATAAGTGTAAAAAAAACTAAGCATCTCCACTGCTGTCTATGTTCAAGTAGGATGCGATAAGACGCGAGCACAATATTCGGAGTCAAATGGAACGTAGGAGCATTATTATATGAAATGAATTTGTGCTTAATTGCAACGGACTAAGGGCTTATTATCCAATATATTTTTTCAAATATGTGTTGTTCATTTCTGATTTCACGGCATCATTATATCATCGAAACCAGAAGATAATATGTAACGACCTTAACAAGGATTTATTTTCATACTTCATTACGTTACTTAAGATTTAAATTGGCTTAAATTATATGACACTTTAGAACTTTTTTCAAAATTGGTACTATAATATACATCTATTCTTCTATGTATAGACGCGGGGTCGATATTTTGTTTGATTTTCTATGGAATTGTGTATCTACAGAAATATATGATCGAAGCTGAGGAAGGCCATCCCTGAGGTTTTTAGTGGGTAGGCCTTCTGGGGAGAAGAGCCCCACATAACCCCCGGCTCGCCACAGCCGGGGTATGCAATTTAAGCATTTTCCTCGGGGGAACAAAAACGAGGCGAGAATGTATACAATGCAGGCACTGAGTGCCACAAGCTTACTCATGTTAGACAGATTAGGTGTTACACAAATTCGTTCAGTGCAGACTGGTCGAGTAAGCGTGTACTTTAAATTATTTCACAGCTATATGCAAATTGCATCACACACATCACTGTATTCCGTCGACATATGAGTGTCCGATGTACCTACTGATGTTAGATATCCCGGTGCCGAAAGACATCACCGACGTGTCACGGTACGAGGGATGTATAATGCAAATGCTATAATAAATTGAGGACATGGCGATTTCAAAACTACGGACCTCTCGACTCACACTCAACAATATTACTCGAATCTTAAATTTGTTTCCTATTATTAAATTAAAAAGAAATTAGATTTTGGTATACGGAATGAATTTTTTAAGTGCTCGTGGAGGGCGAACTTTGAAACTACTCAAAGAAGTGTCGATGAAAAGTAAAATAGTACTTTTCGCTTGTTCTAGTTTCTGATTACGCCACTCACACCCACTTAAATTATGTGTATATTTGATAAGTTGCTTTCATATTTTACACAGACTTGTATGATAAATAATTCTGTTGCAAATTTTTAGGCTATCGGTGAGTTGAGGCGCTTCAACGGCGACAAAACTCAGGCTACTGTCGCTCTCTTCGCAAAATCACTGAAGTTCTAAGCTGCATCGGAATGGGACAATATCGTTAATAAAAAAAATCGGCGATTTAATTAAAACGAACGTTATAATCACTTCGCGTTCTCATTAAAAGTACATTATATTTATAAAATAATCGGTCGATTAGCTTGAATGATTTTTATATTTTACAGCTTCATAAGTATCTTAGAGGATGAAGATTATTTGTGTTTGCTCGTACATGCCATGTTGTGATACTGACATTTTGTGTAAGCTGATTTTTATGATTCGTCTATTGTAATGTAAGAAGAAAAGACAAGCCCGATTCCCGATCACCTAGGCTTTATTTATTTTTTCAGCATTAAATTTGATCTATATCGTTAGATTTCAGAAATATTTACGATTATATATTCAAAATTTATTATTTAGATATAGGAACTAGGCTTTTTGGGTAGTTTTGTGGCTCTGGTCAAGAGGTTGTTTGCATATCAAACAACAATCAACTGTTGTAGAAGTATGGATACATTAAGGAGAGCGTAGAATTGCACTTGTAGCGTTCAATTTTTCACATTTATGCCTTAAATGTTGAATGCTTGTAAGCGTCTGCGTATCCTTACTACAATACCGCGCTCTCCGCAATTTAACTATACGCTGGTTCAGAACAAAAGTTGTCACGTAAACACAAAAGAATAATATATTTTTCTTTATTCTTACAACTGCTTGTCTAGTGTAACCAAAGTGTACGTATACCTTTGTATTCGTTTATTAATTTATTGTTTTGCAATATCCTCATTATAGTTTGGATGCATATATTCTAAAGTCATTTCTTTAAAGGTATAATAGTAATAAGGTAAGGTTTATGACGTACGTCGTAAGAGCTGTTTTTTATTTTAAATAATATTCTTAATCAGTAGTCAATCATTAGTTTTTGTTACGCATTCGTTTTGTTTGCGTAGTGCGATAGTGAAACCCTATGGACTTTGTTTCAGTATCGAGCGGCATTGTATTTGAATGATTCCAAATTACGGAATCATACCGATATATTTCGTTCTAACGAAACAAAAGCGAATGTCATGAATGTTACTATGACTACGTCATTAGGTGCCAGGTGATGATATATCCATCGACAAGTGTATAGTCGACGGACTCTCACTCCGTATCTTAGCTGACAAAATTTATTATATAGGGAATCCCATGCCCACACTGTCGTTTTCTTTTGGTTTGCATTTATTAATGCGATTAGACAGCTGAAGGAATATAAATTGATTTTTCTTCATTAACACGACATTGTATGAAATTTGCCGTTTATATTGTACGACATCATAAGTTGCTAGTCAGTATAGATGCTTGTAAATAGTACGGTGTTTTCTGTTTGAATATCTTATACAGTTTAATCACAAAATTTAGGAAGTCTTTTGTCAAGATCAAAATTTTATATTACAGTTAGTTGTTTTTCTTTGTAGCGTCACGTGAATCTATGTACCGGCATTGTCAAATTTAAAATATACGTACTCAGTGTAGTAATTTTAACTCTTCTAATTTCTTGGGTTAAATGCGATGTTTTCCTATTAGAGAGGAATCAACTATTGCGTATCTTCTCCGGTGAGCGCTGACGTTTAATAATAATTATCTTTACTATTTCCATAGATATAAGAATCTTCCTAGTTAAGGTATCTATTTTAAGAAGGCATTTACACGTGGATTCTACATCAAAAGAAGAGCAAATTTTTCTTGCTGGAGACGTAATGTAACATTAATTCGCTCGAAACGCAAAATGTTAATACGGTTATAACTCTCATTAATTATTTACGTAATGAACAAATCTTAGAAAATTCATTGATTATTAAACACCCGTGCAGATGTTTTTGAAAGTAAAGTGACAACCGTAGTAAGTGTGTGTGTTACATTAAATTTTGTGTGAAAACACTAAATACATAATATATAATCATAGTTTGTAATATTATTATTGATATTAGAATATTTTGTACGTTTTCAATTCTGAAAGTAAATAAAGACATTTTAAATGGCACATTTGTTTTTTTTTGTATAAGACCGTTCTTCGTTAGTAATTAAAGGCTCACTGCTCATCACCACGAAGCAGAGTATTAATTTCTTATTTATAATAAAAATAGTTTTACAGTACCTTTTTTAATTATAATATATACTTACAGATATAATTGAAAATATTTAAACATTTACACACAGGTCCGGATTTAGGGTAGCGCAGGTGGGCCACTGCCTAACGGTCTCCACAAAAGAAAGGGCCCCACATTGATCAAATATATACAAAAACTAGATCAGCAATGTTTTTTAAGTCAAAGATAATTTGTTCATTTCGTTAATTTTAAGCACCTATATGTTTATTCCATGCGTGCATTTACTTGTCACCCACGAAATAGATATGTTAGGTGTTACAGCCGAGCACTTTAAAGTGCTAGGCATCGCGATCTCAACAGTTAAGCTATGCGCAGCGTTCAGTGGCAGTGATCTCTCGCTGCAAATTATAAGCAAAATGCTGACTAATGAGAGAAGGCTGTCGCTACCTTCTGTGATAATGTAACGTTGCAGATGCAAGATAGAGCGCGAAGAGGATCCTATGTAGCCCGTCTTTCATGACCGCCCTAAGTGCGGCCTGCGTGCCAGGATCTTAAGATCCGGCCGGTGGCTGGCCGCCTGCGGGACCGCCGTAAATAAGGATGAGATGGTGTGCAAAAGCATTACACCTGGAGAAAAAAAAATCGGGCTTTGTCTAGAAGTATAATATTGGAGCGTATTGTTTTCAGGACTCGGTGTTTTATTTGCCAATGTGTCTTTGTTCTCCAAATGACTTGCTAACTTCACATTACAAAGAGGTTGGGTTCTAAATAGTTTTCTATTTTAACTTATACTAGACTAAAGACAAAAATTATCATAAATATTTTACACTTAAAAATTAAGAGTTAATTTTGTGAAATAATTAAATATTTTCATTTATATTCCACTTACTTTTTATCTATCTATACGAAAACCCAACTCTAAAACATTTTGTTGTTCGTATACAGAAATAATAAATCACCCCAAAGCATTATCTACCTACATAGTATATTAATGAACGAAATTAGATCTTATCATTTTCTCTTGAAACGTTTTCTATATTTTGCGTAAACGGAGAACTTGTGAATGTACATACAGCAACGCATCTAAATGTTAACCTTGAGACAGCTCTTACGGCGCTCGTAACAACGGTGGTTTTCGCGATGCAAACGTAAAGCTTAGCGTGTGGTTAAATTAGACATTGGCTGCGTTTTAAGTATCTCAAACCACCCAAAACTGCTCAAAGGACATCATTCACTTTGGGCCCAACTGTGAACAGCGTTTTTGAAAAATAAGAAAATTATCATATATATTAATTATCATATATTACATATATCAAATATTAGATAAATATTAATGACCATTTGGTAGTATCAAAAATTTCTAATAAAAAGCAAGATTTTAATAGGTATTAGACTTGTCTCTAACACACAACACACGTTAGTGTTCTTGTCTATGGAATATAGAACAAAAAATGTGGTGTCAGAATCTATGGTCTGACTAGGGATGAACATATATAATTAATAGCTTTAAAAGTATCGATATTTTCATTGGCCTTTAGGTCCATATTAATAAAGATAGTTAAGCCTGATTTAGTTTATCCACGATTTTTTCACTTTCTTACTTATGATATTTTTGAAAAGATGAAACGAGAGAACAATATAGATTAACTAAACTAGACTTAAACAATCTTTATTAATACGGGCCTTAAAGTTAAGCCCGATTTAGTTAATCTACTTTTTTCTCTTTCTATCTTATGATATTTATGGAAAGATGAAACAACAACATAGATTAACTAAACCTGGCTTAAAAAATCTTTAGTAATACGGACCATTGAATATATGATTTGTTCTTTTATCGCCACAAGTTTTATCACAAGTATAATCATAATAGTTTTATCAGTTTAGAATTTTAAATCAAGTAAACTCACAAGACATAAATCAATACTTTACATTTATTTATGTTTGATGAAAGGCAAATAGATTAATCAACAGTCTTGTGTAATGTACTCGTACAGTAGTCAACTAAGTCCATTTTTTCAGTACTCAAAATATTTTATCAATAAAAATAAACTTAATTTTATTAACTTATATTTTTGTTGCGTTTGTTCATTTAAATACAGTTTGTTATTAATTATTGATGGTACATGTTTATATGTGCAAAAAGTTCAAACTACATGTATAAAAAAATACATATTCATTACACAAGTATAGAAATCTAAATAAATAAATCCATTAAATATTACTACTATAACTGTATTGTCGGTCGGAGGACAGTTGGTTGTTGCGCCCATGTGATGTCAATTACGTGGTTTCTGGGGTGGGCGACGTATGAGAATGTCAGCCCCAGACCAGTTTTTAGATAATGTATTATTAACATATGAATCTGAATAAATGCTATAAATAAAAGCAAGTTATTTTTATTATAACCTATAATACTCTTCATTTAATGAATTATCAAATGATAATAACAGCAATAAAAATGTGTTGTCGGCGACAAAAACGGGTAAGTTCTACATCGGTTTTTTTTCTTTTGGTGCATTTGGATACTAAAAAACACTTGTAGAATGCTTTTATAACCTTTAATATACAACATTAAATAAAATACAAGTGAAAATTTTACTGTTCATGTTGGGCCCAAAGGTCCAACAAGGTGAATGGTGTCCTTTCATCCCTTTAATTAACCTTAGGTTCGGGTTCTCAATGAATGCGCATACTTGTACCTTCGTGGGGTTAAACTTAATACATTTTTAATCAAGTGTCGTTCTTTTAGACGCCGTAGAAGGAGTGTGTTGATGACCACCGTAATTTGGGAGGGCAATGGGCCTGTCATTAGACGGGTTAGGTTTCGATCAGTCATAATTTTGTGTGGCTGTGATCAATCTGTCCTTAACTCTGTTCTTTTATACTTTAACCATGAATAATCCTCTGAATTTGTCTCCTTAACCAATAGCCGCAGCGAATGCACACTGGCTTTAGTAATATAAATCGTTTCATTTGGTTATTTCTAATGAGCATTTTAACAATTTGTCGGTCTCGTCATCAAGAATAGGTACATAAATATTTAGGTGTTTTAGAGTGACTAGACAACCGGAAGTGGTCGTAAAGATTTGTCAGATAGCAAAACAATCAGGCACACAAGAAACCAAGTTAAGATAAAGTGCGTAAAGCACACAATAAAGTAATTACAGATTCATTTGGGAAAATATTGTACTGTAAACTTGAGTGCAGTATCAAAAGAGAAACAAACATCATTCACGACTCTCCAAAAGTGTAATATGCCAGAGTTTTCGAAGGGGACTCTAAACCAGACTCTGTAGACTAATTTGTTTATATGAAGCCCAAAAGCCATCAAAGAATATTCCCAGGCGATTGTTCTTCTGCTGATAATAACAGCCATTCTAGGATAAATGGAAGAAAGTAACACAATACAATGATATTATTGTTTTAATTTTTAAATCGTTACAAAAAAGGTTTACAATCACTTACTTTCATCGACTTACGAGCTAAGTTCAATATTTTCAAGATATCGGTATAAAATACCTACTTTAAGTATCATACATATTATGATAGTTATAATACGAGACAATTAATATGTCCTATACTAACTAAACAGAATACGCTCCAGTAAATTTGGGTAACCTGAAGTTGTGTTGAAAAAATATCTACACAAAAATAATGTAAATGAAACATTCATTATTCCTTGTAAAAATTGTTTATATTATATAAATATTGTTTACTTTTATTTACGCTCATATTGCTTACAGAACTGCCCGTCATTCTATGAGGCATAAAAGTCATCGGGTGGCAGGCATATACCGGTAAAAGCAATGGTGTTTCGTGAGCGGGGCCTTCCCGATCTCGAGTAGGTTCTACGTCGGGGTTCTGTAGGGGGGTTTATCCAGGTAATCGGGACAACGCACGAGATTAGCCCCGGAGTAACGTAATTCAATTATATGCCTTGACCTTTCTAATGAGCGTCTTGTCAACATCTTATAGGAATGGTAAATATGACCAGCCTTGAAAAAAGGCCTCGGGAGATCGTCTGCAGGCGCTGGATGAGAGCGCAACAGTATTGAGACTTGTGGGAAGCCTATGTCCAGCAATGGACATTTTGGCTGAAATGATGTTGAAGTCAATATTTATTAATTATTATATTCAATTTTGAGCTTATATTTACAATGTATATACCTATGTATAAGATTACACTTCTAGCTAATCAATAAAATTAAAATATAAAACGTATACTTAACTACGCAGTTATCTAAAAATATGGCTAAGCCTTAACACAATTAATTAAACTGATATGATTTATACATGCTAATTTTTGAAAGGTACTTGGTAGCGCATTTTCTTTAAAGCTAAGCTAAGCTATATAAATATTAATATAATGTTATATAATATGAAAGGATATAATATATAATGTCCTACATTTATATGTACACTTAAATAATACATCTATGTGTTCATCTCAAAACACATAATCCGAAAGTTTATTACTTCGAATATTTTATTAAATGATAATGCAGGATGATGTGTGGCACATTTTTTAAAACTAAGGATTAAATTCTATACAATATTATATGTAGTAATAATAATAATAAGATGTCCACATATACAAATAAGTATTATAAAATCTCATTTAAATGCCAATTTATCCAATATCCATGGCAGTATTTTTATAATCTAATGAATATAAAACATATTTGAAGATAAGAATAGGTAATTCTGTCGTCGTAAGAAAGTTACCAGCATGATCAAACTGAACTCACGAACAAAAAATCTATTTTATCAACACAACCATAGTTAATATATTGATATGACCACGTGAATGAAATGTTTAAAATATGATCGACATTTCTTTCAAAGTACATGGCATAGTTTATATGGCAGTTTGGCGAGCAGCGATCGACTCCAAATTTTCGATAGTATTGTTCTCCTTGACGAGCTGAGGGGCTATCGCACTAATAAATCGCAACCGAAACGCAACCGAACCGTTCGGCTTAACCAATCCGAACGCCACAATATCACGTCATCTGTCATCACGATGACGTGATATTCTAGCTCTCGGATTGGTTGAGTGGAACGATTTGGTTTCGTTTCAGCTGCGATTTGTTAGTGCGATTGCCCCCCTGATCACGAATATACAATTTTTGTTAAAAAGTTAACGACAAAAATCGCCGCAAGGGGGCTGTGAAGTTTTGGGTAAAAAATCCTGGTTTACGGCAGAATCAGCTAAAACTCGGATATGTTCTCCTTGACAAGCTGATCACGTGCCATATACATTGTTGCCATATAATTGTTTTAGCACAAGTTCAATGTTTTAGCACAAGTTCAATCGAAAGAAGTCGAAAAGGCTATGTGCGGTCTTAATGAATTTAAAACAGGTTTCTATCTCATTTTGTTCATAGTAATATAATGAATTACTACGTGACCATATAAATAGCTACCTCAATCAGACAATTTGCAAGTTTTACAAGGCAAACACTGAAAAATTTATGTCGTTTGGATTTGGATGTTATTTTAAATTAGGTAAGTTCGAAAAGAAGGAAGCGTGAATAGGCGAAGCCGAAAGCGATTTAAAAAGAAGTCTGATCTGCAGTTAAACTAAGTAACCGCAACCTTTCATGAAAACTTAATATATTTTGAGTTGAATTATATCAATTGCCATAATTACTAAAGTAATCCTTTAATCCATTATCATAAAAAAATGTAACCAGTGGCGGATCCAGTGGGATCCCTGAGCTGGTTCCAGGATTTAGGTGGAGTACTGATTGAACATAATGATTTTATTTATATATTTTGTCATCATACAGATTTTATGTAACTCGCGTCATACCCCTCGACATACCTCTAGTGGTTATGACAAGTCATTCATCACGGCTATGGAATATAAATAGGCTACCTCATTCCGTGCGTGATTTTTAAGTACAGTACTTACATACATTAATAAAATTCCTAGGTAATTTTTATTTGTATCTATTGTTATCGAAATTAAATTATAAGTACTTCACTTGACCACCACTATGTGAACCCCTCCCCTGGCGCCAAAGCAGGATCCGCCCTTGCTACGAACATGAATCTTTGTAGCTACGTCAATCAAAACATTATTACTGAAGATCAAAGATTATTTCCCTGATATAAAGGACTTTGACAGTTAATATATGCACAAATCTATATAAGCACCCCGTCAGCTTAGATATAGTAAGCTGTAAATAATGTTGATAACATATATTGACCACTTTAAATGCTTAAAAAAAATTTCTTACTTTGACTGGGAAGATAGCATGAAATTAATCGCATCTTAAGATTTGGGCTATTTTTATGCTACGATATATTTGACGCTAACTATGATAAAATAAACCTATGCTATCTAAGAGAGTAACGAAATTAAAAATCAACTGTCCACATAATTATTAAAAGCTAAATTAAACTACATCATTTGGCTCTACAGCCTGTTGTGCCAGCTTGTTGGCCATCGTGGTGAGGATGTCAGTCAGCCTTGCAAATCTTTGATAAGGCGTGGTTAATGCACCACGTTCGCCCCACAGAAAGTTGATATGGAACTCTGTTCGGAATAATTCTAGAAGAGTTGGATCTAACGTTGGTCCTAGTGATGACATTTCTTGAACAACCGTTCTAGCGTTCCTCTTGAACATGTCAACTTGGTCAGGATATTGGCGAGCTGTTTCTAAATGCGCCGCACTCGCGTCGAAATCAAAATCCAATGTGTTCACCAAACTACTGGGAAAGGTTTCGTCGGTTGGCATAAGGCCGCCGCCTTCACCATCTGTGTGAAAAGTTGCTTGTATTACTAAGTAATATTAGAAGTTTCGTCATTTAGTGCGTTTCAGTGAATTTTATTCAAAACCAAATTTGTATTGTCTACTGACTTACGATTAAATTGTATACTACTGATACTTACCAAATAAATGAAAGCACAATACTGGCGGCAAAACGTAAGGTGTAGTTGTATTAGGAGGAACAGGGTTGGTGCCGTCGTTCATACTTTTGAAGCAAGGCCTAAGCTTAGCTTCGAACATAAACGCATTATCAGTGTAGACACGACGAAGAATGCTCCAAGCATTATCCAGACACTCTACCTGCGAATAATTGTCAGAATATTATGAATTGTTCGATAACAACGTTCAACAATCAATATCATCAGTATAGGGGTCATACTCTGGTGGTCATACAGTGGTGAATATAGACCTCACTTAACTACATCATTTCAATCGGCGCTTGCGTCCAGCGCCTTCAAGTTGACAATCCGATTTAAAATTACAAATACATTCAAATAACTTCGATGTCTGTCATTAACTAACCTGTGGCATACATAATCCAAACATAATGGCTGAAAACCCGTAGAGATTTCCGAGTGCTGTCTTAGTTTCTACAGCCAAGAGAATCCAGTCATTGATGATATCTGCCCTTTGCCTATCCGTTTGACAAGTCAATATAGTTACGGCAATTAGCAGTCGAAATGTTTCAATCCTGAGAAAGTAAGTTTGATAATGATAAGTAAAGTATGAAGGCACGTTATACCTATGTCATGATATTTATTAAATATAAGTGTTTACAAGCATTTATTACCAACGAATACTGTTACATAGATTGTGCATATGGAAGAAATATAACAATATAAATCATTACGTAACTACAATAGAGACGGTTCAGAACCTCGCTACAAATTTAAAATCAGAAATTCTTTAGTTTCACACAAAGTTGTTATGTATGAAAATTTACCTCTCAATTACGTCCATTCTTAGAAGCCGTCCTTGTGGAAGAAAACATAATTCTAAGCCTGATGTAGTTTTTTCCAGCCCTTCAATTTGTACTGCATCATCTAAGAGAAAGTGCAGATCGACCTTAGTTAAATGGTTAGCTAGTATCCTTGGTCCGGAAGTGCGCAGCAACAACTTGATCGTATGCAGTGTTTCAGATTCCAAAGGCTTTGTATGTCCCGGTTGAATTATTTGAGATTGGAAGTTTTCTAGATTTATCTTTGATTCGACAGTATAATCGAGATTCGCTGCTTGCAACAGTTTTGCTTCGGTCAATTCGTAATCAAACTGTTGCTTTATGGTAGGCGTTACCAAACTATAATCAGAGTCAACTCGTGATTTGTTTGGGTCACTATGAGCCGAGCTCTGAGTTGAATCTCCTGATCCATTGCCCGAATCTGACCCTGACACATGATACAGTCTTTGCAGTTCTAACCTCCTATCGTCTGCCTTAGGGCCATCGTATCTAGCAGGCTTAGCTGGTGGGCTTGTTGGCAGATTGGCATCCCAAGTATTCGAACATGAATTTGATTCGCTTGAAAAGTTTTTGTTATGTTTAATGGTCTGGCTTTGAATGACGCCGTCAGCGCTGGCACTTTTACTGTGGTTCGCATGCTGCGCCATGTCTATGGGAGTTAATGAATGAGAGCGTTGTTTTTTAAACGGGACACGTAGCTGTAACCCAGGCTTAGCAGCAAAATGACTGTATAGACTATACTGATTTCCATAGTTATTGGCATCTCCAACGGGTGATACGACTGAACTGATGTCCTCATTAGGAATATAATTAGTCAAAGGGTCTAGCCGATTAGCAGGGTATTGTATTCTTGCGCCTGACGCCGCAGATATTGGCTTTCCGGATCCCACATATGATGTTATCAAGTCGGCCACAGTGTCATAGGCTTCATCTTCAAACTGATATTGGTATCTTTCGTACACTGTTTCTGGGTGCACTACGATCTAAAAATAATTAATCATAAATTAATGTATTTTTTTATTTTGATGTAGATTTTTTATATGAAAGTTGATTATACGTAACTCCGTCCTTAAAAATAGAAGGATGCTTGCGGTTGTTTAAAAAAACTCAACTCATATCTCGTCTTATTTATTAAAATTGTTTATATACTCACTTACCTTTCACGTCGATTGTTTCATACAGGGTTACAGGAAAAGTCGTGTCGTCTGTTTTTTTCTCGAAATGTAATACAAATCCTAGATAGATGAAACGTAGATATTTTTTAAAAACATCTGCCGAACAACTGCCATAATATATTTTTGAATATCCCTTAGAGAAAAAGAAACTTTGTAATATTTTTTTTTAATATATTAATTTTCACTTTTCTACTACGGCCTATTCAATTAACTTATTAATTAGTTTAATGATTGACGTCCTAAAGCATCTTATTACATGTAAAATGCAATAAAAATAATAATAAGACACAAAATAAACAAAATTAAGTATACTAGCGTAAAAAACGGGATTTTCAATAAAATTATTACTATTAAAACTCGAATATCTCGAAAAGGGTTAAGTTTAGGGTTGGCTGTTTCATAGTAAAATAAGTCAGTAATGATGAGTACTCCACGCCCTTAACAGATCTAGCACGACTTTTCCTGTAAACCTGTATATGTAATTTCTAGTGTTAAGTGTTTAAAATAGTAATTTTATGGGAGACATGACCATTCGTTGCGTAAGTATGTACAGAATTGCTGGTGCAATCCAGTTTAATTTATTTTGTATCTAATAATATACGTACAGAATTTTACTATATTAAATCGTACATAATTATCGCAAAGAGATGTAATGCACGGGCACTCTTGCTTTTTTATTTGTGTAACTCTAGGTATTGATTTTAAAAAGATATATTAATAGTGACAACGTAATATTAGGTTTTTTATTCCTTGGTACTCGTAAATTAGACAAGTAGTTTTTTTTAATCTCGTCTTCAATCATGCATTCAAAATAACTAATGCCTCTGTGACCCACTATTGTCACTGTGACTAATTCTTATTTTTAACTATATAAATATACCTTAATTCTGTTTATGAGTAAAATATAACTATTTTAAAAAGTTAATGTAAACTTTTTAGTAATGTGAGTTTTTATGCTTACCCGTTGTATGACAAAATGCAGATGCTGGCCGTTTGACCGACAGCTCAGCACGTAGTTGTCTGGCTGCGACGAAGAGTCTCGTACAAGGAACTCCCTATCTTGCTGCAAGAGGTTTTCCGCGCAAGTGCGACTTAAGGCGCCATGATACCACCCGTGAGATATTATTTGATCAGTTGGCAATGAGAGTTCCCATTCTAACAAACCTGACGATGTCATAGGTCCGGCTTCCTGTTATTCAGAAAAAGGAAATAGAATTTTAATAACTTGTATACTTACATAATAAAATTTTATTATATTGAAAATTTCGGCCATTTGCAATTAGAAATGCCACAGGGACATTGAGTAATTGCATTTATTCCTGCGCTTATAATTGTAATAACAATAGTGCTAATAATATTAAGTACAATTAGATAACCACATGATATACAAAAGTCATAAAACAAAAATTCTAAACACGACAAAATGGTATAGGTTAGTCGCAGGATATTTTTTATAATAACTAAAAAATTTACTCACCATTATGAGTATATTTATAAACCGGAACAGCTCATGTATATTTCTTGACACATTGAAGTTTCTTGGATATTTAAGCGTAGTTTCGGCTCGCCCCTATGGCGAGGGTTTGCGTCAGGGTGAAATGGATCAATACTCTACTTCCCCTAATGCTGTTTGTCTGTTGGTACTGTGTCCAACAAGTAACTTTAATACGCATGCGTGCTAAGGTTCTTTTTAAAACTGGAATTGCCACAAGGCATATTTTTTAAATTTAGGAATAAGCAATTTATTTACGGTATCACCAATATAATACCAGTAGATGCTGTGGGGTTTATTCAGTAAAACGCAAACATTTTATAACTTTCTATTATTTTGTACAAGTTATAATTACAAGTGCTTTAGCGTCCTTAATTCGTCAGAATATTCAACTGTCCCAATTTTTTTTTGAGACCAGACAACTTATGTCAATTTAAACTTTAAAAACTTCCTTCTTTTTATCTATATTTATGTATACTTACAATAAATCTGTAGAGAGGTCAATTCTGTACATGAAGTATATTTCCAAAATAACTATTAGGGGGTGATTAGGGATCGATACAGATGCCAAAATGCAATCAGTAAAATTTTTGTCTGTCTGTATAACCGTTATACAAACAAAATGTACTCGACGGTTTTTAACGAAAGTTGGGACAATAATTTGTCATTCTACTGACCTGATTATAGTATACTTTTCATCACGCTATAATCAATAGGAGCAGAGCAGTGAAAGGAAATGTTGGGAAAACGGGAGAAATCACTCAATTTTTGCTTCCGTCGCGTGAACAACCTTCATGGTTAAAGTTACACAGATATCACATATGACGGAAATGTTCTCCTTAAAATTATGTAAAATACATACCACTACAGCATATTTCTATCTTTTATGGTTGACTCACAATAACACGTGTAACTCCCGATAGCTTAGCAGTTCGAAGCTTTCTGATTATATTTGTCTATACTATACTCTTACGTTTATCACACTATTAGTCATTAAAAATGCTACCTAAAATTACGATTCCACGCGGACGAAGTCGTGGGCACAGCTAGTTATTATTATTTCTTGTTTTGTTCATTGAGATGTATTCCTTTGTTAATAAAATTTATAAAGACGTTATTAATACGAAAATATAATGCATAGAAAAACGTATAACGTATTTATTCGTTAAAACTACGCAACGCCCCCCAGGTCTGGGGGGTAACCGCCTTCGGCCGGCGCGGGCCTAAAACGGCGGAAGAACTATTGAGCATAGAGCACAAGTAAAATGTCAATGACGCATACAGCCATAAAATACCAGTCAATATCGGCAGAGGATACGTAGACCGCGACATGTCCTTAGCGAACCTTCTAATCAATTAACGCAGTGCCTTATAGACTTGCAAGCGGCGACGTCTGAGCCGTCGCCTCCCTTGTCACCCCCTAATCCGCAGTCTTCTGCTTAGCCACGTGTAGGTTCCTATTAATATAGGCCGGAGCCACTTTGATATACCGTGCCTCTTCTAGCACATATGCCCTCTCCATAGGGCAGCGCTAACCGTACCTCTCCTGAGGTGCGGCTCTCTGTCACGTCAAGCCAGTAGGGTCATTAGGACCAAAGGCTTAGGCTAAGTTTAGTCGGTAGGTCTGTCGGGTCAAGGCGCCTCGATTCGCCAGGAGTCCGACATATCACCGCAGCACTTGCCGTTGCGGTGGTATCCATAAGGATTCTCAGCCTTCTGAGGAAAAAAAAACAGCCATCAATTATATCCAACAATGTAGTCAACCACTTCGCACTAGGCCAGCGTGGTTGACTAAGGCCTAATCGCTCTAACATAGTTAGGATAGGCTCATGCCCTTAGTGAGACGGCTTGTGATGATTCCGCTAATATGTTGCTGTATCTTTAAAAGTAATAAGAGCAGCTACACTGTTGCTTCTACTAATATTACAAACGCGAAAGTTTGTATGAACGGATGTTTGTTATTATGTCTAGTAAACACTACCGAAAGGATTTTATCGAAACTAACATAATTTGGCTTATACATTGGTATAACACATAGGCCACAATTTATAACGTTAGGTTAAGCTTGTGTAGACGAAGTCGCGAGCACCAGTTAGTTTTCAATAAAGTGGTGATCGTAAAAATTATGGCAGTAAAAGATAGCGAGTAACAGATAGCGATAGCGACTCTATAAGTGAATCTGAAAGTGAATAAATCTTTTCAATCTTATTTTTGTTTTAATTAATCCTTACTTAGTTATTAAGTAGAAATAACAGTTACTTAAATGACTCGGTAATTTTGCCGTAGTCCCTCACTAGTGCTGTCAATCTGACATATGTCAAATCGGTAATCTTAGAGCGGCCTGACTATAACACAACCGAACAATACAACACTCGGCGCCCGTAGCCTCAGCTTGGTTCCTGTTTTGTCTCTGCTTGCCTCATGAGAGATGACTTTCAGCGCCAGCGGGCTTCATCGATATAGATGTACACGTATGGGATTTAAAATATCTATTTTTTAAATATTCCTTTTGAACACAAAAAGTCAATTTCACATTTACTGATGATGTACCATTATACCTCTGTGTGTGCGATTTTGGTGGTTAGTTTCTTTAAAAATTTCAATTAAACATATTCGCATAACAAAACTCGTACCAAATTAAAATTGTACAATGACGGAAGCATAAGTAGCAGAATATAGCACTGCTTTCTTTTGAGGAACTGCGGATGTTACGCATCAACACAACATTGGCAAATATGAACTACACAAAGTACGAGCAACGCGTAGACAATGGTTATTGAATTTCTTTATTTTATACACACTACTACTGCTTGTCACACCAATTGCAGTAACTTTGCTACCATGCCACAAAAGAATCGTATTTGGACGATCGCTTTTCTTTTTTACATGTTGGCTGAACCCAAATATTGCCATGAAAAAAGTAAGATGGAAAAATCTAATTTATTTTAAAATACGGTGATCAGTTTCAATCGTAATGTGATGTTTAATTTTACAGCGTTACGGAAAATTATTCGAAATCATTCAAAAATGGTCCAAAAACCGTTCAGTGTTAATATTAATGATAACATTGATACATATATGAGGAACGCGTCTTCCGCCTTTCGAACTAATGATGGACTCTTATACCCGGGACTAGCTCAAGTTAAAACTATAAGGCATAAATTGCATCGTCCGAAAATCTCTACAATTATATCATCAGTAGATGTCGGAAAAAGTAGATCGACTTATGCTAAAGCGAATACAAAAAGACGAAGGACGAACCCTTTTGAATTGAGAATACCTTCAAATCCATTGAAGAACTTAACGATGACACTGCAAGAATATATAGGAAACGCAAATTTTTACTCTTTACCAGCACACACAAATGTTTCAGATAAGCAAGAAATTCAAGGTACCATTTACAAGTTATCTGAATCACCAGTGGTATCAAAATTCTTTCCCAATATTGATGAACGTGAACTAGGAAGTACCCAAGCAAATATCATCAGCAAAGAAAATATGTCCAACGAAATGGGCATTCCTTTTATTTTTGGAGGAGAAAACGACGGCAAAACTACTATTGTCAAAAGCACATTCATTATGGATACAAGTACAAGAGATAAAGAGGGAATAAAGGACTTGAAAAACAATGGTGACATTTCGATTGATGATGACGATAAGGCTGACTTTTTGATAGGTGTCAGTAATCCAGGATCTGAATTTCTATTTGAAGCTTCTATTGCACCGTACATATGCACACCAATTCATAAGTTTCGGACAGATATTAACTCGCAATCAATGTTTACAGATCTTGATATTGAGGTAATTTTTAAGTTATATTGTTTATATTTTTGCTAGGTTTCATATTTTATTTAACGTGATTTCCGTGTGCAGCCAAAGTGGGTAGCCAAAAAACAATACTGGGATTCAATATTTGATAGTCGCTATGAATCACTAATGAGGAACTACAACTGGCCGCCTTTGAGCGTAAGTTTGCTCCATTTGCATGTATGTACTTATATTAAAATTATATACTGTTTATTATAGGTATTGGTATTAAAATAAAAAGCTATTATTTAAGGTCGTATTGGTGCCGTTTTCGCAAGTGGATTCTGTTTGGAAAAGGACTTTTGAAAACAATTTTAATAATAGAGTCAGGAAAATCCTGTCGAATATGGTCAAAAAGTTACAATTTTATAAGAACATGACATTTACTTGGAATGAAGTTTCCCATCTAAGCTGCTGGTGGAAAACTACGAGTCAAAAAACCCGTTTGGTAAGTCTCATAGCACGCTTTTGAAGTGTGCCACATTGTGCAACACAATCACTAGAATAGTTTTCTTTCTTTAACACCCCACTCCGTAATCTATATAATAAGATAATATGTATAAGAAGGTGGTTTCTAAAATAATAAAAAGTTTAGTGACCATTGCGTAACTGGACCTCGAGGCCAGGACTGTGGCATTCTTACATTATCGATATACTTTTCAAAAACTATGTAAGTACGTTTTGTGTCTCGCTATGAAATGGATTTCACTACAACGGTCTGTCTTCAAATTCAAATAACCTAGAACTATATAAAGCAAAACGTGAACAAACTGGTTCAGCAAAGTGAATCTTAAGTACCGTCTTCACTTACGACTATCCATCTATAGTATATATCTCATCAGATAGAAGCCAATTTTTGGATAGAATTATGTAAAAGAAGTGGGAAAAAATTCAGGGCAACAAAATGTGTGTTATCATTATATACATTATTGAGCTAACTGTAACTTTTATCAACAGGCTTTTCGAAATTTGCTCAAGAGTGGGAGACTTGAACTAACTACGGGTAGCTGGGTAGAGACCGATGAAGCGACCGCCGATCTATTTGGCTTAGTTCATCAACTGATAGAAGGTATTAACTGATAGTAGATAAAGTATATAAAATTCTTTGTTGCGTTAAATATAAGTTGTATGAGTTTTTGTATAATACTAAAGCTCATACAAGTTATGTTTACAACTTATATTTATATTATATAACTAAACAGACAGGAAATTTAGTATTTTTTTTAAATACAAATTTATTACAGGTCATCAGTGGTTAAAACATCAACTTAACTATGCGCCCAAAGTGGGGTGGTCTACAAACAGTGTCACTCATAGTCCGACGTATACTTACTTGTTGTCTCTTTGTGGTATAAAAAAGATTGTTATTACCAACCTACATTACTCATGGGAGCAGCATTTGGCGGAATTCCAATACAGTGATTTCATATGGATTCAAGATTGGAATAATGACTTAAACGTACAGACCACACTTAATCATGATTTGGAAAAAATAGGCAATGACCGTTATCCGAAACATTCAGTTTTTACACATTATCTTCAGTTTAATTTAAATAATTTTAAAGCTTGCGGTCCAAATCAAGAAATATGTAAATCTTATGATTTCTCAAATTCAGGGAGTAACAGCGATATTCATACATATAATATCAAAGAAAAAGCTGAAATACTTCTTGAACAATATTCTAAAACAGGATCCTTAACTTCACACAATGTATTGATAGCGCCTATAGGAGACCAATACCGCTACGAATCACAAACAGAATTTGACTACCAATATAACAATTATCAAAGTCTTGTGGACTTTGTAAATACAAACAGAGATATTTACAAGGCAAATATTCGATTTGGGACTCCTAATGACTATTTCAACATAATTTTTAATAGAACAAAGCGTTATCCCACTCTTAAAGGAGATTTTTATAACTTCGCCGACATTCGTAGTGGAACACCAGCTTATTGGACTGGCTTTTTTACGTCAAGGCCCGTTTTGAAACTACTTCTTAGACGACTCCAAGCTACTCTTCGTTCTGCTGAGATTTTATTGACTTTTGTTGTTAATTTAAACAAGAAATCATCCAAGATGTCTAGTCTGTTTGATACTTTATTAAAATCACGAGTAACTGTAGCTCGTCTTCAGGACCGACATGTAGTTGGAGGTACTATAAATTCAAAAACCAATCAGTATATTTTTAAAAATATTATTTCTACTGCAAAAGATTGTTGGAATATACAAGAAACAGCTTTAAGCTTATTATCCGCTAAATATGTAGATACACCATCTTCCTTTCTTAAGAAACTTGTTTATAGGGAAGGAGAATTTATTTCCACTTTTAAGAGTGTTAATCCTGGAGATCAAATTTACATTTTCAATTCACTGAGTACACAGCGAACCGAGGTTGTAGAATTAGTGACAAAGCAGCCAAATATTAGAATTCTTGATTATCATAAAAAGGAAGTAACTATACAAATTAACCCCATTTGGTCTTTAAACGCAATGGATAAAATTAAAATATCCCGACAATTCTTCAAAATTTCGTTTATTATAGTTATTCCACCATTAACACTAGAATTATATAAAATTAAAGAGAGTTTCGATTTAACTTATAACGCGGCAACTATTTACTGTACTGGATGTATAATAGCTGAAGAGACTAACCATTCATCCGTCTATCCATTTATTTTACAACCAATAGAACAAGGTGATGTACAGTTAGAAAGCTATAAGTATAGAATCATAATAGATGAGTGGACAGGTTTCTTGAAAACAGTAATAGAAAAAGACACTAATACACAAAAACCTGTCCTAGTAGATTACGGAGCTTTCAAAAGTTCAGATATAAATGCAGGAATATTCTTATTTAATACTAATGTAACAAAACCTCTGTACGATATCTTATTGCCATATCATGTAGGAATCAAGACAAAAGGTGTAATCATAATTTCTGGTTTATTAACATCTGAAATGACTACGGTTTATGGTCGTCTATTACATCATACAGTGAAAATATTTAATATTATTAGTACACCACTTTCAAAGTGTATTTACATAGAGAGTCAAATAGATATGGGAAATTCACCTAAAAATAGGGAACTAGAATTATTTTTGTCTATCAAAACGGACATTAATAACGGCAAAGACCCCGAAGTTTATATTGATAATAATGGTTTTCAATATACACAACATACACTTAATTTAAGTAGAAGGGTTGAATCAAATGTATATCCTATTACACGTATGGTGTATATACAAGACAAAACAAACAGAATGACATTGATAACGGATCATGCACAGGGCGTTACTGCCTTACAAGAAGGTCATTTAATACTAATGCTTGATCGACGTGTGTTGTTCAATGACAATCGAGGTACTGGCGAAGGACTAGCAGATAGTAGGTCTAGCGTTCATCGACATTATTTACTATTAGAAAACTTGGTTTATCCTGCTAGTCGAAATGGGCGGGGCTTAGCTGAATTGGAATTACCCAGTTCTTCAGCCAACCATTTAGCTAATGCTATGGACAATATTCTTGATTTATTTATGGTTGATTTGAACACTGCCCCTCGTGTGTACCATTCATTTTTGTCACTAACGAATACATTGTTTCCTTGCGATATAATGATGGTTACATACAGAGTCATAGTCGATACCAAATCACTACAACCTTCTATACCAAGTTCAGCTTTAATGGTATTATATCGACCTGGTTTTACATGCCGTATAGAAAGCTTATTGAAGTTATGTAACGGCGAGAGCAGTTTTTCATTAAAGAAAATTTTGAAAAATGTCACAGGGGTGTACCACACCAATCTTGTAGCCAGCGATGATGGTGTCCCAATAGAAGTAATAAATCAAGACAACTTGCCTAAAATGGAACTTATGACTGTAAAAATATTATTTTAATAGATTATCTCAGGAAAAAGTGGATGTGGATTTTGTTTACGTTTTTATTTATGTGTAAAATGCGTATTACCTGCTTAAAACATTATACTTTATAAGCAAAAATATATATAATTTTTACTTAAAACACATTTATCATTAATAGTATAAATTAAGTGTCTATACATCACTATAATCTACTAAAATTGATCATCTAATCCTTACATTCACGCGAATATCATTGCTCCACCAGTCTAGTACTTTCTAATGTTAACTTGTCAATGTAAAAGTATTAGTCCTAGAAGTTTGAATTATTAATACAACCGTACAACATTAATAGGGGAAACTCAACGATTGTTTTCCGGATTTTTCATAGAATTTACTAGACATTACGATATCATCAGCTATTTACCCCTTCCACTTGCTATCAGACTTAATTAAGTCTCAAATCAATGATTTTACTGAATGAGCAAGTTTGCGTTTAAGGTTACGTCATTTGCAAGTTTGCACACTAACAAATTCTCTAAATGCAGGTATAAACAATAAAGGGAAAACCATCACAATTCGTTTGTCGTCATTTATTGAAAAAAAAAAATAGCGAGTTTCAAAGGATTTTATCATGCATGCTCTCAACAAGCCTGAAACTTGAACAAGCGTGAATGTTAGATTTGAGACCAAAAATAAAATGAAAGCTTATCAAGATAAACAAATTAAATTATAATAATATCAAATTATTGAGTTAAATGAGAAAATAAAATTATTGGCTCTATTACTGGTTCTTCTTTGAAAAAATATAATGTAAAATAGTTTCAGATTAATTCTCTCTCTCTAAAGGCACATACGGTAATACTTTTTTCAGCAACTATTTCGACGAAGTTAACCATGAACCTGATTTGTTGATCTGTAAGCGTATGTCTATTAACGTGAATTAAAATTAATATACATAAATAAAAATAAATAGTCATTCTGTGGATTCAAGTACCTACATACGAATGTAACACAGGCATTTGTTTTTTATACCATTATATATACTATATATGATCATTTATATACATATTGTATATATACTTGTAAATTGGTGAAAAACAGCTAGTTTTCTTAGGTTTTATAATAAATCTGGAGTATTTGATAAAGAAAGTATATTTTGGTTTTCAGGATTTTTGGACAGAGTGACATTTTTTATAAAACGAATAGGCACAAACAAAATTATCTTTGTATCAAAACTCTTACAAAAACATAGAGCTACTTTTATTGAAAAGACAACATATATGAGAGCAATTGTAATCCAAGCAAGCGAATAGTTCCTTGAAGCGAAATGAGGTTTAGCTCAAGGTTAATAAACACTCATGCCATGACTCTCGCCTCATATACCTACATGTACGTCTGTTCTCTGCAAACCTTGCTATTAGCTTATAATTTCTTCTTTTTTATTTTAATAATTATGTCATAACTAAGGGTTCAATTTTTATGGAAAGAAAGCGGTATAAATATTTTTCTTCAAACTATCGAGTAGCTGGAGCCTACGGAGCAAAAAAAAAGGAGAGGAAGTTAAATTAAAAAAATGTTAAGAAATAAACTATGTGGGTATATTGATATTTAAGAAATAATAAAAATTATGAGGGTACGATCAGATCAAATAAAAAGACTTAAAACTAACAAAAGAGTACCTAGATATAGAGATTAAATACATTTACGAGGAAAATTTTGTTTTAAGAGCTCAAGTAATGGAAAAAGACGGATACCAAGTACCACTACCAGGTAGTAGGATGACATGTATACAATAGTACTAGCGGCAACAGGCAACCGTAGGCAAACAGTAGCAGCAGTAGCTGCCAACAGAAGTATCAGTTAATCGTACTGGCAGCAGTAGCAGCAGTAGTAACCCTCGTGGCAGTAATAGCAGCCACACAGTTTGCACAGAGTAGAAGCAGTTCAGCAGAAACACAGTTATCACTTAATGAGTTATAAACTATATTAATGCCTTTCTTGAGAGCTGTTACCGATTTGCCTTTCATAAATTTAAATCATTTGTCAAAATACTCTTATGAAAAAAGGTTATTATACTGTTAAGGATTACCTACTTAAATGATAAAAATGTTTGGGTTTAATTTTAATAACTCAATAGTAACGTTGCCAAATATTATGACTATAGTGAATTGCATAATGAAACTATAGTCTACATATATAATGTGAATTCGTTTAAACATGTAAAGGAAGTTCGGTTTAGACTATGTATCTGAGGCCCGCTTCTAATTGACCACTCTGTAAAAAAAAAGACAGCTCTTGCTGGTTTTCTTGCTGGTTCTTTTCAGTACTAGGTCTTCTGCCCTAGACTTGTGAACAAATAGCGTAGCATTTTTGACGTGCAGAAGTGTTTGTAAAATTCCTATTTGAAGTATCCATTTTTCATTTTGATTATAGCATGTGCGTAGTTTTAACATACAAAGCATTACAGTTACAGAACTCTTACAGTACATATTATAAACAAAATACAATATATTTGCATACATAATAATACTATGTGCGATTCCCAATGGAATCAACGGAATGGAAGTTGTGTTAAGCTTTAGTGTTAATAGATCACCTCTAGTCTGTTAAACATACTTAACACTAACCACATTCCTGTGGGGGAGTACCCCCAGTGTATCCTACATACAATTTGTCTAGCGAGCACTTTCATAGGGCAATCCTCTTACTTGAACTATAAACATTGATTTAATTTAGGTTGCAAAAGCGTAGATATTTAGCTGGATGACCAAGATTAAAAACTGAAAGATGGGCAGATTGTATATAAAATAGTTTGAATTACATATTTGCAAGATCTAGGTCTTGCAAATATATTATTCAAACTATTTTAATACCAATGTTCCCAGGAACATTCGAGAACATTCCAATGTATAAAGACGTCATAAAACTTCACGATGGTATGTGAGAAAAGTGTCTCTGCTAACATATTCTGCTTGTTTCAGAGAACACTACACTGTAAATCGTGTTAATAATATTTAATAACAATAGTTGATAATAATGTGTGTGTAGGGAAGTGATGACCCTATCGCCCGCTGGT
The DNA here is from genome assembly GCA_036419045.1 of Scirpophaga incertulas. Lineage (NCBI taxonomy): Eukaryota > Metazoa > Arthropoda > Insecta > Lepidoptera > Crambidae > Scirpophaga > Scirpophaga incertulas. Next base: position 7,980,065 of record CM071626.1, on the reverse strand, counting down.
GGGGCATTTAATGCCCCACAGTGAAATCACTCTTCCTCAGGGTAGCTCGTGGCAAGTTGTGACACCGAGGGACCCAATATGCTTCTGGGGTGCGTATATCATCCGCCTCTGTCTTGCCTTAGCCGAACGGACAGAGTGGGCTCGCAAGAGGAGATACTCGAAGGATGGAAGTGTCATAATATCGTAACGCCGACGGCGTCTCGATTGCTACCGCAAATACGTCTCTACATCCTTAACCATTCACACCAATGTTACTCTCTTCACACCAATGTTGGTCTACTTCTTCATTTAGTGAGTGACGAGTCACCATCTGCCATATTTAATTCAATAAGGGGGCTTTGAGGGTTTCAGTCTTTTTATTTTAAAATTAGTCTAAGTTGATTTCCCACGAAAAAATATTTTTATACTCCTATTTAATGATTAAATGCATAAAATTTAATTATAAAGCGTTTTATTAATAATATCCGTAACATATGTAAATTAAATAATGCAAAATATGTTTGAAGAAATTTTTAAACACTTTTTTTGATGTATGAAATGTAGCTTGATTTTTAGTATTCTGATATTTCGATCGCTTCCATAGTCTGCTTATGCGTCTGTTGCTTTCATTACAGTTTTATTAAGATTCAATGTGATAATTATCTCCATAAAACATCAATGTAACTGTAAATTAAGCTATCTGCCTGCGTTATCTTGTAACGGGGATATCTACTAAATATAAATAATAAAAAATATTACATTAGTTAAAAAAAGATCACGTCAACATTTTTACTAAAGTTCATGACAGTGTATTCACCAAGTCTTTTCTGGCGTGATACAAATAAGATTTGTTACTTGTCGTCAATATTTATTTACGGCGCGTCAATAGCCTTGACTGAAAATAGAGTAGTAGAAGTAATCAATCGTATAAAGTTTAAGTTTAAATTGTATAAAATAAATGCATTACATTAACCTCAATGTTGTTCGTTTCGGGGACTCTAATATTGTAAATGATACCACAGATACATTACTTAAGGCACATCCCTAATATCAGTTTTAGCCTATAGCTGACATTAATTGTCATTACTAATCTATGACTAATGTCAGTTGTATTTCGTCTCGACGCGTAGTGTGTAGTGTGATATTAACTCGAGAACATAAGATGAAATTAGTTACGATAGATGTATAATATTACTAGTAAACATATTTTTTAAAATGTTATGATATTTTAGATAATCAATTATATCTTTTGTTGTTTATCAAAAAGTTAAATAAAGTGTAAGAATGAGACAAGGATTATACAAATATTTTACGAACAGTTTACCTTTCATTCTTTGTTCATAAATTTATATGAAGACATCATCATGGGGCTGCTCATTTCGAAAATTTGGAGTCTGTTTGGAAACGAGGGTGAGAATCGTGCATTTCTTCTCATAGTATTAAAGCATCCACATAAGAATCCCTATGTTATAATTCAACCTTATAAATGAGGTGACAGCTGTTGATTCTAGAGATTATACAAATTGTTATTCAGCGACCAATACCTCAAGTGACACGTAGAATATTTGAAAGGGTACAATTTGAAAACCTTTTTTTATAATAATTATGCAAGCACGGCTTAAGGGCGCCTAGCCTACAGGCAATAAATGATTCTGGCGTCCCTTAAGCCATTTTGGATCAATAAACTTATATTTATTTATTTCTTTATCTATAGAGCATAAGCTTGTACTGGTTGGGTTAGACAATGCCGGCAAAACTACAATTTTATACCAGCTACTTCTTGGAGAAGCAGTCCATACAAGGCCCACAATTGGCTCTAATGTTGAGGAGGTAGTATGGAGAAACCTACGCTTTGTGATGTGGGACCTTGGCGGACAACAGAGCTTGCGGTCAGCTTGGAATACCTACTACACAAATAGTGAGGTAAAGTATTTTTATTCAATCCTTACTGAAATTCTTACCAAAATGCATTACTTATTGTAACTCATATCTAATAGTATTTTCAGCCATATACTAAATGCAGCATATTCTGTATTGCATGTCTTGCTAATGAACCAGAGGCTAACTTACCTTAGATATCTGTGACACTAACGGCTGGTTTCTGAAACACATGTCAGCGTTAAAACGTTGTTGACACGTTGTTAATCTCTCATTAAATGTTAGATGTATGGATAACGGCTGGTTACTGAATGGGTTTATAGTGTAAAATTATCTAATTGACTATTTTTTGGTTATTTACTCATATATTTGGCGTTTAATAAGAAGTAGTAAACGTGTTAACAGCGTGTTAACATAACATGCGTTTCAGAAACCGGCCGCTAGTATCATAACCTTTGTCAAAATATCTACTGTTAACATTATTCATTATATATAATCTTTATAGTTTAAATCTCAAATTAACTTTATAATATTATTGTAAATACTGGAAAAAAAACCTAAAAAAATAAAATTAGATACCAAAGCTAACTTTAATTAATATTCTGAATACAAAAGAACAAAACAAAAAATATATGAGTCCTGAGATTACAATATACCACAAACAGCAATTAAACATTTAATTGCTGTTTGTGGTATGTTGTAATGTAAAATGGTTAAATAATTGACAGAGTAACTATTACAACTGCAATTCAAGCAATTATGCTTTTACCTTGTTTATGAATAAGTTCTGTGATTTTGTATGCGATTAGGAGGCAGCAAGTTATTCCAACAATTTGAATATTTGAATAAGCCTTGCAATGCAGCAAATCTATATCTAAGTGTAAAAATCGTATATAAAGCTGCTCTAGTATGGTATTGATTATCCTATGCCAAGTCAATCTTATACAGATACTTTGGTAATCCCAACATGAATAATGTTGAAGAGCAAAGTGAAGCCTTCTGCAGGCCTTTAGTTATGAAAAAAATGATGTGATCTGAATAGAATAAAACACACAGACATGCATATACGTTTTTTACATTTTATGTCTGATATCTATAAAGTACATTGAGCAAATACAAGCAATTTTTATCACTTCATTTAGATAATGCAGAACCAGTTGATATGCTGTACTTGGTTTATGAAAAAACTTTTGACTTTGAATACTCTATAAAAGGATTTTAACAAAGCTTGAGCATTGCATAATAGGGATCTTTCCAATGATAAAATCATTTCTTAAGGATAGACAGTGTCTCAAAGTATTTTGATGTTTGGACGAATCAATATGATATATTACGTGACTTTCTATTTTATGACGAAGCCGGCATAACAAAAGATACGAAAAATAACAAAACTCGAAAATTGACAGTACCTACACGAGCTGCACATCTGCCTTGCTTACTTGTTTACAAACACGAATTCGATCGCAAGTGTCTGGAAAAGTCGTTGTTTACATATAAATTGCGAGGGATAGCAGAGGCTTTTAGATTTCGGCATTTGACAAACGTGCGGACCCAACTTTAGAAAATAATATATTGGTGCACATTTCGTTAGTAACCTAACCAAGTATTTGATGTAGAGGTCTGCATAAAACGCTGTACTGATCTATTTGTAGCCGGCCAATCAATTCCCCCTTGTATGGGAAGAAACCCGTCGTGTTTCTGCTCGCACAGCGCATGTGGGTCGCTGCGTGATTATTAGATACTTAACTATAAAGACGCGTTTAAACGGATCTGCTAGTTGCGAACTATACGTGAATAATATAAGCTGTGCTTACTGACACCTATTCTTCTAAATAATATATTTAACTAAACCATTTTTAGTAGAGTTAACGTAAAATAAATAATAATGAATATTAAATGTGTTTTGCTCGTCGCGTGTAATTTCCTCTTCCCCCTCTTTGTAGCCAAGCTAATAAATTAACACGTTATTTGTTTGTTGTATCTGTTGCTTTGCTTGACTTGACATAAAGTGCAATTCATCAAATAGCTCATCAGCTTTTGTCGACAACCCTGCTTGCTTATATATAATATAAATGCAACTTTATGACCATTGAAATAAAGATATAAGAAACATAAGTTCTAATCTAATTTCGAAGGAGCTATTTAAAGAAATGCACTCAAAAATAATATACTTCGATAACACAATGTCTTTTGTTGTCAGTTTCCGCAAGCTTATCTGTCATCTTTTATTTGCTCGGGTTTTGTTTAGTCAGTATTATAGTTAGTACCTAAAAAACAAGCGTACGACACTCTAAAATGTATAATACCATGTATTTGATGTCACAAGAAACCTCGCTGTATCTTGTGCTAAGATAGCTGGCCCGTAGTTATTTTTTAGGTTCGTCGATGGCTTTAAAGTTGTCGTCACATTTCCTACGTAATTTTCTTATCAAAATCCTTATATCAATCGAACATCACTCGTTGTTACTGTTACTTTTTAGCTATTTAGGTTGTAAATCAAAAGTAAGTCGATATTACCTTTTTTTGTAGTTGCAGCAAAAAATATCGGATGCGTATTTGCTTTAGTAAACAGACATACTTTTAGCATGTTTGCATATCCTATCAATCTTAATACAAAATTCAAGGTCTTGCCTTACGCAAGATAATAATTCTTTGATAATACATCTTCGCTATTTTTGTATCTTATCATACTTAACAATATAAAATCACTATCGCGGGAAAATATGTAAAACATAGTGTAAATCATACCAAGTTTTACATTTGTACTACGAAAACTGACGGTATTGCTAGTGACATAAGGGCTGCCTCAAGGTCGGTCTACATGTACATCCAGATGTGTTGCTTTGTGTATACATTAATGTATTAAATTATGTGTATTTAATGTAATAAATTTTCTACTTACTGCCGTATTTTGTATGTAATTATAAAAAGTATTGTTTAATTTTTAATCAATAAATATGATTTTATTTAATTTCTATTTAATTTAAGCAACGCTTTTAATTGAAGAAATATTGATTGTTCTTGAAATTATAAAAATTTACGTAGAAACGTGTTATAATTTAGAATGTTTTTTTTTTTTTTTTTTTTTTTTTTTGGCCTTTGCGGCAGACGAGCAGATGGCCCACCTGATGGTGAGTGGTAACCATCGCTCATGGACATCTGCAATGCCAGGGGCACAGCTCAGTCTCTGCCTACCTGGAGAGAAATACTCTTTTTAGGCCTCGTTTGAAGACGGCCATATCGTAGTGCTCAGGAAACACCGCAGCAGGGAGCTCATTCCAAAGTTTGCACGTACGCGGGAGAAATGAACGCTGAAACCGAGCTGTACTGGAGCAGATCGGTTCCAGGTAGTACGGATGGACTTTGCTGCGGTGGCGGGTGGTGCGATGGTAAAAAGGTGATGTGGGCACCATTGCAAAGAGTTCCTCGGAGCACTCCCCGTTGACGAGCCTATATAGGACGCAGAGAGATCCAAAGTCTCTCCGCTGCTCCAGGGTCTCTGTTGAGGCTGTAATATTGGGGTCTCCTACGATGCGGAAAGCACGCCTTTGCAAGGAGTCAAGTGGGTCGAGCTGATATTTGGGAGCTCCAGCCCAGAGGTGTGAGCAGTACTCCATGTGAGGCCGAATTTGGGCTTTATAAAGCTTCAGGCGCTGGCTGGGTGTGAAGTACCGCTTCGCTCTGTTCAGAACTCCCAGTTTTTTGCTCACCAATTTGGTTTTGTCCTCCAAGTGACTCCCAAACTGCACTGTAGCAGAGATTTCCACACCGAGGATCCCAATAGAGTCTGTCATTCGAAGAGCAACTCCTTGGAACTGAGGCACTACGATAAATGGGTCCTTCTTCGCAGTGAACGCGCACACCTGTGTCTTCGTGGGGTTGAACTTGACTAAGTTCTTTGTACCCCATTCGGAGACTCGCCCTAGAGAGTCTTCGACTTCAGACACAAGTTGCAACCGCCTTTCGTGTAATGCAATCCGAGGGACGGTCTGGTGGTTGGTATACCGCGCATCACCCGTACTGTCATCCGCATAGCAATGAATGTTCTCAATTGACAACATGTCATTGATATGCAGAATGAACAGTGTTGGGGAGAGCACCGAACCTTGTGGAACGCCAGCATTAATGAACAAGGTTTTGGAGCAGCAGCCGTCAGAGACGACTTTGATGCTCCTACCGTCCAGGAAGCTGGCTATCCATTTGCAGAGTCCCCCGGGGATTCCATAGGATGGTAGTTTCGAAAGAAGACCCTTATGCCAGACCCTATCAAACGCCTTCGCGATATCCAGTCCAACGGCGAGAGCCTCACCTTTGCTCTCCAAAGCTTCTGCCCAATGGTGTGTCAGGTACACTAAAAGGTCACCAGCCGAGCGGCCGTGACGGAAACCGTACTGACGATCGCTAATTAGCTGGTGCTCTTCCAGGTACCGTAGAAGGCGGGTATTGATTACCCGCTCCATAATTTTGGAGAGCAGGGACGTTATCGCAATTGGCCTGTAATTTGATGGGTCGGCTCGGTCACCCTTTTTGGGAATTGGGTGGACGTGGGCAATCTTCCACGAAGATGGAACCCTGTTCTGCTGGTAAGAAAGACGGTAAAGGCGCGTTAATACGGGGGTCAATTCAGGGGCACACGTCTTTAGTACCACTGCTGGGATGCCATCCGGCCCGCTCGACTTATGGACGTTCAGGAGCTTAAGTTCCCGCCTGACCGCACGTTGTGTAATACGGATTTCAGGCAGTGAACTTCCACACCGAGGGATGGTAGGTGGCGTGGTCCCTCCATCGTCCATGGTCGAGTTCGAGGCAAAGAGTTCAGCCAGAAGATCGGCCTTCTCTTTTGCGCTATGGGCCAGGCTGCTATCGCTTGCTCGCAGTGGTGGGAGACTGGACTGGCAGAAGTTCCGTTGCGCAGCTTTGGCCAGCGACCAGAAGGCGCGGCTCCCACTGGGATAGCTTCCTAGTCGCTCGCCAATTCTGGCCACGTGCTCCGCCTTGGCTTCGGCAATAGCCTTCCTGTTGGATCTGGATGCGGCGTTGTACTGTCGCTTCTTCTCCGCCAAATCAGGATCCCGATTTTTCCTGGCGTTGTTCCAGGCGAGGAACGCAGACTGCTTGCGATGTGCAGTCCTCCGGCAGGTATTATTATACCAGCGTTGACTGCAGCCGCCAACAGGAACGGAGGTGCTGGGAATGAATGTTTTCATTCCCATCAACACCGTCTCCGTGACGCAGTCTGCGCAGGTATCGGGATCTGCGGAAGTGAAGCAGAGCCGCTTCCAGGGGTAGGATCCGAAGAATTCCCGGAGTCCATCCCAGTCTGCTGACTTATACCGCCAAACTGTACGGCTGCTGGCCGTGGCTGCGCGATGTGGTTGCGCGAGTCTGGCGGTACTACGGACAAGGCAGTGATCTGATGATCCGAGAGGAGCATCGACCACAACCCTGTATCCGCTAGGTCGTGTAGTCAACAGAAGATCCAGCAGGGAGGCATTATGGCTCTCTATATCTGGTATACGGGTGGGCTGTAACACCAGTTGAGAGAGACCATAGGCCGAAGCCATGTTGAAGACAGTTCTACCCGGGAGGTCGGTGGTCCGGGACTTCAACCACTCTTTGTGATGAGCATTAAAGTCACCAAGGACCACCACCTCCGCAGATGGATACTGTTCCAAGGCTCGGTCAATCCCCTCTTGGACGTGCTCAAAAAGCTGAGCTGACCCCAAGTCACTGGCATGGGACCTGTAAAGGCACGCGTAGATTCGGGTAACGCCCCCATGGTCTACGCGAAGCCAGAGTAACGACAGATCCCGATGCTCGAGGCCCCGAAGGCGGCGGCAGCAAACATCGCCCCGGACGAACACGCACACACCGGCTTTACGCTGGAATGTGTGTTCCAGTTCGTAACCCGGGAACTTCAGGTACGAAATATCGTCCGGAGCGCATATTTGCGTCTCCGTCAAGAAGAGCAAGGTAGGCCGAGCCGTCTCGAGATGGTGGTGGACGGCATCGAGATTACTATGTAGACCCCTGATATTGCAGAAATCCATCTTGATTGTGGATTGGGTGTCCGCCGTACGAACCTGCTTCTTCTTTATTTTTCTGGCCATTATTAAAAGAGTTTAATTTGGGAAAGGGTAAAAAATGTGGGGAGGATCCCGGCGATAAACAAAGAAAGCGCAGATCACGGTACAAAGTGAAGGCGTGGGTTGTGTGAAGGGCTGACGCGCGGCACGGGAGGGCCCCCGGTGCCCCCCGCCTGCAGTCATCGGGATCCACTCCGGTCTCCCACTCCGGCACGAAGACCGCACGACGGGATTTTCGCCGGTTGGCAGGACAGCCTCCCAGACAGGATATTCGGGGTTCGGGTCCTCTACTGACCGGCAGGTGGCCGACGGAAACCATTTCCACCAGGTCTCCCTGTGCCGCGCGTCAACCCGTCACGCCCAACAGCCTCACTGAGACCAATCGACCCGCTAGCCTCGAATACCGCCAAGACTCCTCACCACAGAAGGGGCAGGACGGTCGTATGAAGGAGCGGCTGTTTCTGCCCTTCAAACGAAACACATAACTGCTTCACGATTGAAATAGGCAGAACGGTGGTACCAACCCGCACAGGCCCGGCACCTAAAGGACATCCTTTTTAGTACCGAACCTTACCACAACTGTGATAGGAGAGGAATGGGATGGAGGGGACATCGATTCCGCGGATGTAAGAGGTAAACGGCATCGACAGCTCGAGAAGTCGGGGTCGCGTACCCGGGCTGTCTATAAAGCAACCGGACAAGTTGCAATTAGACAACCTCTCTGACTCGAAGACATTGATGTGTACATTGAAAATGATCGTAATACTCTATTGCCTACAACAATCTTGTTGAAAGGAAATCACAAAGTTATTTTTCTCTCATTAACAATTAATCAATATACATTCGTAGTGTTCCTGTTTTTTTTATACATTAGTTTCAGTAGTTGTGTCAACGAGTTAACGAGTGACGCCAATGAAAGTAAATGATACACTTAGAAATTTACTCTTTGAAATACCTGTTTCTTTATATCAAATATACTTATATCTCATTGTGTGATTCGGAATAATTTTGTACATGTGATTACAGCCGGTGCGTACGTTGTACTTTGTACTACACGCGTACCGAACGCCACCAATTACTGTAATTAATTGTATATTTATTAAGGATAATGCGGATTTTGCTGTTATGAATTTAGGTAATTAGCGAATTCAGATGAAGTTAAATATTTGTTTCTGATTTACTTTGTTATAGGTTACATTGTAAATATACAATTGAATCAGCCATGGTTTAAATTTGATTTTCATGAAAACGTGAAAATTGTTTAATTTTTCTAGATTTAGTATGTAGTAATCACTACAGAGGTGCGCGTACTTTTTTATTTTTATTTGTGATGAACTTGAACTATTTCTATGTTATTAAATCAACAATACATTATTATACTAGAGTGTAAAGTTATAAAATGTAATGATGGTGATCTCTAGATCTTAAATAATACAGTTTATAGTATGAACGCTTTTGGCCTTTCAGTTCGTGATAATGGTAATCGACTCGACAGACCGCCAGAGGCTGGGTATCAGCCGAGAGGAGTTACATAGAATGCTGGAACATGAAGAACTGAGCCGAGCTTGCTTACTGGTGTTCGCAAACAAACAGGTAAATCAAAATCAATTTAAAGGATATATATAAGGATATACTATGTCAGTTCGTTCGTTCTTACCTATGAAATTATTTAATAGACATTACATTAGTAAATAACATATTGGTTAATGTAAGATTTTCTCAAACTACGCGCAAAGAATGTGATTATTCAGAACTAATGTGTACAGAAGTCACAAATGACAATTATGTAAACAGATAAATATAGTTGACCCACATAATGAAAGTAAACGGCCTGCATTGGACGACCGGCATTACTGGTAAGCCGAGATAAGAACTGACAAATTTATGAATATTGCTTTAATTATTACAGATTTGCTTGCTACTATATATAAATATATATATATATACATAATACTTCGGAAACAAATCCTCATAAAAGAAAAGAATTGCTAAAATTACTCGGTGCCTAATGAGATAAACATTTTTGAAGCCCTGAGCAAATAAGGTCAAATTATTATAATTAGTTATCGTGAATCGCACTTTGTGTCTTTCAAAACGGGAGGCGAACTTCGTCAACAATTCGACAAAGGAAGTAGTTAATTGTCTAATTATCTGACAGAACAAAACAACAAGCATTGTTGTGGCTATTCAGATGGAACAAATAATCTATTTCAAACAATATAAACCTTTAATGTACACAATTCATTAGCAATGCTGTAATGGAGTTATCTTTGAGCCACATTTTTTTCTGCCAACCTAAGTAGATTGTAAGTTATGTAAAAAACGAAAAAATACATTACACACAATAAAAAAGTATTCTTATAGAACAATTTAAACAATGCTACAAAATTTCACATCTGAAACATAAGAACTGGCACGTAAATGAATTGGATTGGATGAATGAACATTAGTTGCTTTGTGGAGTACCAAAATATTTTTCGATTTCTTATGTACATTTATCTATTAAGTCTACGGTAAGGGACTACTGAAATGAACTTACCTAGACCAAATATATTACGTGAAGAATCCGTAAGCAGCGTGTATGTAGGAAAGTTAATACTTTCGTCTACGTTAATACGAAAGTTGAGGAAACTGTAGAAGTATGCGTCGACCGTAGCAAGGATAAGAGCCGCGAGCATATATGTGAATTGTGTCTACGGTGTAGGAAACATAATTTTTCAACTTACTTGGTGTATCAAATCCAAACTGGCTAGTGTTTGGCTATGGTCTCATCAATATGACGGTGGCTTCTCGGTGGGAATGTCTGTAAGCTGTAATGGTGATGATGATAAAAAAGTTGGATAAATAAATATTAGTATTTCGTACATCGTTGAGATAAGAGTTGCATATATTTCTGTATGTATATTCGCCCTTGACGATACTCGTAACTGATATGAGTTAAGTGTTTTAGTGACATGATTAACTGTGATCGTGAATATATTCAAATCTTACTTATCAAGTTCATTGAGGTTATTTTGTTAATTAAAACTAGTTTATAACGAGTCTCTAAAAGCGTAAAGTAATTGTTTTTTTAACTACACATTCACACGGAGTTGTAAGTTAATTGAGTACACAAATCAATCAATCAAACTATATATTATTTTCGATTACTATCACTTTGAACTATCAAAATACAAAGGATAAATTTCAAGAGGGTGGCCATATCGCACAAATAAACGCTTCATTTTATATATTATTCGTCGCTCCGATATGTAAAGGTCAAATGTGTCTCTGTCTTGCGCAAATATGTTATTAGAAGGATTTTACAAACACTACATATTATATGTATAACTAAACATTACATAATTTTATCACTGACAACGAAAAAACGTTGAGGTACGCAGCTGTGACTGATAAGAACCAAATAAGAATAAAGTCCACGATAGTGCCACCGTCTGCTACGTGTATCGTCATGGCATAGCGCTTATCGTGTTAATGGGAATGCCAATTGGAGAAGTTTTTTCAGCACACACAATACCACTATTATACTACCAGTAATACCTCTAGAGACTCAATATTATATTCCTGCGCGTAGGCCAGAGCTACTGGCCTGGTGTCGAACTCTTGATTTCATTGCTTTTGATTGAGTATATTATTATAGCGATGCTTGCAGTTTAATCCCTCGTTGTACGATTAATATTATGCATAGTATACTGTGGTCCTTGTCTTGTGAGGTTTGCGGATTCGCTGCGAAACTTACAGGATTTATATGTACTAAAGACAGTCTGTTTTTTTACCAATACAGTGGAGTCACATTAAAAAAGGTGTGTACCTTGTGCTCAGTTTCGTTCTGTAGTTCCTGCATACTACTTATTTATCACCACGTAAATTTGGGAATATAACTCGAAAGTTATAAAATTACTGATTTATTTTCGAGTAATAGTATACACATCACAATTATACGGCAAATCTTTTCCTGAGCATTTACTTAAATATATATTCTACATTTTTGTAACAGCCACACATTTTAAGCGCTAAATACACCGTAGATATTTCATAGCTCGTCAAATTATTATCGCCTCATCTTTATAACCAAATCGTGTACTTGCGCACTTGTCTAAATATGTTTCATTGTGGCGTCATTCGCGGAGAACTGGTACAAATATTACTGAATTTAATTTCGCTTTGATTACGTAATGTCAACTAATGTATTTATTTCTAAAAATATTTCCAAAGTGCTTCTTTGGTTTTAAATAACACCTTTCAATCCAATTAAATTATTATGCAATCAAGAACTATAATGAGCTTAGCAATTGAGGTAAGCATTATTCACTACCGATAAATTTTGTTTCCCTTAACTCATATATTTAAATTTACGTCACGTTTAAAATACCGTTAAACGGTATTTTAATAGTTATTTATGCAACTGTCAGGGGTATTAAAACACGAATGTGGTTTGGATGTGTGGTGGGTAATAGTATCACATGCGTGTTTTAATACCTAATTATAACAGTTGCAAGACTTTATCTACAATCATGATGTGAATCCTGTATAAAAGATTCTCATACCATAGGGTACAGTGGGTACAGTGTTGTAAGATCTATGTAAATTCAAGAAAAGTCTAATTGCGAAGCATGTTTATGCTTAATTTATTGTTCTTTTTTCAAAATTTTAGCGATCTGGTGGTGAGAATGTCATTGCATGAGAATGGTCGTTTGGATCATATAATGATCATAATATCATTAAATAAGCTAATTGTTATAGGTTCTTTTATAGAGGATTAATATAGAGCACGATAGTAGATAAACAGATTTTGCAAATTACCCAAAATGTTAGTATGCATATTATACTCGACCGATACCGTATCATGTAAGAAATGGTATGGTTTCAGCATAATCCAAGGTTGAGATCACCGGTGTTGCGTAATGTATACTTTTAATTTGTAGGACACAATGTTATGTATTTTATACGTATTAACACCAACCTTGTAATGATTTGAATGTGTTGTTTTATACAAGCGTAATGAAGACGAATTTTTGTTTTTTATTCAAACAAGAAAACAAAGATTTTAATAAATAACTGCTCACTTGATAACCTAGAAAAAAGTGTTATAACCCTATTTGCTGTTAATTGCAGGACGTGAAGGGATCAATGACAGCTGCAGAGATATCGGAACAGCTCGACCTGACTTCGATCAAGCAGCATCCCTGGCACATACAGGCATGCTGCGCACTCACCGGCGAGGGGTGCGTTTGCTGTTGTACTAATATTACAGGGTCCGAAACTAGTCAGATAAATCAGGCAAAGTCAGATTTTTGGGCATTGGTCAGTTAAAGTCAGGTTTTTTGGAAAATAGTCAATTTTGTCAGATATTTGACGAACTGGTTTTTTTTAAATCATTGACTAGCTATCGTTTTCTTTTAGTGTGAACGTAATGCACGCCCGAATGCGCACATCGCTTTGATCATTAGGTGCCAGTGATGGTTTGAGGGCAACCGCTTGGGATGCTCTATTATGATGTAGGCATAACCACCATAATATTGATGCATCATGATATTGTGAAGGGATCTATTTTTCTTTCAATCTTGTTGATTTGGATAAAAATGGACTCCTTCAGTTACTTTTGACTTTTAAATAACTAACTATGCCTGGCTTTTACAAGTTTTCCTAGTTCAATCTGATAATTGGTGGTGCTTGAATTATTAAAATTGTAATCATTAGTGCCCACTTGCCCAGTGATGATTTGAGGGCAACCACCAATGATGCTCTATTATGTTGTGGGCATAATCAGCATAATATTGATGCATCATGATATAGTTACGAAGCCATTGAGCGACATGCATCAACTCGAAAACATAAAGAGAAATGTAAAGTTGTCAGTTTCTCAATTGCATCTTGCAAGTGTCCGACCCAATTTTGAGACGGTGGAGGCCAATTATTTAATAGTATTTATTATTTTTATACCTTACACCTACAAAAAAATCTGTGGAAAAGGTCAGATAATGTCAGTTATTTTAAAAAATTGGGTCTGCAGAATCCGATATTTTGGACCGTTTTGTTTCGGCACCTGATATTATTAAGATGAAAGGTTTGTTTATTTGTAACGACTAAACTCAAAGAAATGTCGAATGATTTTGGCAATAGTTGGCATGGGGAGAGTTTGATATTCGGGCAACAATTTTCTCTGCTATAAGGAGAGCAAAGCTGCGGGTGGAATCTCTTTTCAAATTTGATGTTGTATATTTTCGCAGTATATCGAAAATAGTCTTCGATAAATATGACATTAAATTTTGTACCTTTCGCACGATTCATTATTGCTTGCCTTGTATTGGATTTTCCTATCGGAAAATATATTTTCCGATGGTAAATTCGAGCTCCCGCTAACCATACAACGCTTTTGTTCCGATTGTATTCCATTTACGTTACGACGTTTCTGGGCGAGATGCGGTTTTTAGGAACGACAGGATTATATTGTAATATGATATTATAATAAATTATATTTCAGTTCAGTTTCTCATTTATTAATAAGTTTACGAAAATAATTTTTACTAAAATAATTTTTGGTTGGTACTGGTAGATTTTTTCTGTTTTCTGCTGAATAGATTTTTATTTGAAATAATAGTTGTTTAGTATTAATTTACAACTAAATATGACAAGATCTTATTAAAATGTAAGTCTGTAATTTTAAACTTTATTCATAGCATACGTGTCTTTTAAATGAAATAAACGTTTGGCGAAGGAGCGTAAGGGAGACATTTGGAAAGGGCCGGTTTTTATTTTTCAATATATTTTTATACGACGTATACACAGATATGATTTACTAAGCTTACATATTTTTTCAGATTGCATCTTGGTCTAGAATGGATTGCGAGCAGAATAAAGAAGAAATGATTATAACGTGCTAACTGTGTTCTATTTAGGGTATAATTGTGAAGAAAAATCGGCGAAATCATTTTGGAGGCGCGATTAGTTTAAGTTCACGACGGCACCTTGTCTTTCACAGAGAATATATAATTGTTACTGCCGATTGTTTTAAATAAGAATATGAATATTTTTACACAGGTTGACTTAGTTTTCGACGTAGCGGTAACGTCAAGTTATTCGTGCGCTTCGCGCTTTTTATAGCTAATTGTACAATAGTGAAATGTTAAAATCAGTTTATGAATTGTAACGTTGGTTGGCACAAAAATATAAACATGTTTTTTTTTTTTGTATTTTCTGTCTTGAAATTTGGTTTTATTGTTGAACAGTATAATGTCGGCTAATAAACAAATATTGTTAAAATTCTTTACAAAAATTGAACTCAATATTAGGATAAATATAATATTGGTTGAATTTTAATTAATCATGCGTAATCTGTAATAATATATTTGACCAATGTCTTTATACTCTTTTTACGAAGATGAGTGCTTCCAATTTTATTCATAGCATATTTGTCTTGTGCCCGATATGTAGTCGGTAGCACATAATTTATAACTGGTTAATGTTATTCAATAATATTCATAATGTGTGAAATAATAGTAGGACAATAAACTCTTTGTATAATAGTCAAATTTATATTTCATGATTTTGCTGTGTTATCTAAGTACCCATTTCGGATATCAATAATTCTATTTATTATCAATAATAATATTTTAAAGCGTATTTTTTATGTAGTAATAAGTAAATGAAATTGTTATAATGAAATAAGGTGAGTAACTATATTTAAAAAGGCAGCAATCGTGTTTTGGGACTATTTAATATTGATAATACCTTGCACGTTCAGAACGAACTCGGATAGTTAAACAATAATAATAGTTTATCTACTGAATTAAAAATCTTTAGCAGAATTGTAAATAAAAGAAGTGTCATTATTTTGTGAAAATGTTATGTTAAGTATCAGACACGCAGTAAATTGTTATATGTATTGGGGTGCCAATTTTAAAATTAATGAGCGTTTATTTATTCTGTATTTTAAGCTGACGATATAGCGAGATGCTACGCGAATTTTATTTTTATGGTATATTATTGCCTTTGCACTATCCCTTTGTGTTATATTTGCTGCTTCAGCCATACTATGAGCAACAAAGTAAGATATGATGAAGCGTGTATCGTTTGTTCACCGCTCTCTTGAAATATATCCTTTGTATTTTGCCGATTCAAAATGATAAATCGCGGTTTCGGTGGTCATACTGCGAAGGCTCTAGTTTAGCTTGGCTTTACCTCTGTTACGATTAAATGAGCTGTCTTTGGTATACGTCAGGGGCTGTCCATTACGTGATGTTTTTTTAGCATTTTTTAAGCCCCCCCCCCCCCCCCCCAACAACACGTATATTTTTAGTACCTACAAAGAATTTTAAAATTATTAAAATATTACTTTTAAATACAGGTATAAACTATAATTTTATTTTATTCCAAAATTAAGGAGCATGATAATAGGCGGGGAGCCGGTAACGTGGTAGCTCGGTATGCGTGGATTCCTATTGCCGATACAATGTTAAAAAAAATATAAAAAAATGAAATAATGTTTTACCGTCATCGTGGCAAGTCAAGATATAACACTATACGCCGCGCTGCTCATCTGTTTAAAAATCGCGCGTTTGACGAAAAAATAAATACACGTGATATCTTATTACAACCACCCCACCCTACCCCCTTGTGTTATTTTCGTGAATTTTATCAACCCCCCCCCCTTTCAAGCCTCTTGTGATTAATGGACAACCCCTTAGTGTGTGCAGTTATAGCATCACAAGTGTGGGCCAGTAATATATGACCATAATTAAACTTAGGTAGAGCGCAATCTGAAGCGATGAAAACATATCAGAAAGGGTATATACAATACAAGCGAATGCATTAGCGATATTTTTAGTATATTGTGCTATTCTTTCCCGAATCCACGCAGTAACAGTAGGAGCAAGGTTTTAGTGAGAAACGAAACATGAGGCGTGTTAGGGTGTATTATAATCGCAACAGAAAATCTTACTGACAATTATTAATATAGATTATTGAAAATATAAGGAATATATTGCATTATTAATAACTGTATACGGTACAACAATACCATTAACGATGTGCCGAGTACGGTTTGACTCGAGTCAGACTCGATTCCTGCTTTGGACTCGCTTACTCGAATACCAATTTATTTTGATTGAAGTACGTCGGACTCGATTCCGGTACTCGAGTCAGGAAGAATCGGTTCGTACTAACTTGATTCTATTATCTTGATTTAACGGCTAACTTGATTCTATTTATACGAGTCCTACTGAGTCTAGTATTCGAGTTTGGTTACCTCGCTTTTACTCGCAAACTGTTTGCATAAGCTCCTATGCTCTAGGTCTTGATTCAATGTTTATTATCTTTTGATAAACATTACAGTATTATTACTTTTTTGTCGTTGTGCTTAACCTGACCAACTCGCTGTTTGAAGCTTACTCCTTTCTATTTTTCGTTTTTGTTCTAAAATCGGACTCTAGTTCAGGACTGTACTAGAATTTCCAGACTCGAATTTCTTGACTCGAGTCTAGAAATATTCGAATACCAAACATAGAATTCGAGTACTGGAATCGAATCAGGGAATCGATTCATGATTCGATTACCGTTATAACTGACTCGAATCGACTCGATCCACCGAAACGGCGACTCGGCACATCACTAAATACTCTTTTTTTAGGAAATGGCTTGCTATATTTGTTACTGTTTTATTTATATTAGATAGTATAGATAAAATAGTCACAATTTTTCTTTTCATCAAGAAGCAATTTTTAGAACTCGTTATACAATATGATACAAAAAAGACAGGGTATGTAGTCAATAATGAAATAGTATTGCTTGCCAAACAAAAGAGAAATGTCTTGTTTAAACTATTCAAGTGCTTGTTCAATCAAGTCTGTTGTTGGTTGAATACTCCTTATTGATATGAACGTATGTTACTGAGTTTACCTACACTAGTGGGAAAGTGTTCTTAAATCGTATACACTGGATTTTTAAAATAAATATAGCGAAACATTGAGTGCAGCTTTTAAGGGAAAATGTGATATAAGAGTGGAATTTAATGACGGGGCTTTATCAATTGTGACATATGTTGCACAAAAGTCCACGGAACATGAAGTTGCTGCCATTTTAATCAATAATAAAATCGGAGAGAGTACAGATCCAAATGTGCAATTTTTACACTAATCATTAAATTCAGGAGAGCAATATTTCCATTGTTTTGTGTTCATTCTGAATAGAATATGATAGTGATGTTACTTTAGTTCATTAGTTGGTTATGATATGAGAATATAAGGGACAAATAAAACTTCTGGTATTAGAAGTCAATAGCATCCTTTTACCATAGTAACATTGCTTAACGCACGCTGCGCTTGCAGTTTCAGTCCAGCTACTGCTCCTGAAATATTCCCCAGGGGCTAAAACTAACAAATACAATCTAACTGTAATGCTTTATATAATTTATAATACAGGAACGATGGAATCGATTCTAAATCAGGGATGAAACTAGAGAAAACTCGATTGTCTGAATTTCATTATGTTAAGTTCCAAGATGACAAAAATTATGAATGATGACAAATTTGCATTTATTCATAATTGATGTAGTTATACAAATATACATATAAGTTATCAAATATACAAATACACTTAAACCCTAGACCACGTATCTTCATTACGTGACTAGGTGATGCTTGAAATCTACAACCTTTTGTAAATCGCAAAACATGAATAATTGCGAATGGCAACACTTTAAAATAAATACTATTCAATATAAATTATTTTCCACTTAATATGCGTGACGGATTCAAAGCGAGTACTCATTTATCTTCTACATATCGTTCGATGACTTTGTACTGTCGACGCGGCTATTGACAATTTCTAGGGGTGTTAAGGGGTGGTATAACTAATATAAACGTATATGTATTTATTGCTCCTGGGGGAAATAATTCACGACCAACAGATGGATTAAACGAACACGTTCTATGGCGAGGGTTTACAGATTCCGTGCTGCGCAAATATTATGGCACACATCGAATTCTAGATTTCGTCCATCACTGACGCGTTGTGAGTAACTGATTGAAACTGAATAATATGTTACTAGCCGCTAATTTAGATAAATAAATTTTGGATTAAGCAAATTAAAGTACCGCAAATTATTAAACGTGGAATGGCTTAGCCGGTACTTTCGAAAATTACTTAAATCTACGTTTGTAGAAGGCTAGCGAGCCGCTTGCAATTGTAAACGGGTTCGCAGCCTTATCAGTAGACAATGGATGAATTATACGTATAACAGGTATTCTATTCTCTTGTATATACTCTCACTGAGATATGAAGTTAAAAATTATAACTTGACCTTAACATTGAAGACATTAGACAATGTACACAGGTTTATGTCGAGATTATAGATTTATTGTAAACCTCATAGGATGATGGATGATACGTATGAGCGACTGTAGACATTTGCCAGCACACGGGCAGACTGCTGTTTGTCAATATATAGCTAAAAATCGAAGGACGAAACTATTTTCGACATTTAACATTTAGCGCAGGTCGTCATAATAGGATTTAACCATCGTTTTTACTTTGTAGAATATTATCACACATATCACTCTTTAACAAATTACAATAAATAAAGGAAATTTAACCAAAAATAACCCTAATCTGTATTTACCTATAGCTTGGTAGTAGGTACAGTCGACTAAACATGTGATTCCTAGCTAATGTTGCAGCTAATGTAGTTCTGCGTCTTGAAATAAGATTTTTAGAACTTGCACACAAAGTTTTGTCAAAATTGGTAAACCACCGTCTGTGCCGATTGTACGACCAGATGTTTTTTCCCTGTTAGGGGCGTCCATAAAATACGTGAGGTGTTTTTTTTAATTTTCTGTGCCTCTGTCCCTGCTCCCCTGGTAAGATGTCGTGAGATTTTATTTAACCTCTTCCCGCATCCCCCAACCTCACATGAAATTTTTCAAAATGTGGGTTTCTTACGTAAACTGGTCGGATTTTTGATTATTGAATGTAAAAATAAAATAAAAATGTTTCGTGCTTTTATTTACAACTAGTTAAGACAAGTAATCAATATTGTTGAGAGTTGTTAAAGTGTAATAAAAAATAACTAATAGAATACTTAAATCGTGACTACTGTGATAAAAAAAAAAGAATATCTACTCTAATTCAGTCCAATGGAGAATCATGCGTGGTCTCAAGAAAGATTATTGAAACCAATATGTCCATATGAATTTCAGTAAAATTATCTGCCCTTTCAATTTCGGTCTGATCCAGCGACTCTAAGCCGTTGGCGCTTGCGAATTACTATTCATTAGCTCGTCTTGTGACGATACGTGAGGGTCGCACTTTGCGGAAAATACACGCTTACTTAGCTAGTGCAATGTGGGCTTTTCGCCTGTGCTTTGCAGATTATGTGATAGGTGCAAAGTAATATACTGCATAGGCGCATGTACTGCAGCATCTTAACTAGAGTACACGAGTTTGGTATAAAACAAATATGGTGTTCATTTAGTTTGATTTGAAACGTATAACGTCGAAGCATGAGTGAAATTATTATGGGATTAAATGGACCAAAATAGTATAATTTTCCAACGTAAGATTAGATGAGATTTGCCCCCCCCCCCCCCCTAACATCTCACGTAATTTATGAACGCCCCTTACTACATAAGTAGTAAAATAAGACTCAGGTAACACGGGGATCAAACGTGTTTTATTAACTCCTCATTTTTGACATAAATAGGCAAATATTTTTATGACAACATTTACCACTGCATATAGTTGGGAAATATTCACATACATAGTTTTGAATTCGAAAAATATCAGTTCGTTCGTCCGTTTAAGGGAATTAATTATCACGACCTATAGTATTTTTCTAAAATTATATGTTCATAGTTTATTTCTTTATAGTTTTAAAGAGGTTGAAAAATTTTGTCATATTTAAAGAAGTGAAAAAAAAAGTGCTGATTTATACAAGTGCTAAGTATATATTGGAGAATATTAAATGTTCTGGGTTACAAGTATAACACGGAACAGTAATTGAAGATCTTTTTGTGGAAAATCGATCAGAGTTTTTATTAGGATTGTGTAACACAGACCTAGCTAGAATAGTGTGGCAAAACGATTCTTCTAAACAATAAAGACTGGTCTTATATGCTTGATTGTTGAATGATTGAGAAACAAGGTGCTGTCATGACTTCCAAAAAAGACGAATAATGGTTCAAGGATTACGTGTCATGATGCCTCCAGAGACTTTAAAATATTTCAAGTAAACTATTATTAATCAAAATTACAAAAAGATAATCACCGTGCCACGTAATCCTTAATATTAGGCCAATGGAAATTACTTTTTAATTATGGCAAACAATATATTTTTATTAAATTAAACTAATGTGAATTTGATATAAAATAATGACTAATGTTTTAATAGATAAGTTACTGGTTAATTTTTAATGAAAGGATTGGTTATTAATAAAATGTTTATGTATAATTGAATCTATTTATTTCTTCTACTCGACTGATACATGAAATTGTGGGCACATTTTAACATTATTTTGATAAAAACATTTATTCAATCAATACATAGTATAAAATGTAAACAATTCAGTATTTCATTTGAAAAATGTGTGATTTATTATTTATTAGTTTAACAATTTAATTTCCTTAATGTATATATTATTTTTATTATAATATATATTTGAATACTAACTACAAAATATTTTCCTAGCGACTGCCACAATATTTGCACAGCTCATACAACTAAATGCTTTAATTTACAATATTTTGGTTAAAATCATTTTGCGAAAGATAATCACTGCGTTACTTCAACGTTACTGTTACTGTGGATAGCACTACAAAGAATCACATTAAAAAAAGTGATATGATATAGTTTATTTACAAAGCGCAAATAAAGCTATCTTTACAAATAAAACGCGCATGATGGGTTTTCCACAATGTATTTCCACGGAGCGCTACAAAATGCCCTTACGTTAAAATTCATTTATTATAAATATATTACTATGAAGAGAAATATATTTACATTTAGGTGTTTTTATACAAACATGACAAAAATACAACAAATATCAATGATCGTAAGCTTAACTCGAGGTACGATAATTACGAATCAGAAAATAACCCTAATGATAAAATACAATATGTGTTATTGTTGAGAAATCGTACATTATTCTAAAACTAATATAGATCACGCACCATTTGGTAAAACGACGTTAGTCGTAAACATACACGTACACAATATATTATATAATAAAGTAAAGTTATTGAGATAATCACATGCGTTGACATAGCTATGTAAAATAGCATAGGTATCACTGTTAGGGCACAACATAAAGCTAAAAGAAAAATGAACATCGTATATTGACGCCTCAATACTGAGTATAATTCATTTTCAATGTTTATAAATAACTACAAAATTTCTATCAAATCGTATTCACTTCCAAATTGTTCAAAATATATTATAGGTACAAGAGCACAAGAATATATTTCAGGCTTCGCCAAACAGAATGCTGAAAGCTGAGAGAGAGCCTTCTGCTTGGTGTCGCTTTTAGACTAGTATGCATCTTACTTACAATATCGATTAGCGATGTGCCGAGTACGGTTTGACTCGAGTCAGACTCGATTCCTGCTTTGGACTCGCTACCAATACCTACTCGACTACCAATTTATTTTGATTTGAGTACGGTGGAGTCGATTCCGGTACTCGAGTCAGGAAGAATCCCTTCGTACTCGCTAACTCGATTCTATTTACACTAGTCCTACTGACTCGAGTCTAGCATTCGAGTTTGGTTAACTCGCTTATACTCGCAAACTGTTTACATAAGCAATGAAGTGGCGGGGGCCTAATATTACAAACAAGTTTGAACCTGCAACTTTTTGTAAAATCGCACTCTAGTTCTGGACTGGACTAGAATTTCCAGACTCGAATTTCTAGACTCGAGTCTAGAAATATTCGAATACCAAACATAGAGTTCGAGTACTGGGCTCGAGTCAGGGAATCGAGTCCTGATTCGAATACCGTATAAACTGACTCGAATCGACTCGATCCACCCAAACAGCGCCTCGGCACTTCACTAATATCGATAGTACGCTACTGTATAATATCGACAAGTGCATTCACTATTAAATCTATTGACATACACCACCATGCCAATATAATCCTGTACAATTACATAGCTAGAGAATTAACATATTAAAATTGAAAACTTATTTATAATATTGTACGAAAGAGAGTATTTAAAAATACAACAGACAATTTACATGTAAATTAACATAAAAAAAAGTGAAAACTATGTCATGAGACTATCACAGTCAACTAATAACAATAATTGGAATGAGGTTCAATATGCAATTAATTACAATTTTTAACACAAAAATAACGAATAAAATGAAACTGGAATTATTAGGCTCTGGTAAGTAAATGCTTCTTATAGGATATTCTTCTAAACCGCCGCAGAATTATTTGCATAAACATTTTGGCATATTCATTAATTATATTTTAATAACTAATCAAGAACGTTAGTACCTTGGTTATTTATTACACTTTGGAAAGTTTTATGAATAAAACAGGCATCTCAACGATATATTTGCCTATGAGTATAACAATAAAATTGGCAATTAATTGTTCAAAGTACCTAAATGCACTGTAATAAAACACTCTTTTTAAGAGATTCATCTACATATATAAAAAGGAATATAGTTGAACAAGAATGCTATAAACTTAATATGTCTGTGGCCGATTAAAGAGGCTCTGTGTTCTTTATCACGTCAATAGAAAGACGTTAGATGCTCACGCTGTTTATGCCTGCGTATCTTGCTTGTTGCCAGCGCCATCTTGCACTCCCTACTCTCGTCATGTCCGTTTTGTAAGATTCCTAACGAGACTAGGTTTCCAGGCCAAGTATATCGGAAGATCCCTCTGCCTTAAGAGTACAACAGCAGTCAATTCAGTCAGTCATTCTTTGCGTTACGTCAATGACAGATTTTTTTGTGAATTACTAATAATTCGGCTAGGCAAAGACAC
Organism: Scirpophaga incertulas; assembly: GCA_036419045.1. Classification (NCBI taxonomy): domain Eukaryota; kingdom Metazoa; phylum Arthropoda; class Insecta; order Lepidoptera; family Crambidae; genus Scirpophaga; species Scirpophaga incertulas. Next base: position 7,956,131 of record CM071626.1, on the reverse strand, counting down.
TCCTATTATAGCTCTCTGGATAGTGCCATATGGATTCTGAGTAAGTGGTCCCTTTAAATAATTTGCAATAATAATATATTGTTTAAAAGTAAAAAAAAAAAGAAATACAAGAATATCAACAATTAATTTTGATTATCAACCAAATATAAATACTAAACTTTATATTAACCGTATAAACTTTATTTGTTGAAATAATGTTATATAAAAAAATAGTTAAAAATACACGATAAAAATAGCCCATATTCGGCGTGTTCCGAATGGCAATTACGGCAACCGTCATCGCTGTCATGGGATAAAATCGTTCCGATTAGAGATAGTTAGTTGATATTTTGATTTCGTTGACTACGTCACCAATATCGCTCACGGTGATATGGCTTCTACCGTGACCTTAAATGTCAAAAACGCAGATGTCAATGTCAAAAATGGATATATTTAAATAATTTTCAATCACAAATTATACTACCAGCTATTTTCAGTCTTTCATTTCATTTCATATTTTATTAACTTAACAACATATTTGTGTATTCCTTTAATAATGCTTATATGTGCTACTTGTTTAATATCAGATGTTGACATTTTGGCAGTTGAAAAGTTGAACTCGCTAGCAATCAATCCAAATTGATATTGCGATGACAGCGACAATATCAAGATAATTGGATCAAATCGTCCGTGAGCGGTGTCATCACTGTTTTCGCTAATCGGAACATATAAAATTTGTAGAACTTCCTTTACACGTACAAATAATCATGCCCTCTACCGACGACCTCTGTTATTTCAGTGAAATGCTTTACATGTTTCCGCATATGTCGTAAGATGGCGATAGATACAATTGCGCAAAGAAATTAATTTAATGAGTATTTCTTGTTAAGGCTGCGTAAATTTGTTGAGACATGTTGACTTTTAGACTAATGAAGATCATATTATCTGCTATTGGCACTGGGGTGAACAATATATGGTACAGAACAATTAAGTTTCTATGTGATATTGTTTTCTCTTAAATATACACAGATCTAGATTAACTATTCAAAAATTACAAAAAGAAATAATATGGGTAGTATAAAATCTAATTAAAAGTTACTGTGTAGAGATATTAAAGTGGCTTTAGCCTAGTAATGTATTTATTAATTGTTGCAATACTTCAAACTTATATGTACGTAGAGATTTAACAATACAAATTTAAATATTAAAATGTAAATGATAACATGTTGAATCGTATTGATTCATAAACTGGTATGTTATTTGGTCCTGAGGTAGATCTAGTTTAAACTAGATGCAAAAAACTTACAAGGGTGAACATAAAAAAATAAAAATAGTACTGGCAACGACATGCAAAGAATGACAAAGCACGTTTTAGACTACCAAATCCAATATACAAACTTTATAAAATTACCTACGTACACGCTCATCTACGTCCTAACAGTCTTCAAAACCGAATCCTAAACGTTTTCACATCCATAGTTTTCATTTTGATCTCGTGGAAACCTGACAGAGACTTGTAAGTCTTCAAACCAGTTAAACTAACTGCGGTTAAATTATTGAAACGCAGTCCATTAAACCTTGTCTTTGGCATGAACACACTCGGCTTGGGTTTAATCTCTCCCACGACACAGCTGTACCCCGGCTTGTGCAGCACCATGTAGCAAGATGAACTCGGGAATTGTTCCAGAATTTTGTCAGTTATCGTGCGCAATGTCACCAGGTGCACCCCGGGTGGAAAATTGTTTACTAAACTTTGATGCGACTTCACCTCGATATCGCCCACTTCGCTCGTGTCTATCAAATAAGTATTGACAGGATAATTAAGCGTCCTACTCAAATAATCGGCAGTCTGCGAGGGCAGCTCGTACTTAGATTCTCTCTGATTTGGACCGAAATGGCGCGCAACATGTACATGGCCGTTTTCGCTGGTATCCCTCTTGCTCCTCTCCGGCCCTGTCATAGATTCCAGTAGCAGCCAGTTGCGATACGCAGTGGGTTTCTGGTCGACTAAGCCTTCGCCGATACCTCTAAAATCATCGTATAGCGTGCGTCTGTCCAGCATCAACTCTAAACGACCTGGTTCATATGAAGCGGAACCTTGGGCGTGATCTGTTATGACAGTGAGTCGCGTTTCCTCGTCTTGCAACCACGCCATTGTAGTTATGGGATAATAGTTAGCCTCGATTCCCAATTTTTCTATTTTGACCCGTTTTTGATATTGAAATCCGTTTTGATCGGTATAAAATTCAGGTATATCGCCGTTTTGTATGTCAGTTTGAATTCTCATAAATAGTTCTGTCTCCCTGTTTTTAGGAGGGTCCTGGAAATCGACGAAATTTTCCATATAAACTGCTCGCGATAATACTGGGTCATCTACATTATAAATTCTTAGGGTGTGCATCAAAAATGGTAAATACAAGGTAGTGATTTCAGTGGATACAGGACCGGAGACAATTATAATGTTATTGTGTAATTCATTCCAATTCGAATACGGATTTAATACGATTTTCTCCGGAGAGTCGTAATCAGGCATAAAGAGATACGCCCCAGAATGCCTTTGGGCACTTTGGTATGCTCCGAATTGTATTTCGACCACATTTCGTTTCCTAATACCCTTTCTAGATATTTGTCTTAAAAATCCCGTGTTTCTATTTATCAACAGTGTCATGAACGAATTCTCCAATTGAATATCACCGGGCATCATCTTTTTTACTGTAAATGTTTTATCCGCGTCACCCTTTTCAAATTCAGTGCAGTTGTTGCAAAATATTTCACTGTGATGGGACTTATTTGTATATTCCTCGAGATTGAAAGAAATTGATGTCAGAGGCGGAATTGTGGCTACGAATGAGATGTCAAAGTTAGTGTCGCTAATCACACGAGCTCCTTTTTCATTGATATCTATATTGGGATTTATTTGATAGAGTACGTATTCCTTCTTATGGTTATCGTAAACTCTTATGTCGCTTGAATTTGATTTAATTGTGATAACTTCGGTCCTGATTTCTGTCAGCGGGTTGAATAGCACTACTTTTTTCCTATCAACGTGTGACACTTGTAATTTTTTCACTGGGTTTCCATATGTTTCCCATTCAGTTTCACTTTGGAGAATGCCCCTTGTATGGAAATGTTCATTTGGGATCATTACTGCGGTAAGCGCAGCCTCTTGAAGACGTATGCAATGATACATGCTGGTAAGAAGTTTAGCGCCGTAGTCGCTCATGACGTTGGCCTTTGATGTACCCGTTATCGCATCATGATGTTGGAAAAGTCCCAAGTTGCGCCTTGCGGTGATGAGTTGCTCGTAAGATTTCTCTAATTTTTTTTCAGAGGCCAAAAATTTTCTATCACCAGATTGTTTGATGTAGTTCGAGACTAAAGTGAATAATATTTCAGCTGAACGTAGATGATGTTCAAATTGTCGCGCAAGTATTTTCGTATATGGCCTCGTAGTAAAGTAGCCAGACCAGTAAGCAGGTTTTCCTTCGCTGAAAATGTCAGAATAAACAAAAAAGTCACCTCTTAGAGTCGGTATGTTTGCGTTTCTTTCTTTTAACGCATTGAAGTAGTCCAGAGGAGTGCCAAACTGGACATCAGCATTAAATATTTCTTTGTGACCGTTTATGTAATTAAACATTTTCATGTAATTTACGTATTGTGCATCAAATTCTACGTCATACTCGTATCTGAAGTCATCACCGAGAGGCACTAAGACAACATTGTGTGTAGTGAGTGAACCGATCCTTTCGTATTCTTCTATAAGAGTTCTAGATTTACTTGCGACATTCCGATCTGTGATGTCTTCATGTTTAGCCGTGTACTCCGAATATTCGCCAGGGATTTTTCTAAAATCGAAACTTAGACAAACAGCAGGGTGGGGACCGCAAGTACTTTTGATGGAATATATATCGAACGGTTGATTGTGCACAACTAACGATGTCTTTTTCGATGACCAGCCTGGTAACCAAAAAAATTCCTCGATTTGTCGCTGCCCGAACCACTGTTTCCACGCGTAGTGAATTCTCTGAATAATAGCACCTTCCAGACCACTTTGATCTAGTAAATAGGGTACAGTTGGCCCGTGACCGAAGGGATCAATCGACCAACCTGTCTTTGGTGTCGTACCTAGATGGGTCTTCACCCAGTTGTGTCCTGTAATCAAAGAAAAATAATAAATAAATCACAAAAAGTGATATGAAAAGATAATTAGTTATTAGCTATAAAATTTACCTTCAATGAATTGATCGATAAGCGCATATATGTGTGTACAAGCTTCATCAGGCATAACCCAACCACCAGTAGTGATTTCGAGGCGCCCCTCCTTGATTAGTTTCTTCAGAGCCTAAAATAACATGTTATTCGTGTAATTTTTTTTGAGATGCAAGATAATTGTGTTTTGGGTTGACATAACCAGAATTACGTACCTTTTGTTTGACCGGGTGCGAGCGTTCCCACCAGGCGTCGAGAAATGATATTTCCGTCCAAATGAATGTCATATTTGGATACTGATTTAGTTTTTGAACGATGTTATTGATGATGTTTTTTGTCTTCAATTCGAAGTACTGCTCGAAAGTTTTGAGCCAGCCGGGGTCGTTATGCGAGTGAGGAACTACAATCACCTGTAAATACGGAAAAATGTACTTTAATAACTGCTATTAGTTTTATAGTTTGTACTTATGTAATAAATTTACTCATACCATGTAATAAATTAATGAGTATTAGTAATTATTTATTCAAATTATACGTATACATATCGCTCACCCAAAAGAATACTGACATAATTACCAAAAAGTCGAAAATGAGTTTTTGATACCATAACTTCGTGTTTTGCACGTTTTATCTGTGGTAAAAACGGCAGAATTTTTGTTCCATTAGTTTCCGACAGAGAGAGTCACTGTCGTTATGGTTTTGGCCTATTATTCGTAAGGTAATGCTAAACTTTGTATTTCAGATCGTAAAAAAGCTGATTTGTTGCATTTGTTAAATATTAATATTATACCAAAATACTATGAGGCTTTTTATAATACTATTTTGCAATAAGTTTATTTACGTTATTATTTCCGATTATTTTAAATACTTTTATGTTGTACGCAATTTATAAATCACATTATTATACTTGATAAATACTATTTAGCGTGGTGAACGATTAAGACAATTGTTTATATAGGAATTGATAGATTAACGAATCATTGTGATATATTATAAACTCCTACCAGTTTTTATGCTTCTTAACGATCATACTCTTCTTCGATAAGTACAAGTACTAAAGGTACCTGGTTAAAGGTCTGTCTCGCTATTATTATAAATTGATCTCATTATTATTATAAACACTACCTAGGTACCTACTTAGATAGATTTATTATTTTTAATATTAGATTTACTTAGAATTGTTTAATAACAGTTTATTTTTGTTTTCTTATGTTGAGATTTTTATAAAAAAAATTAGTTAAGCTTTTAAAAAAGGTTTACGTTTCAAGTTCATAAAATGTATTATAAAAATAAAACAAATTAAGAATTATGTAGTTAAAATTCATGATTTATTCCCATATCCAAACCTGGTATAATGTCATAATTGTAATATTTAAATTACAAAATGTCATAAATGTACGTCCGGTTTGTTCATTTGGTATTTTTTAATAATTATCTTGAGGTTTCTCGCAAACTTTTTATGTAATATTATTGTTAATAAAGTAATACAACATAACTATTAAAATATATCGATAGAATTATTGGAAATACACAATATTTTCGATGTCAAACTTTTAAAACGCTCTCCTGAAAAATCGCAAAAACGTAATTACGTCAATATTCTGTTGGATGAACGATATATTTATTTAAAGTCTTGCAGTCAAACTATATTCTCCTGTAAGTGTGGTCCACCTCTGGCAGTGTGAGTCATATGTTCTCTTCTCGAGAACATTTTACATGAAAATGTTTTTCTTTGTATCGTAAAGTCATTCATTAACCATATTACAGATTACATATATATATGTTAAGGTTTTCACGATCAAAGGTTCGCTCGTATGAACAGCTTGTTTCTTTTTGGTAATATAACGTAACAACAATGTTGCAAACTTCTACAGAGGCCATGTAACTTCATCAAATCGTTGGGGCGAAACTCTTGGCTATTACCGGTGGAAGGCTCACTAGCACAGTCGTCTGCTTCTGGCTTACCTCTGGCTTATTTATTAATGTTCGCATTGTGTTGAGATCCAGTTTGAAGGGATCTAGCAGTAGAATTACTGACCGTAGCTCTACATGTTATGTCAGAAGTTGGCACTACATTGTAAATAGTTGTAGACTGCTGTGAAACGGACAAGTATCAGATATATTATAGGCGACTGTGGCGATTTACCGTCAGTTTGCCAATAGAGCAATAAGCATTCAAAATATTAAAAAACTATACTCAATTGATATGAGAATATCATAAGTTGGAAAGAGATGACGCTATGTGGGGCCAATAGTACCAAAATTGAGTTCGATTTTAAAATACAATCCTTAATATACATCAATTGATACAGACAGACAGGATAAAGTTAATTGCAACATTCATATGTCATATATTACATAAATTTACTCAGCGAAATGAATGATCCCAACAAATGGAAAATTATAGGAATAACTAACAGCCAATTAGGTGCGTGTGAAATGTTAAAATTGAGTACCGTTTGTGCGCGCTCAGTATGCTTCATTATCCAATCGTTCGCTACGTTAAAAGTTATCGTGGAAAACCAGACAATCATTGTTACATTCATGGCGCTGCGTAAAATAGTTGCCCCTTATTGACAAGCGTTTAATGTCTATATAATATTTATGCTGATTGCACGTGATGCAGACCGACACGACCGATAGATTTCAGCTTTTGATACATTTCCACGAATGTTAGAAAAATTATGGATATGCGTACAGATTTCGTTAGATCTTTATTACTTTTTCTGTAGCCGAATGATTTCACAGTTTAATCTTGATTATAAATAGACAAAGAAGTGTAGTGTTTGATTTTTGTCACCAATCAAAGGATTTATCGTAGGTAGTACCAGAATAAATTTGTGGTATTTAAATATTCCCCACAGTTCTGTTGTCTTGTAGTCGCGAATGAGCGTTTTGTACTGGGTTTCTTTAGCTATGTAATGGATAAACAAGGCTAATTTAAACTTTAGGGATATACGAATATATGGGATCCTAAACATCTATTAAATGGGGGTACAAAAGGCATTATTGATGTTTGAGGTCGTGTATTTGTTTATTTTCATTTCATGTCCGATACTCATCAAATAGACATAACCTTATGTGCGAGTTATGTTTGTTGTATGTTAAGTTTTTTCACTATCAAATATTGATTGAAATTAAGAGTTACTGCAAATGCTGCTTTATTGCGATAATTATCATATTACGGCGGTAATGTTACTGCAATATCTGCCAACTGCAAGCAGCAACATAATCAGCCTAAATGTCAATCAGGTAGGATTAGTCCTCAAGTCTGAAGAGGTAAAACTTTGCCAAATTCCCAAAGTTTCACGCCTGTTTCTCTGCTAAAGCGGGATGTAGAAATTGCTAACGCTTGTATAGGTGTAACTGTAGTTTGATATAATTATATTAATAAATTCCATTCGTCAAGTTCAAGGCTGTGACAGTGTCTTCTTGTATGACGTGTTGGTTTGAAATGCGCTTTGCTACATTAATGTGGGACTTAATCAACACTATTGTAAATTTTGCAGTATACGATATTGTGGTTTTATCGAGCTAGAGAAACTATTTATATCTGCATTACATTTAGACTCGAACACTGCAATTTTCGATTACAATTGATAAGTTGTTGTTAAAATTAAAAAAAAAACACTACTCGCGAAAATATATTGTTTTTGATCGAATTTTTACTTAACTTTATTGGCATTGACTCAAAACCTCAACCAAATTTTCATGACTTTATAACGTCATTAGTTAGTTTAATGTGCATGTATGTGAGTAAACGTTTCACAAAGGACATCATTCACTTTGGGCCCAACTGTGAACAGCGTTTTTGAAAAAAAAAAAAGAAAATTATCATATATTTTTATTAAATATTAAATAAATATTAATGACCATTTGGTAGTATCAAAGATTTTTAATAAAAAGGAAGATTTTAATAGGTGTCTCTAACACACAACACACGTTAGTGGTCTTGCTATGGAACATAGAACGAAAACTGTGGTGTCAGAATCTATGGTCTGGCTAGGGATGAACATATGATTAATAGCTTTAAAAGTATTGATATTTTTATTGGCACTTTGGTCCATATTAATAAACATATTACTAAAGTTAGTTAAGCCTGATTTAGTTTATCCACGATATTTTCTCTTTCTTATGATATTTTTGAAAAGATGAAACGAGACAACAATGTAGATTAACTAAACTAGACTTAAACAATATTTATTAATACGGGCCCTAAAGTTAAGCTCGACTTAGTTAATCTACTAAGTTATGATATTTATGGAAAGATGAAACGAGACACCAACATAGATTAACTAAACCTAGCTTAAAAAATCTTATCAATAAAAATAAAAACTTAGTTATATTAACTTATATTTTTGTTGCTTTTGTTCATTTAAATACAGTTTGTTATTAATTCCAATTAGCGGGGGCGTTCGATCGGCGACTATTGTGCCGCACATTCTTGAATGTGGATTACTATGAATGAGCTTTTAACTATATATTATTTATTTCAATTAATTATCACTTGTCTTTATGTTTTGTCCGGGTTTTACCCAGTTTTTAAAAATTCCGGCCGTACGGCCCCCGGACGCCCTTCAAACTAGGACAAATCCGAGGAAACCCGGACGGATGGCAGCCCTATCTGTGAGTAATACATTTGCCAGCTTTATTGATGATTTATCGATATATCGACATTTTAATGTCGATTTTAAAGATTGACCGAAATTGATAATTAATAATGTATTATTAACATACGAATCCGAATAAATGCTATAAATAAAAACAACTTATTTGTATTATAACCTATAATACTCTTCATTTAATGAATGATCAAATGATAATAACAGCAATAAAAATGTGTTGACGGCGTCGAAAACGGGTAAGTTCTACATCGGTTTTTTCTCTTTTGGTGCATCTGGACATTAAACAACACATGTAGAATGCTCCTATAACCATATTAAATATTATTTAAATAAATATACAATATGACATAAAATACAAGTGAAAATTTTACTGTTCTCATACGGCAATACGGTTAAAGAAGACTGACGAAAACGGACTTAATATTTTTCTAAAACGTACATAGTCGTAAATATGATAAATACATAAAGTTTTAACCATACAGTTAAATTCAACAATCTTATATCATTTAAAGCTGGGAAAAAAAATATTCATCATTTTCTATCTGGTTATTGAACAGAAATATTTACGATGATGAAACAAAACGCTTAGTCGGATTATCTATAGAGAAACATTAGATTCCATCAAAGAAGTGAGAAATCAATATTACATCATTTTTATTACACTAATTTAATTAAATAATCTAATGTAATGCAACTCATTCGTTAAAATACCATACGCGAAAGCATAACGTAAACCTAAAAAATAAAATTATTAGAGACTTGGCTGTATACGTAACCTTTGCTTAATTACAGTTATTTTGACATATTCCTTCACTTTTGACAAATACAATATTATATATTATATTCATTGCCACTGCATTTCAGTTAATCATTTCAGGTAATCCTTTGTAAAAATGTATAGTAAAAACTATACATTTTTACAAAGGATATGTGCATGTGCATGTATGTATAGAAGGTCGGTTAAAAAAATAATGCAACTCATATCTGTCCAGTATTCAAGAACTTTTATGTATTCCAGAACAGAAGGTTTATTACTTTCTTATCACAAAATTATTGGTACCAGTGACAATTCTAATCAGTTCTTGTCTTCCTTAATTAACATTCAAAATGGCGATATTTCTAACTAGATTTTTTTTAAATCAGGATATTTTAAAGAACTTTGTGATATTTGTAATAGTATAAATATTTTTTGTCATTTTAGTGTTCAGTGTCATGTTTAATAACTAAATGTTAGTAAATAATTCAAAGTCCGATTCCTAACCTCAATATTTATTCTGCAAATATCATTTTAACCCCAACTTTTAAAGGATAAAGACAATTAGCTTTTTTATTAGTCTTGTTTAGTTTTATAGAATGGTTCAATTTCATTCATGAACGGTGCCATTAAAACCAAGTCTGAAAATGTATAGAAGTTGGCCAGTCTTCTTTATAAAGATATACGCCACGCTAATATAATCTACTCGAAATATTAATTCTGCACAGACGAATTCGCGGGCACCAGCTAGTATATAATAAAATCAATCAACTAAAAAGAAATTCGTTAATGTCAATAAAAACTACCCCGTATACCTACTACCATGATTAAAAATTCTTAATAATTAATCTGATGCCTTAATAAAATTACGATTTGAATTTGACACGAACTATTTAACCATAAACTTGAAGGAAACTAATAGTTTATTGGTACACAGTAAATATTCATCAGTTACAAAAAGGGAATAACTATTTTAAAACGAATAAAAGGCATTGTCTGCCGAGCTGAATAGGGTTTGTCAACAAATGGTGTCGGTTAGATTTCTTTTATTCTAATAAGCCACGGAAAGTGTAGCCACGACCGTGGCTGCATCTATTATGAATGTTTTATTCCGCTGAAATAAGCTTTCATGTGATAGCACCGTGTGTGAGAGACACCGCTGCGTTCCCGCGCTCAGTTTGCGCCTCTAGCGTGGCGGCTGCCGCCCATACTGGAAATGTTTTGTAACTGGCTTTTCACGCTTGCACTTTATTTACTCCCAAAAGCATTTCGTGCTCGGCAGCTTTGTGATGTTGACATCGCACGGTGTGTGTCGTATTTTGAATTACACTAAAGTGACACCCAATAAGTTTGAAACAGAATTGTTTACTGTACACTAAACAAATATGGTGAAAACCTCATCAGTCATATACTGTAACGTAAATTGTAATAACGTAAATTGGCAACATAAGCATACCTACTATTTTTCACGTTTTTATAATAAGTTAATTAAAATAATAACTTTCTTAATTAATTATATTAATTAATATTCCGGAGAAAGGATTATTTTCACTGTTTTGTAATAAGTTTTTTTAATGAACATCACGACATATCAGATATGATGTTTATTTATAAAGAGTCGCCACCGTAACTAGATACACAATTTTTTTTTAAGAAATTCATAGGTAGTCAACTAATCCGCATTGGGTCAGCGTAGTTGACCGTGGTGCCGTCTAATCGCCCTAAAATAGTTAGGGTAGGCTCGTGCCCCTCGGTGGGGGCGTATATGGGCTGTGCTGATGATGACACCGCTTTTGAATTTCTTTGCAGCTGTATGCAAGTTGCTTAACGACGTTTTTAAATTTACCGTCGTTTAATTATATTTAACGACTTTTTTTAAATTTTTCTTTACCGTTGTGTTAGATCGAAAGTCGAAAAAAAGAAAAACCCATTGGTACAGGGCAGGATGCGATTTGTATATCAGTGCCGAGAGAAGCGCGCCACCGTCGTTCTTGTAAATATAAGAAAAACTACCATTAATCAAAAGAAATATTTAAAGAGATTTAAAAATGAATTATAAAACGTGGATAATTTTTTATTTAAATGAAAGTTTCCGTAGTAATAAAGTAATGAACTCTGGTCAAAAATTATATTACAACATATAATTGCATAAACGTATTTATAAATACACGGAAAATATAACAAAATATAAAGCAGTACTTGAACTTGTTGGGAGAGTGTGGGATGTTATAAGGCTTTAAAGAACAACAATAGAGGCCAAATATTAAACACCGAAAGAGACATACACAAAGCATAATTTGATACCACTCAAATACATTGGTTGTATTAAAATCACCTGTTGAATGACAGCGACAGCGAAACACCGCACACACGCTTATTCGTTGTCCCTTTGTAACGCCACTCTGGGCGAAGCTTTTTACACAATTGTTTAAGCTCGTTAGCTTCGTTGCTTTCAGTAAAAAATGGAATTAAACGGACGCCTCTGTGGAGATTTCCCAGAAACAAAGTGTGGGTATTTGTATTCTTATGAAAATTATGTTTAGCTTTATACATGTGTAATTTACGCTACCTTTTACAATTCACGATAATAGACTTGTGCAGAGCGTATACTTAAGAAAAAAGAGAGATGAAGAAAGAAAGAAAGAGATATGTATTTGGCCATTCTTGTACAGTATGTCGCTTAAGATATAATAAAAGAAAGAAAAAAAAAAAGAATAAAAGACATCGAAGTCTGGCCAAAAAGGCCCCTACCTCAGCTAATGCTATTACTGCTATACGCAGCAAAAGCGCTGGTTTTCAGGTAGGACTATTGATTCCGATCATTGAAGCAATATGCACGTGCGCATAGTGCATATTGCCTCCATGATCCCGACATCGGACGTAGAAGACAGTACACACACTATATAGTCTGTGGTCATGACAGTGACATTATCATATAAAAAGTACTTTGTGGACATTATTAAAACAATAATAGGTGAACAAAAATTAGTGCAAAAAGAAAAGAAAAGCAACCATTTTGACGTTAGGAACAATCAATGTAACATATTATAATACAGAAGCATTCCAAAAGAAGGTTTTATATTATTATGAGAAGCATGCCAGTACAAACATACAGAGATATGTATATTTTGAAGCTGCTGAATTAAATCACTCTATTTCATTACTCTTCTTAGATCAGTTAAATTAATATCTCTGGGACTGATGTTTGTAGAATTAATTCAAACACTCGAGTGTTTCTTTATTTTGTCAAAAAGATAATTAATGTGTGAATGTCTCGCTCTTTTGTGGTGACATAATATTGTTGTATCTCTGTTGTAATGAAAGCCCTGAAGGTTCAGAAAACTAGTGTTGAAATAACTGTATTTGGTTCTAACTATCCCTCTATTTAATATAAGTTGCCAAGTGTTTCTCCTATACTTTATCTTTTTATAATAATGTATTCCCAAAATTATTGATTTTAGGAAATCATTCATGAATTTCGAAAACTATTATTGCCTGGCTAATAAAATACTATTAATGAAAACAATGCAAGCAAAACTCTCATCTACATTTATAAATTAGCTGACCAGTTCATTAAAGCCATTGGATTAACGGGTGCTGTCGATTGGGTGGTGCCAGTCGGTGCGGATTTCAGTAACTGATACTGTAATAAACTTGATCAACTATTCCTGGTCTAGTATTATTTATTTCTTCATCTTCATTTCGATTCCTCCGTTTGCAGCCCAACGCAATAGGCTATTTGACAGGTTTTAAAATCCATTTTATATTATGCAGTAGAGTCTAAGGAACCCAGTAAAAGTGTTATTTTTAATTCTCGTATATATTAGCTGAAAAACATCGAATTAAAAATTCAATATTTAAATAGTGTGCCAAAACGCTACTTTGACAATATGGCGCTGCAATGAGGTCGGTGACGTCACTTGCCTGTATTCTGATCTGTGACAACTGGCATATATATTTGTTTGTTGTAAACAAAAAACGAAAGTGCGATTGGATTTACTTTTTATCAGTGATTTATGTAATAAAATGAGTTACAAATGGTGTGCAGTTCCAAAATGTACAAATACGTCGTTAAAAACTCCGGAAAAACTATTTGTAAGTATTCCAAAGAATATTGAAGTGCGCCGAAAGTGGTTGCTACTTTCTCGGAGGGATCATAATGACATAGCGAATAGTACAAATATTTTCTTTTGTGAAGACCATTTCGATGTAAGTAAACATAATATTTATATTTTGTAATAATTAATTAAATTCAGAATGTTAATATTTTCGTTATTGATTTGAGGTTATAATACCTCAAATGTTTTTAACAGAATGTCTCTTGCAACTCACTTCGAATATTTCCGCTGTTTTCCATAATATTTGTTAATATTTGTAGCTACGAGTCCTATGATTTCAATAAGCAGTACACTAAAAGATCCCGACTAAAACTTGTTTGTTCGTTACAGATGGAAAATGACATGGCAAATTACTATCAGTACAAAATGGGTTTCAGTCAGAAAATAATTTTTAAAGATAAAGTTCTGCCTTTTAAATTTCATTGCCAGCCAGATCGCATTAAAAGAATGTGTGATGCTGGTACTCCCGATCTGCATTTGTCAAACGGCAAAGAATGGAACTTGTTAAACAAATTCAATAACCGACGTAACGTGAACAAATTATCGTTTATGTTCACGAAATTGTGCCAAACAAACTTAATTATTTGTAACCTATATAAGTTCTTGTGGAAGTTCATCATTATTTCACTTTCTTATGATATAATTTAAGTTACCAGTAAAGTGTAATTATTAGAATACCATTTTGTTTAACAAAATGGTATTCTAAAAAAATTCCAAAAATCTATATATATTTAATCTTAAGTTCAACTAATTCTAATTAAAGTCTAGCTGGTTGTACCACCAATTGGACAGTTTTATTTTAGATATTAAATAATAAACATTAATTTAATATTAGTTAGATCAATATAAGAAGACTGTCTTAATAGTAGCCAAATTTATTTAAACTAAAATAGCAATAGACTTGTTACGCGGCAGATGAAAATAATTATCCAGGAGTCAAAGAAGCGAAACCATTATCTTTATAGGATATCTAATACCAGTTAGTGAAATATCTAGAAAACTGTTTAGAAACGTGCACTTTCTTGATGAACGTCATTTCAGTTTTATAAATGAATCCATTGAGGGTTTAAAACAAAACATGGTTTGCGTTACATTGTTATCCAAACAGAACAGTACAGTCTAGTTTCCACCCTAACGACTCCGGAACAGTCGCCGGTGTCGTTAGCAGGCAAGGCGTCAAACCTTCTGTTCGTGCGCCTTTTTTTTTCCTCAGGAGAGGAGGCTGAGAATCCATCATGGATACCAACGCAACAGGCAAGCAGGGATGCGTTGATTATGTCGGACTCCTGGTACTGTCGAGGCGGCTCGACTACACAGACCTACCGACTAAACTCAACCTAGCCTTTGTTCTTATTGACCCTGACCCTACTGGCTTTATTGACGAGCCTGCTGGCTTTATTGACGAGAGTTCGTGCGCCTTCCACAAACACACGCATTGCAAAGCTGAACATAGCCATCCGAGGATTCAGTATAGGTCCGTCCAAAAAAAATTCAGAGGGTAGGTGTTCACACAATGCGTACGTAATGTTTGTAGATTTAGATTCATATAAGGCAATCATCAACATCAACAAATTATTACAGAACCGAAAAAAAAACCAGTGATTGCTTCTTCACATCAGTTACATTCTTTATGAATACAAAGTTTACTGAATTTATAAATAACTGTACTAATCGAAACCAGCACTTTGTAGGTAAACCAATGCATATTACTGTCTCAATAATAAAGAAAGGAAAATGAATAAAGCATTCTGTAACTAACAGTTTCAGCCTCTCACTCGGCAATTCCACTTTGGCACTACAAGGATTGTAGGAGATAGCACAAGGGAATTTGTAGATTGTTTACCGAGGTATGAAAATAGTCGATTGCATCTGAGCCGTTTTATTGGACGCCTCATGCGTGCAAATGCAGTGAGCGAAGGCGAATGCAATGGATAAAAATGCCGAATTCCATGGACCACATTTACTTTAGTTGTGACATGCTTTTCATCATTTATACAGCGAAATATATAGAGATGATTTTTCTTATACATACAGATTCATAAGGAAAATGTGTATCGGATATTTTAGAAACAAATTAACATCGATTTGGCATTAAATATTAAAAATAATAGCCTAATAGCATCCACACTGTACTGTATTATCGCTTATCAAATTTATTAGTTGTAGTTTATAAAAATAATTTGATTATTACCTTTCAAGAAACTATAAACAAACAAAATTTCAGTATATAATAATTGACACTTATAAATTAATATATGTAGTTTTTGCATGATATATGTATTAAACTATACAGAAATTATTCGTGTCTTTTACACAAATAACAAATTTTAATAAAGTGTGCCCGGAGCGACACCGGGGTGAATTTCCAACAATAAAAATAATGACAGGAACACTAGTTCGATTTTCAAACTGGCATCCATATCTATATCAACCCTTATGTCTTTTTACATACATACATAAATTATATTCGATTTACATACATAGTGACAAGTTTCGGCAAACTTTAAGAACAAAGTAAACACTAAAGTGTAACAATATATTTCAATTTGTAGAAGAAATTTACGCCATTTACCAGTAGATGTGTAACGAAGAACTATTCAGGTATCCTAAAAATTCGTCTTCGTACAATATTGGTTACATTGCATATTAATTAGGAACACCGACTGATCAAGAGTTCTGACCGCCCTAGGCTAATTGTAAAGAACGGGGGCGGGTTCTCTGCCAGGTGTGTGACGGTCGGCCTAAAAAGAACCCATTCGAGTCAATTCTGGGTTTGTTTTACGCGCGTTTTTTTAAATTTCAAAATTAATTGTCCGCCCTCTGATCCTCGCGCCCTATGCTGCAGCCTAATTAGCCTAAGGGTTAATCAGGCACTGATTAGGGACCAGTTGTATGTTCTGACTGCCTAGAGGATTAAATCATTGTCAAATAAAACAGGTTAATTAGGGAGACATCGGTAAAATATTTGTAATTCCCAATAAATAAACGGGAGAAAACAAAACAAATATCTAAATTAAAGCTACGCCAAGAAGGAGTATCTTTTGGCATTATTTATGTAGCGTATATGATATTTAAGCTTCTCCGCTTTGAATGTTTCATTACTTCGCATGAGATCGTCGAAAGATAATTAATAATAACACACTGAGTACCTACTCAGTACTCAAGTACCTACTTGATATTTAAAGAATAAATGTTGAAACATTTACAGTTTATGAGAAAATAATATTTTTGATGTTATTAGCTCTGAGCATACAGAAATTAAATTAATACATAAGTACGAATAGGTACTGTAGGTTAATTGTAATGTTTTTACGAGTATATATTGTAAATATTTCAGGCACTCGATTTATACCGACTCAACTTATAACGTGGTTGTTTCTGATATACATGACGTATTTGCTACAACATCATTGAAAGAGATAACGAATAGGCACCATTTCATTGCAATAGTAAATATTAGATTTTCGATAATCATATATTTTTTAGGGAAATAAATCAATTGTATTACCCAATTTATTTATCCATTCGACGAATTACTTTGCATACTTTGGTAGTACACTAAAACCTGTCGCTATGTTTTTAATTCAAATTAGTGCACACTCTGTGAAATTATAATTTTTTTCTCTTATATCAACTATGATAAGATGATACGGCAAAGAATAGATATGTAATGCGTAGAGATGAATAGCATGTTAATATATTAATAAAAAAATTTTGAATTCTACTATCTTTCGCAGTTTCTCAAGTTTAAACTCAAGTTTATTCATTGGTTATGTTGCGCCATTTAATCTATTAATTCTCTCAACTTCTTCTCGAACATTCAGAAGCGATGGTGTGAGGCACTATTTCTAAACCCAGCCGGCGGATCACCCGCACGACTCATGCCACCCCAAGCTCGGCAAGCCTGAGCACCCGAAGTCGGCCCCAGTCGTACACCAGGAAGGCTGGTGTGAAGGACCGCGTCGTATGCGAGGTTCCATTGCAGGGGCCCCAACACCGACCCCTGCGGACGCCGCACTCGATCCTCCTCGATATTTAATGCTACCTAGCCTAATACTATTGACATAAAAATCTAATCGGAATCAAGAAAATAAAAGTAATTAAATAAAAAAAAAGTAGTATAAGGAATATCGACGAAAATTACTCTTGTGAAATCTGGAGGCTTGACATTGAAAGTCATTGACGAGTATATTTTTCTGGAGCAACAGTCCAAATAGATAAGACCAACTTCCAGAAAAAACGCACGTAAATTATTGAAAATAGATTCCGTTTATTTTTTATTCTCAGTACAAAGTGAGAATTAATAAATAAACGGAAACGATTTAGATTATACATTAAACCTCGTAATTAATGAAACAATCTTCCACGAACAAAGGGAGTTATGCAAAACCTATTATAGGGGCTGAGACAGTTAAGCACAGATTATTAGATGTAAATGCAGCTCTAAGTGAATTAAATGCGGACAATACCTTTAATCTAGGCCGAAGTGTATCGTTGCGCATTTTCTCGTAGCGATCTTCAAACTTCTTATCCCAAAACTCTTTGGTGCGCACCCAGCTCGGCTGAAACGGAAACGTTACTTTAGCGACACAATTAATTTTACAATTTAGTATTCAAAATAGGAAATTCTTTGAAAAATGCACTGTTAAGGACTGCCAACTGTCTAGGTAATGAGGGAGAATGTCTTTGTCGCGTGGAACGTGTCGCGGTAACTAGTCGTACGGCAAGATCAATCCGCACAATTATTTTAATAGCGAATGTCATTTATTTGCCGATAGATAGAAGCCGTTCTTATATAAATGAATTAATTATAGGTTATATCAATTAAAAAATAATTAAAACTTTAATATCTTTTAGTAAGAAGGTTCAGAAAAATGAAACTTGTTTCTGTAAATTTTTTAAAGATTGATATGTCATTATATGTATTTCCATTGAGTGTAAATCATTTTAATTTAGAAAATGTTTGATAATTTTATTCTCACCACAGTGGATTCCTTTTAAGTTGTTTTGCATTATTGGAGCATATAAGTCTTTATATAAATTTAAAATCCATATCAAACAGACACTCATGAGTAAAGGCTATTATAAAGTAAGTGACTATCTAAATCACACTATGACACTAATGATCATGATATTTGGGAATAGGGACACTATTCATAGAGCCATGTTTGGTAACAACATTATTTATAATATTGTAATATGTGTACTGACTGTAAACGTATTAGGTATGATTGTATCTTAATTTTGTATTATTATAATTATTAAAATTGAAAAGAGGAGATAAAAAATAGACCTTCAGAGTTTCTTGCCTGTTCTTCTCGAGAAGGCTCTCCCAATTTCCGAACAGGTGTAGTCATTATTTTTTTTCCTCGTTCGTACTCGTACGCACATGGTTTTTGTTTTTATTTTATTAAGCTTTTCTTTTTTCTTTGTTTTGTTTGTTTTGACGTCAATAAGTGCCTGTAAAGGTCTATGTTGAATAAAGATTATTTTGATTTTGATTTGATAAGTTTATGGGTTGTATTACAAACTTGCATAGTTCTTTGATATAAATAAGTAATCTGACCACATGTGATGCAACCTTTGTCTCTAAATCTGTATTTCGATAATTAGAGCAACCATAGTTTGATAAAACGTCCCACGTACGGGATAGAATAATTTTTAAATTTCAACTTGATCTTTTAACATTTAAGCAATGCGTTCAACTTACATGCAACAACTTACTTAGACATATTTAGTAAATTTATCCAAATTTGATGACGAATGAATATTACTATATTTCTATTACATGTTCCTCTTATTTTTTATTTTAATAAATGTCAGGATATTCTTATTATATGTCACATAAATTGAAATTAGGTTAATAATTAAATAATAAATATGTAGAACTATGTATTATCCTAAATCATTATATTATTGTTGTTAATTCAATTGTATAATTGTCATTTTATTACGTATTCTTTTTATTATTTTCTTATTATTTGTCACGAAAATCCATAAATTCTTTAATAGAGTAAAAACATTTTTCACTAAGCCATTTATTCAAGTTAATTCTAAAACGAATAAGTGGCAGTTCTCTTATATTTTTTGGAATTTTATTGAAAATTCGAATCGTTGCACAATAACAATTATTTTTATATACTTGTGTTGACATCATTTGTTTGTACTAGATTTTATAAATAACTCTGGATGTTTTTTAACAAACATACCTACCTCTAATACATAAAGTGAAGTTAATGTAAGTATGTTGAGTTTCCTAAAAAGATTTCCTAAAAATAATCCATGGAGGATCAAAGCGAAACTTTCAACAAATCTATTTTTGTCTACATTACTTTGGTCGTTTATCAAGCGGTCAAATATCACCTATCACAAATCCTTCGACAGGCTTACAAGTTATACCCGCCAATCAATCATAATGATGAAACACATTAAGAGAGAGCCACCGACCGTCGAGCTTTTATTCTACTATAAAATCACCATTTGTTCTGTGGCAGTTGTCACTCAAAATGCTTTTGTTGAATATATACAATGTAGCGACGTATTAAATATCTAACGATGAACCCTTAATTCAGTTACTGAACATATACATACATGACATACACATTACTATATGAAATTATCTTTATACACTAATAGTAATATTGCTAAATGGTGGCGATTAAGATGTTAAATGTTTGACTTCTGACATCAGATGCAAGTATACAGAATGATTCCGAAACGATGTATTGCGACAGAAATAGGTAAATGGAAGAACTGATTTTGAATGTCTATTGATATTAAACTATCAATGTCAATGAAACCGCAATATCTATCAGTTTCAATAAAAAATGCAACAGAGACACAAAATCCGGTTGCAGATTTTTTTTATCTATCAGTTATAATTTTCATATTCCAGCAAATTTGACTGGCGACAATTTAAAACTTTAAACACTACCGCACACAATGTGCCGCTAAGTACGTTCGTTTCATTAACGAGTTGTGTACGTTAAATACTAAGATCTAGTTGTTTGTATTCGTCTAAAGACGAGGATAATAAAATTTAAACACAAGTTTTCAAGTAGTCCGTCGGTCCCGTCGTACCGTCTGAAATATAATTGAAACTTTATAGAATGGTAAAAGAATAAATCTTTATTCAGTAACGGAGTTGTGAGAAGCTATTAGACTGCGCTAATATGATTAAATGTTAGTTGGTCGTAAACGTTGTTGCACCAATTAAGGTATACTATCAGGGGGGATTTTCTTAATTACCAAGTTTCAAGCCTCGTACATTAAACGTTCGAATTTGAACTCTATATATACTCAATTATCTTAAAACCACTAATATCTAGGAATTCTTAATAGATGTGACGAAAATTTTATCAAAACGCGTCGCTATGGTCAAGGCCGTGGACGTCAACCTAAAGAATCTATTGTAATTTTGCCTCCCTGCCACTACTCAACAAAATTACTGAGTAAGCTTTTGTGTTATACAGCATATTGGATTAAACAGCAGTGGTATGAATAGTGTAAAACATTATTATTTCCTTTCATGTGGGTCATAATAGATACATACAAATGTCACTTTGAAATATTTTACGATCGGACCCGTATATTTCTATGAAAAGAATCAACACAGACTACAACTTTATGACAACTAATTTTCGCGCCTTCAAAACTATGTAATTAATTAGTTTAATGTCTATTGATGTGTGTGTAAAATTTTTATAATATTTGCTCTCTGAAATTTCTTCAAATCTCCATACTAAACTGCAATTTTAACCCTTGATATATTGCTCTGTTTGTGTGTTCAATATTTTTAGTTAATAAAGATAACGAAATTATTTGTATAACCCACCGCAGATACTATGTTGACTAACCAAGACCTAATGATGTGAGGTGAAAACCTACTCGTACGTGAGTTACACATCAATTCACCTCCGGTGTTATTATTGTTATTAATTGGAAGCAGATTAAATTAAAATAAAGCATTTCGTCGTTTATTACGCATAACTCAAACTGTTGACAGTGGGGGTCAAAACATTATTGTCTGTGTCGTTTAAAGGGGCTGTAAAAGTTTCGAGTTACATATGTGGTAAAAAGGCCCGAAGGCGGCAATGAGTGCCGCTCGAGTTAGCTTGTTTTTTGTTGTTTACTTTCCATTGCGCGATTGTACCGTGTCATGTTGTACCCCTTGTATGGTTGTCATGTGACTATTCCATCCCACCTTGGCAAATAAAATCAGAGGCTTCAAGTTATCGAAATAAAAGTGCATCGTTTTAAAAGTGCTTTATGCGCTTTAGTCTTCTAACAGTAATTTTTGTGGAAAATAAAATGTGGTCGTGATGATGGGAACTCCAGGAATTTGGGCAATAACCCGATTTTTACATTAATGAGCTGAATCGCTATAATGAGAAACTGATTAATTATAACTAAAGTAATACACAATATTAATTCATACAAAATGTAAGCTGCGATATTGCATTTATGAATCGCATTGTGACAATCTTGACAGCTTACTTGAATTGTATATTATACTGGAGAGAGACTTTGACTCAGGGTGATCCGTTTGGGTACCCCCAGTTTACCTACTTCTACATCAAAGCAACAGTGTATGCTTGCGGTTTGAAGGGTAAATATACAGCAGAGAGACCAAATATACTGAGTCACAAATGGGTAACCACAGTGTACGTTACCCATTTGTGACTTCTCGTTGGGGTTGTAGATTTTCTGGAAATCTAACAAGAACCACATTTATTCTAAGCTATTGTAACCACTTAAGATTGGGTGAACCACCGGCCTCTTCTACCAATATAGTGATACAATAAAAATATAATATTTTTATTTAGTTTAATAATTTGCATTTAATAATTTGCACATATAGTTTTAAATAGAAACAACATTATAAACAAAACATACAAAGGTATTTCACGAATGAAATTTCATCCAGAACCTGCGAGAGTTGAACTTATATTTAATATTTATTTACGTATATGGCAAAAAAATTATTTGGATATCATACATACATAAACGTATAATATGCACTTCTGGAAGGAAATATGTGTTTAAGTTGACATCGAATAGGCAACGATTGGTAAGTTTTAAAAAATATATGGTTTTAACGAGTGAACATACATGTTCTTTAGAAAATTCACAAGAAGCAAGTATAGCGCCAGTTAAATCGACGGTTTTTTGAGGCCCGTTTGATCGACCACCTGTATATGTCGCTAGTTATTAGATAATACAAACAATATATGTACGTCAGCTAACATTTTATAATAAAATTAAGCCATTTAGATTCTCGTGTTCAATATCTCAACGTATGTACGTACTAGTTTGGTCGTATCATTATAAGTTTGCTAATACGATTACCTTAGGATGGAGAGCGTTCGTGAAATAAGCACCAATTCAAATGAAGGCTCCGACCAGATCGAATACACGGACTTTAAATTAAGGCAGGTTCTAATTCAAATTAAATATGTCTGAATGTGCGAGTGGTTCAGTGTCCACAGTCAAATTAGGAGACGGATCGGTTTGGAAATTAATGGTGCAAGTTGTTTCCGCGAAGAATATATATATATATATAAAAACACGATAACAAAAAAGTAAATCCACAATAAATATATTCATAAAAACAGTTTCAACGTTTAACATTTGAATTAACCCGAAAAAGTAAAATAAATAAAGAGCAGCCGTTCAATCTTTCTTAATATTATAAATGCAAAAGTTTGTAAGTATGGATGAATGTTTCACGTAAAAACTACTGAATGGATTTTAATGAAACTGTACAATAACTTATACATCAGAATAAAGATATTGTGTGAATTGTCCAAAATATGACGATAAGTGTCCTAGGCAGACGAAGCCGTGGCCACCAGCTAGTCAATCATAGTTTCTTCTATTGCATGTAGGTAAAAATAAAGAAATAAATATTTTTGTGATATATGAATATTAAAACTTATCTCCATCAGTGCATACTATTTTATTTATGAGGTCAACTATACACGTTTATATAATATTGCATCATGTTTAGATGTCTTCCCGCCGAATCGTCTATTGTGTAATTTTTTCTATTACGTAGTTCAGGATACGCAGACAATAGAAAGTGTACAATGAATTACTAATATGTACATGCAGTATACACAGCTTTCTGTAATGTCAAAATTTATAGTATAAGACAATGTAATTTATGATTTGTATAAAAACGCCGTAGAGTTTACAAGGATTTCCTCCCATATCGATTAAATGTAGGAACTCGATGAAACAGAACAATGGACTCCGTTCAGAATAAGGTTTACTTGAACAACATTTAACATTTGTGATGTTCCAATGTTACTGACGGCGGAATACTCGATTTGAAACAAAATACAAATAAGAAACTCCTTTAGTTCCAAACTACATTAGTATTGATCCGACTTATCCTTTGGATTTCGTGAGCCAGTCGAAAAAAGAGCCGCACAGCCTGCTCTCTTAGAATGTCAACAATGATGATCGTATTACGTCATCGGATGTGGGTTTACCTAAACAATATTATCTTGGTTGATTACATGATTATATCACATTATATTATTAGTCTCGAGTTTCATAGAAAACTGTTTAGAGAAATATTCGAAAGCTTGCCATAATTCATAGCGACTCTGTCGTAAGTCACGTATTAATCTCCGGTTACCTTGAATAGTATAGGATAGTGTAATTTGACAAGGCTCGTAAAATAATAGACGTCTGTTCGTAGAAGTAATCTTTTCGACATACACGTGAATCTTGAACACAAAAATAATGTCGCTCATCTAAGTGATGTTATAGGTATTTAAATTTATTAATTTAGGTAATTTCTGCCGAATAGTATTTATGCGAATGCGTAATACTCTGATGCAACGTGGAGATAATGCAGAAAGATATACGAGTACAATATACGACGGATTAAAATAAAATGTAGAAATAGTCGCGAACAACCATCGAAGAAAACTTATGGTACTTACCGCATCTTGGTTATCGTTCCATGATTAGACATAGTTTGTTTCTTTTCTTCTATTTAATGTCTTAAAACATTGTACAAGTCTATGACAAAAATAAAATTATCTTAAGTTTCTGCGATATAATTTTATGTTATGAGATCCCATGTAAACTAATTCATACCTACTAAATACCCTAAAAAAGTCAATGAATGAATTGCATCAGTAATCCGTCAATTACAGTGACGTTCAGGGATTTCGATACATGTGAGAGCGGGTAGCGTCGGAGAAAATGCAGACAACAATCGCAACTTTCTAGATACACGGTACTGGGGTGTGTGTAAAAGTTTTCATTTCTTATAAACTTATTTGGCCTCACAATCTTAACATTAAACCGCTTTATATTGTAAATAATATCGCACACATCTTGATTTTGTATTACGGTAAACTTGTTTATTAAGGTAGGAAATTTGTGTTCAGAAAAAACAAAATTCAAATTTACAATTTCACATATTTCGTGAAAATAAAAAAAATAACTACAAATTAGCGCCACATCAGAAAGTTTAGGGTGTAAAAAGTAGAATGGAGCGAATAAATATTAGACGCTATAATTGAAATGAGAGAAACTAGGCGAATATAATGTTAATAGCTGTTAATAATATTTATATCTGCTAGTGATATAGAGGACGTACCAATTTTTTCGTTTCACTGTCCTTTTGACTACACAATTCAATATCATTTTCAGTTCTTATTAATACCGGAAAGGGAAACTGGTGTATTATTTAGGGTACATATACAAGTTTTTTAGTTTAAATACAAATGAAAGAAATAATGACTTTACTTTGAAGACATCGCGAAAATTATGAATAAAGCAAAGGAACATAGAAAACAATTATTCGAAATATTTCACCAACACTGTATTATAAATATTATGTAATATATAAAGCGCGCTCTAGTGTAATAAGAAAATTTAACCGACTTAAATAAGAATAAATCATTAAAAGCCTTATACACCTGCACGCATAAAACAGCCATTAGAGCTATAATAAAATGTTTGGTTCACTGTTCGTTTTATACATACGAATAGATTTGTAAACAATTAGATAATGATGATTGCTTTGTTTGGCTTCATTAAAGTTTGTGTTTGGTGTAAGTAAAGGAAACATTACCGTTCATTTACGAATATATCGATAGTGAACTGGTCCTGTACTCTGAACACATAAATTTGATGTATCGTGTCGTGTCGCGCTACGTCCTTGTTTATCTCATAAACAAGCGGTGTAGTTAGAGGGAGATGCGTGCGAAGCGACGATGACATATCGTATGTTCGATTTTAAGAATACGGGCTCTGGACATGTAGTCAAAGTTACACTAATGACATTCGCTTTCTTTTCGTTAGATAAAATACATGGAAATGTCTCTTTAACTTAGAATAATTTCCATACTTTGACTAGGGACTCAGTATTGATAAATTATATTCTTTTTTAATATACTATAAAATTAAGCTGCAAAATTTACAATGATAAATTAAAACTTATATGACATTTTTTTTCTTTGAAGACTTTTTGCCATCTTGTAGCTAGATACGTGATCCGTTGCTGTAGAAATTTTAGGAGTTCCGATAAAAAAGGCGACCATACTTTTTCTAAGTTCTTATCATACGTAATCTACTTTTCATAAACAGTTATCAATATATATAAAGTTTGTTTTATTACGTCATCATAACGTCCAAATAAAGAATTGCGGTCCATTAGGTTTCTTTTAGCTAACTCAAGTAGAACCTAAATCGAACTTTTTGTGAACACATATTTTATTTGGGTCATAACCATTTTATGGCCAATTTTCAGTACTATAACTAAGTCGTCACTACTGAAATACCGATATTGATGTACATAAAAAGAAATTAACCGTAACTGGGCGATAAAAGCGAGTCTTTGACTTGAATTCTCAGAATAAACGCAGAAACCAACTTTGTGCTAATAGTCTTACTGACACGGCATTAAGCCTATAAACGACAGAAATTTTTATAGTGGTTTGCGTTGCTTTATTTTCTTTCTTTGTAATAAAATATTAAGATGTATTGAATTTATACATTAGATTCACAAATCTTGAAAAAAAAGCGATCTGAAGCTTCGATCGATTTGAAGTGATCAAATAAGAAATAGGTGGTAACAAAAACCTTTTTTAATTTTGTTATGTTGTTTTTTTGTATTAGCTGTTAAGTAAGATTTTAGGCCACCTACCAAGAAACCTGCTTAGTGCGGATTGGTGGGGAGTCTGACACTGACAGTCTCGTGTTTGTTGATAGGGTAAGCATGTGAGGTTGGCTTGGATGACGTCATCGCTAGTTCGGAACCCCTTACTTACCCAGTTGAGGTATAAATAGTTACATATTATAGGTATATAAAAATACTTTTACCCCGACCCATTATTGAAAACACCGGTCGAGATAATGAAATTGCCAGTAAAAGATTCAAAGAAAGATTAGAAAAAAAGGTTAATTTAAAATATTTTTAAAAGTTGTTTTACTAAGATCACTCGTTACAGTTACAATTACGTTTGCTACAAAAATTATAAGTACAAAAACTGTAAAATTGATTTTTTTACCAATGTAAAGGCACGGTGTCCACGTCTCTCCACAAATGTACCTATGCTATGTGTCCGCTATCCTATACAAATGTACTCTAAGGTGCTCCCTTCTCTCTTCTCACAAATATACTGTACAATAAGGTAGTACTTTAAGTATATACGTTCATCGAATATATCAATAAATATTAATATATCAGAAGTGAGGACGTGTCATGAAACCACTGGTTGCAGAAGATAGATACAGAATATAAAAGTGTACGGATGAAATTTTTCGCTTTCTCAGTAGGCGACATAAAGAACATGTTTTTTGAATGCTTCTTGAAAAGTAAAGATCTGATGACCTAGATTTTTATATATGTACAGGAATATATTCATATCTGTCGCTACTTGGGATTCAATATATTCAAACTAAGTTTTGTCCGCGAACTTCATTTCGCGTAGGGTTTCATCAACTTCTTTATGTTCTCAGTCTGATATTTTTATCTAATTCTTGATTTTGCAATTTATTTATGTATAAAAATTATACATGTGTTAATGCAAAACAACACAATAACTATTTTCAATTCAATATAGGCTGAAATGTCTATGTGTATTGCATACTCTAATCACAGTTTTAATATTCTGTATCTCAAAGTTGATATTAATATATACATACAAAAATGTAAATTTTGATAAATTTGCTCCCATAATTGTGAGCGCAGTTTCTTTTGTGAGTAATATAAAATTCATACAAATATTCCACGATAATACCTTGCTTAGAATCAAACTAGCTAATATGAGTACCAAGTTTTACGTACATTTTGAAAGGAAAGCTTTAAATGTACCTTTAGTAATCTGACCAAATACAAAAATAAGGTTTACACAAACATTGAAACGTATAATGTATTTTTTTTAATTCCAACTAAATCATCTATACTATAGCCTACTTACGATTTCGCAATTGAGGGTACATTAATTTGATAAATGTATATATACACATATAGACGTAAACATACATAATTATAGAAGTCAACGCGATATCGAATCTTAATGATAAGCAGAATATGTACCAAGATTTAGCAGCCATAAGATATGTCAAGTAACTTACGTGTAAATTGTAACATACATTCCATTCATCCAAAGAAATCATCAAAATAATTTTTTTAATGACCTGAAACTTATTAGTATAAAAATTATTTAATTTTACGTATATTAATTAGGCAACGACTTACATTATTTTTGTCTACAAGTAACTACAAGTTGTAGAGTACTTTGATAATATTGTTAATTCATAAACTCATATCCTGATGATCCATTTGTCGGAATAAGGAAAGCATTGTCACTTATTTAGGGATTATTGTAAATTAATAGAATTGTTCCAAAGACACTATTGGTATGTATTTCTAAAGTAAATATGTTGTCTAAATCATTGAAATTATTGGAAGAACATCGGACCTTATACACTTTATAGACATGTTAGATTCAATTGATGCATCTCTTATCCATGCCACACCATTACCAATTATCCAATCAAAGCCCTAACGGATATAACAATGAGTAGTTTAATATATTCTATCTGACGTGGCATTGTGTATCCCAGGCGATCTATAGATCAATCAAGAATAAATGTAGTTAGTTAGCAACTGTTATTAGTCTTATAGTGAATAACAGTTATTAGTACTACCAATGAATGGAAAAACGGGTTCGAACAGAGATCCTCAGATTAAAGATGAGTGCGAAACCAATTGAAACCATTATGCTATTATTTTTCACTCTACGACCAATAAGCAATATTTTACAACTAGCAGCAGATTCAAATGAGACAAAAAAATCAGAAATGGACAGCAATAACTGGCACACGGACAAACAAATGGCTTTGTACAAGCTCTGTCAACACTTAAACATAATAACCAAAAAGATAATAGCATAAAGCTCAAGAAATTAATTAATAGTACAATTGACACAGTCCGCGAGAAAACAAAATTGTACAGTCGCGAGCAAAAAAAACATTAAGATGAAATGTCCAAAAAATATTTTATTTATTCCTAATATTTATACATCGTTTGAAAGTTGTATAACAAAATATATTGTATAATCTTGTTACGGTTAGTAAAATGATAGGCTTTTCATTTGCACTATGAAAACTTTTGCTATTATGAGAGACATAAGAACTGTCTCAAAGGTAATATGTAAAACCCGAATTATGTATTTACACTTTAAATGATCGTGAAAAAAAGAATACTCAAATTAACACTTGCGAGTAGCGTCACTTTTCCTACAAAATCTCATTAATAGCCACCTCAACAGGTTAACCTTCAGCTCGTTGCCCCCTCTATTAAGGTGCCATTCGCAGCCATAACTTCATTAAGACTTAGGCTGAGTTTACATGTTAGGCAATGCTGTTCGAGCTAACAAGCGTGAGAGTTGCCACCAACATTACCATACCGACGAAGGAGAGAGCTGGAAAAATCTTCTACACGTTGTCTTGGACAAAATGTTCTTCAAACATCACAAGAATCTACAAAAACGGCCTCAAGAGGAATCTCTCAGTAATTCCACCTGATTCGATCCCAAACTTGATTCTTTCGCTAATAAACACCGTGTTACTTGCGAATCCGCCAACGTTTCAAGTCCGCGAGCAATCACGCTGACAATTGCTATTGAGCCACCAACGGCAACAACACCCTCGCTGCAGAAGCACTAATCACAAGGTGAAACCACGGCACCATTTTACTATTGATTTGGATTCAGAATGTAGATATTGAGAGTAAAGTTCCAATCACCCAACATAATAGCGAATAATGTGTACACATTGTATGAAATACTTATAACAATGAAGAGGCGCCGCTCGTTTAAATAAAAAAGATAAATGAACATCTATTTTTACTGACAAGTCCCACTTAGGTTCTCATAGTTTTGATAAAAAGTAAAATGTCCAAAACACTATCATAAGCTTGCAAAGTACTTTGAATACTTAGCTGTGTTCAGGATTCTAATTTACAATCCCTCGCTATACTTGAAAATTTACTGTAGCATCCTACGCTCGACTCAGAATTCAAATAACACTCTGTCCTTAAAAATAGTTCTTTGGTCCCTTGATAAACAATTTATTTATTATCATATCTGCACTGACATATTAAGTCGCTCGATTTGGTTGCTCGCGAGTGTACTACACTTTTCCAAAATAACGATGTGTACAGCAATAACAGGAAATATTCAACAACCGGCCCCGCACAGGCAAAAGGGAAAAAATGCGGCGGAGTTACGAGTCCACGGCGGCTTGGGGATGTAACGTGCACTTTTTATTTTAGGTCTGACGAGTGTAAATTCTCAAAACTCGTACAAGGGAATAAATTAACATGATATAAGCGTCCAATTCAGTTGCTGTCATTTATTATTGCTATTTACCCAAAAAGGTGCCTAGATTAACTCGGTGAGATTGTTATTTCATATTATATTGTTGCTTTCCCAAAACTGTAAAGAATTTTTATATGCTATTAAAAATATAATTGAAGGAAAAATTGAGGGTAAAAGAGAGAAAGGAAGAAGGAGAACATCTTGGGCGGATAATCTGAGAAGCTGGATCGGGTGTGACGTTGTCGCTTTGGCCAGAATGGCGTTAGATAGGAATCAGTTCCGTGCTATGGTCGCCGACATCCGCGAAGGATATGGCATATGAAAAAGAAGATTTATTTAATTCATATAATAATAGGCAGTTATTAAAAATGATACAGTTTCACAGCTTAGCACAGTTTTATGATACTGCACATAATCGCATGGAATGATATCCTTGTGCGTTGTTAGATTTCAAAAACTAAATGCCACACAAATTTATACAAATAAATAACTTAACTATTCAACATTACTAAAAACCGGCCTTGTGCGAGTCGGACTCGCGCACGTAGGGTTCCGTACCACCTATACATCTAAATAAATGTTTTTCTTAATTCTTTATTATATTTGAGTTAATTGAATGAAAGGTAAAATGCGGTTTACGATTTATGACGTATTTTAAAAAAGCTAATTATAAAATCTCGTTCAAACCAATTTTCGGTGGAAGTTTGCAAAATAATATATGATGTACACTAACATCATATATTATTTTTACATTTATCATTGCCTTATTTTAGATTTGACTCTTAATTAGTTGTAGACTAGCATAAAAGAAAGTTAATATCTGTGGTCAAACAGAATAATACCTTTGAGATTTTGTGTTAGTGGCCGGCCAGCATCCATTAAAATGATGCAAATTGAAAGCAATCCTTAAAACCGTTGTCATTCTATACCGATACAATCTTTACTCAATTCTTCGGTCTACGTAGGTACCCCTATACTACAAATTTCTTCTACTGATAGCTCAGAGCATAGCCCTCATAGTAATTTTCAGCTTCCTGATAAGACTCATTGTATGTGGCTAGGTTGTAGTGGCATCTGCCACGATTGGTAACACAGACGAATTCAAGATTCTTGTCGTGCAACACGAAGGCTTTCCGAATGTTGCCTAGTCGAGATGGATCCGCCGATCGAAAAACTTATACGTGGACAGCTTCCAGTGCAAAACCTCCAACTATCACAAGAGTGACTACTGTCTATTAATTCCACATGATTCATTTTGTCTGTGCTTATCTTCGAGCATCGTGCCCAAGTTTAAAATAGATACGATATCATAAACAAAACAAAGGTGTGGCTTCTCTCTTCTTCTTCTTACCGTTGGTGTTGACTCACAGTATTCTATAGTTCCAAAGCCTTAATGTAGCGTAGCTGTGTACCGTATCGGAAATATCACATCGCCCTATCTCACGCCCCGCTGGAACCGTAAGTGTCGAGGTTAAGTTTTGAAGGCGGACAGACTTTGTGCTCTTTTGGTATACATACTCACACACACATAACAAACATATGTGATGTGATGTTACTTAATTTAGGCTAGTTGTCTACAATGACCATAATGAAAGCAATTTATAATTCAATTTATACTTTACAATTACATAAGATACTAGCGGACCCGACAGACTTCGTCCTGTCAAAAAGATTTGTAAAGTGGCAGTTTTTTGTTCCTACTTATTTTATAGATAAGGAATTTTTTCCTGAATTTTCTTTGCTATAAACCTCACAGAACCGGAGACCTTTCCAACGAATGCAAAACCGTGGAAATCAGTTTGTGCGTTCTGGAGTTATAGTGTCAGGAAGGAAAACCCGACTTATTTTTATATAGTAGAAGATTGAAGTCGGCCGTTGACATATATCTAATGATTTAGATAAATTAATAAATCTACTAGATAGTTGTTATTATGTATAATACTTATATTAAAATATTTAAGCTATTTCACCAGTACATTTTTTTTTGTTCCGCTGAGGAAAATGCATTGAATTGCATACCCCGGCTGCGGAGAGCCAGTGATTATGTGGGGCTCTCCTCCCAGAAGGGGAGGCCTACCCACTAAAAACCTCAGCGATGGCCATTCTCAGGCGTTGTAGGGGGCCCTCCGGATCGAGTGTCGCATCTGAGGACCCCCGGCCTTTGGGTATCTGTGATATTTTGATATTTAGAGGTTATAATAGATGTTTACCACAAATAATCATTCAATTAGTTTTTCTCGATACTATTCTACTAATAAATTTAATTCTGAATAAACACACACACAGACACACATATATATATATATATATATATATATGAATAACTTAAAGTCACGGTTAGAAAGTCACGTTAGTCGGTTGGCACACCAGTTAACAGTGTGGGGAACTTTCGAAATGTGGTTTACAAGTTTTAGTGGTTTGGGATCAAATTCGGGATTTGCATACAATATTAATCTTGTGCATATTCTAGAGGCAATCCATAAACTTGACACAAAATATTGATGAACAACAGGCTACACACCTGAAAGAAGGTGGTTTCAACATACTACAGGTGGTTCCTACAAGATTGACAACAAATATCTAGTCCTTCACACTACTAGAGACTCATTAGTCTCATTATTGATTAATTCGTCATGGAACATTATTGATTTGTCGTAGAAATTGGTAAGATGGTGGTACCCAAGTCATTATAGATAATCATATATAATCACTCACATCTTTACAAAAACGACAGAACGGTCGTTTCTTCCAAGTGATTCAGTGATTCAAATCTCTAAGAGTGCTTCAAATGAATCATTCGCTCAATTGCATTTCGGTTTCAATCGGCACGCGGCGCTCGTACGATTAAGATAAGTAAATAGTTCAGAGTCAGAGCGCTTCGGATCACGTCGCTCAATTGCATCTCGGTTTCATTCGATACGCGACGCTTACACGATTGACTCAGAGTCACTGATACAAATGAATCAATTACAATATTTATATCAGTGTATTTGTATCATATATCAGAATATTCGTATCAGTGACTCTGAACCGATTTAATCGGTTCAGAGTCACTGATACAATGATGCAAATGAAGCACAATATTGATTCGAATCTTTGTACTGATCCGGATACAAATGATCCAATCTCAACAAAGATACGTAATTCCATCATTAATTGAGATGGAAACAAATATTGTATTCTTAATATAGTCGTTTAGAATTCCTTTTAATAAAAGAGAAAATCATTCACAAAGAATAATAAAAAACCATTTGTATCACAATCCAATATTAATCGAGTAGAACCCATACAAGTGTTATTATAATTACTGTTCACAAATAAAAATCAAAATTGGTTTTTAGAATTCTACTACTGCTTATGCCGTTACTTATCATAAAAATATGGAAGTTGTGTAGCGCAGCCAATAATATATCTTTGGAGATATTAATCTGTACGATGTGGAAATCAAAATCATTTGGCAGAGTAGGTAATATGCCCTTGAATATTTACTCAATGAAGCAAGGTAAACTGTTTGATATGATGTATGACCCGTAGTCTGTAGGGGAAACCGGATATGCAAAGGTCTGTATAGATATAACCACTAAATTAATTATAATTTAAGATATAATAATAATATATAAACTCAGACACACACATTGACTCAACAAACCACACATATTTTATAAGGTTGTGTACACTTTTCCCCGCGCGCTCCTTCTCTTCAGTCCTCTGGTTACCGCTTACACGCAAAACGAAATCTTTTCGTGGTTTGCAACGCGAGTGACAAACATAAAAAAACAAATATCCACTCTTGGGGATGTGTTAGAAACCCTAGCGCCGAAGGATTTAGTGCAAAAACCGCTCTTCGAAGAAGAAACTATTAAGCGGCTATCTTCAGGGATACGAAGCTGTACCGAAGACTATACTACTATAACTACTATTATTACTCATCAAGATAACTTTTTAGTAAGATAAAAACAATTTAAGGCGGTTGCAATTTGTTTTAGGGTTGTCACTTTCTTGTTTCTATTACCATATCCCCGATATTCTATCATATTCTATATTCTTCACCTGCAAGGATCAATGACGTTTCGTAGTCCTAGCCTTCTCTAAACTAATTGCCAAAAAGCTGAATAAAACCATTATTAGTTATTAACAGTGTATGTTCATAAAACAATATTCCGAATATATTCTACAAATCTACATATATTTTTTAAGTAATATTGAGATTACCATGATCAAAAGTAACAAGCGGTTATTCTAAGTCTGAATTCGGTATCGGAAAATTGTTTAATTTAGAATCTGCCGCAAAAATTTCCAACGCTTAAAGCAGATTCTTTGAACTAAAAAAAAACGAAGTCCTTATTAATTTAGACAGCGAGAATTCAATAAATATCTTTGTTACATAATAAAAACTGTTATTTTAGTCACTACAGTTTCTTTTAATAGTTTTAAAATCTATTTCTACAGTACACTTATGTATTCAAAGTTATTTCTTCTTAATAAGTTTATGTATTTTTAGGGAAACGTGATTAAAAATTATAACACACTCAATCAAACAACAAACAATCTATTATTTATTGAAATTTCAAAAGGTATATAAAGCAAGGAAGCGTAACAAATATAGCTATCCACGAGTACAGACGTGTACAATACAAATTTTACATTACTTTTATTGGGTAACCAGTTATCCGCCCGCGGAATTCTCGTTCGCGTTATTTCGGTTTTTTCCTCGAGATATATTTTAGGCGAGTTAAAAGCATTTCTATGCCATCATGACCATTAAATTAAACCAACATCAACTTTTATAACAATAGCTTCCGTTATTTTAACGTGAAAACGAAATAGACAAATGGAGAGACAGTGTCTTAGTGCATCATTTATAATATTCGATTTTAACTCGCTAATACAGCACTAATTGGCTGTATGAATGAAGCAAGGCGATTCTATTTTATCTCGAATATAGTTGGTGAGCGGATTCAGATACTTACATATTTTAATAAAAACAGAACGACAGTATTACCTAAAAAAGAAAGAAACAAACGACAAAATATGAACAGTAAGAGTATATATATCCTGCCTCAGCACAATACTTTTGAGTCACACACTGGTGGGTTGGGTGATAAATAAGCTGGAAGGTGCCCGGTGGATAACGCCCGAGCTGATACGTGGTTGGCGGAAGGACGCACAAGAAGTGCTTCTAACTGAATGGGTTAATCGTTTTCGATCTCCCACGGCTGGCCTCCGTACAGTGGAGGCTATGCGACCAGTTATTTTAGACTGGTTTCAGGTCCTGATCGGCGACACCTACCTGCACAACATCTCAAGCGCATGCGACGACTCGGCCGAGCATACGCTAGAGCATTGTCTGGCATGGGCTGCGCGGTTTCCTCTTTATAGCAGTTGGGATAGAACTGTCGTTGCCGAGCATTATAAAACCGATGGTTGCCAGCCAGACTAAACGAGATGGCGGCTGAAAAGTGTGCCTTGTCAGTTGCAATTCACACTTCGCACAGAAGGAAGAATGTCGCTATTCCGAAGTTATTCATCCTCGTTCGCAGGGATATAGAGGTATATGACGGTAGAATCGCGAAAGCGCACCCCGCCTTGTGCCCCGCATGGGCCCAGAGAACAAGGGGGGAGGGGGGTTAGTGGGTAGGCCGGTCCTCTCAGATCGGAGAGCCCCATACATGGCCGCGCCTTGCCAGCGCGGTGTCACGGTGCATAAGGAGCACTTCCCCTCAAAAAAAGGGATATAGAGGTGTCCAGTAGAGGTGTAAGGGCTGTATCGAGAGTGACGGCATGTATCGAAGAGTCCCCCGGTTTATAATTAACGGCGAAGTCGGAACAATTGGGTTTTAGTTTTTTGCGAGCTCCACACAACCCCTCCTCGCCCCTACGTGTAAAAAAGGGTGTTTTTTCCTTTTTAAGTTATTTAAATTTATTTAAATTCCAAACCAAACCAATTTTGATTCTGACTAGGTAGGTCATGAGCCAGATCTTCATTTACATTTTTTTGTCACCATCGTGATGGAAAAAAATACATATCATAGCGTACTATTATTAGTACTCTAAGATATGCATTAAGGATATCCTTTGAACCATACCTTAATAATCTGTTCTGGTTCTGATCTGTTCTTTTTCGAATATAGCATCTGTAAGTACGACGTCAGGATAATCCATAAATTGTATATAAAGTACATATTAACATCTAGTGAGGTTAACTGAGTATTTATTATTCTAGCAAAAATGAAA
The DNA here is from genome assembly GCA_036419045.1 of Scirpophaga incertulas. NCBI lineage: Eukaryota > Metazoa > Arthropoda > Insecta > Lepidoptera > Crambidae > Scirpophaga > Scirpophaga incertulas. The sequence continues at coordinate 7,919,359 of CM071626.1, read as the reverse complement.
TTAGTAGTATGGGTCATATTATCTTTTCCCTGCGCACTTTCTTTTGAAACTAAAACAAATATGTTCAAGTAGAAGGTAAGATAGTGTATCTCTGTTGTTGTCGAATTTCAGTGAAATTGACTGAGTGCAATGTCATTGCATCTCTAGGAACATAATTGTCACATTGAATCGTAATAGAGCGGCAATGTAACTACAATATTTGCCAGTTTCTAAATTTGATAGTAACAGGTTACATAATCAGGGGGTCGTACTCTCAAAATCAAACTTACGATATGTCGTCGCACATCTTGCTCTAGCATTACTGTGAGATTATAAATTACAAAGGCAAATTACTTTAATCCTCATCGCAATTCTATTTTTAATGTCGATTATTAGATGAATCACATATATCTGTCACAGTCACAGATATAATATGAAGTGGGAATGTTATATATGCAAGGGTGCTAGAACACGTACACGAGAAGTGGAAGTAGCAATATACGGGAAACGGTGCATACTAAACTTTTATGAAAATACGACAGGGCTGTCTGCTCGAAATTTGCTTTGTTTGATAAAACGTTTTTAATAATTCTGAACTACAATAACTATTCAAAATTATTACTTATCTAAATAACAAAATAGAAACAAATGTGAAAAAGAAATGCATTCATTAGATTATTGGTGTAAGTTTATTAGTTAGATTAGTGGTTCGGCTATTTACAGATAACACTTAAATAATTGTTAGATATTTAATACCACAAAAGTGTTAAATTCAATGTTACAAAATCATTACAACGTAACTATATAATAAGTAATAAACGTTTTCCTAATAAAAGTTTGTAAATAATTTCTGTTTTAGTATTATCATATGTTTTATTTATTTTCTTAAGAACATAATTATGTTGCATTGGTTTTATAATTGACATTTACTTTATATGGCAGCGGAAGCTAGTGAAACTTTAGCACAGCTTGAAACTATGTAACTATGTAAGTAGTATCAAGATCGTCATTCCGTTTGTATTTGCATTGTCATTTGTTGATAAGCTATAGGGAGTTATATCGATAGGAATATCAGAGAAAAACTTCAAATGCAGCAAGCGAAACAATAAGAATATGGAATTGGGGCGTTTCTTGCTATATAGTTAAACAAACAGTTTACTTGTGTGTTGATCCCAATATATTAAATATTACTTGCTAATAAAGCTTTCTGTAAATGCAGACATTTTTACTTTCAGGATAATAACTATTACTCTCAGGACATTATGTTCTCGCTTCAGCAATCTGGATTTCCAATCATAATAACAGGAAACTCAAATGTTATCAAATAGTTTCGAAGTGGCAAATGATAAAGAAAATTTGATCACGTTTAATAACTGATGCAGTATACAAGTTTCTAAAATAGATTTCATTGAAACTAAGCCTGACGTTGATATAAGTAATGGCGTCTGCAGCGGAAATGGTAGAACTTGCAATGTTGAATTAAATTAAACTTAAGATGTCTGTTGAGCCGTACAATATCGTTAACAACTTACAATTTCTGCTCGATCCTAGCTCCTGACCAAGAAGGTACTTGCGAGAGGTTGAGCTAGTACAGTGTAAAGTTTTGTAGAAACTTGAATGTTACAGTAAATTAAGTAATTTTAACCAATTTTTCTTATCCATGCTCAACAGTAACAGAGCTTGGGTGAGTGTTAAAACTGTAAAGTAATTGTTCGATATTTCCTAAATAGAACATCTACTTTACTGAATTATTAATTTCATTAATGAATCTAAACATCTATATTAGTACGTATAGAACTAATAAGCTTTTTCAAAGCTCGTCCATAAGAGTTTGCAGAGACAAGATATGGATGAAGAAGATTTTAGGAGTATTAGTTCAATTGATGACTGCTTACACATCAGGCAGGCCATAATTCTTTGTCACCATAGTGGTATAAAAATATCTATCATCTATGCCAGTGGTTCCTAACGGGGGCGATAGCGCCCCCAGTGGGCGCTGCAGACTTTTTGGGGGGCGGTAGCGGATTCAGAAGCAAATGATAAGCAGTCAAGAAAGAGGAATGGTAAAATAAAAATGATTTAATAAGGATTAATAAACAATTTTAAATTAGAATTAATAATAATACTAATAATTATAATAATTTCTTTTAGTTCAGAATAGAAGTATATGACTTGTCCTCGCATGTTGATAAGCGAACGCGCGATGTTCATACAAAATAACATGTTACGACATATTCGCACATAGACAAGAATCATGCACGAAATGAAACGTATGAAAGCAACAGCTCGAAGAATGTTTTGTATGCACCGCCCCCGTTCTGGAGGGCGGGAGCGTTAGTTCAAGCCGATAGGTAGTGTTTAGTTGATAGGCTGGCCTTCTGCTAGAGTCCAACATAACCACCCGCCGTAGACCGGTTGCGGGTGGTATCCGGTGCGAGGTCGTCCAAGCACCAGGGGGTTGTCATAGCGACCACTGTGGTGGCGCGCCCCCTATTCACTACCATGCCCCGTGGAAAAAAAAAAGAATGTTTTGTTAGTTAGTTGATGTGCTTGGCCATTGATTTTTCTTTATTATTAATTTTGTATTTGTTATGGTATTGCATTTCTTATTTCTATTGTAATTGTATTTCTTATTGATTCTGTGTTTATATTTAAAAGTTTAATAAACAATTTTATTGTACATTTGGTAGTAGTTTAATAAATTTCTACTTCATCATTCCTCTAAATAAAATATAGACATTAATTGAAGTTAAAGCTAAATACAGATCAATTGGGAGGATACAGGTGATATTCAAATAAAACTAACTGCTTTGGACTAATCAGTGACTGGGGGGAGGGGGGCGGTGGTCCAGAAAAGGTTGGGAACCACTGATCAATGCAATTCATCCATATATTTCGACATTCATATCTGATCCTTGTGGACAATTAAAATAAAAATGTATGACTTCAAAACAGACAGTTTAGTCAAAATTGTGCCTACTACACTTGAACGAATAAGATCATGAATTGTTTATCATCTGCGAACGTGTTTCGGAGTCCATTTTGCCCGCACTTGATTTTCTTAAGTTTGTATAACTATGGGGCTTTTCATTAGGCTGTTTATAAGTCGTATTCTATCTATAGCATATAAACGATTGCGAGATCATAAGACTTCGAACCTTACCTGGAAATCGAACGTCGGGTAAATGGCAACAGTGTCTATTTCGGCCGCGCTCTCCTTGAGGACCGTGCATTTTTCTTCCTCGGGTGGCTGCAAAGAATATAAAAGTATCATATCGTTTGCACTTAAATGGAAAATAAGTAACAGAACATAGATTCGGAAACAATTTTGTAAACTTAATTATATATTTCTGTATATGTTCTTCTGAATGTATATAGTTGTTAAGAATAATGACTATGTGTGAAAATTCTTTGTGAAGTAGTATCGTTGGCGTAATGATATTGAAAGTTATGCAAACATTACCGTTTCGATACATATAGCAATAAAATCGAGCATAAATACGAGCATTATATCTTTACGTAACTTATTAAAATATATATATATATTCATAAAGAGAAATGAGACATATTTAAGTAGTGTTCTAGCAGATGATTTATCTACTATTTTTATTTTAAGTTCATTCACCACTAATATTCTTTATTCAAGAAATACTTGCATTATATGACTACCTTTACTTTTAGTATCATTTACAATGTCACAAAAAAAATAGAGTTCAAGAGATTGTGAAGTTTTGCGTAGTCAAATTTTTACAACGTTTCGATTAAATTACAGAGATTAAATTAAAATACAGAGATGCAGAGTTTTAAGAAGTATTACTTATGATAACGTACAGATGTTTCATTCCTCGCCGATGTTAGGTGAAAATGTGTACTAACTGGAGGGGACTTAAAATATGTAATTTTTTAAAATATTGTAATTTGTAATGTTTTATATTACAAATTACCATATTTAAAAAGTTATATCAAACTGATACTATATTAGTATTATAAATATCTACTACTTGTCTTACAAACTGTAATGAGTATTAATTATGCTAAACTGAATCATAGCAATGCAGTATCTAACAAAACAATAATTGTCTAGTTCTTAAATTGTCAAAAAAACAAACTACTATTAGACGTTTCGTGAAAATTTATCGCTTCATTAAGATGTGCATTTCATAGTTGCCCAATTCTGAGCTTTAACTCGTATACAGAACGTTTCAGAGATAGGTGGCATTGAGCGAGGGTGGCAGCGAGTGGAGCTTATTAGATTTACATGTACTTACAATACACGGGCCAAAGCGGACGAGGCGAGTCGAGTGCTAACGGCCACTGAAGCGGCCAGATACGTACATTTCATTACTTAACTTGAAAACACGACACTTTCCTGTGGCATTATAAGTGCCTCATTTAGGTCTATAAGCAGCTTTTGTGTGTACTAATACTATTTCGTATATTAATATTTATATTTCAATTCACACTTGAGTTTATAATACTTAGTCAAATAAAGGACAGTATCAATAAATATCGCCAGAAGCTTTGAATTGATATGTACGGGCTAAGTACGCGGGTTATGGTTATTAGATTATTTTTTTTAGATAATTCTGTGATCACTAATATTAGTACCTGCGTTACGGAACGTAAGAGAAGACAATGTGTAATGAAACGAATATAACAGATTGCAGTTTGAATTTAAAACACTTACGAGACTATATAAAAAAAAAGTAGCCTTCACCACGATATAGACTTTCTAATTGAAAGTTACTCAGTCAAAAATTGAGCAAACTAGCAAGTTATTAGATTTATTATACGTTTCAAAATTGTGCCTTCACAGAACTTTGTTTTGTTTATTCACTGTAATATATTGTGGCATCCGATGGAATCACTGAGAAGCTACTTTCCCCGCTCCTCCTTAAGGATCACTGCGATAGCCTAATGAAACGTAGCCATTGTCTTGCTAAGCGTTTATAAAATGTTTCTATCGAAGGTTCTTTTTTTTTCAGCAATATCGAATATGCGAGGTCGAGGCCATACTTCAAGTAATTCAATCATTCCACCTGACGTCGCGAAATGGTCGATCGTTCGTCTGGCGGTGTGCGACGAAGTGTTATCATGGTGAACGAGACTCCTACTGCGAGGTCGTTTCATCTGAACTTTATCCAAAACAAGTGAAAAAAAATTGTTAGTCTGCTACAGTAACTGTTTTTCAATCGTTTAAAACAATCATTGCATAATGATCAGTCATTCTTAAGAACGCGGTCATCTTTTACACACGGCTCGTCTCGTCGACTATACTGGGCAGACTGCCCATAACTACTGTTGCAATTAAAAATAAACACAATGTTACATTTGAATATAGAATTTGTGATTAGTGTATACGATGTTCGTAGTGTTTCTCATTTTCGCGCCATTTGACCATTTATTAAGTCATATCAAAATGGAGTGAGATGATAAAGAGAACCGAATCGCTGTGACTGAATTTCACAAAGTATTGATCTTAGGCTATATTGATGATAGGTTTAATAAAACTTCCTCTGTTCGTGACACTAAAAGATCTAACAGTCCGATAATGCGGTTGAAAGCAATCCATAATATTGGCAGCCAAGAATTTTCGCATGGTAAAAATGTGTGCTTCTTTTAATAACTGCACGTTTAAATAACTTAGCAGTCAATGAAGTTCATTTCGAATAAGCTTTATCTATTTTGAATATTTTCATATTAAAATACTAACTAACACATTAAAGTAATAAATATTGTATGCAAAAGAAAATTTAAAAAATCTTTGTAACTATATTAATGGCAATACTAAGTAGCTGACTAGTGCTTGGAAGGAAACATCCAGTAAGCTTGTTGTTTTTTGGTTATAAAAGCATAACAGTAAATCTAAATTTTGTTAACCGTATTTGGGATACAGCATTTGAATCTTTTGCACTATTTTACAGCATCAATTACACAATGGAGTTTTAGTCATCGGTCAAATCATGATGGGTCCACCGAGCATAAAGCTTTCTAACACTAACTCACTATACATGGTGAATTTTAGGTACTAGACTAATACCAATACATAAGCTTAACAGAATCTGCTAGGTTATTTTTATCAGTTACTATGATACAAAGCCACTTAATACGGAGGATTTTTCGAATTTTAATTTTTACTGTAGAAGGCCATGCCTCATGCTGACCATCGGTGAGATTAGCGCGACACGTTTAAATTTATTAAATCAGTTGTGAACAGTGATACGAGATGGGGCTTCATTATACTTTTATAATGTAGCCCCATCTCGTATATATACAGAATATGTATACAGAAATACCTTATATACAGAAAATATGTATTTTGCCATTGTCCTTTGAAAATTTGTCTAAATGTTAAATAAGTCTGCATGAGTGATTTTACAAAATGCTCAATATGAGTTACTGCACGATAACTCGAATTCTTGATATCAGTCCAATAATGATATGCCACTATACGTGATATTATTTCGATAATAGGATAATTAAAAATCAACCGTAAAATTATAAAAACGAAGCTCTCCACCAGCTCGCGCATTTCTTCCTTCCTTCACACTGCATAGCAGTAAGGTTAGTGCAACTAATATAACAAGCATAGTACAGCGGTTTGATACAAGATGCGATATAATTGCCATCTTGTAATTTATTCTTTGTATTCTTATAGTTCAAAGTAATAATGCAATTTTCATGTGTTCCCGAATTAACTATTAACATTTCCTTGTGTTGTTAAATCTTGCGAAATGTAGCACTTTAATGTTCAATTCGAAGTTATAATTTATAACGCGCTAACGGAGGGATTTTAGTTCTAATTATTTTGTGCGTTTTTTCGAGGGAAATAGAGGCAAATTTCATAAATAAATATTGATTGCAACTCTTATTCAACGTATTTTAACCTACTTTCATGATTGTAAATTTATTTTTTACTACGCGGGATGGATCTTTTCGACGAATAGTTAGCACAGTAACAGTTTCTTATAACCACAAACAAATTTTTGTTAAGTGGCGTACACACCTTTTCCAATTTCACACGTTCCTGGAACCGAGGTGCCGGGGCTTTCAATACCAACTCATCGCCGCTCGGAATGGAATTTCCTGAAACAAATAAACGATTTACCAATCAAGGATATGTTTTTAGTTTGAACGATTGGTACGAAAATTGAAATGTTGTTATAATTTTGACGACATAATACGTTAAACGTGTACAAAGTTCCCATGCTACAAATAGTAGCATATTATTGAAATTGCTGTTCCTTAAACGATCCCGTAATTCATATTACAGTTAGTATTAGTCAGCAGCGTTATATACGCAGATATATCGTCGAAAAAACGATTAAAGGTTTTGTAAATTAAGTATTTTGGACCTTAGTCAATCTAGCACAGCTCCAAGGGTAAACTTCACATACACCTATCAGATTGTGTGCAGATGCACGCAATCTTTTGTATCGTAAGAACAAAGGATAAATACACCTACTCGTATTTGCAGGTAAATCACTTGTTCAAACTATAGACTTCCCGATTAAATGTCAAAGAAATAATAATCGCATTAATTTAAATTAGTTTATTGTTCAGTGAATCTTTAACACTAGAGTGCCTCGATCTTATTAGATTAGAATTATTTTTCAAAGATTTAATCAAAATTGATTTTATTTAATACCCAAATCAATTATTATAATTCAGTCAAACAAGTTTCCTGGAAAAAATTTGCGTAACCAGTTATGTCCAATATTCTGATTGACTGATCTGTAGCTACCGGTGAAAAAAAATACTTCAAACTTTTTCCGATGTGCGCGTAAATCAGCGCTGAAGCTCAACACTATTTGGGTGTATTTCTTCCGCATTAATGTATTGGCGACAACAAACATAGCAACATATTTGGAATAAACCTTCACAATCGTGTGTACCAATATGTTTTTAAGTATAAACTCTTTGTGTAAATTATTTTGTTTATTATAGTGATTGTTTTATTGTAAAAGAGTGTCGATGCTGATTGTTGTCGATTACGACGAGACTTTAAATTAGCAGGAAAGCCAACACTATTACAAGTGAGATAAGAGCAGTCTACAGGTCAACGTATAAATTCTGACGTATTTCTGCGTGTACATCTGACGCTTCTGCGGTGTACGGTAAACGAAAACATCCTGAGGCAAGCTGCGATACACCTGCGAAGAATTTTAAATATGTACATATATGTAAACAAATTAGCACTGGACAGCTGAAGCTACACTAATTTGAATATTACTTGTCGGAGAGAGAACATCAAAATGGAGAAAAAGGAAATTAGAGCCGTCATCCTCACCACCACCCACCTCTGCTTGAAAAAAATGTCTACCCTTTGGTAGTCTTTACATACATCAACTTGGTGGAAACATTGGAGGCTCTGCTACTCCGTATTCCATTGTTGCACACTGGGCCAAGGAGTAAAAGTTGAGCAGAACATCCACAGAACGCTCATCTACGTCCCTCACTGAGATAACGTAAATAGATCTAAGATGAAGAAGACAGATCGCGGAGTGACCTTCAGGCACGTAGCTGAGGTCACAGGGATGTCACATGGCAGTATCCAAAGAATCTTAGCAAAAGAATTGAATATGAAACAGGTGTCAGCACGCTGGGTACCGCAAATGTTAATCAACAAACAAAAGAAAAACGAATTAACATTTCGAGGGTTAAGGCAAGGCAAGGCAAGGCAAGCTGCGCGCTGGAGTGCTGTTTCATCAAGACACCGCACTGCCTCATAAAGCTCCAGATGCGGTAGCTACAATTCAAGAAATAGGATTTGAATTGGTCGAAAACCCTATCTATTAGCCAGATCTAGCTCTCAACGACTTCTATCTCTCTCATTGGCCAAGAAATCTGAAGACGATATTAAACTGAGGGCCGCTGTAGGGACATTTTAGAAGAGTTCAGAAAAAAATATTCGTTTTGAGGATATTTAAGGTTTAACAAAGGTGGACATATTCATTATCATTACTTTTTGGTCACCCTTCGTAATTAAATTTAGATAGTACTTATACATAAATTCCAGTTAATTTATATTTTAAATGACAATATAACATAATTTATATTACATCTGTTTTTATCAACTTACCTTAAAATATATATCAATAGGCTTTATAGTGGTTTCTGCATAAAATATTTTTAGAAAATAGAACCAGACAAAAATACTTCATTTCAATAAATATCAACTCTATATACGAGATACAATCCTATTAATTTGTGGGATCTATTAGTGCGCGGCGTCATAAACATTTTTAACTTATTCGCGTCAATTTCTAATTAAAATGGTATTATTTCTTAGTCGTTTCACCCGTTTCTAGCAGCTTGCTCTGGCGTTGACAGATAAGAGACTGAAACGAATTAATCCTAAGCATTTGTACTGTTTCGCGCTTGTCCTGTGCGGAGTTATATTTCAATGTTTGTTTAATGGGAAAGCACAAGTAGTTTAATCTGAATGTTATGTGGTTAAAATATTATTACCTGTCTATCGAGTAGTCGGCATAATTTGTTTCTAAACGGAAAAAATCTATTTTTTCCTACTAAACAACAATATGGCACCGAACAGTAACTAAATATCGCACTATATTTTTTTTTCCAGAAATTTATATAATGTACAATATTAATATATAGTAAAGATAACTTTGACTTTGTCATTGTTTTCAATAAAATATACAAGTTGCAACAAATACAAGATTGCAAAGTTCAATGTCTCCTTTTGAATATTGAATTGCTTGCTCAACTGTGAGACAAACAGTTTCCTTTTAGAAATTCCCTCTGGATACATCTGAGATAGTGCTTATTCATTCCACTTGCTTGCATACATCGCTAATTTAATAGAATAGTGAATAGGTTACCTAATTAAATTGAGGTATATAATGTATTTTATTATTAAAGCTACTGGTAATGTACGTACATATGTACATTGTTTTCATTTCATATTTACTACGTATACGTTTACAAGTATTATATTAATTTTATTATTTACTAATACCTAAGCTACATCATACCTCTGTATTTTCATTCTCCTGTAGGGCTGTGTAGGTACTTTGATCTTACTTACTCGTATTTCTGCTATTGTTGTTTTTCAGTTTGAATGGTACTTTGAAGGGAATCACTGATTAATATTACTGAGTTACTACAAGATAAACTGAGGTTTTCACAAGAACCTATGAAATATAAAGCTATGAAAAAGTTTGTTTAAAATCTTCAAATACGTACAGGATGGACCGTGAAACCCTCCTGTTTACATATCAGGTTTACTCTGCAAATATTGTGGAAGGCGTAAAATGTGCAGAGTACAAGTTTGTCTTACCGGATATTTTTATCGCCAACCTGAAACTAAACTTGTATAGTGAAGTAAATTTACACTTCTGTAGGTTTCGTCGTTTATTGGTGAATATTGCAATTAGCAATGCTGCCGAGTATAAAAGCTCGGTTTTCATCTTTCGAGATAATTGGTTAATTAATTGGCGGGATACACGTAATAACTCAATTGGCAAATAAACAACTCGGCACTCAGCACCCTCGTAAAAGGTATCGGTCGTTTTACAAAATAACATTCACTTCTTTAAGTTTTTATTAAACGATATTGTAAATGTATAACTTTGTGTCAAAATGAAAGTCACTATATAACATTATAGTAATGTACGTAATGCTTTTACTGCTTTATGTGCTTGATTATTGGTTTTAATTTATTAGAATAATTTTCAAGAAATTTATAATTAGCCCCGAACTGTATTCTGTGGAGATGTAATCGTTCTCGCATCCACATGTCAACGGCAAAGCTACCTATAGTATCTAGATAAAAACCCGTTTGTTACACTAACATCATGTTGATCTATGTACCCTTTGACATAGCAGTCGCGTACCGCCATCGTTTTAAATTTATAATCCATTCTTGTTTTGTCTTTGTATTTTTACATGTTCTATTTTTGTGTTTCCCGCATAAAATTTATTTACATTGTGAGATGGTATGTACTTGTGAGTCGAAATAAAGAATTTGGGTATTTGGATTATTAACACTATTATTATACATGTATTTATATATTATAATATTAACATTGTTGTTATAATCTTTGTATACATATTCGTTCTCGTGTAAGTGCATGTGAGATTTTATGTAAAATCCAAGCATGGGTGCGTTTTATTAAAAAACAATAAACATGTTTAAATTATTCTGTGCGTGTTTATGTACTTGAAATCGTCCTAAACGGCTGGATCGAATAAGAGGATTTTTTTCAAGTAGATTCAACAATGATTCAGATTTACGAATTCGTTAAATATGCATTACAAAATTTGGATTTGAGACGTGTAATGTGTCTGGCCCGCCAATTGAAAGTATAATAATTATTATATTTGTTCATTAAAACAGTTATGCATGGCTTGAAGTTAACGCCGCCAAGAAATATAGAATTCGTTTTAGAATAATCTTTTGAATGGAACTTTTTAGTTTAATATTTTACCACACATTACAAAAAATAAGTCGATATCAAACATTTATCATTGCACGAACTACAGAAAATTATCAGCGTTCGGTATGCAATATCGTGAATGATTCATCCTTGGCATCCAGTCAGCCCCTGAGACGGCTTTATCTATGAACCATGAACGTAGAAAATTTGATTTCATTCCGATATTGCATTCCATAGATGCTATGAGCTATGAAAGAGAAACGCACTTTCTTGTGTGGTTTATTCTTCTATATGCACTACAAGTACCATGCATACAACCAACTCAACGGTACAAAGTTCCGAACATTAAGTTTAAGATTTTAAACATATTGAGCTGCTGCGATCTTTTAAAGGCTACAAGCTCGTACCAAATAACAGAAATTATTGATATGATATGTGATAACAAATCTGTTGGATAAACCTGTGATTGTCCGTATAAATATCAGATTAATGAGATTAATTAACATTTACGTTGGTCGAGATTTGTATACCTTTGTATAGAAGAGAGGCAATCTATCAATTCGCACACGCTTTCCTCGTTGTGAGATGCCTATGTCACAAGAGCGTGAAGCGTAAAGGGTCGGTAGATACTAGGCAGACGTGCTTTGAATGCCACCGGCAATTAGTGACCGATGAGATAGAAGCGTAACAGGGAAACAATATACAACTAGATAACCAAAATACGTGCAGAAATGAGTGGGTAGGTATATAATAAATTTGTCTGTTTTAATTATATCTACGGCTTGTCTGCATATAATAGGTTTTTACCTATAAAATTGTTGGTTTATATGGAGGTTTTTAATAGGTTTTTCTATACTTAATTAAATATAATTAAAAAATTCCTTTATTAAATATAAAACAAGAAAAAGACTTTTTTGGAACTTTGACACACATCTCAACAGATATTAAACTATACAAAACCGTAATTAAAAAGGTAAATTGTATATAGAAAGTTATAGATAGCAAAGTGAAATTCTAAAACTATAAATATGCGTCACATTTATTATTTGCTGATTTTTATTTAAATTATATATCTCTGTGCATATTGCAATCGAAATTTGGAAATGTTATGAAACATAAAATAACTAATATAATTCATGTAATATATAACTTTATAATAATATATAACTTTTGCCTTAGAAATACGAAAGAAATAAACAGTAATTTCACAGATATATTTCACAATTTATTACGATAGAAGTGCATCGTTTTATTGAATTATATTTTTATTCTAAAGTATTGCATTTCAAAAAATATTTTAATTTGATAATAGGACTATGACCAATTGAACTTATTGTGATTGCCGATTTAAATAGTAAAAGTATATTAACAAAGCTTGTGCAATTGATTCGTTTCAATTTTGGTCACATCTCAAATCAATAGTGGTACGTCGGTCGATGTGCAATTCATGTCAGACTGCCAACTAGTGTTTATTGACCGAGACTGATAAACTGGACGTTGGAGAATGGATACGTCGCTGCAATGCCGGGAAGCTATATCACAAATACACCGTAACCCCACACGACGCAGGAAACGCGCTGACACTCGGAAATAAGTAGTCATACGCTATGTTTCATGAAATCTATAAAGGCATTTCTATTCTTTCTTTTCTTTAGACGATAATTATCAAGAAATTTATCAATATTGACGACTCATATTGGGTCATTATTTTACATAACAAAAGAAAAACTTAGGAAGTAATTAATGGCGTCCTAAAAAATACTATAATGCCCACCTAATTATCTAGTTTTGTAGAGCTTATTCTTGTTTGTGAGTTTTTAGCATTTGATACATTGAAGTACATGATTCAGAAAAAATACCAAGACGTTAGTACCATAAAGTAAAAAAGTTTCCTCCATGAATATAAATCAGTACTAGGGTAGTACCGTACAATCTACGGGTCCCATCCAAGCCGCAGGGCGCTTATGACCAAGGTTTAGGCTGAGTTTCGTCGGTATGTCGTTTTGGAGTCCGACATAAACATAAAAAAAAAATAAAACAAAAGCCATGAGGATTTTCAGCCCCTCCTCTAAACTATGTATGTACTAGATTTGCAATACACACTCTGCTCGACAGAGAACTGTACTGTAATCCGTAAATTGTCCTTTGTGTGGTATCGACAATGTTTAAAAAAAATAAAACAAAAGCCATGAGAATTTTCAGCCCCTCCTCTAAACTATGTATTTACTAGATTTGCAATACACACTCTGCTCGACAGAGAACTGTACTGTAATCCGTAAATTGTCCTTTGTGTGGTATCGACAATAAACATGTGTAAAAATAAACATAAAACTGCAGAGTTTTTATAAACAAAGTATTGTGTAGGAGAAACAGTAATTATGAAAATGTGTATATAAGATTATTTTCAATAAAGTGAAATGTACAAATACCGATTGAAAATGGTGTTTGGCGAGGCTGGAAAGAATGAATATAGGTTCCTGCTATAAAATAATAATAAACACAAATTTAAATATCATATTTATAAAATTATACAATAAATCTTAAAATAGATTAATATCTAAAACATAGAGAGCAATGTAGAGCTTAATCAATATGTATACTAAGACAAACAAAGTCTTAATCGAATCAAAGAAAATAAACAATCAGACAAGGATCAATAGAAATACGAATATTATTGATACTTCGGGTATTTCTAAAAGAGTATCCTGCATATGCATAACTGCTAATGAGTATTGATATGTATGGGAAATCTCTTTACGTAATCTTTAATAATAAGAAACATGTAGCGAATTTTCGAGGTTACATTGTATAAGATTAGGTTACGCAATAATTAAATCACAAATTATCGTAGAAACAACAACAAAACTAATTAATAATGTATATATTAACGTTAAGATATATTTAAGCCGGCTTAATCTTAAGATGTATGGCTTGTAAAATAAATGAGATTTAAAAAAAAAAAAAAAACAACAAAACTAACCCTAATAAATAAATTTAATAATAATAACAAAAAATATATAACATGGTTTTTCCACTATCCAAATAAAGCCAATCTGAAATCGTTTAAAAGAATTCTTTGACGCATTCAAAGTATGATGCCGCATTGGGCGGCATTGAGTCCTTTAAGGAGCGATAGATAAAAAATGAGACGCTCGACACAAGAAAGTCTACCTCATAAGACTGCACTATGATACTGGAGGAGTAGATAAAGTTTATCAAAGCAAAACATTTTATAAGAGATCCCACAGCGATAGACAGCTTAGCGATCTCAAGTCGTTTGATTTTTTTGCTAAGTACGAAATTCAATATTGCATTTCAATGCGTCGTCGGAGTTGCGGCGAACACTTTTCTACGTTCATTTGTTATGCCTGGACATTTTCAGACAAAAATGGATTTTGTGTGGACATTTTAAAATATATGCATTTTCTATACTATCACTATGTTGTATATTTTTGACAATCAAGGATACTTTATGATACTTTTAACTTACTTACGGTATAATAATATAAGATAAAAAAAAATACTTTTGTGAAAACGTTACTCGCAATAAAATACAGTATTCTGAAACTAATAAATGACGTTTTTTAATTTTGGGAAATTCAAATTAAATAACCAAATGGCTTTGTATTGTAATCAAACCTTGCGCTATATAGTCAACCTGTAATCTATACATATAATAAGACAGTAAAAATATTTTGTCTGTACATTTAGTATTTTTGACTGAAATGGATAGAGGGGCACTTAAATAGATTATTAGAAAGCAAAAAAAATTTTTTGGAATTTTTTGTCTGTCTGTCTGTATATATGTTCACGTTTATCTCCGAAAGTACTGAACCGATTTGCTTGAAACTTTCACTATTTGCTTTGTTTTAACTCAGAATAATATCTAAACTTTGTTTCATCAAAATCGGTTCATTAAAAAAAAAGTTATCGTCATTTTAATGAACTCAAATAAATAAAACTGGAGTGTCATCTGTGAAAATTGAAGACGGTGAAATTTTAATCAAAAGTACTGTGAAAATAGTATTTGTGGAAAAGCTCATTGTTTTGTGCCATACTATACATACATACATACTAATATTATAAATGCGAAAGTAACTCTGTCTGTCTGTCTGTCTGTTCCGCTTTCACACCAAAACTACTGAACCGATTTAAATGAAATTTGGTACACAGATAGTCTGGAGCCTGAGAAAGGACATAGGCTACTTTTTCATGCAAAAAAGGTTGTAAAGGGTTGTAAAAGGTTGAAAGGAGGGATTATTGGTTGTATGGAAATATTGTTAAAACTACTGAACCGATTTAAATGAAATTTGGTACACAGATAGTCTGGAGCCTGAGAAAGGACATAGGCTACTTTTTCATGCAAAAAAGGTTGTAAAGGGTTGTAAAAGGTTGAAAGGAGGGGGTGAAAGGTTGTATGGCAGTATTGTTAAAACATATCCTTCCTGTGGGAAATTCGAATATAACGCGGGCGAAGCCGCGGGCGGAAAGCTAGTGCAAACTAAAATACTAGTAGTATATTGAAAAGTTATGCGATCTTCTCTAGGTCAATAAAGTTGGTAGTTGTCCAATAAGAATTGAAACAGAATTTAAAACCGATATTTAAAGTCTTTAGAGTTAAAATAAAAACGAATTTATAAAAGAGACAATGCTTACTTTATGTATGTTTTAGCACGGATGAAATTATAATTTTTCTAATTGGTACTTGAAAATGGGCTGTATTTGTTTGAGTATTGTACATCACGTTTAAAATAATATAGTAAAATAATAAGAAAAACAATTTGTAAGGAAAAAAGTGTCTTGTTTGAACTCTAGTGATACTCACCACAAATATTTCTGATCGTGGCAGTAAGTATCATCGTCTGTTTTTGCCGAAAGTCTCAAAAAGATGTATAATTAAGCACTAAATATAGATAATTATAATCACCAGGCCTGAATGTTGTTGCACTTTAAAGCATTCTTTACTTATAGCTCACCCTTTTTCAACAATTGATATGTGTGCGGTAGTAAACGTTAGCAAACGTTAGTACAATACATAGAAAAAATGCTATATACACGTAAAAAACACTAAACACCTAAACAAAAATTAGCTGTATCAAACCATATAATTCGATGTGGATTACAAAAGTTTTGTGGCGTAGTTAATTGTTTCTTTTTTAAGTAAATCTCTCTAAATTCGTCAGAATTGTCACAGTATTGAAATTCCCGTTGTAAAAATTCAGGAAGTTTAACTCCATTAAAATTAATTAATACACGATTCAATTACTAATACTTAAAAGCTGGAAATGTCACGAACAACTCTAAACCTAGTCGCACTTGGCAAACTACATTCAAAAACCGTTAACTTTGCCCGCGGCCGTGCAAATAATTGCTGCGCCAATTAAGAACAGCGTAACACGGCAGTGATAATTTAAAAGCTTAGAAATATCCATCTACAACGTGATGAGTTAACTGGCGCTTACTGAAAGATGCGAATGGTTGATCGTTAACAATGTAGGAATTTGAAAGGTGGGACACCTTTGACGATAAACGAGAAGCAATATAAAGTTATACAGAATATGCCGCGAAAGGGCAAGATACTACTTACACAGTCGCGTAAGAGTTGAAATATTATATCAGTAATATAATTTTACAGACGCTGTTATAAAAAGGTTTTTATACATCAAAAGCGAAAGACAAAGAAGAATATCTATTCTTCTTTTGCAATAATTGCAATAAAAAGGAGTAAAGGGTCTCCGAACGTGGCCCAGCCAATAAACAAATGGATTCCTTTGTCTACCTACACAAAAATACACAAAGTAAGCCATTTAGTTTTTCTTAGCTGTCATGGTGTGGTGGTGGTCAGAGTATTGCGATAAGACAGTTCTTATTTCTTGTTTTTGTCGCGTGTGAATTTTGCATATTAAATTCACGTATGTCGCTATAAGAGGTGATGTCGAGATCCTTGTAAAAATGTATACGAGTACAATACCACCAACAATTACTACTTGCATCACTACAAATAGTAATGTGTTTACAAAAAGATTAATTGTCGATACTCTACTATTCTAGATACAACGTCCCTAGCGTAGCTATCACATCACAGTTCTTAGTTTAGTTGCAGAGTTCTATTTATCAATGTGATTTCGCATTGCTTACTACCACCACACTAGCTAAAAGCTATATTCTCATAGCGAAAAATCCGCCTTACAGATAATAAACGTATCGCACGACAGAATACAATTCAGGCAAATATGCGTCGTGTTGGCTTTCACAGGTTGCTGAACGCATCGCGCTGTTGCAGCAAAAGTATCTATCCTGTTTAAAGCCGCTTTATCTCTAAGTAAGGAGAAGATTCCTTTGTTATCTCAGGCAAATTTAGTTGCTCGTTTAATGCTCAACTAAACTATAATGTTCAAGTATGAATTTGCCGTTTTGTATGGAGAATTCAAGGAATTTCATCCTTGTTTATTTATTTGATTCTGTAGTACCTTAATTAATAGAATTTTACTAAAATTACTTTTACATTATATTAAGTAATATCATATATTTAATGGCATGAATATTTATTACTCCAAAGTTGTCAATTATTGACAGTACACAATTTTGACGAAAAAAAAGGAGCGATTTTTTTTTAGTATTAAATAACCTTTTTTTTTTCCTAATTATGAGATCCAATTGTAAAGAAAACTTGGACTTAATATTAATAACTTTTAAAAATATAAAGATTTTAATACAAGCGAAAAAGATGTCAATTTCATACCTATAATATAGCCCAGCCATTGAGGGAATGAGTTTGTCGTATGTTACCTTCAGTTCTTTACGTATGTTATTTTTTTTTATTTTAATTATAATAATGTTCACGTTTACCCTAAACACAATTCTCGAATATGATGTTGTTACAATTATGAATCAGCTCCGTGACAATTTAAAATTCATCACGGCTTAATTATGTTCTTAACGAGGGCCACTGGTTAGGATAATTGGGGCATCATTTACCACAATGCCCCAGTGCAGATTAGTTAATTTCGCATACAACGTTCAGTTTCATTGAAGATATTTGAAGTTTGTTTATCTCATGGTGTTGTTACATGATAATGTATATTGAAATAAAAATGGCAGGCTTGAATCTCGGACCATTCATCAACGGCGGCTTTTAATTCATTTTTATGTGGTCCGAGTCATTGTCTTGTGGTACGAGTCTAGTATTTACTTTCAATCTTTAATAAATGACTAATCCTCACAATAGGGTATGGGTACATACCCTATTATTATTTTTGATTAATTATCAAAATAAACTACAACTGAATATGGCTATTTTTATTATATAATTGTCAAGTTGAGCAATTTCTATCTCATGAACGTATGTCAATATAGAAATTTCTCTTTATAAAAAATAAAATTAATGTTGTTTGTAGAGTTCTAAAAAATGTCCAATATTTTTTTTATATAATACTTATGAAACGAATACATTTCTAGCTTTCTCACATTAAATGTAATCTATATTAATAGAAAGTAAATTTATAAACATACAACAAAGTTATTGGCAATTTGTTTGCAGGCTCACACACTAGGCTACTCAATTATGACGTCATGATTGCAATATACTTAGTTTGGAGCGTTTTTGAGCAATCCTCGACAATCCTCGAGAGAATTATGTTTGTACTTTCTCCGCTTGATCGAATCAGAATTAGATCCATTAGAGAATCAGAATCATCGACACAACCTCAAGAATTGCGAGTCTTGTAGTAGCAAAGTAGCAATGGATAAGGTTCACAACTTGCAGGATCACTTGCACGACTATTATGGCGGAAATCTTCGAGTGACAAGTATATGACGGATACTCTATTGACAGTTTTTTTTCTGGTAAATATTTCACCTATTAATACTACTAGGTTTATAAAAGTAAATATTGATTGGAACTTTTCAATACTATTTTATTATTTTTTATTTATATTAAGTTTTATAGTAAGCCAGATTACCGCCGGAGGCTTTGTCGCATTATGTCGGATTATTCACAAAAAATATATTTTCCTATAGCAAAAATATCCCTATGTACATATCCGATCTTCAAACTAGCTTTACTGTACTTTAGGTAAAACTTTCATTCCATTTTCTTCCCTAAATTTTTTATAAGCTTTGAATGTCGTATTTAATCATATTTAATTTAAATAGGTACAGTAGTTCTGGCGTGCAAGCGCGAAATAGACAGAGTTATTTTTGGATTTATAATATTGAGTAAGTATTTAATAGAATTTATTATATACCTTTTATTACACATATTTTTATTATACCTATCCGCACGACGAAACACAGCCGGTTTCATTGCCCTTTGGTTTATTTTGACCCTTCGTAAGGACCTATTATTACTGACCAGTTATCGATGTCATATATCAAAATCATTAACAAAATGCTCTGAAAAGCATACACTAACTTATTATCCTCATCTGCGTGCATTATCATATCACTCCTCTCACATCGCGAGATACTGCAATAAAGTGCTCAAATACCCTCGACGTTGTTCGCGCCCCCACGTATACGGTAGTCCGTTATTAAGGATGTACTCAACTCAGTACCGAACTAATATCACACATTTCGTCCTAACTTCAATTTGTGCACAAAGTTAGGAGGACGTGGCACTGTACACCGCGATATTAAATTTTCGTGAGTGCAGGCGAAGGTTATATGTACACAAGAGCTATCACGAATATATTACGAGTCGACAGAATAGACCATATAGGTTAACATTAATGTCTTCTCAATCTGAAAAGCCCATTTTGACAGATGTCAGATTTCAAGTGTCGTTAAATAAAAAAATAATGGAAATGATTTAATATTAGGTTAAATTAGGTAAGTGAAGTTATTAGGTTTTAAATTAGGTAATATTACTAAACAAATTAAGCTTTGGGAGACTTTTAAACATATGTTTTTTCCTTGTACGTATCCGTGTACGAGGTTACGTAGCTTTTATGCTCTTTGTGTCCTTAAATTTTATATTTAGTTGACGTTAATAAGTGCTTGTGCCTGTTAATAAGTTAATAATGCCTATGTTCATTAAAAACTATTTTGATTATGTTTGTGTCAACAAAATTAAAGCAACAAATAACATAATTTTGAAGTATAAAAGAAATAAAGTATAAAATTGTGCTACAAAAATAGATGCTACTTTCAAGATTGTTTAATTTTATTTTTAAATTATAGGAAACACATTGAACGATATTATAAGAGAAAGCTTATCTTTGAAGTAACAGATACCTGCAGAAATTTGGAGTCGGGTCTTGTTCCCGTATGAATCCTACACAGGGATATCTCAAATATTGACGATATCCAAAAGATATTAGTGACTATTTACAAGCTGCAAATAAATCGTCATATAAACAAATAGCAGAATCAAATTAAAGACTGTACGACATCGTTACCGGTTAAGGATTTCTTTCAAAAGAAATTCAATTTTAAAACTGTGCAACCATTGTTATATACAAGACGACGCTGCTTGGTGTTTCGAATACAAACACTGAAAACTCAGTAAATGCCCCACGAACGACTATATCTGGCGGCGCATGTCCTGCTTAGAACGGAATACCATGGATATTGTTCAATCCGATAAATATACATTTTATGGTAATCTAACCCTAACATTCAGATAGTCTAAGACAGATAACTAAATAGATACTGTGGGAGTATGTTATGCGTACATATAATGTTTGAATTGCAAATGCTCGCTAGGAATTAGGCCTCTAATAGATTCGGCCGGCATCATTTTCGTTTACACACTGCTTTCGAGATAATTCTCTCTTTACGGCAGCTCCGTTTTATTATTATAATTATAGCGTAGAATGCCGATAAGACCTAGGCTTAGACAGAGTTTATTCGGAAAAAGTCTAACAATTGTTTATGGATTGGCTCTTCTCAAGTAATACTCGTATATGTTGTTGCATTGTATATTCTTTATTAATAAATTTGTTTATGAATATTTTTATAAGCTGAACTGCGCGACTCAGATTTTTCATTTGCCTTTAGCTTGGTGTGAGCTGCCCACATATGTTCTCTTAGAAAATTACTTTCTTAGAAGGTTCACCGGGGTTAGGCACATAATGTATGGCAAGCGTTTCTTGGCTACACTATGTATACTCATATAAACCGCTACTACGCTTGGGTACGATGCGGCTCGCAGAACTGTCAAGCACAACAGGTAATTAGGTCTTTCCAGTCTCAGCGGTAGACTCGACGAGCGATCAGCAAGCCGCAGCCACAGCTTACATTGTACTTACAGGAGCCAATGGTGGAGATGGCAAAATATAATTAACAATTCGGGCGAAATAGGGACTCAAAGAGATGTACATAGCGTTCTTGACTTCTAGCGGGATATAATACCTTTATTTCCAGAAAAGAATATATTACAAAAAATTCGGAATTATTCAAAAAAATTCCATACTAAGCACAGCTTGTAAACTGGGATTTTTTGTATATGGAACTATACTCAGTGGTTAGAGCTCTTGTAGCGATGGATGTGTGTGAGTCCGTGTTTTGCTCATTTGTTAGCTTAGCTAGCTTAGCTTCCTTACTCATAGAACATGCTCAGTTTAGCTTATAGTATTCTGTGATAATAGTTTATACTATATTACATAATATAACGGTAGTGGTGTCGCTTGAGCGAGTTGACCTATTGACTTTTGTATTTATTTACTTGAAACACGGGGATCTATGCTAGTTCAGTCTCCATATTTTATTTATATAAATATTTCACTTTGATTTTACTAGAATGTTTAATAAGAGTTTATATTATTTCAGGTCAAATATACATATTAATGCAGATGAAAGGTCTCGGGTCATCTAATTAGTTCATGTCTGGAATATTCCACACAACAACACGAAGCAGTAGGATTACTCAATTTAACGGATCAGCAACTATGTCGCGTTATGGACATAAATTATCTTACAGACGAAGTAACTTTTAAAGTTGGATAATGAACTTCTATATTTCTCGATTCACATCAAACATATTAAGTGCTGTAATTAAGGAAACAAATAAAAAGATTTCTCCAAATAATTAACAAATAATTCTACTTCTCAGAGACTTCAAAGTTGCCAGTCTTATTATTGTACTCAACGAAACAAGAAACTTTGAAGTTCTTTGTGATGTCTGTAATCTTAGTACACAGAGTTGAAATGAAACGCACTTCAAACTTTCAGCTATAATTTTTACCTTGACAGATAATTATCTATTATTGCACGTAAAAGTTGTGTAATAATAATAATGAATCATTATTTTTATCTAGACAAAAATCTGGTCACGTGCGAATAGTTGATTAAAGATTAAAAATATGAACTAAATTTCGCCATTTGCTTTCGTGTCGTGTCAATAAGATTAGCTAAATTTAATTTGACTACTTGTGTGATTTAACAGAATAAAAAAAATGATTTCATTGGTAATAAAGAATATATCGAGTTTGTTTATAATTTTTCCTTATAAAATGTGTGGGAGTAGGTTTTAGCGAGTTTTACATTATTATAGTAATCGCCAAAAATTCATATCGTGAAAAAGAATCGATTGACAAAGAATGTCTTAAAAAATTATGAATTGTCTCCTGCAAGTCTTGCTGCAATTACAATGGTTTCGGATTCTGCCCTTACTGTCCCATCTTAAAAAACCAACCTGTATAGTTATAAAGTGTGACCTGTAAGGAATAAAATATTATCCCAGGGTTAATGCCTGATGTAATTTTTGCGAAGACAAACATCTGATAGTGAGAGACCCGAGTATAAAACCATTTTTATCACCACTTCAAAGTCAGCAAAATTTGGAAAAACTTCACTAGCACTACACTTCTTAAAGTGTTTACACTCATTATTTTTTGTGATTGCTGGTAAAGTTATTATTTATATTGCAAAATTGACTTTTGGATAATCATCGGGTTACATCAGCTGGCGCTTCAGCGCATTAGTATTTATAAATATTTGAAATAGTTATATTAGTCTAATCGTCTGTAATTTTCCGATTCACAAAAGTGTTAAAATATAGTATCTATATAAATACAAATCGTGAATATCGAAACCTTGCATGGTTCCCGGGGGAATGAACAGTGAGTTGTAGTACAAACAGCTGTAGTATAATTCTCGACCTACTTTCTCAATTAATCAATCCATCATTCGTGTGAAAAAGATAAAATAACTCTGGTCAATGAAAAGTAAAACTCCGATGATTTAAATAACAGTACGATTATTCGTAGTAAACATAGTTTTATATTTTGGGCCCATAATTACTAAAATGTCCGTTGTTTTGTCTAAATGAGCCTAGAGATAGACACACAGGCCCGGTTAGCTGAGGTACTAGTACTGTGCGTCATTGTTTGGTTAACGGCAAATTAAATACCCGAGGTATTTTGATGTTGGTTTCCTTTATGGACGCCAAATTGCTTCACGTTACTAAGAAACTGGCGCATGCCTGCTACGTTTATGTTAGAGGCACGATCATATTAACTTTAATTTTTTTGAGAAATCAGAGTTAAGGTGGATTATAGTTCTACATTAAATTCATATGCTGAAATTTGGATCTTTGTCTTTATCTTATAACATTTATTTATCCTTTTTCACTTATTATTTCGAAGCGTTTGACCCAGTTAGCAGTCCCAACAGTTATAATAAAATTGTATAACTAAAATGCAACAGAAAGTGTCTACTTGTTATAATACTTATTGCAAGGCTTATTGAAATCATGAAAAAATCGCACAGTCAGCAACACGTCAAGTTTTACACTTGCACTGCGTAAAAACTGCTATTACTAGCAACATATGAGCTACGTCAAGGTCAATATGTAATGTTTGAAGCGTTGCTATATGTCAGGCTAATAATGCAGGTCATATAATATTTGCATCTTAAAATGATACATAACATTTAACGGTAAAACGAATCTTAATTTCGATATGAAAAACCAACTTAAACTGTAAAATTTTAACATAAAGATTTCAATCCTATTCATAGGCTAAATTTGAATAAATTGTGCTTTTACAATTATATCTAGAATTCGGCGACTGACGGTCCTTCAAAACATTGATGTATGTTTAAAATAAATAAATAAAGCAAAGCGTAAAAAATAAATAATTAATATCTGTAATATATAAATCTATTATAATTGAGTCAAGTGACTCTTGCCTTCGGCGTAAATCAGAACGCTTGACTTGACTTTTGAAGGCAAGCTTGGCTATAATCAATAAGTTAAAAGTACATAATGACGGCCTAAATCCCCTTAATGACATGACAATACGGCTAAAATCTCGGTTGTGCTTGTGTTCCAATTAAAACTTATTATAAATTCTCTAGATACAGTAAACGCGAAAGTAGAGAAGAGGTAATAAGATGCGACGACTTTTAGTAATGGCTGAACACTTTGTTGAATTTGTTCTTTAAACTTTACTTATGTAAATAATTTGCACGGCGAAGTCTAAGTCAAAAGGTATTTTTTTTATAAAGGCAAACTGCCCTTCTAATAGTAAGTGGTAGCAGTCATCTATAAGATTCACAGCAAATCTTAAATTCTTAGAAAAGCACAGTAGCCGTTGCCATCTTATGGCATAGATGTAATGTTTCGATACCTAATAATTAAATTACTGCCTTCAAACCCCCCGCAGCAATGCGAACACAGCTGGTTTGTGGCAGAAATAACTAAGACGTAGATACACAAGCAACTGTTCTTGGAATAGTGTAGACCTTCGTTTAAATATTAAGAAAGTTATTTGTGTTAACAATCATTAATGTCCAGCAATAAGACATGACGTTTCTATCGATTTTAGTTGGGATCAGTACCTAATATTCTCATTACTTAATATTATCGAAGACTGGAAGAGTTCCTTTTTACGTGATAGTTGCCTTTTATACTTATAATAAATCGGTGGAGAGGTCGACTCTGTATATGAAATATATTTACAAAATAACAGAGGGTGATAAGGGATTGATACTGATGCCAAAAATCCAATCAGAAAAATTTTTGTCTGACTGCCTGAATAATCATTATAGAAACAAAGCTACTCCACGGATTTTAACGAAACTTGGTACAATTACTTTTCATACTCCTGAGCTGGTTAGAGTATACTTTTCATCACGCTACAATTAATAGGAGCAGAGCAGTGAAGGGAAATGTTGGGAAAACGGGAGAAATTACTACATTTAAGGTTCCGTCGCGTGTGCAACCTTAATGGTTAAAACTACACAGAAATCATATATGACGAAAATGTTCTCCTTAAAATTATATAAAAAATATCCCACGACAGCATCTGTCTATCTTTTATGGTTGACACACAATAACACGTGTAATTAATAATGCTACCTAAAATTGCGATTCCACGCGGACGAAGTATATACATATATAGTTCCTGTAGGATTCGCAGCATACCTGCAATCTCCACAAAACCCCCAATGTACGTTGCCAACATGTGATAAGATATATTACATAAGATGTAAAGTAATTACTGTGCCTAACCTTTCGCGCCGGAACAACTCAATGTGAACACAACTGTTTTGTGGCAGTAATAGGTAAGATGGAGCTATCTAAGCAGACGATCCTGATATTGTCTTACATGAAAACGTCTTCGATTCAGTTTTCTTGTTCCATACTTCATTCTCTCTAGAGGTGGCACATGCCACATGGCCTATCGCTACGTCAAATTGTTGCTGTCATTATACGAAAACGGTATATTGTCAGTCCGCACTAAGGAACAGAACGCGAGACCGACACATAGTCATTACTTACCGATACATAGTAATTACATACCACGATGATATATCTATAACGACACGAAGATAATCTTAACATGAAACATAGAATTATTCTCATTTACAAATAGTACTTGTATAACAGCTAAATGCAACATTGAGCATTGATTGCTACTTTAAAAAAAACACTATTCGAAATAGTTTTTGTATTGTATTCCAATAATGCAAAACATAATGGGAACTTGAATTGGAATTAATTTAACATACATACAATGTTTTATCTCTTTATGTAACAGTTATTTTAAAATGAGCTGCAAGGTAAACAATTGTTACTATTGACAATTTAAAAAGAATTTTACTGTTTAATCACTGTTCTATAGATTCTTTACGTACGTCGAGGCTGGCACAAATAAAAAAATATTCAGTCGTGGTAATGTTTTGCAGTAAACAGAAAGTACCGGAGCCCGCTAAGCGCCCTTTTAGTGGTGGATTTAGATTCATTCGACTGGGGTAAAATGCACTGCGGACGTGCGGCAAGCTTCAGTGAGCTTAAAGAATTTTATGGCACGTTCTGAGGACGCGAGCCTTCGTCGCATCACGGCGCAATAAGTCACGTAAGGCGTCAATTGCTCGAGTCGAACAATAAGGGGATTGTCCGCGTCGAGTGCAGCACGATCGTATATAGCTGGAATTTTATAATGCTGGTCATTGTCTAATTTATGTAATATGAACCATTAATGCTCCTTTTCACGATGTAATTTATTGCTTTAGT
Organism: Scirpophaga incertulas; assembly: GCA_036419045.1. Lineage (NCBI taxonomy): Eukaryota > Metazoa > Arthropoda > Insecta > Lepidoptera > Crambidae > Scirpophaga > Scirpophaga incertulas. Next base: position 7,892,518 of record CM071626.1, on the reverse strand, counting down.
TTAAGAACATTTAATACATTAAAATACTTTATACTTATTATATTGTTCTTCGTGATGATCATCCCATAATAATGTTACAATAAAATGATTCTAATGAGTTAGCAATAATATATTAATCAGCCATCTTAAGCAATATCGCGATCAAAATACAAAATAATCGAATCACTCAGTCCTGTACCCTTCATGGAATCTCTAGCAATCTCTGGGAAATGAGACACTGATAGGAAATTTAATATCCGGTTTACTTTCATTCTAGTTACAAGAATGCCCAGAGCTCTAGATTAGTTTTAAATTATATTTATACCACTTTCAATAAATTTTATTAGTATTACACAGTTCATTATTTTTATAGGGCACATGCCTCTATATTTGTATAAAGTTGAATGTATCTATTGTGGTGATTGACTTTACATTCGTACAGAAATAGGGTAGCAAAGTAATCATAATTATTGTATATTTATCACAGACATGGTTCAACTTTGATGTTTGATATAAGTTGTACATTTGCAACATGTTCGCGGTTTAATTTATAACAAAATATGTAGACATTGACTTGACACCAATCAATTTGTCTTATTTAGGCTGTCCTAAAAATCTTGAGATTTCTTATCCCAGTTCGATAAAATTTCGTGATTTGAATACGGAGTACACAAAAAAAAACAAGTAAAAGAGGGGAAGTAAAAAAGATACTTCGGATATGTACGTATTTTAGCCAAAAGAACCAAGGTGGGCCGAATTATTAGAGCCCCCCACTGCCTTGTCCTCCTACCCTTAAGATGATTTGAATGTATTAAAAACTAAAAATAATTAGGTAGGCAATACATGTGCAGTATATACTGTATGTATGCGCATTATTAGAATTATAATTATTTTCATGTGTTTATATTTGTGAGCTATTGTTACTTAATATGAAGCATGGATTGAATTCAAGAAATTATCGGTATAATTATAGTAGCAGATTCACTTATGGCGTTAACTTAAATATTGTAATACATTATAAACAGCTAATAGACTTATTAGAAATGATTAGATAACTGAATTTTCCCAAATAATAGATATCATTCAAATGAAGTTATAAAAATAGGAATAACAATTTTTATCCATTCTTACACTAGAAAAGAAACTTATCTCTCAGTTTACTATTTGACCCTTCATACCTTTATTATAAGTTATCTTATAATCAATATTTGGTAATTAGTTATTAATTGACATAACTGCATAAGCCACTTTGTGTAGCAATATCGAATGTAAGCGGTGTTAATATTTCACTACAGTTAATCGCCCTTTGATTGACAGAGGCTTAACACCCAACGGTGTTGCCGGACAAAGGCCCGCTGGATATTACACACAGAATCAGCCCCATGATTAGGACTAGAAGAGCCTCTACTCTCTAATACCGTATTCCATGTTTCGAGAACGAGAGATGTCACATATCACCACTCTACGATTTCCGGACATGCCACGTTTCGTGAAAATGAGTCGTAACATAGGTATGTCATTTAAATCCATATAAGGTTATCGTCATGAACCATGTCGCACTTATTTAATCGAAAAACATGGCTAGCCTGTTCTGTTTAGTACATTTGTGTAGGCACTTCAGATCAATGCTCAGCATCTCCCCGTAAGTGGTCCCCTTTTGACGGCCGCAGGTCGCAGTGTTTATAATCACTGCGGCCGTCTTGGGGGAAGCCAGCTTGGGCGCTACGGTTATTTTCTCCTTAGACGGGCCGGCTGGAGTGCGATGGGCTGCGGTGCGCTTATTGCAGTGAGTAACGATCTCGACAAATTAAGGTGGACCAGAAGACAATATATTATAGCGGTCTAATTTTTCTATATGAATTGTGAAAACACGTCAAACTTAGTCGAACATTTCTGCGGTTCTCTTTCTAACGTTGTCCAGAAAACGTCAAGATATAGACTTTTATTTTGAAATTCCAAGAATAGCACCCCCATTACATTCCATTCGAATTGGAGTATAGGATTACTTCACTGACGATTCCAGTGTTCCAGTGTCAGTTGATATGAGAACATACAAGACTAAATATGCCACGTTTAGAAATGGTGTTTTAATTACAGAGTGAACAGAAATTAAGTATCAGTCAGGAAAATTTGAAACCGAACATATATCGTATCTACTACTATTATTTCACTTTTAGAGATACAAAAAGTTTTTATTAAAAACTTTAAGTACTTTCGAAAGAGCGCACTATACTAGATCATTCATTTTTCATTTAATAAGAGTAAATTTGCAGGTATCAAATCAATTAATCAATTAAAAGTTCCATCGCACGATAAAATGAACACTTAAAGGATAAGGGAACATTTTTAAATATGTAAAATTGTAAAACAACATATACAATTAAACTCAGCGCAGCATCTAGAATAGTGGCGGCGATACTCCGAATGGGATGCTCTAGTTTTAGTTTGTATAATCGTATGACCACAATGTACGTACCAATTAATTCGACTCTAGAGTCGGATCAGGAGATTAATAGTGTAGTTTCCGAATATTTAGTTACAGTACATTTAGTACATAGTACATTCAGAACATTTAGTACATACAATGTTACGAGCATTTTTTACAGAATTTAAATAGACAAGCATTTAACAAAATCAAAAATCAAAATCATAATCCAACTTGAACTCAACCTAACTACAACCTGAAGAATAAGAATATTTAGGTATATTATTATTATGGTGTGACTTTGTTAATGCATATTTTAAGTGTACTTTTTTATGGGGATGTGTACATATATGTGATTATGTATACAAAAATTATATTTGAAGCATCAAATTTAAGTCTGCTTTCTAAGAACTCGTGTATGGACTGCAACTACTTGCAACCAAAAGCCGGTACTTTTGAGACCTAATTCCGATGGATTCTTTTGATATTGTGAATCACCACAGTAAGATTTGAGCTAGATTGGATTCTTATAGTATGTGTGGATGTGGAGTACACATACATAACATTGAAATAATGATACGTCAATAATAAGAATGGGATCTATCTTAAGATTCTATTTTGATATACTCGTACAGAAAGTAATAGTCGAAAATAGTAATAGTCGTAGATGCATTTATTAATATAACCCTAAACATATGCGTATCCAATATTCAAGTATATATTTCCGTTTGGTCTAGTAAAGCAAATCAATTATTTCAAGCGTCTTCGACTGCACAACAAATTATCTCAATATTGGTATGTAGTTTATTGAGCAATGAGGAAATACAAAAGAAGACACCGCGCCGTTCAAAATATCAACAGCTAGTTTCCACGTGCACGCTACCTTGGAATATATCCTATCAATACCGGTATAGAACAATAACCTTGACGTGTAACATACCGCCCTTACTTTTCAGTTCCCTTGTAACCAGAACAACAAATATACCCGATTCCGGAAACGCAGCGTGGTAGTTGCAAGGCCGCAGGCCATCTGTCACGGGAACGCTAATTGGGACAGGGGCACTATAGTGAACGCACGTCACAGAAAGAAGATGTAACCACTAAACGTTGTGTCTAAAAATTGTGTTTATTTGTTACTAGCTTTCTGCCCGCGGCTTCGCCCGCGTGGATTTCGGGATTGGGTGTATAGAGGGTTAAGGGTCATAGCTTTTGCCCACGGCTACATATACGCGGAAGTCGGTTTATGGTGCGAAGATTTTATCGCGCTTCCCGTGGGACTATCCGTTTTTCCGAGATAAAAAATGCCGCAAAACTCCTCAAGAATCACTCTATCTATTGATGAAAACCGCATAAAAATCTGTGCAGTAGTTTTTGAGCGAAGCCTTTATTGCGCATCCCGTGGGATCTGTCGATTTTTCCGGGATAAAAAGTAGCCTATGTTACTCGGGGAGAATGTAGCTTTCCAAAGGTGAAAGAATTTTTGAAATCGGTCCAGTAGTTTAAGCGTGAAGAGGTAACAAACAAACAAACAAACAAATAAACAAACAAACACACTTTCGCATTTATAATATTAGTTGGGATTGTTTAGTGTACTTAGTAAACAATCCTGTCCTATCTTATATTTTTGTAATATAAGCCAATAAGTAGCTACATACTTACATGGAAATTCTTTCCAATATTTCCATGTTTTTCAACGATACAATTATCGTTAAACTTCCATACAAGATATTAATGATTAACCAAATTTTAATAAGCTTCTGTTTTTTCAAAGTAAGTGCACCAACTTAACCTACATTAACTTTAATAGCATGGGTAGTTTTGAGGTAATTATTCTCGCACGGGTAAAGCTGATATTCTGCAAGGGTAAAAAACTCTTAGACATAATAGCAGACATAAATTGCATATGTTATAAAAATATTTATGTTATTTTGTAAATATTATTGTGATATTTTTATGTCAATTTGTTTCTATTGCGATTTACTGTATTCGTTATTACGTTTCGGAGGGTAAAGATGGAAAGGTTTCAAACACTGCTTTATTACTTAAATAGTAACAATTTAAAATCAACGTTTAAAACTCCTTTTGAGAAAGAGGCGTGAACATATGTATGTATGTAGACGTAAAGCAAATAAGTGGATTCACGCACCTCATTGTACATATATGTCGACACATTCCTTGTAATGCCATCGTGTAAAATCTGACAAATACAATTTAGTCATTACCCAATTACAATTTAGTCATTTCACATTTTAACTCACAGGGGCTACAAGTTGTCGTCTATGGTACAACGCCGTCACGTCGTTACATCAGTGAATGCGTTTCAAGTACCGGACGATTCTTTTGCTGACGCTATCGACTGCCTAAAATTTTGCTTGGATTTTCTGTACTCCGCCTCTCTAGCGGTAACGTAGCTAACTAAAATTATATTACTTTTATGCTAATGGATTATGTTAAGCAATTAGCTAAAAGTACTATGTTTACTGTTTACGAACATCAAATACCAATTCTAATCATTCGTTCGGAAACTTTTGGTATTCATCTACTCTGATAGTTAAGAAACATGATGATAAAACGAAAGCAAGCAAACCTTATCAACTTAATAACTGAGAAACTTGTATATACCAGGATGATAGCTAGCGAGAAAAATTAAATCTTTACAACAAATCAAATCAAGTAGAAAAATTTCCTTCGTCCGTGGGGAACCTCCCGATTTACACTTGTTGTTGAAGCAAAGTAAGTGGTTGAAAATACGAAATATTTTTAATGTGGTGCTTTATAACAAATTATATTACAAAATAGCACTAAGTGATATATAGTGGACGCTAATAAATATATATAATATTTAGAAATATATCCATGCGGTTCAAAATCTGAATATAGGAAAATGAAACCACTAAATAAATTGGTAATTTATGAAAATCACACTCTGCAACTTCTTACCGTGGCTGGTCATGGTTATATCACATTTTTTCACAAGAAACAAATATTTTCCTGAGATGACTATCTCCATATTTAATTTCATAAAATGTATAAATAATAGTCCTAATGTTGTATTAATATCTTGTATAAAATAAACACACCATACAAGTCACATACAATAGACCGTTACAAATTCGACGTATCGCTTTTTAAAACACAATAAGAAATTACATACGAGTATAACCTTTTAGATGAGATCCTATTTTCTATTATTAAACAGCGAAGCTCCAAAAAATCCATTCACAAAATCGAGGATATTTCCATTTATGTATTACTTTTAAATACGCCGAACAAGTAAAAGAAAGGGGAACACGAATCATAACGAATTTCAATTTCCGACATCGTCTCCTTAATATTGAAAGTCCAAGAAGTCTTATTTATGGATAAAGTACCTACCTTATTAAAAAGCTTGATTCCTATAAGATTGTTGAATTATATTCTGTTACGTTCGCCGAAGAGCTTTTATCGTGACCCTATTACATTTATAGGAGCTTTCGTTTTAAAAGCTGGCCTTATCATTTTGTATGACCTGTTCTTGTCGCATGATGTATGCTCGCGAAACACGCCAGTCTCTCTACTAAGTTTCGAACAAAAGAATATTCTGGAAATTTCTCTCGAATATGTGAAGTATATTTAGTGTTTTATTTTATATATATGAAACAAAGTCGCTTTAGTGTATGACTTTATCATGTCAGCCTTGAGACTAACACTGCTGGTTATTGTCCTCTGCGGAGATCAGTCCAGCGCTGGTAATCAACAGTCTACCTTATGGATGAACAAACGCTGTGTTCTTGATTTATGCTTCTCAATGTCCTTTCCGCTACAATCCGCCAGTCCCGAGTACATTGCATCCTACCCACTGTTAGTTGACGTTTCCAATTCTTCTATGTTAATTTACCCTTTAGGTGACTTTGATTCTTCTTATAAGGCTCATCGTCAGAGGGAGAGTTTCAAAAAAAGAACAGAGACCTTCGTTTGAGGCAATGTAAATGTCCGAACATTGAACACAGCCGTCTTCCGTTGCTACAATAAACCTACAAGACCGAATGGCGTTGTTATACGTCTGCATTTCAGTTGATCCACTCAGAGTTATTTATTTCATGTAACGAACACGAATTTGTTTCAAGTATATATTAAAATTATAAGTCTATCATAAAAAAGTATTCTTTGGCTGGTAAGCAATATGAGGCACGCTGTGATAACTAGTATTAATTTACAAAGGTGGCAATAAAACTGTTTTGTAATTACATAAAAACTATAAGTTCTTCAATCGTGTTGTTGATCCCCGTGAAATGACTGCGTCTCAGTATGTTACTGTAGACTCACCCTAACCAACAATAAAATTATCGATTGATACGTTGAAATACATGCATATAGTATATGTACATGTATATACGTTGAACGTGTCTATTGCACGAAAGGTTATGCATATCAAATCCACCGATGAACGTGTGAAGTTAGAGGGGTTAGATACTAGCTTGAAACCCAAAGGCTTGAATCACTCGCAGTGAAATATTGACTTTATACAGTTTCAACTAAGCCTGGAAATTGGGAGCCTGTGGTGCTACGTCATAATTTGAAACAACATAGTAGTGTCATGAATCTATTGGATAATGGAGAATGCAGATCTCTTTGTTTGAATTTCAGTGTTAAATTGATTTAGTGGTTTAATGTAACATAAGATTTCGAAATGATCGTTTTCCTAATTCAGCTAGTAAAAGTAAGTAACCTAATTAAAGTAACTAACAAGAAGTCTCGCTACTCCGCTGAGATGGAATGTTAAGAAGGATGAGTGGTGTGACGCGAATGGATAAAGTAAGGAGTGAGTCTGTTACATGGAATTTTAGAATTGCTCCTAAACTATGTAAGATGTGAGAGGAAATACTGATATAGCATAGCTATACAGGGTGGAAATTTATAATGCCACCTGGAGGGGAATTACTCTTAATACTGTAGATAGAAAGTTTTACTTAAAGGAAACATTCCTTTATTTTTGAAAAGAAATAAAACTGCATTCAAAGATTTTTGAAAATTCACTTGCCCCACCCGGTAATCGAACCTACTAAAATCTGCAAAAGTTTCAACCTGTATTTTTATTGCACCGATCGGTAGGGTCAATTATTAGGATCAAATCTCTCTTACAAACTTCATAAATTAAATGAAAGGAAAACATTAATTAAGTATGTACAAAAAATTATATACACTAACTAATTAATTGTTCGAAATGTGCCCCATTTTCTTGAATACACAAATTTATTCTTCGTACGATTTCATTGCTGCTTTAAAAGTGTGTTGTGGTGAATATTATTGATAGTATTTTGTACTTCCACTCTCAATTCGTTGACATTAGCATACGATTTAATGTAAATTTGATCTTTTACATAGCCCCACAAAAAAAATCTAAAGGGGTGAGATCTGGTGATCTTGCAGGCCATCTGATTGTGCCGTTTGTACCAATCCATGTATTAAAATGGTTATTAATCCAGGCAGTAGTGATTCTGCTGTTATGGGCTGGAGCACCATCTTGCTGTAGAATTATTTGGTTTCGCTCTTCATCGGGGAAACCATTTAACTCATTTCTTAATAAATCCAATATTTCTAAATACTTTACAGTGTTTAGGTGAGCTTCGTACACATGGACTAACACAACCATATTTCTCTAATTCCGCACCAAACGTTGCTTTGAAAGAAAATCTTACTTGACTGTTAGTTTCGTGAACACGAAGAGGATTCACTTGAGACCAATAGTGGTTATTGCGGCGATTGTACATGCCGTTATTACTGAAGTTGGTTTCGTCGGACCATACAATGTTACTCAAAAAATTAGGGTCACCGTCAATTTCTCTCAGCATGTTTTGACAAAATTGTAGTCGTCTCTCACAATCCCCAGGATGCAATTTTTGTACCAACCGACCATCACGATAACATTTATACTTATACTTTTTCATCACTTGAAGTACGCGAGTGTGGGATGTTCCAATTACTTCGGCAGCATCTCTGCTTGAAGCAGAGCATTTCCGAAGAATGCTTCGAAGTATGTTAAAACATTTAGATCAAAATCGAAGTTGTTCTGCTGAAAAGTTTGCCGTCGCTTTTTGTAACTACCCGTATTCTTTAAATTTTCTACCATTCTTTTCAGTACAAACCGAGTTGGTGCCTGTCGGTCTGGATATCTCTCTCCATACCACCGCAGAGCACGATTCACATCTTTGTTATTTAAAAAATAAGCTTCCAATAAATCAAATTGTTCTTGATAAGCCATTTTTACCGTGAAACAAATGTTAAATGATTTGTAAAAACAATATTATTATTATGTGAATAACAAATGAAAATCTATTTTCAAATGTAACATAACATTCCATATTTAAACTACGTCACACACGCAGTTATATCGCATAAGAAAGGAGTCTGCATTACAAGATCGCATAAGAAAGGTGTCTGCATTACAAGAACGTACAAATTACTATGAAACAAATGAAATCAATGAAATCTTAAATTATTAATTCTTTGAATTAAGTTTTCATTGTTTTCCTTTAATTTAATTTATGAAGTTTGTTAGAGAGATTTGATCCTTATAATTGACCCTACCGATCGGTGCAATAAAAATACAGGGTGAAACTTTTGCAGATTTTAGTCGGTTCGATTACCGGGTGGGGCAAGTGAATTTTCAAAAATCTTTGAATGCAGTTTTATTTCTTTTCAAAAATAAAGGAATGTTTCCTTTAAGTAAAACTTTCTATCTACAGTATTAAGAGTACTTCCCCTCCAGGTGGCATTACAAATTTCCACCCTGTATAAGCCTTAGAGATGTTGGCATACCAACAGAAAGGTAATAAGTATCAAAGTGGAAGAACGTAACGTGTGAAAGGAAGGTCTAAGCAGAGTTAGATGTATTACGTAGTAGATTATATACTCGTAACAGTTGTTGAAGTGGAAAACAGTATGACAGATATGAGTGATAGATAAGTGAAAGATGAACATATTAACAGTAAAGTGTACTGTCATAACTATGATAATTCTTGTAATAAATTAAGTTAATTAACAATGTTTAACTCTACAATATAACCTCTAAGTACAAAATTATACAAAAAAGTAAACGGCTACAAATGGATTCGGGGCACTCTGTAATTTGTCGCATTCGAAACTAATTAACCGGCCAGTGAGTTGCCCTGTAATCAGGTGTAATAGGAGCAAATGAACCAAAATCTCGTTAATCACTATTAATTGAATATAAAGGGCAACATAGTACTGTTGCCAAAATCAAAACTACGGGGAAAGATATTATTTTCTCTGACACCGTTACATTGATATTGTATCTAGTGATTTATATACGCGCGATCTTAACTACTACACGATTACTTGAGATAAGTTTTAGTATCATATACAGAAGAGAAGAGAAGATTTATTGGCAAATCCACCACGATATCATCAAAATAATATTTATTCAACATAGACCTTTACAGGCACTTATTGACGTCAACAAACAAAACAAAAAAAGGTTAAATAATAAAAAAAAAAAACAAAACCTTGTCCGTACGTACGAATAAGGAAAAAAAAGAAAAAATATATTGACTCGACACCTGTTCGGAAATTGGAGAGCCTTCTCGAAGAAGAACAGGCAAGAAACTCTGAGGTCTATTTTTTTATCTCCTCTTTTCATGTTAATAATTATAATAATATAATAATAAAAATACAATATAGTATAGATACAATCATACCTAATACGATTACAGTCGTATGTATGTTTACATACACATATAAAATAATACAATATTATAAATAATGTTGTTACCAAACATGGGTCTATGAATAGTGTCCCTATTCCCAAATACTGTGATCATTTAGATAGTCACTTTCTTTATAATAACCTTTACTCATGAGTGTATTTTTGATATGGATTTTAAATTTATATAAAGGCAAATCAATGACACTTTGCGGAAGCTTGTTAAACATAGATATACATTTCCCCAAGAACGAACAGCTAGTTTTATGGAGTCTGAACATTGGAACGGCAAGTTTTATTTGTTTCTAGTATTCACATTATGTAGATCACTGTTTTTATTGAATTTATTATAGTTTCTATATACAAAAACTAAATTATCATATATATATTGACTAGCTAAAGTTAAAATATTAATTTCTTTGAACAATTCTTTTAGGGATTCTCTAGCCCGTAAACAGTAAATAGCACGAATCGCTCTTTTTTGTAAAAGGAAAATACTTTCAATGTTAGCCGCTGATCCCCATAGCAGCAGTCCATAGGACATAACACTATGAAAGTAGCTGAAATAAACAATTCTTGCCGTTTCAACATTAGTTAATGTCTAATCTTTTTTACTGCGTACGCCGCTGAACTAAGTTTGATTGCCAAAGTTTCAATATGTGGATCCCACTGTAGTCGTGAATCTAACGTAATGCCTAAGAATTTAGTATTATTTACCAAGTCAATGACATCACCATTCATATTTAAACTAGTATCAACCTGCCTTACATTGGGCAAAGAGAATTTGATACATTTTGTTTTCTTAGAATTTAAAGACAAATTATTAGTTGTGAACCAATACAGAACTCTCGAGAGAGCACTATTTACATCGTCATAACATTCCTTTTGTCTATCAACTTTGAATAGTAAAGAAGTATCATCTGCAAACAATACTGTCTCACACGATTCTGTAATATAGTAAGGAAGGTCATTTATATATATTAGAAACAGTAGAGGACCCAATATTGATCCCTGGGGAACCCCCATAGTTATAGGCGAGCTAGCAGATTCTGATCTATTAATAACGACTTTCTGCAATCTGTCTGATAAATAAGATTTTAAAAGGCTAACAGCTCCATCCGAGACACCATAATGTCTAAGTTTACTTAAAAGCGTTTCATGACTCACACAGTCAAACGCTTTGGAAAGGTCGCAAAACACTCCAATTACATCCCGATATATTATATATATACTACGATATATATATGCGTCTCCCTAGAATAATCACAAAATCGTCTGTTCTCCTGATGGGAGACTGTACGTTTACTAGCATATAGCCAATCGAGAATCATTGCATTCCAACAACCATTAATCATTATTAGAATATAGAATTTACTATATAAATCAATAATATCAATAAATCTGAAAATAAACATAAAATTTACAATGAAGTGTATATATATATACAAGAGTATATATTGATTTTCGCAAGAGAATTCATTTGAATAATAATGTGGTAATTTTACCACATTGTTATTTTTCCTTTTTATTTTTTTAATCGTATAAAATCCTATGTCTGAATCCACATCACCATAAGCATTTGTCCGTTTATGTAACATTCGTACTTGTAGCTACGTCACATTCCACCTCTATAGAACTGTACAGCGGCATTATGAAGCTCAAACAAATGAAAATGTAAAAGCTGGCTTACTTTTGACTGTACAATAATGGCCGAGTGGTGGTATATTACTGTACTTACATTCAAGTCACGTTTGAACCTAAATATGAAACGAGAGATCCCAAGCGAATTTTATGAAGGCAATACACATGCGTGTAAATGTTATTCGTTAATCAGACAGAGATGACAAAACAAAAAAAAAACTAGATATATTTTTGTGGTTCTGTGTTCTGTGACAAAACAAAAATACACATATTTTCAAATTATACATAGTATATTCTTTTATTATTTGCAAATAACGTTTTGCAAATAATATAGTAGAGAAACACTGATAAATTTAGAGGTTTTTAATGTGATGTCGTAAATAAGCACCTTTTTTGCGTTGATATTGCAATAACGCTGGCTGAACCCTACGAGATAGACCAAAATAATGCACTATTGTCCACCTTAAAAAATTCAACAAAAAAGTCCGCGATGGTATATAATATGGATAACCCACCATAACCATATTTTATCCTTTATTAAAAAATAGTTATTTACGAAATGATTGTAAACAATACAGCATTAATCCTTATCCAATTAAGTACCTTAAATAAATTGTGCATTTTTTGTTTTTCAATATGCTTTTTATGGCATGTAATTTAAGTGAATATTTCCGAAGATATTACAAATTTAAAATACAGGGACGTAGTTGTTGCGGCGCCGCGGCGGTACGGTAGTAGGTATATTTACATAAGCATTGTACCTGTGCGAAGCCGGGGCTAATATTAAATAAATAAATAAAAAAAGGGTTTAAATGAGTAGTCATTGCGTCATCGATATTATATATATTTTCACGTCGGGACGTTACCAGGACAATCGGTCACGTATATTGTGAGTAAGTGTGAATTCGGAATGGGATAGTACTGGCACTAATCTCGCCGTGACGTTATCAAATATTTTTTTTTATAAACTATAACCATTAATTACGAATTATAATTATTTGTATTACATTCAAGATATTTAAAAAATTGTTGCCATTTGAAATTGTAAATTACTCTAAACCATTTAAGTAGTTAGTAGTAGTTTAACGTACTTTGCACTTATTACGTTATTACTACGTTGCATACGCGTGTGCCAGCAAGATAAACTCGCTCACTGCTCTAATTCGGTTTAATTTAAAAGGTGCATCTCGGGAATAGAAGATTAATTGCAGCTCGCCCAAATAGTGTTGTGCTACTTGTAAGTTAAATATAAATCAAACCTATGTATATGTTTCGCTTCTTAGTCGGATAGGCGATATGAGAAGTAAAGTATGGGTGGGGTATGCTTAAATTCATTACTGTTAGGTACAGATTCAAACTAATTCGGTAATATTAGGTAAGATCAAAACCCTACGTCACTATTTTCTTTATACCCTTAAGATGACTAAATAGCATCTGATCTAACTAGTAGTAATTAGCGCTTCATACGGCGACAGAGGTCAAATATTAGCAGCTTTAGGTTATTTAAATAAAAAAACCAATTATAACAATAAAAAAATATATTAGAATTTGCAAAATATAAATAAAAAACTGCAATAAAATTAATGTTGATTGATTGATTGTTAATATAAGAAACAATTTACTAGTGGTTATAAGTGCTCATCAAAATAATATCACATTAGCAGCACCAATACTTAATATAACCGAATTCGTATTTCTTTATTTCATGTGTAAGTCGGAGCTGATATGCATCACTGCGACCTATTAAGATCTATTGTGACCAGCCTCCTATGTGGGTTCTATGTAAGCCCTACACTAGCTCCCTTAACTGGGCACTGACCAAGAAAGATAGGATGTTCCCAGTTCGGATTGTTTTTATTTTATCTGGGTCAAGGATGTGTTTCCCCAGGTGTCTGTTTCTTTTGTGAATCAGCGGTTCACAGTAGCACAAGAGGTGTATTGGTGTTTCACGCTCATGTTCGCAGACTCTGCATGTGTTAGTGTCCTTAAGTTTCATGTTGTAAAGGTGTCTATTCAACTTGCAGTGACCGGTCAAAGCCCTAACCATCACGCTCAAGTTACTCCTGTTAAGCTTTAATAGCTCGTCAGTGCGTTTGCGAGAGTATGGTTCGATTAGTGCTTTTGAGTGTGTCATCCCGGACGTACTGTGCCAGTCTGCTTTCGCCTCATTAAGAAGGCGAGTTTTTAGGTATTGCATGGCCTGGTTCCTTGAGATACCACAGATAGGCTCTGGGCCGAACTGTATTCCTTGAGCCCCAGCCCTGGCTAGTTCATCGGCCTTCTCATTGCCGGTTCGTAGCATATTTTTTTCTAATATTATATTAGAAAAGTAATATATTCAACAAACAAATACTTTATTAATAAATATGAAGTACTAATGACAGAAATAAATAGACATCTATTGTATTGATCAGCAAGTACTATTTAATAATAGTACTAGCTGAGTGGAATAATTTCCACCACATTACGTGCTCCGATCCGATATCAGTGTCCTTTTTGCTTACACATAACCTTATAATGACATAATATAAATACACAACAAGTATCTAGTTAGTCTGTAATCTGAGATACACTTAAATTAATATAAAGATAAAGTGCAGCCTTTATTAACATAGAGCCTATATAAAATATTTTGCCAGTTTAGGAAACCTACAGTTTAGAATTATTAACATTAACCACACGCACGAAACAGAGTATCACCTGGTGGCATAAATGGTATCACAAACACTATTGTATCACAGACATTTTGTTCACACTCTTTTTTCTAGCAATTTCAATTACGATACCGGATAAAAAATAGATTTTCGTGCTGGTTCATTAGAAAACATGTCTTCGGGAAGCAAATTTAAGAACCAATAAATAGCGCAGCTTCTTTCGCATGTCTTTTAATTTAAGATCAAGAACTACAACGTACGGCGCCAATATTATTTAGAAGATACAGTTTACTCATCGCTTATGTATAAATTTCAGCTGTCATCTACCACCAACATACCTTATTGATTACTTATTATAAATTATAGTTTAATTTATGGATACTAGCAAATAATACAGACTTAAGTTAGAAATAAAAACCAAACTCAAAAATACTACCCCTCATTTATATATGTAATTAATAATGCAATGCTAAATACCACAGTAAGAACGCCGTTAAAAACACGTCAAAAACAAACGCGCGTCGATCCGTTAAAGGGATTCTGAAGCCTTATGAGCATCCCGCATTAAGTGTAAGGTACGTTTGTCTTTTTGTATCATCAATTATACGGATGCCGCATCGCCTGCATTGCGCCCAAATGTACAGCCAAAAATTACTTCTGTAAGGGGAATAAATTTAAATGAACCATATCATTATAAAGTTCCGAATCTAATCTATCAGATAAATAATCACATATAAGCTTATGCTAGTACCAAAATTATATTCAGTGTTTCGTAAGGTACGTAAAAGACTTAATTTATTGTGCGGTTAAATTTATTTTATTTATTCGATAGAATTAGTTACACTCAAACAATGCATACAATATAGCGAAAAATTGGAAAAATTGGATTAGATAAAAAGAAGTCCTCATTACTAAATCCTAAATAATCACTAGCACAGCACATTCAGATAATTCCACTAAAGCAATGGAAGCAATCGGTCCTATAGACATACCATTCGCAATATGTTGATGCTATTCGTAGTTATCCAGTGGCCTGCACAAAACAATTACGTCCACGATAACTATAGATTTTATGACCTAGCTCGTGGTTGGACGGGTAGTCCCATGCATGGTCGTTTCAACCGAGAGACGTCTACCGCAGAATATAGGTTTCCTCCTTGGAGCAAAGCCGAAGAAATTGTGGTTCGCAGTCCTAGAATTTCTCGGAGTAATCAGTCACAGCAACATCCATGTTTTCCACATTGATGCCCCCTTAAAATGAAATAAAGCTATGTATTAGTAACTTTGGTACATTGCGAATTAAAATTAGTTATGCTTCTCTGCAATGAATAATGAAATTTAATTTGTTTGTACGATGGTTTCGTGGTGGTACCGACCGTCGCGATGAACCGTGCGGGAGCGCCGAGTGGTGAGAAATCGGAAGACTAAACGATTACTACAAAGATTAGTATCGTTCGGATATAGAAGTGCAGCTGAAAACATCTTACAGATTGAGCATCGAGAACGTCTGAATGATATATATTAACTATTTAATTTAGTCACCGATATCTCATTATAATCATTGCCTATCTCATTAAGTAGTAAAAAAAAATTAAAAATACGATAGAGGCCGATAAAATATGCATTGATTTAAGTATTCAACTGAATCCTATGGTGTCTAGTGAGATTGACGTGCGCGGTGACGACGCGATGAATAAATCTTTTTGAAGAAAAATTGAACCTATACAATTTAATAACGCACAAGCCGCGTTCAAACATAGCGGTGGCGAAACAAAAAGACTATCAACGCCACTCTTTGGGGGCTTCATATCTTCAATCGCTTCAGGCAAATTGCATGCAGTTTCACTAGCCCGGCGCCGCCGTTTAGGGCTGTCACGTCTGTTGGCTGTCAGAAAATAAGTATCGCTTTTGCCACTCACGTCATGTAACCGACACGAATATGGATAGCAGTTAATTTGT
The DNA here is from genome assembly GCA_036419045.1 of Scirpophaga incertulas. NCBI lineage: Eukaryota > Metazoa > Arthropoda > Insecta > Lepidoptera > Crambidae > Scirpophaga > Scirpophaga incertulas. The sequence continues at coordinate 7,876,158 of CM071626.1, read as the reverse complement.
TGCAATTTCTACATGACACCTCACTACACAGTCACATTTCATTTACAACAACTTGAATCCGACTATTTCAATTACTGCCTACGCCTATATATATAAGCAAGAATATACTTGTGAAGAAATTACAAGATGACGAATGTATAATGAATGACAAATAAAATTATGATATCACATAGAAATATTATTTCTAATTGTAATTTGGCCCTGAATACTTTTACGACGACTGTTTAAAAAGTAAAATCTTTCGTTACCGACAATTTCGAATGTATAAAAAAATGTAAAAACCAATATTTAAAATTATGTGTCTGGCTAAATAACATTTTTTACTTTCTATATTTTTATTATAGCACATTTTGATCGACATTATGGTAAAATGTAATCCAGGTTTACGTAATGATTACTTTTTTTGTAATGATTACTAATTTTATATCATTAAGCTTATTAAATAGATGGGTACATTCTGATGACGATTATTATGAATCATATTTTTTCATGCGATAATGACGAACTGCGTTTGTTATGAAAATTACCGCATTTACTCCTAAACTAACAATACAAAAGTTACAGTACATGGGGGCATTTTCTGAATGAAAGATTAACGCGGATAGCAATCCTGTACTCTCTTTCATGAAAACAAATTGAAACGTGGCACTAGACATCAAAACTATAACTGTTGCTAGACTAGTTAAGTCTATATAATTTTTGGCATACAACCATAATCGATAATTTCTTATAATGTAGTTTCTAGTAATGTATGTAGTTTCATTTTTTCATTACACATTCTCCAGCGCTTAGGTTTAAGCGGTCCTATCGTATACTTTGTTCGATGAGAACCAAGGTTTGATGGCGCAAGGAGGCGAAAGGAACTCGTAATTAAAAAAACATCCGCGTTGAGTTTGATTGATTTGAATCGTATCAGAGTGTTATAAACATGTCATATCGCTATCTTTACGCCTGAGAGAATCGGGTTGAGCCCAGTTAAGCTGAAGCCATTACAATGGGTTGGGTTGGTGCGGAGCGTGTTTCTCCAATACTTATGAAACAACATGAAAAATTACAGTTCAAAATAAAATTAAAAGCGACAATATTTTAAATACACGCTTTGAGAACTTGTTGATAAAAAAACTAAAAATTGCAACGATAATTTACCTTTTTCGCTTACAACACACCAAACCCCGATGGCGTACATACCTAATTATTTATTACTAGCGGACCCGACAGACTTCGTCCTGTCAAAAAGATTTGTACAGTGGCAGTTTTTTGTTCCTAATTATTTTATATATACCTAATGTCGCATAGCCAACCAAATCGCAAAAAAAGTCTAAATGACCTATTACATTTTGTGGCTATTCAATTTTGGAACGTGACATTAAATCCTCCAACGATGTATTCTGTGCTCCAACGCACGCACGCACACCGTTTTGATAGATATGATTGAATTTCAACTATATGTAGCGTTAATAAAGCGCAAATTGACTCTTTGATGTTAGGAACACACCTTCATTGCTTAGACAACAGTGAGTGCTTGCAATATGAACTTTATACAATAACAATAAAGCTCAATTCGACTGTACGTTTTAGTTAGAAAACGTTTGCATGGGAAAATAAAAGGGCTGCTTTTAGGGTATTTCCGAAAATTATTCGAATTTTCCTCATTGTAAAAACCCTCCTTGCACTTCAACGAACATTAACAAAAAGAATTGGCCAAATTGGTCCAGGCGTCGTTGAGTTATGAGCTTAACACATTTTGCGAATCATTTTATATATCTTAATATATATATTTCTTGTGTGCGTGTGTATGTGACTGAACTCCTCCTAAACGACTGGACCAATTTTGATGAAATTTTTTGTGTATCCAGGGGCTTGAGAATGATTTAGATTCACAATACGATCATATAGATATTGTTTTTCAGCTAAATATTATTTAAAAACATTGAGACAACGTGAGACACGTGACATTTGAGACATTTGACATTTGAGACATTGACAGGACAACGTCTGTTGGGCCAGCTAGTAAGATTATAAAACCTTAAAACTTCACACTTTACATTAAATCTTTGTATTTTTATCAGAGACCATTTTTTTTTTTATAAAAGCGTCTTTCTTATCTTTAATAATTTAATTTACTGGTAGCAAATCTTTTCTCACATTAATGATGAAGTTTTGTGCACATTCTTACAAACGGGCTGTTCATCAACACCCGATCAAAACACGAACATACTGTATAAATTTTGGCACGGTTTATCAGGCGGGCGAAACAGCTGAAACAGTGTAAACATACGCTGAAATATCATCGTAGGTGGTTCAATTACATTACAATAAAATGTTTACTATAAGATATAAGCCGCCATTTTTACACTTTTCCATTTAAAAGTGAGTAAATATGGATTGTATTCTAAAATTAAACTCCACCTCAAACCTCTGCCTGTGTACACTTAGAAAGATATTGCCTTATATGGGCTCAATAGCACCTTTTCTTTCTAACTATAATCTAGCTGCGATATATAAGTCTACCGTTACCGTATTTCGGGAAGTTAGCTCATGATCATGTTAGTTTGTCATATTAGTATCGTAAGATATACGTGTACTCATATTACTGCAGGATATAAACTAGATTGCCATAATTCAGCCACGTAACCTCACCACAAAAGATATTTAATGTCCATTCCTCAAATTAACGGTTATACTTGAAATGTTTCCTCCATCCATATAGAATAAGATATTACATAAGGAGCGAAAGATCGTCGGCACAGCCCGCCAGATTATGCCGCTGCGAATGTCGGCTCTGGTGTCTAGAGCGCTTTCAGACGAGAAGATACAAGCTGTTATTAACACATTGTTCTCCACTAGCTAGAGTTTGCCTTTAGTTGCATCAATTTCATTTTAAACCTGAGGCTGTATATTTCACTGAAAAACTGAGTAAACTAAAATTATGCCTGCTAGAAGCTGAAAGAAGAAAGGAAGACCCTCTCTAGGGCACGGCAGGTAAATAAGGTCGCAGATGTCATCGACACTTCGTACAATTTTGGCTGCGTTTCCTCGCAAAATTTCTATATCAATCTTCTAAGTAAAGCTCTTGTCTTTTACGAGTATTTCTCCTTTATTTCTCTTGTCCCCTGTGGCAGGGTTTAATGTGAGGATTTAATAAATTTTATTGTACGTAGGCTCCACAACCATACATGAATGTAAAGCTAAAGACTGCCGAGTCCTAATTAATATCCACTAATGGATACATAGACATACAATGTTTCTCGAAATAAATATATCGTATACCTGATTAAAAGTTTCTTCTTAATACTGATTACATCGGCAATCCTGATTACACAACTGACTTATAAAAAGCCGTTCGCAAAAGTTACTTGATATGTATACTATATATGTGAATAAAAAATGAGCATTAGGAAAATCATAAATACGAGATGTAGCCTTTGGAATAAAGTATCACTAACTAAAGAAAACTAGTCATAGATAATGTTTACCATCGAAATTATTATTATTTTTCAGTAAGTGATTTACATATATCATATCCGCATTAGTGAATGTTCTTAGTCTATTTAATGTTGTGCGCGCGTGTAAAGTCTGTAAACTGTGTATTCAAACTTATGCTTTATATAAATGTGCTTTGACTTCTTAACTCTTTCACCTCTTTTTTGTTCTTTCGGTCTGTAATTATGTTGAAATTTATTCACAGTGTAGAAAAAGATTAAAACTACAGAACCTAAAGGAATGATATCTGCGTCTGATATTGAAATGCGTTGCGTACGTGGTCAACTCTTTATACCAACTCCCACGATACATGGCATGAGTTGCTCAGATTGACCCTACTGAAAGAGCTCCTTACGTTACATCAGCACTCAGTTTTACACCCCGATTCCTCTTACTACCTACTCATATGAGACAATACAGCGAGACCCAACTTTGTTACCCGTTCCAGTGCAGTATCAATATCTTTTAACAATGTACTGAGGATTTAGCTGGATTTGTCAACGCTGTAGATTGTACTTGTGGATAAGCGAAATCAGTTTATTGCATAAATTTTTATTCCGTTGTTATCACGTGGTCTTTGGAGATATTAGTTTTCCAAAGTGCAATCAGTTCAAACTAACAATCACGTTTATCTGCATTAGTTAATTGTAGTTTTACCCTATTTTTGTTGTTTGCACGTGTGTGATTGGTAAACAGTGTGTAATAAAACTTAAATACTAGCGAAATGTGTGTACCATATGGTGCAACACATAAAAAATATTAATTATAGGAAGAATACAGAGACGCGTCTCCATGGCGGGCATTCTCATTTAGAAAAGTAAAAACAATCATGTACAATATAAATATTTAACTAATCCACAATTAATAATTAGCATTATGCTACATCGTACGTACAATATATAATAACTTCGAAAGACAATAAAATAATCACAAAGGATTTTTTTGTTCCCAATAATTTCTTGAGTGAGAGTCAGCAGCATGTGTGTCATTTGAATGACCTCGAGTCGCCCCAGTTTCTACTAATGCGATAATTGACATATAGTTCAAAGAGAATTATGCAGCGAAGCCACCATGCAAAATTCAATACGATGTCGGACAGACCATACCGAGGTCTCATTAAAATCGAGTTTAAATAATTGTGGGAAAGAAAAGAAAACAGTTGATATTCTTGTTAAGCGATTTTATTTCAAGCTCAGAGATGCCCAATAATAGACATACGCTTCCACTAAAATTATTCGCTTACTTAGGTAGTCTTATGGTTGTCTTCTGGTATAAAGCTCATTTTTAGTTCTCAAGTTTTGGGGCATATGACAGCACTGGCAACACACACCAATGAAAAACTTTCGTCTTTAGGCCGGGAATATGACCGATCCGTCTGATCCGAACCGTCGATTGACCTCTTTCCCGTAAACATGTAAACATACTTGTCAATAACCTTCAATTACATGGGAATTAGATATAATTTTCGTTTTGTCCGCATTTATCTGAACACCCTTTCGTAAGAAACTCTATTTAAATCTTGAGCATTGTGACCAAGTCTTCCATGATCTTAGCCGTTATTACGATACCATCTGGAAAGCGAAAATTGTTCTCCGTTTCGATACATTTCGATATATTAAAATTGACAAAATCCCAGACAGATACGTTCAGTCCAAAAGCTTAAACATATCCACCTGCGCAGCTGTGAACAGTGTTTGCGGTACGACGTCGCATTGTCTCATAACTCGATGGAACCTTATCGGTCTTGAGTTTTGCTAATAAAGACTAACAGATGTGGTGGCGGTTCGGAACAGCATGACCGCAATATTTGGAGTAATAAATGTTTACTATTTGTTATTATTATTATACTCCAAACGTTATGTCACTTTTAAGGATACCGAATCTCGGCCCATGTCTAGGTGGAATCAAATTGCCTCGAGTAAAACGAAGTTGAAGAGCCTCAAACCTCATTGCATATTATTTTTAAGTGCCTATTGTTAGATATATTATGAAATAAATCTGTGTAGTAAGTACTTAAATTAGTAAGATTAATTACTAAGCTAGTAACTAAATACACTTTATATATTGATACATTATATTATTTAAATATGTTTATAAATCTTGTTAGGATCAATGTCAGAAGATTAATTGGCCACATCAGTGACGGATTTAATAAAATTGTATAAGCTTTAATACAAACGACGGATTCAATAATTATAGAAATAATCTGCACCATTATGAATTTGTGACGACTTTCCCATTTTATCACAGCCGAAGCGATCTATTAGTTATTTCTTTTAATGATAATCATTTTTGTATTCGTTTGGTGTTGGCGGGCGAGAACAGCGAAGGTCGAATGGTATTACGGGGCCTTATCTTTTGTATGACCACTATAATTTGTATACATTACAGATAACAGAGACGACCCCACCGCTGTACCTACCTACACGCTGACAGTAATCTCATTATAATTGCAGTTAATATAGTGTAAGTTAAAAGCAATATGTTAGTAAAAAATGTAAGAATTAATGTTAATTGATGCAATGATGGGTATCAACAGAACATTACTGCAGCGGCCAGCAATAGAGGCATTGATGAACGAACGTGTACATGTGGACCGAGGCGAAGCCGAGCCACACATACGTAAGTCCATCAATGCCTTGTGGCCAAGGCTTGTATAGTACTTTTCTCAAATAATGCGCGGAAATTAAAACTAAGTAGTACCAAACCGAACTTTTTTCAAACTCAATGACCAACAATGAACAAAATTTTTCACGCGCCAAAGGGTTCGTTTGTTTTTTTTTTTCATTATAAAACAGGTTTTTTTTGCAAGCCAGTTCGATATTTAAATAAACTCTGATAAGTTGCCTCCTTGGTTTGCCATTTTTCGGAGCAACAAATCGTTCCATTTTTCAAATACACGATAGATATGAGTTTACATGTATATTTATTTGGCTAAAACACGACAGATATGGATTTTCATACATTTTTTGCCGGCCGCTGCTCGCATGTATTTGGCCAGTACAGCAATTTCGATTTATCTCGAAACAGGTTGTCAAAATAATGCTCAAATTTCCAAGCATGTTTCCAAGAAGAGGTCTTTTGTAATCTATCTATAGACAAATGGCCCTTCTAATGTAAACCGGACTCAATCCACACCCATGCGCATTTAGAGATATTATAAAATTTTTGTGTATACAATAAAACAAATCAAAAAGCTACCCACATACTCGTAACTCATAACGTCGTCGTTGTTATGTTTATCAATAATGTTACGTTTTTCAATATATTTTCTATTCATATATCGATACGATATTTTGTAGCTTTTGTTACTGTATTTTCTTATTATATTCACCCAATTTATAAAAATAACAGTGTAAAGTATTTGTCCTTCTAATTTGTTTAATATACAAATTTTCTCATAAATTAGATTAAAAAATGTATAGATATAAACGTAATAGAGTCGTTGTAAAATCAACATTTTTAAAAACGTTATAATAAACTACGTTGAATGTAAAGGTTTAAAGGAAAGTAGCTTATTTAAGTTCAGCTAAATTGAATATGATCGTTATTGGGCGTCGACTGAAACTAGAATGGCCTTTTGTATAAAAATTTAATGGAACATTATAACATAAAGATGACGAGATAGTATATTTGCAGGGATCGTCCAACACAGTACTGCTATTAGATAAGGCGAACTTTCAACCTTTATTGAGCTATTGTTATATACAACAGCGACGCGACGTGGGTAATCCAGGGCAAGCTGATCCTCGGCTACATTTTAATTTTAGTATTTTAATTTACAGGAGCATCGCACGTGTCTTAGGATAATCCTCAGTATTAAATAATAGAGAAAGCATATTTACAAGTTTAATCAAAATTAAAGCCTGAATAAGCTTTATATATTGGGATATACAGTGAAACGCTATAAAACAAATCTTTAGTTGAGAAATAAAATTTGTTAGTAGACCTAAGAAAAAAGTCGTGTGTTTATTAAATACGTATGTAAGCTACTAAGTTTTATAATGCAGTTCAAATAAACGTTAATGATTATCCGACTGAATAATTACGCCTATATCATACACACGTGGTAATTAGTACTCGATTAGTTTTACGCTAATTAACTATTATATAGATTCAACAATGAACGTAGTGGGTGTCATTAATGGGGTGCTGGTGTTCATTATTGTATACGCAATTAAATATCCAATCGTGCATGAAAAACGAATCGGAAGTATTCTATAATAATTGATCACCTTCACACAAAGTCACATTCGCAAATAACCATACCTTCATAAAATGACATGTGAACTGCCCGCCTGATGGTAAATGATTACATTCTTCTATAGCACATGCGTTTTCTGTGAGATTCGCAGCAAATCTGGAAATCCCACAGAACCACGATGTACATTGGTAACTTGTGACATACAATGCTACATTCCTTATCACCGACCATATCACCACTGTTCAGGACCAGGAAGGGTAGCGGGTCGTGGGGTGACTCTATTCGCTGATGACAAACGTATTCTTCGCTACGTCGCGAAGGACAGACTTTGCCTCCGCTGGAGTTCAGGAAACCTGCCTAGGTGGACAAGTGGCGTATGGCTTTAAACTTGGGTCAAACGGCCGCCATTTTGGCAGGTCGAGATGTTGAAACTTCGCGGACAGGATCGCAGGTACCTGGTGACCACATCGAACGCAAGTCGAGTGGTGCCCCAAGTCGCCCATGTCAATGCCAGGCCAAGATGATCCAGAACGTTCTGCGCTCGGTGTTAGTATTCCGGTTTCCGCTGCATACAAAAGAGTTGATCAACAACTGAACTGCAACGTTCTGTTATAAACCTCTTGTGTTAATAAGCCGAGTTAATCAGTTCGACTCCAACCGCGCGCCCGGTGACATTTGCCCACTTTTTTCACAGTATAATTGTGTTGTAAAATAAATATATTCCAGAGTGAAAATAAAACCTTTTTTTAAAAACCGATTTGGGAAAAAACCCATAACAGTTCGTTCGCGGCTTACCTATGCAGCTTCAGTGTAGTATGTGTTGTGCTGTGTACCTGACACAGCAGATTGCACGTCGTTCAGGACTCGCTACGCATGATGACAGATAAAATATAGTCAGGAACGACATTATCGCCAGGAAGCTAAGGATGCTTTTGTTCGAGAACTTTGTTGCTCGTCTGGCTTGTGAATCACAGGGCCACACATCCACCCTTATTACATAATTTCATATGATACCAGGCCTGCAGACCTTCCGGACTTGTCCTCTCAAGCGAGTTTCTGTCACCTATAGTAGAGAGAGACCGCGGTAGAACATAGTCGTCACCACCATTCATCATTATCATCCAATAGACAAGGCAATCCAACCGGGTCAAGACTCCGCTTCGTCAGCGAATTTGCCTGATAAAGCCACCACATTAATTGCGTCGTTAAGGCTGGCAATCTGACGCAACCTGTAGTTTAAGCGAGCACCACCGAAATCAAATTGATAACCATACCACCAGTAGTATCTACAACTTCGAACACAGTATAAGAGGGGCCTGCTCGCTAGTCGCTACCTACGTCTGGGGGAAAACCCAATAGCTTGTTATGTATATTGAACCGCACTGAGTATACAATCTGTCCGGTAGTCGTCTGATCCCGTCCACTACGGACCGACGGATGACTCCACGACGACAAAGACACCGTTTGTGAAAATGAATCTAACACGATTCCAATGATTCCGAATGACCACCATCGTGACGTCATGTCTCCAAATTGACAATGTCACAACGCAATCGCTATTTTAGCGACACGTCCTTTTATCACGTTCCGGCTGGATTTCGTTCCGCCTTTTCGAATAAATAGTAGCTGAATGCATTTTGCATACACTTAATTAACGAATCGGTATTCGAATTTTGTGGTGACAATGGATATACGTGTTTACCGTAAATAATCATACATTAATTCACATTTAGTCACCAGTGTTTTTAAAAGCATTCTGCCAACTAAACCAATTACACACTGAAATGATAAAATAAATTATATTCGAGCAATAGTTGTAAATACTGTCAACAGTTTTTATGCAGAAGCGGATCCCTATTATATTCCCCTATTATCTCCCTATTATACTCCCTATTATAGTGAAACTCCTCGTTTCACTATAATAAAAGGTACTTATTCTTGAATGTAATCGAAGCAAATATTAAAAACTATCTTATTCATTAATAGCAAAATAAGATATAAATTTGTTTCTTTACTGCAACTTAATAAAATAATGATTTATTAAGATGATGGAAACACATTGTACGACAACAACTCAATAAATAATTATTATAGGTTATAAGTAAACTTGGCAAATGTCGGGACACTGATAAATAGGTCGTAAGGTTGAACTGATACAAAATAGGAGATTGCAAAACGAGCTCTGTCGACGATTACCGTAATACCTTAACGTTGATTCACATTCGTATATATCTAGAATATCGTGAAATTTATGTAACGATTTTATGGCAGTACGACTCGTGTATAAATTAAGAATACAGCATAGTACGTGTCAAACTCACATTCTCTAGTGAAATGTTCAAATATCACTTGTTGGCAGGTCGAAGTTTCCTTGTAACTTGAACAGTTGCCGGCGGTTCTGTTAGTCGCCATACAAATTACAAGAAATCAAGCGTATATCCCGTACGAGCAGGATGTTCGCATGATTTCGTATCTGGACATTACTTGCAGGTTTCAGAAATCGCGAACTACTGCACGAAGGAAAATGTCGTAATACATATTATATAACCAATATTAATAGTATGAGAAATTTTAAATAAATGGAAGTTAATTAAAATGGAACAGCTACACAAAAAAATACAGTGCAAAATAACTGAGACGATATGAACTTCTAAAGCATATAAAAACAGCGTATGGAAGTTCAATGAAAACGGTAACGTATGCTTATTAAATAAAATAAAAAAATGTCTATCTGATTCAAAATTTTATCTTAGTCTAATTAATATTTTTTCTATTAATAAATTGTTATCAATACATAGTATAAAACAAAGTCGCTTTCGCTGTATGCCCGTATGTATGCTTAGATCTTTAAAACTACGCAACGGATTTTGACGCGGTTTTTTTTAATAGATAGAGTGATTCTTAAGGAAGGTTTGTATGTATAATAAATGCAGAATATAGTAGAGAAACACTGATAAATTTAAAGGTTTCTAATGTGATGTCGTAAATAAGCACGTTTTTTTGCGCTTACGAGAACCTTACGAGATAGACCAAAATAATGTACTACAGTATTGTACAACTTACTAAAATCCACAAAAAAGTCCGCGATGGTATATGTCTATCTCTTAGGGATAACCCACCATAACCATTTTTTCACTGCACCCGTGCGAAGCCGGGGCGGGTCGCTAGTTTTTCATAAATTTAATCACATTTTCACTGATCAATAAGAAAAACGTGCCTCACAACTTAATTACCAGAATTGATGGTAGTACAGAACATATTATTACCAACTACACGAGTTACCTTGAAGCGGCAGTTATCAAGCCTTTTATATTAGTAGCATCATAGACTAGTCTACTTACTTACCTTGCTAGCAATCAATTAAGGTTCAAATTACATCAAATTACCTATTAATCACAGCTCATATCAGTCCCCCACCGAGTGATACGAGCCTACCCAAACTGTCTGAGCGATTAGGCCTTAATCAACCACGCGGACCCACCCAGTAACGGCTTGAGCGACTTCAAATACACTTTTATTTATTCGCTTTGAATTTATTCGCAATCGTAAATTCACAAGAACTCGGGTCAAGGGTCGACCCTGAAGTTTTCAATTAAAAGACCTATACCAAGACCACAACGACACCAACGCTCCCTCTACAGCATTGCTGCTTATTACTTGGAACAATTTTATTGTACAAGCTAAAAGATATAGAGTAACATTAACTAACATTTAGAACTAAATATAAAAATATTATCGGAAAATTTGACAGTTTGTCAGTCAAATTCAAAAGGTTTTATTGAACTGCACGAGCGAAACTGCTGGTGGTACCCTAGTAGTACCATAGATGCTACTACAAAACACTACATTTACAATATACTTAATTATTTCTCTAATTCATCTGAGTGTTGTTTAAGAAATCTATAATTAAATATTTACGTAAATATATTTAAATATCATATATTTAAGATTTCGTACCTACACTCAATGGGCGAACTGTTTAATGTTCTAACAACTTGGGAAAAAAGCTCAAAGCGGTTGTCAAAATGTTATGTCGAGTCCTTGACGAGAATTCACGGAAAATTAGCAGTACTTAGTGGAGTTTTCACACGTCTAATTGGACATAGTTGTTGAGATTCTTGGTTGATAGCGAGCTATTCACATTTCTTAATGAAACTAGTTGACACCAGTGAACTGATATCGATCGTTTCACACTAATTATTAACATATTTAATGGCCTTTTTTTGTTACGCTGAGCAAAAATGCATACTCATAAATTGCATACTCTGGCTGCGGAGAGCCGGCGGTTATGTGGGGCTCTTCTCCCCAGAAGGGGGAGGCCTACCCACTAAAAACTTCAGCGATGGCCGTCCTCAGGCGTTGTAGGGGCCCTCAGCATCGAGTTTCGCTCTATGTCCCGCAAAGAGCGGCTAAAATATAAGGCCAGTAGTACACGGATTGCAAGCAGTTGAGACCGACTGCTTAAAGCCGCGACCGCGCGGTGAACTATAGTCATTAATTAGCTGCCGTACACACAACTGCTCGAGCAGTCGCGACCGCTTCAAGCCGTCAACTGCATGATGAAATTCCATCGTGCCGTCGACCGCTGGCGAGCGGTTGTGAGGCATACACCGACTGCTCGAGCCGTTGACTGCGCTAGAGCAGATCACTTCTAAGTTATATAAACAAATGATGAAATTGTCCATGTTGTTCTCTTAATTGCAAAATTGGATGAACCCAAAATTTTCTCTTTTGACGTCGCCGCCGTCGTCTCCGCCTGAGCAGAAGCAGCAAAAGCAGTGCTTCCTCGTCAGAGTCCATGACTCTACTGTGGTAGAAAATCAACTGCTCGAGCAGTTGGGTAGCGTAGCTCGAGCAGTCAACAACCGACAGCTCAAGCTGTCGACGCCGACCGCTCGAGCGGTCTGTGTATTTCGCTCAGCCGCTAACTGCTCGAGCAGTCCGTGTACGGCCGCCCTAAGTGAGTGAGGAGTGATTGTAGTAGAAATATAATTGAATCACAAGTCTTACCATATTGCCCATAATTGATAAATCATTATATATCAATGTTAGTTACCACAAATCAAAATTTGTTTTAAAAGGTTATGAAAATGGTAGCTTAAACCGCAATTGTGGTACTTTCAAACGACTAATCAAAACGACGGTTTCAGTTGCCAATACGACATAAAATAGTTATAAATTTTATATATAATATATGCATTCACATCCGGATTTGACTGATCCTAAAATTTTCAAGTCGATGCCTGTTCTAGAAGTGATCTATTTAAATGTAAAAAGTAGAAGAATGCAACTAATACACTGTACTCTGTGTTTGGAAATATATACTAAATATAGAGACATCTTAATTAATGGTTCTTTATATTGTTCAAAATGGATGGGCATGTAGGGAGTGGAAGACCGATGAAAAGATGGATGGACTGTGTGAATGAAGATATACTGAAGAAGGGAGTGCGTATCGAAATAGCGAGTGATAGAGGGCTGTGGAAGAGGAAGACACGTTGCGACCCCAGATAAAATTGAGAACAGGGCAAGAGAAATAAGAACATTGTACAATATGTAATATAGCATTATATTATGAATATTTCATTAACGTTGCCATTACTATAAAATAAAAAATAAGAATCCAAATATACTTATATTTTCCATAAATAATACTCATGTTTTCCATGACTATTTGACAAAACATATGAGTTATGACAATTAGTTTGGAAAACTGTTCAAACGATTTTAAAAATGAAATTGCTTAGTCTAGAACGGCTTTGTGGTTTATTTATTGTCACATTAAACAGTTATGTGTTCAGCGAAACAGTAAATAAACTTGAAACTTTTCTGTTCGGGGACCGCTCATTTAAAATGCAGTGGGCAGTAATGCGGCTTAACTGAAAAATATTTTTCAAACAACGGCAATTTGTAAATTGAGTATGGAAATTAAAGGCAATTTTATTAACAACGCGAGAGTGGTGCGAACATAACAGCCAATTAATTGGAGAAATAAAATGCTTGTTTTGTGCATAACGAATATCCGATTATCCGAGTCCGGGCGCGAAATTGAATTGTTTTTGGAGTACAAAAATGTCATCGATAACTTTGATTAGTAACAAATGGATTTACGTAATGTGTAACTGTTAATAGATGCGTTATAGCCTCTGAACTAATGGAGAACCAACGGTATAACTGTAAATATTAGATTTGTTGTTTTAAACAAATTATTAAAGTAAACAACACAGTATGAATATCAATATAGCCCTTAACGCAGTATTCAAAATACTGGACATAGGCAAATGTATTAAACCATCACTCAAACTTCGTAGTTTTTTTTCTAATACTAAAGGCGTATCGCATAGACATAATTGCGATAAACTCCCTAAACCGATTCAGCTCCTTACGGTATCCACGGGAGAAAATGAACCGCTGACGCACAAGAAGAAATAACCGTCATAACTTAATAATAACGTCATAAATTAATAAAATCATCAAAGAACGCTCTAATTTCATTGACATTTGCAAGAGTTATTGAAAATTGTACGCACTTCTTGAAAAACTTGTGGGAGTGTCAATTGACGTCATGTTCTTACGAATCTATACGTTTACCAACAATTTATATGATTATGGCTTTTACAAATAATAGAAACCAAAAGTCAGTATGTTGTTTATTCAATAAAAAGGGCTTATATCTGGCATCGAAATCGGGGAATATGATAAATATATACTGAAGTAATAATATATTGTAATAGATATCCTTATACGCGCGAGACATTATAGTACAAAAATGTACGCAAACATAAGTGCACTTTTGCTCCAGGTCCTACTCTCATTTACATGCATACAATTATGTTAAGGCAAAATGTGTGAAACTCACAATTTTACGTGCTTCTCGTATGGCACAGTTTTGTCACTCTCAATTCGTTCCTAATAACTTAACATACGTTAAACGATCGCATTCGCTACGAATGTACCCATATTACAAATGACCATATTTAATTATGTACTTTCTTTAATTACATTGATTAATTAAAGCTATGTCGTGCATGTACAATGACGCGAGGGAGTCCAAGTGAGATTCCTCATATACGTGATAATATTTTTTTCTAAGATATTTACTTAGATATTGATTCCAACGAAACTAACAGCCTTTCAAGTTCGAACAGTATACGACCTTCGCGAAATTTTATAATATTCGAAAACCGAAGTGTTAGAATACTCATATCTATTTATATAATACAGTACGATAGACATCCACAAGGCTATCACCAAATTACTGAATATGACAGACCCGCTTTCTGCAATCTTATTTTCATCAACGGCACAATTAATGATTATAAATAAAAATATGTGTGAAAAGGCGGGAATCGAAAGTAGATAATACAATAAACGTGATCGAAGCTTAAATTATATAAATTTGAAATAAGGTTAGTTTTTATGTAACAGTATTTATGACCAGACTAGTTGCGATGACATGACAGTACGACAGTACGCATAATCCCTGTACCCATCACCGATCAAGACGATCAATTAGATTAGTAGGAATAGATCTTACTGCAACTAAGTGTTGGCGAGTTCTGTCCAGATACACTCGCGATCTGTACGCTAGCTGCGTTTAAACGTTCGTACTTATGCAGATATCGGTGATACTCGAATTGCACATGGAATAATCGATCGGATATTGTTGAGCCGCACATCCTGCGGTCCTGTCTCTTACGTAGGTATTGCGTTCGGAAAATAGTAAACCACGGGATATTTGAATTATTCGTGGCTACCTTCTCCACCGCATTATTTGAACAGCACGATTAACACATTGGCATATATTACATGATATCAATGATTTTTATACATTTTCACTATAAAAATGTCTTACTTTTGATGTCACTTCGCAATTTTACGATATGGAGCATTAACATTATCTGTCTCACAATTATTTTATTGGGGGGCAAATGAGTAAACGGATCACCTGGTAGTAAGCGATAATCGCCCCCCATGGACACTAGCAAGACCAGAGGATTCGTAAGTGCGGTGCCGGCCTTCAAATTCCACAGTTATATATTTGGAGACAGAAAAGTCAAGTACCATATAAATATGACAAGCACAAAGGACGGTTTTAGTCAAAGGAGTAGAATCACTCGGGCAAAAAAAGAGATAATTGTTACCAACACATCAGCACCAGCTCATACACAACAGCATAAATTATCTAAAATATTTAAACGCATTTTATGATAAAAAAAAACTCATTAAAATCACAAATCAAAACTCATTAAATCAATAATAAATACTAAATCCTCAATTATAACCGGCAAATTTGCAGACAATTTTCAATTCATCGCAGACTGTTTCGAATATCGTAGAAAATCGTATATTAAAGTCACAAGTGATCTTGAACGTTGCGTTTAATATGATACAGCTACAAAATAACATGTTATATATCGTCTTGTTAGTTCAATATAAACATCGTGTTATTTTCTAGCAGCAGGCTCTTCATAAAACATGACGGCTTATACAAATGCAGGGAAGATGCCTGTGAATATCTAATATCAATTTTCATCGTTAGTTGCGAGTTAGTTGAAGGGCGTGAGGCAGCACCCGCAATGGAAACTCGAGCTGATGCAAACATAATAAGCGATGTACAACCTTTAGATATTTAGCAAATATTTCTAAGCTAGATTTAATGCAAAATTTTAAAAGCTGGATTTTGTGTGACTCACTCTTTATATTCAGATATATAATTGAATTAAATGAAAATCATTTAATGTATCAAAAAAGTATATTAAAAGTAATATTTTAAGTGTATGAACACTGTAATTATCAACCATTACACTGCATTACAAAAAGCTGCCCCTCTGAACTGTGAATTTCGTGGACTATTGGCCTTAAACAATATTTTAGCTCTTAATACTATTATTTCAAAACGAAGGTAATTTTAATGTGAATTTCTGAGCGCAGTGAGCGACCGTATAACAATATTAAAATACCAATTGGTACGGTTACAAAGACTATTTGAGAATAAGGATGAGAAATAAAAAAATGTATCAAGGAGAATGTTAAGGTAAAATTCCGTTGCATTAATTTTTGTGAAGAATTTTTCTATTCCGAGTAATGAAAAAATATAGACGTGATCGTGTCTTTTAATTAACAATATATTAAGAAGTAGACTCCACAAAGATTACCGGTTTGCTTTTATTTATTACTATTATAAGATATATATCAATAGATATATATAATATATGAATAGCAGTTAGTTTAAGAACGAACCATACGAGAGGTGGCATTCTCGCATTCGGACCGTGGCAGTGCGGAGCGTAACAGAGTTGGATAATATTTCATAATATAATCTAGCAATGTAAACTTATTATGAAGGACTAACTTAATGAGAAAATTGAAAAATAATGCAAGCATTGGATGTGCTATACTAATATTATAAATAGGTAAAGTTTGAATGTGGTTGCTTTAAATTCACTGCGGGATTTCTTAAATGTACAATGATCTGCAATGCACAGTACAAACAATGTACTGCGTCGTAAATGATAAGGTCGTACTCATGAATTCCTAGTTGCAATAACCAGTTGCGATCTGTCATAATTAAGACATACATCATCATTACCGTTCATTTCAGACATGACAGTACAGCCTCCCTAAAGATCATAATAGGAGGTAAAACCATTATTTATTTAACATTTTCATCATTTAAGAAATCGTTAACTTTATAACACCCTTTTTTTGTCGTCAAACGTAATAGAATGTCGTTGCTACGCAAAATCCGATAGCCTATAGTCCTGATTTGGAAGTTTTAGAACAGCGAAGGTTCGGAAGCTAATCGGGGCGGAGGAATTTTGTATCAAAATAATTTATTGTGTATCAAAATAATTTATATCGCTTTTAGTATGATTGAGCATTCGACTGGAAGTCGTATACCCCGTTATTGCCCAGGTTTTAGACTGTCCCTCAGTGTGGTACACTGGCCGTTTGGGATTTGGAGTGCCAGTCTTGTGTATTGGTTGGCAGGGCACCACGAGTAGTTGACGTTGAATTGGAATCCATCCAATGTGACTGAAAAATCTAAATGATTCACAAAATTTGCTACTAAACAGCGAATTTTCAACCTTGTAGTAAATAGGAGCAAACAAGGGACATGCATTTTTAAAAGTTGGATGGTACTGACTATTTCTAGAGTGCTAATATTTAAATTTGTGTGACTCGTACACTCTTGTTCGCTCTATAGTGGATGGCAGTTCGATTCTGCTCAACTGTTAATCTCCGTACCGTCGAAGCACCCCGCACTCGCACCCAGCGCCGATGGAGTAGGCTATAAGGCTGCGTTATTCGAATGGAACCTTTCATTCTCCGCAATACTTGTACTGTTTAGTTGTCTCAGAATGCGGAAAAAGGCGACCGGGATTGAATATTCGTAGCTTGCATAACTGTTATTATTAACACAATTCAATTTTGTGTATCGCATATATCATCATTATATATATAATTAAATTTCACATGTATAATGGTACGATGCTAGTTTCTTTGTATGAACTATACCTAAATTTAGTTTTAGCGTTACAATAACTGAATAGTATCAAATTTTGCGGTTATTACCGAACAGCGAGGGATGTACTCTATATGATCTACTTTATGTACGAATTTTGTAGAAACATAATTACACTAGCAGTGTATATACTATACACCACACCGATGATTCTTTGGTAGTATAATAAGAATCGTCTTATACCATTCACTTCAACAATCATTTAAATAGCTCATTTTCCGCTTATATGGAAACTCAATAAACTAGACTTTGCAGCTTGTTTCCATTGCGGATGTTCCAAGTCGAAACTACATTGAAACTTTTCTTGTTCGCTTATTCTTTGGTAACTTAACTTAAAAAGATTGATTAAATAAAATGTTCCAAACCCAAGAAAACTATAAATCTATTTGAAAAAATAACCAGGTGATCAAAGTGGAATAAACGTACTCTTCCTAGGAAGACAGAACGAACGCAGGGAAAGTTTCATCACACAAACACAATAACAATGGAAAATAATATCGCCATGTTCTGAATGGGCACAAACAAAGCAACTAGCGATAGTGACAACTTAAAAAATCGCACAAAGCACAAAAAATACACGCACAATGAACTTAAGTTCAGTTATGTATTAATACATAATTAGTTTAGTATTTAATTGTTTGATTTCTTTATAAATTGGTCTAAATTAATGATAGCATAATTGAATCATTTTTGTTAAATTTAATATAGTAACTTCGTAATAATATGTGTAACACTATTTTCAAGATTTCTAGATTCAGCTAGAGTTCGATCCGTAGGTATTCTCCAGTACAAACCAATTAAATATCTCAAATAAAATTCATTTCTAATCCATAAATAAACTAAATTATAGGGTGAAAAAATATATACGTTCCTGGGTTTGATTATTGTGACTAATACAAAAAGCAAATATCAAACCAAATACAAAGCAGATACTTCACAATCAACAATAGGAAAATACAGCAACACAGAAAGTAATTATACAAACATTCGCTGCGTCTCAAAAATACTACAAAAGAATCAAGGTGACGTCACAATATTCACGATTAGATAAAACAGATATTTCGCAAAGCACAGTCACATGTGAATGACATGAATGCAAATAATCTAATTTACGTGATGCACTGAAAAACGAAAAATGGAGAGATCAAACATTTTCAAGATCTTCATAAAAATTTACAGAATAGAAATTGAATATTTCAATAGATACTTTGTATAATTGTATCATTATAACATTGAAGGTTGCCTTAAAACGATAATTAAGGTATTGACGCGCCCACTGTATTAAATGAAGTTGCATGATCAAAGATCGTTGAGCTAAATAAATTATAAATACGTACTTGCGATCTCAATTTAATAATAAAACTAATTAAAAATATAAAACTAAATGAAAAAAATTAAACTATTATAAATCCTATAGACTGAGAATAAAATGAGCCTTTGTATACGACATATTCCATTAAACGACACGAATACAAACTAACACTATTGAAAGCCAAATAATATCATTGATTTTCAAGCCCATTTCGTATCCATTCCATTCAACACGGACAAAATACCATGTAGGTAAATAAATTTGGGTTCGGCGGTATCCTTCATATATTGAATATACTTTCCCAAAGAGAGATATACGTATATGAACGCTGTGGCTAAAATAATGAAAATTGCATAAATTACATTATACTTGCGATTAGTAATGTTTTGTTCCTGAATGTTTTGTTTAAATTACATCATGATCATTCCAGTCGAGATGGCCACTGCTGTACGTAGATCTGTGTTGATTAAACTATTATATAAGTTAATTATTAAAATCTAATTTCACATTTTATGACAATTATTGTATTAATATTATTTTATTTTATATTTATGAAACTATGTGAAACATATAACAATATATAAGTGTTAGATTTTAGTGATATACAAAATGAACAATTCACACCTAGATAGGGACGAACCGACGAAAATAATATCTTTAGAAATTATTTTCGGTTCACAGGAACCGAAAACAACAGGAAAAGAAAATCACGTTCGAGAGTCGGCAATCGAGTTCGTGCGTGTGCAATCAATACTCCTGTAGTAGGCTTTGGAGGATTCCCACTTAACAGCACTCAATACCATATTCAAAGCAATCTCACATTTATGAAACGAATTAAATGGACCGACGAATATGTAAAAGTATTTTAACTTACGAGCCTGTCAACTAACTGAGGACTTTTCATAGGAAGTCCGTCTCGATAAGCTAACTAGCTAAACGCTACCTTATTGACATTTTCATACACCTAGTAAGTTTTTCCATTTTACATTTTTTGTCAGCTGCTTCTTAATTCATTACTCTATTTAAAAATAAATCATTACAATCGACTGTGGGGCACATAATTGCAAGCATAACATTAGTGATATTTACTTCCACGTTCTATCGTATAGAAAATTTTGCAACACAAACCAAATATCAAAGGTTCGCGAATAATATTAAAAATGTTACGCGTTGCGAGGAAAAAACTATACGTTTATTTATGAACGACCTTCACTCCATACTACTCAGACTGATTAAAACTACAAGGAAAACGCCTTAACCGTTGCGACAAAGCAAAGTAGGATTAGGATTTTGAATCAAATAAATTTAGCGTGCTTGCTTTCTATACTGTGCATCCTTAGTATGGAAAAGAATCTTTTGACGACGAATGAACTTACGGCTAAGTACTTTTATGCGCTCAGAAAGGGACGGGACGCAAAAGCTGCAACTTACTTTGTGAGTTAACATGCTTGGTTTGGGAAACTGTCCAAGAGCTACATTGGACATAAAATCAATCGCAAAAATAAGTTCAAAAGGTATCTAAATATTCTACTTAGGCGGATATTAAAGATCTGACAGAAAGAAAGACAAAAGATTATATCTCTTTAGCAAAAGTGAAGGTTTAAATAAATAATACCAACCTAATCCAATTACCCATAAGCGAAATGGAATAGTATCTAGCTTTATTAATACGAATTGTTACCAGCGGCCAATCAGGAGGGTTACACATGCATTGTAGAAATCTAATTCAAATAAAAAACAGTTTCCATGTTTCATTTCAATTTTTAGGTGTTTCGTACTCAGAAAATAGTGTAAAAAGGAAATTCAAATCCGTTTGGCTCCAGCAGTGCTGCTACTCTGTTTGCCAATTCAACATTGCTAGTGGGATTGGATTGCTTTGGATTCTTTTGAAAGGGTATTAATTTTGGTTACAGCTAGGTGAAAACTAGCTTGTATTTTATTCCAAATATAATAATAGTCCGTCTTAATGGAGGCGGTTCCAATTGACACGTTTGATTAAAAAGTAAACAGAATTGTACAGTTTAAAGTAATGGTCGCTGTACCATTAAGTTGAAAAACACATACATATCTTCGCCTGAATCAATTACAGAAAAACAGACAAAATTTTTAATATCTGCTCGTACTCGCACTACAAGAAGCTGTAGTAACTATGATCTACTATACTCTAAATAGAAATATGTACGTACTGTGAGAAACTATCTTTGGAGTCATGTCACATCGAACTATCTTTTCTTTGACTTCCTATCGTGTGTATACACGATGGCTCGAACTGATTCTGCTCCAGTTTTCAAAAAAGAATGTGTTGTCGTGAGACACAATTTTGGTTAAATAAATTATAATACAACACATTTCAAATAAAGCTCGATATATTTTACATGAGGATAAAGTTTAACATAACAACGTTGAATTTATTCAAATATTGATCTATCTAATTATTTCTTCACCAGCTTAGCAAAAGAGAACCAACGACACGTTGAGCCCAGCAATCCAGCCCAGCAAAGACTTGCGTGAGACCAACAAGCATTTATACCTATCTGCAAAACAACGAAGGCTGTCAATGCCGGAATCTTATGTCGTAGGCGAAAATTTACGCGCAATAAACCTCGGGGACACACACGACAAAAATGATGCATTATAATTTAGTATGTCTATACCGCTATACTCAAACTTTCAGGATAACATGACTATGGTCGTAACATATCCAAATGGATTTCCAATAACAACTCTACCAATATAATATATGTACTATTATTTGTATGATAATGTTTTGAAGGTCCTCATCACGGCTGAATTTGAGTAAGATTTCTCCAGAATTAAGTTTCTGATATGCGCAGTGCTTCTAGAATAATGGCATCCTAGCGTATTCTGACAGGGGATGGATGTTAAAATTAATATTACACTAGAGTTGCTGATAAGTGCAGATGCGACGAGAAATTTCTCAATTATTTTGAAGATAATTTTCCCTGTGAAATCTATTGATGCTATAACGAATGAAACTTGCCACTGCACCAATACGTGTACTCATCACAATGCACTATCCACTAATTGTACTACGCGCCAAGCGACTATAACTTCAATAAACAATATTTCCCGGTGGTAAACCAAAAATACGAGGCTAAAGCTCAAAACATTTCTCGACGCACAAAACTGTACAAACGGAAACGGTTTATTGGTTATCTCGTCAAAGCTTCAGCCTTGTGAGGTACGAAATCGAAAATTTGAGCAATTTCTACATTTACCTACACGACATATAGAAAAAAATATCTAATATTAAAATGACGAAATGTCAACCATTCATATTGAACAATAATAAAGAAAGAATATAAGTATAATAATTACAAGGTGCCGAGTTTGAAACCAAATTAAATTTGCTCGGATTTACTAATTGTACGAAAAATCAAGTTATAGCTTGCTATCAAGCTTAAAAGATTATGTTAACAAGTCTATACATTAAAAAAAAGTGGCCAATTCTAGTTTGACTGCAACCAACCCTAATTAATTTTTAAGTTAGCTAAATATATAATTGCCACTGTTATAAATTTCGAGACTAAACATGATAAAATTTATACATTAAGTGGCGCACACGCCTAGTCAGGTCTGAGGACAGTTAGTTAAAGCCCAATGAAGCGAGGCTACTCCGGCGACTTAACTTTGATTTTAGGTAGAGGCACGGCACCAATCAGTTCGAAATTGAAACCTATTTGTATTCTTGTGCCGTCGATTATTTAAATAGCGTAGATGGGTAATTTGCCGATGAGTTATATATAATATGAAGATTTCGATTATTATTATAGAACTCTTTCCTGATTTTGATTATTTCGATTAAATTTACCGCGATATATAAAGTATACAAGCCACTTAATGTATAGTATACTTAATTTATCATATTATCCAAGCATTCCCCAAGACTACACAATTAATAATAATATTCTACTCGATAAAAACAACCTAAGATAACTGTTATAAAATAACTGTAGACATGAAAAATTACATAAAGATTATACGTTAGACTTTCATTTTCATAAAAAATATACAATTTTTTGTAATGAACAAAAACATTACGGATCATGTAAGTATTTTCTCTTATATCATTGCCAGTCTGGTCATGTCGCTCGTCGGCTTTGTGTGCTGCTATTTTATGCCAAAATACTCGTTATAACTATGTAAAGTATTTTTTTTTGTATATATCTATAAAAGCCATTTTATAACGTTTTGTAAACAAGTATCGTTGTAAAATAATTAAGACGCCTTGACAATAATTCATATGAGTAATAAACCAAATAATATCAACACAAATTTAAAAAATGGTTATATAAATAATTTTATAACGTAGCCAATAAGTTTTATGTCAAGAATATATTTATTTAGGTATAATAATAGTTACAAGTTTTTATAATAAGTATACGTTTCAAAATCTTTTCTATGTTGTTTGTTTAAGTACTTAAAACACTTGAAAGAAACTTAAGAGTCCAACATCGCTATAATAATCTAGATCTCATTTTAAACGTATAATTAGTTTGGGGATTATTCCAGCTTACAGACAAAGACATGCATAGTAAATCTAGTTTTATGTACTAAAGGAAAAAATATAATTTGTAATAAATTCTAAGTTATTAATTGCTAATTAATTAGTTGGCGCATTGTTGAATCTAACTTAGACGACATTCATCGGTATTAAGAAGTTAGCTATTAACAGTTTCTAATTTATTCGGAGGTGGTCTCTCTGTCCCGTCTTCAATTTCATGTCCTAAAACACTCTTCGCCAATAGCTGGCATTTTTTTGTTCATATCAAGAATATACTCAGAATCTCTATTGAACTGTGACATCGACTAACAGTTTAATCTTCATCTTGAGTTAAATTAACAATTCCTCTGTGAAAATAACAATAACCTACATTAAGTAAAATTTAAACATACATATAAAGGAACGCGAAAGCCTTTCGGACATATATCAAAGCCAAAAGAAGCGTTCAGAAATGTATAATTACCAATCGCCGTTACTAATGCTGTGTACTTAACAGAGCATACTTTTAGATGAAAATGTAGTTCTCAGTTAAATGTTTTTTATTAAAAACCTGTCGTCTACAAATGCTCTTCAGCTTCCATTGTTTTCTCACATAAACTAACGGACTTGAATAATCAGATTGGCTTACTAGCATAATGCCTTCCTCGAGCCGCTTAAGTATTTATAAATTTACCTCTTCTTGTTCCCTCATCATCGGACGTGAATGTTAAGCCACAGTAACATTATCTTTTGGCACGATTCATAACTCAATCAGCGCCTTCTTTGTTATATTCAGTTTATAATTACTCATCATAAACTTCACTTGAAAGCTTGAAATTTCACTCCCCCAATCAACGAATAATGTACGTCAAAAGACGAAACCATTCTTCATAGTTATAAGTTATTGTATTGCGTAACATCATCAGAAAAAAAATTCAGTACTAAAATTAAGAAATAAATATTTGATCCACAAAAGAACCTACAGCATGAACTTTCGATATATTACCACTTATATAAATTGTTATTTAAGTTTAATGTAATACTAAATGAATTGTCATACTCATTAAATTGATTTCGCTTCCTGAACGTATTAGGGCTTATAACGTTTTTATTAAAAACTAGCGGACCCGACAGACTTCGTCCTGTCAAAAAGATTTGTAAAGTGGCAGTTTTTTGTTCCTACTTGAAATGACATATGATGACATTAAATTTGTTTGACAGAACTAACGTCACTTTTTTGTCTTGCCAAAGGTTCAAATTGGCTTTTAAGTATTAATACAAATTGTTTGTATAAAAATGTTGACTTTACACTTTTTCAAATTTTATTTTTTTATTTTCTCTACGTACAACCTTCTCTGGACTTCTACGAATAATTCAAGACCAAAATTAGTCAAATCGGTAAAGGCATTGTTGAGTTATGCGCTTACCAACACATTTTGCGATTCATGTTTATTCATATAAATTCAGTACTAAAATTAAGAAATAAATATTTGATCCACAAAAGAACCTACAGCATGAACTTTCGATATATTACCACTTATATAAATTGTTATTTAAGTTTAATGTAATACTAAATGAATTGTCATACTCATGAAATTGATTTCGCTTCCTGAACGTATTAGGGCTTGTAACGTTTTTGTTAAAAATAGCAATATACTTCAATGGTATTCGTTGGTTAAGTTACAATTCGCTTAGACCAGCTGATGTACAAACGCTTTTCTTGGATTCCGTTATTCTCATTACTGCTGCCTCATCAGATTTATTGATGTTCTAAAATCTTGATGTATACTTTAACCCTTACAAATTAATTTTACAAACATTTTAGACCTATAAGAAAAATAATTTGATATATGATCTGATATATGATGAATCTGGTTCATAATCCCACAATTATAACAATACTAGCGGACGCGACAGACTTCGTCCTGTCAAAAAGATTTGTACAGTGGCAGTTTTTTGTTCCTAATTATTTTATAGATAATGTCGCATAGCCAACCAAATCGCAAAAAAAGTCTAAATGACCTATTACATTTTGTGGCTATTCAATTTTGGAACGTGACATTAAATCCTCCAACAATGTATTCTGTGCTCCAACGCACGCACGCACACTGTTTTGATAGATATGATTGAATTTCAACTATATGTAGCGTTAATAAAGCGCAAATTGACTCTTTGATGTTAGGAACACACCTTCATTGCTTAGACAACAGTGAGTGCTTGCAATATGAACTTTAT
The DNA here is from genome assembly GCA_036419045.1 of Scirpophaga incertulas. Lineage (NCBI taxonomy): Eukaryota > Metazoa > Arthropoda > Insecta > Lepidoptera > Crambidae > Scirpophaga > Scirpophaga incertulas. The sequence goes on along the minus strand of CM071626.1, from coordinate 7,849,892 downwards.
ACAATAACAATAAAGCTCAATTCGACTGTACGTTTTAGTTAGAAAACGTTTGCATGGGAAAAGAAAAGGGCTGTTTTTAGGGTATTTCCGATAATTATTCGAATTTTCCTCATTGTAAAAACCCTCCTTGAACTTCAACGAACATTAACAAAAAAGAATTGGCCAAATTGGTCCAGGCGTTATTGAGTTATGAGCTTACCAACACATTTTGCGATTCATTTTTATATAACAATATATAACTTTTATATCGACTATTTCATTCCATCAGCGCTTTTTGAAAATAATAGATTACACATTTTTTTCATGTTATGTGATGTGTATCTTGGCTACACATCACTTGTCTATAGTGGCTAAGAATATATCCTTTGGATATATTTAAGAAAATTTCGGTGTGACGACGTCAATTATTAACATTAAAATAAATGCAATAAACAAACATGATACATAAGAATATTATACTGGCAACAAGAAACTAACTACAGAACAATTATGTAACTAAAGTAACACAAACATCGATATGAGCACAACTTACATGAAACACATTTAATAGTACCCAGTTAGAAATCGAAAATATAGTACATAAATCTGCATTTCAGAATGAGCCCGAGGAACTGAAGTACTGAAGACACAACCTGACTAATGAAGTTTAAACTTAGTTATTTTAAGACAATTTTTCCGAAATTCGGTCGTCTTCATTTTCTTTTTTTTTTTCCTCAGGAGAGGAGGCTGAGAATCCGTCATGGATACCAACGCAACAGGCAAGCAGGGATGCGTTGATTATGTCGGACTCCTGGTGAATCGAGGCGGCTCAACCCACCAGACCTACCGACTAAACTCAGCCTAAGCCTTTGGTCCTAATGACCCTACTGGCTTATATGGAAGGGAGCCGCACCTCAGGAGAGGTACGGTTAGCGCTGCCCCATGGAGAGGGCATAAGCGCTAGAAGAGGCACGGTTCTCCAAAGTGGGACCGGCCTGTGTTGGTTGGGAACCTACTCGTGGCGAAGCAGAAGGCTGCAGCTACGGACAGACAATGGAGACACGTGGTATCGACATATAGATCAACTTCGAGCTACCAGAATTATGCAGCAAAATTGAAGAGCAAGCAAAAATCTGTATAACAATGTCAATTATATATTATTAAAATAAATTCTATGAACATGACACTAAATATTTAACAAAAATATTATATAAAATTTTAAATATTCTTAATATTGTACTGCATTCATCATCATTACATTACTAAAACAAAGTTGCTATCCGCCGTCTGTCTGTATGCTTATATTTTTAAAACGGATCAACGGATTTTGATGCGGTGTTTTTTTTTTATTAGATAGAGTGATTTTTAAGGAAGGTTTATATGTATAATACATGCATAATATAGTAGAGAAACACTGACAAATTTAGAGGTTTCTAATGTGATGTCGTTAATGTTATAAGCACGTTTTTTTGCGCTTATATTGCAAAAACGCTGGCTGAACCCTACGAGATATACCAAAATAATGTACTACAGTATTGTCCACCTTAAAAAGTTCAACATAAAAGTCTGCGATGGTATATGTCTATCTCTTAGGGATAACCCACCATAACCATTTTTTCATTGCACCCGTTCGAAGCTGGGGTGGGTCGCTAGTGAAATACTAAAATTAATTTCTTGGTCCACTTATCTCTGTACAATATGCTAAGCATGATAGATTGAGATAGCTATCGAGGGTATGAACAGGAGACACCCCGCATACCCGCACGTCATCCGCGCTGACTTAGTTTTAGTGCTCACATTGGGCAACTTAATCGATTTCGATCTTTCTCGCATTGTTCTTTAACATTGTGTACTAAAACAATAATTTATTCACAACTACAGTTTTCAAAGTATTAGTAAATTATTTTGCATTAAAAGGAAACTAAATATTATAAATAGGCTGCCAACTAAACCTTAGATAGGGCTACATTTAACGCCCACTTATCGATAATAACTTGTGTGTCGATAATGATTTGTGTTTGACATAATGGAAGAGAGAAAACTGGATAAATTTCTGAAATCATCTTCAGCATCTGAAGAATGAATACTGAAAAAAGGATATAGGAATGGAATAAATTATTAGAAGATTTTATTACAAAATTCGAAGATACTAGTGACAATGAGTCACTGCGTGTTGGTAACGATGACAGTGAACATGAACTATTCATTTGATATTGACTGTGACGAATAAATATTAGACAAATATATTTTTTAACTTACCTATAATAACTATTTAATTAATTATATAAAATTTTACTTTAATTTTAACTACCTAGTACGCGATGCCACATCATTAGTAAATTGCTATGTACACTTGTCGCGAAAAGTAGTACTTAATAACCACCACCTGATCTGTGATGTTACCTCGTCTCATTCCTCATTATTAGCAACTTGCCGATACAGCGTTCGCTTCTTCCTGGAACTCATTAACATAAAGTGTATCATGAATTTCTTTCAATATTTTCCTTTTTAATAATGAATAACGTGAAACCAAGTTGTTTCACTGGCGATAACATCATTAAATTACCTGTACATCAACACCTAATCAAAAGCAGACAAAGGAAATAATAGGTGCGGTTAGATACGACATCAAATATTTTGCTATGGCACTATAGATTGGCCGCTTGAACTGGGTGAACTAAAGTTTGAGCGACTTGGTACGAGCGTGCAAGTCATGTTTGATTACGTATGCCGGTAATGCTGTGGGGGCTAAGGAAGCTATTTTACCCAGAGCACTCGCAAAACCTTGTCTTAAGGGGCCTTAGCTACTGATATTTCCAAAAATTACTATTTTCTAGAAAATACTCTATCATCGAACACTTATGGATTGGGGACGAGTTTTCGCATTTTATGTTTCTATATTGCTCATTGAGATTTTACTATATTTTAGTGTAGTAATGCCTTATAATATATATTTATAGAAAAATTAGAACTTACAGAAAAAGAAAGCGCAAAGTGGTTTTTGTAGTCCTTGTCTTAAACCTTGCCTAAAGAATTGCCTGATAAGACCAAAATAGGTAAATCTGAAGGTCAGAGCTATATAGTAACGCCTCCCAGCTGAACTCTTAATTTTTGCTGAACGCCTAAAGATGAGTATTGCAATACACGTCTTTATCCGCTCAGCGTTATAGTGATGAAATACCAAACCCCTTTATAAAGATCAATTGAGAATGCTTTCTCAAAACTTCTTGTTTTACTCTTATCAGTAGTTGACAGTAAATATCAAAATCGATAGTTTTGCCCGGCGGTAATAGTTAATTATGAACAATGCCCGTCCAAACCCTCTATAAGCCATCTATAAGCACAGCATCAAAACTTAAAAATAACGCAGAGCTGTATATTTTAACCTTGTATATTACATTCAAGAAAAAATACACCGATAGGCTAACTAATAAGTTATCAGAGAAGGTCAATGGCGTTTCGATTTATATGACACAAGAGTCAATGTCAGCATCAAAATCGATTTGTGTATAATACTAGAACAAAGTAGGTATTAGTTCCTTCGTAAGTACTGGGGAGCATTAGTACTAGCATCTGTCAAAGATAGCATTAGAACATAAAACGCCGGGCGATTGTCAGCTACAAAACAAAGTGGGAATTACTGTTTTAACAGAATATTCAATAAAAGGTTAGATGGAGTCTTAAAGAATTGTAAACTCATAAAAGGAGCAACAAAATTACAATATTAAAAATAAAAATCTCAAGAGACAAAAATACATAATGTTGGTAAGTATTCGGTATTTTAGTTATCGTGCTCAAAAAGAAGATGGTGAAATGATATTTTAGTAATAAGCTACAACTGTTTCGAGACCCATTATTGCAAAATATTTCAATTCGTTATTTATAAATAACACACGTTACGTAACGTAACAGATGTTACGCATGAAGATGCTGTAGAATCTAGTTTAATGTAATAAATTCTATTTAAAGTATTTTTTATTAATATTAACAATATTATTTTAGTATCATTAGTTTTTGCTTTTGTAAAACAAATCTGAATTGCATCACATTTTTATATTTGAATGCTCTACCTAGTCGGCCTTAAATCTGACTGATATTGTTTCTATTTGTTTTATTAAATTTAATTGGGTTATTCACCAGAAAATATTCAACAGTTTACCAGATTGCAGATTGATTTAACTCAATGTTAATGATGGTCGCTACAAAATTTCAACGGTCTGGTTCCCAGTGGCTAGGGTTGACATTTCATTGTAAAATGCCGCAAAATTAACTCTTTAAAAAGCATGGTCTGCTCTTATAACTAAATAAATTATAGCACGCTAGGGAAAGGAGGCACCATCTGCGCTGTGCACAGCACGACTATTTTCCCGCTGTGCTTAACAGACCTGTATACATACGCGCCATATATATACGTGTAAATATATGGCGCGTTCGGTTGCAGGCCAAAATCGTAACGACAGCCGAGTAAGAACGTGAATTTTTTTTTAGAATTCCACTGCAAAAGAAACAAATATGTCCGGATAAATCTGGACAGAAGGTAACCTTGCATATGGCTGCACCACGAAGATCCGTATTGCCGAAATTTCATATAATCGATTTGCTATTACAACTAGCCATTAATTCAAGTATCCTTTTTACCACGAAGCGATAGCATCGACAATTTCTTCCAATGTCTATTGTTTCCATGTATCATCATGTCAAAAGCATATATGAACATTAAAGTAAAATAAAAGAAAGGACGTAACGAAAATGAGAGACGTGAAAAACAAACTAGCCGAGTTAAAATTGTATTTATTAACAATAATGGGATAAACACACTAATAGTAGTAATAAACATTATCTATATTATTATAAATAATAATATCATATCAGTTAACAAATAAATTACTAAAGTGTTTTAAACTTCATAGAAATATATCTTCAGAATTGGGATAGATTACTATCACTGACGTGTTGTTAAATTCAAATATTTCAAAAAGATTCAATCGTAAATTTTTCATTCTATTTGCAAATAACAATGGCAAAACGGATGCTTTCCAATTAGGGATACTTCAAAATTACGATACCTGGAAATCAGTCAGTCAGTAAGAAAACTAATTTCTTACTGACTGACTGATTTCCAGGTATCGTAATTTTGAAGTACATAACATTCAAAGTCAACTAGTAAACACATTGTAAAGATCCACAATCCTTACGCTCATATACTCGTATTAATTGCTATCATACTTGTGCTTGATGCAGCCCTAGCCAAAAACGGCGCGGTATTTATATACAATGTATTATTGGTTTCCCGAATCTTGAGCTCGTATACCATATTTGGATATTTCGGTTAATTCCCGGGAAATCACCTTGCTATACATAGCTTTGGTGATTTCCCGGGAATCAGCTACGGCTAATCACCGAAATACAAATTTGCGAATATGTTTGCTATTTCTAAGGCAGTATGGATTGTATTATTGTTATTTTGTAATTATCAACGTACACAAATATGCATATTAGAAATAGCACATAATAAAACCTTTAATCTACGTTTATGTATATAAAATTCTACGTTAACATATTTTTGAAAACGCTTATCTTACCCGAAGCTCAAAATAAGTAAATGTGGCAACAAATAGCATAGCGTATTTTATGTTGCAAGTTCATCAAGTATATTTGTAGGAGTATCTCTAAAAAGGTCTAATACTCAATCTTCACTACAGAAGGCCTGAAAACTAGCAATAGAATTCTCTAAAACTGAACTATATTAAAAAAGCATTAAAAAAATATTTGAATGATCGAATTGTGTCGTTTTTGAAGAAAATCAAAAGGAAATTCGTTTCATCACATCAATTTTTTTAAATTTTATATCTGTGCTTTAACGTACGTAGGCTTTTTATTATGTTGTTATTAATGAAAGCTTTTAGTCGCAGTTTTCATTCGATATTGGAATAAACGTAAAGCAAATATGCACGGGAAAAGGTTTCATAACACTAAAAGGCTTTGTAACAGAGGTAGATAATCGAATTTCATGCACGCTGCATCCTGCAGGGAAATATTCAACAACTAGTTTCTCGTTGTGGTTTTGCCTGTGGTCTATCAGGTTTTTAGCAAGAAATAAACAAATATACATACAGGGACACGTCCCTAACCTAAATAATTTTGGAGCGATTGGGCCTAAATGGGTAAGATGTCTTACGATGTTTTTCTTCACCGTGATAGCTCATAGAGCATTTAGATAAATCTACCGGGCACCTGTAACTCGTGCGCAGATTACAGCGCACTTTTACATTTTTAATATAACATTGAAAAGTCTGCACTACGCCCACCGTCGCATATAACGAATATAAATACAACTACGTAGACGCATCAACAATAACATGCATTTTCATTTTCCGCCGCATCCAGCTAATAGCTTTCAATGTTGGATGAAGTGTGTTTAATGCTTTCAAAGTTTCCGAACGTCGAGCACATCTGACAATATCTATGAGCTTTATTAAATCAGTAAATATATATAGTCGGACTAACTTTTTGAATGAAATTATGAAGTAAGCTGCAGATGGCATCAGCTTGTAGTGATTGCGTTAAGATTAGACTTTTAGGCGAAATATTCTAATAGTCGCCACATGCCTCGTACTAATTAACATGCAAATCATTAGTGAAATTGCGAAATTATTATTTTTTTCTAATTCTAACTGTGAAAGCTACAAAGAGAAGTTATTGTAAACTATATCTTAATTAGTTGTAACTAGTATTTGTATATATAAATATACGATATCCATATAAGATACGATACGATATACATTTATGGAATGTTAAAAACGAGGCTACATAGAATTGGCTAAAAAAAGATGACCGTAATTTTAGGTTACCAACTTAAACATGATTAATTTTTTTTCTTGAACAGGCTTTCATGTTAATTAACACTGAGATTAGATATGAAACAGGGCCTTTATGAACAAAATTATTTCACTTAAAACTTCACATATTAAGTAGGTTCAATATTAAAACAAAACTTCTCATTCTAGGCGCCGGCCAAGTTTACTGAACTTTTGACAGTTTTATTTAGCGCAAACAGGGCGGAAGCGTAAGTAAAGCGAAAACTTACACTTTTCTCATAAACCTAAGAAACAAGATAAAATGTCGTTTTAACATAAATGGCTAACAGTAAAAGAAAGTTGTGAGTGCTGATTAGAATACCATTTATTAAAGTTATCTATAAAGATTTGATAATAATTTGTGAAACGTTTACTGTTATTTTTGTATAATGTGTTTTCGTTTAAAATATAAAAAATTGACATATGTATTTATCAGTAGATAGGTAAGTACAACTTTTAATAAAGCTTTTTTACACCTGCTTAAGTTGATTGATTTTGTTCAATCGTTTCTCATTTATTTATATAAAAAAATACATTACAAAGAGACGAAACATTAACTAAACGAGGTATAGTAGAACTTTATTAATGCGGCCTTTGGTATCTGCTTCTTTGAGTTTGATTTTGCTTTTAGCGTAGATTAATGTTACAGATTTGAAAGATCTATTTGCTTACAGAATGTAATTCCAGAGTAGCCAGTCACATTTTACATTCGAATGCTAAAATCAAATTAATCATTTTAAATAACATTGGCATCATATAAAATAACAAAAAAGAGGTTGCGTTATCGTTAATCACAGGATAATTTATTTATTAAAAAGTCAAGAGAATACGCATTATACTACTAAGTAGTAGAACTCTGCACAGGGGTTTACAAATATAAACTTTTAAATCACTTAAAATGACAGATAACTATCTCAATTTATATAGTAGTACTAGATCACATAGAAACTTTGACATATGTTATAAAATAAATTCTAAATTTGAATCACTGTCAAAATCATTGCCGAATCTGAATAGCGTAAGGTGGAGAATTCTCATCATATTATGTGGAAAGTCGAAGTGAAAATCGATATCACAATAAGTAGTAAGTAAATGACGGATTTAACGTCTATAGGTGTTGACTAATAAATAAATTGACGAATGGAGAAATGTTTTACTGGCACTTTTTTAATTAGCCAATTATTAAAAAAGAGTTTGGCGAATAATATATTTATCAAATTAAGCGAACAATTGAATTTTGAATGAAAGTAAAATAGTGTAAATTAACGCTAGCTCGCACCATCCGTGCCCAAGGGAGTGTCGTAAAATGACAGTGAGGCATTGAGAAAAACAACAATAGAAAACAAGTGTGCGTAGTAACTGCAGGTGCACAGTAATTACGTATTTCCGCAACGCAAATGTAACTTTGTATGGCGAGAGCGAAGTGAATATTTTAAATGATGAATTTCAATTAGGTGCCACTAAATTGCATAATTACATTCTACGTGAAATTTCAATCAGAACTGACATGTCTAATTAGAATCTGACATTTCTTATAAATTACTAGCTATTGGCAAACTTCGAACCGCTAATATTTAATGGCGTGAGCTATCAACTGCGGGAGATTAAAACTGATATTCTAACAGTTTCCTTGTAATTTGTAATTTCTGTTTTATTATAAATTAATGCTTATTCTTATACTCTTGACGGAGATGAACCTAAGGTGATCATTTAAATCAGTTCAACCGTTTTTGAGTAACAACTGATATAAGTAACACATTTTTGTTTTACATACATAGATGTAAAAATAATTTAATTAACCTGTTTGTTACATTTACAAGTAAAAACGATAGAATCGCTTTCATTTTTTGAAATTCGGTATAAAGATAGTTTCGAGATCAGTGGAAAGACATAGCATAATTTATATCACGGGAAAATATCACCTTACTGTGGGATAAATCCAATAAATACGGCTGAACTGATTTTAGTGTCATTTAGAGTATAAAGTGATAACTATTAACTTCATGAATATAATTATAAAATACATATAAATTATTGGACCTAGAACTCATAATAAATAGGTCCATATACTATCTTATATATATTTCGATTTATTAATTTTAGTTTTAGATTCGTTACGATGGTCTACACATAGAATCAATGAACTCACGAGATCACTAAAATTTATGCTTAAGCACATTATGCTTTAATACATGAGAAATGCATTTTTAGGCTTCCATACCTCAAGAAGAAAACAGAACCCTTATAAAATCACTTTGTTGATCATTTGTTTCATTTGTTCCTGATCATGCGGAGGTGCCATGTTGATATCAATATATATATACTTTTCTTCTGATATTACAGATTTATTAATGGGAAAAAATCTGATATCTAAATCAACGCCAAAATTATTAGAACGCCTTATTGTAACCTCACGTCACTGTGAATAAAGAAATTTGGCGAAAGGTTTGACATCATTTTGTTGATCCGATGTTTAGATGACCCATTTAAAGGCACTAATATAATATTATTTTTCCGTTTGGAGCGCCGAGTTTCGTTTTTACTTAATATTAGTGCATTAAGGAAAAAAGAACATAATCGGATATAACGGGACAAAACCTTCGAGAGACAATCACCGTGATCAACAAACTATTTACATACATGCTTATATACTGAAACCGCGGCCCACGGTTTCGAATCTTACTTAACCGCGATTTGATTAGAACTCAAAATATATCGATTTCAAATCAATGCGACATGGAGTCTCAGTTACATACAGTTTGCTTTCATTTCATTAATGTGCGGTATTTTCTGTTCGATTGGTAATAGATTTACGGCCGTGTTGCTAGTTTAAATTGCATTAGCATAAGAATTGACTCAATATAATGATCATTGCATCACTTTGGCCGACAAACCCCTATCGCTTAATATAAGGCTACCCTTAAGGATTTTCACACAGATTGGTCTTGTACACTGATGAGAAAATATTTACAATTGAACAACATCTTAACAAGCAGAATGACCATGTTACTACTTAAAGCTCTGGAATAACATTTGGATTATTCAACAGTGTACAACGTGGATATTATCCGTCTTCAGTAATGGTTTAATGGGATGTTATCTATAAAGGAGTGCCAGCCTTACTTTGTGAAAAAGGTACTAAAACATCGACAGTATCGAGATACCACCAGAAAAGGTGGATAAGCTCATTAACAACACCATATTCCATAATCATAATAGTAATAATCCTTTCAGACAAACTTAGACACCAGCTCATAAAGCTCGATCCACCCAAGCTTGGTTAGACACTGGCCGTTGCCTTGTCCTGATCTTAATTTCCTTCCTGATTATCTGATCCAAAATATAATTGACAAATTAAATAGGCATATAATGATAGATAGTATGGCCAAATAATCACCGTATTGCCATTAGATATTCAATAAAAATGCAAATTCCATAATTAATACATAATTGATCTTAATGTCTAACAATAAGACCAATTAATTTAATAGATTGCCGACACGAAAGTAACTTGAAACTATTTCCGTCAACTATTATAGCCAAACTATAATTGGTTAAATTGTGACAATTTGTTTGGACATAATTAATCAGTAAATTAGGAATATGACTTACCGCGAAAGCGATTTTTCACAAGAGCGTAAAAACAAATCAATTTATCAAGGTCTGTCACTTACTTTTTTAAGATAGTATAAAACGATAAACATTTTTGAGAGAGAATTATTTATATAGGAGATACCGCAGAACTGAGAATGTTTCAATTCCGAGAAAAACATTCACTTTATTTTTGTATCTTGAATTCCATGAAAGATATCGAAAAGTTAAACCAAACTCGTCAACGAAAATTAGATAAATGTTTTGTAGTATTTATTGTAAAAATAAATTTAAAACAACTCGTCTGATTTCAAAATTTCTTGTTCTCATGACATGGTGCGATATAACCGTATGAAATAAAACTTGTGAGACATTTAACCGGGCGATCCGCTAGTTGTATGATAAAAATATAATTAATTTTTCATTTACTAAACCTGAAAACAAGATATGGTGTTGCCAAAATATTTTACGCGACTTTATAATTTGTGCAAACAATAGTTACCAGTTCAGTAAAGAACGCATCTACATAAACACGTTACGTCGAAACGTGAAATACAACAAAGAATTCGAATGAAAACTTCAGGTCCGGATTCGGAATTGCACAATTATATTTATCCTGATGATTTCTGTTATGACGATAAGTATTATTTTTGTTAAAATCTATAACTTTCGATAGTTTGTCGTCTGTCACAATGTGTTGATTAACAAATAGAGTCACAAATAGCATAGTTTCTGTAAGTAAGTGAGAGCAAATAGAGGCTGGTTCATAAGGAAAACACGTTCTATTAAAGGTATAAGATTATAATAATAAAAAATTAAAGAAAACCAAACATTAATACAAAACTGTAAAAAGCGCGAAAAGAGCAAATTTTGGACCGCATTCTTAACGTTTGCTTGTGTTGTGATATATACCTAAAATTTTACCTAGGCGTAACTTAGTTACCTAGGCGTTTATCATACATCTGTGGTTATAACAGTAGCAACAATGCCCGTTTTGTATTCCGCCAGACAGCTGTAAGATAACTATGTACGAGTATTATTATTCCTTTACGGATGACGAGTCCGGATGAAGCTCCCAATCTAAGTTCAAAACCGACTGCGTTCCTTTGAACGAGCTCATTATCAACTTAAATACATGTACCTGCCTATATTCCAGTTTTAATTGTACATGTACATGTGTGACTGCAAACAGATATTATAATCGATAAAAAGAACTTTCTCCTAATCGATTAACGATTAGTGTAGCGCAACTATTAATTAAAACAATACGGCATGCATCGCACCACGTTGCAGTGTTGCCAATAACAAATACAAACAAATATTGTTCTGTTTAACAATATTTGTTAGTATTTGTTTATTATTATTTTTATGTATTTAAAATATAGGCACTTTCATGCTAATTTCTCTTCAGAATAAATTAAAAACGCAATATGTGTACGAGTACAACATATTGTGTTACCTTGTACTTTCGAATTGTTTAATCCTCGAAAAGATAAAAGTAAGCGTTAGTGTCGGTATGACAAGTGCGGGAAAAGTTGTCTGCAACTTTGTCCTTGCTGCACAGCAGGTATTAAATTAATTCTCAACAATTCCAGGACACGGCGTATTAGCGGGGTTGGATTTCAGACATGTTGCAAACTAACTAATATCTTCACAGCTGGGCTACTTCACTTCTTCTTCCGTTAACTATATTTAAATTTTTGTTAATTTTCATTCCCCGGCTGTGGCAGAGTCGGCGGTTATGTGGGGCTCTCCTCCCAGAAGGGGGAGGCCTTTTTTTTTTTTGTTCTCCTGAGGAAAATGCATTAAATTGCATACCCGGCTGTGGCGAGCCGGGGTTATGTGGGGCTCTCCTCCCCAGAAGGGGGAGGCCTACCCACTAAAAACCTCAGGGATGGCCTTCCTCAGGCATGTAGGGTGCTCCCGGGAACGCCAAGCGACTTCCGGGAACCCCCAGCCTCCGCTCCCCTATAGATACAGGGTACTAGAGTACCTACAATTAAATTGAATCAACACGGAACGCAGGACACAGTAAGCCTGTCTCCCCCTTCTGGACATTACCTCTATGTCAACGGTTGTACATAGGCGTTAATACCCGACCCGTAGCTGGCCGGGTTGTTCAAGGGTGATCTAGAAAAATTAGGCTTCCAGTACCTAGATCGCCCTAATAGAGGATAGGATGGACATCGAGGTGGTTTTGTGGGTATGCCCTGCTTCCCGCCAGGTGTGTCCCACACACATCACGCCGGTCGATTAGCCTCTGACGTACACAGTGCGCTTTGATATACTTATGAAATGGGTGTATATATATATATATTATCCTACACGTCGCCATAACGTCTGGTCACCGGGTTCAAAATCCTATTAAATAATTAAGCGACGTGGTGTGGGGTTGATTGGCATACAAACTAGCCAATCGATCGTGTTAGTTTTAACCATAATTCGTTTAATTTTTAATGTCACTTCGATACTAGCACTATTATGGTTGTAAATATATAATAAGGTTATACCATAACTGATTCTTTGGAATAATGTTGTATATTCAGAAGAAATTGCAAAACAAAAATATGAAAAAATTGATTCAGTATATTTCTTTTCCGTTTTCTATGGCAATTATATATGACACAGATGGGTACTCGCCGACGAACCGACGAGCATGCATGAAAAGCTCATGAAAGTGGAGGAAGCAAGAGAAGTATGCCAGGATCGTAGCAAGTGGAGAGAGGTGGTCTCTGCCTACCCCATTGGGAACAAGGCGTGACATATAATATGTATGTATGGGATATCTATCACAAAATCAACTCTTCAGAAAAATATTCACAATGCGCGGAAAGCTATTTATACTTTAACGAGCTTTTACTGAGAAATCGTTCGCTGTATTGTGATGGACTTATCTATAAGTAAAAAATAATAAATTATTGATTTTTTTTACTTTTTAAAATTTTTAAACTATCGACTGAGTTCAAATATTCAAAGATATAGAACAATGGCCATTACTTTTTACTGCCCACGAACAAAGTAAATTATTATTATGTTTAGTTCTTTAGTTAGAAATTTGTATATATTGTTAAGTAATAGATTACTTAATAAAAAAAAAATTATACACCCGTATTTTATTTCCTTAAACCTAAAGAGAACTGGTGTAATAAGTGTTACTTTATGACAGCATTATTAAATTCCCCAACGTCCTCTAAATGCTCAAAGCCTTTGTACGTTATCTAAATACATAAAACAATAAATAAATTTAAAAATAATAATAACAGCAACCATATGTTTTATATATTTTTTTATACATTTGTTATTTCAACTGATAAAAGCAAAGAGCAAAGAGTGTAAGACGCCAGGCGGGCGGCCGGCTAAAACCTAAAACTACTAGCCAAATCCTCAGCAATATGACACGAAACAAATTAAGAAAAAATAAAGAACAAACATCAGAGATTGTTGTCTCTCGTACGAATGAAAAGTATCAAGTTCTGTTATGATAATTGAGTTTCTCAAATAGACTACCTCACATTTCTCAAGACAATTCCTATTTAACGGAAACCGATTAGTGTTGGCACTGTCATCTAATGCTTTTTAATAAATAATTTATTAACAATAAACATTAATTACTTAATAAAATGATATAATATTGTCATTATGGCTTAATTGTTTTGGTTATATTATTTTCTGCCGAGCAAAACGTTTCAAACATGCAGATTAATATAACATGGCAATTAGTCAAATCGTTGCTAAAGATATTTTTTTTCAAGATCTCCTAAGGACGATGTTACTTGGCTACAAGCTTAGGATCGTCGTCTCATCGGGTACCTTATTTATGCCGCAAAATAATAATGTCTGAATGACTACATTACAATTTGAAGACGGCGAAATGTCTGGGCACTGTGAATTTACATCTCATATTACTAGTTGCTTACTATTTAATTACATATGTACTAAAAGTCACTTTTTTACTTTTAGTATCATCATACTGTTTATGATGATAATGGAACGTTTGAAAGTAATAAAATGAAGACATAGAAATAAAATATCAAACGATGTGAAAATTCAATACGGTTATTTATTTTTTATTTATTTACGGTTATTATTTATAGTGTAAATATTTTCCACGCTGGTGTTAAAGAAGGGTTCAATGCGGTAATAATTGTTGATGGATATTATTAACCTACGGGTATTATCTATGAAAATTAATAATAAACTTTTAAATTGAGCTTTATTTCAAATGGTTCATACTCAGTCCGTCAGTTTATTAACTCAGTGAATGTAGGATGTCTTTATTATTTATTTTCAACCATCATTGATATTGTTCGACTTGGACTGAATATGAAAGGCCATTTAGAAATATTGAACATGCGGAATATTCATGTATATAAATTATATATTAACATACATAAACTCGAACGCAAGCCGATAATTGTTCCGCTGATAAATATTCATGTAAATCTCAATTTAATGACATTCCTTGTAATCGGTTTCCTTGTTTCGGCGCCCTTAGAGATTGAGATTAATCAAAAGTGTAAATACTTGAATTTGATTTAAGCAAATTGACTATGAGAAATTAACGAAAGATCGAAAACTCGATTCAGTGCGTGGCAACCGGTCGGACAGGTTCCCACGGAGCTTGATGTAAGATCAACCACGCTGCTGCGAGACGCGGAAGGTCACTCCACTACTGGTCATAACAGCATATAAAAACATACTGTCCGGATTACCAGTGACATAACGTTATAGTTTTATCGTGCCACTTATATCTAGTATTATAACTAGTACTTATAACTAGCAGAACTGACTATATTCCGTACTGTTTACTGTTACTGTTCTGTGTACGTATATATGTATCCTGTTTCTATCATACGTACATTGCAACTTCATCACATAAAATAATGTTTTGGGTGTTTGGTTCCAAACTAGGATGTCTGCATCTTATGATAACATCCCGCTTAACTCGAACCGACTTTTAAAAATATACGGCGTAGAGATTATGTGTGTGTGAACAACTACAGATGAAGTGTTTATATTTAGAATGCATGTTTGTCTTCTATAAATAATACCTTTTTATCACTGCGTGGTTAGAATATTATCCCGGTTGTAAATAAAAGTATATTTACGGTATCAATTTATTTCCAGTTGCTTCGGATAAATTTAGTTAAGATTCGAGAAATTTCTCCACACCATATCAAAGAAAACACAATTGTAAACTAGCAATGGAGACAAATAAATCATTCATGAAGATCGGGATTGTTAAGATAACAAACGTTATTATTTCTTTAAAATTATTTTTCCACTACCACTCGTAGAAATAAAGCGCCACTCCTTATATCCCTGCAAAATTTTTGTTTACGTCAAAGTAATCTAAGCGTCCCCTTCCTTATCCATCTATATACATCTCTCTCTATTTTACATTCATCCACCAACGGTCTAAAATGGTGCACTTCTGTCTACTAATCTCAGGCTTGGCCTACGTCCGTCCTGTAAGGAACTCATTGGAATTTCGCCTCCTTTCTTATCTAAGGCGTATGTGCCAGGATTCGAAAGAAGAACGCGCCGCTGCTGACGTGGTGTCTTGTAACCAATTAACGTGATCACAAGTTGCATTAGTTCGCTCACATACAACACCAACAATAATGTATTCACCATTTATCCCGTACCTGTAATGTGATGTCTTGTAAAGGCGAGCAGACCTACAAAATTAACGTCCAAATCGACAAAAATATTGGCCTATATACTGCGGTGCGGCAACTGTGTCCTTATTACATATATATAACGAATGGCGACAAAAATACGTCTATATATGAGTAAATGTGAATACCGAAACCCTCAATAAGAAGCAGTAATCCTTGTCGCCCTCATCCCAATGTTTGTATCGAAGGTTGCTTGAATTTACCCTACAACAGCATATTTTCTAGCATTTATTTAATAGCCACAAGTTTGAGTCAATCGCTAAATAATGAAACTTGTAAGCAATACAATTAAAAATTTAAATTATGCTCTTTAATGTACTTAAAATGTACGAAAAAATAACTGTCAGTAGTTGAAACGAATCATTTCTGAATATAGAACCGAGCATAAAGCTCTGAAACACTACCCAAACGAGTCCGTTTAAAAGTTTACGTATATACTAAAATTTACGAACCACTCTGCCTGCTCAATTTCACAAACTAGCGGTAGAATAGCAAAAAAAATAAAAGCTTTTGGCAATTTGGCATCCGACACGTTCTAGCCCCGGGTCTTTTAAAATCAATCCAGCAGCGGAGCACTATATGGCTAACGAGATCTACAAACTGGCAGGTGTATATTGGAAAGCTTTTTAAATGAAGTTTTAGCATGAGATACAATACGTTCAGTATTCATCATCATTCATTCCGTCATCTGGGCGTAAATAACAAAATAAAAAACTTATTTAATGACTCTTACAAAAAATACAACATTCAAAAATATTTATTTGGGAATATAACATAATGCACATTATCCTACTACTATTATAAAAGCGAAAGTTTGTAAGTATGGATGTATGAATGTTTGTTACTCTTTCACGTAAAAACTACTGAATGGATTTGAATGAAACTTTACCACAATATAGCTTATACATCAGAATAACACATAGGCTACAATTTTTGAGGTTTCTAATGTGAGCTCGTAAAAAAACATCCACGCGAACGAAGTCGCGGGCAAAAGCTAGTACAGAATATATTGCTGCCAGCCGCATACGTTAAAAACTGAGTAACAGAGTCAGCGCCCGCTCCGGACACAAAAATACATTGTTTTCCTTAAAACTTAATTAAGTTGTTAATTCAATACAGATACATTTTTCGCAAAGTTAATACTTAATTATAAGAAATCAATAAGAAGATTATCCCGGTTATAAATTGAAGTAGATTTATAGAGTTCATTTATTTCCAGTTGCTTCGGGTAAATTTAGTTAATATTCGAGAAATTTTATGACAGAATCACAACTTATTTCGGCACCATATCAAAGAAAACACAATCGTAAACTGGCAAGGAGACAAATAAATCGATCATGAAGACCGAGATTATGAAGATAACAATAAGAATAAAGAAACGGTATATCAACCTATTAAAATCTTAAGCATAATGGCAAGTAAGGTAACGAACGCAAGCCACAACAATCGTAATAAAATATTCTTCGAAAAGTAATGGAAGTTAGAAACAGTATCAAGACCTTATTCAAATGCAAAAAGCATGTACATCATGAGACAGATATGTCAATTCTACGTCATTGTCATTTCATTATATATATTAAACAGAGACGTTATTTACTTTGTGATCGAGCCCAAACTACTTACTGGACATCAGAATTCAATTTCCATAAACCTACTAAAACAAATTTAACAAAGCGACCGCGCGGTCTGAAACAACCGCCAAACACGGCTCAGCGCTTTTAACGTATAGAGAATATGGATGCGTTATGAGTAGAGATCGGATAATCGGATGCATATTTACCTAAAGTTAATTTTTGGCTCACAAATTATGGAAGCGGCTTTTTAAAATACATTTTGTTAAATAAAACTCCCGGGAAAATACGGGTCTGCAAATTTAACGTAGTGATATTGTTTGAAAATTACTAAATTAGCACGTGGTATTTATTTTCAAAAGACCGAGACTCCGGGTTCATTTAGTGAGCTAGTTTGACTAAAACAATAATCAATTAAATAATTGAATAAAAAAACAGAAATGGTGAAAAATTTTATTTAACAAAACAATAAAAAGCCGTTTCCATACTTTGTCTTAAACTAACTTTAGGTAAATATGCATCCGATTATCCGATCTCTAGTTATGAGCGATAAATAGTCATGCTCAGTTTTGCTCGATTCTAATTATGTTAGATCATAAAAGACTTAGCAAGTGGAGTTAATACATTTGTACATGTGCCTTCAAACAAATAGTATAATTTAGATGGAGTTTTAAAAAATAGGAAATAAATAATCGAAGACGACTTAAGTAGTAATCTGCTGGTGCAGCTGATTACAATTACTTTCTGATTTAATATTCGAAAAAAAAAAATGGTAGTTTTGATACCTTTTTCGAAATCATAAGAAAATTGATAGAATTATAAGATTGTTTATCAAGGAGACAAACAAACATTTATATGGCGAAAAAGTTTTTGGAATCAAGAGCAGAGACGATTCTAAAGTAATATGCAGCAGCAGTATCGAGGCGAATTTTCTTTTTTTTATCTATACTAATATAATAAAGCTGAAGAGTTTGTTTGTTTGTTTGTTTGTTTGTTTGTTTGAACGCGCTAATCTCCGAAACTACTGGTGCGATTTGAATAATTCTTTTTTTGTTGGATAGTCCATTTATCGAGGAAGGCTATAGGCTAAATAACATTACGCTATGACCAATAGGAGCAAAGACAGAGCGGTAAATGTGTAAAAAACGGGGAAAATTATTCATTTTTGAAGGCTTTCTTTGCGTGCGCTGCGAAAACGGTTCAAGATACACAAAAAATATGTATGAAAGAATTATTCCTCTATACATGATCTAAAAAAAAGTCCGCGACGGCATATGTCTATCTTTTAAGGTTTAGTCACAATGACCGTTTTTATGGTGTTGTGTTTAATTAAAACCATCGTTTAATTATAGTTTTATAATTGTAAGAATCACAAGTTATTCGGATAAAAGAATACAGATCAAAAAGGCAGAGCCTCGCCATAGGTAATAAAGAATAACACATAGATTATAAAATACTATAGACATTACTGTTACTACTTATTATAACATCTCCCCATTTAAAATAATTAAACAATTATTACTCCAAATATCTTGAAGGTATTTTAATTACCCTTCCTGACCTTAACACTTTTACATTAGGCATCAACTCGGAACTTTCTTTTTCTTTGACCACCGTTTCACCTAACACTTTACACTTATTTTCATCTACATTAGAATCACTAGAATTAGGCATCAACTCAGAACTTTCTTTGTCTTTGACCACCGTTTCACCTAACACTTTACACTTATTTTCATCTACATTAGAATCACTATCATATACCATTTCAGAGCCATCTTGATTTGGCTCAGCATCCTGACTACCTTGTCTCCTATGTAATAAATAAAACTCATTTCTATTGTACTGTCTGCCATTACTACTTTCTATTTTGAACATTCGTGGAGTATTTCCCTTTTCTAATATGACAGCTGGTTCCCAAACAGACTGTGGCAATTTCTTAAACATTACTTTATCCCCAATTTTAAATTTACAATTCCTAATTGCATGTTGATTATAGTAAGAATTAGATATATCTCTTAGTTTACACATAGTTCTTATGTTTTTATGATAGGTAACTCTAGGTTTTAAATAATGAAAAGTACATGGCACATTAGTTTTTAAATTTCTACTCATCAATATTGATGCTGGTGAATCAACAATTCCTCTAGGAGTATTTCTAAAATTTAAAAGTGCCAAATACAAATCTTCCTTATTGTCTAAAGTTTTCTTAAACAAAGTCTTCATTGACTTAACCGCACTTTCAGCCAAACCATTAGATCTTGGATAGTGCGGACTAGACTTGACATGCAAAAAATTCCAATGGCTACTAAATTGTTTGAATAGTTCTGAAGTAAAATAAAGAGCTCCATCAGTATACAGAATTTTTGGTATGCCATGTCTTGAAAAAATGCTCTTAATTTTCTCAATGACAGTATCACTTCTTAAATTAACTAAATTACAAACTTCTATAAAATTGCTTAAAGCATCCACTAATACTATGTAATATTTTCCATATAGCTCAAATACATCACATGCAACTTCCATCCAAGGTAAAGCTGGAATTGGTTTACTTAACAGCTTAGACCTACAATTATTTCTTTGATACTTTAAACAAACATCACATGACTGTACAAAACTTTTTATGTCTTGATTAATGCCTATCCAAAACAAACTTGAATGAGCTTTGCTTATCATTCTACTGACCCCTGGATGTCCTATGTGAAGTTCTTTTAACATGTTAAGTTTTAGTCTACTAGGAACTATTATCATATTACCTCTAAATAAAATACCGTTAATTACTAATAACTCACTTTTAAAATTGTAATAAGGTTTGACCTCTTCATCTAAGTCCTTATAATATCTTGGCCAGCCTGTTAGTACATACTTCTTGACCTTTTCTAATATTACATCATGTTTATAGCTATCCCTAAAAGTACTTAAATCCCTTTGATTAACAATCATTTGCTTGTTTAATAACGCTACCTGCAACTCTAGATCTTCATCAAAATCCCTTTTTTCAGTATCACAACTCTTATGAGTAAAGTCTCTCGATAAACTATCTGCTATATACATAAATTTTCCAGGAGTATATACCAATTCAAAATTATATGGTTGTAATCTTAACAACATTCTTTGTAATCTTATCGGTACCTTATACAAGGGTTTTTTCATTAATCCTAACAACGGTTTATGATCTGTTTCTACAATTAATTGATTCCTGCCTAAAATATATAGCTTAAATTTTTCAATTCCAAAGCATACTGCTAATAACTCTTTTTCAATTTGTGAGTACCGAGACTGTATTTCTGTAAGTGCCCGCGAAGCATATCCAATGGGTTTACCTTCTTGGATTAACGCAGCTCCTAAACCAGTAGAACTAGCATCTACACTTAACGTCAAATCCTTAGTGCTATCATATATTCTAAGTACCGGCTCATTGGTCACAATTAATTTTAAGTTATCCAAAGCCTTTTCATGTTCTAAATTCCACATAAATTGTACATCTTCTTTCAAGAGATCCCTTAACAAAGCTGTTTTCTCACTATAATTTGGAATAAATTTTGACAAATAATTAAATACTCCTAACAATCTTTGCAATGATTTTTTATTTTTTGGACTATTCATTTCTTTAATGGCCTTTATTTTATCCTGGGTTATGGTCATACCGTTATTATCAAATAAATGGCCTAAAAATTCAATTTTTTCAGTATTAAAGATACATTTATTGGGATTAAATTTTATACCTGCATTTTTTGCTACATCCAGAACTTGCATTACTTTTTCCTTTAACATATTTTGGTCATCAGCCCACAATAAAATATCATCTTGATAAGTGACTACATTGTCAATACCCTCAAACGTTTCCGATATGATTCTATGACACATTTCAGGAGCACAATTCAAACCAAATGGAAGTCTTTGAAAAGAATACCTTCCCCAGTTAGTTTGGAATGTACAAAGCTTACTACTCGGTTTATCTAATGGTAGCATCCAAAAACTAGACTGAGCATCAAGTTTACAAAAGTATTTAGCATTTTTCAATTTGACTGCTATTTCATCTAACTTTGGGAATTGATAATGTTCTCTTTTAATGGCTTTATTTAATGGCCTAGGGTCTAAACATATACGCAAAGATTTGTCTTTTTTAACCACAACCACCATTTGACTGACCCAATCAGTAGGTTCAGTAACCTTTTTTATTATACCTTGCAATTCCATTGTATCAAGCTCCTTTTTAACTTGATCTCTTAACGCATATGGCAATCTACGGGCTGGAGAAATAACTGACTTGATTGATTTATCAACCTGTATCTTAATTAATTGAGAGACTAACCCTACACTACCATTAAAAAGGTCAAAATACTTTTTAGGAACATAATCATGAAATAAACAATTTTCTTTTAATATAACATTAATTATCTTAATTAAATTTAAATCTTCAACAGACCGAAGCCCTAGAATATTATCCAAGTTTTCTTGAGAAACAAAAAATTCTACTTTATAATTTTTTTCTTTATACTTACAATTTATATAGCAACGTCCAACTATGTCAACAACATTTTTAGTAAATGAGCTTACAACAGCATTATTCTTTAAGAGACTCTTCTTATTAAATCCTAATGACAGGTATGACTGCAGACTTAATATATTACAGGCCGCCCCTGTATCCACCTTAAAATTAACACATTGTCCATTAATATTCAATCTCACCTTATACCAATCACAAACTTTCTGTATGTCCTTACCAATCTCTTCTTCGCCCTCACCCAGCTGTACACAGTTCACTGTCCTACAAGCACTGGCAAAATGGTTAAATTTTTTGCATTTGTTGCACTGCTTTCCAAAAGCTGGACACTTTCCATAAAGATGTTCGAAGTTACAATAAAAACACTTTTTTAAAATTTTCTTTTTGTTGGGTACATAATTTTTCTTCAGTATATCAATTTCTACTTCTTTTTTAATGTTGTCTGTTAAATTTTCCTCTTTTATATTAATCATTTCCTCTACTCTTACAGCTATTACTGATGCTGTTCGGCATATATCTAATGCACTTTGCAAATTTAAGTTGTTAGTTGTTAGAAGTTTCTGCTGTAAATTTTTATTATTTATACCACTAACAAAGATGTCTTTTATGAGATCCTCTTTTAAATTCCCAAATTCACACGGCTCTGCTAAATTTTTTAATACTACTGCGTACTGTTCAAAATTTTCATTTTCATATTGTTTTCTGTTTAAAAACTTAAATCTTTCATACGTTAAATTTTTTCTCGGTATGAAGTGGTCATCGAAGCATTGTAAAACACCAGCTAAATCTTCCGGTTTTTCAGAAAACGAATCATAAATACAGTTCAGATCGTCTCCTCCAGCATGCAATAGCATAGCAATTTTTCTATTTTCCGCAATCTCTTCATAGTAAGCGGTTATGAACTGCAAGAACCGTTTTTTGAACTTTTGCCACTGTGTTGCAGATTCAGAGGATTGACAACTATTAAAAGGTTCCATCATTAATTGCATCGGTGTTAAGGCCGCCATTTTTACCAGAATTACCTTTTACAATAAAGTTTACAACCTAATCCAAATTTCACAAACTTTACAAACTTCAATAAATCTTTCTATACCAAATTAGTGATTTTACCGCTGTCACCATGTTGTGTTTAATTAAAACCATCGTTTAATTATAGTTTTATAATTGTAAGAATCACAAGTTATTCGGATAAAAGAATACAGATCAAAAAGGCAGAGCCTCGCCATAGGTAATAAAGAATAACACATAGATTATAAAATACTATAGACATTACTGTTACTACTTATTATAACATATGGTAATCAAATTTGTATATGTCGCGTTGTGATCGGGTAACAGCTGAGGTGGTTGTTTGCAAAAATAAATATGATGCTCAAAATAACTATTCCACGCGGACGAAGTCGCGGGCACAGCTAGTAAGATATATAAGCGCACAATTTTTATTAGTAGCCAGTTTATTAGCCAGTAAGTATTTCATACAATAATCGCGATCGATCTTTTTGTTTTTGGTGATTGAAAGTTTTACTTACATTATACATATACTTAATTTAAATCACTTTTAGTGTATGAAGGACAAATTTAAGGAAGCTATTTTGGTCTCCGCTACTATTTTCGAATAACTGTGGTAAAACCTTTTCTTTGTGTAAAAAATGGCCACAGGCTACCCTATGTCACCTGTCAGGTTCAAGAAATATTCTAACGGCAAATCCGCGATGCTCTACGGTCTAATCAATTAGAAAGAAAATAGGGCGAGTGACGGGGACAATAAGACCGCTCCTAGGTTTTCATTTTCAAAGCGGATGTGTGGTTAGCCGCCGAAATTGCACTTTTATTACAAAGCAATTAATAATTATATAAAGATACTTTAGGAATGAAGAGGTTGAAACTTGTGAAGGAATAACCAAACTTCGATTAATTGACAAACAGGCGTTCTTAATTAAGGTCAGAACTGTAGCAAAATTATTCGATAAGTCCTTTCTACTTAATAGAAATGTACTTACGAAATTTTTATTTGGTACGTCTAATTGTCAAACATATATAATATAAGAAACGAAGAAAGAAGATATCTAACAAAGTAGATACATCTATCGACCAATCCACACTCGGTACAAAATGGTTGACTAAGTGCTCTAACTTAGTTAGAGCAGGCACGAGTACCAGCTCTAACTTAGTTAGAGCAGGCACGAGTACCTCGATGGGCCCATATATGAACTGTGATTGTGAAAAGTTATTCAATAATGCATTCACTTTTAATCATTTCGCACAAGTTTTAATTGCTAGCCTCAGAGTGTTCTATTTTCATGATTTTAATAAAGTTTTATTACAGATTTTTTTTTGTAATTGATTGCAACAGTGAAAACATAACACGATAATATTTTATTTTAAGCATTATGACATTATTTATTTTAATATACATATTGTAATATATGTGTAAAAAGTTTACTAATCATTGCTTTTTTGGTTGTTAAAGAATATACATAAATTACAAATTAGTATGAAAATGCAACTTATAAAAATCTTTTAGTGTTTACTGCCTTTCATAGCTTTATTTCAATTTCCCAGGAAATCAATAGATTTTAAACCACAAGTTTGCCATCAAGATTATTTGCGCTGCAGAGCCAGTTATTTACTTTCGCACATTAAATGAGATTTCTAATTTTCAGAAATAGCATAAATTTCTGTTAGTAGTTTTTTTCCTACCAGCCTGAGTCAGTTATAGGTCAATCGGATTATAGTTCGTTTATAGGTCGACTCATAGTGATTGAAATGTTCTAAGAAAAGTAAGTCTTAGTATAAAAAGAATCTAAGGAATATTTAACTGAATTAGTTTAAAACTTAAATCTCCCATTTGTTTTTGTTTAACAATATAACATTTTAAATCACACGCCTGTTTTCTTGGATATTATCAGCGTTCATATGTTTCAATATAAAAAGCAATGAATGCAACAAACCAGCCTATACCAAATTATGTAGTATAACGTGTAGGCAGGCTTTCGGAATGTGTCTACTTCTAGCTGCTACATGACAACAACTAGCACTGCTTGTTCGCTACATTTTAGATGTCAGACAGGGCTGGCTAGTGGTTCTGTAGTCTGCGTAATGATGTTACCGTACCGATGTCAGGGTACGTACGATGCAGGAACAAGGTTTCGCGCTGGAATAGCATTAACGTACGTTGGTTGCTTTAATGGATGGTAATACAGTTACTAATTGCATAACTTCTAATATCGATATCGTTTTGAGTGGAGATTATTTATACATTTTTTCATACTAACCACTACCCTTACATATTAAATAAAAAAAAGAAAATTATATGAAATATTTAGACATGTCGAAAGAGATTAAACAAATAAGATAATTTTGTTATAATATACAAACAAATATATATAAGTTATCAACTGTTTAAGAAATAAAATAAGGATAATTTAAATATGAAATTTGTATTTGTGAGATGCAATAGTAATAAAATTACACTGTGGAAACAAAACGTAATAGAAAAAGAAATAGTTTACATGATTCATGTAAAACACTTATCATTTTTAGCGAACACCGTTATATAATGCATATTTTTTAATCACTGTTTCGTTGTTTGACTTGAGGACTCCACGCCCTTCAACAGTGAAATATACACCAGAGTTACCTCCAGCAGAAAGTTCTTACCATTAACAGGAAATAAATATAGATTTACAGGTTGTTTATCCAATAATAATGAGTAGTTGCGCAAGGAGGTGAGGACCCCATTATTTCGAGAGCCAAGGATCACTCGCGTCGCTCAGGATGCCTTAACACTTGAATCATCATGAATAGAATCTTTCATTTGTTCGTGATTGATCTACGGCCTTCATAATTGGCACGATTTGCTATTATTGCTCTTAAATTAATAAAGTTACCTATATGTGATAAATAGCTGCAATTTGGTAATTAATTGCCTATTATTACGTTTTACTACGATATAATCTATATTATAAAAATTGGATCACAAAACTATTATAATATTCTGGTAGAATTATTTGACATTATCAAAATGGCTTTAAATTTTTTTGGACAATATTTTGAATTATAACACAAGTACATGAATTTCGGAACTAGGTGTGTTATATTAGTACAAGTAGAACCTTAACTAGACATAGACAATGCGACACAATTAAGGTCCCACGCGTTAAAAATGGAAATTCAATTTCAATATTGAATCGACTACTTCGAACGAGGAGGTGAGTCCACAGAGCGCTCAACACAACGCACATTACATATTTGTTTGGTCAACAAGTAGGAGCATGGGTATTTTAGGACTGGCGTTTTTTTTTTGACGCGATCCTACGCGTGCATATGATTCGATAAAATTTATGTAATTGTAGAATACCCGTTTTAAAAATGTTTTATATAATCTATGATCCAAAAATACAATATGTTCTAATATGCAGTAATGATATAATTTATAGGAAATGTCATTATGTGTGTTTATACAGTATATCTTTTACCAGCTAAAATAGACCCAATATGACAAAACAAAAAACGGGCAAAATTTTGACAATCTAATAGAGCTTCATATCAAGTCAACTAGAACAAATATTACTTTGATGTTGTCACGTGCAATTACTATATGCTAAGCCTAGATTTATTGTAATTAAATGTAAAAATGACAAAGAGAGCGAAACCAAACAAAAATTGTAAGGGACCAAACCCTTGTGATTGATAGATACACATTATTTCCTAATGCACTAAAATTAAATAATTTATAAGTGGCACAAAAATTATATTTTCATATTATGTGTGATAATACAACGCAGATTAATTATGCGGGAGAACAAATTATGAATTATTAAATACCGCTACAATTATAACTAGAGATCGGATAATCGGATGCATATTTAAAGTTAATTTAAGACAAAGTATGGAAACGGCTTTTTATTGTTTTGTTAAATAAAATTTTTCATCATTTCTGTTTTTTATTCAATTATTTAATTGATTATTGTTTTAGTCAAACTAGCTCACTACTTTCGTATAACACTCTTCATGTAATAAATCGTACATTCATAAATCACACGGGGAAGTGAAACTAAACTTCATGTAAATACGTATGCATAGTTATATAAATGAACCGGGAGTCTCGGTCTTTTGAAAATAAATACCACGTGCTAATTTAGTAATTTTCAAACAATATCACTACGTTAAATTTGCAGTCCCGTGTTTTCCGGGATTTTTATTTAACAAAATATATTTTAAAAAGCCGCTTCCATAATTTGTGAGCCAAAAATTAACTTTAGGTAAATATGCATCCGATTATCCGATCTCTAATTATAACACGTGCGCAAAAACGACCGATTCCCATTATCCTGTTGATTGGAAATAATGGAAACAAGTAAATTTTGATTTTCATATTCAGTTTTGACATTGTAGTGAGCGATGTAGGTATACGACTGCGGTTCGTTATGTTTTTTTGTCCTATTTGCGAATGAAACAACAGTACGGAATCACTGTAAAAATAAGTGACTAAGTAACTGTCATATAATTAAGTTATATAGATATCTTAATTTTTATTTAGAATTAGCGTTATTCCATTCAAGTCTATCCATTGTTTTACGTTCTTCCTAATTCTGGTCAAATGACAGGTCCCTTGTTTATTTAGATAAGCGTTAGAAGAATATAACTGCCATAATATAATTTGACATTTACGTTAAACTATCTGAACATAAAAATTTGTCGTTTTATTTATATTATTACAATATATAAATGAGTTTGCATAACAAATACATCCAATTGTTACTGGCTTCCGCGTCAAACTGCAGATAGAACTGAAGAATTATTAACATTGATGAAAACGAATAATCCGCTTAGCGTCATCGTGAACATTGAATTCGTTAAAGCTCGACAACGTTGAGAGAAAGATAAATGCGGGTGATAATACTTTAAATCTGTTGAACTGTTAAAAAGAAATTTTATTTGCTTAATCCAAATAAAAATCGAATGTACGCGAGACACCAAATTCTAAAACCACAGAACCCACAAAAGCATTAATTCGATTTGTATAAACCAATGTCATTGATCCGAAAAAGGTATGGAACTAGAGAGCGCGGACCCTTCCGTGATTCCATAATTTCAAATTAGCATGACATTATATTGCTTGGTATCTCTGCCAGTCACTAGGCGAATATTGAATAAACTTCGTCATCTACCTGAATAGCGGTTTAAAAATTTGGATACCTTTTTTCAAATATTACGCAATAGATGAATTTACCTCAACTTTGATAATATATTATATCGTTTACTATTCCTTCGATCGCGAATAAATGTGAAAAGTTTACTACTAATTCGATTTTACCGGATATATATCTTGTCTCGAGACCTAGGCCGTGCTTCGAACCCTCCAAAAGGGCAATATCAATATAAAATATCGATACATCAGATGTTGCAGTCGCTATACCAAATGGTCACTATGCCCTATGCTTTAGGGACTACAATTCAAGAGCGACACGACTCGAATAAGGTGTGAGTGTTTATGTTTTTAGGCTTTTGGACGGAACAGGAGAGGGCATTAACATCAACGGCGAGAACGGACCTTCGCTTTGCGGATGATAATCACTGTCACGGCCAAGGAAGAATTTCATGTGTATATTTATCTAAAGATCTTACAACGAAGGAAATCATGGTGTAATAACCTACATACATCTGCGTTGAAAATCAAAGGTGTAGGTGAAGTTGACCAATCCACACGGAGCCTCTCGGTGGTGACAGATATTGACTGTTATGGAGATCTGTCATTGGGAGGGCAAATTACTGATTACACGGACTGGCTTTCGTGGGCTGGTAGTCTTAGAGCGTAGATAAACTTCTATAAAGTATGTAGTAAGTATCATGGAATTGCATTTCCATAAAGGCGCTAGGTGCTAACGCAGGACCGACTGATATCTGTGAGGAAAGCTTATGTACAGCAGTGACCATACCTCTAAGCTCAAACGATGAATGATAATGAAATATACCTTGCAAGTCTTTCTTTCCGTTATTCTTCCCTTACCTGTAACAAATAAAATATAATTAGCAAAATATTATGTTAGAAAAGTAACTATATAAGTATATATAGAAAAGTATATATATAAGTATAATATATTATATAATTATATATT
This sequence comes from Scirpophaga incertulas, assembly GCA_036419045.1. Taxonomy (NCBI): domain Eukaryota; kingdom Metazoa; phylum Arthropoda; class Insecta; order Lepidoptera; family Crambidae; genus Scirpophaga; species Scirpophaga incertulas. The sequence goes on along the minus strand of CM071626.1, from coordinate 7,820,588 downwards.
TAATCGATTATAATCGATTAGCTGACATCCTGTGTCATAACTCACCTGGACTTTTCAGGTGAGTTATGCTGCAGGCTGTCAGCTAATCGTAATACAAGTCAGACAAATATAGAAAACCACTGAACGAATCAAAAAAATTTAATGAAGTCATAATATGCACCACCTGTGATAATATATTTTAGTAAATAAAACTGATTTGATTAATTTTATATATTTTTACTATGACCAACATGCCTACTACAAATAGGACTCTCCCAAAGTTCTCCTTTCTTTTGTCCAACCCTTCCAGCAATTTTCACCAAATCGTCGGACCACAATGTGAGAAGCCAACTCTCATCAATTCTTTCCACAACGCTAACTCCAAATATATCCTGAGTTTGGGTAATTTTATAACATTGATACAAAACATAGAACATATACAAATTGCAGCAACATTTCAAAACTATATTAGATTACGATTCATTTTCCGTAAACGTTATAAAATCATTCCAATAAATATAGCAGATACAAACTCCGAATATACAGCAATTCAAATGTAAAAATATTTCCTTGACGATTGAAAACTATATTGTAAAATTGACTCCAATCAGAAATATGGGCAGTGAATTTGACAGTTCGATCTCCGCACCCAGACTGCTGTAGACGTGTGTTTGTTATCTGATGTTATTCGTAGTACGTCGGGCATGTGTTCTTTTCCAAATCGGTGTAATGTCATCTTGTGTATGTTTATTTATACACGTACAAAGTTACAATAGATCTAGTGTTATCCTCATTTATAATGTATGTATATATGGAACTAAGATTTTTTATTTCACAGAAGTGAGACTTAACCATCATCATCTTTACTTCAACTTATTTAAGGCCCAATGATAGAAAAGGGAGCCTACTGCGTGATGAGCGGGCTCAACAAGAAAAATAATACAAAACGAAAAATGGATTTTGGGTCTACGACGAAGCATGCTTTAAATGAAATTGCTAAAATAGTATCTTCCTTGACACAAAATTAAAACGTCAAAATAATACATTTCGGACCGATTAAAAAATGTTTTCTTACACTGAGGAAAAATATAGCTAACAAAGCCACAATAAAAACGTTGTCAATATTTTTTTGCATTTGCATCAAAATACATAGGTAAAGAATATAAATTAATTTATATATGGCCACAAAGTTTTTATTGTCAAACTTTTATGAATCTGTGGACAATACGTTATTTGTCATTTTATTTAAGTTATAGTATTATTAACACTGTCGCAACTTTACGTTGTCAACGATTTCCATATTTTGTCGATCTATCAAAATTTAAAATTGTTTGATTCACAAAAGAAAATAATAGCAAAGTGCCTTTTGTGCTGAGATACATTTTTAATTATTAACTTTGGCGTATTGACAAAGTAAGTGGCATAAATTGGCGGCGGGGGGAGCTAATGATTTAACGAACTTTGTCAGTTGATCGAAGTTTTATTGTGATTTTGTTTCATTTGCCTGTGATCGTTGAGCGCGTGTGAACATATCATTTCGTTTTAGCGGTTTAAACACCTGACAGGATTACAATAAATTGCTATAATTCCTTTGATGGACCAAATCAGTATACCGGTACCGGTTACGTGCTACGAATCAAAAATCACATAGGTTTTTAACCACTTTGAGAACTATTTTAATGAGTGACAATTGCGAGATATTCAATATGGACGACGAGGCCCTAAGGGTATTTTTAATAAATGCCGGACTTAGTCATCTGACAAATAAAATGTTGGGTAAGTACCATCGTTGTTATCCTGTTACCCGTAAGGTTTGCTTACCTCAGCGGTCCTAACCCTAAATTATTTGCGAAATATGTGCATTTTGACTGATATTCTTCCCAGGTAGTAAGTCATTTGAAGTGTAAATTATATGCAAATTGTCTATAAGTATTTTTCCCATTGTATGTCTCATGAGCAGAATCAATGTCATTAACAGTATGATACCTATGTGTAAAACTTAGTTTTTGCTGGTAAAAATTTGACCACCCCAGACAAACACTTTTCCACCATCTACAAGGCTGCTCTATACATTAAGGTTGGGGCTTTCTGATTCTGAATTTCTGACTAGTTAGGCCAGCCTCCCTCACAGCAAAAATGCTGGAAGCGCTTAACGCCTAGACTAACCAATATTATCCAGTTACAACTTTTACACTATCATTTATTATAAGATTTTAGTGCAGTAGGTAATAATAACTTGGTAGCAACCCGTTTCCACTAAAGTTTTATAAAGTGGTATGACACAATAATATCATGAGTATAATATTCATGCCATAGTCATACTTTGCTGTTCTGCGTAGTAGGTTTTATCATTGATTTTGTTAATTTCAGAAGAAAACATGATGCTTGACTTCCTCCTTCAAGCAAATGGCGACGAACTAGCGCTCTTAACCACAAAAGTAGTGGATAAAATTAAGTTACGATGTGCCATTGAAAAATATGTTAAAGAATATGTTTGTTTTCTTTTTTTATTATTATTTTGCTATGTAGTTGTAAGCAATATAAGTAAAACAAATCAGCCATTACTGGCAATACCTATATATATCTGATTTGTCATCAACAGTAGAAAATGCATGTGAAGTATACTCTCTGTGTGAAGTATGTGAAGTATAATCTATGGCCTTAACCTAATATGTTATAAAATAAATGTGAAAATTAGTGTTAATTATTTCTATGTTTACCATTTACCACCAATGTATAGACTTTAGAATATATGCATAGACTTTAGAAGTTGTGATTTGAAGGCATTTGTCTCTGTTAGTTTTAAGGATAGGTAATACATAAAGACTGTCGTGCATAATTCGTAATAAGCCATTACTAAACTTAAAAGGAGAAAACCATTTTAATAGCTTATACTATATGTTTTTTTATATTAATTTTTATTGTAAATTATTAAGAATAGTTGTGATGTGCAAACTTGAAACCTAACAATTAATTTGCTTACAGGCTAAATTTACATAAAGAAAAATAATGTCTGCATTTTTCTTTTTTTTTTCTCTGCTTAAAAAGCAAAGTCCAACCAACACAAACCAATATGTATTATTATGATAAATATTGTTAATAAATATTATTGGTTAGTATAAGGTGGTTTTTATGGCAATAAAAATAATTAACTATGATTATGTTATCTTTAAATTTTCTGAACCCTGACCCAATGAAAATTCACTGCCACTAATAATAGAATGTCTCCTAAGTAGGTCACATTCTGAATCCTTTTTATATTTTTGCGTTGGTGTCAGCTTCTCCAGTATACCCACCTTTTTGCTACCCTGACAAAGGTAGTGCACTCTTCTGAACCTCTTATACAGGTAATTTGTAAGACGTTGGCTTTAATTCAAAATAATAATCTACTGATAATTAGTAGTGCATACCCCAAATATGCAGCAAATCGGTTGACCTTAAATATTTGCTGTTCTGTACATTTTGTATACGTTACACTTGTATGGAACAGAAAATGTTTTAAAGTCTACTACGATTTGTCTCTTAATTGGGGCATGCATTAATAATCATCAGTAGATTATTATTTAAAATTAAAGCCAACGTCTTACAAATCAGTTTCAGAAGCGTGTGCTTCCTTTGTTAGGGTAGCAAGGTTGGTATACTGGAGTAGTTGAAGTCACCTTAGCAAAGTAAAATTGTTAAAACAACAAAATAAATTTTTTTGAACTTAACAATGTTTTTGTTGTTAAATTGACAACAAAAACTTGTATCCGGAACAAAGTTTCACATTGTTAATAAAAATTGTATTTGTAACAACGTTTAACATTGCTAATAAATGTTGTTATAATCACAATAAACATCTGACAATAAAAACTTTGTATCTATATCAATTTGCCTTAAACGGTTGTGTGGGGTTAAAGTTTTTTTGATACAATGACAATAATTTTCTCTCAGTGTATGAAAAACGAACAACCAGTGAATTATTACCACAAACAAATGTATTTAAATAATCAAACAAAATAAATGCAAACATAAGTTGCCAAATGCTTTAACAATACGGCAAATAGTGATTTACTCGTTAAAACGTGCAACAGTACTACTACAAAACATTTTTATTACAACAGACAATCGAGTAAAAGTAAGACGAAAAATTACATTTTAACTAGTAGTTTTTCCATTATCACAATACTTTGCGACGTGCAATAGATGATCATCATTTCAAATCACAACTCTCATAAAACTTTACCTAAAGATGAATCATGGAGAAAGTGCACTGAATTAAATTAGTTAATCATCTTCATTATATCAATTTAACATGTGATATTAGCTAATTCTTCATTACTAAAGAGTTAGATGAAAAATTCTACGTGCAAGTGCCGGATTCATAGATTCATTCATAGGGACCAGAAGCAGTGTCTACGACCTAGGTGTAGCTTTAAGGCGTCTTATCAACCTTGCTCCATCTCTAACGTCATATTCGATATGATGCGACGATAGTTGCATTTGTTTCACGTTCACGTACATAATTTACAGGAAACTGGGCAACCCGAGTTCTCTTAACAATGTGTTTCTGTTTGTTGTGTGTTGTGAACAAAGGGATTTAGCTGGTATACCCCGAGCGCTAACCTCAATCGTGTACAAACTAAAAATTTTGCCATTACTTGTTAGTTAGGATTTTAAGTTAGTGTTTACGTTTAATATCATCACGTAGAAAATAGTCAACAAGTCTGTCTAACAATAATTGACAGCGGATTATTTAGACCTCTTACAAGAAGTCCTGCATCGTACGATGTATATGTAGTGCTTCTCCTACCCAGCCATAGATAATAACACTTGCTAGGTTTCGTCCTCATTCCGTTAGACCAAGTACAAAATTGAGCAATGTCTTCTTGACACTTGAGCTTGGGATTTCTTGTTAGTATTATTGCAGTTCTTAAATCTACGAAAAATAATAAACTACGTTTATAGCACAAGTTAAAGATAATTTCTTCTAAACATGGTTTAATGGAGTTTGTTCAATAAAATGTCCGTCTGTATGGCGTTTGTCACGTAAACTATATAAGTTAGTTCTATGGTACATAATACTTTTCTATGACAAAACCTGTGCTTAAGTTAAGGGAGAAACTATATAAAAATATAGTACCTAGTACCACTACGTATAAGTATAATACGGGAAACATATTTTAATTTTAAAATTAAATAAACTTTAATTCAAATCGGTTAGGAAGATTTTGCGTGAGCTCACAAATATCAGCTCGGGTCTCTTGTCTCCCTGCATTCCCGACTTCACTGATACCAATCTCACAAAAATCTTAAAGCAGCATTATCTATACGTTCTTTAACACAACGTTCGTTAATTTAAGACCTGCTCGCAAAGCAGCTTTCATTACTTATTTAACATCACGCAAACCACCACACTAGTTAAGTTCATTAGGATCATTTGATTGAAGTTTGTTTCCCAAGCGCTACAAACTTGACTTCAAACGAGGTAAAAAGAGCATTGCTCTCTAGGTAGGCATTGACTGAGGTGTGCCCCAGGAATTGTAGATGTAGGAGAAATCTATGAGTTACCACTTACCATCGGGAGTTCCCAATTTTTTAATTTTTTATAGTTTTTAAGTGCTAGTTGCACTTAAAAACTATAAAAAAATTGGGAAGCTTCCTTAGCTCTTATGGCAATGAAGATAGGAAATAACATGCGAAACGACATATAATTTAAATATGGTAATTATTTTAGACCAAGGCGTTGTAGTGGACCGTCAGGATCGGCCTTCGCTCTGGGTGCGCTAGAGGAGCCCTTCTCGAGGGGAAGCGATCCAGCAGCCTCTCCCCTCCAACCTCGTACGACGTCGCCTCCCCGTCGGGAGGAACCCGTCGCAGCGCTTTAAGCCAGGCTATCTGGCCCGAGGCCGCCTCTTCCGAGTGGAATCCCGATCCCGCTTGGCGGCTTCTTTCTGGAGCATCACCACTTCACAGAAGGAGCGCCGAACACACTTAAGAGTAGGATAAGGGTATGATGATGAAGAATATACCACTGATACAACGTCGTATCTGATTTGGTTCAAGATCAAATATAAACCAATGCCACAATGCAAGTCACATGATTTTTGGCTAATCCCTTTACGAGTAGTGGAGTATAATTTATGTTGATAAAAATCTTCGTTATCATATAAAACTACAATAATCTATTCGTTTCCAAAAATTTTGAAAAGGTAGCAATAGTTACAATGGACGTGTAATAATCGAATAGATCACAATGTTTTCCATAAAAACAGATAGATAAGTTAATTTAGATAATACGTGTTAATTGACCGCTCCAGGCAGTGCACATCCACCGAAAACGAGATGAACAAGAACGCAATTCGATTGCCACTGACGCCCGACATTCGTGCATAAAAAGCGTCCAATATTCTGTGCCAGCCGCGGCGTTATTGGTTTTTCATTTTACTCTTTCGTACGCAACTATTCATTAAGCCAAAGCATTTTAATGCTTTTAACGGCTAGCCGCAGTTCTGAACACGACCTGCTGTCACTTTTGCAAAATAAGCACATTCGATAATAGTACTACATACAATACTAGCTCACTGGATAATAAACAGGTGTAAGAACACATTTAGGGCTAAACAGAATCTACGATAAATAAGTCAGCGATCGCTGAACCATTGCTTGAATCTGTTCTTAACTACTGGATCCACAAGCAAAAACCTCACCATGAAACATTATTACTCAAAGATAGCTTGTCAGCTCTCCCCTTTTTGATGTAGATACCTATCCTCATTATTCAGTCTACTAGTGATCACAGAGATGCAATTCTGTCAAAATGTTGAGGTAAATAATAATTTTTCAAGGGTAATTAGATGCGTTATTTTAATACTTTTACCAATAAATCTAAGTTTATCTTATTATATAAGCGATTCCTACATATTATTATATAAGATTTATTTTATTTAACAGTAACAAAGTTTACCCGTTTTAGAAAACATTCTTAATGAACGGTATGAGTGTAAAATATTTACGCGCCTAATTGTTAATGTCCGTATCGAAGGACCAATGTAAAGGTGAATAAAATTGTCTATATTACTTAGCGGTCGTGGTGGCACTCGTGCCGCGCTGTTAGGCGCGGTGAGATCATATCTGATTAGCTCCACACGTCTCATAGCGTGCATATAGGTACAAGCCTCGATAAAATGTTTAAGCATTAAAAATATAGAACTAGAAAATATAGCATAAAACACAAAAGAATCATTACAAAAAGCAGACACGCAATAAATTTATATACAACCCCCAGCATTTAAACAATGATATATCACATGCAGACAGAGTCGAATTGCCAAGTGTAGTACGAAATACGCAGATTACTTAATAAAATGATACAAAACGCGCATCGGGATTGCATTGGAAAAATAATTTCATTTCGCGACTGGTAACGAACGACATGGATTTCCTTCGGTTCGCCGCGCCGGGCCAAGCTGTGATATTGTTTTTTTTTATTGCTCACACGGTCTCGATATCTCGCATTCTTTATGAGCCCTGCTACTGGCAACCGAAACACAAATATCGAAGAAGGCTTGGCTCTATATTAAATTTTGACGAGTAAATCATAACATAACAAATACAATAGTTGGAGTTAAGATAATGCTCTTAACATCGTTACGTTATGCAGTAAATATATCAAAGTTCAATACTGGCAGTATTATCACATGTGCAAAGTTAGCGCGGTAAACAAATCGATATATACGTACTTAATTGTCGATTCGAACAATCGTTTGAGGCAAAATAGTTCCGTCATGAGATATTCAATGAGACTAGAAAGAATATTTAATTTTTAAATCAGATATGGTCAAAGTGACCATATCTGATTTCGGTCCATACTAATATTTACAGTCTTCTGAATTACAGAGATCCATAAGCTAGGGAAATTGGTGGCTTTCCAGACCCTCAATGCGCCTTGTACAAATATTTATCGCTCTTATCATCATCAGCATGACAGCTCTTATACGTCCCTACCGATTAGGCCTTAGTCAATCGCACTTTCTCTTTCATCTTTGAATTACTCAGCAGGTGTATGCTACCTCACGATGTTTAGGAAGCTCCTAAACATCGTGAGGTAGCATACACCTCAGATAGCTCAGATAAATTCACATATAAAATTCCCAAAACGTAAATCACATTAGTACATGCCAGGATCGACCCTGGGCCCCGCGAATCATGTGATTTGTAGACTAGTGCCAAAACCATAACGTCACCGGCGCTCCATCGCTCTTGTGGTGAAGGAAAATATCATAGAGCACACTGCAATCACTTGCGCTAAAACTCATTGGCGTGTGCAAAAAGTTACTTTAATCATTAATTGCATATAAAAGTAATAACTAACATAGTTCATGCTAGTTCATTGATAGTACAGGGTACCCGCCGTAGATTTGTAAACCACTGGCATTGGTACTTTGTCCAAGTTCCTATAGTGAAATTACTGTCATATAAATAAATCATACCTGTGCAACAGTAATATCTTATGCACCTTGTACACACTACACACTGAATAGACTCGAAAGTTAAAAGATATTATACTATAATTTTATTATTAACAAAGTGACTTCTGATTCTGTTTGACTTCTGATATATCAAAGTCGATTATGGTTGCTTAGCGATCGCCGTAATACTTACCTGCGGAATGAACACAGAGTCGTAGCGGGAAAATTCTATTCATACAAATTTCCGCAAAGATGACTTGACTACGTTGAAGCTGAAATCTTTGTTGAATGGGAAATCTTGTAACTTTGATCGATATGAAGAGAATTTTCTGAGAAGAAAAGCAGATTAATAGATGTTTGCACAACTTCTCAAGAAAATATGTAATAGATATTTATTGGAGAAGGGTTTCTGAGAACGGATAAATGTTACAGTGGACTATATGATGGAAAGTTATACGAAGCCTGTAAATAGTTTTCTAGTAGTAAAAGATGAGCTTTGCAAACTACTATAAGAAAATCTATATAACAGGTTATCCATTCATCGAAGAAAGTATTGTCTCAAGAAAACATCTAGCAAAAACAAATGAAACAGTGCATAATAAGTTTGAAAATTATACGAGCTAATCATGGATCGCGTGTTCTATCAATTATTCGCGTTGCGTTATTATGAACGACTTAATACCCGATTCACACTTATGGAGGTAAGAAGGCGAGTGAGAATATAGCATAAACTCGTGACACGAAAGTATACTGACTGTATACGAAAGTATACTGATATGGATCAAATTTAGAAAATTTGATCTATCTACAACATAGTACATAACATTATATCAAGTCACGGGTTAGGGATAGAATTCTGTGGCCAGACCACAAATTACCGATGGTTCATTTAATGAAGTGAATCGCTTAGAACTCATGTTAGAATTAATATAAAATGGATTTATTTCAATCTTTCTTATTTTAGATCAAGCCTCCGCTCCACTCATGAGAACGCGGCGTTTCTAGGAAACTTCTAAAAATATGGATGCGAAATTTTATGTCACGCATAATATTATCTCAATAGCTGGACAGGAATCAAACCAACCATACCTAAAACACAGAACCGCGAACTCTTTCAATTCCAATTACAAAATCGATCGGTTACCAGGTGGACTACACGGATATGAACATATATAATGACAGGGTCGTGAAAGCTGTCCTTATTGAGTTCCCAGTTTTGCAGGTCCCACCGTATCAAGGGATGCAACATCTCTGAAACGACCCTTAAGCTAATAGAGAAACCACGTGTGATTAATGATTTCAAAACCTCTGGCTTGTGACATTCACCGATTTAACACTGAACGTATTAAAGAGGCCACTGTTTACCAGAGATCTATCAGTTGGACAGAGACTGCTGAAGAAGCTGAAAGAAGAGCACGCAAAAGTTATCACATCCCGACCTAAGCTTATGACAGAGAGTCATAAGCTTAGGTTAGGGCACTTTGTTGTTATTTAGGATTCAGATCCCAGAGTCAAATTCACCCGACTCGTCCCTCGGTCCCGGAAATCAGCCCACATGAGATTTGTATGGCTATCAAGCACTTCAAGAAAAACAAGGCGCCGTTACCTGATGGAGTTCCAGCCGTTTGATAAGTTACGCTTCATATTTTCGGTCCATTTACCGCAGTGCCTCAAGACGAAAGTTTTATATATAGTTATAACATATGGAACTTTTGACCGGTCACTGATAATCGACCGGTGATAGGCACATGCCGGGATTCGCATCGTCAATAAGCCCTACTGGAGGTGGACCGACAATTTGGTGAAGATCGCAGGAAGACGCTGGAAGTTAGTAATTTCAGACTGATCAGTGTGGACCTCTTTGGAATGGCCAGTGTCCAGCATTAGACGTTGATGATGAGGGTTAGTGCCTAGGAAAACAAATCTAGCTAAAAATCCCGCCATCATGTCCATGCCATATTCTATTTATAGTAAAAAAAATATTTTTTCAACAGTTTGAAGTAGTTAGAAGTTCATGTAAATTAAAAGTCACAATAAACTGACAAGTTGAGATCAAATTGAGCACTATGCATTTAATATAGGTAGTCTGACTACTCAACTGAACAGGTGTTGAGCCTTCAACAGAGAAAGTTTGGCGTAAGCGTGGGTTAACATGTGGACCTCGAGACCCGGTGTTCTAACCTCAAAATCGTCATATTTTGGAGACTATCTTAGCGTCTAATTATTATTAGAAAGGAACATCTCTGGGAAAAACGTCTACATATCGTAGATACTACTGCATATTAAGATCGCATTTAATATTATTACTATTTGCCAAAAGTCTGTATTATTATTAAACTAAGAGAATTTTGCTCTTTTCATAAAATGAATTAATCATTTCCTTTGATAGAAATTAAATGTCACATAACACATAAGTTATAAAAATACTGAGAAGATTTCTATATCATTCCGAGAAAGCGAAATACAATGACGTATCGCTTGTCTGGCGGTTTAAGTGTGAGGCGTCTTATCTGAGCATGAACACATGTTGATATTAAAAATAACAGATGAAGATCATGCTTACTACCTTTTTGATATCCGATTCTTTCTTTAACTAAAGACTCAATTAATGTTTCTTTAGAAAAAGAGTGAAATAAAATAGAAAAATACAAATGAAATAAACCAATATAAAGCTGTAGTATGATTAGGTAGAAATAAATGTTTCACGTTATGCGATAAGTAGTTCAAAACAATATATAAATTTCGAATAATTCTATTATTTCATTAGTAGTGCTAATATTGTAAAATTTATAATTACTAACGTTAACGTTATCAGACAGACTTAAAGCTCTATCTTTTTTATAATATGTAATCTATCTCTATGCTGCTGATAATGGTAGCCAAATTGCTTCCGGCTAGTGCGCTCTCTCTTTTCAATATTTCTCTTAAAGTATGGTGTACATTGTTTCGTAAAATGTTTCGTCGCCTCCATTTGCTTTGAAGTTTTTTTTCTTTTTGCCTATTAACAACAATATTCAACAATCAATTCAAATTTTCTGTCACTGTATTATGTACGCTTTCAACGACGGCCCTAACATTGAGTTGTTAAACTTCAAACTGTATAACCACATATCGTGAAATACGAACCATGCATATATAATATGTATGTAAATAAATATTTTGCGTCATTAAGAAGATGTTTTAAGGTCAATCTTTATATATATGGCACATTCAAATTAATATATAGAAGTTCAGTATTGTAGTTGTTATTAAATAATTACATTATGAAAAAATATTAAATTATCTATTTTACATTAAAATAATATGTATCAAACATAAACAATAAATTATCCAACTACTTGTGGAAATCATATGAAAATATGATTAGTTGACGAGTTAAACACACACGGACGCCACGGGGAAATCGTAAGGATGTGGAAGTTATCTGAGAAAGAAGTCGAAACACGCCAACTTCGTTATTTATGGTTACTTACATAAAGTCATTAACGTAACGACAAATAATAATAACCTTTCCATCTAGTAAACATATGGAAATCAAACAGGCAGTGAGACAATCGAAATTATTTACAATATAATAAGATTTTACAGCATTGTAATATTTACAAACATTATTACAAAGCCTTAACATACAACATAACGATAAGTTAGACAAAAACGAACAATAAACTACACGCAATAAAATAGACCAGTTTGAGTAATGAATAAATTAATACTCATTTAAGTATTACAGAGACGGTCTACATAACATTCCGCGTAGCGACTCGACTTCACAGAAACGCAGTGAGACTTTGTAAGCAGCCAGCCAAATGTGAAACGGGGGAGCGGGAGCACCACTGAAGCTTACCGTTTGTGTTATGTTTGAATCAGTCGAGTGAAATATTATTTACAACATATAAATGGCATTTGTACATATACTGCATAATCGACGTCTTAAATGTAAATAAGAAAATCAATTTGTAGCTGATAAATAATTAAAATATGACTGAATCGACGAATCGACGCTATCACACACCGATTAAAATTACTCTCTAGGATCTCAAACAACATTCTAAATGACTAAAGATTCGTTAAGCAATTCAATGCCGACATAAAAAAGCGTGGTAGCCATCGTTGACACACGTTAAGGTGTTTTTACTAGTACAAAGAGTGTGAGTACAAAGCATTTTGCATCATCACAGCTCATATACGTCCCCACCGAGGGGCTCGAGCCTACCCTAACTACGTTAGGGCGATTAGGCCTTAGTCAACCACGCTGGCCCAGTGCGGGTTGGTTGACTACGTACACCTTTGAATCGCTTCGCAGATGTACGCAGGTTTCCTCACGATGTTTTCCTTCACCGTAGGAGCGTCGGATAAATGTACATATGAGATTCGGAACGAAAAACACATTGGTACACGGTGGGGATGAGATCGCGGGCCTCCCGATTCTATGCGGCGCACAAACCAGTGCCGAGACTACAGCGCCACCGACGCTCTTTTTTTTTTGCATATAGCATTTTGCATATGCTGAAGTAATTTTTCTATTTTAATATTGTTTACACATAGTCGTAAATGTTTTAAGATAAAACTTTTGCAAAAGTTCTTAGCTATCGTTTTATTGTTACGATCTACAAAATTAATGAATCACAAAACCAATGCAATCTAATCACAACAACAAATCCATACAAATTACCACAATTAGACTTATTTATGAAACTCAATACTGTAATAAATATAAAGAGAACACAATAAGAGCTGGATTGTTCGCAAACTCACTGTAGTTTTTCTCAGCAACTCAGCTCTTATTCAACGGAAAAGTTTTGATGCTGCCAACCAACTTTCAACAATGCAGCCAAATAAATGTCTCTTCTACTATACGACTCATCAATTAAATCGTTGCATTTAATTAGCAATCAGCCGGCTAGGTCCCTATTATATTTTATGAAAATAACTAAAGTTGACGAATTTATATAAACAGATAGTTAAGTTTATAACGACTTACATTATGGAATAGTAGAGGAAAAGGATTTTTTTAGGTTTATATTTTCTTTAGTAGAGAAAGCTCATTATACAAAGCTCTTTAATAACGTACGTGGTAATCTTAGAGACAGTTTCGAAATATTGATTACGAACGACGCGCCAACAGATAGCAAGATTTTTTTCGCATGAGGCTTGACCGTCGACCGTGATTAATCCATGGTAATAAATCATATAATTGGTGAACACTCAATAACCGTCGATAAAAACCCAACCTAACGGCAATTACACTTGGCTGTTTGTTTGATTGTTCTAGTATTATATAGATCTATAAAGAATCTGTTGCAATTCATTGCAATGTACGGACAACAGCACTTTAATTTTCCTCTTAATGTTGATTGCTTAGACTTCAGTACCAATTAGAAAAAAAATACTTTGTGGCAACTTGTATGGTGGCGCACGTTAGAAAACTTGCGAACGAGCTACTTTGCAATCTCAAACTCTCAAAGCGACTTTGACATTCACAATTATTGAAATAAATCAATGAACAATATTTAAAAACATAAAAGACTAATAATGAAACATTTTTAAGACAACTTATTAATTAAATCGAAAGTGAATTGCAAATGGAACTAATATACATTTTTGTTTATCAAACTTTATAATTTTTATAATACGAGACTCGTATAAGACTTTTGGTAGATCGCAAGTTTCAATTCGAATACATCACAGATATTACCTATTTAATTTGGTAAACAAATTTCGAAGTTAACGTAACAATATTAATCGTAACTAAAACAAGATTTCCTTTGTCTTAATTATTTTTATATATTATTTTAAATAGGTAATAAAAATGTTATGTAATATTTATAAAAAAAATAGCTAGCATTAACCAGTTAGCAAAGGCATTGTCGGCTACGACTATGCAATTTCAAGAGAAATATCTAAACAACAATACATTTCCATAATAAACTAAGCCCTCTCTTAACTAGCACTAGTCGCTTAGATAAATCAAATCGCATAAAATCAGATTGATACTGTGTATAAATAATTCGAATTGGTTTGGCATGTGAGGTAACAAGTAATGTGACAAGTTTATACGTTTGGTTCTCGTTATAAGCCAACCGACAACTTTATCAAGCAAACTCCGTTATAACAAGCATAGTTGACGAACAGTGTGCATAAAAGTTTAGACCAAAAAGCAATAACATGATGTCCTCTCAAACTTTGACTTTTGCTGCTGCTAGCAATTTTATGACGGCAAATTCAACCTTGTCTCCGAACATTTTAATCAATATAATCAATATCAATATAATGAGACCATATAGTCATTCACATTCATTGATCGAATTTGAATGACTTGAGCCACAGTGGCTTTGTTAAGAAGACATGAATACACAAGAAAAATAGAAAATGAGTAGTAAATTAAAAAAAAGTAAATGGCAGAATATTTATTAATGCTGGCAAAGGATGTTTTTGATGAAACTAAAGGGAAAGAGAAGATCAACAAATATACTTGGTGGTGGAAAGATGTGGGAAATGTGGAAATGAGAAAAATGTATAAAAAGAAGTATGACGAATACAAGAAGATGAGCACAAAGGCAGTCATAATTATTAGGGTCAAAGTGTTATGACAAACTGTACAGTTTCCTAGAATAAGGTAATGAAATTATATAGCTTGATGAAAGTAAGTGAGAACTATGCTATAGAAGAGATATTACATATGTTAAATCTATAAAATATTCAAGAATAGTTTTCAATAACAACGAAGAAAATAAAAATCATTGAAAGGAATATTTAAAGACGCTGATGAATGAAGATAATTAATAGAATAATTAACGTTAGAAATGTTAGGATGAGCCCATAAATATAAGTGGAATGCACGACACATTAGCAGGACGGAGAAAGGTACGAAATGAAAAGCAGTCAACCCTGTCGACATGATGATGATGGATGGTGGACTGATTGACTTTATTTTATGCAAAATTTTCAGGATTATAGTTACAGTATCAAATAAACTACCAAAGAAATGAAGATCATGCCACATAGCAGTTAGATTTGGGAGAAAATAATAAAAGACGAATGAGAGGAGAAAGTAAGGTCATTACAAATCACTTTGGATTGATACCTGGCCAGAGAACTACATTTACGAACATATTTTCATTTCGCCAAGTTAGAACTACCGAACTGGTAAATCTGCACTTAGAATCAACTTAAAGCCATCCTTTGACAGTAAATAGAGACGGACATTATTATCCTGATGTATGAGTGCTTATGAGAACTAGAAAAATGATGAGAGACTGGAGAGTATCAGCCTAAAGATCAGCATATCTAACACTGAATATTTGGTATATAATGCAGTACAGTTCAGTTAAAAAACTATTGGAATTTTATACCGGTTGGCGGAATCTGAATTTACTGTAGCCAGCGTCTGTATTCCCGGGCACAGAGCACCGAGCGTAAAATAGCCAAAATTTTATATTTAATGTGAGAGTGAAAGAACTTTCCTAGGCAAACCATACCATCCGAACCGAAATCTTAGTATAGAACTAAAGAAAGAAATAAAGAATTTATCTACATTGTCATACACATCGTTGTTTATCTCATTGAAAACCTATTGAAAACTGACACACATCCGAATATGAAAATTGATGTATTAAATCATAATTTGCGCGATATGAAATATATATCCAATTTGGCATTACCGTTGTATAACTCAAAAGTACAATACGTTACAATATTAAATATCGATAGATTGTAATTCATTTCAACAGGAAGCGTCGAAATAAATAACACTTTGCTGACTTGTAATTTGCAGACTGGAATATAACATACCAATAACAATTCCGAGAAGCGTTAAGTTAAGCGATACCAAAATACAAAGTTAGAACTTTGGTGGCTGCCAGCCATATGAACGTTGTTTTTTAATTTTTATTGGAATTGGGTACTTTATGATTATGTAAACAATCGACGTAACTCAATTTTTGTCGACACAAATTAAAATATAACATACTATGAATTACAATATTACTTATCTTATTCTAGAAAGAAATAATGACTGAAGCCACAATTTCTAAACTTAATCTTTAAATGAAATGATGATACTCGCACATTCACAATCACTATCAAAATCAGATACTGTCACTAAAGGCATCATTTTCTTCCTCAGTTATTATTCCTCATATGAAAAAAAAGTTTACTTTGTTTATTTTATTATGACACGTGCTTTAATTGTCAACGACTTATAGATTAAACCATATATATATTATACATGAAGCTCTATAGTTCGCTTAGATTGTGGTAAAAATCTGATAAATATAAACACAAAAACTGTATCCAGTTTAAGTCTGGTATTATTCATATGTTATGAGCAAAGTCTAGAACATTCATAAGACTACGTTAAAATCGAATTTCACAGACTAAAACCAACATCCAATAAAAGGAATTTCAATCTACAAGGGGATTTCAATACTTATTACTAAAATTTGTAACCAGGCAGACGCGTTTTAGGCGATTTCATTTACTTTGTCTCAATGGCAATATTGATTAACCATTATTTTATTTTTACATTGTGTCTTGAAAATAAAACTCTATTTTATGTCTAAAATTTTCGACAAAGCTCGATATAAGTACAAGGCAAATATAGAGCATGCTTATTATTCGCCTCGTCTCAAAATCCGTGACCTGTAACTACCCGTCTCCTCATTACAGCTATTATCATGTAACTACATCTGAGTTCTTTCTGCTGCTGCCTTTGTTTCTGTTCACAGGCGCTACACAGATAAGAGTTTAGTCAAACATATTATTTACGCCACATGATCTGCTATAGGCACAACCCTTTATTATAATTTAAGCATTTTGTCTTGGTATCTTATTTTTTAAAATTTAGTTTATTGCATTACCACCCTTACTTGGTGGATATTCCACATATCCGTACGCAGCGCTTCTCCAAATCCTTTATTATGCGCACCGCAAAAGAGTGGAATTCCCTTCCGGCGTCTGTATTTCCGAGCTCATACAACCCGGAACTATTTAAGAGGCAGGCATTATCTGGGCAAACTCGCTCCATCGTAGGCCTCGTCTATGCCCTCGGGCTAGCCTGAGACCAAGAGTAAGCCCATAAAATGTAAAAAAAAAAAAACAAATTACAACTTTGTATTACTTTCTTCTTAAAATGTAAAATGTGCAGTGTGTGCTCGGGAAAAATATACTTCAAATTAAATCTTGTCAAGGCTTTGTTAAACCAAAATCAACTCCTCGACTACAAACATTTTCAAAGAAAACAAAGTTGCAAACTTCGTTCTAAGCATCAGACCCGGAGACTCTTAAACATCGAAGCACTAGTAAGAAATTAAAACAATGAATGTTTGGTGATACGGGGTGAGATACCGGATGCCGACGGCAATTATCGCACTGTCAAGCGCAAGTGAAGGGGAGTCGTTTGTTTGTCGACCGGACGGTCCTCAAAACCGCATTCTATTATATACGTCCATAGGCTGGATAAGTCCACCACATCATGCTTGTTCAATTAGCGAATTACCTAAAGATAACATAACATACAGAGCGATCACAGTTTGTTCACGCGTTTATTAGGTCACGTCGTGACTTCATAGTTATATTTTTACGATATTTATACAGACATAAGTAAATACCTACAGACATATTTAAACACACGGATGAATATTTTCTTATTTACTCTTTGGACAAATCAAAATGTACCTACTTAATTAAAAACTATAAATATAAATTAATATAATATAAAATACCTATATCGTACAAAATGTACCTGTAATTTGATCGCAACATCTATGTATTAATAAACAGAATGGTTATCAGAAGGTAGTTTCTTCCACAATTCGAAAAATGGTTTAATTTAATGTTTACTCATTCGGTAAAATTAACCAATCGGAACACGAACAAGTACAAGTAACGGTACAAGTGCGCCATTCTATAAAGCATATCATTCCTTAATCCCTCGAGTTGGCCAAAGTAGTCGAGACATAATATATATATTTGTTATATAGTCGTATATTTTGTATAATTATATAGAATAATAAATATTCTGACATAGTATTGTTTTATTATTTTTCTCTTCTTTTTGACTATCGTAAACACATGTGTTTAAAGTTTACTAATAGTGTATTTATTATTTATATTTAACTAGCTGTGTCCCGCGGTTTCACCCGCGGACGATTTGCATTATTATATATTTCTATAATAAATAAATAAATAAATAAATAAATATTTGTTACACTTACACCAATTAGCCTAGCCCAAACTAAGCTCTATAAGGTTTGTGCTATGGGATCTAGGGTAACAGATAGACATACATATATTATACATATATAAATAATTTTTATTGAAATATATATCAACAACCATGACTAAGGTGCAAATGCTCGCATTCATCACACAAACATCTGCCCCCACCGGGATTCGAACCCGGGACCTCAGAGATGGCGACACCTTGAAACCGGTGTATTATCCACTCGACTATGGAGGTCGTCTTCTATAGTAATCTAGTACTAAATATAACCCATGTTACTCATAATGTAGCTTTCTAATGAAAAAAGATTTATTAAAATCGGTCCAATACTTTTTGAGTTTATTCGTTACATACAAAAATACAAATCTTTCCTCTTTATAATGTTAGTGTAGATTACATAAGATAATTAATCCGTATAATGTTTGTTTATTAAAATAAATTGAGTAAATGGAAAAAATGATCTTCCATATTTCTAACAATAAAAATATAACAACCTATTCGATACAAATCACTCGATGAATAAAGTAAGAAGTTCAATAGTTCGAGAGAAAATGCGAATTCAAACTATTCGATTCGGCGAAAATCAACCCCCAGCTACGAGGCTCGCATTGCATGCAAGTTCAAAGCAACTTCTGTCTGACATAGAATAGTTTAGCATGACGCGATGAAGTGTAATGTATCGACGGATCGTGCTGAAATATCGGATAGAAGGTGAATAGCTACGATAAATATTTCATATATTTGTCGGAAAAATAAAATGTAGGTAATCTGGATTAAGTTATTGCTGAATAAATAATGATGGTGAAGTAGTACCGAAGCGATTTTAGATTGGAAGTTTCAATTATACAGTAGCAACAATACTAGGAGCGTCGGTGGCGCTCTGGCCTCGGCACTGGTTTGTGCGCCGCATAGAATCGGGAGGCCCGCGATCTAATCCCCACCGAGTATCAATGTGTTTTTCGTTCCGAATTTCATATGTACATTTATCCGCCGCTCTTACGGTGAAGAAAACAT
The DNA here is from genome assembly GCA_036419045.1 of Scirpophaga incertulas. Lineage (NCBI taxonomy): Eukaryota > Metazoa > Arthropoda > Insecta > Lepidoptera > Crambidae > Scirpophaga > Scirpophaga incertulas. The sequence goes on along the minus strand of CM071626.1, from coordinate 7,800,923 downwards.
CGTGAGGAAACCTGCGTACATCTGCGAAGCGATTCAAAGGTGTACGTAGTCAACCAACGCGCACTGGGCCAGCGTGGTTGATTAAGGCCTAATCGCTCTAACGTAGTTAGTTAGGGTAGGCTCGAGCCACTCGGTGGGGACGTATATGAGCTGTGATGATGAACAATTATACCACTTACAAATAAATGATAAACTATCTACCAGTTTTATTTAAAAAAATATTCTTGTTACGAAAACCACATTTAAGATTTTTGTCTTTTCAATTGGTATCCTTTTTTTCTTTATGATATTATACAAATAGCCAAAAACAATATCAATAATCATCTACGAGATACAATTATATCTTTATGTCGCTGCATCACTAGAATGGACCCACGCTTTCCAGAACTGAGCGGCTTTACCATGAGTTTGCTATCGTTTTTCGATATTATGATTTTATGTGACGTATAGACTAGAAAGCATGTCAATCTAATATGAAGTTAAAATTAACGTTTACGTTAGGGACGCAGTACTCGTACAAATTTTCCATACAAAAATATACACTATCGATATCGACTGCAAACGAACATACTCGTAAACACATGATAAACACAAGAGAATCGGTAAGTTTCTACTAGCAACGTTCAGTTTGATAAAGCTTTTACATAGTGTCGCGGAAATGTATCGATAAAATTATATAACAAATGGAATTAAAGTAATATTGAGCACCGTTACTATATCTAATTATCGTTCAACGTTAATCCGTTATCATAAAGTTAATTTCAATAAATTTAAATAGTTGATATGAGATTTAAGTTAAGCTTAAATCAGATAACGCTTGATATAATAATGTCACGTTTTATATCGTGTCTATAGAGATCTACTTATAAAAACTGTTAGTGTCATCTCTTTAGGATAGGTACTTCTGATCGCGGTACATACAGCGATATAAGTGGCATTGTCGACCGACCTGAACGAACTCGTATTTTTCACCGCGCAACTTCTTTTTTCGCCTCAGGAGAAGTGAGGCTAAGAGCCTTATGGCCAGGGTTCCCAACATAGGGGTTTTCCCCCTAGATTTAGGGGCTAAATAAGTGAGATTGGATTTTTTTTAGGGACTTGAAATTTTTAGGGGTATTTTTAGGGATTTTTTGACTCTTTATATATTTAAAATTTTTTTTTTGAGATAAATTTACAAATGGCTCTCGTGTGAATCAATGTAGCCAACAAAAACATTAATATTTATTTCTTGACCTACCGACTTATAACATCCAGTTCGCAATTCTACAATCACTCTGTGGTAACTATTAAAGGTACTCTGTGGTGGTGACTGGCGGCAATACTGGCGCTACTGGCGGTTATTTTATATTTTATAGCCTGTGCATATGGCGGCGTGAGGGCAGCGTATACTGTAAATATTTTTTAGGGGGACAACTCAATAATTAAGGCGATTTTAGGGGTTTTGACACAAACTTTAGGGATAAATATTTTTGAGAGTTGGTAACACTGCTTATGGCTACCACCGCGACCAAATGCCGTGGTTATGTCGGACTCCTGCTCGACAGGTGTGACCTACCGGCCAAACTCAGCCTAAGCCTGGACAATGTGGTACAACGTGGTATCTCTTTGGTAATTAATAGATACCAAATTAACGGTCAACAGATTCAAAGATTTAATGGAAGTAAACATTTAACCCTGCGGTATTTAGCACAAACATTTATGCAGTTAATATCAACCTTAACTTCATGATTACCGCGAAGATGGTTTGCTATTCAGATACAGAAGAGCAGAGAGTGTTTAGCGGAAAATGCACTCTGTTGATCACACATCAATGATCATTATTATATCGGCAACTCGATAGTGTCATTACTTTAGACACGGAAAAACTGAGTAACATTACGTTATTGCGGTTTTAAGCATATAAGGAAATATAACATTGCATTGAACGCGAATATACTTATGGAACTGAAGATTGATTTATCAAATAAATATAAAAATATTGATAAAATTTACAAGACTACGAGGTATTTCAGTTTATAGGACAATATAAAAGCTATATAAAAAGCTTTTAATCAGAAATTGATTCTATTCTATTAAATCTGTGGTAATTTTAAAAATAAGTTTTTTAACTGAAATTTAACGACAATGACACTATATGTAAATACGAAAGAGTATATTGGTGGAAACAGTATGTTATTGATATAGGTTGTAACATGTCTAAGCCTTTTGTTGACATTGGTCATTAGATAATTTTACATAAAGTCAATTTGGTGTATTTGCGAAACAATTTCTGTTATTGATTCTCTTATTTATCTAAAGATCTTAAACTTTAGATTAAGATAACGGAGCCTGTTGGTGCAACAATTATTATCGGGCTGACTCAAGGATCGATACTAACTTTTATTAATTTACATAAATGCATCCACGCATACTTTGTGTACTATTTATACTACTATTTGAAGTTGATACTGCATTAATATTTAAGATTAACAAAGGTAATTAGAGCGCTAAACTGTTTTACCAAATCGATCACATTAAATCGCTCAATTCAATTAACTAAATTAACAAAAATTTTATTACGCTATGAAAATTACAAGAGCTCTTATCAGATTAAAGGAATACCCTTGTGCAAAGTCTAGACTGTTATTCACGCTTTACGAGTTACACCAAATTGCAATGCTCGCTAGTAGTATGTGACGGAGCAGTGGCGTAAAGGGATCTAATTGGGGTGAGATAGCATATTCCTCCATTCCACTTTCGCGGCTTTTCTCTTTGGCGACTTACACACACGACCAATTAAACCCGCCATTGTGTTAGATTTATCATAAAAGGTTTAGCCATTTAAAAGAACTGTTCCTGTTATTTTTATAAGTTATTTCCAAAGTCTACTGAAGTATGAACACATTTTCGAAATAACACTGTAACGTGGAATTCTTGACTAAAATAGTATTCCCAGTTTATAAATATTTTAGGAGCACTCTCTGCTTTGACAGCAAAATTGAATCTAGCAAACTATTGTAGAAGTATTTTTATAAAAACTGTTTTAATTTCAACAAAACCTTTTATTTTGCTCAACGTTACCTGTGCATTTTGGACTATCCTATTATTGTTGCCCACAGGTGGATTTTATAGAATTACCGGGAATATACCTGGTAGCTTGGATTACATTTTTTTGTATCTCAAGTGCAGTAAAAATGCGGCCCAAATGATACTAACAAATCCCATCCTAAGGACACTTACAATCGCTCAGTCGCGATGAGACTGACATCTTTCCCCCTCTGAACTCGTGCGACCTCACGCGCAGGAACTCGTAATAATGTTAGTTGTCAAGGCCCTCTGTGAAGTGAACTGATTTTCTTAGGCAGCCTCGCAGAAACTATTGTTTAAAGCGATGTTACTTCTATTGTGTTAGTTCACCAATTTTCTTAATTACCCAAGACAATTTTCTTTTTTTTTTACATATCAAAGATGTAATAAGATCCAAGTGTTACACTTTCCTTATTGATAGTTTTGGCATATCGAGTACTTTGCCAATCAAGTTGATAGATACGCGATAATACCTCGCAGATCGCAGGTAAATGACGTTACTGAGCGTGAGAGCTCTTTAGGGTTGGCGTGGTGCCGCGCTTTGGGTAAGCGTGTAAATATGGTATGTATTTCGGTTTGCAATTATTATTTCTATACCAAATTACAGAAAGAAGGGTTTTTTTGGAAGGACATTATTGAAAAGAACTCTATTCCGATTGTCGTTACGACGGATTTATCAACAAAATAAATGCGCGCATCTGACGAAGTACTTCGAAATTTAATAACTCACTAAAAATTTATGTTTTATTTAAATAGAGTATTTAAATAAATCTTCTTTCTCCTGACCTTTTTTAAGGTCACAAATTAGCATCTAAAAAGTAGTTCTGCTTTTCCGCTCTCCTGTACTTCTTTTCATATCCTTATACCCACATCATTGTTCATCCAAACCAAGTCCAACCATCTTCATCCTTTTGCCTTATATTCGTAGGTATTGTCCTTTACTAAAAACGTGTGTAATAAGGTTTTTTATTTGCATAATAGAGGGACAGCGGTAGAATGGGTGACTGTGGAAGGTGCGGGCAGTCACCTGCAGAGACGCCGCGCCCGGCTGATTCATTTTAAAAATTTAGTTAACGCGTTGGAAACGCAGTGCTGGTTGCAGTAAGCAATTTTAATTAATCGACCCTTGCCACTTTCCCGTGCATTCTTCTGGGGGACTTTTGTTTTATATGATCCACACAATCCGTTATTTGGTTAGGGTTGACAACATATGATACCGACTAGGCACTAATAGAAGACCATAGAATAGTGTTACACAGAGCACAACTTCTGGTATTCATAATTAGATTTTGATTATATTATTGCTTGGTGAAAATATTGGAAATTTTCTGATATTACAAATTACAAAGTCTATATATATATATATATTGTACCAATATTAGACAAATAAATGTTAGACTTATATAACTATACATTAAGTGTGATTCTTTTATCAAAGTGGAATCATAACGAGCAATTATAATTTTAAATAATATAAATATGTATGTGTCTTTTATAAGTCACATTTGTAAGGTTGAAACATTCATTACAATTACTTAGGATTATCTATGTAGTTGTAATAAAATATCATTTTTAATAAGTAACAATAAATAAAATTATTATTTTATTAGCTTAACTATTAATATATATTGGAATATGAATAAAATTCAGTTCAGTGTATAATTCACTGACCTGATTTAGGAAGTGACGGAGAACTGTAGTAATAGCAGTATGCCCCAAACGCTAAGACAATGAACAGCAACACCAGCAACCGAGGTGAGAACAGTCTGCAGCGAGGCAATCTGGTTCTCATCTTGAAATCTGCAAATTAGATCTTACGTCAATATTTATAAGGTTAATTACACATATGATAGACAAAGAATTTATGGCTAGACCAACAGCATTAATTTATTTGGTTCAGTTCATATGGACCAAATTGTGTCTTTCATATTATATTTAATATGAAAAACTGAATTTATATCAATATACTGAATGTAATTTTCACCTTGTTGGGACACCATTGAATGAAAAATAAATGTCTTTACAAACTAAACTTTTTATTAAACTTAAATTCAATGCACAGTAAAATATTATTTTAAATTCTGCATTACAAATATGTATAAGAAATACAACAATAGTATTAACTAAATAACAAAAAAAATCCAAAAGCATATCAAACATCATTTAATAAACAATCACAATAAAAGTAGGGTTGCCAATCTCTGAGCGACTGCTTCCCCTTTACTGTACACAACTTTAGATGCATATAATCTGAATGCTCAAATGAATTTCAGTCAAGCCAGACCGATGCACTAGCCATAATACCTAGACACCTGTTCTTGAAGGGGGAGCTTCAGAGTAAAGGATCTAATGAATTTGGATATCATCTGTACTGTGTTTACAGATTTACTTTCCCTCGGAAACTTTGAAGTGTTTGCTACGACACAGGAATGCAGTTAATATGATATTTCAGTATGATAAACTTGAAAGTAAAAGTTTATTGTAAATAATAAATAAAGTATTTTCAAATGATTGTTTAATTAATTTATGGCAAATGTTGTTAAATAGATTCTTTAGTTTTTAATTCTTATTGCACTTTCGTCAAACAATTTACCTTCATGTTTAAAAAAAACAAAATTTATAATTTTAAGTAACACTATCACTTGTTTGTATCACTATAACTGATTTCTTTCTAAACACATATTTCAAATCCATTCCTTCTAAATACACCTTAATTTTATTGTGCCTACGTATTATTATTTTTTCACAATTTTTATAAAATAATATTTAATATCTTTAAAATTCGTCGAAATATCATACAAGCAATACTATTTGCCATATTAATTTATATGAGTCAAAAAGAATCAAATTTTTGTTTTAAGTTGTCAAAGTTCGTAGTCACTAATTCTGGTAAACATGTAAACAAACGCTAGTTTTGAATCCAAACTGATGCCTAATTACTTACTTTTAATGCATTAATATTCTAAAAGAAATGATCACATTTTATTTTTAAATTCAAAACATAAAAAATATCTTGGTATAATTCAACTCTACAGAATTTAAAGATTTAACGAATCTCAAACGAAAACGACGCGTTCTCTACTGAACGCTGAACACTGCACCGTGCGTCACCGGAATAAAAAATTCTGATTCAACGGCATGACAACCAGGGATAGAGTTGCCAGAAAACAAATATATTTCTACAAAACTACTGTGTATTTATATATTCTACTATTGCATATACAACTTTTCTCTGCTATATTTGCTATATTTTCTCTCTGTTCTGGCAAAATTGTATGTTTATATTTTATTATTAAATATTAATTTACAAAAAATATGCAGTATGTACCGAATTAGTTGAGTAACACTTTACATGGGAAATTATTCTAAATGAAACACTTATATAGCTATTTATAAACTTAGTACTTAATATACTTAATTCTTTTGCGTCAGGCTGAAACTGAATTGAACTATTTGTTACACTAATTGTCAACGTCAAATTCAAATGTCGAAACTAAAAGTACGATCCAAAACTAATTTAAATTGTTTTTTATTGTTAAACAATTACATCATACTGTAATAATATAATTATACATATGAATATATATAACATATTTCAATATAATTAAATACAAACCTTGCATTCTAAATGTATTTTTTTATTCTCTCATTACAAAGATATGCAAAACTTCACAAACAATTATGAGTTCAAAAATTATGGAGTAATTAAAACAAAAAGTAAGTAATCATATATTTGATCTTTCGGAATACGATCAAGTCGGCTTACATAATAAATTCGAAATATAATCATCAATTCGACTGATAACACAATTTGCTCATTATATTAGTTTACTTCGTGATCAATTTATAATATATGGTAGATAGCTGGCTCAACTTAAATATGAATATTAAATTCGAACCGGCTTATTCAATCGCGCTATCTGACAAAATGATGATAGCTGTGTCAAACACCATAGTATTATTTAAAGAGTTTTCTTTAATTTTCTACCTTTTCGCAATTTTCTTATTTTATTTGTAAAAGAAGGTGCTCCTAAAAATAATAGAGAAAACCAAAAACATATTAATAATTAACAGTAATTAATCAGTAAGTTAATAGTCTGAAAATAAATTTCCTTAAATGCAAACAAACCTATTACAAATTGTACCTATATTATATGCGACATTACATTTATTTACCGCTATTTTATATGATAGACAAATTCTTTAATCTGATCGAAAAAAATTAATATCAGAATTATTTTATCTTTATTGCTTTCGAAATCGAGATTAATATTATAAAAAATATTATTTTCTACAAAAATATGGGGAATGTGGCAAGGTTTCTGAACGTACTTTAGGGTTACAGCAATCAAAATACCGGCGTTTTGGTAGAAAACGAAAAGAAATGACACATTTTATTCAGAGAAAATAAATAAAGAGCTTTTTATCTATTGTTTTATAATTTCATTATATTTCAGAATTTTTAATTATGTATTACACAATAATAATAGTTTTGGAAAACTACAAGCTTCTCTATTGATTGTTCTTTATTACTTCCAGTGTTATTTCACGTATTATTTTGTTATTTATTGACTTAAAAAAGTAAGTTTGGCCTTACTGAAATTGACTTAATATGATACACATCTATTCAGCCTTTTTGCATATAGGTATTTTTATCTATTAAAATCTAAAAATATCTATGGCGGATTGTTTGACCTGAAAATGTTCACGGCATGAGAAGTTATAAATAGAGATCGGATAATCGGATGCATATTTACCTAAAGTTAGTTTAAGACAAAGTATGGAAACGGCTTTTCATTGTTTTGTTAAATAAATTTTTCACCATTTCTGTTTTTTTTTATTCAATTATTTAATTGATTATTGTTTTAGTCAAACTAGCTCACTACCTTCGTAAAACACTCTTCATGTAATAAATCGTACAATCATAAATCGCACGGGGAACTGAAACTAAACTTCATGTAAATACGTATGCATAGTTGTATAAATGAACCCGGAGTCTCGGTCTTTTGAAAATAAATACCACGTGCTAATTTAGTAATTTTCAAACAATATCACTACGTTAAATTTGCAGTCCCGTATTTTCCCGGGATTTTTTATTTAACAAAATGTATTTTAAAAAGCCGCTTCCATAATTTGTGAGCCAAAAATTAACTTTAGGTAAATGCTTCCGATTATCCGATCTCTAGTTATAAATCATTACAAAATATTTGAAGATATTTGTTTTTGTTAGTGGTGAGAGTGTAGTGTTACAATGTTGTTAATGCCATGTATTCAATAAATCGCCGTGAATACTATACATTTATAACGAAACTTCCAAATGTTTGTTTTTCCGGTAAAAAATAATCGTCCTTCTCGTCAATAGATGTGTGTTTGATGATGAACTTTGCTATATCATTTTTTTGTCTAATAATATTATGTACGCTATAGGAATATACATATTATATATTTGTCTGAAATCGCTTTACTCTAACTACTTGACCATTAAAATGAAATCTAAACATTGTAGCCATTTAAGTAATCTTTAATTGTATAATTACATTTTTTCATAATAGTATTTTTGACAATTGGTTTAAATGTATGAAAAGACAAATCAGTAGCACTTTGTGGGAGTTTGTTGTAAAATGCTATACGTTTCTCCATAACAGACCCTTTAGTTTTTTGTAGCCTGTAAGTTGTAACGACAAGACTAATTTTATTTCTCATGATTAATTAATGAATTTGATTTTTTATCAAAAGTATTACAGTTCTTATGAACATAAGTGGAATTTTCACAAACGTACTAGCCTGATAGTGATAATTTTATATTAATACTAATTTAATTTCTTTAAATGGGTTCTTGATAGTTTCCAATGACTTGGATTTGTTAATAGGGCGAACTGTAATTTTTTGTAGTAGAAAATATAATTATGAATAGGATTCAGATCAGAACTACGAGCTGGTGTTTCCAGCACGTTAATTACAAAATCAACACGATTAACCTCGATTGATATAATCCTGAACTGTTCTTGCGACATGTGACTTAGTGTTGTCGTATATACTAATATTATAAAGAGGAAAGATTTGTTTGTTTGTTTGTAATGAATAGGCTCCGAAACTACTGGACCGATTTCAAAAATTCTTTCACCTTTGGAAAGCTACATTATCCCCGAGTAACATAAACTACTTTTTATCCCGGAAAAAACGACACATCCCACGGGATCTGTCGATTATTGCGCATAAGGCTTCGCTCAAAAACTACTGCACAGATTTTCATGCGGCTTTCATCAATAGATAGAGTGATTCTTGAGCAAGGTTTTGCGGTATTTTTTATCTCGGGAAAACGGATAATCCCACGGCAAGCACGATAAAATCTTCGCGCCATAAAACGACTTCTGCGCATATGTAGCCGTGGGCAAAAGCTATGACCTTTAACCCTCTATAGACCAAATCAGGCCACGCAGGCGAAGCCGCGGGCAGAAAGCTAGTATATTCATAAGAAACTTTCTGCCATAAGTCATGGAAGCCGTCTTACATGTTTTATATTTTGCAGCCGTCAACTTCAAGCCAGTAGTCGCCCATCATATACAACGTCAGTTTATAGTCAGTCATACAAGACATACACGATCCACCTCCAAAACAGCACATTCTGCACAGCACTGCGCAAATCACCCTGTAGACACTAGAACGTACATCGTAAATATATAACCATTCTGCACTCATCAGAGAACACAATAGCGTTACACTTGAATGTTCATAGGTCCAATTTAAATGTTCCCTGGCGAATTGTAAGCGGCTTTGTCGCTGAGCTGCGGTCAATTTGAACCATTTGCTCTTTGAATCTGAGTCTTTGTGCAAATCGTGTGTAATTTAAAATCAGGAACATTGATTGCTATTTCCTGTTAAGCACTGCTACTCTCTCCTCTAATCGTGTGATTTTGGCAATCAACTTTAGTTTTTAAAAATTTTGTGAATTGGCGGTTATTTGTGTAGTTTAAGTCAGTTAAAAGTCAGTAATACTTATACGTATAATACTAAAAAAAATCTATAGATTTTTTTAGTACAGTAATATCTATAGATCTGTCTAAAATCTATAGATTTACGCTTTGCAGTGCCATTTCGAACAAGCTGAACAATTAACTTTTTAAATATAATTTAATTTAATTCTCTGATTTTTTATACACATTTTAGTTTTTGATTTTAATTGCACTCAAAGGTAAGAGAGCACAAGGGTGACGGTGAAAATGAACGAAATCTAAATCCTGAGGAACTTTTAGTGTTACCGCGGATTGTCTAAAGAGAACAATGCCATATTATTCTTCTGGCGACAAATGGCGGCAAAGTAGCGCTTCCACCAACCAAACCGAGCAAAATACTACTAAGCCCATGACGAAATCAACCCTGGTACTTCCGGATCAATAACCGTGCCTGCATTCATAATATATATGGAACTGGTGTTTTTCAGTGGAGGCCATTTTAAAACATAATAAAAACACTGGACAGAAAAACTTAATACAATAAAAAAATAACAAAATCTTGCCATATTATAATAAATAAAAAAATTACGATGTGTATTTATGATGTGATTATTAGGTTTGATGATATATCTTGTGAATATCAATACAATATTATGGATTATTTTGCTATGAGATAGAAAAACTAAATATCTTGTAAGAGACAATTCGAATTTACTTATTGTATATTAATCATTATTTTTTTATGTCCTAGTAATTTGATTTATGTCTGTACGAACAGTGCCTTCATATTACAGCCATAAACCACAGACATAAATTATCGCACAGATTATATATGTCTGTGCGATAATCTGTACTTCATACACAAGTCTTCTATTCATTGAAGAATCATAGTTGACAGCTTGATTTAGACAAATCAAGTCTTCATAAGTATTCGTAATACGGCAAAGTCTACACCAATGCTGGTTGTAGATATATCAGTCACTACGAATATCCACGGGAAATCTCATTATGAACCTATGAACCATACGTGGCAATCAGTATAAGAGATACACAAGGTGAGAATGATAGGACGAATCGGTGCAGGTCGACCTAGGCGGATATATCTCGAAATCGAAGATGTCCTAAAGAATGACTTGCTTAAGAGTACTCGCAACCGACGAGCATGCATGAAGACGCTCATGAAAGTGGAGGAAGCAAGAGAAGTGTGCCAGGATCGTAGCAAGTGGAGAGAGGTGGTCTCTGCCTACCCCATTGGGAACAAGGCGTGACAAATAATGCATGTATGTATGTATTATGCGAGCTGAATGGGCTAGTGATCTTGGACTAAACGAACCTTAGATCTATTAGTACTTTTCCTTGCTGTCCTATTTATCTACATTCGACACTAATGGCTACCAAAGCCGTTTACCTGCTGTGGCCTGTACGCGCATGGCTCTATTCACTCGTTAGATCTCGGCCTGCATTTACGATGATAACTTCGACTTCGATGTTTCAAGCGTGAAGATGGTATCACTATTGTCCTACTACGCAGCTATTTTAGCTTAATTTGTGCTTGTGCTTCTGAATCAAAGACTATTCTTCTAAAAGTAGGAGGTACTCAAACAGACGACCTGGATATTGAGTCCCCCTCCAGTATAGAAACGTAGAAAACTGTATACCTATAATTATTATAAAATTATGAAAATTTATATTTTTGGGAAATTAAAAGTCATACAAATAATTAAAAAACCATTGCCATTGCACACAGCGCACTATTCCTGGGAAAAGGAAGTAAGTGATTTTCACTAAACTGAACTTTCAAAAACTGTCCTATATTTTTATTATGAGGTCTAGAAAAATGTTTCAAAGAGATAGTCGCAGGTCACAGTTGCCTTAACTAAACTAACTGCACGTATTATTTAATTTAGGAACAGACTAGCTTTCCGCCCGCGGCTTCGCCCGCGTTATATTCGAATTTCCCACAGGAAGGATATGTTTTAACAATACTGCCATACAACCTTTCCCCCTCCTTTCAACCTTTTACAACCTTTTTTGCTTTAAAAGGTAGCCTCTGTCCTTTCTCAGCCTCTAGACTATCTGTGTACCAAATTTCATTTAAATCGGTTCAGTAGTTTTAACAATATTTCCATACAACCAATAATCCCTCCTTTCAACCTTTTACAACCCTTTACAACCTTTTTTGCATGAAAAAGTAGCCTATGTCCTTTCTCAGGCTCCAGACTATCTGTGTACCAAATTTCATTTAAATCGGTTCAGTAGTTTTGGTGTGAAAGCGGAACAGACAGACAGACAGACAGACAGAGTTACTTTCGCATTTATAATATTAGTATGTATGTATGTATAGTATGGCACAAAACAATGAACTTTTTCCACAAATACTATTTTCACAGTACTTTTGATTAAAATTTCACCGTCTTCAATTTTCACAGATGACACTCCAGTTTTATTTATTTGAGTTCATTAAAATGACGATAACTTTTTTTTAATTAACCGATTTTGATGAAACAAAGTTTAGATATTATTCTGAGTTAAAACAAAGTAAATAGTGAAAGTTTCAAGCAAATCGGTTCAGTACTTTCGGAGATAAACGTGAACATACATACAGACAGACAAAAAATTCCAAAAATTTTTTTTTGCTTTCTAATAATCTATTTAAGTGCCCCTCTATCCATTTCAGTCAAAAATACTAAATGTACAGACAAAATATTTTTACTGTCTTATTATATGTATAGATTGATGTACCATCGAGATAATCTAAAAAACACGGTTACTTCTTTATTCCACGAAAACACATCGCATATTTGCAGGGGTAACTACAATTATTGCTTTTTAGTTATGTACTTTGAAATATATGAAATAATTTAACTTTGCACTTTCTTATATTTTATTACAATCTAGAGTTGTAAGTATAATGACGTTGTTATTTAACGGAAATACTTTTTTGTACAACTAGAATTACACAATAGTCCTAGATTGTAAAATACAGGAACAAGTAATCTATACTAATATTATAAAGAAGTAAAGTTTGTGTGTTTGTATATTTGTTAAATTGTAAAGGATAATCTCGGGATCAACTGAACCGATTTTAAAAATTCTTTCACCAATAGAAAGCCACATTATTGCTGAGTGTCATAGGCTATATAAAAACCGAAAAATAAAAGGCTTTTATGTGGTAGCCCGTTTTGCAAAGTGAATCGGAGAAAAACCGGTCGAATGAAAGCGTTTCTTGCGAACGCTGCCTTAAATATGAAAGATATATTTTTGAGTTCTAGAGAAAAAATGTGGAGCTTGAAAATGCCTATTAAAAAAAAGTCAACGGCAGCGTATGTCTAACTTTTATATTTAAATTACAAAAAGTATATTTTTTAACATTAGCATAGACAATTTAATTTTTTATATTAATAAAATAATTCAAATCATTAGGTCATATTTATTAGTCATATATTACGAAAAATTATGAATCTATGAAAACAAGTAAACTCATCGTCATAAGTGTGAAGGCCAAAGCAGCGGACGGCGCGCGATGGCTTCGGGTTTAATTCGGTTCGCGTTCGTGCTCGCATCGGGGATTATTAATATTATGCCCAACGAAGTGGGCACGGGTCAGCTAGTTATGTATATTTGCGTTATCGATTTTCTTGTAAATCTTCTTTTAAAATTTACGTAAACATAATTATGACTTTATCAGCGGGATAATTCTAAAACTAATAAATGTAAATATATAGCCCTATTTTATGCTGGAATTTTATGTTTTTTAAAGTCGCAAATTTTTTGTATTTTTGCATTTATTCCTTCATTTTGAACCATGATGCTCGCTTTATTTACGTAATAAAATATTTTCGACGCAAGTTTATTTACTACTTTTACACGGGTAGTCCGACAGGTGCAACAATTATTTTTTTGTAATTTATTGATCAGCGCCGCCCTCTTATCTTTTATTTATCTCTATTTCGCCGCAGTCAAAAAGAATGACTACATATACACTTTTGATAGAATCTCTATTAAACTAAATTAATTAAAAATGTTGGTCCTATATATTAGGGATAATAAAGAACCTTACGCGGATCCCATCCTACGCAGACGGAGACCTGCGCCCTCCCGAATAGACCCCACTGTCTGAAGATTACTTATATAACCCCTGTAATTGTCACCACGCGATAATATGCAGCCCGTAACGGACTGAGTTGTACGAGGGTTGTATTTACACCAAATAATTGGGCTCCAGTTACTCCAGACCCCCAGCGAGATCTAAATGAACATCTTAGTAGTTCCTGAGTATACACTATACCTCGCTTCGGGTGAGCCCCATACACACCTGTTAACTATCGACAGGTATAGTGCATAACAGCATTCCACCTCATAAAAAACGGAATAACAAAGAGATTTTAAATGGCTATTTGAACGTTTAGCTTTGGTAAAACTGCCGTCACCTAGATTACGGACGTCGGTTAAACATGGGAAAGACCGGTAATGTGGGTGTAATATGGTTTTTCTCCGGGCATCTGTTTCTTCTTTCTCCTGCCATGTTCCTAATTTTATTTGGGGTCGGCGCAACACGTCTTCCTCGTCCACTCTCCTATATCACTCGCCATTTCGACACTAACATCCTTCGTCAACATATCAACATTCCATCCATCGATCCATCGATCGAGTCCATCCGTCGTTTCTTCGGTCTTCCTCTCCCCGCAAGCCCATCCACTTTTATGCCCATAAAGTTCCCAGTAACTTGATCATTCCCTCTTTCTCTCAATTTTTTATCAATAAATAAATAGAATCTCTAAACAAAAATTTTCTACAACATATTTAAAAATTTTGTTATAGTTTATGCATTACTAGCGACCCGCCCCGGCTTCGCACGGGTGGCATACTCTTCGACGCGCTATTTTTAGGCACGCACGCGCCGCAGGCTACGGCTCGCCCCGTACCTACTACGAGTACCATCGCCGCAAATATTTATTCGATTTAGCGTAAGTTTGTACGTTTGATATTTTCTAAAGTACTGATCGAAATTACATGATGTAAAAGATAAATTTAATCTAGGTTTAATGTCCTAGCTTACTCACATGTTTATTTGGACAAGAATTAATGTTATTTATACATACTTAAAATGGCTTCGTAAATAAGCCATTATTTCTAGTAAAAAGTAAAAGATAAAAAGCGGTTATTGTGGGTTATCCTTGAGAGATAGACATATACCATCGCGGACTTTTTTGTGGACTTTTGTAAGTTGTACAATACTGTAGTACTTCATTTCGACCAATCTCGTAGGGTTTGGCCAGCGCTTACAATATAAGCGCAAGAAAGTGAGTTGATTTACGACATCACATTAGAATTCTCAAAAATTGACAGTGTTCCACTTCAACATTGTGCATGTTTTATAGGTATACCTATTATTAAACAAAACCGCATTAAAATCCGTTGCGTAGTTTTAAAGATTTAAGCATACATAGCTACATACATACATACAGACACCGGGAAGAGACTTCGTTTTATACTATGTAAAGATTACAGCTTGTTATTAAATCCGAATTTCTAACTTACATTGATTTAACTTAAAGAACTTAAGAAATGGGTTTTACCTGACAATAAAAGTGTCACTTTTTAAAACCTTTCCGGATGGCCCCCGGTGGACAAATCAGGGGAATCCCGGGCGGATAGCAGCCCTAAGGCTAGTTGATATTTATCATATAGAATATAGAACCTCAAAGAAACGTATTTAAATGTTTATATTAAATATGAATTGTTTTGGTAAAATGTGTATGTTATTAATGAAAGTAGTAAGTGGTTGGATAATAATCAACGAAACAAAAGATAGGGCTTATTAGTGATTGAGAGCTGGCCGATACGTCTTATCATCATTCATGTATGTACACTGCTCATTACTCAGTCAGAATTCCGGCAGCACAGTAAACGGTCGATTGTCGCGCCGTTAGCCGCGAGTGTTATAATTAGCTAGAAGTCGACAGTTAATTGGTAGTAAATATGCATTATAATCGGCTAGGCCTTACGGACCTCATGGTGTCACATGTGAGTTTGGGAGGAGCTGCCTTCAGCAATATTTATGGGTATGTAAATTTTCGTCAAACTTTAATCTTCGTGAAACTGTTTTAGCGTTGTTCTCTAATTCTCCAAAGTAACAGCTACCCGACTACAATTTTTGTAGAATAATATAAGTAAATACAGAAAATTTGGTACATTTCCACTTGATAAATTACTGTTTTCCGTATGGTATATTCGAGATGCCTAGTTAATTGTTATTTGTAGGTAGGTAGGTAAGTTCTAGACTTGTAGTAATGTAAACAAGTTGTTTAAACAAAACCTATTTATACTTGGGTTTACCCACGGACTAAATATCTAATAACAGTACAAAGTTTATAAACAACATGCAATATATGTTCCTAGATGTACTTTGTTTATATGTAAATAAGCTTATAATAATCTGGTTAATAAGTTATTTAATTAGTTCATAATTAAAGTAAATACATTATTATGATTAGATTGAGTAAAATGACGTCATATGAGATATAACATTTCCTATTGTCATGTAGTATCATTTATTGACAACCTCGTGATGTCGCCATCCATGAGATTCCGGCCTCGAGTCCCGGTGGAGGCAGATATTTATGTGATTTGTACGAGCATTTCTACATACTTATATATTTCGACTATACTTATATGTATGTCTATTCGTTACATTAAAACCCATAACACAAACCTTACTGTACTTACTTTGGACTAATCTAATTGTTATACTAATGGTAGAGTCAAACAATATTAATACCGAAAAAAGTTTAATACCGGAAAACATTATACAGAAATACCGAAAAAAAAACCATCGGGAACGATTTAACTAGTCATAGATATATGTGTTTCAAGTTAGTTGAGTAAGTTTATATCGATGAGAATACAGAAATCTTAATGTGAGAAAAAGATAACAAATATGTATATTTTTGTCTACCTTCACGTCCCGCGCTAAGGCTAAAGAGATAAGACGAACTGCTTAATTAAAAACAAATTTAAAATCAAAGAAAACCTCAAAATCATCTAAGAAACACGTTTACCATCATGACATCATATAAATATATTGCGAAATGATGATGCAACAAATTATTATATATGTCTTAAAAGAAACTTAGAAAACCCATTTTTTTACATTATGACCTTGACCTTTTTGTTAAATTAGATTAATCTATTGGAGTAAAAAGTTATTTCCTTTGTGCATTATGTGTAAATCCTTCAAGTATGTTGCATATCAGCTAACTGATTATTATAGCTAGTGTGACCTGATACACAAAATCTATTAGGACATACCCTATATGACTTTTAAATCGTGGTTATACAACAATTGCATCTATATGCACTAAATTCATATTTTTACTGCATCACCAAAAATATTTTAAGCAGTCGACTCCGCCGGCGCCGAGTCACGCGGTACCGCAACACAGAATTCTGCGATGTCGCAATAACGAAAATCGGAATGCAAATAAAGTCGTAAGTCGTGCGGTTGCAGTTGCACGCTGATATTTGAAGTGAGTGACGTCGGCGTTCGTAGCGAGACGCGCGTGTGACCATACACGACGACGTAACGTTGCTATCTTACAATATAAAAAAACCTTTTTAAAAACAAGCTTTTATTATTTGTTTGTAGAATGAACTAAAAAGTTAAAAATAAAATGAACTAAAAAGTTAAAAATAAATGAACTCTAAAAAGAAATATAAAACTTTGTAACTTGATTGTAACCGTTAACGACAAATAAGCGTCTTCGTCTAGGACAAAATAATTCCATATTGTACAAATTTATTTAATTTTAACACTAAAACTTTTCACCGTACATAATTATTCAATCTCGTCCCCCCTCTTTATCATAGTCCCCATTTATAAATAAAGCGTGTACATTTTCCTCAAGCTATCACAATTTAACACGCTTTTATTTATAAATGGGGACTGTGATAAAAATAATTGGTCCGCCATATTAGATACGCCGCCATGTTGGATTTAGAATGACGTCACATTATTTTTTTCTAGTTATTCTTGGCAAGCCCTTTTATTTGATACCCATATTGTAGGAATGCATTAAAAATAATTGGTCCGCCATATTGGATACGCCGCCATGTTGGATTTAGAATGACATCACACAGTTAATCATGCATTGTCATCCGAACTAAACGTGTATACCAAATTTCAGCTCAATCGGAAACCGGGAAGTGGATCAAATTTAAGTTGCAAAATTAGATTACAGAACGACAGACAACGGGACAGGTGAAACTAAATAAAAGCTTGTAAAAGAGAGAAAAAGATATCACTGTGTACATTCATTAATTACAATAATTATTTTCTAAAATTATGAAGAGTACTTTACACATATATTAAAAAAAAACATTTGAAAATAATAAAAACAAACCTTGAAATAAAACTGAATAAAAATAGATTATAAATAAAAGCTCTGACCAAATCACCGTCAATCGGCAACGTGCCCAGAAGGCTGGGAGCCTTACCACGTTGCTATGCCAACTCCAGTCTTGTTTCCTCCGAGGATCTGGGGTAATAGGACATACATATATTATGAGATGGGGGACAGACATACATATGTATATTATACATATATAAATATTTTCGATAGAAATATATATTAACAAACTTTATTTTTTTTTATATGACTAAGGTCCAAATGCTCCCATTCATCACACAAGCCATCTTGCCTCCACTGGTATTAGAACTCGGCACCTCAGAAATGGCGACACCATGAAACCGGTGAACCAAACAGTCGGCTACGGAGGAATTATTTATAATATATTGTCTCATGAATATATAATTAATAGGTATACATTAATAATAATGAAACTTAAATAAAATTAAAAACTAAACTATAAATAAAATATTTGAAATACATAAATCGCTGTCGTCAGGCGTCCCCATAAGGCTAGCAGCAATGCCACGTTGTATGGCGATGCTGATTCGCTGCGCTAGATATGATCCAGCTTTATAATAATTAATTAATAATTAATTTTTAATATATTATTTATTTTGCATAAAACATTTTTATTTTTTATTTTTTTTTTATTTTTATTCTTCTCTCTTTTTCTAGAAAAAAAATATTATTGATAATGAAATTTTAATTCCAAATGAAATCGCCATCTTTTTGTCATTGTGCATATGTCGAATATCAATTCGCATACAAAATATTTTTGTTTACATGTACAATCAGGCTAAATAAATGCATCACAAATTGAAATCACAACCGGCCGTTGTTCATATTTGAAATATGTATTGGAAATTAAGAAGTTGAAATAATATATTTTGGCCTTCGTTTCTTTTTCTTCAAAAGTGCAGTGTTTCACTTACGCGATCTTCATTTATTCATTGGTCATTGTCTAGTCTACATTAAAACCGCTCAAATTCTAAAAACGCGTTATTATTATTATGTATTTTTTTTAATACATAATATAAAAATACATAATCCAAATTGAAGCATTAAGGTGACAAAAAAGTGCATATCATATTATAAATTATCCAATCTTGGATTTTTTTTAAAAATGTAATGATATATAATATTAGCTTCTATTAACAAAAAAGTCACCGTCGCTACGTAATTTAAATGTTCAATACGCTTAAAAATAGCGCTCCCCTACTTTCTTTTGCCCTTTGAATGTCACAGTTCCTTTGTTACTTTATCGCGTCACATATTGGAATTGAATATCTTACATTTGGTGTTTTTGCTATAATAGAACAACAATAGGTCGTTACAGATTATCTTTTTTTACAGAACGTTCGAAGAGGGTCGAGGAGTGACGCTGATAAGGGAGAGCCTGAAAGTGGGCATCAACTATATGGAGACAGGTCCTTGGTACGGGCAAGGAAGCTCCGAGGCAACGTTCGGAAAGGTAATAATTTTATATTGTTAGTCTAAATTAAATTGAATGAAGTAAGTGTGCAAAGTTTTATTCTTCCTAGAATTTATTGAATAAAGTTTTTCCTATTCCGGGACAGTTTTTAGTTCTTTTTAATACATTTTCCTTAAGGTTCTGGGATAAGCACCAAATAGACACTAATAAGTAAACGATAAAAATATGTTGTCTCGCTCGTTCTTTAAGATTTGTATTTCTACAAATGCCTATAAATCAATCTAAGTATTTTTTTTTTTTTTTTTATTGCTAAAGTTGACAAACAAGCAGGCTGCCCACCTGATGGTAAGTGGTAACAGTCGCCTATAGTACATGTGGTTCCCACGAGATTCGCAGCAAATCTGCAAACCTCATAAGAACCACAGTGTACGTTGCCAACTTGTGACATAAGATGTAAAGTCACAGTACCCAGTAATTTCACTGCCTATCTTACCCTTCACGCCGGAACACAGCAAAGCGAACCCTGCTGTTTGGCGGCGGAAATAGGTAAGACGGAGGTACCCATGCACAGACGACCCTGGTACAGAGTCTACCTCCTAGAAATCCTAGAAAGTATGTTCAATAAGAAATTTCATCAAAGTATAATTTTACTTGCTCAATAGACTTCTGTAAACTTATAATAAAGTTTGTTTCTATTTTAATGTGTAATTAATAATCAATAGATGTTTAGGTAAATGTGAAATTATCGTGTTTTTAATCATTCGTTGATATTTCGAGCAAGTTTCGATTGTCAGTCCAAAGTCACAGTGACTTTGCTTATTTCAATAAACAAAAGAAATCTTTGAAGTAACAGCACTTTTTTCTCCATAGTTTTGGATGTTGGAGATCAAGGAAACTTAATATAGAAAAAGCTTAATATTTTAATTTAATAATTTGTCAATTAATTAATATATATAATACTTAACTAATTTGTCAAAGTAACCTCTATATTATACTTAATAATAAGTCTCAATTTAAAACTGGTAAATTACTGCCATATATTGTATATTATTTTAGCCTACACATGGATGTGTAGTGTGAATTGTCACCTATTATGTGCCTGATTGTGTCACAATAGTATTTGTGTCACGCAACGTGACTACTTGCTGTATGATGTAGACAGACGCCATCTTGTCGTTAATTTGTTCACGGACTTTGATATAAACGGCAGCTGATCTCGGACAGATTTCCCCTAGTGGTAATTGGTGCACTACACTTATCTTATGTCTATTTATTCCTTGGTATTTATTTAAAAATAATATTAATTTATATGCGTATGAAATAGAAGAATTGTGAAATCTTTCTTTTGTGCTTGTTTGTAATAGCAGTGAGTCTTTATCACATGTTTTCAATAACAAAAACGAATAGAACGAAAACTAGCCATGGTAACGATTTTCGTTAGCAATAGACGCGCTATGATCGGTCGAATGCAACGATCAAATTCTAAATTGATACGCACTTATTCAAAATATCGTAATAAGTTCAAACTTTAAGGGTTTAAGTAAATTTGTAATCAAAACAAATGTTTTGACATTGAATCGGTCTCATGTCATTATATTCTAGACTGTATTTATGTAGATATAAAGAAAAATTTAGTGTCAGACAATCCAAGGAGTAGTTGTCCGACTAATATTTACTATAATTTTGATCCAAAAGATAAAACGATTCTATTATCGCAGAACAAAAACAATACTTAAAAACCTTATTCCTCTTATTCCCTTTTAAAAGGCCGGCAACGCATCTGTGACTCCACTGGTGTTGCGGGTGTCCATGGGCAACGGTTATTGCTTACCACCAGGTGATCCGTTTGCTCGTTTGCTGCCCTATCCTATAAAAAAAAAAAAAAAAAAAAAAAAAAAGAACGGTCATCCCTAGTTTGAAACTGTACCAACCTTTATTGGTTGACCGAGAAGCTGTGAACAGACGATCTAAGGAAGTCGCGAGATGCATCGATTCAGTTGGGCTGTAGATTGATAGGATATTGACTAGGTTATGTATAGGTTTCATTGTTGAATTGCAATTAAATATTTTGCAGGCTCTGAAAGGCGTTCCACGCGAAAGCTATTTAATAAGCAGCAAAGTTGGCAGATATGAGAAGACTACATCGAAAATGTTCGATTTCTCTGCGGAGAAAACCTATGCTGGTGTGGATAGCACGCTGCGCCTCCTAGGACTGGAGTACGTCGACTTGATACAGGTCACGACTCAAGATCGTAACATTAAACTATTTCTCTTAATTACCGTAGACTCGTAGATTGCGGGACAGACTTCTGAAAAAGCATGCATTTATTATGTTAATTTATTTAACGATCATAATACAACTTACGATAATTTCGGTAACTGCTTCGATTACACCAACAAGTATTTTTATAATACTCGAAGGAAAGTAAGGACCTGCAATATTTTAAAATATTTTAAGAAAAGTATCTTTACGATAAATATAACTTCAAAATAATTGCATGTAGGATATGAACGTTTGTAAATGCAGAACCGGTAAAGATGAAAGGGCAACACAAAATTCTTTGAAAAATAACCATATCAAAACCATGCTTTAAAATAAATGAGTGGTCCGTATTTTGTTTTAAGTATGATGTTTTTATATAAAAATAACACAAGTTTATATATTAAAATAATATATTTTTCAAAAGATTTGTTTTTTAGATAATATTATTAGACTTACTAGTGACACAAAATATAGGATATAAAACATTGTTCTCTCAAATTTACCACCGAGAAAGTACAAAGTTCTAAAGAAAAATGGTTAAAGTTAATAATTTAAGAAATCCATATACTCAGATACATACAAATAAAAAGGTACTGTACACTTTTACAACTTTCATATACACAGATACGTACAAATAAAAAAGTACTCCATACGCTTACAACCGCCATATACTTCAGATATGTACAAATAAAAAAGTACTCCATACGCTTACAACCGCCATATACTTCAGATATGTACAAATAAAAAAGTACTCCATACGCTTACAACCGCCATATACTTCAGATATGTACAAATAAAAAAGTACTCCATACGCTTACAACCGCCATATACTTCAGATATGTACAAATAAAAAAGTACTCCATACGCTTACAACCGCCATATACTTCAGATATGTACAAATAAAAAAGTACTCCATACGCTTACAACCGCCATATACTTCAGATATGTACAAATAAAAAAAGTACTCTACCCTTTCACAACTTTATTGGTCTCTTTAGGGAATATATTTGTAACTATGTGAACTTAGATGTGCAAACATCTCGCCTAATGAGTCCAACAATACATTAACCGAATAGACTAACTTTATAACGCTGAAAATGCAGGTAGCATCATCATTTCAGCCAAGAGACGCCCAACGCTCTGGACATAAAAGCGTTCCACAGGAATCTCCACAATGACCTTAATGCTATTAGCTAGCGATGCTTGATATACATCGATGCATTGAAAACATCGATATTTACCATTTGATACATCGATCATCGTTAATAGTCGATGTTTTACGATACGTCGATGTATTTTAATTAATGCATCGAATGACCACCAAATACCTATATTTATACGTTATCTGTACGAGAAAACTTAACGCCCTTGTAATTGACGAACCATTGGTATTTTAGGCACATTAACTCATCTTCAAAGAAATCAACAACCAAATGGGTGTTATTGAGCAAGTTTCATCTATTGGGACTATATTAGACCCACGATTTAAAAAAGTACATTTTGAAGACCCAATAACTAGCGTAAATGCTGTGCAAAAAATTAAGTACTTAATGAAAAAAACCTTGCTTGACGACAAGCAAAATTCAAATAAATCGATTAAAAGAAGATTTTTGGAGTGACCATCACAAATTAGTACATAAAAATTGGAAATCCATCATTCACATGGAATTGCATATTTTGTGAATGATGCATCGCAAAAATCATCGATGTATTTTTTAAATGAACATCCCTACTATTAGCGCCCTGCGCTTTCCTACTATCTTCAACAAATTATCGGTCTATCTTGTAGTAGATTTTTATCTAAGTACATGATTAAAAGAAATTATTTAAGAAATCAGAATATCAAAATCAAACATCAAAATAACCTTTATTCAACATAGACCTTTACAGGCACTTATTGACGTCAAAACAAACAAAACAAAAAAAAAGAAAAGCTTAATAAAAAACAAAACCCTTGTGCGGACGTACGAATAAGGAAAAAATAAATATAGACTCTACACCTGTTCGTAAATTGGGTGAGCTTTCTCGAGAAGAACAGGCAAGAAACTCTGAAGGTCTATTTTTTATCTCCTCTTTTCAATTATTATAATATAATAATACAAAATTAAGATACAATCATACCTAATACGATTACAGTCGTATGTATGTTTACATACATATATAAAAATAATACAATATTATTAATAATGTTATCAAATAGTGTGATCATTTAGATAGTCACTTACTTTATAAATAGCCTTTACTCATGAGTGTCTTTTTGATATGGATTTTAAATTTATATAAAGGCAAATCAATTACACTTTGCGGAAGCTTGTTAAACATAGATATACATTTCCATTAATAGATATAACTGTATGTATAATAAATAAGTATTCTCATTTTCAGGTCCACGACGTAACTTTTGCCCCGGATATGTCCGTAATACTAAAGGAGACATTGCCCGCGTTACAGCGATCGATTAATGACGGTAAAGTCCGATATATCGGACTAGCTGACTACGATATTGATCTAATGAAAGAGATCATAGAAGAATCAGACGTGAAGATCTCCTCGATACTGTCGTATGCTAAGTCTACTCTCTTCGATAATCGATTGCAGAATTATACAAAATATTTTAAGGTAAGTTCTGTTGGGTCGTAGTCGTATTTTCGGATCAATAACGACGGAATTGCAAAGATAATTCAATCATGGTTATACCGAAAAAAATACCGTTCATTTAATACATAAAAAAATGTATTGTTGTATATAAACACTGTTATTATAATCCATGAAATGTGGCTTCTCAAATTCAATTTCAATTTTTCTATTTCTACAAGCCTTAGTCTATATTTATATTTTTCTGAGATCCTCTTATAGAAGCATGTGGATCACAACTTAAGCAAGGGATCACGCTCTTCAAAATATTTTTAGGCCCGAGCATGTTAAGTTGTAAATGTACTTTTTCTCAGCCTCTCCTATCCTGAGAGAAAAAAACTTAAGCCACCGACTTTCTTGATGATGCTTGCATCAGTTGCATCACACCGAACATCGATTTGTCCGACTTTTGTTCTGGTTACATTATTTTTTTCCTCAAATGAGTTTTTAATAAACGCCAGTGTCTTTACTTCAACCTTTCATTTGGGACCCTTCTTCAACAACAATCGGATATTAAATGCATCTACAAAACGATGCTGTTAAACTATTTTTTTCTTGTCAATGGTTTCGTGTCAAAGATTCGAAAAGTTCCAGGGTTTGTACTCTTAAAATTTAACTTACTATATATGTACGTTGTTTCGCTAAACGTCTCGCTCTAACTTCACTGTGTACTGTAACTGCAAAGTAGAGTATAAAATTTTGTGAATATATAAAATTTGTGTGCTCAAAGTACAGGGCCTGGGCCTCTACACAAAGTATATATCATTCGCAGTCGATTCGTTATAGAAATCGTTTCGATGTTATGTATGAAATTGAATCCTAATTCCGAAATCATTTCCATATATTTAGTTTTATCGCTAAGAAAATGAATGTAATTAAAGTTTCATTAGCTACAAGTCCAGTTTAAAATACAAATCAACGTCAAATTTATAGTACGTAGTTAGGCAACAAATGTTGACATCTACTTCGATTTTCGACTCTAGACCCTAAGCAATAAACAGTATTTTCGAATGATGACTCAACATAAACATACACGATATAGTTATTTAAAACAATGTAAAAACAGACTGGTGAAAACTGACAATATATTTTTTTATAATCATTGCGAAAATACCGTGACATAGCTGTGTATTAAATGTGACGTAGTCTTTTCTTAAGTGCCTACAAAGCATGATCCATTTATGATCCGAATGAACCTTGGCTCGTAAACTTGGTAGACTATGCATTCAATTAGAGCAATTGAATGTCCCCTCTCGTCGACTGGAGTTGAAACATGCCGTGAAGGTGGATCTTAGTGTAGCCGGATGTGCCGTTCAAGGTACAAACGCGATTGCGAATCATGAGTGACACTCGTGGTTTTAAAACAAGGTTTTTACAACCAGCCATTTTGCCGGATATTATGCGATGATGCTGTCAATAATGAAACAGGTGTAATAAGTAATAGTCAGAATGTATAAACTAGCGAAAGTATATACTAACTCTTTAATTTACAGATGAGGCGAAGTTTATCTATATAAATAAAAATGAATTGTTGTTCGTTAGTCTGCTTAAAACTCGAGAACGGCTGGGCCGATTGAGCTGATTTTGGTTTTAAAATGTTTGTCGTAGTCCAGGGTAGGTCTAAACGGTGAGCAAATAAGGAAAAATTGCGAGTAAGATAGAGTAAGACGACAATTTCATTTTCCCATATAAAAGTTGATCACTTACTTTCTGTCAAACATTTGACGGTATTTGTACTCTCACTTTCACTCGAATTGAAGAACCTATTAAAACAAGACTTTTGAATCGACAACATAATATCAACTTTGCTTATAACATCGTGTATTTAAATTTCAAAATATAAAAATAATTAATGTGTTGACATATTTGATGGGTGCCAACCTTACAGTGTTACTAACTCTCAAAAATATTTTTATTATATTGTTTTGTCATCTCATGTAAAAGAACCCGTGTATCCGAACGTTCCATTGTTTTGTCCATATATACCAGGTTATAAGCCTTTAAAAATAATAAAAAGCGAAAGAAAATGCAGTATTATACGAACTTTGATGTTATGTGAAAAAAGTGTAAATGCAAAAGTTTTAGATGTTTTTATTACCTACAACTTTGCCATTTGATTTTTTTCAATAGGACTTTTAGTTTTTCCGGAAATCGAGAAAAACCGTTTTTTGCCCTTAAACCCCCCCCCCATCCCCTTCCCGACCTCAAATCGCCCGTAATTAATTTATCCTTTCATTTTTATAATATTCCCTTCCTTTTCTAATGGGTTTTATTGGTTTTATCCTACTATTATTTTTTTTTGGTTTTAAAAATTTATCGACCCTGGTCTAATAGATTTAGAGACTTTTTGCTGCGCTCCTACTTTAACATCCTTGGTTTTGTCATGTCATGTTAAAAAAAATAAACATTTAATTGGAGAAATACTGAAATACTGCTAAAAGTGATTTTCTTCTCGCTGCTTACAATGCCGAGGAAAAGAAAACGACCTGACATACTTCGTCGAAGTCGTGTAAATGTGCAACGAGCTACTTTAATACGCTCCAACCGCACTAATGACCAGCGAGAGGCTGATAATGATAACAGTCGTACAAGCATGGGAGAATTACGTTCAAGAGTAAATAACTATGAAGTGGATAGGCAGAGAATGGAACGAGTTCGTGCACATCGATCACAACAGCAGCGAGCACGGGATAATGAATTTAATCAATTCCGCAGACGCAACGCTCCTGTAAATCTCGAACGAGGAGCATTTTCCTACGATCCGGAAATTGATTATAGTTATTGTTTTTGTTCTGCCGTTCCATCCACTTTTTACAAAAGGGACAATGCATTTTAAGGAGTTGAGGGATATATACCTTCACTATAACTTCTGGAAAATAGTTTTAAAATATCAACAATTTAAATATTATAGTTGTTTGAATTCTTTATTTTCTCGATGACAGATGTAGTTCTTCTTCTTTTCCTAACCATGGCCACCGTCAAAAAATTTATAGTTATAGTGTAAATATTTGTCTGTATTCACTCAAAAAAAAATTGTCTATGGTAAAATGTCACTTGAAATGTAAACGCCTCTTTGCTGTGCACCTATACTATAATTCTTTAATATTCCTAAAAATCTAAAAGCAACAAATTTCAATAAAATGAAAAAAGTATTGTGTCGCGTGTTTGTGACTTACTAAATATGCCTCCAATAATTAGGCGGTACGAAGTTCACCGGGTCAGCTAGTTGGGAATACATATGACTGACTACTAACTGATGTCTGTGACAGCGCAGGACACTTACCATCATATTTTGTATAATTCATGTAATATCTTTATAACTTGTAATCTATGTGTTATTCCGATGTATAAGCTATATTGTTGTAAAGTTTCATTAAAATCCAATTTATAGTTTTTGCGTGAAAGAGTAAAATATATTTACACATAGAAACTTAAGCGTTCATAATAAAGTAAGGTTTTAAGCACGGTAGCTTGGTTTTTCTTGGAGAGAAAGAAGTACTACAGATTAGTTCTATAATTCATTTTATCAAGTATGTCGCTTAGCGAGTATATATATATATATATATATATATATATATATATATATATATATACACTTCTCATCAAAAAAATCGAAACACCTTGCAAGTTTACGTTTTGTCAGGATTATCAGAAAAATGTGTACATTTAGGAATAAATGTTAAATGTCGTTTAATAGTGAGTAATATGAGCTTATCAAATCTTAATGTTAATGTTCTAAATTTAAATGAATTTTTCATAGGTTTCGTATTTTGTTAAATGAGTCATTTTTATTCCGTATGGAGTATAAAGGAAATGGATAAAACAACACACGTAAATGAAAAAAAAAGCTAAAAAACGTTTATTTAATAACTTGTATTCCCTCCCCGAGCTCTAATTACTGCTTCCATACGGTTCTTCATCGATCGGATGAGAGTCACGATCACATGCTGTGGTATATTGTCCCATTCCTCTTGGATTGCATCTTGCAGCTGGCTAAGTGTTTCTGGGGCAGGATCTCTTGCTCGAATTCGTCTCTTTAATTCATCCCACAGATGTTCAATGGGATTCATGTCCGGGCTTCTTGCTGGCCATTCCATAATAGAGATATCGACTTCGTTAAGATAATCTCGTACGACGCCCGCGGTGTGAGCCCTAGCATTGTCGTGCATGAATATGAAGCCGTTGCCAATAAAATGTGCATAGGGCATCACATGAGGCTCGAGACACTCTTCGACGTACCGATGACAGTTTAGTGCAGGCAGACGTGGCCCAGACACAAAAGCAAGCTCTGTCTTACCGTCGGCGCTGATTCCTCCCCAAACCGTCCACGAACCGCCACCATAGCTGACCTTTTCTTCAATGCAGCATTCTGCATAGCGTTCTCCGTCTCTTCTGTAGACCTTGTTCCTTCCGTCGTTACCATACAGCATAATTTTACACTCATCAGAAAAGAGAACTTTGCTCCACTGTAGGTATGACCAATTTAGGTGCTCACGTGCAAAGTTAAGGCGCGCTCTTCGATGGTCTGCAGTTAATTTCGGCCCATTTGCTGGCTTATGCGGTACCAGTCCACGATCCTTCAACCTTCTTCTAATTGTAGAGTCACTTACAGCCACCCTTCGTACAACACGAAGCCGCTGCTGCAGTTGAAAAGCGTTAAGGCGTCGATTTCTTAAAGAAGTTGTTACAATAAATCGATCATCTCGCTCAGAAGTGACCCGATTCCTGCCAGATCCTGAACGGCGCGTGAACAAACCAGTCTCCCGATAACGTTTATAGACTCTATGAACAGATGACAGGCTTAGATGCAGTCTTGCAGCCACAACACGCTGACTAAGGCCAGAATCCAGCAATGCCACAACTTGGGCGGCTTCTGTGGGCGAAGTATCCATACGTTTTAGAAAAATAACCTTTTTTCAGACGTCCCAAAGTCACAGTATTGAAATAAAAAACAAAAGTTTAAGGATAGGCGCCAATTTTTAGTTTTTAAACGCTAAATGTACTCCAACCCTAAACACACATTTGTCTCAAAACAGTGATTCATTTCGTTTATAAGATAAACAAATGAAATTCTAATTTTGAATTTAGAATTTTCGCTTATTACTGTAATGGCCAAACTGCCAGCTATACATTTATGTTTTTTTTTTCATCGTATGAATTCTTTTTTGTGTTAAATTCGGACAGAAACAATGAAAACGGAAGTGTTTCGATTTTTTTGATGAGAAGTGTATATATATATATATAATCTTGAGTACAATAGTTAATTCGTAGTGCCACATAATCTATTCGATACAGCTCACCATCATTATTTTTACAACCTTAAATGATTCAAACAAAGTGGCAATTATTTTTATAAACAGTGATTTATAATCTCTTATTTGCACTGCAATCTTATTAAATGATATTTAACATTGTAAATGTTAATTTTTCATTTATCGTATAAAGTCATAGTTATCGTTAATTTGATTCCGCGTGGTAATCGAAATGTCGTACCAATGCAACAGACTGCATAACAGTATTACGTTTCAAAAGTGATTCACATAAAAGACGATGATAGTACGAATTAATAAAATGCAACCTCTATGGAAATGAATGAAATTTGAATCGCTATATTGTTTATAGATGACGTTAGGCATCCAGGTAGCGATAAGAATGAAACCAATAACAATATTAAGTGACAAACAGTTTATGGTAACGTGCTATGCGGAGATGTGTCACTGAGACAATTTAATCATGGTTAGTTTTATTTGCATTTTAGAGGATCGAGATACCGCGATTAATCTGAAAACGACAGAAAATGTTATGCAAATGCATTTTAGACTATATATTACTATATATACTATATATAATTATCTCACGCGGGTGCATGGCGATTGTTTTTAACTATATAGCGAATTGCATAACGCGAACGAAATATATTACTACTAATGGTAAAGACGTTTTAAAAACTTAGCTTTAAACATTTTACTGCTTTAAATAAAATAAAATATATTCTTCATAATATAAAATTTAATAAAAAAAAATTGTGATACAATGTATCATACAAGAGTAGGCTAAAATCATAGATTTATAACGTCAGTATATAAATCTATGATTACTAATTAACTATTGATTTATTGATACTAATTATGACCCATTACCTAACGACGTAATAAAACGTGACAAACGTTTCTTATGAGTGTAAGATTCCATAATATTTACTACGTAGGTACCACACAGGTAGCCACATCTGTATAGCTTCAATTATTTGCTGATTACTGGTTAATAGAAGACATGCTAATTCTTGGATCTGATGACAGTATTTTATAAGAATTGACAGTATGACGCATAAAGACCACCAACGTGACTGTATTTGCCGTTGTTAGGTTGCATTCATTTTCATGCTTCAGCGCTTGCGAAGATAATTATGACTGTAAAGGTAATTCTGTTGACGCAAATTATACTGAACTACACACTCTTAGTTTAGGGCTGTAACCTAGTACTAAACTAAAAACAGTTTTGGCGTGACTATGATTGATAATCAATTTGAGGTATTTCTTATTTTATGTTAGTGTTACTATTCGTTTTTGAACCAACAGAAAATCTACTTGAATAATGAAAACATCTGTTTGTAAACAGTAAACCATTCAAGTTTACTGTCGATGTACTTAGTTGCAAACGATACGAACGTATGCGTATAACGAAGTGCGTTGTTCGAAGGCTAGATAGGATCCCGTCCTGTTATAAACAGTAAAATTTCAATTCTCAATGATAAGGCTTTCCTGTCGTTATTTTCAATGACAAAATGACTTTTTTGTATGCATCCACACTGAGCTTCATTGAGGTTAGACGTTAATGAAATAGCAACTTCGGATCTGAAATCCAGACCCGGTTATCAGTGAAACAGTGTGGATGCATAGTTAATGCCCTTTGCCTAGCCATTTTCAATACCAATGTACGTCCCATGATAAGACCCTTCGTTCTGTCTTTAACACTCTTCTTAAATGTCACTCCCACCATTCGGATGCGGAGCGCTGCTCCTTTTTTATTCAGACTATTCTATTATGGAATACACGTCCTCGATATGCCACAAACTCTCCAAGCAAGATTAGTTTTAAAATTAAATTAAGCAAGCTTTTCTTGAGAGAAGTCGCAGTTTATAAAATATTTTATGATGTTTAGCTGTTATGTAGTAGTGTGTTATATTTTATTTACCTATTACGTTTTTTAATTAATTCTATACATAGGTGTAATTGGTGAAATCTATTTTAGAATGTCTTTTGGTTGATATATATCTTGTATCTCTGTGTCACCTGAAAGTTAACTAGTAGAATATGCCTCAATTATTAATTTTCCTCTCTGTATCCCATAAAGTTCAAATAAATAAAATTATAGAAGTCTACAGTCTATAGACTTCAATGTATAACAGGGTACACACCTACTCCGGCATTGATTGCGGCAATGCTGGTGGACGAGGGAGGTTGGAGGGCTGTGGCCTCCTTCTGTGAAGCAATGATGCTCCAGAAGAAGGCCGCCGAGCGGGGTCGGGAGATGGCCGATCCCGCTCGAAGAAGGCGGCGCCGGGCTCGGTAGCACAGCTGCGGCGCCGCCGCGGGTCGCCGGCGGGCGCGAGGAAGTCGCGACTGCTACGGCCGACCCGGGATGGACCACGCCCCTTCCGTGGCCGGGGGGCGTCGTCGGTGGAGGAGACCGGGGAGGTAGTGTAGCCTCCCCCGGAGGGCTCCCCTCTAGGCAGGGGAGCGGAGGCTGGGGGTTCCCGGAAGTGGCTTGATGTTCCCGGGGCTCCCTACACGCCTGAGGAAGGCCATCCCTGAGGTTTTTAGTGGGTAGGCCTCCCCCTTCTGGGGAGGAGAGCCCCACATAACCGCCGGCTCGCCACAGCCGGGGTATGCAATTTAATGCATTTTCCTCAGGGGAACAAAAAAAAATGGGTACACACTTACCTGCTACGACGACCTCATAGGGAAACTTCCGATTCCCTGTCGTTCTCCATACATATCATAACTTGTTATGATTTGTTATTCACTTCTAGTAAGTACGCCGGTACGTACTGGATTTGACCCTGTCATTAGGGTTGCCACCTTTTTTTATTGCAGTTAAAGTATATTGGTTATTTTAGGTAAGAAAAAAAAGTACAGAGTGTCAAAGTAAAGTACAATTTATTTTCCTTTACTATTAAGTTTAAAAACATATTTTTTATTGTTTTTTGCAGTTTGTATCAAATTAGTATCGTCACTAAACAATTGCATGGCATCATTACAGGCTACGTGTAAATTAAAGTATATAAATAATTTATTTTTTATCAAATTCAGAGACGCTTTATTTCGTTCATCTCGCCATTTGCAATTCATTACAGAAAAAACTCTGATGTGGCAGGAATAGACAATAAAAATGAAATTACCTTATAGTTGAAGTTTAAAAAATTACTATCACTCTTATTAAATACTTGTTGCCATTTTTGCGCAGTTGTTAGTTCTGCAAAAATTTTTAGAAGTACATATCTTATTATAAAATTGGTTTGATGAAGTGATTTCCCTGTATAGATTATTCATATCTACATTAAGTTTATGCATATTTAAACTTTCAATGATGTTAACAATAGTAGAAAATTCTATGTTGCTCTTTAAATTAATACTACCAAGTGTAAATAACCGGTTCGTATTATTAAAATCAAACAATCAAACCTTCTATTCGATGGCGATATCGAATCAGCACCAATAGATAATTTTTTTAAAGAAATAAAATTATGCAAAATAAAGTATTTTCGTGTACTTTATAATTTTTATAAAGTATAGAGTACAATTGCCCTAAATAAGGGAACGTACCCATACTACGTGACCCGTTTAGGGGGGGGAGGGGGGTCGTCAAAATACCACGCTTGGGCACAGGGGCGGGGGGGGGGCCTTAAGTTTTCGTCACGTAATCAATATACTTTAGGAAAATCTCGCGTTTTTGCGAGCTATATTCAAATATGGCGGGCAACGTTAGCGCTTTTCAAACTCATTAGGGCTTAAAAGGACCTGTATCAAGAGCCGTTAAAATAAATGATTAAAAAAAATTCAAACTCATAGGTGGCAACACTGACGCACATATGTCAGAACGTCAGCTGATTATTCGCATGATTCTTGTAATCACTGCATTTTTGCCATAACATGTGATATGTCCAGGGATATAAAACATAGGAGTATGCCTTGTGCGGTACTTAGGTGTGTTAAATATTAATCGTGACAACAACTCTGGACTATCGATACGCCCACTTAATATATCATATAATAGTCCCATGTCCATCATATCACACTTTTGTTTTTTGTGATTTAAGATTCTGTTACAATATGACTACGTATGTTTATTCTTAATAATATTTTTTTAACTTGTGATTATAGGTATTATAGGCAAGCGCCGTATTAATAAAGATAAATATGAAAAAAATTAATTTTTTTTTAAACTTTCTATTTGCAAAAAATAATTCAAAACCATATTTATGAATTACTACGTGAAAACTAGAGGGGGAGGGGAGGGTCTTAGCATATACTACGGGTAGTCACCGAGGGGGGGGAGGGGGTAAAAATTGTAAAATATGGGTCACGTAGTATGGGTACGTTCCCTAACGTACAATACTTTATTATAAAGTACGGGTGGCAACCCTACCTGTCATTGTTATGAACACGCCGCATCATCGTCGCATTCTTCTTGCAAATTCCTGGTACACACGTCTTTGACAAGAAAGGAGATGAACTACCAATGCATTCGTCACACTAGGTAGTATCAAAATTGTCACAAATAGGTATATTTGTGACAGTTTGGTATTACATATATTTTTTTATTGCTAAATAAGTACCCTGATCCGACAAACATGCCTAATAGTCAATGACATCAGATGTGAATTGCAGAAGACAGAGGAACCATTTTCAAAACTAAATAAATCAAAAAAACTAAATTCAAAGATATTATATTATAGTATGTAAATAAATATTTTCCGACATTGTTCCTATTTTTTTTTATTTTTCTAATATTTGAATAGTTATTCACCTTTTCTTGACGGAAACAAATCCGACAAATAAATGATCATTTAAATTGGTTCGACCGTTCTTGAGTTGTAAGTGATGTAACTAAAATAACTTCGTTGTGTGTACATACAACAACACGGCAAGCTTTACATCTACACTAAGAAAACGGCCGCTACAGTCAGTTTGCGATATCTGACGCGTTATTGAGTTACTTACGAACATTGTCCAGTTATTTGAGACGGAAAAATAGTCTGTACCTAATAAATTGCCGTTTATTTCTTTCTAACATTGTTACTAGTTATCATCTCTTTATATCGCTCGCTTTATGTCGGATATTTGGATAGGAAACATATTGTTTTAGAAATGATTATACTATTAACTCTTACCCAGATCCACAGACCAAACTGTTCCATGCCCAAGTGTCAAACTATCTTCCTATCAACTACATCTATCCATACTTTCATACATCTATTTCACTCGACGGTAAAACTAACTTAAGAGGCATGAAAGCTATAAGGAAATCCCTGTAAATTTTGAGATGCATACTTACTTTGGAGGATCGAACTACAGTGAATTCTACACTGGACTGTCCGGCGCCCACAAGGCAAAAGAGCTCAGTTTACGACCCTTGGAGTGACCCTTTCGAATTACGACAAGAATTCCGTACTTCTCGTATCGTCTTCTACAAACTTACAAGAATAGATTTAGCGACAGCGATTTAATAGAAGATTTCAATAGAAGCCGCTGATTTTCGCAACCGATCGTCTCGCCGGAACTATCATCCGCACCATCTGGATGATTGGCGTTCCACTACAATGCGTTTTCAGACAAACAGTTTTCTGCCACGCACAGTAAATATCTGGAACTTGTTGCCATCAGCTGTCTTCCCCAACAACTGCGACATTAGGTTATTCAAGAAAAGAGCATATTCTTACCTGGCGTCGCTGGTGACGTGGGCGGCGGTGAATCACTTACCATCAGGTGACCCGTCTTGCTCGTATGCTTCTTATTTTACTTAAAAAAAAAAGGAAAAACAGCGATATTTTTTTTATGATACCAACCAATTGATAAACAATATTTTAAACTATTTGAGTAGTAAAATACAAACTTACACACATATACACAAACATACACATACACGTTCACACCTATAATTGCGCCCACACCCTTATATTACTCCTGGTACCTGTGGTCTTTTCTGCATGGTTAATTTTTGTTTCGTCTAAATTATCTTTGTAATTCCTTATTTCTTATAACAATTGACTGCATTACCTGCAGATGTTAATATGACAAACTTTGTTATTAGCTGTATATGTGTATAATTATATATTTTAATTTAATATTAAAAGCAAATGTATTTATGCTGGAAAGCTTGCTACATAAATAAATATATACATTCAAAAACAAATCAAATCAAATATAATAAAACAAATCTTTCCACTTTACAACATTAATAGTATACTTACCTACCTTAGGTACTTATTACTTTATTACTTACTTATTTAATAAAATAAATAAAAAAGATATAGAAGTCATTTCAATTTTACTAACACTTTCACTTCACCACGTCATTTAAAAAGCTGTTGAAACGAGACAATTTATTTATTTCAAATTAAGGCAAAAGATCTACTCTCGTAAATAGTTCCTAATTTTTTTACTAAGAAATATATAATACGGTATTTCCTGTAACTTTACCAAATTAATTAGACGTCTGTTCATAAAAAAGTTTCCTTTATGGCGGTTGAACAAACAGGAAAAATGTTAATATGGAATAAAAACAATCTTTCAAATGTTTTCATGAAACTGTATTAACACAGAGGTCTTATTGCTTATCAAACATACAAAGGGTGCAGAAATTAAATAAAATTAGTATAATGTTTGTGTGAAAGTAATTATAGCACAATAGCATCTAAGTCGTTAGCTAGAATTGTAGAATTCCTCGAGTCATCGAAGAATTCTACAACAGGTGTACATTAATGATCCGCCGCGGGTCGCGGGCGGGCGCGAGCAAAGTCGCGCCCGCGGGTACGGCGACCCGGCACGCCCCTCCCGTGGCCGGTGGGATCCAGGGAAGGTATTGTAGCTTCCCTCGAGGAGGGCTCCCACGTATCTGCAGGGGTGCGGAGGCTGGGGGTTCCCGGAAGTCACTTGTCGTTCCCGGGGGCTCCCTACATGCCTGAGGAAGGTCATCGCTGAGGTTTTTAGATAAAGATAAGATAAAGATAAAGATATTTATTAGCCATTCAGTAAAATATTTTACAGGCAAGTCAACCACATTAAATTCAGCCACTCTAATTCAACTGAACGATAAAAGGAGACAACAATAAACGTGCAACCAAGTATTAATATTTACATTTCCTTCAAGAACAAAGATTCCACAAGTTGCATAGACATATATTCTTTTAATGAATAAAATGGATTATTTTCAAAAAAAATCTTAATTGGTGAATCTATCTATCTATCTCTTATTGTAAATCTTTAGTGGGTAGGCCTCCTCTTCTGGGGAGGAGAGCCCCACATAACCGACGGCTCTGCCACAGCCGGGGAATGAAAATTAACAAAAATTTATATGTAGATATATAGTTAACGGAAGAAGGAGTGAAGTAGCCGGCTCGCTGCAGCCGGGGCATGCAATTTAATGCATTTTCTCAGAGGAAAAAAAATTCTTTAATAGTCATGATATATTCATGTTCAACAGTGGGCGTCTACGGACTGAAATGATGGTATTCACCGTTGTTACAGAGCAAGGGCATCGGAGTGATAAATGCGGCAGCAACGGGCATGGGGCTGCTGACCAACAAGGGGCCGCAGCCATGGCACCCCGCTAGCGACGACATAAAAGCAATATGCAGACAAGCTTCCGATTACTGTCAAGTAAGCATTATCCACTCGATTTTAATGTATCTTCATAGGTCTAAGGTTCTTTGCAAAATCAGTGAATTGAGCCTTTCCAATCTCAAATCATAAGTAGAAAATCGAACAGACTATTATCGTCATTGATAACGACACACTCCTCGCGCCTTATTCAGCTGTGTGCATATCGAATTTTAGTTTTCATGGTCGTGACGGTCTTGTCCAAAATGATGAACAGAGGTTTGTTAGGGTATTTATTGTATACTTATAAGTTGTTACGAACTCATTGAAAGATCGCCTCCTTTCTTATTTAAGAAGTGTGTGCCAGAATTTATAAGAAGAACGCACCGATGCTGACTTTCAAAGCAATTGACATGAATATTTATTGTTTTTACGGCCTTATAACAAGTTGTAACTGTCATTTCTCAATTTCTTGACATCGAGGTAGTAGGTACAGGACCTATGAGATAGTTACATTATGTATTTTCTGTCATGTTTCATGGACTCATAAATATTTTATACCTGACAAACTATTTTATCTTATTATTACTTAGTCTTGTTATAAATGTTATTACCAGGAATAAACTTACATTTTTCAATTGCATCCCAAGGAACATTTTAGCAAAAAAAAATCATTTTAACCAGTAGAATAACAGCTTGAGACTTTATAAACGATGTACAAAAGCGTATAAATATATTTAAGGCTGTAGTAGGGCATAATTGTATTCTTTTATACAGTACCTAAGGCTGGTTTAGGGCTGTACAAAGCCGAAATTATTACTTTTGGCTGTTAAGTAGCACGGAAATACTCCAAAATACAGTGCGTGGTATTAAAAGCAGCTTTAAGCAAGTTTATAAGACTAGGGCAGTATATCAAGAATAGTGCTCTAGAATTTATTTCTTTTTGCAGCCTAGCTCAGTTGAATATTGCTATTTCTGAATAACGGTGTATACTTACTCTGTAGTACAGTAATCATATAAGGCTTGATAATGGTTATCTTAGGACACCCTTAAAAAGCTAATTTCTGTACAAGAGTGTCATACAATGTTGTCTGCTGAATAATGGTTTAGTCTTACTTTATTTTAAAGCTATCGTGATTAGCGTAAATGTTTGTCTTTAGTGCAGTTTTTGGTGTTACAGACACAGTAGACCATTATACCGGTTATAGTGTTTCAATACATAGTTATGCAGCTTATCGAGTATTTAAATTTCTAAGTAAAAAATGGCGTATCAAAATGTCAGTTTTGCATAGTATTATTGTGTTCATAGTGATTTGCTTTTGCTTTATTTTTGACAAACCTTGGAAAAGACATAAAAGATCTGGCGCAATAAAAAGAAAATGTAAAACCATGCAACCACAAATGGAACAAAACAAAATTGTACAAGGTCAGTTAAATCAAATGTCAATATTATTTACATATCAAAAAGGTTCCGTTCCACAAAAAATGTTAGACCATGAATATATACACTTTACTGCTGATGAAAGGAATATTGGATCACTTATAGGCAATGAGGGTTCCGTAGTATCAGAACATTATAATACAGTGACCAAAATAGTGAGTGTACTTACAGAAGTTGTTTAGAAATTTTTGAATCTGAAAGTTCATTAGATGAATACGAAGCAGATCGTAATTTAATATTTCGAAGAAAGATAAAAAAATGGGCCATAGATAAAAACATTCCTTAATATGGATTAAATGTTTTAATAGAAATTATAAATGACAGATATACAAATTTATAACCACAGGATACGCGTCAGTTACGCGTCGTTACGCGTAAGTTGCGACTGCCACGGCGACCCGGGATGGACCACGCCCCTTCCGTGTCCGGGGGGCGTCGTCGGTGGAGGAAACCGGGGGAGGTAGTGTAGCCTCCCCCGAGGAGGGCTCTCCTCTAGGAAGGGGAGCGGAGGCTGGGGCTTCCCGGAAGTGTCTTGATGTTCCCGGGGGCTCCCTACATGCCTGAGGAAGGCCATCCCTGAGGTTTTTAGTAGGTAGGCCTCCCCCTTCTGGGGAGGAGAGCCCCACATAACCGCCGGCTCGCCACAGCCGGGTTATGCAATTTAATGCATTTTCCTCAGGGGAACAAAAAAAAAAAGGTTCTACCCTACATATAAACAATACTCATACAACCAACACTACAAGTTTCTGCTGTTTTCATTTATACTACAAATGTGTTTCATATTTTTTCTCTGTTATAATCATCTGTAAATCAAGATCCAAATAGATTTGGGAAGTGAGTAAGTTTAGAGTACTATTATCTATATGGACTATTTTATAACAGAATTGTCATAAATAATATTTAAAAAAATGCCAATTGCTCGATTGAACAGCGACATAGCCCTACTTTATATATAAGAGGCATCGAAAAGGCTTGTTTAAAATAAAGAAATATTAAGGCAGGCAAGGCGAGCGGTTTATACTTTTTTTAAGGAAGTGAAAATATGAACTCGGAACACGAGCTTTTAATAGCGTTAATTGATGTGGAAGTTACTTTGTGGCCGCTAAATTCTCCAGAAAATGAAGATGGGACATTAAAAGAACGTATAAAATTCAAACAACAAAAGCAGTGAAACACGCCAGGAGCGGAGCTGGAGAAAAAGAAACTTGTTGTTTTTTTTTTATTCTAGTGGCTGGTTCATTTGTTATGTTGCTTTGCAAAGGTGTTTTGATTCTCACCTTCCATTTTATGTTTACTTTCAATTTAATATTTCAATTTAATAGTTGAAATGATGAAATTTTTTGTTTAATATTTTCATTTCTGTTACTGGAAAGTAACGGTTGTTTAATTTAAGTAGCTAGTGAAATATCCCAATCCTACTTTTGGTCTGAAAAAATTCATATCAATTTTTCTAGTGCGGTAATGAACCTAAAAATCGAAAAGATTCAGTTACTTTTTCGTTACGAGTGTTTAAAAAGATATAATTAATTTAAAAAGTATATATGTATACGCAAAGTGGCAGCGGCAATGATGAACAGTGTATTATAAGAAGATACACGCTATTATTAAGAGAAAGACGTAACTTTTTACAAAACACTAGATGCTTAAGGCTCTGAATTAATTTATGCAAAAGAAACTCAACAAATATTTAATAGAAGTCTATAGAGGGTAATTTGAAAAACATGTGTTCACTCGTCGACTAAGTAAATGAGAAGTGAAGTGAGAATACATTTACTCTAGCGAAAGCCTCTGAGCTCGAGAGTATGTATAAGTTACTCTATGCTCGAGAGCGCTCGGATAAATTCGGCTGCTGTCGAACGCACGAACGCTACATAGCACACGTAGCGCCATCTGTTTTTCGTCGGCGATAA
This sequence comes from Scirpophaga incertulas, assembly GCA_036419045.1. NCBI lineage: Eukaryota > Metazoa > Arthropoda > Insecta > Lepidoptera > Crambidae > Scirpophaga > Scirpophaga incertulas. Next base: position 7,759,992 of record CM071626.1, on the reverse strand, counting down.
CACGCAAAAATGACGGACAGCAATGCCCGGGTCAATAGTTTGCACTCGCTTTTATACCCTCCGTAGACATTTTTTTTTTTCATATCTTCTACAGTATTATATTTACAATTAAATAAGTCTAGCTTTACAGCGGTGTATTAGGTAATTCTATTAAAGACAAGTTAAATACAGTTCATATAAATTACGAAAATTATGACGAACGATACCAAGTAGATAAGAAAATAAATAACTCTCCTATCCAGGGACCATAAAATTTGAGTTTAGAGAAGTATGAATAAATTTCAAATTGCACATATCGGAGTCAAACCGCAAACGCCTCACGCCTTGCACATGCCACGTGCCAGCCGCACTGCATATGCCTTGAGCCCGCATTTCGTCTGCCGTCGTATTTACTGCGATCAGATTTCCTGTCATAGTGTGTGCTTAAACTTTAATTCAAAAAGTTGATAAAGAAATACTAATTTCTTAGCTGTGGGTAATGGCTGTTAGCGAAATTATGGGACAAAACTAACCAACTAAACCACTAACCGGAATAATTCGACGAATGTTAGAAGTCATTTTACTTATCTGTAATATGATAGCAATAATCAAATTGGAACAAGTCAATCCAAAGTACAATGAGGTTAGTGATGAGCTCTACTATCATATCTGTCGCTGAAATGCAACATAATTATCATATTTAATTACCAATTTTCTAATTAATAAATTATTAAAAGAACAGCTTTAAATAGTAGATTCATTTGTGCAAGTCGTAGTCCTATATTGGAAGTAACTATAGGCGTATACTAATGTATTTGTGTTATGATTTTGTAAATATGTATAACTATTTTTTAGTTTCCTTATAATCGAAATGAACAGTGCATAGCGTGCAGTGCGTCTTGAAAGAATGAATTCCTACTCGGACTATCTTTCGACCCTTATATGTATAACAACAATCTATTATTAATTTAAGATTTTTTTTATTTATTAGAGTTATTTTGATTCTCATATAAAAATAATTAGGTACGTGCCTTGTTAATAAGTAATTTAGTGATGAGATAATAGTCAGCAATTCTTGTTACTTAAATTCAAACCAGGCTAAGATGGCTTAAGTATATATGCGAACCTCTGATCAATCATTTCCAGAAAGAAGGCGTTGAGTTGGCCCGCATCGCGACCTGGTACACTTTGACCCAGCCCGACATCGATACAAACGTCTGCGGCTTCTACGACGTAGACCAGATGATGGACACACTGAACGTGATCGAAAAAGGCTTGAACGAACACGAAAAGAGAGTGCTGAAAGAGGTGCAATCCAGGTAGATAGAAGAGAAGTAAATTATATTTTAACCAGTAATAAGATCAACTTTTCTCTTCAGGATTTATATTGCGTCCCGAAATATTGACATTGCAGAAGCCATTAAAGTTTGTAGGTACTATTGCATACATATGCAACAGTACAAACATTTATTAGAAAATTTTCGTTCGCTTAATATAATGTAAATATATATTATATTAAGCAAACAAAAATTTAGTCATATATACATATATATAAAGGATAATTACATTTTTAAAATTGTATCTCGTGATGTAATATAATCTCAAAACATTACATCCCATACCTTGTTGAAACTATTTTTGTCATTAATTGTCAATAGCCGAACTGTGAAGACCATAAATTTTTGTAAGACTAAATTTGACAAACTGTCTATTGGTAGTAAGTAGTTCTGATGACTTATAGTGCTCGTGTGCAAGTCCCAACCTACCTGCAACCTCCACAAAACAGTATGTGTTGCCAGTTTATGAAATAACATGTAGGAAATATGAATACCCAGTAATTTAATGTTATAGCCTAACCTTCAAACTGAAACACCCCTTTTCATGATAATTAAAAAGGTTCATATTTCCATGCAAACATCGTCGTCTAACTATCGTGAAGAAAATTTGTTGTTCAGCTTTTCTCACACCTTCCATTGATTACGTACATTACCTTTAATTAGCAGAAAACATTATCTATAGTTAGCAGTAATTTTATATTAACCTTTTTTAGCAACTATCTAATCGTTGATTTTAAAAAAAAACGTTGATATATTTCTCCTTATAAATATCACAGCTGGTAAACCATCGCTTCGGAATTCAAAGGAGGATAAATTGTCAACTTTGTACAAAGGCTTTGTGTTCGTATAAAGCTTATTATTGTCGCTTTCACCCTGTAACTTTAGGATTAACAGATTTCAAAAGCATTATCAAAAGTAAAAGCGTTTGTTAACTAAAAGTTAGGTAACAGTTAATGTATTGTTGGAAATGTTAACTAAGGATTAATTAATTAATGGTCAACTATATCCCGGGCCTTCTATTCCAGATTCTTCGATAAAGTCACGCTACATTGGGACGACGTAGAGCTGCCAGCTTATAAGTCCAAATTATCCAAAGTAAGGGAAACATGAATGGGACACTCCTGACTACAGCCCTACAGATTCTCAATTACCTACATACTAAGCTGAGGCTAAATATATTATATTTTAGTTTAAATATTTCGAAATTAAGATTAGTTTTAAGTAAGATCTTTAGTTTTACATATTTAAAACGTGATGATTTTGTCTCTATCAGTTACAAGTACAGGATTGAAGACTTCTCCGAGGCTATCTGTATTTTCGAAAAATACTGTTGACTTGAAATTAAAATAGTCAACATAAAATGTGGGATTATATTTCAATACCTGTAAAAGATTTATGATGATGATTATGATTTATGCTAGGGACATTTTACCAGAGTTGGTCAGAATTTTCTGCTCCTACTCTATTGATATATGATTAGAATAGCTTTATTTTCCAAAAATTGACATGTCAGATTTTTGCTATATGTAGACAGAATTTTAATTAAATTTAAACTTTACGAAGGTCTTTTTTTATTTTTCTTCATTAGCATATTCGTAATCTACAACGCGTTTGATACAAATTGACATATTATCTAGACCAGTGATTCGTAGCGACCCCTAGGGGTCTTTCAGTCTAATATGTACGAATATGTGAAATTTTATGAAATTTAATTTAGCGGATCCTATTGCACATAGAACTATATTAAGATCTATTTGAATATTACAGACTTAATGAACTTAGGGGCAAAAATATGTGCACACAGCAATATGTCAGCGATTTTTGTAGTCCAAAGGCTTTACGTGTCGCCGACTGTATATTTCAAATGGATACAATTGATTGTAACTAAATCAGATATATGCTATAAAACCAAACCACCTCACTAAGATTAACTACAAAGCTCTCTAATTATAAGTATTGACAGACAATTAATTATATACACTGTTACTACTCTAAGCATTTAAACTTAAGCGTACACGCCATCTCTAAACAGGAGACCTATTTTTGAATTACGAATGCGATTTCGAAGTCACCGCTGACTAAATAGTCAGCAGTGACTTTGAGGTCACGGATTCCTAAACATCCAATTTTTGAAAGTCGATCGCAGAGCTGCCAACATAGATAAAGTACACACATAAATGTAAGAGTTCGGTTCCACGCAGAATGTAGCCGCTGCCGGTTATTGTCGGCTTAACCATTATGGTTATTATATATATAATATATGCTACATTCATATATGTATATATGATAGGTATATAAAGGTTATATATATATGTAAATAAACCTTTATATACCTATAATATATACATACATGTATATATGAATGTAGCTTATATATATATAGACTGAAAAAACAAAACACAGATAACATTTCCACAAGTATGACTTGATTACGATTTCGAAGTCGCATTCGTAATTCAAAAATAGGTCTCCAGGCCTGTAAAACTGTTGTCACTCAGAAAATACTACAGTATCATACTTCGTACCGACTACCCTTATATTCATTTATTATGAGCACTTTGAAATTGTCAAAAATTGTAAAAGGAACCATTAATAAAACAATATTCGATCTCTTTTGTAATTTATTTGAATAATGTTGACAATCAATAAAACACTTGTAAGTATATAGTGATACAAAGATGGATTCTTTACCACTATGATGAAACATAAGTACAGCTACCACGAAGAATGTGTAACAGTTGACACTTATGAAGATTGGTTAAGGCCGCACACTTGTATTAAAGTATGTCACACAATCAGTTTTAGTCTTAACGACAAAACTACTCCATCGGCATCCATCTCTCCAGCAGCGGCGTTATAAGGAAACATCAAGGCTACGAGCTATTATGGAAAACAGCGGCAATATTCGAAGTGAGTTGACATTCTGTTAAAAACATTAAAAGTATTATAACCTCAAATCAATAACGAAAATATTAACATTCTGAATGTAATTAATTATTACAAAATATAAATATTATGTTTACTTCCATCGAAATGGTCTTCACAAAAGAAAATATTTGTACTATTCGCTATGTCATTATGATCCCTCCGAGAAAGTTGCAACCACTTTCGGCGCACTTCGATATTCTTTGGAACGCTGTTTTTCCGGATTTTTTAACGACATATTTGTACATTTTGGAACTGCACACTCTGATTTACTTTTTATCAGTGATTTGTGTAACTCATTTTGTTACACAAATTACTGATAAAAAGTAAATCAAATCGCACTTTCGTTTTTTGTTTACAACAAACAAATATATATGCCAGTTGTCACAGATCAGAATACAGGCAAGTGACGTCACCGACCTCATTGCAGCGCCATATTGTCAAAGTAGCGTTTTGGCACACTATTTAAATATTGAATTTTTAATTCGATGTTTTTCAGCTAATATATACCAGAATTAAAAATAACAACTTTTACTGGGTTCCTTAGACTCTACTACATAATATAAAATGGATTTTAAAAACCTGTCAAATAGCCTATTGTAAAATAAGCATGTATAAAATCTATTGCTGTCACGCTGTGCTCGAACTAGCCGGAAAATGCGACAGATACAACAACAGTTCAAACAGAAAATACCTACGACTAAGGGACATAATGTTCCGTAGTCCCCTGTTTATTCATTCAAAACTGAACTTCCTAATCAGAAATGAATAAAAGGTTTAGCTGAATCCCAGTATTTTCCTTGTTTCATTTGCTGGATATCAGCTGGTCTTATTAAACATTTTTATTCTTTAACATAATAATTTATAAAAGAATTTTCATAAACTTGAATAATTAATTATTGCGCTAGTCTGATTTCCATCGAGAAAGCAGGGAACGATGTTACCTCTTCATTAGACTAAACACAACGAGTGAACTAAAGACATTCGAAGCCGCGGATACTGACGGCACTCGAATATTCTAATACGAACGTTGACATATAGCAATCTACCACGTAGGTAAATATTTAAAAAAATTGGGGAACCGATCTTTACTTTAACACAAGCGAACGGTTTACAGCTTATTACTATAATTTTGGCGATAACGGGTTACGTCCAACGACCATTACAAAACCTTAGTACCTACAATCACATATTAGATATATATTGCCTAACTACAGTTGATAAACAAAATATTATTAATAAAGCCTGTAGATCACTGCATTTTAATGTGGAAAAACGAATTTAGACTTACTAAAGTTACATGTTTATTGTAAATACTCATCATACTCACAAAAATGTAAAAATTATTACATGTTGTTAATGCAACAGATTCAGTGCATATAATTATTAAAATATTGTAAAAAAAAAACAGCCAATTAGTTGAATTGAAAAAATCTTTAACTGGTACGAGTAGATATTTTAGTTAGTTATTCTTATGATATCCACTAAAAATGCGTTTAATTTTATATTATTCTTATAATATTCACTGAAAATGCGTTTAACAAAGTCTGTAAGAACTAGAGTCAGTCAGTTCGATCATATGAATATCTTTTGGCATCTAGAAAATTTATTTTTGGCAGGATATTTAATTTGAAGTTAAATACAATAGCGCAACGAAAATTATTTCTAGTGTGTAAATTATTTATAATATGTGCGATATTTCATTCATTATTTCACATTTCAAAAGGAAGTAAATTAAGGTTATATAATAGTTTTTCCACAAGCATTCGTAATAAACTATTTTGATTTTAATTAAGTCACAATTGCCAGCAATTACGTCACAATTGGCCAGCATCAAATACATCTTTGTGATGTCATCAAATAAGCACTATAATATAAGTACATGTTATGAAGTTAGTTCATTAATTTGGAATCCATTCCGTTTGAATGTCAAACAGTTTTAAGATGTTTATATGATACGATTTTAAATTTTCCATAAAAATTGCAGGTGTCTTGCAGTAGTATTGCAGGTGTCCTGCAGTGGTATTGCAGATGTCTTGCAGTAGTATTGCAGGTGTCCTGCAGTGGTATTGCAGATGTCTTGCAGTAGTATTGCAGGTGTCCTGCAGTGATATTGCAGGTGTCTTGCAGTAGTATTGCAGGTGTCCTGCAGTGGTATTGCAGGTGTCTTGCAGTAGTAGTGCAGGTGTCCTGCAGTGATATTGCAGGTGTCTATGCATCATGCTACACTATACCGCATATTGGTACATTTGTATAAAATAAATCTGCACACATCAAAAAAAAAATTGGGGTTATATATTAAACCATCAATAAAATGTCTCAAGATTAAGTTTTAAGCATTAATTACTTTGTCATTAAGGCAGATAATTGCTGATAATCGTCCAAAATGGCGCCGAGGAAAATTTTAGCACGGATTCACCAAGTTGCTTGCCTGTCTGTTTGTTCAACTGGCATCGAACCTAAAAATTAAATTGTTTGACAAGCTATGTCGCAAGATTTGTAGTTAAAAAGAGTTTATTTATTCGTATAAATAACATAATATAATAATAAATAAAAGTTTTTTCAAGAACTTACTATTTACTATATGCTTGTAACTGCACACACAAACATCAACTTTAAAGGTTTTTACTTGACATTATTTTTTTATACATAATTAAATTTCCCAAATAACCCCTAACATGTGTGTATGTTCGAATGTTCTGCATACTACGATTAAGTGGTAATTATAATATAATTAAAAATATTAATCAGTAATATATTATCAATTTTGAAATAATGTATAACATTATTATTCGTGAACTCTTTTAATATAGTTATAAAAGAGTGTGAGAAAACATGATATGTTTCAAAGTGGCTTTAACCTAGTTTTGTTATTGATACTGAACCACTGTAGTGAAGGTCCATGTTGAAATCAAACCCGGATAAGTTTAATCACTATTGAAAATAAGCCCGGATAAATTAAATCATTATTGAAATTAAGCCCGGATACGTTTAATCACTATTGAAATTAAGTCCAGATTCGTTTAATCTCAATTGAAATTAAGTCCGGATACGTTTAATCACCATTGAAATTAAGCCCGGATAAATTTAATCACTATTGAAATTAAGCCCGGATACGTTTAATCACTATTGATATTAAGTCCAAATTCATTTGATCTCTATTGAAATTAAGTCCAGATACGTTTAATCACTATTGAAATTAAGCCCGGATACGTTCAATCATTATTGAAATTAAGCCCGGATACGTTAAATCACTATTGAAATTAAGCCCGGATACGTTCAATCATTATTGAAATTAAGCCCGGATACGTTAAATCACTATTGAAATTAAGCCCGGATACGCTTAATCACTTATACATTTCAGATTGCAATTGTTCATTGACCAGTCTTTTGATTTGTCATGTACATCGTATTTTACTTATTAAATGCTTATTAGTATTTATGCAAAATTATATTGAAATGACTGTCTCAAAGAACCCTACACTACATGAGTAACGCAAAAGCACTTCAATATCACTAACAGTATAATTGATCAAAATCACATTTACATAATAATAAAGTCACTACAGTAATTTTATTGACACAGTTAATTGATTTAATAATGAATACATTGCCTAATTTGTTTTTGAATAATATAAACTGCACACTGAAAGTGAGCCTAGAATTAGTGCCGTTACCTTGTAAAAGGAAACACAATATTGCTGTCCACTCAAAACAAGATAGAATCAACGTTACCCTATTTATATTGGTATACATATACAGTATACAAACTTGCCGAATATACAATAGGATACCAAAAATTTTATCACAATTGGTAAGTACATTCGATAACAACTACAGAAATTTATAACTATTATAGTTAATACCTAACTACAAGATTATGTATACCTAGAGTGATCTAAATATAAGCTCTAGCCAAAGTAAAAAACCTTATTTTGATACACAAACGTAACGATTTGTAAAAATCGACAATAAAATGTGCAGAAGTTTACATTACTTTAAAGACGGTAAAATTATTAGCTTAGGAAAATTTTAAATGGTATGTTTTCACACTATTTAAAAAACAGACAATATAATATTAAAGACAATCTTAAGCTCGGATAATGTTGATGATTTAATAACTCTTGTATACAATTGTACCGCAGTACAGTGCCTCGGGAATCATACTTAACTTTAGTGTTAATAAAAAATATAAAATAAAATATTCCAAAGTTTATCAAATGCTCGATGAGAGTACACATTTTTAGAATTTCATTCTATACTTCAGCCAACAGAGAAAATACACTGTTAAGGAACAATAAATGCAATATCATCGACACCATATTGGAATAATTAATTCTACATTAAAATTCGGTTTTAGTCCGAATTGTTAATTTATAGATAACATGAATAGTTGCTATCTTATAAATAATCATATTACTCAATTATCATTATGTTTATATGCGCTGCGCCATAAACAACAAAATATGTTGTGCACCTTTATGCTGTGTTATTTAGAGGTTTAACAAATGTAAATGATTGTAAACAATAACATAAACAAAACACAAACAATATAAAATAAACATTAATATTGCAATAGCCCCGGATAATAATGCAATTTCTGCGATATAATATAAAATAGTGTATTTTGTTTAAAATAGCTTTGGCTGTAATAAAATCGCCCTTGTATGTCAAAACATAATAAATCTGGGACTCCTTTTTTGTTTTTATGTAATTGATAAATAAAAAATCTTATAGAGGGAGATCAGTTAAAAGCAATGAAAATGCTATAGAACAAGTTTTAAGGGTACAACTAAAATAATTTTTTTATTCCCTAGCGTTAAACGGAACTGTGTCACTGCCTTCTAATATACGTTCTTGCGCAAAATCTAACTTAAAAATATTTAAATGTCACAAACCTTCAAAGAAATTATATACAATTAAAGAATAGGTACGAAACAAAACAATAGTCTTTGATATGAATAGTTTTCTAACACTTGTTCACCATTAGATAATGGATTCCACAGCTTGAAATTGCAATGTGAAATTTGATAAACATAATCTATATTCTACTAACATATAATGAGATTCCTATATTAATTCTAATAAATCATATAAAATTAACTTTCTGTAGTTATACTAATACGTCGCGAAATAACGTCATTTCTGTGATTAGCTGTAGTTCGACTAGATTTGTAAGATACGTATTGTGTTCCGGTTATTTATACTATAACTAAACATAACCTGTCGGTTATGTTAAGTCTATTGTCTATTACTACATATTTGGTACTTGTAATAATTGGTTCGTTATTACAAATACCAATAATGTAAAAGTGATGTGACATTAGAGTATCATAAGTATTAAGCAATACAATACAATATATTTATAATTGAGATAGGTATATAGGTGATTATAAAGATTCACGACCACTCCTGAAACACTACCCAAAAATTGGAAAAATTGGACAAAAATATACTGATTTAAATATTATTTATAAGATAAATCACGAAAAATCGATAATAGTATGATAGATATCATATTCTTTACAAATCTCTTAAAACTGGTATACAGTTTGACATAATTGAAAATTTCATATGCGGCGTTTTTTGGGCAAATTATTGAACGAACAATCTCTTAATATCTTGGTATTTAGGAGTGCTCTCAATCTTAATTATTAATTACATTTTACCATCTCATTTGTAACAATAATAGAAAAAGTCAATAGCTATGTTCTACAAATTAGGCTTACTAACTAATATTATAAATTTTACATAAAAACCAGTTAACAAAATACTATATACAAATAGTTAATATATAAGCAGGAATATGGACTCCGATAATATTCTAAGTTTGATAGTAGCACACTATATTTTCACATGGCGGTCGAATCGTGAGAGCGCACCCCGCCATGTGCCCCGTATGGGCCTAGAGAACTCGGGGGAGTTTTAGTGGGTAGGCCGGTCCTCTAAATTATGTGCCAGCGGGGTGTCATGGTGCGTAAGGTCGCATTCCCCCCCCCCCCCACACAAAAAAAAGCACACTATATGTAGCTATATAATACGCCATAAAACTAAAAACAATAAAGATATGTGTAATTGGCAGAAAATATGGTTGTCTTCTCAAAATACAATTAACCATAAATCGAATTGGTAGTCTTAAATTTCCATTCTACATTCTATGCGTACGATTAGTGACGTGACGTCAAACTGTGACGGATTGCGAACATTCTAGGAATCAAATGACAGGACCTTTTAAAAAATGTATTAAATAGATGTCATTGTGCAAAAAAGATGTAAAGGCACAATCTTAATTTTACTTACAAGAATACTTACTATGAATGCAGTATTTGATTGTAATAAATTTTAAATGAACAAAAATACCTACATTTTTCTTTGTTCATTTAAATTCGTACATATTTAAATACTTGCAAATAACGATTACGTGGAGTAAGGTTATAATTAGAGATCGGATAATCGGATGCATATTTACCTAAAGTTAATTTTTGGCTCACAAATTATGGAAGCGGCTTTTTAAAATACATTTTGTTAAATAAAAATCGCGGAAAAATACGGGACTGCAAATTTAACGTAGTGATATTGTTTGAAAATTACTAAATTAGCACGTGGTATTTATTTTCAAAAGACCGAGACTCCGGGTTCATTTATACAACTATTGCGTATTTACATGAAGTTTAGTTTCAGTTCCCCGTGCGATTTATGAATGTACGATTTATTACATGAAGAGTGTTATACGAAAGCAGTGAGCTAGTTTGACTAAAACAATAATCAATGAAATAATTGAATAAAAAAACAGAAATGGTGCCAAGGCGTAAGTATGGTCTAGTACCGGAATTCCGGGAAAATATTTATGGAAATAAAATAAAAAGACAGTTCCATACTTTGTCAAAAACTAAATTAGGTAAATAAATAAACATCCGGCTATCCAATTCCGCAATCCCGGAATTTTTATTTAACAAAACAATAAAACGCCGTTTCCATACTTTGTCTTAAACTAACTTTAGGTAAATATGCATCCGATTATCCGATCTCTAGTTATAATCAATGTGACGTGAACTTCGAAAATACGTCAATAGAAAAGTGACATATTTAAATTTAATAGTATTAATATTATTAAATTCCCTCCCTCAAACGTAGACTATTAGTAGTCTAATGAATTGTCGAATAAGTTCAAAAAGGAACAATATTTTCATCTTATATTATATTTTTATCTTACATAAATAAATAAATTACGGTTTTCTCTAGAATATTTTGTTTTAATTGGATTTTAAATATTAACCACCGTAGAATATTTAAGAAATGCTTAATGAGTTGGCATCTAAGATTGGCGCTATTTTAGGTTTGGTAATGGTGCAAAGATTATTTTGTACCATTCAAAATGGTAATACCTTAAGTTCATTGGAAAAATGTTCAGCCTCCTATTAGTTATGGCTTTATTATGGATTTTGTTGAAATTAAAAAAAATATTGTTAGTAATTGCTAGAGATAGAATTATATGCGCTGCGCCATTGGCTTGAAAAAGTAATTTTTTTGTAAAACACATAATAAACACAAACTATACAGAATAAACATTAATATTGTAAAAATCCCGCATAATGGAATAATTAATAAATTATTATATGGCGCTGCTTAAAATAATTAATTATAAATAACTTTGGCATCGTCTAATCCTACTAATATCTGAATGATAAATTTATCTTGAAGTATTTGTATTTACGATAAAAAAAAAATATATGAAAAATTTGTGATAGTTATAAAGTTTATCATTTAAATTTAGCTTATCTTAAGTACATTCTGAAATTGATTCCATGTTCCAAGGGTACATTATTTTTTTTTTGTTATTCTCTCGCCTTCTTATTGTTGATATTTATTATTAAATCTTAAAAAAAGATTTTTAAATAAACTATGGATACTGCGTTTACATTTCCATACCATCACTTGAAGATTTTACGTTTTCTCATCTCTACAACAAATGTTATCAAAGCAGACCGACAGTTATATATATTTTGAATTTGAAATCCAATATATATTGTTTGGCGTTCACAATAATGAATACTATAACAAAATGTAAATTAGTTGTAATTTAAGAGTAGCACTGTAGTCACATTTAACTTTTTGTACAAAAAAAAGCTTTATGTTGATATACATATGTTGTATGTATGTAGGAGTCTGTAAAATAAATCGCTAAAACGATTGGGGGGATTTTGTAGATTTTACGTCAAATTATCACATTGAACTGTTTTAATAAACTATTGAAAAAACAACTTCACGTGGCAGTAGGAATCGAAATACGAAAAAATAGTACTAAAATGAAATTAATATTTTTTCTCTATATATCAGGTTAATTTACTTATTCATAGAAAGGGAGTATACCGCTGGGTAACAAAATTATTAATTCTTTGTGCGTAATAAGTAGAATTTAACTAAAGTTTCTATGTTATTATACTCCTTTGCTAAGTTGTGGATTAAAATAGCGTCCACCTTAGTCAAATCTATTTTGTTTTCTCGTCATACATTCTACTCTTATTATATTACACAGACACTATTAAGGGGGCTTCAAAGACTAAAATTTGAAAATTTTTCTTAAATATGTAACTGACAAGAATTACTATATTTGATCGTTTCAATTGTCCATTAAAAAAAGATGTCCTATATTTAACAAAAGTGAAAACGCCAATAAACATAAACATTAAATAATTAAAAAAGTTAAAAAGTCATAACTTGTATACTGTTTACAAAAATTGACCCAGTTACCGGAATAAAAATTTAATATTAGGCACTTTTATTCTAATAGATTAGCAGTCAATTAATAAGACTTTCATATTTCATTATATTGATACCCCATCGATTATTGTATATATAAGTACCTTATTATCTTATCTTAAAAAGCTTTTTTTAAATTTTTTTATGTTCATGTGCGTATTGAAATGTCTAATTTCGTTACGAATATGCGGTTCAATTGTGTTATTCAATTAAAATTGTAGTAGATATGGCCATTACTGATCATTCAACAGTTCGAAGACAGTTTCGTACGACTTCCTATTACGAATCATAAGTGGTTTGGTGCCAGTTTTAGGATCTAGCTTCATCATGCCTAAATCAGCCGTTTCCTTAAGAAGGTTCGCAAAGTTATAGTACTCATCGCCCACAAGTTTGTTGATGTTGATTTTGAGGGTTGGCTTCTTATACTTAACGGTTTTCGTGTGCCATACTAAAATTTTGGAGCAATTGTCGGCTTGTGGTTCAATATCTTCTACGCGCATGTTGAGACTCAACAGAAATTTGTCTTCTTCCTGGCCAGCGATGTACGGCATAGTAGCCGCTGCGCTTAGATATTTGATGTTGACCGCAAAGCCAGCCATGTCCACGGGGAAGATCCTCGATCCAGGCCAGGAATCGAAGAAACCGATGACCTGAAATGAAGACCATTGTATATGTTGTTAGTTAATAATTAATTACGTAAAGTAAGTAAGCGCACGAGCTATGAAAATTTCAAAGAATTTCGCTTATTCCATATTAACGTTTTCGTTATTTACCTTATTTACACCCCTTAATTTGAGTTACGATACAATTCTTATCAAACCAAAGTTTAACACTTACTTAGGAAAAACTTTCAATTAAGAAATGATATTGACATGATGGGTCTTTGACTCGTATTTTAAAATGTGACTTTTATAATTAAGCGATATAGAAACCATTTATTTTTGCTTAACTTTTCTATCCTACAATGCTAGTTTTATTTACAATTGAATCTCAGAATTAGATTATCTTAAACTGACAAAAAATCTCAAAGGTACGTGTTGTTTTGTTTAACAGTTTGTTTATTTTTAATATACATAATTTGTTACCTACTAAACTTCTTAATGTTATTAGTTAATTTAATGTCTATTGACGTGAGTCTAAAAAATCATAAAGTTTACTCGCATGGTTATCAAATAAATAAGGAATATGTTAATATGGAATAAGCGAATATCTTTAAAAAACTCCATACAAAACTGCAATTTCATACTAGAACCCCTTTTTTTTCTTGAGGAGACATACTAGAACCCTTAAAAGGCCTATTACAATTCTTCATTCTGCGAGATTAGGTATATCGAAGCGTCCTATTGATATTGGCGCGAAGAAATTTGACAAATGTAGGTCCGACTCTGAGTAGCGTTCAAGCTATAATGAATTCGGACGGTTTTTTTCTTCAGGAGAGGAAGGCTGAGAATCCTCACAAGGAGCACGAAACGTACCTAGGACCAACGGCAAGTGTCACGGAGGTTATATCGGGCTCCAAGCGACCAGAACGGTCCGGCCACGTGACCTACCGACTAAACTCAGCCTAGCCTTGGCCATAAGGGCCCTACGGCATCAATGGAATAATTCTGACGGCCTGTGCATCGCATTTTGTAGTAACTTTGCAGTAATATTTATCGTTTTTATTGAAATAAGATAATAAATTAATGGTTAATAAATATAACATATTTATTCCTCATTAGGTAAGTGACATTTATTCTGGTATAAATTTTATTAAGAAACTAGCTTCCGCGCGCGGCTTCGCCCGCATGAAGTTAGTTTTTGTCAACTTTCAACCCTTATTTCACCCCCTAGCTGGTCGAAATTTCAAAAATGCTAAAAGTAAATGTTTAGTTATTTCTTATCAAGTGCTTAAATATAAAGTTTCATGGTTTTATCTTTTAAAATTAAGAAATCCCATACATACTTTCAACCTCTATTTTAACCCCTTCATCCCTTTTTTTTCGAAATAAAAAGTAGCCTATGTTCTGTCTCAGGGTCTAAAGATTGTCTGTACCAAATTTCATCAAAATCGGTTGCGAGGTTTAAGCGTAACAGACAGACAGAGTTACTTTCGCATTTATAATATTAGTTGGGATAGCATCGTAGATAGAAGTTATTCATAAGATTTTTCTTCTATATTAAATCAATAATATATCAAAAGCCGCTACGAACTATAAGACTATACATGAGATAACATTATAATTTTTTAATTTTATTTATGTAAAACAGTAGTTCAATCCAGGAGCTCAAAAAAGTGCCTTCGCGCATTTTATGAAAATCTTTCTCTACAATTTTAGGTTTTATTAAAAAGTTAAGCAAAATTTACAAAAAGCGAGGCCGCTACGAGCTATGTCAATAGCTATTCTGCATTATTCATTCAGTCAAAATTGTTAATGTATCTTTGTTTCTTAGATCAAGAACGCCAAAATTGACCATTTTACGCAAATACCGCGTTCGAGATGTAATATGGCTCTTAATATACATCTCAATGTTAAAAAGTAGTATTCGCGGTGGCAACACAGTTTTCTTAGTGCCATATCAAAGATAATATAAGTGATATCAGTAGAATTATGAACAATTAAAACCTTTTTTGCTGTATTTAGACTGCAATAACTTATACCGTTATTTCACAAGAATAAAAAGTACTATTACAGATTTTAGTCCTCACATGAAACGAAACAACTCAGTATTATGAATACTCCAGACAATAATGACTTTGTGTCTATTTTAGACGTAAATTTGTTGCATCCAGATCACTTACATGAGTGATATCAAAACCTACCTCTTGCTGTGGAAAGAATAGATAGTAAAATTAAGAAATGAATTGCATGTTTGTGATAAATACGTCATTTATTGCGTGCACTTGAAGTGATGTTTAAAGCGTATTCTAGTGTTATCTAGAATACATCGCATTCTTGGTTTTCGACTAGTATATTTTTCTTTATCTTAATACATATTTAAGACGAATAAAAATATAAAATATAATAAATAGAAAAAATATATGTAATATAATAAAAATAATAGAATAAATAGAAAAAATAATGAAGACTTCATTAACAACACAAGAATAGTTTTTCAAGTTATTAATACCATATTTTGTAAAAGCATACTTAATTTATACAGATTTAGTCTGCATTTGTATGAAAATGTGACTACGGATAATGTGACTGTGATACGGATACAATATTTGAAACATGTTATCACTTAAAAAAACACATACATGATAGCTTATATTAATTCGAAAGAGTTCTTAAAAGAAAACTTCATATAATATGTTAAGTAGGGCTTCGAACTAGGATGTAATATTGTTTTCTGAATAAACATTATCAGGTAGACATAGGAGCTTCGGTGGCGCTATCTTGGCACTGGTCTACGAACAGAAAGGTTCGGGAGGGTTGGGGTCAATCCTGTCTTGTTTTTCTGACGATCCTATGCTGAAAGAAAACATCGAGAGGTATCCTGGATACACGTGCGAAAGAAGGTTTATATACTCGACCCGATCCGCACTGGGCTAGCATAGCTCGAATTAAACACTGAAACTGATAAGAGTAGACCAGTTCGGTTATAGGTAAAGCAGATGAACTCAACAATGGTGACAGATGTGTAGTTCCTCAAAGAACTCCCCGTAAAAGATACCAGAGGTGCGAGTTGTATGCAAACGAATTTGACCATTTATGAAGTATCAGGTAGGCTAGGCGTGAAGTACTGATTTGCATGGTTCAGAATGCTTAGTTTTATGCTGTAATTTGCATTTTAACTGGAACTAGATAATCCTCGTCTCTACATACAAGCTACAGCCTTTCATGCAATGTAATCCGGAAGATGCACGGACGGTTTATGTACAGCACATCATGGACATGTCATTACTGTGCAGATAGAATAGGTTTAAAGAGAGCACCAAATTCTGTAGTACGCAGCCAGTATGATTTTTTCTAATTGTAAAGCAAAAACTGTCGACAATAATGTTATAGTTCCTCCCATCCAAAAAACTGCCTTTAACAGATGCTATAGGATAGGGTGGATCTTTATCAGATAATTACTATGCCTTGCTAGAGCTATACGCGATTTCTAGTGGTGAGAGGTTTAGCTTTGCCTTCCAAAGTTTCTGCCCAATAGTGTCTCAGGTAAACTAAAAGATCACCAGCCACGATCGAAACGAATGCCACATTGTCAAGCGTTAATCTCAACTAAATCTGTTGGCAATCTATTGTTATCACTATTGGCTTGTGGAGGCGAGGAATTTTTTATGAAGATGATATTAATTTTATATTAAAAGCGTTAAAGGCGTTCATACGATTGCCACTTGGATCAAAATCAAATATCGGTAATAGCCTTTATATTAGATATATCACGGCAATGTATCTATCGCTTGTTCTCCGTTACATTTGGTTCCCGAGAATACCTGTCGTAATCTCAACCTGTGGCTTAGTTCTAACTTCTCTTCAAGATTACCTAAAGAGATTTAGATTGCGTGACGGATCAGTTATAGCCAAGCTCCAGCCAGCCACAGTAATAATATGTAAAAAAAATATGTGTGATATTTGAGTAAACATTCATCTATTTTTTCCAACTTTTTAAACATATCAGATGACTGGCAAATCGTGTGTCTAAATATATAGCTTACATATTATACTTTACGTCTAGTTGTTAGCGGTCTCAAAGATATCAATGACAATCGAAAGTGATATTATTTAAAAACATAGAAATAACGTGAAACGTTTTTACAATTCGAGTAAGAGTCATTCTTACTCGAATTAACTCGAAAAGTAATTCTTCTCTTTTGAAACCAGTTACAAAAACGCAATATAAGAACTATATAGTGTATAGGCAATTTTTATAAGAACATATAGATAATTTTATCGGTACAATACGAGTATTTTAGCAAGCTATCTCAAAAAACCCCTATCAGTGATAAATATAATTACTGTGTATTAAATGAAATCAACAGTAAATAGTACCTTTCCTTGCTTCACAATAGGAGCTGATACACCATAACCACCAATCAAGCCGACGGGAAACATGGAGAGTTTTTTTGTCCGACGAATTTCTTTGAACAAATCTAAGTCTACTGTATTGTCGTCATCACCAAAATACAAAATCCCTTCCAGCGCGTTCTTTCGAATCCAGTCGATAGCTGCACGACGGTTGGACACCCCGCGCGGGTAATTACTGCTTCTAAACAGGTATGGCTTCGGACTTGAAATGTGTGTGAACGGCAAACCTGACTTCCTGTAATTACCATAAATTCAAATGTATAATCTGTGACATATTTCAATTAACGACGTTCAACAAACTACAGTCGGGTCAATTTAATAGGCCACATTTGACATTTCATTAAAATTCCTCAACTAACCTTGTAATGGCGGACATAAAATATTCAATATTTTTTTACTTTGGAAATGCACAAATGACCGTTGTTACAATGTTGCGTTCAATGAAGTCTATACGTAAGTGATGTCCCTCAAAAAATCGAATGAATGCAATGATTACTTGTGAAGGGATTATTCACCATGAATGTACGGAAGTGAAAGTTGGGTATGGGAGAAACGACATGAAAGCAGAATAAATGCAGTAGAAATGAGAGCTTTGCGGAGTATGGCAGGAGTAAAACTGAGTGACAGATTGATAATGAAGTGATTAGAAAGAAATGTGGTTTGAAAGAGGATATCGTGACAAGAATAGAGAAAGGGATGCTTGGGTGGTTTGGGCATGTGGAACGGATGGATGAAAGTAGACTGACCAAAATGATTTATGAAGCTGGAGTGAGTGGAGATACGGGACGAGGAAGACCTAGGCGAACATATTTCGAACTAATCGAAAGTCTCCTCAAAAAAGGCCAGGTCAGAAGTACCCGCAATCGTCGAGCATGTATGAGGAATGTTATGAAAGTAGATGAAGCGAAAGAGATATGTAAAGACCGTAGCAAGTGGAAAGACGTAATCTCTGCCTACCCCCATGGGAAAAAGGCGTGAGTGTATGTATGTAAAACATGAAGAGCGTATTCCCATTTAAAAGGTCGGCAACACATCTGTTGTTGCGGGCAGCGATAATCACTTACCATCAAGTAATCCATTTGCTCGTTTGCCTATTACAGTTATTGTGGAAAAGTACTTTTTTTATAAGATAGGGATCTTATAAAAAAGTACTTTTCCATAATAACTGTATTCGATTCACATATGTTTGAAGTAAATATCGATTTTTTCACCATAATCGGAGTGTTTAAGCAGGTCACCTCACTATGAACAAATGTCAAATGTGGCCTATTAAATTGACCCGACTGTAATGAAACTAATTTTTAATGTTACAATTTAAATCAAATTTCCGCTTCGCAGTTATATTTTAATTACTTTTCAATTTCACCCTGAAATATAATTACGCCCATATTACATACATATACAATGCCATTTATAAGCTGAAAATTCTAGTCGCCGGCGCGTTAATTGACAAGAATCGTATTTCATATTTTAAGAATATTAATAGTAATTATTCAAAATAACGGATAATTAAATAATCAGTGACAATTTTTTCATTCATCAGCATGATCATTTTAGCTAATAGACGCCCACAGCTGGATATAGGCCTCTCCAAGGATCTCCACATCGGTCGGTCCTAGACTGCTAACATCAACGCTTTCCTGCGATTTTCACCAAATCGTCTGTATATCTACCACTCAAGGACCTTTCCACCCCAGCGGTTGTCAGTCCTGCCAGCAATGCAGCAATGTACCCTGACCGCTGCCACTTAAAACCCCCAATTCTACTGGCTATATCCGACACATTGGTCTTCTACGGATTTCATCATTCCTGATACGATCACGCAGAGAATCTCAGTGTAAAACTCTCTCCAATGCCTTTTGGGTGCCTTTGAGCCTTCTTCTAAGGCTTATTGTAAGCGTTCCAGGCGACATCATTGTCAACACGCACAAATCAAACAAGTCTTGAGGCACTTGACACAGCTGGGCCGAGAATTCCGCAGTTCCGCAAATGCCGCAGGTCTGTCCTCAAAATCCTACCCCCACGAGAAAGTGGCGTAAGTATATGAGTGTGAGGACGTATGTACCATCAGTAAATGTGCATTATTATAACTTGCCAAGTAAGCTGCCAGTAATTGCACTACCGTCAAATACGAAATGTTGTACTACACATAAATAAAATACTATGAGAACATTATAATCACCTCAAAACACTTAACACCTGCGGAGAACATTCAACTTGATCGTCCGCTACAATCCAGTGAATCTTTGGCACGTGCATCAGTGTGTGAGAAAGTCTTATCAATTCTGGTATTTGCTCAGGTCGCGGATATGTGGGTGTTACGTAATATATAATTTGGAGATCTGTCTTATCACTCATGTGAGTCCGATCATCCACTGAATTGACAAAACATAATCTGTTTGTCACCATAAGGTGTTGAACATCTGCTTCTCTATCAGACCTGTAATATCCGTAAAAATATATACTTTAACTTATACATTTTTTAACATCTATTATATTCAATAATTAATTAAAACTTGTACATTTATAGCTCTGTGGTGATTTAAATTACGGAAAGAGATTAACTATATTTTAAGCCTATTTAGTAATTTCACTGATTAGTTACACAGACATACAAATTTTTGTAACTTGTATATATATTTGGGGAATAATTGCTCATTTATGAATCCTAATAATATCACACTCCAATAAGTTAAGAAAAACTTCCTGGGTTACAGACTTACGCTTATAAGCTAGAATCATAACAGACCTTTTAGGTCAGAATGGCTAAAAAGCTCTTGGCAGACATTAATCCACTGGAATAACAAAAAATGTAATTAATGACGCGAGTTAGGAGCTAAGTTAGGTGGTAACTAAAAATAAATTATTAATTATTTATAAAATATGAATTATAAGAAAATTATTAGGATGCCACTTGAAATGTTCAATGCTTATTTTTCATTGTTAAATTATCAATGAAAAAGGACAAAAGGAATAATTTTTTATACAAATAAAGTTAATACTAAAGGTATTTAAAGAAATTATTTCCTAATTCTTCTGTTATTTTTTTTATTAACGTATTTCTATTATTTTGTATAGTTTTCAAGGGTTTTGCTTTTTAATACTATTCAAGCTTCATTAAGTGTTCGTAATCTTTTGAGTCAGTCGGGAAAAATTGGATTCCAATCATAACATAGGCGAGGTAGCGAGGAGAGAAAACAGTTCAGAATGACTCCAGCTAAGAACAAATAGGACGTCAAACGGTTTAGTGGGTATGCCCTGCTTCCTGGAAAGGCTGATAAACATTCCACCTCTTAAAAAAGCCTCGGACGCCTTGGTAAAAATTTCAATTAGTATGCAATTTTTATTTATGCAAACAAATAGACAAGGTTAGTTTTTTCTCCTCATAAATGGCAACTTCTTATTTCTCCAATATTTCTATGGATTGAAAAAATCCGTGACGTCATCATCGCTCCTGACGCTTTTGCACACTTATCAGGAATGAACAAAAACTATGACTAATAATACATTTAAAATTACGTCTAGATTGGATAAGTCCGCTTGGACTGACTCGTTATCGCGTCAACACATCTGAGTCGAAATATATTTTGAATTGTTTATTTCGAAATAAATGCGTAGATATAATTTTTAATATACAAATTTAAATGAAAATACATAAGCAAGTAATATGCAAGCTTATTATTCTTAACTAAATCTCATGAAATCTGTCAAGGTTTCGTAACTGAATATTCATTTTTGTTATTAAATATCGATCATGCTGTGCAAGGTAGACAATCGGAAGCCAGACGAGTGAAGCTCTGGATGACAGAAAGACCGCGCGTTATTAAGTAACACTGCACGCTTAAGATGCATACTGGATAACAACAATGAGAGCGCATGAACTTGCAAAAACAAATCGGGTGTGATCTGAAAAAAATTAATAAAGAATTATAAGCACAATTTCAAATAATGTCCAATTAATCTACTAAAAAATGTATAAATAAATAAATGTGTAAACATAGAACGTGACTAAATGAATTTAGATTCATTTAGTCAAAGAAATTTAGTATGTTCGTTGTATTACTCGGATTATAGATTTTTGCATAGTATCAGTGCTGCCAACCCCAGCATAGAGTAAAACTGTAGATTTGCTTGAAAAAAGCTGTAGAAAACTGTAAATATAAAATTAAAAAACAGTAAATCTACAGTTTTATCATATATTATATTTTGTATAATTGTATGAATGGAATACATTATATGGAGTGTATTAAAAATAAGAAAACTCGTATAATTATCAAAATTTTAATCAAATTAAATATTGTAACATTTCAAGTATCACTAGCTACTATGTTATTTTCAATTTCTAAGTCTTCCTGATTTTCCGTTTCATTTTTATTTTTATTGAATTCATACATATTTTTATTGAATTTTTTAAAATGGTCATTTGTCACATTGAACTCGAAACATTTATTAATTTCAGACTTTGTGTGCAAGGTACCTTTTATTGAATGACATATACATTTCATGGTGAAAAGATTAGGTATGACATCCTTAAAATTAGTCATCATGGAGTTATTCCTACCGAACATGACGTTGGCGCCATCAGACGCAAATCCTAACATATTCCTCTTGTATGGAATTTCTTTCTCATTAAAATATTCGATAGTTTTTTGGTACAAAACTTTAGCTGTGCCGTCGGTGATTGGTATCTTGCATAAAAACTGTATAAAACTGTAGATTTCGAGGCTTAAACTAAAAACTGAGAGAATCTCCTAAAAACTGTAGATCTACAGTTAAAACTGTAGGGTTGGCATCACTGCATAGTATCCACAACATCAGTGAGCTAGTGCGCGTGACATGACATAGCTAATAGGTTGGCTGCGGTTCGTTTTTATTACTTATTATTTTCTATGATTAAGTGTAGATTTCGATTCTAATATGATCGTTATTTTACGATAATTTTCTGATGAAGTGACTTTATTTAAAAAAAGAACAACCTCAAATATGTCTTATAGAATAACACCATATTTAGGTATTTATTTGTGATATTCGAGAAGAAAAACGGTTTCTCTTGTTGCAATTTTTCGCATTTGATCCCACTATGCACCTTAAACAATGCATTTAAACAAAACTAGCCCTTCACGCTGTCACAATTCAAAACTTGCGAAAAGTTTTACTAACAATGTATAATGTTATTAGATGATGTTGTTACTTTTTTGAAGCATTATCACAATTGCCTTTAACCCATCCTAAATAAGAATTAAACATAGAAAGGAGATTAGGAACTTTTGATCACACTTTCTTCATTTTGATATTTAACTGATTCAATACCAGCTGAAGTGCGAAGAATTCGGACAATGGTTCCATGACTGTTAAAACAACATAATGGTCACGTCGCTTGAATGCTGGTTAAATAAAATAAATAAAACAATACCTCGGAAAATCATATCTACTGCAAAATCTGAAAATTTATCAAAGAAGTTTCTCATTGCAAGACTCCTGGTAAGTCTTATCAATATTAGAGATGTACTTATCTTATATCTCCCCATACTGTCAAAAATTCCCAGAAACAAATTGTATTAATATACCAAACTGAACTTTGGATTGCTTAAACATATTTAAAAATTCTATTGTCTATTGAATTGTATTTTAACTGATATAGGTATATAGGCAGTTCAATAATGTGTAACAAATCTATTTAATGTCATGAACAAATTATATTACTAAATAAGATAAGATTTACTCGCGGTGGTATAAAAACACTAAACTCAAAATTTCATATTTTAGTAAGAATTCTGAGCGAAAATACCGAGTTTCGATATTTTTTTTCAAAACCTCTACTAAAACCTAACTAGCTAGATTGTTTGACCATATTTCACCGAAACCAAACTTTCAGTTGGTCATTAATAATATAAAATAGTAAAAATTACTTTATGTTTTATCAATAAATGTTTTAAGAAAAACATTTGAATATAAATATAAAATGCTCCTGATACTGTTTCTAAAACAAATGTTTGATTTAAGTATTCCAATTTCCCTTACAGTATTAATTAATCTTAGAGGTACTTTTAATTTCTATACTGTGTAAAATATAAGCAAGGTGAAAAGAAATACAATATTATACATACATTTGCACATTCACTTATTAACTACATTAAATATAAACACATTTTCTTTAAAAAATTGACTAATTCTTAAATAAATTCTTAACTTACTGTTGGGGCAGAACAAACTTTACACGTTCAAATAATGATTGTAGCGGTGGCAGAGCGAGGCTATGTGCAACATGTGACGTGACTGGCAGTACATCAGCTGCTGGTGGTTGAGTAGGGGTATTCACAGGACGCCATTTCCCAGTAAATCCCTGGACACCTCTCCGTCTGGTAGAGCCGCCATGAGCCATTTTTAGTGTTTAAAACCTTGACATTTAAGCTCAATGGTAAGAGCTCATAGCTACGAATACTTTATTTTTATAAAGCCTAATTTGAGTCAATATGCATCACTGTTTCCTCTAATATGGTGTATGGTGTATAAGTGTTATGAAATTTAATGCATATTACACAAGCTTCAAGGAATATTCAAAATCCTTTCTTTCTCCCAATGCCTAATCATTACAAAATTTACATCATTGGGATAGTATGGTATGATTTAAAGAAGGATAGAATTTTGCATATCTAGCTATACCTGATGAGGCAAGATTTTTTTGAGATTTAGAGTGTCTAATTATGATTCTATTTTTTGTAACAATATGTTACTTCATTAGAATTTCTGTTTCTGCAAATCAACATTATAAAATAATTTTAAATAATTATGCTTGATTGATAAAGCATAATTATTTTGTTTATAATAAAAACATAACCCAATTTCTTGTGGTGTATGATAAAAGTTACTGGTGAATGACACCCAAAACTTAACAAGTAGTCATGTAATATTTTTTGTTAATCCATTCATTAATTTTGTCAATCTACCAATCCTTCAAGTTGCGATGAGTGAGGCAAAAATCATTGACTACAGAATTTTGAGTAGTAGTACAAATAATTCTTAAAGACTAATTATTACAAAACTTTTCTACAGAAATCATTGATAATAAACAAAATATTAAGGTAAGTTGAAAGGACCAATTTATTTAACATTTAGTATACTGAATGTATTTTGCAACATCAATTAATTTTAATAATTCATATAGCAACAAATACAATATTTTAAAAATCTTTACATTGGTACTAACATGAAAAACTCAAACAGAACATATTTTATGAGTTCTCAATAATCTAATGGATCTCAAATCAATAATGTTCTTTTATAAGTTTTGTAAATTTTTTAAAGGTCCATACATTGCAATATTGTTGGATGTAACCACTAAGACAAGGTTTTATTCAAGTTTTTGATTTAAGGGAGGTAACATAATTTCTCTTTATATATCAGTTAATGTAGAAGAAAATTATGTATTTTTATGTGACAACATTAATATTATTCCAGAACAAATGGGTTAATTTTATGGAATTGTATTGTTATATTGATAAATATTATTTTAAGTCTAAGTTAGTGAACAACAATGTAGATTACATTTTAGTCTTGTTCTATTTATGAATAAATATATTTGAATAAAAATTCAATTTATAAATAATTACAGAAAACACTTGTATTAACTAAGTCAGGCTTAACTTAAGATTATTAATATGGGACTTGATGTCTGTTGAGCTAATTATGTGATTAAATTACGAAAGACAATAATGCTTCATAGATAAAATTATATACAAGTTAAATGGACAATCCTTTAACCAAGTGTGGTTGGATGCTTAACATTCACTATGTCTGGGCAATTCATGTTCAATTCACCAAGCTCTTCATGAGCTCTGAGTTTATGCTAGTTAATGCCATAGAGCTATAAAATGTTAACAAGTTTTAGTGTTGCTTAAATCTTTATACATACCTCACATGCAGAGGAAAATGATATAGGACGACAGCTATCACAGCAATTATAACTAGTGCCATTCCTATTCTCCTTCGCAAAACATTATGAGAAGACATTATAATTAATTTCATTGACAAAAGTTTTCTGAGAAAAATTTATAAATTACAAATTATTACTTGATGAAATGGTTATAGCATCATGGTATTTATGTGAGAAAGGTCCATAACAAAGAAATGAGTTATCAGTTTAGCGCATGTACTGCAATCATTGATTTATTGCACTGTCCGATTCTAATTAGCGCGCGCACAAGAGGCGGAGGCTATCGAGTGTAATGTAGTGCAATGTTTTAATAGATATTCATCATGAGACTATCAAAAGGGAATCCAACATTCCCTGTTTTATTACGTATGAATAATATTTAAGTAACTGTACTCATTATTCACTAATAATTTTACAGGAAAGACCAACCACTGAACTGTTAACGTTAGTTAGAATAATAAATATGAAAAAAACGCAACACACCGAATGTCACAGGCATAGACAAATAATCGACACTATCCTATGCACTATCATAAACTAAACCAAAATTAAAACACTGCAGCACATGACATTGGCATATGACATAACAAAAAATTGTTTTTAAATCTCCTACTTGAGCAACGTTCCGATTGGCGATTATTATACTGATATGATCGCTCTAAAAGTCGTTTTGAATCACCTTTCCGAGCGTGTTGACATCATTCAACCTGACATGTGATAATGTTGTAATTAACGTCGTTGTCTAACGTTTACCTTTACCGTGGGAGAGCCATGCACGAATTGGGCCCGCTCGACCGGAGTGATACCACGGCCTCATAGAAAACCGGTCATGACCATCTGCTGATTCCGTAGACAAAATCCTTCTTGTCACAGTGCAAAAACGCAACAGAAAAGTTTTCCTTAACGACTGCAAGAACCCAACGTTTTATTATACTAGTTGTTAGATAAGTGCCATCTTTTGCTAAAGAAACGCTAAGGAAACGCTAACGCGAACAGCGTCACCGATGACCCTACAGTTAGATTAATGCAAAGTTGCTGAGTATCTCTAACTAGTCTGTGCTGCCAACCGATAACAATTGTAATTTATGTAATTTGTGATTGTATTAAAAAAAATAGTAATTTTATTTGTGATGCATGATTTCATCACCGATACTAGTAAATCCATAACAGATAGTGAATTTGTAGCTCCCAAGTCTAAGCAAAAAAGTACTGCTTCCCCGCTACCGTCGCTTTTTGATTTAGTTGTCAATAAGATATATTTTTTAACTTTGTTAATCTTCACTGTCAATCCACACGTCACTGTCTATGTCAATTATGACAATCAAAGAGAGAATTCGTGTAGTACCTACACTTAAATGGGTATGTTTCGATTTACGATTATATCAAAATAAAAAAAAAATGAAAATAGATCAATCGACGAATCCAACTCAGCTGGACAGCGTTCGGAAAATTACGCAGCATATTCTACGTTCCTCTATAGCAGTGCCTTAAGACTAGTTTTTGATTCATGTATGTTGCTGTCTTGACATATGGAACCGAAACCTGGCCACTGGCAGTGGACCTTATAAGGAGTTTAAAAGAG
The DNA here is from genome assembly GCA_036419045.1 of Scirpophaga incertulas. Taxonomy (NCBI): domain Eukaryota; kingdom Metazoa; phylum Arthropoda; class Insecta; order Lepidoptera; family Crambidae; genus Scirpophaga; species Scirpophaga incertulas. The sequence goes on along the minus strand of CM071626.1, from coordinate 7,732,461 downwards.
AAATGATGAAATCCGCAGAATCGTCACTGACGTAGCCCGAAGAATTGTGAACCCTAAGTCGCAGGGTGCAGGACATATTGTTTTTTTATTTTATTTAGTGCAGGACATATTATTTTGTAGATGGATTAGTAAACGTTCTTGGTTATTTTATTATTTTATTTCCACAAATCTGATCCTAACTTTTTCTTTCCTTCATCTTCTTATCCGACAATTATGAATTATTCTAAAATAACTTTTCCCAACCTTTTACCTCGTCGTGGCAAATGCACAAGCCGTGCGAGCCAAAGTTAATATAATAAAATAATAAATAAATAAACGTTCTTGGAACTAACTACGTTTAAAGTTTATACACTATGGATAGATTAAAGAGGGATTTATTGACAGTCACTAAAACATCAATTTAACATTACATAAATCAATGGCATCAATATTAAATAAATATGAAATAATTGATGAAAGTCTATAGCATATACGTTGCATTGCGTGTAATACAAAAAACAAAGCATGAGAGGTGGGTACTTTATGAATCTGCGGAACCAGTATTGACATTCGCATTATTTTGCAGCCGTCAATTTTAATCAATTAATATCTTACTCATATACATAGCTTTTCCATCTAAGTATTGTGTTTTACTTTGTTTTATATATTCACAGTTTTTTAATATATTCACAGTTGTTTTGAAATAAAGATTTCGATATTCTCTATCTTCTACTTCATTTACCTATAGACTAAAGTACAGCCAGTCAGATTTTTTAAAGTAATCGACAATTGGAATATGTTTACATAGATTTTATAGAACCTTATCAAGTGCACCCATTATTCTAAACAAAAATTAATGTTCCATATCCACACATGTTATATTTTGAATAATAACTTGCAATGTGTTTCTTTTTCTTTTTCCTTAATCACGTGGTGAAGTTGCTTATAGATATGGTTAGTGAGATTTTCAAAACAGAAAAGTCACGTGCCATTCCTTGTCGTGAAATTTGCTACATTTTTCCTATGTCTCTCATATATTGTTATGGGAAAGATTGAACTTGTTATGTGGGAAGATTAGACTTGTAGGTACAAAAACATAGTGCAAATGAAATAAATTGTATTTTTTATGAGTCTCTTTTCACAAATATTATATTAAACACATCGTCATTCAGTCGTCAGTCGTTACATCCTCTAAACTTAAACTAAAAATTCTATATATTTTTTTAAATTTTAATTTAGAAAAGTGTTATTCTGATATTGCGGTCTAATTACGAATTAATTAAGAACACAGATGACAGCCGGAAACGAACATCTAAATAGAATTTATAGATTAAGTAAAAGGATTTTCCCGGTAATTAACGGTTGAGATAAATTGTAGTATATAAATATTCTTTTTACTTGTTTCAATATCTTTTTCATTCATAACTATTCACAATAGTATACTTATCACAATTTCTGCTTTTACATCTAAACTTTAACACTTTCGTGTATGGCGAATACAATTTCGAACAGTAAATACATACTTACTCTGTGGTTTTCCCTCCTTTCTACAATGTGAAGTCCTTTGAAAGAGACATGATAAAACATAAGCATATGTGCAGGCTGATAAGATGAGAATGTTTCCGTGGCAGTTCATTACATTTGCTCCAGCTACAGTTACATCTGGATTTTATAACTAAAATATTATTTTCATTATTCAATTTCACTATAATTTTCAAAGTGCGGCGATTTATTATGTTAGGAGCCTAATTTAAGGGAAAACGGCTAATAAGAAACAATAAACGTTGCTAGTGGAAACTTGATACAGTAATATAGTGATAGCGAGAGATAAAAATATATATAATTACTATAATGCTTGACCTGTATTTAATTTTTGTTTCCATTAACATTTTCGGGGCAGTGTTTGGTTGGGCAGTAGTTAAGTAATGCAGTCTCTGACCTTAAATTATGTCTGTATAGAAGTTTCAGTATCAACCGAGTACCGTCAATGCTTGAATAATTCCACTTATCTAACAAAACGAACATAAACGTCTCATATACTTCTTTGGTCTTAATTATATATGGGTTTTGTAATTTCCTTTTTTGGACGAGTCTTTGCCTGGCATGCCTGGCATGCCTGAATATGACGTACTTAGTGCGGTTGGGTATGTATCGTAGTAATCTTATATAAGTTTTATTTACTACATATTCTTCATTAGTAATTCAGATTCCAATAATAGATCATATATTTAGTTATGTACTTACTATTCTCGTCAACACGCAGAGTACTTTGGCAACTATAGAGTCTGGCTAAAGAAAGTAGGCCCTGGAATTATTTGCGAACTTTTTATATAGCAACTCTGTATGAATGTCAACGTCAATTTGACAAGGTTGAATTTCATAGGTTAGTAGACAATATTATTTTGATACTTTGAACACCTACATCTATCCAGTCGTCATAATAAAATTTTGATTTATAATTTAGGTATCCTTGCAAATAAGTTACTTACGTTTCTTCGTATTGGATAACACTAATTATATTCATTCGTACATCGCATCAGTCAACGTATTCATTTTAATAACATCACCTATGTTTTACGTATACTCATTATTAATTTATGTTGTATTTTTGTTGGTAATTTTAAAACGATTAACTTTATTTAACAGAGAATCTGCAAAATGTCGAAGGAGTTGACGAAATAGTAAGAACTATTGAATTTCTCACTGAATTAGAGGAGAAAGATAGGATAATAACCCAGAATCAGTACTTAGAAGAAATAGCTTCAATGACTGGTAAGTTTTTACTATACACTGACGTTTTGAAATTATGCCGAAAAAAGCCTTTGCATTTTTACCTACTAATACCTAGAATTAATTACATATTTATTTTTAATAATGAATTACCAAGTATCAAAGTAGGTTTTCCTAGTATAATTTTAGTGTTGTCATGCATGTATTTTCTTAATTTGCCGCCTATTATTCCGGAGTCAACTTCTAGACCTTTATTTCCATCTCAAATTTGCATTGTTCTAAAAAAATTTAGGACTAAAATCAAAGATTTTTGAGACATATGAAACCTACAAAAATGTGTTAGATTATATATCTATAATTTTAAAGACAAAAGTTTTGACATTTGTGACTGCACTTCGTATATCTGATTTGGGAAGTATTATCAATCAACCACGTCTTATATTGTTTCAAGTCATGTAAATCAATTAAACATATAATGTTGATATTTAAAAAGAGGAGATAAAAAGTTACAGCTTGCTAGTTCTTTTTTCGTTCTCAAGGATACCTAATTTCTGAAGATGTGGTAGCAGCGGCTTTTAGTTGTGATAAGTGTTTACAAAAGCTTATGTTGAATCCTATACTTCCGATTTTTACTTGTAATAAAGGAAGTAAAAAGATATGTCCGCAACCAAAGTGTTCATAGATATACCACAAAATAAAATTACAATCAAATTTTTGAAACATAACATAACATAACCGTATGATGATATAAAGTGGGTTCCAATTGTTCTAGTGTACTACGAGAAACTCTAAATTCGTTAATTACTTCAGTGTTTACGCCATTTTCAACTTTATCATCAGGTATGATGAATACAACACTCTTTGTAATATGTAAAAATATACCAAAATATTTTATTATCAGTGAGATGATAGCAATATCAAGAGAAACAGAAAGGATATTAAATTAAACGTTTAACTGTATAATACATACTTTGAAAATTATTGAAATCAAGACAAATGAGCATAGCCGTACATGTCTGTAGGTTGGTTTTCACTAGATGGCGCTACAGGTCCCTAAAGTAAGATCCCATTTCTGAATAAAACAAAGCATGGAGTACAACAATTTTGTACAAACGTGAACACAGTTTTAGGTTTAATATTTATAACATAGATTTAATATTTATAATCTTACAGTTTTAAATACTTTAAGTGTAGTAAAAAGAGTAGAAGAAAATAGGTGTATAAATTTCAAATGATGAATTTATTTAATGTCGTAATGTAATGTCAACACAGTGGGATATTTTTTTTTATGTTAAGTAACTGGTAGAAAACGAGTAAATTTGTTTTTATAGACTAAATACCTACCTTTGAATGCTTCAAATGATCATGGACACTTTATAGCTGTACGAAAAAGTATTAAGACAAAACCTATACAATTTGTGTAATTTATATATTTTATTCTAAAGTTACTATACATCTTTGGCTGGTTCATATTAGATGATTTCCATCAACTATTTAATTTACAAAAGACTAAGATACAAAATACAATTTAAGATACAAAAAGGCATTGTAAGTATTTACTAGATCGCTGTTTATGTATTATATTTATATATTCAGGGAGTATTACTTAATAGCTTTAAAAAAATTACCACTTTTTTTGCGATGCCTTCGCGGTAATCTACCTGAAGTTATTCCGTATTAATCGATTTATTTCCTGTCGGTAGGTTGGCTATATTGAGTTTTTAGAACGAAGTTCAGTGTGCGAGTGCGATAGTGATTGCGCGTAGTGTTATTGTTTTGTGGAATTTATTGTGAAACCTAACTAAATTCTACATCATTTGTTTAAAAAAACTGTATCTAGTTATTGTTTGTTCCTGGATACTTCCTTTTTTCTATGGAATATGTTAGTCTCCAGTCCGGTAAGTACGATTTTATACTGCATCAACATCAGCCTTAGGGCGGTACGATCGTCTGGTGATTGACAAAGATTTTCAGTTTTATCTTTCCGATCATTGGAAAAATCGTTTAAAATTACTCTATTTTCGATTTAAAACAACTAGTTTTCAATTACTTACATGGAAAATACCACCCGTGGCCTGTTTTTTGTTGGTTTCGGATATGCATCCTCCATATTTTACTGCTACGTGCAAGGTACCAACTACATAATAATATATAGGTATAGAAGCATTTCTAGCCTTTGTATTGGATATTTTAATCTTATTTCGATGAAAGAACTAATAAAATAAATATTATTTGTTAATTTATACTGAAATCTTTTTGTTTTTTCCCTTTTACCATCATTTATATTTCAATAAGGATGGCATCGCCGTGTACCAACTCCGTCCATTAATGTTGCGTTAGAAAGAAGCACTTAATTATCTACCTGCTAAGTTTCAACACATTTATCGTGGTTGTTAAGTCTTATTGACATCATTAATAATGTTACTTTATAGAAGTAAACAGTTTAAAAAACCTGAGAAACATTAAAATATATATGTTTAGAATATGAAATAAATATTTAAAGTTTAGAGAATGAAATAAAAATAATAATTGTTTAGTAAACAAGTCAAACAGCTTATTTTGCCTTTAACTAGGTTTTATTATTTTCTAGATTTTATAAAATTATGTTTGAGCACATGGAATACATATAGTAATCTTAATATTACAATAGTTATCAATCATCTTATAATACATACTCACTTCTAGCTAGTCTTAGCTCAGCATTGATTATTGTTTGCATTGTAATAAATGCTTATAGTTCAAGCAATTGTAGTCTACACAACATATGAACAGTTCTAGGAGATATCAGTTATTCAATAAAAAATATCTTAAATTCAATTGCATAACAAAACTCTAAATCTGTCCAAACATTCAGGGGGAGTTCAGTCACAGAAAAATTACATCAGATTAAAATTAATTATATAAAATTAATCCGATTATTATAATTTGTAGTAATAATGGAAACAAATAGTTGTTAATGCATCATATTTTAAACAAATTTATGTCAATTAGGGTTGAGTAGTACAAATTCAACATCAATGTAGTTAGCTAGTTAAAAATGTATTAATTGGCATCCACCACCCACACATACATATGCACTTAGGAGAAAGAGTTGGTAATTTGTCATGTAATTTATCTTTGTTTTAAAAGGAATTAATAATTTTGAACTATGGTCAACATTGCCATTAAAATTGCAATATTAAATTGTATTCATATGTGAGTGGTATTCTAATGATTATGAATTATTATTAACAGGACAAATGTTGAAATATACTTTATTAACATTTTTAGCTTTTTTATTATATATATGTATACAGGGTTACAGGAAAAGTCGTGCTAGATCCGTTAAAGGCGTGGAGTACCCAACATTTGTGACTTATTTCACTATGAAACACCCTACCCTAAACTTAACCCATTTCGAGATAATCAACTTTTAATTTTTTTATTGAAAATTGCCGATTTTAGGCTTCTAAATTAAATTTTGTTTATTTTGTGGGTCTTATTATCATTATTGTTGCATGTTTACATGTGTAATAAGATGCTATAGAACGTCAATTATTAAAATAGTGTATAAGTTAATGGTGGGTAAGAGATAAGAGGTGGGCTGTTGCCATGGCCAGCAAGAAGTCCGGACCTAACCCCCATGGATTTTCATGTGTGGGGGCGCATGAAAAGTCTTGTCTACAGCGAGCCAAATCCAGTTTCGTCTGTGGAAGAACTAAGAGAAAGGATAGTGGTATTGATATTGGTATTACAAACTCTTGTAAATACTTTTTTGTTGGACACAGGTACCATAACACTTGTCATCCAATGAATTGTTTGAATAATACAGTGGGTATTTTTTCATAAGCTAATACTTACTATAATTAGGTGCTTGTATACTGAACTATTATATGAGTGCCTGAGATAATCTAAGAGTAGGGAGTGAGAGAGATGAAAACTACTAGCATTCCATAATGCTGAGAATTGTTGTCTCTCTCATATCTACTATATATACTAATCAGTCTCATTTCCTTATATTGCTGAATGCTCAGGTTTTAATAAATGAAAGATTATTTTTGCTTAGTAGGTATCTACTGGATTTTGCTGGTTAGTTAGGCTGCATGGTTTGGTTTGTATATTCATATTGTTCTTTAAAGCAATCTGGCAATAACCTGCGACAGGTGGAACAATGTTTTTGATTATACAGATTCTCTTAAGACTCACAGGTTGTAGCTAGACTGACTAATGTATGGCTTACATTGTTCTTGCATTTCCAAGTCCACTTAGGCAACTAATTTTTTTCTTGTTTGTGAACTGTGAAGTCTACTTGAGTGTCAACTTGCACAGTGTATTTTGGTTTGTTTCTTATTGTTTTATGTTCAACGACCCCATAGTTAAACTGATTCGTTTTAAAGTGGTTCTTTGTTAAAAAGCCTTGTGGCCGGTAAAAAGCTTTGAAGGGAGCGGTGGTTGTGATTGAAGAGATTACTAGCTGATCCGACTTTCATATTGTCTAACAATTACTTTCTTTCATGCCTTGCAACCAGGCTGGCTCATGTGCGGTTTGTGATATTGGTCCTACTTAATCCAACCTACTGTGGGATAGATATGAGCATTTTTTTTGTTTAAAAATTACCACAGTTGAATTAAGTGTCAAGTGTGTGTAATTTAAGTGTCAACTTGCACAATATTTTTTTTCTGTTTTTGTATTGTATTATAATTAGTAACCTATAAACACAATCATTGGTAGTGAACAAATATGTACAATAGGCTTGTTGCCTAAATTTCAGTAGTTAGATACTAATATACCTTGATGCCTATTCTATACAAAATAATAATTATTTTTGAAAAAAAATGCTTATTTATAAGAATAATTTTGGATTTAATTAAATATTTGACATTAGTCATCAAAAACGCTCATGACTGTCATGGCGTCTTGAATGACGTCACGCCGTGCAAAACACAGCTGTTTTAGTATCGGAATATTCGGTATTGTGAAGTTATTTTAATAAAAAGTGGATTCATCGTATTACAAGTACTGCATAGTGCCCCAGTGTACAAGCACAAGTATAAAAACACCAAAAAAATTATTTATATACGTGCCAAACAATCAGCAGATACGTAAAAAGTGGCTGACACTCGCGAGAAGGAATGATGCCCATTCTTTTTCGCACTTCCACAAGACACTTGGGAATGACATTTTGACTTTGACGTTTCGCACGGCGTGACGTAACACTTTTTAATTGGTGTTTGCTGTCACGTGACTTATGGCTTATTTTGTGCAATTTTATTTTATAAAAATATAAATAATCAAAAGTTATTATTTTATAAAACTTTGTTTTTTCTTAATTAAATGATCATCTTAATAGTTATGCAACCTAATGCATCAGATTTGTTCATAGTGGATACAAGCCTATTGGTAAGTTACAGTTGCTATATTACCGGTTGTCGCTGGTTCTGCCAGCCGTTTTTATTTTACATCCCAAGAGAGAGCGACTGAGTATCCTCATCAGAGCACAAAACGTGCAAAGGACACCCCCGCAGTCAAGAGCCGCAAAAATAATGTTGGACTTCATTTCAGCTGGGGCAGCCCGGCTGACAGTCATCCTTAAGTCTTGGTCCTAACGATCTAATTGTGAGCGACCGCTCCTTAAGAGAGGTAGCAGTGACTCGCCAAGTAGTCCTGTGGTTCTTAACAATTTTAATCTAGTCTCGCATATATAAGAACTAGGACAACTAGTTTTACCTCCCAAGTGTAACAATGAATATAGTTTATAGGTAAAGTAACAAATTAATTTAGAATAATAAATTAATATAAAATTAGGAAAAATAGATTTTGGGCATTAAAGCAATCTTCCTATAATATATTTCGATTTCCTAGAAGCTTTACTTTGAACCTTGTCTCGATAAATATAAAAAGAAAATTGAAATGAAGATGAGTGGTTTAATAAGTCCTTACATTTGTTTGTTATTTTAAACTATCACTTCGAAAGAAAGAAATGTGATGATAATTGTTATACTGTACCTTGATTATGTTATAAATTTGTATGAATGTTGTATTTAGCACTAGTAGTTCATGGCGGAGTTCATAATTATTTTCCCAACATGATTTACTAATTTATAATGAGACTTCCGCAAGTGCTGTGTAGCTTTGGCTGTGTGGCTTTTCTTAAGACAACACAATTTTGTACCATGTGAGACTTTTGTGCATTTTAGCCTACTCTTTCAGCCTATTATTGACCTGCTCATAAACTTGATGTTGATTGATGAGGTTTTTAGTGGCATGTTGTTGTAGTCTGACGGTTATGATTATCGAATTCCCATCAGCTTTAGAGTCGCACCAGACAATGAAATAACCTAGACATTTGAATTTCCGTATGTATGTTTTTATCATCATCATTATTTCAACAAGTAGATAGATCTAGACTCCAACCACTTGGACATAAAGGGTTTTTCAATAAGGGCGGGTAGATTTTGAAACGAAATTAAACAAGCTGCGTATGAGGTATCAACAATTTTTTTTTTTATTTAAAAGGCACATATATGCCATTAAGTATGGAAGATGACATCATTCAAATGCCCGCCTCGGCTTCTCACAGTGGCACGGATCCGAGTGGTCCAATTTTCAATAACTCTTCCGCATAGATCCGCCTGAATTTGAGCGATGGCATGTGTTATGTTCGCCTTTAGGGCATCGGTGGATTGTGGTTTATTTGCATAGACCTGCGACTTCAAAAAACCCCACAAGAAAAAGTCTAGCGGGGTTAAATCGCATGACCTTGGTGGCCAATTCACATCACCCCTGCGAGAGATAACCTTAGTCTCAAATCGCTCATGCAGAATGTCAATCGTGGCGTCCGCTGTGTGGCACGTAGCGCCATCCTGCTGGAACCACATGTCGTCTAGGTCCATATGGTTCAACGTGGGCCATAAAAAATTGGATATCATCGTTCTGTAGCGCTCGCCGTTGACAGTGACCGCCTCACCAACGTCGTTTTCGAAAAAATACGGACCAATGACGCCGCCGGCCCAAAATCCACACCAAACCGTAACTTTTTGAGGATGCATTACCACCTGGTGAACCTCGTGTGGGTTTGTGTTGTTCCATATACGGCAATTTTGTTTGTTAACAAAGCCATTCATCCAAAAATGCGCCTCGTCGCTAAAGATGATTTTTTTCCCGAAATAGGGATCATCTTCCAAACGATTCGAGGCCCAGGCAGCGAACAAACGACGTTGTCTATGGTCATGAATTTTGAGCTCCTGGGTCAGTTGAATCTTATACGGGTGTAACCCTAAGTCCCGTCGCAAAATTCGCCAAGTTGAAGTTTGCGAAAGGCTGAGTTCTTGTGCACGGCGAGGAATCGACTGCCTCGGGTTCTGCTGTACACTTTGACGGACCGCCGCGATGTTCTCGGCTGATCTTGCGTTTCTTGAACGTACAGGTGTGGGTTGATCGATTAACGAACCGGTTGTTTCAAATTTTGCCACCAAACGCTGAAGAGTCGACTGTGAAGGGCCACCACGTCTACCGTAAAATGGGCGCAATGCACGCAACGTTTGCACTAACGAATACTCATTTTGATAATAAAGTTTTATCATTTGTACACGCTGTTCAATCGTGTAACCTGCCATGGTGATTTGGCATAAGCAACTGAATAATAAGCAAAAGATTTGACAAGTGTCACCAAAACAAAATGGCCGCCACGGGCCGCCAAAATCTACCCGCTCTTATTGAAAAACCCTTTAGAAGAAGGAGCTCCACATTGATCATCCTGCGCTATCTTCTTCAATCTTTACCAAATTGTCGCCTACCGATAATGCCGTGACGAATATACGCAGAAAAAAATATAGGTATATAATTTTTGGCCTGCTTATAACTGCTTACGAAACATTACTATAAAAGTTTAATGAGTAAAATTTACAATTCAGCTCTTATCGTGATCTATATGCCCCGAACCACAGCTCATGAAATGTAGTCATGAACCAACATCATGCAAACATCTGTATTGATGCAAGCGCCCAGCGTATCTTGATTGAGTGAATAATAATATGAAATCTTCGGTTAACTTGTGTGTTCCGGCAATTGACATACGCGCATTCAATAGCTTTTATTGAATGTGACACAAATATAATAGGTCTATCTACCATGGTTGTGGTAGTTAGCTTACCAGTCGTAAAATGATATGTTGGAATTAACTCTGCCTTCTCCTTTTGATCTTAGAGGAATCAGACTGCGATTCTAACTTTTTGTCATTGATATTCTTGATAAACTCAATGTAGTAGCAATGAGTTTCCATTCATTGATATGACAAATAGCAAGGGAGTGAAAGTCTTTGCCTCCAGATTTGTTCTCTGTGTAATACAACTTGGAGCAAGGTAAGTTTGTCCTATTTGATGTCTCATCTTCACTTTCCATCAGGTGACATTGAGGCCAAAAACTTACCAGTATTTTTAAAACATGCAAAGTTTCACATAACTTTGTATTTTTTACGTGTTTTCAATAAATGAATGATGAAAAATGAAAAAGTGTTTATTCCGGCTTTTTAACAGTTGTATACAATAGTTTTTTTCTTCTGCCAAACTGCATAACAGTTTGTTAGCAGACGTAGCTCTCATATATTATAAATTGTACATATTCCGAAGAAAATACAAATAACACAAAATATTGGTTTTCTATCTAATATAAGTTATTCTGCTCGAAATTTGAAGTGTATATAAAGTTACAAATTTGAATAAGAAAAAATCTTGACACATCTTGTCAATTACCTGTAGCTGTACTGTTTCATCGCTTATTTACAACATTTTGTGCCCTAAAATGAAATTCACACAAGAATATGATTTAGTTATATCTAGCCATAGAAACGATATCAGTCCACAACAATATATTTGCAGTTGACTGATCATTTGTGCGCAGAACACAGTTAAAGTTGATTGTGACTTACGAAATAGGCCACCGATCTCTCCTTCGAGGGAGGTTGCCAGATGTGCCGGCTTTCTGGTGTCTACCTAATTTATTTTGTGAACGTAGATTTTATGTTTACACAATCTAGACGCTACAGTCATTGTCCTGTTCTTTATCTATTCAACACCTGCGTAGAAAAAACAAAAATAAATATTTTGATTCGGCTTGGCTCCATTTTGTAGTTATATATGAATAAACTTATGCATTTTTTTGTATTTGCATTTATAATAGGGATGTGACGGCTGTGACTTTAAATCGTTTGCGCAATTGGAGTTCGTTGCGAAACAAATGATCTGCCGACATGTTGTCCAAGCCCAAATTGTCGGCGCAGCTCGGCCGTCATCGGTATTGTTCGTGGTTCATTAACCGAATAATTTGGTAAAAAGTAGAAAAAAAAATTACCTTTTCTTGACTGTTGTTGAGTTTCTGATTAGTTTATTTAACATACTATTTAAATTAATATTAAGTACTAAATTGTATAGTTGTAGTACTCTACAACTATACAGTACGCTACTGTATAAACTTAAAATTCTATACTTATATGTGAAACTTCATAAAATAATCTTGAAATTACTATAAAATAATATATATCTTTCGATTGGAAATATATCATAAAATAAACTTTAAATTTCCCCATTTCCGGACAGCTGTATTTTTTTCCGTTTATTTAACCTCCTAGAAGATTCTCATAATAAATATTGTACTGTATAAATGCAAAACATATATGCAAAATACATTAAAAATACAAAATAATATAAACGAAAATAACATGCGTTTTATAAAACTAATCACTTACATATTCTTTAGCCGTCACCTCTAATATACAATCTCTGAAATGGACGTGCTTTTTTCTACCAAATTTCAAATTTGGAGAAAGCTCCGTTCCTTTATTTTTTCCAACATTCATATGTTAATGGACACGAATTTATATGTAGTTGCTTCACAATCACATAATATTGTATAGAGTGCCTTGTCAGATACATATGATTTATCTAGAACACGACGTAAAATTAAATATACTATATTGAATATATTGTTCAAATCTGAAATATTAATGTAACAAATTTTGTGCAATTTCTTTTTCGTCTCTAGCCATCCGAATACTATATGTCCTAACTGTTCTTCATGTATAGCATATAAATTTATTAGTTTAACTAAATTTTGCGTGACGTTGATGATGATGATGTGAATGTCTGAAAAAGCGTTTTTGAAATGACTAATTAACAGATGAGTCTCTGCAGCAGTGTTAATATTAGAGTTTGGTTCATTACTTTTAGTAGCAATATTATGTAAGTTCTGAACAAAATGGAATATAATGACGTTTATTACACACTACACATTTTACCTTGACCGCCTTGTACTTAAAAAAATTGTGTCCTAGTTTGAGGCAAATAATACAACCGTTTACTTTCTTTATGTGGTTTTTCCTATCATCTAAACTTAAACTAAAGGCTCTTACACATGTAGCACTGGAATCTTTGACGCAAAACATGCACGATTCTTTAACATAACCCTTTGAGTTCCATTCGAGACCAAACATGAAGCAGTGGGTGTTAGGTTAATGTCTTCTTCGGGCTTACCTGTCACAGAATTACTAATATTACCAGCTCTAACTAATGACACTCTGATTACTATCTACTTCATTTTTTAGGAAAAATAAAAGATTATTCAGTTCGATATCGCTAGTAGACTTACCACCAGGTCTTGATCGTTCCCATGCCTCAAGTATATCTGACGGCAATGCTAACTCAACCAAAGGGAACAATAATAAAGTGGATTTATCGTTAGTAAGTCCCATGGTTTCTAGAGCGCGAAGTTCTGTCGTCACTTGATCGTATAATGAACAAAATGACAGCTACGGCCTGCGAAAGAATGAGATTTAGTAATTCACAAATATAAAATCTTCCCAACTGAATTGTTGCTGTAGGTGTGTAATGGCTTTTAGGGAATTAGCGCTAGGTGGGGGAAAATTGAATTAACTCCCTGGCAATGGTACATTTGGGGATGGCGGCAAGTAAATACTAAAACTTATCATGGTTGTCAATAAATCTATCGGTATTTTGAGAACTGCGCCAAAAACGGAATCCAATTCTTGATATCTCCGTCAAAATTTACAAAGTCTACCAGTGGCAGTTTGAATCGACGCTTGTGGAGAGTATTTGATCTTTCCGCGTTCGATTGGTGTTCCTAAAAGACTCGCTCAAATTTTATTTGTATTTATCTATACTAATTCAGATATTTATCTGATGTTTCAGTTTTTTGTTCAATGTCTTTGATCTTTTGGTCCAGCTAGCAACATTTGTAATGTTCTGCTTTTAGTTGTACATTTTCAAACTCAACAGTAACCTTGTCACTAATAATATCTTTTTCCAAATTCTCCAGCGCTCCTCTTATATTATTTTCCACGGAAGAAATTATTTCACAACAAATACCAACAAATAATATTATTTCATATCGTTACATATAATAAATATTGTGCTGTATAAATGCAAAATATATGTGGAAATTATTGGGAATCCAAATATGCACGTTAAAACTCGTGAACAGTTTAAATAAATTGTTCACGAGTTTTAACGTGCATATTTGCAAATGCAAAGACTGAAAAAATAAAAGCGTCAAAAATTGACAAGCATGGCTTTTTCGCTTGCACCTACAATTATGTAGCTCTTAAGCTGTTTTTTATCCTTTGTTTATTTGATGTCAATAAGTGCATACATTTTGATTATACATACGATCACGTAGAGAAATTCCATCCTATATTTCATTACCATTGCCAACTTCAAGTTTTAATCAAATCAAATCAAATCAAATTTTATTGCCTCCATAGGTTACATAGTTGGATAGTAAAAGTAAGTTAGCGGTAAAGTCAGCTAAACTTTAAATTTGGGAAGTTATTGAATAAGAAGTTAATTTTATTTCAACTAAGTTTGATCGTCTTTACCTTTCTTTGGTATTACTAGAAAATACTATCGAAATAGTATTTTTTTGTAATTAACATATTTTATTAATATTAACAGTATAGCAATATGTTTAATATTAATACACAAAACTTTTTTAATACATTATTACATTGTTGTAAACGGACTGTGCCACTGAAAATTGTATACATACTTGTAATGCTTCATTCAGTTATTAAAGCTACTTGAACATGTTTAGGTTATTGCCATTTACACAATGGCGTATTCATTTCGTGCTAATCTGCACGAGTGGCATTATTATAGTAGCATACTCGGACGCAGACGGGCATACACGCGATTTTTGTATTTGACCTTACCAAATGTCACATCGAATTTTTCCAGGCCTTAATATTTACATCTATCAATGCAATACCATCTCCTTTGATTACGCCATTACTTATGAAGACGAATACTAATGAATATGACAACTAAATATTACAACCAATTAAAAGATTTTTTTTGGAAATAAGAAGGAAGGGATTTGGAAGGGAACATGCGCAGAAAAATGGAAAAGGTGATGGTCAAAATTTGTATGGAATTAATTAGAAAATAGAAAATATTTGTGGGCCTGAGTAATGTGCAGCGACGAAACTTTACCAGAGAAGAGTATAAATGATTGTAGATCATCTGGATAAAGATTAGATTTTAAATATCTCCCGTTTTTTTTGTAATTAATAATTTAAATTATTTAATACTAGCAAGTTGATGGAATCATTTTTTTTCAAGTTAATGTCTTTGGGTAATGTCCTTAATCGAGTACTTTTTATGATTACGGCCATTAATCGATTATATTATTGCTAAATAGTTGTGTTTTTACACGCTTTTTATTGACTTACTCTGTCCGTTTGTTTGTTTGTTTGTTTGTCATGATCAAATCTTGTAATCGATTTTTCGACCACTTCTACTGCTCCAATCGAGCTCAAATTTTTTTTACATGTGTATTCTAGATGACAATACAATATTCAATTAAAATATCATTTTAAATACAATATCATTTTCGAATCATAAAAATACATAATTATGTTGTAATAAATTAAAAACTTTTTAATATGAGAATTGGTTCAATGAAGCAAACAGATAGAATTTGATATAATGCATATGTTTAATTCTAATACTACATTTTCTGAACAATTATGTACATTTCTTTATGTTTGTTATAATAATCACGAGACTAAAAAGTAGTAAATAAAAAAAAAATTAAAAAAAACTTTTTAAAAAACACGCTTTTTACGCAAAGACTAAAAAACGTTTGAAAAAACTTTTGTTTGTTATAAAGACTAAAAAACATTTGATCTAAAAAGTAGTAAATAAAAAAAAATAAAAAAAAACTTTTTAAATAACACGCTTTTATTAAAAAGACTAAAAACCGATCTAAAAACTTGAAAATAAAAATAAAGTCACGCTTTTAGAAAATTTGGGTACATATCAAGAAAAATTTCTGATGACAAAAAGAAATGTAACTCAAAAATTTGTCTATAAAATTTAGCAAATTAGTCCAAGAACTCAATGACTATAAAAGCGTGGGGTGTAATGTTAAGACCATTAAATGAGTAATGTTTAATTTTGATGTTGCGGACGAGTGTCATCATTGGACACAGACATCACATCATGTCATCAGTGGTCAGTAACACAACTTTTCTAGAACTTCATTAATTGATAATTACTAAATTACATTTCTTTTGTTAACTATATAACCATTTTTCAATAAGATTTAAATATATTATCATTTTATATACTTAATAAAAACATTTTAACCATGTTTTGGGATGTGTTTACTTGAATATCTAGGTACTTTCAAACATAATTTACAAAAAAACGGGGGATTTAAAAAAAATATAATAAATTGTAAATTGATGAACATAAAATTACCTATCGATTGATATATCGTACGTCTCTGCATATGATTGAGGCCCACTTTTGTCCATGTCCTTTCATCAGAAATCTTGACGATTATTTACGCTTTTGTTGTTTTGCGGTGTTTTTAGATTTCTAAAAAACGAGCAATTATTATTTACGTAATTTTAATGAAACGAACACAATTCTAGCATTCTCACATTAAATGTATCATTTTTTTATATAGAAAGTATACCTATAAACGTACAAATAACAAAGTTATTTTAATATTTGTTTCTACGCTCATACAAATTAGGCGAGTTTACATAGTTATGACGTCACGATTGCAGTGTTTTTAGTATGGAGAGTTTTTGAGCGACCCGCGACAGCGCCGCAAACATGTCTATGTATCTTCAAAAGTAATAGGTGCAGGTGTACCTACTGTTGGTTCTACAATATTTCTCACTTACAAGAGTACTCTTATTATATATAGAATTCAAAAAATTGTCGTCTACCCAATTCTTACTAATAAAAAAAATAACTTGTTAAATCAGTGTTGTAATTTTTCTTGTAAATTTTAGCTTTTGCCTAAGGCTACCGTTATCGTAACCGTCCCGCATGATGGAAATATATACTATTAATTCGTCGCCGACGCCGCAAAGGGGCGAACTTCATACAAAACAGTCTAAAATACAGCAATGTAAAATATTACTGCTGTATTAATTTAGTAGCTACGTCTCCATAGTATACTATTACAATTGATTTTTATCATTATAATAGTTTTTTTTCTAAATAGAAATATAGCTAAAATATGCACGCCATCGGGGGAAAAAAACGTTTCTTTTGCTCTCCTGAACAATTTTCTTAAATGAGATTCGCCCCTTTGCGGCGTCGGCGACGAATTGTGTATTTTTAATAAATTTTATAGTATTTGATTAAATAAAATACTTCACTTATATATTATTGATTACTTTATTACATATGCGTTTTATTGTTTAATTTTTATAACTCAAGAATGACTAAACCGATTTAAATGATGAACGACATGTTTGTTGGATCCGTCATTGTCAAGAATATTCTAGAAGTCTAAATTTAAAAACAGAATAGATAAATTTAAATCCAAGTTTAAATATTACAAAAATTTAATTATGGTTAAATATTAGGAAGGGAGAGAAAAGTTCTTTGGAACAGCTAGGTTTCTTTAACATTGTCGTAAATACTATATTACATAATTTTTACCGAAAGTTAAAACTTAAGTTATTGCATTTATAAATATGTGTCTTGTTGAGAATATATTTGATATGCTGTTTAGTGTCATCCTATCAGAAATTGGACTGGTCGTTGGTAATAAATACTCATTGATTATTGAGATAGGACAAATGTCGCTCAAAATAATTCTTACCGACCGATAATTGCCTGTCCGTTTGATATCGTAATTTATTGGCGAATAATTTAACAAAGTTTATGCAACTAACACAGTTAACTTATTATAAAATTGATTATCTCTTGTCTATATATATGCTGCGCCATTACATAATCAGCATATTATGGTTTTTGCTTATTTGAGTTTTATGTGTTTTTACCTTTAATTGTATTTTAAATAATCTCATTCGTTAATTATTCTTTAAACGAATAATAATAATAATGTTAGTAATAATAATAATTAATAATGGTAATAACCAACAACTCTGTGATTTTTTTGAATGTTTTCTAGTTTAAGTTTTAATATTTAACTGAAACATTTATTTAAAAAAAAATTAACATGATATTTTTCTAAATTGTCTCGGGTCTTTAGATTTAAGTAGCTTGAGCAATTATCAAAAATCTCAAATTGGAGTTTACATATAGGAATATTATTTTGACTTGAAAAAATCTATACATTATCTCAATAACGTAAGAGATAAATTTTGAGCAATGATTTTAGCTTTGACGTGTTTCAATAGATTCCGTAACACCACAAACCAATACCTAAAACCACGGACTCGCAGCGTGAAATACATTCAGTGTGGAAATCAAAATGGCGGACCTCCGCTACGATTAACGCATGTGTTGTGGCGAGTCGTGGACGCTGCGTTCAGCACAAGTTCATGTCAATCTAGCATCAATGTCAAGTTGCCTTAAATTATCTATTATTCAGTTTGGGTATTTTTTTCCATTGCACGTTTCATTTAAAGGTTAAGATATATTAAGATTTTAACCTTGTTGAGTCTGAATTAGAAAATCGTGTTTTTTTTCTATCTTTATCAAGCTGTAGCTAGCTAAATCTTTTAAATTCTGAATCAGCTCGTCAAGGAGAACAACATGTCCAAAAATCAGCAGATTCTGTCGAAAACCACGATTTTCTAATTCAAACTTCAGAGCCCCCTAGCGGGAAAATACGTCGTTAACTTTTTTTGCGACCATTACATTTTCTGCTCAGCTCGACCAGAACAACATATCCAAAAAATCAGCTGATTCTGCCGAAAACCACGATTTTCTAATTCAGACTTCAGAGCCCCCTAGCGGGAAAATGAGTCCTTAACTTTTTTGCGACCATTATATTTTTTTGCTCAGCTTGACCAGGAGATCAACATCCAAAAAATCTGCTGATTCTGTCGAAAACCACGATTTTCTAATTCAGACTTCAGAGCCCCCTACCGGGAAAATGAGTCGTTAACTTTTTTGCGACCATTACATTTTTTGCTCAGCTTGACCAGGAGAACAACATATCCAAAATTTAGACCTGGGTCCCGAAAGCCACTTGGCCATTTAAACAGTATCATCTACTTTAAAATTATTTATACCATTCGTTTTTATTCAAGGCATATATCATCACTAACAAAAGTCCTGTTTTGAGCCCATAGTATAATAAGTATTTTTGTTTATGATTAGTTGATATTTTTTGGGGTTAGTTTCTGTAGAGTATTATACCATTTTGGAATCTTGGTTAGTTGCGTCAACTTTTTAAATTACTTGCCATAGTAGTGTCGGCACAATTTTTATATACCACGATGCGTGAAAGTGAACTGAAAGTAAAAATGTTTGAACATTTTAGTAGAAAAAATATTTTTATTAATTTTTGTGTAAAAACTATCTGTATTCAGGTATTTTTAACGATTTTGGTGGATAGCAATGCTACTTAGGTTGCAATACAAAAAATATTTGAAAAATTGTAGTGATGGTAGTTAAAAATACCATAAGGGATGTAGATTTTCGAAGAATTTCATTATTATTCAATAATTAAAAAAAAAAGTTGAGATTATTTTTCTTCTATTTTTTCTCAAGTAGCCATGAGTAGGTCCACTCTCTGGTGGCCGCTTATCGTTGAATTTTATTTTGAGACACGTTGTATATATATACGATATCTTATATCGAAAAAAAGGAATATAATTGAATGAACGAGCAAATATTATTTAATAATGTAGGTAATCAGTTATCAATTAAGGTCAAAACTTAACTAGTAAAGTGTCAATTAAGTAGCGTTTTTTAGCTTTGTTCCTTTATCATATAATTAAATAGGAACTGGGTACTAGTTTTGGTGGAATACTTACGTATAATCAGTATTGATCTTGAAATAACATATAAATTGTCAAACCAATTAAAATAATCGCATATATTCAATACACTAGGGGGTGTCTTAAAAAATGTTTTAACGCTTTAACTTTCGCTAACATGTTTGATTTTTGCTAATGTTTTTGATACTTATATTTACACTTAATTGATTAGGCCGCTCTCCCATAAAGACTTAGTTTTCTGACCAAATTAAGAATAATTGATGCATTGAAATTGCAATTGTAATACCAATGGTCGAGACATTCCCGATGACGACCTACTTCGTGTTGTTTACGTATCAGCGTTATCTAAACAATAATAGTTCGTAATTTGACCCTTAGCGAACGCGATTCTTCAGTTATTATAATTATTTATTAATGATAGATTCTTTATATTATCTATATTCATATCTTATTCGAAGTTATTCCATTCAGCGAGGCGTATTTATTCTCTACCTGTATTTTTACAATCTTTATTTATTATTTTGGAACTTGTGGTGTCCTGTTTCTATTTGCATATATAGTGGGTGAGTTATAGACAAAATGAGATATATATATCTTCTTAATATATATAAATCTCATGTCACAATGTTTGTGCTCAATGAACTCCTAAACTACTTAACCGATTATAATAAAATTCGCACACCATGTGCAGTTCGATCCAACTTGAGAGATAGGATAGTTTAAATCTCAAATTGTCATCATCATCATCAATTTTAAAAATTCTTTCACCAATAGAAAGCCACATTATTGCGGAGTGTCATCATCATCATCATCATCATCAGCGGACGGCGCGCGATGGCTTCGGGTTTAATTCAGTTCGCTTTCGTGCTCGCTTCGGGGATTATTAATATTATGCCCAACGAAGTGGGCGCGGGTCAGCTAGTATATTATATATATTCCACGCCGCACGCAACAGCACCGCTCCGTTCGGAGGTTCGTCGAGAAGTGACTAGCGATCGGTGTGCGAGCGACCTCTATACTTTAATATGTCACAGAACTGTTATTAAAAATCAAACAAGTCATGATTATTGTATTTTACTTATAATGTTATATAATTTTTAACATTACAATAACCTTTTTTCATAATATAATTTTTCAAATATGTTTGGAATTATTAAATTTAAAGTTAGCCGATAATTATTTCAGAACTTTGTTGTAAAAAACTATACATTTGCACGTTTCTAGAATTTACATGTACGGTGGAACGGCCAGTTAATTTTTGGATTTAATTTATGGATTAGAAAATATGTATTACAAGTTAAGTAAGTTCAAATAAAAAATAAAATATGTTAATTCATTCAATTAACTAATTAATAGGGTAGATGGCATTTTTCTATATATTTACATACATACATTTGCCCCGGTTCTCAAACAGTATTTCAGAGTAGCCACACCCACCCACACACACATATACACACACATGCACACACATGCATGCACACATCATACTTCTTCATATTGTTAGATAAATTTCATTATCTCAGATGTACTTATCCATATACTAGTTACTTGTATTAGTTACCTCTAATGTACTTATCCATATTCTACTAACTACATACGTCATCTGCTAATTTTAATATGACAAACTTTGTTATTGGCTATTTATGTATTTAACTTGAAGATTGTATTACTAATGTGAAAGCTGTTAAGTTTGCTGAATAAATAAATAAATAAAATAAATATATAAATTCTATATATAATCATGAAATTCTATATATAATAAGACTACTCTTTTAACTGAGAAATTTTGTAGAACCAACAGTATATTTGTGCTTATTTCTTTCAAATACACATAAACATGTTTGCGGTGCTGTCCCGGATTGCTTAAAAACCCTCCATACTAAAACATTTAATCATGTCATGTCATCATAATTCAGAGTAAACTCGTCTAATTTGTATGAGCGTTGAAACAAAATTGTCAATAACTGTTTTTGTATGTTTATTGATATTCTTTCTATATTAAATAATGTTACATTTAATCTGAGAAATCTAGAATGTGACACGAATACATATTTGTGTCTTTAGAATAATGTAAAAAATAATTGTACATTTTTAGAAATTTTATAAGCATATAAATAAAAAATTAACTAACATTTCTTCAAAACTTAAATCACATTAGTATTAATTGTTCAAATTAAATAATTACAGTTTAAAAACGGCCATATTTTAATAGTTGTAGTCATCTACCATATTCATTTGATTTAATCAATAAACATTTAATTACATAATTGATAAATTTACAAATCTAAGTTATTAATTTTATTCCTTTAAATTATTTATAACCCGTTGGTGGGCGGTTTAATGTCAGGAATATTCCACGTATCAACATCTTTTCATCCAGCCATATAGCAAAGTCAACATCTAAAGAATTACTGCCACGTCCACCTGAGATTCTTTTAGAATCTTTGCAATTGGCCAGATTACTTGTAGCATCTAGTGTTTATTGCTGTTATTGTTACTGATTTTGTGTAAATCTAATATATATAAATCTCATGTCACAATGTTTGTGCTCAATGAACTCCTAAACTACTTAACCGATTATAATAAAATTCGCACACCATGTGCAGTTCGATCCAACTTGAGAGATAGGATAGTTTAAATCTCAAATTGCTGAGTGTCATCATCATCATCATCATCATCATCAATTTTAAAAAATTCTTTCACCAATAGAAAGCCACATTATTGCGGAGTGTCATCATCATCATCATCATCATCATCATCATCATCATCATCATCATCATCATCATCATCATCATCATCAGCGGACGGCGCGCGATGGCTTCGGGTTTAATTCAGTTCGCTTTCGTGCTCGCTTCGGGGATTATTAATATTATGCCCAACGAAGTGGGCGCGGGTCAGCTAGTCCCAACTAATATTATAAATGCGAAAGTGTGTTTGTTTGTTTATTTGTTTGTTTGTTTGTTACCTCTTCACGCTTAAACTACTGGACCGATTTCAAAAATTCTTTCACCTTTGGATAGCTACATTCTCCCCGAGTAACATAGGCTACTTTTTATCCCGGAAAAATCGACAGATCCCACGGGATGCGCAATAAAGGCTTCGCTCAAAAACTACTGCACAGATTTTTATGCGGTTTTCATCAATAGATAGAGTGATTCTTGAGGAGTTTTGCGGCATTTTTTATCTCGGAAAAACGGATAGTCCCACGGGAAGCGCGATAAAATCTTCGCACCATAAACCGACTTCCGCGTATATGTAGCCGTGGGCAAAAGCTATGACCCTTAACCCTCTATACACCCAATCCCGAAATCCACGCGGGCGAAGCCGCGGGCAGAAAGCTAGTCTATTATATAAAAATGAATCGCAAAATGTGTTGGTATGCGCATACCTCAAAAAACGCCTGGACCAATTTGGCCAATTCTTTTTTTAAAATGTTCGTTGAAGTTCAAGGAAAGAATAATTATCGGAAAAACACTAAAAACAGCCCTTTTTTCCATACAAACGTCTTCTAGCCAAAACGTACAGTCAATTTTTTAAGCTTTATTGTTATTTTATAAAGTTCATATCGCAAGCACTCACTGTTGTCTAAGCAATGTAGGTGTGTTCCTAACATCAAAGAGCCAATTTGCGCTTTATTAACGCTATATAAAGTTGAAATTCAATCATATCTATCAACATTGTGTGCGTTGAAGCACAGGATACATCGTTGGAGGATTTAATGCCACGTTCCAAAGTTGAATAGTTTTAAATGCCTGTATTCGTTTTATTTAATTATTTTTTATTCGCAACGGCCTATCACCAGGGTGACAGTTCTGTACAGCAGAATTTTTTGTCCTGACTATAAAATAAGTAGAAACAAAAAACTGCCACTTTACAAATCGTTTTTACAGGACGAAGTCTGTCGGGTCCGCTAGTGCTAAATAAAGACGCTACACGATCGCTCATTCAACATAAGTTAGATTTATAAGTTTTTGAAAGGTGACGTTACAAAATTTGACATATATCGCTCTTTGTCGATTGCCTCGCATGCCTTAACCCTTAGTGTGACCAATTTTATGTGTAACAGCATATTACCAATGCTCAAGAAAAGATAGTGACAGAAGTTACATATTTCCATATTTGTTTTATAAATGATACAACAAGAATTAATTTATGACTACTTACCAAAATAGGTGTTTACAAGCGAGCGCTAACTCAAATTCAAATTAATATTAGGCCAACGGGAGAGGCTGCTGCAACAATTAAATGCACATATTGGTTGTATACTGTTTTGTATACAATATCCCTGTTTGTTCCGATTACCAGAAATAGTGCGGTTAGTACTTGGGTGCATTAGCACCAAAGGCTGAGTTTGTAATATATGATTTAATAATGTTGAGAGAAAGACTGCTTATTACAAATCATTTAATTGAAGTTTTGCGGAAGTGAATAAGTTATCAGGCTGGTGTATACGTAGTGAGTGACCTTCAAGAGGAGTATCTCATCATGTTTGATTTATGCTGTTTTTCTATAACATATTTGTGTTTGGATTGTCACAAACAACGTAATATTTAATGTATAACAGTAAATTTCATCTGAAACAATTTAGTTTGTAAGTACTAGATATTTGCTTCAACTACTGTGTAAGGTATTCAAAGGTATCTGCTAGCCTCTTTGTATCTGTCCTTGTATATATTCTCCCAATTCACCATTTAGTAAACTGCATTGAACAGGGAAATGGACTTTCACTCTTATAAACCCACAATTGTAAGTGCGGGGTCGATATAACCGATTATATTATACGCCCTTGAGCTATTATTAGTTACTGATCAATCGCTTTGTTTATGCATTATAAAAAAAAGCTTCAATATTGTTTTATTTACACATGTTGGTGTATAGCACAGACATACATGGTTTTTGTTATATTATATAAAACGAATGCGAATGCCATGTTTCACTTCAAATAGGTTATTCTAGGCGAACTTATTTTATTCCTTTTTCCTGAACGAATACTGTTAGTGTGTGACGCATCTTAGAAATATATGTTCGAGAGACCAATAATGGCAAAATTAGACTAATATGTAATTTAAATTAATTACACATTTGTTCTGCGTTTTTAATAATTGCAATCGTAACTGATCAACTTATTTTGCCATGGGAAAACGTATGTGTTCCGGACGGAGGTGCCGGGCATGGCATAGGGGACTCTTATATGTTCTATGATTAATTTTTTTCAATAGTATTGTTGGGTGGACTAATTTTTTATAGATCTACGCTGTTAGCCGCCTATGGCTCCACGATACACGTTAAGAATTACTTTAGATAAGCCGTGATTTATGGAAGATCCATAAGTTGTGCAAGTATATCTAATGGATTTTATTGGTCAGACATCACAATAGAGAGCGATGTCTAGTCTTATAGAGTCTTTGTCGCATAGAAGAGTTAAGGAGGTAAACCCAGCACATCTATCTATACCGGATATACCGCATTATATGACCTATCACTAAAAGCTAAAAAAAATTTTTCACTAATTGACTGATGGGATACGTATGCTATTATTCACACGACAAAGTGCCCCACAACACAACTCTACACAACCGATAAGCGGTATTTAGCCCACTTCATTGAAGTATACACATGGCTAGAAAAACATCTATAACGCCACCTGGTTCCTACAGATATTATTGAGTTGCTCGATTAAAATCGCATACGCTGGCAGTGATTTTGTTTACCATTGCTAGGCAGCCAATTAATTGAATATTGGAGAAAACCGATTAAAAATAAATAACTGTAGACAGATGAAAAATTGTAAGATAATTCATAGCACTTGATAACTAAATAGCTTGAACGTTTTGACACTAGCACTGGATACAATATAATAAATACCTATTACTATCCACTAGCGGAGTAATCTTGATCATATCATAACAATCATAAGCGAATGTTATTATGTGTGTGTGTGATTCTTGGAGATGCAATATTCGTTGACACAAATACTAAAGTGGGGTAACAGGAAACTGAAGATTATGTCTGATCTCCATAAGGGGAACTTTATAAGCATTAACGTAACGATGTTTGAGATATAAAGTAATACGGAAAAATACCTTGGTTCTGTTTAGAAATCAAGCAAGCATTTGTTAATAACTGATAAATATAGTTTTCTTTGTAAACTTCTATGGTTTGTTTTGGTAGTTTAACGAAAGTCTTTTGGTAAGTGGTATTCCTGTTATAAGTCCGCAACTGGAAAT
Organism: Scirpophaga incertulas; assembly: GCA_036419045.1. Classification (NCBI taxonomy): domain Eukaryota; kingdom Metazoa; phylum Arthropoda; class Insecta; order Lepidoptera; family Crambidae; genus Scirpophaga; species Scirpophaga incertulas. The sequence goes on along the minus strand of CM071626.1, from coordinate 7,706,315 downwards.
TAACACCAAATATAACTTGACCTTGATGGGATGATGATGCATATATATGTTAGAGCGATAGTAATAAATTCGCACAATATATATACTATCCAACCATTATGTATAATCTTTTCAGTTTTGACAAAGCGATAATGAAATAAAATTATATTTTATATTAAAAATTTTCGACATTGTCATAGGACATAATAAATAACTAAATTGAATTGACACAATGACAGAAAATAAAATAGGCTATTTTTATGTGTTTTACGTTAGTAAAACGTAGATAAAAATCTCGCTAGCCAACTCTTAAATTTTCTTGTAAATGACGGCCCTTCATACTTCGACCAAATAGGTGATATACTGACGGAAGGTGAGGTCAAAAGTACCCATAGCCAACGATCGTGCATGTAAGTATATAGACATTCTGTAGTATATATATTACTCTTTGATATAGACGGTCATCTAGATAATTTTATTATAACATCACTAGAAAGTGTCTTTGATTTAAATGTATGGTTTAACTTATTGCCAGCATTAGAACTATTTGTCTTTTGCAGTAAAAATGTACATTATCTGAGGTTGTGGCAGAGTAACATTTCGTATTGCTTACTGGTAAATTCAAAGTTTTATCCAGTTTATTGATTTTTGGACACAGCAAGCAGGGTTTCTGATTAACTTTAATTAGACTTTATAATTATTTCAATTCTTGATATAAATATATTCAAAAATACAGTTTATGTGTATTTAGTATTATTCGTTTGACAGTTGTCTCATCTTTATATATAAATTCACATTAGCTAAAATAATAAATGGAATCGGTAAAATTGTTCCCATTATTGTTTTATCATTATTGTTATTGATCAAAAATGATGTTCAATTTTTTATATTTTTATGAAACTCCTCGGAAATTACAAAAATGATATTTTTAGTGTGTGTTTCATTTAGATTGCTTTCGACATTTCATAAATTGGTAATTTATCATCAGTCAAAAAAACTTTTCTTTGAATTTTTCTTGGTCATTTGGTCAACTTTGATATTTTTTTGTATGTACTTAAATTGGAAACGGAATACAAGTGTCTCACAGTTTTGAAAATATTGATTTGTAGGTAGTTAAGCTATTTATATTTATAAAAGCATCTAAGAATTTTTAAAATTGGTCCGGTAGTTTTTGAGCTTAATCGTTACATACGTTAAATCGAATTTTCCCATAGCAAGTAGATATTTTCCCGCAGTAAAATTATATTATAGCGTATATTAATCAAAGACAAGTGAAAGAATTTTGAAATCGGTCCAGTAGTTATCCCATTTTTCCATACAAAAGAAATATTTTTCCGCGGTTTAAATTATAATACAGTTCATAACCATCAGGGAATTAAGTATGATTATTGTAGTAAATTATGTTTCTTATTTAAATCGGTTAAGTAGTTTTTGAGTTTATTCGTTACATATGTAAATACATCTTCCCTATGTAATATTAGTATAGATGAAACATAAAAAATCAAAGGTATAATTAAGTGGAAAGAATTTCTGCGCGCGGGGGACAAATATGTTTTCTTTTATTGTTCTTTAACCGGAAGTATTATTTTCTTCAAGTCATTAGTGAAAAAGATTTTCATTAAGTCAATCGAGGAATATAACTATTTTTTAATGAAATAACTACATTTATCAATATTTTTCATTATAAAAGTTATAGAAATGGTTGCTTTTGACACTTACTATCAACATCTAGGAGTAAAGTGATCCGAATATATGTATAATACTATTGAAATGGTTTCAAATCAATAAATTATTAACTTAAGTTTACCGCCGTAAATTTAATATTTATTTTAGTAAAAATGCAATCTTCGCACATTAATGGTTAAGTGATAGATTCAGCTGGATCACATTCTAACAATTATGATAGCGATTAAATGTTAAAGACAGACAGTATCTAAGTATATTTCAATTGGCCGGAGTAGGCAACCGCGGTTAGCACTCAATACCGGAACATTGTAATTGTAGATATAGTGTGTATTCCGAAAGATGAAAAAGTACTGCGTTACTTCATTTATAAACTATAACTGTACCTAAATAGCTGATCATTTATTTGAATGTATAATACAAATATTGTTGCTCATAAATGAAGTTTGATAGCAGACAGCAGTATGAAATAGCATTAGCTATTTCATACTGCTTCTTTGTATTTAAAGCCTTACTGTGACAAATCTAATGATTTATATGAGATAAACTTCTTAAGCAATATGATATAACCATATAATCAGAACTGTATGGTATTTATTAATATTGCTTATATACTGAAATATGTGAATACTAATATGGTAAATTATTAGATTTTTGGAATTGTATCTTTGACTATGATAATAGAAGTCCAAAGGTACTAATTTAAACGGCTGAGGATTTTGGTTTGATAACGTTTCACATTTGTTTTATTTGCAATTTGGTCGAGACAAGTAGAGTAGCTGCACCGAGTATTAAGTGCATTACGAGGTTTGTAATTAGCAATCTGATTTTTTTTTTCAGTTAAAAGTAATTATAAAGCTTGAATATTTAATTACTTCTATATATTCAATTTTACAGAGCATTCTTACTATATCTCCTCGGTCTGTAAAAGAAATTCTTTTACCGCGTTTTCTTTTGTTCAGTCGTATAAGTTAATTCGTTGAGCTAAAAAAACAGTATATGTATAAAGTTCACATTTTTTTTTCTTTTACAAGAAACTGAATACGCCTGATGGTACCGATGTGATTGCATTATACAATGTTGGTATAGAGAGAAATAATTTTTTTAAAAATCTTACTTGATAAGTGGACTTTTGATAAGTGTAGTGAAAGCTCTGTTTGTGACAGAATAAGTTCTGACCGTCCACACGAGAGTTTGTACGAAAAAGGCTATTACAGCAACAAGGGTAAGAATCTGAAGACACTTAATCTGAAAGGAGATGTTCCATTTTTGTATGGAGGCTGGGCCCCTCTCAGCCTACAGAAATAAAATAATATTTTATGGAAAGAATAAAAAATAAGGAACCTTTACCCGTAAGAATATATTTTTTTAAAACCTGCAATACTTAAAAAAAAAGAAAAGGTTTTAAAGTTAAGATCAATAAAACAGCAACCCAAAGCTTTTTTTAAATTGGCAACTTCGATTTTAATTGTCACAGTGAGTGACATGACCGATGTCAAAAGCTTTACCGCCACTACCAAAATAGAAGGATGTCACTGTCACACTGACAATGTCATTACGATGATAGGAGGTAACTCTCATCTTCTTATATATAAAAATGAATCGCAAAATGTGTTGGTAAGAGCATAACTCGGCAACGCCTGGACCAATTAGGCCAATTCTTTTTTAAAATGTTCGTTGAAGTTCAAGAATGGTTTTTACGGTGACAAAAATTCGAATAATTATCAGAAAAATCCTAAAATAGCCCTTCATTCCCATACAAACGTTTTCTAACTAAAATGTACAGTCAATTTGAGCTTCATTGTTATTACATAAAGTTCATATTGCAAGCACTCACTGTTGTCTAAGCAATGTAGATGTCTTCCTAACATCAAAGAGTCGATTTGCTTTATGTATAAAGTTTAAATTTAATCATATCTGTCAAAACAGTGTGCGTGTGTGCGTTGGAGCACAGAATACATCGTTGGAGGATTTAATATCACGTTCCAAACTTGAATAGTCACAAAATGTAATAGTTCATTTGGACCTTTTTTGCAATTTGATTAGCTATGCGATATTATCTATAAAATAAGTAGGAACAAAAAACAGCCACTACATTTTTTTTTGACAGGACGAAGTCTGTCGGGACCGCTAGTTATTTAATAAAAATGCAAAGGAACTACCCAATACAGCCAGCATCTACAGTTTCATTTTCAGGAATAAATTTGCAGTAAGAGCATATATTATACAGCATATAGAATTATGTCGTCCATTTAAAAAGATGACTTAAGACTTGCAGCTTATAAGAGACAGACTTGTAATTAGTTGTAATTTACTGATAATTTGAAAAAGGAATTAGGTGGTAAAATCAATAGCGTGTGTTTCAGTCTGTCCCGTAGGAGTCTTTGCGTTCATACAATACGGTTAATGTTTAATTATTTTTGAGTCACAATTGAATATCACTTCACGTCACTGCGAATGAGGCTGTCCGTCTCCTTGATATGTTTCATTTTTCTTTCTGCGATACTCAACACCATCAACAATTATTATATAAGAATCCTTATTGAAACTTTGTTGTGCCTATGACAATTTGTTTTTCTTTCTTCAAAATAATAATAGCTTTCAAAAAATTGTTATTTTGCTTATGAAATACTTTTACTCGCTGGGGCTTTGATTTTATCATAGGTCAGCGCCAGCCTTTAAGTTATATAAACATGATATTTTAAATTAAATAACATTAATAAACATATTTAATTTATGCAATATTGTTAGTTACATTCTTGTAGAAAGTTTATATTTTGTGACGTTTTATTTTCATTCTCTCTACTTTATGTTTTCTTAGTCTTGACTTTGATTTACTCAATCTTCGTCTTAATTACTACGCCTTGATTATATGTCTCCCACTCACGTACATCAAGATCGTTGTAATAGACATACAAGTGTATAAATATGAAGAACTTTTGTATAGATCTGAAAACTAGGTGTCCTTATAATAGTGATTTTTTTTCAATTTACCTTGGAAAAATTTCATCTACCAAATAAACAGAAATCATATGATTTCATACCATAACTGCCCCTATTTTTTGTATACGCAACATAAAAAAAAAATAGGGGAATTAAGAAACAAAATCTAATATAATATATATATTCATTAAGTTTCACATTACGAAGTCAACACGTTATCATACATATACATATACTACTATAGTTATTAATACTAAAATAATAGGATAGGCTATATTTATTTATTTTATTATATAGTCGTTCAACAGAGTAGCTATTATTCACACTGACCTGAGAAAAGAGATTACATATAGGTTTATTTCCATTGCTCATTGGTAATTTGGAAATTATCTGTAACACGAATACGAACTTGTACAAGTTTTCCGCCCTTTGGCTTTACCTGCGTTACACTAGATTGTCCCACAGGAAAGAGATATTTCCAGAGACAAAATTGCTATATCCGTCCTCGGGTCTCGAACTATCTCTATACCACATTTCATAAAATCCAGATCATTCAACGACACCTCTTATTACTCTTAATACGATTAAAGTACGAGCAGATATAATAAACAGAATGCTTAATATCTTCGACATTATTTCCTTTAAATGTAAGATCGGTTTATATTTCAGTATTATCTCCGAATACTTTATACTAATAAATACTTCGTTTTGATATAAGTGTACGCATATTTTGACACTGATGATGATGAATTGATATGTGGAAGATGTTCAAGTTAACCGTAGTCCAAAATTTTATAAAACTGGGTTAGGTACAGGAAGATTCTTGGATGGGAAAAACAAACTCAAAAAAAAAGCCTTTGTGTACCTTGAAATTTAGTTTGTGCGTAAAAGATTAATGGAAGAATCTTTATTAATACTTCAAGTTATATTGAAGACGAAACAACAAGTCGGCGTCAATTGAAAAAATAGGCAATTATAAAAATATCTATGAATAAAAGACGAAATTAACAATAATAAATTTTGCTTTTTTTATTTGGTCACCTGATTTTATGTCGTAATTATATTGACAAAAACGAGCAGGCTGACCACTTTTACCATCAGGTGGGACCTGATGGTAAAAGTGGTCATAGTCGCCTATAGTACGTGTGGTTACTGTGAGATTCGGCGCAAAAAACTTTGTCGGTAACTTCATCGAGGTGCCGCTGTCATCACACACTACCTTTGTAGTCCTCAATTTTAGGTGATTACCGACGAATGACGTTTTCTACTGATTTGAGAACATTCTTCAACATACAGAATGTTCCTTTAGGTAATACTGTCGTAGCATAATCTAATTAAAGTTTTCTGCAAACTTAGTTTGCAACTGATATTGGACTATTGTCTGAACGTTTGTCTTAAAAAAAACAAACGTTTTGTGCATGTTTCATCGAATTTGAATTTCATTTATTATTTATATTTCATTTATAATTAAACCATATTACTATTGTTTAGTTACATTAATTGTAATTCAAAATTTGTTACTACCGTTTGCTTTCCCAGAAGTAAAAAAATATAATGATTGTTCAAAATTAATAATTTCAATTTTATCAATATTCCTATAAGTAGCTAAGAGTATGAAGTTATGTTTTTGAGCTAAGAATATGAAGTTAATTTAATACTTTCTTTTCTGCAATATAGCTATAAATAACTGACTAAAGTGGCTTTCATTTATATTGAATTTCATTACATTATATTACATTATATTTCTTAAAGAATTCCATTATATTTCTTAAAGAATTCCACATATTAAAATATTTTTTGTTATGCATTTTATATCGTCGGACTTACTCAGCAAATTTCGCTGGATGCTACTACAAGGGCTGTTACTTATGTATCCGGAATTGAAAAATTAAACAAACGTATATGGCTAAATATGGGTTTATTGTTTTTAAAAGTATTCTCCGCGATGATCGATACACTTTTGCATACGTTGAAACCAATTTTTATAGCATTTTTTCCACTCTGATTGCGGTATCTCTGAAACGTGCTGTTTGAACGCGTCGACGGCATCTTCACGGGTCGAAAATCGTTAACCACGTAATTTATTCTGTACATTTGGGAATAAATAGAAATCATTAGGTGCCAAGTGTGGGCTATATGGTGGATGACCCATCAATTCTTTTTTTGACCCTCCAAAAATGTATTTGTTTCGCGTGATGTGGTGACAGCTGGCATTGTCGTGGTTGTAGAATGATTCTGCGTCGCTTGTCGTTTTTACGTATTTCTTCAAATACTTCCGGCAAACAAATGGTCGTGTACCACTTCGAATTGACCGTTTTACGATTCTCCACATGTATTTGGTATTAATGGTCATGTGGCTACGTATTGTAGCCACATGACCATTAATACCAAAAAAGCAGGCCACCATTTGCTTTAAAGTGCTTTTTGCACGAGTCACTTTCGCAGGGTTCGGCTCATTTTGAAACACCCAAACTGTAGATTGTTGCTTAGTTTCGGGATCGTACGCATAGATCCAAGATTCATTCACCAGAAACAGATCCAAGATCACCTGTGTAGATGTGATAAACAGATTTTGAGTCACCTCTGTTAATTTTTTTTAACATATTCTTGCACCATCCGACGCGAGCTTCTTTTTGATGCTGAGTTAAGTTGTGCGGTATCCATCGCGAACAAATTTTTTTTACGAACAAATGTTCATATAATATTTTATTAATGCTTGTCATACATATGCCGAGAGTAGCCTCTATCTCGCGATACGTAACATGACGGTCTGCATAATTAGTTTTCGTACAGCTTCAATGTTTTGTGGCACAACGACTGATTTCGGGCGACCTTCCTTAAATTCGTCAGTGAGCTTACTCTGTCCACGAATGAACTCACTAAACCAGTGATACACAGTGGTTTTTGATGGAGCTTCAACTCCAAAAGTTGAAGTTAATTGAACTACGCACTGTTGTTGCGTTAAACCACGTCGAAAATCGTAATAAATCATAGCACGAATATTTTCACGTGTGAGTTCCATAATTTCAGCGATATGACATTTTAAACTCATCAGAAACAAAACACTAGCGTACATAAGGAAAAAAAAATAGTGGTGAGTATTTCAAAAAAGAACGAATTTTACCATGGAGGTCATATATTGCGTTTAAAAATGTTGAAATCCCAGATTTCGGATACTTAAGTAGCAGCGTAATATATACAGTGGGTTACGTTTGATATAAAAGGATTTAGAAGATTTTTATACATTTTTCTATAACAATGATTATATGTAAAATTTTCGAATATAGATAACATTCCTTATCTTTTGTGAACAGAGAGAAACAATATGTCTTTTAGCTATGACACCCAACTATTTCGCAATAATTACTAAATGTTTATTATTACATATTGTTGACATATAATAATCATAGAACAAATCGAACGTTCGAAGAGTGCATTATTTCACTGCGTTTTGCGAGAGATAAGGCTTCTAAGCCCGTTTGGCTAGAAAAAATATGTTTGTCGTTATCACAATATGGTTAAGTAGCGTTGCGTTCCGAAAATCAGAGGAACACTGCCTCAGTTGTTCAGGAGTCTTTTTCCTTTGATTATGTAGCTCTGTAGTTATCAAATTTATAGTGCAGTTACATTGCTGCTTGATTAAGATAATTCATAAGCTATCTGTTAGTTTTGATAAAAATGTAATAACAATTGTTATATAATCGGCCTACTTGTGAAACTCGCTTCGTAATAGACGCACACACGGAAGCTGTTCTGACAACAATGAGATAAAAAACAATTAAAATTTACATTTAATATCCCTAATTATGGTATTATGCATCGGAGAAAAAAAGCTTATAAATTTTTCCTGAAATTACCCATCTAAATATTTGACTTCCAATAAAGTTATGTAAGTACATATCAATGAGATTCTGTTTGATATCGACTATATTCAACGTTAAAATGCCATTAATATTTAAAACAGATTAAAATCTCTTTATTAGCCATAATCCTACACTAATGTAATTCATTGGTTTAGTTCAAAATAACATTGTTTCAATACTGAATAAGCGTTGATTCTTTTTAGTCTGTGGAGAATCTGAAAAGTCTGCTTCTTCGGCGCCATTGTTTAGAAGACGAATACATGATTTATCGTGTAAATCATAAAGATTTTTGCACGTTTTAAAATTGTTGAAGTGAGAAGAGATCATGTTTTTATGAAGACAAGTGCACGTTTTTTTATACAAATGACTGTTTTATCTATATATAGTATATGATATAGTTTTTTTTATATCTCAAAATCACCGTGATCGTTATTTTAAATTTTATAATGGTTTAAAATAGTTTTTATAATATCCATCCACTTTGGTCCTCGATACATCAGTCGTCTTCCTTTATTTAAATAGCAACAGTTTCAACACTTTTTTTATGATCCAGTTTTCCAAAAATCCATAATAGTGTAGTTTTCGTTCGATTACAGCGCGTAAGTGAATTATTAGTTATATTACCATGCAATAAGGCAACCGCCTTGCACCGATTTCCTAAGAGCGAGGTCTCTTAAGGAGCTTAATGATACGATTTAACGAGAACAAAAATACACTTTAGCTAGATTTATCTACTTTAAAGACTTTTAATATTTTTTTTGTAACCCATATCTCGTCTAACTTTGATATCGTGTAATAAGTGTGAAAATGTACATACATCTTGATAGGACGACATTTTGAGGGTTTCGATTTTCCAGTGTTAATAACGGATTATTATAGCAGCTTCCCATGCTTTTGTGTACTTATGAATATTTTCACTAACCTTGTCTTAGTTGTTGTCATTTATTAAGATAAAAGTGATGGCATAATGTTGATGAGGTTAGTAGCCGTGATTGTAGAAAATCTGTATGCATCCAAACAAGCTTTCGCTAGTTTTTTTTTATAGGATAGGGCAGCAAACGAGCAAACGGGTCACCTGATGGTAAGCGATAACCGTTGCCCACGGACACCCGCAACACCAGAGGAGTCACAGATGCGTTGCCGGCCTTTTAAAAGGGAATAAGGCGGAATGGGGGGTTGGGCCTCCGGTACCCTCACTCACTCGGCGAAACACAGCGCAAGCGCTATATCACGCCGGTTTTCTTTGAGGCCGTGGTATCACTCCGGTCGAGCCGGCCCAATTCGTGCCGAAGCATGGCTCTCCCACGGTAAAGTGTAGTGTTTTTTCCACATGTGATATTGCAAAAACATAACCATCGTTGATCCTTTTCTACATTGTTTAACACATTTCCAAAGTTTATCAAAGAAAAAGGTTATCAACTGCAATGGCTGTTACGCGCAATGTATTTTACAGCAATATATGATTGGATTATTATTATTTTTTCTGTTTGGTAGCTCGTATTTATAGGCCAACTTTGGAATGTGTCTTACAATTTTAGTTTCCTTTTATTTTTTGTTTTTGTTGAAAATTAACCGTACAATGTTAACCTGGTTTTGGTATTCTGTTATAGGTATAAATCAACATTATCTAAAAATGGCATTGGCTACTAAAACAGCCATATTGTTATAAAATAGCTAGCTAGATACTATGATAAATGGCACTTGCTAGATAGCTAGTGCCATCGTTGAAGCTGTAAATTTGAAGGCCAACTTGTAATAAGTCTTTTTCGATTAATATTGGTATTTAACTTGGGGACACATTGTATCTTGTTATCAATCCAACCGGGCAAACGTTATGTTGAAATAAATGCAATTTTTATGATACTTATGCCATATATCCATGGAATGTCAATATGTGATTGGGAGATAAAGTTAAATTATGTATTTTTATCAATATTCTAAAAGTAATAGTAAGTGAGTGAGGGCCACCAAGCACACCTACCCAAAGATAGGGAGATTAGGCCTTAGTCAATCGCGTCTTCACAAACATCTTTCAATATTTTTACAGGCGTATGCAGCTTGTGTCATGATGCTATTCTTCACTACAAGACTGTCAGATAAAAGCACATGAAATTCGAAAAAAGAAAAACGTATTGTGGCAATGTTAACCCTGTATTTACAGATTAGAAAACCAGTGCCAAGACCACAGTCGTTAGGACAATAGGTCCTGATGAAAGTTATATTTGGTATTTTTATTGTTTCCCATGTAACTAACTTCATTTTATAATTATTAACAAAATTGTTAAGTCGTAAGCTAAAACTGCAAACGCCATTTTTTGTCTGTAATAGAACTCGTTGGTGTGCCTGCGAAAGCTTCATTATGCATGTTCGCACGCGTTTCTTAGAATGAAGTACTAAGTCTACATTAATTTAAATATGCACACGTATAGTTTTGGTTATTGAATTACTATTATTGAGTTCCCGGTCTTATGTTATGGCTTAATCATTGGATTATGAAATGCACTCGCGTGCGAATGCAACTTTGTGTCACGTTTACAAACAAAAGCCGGAGTACATCCGAAGGTTTGCGCTCTCGAACAAACTAACATCACGTTTATTATTTGTAACTAGCTACACCCAGTCAGGGTTACACGGAAAAATCATATATACGTGCCTGGATTAGGGCGCAATACCTACATTAAAATCTAAATACGATCGATTCCTAGATTTCCTATATTAAACAAACAAATAGTTCTACAATGTTTCCAAAACAAACTGTTTCATATATTACATTTATAACTAGCACCTATAGCCAACATCCGTCCATACCGGCTCTAGTATACTAGGAACTAATTATTTGAAATAAAATTTGTTGCTATAGTTAACTTTTGTATGATTTACATCCATTGAACACATTCTAGCTGCAATATTTTTTACATAAGGAGAATCAGTTTAAAGTTTTCCATGCTAGATGTTCGATATCGTGATATATCAGAATTTTCCTTAATAAAGTGGTAATAATCAACGGATAAAATTGTCGTCCTCTTCCCGGGTCTCAAACTATAATCGCATTAAATTTAGTCCCAAAATGTCCAGTAGTTACTACTACGAGTAGATATTAATGATAATATTTTTGGTAATATTTTTATTTTTTTATTATTATTTCAATGGTTTGGCATTCCCCATTTTTACGATATTCACTGGTTCATAACTGGTTAAACTTTCTATGATATATTTAAACTATTTCGACATTTTACTTAAAATTACTATGTTCCCTATACAAATTAATAATTTTCCATCTTACCAAAAATATCTCACTGCGTTATAATGTGATTTCACACAAATATTTGAATGTTTACAAATCACAAATGCGGATCATATCCTCATTTCCATTTTTAACCCATCAATGTATTTTATTATAGAATTATTGATATTAATTATAAATATATTCTTTTCTTACGTACTAAAAAACTATATCCTCAGTTTACTGAGGATATAGTGACTGACGAATAATGGTAGGAATCGGTGTAAAATACCGGAAGACATATTTATTCAAAATACAAATACGGCATTAAACTTATGTATCCATAATTAAAGAACTGCTGCAATAGTAGTTGTGTTTGGTTATTATTATTTTTTTGGGCTAAAAATGGTAAAGGAAAGCTTCAACAGTTTGCCACCCTAAAAGCCTCCCTTCTCATTCCACTGTGCCAGGGAGATGGTACCAACGGAGACAGCTATATAGAGTAAGCGCAACAGGTGCTGTTGCATTGGTGTGCCTGACACCCCCTTCCCCCCATTTACTATCGTGTAATTGATGTTCGCTTTTAATTCCAGGTGTTAAGGGTTGATATCAGCCTGGGGCTGCTTCAAGCTGGCGGTATCTACCTACGCCTGCTGTGAAATTATTTCTAGTGAATTTTCGCGTATTGGCCACATCGAGGAAAAGGCGCCACGTGTGGGTCTGCGTACGCCCGGGGGCGGGCGCTTTGCGCCGCCCCACAACTGCATGTGTAAGTGCATACACACAACACGTACATTTCACATTTCACATTTTCACAACTACAAGGAAAGCGTCGTCATGGAGATAGCCCTTTTGAGTTACAAAATCTAGTGCTCCACCCTCCGCCCAGAATAGTCTGCGCCGAGCATTCAGGGAAATCAGTCAAGTCTCGAATTCTGGGTTGCACTGCCACCTCCGATAGAGTTTCGTTGCTGCGTGTACGATACGGTTACCGGTTCTCGTTCTCGTTTATTATAAATTAATTTACTTCTGCATTTTTTTAAATTCTTTATCATCTTGCTATAATTAGATTTATTGACACTTTAAATAATACGTGCCGAAAAAGGTGCACTGCAAATAAACAAATTATAATTTACGCAACTTAGTGTATTATTAATAAATATTTCAAAAGTGACAATAAAAGTGGTTTATTTATATTAAGAACAATGAATTATAATTTTGGTGATAAAATATACGTTTAACATGGTATGCTTCTCGAAGAAGCTCCCCGATTCTTTTGAAGGACAGCCGTTGATATCTTCTGTCATCTATAATGGGTAAGCGAATTTTATTTTCAATTAGTCAGTTGTGCGGTGGCACAGTTTATATCCTAACCAACAAAGTGCATAAACTTTGTAAAAAAAATATTTGTCTCAACGGTGATTGGCATATCGTTCCGCACATGAATTAATATTTTTATTGTATTGTAGCTAAACACGTATGTCAATATTACCTACAATTACTTGTGTTGTCACTGAGTGAGCTTTGTTGGCTATACGGTATTGCACTGTTACCGTCCACTGACATTTGTTTATATTAAAATGTGTACCAGGCAAATTATTAGGCAATGTTCTGAAATTGTTATTTTGATTTTGTTGTTACAAAATATTTTTTCAAATTCAAATTGTTAAATTATTATAATATTCCAAATATTAGTGAAATAATGTTAGACATTTTGTATTAATAAAATAAATGTATATTTCCCAAACTATGAAATACAATCATTAGTTTAATTCCATAATATATTGAACGTTTTATACAATTTATTTATAATTCTACGTCAATTTAAAATTCATGTGTCCTAAATAAATCAAAACACAGAAATGAAATGTAATAATGATAAATAATAGAATAAATAATTCAAAAATTGAAAATATTTTTCTATAGTAAACGTCATATTTATCGACAAAATATATATTTTTTTCAATACTACGCGAAAATTATTTATTTTGTGCGTTTTGCAATAAAACGATTGCCATAATAATGTGCCAGGTACAAAAGCTGCCTCTAAATCTAAATTATAAGAGCACGTAAGATCCCAGTGTCGTTACCATGAGTTTACATTCGTTTGGAGTTGATATCGACAAATTTTTATTTTTTGTATGCAAACTTTGTACCGAAATTGTAATGAGCTAAAATTGTACTAAGCTTTATTAATTGGCATAACTTTACTGTTTGTCAAAGACCTATCGTAAAAAAGAAACTCATGATATGGCTACAGTAGTCTTACGTGTATGTCTCTTCATAAATAGACCAGACGATGATTGAGTTCATTTGAAAAAACAACTTTAAATGCGTTGCTGCTTGTCTTATTAGTGCTCCAGACAGTTGTTTCGATACTTGAAATGTACCTGCCTAATTAAATAGTATTATTATTTTCAACAAAAACTTACGAAAAATTTCCGCTAGTCGCGGGAAACTGTATTTGGAATTAAAAACTACTTCCAACTAAATCCACTGTATAAATACAACAAAAACATCGAAAACTGTCAACACATTCAAACCATTTCAATTAATAAAAGATTTTTAAGTGTAGTTAAGCTCCGCTGTTGTCTTGTTTTGTCTTTCAATAACTATTATAATATAGAAATAGAAAATAATATGGATTACAGGATTAAACAGGATTACTACTTATCCATAACCATTTATATTATGCATAATATTTTGTTTGAACACTTGCAAATGTTAAGTTTGTAGTAATTATAAAATAGTCGTGTAATCCATGTGTCTCTTGAGTCAGTGCTGTACTTCCAAGAGAGCAATTGTTAAAAATGTTTTATATAACATTTTCTGTACGTGTGTACGCCTAGACTTAATTTAACGTTGTCATTTAAAGATTAGTGCGCTGGCTTTGGTCACGGAAATTTTTAGTATTAGTAAGCAAACCACATCCATAAATTAAGTTATTTTATTTTTTACGTTTTGAACATTTTCTTTTATTAAATATTCCTTCCTTATATTCCATTTCAAGTTTTAACATAAAAGGTTAAATGTGACTTAGAATTAAATTGTTACATCTAATGAGTGTATAATTTATTTATTAGAAAATACAGTGACTTGAATATTTGCTGTGAGTAAATATTTTTATTTTTATCAAGTCAATAAAAATGATACAGTTAAATTGCATATATCATCGATTTTTTTTTAAATTGACAATTATTTCGCATCACGCTTGTAATTTTTTTCATCATTACCACAACATATGCTTGCCTATGACATCTGTATCATAATATTTTCGCTAACAGTGATAAGTTTATATTAAGAATAACAATAGGTTTTGTTACAATTTTATTAGGTGTAGTAATGGTAGTAAAGGCGTAGTAATTCCGTGCAAAAGTGCATCATTAAAGACTAATGATGCACATTATTAGATATATAATATATATATCTAATAACGTGTCATATAATCCAAAGTTTACTTACAATCTATACAAATAAATAAAATTGGAGTGTCTGTTTGTAATATTAAAATAACATGCATATGAATGTATATACGGTACGCATACCAAAATATATATTTTTAAAAATTTTTGTCTGTCTGTCTGTTTGTGCCGGCTAATCTCTGGAACGGCTGGACCGATTTTTGATGGGACTTTCACTGGCAGATAGCTTATGTAATAAGGAGTAACATAGACCACTTTTATTTTAGAAAAAAAAAGACAAAAAACAAAAAAAAAACATTTTTTTATTACATTCCACACGGACGAAGTCGCGGGAACAGCTAGTTTGAAATAAATAAAACAGACAAAGAGAGTTAAAAACTGTCACTGTATTGAGAGGTTCGATCAAGGGATTTAGTATACTTGTCTTTAATAATTGAGAATTATTGTATAGGTTTATAAATAATAGTATAATTTGGGCTTATAAATAAATCATTTTAAAAAATACTGTAAAGCTTATTGTTTCAATGGAATAACTCACACGTTTTGCAAAACATTAAACCATCCATTGAACGTGTTCAAGAAGAGACAAACGTGTCCGTGTTTAAAAAGTACTGTTAGTACACGGACACATGAGAAATTAAAATTTTGTCGCATAATTCGCAATCCCTCGAAGCGAATGCGAATGTCTAATAATATATACATGAGAGTGGCTAATTACCCAATTGCGACTAGCGCAATTCAACTTTATCAATAATCGGTATCTTGTACAAAAGGTTTACAAATAGCGTTTAGTTTGCTCTCTCGTCTGTTTGATTCCTAACCACGCCCTTATACCCGTAAGTGCTTCTGTTGGAATAGTCCTTGCTCTTGCGAATCAATATAGTACTTTTATCCTCCCTTATTTATTCTTTATACAATTAGTTTAGTTTTCCTTAGTTGTTAACATTTTTATTTTTTTGTCTCTTACTTTCTTGCTGTGCGAAATATTTATTGTTTCAAAATATGTCTCATTAGCGACCGCCCATTTTCAGTGTAGTATTTATCAGACGCGACTAATTACTTGAGCGCTTTTTACGCGAATCATCTTTGCCAGCGCGCGCTGCCTAATAAGATTTTCGTAGGCATTGTCTTAGAATATATTACTAACAAATTGTTATTTTAAATTTTCAGTAAAACAGTGTACGATTGTAGATATTCAAATATTTCAATGCTGTGATCAAATTAGCAAGAAAATTGACAAAACGCTTCATGTAAAACGTATTCAAAAAAATTGTGCAGGTGCAGTGCGGCGTTAAATGTATATCAGAGTACCTACAATTGGCATATAGTTCAGTATTTTTACTGTTTTAAAATTTTCATATATTTTTTTGTTAGTTTGATCTATGTGTTAGTCATTATCTTCTTCTGACCCATATAGTTGTTTCTTTTATTGTTGCACTTTATAATATATTTATTGATAGAAATATTATTTCGTAACATTAAGCCAGCGCACATTTCAAACAAAATAAAAATATTATAAATAAAATATGTGTTTTATTTGTTACCTATCCTATCCTATCATCTACTTACGTGTTTGAAAATATGACTTGGTTTATTAGGTATTTGGCTTCTATTTTATAGCATTGAAGCCGGTTTCTTTATTATAAAGTTTATAAAGATATTAGTAAAATAAAGTAGGGAAAAGATATTACGAATAAAAGTATTTATTTATTATAATTGGTTTTGAAATATCGCCATCTTCCTAGTTGGCCGAGTCGGCTAGTTAATAAGGAATAGAGTCGTGCTTAGCAAGGGGTGGCAGTACAATCTCAATTTCAATACAGTCTCAATTTTCTTAAGGCAACTTATTAGTTAGTTTGATATTTAGTATTATTTATTTATGAGATTTTCATTTCAAGGATTTACAATTCTCATGAATTCCATGCTCTATTTGATAGACAGCTATGCAGAATCGTGAAGGCTAGCTATAAAAATAGAATAACCTGGAAATGTGTATATTTCTTCATAAAGGAATCGACATCATAAAGGATGAGCGGCCAAAGTTAGGAACCCAGCACATGGTTTGTTATTACGAAGACAACGCTCCGTACACTTCTGCAAAACCACACTGTTTTGGTTTAAAAATGACACTACTTCTGCCGCTATATATTCCCGAACTTACACTGATATTTTTTGGAAAATAAAGACAATCTATTTATTTCTTTATGAAAATTTTAAATATACGTCAATGTACATTAAACTTAAAAGTTTATAAGGTATGATTATTTCTTATACAATATTACAGTTTTTAAAGCATGATAATTTCGTTTCCCCAAAGTTATAGTTAATAATGTGTAAAATTCTAACGGAAAAAATTATTATGGAGTAATAAAAACATATCCTTACATAGTATAAAACAAAGTCGCTTCCCGGTGTCTGTATGTAGCTATGTATGCCTAAATCTTTAAAACTACGCAACGGATTTTAATGCGGTCTTCTTCAATAAATAGGTATATTCAAGAGGAAGGTTTATATGTATAAAACATGCACAATGTAGTAGTGGAACACTGTCAATTTTTGAAATTTCTAATGTGATGTCGTAAATCAACTGACTTTTTGCGCTTATATTGCAAACGCTGGCCAAACCCTACGAGATTGGTCAAAATGATGTACTACAGTATCGTACAACTTACAAAAGTCCACAAAAAAGTCTGCGATGGTATATGTCTATCTCTCAAGAATAACCCACAATAACCGCTTTTTGTCTTTTACTCTTTACTAGAAATAATGGCTTATTTACGAAGCCATTTTAAGTATGTATTACATTAATACTTATCCAAATAAACATGTTAGTAAGCTTTGGACATTAAACCTAGATTAAATTTGTCTTTTACATCATGTATTGATCACTACTTTAGAAGATATCAAACGTACAAACTTACGCTTAATCGAAAAATTATCATTGCGGCGATGGTAACTATTAAATAATAATTATTAAAAACTATAATATAGGTAACTATTCATATTAGCATGCCACCCGTGCGAAGCCGGGGCGGGTCGCTAGTATGAAATAATTAAAAGTATTTCTTGCGATTATTTTAGTTTAAAATTAAAAAAAAAAATTATTGCTGAGATTTAATTGTAACCAAAAGTTTTTTTTAGGATTAAAAAGTAATGCAAAAATATTTTTTTGCATTACTTAGCATTACAGCAATACAAAAATATGTTGCGAGCGAATAAAACGACGATTCAGGATTTATTAGATTTATTATTTCTTAAGCTATTTTAAAAAATGATCCAAATAAAAACAGTTTGCCTATTAATACGTGCTCACGGCGAACAATTCGGTAACATAGATATCTTTAATAAATAATCAACTTTGTAATTTTTAAGTACCACATAACTTAGATCCTCAAATTATAATTAAGTTATAGCAATGAAACTAAATACTACCTAAAATTTTAATCTAATACGCATCTTTAAGACTAACGCAATACCTCCTCAATCTCTCCGGATCTGTATCGACCCTGCGCTTTTCTCAACCGTCACCAGTGTACTTACCACCAGTTTATATTCTTTTGAAAACGATATCGACGGCGTAAAATTTTGTATGAAACCTTAGCACAGCGCCCCTATCGCTAACGTACAGTCGGGTCAATTTAATAGGCCACATTTGACATTTCATTAAAATTCCTCAACTAACCTTGTAATGGCGGACATAAAATATTCAATATTTTTTTAGTTTGGAAATGCACAAATGACCGTTGTTACAATGTTGCGTTCAGTGAAGTCTATACGTAAGTGATGTCCCTCAATAAATCGAATGAATGCAATGATTACTTGTGAAAGCATTATTCACCATGAATTAATAGTCAGTCAGTTTGACCATGAATTAATAGTATGATTGTATCTTATACTATATTGTATTATATTATTGTAATTATTTACATTGTAAAGAGGAGATAAAAAATAGACCTTCAGAGTTTCTTGCCTGTTCTTCTCGAGAAGGCTCTCCCAATTTCCGAACAGGTGTCGAGTCAATTTTTTTATTTTTTTCTTTTTTTTCCTTATTCGTACGTACGGACAAGGTTTTGTTTTCT
Organism: Scirpophaga incertulas; assembly: GCA_036419045.1. Classification (NCBI taxonomy): domain Eukaryota; kingdom Metazoa; phylum Arthropoda; class Insecta; order Lepidoptera; family Crambidae; genus Scirpophaga; species Scirpophaga incertulas. Next base: position 7,687,123 of record CM071626.1, on the reverse strand, counting down.
TTTTTTAAGCTTTGTTTTTTTGTTTTGTCTGTTGACGTCAATAAGTGCCTGTAAAGGTCTATGTTGAATAAAGATTATTTTGATTTTGATTTTGATTTTTTTTTGAGTCAAATTTTTATTAAAATAAAACATGTTATTCTTTTGTTTTATAATAATAAAACAATAATAACTTCTTTAACAGAGAAATAATATATTAATACAGTACCTATAAAAAAGAGTGTATTCACATTTAAAAGGCCGCCAACACATCTGTTGTTGCGGGCAGCGATAATCACTTACCATCAAGTAATCCATTTGCTCGTTTGCCTATTAAAATTAAAAAAAAAGTACTTTTCCATAATAACTGTATTCGATTCACATATGTTTGAAGTAAATATCGATTTTTTCACCATAATCGGAGTGTTTAAGCAGGTCACCTCACTATGAACAAATGTCAAATGTGGCCTATTAAATTGGCCCGACTGTAATTGTATTATTTCTGTAGTTTACTATATGTCAAATATCTATTGAATACGATAGTTAATTAAAGGTAGGATAATTCATTTTGTGTAAGACTAACTACGCGGCAATTTTCAATATGTAGCAACTTCTAACGACCGCTTAGTCGTGCAAGCGGTGTTCGTACTATGCCATTGGGTTTTTGATCTTATTATTTCAGATTTGATAATATTAATTTGTTAGTGTAGTCCTATTACAATTAAGCATGGAGGCAAGGAATCTTATAGTGTAATATTAAATTTTGCATACTATTATTACCGTCTGACTGTTGTGCGTGCAGTTTGAAACATATAAATTCACAAATATTCATCAAAACATAATAACACGCAGGATTGGAGCCCGGGATACTTAGAGTAAAAGGCAGATTTAATATGTGCTTCATCTATGTTCCCTATGCGATTGTAGTGCGTAAACACCAGAGAACCTCAAACATAAGAAAACCTTAAATTAATAACAATATAAAGTAAATGTAAAATGAAAATATGTTCGCCATCTTATATTTAAAATTGATAAAATCAGCATCTAAACAGTTACTGATCGTATTGGTTTGAATAAAATAAAATGCTTACGTTAGTCATGACAATAACTTGTATATTGGGACTATATTAAAACAACTAGCTGACCCGTGCACACTTTGTTGGGCATAACATTAATAATCCTTTTTTAGTACAGAGTGTTATATTTTAATTTCTAACTGTGATATTTAATAAAACTACTTTTTGCAACTTAAATATAAAAAATAGACATATGATGTCGTTGACTTTTTTGTAGGCATTTTCAAGCTTCACATCTAGAACTCGAAAATATATGTTTCGACCGTTATTTCTCCGATTCCCTTAGCAAAACAGACTACCACGTAAAAGCCTTTTTGTTTTCCGGTTTTTATATAATCTATGACACTCGGCAATAATGTGGTTTTTTATTGGTGAAAGAATTTTTGAAATCGGTTCAGTAGATCCCGGGATTTCCCCTTACAATTTAACAAATATACAAACACGCAAACTTTACTTCTTTATAACATTAGTATAGATAATACGTTTAATTAGGTACTTAAAATTGGTGAACTTTGTTTATACGAAATCAAAATGCCGATATCCTTATTTATTTATTTGCTTATATTACTTTCACGATAAAAGTGCCCCAAACTACAAACAAAACTTTAAACGAAATTACTTATATGTTAATTTTTTTTCGAATCGGCATTATAATTTTGTTTTTTTTTACAAGTTTCTGGATCGATGAAATGAGTAAAGAATATTATCACTAACAATATTATCTGGCTAAAAACTTGGTTAAAACTTGAGTTTTTAAATATAAATGTATATTTAATATAGTTAATTTGTTTTTTAACTATGCAGCTTATAATTCATTAATAATCTACTGTGATCTTATATTGATTTAAAATAAAATAAACTATCAATATATTATGAACTATTTAATTTTTAATTTCGTTAAATATGGTTAGGATTAGTAGTAGACTCTTACACATAAATAAAGAAAATCGATTAAATGCACATTAATACACACAATGTATCAAAACAAAAACGAACAATCATATACACACACATTTTGAACATGGAGGATTACATTTAAATTAAAATGATAGTAATATTGCCATAAATATGCTTATTTATTAAGTGTAATAATTGCAATCTAAAAAATGAAGATCCTTTTTAACTTTATGCTGTTAGCAAAAGGACCCAGAAAGCGTATATATGTATTATAAATTATTACGTTCCTCATTGTGGTCAAGCAATAAAATATTGAGTACTTTTGATAAGTCAAAAGTACTCCATATAGACATACTGCATTTTAAAACGTATTTTTTTTAAATATTGTTTTAAATTAAAATATATTGTTTTGAAATTTAAATAAATTAAAAAATATTGTTTTAATATTTTTATAATAATGTCTAAGTAGTTATCATTTAAGTATAGCCTTTAGTCCTTTTTAACACCTGTTAAATTATTCATCATCATTCATTGAGCTGCATAACAAATGTAGCCGCAAATGCAATTCGGCTGCAAACGTTTTAACATTATTTATATTAAAACATTTTATTAAACATTTAAATCAATAATTTAAAATTACTATTATTTCGGATAAAATTCTACAATCAACAAATACAGAAAAACTATTAAATATCTTATAATTATATGCCGAATAACAATGCCTAAATAGTAATTATATACTTACAAAGTAATTATATTGTGAAAAACGTTGTTTTAAAATCACACAAACCGGTACGACATCAGTTTTATTTAAATAACAATAATTTGGGGATGCTTTGATCATAATTTATTAAACATTCAATTTTTTTTTTCTAAATAATACTAAAGTTCTTTGAATATTTGTGAAAATGTATCTGCAGACATTTGAGATCTTTTCCTAATTATTTACAGATGGGAAAAGATTTCCTAATACAAAAGTCAACACAAATTTGGTGCCCGAGTTCTACCTACGAGTGTACCTAATTTAGATTTTTATACTTAATCAATAAAATATGTAGCATTTTTATTTCATAAAGTTAATTATTTATTTCATAAAATATCATATAAAATTTCGAAGAAAAGCGGTATTTTTTTTTCTTCAGTTGTGTATAAAAAAAGATTTAAAAAAAACATTATCCCTGCTAGTGAACAAATATTAATTAAATATTAGTGTTTTGTGCGCCCAATATATTCAAGAAGTACAAATATTCAGTTGTCAGAATACGGAAAAACAATTCTGTATAGCAAAATATTTCATCAATCACATTAACATTATTTTACAGTACTAATAATTCAGGTGAATTTCAATATATTTTTAATTATTATTAATATTGAAATAAAAATGTATATGTTAAATTATTATGTATTGATTTTATAAGATCGAATATTTTCTGTATAATTTATTTAAAATGTATATACATTTAACTTTCTCTGTCACTTTGTAGTCTGGCTAAAATATCATTTTTATAAGAAAATAGTTCTATCGCGTTAAACTTGTTCAAAATTTAAATTAAGGTTTTTATGTCTTAAAGTCTCTGGCCACTCTTAACATGTATTTAGGATATGATTATTATTTGGATAAAACTAAATATATAAGGTTAATATATTAGGGTATATAATTAGAAGTTTAAAATTTAATGGTTTTGATATCTCAGATTTTGTTTATTTTAGATTAACGGCATTTGTATTTTACGGGATAAAATATGTTTGATTATTAATTATATAAAATATATAAAGGAATGACATATCTATCTTCAATAGTACATTACGATATTAGTGCGTTATGATGGTTATAACATGCGAGGCGGAATTTCAGTCGCGAGCCGAAGGCGAGGGCGTAATTGAGCCGGACATGTTATAACTGTTTTTTAACACATTTGCGTGGAAATAGAAAAAAAAAAAACATTTAAATAAACTCATTATGTGAATGCACACTGTTGCTTCTCTACCATTTTAACAGCGCGCTAGCGCTGCCTATTGATTGGCGCCGCGCGGCGATTAGTTCGAAATTTGAATAGCAACAGCGCGCGAATGGCAATTAATACTGTTATGGAATTTGTATGGACTATAACTTAACTATTTGCTTTGGTAACACACACGTTTTTTATAACCCGCTTTACATATTTAAAACCGGTGGAATTACATCAGCTTTACGAATAAAGGCGTTAAAAATATTTTTAAGTATAGTTATCTCTGCGCCGCCTAAAAATACTCATAAATTAGTTCTAATAGTGTGTGTAATCATGTGTATTGCAATGCCAAAATACCAAATTAAGAAATTGGTAAGAAAATAATTGTTATAACGATACCGAGACGTATAAGAAATAAAGGACGCCGTAATAAACGACGAATAATTATATTTGAATTCATATTAAGTAACAATTTTTCCTGATTCTGTGGTCTCTGACATTTTATAGAAGGGTGTGTGAGTCATATTAGGCATCGTTAGCATTATTATACTCCCAATTACGTGGAAAACGTAATTAGTCTCCAATACGACGGCTTTCCTTTTATAACTTATATATATACTTACATTGATACTATTACACTCGGCGTCAAAAAAGGCGTACTATTGAAATACACATAAATATTGGTATTATTTAAAAGCCCAATTAATGAATGTAAAATTTTTATTCGACAAAAAAATAGATTGATCAGAAATATGTGACATGACACACTAGGTTCTATGACAATTTCGTATTATTCATGTGAACTGTGTCTTGTAAACTTATCTTTTTATATTATTACAATAAAAAACGATTCAGTTATTCTTGGGTTCTCCTTTTTGTTACCTTTTAAATGATACCAATATTACCCTCCACATTGATTCTAAATAATGTTTATAGCTGTAAGGAATGACTTTTTAAAAGGTGAATGAAAATACGAATTACATAGATGCATAAAGGAGAATGGCGAGTTTGGCGACATGCACTACAATAATAGACATTACCATAAAATTACTTAAAATGGAAATAATGTCATTAAATTTTACAAGAATATAATATAACGTTAGAGTTATAATCAAATTTTCGGGCCTGGCTTCTATTAATTGTCGCCATTCTCTTTTATGTTTAATGTTTTTAAAGCCATCGGCTGCTAACAGCACCGGCCCAAACAGGCTGGCAAAAAAATATTTCTCAAACATGCTTGGAAATTTGAGCATTATTTTGACACCCTTCTTCGAGGTAAATCGAAATTGCTGTACTGGCCAAATGCGAGCAGCGGCCGGCAAAAAATGTATGAAAATCCATATCTCTCGTGTTTTAGCGGCCAAATAAATATACATGTAAATTCATATATTTATTTAAATATCGAACTGGCTTGCAAAAAAACATGTTTTATAATAAAAAAAAAAACAAATCAAACGAATCTTTTGGCGCGTGAAAAATTTTATTCATTGTTGATCATTGAGTTTGGAAAAAGTTCTGTTTGGTACTACTTAGTTTTAATTTCCGCGCATTATTAGAGAAAAGTACTATACAGGCCTTGGCCACAACAAGGCATTGATGGACTTACGTATGTGTGGCTCGGCTTCGCCTCGGCCCACATGTACACGTTCGTCCGTCAATGCCTCTATTGCTGGCCGCTGCAGTAATGTACTATTTTGAAGAAACGTCAAAATCATTTGCTGTCATAATTGTGTTATATGTATTTCCTGGTGTTCGTATTGTGTTATAATGTACATTTTAGAGAATACGTTTATGTATTCATAAAATAAATTAAAAATTAAGATTCCTTTTTACCATCGTCATTCATGGCGCTTTAGTATAGGGCCTATATTTAGGTCATTAAATTCATAATACGATTTAATTTCATCAGTTTGAAAGAAATCTGTAAAGAGGAAAGTTTTATTTAATGATATGCACATAACAGAAACGAAAACACACCGACTCGGTCTGAAAGAGGCCTAATGTTCAAAATTTTGCGCATCAGAACTATTATCCATCTTAGTTTTTTTTTTTGTAGATACCGACCTGCTGTTGGTAAATTAAAAACAGCACCTGACAAATATGATTTTACCTGGGAGAAATTGCTATTACAAGGATCGGAAGATTTTTTAGATGATGATTATTTGGATAAATCAAATCATCAATTGATTACGTAAGTATTTTTATTTTGCTCGGAAATTTATACATTATTATCGTCTCTTTGATCGCCCGGTATCAGATTATCCATGTACTCGTGACTTTGATGTGTTGTAACTAGTGATGTGTCGGATATCCGTATCCGTTGGTATCCGAGGCGGAAGAAAGATCCGTATCCGTGTCCGTATCCGTTACTTTTGGCGGATCTTTTACGGATCTATTTACCTTATTAGTTTTAAATTTATAGATAATATATTCTTTAAGTTGCTGAGATTCTGACGGTCCACGATTATTTAAAAATAGATCTGGTTTAGTAGCAAGCAATTGGCGTCGCTAGTGCGCCTTACTCTTCGCCTTAAATAGGCATTGACCTATTTAAGTAGGTAGAAATAAAAAACTATTAAATTCAATACAGATATTTTTTTTTATTTTATTTCTTAAAATCAAATATTTGACTCCTTTATGTTGCAAACTTTGCAGTAGTTATCATATTTGTCATTATTTATTATACCAATAATATATAACTCCAAGGTGCTAACTCAACTAGCTTTTTAATGAGATAAATATTTTAAAAAGTTATGAGATCACATTTTATTGAGAAAACAGACTTAGAATATTTTAAATTCGAATTAAATTATTTTCTAAGTAACTAAACTAGTACTGCGTGACACATACAGTGTTAATGTTATATTAAAATCATAATGACAATACCAAACACAAGTGTTATCTATGCAGTGTCACATTAAACTAAAACAAAAGAAAAGAAAAACCCGCCGCGCAATGCAAGTCGAAACATGTTTCGACTCGAGATCGAGCGCACGGACACCGATTGTGTAAGAAAGTTAAGATCCGTGAACGTATCCATTACTGCGGATCTTGACACCAAATATCGTAATTCAGATCCATATCCGCGGATCTAGATTTTTTGACGGTCTGGTACATCACTAGTTGTAATACTAAGATGACCTTTTCTTGCATATATAGTTGCTTTATAATTATGTTCACGTGTAGTTAATTATTTAATTTGTTAGTGAAGCGTGTATCATAATCAGTGAACGTATAGAAAGCTCATAGCATGGTACAGAGTGGAACAGATCGACTTTACCTTAACTGATCCCACAGACGTTCTTTGTGTTTAGGCTCTAGGCACTAGACTCTAGACTGAGATGTTTGACATGAATAATTGATTGTATTGGCATAAAAATAGTTTGGATGACAATTAGAGAAATATTTTTCGTTGAACGAGTTGAACAATTTTGTAATTTTACTTTGAGCAACATGGTATGTGGTCCATATTTCTAGAGCCGGAATGGATTGTTTTTGACCAAAAATCTATTTCTAAAAATATTTAGGTTTCAAGGAACTTTAAATTTAAAACTCTCAAAACAGCCAGATATAAGGTAGTTGTTTTTAATATTGCATAATTGTTTTCTATCATGCCTCAATTAGACTAGTTTATTAGTGCGAGTTTTAAAAAACTTATAGTTTTGTGCGATTTCTATCTTTTAACTCCGTGGAAAATTTTATATTCACATCAATTTAAAAGTAATAAGACCGTTGTTTTTTTCCCAAATTTATCGTACATTGATGTTGTTTCTGCTTAAAGTTTATTGGTATGAGTATGTGGTACTGTGTATGTGGTTTTCATCAAAGTCCGTTAGTGCCGTCTAAGAGTTTCAGATAAATATATATATTAGGCGATGTTCGGTTACGGGGCGACCAAATCTCATTTGGGACCGAGTCATCGCTACCTCTAGTTACTAAAGTGCGTTTGCAAATAAAAGAAAACCACATAACACAGATTACTTAAAAAAATCTAACTTTTGGAAATAAATAGCAACGTTTGAAAAACTTTCCCGTAACTAGCTAAAAACGAAAAAAAAAATCCCGACTCAAGACTTTCGAAAGTTATGATTTTATTTTAGGCTACTGCCAAATGAGAATAAAATTTTCGCGGATGGCCGTTTCACAATTGTACATAGTGTTTCACTGAGCTGTATCCGTAATAAACAAATGGTCTATGCAATAATTTAAATTTGATGTTTGAAATTATTATGTATATTACTTTATCTGTAATATAATGATTTACTAGTGGCAATTATAGTTTGCTTTAGAGGGAGAGGGAGAGAGAGAGAGATCCCGTTATTGCTATTAATAAAAAATATCGTATTTTAAAATAAATATTATTGATTAAAACAGACAATGGAATAGATAAATGTCGAAGATTTTGATAGTATTAATTTTAGCATACTCTGAATATCAAGTTTTCGAGTACATATGTAGTTTACATTTATGTATTTATGTTCTACACATATCTTAATGAATTTTTTTTTTATAGGATTGAGGATATTTACACGATGAATACTTATGAAGATGAATCATCTTCTGGTTTGAATGCAAGGTTAAGACCGCGAAAGTCTACCGGCTTTCAAAGTGATAGAATATCACGTAAAAATGATAGCAAACATGTTCAAGACAAGCCGAGACAAACAAACACTCCATCTAGAGTGTCTTCTAATAAAACAGTTGATCTTTCGGATCTATCAACTGCCTTATTACTGCTATGTACTTACTGCGATAAAAGGTTTGCTTCTAAACAAGCTATTTCGAAACACATACGTCGGATCCATTTATCAAATACTAAACAAGATTCAACTATTACGTGCCTCTTTTGTCATCACGCTGTATCAGATCCATATGCTATCATTCAACATATGGTTGACAATCATCCTAACCAATACTTTGCGTGTCTTGATTGCAATATTCGTTTCGCCTCGACCACCAATTTGGCAGAACATAAACTTAATGTTTGTGAAAAACACAAAATGTCGTATCGTAGCAAGTTGCGCCAAAAAGATGTGGAAACGAAAAAAATACAAAATTCACACATGGCGGAAGAGTTACAAAACGAGAATAAAGATTATGTGGATGGTCGTAGATTTAACGGAATCGTTATTTCATGTGAGCTAAAACCGTCTCAAATAAGTGACGGCGCTGATATAGAAGATAATATTACAACTAATTTGATATTACCACCCAATAAAAGCTTGGGGGCCGGCGCAATAATAGAAAAGAACGCGGTTATTTTATTAGATGATATTCAGTGGAGTAAACGTATGCCTACAAATTTTTCTTTTCATAATACGGATGCGGACCAAATATTATCACGTCTAGGAGTTGTTCACAGATCACCACGAACTGGTGAATCGACAAAAAAAGAGTGGATTAAGAGTACTGAAGATGTAAACTACAAATTCGAAAAATGTTTTGACACGGGATTTTATTCTAAAGTGGCTAGTAATGTACAAGAAAATTTGACAAAGTTTCTAGATGGCTCGTTTAATTTTAATCCCGATGCGAATAACACAATTAAAACAAGAAAATTAAAGAATAGTGTTGTTATAAATACCGCTGAAGGATTTCCAATTCTTTTAGCATATGAACAATATTCACGACAAACATTTGATGGATATATGCGTAGAACTATAGCTCCTAAACACAAATGGAAATGGGAGAATGAGAAAAGCTCACTTCATCTGGACATTTTTAAACGCGATTCACATGCAAATAATTGTATTATCACATTAGTTGCCGGCTTGGATATTTGGACTCAGTTGTGTATGAGACAAAAATTTGAAGAAAAGTTCAAAATAGGTCCTTTGGAAAAAAAAAGTGACAAACAAAATTTGATAAACAAGGAGCTAAAGGAAATTTTAGAAAGTAGAGAACTACCTACTACTTCACATATAGTTAAGTATTCTACGAATTTGAAACCAACCGGAGACAATTTCAATTTTCCGGCTTCACTGGGCTTAACGCCGTCTCACCCAAGACCTGAGTTTCAACCTGCGGTGCTCAGTGGCGAATGGGTGCGACCAAGGTGCTATGTATGTTGTGCGTGTGGTGCCCAATCTCGCGACTCTCGCAGCCTCTCCTCGCATGTTTCGACATACCATCCTAATGCACATGTACAACATTATGAAATTGTCGGCGAACTTCTTTTAAATGCTGACATTTTGAAACACTTGTATGTTCCACCAAGCCAACCTTTGAACAGAACTAGACCACTCAGAGGATTTAAAGAGTGCACAAAGTGTAAAAAATCTACCACTCTAGAGGATCTACATCAACATATGTTAGATTGTGCAGGCGATACCCCTACTGTTCGTAGGAAATGTCGATATCGTCCTTTTGGAGTAAGAAAAAGACGTCCTCGTTTGCCGGACAACACTATACGCAAAAAAATACGTAAAGACTTAAGAAGACAAACTCGGCAAACCAGACAAAAAAGTCATTTAAGATCACGTGCAAAAATACGTAGTGAAGTTGGTGATGGTAAGTATCCCAAGTATATTCGCTATTTAATACTTCATTGATAATTGTATTATAATTGCACCATTAATTTCTATATTATATTTGCAGCAGAAACAATTCGTAAGATGCTAGCGGATTTGCCTGCTAAACGACATCGCGCGATGGTAACTCCTACCCACCCTGGTTTACGTCCAAGGAGAGCATTAAATAAACAACGCAACAAATTGTTATTGAAAAAACGAAATGTCGATCATTCAAAAAGTCATCAACAACCAAACACATTTCAGAATGTGGGCCTGGGTGATCATAAGGATCCAGGATCTAATAATGATAAAGTAGATGGTGCTGATGATGCTGATGACGAAGATGACCCTAAAAGTCTTAACAAATCTCACGAAGACTCTCAAGATCACTACAATTTGAAAATCAAGCCCATCAATTATCAAGGAAGGCCTGAACTCTCTGAACCTAGAATAAAACGGATACCAAGCAAACGACATCAAGCTTTTGTAAGAAAATTGGCTCCTAACAGAGTAAGAAGAAAAACTCACCGAAAAATGGATGAAGACAGTCGTTTGAACAACTTAGAAGATCAACCACCCCCACCACCACCACCACCTCCTCCTCCTCCTCCTTCACCACCACCACCGCCTTCACCACCTCGATCACCACCTCCACCTCGATCATCACCACCACCTCGATCTCCACCACTATCATCATCATCTCCACCACCGCCTAATGCAAATAACTCTCCTATTAACTTTGAACAAAAGCAATCTCCTTTAGATATATCACCAGAAAAAATTGATTTGAATAACACTCTTTTCAAAACTAGACAACACGGTGGTCGAGATCGACCTAATGGCAATTATAATAATTACTACAGTAGTAATAATAATAACAGTAGTACTAACAATAGTAATACCAACAATGGTAACAGTCCTCAACCGGGAAACAGTGGTCAAGATGGTGATATGCAAAATCCATTTACTCCTATTCAAAATACACCACTGAAACATTCAATTGCACGTCTGACGGCAGATCAAAATACACAAGATGAAACTTTACAATATCATCATATGTTTCTTCTTCAACAGGAAGATAATGACACAACTGAGCACGCTGCTGCCGGAGTGCAGCAATTTTTTGAAAACGAAGCAGGTGTAGTTAAATTAGACAAACCTCCCCTGAATTACTCGGATACTAATAAGAACAAGCAGCAGAAAAACCGTCGCCGTCTGGTCGATTGCATTGATATGTTGAAAAATAAATTGGAACCTATTGTTACAGAATCTCAGCGGTCTGCTGCAGGATATGGCAATAATACATCACATCAACCTTATAATAATGTCGCTCTCAACTATATACCCGACTTAAATGGAATTTATCAACTTCCGTACCCGCATGCCCTACTATATCCCACGCAGGTCCAAGAGGGCTTATATGACATACGCAATGAAAATACATTGATTCAACAAAATTTTTCTAATGTACAGTTTCATATGCCATATCCTGTAAATAGAGCTGGAAGTGTAGCAATTCAAAAGCCAGTCTCTTTACTACAACCCAAAAGAGATTCGAAACGTCGATCTACACGAACGGATGTACAACGACAAAAATTTAATTTGCCACCCAATATAGAGTTGATTCCACACAGAACACCACGACATGACCAATATGACATGCCGATGCCCCAAATATCTACAAGCCGTGACAAGCCGTCACGTAGTTCTAAGAGCTTTACAAAATCGAAAACAAGCCAATCTAAAAGAAGTAAACAATATCAATCTCATAATGTGGCAAATATTCAATCTCTTGAACAGCACGTAAATCGTAGTTTAATACATCCGAACCCAATGGAACTGCTGGTGTCACGGGATGTTAATGATAGGCACATTATGGAATTTAATAGGTCCGAGGCTAACAACGTTAGATCTCAACAAAAACAATGCAATGCTTATATTAACAATAACTACGATATCAACATTCCCGCTACTATTATTTCAGAGCGCGAAGCGTCAAGGGCTACGCATGAAAAATATAAAGAAAGTACCAGAACTCAATCGACTGCAATACCTTCGTCGATTATACATACGGAATCAACTCCTATGTTAGATCTTAACGTGACTGCCCCATGGGACTTAACTGTATCAGCTAGTACTGCATCTAGTTCCACTGTTCCAACTGAAGAATGTTCATATGCCTCTATAGAACAACGCTCATACACTGAAAGCGAATATGATGAATATGAAACTCTAGATTTATCTAAGAAAAATCAAGATCAAGATCGCGAAGTAATCGTGATTGATGACATGGACAAAGCTGATGAAGTTGATGATATGGATATTGCTGTTGATTTGAGCGTGAAAAAAATTACTGAGACTATCGATAATGCACGGCAAAGCGAACGAAATGAACATATGAATAAATTAATGGGTAACGTGGTTAATGCTATTGACTTCTCTGTTTCTGAGGATGACAATATGCCAACAGATCTGTCTGTTAAAAATAAGTCAGTTACTATCACAACAGAAAAGACTTCTAGTGCTTACAAATATCTTCATGACTCTAACTACGATTGTGTACAAGATCTTTCAAACCGTAATATTGACAAACGTTCTGATGGAAATATCTGTACCATCCAACAAGTTGATCAACATACGTCCTCTTTGTCTCAAAACAAAGTAACAGACCATGTTATTACACCGTTGGTAAGTGAAGTTACAGATAAAAATCTAGTTGAAATTAATGATATAAGAGTAGCTAATCGTCCTGCTGAGAAAAAAATCTTTAAACATAATGTCAGAGACCTGACCAATGTACAGAGAAAAGCTTCATCAGCCAAAGAAGGAATGTTTTTAGAAAATACTATTCATTACCACGATAATTATGAACAAGAACAAGAACAAGTACAATTTATTAATTCTGCTTCTGATTCTTGTCGTTCTAATCTTTCTTCAAAGCAAATGTGTGAAACTTCAACTAACACAAGTTTTTCCCCTGCTATTTGCGGAAACGATATATATCCAGTGGATGTTAACAATTCTCAGTCTTTGCCCGAAATAGTAAATAATTACTCTGTTAGTGAACCTATGAATATTAGTTCACAAAAAGCAAGTGATAATACTCTCTCTAGATCATTTTGTTCTTCGGCAACTACATCAATGTCTATAGTGGAACCATCAGTTGTAGTTTCAAAAAGTGATACACTTCAAAGCATTCCATGTACGACTATTGATACTCCAGTTAATACGTTGACTGACACTACAATTGGAGCATCTGTAAATAATACGCCTGATGGCAACGACCACAATTCTCAAAATTTGGCATCTTCATCTGAGGCTAGTAAAAGCCCACAACCAGAAACAGAAACAAACGCATCTACGGAAACAAATCCATCTACGGAAACAAACGCATCTACGGAAACAAACGCATTTGCGGAAACAAACGCATCTACGGAAACAAACGCATCTACGGAAACAACCCCATCTACGGAAACAAACGCATCTACGGAAACAAACGCATCTACGGAAACAAACCCATCTACGGAACCAAACGCATCTATGGAAACAAACCCATCTACGGAAACAAACGCATCAACGGAAACAAACGCATCAACGGAAACAAACGCATCAACGGAAACAAACGCATCAACGGAAACAAACGCATCAACGGAAACAAACGCATCAACGGAAACAAACGCATCAACGGAAACAAACCCATCTACGGAAACAAACCCATCTACGGAAACAAATCCATCTACGGAAACAGACGCTACGAATAATCAGAGTACAGTTGATATTGAAGATTTCGATATAGAAACTGTAAAAAAAAGTGCGAAGCTACCAAAAGAACTGATAGAAATATTAGTGACAATGCCAGAAAGTCATCGATATCAATTAATAAATATTTTACCTCAATATGTATTAAAATGTCCCCTAAGTAAGTTCACAGAAGATTTAAAAAAAGCTTTGGCCGTAATTTATGCGGTTTCGGAGTTAGATGAAAAGGAACCTACCGATGATAAACCACCACTTAACCTAACAGATAATACTGAGTCATCTTCAATAAAAGAAGAAAGTAACGATACTGAAACTTTAGATCCTGAAACTTTAGATACTGAAACTTTAGGTGCTGAAACTTTAAATACTGAAACTTTAGATACTGAAACTTTAGATACTGAAACTTTAAATACTGAAACTTTAGATGCTGAAGCTTTAGATACAAATATCCCCGTTATGAGTGATAATGACAAAACTGTAATCGATTTAACAGATGATGAAGCTGAAAATAATTTGACATATACTAAACCCGAAGAACATGTAAATAGCACAGCCGCCTCCATAGAGGTATCTAGTGAAAAATATATCAAAAAGAACGATCAAACTGCTAGTTTAAGAGCAGTTCGTATAAAAACTGCGTCCGAAAGAAAAAAGCCTATTTGCTCTGAAAATCAAGTATCAAAAATATCCCAAGAACAAATCACCATAAGTTCGGGTTCTACTTTTGATGTAAACGTCTTAGATACACATACAACTGAGAGTAATACTTCTTCCTCAAAAGAACTATTGGTAATTAGTAGTGCTCAGGATTGTACTTCTGATGATATACCATTCTCAAGGACTATAGAAGTCCAAAAAGAACCAAGTCGAGGTAGGCGTACTACCTCGATTGTTCATCAGAATCAAGTAACTTCATCACATTTGATTGATAATATCACAATTGATCACGATACATCTGATGCAGAAATATATCAAAAGTTACCGAAACAAAACTTTGATGTTTTAGACGAAGATTCTGACGATGATGTAACTTTAGCAACGATTGTGAAACAAAAGCTTCTCGAGAAAAACAAAAAAGAACAATCAGAAGCTGGTCATTCGATTAAACGAAAACGAAAAGATAGGAAAAATAAGTATGCACATGGCAAAAAAAATAAAAAAAATGTTATTGGAAGCAAAACTGGCATTCATGAAGTCCACAATCAATTAACTAAAGCTCAACCAAGGAAGCTTACCCACAACAAAGTCAAGGGAAAAAGGTCAGTTCAAGTATCAGAACAATATATTTCAGATGGTACAGCAGATATTGAATGGGAAAGTCTAGAAAACCATACTTTACTAAATAAAAAAGATAAATCCAGAATGAAGGCACTGAAGGACAAAACTGTAGTTCATAATAAAGACAAAAGTGAGGAACCATATGGCGAAATACTAAAAAATAAAAAAGAAACATTTATTGACAGTGAACCTCTAAATGTAGATCATAATGTCACTGATAAATTAAAAAAATTGAACAACAACAAAGAGCTTCGTGTATGCTTGAGTAAATCATCAACACAAAAAAATATTCTTACATCTGAGAATGAGAGTTTGATGAATAACGAAAAGGGAGTAGTTTGTGAAGACGTTGTGCCTATAGCTATAAATAAATTGAAAAGTTCAATATCTAACCTAGAACACATCCATGTAAGTAATAATACCTCAGAAGGAAACAATACACACCAAAGTAGCATCAGTAATCATGATGACTTAGATTTGGAGTCTATTTCCACAGAAAA
The DNA here is from genome assembly GCA_036419045.1 of Scirpophaga incertulas. Taxonomy (NCBI): domain Eukaryota; kingdom Metazoa; phylum Arthropoda; class Insecta; order Lepidoptera; family Crambidae; genus Scirpophaga; species Scirpophaga incertulas. Next base: position 7,671,176 of record CM071626.1, on the reverse strand, counting down.
TAAAATTACTCCATTACGAAGAAGCAGAAGGGGAAAATCATTATTTACAGAGACCACATCTACTGATTTAATTAATATAAATAACCCTGTAGTTTCACAAGAACACAAAACTCCGCTTACCAAAAAGCAACTTATATTTTCAAAGTTATTGCTTGATGAAGGAAAACCTGTTCTGTCTGCGCACTTAACTCCATCAAGACCTGACGGCAATAACTGTGAAATTTCTTCAGAAAATATTAATAAAATTAAGTCATCAGTTATTTCTGAAGAAATCAAGTCAAGCAAACGTAGATTGTTGGCTAACGGCATTAAAAAGACCAAGAAAAAGAAATTACCTCATTCAATCAAAAACAAACACATTGGAACGTATAATGTATGCTTTAGTGATGTTCCAACTAGTAGCAAAGAGCAATCGGCAAAACCTCATGGTGTCGATCAAATCTTAGAAATCGACTTAATGACTAATGATTATGAAATTGTACAAAATGATTATCGTACTACAAACACCAAATCTGGTAAAATTGAATCACCGTCTGAAGTGACATCATCCTCTAATCTAGAGAAAAATGATAAAGGAAAGACCTTTATCTCAAGACAGAAACGAAAACTTTCATGTGATATAATTCAAAACTCAAAATCCAAAAAGTCAAAATTAACAAAGAAAGACAAATATGATCAATCTATCACAAAGAATGATATTGATGTTTTATACGATACAGATAGAACAGAGAGTATTAAAACAATTAACCGTACTGCATGCTATAATTTGCCGGTATGTACTAAAAGGGTACGCTCCAAATCTATTGCTGCGAAATCTATAGAAAGTGATAATTATGACCCATATGACATAGATTTAGATGATATGATTGATCGATGTGACATTGTAAAAGATGCGGAATATGGCCAATCTTCTCATAGTAAAAGAAAATTGAGTGATTCTCTAACACACAGTATAAAAGAAACAAAAAATGAACAAGCTACTTATAATCAAACTAACCTTGAAGAAACACAACATAAACCATCTGTTAGAGATTTTAAGGTCGTGAAAAGTGGGAATATTCCCATGTTAACAAATATGAATGAAAATATTACATTGCAACCAGACAAGTCCACGACGGATATTAACACTTCCGAAAAACAGAGGAACAAACAACGTAACTCACGTAAGGGCGACTCTGTGCGTCTTAATAATACCGCAAATAAAGATGAAAACGCAATACGATCAGAGCAATTTATGGAATGCTTTGGCTTCTTCTCGGAAAGAAAACCAAGAAAATCCAACCTTCTGGCCTCTAAGAAAATATCACAAACATTTCATATTACTAATGAAAGTGATGATATGTACTTCGGGTTTAAAGGAAGATCTGCCAAAAAAGGCTTGCATTCCGAAAGTAGAAAAAATATTGAAAAAGATACTACGAAGATAGTGCAGCAATCCAGTTTGACCCAAAAAAAAATTGTAAAACGTGGAAAAAAAAGTAAGTATATATAAACACTTATAATACATAACAATATTATTTATGCATTAACATAAATGTTTAATAAATTAAAAACCGTTTTAGAAAATGAACATAGTAATATTCTCATTTACAATGTGTTGTAACAATGGTTACCTGTTTTTACTAAATGACCTGGAAATATATTAATGGTCTTGAATTTTCAGAATCAAACGTGAAGAAAGTTGAGAGAGCTGTTAGTCAGATTTTGCCTAATGAATCTGGTAGTGAGTATGAAGTGGAGTCCATTAAGCCCCAAAACTTTAAAAATAGTAGATCAATACGTAACTCGGGTGGCAATTTAATATCTGCTTCAAAAGTAGATCCTAGTAGTAGTTGTCAATCAACATCGATAGAAAACAAGACAACAAATATATCCCAGGATATACAAGACAATTTACCAAGTCCAAATGTATCTGATAATCAAGAAATTGATATTAGTAATATCAAAAAGCCCAGAAATACAAAAGATAAAAAAATAAAAATATCTACTGATGTTATTCCAGTTAAAGAAAAAATGTACCCAGATGTTATAGAAGATATTGACATGTACGAGGATAAATTTGATAAAATTAAAAGAAAATGCCGATCACAGGCAGCTGCAGCAAAACAAGTACAACCAGTTATTGAGCCTAGTGTCAGGTAAAAAACATCGAATTTGTTACTTACTTGTTACTTCAATTCATGATTTCAATAATACGTATATTATTATTCATTGATGTTATTTGTTACAGTTCTAAGCCTCGAAAACGTACAGATAAGAAGAAATCTAACAAGAAATCTAAAAAAACTCGGCATCAAAGTACTCAGGTTCCAACTAAAGGTGCCTTAAAAGGTTTTGATGGTGTAAAAGAATCTATTACAACACCAGATACAAATTCAACAGTTATTGTGTCAGAAAGTGAAACTTCACAGAAGAAAAAGAAAAATAATAATAAAAAGAAAAGAGATAAAACTGAATCAGAATCATCTAAATATGATAGTGACAATCTTCCCAAAGATAATCCTTCTAGTAATGCAAACAAAATTGATGTTTATGAATTTATGGATAATGAAGATGCAGAGCTTTTTGAATTTAGACCTACAACATTGATGGAAAGATTCCGGAGTATAAGTAATAAAGACACTTCAAATACATCTCAAATGGATTCAGTCCCAATAAATAATTCTAGTGAAAGTGGGTCTGATGTTGATGATTTTGTTTATATGTCAGATGATTATGTTTGCAGTGACGACGAGACGGAGAACAGCTTATTATCGTGTGATATTACAAATGTAAGAACAAACAATGATGCTAAAAAAAGTATGCCTGCTCAGAAAAGGAAAGATGTTAAAGAAAAGAATGCAGTAATGGGAAAAATATTTAAACACAATGCTGTCAGAGCAGAAAAAAAGATTACACAAACCAAAGATTCTTTAAAACCTAAAACCAATCTTGATCAATTATTTGATAGTTTGTTGGAGCCTAGCACATCAATGTCTTGTAATGAAATCACTTCCAACAACGAGAACAAATCATTGCTTGAAAAAGATGTAACCGCATCTAAGTATGAATCCAATTCATCTAAAATATTTGAACAAACTGTTGACAATAACCTATCTACAATATTGGCTGTTTCTTCTCCGTCGCCTGAAAGATGTGACGAATATGCATTTTCACCATCTGAAAATTACCCGATTAGAAAAAAAGAAAGTAATTCGTTGAAGAAGATTGAGGTACTGGGGAGATATCCTTTTGAACCACCAACATATAAACATCAAGACGACAATAAAGCCACATTTATAGATTACGGACCTAGTACATCTAAAGCATTTGATATGCAAATACAACATGAGGCAAAGCATTCTTCACCAAAAAGAAAGAAATCACTATCTTCCAAAGAGTCTAAGCATTACGAGAATAAAGTACAAAAACTGAGTGAGGAATTTTCAACATTAAACTATTATAATGATTTGGATCTCTATGTCAAGAGTAATTCACCAGAGAAAAAATCAGATGAAGGCATTAGTACTAGCTTCGACACATTAAATGAATTTAACAATAATGACAAGTCAACAGACGAAACAGGCGTAGCTAGGCAAAGAGCTCGGCGTAAATGTACAGTTGGAAAACAGAATATATTGGCTGAGAGCTGGAGTTCTGAGTCGGAGGCTGACTTCGGACCACAACGGCCGAACAGTGCGTCATCGGACGCAGTCACAGCTGTCCGTAAGAGAAAAAATAAGAGAAAGGAGAGTCATCAGTCTAGCAGCAAACGCGGCAGTAGTCGTCAAGCTACAAGTAAGAAGGTCGATATCGATAGCAGTAACGTGTCTAATATTTCAGGGAAACTATATGGTGGTGTCGAAGACCCCGGGGAAGGTACAAGTGCCGGTCCCTGCAGAAAGTACTCGCGCTATAGCAGTGCGGAGTTAGTGGCGGCGGCGAGGGCCGAGGCGGCGGCGGCGGCAGCCATGCCCGCGCCGTCCGCGCCGGCCGCGCACGTGCACCGCGCGCGCCAGCACGGCGCCAAGCGAGCCAGCGCCTGGGCCGACAGCGCCGATGAGCCGGAACACCAGCCACAGCATGGCTGGATTGTAGGCGACAGCCATAAGAAATTAGTCACCATGCTTGCGCACGCGAAAGGTCGTAAGCGGCACAATGAGGACAAGCGCCATTTAAAAGAATAAATCAGTGATTGGCGATAGAAAACGTCACACTATATAATAGACGAAACGGCGGAAAAGGCACAATGACAAGCGTTATTTAAATGGATTAAAATGGATCTGACGATGAAATACGTCACAGGATTTACTTGTAAATAAAATGTAAATAATTCACTATATGTTATCTTCAAATGAAATATTAACGTTTTACAAACAAACACGTTTTTACACGTACATTATTCAAGTTTTGTACATATAATGTCTAATTTTAATTAACCGGTATATTGAGAAACTTAGTTTTAATTAACAATATTTAGGCTGAACATTTTAGATGGACTCCTGAAATCTGGCGATGTTGAAGTCCCCGATTTAATATAATATAATCAATTATAATTATAAATTATATACCATCGATAAATTGAGCACGACGAGTATAAAATAGACGTGCATAGCATTGTACAGTATAATAGTTTTTATGTAGTAATTTTAACTTTATGAATATAACGTATTTATATTATATATCGACATCGACATATTTGCAATTGGTAGTTCATATTATATATGTACTACAATTTGCAATTGTCTGAAGGTAATCGTAATACTAATTATTATATTCTATAGCCATTTGTCTTTTACGATGCTTTTTCTTATTGATATAATTAGATATTTCAAATGTAGGTTACAAGTGCGCATGTTTATATGTGTGCTCACTTTAAGTCTTATATAACGAATCCTACATATTCGCAACTTTGTTAGTGGTGTATAATAACCCTTTGTTGTATACGTAGCGGTAACTATTAAATGAACGTAATTAAGAATGAAATCTTTTTGTACATACATTCATTATTACGATTGCAGTTCCTTTTCTTTTGATTTGTGTAACCTGTCATTTAAATGTCATCTTAGAACTTTAGTGTATTATTATTAAAGAGTTATTTAAATAGAATCATTTTACCGCATAATATATGATTAGGGTAATGTTAATGAAATCTTATAGGAAAAAGAACACATTTTATTTGACCAGTCCTGGTTGGCTTCTGTAGAGTGTTTATGTTTGATACTGTCTGTGAGGGGCTGATAACGCGGTATGAGTGATGTGTATTTTTGAGTTGATTCATTTTGTTAACTATTTTTATACTTACATTAGAATTTTCGTAGTCAATATTAATTAACATTATTTTATGAAATCTCAATACATTAGCTATTGTTTTATTTCTAGTCCAGCAAAGGAAGACTAAAAACCAAATTATCAGCCTCCGTGATTTGTGATTTTGACAAATTTTTAAAGAAGACTTATTATTTTCTAAATTGACACAAGAATGTATATACTTGTGTGTATGATTTAATTTTGTTTATATTCATAAACGTAAACAATATTAATTCTAAATAAAGCTCAATGTTGCAAATTAGTTATTATTTTCTGCCCTTTTCTCTATTGTTCTAAACATGTCTTACGAACTTAATTTGTAGTGTGTAAAGTTTGTAGATGTGTAATTTTGAAATCGTATTAAGCATTGCGATTTGTATAAAATGTAAAGAGTGTACAAATAAAATTGTGATCATGGTTCATCATATCCCATTATCAAATCCTCGTCAACTCAATGATTCATCGTTATCGCCAAATGAAATTTAATTTGCCTTCAGATCTGCAACAAAAAGATAAATAGTACCATTGCTCCCATACGTACCAAATATACATATATTTTATAGATATGTTTCTTTCCAATGGGTGGTCATTTAAAAAAAAGGCATCGAAACTTATGTCTCAAAGTTTCATCGTTCGACCTCGCAATAAACTATTCATAATATGGGAGTTGTTACTTTACACTAAATTGAGAAGTCTGTTTTAATTAGACTGTGACAATATGAGTTTGTTTATTCGAATTCTATTTTGATTACAAATTCTAAATGTTGATCAATTCAAATTCTTTTGCATTGTCGCATTCTAGTAGCCGTGGTTCAGACACGTTTATGTCATCCTTTGTTATTTTTCTCTCATGACAGTAACACTATCATTTAACAACCACGCCCGTAGCGTTATTGAAATATTAGCAGTATTCCTAATAGTGCAGGTCAATTTATACATCAAAGTTAGTTTGACAGTAGAAAATCATAATTACTTTGTATTTACGTCGCGTTCATACTATAAATATACCTATAACGCATAGCGAGGATGTTTTGGGAATGAAAAAGCCACTGTGGAGCCAACGTATGCAGCTACGCATATCTGTTAAATTAGTTTAACCGATTTGAAACTTTTCATATAGTTCAATGAAATGGGAAAGAAAACCACATTGTAGCAGTTTTATGTGCCGGTGCATTATCTAATGCAGCGATTTTTCATTATTAGATTGCTATGGCGAAATGAGACTATTTGTCTGGATATATGGTACGATTGACACAAGCTAAAGCGATCCTTGATTTTATCAGCAAAGTTTACTGACTTGTCATATTTTCGCTGTCCACAAATGAGTATTTTTTACTACAAGAAACTGAACGGCGCACTTGCTAACGTGATCTCCAGTACCTTAATTACTGCCCGCTGTGATTTTGTAGGTCGACGTGAACAATATTACCGGTAGCAACATTTTCCAAATGTCTTAAATATAAGTGAAAATACACCAATCGTGCTGGCAATACTACACAGGGTATATCGATCACAGTTGTATTACTAAAGTAATAATGAATAGCGAAAATGCTCTGGACATTCCCCACATTTAAGAGTACATGTTATTCGCACATTTCGTCGAGAGACTCCTATTTCTGTAGTAGACCTCCTCAATTGTCTCTAGATCGTTCGATCCCTAGGTTCTAGCTCGTCCTGCAATCGTCACTAAATTTTCGGCCCGCTTTGGTAGAGTGCAACTGAATGCCATTCCACCCCATTGTGTTAGTTCTGGACAATGAGTCCTGCATGCCCTGCCAATATTTCAAGCAGTTGCAGTTATTCGCTGTATATCGATGACCTTGGTCCAACGTATATCCCTTCTCATTCCTTTGGGTGACCAAGCTCGGTTCGATTTCGAACTTTGTTGTGAAAGTATACCGATCCCTGAGCAATGTTCAAAACGAAGGTCATCGTTAATATTGGTGCTCAGCCTCTCCAGTGCAAAAGTCTAAAACATTCTCCAGAGCAGCTGTGAACAGTGTCTCATTGTGGAGTTTTCATATAGTGGTTGCACCAGTTGAAGAGTTGTCGGAGAGAGAGAGAGTCGGAGAGATATGCCCTCTCTGGAGAGATAGATGGATAAGGAGAACCCACCTTTGGACCAATTAACTTGGTACCTGCTATTATTTTTTATTTTTATTGTAACTTTGTTTTATTGTGTACAATAAAGAGTTTATATATATTATTGGTTTTATATGGCCAAAACTAGAATAGAAAACTATATATGTAAGTAAACATCGACTAGGTATATTAAACTAACAATGCAGTGTACCGATCTCTTTGTCACCTCTTCAGAATACTGCCCAGCGATTTACTTCAAAAATTGATTCATATCAATTTGAAAGCTTTTATAATTATTTTTATTTAAGTTTATTATTTATATGAAATTTTATTGTCGAAAGATACTTATGATGGTGAAATATAGGTCATTTGCATTAATCCAGGTGAAGCAGATGTTTATAGTCAGAGAGGCTGTCTAATTGCAACTTATTGTGTGCTATTGGTACGTAAAGAGCTCAGGTTTGTAACTCTGACTATAAAGTGCTGTTTACCTTTGGCCTCTGCGATGTTAATATCGCTCTTCATCCTTTCTTTGCTGGTGCGATGGCTCGACACTAATTAGAATTGCTTACTTCGTAATGATACAGTATGGGTTGGTATCGCCCTTTTGTCCATTTAGGTTGTGAAAGAGTCATAAGTTTTGATTGAAAGGAAGAAACACAACACTAGGACCAAGCGCTGGACTAAACGGTGAGATATACATTACTTAAGGCCATTAAATAAAAAAAAGTAAGAGGGCACGGCATACAAGGAGATTAAAACAAATATAAATTAAATAAACTATTTAGACCAAGTGGTGGACTAAGCGGTGAAACATACATTACTTAAGGCCATTAAATAAAAAAAAGTAAGAGGGCACGGCATACAAGGAGATTAAAACAAATATAAATTAAATAAACTATTTATAAAGTGAAGCCTAGGTAACGAGCAATTAGTAGGTAGTAGACAGGCAGCAGCAGGAATGCTGCAGCCACAGCAGGCAGGCAGTTAGCTGTAGCAGCAGCAGCACTCATAGAGCGCACTGGTACAGCGCGGCCCAGCAACCTTTCGGCAGTTTTCACATATGGTAGCTGTACACTTTCCCAGAGCTGTTATCAGAAGCTGAATCGGTCCAGGTAGTAGAATTTTCCAGGCATTAGTCGGTTCCGCCTATTTTTTTAGTTTTTATTGTTATTAGTGCCGAGTGGTAAAATGACCTGGCTAGCCATTCTGTAGGAACAGTCACGTCATATTCCGTTTTTATTGAAATTATTTAATACAAAATATAATAAATGTATGGAATTGACATTTAGAATAGATGTGTCACGATCGACATTAACATTGACATAATAAAAATGATTTAGTTCTATTTTGGTAATCGTCATCCTTTGATATACACATACATCCTTTAATATGCTTTAATATCCAATGGATGGTAAGTTTGGTACGACGATAGGTAGCTCTACCTCAATTTCCTTATCGTCATTTACCATTATAGTGGATTCATTTAGGCACAGCTAAAAGTTCAACCATTCAGAATAATAAATATAATTGAATATAAACTTGAAAGGTATGAGTTTCGATTATCGTTCGAAATGTTTAATGAAGCAATAGGACAGCTCAGCTTGAAATAATGTCTGAACTAGTGTTGAACGGTGCTAATGTTATGCTCAGTCACTACCACTCTCAAGAGATTTTAGCGAGAAAATGGAATATGAATGTATCAAACAAAAATTAACAAAAAAATACAAACATTTTATCAAAAGTATACAAATTAGACAATATTAGAGTGCACTTATAATCATTTCACAAAAATATAAACACAAACATGTTTTTCATATATGAAGTGACTGGAATTTTAGTAGAAACGTAACGCCATCTATGAAATGGCTTAGAAATTTTGTTAATCTATTATTCGGTGGATCTGAGACTCAGAGAAATTTGACCTTATTTCCTAATCCATTCTAATCATGAGTTTTCGAAGCCTGTTAATAGATAGCGCTGGCTGGCTGATTTACAACTTCCTAATCATATTTCATAGATTAAAAATACTGTTTATAAAATTCCATAAATGAAATACAGTATTAATATTTTAGTTAACACTTTACACTGCACATTTGAATTTGAAACAACCATTTTAAAGCGTTATATATATAATTATTATATAGGTGTATGGTATATGGCATGATCGATCTCATGCCTCCTAATTAGAAGACCTGTGCCGAGACCGTAGAGCCAGAATATTAATAGGTTAATCGTACACTGCCGTAATATGTATTGGATGGATAAACTAGAATAAAAATTTGCAGTGCGGACAGTTCTTGTAGTGATGACGAAATTTGAAAGAAGCTCGGGGCCATAGCGTGCCGGGCAGCGGCGTCTTGCTAACCAATTCATGCACAGTGTTTAAGAATGTGTGTAAATACATTTATTCTAACAAAATTTTTGTTTACATTTATTTTAATAGGCAAATATACTGAAAATTCATGCACATGTTCTTTAAAACTCTCTCTCTCTCTCTTATGGATTTCCATATAACTCAACTCTTTTCGATTTCCAGATATCTGCAACTTTGCACAAAGAAAAAGATTGTCAAAATGATAGTTATCATATTCTATACAGTTTTTAATAAATTAAACAATTTTATAATTTCTATGATTAATATTAAAACTTTTTTCTTTAGGTTGTAGAATTATTTCAATTTGTAATAGTAATGCATAATTTTTCAAAATAATTATAATCTATAGTAATGTATACATACTAGTAGCTACATGTATTGTAGCATTTACTACATATAATAACGATGTGGCAATTGTATGAGAGGGACATAATACGCTTTAGTGAGTCTTTCGTCCCATTTACTCAATATATCTTATAGACCTTATTGCATAACCAACTCAGTACAACAGGTATCTAAAAATCCTTTTTAAATAGTCAAATGCAACGATTTAATTGCACTTAAATATTGTTGCGTCTTAATTAATAACAGAAAGCATATGGAAAGTTCGAACTTAATGTGCGTATGAAATGTCGTTCACTCATTCAAATTCATGTAATGCTGTAAAATAGTGGAGTAGTTTTGATACTGCTTTATTGTTTGTAAAATATTATTCAAGGATTTTTATTTTTTTATGAAAGTTCTTATACCTTGACCTATGTACCCATTATTAAACTAAACTGCGACAAAAAATAAAACACATTTTCAAAAAGTAATATATAATTTATTCTCTGACTGCGTTCAGGCAGGTGAGTTTGTAAACACTAATATGACCGCTTCGTTCTTGCCCATATCGAAACCACCAAGCCGACGAGGAACACGACCGAGCAAATGACCAGCGCTACGGGGATCAGGATGTCTATGAGCTTAAGCGGCGACAACAGACGGGAGTTCAGCTCTTCTGCGTATTCATTCGGCAACAGAAAACTCTGTAATTGCAATTTTGTTATTTGTTATTACTGATTGCACACACACACACACACACATTGATATATATTAAGCTGGCAGACTTTTTATTCTACGACAAACAGTGTCATAGCTCGGGTTGTTAAAACTGTAAAAAAAAATAATGTGTACCCAGTCGTAATCGTATATACGACGAAAGTAGACGATAAAATAAGAATGAAACCTAAGTTCTTCATTGCGTGAAGATTCTTAGTCCGGAATCACATCAAAGCTCAAGTATCAAGGTTTCGAGCCTACAGTATTTACGTTATTAAAAAAATTATTTAAGAAAGCTTTATGTGAATTGGTTGAGTTTCAGTCACTTCCAGTTTTTGCAAAATGCGAGACAACCTACATAGCAGGCTGTTAATTGTCTCGATAGTTTGATTTTGCGAGATACTTAATAAATTCCATAAAATCATTATTTAGTGGATTTAAAAAATGTTATGCTCACAGTTTGCTGCAAGCTATGCGTGGATAACCCACAAAATAAAATAGAATAAGCTAGGAAGAAAAGTAACTATTTATTTTATTTTCGAATTAAAAACCTTTTGTAAATTGTACAAAGTTTCGAAAGTATAACAACGTTAATAATATAATTATATCCAATCAGCTTAGTGTTTTATAAAAAAAAATACAGGCAAAGGTATACGAAAGATAAAGTTAAAAAAAAATATGACAGCTTCATTCTTTGGATCGGCAGATCGTGTTGGAAAAATCACCTTGCCAGCGTCTTTACCTTTAAGGGTTACAAAAGAACAGAATATTGTTCTTTTATAACCCTTGGTAATTTGCTTGTTATTACATTCTCATACGGTTTATTGTTACATTCTCACATGATATTTATCAGAGTTCTAGATTATTAGACACCTTTGCAAGTTATTAAATTGAACATGAACATACGTAGAAGTAGAATAATTGCAGATCACATGCAATCTATTCACTAATTCTATTAACGGTCGTCAATGAAGCAGGCGCTAGTACATGTCATCCATTGTGTCTATTGCACTCAATAATCGATGTTCACTCTTCAATCGAAGTCTATCGATATTAATTACTTGTTGAACCTTTCGAGACATTTGTACATTATGTGCAATGAACCATGTCGTGTTTAGTTTTTATGAATGTAATAGCAGTTACAAAAGAAAATCAAACTTATAGTTTTTATGTGACTGCGTCAGAAGGTTGATTTTCAAGAGTATGTTTAATCGATTTTAGTTTACCTACACCTCTCAGGTGTCGTTAGGCTTATATTTACCGTAACACTCGGTATATCAAAATAAAGAATAAAAAACCCGACTGCGTTTCTATATAGATAGTTTATAAATGAAAAATCATATAACCAAAAATTCTTAGGGACTTATTCTAGAAATGAAGGCTTAGTAAATTGAGTGCAAATATTTATATTAAATTGCAGATCACGGATTAACTAGACGGCTGACTTTTTATAATGGGTTGTGTTTTCACTTCCAAATTATACTATATGTATAACTCAGTCGCATTTGTTAATATTTACAAATTTAATTACAAAACTACACTATTTTCTTGTGTAATTTTTATTAGTAGGCGATTTCAAATTAAACTTTCGATATAAATATCTCTTGTACACTTAGTGAAGTTAGTTCTGTATATAATGTCTTAAGGATAATTTCGGTGTATACTGTGTTAAGTTATACATACCTCTTCGACCCAAAAGATAGGTGTGAGAGTAGTTCGCAATTTTTCCGTGTTGGCTATACCGTTCACTGGGCGCATGAAAACGTTGAATTGAGCTCTCTTGGCTCCGCGCACTACTGTGCCGGTATTCTAGGAGTAACAAAAATAATCCATAAATTATATAAAAAAAACATATATTAATAGTTGACATACACATTTAGGTTTCAGGTTATGCCTGACGATTGTGAAATTTTATCGGGTTTCTATTAGAAAAACGATAATATTGCACAATCGATCGTCAATTTCAGTACTACTAGAATTGGACTGTTTGATTCTGAACCATACGATTATAAGAGTATAATTGTGGTGTTTTTCAACATTTTCCATTGCAGAAATTCTTCTATAACCTGTAACGTGACAAGTTAAAACATATGATTTCGTTCATAAATATTATGTTTTAGAAATAATTCAGATTTCCTAGGATCGATTCAAGTAATATCAATCGTGTCACAGTTTCCCGCTATATTTATCTCTTAGGGGAGAATACTTTATAATTTTTCCCTCAGGAGAGAGAGACTGAGAATCCTCACTAAGGAGCACGAAACGTACACCCGCGACGGCAAGTGTCACGGAGGTTATGTTGGACCCCACGCGGTCAGAGCGGTCTGATCACGTGACCACGTACAATCTTTACTATGAAGCCCGCGCCGGGGTATCCCCGCAGCGACGGCTAGACGGCTCAGTCGATACTGAGTACCAACTGTCTAACTGTACTTAAGTAGAGATTTCACATTGAGTCTTATTCTGTAATATGGGCCTAGCAGTATAATTGGATTAGTAAATTCTGTTGTGTCATTTTCAGGTGTATATACGACAAGTTTTGCGTTGGTTTGGTTTTCAAACCCGACAGTTTGTATAGTTATTGCCTGTGTATTTTAGATAATTTGCGAGGAACATTTTATTTCCAAAACGATATTTTTTATTATTTTTAGGATTGTATTAAGTTACCAAATATTGAGAATAGATTAAATGGATCTGATACATTAATGAAACACCTAAATATACTTAAAAGTCGATGCAAATAGGAATAGAATTAGCTATGCATTTGACATTTCCCCCGAACATATCTTATTCATTGACATTTCGCCTCCTTGCTCTTTAAGTGTTTGACGTCGCCTGAACAGCCTGTATTTATAGATTCCCAAGGCACTTTGCCAGTGTCTATATGCAGTGCGATCAATAGCGGCTGAATAATACATTGTGGAGGTCAGTCATTCTCTTCATAATGAGCTTGTAAGCTATTGTACGGGTCATGCACATGTATTATTAGTAAATAAAAGAACGCTAGTAGCTTTTTGGTCTCGGTAATAGCTTTGGACTCGAACTAGCCAAGTATCGATGTTTTTCGTTATTCGAATTTTAAAATCGTGCATGTGTCCGATTCACGTTGGTTGAAGAAACACCATCATAAGGCAACTTTCAATTGCACAATAACTCAAAGATCGACAATCCACGCTTAAGCTATCTTGCCACATATTTACGGCGTCTTTTCCTGGCCTTCTTACGTTAAACAGGTAATCATTCAGATTCAATACGGCCAATGCAGAAACGCTGGCGAACAGTCATATAATAAATACAGACAGCCATTTTAAAGTCAATGGGATACATAATACCTCGAAAGTCATTTTGTATTTTTTGTTAAAAAATGATATTACTATTTTTTCGTCTTCTTTTTTTTTAGATTATGTTAGCTTATTTTTTTTTGTAAAACATACTATATTAAAACAACTAATAACTACCCAAATATAACGATAATACTCACATCATTTAAGTTTCCACTATCAGAACACAACTTAAAACTAACTTACAAGCACGGTAAAAAAATAATAATTTCAAAAGTTTCATCCCCAAACTAATAAAATATCTAAACTAAGAGATAAAAATATACTTAGACTTCAAACTATTTGTTTTACTACACTGATGTTTTACTTAAATCATAATAAAAGGGAAAGCAAGCAAGAATAAGAATGGTAATTTCCGACATTTTTGATTATAGATAAATATCGAAAATCCAAAGCTTGTTAATATATTTTAAAGGAACTCCATCTATAGTGTTCACTCACATATCTAGTGTTCACTATAAATATAATGAAAAGCTACTGTTTCATATTTATTGATACATAATTGGTCCGATAAACTGAAATGTTGTTTACAACGAAACTATAATAGAATTTTGCATACCTACCCTGATTTATGATTAATAGATCAGAAATGCACCTGATACAGGATTGTCTTCAACTCAACGGTTCGGGTGTTTATGCCTTACGGCCGTTTTCAATAACCTATCTATCCTTTGTTTTTGCTACTAAAGATAGTAAAATCTATCCTTATGCCCTAACTTGCGTTTCAATAACCTACTGATGGATAGCGTCGCCTACCGAAGTTACCTATCCATCGTCGGGAGGACGGATAGCTTACTAGATATAGGGACGCTCATATAAATCTGACGTAACTGCATTTCAAAAAAGATTCAACTTACTCTCCGATAGGCGGAGCTATCTCTAGTGACGACATTTGGCTATCTGTCAATATCGGTGGATTAAAACACAGATAGGCTTCGAAAAAATTAACTATAATAACATTATAACTTAAATTACAAAAGTATCGTAAATCCAGATACAGAACTCATTTTTTCCATTTTTGCTTATATTTTATATCAAAAACATGTAATACACACAAATTGGCGGCAAAAATTATCTGTCAGTAATGTTCGAATGACATCACTTGTCATTTATAAACGTTTCGTTCTATGATTTTTATAAAGAACACCAGCAAATAAAGTGAATATGACGATCTAAGATTTTTTTTTTCAATTATAGTATCATTGTATGCACTTTTTACAACATAATATTTAAATATAAAATACATCAATAAATTGTACATATGTTTTAAATGTACTAAAGTTTTATGGTTAGCAACGAACAAAACGTTCTACAGGGCTTGGATAGACGAGAGGGCATAAAGCTATCCTTAGTTAGACAAAGATAGATAGCTCGTATCTTTGATTGTGAAACGCAGACTACAGATAGATAACAGCTTACTGCTAATCGGAGATAGCAATTTATCTTTGATCTTAGATAGGTTATTGAAAACGGCCGTTAGTCGATATATATTGCTTTTTTTTCTCTCAGGGGAGGAGAGGCTGAGAACCATATGGCAAAAAAAAAAACAAGAACCTTACTGTAACCAACTGTCACGGTGGTTATGTCGGACTTCAGATCGATCGAGGCGGCTCGACCGATGTGACTTGAATTGCATACCCCGGCTGCGGAGAGCGGGCGGTTATGTGGGGCTTTCCTCAGAAAAGGTTTTTAGTGGGTAGGCCCCAGAAGGGGGAGGCCTACCCACTGAAACACTCAGCGATGGCCGTCTTCAGACGTTGAGGGGGCCCTCAGGATCGAGTGTCGCATCTGAGGACCCCCGGCCTTTGCTCCCCTGGGTGCGCTAGGGGAGCCCTTCTCGGGGAGGAGTGATCTTGCCGCTTCCTCCTTTCTAACCTCCTACGACGTCACACCTCGGCTATCCGGGGCGAGGTCCCTCCCGGGTCGCCTCCATGGGCGCGAGCTACGTCGCGCCCGCCAGCGACCCGTGGCGGCGCTTTAGGCTAAGCTATCTGGCCCGAGGCCGCCTTCTTCAAGCGGGATCAGCCATCTCCCGATCCAGCTTGGCGGCCTCCTTCTGGAGCATCACCGCTTCACAGAAGGAGGCCACAGCCCTCCACGACCGATGTGATCTACCGACCAAATAGAACCTAAAGCCTTGGTTTTAATGACTACCGCTGGATGTGAGAGTAACCGCTCTTCAAGAGAGGGTGCGGTGAAGCATATATTGCCTAAATATTTTATTTAAGTAACAATGTTTTTTCAATACTATATCAAATCGATATTTATGTACGCTAACGTACACACGCATAAATATGTAGGTGTTATTAAAATTCGACTTTATTTTGATAGTATAACTATAAGGGTTCCCGGGGGCTCCCTACATGCCTGAGGAAGGCCATCCCTGAGGTTTTTAGTGGGTAGGCCTCCCCCTTCTGGGGAGGAGAGCCCCACATAACCCCGGCTCGCCACAGCCGGGGTATGCAATTTAATGCATTTTCCTCAGGGGAACAAAAAAAAAAAAAAAGGGTTTACAGTGTCAATACGAAGTCAAAGACTCTTTTCATGGCATTTTGCAACACCTCCGATGATACGAAAATTATCTTAATATCAGGCACGAATGCAACACGAGGCCCTTGACAGTTCATTTATTCTTTCTCAATCCCTCCCTCCCTGTCAAAGTTTTTAATAGATTAGTCAGCCATGGTAAAGACTTGGCTGACACCTATTTCGACAGACTTATACTTTTTGGTTATTCAATACATATTTTAACTTATCCTATGCACGGAAATGTTACGTTGCATACTAGTCTTAGCTAGAGCTAATATTAAGCAAATAGTTATGTTAATACTAATATTTAATTAGCATAAGTAAATAATTATATGTCTATCCAAACTTATTAAGATTATATTAGATGTATAATATTATTAAGATACAATAGGGTCACCTATTGTTTTGTTGTTATATATTTGGACTTCTTTGAATTCAGATACAATGTATGTCGCTTAGTAGATCTTAGGGGATTAAATAACCGTCAGTTACGGGGTGTTCTGGAGCCCTGGCTTATGGGTTTGACTTACAATGAAACTGAAAACCTGCTGACAAACTCTGTTGTGCTGCATCTTGCGAACCTCCAAACAACTGATCATTAAAAAACGCATACATAATACATACACAAATACAAACACACATTGACACATACACACACACACATAATCACACACACTCACTTTAGCTTTCCAGTTTTTTTGTTATGACAGACTTAAGATTAGTTAGTTGTTTGCTTACTTTTATATAAAATTTTGTCAACAATAGTTTATTTATTATCACTAGTTGCTCGGGCTGTGTAATACCACTATTATTTATACTCTGTCCATTATGTTATTTTCTTTTTGACAGATCGCGCGTATGAAATATTGTTTCTATTTTCAAATTATAGTACTACAGTAATAATATACTTTCTAGACGGGTAACGCCCACATAGTGAAGTGCTCTGTGCATAACAAACTACCACAGACAATAAGCAGTTCTTGAAATCAGATAAATCGATAAATTGTCTTCAAATCAAATATTTGTAAATTTATTTATTTCCTTCTCGACAGCTACCTTACATTATTTATAGGTATGTGAATTTTAATATTAAAACGCATATGTAGTTAATAACATCTACGTCAAGTTTAAATCAAGAATTATGATCAAGAATACTTAGAAAATCACATACATACCATTTTTTTAACAAACTAGCTAGGTAATTGGTAATTCGCCAAAAATATAAAATTTTGCCTAATTTACTTGGCATGTGTAAAACTTTATTTTTTCATATATTTCTGATCCATTTAAGAGAGAAAAAGGAAAACTTTCTTAAATGGATCAGAAATATACGAAAAAATAAAGTTGTCACATGCCAAGGAAATTAGGCAAAATTTATATATTTGGCGAATTACCCCAATGGGTAATTCGCCAAATATATAATATAAAAATTAAACAAGTAAATTTATTTACATTATTTATTACATAGATTCATCAGATTCTTCTTCGTAAATTACACTAGACTCGTCAGTTGAGTCCTCTGTTACATAAATAACCAATTCTTGTGCCATCATGTTATCAATTGCAACATCTCGATCCCAATCAGACATTATTAATTTTTTTGTCCTCTGTACAACACTCGCCCAGTTTTCAGGCGTCACATCACCACACGCGCTAGTTAATAACTGCAACATTTTATTTGCTGTAAACGGCGGCGTTGTGTTATTTCTTGCTGCCTTCCCTTTAATTTGTGCCCATATCAATTCGATGGCATTATACTGACAGTGATACGGTGGGATTCTAATGACAGTATGTCCATATTCCGCAGCCATTTTATCGATGACGTATCTTTTAGGTATACGTTTCGAATTTAAAATTCTTATCAGCTCCGCTTTCAACAATGTATCAGCCATATCCTCACCATTATCACGAAGCCAGTTAACAATTTGGTCTTTGGTACTGCTTTGCGTTGGCTTTTTATTTATTTGCCGCGAATGATAGGGCGCGTTGTCTATAAATATAATTGAAGGTTCTTCTAGTAGCGTCAACATTTCCTAAACCAACTTTCATATACTTCTGCATTCATCTCTTCGTGATAGTCACCAGATTTTTGGATTTAAAAGTTAGCAAAACATCTGTTACAAATCCTTTTGCACTGCCTGCGTGGCAAACTATAAGGCGTTCGCCCTTGCCTATAGGCACAGCCGAAGTAGATGCTGCAGTGTCGTCAGTCCACGATCTCGATATTGTATGATTAGCATTGAGCCAAGTTTCGTCAGTGAAAACCACATTCGACCAGTCTTCGATTTGTTTAGCTTTCCTTAGAAAATCACAGCGAGCCAGCGCTATATCATGGCGTTCCAATAAAATTTTTCTCTTATCAGACTTTCTGTAAAAAAATCCAATTTTTCTTAGCACTTTACCTAGCGAAGATTTTTGGCCACGGTACAAACCACTGTCTCTCAGTGAAATTACCATTCTCTTACAGTTGGGATTTCTTTACGTTGATAGTACGCGTATATATGACGACGAATAGCATCGGCATCGAAATCATCAATGTTTGTAACTTTACAGAGTCGGAGCTTTTTTTTCGGTGAAGACAGTTTATTACTCTGCATACCACTACTGCCGTAGGCTTCTTTAGCAATTTTTGTGACTGTTGGAATACTAATTCCTAAGGCGGCAGCAACACGGTTGCGAACCTGCGATATTGGTAGTAGCGGTTCACCATTTTGACATTCCTTCTCAAAGTATTCATGAAGGCGTCTCACAAACTCCCTCGATTGCCCTTTTAACACAGTTCCTTTCGGCATATTGAGAACTTAATTAAGCTCTACTGTAGACTGTACGTATTGATAAGGAGGAATATAAATACTCAACTCAACTTATTATATTGTAAAACAATACACAATGAAAGTGATACAAGCGTTGTATGGCAAATGACAACCAAACGGCGTAGCCGTATTTAATGACACATACAATCTAACGTCACTCCTCACAACTCCCGTTGCCTAGACAACCCCATAGACAATATATGACAATTTATTTCATGTATTTGAAAAAACCAGATAAACGAATTTAATATTTATAATAAAAATAATATCGCTGCATTAAATCGATTAAAAGTTCTTCTTAAATAAAATCGATATTCTGTTTTAATCGAATCGGTAACTTGCGAGTTCATCACTGATTTCAAAATATCTTAAACTGTCAAAAAGAAAATAATATAATGGACAGACTATAATTAGTAACTATAGTCTGAACTCTGCGATACAAGCCAAGCTTAGTGCAGAGATCGGTAGAAATAAGTCTCTTAATGTAAACATTATGGCAAATAAATAAATTATTATTATTATTATGTAGCTTAAATCACGTATCTTTATAAGACACGGTCCTTTATAAGGCTTGCGCGGGGATACAGATCCAACGCGTAGAGGCCATTTAAGCGAAATTTAATGAAAGTGTGCGTGGAGTGTACCAACTGGGTCTAATCTCTATCTGCACCATGAAAAATGCAGCCAAAGACTATACCTAGTTAGATGCACAGAAACTATTGTCATTAGTGTCAAAACGTTTGTGGCCTATTGCATTTCGATTTAGGTGGTAATGAAAACCGGGCTATGGAAGAGACTCCAGTCACCTGCCTTCTCAAAGCCTCTTAATTGATTTAAATATAGCAGGTGGTGACTCGCCGCTCACTAAATGGGCCCTCCAAAAAAGCAGACCAATATTGGTGCGAAGAGAGCAACATTGGTGTGAACGGCTAAGGGTGTAGAGAGGTGTGTCTGCGACAGCGATCGAGACGCCGTCGGCGTTATGACATTATTACACTTCCACCCTTCGAGCATTTGCACTTGCGACTCCATTCTGTCCGGCTGGTTAAGGCAAGACAGAGGCGGGTGGCATACGCCCCCCTGAAGCACATCGGTACCCTCGGTGACGCAGCTTACCGACAGCTCGCCACAAGCTGCCCTGAGGGAGACTGACTGCACTGATGGGGCATTTATGGCAGTCAAGGGGCATTAAATGCCCCACCAGCGGGCGATGGGGTCGTCACTTCCCTACGCCTTCCCTTATTATTATTATTATGAGATCACTTACAAAGTCATAGAAGTGAATGGGTTGGTTCGAGAAGGAAATATTAATATATATTATTGTAATTACTGGTTCAATGTCCAGGTATATCCTGTGATCGTCGGCGACGGGACTGAGGCCCATCACCCCAGAACTGTACCGCTGGTCGGCGTACAAGAAGTGAGGGTAACTCAGCACGATGAAAGCACCTGGAACAAAGAGTCTTATGTTTTTTTTCATATACCACAACAACCACTACGCCCTCAATGGAAGTAGCGTTCGCAAGCGCAACATAATCACACTAAATTGTTTTCGGTCGTAAAATTGCAAGTTTTATGTCACTGATTGTAACAACCTTTTTTATAGATTACAGACGAGTACGTATGTAATCTATAAAAAGGAATTTCATTTTTTGATACGTAGTAGATCAAAAAATGAAATTCTTGTAGATAACTTCCTCTTGCGCCTATCTGTCAGACCATTTTTTGTCAGGAACGTCTGGAGGTGTCAAGATGAAATTAATAAATAACAAATCGTAAGGAAAGTCGTAGTACGTAGCTGAAATGAGATGATTTGCCACAGCAAGGTTATTACGGTACGTCGCAATGTAATTACTCGCTTTTGAAAACCTTTGAATAAAACCAAGTCTAGCTGATATCTGCACGCTATATGGCCTTAACTGGCTTACTCAGATTAAAAGCCCTATTAATTCTGTCCATTGAAAGAGTAGAACTAATAATTATTAGTGTAAAAGATTTTCCTTTAGCTCGGAAACTATAGAGAAGTACCGAAAGTTTTTTTAATTTATTGAATAGGCGAAAAGAATTTTGTAAAAGTTTAATCAATTCTCCGAATTTGGCAACATACACTTTTCGTACAGTTTTTCTGCTTCAAAACGAGCAAACATGGAGCGTTTGATTGAGATAATGTTTTTCAAACTTATATCTAATCTATGGCCTTTTAATAGCTTTCTGTTTAATGGTTATTCCGATAATTATTCGAATTTTTCGACGACTTCAACGCACATTTTGAAAAAGGGATTGGCTAAATTGGAGGCGTTGTTGAGTTATGCGCTTACCAACAATACAATTCTATTGCTTTTTATTTTTTAAATTTAATACATATATTTAGATATCCGGCATAACAACAGTGCCAATTTTATACATAATAGATAACATAACGATTCATTTCGTAGCTACGTGTGCACGTACGCGTAGCGCAACGTCTACGGGTAGTAGTTCAGTTATCGTCGTGCGGGAAAAGAGTTCGGGAACAACTGATCGTGTTTGTGGTTTTGGGTTATTCCTTAATAAACAGAACATAAGTCCTGTGCGAATATTTAAGCATCAAACGTTAACTCCTCCCACTCACTCAAAGTTCATTTAATCATCCATTTCAATAAGCGATAAAATTAAAATTATCGACGAATGTATTTCAACAAATCATAACCTACGCTGCAAAGATGTATGTGACATAATATTGTGCATTTATTACCAATTCCGTATAACACTTAAAGTATGCTTTACCATAAACAATATAGCTAGCTGTAATAATTTGTAAGTAAAGTCTAAAAATTACGTTGTCGATGAGCGGAGTGTTCCAGGCAGTGCGTAATTACCAGAGCTCGGAATTAGGTAGATTATTTATGTACTTGCATCGAAATGTTAAACCTACTATATTACAAATAAATAATAATGAAATAAAACCTCAGAGATAGATAAATAAAACAAATATATTTAAAATACAATTTTTTATTTACAAATCACGGGATTTTTTCTGCTCTTTAAAATTAATCTCGGGATTTGAGGCATATCCATTTTAATCATTCGCAATATGAAATCAGTGTAAGTACATTAACAACTCTACCTAATTCCTTTCTCTGGTAATTACTGTCAGCTAATAGTAGAGAACTAACGAGCAACTATCTTCTCGGCTATGTACTCTCTGCTCTCATAGCTTTAATAAATCTTCTCGCTTACATTGACATTTTGAAGAAATAATAATGACATTCGCTTTCGATTTGTTAGAGTGAAATATGTAGGACTGATTCCTTAGATTGAATTTCCGTACTTTGTCGTTAGATAACGAAATAATTCCGACAGTGTATCGAATGCGATTTATGTTTTAAATAGATATGAAATAACTATAATAATAAGTAAACAATAAAATGCATTAACGTTAGCAGTTAATGTTAGAATTCCAACTGAACGGTATTCAATGCGTCATCGACTTAATAACCAGAATACGTAAATTATTGCTCCTACAGAGTATTAATGTACTGACAGGCTGTCAAATTTATAGATCCCTGATCTTTAGCAATGCCCTGATGTAAATGAATTGACATTTGTTAAATCTTAATGTGCTGTGTACAAATTCGAACTTTACGCTACAGACATTCTCTGCCAGTCAATCTTAGGGCGTGATTCAAAGAAAATGACATAGAAATATAAAAAAAATCATGACAAGAATCTTAAAAAGTCGGAAAGATGGAAAGGTCGGTCTGATAAATAAGAGAAACATTGAAATAAAAGGAAATAGCTATACGTAATACGTATCTATTTACTTCAGCAAGTTTTCAATATTTAGTTAAATCATCCCCCGTTCATGACAAGTAAATACACGACGAATTAGGGATAAAGCCAGATATAAAACCAGAACGTGTCATGATTTATTTCCGTTCCCGCAATCCAATTATTGATTCTGGACGCCTGTGTCCTAATGAAAATCTACAATGGAATATCCGCTTGTCTGTTTCAATTAAGCAAGTCAAGTATAGATCTCTAGTTATAGCCAGCTCCCTTTGTATTTGAATCCGGATTATGTTCTGCTTATCGGCTATAAATGCTAACGATATGATATGATAGCATATCATATCTATAGACTGCGAAATGTTCACAGGGTATTGATAATATTTTATATTATTTATTAAGAGTTACGTTTTCCGGAACTTGGCTTACATTCTATATTATTGGCAAGAATTTATTATTGAAATACATAGTTTTTAGTATATAACCAAACATAACTAACCAAAGTATATGGGTACAAATCTTAAAAAAATCAATTCTTTATTCAATCAATTATTATTGTTATTCAATTATTATGTCGCTTATTACCACGTCTCTTCATAAGGTGTGCGCGTGGATATATGTAGATGCAACGCGTAAATATGAATGAAGCGAATTTATCGAAAATGTGCGGGGAGTGTATAAGCTGGGTTTAATCTATATATGCGCTATATGAAATGCAGCTAAGGACATTACCCACATAGATGCAAATTAACTTTTGTCATTACAGGTCGAACCTTTCATTGAATATTGCATTTCCATTTTGAGAATTATGATAATGTGAAAGGCTATGGAAGAGACTCCGGTCATCTGGCTTCTAATAGATTTAAATATAACAGGTGGTGGCTAATACAAACAAGTTATTTATATTATTCAACTAGCGGACCCGACAGACTTCATCCTGTCAAAAAGATTTGTACAGTGGCAGTTTTTTGTTCCTAATTATTTTCTAGATAATGTCGCATAGCCAACCAAATCGCAAAAAAAGTCTAAATGACCTATTACATTTTGTGGCTATTCAATTTTGGAACGTGACATTAAATCCTCCAACGATGTATTCTGTGCTCCAACGCACGCACGCACACTGTTTTGATAGATATGATTGAATTTCAACTTTATGTAGCGTTAATAAAGCGCAAATTGACTCTTTGATGTTAGGAACACACCTTCATTGCTTAGACAACAGTGAGTGCTTGCAATATGAACTTTATACAATAACAATAAAGCTCAATTCGACTGTACGTTTTAGTTAGAAAACGTTTGCATGGGAAAATAAAAGGGCTGTTTTTAGGGTATTTCCGATAATTATTCGAATTTTCCTCATTGTAAAAACCCTCCTTGAACTTCAACGAACATTAACAAAAAAGAATTGGCCAAATTGGTCGTTGTTGAGTTTTGAGCTTACCAACACATTTTGCGATTCATTTTTATATATAAGATTATAAAAAGAATCTACTGTTATTGACAGGGACGTTATCTAAGGTGATCACAATCCATAGATATCCACTTTATGGATTGTGATCTCATTAGAATTGGATCACATTTCTAAATTTAAAATTTAATTTTGAAAAAGGTAATCAGTACAGGCCAGCTATAGCTAATAACATGTATGAATTTTAGAATGTTACATTAGTAGGATAGTCAATTTATAAAAATTACGTACAATTACATTTCAAGTTTTCCTTATATTATAGTACAAATAACAAACAAAATTTAATTATTTGAATTCCTGTCTCTAGCAATTGACATTGATAGTTTATGTACCTACATAATATAAAACATGTATATATGATTATAACCTTATAAATGTTTATGTGTATGTATGTATTTATATATATGTGTGTATGTATGTATGTATATATATATATATATAATATATATATATATATATATATATATATATATATATTATATATATATATATGTGTGTGTGTGTGTGTGTATGTTTATAAATATATATGTATATGTGATTACTATAATAGCTGTAGTTTTATTGTACCCAAATGTTGTATCATTATATTGTTTCCTATCGCAGGTCTGCTGGTAGAAATTTCTTTAGAAATAAACAGAACCTATGTACCTCTTGATTCACATTGTTTTTCTATATGTTGATATGTTGTGTATGTACATAAATAAATAAACAAAACCAGTATACTGTTAAATTATAAAGTTACATAAACGAATAGATCTATATATGTTATAGGTCTCATTTCTCAGGTCGGGCATGAGAGGGCAAGTTTCGAGGCGGAAATTAGGGTGACTAACAAACTTTGTTTCTATTAGGAAGATATTGATACCATTGTCCCAATGGTAATTTGCAGTTCCATTTATACAGGTTAACCCTGAATGTCGTAGATAAGACGAAATAAGAGTAGAGCGTAACTCGCAATAATAAATTCATGTCTAGATGTCGATGGACAAAACTTATAGCATCTTTACTGTCGTGAAAATTCCACATTTATTTCTTTCCTTGATTAGCTAAATAATTAATGTTAATTATCGAAACTGGATCCCTACACAAATAATAATTTGCATTCGTTTCGTTATCGATATTAATTTGATATCGAAACGATAAATAAATGATTTGTTTAATTAGTTTGCGGAAGGCGACGACAACTTTGGATGGAACAGAGGTCCTTCGAGTACAAAAAGCAACCTACTGGTTGTGGATGTTTTAATTAGTAAATTTCAGAGTTTCCTGTTACGTTCTCAGTCGCAATGATGTAAATAGTTGTGAATTCTGCGGTTTCCGCATTTATGTATTACTTTATTTTGTCACGAATACTGACATTTTCTTAGAAGCCATTTGTTTGATATACGGTAACGTCACTAATTCAAACAAGTTTACTTCCGTCAGTGTACTTCAGATTAGTGGGACAATTTTTGAATTAAGGAAGTCAAATGTTAGCTAATAAAAACGGAGGTCCGAAAGTAAAAATTCGTCAGGATCGTTCTATGACGTCACTTACTCGTAAAACACATCACTGTGGTCGGTAAACTCACTCTTTAATATATGATTATCATTTCTCAGTCGTTTTTTGTATTCTTGGATTTGAGAAGTTTCCAGAGAGGTATCCGAGTAAATATTTTAAATAAAAACGTGCGTACAGCTATGGCTAGCATGTTGATTTAATCATTCTAGTGGCTTAGAATTATTTTTATAAATTAAACATTTCTTATATTCATAACAATCTTGATATATCTATTAAATGAATCGATATAGTTTGGTACATCAAATAAACGTAACTCCTTCTAAAAGACTATACATACGAGTATATTTCAATTAATGTTACGAATCAATGGACGCGTTATTGTAAACTAGCTTTCTGTCCGCGGCTTCGCCTGCGTGGAATTCGGGATTGGGTCTATAGAGGGTTAAGGGTCATAGCTTCTGCTCACGGCTACATATGCGCGGAAGTCGGTTTATGGTGCGAAGGTTTTATCGCGCTTCCCGTGGGACTCTCCGTTTTTCCGAGATAAAAAATACTGCAAAACCTTGCTCAAGAATCACTATGTCTATTGATGAAACCGCATGAAGATCTGTGCAGTAGTTTTTGAGCGAAGCCTTTATTGCGCATCCCGTGGGATCTGTCGCTTTTTCCGGGATAAAAAGTAGCCTATGTTACTCCCCGTACCACAGACTATGTGTATGCAAATTTTCGTGATGATCGGTGCAGTAGTTTAAGCGTGAAGAGGTAACAAACAAACAAACAAACAAACAAACAAACAAACAAACAAACAAACAAACAAACAAACAAACAAATAAACAAACAAACAAACAAACACACTTTCGCATTTATAATATTAGTTGGGATTAGATCGAATTGATTGTTAATAATACAGCAGTAATAATTCTGACATTAGAATAAATTATACGGGAATTCGTGTAATAGGTATTATTACTCTATCATATTCGAAATTAATTTAAAGAAAGTCAAAGCATTTATTTGTCAGACATTTGCGATTGGAAATAAGCTTATCCACGTTCTCAATTTTCTTCCATTCAATTGATTCTATGAAATGGAATAGCTGTCACGGTTATTACATCATATTGAGCTGAACGAGTGCGCGCTGTGTATTGTGTCTAGATTAATGATTTAATTTGAATATTATGACTTTGCAATTGAAACTTTATATTTATTGACTTAAACTACCGATTTGATTTGAATAGGTGGATAAGGAAGGTTAATAATTGCCAGAATAAATAAATATGTTCCGATTTATTATTTCTTTCATGATTCTAGTTACAGGTTTTGATTCCCATGCGATTTATATAAGGCTTACAGTCGGGTCAATTTAATAGGCCACATTTGACATTTCATTAAAATTCCTCAACTAACCTTGTAATGGCGGACATAAAATATTCAATATTTTTTTAGTTTGGAAATGCACAAATGACCGTTGTTACAATGTTGCGTTCAGTGAAGTCTATACGTAAGTGATGTCCCTCAAAAAATCGAATGAATGCAATGATTACTTGTGAAGGCATTATTCACCATGAATTAATAGTCAGTCAGTTAGTTTATTGTATTATTATTGTATGTAAACATACATACGACTGTAATCGTATTAGGTATGATTGTATCTTATACTATATTGTATTATATTATTGTAATTATTAACATTGTAAAGAGGAGATAAAAAATAGACCTTCAGAGTTTCTTGCCTGTTCTTCTCGAGAAGGCTCTCCAATTTCCGAACAGGTGTCGAGTCAATTTTTTTATTTTTTTTCCTTATTCGTACGTACGGACAAGGTTTTTGTTTTCTTTTTTTAAGCTTTGTTTTTTTGTTTTGTCTGTTGACGTCAATAAGTGCCTGTAAAGGTCTATGTTGAATAAAGATTATTTTGATTTTAATTTTGATTTTTTTTGAGTCAAATTTTTATTAAAATAAAACATGTTATTCTTTTGTTTTATAATAAAAAAACAATAATAACTTCTTTAACAGAGAAATAATTGGTATTAAAAAATTTTAAGGCAATTAAACTCGTAAAATATATTAATACAGTACCTATAAAAAAGAGCGTATTCACATTTAAAAGGCCGGCAACACGTCTGTTGTTGCGGGCAGCGATAATCACTTACTATCAAGTAATCCATTTGCTCGTTTGCCTATTACAGTTATTGTGGAAAAGTACTTTTTTTATAAGACAGGGATCTTATAAAAAAAGTACTTTTCCATAATAACTGTATTCGATTCACATATGTTTGAAGTAAATATCGATTTTTTCACCATAATCGGAGTGTTTAAACAGGTCACCTCACTATGAACAAATGTCAAATGTGGCCTATTAAATTGACCCGACTGTAGGTAGAATCTATCGATAACGTTGATTTGGAAGCATTTTAACTTTATTGGAACTTCACGCGTTCCAACGAGTAAGAGTTATATAATGTTCATAAGAGTTCCGTAGTTCCTTTTAAGGTGGTGAAAGCGGAGTTGCGATTCCACATTGATAAAAGACGAAATGAAAACACCAGATCGATTAATGCAAATATAGGCAAATGAAATTAAAATAATCTTCATTCATAATAGGTTTTTATAGGCACTTATTGAAGTCAAACATATATAACATTAATGCTACACAAAGACAACCACTAACTCTAGCAGATAGCTACTTTACTAATATGTAAATCTCGAATATTGCTATACAAAGGGGTAAGATTTGCAAGTACAAGCAGTGTCGGCTTCCCCGGTAAATCCACCTAATAAGCTCTAAATCCCTTCCCGTACGAGATAATTAAGGGGTACTCGTAGATGCGTTAAGAACTCTACTTTATTATTTCTAATTACATAGTTTAAAAGTAGCTGGATAACGTGTAATACAGAAAACACAAATATAAACTAATAATTGAAAAATCTAATCAAAATATACTAAGCAAATAATTGAACGTGGCGCCTAAGGTTTTTAGTATTATTAATAAAATAAAAGATAAAGTAGTGATGTTTTTGTTTTATTTAAGTAGATTATTGTTGTAAAACATATTTATTTTCAACATTTTAGTGAAATTAATATGGTGCAATATCAGAACATTTGAGTCGATTTAAAAAATCACATGTGGTCATAATATTAGTAGAACTATCTTATAGTTGCTAATCTTATGGGATCGTCGTCAACTCGGTAGCAGATATGTGTTCGAGAAGTTTGAAATAATGTTAAGTTTCATGTGTGGTAAAAATGTTTTTGCTCACCAATTTATTAGAAACTCACTTTTAAACGATAACTTACACGTTATATTACATCTATAAAAATAATAGAACTCTTCCTCATTTGTGGTTAGCCATCAACTATATGAAGAAACAGTAAACAATTTACCGAGAAATCGTGTATTATATGTATCTTTGTAATATATAATAAAAATAGAGTCAATTTAAGAACCTTCTACCTACTTTCTGTAATCTATTGGCTTTTGTTATCTATGCTAGAACATATAAATATGACAATTTAATAACCATTTTTTATCTTTTCAGGTCGTTATCAGATTCGTCACGCAGAGTTTAAGTTTTTTGACGGCTGATTTTAAAGGGGTTCGCCCTGCACCTCATACTATTAATACTTCGTCAAAGAGATGCAACGGAAGCAACAGGTATGGATATATTGAGGAGATTAGGGGTTGTCCATTAATCACGTGAGGCTTGAAAGGGGGGAGGGGGCTTGACAAAAATCACGAAAATAACACAAGGAGGGAGGGGGGGTGTAGTAAGATATCACGTGTATTTATTTTTTCGTAATACATGTTTTTCGTATGATTACACTCTTCGTTTATTATTATTTTTATGGCAATCAAAAAGAATTTGCAACCTAGTCTAGATATTTTTATCATGGTCCTTAATTTCAGAGTAAAATTATATTAAATATAAAAATTATAGTTTATATCTGTATTTAATGTACTAAAAATATACGTGATGTGTTGTGATGGGGGGGGGGGGTTATTAAGTTTTAAACCTCACTACATATCAACAAGGGGGAGGGAGGGCTTAAAAAATGCTAAAAAGATCACGTGATTAATGGACGGCCCCTTAGGGTTTGAGTTTGTACCTCATTATTTAGATGTGAAAATATATAAAGTTTATGGAGTGTAAATTATCTATGTTACGAGTACCATATTCGCGAATGGTTTATTTTTGTTTTTGTTTTATTATCAGTTACATAAAATAGTATTAAAAATTTGATATAGATATCACTTAAGCCACTAAAGCTTGAATGTGATACCCTTATGACAATTCTGTTCTCAATTTAGGTAGGTAGTGAACACTCATTAATAAATAATAAATAAATAATAATAAATATTTGTTACACTTACACCAATTAGCCTAGCCCAAACTAAGCTCTGTAAGGCTTGTGCTATGGGATCTAGGGTAACGGATAGACATACATATATTACACATATATAAATAATTTTTATTGAAGTATATATTAACAACCATGACTAAGGTACAAATGCTCGCATTCATCACACAAACATCTGCCCCCACCGGGACTCGAACCCGGGACCTCAGAGATGGCGACACCTTGAAACCGGTGTACTATCCACTCGACTATGGAGGACTATGGACTCATTATTATATTATTCAAATTCAAATTCAAAATCATTTATTCAGTCTGGGCTGTTACAAGCACTTGTGAATGTCGAAAAGCTACGCCATCGGTTCGCAAATCTACGGCGGGAGACCTTGTACTGAGAAGAACCGGCAAGAAACTCAGCAAGGGCTGTTTTTTTTCCCTGTATTAAATAGATACAGAGTCGTCAATTTGGAAAATGACTTCAATATTGATAATTCATGAAGTCACTTTCCATTACATAGTAGGTATAATTAATAAAAAAATATTTAGAAAAAACATGCCTATATTAGGAATGCCGTGTCATACAGTTTTAAAAGAATATATTAAAGTTAAATTAAAATTATAATAAATACGAGTAGTACCCAGTATAGCAAAGAGCAGACTCATCTCCGCTGGCAGCACCCGTTCACGAGCATGACGCATGAACCAGCCATCGCTTCGCTCAACCATGTTTTAGGGAACGTAACGACCCGCCTCACACGACATATTAAAACATAACAGCAAGTAAACATAATATACACAAATTTTAACTACTTAGATATCCATACGATACAATAATGTTACAATTTCAACTCAGACAGATAATACTTTTTTATTTGAACTTTTATGTTTTTGTTACTAATAATATTGCGGATGGAGGTAGGCAAAGAATTGATAAGCCGAGGAACAAGGAATGCATTCGTTCGTTCGCCATAGCAATTCCTTGCCTTTTTTGTAACAAGTTTGTTTTGAGCCATTCTCCGCGTATATACAGAATGTTCCACTTCAAACTGAATATTTTTATTAAAAAATTGTTCTTTTAATACGTTGTATTCTATATGAACTACTCGGTATAACATTTGTCGATATGTTTTCTTAACGTAAGCGATTTACATAAGAGTATTCCTCACAAGTGCTTCAAACTATGAAAAAGCATAGAGTAATATTTTATGGAGCTTCGTTCTAATTTCAAATGTTATATATTATCTCACACGGCATTAGTTCAAAAATTTTAGGTTAGTTTACCGCAGTTCCTTTTAACATAAAAATTTTAGAAGGTATTAAACATTAAATACTAAAGAACCAGGAGATGAAAAATTTTCCGTTTAGAGGTGTATTTTATTTCTACATGGGCATTCGCCATCTCATTCACTTATATTTATATATTGTTACCTTTGGATCATATTCATACATTTATCATTTTGTTATATATAATATGTATATTGTAATTAATACTACATTGGAATAGCTGTCATAAAACTGAAGACCCTTTACCTA
Organism: Scirpophaga incertulas; assembly: GCA_036419045.1. Classification (NCBI taxonomy): domain Eukaryota; kingdom Metazoa; phylum Arthropoda; class Insecta; order Lepidoptera; family Crambidae; genus Scirpophaga; species Scirpophaga incertulas. The sequence goes on along the minus strand of CM071626.1, from coordinate 7,639,079 downwards.
GGCAGTGCCTTAATGAAGATCTTTGATTGGTGTAATGGTACTGTTTCCATTTGCTTTAAGTGTTTGATGTTTGAAGTGTTACTGTCTTTATTCTCTCAGTGAATAAAAAAGATTCTTTGATTCACTGTGTTAAAACTGTTGAAATAAAAATTGTACGATTCGATCAGGGGAACAAATTTACATTCATAAGCCGAAACAGTACTTATTAAATAACTATCTATATGTGTTTTATTTTAGTTAGTCGGAGCTGAGACGAACTCAATGGAAGTTCGCCTCCTTTCTTATCTGTGGCGTGCGTGCCAGGTTTTTGAAAGAAGTACTTACATGCTGCGGCCATCGTGGTGAGTTCAAGACGATTGGCGGTATAACTTCTAGTATAGACGATCTAACAACAACTAGCATTAGTTCGCTAAAACTCAATGAAGAGAATAATCTAGTAATTATGCTAATAATGCTTTTTAACTTTGTACCTGTCGTAATTATAATAATTTCCAAAGTGATATATATTTTGGTGTGATATATTTAGTTGTAGAATCGGTAGGAGCGTATAAAAGGGTATTGAAAAATATAGCTGTCAACTGAATATGTTTTTTTTAGAATTATATAACGATAATTAATATAGTTAGTTTTATATACTGAGCGCCGTTGCAATTTATATGTGTTTTTTTTATTATTGGAGACTATTGGTACACTGTTTGTACCAATAGTCTCCAATACCATTACTAAAGACAAATAAAATAATTACAAGTCCGTTTGTATTTTTCCAGTTCCCGCACCTGCTGCATCACTACAGTACTTTGACATACGTGGGAAGAAAGGAAAATATTCTTAATCCATTAGCTTCCATATATTTAAATGTCAGATATTACTGATTGACTTGTTGTGTCTATATAAATACATATGTACTTATACTGTGTATTTATTTCATTAAAGTTAAGGCACATCCATACTGCGCGACGTTTAACAACTACCTCGTTGTTAATTGAATAAAATCCTAGTAATATTATAAACGAGAAAGTTTGTGTCGATGTATGTTACTCTTTCACGTAAAAACCACTGTATGGATTTTAATGGAAAAATATAGCTTATACATCTGTTTAACACACAGGCTCTAATTTATAAAGACATACGTTACGCTAGTATAAGCTACTGGAAATACTAATGCTTCGAACGACGAAGTACAATACGAAAAGATATCAATCAATGGCAACTTGAGATAATTTTTAAAATTTATAATATACGCCATTTTCCTATTTCCAATTTTACACAGATCATATTCCATTTTCAATTCACGAGAGGGAAGCCGAATAGTTGATGTAGAAACATTTTAATTAGTTTGCTACAATCGTTTAACAGAACCGGGCAACGTATAAAAGTTGTTTGCCTGCGGGCAACTGGTGCAGTTTTTAGTTACAGTTACGAAAATGTTTGCTGATCGCTCGTCGGCTTCATTCTATTGCAAAAAAAGGACAATTTAATTTGCTCGATTTCGCTTTGAACAAATAATAATAAATTTGCCGTTCCAAAGAATAAAAATAAACTTGCCTTTCCATTGTACAGGTGTCATAAAATTAACTATTCGTTTTTGGCGAACAGTATATCCATTTTTAATAAACTCCAGTGTTACCAACTCTCAAAAATATTTATCCCTAAAGTTTGTGTCAAAACCCCTAAAATCGCCTTAATTATTGAGTTGTCCCCCTAAAAAATATTTACAGTAGACGCTCTATACAGTTACGCTTTCGGGGGTAGCGTAACTTTTAAAAACGGACATTCAGAGGCGTAATTAAGAGATTTGTAGCCAATAGCCAGTTAGAGTGGGGAACTAATTTCAATTTGAGGGAAAGGTAACATTTAAAAACGTAACTTTATAGAGCGAGGACCGTCTACTATAATTAGTGTATTTATAAATTCATAATGATTTAGAAATAATATGTTGTAATAATATGTTTCAAAAGTTTTTTTAATCTAAATTATTTAATACATTAAATATTTCTTCTTCATCAGAAGATTCACTATTTTACTGTACGTTTTTTTATTTTTATTTTCCTTCGGCATCATTAACAAATTTCTTGTCGACACACAATACAAACCAAAATCGAAATAACAATTGTAGTAAGAATATTCTGAACTATTTTTTGGCGGTATCCTATCTGACTGACATAAATAAGCTAATGTCAAACATACTAATATACGCTGCCCTCACGCCGCCATATGCACAGGCTATAAAATATAAAATAACCGCCAGTGGCGCCAGTATTGCCGCCAGTCACCACCACAGAGTACCTTTAATAGTTACCACAGAGTGGTTGTAGAATTACGAACTAGATGTTATAAGTCGGTAGGTCAAGATATAAATATTAATGTTTTTGTTGGCTACATTGATTCAAAAATTTAAAAATATAAAGAGTCAAAAAATCCTTAAAAATACCCCTAAAAATTTCAAGTCCCTAAAAAAATCCCATCTCACTTATTTAGCCCCTAAATCTAGGGGGAAAACCCCTATGTTGGGAACCCTGATAAACTCCCACAAAAGGTCGTTGAGTTGCCATTGTAAAAATTTAAAGATCTTATCTAAAATCACTTTCGAGTAAGAGCTATTATAAAGTAAGAGATTATATGGAATATCTGGGACTTGAGAGTACCAAGATATGTAGGGCCTGTATGAAGGAAGAGGAAAGCATAGAACACTTACTGTGTTCTTTTAGGAGACTAAAATTAATACGAATACCCAAAACCCGAAGACTACTAGCATGATTGACGCGACCGAAGGGGGACATGGCTATACGGACTAACGAGAGGAGTTTCTTGCCTCTCCTCATCTAGACAGACGACTCGCCCGAACAATTTTTTCCGTGTTTGTATAAACTTAGAAGGTTTTTGTTCTCTTATAAGTGTCTGTAAAAGCTAATGTTGAATGAACATTATTTTGATTTGATTAACAAATGGCCAATTAGGACCCAACCTCAGCATAAGTTGCAACTGACTGATCTGCGGCAGAGCTGGTATTACATTATTATTATAAAAAATTAAACTGCAAACATTATATTACTGCCTCTTTGCCTTATACAAATAATACAATTATATGAAATATACGGGAAATGTAATAATGCCACTGATTTCACTGTTGATGTGTTTGAAATTCAATTATGTTATAATTAGATATTGCACTAGATTTGACTCTAATCTATGTTGAATCAAAAGCATCAGTTAGTTTTGCGAAAAATAAGTTATTCGTTTCTCGACTCACGCTCAGTCGAACTACTGAGGATACCGGGAAATGTAAAACACATTTCAAATTTCGAAATTGAAGTAGATCCAGCTTAGCTGTTTGTAGCAAATCATTTCTGGACATATAAAAGAAATATTAAACATCCAATATAACTGGAAAAAAACATTGATAAAACGGATAAATTAATTTTACACTTCACTCTACAATCGCGTAGTCGGAACTTTTTGTAAAGTTGTCCTTATTGCTGGACGCGCTATGTCAATCATCCTTGCTGCAAATTAATTACAAACTATCGACTTATTCAACTCTTGTTGTTATTATAGTAGATTTATTTTTAGTATAATGGGTCTTTTCAATCCATATATAGTTTTTTTAATATGTACTTTAGATTACTTATGAAAGTGGATACATTAAAATTTAAGTTAGAAGCGACAGACAGTGTCGACACGCCACTGTCTGTCGCTTCTAACTTAAATTTCTAACTAAAATAAAGTGTCTGCCGCGCAAAAGACACCCAGCTTGACTGCGGTACCTACACATGAGAGGATAATGTTAATATCTGTATCACTAATCGTAAAATGTTGTGATCAAAGTTGTCTCATAGATTTTACGAAAGGCAGTGATAAGTCTTGTTTATATATGTATATTTTTAACGATCATTTACATTTGACCATTTTCGCTTAGCATAAATTGCGGTTTTACATCGATTGTTTCCATGAAAGAGATCTTGAGCCTGTGTAATGATTGAGTTTTATTGTTATATTGCAGAATAGCCATTCGAAAAAGTATTTAGTGATCTCCAGAATGACAGTGTTTAGTTTGCATTTATGTAGTCTGTAATCGATGCAAATAATAATTAAATTAAAAGGTTATACATTTTAACCGCAATTAAATGCTAGTTTGGTAGTTGACGTCTAAGATTTTGATTTTATACTCGGAAATAATTTGGCATAACTTCCATCTTGTAGTTCTTTTATGTCAGTTTTGCCTTAAGGTATACGTTACAGGGGTTCAATAATCTTTGAACCGACTATTCAGATTTATCTTTCTACCGAACATTGTGTGCACACAAAAAGCCAACACCGCGTACAAACAGTTAATATACAGTGCACAAAATTACTAAATTACTATATTTAATGCATATTACTAATCGAGGCTTAGTAGTTATATTTTGTAGGGAAAATTTATGATTAACAAAATAAATTACATTACTCTCACTTTATCAAATAATTATCCTATAAAACTTAAGCTCCTAAAAACTCCAAACATTACTTCATTTTCTAATATAACTAATATAATGACAGAACTCCTCTTTCTTTTTAACTCCTAAAACTATATTTGAATTTGACACTAACCATAAAGACAAAATTCCAAGCTCTAACATCCCCTCTGAATTTTGTACTTAATACTTATTCAACACATTAATAAAAAACACATTAATTAACCTACTCCCACATAACACATAATGTTAACCATATACAAAACACCTCTTAATAAAACAAGTTAACAGTCACCCCTTACTTATAACAATACATCTTAATTACAATTAATATATACGTATATAAGAGAATTCCATCACGTACCGAATGCACAAAGGTAAGTTTGTTTGGAACTTTTTGAATAGTAAGGTACGGAATGGAAAGTACGAAATGGAATAAGCCAGAAATTCACATCTGGTGAATAAACAACACAGTACGGTAGACAGGACTGCAAAGAGCTTGAGAGAATTATTAGAAGCACCCATAAGAAACTTTTGCTCACATGCGGACTGTTAAATTGTTTATAACTTCACATTGGGTTATAATAGTAAGTTCAGCTGCCGGCTTTGGATTAAGTTTAGTGGGTGCACCGGAGCGAGTTATTTTTTATTAAATTACATTTATTCGAACTCGAGATGCACGGTGCTTCTTCTTCTGCAATTCCTAAAAGGAATTGAGAAAATTAACGTAGCTTTAATGATTTTGCTGCTTCGATTTTCTTGTTACTTAAAGATGGAACCTACATTTTACGTTTATTTTTTTTAACATATAAATGTCTACCAAATTACTTGGCTCGGCCTTTGTATTACCAACTATAAATCCAATTAAAAGATTTAATCGGAAAAATTGCCGATCTTTTCGGTTATGTCTGACTCTTGCATTATGTGAACTGGGTCACAAATTTTACCACAGCTGGTCATGTTCATCGAACGGTACCGTATTACGTTAAGCTTCGGTAATTAAAATAGTCACATACATCTCTACTCTACATTGTCTTCGTTAATGAATACCCTAAGAAACCTGAGCGGGAATTTCCCATATCCCGGTTTCTACTAGTAATGAAAATCTAATTGTTGTGTCATCGAAAGTTGTTGATAAAGCGATACTTGTTCATGATGACATTGTTTCAAAGTTGTGCAGCTTAACTGTTCTATGTTACGGAGTTGTACAAGTTAGCTACGTTTGCTCCACGAAGCTCCAATAAGTGAAGTTATTGGAACTCATAATGGACTAGTGATTGAAAGATTACTTAGCTATTCGCAATATCCCAAATGTTTACCTCGAAATAAGTCAAGGATCGACGATTACGTTTGTAACTTGAATGTTCAGGAATACGTAGTATTTTTTTTTTCTTTGGATGTAATGAGAATACTCAAGGGATACCTAAGATATACAGTAATAATTGTGCCTAATCCGTTTAGCCCTGATAGCTATTCAAGCTTCTGATATTGACACAGGACAGGTTTGAATATATGTTTGAAAGCAAATCGGCTATCTAATTGTCAATACAAATCCTTAACATATTCTTGTCTTATTTTTCATATCTTTTACGTGGTGGTTAAGTATATTTTTTATCTGCTCAGTATAATTAATTTGGTTTTGAAACTAACTTTTCGGTGACTGTTTTATCGACATTATAGGGATTTTTTATAGTCTGTATTATTCAGAGATAATGTAGCTTTTAGTAGTTGAAAGAGTTATGGAAATTGAACCACAGTTTTTGGGTTTATTTGTTATGAAATCTGTTTCAATTGTAATATATATATATAGTTCTATATAACAACAAGTTTGATGTAAAACCTTACAAACGTACGTAGCTTGCGTGTGTCTATTCAATCTCCGTTATATTTCATCTTCCCTTGATATCTGGAAAAATGAAGCCAGCACGTTACCTACGTTACCTTTGCCGCCTGTCCGTATTCGTTCAACTGTAAAAGCTGTAAAATGGCATGTGTTCTAGAATTACGTGCACACATAAATATTGGCAAACATTTATCTATACAGGAAGCATCATTGTTTTATGAATTGTTTAATTTCTTATAAAGAATCGGTGTTGTTATTGTGCTTATGATACTATGATTATGTAATCCACTGCTCTTTAGTCTTATTTTACGTACGTATTACGTAAAATAAGACTTTTAGTCAGAAATTTTAAGTCATTTGCGTTTCTTTTAAAGTGAATTTATATTAAATTTGCAGTATGTAGTGTACAACATAACAGATTTGTAAATTAGGTTATTATTAGAGATTATTAGATTTGTTAAGTCAAATTGACGTTAGCAAAAATTTTAATTACTACTTAATTAATCTAATACATAAGTCTAATGAGGCAATACTTCTTATTTCTAGCATGGATATCGTTATTAATATTTAGTTTTCAATAATGTAAATTTAGTGCTAAAAATGTATAAGCTTTCTACATGAACTTGTTAGCGTAAAATGATGCCGAGTTTTGTCAGCTACATCAATCACTTATTAATTAATTTTGAGCGCTCGGGAAGCAATATTTGCTTTTTTTAGGTTGCGTCCGAACGAGAGTCGAGGGAGGGTGCACTCGAGAATCAATTAGCTCGACCACAATTGATCATGTTCGGTTGTGTCGTGAAGTATACTACCTGTGGGGACATGCGAGTGGAAGTAACAGGAGTATTTTTGCAAATGAATTTGTGATTATGAGTTTTTCTTTCTTATTGTGGCGTATTATTGATGTGTTCCGATCTGTACGGGTCTTTGCCGTAACGAATCTTTGAGTATTTTATTACATTTCAACTGGTACAGGATATCTACTTCGTGTTATATTTTGTGTCAAAGTATCAAATGCAATCATATTCTGTGCTTGGGAACGCGAACTGGTAGTGCACTAATACGACTAAATCAAATTTCTCTGACGAGTGCAGAATGCGAAAGGCGATACGAGGTCTATATGCACCCGGGGAAACGATTTTCACAGTGCTGTTTATCTGAAACATTTGCATAGACGTAGGGTTCTTGCATAATGGAGGCTGGGAAGATAGAAGGAAAAACTGAACTGACAACGCCCGTTGTATCACATCGTGCATTACAATTCAGTTTCTTCAAGAAGATGAAACACGCATAATGGTCAGTCTAGACATGAATGCCATTGAGTACGGGGATGAACTCAAAAGATAAGTATGCTCTAGAATCGTCTAGAATCTAGTACCTTCGAGCGTAGCAGAGCTGAAGGCAGCATTATTAGAGTAGTGGGATGGCATTCCTCAAGAGACCGTCAAAAAGAAAGGTAATTATTACACCAATGAAAACCCGACAGCAAGATGTAATTAGAGCTAGAGGACGCAATACCAAATACTAATTTATTGAGTCTTCTTTAGTATTTTCCCCGACATTTTGTTTAATTTGTAAAGTCTCCGCCCACAACACATATCCAAAATTTTCTTTTATTTTTAAGTTCTGACATTTCAAACATAACATTTAAAAAATAATGATTGGTTATCAACAATAATGAAACCAAATTTAAGTTAAAATATTAAACTTTCAAATGTTATATTGACGCCCATAATTCCGCATGTAGTTTTTGTAAAATCGGTGTAACAATGTGCAGAGAAAGGTTGTGTCGATTTGGTTGCTCGCGAGTATAGTTGTATAACCAATTCGTAAATTTGGTATACCTATTCATTCATGCTGTGTCTTATTACCTGTGGAATGGATTCTTATATAAATAAACCTTTATGTTATATATTTTGCAGGTGAACGAACGAGTGTGACTACACTTACACTGCATGACATTCTTACATGCAATAAAGTTGTATAGCAATACAGATAACACTACAGCTTTACTGCCGGTAAACGTTTCCATTGGGGAGCCTTTAACGGCATACATGAGAAGATATAGTCCATCATTTATCTTGAATTTTCATCAGTAGCGGGTGATAATAATATTCCATTCATATTTAAACTTACTAACGTGATACAGTTACGAGTATATGAAGAATTATTGAAAACCGTGGTATTAAAGGTATAATCCTGTTACAAATATTCCTAGCAAATGTTAAGCAATCAGATAGCGGAAGACAGAGTCTGTCAAAACTAGATTGTGTTTCCTGGCAGCGGACACATACTACGAACCCATTAACTACAGAATGGAGAGGAGATTGACAATAGAACGTTCATTGTCTGCAACGTAGGGCTCAGGCTAAAGCAAATACGTCAGCTTCGGAACATGATGCAGACAACATATTGTAATTGTTTTGTGGAAACAAAGGGTGCTTGCGTACTCGTCATTATAATTACAATTGACAAAATTGCATAAACAATAATGCCCTAGAATTCTAATTCATCTAAAATTTTCCGATACATATATTTAAAATCGCCGCAAACTTTTTGATAGTCTAAATGAAATTTATACCTACAGCAATATATTATGTCTGCGACACTACTACGACGTATTCGAGAGATACATTAACATGAGAAAACTTGTACTGAAATAAACATGCATACATTTTAAACAGCGTTCAGCCTCGGTTTCCCGCAAATAACATTAACATTAACAGAACATTAACAGTAACATTTGTGTATGTTTTTCTTTATTACAATTTCGTATGTGTATGTTTCGTATATGTCTGATCCTCCTACAGATATCGTGATGCAACCTCCAGACAGCTGTGAAGAAATTCAAACGTGAATGTGTAGTCGAACAATCCACACTGGGCCAACGTAGTTAATAGGCTTACCACTTTGAAGTAAATTTTTGTCCGACGAGTATTTATATTTATAGAGTACTAGCGGACCCGACAGACTTCGTCCTGTCAAAAATATTTGTAAAGTGACAGTTTTTTGTTCCTACTTGAAGTGACAACTAACGTCACTTTCTTGTCTTCGATTGTTTTGCCAAAGGTTCAAATTCGCTACAAATTGTTTGTAATGGGTATATGGGTATAGAAAGATGTTGGATTTACACTTTTTCAAAGATTTTTTAAATTTTCTCTATGCACAAACCTTCCACGAATAATTCAAGACCAAAATTAGTCAAATCGGTGAAGGCATTGTTGAGTTATAACATTACAACGAAAAGTCGCATTGATTTTATATATGTAGATATATATTTAGCAGTGCTATTTTTTGTAAAGTTAAAGTTGTGTAAACTAACAGGCAAGTCAATGTTCTGCATAAATTGACCGGTTACTGTTGTATACAAAAAAAGGATATATTACCGATGTCTTGCTAACACCGTCATTGCCTTTCGACGAACATATATTGCAAATGACGTTGAATGAAAAGCAATTTTTAATGATCTCTATCGTTTCTTCAACTTTCATTAAGTAGTAAAGCAATTAATATCATGAAGAAAATACAACGATGAATTTATTATTACAACAACAAAGACTACTAGGGTAGGATATTTTTATTTTCCTTTTACAAAGGAAATTCGAAGTGAAGTATGCGTCAAAGGGAATGTACCGTAATATTATTTAAATTGCTTGCGCTGCTTAATGCCTGCATTTTATTGAACAATTTTCGTACGTTTAATGTAGGAAAAAATAAATCTAACACGATTTACGGATAATACATATTCTTCTTAACAGAATATATAAGCTGAAATTCAAGATTGCAAACTGTAACTTAATATCGAGTGGAGATTTGTTTAACTTCAAAAGAACACTCGCTCAAGAACTTTGGATCTTCGAGTTATTAACTGTACGTACATTAATTAGTTTCATATTAAAATATAACTTTTTAACTAATATATAAGTAGACTAAAGTTCAGATCATTTGAAAAAACCGATTATTTATATTTAGCTACTTAAAAAAGTATGTATAAACAAATATTGAAAATAATCAATATAATATTATTATAATACAGGATTCATGTAATCAAAATTTTTTTAATCAATGTTATTAGCTATTAACATATTATACTATCTATACTAGCTAATGTTATATATCCACTAGTTAATGTAAAAAAAGGTAACCTTTTTTTTACATTAATTTGTCAACAAAATGTGAATAAACGCAAATTGTTGTTCGCAAAGCTTTACCTCGTCTGGAAAGACTTGTTGAATAAAATGGAAAGCACAGTTGTCGAGATCGTTTTTTCATCTCAGCCGAGAGTTATAACTGTTATAAGCTACGTGAAACACAATTGCTCTTCACGGCTCTGACTCAATTATGTAGTCTACGTATAATTCACTTTTATGTCAAAGAGATGTTTCGAGCAGTTGCACCGGAGATGGAAAATATTTTTCAGTCATGAATTAGAACAAAGGAAAAGGCAACACTTTAGTATTTTTTTCCCAGTAAGATGTTTTCATTAAAGTGTATTGTGCATACTTTAATATTTAAAAAATCCGCTGTCACGACAAGACATAACATTTGAATCTTTGTGATATTTTGTTACAATAGCAATAATACCATATCGCACCTTTAGAATTGAAGTGACCTTTTTTTTTTTCTTTTGTTTTTTTTTTTTTGTTTCCCTGAGGAAAATACATTAAATTGCATACCCCGGCTGTGGCGAGCCGGGGTTATGTGGGGCTCTCCTCCCCAGAAGGGGGAGGCCTACCCACTAAAAACCTCAGGGATGGCCTTCCTCAGGCATGTAGGGAGCCCCCGGGAACATCAAGCTTCTTCCGGAACCCCAGCCTCCGCTCCCCCGTCGACACAGGGGAGCCCTCCTCGGGGGAGGCTTACTACCTCCCCCGGTCTCCTCCACCGACGACGCCCCCCGGCCACGGAAGGGGCGTGGTCCATTCCGGGTCGCCGTAGCAGTCGCGACTTACTCGCGCCCGCCGGCGACCCGCGGAGAATTGAAGTGACCTAATCCAAAATCCTTGTTCTAATTAGTTATACAGACTAGTTTAGTATACAATCATGAAAACAATTCATATACTACCATTAACAATAAAAAATATGACAATTAACGTACAACTTAAAGCATTATAATAGAAAAACAAATAAATGACCAACTCTTCAATCACATTTTTAGCGTTTACCAAAAAAAAAAAAGAATTTTGGATTAGGTCACTTCAATTCTAAAGGTACTATATATATATATATATATATATATATATATATATATTATATATATATATATATATATATAGATATTTTAATAAAAAAAATAGGAAACATAAAGCATAGCAGGAAACACATAGAATTATAAAGCAGTCATTATGTCACAAAATCTGAAAATCATCTGGATAAGTAAATTTTTCAAAATTAAATTGATCACAGGTCGAAAACGTTATTTTGAACAGAATCACTGAGCGCAAAATCTCCACCTACACCCGTTTCTTCGTCCTTGTCTCCGAGCGTAGTGTAGGCACTACGCATGCATTATAGGATATACGAGTAGACTGAAGTCTGAACACACGCAACTTGTTCAGGACGCTGGCCATCGCAACGAAAACCTATTATGTGATGGGGACGTCTCCCGCTAGAGGCACGCGTGGGACCTTTGGGGTAACTTGCCACATAATAGCAACCGGCGACAAACGGTTTAAGATTTATGTAAACTTTTATATATATTGTAAGCAACATAAATTATTATTGATTTTTAATTGAATAAAGGAATCTATACTAATATATAAAGCTGAAGAGTTTGTTTGTTTGTTTGTTTGTTTGAACGCGCTAATCTCCGAAACTACTGGTGCGATTTGAATAATTCTTTTTTTGTTGGATAGTCCATTTATCGAGGAAGGCTATAGGCTAAATAACATTACGCTATGACCAATAGGAGCAAAGACAGAGCGGTAAATGTGTAAAAAACGGGGAAAATTATTCATTTTTGAAGGCTTTCTTTGCGTGCGCTGCGAAAACGGTTCAAGATACACAAAAAATATGTATGAAAGAATTATTCCTCTATACATGATCTAAAAAAAAGTCCGCGACGGCATATGTCTATCTTTTAAGGTTTAGTCACAATGACCGTTTTTATGGTACCAAATTTGGTCGAAATAATTTGTTTAAGTTGTATCAACATAATAATATTAATCTTTATTCAAATATAAATATAAATATGTTGTTGGTTAACCAAAAATCTGCCGGAAGTCACTATTCCACGCGGACGAAGTCGCGGGCAAAAGCTAGTAATATATAATATAATAGATATTATTATAATAGAATAAATATTTTTAAGTGCAGTACTTGCGTACATTAATAAAATACCCACTTTTTATTTGAATCTATTGTTATCAAAATTAAATTATAAGTTCTTGACTTGACCACGACTATGTGACCCCCTCCCGGGCGCTAAAGCTGGAAAGTCGCCTTTGTTTACAGTGTAGTTATAAAACATTTTAAAAAGCTATTCCTCATTTTCCAAGGAATACAATCGGTTGGCGCTTCTACTTATGTGAAATGAAATGTCACATGCTCGCTCTGAGAACTGTCGCTTAGTGTGCGTAACTGAAACTGAAGGAACTCTTTGTTTTATTATGCTCTACAATTCCATTCTCGTTGCTCGGCGGTATACTCGTATGTTAGACGGTTATTTTACACTACGTCCGTGGCGTATACATCATCTTAAATTTCTAGTTACTTCAATAAGTGACTGTCTTACATTTATTTCAAACCAGTTTTGTCTAATAATAATGAGTGGATTAAAGAGGAAAGTAAATTTCAGGGTTGACTGCTTACATATCACCTATTTCTGCTGCAACTCTGCAGTGTATGTAGCCTTTGAAGTTAATAGACTAATAATGTTTACTGGATACAGTGACTTTATATTTTATGTTATCAGTTGAGTTGCAAATTTGCTGCAAATCTCACAGGGACCGCATGTACTACGCAAATATAACCATTTACTTATCATTGTTATAGAGGTATTAAAATAAAGAAAGTGAATAAATAATGTAATTGCGTAGATCCCGTTCTGCGTTTATGAACTGGCCCTTGCTGTTCACTTGGGATTTAGTTTGGGGAAGGCGAAGATTTTGAAGAGATTATTTGGATATATACTTGTGCCTTCAAGCAAACAATTCCAGTACATTTCTATCGATTCGATTATTTTATTACTTTTTATATTTAATTTAATGCAAGACTATTAAAAAAATATAGACTTATGATTATGAGTCTATATTTTTTTTAGTTTAATGATTTTTTGTTCTTTATTTTTTAAAGGACCTATGCTGAAGCCGCATATAGCTATGTTCCGCTTTACCGTGATTGTCTTTCTGGAAGGCGCACGAACGGAAAGTTCGACGCCTTGTTTGCTAGCGACCCTGCCCCCCTAGACAAAATGCCTTTCTATTTGCGTTTTCTATAATAGATAACATAAAAAATGTATGGAACTGACATTTCCAGTAGATACGTCACGTGACTTGATGACGCTGATAGAAAACTCGCAGACAAGATGCTAACTGTGTATCTATTCTATCGCTCGTCTGTGTTCTATTTTGACAGTAGACAGAGTTCTATACAAATTCATAGACAAAATGTAGTTTGTGACGTAAAAAATAGATACGGTTCTATTCTATTTCTACTCAACAAAGCGATTGCTCAAACCCAATAGATTGGTGATAGATTGTTTGTTTGTTGTTTTAAAATAGTGTGTTTTTGCCAAATTATTCCTAAAAATGCACATGATAAGGCTTTTGTGGGCAGCTAATACCGAAGAAACGTTGATTCGGCGTAGAAGGAGGGTTCAAAATCGACGGCAGCTGGAAAATATTAATGGCATACCCGATGTTTAATTTGATAAACTTTTTATATAATCTTGATTGTACAAATATTAATATTATGTCATTTTGAAACAACCGTAAATAAACAAAGCTAATTTGAATTCAATACTGACACTCGCTTTTGTAATGATTAATTGTAAATCTCATACTTACCTCTAAATAAATATCTACGCAACGATTTTCAATTTCAAATCCAAAGTTTGTTTAATTTAGTCCTAATTAATGTAGGTAAATAATTGTGAAGTACGCACGTTTGAAATGTTTTGAAGTTCCTTCTAATGGCATTTTTTCTCTTTAAGCAAAGGAACTTAAGGCGAAACACGGTAGATTATTTTCTATTCTATTTTCTACTGTCACGGTAGACACAGCCATTCTATCAGTAGGTACACTTTGTCAGCATTTTTCGATAGAAAACGCTTAGTCTATTATAATAGTAGAAATAAAATAGAAAAGACGCGCGTGCTTTTTGTCTAGGGTACTGGGCCGTTCCGGGGTCGTTAGGGTTGGATCAAAAAGACTCGACGCAAGTTGAGCGCGCCGTCTAGTCTAGTAGCTCGGACGCTCAAGATCGCCTTGTAGTGAAAGGTGAGAATCTACCCGCTACGTGACAGTACCGGGTACATGTTTGACGGGAAATGATAAACTTGACTACTTCAATGACATGGATCGTCTCGGCCTTGTCAATTCCTGGAAAATTTTGATGGAGAGCGAATATTCTAATATAGGTAGCGATTGATTACATTGATTACAAATCACTATAAATAATCATATATAATATATATATATATATATATATATATATATATATATATATATATATATATATATATATATATATACAACCTGAGATCATCATCATCATCATCATAGGTCACCCTCTGACATCCAGAGGGTGTGTTTTCCGCACTTAGTCCTGTATGGACCATTGTGCGTGAGTACAAGGTGGAGGTTGCTCATTCCAGCCATCCCACCTCCCTCCAGAAGCAGATTAAGTTCCCCATGTTGTTCAGGATTTTCTCGATTGTTTTGGGTGATCCCACGGTTTCTTTCCGGATTTGGGCGACGCCTGTGCACTCCAGTAGCACATGTGCAATCGTTTCCTCCGTCTTCATGCATGCCCTGCACAGGGGGCTATCGGTTATACCTAGAGTGTATAAGTGTTTGTTAAGCGAGCAGTGACCCGTAATGGTTCCTACTACTGTTCTTAGGTTCTTTTTGTTCAGTCGCAATAAACGCTTTGTTAGTCTGTTGCTCAGGTTTGGCATAGCCTCTTTGGATTGCCTACAGCCAGGCGCTGAGGTCCACCAGCTTTCGGCTTGCCTATGTGTGTGTTCTTGTAACCAGCCACGTAACTGGCTGAAGGGGATAGGCATAAGCGGTTCTGGTCCGAACTCCACTATGTCGGACCCCTTCCTTGCCAGTTCGTCCGCTGCATCATTGCCTCTTGAACCACTGTGTGTGGTTATTTTATTGTGATTGAGTACTGCTATCTGTTCCAGGGCGTTGTGACATTCAAGTGTCAGTCCTGAGGTGAAGTATTCCCTTCCTAGAGATTGCAGTACTGAGGCGCTATCGGATAGTATACGTATGTTAGAATTCATGACCTTTTTGTTTAGGATCGTATGGGTACAACCTGAGTTTAAATACATATAAATGTTGGAGCTTAGTTGGGAGCATTGATTCCGCTCCCTGTCGAACAAATGGATTAATCTTTTCGATTGAAAACTGGATGATAGCTTACGGGTATGGCACATCTGGACCATATTATTCTGTAGATGCGAAGATAAGATCTTATGTGTGTTTCCTATTTAAGTGCACATTTCATTTATACAATGGCAATACTTATTATTGGAATACATGTATATGATAATAATTCTGTAACCGTCCTTACTATGAGTCTTTACTTTATAGAGATTCTAATAGTCACCACCTATTTGTTGGATTCGTGTCTTTCAAGCAGAATACCCATTTTATTGTTAGAAAAGCAGAGAAAAGTATCACTTTTGTAATCTCGCCATTTTCCCATATTGACAGCTCACGTCATTACGTTATAAGCTACAAAAGCCACCCACGCGCAGCGCATGCCAATTAGAGAAAATCTGTCCTGCATCTGACGGAAAATTGCAACCTTTGAAACCTAGATATTACTCGTTATGTATAGATGCTATATTTAATTTTATGTAAAATATAAATGCCATCCTTTGATGTAAAATAAAATACATTTTTATGTGGAAAATGCAAACAAAAACGTTGTTTTGACTCATTATTTTCAAAGAAAAATGCTTGCATCTTTAAAATAACTCAATTATTTGCAAGCAAATAGTGCTATAGAATTAAAGATATAATGAGAAAAAATGAAAATGAGTGTAGGAAATGAAGTAACAGAGCAGAGATCTGCTCAGTTACTTCATTTACACCTATAGGGAGATTATGTAATTTATACCAGCTATATTACATGACGTATTGTTAATGTTGTAAGTAAAAGTTATTTTTGTTTAAGAAACAAACTATTTAATATCCATGGTAACACACGCTAAGTGCGGCACACACAGCCGCGCCTAGCCAGCGCGGTGACAAGGTGCATAAGGAGCATTTCCCCTCGGAAAAAAAAAGGGGTAAGTGAAGCCTTCCATTGCCAAGGGTGCCGTAGGGGTTAAAATTTGGTTTTCGTGTTTATATTCTGTTAAACCACTAACTATAATCTATATCGACCGAAAAGTATGTTAAAACAACACGGTTTTAAAATATAATAGCGCCAGTTTTAATTGTTTGATAATATAAATTGTATAGCGGTAGTCAATGCTATTAACCACAAGATTAAAGATTAAGTACAAAGTAATTTCTAGGTTTGTAAAGTAGTTTAATTGAACATAAATAAAAATAGACTAGATTACTTACTCGATACGAAGATGTTGAGTTCATGCAAAACTTATTCTTGTTGCTGGTACCCGTATTCTCACTATAGCTTACATCGTAATAGCAAATAATACTGAGTTGACATAGTTTTACTGAGATGAGAACTATCATGCTATCTTTTAGCATTTGCTGTTATATTTACTGTGTATTTCAGTACTAACTATAGTTCTATTCTAGATTTATCTATACTAATATTATAAAGAGGAAAAATTTGTTTGTTTGTTTGTTTGTAATGAATAGGCTCCGAAACTACTGGACCGATTTCAAAAATTCTTTCACCTTTGGAAAGCTACATTATCCCCGAGTAACATAGGCACTTTTTATCCCGGAAAATCGACAGATCCCACGGGATGCGCAATAAAGGCTTCGCTCAAAAACTACTGTACAGATTTTCATGCGGTTTTCATCAATAGATAGAGTGATTCTTGAGCAAGGTTTTGCGGTATTTTTATCTCGGAAAAACGGATAGTCCCACGGGAAGCCCGATAAAATCTTCGCGCCATAAACAGACCTCCGCGGATATGTAGCCGTGAGCAAAAGCTATGACCCTTAACCCTCTATAGACCCAATCCCGAAATCCACGCAGGCGAAGCCGCGGGCAGAAAGCTAGTATGTAATAAGTTGCCAACATACAATCGACTACATAGCACAAAGCTACAAAAATCCAAAACACGATTTTATTTATTTAAATTAAACGAAGAGTTTCCATATGTTTATAAATTTGATTCTTGGTGTGGTTTGCAGATTTGCTGCAAATCTTAGAATAATAACATGTAATATAACATGGGCATGTTTAGCCACTTATCATGAGATATGCAGCCTACTTGTTAGTAAAAAAAATACAAATTGTCTTCCGCCCACATATTGTAGTGAAGCTCCGTTTTCGGTACGTGGGAATCGAGACTTCATTTAACTAAATTGTTACAAAAAATCGCAGTCATATTCAAATTCATAACACTTGCGACCGATTAGCAAAAATAAATAACCTTGACATTATAAAGTTCATGTTTATTAATTGACTTGTGCTTCTTACTTTATGTATACAGATATTAAATATACAAATTAATTATGCCACCTGTTATCGAGCTCAGCATGACTCGTGTACAGAACAATATTAATGAAAAAAGAATCGTGTCAGAGCATGAGTAATTGATTAAACTTAATTAATATGCATACATTTTTTATAAGCGTCTATAGTTTTTACGTAATCTTTGCTAAAATTTAAATTTATCAATAGAACACAAGTTTTCACGTGGCTAATGAGGCACATATTTCAATGAGTTCAAATCAATGTCTTAGCTTGTCACCTTAGGTAGGTTGGTTACCGTAGAGATACAATGCAGGTGTATGCAGGTGGCCTCCCAGTTTACCTCAATCATAGGCTTACTATGATTATATTCACATTTATGAAATTTAAAAATAAACATATACGTGTTCAAGTCCGAGTCTGCATTCAAATACTTGAATGCAGACTGCCTAATTAGAAGATACTATAAGACAACTAAACAATCTTATATTTATTTGAATAAATAATCAAAGGTTTATATATGATTTTTATGTAAATATTTATTCTCTTGAATTTGTAAGAAATGCATCGTCTTTAGGTGTCTAATCAATAATGTATATTAAAAAAATGTATTAATATGATATATGTATAACAACAAATTTTACAACTATAAAATGTAACTTACTTTGAATATTATACAGAGCGATACGAAAATTCAAAAAAATAAGAAAGAAAAATAAATATCTTCAATTAACACTTAATTGCAGATGTTGGAGTTGTTATAAAACAAAGAGATTTTATATTTTCAAGCGTATCACCAATCCGGTATAAATGGAGCCACTGGGGCAGAAACCGCCCAGCGACAGAAGTTAGTTAGGTTGAGGCGCGGTATGGACGACAAGAAATGGAGTGAGCAGTACCAAAAGAATAGCCGCTATTTTTATAGAACTCTTTACTGAACAATAAAAATATTAATAGGAAACAAGTTAATTAATCCAAAATTTCTTCCTGTCAACCCTTAATGTTTTGTGAGAATTACAAATAATATGAACTAACAATAGTAAATATTTCAGTCACCAAAGTTAGAAGACAAGCAAACTACCCACGTGATTCTGAATATAGTTGCCTATAATTAGAGACAACGCGACCCTTAATTACGACGACGTGGGCAAAGCCTCTGACAGTCATTAAAAGTTTACGTTGGTTACATTTTTTCAGATCCACAAAACATGGTTCATTTTACGAAAGCCTCTGGTAGCAATTTTAATTATTATTAGGTATTTATATCTCTTACACTACAGCGGACAAGGCCTTTCCGTCCGTCCGCAAGACCGTGCGCTCATGGCACGTATTACAACATCAATTGACGGAGGTCCAATTTTAATAATAAACATAATTATAATGATCATGTAAAGCAGTTATATAACTTGTTGGACGGGGCCAAAAAAGATCTAAGCTTTTTCTAATTTGTATTCGCATACTCGACTACATACTAAAATTTCAGTAAAAAAAAGGTTTATCCGGTATAATTCCGACCTTTGCGGTTTGTGAATTATGCGGTTTCAAAAAACAATCGAGATCGAACCTTTGCGCTTACCTCCACCCCCGCACTATCGCGCTTGTAAACATAAAAGTCTGTTTGGTTTCTCCTAACTTTTGTTCGGAAAATAATCGTGTTTATTGATTTTGAAGTAGTGGTTTTCCATTATCGAATCAGCTATTAATATGATTCTTTGAGACAGGTTTTTAAAATAAGAGTATTAAAACTTAAGACGATTTTACTCACACACTACGAACAGTAGTATTGAAAAATACTTCTTGCTGTAGAATTTGAAGCGCAGTCAGCAATACGTCGAGCTTGACATTTGCACTATGAAAACCGCTCCTACCACAAGCGACATAAGAGCTGCTTGAAGATCAATATGTATATAAAGGCTGGCGTGTTGTGTGTACTATGCACATTAGAATATATCCTACATACAGATATAGGCATCGTTAATACGTAATTTCGTTAATCGTATAACACGTGATCAAATTTGCATGTTTAAGTTTGCTGCGGAATGGCCACCGAAACACCATATGATAGAGCGTTTTATTACTTTAAACTGTAATAAAAAGGATCAATTTTAATTCGGGCGATGAGTGCTTTATAATATTTTGATTCGTTCCTCATGCTACGGTGACATGTTAGGTACTCGCACTCGCGTGAAATGTTTCAGTGTACGAGTATTGTTTTACCGGCCCGTGTACTCTTGTCGGACAGTGTTTATCACTGAACGGTGCGATGCGATACGGACCTTTATGCAACGGTATTATACTAACGGTTAATGGATTTGAACAAGATTAGGAAGGTAATTAGTCTGTTAACATTTACTCAATACTTTAAGGTTAAAAATGTATTAAACCACACATGTATCCTCTGGCGAATCTTGAAAATATAGTGAAGTAAGAAAAAATATTACGCTGATTTTCCAGTACCCTAAAATATGACATGCTGCTGTGTTTTGACAGGCTTTGTTTTATTTGAATCGCGCATGCTCGCGGTCGTCCCAAGGCTTCATTTGATTTTGTGAGTCTTTTTTTGACCCTTGTCATGCCCTTGGTCTTTTTTCATTTATCAACATGGGAGATTGACTGACAAATATAATCATAGATTTTCCTCATCATCAAGGTCGCGAGGATCTCGTATAATGTTAATATTTACTTATTTCATCCAATCTATACAAATAAATAAAATTGCAGTGTCTGTTTGTAATATTAAAATAACCGCATTCTACTGCATGCATATGAATGTATATACGGTACACATACCAAAATACATATTTTTATATTTTTCTGCCAGTCTGTCTGTCTGTTTGTTCCGGCTAATCTCTGGAACGGCTCGATCGATTTGGACGGGACTTTCACTGGTAGATTGCTTATGTAATAAGGAATAACTTAGGCTAGGCTTTTTATTTAGAAAAATGTCAAAAACAATAAAAAAAAACATTCCACGCGAAGTAAGTCGCGGTCACAGATAGTCGTAAATAAAATTCTACTTGACATATCTAATATTCCTATTTACAAGTTATCGCCGCGCCGCGTAAATGTTTATATGGTAATGATAATTGTGGTTTTACTTGACATATTTTACTATAGAAAATCTAGTCGTGATAAATATTTTGCTACCATTGCTTTATACCTAACGTTTTTGTCAATTTTGGACTTATAATATTCTGTCACTTCATCATCAGTGCAGCCTACATAAATGCCGATCGCCTATTTGAGATTTCGAAGTACAATAATGCATTTCGAGAATTTTGTTTCACAATTCTCATGTTATCATTAATTAAGATTATTAATAAAATTTGAATTGTGTAAGACAAAAGTTTGATAAAAATATTATAAAATATTTTTGTCTCTTAATTTTCTACAAGATTGATGCTCTACGAAATATCAATTATTAATTATATTAAGTGATAGTTCTATAATTTCTGTGACATATAATTGGATGGACACACGCTGCTACAGTAAATAATGATGTATCATCGAGTTTTTATAACTTACTAAACCTATACACATAAGTTTTTCATTTCGAAAGACCTTTGAATAAAATATTTTCTCGTTTTTCCAATAAATGTCACTTTATTGCGCAACTTAAAAGGACGTACATTTCTAAAATTCATTTGCCTGGAAATTTTTATTTATTTCCTGCACTCCAGGGCTTTGCTGTAACATCAACATTCCATATAGCATTAGTAGGCAATACTGGATATGTCTAGACATAAATATAAATATGGCGTAAAATCTCAGTATATTTTCAGTTACTAAGACAGTTATTGAGTAGCCGCGAGACCTAAGGATAATAATAATAATAATAATAAAGGCGTAGGGAAGTGACGACCCCATCGCCCGCTGGTGAGGCATTTAATGCCCCTTGACTGCCATAAATGCCCCATCAGTGCAGTCAGTCTCCGTCAGGGCAGCTTGTGGCGAGCTGTCGGTGAGTTGCGTCACCGAGGGTACCGATGTGCTTCAGGGCGGCGCATGCCACCCGCCTCTGTCTTGCCTTCACCAGCCGGACAGAGTGGAGTCGCATGAGCAAATGCTCGAAGGGTGGAAGTGTAATAATGTCATAACGCCGACGGCGTCTCGATCGCTGTCGCAGACACACCTCTCTACACCCTTAGCCGTTCACACCAATGTTGCTCTCTTAGCACCAATATTGGTCTGCTTTTTTGGAGGGCCCATTTAGTGAGCGGCGAGTCACCACCTGCCATATTTAAATCAATTAGGAGGCTTTGAGAAGGCAGGTGACTGGAGTCTCTTCCATAGCCCGGTTTTCATTACCACCTAAATCGAAATGCAATAGGCCACAAACGTTTTGACCACTAATGACAATAGTTTCTGTGCATCTAACTAGGTATAGTCTTTGGCTGCATTTTTCATGGTGCAGATAGAGATTAGACCCAGTTGGTACACACCACGCACACTTTCATTAAATTTCGCTTAAATGGCCTCTACGCGTTGGATCTGTATCCCCACGCAAGCCTTATAAAGGACCGTGTCTTCAAAGACACGTGATGTAAGCTACAATAATAATAAATAAATTTATTTGTCTTAACAAACTTACATTACTTTTGATTTTAGCATTGTGATTTTATCATTCTCGTATAGACAAAATGGTTTACAACTCAGTAGTTGCCTATTAGCGACAACCTCTGCTATTCTAAGATCTCAACACTGGCCATAAAATGAATAGTATAAGGATCTCCTATGTATATCTTTAGTATTAACTGGGATACGTAGGAGACACTTGACAGTTAACTCGTTCATTCTCAATCTCCTGTAGAACCCCACATAACCACCGGCTCTAGGGGTATGCAATTTCATGTGTTTTTCTCAATGTAACAAAAACAGGGCATTAAATACTAAGAAGATAGTTTGGGATTAGAGGAACCTATTTTATACTATATAATGCTGATGAGGGCACTAGTAGAAAACCAGTATATTTAGGACAAGGACCAACCATCAAGCGTATCATGTTTAAACAGAAGATGAAATGAACCATCACCTCAATGTCGTTAAATAATGACTAAATCAAAAACAGCCTTTAAAATTAACAAGTGGCCCTTATTTCGTTTTAAATAGTATATCTCAATTTCCTATTGTATATTAAAAATATCTTCAGTACTTCAAATACTAGATTTCTTCAAAATCAATCCAGTACTTGTACAGTACAGTGAATTTATTCATTACAAACATATAAATCTTGCCTCATTATAATATTTGTATATATGTCGCCCCTAGAAATGTATGAAAGAATTAATGATATTACTGCCATGACCAAATTAAAGCGAGTCGTATCAGGATAGTAACCATGATGAAGTCAAGGCATGTTTGTCGCTATTAACAGATTAGCTTAGTACGTTGGGAGGTTGATGTGCGGAATGAATATTCTAACTTGTAATTGACTGTCATATGCGGGCTCTTGTCATATTAACTACATTATCTTTACGACTACGAGGCTGTTTGAGACTGAAATTCTAAATTAAAACTTTAAATCAAAGCTGATTTGATTTTGATTTTGGAATACTATCCATTAGCGTGTTACTGTGGTTGTCATGTGGCTGTGACGACTCTTTTATTTTTTTTTTTAATATACTAATTGTATTACTGATAACATAATTTTGCAGGCCAAATTTAACTCGTCGTAGAGAAGATGCAAAATTAAATGCAAATATAAAGTCTCTCTATCTAATCAGTTTCCATATTTTTTTCTTAAGGCGAATTTTATATTTAGGTATATAAATACTGCCACAAAGAAAACCTTTTTAGTCATAAATATATTACAGAAAATATATTAACTACAAAGCGAAACAAAATATCAAAGAGAAAATTGTAAAAATTTCCTAGATTCTGTTATTGGCAGGCGATACGTATAAAAAAGTGACAACAAACTGTAAAATGTGTGAAAACGATAACGATATGAAAGCAAAGCAGAAAAAAAACATATATTGCTATTCAGGCAGCAAACTTCCAGCACAACAGATTCCGGGACGACCTAGTTTGTAGTTGAGCAAGCCGCAAAAGCGTGTGACTCGCGTAGGGTTGCCATCTATTCATGTCTGGCTATTTTCAGTAATATCCGGTCAAATATTCACGTATGAAACTTGTGCAGTTTCTGGCGTGAGATAGAATGCGTTAAGCTTAACCTTATGCTGATTATAATACCACGTAGCATTATACTAAGTAAGGCGTCAGTGCTGTTCGCCTGCAGCGCCAATTTGCGGATCCTTTCACAACCGCTTTAATTCATTTCGCTATAAATAGAGATATCCGGCTTCTCACTACGATTAGTCTCGCTTTTATATTTGTATGTCAACCCTACTCGTATTTTACATCTACAGAACTAGTTAAAATGAATAAGCCAGCCGGAAAGTTGTCGTATGGAGCTCTCTAGTTACATTTACCGAAATACCTGGAGCCTACAGAAGAGTTTCTCTCAAGGTCAAATCGAGATATAATGGAATTCTATTTTCAAACTCCGTGAAGTGCTGTAAAATTAAATGACGCAGACACTAACCGCTCGTCAGTGCACCGAACTAATTAGAATTCCACCAATCATTGAAATATAAAATATGGTGGAGGCAAGCGGGTAAAATGCTCGGGTTTCCGGTTCTAATATGACCTCAGACTGGTTCCAAAGATAAACTGGTCAGTGCCATCGCATTAAGGGCGACATGTTTGTTTAGGTACGAATAAAGATTTTTTAAAATAAAACAATGTCATTTGAATACGCCGTAAAATAAATAAGAGGTGTGAATGCACGCAAAATTAGCTTATTTTCCTCAACATTGCCAAATACTGGTTTAATAAATGTTTGTGTAGACTATTTGATTTTGGTATGTGCAGACTATTTGTAAGGAAATCTACACAATTATTAGGTATTTTTATTTTTACTCATAGAATTAACTTTCTTATTTCACTCGACGCCTACATTTTTTTCCTCTTTTAGTACTGTTACAGATGGACTGGAAGTTATTATTGTGACAACAAAAATATTGTCTTGTTTGAAAAATGTATATAATAAGTTTTTACCCATAAAATTATAAGTCCCACACCACAACAGACATTAAACTTAAAAAAATGTTTTCTGAAAGTTATAGACAACTAGCTGACCGCGCCCACTTCGTTGGGCATAATATTAATAATCCCCGAAGCGAGCACGAAAGCGAACTGAATTAAATCCGAAGCCATCGCGCGCCGTCCGCTGATGATGATGATGAGATGATGATGATGATGATGACACTCAGCAATAATGTGGCTTTCTATTGGTGAAGAATTTTTTAAAATCGATGATGATGATGATGATGATGATGACACTCGCAATAATGTGGCTTTCTATTGGTAAAAGAATTTTTAAAATCGATGATGATGATGATGGTGATGACACTCCGCATAATGTGGCTTTCTATTGGCAAAAGAATTTTTAAAATCGATGATGATGACGATGATGATGATGATGATGATGATGATGACACTCCGCAATAATGTGGCTTTCTATGGTAAAAGAATTTTTAAAATCGATGATGATGATGATGATGAGATGATGATGACACTCGCAATAATGTGGCTTTCTATTGGTGAAAGAATTTTTAAAATCGGTTCAGTAGATCCCGAGATTACCCCTTACAATTTACAAACACACAAACTTTACTTCTTTATAATATTAGTATAGATAAAGTATAAAAAATTTAAAACGATAAATTGGCGGTATTTTCAAATTTTACTTTTAATTAATATCTCTAAGAATATTGTTATCAAAACTTGCGAGATATAGTCAAAATGTTACAATAATTACCATAGGTTTACTAATATAAAAGTTATTAACTTACAAGTATATAAGAAATAAACACCAATTTTATAGGTAAAGACCTACTATTTTAAATAAATTAAAATAATCAATTTATTTTTTACATACATTAAATTGCTCGCAATACAATCACCACTTGGTATAATAACTTTTGCAACAGCGAAAACAAAACACTTAGAAGTCTCAAATATTTTTTACGCTGCGGGCGGGTTTGTCGAAATTCTAAACTTATAGTTTCCTGTATAGGTAATGGAAATATCTTGTAAAATACACTTCATGTTTATAGTTTTAACATCAGTAACTTCTGTGTTGATATTTAATTAACAATAGGTTTTAACGAATGACGTTCTACGGCAATAGAAAACATCATGAAACAAGCACCTACCAAATTCAAAGTGTAGTCGACCGATCTATTCTAGTTCAGCGCGGTTGACTAACACCTGTGACTTTACCATGAGTTTGCTATGGTTTTCTATAAGTATTTGATGTTCAAAAGTCCTGTCAGTTTAATATGAAAAAATAGCGCAATTACGTTCCGCTAGGAGAGCTGTACAAAGTTTTCATACAAAAATTGACGCTGTCGATATTGTATGCAAATGAATGTAAATCGTGAAAGTAGCACTTTTTTTTATTATGAGGATGTACTTTATTAAACTAAACATTCTAAAAACAAATTTTCACAATTGTTACTTTAATATACATATAGATGTGTGAAAAAATGTTTAATGTTTCAGTTGAAAAATATATCGTCCAAATATAAAGGTTCACCTATATCCTTTTAGGCTTATTTTTTATACTGGTTTGACTACAAATGGCAGCCATCGTTCGTCGTTGTAACGCCATTGATAAAATTCGTTACAGTATATCATATAACGTGTATCAATGTTTGTAATTAACATGAAATATACGGATTCGAATTTTGGTGTATAATATTTTTCATTTTAAAGTTAGCTTCATTCATTTGAGTTCTTAATTGCAATGTTTCCAATTATATAGTTTAATTTAAAATTACAGCATGGATCTGCAAACGAAAAAAGGGGAATACAGCATTTTCGTTGCGAAACATTTCTGTTTGAGCGAGTGTCGGTTTCGTGGTGTCAGCGCTGGCATTTTAATTGGGAGCGCCGTAGTTTCAAATGTATTTAGTTGTGTTTCCGATTTTCGTATTACTTATATAGGTACATTTTGCTACCCACATATACCTACAGCAATAATTAACTTTATATTGTAGGACAGACTTAAACTCGTCATTGGTGACGTTACGACTTATAAGTTGATGATGATGAAATGAATGCTGATTCCTATAGTTAATTATAGCCACTATGATAATAATTACATGAAATATTGCTATGGTAACAATGTGTACCTTATGATAAGGTACTGTGATTCTTGATTCCTATTCTTGAACTGTATATTTATGTGGATCTTGTTCGTATATTTAATGAATGTAGAAAATTTATTTATTGACACATACACACATATACATATATACACATGGGTGATTCCTTGTTCAGTGTGCAATAATAGGCTACTAGGTCGACATAATTCGCTTCGAGGAGCATTTCGTGCGATTGGTCCCCCGAATCAAGACGTTCGCGGGCGCCTTACATCGCCTGCTGCCCAATCTCGGGGGACCGAGGGATGGTGTTCGCCTGTACGCGAGCGTCGTACGGTCCGTGGCCTTGTATGGGGCCCCTGTGTGGTCGCAAGACTGCACGAGGTCCTCCCGCTGCAGAGCTCTGCTCCGGAGCATGCAGCGGACAATGGCTATACGGATCGTGCGAGGCTACCGTACGATCTTGTACGAGGCAGCGACGGTTCTGGGACGGTCCCCCCCTTTCGAGATCCTGGCCGACATGTACGCGGTGATGTCGGTCAGGGGGACGACGGGGGGAGTCCCCCGGCACCAGCGCACGGAATGCACAGACGGAAGTTGCACCGACGGGCCGAGAGGGCCTGGCGTGCGCAGCTAGAGCGTGGGGGCTGCGTGCGTCAGCGCGCTGTCGGTGCGGTACTCCCGCATTTCGAAGCTTGGCTCTGCGGGAGGGCGGTCCTCCCCTTTCGAGATCCTGGCCGACATGTACGCGGTGATGTCGGTCGGGGAGACGACGGGGGGAGTCCCCCGGCACCAGCGCACGGAATGCACAAACGGAAGTTGCACCGACGGGCCAAGAGGGCCTGGCGTGCGCAGCTAGAGCGTGGGGGCTGCGTGCGTCAGCGCGCCGTCGGTGCGGTACTACTCCCGCATTTCGAAGCTTGGCTCTGCGGGAGGGCGGAAGTCACCTACCGCTTGACTCAGATTCTCACCGGACATGGTTGTTTCGGTGAGTATCTGAGTCGAAAAGGGAGGGAGGACACGACACGATGCCACCATTGCGTATCCGACCCGGGAGGGACCTCGCCCTCGGATGGCCGGGGGGTGACGTCGTAGGAGGTTGAAGGGGAGAAGGTGGCAAGATCACTCCTCCCCGAGAAGGGCTCCCCTAGCGCACCCAGGGGAGCAAAGGCCGTGGGTCCTCAGATGCGACACTCGATCCTGAGGGCCCTACAACGCCTGAGGATGGCCATCGCTGAAGTTTTTAGTGGGTAGGCCTCCCCCTTCTGGGGAGGAGAGCCCCACATAACCACCGGCTCTCCGCAGCCGGGGTATGCAATTCAATGCATTTCTCTCCGCGGAACAAAAAAAAAAAGTCGACGTAATTCACTAGCTAGCTGCAGCGTCGATTTTCAGGCGACCTTTTCATGGTTTCCGTAGCCTGATAAAATATGCTATAATAACAACAATAAAATTGTGATATAAATAAAAAAATATATATTTGATATTAGGCTTCTAATAATTTCAATAGATATAACACCCACTTAATGACACTCATGGAGCATAATAATTATTATACATTATAAAATACCTATAGCACTAATAGTATAATATAATATTAAAAACAGAAATCCAATACCTTAGCATTTCTGTTTCTCAAACTGTATAATATCATTGATTGCCAAAATTATATTGCAGGTTGTTAAAAGCTCTGACCGGAAACTAAATTAATTTATGATTATTGGTAACCATTAATAATAAAAATCTATTATTAACTGACACCTTGAATTTTTTAATTTTTTCATGAAATCACTTTTTAAATGTGATTAATAACCATTCCTATCATTTAACTACATTTTTTTAAATCCTTAACAAAACTATAATCATAAGTTACCCTTTAGGGCCTAGACAAGATACCTTTCGATAATCGTAATCGCATCGCTAACATAAAAAATGTATTGTATTTACATAACCACTCGAAAAGTCAAGCGATCGGTTATGTCAATACCATACAGTATTTATATTAGCGATGCGATTACGAAAATAGAAAGACATCTTGTTTAGGCCCTCAGTCTCCAGGTTGCACCAGTGCATATGTGATATATGTGAAAAAAAAATCCTTGGTATTATGTCTTTGGAAATTGATTTACTTAAAATCTATATACATAAAACAGACTTAGGTTAGACAGGGTGAGGTCATCTAAAACTTCCGGAGACAATAATACTATATCTCTTCGCGAAGCTGACACATACAAGTATTTAGGTATGTCAGAGGCTTTGGGTATATTGGTGCAGGATGTCAAGGGGACGGTAAAAACGCGCTTCTTTTGGCCCTGACAAAGGTACCAGGTACTGACCAGTCTTATGTCGGGTGGCAATTATAGTGCAGGTGTTAATTCGCCAGTCACTAAGTAGCCCTCCCTAAAAAGCAGACCAATATTGGTGCGATGGGAGCAACTTTAGTATGAACGGCTAAGAGAGGTGTATTTGCGGCAGCGATCGAGATGTCGTCGCCGTTATCACATTATTAAATTTCCACACTTCGAGTATTTTCTGTCCCGAATTTACTCTGACGTACCTGTTAAGATACGTCAGAGTAAATTCGGTACGGTACGGTAATAAGGAGATGAAAAAAAAACCAAAATGTGACAAAATCCCTGTCGGTCTTTGTCCGCCATTTATGCTTGACAGTGAAGCGAATTGTGGTTAAATCGCGGCTTGCCTTTGCCTCAGCCCAAACGAAAAGAATCAGTTACGACTTAGCTGGTTTGTATATTGAATTTTCCAGAATTTAGAATAATGTAAATTTGCTTTACCTAAGCTATAATGAAATCTCTTAAACGAGGAAATGACGAAAACGGTAGAAGAAAATCGTACTTGAGGACAAATTATTCATTAATCGGTGAGTGTGTTCTACCCGGATTATCTTGTTCAATTGCTGTCTGGAGGTTAATCGAACTCTAAACAAAGCTCTAGAGAGGACGAAAGAAACTAATTAATTCAGCACGATTCCGTGCACCCCGGCATCACTTTAATCTATTCGAACGTGATGAGGCGATAGTCTTTAATGTTAGCTCTGCTACAGATATTGCTGTAATTGACGAATAATATTTTGTTCACAGCGTAGATTTTATAAAAATGTTTCCTTTTTTCTATCACAAGTACCTGGTGAAGTTGGCTTTTATTTTCATTAGCATGTAATTCGAACTCCACGACGACGCCCCACTATTTTTTTTTCTTAATAATATCTTTTTTAATAAAAAATTGATCATATTTCGGTTTCCGGTATTTTAATATGAAAGGGCAACCTAAAAAATTAAGAATGCATCTGCTATATAACATTCTTGACTGACCCAATCATTGCTATGTCAATGTTATCCACATAACGGCGATTATATGGCATGTTAATTACATATTAATCAAAATTACTATAGTATTGAATCGAGTTTTCCTAACATGTATAACTTTTGACATCAAAGCTTACTTAAGGTCTACGTTATGGGATCTAGGGTAATGGATAGATGGATACATATATTTTTATATTTAGATTATGTGTAGATATTTTTGATTGAAGTAAATAAATAATAAATAAATATTTGTTACACTTACACCAATTAGCCTAGCCCAAACTAAGCTCTGTAAAGCTTGTGCTATGGGATCTAGGGTAACGGATAGACATACATATATTATACATATATAAATATTTTCATAGAAATATATAACAACAACCATGACTATGGTACAAATCGCTCGCATTCATCACACAAACACCTGCCCCCACCGGGACTCGAACCCGGGACCTTAGAGATGGCGACACCTCGACACCTTGAAATCGGCGTACTATCCACTCGACATCGGAGGTCGTCAAAAAATATACAAAGGCTCACCTTCATCACACAAACAAACAAATGCTCTCATTCGAACCCAGGACCGCCGGCAAACTGGTAATAATTATTGAAATAATCACAATGTTTAGGTATAATTTATTTAAAATTTTCATTAGTTACATTATCAAATGTTTCGATTGTAATTATGATATGTTTCCAATTGTTTAATAATAAGCTTCCAATTGACGACTTTATAAAAATTCCTAGCGAATAGAATTTGTTACTTTTGTTCGTTTTGTTATTGCAAGTGTTGGTTTACGTGCTGGTACAAGCTCTCCGGCTGTAGAGTTGTGAACCCATGGCGTAGCATCTTCGACGTGCAACAGTGATTGTAAAATGTTATTGGAAGAATCCATTTTAGATTTTAAGTTAGTTTGATTGATGCAACAAAGGAAATATATCGCTTTTCTTAATTCTTCATAATCTATAGTCCCGAAATTTTCCGGGACTAGATTATGAAGAATTGACTAGCTTTGAAAGATTAAATAGTAACTTGACTAACTTTAAATTAAATAATTAAATTAAGATTAACAATTACTTTAGTTGTTTTAGCAAAATTGGACACGTGTGGTCCACCTAACAGTTATTGAATATACATGTGCTATTTTTACACCTAACTCTTAAACTGTTTTTTTTAAAAAGATAAGAACGCCACATCTTAGATATCTTAGATATCTTTCTTGCATCGCGCCTTTGTCTTGATTTCAGAAAGTTCGGGTTAATTCTATTATACGTATATCATGTTTAAAGTAAATTTCACTTTAAGTTTTCATGTCCATATTTTCATAAAGTAACATCATAATAAACACATGCAAGGGGCTAATAACAAAATTCAGCCTCAGGCTAAAAATACGATGATTTCAAATTACGACACTGAATACAGAAAAGCTGGAGAATGCCTTTATACATTGTTCCTAGGCAAGATTCAAATTATGACTGACATGAGCTGCCCAAAATAATTCAGAGAGTTCACCCGCATGCCATATTAAAGTCGTCATTCTGATATATTCAGACGTTGTCATCATTTATCGTACTAGGAAAATCACCGTATTATGAGGAATATAAGACCGTATTATACGAGCGTCAACATAATTTGTGCTACATTATTCTGATCTATTTCAGTTCAACTGTATGTAATAATTTAAGATACCTAACTATGAGAGCACAATATACATACAATGATTGTTATGCACACGTTTTGATTGATTGAAAATTCGTAGGGTTGTATTTTAATGCTCTTATAACAGTTTACTTGACTACGTTTTAGCATGGTGAAATGTATTAAGCGAACAATTTCTGAGTGTAACCTTATATGCTGCAATTAAGGCAACATTCCGGGCTGATTGCACCAAAATAGTTTATAATGGAAACTAATTGATTTTGACATTGCGTTTGACATGTAACTATTTTAGGTAAAAGTCTGGCTACTATATCAATGTTATTTATAATATCTTATATATAAAAATGAAATCGCAAATGTGTTGGTAAGCGCATAACTCAACATGCCTTTTACCGATTTGGCTAATTTTGGTCTTGAAATATTCGTAGAAGTCCAGAGAAGGTTTGTACGTAGAGAAAATAAAATAATAAAATTTGAAAAAGTGTAAAGTCAACATTTTTATACAAACAATTTGTATTAATACTTAAAAGCCAATTGAACCTTGGCAAGACAAAAAAGTGACGTTAGTTCTGTCAAACAAATTTAATGTCATCATATGTCATTCAAGTAGGAACAAAAAACTGCCACTTTACAAATCTTTTTGACAGGACGAAGTCTGTCGGGTCCGCTAGTAAATAAATAAATATTTCTTACACTCACAACAATTAGCCTAGCCCAAAGTATAAAGTGAATAATTGTTTTATGGAACTTTGACCCGTATTACAGAATGAGACTTAAGCTTAAATCTCTGCTTGAGTTTTATTTAAAAATACGATCGTTAGAATAACAGAAAGATATATATATATATTCACAGTTATTAGAAAGGTACAAAAGCTTGTATTCATCACACTTTGTCCTTACTGTTATTCAATTCCAGGGTTGCCAACCCTACGAGGTTCCTCGTACAAATACGAGATTTGTGGTCTTTCGTACGAGATACGAGGACGCTATCAACCTCGTACAATTGTGTACGAGATTTTGATAACATTATGGCCATGCGATTTTTTTAATGGATTATGTAGCTAGTTCCAAACTTCTCTCTCTTTAATCTGCATCATATGAATGGTTTTAGTCACAAGCTGTGAAATCTCCTTCCTGAATTATTTTTAATAACTCATTATTGATATTATTGATTTCATGTGTTGCAGATTTTTCGAAGGTAATAAAACTGTAATTTTAGTTTTTTCTATATATTTTTAATTTACGAGGATACACTAAATTAAAAACTAAATAATCTATCTGTAAAGTTTCGAACGATTATTTTCATTATTACGGCTGAAACTCCGTCAAACAAAATTGTCGGTCATTCTTAGGAACATTGGCCCTTCATAAATTTCAATGTACGAGGAATGGAAGTCAACATACGAGATTTTCAGCTACACATGTACGAGGAATCTTCCTTTTTGGTTAGCAACCCTGTTCAATTCTGAAGTCTCAGAAGCAGACATCTTGAAACCGGTGTACAAAACACCCGGCACTTTGCTGTTAGTCGCACATTCCTATTATACTTACTTTACACTTACACCTTAAATTTGTGAGAGAATGGGGTGATGAGAATTTCTGTGGGTGTTCAGTCTTCGGGGTCAATATACGAGGTTTTTTAGTCTGGTATCGCCATAATGGCGTCCCAATGATTGCCACATAGAATAGAGCCACCAGCAGCTACGTAACAAGATATCATTAAGGTTTTGTAGTGCGATATAGCCAGCGTCTTGAAATTTTGCCTTTGTATTTTGACAGTTTAGAATAATAAAGCGTATTATCAGAATAAACAGATTGTTCGAGTCGATTGGCATTAACGATACCACGAGAATTAAAATGCGCCGCTACACGTGCCGCTAAAATGAAACTTATATCATCGCTTTAATTCTAACAGTTCCAAAGACAGTCTAATTTTGTAATATACTAGATTATTTTTATTTATAATAGATGAAATTGAGCGATTTTTAAGTATGTATTTGTGATAAAAAATACAATACATATAGGCATATAATATAGCACGTTTAACTTAAACAAACTGTTACTAAGAACTTAGTCCATAAACTAGCTTAAATAATGGCCTTAACATTAATTGACTTGTATGCAAGCTGTCTATATATTTACTCACTACACGCTAATTCGTATATCGCATGACTGGATATTTAATATTTTCCGTAACAGCAAATGTTATGACATGGCATTTGTCGGCCGCTGCCAATGTGTTTAGAAAATGTAATTTTGTCGGACTGCCCTAAACAAATATAGAGAGAGTCCATTAAGCAATCGAATGTATTTAGTATTTTAGTATTGTTTTCACCAATAAAATGTGAATAATACTTTGATAAAATTCAGACACACATTATTTTTTTAATTCACCTTTCATTAATTTTAATTTTAAATTGTTTACTAAGATTGGCTATAATGATAACGATTCAGTAAAAACTTATTGTTTTTCAATGAATACTCTCAATAGGGTTTAAATTATCAAGTATACTACAAAACTACGGGCATTAAATATTGCACTATACTTTGTTTGTATGAGAATTAAAGAATATTTATGTATTGCAACTAAAGTAGACAGGGGTATCCCTTGATACCCTTGTCTACTTTTGTTTCAATATTTGTATTATTATTACAGATAACTAGAAATATTTTTTATTAATTAACCTTTGTGTTTCCAATTTTTAAAGCTCCCAATCCTACTATACCTATATTGATTTCAGTCAATATCATTCCTTCTCCACCCATTCAAAGAGCTAAAATAATATTTTTCTCTGCTCTGTGAAACTCGATTTATGAGATCTAGGGCATCGAATAGAGATATTATACATATCAGAGGTTCCTAAACTTTTTTGTGTCGTAGATCCTTTGTAATGTTTTTCGGGGGAAATGTAGGGGAGATCCCCTACTTACCTTATATTGAATGTTTACATCTTAAAAATTACAAAATTTTATAAGCATATATAATATATTTATTACTTCAGGTACTTAATAATTTTGAAATCTATAATAGTAGAAGATAGATATAATTTAAGTAAATAGGTTAGTACCTATTTACTAATAGTATAAGTTGTTCATTATCGTTCATCGGGAAATTCAGTGTAAGTTGAAATTCATCGTGGACTAGCATTTTCACTTTATGGACCCCCAAATTGTTTTTTTGTCGACGTAGATCTTTTGTAGTAGTATCGTAGACCCTAAATTTTTTTTATAGAAATATATATTCACAACAATGAGTAAGGTACAAATGCTTGCATTCATCGCTCAAATATCTGCGACACTTTGAAACCGGTGTATTGACCCCACTCGACTACGGAGGAAAGAATAAAGGAAGAGATGAATTTTGTTTTGTATAAAATAAAGTTACCTTTCATTTATTTAATACATTTCCAATGCAGTATGCCTATACTGCGTATGGCAACCGATACTTCTGACCAGTGTACAAATCGCAATATACGAATTCGCAACGACAGTAATGCATAAAACAAAAAACGTGACAGAACAAAAGATTTTTCCACACAGCAGTTCGATATTTTGTGAATATTTTTTATGTAATCTCAGCCATGAGTTAAAAAACAGATATTTTCTTTGTCTGTTTGTTGCTCCTCAGCGACTACGATTTAAAATTTCGCTACGCATTTTCATACGTATGTATACTCTATTTATATTACAGACTATTATAGACTTTTTATATTACAGACTAGGCACATGTTGTTTCACCTCATTTTGCGGGTTTAAGTATGCTGTACCATCTAAAACACAATACCAAAAAAATTACATAAATGTTATATTCTAAACTTTGAATAAAAATACCGTTTAATATGAAGTAAATAAAATATTTGAAAAGGTAAGATGCATATTAATAACTTAAACAGCTATAAAGAATCGCAGGCAAATAACAGTGCATGTTAAGACCTGCGTAAAAAAAAAAACATGGACGCCTTACTTCTCGCTATTGTTAATGAACAACGCGTTCAGCAACAGTTCGCATACCGTTCATGAATACTCGTATGCAAACTTTTTTTTAAATCAACTTAAGGTTGGATATCACGCTGCACTTCACGGAAGAGGAGAATGTAGGAAACACATTTTAAATTCAAAGCCGGACTGAAGGAATAAATGTGAATCCATGATATTAAATGTCAATTAGCTTGTCACAGAAACTACAGACATTAATTCTTAAGTCAGTCTGTGTGTCGTCTTTGAAGTAGTTTACCTAACCGGACAAACGAGATTGCGGCGGAAGCAAAATTTAACACACAAATTAATTATATTGATTTTAATATTCTTAAGCATTCAGCTAATTTACACGTGTCAATGCTAGAAACATACAAAAGATTATGATATATGTACATTTAGCATGTTTTATTGCCAGCAAAAAGGTATTTTACACCGTATTTATTATTACAATGTTGTAAAATAAAATGGCTAAAATTTTAAATATTAACTAAATATTATAACGATCACAAAATAATAAACCTACATTAAATCTTATTATAACTAGTTTGGCATCTTAGTAACGCTTAACAAAAGTAAAACAAAAAAAGCCTAAAATATCCAAAAGTGTTGCACTTTTGAATATTTTAGTTTTTTTTTGTTCTACTAACATAATTTGCGTATTTATTTATGTTAAACATTAACTACGTAACTATTTACATATTCTCGTCTCGACACACGTTAGGTTTGTGATGTTTGACGTCTAACATAATTCCGGGCGACCCCTGTACGAGTGTCTCGATTGTTCTTCGGGACGGGAGTGGTCGTGCCGCTAGAAAATATTTTCAAATTATAAGCACTGTTATTCACTGGCGCGAATTTGTACGTTCGTAGTTTTGGTGTTCGCGTTGGATTCAGGTAGAGGTCGAATATAGATTGGGTCGATGTCTGCGGTGACGAAAATAAAGTAGTCGATCGTGTGACCCTCGAGGGATGTGATGCTGTGATTTTAAATGGATATTCAGTTGTTGTGGATGTTGATAGTGGTGCAGATCGTCTATCATTTAAAAATGATGCCCTTTTGGTAAAGCTTGATATATATGGTGATGTAACAGGTCTCGTCGTTGTCGGTACAACTTTATTAATGTATGTTGTTCGTTTAGTTGTGGGTGAAGTGCCATAGTTCTTCGATTGTCTTGTTGATGTTGATAACGCATGAAGTTTAGGCATAAATGTAGAAGTTGTGAATTTAACCGGAACGAAAGAGGTTGTTATATTTGTAGCTCTCAAATTTTCTTTATATGTTGTTGTCTTAAAGGTAGTACTCACAGGTCGAATTGTTGTTGGTTTTAAGGTAGATTTTGCAAAAAAGTCTTGAGATGATTTTGTTGTTCTTGTGATAAAGAGCTTTGGCGTAGTGGTCGATATTAGAGGCTTAAAAATTGTTGCGGGCCTCGTATTTTCTACTTTGATCGTCGAAGTAACTATTTTTGATGTCGCTGCAGTTGACGTTCCATTAGTAATAGACTTATCCACAAACACTGAGTTATTAATACGATTATTTGTAGGTTTATGTGTATAGATAACACCGACTGTATCTATATCATCCGGTAAAATTCTTTTTCGAAACTGTTTAGTCTCCACATATTTTTTATAATATCGAGGCGTTGAATTCGATGCAGTTGTAACAGTTATGGTGGTTGTTGGAACTGATATCATATTTGCGCTATTTTTATTAAACACAGGAAGAGTCAAGTCGTCTATATTATCAATTTTATAATTTAACCAATTGGTCGATCCACTTCTGCCACTGCTAGGACGCAAAGATTTACTAAATTCACTTTGTAGAATTGAATTGATTGT
Source organism: Scirpophaga incertulas (assembly GCA_036419045.1). Classification (NCBI taxonomy): domain Eukaryota; kingdom Metazoa; phylum Arthropoda; class Insecta; order Lepidoptera; family Crambidae; genus Scirpophaga; species Scirpophaga incertulas. The sequence continues at coordinate 7,601,016 of CM071626.1, read as the reverse complement.
TAAATATGGTGGTTTTAGCTCGTCAATATTTTTATTATAATTAGACGTTTTATTGATATTATCAAAGTTATAAACACGTGATTTACTTGTTGATTTGACTAGAGTATTCTTGTGTTGACTGTCGCAGTCTATTACATATTTTTTGGTGTTGTGTTTACAAAACTGAGGATACACAACCCATGCCAGATATCCATCTCCTTGAATTCTAGTATGTTCCTCGTGGATTTGGAGAGCGCATTGCACGTCGTCGTAAATGTCATCGTCACGTAGCGCGCTACACGGCATACCGCACGCTTTTCCTGGACCGCACCAAAACAGTTCGCTGATTTGAAAGATGCCGTGATCACCGCTGTAGTGGTTGTGCGAGGTCGTGTCTAGGCGGGACTCGTGATATGCGATGCAAACCCACGTAGAGATGTGATCGCGCTGCACGCCCATTTCTCGCAGGTCCCGCGCGAGCTCGCAGCGCTCAAAGACGCGTGCGCTAGCGAGCGCCAGCAGTGCGCACGTCCAACACGCAGCACGGATCATCGTCACTTGAGTACCATCATCTACCGCGCGAACCTCCTTTTTTACGTGTCGATCTCCCACTCGATGTGATCTGTGTCGCGCCCGTATTAACGGTAATATCAATTGCTGTATATTTTTCTGATAAATAATTGTTATTGTGATATGCGCTCATGATAAACATGCCGGTAGCTGAGTGTGCTCCGCTGGGAGATGACCGGTGTCGGCGCAATACGGCTGTTTACCTTGAGGTGCGGTGTCTCACGTCATCACAATGCAGTGGTTCGCAACCGACCCTATTACTTACATAATTAATTGTTGCAGCATCTCCATATAGTTGTTTGATATTTAAGTTAGATACGCACAAGCGAACAAGAAATTTAATATTATTCGTTTTAAATTTAGTTTGAAATGTAAAAATATTGTATATATAAATGAAACAGCATTCATAATAAAACATACAGACTTGGTATGCGATATCATTACTAAAGTGCATGCTGTATCAAGCAATTACCACAAATTCTTCGTACTTTTCATTTTTATGGCATTCATAAGTTAGTGTTTATTTTTTTCAGGTACAGGATGACCAGACAAAAAAAGAAGTATCCGTGATTACTCGCCCGGGCTATCAGCGGATCAATAAAGCTCGGATGCCGTAATTTGTTTTTGGTAGCCACCGGCACTCGTGTGCTTTCAAAGGATTCAGTTACGCTTAAATTGAAAATGCTTTTAAGCGTAAAACCGACAAAGAAATATATGTTCAATTTTAAAAATTGAATTATATTTTGTACTTTGTGTTTGGGGGTTAATGTCAATTAATTAATTATATCTGGCTCGAAGGACCAATGTTTGGTGGTTGATGTCAATTAAATCTAAATGTCAACTTAAACTAATGTCAAATGTCAATGATTGCCAAAAAGAATAAATTAAAATGCAAGGCGAGAGTTGTTGTCACGATTTCTAATTGAACACTAAATAAAAACTATGTATATTTAACCATTACGGCAACAGATCGCAGTTCATCGCACTGATATTTGTAGGTCGCGATCAAAGTGCACAATTGACGCGCCTAATTGACAAAAAATATAAAATCTTATAATTGCAATTTGCACTGTACTTTGTACACTTTGGTTATTAATTTTTTCGTTCAGCCCTGTTAAAATAGTAATGCTTCTACAATTTCTACATAACTTGTAAATGTACTAGTAGTGGTAGATTTTTTTCTACTTACTTGACACTTATCATTATATTTTGGACAAATCACACAATCCCTATTAATATAAAGGGGAATATTTGTGTATGTGTGAATATAATGAATATAATATGTGTGAATGTATGTTATTCTTTCACGTAACAACTACAAAATGGTTTTTAATGAAACTACAATAAGGGGTCATCCTAAAATTAGTGTGACGTCACATATTTTGAAAATTTACGTTTAGAAATTATTGAATGTTATTATTCAATAATTTCTACCGCTACCGCTTTTATATGCGGTTTCGAAATCAGTTTTATTTCCATGTTAATAAAATTAACATCAAATCAATTCACAAAACAAAAACAAACGATTACTTATATTAAATAAGTAATAAGTATATGGTCGTTTCACGATTTTCTTATTATATTTTTCAAAATCACCTACTATAAATCAATTAGAAAAATACGAGAAATTACCTAGAAAAAAATGAAGCGTCTTTGCAGATGAAATTGCGTGCACCAGCTAGTCCATACTAATATTATAAATGGGAAAGTGTGTCTGTCTGTTTGTCCGTCTTTCGTGGCAAAACGGAGCGACGAAATAACGTGATTTTATACGTGGAGGTAATTGAAGGGATGGACATAGGCTACTTATTATCCCGAAAAGGCATAGGCTACTTATTATCGACAGATCCCACGGGATGCGCAATAAAGGCTTCGCTCAAAAACTACTGCACAGATTTTCATGCGGTTTTCATCAATAGATAGAGTGATTCTTGAGCAAGGTTTTGCGGTATTTTTTATGTCGGAGGAACGGATAGTCCCACGGGAAGCGCGATAAAACCTTCGCGCCATAAACCGACTTCCGCGCATATGTAGCCGTGGGCAAAAGCTATGACCCTTAACCCTCTATTATCCCAATCCCGAAATCCACGCGAGCGAAGCCGCGGGCAGAAAGCTAATATCTTTATAATCTAATGTCTAGACTACAATTATTAATATTGTAAAGTTCCATTAAAATCCATTCAGTAGTTTATACAAGCAAGAGGAACAAACATACTTACAAACTTTTGTGTTTATAATATTAGTAGGACAGGTTGAGTACCCCTGCCGCCTAAGACAATAATGTGCGTAGGTATGTATGTAAGTGTCGGGTCAATAGGTGAGACGATCTTCAGTTGCCTAATTTTGCGCCAGCTATACCTGTTACATGCACGTTATAAATAACTGGGTAAATGTCATCACTGATCAATCTCGTACTGTTTCCGCGTGTTCAACCGGTATTTTGCGCATAACAATATTTGATTAATATTGTTTAGTATAATTTCAATTTGTAAGTAGCCATTATAGATACAAATAACATTTTTTTGCACGTCAACAACATCTGACATTAAGATAATCTCTGAACATTGAAAGAAATTTATATTATGTAGGTATATATAATACTGGAATTTCATATTCATATTCAATCATTTATTGCCAAACCATAATACATAGATGTTACACAAATACTACTTACAGGCTTAAGAGTTAGGAAGTATATAATATTATTCACTTAAAGTAAAATTACAATTAAAATAATTAAATTCATATTAAAATTAACATAATTAAACTAATATTATAAATTCAGTTTTCATTGAGTATTAATATTTTTGGTATATAGTATTATATTTTAATTAATAAAATTATTAATTTTGAATTATCAAAGTATGTATTACGTTAAAATTTCATTAACAGCTTGACTGCCCATATAACGGCGAAATATCAGCCAGGGGCCCATTTTCAATTCCGAGTTATTTAGCCTCTTTTATATGAAATTATGTTAAAAAAGAATATATAATCTTTATTAAAAATGTAAAAAGGGGTAAAAATTGATTAAAAAAAATTACGCCTAGAGCGTGACGGGCACCTAGGAAGGAATTTTCATAAACTGCCGTATGGCCCGATCACGCGCTGCGGCGTGACGGGCGTCCGCGCCGCTTCCCCTTTCACGCCTCATGGCGTAATGGGCACTCAAACTGTTAATACTGTAATAGCACTTACTAATTAAGGAATTTTTCAATTTATTTATAAATATTGTATTACTGGTTTCATTAATTAATATATTAGGCAATTTATTATATATCTTTATAGAAGAGCTGAGGGTACTCGAGGAACTCATTTTCATTCGTGAAGTTGGCACCATCAATTTATTTTTATATCGCAATGAGTATTTACAATGTATGTCTTCACGCTTTGTGTAAAATTGTTTATATTTCCGTACAAACTTACACATTTCCAAAATATACGACATAATTTCTTTTACGGCACGCGTGTTATATAGAATTTATCAATTCGAAAAAAGATTTTCTCGTTTGAAACTATGTTAACCAAAAACGTATCATTAACATCTACTTAATATTACTGTAGATAATTTTAGAAAGATCAAAGAACTGGGAAAAATAAAATAATATTACATTATAAACAGATATATAAATATATTTACATTAAAATCATTAACAATATTTTGACACTAATTGTGTAATTCACATCACAATTTGATTTAGGCATCAAATTTAACAGTCTACACTACCCTCGCTTTGAGAGGTCATCGTACATCAATCTAGCGAATAGCCCCAACGTAGTCCAGTGCCCTACAATGTCTGACACGAACAAGTCTATCAATCGCTTTCCAATCCAAGTGCTCATTTGTTACTCGACTCTTCAATTTTCGGAAGCCAGTAGCATCAATGTACGCAAAACGCCACGTCATCTGTCGCTTAGGATAGTGGCTTCGAGATACAATTATTGATTGCTCTCGAACAGTAAGTCGAAGTCATAATCCCAGGGTTCGCTTGACGGAAAAGCAGATGTGGAAGCATGAAAAGAGGTTTTTGTTACTGATGTTACATTTTCTAACTGGGATGATATAAAAATATATAAACATTTTTATACTAAGTAGTAGCACAACAAACACATAAAACAATCTAGTTGGATTTAAGTTTTAATTATCATATTAACTATTAATTTTAACTTTATTAATTTTATTTATTAATTATTAACATATTAACTTATATGGTTTTAAGTACTTACTTGTTGAGAACAAATGTATATATATTTGTTAAATAAAATTTAAAAGTGATTTCTACTGTCGTGTAAGAATGAAATTTATACTATTTAAGGCTCGGATAAACAGCAAGATGTACAACGAGCAAGTACTTTGAAAAAAAAACTAAGCTTAATTTTAGATTTTTTTATTTTGTCTTTTGATTTGATGTGAAAACGGATTTGTGCGTTAAAAAGGGGATGATAAACGTTTTTGATTTATTTTGTACCATTTTATTTAAATTTATAAAGAAGCAACGAATACGTAATAATAATTGCACACCAAATACGATTTTCTCTTCATTTGCAATTTTCATTTACAGCGAAAGGAGATTTGCTTAAATAATGAAATATTTTGCCAGAGGTGAACCAGCAATATATTATTTGGTTTACATGCAACGCCAATAACAGAGTCTCCCAAACTTTTGTGTTCGCCAGTGACTGATATGTCGAATTAATTAATCAATATTTTGCATAAAAAAGTGTTTGCCTCTTCTAATTCTTTATTATCATATGCAAAATATAATCATTAATTAGTCATTTTATAATAGGAGCTATGAGATAATTAAATAATATGAGCGCGCATTAAAATCCACATGTTTTAATGCGCTCTGTGTGTTGTTTTTTTCTAAGGAGAGGAAGGCTGAGTATCCTCACAAGGAGGATGAATCGTGTCCAGGATACCCCCGCAACGACAAGTGTCACGGAGGTTATGTCGGACTGCAACAGAACAGTCTGACTACGTGACCTACCGACTAAACTCAGTCTGTGCCTATATAGGTTTTAAGAACCATATAGGCAAATCGTGAGGGCAACCGCCCCTCAGGAGAGGGGCCATGCGCACTGTGTGAATGTGGATTACTACGGCCTAACCGTCCTAACTTAGTATAGGCGTGTGATCGAGCTTAATTGATTAAGCTTTTATAAAATGTTATTCATGTATTAATTAAAATTCCTTATTAGATTAGTGCCGATGGACTTAAATTAGAATTTAGATACTTTTCTGTTATTATTATTCTCGTATTTTACATCAAGCACTCTTAAAACATATGCATGTATTTTTTATTAAACGCTAGTTGACCTGGCAAACCACACACCGGTTTTTTTATATGTGATATTTTGACAAGTATGCAAACTGATGATGAGCGATATAATACATGTGTTACTTACAAAGATGAAAATAATTTATATAACCTATTTTTGTTAGTATATATACAAAAAAATGTAAGTAGAATTTTATATACATACTAGCGGACCCGACAGACTTCGCCCTGTCAAAAAGATTTGTACAGTGACAGTTTTTTGATCCTAATTATTTTATAGATAATGTCGCATAGCCAACCAAATCGCAAAAAAAGTCTAAATGACCTATTACATTTTGTGGCTATTCAATTTTGGAACGTGACATTAAATCCTCCAACGATGTATTCTGTGCTCCAACGCACGCACGTACACTGTTTTGATAGATATGATTGAATTTCAACTATATGTAGCGTTAATAAAGCGCAAATTGACTCTTTGATGTTAGGAACACACCTTCATTGCTTAGACAACAGTGAGTGCTTGCAATATGAACTTTATACAATAACAATAAAGCTCAATTCGACTGTACGTTTTAGTTAGAAAACCGTTTGCATGGGAAAATAAAAGGGCTGTTTTTAGGGTATTTCCGATAATTATTCGAATTTTCCTCATTGTAAAAACCCTCCTTGAACTTCAACGAACATGAACAAAAAAGAATTGGCCAAATTGGTCAAGGCGTTGTTGAGTTGCGATTCATTTTTATATATAAGAAGATAAGATACGTAGTCTGGTGGTATTTGGTATTTGTCTAAGAAAGAATCTTAATAGCACTCCCTTCGGTTAGAATTCCTCCTTCATGAAGATGTCCAAGGACGAGTAGGGATGGCTTTTATCCCTGTTCATTTTAAAACTCAGTTGTTAAGAATCTATGAAGGACTGTGACCAAGGTTTCCATGGTCTCAGCCAATGTATTATAATATAATTCTTAATAAAAATTAATGTAACAATATAGTTTTTGTCTTTGTTGCATTTGTATAAGTATGATTTTTACGATAAAAGTTTATCCACAGCGAATTTATTTTCAATGACATAGAGGTTTTCTTCCGCATAATACAAATTATATAATTATGATAAATACTCGCTTAAAAGCTCAATATGTTTGGGAGCCTTTAGCTTATTTGCAGAATAGTTGAAATTCTGCATTGTTGTTAGTTTATTCCTGTTGATTCACAATAAGCAAATATACATTTATACAAACAATGCTAGAATTCTCCAAATATTAACGAAGCACAGATGATACGCATTTATTAAATGTTCCCACGTTGTGATTTCTGTTTCACTTGTCTGTTTCAGTTCGAATATTGAAAATACGAAGTAGAGAATACTAAAGCTTATTGGAAGGATTTGTTCAGATATTGTGGAAAATAACTGTGAAATATTTATTCATGATTCTACCTTTAGCCACAATGATGGACTGAATGTATAGAGTTAAATTGTATATTCATAAGGTATTTATTATTATTTATTGCTATATTTATACTTTTGACATAATGATAAACAAAAGATTATTTATAACAATGCTGTGAGAACATTTTACTAGGAGGTAGACTCTGTACCAGGGTCGTCTGCATGGGTACCTCCGTCTTACCTATTTCCGCCGCCAAACAGCAGGGTTCGCTTTGCTGTGTTCCGGCGTGAAGGGTAAGATAGGCAGTGAAATTACTGGGTACTGTGACTTTACATCTTATGTCACAAGTTGGCAACGTACACTGTGGTTCTTATGAGGTTTGCAGATTTGCTGCGAATCTCGTGGGAACCACATGTACTATAGGCGACTGTTATCACTTACCATCAGGTGGGCAGCCTGCTTGTTTGTCAACTTTAGCAATAAAAAAAAAAAACAATTTCTATATAGTAACAATTATATTCTCCAGGTGAGAACATTTTATATTTATTCTGTTCTTGTTTCGTATCCACAAACTAATTGGGTTGGGTTGGATATTATTATTGGTGATCTGTTAAAATATAAATGAAGCACCAAGTGACAGATTATTACAGTTACTACTTGGTTGAAACGATCGATTGTTTAGCCGATGCACTGAAGGGCCGGATGCATATTTAATTACTAATGTTGTTGGCTGTTTGCTCGCCCCATATAATGACTCTTTCATAATTCATGTGTTGTTTTTGTATTCTTGCCTAGCAACGGAAACATAGGTCGGCAATTAGTTAATTCCCACTTTTATTCTTCAGTAAGAATTGTGCTTTGTTAAAATAGATTTTACCTATTCTTTTTTATATATTTATAATATATAGTCTATACAGGGCACGATGGTTGATATGCAGGCACAAGGATATTCTAAGTTAGTTTGTGAGTCTGTCCAAGCGGAGCCCTAACGGGTCTAACAAGTGTTTTTGGGTTTCCTCAGTTTTCGCTTTTGCTCGTTATGACTTTCAAAATGATAAGTAATCGATCTCTTGGAAAAAAATCTTATTAGTCTACTGGTCAACACCGTACGCCTAGTTTGGATACCAGGACACAACGGTTTCCCTGGAAACGAAAGGCTGATTACCTGGCAAGGAAGGGTTCGGAAACGCCCATGTGGGACCTGAACCCTTTGTCGGCATCACGTCAAAGACAATTGGAACACATATAAGAATGCAATCGCATGCGAGGCATACAGAGGAATGGAATAACCTACAGGGAATGACGCACGCCAAGCTCTTTATGGGCTCAGAAAACTGGCTGAGATTCACACTGAGCTCAAGTAGGCTCCACACCCGCCTGGTGCTTGGTGCCCTTACAGGACACTTTGGTACTAGAGAACTATGCTGCACAAGATGGGCCTCACTGAGACCAATCTATGCAGGGCCTGCAAGACCGAGGAGGAGAGCATGACACATCTATTGTGCAACTGCGATGCTCTGGCGGCAGTAGGCAAAGGTTGATAGGGATTGGATACCCAAAACCCAACGACTTTAGGTAATGCCACCAAGGGACATAATCAGGCTCTTGAGCACGATTGATTGGACTGACGGTGGTCAAGTAACTGTCTAACGACATTAAGAAGTAGGCACTAATGGGGTAGCACAAAAGACCATAATGGGTCGAAGTGCGTTGGCACCTCACGGTAGCCACCCCGGCCCCTAAGATAGAAGATAGATAGATAGTCTACTGGTGGTTAAAAGTTACTGAGACTGTTAGTCACAAGAACAAAAACTGCATGCCATTAGCGCTGGCAGAACGAAACATTCAAAGGGGAACACAAATAAGACAATGAGCTAATGAAATCATAGAGCAGCTCTGGTTGGTCATTGGTGAGAGAGGTGTACCGAGAATAAAAATGCAAGGGAACAAATTTATACAGACTCAAACCGACGAAGCACGTAACCGTACTAGTACCGAATATATTATTGAAAGGCTATGTCACTATCGAAAGAAAGGTATTCGATGTGATGCCAAAAATAATGATATAAGATATATACTTATGCATATAAGTGTAGGATTATGACGACACGTTTGGGGCAGGGGTCGAGTTATAGGCTACTCCGCCAACAGGTCGCTGGTTCCATTCCCGAATGGTATAAATATTTTGTAGTTACTTGCAGAAAATTTCTTCCCGTTTTAGCGTATGTGATTGTGAGCTTTTATGTTTGTAACTGCACCCATGACACATGATTAATTTTTTAAAATAAATTGAAAATGTGTTCGGGATAGAATAGTTTAAATAAATAAATAATTACGTAGAATATAATTAATTAATAGAAATGTATTTACATATATAAGATAGTTAAGAATAGTACTAAGCATAGATAAGAAATAAAGATAAACGTAGCTTAGGAAATAAATAAATAAACATAGAATAGGTTCCCTTAGTGATAAGACTACATATAGTATGTAAGATAGGTATATATATTGATTAATAATTCTTGAAATTCCTTAGAAAAAGACAGTAGCGTAAGTGTGTAAACATATGAGTTTTGTGGAAAAAGTATAAGAGATATAGGGAAATTGTTATTGAATTAGGACATACTATATGTAAATGCATTAAATGAACAATATTACGAGTAAATAGGGCACAATAAATTATAAAATTGTAAACGAGCAGCCACTGAGAAATCACAAAATGTATGGAAACGTCGGATTAATGTCCTATCGCACGCCGATTAAAGTGCATATATATGTAATATCACAGAGCATTCTCAGTGGTAGCGAGTTAAGATATAGTATCGGATATACACTCCGAATGTATGACCCAAAGGGTAAGGACTTAAAGCTTATAGGTAATTTGTAGGGGGTAAATTAAGCCAAAAATAGGGATGAAAACTCACCCTCTCCGACGTATTATCGAGTATATCTCGAGGACTATATAACATATAGTTGTATTGTAAACGGCAAAATAAAGAGAAAAATAAGCCCCTGCAGATTACCTATGTATGAAAGGGATGAAAATAAGGGAACACATAAAGAATAAGAATTTATTGTAAGAATAATAGTAAAATAAAGGGCAAAATGGGGTTCGACAGGTGCTTTCTGTACGTATAAACCTCGCCAGGGGGTCTCGAAAATCCCATTTTTTGGTAGGGATTTCTCTGAATAAATTGAGGGACTCCCCCGGCTCGATACGGATTACGACGGGGACCACATACTGAAGCGGACGACTCCACCACCAGAACAGAAAGCTCCTGAAGACCCTGCTGGCCGACCGAACAAAGAAAAACTGGCTTCTCATTTCTTCCTGCAACCACCACCGGGCCGCAACGCACCGTTCGAATCCTTCACCAACCCCAGCATTGAAGTGTGCCGACGTGCCTCCAACCCCGACGAATAAGTGTGCGTCGTGCACAAAAATGTATGTTGCACAAATAAAGCAATCCTTCTCATAACCTGGGGTATGAACAAGTTGACAAAAAAGATTACTTGATTCCAGGGCAAAATTACGGAATCCCAAATTAAGGACGATATATGAGTGGCATACCAAAAAATGATAGTGTTACACTGCAGAGAACTTAAAAACCTGAAGAAGGACAGCGTGCCTCTCGCTGTAGCAGCCATATCTAGGCACACGGAGTCCTGCTCCACTTTTACAGGGAGCTGAAAGAGGATGACATCACAAAACGTTTTATTGACCGCTGAAATCTGATCCAAGAAATCTGACTATAACAAATGACGTTTAGAATCTCGAATCAGATTTTCAGTTTTTGATACATATGATTTATAATAATTATAGGCGGTTATACATAAATAAATAAATAAATATTTGTTACACTTACACAATTAGCCTCGCCCATCTAAGCTCTGTAAGGCTTGTGTTATGGGATCTAGGATAACGGATAGATGTATTATACATATATAAATATTTTTTTATTGAAATATATATCAACAACCATGACTAAGGTACAAATGCTGGCATTCATCACACAAACATCTGCCCCCACCGGGATTCGAACCCGGGACCTCAGAGATGGCGACACCTTGAAACCGGTGTACTATCCACTCGACTATGGAGGTCGTCATGATATCGTCATACATATGATTTATAATGTTACCGGGTCCTGCACCATTAAGTAATGACGTAAATAAGATTACTTTTTATTAATAGCTACAGTAAAGTTTTCCAAAAAACTAAATATTACTAATATTATATAATTATTTAACAGAATATATGTTTTTCTCAGAACCATTAGATAAATAAACTGAAATTCTAACATTGAGTTCTTAGTAGAATATAAAATGGATTGGTTTTGCAGTTTCGAAATATTATTGCTTGTATTTTGTATCAAACAAAATGATGTTTCCCTTAGTTAGTAACGTGTAAATAACGTGATCGCTTGAATTTTCTGCTTTAATTAATAAAACATAAAACTTTAAGTATTAGATTTCATTTGTAATTTCTTTTCATGCTGTAATTTTATGTTGCAATGAAATAGCTATTCTGTAGATCCGATCTATTGTTTTTTACTTCGGAATGCTATTTATTCAGTAAAAAGTGTTTAAATTTACTATTTTATGAACAAAACGGATAACTGTAAACATTTTTTTTTACAAGCAAATAAAAATATATATTTAGGTTAAGAGTATTAACTTATCGACGTTGATCTAATTTAAGGTAATTTATCTATTACACGCACTACTCGAATTTAGTAAGATTTTCAAGATAAACTAATCAGATATACAATGTTATCATCGTATTCATTGACACTAATGTTAATATTTACATTAAAAAATAAAGATAATTGCATGATAATAATAAAATAAGATAATAAATTGCTTTTTCTAAATTCCGTTGTCCAATTTTTTTGAAGTAATTTGCATTGAATTTGCCATTTCTTTTGAGAGTTGAAATTTGTAAAGAAAATATCTATTAGGAAATGAGTATGAGTAATCCTAAAAAAGGTTTTTATTTTCATATAGGCAATTACTATATACTAATTTTGAAAGTTAATTGGTTCGCTTCTTAAATCAAATCGATAACTTTATAAAGAGATATCTAATTGCAAGTAAAGTAACACAAACTAGTTTGATAAATCAAGCTTTCCAGGTAAGGAATTATACATTTTACAAACAATATTTTTCAACACAATATTTTTCAATAGAGACCGTCAACAAAGCACAGGCTAGCACAATATTTGCATGAATTCACTCTAAAGCATTTTTCCGTTGGAAAATTTCCGTTCGATTTTCCATCACGTTTCCTATAAAGCCGTATTAAAGAGTGAGCATGAAATATTTTTCTGTCGTATTTTATCAAGATTGCACTGAGGCAATGGGATTAGACGTCATGGTTTTTTTCCTGTGAACTCGTCGGAAATGAGAAATATCTGGGAATTGAAAAGAAATTTAAGACTTGCGGTAATTCAAAATGAGAATAACTACGATTTCATTTATCCAAGCACTTACATAGTGTGCATCTATTGATGATGATTTGTGAATAACAATTCGTTTTTCATTCGTAGGTACTTATCGTTGGGTAGTTAGTCGTTGTGCGAGACGTTTTCGGTATGGAACAGCGCATACTACCCTTATCCTCAGTTGATGTGACTCAGAGACCAGCCCAATTTTTCCGGACCCATTGATAACCCGGTCAGCTACAGGCCAAGTACTAAGTCATATGGAGATAACTGTAGACATAAAGATAATGCCCACATATGGGACTTAGGACGCGACTATAGGATACAGGCCACACCGAGGACATTAGTAGATGATGATGAGCATCCCACCATCCAACTGTATCGGAATCGTTTTCTTTCTTTATTCTGTATTTTTCATACAATCTGTACTCTAAAAATTATCAACTTTATTGATAATGAAAAACTAACTTCAAGTATAATGTGAAACTTACCGAGGCACGAGTAGAGCTCCATGGCACCTTCGTAAAGGCAGCCGTCAGGTCGGTTGATTCCTCTGGTCAGATTCAGGCAGTAGCAGCCATCGCTATTGTCTAGGAACCATTCGTTTACTGTGAACCGATACGCTGAGACTCCCTTGTACTCCACATCGTTCTGATAACGTAGTTCCACTGATCTGGAATAAAATCGAATTTAAAATATTTTTTTTTATAATAATGTTTGGTCCTCTGCGGACTCCTTGGACCGCACACTTTTTTTTTGTGTTAGTATTTTATATGACCTTATTTATTATATAGTATTTACAAGCAATTTAAAATATTGAATTAAATTAATAGAAAACCGCTTAAAGAAGTGATTTTTGTCAGTATTACTACCATTCAAACTCGTAATTAACAAAATATATATTAAAATTTTTAATACCAAAATATGAATAAACGTTGTCGAAGGGCTCGTCACTTCCTTACGCAATTATAATTTTTATTAATATTACTGGTTTCCTAATAAGAGACGCATCACAAAAAGAAAAACAATCGCTCGGTACATTGATGAAGTAATAGTTGCGGCGACACAACAGTATGTCGCCGCATTGGGCAGTGGTGTGAAAAATCGCGAGATAGTGAGTCCGGTTACAGACGTGATGATGGGTTGTGGGGCTTTCAGATATAAAGTCTTAATGTAATTCCAAGTGCACGATCCATTACTGAGGTATACGACTCATTACACATATTTTAGTCAATATTCAACACTGGGTGAGTCCTATAAACCCAAATACACATACATACATATAGAAATATATATTTATAGAATTACAAGCTACAATTGCACGCAATAGATAACCGGTATTAATAAGCTTACAGCACGACCCATTAAAAGCACTTGGTGCTTTTAAATCTCGCAAGTGATTTACTCTTCAAGAATTAAATGTGATACAGCTGCCACCAGTTAGATACTATATACTCGTAACAACAATTTATACTGAGACCGAGCTATTGCAGCATAAAGCACTATCTCATTTAATGTGGACTTACAAGTAAATCGTTGTAAGCAATGCTAGTAAGAGTGTTAGTTTATACGCTTGAAAATATTTGAAGATCTAGCAACATGTTTGCGGCGATGTGTCCGATTTCTCAGAAGCGCTTCATACTAAATACACAAAACTCGTGACCACTTAAGTTGGTAAAGCGCCTAATTTATATAAGCACATAAACAAAATTGCTATTAACTTGTTTTATACGTTCGTTTGTATACGTACTATAATAAACATTGTAACATTTGACGCGAAAAATCTTAAAATTTAATCGTTTTATTCGAATCATCTAAACAAATTATTACTTCATTTTTTAGATTTATAAACTAATGAATGTAAAGAATAACTAAATTTTTCTATTTTTCTATTAAGTGTGTACATACACAATTTCAATACATAGAAATTTTATAAGTTACTAATATTTTAATTCTTATTAGATATTACAATATTTTTACTATATTGCTTGTCTTTTGTTACGTCTAATTTTATGGTTCTCTAAGTACTTGTATAATTGATTTTAATTGTATTGACTACTATAGCATCTTATGTCTTGGTCTGTGCCTATTACCTAATCTACGCTCTAATTTCAAACAGATTCTCATTCTGAATTAGTTGTAAATTCAACACATTCACTTATCATATACTCAAATTTGTATGATTAATATTGGAGAGAATTTAATTTATATAATAAGCTAATTAAATTTAAATAGTTTCTCAAAGCGATGCGCTCGAATTAATTTCTCGGTACATCTGAGTTCATCACTGTAATAATGCTTAATAAGCGGAAGAAGCTCAGAAGTTTACTGAACGGGGTCCGTCCAGGTCAAGGAAGTTCCATTTTATGAGAAATTTTCTCTTTACAAGAAAATGCAATAAAGTACTTTGCACGCAGTTACTACAGGTAGATTGAAAAATTCTCGGCGTGGTAAATTGAATTGCAATTAAATTAAATTGAAGGAGGGCGTTGTTTGTACCGTTATTGACAGTAAAGGAATTTATGAAGCTTGCGTTCAAAATAAATCGCTCATTACTAACAAATTCCAACACAGAATTTCTTTCTTTAATTAAGTTTATTAAAATTTTATTTAATTAAACGTGATGAGCGCGGGGCGCTAGGTATTTCAATTACCCTTTGTGGACTATACCATAGAAAGGTTTCTTCTCTGACACAGTGTATTTGCATTTCATATTTACATTATCAGTTCACACGAACCTCACGTTTGCAGTTTTTTTATTTATGTATATTTTTGAAATTGGAATGGTGGCAAACAAAATATTCAAGCTTTGAAACTAGAATATGACACGTTCAGCACGTTCGACCTGTCACGGAAATAAAGGGACGTGACATTCGCTGTTTGCAACCAAATTCCCAGCAGTTAAGTTTCATATTTCGCTGTATATTCCTACAGGTGTAATTGTGTGATGTATGCAATCCACAGATTTAAACCTTCAATAATTTTCAATAGAATGAATCCTCACTGATAATGAAAATGCAAATCATACTTGTCGGATCGAATACAAAAAGTTGTTATTAATAAAACTGAATCTGCTGGAACTTCATTAGTTATGGGCGTGCATCAGGGATCAATATTAGGTCCTTTACTATTTTTAATATATATTAACGACCTTCCTTACTATACAAGCACTTTATGTGAAACAGTGCTATTTGCCGATGATACTTCTCTTGTTTTTAAAGTTGACAGAGGCAGCAATTGTTCGGACGAGGTAAATAGTGCTCTATGAAAAGTTCTATAATGGTTTACATTAAATAATCTTTCATTAAATTCGAGAAAAACCAAATTTGTTAAGTTTTCTATACCAAATGTAAGGCAGGTTAATACACCCTTAAATATTAATGGTGAAGTGGTATCTCTTGTTGAGAGTACTAAGTTTTTAGGCATACACTTAGATTCCAGATTAAAATGGTATATCTATATTAATGCTCTGTCAAGTAGACTTAGCTCAGCTGCGTATGCTGTAAAGAAAATAAGGCTTCTAGCATCAGCTAGAGTTGAAACAGCAAGGTTAGTTTACTTTAGTTATTTTCATAGTGTAATGTCTTATGGCATTTTGTTATGGGGATCAGCTGCCATCATTTTATACTACAGAAAAGAGCAATTAGAGCTATATATAATTTAAGATCAAGACCAAATATTACAAAAATTTCATTAAGAATAGCGAAATTCATAAATTAAATACAAGAAATAAAAATAAGCTTGCTGTTCCAAATTTTAGATTACATAAAACACAAAACTCATTCTTGGGGAAATAACTTTTTATAACAAGTTACCACACAATATTGTTAATCTACCTTTTAATAAACTAAAAACTCGAGTAAAAAAAACTTTAATAAGCAAAGGATATTATCGAGTCCAGGATTACTGGATGATCGAAGTGTTTGGGACTAAAAAACCCTCGTTCGTTGAAATAAACATATTGTTAATAAATTCTTAGGTAACTGTGCAACACAATAATATGTATATTTAACTGTACCTATTATATAACACTTTTGTTACTTGTATCATAATAAATGATTTCTAGTTCCTTAATGATTGTATGCGCGTGTCCTGCGGTTGTTGTTTTTTTTTAGTTGTGATAATTTACACGAGTACCTGCTTTTGGTAATTTGTATCCTTTTGTGGCTTAAGGGTAGTCATACTCTCATTAAAATCTCTTCGGCAGTGTCGTAGTGTCGTGCGAGGCGGGTCGTTACTTTCCCTAAAACATGGTTGAGCGAAGCGATGGCTGGTTCATGCGTTATGCTCGTGAACGGGTGCTGCCAGCGGAGATGAGTCTGCTCTTTGCTATACTGGGTCTACTCGTATATATTATAATTTTAATTTAACTTTAATATATTATTTTAAAACTGTATGACGCGGCCTTCCTAATATAGGCATGTTTTCAAATTATATTTTTATTAATTATATTATGTAATGGAAAGTGACTTCATGAATTATCAATATTGAAGTCATTTTCCAAATTGACGACTCTGTATCTATTTAATACAGGGGAAAAACAGCCCTTGCTGAGTTTCTTTTCAGTACAAGGTCTCCCGCCGTAGATTTGCGAACCGATGGCGTAGCTTTTCGACTTTCACAAGTGCTTGTAACAGCCAGACTGAATAAATGATTTTGAATTGAATTGCACAAATTTTATATTATAGTATATCTGTGCCGTTTCAATGAACAAACAAACAGACTATAATATTTTATTAATGGTAAAATATGGCTATAATGAATAAAGTTACGTAGTAACTAAGGAGTCGATTAGACAAAGTGATAAAGAGATCCGATATGTAAAGTATATATATATATATATATATATATATATATATATATATATATATATATTATATATATATATTATATATATATATATATATATATATATATATATATATACAGTATGGATTGCACTATCCATACTGGTAAGCAGATAGTCTAAAGGACATAGCCTAAATTTTACTGCGGAAAAAATGCTGTAACAGTTGAAATATGGGATGAAAGTATGTATGGGAAGTATCTCAATTTCAAGCTAAAAGTTGTAAAGTAATTTTTTAGGAAGTTTGTAAATTTTTTATCCTACAGACGGTAACAATAGGGCGTAAAATTTGTTAAGAGGGTCGTTGGAATGCGGGTATACATATGTTCCGAATAACGCCGGCGAAAATCGAGCCGCTAATAACTTTACATTTTATTGATTGATTTTTATTGAAATACAGTGTGTCACAAATAAAACAATAATTAGTTTACATTTACCATAAACGTAGCTCGCAATTCGAATAGGCTCAAATTACACTCTCTACTACGGAAAGCGGAGATTTCATAATTGCGTACCTCAAATTGCACTTATGTAAATGACCATTGTTAATATCCAACTATTTGTAAACTTTACAGAGAGTTTAAATGATTTTGCTAATTAGTACTTGGACCACAACGAATGTAAATGAACCTTAGAGTCGGCAGAAGAGTTTAATGTTGCTGACTAATCAGATAACTTTCATAGCTGGCTTTTAAAGGTGGATTTTAAACTTATCCATTGTCAAGCCATAACTAAGAATGCATCAAGTATTATTTTTTTTATACTACGATGGTGGCAAACACGCCTACAGCTCGCTTAATGGTAATCGGTTACCGCTACCGCAGCCTATAAGATACTTGCCACACTAGGGGTGCCACTAACAAAACTTATTAACTCTCCTTTTGAAAAACTATTGGAGCCCTCTGGGAAAACATCGGCAGGCTCATTTTGTATACGAATTGACATATCTCCGTAAGTTTTAGATAAGGTGCTGTGACTGCATACTATTTCTGTATTAATGATGGAAAAAACGTATCTTTGTTGAGACTGGATCATTTGAATCTGGATCAGTACAAAGATTCGAATCATTAAAGTGCTTCATTTGCATAATTTGTATTAGTGACTTTGAACCTAATAAATCGGTTCAGAGTCACTGATACAAATATTCTGATATCTGATCTTATACATGATACAAATACACTGCGCAATACATCGCGTATCGATTGAAACCGAGATGCAATTAAGCGAATAATTCATTTGATTCACTGTTAGATTTTTGAAGCAGTGAATAGCTTAAAAGAAACGACTCACTGAGTCGTTTCTGTAAAGATTGACACATCTCTATTCTGTATACTATTACAGATTAAAAGAAAGCTAAGCAAGTTAAGTTCCATCTTTCAGTGGGACAGCAGGTAAAGTGCAGGTCTTCCGTAAGAAATGGGTTAAGGTAGATTGAAAAACAAACAATCGTTTTTCAAATAACACATTGTGTCAATCAAAACCATTAACTATGTCAAACATAGATTTCCGCTCGCAGCCTGTTATATCGGATTTTTCCAACTGGTGAGATATATTTTATAGTAAAATCTTTTGTTCTTCCCCGGGTGTGCACTATCCCGGTACCAAACTGCATCAAATCCCGGCCAGCTGTTTTATGAAATAATCCTGCAGGAAAAAATATATTTCCCGTGGTAAATATTATCTTCTCGTATGGTCACCGCATCTCCAACAATACTGGTACCAAATTTCATCCCCCTATATTCGTTACATTTAGCGTAAATATTATACAAACGTTGAATGTAGCATTTGTTTATATGTCATAAAAAGTTTAAAAAATAAGTTTAATACAATAAAAATAAAAAACGAATTTAAAATAAAATATATATTAAGTCAAAATTATCTAATATCTCTCGGTATCTCCAAACATTCTCACCAAATTTCATCTCGTATATTCACCACAAATTTCTAATATAGTATTTATTCATATCATAAGCCTTATAAGTTTCACACAAATTGTTACATATTTTTCGTATAAACTATCATCCCCTATTTCAACCCCTTACAGCTCTTTATTTGCATCAAAATTTGCTTTCGCATTAATCTATGTACTTTCGCTGATTCTAAACTATCTGTGTAACAAATTTAATTTAAATCTGATCAGTAGATTTGCCGTGAACCATGACAGATAGACAGAGTTACTTTCGCACTTATTATTTTATTGAGGATTATTTGTATCCGTAATATAAATTTATCCCGCTGTCCTCGCGCTAATTAGTCTGCGAGGATTATTTCATACTTATATTAAGCAAGCACACACCAGACTTTTTTTATTCTCCGAGTATCCCGCACGGCCATTCTTTATATCACTGACAAATATTCATAAATCAATAGCGAAACCTCATTATAACACAGTTAGAAACACGTCGTAATGCTTCGCAGAATTAGTCATACAATGGTGAAGGTACTGTTAGTGGGGGACGTCCAATAATTCAATTATGCAAAAAATCTTCGCCCGTATCTGATTAGCATGCATTACTCAGGTTCAAATCAAACAACGATTGTTATACGGTTAACCCAGCTGAAATAAGATTCGAATTCTATGCTGAATTTGAATGTTAAATTGGTGGCCACTGTCCAGTTATTTGCATGTTTCGGCGGCAGGCATTGATATGAGTAGGCACGGATATGAACGAAGTGCCAGTAGAATTATCCAGGCTTGCTATTGGATTAGATTATTTTCAGTGTGAAAGAGGATGATGATGACTCCAATTCTGTCCTATTTTCAAAGGGGCCTTTTATTAAATAAATAATATGAAATCCTAACTAGATCAGTATGAACTTTGATTCACTTCCTAAGTTAAGCTTCTAGCTGAAACGTAGTTTTTATAAAAAAATTACAACTAACAGCTCATTAATTAAATTTTGTCCCTTCCCGGAATTCAGTTCATAAAATGTCGTCTCAAAATAGAACCTCGGAAAAGGCGAGATATTTTCTGACAACATTTGCTTTGATTATATTTCCGCTCATTTTCTGTAATAAAACATTTTTCCTATTGCTTCTTTTTCTGTATATCATAAGGGTTAACTAAAACAGTTTTCTATATTTACTACAGTGTAATTAGGCTCATACATACATGAAAAAATTACTGAATGATTTTAAAAAAAATCATATGCGATATATTTGATTCACAAAACTGTAACAGGTGAAGTAAGCAATTATCAGAATTATATTATTTTTATAAAAATAATCATAGTTATAGGTTTCGATATATATTTGAATAATAGCCAGTAGTTAAATCCCATTCTTGAAAATAAACATGAATATAGCATGAATACTGTTTAATAACAATAAACTAATTATAAAAAGAAACTCTATACAAGAACTAGCATATTATTTCTATAAAAGTAGCGTTTAAAAAACCATTAGCGGAAAGTTTCAAAGGGTTAACTTTTTATTTTCATCTTGAACAGATGACGAATGACTTAGCAAGTGAAAGAGTTTGTGTATTTGAGATCTATGTTTACAGGAGATGGTAAGAATGATTTTGTCATTAAAACTGCTTGATAATAAAAGGAAATATAAGAATTGGGAGTTTAAATATGATTTATAAGCATGTGGATTTCGAAATCACCGCTGACTATTTAGTCACTTTCACATTTACTTTGAGGTCACGGATTCCTAAACATCCAATTTTAATTTTAATAAATTGGCGAAACATATGGTGTTAATAATCTTTACCTAATAAATAAACCATACCTTACATATTCTTACTAAAACAAATTTATGATCTTATAAAAATTTTTACCGTTAATATTTTTGCTTTACATCAAAAGTTAAGGTTAATCGTTAATCTGATACACGTAATTACAATTACATATTTAATATCGTTGCTGTTGTGTCTATTCTGAAAATTCTATACTCATGTAATGGCGATTGTACGCACTGGACCAAGCGTTGGGCCAATAAATAAAACGGCCGCTGTTCAAAATACTTTGATCTCTGGACGAAATAGCGACAATATTCAGTCGACTGACGATTGTCAACGGCAACTACCAACATAGCGCCGATACATGTGTAATGCTCTGTGTGAAGCTACGGGTCAAACGTATCAATCAAAACGTGTTTTTTACGGTGTGGTCCGCTGCGTTATGGATCTTTTTTGACATATATTAATTACATGCTGAACGATTAATAGATTTTACAAATATTTATGATTGTTAATTCGAACATTAACATTTTTCAATGTCAACTTAAAAGTTAATCCACTATTAATAACGTTAGTTTTAGTTTAATTTTATTCTCTATAGACTCGTGGTCTGTGTCATTCCATGTTTTATTTTTTATCTTATGGATCAAATTATTTAATAATAATGACAAATTTCACATTTTTATTTTAATTGCGCAGCATAAATTAATCTATTTACAATAAGTTAAAATAAACTTACAGAATAATGAATAACGCTATAAGGCTTGTGTTATGGGATCTGAGGTAACGAAGACATACATATATTTTACATAGGTATATAAATGTTTAAGATATATACACACATATAATCAACCTAGACTTTCTATTTGTACCTTCATCACACCCTCAACATCAACTGCCCTCACCGAGACTCGAACCCGAGACATCAGAGACTGTCACCTTATTTTTTTTTGAGGGGTGGAAATGCGACCTTATGCACCACGACACCGCGCTGGCAAGGCGCGGCCGTGTGTGCGGCTCTCCGGTCATAGAGGACCGGCCTACCCACTAAAACCCCCCGAGTTCTCTAGGCCCATGCGGGGCACATAGCGTGCACTTTGGCGTGCACTTTGGCGATTCGACCGTCATGTGCCCCGGGGCCGGCTCGACCAAGAGTTGGTCAAGCCACCGCCAAAGGAGGGACTGTCCGAGAACCCCTGGACAGTCCCCCAGACAGAGAGACTCCACCACGGTGTGCGCGCTTAGCCGGACGCGCACGCATCCTCATAGTAGAGTCTCTAGACGGGCAACAACGCGCTTGCATGTGCTCGCCTTCGCCTACCAAGAGTTAGTGTCACCTAGAAACCGGTGTACTAGCCGCTCGACGATGGACGTTGTCAAAAC
Source organism: Scirpophaga incertulas (assembly GCA_036419045.1). NCBI lineage: Eukaryota > Metazoa > Arthropoda > Insecta > Lepidoptera > Crambidae > Scirpophaga > Scirpophaga incertulas. Next base: position 7,578,438 of record CM071626.1, on the reverse strand, counting down.
TTCTTGTACACTCGGTCGTCAAATATATTTCATTAAAAATCTACTGAAATCTTTTTTCAATTGTTACTGAACAATTGTCATCTAGCTACATAGGTGCCTGCTGTCAGTTTGGTCTATCAACCCAAAAATCATACTAAATATTTAACTAACTATACACACGAACTAACACATCTGTCAAAACTGGCAATAGAAATATCAACTTCGTTAATTAATAATGAATATAATGAATCCCAGCTGCATTGCTGGCTGGTCTAAATAAATTACAATGATTTCCCACACCATATCAATTTCGAATAAATGTATGTACATTTGTCATACAAATGTTGTCATACAAAGCATTCACATGTGTGAAATACGAGCAAAGTAAACTCTTAGAGTAAGCAGGATCGATCTAATGCGTCATGAATGCTGCGCAAATCCATATTATTGGAAAGAAATGAGAAAACTAAGTTATAAGGTCTTCTTTTTTATAGCTAATATTAACAAAGAAATATCACTTGATGATAAGTTGTTATAGTACGTGTAGTATGAGATTCACAACGAATCAGAAACCCATTCAATAAGCATATTATATATTTAAGCATATTATATTATAGTTCCCAACTTGTGACAACACATAATCATACTACTAAGTAATTTCACTATATATATCAAACTGAAATACGTTACATTCGGATAAAACATACCTGTTTATTTGTCAGAAATTTGACAGAAGTATCTATGTAGACGACCTTTAGTATTGTCTACTCCGCTCTTCAAGGGTAGGTTTATTATATATTATAAGGGTAGGTATCCTTATAATAATATTTTGATGGTATCAATAAAATATTATACTGTGTGTGACCTCAATGGAAGACGAAAAATGTACAGATTGCCGAATTACGAGTTAAATATTGTATGTTTGAATGAGAACTTAATATCTTCTGCATTAAGCAAATAATATTTAAGAGAGAATTCGTGAATATTTTATTATGTGAATTATAGAAAGGTTCTCCTAATTATGTAGTATGGAATTAAAACTATCTGTAGGAATTGTATTGAAACTTATACGAGTATTAAATGAATTTTAGATTTTATAAAATAGAAATCATAACACATACTTTCACCTTCGTATAAAATATATTATTCTTAACAATTGTCATATAATTAATTATTTCTTATATGTAATAAGCTATGCAACTATAGGTTTATAAGTATTTCATGTTTTTACACAATGTAATCTACATGTAATTGTTGGTATATATTAAAAAAAAATTAAGTCAATTAGCCTCAAAGTAAATATGGTAAGTCCTCGGAACCCTACAAAAACGATTCCTTACATCAGCCACTCCAATTCATTCGACGATGGCGACCGTTCGTTGAAATCAATGACAAAGCCGAATACACCGATATCCAATTGCTTTTAATTAAACCACAATTTCAATCTCGGTAACTAGTTTGTGGATTGTATGTTCCTATTGACATGCCAATTAATGTGTGGGTCCGTTTGTAGTTTGCTAGATGTAACCACCTTATTGCGAACATTGTTCTGGTGCATGCCTCGTACTATCTATCACTTTAAAATGATACAATGCTTTATAAGCATTGGCACTTAATTGGATTGCTATATCGACTCTTCATTCCTCATTCCATACGAGATCGATCCTCGTAGACTGATCCGGCGCTGCAAGAGTTTTGCAACATACGAGTGATAACGAATAATTGAATTATTTTTTATTGACAAGTCTTTGAAATTTTTATACTGATGTTTGTATTTTATAAACATACAGTTTTACTACCGTCTATGATTAAATGCTTGATGGGGACGAATCTAATATTATAAATGTGAAAGCATATCTGTCTATCTGTCTGCCTCTTTGTCTGTCGGCCTTTCACATCAACGCTACTTATTAATTTTAATGAATTTTGATAAATACATAGTCCAGAGCCTTACAAAGTATAATATAAATAAATAAATAAAAATTTGTTACACTTACACCAATTAGCCTAGCCCAAAATAAGCTCTATAAGACTTGTGCTATGGGATCTAGGGTAACGGATGGATATACATATATTATACATATATGAATATTTTTAATAGAAATATATATCAACAACCATGACTAAGGTACAAATGCTCGCATTCATCACACAAACATCTGCCCCCACCGGGATTCGAACCCTCGGACCTCAGAGATGGCGACACCTTGAAACCGGTGTACTATCCACTCGACTATGGAGGTCGTCATACTATACTATCTTATAATACTAATACTTTATTTATAATACTCCTTATACTACTTTATAATGCAAAGGGTTGTAAGGCTTTGAAATAGAGGGTGAAATTTTGTATGGAAGGTATGCCATTTTCAAAGCTTGAAGTTGGTAACGTATTTTCAGGCTTTTGATTTAATGTAAATAAATAAGATACGTATAGTTTAAAAAAAGGTATAAACTAAAAAAAATAGAGGATTTTGTGTGCTCAGTAAATACTGAACCGATTTTTATGAAAATTGCTATAAATAAGGAAATAGTTAAATTTTTATCGAAGGATAGTATATTTGACTTGTAACATAATCTGATATTACAGCTGGCGAAATCCTATCTAAAATCCGCAGCCGCGGGCAAAAAACTAGTAGCTTTAATGATTTTGATCAGTTCAGTTCTGTTCTTGAAGTGATGTGTCAACACGAGACGAGTTTGATTTATGTAAATAGGTATAAAGATATAAGAGGTGCTATGCTTATGTTAAATCCGGAAAGTTATTTGAATTAATAATAATATGTAAAGAGGAAAGATTTATACGTTTGTAACTATTAAACTCAAAGGCGATGTTTTTTGGTGAAATATGGAATGGGATAGTTTGGTACTTATTTAATTAAGAATGAGGACCAGGGACCAGAGAAATCTGCAAAAATTTTGTTGCAGTCCAAATGACGTACTATAAATACTGGCATAAACTCCAAGCATTGCATTCCAGCGCAACCCGTTCCGAGTTTAGTTGACAGGCGATACTGGTTCAGTCCCCTTGAACAGTATCAAATCCAAGATTTAACGACCTCCTTAGTTGAGTAGTATGTTCACCAGTATCTAGGCGTCACCATCTGACATCTGACGTTTCGGGTTCGAGGCCCAGTGCAGCCAATGTTTTTGTGATGAATGCGAGCATTTTTGCCTTAATCATGGTTGTTACTACATATTTTATGAAAAATATTTATATGTGTATAATATATATATGTCTAACTGTTATCCTAGATTCCGTAACAGAAGCTTTACAGTGCTTACTTTAGGCTTTAGGATAAATATTTTTATAGAAATCACAGCTATATTATTATAAATTTATTTCTTTTCATTTAAATTAAGAGTAGATTAATTAGGATAATAATTTATTTTATATTATTCAGTACTAAGGTTTCTATCTTAATCATATGATAATTATATGAGATTATTTTTAAAATCCATTAAACAATGAAGATTATTTAATGCTGGCAATAATTTTCATCAAAAGAGTCACTTTTATTTTTCGTGATAAGCTCGATAAAAATGCTCGGTAAAGCGATTGTGTTGTAATTTGGTATCCGGTGAATGCGGACAGGACTCGGGGTCGGAAAATCCCACGCGGCAAGATAGTATCATATATGTTTGTTATGTATATTCATTTAATAATTTTACCTAATTTGTCTGTTTGAAAAATGAGAAATGACAAAAAGGCGAACACCGGGAGTTTTAGTGCGTAGGCCGGTCCTCTCAGACCTAGAGAGCCCCCACACACGGTCGCCCTTTGCCAGCGCGGTGTCATGGTGCATAAGGAGCATTTCGCCCAGAAAATAAAAAAAAGGTAATCATTGAGTGATGAACACGTGAAAAATACAAAAATGTAAAATTTCCTCAGCACGTTATATACAAACAAGAGGAAGATATCGCAATGGCACGTCGAAACTGTATGTTTCAAATTAGACCCATTGGGTCGAGTAAAACACTATTAAGTGCCAGACATTTCGGACATCCCACTCTGGTCATTAGTGATCTTTCAATAATTCAATATTTTTATATAAATTCCTTTAATGTCTCTGTTTCTTCGCGAAGATGTCAACCCATCATTTAGATACATATTCTGGATGATGACTCATAGAAAATATACAAGGTTAATGAAAAATAAAAAAGAGTTCTGAGAAAAAATTCTAAAAATTAAAACAAACCGCTTCAAAGTTGATAATGAAGTATCAGTGTATCTTCATTATCAATTTTGAAGCGGTTTTGAACTAAAGTTCAGTGACATATATAAATTTGTGTGTGCAAAGCTGTGAGCGCCTTTATGTCACAGTAATAGAACAATACTCTGAAATAAAATAGCGACCTATGCCCCCTGGAGCCCTACTGTATCATTCGCGTTTGATTCGTTATTCAAATCGATTCGCAATGCGTTCCAAATTACGGAATCATTCCTATATATTACATTTACATAAAATGAAATCGAATGTATTAAGGTTCAATGTGACAATTAAGTTCATAATGCGGTAATGTGTTATACTATGCGTTAGTTTCAATAAAATTTTGTCTACAAATTTACATTATCACAGGTTTTATCGTGGAAAGGGTGATCTGTGCATGACCAACCAACGTAGGTGCGGTCGCGGTACAAAGATTGTCTATTATTACTTAAAGTCGAAATCTATTTGTAATCATCACTCGTGCCGATTTTCGTATGTCATTTCAATCAAGAACAAACGTAGATGTATTTTGAAATTCTTTGCAAATCCTGAGTACAAAACCCAACACACGATATGCCTTAGTGTTAAGAATGTTTCATGGCGAAGTTTATATGTTTGCTTTTAAAGTATTTTTTATTTAATTCGTCTCCTTAAAATTGTCAAGGATGATGACAAATTACTATGATTTTTATATATACTTAGTTATAATAGAAATAAACACATTTAAATATATAAAGTTTATTTTATATGTGTATTTGTGACAGAAAATATTCATCTGATCATTTCAGTGTATTTTCTAAACAATATTAACATTCCGCCGTTGTTTCAATCGGTATTGTATCTGCTACAAGTATAACGTGAACGCGATTCATTTCGATTCGATTAATTGTTAGAAAATACTGGAACTACTAAATTTGAATATAATAAAAAGCTAATCTGAAAAATATAGAACAACCTTCTTCTAACCTCATATTCTACCCTGTGCAATAGTTTATAATATTTTCAGTATACTATGTTTTATACTTAAAAATATTTTTTTTAGGTGCAGCCTAATGCAACATAGATTCATCACGATTCAAATTCAATGCAATCATTGGCATTAGTTACAAATTAGGCAGCGACTATCAAGTCAGTTATCACCGCATCGAGCGCATCCAACTGCCGCACTTGCCGCAACACTTACATGCACGTGCTATAGATGTGGGAGTGCAATGTTAACGCTGCAAATCCATCACGGACGCCGTACCAGAAATGCATTTGCTAAAGCGAGACGCAAAACTAGCCATCCATTGGCCGGCGAGATGTGTGAGTTACAGCCTGAGCTAGTGAGACCTAAGGCGGAGCGAGTGCAGACTCCTACAAACGCACCTGCATATGTCCGTGTTAAGCGAATATAGAGGCTGCTCCTTGTTGACAAATGGATGAAAGATGCCGGAATCTGTGCCGTTGATCATGTTGCACACCGAGCTCGTCTTCCAGTACGGGAGGTGCGGCCTTGCGCCGTATTCCGTTATCCTTCCCAAATCGACAGGGTTTACCAGACCTCGGTATACGTTGTACTGCTCCGATGGCTTGCCATTTCTCTGTGTAATAAATTTTTTTTTATAAAATTATCACAAATGTGTAAAATCCAATTATAGTAGCTTTATCTTTTATATTAAATATCATATCCAACATACAAAATACATACATATCCCAATGCAGAGAAGTTGATAGTTAGATCATTTTGCACTTCCATGTTCTTAACGTCGACGCTGAATTGCCTTACAAGCGCGCACGCAATGGTACCGAAGAAGTCTGGGTTCTCACACAACTTGATGCCGTCCAGTAAGAGATCACCCACTCGCACCTGCATGATCGGTTCTGTGTGGGTACCGAAGATCCCTGGTAGTGCTCTGTTAAGGATAGACATAGCACTTGAAAATCCTGCCTCGGCTATTTGGAGAACACCCTGTAACAAAATGCAAATGGCGGCTTTATCACATGTTTAGGTGAATTCTTGGAAGCAAGGTGCACACATTGCTGCATGCCTCCTTGGTTCGTGCAACCACCCACCGCCCGCCGTCCACAGCCCACCACCCACAGCCCATCAGCACCCACAGCCCACCGCCCAATGTTAACAACCACCTACTGTGTGTGGATGGCAGGCAGGTGGATTACAGTGGGAGAACACCCATGCGAGGTGTCACAAATTCAAAGAGAACGCATACTTTTTTAAAAAATACTTTACTTGTTTTTCAAACTTCAGAATTATTTGCAGAAATAAACAGACTTACATTTCCCATTTTGACGACCTCCATAGTCCAGTGGATAGTACACCGGTTTCAAGGTGTCGCCATCTCTGAGGTCCGAGGGTTCGAATCCCGGTGGGGGCAGATATTTGTGTGATGAATGCGAGCATTTGTACCTTAGTCATGGTCATGTTGATATATATTTCTATAAACAATATTTATATATATATATAATATATGTATGTCTATCCGTTACCCTAGATCCCATAGCACAAGCCTTACAGAGCTTAGTTTGGGTTAGGCTAATTGGTGTAAGTGTAACAAATATTAAAATATATATATTTATCTGGAGTATGCTGGCATGCATGATAGGTGAAACGTACCAGCAGATAAAAGTTAGCTAACAGTTCGACAATCTTACGAGTGTATACATTTTGCACAAGTTGGCAATTTACACTGGAACTTTTGTAGGAATTGTTAATTCATACATTTTAAAACACATACATCTCTTTATAATACAGTATAGTCTAGCAGAGAAATTGATTAACAAGGTAAATTAACAAGTAATTCTATAAGAAGTACTTGTCTTAAACTCAATAGTTTAAGACAAGTTTTAGAGAAAACTAACGACAATAAGATGACTTTTTAGAACATTATTTTTAATCACGATACGCTTTTTTTACGCTTTGAATTGAACATATCATTAACTTCCTACCACATGACGTATTAGACATGTGATAGGTCTATGTATATTCCGGCTATGCTGCGGCTATGCTATGATATATATATATATAATATATATATATAATATATATATATATATATATGTATGTATATATACGGCTAGTTGGGGTATCAAATTAGCATGCCTGCAGGGAAATAACAGGAAATAAGGGACCAGCCTTCACAAAAAAAACAGCCACGTGTAAATATTATAGTTCTTTGCAATTTTGTATTAATAGGCCTGCCTTATAAGCAGTGTTCCAACTATATATGATCTTGATAAGAAAGTTGAAGAATTCGAGCTCATAAATATTAATTTGTAGAATTTTTGTTAGAATACATCATACAACGATACATACAGTTTTGCGCCTACCCGGAGGCTAGATGGTAATAAAACCTCTCGCCTTAAACATAGACAAAAGAATAAATAATATTATTTCCACACTAAGTATTTGGTAACTGGATAGCGTGCAATAATCTGCGATAATATTAATACGGAATGTTAAGTCCACAGATATATTATCAATAAATTACAACACATTAATCAGTTTGAACAATTTGTTCTTGCCACATGCGGAGTTATCGTATTCAATTGAGAAACTGCGGTAGGTAAATACGATCATCCATCACTGTTATTTGTTGCCTCGAAGAGTGAAAACATGCCTGATATGGACAAGCTTCATTTAAAATCCATGTGTCTTTAAATTAATAGACAAAATGATTCTAAATATAAGTAGTGAGGATTTTTGGTTTAAATCATAAAAATGTATTCTAATACGGAAACGGGGATATTTTTAATATTAATTTGTATATCAATAGGAAAACCAACAGCGTGTATAATAACAGATAGCTAACTATTATGCACTCATATACCACAACTGAAATTTACACCTAGATAACATAACTAGCTAATATGATCTCCTTCTAATATTATAAAAGCGAAATTAATTTCGTATATTTCTGTATTATCGTGCTTTTATGCCAAACGCATTGTACTGCTTTTAATAAAATAATAAAAAAAGACGTTAGTTGCGAAATAGGCTCACAAATCTACCGTAAGTTACGTATGTAAGTATGTATGTTTGTCCGCGATTATCTCATGTTTGGCTGAACCAATTTAGATACGCTTCTCGGAAAAGTATTTCTAACATTTTGGGAGTTTCGGTATATGACGTTTTAGTGAAGGAGGTTCCCATATTTTTTTTAAAAACGATACCCATATTGATAGTTAGACATTTCAACCCCATTTCACCCCGACAGGGGAGATGTTATTTCACGTCCGCCACGTTGGATTTTAAAATCATTGTTGCTTCGTAATCAGCGACCCGATAAACCATAGAAACAATACCCATTGTCGATTTTCAGACTTTGACACCCCATTTCCCCTTTTAGGGGTTGATTTTCAAAAATCCTGTAAGACGTGTTTACTCATTTATTGTAAGGAGTACTCCTGCGAAGTTTCGAAATAAAATATTCAAACAAATCTTGTTTCTCCATACAAACTTTGGACCCCCATTTCACCCCCTTAAGGGATGAATTTTGAAAAATCCTTCCTTAGTGCACCCCTACACCTTATAAGGAACCTACGTGCCAAATTTGTAATCTCTAGGACCAGCGGTTTGGGCTGTGCGTTGATATGTCAGTCAGTCAGTTTCTTCTTTTATATATTTAGATTTGAGACTCGAAAAAGACTATAGGGACATTTTTACCACGGCAACATCTGATAATAACAACATGTGTGGTTTTGATACAATTTGGTATGCGAATGGTTTGAGTTACAGAAAAGAACATTAGATATTTTTATCGCGGCAAAATATATCTTTTCTTATGGAAAATCCGATATAACGCGAACCAAGTCGCTAGTGGAAAGTGTTAGTTGAGTTATGTAAATAACTAAAACAGCAACATATAGCCAAATATCAGCTGGAACTGTGTCTAATGCTGGATAAGGATAAGGTGGATTTGCATATAGAAAACATAATATCACTAATTTATATATAAAACAACTGAATGCCATCCTAGTGACGCATTATTTTTTAGCAAACCTGTATCTCATCTTTTTAAAAGTACGTTAATATTTGATCTATAGAAGTTATCTTGTCGCGTATCTTTAGCAAATTATAGAAAAGCAATGAAGATAAAAACATGTTGAATGAAACTGCTTGCTGTTGAATGAAATGAGGCAAAAGAGCAAATGGATCATCCAATTACTGCCACGCAGACACCTACAACGCTAGAGGAGGTAGAGATGTGTTATTGGCCTTTTAAATGGGAATACGTTTCAATCCGCGTAATACAGAATATCGTCGACCCAGGCATGTCATTTCTGACCCTCCCGACTCATTGACGCTGGCTCTTCAAGCCTTGCGAGAGGCGGCATCTGCGCCGCCATCCCTTAGTTAGTCCATACTTCGCAGCTTGCTGCACATGTACGAGTAGGCCCCATCACTTCAAGGCCGGACCCACTTTGGCCTACCGAGCCTTCCTTCGTGCATATGTCCTCTTCGGAGGGCAGCGCCGACGTGCCCTCTCCTGAGGGTGCGCCAACCATTCCGTTCAAGCCATAAGGCCACTAGGCCAAGGCTAGGCTGAGTTCAGTCGGTAGGTCTGCTGATCGAGCCGCCTTGATTCACCAGGAGTCCGACATAATCAACGCATCCCTGCTTGCCTGTTGCGTTGGTATCTATGAGGATTCTAGCCTCCTCTCCTGAGGAGGAGGAAAAAAAAATTATTTTGAAGGTAAGGAAATACAGCAGGGGATGATTACGCACGCAGTCAGTTCTTGAAATCATGCAATATTGTGCACTGTCAACTGTCAAGGTGACGAAGTTAGTAAGTTCTGGTGATGAATTTAAGTACGTTTTGTCACGTGGAACGATGACGGAAATATTTAGTAAGTTACTTGTTGTTCTTTGAACATTATATACGAATTCTATATAATAAACAGTTTATACTTATAAGAATAAAATGAAAAAGTTTATGTGAGGTAAACTTTTACGCTTTGGTAATTGTTACAAGTTTCATGCTTGAAAATCCTATATCGTACTTTCCCTACGTGGTATGTGCACTCAGAGAAACGTAGAGCTTTACACATGCATTATAAAAATGTTCCAAAGTAATAATGGAATGTTAATGGATGGTGGTTATTGACTGTCGAATTCTTAATGTAAATATCGACAGTAATTTTAAAATGCATTTATGATTAAAGTTGATGTTAGAATACCCTCACGTGGCAGGTGCCAAAGCTAGCCACCAATAGTAAGTACTAAACTCGACAGAATCTCTTGTTCGAATTCAAACAAACCCGTCTGTTGTTTATTTCATAAAACCACTTTACAATGGATTTCCATTTGGTCCGTGAATTTGTGGCACTCATGTATGTGCTTTGCTTTCAAAATTCGATGGTATTCCCGGTGCCTACATTTAACCATTGTTGTTTGCGTCTGCCTGGAGAATGCGAGGCGAAGAATGTTTGCCAGTTAATAGATAAGACAGATATTGTCACTTAAAATTCCAACCGACACAAAATTGACTAGTGAATAAACCGATATACATGCCAACACTTTTATATGTTGTTATTAAATGTTATTATATATATATATATATTATAATTAATAGAACAGCGCGAATACTTTTAAATAGCTTTTCGCCTATATTTAAAACTTATTTAATTAAACAGCAAAAATATTTATTATTGCATTACATTTTAACACTAAAGTGCAAATTTCGGTTATAATAAAATTTCCGAATTAGGATACTTCAAAATAAAAAAAAAATCTAAAAAAGTACGTACTGTTGTTATACGTCAGAATTTTTAACATTGTTGATTATAACTTTATGACAAGTAATTTTCTTACTTTCAAAACTATGTTATTACTTAGTTTATTGTCTATGGGTGTGTATGTGAAAAAATCATGAAAGTTGCTGTTTTGGTTATTATATAAATAAGGAAAACGAAAAGTTAGTACGGAATAATCCAAATTCTTTGAAATTTCCATACAAAATAGCAATTACATACTTTAATGCCAATTGTATTACTTATTTCACATGCAGGTAAGAAAGAATACTCTGGATGCTAATAATTATTAACTATATTATTGATGTTTATCGTACGCTAGATTATTGCACTAATTCCAGTAATAATAATCGTGTAATAATAATGGATATTAGTAATGCTAAAATTAGGGCTAGGGTTAGGGCTTTGACCGGTCACTGCAAGTTGAATACCTTTACAACATGAAACTTAAGGACACTGACACATGCAGAGTCTGCGAACAAGAGCGTGAAACACCAATACACCTCTTGTGCTACTGTGAACCGCTGATTCACAAAAGAAACAGACACCTGGGGAAACACATCCTTGACCCAGATGAAATAAAAACAATCCGAACTGGGAACATCCTATCTTTTTTGGTCAGTGCCCAGTTAAGAGAGCTACTGTAGGGCCTACATAGAACCTACATAGGAGGCTGGTCACAATAGATCTTAATAGGTCGCAGTGATGCATATCAGCCCCGACTTACACGAATAATAATAATAATGCTAAAATTATCTTGCTTGAAATTAGAATAGTCCTAATTAAATATATTTTACAAAAAATAAAATCTCTTACAAAACACATATTGAAAAAAGAATCATATTTACTAGATGCTATCACGAAAATATTAGTATACGTATAGTATTGTATAGTATTACGTAGTAATTTGTTTTGTCAGATTTTTTTAAATATTTGTTATTAAAGTAAGAGTTATTAAAGACAATTATTTTAAACTAGGATTCAAAATAATAAAGTAACAATCAATTCGTAATAATATTAATCATGTTTAGGTGCATGAAGTCTGCAAGATAACTTTTCTAAATGTCGGAACTTCTAAATAGAATGTAATCGCAGCGTTGAAAAGTAGTTACTAAGTAGTAATTAATTTAAATAAAATTTGTATTACAAACATGTTAAGTCATTATTAATAATAACGAAAATCTTAACATGTACCATCTTACAACTATCTTACAATATAATATGTACAAGTAGATGTTATTTTCTCGTCCAAGGCTCTCCTCTCCGTCTAAAATTAAATATGGCGATAAACAGATGCCATAGTGGTGAAAAGTTACGTGGGGTCGCATCGACAAGTTAATTTACTGTAAGATTAATACTCTTTAATAATTGAGAAGATTTAAAATTTGTTATCAATAACATTAAATTCTGACTATAATTTTATTATAACATAATCCAAATGTATTTTGAAATGTTTAATTGTTTCATTTAAAAACCAGTAACCTAGTGTGATCTCAGAATGTTTCATAGCAACCATGTCGCTGATTGTATTTATTTTATTTATTGCAAATTTTGTAAAACTTTATAACGACGTTAATTTAGATTGCGACTAACATGAACATGAAAGGTACTTATATAAGTCTCGAGAGTTTGCTACAAAGGATGCTTCAAATTCAGAGATGCGTTTATAAGCCATTTTCTTAACGCTTGCTGAGCTTATCATCACTAAACGAAAGTATATAAAATGAATTTGTAAGTTGTTGTTTCAGAATCAAGACTTATAGTAGGGGAGACCAAGAGGGGATTTTACTCCGCCGGAGGGCAGTTACTCCGGCGTGTCAGAAGATATGGGAGATACCTCTCGTCTTGTTGAATAATCCTACAAAATTTCAGAGCGCCATCTAAAGACGAACTAGTTTAAAAAAAAATTGTTATATGAATTTAATCGTGCACGTCAGATTAGCACATATAATATATGGTTTAGTTTGATGACGTGAATCTGTTGATTCTTAATTTTTTCAATTACGTGCAGAGAATTTCAAAATGTGGCAATTCGAAAAATAAAATTTTGAATAGTCATAATTTGTTTTGGAATTAATTGAATGTGGCAAATAAGCTCGTGTCACATTTGAATAGTCTTGTATAATTTATGCTATCAATATCTGACGCGATTGAGATTGATCGATTGATTGATTGATTCTATGTGACTTTTTTTAGACTTCAAAATTTTTGAAAACCTGTAGCTGCTAAGCCCACCCTTAAAAATATACACATGTCATAATCTTTATTTCTTCCTAAATATAACCTTTCAATTCCAATAGGTCTCTACGACGCTCGAGTAAATACACATTTAGCATCCTGGCCTCCCCTACTATTAATACCTGTGTATAATACAGAGAAGGGTGGATACAGCTTTGGCGCTTTGGTCACATAGTCGTGGTCAAGTCAAGAACTTATAATTTAATTTTGATAACAATAGATACAAACAAAAAGTAGGTATTTTATTAATGTACGAAAGTACTGTTTTTAAAAATATTTAATCTTTGCTGTACACTTGAAAAACTTAACACATAATAACTTGTACATATACACGTACATATTGTCATCTTCTCTTGAAGACATCCAGAGAAGTAATATCACTCACGGAATGAGGCATCCTATTTATATTCCATAGCCGTGGTGAATGATTTGTCAAGAGGTATGTCGAGGGATAGGACGCGAGTTACATAAAATCTGTATGATGACAAAATATATAAATAAAATCATTATTCATCATTATTATGTTCAATTAGTGTTCCACCTAAGTCCTGGAATCAGATCAGGGGGGTCACGACCCCCATGACTCCGCCACCTGGATCCGCCACTGAATACAGAACACAGAGAGGTCTTGTATGCTATTATAGATACGAACTTTCTTATTTTTCAACATGTCGAAATAATTTTAATATTATTTTCTTGATATTTACACCAAATTAATCAAAAGAAGAAACAAAGTAAACATTATTTAAATCAGAAAACAATTAATTTTTCACGTAAAACTCTCACAATATACACACGGAGCTTCCTTTGATGTCTGCTATGTAAAGAGTGAACAGAAAATTCAAACAGGAATAAATTGGGATCTTTATAAAGCTTCCCTAGAGGAAACATAGTAAATTGAAATCGTTAAAAGTTAGTTACTATAAGGACACGATTTATAAAGATTTAAAATGAGTTAAACATGGAAACAATAGAAATGTCATCGTAGACCTCGATAAGTATTGAAAATTACCCATTTCTTAAAACATCCTTATGTAAGGTTAATTGAATTAAAGATTAAAGATGTACCGTACTAAGTAAAATAGCTAATTCACTAATAGCTAGATAAAAGTTCACATCGAGTTGCAAGCTATGTTTGATGTAAAGCACTGCGACATCGCTGCACCAAACTTTACTGGCAGAAATTTCTAAGCGTAGTCAATATGTCAATGCTGACTCAAAGCAAAGTTTCTCAGGATTTCAATTCCTTGTTATATAATAGAGCTTTGGCTGTTTTAGAGAACTTGGAACTTTTGTGGAGCGGTCGCAAGTTTAACGCTCACTAATCATACTCATTAATTAACGAAGTCGGCTGATCCATACTAATATTATAAATGCGAAAGTAACTCTGTCTGTCTGTCTGTCTGTTCCGCTTTCACGCCAAAACTACTGAACCGATTTAAATGAAATTTGGTACACAGATATTCTAGAGCCTGAGAAAGGACATAGGCTACTTTTTCATGCAAAAAAGGTTGTAAAGGGTTGTAAAAGGTTGAAAGGAGGGATAATAGGTTGTATGAAAATATTGTTAAAACCATAGAACCGATTTAATTGAAATTTGGTACACAGATAGTCTAGAGGCTGAGAAAGGAGAGAGGCTACCTTTTAAAGCAGAAAAGGGTTGTAAAAGGTTGAAAGGAGGGGGTGAAAGGTTGTATGGCAGTATTGTTAAAACATATCCTTCCTGTGGGAAATTCGAATATAACGCGGGCGAAGCCGCGGGCGGAAAGCTAGTAATTCTATAAAGTTGATTGAAATATTTTTCATACAGAGTTATTTCATTAATTAGGGTTAGTAACTTAATTTATTTAAGCTTAAACTTTTAATAATTTCACGATAGTTGAGATATATGGATGCAAGCATAATACTTTTAATTTTTAGATTGTCTCACAGGTTATTTTATTATTTATCTTCACTGTATAATATCCTCGTACATATAAATAAAGTATAAAAAGTCTTTCTTAACACAACAAGGCATTTTCTATTAGTCACTACATATATTATTTCATTAACAAATGCTCTAGAGATGCCTTCAATACAAAAAGAATGGTGTTACTGTGGTAGAGCGTCAGTTAGTTCACTATATAAACCTATGCAACGTCATTCGAGAGTTACTAACGTCGCTTCATCACCGTCAGATGATATCAATGCCGCGTTTTCGCCTGTACTGTCACTAGCGCTATGTGTATGGCATCTTGTGAGGCGTGTAGTGAAGAACTATATGTAAGTTTAATCGCATTGGCATCTCAGTATTTATTACATAACATATTTTAACTTATAATTCGTTATCTTAATTTTCTTCTGCCCTTATTAAATCAACTAGATACATTTGTGATGCACTTTTCGTATGGCTCACTAAAATTCACATACGCGACAAGATAACAATCTATATAAGCCGATACCTTACTAGAACAAAGCTTAACAATGCATGCCGAAGAACAAAAAAACACGTGTAAATAACGGGCTTCCATTTTTGACTGACAAGTGACAGGCGCTATTGACAGTTTCCTAACGAACAAATCAATTGTTTTTGCGAGTGCATTGTTTGTTGTCCGTTATTTTTATAATTAAAATTAAATCACAAATATCGTTACGAGTAATACATTATAAACGACGTAACTGATTGTCTAGTATTCCAAACTGAATGATGTCTTATTAATAAGATTCTTTTAAAAATTTGCGAAAGTCTTTCACTTGCTGAAGTATGTTCATATGCAAAATACAATGTATTGTTTCAAATCTAGATTTAGGCTTCTGATTGTAGCGTATTTTTTTTCCATTCACAACTATTAGTCCAGTTCAAAATGTGCATATGGCTGCTGTTATGGGATCTAGAGTAACAGGTAGCAATTATCAGAAAATATTTGTTAAAGGAGCAGAATTATAAGCTTAAATCCTTTTACAATATCCTAACGTTTCACGCCAGCTGGAATTTTATGGCTATAATGAATTAGATGCAGTTGGATTGGTAATTTCTATAATTTTGATGATAATTTAAAAGTACGTAGAAAAAAAAATATTATTTATATCATCATCTGATGCGTGAATTTGAATCTTTAAAAAAAATTGCAGATATAGTAACTTTTCTTCGCATACCACGAGTAAGGCTTTTAACAATTCAGTGGCTGAAGGCTTATGAAACAATGTAAAAATTCTTCTCATAACTACCTCACTTACAGAAAGCAAACTTTGGAAATTAAACTCGTATAACACAATGAAGTCTGAGAACAATAAACTTCCAACTAATATCTCATTTGTTCAAGCTTTCTTGTTATTTTGTAGCTGTAGTTTAAATTACAATTATAAAAAATTTGGAAGTCATTGCTAATTGAAACCTTTATTTTTGAAGTACACTTCAAAAATAAAGGGAATGTTGTTTTATTTTTTGTGTTGGTTGCAATTTTTCATGAATAAATTTTCAATAACCTGTAAAAGTAATTGCGTGATCATCCGCGAACCTAATAAAATAATAATAAATATTTGTTACACTTACACCAATTAGCCTAGCCCAAGGTAAGTTCTGTAAGACTTGTGCTATGGGATCTAGGGTAACGGAGAGACATACATATATTATACATATATAAATAATTTTTATTGAAATATATATCAACAACCATGACTATGTACATGACTGAAGTACAAATGCTCGCATTCATCACACAAACATCTGCCCCCACCGGGAATCGAACCTTGAAACCGGTGTACTATCCACTCGACTATGGAGGTCGTTAAGTAATCTAGTAGGTAAATAAGATCTGAAATCCCTTAAAAAAATCATGTAAAGCAAATTATCGGTTCAAAAAGGTTTGTAGGATTTGTAGCTTTGAATCACACATTAGTTATGAAAATTGTCAACAGAAAGTTGGACGCAAGCTGTCGTGGGGATTTCGTAAATTTATGAAAACAGAATTTTCATGACGAAGTCAGTTTTAGTCGATTAATGTATTTTAATGTTACAAGTGTATATTATCCATCTCTATCAGCCTGAATACTAACATCAAAACCTCGAGTTAAAAAAGGCATTTCTGAGTTATAGCACTTGATTCGTTTCTGCCTTCGTAGATGTTGCTTTTAGCATACAAACATTTGTGTTACTTATTAGACAATGAAGTAAGATAACTGTATATAAAATATACATATCTATTACTTTAAAGTTATTGCATAATTAAAACGTATATACACTATTGTATTACAACAAATTTAATTCTTCAATTGTTGACTAAATTAGCACGATTTGGCCATAATATAATTTGTTATAAAATAAGTAAATATAAATTATAATATTATAACAAAAAAGGTAGTATCATTTCTCTTTGTTTGTTTGGTGTCTGAGAAAAAATATATAACTAAAATTTCATAATGTATTTCTTTATTTATTAACACTTCATATACAATGTTTACAAAGACTGACTTAATGCCTATGGCATTTTCTAACAGTCAACCTTTATGTATGTATGTGGTGTCAATTCGAATGTAACTTGAAATATAATGATAATGTCTTAGTATTAGTTAGTGCAGAGCTTTTTAAATACTTTATATTTCTTTTTAAAATACTTGATATCTGATAAAATAACACTACTTTTGGACGAAAAGTGACCACCAACGTAGAAATTTACTTAGTGTATGTAACAATGTCATAATGGACTTGAGTCATAATGGACTTGAGTCATAATGGACTTGGTACTACAAATGTTACGATTTGATCTACAGTGAAGGATATTGTCTATTTTTTTACAAATTTTGTTTGAAAATTATTCGACATAAGTCAAACCGGTTATATAAATTACTACACATAATATAATCATAAAACTTTTATGAACAACTAGCGGACCCGACAGACTTCGTCCTGTCATAATGATTTGTAATGTGGCAGTTTTTTGTTCCTTCTTATTTTATAGATAATATCGCATAGCCAATTGCAAAAAAAGGTCCAAATGAACTATTACATTTTGTGACTATTCAATTTTGGAACGTGACATTAAATCCTCCAACGATGTATTCTGTGTTCCAATGCACACACGAAAATTGTTTTGATAGATATGATTGAATTTCAACTTTATATAGCGTGACACTTTGACACGAATTGGGCCAACCCCCCCTTCCCTCCTTATTCCCTTTTAAAAGGCCGGCAACGCATCTGTGACTCCTCTGGTGTTGCGGGTGTCCATGGGCAACGGTTATCGCTTACCATCAGGTAATCCGTTTGCTCGTTTGATGCCCTATCATATAAAAAAATAATAAAGCACAAATTGACTCTATGATGTTAGGGACTCACCTACATTGCTTAGACAACAGTGAGTACTTGCAATATGAACTTTATACATTAACAATAAAGCTCAAATTGACTGTACGTACTACTGACTGTTTTTCTGATAATTATTCGAATTAAATAAATATATAAAACCATCCTTGAACTTCAACGAACATTTTAGAAAAGAATTGGTCAAATTGGCCCACGCGTTGTTGAATTATGCGCTTACCAACACATTTTGCGATTCATTTTTATATATAAGATACGTAAGGACGTTACGAAAGAAGTTACGAAATGTAAGGACACAAATATAATATGTGATTATGGCAAGAGATTAATATAAGCGGTACGAAATCAAATTCTCGAGTATAAGCTACACAGAGCATGTAAAAATAAATATTCGCTAAGCTCGCTTACAACTGAAGGAAAAGTTTATTCGCATATTCGCATGATGCACGCAAAAAGTTATGAATATGACATGTAACTTTTCATTAATCCAACATGTTTCGCGATTTTTCTGTGAAACTGAAATAAAGTTTTAATAAAAATGACTGCTGATGTTCATTATTAGCTACATTTTGTTTTACACTCTTATAATAGAGAGGCCCGGGTTCGAGCCTGCAATGTTCCAAAGTTAGACCTGCGAAGAAATTCAGAGGTACATATATGAGCCGCCGCGCCGTTCCAATGTTCAGACTCCATAAAACTAGCTGTTCGTTCTTGGGGAAATGTATGTCTATGTTTAACAAACTTCCGCAGTGTCATTGATTTGCCTTTATATAAATTTAAAATCCATATCAAAAAGACACTCATGAGTAAAGGTAGAGTATATAAAGTAAGTGAATATCTAAATGATCACACTATTTGGAAATAGGGACACTATTCATAGAGCCATGTTTGGTAACAACATTATTTATATTATTGTATTATTTTTATATGTGTATGTAAACATACATACGAGTGTAATCGTATTAGGTATTGCATCTTATACTATATTGTATTTTTATATTATATTATTATAGTTATTAACATTGAAAAGAGGAGATAAAAAATAGACCTTCAGAGTTTCATGCCTGTTCTTCTCGAGAAGGCTCTCCCAATTTCCGAACAGATGTCGAGTCAATATTTTTTTTTTCCTTATTCGTACGTACGGACAAGGTTTTTGTTTTTTTCCCACTATTTTCACTCAAAAAGTACCGAGGTCCCGACTTAGCAAAAAAAAAAAAACTGGCAGCGCTGTTCGCGAAACACCTTAAAGGCCACACAAAATAGAACATCTGATTACAATGATAACCTATACATCGACAAGATAAGTTTATACAGTGGTTTTCATTTCATGTTCTTGATGTTGGCGAACTGTTACATTATGACACCAAAAGAGTGTTTTATTATCTGTGAAAAAGCATAAACATAAGCTTATATACTTACATTTGTGTGTTTTACTCGTTCACTAGATGACTTTTTATTGGCAATTTCAAGACTTCATTTTCGATACGTTTATGTCCCACATAACTTTTTTTGTCGTTTCTCTTTGTCCCAAAGATGTAAATTTGGTATAACTTATGATTATAACAATATTGTCCTAGTCTAGTTCTATATTCGTAAGTACGATACAATGTTAACAAAACGAAACAAATCTATTACATGTTTACTTTAAATTGCGCGATATCTAACTTGCTAACTTGGAATGATATTCTTGTAAAGAACTGTTTATAGCGCCACAAAAAGAAGACGAGAAAAACGTATAAAGTAGATTTTAAGTAATGAAATTGAGTTATACAAATTTACATTAAATTAATATGTAACTTTTACTCACGTGGTAAGCGATATTGCCTATGTGAACGATGTCATCTTCAGTGTTTGGGAAAGACGCTTCGGCGTCGAATTCGAATGTGTCCAGCTTTTTGTACATCACTTGGTCTTCAAGCAAATCTTTTACGAGTCGTTTGGTGTTTAATCTGTAGAAAAAATTGCAGTTGTTTATATGTTATTATTTCTACCTTATCATGTATTTTTTTGATAAATCGTGTTTATTTACGGGATTACGT
Source organism: Scirpophaga incertulas (assembly GCA_036419045.1). NCBI lineage: Eukaryota > Metazoa > Arthropoda > Insecta > Lepidoptera > Crambidae > Scirpophaga > Scirpophaga incertulas. The sequence goes on along the minus strand of CM071626.1, from coordinate 7,557,922 downwards.
TATCTTTTTCCTCTGTGTCCAACTTTTCAGGGAATGTGCATGACATCTACGTATCTATAGACGATGGCCTACAAATTCTCAGACCAAATGTGTCTTAAGTAAGATCAAAGAAGTTATCGCCTAAAAACTTTTTTTAAACTCCTATATATGGCTTTTAATCAATTTAATGAGTGAAAACAAAGAAACAGTCCTAGAAAATATGTTAAGTAATGAAATATTCGTTTAGTAGTCCTGCAACGAAAAAAACAAACTTATATCTTGTTTCAGGTGTACGAGTATTTACTATTTCATCGAAAGTTAAAACGATTCTTATTAAATTATGCATTAAACTCAACTGATCGAAATTATTAAAAATGTGTACAATTTAAAATGTAGCGCCGACTATTGTGGCTTAAATATCTTCACTTACTTGTAGACGTAGGGTCCTATTTCGTTAAGTACGGGTACCGCTCCGTTGAGCACATCCACAGCGTTCGTGATGTTAAACACCCTGATCGTAAAATTCAGTGGAAATGGCACCTCTTCAAACCTCTCCATTTGAATCGTGTTGTTATTCAACACCACTTCCTACGATCACAGAATGGGTAAAATTTGTAGGATGTTACAATTAAATTACTAACTAATAAATTTTTCGTTAAGGAGCTTAAATCTATATTTATGGTCTTATTACATACAAACACTTTGATACATTTTGAGTATAATTTTTAAGACTTTTCTGTCTTAAGCTTTAGTGTACAACTGTTTGATTTGACGGATGTGTAGCCCGGGTCTTCGCGCTCGCCGACGAGCGCGGTGAGTGTGTGACGTATGTGACGTAAGGGACGATGCGGTTGGTGGCCGGCGGAAGGTATTCCTTTGCGGGAGTGATGGGGTCGGACGGGTCGGAAAAGATGTTTTTAGGGCGGCGGGCTCTAGCCGAGACGCTATCTAACGGGTTAGAACAAAATGGATATGGAGGCTTTTCAAAACCTCATATTAGAACCAGGTGTAGCACAAAATTCTAATAGGTTTTGTATGCAATTCTCTCAGATAGGAGAGAAATAATAATTATTATTTCTTACAAAGACACGTGATAGAAGCGACAATGATAAAAATAATTAATATTTTTGATAGAAATATGTATTCACAACCATAACGAAGGTACAAATGCTCGTATTCATCACACATACATCTGCCCCACCAGGACTCGAACCCGCGACCTCAGAGATGAGGATACCTTGAAACGGGTGCACTAACCATTCGGCTACGGAGGTCGTCAAATCTCTCACTTGAAATTTATGTAGGTTACATTGTAATGCTCTGAAGACGAATTTTCGAAACAATAGAAAACCAATTCGCATTCTAAATCGTCAGATTTGTATACGAATTTACTATTTCTGAACTTTCATTTCGTGCGTTGTGCAACGAGTGGTTCAACTCACTCGTTTTTGCGTTGGATATTCTACTAGTAGAATATCCAACGCTAAAGTGACGTTGACAGTGATAAATTTACTCTGGTTAATGTACAGCATGTAAATAGGTACATAATAATAAGTAAATATTGTTTGAGTACATGGATTTTAATTTTTGTTGTTGTGATTTTTTTTTCTACGTTAACAGAATCTAATTAAGAATTTGTTTTTAATGACAGCACTGAATTCGAGTGATTCAAAAATCTATAAAATTGTAAGCAGTAGAAAATAATTTCGCGCACGATTTGTATTCGTATTCGAATTCCAAATTCACGTCTAATGATTCAAAAATATGTCTCCTGAAATCTCGTAAACAATACAGAAAAATAAATAAGTCACTATAGAGAAAATGTTAACTTAAAACCGCATTTAGAAAAAAATCTCATATACTTTTTTCGGAAGTGAATAAATAATTAACTTATGACGAATTATGTGTCATATTTGTACATAACAATAATTCCTGTTATGGTACCACAACATACTTACATTCCTTAATATGTTATACATTTACCAACAATATATTTAATTAAGTGAACAGCAATTTAATTGAAAGCATCTATCACATGCGATATACAAATTGCAGTCCTCGCTAAAAGCAGGAGAGCGGAATGTTTACCAGTGCTGTGCCTTTGGGCGGCTTTGGTAAATAGGATCGTGTCTATTTACAGAGCGGAGCTTTCAAAATGCATTACTCCGAGTTGTCGCTACTCCCTGTAATTAATTGAACGGATGGATTCTAAGTACCTCTCCAATCGAAGTTTTGCTTTACATACGAGACATATTCAAAGAGACTTTCTGCTTTGAAAGGCTCTCTTCTCAATCCATTACCAAATTTCTAGCAAATATCCTAAATATTTAAAAGCCTGGACAGTTATAAATCTATTTTTAATGGACAGTTTATTCGAACGTTGACAATAATTCGTTTCTTTGTTATGGTTTAACTAGCTTTTCTCTCGTGAATTCACCCACGTGATATCTTTCTTCGTCATCAGCTTGGCCACGAAGATAGTAGACCTCATTTTTTTCGTTACAACAACTTTTTTTGTAAATGTCTAATTTAAAAAAAAGAACATCGTAGAATTAAGAATAATAATTAAGTCGGTTATGGTTTCTATATATACAGAATATAGATGGAATATATTTGAAATATTCAAATTGAAATAATATTGAGATTTCCTTTAACCAGCCTTTTAATATAAAAGGGAATCGAAGCTTAAACAAGATACAGAATAAAGGAAACACGCAAGTAAGTGAAAAAGAGAAGTTTTTTTTTTATAATAATTTTACTATTATCATTTATTTACCCATAAACATAATTACAGAGAGGGAATAATGTTTATTGATTATGATTTCTGTTGCATCTAATACATGAACGGATACTAATTCAATATAAATTTAAACATTTTTAAATAATCATTATTAATTCAGTTAAATAGGTAGTCAATAATATTCATATTATATTAGTATAATATAAACTAATGGGTCAAAGTAAATATACATAAAATTAAATAAATATAATTAGAAATATATTAACAGTAGTTGTCATGACTTCAACGACAACTATTTTTAATATTAGTCATGTAATAATAATAAAATTTATTTGTGAGTAATTTATTAGTACATTTTTAAAGAACATAATATAAATACATACAATTTTTATATTAGTTGTAGTAGCGGAGTCATTACCACTACCCTTTAATTAGAAAACTAGTTTTGTGAACGAATACGTAGTTTCTTGGAGTGAAGGCGAAGGTCCTTTGTGGAATCAGCTTCAAATCTATATCATATAAAATATCTACAACCAGATATATTGATTATTGAACTGCAATTACTTGTGCTTTGATCTCGAACGTCTAATTAAATTTAGCAAGTGGACTGCATTCTGGGCTACCGCACGTAATACACCCTTTGACGTGAAATCAGTCGATTACAATGTTAATTAGAAGATATTGTTGTGGCATTGTACACCTGATTGCTTGACAGATCGCTAACTAGACGTATAATCTATATATTATGTTTAATTCTATTCAATTCATTCTATTCTTCATTCAATATTTATTCTATTCAATCTTTATATAATATCTATTATATGTACTCAATTGCGATGCTAGTTATTATTCGTATTCAATTTAAAATTAATTTCAACAAGATAAAAACTTTATGGCTTTATGTCAGTATTTATTTGCATTCATTATTGCATAAAATCCAATTTCCAGATTCAATTCCAATGTGACGGAGGAGCTTAAAATTTTCAAATGAAATGCATGTACGGTATGGCCGGCAAATTAAAATCATTCTTAATAACTGGACGGTGCACCCCTAAAATCGGAGATAGATTAAAATATGACAGAACAGGCACAGTCTGCTTTGATTGTTGAACAATGAATTTCGTTTTGGTCCTGGAGCCTGTACATTGTACATTTAAATTATAGTTATACTTAGTAGTGAGCTATATTTTGTATTATTTTAGCCATAAAGCTTCGATATGTCATGCAAATTATAATCACTCATAGCAAGGATTTATAACTCTGTTCTCATCCCAGACCAATAGTGTGTAATATTTTTGCCCATTCTAAGAAGACAAAGAGTACGATGCCCATACAGCCCATTGGCATAGCGTTTCATCATATTAGAAATGATAACAGAACTCTTCTTTCATATATAATGAGTTTAATTAAGAGCCTAACAGTATTAGCGAAAATTATTAGAAAGAAACTCGATAAAATTATATCTTTTATTAACATTAAATTTTATTAACAATTTCACGATAAATTGTTAAGTTAATTAGGAGACTTCAGCTACTAAACTATTCAATTACCGAAGATAAGCATCGAAATGGAGCATCGTACCGAATTAGACTTAATCAATTTGGAATGGTGAGACAGCTATTAGTCCTCCACATTTACGTTAGCTTTAGTTTACGTTGAGTTAGCTCCAGTTGACAGTTCTTATTTATAAACTAGGTGATAATCTACACCCGCCATGTCAATCTTTTAGTCAGACCTTTGAAAATATGTCCGTCCAAATGTACGTACAATCCCAAATTTAATGCCTTTCATTTATTTAATATATTAGTATAAAGAAAACAATGTTTATCAATGTTATTTGTAAAAAAATATCTTATTATTTCGATACATTATATGCCATTGCATTTCGCGAGACATATGGCTTTTGTTTTAAAAAAAATATATATTAAACCTTCATAATTTAATTTAAAACATTTTTCGTTTACATTAAATACTTTTACTTAATTGTACATCAGTATTAACATTTGTGTAAGTTCATTCTTTAGACAAGATAAAAAAATATTTTCATACGAGTATAATGTGTTCAGTTCTGCGAAACGTCATTATTTTTTGTTCTTTGCCCTTCACCGTTGGGATGTCCAATTTAAGCACACTTTTGAGACATAAAACAGGAAGCGACAAGCCCCCCTTTACCCTGCCATAGTGCAAATCCCAGATAAAAACTGACCGTCGAAATGAATTTTCCATTAACTCTATCGATTGAATCTCCTTTGACAGATGAGCACGACCACGCTTATGAGTTTAGAGTTCAGATATTGGATTTTTGTTTATTTTGGTGTTGGGTACCTTAAAATTTATTCGGCATGATATCTATAGGTTCGGTTAGGATTTAGATCAGTGATTCTCAAAGCGGTATATCGACCTCTAGGAGTCTATGACAACCTGCAAGGGGTTTTTTTTGTTTTTTTTTTTGAGGGGGGGAAATGCGACCTTCTGCACCATGACGCACTGGCCAGGCGCGGTGGCATGGTGGCGCGGCCGTGTGTGGGGCTCTCCGGTCAAGAGGACCGGCCTACCCATAAAAACCCCCCCGTGTTCTCAAGGCCCATACAGGGCACATGGCGAGGTGCGCTTTCGCGATTCGACCGCCATGTGTCCCGGGAACCTGCAAGGGGTCTACGTCAGCGAAACAAAAATTTGGGGTTCTACGAAATGAAAACGGGGGTCCACGATAATGGATGTCAACATACACTGATAGTACCTATATACTTATGTACCTACATTATAATATTTTCTAATATAGACATAAAATTATTTATAAAAGTAGGTATGAAGTAATAAATATATTATAAATGTTTATAAAGGGTCTAAAAAGTTTGGGAACCTCTGATTTAGACTATATTAATGAAATCAAATTTTTCATTCTTCAATAGCTCGAGAGTTGCAAATCAAAGCTAATTCAAATTTATTAATGTGTTTTATCACACGAATGTAACTATAATCACACGAAATTGATTCTCAACCTTTGATAACAAATTTCATGTTACTATGTTCTTCGGCTGAACATGACAGGAGCGTAATCGTTTCTCCAATCTTCTTTTTCATTTCCTTTTTGTGCAACGCGACGAAACTTTTAATTGCTTAAAAGTGCGCTGTGATACGTTGGTAATTCAATATCGCAGAATCATTTAACGAAAATTGGATTTGACGAAAAATTTCATTTGCACTTCTATATGGCGGTCAGTTGAGTTTTAATTATTCAAGTTTTAACCAATTGCTGGATATCAAGTCTCAATTATAATACTCAAGTATATTTTGGGAGTACATTGTGGTTATCTTGCGGTCTGGGGAATCTACACTGAATTCAATACTTTGCTTTAAGTCTACTATAACTGCAGAAGTAATTTTTTTCTGACTTTGCAGTATATAAATTGTAACGCCTCTGATACATTATTTGTCCAAGACCTTTTTTGTCACTTAAACTTATAATAATAATATATTTATTAAAAATAAACATACACATAATTATGCATTTTATTATAAGTCATCTTACTGAAGCTCTTACTAATAATTCTCAATAAGTGTTCCATGAGAATTAAAACACTAAAATCTAAATATTTGCTGTCTAACCAAAGTGCCCAAGCGGCGTTTTTAAATTGTGTATTTAAAATTAGCTTTGAACATGCTTTGAGCTTTGAGCTGACATAAAAGTTTTTTGTAATAAATACTAACTGACAAACTTAACTACATTGCAAAGCGCTTAAATAGATAGTTAAAACGGAAAGTCTAATATAAAGCTGTTGCAGTGACTCACTATTGACAAACCTTCTCTCGAGATAAATCAGGGCGAATGAAGAATGCAGTCTGAGTTAGAAAATTAAGCTCCAGTCCGGGGCAAATTTCGTATCAATTCTTAAAACCTCCCGAATTAATATGATGTGGTTCTCAATGGAAGTTTTAAATTAAAAGCCTTTAGAATGTTAAATTCGAAACGAATTTACGACAAGCGTATAAAGAACAAGATTAAAGAACTATGAGTTGTATATTCAATCTACGTAAGAAGATTATTAGATAAGTTTCATTATGACACTCAAAAATGTAGAAAGCCAAATCATTTTACAGTATATAACTAAAGTGCTCCTTCTTAAATGAAGTGTCATATATAATTATAAGAAATTAAACAATGTTTAGTTATGACTAGGTTGTTATCACGATTTTCAGTATCAGTTTGACTCCATTTTAAAGTCAGTTAACTCGGAAAATATTTGGTTTTCTAGTCTTAAACAAGTATTAAGGGTCCATCTAATAGCTAAGTTATATGGCAAATGATTATTACTTCGTAGTAACAGTAATAGGATTAAACTTTTTTTTATCATAAGTATCGAAAGACCTTAGTTAGGGGCGCCATTTTAAAGTGTTTGATTCCATTTTGAAGTTAGTTAACTCAGAAAAAAATAAGTTTTCTAGTCTTAAACATTATATGGCGAATACCTATTATTTCGTTGGCCATAAAACAAACTGTCAACACGCTAGTAATTTAGTGATGACTACAATATTTATTTGGTTAACATTATCAAAAGTCATAATAATATTTATTCGACATAAGCCTTTGGAGGTATTTATCGATTCTAATACAAATATATAAATAACATGATTCAAAGAGCTAGTTGTATTTAACCTTAACGTAAATACGTAGAACAAAATGACTTGTCGAGGGTATACTCGGCAAGAAACTCTGAACGTCTATTTTTTCCCTTTTGTCGTAATTTGAAATATCATTAGACTTATTTAAAACAATCACAGATATCATAATACAATCCCATCTACAAATTGTCAAAGTTATGTTCAGTATTTAAATAAATTTTAGTTAGTACCTTTTTAAGTACCTCTTTGTGTCCTTTATGTTTGACGTCAATAAGCGCCTGTAATGGCCTATGTTGTATCACAATTGTCAATTGACACAATCTGTCGTAATCAAGATGCCCCCAAGCCGCAATATTCAAGCCAACCATTAACAAAAGCGACCATTAAGCGGTCAAATTTGGGGTGTGTTACTATTATAGGTAAGACTAGCTTTTGCCCGCGACTTCGTCCGCGTGGAATAGTGACTTCCGGCAGATTTTTGGTTTTTCCCACATAGTTCCCGTTCTTGGCGGGATTTTCGGAATGGTCGAGTTTCCGCAGAATTTTTAGTATTATTATGTTGATACAACTTAAACAAATTATTTCGACCAAATTTGGTACCATAAAAACGGTCATTGTGACTAAACCTTAAAAGATAGACATATGCCGTCGCGGACTTTTTTTTAGATCATGTATAGAGGAATAATTCTTTCAATACATATTTTTTGTGTATCTTGAACCGTTTTCGCAGCGCACGCAAAGAAATCCTTCAAAAATGAATAATTTTCCCGCGTTTTTTACACATTTACCGCTCTGTCTTTGCTCCTATTGGTCATAGCGTAATGTTATTTAGCCTATAGCCTTCCTCGATAAATGGACTATCCAACAAAAAAGAATTATTCAAATCGCACCAGTAGTTTCGGAGATTAGCGCGTTCAAACAAACAAACAAACAAACAAACAAACTCTTCAGCTTTATTATATTAGTATAGATACTATCCATCAACAAGAGGAGATTCGACCAAAGTTTGATCTGTTGGTTCGGATTTCGGAATGATTTGCTTGTTACGTTGACTTGCCATTACTAGAGTGTAAAGATATTCTTCTATGTACTAGATCCTTTTTCACGCCGCTTTTATGGATTACCAAGAGTAAGTAGGTATCGTTGAAAAACAGACATGTTAATTTTATAGTCTGATATTAATTATATAATGAAACTTTTTGGACGTAACAGGCGATGAATGATATCGATTTTCAGATATATATTGAAATTAATTATGTAAGTAATATTCTGTAAGCACTTTATTTTACAAATTATTTTGCAATTTTAAACAGGAATATTTATTTAACCAATTTTTACTTTTAAATTGAAACGTGACAATAACTTTGTGAAAAAAACGAAGATCTTATAATTCAGGGAAATTTGGTCACTTCTACCAATCCCTACAATTCCAATGACATACCCGTGTCCAGTAGAAAGATAAATTTATGAATTATTCAAAAGATATTTAAAGATCGTGTCACGAGAAATTAACAAATTGAAAATAGTTCAGTTAGTAAATTATTTTTCTATTAACTAAATAAGTCCTTTAATTTACTACTTATAGAACAATTTCCTGTATCATTGATATCATATAACACATGAACATCAAATAACGGATTGAAATCACATTCAACGACAGAGTGCAGACCTTAATAGGATAATTCGTTGTCACACAGACTTGCCCGAGCAGACACTCAATAACTCATGGTTAATATGGGGTTCAATTCAAATACTTAAACAGTTAGACTTATGACTAGGGCTGTCATATTTATGTATTTATCATCCATGTGAAAGTTTTAAAATGTTATGATGACTAGCTCTTACTAGGTTCAATACAATAATAGATTCGATGCTACGAAAATAAGTAGACATTTATCAATGTAATTTGTGTTGTGCTTAACAATGTGCGCAAAAATTAAATGTTTTAGTTTTGTTTAACTGTATATTATATAATTGTGAAGTGAGTTATTTATTATTGTACCAGATAATAAATAAAGTATTATTTTTTACAATAGTTCCCACTCGTTATTCAAAATTCTACTAACATATATCTGATGCTGGTCTCCAAAATCATACAAGGGTCAAAATCTGACTAAATACTTGATTAAAAAGTTTAAATAAGAAATAGATTCTTAGTTGTAGCTTGTAGTTTTGTAAAATATACTTCGCAATGATTAAGTGATCTGGTATGAAGTTCTGTTGGAGACAAACTTTCAATGCTTTTTGAATTTTTGCTATCGTGTGACAAAGACCATGCTTTACCAGGACTGCTTAGAGCAGGTTATTGAAACAAAGACACCCTCTTATAGTATATAGTGCCATCTCGCTTGCACCACAGCTTTATTAGTGTTTTGAGAGATTACGGTAGGCTTAATGGACCCGGTATAATACGTCATACTTAATACTTACGTTAACAATAGAATTTTCTACAACATCGGGGATCACAGCAAAACTGACAATGGCACTCGCTATCACCAATATAGCACCCGTCACTAGAGTCGAAATACCAAATACAAAACTGGTACACATTATGAGATATCAGCAAAAGAATTTCAAGAGAAAATACGACGCCGTGTGCTCGGTGAATGCACGCGACTTAAGTAAATCTACAATTTTCAATATCAGGTCTGGATATTGTAACAATTAAATTTCTCGTGTGATCACAGTGATAATACTCGATTAGGCGAATGTTAACGTAACGGATTAATTCTTATCAAAATTTATCGATACAAAAATGTAATCCCAAGATTATATTGTTTTTAAAATTTAGCTGTACCTAAAGAGTTAAGTTCATATGGTAAAGATCGATTGCAATATTTTATGTCAGTCAGGTTACTATTTTTTTTAATTACCTTTTGATCCTGTGTCCGGCGTGCAGACAAATGTAGAATCTCAGACGCATATAAACCCAGTCCGAAGTAAATATTTGTAGGTCATACAAAATGTCTATGCCGAGCGTGCAACGAACCCGCGACCTATTGTGTAATGACCGATTATTCGATCGCTGTGGTCAAATGTGTCGCCAGTTAAATAATAATTCAATTGTATTGTTATCTTACAGATTCCAAGAAGTTTTTTGAGCAAATTGATTATTATAAATTGAACCCAAAAATTTGAGTAAACATGTCAAACAACAACAGCATTTCAGGGCCAATTTGTTCCTTAATTTATTTTGGAGCTGAGTGTTAGTCCATAAGCTTCGTAAAAGTCAATACAGCTTTGAAATCAATTATTCTCGAAACCTTTTATACAGAAATGTGAAATACTATAGAATTGGGACATTTATTGATTTGTTTTGTAATAAATTTGAGATTTCGTTGAAACTGGGATTTGTACAGATTTCGTGGGGTCTGGACAGCCAACAGTGGAAATAGCTGCATTCCTCTTCTGCTAGTCCTCAGCTTCGTATGTTCCACACTTGTTGTCTGTTTACCTGCTACCAATTTTCATTGAAATGCTGTAAAATGTTTGCAATACGACAAAGGGTATGTGATGTGAATTAACTGTTGCAAATTCTTTTGCCGTCAATGTTCACGTTGTAGAATATTTGTTTTTACTACTATACATTATAATTTAGCAATAGATACACTGGATATTATTCTAAATTTGAACATATTTTTATACGTGACACAAGTGTAATATAATGATTGTAACCGCTTGCAATTCGTGGTAGAATTACTGAATTAGCTTCATTTTTAATTATTTGTGTCCTTTTATCACTATGTTAGTATATATCTTCACACCTATAGCATTACATAAAATTTACCTATTGTCCGTACATGTTGATTCCAAGTACACATATAAAACCAGATTAATTAATGAAATGCTGTATTTATGTTTTTATTAATTCTCTATCCTTTTAGTAAACTCTCGTGCATTCCAGGCATCAATAATCAAAGTATAGCACGCGAACATTTCTGCAAACTGTGTCCGTCGTTATGCGAACGCTCGCGCTCTGTTTCCTTTAGTTCAGAACTTTGATTCTGAGTACCCGACTCGTGATGTTGTGGTCAAAGTCGTATACAACACTGTAGTTGAAGTTAATCTGTATCAAACTTTTACATGACGGCAGAGTTCACGAGAAAAATAATAAAGTTATTTAGTTTTTTATATTAAATCAAATATCTTGTGATGTTTTGAAAACTTAAAGTGTATTAGTACCTAAAATTATGTTACTTTTATATTAATTAATTCCAACTGAATTATTTTTAGCGGTTTGTATAACCGCTAAAAACCGTGTTCGTGATGTAGCTGCTGATTATCGACAGTCTTAGGGTAAGTATACTATTAAAAATTTTTTTTCTCTAATAGGGAATATGCATAAAATTTAAATTGTGTGTATTTAAAGATATATAAGTGTAAGGTCGATTAATATATTGTCAGCGGTATATACTGGTATTATCATACAAAAGTGAAATTTCTTTAACGCGTGCGGTTTTATTGTGTAATATTTGTATTATTTATCGACAAGGAGTCGATATAGATAAGTAATCTTCTAATGTATTGCACGTAATTGGCTAACCGGGAGCGTATTTTGTAAATTTACGGCTATAACGTCGGATTTATTTCAGTAAGAATTAAATTAATAAACATTAAAGTGGCATTATTTCTTTGATTACCCAATACAATTGATTGGTGCATACTTCTTTAATACTTATCAGTAACACGCTATGAAGTCAAGTGAATTTAGTTAAGCGATTGATTTATAGGAATCTAATTACTTCTCAAGAATAAATTCGGTACAGACATAATGTATTTAACATTTAATTTAATTATTAAATATCAGATATTATGTTTGTTATATTATTAAGTAGAGTGTATCAGTTGCTGGAAAGTTTATTGAATTCCTGTGGGCTTAGGAATCGATACTTCATTTGGAATTTGACATCAAGCCCTTAAGCGCTGTCAGAGATTTATAATAATTATGAAAAGAAATATACTTTTGAATTTTGAACATAAAATAAAAAGCAACGCCTTAAGAAAATATTCAGTCTAATAACTCTTCATACAATGGATCGTATTTAACTGATGAGTATGGCCATCAGATAAAAAAACCCTAACCTTACCTACAACAAATCTATTATCTCTCTTCAAAATAATACAATTATATTTACATATCCACACAATAAACATATCGGATATACACATATCCGGTAAGAATCGTGATTGTCGTCACTGCAAATTTCGACTTTCTTATGATGCCAGTTTGCTTCTTTTTTCTAAAAGCATCTCTCTCTCTCTGCGGTGATTATATCGATCTCTACACTTATTGAGGTGGTTGGACTGATGTTCCGACCAAACTCAGCCTAAGCCTCTCCTCGGGAGAGGGCACGGTGCCGCCGGTTGAAGTACGATATTCAAAGTTATAAGGAACGCCAATTAGATTTCACCATTGAATTTATGTTAGTCGAATGGATATTACATCGATATAGTCAGATTCCTCCAGTCCAGATCTCAGACCTCTTGATTAGAAGGCCAATCCCGAAATATGTCACCGACACCCCGAATGCAAAATGCGTAAAGTATTCAACAATATTTTCATTACCAGCATTTCATAAACGTTACAAATGAGTAACTTGTCTCTATCGTAGCTAAATTAGGGAGCTGGGGCCGTAGTTAACAATGCTGGGGGCGGTAGCGCGGGTTGTAAAAGAGTACCTAAAGATTATTATAAAGTAAGTGACTATCTAAATGATCACACTATTTGGGAATAGGGACACTATTCATAGAGCCATCTTTGGTAACAACATTATTTATAAAATATTGTTTATATGTGTATGTAAACTACATACGATTGTAATCGTATTAGGTATGATTGTATCTTTTATTATATTGTATTATTATATTATATTATTATAATTATTAACATTGAAAAGAGGAGATTATAAATACACCTTCAGAGTTTCTTGCCTGTTCTTCTCGAGAAGGCTCTCCCAATTTCCGAACAGGTGTAGAGTCAATATTTTGTTTTCCTTGTTCGTACGCACGGACAAGGTTTTTGTTTTGAACGTCAATAAGTGCCTGTAAAGGTCTATGTTGAATAAAGATTATTTTGATTTGATTTGTTAACGGAACTTTGAGTTTCTTTTTAGGCGTATGAAGGGTGCCCCACAACGTGTTCTTACTCCCTAGGACTATCCCATAAACATACGTATTAGATTCTCGAGAATATCGAGGAAGTCGCGCCGGCGGATACGGTGCCCCGGCAAGGGCCATGTCCCTCCCCTGGGCGGGTTTGTCGTCAGTGGAGGAGATCGGGGGAGGTATTGAAGCCTCCCCCGAGGAGGATTCCCCTGAATCGGCAGGGGATAGGAGGTTTGGGGTTCCCGGAAGTCGCTCGCTTAGCGTTTCCGGGGGCGCCCTACATGTCTGAGGAAGGCTTCCCCCTTCTGGGGAAGAGAGCCCCACATACCCCCGTCTCTCCATAGCAGAGGTATGCAATTTAATGCATTTTGCTCAGCGAAACAAAAAAAAAGATTCTAAAATCAAAAACACAATGGTTCACTGTTATTTGATCCCTCAGACCAATTATTGAAAGATTATAACACGGCAGCTAAATCGCAGTCTTTAACTAGAAATACTCTAATATTTGTATGTAAAATTTGTATCTAAATCAAGTCGTTTTCGAAATTCGTCAACCATTAAGCGTAATTGGAACGCTGTAACGGGAGTATATGCGGCATGCACGTTTACTGAATTCTAATCCTTTTTCGTTCTCAGCGCTCTGCGCATTTCAGTACGGTTTTACTTAATGTAAATACAAATAGTAAAGCTTTGGAAGGATAAGTCTACGAATAGTTTGTCACGGTCAGTGAGACATGTAATGTGATGCTTAATTAAATGTTGCTTAATCTCCCAAGTCTAACTTTTTAAAAAGTCGTGGGAATAGTTTTCATTAAGTCATATTTGGAATCAATCTAATTTATTTATAAACTAGCGACCCGCCCCGGCTTCGCACGGGTGCAGTGAAAAAATGGTTATGGTGGGTTATCCCTAAGAGATAGACATATACCATCGCGGACTTTTTTGTGGATTTTTGTAAGTTGTACAATACTGTAGTACATTATTTTGGTCTATCTCGTAGGGTTCAGCCAGCGTTTGCAATATAAGCGCAAAAAAACGTGCTTATTTACGACATCACATTAGAAACCTTTAAATTTATCAGTGTTTCTCTACTATATTATGCATTTATTATACATACAAACCTTCCTTAAGAATCACTCTATCTATTAAAAACCGCGTCAAAATCCGTTGCGTAGTTTTAAAGATCTAAGCATACATACGGACATACAGCGAAAGCGACTTTGTTTTATACTATGTATTGATTAATCTGTGCATTTTTTTTGAAAACCTTTGTTGCACTGCACTGGAAGAAGTGCAACTGTCGGATATGGTTTATTAAAAATATCCTTCAACTGCATACAATAAAAACATAATGTTATTTTGCTTTTATTGTATGAAGCTATACTTCCAAATGTAGAATTTGTTGCAACTACACTCGTAGTCGATAAGGAAAATGCGAGTACAACTACAATTCACGGATTCTATCTTCGTTAAGGTATTCTTTTCCTCATTTTCCTTGGGTGAGGAGAGCCAGAGAATCCTTAGAGGGGGTGGGACATTCGGCAGGATATCCGGGTAGGCAAGTGCCGCGAAAATTATATCAGAGCCTGAACTGTGATCCGAGGCGGTGCGGTGCAGGCTTTCTACCGAATGCAGTCTGTCTTGAGCTTTGAAGATTGAAGTTCCAATTGAAGAAATAGGTTGTACTGAAGTTACAATTGACTCACTTATGTTTGTGTGAAGGACGTATGCTGTTTAGAATACGAAATACTTGTTAGTTTACTTCAGTTATTTTTACAATTAAACACCATACTAAACAACTAAAATTATATACTATTTCACCAGTAATAATTGAAGACTTACATATGTTAATGTTCTAATTTTTATTCACTCTTTTTAAGTATATCAGTTCTTTTTCTAACTTAATTATGCTATAATCACAGAAATAATTATTCAGTTTCAAGCTTTTATGCATGTCCTATGTACTCAGACTATTTAAAATAAATCTTGAAAGAAACACTAAGCCTTTGGTAAATTAACTATAATTATTTAATAGAGGCCTTTACAGAACCTTTATATATTATAATATATATATATATATATATATTTCTGTTGTCATTTTTATTGAAAATTGTATTTCAGTTTTAAATTTCTTCGCAGGTTGCGTTCGTTTTCATTTACCATAGGAGCGTCAGAAAAATGTACATACTAATTCAGAAAACGATAAGCACTGCTACAACAGGCAGAAACGATCTCGGGTCCCCCTAACCAGCATACAATTTGTGCTTCACTGCCTTGGACTTTATTATTGGTATTTTGTACATCCGCAGGTTGTACGCTCATGTATCTTAAATCTGCATCAGCAGCAGATGGCTGCGCAGGACTGATCAGTATGGAGATCGTTGAGTGAGGTCTGTCGGTCTCCCATCCTATCCCATGACATTTCAGTAGAAGTGCGATCAAAAGGAAAATTTCGTAATGTTCTCATAGCTCTACAAAATTTCGTGCAAATAAAACTCATCATTTCTAAGAAAAAATGTATTTAATATACCTACAGAGTTGGCTTTTGACAGTAGTTTATATACATGCATTTAACATACTATTACATTCACAAAAATCTTTGCACAAATCTTGAAGTATTCGTGATGTGTAAATGTAAAAAAAAATATATTTCTTTAAATGTAGTGTAATATTAGAAAATCATGCAATAACACACTGACAGCTTAAATAAATTGGCTAAATAATTTCGTTTTATGAGGCTGCAATTAAACTCATACTGATACGCGTACAACTTCTATTAGCAACACTGAACTGGGGTATACAACATTATATTTATAGCTACTGTCAAACAAAATGCATTAGTGAAGAATGATATATATTTACTTTGATCATACTGCATTTCTACTAACAATTTGCTATTATCCGTTATATTGCAGACTTTATTACATTGTATTACATTGCAGATAATTAGGGTTGGCATCTGTCCGGATTTAGCCGGACATTTCCGACATTTATCGGATGCTGTCAAATATTCACGTATTATGCATGTTCAGCTTTTGATAGGCTTTTTGCTCTACCGAAGTTTCAAATTCATAATGGTGCAGCGTCAAATGAGCAAGGTGCTACTCAGCCTTTTGAGTAAATGCAGAGGCTGTGAAATATTATTTTACAATAATTACTCCGGGTTTCGTATTTAAGAAGATCGTCTTCTCATCAAGTTAGCGGTGAAAATATAGTTTCAGTCGATTACAATGAAATCGATACGGCCAAAGCTAATATAAAATACCTTAATGTTAAGTCTTTAAAATCGTATTTAAAATATATTTTTTACAGCTTGGTACCGTGTCGATTTTTGTAGTCGACTGTATATCACATCCCACATCGATTGAGATCACTTTATTTAAATATTGGCTTATACTAAATTCTTATTCTAAATTTACCCACTGTTATATAATAAAATGTTAAAACTTGGCATTCAAATTAGATACTTATTTATAGGTAGTAAAACATACTGCATTGTTTCCTTACAATATAGTAACTAAGTAGCTATATGAGAATACAAAGCAATCGAAATAGTATCATATACAAAAGCTAAACAGTAGTCAAACATTTAAAACGGACATAACAGCAATCCTACATTTAATCTTATTGCTCATAGGTATACAACATACGAGTTCTTTGTTATAAACAAAATTATATTTATTTTAAAAACCCTTAAGGGTTGCAACAAACAAAACTTCAACTAAAACGAACTTATAAGCCAATGCATGATACAAAAACACTCTACGCTTCATATTACATTGTAATGCATTTAATATATAGTATATACCAAGCGTTTGCCTGCGGAGAAAAATATCAATTATTATGGTAATCTACAAAAACAATATATATATATGAATTCAAAATAAGCATACGTGTTCCTGTAGTAATAGCGTGTTTCGAATGAGTTTACAACTGTCATAGCACTTTGAGCGCTGATAGCTGCTAAGAATGGGACACCGCGCTAAAATCGATAACTGACAGTCGGTTATTCTGAAACTTAGTTGTCGCGCATACGACGATGTTGATATTTATTATCACGCCAAATTAACAAATAAATCCAACCATTTTTCGCTATCTCCACGTTGCAAATTACAAAAAAATACTCTGCTTCTGCATTATTTCCATTATTTGGTTCAACTATCTATTGAGAATTAGAAATAATATCTACAATTAAGTCGTTTGCCACAAAGATTTAAGCAGTTTGACGTAACGCAAGATCATGTTAATCACGCGAACAACAATGTCAGCTCCGTGCTGTAAAAGCGCTCATGGTGATTAAATTGTTGGTATGTCATCCGAGAACATACTAATAAATAGGCAACAGTGAATGAGGTTAGCCGGTTAAAGCTAAATCCAGATGGCGCTGGCGAATAGTCCAGATATAGTGGGCTGTTCGGCGATGCACATTTCTAGTTCGTACACATCATTTGTGGCTTTAAAAACGTATGTTTGTGATTAATGATTTGAACTTTCATTTGTCATATATCAACTATCAACTGGCGAATGAAAGACGAGTTAAGAAACGTGGTGCTTTTTTACGCGAAATTTTGTAAAATGGCTCTTCTATTGCGTTATTCAGTAATATTTACCATTTGTTTCATTTCCTATAAATAAATACATTTTAAAGTATCATACGCAATTCCGATATAAGCACTGGTTACAAAATATCATTTTTATTATCATATTTCTCTACACCCAAGAAATTTATCTTTTGAAACACACTTCATTAGTGCTTGTAAGATGTGATAGTATTTAACATATCTTAAGGATGGACTATCGGGTAAATGATTAACTATAACAATATCTTCATTAAACAAATAAAACACTTAATTATATTAATGATTTTTATTTAATATTCCTTCACGAAAACTATATGCGATATATTTTGGATGCTAATAAAACGAAAAAAAAAATCAATATTCGTACCTCAAAAGGAAAAGCGGAATGGAATCCATTGACTCGGGAAAGCGTAGCGGCATCAAAATTAACGTTTATATACGAATATTTACGGCTGTCATGCCATGTTCCCTAGAGTAATACCTGTATAGAATGATATACGAGCAACTGAATAGGGACACGGCTTGGTACGGCATAGAACCCAAACAAAAAAAACATTTATGATAAAAAGTACTGGGAAAAGTTAATGCTGGTACAGACTAAATACCAGTGGACCACTGGTTGGGGTTGGAGTGTAAACAGAATTCAAAGGAATCATACTAAAAAAATGTAATTTTCAGGATTTTTTTTGATCGCCGGGTTTCAAGGTGTGCATATTTATGAAGATTTAATTTCACAATTTCTTTACTTATGTATCACATATTCATGGCTCACATTTTAAAAGTGGTTGAGTGTTCCAAGGAAAGTAAGATATTTAATTTTTAAAATATCTATATTAATGTCACTTCTAAAATAAATAAAAATTGAATGTTATCTTAAATGTTATAATTATGATTTCAACAAGGTAGCGTATCTGTGCCCCTAACCGAAGTATCAGTCACGTTCGATTCCTTAAAGAAATTCTTTCGATATCTAAGACATGTATGGAAATGATTACAGATAGCAGGTATCATATTTCGTCTTAACGAAACCGAAGGTCATGGATGTTGCTTTGGCTACGGGCTCTTTTTTGTTACAGACTTGTTCTCACTTTTTGTGATTAATTTATCCATAATCTAAACTAGATATGTGATATGATCGCATCTTCGGAGCGTTGTGGTAAAGCATAGTATGTTATTTTGTCGACTTTACATTATTCTATTACTTTGGTCATAGAAAATTATTAGTAGGTATACTAGCGCCATCTGGATTTATGACTGTTGAAAAAATTATTTTAAATTTATGTAGATATTTCAGCTTTACGGTAGATGTAGATATAGAATTGAGTCCAGTGACAGATAGTGACAGCACGAACTTTAATGATGAAAAGACATCATTGACAGCTGAGGAACTGTTTTACAGGTTAATTACAAGTTTCACACTCGCAAATGTGAGTAGCACAGATCAGAAGCGTTATAGCAAATCTCCTCAAACGCTCCTTAGGAAATATTTTCTCTATACATCTTGGCTTGGGATCAAATGTGAACAAGTCATAAAAAGGGTTCTTTTACAAGTCATGAACACAGAGATAGACATGAGATAGTAGAGGTCTGTAAAATAAAATATTTTAATAGAATTGAATTGTTTACATTTAAAAGACCTAAATATTCTCAAATTGAAAGGACTTTTTTTCAAGAAAAATGGCGCGGTTCCGCCGGGTCGTTTGCCATCTGTACTCACACTCAGATTGATAATTCGAAAGTGTGTTCTCATAAAAAATTTGCTATCCTATTATATTTTTTTTACATGATTCTCTCAAGCCAAACCGAATAGTAAGACTGTAACGAAATATTACTAACAATCTAAGCAGTGTTCACTGCGGATGTACATGCCACTAAATTAATATAAATGTGTCATGAACCTGCAAACACCGTAAAAAATAATAAGCAATACAGTTCGTCAATAAGCCTGAACATGAACATTCACATCAAAGGAACGTTGCTACAAGTAAACTTTATTTTAAAAACGAACGCCGACAGACAAATATCTACATTTATAGAACCATCACTTTGGTGACAGCATAATACAACACTGAGCAATTTATATTATTCATACGTTTCACAAAAATATTTTCTAACATGATTAGGTATAGTTGATACAAATTTCAAGTACAAATATATAGACAATAATTTATGTAGACATACATACATACACCCAGAACTACACTCATAGGTAACATTAATTCTAGATTTGACATGTAATAAATAGATAAAATGTTATCATAATTTAAACACTAGTAACATCAATTAAAACGGACACAACCCTACATTATCTGAAACATTATTATATCACCAAATACGTTTAAAATTTCAAGTGTAATTTTTTTGGAAACTGTAAAAACAATTTGTAAATAAATTTATAGTAAAAAACTGAGCACTTATTAATTCCACATGGCATGCTTATAAAACACCGACGTGCAAGTTTGTTAGGAAACTACTTATAATAACTGCCGCACATAGAGATGTTAATTATTTTAAGTTAGTTCATAATATGTCACGTACTTCTCGTACTTACACTATGGAATAGAAGGAAATAGGCCAGTATTAATTAGTTTAAAATTACGAGTCGGAGTACGTTCGTACAAATACTATCGCCCTAATTTTTGGGGATAAGGTGTTCTGAACTCGTTAACTGGTTAACCGTTCAGTTCTCCAATATGGACATACTTAAAATTGGTTCATACATATTGCCTCTCAGTCTTACGTAAGCAGTCCACAATATGCGATTGTAACTAAGCATGCGAGTTACTTTTCGCTAGCCGCGATACGACTGTGTCGTATCAATCCGACAGTGTTCGTAACAAAATATCACGTCGAGGGATTCTTAACTAAGCCTTTATTTTGCTCATCTTCTTACTCGCGGGAGGTAAGAATCTCTACATTGAAGCTTTTACAAAATGTATCAATATGCACACTCATATTATATGGAGGCGTTCTCAAATGAATTTTTAGTCGTCCCTTTGGAGGAGTTACCATGCCTTTTATGTGTCTCTAGTCTTGGGAACCAAATCTGAAGTATATAATCGTCGTAGGAGGGCTAGAACAAGTGTCAAACGTCATTCATGCGGTACGCTTTGTAAGGTCTAGCAGTTGTCTGAACCAACTACAGCCATTACGACAAGGCGTTTTTGCTGCGTGTCTGCAGCGATTTCCCTGGCTATCATCGGCTTGTACGTCAGCTGGATATTGATAAAGAATATTCAAATCATTAATTCCTTTTGGCGAAGGACCACAAATAAACATCACCAAAGAGTAGCATCAAACATCCTTACTAATATTATAAATCGGAAAGTGAGTTTGTTTGTTTGTTCCGCTTTCACGCCGTAACCACTTGATTGCTATGAAATTTTGCAGATAATAGTCCGGATTAAATAACAGGGTGCTTTTTATCCCGGAAAAATCGACAGATCTCACGGGATGCGCAATAAAGGCTTCGCTCAAAAAGTACTGCACAGATTATCTCGGAAAAACGGATAGTTCCACGGGAAGCGCGACATAAACTGATTTTCGCGCATATGTAGCCGTGGGCAAAAGCTATGACCCTTAACCCTCTATAGACCCAATCCCGAAATCCACGCAGGCGAAGCCGCGGGCAGAATGCTAGTACAATATAAATTGTTGAAAGAACTATTCGTACAAAACATAAACCACATCGTGGGCAAGGATGATAAATTTATTAATCTTGGAGCAATTGTGGTAAACTCAATGCTATTTGTTAGTCACGAAATTATTAGTGAAAATATCAGATAATAAAGTACAGGACGCAAAGAAATAGTGTTGCGCCAGCCAATTATAGAATCGGAGCGAGAAACGACGTCTTCATTCGCCTTTCGCTATTACTATACGACTAAATGACATTACACCAATTGCCCGAATGTTAATAAACAGCATAGATGCCGCGCTAGTGTGATATCTCTTCTTAGTATATAAACATTTCAAAATTTTCGTTTCACGGGCGCTTAAAATATAATTATGAAATGTTATATAGCGTGGAAAACCAATATACAACTCATCATTATTGTTTATTTACTTTATACAACATCGGTAAATAACAAAATAAATGCTACTATATATTTTATGGTATTTACAATTCATTTTTGTAATTGGCAATGGTACTTGTTTAGTATGACTACCTCTCAAAGTGATTTTAAAGGAACTTAAGACACATAAAGGGTTATTTTTTCCATAGGAATCACTAAAGTCATTGAGAACGTGCTTAGATTAAATTTAATGTTGAAGGTAATAAACTATGTATAAGCCAGCGTCATCACGCCATCATCACACAATAAATATAATTAACGATTTTCGATAAAATCACTGACATATTTCAATGAAAGTAATCCACTTACTGAAACGTACATTTGGCATAGATAACTTTTATTTTGTATTGTTCACATACTTACTACAAGTTATTCGTTTAAAAAAGGCGTACAACACTAGGGATAATTACAAAGTTTAGTTACAAGTTGTATACGTTTTTGTGATTCGAACGATATGATATTACAGTAAGTTTTGCGTGTAACCTGTTACACGAATGGTGAAGTAAATACATTTGGTGCAAATTTTATGTCCTACCGTGGTTGCCGTAACTTGTACGGCCGTATTATCCTATAGAATAAGATTAATTTATCTGATATTTTAATAGTCCGCGAAGTTTTATCAATTATAGCAAATAAGCTAAACAGTATGTACATTGATCGTTATGAATTGGTTATAACGGAATAAACATTATTTTTTTATATAAATAGATTGTTACGCTACAACCTGTAGATAGTGATGCAACGAAAGTCTCTTAGCGGGACCAGAAACGGAAACGGATGTCAAAAGTAAGCTTTAGCAGAAACGGAAGTGTAAATATTGTAGGAAATAAAAACAAATTACAAATATTCTTTATTAAGTATCAAATGCACCAAATCTAGATTAGAAATAGATATATTAGAAATGTACTGTAGAAAACAATATTGCAACTGAACATTTTATTGATAAAAGATAAAAGTAATCCGTCATAAATAAAAGCCATTGGTTGTAAACTTCCGCTTTAAAAGATGCGGAAACAGAAAGAAAGATCCGTTGCACCACTACCTATAAATACTTTATTAAAATAACGCACCCTTTGCTAACAGAGTCGCATTGCCCATTTCATGACAAAATTACTATGTATGCAATTTCTGGGATTAGGCAACAAGTTTAAACGGACGTATAATAAGTTCAAGTGATCATGGCAATTCGAAGATAACAAAGCATAACTTGTCATAATACTTTATACGAAGCATTCGTGTTTTTACTTTTGTAAATAGTGAAAATAATTGACTGAAGTCAATATAGATAAAACTACTGAAAGTGATAAAATAGCGCGACTGTCACACAAGCAACTAAATATTTACTATCTTAAAACCAAGTTTTATGCGAAAGGATATTTTTTTTTATATTAGTGTAATAGTAATATCGATTGTAGCATTAGACATATTGAATTGTAAACTTTGTATTAAGCACGTGCTGTCATAAGGAAGACAAAATTTACCTAATAATATATTATATATAGATATAATTGTTAGTGCGTACGCACTCAATTGTCAAATTTCTATAAGTTCGATAACTCCATTCTTATTTCGAACGTCTTGTCTTATATAATAAACTAGCGAACCTGTCAGACTTCGTCCTGTCAAAAAGATTTGTAAAGTGGCAGTTTTTTGTTCCTACTTATTTTATAGATAAGGAATTTTTTCCTGAATTTTCTCCACACAAAGCCCGAGACCTTTCCAACGAATGCAAAACCGTGGAAATCGGTTCGTGCGTTCTGGAGTTATAGCGTCAGGAAGGAAAACCAGACTTATTTTTATATAGAAGAAGATTAAACCATTCCGACTTCCAAATTATTGTTTAAATACAGAACATATAATTACAATTTACAGGCATATTAAACCAATATAGACACTGATTGTATTAATAGTTCGATTATATAGTTAATAGTTTTTAGACTGGTATTTATTTATTAATAAATACAAGTCTATATTTTAAATAGTGAGTAAATATTTTTAATAGTCATGGAATTACGGTTCATCTAATCTATGAATAAACTATTAACTTTTATGATCAACTTACAGATATGTATTACTATCTACTGCATTCAAAAATGGACATATTACTATTATAATACAGCTTCCATAATATACATTTTACACATATTTAAATGTGGTATAGACCCCACTACTTATTAATATGAATAGAGACGGATTTACTATTCATCTTACTCCTAACCCATCAACAAACTATAAATTTAATATGTGTTAGCCGTTTATGATAAAACAAATATTACAGTTACATTTAAGAAACGAAAATATTATGTATATTCATAATATAGCTACTATTATATACATTTGAGAAGTGTTTTCATGCGATATAGACTTGTATTTATTTAATAATAAATACGAGTCTATATTTTAAATAGTGAGTAAATATTTTTAATAATGATGGATTTACTGTTGGTCTAACTTCTACTAGATGCATGCACTATTGACTTAGCCGTTTATGATCAAGTTACAAATATTACTGTCTACTGCATTTAAAAATCGATTTACATTTTACACGTATTTGACTGTGATATAGACTCCAGTATCTATTAATATTTATAGTGACGGAATTACTTTCATCTAACTCCTAACACGAATAAACTATGACATTAATTTTATGAGAAGTAATTACATGGTCAGCCAATTATAAAATTTGGCGAGCCACCCAAAAGCAGCATTTAAATAATTTGATCAGCATACAAATATTTTGTTTGCAATAAAAAAAAACAGGCAGCAATTCTTGTTGCGCAACTAATTTTGATAATGGTCAAAAATTAAATCATACATAGGCAGCCAACAATAACATGAGTCTGCATAATAAACATTCAGTCCGCAAAATAACTACTTGAGCGGCAAGATTTCATGATTGAGCGCAGAAAAACATGTCTATAAGCAGTATATTTGATTGGTATGTTAGGTAGGTTAGTTAGGTTAGGTTTTTTTTTTTTTTTATAATAAAGTTTACACCTGCAGACTCTTTGTCCGCACTTTTTTTTATTTTGGTTAGGTTAGTTTTTTTTTTTTTTTTTTTTTTTATAATAAAGTTTACACCTGCAGACTCTTTGGTCCGCACTTTTTTTTATTTTGGTTAGGTTAGGTTAGGTTAGGTTAGGTTAGGCATGACAAATAAAGTATTTTTGCTACTCTTATATGCAGCACAAAATGCATTTTTTTGCTTACACTCTGAGTGCTTACCAAAATTTTATTAAACATGAGCAGCTGATTGCAGCTTATATAATTAATATGCTGTACAAAAATAATTACAGCCATCCAGAATGACATAAATTGCTGATTGATTTTGAAATGTTTGCTGACCATGAGTTGCTGACCAATTAGCTATTTCTGCTCACCGATTATATTTTTCTGCTCACAGAAATAACAATACTATGTTAACCATTTAATTGACACCCTAATTTTATGAATAAACGATCAATTTACAAATATTACTATCTGCTGCATTAGAAATCGATAAATTACTAATATATTCATAATACGGCTTCTGTTATATATACATTTTACACGTACTGAAATGTTATATAGACTACAGTATTTATTAATATTTATAGTGATGGATTTCTCATTCATCTAACTCCTAATCTATAAATAAACTATTAATTTCACATGTTTATTGATTGTATTTCAGTCAATTGCCCTTAGACTTCTGTTGTCAATTTACAGATATTAACAACTAGATTACTTTTTATAGTACTTATTGTACAACTAAGTATTTTGTGGTTCAGTGTTGTTTTCAAATTTACATATTTTATATTAATAATTATCACTACATAGATTTATGAATGTACGATTTATTACATGAAGAGTGAAGATTTATTACATACGAAAGTAGTGAGCTAGTTTGACTAAAACAATAATCAATTAAATAATTGAATAAAAAAACAGAAATGGTCCCGGGCGTAAGTATGGTCTAGTATCTCACTCTGTGTTAACTTCCGATTTAATGAGTGTGAGTGAGACGGCAGTTCCGGGATTTTTATTTATGGAAATAAAATAAAAAGACAGTTCCATACTTTGTCAAAAACTTAATTAGGTAAATAAATAAACATCCGGCTATCCAATTCCGCAATCCCGGGATTTTTATTTAACAAAACAATAAAAAGCCGTTTCCATACTTTGTCTTAAACTAACTTTAGGTAAATATGCATCCGATTATCCGATCTCTAATAATAACATCCGTAATTTTTGAGGT
This sequence comes from Scirpophaga incertulas, assembly GCA_036419045.1. Classification (NCBI taxonomy): domain Eukaryota; kingdom Metazoa; phylum Arthropoda; class Insecta; order Lepidoptera; family Crambidae; genus Scirpophaga; species Scirpophaga incertulas. Next base: position 7,531,582 of record CM071626.1, on the reverse strand, counting down.
TCCGCGTACATGCAAACGCAGGCTGAACTCTACGAGATTTATCAAGATAAGGTACTAACTATTGTACAGATTGAAAAGGTCTACTGAAAAGTTTTTCTAGTTTTGTGTATTTAGTGTCAGCAATGCACCCGTGCGTGCGGGGCGGGTCGCTAGTTATCTATAAAATATTATATCTTCACCGAGGAAATTGGTGAACTATGGTATATTGTGTATATATATACAAGGATCTTTTTGGATTTAATGATCTATTGATGATTTGCTATTACCACATTTGTTGTAGGCATTCTGTAGGTTTGTTGTAGGTTTGAAAGAGGATATCGTGACAAGAATAGAGAAAGGGATGCTTGGGTGGTTTGGGCATGTGGAACGGATGGATGAAAGTAGACTGACCAAAATGATTTATGAAGCTGGAGTGAATGGAGATACGGGACGAGGAAGACCTAGGCGAACATATTTCGAACAAATCGAAAGTGTCCTCAAAAAAGGCCAGGTCAGAAGTACCCGCAATCGTCGAGCATGTATGAGGAATGTTATGAAAGTAGATGAAGCGAAAGAGATATGTAAAGACCGTAGCAAGTGGAAAGACGTAATCTCTGCCTACCCCCGTGGGAAAAAGGCGTGAGTGTATGTATGTATGTATTCTGTCAAGAGGGCATGAACTCAAATCTCCAAATGCATAAGACATGATTGTACATCTTAGCCGTGTTGTGCGAATGTTGTTGTGTTCCACATACTGATTGAGAGTGAAGCCATTGATTGTACAATATTTATTTTCCTACAGATGGATAACTTTAACTATAATAGATTTTAATTAATTTTAATTTGGATCTTTTTGATTGAAAGAAACACATTGTTTAAATCAATTGAATTTTTAAAATATTAAATACATCTTAAATTTTATTTCATTAAATGTTTGTTATATTCTATGTATGGTAATGGTACAAATCTTAATTTTTTTTTGTTAATTTCACAACTTTACCTTGTCACTGTGACGCTAAAGCTTTTAGTATAAAGCATTTCAGAGCTCGCGCGACAATATTCTCACATTATATTATCTATATAATATACAATAAACATTTAAAAACACCCAAATCAAATTTTCAAATTTTGCACTGCAGTGCAGATCCAGAGTTCACGACTGAGAGGTACGTACAATTGAAATGTGTATTCATAAAATAAACAAGACAGCAAGTCTTTGAATTACCAATTAAAAACGTTTTCATTATACTATATAATGTATGAATGAAATTATTGCAGATAAAAAAAACAATTTGACTACATTTTTATGGATAGTAGCGTTTTATTTGTCGCTGCTTGTGTAAAATTGCATCGACAGATATTGTTTAAATTAAGAGCTATAAAGCAAGAGAACTTAAAAAAAATCTTCAATTGTACTTGCTACCTTTTTTAACGATCTTACTGAACTTTACTCTTTTATAATAAATATTATAGCTTACTATAAAAAAGTCATAATAATATTAAAGTGTTGTTGTTGTTTTTAAGCAACTTATCGGAGCAGCAAGTTCTGCAGCAAGGAAACTCTGAGTTTCCAGATCGTTCTTTTTTTAAAATTTAATAATAATGAGTAATGAAAAAATCACAGTACAGTCAAAATGAAATGCTAAAGAGTCTTAAATAAGTTATAGATGCAATATTATCGTTATAGACGTATTAACAATAAAAAAATGCATTCAGAGCCTTACGACATGCTACTCAAATGTTTATTTGAGAATAAGTTTCATATTTAGTCAGCAGACCAGACGCTGAGTTTAGTTGGTGTTTCTTTGATGTAACAGTGTAACCGTAGAGAAACAGATCCTGAAGTCAGTGGTTATTGTATGCTTTATTTCGTGGAGAAAAAAAAAAGAATTGAATAAATCTAACAGGCGTAGTAATAAATTTTTCTATAGTAACCGTTACGAACCAACGGCTTGGTAGTCTTGGCTGGCCAACATATCAGTATAGTAAAAAGAAAAATAACTCCACTATAAAAAGAGTTACGAATCACCAAATATATTTTGACGGAATTTTTTCACATTGACTAAAGAAGTGTGGCTTTATTATATTTATTACTTTTACGAAAGCAATTATTTATGTTTACACAAACAGAAATATATTTTGAAGACTTGCAAAGTGTCACTAGCTCACTATATATTAATATTGCATAATTTACTTTATAACTAAATCTATCCCTTAATGTAAGAACTTATAGGTCATATTTTCTAATTTGCATGCATGATAATTGGCAAAACATCCAACATCAGTAAATAAAATGTTGCCGGTTAGAAAAATGTTCAATGCCCATTGAAAAATCAGTATCAATTTAATTAGTTACATACGAACGAATTTATATAATACCTTTCTATGCATGTGCATATAATCTCGTCTAATTATATGATTAAATATACAAATATTTTCAGCTTACGTAGTACATTAAACATCACTAAAATATTACTATTATGCTAGTACTCTTTGCTGTGCGCGATTTTAAAATGTACAAAATTTACTAACTAGTTATAAAGCTTAAACAATGGGAAATTCACATTGTACCTACCGTTTCAAATCGGACATACACGCTGAAAACCAGAACAGATATGCAGGGAAATGCTAATAATAAAAGCAAAGATACTTTTTTGGTACACTGTGGAAAGAAAGAAAGAACTAATATCATATTTTTTTACTACTAATATCATATTTTTTATACCACGATGGTGGCAAACGGCTGTACAACCCGCCTGATGGTAAGCGGTTACCGTTGCCTATGGACATTTGCAACAGCAACATCATATCGAGGGCTACAGTCTTAAATACACGAAATTAAATATTAAGTATTTTTTCTCAAACATGCTTGGAAATTTGAGCATTATTTTGACAACCTTCTTCGAGATAAATCGAAATTGCTGTACTGGCCAAATACATGCGAGCAGCGGCCGGCAAAAATGTTTGAAAATCCATATCTGTCGTGTTTTAGCGGCCAAATAAACATACATGTAAATTCATATGTATCGTGTATTTTAAAAATGTAACGATTTGTTGCTCCGAAAAATGGCAAACCAAGGAAGCAACTTCTGATAAGTTGAGTTTTATTTAAATATCAAACTGGCTTGCAAAAATTTATAATGAAATAAAAAGAAACAAACGAATCTTTTGGCGCGTGAAAAATATTGTTCATTGTTGGTCATTGAGTTTGAAATGTACTATTTCAAATAAAAGTTCTGTTTGGTACTACTTAGTTATAATTTCCGCGCATTATTTGAGAAAAGTACTATACAAGCCTTGGCCACAACTAGGCATTGATGGACTTACGTATGTGTGGCTCGGCTTCGCCTCGGCCCACATGTACACGTTCGTCCGTCAATGCCTCTATTGCTAGCCGCTGCAGTTGTGCATATCGATAGAGTCGTAATTATTTGTGATAGCTCATTACTGACATGTAGTCAATTACTTGTGTATATTTGTTATTATTGCTGTTAGTTATGTGAATGAAAATAAAAAAATCAGAGCCATATTAAAACTATTCAATCTTTAAGGATTGTTTTTATAGTCATCAGATTAAACAACCAGAATTACGAATTATAACACAATATCAATATTGCATTATAATCTATGTTAGTTTATAAACACTGTTTGTAATCTATGGAATGTAATTTGATGAAGACAAGCGTTATTTATGAAATAGCTAGGAATATTTGTTAATTTGTTTAGGCCAATAATTAACCAACCTGATCGAGTGATGTTTTTATTGAAATGATGACAAACATATAATTTTCTATATCACAAGAGGCAAATACTACTGTATAGCTACTTGTATTATTCAAAAATACATTTAGTTATATCTATCTACCTACGATACTTGTCTATTTATTTAATTCATTAAAATATTATAATATAATATTTAATGGACGTTTACATACATACATTTGATGTATACATGAAATAAGTTTAATGCAAAATACCTTTTTACATACATGTAATAGTAGTTTATATTTAACTAATATGGGAAGCCTAAGAAATATTTAAAAGTGTATATGTACCTTTAAATTATGTTTTTTTTTATTTAAATTATAGACTTCATATTTTAATTATATATTTGTCAATAACAATATGAACATCTATATCAGTAATTCCCAAAGTGGGTAAGGGTACTAAAGGGTACGTTGGGTGTGAGAAAAAATGGGGGTCTACAATCGTAAACAGGGGTGCATGGAAATGAATTTCATTTCGATAGTGAAGAACTACAATATTAAAATATTGACTTGAACTGCCAAGATCAAGATAGGTAATATTTAAAAAAAAACAGAGATTGTTTTTTGAAAAACATGCATATACCATATTTAGTACAAAGTGTCGAGACTTTGAAAATGGTACTAAAGTAGCTGCAGGAGGTCCAGCTGATCTAACAAATTTTTGAAAGTGGTCTATGAAACTAAACAGTTTGGGAACCTTTAATCTATACGATTATTGCGAAAAAAAACTCCCATATTGTATGTCGAATTACATGATATATAAATTATCACACATCTAACGCTTGCAGTATACGTCGAGGTTTGTTAGAATTATTAGCAACCGGTATTTGAAGCCTAATAAGACGTGAACTTATGAATGAATATCAGCAATTTTAATCAACTGCTTGAATGACTGTTAGATTACAACTAAAGCGCGAACAATTCTATAGTCTAGATGAGACAAGAAAACAAGTTTTGTATAATTCAAATTTTCTGATCGTCTCGACACCTGTTTCAACACCATAGTACAATACTTGTCTAATTTCCCCCAACAACATAACAGAGAATTAGATAATTAATAAACTGCATTCATTATATCGAAAAGATCGCTTGATACCTAAAGCTTTGTTTAACTATTGGTAAAATTGTAACATATAAAAATCATCAATAGTTGTAGTCTAGATAATAGCTGTATGAGAGTGTGACATTTGCCTGCCTATTAAGAAATTCACAATGACGAATAATAATGCTAACGTCAAGGCAAATGTCACACTCTCATATAGCTATTATCTAGACTACAACTATTTATGATTTTTATTTGTTACAAAATTAAATTTTAAATAAACGTATCAAACTGTCAGTCGAATGCCGCCATGGTTGATTAACTGTGATTTGTATATTTCAGATACCATGATCGCAGAATTTCTGGCATTTGATTCACCAACTACAATACTATATTTAAACAAATAGATGAAAGAGCAAGTCAAGTGCAATCACAGACTCACTAAAAATGAACTTACCATCGTATCTTACATCGTATCGACAGAGACAACAATTTACGTAACGTCAGTAGCACGATAAGGACGCACATGTTTGTCTTTTGTCATCTTTATCAACGTGCTTTTATATGGCCTATATTTGATCATGAAGCAATCCGGTGTTTAGTGGAGTATTAAGTGTCTTAAATGTGTTTTCACTAAAATGATTTTATTAAATAATGAATTTGGTTGTGGTAGTATATTATGATGCATCATGTGACTAATTGAAATGTTGTTGTTATTAAATAAACAGGTAATCTTGAAAAGATAATTACAATACATATTCATGACTTTCTTATTTATCTTTCTGTTAGTTGGAGTTTGAAAATGCTTTGAGATCATGTATTTTACACTTAATTTACAAATACAACTAATGCAACACTGTACAACTATTGAGCTTAACTCCAAACAAATGTCTATTTCCTTTATATGTACATGGTTATTAGGAAAATCTTAAGGAATTAAGGAACCACACCAGAACCATCAAAGTATATTATACAACAGCCGAACTTAACCTATCGCAACTATTGCACGTTGCTTGAATTCAATTTATACGATTATAATAATTATAAATTTAAAATACGATTATTATAATATTTATTTCACGTGATCATAAATCTATTTATTTATTATTCACTAATATTGAATTTTTCATATTAACAATAAGTACAAAACCGGTTACAGTTAATTTTAACAAGATTAATTTAAAAAATACGAGCTCGAAAGTCTAGGTAGAAAATAAAAGTGCAGCAACAGGTCGACAATGAAAGCTGATATATTCAACTTCAACAAGATAGATAGAGATAGAAAAAAGAAAAGATAGATTAAACAAAAAAAAAACAGAATAACACAATAATACATCATTAAAATTTTTGTACTGCGGATGACTAGAAATTCAACATCTTGCTTGATGCAGGTGTTGTGGCATGCCAAGACATTGCAAATAATCGATATAAAATACTCATTATTTAAAAATAATCTGGAAGCTGGTAAACTAAATAAACAATTTTAATGAAAATCAAAGAAATAAAGAATCCACTTAAAAGTGTAATTTTACGTCCACTATAAGTCCTCAATCATAAGCAAAATCAAGGAATTTATTGAACTCAAAGCCACTCAATATGTTCATAATATATTCAAATACCGAACATATTGAGGAAACAGTTCAGAATACATAGTAGGTATAACAAAGCATGCGAATGAAATGCAACACAACACAACAAGCTGTGAAATGTTGATTATACAGTCACAGTTCTGAAAACGACATAGAGAATTTCTTTTGATTAGGCTGATTTTTATTTTAATAATAACGCATAAAAGGCGCCTATAATTTTGTAAGAGCAACGCTAACATAGACTGTGTATATTATGAAAATGCGTTCAAACGTTATCTGCACTTCTATATAAAGAGGAAAGATTTGATTGATTTTTTGTTTGTTTGCTTGTTTGCATTGAATAGGCTCCGAAACTACTTAGCCGAACTGAAAAAGTATTTCACTGTTGGGAAGCTATACTATCTCCGGTGAACAGATTATATTAAATTTTTAAAAAGTTAGAGCAGCAAGCAAGCATAAAAATTTATGATTTTTAAAAAGTTTATTTGATGCGCGTGCCAAGCTGGGGCGGACAGCTACTTAATACTACGACATAATGTCATATAAAGGATATTTATAACACACTAAGTCTTGCTACGCCATATCACTTGATTTGTCCGTTAAAATTGTTGCAACTCCGCAATATTTTGTACACACTTATTTAATTTACGTAGAAAATTATAAACAAACTTTTGCACTACTAAAAATAGGACATGTTTTAGCCGTAAGGTGAATTTTTTAATTATTAAATAAAAACGACAGTCTGGCAGCTTTTGTAAAGAAACTCTGCCGTACCACAGTCTTTATTTGAATATCAAAGAATGATATGTTATGTCAATATTGTATATTATAAATTGTTGTTAGTAACTATTCAATATAAACGTTATGTTGATGTTAAAAAGGTTCAGAGTTAAAAATAAATAATTTATATGTTAAGCAGTGAAAGTAAAACTAGTAAAAGTGGTATCTTTAAAATTTAACATAATTTTATAGAATCAGAAAATTCATTGCAGTTTTTAAAATCGTCAATATAAAATATTACGCACATCTACTGTAGAAAACTAATAAAATATCCTATCCTATAATATATATATATACATTTTTGCAGTCAACAACATAATTATCTTAGCATGCTACTTAATTAGCACATCAAACACACTTGTTGCCAGGTGAACACCGAAGCATTTCATCTCCCGTCTCCAATCTCTCCATGCAAGTTGCCAGAGTTCCAACAACTCGTGACAAATTTACCACAAATCTCTCCTTAAAATATGTAACACTGATAATAGTTCACGGCGGCTTAAACCGATTAAGTCTTTATACCACTGTATAGTTTAGTTTTACGCACGATACATTTACGATTGCCGGTTCAGAAATTGTACTGTGTCGCTAGCGTCACTGTATACACTCCACTGTATGCGGAACTGTAGTGGAACTACGTAAAATTGCAATATCATTAATAATATGCGTCGTTTAAATATACAAAATTAAGCTATGGAAATCTGCATTTTGAGATAGCACTTTCGAAACGATCCTTCTCTGTTGACACAGTTCCATAGTTGTGTATAGCCTTAATACATTAAGACATTAGGCCCGTGTGGTTTGATCGCGCACGTTGTAATGCCACGTTGATAAGCTTATTCGCGTCCGATAACGTATCTGTCGATATTACCGCGGATAATTACGGCGTTCCAGACGCCGCCGTATGCAGTCGCGGGTTATATCCGAGGACGTCGTTGATCGAACACATCTTACGATATCACTGTATCAACAAATTACAACGTCGCTGTATAAACTGCACAGTCCGATCGTAGCTTGTGAGTGTCCGCTATCGAGTCGCATACTCGTCACAGAGCCGTTACTCCATGCCAAACGTGTCGAAATGTCGACTAGTCTTTTCTCCGCTATTCACCTATAATCGGATTCGCTATTGCATTAGTCGTCGACAGAATTATTCATTTACTAACCGAAGGACCTGCGATACCTTTTGCTGACAGAATCATTAATCTAGATCATTCTCGTCCATAAGCCAAGACTAGACGATAAACACTTGAATTACAGAGCTGTAGATTTCTGTAATAAATAGCAAAACCAAGAACAAATTGTCTATAGTATATGTGTGGTAAATAGTGTGTTTAAAAGGGGTCTATCGTGGCGTCTTGGCAGCATGCAACATTCCGTAGCAGGAAAGGTCGAATCGAAAGAGATGTACGTCGTAAGATTCTGTCAGTGAAATGTCACTGTTAATAAATGAACTGTTCTGACGACGAACAGTTGAACAGCGAACAGGTTTTACAAGAACGGACGAATCGAGTGTTTGGTCGTGTGTGTCTGTCACAATGTCATATCAACGTCGGTTGGGTGTCCACAGGTTGCTATTGCGTCGCTGATCGCTCGTCGATCGTTTCCTGCGCATTATAATTCTGAGTCGATAAAGCAGGAGACACCCAAAGAATGATTCGAGAATGTTTGGCCTAGTGGTCGTAGTTCAGAATGGAGTCAATAGAGAAGTCCGGGCGGCGGCGCTGCTCGATCATGATGTAGGTCTGCACGGCGCGCAGCGCGGGCTCTTCCGTCCGTCCGTCGTCCGCGCCGCCGCCGCAGCTCTCATTTCAGCTGGGCTTCTGCTGCACCTCGCGCATCATCAGCTGCCGGCAACCAAGCGCAGCGTCACTACCCGCGGTATACTACACTATTTGCGCTGTAGCATGGTGCGGGTGGCACATGTCAATACCAGGTGAGGGGGCGTTCAAGTATTACGTAACGCATTTTGGGGTGGGGGGGGTCTCGGTAAAATGTTTTATTTATTTATTTATTTCAACAAAAGCTTACAACTATCATTACAGGCCTCGACCTAATGCGACAGTTGCACTCACCTTAATTAATTATTCTTAAAACTAATCATATTCATAACATATAACAAACAACGCCATTATTGTGAACTCCCTCAATGAACATGAAAATAAATCAATTTTCTCCGCAAGTAAATTAAGTTTGCGAAGTGCGCGTGTGAACGTCGCCTCGCTCAAAAGTCGCGTGCGAGCGTGCGGCACCGCCAGCAGTGGCGGCCGCCGCCGGCGCTCTACGAATTTATCCGGAACGTTTAGTTTCATTTTTAGAACGTTTAGTTTAGTTTCATTTCATGTTACGATGTGTTATAGGGACAGGAGCGAGTCTTTCTTACAACACGGTATGTAACATTGTTTCTTTTTCTATAACAAATTGGCAACCCTTTTCGTTTACGTTTTACGGGGAATCCCTCGATTGTATTAGTCCGGTCGTCATTTTTAATTTTTTCACGCAAGTTGTTTAAAGTTACGGTGCGTTATAGGGGGGGGGGGGGGGGGTCAAACATCTTCAACAATTGCGTTACGTAATACTTGAACGCTCCCTGCCTAGGGATGTGACGATTCGCAATAGAATTTTTATCACTAATAGGGTACACGACTACAACTGATTATGGCCGTTTTTATACGATAATTATCTGATTTAAGCAATTTATGTCTAATGAAAGTATGTCAATATAGAAATTTCAGTTTAATTATTAATTTATATTGTTTTTAGTTAAAAAAAAAAAAGCAAATTATTATTTATGTAATTCTAATGAAACGAACACAATTCTAGCATTCTCACATTAAATGTAACATTTTTTTATATAGAAAGTATACCTATAAACGTACAAAGAACAAAGTTATTTTAAAATTTGTTTATACGCTCATACACATTAGGCGAGTTTACTTAGTTATGACGTCACGATTGCAGTGTTTCTAGTATGGAGCGTTTTTGAGCGACCCGCGACAGCGCCACAAACATATCGATGTATCTTCAAAAGTAATAGGTGCAGGTGTACTGTTGGTTCTACAATATTTCTTAGTTAAAAGAGTACTCTTATTATATATAGAATTTAAGAAATTGTCGTCTACCCAATTATACTTGTAGCATAAATAAATGTTGTTCTGTTTATTATTGTCACGAAAATTATTTATAGGAAAAAATATATTCCTACAAATCATTCAATTAATTTAATAGTTCAAAAATTTCAAAAAGTTTCGTAAACGCATTCAAATCAACTGGTATTTCATATTTTTTCGTGGCGTTCGTATTTTTATTCTGTGCCGCATCGAATCTTACGCGTTTTTAATTGCAATTCTCGTTTTGATACTTTGAAAAAGTAACAACTTTCTGAACGAAGTATGTAATTTGAAATTACTTTATTGATTAAAAACTAAATTTTTTTTTTCAAAGTCCATCGTGACATCCGTATTGATAACATAATTGAGACATCTGTAATAATATCCGTCACAGATACGGATGGTGAAAGTGACAATTCAAATGTTCCCGACTCTGATATGAGCTTAGAAGAGGATTAAAATTGAATGGAAAATTGAAGTAAATATGTAATAATTGTATACTTTTTACCAATAAAAAATTGAGCGCACAAATTGTTTTATATTTATTTTTAAATCGACAATTCTTCGTAGTAGTACATCCCATCACTAAATACGTCTTTGGTGTTCCGTTATACGCATACCACTTTGATTATTTTTTCTTTCAATTTCATTTGATTTGTAGGCTAGAACATTCTAGTTTAGTTTAATTTGGAAGGTATACCTTTATTACTACCGTTATTAGTGATTTAATATATTACCGATGTGGTACAGCTGAAATAATAGATCATAATTTTAAATCGCTCCTTCCAGAGTGAAACGAAACTCGTCATAACTGTCACCCGCACCATGCTACAGCGCTACACCATGTCTTACGCAAATTGGTAAAAGGAAAAAAATAAATAAAAAAATAAATAAAAATAAATAAAAAAAAAGATTCCATCAATATGCTAGTATTAAATCATTAAAATTATTAATTACAAAAAACGGGAGATATTTAAAATTTAATCTTTATCCAGATGATTTACAATAATTAATACTCTTCTCTGGTAAAGTTTCGTCGCTGCACATTACTCAGGCTCACCTTCCATACAAATTTTGACCATCACCTTTGGTATTGAAATCCAATATAGAATAAGGTTTTCAAGTCTCAGACCAGCACCTTGGGGCATTCTAACATCTATCTTATATGCCCTTTAATTAATAATTTATTTATTTCAATCACTATATTTTTTTAAAATATATTTTTAATTTATTTTCTCGTTACTGTCACTACATTAGGGAGCGTTCAAGTATTACGTAACGCAATTGTTGAAGATATTTGCCCCCCCCCCTACCCCTGTAACGCACCGTAACGTTAAACAACTTGCGTGAAAAAATTAAAAATGACGACCACACTAATACAATCGAGGGATTCCCCGTAAAACGTAAACGAAAAGGGTTGCCAATTTGTTATAAAAAAAAAGAAACAATGTTACATATGGTGTTGTAAGAAAGACCCGCTCCTGTCCCTATAACGCATCGTAACATTTTACCGAGACACCCCCCCCCCCCAAATACTTGAATACTTGAACGCCCCCTGTACTGCTTTTGAGTATAGTTAGCCCACAAGGCGCTCGTATAAAAACAGGTGCAATACGCTCTGAAAAGAGTGTTTTTCACCTCAACCGAGTTAACTTAAAACTATTTGTATAAAATGTTAAACTCAAATTAAAGTATACGGGGTGTTGCAAAAGACATGCTGTATAACGTCATCGGGAGTATGTCGCACGCGCGCTCACCTGATGGGAGCGCTCCGAGGTGATGGTTTCGGGAGCTCGCTGCGGCGGCGGCGCCACCGGCGCGCGGATGAGGGGGCCGGCGTCGCGCGGGCAGCGGGGCGGCGGCGGCTCCGCCAAGCCGCCCGTCACTGCATCAAACACATCCTTATCACGACAAACCATAAGCTCCACAGCTCCAACGGCTAAGGCCGAGTTTTTTTCTCTCTCTTTATTTTAAAAGGACTTTTATCCAACATCCTTATCACGACAAACCATAAGCTCCACAGCCCCAACGGCTAAGGCCGAGTTTTTTTCTCTCTCTTTATTTTAAAAGGACTTTTATCCAACATCCTTATCACGACAAACCATAAGCTTCACAGCCCCAACGGCTAAGGCCGAGTTTTTCTCTCTCTCTATTTTAAAAGGACTTTTATCCAAACGGATATGTCAGTCCTATCGGAACATATACATTATCATTAGGGTTTCTCAATTCTCGAGCTTTTTTATTTCTCGGAGCACGAGAATTATCGACCACTATTTCTCAAGGATTCTCGGGTTGTCGAGATATATGGATTTTTTTAAAAATATGTGTGTATTATTTATTTATTTATTTGACATACAGAACAGAATATAATCTATTATTGATACATTTTTTGTATATAATATAACTAGAAATCAGATAATCGGATGCATATTTACCTAAAGTTAGTTTAAGACAAAGTATGGAAACGGCTTTTTATTTTATTGTTTTTTATTTAATTGATTATTGTTTTAGTCAAACTAGCTCACTACTTTCGTACAACACTCTTCATGTAATAAATCGTACATTCATAAATCGCACGGGGAACTGAAACTAAACTTCATGTAAATACGCAATAGTTGTATAAATGAACCCGGAGTCTCGGTCTTTTGAAAATAAATACCACGTGCTAATTTAGTAATTTTCAAACAATATCACTACGTTAAATTTGCAGTCCCGTATTTTCCCGGGATTTTTATTTAACAAAATGTATTTTAAAAAGCCACTTCCATAATTTGTGAGACAAAAATTAACTTTAGGTAAATATGCATCCGATTATCCGATCTCTAAATATAACAGACCAGATTACATTCCTAGGCATGTGTGTACAACATGAACGACACATAAATAGAGTAGTACACATATATGGCAATATAAATCTTAAATTAACTCTACTTACTTTAATTATAAAACAAAACGTTTAATATATTGATCAGGTATTACACAATATGTTCATCACGCTCTTTTTAAATTTTGTGAGACTTTGTCCAGATATGTCTATTGTCTCGTGATGATTCTTTGAGACATCATTGTATTGACGACACATTCTGACAATTGGACTGTAAAAGGAAGTATTATTTTTGAATACCTGCAGTGAGAAAACGTTTGTAAAGCCGTTACGCGCCCTAGGTTTGATGTTAATGCTTATTGAAGATAAAATAGGGGGAGAGTCAATTAGGGAATTAATAATTTTAAACAATGTTACAAAATCTATATATAAGCGACGAGATTTTAGACTTTGTAAATTCATTTTTTGTAATTTCACTGAATATGTATGAAGTGTACGATTCAAGCAAAGTCTATAGTACAAGATAATTTAACAATAAAACTACGCTTTTTATATGCAATATTCAACAACATTTATCGATCAACAACATTTATTATTAGTTTCAATTGACTTTAACAGAAATAAGTATATAAATTTATTATTAAACGAAATAAAATCAAGCGAGATCTTTTGTCATTATTTCTACACACAATTTTAGGACTAAATAGTCTTCATCTTTGAGAAAAAACAAATAAAATATCTTCTAAAAACAATGCCGTCATGTCGCCACAATATAATTTCTCTGTACTATAAACTTTTCTATTAAAATGTATAATTGAAACGACAGTATTGAATTAGGTAAAAAATCAACAGACTACAGTCGGGTCAATTTAATAGGCCACATTTGACATTTCATTAAAATTCCTCAACTAACCTTGTAATGGCGGACATAAAATATCAATATTTTTTTAGTTTGGAAATGCACAAATGACCGTTGTTACAATGTTGCGTTCAGTGAAGTCTATACGTAAGTGTGTCCCTCAAAAAATCGAATGAATGCAATGATTACTTGTGAAGGCATTAATTCACCATGTTAGTTTTTGTATTATTTGTATGTAAACATACATACGACTGTAATCGTATTAGGTATGATTGTATCTTATACTATATTGTATTATATTATTGTAATTATTAACATTGTAAAGAGGAGATAAAAAATAGACCTTCAGAGTTTCTTGCCTGTTCTTCTTCTCCCAATTTCCGAACAGGTGTCGAGTCAATTTTTTTATTTTTTTTCCTTATTCGTACGTACGGACAAGGTTTTTGTTTTCTTTTATTAAGCTTTGTTTTTTTGTTTTGTCTGTTGACGTCAATAAGTGCCTGTAAAGGTCTATGTTGAATAAAGATTATTTTTGATTTTGATTTTTTTTGAGTCAATTTTTATTAAAATAAAACATGTTATTCTTTTGTTTTATAATAAAAAAACAATAATAACTTCTTTAACAGAGAAATAATTGGTATTAAAAAATTTTAAGGCAATTAAACTCGTAAAATATATTAATATAGTACCTATAAAAAAGAGCGTATTCACATTTAAAAGGCCGGCAACACGTCTGTTGTTGCGGGCAGCGATAATCACTTACTATCAAGTAATCCATTTGCTCGTTTGCCTATTACAGTTATTGTGGAAAAGTACTTTTTTTATAAGACAGGGATCTTATAAAAAAAGTACTTTTCCATAATAACTGTATTCGATTCACATATGTTTGAAGTAAATATCGATTTTTTCACCATAATCGGAGTGTTTAAACAGGTCACCTCACTATGAACAAATGTCAAATGTGGCCTATTAAATTGACCCGACTGTAGCTTCATAATTACAATGAATAACAATAAGGTACAGGTAACTTATTTTAGTCCAACTTTTCAATATAAATTTTTCAATATTCTTATATATAGACTTTTTTGTTAAGTATACTTAAGAATCTATAAGTAATTAATAATCAGACTAATTATAATCACAATTTAAAGAGAAAACTGCTCCAAAGCTAGCCCACTAGGTATTTTTATTATTTAGGAAATAAGCTTTCAAAAATACGAGGGCATTTAAAGCATTATCTGACAGACGGTTTCGTATTAGGTTTTAAAAATTTTGACTTAATTCTCGATCACTTTTTTCTCGTCTCGAGTAAAGCAAAATTTCTCGGGAATTCTCGATTGAGAATCTCGCAGAAAACTCTAATTATCATACACAATACGAAACATATACAATCACAGTCAATCTCAAGGTAGTCGCGGCGGGCACAGTACATTGTATAACATATGGGCCTCTTTGGAAGTTGGCTGGGCCACAATACTGTGGAACATACCAACGTCCATAATATTAATTTTTAATCTATTAATTAAATCTCTCCTAGCATCTTGATAACGGAGACATTCCACCAACAAGTGTTGGACATCTTCCATAGTACCACAAATTACACAGTTAGGAGATTCTATTTTTTTCATTAAATATCCAAACTTTTTGGTTGGATAATGGTACAGAACGGAATCTATTAAATAATACTATATATTCTCTACTTGATTTTAAGATTGTAAAACCATGGGTGACGTAGAGGTTGACACTGGATACTTTTAAAGGCTGAGTTTAGTCGGTATGTCTTTCAGGTCGACGCGCCTCGATTCTTCATGGCACTTGATTACGAGGGTTCAATGAGGATTACTCTCCAGAGAGGAAACAAAAAAACACACACACATTACAGATGTTACACAGAAAGGATTCCACCCACAAAAATACCGTGGGAGAGCCATGCTTCGTGAATTGGGTCGGCTCGACCGGAGTGATACCACGGTCTCATCGAGTGAGTGAGGGTACCGGAGGCCCAACCCCCCCCCCCTTCCCCCTTATTCCCATTTAAAAGGCCGGCACCGCATCTGTGACTCCTCTGGTGTTGGGCATCGGTTATCGCTTACCATCAGGTGATCCGTTTGCTCGTGTGCTGCCCTATCCTATAAAAAAAAATAAAAAAAAAACAAAATAGCGGTTTTATTATATCAAACCAACTGTAAAACAGATGCATTAAAAAGAAAGAAAATTCTCAAAGAATCGACCAATATGATAATAAAAAATAATAGAAAGATAATAGAATAAAAAATAAATCGTTGTTAATGACGGAATTAATACATACATACACTCACGCCTTTTTCCCACGGGGTAGGCAGAGATTACGTCTTTCCACTTGCTACGGTCTTTACATATCTCTTTCGCTTCATCTACTTTCATAACATTCCTCATTCATGCTCGACGATTAGTACTTCTGACCTGACCTTTTTTGAGGACACTTTCGATTTGTTCGAAATATGTTCGCCTAGGTCTTCCTCGTCCCGTATCTCCACTCACTCCAGCTTCATAAATCATTTTGGTCAGTCTACTTTCATCCATCCGTTCCACATGCCCAAACCACCCAAGCATCCCTTTCTCTATTACGGAATTAATGCTTAATCTTAATTAAAAACGTCGAAATCTAAGTCGATAATGATCATACGTACCATTAAGCGGTATAGCGAGACGCGCGTTCACCGCTAACAAGTGATCACGACGCTGCAATAGACTGCCCACGTGGTCTTCCAATCGAACGTTCTCTGTACGCAATTGATGCAAACAGGAGAGAAGCGAAGCAACTGCAGATATAAATATGTACGTTTGCTATGAAGAATTGTTCGACATGATGCCCACGGCCACTTTCTATCATCGCACCGCTCATGCCCACACACTGGAGCCTAAACGGTCCCGTACAGTGCGGTTCCAGAGGAATTTCCTCCCGCGTGCACTTCGTTTGTGGAATGAGCTCCCTGCCGAGGTATTCCTGGAGGGCTACAGTATGGGGCTCTTCAAAAGGGGAGTAAATAGGTTTCTGAAGGGTCGGCAACGCGCGAGTGACACCTCTGGTGTTGCAAGTGTCCATAGGCTACGGTAACCGCTTACCATCAGGCGGGCCGTAGGCCTGTTTGCCACCATTGTGGTATAAAAATAAAACGGCATTTTATGTAATTTACACATATTACAGATTACAATCAAAATTAAGCAAATAGAATATAATCAGGACACATACCTGAATTGAAATTTAATGTAACCAAAAAACTTAGAGTGTATAGTTATGTACAAGCGTCATATTTCTCTATATTAGATTTCAACAAATTTCAGGAGTCCAAAACTATAACACATTATTCTATTCTTCTATTAAGTTTAAGTATGCATTATACTATTTAGATACAACAACATATAAATCAACTTACTGTCAAAGTGCTGAGCCTGTTCCATGAGGAACTGAGAACCTTGCTCCCATTGTCGCTCGAGGAGCTGGTCAAGGCTTTGAGCGGAAGTACCAGATCGCGAAGCGCAACTCTGGAATAATTTCATCATTTCTCATTATTATAATTCACCCTGTCGCCAAAAATACGTATTGAGACGTAGTTATTAACAGTGAATACTGAAAGTAAAGAGTGATTCATACAGCAAAGAGCATATGCGATACTATCTTTATCTTGGATATACCTGCAAAGAAATTCAAAGATGTACGTGATGTCGACCCATTTGGGCCAGCGTGGTTGACTAAGGCCTAGTCGCCCAAAATAGGATGAGTTCGTCTCCCTCAGTGGAGACGTACTCGGCCGTACTCACCGCGGACGCCTTGTTGATGAGCGGCGGCGGCACCGTGGGCTCGGGCGGCCGTACTCACCGCGGACGCCTTGTTGATGAGCGGCGGCGGCACCGTGGGCTTGGGCGGCCGTACTCACCGCGGACGCCTTGTTGATGAGCGGCGGCGGCACCGTGGGCTCGGGCGGCCGTACTCACCGCGGAACGCCTGTGTTGATGAGGGCGGCGGCACCGTGGGCTCGGGCGGCCGTACTCACCGCGGACGCCTTGTTGATGAGCGGCGGCGGCACCGTGGGCTCGGGCGCCGTACTCACCGCGGACGCCTTGTTGATGAGCGGCGGCGGCACCGTGGGCTCGGGCGGCCGTACTCACCGCGGACGCCTTGTTGATGAGCGGCGGCGCACCGTGGGCTCGGGCGGCCGTACTCACCGCGGACGCCTTGTTGATGAGCGGCGGCGGCACCGTGGGCTCGGGCGGCCGTACTCACCGCGGACGCCTTGTTGATGAGCGGCGGCGGCACCGTGGGCTCGGGCGGCCGTACTCACCGCGGACGCCTTGTTGATGAGCGGCGGCGGCACCGGGCTCGCGGCGCCGTACTCACCGCGGACGCCTTGTTGATGAGCGCGCGGCACCGTGGGCTTCGGGCGGCCGTACTCACCGCGGACGCCTTGTTGATGAGCGGCGGCGGCACCGTGGGCTCGGGCGGCCGTACTCACGCGGACGCCTTGTTGATGAGCGGCGGCGGCACCGTGGGCTCGGGCGCCGTACTCACCGCGGACGCCTTGTTGATGAGCGGCGGCGGCACCGTGGGCTCGGCCGGCCGTACTCACCGCGGACGCCTTGTTGATGAGCGGCGGCGGCACCGTGGGCTCGGGCGCCGTACTTCACCGCGGACGCCTTGTTGATTGAGCGGCGGCGGCACCGTGGGCTCGGGCGGCCGTACTCACCGCGGACGCCTTGTTGATGAGCGGCGGCGGCCACCGTGGGCTCGGGCGGCCGTACTCACCGCGGACGCCTTGTTGATGAGCGGCGGCGGCACCGTGGGCTCGGGCGGCCGTACTCACCGCGGACGCCTTGTTGATGAGCGGCGGCGGCACCGTGGGCTCGGGCGGCCGTACTCACCGCGGACGCCTTGTTGATGAGCGGCGGCGGCACCGTGGGCTCGGGCGGCCGTACTCACCGCGGACGCCTTGTTGATGAGCGGCGGCGGCACCGTGGGCTCGGGCGGCCGTACTCACCGCGGACGCCTTGTTGATGAGCGGCGGCGGCCACCGTGGGCTCGGGCGGCCGTACTCACCGCGGACGCCTTGTTGATGAGCGGCGGCGGCACCGTGGGCTCGGCGGCCGTACTCACCGCGGACGCCTTGTTGATGAGCGGCGGCGGCACCATGGGCTCGGGCGGCGGTCCCCCCGCGCCGGCCGCGTGCGCCGCCAGCTCGGCACTGAGCTGCTCCTGCAGGCGCGCCGCCACTCCGCTGTCCGGGTTCAGTTCGTTACCGAGCATGTGCGGCGCGGTGCAGCTCGCGCCCACTCTGCTGTAACACCGACTATTTTAAATCCTGCCATTTGTTAGTACGAGTACTACTCGTACTAACAAATTTTGATTGGGTAGACGACAAGTTTTTAAATTCTATATATAATAAGAGTACTTTTTTAAGTGAGAAATATTGTAGAACCAACAGTATACCTGGGGCACGATTCTCATGCAATAGAAAAAAGTTCACATTCGTAAAAAAGTTCGAAGTTCGAATTTTTTTCGAATGTAACACAGTTAGTCTATTCTCAGAAGTTCACAATCGAACTAGTTCGCATGAACGTCATTCGAACAAAACGAGTGATACGGACCAGTAGAAGTGGACATTCAAATACGAATTTAAATCAAAGTTTGATGGATATACTTTTTGTTTGTATTGATTTGACTTTACATAGGAAATGGACGAATTTATTGTAGATTTTATTAGTTCAAGAGTTAGAGGCAGCGAGTTTATTAAACATTTTCGATTAAATAAGAACCTAACATTAGAACTCATCCAAATGTTTCAGCCTGTGATTCAACAGCGATCACGCATTGACTTATTAAAAACAAAGGTAGGCAAAATAAAAAAAAAATAAATAAAAATAATATATGTATATACATATTCTACACACATATATATATATATATGTAGAAAATATCGGAAATAAATAATTTTTAATTTCTCGTTTGAAAGTTGTTTACTAAAAAACTTAAGAGTTTTAAAATTCAAGTGTCATATTAATAAAATAATATATTTTTAAAAGTAATATTTACGTATAAAATCTATTAGTAGATGAAGCAGTAACAGCGTTTTTATAAACGCTTAATAATTACGTAATTTATTATTTAATTTATACCCGACGTACTATTTCGAATAGTAATCGTTCTATGGGTGCTCAGAATACGAGATAAATGAAACATTCGAACTTTTCAGTAGAGCGGAGAAATTCGTATACGAATTTTAATATGGAAAAAATTCGATTGCATGAGAATCGTGCCCCTGCGCCTATTACTTTTGAAGATACATCGACATGTTTGCCGCGCTGTCGCGGCTCGCTCAAAAACCGCTCCATACTAAAAACACTGCAATCGTGACGTCATAACTAAGTAAACTCGCCTAATTTGTATGAGCGTATAAACAAATTTTAAAATAACTTTGTTATTTGTACATTTATAGGTATACTTTATATATAAAAAAAATAGATTTAATGTGAGAATGTGTGTGTGTTCGTTTCATTAGAATTGTATAAATAATAATTTCTCATTTTTTAGAAATCTATAAACAATAAAAATTTATAATTAAACTGAAATTTCTATATTGACATACTTTCATGAGATATAAATTGCTCAAATCAGATAATTATAGTATAAAAACAGCCATAATCAGTTGTAGTCGTCTACCCTATTAAAGGTCGCAAATTATGCTATAGCAGGCGAATATGACTTTGAAGCACGAGCTGCGGGCGAGAGCTTCAATTATACGCGACAGGCAATTATCATTTCCGCCGAGGTATACTATAATGCTTTCTCAAAAAATGCTTATTACACAAGTAATAAATTTAATTACTGAAGAGCAATAAGTGAACGAGAATGTTATTGTTTTATCAGGCACATTTGTACACAGTACGCCGTTTATAAATTTTTACATATATTTCAGTGGTTTTAGTTTAAAAATTATCGCGCCGTCAATGGATTTCCTTTATTTTTGTAAGTAATTACTTTAAGTACTTATATTTCGTATTTTCTATTTTCGAATAGAATGCCAATATTTCTTTAAGTCTCTGAGGATACATAGATAGTGATTATACAACGCAATGAAATGAAGCATGTCCTTGGCATTCTGATTTCATCAAGATGAGACCAGTCTACATAAAAATTAGTCGTTATTATGAACGCGACAAGTAAATGTCAAAAAATTGCACCGCGCCAGCTGGGAACCGTCCGAATTGTCTATGAATTAGCAAACGAAGGACTGCAACTATATTTTCTGTGCAATTTAACTTAATTTAGGTTTTGATGTTGACGATTACTTACATGTGCCGCGTCTGTTTATGAAAAATATATGAATAAAAATATTATTACATATCTCCTTTGTTTGTTTTACAGATTAAGCAATCTATCTTTGTTCCAATCATGTTTTACAGAACAATCACGTACAATACCGCATACGTCCAAACGGAAGAAGTCAATGGTGTTGTGAACGGATACATGTATCTATTTGAAAAAGCATCTATTGTAGGCGAATGAACTACAAAATAATGTTAAAGTAAGCAATTTCAACAAGTTTATGCAAAAAGCTAGGTTGCAAATTTGTTTACATTCCGAGATGGAAGTTACAACTCCACTGAATGCGTTAAAACAAGTTTAGGCCTACTAAAAAGCATGAGAGATAATGTCAAAAGAATTCTGTATTTACTTACTTCGATTCCATTTTCTGCTTCATTGACCGTTCAGAACCTGCAAAACGAAACGCATATTGTCATTTAATTATATAATATAGCCTCGACACTATGCTTTTACGGCTGAGACTGTGGATAGATGTAAAAATTTCTATGCTCGGTTTTGTCATAAAAATAAATATATATATAATACATGTAAATGAAACTCCTTCCTTGGATGTCATTTCATTAAGGTGATGTTTAATGACATTTATAATTGAAAGACGTAAGGATCTTAAATAGGTAAATCAAATGGACGGAAAACATAACTAATAAAGTAAATATATCCTATAAGCTATATAATATTATAATGTAAGAGAAATGATAGCTTTAAATGTTGTTTCTCTTTACAGGTGAGTTTTTATTAGTTGTTTTGTTATAAGTTTCATGGATTTTGTTCTTGTTAAATGTAAAATATAAATCCCTTTTCAGAGCAACACATCTATAGTTTTTATTTCACAATTAATAATAATTATTGATATAAACACATTATATACAATTGCACAAAAACAGCGTTGAATTTAATAATAAACATCACTTTACCAATTCACAAATAAACCAACTATTCACATTTTTAAATAATTCCCACGCTGACGGACATGTTAAATATTCGTCTATCACAAAAATGTTTTAAGTAAATTATAATGTAATTTAAAAAGTTTTAAACAAACAAAACATGTTTAACGTTCCATAAACAACATATGGAAACGATACCATGGTTATTTCCGGGAGAATGACTTTCTAATTATTCATTACCATAGAAATTATTCCAGAGATTGTTAGACTGAAAACATATGTTTGTATGAGAATTTGCGGCGAAATTTTGTATGAATATAATGTATAATATACGGAAATTCACTATATCATATATCACCAATGACAAGTCGGCAACGTATTGGTGGTCTTTATGGGGGTTGGTTACTAATTTTCATATGTACATATATTATAAATATTATATTAGGTATTGCTGACAGGCATTATGCCCCGAGATTTTATTTTTATTTTATAATTATCTACTTTACTGAGTATAGTTGTATGGGTTTTTCCCACATTTAAATCACAGTTTTACAATACTTTAATGTATGTTGAGGTGCGTGTTATGTCTCATAATTAGAGATCGGATAATCGGATGCATATTTACCTAAAGTTAATTTTTGGCTCACAAATTATGGAAGCGGCTTTTCAAAATATATTTGTTAAATAAAAATCCCAGGAAAAAATGTTAAGTAATGATATTTTGTTTGAAAATTACTAAATTAGCACGTGGTATTTATTTTCAAAAGACCGAGACTCCGGGTTCATTTATACAACTATGCATAGGTATTTACATGAAGTTTAGTTTCAGTTCCCCGTGCGATTTATGAATATACGATTTATTACATGAAGAGTGTTATACGAAAGTAGTGAGCTAGTTTGACTAAAACAATAATCAATTAAATAATTTAATAAAAAAACAGAAATGGTGAAAAATTTTATTTAACAAAACAATAAAAAGCCGTTTCCATACTTTGTCTTAACTAACTTTAGGTAAATATGCATCCGATTATCCGATCTCTAATTATAAGCCGCACGTGTATATAGTAAGTTGTGTGATTGCGTAAACTTTACCGGAATCATTTCATTGGCGGCGTACTGTTCACCAAATTGAATCAATTTTAGTAAGGGTTATGCATTAAATCCGGTTTTTCATTTTATTGTAACACGTTAATACTCAAAAAGCTAAACAAGCCGTCTACATGTTTCTGCCGCAAAGTAGCTGTGTTCAAATTGCTATGTTCCTTTACAAAGGGCATAAAATAATAAAATAAAATATATTAATTATATGGCAGTAAATACTTAAGCATTAAATGGAAAGTCTGCTTGTTGGTTTAATATAACCTAATTGTTTCAAAACAGAAATTTTTGTGATTGCACTCACGACACAGGGTAAAAATCCTAGTGCCGGTGCAATTGTTTTTTTAAATAAATAAAGTATAAAAATATATTTTAGTATGTGTGATGTACGGCGAGAGCTTCCAGTGATGTTACAGTAGCTATAGGTCGCAGTCTAACCGACAATTTAAAAAAATTAACGAACATAATGACTTTTATTGTTGACACGATTACGGCTTATGAAAAACCTAGTATTAAAACATACTGTTGCGCCATCGTATCAATAAATTTATTCTCGAAAATTCGGAAAACAATCGGGAGCCTTCGAGTATGTCGTAGAATCGATTCGACACACTTACACCAATTAGCCTGGCCCAAAGTAAGCTTGTGTTATGGGATCTAGGATAACGAATAGACATACATATATTTATATATATAAATATATTTCATAGAAATATATAACAACCACGACAAAGGTACAAATGCTCGCATTTATCACGCAAACATCTGCTCCCACGGGATTCGAACCCGGACTTCAGACATGGCGACACCTTGAAATCGATACTAACTACGACTACGGAAGTCGTTAAACGTCTAATAGGTTCGGTGAAATTATACAAGCGGAGAGAGTCGACCGAATGGGACAGTATTTAATACGATACGGCAATAAACATCGAAACTACAAGGGCGAACTACGATGTGATCAGTCAGTGTTAAGTGTTGGTTAATATTACTACAATACATATACTATTTTGTAAGACACAACGCAAGTTAAAGGATTTGTTTTCATCTCTTATCGAATCTCGCAAGGGAATACGACTCTAATAATTATTATGTGTTGTGTCTAGTGTTCTCCAAATCAATAATATTGTAAATCTGGGGTTAATGGCGTTGGTTGTGCAATTAAGCCTTATTATTACATGTACATTATTTATTATAATTACCTCATTGTACAATTGTTTATTTGTCCTTAATAATATATATACAGGGTGGAAATTTGTAATGCCACCTGGAGGGGAAGTACTCTTAATACTGTAGATAGAAAGTTTTACTTAAAGGAAACATTCCTTTATTTTTGAAAAGAAATAAAACTGCTTTCAAAGATTTTTGAAAATTCACTTGCCCCACCCGGTAATCGAACCGGCTAAAATCTGCAAAAGTTTCAACCTGTATTTTTATTGCACCGATCGGTAGGGTCAATTATAAGGATCAAATCTCTCTAACAAACTTCATAAATTAAATGAAAGTAAAACAATGAAAACTTAATTCAAAGAATTAATAATTTAAGATTTCATCGATTTCATTTGTTTCATAGTAATTTGTACGTTCTTGTAATGCAGACTCCTATCTTATGCGATCTTGTAATGCAGACTCCTTTCTTATGCGATATAACTGCGTGTGTGACGTAGTTTAAATATGGAATGTTATGTTACATTTGAAAATAGATTTTCATTTGTTATTCACATAATAATAAGATTGTTTTACAAATCATTTAACATTTGTTTCACGGTAAAAATGGCTTATCAAGAACAATTTGATTTATTGGAAGCTTATTTTTTAAATAACAAAGATGTGAATCGTGCTCTGCGGTGGTATGGAGAGAGATATCCAGACCGACAGGCACCAACTCGGTTTGTACTGAAAAGAATGGTAGAAAATTTAAAGAATACGGGTAGTTACAAAAAGCGACGGCAAACTTTTCAGCAGAACAACTTCGATTTTGATCTAACTGTTTTAACATACTTCGAAGCATTTCCGAAGGCTTCAAGCAGAGATGCTGCCGAAGTAATTGGAACATCCCACACTCGCGTACTTCAAGTGATGAAAAAGTATAAGTATAAATGTTATCGTGATGGTCGGTTGGTACAAAAATTGCATCCTGGGGATTGTGAGAGACGACTACAATTTTGTCAAAACATGCTGAGAGAAATTGACGGTGACCCTAATTTTTTGAGTAACATTGTATGGTCCGACGAAACCAACTTCAGTAATAACGGCATGTACAATCGCCGCAATAACCACTATTGGTCTCAAGTGAATCCTCTTCGTGTTCACGAAACTAACAGTCAAGTAAGATTTTCTTTCAACGTTTGGTGCGGAATTATGAGAAATATGGTTGTGTTAGTCCATGTGTACGAAGGTCACCTAAACACTGTAAAGTTTTAGAAATATTGGATTTATTAAGAAATGAGTTAAATGGTTTCCCCGATGAAGAGCGAAACCAAATAATTCTACAGCAAGATGGTGCTCCAGCCCATAACAGCAGAATCACTACTGCCTGGATTAATAACCATTTTAATACATGGATTGGTACAAACGGCACAATCAGATGGCCTGCAAGATCACCAGATAGATAGATAATAGATAAAAACGTTTATTAAATCAGATCAGATCTCACCTCTTTAGATTTTTTTTTGTGGGGCTATGTAAAAGATCAAATTTACATTAAATCAACGTCATTACGTCAACGAATTGAGAGTGGAAGTACAAAATACTATCAATAATATTCACCACAACACACTTTTAAAGCAGCAATGAAATCGTACGTAGAATAAATTTGTGTATTCAAGAAAATGGGGTACATTTCGAACAATTAATTAGTTAGTGCTTCGATCATATATTTCTGTAAGATACACAGTAACCGTCTAAAAAGTGGCACCGGCGAAACAAGGCACAAACAGTAAATGTGCCTTGTTTCGCTCTCATTCATTCGGTGGCCGCGCGCGATTGATAACGTCAGCGATGCCGAAATGCGTAGTTTATACTTGTAAAAATGACACACGTAAAGTGCAAAAGAAGGATGGAATGTCATACTTCCAATAAGTATATCTTTATCTTAATTTATTAGCGCATTTTTTATGAGTAAAACTTTTTATTCATATTATGTATTACTAAAATATCAATTTAAAACGCTTGCGTACCATGCCACGATGCGTAACGCATCGCATCTATCTCTTACTGTCTCGAGTGGCTCACTCATAGGAAAAAATAGCACAGAGCTATTGTTTCAGAAAAAGGTCAGTGGAATGATGGAGTCGCCTATACCATTTTTTGTGATTTTCTTTCTTTTTTTTTAGTTTTCCGCTTTCTTTGTTTGTAAGGCTCGGCAAAATAAAGGTTGAGAAACCCTGTCTTAATAAAGTCTGTACTTTCCTTAGCACCTAATTCTACATACTGTACACGGCACAGGGATAAATAAACGTTGCGATGTTATGTTATCAGCAGGCAGTTTAATAATGCTCTAAAAATGGCGGACACTGGCTTTTATACTTTTACACAAGCAACTTATTAATCGATTTATAACAATACTAATACAATGCAATACAACAATAGTTATTAATTTGCATCAAAATTATTACTAAGCAGTATAATTATATAATTAAACATTGTATAGATTTTTAAATTAAATTAGGTTCCGTAAACCGGAAGTGGCATTTTCAGTATATTAGATTATGATTAAAAATTTGATTACTTTAGATTAGTTTTATAATTTACTAGCTTTCTGCCGCGGCTTCGCCCGCGTGGATTTCGGGATTGGGTGTATAGAGGGTTAAGGGTCATAGCTTTTGCCCACGGCTACTTATACGCGGAAGTCGGTTTATGGTGCGAAGATTTTATCGCGCTTCCCGTGGGACTATCCGTTTTTCCGAGATAAAAAATGCCGCAAAACTCCTCAAGAATCACTCTATCTATTGATGAAAACCGCATAAAAATCTGTGCAGTAGTTTTTGAGCGAAGCCTTTATTGCGCATCCCGTGGGATCTGTCGATTTTTCCGGGATAAAAAGTAGCCTATGTTACTCGGGGAGAATGTAGCTTTCCAAAGGTGAAAGAATTTTTGAAATCGGTCCAGTAGTTTAAGCGTGAAGAGGTAACAAACAAACAAACAAACAAACAAATAAACAAACAAACACACTTTCGCATTTATAATATTAGTTGGATTATTAATAATGTATAATATATGATAAAATAATTATGTGATAATTGATTAATATATGGAGGAATATTGATTAATATATAAAACAATTTACGATTTAGCGGGGCGGCGTGCCGGAAGCTGAACTTGTAACAATACTTCTTGGTTTATGTTTAAAATTTAAAAAGTTTCCGTATTAGATAAGTGTAAAAAAAAAAACTAAGCATCTCCACTGCTGTCTATGTTCAAGTAGGATGCGATAAGACGCGAGCACAATATTCGGAGTCAAATGGAACGTAGGAGCATTATTATATGAAATGAATTTGTGCTTAATGGCAACAGACTAAGGGCTTATTATCCAATATATTTGTTTTCAAATATGTATTGTTCATTTCTGATTTCACGGCATCATTATATCATCGAAAGCAGAAGATAATATGTAACGACCTTAACAAGGATTATTTTCATACTTCATTACGTCACTTAAGATTTAAATTGGCTTAAATTATATAACAACTAGCGGACCCGACAGACTTCGTCCTGTCAAAAAGATTTGTAAAGTAAACAAATATATATATTTTTTTAATCTTTGCTCGTATCGATCAGGCAAAAAGCAGAGCCCATACAGCCTATTCAGTGGTAAATCTTTTTCTTCTTCACTTTCCTATTTCTTTATTTTTTTCCCCTTTTTATAATTCCGAGACAGTGTGAAACAAATGTAAACAACGGCATAGTCGTGGTTTTTTCTTCGTACTAGGGAAAGGCAAAGGCTCTGTGCCATACAGCCATAACAATTTAGAACTTTTTTCAAAATTGGTACTATAATATACATCTATTCTTCTATGTATAGACGCGCGGGGTCGATATTTTGTTTGATTTTCTATGGAATTGTGTATCTACAGAAATATATGATCGAAGAGTTATGGCCGTTTTCACCAACCTTGTCTTAGCTTAGGTGACTCCTAAGAGACATGCTGTCTCACTCTTTTCAGTTAATATAAAAAGTGACAGCATGTCACTTAGGAGTCACCTAAGCTAAGACAAGGTTGGTGAAAACGGCCATTAGTGTATCATTTTTTGTACATACTTAATTAATGTTTTCCTTTCATTTAATTTATGAAGTTTGTTAGAGAGATTTGATCCTTATAATTGACCCTACCGATCGGTACAATAAAAACAGGGTGAAACTTTTGCAGATTTTAGTCGGTTCGATTACCGGGTGGGGCAAGTGAATTTTCAAAAATCTTTAAAGGCAGTTTTATTTCTTCAAAAATAAAGGAACGTTTCCTTTAAGTAAAACTTTCTATCTACAGTATTAAGAGTACTTCCCCTCCAGGTGGCATTACAAATTATATATATATATATATATATATATATATATATAAATGTTTCAGTGTGTTTTATGAACGAGAACCGCATTTAATTTTCTGACAAGAACCACAACTCGTAACAACACGGACACCAAAGATTCCAAGCCTGTTTGGTTAAAATAGAGCCATGAAATGCACAGTTCCCTACATACCAGGGGAGCCAGGCGGCGAGTCTTTTATAGTTTCTTGGTAGATAGGAGGCGCGGGAAGCTGCTGCTGTCGGCGCAGGCTGGCCAAGCTCTGCGAGGTCACAGTCTCTGTAAAGTGAGGCCACAGTGACAGCATTAATCTACTTTTTCTCAAACATGCTTGGAAATTTGAGCATTATTTTGACAACCTTCTTCGAAATAAATCGAAATTGTTGTGCTGGCCAAATACATACGGCAGCAGCCGGCAAAAAATGTATGAAAATCCATATCTGTCGTGTTTTAGCGGCCAAATAAATATACATGTAAATTCATATGTATCGTATATTTTAAAAATGGAACGATTTGTTGCTCCAAAAAATGGCAAACCAAGGAGGCAACTTATTAGTTTTATTTAAATATCGAACTGGCTTGCAAAAAAAAACCTGCTTTATAACGAAAAAAAAAACAAACGAATCCTTTGGCGCATGAAAAATTTTGTTCATTGTAGGTCATTGAGTTTGAAGTGTACTATTTCAAATAAAAGTTCTGCTTGGTACTACTTAGTTTTAATTGCCGTGCATTATTTGAGAAAAATACTATACAAATCTTGGCCACAACTAGGCATTGATGGACTTACGTATATGTGGCTCGGCTTCGCCTCGGCCCACATGTGCACGTTCGTCCATCAATGCCTCTATTGCTGGCCGCTGCAGAAATGTTCTATTATCAGCCCGGCTTAAAAATATAGCAAATACTACATGTGGCCTGGGTACTTGACTAAGACCAGAAAACCTCATACTATTCAAGTTGCCCGCCTTCAAAAGAAATGAAAATTGTAAAATGACAGTCGTAACTATTACACTATTACCACAACAGTAATACTACTTTTACTTAGTAATACTTTACTTTAATTTAGTTAATACTTTAGACACAATGGCGTTCAATAGATTGCTGCGGCTGTCGATACTTAGGATCAAAAAATAAATTAATGGTTTTGTAAGGGAAAAATAGTCTTTCTACAGAATATTCGCTTCTCTAATTATTACATTTGGAAAATAAGGTTTTATAATTATTTTTTGTTTTGATATTTTTGGAATAATAATATTGAGTATCAATTGAGCGATACGTGTTAGGAAATTGTCCAACAATAGATTTACATTGTGGGGTTGGTAACATTGAACTTCACATACGTATATCGTCGACTTAATATGAAGCAATATAAATATTTTTATTTCAATGTGTCGTTTGTTTATTAAAAATTTTCTGGTTTCCAGCAAAACAATTACGCATGTGTGATCAATGGTGTTATATACAAAAAGAGGTAGATATCGCAAAAGCGTATAGATACCGTGCCGTTCAAATTCGGACAATTGGTGTAGTTTTATTAAGTCGTATACAGGTTATTAAGTCGTAATAGCCACACAGCGGTGACGCCGTTCCTAGGTCCGATTTTGTTCAATCCGGTAGAGAGCAATATTGTCTATATGATCTGCTTCATTTGCTAATAATTTCGGGAAACATAATAAGTAAGGTCAAGGTCAGTTTCTAAGCGGTGTACATACGTATAGTTAGGCGTTGTACGTGTGTGGTTCTGTTATTACTTGAAATTCTGAAACCATTACAAAGACTGGAATATACGTTACTTATGTTGTTTTACAAGACAGAAGATCAGTTACATCGTTCTTTATATCATTTCCGTCTATAGTGCAGCCTATTTAGGACATTTACGATGTTAGCAATGACAATACAGTGTGATTCTTGACCAAGTGCACATATGAAAATGGGTGAAATTAGACTTATTTTTATCGACAGAAAAAAAAATAAAAAAATTTTTATTAGGGGTTATGATTTTTTTATTTTTCAACCACCAACTAATTAGACTCTTCTCGAAATTTGCCTTTGCAATGTTAGTATGCCATCTGGTATCGGGTGAAATCTGTTTGGGCGTATAATAAGTGAATTATTGTGTGTATGTTTGACAGCTTGTAGAATTAGTTGTATGAAGGTTAGAGGTACGAAATTTTTAGTTTTAAAAAGGTAATGAATTGAAGAATTGAAATCAGTAATAATAATTATCATATGATAGGACTTTATTTCGAGAAATTTATTTTTCGTAAATAATGGTGTTTTTTGTACAAAACTACTACCCAATTATCTCCGCGAGTTTTTAAGGATCATATTAGACTTTGTTGTGGTTTGCTACTTTATACAGAATTAAAGTTATAAAAATTTTTTTGGATGCGATACCCAATTGCGTCTGGAAAAATTAAAAAAAAATCATAACTCGTAAAAAATATTTTTGAAAATTTTTAGATATGTTTTCTGTAATAAAAAAATATGTCTAGTTTCACCCATTGTCATATATGCATTTCGTCAAGAATCACACTGTAAAAAGAAATGTAAAACATTTTGAAGAATAGGTACATTCGTACATCCATGCGAAGATTCATCCATGTCAGGGCTAGTTTGCAATAAATATTCAAGCATACATATATCAACGGTCAGTGATGCTTTATAAAATAGAATCGATGCAAAGAAGCTATATTGTTCTGTAACTTGTGTTTCAGATTTGTCAGTCTGTACTGTGTAGATTCGATTGAGTTCTATTGGCTTTTTCCCCAGGACCGAAATTTGTTTTTGCGTGCTAA
Source organism: Scirpophaga incertulas (assembly GCA_036419045.1). Taxonomy (NCBI): domain Eukaryota; kingdom Metazoa; phylum Arthropoda; class Insecta; order Lepidoptera; family Crambidae; genus Scirpophaga; species Scirpophaga incertulas. The sequence goes on along the minus strand of CM071626.1, from coordinate 7,499,968 downwards.
AAATGCCATTCTCTGGATATCTGTGTATCATACGAAGTAATAAAATATAAAATTTCTTCAAGTCGGTTTCAGCGATTTGACTTAAAAACGTGACACACACAGACATTCATATTTATAACATTAATACATTATTACTCACGTCTTTCATTATATCGAAGATGCACAAAAATTTATCACAGTCATTTTCAGATTGAAAATATTAATTTGCGGAATATATAGTTTGGTGGGTTATGTCAATGGCTATACAGTTTTATAACATAACCATAATTTTTGACAGTGACAGAAATAACTCATGAAAATAGTATTTGTCATCTTTCACAAGCAATCAAAAAGTTGTAATATCTATGTAGCTAGTTAGAGTGAAAAAATAAGTGAACCATTCTTGCCTACTAGGAGTGCGTCAAAATGTAAATGTGCTAAGCATTGATAAAATCTATACAAAATATTAATAATATTTCTTATTTATCAGAAACTATTTTCAATTATATTTTCGCACACTTGTCGCGCGAAATTCATAGTATTTAGTACGGCTGATCCAATTGTATTTAGTTGGATTGAACGCAATATTGTTTTATATTTTACTGTGCGTGTAAAAATTAACTAATCATCGCACATAATTAAAAATTGTGAAATAATTTTTAGTTTTCAAGCTTCCTAGAAGTAGAGATCGGATTATCGGATTCATATTTACCTAAAGTTTTTGGCTCACAAATTATGGAAGCGGCTTTTTAAAATACATTTTGTTAAATAAAAATCCCGGGAAAATACGGGACTGCAAATTTAACGTAGTGATATTGTTTGAAAATTACTAAATTAGCACGTAACATTTTCAAAAGACCGAGACTCCGGGTTCATTTATACAACTATGCATACGTATTTACCAAAATGTTCTACAGTACCGGAATTCCGGGATTTTTATTAAACAAAACAATAAAAAGCCGTTTCCATACTTTATCTTAAACTAACTTTAGGTAAATATGCATCCGATTATCCGATCTCTACCTATAAGTGATTTAGTTCTTGATATGGTATAAGCTTTTCGTTTAGTTTCCATTTTTTCAATTAAGTAAGTAGTAATTATTTCTCGTAAGCTAAAGCTTTTTCTCAATTTAATTTAAGAATATTATAACGTACTAATTTAAACGCAATAATTTCTGATACCTAGGCGACGAACGGAACGGAATTGATTCGGTTGATATTTATTATTGCGACTGGATCGCTTGTATGTTTACGTAGTTGTATTGCATAATATTTTTACAATAGGTAAATAAAAATAATACAATAATACACATTGATGTCGCAATAACGAAATAAGCCTTGTAATCGTTTTGTACTGGTTAGAAGTGACACAAAACAAAAACCCTGGCCTGGAAGTTTCTATTGAGTAGCATATACAAAGCAACCACAAAGGTTGATTTCAAAATTAACTTGTCACTTAGCTTACTAACAAATATTAGATGAAAAGCGTACATATAATGTATATCTACAAACTGAGTACTTCTATTATTTTTAAAATGTGGAATGATCTTTATGGATAAATCCATAAAGATCATTCAATATGATAAGTCAAACTTTAGATCAAGGCCGTCGAACGAGTACCGTCTCTACATTTACCTCTATATTTCGTCGCAGACTAAAAAGAATGGACACTTGTACATTTACAGAACAATGTTGTATTAATTAAGTCATTTTTTTTCTTCATCTTTAGTACAGGAATAGGGATAGCAAAGAGATTCTGCACCTGTTCGTGATCGATTATACATTTTAGATCAAACGTAGACGATATGTTATATATCTTCAAAGAAATGCACTTATTAGTACTACATTTTGCCTGCGACTTTGTTCGGGAAGAAATTAGATTACTATAAAAGAAAAAACAAAGTATATATATATATATATATAGTAAGCTAACCAATCCGCACTAAGCGAGTGTGGTTGCCTAAAGTCGCCAATCTTTCTAGACTCTCTAATCTCCATAACATAGTTGGAGAAAGTTCACGCCTGTCGGTGGGGACGTATATGAACTATGATAAATCTAGCCCTAAAATATAGGTCACGTGTCACGTAATCAGTGGTAGACCTCTCAAGTAGACTCTCTCACAAGTTACTGGCATTTTTAGAAGGTAATGTCACGTACACGTAGTTTTTAGAACTTTCGAAGGAGAACGATTACCTTATACACAGATTTATAAAAAAAAAAAGAGTTTTCATTGATATTGGTCATACATAGTGCGTGTGTAGACTATAGTCTTCCTCGAATTATGCTTTTTTTTGCATTGTAAGATTTTTTAAATTCGACTCTCAGTTCACGTGATTAGCGCGTTTGGCTAAACAAACTAAATATATTTATGGGCAGTGTAAAGTGATAGCTCATATTGTGTTGTCTTGACCAATTTATTGATGATAGGTCTCGGTCTATAAAATTATGCGATTTCTTTTTCCTTCGTGCGTTTAATTTCTATTACTATATACAATTTACAAAGAGATTGACTGCGCCAGTGGCAAGTGGTTAGACGCATAAAGTACACGTGCTGCCTCTGAGAATTTTCTGTAAATCTGCCTCTACGTAAACCACACTGTACGTTGCCAACACGTGATAATTTATTTATTATAGTTACATTAACAGATTACAATCATCTCTTAACTTAACTCTATATAACACTAGCTTTCTGCCCGCGGCTTCGCCTGCGTGGATTTCGGGATTGGGTCTATAGAGGGTTAAGGGTCATAGCTTTTGCCCACGGCTACATATGCGTGGAAGTCGTTTATGGCGCGAAGGTTTATCGCGCTTCCCGTAGGACTATCCGTTTTTCCGAGATAAAAAATACCGCAAAACCTTGCTCAAGATCACTCTATCTATTGATGAAAACCGCATGAAAATCGTGCAGTAGTTTTTGAGCGAAGCCTTTATTGCGCATCCCGTTGGGATCCGTCGATTTTTCGGGATAAAAAGTAGCCTATGTACTACCGGGATAATGTAGCTTTCCAAAGGTGAAAGAATTTTGAAATCGGTCCAGTAGTTTCGGAGCCTATTCATTACACAAACAAATCTTTCCTCTTTATAATATTAGTATAGATAATAACTAGACTAAATTGTAACCCAATATAAATGTAAGCAGCTTGATTGATAGTGTTGTGTTGAAATGTCTCCAGTGTTTATTTTATTATTACGTCCCTATGTTATAAAAATTATGAATATAGTATGGACATATCCAGGTAAATGAATACCTGGTCACATAAACTTAGTTGACCTAACACTAAATCAAATCAAACTGAAAACGTTTGGCCTTCAAAAGGTCCCTGGCCATCTCACAAGACCCAGTAATTTTCCTACCTATCTTACCCTCCACTCCAAACACACAGAAATGTGAACACTACGCTACTACTACACTATTTTGCGATTGAAATAATCAAAGATTTATAGAAATTATCTATTTTTAAAATACATACATTAATTTTATAATACTTACCTCCTCATTCTAAATGAATATAAAATAAACAATATTGAGAATAGCTGTTATTTATTGTTCTTTATTAGCTGATATTATCTGGAAGCAACATTATTTACCATCAAAATTAGGTTTTGATATGTGTTTAATAGTTACATAACTGTGCTTTCATGGTTGAATTAGGAAATCATTAGGATGTTCAAAGCAAAATCCCTAAAAACCATCCGTGGGTAACGGGAATTTCATAGGTAATCAAGGACTTGCGAGAGCGCACCCCGTCATGTGCCCTGTATGGGCCCAGAGAACTCGGGGGGGTTTTAGTGGGTAGGTCGGTCCTCTTGACCGGCGAGCGCCACACACGGCCGCGCCTAGCCAGAGCAGTGTCATAGTGCATAAGGTCGCATTTCCCACCCACAAAAAGGTAATCAAGGAGTTAATAAAAAAAGGTACTCACGTATCGGCGAGGGAGGCGGCGGCGTGGCCATAGCAGCGGCGGCAGCGGCGGCCGCGGCGGCGTTGGCCATCGCCGCCCGCTTCTTGGTGCGTATCGTGGTAGGAGGCATCGGCATGTTGGTCATTCCCATGTCCTTACTCGTCCCAGCCACGCCGCTCATCCTACGCATCATGTGCTCCATTAAATAACCGTGCAAATCTACGTCGCCCATTTTTTCACAAATCGTATATGTAATGCAAAAAACAATTTAAAAATAAGAGTCCAATCAAAGATTGGCCTCTTCGGGGGCGGTTCTTGTGTTACACTAAAGCAGTGTTCGCTTCGCGTGGAAACGGCGCGATACAAAATGAGAACAGCCACGCAGACAATTGCAAGTGTCGTATGACTGATTTGCTAAGCAGAAAATATAGGCCATCGAATAATGTTCGCACGGCGGCTGATATGTAAAAGGGATTACATAAACATATCGCAATGAGGCGACATTACAACGCGCGTTGCGAAATGCCACTTACACCTGAACTAAAATTATAACAACAACAATAAATAAATTCAGTCATACACAAGTCAGGAAACTGTTGAAAAAACCAGTTAGTGTTAGTTCTTTCCAGTCTTTTAAGTAACATGTTTTTCATTACTCATATTCAAAACTTATTTGGACTCGTGCAATATAAATAGAGATTTCCATTAAAAAGTATGATAGTATATTTTAAAAAACAAATTGAAAGTTGGATATGCAACAAAATAAAAAATATACAACTAATTTACAGTTTTCACTCAATTACAATTATACCTACATGTCATTATTGTTATCGTCCAATTCAATTATTATTATACTAGCTTTTGCCCGCGACTTCGTTCGCGTGGACTTCAGGTTCGTCCCGTCTAGTCTAGTAATAAGTAAGAAATACGGTAACTAAGCACTGCAGAGCCCTAATCATAGGCCTATAGGTAGCTACTGCAGTATGCTCCTATAAACAGACACAACAGACAATTTGCAATTTAAGCGCAAAAAATGTGTTTTTTTTACGACCTCACATTAGAAACCTCAAAAATTGTAGCCCATGTGTTATTCTGATGTATAAGCTATATTGTGGTAAAGTTTCATTCAAATCCATTCCGTAGTTTTTACGTGAAAGAGTAACAAACATCCATACATCCATACTTACAAACTTTCGCCTTTATAATAGTAGTAGGATATTTTTTTAACCTAAACATTCTTTAATATGATTATAAAAAAATAAAGTTAAGTTTTGAACCTGAATATTATTATTATATATTTTTTTAACCTAAACATTCTTTAATATGATTATAAAAAAAAAAAGTTAAATTTTGAACCTGAATATATAGTACTAATTTCAAGTAGACACATCTTCACGTTTCTGAAGAAAAGGGTGTTGACAGACTCACGAACAACAAAGTGGTCCTAACAGGGATTCATTGATATGAAGTAAATTTTCTTCTCTTATATAATTATTCTATATCTAATAGGGAATGTAATTTTCCTTGTTTATTCAGTATTCTGCCCACGAAGGACAAGTTAATGTTTAAAGATTTATTTTATATAATACTTAAGACTTTCGAACTTTTTACAATGTTACGCAATTGACAACTTACGTTTATTAATAAGGTGACATGAAGTTAGCTATCAAATTGGTACTTAATTTATATGAGTTACAAGCTATTTTAATATGTCGTGAAATATATAGACAAGCCCGAATTACGCATATCCAATATCTCTCAATGATTTATGAAATTTATATTTGAGCAAAGGAAAATTGCCCGTTTTGTAAAATAAACATTGATGATATTATTAATTATTAGAATTAGATCAGATATATTAACAATTAGAAACAATTTTTATTCTAAAAGTTTATGTGAATTTATAAATCGACAAAATAATAATTCATTTTCTTTGAATCAATTACTATTTTTATTTTTGTGATTTATCATTTATTATTTGCACCTAATTTACTGTTTCAACTAACATGTTAAAACATCACAATAAATCACAATAAACATACGATAGCGAAAGTGGAGCATCGTTCCCAGCGGTCGTCGTACCACGCGATAATAGGTCAGCGATAGCTTTAAACCTTGACCTTTCCTGCAAGTGTTGCGGAAGATGTGATAAGCTTTCATTTAACCATGATTAACGATAGGTGAGTTAGTTAATACGAACGAACAGAGACATGTCGATAGTATATTATAAAACTATAATGTACTGTAATACTCTACATTTCTTGGTTGTTTAATTTTGTTCAAATATTCCAAGAGAATGCATTAGGGTAAAAAACATTGTATAAAACTTAAAAACTTTAATTAACGGATGGGCTTAAGTCCAGAGAGCTGCTCTGCCCTTATCCATTTCCACAAAAGAAAGAAAATTGATACATAAGGTTTATTTTAGATAATATCTTATCACTAGAGATCGGATAATCGGATGCATATTTACCTAAAGTTAATTTTTGGCTCACAAATTATGGAAGCGGCTTTTTAAAATACATTTTGTTAAATAAAAATCCCGGGAAAATACGGGACTGCAAATTTAACGTAGTGATATTGTTTGAAAATTATAAATTAGCACGTGGTATTTATTTTCAAAAGACTGAGACTCCGGGTTCATTTATACAACTATGCATACGTATTTACATGAAGTTTAGTTTCAGTTCCCCGTGCGATTTATGAATGTACGATTTATTACATGAAGAGTGTTATACGAAAGTAGTGAGCTAGTTTTACTAAAACAATAATCAATTAAATAATTGAATAAAAAATAAAATCACACGGTACTGAAACTAACCTCATGTAAACGTCGTTTTTAAGCTCATATTACCGACTAGTTTTGCATTACCAAAATGTTCTACAGTACCGGAATTCCGGGATTTTTATTTATGGAATAAAATAAAAAGACAGTTCCATACTTTGTCAAAAACTAAATTAGGTAATAAATAAACATCCGGCTATCCAATTCCGCAATCCCGGATTTTTATTTAACAAAACAATAAAAAGCCGTTTCCATACTTTGTCTTAAACTAACTTTAGGTAAATATGCATCCGATTATCCGATCTCTACTTATCACGCAATCACTACCTATATCTGCAGGAATCCAAAAAAAAGACCAAACTATTTTCAAATTAAATTTCGCGTTACACCTGCTGTTGTTTTTTATTTTCGGAGAAAAATGTAAAAATGTAATAATAACGAAAACTTAACGTAAAGAAAGTAAAATACTATGTAATTTTGAGGCTCAACAGCTGTAATGTTACATAATAATAATCCACCTAATTTATTTTCTGTTGCGTCAACCATTTTAAAGATCTATGGTTCTGGGTGTATTATTCAAAAACTAGTATATTTGGTGAACTATTATAAATTTGAACGCGAAAATTTTACTTGAGTTACATTAATAATAAATGTAAATAGAGCCCACAAATGCATTAAATCTCAATTCATTCATTAAATCTCAACACTGCACGACGACCAACTTAAGTACCTGATTAGTATATACAAACATCCTTTATTTATTCAGAAACTACATAAGATAACGTCTAGTAATTGAACAAACTATTTTAAATGAAACTGGCCGAGACCGCGAGTACAAAACATAACAACACCACTAGAATTAACAAAAAAAAAAACAGGATGCAATTAACCGTTTATCGAGCGATTCGATTCGTTCCATTTCGAAATGTATCGTTTGTATTTTGAGAGTAGAAACTGACAAATCATATTGCGTTTCGGTGTTCATGTTACGAGGGTTGGACGTCTTGTGTTCTAGAGACACATACCAGCAAGTTTTTATAAGTAGATAACGCGAGACACGGTTATGGTTTCATAAATAACTAATTGCATATTGATGTCTAAGGGTTTTTAATCAACATATATATCAATCTTACATACTATATGTATTCTTATTGTTATGAGAACCTATTCTATATGGTTTATTCTTTTCCTAACCTAAAACTTATCTTTATTTCTTAACTATGCTTAGTGCTATTCTTAATATTATTCCGCCTATTTATATATTTTATTACTATCTTAATTCTATCATATTTATATCTTATTACATAATCGTATACATTTATTTATTAGCTATTCTATCCCGATCAAATTTATTGTTCTTTTTTCAACATTTTAGCAATGAAAATGTCATTGTATGAGAATGTTCTTTTTTTGAACTTCATAATATAACGCGTTTGGATGATATAATGATCATAATATCATTGAGTGTTTTAATGTTGGCAATAAGCTAATTGTTATAGGTTCTTTTATAGAGGATTAATAGCATGATAGTATATTAAAACAATTGTCATCACCTGTGAACCTATTAACTATTACTGTTAACGTGCGTTAAAAAATTCGAACAATAACTACCAAACTATTAACGAAGTCAACCCTTTTAATAAAGGAATTACGATTACCAAAGCGTTTTTAAACCAGGGCCCCTAGAAAATGCATCATTTGCGTTCGATTCGTTATCGAAAACGTTTTGATATCTAATAGCAATGTATGGAAATGAGTGTAAATTACTTTATCATTTCCATATACATATATAATTATAACAAAACGAATGCGAACATCATGAGAGTAATTTTGACTACAGATTCAGGGACTCTAGCCTACTCTTATTGTATACGGGCGATTAGGACTTAGTCCACCAAGTTAGCCCAATTGCAGGAACATCAGATAAATGTACAGATTTAATTCGAAAAATGAATAACTCGTTGACCACGGATCCTCCAAGACCAGTGCCAAAACCATAACATACTGGGTAATATACATTTATTGCGAATTATCTGTTGACTTTGCAGAATTATATTATATATACAATAATATAATTAATTAAATAAGTGATAAAAACAATTATACGTTAGGATTTTTCAAAACAATATTAGTAAAAAAAAATAAGGTATAATAATAATACGCTAAAAAGAAAAAAAATAATCTTTACACTAAATCTTTTACTGTTAACTTATAATGTCATTTTAAATTTAACATATTTGACACAATTTATATGCTATAAAAGCTTGTCGCGGGATTTCAGTAACTCGTATTTACTTGCTGCCTATTAAAATGTTAAAACTAAGAAACCCATATTGTAGGAACGAATAAAAGAAAATTATCCGCCATTTTGGGTGTTCCGCCATATTGGATTAAGAGTGACGTTACATTATTTTTCTAGTTATTCTTGGCGCGCCCTTTTATTTGACACCCATATTGTAGTACATTAAAAATAATTGGTCCGCCATCTTGGATACGCCGCCATGTTGGATTTAGAATGACGTCACACAGTTAATCATGCATTGTCATCAAAGCTAAACGTGTATACATAATTTCTGCTCAATCGGTTGAGGACAAGTGCCTTTAAATTGAGTTGTAAGATTCCACCCGAAAATACAAACATTACGTATAACATTACAAGTTAAATAAAAGCTTGTAAAAAACCATTCGCAACAGGCCAACATGATAAGCGGTGTAAGAGATGATGTGCGGGGATTTGCACATCCGCACAGCTTCTGTCCCCATATCATGGCCACCGCAACAGGATACGATAGAGCAATTTGCTCATGCTACGGGGGGCCCGTTGTTTTACATAATCGTTACATGGTCCGCCTGACTTGAACGATCGATCAGACCACGAACATTTTTCCCGCTGGTTCGATTGATCGAACCTTAATTCGATATCACGTATGACATCGTTAATGATTTTAATTCAATTATGAAAATGATTGCCTTGATTTATCGCATTACATACAACTTGACAGTTGTATTTTTGACAGGGTAAATGAGCCTTAATTTGAAGATGATATGGATACATGGCTCGCCAGTGTATATCTTGCTATCCGGCATAAACAGAACAACAAACATACAATAAATACAGTGGAAACACACGCTAAAAGAAAAAAACACTTCACGTATCTTTGTAAAAAAATCGCAAAAAGATAAATTCAAAATACGAAGAGTGCCATACATCGCCTTTTTTTGTACAGACGCCAACACACCAGGCTATCGTTTTAAGAAATTTGACAGATTTAGATAGTTTGATGTGCTGTTTTCCATACATACGGCATATATCGCTTAATATCGGTTTCTAACAATAAATCCTTCGCCTCACTTTGGTGTCGACTGGAAATTCTCTTAATTACACTAGAACGGTCGCTACGCTTTCAATTCAGACAATACACGTAAGCACGTGTCGTACGGCGTAAAATAATACACAAAAATATCGACTGTGACACAACTTTACTACTGCAGATCGACCGGCCAACTTACCTACCATAAAATCTCATCTATTACAAAATAACAATATTTCTTTAATAATATTGGTTCACTTATTCCGATTCTTCCATTCATTTAATAACCTAACACGTGCCTATTAAATATTTGAGGGTTATCTTAGAAGTTTGTCTTCTGATGAATCCATTACCAGATCCCGACTACCATAACATATTAGGTCCGTTGTTTATAAGTGCAAAAATAAGAACCTTGTAACTTTGCCACATAACAATATTAATGGGTGGCGTCTAAGATGCACGGCACAGGGCGTTACATAATAGTAATGTAACAATAGTTATAGTAAAAAAAATGGATACTTTCTCAGCTAAATACAATAAGTATTTAAAAACATAATTTTACATAATTTAGGTAGTTGTGCATAACCATACTTTAATAATAATTCTGTTTCACGAACTACCACGACCTTGCGGCAGCCACGTGGTTTGTTTAAGCACCGTTAAACAAACCACGTTCGCCGTTTTGAGCTCGACTCTCCATAATGGTCTCAGCAAGAAAGGGGATAAAAAAATTGCGTTATTTTCTATTGCGTTCTTGCATTATACCTTAAAAAATACGCATGCTGGTGTTAATATACTTTTTTACTCTCAACTTATATAATTAATAGTAATCGCGCAGTGTACAGATGCGTTATATATAATAAAATATAATTGTCCGTACTAATCCCTACGATTAGCAGTAATAGAGCCCTGAATATAACTTTATAGGAATTATACCTAAAAAGTTATAGCCTAAACTATCTAGTTTACCCAACAATTAAATCATAATAATTTCTGTCAACTGCATCCTGTGGCTGAGAATCGGGGATTATATTGAATACATACAACTCTAAAAGGTTTCTCTAACTCACTAGTGATTGAATCATTTTGGTGCCAAATTAATTAATGATTGAACATTTTAAATAATAATTATTTATAATTTCTAACAAAATTAATTGTACATTCAATGCAATGCAAACAATGCAATATAATAAAATGTTTCGCTTAACTCGATCGACTGGGTTCATTCTAGTTCGAAGTTGCATTGTAGTTCGAAGCTACATGGAATCTCTGTTTAACAATCAATGGCTTATGTGACACTTGTGTCGGATATTATCCTTTTGCTATAATATACAGATTATCAATGCTAGCTTTAAATTCTTGCATGTAATACATTTGTTTTAGAATCTATCAGAATAAGAAATACAAATACAGTCTATATATTAGCCGTATCTAGGCTATACATACACAGTATACATAAGGAAAACGTTAAAACAAAATTACATTACGCGTTACATAACGGTAACTATTTACGTGAAGATTAATATTAATATTAGAAAAAGTAGTTACTTTACCATCAAGGTTTATAATATGTAATACCTCGAACGATTACGGTAGGCGTCTGACGATAATGAATCGTACATTTGGAACATACAATGTTATCTCAAGTAGATAAACCCAATTCTTAGCAAATATACAACTTTCTCGGTCTAATAAAACATTACTTTGATTATATTAGAAAAAAGATACATTTTAGCATTGTTTTGATTAAACGCCAATCTTGTTTTATTGATGATTCACTGCAGAGGACGGCCAAAGAAATACTTAACTGAATTATATTGTCTTTGAGTATAGATGTATTGTCTACGAGTGCAGTCTTGCTGTAACTCAGGCTTATAAGCGAAAACGAAGGGTAACAATTCTAGTGCAACATTTTTTGGACAATCTCTATCTGGATTTGAACAAACAGCGGAAAAAGTGTGACATCGTAAAAAATGAGGGCAAGTGATCGAGGTGGCTTATCTGTTCAACTCAAATATTTTACTCGGTCGAAGAATATTTATAGTTTAAATAATATCGCACAGCATTGTCCTTATTTAAAACATTTCCTTCACCTCAGTTACTAAAATAAATTCAATAAGGTAAACACATTACATTTCTGTATGCATGAATTGTTTCAATTATTTGCTTTTAAAATACGCTGTGAATGAAAAGAGATTGTGGAATTTAGACTTACCCAGGCTTGTTCGGGTCTTGCATCTCGTAGGCTACGTTTAGGCCGCCCCAGGCCGCTCTACCAGACACATTATGCGCGCTGTGGCCTGGCATGCCAGGCTCCATGGCAGCCTGAAACCCGGGGTAGTACTATTTGAAATTAATTTGAAAATTTGCAACCAGACCCATTACACACAATGATAAAATCGCCGCCACGTCGTGTTTAAATTCTATATTTTGAATTGGTAACTTTTACGATCCTTTTTAGCACATTCTAGAGACTGAGTGAGCCCTTCTAAGTACGGCCCCTACCAACGGTAAGGGCGCTAGGACTAAAAAAAACGTGAAACGAAAAACGTTACGAAGCAAAAACACAGTAGCGATTACTTCGACATTTCAATATGTTAACATTTGTTTATAGTGTTATATAGCGCTTTTTACCTTCTGCTCTATAATTATTCTCTATTATTATCATCATATTACTGTAAAGCCGATTATGGTATATTAAAGAAATATAGGTATATATGAGCAGCCGTACATATTAATGTAATCCACTTAAAGCCCCGTTCGCTTTATTTACTCGGATTATAGTTCAATCATCTTTATTCACTGGGACTTGCGATCCAAATAACAATTGTAATTGCAGGACAATTCTACGTACACAAGTTTCATTATCAAACATAACCTTATTAAATCAGTTTTCTTATCACAACACAAAATTTCACTATTGTATTTACTACGAACGGACACAAAAAAAAATTGGGCACAATTTCACGACTGATAAATATTGAAACAATTTAAAATGCTAAACCAAACGGCACCGTAGGGAAATAATACATTTACCATTGTCAGAGTCGGTATCGAGGACGCGAGTTATTTGTAATAACACATGAGTGATATGTGGGTATTCGCGGGCGCCGCCGACGCCGGTCGCGATGCCGTCACAGGCATGATAACGCGTTGCGGGGAGCAGATGCGTCGCACGCGGCCGCAACCGCTTCACTGGAGGCCGCAGCACATGTGCTCGGCCGCAGGTAGCAGCGAAAGGGACCAGCTATATTGTTGTCCTTCTATTACCCTAACTAGTATTCTTAGAAGTTGGCATAGAGAATTGTGCTTCGAAAGTTTTTGCACAAAAATAACGCACTAAACTATTTCACTCACCCGACGTGGCTTTTTTTTCTTGTTCACCATTATTTCTGAATAGACTCGAGCTCGACACACTTTTATGAAGTTAACACTACGAATGAACAATATGAAGACTGCCTAATTCAGACCGATAGAGTTTACGTTAACCAACGGTTTGCTGGAGTACTCAAATTTTTTATTGACCTTTTTGATTAAACCGATGTCGGAGGGAAACATTAAAAAGTCATTCGACTATTACATTTACAGTTAAATATCAATGATTACTTGTATGTAAATTAGTTTTAATACTGCTTTCAGCGTGCGTGCTCTTGGCGTAATGACTGGTACAGTTTTATCCCTCAACTACAGCATATTCGCAATCCAGTTGAGTCGAGTTTCAAGGTCGACGGTAACCCTAATATATTGTATCATCTGACAACGTGTCTAACTAGGGGATAGCATATTGTTAGGTGACCCTCCGTCTACTTTCCTTTTGTAGGGATGGACGGTTTGGACGATTAAAATACTCGGTGCTTTCTTATTTAGATTAACAATAATATTAAGCATAAACATGAAAGGTGCGTTTGTCAACGTCCATTATAAAGGCACAACTAAGTAATAATAACACGCATAGTAGCTTCTTTATTATTAATTCTACGTGTGTGAACACCTGCATGTAACAATTATAAATTTTGATAAAAGATCTTAATGTATAAATCAATTATATTACTGACAAACATATATAACTATTTCATTATCAATAGATTTAAGCCGTCTTTACACTATGTATCTGTCACATTTACCTTCCGAGATATTGTCGTGTCACAACAGATTGAATTTTGGTGCCTTAAGGTGAGCAGAGGAGGTGGATTTGTCGCCCTTTCGGATCATTCCGTGGGGCGTCCCTAGAACTGTAGTTACTAAGTTGTTCGTCTCAAACGGGGACAGCGCTACTCAAACGCGTCGCTAGATGTTCGGCCCTCTCAGTCCGTTGAGTGGTGGAGGGGGCGAAGGTGCGAGCAGACGCCAAACGACGTCTCGTATTACGCACAAGTATGAAGGGTCTTTCCCCACTTGTTCTACGAGTGTGGTGCCTGGGTCCTATGCGTGGATACATAGTGGTGGAAGTTTTGTCGGTGGGATTAGGGAAATGCTCTGACAGGTGTCAGACACTGTTTCTCGGTCGACGAACACAGCCTCAGACGTTATAGGCGTTTTGCAAGCGGATTTAGCTGTGTGAAAACGCTAGAATAGTATCATTTAAAGATAATTTTTACCTCAATAAATAGAAGGTCTCATGATCGTACTAAAGGAGTAGGATGTACCTTTAATCTATCGACGCGGTATAGCTATACCGTTATGCTTAATACTATACGTTAAGCTTAACGTTGCCGACAACCGAACTGACAAATAATTTCCATTTTTATATTCCATTTAATATATATATACATACACACACACACGCACACACACACACACACACACATATATATATATATATATATATATATTATATATATATATATATATATATATATGTGTGTGTGTGTGTATAAATATTTATATGCGCTGTAATACGGCAAGATGAACTGAGAATCAATGACAGTAGAATAGCGAAAATAAGCGATAACACAGTTTATTGGGAAACATTATGAATAAGATCGATCATGTCGTCGTCGATATCACTAAACTGCCACTCAAAAAAAAGGAAAACAGATTTAATCACAGTTGTCTAGAGCTTATTTTTATTCGTCACTACGTGTTAAAAAATATCAATGAAATCTATTCAAGATTAAATCATTCCTGTCGATATGTATTTAATAGTTATTTGTTTCAACCACTTACAACTCCGCGTATATTGACGATTTTTATTAGAAATACGGGTACATATCGGTACCGTGCGATGTGGCGGCGCCGGTTGTGATGATATACATAGATTATGTATATCATCACAACCTATTACCTATTACTTGTATTTTTAAATTATATCATTTAATAATACTTTAGATACTTTTGGAATGCTAATTAGTTTGTGCACTAAACTAATTGCCAACACTATTAACTGATGATTAAGAAACGTTTACGAATTATTCGTTGCTACGAGTGATTCATATTTTGACAACACTGATTTTGGTTGCTTATATTTGATATACTATATAAATGGTAGTCTAGAAACCAAATATACACAGAAATATATTTATATTCATAACCATCTTGTATATGATAATTTCAAAATCATTTGCTTTGTATTATTATGTTCACGAGTAACCAAAAGAGGGCACTGCCCTTTGCACTTATCTTTTGCGTTTATATTTATGGTACTTTTCAATTGTTTGCTCGTGGTCCAAGGTTGTTCCTTGACGGTTTGGCACAAACAGATTTGGAAACGCTTAATTCCGCTGATTTAAATTAAATGCCATTATAGTCGAAAGCATTTATATAAATACAATAGGTTTCTACCTGTCTATAAAAGATTTTCACTGAGACATTTTTGATTTGATTGAATCAATATGCATTTCGAATTCTCAACCAAATTCTCCTATTATAGTATAATATATAACTTAAACACTGTCTAAGTATGAATAAATTTTACAATAACTCTGTGTATAAGAAAACGTACAACCCAATTTTTGTGGATTAACACAACCAAAAATAAATATCACACATATTGAAATGCAGAAGCACAAACAAGTATTTTGAATAACGAAGATTTTTTTAAAAGTAACTTTATAACTAACAAGAAATTAAGTTATTCCAAGTTAAGTTACAATTTCAAAAGATTATAAACACCACTCATTGAAAAGAAAATCAAAAACAATTGAATATTTCCACATACCTGCTTCTGAGGAGGAGGATGGAATATGTGCGGCGAGAGCATTTCCGACGCGGCGGATACCTATAAATTAATAATAAATCTTTATTTCCTCTTATACAATTAATATTACACAATAATTTAAACATGGCTTGTTAGTGAGGCTGGTGCCTTAACTAGGTTGCCCTGTATCAAAGGACACCAGGTCTCCACCTTCAGATCACAATAAATACAATTCGTGATGACAAAAATATTACAAGGAGATTTATTATTGTACATGCTACGAATTTAGAGAGTAGAGCATGCATTTAGTGTGTGGAGGAGAAAGTGTGTGGGTACGTGTGTGTGTGGTGTGTGTGGTGTGTGTGTGTGTGTGTGTGTGTGATACACAACGTATTCGATGATACACATACGGGAACATATTGAACGAAGGTGCGTTTCACAATAATAGTAATAATAATAATAATAAAAGTCTGTGCAATTGCGGACGAAGTAATGTCTGTGCAATTGCGGACGAAGTAATGATGACGAACAACTATAGAAAATATATCCTAAAGGACGGTACCGTCGACATATGTCGAGCATGCCGCCGTCCCGGAGAGTCACTTAGGCATATTATCTCTGGTTGTTCTCATCAAACGGTGAGTATTTGCATAGACACAACCTAGTAGCCAGGATCATCCATCAGCAACTTGCCCTTCAATACGGCCTTGTTGAGCATGAGACACCGTACTATAAGTACGCACCAGCGCCAGTTCTTGAAAATGGCCGTGTGTTGCTCTATTGGGATCGCTCTATCATCACGGACAGGACTATTGCGTGCAATAAACCTGATATCGTGGTGGTCGACCGCTCCCAACGCCGTGCAATGCTCGTCGATATTACCATCCCTCATGACGAGAACCTCGTAAAAGCCGAGAAGGACAAAGCCAGTCACTTTGGACAGCCACCTTGACTTGGCATACGAGGTAACCGCCATGTGGGATGTTGATTCGACAATCATTGTTCCGATAGTTGTCTGCGAATGGCTTGATAGCAAAGAGTCTCGATCAACATCTTAAGAGGCTCTCGCTTGACGAATGGATCAAGGGTCGGATACAAAAAGCAGTGATTCTCGACACGGCACGTATTGTCCGGAGATTTCTCTGTCTGCAGCCCTAACCACCGGTTTGTTTGGGTCTTGCCTCGCTACCGGCGGCATACTAGGTTTAAGTTTTTATAGTATTTATATTTATTTTATATATCTATATTGTAAAAACTTAAATTTAAGATTATTAATTAAATATATGAATAATAATAATAGTAAGAAATTAAGGAGTCGTTATAGAATTATAATGAAGTCAACAATTTGTCATTATTCAAATATAGAGCTAAACTCATTAGAACATCCGCTTCAAATGATAAAACTCATGTAATATTTATTAACGACACTGCAGTGCAAGATATATCAGATCAAGTACGTGATCGAACATCTATACTAATATTGTAAAGCTGAAGAGTTTGTTCGTTTGAACGTACTTATCTCTGAGACTACTGGTTAGAATTGAACAATTATTTTGTGTTGGATAGTCTATTAATCGAGAAATGCTATAGGCTATGTTACATCACTCTGTGATTAATAGACGATGAGCATCAAAGCAAAATGTTGCAAAATCGGGAAAAATATTTCTATTTGATGCGTGTATTGCGTAAATGGTTCAAGTTACGTGAAGACAACGTATGATGGAACTGTAAGGTAACGTAGGGGGGCATTATGAAGGGATTTTACAATATTTTACCTTCACGGGAGAGAAACGTTCCCCCGCGGGCGAAGTCGCGGGCACCGCTAGTATAACATAAAATTTCCGTGAATCGTTATTTTTAATTTTAGACAGAACCATCGACTAGAACATTTTTTTTACACAACAGAGCTATTAATACTTATATCACACCAGCGGACCTGTGATAGCGAAAAGTACTGAACGATTCGCCCGCTTAATATGTTCGCGTGTAACTCCCAACGAACTTGTAAGTTCTAACTAGTGATGTGCCGGATATCCGTATCCGTATCCGCGGATATCCGGGAGAATAAAGATTCGTATCCGTGTCCGTATACGTTACTTTTTGGCAGATCTTTTACGGATCTATTTAGCAGAGAGTTAATAACTCATATTCTTGATGATATTTTCTTTGTAAATGATTTTTTAAGAAAGTTGAACCTTTACCCTTACGAGAATACTTTCCATCACAAGTCCAACACTTTGCACATTCATAATTTATTATCTCAATATAATTCCATATTACAACTTCTTTGTGGACATTAAAAAAAAAACATGTACTAATGCCAAACACCAGCGTTATCTATGCTGTCCAGTGTCACATTAAAGCAAAATTAAAAAAAATAAAACAAAACAAGACCTGCCGCGCAATGCAAGTCGAAACATGAAACATCAAGATGGCGCGCACCGACACCGATTGTGTAAGAAAGTTAAGATCAGAGAGAAGAAGAGATCCGTATCTGCGGATCTTGACACCAAATATCCGCATTCACATCTGTATACGCGGATCTAGATTTTTTAAGATCCGGCACATCACTAATTCTAACGCGAGGATTAAACATGGCGTTGTCTCTTTCGCTCGCGGAATCGCGTAATCTGCTCTCAGGCCGCGTCCTCATTAAGGCTCACCCTGAGTCGCCGAATGACTGCGTGGCGTATCGGTCATTAACTCGTGCCCGTAGCACATCTCTATAGGTGGTATTGCGTAACTACTAAACAATTCGCCTGCTCTCCACTACACGGCGACCTTAGCGTTCGAGCCAGTAGACGCGCGCTCAATTGGCGTCGACTCTCTTTGATCCGACCCTAACGAACCCGGAACGGCGCCGGGACCGTTAGTAGACAAAGAACACTACCGTCTATTCGTGCACCTTCCGCAAACACATTCATGGTAAAGTTGAATATAGCCATCTGCGGATTTAGCATAGGTCCCTTAAAACAAAAGCTATTCGCCTATGTCGTCTTTTGTACGACGCACGTATCACTCGCGGACTGTTCTCATGTGGTGATTAAACTTTTAGTCTCATATATACCGTGGATTTAAAGATCAATTATATTGTTTAAAATTATAATAAACTAGCTGACCCGGCGAATTTCGTACCGCCTTAGCGTAGCTTTGATGCACTACTTTATTTTGTATAGTTGAAACGATGCTCTTTTAATAATAGTCTATGGCTGTGAATGACGTTGACATTCATATAAAAACAAAAATTGACATTCGTAACGCGCGTTTTTTAAAATATGCAAAATTAAATGTATACTTTTCAATATTTCTGAGAGATTTTCTTAATATTTTTTTCCGTAAGAACCATCCTTGGACTTCCACAAACATTAAAAAAAAAGAATTATCGAAATCGGTTCAGCCGTTCACACGTGATGCCGTGACAACGCGAAACGGGTTTCATTTTTATATATATAGATAAAACACAAGTGATAAAAAATATTGAAAATTCTGGTTATTTATACTTCTTTACAAATTTTCTTTGAAATTACTCTTAGATTGAATTTTGCGTAAAATAAAGGCTGCAATATCTTTTCCAATTTGTATTGTTATTTTTTAATTACATCTATATTCTTTTAAATAATAGCTAGCGCCATCGCTAATATCAGGGAACTATTTAGTATAGAGGAAATGCTTAAGGTCATTGAGTGATGTTATACCCTTAATCTATGGCAACACGGACCGCGGGACAAACACAGGAATGGGCGTAAGAAGGAGAGAGCGCTATTGTGTAATCTGCGAGTAAGACCAAGCGAGTCAATTTGAGTTACACGTGTCTTACAACGGACAGCGAGGGGGAATCATTCAGCGGTTTCGCTATCAATTCTGTTGAAGTTGTTACCGGCATTATTATCGAGTGAGCATCAAACTGCGCCTGGGAACTGATACATACCTGTTTAGATGAAATTGCGATAACGAATTTCGATATCAGGCAAAATGCAAAAGAAGCAACTGCAAAACGGTGCCGAAATCAAAGTTAATTAGTTATGGGGACCGGATAGCGAATCTCTTTACAGCGCGGCATGATCCTCGTCAATTGCTGGATTCAGCTGCCTCTAAATGAGCTGGCAAGAGAAACCCTACAAGCGTGCTCGCTGCATAACACCTATGTTATGGATACTCCATTTAAAATATACAGAAGAACGAATTAAAGGCCTACACCGGCGGCATCATTTCATTATAATACACGCTTTTGGGCCAGTATTCCGCAGGCTTCAGTTATAGTATACATAGCAACACGTCAGACTTTACATGTAGACCTTAACACAGCTCTTTGTTGTTCGTAATAGAGGCCTGCTTTGCTGCATGTATAAAGTTAACGTGTTGTTGACTTTACCTAAATTTTGGTATTTACTTTATCATTTCTGCGCATCTATTCTAATATTCACATTTTATGAGATTTCTGGAAATGCATATTAAATTTACTACTACTTTTTTAATTATTTTTTCATATATGAAACTATATTTCATATACTTTCACATAAGAAATTACCATTTTGTATAGACGTTACTCCGTATTTATTTTATAAAGAGGAAAGTAAACTAGAATTACATTTCTAAACACACGTCATATCATAAGGCTAAATAATAATTTTAAGGGTAAAAAATTGTTTCTTGAAGTTCAACCCAAAAACCCTAAAATTGTGAAGAGAAAAACAGAAGCTATTCTCGAGATCGACTTTTCAATTTAAATAAACAAATTGTGAGATTCGTGAGTAATCAAAACAGTAGGATTAAAATGAGAAGCATAACAAAATAGTTCTTTAATGTCTTATATTGGAAAAAGCTATCGTTAGATGAACATACACACAGAAACCCTTAAGGCTAAACATTTACATCTGAGATAAGTCTTACGTGACTTGTAATTCCAAAGGTCGAATCGAGTTACTATTATTTTTTTTAATATTGGGACCAAAAATTTTGCCACAAATAAAAAGAAAATTGAAATAAGTAAATATACAAGAGTAACAAATAACAAAACCATGACTGCAATATTTAGTCTTATAGTTATTTTTCGCTGAAAATCCATAGATAACTTACTAAGTAAGCGATAGTATTATTTTTTGTGCAGAGGCAAATTCATTCGTCAGGCAAAGCATAGCTTGCTTGGAAAACATGCTTACTATTCTAATTGCTTTCTAGGATATCATGCAAATATTTCTAAGAAAACATAGGTGCGTTAATAAATAGGTTCACCACGAAAAGGTAAAAGTATATAGAAACTTGAATGCGACATTTACACGCAAACGCTGAGGGCGGATGTTAAAACAGCTACTATATACATATGTATATATATATATATATATGTATATAAACACACACACCTATATATATATATTATAATTACTGATATGACATGAGAAATGATACTAAACGAATAATTCAGTATATCTGATTTGATCTAATTTAACTATCTGCTTGTTAAATATGCAAAGAAAAAAAAATACCTGATTCGTAAATAATAAATTAATTTACTTTGATTTAATAAAAAGCAATATAAAAAGAAATCTCACGTGCGATTATGAATCGAGGACTTGAATACACAGTGACACACAGAAACCAAATGAGACGAGAGCGTTTTCGGGAATAAAAAATGAATAAAACATTCGTATTTTTGTTTCGCGGTGAAAATACTTTTCCGTTTAAAATTACACTGAACAATGCGTTCTTTGTTATTCATTGTAAATATGTTTTGAATGATACAAATGCTGCAAATAAGCACGTGTGAAACTAGATTTAAATCTTATAAAAAATTCACGTTTTTCTTTTACACTAAATATAACTTTGTGATTCTGTTATATGTTTTTCAAAGCCGTTGCTCGTAATTGGTTTTACCAACTAAAAGAGTATCTGTGTTCAAATTACGCACAGTTTGACAATATAAAATAAATAACAATATTAAAAAAAAATTAAGGAAAGGAAAAGATTTTATTCTTGATAAAAACATACTAAAAAAGAAATTTAATATGTTAAATCTTTTTTTTGTAAAATAAGTATGTTTGGCGTTAATGAATATTTTATTTCACAAATAATATATCATAAGTTCTCGTAGTAAGCGTATATAGTAAGTAGTAACATACAAATACTCACGGCTCATTCTCAATAGAGATGTGTCAATCTTTACATCTTTACATTCTTTAATTTCTTCCAAGAGATTCACTGATTCAAATCTCTAACAGCGCTTCAAATGAATCATTCGCTCAATTGCATTTGGTTTCAATCGGCACGCGGCGCTCACACGATTGAGATAAGTAATTATTAGAGATCGCATAATCGGATGTATATTTACCTAAAGTTAATTTTTGGTTCACAAATTATGGAAGCGGCTTTTTAAAATACATTTTGTTAATAAAAAATCCCGGGAAAATACGGGACTGCAAATTTAACGTAGTGATATTGTTTGAAAATTACTAAATTAGCACGTGGTATTTATTTTCAAAAGACCGAGACTCCGGTTCATTTATACAACTATGCATACGTATTTACAATGAAGTATAGTTTCAGTTCCCCGTGCGATTTATGAATGTACGATTTATTAAATGAAGAGTGTTATACGAAAGTAGTGAGCTAGTTTGACTAAAACAATAATCAATTAAATAATTGAATAAAAAAACAGAAATGGTGCCAGGGCGTAAGTATGGTCTAGTATTATAAGCTCATATTACCGACTAGTTTTGCATTACCAAAATGTTCTACAGTACCGGAATTCCGGGATTTTTATTTATGGAAATAAAATAAAAAGACAGTTCCATACTTTGTCAAAAACTAAATTAGGTAAATAAATAAACATCCGGCTATCCAATTCCGCAATCCCGGGATTTTTATTTAACAAAACAATAAAAAGCCGTTTCCATACTTTGTCTTAAACTAACTTTAGGTAAATATGCAACGATTATCCGATCTCTAGTAATTATAGTTCAGAGTCGGAGCGCTTCGGATCACGTCGCTCATTGCATCAGTCACTGATACAAATGAATCAAAGTCAATATTTATATTGTGTATTTGTATCATATATCAGATATCTGAATATTGTCTAAATGATGCAAATGAGGCACTTTACTGATTCGAATCTCTGTACTAATCCGGATACAAATGATCCGATCTCAAAAAAAAACCGTTTTTTCCATCTTTTTCTCATGGGTATAGGCAGATATCACGGTTTTCCATTTACAGCGAACCAAACTTATTTCCTTAGATTTCCCAAATTTCATTAATACTTTCATGCACGCTCGTCGGTTCCGCGTACCTGATCTTCAATATATCACCTGTTTGGTCATTGTAAGTATGTTGTATGTTGTAAGTATGTTCCTCTAGGTCGTCCCCTACCATTGTTTTTTGTGGGTGGGAAATGCGACCATTTGCACCATGGCACCGCATGGCATGGCAGGCGCGGCCGTGTGTGGGGCTCTCCGGTCAAGAGAGCTACCACTAAACCCCCCCCCCCCCAGTTCTCTGGGCCCTTACGCCAAAGGAGGGACTGTCCGAGAACCTCTGGAGGTCGTCCCGTACCAACTGTTCCATTCATATTTAACAATTTCTTTCGACCTTAAAATAAAATCGCTAACCTTCAGCGACAACATAAGACGGAGTCTACCTTTTTTCTTTGCATGACGAATACATGCCAGCACGTAGCGACAAAACTATCCCGCGTCCTGTGGGTTGCTTTATTACACTAGTCGCAGTCTTAAATGCTAACCCTGGTGATTGGAAGAACCTAGCTCGCCGTCTTCTACCAACTGGCCCATTTATATTTGCTTTAAATATTTTTTTTCGTCAGTTGTCTTTCGTCCACTCTTTCTAGGCCTATACACATAATTTTAATTGTACTCTTACAAACTGTTCTATGAAATAAATGTATGATTACCTAAAAGAAACTGTTTTAATCACAATTAACGAAGTATCACGTTTGCATACGTGCATTATCGTATTTGCATTGATGTTGATATAACGCCTTTATCGCTACTATTTCTAAATTAATAGTAGAAATAGCAGTTTACATCGCTGAAGCTTATATGAGTAAATAAGAACTAAATGAGATTTAAGAACTGGCCTATCATAGAAAATTTTATTAAAACTATACACGTTGTATCCGCGTTGTTGTTAATTTCAGTTGATTATTTATGATGTTCCTTTCGTTTATATTTATTTTTTTATGTTTTAAAAATTATGTTGATTTTGTATAGAACGTATGAAAGAAACATCAATTACTTTATAAAACTGTATTTAAAAAATAATAACTGAGAAGCCCTCTTCCTTTACCTAGCCTTAAGACTGTGTTTGCGTTTGAGCACCAGACAGACAATAGTTTAAACAAATACGGTATCGTAATAATGTTATCTTTATAGCAATATTGTAAGTAGGGACGCTGTAATGAGTTGGAGACGTTTGCCGACGGCAGACAGTTCAACGTACGCATCAATTAGACGCTAGTTTAATCCAATAAATTTTGTTTCATTTAAATAGCAATTACTTAGTCGAAGATATCTGATGCAAGTATAAAGGCCGGTTTCACTATAAGTTCCAGATAATGTAACTAACAGTTTTGACTCAAGTTCATTTATTTTAAATTATTACTCATGGATGAACAACGAGCAAAAAGTAATGAAAGTTTGTATAGTCCATTTGTATATGTAATTTTTCTTTTTTTTTACAAAATGTATTTCATAATGTAATAAAATGTACTTCAAGGCACACAGAGAACTCTGAAACTTTAACCTGAAATTATTTCACATAGTGCATGATAGATATTTATAAAGAAAGGCTGTTTTACGTCTATTCGCTTACGAAATGACCACATCAAGCATACCTTCTCAATGTCACATTCAACTCCCTAAATAATGAAGCACAAAATCTTACTAGCACAAACCTCTACTAAAGGAAAGAGCACCAAGATTGTATAGTAAGCATAGCGTCAAATGGCACTGTTACCTTTAGATCACTCTTATTCGCTTGGAATAACGTTGATTTTCGTACCTAATATTTACATTTCAAACAGACTAAAGGTTATTTTTTTAACTCCCGAGACAAAATTAACACGTACAAATGTCAAGGGTGCGGTTTGATGTCAAAGTAGAACAGCGACATCCCATTTAAACCTGGCAAACCTGGACCTGAATTGATAATATTTATTCTTTCAATATACAAATCTGTAGTGATATAGCATTTTTTATTCACCGTATAAATTAGAGAAGTCAAAGTATGTACAACAATATAGTTATGTCTTTCATAAAATTGTATTTTGAAAATTATAGCAATCCTCTAGTCTAGAATATATTAAATTACGTTTTGTGAAATTCCTTTATAAAGGCTTTCTTTTAATATACAGTTTGATTTCATAAGTTATTAGGGTCAAACCATTATCATTATAGTCAGCGTGACTTCTGGTAGACAATTTCTTTTTTGAGTATTTGTTTTTATTTATACAAATCGCCTACACACACACTTTGGACCGCACGCTTGACATCGTATATGTGAATTTAATATCCAAGTTAAATCAGCAGAAATACCTTGCTTAAGTTCTAACAACAGCATAACCCAAAACGGTGAATTTTTCAGCAAGCAAATTAAATCATTCTAATTTTGTGAAATGATACAACTGTATATATATTTTTTAAACAAATACTTGATCTCGAAACATTTGTAAGTATTTGTCGCAACAAATTATACAAATTCCTAGCACATTATAAAATATGATAATACTTTTTATGCCTTCTAAAAAATTTGTAATTTTGAGTTACGCGGCCTTGGAACTTAATATGAATATTATTTAAACATCCAAGAGACGTATTTTTGAATCATTAGACGTGAATTTGAAATTCGAACACGAATACAAATCGTGCGCGAAGTTATTTTCTACCGCTTACAATTTTATAGATTTTTTAATCACTCGAATTCAGTGTTGTCATTAAAAACAAATTCCTAATTAAATTCCATTTCACGCAGAAAAATTCAAAATCACAACAGCAAAAACAAAAAACCGGCGATGACCCACACGTGAAACGGATCACTGTTAAGGTCACTTGATCGTTGGATATTCTACTAGTAGAAATCAAAAACGAGTGGGTTGAACCACTCGTTGCACAACGCACGGAACGAAAGTTCACAAAATAGTGAATTCGGTAATTCGTATACGAATCTCACGATTTCGAATGCGAATTGGTTTTCTATTGTTTCAAAAATTCGTCTCCAGAAGTGGTGCGTGCATATGCGCGTATGAACCTGTGCGTGCGCCGTCAGGTTGAGTACTTGGCTGGTCGACGGCAGAGGCACCGACACGAGCAGCGACGCCGGCGGCTCGCGCTCCTTGCCGCCCTACATAACCAACCGATTAGTCACCACTCACCGCAGCCTCGTAGCGTTAAACGGCGTTAAACTTAGCCTAGCGAGCTTACACGTATAACGATGCACTATGGGGAAGATGCAATCATAATATTTACGAAAATTTTGTTATTAAAATGCTAAAAAAATATTAAAGTAAGACCACTGCAAGGTTTATTTTTAAAATAACGTTTTTTAACAGTAATTACGAATCAAAAGTTACGTGAAACGGAACGGATTTAAAACACCAATCAGCGTTCAGTGAGGTCACTCCTGTTATGACAACTTATTTGAGGTTATAAGTTGTAGTAAAAGTGAACAATTAAACCAAAATGAATTGCGGTTTTTCAATAAAAACGGAATTTGGGTTTGCCAAAGCAGATTCTAGGACTCTGTCAAAAGTTAATGTTGACAAAACAAAAAGACATTGAAAAGTTTGAGTAAGTGTTAGGTAGGTAACTGATTCTTTTGTGTACTAGCAGATTAACTAAGTTTACAATAAATATATCCGCCGACTTACGTCAACGTGGTATTTACAGTATCGAATGATAGTCTTTGGGGAATAAATGTCATTCCTCTTCGCCGTTTGAAAGCACATTTTTCTCAGTTTTGGGTTAAAAGGTCCAGTCAAAAGCAATTTATTAGGAAACTTATTTGAAGTAAATGGACACATTGGCACAAAACATATGTCCATACGGTTTTTTTTTCGGAGTATCAATGGCATAGTTATGATCACCTGATGTTGATGGATAGTCCTTTGTAAATTTTTACAAAATAATACCTTGAAAGTCGAGATAAATGCAAAACAACTGCCAGTTGTGCCAAGCCAGTGACAATGACAGACAGGAGTGACGTCATACGAACTATAGGTCCGTTTTCGCGCGAAAATTTATATTAACAATTTTAAACCGCATTTTTTTCAGTAATCTTTTCATTTTTTAATATACTTGTGGTCTATTCTACGTGGAGTTCTTTAAAATGAGCACAAAAAATAAAAATATTGCATATTCCCTATTTCAATAAATACAGGCAATTTTAATTGGGTAGACGACCTTTTTATTAAATTCTGTAAATAATAAGAGTACTCTGTTAACTGGAAAATATTGTAGAACCAACAGTATACCTGCGCCTATTACTTTTGAAGATAGTAAAAACACTGCAATCGTGACGTCACAATTAGGTAAACTCACTTATTTGTATGAGCGTATAAACAAATTTGAAAATAACTATGTTATGGTTTATATGGTTAGGTATACTATCGATATAAAAAAAACGTTACATTTAATGTAAGAATATTAGAAATGTGTTCGTTTCATTAGAATTACATAAAAAATAATTGTACATATTTTAGTGATCTAAAAACAATATTAATAAAAAATAAACTGAAATTTCTATATTGACATACTTTCATGAGATATAAATTGCTCAAATCAGATAATTATAGTATAAAATGGTCATAATTAGTTGTAGTCGTCTACCCTATTGTTTAAATAACACGACATATAAATTTATGTTTGGCAGTTGTCAGTTATTTCTTGCTTCTATCCACATACAATTTTTTAAATATAAATTGAAATAATCTTTCAAGCTGAAGTTTAGAAAGTTATTAGCCAGTTATTAAATTGTTCACTTGACATAATATAAGCCTTATTTAAAGAGAACAACTATTGAATTTCTCGCACCTTTTCATATTTATTAAGTTCGTAAATGGTAGTGCAATTTCGAGTATTATTGGATAGTAGATGTATTTTAATTCTTAAGGAAACATTGACTTCAAATAAACCAAGCCAAATTCATATATTTTTAGTTTCTAAACTATATTTGTTCTGATTTTGAAGCAAACGAGAACGAGGCATTGTTATTTACCTTCTGTTGAAAGCGATGACAATTGCTCATTTTATTGCCATATATATTGGTACTAAGAGTATTTATTTACTGAAGTTTAAGTTTGTAAATAGCGGCGCAGTAACATGCTTCGACAAGTCTTTATTATTATCTTAAATAACAAAATATATTTTGATCAGAATTCAAAATGAGACGCTTGATAGTATTTGAGTCTACCAGTAGAATGCTATATTATCTGTAACGCCAATCACAATTTTCTTTTCATCAACATCAATCAATTGCAAATATGTCCTTTGTACTTCTTGAATAAAAAATGAAACAAAACACAAAAGATTGCAGGGACAGGTGAACCATAGAGAATATGCACACTCATTTCCTATCTTATTCTTTTAGATATATGTATTAACTATCCACTCAACCGTTCGTGGATACCTTGCTATCCAAAAAAGAAACTGTAAACTTACGTTCGTGGATAGTTTAGTATCCAAACGTAAAATGGTACAATGTGTCTAGTAAACTGTATAAAACGCTACCTGTTGACCTGTGACGACAAGAATATGCTTTTAGGGTTGGATTATATTAATCAATCTACCTAAAAAATCATAGATGTCACCACAGTATGCTTTGTGGACTGAATAATTAATTTTCTGAGGTGATTCGTTTTGAGGAGAGGTAAGTTTGTTTATTTTATTTCATAATTTGAATTTGTGCTAAATATCTACATATTGGTATCAAACGAAAGAGAATTTAATGTAGTTTAATTTAAAAATTAATTGAAGCATATAAATTCAAATGAAATGGCGAATAAACTAAATTAAAATGAAACTTAAAAAAAATATTCCGCTTCTTTCAGGTTCCACATTTATTTTCTACTAAATAAAATGGTATAGAAAGTTAAATATATATAATGTTTTTTTGCACTAGACTCTCCTCTATCCTATAGGTATTTTTTGTTGCGATATACCTCGTGCAGTTTACGAGTTTCAACTGTTTTTATCCAGTTTTTGATAATCGCGCGCTCGGAAATGGCCGATCGTAAGACGCATTGACGCCGTTGACAGCGGAACGGTTGAGTGTCTATAAATATTTTACGACAAATAAAGAAAGTTATAAAGAATTTCAAAGATTTCAATCTAATATGTGCCGCGTCGTCATTGTATGCATCCGCTCCGCTATGCGCATACCGAAATATGATTTGCAAGAAACAGATAGTGTAACTTGTAACAGCTAATAACGTTTGCATTTCTCATTAATTAGACAGCTCATTAGCATAGCGATTTGTTTAGCTTTTTAAAATCAGAATTTCATGCATATTCACTAATGATAACATTGTCTCATTATGTTATTGGTAAAATGAAGATGAAAGAGAAAACAAATTATTATGCAAATTAAAATACTCACCTGTGGGGGCTGCGGTGATCTTATGGTCGATGTATTCATTCCACTGGGCCCTGGCATTGGGCTAGGTAGCTGATGTCTGTTGGGTTTGAAACAATGTAAGCATGTGTTGTTGATACATAATGATAGTGAATATAGTCTAATTTTGCTTAACAAGGTAAAAAAATATACAGTACAAATATTCAAATAAGTTTGAAAACGGACAAAGCTCAGGAGACGTGTTTTTGAATCATTAGACGTGAATTTGGAATTCGAATACGGATACAAATCGTGCGCTAAATTATTTTCTACTGCTTACAATTTTATAGATTTTTGAATCATTCGAATTCAGTATTGTCATTAAAAACAAATTCTTAATTAGATTCCGTTTCACGCAGAAAAATTAATAATAACAACAACAAAAACAAAAATCCGATGATAACCCGCACGTGAAACGGATCACTGTCAGCGTCACTTGAGCGTTGGATATTCTACTAGTAGAAATCAAAAACGAGTGGGTTGATCCACTCGTTGCACAACGCACGAAACGAAAGTTCAAAAATAGTGAACTCGGTAATTCGTAAACGAATCTCATGATTTCGAATGCGAATTGGTTTTCTATTGTTTCAAACATGCGTCTCCAGGGAACAAGCAGTTAAGGCCGACGCCTTGCCGACGCACGGTTCGTTCAAAACGAGTGTGTTATAGTCTTGCCCGTTATCGAATATTTTGTTTGCGTTGTTTTTCCCATACAAACTTGCAACCTGTTCGACCCCTTCATCTAAGGGTCGAACAGGTTGCAAGTTTGTATGGGATTTCTTAATTTCAAAAGATAAAACCATGAAACTTTATATTTAAGCACTTGATAAGAAATCATTAAACATTTGTACTAGCATTATTGAAATTTCGACCAGCTAGGGGGTGAAATAAGGGTTGAAAGTTAGTATGCAAGATTGTCAAATATCACGTCATAAGAAACAAAAAATCGTTTGTTTTAGCACTTTGAAATTTTTACCAGTGTGGGGGTGAAATAGGGGTTGAGACATAAGGGACCAAGATTGACAAAAACTAATTTCACGCGGGCGAAGCCGCGGGCGGAAACTAGTCAATTATAAATTAAGAATTGAATAAATAAGTATCGTATGTAAATATCATCGCACACTAAGATTGAAAGCGTGTTTCGGACCGTCATTTTATTGTCACAGATAAAAACGCAGTTACGTGACGCTTACCTCGGGAAGCAAGAGAAGTGTGCCAGGATCGCAGCAAGTGGAGAGAGGTGGTCTCTGCCTACCCCATTGGGAACGAGGCGTGACATATATGTATACTCTATTTCATTTAACTTGACGAATAAAGTAAACAAATATGGCCGGCAATATGTCATTGACATCAGTTAGGGATGGGAAACTTCGACGGAATAAACGTTCGACTTTTGAATGAATGATATTAGAAGGTTTTTCTTATTATATTGTAAGTACTTAATGGAGTTTCACTTATTAACATGGTGGATTTATAATTGTACATTATCTATAAAACACATACTCTCGACATTGGTTAAATGCGATTCAAATTCTTTTAAAGCAAAGTAACATAAGAATTATCGCAATCAGAATAATTTATAGTGTAGGTTTGTTTTATTTTACATTCTAAATTAAATTAACTACTCAGCAAAAGAAAGGCCTCATTTAAGAGCTAAGATTTCATTAATTATTATATTATATATTATATTTTTTTATTTAGGAGATGTGGTGAAATTAAAAATATCTAAAAATATTAATAATTTATTCCGATAAATCGGTTGTGTTTTCGCTGCTGCTTAGGTCACCCGAAACTTGGATGAGTAAAATTATCATTGTTTCCACTTTGTAAAAGTTTCCTTTGGTTATTATATAAACCCTGATAATTAGGCAACTAAATTGGTAACTGTGTAATTTATGTGTCAACTCATCATCGCATGTATATCCTGACAAATGAATAGAATCTAAGAAAAATAAACTTTACTTACCCTGACTAAACAGAAAATTTTCTGCAGTATAACAATCACAGAGAAGAGCGGATTCCAAAAAACGTAGCTATGAGTCGTCAGTCCAAGAAATACAATTATCCAAATGACGAAAAAAACACAAATCCAGAGGAGAGCCAATTCGTTAGAAAATAAGATACACAAGAGAGCACCCGTAACGTACGACATCAAGCGAAGAGACGAGACGAATGGCACAAAGCAGGAAAAAGCCTGTGTTGCCATTTTCAGTTTCACTAAAATTAATTCCAATTAAATTTAAAAAAAGTTCTGATAAAGTTCGAACTTAAAATTAAACTTAAATATTTCATTCGGTTAACGTTTATTGAAATTCATAAAAGAGAGTCATCGGCATTTGAAAGTGAAAATAGTATTTAAAAAACACTTAAATCTTGGAGCTGAATGTTTTTGCCTTCTCAGAATTACAAAAATGTCACCTACTACAGGTCAATCAGCTCAATCAGTCATCTTTTCCCTTCACTATTTTATTTTTTTTTAATTCTTCTGTGTTTTATTATCTGTGCTATTTGACGTTTCAAAATTCTGGTTTTAATGAATTTATTGAATTAAAATCGGTAAATTGTGTTGTTATTCGATAAAATACATAAGCATTAGTGTTTTATACAGTGAATATATCTTTTAATAGGCTTGTTTCCACTAAGAATAAATCGGATGGCTTAGAGTTTCTAATGATTAATCATGATATGTAGTAAACAAAAAAAACAACTTTTTTATTAAAATAATATAAGATTACTAATATTTTTGGAAATTAAAATCGGCAAAATTACTTATTTAATCACGTGACATTAAATGCCAATCAGAGAAGCGTGACGTCACGCCTCGCGAAACCGGTTGTAGTGTAGCTGTACATCTTCTATCTAATCTGTGCTGTCAGTGAACACTGAACAGGTTATTTTGATACACTTCGTTTTCAGAGACTATTGTTAAATTAATACAGTTTGTTTTAAGTTTAATCTTAAAAGACACGGACATTTGCCATGGAATCAGGATTTACCAAAGCAAACAGCAAGTAATTTGCCCAAAATTGACGCCGTTATGCTTGGGAAATTTTTAGCAGCAAACACAGATTTTGTATATAAATAATTTGTTTGGCGTTTTTATCGTTGTACTTTTACATTGGGGCACTATACAGTATTTATAATAAGAGGAATTCATTATTTATTATAATGATCTCGTCGACTGACATAAGCAAACTCGATTGTTTCGCGAGGAGTGACGTCATTCAAGACGCCATGACAGTCTTGGCCTTTTTCGAAGTCAATTATAAGTTCATTTCTAAAAAAGGAAAATACTTATGAAAAAGGCCTATTTTTCTAAAAATAATATATATTAGGGGTAAAATAGATACTAAACTATAGTTTTAAACGAATTTCCAAATTTTGTCAACTAGCCTATTCAAGTCATCAATGTGTAATATACTTGTAAAATGGATTTTTCCGTAACGGTGAGGTTTGTTTACCTTTCTCGTCAAGTTAAATGAAATAGAGTATATGTATGTGTGTATGTACCTCGGGCTGGGTTGCGAGTGCGGGCTGTGCGCGGGCGGCGGGGGCGGCGGGGGCGGCGCGGGGCTCAGGCTGGAGAAGTGCGCCGGCACAGGCGTCGCTAGCGTCTCTGACGTATCGGTCTTCGCCTTACACAAACACAGCAGCACCAAATATAGTAAAGTAAATGGCACAGTTTATATGGCAGTTTGGCGAGCGGCGATCGACTCCAAAGGAGACGTTTTTTGTGGGCCCCATTTTTTATCTTTTTTCTACACATACTGTGTGATGTTTTTCTGATAGATCTCCCCTCTAAGACAAAATTTCCAAAAAGAAAAACAATATAAAAACCTGCGAACTTTTAAAAAAAAATATGTTAAGTCTCGAATATTGGTTTCTTTCATATAGCAGGGGCCGAAACAAATTTACGGTCCAAAATATCTGATTCTGCTGACCCAAATTTTTAAAATAACTGACATTATTTGACCATTTCCACAGATTTTTTTTTGTAGGTGTAAGGTATAAATAATGAATACTATTACAATTTTAATAATTCAACCACCACCAATTATCAGATTGAACTAGGAAAACTTGTAAAAGCCAGGCATAGTTAGTTATTTAAAAGCCAAAAGTAATTGAAGGAGTCAATTTTTATCCCAATCAACAAGATTGAAAGAAAAATAGATCCCTTAACAATATCATGATGCATCAATATTATGGTGGTTATGCCTACATCATAATAGAGCATCTTAGGCGGTTGCCCTCAAACCATCACTGGGCACCTAATGATCAAAGCGATGTGCGCACTTGGGCGTGCATTATGTTCACACTAAAAGAAAACAACAACTAGTCAATGATTCATAAAAAAACCAGTTCGTCGAAAAATCTGACAAAACTGACCATTTTCCAAAAAACCTGACTTTAATTGACCAATGCCCAAAAATATGACTTTGTCTGATTTATCTGACTAGTTTCGGACCCTGATATAGCTTTCTTATATTTATAGGTTTTAATGAAGGGGTCAAGCTATTTATATTATTTTGCCGAAACTATTAATAAATTCTGATGGTAAATATATGCTCTTGCTGCAGATTTATTTCTGAAAATAAAACTGTAGATGCTTGGCTGTATTGGGTAGTTCCTTTGCATTTTTTCATCGTAATGTCATTGTCAGTGTGACAGTGACATCCTTCTATTTTGGTAGTGGCGGTGAAGCTTTTGACATTGGTCATGTGACAATCAAAATCGAAGTTGCCAATAAACTCCAATAAAAAAAACTCTGGGTTGCCGTTTTATTGATCTTAACTTCAAAACCTTTTCCTTTTTTACAATGTTTTGCAGGTTTTAAAAAAATATCTTCTTACGGGTAAAGGTTCCTTATTTTTTTGGTCTTTCTACAAAATATTATATTATTACTGTAGGCTGAGAGGGGCCCAGCCTCCATACAATTGTAATTGTATTTATATTCGATAGTATTGTTCTACTTGACGAGCTGCTCACATGAATATACAAGTTTTAGAAAAACTTGTATGTAAGAAAAGTTGACAAGTTGTCGTATTTGTATATTCGTGATCATATTGTCAAAAATAACAACATATCCAAGTTTCAGCTAATTCTGCCGTAAACCCGGATTTTTTACCCAAAACTTCGGAGCCCCCTCCATCGACTCCAAATTTTCGATAGTATTGTTCATAGTATCGAAAATTTAGAGTCGATCGCCGCCCGCCAAACTGCCATATAAATTGTGCCATGTACGTTACCAAAGTAATATTCAAATGTAAGACAACTACGTCAATGCCGCTGTGGCCTCGGCATTAGTTTACGAATCAGATGATTCTGGAGGCCCAAGATCCATCCTGCCATGCACCAAAATGATCATCGAATTTCATCTGTACATTTATTTGACGCTCCTACGGTGAATAAATACACCGTGGGCAATTAGTACCTGCGAATAAATTCAAAGGTGTATCTAGTCAACCAATTCTCACTGGGCCAGCGTGGTTGACTAAGACACAATCGCCTTAAAATAGTCAGGGTATGCTCACGCTCCTCAGTGAGAACGTATGAATGTGATGAAGACAACTATAACTGAATGACATAATAAGGAAATGTAAAAAAAAGACTAACACAAACAAAAAAGAGTGCGGACCAAAGAATTCGCAGAAAACGAAAAAAGATTTAAAAAAAGAACTGAATGACATTGGGCACGTGCCGGGGACAGCTAAGTGCTTAATTTTCAGTCGAATAAGTAATTTACAATAGCCACGACAATCAGGGTGTCCACAGCTATTGGTTAAAGAAAATCCCTGACTTTCCATGACTATCCCTGACCATTTTTTCAAATTTCCATGACTATTTTTTCAAATTTCCCTGACCATTTTTTCAAATTTCCCTGACCAAACTAATAAAAACTTCACTCGCTCTAATACCACAATGAGAAGTGTTGGCAATTAAAAAATAATAATAAAACAATAGCAGGCCCCCAAGTGGGGACGTGGGACTTTTTCAGCAAATAGAATGACTTTCATCAAAAAGGAGGACTTTAGTTACTGAAAAGTAAAACTTAATTGTACAAAAAAATCAAACACTTTTTTTGCTAAAACAAATTAAAAATCAAATAATATTAGAACATTCAACAGTCTATCTTGTATCATATAGGTATAGGACTGAAGAAATATCGTGGTGAAACTCTAATGAATGAATACATAATCAATAATTAATTTCATTTGAAAACTAGCTTTCCGAACGCGGCTTCGCCGCGTTTAATTCGATTTTCCCACAGGAAAGAGATGTTTTACCTCAGTAAAATTATCTTATTTCGTTTCCCGTGACTTATAAACCCTCCCCATATCAAATTACACCAGAAATGGTTTGGCTGTTGTTATCGCATTTTCCCACGCGAAAGGGATATTTTACCGCGGTAAAAAGTACCTAAATCCGTTCCCGGGGTCCAAACTATATGCGTACCAAATCAAGTTTTGTGGGTTTTACGATCTTCATCATAAGAGTTTTTAATAATTCTACCAAAGCTGTGTACAAAAAAGGCGAAAGTGGTTTTTCGCTTTGGAATCGTTTTAAAACGGTTCGCAATCTGATACAACTGATCTTGTAGCAGCTAATTTGGCTTTCAACAAAAGATCTTTCATATAAGTATTTAACTTTTTCTTATTATGACTATCTGGAACAGATGCGATTGTAACGAATTCCAATACTTTATCATAAACTTTCAAAGCTCGGTCAATGCAAGGGCCATTTTCAAGCCATCTTATTGAAGTGAACTTCTGTGGAAATTCTGTACTGCCAGTAATTGTTGTATACAGAGCTCGACGTGCCGGTGAGTCTTTAAAATAATTATACATTGTTCTTAAGAGTTCGTTTATTTCCCAATCAGTTTGCTTATGTCCGGTTTTAACAGCGCCATTCACGGTGTGTAAGCCACAAACTCCGATATCTATTAATGAAGATTTTGAATTTTCTGTAGCAAGTTCTGCTTTCAATTTATGAAGAACCTGAGCTAGGTTAACATTGGGTCCATCCATCGAAACCTGCAATAACATGTCATGGTCTAGATTTAACAAACCCTTTAAAGATCCATTTAATAGATCATTTGCAGTCGACTTCCCTAGAAAAATACTTGTCCAATACCTTGTTTCAACTCTTTCGGTAGTCTTGTTCCAAAATCTTATAACAATTATAACTTTATTTAGTGATTCATCAAAGGAAATTACGTAAAATAGACAATCTTCTAAATTTTTTTGCAAACATGTTCTTAAATAAGGTGCTATTCCGTAGTTTATTACATATGACGCTTTTGTTTTTCCCAATGTGAAGTTTAGGGCAATTTTGCTGTCAGGAAACATTCTTTTGAATGCAGTGCTGGTTCTATCACTAGGATTAAGGGACATTTTGTTAAAAACAATTTCTAATGCCCAAAGTATTTCCGCTGATGTCACATCATCGTCTTTGTATGTAGGTATACACATTTTTGTAACTTTACTTTTATGGGAGTCATAAGAACTTTCGATATTGAGGGACGAAGTCTCTGTGGCGCTTGCAATTGTCGAAGTTGATGGTTCATCAGATTCAACTTTTTTGTAAAGAATGAAATGTTTGGTTGCATTTTTCTTAATTGTTACTTAATGCCAACCCATGTTACTTAATTTAATGGACTTGCAGCATATCTTACAGAATGCTAATCCTGGATCATTTGGAACATCATTCAGCCATTCAAAAAATTCAGGACTGACTTTGGGATCTAGCCACAATTTATTAAATGAACATTTTTTGGCATTCATTTTAGTTCTAGTGTTGTAAAATTTCTATAATTCCTCGTAGATAACAGTAATGAGCACTTTTTGTATGAAGAAATAGAAGATTTCTAAATACAAAGAATTAAGTAATATTAAAAGTGAGTAAACTAGTTATAACCTATAATTATAACATAGTTCACTCCAATTTCGAAGATACATGTCCATGTGCACAATATGACTGATAGTTCACCCTGTCAAAGTAAAACTCTTTATTTATTGTAAATACTCATTTATTTCAAACAAGAAAGGAGTAATTTTAGTAGGTAATGGCAAAAAACTACATAGTTTTCTCCGGATCCGGAAAAAAAATGCTTCAATGGTCTGGATTAAGAATCAAACCAGAGCATAAAATATATCCCTCATTTACAATTTTTATTGACAAATATCTTAAATTTTCCCTGACTCTCCAGGTAGCTCCTCAATATCCCTGACTTTCCCTGACCACCTCAAGCGTCCCTGACTTTTCCATGACTTTCCCTGACTTTCCAGAATGTGGACACCCTGACAATTTTTAACATTAATAACAATGAAAACTATTCGATTACTTACAATCAGTAACCGAATAGATTTCTAAAGTAATTATAAATTTATTTCATAGAACTTTTATTGACAATAGTAAAAAAAAAAATACAAGAAGTATGTAGTGTTTGATTGTTTTTAAATATACTGTGAACATTAAACTAGTAATTTTACAAAAATGTTTTATATTTTTTGATATAAAATATCTTTAGTTGGTATTTTATTATAAATAAAATTAAGCACTTTGCGCAATTTAAAAAAATGAAAAGGATATTCTTTTATTTGGTAATGGAACCTACTGTAAAAGTAAAACCGACATTACCAGTAACGGTGTTGAAAAGTATATCAACCTACTAGTGAATAAAATACGATTTATTCAATCAGTTGCATACTTTATACAATGATTGCGAGGAAAAGAAAAAAGCGGCAATAGACATTTAATTGACAAAAAAGGAAAGGTTCCCATTAAAATGCACATTTTAACGGATTTGTAGAAGAAGCACCCTCTATCATCTGCTAGTATAAGTATAAACTTTTCTAGGCTTAATGGCCGTTTTCACCAACTTTGCCTTAGCTTAGGCAACTCCTAAGAGACATGCTGTCTCACTCTTTTCAGTTAATATAAAAAGTGACAGCATGTCACTTAGGAGTCGCCTAAGCTAAGACAAGGTTGATGAAAACGGCCATAAGAAAAGTAAATGTAATGAAAAGTAATCTATGACAAATGATCTAATCAAGTATGCAATTTAATTATAGAAGTATAAAGGGTTGGCAGTCTATCCTTTATTCACCTATGTCATCATATACCAACACTGACCTAACATTATAGAAAGCAACCATTTTTCAAAATTCCTAATCTAGATATGAGTATCTATCGCTTGGCAAAGCATAATCATATGAAGTGACAAAAAAGCAAAGCAAATAATTATATATGGTTTAATTGAGATAACTATCGCAATTACCTTTTTAATAACCTTATCCAAGACTTCTCCCTGCGGTTCGGCGGCTGGGTGTGCCCCCTCCCAGCCTGTGGGTGGGGGGTTGGTCTCAGCCGGCTGTAAACGAATAAAGTTTATTCTTTTATTTTATTTTGACTACATTTTTTTAAATATTTATTTGACATATTTCACAAATAATTCTAATAGTACGGGAAAGAAGATACAATAGAATGTTATGGTGAAACCGAATGCCGCTTCAGTGATTGTTCATTATTACAGTATAATAACTAAATAACGTTTTTATTTTATATATATAACTAGATTCGAAAATGGGTCTATAGAGGGTTTAAGGGTCATAGCTTTTGCCCACGGCTACATATGCGCGGAAGTCGGTTTATGGCGCGAAGGTTTTATCGCGCTTCCGTGGGATTATCCGTGTTTCCGAGATAAAAAATACCGCAAAACCTTGCTCAAGAATCACTCTATCTATTGATGAAAACCGCATGAAAATCTGTGCAGTAGTTTTTGAGCGAAGCCTTTATTGTTCATCCCGTGGGATCTCTCGATTTTTCCGGTGTAAAAAGTAGCCTATTATTTAATCTGGACTTTTATCTTTATGTCTGCAAATTTCAAAGCAATCGGTTCAGTAGTTACGGCGTGAAAGCGGAACAAAACAAACAAACAAACTCACTTTCCGATTTATAATATTAGTAAGGATTACCAATTAAACCAATTATATGATTAATGTATGTAATAATAATATGCTACTATTTTATTATTATTAATAATTAGATTTGTGATTATAATTTATTAAAGAATAATTTTTAATAAGATTCGATTAAAAGGAACATATTTTAAACATTATCACATTGGATGTAATATTTTGCATTATAGGAAGTATAACAGATAAGCATCAGATACTGTGAGTAGGTTTTCCAAGTAAAAATTAATACTAAGGGCTAAGAAGGAACGCACCATACTTAGAGGAACATTCACTAAACTTTACAAAAAAAAAATACATGAGTTTAGATAAAGGTTTATTAAGCGATGAAAAATAGCGGTCAGGTGTGAGAAATAGGGTAGAGGACTACGTTCCTGGGGCTCCCTACATGCCTGAGAAAGGCCATCCCTGAGGTTTTTAGTGGGTAGGCCTCCCCCTTCTGGGGAGGAGAGCCCCACATAACCGCCGGCTCGCCACAGCCGGGGTATGCAACTTAATGCATTTTCCTCAGGGGAACAAAAAAAAGGGTAGACAACTACAACTGATTATGGCCGTTTTTATACCATAATTATCTGATTTGAGCAATTTATATCTAATCAAAGTATGTCAATATAGAAATTTTAGTTTAATTATTAATTTATAATGTTTTTAGATTTCAAAAAATGACCAATTATTATTTACGTAATTCTAATGAAACGAACACATTTCTAGCATTCTCACATTAAATGTAACATTTTTAATATAGAAAGTATACGTATAAACGTACAAATAACAAAGTTATTTTAAAATTTGTTTATACGCTCATACAAATTAGGTGAGTTTACTGAGTTATGACGTCACGATTGCAGTGTTTTTAGTATGGAGCGTTTATGAGCGACCCGCGACAGCGCCGCAAACATGTCGATGTATCTTCAAAAGTAATATGTACAGGTGTACTGTTGGTTCTACAATATTTCTCACTTAAAAGAGTACTCTTATTATATATTGAATTTAAAAAATTGTCGTCTACCCAATTTGGAGGAAAAGGCCGGAAAACTGCTGTCACTGAATCAGCTTAAAAAGATTGGAGTTTAGACCAAGACCTTGATATTGAAGAGGAAATACAATTGGCAGATCAGTACTAAAATGACTATAGGCTAATAAAAAGAAGATACGACAGAATATGCAAGGAAACGTTGTCTAAAACAGGACCAATCCACTACCCATCTTAAGCGTCAGTTCAAACTTCCTCAGAACAAAACAACACAAATAATAATAAAAAACAAAAGTATTTTGTTTAAAATGATTTATGAAGCTGGAGTGAGTGGAGATACGGGACGAGGAAGACCTAGGCGAACATATTTCGAACAAATCGAAAGTGTCCTCAAAAAAGGTCAGGTCAGAAGTACCCGCAATCGTCGAGCATGTATGAGGAATGTTATGAAAGTAGATGAAGCGAAAGAGATATGTAAAGACCGTAGCAAGTGGAAAGACGTAATCTCTGCCTACCCCCATGGGAAAAAGGCGTGAGTGTATGTATGCATGTATGTATTTTGTTTACAAACAACACTGACATAATCTTTACAATATATAATTATAAAATACAATATTAAAAGAGAAAAAAGCGTAGGGTAAGCATTGGGCTCCCGGTGTCGACGTAGATCAGTTGTGCAGTTATTAGGAAATAAATAGTACTTACCACGGCGGACTGCTGGGTAGTGTAATCGACGGGTGCGGGTGTCGGGGTATTGGCAGCAGACACAGCCTTCCTCTTCTTGGTCTGTTTTGTTTCAACAGCTTCTGTGTTTGTTATGACGGTCTCTTGAAATGCTGGCTTCAATGGCGGAGCAGGATTCACAATCGAGCTATATAAAATATAATAATAATACCGTTACTTGCAAGAATACAGTATTTTTGATGATGTAGTCATTATATTCCAATGCATTCTGTCAGCAAGCTGACGTGCAAACATTTATATTTTAAAAGCTAATAACCTATTACGAATTAATATATGCAATTGAAATTATAATCTTCACATACATATGTTAAAAAATACACGTCTTTCTTGTTATTTTCCGTTTTAATTGTTTGACAAAATACTAAATTTGTAACTACGCCGCGGGATAAAAAAGGTTGGGAATCCCTGAGCTAGGTGATAGCAGCGACTTCTGCGCAGGATTAGTATTTGTGTACTCTTTAAATTGTGGTATACTATAAGTTATTCTGATGTATGTATATATTATTGCTAAGATTCATTGAAATCCATTCAGTAGTTTTTACGCGAAAAAGTAACGAACATTACCCTTCTTACAAACCCTTACTTACAAACTTTCGCGTGTATAATATTAGTAGGGATTATATTTCTAAAAAAGGGGAGTTTTTCTAAAATAAAAGTAGCATACGTTACTCCTACAAAACCGCCTACAAAAGTGCCGTCAACATCAGTTGTTTCAGAGATACCGAGCCGCAACAAACAGACAGACAGACGAAATCCCAATTTTATTTATATGTATGCATAGACAAATTAATATATTAAGTTGAAACTTAGTAGATCAGAGGGGCTATCGCACTAATAAATCGCAACCGAAACGCAACCGAACCGTTCGGCTTAACCAATCCGAACGCCACAATATCACGTCATCTGTTCGATGACGTGATATTCTAGTTCTCGGATTGGTTGAGTGGAACGATTTGGTTTCGTTTCAGCTGCGATTTGTTAGTGCGATTGCCCCCCAGTAGAACTGTGAAAATTTAATCAATGTTCAAAAGAACTATTACACACACAAAAGAGTTAACGTATTAATTACATACTTTTGAAAGAAATCAAATTCATAAATTAAACACGAGTAATAAGAAAATACTTGCCGTTCCAACATATAGGCTGCAAAAAACTAGAGTAACTTTTATGGGGAAATATAAGCATACCTTTTTACAACAAGGCTCTGCGTAAAGTGTAACCAATTTGCCTTCCATAGGGTTAAATGGAAGGCACGACCTCCATAGTCGAGTGGATAGTACACCGGTTTCAAGGTGTCGCCATCTCTGAGATCCCGGGTTCGAGTCCCGGTGGCGGCAGATGTTTGTGTGATGAATGCGAGTATTTGTACCTTAGTCATGGTTGTTGATATATATTTCTATAAAAATTATTTATATATGTATAATATATGTATGTCTATCCGTTACCCTAGATCCCATAGCACAAGCCTTACAGAGCTTACCTTGGGCTAGGCTAATGGTGTATGTGTAACAAATATTTATTTATTATTATTATTTATTATTATTAAATAAATTGTAGTCTTATACAAAATAGGTTATACTGTTAAGGATAATTTAAATGATAACAGTGCAACAATTTAATTTCAATGACTCAATAGTTAGGTTGCCAAATGTTTTGATAGCAAAAAACAATTTAACTATAATTTTATAGATATGATATGAATTTCTTTACACTTCCAAAAGAAGTTCGGTTCAGTCTTATTTATTCGAGGACAGCTTCTAATTGATCACCTGTAAAAATTTACAGGGAGAAAAGGTGGCGTATAATTTTTGACGTGCAAATGTGATAGTAAAACCTATTTATAAATAATACATATTTGATTTAGACAAATTACGAATTGTGTTAATTGTGTTACATATTTTCTGTGTTAAAATATCTTCCAAATCACAATTTCAATACATGAAACAGGCTTATAGATCAGGATTTTTCATAACAATATGAAAGTATTTATTTATAACTTTTATTTTTTTCATAAAATTAATGTTACTTTTCTTTTATATTATTTTTCTCTTTTATGCGCTATCCCAATCATCATATAATATATTTTGCAGTTAAAAGTAGTTTTGCCCGACGTAGTTAGTTAAAAACATTTTCAACTGATTTTCGTAGTTCAAAGTGATTTTAACTACGGACGTCGATCAAAACAACTCAGAATCAGTCAAACGAAGTTTTGTTTGATTATGAGTTCTGAATAGCATATATAGCAAATAAAAAAAAACTGTAATATTGCATTATACTTAACAGTTTGACAGCCTGACAGGTTAAGACAACTGTCATTTTATTTGGCCTGAAAGCCTTACTTGGTGTTATTCTGGGAAGCTGCCGCGGAGGTAGGCGTGGCGTGTGCGGGTGAACTGATCACGCTGGTGGTCTCCGCAACCTTCCCGCCGCTGGGTGAAGCCGGCGGGGGTGTTGCCTTGCTATTAGCACTTGGAGTTGAACCGCCCGCCCCTAATAAATAAATAATTGTTTATGCAACTGTTGTATAATGAGGGGTATTAAAACACGAATGAGGGGTATTAAAACACGAATTGCTGATAATAATATCACATGAGTGTTTTAATACCTAATTATAACAGTTGCATACAAGACTTTATCTACAATCATGATGTGAATCCTCTATAAAAGATTCTCATACCGTAGGGTGTTGTACAGTGTTGTAAGAACTATGTAAATTCAAGAAAAGTCTAATTGCAATGCATGTAAAATAAACAAACCTTAATAAGTAAAATAATTATATATTCCGAATCCGAAATTACGAATTAGTCTACAATTTATTGTTCTTTTTTTGAAATTCATAATATCACGCGTTTGGATGATATAATGATCATAATATCATTGAGTGTTTCAATGTAGGCAATAAGCTAATTGTTATAGGTTCTTTTATAGAGGATTAATAGCATGATAGTAGATAAACATATATAAAACATCCTAGAATACTTGAATTAAAGAAACTATTACTCGATTAAAAACAACTAAACATTCTATAAAAACTTATCATCATTCACATCATTTCACAGTATGCATCATTCGAAATA
The DNA here is from genome assembly GCA_036419045.1 of Scirpophaga incertulas. Classification (NCBI taxonomy): domain Eukaryota; kingdom Metazoa; phylum Arthropoda; class Insecta; order Lepidoptera; family Crambidae; genus Scirpophaga; species Scirpophaga incertulas. The sequence continues at coordinate 7,455,472 of CM071626.1, read as the reverse complement.
TGCGCAAGCTTTCATTGTTTGCTTTTAAAATGTTTTTATTAATAAGAAAGAACTTTATAATATAATAAATAAACTTTGGAGTTATACAACTAGTTAGTTGTAAAATTTTAGTTACTTTGGGTATATCCCAACATAATGAGTCAGTATAAAAAAATATAAAATATTCCTCTCAAGCGAGACTCACCGTCTTCAACATGCTTTAACTAATTTGGTCACCGATCACATTTTATCCCAGTTGAATATTACGATTGCATTTTTCCTACTTTGATTTCGGTATTTAATAAAAATTTGTAAGCTTGCTTTATTCTTAATTATATATAATAAATTTTAAAGAAATCTTTAAAAATAGTACTAAGATGGTTGATACGTCCTGAGACATGTGCCCCCTTGTGGGCCGATCAAGATATTCCACTTATGCCAGAAGGAGGCGGAGCCGGGCTCGGTAGCACGGCTGCGGCGCTGCCGCGGAGGAGTGTAAATCGCGCCCGTGAATACGGCGACCCGGGAGGGAATGCGCCCCTCCAATGGCCGGGGGGCGTCGTCGGTGGAGGAGATCGGGGGAGGTATTTGCCACCCCCGAGGAGGGCTCCCCTGTATCGATGGGGGAGCGGAGGCTGCGGGTTCTCGGAAGTCGTTATCTTTCCCGGGGCCTCCCTATATGTCTGCGGAAGGCCATCGCTGAGGTTTTTAGTGGGTAGGCCTCCCCCTTCTGGAGAGAAGAGCCCCACATAACCGCCGGCTCTCCGCAGCCGGGGTATGCAATTTAATGCATTTTGCTCAGCGGCGAGCTCAAGTTTGACGACACCGTAGCTGAGTGGCATCACATGCCATTTCTGAGATTTCGGGTTCTGGTCCCGAAGAAGGCAGATGTTTGAATGATGAATTAAAATATTTAAATGGGATCTAAAGTACTTTGCTTTTTCATATTTATACTTTTATATTGCATTTTAAAAATGATTTTACTGTGAGTTGTTCCTTTGTCTTGTATTTAAAAAAAAAGAGTTCTTTGTGTGTTCTTGTTTCTGTATAAAACAGTCTCATTACATCAGTGCTCCAGTTAAATCGTGTTCTCATTTATTTGCCTTTCCTTCTGATAGACAGATATATATTTTCCATATAGAAAGTTATTAATAAGCAATACATTATTACTTTATGTTATTTATTAACCTATACCTAACCTATGGGCTTCCTTCCCAAAATAGGAGTTTAACACTAGTAAATACTTCAATCAAAGCTCTTCCCCTAATAGTTTTTTTAAAGTCGTTGCCCCAAAAAGGGGGCAACTTTATCCTGTGTCGTGAGTGCAGTCACTAACATAAAACTCAAATGCACGTACAGCTAGACCGGCAGAAATTTTCGTAGGGTACACAAAATATCTGTCCCATGCGGGAATTGAACTCTTACTCGCCGTCCTACTCCATATGACGACCTGGAGACGTATTTTTAAATCATTAGACGTGAATTTGGAATTCGAATACGACTACAAATCGTGCGCGAAATTATTTTCTGCTGCTTACAATTTCATAGATTTTTGAATCACTCGAATTCAGTGTTGTCATTAAAAACAAATTCTTAATTAGATTCCGTTTCACGCAGAAAAAATCAAAATCACAATCACAACAAAAACAAAAAACCGACGATGATCCACACGTGAAACGGATCACTGTCAAGGTCACTTGAGCGTTGGATATTCTACTAGTAGAAATCAAAAACTCGTTGCAGAACGCACGAAATGAAAGTTCAAAAATAGTGAATTCGGTAATTCGTATACGAATCTCACGATGTCGAATGCGAATTGGTTTTCTATTATTTCAAAAATTCGTCTCCAGTAACGGTGGGAAGTTAGCAGTGTACCTTTTTGGTTGTGGGTCTCTAAAGGAGGGTGCTGCGGCGACGGCGCAGGTGTGTTGTTTTTGCTGCTCGCGTCACCGGCGGACGACCCTCGCCGCGCAGGTGAGGGCTTCTTCTTGTCTGCCTTGCCTGCATTCAATCCTAACCATCTTAGTCAAATCAGCCTGTTTACACTGTTACTCCAAATATTTCGCATCAATTTTGAAAAACAGTTTATACACATGCTTTATAAAAAAAAATGCAATTTTCGCGAATGCGATCCGAACCAGTTCATTTTCTGTTTGCAGTCAGTTGCGAACCTTTTACTTTGACTTTTTACCTTGTTGCAGTAGTTAGAGAATTTTCCAATTTTAATCGTTTCAAAGAGAAATAAAATATATTCCATAATTCATATCATAACGATTTATATCTCAATATAATGACAATGATTTGAGTGAAATATATAAACTGTGCCCTCAACATGTCACAATGAGTTCATTGTTAAAATATTAAAAAAGTAACCTGCAAAATAGTATAAAGAGCAGACACTGAGGGTTGCAAATCATAATCGTCAAAATGCCTAGTTGTGGTTAAACAAAAAGTATCTTTATTCGCATCTGATTACGCATAATTAATGAATCAACGAACAAAGACCGTAAAATCTGAATTTGAACCGATAGCAATTTTATTAGTAGTAAATATAGCCAGAAGCTATAAAACACAGATTGCTTATGTGGTGTGATGCCACCCACAATACATAATTGTATTTTATAAAATTTGATAAACTAATCTATTCAATTCATTTAATTAAATAATGTGTCAAATAATGTTATGAATTATTATTAATAACTTTAGAGGCAGTCTCCAAATTTTCGAAAAAGTGGTAAAATCAGTTTGTATTTACATTAATAAATATATACAAATGCCTATTTTGAATAACATTGTATAACTTTGACATATATAGACTAATAAAGAGGTAAAAAGTGTTAATTATTAAAAAATATTATCTGTTAGCACTTTTAGAGTTAGTAGGTATTACATCTTGATCAAGAATTATATTATCAAGAGGCTGTTTTAATGTTTTCAAAATTAACGTAAACACAGCCTAAGGTTGCAAAATTACGCCTGTAATCAAAACATTAATAGCAACCGAAACATTAGTATGCTTTAATTTATCACTTAATTACTGCGTATGGTTATAACTGGTTATAACTTACTCATAACTTATATCTTACTAACGTAATGCTTTCTAGAAACGGGACTATAAAAGAATAACAATCATACACTACTTACGCCGTTTTTATTCGAGTCCGTTTTTCCCCCTCTAAAATGCCTTTTTTACAGTCATAATTTTTAATGCACCCTATCAAAATGCGAAAACTACCAGTATGTTGAAATAAGTCTTTACAAATTTAATTCAATACAGTTGACATTAGTTCTAAGACAATATGTCTAATTATGACACTTCTGTGTTTCGATGTTAATTGTCAAATGTAATTAACGTCAAACATGTTAATTTCATAGTTCTCTTCTAGACACATTTGATGTTCTTGCTCTAACTCCTAATAAACTTCTCTGTTGGTGATCTTTACAACGCGCTTTATTCGCTGCACCAAATTATTAAGAGTAAGGAGCTATAGAAGATTCAACACTAAATAGAAAGCTTAAAAACTGATGAAGGTACAGTCAGCCGCACCTTAAAATATACACATGAACTACGTCAACAGCATACAACATGTATTATTTGCAATACTTTATACAATAATATGATTTTCAATATTTATCGAACTTCAATTGCAAAAAAAGAACTTGTGGTTAATTTGTGGTGCTATAGACAGACAGAATTAGAAGTAATTTGGGGTGATATTAAATAACAAGGGCACTTTTATGAAAAAAAAATAGTTTAGGGTACCCATCACATTTATAAATAGTAAATAAGAAAGCAATTTTCAATAAATAAATAATAGAGATAACTTCCTGCAGGTTCTAGGAGCCTAGAACATGAGTGGTCATGCAAATACGAGCAAGTAAAAATTAAAACAACAGCAGACACACAGATGTGAAATGAACTATAACGAAATTCATAAAACCGATATAATGCATGCAAAACATTATTTTATATTATTAATTTTTTTTTGTCAAATTGCTTTGTTTCACAAATATAAAAAGGCGGAATCATGCATCTTATATTTATAAAAAATTATGTTGAGATTTTACTTGTGGTCAGTAGAAAATGAGGCCGCACAATCATAGCCTTGTATAATCGTGAGTTGTCCTGATTTTTATGATTTTAAATTTCTTGACGTCACGCAATAGGAATCTTTGAACAATTCAAAAGATTGATTGATGAGATTGATTCTTCTTTGTCGCTAATCCAAAAGTAATCTCAAACCAAATGATATGTTGTTATTCGTACACGGCTAGACCGAACTCCAAATTTCCCGATTCAATTCCGTCAATGCTGCTGTGTGAAAATAGTTAGGTAGACTTTTCGAAGATAGAACACGTACAATTTATTCCAATACTATGAGGAGTTTGGTCTCAGGCTTAGAGATACAAGATTTTTGTTTTGTATAGTGAAGCCTTTTTAAATGTATTTTAATTTATTATGCACATGGTGTATTTATTAGTTGTTACATTATTTTTGTAATTTGTAAAGAATAATTTATATTTTTTTATGCTGAAAAACACCATTAGTTGCTGACCATAAATAAACGTCAATATTATGAAAAAACAAGTTATTAACACAAAAAATCTATGTTTACTCCTTGTGTATTGTATCACGACAGGCATAATATCTGTATATTGAAGCTTTAAATAATACGTCAATAAAACAATATGCAGGAAGCAGCAGGCAAAGATCCGGCCGTTCTAGTAGACTTTGAACACATTAGTACCATGTCGTATTGCCACGTTATCCGATACTGTTTGACATTTTCCCTGATAACTTTACCATTTACGTTGACAAGGTACTACGTCGCACAAACTCTATCTGGAGACGTATTTTTGAATCATTAGACGTGAATTTGGAATTCGAATACGAATACAAATCGTGCGCGAAATTATTTTCTACTGCTTACAATTTTTTAGATTTATGAATCACTCGAATTCAGTGTTGCTATTAAAAACCAAATCTTAATTAAATTCCGTTTCACGCAGAAAAAATCAAAATCACAACAACACAAACAAAATCCGGCGATGAACGGAAACACGTGAAACGGATTACTGTCCAAGGTCACGTCAGCGTTGGATATTCTACTAGTAGAAATCAAAAATGAGTGGGTTGAACCACTCGTTGCACAACGCACGAAATGAAAGTTCAGAAATAGTGTATTCGGTAATTCGCATACGAATCTCACGATTTCGAATGCGAATTGGTTTTCTATTGTTTCAAAAATTCGTCTCTGAGTGGGCCGTAAATACGCGTGTACGAGCATGCAAGCATGTCTACGTCACGTTGTGAACACACTTTTCTCGGCGTTCTTGTATTTCCGTCCGACGGGCGGCGCTTCCGGCTGCTCCGCGCTCTCTGCAGCGAGGCGGACCATCAAAATAATTAAGATATATAACACAGAACAGGAAAATTCAGAAAGAAATGGACTACTACTGATATAATTAGTAATTGCAATCCGGCGTCATTTTCAGTCCGGCCGGATTCGACCGGATTCAAAATCAAATCAAAATCAAAACAATATTTATTCAACATAGACCTTTACAGGCACTTATTGACGTCAACAAACAAAACAAAAAAAAGCTTAAATAATAAAAAAAAAAAAAAAACCTTGTCCGTACGTACGAATAAGGAAAAAAAAAGAAAAAATATATTGACTCGACACCTGTTCGGAAATTGGGAGAGCCTTCTCGAGAAGAACAGGCAAGAAACTCTGAAGGTCTATTTTTTATCTCCTCTTTTCAATGTTAATAATTATAATAATATAATATAAAAATACAATATAGTATAAGATACAATCATACCTAATACGATTACAGTCGTATGTATGTTTACATACACATATAAAATAATACAATATTGTAAATAATGTTGTTACCAAACATGGCTCTATGAATAGTGTCCCTATTCCCAAATACTGTGATCATTTAGATAGTCACTTACTTTATAATAACCTTTACTCATGAGTGTATTTTTGATATGGATTTTAAATTTATATAAAGGCAAATCAATGACACTTTGCGAAAGCTTGTTAAACATAGATATACATTTCCCCAAGAACGAACAGCTAGTTTTATGGAGTCTGAACATTGGAACGGCAAGTTTATTTTTGTTTCTAGTATTCACATTATGTAGATCACTGTTTTTATTGAATTTATTATAGTTTCTATATACAAAAACTAAATTATCATATATATATTGACTAGCTAAAGTTAAAATATTAATTTCTAATAAATAATAAATAAATATTAATTTCTAATAATAAATATTGATTCCCATCAATCCCAATTTCCCATCAATCAAAGGATTGATTAAATCAAGATGATTTTCGCTTTTTAGTGCAAAATAAGTGAGTTAATCAAGTGTCACTGCACTTATATGTAGGTACAAGTTTATAAAAAACAAATCACAAATATATAAAATCGGCTTTATTTCCTAACCAATGTTAATAAGACAACAAAGAAAACAATTAAAATTTAGTAGTGTAGGTAACTAGCAATAATTTTACGACGTAACGAGTAGCTCAGTCTTTCTAGACTTCACTATCACAGATAGATCAATTTATAAGTAACAATATTAATTATCAAGTAACTATAATATCTAATAGATACAATTAACCTTACGTAATTAACTGAAATGAGATCAAAATCTTGTATTATATAGTATTTGAGAATGCTAACAAACAAGTCTTATAGGTATTTATGATTATGACAGATACCATCATGATTACTAACTGCTATATCGGTACCGGTATATTGGTACCGGATCCGGTAACCATTAAATGTTGCCGGGTCCGCCGGATTGCAACCCCTAGATATGATATGGCAAAATTATCAGTATCATCCAACCCCAAAGTTTAATATATATCAACTTTTATAAACGATAAAAACTAGGCGATAGTTTTGTAGCTAACAAAAATAAAAACTATAGATATAAATTGAAAAATAAAAACTTTTATCGTTTGTGGTCATTTTAACCATCACTTATCAGACCAAAAATATAAGTCTGTTCATAAATAAGTGAAGCAATAATATAATGAAATTATGCGAAATTAAAATTTGTGGGCATTGTCTGTGACACGATAGCCTTTTCTCGTTAGATACAAATATACTAGAATAAAAGATACTCATAAATTGTGAGACTTGATGTTCATAACATTAAATCACTAATCATACAATTTACAAATCCTATAATGCTTTAATATGTAAAAATAAAATTTGGTAATTATAATTTAGCGATCTGTTATTTCCACAAAACATTCTAGAAGTTAGGATGTTATTAGTTCATTATTAGAACATGCTAAAATCAGTCAAGAAGTATGTAGTTATTTTTTATAATCTGCCACATAAAATAAAAACCATAAAAAATAAATAATAGTGATCTTAATCAATCCCAGTTCATTATAATATAAATAGACATAAAAATCTTTTAATACATTAATAAAAATAAATCTTTCTTTATTGAAGAATATATTTAAGTAAGCCAACATTTTCATCAAAGCAATATTACTCTTATCGCAATATCACTTTATAAAGAACCTTTACATAATACACAATGCCTGAGATGATGCACTTTTCAAATTTAAAGTTTTGATAATATGCGACAATAGAAAGGAGCAATAATCATATATATTTACCAGAACCGTGTAAGTATCTATAGTTAGACTTATAAATATCCTTACCCATTGCCTGGTTATTGTTAGTAGTATTTCTAGCGGAATTTGGCGTATTCTTGCCTGACTGTGAAGAGTTGGCGTGCGAAGACTTGCGGCCCGGCTACGGAGACAAATAACACAATTAGATTGGTGCATTTACAAAAATCCTAGCGCGCACGTATCACGCACATACTCCTATAAGGAGCAAACACCGACTAACAAAAAGCAAAAATCCTACGTAAATAAATCGTGGAGGCGTGGGCGTTTATAAAGCCAAGGTATCATACAGTCAATCCATACAAACACAACAAGGTAAACACAATTAAAAGGACAACGATAAACAATAGCAACAAACAAATTATACCACATTCCTCGGGATAATAAGGAACAAACAATAACATAATCACGAGTATACTTGTTCGTATTTTCGAAGAAGCAATTTTGACATTATCTTTTTATCCGTGTTTATAATTTGTACCGCAAAAAGAAACTATCTATTGAATTTTAGTTTAAGTCGACGTGAAATATCGTACAGATAGTTATAGTGACACTTAAAACAAGAGAGATCAAAATTATTATTTTGTTTTTTTTTTTTGGATTCCCGTAGCCAATCAATAGCCAGTCTTAATCCATCAGGGAGGTAAAATACAGAGTCTAGTTCCGTACCCCTTTGGTCTTGGTGGCTTGCGTGGGCGTTGCGTTGCCTGTCATGGGCGATGCCTCGCCCTCCTTCTCGCTGGAGTCGCTCGACTGGCTGTCGTGAGAGACTGGCTTGTACGGCGGGATGGTCTTCACGTTGCCGCCCTTTTTCTGCACAATAACGCTCGATGTGCAACTTTGCCAGGGTTGTCCAATTCAAAAAAAACTTATTTAATTTAAAGCCAATAATCTTCAACTCTCAATGGTTATAATTTAAATATTACGTTAACAGTAAACAAGTATAATTGACCCTAACAATGCCAATCGAAGTTACAAAACCTTAAAACTATTTCAAATGATTTAGAACTGTTGTCGTGATTATATGGATATAATGTAAAATGAAATGGACGATGGTTGGATGAAAAGCAAATAGGTCTTAAAATCAAGATATACAGAAAGCGGGGCGTGGCAATATAGAAAACTAGGTGGCCACAGAATTTCTAATATGCAGCTGCGAAAATAACGTACACGGTATCTGTATGTGCAGTGTCGTATGTGCACAATACACAAGTACCGTCATTTTTGAAATATTAAAAACAGTTTGATGATTCTGGATACATAGTGAATAATTAACACATATTTACGTAAAGTATACTCATAAGCAACTTAATTGCTACTTGTTTTTATGTGTACTACGTGGTTTATTACAAAGCAAACAAAAATTACGCACACGGTATCTGTATGTGCAGTGACGTATGTGCACGCTACACAAATACCTTAGTTGTTGAAAAATGTACAATGTGTAATGATAATCGATCAATAGAAACTGGGTAAGCAATAATTATGGAAATAAATAACACTCGAAAACGAAGGATTGTGTAAATTTATACTTAACACATCTTTAATAAAAACATTAGTTGATGTCTAGGATTTTAGTGATTCTCGTGACTAGAAATGTAGGATTCGAGATTTAAGTTTTGAATATTATTCATATATGACAAAATATATGCAAAATATAAACGAGATGAAGAACATCAATTAATATATATAAATGCTTTTAAAATAAATAATTTGCATAATAACGAGTATCAGTTACCTATTGTCTGTGCATTTAGAAGCTTGTGATACTTACTTTAGGCTAGATGATTTGTGTAAGCGTGAAAAAGAACAGAAAAATCAAATTATTTTAGTGCAAAACCCTAACGTGGGTCTGCATGGCCGTGGTGACAGTGCATCATTGCCGTCTCAGACAAACTACTAGGAACTGCACCGGAAAGTAACTGTACACCATAACAACAAAGATAACAGCACTACTAACTGGAAAGCTGATAAGAAGCTATTGTTCGTTCTATACAAAACTCAATTAACGATGAATTAGTTAAATCGGTATTATTAGACATGTACACAAAAGACAATGCCAAGATTTCTATGGCGCCATGCCCCACCAAATTTTTTTCCAGTTACAAACATAATTTATATATGAAATGATAGCTAAACATCTGCACTTTTGAAATAATAAAAGATAATATTATATTAAAGCAGAGGATCGGTAGTTATGATGGTATAAACAATATGATTTTTTTTTCACAAATATTAAGTTTATCTTAGACTTTTTTATAAGATGCAATTTTTAGTAGCCATCTACTATATCCTAAAAACAATAATAACAACAACTAATTATTCTAACTATAAAAAAACAATTTTAAATCCAGTTCAAGTAACGCTCATACTTTATTAGAACACACGATTGAGGCTATCTATCAAAGTCATCTTTATTTACGGATTCGTAAATAAAGATGACTTTATAGACCTAATATTACATTTCTATTTACAGTGCACTTCTTGATATATGTAAATACATATTATTATCTAACGTAATATTTTTATTTTTATTTTGCATCAGAAGTAAAATGCGTTTATTCCTAAAAGCCTTTTATTGAGAACTCATTCTTACTAAAATGAATGATTAAATAACACTATTGAACATAAAAAATTAACAGAACAACAATTAAAGAAAAAAACTATTACCTATACTTAAAAAGCATTCGACTTAGGTCCAATAGGTTTATGTTGGCTAAAAGGACTTTTATCAGTGGCCAAATTCTTTAAAAAAATAAGCTTTAAATTCTCCGACGAGGAAAAGGCATAGAATTCCATTAACAACTATTAAATGTAGTTTTTTTCCCCAGCTTTAGATTTTTTATATTTGTTGTTAGGATCTATAATTTAATTAAATATTTTTCATAAAAGTGTAATTACTGTAACTTAAATTAATCCTTGGGGCAGATCTTGGCATTCTCTTTTTAATGTCAATAATTAAGCTATTAAATGGCGTCCAGTTATTTTAAAAGTAGTGTTTGTACAGACGAGACATTACAATTTGCAGTCGGTCCGCATATAACGTATGCTGTACGCCATTTACCCAAGGAACACCACTTACCAGTTTGCTGTAGTGATGCTGGCAATAACCGCAGTATTTGACGTTATCTAAATAGTTTCCAGCTTCTTCGCACAGGAGTCCTAAACTCTGGGCGCAGGTTACGTGGAACTGCTGTTTACATCCTGTTGGGAGAGAGACTATTATTGAACACGTCGTATGACAATGGATCGGTGCTTATTTAAAGCGATTTAGAAGGTTAAAATAGCAAACCACCGGTATTGTATTTGAAAGATTCAATGGTAATCAAAAATAGTATTCTAAAAAAGTACGACGTTGATACTATTTTGATTTTAGATGAGACAAAAAAACTGCTACACTATCCGGCAAGGTGGCAAAACAGCATCATATAACTAACTTAGATTCGAAGGTTGCTATTTCACTTTTTAATACTTTCGACATACACTTATGTATAAATTTAAATTATTTAATGCCATATATTTTGGATATATCATAATCAAATACGGCCATGTTTCTGATGAAAAATCGACGTTTAGTTTCAAAAAAGCTTAATACGTAAAATTATCTCAAATGAGACGGCCGATTGTACTGCTACGCGACTCTTATTTAAATTACTAAGTGTTATTTTTTTTATAAGTATAAGTAGTACACTTATCTTCGAATATTCGAGATTCTAGAAAGCCAGGGACGATCTTTCTATGTAGGTACTGTTAATTAAGCTTTTCGAATATCTGATACCAGAAGTTCAAATTATACAGATAAATTACGTACAGCTTCTATTATGTAGGGAATAAAGGCAGTCTCAACATCAATCAACGAAATTTTTATTTATTTGACCAAATTCAAAGTACATGTCAAGTGGAAAAATGTACACTAGGAAATCACTGTAAAATGAAAAACTAAGCACAAAATATACACAAAAAATTCGGTGACGAGGGTGAAGAAAGACCGGTACTCGAACGGTGTACGGTTATAGATTAAAGTAACGATGATGAATATTTAACATTTATTTATTAATATATATCTCTTTATTGGACAATATATAATCTTTATTGGACAATATACATATAAATAAAGTACGAATTGCGGACTTAATGCTAGGCATTCTCTACCAATCATCCAGTGGCCAGTTTTTAACTGGCCACTGGAACTGTGTGGCGCAGACAAAGATCAACACTATCCAATACATACACAAAGATTGTGATTAATATTTAATCTGTGATAATATAGTGAACTATCGCATATAGTAATAGTTTTACACATATAACTAGAGATCGGATAATCGGATGCATATTTACCTAAAGTTAGTTTAAGACAAAGTATGCAAACGGCTTTTTATTGTTTTGTTAAATAAAATTTTTCACCATTTCGGTTTTTTTATTCAATTATTTAATTGATTATTGTTTTAGTCAAACTAGCTCACTACTTTCGTATAACACTCTTCATGTTATAAATCGTACATTCATAAATCGCACGGGGAACTGAAACTAAACTTCATGTAAATACGTATGCATAGTTGTATAAATGAACCCGGAGTCTCGGTCTTTTGAAAATAAATACCACGTGCTAATTTAGTAATTTTCAAAAAATATACCTACGTTAAATTTGCAGTCCCGTATTTTTCCGGGATTTTTATTTAACAAAATGTATTTTAAAAAGCCGCTTCCATAATTTGTGAGCCAAAAATTAACTTTAGGTAAATATGCATCCGATTATCCGATCTCTACATATAACGCAACATAAATATATTTTCACGTAAAGGTACCAGATATGCCCGCGAATTCGTCTGCGTGAAGTTTGGCGCTGCTGGGGGAATACTTAATTTTTTTTTGGAATGAAATAATCCTATCATCATCACCATAAATACAGCCAGTAGGCGTCCAGTGCTGGACATAAACTACCTCCAGGCCACCTTCACCACCAATACTGTGGTGTCCGGTATATGCCACTCACGGACCCCGATGGCCCGATGGCCCGATACAGCCATATAATAGATACATACTATAAAGCGCATGTATGTCCAATGTATAAACTTCTCCGACATATAGCTTTAATAAAAATAGTTTTAGTTTTAACATCAAAAAGTAGCAGTCCAGCAAGGATTACTCGCGCATTATGATGGGCTTTGATTTTAAATGGCTTTTAAATAAGACTGTGATTTATTAATATTAGGTATTTGTCAATTTATGATCAATAAGACAAAACGGGAGTGGTAATTGTGTCTTATCTGTACAGAGTAGGGATATTTAATCGATCAGTATAGTGAAATCTGGGGTGTAAAAAGTCGGAACTATGACTTCGATTTCTCGACTAAAATCTATATTATTCCGAGCGATAATATTGGTCTAAGCGTGAAAGCTCGATAAACGTAATTTGACAGCTAAGATTTACAGTTCAACAAAGAACCCGTAAATTTTAAAGTTATCCTTTCCTATGACGTCTATCTTTGACACTTCCTAGTGAAAAGATAGATTTTTGTTGTAATATTTCTATCGATCAACAAATAAATTATCGCACACCTCAATACATTGAAAACAATCGGCACTCAGTTCGGGAATCAATCGGGTCGAATAGAAATAAAATACGTTAATAGTTATCAAAGTATTATATTTCGCTGCATTTTCGACCTAGATAAGAATTTCTTATCTAGATCGAAAATGCGGCCGTAAGCTATAAATGTTAATAGGTTTCACTAATGTATTTTTTAGTTTACTCGGAAAGGTACCTGACTGATTTATTAATACAGTGAACGGTACTGTTAATTCTTCTACACAATCTCTTATTAAACTTGGCGGCAACTCATCTATTCGATAGCTTTTTTATTTTTTAATCTTTTAATTATTTTAAAAACTTCCTGGCTGTCGACCGGATTCAATAACATAGACTTTTCGACCGAATGGAGAACAGGACGGCCGCGAGCGCAACTTGCCCTTTGTTCGCTGCCGCTATCCACGCCCTGCTCCTGCGGGTTACAGCGGCCAATACAAGCAAAGAAGTTATTAAAGAAGTTAGCAATTTGCTTAGGCTTAGAAATTATTTTATTATCTATTTTTAATTCAATGTTACATTTTGATTTTCTACATGTTTTATTTGTTTTTTCATTTATAATATTTCACATGGTTAGTAGTTATTACTTTATTTTTTGAATTATGCATTTTCTTGATATAGGTATTGAGGTTTTTTGAATAGAGTATCAGTTTTTTTAATATCTTCTGGTAAATGTAAATGTTGTTTTAAAATTGGATTATTAGTTTTTGTGACAAGTATTTTTAGTAATCTTTTGTTTTTACATGTTTTTTTTAGCCCTGTAGTTAACCAATATTTTTTTGTAAAAGCCCCTAGTTTAAATTTATATTTTGGTATGCACTGATTTAATATCCTTGTTAATTTGTCATGAAATATATTGTAGTTTTCATTAATATCATTACATGGTTTTAGTAGTTCATTCCAATTTAGTATTTGTAGTTGTGATTTGAATTTTGTTATTGCTCGTTTGTTAAACAACCTTTTCTCAACATACCAGACTGCTTGTTTTGTCTGTATTTGTTTTTTTATAAATACTTCCGTGCCAGCGTGATCTGAAAATCCAAACTCTATTACATCGCTATATAAACATTAATTTTTAAATTTTGTTAATATATGATCCAACCATGAATTTATGCGAGTCGGTTTATTAATACGCTTAATTAGTTTGTATTCCAACATTAAATCAAGATATTCGCAATATTTTTTGTTTTTCTTCATTATATCTATATTAAAATCTCCGCCTATAATTAACTTAAATTTTGAGTATTTCTTATACTTCATATATCCATTCCAATACATGACTAAAATTAAAATATCATGTTTACAAAGCTCAATCGCAGTTACTTCGAATACATATTTAATCGACATTTTTGTAATATCATTTAAGGCTTTATATTCAATATCTTCCCGTATCAATATACAAAGTCCTCCTCCCGTGAGGCTCTTTCTGCAAAAGTATGTTGCAATCAAATAACCATTAAACAGTAATAATTTTATCTTTTCTTCTGTCAACCAAGTTTCCGACATACACAAAGCATCATAAGCAGGATTCTCGTCCAAAAACGCTTCCAATGTGTCCTGTTTATTATACATACTCTGCATGTTTTGGTATAATAATTTAAATGAATGATCTTTATTTACGAAAGGAATCATGATTTAAGCTGGATCGGTTGAGGTTATTTTTTTTTTCTTTAGTGTCATTTTCCGATAAAGTATCATTTATATTAATATGTTCATTAAAATCGTTTCTTTATCCTTCGACGTATAAAGTACCGCATGTAGCCCTTTTCTTCGTGCCAAAAACATTTTCTCGCGCATACTTTTCCTTTTTAACTGGGTGGTTTTGTCTAAAAATTCTGAGACTGACAGGCAAGTTTGATTGAAGCAGTAATTATTTTCAACTATGTGTTTTACCATTCTTTTACATATAAATTCGATTATAACGGGTCGGTTCCCATTGTTGTTGTAACGAACTATTCTATAAATGTCATCAACATATCCAGTAATGTCCACGCCCAATAAGTCCCAAAAAACTCCCTGTACTCAGTCGTGCAAGTTACTGTCGGGCTCTTTATAATATTCATTTAAACCGTACAGTACAACTTATTTGCAATCGCTTCCGGAATATTTATTTTCCCCTGTAGATGTAATTTTTTGGTTGTATGCCTTCGATTTGTTTTTTGAGCTCATAATTTTGTTTCTGTAGGTTATCAATTTTTTTATCGAGTTCCTGAATTTCTAACTGTATTATCATAAAATACACATATTGATCGAAATCTGTCACGTTATATAAATTACCATGTTAATGAAATGAGAATGTTACGATGGATGTGTGGTGTGACAAGGATGGATAAGATAAGGAATGAGTACATAAGAGGAAGCCTGAAAGTAGCGCCAGTGGTAGAAGAAGTGAGAGGAAGTAGATTAGCATGGTTTGGACATGTGATGCGTAGGGATGAAAGTCATGTCACAAAACGAACGTTGAATATGAAAGTGGAGAGATACACGGGCAGAGGAAGGCCGAATAAAAGATGGATCGATTGTGTGAAGAATGATATAAGAATGAAAGGAGTAAGCATGGAAATGACGGCTGATAGAGAGGAATGGAAGAAAAATATCTACTGCGCCGACCCCAGATAATGGGAAATGGGCAAGAGGATGATGATATAAATTACCATGTTAGCTAGAAATATTGTAATAACAGTAGTATAGCTGCGATTATGACTTTTGAACATAAATAGAGTTCCCTTCAAACCTTGTGTTGCATAATCCATATAAACAAGACTCCATGCAGTGGCATATAAAGGGCACAGCACCAAAAAGTTTAGGTGTCACAGTCAGCTGGGAAACTCATGGTAACGGTCTTTTGGGACTCGGAAGGAATATTCATCATCACAGCTCATATACGTCCCCACCGAGGGGCTCGAGCTTACCCTAACTACGTTAGGGCGATTAGGCTTTAGTCAACCACGTTGGCCCAGTACGGGTTGGTTGACTACGCACACCTTTGAATCGCTTCGCAGATGTACGCAGGTTTCCTCACGATGTTTTCCTTCACCGTAGGAGCGTCGGATAAATGTACATATGAAATTCGGAACGAAAAACACATTGGTACACGGTGGGGATTAGATCGCGGGCCTCCCGATTCTATGCGGCGCACATACCAGTGCCGAGACCACAGCGCCACCGACGCTCGGAAGGAATATTATTAATTGATTATTAAGATAAGGGTGTTTCTATAACCGGAGAATATTACGCTTCAATATTAGAGCGATTAAAAGAAGTTATTAAAGAGAAAAGACGGGGGAAATTGACGAGAGGTGTGCTGCTTTTGCAGACAACAAGAGCCGCATTGCATTGGCTGCCCTTCATAAGGTGCGCTTCAATATTTTGGATCAAACACCCTACAGTCCAGATCTGGCCCCCAGTGATTATTACCTGTTCCCTGAAAAAAGAGCTGCGGGTAAGAAATTTACCGATTTTAATATACACCGATAATGAAGTCAAGGAGGCAGTTTCGGCGTATTTTGAAAATAAAAACAAAACATTTTTTATGAGGGTATAAATAAAATCTTAAAAATGATCTTAAAAATGTATCCGTCTTGGAGGTGAATATATTGAAAAGTAAAAATAATTTGGTTTTTTATTTCCACCATATATTCAGCGGATATAAAAACGCCCCCTCGTATCAGTGTTTGGAATTCAGAAGTGTTTTGCAAATCAACCATTGCTATAAAATTAATGTATCTATGTCAAATTGTGTCACATGATACAATTTCATTTGTTCTATTAGTATGAAAATATACTTGAGTCATTTTTGGTCATATTCGCGTAACTAGGTCCAATTATTTTCAACCCCGTGCATGTCGTATCAAGGACCGTGTCTTAAGAGTCGCGTAACAGAAAGTGACATAATAAGAGTACACTCATATTATATTTGAATGACTATGCAACTAATTAATTACAACTAATCTACTTAACTAATTAGTATTTTAATTACTTCGAATATTAATCCCATAATATTTTATCAAAATCAAATAAATCTTTCAACTTTACAGGCTTTTATTGATATCAAACAATATAATATTAAAAAGCACAAAGACTTCAGAGTTACAAACGGGGATAGGGAAACAATAAAATGAATCGACAGCATAGAAATAGAAGTTCGAAAATGGGCAAGCCGTCTCGAGTAAATTTACAAGAAACTCTGAAGGTATTTTGTTTCTTTTATTTTTAATATCATAATACAATTACATGTATTTACATATTAAAAGCAATATAGTACACTTACATAGTTATTACAGGATATAAAATAATTAAATTATATATCTTGAAAATTAAATCCAAGCATTATTATTTCATTGTGGAGGTGTTGTAAAATGTTACACATTTCGCCATGAACAAATCTCTAGTTTTTTGGAGTCTGAATATTTGCTAGGCACGTTGATATTATTTCATATTGTATTAATGATAAAGGAGATTGGCCATTCCAGTACTTTTGTAGAAAAATTGTGTCTCGATGATTTTCTTACCAAAAATAAAACAATAATATTTAAGTATTTTGTCTTTCCTACTTAAACATTCCTTATAGAAATAATTTTCTGAAATAAATCAGTAATATTCTTCCGTTTTATAGCAAATTGTCATAATCTGCCATGTTTGTAGGGTTGGATACATCGATAATAATTGATTGATAGAAATCAATCAATTATTATCTGTGGGTGATTTTGTACCTAAATCGACAATCGAATCGCTTTGCTTAATGTCTATTCCCTCTATGGATGCAAAATAAAAAAAAAACTTTTTTGTTATGCCCTCGGCAACGGCAAAATAAATACTTTCTTTATTGTGTTTGTCATAATCTGCCATGTTTGTAGGGTTGGGACAAATTATAGAAATCAATCGATTATTATCTGCGGGGTGATTTTGTACCTAAATCGACAGTCGAATCGCTTTACTTTCTTTATTGTATTTTTTAACACTATAACATGAAATCGATTCGAAGCAAACACAATAACGCTGCGCAAGCGGTTTAAATCAAACTGAATGTGGTGCATTCATATTCCATTCTTATGACAGAAAAACCTGATGTTTATTTATGAATTTCGATTCACTAAATCTATTCTAAAAATCGATAAGAAATCGATTTTGATTTGGCGTAAATCTTCAATCTATCTCAGATCACATCCCTAGATTTGACAGTCTGTATTTGTTAGTTTGGTGTGTAACTAAACGAGAATAGCACAAAAAAACTAATGCAAACTTTCTTACTTACGACATAAAGTGTGCATTTCCTTGAAACTATAATAACCTAAAAACAAACTTATTTTCTTGATTATTTCAACATTCCCGTTATGAATCTTGACAGAAGTTGGTAAGTATCATTTATTGTTATTATATAACCACATAAAAGCATTTTCATCGAGACACAAAAATAATAAAGTCAGTACATTTGCCCATACTAAAATGGTCAATCTCCTTTGAAATATCTATTTCATAAATATATAGACTTCATAAATAGATTGCTGTCATATAGTTATTTCCTTAAATAAATCTCTCGAGAATTCTCTCTGTCTTAAATTATAGATAGCGTGAATCACTCTTTTTTGGAGTACAAAAATATTTTCTACTTTGATGATACAATTTAAATAAGTAAAATAGCCCAATCTTGTCGTTTCAACATTTGTTTATCTTACTTTATATACAGCATATGCAGTAGAACTATGTCTCCATTGCAAACGACTCAATATGAGGATATAATTTTTGACGACCTCCATAGTCGAGTGGTTAGTACACCGGTTTCAAGGTGTCGCCATCTCTGAGGTCCCGGGTTCGAATCCCGGTGGGGGCAGATGTTTGTGTGATGAATGCGAGCATTTGTACCTTAGTCATGGTTGTTGATATATATTTCTATAAAAAATATTTATATATGTAAAATATATATGTATGTCTATCCGTTAACCTATATCCCATAGCACAAGCCTTAATAGAGCTTAGTTTGGGCTAGGCTAATTGGTGTAAGTGTAACAAATATTTATTTATTTTATTGATTTATTAATCATTTATCGACTCTTACACCCGTGTAATACAAAAAAAAATTGTAGCAATTATTTAAAACACCATTGTGTGAATATAATTTCATTTTTACATATACATATCTCGGGATATAATATATGTATATTAGTTAGTAAAAGCTTAAACAGTTGCTTCAAATACACAAATAATTGTGACCAAGTGTACCTGATTTGTTGCAGGGCATACAGGCACCCGCTGTAGCTCGGTGGGTTTTGCCAAGATCGTGACAAATATAACAACTCTGTAAAAGGAATATAATATGCAACTAAATATTTACGCAAAACATGTCTAATCATATTGTAATAAAGTTTGTTATCACAATTAGGGCCTATATTAAACACATGTTGCTATGTCTATTGCCAACTTTAGGCACAAAACCTGAGCTTATGAGCAATATAAAATATAGATTGATTGATAAATGTTTATTAAATTAATATTTTACATGAGACAATTACAATTACCTTATTGTAGCGTTCTGGTGGGATCAGCCGGAGCACTATTGGTTCCATAGAAGTGACATTTCCAAATCTGACTTCAGGAATATACAGAGCACAAACAACGTGGGCCCAGCCCGATGTGTCCGTCCTTTTGAGCGCGCCAGACTTAGAAGGGCATAACTCGCACTTCTGCAAGAACATAGTCACAGTCAAATGGTTAATAAATCACAAGGTCGTTAAAAAATTTGTCCCATAGAACTAGTATCGAGCACCTAGCCACTTACAATGGGCCTTATTAAGATGGTCAAAGTCACCCAAAAGCAATGGATAAGGGCTATGCTGGGAGATTCTTTAAGTTATTGAATCTGAAATTATGAAATCAGTAAAGAACCAGGGCGCAGAATTGTGGACATTGTATGACATTTTACCTGCAGCATGACCAGCGAAACACGATATGATACAGCATGAAACACATATCCGAAGACAAAAACGCTATTTTAAAATCTGTCCATTATATTTTGACAATTTTTAATGATAAATCGGTCTTCCACGTCAATTTCGATGGTCATGTTATAGGGTGTAGGCAGGCCACAATGCTTGACGAGGCGGAAACATTCAAAAGCAGTCATATGTCGAGAAACACAGCGTTTGGGACGAAGTGGATATCAGTAATTTGATGCAAAATCACAGAACAGTAGCATGGTAGCTAGCAACACAGGAACAATCGATGTAGAGATCGAATCGAATCGAGGGAAAGACCTGTAAAGGACCTCTCTCAGATGTAATAATAATTATGATGATGACATTATCAATATCTATATAGTTACAAATATACGCTATTGTTACACAAATAGCGGCGCTAGACAAAATATAAGGTCATACAGGTTCCTAAATTGCGTTCAAGAATTAATATGTCACAGCAGCATCCTCATATATAATAAAACTTTTACAAACTCCGCTACAACATTTTGAATAATTATTTTCAACTTTTGAAAAGGTTGCGGGATTGTGTTATAGTTAAAAGTAGTCGATATTTCCGGTTCAATTGAAATACATAGCTACTAGCATGATATGTACGCAGTCCTTTGACTCATTATGCTTCGCAATCGTTTCATATGATCACTAATAATTATAGTTTTTATACCATTTATAAAAATTTTGCAACCTTATTCATCGTCGTCCGCGGTATAACACCTTGATTTGTAATATTAAATATATATAATTGTGTATCTACGTAACGAATGCATTCGTTAAAACAAGTCATAGAACGATAATTAAAGTGAAAGAAAAAGAGAATTAGACTATTCTATTTATAATGTCAGTTAGTTTTATATGTTAACATCATTTTTAAGTAAATAATTTGATTGACTGATTGAATATAGAAAATCAGGGGATAGTCCTCATGCCATATTAATAGGAATGGAGAAATAGAAACAGACGAAATGTTAGTTCGTCATTTTCTGCTTCATACCCTCACGCTACCCAAATGTAACGTGACGCAAGGTGAGGCATATCAGTACCAGTTCAGTTCGTTTTGTACCATTTTTAAGTAAATAAATTGATAGACTGATTGAATAGACAAAGTCAAGGGGATAGTCCTGATGTCATTTTAATAACAATGTAGAAAAAGACACAGACGAAATGTTAGTTCGTCATTTTCTGCTTCATATCCTCATGCTACCCAAATATAACGTGACGCAAGGTGACGCATTTCCCAGTTATAAAGGCCAATCACAAATAAATCGCTACAAAGCATTCAATTGTCGTTAAATTAACGTACTGTAACGTTTGTAAGGAAGACTAAAGTAGCCCAAAAGGCAATGGAGAGGACTATATTCCGAGGTAACCCACATGATCGAATGAGATATTATGAAGTCTACAGAAGAGTCACCGACATAGGTCGAGGAATAGCGAACCTTAAATGGTAGTGCAGACTATATTACACCATCAATGACAGCTTGAAGCAGAAAGGTACTCTGGAATCGCAGTTGTTCGGCCTCTCAAGATAGGTCGACCATTTGGTGAAATTAGCTGAAAGCGTTGTATAATAGGAGTACAAGAACAGGACCGATTGGTGTAGAATTCCTTGGGGAAGACCTATGTCTAGCAGAGGGCGGTCTCAACTGAAATGATTATGATAGAGTTTACAAAGTTTAATCGCAACCCGAATACTCCAATTGGTTGTTGGCACAGTTATTGATTTGTTTCTAGCAAGATAGCGAAAGAAACGCTCCTTGCACACAAATAAGACGCGACTATTATGTGAACTTATACTTAGATGTGAACAAAAACATTAATTTACTTCTACTAGCTATTTATTTATTAAATATTATTAAAATGTATCGTCGTAATGTCGTAGAGATTGAAGGTTTTTAGAATAACAAATTTTTCATGCATTTCTAGGTAATAAAAGCAAGTTAAGATTTAATATACGCAGGTCTATAATTTGTTCTAATCAAGTCAAAGTTTCTTCGATTTTCATATGATTTAATCATATAAACAAAATGTGAATCCAAATAGGTAAAAAAATATATTCGATAATAATAATTCCAAGATAACATTGGATTAATACTGGAGAAATACCAGCATTAAATTCAAGAATTGGTTGAAACCTGGTCCTACGTATCCAATTACATTCTGTACAATAACACGTTTCATGGCATACTTTGAAATGAGGTATGCCAATATATTATGACCATATGTGTGAAGTCATTGTTAGCTAACAATAACATTAGGGGAAGGCAGTTGCAGTGTTATTTATTCAACACATGCCAGGAAATTCTCTTTCATTTGTTCTTATTAATAGAATCCAACATATGCCATTCAAGAATATATTAAACAAAAAATCTTGTTTACTAGAATTACTAGTATGTATGTTTTCTTTTTGGACATAAATCTATTCTACTCTGTTGTTAAACTTTTATTTGTAGGATTTTGAATGAGAATAAACATTCCGGATAAAATGCAGTATACATAATTCTAATATTTACATAAAAGTGGGCAAAACATGAAGCATTTGAAGATTTCTCATTTTCTATAATTTTTTATAACTATATGAAAATAAGAATAGTTTTATTCTATATATACTACATAAATATTAAATTAATAATAATCATCAGTGACCTGGAAGGTAACTCCCAAATTACTAGTTAAATAATAAACATTTTTACAATTAAGAAATATAATAAATAACGTGCATACTGAATAATCAATATTCCATTCTGTGTAATTTATGTAATGGCAGTCTTATGAGTCAGCTTCCATTTTAATATTATTATATAAAGATAATATTTTGCGGGTATAGTATGCTGATAAGAGGAAAATGACTTTTTTGTCATTCTAAAAAATATTGGAACATATCTTTCTACTTACTGTTGATAAGGGATCAAACTAACAATAGACATACCACTTTGCCTTTAGTTTCTGGGCTTTCACACTTTCTGCAGTACCATGGGCCAGTAGGAACTGTTACTATGCCATAACAAGCTGTAATTAGAGACACATATTTATAATACAATTAATATACTACAGTGCTACAATATTTAAATCATTATTAAGAAATATACAGTCTGATATTTTATAAGCTAGTACACTATTTCAAAAATTATTGTAAAGTAAAACAAGACAATTTACATTATAATATTATTATTCAATGGTTTTAATCAAAATGAAATATGAGTTGTCGTCTACAGATTCATTTGTCCATTACTCTTATTTTTGTATATATTAGAAGTGAAAAATTTGACTCTCTTTACAAATTGGCAGCTTTCCCGGGAAATACAACAAGCATACTGTATAAATATATTTATATAACATAAAAAACAGTAAACTTTCTCATTTTTCAGTTTCAGTCTTATTATCAACAAATTTATATAAAAAATTATACTTAGTCCAGCCATAAATTCTGTAAGAAGTGTAAATGCATTTACATATTATTTTATTAGGTAATAAGATTTATATATACTATATATATGTATTTAAAATCCAATGAAAAGTTATATTTTTTTATCATAATTACCACCTATATGTTGATACAGATTTTTAATCTGTGTCGCAATGAACTATAGATTTATGCACTGTTTCCATTATTCCAGTATCTGGATTATGGCTAACGGTTCTTTATACATTTTCTGCTATTCACACAGTGCACACATCCTATTTATAAACTAATAACATATGTATAAGAAAAAATACCAATTAATTAAAACATGTTTTAATACAATATATGTGTTTCATATACAAAATATGTAGAATTGAAAATAAAAATACTTTTAAGTAATATTATTTATGGCCAAACTATTTATAAAGAACAAATAAATATTATGAAATAGCCAGTCATTTTGCCCATAAAACATTATGTACAAATACTTTGAGACATTAACAATCTTAGAAAAAAATTATAGGTACCCTGATGAACAGCTACTGTGCATCCGTTGCCATCACAATACACCAGTGGGTTATCTGGCCAGCCACGCTCGTCTGAGCACACACAGCACCCTCCTACCATCTCCTTCATATTGAAATCCGCATTATTAACTCAAACCCTGAAATTTCTCGTTCATGTGTACTTTCCATTATCAACTGAGGAATGAAATGACTTACAATATAGGTTCTAATGAACCAATTGTTAATCATATTGTAATAATCTTTTCCTTTTGACAGTGTTAAGTACATATAACGAAATGAAAGGATCTGGTGATAAGAATGACAACATCTAATTACTTAATGATTCCCACATAATGAAATATGGTATTAGATCAAGGAACCCACAAAACATACACAATGTGCTTCCATCCACTTTATGGTTTGAAATGGTAATTTCAGAGATGTGATATTTGCAAAAAAGAAAATTTAAAGAAATTAACCTGTAACTTATTCTAGTTTAGTAGTCATTCCTTTCAAAAAGATATCTCATAGAATATTATGCTTGACAACAGATAATAATTTTTATTATTTATCTGAACTGAGTTTATAAATGAATAAATGAATAAGAAAATTATTATAACAGTGAAAAGCCATGAATATGAAAATGAGCTACAAGAAGACAGAAACAATGAATTTATGTATCACCAATGAAAGAATAACTTCAAATTGAACAAACTTTGTTAAATATATTCATAAAATAATTGTATATACAACACAAAGAAAAATAAAATAATTGAATAACAAAAATCCCACTCACAGTGATAAATTACTACAGACATGTGAGAGTAATTTATTTCTTGTCAATACTACTAATGATCAGCCAGTGAGTGAATTTTTAACAGCACTTGTCAGCTGTAAATACTTTCACGCAAGTATTTTCTTTTAGTAATAAGAGTACAGGACTTAATTTAATAGAGATATCACCAATAGTTAGAAATTATGTTACCAAGTGGGCTATTGCTAATTCAAAATACTACACCTATTTCTGTTTTTATTAAGACACAGCATTTGATGAGTTATACACAGTTATTCCGTGTTAAAATTATCACTGTGAGCTTTTAGACTACTAATAAATAGTAATAATAGAGGTAAAAAATATTACATAAATATGATTAAATATTGTGTATTATATGAGTTTACAATTTAAAAGAAAACTTGTAAGAACCAGTATGACAAAAAAGAAAACTATATGATCAATAGAACATAGAAACCAATATTATTATTTATTACATAAAATAATTTTATGTGTGTGTGATAGACAATTGTTTGAACTCTGTAAAACTTCAATAAACTCAGTAATTAGTTAATTCTATTATTAAGTATGATATCACACTTCAGGCATCCTTTTATGTACTTGCATATCTTCTAAGAAATTTAGAAACAAACAAACAGTCCTAGTATATGTTACTATAGATGTGATTAATATTTCATAGGTACATATTCATAATGCTTTTTCACTGCTGAGAATAAGAAAAAATCAATACTATGTTTATGTTATAAATTAACACAATAGGTATATTACAATACCTTACAATTTCATCCTAAATATAAAATAAGTTTATTATACAATGTATTACTTCTAAAAGCTTGTACAATTTGAAGTACAGATGGGCAAATGCTGAATGTTTGGTATGATATACAGCTGCCATCAAACTTATAATTATATTTACCAAAATAAAAAATATCCATTCATTGTTGGAGATAATAAATTCCGGTTTAATTCATTTATTCATCATAATTTTGATTATTGACAAGATATCACCTCACCTGCGCCTACGAACAACGACAAAAATAAAGTCAAAGTGACACACTCAAAACTCATCAGAAATAACTTAATAGTGTATAATCTAAACGAATAAAAAATGATAACCCTTAAGTTAAACATTAATTAAGATTAAAATAACAGATCCCCCCCACGCTACAGTGTTTTTGGTCACTTCACTTTCCGGCTGCCATTTACATGTTAGCAAAGGCCATGATGAACTGCAGTGCATTTAAAGTTGGTTGATGCGTGAAATGAAATACAGACGACTCTTTCACTCGCATTGTTTGCGCATCGCTTCGCTCTTGAGGCAGGTATTGATCCGCCCGCCAACAGCCCCGAGAAATTGTATTGCCACATAGTAATATTTGAAATCATTAGATACAGAAATTTTATCATACCATAATATTTTAATAATTTTCTTATTCTCTAATTGTCACGTAAAAATTAAAATAATTTATAATGACGTAAAATTTAAGCCACATTATTCATGGTTTTAATAACGCCGTAAAACAAGCTTTGTAAACGTTATCCTAATGTCAAACTTATAAAATTGTAAAGAAGGAGTTTTTTGACAGTCAGTCATAGGAATACACCTCTTTGGAATACACATAGAGGTTAGATGACTACAACTGATTTTGGATGATATTATTATACATATACTTATCTAATTTGAGCAATTTCAATCTCAAAAATGTATAATAATAATACCATCTATGTACTAGTTCCCAAAATTATTTAATCTGTCAGTCGGAAAAACCATCAACCTCATTGACTAAATAAGCTAAGGAGAGCAAACGGTATTACTAAATCGTGATTAAAACCTTTTTTTTGCTATTTTTTTACATGATTCTCAATTCAAAAAGGTCACTATAACTTTTAGTGATAATCACATGAGAAGTTAGAAATATAAGGAATATTCGTCTTCTTTATAGATAAGTAGATTACGAAATATATGATCATTCCATTGTGCTGAATTAATTGAACCTGCGAAGCCTCCCACGGCTTTTATTTTAGTTTAGTAATTAACGCATTTTAGTCACCACATAGTATAAAACAAAGTCGCTTTCTCCGTCCGTATATCCCTAATGTATGATTATATTTTTAAAACTACGCAACGGATTTTGATGTGATTTTCAATAGTTTGAGTAATTGAAGAGGAAGGTTTATATGTGTAAGGTTTATACATCCATTAAATAGTGGAGAAATACTGTTATTTTTTAAGTTTCTAATGCGGTGTAAATAATTACAAATTTTCTGCTTACAAACGATTATATACAACGTTCACATGCAAAGTCAGGGCGGGTCGCTAACTATATAACACAAGTAGAAATAATGCTGAAAATTGCACATTTCACAAGTATGAAATATCCTAATATTTAATCTATTTTAATATTTTGTGTAAATACAGGTTTGTTTATTAATCTCTCAACTAGCGGCTGACAGTCAATGACATGAGTTGTCAACTGTGGAAAAAAATTCTGGTACGAGCATGGACTTGCATGAAAAAGTATCCTTCTTTGTCATTCGGTAGGAATGTCTGTCAAATTTGTAATTTTTTTGTCGAGAATGCCGCTTAGCTGTTACGACTCGCACTATTGATATTATAATAAAATAGGTGACTCGACGAACGAACGCCAAACAATCGATGAATAAACGTGAACTATCTACTGTTGTAGATGGTACAATCCCAAAACTATCTCTTTTAAAGTTTTGACTTATAACAAACTTTGTACAGCGCCCCTTGAGGAACGTAATTGTACTATTCCTGATTTGACTTCTGCCCTCTTATTACAAAAACTTTCCAAGATCCAGGTTTTAACCAGAACTACTAAGTCTAGGTTTAATCGGTATTAAAGTTAAACCTCGGACTAAATTGCATTCTTATTACAAATCTCGAACCAATCAAGAACTAAGTTTAGTACTAAGGATCGCCCCTGGTTTAATCGTAATCATATATAGAAACAGCCAAATGTCATTACACCATTCAATCATTCATTCTTATTTGACGTAACGTTCCATTTCACAAAACATTTGTTATGTTTAAATAATAATAGATATATATTTTTATATTTAAGTACAGAGTTCAAAATAGAAATGTTTGATATAAAAGTAAAGGTTATTAAAATATAACTTCAAAATATAACGTTTTTATAACACGAGAGGTTCCACTATTGTAAAATAGTATAACTGAGATTTTTGATTCAATGTACGTATGTATAAAATGGAATGTGGCGCGCAATATTTCAAATTGCAGAAAACATTTTGTATCGTCGTTTTAGTTTGATGTGATTACAATTTAATTGTTGTGAGCCTTAACTACATTGTAATAATTTCTTTAAAGTAAATTAATATAATAAATGACAAAAAAATTGAACAACAAAAAATAAAAAGGGGTAAAAGTTGGAGTTCATAAGAAAAGGTTAGTCCAAATTGTAATTGCAATTTACGTACCTCCAAATATTTAAAACTTTCATGCTATTATTAATACGAATATATTTATTATTTTAGGAAATATTGTGTCAACTTATTGCTCAGTTGGCTAATATATTAGAAGATAAGTCGACTAAAACTAATATAAATGTTTTAAACATGAAAGAGTGGGAAAATGTTGCCGATAAGTAAGTTTTGATTGTTTGTGTCCAATGAAAAGATTATTTCTATTATGTATTGCCACACTTCTTCCTTAACGATTCATTTAATTGATCACTAAAAAGATTGCTGCGATATCACAATACTTGCAGAATTTTGAGGTTAGTACCAAAGATAAACTAGGGTCACAGAGGTTTAACTTTAGTACCATAGATGATCCTTATGGCCGTTTTCACCAACTTTGTCTTAGCTTAGGCGACTCCTAAGTGACATGCTGTCACTTTTTATATTAACTAAAAAGAGTGAGACAGCATGTCTCTTAGGAGTCGCCTAAGCTAAGACAAGGTTGGTGAAAACGGCTATTAGACTAACGATAGTCTTCGTTTTGTAATACAATTTATTTGTGTTCATGGTTTAAACCTAGCACTAAACCTGGTACTATATTTAACCCACGTTTTGGAATAATGGGGCTGTAGTTTACTGCTCGTCAAAAACTTATCGAAAACCGTAGCTAAGTCATGGTAGTCAGATAGAGGCACAATAGTCATGTCAATTACTTAGTACCTAAACTTAGTTAAATTTTAATTAATTACATATCCGATATAAAATAGTACAAAGGCGCTGTACAAAAATTTACACAGTCGATATGGACTACAAACGAACATATTCTAATATAATGAAACACGATTTAAAATGACTTGAAACGTTCTTTAATACAATCCTTGTCAATGCGGCATATAATAATACAATGATAACCTAATTTAGTACAATCATTAGAAAGTTATGTGCTAATTTTTAATAGAAATTGTATAAACTAAGTAAATATTATTTTATGATCCTCCTTGACATGATATTGTATACCGTCTACTTTGTAATTATTTCTTTCAAGTTTTAAATCCTTTCAACTGTTCAACTACGTCCTGCTAATGTCAACAAATTGACCGAAATACAAGTCATTATCGAACAAAATAGATTTACAAATTACGTATTTTTTTATTAATTTTTGCAAAGCTTTTTCTCTAAGTGTCATCAAAACGGATCATGTCGATATCGTAAATCGTGGCAACTTGCTATTCTAAGTAAGTTTTATCAATAACATTGGCCAAGATAATTCGTACATTAGCGTTTATAAATTAATAAATTTTATTCTGTGAAAACAGCGACTTCAAGAAAAATAAGAATGAAAATATACTACGCCTCTACAAAGTTGTGGCTATAAAATGCTTGTTATTCTCAATTTTCGGAAAAAGGAAACGTAAATGCTTTTTTATGTTTCTTTACTTAAAATAAATGCTGTATTTGTTGGATCAGCTGGCGACGAACATTCTCGTACCCAGATGTGCCCACCCTCTCGTCTGACGTCAGCATGGAGCCAGACTGTATGGCGCCTCGCTGTATAGCCTTGGGTCCGGCACAACCGTCTCTTCAATGTCAGCTTCCCGAATCGCAAGTACTTACGACTGACTTTTGGCTTCAAATCCGTTAATTTCAACGCAACATATTTTCTAATCTGTCACATACTTTTTCTTACATGAGCTGACATATTTTAAACAAAAAAAAAACATAATCAAACGATATTTAGATGGGGTATTTAGTGGATTAACTAAATAATAAAAACAGGATTTCGAAATAGGAGAAATGGAGTTGAAATCCAATTGTTCCAACACAGTTTCTCCCGTAGATCTCAAAAGAGAATATACATATATGCGAAGTTCTCGTCTAAAGATCTTAATTACCGAAATAATATTTTCATAGTATGGATATTTACAAGGGCATGGAAATGTACAATTTTTGAATATGTATAATAAAAGTTATTAAATACCATATGTAAAAATGTGTGAATAGAATTGAGTTTATTTCATGTAACTGAGCGACTGTTTGTTCCATAGTGTTTTCTGTGATTCTGGTAGTCTCCGTGGTACTCATTATGCTATAAAGCGAAACAACAGTCAACGATGTGGGTGGGCCAAAATATGCCGAACCGAATAAAAACGATTCGTACCAAAAGCACTTTGACACAAATGATTTCCTTTTGTTGTATTTTGTATTCTTTTTGGATATTTCTATTTGTTGTATAAATGAACACATGTTCATAACCACATGGTTACAGTGACACTGGATAATTGTAAAACGGTTAATTTGAAGTGATACTCGACCATTTGATTAACATAAACATTGAAAACTTTAGAAAGGACAATCGACCACGCAATATAATTTTTCAGCTGTTCTACCGAGCCCGGCGCCGCCTTCTTCGAGCGGGATCGGCCATCTCCCGACCCCGCTCGGCGGCCTCCTTCTGGAGCATTACTGCTTCACAGAAGGAGGCCACAGCCCTCCAACCTCCCTCGTCCGCCAGCATTGCCGCAATCAATGCCGGCGGAGACAGATCTCGCCCGATCTCTGCGACCAAGACTCGGGCTCGGACTGTACATGTCGGGCGAAATAACTCAGAAGGTCAAAAGTTCGAATTGACTGTATTAAGTACTTCACTTTTGTTTTAAAACGTGATCTCAATGTCAGACATCCCTCGTAACATGACCACCGAAACGCGATTAATAGAACAATGTATCACGATTAACTGTAAAAATACGAAGGATAAATTTCAAGAATGCTATTATATCGCACGATGGGCGTTTTCAAGGATTTTGTTTTGTTGCTCGTGCTACAGGTACAGGGTCGGGCACATATTGTACGCACTAGAAAAATATTAAAGGCAATTTCACTCACAAGCAACGGACATTGTTCCCTACTGTTAAAATATATATTGGTAGGTATATATATTAGGGTTAAATAGGGTTTTAATGGATATGAGTGACGCGATCACTATATCAGTTGTTGTAGAACTTGAGCTCATGGCAACAGTCATGATTTTAATTCTTTAGTACTTCAGAAAGTTTTTGCGAAAGATTCAGGAGCCGAAACAAATTTACGATCCAAAAAATCTGATTCTGCTGACCCAAATTTTTAAAATAACTGACATTATCTGACCATTTCCACAGATTTTTTTGTAGGTGTAAGGTATAAAAATAATAAATACTATTAAATAATTGGCCTCCACTGTCCCCATTGCCAACCAGCACCGCCTTTTTATTATGTTAGTTACATTAGTGCAGGTGCAAGTTGCAGTTAATGCAGTTAATCACACATACATGCAAAGATTCAATCTTAAAGAGAACATGCAAATTAGGTAGACAGAAAAAATTATAATGAAAAAGTTATATAACACAAGATTTAGTATTTCTTGAACAAAATTTGTTATTCATTTGATTTTCTTCTTGTCTATGATCTTTTGGATGGTTTCATCTTTTTTGATTTTTTCTTCTCGTTCTTTTCGCTCTTTGACTACAACATCTAATAATGATTTAGTCATATTTACTGCTACTAAATCTTTATCCTTGATCTTCCAAAATTTCGTTAGCGTTATTTATTAAACTGAAAAAAAATGCATACCAAAATTGAACAAAAGAAAATTTATGAGCTCGCCTTAGGAAACAGATTTCCACAATAATCAAAATAGAATGAAAAAAATCATACCTATCAACGGCCAACTTTTAACTTTTCTTCTTTTTTCATTTTTTTTAAAGTGGACTCCCCTTGCTCAATACAATACATTGTCATAAAATTTATTTGAACGTCTTTTGAACTTGTTTTGAACAGGAACAAAATATTTCGAAAAATTATTATTACAAAATAAAATGGCAAGTTTAACCCTGGAGCAAAGGGCTGAAATTATATTTCTCTTCGAAGATAGAAATAGTATTAGTGCTATATCACGAGAACTCAATATATCGCGATTCACGGTGAGGTTTTGGATTTGGCGTCACGGCGAACCTTAATTTCAGAATAAAATAAATTTATAGTTTATACCTGTATTTAAAAGTAATATTTTGAAATTTGAAAATTATTAGTAAGTACTAAAAATATACGTGATGTTGGGAATGCTAAAAAAAGATCACGTGATTAATGGACGGTTGTAGGAGTACCTACCACAGGTTAACATATATTTAACGACAACTATCTTTCACAGTGTATGGACAACAAATTTGTTGGCAATAATAATAATAATATGCGCACTATGAAATTTACAGGCAGACCGCAAAATGACGTACAATTTACTCGAGTAAAAATTACACTTAGAGATAATTGCCCGTTCGTTATACACGAAAAGATGTAAATTAACATAATTAACGTGTACACATTAACTAGTCTCTAAATTCGTATATGGAAATCGGTCGTCTGATAACGTAGTTACTATTGACGTCGATAATAAAAGGGTCAAAAAAAATTCGGTTTTGGGATCGACCCCTACTTACCTGATATTGAATGCCTACAACTTGCAAAATTATATAATAAACATTACATTTTTTTACTTCACAGGTACTTTTACAAATGTCTTGTAAATGCTTTGTTATGTCTTTATATTAGAAGATATTATAATGTAACATTACATTAATAAGTACTATCAGTGTATATTGAGATCCATTATCGTGGACACCCATTTTCATTTCATGGACCCCCAAATTATTTTTTCGCTGACGTAGCCCCTTGCAGGTTGTCATAGACCCCTAGGGGTCAATATAGACCACTTTGGGGATCATTGGTCCAACATAACTGTTATATATGTT
Organism: Scirpophaga incertulas; assembly: GCA_036419045.1. NCBI lineage: Eukaryota > Metazoa > Arthropoda > Insecta > Lepidoptera > Crambidae > Scirpophaga > Scirpophaga incertulas. The sequence goes on along the minus strand of CM071626.1, from coordinate 7,422,338 downwards.
TCTTCAAGGTATATAGCCAAGCAACATAAGCATAGACACCAACTCAACAATAACCACCCGCCGGAGACCGGGCGCGGCTAGTAAGGTGGCTGGCTGGCTGTCGGTGTAAGGTTGTCTGAGCACTAAGGGGTTATTAAAACCACTGCAAAAGTAGCGAACCCCTTATGAGGACCCCCGCGGGAAAAAAAGAAAAAATAAGACAACTTCTATATTAGTTTGCAAGTTCTGGACTTTTCAATAGTGGATATATTTTTTTTTGTAATCCTCTGTAGTTACTTTATCTTTTTTTAACTGACTGCACAATATCATTTATGTTGCTGCTTTGTTAAGATTCAATGAGACAATTATCCTCATAATGTAACTACGCAATAGACAGCGAAGTTGTATTGCAGCTTAAAGTCAATAAATATTTGAAACTACGTTATATCATCACACATCTCGCTCTAACTTTACTGCATACAGGTAAGTTAGAGTAAGACGTGGTGTGTTCAGTGTTATTACTTGTTTACGATTACTTTAAATGTTATCCTGCCTTAGAAAATATAAAAGATAAACGTAAAAGTGTTACAAGATCGAAGCTTCTGGCAAATTATTACGAAAAGAAATCATAAATTGTTATTGCTGTGATGCATCCTCATTAGTAAGTCTAATTGAAACGAGATCCCCCTTCAGATGAGCAGCAATGGGATTAAATGCTCTCGACCGTTCATGCTGTTGGGGTTCATTATTCATGTATCACTCGAATACATCAAAATCAATAATGCGGGCTTCGCTAATACAATAAAAAGTTAAGCCTAAAATTTCGTTAAAGTAAAATTGATATGTGATTCATATATTGCTAGGAAGAATTATAAAGAAAATAAAATTTGATCTTTATAAAATATACTTTCACAATAGAATTCGCGGTTGCAATAATATAATATACGTTCAATAGCTCATATTGAATGTTCTAACCACGGACATAATCAAATGACTATCATTTATCAGGCACAGGGCTATCATTTTAAGTAGGTATTCAAAAACACACATTGTTCTTGTTCGATGCAAGGTACATTTTGGGCGGCCTTGTCTTGCGGCGGTAGCATTATGAAGAATTTTAGGTATCCAAAGTAATGCATAAATAAAACGCCCGCGTTATCTACGCCCTCTGCCGCTTAATAATTTTCCCAAAATTAAGTTGTTTAGGCCTACTCAACTGTGACTGACGTTGAACAAACACACACCACACAAGTTTCATCTCAGGTGATGCAACAGTGTTTATCTGATAATCATAGCGTCGAGCTCGACAGTGCCGAATTGTTAAAAAATCTAATGTTACTCTTAGCTCGTTGTTAACACAAAATAAAAGGCTAAGCTAGCTGTAGACGCTACGCCTCTCTTAGATTGCTACGCAGTACTCTGATACCACATACGCTGATGTAGGACTGTCGATACGTAGCATTGACAATAATTTATTTAATAAGAAAGAGAGGAAAATTATGCATCTCTGAAAAATCCTGTAAGCAGAATTACCGACAACGAACAAACCTTAAGCGGCAGTACACACATTGACGACCATTGGGGAGGAAACATTTTCGAGTGCAATATGCCGTGAAATAAAGCGTTGCTAGGATTGCCAACGAAGGGGGTCTAAGTCGTCTCTCGGATGAAATGATGATGATGTTCATATATACATTACTAGTTAGTGCCGGCGACTTCGTCTGCACAGATGGTTTTTTTTTTCTAATTACTTGACACTCATCGTCATATTTTGGACTTCTGGAAAAAATCTATCATCTGTGCAGACGAAGTCGCAGTCACCAGCTAGTATCTTTATAGATCGTAGCCTATGTGTTTTATTTTCAGTAAAACAATTAAAAGAAAAAACTAAATAAATTATTATATGTATAGATATATAGCAAGTAGGTAAGTTCAGTCAGCCTCACGTCACCGTAAACAGTAAAACTACGAAACAAGCATTTATTGCGTAAGTAATAGAGACAGTTGAACTCAATCTGTACAGTCAAATTTGTAGCCGATTCAACATCTTGAACCAACAAAGTGGAGATACTCACTAATTAATCATTCATGAACGGCTGAACCGATTTAAAAAGGTCACCTATTTATTGGATCCATCTCCGCAGGAAAGGAAATTGAAAAGTTTATTTTGTTTCAAACATAAATTTTGGAATATCGCCATCGTTACATTTTTAACGTCATAGTGTGTGACAAGGTATACACAGATTTTTATTTTGAAATTATATTCTACAATAATATATAATTTTTAGGTCTTAAAATGACTTAAAGGTCTATGTTACCAGGTCAAAAGGTGCAATTTTTAGTAATAGTAGAGGAATACTTAGGGTACTTCCCGAAAACCTAGAATTATGAAATTTGGAAAGACATGGATGATTCTCTTTACCTGTCTTGTAAGACAAGACAGGTAAGGAGAATTATCCGAAAGATCATACATAATAAAAAAATATTTCTATACGAGTTTGTACGAAACCTTTCCTTGGTTCATTTAATTTTTAACTCGTTTGATACAAACGAAAATGGAAATGAAATTAAATAGAAAAATTGTTTCTTACTTTGATTACTGAACATCAATCCGTCCAAGTAGAAATTATTTTCATTTAACGATAAAACTTTTTATCGTAACATCATTAAATATTTGACGGTGCGAAATATCTTTTACTTAAAATAACTTTATTTCTTACTCTATGAAATGATTCTCTTTAAAACTTAAAAATATACTTCACATTAATATAAATTTCAATAATGTGATTTTTTCAGTAATATTGTGAAAAACATTTCTTAAAAGTTTTCTTGGGCACACAAACACGCCAGAGACCATGCAGTATGTTAACTAAGATAAGCTACAACAGACACGACTATGTGGTTAAAAAGCATACTATGATAAATAATCATATATCTCTTATTATGACAAAGAGTGATGAATATTATTTATTACAATAAGCTAGATGACTACAATTGAATAGAATAACATGGCTGTTTTTATTATATACTTATCTAATTTGAGTAATGTTTATGTATCTCATAAAAGAAATAAAAATAGAAATTTCAGTTTAACATTGAAATTTATAATACATTTGCAATTTATAACCTATTCGTATATAATGAATATATTTTAAGCTTTGTCACATGAAATGTAAGATTTTTTAATATAGAAAGTATAATAAGAAACGTACAAATGGGAATTTTGTTTATACGCTCATATAATCATCCAATACGCACATAGGTCATCATCATAGTGTTTTTAGCATGGAGCGTTTTTGAGCGATCCACGACAACACCACAAATATGTCACGGTTGCTTCTACAATATTGCTAAGTTCAATAGTACTCTTATTATATATCTAAAGAATAAGAATAAAAATTGTCATCTATCCAATTATAGAACATTTTATTGCCACAGTAGCTGTCCGCAAATTACACGGTGAATATCTGAGCTTTTAGGGGCGTGCTTACGTTGTGACGATCATCCATGTCCAGTTAGAATAGCCCCCTAAATCTATTGAATAATGACCCTCGCTGTGACGCCTGACCAACAGTAATCCATCGAAACATTCGCTTGCAAGTAAGGGTCGTACATAGTTATCGCCGGACCTAAATTAATTAAAATATCTTCATAAACGCTGTCTATGGCAACAGCATAGAATACCTTTTAAATAATGGACGGATCACCTGATGGTAAGCGATAACCGCGGCCCATGGACACCCACAACACCAGAGGAGTCACAGATGCGTTGCCGGCCTTTTAAAAGGGAATAAGGGGGGGGAAGGAAGGGTTGGGCCTCCGGTACCCTCACTCACTCGGCGAAACACAGCGCAAGCGCTATTTTACGCCGGTTCTGTGAGGCCGTGGTATCACTCCGGTCGAGCCGGCCCAATTCGTGCCGAAGCATGGCTCTCCCACGGTGAAAATATATGTATATAAAATAAATAGGAAAATTCTACCAACTATGCAGACGAACTCATGGACACCGACTAGTATCTTTATAAGTTGTAGCCTATGTGTTATTCTGATATACATATAAGCTATGTGATTGTAAAGTTTTATTAAAATCCATTCAGTAGTTTTTGCGTGAAAGACTAACAGACATATTGTTTCTATTATAGAAAACTTATAAAATTAATTGAACAAAAACATAACATTGAGAAAACAATTTAATATGCAAGCTACGATTCGTTACGGAAATCAAAAGAAGTGTAGCCTCCAGTGTAAACATTAAAAACTATCATCATATTCACAGCCAAGAGCCGCCCACAACTGAATAGAGGCCTCCCCAAACAATTATTCAATTATCACATCCTATTACAAACCCTTACTAATTAAAACGCAATGCTATTACAATTAATAGCATTGCGATTAGATATCAATGTATCAACTGACCGTATTCCGATAAAATACTTGTTGCTTCACAAATAAAAATAAACAATAATATTTTGGTGGTCTTACCGAATTCTGCTTCACGTGCATTCACTGATAAGGCAGTACACTATTTTAGTTTACTATTAATTAATTGCAATATAAGTATACATTTTAAAATTAGATAAGCCCAGACAGGTAAACGACCACTGTATCAAGCAATCAAAAGCTGTCTGGACACATTTTCCGTGCGCATCGCTGTAATAAATCTATATCTCCCGGGAAAATGCAACGATTTGCATCCTTCCAGCCTTTTGCTGTCAGCCATATGGTCCAATTTACGATACATCATGATGTTATTAGGGAGGCGTGGTGTGCTCAGTGTTCATTCCTTAATTTCCTATCGTTTGCTCTAACAGCCAGGCGCGTGTATTTCTCTCCTTTTCACTAGTTAATTCTATGAGTAATGTGAAAATGTTTGACATGCATTCTTTATTTTGTTATTGTTGCAAACCAGGACAAGTTCAAGAGGTTTTTTTTTTATTGCGATCTTAACTTACTGTATATTCTTTCAGTTGTTATAAAGAAGGAAATTATTATGTTAATAAATTATTGAAGGATAATTTAGCATTGTGGATAAAATTTACAACACAACACCAGAAGATAGTATAATAAGAGGGACTTATTAAAATGGTATTTCTGAGTATGTAATGTGGCATTGTTTAATAATGTTGTAAACAGCGAAGTCTTAATAGTATATTTTGTAACGAAAGTCTAATCACAAGCTATACATCTGCACGGTGGTTTGTCTAATAATCTCAAGGTCATAACTATACTTTTCACTTAATATACTATATAATTTATAACTATACTTTTTAATACTTTTAACTTACTTTTTACTTTTGCACGTGTAGAAATAATTAAGTTAGATCAAACTAAATTTTTACTCTACTGGACATTTTTAAATAAGTCGTTTTATTTTAAACTACAGTTGGTTTTGCACTGAACTAAAACTGAAATAAGTAAGTAATTTTGTTAATGGCAATAGACCATAGATTTAATATTTAGATAGAGTAACAGAATCATGACGCAGAGATAAATTTTTTTGATTTTTGTATTGATTTTTTTTTAATTCGTGTAATTATTATTGAACGTTGAACTTTTTTTTACTGTGTGGGGGCGATTAGGTCCTAGTCAACCACGCTGGCCTAGTTCACTACATACACCTTTGAATTTTTTCGTAGGTGTATGCAGGCCGTAGGAGCGTCAGATAAATGTATGAAATTCGAATAACGAAAAACATAGACCAGTGCCGAGACCACAGATACACCGATACTCTACTTTTTTGGCAAACTAAAAATCTATTACTTTTGAATTCTTCGGAACTAAATTGTTAGGTCACGTTCCGTTCTGCTCTTACTTTTTTCCAATTATATTTACCACAATTTTCATAAAGTTGTACAAAATATAGTTGGAAAGTTTACTTGAATAGAACTACCAAGGAATCCTGGCAATGTAATGGAAGGGTAGTCTGCAGAAACGGATTGCGGTCCTTGAATCATAACGATCGATATACATATATATAAGCTTGTTCTGTAGTGTACTATGCACTTTCTGGGAATAATCTTCCACAACTGTGCATCAGTAATCCACCTTCTTCGCAAAACGATAGCGTTATAGATGCGTATTTAATTATATTATTGCATGTTTGCAAATAATCTATAATAGTTCCTACCGTTGGAGGTTTGGCATCTACAATGTGAATGACAATGCATTCATTGTTAGTTTATTTTTAAAAATCTACGTAATAATGTCGTGAGCACTTCATTTGAGTGTCCGCCCCTTCTACATTGTTTATCAATTTGTGCTAATGTTATTATGTTTACCGAATGACGAGAGTGTGGTCACGAGAAGTCTGTGTCAATATTTCTAATGGCATGATTCTGCGACGTAAAGCAATATAAAACTATAAATTTTTCGGCTAATAATAAATATTGCAAGATTTCGTGAAAAGTTAACCTGCATTTTTTTTACACCGACTACAGAAAAATGTTTCTCAGGTTGACTGGTATAATTTATAATTTCCGAGGTCTGCACGAATTTTACATTATCAAGATATTTTTCATAACCTCAAATTATATACAAAGAAAACTTGACATAATTTGAATATAGATTTTGGAAATTTATACATATAGTCGATGGCAACCCTGTAATAGTGTAAAGTCGACACCTCGCTCACTCCTATCAACTTTGTTGACGAAATTATATCATATATTTAAATTAGCTTAAAAACCGAGTAACACAATGGTAAACATGTAAATTTCCATCTCGGGCCTCCATAATCTTTCCATTTGAAAACCAGCGCAGCGGATCAGCCAGTCTGTAGACATTGATTTGTTGTTGTTGTATTCTGATTTTATTTATCACTTTTCAGTGATTTTAGCCAAAAATTTGTTATGTTGTTAAACAAAAAAGCATGTGAGTTATGAAGTGAAAACTTATAAACGCTTGCACGGATAGCCAAGGTAGCCTAGTGCGGCGGAGATTATGTTGGTATCAATGCTAGTTGAGGTAGCTCCACCAGCATTGCTTACCAATTAACCTCTGCCTTGGTTGTAATGAGCGCTTGGGTCTGTTCTGCTATACTAGTTGCATTATCTCACTTCATGAGGGGTCATAAAACATGTTTTAATTATAAATAATCAGATACTATAAAATCGTATACATACTTAGTTATTTTAATAAGGGTTGCTTGTATCCCTGAACCCCGGTTACTAGTTCATGCTCTTGTGTATTCAACCAAAAATTACTATTCCATCTGTATAGAGAAATTGGATATAAAACATGTTGAATAATTCCTGAATTATTTTTGATTAAATTGGACGCTTAGCACCGTTTATCAGGTGTCATTTTCATAATGAAATTTGGAGTTGGCAAAATTTCCTGTTATCCCATGCTGTTTCTGTTAGGTGCTAATAGTTTCGTCCAGGCTAATTTTTAATGCCGTCTAGTAATTTTTGCTTCAGATATCGTAGACTCTTTTTCTCCGCAATCTTATCTTCGACTATCAAGCATGAAGAGGGCAGCTTTTCAAAAATAGATTTTACCGTCAGCTAACACACAGTAAAGCAAAATACCAATTTGTAAGGACTATGTTGTACTTATAAATAAATACAGATAATATAAAACTAAAGATAATCGCAGAATTCTTGAGAAAATTGTATCGGCGTTAATGTGAATCAGAATAAATACTGTGATGTAAAGCATTGACATTCTAATACAAGACAAATTATAAAATTAAAATGATAGTATGTATAATTTTTTTTTAATGGTAAGTATAAAATTGTAAGTATATTATAGTTTTATCCAAAAAGCTATCATGTATCTGCAAACAAAAATAGTGGTTGCATATTTGAGCCTTTTGGGGTGGAAACTCTGGGGCCCTGGGGGGAAAGTGCCCACAGAGTTTTTAAAGAGTGCAGCTATAGATTGACCGAGGCTACATGTGACCAGAAAGCTGGATTATATCTAGCGCAGCGAATCAGCATCGCCATACAACGTGGCAATGCTGCTAGTCTTATGGGGACGTTGCCTGACGGCAGCGATTTATTTCAAATATTTTATTTATAGTTTAGTTTTTAATTTTACTAAATAATTGAGTCACATAACAATAAATTGTAATTCATTTTATAAGTCCGAAATTGTTTCGATAATTAAAGTAAATCACATTTTGGAATAATAAAGTGGGTATTGTTTATATTTTATTTATTTCGAACAAAAAATAATCGTGATGTACAATGACGTTGGTATTTTATTTATACACATAGAAAGTGAAGAACATTTGAGAATTCTTAAAAAGCAATTTGAATCAGTCATTTTCCGAGAATTTCATATGTGCATTTGTTTGAAAACAAAAAGATGTTTTATTACTTTACCGATTGATTTTCCATACTCGGAAATTGACATTCAATCGATATCTAGACTAGACTAGAATTTATATTCTATTTTGTATACGATTACAAATTCATCTCCACCAATTACACTTACCTATATTATAAATGAAAACGTAACTCTGACACGCTTTTCACGTTAAAACTACTGAATCGATTTGAATAAATTTTGTAACAAGCACATAAATAGTCTAGAACCTGCTATAGTATGTAGGCTACGTTTTAATGCGATAAAAGGGCTGTGAGAGGTGAAAATATGGGATGAAAGTTTGTATGGTTTTGACCGCGCTAATTTCAGAAACACACAACAGGTTGATGAAATGCTGAAATTTGTATTAGTTTTATGGGTCTATAATTGAAATGTTTCAATTATAGACACGCTAAAATGTCATTTAAAATGATAAAACATCTCGCATTGACGCTTGGACATGCATAATTATATTATTTAGTATAATTTCATATGCTGTATGTTTAGTAATTTAGTTTCACATGGTATTATCTTTCTACGATTTGATTAAAACTTCAATTTGAGTATTGGCAAAATTTTGATGTTCCTGATTGTACGAGTATTTTGAAATAAGATTTAAAGAATAAATACTCATTTGTTACCTACGCTATAAATTAAAAAAGTCTGAATTTGTATCGACTCTACAATTTCACTTACGAATTTCTTTGCAAATACGATTTTCATATCAGTTTTTAACTAATCATTATTGGGACAAATGGACAAATCAATAATGGCATACTGCGACTATAAACTAGGGATGAGAGGTATATAATGGTATAGGTGTAAATATCTAGTATGAGCTTGGAAGTACGCAGATCGAGTTATCGAGTTTGTAAATAGATACCCGGTCTGAATCCGATACCCGACAGTGATAGATATGTTAGTATCGATCGAACTATACTCTGAACTAAATCATGAACTCAATCAAATCAACAGTATGACTTTGGAAGCTATACCACACCTACGTTCGACCTACCATACACCTGCCTAGATGACGCCTGTGGCCGAGTCTATACTGTGCCAATTTCAAGATATCGCCATCTCTAAGTTTTCGGTTACGAGTTCCGGTAGGGGTAGGTGTTTGTGTTTTTTTTATTGCCGTACGTGGCATACGAGCAGCGGCACACCTGGTGTGAAGCGTTAACTGCTGCTTATAGACTTAAGCAATTCCAGAGATGGGCATGGACACAGCTAAGCCGCTGCCTACCGTGATGAGATTACTGTCTTTAAGCCTCGTTTGAAGAGGGACATGTCATAGCGCGAGGGAAACACCGCAACAGGAAGATCATTCCGCAGCTTACATGTCCGTGGAAGAAATGATCGCTGGAAATGCACCGTACTAGACGGGAACGGATCCAGGTAGAAAGGGTGAAGTCTATTGCGGCGTTGAGTGGTACGGTGATAGAATGGTGCTGCTGGTACCAAGTCAAACAGTTCCTCGGAGCACTCCCCGTTGAAGAGCCGATAGAACACACAAAGGGCTCCAAAGTCCCTCCGCTGCTCCAGTGACTCCAATTTATCCGTGAGATTGGGATCATCGACGATTCGCACAGCCCGTCTCTGAAGGGAGTCAAGTGGGTTGAGCTAGTATTTGGGAGCGCCTGTCCAGAGATGCGAGCAGTATTCCACGTGTGGTCCAATCTGCGCTTTGTAAAGTACAAGCCGTTGATTAAGCGTGAAGTAACGCTTGGCTCTGTTCAAAACGCCCAACTTTTTACTCGCCAGTTTGGCTTTGTCTACCAAGTGACTCCCAAATTGGACCTTGCTGCTAATGTCGAAGTCGGAAATACGAAGGGGTACACCTTGGAATTGAGGTGCTATGACAATCGGGTCCCTCTTGGCAGTGAACGCGTGTGTACACAAACTTGTGTATTTGTAGGGTTGGAACGAACTAAGTTCCTTTCTCCTCATTCCGAGGTCCACCCAAGAGAGTCCTCGACTTCAGACATAAGTTGCAACCGTCTTTCTTCTATAGTATTCCGAGGAACCCTTTGGAGGCTCGTATATTGTGCGTCACCCGTACTGTCATCAATTAATAACAGATCATTGATATGCAGAATTAACAGTGTTGGGGAGAGCACCGAGCCTTGCGGAACGCCAGCATTAATGGTTTTGGTATCGGAGCAAGAACCGTCCACAACGACCTTAATGCTCTGACATTCGCGCTGAGAAACAGCATAGCTCTACTACCTTAATGTAATACTATTAAGAGATGATTACGAGCATGTGTATGTAAAAATAATTATCTATATATGATTAATATATGTATGTTGATCCGGTTACCTAGACCACAACATAACACAAGCCTTATAATGTTAAGGCTACGTTATGTTGGATATAATTTATGGCTGTATGCGTCATTGACATTTTACTTGTGCTCTATGCTCCTTAGTTGATGCATCTCTCTCTCTATGCTTAGATCGAGGGTTGTTAACATTGCGTATAAAAAACCTTTAAACTAATTTACTAAAATAAAACATATTGTGTTTAAAATACCAACTATAACCTAATAAAACAACAAGTTAATTGAGTGAGAATAAATATATTTATTATTACTTATTTATTTATTTAATATAAATACGAAGTTACTCGAATAGTATAAACGCTTTTCAATCTTGCCGTATTGAATGAAATATATATGAAATAAAAAATAAATCATTGAAAGAAATATGTGATTTAAGGCTGTCTTTTCTGACAGTTAATTACGAAGGTTCTAGACGCGCCGGATATTCGCGTGAGTTAGAGACGAACTAATGAAATCCGTATATTTATAGATACCGGGCATGTAGCGACACCCGCACCTGCGAGGACGGGTATTAGTATTAGTAATTATAGATATATCCCATGCCTAATATGAACCGAATTATGTTTTATGCCTCTTCAATTGATATGAATGGAATTGTTCTATTTGAATGTTCTCGATTGTTTCCAGATCTTGCCATTATACAATTTTCACTTGCTGCATTTTTAAAATAAATTTACATTATGAATGTACAGAGTTCAGGTATATACTTCGTGTATATACTTGCGAAGATATTTCAAGATGTATATAGTCTAACAAACGGCACTGGACTAGAATTGACTAATAATACAATAGTACAAGGGCTGCTACTTATGTATCCGGAATAGAAAAATCAAACAAACGTATATGGCTTAATATGGGTTTATTGTTTTTCAAAGTATTCTCCGCGATGATCGATACACTTCTGCATACGTTGAAACCAATTTTTATAGCATTTTTCCACTCTGATTGCGGTATCTCTGAAACGTGCTGTTTGAACGCGACGACGGCATCTTCACGGGTCGAAAATCGTTGACCACGTAATTTATTCTTTACATTTGGGAATAAATAGAAATCATTAGGTGCCAAGTCTGGGCTATACGGTGGATGACCCATCAATTCTATTTTTTGACCCTCCAAAAATGTATTTGTTTCGCGTGATGTGTGACAGCTGCCATTGTCGTGGTGTAGAATGATTCTGCGTCGCTTGTTATTTTTACGTATTTCTTCAAATACTTCCGGCAAACAAATGGTCGTGTACCACTCCGAATAGACCGTTTTACGATTCTCCAGTGGTATTGTAGCCACATGAGCATTAATACCAAACAAGCAGGCCATCATTTGCTTTAAAGTGCTTTTTGCATGAGTCACTTTCGCAGGGTTCGGCTCATTTTGAAACACCCAAACTGTAGATTGTTGCTTAGTTTCGGGACGCATAGATCCAAGATAATATAATAAACATAATATATATAATAATAAACAAATTTTGAGTCACCTCCGTTAAATTTTAAAGTGATAATGTTAGTTATAAAATAATTTAAATTAAAATTTCAACTATACTACGTGCCCAATGACTGTCTCAATTCAGACTAAGAAGACCTTTTTTTTGTTATTGCTGAGGAAAATGCATTGAATTGTATTCTCTGCACCCCGGGAAAGGCGCCGAATTATGTGGGGCTCTCCTCTCCAGAAGGGGTAGGCCTACCCACTATAAACCTCAGCGATGCTCCTCCACAGACGCCTGCCGCGAGCGCTTGATCAACGGCGCGTCCGACACGCAGGCGTGAGAGGGTCGTGGGAACCCGTAAGGACACAACCACGACCCCATCGGCGTCGGTTCACCAGAGGTGAGCCTCCCTGTTGCACTCGCCTCCCTGTTGCACTGGGGAGACCGACCCCGGGGGATCGCCGACTGACAGCGACCGGTGCAATGCAGGGCCGGCCTTCCCGGACCGGCCCCGCTGGTCGCCGACTAAAAAGGACTAATCGCCCTGACCTAGTAAGGAAGGAAATAATACCGTACTAGCTCGTGCCAGCGTATATGGAACCTTTATGTTATTCTGATGTATATATTATATATTTTATTATGAGTTTTTAAGTGAAAAAGTAACAAAGATCCGTACAAACTTTCGCATTTACGAAATTAGTTAGATACAGCAATATGATATCACATTTAAAATAGTAAACTTTTACCAATCAAGGTATGTATATAGCTACATACTATACTTATCTACAGCTGAGGAATATGACTGACGGAATGCGCAATATTTTGTGTTAACATCGGTTGATTGGCAATTGCCTGTTATATTCAATTTATGATATTGAATGTTGTCCCATGATCACGTAGTTGTGTCAATCACCATGCTCGACTCAGCCATATTGTAGGCTATTAATAACCAATAGGTACGTACGTAAATGTTTTGATTATCAGTACAATACGCTTCCTATCGAATGGCGGTTTATAATACATCAATATATGTATATTATTATTAATATTATAAACCTAAAGAGTTTGTTTGTCCGGACATGCTAATCTCAGTCAAACTACTAGTACGAATTGAAACATTTTCTTTTTGCGTTCGCTAGTCCATTTATAGAGATTTATAGAGATGGTATGGCCACGTATTAAGAAGCGAAAACCGATCTTGTCACTAGGATAGTTATGAAAATGAAAGTGCATGGGTGTGTAAGGAGAGGTAAAGCAAAGTAAAGATGGATGAATTGAAGAAGGTTAGTGAGTTTTGAAATGACGAGTGAAAGAGGTGGAAGACATGTTTCGCAGACCCCAAATAAAATTGGTCACAGGGCAGGAGAAAAAGTTCATTTATCGAGGAAGGATAGTAGAAACCAATAGCAATCAATAGCTGTAACCAATGGAACATCAGTCATCAATAGAAATCGTTACAAAAATAGGAACATGATTTATATATGAGGGCTTTCGTAAACGGTTAATTCACTTAAAAACTAAGTACTTATGATGAAATTGTTCCTGTTTAAAAGTAAATTTGACTCACTATATATCCTTTTTATGGTAATCAAATTAGTTGTACATTAAATATTACTTACATGGATTTTTTATCAACATGATTTTATTAATACTTTTGTAAATTAATAAGTTATTAATTGAACAATATCGTCCTTGACATCACTCAATTTACAACATATCTTTATTAATTTATATTTTAAAAAAAATATGATATCTTAAAATATATATTATTTTAAGATATCATAATTTTAAAATAGATTCACGCGCGCATGTATGTATGTCTGTCATAATCTGTTTGTTGCTTGTTTATTTCACAAGTATTTATTTTAGAAACGAAACGAAATTTTTTCGCGTATATTATTTTTAAGGAATAAACATATTTATTATTATATTATTGTTATGTGCGATTGTATATGCTTTTAGTGTTATTTAAATGTATAAATATAAAAAAGAAACGCCAATAAACAATACGACTAGGTCGTAAATATTCACTTAAAACTTTAATGAATATGCAACATAAAACAATTAAGTTTTGAATCTACTTACATTGGTTATTTTACTGGAATCTCGGGTACTTCAGTAGGAGGAAGCATCGCATTTAATGTAGCTATATACTTTTTTTTAAAAAACGTAGCTACATGAAATGCGTTTTTATAAAAATTATTTAGGCGATTGCAATTACATGAGACAGGTAATTGCTATTTTCGCTGAGGCATTATACAGTCTTTGAAAAAAAAATACAAGGTAACTAAAAATGCTTATTTTACAAATAATAACTTCAATTAATAATAAAAGTTATTTTTTTTAGATTATGACAATTAATGGATAAGAATATTATAGTTTTGCCAGACACGTTCATATACAGCACGCTAAAAATGAATCTTCATATATATTTTGCGGAAACACAAATATCGCGCCGGCAAAAAGAGGGGTATTATAAGTGAAGGTTAAGCCACAGACCGACAGACACGTCAGTGTCTGTGGTCTGTGGCATCATAGCTCCCGAACGAATGAACCGATTTCAATTTAGTTTTTTTTGTATTATAGGTGTTTTACGGGCGAGTTTTCTTATATATGTTTGATGAAAATCGATTGAGCCGTTTAAAAGTTATGGGGGGTTAAAGTGGGAAGAAAAACCGAATGTCTGCAAATATGCTCAAGTGGGGTATCAAATGAAAGGTTATGACTTGTACATCACAAAACAACAACATCGTGTTGGGGGACCACTCCAAAACTATATTACTAACTATTAAACAAAATTAAAAATTACTAATCTAAGCAACAAACATGAATTTAAAATAAAAACAATTAAGAAAAAAGTCCCCCAATGCGAAGTACTTATACATATAGGTACTTTAGGATTAATTTTCTTTTATTATTTTTTACTTTTTAAAGGTAGTTAAAATTTTCTGTGTCGGGGGTTTTTAAAATTTTTCCGAATATGATTGCAATATTTCTGAACATTTTTGATAAAAATCAAATGAAAGCGATGCGATATGTGAATAAACAATCGTGTTAGTGTCAAAATAGTATTCAAAATACACTTAAAAATTTATTAAATTAAATAATAATACAAATATTAGATAATATTATAGATATTTCAATTTATCTTTAAATTAGCTCATTTTATTGAAGTCTTAAGTGAATAGTTAAGTTACATTAATATTTTAAATAGGTACTTTATTCAATCGATTAAATCTGATACCAATGTTATATTTCAAAGTTTTCTACGGAGTGTAAGAAGATAAGCTTTATAAAGAACTTTCACTCTGATATTATTGGGTATAAAGAGATATAAACTGTTATCTGTTTGATTTGTTTGGCATCAAAGTATATTTATTACACTACTCTTATAGCACTGCGGTTATAAATCAATTACATATTTTTTCAAACACTGCCATAATTTTGTACACACTTTTAAAGCAGTTTAACAAATGCAAGAATAATCACAAATTATAGCAGCTTAAAATCTAATAGAACACGGTACAACCTCATACTCGTATTTATATCCAAAACATACATCTAAACAAGAATTATGTTAGCTGCAGCATCAAGTTGTGTAAAAATATATTGTAGGTATAACTTATTTATTAAGACAATTACAATACTAATAAATTGAAATGAATTTAATATTCAATTCAATCAGCTTACTTAAGCAGGTGGAGGTCTTCATCCCCGCGTCGACTGTTAATCCCGTCATTTTATGTTTTATCTGCGGAAAAATTCCAAGTGAGCTGAATTTTTGTATACTTACACCTTTATTACGGCATTGTAATGAAGTTGTGAAAAATCGACATTGATATTGTATATAAAAATGAATCGCAAAATGTGTTGGTAAGCGCATAACTCAACAACGCCTAGACCAATTTGGTCAATTCTTTTTTTGTAAATGTTCGTTGAAGTTTAAGGATGGTTTGTTCGTTGAAGTTCAAATTCGAATAATTATCGGAAATACCTTAAAAACAGCCCTTTTTTCCCATACAAACGTTTTCTAACTAAAACGCACAGTCCATTTGAGCTTTATTGTTATTGTATAAAGTTAATATTGCAAGCACTCACTGTTGTCTAAGCAATGTAGGCGTGTTCCTAACATCATAGAGTCAATTTGCGCTTTATTATAGCTATATAAAGTTTAAATTTAATCATATGTATCAAAACAGTATGCGGGTGTGAGTTGGAGCAACGAATACATCGTTGGAGGATTTAATGTCACGTTCCAAAATTGAATAGTTACAAAATGTTATAGTTTAATTAGACTTTTTTGGTTCGCTATGCGATATTATCTATAGTATAAGTAGGTACAAAAACTGCCACTTTACAAATCGTTTTGACAGGACTAAGTCAAGTCCGCTAGTTATCAATAAAGTAATATTAGTGACACATCACTGTATGCCTACCATGCCTTTTAAAACAGGAATAAAATTACAGTGCAAGCGAGATGGCGCTATACACTGTAAGAGCGGTCTGTGTTAATATTATTTATTACTCCTATTCTAAGCGGTTATGATACGTCCATTGCTAATAGGATTCTCACGTATATAATTCGGCAAACAGGGGCACGATTCTCATGCAATAGAAAAAAGTTCACATTCGTAAAAAAGTTCGAAGTTCGAATTTTTTTCGAATGTAACACAGTTAGTCTATTCTCATCGAACTAGTTCGCATGAACGTCATTCGAACAAAACGAGTGATACGGACCAGTAGAAGTGGACATTCGAATAAGATTGATTTGACTTTACATAGGAAATGGACGAATTTATTGTAGATTTTATTTATAATTTAGTTCAAGAGTTAGAGACAGCGAATGCAGAACCGCCGCGACGAAGTGTTTCAGCAAATGTAGGTCCATTTGATTTGAGCAATGCAGAGTTATTAAACATTTTCGATTAAATAAGAACCTTATATTAGAACTCATCCAAATGTTTCAGCCAGTGATTCAACAGCGATCACGCATTGACTTATTAAAAACAAAGGTAGGCAAAAAAAAAAAAAAATTATTTATTTCCGATATTTTGTACATATATATATATATATATATATATATATATATATATATATATATAATATATATATGTAGATGTAGTATAATTTCTCGTTTGAAAGTTGTTTACTAAAAAACTTAAAGAGTTTTTAAAATTCAAGTGTCATATTAATAAAATAATATATTTTTAAAAGTAATATTTACGTATAAAATCTATTAATAGATGAAGCAGTAACAGCGTTTTTATAAACGCATAATAATTACGTAATTTATTATTTAATCTATACCCGACGTACTATTTCGAATAGTAATTGTTCTATGGGTGCTCAGAATACGAGATAAACGAAACATTCGAACTTTTCAGTAGAGCGGAGGAATTCGTATACGAATTTTAATATGGAAGAAATTCGATTGCATGAGAATCAGCTTCCTGGTATTTTAAAATATTTGTCTAGTGGTGAAGCGCGCTGCAGAGTGATAAGGGACGACGACGTACAACGTGACTACAACCTTGGTAGCAAATGTTGTCTAGACAGATAAACGAAACTTCCGATTACACAAACGTAATTTGTGAAGTACAAAATAATATCTAGTGATTCCAAACAACAGGCAGCCCAAAATGATAATCAATATACTTGTAGAGATCCACTAGATAAGTCAGTTAGGTAAGAAGATAGGTGTATGAAATGGTTTACTTATATCAGACCTCGATCGCCTCGATCCTTTATCTTCGACCTCATTGCAATAATGGCAAGTCCCAGTCAATCCGCGTAATACAGAATATCGTCGACCCAGGCACGTCATTTCTGACCCTCCCGACTCATTGACGCTGGCTCTTCAAGCCTTGCGAGAGGCGGCATCTGCGCCACCATCCCTTAGTTAGTCCATACTTCGCAGCTTGCTGCACATGTACGAGTAGGCCCCGTCACTTCAAGGCCGGACCCACTTTGGCGTACCGAGCCTTCTTTCGCGCATATGTCCTCTTCGGAGGGCAGCGCCGACGTGCCCTCTCCTGAGGGTGCGCCAACCATTCCATTCAAGCCATAAGGCCACTAGGGCCAAGGCTAGGCTGAGTTTAGTCGGTAGGTCTGTAGGATCGAGCCGCCTCGATTCACCAGGAGTCCGACATAATCAACGCATCCCTGCTTGCCTGTTGCGTTGGTATCCATGAGGATTCTTAGCCTCCTCTCCTGAGGAAAAAAAATAATAATAATAATGGCAAATACATACTACCTGTGAAGCTATCTTACTTATTATTAACAACGCCACTGTAAGGTATTTCACTTCCTGAGAGCCATCTCTGGAGTAGAAGAAGACGACACTAATCTTCTTTTCATATAAGTGTTGAATAAAACACTTGTACTGTTCCACTAATTTTAATTATTGTCGACCTGACCGGTTTCGCTTTACAGCATTTTCAAGGTTAAAGCAAACACAGCTGTTCGTGTTTACGCTTCTATCTAAAAATTCAAGTGTTTTATTCAACATGTATAATAAGTTCCACCAAGAGTCAACAATCAACTCAATACAGAATATTTCATATAAGTACCAATTGGTCAAGAATTTCGAATACGAGCAGACCAAGTAAACTCGCAATATCATCGAAGTCAGGACAGGCATTAACCTTTCACAAAAGCAAAGTGATTAGGAATTACAGGGAACATAGAACAGGTATTTTGGGATGAAGTAATATTAACAGTATGAGATAGTTTTATTTTTATCCAACAGTCGCTCGAGACAACGCACGCAACGCAGTTTAAAAAAATACAAAAAATAAACCTCAATTCGTTCAAACTTATTCAAGCGTTATTTTTTGATTTTTTAATAACAAAAGTTAATAATTAAATTAATTTAACATCAGAAAAAGCAACTTTGAATGTAAAGCAGTACACTTGCAATCAATTAAAAAGCTGAATGTGTACCCATACATATCTAATAAAGAAGTCAAATTAAATATAAAATTGTCTAATTTTAGTTTAATTATTTTTAAATTTAGGGATACGCGTTTCTTCTAAAACAATGCAACATGGCATACTATGAAGTTAATAAAATGTTCCATCAGTAAAAAATTGTGTTAATATCAACTTTAAATAACGACTTTTAACAATAATATAATTTAAGCATATATTAACATTGATTGTAAATCCTGTGTGTACTAACTAAAAATAAACTAATCATAAGAAACAAAGAGATATAAAATTGTACCTATTAATTGTATTAGTAGATTAGGAAATTGCATGACATAAACCATTTCCATTCTTATTTCATTTCTACCGAAAGTCGTATTTCTGCGCAGGATAAGATGAAAGGGGTTTTTAAGGTTCTTGCTTGGAGGAGATTGAATCGCTTCACAGATCCTGATTGGATTACGGGTGTCTTAATTCATTTTCACACCCAGCATTTACTCCCATACCGGCACAAGTTACCAATATTTTCTGATAAATCGTAAATAATATCAATCAATATATTTTAATTTTTTTATATATTGAAATATAATATATATCATAGAGTTCAAAATTGATGAAATTATTTAGTAGGTGTTTATTCAGAAACCTATACAATATTATTGAATTCCTTAGGTAATGACGCCGCCTGCGACAAATATAGTTTGTTTATTTTTACTATGCATTATTTTAGGATGAGGATCAATCAACGATTTGAGAAGCGCACGAACATCCCTTATATGGTAACCTCACGTGGATTATGTATGTCAATGTGATTAATCAAACCTGCAAACTTAATAAAAACTTATTTATGAATAATCATAATAATAGCAAGACGATTCAAATATAGTACGAATGTATCCAAATTCGATAAAAAATATGTTTAATAACAACGCGTTGCTTAGCAACCAATTAGGTACAAGCATGAGTAGTCAACTTGTTTCTTGTGAAGTAAATAATATTTAAGAGACTATTTCCTAATGATTGACACTATTGATACACTATGACCCTGGTGATACACTCTGATTAATCATCGTCAATCTGCTATCTGTCTATCTATACTATAAACACAAATAAATTGTTGAAGTGTATGCAACGCGTGACTTCCAAACCACTACATTAAAATGAAGATTATAAATAATTATTGTGGCATTGCTACTAAAATATTCCTTTTAAAGTAAATTTCAAATGTATCTATACTATAAACCCAAATAAATTGTTGAAATGTATGCACGCGCGTGACTTTCAAACCACTACAAGAGATTAAAATGAAGAGTTATTTAGTTATTGTGGCATTGCTAGGAAAATATTGGCTATTTAGGTCGTACATGCCGTTTGGCGACAACAGTGATTGCAATGACGACACTGCTCATGGATGGACCGATTCAATTATTATGAGATTACTACTGTCATCGTAATATCGATTCGGACCGATATTTAGCGCGAACACGTTTAACTGCCAAAATCTCAACATCTGAAATAAAATAAGTTAATAATAATCAGTGCGTAGGGAAGTGACGACCTGATCGCCCGCTGGTGGGATATGTAATGCTTCTTCACTACCGTAAATGCCTCATCAGTGCAGTCAGTCTCCCTCAGGGCAGCTTGTGACGACCTGTCGATGATTTGCGTCACCGAGAGTACCGATATGCTTCATGGCGCCTCCATCAGCACCATATGCCACCTCTGTTTTACTTTAGCCGGCCGGACAGAGTGGAGTCACAAGAGTGTGATAATGTCATAACTCCGACGACTTGTCGATCGCTGCGGACACCCCTCTCTACACCCTTAGTCGTTCACACCAATGTTGCTCCCTTCGCGCCAATATTGGTCTGTTTTTTTGGGGGGCCCATTTAGTGAGCAGCGAGTCACCACCTTTTTTTTTGAAGTCAGGAAAATGCTTTTCGCATACCCCGCGGCTCGGGAAAACCGCGGGGTTATGTCGGACTCTACGCGCGCCTGGGGGACGAGTCCAAGCGCGTGGCCTACCGACTAGAAACCTGACAATGCCCCTTACTGACGCCTTGCCGCGAGAGCTTCTATCGTCGATGTGTACTCCCCCCCATCAGATGACACATCAGGGACATGCCGAAGAGAGCTGCATCGCGGCGTGACAAGGTCATGGGAACTCACAAGAATACTTCCACGACCTCGTCGGCCCCTCTCGCCCCCCTGTTGTGTTGGGGGGGGACGTCAATCCCCCGGGGCATCTGGGGATCCACGACTGACGATGACCTTTGAACCGGTACATATAGATATAAGACCCAGTTGTTACACTCCATGCACACTTTCATAAAATTTCGCTTAAACGGCCTCAATGTGTTAGCTCTATATCCCCGCGCACGCCTTATAAAGGACCGTGTCTTATAAAGACATATTCCATTCAAGCCGTAGGGCCCGTACGGCCCAGGCTAAGGTTGATTTTAGTCGTTAGGTCACGCTCGCACGCACGGGTCTTAATCACCATGACACTTGCCGTTGCGGTGGTATCCTGGGCACGTTTCCTGCTTCTTGTAAGGATTCTCAGCCTCTCTCTCCTGAGAGAAAAAAAAGACGCGTGATATAAGCGATATAATAATCAAGGAGTTTACAAATATGTCCATTACGATGTTTAGATTACCTTGGAATAAATAATATGCTATAATTATTATGGAATTATATAGTATATTATTTATTGAATAGATTAAAAACTGGAATGATTTGCGAATAAAAAATAAAAAAGTTATGTTCCCGTTTCTAAAACACGTTATGGAATAAACACATTCTTAGACGCTTTTGTAAAATTTATCACGATAGGCTGCAAGATCTTGATATCTTCTACATTAAGCTAAGAAAGAATATTTAAAAGCCATTCCATTTATGTAATATGAAATTAAAACTGTGGGAATTGTGTTCAAACGTATATTTCTTATTAAACGTGTATTGTAGATTAAACATAATGGTAACTGTAACATATACTATCACTTTGTCTATACTTATTATAAATCTGTAGAAAAGTCAATTCTGTACATGAAATATATTTCCAAATAACTATTAGGAGGTGATTAGAGATCGATACTGATGTCAAAAATGCAATCAGCAAATTTTTGTCTGTCTGTCTATCTGTCCGTCTGTACCTATAACCGTCATAGAAACAAAAACTACTCGACGGATTTTAACGAAACTTGGTACAATTATTTTTCATACTATTGAGCTGGTTATAGTATACTTTTTAACACGCTATAATCAATATGAGCAGAGCATTGAAGGGATATGTTGGGAAAACGGGAGAAGTTACTCCATTTTTTAAGCTCCCGTCGCGTGTGCAACTTTAATTGTTAAAGCATTATCAAGAAGAAATCATGTATGACGTTCTTAAAGTTATTATTTTCAACTCCCCACAATTCCACAACACTTTAGGTCATGCTCTAAGTAGTTCTTCCGAGCTGCAGAGGAGCACTCTAACCTGTTGATCCACGAGTCAGTGAATTATAGTTCAATACCGCCTTCAGCGAATATGTTCAAACAGAGTCGGCAATGACTTCGCAGACCGTGACACGTCCTTATTAGCGACCCCCCTAATAAAATCAATTAACGTAGGGCCTTCAAGACCTTCACGCGGCGGCGTCTAAGCCGTCGCACCCCTTGCCAATGCCATCTAC
Organism: Scirpophaga incertulas; assembly: GCA_036419045.1. Taxonomy (NCBI): domain Eukaryota; kingdom Metazoa; phylum Arthropoda; class Insecta; order Lepidoptera; family Crambidae; genus Scirpophaga; species Scirpophaga incertulas. The sequence continues at coordinate 7,399,678 of CM071626.1, read as the reverse complement.
TTCTCGTCAGCCTTCTGCTTAGTCACGAGTAGGTTCCTCACTAAAAAAGAAGTCGCCGCCAGCATTATCATGGAAAATCTGATAACAGTGCTTATAAAATGAATACATTACATGTGTAGGTAAAATACACAAATTTTGTATTAGTAAAAACTGTGTTTATTTACGCTACGAATTATGAACAAAATACTTGAGTTAATATCTTAAATAAGATTAAAATAACGCTTTATTCTTTAAAACAATCTATATAATCTTTATTTCGATTGGAGTAAAAACGCCATCTATAGATTAATAAGCAAACCAATTCAAATCAAATCAAAAATTTATTCTTCAAATAGGATTTTACAATCACTTTTGAATGTCAAAGATGCTACGCCATTGGTTCACATGTCCACGGCGGGAGACCTTGTACTTGAAAAGAACCAGCAAGAAAAACAGCAAGGCAATTTTTTTTTTCTCCCTGTATCATTACAGAGTAGTCAGTTGGAAGCCGGCTTCAGATACACAGTCTGAAGCCAACCTCCGATACAAGTTAAAACAACTAACAAATGTATATTTCCGTCACAAGAGTCATATCGCATTAAACAAAAATCTGATATGTATATGTCCGGTACAAAACAAAAATATTATTTACTAGCTTTCTGCCCGCGGCTTCGCCTGCGTGGATTTCGGGATTGGGTCTATAAAGGGTTAGGGGTCATAGCTTTTGCCACGGCTACATATGCGCGGAAGTCGGTTTATGGCGCGAAGGTTTTATCGCGCTTCCCGTGGGACTATCCGTTTTTCCGAGATAAAAATACCGCAATACCTTGCTCAAGAATCACTCTATCTATTGATGAAAACCGCATGAAAATCTGTGCAGCAGTTTTTGAGCGAAGCCTTTATTGCGCATCCGTGGGATCTGTCGATTTTTCCGGGATAAAAAGTACCCCATGTTACTCGGGGATAATGTAGCTTTCCAAAGGTGAAAGAATTTTTGAAATCGGTCCAGTAGTTTCGGAGCCTATTCATTACAAACAAAACAAAACAAACAAATCTTTCCTCTTTATAATATTAGTATAGATTATAGCATCATTAAAATTATATATCGCAAAATTTACATCCAAGCATTTTATCATTCAAGAAATCATTGATCTTGTAATACCCTTTTTTCGTTAGAGTATTTTTAATATGTGCTTTAAATTCATGAAACGGTAAAACAAACAATAATTTGACTTTATGTAAATAAACCCATTAGAAAATTGAATCAGAGGGTGACTGTAACTGTTGGTACCTTTGTGTTACCTATCCACACACAATTAGATGAGTTTAGCCTTGTTATCATAATTGTACAAAAATATCTCATCGCTGCCTGAAATTTTGGAAGTGGTAATTAATAACAAGACTCGAGTAGAGAAGAAGAATCGAGTAAGTTAAACAATTTCATAACACATATTATATGTGTATAATACAACAATTGGAACTTCTATTTTTATTGGCACTACGGCATTATTTTAGACATCAGGAGCTCTAGATTATTACGAGCTTATAGGTAAACAAAGTTTTTTCTCGACTTAATGTAGAAATTAATCCCTCTGATATGATATGGTGTACATGAAGAGAGTGGCCAGAATTTTCAGCAGGATTTGGGTATCGTCGCTATCTTAGATTGTAGACAACACAACCTTAAACATTTGTGTCAGTATTTTCTTTGAGCTCCCGTTTGCATTTCGAAATGCATAATACTCTATTAAGACAGTAGCAACAGGAACATTCAAGAAATGGGAATAATATTCTAGTACTTTCTTGACATTTTGGCATATGTGTCTCTTTCGGACCGGGCCTGCTTTTATTTTTTTTTATATTAGTTTCCATCCATATTTTTTATATTGACTGAAAAGAAAAACCTACACTCTTAAAATAAATATGACAATATCAATATGTATTCAACATGGTATTATTTACATATCGCCCAATCAGTACTGTATCTGAAGAGGCAATTAAATCGCCCATGTTAGGTTGATTAAAATCTAGCAGGCAAATTGTTTGAAAAGAAGACAACCATAACACACCAATTGCTCAATATTAGACAAGCATGACACATAGAGATCGACGATCCAATCATAGATAAGAATGTGATAGCGGGATGATAGCATGGTTAAATAGAAGCTGATTTCCTTGAAATTGTGTTAAAGTTTGCTGTAATATTAAAGTTATTCGCAGTCATATTATCTCGTTGCCTCAAGCTACATTCAAGTACAGTCTAATATTATTATGATAATTGGGCTACGCCAGCTCCAAGTGACTTCAACGCCATTATATAAATACCGCGCTTCCTGATGCCAGACGTAGAGGTCAAACGTACGATTAGTTCCTTTTCTTTCTTAGAAATTTAAATAGAAACTGAAAAGTGATTGTAAAACGTGATTTGAAACGATATAAGTAGCTTAAGTGTGTTTAGTGTATTGTAGATATTGATAGTAGTTTAGATATTTAGTGTACTTAAAATAGGTTATAATTGGTATAAATAGGAATATATAGATATAGTGTCTAAGCCAATTAGTTTGCCAATCTAAAATATTATTTAGTGTAGTGTTTAAAAGTTGGGTAGTCTCCTATATGTTAATAGCCGAAGGGAGGGTGATTTATTAGGAGGTGTTTGTTGGGTCGGCGCCACGCGTTGGCGGCGGCGCGCGTTGAGGCTCGGTAGCCGCACGTCACGGGCGCCGGCCCGCGGCCCAGCGCGACGCGCGCGACGCACCAGCGACGAGCCAGCCAGCTCCGCCTGCACCGCTCGACGCGTTTGAACGCGTCCCACCCGCTCATTGCCGATTTGACCGCAAGAGAAGAACGACGCTCTTGCTGGCGCGTCTTCTAAATTAATTTGCTAACTTTTTTCTTGCGGACACTCAATAAAAACTCAGAGCCGCCGTCTCTGATACAACACAATTTAACGAAATAGTAACATCGGAGAGGCACTTTAGATAATATAACACATTCATTTTTAAAGTTTATGCCAATTTTAATGCACGCCGATTTGCGGAGCGCATAATTTTATTTTTTCAGTTGATATACTTAAACTATTTGTTTTCTAAATTATTTTAGAATCGTTATAATTAAAGTTTTGTGAGTTTCGACAAATTAGAATTGGAGCGGAAGGGAAGCAAAAATGTCGAAAAAACATCTTCACAACCAAGCTGCTATACCGTTAGCCCCGGCGGTATTTAAGGTAAGACCTTTTTTTTATATTTGTCTGTTTCTTCGAGCGAATTCCATCTATGTTCGATTCTCCAGAATGTTGATGTTACATTAAAAATGCGATGCGATAATTGTTTAGAAAGTGAGACCAACTCTGCTTCTATTTTCTAATACAGCAATGGAATTTAACTTGATTTTTCATGCACATGAAAAAAAACCGTACAAAATCGATTATTTATAGTGCACCAACCATTTGTATCGTAGTAGGTAGTTAGTTATTTCTACAACGACAGTATATAAATGCAAAGAAAATTAATATTGAAAAAATATAATCAGATATTGTTTACTGCCATATTTAAGTGATGATTGTTCTCGCTAGCAAATTTTCGACACTGCAACGAGTTTTCTTCGAATATAGTGCGGTTACTTTTAACTGCACACTGTATTGCATCACCCTAATACGTCAGAGGTATTTTTTTCTCATACCGTTGGTTCGGTTAGGCGCTGTGCGATGTGCGATTGTCTGAAACCTTCGTTCCAAAGGCTGCCGCCCATTATGACTGCGTTTCGAACAGGTAGAAAAAAACTAAAATGCCGGCCAACAGAATTTGAACATTTTAACACTGTATCGCTTTGTAATGGCACCATTCAATATTCTCATTGGCAATTCCAAGTTTTTTTTATGACAAAGTTCTGAATCTTCTAAATCTATTATAATGAATACTTTTTTTATTCAATGCCATCCCATTCATCGTACAATGATACTTTTAAGAAATTTACATTGCAAAATAGTTCTATTATTTTTATTTTATTTCCTTATCGAATGCAAATAAAAAACATATTTTACTTTAATATTTTTTTCCTATATTACCTTTAAAACACTTTTTTTTAAATATGAATATAAATAAATTTTATAATAATACTTTGATATACATATAAATAGCACTCAACGATTATTCATAAACTTATTGAGCTACGATGTCAATCAAATATATAATATAGAGTCACAGATATTGAGTTGAAAATAATAAGTCATCTTTACAGCAAACCCCTTGAATTGACTTAGGTATATGAGCTTCACATTTTTTATGTGTGTTTATATAGTGTACTTGATTTATAATAGCTATTACGGGAATTTATAAATTATCGGAGCCAACATTGTATATAAAGTTTATTATTAAATGATTACATTCTCATAAGTATATTGTATTCGTTTATCTGCTACTTACAATATGTGGAAATTTATATCAAAACAGTTGCGGAAAATTTATAACTAATAATAAAATATTGTTATATTTTCCCGTTATATGGGACAAAATTAATGGGGTGTCGTATATAACTACAGATGAGCTATCAAAAATATGACATAAATATGTCACACATCAAATGCTGTACTTATTTTGACAGTCATCTTTGTACGGAAGTAGGGTAGTTTTATACGATTGATTTTTTAACACATACTGAAGAAAACAAAATTTCTGCTTTGTAATACTATTTACTATTAATATTCGTTGATGCGAAATATATATATATATATACATATTATTTTGCAATGCCTTATTCTAATTTATTATTTTAATAAATTGAAGTTTGTGGTTTTTATCAGTTCGTACTAGGACAGCGTGATTGACTAAGGCCTATGTATCCTACTTCATTTAGGACGGACTCGTGCCTCCTTATGTTGAGGTAATTTACTTGTGATAATGATGATTTTGCCTGTTTTGTTAACATCAGCTTAATATTCTAGTAATCATTTAAAAACAACTCTACTAAGAAATTAGGATATACAAATAAATCAAATCTATTAAAGTCAAGGATAGAAGTTCTAACCATAACATCAAATAAAAAATAGTTACAACCCACTTACAAATAGACAAAACTCTGTAAAATCTTCACTAATTTAGAATTAACATTCACACAAAACTTGTACTAAAAGTAAGCGAATTTGACGATTACCTATCGCGTAATGTCTCTCGTGCGTTTTGAGTACGTACCTTAACAATTTAATTGTTTTATTGTATCGGAAAATTAAAGTCTTTAAGTTAACTACTTGACAGCACGCTTCACTGCCTGCAACAGTGAAATGCGCGACCTTGCTTCGCCATCAACTCTATCTCTTCGACTATCTTAAAAGGAAGAGTGACGAAGGCCATTGTTTGATATAACAACGCACTTGTTTCAATCAAATAGAAGCTAGATGGTCGCAAAAAAGGTAATAGTAAATTAGAAAGTTTTGCGGAAATTTGTGGATCGGATTACAAATATCTCGGCAAATTATAAAGCTGGAGACAATTTTTCTATTTACAAGTTAAATTTCATATGTAATGATGGGTCACTAATTTTCATGATTTCATCAACGAAATTGAATATAATAAGCAAAAATATTCTTCTAACTTGCTGAAACGGCGGGTATCTGAGTCTCAGTTGTCAAGTACAAAGAATTTGCATTGAATTCATTTAAATATTTTGTATATTAGCTTATCACTACCTACCTCGCACGCATTATATCAAATTTTCCGATAGGAAATATATCACGCGGGTCTCACACTATCATTGTATCATAAAAATAGAAAAATACAAATATATTCTCTTTAAAATTTAATGTAGATATATCTAAGTATCTATATTTAGTCTATGACGCAATAGGCTTCTGTTGAAGATATAACTCTATGGTCGTAGGTATATATGGTAATATATGTCTTTGAATAGCTCTTCCAAATTCTCTGACAAAATGTTTTTTTTTTGTTGTAAATAAACTATAATACGTACTTACTTCTAAATCCATATTTCATATTACTAAATATTTCTCGATTCGCTGTTATTACATAATCCATGATTTCGCGCATAGGACTCTATTATCCTTGTTTGCTAGCGTTTCTGCCGCTAAAATTTCTCAGTATTGTAAGGTTGGACAGCAAAATAATAAACCTATTTTATGTTATTGTAACTCCCTAGTTATCATGACCCTTCATGAGGTATCGGAACAAAAGAGGGCATGACGTGTGTCCTTCTGTGGCTGGAGGACGGACATTACGGTATTATTAGATGTCTATTCATGTGCTGTGACTGACGCTGAATCGAGCTTGATTTCATAATCACCGTACATTCAGATTAACATATAGAAAATTACTTACTGGTGATAAGTACTAAAGAGTAGTTTAATGTTTGTCGTGAACCTTTTTTTTATATTATCTCAAATACTGTTTCCGCTTGACTGATATTCTCGTCCTTAACGTATTATTTTGTAGATATAGCATCAACGGTAATACCTATTTGTTTAAAAATCACGTCGTCTCAACATTTGTCGACAATTTTTTATTAATATAAAAAGATATTAAGTATGTCCAGTTCTTACTTATAAAATAAGATGTAATGTACTTTTTTATCAACTTTAGAAAATTAAAACTTTGCACAATTGGAGCTAACTCATAATATTCACAATTGAATTTGTGTAAAGTGGGGTTTTCAGATTTTTCAAAATGATCCCTATTTGGTTTCTGAATATTACATAAAATGCGATAAGACGAATACTTCAAATTAATTATGAAGCTGGGTCATATTGACCCGATTTAAAATGTCTCGCACATAACTTTATAACACTGAGCATAATGTTTCGAATCGAACAAACTTAATTCGGCTCATAAGCAGTGGAAAATGTGACAGAAATGAAATTGCAGGGCTAGGGCTTTAAGTAAATATTCCCTGTTTAAGGTGCATAGTGGGTTCAAATGCAAAACATGCACAAATCAGAAGGAACCGAAATATTTATGTTACAGTAATTATTAATTATCTATCTACACGACATATTTATGGTCGTGGCTTGAAGAAAATCTAACAACACAGTGTCTGACCTTAACATATCTCGATTTTTAAACTTTAAATCAAATCCCTCGGAGATTATTGAATGTAGTTAAGTGCCTTCTTCGATAATACAGATAAAGTGAACATTTTTACAGATTGTACTTTGTTTTTTGATTTATAATCATAGCTTTAAATTTTATTAAATTAAATGTTTCAACTTACGCACTAGTATTTTCTTGTGAGTTTAACTTATACGGTTTCACTCAGATTCCAGTAATTAGTACGTGATAGACAATGAAAAGTGGTTGTGACCACTGCATAGTGGTCTCAACCACCGCACTTAAAGAACATCAGGTCAAAATGACCCACCGCCATCTTCGCCGGGTTGAATCAAAATCATGCCAGTATGAGAGTGGTGGCTTGCGATTATGATGTTAATGTAAATTCTGCTTCTGAAAAAGTTTAAATTTCTAGACAAATCTACAGATTAGTGCAATAACTCGAGATTGGAACATCCAATCAATTCCAAGATTTCAGTTATCGATTTATAGTCATCAAGATTTCGTTAGACCCTATGGGTTGTATCTGAATTATTAAAACAAGCAAAACATATTTATTTCTTACTATCTGGTACCTGCGACATCGTCTGTGCAGGATTAATATTTCGAGTTGAAGCCTAAGTGTTATTTGATGTATAAGCTATATTACGTTTAATTAGAATCCAATCAGTTTTTACGTGAAAACGTAACGTAATATTAAGGAGATTGCCTATATAGTTTATAGGTGTATTACGAAATACCTGATATGTAGTTTGAAATCTTTGTCCAATGTTGATTAACTGTAGTGTTCATGTAACAAATATGTTTTTTTTTTATTGAATAAACACTATTTGAACATATATCACGCTAAAACTGTAGGATTAACTTTTAGACTAATTATTATTTAAGTTGGCCTTCTTTTGTAATAGATGTTCAGTTCGTATGACTAATAACAAAATGAATCATAACACCATCCGATTTCTCAGCAATAGTGCCTGGAGCTAGATTGGAATACACTTTCAACTGAATTCGTCAAGTTAATTGCAGAAATGTTTTAAAAGTATGCTCATGAGTATAAAATTACATTAAATAATGTTTTACATGTTGAATTGGTACAGTTAAGTAACCTACTTGTTGATTGATATTATCAATCCTTCCTATACTATTTTTGAAAGTATCCATATTGTAATTGGAAAATTGTAATGAAAATTGTAATTTCAATTCTCGTACAAAGATTCTCCGAGACAGTTTTGCTGCTTACCGGAAGTTAGGTACTGCGATTACTTTTGAATATTGTTGTAATGTGGGCGATATTGAGCATTGTACTAAGGCTACAGGACTCCATGTTTGCCGACACGAGTTCATAATCTGATACATCGCCATAAAGTCTGTTATACTTAACAATGGCTGTTCCTTTATTACAGATTAACAACCGCATTGGGGGCATTCTCTACCATATTGATTGCTTAGTATCCCACTGGAGCATAAAATTTAATATGTAAATTGTAATAATTTTCTTTAGACCCTATTAGAAACACAGATTCTATATTGTATATGTTACTTAGTTCGAAAAACGCTTGTTTAGAAATAATGAATAATAACAATAATTTTACTAAAAAATACTGTAATTAAATTCGACACCCATAGGGGTGCTCATTAACGACTAATGATATTAAATCCGACAGATTTTAATGTAATAAATTATTTTATTGCATAATGTATCAAAATGCTTAGCAATCTGAAACGTTGAAAGCATTTGAGCGTTTCGGTTCAACTAAACCGTACAGTTGGAACTGGCGCAAACGTCGATGCACGCACACGCGGCCTCTAAAACGGTGCGAGGAGTGTCGAGAGAGCGCGATCGCGGCGGCGGAATACACGCTCACTCGTCGGCTTGTAAATTCCACCTGCGCGCGTTTGCGGCCGCGGTGACTGGTAGCCGCCAAAGAATATGATGTAGTTTGCAGTGACAGGGCTGCAGCGCTTTGGTACAAGTTATACGAGCGAGACGTTTGGGCAATGGAAATTTCCATGGCCGCGCAACCGCCCCTCGCCCCGCGCCCCGCGAATACCATTCTCATGGTAAGCGACGCGCTCCCCCATGGTCATTCCTTAAAGTGCTCATGGGCTGTTTTGTCCCATTTCTTTTGAATTAACCCATTCAAATATTCTTTCAACTGTTCAAGTGTACTTTTGACGGTACTACACAAGATTGTACGCATATTGAGAGTTTATGTGTATTGTTGTGCTACTGGTCTATTTAATGTATAATTTATTTATTATGAGAACCTAAAACCTATTTATTATGAGAACCTAAAACGGCTCTCATTATAAATAGGTTTAGAGTGTCATTGCAGATTGTGGCAAAAATTATACCCGCACAAAAAGCGTTGATGCAAACGCGACGTAAGTCGTTTGTTGTCTTTCATTATTACTGAGAAATCGCGGCTTGTCGTCTTTGATAACAATAGGCTTTCGAATTTTCCAGAAACATAGTGATATTTTGCCTTTCGAATCATTGATCGACATCTTTCAACTTGAATAGAATATAATACGACAAGATTACCATAGCAACTATTTTTCATTGTGCGAAAATCCATTGATAATATTTAACATGAGTGCTTTTGTATGTCAGTGTTACTTAATATTCGGCTCGCTGCAACCTCCGTTTATGATATAGACGACAACAATGAAATAACGCCTTGATGTATCTATTCAGATGATCATTGTGTGTAAAACTTGATATCGTAATTCTATAGGTGTAACCCACTTCTGTGCGGGTGGCGCGTCGGCTGTTTGGTGTTGCCTGTACTTTCACATCTGTTGATCGCTGTACACTTGTCATAATAATTAGGACTAGGTTTCAAACTGAATTACTGAATGAAATCTTATCTGATTAGCTTTCATCTCTATATCTGCGTAATTATATATAATTAATAATAAAAGTAATCTTTGTTAAAAATGATTATACATTTTTAAAGTATAACAGTGATTTAAACTAAACTACGATTTTTAATTCGAGTCAGTAAAATGACAAGTGCAACTGTCACTGATACAAAAAAGGGTGACCCACTACAACCCACTACAATAGTGATGTTCGGCAATCAATAGATTTAGACATTTAGTCATGCTTTATTTTATTAGGTATCAAAGCGTTTTTTTATTGTAAATATGTAATACATACCATATTAAATAATATGATTTGTGACACATGACACTGGAAATGTCATTTTACTGACTCGAATTAAAAATCGAACTTTAGCAAAGTTTTTTGACAACCCTGCATTGTTATCTTTACACTCGTGTAGTTTTAGTGTATTAAAGAAGTAGACAATATAATCTAAAGTAATCATCTTAAAGGTAGAGCAAAGTGTCACTGATACGACCAAAAAATGCGCGACCAATAGAAAGTTCTTAATATCCAATGAACAATAGACTAACTTTCTGTTTTTATTATCAAATATTGATAATAATTAATAAACGCAGCATCAAGGAAAGTTGTTGATATATAAGGAAAGGATACTATCTACAACTGTTCGGAAATTGGGAGAGCCTTTCAGAGAACAGGCAAGCCAGTAACTCTGATTTTTATTATCTATTCTTTTCAAAATCATAAAATTAAACAATTTGGTCTATTTAGTACATATCAACAAAATAAACATATCAGATATGCAAAATCAATTAGGTCTTTAATACAAAATTATGTATTAAAAAATTTAATCCAAGCTGTTTAATATTTTAATAAGTCATTGACTTTAAAATCAAGCAAGCAAGGTGAGTCAAAGCAGTAACTCTTTTAGGAAGTGTGTTAAAGAAAGTTACACGTTTCCCCATAAATTAACCTCTAGCCTTTTGAAGTTTATTTTTATTTATAGTGTTTAAATGGTGAATTTGAATAATGTAGTGTCTCTTTCCTTAAATAAATCTTTAAGGTTTAGTGTGGCTTAGGTGTTTCTTTCCTTCGTGGCAGATACCCACAATAGTAGTCAATACGACATGACACCAGGAAAAGAACTAAAACAGACCATTCAGAGCAGAGCTAAGCGTATTTGCCAAGGATTCAATTTGGGGATCCTTTGTGTTTGAAAGTCGAGTGTAAGAGTCGAGTGATTGTGAACCAGTGCTATACTTTAGATAGTGTACTATAATGTCAGAATCTATATTTACTCTGTCAACCTTAAACCTAATTAGTGAAGTACAGAAGATTATTAATACATATTTACTAATGCTATTGAATAAGTCATAATATTTTTATACGTGTAATTAGATCTCTTCGTAGTGTTATTTCTGTTCATAAGGTTTAAAAAATAGGACCCTTAATTTAGTTCCACATTTAATATTCTGCTTGAAATCTTTCGTCTTTGGTTGCCATAAAAGTCCAATATTGTGCGTAGGTTACACCATCGATCGTTGCGAGCGCTTGAGCTGATAAGATAAGAGTGTCCTTGATATTGCTGTAACTCTATATTGGTCAGGCTTTGCCCGGCGAGGTTAACTAGCAGATCCTTCACAACAACAATAATGTTCTCTGTTAACCTTATAATTACTTTTCAAGTCCGAAAATAGAATCTTGTAACATTTGTATGTGTTGACTGGTTAGTTGATACTGCCAACCGACACAAAGCGCGGTATTAGAAACACACATGCAAAACTACCAGTATAATAATTTAGAATTTGTTATTTATTTCATAATATTATATAACACTTTATGGCATCATTATCATATTATTGTCATATAATCTACGCCAGAGGTTCTCAAACTTTTTAGTGTCGTAGACCCTTTGCCATGTTTTTCGGTTATGGGTAGATACCTACCTTTTTTTCTTTTTGTTCCGCTGAGGAAAATGCATTGAATTGCATACCCCGGTTGCAGAGAGCCGGCGGCTATGTGGGGCTCTCCTCCCCAGAAGGGGAGGCCTACCCACTAAAAACCTCAGCGATGACCTACCTCAAGCATGTAGGAAACCCCCGGGAACGCTAAGCGACTTGTAATGCGTTATTTTTTACTATTGTTTTCAGCACAATTTAATCAACAAAATACTTTTAATTTCATTATTAATTTACAAATTTAATTCTTGTTTACATATTCTATTAGGATTTTGTGACAGATATTTATTTTTTTTGTTAACCTTTTAAGTGGAAGTAAGAGTGAAGGGATCGGAACCTGTACAGCCTCAGCATAAGTGCAATTCTTTTTTGTCTTAATAAATATTTCATAAATTTTACTTATAACAAGATGGACATAGGGACAAAACATTTAGTTTCTGTATTCATTTAATTAACATACAGATGGTGTTGAGTCTGTGATAGGAGTTTTAGTTGGGGTTGTAATTTAAAACTTAAATTTCAATATACAGATCTATGGTTGTAGAGGTTTGATAGGGTGAAGCCATGGACTGTAATAGTAAACCTTAACATATTTTCATAACGTTATCTATTAGGAGTTTACTTAAAACAAATTCTTTTGTTTTGGTTTATTAAAATAAGTTTTCGTTTCTTTCTCCTTGTTGGACAATTCCGCCTTTTCTTCACTCGGTGATACTTCCAATTCGGAACGTGACGGCTTGATCTATGGTGATCCCTCCGTGGCTATTTATTGGCTATTTCGCAGTCTTGGCTGTCATTTGACGTCGGCGAGGAGGTCGCGGAAGATGGGTCTTTCGGCGTTCCTCTCCTGGCGGATGTGCCGATTTAGGCCGCCGTGATGTAAAATTTAGTTTTTCTTTTTTTTTAATGTATTTTCCATTTAATATTATTTTTAAATATTTGCTTAATACTAAATAGTTTCGTCCAGCAATCCCAGATAATGGGTTCACGGTATACCTCGGAATAATCTCAAATATAGGGCGTTTGTGCCGTTTCATCCCAACGTGACTTCATGCACCCAGCCATGCGGTGATGTAGTTTATCTTGTTAATCAACGGAAATCCCTGCCATCACCGATGGAATCTCAACATAAAAGGTGACCTCTTACCATTTTTACCGTATTGCGTGTGTGAACCACCGTATTTTGGGGGAAATTAATTTTTCTTTTGTGACATTCACCTTGGGTGACGTATGGAGGATGGCTCAGCTCAACGAGTGATCTAATAAAAACTGTAATGTGTGCAAAATACCGTGCCTAATGATTTGTGGACGATTATATATATATATATATATATATATATATATATATATATATATATATATATATATATATATATATATATTTTCTTCTTTATTTGTGTTTAAAATGTAATAAATGCTTTAATATAAAATTCTAATTATAAACTTTGATATATATTCTTTGTTTAATTTTAATACCTAACCATTTGAAGGTCTGTTTGTATCTATGTGGAGGCGCCCATATCATTAATTCTAAATATCTACATATATCACCAGGTCGGTTCGATTCCGATAAGGATGATACCCACACCCTGATCTTAGCTGGCAATTTTTTTTTCTTAAATATCATAAAATAAAACGCTACAGACTTCCGGGAACCCCCAGCTTCCGCTCCCCTGCGATGCTCCAGGGGAGCCCTCCTCGGGGGAAACAACTACCTCTCGTGATCTCCTACAACGACGACGCCCCCTGGCCATGGGAGGGGCGTGGTCCTGCCTGCCTGCGCACGCCAGGCTGCCACAATCTGTCGGTGCCACTCCCGCCTAGGCACTATGTACACGGGTTCCGGGGCGTTCCCCCCGTCGCTCGACTTTTCGACACGCCGCGACGTAGTATACGTCGCCGCGTACATGTCGGCCAGGATGTCGAATGGGGGGAGATCCCAGAAACGTCGCTGCCTCGTACGAGACGGTACGGTATCCTCGTACGATCCGTATGGCCATTATCCGCTGCAGGCTCCGTAGCAGAGCTCTGCAGCGGGGGACCCCGCGCAGCCTCACGACCACACGAGGGCCCCATACATGGCCACGGATCGCACGACGTCCTCGCACAGGCGGCGAATTCCATTCCTGGGTCCTCCGAGTTTAGGCAGCAGGCGATGCAACGCGCCTGCCACCCTTTTGGCCCGGGATACCAACCGCACGAAGTGCTCCTCGAAGCTCCAGCGGCGGTCCAGGGTGAGGCCCAGGTACTAGATGTACGGCCCCACCGGGACCACCGCGTCACCTCTCCGGATCCGGCAGCGTCGTCAGCGTAGCAGACGACACTCATGTCGCGAGGAAGGCGGGTGCGAAGGACCGCGTTGTATGCGAGTTTCCATAGCAAGGGTCCCAACACCGACCCCTGCGGAACGCCGCATTCGACCCTCCTCGACGTTTCCGTCCGTCGTCCGTCGCGCAGATAGTCCCCGACCACGGCCCGCAGGTAGGGAGGCAGCTCGTGGTGTACGAGCGCCTCCCTGATGGCCTGCCAGGGGATAGGAGTAGATACTTACCTGAATATTAAATGTCTACATCCTACAACTTACAAAATTTTATAAACATTTATAATATTTTTTTATGCACTTTCCTCAGGGGGGACAAAAAAAAATAAAACAGGTACTTTTATAAATAGTTTTATGTCTTTATACTAGAAGTTAGTATAATGTAAGTAAATAGATACTATCAGTTGAGATCCATTAACGTGGACTCACAATTTTCATTTCATAGGCCTCCAAATTTTTGTTTCGCTGACCTAGACCCCTTGCAGGTTGTCATAGACCCCTAAGGGTCGATATAGAGCACTTTGGGAATCAATCTGGTCATGGAGCTCTAGATTGATATGGAAGAATTTGGTCTACATCAGGGAGGCAATCGCACTAACAAATCGCAGCTGAAACGAAACCAAATCGCTCCACTCAACCAATCCGAGAGCTAGAATATCACGTCATTGAACAGATGACGTGATATTGTGGCGTTCGGATTGGTTAAGCCGAACGGTTCGGTTGCGTTTCGCTTGCGATTTATTAGTGCGATAGCCCCTCAGGTCGGTTTAGGTTTTTAAGTGTTTCATCCCTTCGCAATTGCATTTGCCATTGCTGAGCATCACGATTCAGATAGACAAATTAATCGAATTAAATTTGAAAATATTAAATTAAATTTATTGGTGAGATATTTGGATTATAATGAGATCACAACTTAAACAAATATTGCAATTATATGATATTACATTAATCAAGTAATACTACCTACGCAAAGATATGGATTGATATGTAACGCGTGAAGCGGACATGTTACTTCTGAACTAAAATGTTAAATATAACGGAAATCTGATAAAGTAAATATTTATTCGAGGTCATTTAGTAATAAATGCCTAGTATACTTTATACGCCAGCTACGACCAGCAAATGTGTCACCATTAACAATATATATATATATATATATATATTATTGTCTTTTTGTATTTGAATAACTAATCAACTATCAACATAGCAAATAATGAATAGTAGTATTATTTATTTTATATTAACTCATCATTAATGATTAATTTGTTCACATCCGCGCAATGATATATCAACTTGTAGCACTATATATCAACTGTAAATTGAGAATATTAATGCCGGAATGAGATATTATATAAAGTAACTTGCAAGTCCTATTTTTCAGCAGAAATAGGTACAACCGAGGTACCCAAGCAGAAGACCTTAATCTTAGAGTCTCCCTTAAGCGGTGAATGTAGTCAAACTCATCGTCATCATGAGGTCGTGTTTTTCGTGGGTCCATGGCGAATATCTCTTATGAATACAGAATACAAAACGACACATGACCCTATGCCTAAACACAAGAAAACGATATTGAAGAATTGTTTGACATGGTGTCAACTGCCTAATATTATCACACCGTTCGCCTTCGGAAGGGTGTTCATATGCTGAAGTCTAAGTAGTAATAGTAATCCATAATACGGTTTAGAGAAATATCCGATTATAGAATGATCTTCCTGCCAAGATTATCCTCTGGGAATACTGTTTTCAAGAAGGAAGTGAACAGATTTTGGAAGGAATTTGTGGTGCCCCTGATGTTGCAAATGTCTGACTGCTAACCGTCAGGCTGGTCGTTAGTTTTTGCCACCATCGTGATATATATTTTATTGTTGTCATTGACTCTCTTCGTCCTACTCCAAACTAAATGTCACAATAGCGGCCGTTAGTTCAATTTTAACAGCAGGGGCCATGGACCATTCTGTGTCGAAGCAGTATTATTCGTGAGCCACTTCGAAGACCATACGGAAACTATGTAGTTGTTAACCGAGATAATAGAAAATTGATAATACATTTTGGCGCCATGTTCAAGGACTCAAATCCTTCGAATCTTTGAGCACTGAGTAGAATTACTAACTACTAGTTATTAATTTATACTTGTTCAATTAATGTGAAATTTAATAACTAGAACAATTCGTTGAATAGGTAATAACTAGAATATTACTATATGTCCAAGATAGATCTACCGCTGACGCCAAATGCTGACACAAATAAGGCGGTAATGACTCCTATCATAGTATTTGACATAAAATATTTAGTAGTATATAAAATTATATAACACTAGCTTTTGCCCGCGACTTCGTTCGCGTGGACTTCAGGTTCGTCCCGTCTAGTCTAGTAATAAGTAAGAAATACGGTAACTAAGCACTGCAGAGCCCTAATCATAGGCCTATAGGTAGCTACTGCAGTATGCTCCTATAAACTACGTAGGATTCAGTCAGCGTTTGTAATGTAAACGCAAAAAATGTGTTTTTTTTACGACCTCACATTAGAAACCTCAAAAATTGTAGCCTATGTGTTATTCTGATGTATAAGCTATATTGTGGTAAAGTTTCATTCAAATCCATTTAGTAGTTTTTACGTGAAAGAGTAACAAACATCCATACATCCTTTATAATAGTAGTAGGATTTACAATCTTCTCCTACATGGAAGAAAGTTGCTAACTCCAATGTTATTGTTATTTGTAATTTTTTGCCACACTTTTTGTGTATTAGTTATGTTAGGATTTATTAGTAGCACTAGATAACAGGTTTATACAAAATAACAGTTCTGAATTGATAACTAAATTCACAGATTAATTATTTCGTGAATTGTTCCAAGTAATCATGTAGAGATACTTTTGATTGTTATGTACTTTTACATTATATACACATGACATGTATGTAATTCAATTCAATAGCAGTATGCAACGTTTTAACTAAATTGGGAGATCCAATTATATTGTTTTGATATTACTATGAACTCTAAATTAATTAGTTACTGGCAACCAATTTCCGCATAGGCGCGCAGGAAAACACAGGAGTCTTGTTTAGTAATTAGCCAATTTATTAGAAGGACGTTATTTCTAGGTTACATACACGTATTCATGTTATATATACGAAGTGGATTCCTGAATTCATTCCGACATCACTCCGAGGGTTGTTCTCGGTACTGTGGAGTCGTCAAGTGACATGAACCAAACAAGAACAGTCCAACTTAAACGCGTTGCTACAGGCTCAGTCGTTTGAGTTCATTGACTAGTGGAGGTTAGAGAAGCATCATCAACCCCCTTGATTATGTAACCCTATTGTTCATAGTTCACTTAAACTAACCGATAGTGCAGTTATATTGCTCCTTTATCATAATATTTAGAAAGTGTCACCCCACTAGGATTTTATTCTGTAGCGTGGTTGCAAACATAGTATCTAACATGCACATATTTTATGTCATACTAATGTATGATTCTATCTGGGTATTAAACCCAGATTGACATCATTATGTCAGTCTGGGTATTATTATCATGTGTAAGATCTGACAAATTATTATAAGTCATACAAAATATCTGTCAGGACACGAATCTGCGACCCGTTGTGTAGTAGCCGATCACATTGAATTTTAATAAAGCAGCCATATTTACTCTGAATCCTTAACAAATAAATATGTCTAATTAAAAATATACAAATTATGTAATCTATACAATAAGTGTTATATCATTTTCAAATTGCAACTTCTAACAGCGTAACACTATAATAGGTTAATATTGTCTATATATGTTTTTTACTTTAATAAATAAAAACTAAATATATTTCATAAACTAATAGTATATATTGTCAGAAAGATTCAGTAGATTTATATAAGTGAAATTAATAAATTTTATTATTTTGCGTATATTTTAATGTTAATAAGGACTATTTGAAATGCTTTCCAGCATTCGTGGTCACCCATAACCTTCAATCACTAACAAATGGCAGTAACAAAATATATATGTTAACATAAATATATACACGAGATTAAAAAAATGTTTCAGCACAGCGGTTTAAACTTGTCAAGCTTTTGATCAATTTAATAGCTCTTTCACTATTCGGCAAAAAACCTATCCCAGACTTCATTCCAAATCTTAGGTTAACACTAAATAACTATGTATATAGAATTTATAAAGTAAAAAAGTAATAATAGTAACAAATATTCATCTGAATAATTACTTTTAAATATAATATGTAATTGCCATAGACTTACAAATTAGACTTAAACCTCTTTCCTGTAAAAAACCAATCATTCGCCAACCACAGTGCGCTTAAAGTAACCTTCAATTATAACATGAAATTATTGCTCAGTACTCAGATAATCTAAAGTATTTCAATGCTAACAACAAGGGGGAATTTCCCTATTGTATGCTGCCTTATCGAAACAGGTAAAAATTGCAAAAAGGTACTGTTATCGAACCAACATATAAATATACCAACAACACATATTGAGTTCATAAAATTTTGAATCTATCCTTACTTTATTCAACCATACTGGTTTATTAGGAAATGTTTCTCCTCTTTGATTTACTTGACATAAATGTTTCTATTGACATTACAATATACATATGCAATAGACCAATGCCGATACCAGAGCAACAATGACGCTCTCTATGAAAATTATTTAGAATAATTGACACTAATTTCTCTTAAAATGTTCATTGCTTTATTTGTAAAGTAATATAATTTATCATATCCAATATAAGTACTACTAAGTGATAAAATTATGCATCTGGTCTATTTTCATGTCTGTTATATGACTACACTAAGTATGAAAAAATTGGGCGCAAAAAATTAAAAACATGTGTAATATTATATCTTAATAAATACAAAAAAAAGTCTTGATAGTTACATCATACAGCGACTGAACCGATTTAAATGATAAACTTTTTGTTAGATTTGTCTCCGTCAAAAATAGCATCATATCAAGTTGCATCTGTACATTTATTGTTTGTTTTAATTTTAATATAAACATAATAACTTTATCGCCTCGTAAATAAAAAAAGTAGACATATAATAATTATACATCTCTCACCTTTTTCTGCCACTAGCACCAGTTATTGTATTAGCTTTGTGATGATGCAATACTACTGTCTGTCTGTCTGAACAAGCTGTCAAGCTTGGAGCTGCAAAATGTAGCCATCAGGTTCATTTTCAATCTGCGTAAGTTTGATAATGTTTCTAACTATCGCTCTCAACTAAAATGGTTACTTATTCGCCAGCGCAGAGACTACATGTTTTATCCCTACTTTACAATATTTTGTGCCTTCCAACATCTCCATCCTAAATTAAATCTTTGTTCTCTTTTCGATCCCATTCTTCATGTCGTACCTTGCTAATTTTAATCTGACTCTTGATATACCGTCCCGAAGAGCCGATTTTTTTTCATATTCTTTTTCGGCTTATGCCGTCTGGTTATGGAACTCTCCCGGAGGGTATTAGGAGAGCGCGAACGCTAGAGTCCTTTAAGAATCAAGTCTCTGTTGACTTCCTGTCAAAGATTCCTTAACTTAAACTAGTTATAGCCGATTGTCCTGTTCAATTACTGCACCCACCCTATTTTTAAATCTTCTTTTAATACTTCCATGGTCCTAGGTTGTTATTTTCTTTTTTTTGTGTATTTTATGTATACAATAAAGTGTGATGTTAAAATGGTAACTTGTTGTTAATCTGTCCAATAGTTAAGATTTAGAAGGATATGTTCGGCTTATTATGGTCGTGTCTGGCAAATTATTCAATTATTCACGTAGCCGACTTGTCCAGCTGTTGTTATCTTAGGCATATTATATTACATGCCACAATGGTGCGGATGATAGCCTTTCTATAAATTCATTCAATATAAACGAAGATTTTGTTCGGTCTGCGGCTGTAACCAGTAGGTTTATAATATAACTTTGTTGCTCAAATTATGATTGAAACTGAGAAGTTGTATCTTTAATTTTTAAATTGCTTTATATCGATAAGTGTCTGTAAAGGCTTACGTTAAATAAATAATTTATTTTGATTTTGATAATTGAAATTACGACTTGGTATAGGTTAAGGAAACAGTTGAATATTTATGTCATATCTCGATTAATAATTGTTTTATTTTATTTCATCAAAGTACAATGTTGCCAAAACTTTGGCTGATTTTCAAAAGTGTTATAAAATTTATATACTTATTTTATTAAATAATTAAACACTTAAAGCTATATAAAGGTATATTGTGCATAGTTTATAAGAATTCGTTAATTGATTACAATTCATTTAAGTAGATATTTAAACAAAGAAAATAAAACTCTTTTACTTCAATAACATTCAACGAAAATCTCTACGCTGTTATGATTTTAGTGAGTAATAAAATAGCTTCCCATTTAGTCACGTACGGACCATTACAATATGGAAATTAAGAGTGCCTTGAACTATAAGACACTGCCTTCTTACATTTTTTAAAAAACCCCAGTAGAGTGATTAGGTTCTAGTTTTCAAGTCGAATAGGGAAAAATAGACATTATAACTTTGCATTACGTATACACTTTTGAATCGTCGCAGTCGAGTAAAACATTCTAAGGTGGTGCCTTTGTTATAATATTTTTATTGAATATATAAAACGTGATTAAGATTTCAGCTATCTACTTGCATAATATCAGAATTATCAATCACTAAAAGAAAAAATGCCGCTTTGATAGAGCGCCAGGTGTTTGAAAGATACCGTCGCTGATATTTGCCAAAGATACTATAGCTGCGTTTTATTTTTTTATACATGTCTGCAACGTTCGTTTGGTTCTGAAATTAAAAGAAATTATATTGAAATTATTTGTGAATAAAGGTTGTTTATATTAATTTAATCTACTCTGAAGTTAAAGAAAAAGCACGTCGATGTTCGTTGACCTAATTGACCAATACATAAAAACTATAAAGCTAAATATAGAAAATGATCAAATTATAACATTTTAAATTTATCTTTTAAGCATAGTGTTGCCAACTGTCCGGATTTTTAAGGTTGTGGCGGGTCATTATAATTAATTATGTGCCCCGTCTATTCGACTTTTGATAGGATTGGTCTACTGCGATCGACTGCGTCACAGTTACAACGGCAAGCAGACTTTGGCGCGAGTAATGGTTCTCACGTCCCTTGCGTGCTTAACTCACTATAAAAGAGGATTTCTTACAGCCTTGAGAGTCCGAATGTCCAGTTTTTCACAATGATCAGTCTGACTTTGTATTTTTCGAGATGGTAACACCAAAAGCAAAAGCTGAATGAGATAAACCCTTTCCTGAACGACCCGACAATCCCATGTAAAGGTTTAGGATAATTTTTTTCTCACATGTCGTATCTTTTTTTTATTAATTCGTTCGATAATTGTTAACTTTCTAAAAACAATCGTGACGGTATTTATAAACTCGTATACCGACCACTTGTAGCGAATATCCGCTTAGAACCAGATCAAATACTGGTTCGAACTGAATTAAAATCTAATGCTACTTTAATATGTGTAATTGGACTAAGTTTGCAACGTTTGCATCTGCGAGATAGCCAGGCCTCGTATTATGAATACAAAAACTCGTTTTTATCGTTATCACTGTCGCACCACGTTTTACTCCAACTTAAATAGTTACAGTAACGTTAAAGCGAGATGCATCGCGATACCGATGACAACACATAGTAACTTCGGTTTCAAGTATACGGGTCAGACTGAAACCGCAAATATCGTAATAAAATTCTACACACGTTGTCGGATATCAGATTTGTAGAACTTGAAATATACGAATATGTTTATTAAAATTGAGGATGACTTAAAATTATTTATATGCTATAGAAATAACACATACTAAAAATAATGATGCAATAACACACAGGCATGACATGCAATCAGTAATGATTGCATTAATAGATGGAATGTTTTTATCTCTAAGTGTAATCAGATACATTGATATTTCAATTATTTCAAAGAATATAGAGACGTGACGTTAAATTCACATGTCATATAAAAGCCGGTCAAGTATGTGTCGAATAAAGGATTGTACGTACAAAACTAGACGCCTTTTTTTATTTTCACTTGTTCCGACACCGGTATGTATAACCAGGGTATCTATTTTATATTATTAATATATTTCCAACATGATATACAGCCGGTAACAGATAATCAGAGGGATAGCGGAGTCTTGTAAAAAAGTTCCCTTTTATGCGTTTTGGTTACGGAACTTTAAGGTACTAGCTTTCCACGCGCAGCATCGTCCACTTTATCGCCATTTTATAGGAATTTCATAGGAGAATGTCATTCTTCGGGTTTATATATTTATACTAGTATTTATATATTAAAGAGATGTTGTACCGAAGTAAATTATCATAGTTCATCAAAATCTACCTTTAGAATTGAAAACGTTACAGACAGAGTTACTTTCACATTTATATTATTAGTAACTTTGTGTTAATGACAATGGACGTGCGGGGAGAGGAAGACCGAAGAAAAGGTGGATGGACTGTGTGTATGTTGATATGTTGTATAGATGGGAGTGAGGGTCGAAATGGCCAGTGAAAGAGGAAAGTGGAATAGGAAGATATGCCACTGACTACCGTGGAAGAGCCATGCTTCGGCACGAATTGGGCCACGGCTTCACAGAAAACCGGCGTAAAATAGCGCTTGCGCTGTGTTTCGCCGTGTGAGTGAGGATACCGTAGGCCCAACCCCCCTTCCCCCTTATTCTCTTTTAAAAGGCCGGCAACGTATCTGTGACTCCTCTGGTGTTGCGGGTGTCCATGGGCAACGGTTATCGCTTACCATCAGGTGATCCGTTTGCTCGTTTGCTGTCCTATCCTATAAAAAAAAAGACATGTCGACCCCAAATAAAATTGGGAACAGAGTAAAAGGAAGAAGTAACTTAAAAAAAAGTAAAAAAAATAATTAAATTATTTTGATTTATTAGTATAGTTACATACGTATTAAGCGACGTTGTTAATGTAATAAAAATAAATAATGGTCAATTTACTTTTGTTAAAAATTCACAGAAATGAAATGAATATTGTATCTTATCCGTTGATTAAGGAAATTGAATGAAGAAATATATATCAACTGATTCGTGTACAGTGTAGAGATAAAAAGATTAGGACATCGGCAATCCACGCTCGGTTTGCGATTAGTCGCACAAACATTATCGGGACATTTTGAGCCGTCGACATTTATCTGCTCAATATCATCGAGGTATGACTAGCTTTACTAATATTTCGTCACTGCACTATATTTATTTATGTATATTGTCTGCATGAAACGAGTGAACGGAATTGTACCTATTCTTACCAGTGAATTGTGTCGCCTCCGTACGGATATTCGATTACTATGAATTTGAAACTTAGGAACGTTGTTCATACACACAAACACTGCGATCACGCGATCGCATCGCTATTGTTTGATTTGTCATTGGCGCATCAATCTTCGTCTGTTTGCTTGTAGGAGAAAAAAGAGCAATGGTCAATGTGCAACTGGATTGCGACTCGATCACGACTGGTTGTCGAGTTACACAATGGGCTTACCGGTTCGTATTTAAAATGCAACTCGGTATACCTTCGCTAAGTTGTAACAATGCGTTACTCAAAGAGGTTAATTTTTCAAAAAAATTACACTTAGTTTTATAAGTATATTATTAACATGCTATGAACCGGATATACTTAAATCTAAAACTAAATAATATTAGGCAGTATTTATTTGCCATGGTGCCACGCGATGATAGAACTTAAGCGAAAATATAAATGATTCTTCCGATCAAAATTTATACTTTAAGACAGTCTAAGCAATTCCAGTAATGGCCGATGTGTAGTACGTAAACTGTTAATAAATATCAATTGATTAGCTACTTTTTATAAAAGTACCTACAAATAATGATGGACAGCCATCAAACTATTGTAAGTTTTCAGATTAGCTCTTGTTTACAAATATTTTAAATTAGCTGCCAGTAGCGGAATATTGTAAACTGATAAGCTTGCTTTACTCGTATCAAGCGATATTCTTTGTGTTCTTACTATTCCGGTTTCCGTTATTTCCTTGCAACTATACGTTTGATCTAAAGTAGTAAAACAATTTATTAAAGTTTCTCAACAAACTGTTTGAAAAGTACGAATAGAGTTCCATTAATATTTTTCGAACCACAGAGTTCTATAACGGTTGCTAACGATAACTGGACACGAGTTACAAAATCATACCTCTGGCCTTAATTCACATTATAAAACCAGAGGTATTAAGTTCAGTAGCTGCACCAACCTAATCAAGCGAGCTATAAATACATAATTACATATGTATAGCCGACGTCACGTTATGCTTAACATTTACAATTTAAAAACTGCCGCTAATGCGAGTACCCTACAAATGTCAAAGTGCGTAAGTAGACTTGGCATCTATTGTACTACATTGCGATAATTTTTTTTTATGTTGTTAGTATCTAAGTTAGGTGTAAACGGTTGCTCGGAAACTTACGTAGGCTGATAATGTCGTTACATATACCACTTTTACTTACTTACCACAATGAGTAGTACCTAAGTCAATATTTCAATTTAATTCTTTATGTAAGTACTATATTAACATTGCAATATATTTTTCATTTATAGATAATCAGAACTGTTTAAAAGCTTAGACCTTTGCTAAGCTGCTGAATATATTTAATATGATAGATTTATTAAAGTATATTAATTACATGTGCAAAAAAATATTAAATAAATAAAATAAACTAATTCTAAGTAACAAAGAAATATATAATTCTAAACTTAACTATATATGTTAAGAGTTAATTAAATCTAAAAAATTAAATTAAATAAACTATTAATAGAGTATATTCAGATTCTAAGCTTAAAACTACTTAATGACTAAAAATTACTAGTACATATAAAATATATAAAATTTACAAAATAAAAATAACTTCACCTCCAGTGCTGCCGTCAGGGATGGTGCCCAAAAGGCTGGCAGCATTTCCCCGTTGGATGGCGAGGCTAATACACTAAGATAACTGCTAGCCTTTTGATCACCCGTCACCTCGGCGAGTCTCTTCGCCAAATCCTTAAAAAGGGACCGAGCGCTTGGACCCCATAGACCCATTGTCTCTACATCAAACGGCGCAAATATGTAGCTGTCATTGAGAGCTGAATATTTACGCCGCTTAGAGCACTCAGCAGCGGCAGCCGCCGCGCCTGCAGCAAGGGACGTACTACCTGTATGACACGGAGCAAGCGTATCAGAGCAAGTTGCGTCCCATACAAGAGGACGACCCTGCTTCCATGGAATGAGCATCATCCCATCAGGTCTCCTGCTGTCGTCACGAGAGATACCACTAGGCTCAAGAAGCGCTGGCACGTTGACTGCGACAAGAGCTCTGCGGATGACGTCATTGATGCAGGCGTGGCGGGAGACTCTGCCAGCGCTTTTTTGGCAAGAGAGGCCATGGTGACCATACTCACCGACACGAGTTCCACAACGACAGCGATGAGGGTGATTAGTCTTGATGCCAAGTCTGAGCGAGACAGCGAGGGATATCGTGCTCCTGTCAAGCAGCGTCCCGACACTGGCTGAAGGAAGGGCTTGCAGTCAGTATCCGGACTCCACTTGGAAGGACGCTAGGAGACGAGCACGGACAGTAGCGCCTATAGCGGAATTTAAAAGATCGCTCTGCGTACGCAAGCAGAGCGGCTCGTCCCACTGTCTCTGTGAAGATAGAGAAGATGGTGGATCTACTCCCGGGCATGTCCTAGACCAAGCAATTCTAGCCTCTGCAAGGTGAGCCGGCTCCACTGCGCCTTATTGTAGGACTTAGTATTTTTTTAAAGAGCTCGACTGTACCATATGCAGAAGACTGAAATGCTGGAAGATTCCAATCCTTCCAATATGAGAAATGTGGCGGGTGCCTAAGCCTCTGTATGTATGTAACACTATCTCAATTGAACTATATTGTAAATACATTTTTAGGAAAACACACGATACGTAATGTCTAAAAGGTAAACATCCCCAAAAGTTAACGTTAAAACATTAAATAAAAATAACTTCACATGTTTATATTATTGCCATTACGTAAAATGCAGCAGCCGACACATTCTTCATACAAAATATAAAATTCCCAGCCCCAACACTATTCTTAAGCTTGGTAAAAATTCCAAAACATCTCTAGACTTTCACCGAGCTACTCGAGTCCAGTTCATCGCAAGAACTGGCGATTTTAATTAACGTCTCAGTACGCCAATTGAGGCATACTTATGTAGTTAACTTAATTTAACTCTAAACATAGCTTAAGCTCACAGATTCACTTAATCTGTGAGCTGAAGTTATGTTAAGACTAGATTATTTCTGACGTGTAAAGTCATAAATAATTAAATGTGCGTCCGAGAAACTGTAATCTTTCGAAGTGCTCTATATATATTGCTTCGGATTAATATGGACAACGAATCAAGGTTCAGGTTAGCCAGTGCTTATGATGTCTGTGGCTGAGACGAATGAAACTTCGTTATGTGGTTTTTATGTTTGTAGGGTTGCCTACATATCTAAAATAAAGATAGTTTTCAAAAATTTTGTTTTTATATTTTTTTAACGGAGTCTTTTTTAATAACTTTACATAACATTTATCTCTCTTATTCACGGCAGCTCATATCGATCCCCATAATAAGGGCAACCATCCATTGGTTCATTGGTCAATTTATATTCAACTTTAGCCAATCAAAATTATGACTAAACAAGAATATTTGTTGCTGTGGTGGATGGGCCTTACATTCATCCGTATAATAATCTATATAGTAATCCTAATTTTTCTAGTCTTGTCTCTCGTGTTGATGAAACAATCCTTCATTTTCGGGTTTTCGACTGCACCAATTGTCAGTTGGGTTGGTGCTAAGAGAGTCAAAAGGTTCCTTCTCTCTTTGACAGATTGCTATGTGCACTGCATACTAAAATAATCTTCCGAGATAATTGGGTTTTGTCAAGTGTAACATTCACATTCAACACATTCATATGAATGTGTTGAATCCGTGTCTGTCAAAACTATGAATTTTTGACAGATAAACTATATAGTTTATCTGTCTGATTTTTTAGATAATTAACACGTTAGTTGATATACATATCACATGTAAAATTTTACTGAATATTTGAATACATATCACATTTAAAATTTTTATATTTTCTATCTATTTGTCTAGTTATTTTAAAAAGAACACTTATTATCTACTTTTTTAATTATTGTAGCTTGCCTTTTGGCAATCCTATTTGAGCTGAGCGTGGTTGCACGCGGTGAGCACGTGGTGCCCGCGTGGCTATGTGCGCATGTGTGTGTGCCTGTACGCAACTCTTTGAATTTCAAATATAATTAAACTGAACGCGGTGTCAATTCAACCAGCGAAGTTCATATCTATCAAGCTTTCAATAAAAATGTTTTAAAAATGAGCAGTGATTTAAAAATGATATAGCTTCGTTTATTTCGGTAACGGAAGTCGTTTTACTATTTCACAACAGTGTAAAAGAAATTGATATGCTTAATAAGTAACATACACTCTTAATTATATATACTATATTCTAATTATATTAATTATTCTGTGTTTATTTTATTTGGTACATTAACTGTGATTTTGTGGTAATACATCAACTTAGCTCTTATACAATACAAATATCTCTCTTAATAATATTTCCTGTGATAGGTATTTTATATGTGATATTCTTGCATGAAACCATACTGCCAACGAGCATTGACTTTTATAGAAATAGTTTTTGCTTGTTATCGAGATGTCTGATGTTTTTTGCCCGTTAGTTATCTATTACACTGGAAGATAGATTAAGTGTAATTATATGC
The DNA here is from genome assembly GCA_036419045.1 of Scirpophaga incertulas. Classification (NCBI taxonomy): domain Eukaryota; kingdom Metazoa; phylum Arthropoda; class Insecta; order Lepidoptera; family Crambidae; genus Scirpophaga; species Scirpophaga incertulas. The sequence goes on along the minus strand of CM071626.1, from coordinate 7,371,691 downwards.
CTGTGTTGCGTCTGAAGTCTGATTTGCTTGGCCTGCTTTAGCTTTGCGAATGCTTATATTATTGTTATCCATTTTTATAGTTACGATCACTATGCTTCAAATGATTGTTACTATTTATTATTTTATATTTAAAATAGGTTCAATATGAACTTTGTGTTGAGCTAAAAGTGAAGCGACAAAGCATTCGGAAAGAGTTAAAACATATTCTTATCGCGAAAAATAAATAACGCAGATAATTGCAACTTAATTTGTATCAAAATAAGTTTTATCTCCGCAATCGGGTGGTAGCTTTAAGAAGATTACAGTGACACGCACGTTCGTCATTTCCTTTTGAAATTGTTCTAACCTTATAAATACAAAATGTAATTTGACGTGTCTGTTTTGTATAGCTATCTGCAATTATATATTTTGATCACGACTATGCTCGCACTTAGATTTGCAGAAACAAAAAATAGTTTGTACTTTTGGATAATAGTAAATTAACATTCCATAGTCCATCCTCAATCGTATTAGAAGCTTTAAATAAACCTAAATACATTTACAGACTTTATGAGGCACCAAACACGTACGATAATTAGGCAATCCATTAAGAGCTTAAAAATGTATAGCTTAATGATATACAAACAAAGTAGATATCGCAATAGAGCGTCGAATTGTTACCAATTGGTGTCATTTAATTTAGTCGTTTTTTCACTTTCTTTCTCCCTTTCGCCTTCAATAACATTCGCACAAAGCACTGATCAATCGACGTTATAATTTTCGTTGATAATTTTAGTTCTGTCTTTAGAGAGGGATAACCTCTTTATAAGGTGAAGCGATATCTGCCGAAGTCGAAACATGGCGTGGGATTATTGCTGGCCTTGAGCCACGTCTTTTTCTCCTCGAACGCTGTTCGTGAACTTGAACATATCTATAAATAGAACGATAATAAAATCGCATTAATTCTGACTAGGAGAAATGCAATCTCAAGAAATAGCTTCGAAAAAATAAAGGTGTTTTTATTTTAATAATTCTTAGTCCACCTTCACAACCAAAAGTATAAATAACGTATGAAAACAGTAATACTCATAAGCGTTACGACTTTTATTAAATATATCGGCATTATAATTTTCAAATTTCAAATTGACGTTTATGCACAAGGAGTCATGCGAGTGTTACGACAAGAAGGTAATCAAAGATTCGCGAAGTTTAGCAGACGCCGGCGGCGCCAAGGGGGCGGGAGAGATTTGACGTCACAAGCCTTCCGTCGTCGCAACCACATGACCTGTGATGTCATGTCCGAATGACAAAAACAAACAGTATCTCATTTCATAACCATTAACTCATTAGCGAGCTTGCTTGGAATTTTCAGTTTGAGATTTCTGTTCGTTCCACTCATATCCTTCCCCACCAAGAAGCACGAGACTACCCAACTGAAGGGCCATTATACCTCAGTAATCCTACAGCCCATTTATGATGTTTTACTTATAAACAATTTGCCTATGAACAAATGCAACACTCGTTTTTAAGGGACTTTTAAATCCCCAGTATCGTGAGAAATCCTGTTGTTTTCTCAACAATAACTTCGTTACAATATTGCTATTATTTTTCAATATTTTTGATAAGGGTAGTTATTTTGAGCAGACATACATATATAACACATATATATATAACATAGGAATCACTAGTTATCGGAAATCTCTAAACCATCATGCAATTAGCAGTAAGGAGTAGCAAATCCCCACAAACAACAGCTATTTATATACATACTGAAGTAGTTACCCAAATGGTTCTAGGCAGCTGTGAGTTGGAGGTCACTTTATTGTCATTCAGATGAAATATGTTTATCCTACTATTTTACCTTCGCAATAAACCTGTCCTAATGTAACGTAAGCGAAATAAAAGTAGGCGATTAAACAGTATGAATCACAATTTCCTGTACAATTTGCCTACAAGAATTTTTAGCGAAGTCACCTGTGTCGATGTCGTAAATTTTTAATAATACTTATTTTTCATATTGGATTAACATGTCTTTTATAGTTATACTATACCTAATATACTTATCGAAAGCGATTGTGGAAGAGCTACTAGAAGTAGAGTGCGGCAATTGTTTGTAGAGTCGTAATATTTTAATATTTTATTCGCTATTTCAGAGAATTAATTTATATGTGCAAGCAAATCCGGCAGATTTTCCATGCATTCTAATACTAAAAAAGGTTATGCAATTTGGTTATTTTCGCAAGTATGCCGTGCTCCGCGTAAATAGACTCACTTTTCTTAATTTTTTTATATTTTTTTATATTATTAGTGTAGTTCAGATGTTTTTTAAATTTATTTCTAGTTGCTCATTCGTGTAAATCGAAGTTATATGACAACACGCGTTCGCGTAATACGCCTAATGCAATATTGCGTCGCCTGCTAGTTCAAACGCTGGTCAAATCAATTCTCGCGCATTGATGTGTCGGGGCAATAAGATATAGGTTCAATTCCAGTAACTCGCGGTCAATTGGCCAATTAGAACGCTAAATTTTCACGTCATCGAACATTTGCAAATACATGTATGCGTTCTGATTGGTTGAACTCTACAGTTTATTAGTGGAAATGGCCCGCAGTAGTCGGAGCGATCACCAGGCACTGATTGATTGACTGACTGATTGTCCTTGCTCGCCTGACTCCGATCGTGATATGAGGAAGCGCCCCACATGCCTACATACCAACGCTAATTCCCACATTATACCGCGATCGTGTTAAATATAAAACGCACTTGCTGCCTATCAGATTTTTTTTATTTATTAGGATAAATAGTGTGACTTGGAAATAAATATTTGTTAAAGTAAACAAATCCAGAAAATATTATTAAGGATATCAGTATATTTGAATCATATCTGGTGAAAAACTATTTATCGTCGAATTGACATATGACAGATAAAGTTCATGGATAATTAGTAAATGAATTAGACAAAGTAGTGATTGCGAAAACAGTTCCAGAATACTAAATACAGTTTCTGCAGATTGGAATTAGTTGATTTACTGGATTCTAGTATAATCCAATTTCGAAAATAGTCAGTATTGTGTGATAAAATCAAATACTGAACACTACATAAAATTTTAACCCAGAGAATGCAAGTGAGTACAGCTGAAGATACAGAGGAAGCCAGAAAGAAGTACAAAAGTGTGAAGGCATTAGTGAAGGATGTAGTGAATAGAAAGAAAGAAGAACGTAAAGATGAGTTTGATCGCAGGCTCTCTGATAATTTCCGTTCCAACATAAAGTGTTTTTGGAAATCCATTAGGACAGCTCGAGGAAAGAGTACAAACTCGGAGCTGGGTAATATCAGGGCCACGATGGAGGTATGATTAAGGGTGAGGAAAGAGTGATGAAGAGATGGAAGGAGTATTTTGAAAGTTTGTATGAAAGAGCAGACCAGGTGAACAGGACGATTATGTGTACATGGAACAGGATTGGAATGAAAGTGAAATAAGTATGGAAGAGATAGTGAAAGCTCTCAAAAGTATGAAAGCGGGAAAATCTGCTGGGTATGACAGGATTGTGGTAGAGATGCTACGAGCTGGAAAAGGTCCCGTCGCAAAACAGCTGCACTGCCTTTTCAACTTGTGTTGGGTGAACGGCCGAGTACCTAAAGATTGGTGCGAAGCCGTCATAGTCCCACTATACAAAGGAAAAGGGTCGCGGTTGGATTGCAAAAATATCGAGGAATAAGTCTTCTCAGCGTCGTTGGCAAATTGTATGCTAAGGTTCTGATAGAAAGAGTCATAAAAGAGACGAGTGATAGAATCTGGGACGTGCAAGCAGGATTTAGAAAGGGAATGGGATGTACGGATCAAGTCTTTTCCTTACGATGCATTACTCAGAAATTTCTGGCCAAAAGCCAACGAGTATATTGCATATTCGTGGACTTGGAAAAGGCTTATGACAGAGTGGTGAGAAATGAGTTGTGGTCGGCATTGTCCATGCATGGAGTGAGCAGCAGCCTAATTCGAGCATTAAAATCTCTCTATGTGAATTCTAATGCTCGTGTTAGGATAAATGGTGCATACACAGAACCGTTTCACATCGAAAAAGGTGTGAGGCAAGGGTGTGTAGCATCTCCATGGCTGTTTAACCTATTCATGGATCAGTGCCTGTCGAATTTGAAAGAGAGTGAATGTGGTTTACGCATGAATGAGTTACTTGTCAAATGCCTACTATACGCTGATGACCAAGTAATATTGGCATCATCGGCCAGTGAGTTGCAGGAGATGGTAACTGTTATGAATGACGCTTTAAATGATAAAGGAATGAAAGTGAACGTAAGTAAGACCAAGGTATTGGTGTTTGAAAGAGATGTAAATATGACATTGTGTGACATTATGATAGAAGGAGAAAAAGTAGAACAAGTAGAAGAGTTTGTATATTTGGGATGTATGTTTACAAGGGATGGAAGGTGTGATAATGATATAGAGAAGCGAGTGAAAGCTGGTAACATGGTGAATGGGGCCATGCATACGTTTCTGAGTAGTCAGAAAATTTCAGAAAAAGCGCGACTAGCAGTGCATGAGGGCGTGCTGGTCCCAACATTAATGTACGGAAGTGAAAGTTGGGTATGGGAGAAACGACATGAAAGCAGAATAAATGCAGTAGAAATGAGAGCTTTGCGGAGTATGGCAGGAGTAAAACTGAGTGACAGATTGTATAATGAAGTGATTAGAAAGAAATGTGGTTTGAAAGAGGATATCGTGACAAGAATAGAGAAAGGGATGCTTGGGTGGTTTGGGCATGTGGAACGGATGGATGAAAGTAGACTGACCAAAATGATTTATGAAGCTGGAGTGAGTGGAGACACGGGACGAGGAAGACCTAGGCGAACATATTTCGAACAAATCGAAAGTGTCCTCAAAAAAGGTCAGGTCAGAAGTACCCGCAATCGTCGAGCATGTATGAGGAATGTTATGAAAGTAGATGAAGCGAAAGAGATATGTAAGGACCGTAGCAAGTGGAAGGACGTAATCTCTGCCTACCCCCGTGGGAAAAAGGCGTGAGTGTATGTATGTATGTATGTATGTACATAAAATTTTCTGTAACTATCGTAAAGTTATCACACGATATTATTTACGATGCTTAATTATTTTCTTGATAAAGATCCGACAATACGAGATACTAATGTGTCTTAGATCAGTAAGCCAGTTGGAGTCCGCCATAACCCGCCGTGAGGGTATAAATGATTCTCTGCCTTCACACATGGAAATAAAAATAATGTTTTGTATTGAAAAGTTTACTTACAAGGACTAATACTAATTTATTACGTTGCTACTCAATGCTTGCTACGATTCCAATGAAGACGACAATTAAATTTGTCCGTTTGCTAATCGAAGCAAATGAATGTAATTGGAACTAAAAAAATCGGATATGTAGAGCAAGTCATTTTTAAGCTCGTCAAAATGAAGGTCACTATATTTTTTCTCGACATACTATTTATATTATCGATTCACTGAACTATAGAACACATTAGTGGAACTTTAAATTGGATTGTAGATAGTACGACGTATATAAGTAGGTAGTTATAGATAAGACAACTGTTTTCTAATCTATTTCCGCGCACGATGGTCATCTTAAAATAAGATTAAAAAACAAAACACTTCGTAAATAAGGGTACGTACTAGTTACGAAGTAAAACATGGAAAGAAATTATTTTTCCATATTTGATGGGGTTGCACGCGGAAATTCAGCAAGATGTGATCAGACAAGCAACACTAAACTCGGTGGGGTTGTATACTTTAATTGGGGAGTCTTTAGTACTATCTTTCAGCTCCAAAATCAGTTCAGAAACCGGAAACTCGGAAATTTTGTACCTGAAAGAATTCATTACAAACAGCGGGACAGGTGAAACTATATAAAACATTGTTAAAAGAAGACAAATATAAAATAACTTGTAATTTATATTAGACTTATTTTAAGCTAAAGTGAAGTCTATTTCATGTCAGCCAATAGACGCCCACTGTTGGACATAGGCCTCCCCCAAGGATCTCCACGCAGATCGGTCCTGCGCTGCAACCGTCCAGCGCCTTCCCGCGATCTTCATCAAATCGTCGGTCCACCTTGTGGAGGCCTACCAACGTTGCGGTGTCCAGCATATGCTGCCACTCAGGACCTTTCCCGCCCCAACGGCCGTCAGTCCTGCGAGCAATGTGCCCCACCCATTGCCACTTAAGGTTCTTCGGGCTATGTCGGTGACCCTGGTCCTTCTGCGGATTTCATCATTTCTGATTCGATCACGCAGAGAAACTCCGAGCATAGCCCTCTCCATTGCCCTCTGGGTGACTTTGAGCCTCCTTATAAGGCCCATTGTGAGTGGCCAGGTTTCTGTTCCGTATGTCATTACTGGCAACACGCACGAATCGAAGACTTTCGTCTTGAAGCACTGCGGTAGGGGGGCCGAGAATATGCCGCGTAGCTTCCCAAACGCTGCCCAGCCGAGTTGGATCCGCCGATTTACCTCTTTCTGGAGAAGAAGACTATTTAATAACTGTTATTTTCAAAATTTATTGAATTATTCATATTATAATCGCACATATTGTTAGATTTTTAATTTAAAATTTAAATTATTTTCTCATAATGCAGATTAGTGTTTGTTTAACATGATCAGTATTCGGAAGTTGTGGGCATGCAGTACTGAGGCGTCTGGCCATGTTAGGTATAACAACTTCCCATACTGTAATGCTAGCCGTTGATTGACAGCTGATTACCATAAAGTCAGTTAAATGATTAAGATTTGAGCCTGATGCAAAGTTCAGATTCACTTCCTGATTTGTTGTTGCTTACTCTTGCATGAACGAATAAAACATTTTATTCTTGCTTCGTTTTACATAAAAAGAATTACGAAGACTTGGGATATTTAAATATATTTATATCTATTGTTTATTTATAAGTAAAGGGATATGCTATCATGCCGGTGCTAGTGGCAATCCTTTTCTTAATGAATTGAAATATCAAATTCCTGAGAAAAATAAAATACCTGTACTTTGAGGATACTTACTATCAGTATCATTCCACACCGTACACACTCAGAGGCTGGTTGAAAAAATCTCTGTTAGTGATAAATAGTTCCATTCAATTTAAACAGTGAACAATAAAAATATGGAAATAAATTATACACTAAATAACTTGTAAATTAATTTTAATACTCATATATGTAATTTCTCACTCAAAACACTAGTGTAATCTGCTTTACACGTAACTCCTAAATTACAGTACATGTACTGCTTACTTATATAATTTATATAAATATTTTTTCAAATTTTTATAAATCTGATGTTGCCTATTTATTGTTTTCTTTTAAACAATACGTTATTAGATTAAATAGAAAATTAAGAAATCAGAAATTTCAATTTCAGTAAGTAAATAATTTTAACTAGCGTTAAATAACAGTACCTATAGTTCTTTTTTAAGAGAGATTTATAGATTGTTTTTTAATAATAATTTAATTTTATATAATCTTTCGTCGTCCGTGTCTTTATGGGTTTATGTATAGTCATCTATATATCAAACTTTACATTTTCATAACGACAAGCGGCGCTGTCCCTTGCGACATCGCGAATTAAGCATCTTAAGATCAACATGTAAAATGTAAGCTGCCACATGTAAGATGTTGCTGTGGGTACTTTAACGTATATAATTTTTTCCCACATACACATAATCTCACTTATTCTACCTGAAAATTTAGGAACAAGTACAATTAGAATACACCTACACTACCAATTTTATTGCAAACAACTTTGTTGTAAAGGCGGAATGTATTCAAGATCCAGCACTGCACAGATATTACGACACATTTGTTGATATTAATATACATTGCTTATTTGCCATTTCTCAACTGTTCTAGATCTAACACCGCATAACTCAAAACGATCAATTCGACAGACAACAAAAAATACTCGCATATTTTGCAATATGCTAGGAATGAGATTGTTTTAATAATAGGTACCTAATGAAGTGACGATAAGTAAGTTTGTATCACTTTTTCAACTCTAGAACGTTCATCATTTTGCGCTATTCGGTGTTAGAACTGAAGCAATATTTAAGTATTAAAAACAGTTTCATGCTATATCCATGGCGAACACAGCAGTATCATCCGATTTGCTTAACAACAGAGTTCTTCACATGTCAACGTATAACAGATAGTCAAAATTGTGCAATCAATTACTTCATGCTAACTACTAGTTTGTAACTCATACAAGAGGGAAGTTATTATTTAAGTTCCGTGATTCTTGGCTTCGAGAAACACATTGATTCATGGTGACTACGCAGAAACATAAATAACTCGTTGGTTTTAGTATGAGTTTTAACACAATTCGCCGCCTTTGGAATACAGGTTTAATGAAGATATTGAAAAATCTCATTAAACTTTCTTGAAAAGTTATAAGGTAAATAAAAACATTATTGAATCGATTTCGATTTCTCATCATAACTTTAATTTTCTATGATCATTATTATTTTGGAAAACCATAGTGAATTTTATATATATTTTAATTATTTGAAAATGCGATTGGTGTAGTTATATTAATAACTCGCAATTCACACTGTTCGTTCAAAGTTTATTCAAAATGTTTGAAGTCGTAGCTAGACAGAGTCAGTACTCACTAAATATTCATGGCAGACAGTTAGGTATTCCATAAATTTTAAGTTATAAGAATGCCCGAGTTTGCTAATAAGGCCTGGCAGTGTCTGGGTCATGTGCGGATGACGGCAGAGCACACGCGCCGGACTCAATTTAAATAACCAGTCACCCGTGCACAGTATCTGGTATGCTGTTCCGTACTAAGTTAAAAATCTACTAAAGTTTTTTTTAATTTAGTACGGATTTGCCGATTTTGCCGATAAAATCAGTATTCCTAGCAGGTAAAATTGATAAAAATATTTTAGTCTTACTTTCATTTTGAATATGCCCACGGAATAATTGACTCAAAAATTTAAGATGTAGTTGTTCCGTAATGATAAATACATCCAGTTGTATTATAGGAACACAGAAATTTATAAGGTTTTTTAGTATATTATTTTCACACATTTTTTAGTATTGAGGTAAATGATATTAATCATTTACCTCAATACTAAAAAATGTGTGACAGATATTACAAAAGGTGTATAAAATGGCAATATCTGATATTTCAAAACAATCGGTACTTTAATTCTAAGAATTAATACTTAGCTAAATACATTAAATAAATAACGAAAACTGTATAAAAAGACTAGTCTAACAGTCCATCGCCTTGGGTAGTGAGCCCAAAATTATAGCACCATTCCCGTTGTAATAAATTAAGTAATACTTATTCTTAATTACCAACATTTTGGCTACCTGTTGCTTCAACTAGATGAGCTGAAATTCCTTAAAAAATTCGATGTGCTCCTGGCCCCTACAGAACCAGCTTCCGTACTTTTAGATTTTCCGCTGATTCAACCGCCGACGGCCCAGCATTATTTTGTGTTTTAGGAAGGTGAGACAGGGCTGAAGTTTCAACGCAAGAAGTAACCCACACTAAAGTCCGTTCCATATTCCACGGAACAAGAGGTATCTGGTATTTTCTGGTGTCGAAGATCCGTCTCAACTTGTACCATCGGCACGCATAAGTCCTATAGGTACATAGAAGTGAAATAAAACAGTTTTTATATTCCTCTAAATTTGTCTTTATGTATTACTAGCTTTCTGCCCGCGGCTTCGCCCGCGTGGATTTCGGGATTGGGTGTATAGAGGGTTAAGGGTCACAGCTTTTGCCCACGGCTACATATACGCGGAAGTCGGTTTATGGTGCGAAGATTTTATCGCGCTTCCCGTGGGACTATCCGTTTTTCCGAGATAAAAAATGCCGCAAAACTCCTCAAGAATCACTCTATCTATTGATGAAAACCGCATAAAAATCTGTGCAGTAGTTTTTGAGCGAAGCCTTTATTGCGCATCCCGTGGGATCTGTCGATTTTTCCGGATAAAAAGTAGCCTATGTTACTCGGGAGAATGTAGCTTTCCAAAGGTGAAAAGAATTTTTGAAATCGGTCCAGTAGTTTAAGCGTGAAGAGGTAACAAACAAACAAACAAACAAACAAATAAACAAACAAACAACAAACACACTTTCGCATTTATAATATTAGTTGGGATTTGTATAGAATGGAATTCCGAAAATTGTGTACACAGTCCGCAAACATACTGGTTTTTATTTGCAAAATTCTGAACTATTTTTAGACTTTGAGATACTTAGCGTATTATATATAATAATATTAAGTTCTAATTATTTAAGAACATCGTTTATAATCGGGCTGTTCAGAATTATTGTATAAAATTTTTGGTTTGCATTACGCAGCATGCGATTTAGAAGGAGACAATTATTCAAAGAGTATTAAGTATTCACCTTAATTCATTAAATTGATTATTGAATGTCTAAATCTTATAAATTAATTTTAACGGGTGGATAAACGATCAAATTATTTATATACCCATAGAATGCTTGTAAGCATCATGAATTTAGCAAATTCGCGATACCGCCACTGATCCCAGAAAATCGTAAGCAAGAACATTTCCGGTGCACAAGGCCGTGTGCAGTCACCGAATCGGCATTGTTCGGAGACGGCCTGCCCTTAAGACAGGAAGACCAGTTGATGCGATTGAAACAAACGAACAATAATAATATGCGGTAGTCTGGTTCGATGGACTATTATGTGATTATCGTTTTCACATTTCAATGACGTCACATAAATAGTTCTTTTTAGAATTTGTGAGCTCCTTTGTAAGACATCTAGTCTAAACAACAATTTTACTTGCCAAATATGATGAATAAAATATATAAATAATCAATTCTAAAATGAGGTTTATGATATTATTGATATTGTATTAACTGTCCAATGCTGTCTTTCATGGACATAAGAATATCTGTATCTATAAGAATGTAAAGTTTGATAACTGTGGTAAATAAAAATATAGTTAATAATATATCCATGAAAATAAGGCATTGTCCTTATAAATAAATAAAATAAATACATATATCTGACACTTACGCCAGTAAGCGTAACCCGAACTACGGTTGTGTTATTGGATCTAGGGTAACGAATAGATATATATATATATAAATATTTGCGATAGAAATATATTCGTATATTAACAGCCATGACTAAGGTACAAATGCCTGCATTCATCACACAAACATCTGCCCCCACCGGGGCTCGAACCCGGGACAGAGCTGGTGGTACTTTGAAATCGGTGTACTAACCACTCGACTATGGATGGATTATTCGATGCACAGAGATATAGAGAAAAATAATAAGTTTAATAATAGTCTAGAAGCCCGATTTATTAAAATGCACGAGTAGCAACAGAAAACTCAACTTTCGTTCTAAAATACTAAGTCCCCGATTTTCACAGCCGTATCTGCCTTTGATGCGATAAATTGCGTTCGGGAAAGTATTTTAGGGAAGTTTTCGGCGCGAAGTTAAATTTATATTTGGCAGTGGCGATGATACATCAGTCACACCTAACATGCCGCGGGCCACGCCAAGTACCACGTCGCTGGAACACGCCAACAGCCACATAAATAACCGTAGGTCTATGAATCTTGGTTCTAGGCCAAAGTGTCTACAATAATATCGTAATGTTGCCCATTTAGAAAAAAAAACAACCGCGTGATTTTCAATTAAGGCACAGAGCTACAAACAAATACTCCTATTGTATAAATTGGTTTTTCATTATACATCTGTTGATTCTTTAATCTATAAATAATAAAGAGTGTTTATCTCAAAATAGGACATGTTAGTTTCCATAGTTGATTTAGTAAGTTGCAGTGTGAGAACCTGGGGCTCCTAATGAAGATAAATGCAATGTAAAAATGTATGTAGTGTAGTGATACAATTATTACTCAGTCACGACCGAGTTACAGCGCAGAGAGGTCTGTCCAAACCCAAGCATAGTAGGAAAGACTTTGATGATTTCTTACTTAATTTAGTGGCTACTACATCGACATAGAAACAAGTAAATGACTTAATTTTCGTATTGTCTTGATGATTTCTGCCGCGAAAACCTATTTCGTTTACCTATTAAACATTTTTAAGCTTCATTATCAGCTAGTAAAACTGATTCATACGACGTGATCGTGAGGTAAAGAGCTGTAATATTCTGTACAAATGTGTTTGTGGTGTGAGTCATGTTTGAACGAACAGTACTTGCGAAGCGTTAAAAACAATTGAAAAAGCCACATTGTCTTACCTAATAGTTTCCCATTTAACGATATGACATCGTTTCATTGAATGACTAACATATTATGTCTTACATATTATGTTTTCGTTTTAATTTTATAATCGAAGCAAATTTAAGAAACACTTCCGGATATTGATGAGACAATAGCGTAAGGTCGATACCTCGGATTGTAAATGTTTTCCAAATATGTCACACGATGAATGATCGGCTGATACTTTTATTACTCAAACAACTGTTCGTTTTGTCTAATTATTGGATATTACCGGCTTAATAGCTTGAAGATAGGAACAAAATATCCGTTTTTCTTATAATACGGCATTTTAAACTACTCTTGATTATTTCGAACCAGGGTAGACTCCCTATAAGACAGTAGATAAGTTCGAATATTAAAGTGATTTGTATTAGAATTCATTCGCTTACTCATATATTGTCGTTAAAGTTATAACACCGCACAATATGCAGAAATTTTCAGGAGGCATAAAAATTACTGTCTGATTTTGGTAAACTAAGGAATGGGGTATTTTTTGCCACAAATACGTCAGCTATTGTTACTTGTCAGTCACATACCGCTTCGATCCCTGAATGAATGTATGTATACCTGTTTATCTGAATACTACAGAATCCCTATTAACTAATATTATAGATGCGAAAGTTTTTTTTATTATTAGTGTAGCTTACATCACGCGTCTTTATAAGACACGGTCCTTTATAAGGCGTACGCAGAGATACAGATCCAACGCGTAGAGGCCATTTAAGCAAAATTTAATGAAAGTGTGCGTGGAGTGTACCAACTGGATCTAATCTCTATCTACATCATGAAAAATGCAGCCAAAGACTACACCCAGTTAGATACACAGAAACTATTGTCATTTGTGGTCAAAAAGTTTGTGGACTATTGCATTTCGATTTTGGTGGTAATGAGACCCGGACTATGGAAGAGACTCCAGTCACCTGCCTTCTCAAAGCCTCCTAATTGATTTTAAATATGGTAGGTGGTGACTCGCCGCTCACTAAATGGACCCCCCATTATTGTATTATTATTATTATTGTAGCTTACATCACGCGTCTTTATAAGACACGGACCTTTATAAGGTGTGCACGGGGATACAGATCCAACGCGTAGAGGCCATTTTAGTGAAATTTAATGAAAGTGTGCGTGGAGTGTACCAACTGAGTCCAATCTCTATCTGCATCATGAAAATTGCAGCCAAAGACTTGTCATTAGTGGTCAAAAAGCCTGTGGACTATTGCATTTCAATTTCGGTGGTAATGAGAACCGGACTATGGAAAAGACTCCGGTCACTTGCCTTCTCAAAGCCTCATAATTAATTTTAAATATGGCAGGTGGTGACTCGCCACTCACTAAATGGGCCCCCCAAAAATGCAGACCAATATTGGTGCGAAGAGAGCAACATTGATGTGAACGGCTAAGGGTGTAGAGAGGTGTGTCTGTGACAGCGATCGAGACGCCATCGGCGTTATGACATTATTACACTTCCAGCCTTCGAGCATATGCTCTTGCGACTCCACTCTGTCCGGCTGGTTAAGGCAAGACAGAGGCGGGTGGCACACGCCCCCCCTGAAGCACATCGGTACCCTCGGTGACGCAACTCACCGACAGCCCGCCACAAGCTGCCCTGAGGTCACTGATGGGGCATTTATGGCAGTTAAGGGGCATTAAATGCCCCACCAGCGGGCGATGGGGTCGTCACTTCCCTACGCCTTTATTATTATAATTATTATAGATGCGAAAGTTTCGAAGTATAGATAGATGTTTGTTGCTCTATCACGAAAAAACGACATAATAGAGTTAAATAAAACTTTACAAATATATAGCTTATACTTATCAGAATGGCTACAATACATAAGTGTTCTGCACAGACGAAGTCGCGGGCATCAGCTGGTATGATCATAAATCTATCTAGGTTCACCGGGTCGCCCAACACATGCCGGGACTAAATCATTGTGATCCGGTTCATGATGGGTCCAATCAATTTCGCCATTGAACAGTCCCATTACTGAACAGCATAGCGTGGGGACGCTGGGAACGTTTCATATAACACGGGTACGAGTACAGTAATCTGTGTTGTATAGACGCCAATGCAAAAAGCAAACACTGAATGTCATTCTTTCTAACGGATATCGAACCTTTTTTACTCGACTTTCGAGTTGAGAATTTGTTGATAGTTGTCAGATTTGTACAACTGTTGTCCGTATAGTAAAAAGAATGTAACAACAAAACGTCTCATACAAACAAAATATCTTAAATATGACCTTTGGTAACTTAACATAGAAATTGAATTAAATGTTTCAAGACGCGATAGCAAATTAGAACCTTAATGTTGTCCGCACAGTAAAAAGAATGTTACTTAACGACAAAATGTCTTATACAAACAGAATAATAAGTTGAATTCACTAAATGTTAGTATAACAATGCGAAAGAAATATGATTTGCTTTAAGACGCGACACCGAATCTCAACCATAGGGTGGTATATCACATTCCGACCGACTCTACTTAGCGAATAACATATCTGGTGAGTTATCTAAAAAGTAAACAAACCATTAAATGAAAAGATTTTATTGAGAAACAAATTTAGAAACACATAATATTTAAGTTAATGTTGAGAAATACTATTAAAACAAAAGATCGTATTTTAACATTTTAAATAAATAACTATATCTATAATAGAGACTATAACAATTTCTATTAAATAGGTAAAAATAAAATAGACTCAAAATAATTCCGCGGGTTGCAATGTATTCCAAAATCAACTTTAAGTATACAGCTAATGAAATTATTTTACTCTGTAATGTCATCGGTTACTATCTATATAAATGGGCATATTCTAATTGCTATCGATTTAGCTCAATAGAAACTTTAGATGATAGATAGATAATTTTAGATGCGCATAGATATGCCAGTGAGGCACATCTGCGAGTGCCATTTAGCGAACCAAAAGTCTAAATCGGAAAAATATTGTCTAATTCATTTCTGTCGTTCACAATAAATTTCAACAATTTCACATAACGTATATAGAGTTTTTATAAGATTATGCGTTCAATTGGAATATTCAATGTTTAACAATGCATTATGGTTATTCATGATATACCTAGTTCGGAATTTGGCATACTCGATTACAGGGCATTCAAGCGTTAAAGAAAGATATAACTTTGAATTTACTGAAACAAGAAAAGATAATTTTAATTTGACACGCTTTCAATCAACTAAATAAAAATACCGAAATACTAACACTTATTGTTTTGGTAACAGTAATAATAACACTTAGCTTAACATAAGTAGTTATTAATGTAGAGGAAATGAAACAGCCATAATATTTTAACGTTAGCACCATCACAAAGTCTAAGTCGTAGGCATAATCCGTTCGTCATCAAGCGAAATTGATGCCAAAATGGCAGCGTGTTCAAAAGAATATCTTCCGCGCCAAACGCTTCGAATTAAAAACATTAGTTTTTTACACATTACAAAAAGTTTCTATACCTTTTGGTGTTTTGCCAATTGCGGTGTCCGTCGCCACGGTTACACGGCGACACGGGGGTGTGTCTTAATTTTATTGTTTTCAAAACAACTAAAATATGTATGACGATAAGAAATAGTCAAAGAAAGAGAAATCTTAAATAAACAAATCTACACCTTAGGACTAATTGCATGTTAAGGGGCGTCATCACCCAATGGCCTTCACCATTTGGTTATTAGTGAATGTGTTCTCATGGCGCGATCTTAATTTATATAATATTAAAGGATATCAATATTATAAAATAACATCGAAGTAATTAAAAAATCAAACGAATAATACAAATAGTAAAATAAATAGTAGTTATTTTTTCAAATTCATACATTACTTAATGTGCCGTTACAGTGAGAAATCTCTCTCTGTAACGGCTCATTAGTAATTGCAAAGAAGCGTACAAAAGGTCATATGGTAATTGTTTTTCCCGTCCGAGTATAAATTATTATAATTTTGAATAATACAATTTATACTTTATGACCTTATAATATAAAGTATATTTTTACACGACTCTTGCACAAAAGGATTCCTCTACAAACTTTTTTAAACCTAGATTATTTTTGAGCGTTTAACTACATATGTAATCGATCCGGCAAGCCACTTACAGAATCAGCCAAATTAGGTTCTAGAACAGTGCAGCATCAATATTGTGGTAACCTTCTCTATACAGATCTGTATTGGTGACACAACTAACTGAGATATATTTATTATCGTGTAACGCAATTACACCTAATCAGTCAAATCACAATATATTTACAATCTCAATGTTATTGGTAGCCATTTGAAAAATTTATCGCAACAAAAGATCATTCTAACAATATCAGTTGCCATCTATTCAGCACTCTTAGCTACATGTGCACTAAAAACAATATATCAATATTTAGTAACACTAAATGACATTCAAACACCACTCTGGAATCCAACACGTGTGCTTTTTTGGCACGTGCAAACTGCATTCATGCGTATTTCCATGTCATTGCATTTAAATGTAACTCGTTATATGGACGGCAATTATGTTTTGACATCATTATATGTGATAGTCATGTTCAGTTCAATCAAAATTATGTCAATTAACCGAGTATCTCGCATTAAGTACTCTATTTATAGTTAGAAACAACAATGTTTCCTTAACTTGTGTGTTATATGTTAGTGTATTGTGTTTTAGTATTAAGTACGTTTGTCTTTTCTATTTTTATAATGTTCTCCTCCACAGAATAAATAAATATTTCTTACACTCACACTAATTAGCCTCGCCCAAAGTAAGTACTGTGAAACTTGTGATATGGGATCTAGGTATGTATAATATACTAGCTGTGCCAGCGACTTCGTCCGCGTGGAATAGTTATTTTGAGCATCATACATATTTTTGCTAACAACCACCTCAGCTGTTACCCGATCTTGACAACACGACATATCCAAATTTGATCACCATAAAAACGATTCTAGTGACTTAACATTAAAAGATAGACATATACTGTCGCGGACATTTTTTTAGATCATTTTAAGAGGAATAATTCTTTCATACATATTTTTTTGCTATCTAGAACCGTTTTCGCAGCGCACGCCACGGAAGCCCTTAAAGATGAATCATTTTCCCCGTTTTTTCCACATTTTCCATTATTTCTTCGCTCCTATTAATCGCAGCGTGATGTTATGTAGCCTACAGCCTTCCTCGATAAATGGACTATTCAATAAAAAAAGATTTTTTTAATTCGGACTAGGAGTTCCAGAGATTAGCGCGTTCAAACAAACAAACTCTTCAGCTTTATAATATTAGTATAGATTTATGTCTATCCGTTAGATAAACAAATATATATTATACATCCCTATTAATAGTATAAATGCATATGTTATATATAAATGAATGTTTTTTACTCATTTACGTAAAAACTACTGAATGGATTTTAATGAAACTTTACAATAATATAGATTGTACATCAGAATAACACATAGGCTACTCGAAATACTAATACTGCGTAGACGAAGTCGCAGGCACCAGTTAGTATATAAATATTTTTTATAGAAATATTATTATGATAATAAAACACGACCGAGACGCAAATGCTCGCATTTATCATATAAACATTTGCCCCCATCGGGACTCAAACACAGACTTCAGAGACGGCGACAACTTGAAACCGGCGTACTATCCACACGGCTACCGAGGTAGTCATCGTCGAGGAAGGGATTACATGTAAATGTATAAAATATTTCAGTCATTCACAATTTTTTTCAAGAGTACCTAATCATAATAATACAATGGTTGAGTCGAGATTTGAATTATCTGAGTTTTCGTCCCCTTCTTACCTGACCACCACACCTGTGTAGTTAGCTTAACTGTTACTAAGTGCATAAGCGCACATGTTATACTATTCGGACCACTCTGGTAACCGAACCCACATCAGAGCGCACGCACTCTCCTGCACGCCCCCGTTCTGGAGGGCGGGAGCGTTAGTTCCGCCCGACCAAAGGCTGTAGGTAGTGTTTAGTTAGTAGGCTGTGGTCCCCTTCTTGTCAATGCTAAATGCACATCTGCGTTTATTCGCATTCTAACATACCATAGAAATCTAAGTGATACATATTTCATAATATTGTGTTATTTTATGTCGTTTTAATTAACCAAAACTTATCTTTCTCATAAATGTGAATCACAAAAGAGTTGTAAACTTGACAATAACTACACAGGAACTGATTATACAAGAATGTTTGTCAGTATTGCCGGAGGTAATTAGGTACTTGCTCATTGTTCCAATATGTAATTTACGTATATACGTGACGTCAGCAGGCATTAGGTGTGTCTTGAAAAATTTTGACGTGTTGAATTTTGTGACAAATGTCTGGTCATTAGATTAATGCGCACATAACAACTACGCACAGGTTCTTTGTGTAAATCACAATTTGTACTTTATTAGAGGCTCGTGACATTCAGTACAATACTCGGGTACATATTTACACAGCCCCAACGCTACATAATGGCGTCGTGTCCACGATTATTGACGGTGTATATTATTTGCAACAAATATTTATCTGGCCGTGGTGACAGGCCGATCATCGCCCGATTTTCCAAGCGATATACTGTCTCGTCTCTTGTTGTAAGCACAAATATATAAGTATTTTTTTACATACAAAAAGAAATGGCAATTAAAACCCAAAATTGCGATGTCATCTAGACGGGTTTTGTAGTACTTATTAATTGGGATTATATTATTTTAATTGTGGGTGTTTCGCTGTGGAATTATATTTATTTCTTTTTTTATTTCGTGTGTAAGTCGGGGCTGATATGCATCACTGCGACCTATTAAGATCTATTGTGACCAGCCTCCTATGTAGGTTCTATGTAGGCCCTACAGTAGCTCCCTAACTGGGCACTGACCAAGAAAGATAGGATGTTCCCCGTTCGGATTGTTTTTATTTCATCTGGGTCAAGGATGTGTTCCCCAGGTGTGTGTTTCTTTTGTGAATCAGCGGTTCACAGTAGCACAAGAGGTGTATTGGAGTTTCACTCTCTTGTTCGCAGACTCTGCATATGTCAGTGTCCTTAAGTTTTATGTTGTAGAGGTGTCTATTCAACTTGCAGTGGCCGGTCAAAGCCCTAACCATCACGCTCAAGTTACTCCTGTTAAGCTTTAATAGCTCGTCAGTGCGTTTGCGAGAGTATGTTTCGATTAGTGCTTTTGAGTGTGTCATCCCGGATGTACTGTGCCAGTCTGCTTTCGCCTCGTTAAGAAGGCGAGTTTTTAGGTATTTGCATGGCCTGGTTCTTTGGGATACCGTGGAATTATATTAGTACATAAATTATTTATGGAAAAGTCCAATATCCATTTAAAAGGTCGGCAACGCATTTTTTTTTTTGAGGAGGGGAAATGCGACCTTATGCACCATGACACCGCGCTGGCAAGGCGCGGCCGTGTGTGGGACTCTCCGATCATAGAGGACCGGCCTACCCACTAAAACCGCCCCGAGTTCTCTAAGCCCATACGGGGCACATGGCGGGGTGCGGTTTCGCGATTCGACCGCCATGTGTCCCGGCGACAACGCATCTGTGACTCCTCTGGTGTTGTGTTGTCTATGGGCAGCGGTTATCGCTTACGGCGCAAGCAGCGATTTCTTAGTCAGAGACCCGCAATTTAGATCATAATTTATTTATGTAAGTAAAGTGCAGCGCGATTCGTTACAACATTAAGTTTAGTGAGGAGCAGCGGCTAAGCTTACCACGTGTATGTATGTGCTAACGTTGCCAGACGTCCCGATTTTTCTTATTCTAAAGACGAATTTAACGATAGAGTAAATCTGATTTAAAATATTATGTTTTTGTTAAATACATTTTCTATGGCTACTTTTGCTATCTATTGTCACGTAAACGTAATTTAAAATCAAATAAAAATATATTTAAAAACATTTGATTAAAATATATTTGAAAACCTTTGATTATATACGTTTTTTTACTATGTCCCGCTTGTGACGGAAGAATCCCACTATTTTCACTGAAAAAGTACCAAAAACTCGCAAAAAAAACTGGCAACATTGGTATGCGTAAATAAAGGTAATGATCTAAATGAGGACAATCAAATAAAAGAACGGAATACGAGTCCGTGGAGGAAAAAACAAATCTAAAATGCGTTAATTGTATAAAGTTTCACAATTATCTGAAAAATAGCTTTGGGGGGAAATTAAAATACGTACGCCCGCCAATTTTTATTTTTTGAGCTTATGTAACACGGCTAAGAATAAAATCAGTTACTTCCTTCATCTATAACGACAACTTTTCTTCTTTCTAGTAATTGGCTTAATTGGCAGTATTTCATTTTCAAAAAACGTGTTCTTATATAAACTTCGTTCTGTTCGTTTGTTTATTGGGATTGATTAATTAGTAAGTCCGACTTTAAATATACAGGCATTATACATCTGTTTGCAATATAACTGGCACTTACGTAATTTCCATAATTTAACACTTATAGTTATTTATAATTTTCACAACTTAACTCTGTACAGTCATATTAATAAACATAGTTATAGAAACACTTTCCTGAGGTGTACGATCTCGGTTAAGGGTGAGTTTTCAAAAATGTATATGAACGTAGGTAATAAATTAGTAAATTAGTAGACATAGACCGATCAAGGATGTCCACAGAAATCAGCTTCGAGATACAAGCATCTGATATCTTTCTATGATCACCAACTAGTGCCTGATTAACCCTTACGCTAATTAGGCTGCAGCCTAGTGCGCGAGGATCGGGGGGGGGGGGGCTGACTTGACTCGAATCGGTTCCGTTTAGGCCGACCGTAACCCACCGGGTGGGTCGCGTTCTTACAATTAGCCTAGGGCGGTGAGAACTCTTGATCAGTCGATGTCACCAACTCCTCACCAACAACTTAAGGTTCTATGGAATTATCGACTTGAATTATCGATTTTTAAAGCAGCAACTTATTTTTGAGGGCGTAGATTAGATACATATAATTGAAGTCGCGGGTACAGCTAAAACGTAATAAGTCTGTATGTTTAGAAAGAGCCATGTACTAGTGATAGATCAAGCACACTGACAATAATACAATTGATGTAGCTTTTGTATTCTATTCAAAAGTTATTCAATATAACAAACAGGCACTATCACTGGGTAATATTTGGCTAGGTAAATATATATCCTATTCCTGTACTGTCAGGAAGCCGTACCGGCGGTCATCTCGAGGTTAATGACTCCACACTACTGTGAAACACAAATAGTTAACAAATTCCTCATCTTCCATTACTTTGATTGGTTCCGTCGAACGTTAAGATTTCATTGTCATCTTCTTATTAACTCTACATCTTTGACCAACTAAGTTTGTTTTAAGGAAAACGTGACACTTCTATCTTTATCATGTTGTACTTATTTGAGAATCTAAATAAAACATCAAGATGATTGTAAATGCAAAAAATTCTTAATTTCAATTCTTTTTGAATATGTTTTATTAGAATCGTACACTTGGACTGGTTTATAATCCGTTCCAATTGGCACCGTATGCAGTTTATAAAATAACTATTACGAGAAGTGTGTTGTAATTTAGTACTTATATTGTTGTGTTATTTTTCTTTAACAATTGAATGATTTAGTGACTAAGCACCCTAAACACTTAAATTACCCATATGTCAGAAAAACACGAAATGGTATAATCATTGCGAACATCAGAAACCATAGGAGCGACACATTGCTTGCAATTTAATCCACTAACGCCGCGGATGATTCAAGTTTTGGACAAACGAGAAAGCGCGCTGTGAAGCTTAGAACTGGTTTCATTCTCCCCAATTTATATTTGCACATAGCCTCCCCTGGCTAATGTAGTAGCGCGAGGCATTACTATTATTAACAAGCACCCAACATTCAGATTTAGGGTTGAAAATCCCGTTCGGCACGAATTTGAATTTTGAGAGCGGAGCAAGCCGGCTTAGAATTAGGGGAACGGACTGCACACATTAAAACATGTTATGTGAGTCACCGTGATAAAACTCTCTCCCCTTTTACGTCTAGATCGCGTGTAGTCCTAAGAATGTTGGCGTTACAGTAAAGGGTTGATTTCACGGGCCAAAAAAAAATATTCGCGTTAAATATGGTTGATAAATTTGAAAATGAACTAATCAAAGACGCCATCTTATATTCAAGCTTACATAATTGTGTATAATGGAAAATAATCGGAAATTTAACAGCCAGAGAGGTCAATATACGAATAGTTATTTTTAAATGTGTTTGCCTCTACCATAACTTTGAACAGTATCTCTGAAGTGTTTACCTCGTAGTCAGTGTAAGTCCTAAGATATTGAACAGATATTTTCTATGTTCATGAACCGTTCATTTCTAGAAGCTGGTATTAATGGCGTCCAAGTATAAATGGTCTCGCTGCGTTATACAGCAAACATTGAAGTGAAAATTGTGATTTCTTCGACGCGCGTAGAGTTTACTTTGTTGACAGACCACGCAAACTGCACATGCCAGCGTCTGGAGATTCGCGATTCATGCGGGAGCCGGTATTTTTAGCCTCTTAAAATAACGACGATCACGTGGAGGTAAACACGTTCGGCGAGGGGCTCGGTAACATTAAACGTCACTATATCGTCACTCTTGAAACCATATTCGAATTTCTTATTACTATATGTATGCCTAATAGCGATGTACTTTGATACAATTTTAACAATGACGAGAGTTCTATATTTCCACAAAAACTTATGATAGATGTAAACCAACAAGCTTTATATGTATAAACTTCCGGTTTACATATAATCTTATAGCTGCATATTATATATGTAACCCAACAAACTTGTGCAATTAATAAATATACTTACAGGATGTTCATTAAATAGTACGAGAATTGCGAAATGTCTAAAGCAAACAGGATGTCACCATATTAATTCAGTTTTGTAATTTGTTTCAGAAACCCCAAATGCGGCCGATGATAGCCGAATATGACCCAAAGAAAAAAGGAGTCAGAAATGATTTGTCTGATGTTGTCATGGTCAAGTAAGTGTTCTTCGTTCCGACTCAGAGATCACCGAGGATCATTCTAATATCATCGACTTAGCTTTGACTGCTCTGTGTTGTCAATAATTCTATTGACTTGATCTGTTTTCACATTCGATACATTGTTGTTTTCAATGCTTTATACAGAATAATGAAATCAAATTGAAGCATGCCTCACTGCTTAATTTCATTTTTTGTTTAGCAAATTTGACTTGATTGTAAAATGTATGTCGACTAAGGCCTTAAAAAACTAATGATATTGACATTTTTGTTCAACAGGAAATTGAAAAGAAAATTTAAGACTTAATTTTTTTGTGCAACTTTTTACGTTAGCAATTAAAGTCAATGCGCTCTCCTCGGAGAGCGTCCGGCCTTGCTGGCTTGACTATCGAACTTCATTTGTTTGTACAATTATAAAATTGTCGTGGTATTTTATATTGTATGTTGACTGTTAAGTACTCGCTCCCTTAACGAGCTAATGCTCGACGCCGTTCGGGACGATCCGGGAAGACGTGTGCTGCTTCCACGAGATTAAAGTCATTCGTCGACCTTGATCATCTAGCAATGGACTCATACACCGGTACATCATTCCATTTTATGGTTTCAATTTTGTTTATTTAATTTGTTTTATTTGGTTCTATTAAATGATTTTAAAAAATAATCATGTATGGTGTGGATGCCCGGTGCCGTTGCGTTTACGCGGCGGTAGCGGCGGGCACCCGTGCGCCATCTCTGTTCAGGCTCGGGATTGGCTCTAGATCTAGAGATTTGTACAAATTTGATTTAGCTTTATGTACCTTTTTTATGTACATGCACGTATCTATCAATCTACTTCGTGACACTATGGAAAAGTAGCTCTGTACAATTTCCTAGTTGCCAACAAATAAGTTTAGTCATTAAATTTCACGTAAAGCTGTATTGAATTTAGTGTTGGGCCATCTTTTTGTAAATGCCGAGTCTTAACAGAGTGCCACGCACGAAAAATAAATGATTTGTAAATTTGTTTTCGAGACCATAATGAATGTATCACACTTCACACATGACACTAACACAAGTAGTATTTCAGTACGAATAACTTGCATCATTCACGATTAATTTAGTGTTGCCACATTGTAGTGACGCCAAACATCAGGCCGCGTACCGCGCCGCGACACCACCACGAATCACACCTCGTTCGTTCATATCCGAGCTTGAATTGTGGCGCTTTCTATGTTTTCGCTACCATTACACGGTTTTGTTAAAGTTCGAATTTAAGAATGATTGAAATTATACTCTTATACCGACTCACTTTTAACCTATCAACTTTACTTTAGATAATAGTTCAACTGCCATGACACGTGTTATAATAGTATTTGGGAAATGTTTTACAGATACAAAGTTGATCCAAATGAAATCCCTGTGGAACAACAAGCAGGGTCAACCCTACCTCTCATGGAGATACCAGGGCGGGATGTTGAAGCGGATGAAGACTATAATCCGTTTGAACACAGGAAACTTGCTCATCCTACATCGTGAGTACAGTTTTATTAACAAGTCTCATACTTTTGTCAGATATGCGATATGCGAACATGAGCATGTATAAAAATAGAATGATCTTTAGAACTATCTATAGCACATTATGTACATACTAAATAGATGACTTAATTTTACGTTTTTAAGGCATTGCATATCATTTACAGTTTTGTGTAACATAATGCGCTCTATACAGCATATAAAATCGCAAATATAAAAAACATATCTATGACAATTTTGGAATGTAAAAATTTATTTCACAATCATCAGGCTATACCTATTCGATTTAAATTTTTCAGAGACATGGATACGTTGATCCATCTTCTGAAAGGGTCCCTTGGTAGCGGTATTCTGGCCATGCCCATGGCGTTCCTCAATGCGGGCCTCTTCTTCGGCTTGATAGCAACGTTTCTGATCGGCGGCATCTGCACTTACTGCGTGCACGTCCTCGTTAGGACTGCCCACGACTTGTGCAGGAGGATCCAGAAACCGTCACTGGGATTTGCTGAAACAGCTGAAGCAGCCTTCTTGTCTGGGCCCCCGGCTGTGCACAAATTTTCCAGGCTAGCAAAGTGAGTATCTGTAGTAATTAGTTTACTAATGAGGCATTTAATTTCTACTGTTGACAATTCTTTATATTCCTAATACTAGGGAACTACATAATTATAATGAACTCTAGTCCCGGCTCATATTCG
The DNA here is from genome assembly GCA_036419045.1 of Scirpophaga incertulas. NCBI lineage: Eukaryota > Metazoa > Arthropoda > Insecta > Lepidoptera > Crambidae > Scirpophaga > Scirpophaga incertulas. The sequence continues at coordinate 7,346,257 of CM071626.1, read as the reverse complement.
CTTATATGTAATACTCAATTTATTTGTTACAGGGCTATGATCAACTGGTTCCTTGTAATAGATTTGTTGGGTTGTTGCTGTGTCTACATTGTGTTCGTGTCCAAGAACGTCAAACAAGTGGTGGACTATTACGCCATGGGGAGCGACTTCCACGACTTAGACATCCGTGTCTACATGGCTGCATTGCTTCCTCTACTTATCTTGGTGAACTTAATCAGGAATCTCAAATATCTGGCCCCCTTCTCAATGGTTGCAAACATTCTCGTTGGTACCGGCATGGGCATCACCATCTACTACCTCTTCCAAGATATTCCTAGCGTCAAAGAGCGCGCGGCATTTGCTGGGTTTGACCGTCTGCCAACCTTTTTCGGAACTGCCATCTTTGCTCTAGAAGGGATTGGTGTTGTGATGCCTCTTGAAAACAACATGAAGACCCCCACTCATTTCATCGGATGCCCTGGAGTTCTTAACACTGGAATGTCTGCTGTTGTATCCTTGTACGCATTTGTTGGATTCACCGGCTACTTAAAATACGGAGATAGCACAAAGAGCAGCATCACGCTTAATCTTCCCGAAGACGAAATGTAAGTTAAGTTTGTTGATGCATTAAACATTGAAGATGAAAATACTAGGCTATTATATCGTTGACGGAGGTTGGAGGGCTGTGGCTTCCTTCTGTGAAGCAGTGATGCTCCAGAAGGAGGCCGCCGAGCGGGGCCGGGAGATGGCCGATCCCGCTCGAAGGAGGCGGCGCCGGGCTCGGTAGCACAGCTGCGGCGCCGCCGCGGGTCGCCGGCGGGCGCGAGGAAGTCGCGACCGCTACGGCGACCTGGATGGACCACGCCCCTTCCGTGGCCGGGGGGCGTCGTCGGTGGAGGAGACCGGGGGAGGTAGTGTAGCCTCCCCCGAGGAGGGCTCCCCTCTAGGCAGGGGAGCGGAGGCTGGGGGTTCCGGAAGTTGCTTGATGTTCCCGGGAGCTCCCTACATGCTTGAGGAAGGCCATCCCTGAGGTTTTTAGTGGTAGGCCTCCCCCTTCTGGGGAGGAGAGCCCCACATAACCGCCGGCTCGCCACAGCCGGGGTATGCAATTAATGCATTTTCCTCAGGGAAAAAAAAAAAAAAAAAGGCTATTATATCGTTGTCGAATGCTTTGATGCACCTATTTTTATTAATTTCAAATACTTAAATTTTATAATATTAAACCATTAGATTAAACTAATCACATACGCAATACGCTTACGTGATTTAAATACGAATTTAGTATGGGGACCTATAAATTTCTTTATTTTTTCAGATTGGGCCAATCGGTGAAGCTTATGATTGCTGTTGCCATCTTCTTCACTTACACTCTGCAATTTTACGTACCCATGGAAATCATCTGGAAGAACGTCCGTCATTGGTTCGGTGCTAAGAAGAATCTAGCCGAGTACAGTATTAGGATCGCTATCGTGATAATGACCGTCGGCATTGCTATTGCTATTCCGAATCTTGGACCCTTCATCTCTCTCGTTGGCGCTGTCTGCCTTTCTTTTCTCGGTCTGATATTCCCTGCTGTTATTGAAACTGTAACGTATTGGGACGAGCCTAACGGACTCGGTCGCTTCAACTGGGTCCTCTGGAAAAATGTATTCTTAGTTTCATTTGGAATACTGGGATTTTTGACGGGTTCATATGTCAGTATTCAAGACATCATTTCCGGAGAGGAATAAAATAGCAAGGCATGACCACTTCCTATTATTACGGCTCAATGTTTGATCAGGGGCAAAAATTAGATACAATGCGTCAAATTAGTGTTTATTTACTCCAATTTTAATAGTTAAATTTATATAACTTAGATTTCAGTTTTAATATCCTGATTTTTAGTTAAGTTTCTGTACGCTTTACTCAAATATTTTTATTCTGTATGAATACAATTTGACGACAATATTGACTCTGAAAAATAAACGTTGCCCTTTAGGTTTAATCAATTTAGATGTCTACCTAAGTTAAATACAAAAATGTGTGAGAATTTTTCTAGTGCATTATCGAATGTGATACAATATTAGGTTTAATGGATTTGAGTGCGCATCAATACTAAGTTTATCCCTTCGTTACGACGTAGACCTTCCGTCTATCGATTTCCACAAAAAAGATTTAGCAGCTCACTATTTTGCTAGCGCCTTTATTCGCTTCTTTAACAATCCAGTCCCTCTCGCCGGGTAATAACTGCGTCGCCCTATACATCACACAACCGTATATTTCTCTCTAACACCGTACGCTCGTCGGCGAGCGCGAAGACCCGTGAGATACAATCCTATCAAACTTATACCGGTACCGTCATATACCGAGTCGGTTTTTACCTCCCGACTTCTTTACTTAAATCCTAACGGTCCGGAACCGTGCCGGGTCTGATGGCAGGCAAGGCGCAGAACCTTCAGTTCTCGTGCCTTCCTTAAACACACTCCAGATAGAGCCAAACATATCTAAGTTTTTGCAATATTGTTTGATACCTGTGAAAAATAAGCTTTAGTAATCAATCAAACTCAGTATTAAAGTGATTATATCACGGTTATAGGTTGTGTTTATATCCTTGCTTACATCATTAACATACAGTTAAGATTAGATATAGACTTTTCGTGATGACGCCAAGGCATTTTCATATCCAAAAGAGATGTCTGCTTAGGTAGGTAGTAGATGTTCATATCGAGCTTGAAAATATACGAACTGAAGCATTTAGTCCTAATGAATGACTTTAGTACATTAAGGTTATTTTCTCAGTATCAACTTGGAAATATTTTAGTGAGAAAATTATGACAGAATCTTTATTAGAAATGTATTTTTGTACGATAAAAGTTCTACGGATGCAGTCGTGTTCAATCGAAGACATACGTAATGCTTGAACCAACTAAAAGATAACATCTCAATGAAAATAGAATCTTTTGCATAGGTTTAGGATGAAGACTGTCTATATTTTGTAATTATACTATGATGAACTGTTATATCCTTGCCCGAATAGTTGACGTCACCCAACTTTCGGAATAAAGTCTCAAAAGAAAGAGAACAATGTTAAGTAGTAGATGATCACGTAAATGTTCCTTATGTGAATCGGTTTCCGTTATTTATTATTAACCATAATGTACGAATGTGATGAGAATACTACTTTTATGTGAAGTGGTTTTAATCTGTAAGACTAAGACGTATGCGGTATACATTTAGAATGATCCCTATATAATCCGGGCCCTTTTGCCTGGTTTCAAAGTCATTCTTGTAGATGTAAGTGTGTTTATAAACTATAAAGGCAAATTCGCTTTTTTGAACAATCTAGAAAATGTATTGTTTGTCTCGCAGTGACTGCGTTCATTGATGACCGACAGAATTGCCTTTACTACATAACAATCATCTGTCTAAACAGAAAATAATTTTATATTGCCTAGACGAGTTTTATAACGCTGCAAAAATGTCAATTTACAAAAGAACAATAAAATCAATATTTTTTTAGGTATTGTATACTATATTGAAATGGTAGATTACACTTACCTATTTGTGATTTGATCTATGTATGGGCTGTAGCAAAGTAGCTATGTGTAAAGGTCATTCCTGTAAAAAATCTGTTGGTATAACATACCAAACTACCTAATTTAGATAGTAATGATTGTTTTGTTACGGTTTTAAATAGATCATATAATGAAAATTATTGGTTTTACTTTTCACCATACACACTCAGTTTTCTGATGAAAAAGGTAACAAGAGTTCGCTGCCGAATCTGCAACATCAGATTTCCACTTTATACTATCAGAAAATTCCGGAATACCTACTTTCCATATAAAAAAAGTCGGTTTTACGGGCGAAGATTTTACGTGACAACGTCTTTTTCTCGGTAGAATATTTATTGATATGAATATAATTAAATTGCACAATAGGAACAAGGAATTGAATGAAAATAAGAATTGCACAAATTTTAACTATAGAAATATATTACCTGGTATATATATACCGTTGTCGTGGTATATCTGCCACTTTTTCTTAATATTTGTAATTTTAAAGAATCAATTCGAAAATCAAAACATTTATTCAGATTGAAGGTTCAAATTTTTGCTAAATAAATTTGAAATTAATGAAAATTTGTAAAATAATAATTAATTAATTAATTAATTTTAAACTAATAATTTACTTAACACTATCAACATTTATCAATAGTATACCGATCATAGTTGAGTGGGAGAGAGACGCAAGGCATTCGGCGGGCCTCTCTCTCGTTCGGTGACTCATCGTAACGTTACCGAGCGTTACACTTTTTCATAAGTGACTCCCAGCCGCAACCTAATTTAAGACGTTGTCACGTCAAAAAACACTACTAAAAACAAGTAAACAAATTTTACACTGGACCTCAGATTTTAAACTATATATGTGTTAAATCGTCACAGTGGAATAATTTAAAGTCGCTTTGTCGCTACAAAAAATACTATTTTTAAATTGCTTATAAAATCTGAGTAAAAACTGAATTAGACTTAAGTGGTGTTGTTTGGTAAGCTAAAGTGTCGTCTTCAGTGATGCATTGAAACCTACCAGTATACTTAGATTTCAGGTATCTTAGTTTATTTATCCAACACTAGCTGTGCCCGCGACTTAGTCCGCGTGGAAAATTATATCGATGTTATTTTAAAATTGTAATATCTTCTAAGATGTTCATTGAAATTAAGTAATGTCACAGACAATTTTGTTCCCAATTAAATACTCTTTAATCAACAACACATTTATTTGGATAAATATTACTATTATTATATTGATACAACTCTAACAAATAATTGGTAATAATGTATTAATTTCCACCAAATTTGATTACCATAAAAACGATTTTAGTGAGTTAACATTAAAAGATAGACATATACTGTCCCGGACATTTTTTAGATCATTTCAAGAAGAATTATTCTCTCATACATATTTTTTTGGTATCTTGAACGTTTTCGCAGCGCACGCAACGGAAGCCCTCAAAGATGAATAATTTTCCCCGTTTTTTTCCACATTTTCCATTATTTCTTCACTCCTATTAGTCGCAGTTATTAGTTGATGTTATGTAGCCTAAAGCCTTCCTCGATAAATGGGCTATTCAATAAAAAAGAATTTGTCAATTCGAACGAGGAGTTCCAGAGATTAACGCGTTCAAACAAACAAACAAACTCTTTAGCTTTATAATATTAGTATTAGTATAGAATATAGATGATGGTCACATGACCGTGGACGTAAGAAATGGATAAACATTCTGTAAATCTAAACTATACTCTTCTGTATAAACTCTTTATTGTACACAATTAAACAATATTACAATAAAAATAAATATATATAAATTAGCAGGTAGGTTAATTGGTCCAAAGGCGGACTTATCTCTCAGAGTTTTTTTTCCAGCCAACCCAAGATAGTTTGTGAAATTTTAAAATTTTCGGGGATACAGTATTTATATTATATAATTAATTAATTATGAGATATGATTAATTATTTTGATTCACCACACATAATCATATATACATACGTATACTTACCCATAATACATACATACACATACATTTATACATATATATGTTGCAATCACAATTATCGTTATTAATGCATTAGAATTATAATGAGTTCAAGCATTAACATTTTATTAACATACGGATTATTACACACGAGAATGTTAAGGTGGATCTGTGCTGAGATTCCAATAGACAAGTTTAGAAATTAACTAAGCATCCTTATTCTATGCCATGCTTATGTAAGAGTTGAGGAGAAATGAGAAAAATAACTAGAACATATATTCTATGAGGAGAGAGGCTGATTATCTTCACAAAATACTTTAGAAATATATGTCAATGTTTGGAATACAAAACGTAAGTACCCAGGTCACCACCGCGACGGCAAGTGCCACTGATTATTTCGGAGTCGACACCGGCCGGTATAACCGGCGTTTTTTTTTTTCCTCAGGAGAGGAGGCTGAGAATCCGTCATGGATACCAACGCAACAGGCAAGCAGAGATGCGTTGATTATGTCGGACTCCTGGCGAATCGAGGCGGCTCGACCCACCAGACCTACCGACTAAACTCAGCCTAAGCCTTTGGTCCTAATGACCCTACTGGCTTATATGGAAGGGGGCCGCACCTCAGGAGAGGTACGATTAGCGCTGCCCCATGGAGGGGGCATAAGCGCTAGAAGAGGCGCGATTCTCCAAAGTGGGACCGGCCTGTATTGGTTGGGAACCTACTCGTGGTGAAGCAGAAGGCTGCCGAATAGGGGGAGACAAGGGAGGCGAAGGCTCGGACGCCGCCGCTTGCAGGTCTAGAAGGTCCTGCGTTAATTTATTAGGGGGGTCGCTTAAGACATGTCGCGGTCTGCGTGTCCTCTGCCAATATGGACTGGTGTCGTGGGATGTGCCCGCTGAAGGCGGTGTTGACGGGTGATAACTCAGCGTTAAAACTGAACTGTTTAATAAGGAAAATCATGAGAGCGACCGCCCACTCAAAAGAGGGAGAGATGGCGCAGGTCATTATCACAAAGGAGCTTGTTAGAACAATCATGATTATTAATGTGAATAAATAATTAAGGTAACAGGGATATGGGGGATAAATAATTAAGGGAAATACCTAACAAGAAATGGACGAGTGGCGTGAACCGCACTTACCAGTGGGCTAAGAATAGGGTGATGGGACGTGTTTATTTCTCTAGCCCAGATTCGCCACTAGACACAACATTACTAAATAATCGCCGCAAATCCATTCAGTCCAATATAGTTCCAATGTTGTGTCGTTTTACCTACATAAAAATTGTAAGAAACTCATCGTTACAATCGAATCTTTCGATTCGAAGGTCAATACCGAGACCACAGTACACAGGCTAGTATGCGTAAAATGGGGAATTAATTTTTTTAAATTGTTATAAAACTTATGAATACATCTTTATAATGCGGAGGATTCCCGCATGCCGTGTATCGACCAAGATAAAGATAGTCTATTTTAATTAGTCGACAGCCGCCATTCATCGTTATATATAGTGATGCAACGGGTCTCTGTTTCTGTTTCCGCATGTGCGGAAGTTCCGCGCGCTTTTCAACATCCGTATCTGCTTCTGTTTCCGCAACTTTTATAACGGAGATTGAAGCGGATGTTTACAACCGGCGGCTTTTATTTATGACAGATTACTATTTATAAAATATAACTTGCCACTACTGAATTTTGAATATAATTACAATGTTCAGTTGCAATATTGTTTTCTCTAGTACATTTCTAATATATCTATTTCTAATCTAGTTTTGTTGTATTTGATACTTATTGTTTCTGGTTCCGCTAAGACACTTCCGTTGCATCACAAGTTATATACCAATAAAAATAAGCTCTTTCTCAAACATGCTTGGAAAGGAGATGTCCTCTTATTACAAGGAGGATGGTTTTTTGTGATCAGCGTTAACTAACAAACAGCAAACTACATTAAATTGAAAGCCGAAAAAATATGAAGTATGAAACAAATAAAAGAAATATTTTTACCCCCCCAATTATTTTTAAATAAATAAAACATGTTTATAAGAAATATTTCATTATGGCAACACCTTAATGATGTTTTTATTAATCTGTGACTACCGGTATCTTACTCTATGTTTGATATTTTCCGTTGAGTTGAACATAGAATACATTTACTCGGTCTCTCGGTCTGATCATAATCATAAAATCAAAACTATGACATTGACAGCAGGTGCCTGACTTGTCAGTTGATTTTTTATTAATATTTTTTTCTGGCTCTAGATAACATACATTAAGTAACATAGCAGTCCCTATATTTTGTTAGTTAAAAACTTCTCAAAATTAGAAATATTCGGATCATTAAAGCAATTATGTATGTATTTAGATTTTTAAAAGGCTTGTTGATAATTTTTTTAAGCAATGTGTAATTATTGCATTAAAGATATTTCATTTTTTATTATACTAGAATACGAATTATTAAAAATCGGGGGTCTTGAAAATAATATGACTTACGGCGATTACTTTCTTTTAGAGCCTTCTATCCAAATATATCAAATTTACCCGAGTTAGTTACTATAAACCAATATGGGACATCTCCTTTGAGCATTATTTTGACAACCTTGTTCGAGATAAATCAAAGCTGTACTGGCCAAATACATGTGAGCAGAGGCCGGCAAAAAATTACTACATGTAAATTCATATCTATCGTGTATTTTAAAAATGGAACGATTTGTTCCTCCGAAAAATGGCAAACCAAGGAGGCAACTTATCAGAGTTTATTTAAATATCGAACTGGCTTGCAAAAAAAAAAACCTGCTTTATATTAAAAAAAAAAACAAACGAATCTTTTGGCGCGTGAAAAATTTTGTTCATTGTTGGTCATTGAGTTTGAAAACTAATTTTATTTGACTTAAAATGAGTTCAAGTGAAGACAGTGAGTGTAATGAACTTACTTTAACGCTACCTGAAATTCAAGAGGTGGCAAAAGCTATAATAGAAAACTACTTAGTTATAATTTCCGCCCAGTATTTGAGAAAAGTACTGTACAAACCTTGGCCACAACTAGGCATTGATGGACTTACGTATGTGTGGCTCGGCTTCGCCTCGGCCCACATGTACACGTTCGTCCATCAATGCTATCTATTGCTCGCCGCTGCAGTAACGTACTATAAATCCATAATATTAAATTAATAATCACATTGTACTTTAAATCCATTCATTACATCAAAGTAGAATATTTTTTTATACTACTTTCATTTCTCTTTGACAATACCTTTTGGTTTTTCTGGTGCTAGTTGTGACTTTGCTATTATTCTCAATTAATTACAACACTTTTATTATAAAAACAGCCGTTATTGGTTTGTAAAAATTTGAATTCATACATTACTCCTTAATTATACACCGACACAATATTGAAAGATGAATTAAAAAGAATTAAAACACATAGACTTACAAGTCGTTTTATTGGCAGAAATAATCTGTAACACGAATTATTTTTAAAGTGTTGAAGTTTATTCCTCTATAAAACTAGGACCGATATTTTAAAGAACACAGATTTTTTTTGTCGAAACGTTTGCAGTTTCTAATATTAATTTTGAGGTTTTATAATGATAATATTTACGTCGCCATTACACCCCACTTATTAAGTATTTCAAGAAGGCTTTATTTGATAAGAAATAACATTCTGCACAAAATAATAACGTGTAACTTATCATAATTATGTAAAATAGTGTTAATGTTGAACTAAATAAGAGGTCGTTGATGTTACTGACACCAAAAATATGACAATAAACGGAACAGAATATTGAGGGTAATTATATAAAGATGAACCTGAAACATTAGGAAACTTAAGTGGCAATGGGCAGGACACATTTCTCGCAGGACTGATGACCACTACAGTGAAAAAGTCCTTACATATGTTGGACACCGCAAAGTTGGCAGACTGGCAATACCCATGTACATTCTGCTAATGATTCTTTGACACTGCTACAGTAAGATTTGCCATTTAACCAGTTCGCTAAGCGTCGTCTAGCTGTAATGTTTAACGTTGCAATGAATGCAAAAAAAAGTCGGCTAAACGACGTATAACGTATTGACAAGCCTCCCACATAATTATGTTGGGCACCGCAAAATTGACAAACCTCCCACAAAATTATGTTGGACACTGCAAAGTTGACAAGCCTTTGGACACCGCAAAGTTGACAAGCCTCCCACAAGATTATGTTGGACACCGCAAAGCTGACAAGCCTCCCGCAAGATTATGTTGGACACCGCAAGGCTGACAAGCCTCCACAAAATTATGTTGGACACTGCAAAGTTGACAAGCCTCCCACAAGATTATGTTGGACACCGCAAAGCTGACAAGCCTCCCGCAAGATTATGTTGGACACCGCAAAGTTGACAAACCTCCCACAAAATTATGTTGGACACTGCAAAGTTGACAAGCCTCCCACAAGATTATGTTGGACACCGCAAAGCTGACAAGCCTCCCGCAAGATTATGTTGGACACCGCAAGGCTGACAAGCCTCCCACAAAATTATGTTGGACACTGCAAAGTTGACAAGCCTCCCACAAGATTATGTTGGACACCGCAAAGTTGACAAGCCTCCCACAAGATTATGTTGGACACCGCAAAGCTGACAAGCCTCCCGCAAGATTATGTTGGACACCGCAAAGTTGGCAAGCCTCTCACAAGATTATGTTGGATACCGCAAAGTTGGCAAGCCTCCCACAAGATTATATTGGTCATCGCAAGGTTGGTAAGCCTCCCACAAGATGAGCAGACGACTTGGTGAAGATCTCAAGAAGGCGTTAGATGTACACTAAGACCGACTGATGTGGTATCGACCCTTGGTGAAGACGTATGTCCAGCAGTAGTTAATAATATAAAATGAAACATCGACGGTTAGAACACTTACTTAGTCATCATTTATATCACTGTGCTTTATAACTGGCAATACCCATCTACATTCTGCTAATGATTCTTTGATATTGCTGCAGTAAGATTTTTAAACATTACAGAGACATCTGCGTATATTCAGCTGAATCACTCACTTTGCTTTAGACTTGTGGCAAAATTTACCTACTCGCGTTAATTCTAATTATGGTCTATTCGATCACACATATTAAACATATTATTCCCTTGCTTTTCATTGACTATGTAAGCATATATTATACAACATCTGCAAATGTATAATTATAAGGAAAAAATTAAGCCAACTTAAAATTAAGATATGTACTACATTGGAATAAGAAAAGTTCTATCTCAATTTAACGTGAAATGTAAAGTTCTCTGAATAGAATTTATATTTCTTTTTGTTTGTATGTATTTTAGCAAATAATGTCACTACTGTCTTGCTCGTTGCTTAGCCAGACCAGGGGCACGATTCTCATGCAATAGAAAAAAGTTCACATTCGTAAAAAAATTCGAAGTTCGAATTTTTTTCGAATGTAACACAGTTAGTCTATTCTCAGAAGTTCACAATCGAACTAGTTCGCATGAACGTCATTCGAACAAAACGAGTGATACGGACCAGTAGAAGTGGACATTCGAATACGAATTTAAATCAAAGTTTGATTGGATATACTTTTTGTTTGTATTGATTTGACTTTACATAGGAAATGGACGAATTTATTGTAGATTTTATTAGGTCAAGAGTTAGAGGCAGCGAGTTTATTAAACATTTTCGATTAAATAAGAACCTTACATTAGAATTCATCCAAATGTTTCAGCCAGCCATTCAACAGCGATCACGCATTGACTTATTAAAAACAAAGGTAGGCAAAATAAAATATATATATATATGTATATATATATTCTATATATATATATATATATATGTGTGTGTAGAAAATATCGGAAATAAATAATTTTTAATTTCTCGTTTGAAAGTTGTTTACTAAAAAACTTAAGAGTTTTAAAATTCAAGTGTCATATTAATAAAATAATATATTTTTAAAAGTAATATTTACGTATAAAATCTATTAGTAGATGAAGCAGTAACAGCGTTTTTATAAACGCTTAATAATTACGTGATTTATTATTTAATTTATACCCGACGTACTATTTCGAATAGTAATCGTTCTATGGGTGCTCAGAATACGAGATAAATGAAACATTCGAACTTTTCAGTAGAGCGGAGAAATTCGTATACGAATTTTAATATGGAAAAAATTCGATTGCATGAGAATCGTGCCCCAGGACGCTGTTTTAACATCACACGTTATAAAACTTATTGACTTATGTAATTGTTACTTTATCTATCTTGTCTATGCGTATGCAATATATGCGTTAATTGTCTACTGTAGTGAGAAGATAAGATAAAATAGATTTCTTTTTAGGTTTGACCATTGCTCGTCATTGAAGTGAACTCCTGTGCCAAACGATACGATACACTATCGCCATTATATATCTCAATATATAATGGCGATAGTGTATCGTGAGAAGTGAGCGATGCAACTGACTATTAGCTAATACTGTCACTTATGTTGTACACATTTTACCATTAAACAAAAATGTGGCATCTACTAGAACAATATTGTTTATATAAACTTCCCCGTTTTCAGAATGTAAAAAAGTACAAACCGTATTGTAACTGCTTGTAAATACTCATTCGCATAAAGATAATATAATCTATTTCTAAAAAGTACTATTAGTAATTATAATTTGACACGCAAAAGTCAAGAGTGTGGTCCAAACATCGCTGTCAGAGAATGCGTATGTGAAATTTGTGCACACAGCTGCTCCATAACTGAATTAAATAATTCTGAAGACAAGAAACTTTTTGTTATAAATACATAAAGACCTTTCTTTATGTATTTATAACAAATATATTGCCAAGTCCTTCTATGAATTTGTATGGTTTAAAAAGTGATATGATGACATTGCTATCGTTAACTAAACCAATTATAATATTTGTCCGAACTTAATAAATACTGCATCTTATAAATAAAATTTGTTTTATATACTTTTTATATTAAAAATACAACATTTTTCTTTTACTACACATTTTTCCATAGAAATATAAGATTCATTTGGTTATTCTGCGAGTAGGGATGATACGTTTCAATCATTCTACGATTCTACATATTACATTATAATATAGCACTGGAGAGATGGCGCATAAAATAGCATAGTAATATGTAGACTAAATTTGTTAATATAGTAAAATCATCTAGATATAATAATAAGGCGAAATAAGAAGTGCAAATGATATTAATAAGTTCAACTCATGTGCATGAAAGAACTCAAGACTTATGTATTTATTTAGCAATCTATTCCTCCTTAATTTATCAATATTTCCGTTTCAGCTAGTGTCATAAAGCGCACGTTTACTTCTAAATAAAAATTCGGACCGCATCCTTGACATTTGCAAATGTCAAAAAAATTGAAAGATTTAACAGAGGTCAGCGAATTTTAATTCACATTTACATTTTATTTATTAACATACGAAACACTGAAAAGGCACTCAATTTGTAGTACATTTTTGATTAGCATATAGTTGCTTGTTTTATTAATTGTAATAAAACATCGCAAAAACATGTTCAATGCCGGTGTCACATTGCATTGTTTGACGCCTCCACGCTATAATTCATAGCATTCAGACTTTATATATTCACTGACGTGTATCTATAGTGAAAAAGTCAATGGGCTTGCGTGTCAGCTAAATGCGACCATGTCCGAATGTCCATTAACACAAAATGACTAGAAGAAAAGGGCAGATTTACGCATTCAATTTAATTTAATATAAAATAAAGTTTATTTACTACTATTGATATTTAGAAGGCTAAAGGCCCGATACGCGAGAAGTCAACTGGCTCCATTTTGTAGTGCTATGAGTGCAGTCGAACTGAACAAAAATATATCAGTGTATCTGGTCTAACCCTCATGTATATGTCGCAGTCAACTGGTTAAGATAACCGTTCAATCAAACGGCTAGCCCTTGTGACTGAACAACGCCATTCAACCATACGTCTAGCTTATTAATTGAATATATGAGTTGCTCAAAACGTTCAACACTACAACTGATTCAAAAGCCGCCGTCTAATTTAATTAGTTCAGCGCTCACTACCGCAGCGCTAGGTGCGTTTTCTTTTCAATATGGCGTCAATTAACTGTGGTTTGTAATTGTTTCAAGATATTTTAAGAAAGTAAGTAGTAAATTTACGTTACACGTGTTATTAAAGACACAGACATTATGAGGTTACTTACGAGTAAATCAAAATTTAAACAAATATTCGAGGAGAAATTACGAAGTGAATTGACGGATTATGCAATGATTCTTGCTTCGTAAATTTTTGAGTTAGTAATTTTTTGCTTGGTGCAATAAACAATATTATGATTGATAATTTGTTTTTCATTTTTACTTATTTCAACAAACTTTTGGTCACCTCTTAAACTTAATTCAAGAATAACCTCCCAAGAAATTACAAAAAGTCTTCCTATTCTCTCAAATTAAGTAGTAAACTTGGTCACCTTAGTTAATTTGCCATTTAACCAGTTGGCTAAGCGTCGTCTAGATGTAATGTTGAATGTTGCAATCAACAAGTCAGCTAAACGACGTATAGCTGTTTGATTGAATGACGTTGTTCAGTCAAAGGGCTAGCTGTTTGATTGAACGGCTATTTTAACCAGTTGGCTGCGACATATACAGTAGAGCGAAATATCGTGAGATTTTAAGATTAATGGCCATATGTCAAATACTTATATGTTTAATTATTAACGTCGTTGATGTACAACCTTTATTCTTTAAACTATAGTTATTAAGGAATGTGACGACTTTTTCGAAACGCACATATTCAAGAGTGTATACTCAGACTTGAATATGATCTCTTTGATCCAACAACCAAGGAAAGACCTGTTCAGAACTGACAAGTTCCTAGTGTATCATAGGCGCCGATGTATGTAAAAAAGAAAGCGATTCGATTTTCTTCAAGTCAATGTGAGAATGGACACTTATGCATTTATTGGCTGAGATTATAACAAACAGACTAGACTTATATATACTCTGTGACTGTAACTCTTCGCTCTGTGAATAAGTGCATACAGAGTGCCAAATAGTGCATTATGGTTCCGGCGTAAAAAAATGTTTGGTTTATTTCATAGCATGATCGTAGCTATTATCGCTTATATTTAACACTTTGATATTTATGAAATATATTATATTCACGAAGTCTTAAATGTTGTTCAACGTAATAACATAAAAAATTGAGCAGATTCCTTTCAAGTATATGATTCCACACATTGTAATTGTATAACCATTCCAGTACTTAATAAATAAAAATTGAATAAAGCCTTACCATCTACTTTTAAATATAGATTGTAAATTGTCAAATAGTCTGTATTAATTGTGATTTCATAAGAATTGGGTTATGTTGTATGAATATATTTTAACATCTAAATTACAATATGATATAGTTAAGGTGTCAAACACTTTACATAGATGCCGATACATGACATAGTAGCATGGTTTTAAAATATATAACAATAACAACTGCAAAGTTTTGACATGTCTACTGGCACCAATAAGATCAAAATATATTCTAAATGGATAATAATATTATATAAAATTAAATAAAATCAAATTTCTATAAAATTAAATAAAATCTTCATACAATCTTTTGTCAACCAAATTACTGAGTCTTATTGAATTAAATAAATATATACACCATTCAATAAAAATTAGTTACATTCAACATTAAAACCTACTCAATTACCAATACTTTGCTGAGTCAATCACCAGTCTGTCACAATGCTTTTAGATTTTGCACAATTATGACGCAATGTCTTAAAGAATGGTATTTGGTATTCATTAAAATTAAAAAAAAAAACAATCCTACTTAAGAACTGAACAGAAGCATCGCGCTAAAGCTTTGGTCAGTCACCAACCATAAAGTACTATTTTCTAACCTATTGTCAAAGCCCAAGAGTTTTTCGGACTAGTCTTCCAGCAATTTTATTAAATTGATCACGATCCTCACGCCACATTTTCGCTGCATCAACATTGGCGCCACTTTCGTCATTAGGTTCTGAAACAGGTAAGATAAAATTGGTATTTGAAGTGACAATTGAACGAAATGATGCAGAGGGATGAAAGTCATGTCACAAAACGAATGTTGAATATGAAGGTGGAGGGATACACGGGCAGAGGAAGGCCGAATAAAGGATGGATTGATTGTGTGAAGAATGATATAAGAATGAAAGGAGTAAGCATGGAAATGACGGCTGATAGAGAGGAATGGAAGAAAAAAATCTACTGCGCCAACCCCAGATAATGGGAAATGGGCAAGAGGATGAAGTGACAATTGAACATCGTGCAAGTCTAGTCTACAGTCTGGGTTTTAACACAGAATACCAAAGGTTGGACCGAGTACTTTTGCTTTAAAAAAATGTCTGAGTTTGATACCACTGAAGAGACAGGCTGCAAAAAACTAGAGGCTCGTTTATGGGCAAATGTATAAATTTTTATAACAAGATTCCACATAGTGTAGCTGAATTGCCTCTTCATAAGTTCAAGGTACATGTTAAAAAGACGCTAATGAGTAAGGGCTATTACAAAGTCAATGATTATTTAAATGATGCCAATGCTTGGTGTTAATTTGAGTATGCATTCTAAAGTGTAAATATTTGTTTTCCCTTATAAACTGTAAACATATATGTACATTGTATGATAACAATATAATTTATTGTAAATGTTGTTATTACTTTTGATATAGCTGATAAGTTTCTAGCGCCCATTCTTCGTATCAGCTAAAAAATACGTCCTGAATGGATGGTAGGAAAAAAAAATTGGACGATTCAAAAGAGCTTTCTATAAGTCATATTTCAATAAAGTTGATTTTGATAACATGACTACATCCAGAGATACCAATGATAGCTCTTAGATATTACTCTGAACATATTAAACAAATGTTGTTATTTAGAAACTGCAGTATGCTAGACAACCTTCTACATCTATAAGAGTGTGAACTGTATGAGCAAGATAAAAATAAATCTGAGATTACAAATGGTTTTAGCGTGGAAGTGCTGTATGTGAATCTGAGTTTCGGAAATTACACATTTATTTAAAAAAATATTATAATTAAAAAGTACTATAAATTTATATAAATATTTTATATATACTCCAATAAATCTAGTCCAAAGTAAAACTATAAGCCTTGTGTTATGGATTGTTTGTTATATGCATAGTTGAACTATGATTTTATTGCACAGTTAATATATAGTTTGAAGATTTCATATTACTAAATAAAAATGTAGAAAGAATAATATTTTCGATTGATTCCTATTTTTATTTTTTTTAGAACACATCCTTTATCACTACCGAACACAGATTATGTTGGAACAATATGTTGACTTAAGGGGAATTTAGTGAGCAGTTTATTTATTTAGTTTAAATAAAATCGGATAGTCTGTTGTTGTTCAAATTTAGTAAATTGAAAACAATTATCCTTGATGCCAATTATTCTGGCAGGTTGAAATACTAAATACCAACATATTTACAAAGTATTAACTTACCAGCTAACATGCTGACCACAGACAGCAGAATTTTTTCCACGCTTTGAACTGGAGACCACCTTTCAGCACTGCTTTCATAGCCCATTGGATCATCGCCAGGTGCATGTAGAATTGAGATACAAACTCTACCATCGGCATAAACTGTAATATTTTTTTAATTTATAAAGAAATATGCATACAAAGAAATTTAGTTCACATTATTTGAATTAATAGAAAAATAATTAATAAATAAAAACACACATAAACTATACCATAATAATAATTTTATTAAATTTCAATGTATTCACAGAGAAGGAAATCGTCCGATCTAAATATTGAAGATTTCAAATATAGTTTTGGAAATAAAACCTATGTATTTATTAATCAAAATGGTAAAATCTTTTAAAGTTAAACATTCTTATTTTTATGAATACATGAATTTTTATACATGAAAGTTTGTAAAACTACTGAAAATTGTTGTATTTTAATGATATATATTAATAAGATAATTTGAGTCTCGGCAAGCATCAGTAAGTGGTTATGCAGTTTCAACCGTCTGCGTTTCTAAAAGAAAAGCAAAAGAAGTCTCTTCTTTTGCTTTTCTCATTGATATGATGATTAACTACTGTGATAGAAATCAAATAAAACAATTCCTGTCAATGTAAGTAGCTCTTTCTCAACCTGTACATATACAAAATATTCATACTTACTATTAGGATGAAACATTTCACATGTAAACGTCATTTTTGGGGGGCTTAAAGGGTAATCAGGCGGAAACGAGAGTTTGGCTGGGAACACTCCACCTTCGAAGCAAGTACCCTCAGGACCACTGGAATACATTTTTTTTGTTTTAAAATAAAATGTATTCTGTATTGTAAATGTAATAAGATTTTTGCTGATATGATAAACCTATATTGATAAATTAAATAATAATCAAAATTGATTTCATTGTCAATAAAATGTATATCTGTTTGGAATCTATAGAAACAAAATGACATTACAATTGAATTGTTGAACTGTAATGTCACATAAATAATGACAAAAAAATAAATAGAAACAATCCTTAAAAATAAATTAAAGGTTGTTCCTTTCATGAACATTAAAATGAAATAAATTAATCATTTATAAAACTAATATAAAACTATATATATGTAGTTACACTATAGTAGTTCTCTTTATGTATTTAAATACACTTACGTAATAAGTGCCTCCCACTCAAAAAAGTTTTCTTCGTTAACAGGACCAGCTACAATTCCTTCAGGTGGATTAAGTGTTAATTCTGAAATTTGATGGCAGTATTATTCAATACATGTGAAAATTATGTTACAAATTTTATAATAAGACTTATCCACACATCATAATATATATTACCTACCTACATAATATTAAATTCTTGAAAATTTTACAACAGAGAATTGAGAAAATTGATGTTCCGAAACTAATGTTCCATTAACTTTAGGAAAAATAAATTTCAATTATTTAAATTCCTTAACTATTGATTTTAATTATAGAAAAAAACAGTTTGAAGAAAAGTTGACTCTATAAAATGAAATACCTATTGATATTTTTTGAATAGACTAATAATGCGTAATAATGTAATTGGCTTAAAAATCATCAACATATGAAACGCTGCGAATAGAATGTACAGAATTATATTAACATTATGCGAATAGTGGTAGTTGGAATATAAATAATGTAGTTTATACGAAAGCATTCACTAAAATTCTATTTAAATAAAATGTTACTTTTTTATGTTATGAAACTAGAATCTCATGCTAATTGGAAAACGCACAAAAATTGTGAATAGTCCATTCCTTTGATCCAAAAGTAAAACTTACGTTTATATTCAGCCATTAATCGCCTCAACGCCGATCCAGCCATTTTTTTAGATGCAATTAAATTAGAAGCTGTCGAACTAAACTTTAAATTGCACAGTAAAATTTTGATTATTATGTAAATACCTCTGGTATAGTTACTTTACTCTGGTGAATACGCGGATAAGCCACGACAATAGACAGGCAACATGACAGTGGTGATAATGACATTTGACATTGCCATTGGTAGATGAGCACATAGGGATTATAATAAATGGTGACAATTCTGTTACTGCAAACTATATAATATTTTATGGAAAAAAAATTTAGTGTTGAAAACCTTGGTTTTTAAAAATAAATCCACTTACCAACTAAAAATAATATGTTGTTACATATATCCTTCTATTAAATTAATTTGACTGATTTTCAACTTAATATTACGAGCACAAAGATCAGTATGAAGAGTGGAAAAGTCAAATATTGTAGCTTGATACTTATGCTGACGTTGAGCACATATTGTAAATAAATATTCGAAATCAACAATTTCACTAAGTGTTATCATAATCGAATTTAGTTACGTCAAATGCAATTTCTACATTTAATTAACAGGTAACAATAAAAAGAAACAGTATTCTATTTAAGTTTGACTTTGATAGGCACTATTTTAGTATATATATATATATATATATATATACATATAGTATATTCTGCAAATAATCTAATTTACTTCCCGTTTTTTTTATAGGTTAGCGTCAAAGTAAATATGTAGTTACTTTGACGCTATAGAGTTTACATTGATTTAATTGTTTAATATTTGACTTTCAGTGTATTTGACTTACTCTTATATTTACTAGTTTCCTGGTTTATAATAACACACTATATTATTATAACGGTATGTATGTGTACATTTATAATAATGGTTTTTAATCATTTATTTATGAAATAATTCATAAACATATTTCTGCTCTTGACTCTACATCACTATTGCAGATTAACTTTGTACAGCAAGTAGAATGTATAAGCAACCGTAGTATCTATAATTTATTCATGGATAAAAGGCAACATGAATTGTTTTCCTTTTTTGGCTTTATTTTAATCGTATCTGATTAGATTATTTACTGTGAAAGTGATATTGTGTTTTGCAAATTTTGTTTTTGCAATTCATATTGAAGATCAATTAAGAAAAATCAATGAAGTAAAGGTTTTTGAAATGCGTATGCTGTTGAGAGTTTTGTTTTGGTTTTCATAATTTCATCAGCGATGTTTGTTTACTTTTACATTAGACAACTTTTGGAACTAATATATTCCCTTAATATTAACATTTTTAAAAATGCCAACACTAGCTTTCCGAACAAGTCTTAATAGGTATCTAATCTGTGCTTATGGAGTAAGTAATCTATGGACCATCACATGACACTGGCTAAATGCTCTAAGCGAAGCCATGAAAGAAAAGAAAAAAAAAAAATCTATGGACGCAAAATAAGCATCAACTTGATTACTTACTACTCTATGTGTGCATCAATGGCGGGTTTTTTGGCTGAAGGCCTTTGCAGCCAAGGCCGGTAAAATAAATTTGAAAAAACATGGCGGGTTTTTAATCTATTTATTTTTATAAATACATAAAATAAGAATATCTGCTATAAAATAATCACGCATCGATCGGCATTAATGTGTTCAAATTAAGTTATTTTGTATCCATATTTTTGTATACGTGAAATATAATAACATTAAAAATAGGTATTCCATTAAAAAATACTTAGTTTTAAACGCCCCTACCTAAGTTTTGCAGTTACAGCAGTTGCGCAGTGTAGGTTTACTTCACGGACCTATTTATCACTTCGAGGCAAAACATTCCAAGGAAAAATAGTGAAACTGGCTGAGGCGAAATATGAATATGGAGAAAGAACCTTTGTTAAAATTACCTGGTAGCATTGAAACGACGTCCCCGAACACAAGAATTACAGAGCTGAAACAGGTAAGCAAGTAATATTAGTAATATCATACCTATGTATATAAGAAAAGGGTGTCAATTAAATGGTTAGCATAGTATTGTTATTTCTGTGAGCAGAAAACGGTGAGCAGAAATAGCTAATTGGTCAGCAACTCATGGTCAGCAAACATTTCAAAATCAATCAGCAATTTATGTCATTCTGGATGGCTGTAATTATTTTTGTACAGCATATTAATTATATAAGCTGCAATCAGCTGCTCATGTTTAATAAAATTTTGGTAAGCACTCAGAGTGTAAGCAAAAAAATGCATTTTGTGCTGCATATAAGAGTAGCAAAAATACTTTATTTGTCATGCCTAACCTAACTAACCTAAAAACTAAAAAAAAAAAAAAAAAAAAAAAAAAAAAAAAAAAACCCTAACCTAACATACAATCAATATACTGCTTATAGACATGTTTTTCTGCGCTCAATCATGAAATCTTGCCGCTCAAGTAGTTATTTTGCGGACTGAATGTTTATTATGCAGACTCATGTTATTGTTGGCTGCCTATGTATGATTTAATTTTAACCATTATCAAAATTAGTTGCGGAACAAGAATTGCTGCCTGTTTTTTTTTATTGCAAACAAAATCTTTGTATGCTGACCAAATTATTTAAATGCGCTTTTGGGTGGCTCGCCAAATTTTATAATTGCTGACCAATGTATTACTTCTCATAAGAAAATAGATTCTGTTTTGAAGATCAAAAACTTCGAATGTTAAAATAAAAATTTAATGATACAATTAATAGCTTTTTTTTGCTTGCTGACCAATCCTTACTAATACTTATTATAAATCTAGTAATATCCTTCTGATAGATGATCACGCCAAAAGGGCAGAAAGTATGATAGATATTATTTGTTAAAGGGATACCTAGCTTGCCCACACATTGATTTACTTTTAATTTTTAAATATAATTTTTATTACGGAAGAATATCTCTGCAATTGAACATACGATATAATGTGGGCGAAGCCTAACGAAAATCTACTAACGCATTAAAAACTTTTTGTATAAGATTGGTACTGACTGCATAATTCATGATGACTTAAAAAATAGTAGTATGTAAGTTATAAATGGTTTTCAATAGATAATTTTAAATACATAAGAACTTCTAAAATTATAGAAATTTGAGCTGAAACATGATCATATGGCGAAAACAACAAAAGTGCTAGCACGGAACTGTCGATAAACAAAATTTGACAAATAGTCTATAAATTTGACAGATATACTTACGGAGAGACAAGGATGGCACCTTTTGTCGATAGATTAATCCATGCTTGCACTGCCGATATGATCAAATCCGAAAGCTGGCTTTTATGCGTACCAGTTTCAACCCAAAATTTACTAAAACTTTAAGCAATACGAGATCTTCAAAACAATGAGTATAAGGATTATTATATGTATATATAATAATTCACATAATATTAGTATATTATATTCACATGAATATAATATACTAATATTATGTGAATTATTTATTATTACAGAGGTGACATCACCTCTGGTAATATTTGGTTAGCTATTTGAGTAGTTCTCGAGCGAGCTACTTGAATGTATATTTACTAGCAGATGAACGCAGAACGGGAGGTCGCACATTCCCAAATGCCTCTTCCATCTTGCCTTGCCTTGCCATCTTACGTTGCGCCCTGAGTGTCCCGTGGTAGGTCCTCACGCAGCGCAGACTTACAGTGCGATCTAGTCCTTCCGTCGATCGAAACTCATATAAAAGATTTACCCACCCGCTATTTCGCTAGTGCTTTTACCTACCCTAATACCTTGATTCAAAAAATGATAGACTACATTCCCAAATTTTCTTGGCTAGTTTTCGCTTTTCGCTAACGAATCCCTCCTGCCGGCTACAAACCGCGTCGTCCCTTACAATACACATCACTGCGCATATTATCACCTTCACATCGCGCTCATCTACGAGCGCGACGACTCGGGCTATACATTCTCCGTCAAACATATACCCGGTACCGTCACGTCACCGGCAACTATTTTCAAGTTTATTAAGACAATTTTTTTTGGGTTTGCATATATTCTTTGGGTGCTCGGGCCGCCCCGGTTTTATTCGAATGAAATTAATCAAACTGTTATGCTTGGATACAACCTCCAGTTCCATGTCAGCTCTTCGAACGACTCAGTTTGGGTAGAAATGTCAAGAAATGTTAAAATATATTCATTGCCTTTTACAAATCACAGGGTTATCGCGAGCAATAACTTTACATGCATTTTATCAATGGTCTTAATCTACGTTTAATCTGCGTTTGTAAGATGATTATTTTGATATGTTGCTGTTGGCTAAAGATGAAATCCTCATACTTATGAACAATGACAACAACTACTTTACGTTACAACTTTTAAGTAGCGCGTCCACAGCAACGATGGAACGGATTTTCAGGAGTGCTGGCTTAGCGTTTTTTTAACGCTTTATCAGCTGTTGGCTCTGAGTGGAGCTGTATTATCGCTTGACCTAAATGAGAATGCCAAACGTTTACCACGAACTATGGAAGTTGTAATCAAAATTAACAATCAATTCAATTTCAGTGTCCTTCTGTATGGCAGGAAGAAAGAACTGCTACGTTCTTGTGCCGCATTTGCAGAAAAACCTTTTACAATGCCACCGCTCTACAGAACCACATTAAAACCCAGCACGATTCTAACGAGACGAAAAGCGGGGAACTGTTGGCCACACGATATATTGATCAGGCGAGTCCAAGAATATCTTTGGTGGTCAATTTTAAATAGATCGATTAATTGGTGTGTGCTATATTAGCTAGAGTTAAAAGTCGTACAGATAGACAACACTACAACAGTTGTAGTTAAATAGCAGTTTGATGTCAATTAGCATTAGGTTGAATATGAAATTCTGTTATTTTAACATTATAATTGAAATTGGCAGATAGTGAAGTTGTGGAGGCACTATGCGCCAGTTAGAATCCACTCTGATAGCAACAGAATTACATAAGTATGGTGGTTTGCAATAGGGGATAGGGTTGCCAGGAGCGATGACGCTGACTATAATGGACTAGCTGCACGGACATCATAAACTTCTGAATCTACATTATGCGGTCTCATTTCTAAATAACATAATTACAAAGAAACCGCTGATCTATAGCACTAAGCAGTTAGCGCAGGGCAGAGTGCATCTAAAATCGAAATGCACTTCATCCGTACAACAAACCTGTCAGCTGAACAACCCATATGAAAATTCAAATGTTACTCATCTTTAATTTTCTTTTGCTGCTATTCATTAATAATAACACTAAATTAACATCTGAAATAAAAAAGTAAGGATTATTGTTTTCAACTAAGAATAAATTGATGAACTAGTTTTTAATAAGTTATTTTGTTTCTGCACCGTTTACATTTCATGGTTTTATAGAAGCTTAACAAAACTGTTCTGTGTAATTTAATGACTATTACTATTAGCTATGCTAATGATATTATTTATCTAATTACTAAGTTTATTTTAAACTTATAAAAGTCACTAAATGACTGAAAAGAAACTAAATGATATTATACCAAATTACCAAAATGTCTAAATTAGTTTCTGCTATAGTTTCTTTCAGTCTCCCCAATAGATTTTTTTAATATACTTAGGGAGTATTCAAGAAACTTAATATATTGTATTCTATTTCAATTATTTATTTATTTCAAACGTGAGACACCCATTGATGGACGTGGGTCTCCACCAAGTATCTTTACATAGATCTGACTTGGATTGCTAGCATCCAGCATCTTCATGTAAATTTCACTAAATCTCGCTCCATATTGGGAAGGTTTACCGACACTGGGTTTCATATTGTCTTGACAACTAAGTGAAAATTACTAAAAACCTATGAATTTTATGCAGCAACCTTTATGTTTTTCCATTAAGAGTCTTCATAAATGTAATTTCATAACGCATTAACCATTTACGATGCAGCGAAACCAAATGCTTAATTGAGTATTATGGTGCATTCTTTCAATTTCGCGGCCTCAGAATGGCATTAATATATCTTTGTATTGCGGAGGCCATGTCGTATCCTATCATTACATTGTAAAATCACTTAAGTATCTTTACCGGCCGGCGTTGGCACCAAAACGCTCATTTCGATATCCTCACATCAACATCGCATCAGCAATTTATTAAACATTGACAGAGCTTCAATGAAATAAGCAGTTTCAAGTTCATACCGTTGGAATGTAACGATGATAGCGTCAGTGTTGAGGTGCGCGACGGGCTCACGACCCGTGTCTTCGCCGAGGATACCAGCTACCTTATTGTAAAGGTAGAAGGCGCTGGCGGGGATAAAGAGGTCACTAGGAAAGCTCACCAAGAAAACGCCATTAAAAAGACCCCTGCCAAGTCACTAGTTGATTTAAGGTAATTTTAGCTATTACACGTCAATGCGTCTGCGAGCTTGGGTACCTCCATCTTATATAGTTCTGGTACAAAACAGCAATATTCGCATTACTGGGTTCCGGTTTGAACAGTAAAGCCCCAGTCGAACAGAGAGGCCTTTTGTCGTTCTCCGCGTCTCTCCTATCAAATTGCATCTAAGTTCGGCCAGCTGATTCTATCTGATTTTCCCGCAGGAGAAAAATATTTTTTCCGTGGCAAAACCATTCTTACGTCCTTCTCTGGATCTCAAATTATCCCTATGTAAATTTTCATCAAAATCGGTTCTGTAGTTTGTAGTGTATGCAACCTACCAATCCGCACTGGGTCAGGCGCAGTGGTTGACTAAGGCCTAATCACTCTAACATAGGGTAGGCACATGCCTACCCTATGTCAGAGTGACCACATGGTCCTCGGTGTGAACGCATGTGATGGGCTTATAATGTTATCATCATCATATGATAACTTTATAAGTATTTATATACATCGAGACTTATGCAGTGCTTACACAAAATTATCATATCAAATAGAATGTACAGTAGTAATTCCATATTATAAAAAATATGTCCGTATCGGTATATACCTAGACATTACAAAAAAAACTAGAAAAGTTATTTTACCTTATTATGAGAAGACACTTAGGTACCTACTTAAGTACAAATAAAACTGTTTGAAAAACAAGTTGATTTTTTCAGAGGTCCGTTTACATGCACTTTTCCTCTAATGATGCGCCCAGATATGCAGTGTCGTCAAATATTCTTCAACTGCTGCGACTACTCCATCCACTATCGCGAGGAGCACACGAAGAGACGAAAGGCTGCTTTGCGCTGCCAAGTCTGCGAAAAACCATTAGATAAGGAACAAATCTCCGCCGTTCCAGAACGCCAGTACAATCAAATTTCGCTTTCATGCCGATTTTGCGGGCAGGCGTTTTTGGATAGTACTCAGTTGGATGAACACGTTCGTGCGGCCCATGGCAAGATGAAACCGTTTGAATGCAGCGTTTGCGCTAAGCGTTTCACCCAACAAGGTGGCCTGCAGCAGCATTTGCGGATGCATACTGGAATTAGACCTTTCACCTGCACTTATTGTCCAAAAGCGTTCACTCAAAAAGCGGGTTTAGAACAACACCTCCGCACCCACACCAAGATTAAACCATTCAGATGCGTGATATGTGCTAAGTGCTTCTCTCAGTCTGTGCATCTCCGACAGCATATGCGTACTCATACCAACATCCAGCCTTTCAAATGCCCGTTCTGCGAACGCAAGTTCAAGCAAAGTAGCCATCTCAATTTTCACATGAGGTCGCATTTCGAAGAAGCTGGGTTTATGCCTGATGTGAATAGCTATGGTGCGATGCAGGTCCAAAATCAAATGAAATTTTTCAACTTGGCGAACGTGCAACCAGTTCATGTCGGCGACACGATGTATTACGCAGCTGAATTGGCTTCGGACCCCGATAGTCTGTATAACCCTCTTTACTATCAACCATGTACGATGTTGCCCGAGAGTATTCTTCCTATATAGTTCAAATTTTATTTTTTCACTACTTCATATTGTTGAAAAATTATATTTAATAAAGTAAATATGTTATTATTATTTATTTTTATATACAATAATTAAATAATATCTTCTATTACATTAATTGCTATTTTTAAAGACACAAATCTCTTAGCATTCGGCCCGTAGTATTGTAGAGAGGGGAGCCTGGAGCCGGAACTATATTTAATACTATTGGTGACAAATAAGAGCCTTGAAGAAACCTACATAATAATGTAATAGTATTCATATAATTGAAATGACAAACTTAAGTTATGAGTAGTAAATTAGAGTTAAGCAATTATATCCCTTATGTCAGAAGCAAAGTTGTATATAATTAGTAATTATAATTTGAGAGTAAGGTGTAAAATGGGACAAACGGAAAAGTTCACAGCCTCATGAAAGTAAGCATGATTATTTCTTAATATAGTTCTCCTTTAGTCGAACTATAGGATTACTATGTGGAGATGCACTTATTCCATTTAGTTACTACAATAATTACAGCGGTTTAAAACCTTGTCTAAATCATCCAATTTTAATCCACTCAAAAAGAGTTTTCTTTAAATCGAGGAACAGGATAATGCCAAATCTGGTGAATAAGGAAAATGGGGTCATAATTAAAATCCACTTGTGGATTGTGTCTATAGTTCCTTGCGTAAACAATATAATAGCTCACAATAGTAATTAGAGTTTCCTTTCAAAAAAGAACAAGAACGGGCAATTCTCATTCATTTTATATATTGTATTTATATTGTAGTTTGTATATATGAAAAAGTACATGTATTTTTTTACACTCACACCAATTAGACTAGTCCGAAGTAAGCACTGTAAGGCTTGTGTATTATATATCATTCATAAAAAAATATTGTTTTTAATAGAAATATATATTAACATACATCAATCACCGCGCAAACATGTGTCTCTATCCAGACTCGAACCCGGGACCTCAGAGATAGCGAGACTTTGAAGCCGGCGTCTACCTACTCGGCCACAGAAGTCAAAATGAGGTGTAGTGTTATTAATTTTTTTCACTAATGAAGATTACTCTCTTGGAAAAAATGTGTATATATTTTTTTGACATAAGGCAGTAAATGGTTTATGTTAAAATTACGGTGTTTGGATTTATCGCTACTGATCTTATAAAAAGGACTATTTCAAGGACTATTTTCAAGCGAGCCGCATGATGATACTTTTTTCAAATCGCAAAAGGTTCACTCAATATTGTAATACCTATCTTAACTGTATGAACTAAAAGCAATTATTATATTACAACAGCGAAAAAGTAAAACTTCTAAGTTGACTTAATAAAAAATACGATCTGTTATGCTCCGTTTATGCAACATATTTTGAAAAATACTAAATTGAATCGCATTATGAAATTTATCAAGCAATATTATGTAGCAAATGAAAAAAATCTGAAATCATGAAATTTGTATTTGTATTACAAATGCGGTTATAAATTTATTTGCGGAACTCTCAGTTTGCGAAGTTCAATTTGCACTTGGTCTGATTAACGGGACTCAAACCCATGTCTTCAACTACCTACATCGTGATTTTTACTGATTAGGACGTATACTCTTCGGTGACGGAATAGTTAAGATGTCAAACAATATGTTTAAGACGGGTCGAATTTTTTCAAAAATTTATAAATATGGAAAAATGCTATCAAATTTTTTCAGTGTCTATTAAATTAAAATTTATATTTATAAATTCTGTAATGTGTTAGTATTGAACATTTATGGCGGAAAAAATACCATTGTTAATTTATGCACATTTTGACACAAGAAAACAGTTGCAGAAATAACCATATCTAGTCCACCAGCAAAGGCTTCTTCAGCAAGGCCTTTGGACGTTGGTTTCAAACGTGGTATGTACTCTTCCCTCCATGGATGTTACAAATTGATGCATCTCGCTCTCACGCTAATGAATAGAGCTCTGACCTAGGTTTCCTATCTCGTACTAACATGCAAGGAAAATACGTCTGTTTCAGTCGGACTTCAATGGCGAAATGCATTCAGTTTTGTTTTTGTCGTAACCCTATGCTGAATGAGAGATGGAAAACAGGGTGCACAGTTACAGGAAAAGGCACATATTTCTTTTCATGATAAAGTATTTAAAATTAAAATGTCTTATTCAGCTACAAGTAACCAATGTTGCCGTTACGATAACTTGCTTATCGATGTTCTTAGAAATTGTCAACTTTAACTAATACTTATCTCAGTATATAAAAATAATAAAATTTATAATCTAACTAGCGGACCCGACAGACTTCGTCCTGTCAAAAAGATTTGTAAAGTGGCAGTTATTTGTTCCTACTTATTTTATTTCCTGAATTTTCTTTGCTATAAACCTCACGGACTCCTCACTTTCCAACGAATGCAAAACAGTGGAAATCGCTTCGTGCGTTCTGGAGTTATAGCGTCAGGAAGGAAAACCCGACTTATTTTTATATAGTAAATTTGCAGCAATAACAGGAAAACTGTTAAAATTTTTAGAATTTTGCGGGGAAAATAGGAGCTTGGCTCAGTTTGTGCTTACATCAGGCGCTCTGTTCAGTTTTAATTAAGAAAATCATCTAATTTTATTAAGCTACACAAAAATATGTAATAAAGTGAGCCTCCTAAGAAGAGATCTCTTCTAACCTAGTCTAAAAACAGTTTGCAATTATATTGGTGGGTAGATGGTGTACATGTTAATATAAATGTACGCGAATCAATGAGTCACGCAGAGAACTTCACAGTTATACTATTTGAATCAACAAAATAACAACAAAACCGCTACATACCCAATGTATATATGTATTTTTTAATATTAGCTAATGGTAGCCTTGTAATTTTGTTTATATATATATATAATATATATATATATATATATATATAATATATATATATATATATATATATATATATATATATATTTTATAAGATAGGGCAGCAAACGAGAAAACGGATCACCTGATGGTAAGCGGTAACCGCTGCCCATGGACACCCGCAACACCAGAGGAGTCACAGATGCGTGCCGGCCTTTTAAAAGGGAATAAGGGGGAAGGGGGGGGGGTGGTCCTCCGGTACCCTCGCTCACTCGGCGAAACACAGCGCGAGCGCTATTTTACGCCGGTTTTCTGTGAGGCCGTGGTATCACTCCGGTCGAGCCGGCCCAATTCGTGCTGAAGCATGGCTCTCCCACGGTAAAGCATAGCTCTCCCACGGTAAAGCATAGCTCTCCCACGGTAAAGCATGGCTCTCCCACGGTAAAACCATGGCTCTCCCACGGTAAACTTAACTTATGGAATAACAAAAAAATATTTTTTGTTATTCCATAAGTAATTCACTACATAAACCATAGGTAGATTATATAACGGTAAGGTACATTTCTGATTTACGATTTTAGTAAAAGAAAAAAATATAAAACATGATTTTCTCTAAATAATGAGCTTGATATTATTAAGGGAAATAAAAATAATTTGTATATTTTCGCCTTGGAAAGTTATGTGTTAAATTATACACGAATGGTGCGATAAAATAATACATTAATATTTAATAATGTGCTGTAAAAATGTCGCGAGATTACGCGTTGTATGGCAACAAGGATTGCCATTTATTTGGCATATTTACATAAAATACAAAGAAAAGTCTCATTTTGAGTGAAATTATGTAATATTAATTATATCAGTCAGTTAATTTTTGTTTTCGGTTCCATTTTTCTTAATGAATTTGTTAGTATAGGCATCATGTTGTTAGTTTGTAATATGTACCTCTAAAGCGCGTTTTTAGTCACGTTCGTTGTATTTCTAATCTCAAAAGGTCACCACACTTAAATAGTATCTTTTTATATTGAAAATAAATTATTTGAATGATTAGTAATTTTCGCTTATATCGAATGTTTTGACATTCGCCTGGAACCTAATTATTGAGACTGGATAAAGTTGCCTACGACTCGCAGAGCGATATTTTGACAACATTAAATACTGTTTGTGGTGTTTTAAATACATATAATTACTATTTAGTGCGAAGACTGTTTCAAATTGTACCATAGTCTCCCAGCAAGACGAGTTATTTCGCCATACACGTCGTCAAGAGCCGTTCAGGGGCCGATGCATCGCAGTCTGTGTGTCCATGTGGCTACAATTCAGCGCACTGTATATTTTGTTAGAGCCGCGTACGACGCTAGTTAAAACAAAGGGCTTACGTGACGGCTGTATCCTGGTGAACTTGCCAGTGGTATGCCTTTGAAATAGTTTGTATGTTATACTCTTGAAATATTTAAATATTTTCGTAACACTTCTCACGGACGGCAGGGTAGGTAGAGACGTGCTCTTGGAGGTAATCTCCAACTTCCCTAGTGGCAACAAGAAGGTAGCCCGGATAGCCAGGTCAATACTGACTAGGAAATACGGTTTTGCATTTACTATCCATCTGGGAGGTTGCAAACGCGTAACCTGGCTCTTCCAAGCTCTTTCACGCTCCGGGCACCACGTTCTGGAGGGAGGTTTAGCCTGGTAATCGATACAACAAGTGCCGATATTGGTGTGATCGAAATCCTAGAGTACCATCTAGGAAGTCAGGTTAGTCACATGTCTTCTTGGTATCTGAAGTAGATTAAATTGCCTTCAAAAAAAGATGCTCACTTCTGCATCAAAAACAGTGTAGATAGGTCCCTGTTCACTTCGATACACGGCATTAAAAATGATAAGTAATTCCAGGATTCAAGTTTTGCTGGACCAGGCATGTAGGAAGAAGATGAGGACTGGAGGAATTATCTATAGTAATCTGACGAATAGTGCAGTGGACAGGCTCGCACTACCCTAAATCCCTCTTAATCCCTTTAGGACCTTAACACAGTAAATTTATTTAAATTACGGCTCTAAACACGATGTATGTATCATTATTAGTTATGTCTTACTGGAAAATTTACGTGTCTACGTCCAAAAAGCAAGAGCTGACAACAAGGCTCGGTCTAGTTCTATAATCATAATATATAGACACGTAATTTTAAAACATTTACTATGTAGTCAAATTATTTAACGACCTCATTTAAGCCTCATCTCAACCAGAAGCTCTAAATTCTTCACAATATAAGAATTCCATTTTGACGAGTGTCATCCTCACAACTTACCTGTCAAAATGTTACAGTTTTTACAGATATACTAACATGTGTTTTTATTCTGCATACGTAATACGTAAAGTATAATAAATTTTACTGTTGTGTCTTATTTTAAATTTTAAAGTTTTAACGTCCATAAATGCTGAATTAATATTATTTTGATTTTATTTTGGCATATCAAACCCAATTAACACCTAGCGATCTCAGCCGAGTTTGTAGACTCGGCTGAGATTGCGTAAGTCTTCTTATGGGATATGATAAGAGATAAACATATATATATATCATTAATAGAGAACTTTTTTATTGAAACATATTATATATTAACAGCAACAAACAATATTCATTCAGGCACGAACGCAGAAACTTACAGATAATAACATTATACCGTCATATAAATCACTTTACCACGAAGAGAAACATTGAAGTAAAGCTATGGAAAGTTATTTCTATGGAAAACGTTAAATTCTAACTAGAATTTCTAATCAACTGCAACCCGTTCTATTTCATTCCACGTGCTGGTTTAAGACGTTTAAGAAACTGTTATATTTTTTCAACGGCCGGTAAGTTTTTTAACCTTAAGCTTGCACATGTGCGCTCCGACAGGCGTGATTTAAAGAATATTTGTTTACACCAGCGAACGTCCCAGGGTTAAGCTACCACAGTTTTGTAAGGGTTGAAAACATGAATGATTTAAAAAAAGTGACTAAACATCAATCAACATGTAAAAGGTTGTCACAAAAAAGGGTGGATAGTGGTAATTTAATTTGCAAATATTCCTGAGTTTTTGTGAACCTTGCCATTCAGGGTTAGGTGTGTTTTAGTTTTAAATACAGTGTAATATATTTGTGATAAGTATTTAAAAATACTTATTTCAATAATAATAAATGAAGCAACAGATTTTAAACTAAATTGGTAAATTCTGTTAAAGTATTATTATTTGTAGGCGTTTTTATAACTACAATATAAAGTATATAATTTACATAGAAATCGACTTATTTACGTTACTTAAAATTTAAATTTTTTTGACTTAAGTGGTGTTGCTTGGTTAGCGATGATTTCTTACAGATCAATTGGAAGTATAGGGAGAGAGAGTAGAGGAATTTATGATTTACATTGTGAGACTTTTCTGTGGTCTCATACCTTTATTTTACACAAAATGTAAACTTCGTCTTGATTCAGTTGAAAGAACGTAAATATTTAACAACAAATATTCTGAGATCTACTTAAGAGATTTTGTTATCAGATTTTCCCATATGAAGGATAATATTTCCTTGCACAAATCATGTTACTTGCTTCCCCGGATCCAAATATAATTTTACTTCAATGGGTTAAATGTATTTTTATATCTATTTATTTATGTATTAGATATTACTTCCAAGAACTAAAGTACCTACACACTTTATCTTTTACAGAATAATATCAGTAATTTACATAAAGCTATATAATTAAAAAAAAGCTATGAAATTTCTATAATAAAATTTGAGATCAATTTATTTTATTAAAATTGTCGTAAAGGATGTATATGATTTACAGCAAACAAAAATTAATTAAATCAATTTGATGATTTGTATAATTTTATAATCTATTTTTACATAAAAATTGGCTGGAGTTTTTCAAAACTAAGGTTTTGTTTAGTAGTAAGTTATCTGTCTATTGAGATGTATGTGGTTTCTCGGTTATTGAATTTAATTATGTAGTAGTTTCAATATTATTTAATTATTTTACTTCTATAAAAAGCATTTCTTATTTCCTCGCTTATTTTTGGAGAAAATCACAACATATGCTTCTAGACCATGCGTAATCACACAAATAATGTCATATGGTTTTTTCAATTCGGACTAATATTTTTATATTTAATCAAATAACAGAAAAGCAAAGCAATAAAGTATCATACAGAATATTATCAATCATTTCTGAATCTTGTATTCATGTAGATTCCTACAATTATTAGAAACTCTTAAAAATAGCGTATGTGATCGTAATGTCTCTATATCTATATGGTTATGCCACGTTTTGATATGCCCCTAATTCAGACATTGCACGATTGTGCCATTGTAAAAATAGCTAATAGTTTGTGTTTGCTTTTTATAATTTACTTATACACTGTCTTGCGATAGGTATCGAATACCTACCTTTAATCAGTAGAACATTGACCCTAAAAAAATAAATTAATTAACAAGGATATATCATTAATTCAGCTACATCGCTATAGTGCTATTTCTCTTAATAAGCAATTATTTACTACTAATGAAATTCTATTATGAACGTCAATTAATTATTACTTTAGTTTCATTACATCGCATGCGCTATCAGCTGTTTAATTTTTCGTAATTAAATGATTGTGTCAATATATAAGTATTTACCTTTCCCGAGACTATATTTAATTGAAGATCCAGAGAACTTTATCTGGTCGGATATTATAAGTTTTATCTAAGAAGGTTTATTAACATAAATTTAATCTTATTACGATACCAATAAGTTAGCTTTTAATATTTTTTTGTGAAAATTAAAGTTCGTTATTCATTTTGAGATTGGAAGGAAACTATTGTTATTGACAGATATTTAACAAATCAACTAACATATTAGTACAATTTTATATGTTTACGTAACAGGTCAATATGTTGTCATTTCTCATAGATACCAAAAGTATGTATTATATATAATAGCAAAAATACAACGTTTAATAATTGTTGCGTTTTCTCAATTAAAAATGCCTTCTATTATTGTAACTCGTATGAATTCGCCAAAAGACGCCACCGTAGCCGACGCCTACGGAGCTTGTTTTGTTAAAACAAAATTCCAAATAATATTATCTGCTGATCATACTATAATATTATTTTGAGAAGTAATATTACCTACTTATATGAATACTTAATAAATTGTTGATGACCATTTTCGAGAAGGTACGCATATCAAAGCTTTACACCGAATGGTTTCTTAGTAGGATGTAAAGTTACTTTGTTATCGAAATGTTGTGTTTGCATGACATGACAGCGAATGTAATAATGGAATAGAAAAACATTCACAGCAAATCAAACTTTATTTCAATATTATACGGTCCGTATTATTGCTGGAGGTATCAGAACAATCTATGGGAAACTTACTGCGTTACAAATACAATGCTAATTTGTTCGCTATCTTTGCGACGCTGCAGAATGCCCATCAAATGTAATACGACTAACATTGTCTCAATTATTTGTAATTGCCCGGTTATAGTCGGCGCGAACAAAAAGCTCTGGGTCTTAGAAACGCTTTGAGCTCCGTCGACGTTTTGTTTACGATGTCTGGGCGATAATGGATCCTGTTGCATGAGTTGTATGTGCCGCTAGATGCCCGACAATCGGGAGTTTTTTCATCTGAAAATAATGCGGCGAACGTTAGCTAATGCTAATGGGTACGTCTGGCCAGTAGCAAGGAGTATCTACCACCTACGTAGTAATGTGTACTACATGAAGTTACAGCGCTAGAATTAGACTGTGTTGGAATTTTCCTATATGAACGAGTATACTACTGTAACTTAAATTTCTTTCACTGGTCCCAATTCCAGATATCAAATTATAGTCTAAAGTCAGTTGACGTCAATTAACGTAGCGTTGGTAAATATCAATAGATTTATTACGCCAATTAAACTTATTTTATGGTATACATTTTACTATATGGTATTCTTACGGTATAGTTTTCCAAAGGGCAATGCAAAGGGAGCTTACCCACGTCTTCGTTACGAAGGGTAAGGCGTTGGATAATAACAGCGTAGGACTATAATAATCAAAGCCTGTCTGTGTGGAAATCCTTGGACGTGGTTTGTATTCAGAATGTTAATATTTTCGATTAACGGATTAAAAATGTCTACTAACTGATTAATAATTACCGATTAAAGAGTTAGATGTCCAGCTGTATCTACAGTATAATAAGAATTAATGTTTGTTCACCGCCGCAATAATCTTGTATTAATTCTAAATTAATAAAACACTTCTTTCAAAACATCCGTTTTATATATTCTGTTTGTAGTTTTTCTTGTAGGTACTATTTTGTATGCCGAAATTTGTCAGTATTGTAAATGTATTTTTTTTTATTTTAAATAAAAAATTCAAATATTTTCACCACCGTAATTTAATTTTAAGTTGTAATTTTACAGCAAAAACTTAACTAGTGAGCGTATTATCGTTACGTTAGTCTAGTGTTATGCCTTGTTTTAATATTATGTTTCACAAACATAGATAAAATAAAATATAAAAAATATTATAAAGTTTGATATATATATATATATATATATATATATATATAGACTAGTCATATAATATCGTATTCTTTATATATATATATTGAATAATAATTAGAGGTCGGATAATCGGATGCATATTTACCTAAAGTTAGTTTAAGACAAAGTATGGAAACGGCCTTTTATTGTTTTGTTAAAAAAAATCCGGGATTGCGGAATTGGATAGCCGGATGTTTATTTATTTACCTAATTTAGTTTTTGACAAAGTATGGAACTGTCTTTTTATTTTATTTCCATAAATAAACTGTAGAACATTTTGGTAAATACGTATGCATAGTTGTATAAATGAACCCGGAGTCTCGGTCTTTTGAAAATAAATACCACGTGCTAATTTAGTAATTTTCAAACAATATCACTACGTTAAATTTGCAGTCCCGTATTTTCCCGGGATTTTTATTTAACAAAATGTATCTTAAAAAGCCGCTTCCATAATTTGTGAGCCAAAAATTAACTTTAGGTAAATATGCATCCGATTATCCGATCTCTAATAATAATACAATAATATGTATAAAATAACTAACTATCTAATTATAATATAAAGTTTGTGTCACCTCAGCAGACCGAACAAGAAACCATAGCAACCCTCTAACAATACTATGTTAAGGAGTAGTATTCCAATTATTATACCAGAAACACAGAAACACTATGTCATATAAAGTCTATAAAAAGAGGTAACGTTCCGTTACACTAGTCATACCGAACATTAGAGAGATACTACAGCGTGGGTTTTGGCAAAGAGGTTTATAATCACATTTGTTGTTCTTGAAGAAGAAAAAGGATTCCACATTTTGCCATTTTTTCTAAAGTCACAGTTCAGGTATTTCCTAAGCTGGAGACCTATTTTTGAATTACGAATGCGACTCGAAATCACCGATGTGACTAATAATCACCGATTTTCAATAATAAATAAATATATAAATATTTGTTACACTTACACCAATTAGCCTAGCCCAAAGTAAGCTCTGTAAGGCTTGTGTTATGGGATCTAGGGTAACGGATAGACATACATATATTATACATATATAAATAATTTTTATTGAAATATATATCAACAACCATGACTAAGGTACAAATGCTCGCATTCATCACACAAACATCTGCCCCCACCGGGATTCGAACCCGGGACCTCAGAGATGGCGACACCTTGAAACCGGTGTATTATCCACTCGACTATGGAGGTCGTCAATAATTCTTATTTTTGAATATCACTGATGTGACTACCTTAGTCACAGGTGTGATGTGTGATTTCATTACAAGTGCCCTCACCCACTCGTAATCAAGTCATACTTGTGGAAATGTTATCTGTGTTTTGTTTGATTTTTCAGTCTATATATACAATATATATGAATGTATCATATATATTATATACATATATATATATATATATATATATATATAACCATAATGGTTAAGCCGGCAATATCCGGCAGCGGCTACATTCTGCGTGGAACCGAACTCTTACATTTATGTGTGTACTTTATCTATGTTGGCAGCTCTGCGATCGACTTTCAAAAATTGGATGTTTAGGAATCCGTGACCTCAAAGTCACCGCTGACTATTTAGTCAGCGGTGATTTCGATATCGCATTCGTAATTCAAAAATAGGTCTCCAGGTACTTCCTAAGCTGAACCTTACGACAACAGCGAAGGGAGCAGCAATTCTTAATCAGACAGTGAATAGCTCACTTAAATTTGTCACGATTTTATAAAACCTGTTTATATTAATTTATAATTATTATTATGTGGGCAAAGTTAACAAATAAGAAGTATTGATGAAGAAATTTTTATCTATATCAATTACATATGGAAAATTGGTGCAATAAATTCAATCGTTCCAAACAAAAATTAGAAGATATATTAGTTATTTATTTGGTAACAAGATATTTTAAACTAGGATAGATATAAATACTTCATATATTTTTTATAAATATAAAAAACAAAAAAAGATTATTTTAACGACTAGCGAAAAAACCTGCAAAAAATTTATAAGCTCTCGGTTCAACATTAAATAATTATATATGTAAATTAATAGAAAAAAAATGCATTTCATCAAATATAAATCACCGCTACTGGACACGCAAGAAAATTACAGATAGTAACAAGTAAACACGCCAGCCTTTCATATAACACGTATTAACATCAAACGGTTCGCATTTACATATCACCATATCAGTTTTCAGCGGAGATCTTTTGAATTTCAGGAATATCGTTTCGAAAGATCATGTAAACAAACCGATCGTGGCCAACTGCAGACGATTTCTCGGCAAAGAAACTTGTTACGTGGAAGGCGATGATCGTAAGCAGAGGGCGTTGGGGGATATTAATAGAAATAGTGTTCTCCCGATCGATGCGATATATGCGTATTGGTAAAGAAATTATAATGTTATCGTTGGAAATTCGCCGATATATGCCCGAGGCTTTAGAGGACTGATTCATTGGCAAACACCTGTTGTTCTGTTATTCAGCATCAGAACTTCTATTGCTGTATGTTTGGGTTGAGGCTTGAAATTACTAAGTGTCCTTACTAATATTATAGACGCAAAAGGTAAGAATTAATGGAAGTTTGTCATTCTTCCACGTAAAAACTACTGAGTAGTTTAATTAAACTTTACAATAATATATATTGACTAGCTGTTGCCCGCGACTTCGTCTGCGTAAATTTCGAGTTGAATGTTATTGATACACAAATCATATTAATATACGA
The DNA here is from genome assembly GCA_036419045.1 of Scirpophaga incertulas. NCBI lineage: Eukaryota > Metazoa > Arthropoda > Insecta > Lepidoptera > Crambidae > Scirpophaga > Scirpophaga incertulas. The sequence continues at coordinate 7,307,486 of CM071626.1, read as the reverse complement.
TTTTACCGATTAAAATATCTAGTGATTTATGAAAAAAACTAACATGCGTAATGAAACTGATTTACACTTAAATATTTTTTCTGTTCTATTATATGTATAGATTAAGCGTGAAGAGGTAATAAACAAACAAACTTTCGCATTTATCATATTATTTTGATAAAAACTGGTTTCGTTTCATCGTATTTTGGTTCCCTGTTCCATCTCACTGCCCACGAACATGCTAAACGTGGCCTTTGGGGTCTTATAACCTGTGGCTCTGTCTACCCCGCAGGGGATAAAGACGTTATCTTATGTATGTATTGTATCATGATGATGAATTGTCTTTAGATTTTAAATTTCCCATGTAACTTATGTAAGAATGGTGTACATTATAATTCGCAATATTATCATGCCTTGAGTTCATTAAAATGACGATAACTTTTTTTTTTAATGAACCGATTTTGATGAAACAAAGTTTAGATATTATTCTGAGTTAAAACAAAGCAAATAGTGAAAGTTTCAAGCAAATCGGTTCAGTACTTTCGGAGATAAACGTGAACAAACATACAGACAGACAGACAGACAGACAGACAGACAGACAAAAAATTCCAAAAATTTTTTTTTGCTTTCTAATAATCTATTTAAGTGCCCCTCTATCCATTTCAGTCAAAAATACTAAATGTACAGACAAAATATTTTTACTGTCTTATTATATGTATAGATTATTATCAATTCACGAAGATATTGTGTTAATTGTCTAAAGTAGATGATACTGTTTAATTGGCCAAGTGGTTTTCGGGACCTAGGTCAAAATTTTTCATATGTTGAGCAAAAAATGTTAACGACTCATTTTCCCGCTAGGGGGCTTTAAAGTTTGAATTAGAAAATCGTGGTTTTCAGCAGAATCAGCAGATTTTTGGATATGTTGTTCTCCTTGACGGGCTGATTCAGAATATTTTTTTTAGAAAAAGTTAATGACGCATTTTTTCTGCTAGGGGGCTCTGAAGTCTGAATTACAAAATCGTGGTTTATGGCATATTCTGCTGGGTTGTGTGTTTGGAGGCAAAAGAACGGGTTAAGTGTAATTCTCTTGGCGGAAACCATTTAAAATATGATATATCGTACAGCTAATTATAAGGCGTGGGTAATTCTCTCTGAGTTAGCTGTACGATATATCATATTTTAAATGGTTTCAGAATATTCTGAATCAGCTCGTCAAGGAAAACAACATATCCAAAAATTTGCTGATTCTGCCGAAAACCACGATTTTCTAATTCAGACTTCAGAGCCCCCTATCGGTAAAATGAGTAGTTAACTTTTTTTGGGACCATTACATTTTTTGCTCAGCTCGACCAGGAGAACAATATATCCAAAATTTAGACCTGGGTCCCGAAAACCACTTGGCCATTTAAACAGCATCATCTACTTTGATTTTGCCTAACATCTCAATATTGTCAGACTATTATTAGGTTCCTGTAGCCAAATGGTAAAAAACGATTGCAAAAAACCCTTTTGGATTCATCATCTCTGTCTATCCGCATGTCACAGTCAATTTTTTCCGTTGTTTTATGTTGGAACTTGGTAAGTAGTTGTATAGATCATACTGAGAACTAGAACTCAACATTTTTTACAAAAATCTCAAAAAACCATACTTAGTCTAGTCATAGTAGGTCTTCAAAAATTCTGATACGATTATTTTTAGCAAGTAAGTAGTTTTTTTAATGTCATAAATTGTAAATGTTACTTGCTGCTGCGGAACGAGTCCGACTTGCACTTGGACGGTTTTTATATTTTAAATGCGATCCAAAAATTATATTATATGTGATAATTTTAATGCCATAATCTTAGTTATTTTCTACGCCAAGCTATCGCAATACTAATCCCGCGCAGACGAAGTCGTGGGCACTAGCTAGTATTAAATATTTCATAAGCTAGTAACGTTTAAATATTGACTACAGATCCTTGAAAAAGTTACATGTTTGGGAGTCATACATTAGATGAATAATTCATTTATAAAGAATTATAAATTCATTTATAAAAAAGTTTACAGAATAGTATTAAGTTATATAAATGAAATGACGCCAGAAAAATCTTCGATTGAGGAGGGAGTTAAACTCGCGACTTTGACGTGCTATGTTAATGTGAACCCTAAACTAATCTGGTTCAATGACAAAATTCAACTGCATTGTTTATTTTTATTAACATGTAATGTTATTAACATGTTAAGCCAAATTTGACTTTATTTACTGCAAATAGCAATGTTTTATGCTTGACAGAAAAGAGACTCTTGGTATGGTCACGTTTTAAGAAGAGAGAATAATCATGTACATAAAAGTTATGACAATGAAAGTGGACAGGCGTGTAGAGAGAGGAAAACTGAAGAAAAGATGGATGGACTTTGTGCATGACGATATCTTGAAGAAGGGAGTAAATAACCAGTGATAGAGGAGAGAGGAAGAGGAAGACATATTTTGCCGACCCCAAATAAAATTGGAAACTGGGCAAGGAAGAAAACCAACGTTTTATGCTTTGTAAATCATTTTTAAACAAAATGACAAGTCATTCATAAGAAAGTATTGTGATTGATAATGCTATTCAAAATACCGAAACAAGAAATTCAAATAAACTGAATACATATAAAATTATTTTGGTTTAAAATATTATATTACACAAAAAGCTAAAAGCTTAATTTTTACATTTATAAAGGAGAATGCCCATTGTAGTATGGACTTTAGTATCGCCAAAAATGATTTTGTACCATAATGATTTTTATGATATATTGTAGATTTTTAACTATATATTCAATTATTAAAAACTGTTTGACTCTATTTCGATGGGTAAAATAGAAATTAAACACCAAAGACTTTCAAGTTACGAATTTCTCCATCATCATTTTTGATAATACCTATTTAATTGTAGAAGATTAAAACTATAAAATGATTAAGTCTATCTTATCCAATAAATATTACAACTATCCAATAATTCATATAAAATAATTAATTAATCTATACTCTATACTAATATATAAAGCTGAAGAGTTGTTTGTTTGTTTGTTTGTTTGAACGCGCTAATCTCCGAAACTACTGGTGCGATTTGAATAATTCTTTTTTTGTTGGATAGTCCATTTATCGAGGAAGGCTATAGGCTAAATAACATTACGCTATGACCAATAGGAGCAAAGACAGAGCGGTAAATGTGTAAAAAACGGGGAAAATTATTCATTTTTGAAGGCTTTCTTTGCGTGCGCTGCGAAAACGGTTCAAGATACACAAAAAATATGTATGAAAGAATTATTCCTCTATACATGATCTAAAAAAAAGTCCGCGACGGCATATGTCTATCTTTTAAGGTTTAGTCACAATGACCGTTTTTATGGTACCAAATTTGGTCGAAATAATTTGTTTAAGTTGTATCAACATAATAATATTAATCTTTATTCATATTCCGAAAATCCCGCAAGAACGGGAACTATGTGGGAAAAACCAAAAATCTGCCGGAAGTCACTATTCCACGCGGACGAAGTCGCGGGCAAAAGCTAGTTTAAAAATAATTGTTTTAGCAACATTGATATTAGCTATCTGTATAAAGAAACTCTTAAAGCAGAATAATGACTAAAATATTAGAGAAAGCAGAAAAAAGACTAAAGAAAATTTATTGTTTTGGTATTCCTTTTATCCTTTCACGAGAGGACAGTGGAATGTATCGAATATATTTTTGACCAATCGATCCGATCGTTAATATATGGCAATACCGAAGAGACTGTTTATCAATGAAATTAGAATATCATCAATAAAAATACACGGCAAATGAAACGGAAGTGAAATAATTACTAATTATTATGTGGATTTATCTCCGGCGAAGTTTCGGCTTGGTATATTGCAGAGTTTTGTTAAAAATTGTTACTTATTTTTTGGTATTACTTTGGTTAAGGCACAAGGACGAGTAAAGGTGATACTACGAATGGGCATACTCCTTTATAAAACAATATTGTATGGCGAAAATCTTAACACTTCTTAAGCCGAATAAAAAACAATTTATCACTTATACCCTCGATTTCTATACCTTTAATAGCGGTGTTATTCCCGACTACTTGTAGTAGTGGCACCGATAATGTAAATTTCTTTGTTACTACCTAATGCAAAGAAGAGAAATTTTGTTATTTTTCTAGGCTTTAATATGAATGTACATAAACATTACGTTTAACTTTATTTAACTAGTGTATTATAAATTATTATCTAGTAGGTGCAGCATTAATAACAAAATTGATATCCTCTACACAATGCTGACATGTTTAAGATGTCTGCAATGATCTCGTAAACTACATATTTAACAGTATTTACAATAGTTTTCAGCGGTTCAATTGTAGAAAATATCGAATTTCCATTGCGAATACGAAAATAACGCAGTTAATCTATCAGGAGAGATTACCTTCTACATGTTTTCGCTGCTTTATCGAATAAATTTTGTTTTTTCAAACATGCGCGGAAATGTTATCATTTTATTCGAAAAAAGAACACGCGGAGTACAAATACAGTACTTCGCGAGTTCTTTTTACTTACGCAAATAAACAAAATCTATTGATGAACGCTTTTTTAATTTCGAACAAAATCCCTCGCGAAACATTTATGTGAGAATTTATTTCCGGCCTATAGTAAGTAGGTATAAATATATATAAAAATATATATAAATATTTGTTACACTTACACCAATTAGCCTAACCCAAACTAAGCTCTGTAAGGCTTGTGCTATGGGATCTAGGGTAACGGACAGACATATCATACATATATAAATAATTTTTATTGAAATATATATCAACAACCATGACTAAGGTACAAATGCTGGCATTCATCACACGAACATCTGCCCCCACCGGGATTCGAACCCGGGACCTCAGAGATGGCGACACCTTGAAACCGATGTACTATCCACTCGACTATGGAGGTCGTCAAATTTAGTCAAATTTAGTCAGGTATATAAATTTTCCTGGCAGAACAATAATATTCTCGTTCAGTAAATGCTATAAAGTGACAAATGTAAATTACATTTCATATTAATTACTTGTGTAATAATAATTTTTAATTTCCTTGCATTCATTGGGATAAGCATTATATATGATTCGGTGGAAATAGCATTGCCTGTCTTGTATAATTGAAGTCCTTGCCTGCGAGTCATACTTCAAATTCATACTCGACCTGCAATTGCTTATTTCATGGCCTTTCCAATAATGTACTATTTATTGCCTTTTTTTGTTACCCGCGACTAGTTACAAATAATATGTAAATAAAAGACTATTTTTTTTATATTTATTTGTAATACATTCTGGAAATTACATAGATTATTATTACTAATAAACAAATAAATACATTGATAATTTCGTTTCTATGCTTTTCTAAGATTGATAACCGGAATCTATAATAGGGTCGTCAGCTTGGGTAACTCCGTCTTACCTGTCACAAAACAGCAGTGCAATTGCTGTTCTGATTTGAATGGTCAGTCAGTGTAGTGTTTGTTAAGTAACTATATAAACTCAAAGTTTACTTATTTACTATAATATCGGCTCGTTGCCTGGACGCCACTTCCTGCTTCACCACGTCACTGTGACAGCTCCTGTTTACTTCTTTTTTTTTGTTTTTAAGGCTGTTTACTTCTTTCTTATCTGTTGACCTAGGCTAAGGAAACGACAGCATACAGCCATACTTTTAACATCCACATACACTACAGTCAGGTAATAAAATTACTTGCTTCTATGATTTTATATCTTATGTAACATGTTAACATTGCAAGTTTGTGTGGGAATTGCAATTTTCCTATGAGTCTTACAGAAACCACATGTACTCTAAACGATTCACTTACTATCAGGTGAGGAGTCAGTTACTCCTCATGATCCCTTAGTTCGGCAGCCTTCAGCATCGCCATGACTAGCTATGGCCGACGCCACTTTGGCTTCACGCGCCTCTTCTAGCGCTTTTGTGCCCCTTTTATGGGTCTGCGCGGCATCGCCCCTCTCCTGAGGTGCGGTCGCCGTCACAATTTGCCTATATGGTTTTTAGAACTTAGGCACAGGCTGAGTTTAGTCGGTCACGTGGTCAGACCGCTTTGACTGCGTGGAGTCCGACATAAGCTCCGTGACACTTACCGTTGCGGCACGTTTCGTGCTCATTATGATGGGTTCTCAGCCAGGAAAAAAAAAAGATTCTGTTATTTATTAATTTACTGGTATTAAGAAGAAATTCACAATACAATGTTAACTATGCTAACCTAATTAGTATAGCATATCGTAAGTATTCGTTAAGATTTAAGTATTCCTCAGCGGCGAAGAAAGTTCATTTTTCATCAAACAACATACGTTTTAGATCGCCTCTAACAACTACATATGTATTTCGTAGTTTTCAAACGATGTTAATTTTAGTCAATACTGTTATGTACAAATGAGAAATAGATATCGCACTAGCGCATCCAAACTGGGTCGTACAAATCCCCGCAATTGGTGTAATTTTATTTAGTACATCATAATAGCGAGTTGCTATATTTCAGACACATATTATTTTATTAACTATTTCTAACAATACAATTAACGGCATCTACTACGATTATAAATAAAATATTCATAGGATAACTAGTTGGCAACCTATCCTTTTTTATTAACATAAGTACCGGTTACGGTAGCAAACAGTTAACCAAAGTTAAATCTTAAAGAAGGCATGAGAATACTTTATACAGGTTTCCGCGTAGAGTGTAGCCTACGGGCTGCTGGCAAATGCAAGCAGTAATAAAATGTCGGAAGCCAACCTTCCTCGAAGACTGCAACTCAGCAAGTCGGCATACAATGCACTCGGGCACGAAGACTACTATCTAACTCAAAACGTGGACAAATTTATTCTTACTTTCTACACTGGTTTTTAGGTATTGATCTATTTCATATACTAGCATATTAGACAGTTTGAGTCACTATGTTTTCTTTACCCTGCACGAGATCCACTGGTCTCCATTTTATTTAAGATGCTATTTTATTTCGATAAAAAATAATGCAGTTTAAAATGTATTAAAATCAATATCTGAAATTTTCTATCTACACTTTTTAGCCCCCGGCGCAAAAAGAGGAGTGTTATAAGTTTAACGTGTCTGTCTGTCTGTCTGTGGCATCATAGCTCCCGAACGAATGAACCGATTTCAATTAAGTTTATTTTGTATTACAGGTATTTTACGGGCGAGTATTCTTACAATGCTTGATGAAAATCGACTGCGCCGTTTAAAAGTTATGGGGGGTTAAAGTGGGGAAGAAAAACCGAATGTCTGCAAATATGCTCAAGTGGGATATTAAATGAAAGGTTATGACTTGTACATCACATTGATATGTCTGTCTGTCTGTGTGTCTGTGTAGATTGACCTTAAATGTAATCTTAACTTATATGTTTGAAATCGACAAGAACCTATGTATTTACAACTTAACCAGAGATATTATAAGTATGTTTACCTTTAAAAAGTATAAAATAAAAAATTTAATTAAACATTTTAAAAACCCCCGACACATAAAACATAAGCTACCTTTAAAAAGTAAAAAATAATAAAAGAAAATTCATCCTAAAGTACATATATATAAGTTACCGCTCCAAAACTAAATTACTAACTATTAGACAAAATTAAAAATTACTAATCTAAGCAACAAACATGAATTTAATTACCTGCAATTAGATAAAAGATGAGCGATCCCCCAACGCGAAGTTTTTTTTAAATATTAATACATACTTATACATATAGGTACTTTAGGATTAATTTTCTTTTTTATTTTTTACTTTTTAAAGGTAGCTTATGTTTTTTGTGTCGGGGGCTTTAAAATTTTACAGTTTTTTTTTATTAAGTGCCTTCCACGTGGTTTAGCCATGGATTAGTTATCTATGTAGCTAAGCATTCAATATATTACCGAAAAAAAAAATAAAAGCAAGCCAACATTATTTTTGGTATTAGATGTATAAGATAAATAAATTTGGTATATTTGGTATTAAATATATAAACATGTTCGGGTGTAGTCATAATAGCGTTTATAAACACAGAATCACAGAAGAGGTTACAATAAAAAAAAACATTTGCATTTCAAAAACGTTTGAATATTACTAAATCAAAATATACTATAAAACTTATTAGCATGAGCAATGAAACAACATATTATAATAAAGCTTTGATCTCGTGATCCGCCATCTTAAAATAGATCCTTTGCATTTTGACAATTCAGTGGTTATCTTACTTGTTTTGCTAGGCCTTTTGATGTCAGAGCAAGAAGTCATTTGACATAAAGGTGCGATAACGTTATTAGATTACTGTGAACACATAAACCGTGATTTTATAACGAACATATTTTTTTTTTCGAAATTTTTGCAGATTGTGGTGAACTTGGTTTAGCCACATTTTAATACTATGTTATTATACGTTTATTATGTTTGGTTTGAATATTAAAATCGATCCTTTAAATACCGTAATGATATTTAAAAGGATTATTTTGTGAATTTATCTCAAAACAAACCAATTCGACATACTTCAGAAGAAAAGTGTCACCCTTGTGTTACTTGACCCTCTACCTACACTCTTATGCATTGTTCTAGCTTCGTTTCCATTTCTTTTACTCTCCGCTATACGCCTGTGGAATGGTCTTATGTTGCATGTCTGTCATGTTCAAAATAAAGTCGCATTCAGAAGAGTGCAATAAAGATAAAATAAATGATTATTTAATACATTTATTTATTTACTATGAGTAAACCTATTATAACAAAATCACGATATAAAAAACAAGATCGATCTCAAACTTTCGTGGATTTATTTAAGAATTGAATAATAACGAAACTGGTAAATTTTTAAGTTGAATTATTTCAAAAAATCTCTGGTAATTTTAGAGTTACGGTGTTCAATACAGAACGTGGTAGAGTGTACGCTCGCCGCGCAAGCTGACCCGTCGACAGACGTAGCACACATGGCCGCCCGTCATAAACTGCTAATTTACAATTTTACAGCCGCCTGTGTCTGTACATCACTCACATCCCGCTGCACACTGCTGCCGAAACAAAGAGGATTTTCAACTACAAGTTATATATAGTACAAATAGAAAGCCACCTTCTATATGGCGGTTAGTGCAGAATAAATCTTTAATATTTTCCATACCCAAGAAGGGATCAAAGCATCTATTTTTAAGTCCTCATCAAGTACCGTCTTTGCTGAATACACGGTATTTATTGACCCAAAAAAATCTCCAACGTAGACCTTCTGAAGTACTACCATGAAATTCTAATCTAGTATCAGATCAAATATCGTAAATAGGACGGATTGGCTGCATACTCTGTAGTGATTCCGATCATGTTTCTACATACATATACTTCATTGGACGATTCAAGGAAGATGAAAGCGCCGACCCTAGCAGATCTGGTGACGCATGATAAAACCTGGTGCGAGATCAAGTGCGTAACTTAAGCGCGAATTCCTTAAGTATCGATGTTAAAACAATGCTATATTTCAACCATAAATCAAACTATGTATTTAATCAGATTACATTTATGGTAATGTAAATTATCGGACCTCTTTATAATATTCGAAACCAAAGGAATCTCTTGTAAGGTAGGTAAGTCACAATTATTTGTAGTCGTAAATTCTCCTACGTGGTAGACATTTGTCACTATATTGTAATATAACCATATAAAAAATACAATGTCTGTCTATATAAATGTTCGTTATGATCTCAAAGACTACTGAATCAATTTTTAAATAGTTTTCACCATCAGTTGGGTAATTTATTCTAAAATACCTATTGTATAACATATTTATAGAAAATATATAATTCCCTTAACGGTCGCTCTCACTTCAGGCCCCGCCTGACAATTATTTTTAATGTATTCGATAGTAAATTTTATTGGCTTTTAGAAAAAAATCACGCATACTACTTTTTTCTGCCGGTAGGGTCTGGCATACCTATTTGAAGTGTGTGATGAGGGCTAAAATATTTTTTTTAACATTGTTTCGGCAATAGGAATCCACGCATACCGAGCTTAATTTATTCCTATACTTATGTACCTAAGTTTGAGTTTGGTCAGTAGGTCATAGCGGTCGAGACGTCTCGGTCAGTCTGGAGTACGATATAACCGCCATATGGTGCGGTGGTAGCGATGATGATTCTCAGTGTCTCTTTCTTTAAGGGAAAAAAATGAAAACGCAAATAATATATTAATAATACGGGCGACATTACTATTCTTGGGAAATTTAAACAGGATATTACTATAATAACACACAACATAACTAACTATACAGTAACTATATCTATATAAATATCAGTATCTATAAAATAAATATAAATAAAATAAATATAAATATTTGTTACACTTACACCAATTAGCCTAGCCCAAACTAAGCTCTGTAAGGCTTGTGCTATGGGATCTAGGGCAACGGATAGACATACATATATAAATAATTTTTATTGAAATATATATCAACAACCATGACTAAGGTACAAATGCTCGTATTCATCACACAAACATCTGCCCCCACCGGGATTCGAACCCGGGACCTCAGAGATGGCGACACCTTGAAACCGGTGTATTATCCACTCGACTATGGAGGTCGTCATCGTCATCTATATAACTATATCTGCGATAAATCTCAGTATCCAATTCCAATTTAAATCCTGATATGAACTAACATTACCAAAATATCACATCAAATATAACTTACATAGTTTTTGCATGAATCATCACAATTGTTTTGGCGGACGCAGTGCAACAATAAGCTCGCGAGCAGCGAAATAACCTCGAACAGTGTCGATCTTGCCGCAAAGCTACCAGGAACGCAGGAAACAGTAGGAGGTTATTTTAGTTAACGCATGCGTATTATTGCAAATTGAACGAGGCGTCCAGCTCGGGGTCAGGCGGGCTAGTGCAGCTAACGTCTACCTTGGCGACGAACGTATGTTGCGTCAGATACTCGTCCAAACAATAAGTGGTATGCGTTTTACGTCTGAGTGTACGAAAAGTAAGCTGAACAGAAACTTGATGAATGAAAAAAAATTATAGGCAATTAAATCAGTAATTTTCTTGATTGTAGAATTGCGAGATACATTTTAGAGAATGCAATTGTTTTTATATATTTTGTAGGGTCTGTCATTGGAAGATACTATTATTCAGTGGGTGAAGAAGAAGTGCAGATTAACTCACAAAAAAGTTTTAATACTCGCCTATGGGTCATAGTTAATTATATATATTTCATAAGATCTTCAATGTTTTATAATTTAGCACTTCGATAGATTGCACTACAAACACAAAAGTGTAATCTTTGTTAAAATAAACTCACCTCTAAATAATGGAAAGGAAAATGACGAGAGATTAAAAAAATGTTATAATATAAAAAAATATTTTTGCGATTTAAATGAAACTCGTACCGTATCAATTAAAACTTAATTTAAATAATAATTTAATTATTACCAACTAGGGAATCCAATACCGACTTGAGATCGCAGATTCGAGATCCCGCAGAATTGGAAATATGTAAAGTTCGGATAACTAAAACCATTAAAACTGGTCGTTTGTGATGGTGAGGTTAATTAAAATAAAATATTGTTTGAATTAAAACAAAAACTTTAATGCATCCATACGAGTATTACTAACGAAATAATTACGAAACGAATATAAATTACTTTGCATAATAAAAACAAAAAGCATAACTCAAAGTGATTGGACAGTAGTTACGGGTGCTTTTGAAAGAAGCTACGTTAAAAACAAGGTGTTTTAAGAGTACATTCAAACTAGAACGGAAACTCGACATATTATGCTTCGCGATTGATCCTAAAAAAATTAGACGAGATTCCACGAGATTGCATTCCCTATTACCAACATTAATGACGCATTTCATACCAATGTTATGATTGAAAATGTTCCCATAATGGAACAATAATAAAAATTTTGAAGGAGAATAAAAATCCTGGAAAACCCTATTTTTTTGATGAATTTCTAATAGTTGGCTTGTAGCCAAAGAACATTAATGATATTCGTTTTATAATATATGGAAATGTTTTTATATTTTGGAATCATTTCTATATCTTGTCGTTAGCTATCGAAATGATTTTGATCACGAATCGAACGCGAATACAATTCACTGGTCCAGTGCCGAGATTACAGTACTTACCACGATATATGTTACTCGTGGTGTAATATTTATTATATATTACTGCCCATCGCAAGTATTCTTTAGATTTGCTCCTGTACCAACATCATGTGTAACTAAAACATTGGGAGATTGGTTCTAATATTATGAAGAATAAGTGGCGGTGGTTAAATTTATATATATCAAATAACAAAGTATAATGAGAGATTTTTTTAATTTCAGTTGATAGACATACCACTTGACAATAAAAAATTAAAAAATTATTTATTCCATATATGAACTGAATGAATAATGTGATCAGAGTTCTCTCGCTCTCTCGCTTTCATATCGGAACAGTTTCTAAAGCACTACATAAAACATAAATAAATAGTTATAGATCAAGTAAACACATGTAGCTCACAATTTTTTTAAATCTCACAAACCATCTAGGGTTGTAGCTGGAAGAAATCTATCTGAGAGATAAGTCCGCCTTTGGACCAATTAAGTTGGTATCTGCTAGTATTTTTTTTATTGTAATTAATTTATTATGTGCTATTAATTTAAATAACATTTAACTTCAGCAATACATAATTGATTTTTTTTAAATGTGTTTTTATCATAGAGGTTGAGGAATTTATATTTTCTTTAGTTCGTGGTATTGTAGTAAATTGTATTCAAATTAATAGGTGTTAAATTCCACATTTTCTTTTTTACTTAGTATTGTAAAGTGATAGCTTATCTAAAGTTTTACGAAAAGTAGCCATTTCTCTAAAATTATATTTTAAAGTAGCTGGGCACCAGATTTGTTTGCGCAGAATATTTATCGTCATATTTTGGACTAGTCATACAATATCGTCATAAATTGTATGTATTATTCTGATGTATAACCTATATGATTATAAAGTTTCATTAAAATCCATTCAATAGTTTTTAAGCAAAAGAGTAACAAACAGCCATTCATACATACAATACTTTAACATTTATAATAGTATAAATTTCATCAGTGTAAAGAGTTTATTTTCTTAAGAATTTAAATATATCATCCGTAACTATTTAATCTTATATATAAAAATGAATCGCAAAATGTGTTGGTAAGCTCATAACTCAACAACGCCTGGACCAATTTAGCCAATTCTTTTTTGTTAATGTTCGTTGAAGTTCAAGGAGGGTTTTTACAATGAGGAAAATTCGAATAATTATCGGAAATACCCTAAAAACAGCCCTTTTATTTTCCCATTCAAACGTTTTCTAACTAAAACGTACAGGCGAATTGAGCTTTATTGTTATTATATAAAGTTCATATTGCAAGCACTCACTGTTGTCTAAGCAATGAAGGTGTGTTCCTAACATCAAAGAGTCAATTTGCGCTTCATTAACGCTACATATACCTAGTTGAAATTCAATCATATCTATCAAAACAGTGTGCGTGCCTGCGTTGGAGCACAGAATACATCGTTGGAGGATTTAATGTCACGTTCAAAAATTGAATAGTCACAAAATGTAATAGGTCATTTAGACTTTTTTTGCGATTTGGTTGGCTATGCGACATTATCTATAAAATAATTAGGAACAAAAAACTGCCACTGTACAAATCTTTTTGACAGGACGAAGTCTGTCGGGTCCGCTAGTATTAATTAAAAGTGAATTCATAATGTTTTTATATTAACAGTGTGGTTACAATATCTTACCTGTAAGTAAGTAAGTGCCTTACTTCTTGTAAGATTCGCAGCAAATCTGCAACCACCTCAAGTATTTTTCCAATTTGTGTCATAATATGTGATGATGATGATGATGTGACATATACGATGTCACATATACCCAAAAATTCTATAGACACGTTCTACCTTTAGACAGAATCAGTAATGCACTGCTATAAGGTTAGCTCACTTGAGTGTTATCACTGCCCTTAATATCGTTAATGTTATAATATGAGCCGAGTATGGGAATTTCCTGAAATTGTCGGAAGTGATCGGAGAATAGCAATACCACCGGCTACATACTACGCTAATAAAGTTTGGATGATTGGAAAATGCAAGAAGGTTGACTAAGATTTGATTTATTTTTATATTAAAATGACTCAAATGCACACCTGTAATATAAATGTGGATGGTCAATTGTCGTCGCTCAATAAGTCACGGAAACTCAAAACAAAGTCAACTATCAAATTGATAATGTTTACGCAGTGGAAAGTCCTGCAAATAGATGGAATTGATTGAGCTCTATATTTTCGAATGCAATAATATGGCAGTAGAAATATCAACGCGATTGAATTGCAAAATGTCGCCTTAGTGATATAAAGAACTTTGATTGAATTCTATATTGTGCAGTCATTTATATTTATATTTATTTATACCTGCGTATAATTATTTGTGTACGTTTTGATTAATATTTGTATGACGTCAATAAATGTCTGTAAAAGTCTATGTAAGTAAGATTATTATGAATTTTTACTTAATTATAGAATGCGAATTTGAATAGTGATACACAATACTTTTCAACCACTTCTATGAGAAATACACAAAATGTATACTTAAACTATCCTACTACTATTATAAAGGCGAAAGTTTGTAAGTATGGATGTATGGATGTTTGTTACTCTTTCACGTAAAAACTACTGAATGGATTTGAATGAAACTTTACCACAATATAGCTTATACATCAGAATAACACATAGGCTACAATTTTTGAGGGTTGAATTTTTGTTTCTAATGTGAGGTCGTAAAAAAAACACATTTTTTGCGCTTACTTTGCAAACGCTGACTGAATCCTACAAGATCGTTAAATGTAGTTTATAGGAGCATACTGCAGTAGCTACCTATAGGCCTATGATTAGGGCTCTGCAGTGCTTAGTTACCGTATTTCTTGCTTATTACTAGACGGGACGAACCTGAAGTCCACGCGAACGAAGTCGCGGGCAAAAGCTAGTTTATATATAAAATTGAAATTCATTAGAAAAAGTTCGCATATGAGCACTAAAAAAATTGCCTCCGTCCCACATAATTTAATGTTTTGATTTTTACTGCTTATTTACGTACATTTACTTAATAAAACGTACATAAGTTGTTGTTTATTATAAGTAAACCTTCACTAAAACACAATACTTTTCCTATATAGTTGTTTCTCTTACCGCGTTCTGTCATATCGTTTAAAGCTCTGTAAAATTCTTATTGGAAAATAATTAATCTTATTTTAAAACAATGCATTAATTGCCGATATCCGATTATTTTATAGGCACCATGGATAACACATTCATATACATAGATATTTAACTTTAAAAAAAAGTTCATTTTGAGGAGGAATATATGAATTTAGTAAGCCCTAATATAGACGGAAATTAACGAGTGTCTTGAAATATTTGTGGCAGCCACATAAAAGCTATCTTATTGCTATAGATGTTTTAACAAACTAAACACTTAAAGATAAGAAATATAAATAATGTTTCTTATCATTAAATGATTACTAAAAACTAGTGGCTCGTTATATTTTACAACATAATTCTAGTCATACAGATTTACCTTTGCAGCACATGTCACAAATACTGTTATGGGAAAAGGCTACTACAAAGTTATTAATTATATACATGTATATAATTTGTATGACTTACAGTTAGACGTTTAATTGTGTAAGTGTTGTCATGGTAAATAATGTGAATGTAAACTATGATTGTTTATGGTAGCAACTTTGTAAATACCAATTCTTGTTATCAGCTAAAATAAGTTTCTTGACAAAGTTTACGATAGTTTTGGCAATGCGTTGCGAGATAATCACGCGAATATGGTTTTTGTAATACACATTAGGTACTTCTGTTAGCATAATTCCAATTAGATACCTTTAAACTGAAATTCATATTGCTTAGTCTATTTCGTTTGAATCGTCCAGAAATTAATTAACTTATTTCGACGCCATGAAAGAACTTGGTATCAAACCATCTTAAATAGAGATCTTGATCTTGATTATGTATATTTCATTTTGGCATACCTTCGGAGAATAAGCTAACTGCATAAACATAAGGTCAATTACCAGTAAAATAATTTCGAAAGATTTTTAAAGAAACTTTATTAAGAAACAATAAATGTCTGCAAGGATATCAAAAATTAAACCGTAAACCTCAAAGAAAACATGACTGAGTCGTAAACGTTGATGAATGGATTCCAAGCAGGTCGGAGGATTCTGGTACTGGCTTCATGCGCCATATTGTGGGTGGAGCTTAACAGCCACACGTACGCGCATGAGGCTAAAATTATCTTGTGAAAACGGGAAGAACGTTTTCATTTTAAAATTTATCGCCCCGATTTTTCGTTTGAATTTACTGAAGAATCATTGGATAGCTTTCGTAAGTAATCATTATCATATGTAAAATTAACTATATTAATTTGAGTTAAATTCCGCATCGTTAATTTCAAATGTCGCTTGATTTAGTATTAATAGCAAGCCGGGCAAAAGTGTAAGATCCTTTGATTATTGTTTCTTTCGTCGATTACGAAGAAAAAGGCAACAGCGTTTGTATAAAAACATTTATAATAGTGTTTACTACAGAGGCGAATATGTTTACAACAAAGATCGGCAGCCCGTCTGCGTCGGGCACTGGCGTCGAGCTCAAAATGCGCCGGCGCATGCATCTTTCAGTTTCCGTATTTATACTTCGCATTCCATAATAATATCCGCACCATTATTGATGTATTTTTAAACACAATTCAAAAATAGAACTATTTGTTTTATGCTATTCATAAAAATTAACGATACTTGAATTATTAGTTGTTTTTTAATATTCTATACGAGTTTTTACTTATTATGTTTTATATTTAAATACAAAAATAAGATATTGTTTCACACGTATAATTAATAATCTAATAGTGGATATTGTAGTGCATATAAAGGCTCTTAAGAGGCTTGCGTGATGTCCAACTAACGTACAAAAGAGTGCGAAGCCGCTAGGTATGTTATTTTATTGGTGTACTATCGTTTACTACGTCTTCGATAATGTGTTCTTAATAGATGGGACCACAAGTCACAACATTTATTTTGAGATAGGGCTCGACGAAAGAAGACCTTCCTGCTATATAATAGAGTCCGATTTCTTTCAGTCTTTTTTGTTTATGATCCTGAGAAAATAAATCGGGCGAGTTTAATGCAAAACTTTTGGTTTACGCTTTATGGTAAATATTTGGTGTAACGTCGTATAACTGTTTTATAGATCTAGTAAAATGTTTGCTTTAATTGTGCTAGGTCAAGAGCATGCGTTCGACAGCGTCCTTGCTGTGGATAAATATTATTGTCTAAGCGGGTTTTCCGATGTTCAATGTTTGGGAGATGCCGAGGAATGTTTCGTGCCGAGTACAACGAACTTAACAACTCTTTTGTATATACGATTTGTGTTTAGGCTAAAAGAAACGGAAAACATAGTAAACAATGTCTACTAAACGCAACTTTTGTACGACGGAGTTTTTGTATGACTCCAATGAAGAAATTTGAATTTGTGAGCAATATATACGGTTTTGATTCGGAATGCCTGTATTAATGTGAGCAATGTAACAGATGTAGACATAGATATGTGAGCATTGGTTTGCCAATAAGCAAGTGTGTAAAAGCAATTGGTGGGAGTGCCTTGACTGTTCGGGACGCGGTGGCGGGGTGCGCGCGCGGAGCTTTGCGTGGGCGGTGCGGAGCTGCGCGTGCGCCGGTGGGCGGCGCCGCCGCACGCACTGTTCTCTAACTCGCGCTCTAAGGCGCACGCGCTCGCGGACTCATGAAGACCGAGGACCAAACCACAGAAGAGGCGGCGCGCCGCGCGCCCGCTACGCGCCGTCAAGAAAAACCACCTTACTCTTATATCGCCCTTATCGTCATGGCTATCCGGCACTCCCCAAACAAACGTCTTACTTTAAGCGAAATCTACGCGTTTCTGCAGCAGCAATTCCCTTTCTTCCGCAGCTCTTATCAGGGCTGGAAGAACTCGGTGCGCCATAATCTGAGCTTAAACGAATGCTTCGTGAAACTACCGAAAGGACTCGGGCGGCCGGGAAAAGGACACTACTGGACCATCGACCCGTCATCTGAGTTTATGTTCGAGGAGGGCTCGTTCCGTCGGCGGCCTCGTGGGTTTCGCCGTAAGTGCCAGGCGTTGAAACCACAGTTTGGCAGCGGGGGATATCTGTGTGCAGCAGCAGGGGTGCCTGCGCTCCCGCCCCAGGCGCCCAACTACGAGTTGGCTGGCAGCAGTACTGCTGGACCTAGTGTTGCTCCACCGATTGAGTACAGCTCGTGCTCGTACCCGCATGCCGCCGCAAGCCAGCAGCTAGCGTACGGCGGCGAGTATTGTTCGTACGGCGGCGTGGGCATGGGCGTGGGTGTGCCGGAGCGCGAGTGGCCGCTGGCGTACGGCGCCGTGGACACCGGCTACCGGCCGCCGCCGCCGGCCACCCCGCCGCTGCACCATCACGACATGCCCGATCTCATACCCAATTACCAATACACCGTCACCAATGATCACAGTAAGTTTAGATATTTAAGTTAAATTTATTATGTGATTTTATATGTGTTGTACTGAAGTATTGTGTTGTTTGGTTTAATTCTTTGATTTTTGATGGCATGACAGAAAACATTATAAATAACAGTCACCACTCTAGAAAAGTAATCGGAACTTGACATTATCCCTTATATTAAGCTGTAAAATTATTGTACTTAGCAATGTTTTTTGATTATTTTACATGATATTTTACAGTGGATTCAACAATGGCAAGAAATATTACTAATTAAAGTGGTAATTGAATTATTGTTCAAGTTACATAAATATTACCATAATGTTGAAATCACAGTTATTAGGTTACTATTCTTCTAGAATACCGAGTGTATTATAAATTATCATGTAATTATAAAAATTATAAAAATATTTATGAACTTTCCACAGATGTAGTCGAGAGTATTAAAACCTCCGTTTATTCGATGCACTATCGCTATTTAGTATTAGATTCAAAAAATCATTTCAATCTTAAAAAGTATATATTTATTTTTTAGTATATACATGGCATTAAATATGTACTTTTATATAATATTAGAATCGTTAGCGACGGGTAGGTTGCAATACCTATCAGAAAATTATAGTTAATTATGTTAAATATAGATTATTTAGGAATAGGCTATCATGCTATGTATGTTATAACTTAATTACATATCTTAAATGTTATTGCATTAAAATAATTAAAAAAGAATCACTCTTTAGTTGTTTAACTTTATAACTTCAGTATGAGTTTTACTTTTTCGTAATTCACTTATTGTCTAAAATATCTTATTGTTTTAATTCATTATTGTACCAAATGTTTAACTTACTATACGTTATTTATAATATATTAGATTATTTTATTAGTTTTTATAAATTAGTGTTTCACCTAACACTAAACTCAAAGATTTAGCTGTGTGTAATCTTTAGTTATAATAGTGTTCTACAACGCTATTATTCCTATATTAGTTATGGTATGATACGTTAGATAACATGTTATTTGTACGCCGAATATATGAATAAAATCAAGTACTGAATAGTAAAGATTTTTATTTATTGTCAACCTGAACTTATTGAAATTTAATTGAAAATAACAGTTTACAATACTCTTACCAAAAAATTATATAAGTTCTATAACTTTTATTATGGTACAAACTAAATCTAACTCATATGCTCTCTGTGTATTTTTGTGCACAGATGATTTTATCGTCTCATCCCTTCGTCAACTTAATTCATTTTTAATACGCTTTGGCGATTCATAGTATGTTGGGAGTCTCGAAAATTAATTACTGTTTAAAGATAGAAATTAAACGGCCGATGACAATGATATAACAATTTTTTATGTGCAAAACCGTGTGCTGGCACACTACGACTCGTATTCTAAAATAAAACTTAAGATTATACGTTGAGTACAGTTAGAAAAGGATGATGCTATTAAAACCACATAACACTATTCCTTTATAACTGTCAAGCATTTTAGTTTGATTTTAGAATACGATCTTATGTTACCGTCAAATATTTGCGTCGTCGTAGTCGTCGTGCGTAGAGACAACAGTTAGCCCTCGTCAAACAAAAAAAAGTTTAAAACGAGACACAAGTCTATAATTCAAACTATATTTTATGATTTTAAAAAAAGGACGCTTATGTCGGTTGCTTTAGCGCCGAATTTGTAATCTTTTGGTATTTTTTATGAAAAATGTTGCCATTAATAATGACAATGTACATAAATTTTGTGGTAATGCCATATTTTACTACACTCGATTTGAATAAAATATTTGTAATGTTTAGCGAATCTATCGTAACATTATTGCGAATTTTCCGCTTAGCGATTAATTAATATTGCAATGCATATGTCGGTATGAATTATGTGTTTTCTTTTACTGAATTTCGTACTAAATACAATAAAATAAGGTAAGGGACAATTCATTTTACCGTCATGTAGCAATGTCTTTTTGTTACATTGAGTGACGACTGTTCCCTGTAGTCTGTGATTATTTGTGTATTGTGTAATATTCTAAATTATTCTCTACAAGTTCTATTAACAGAAGAACAAATTAAAGACAACACAATAAGAAGCGATTACCTAACTAAATTTGAATGTCGTTCTAAGACTAAACGTTTTGAAGTATTGAAGAATAGTGAAGGCTTTTCTTTTTCGTTTGTTTTGTTAGATTTGTAATCTCATCACAGGTTTTGCCTCAAAAAATAATGTACCTACGCTTAAAACTAATGAATATCGTCGTAGGTACATTAAACTACACCGCGCAAATGAAATTAAAAAATAAATACACTGGAGTGAAAATAAAGTTTTATTAAATTAACATTTTAAATTGAATTAGTGTGTAATTATTTAAAGAGCGCTAATAAATATACATTTATTGTGAATATAATTAAAAATAAAACATTTTTACTTAAAAATAACATGTTTTTTTTTTATTTTAGCGGTGTTGTTTGCTATGCGACAAGATAAATTTTTATATACTCTACTATATATGTATACATATAATGCATATGCATTATCTACTTCGGTCTCCGCAATAAACAGGTAGGAACCATTCTGCATGATAACAAAACATAATATAACTTAATAGATATTTACATAAGACTTAAACTATGCATACACGTATTTATAAATTAGATTTTCGTTTTGTATCTATGTCAGTTTAGCTAGAAGAAATAAAGCACCGGTTACAGCAGCAACTTGATCATTATTACTAATTGTGGTCGAGATGGTGATAATGAGCCCACATAACAGAGAACATCGTTGCCTTAAATGGTCAACGGATGTAATTATAAGTAAGAGTTTCAAGAGGAACCTTCGTCTAATACTTATACTCGTACACATCGATATCATACAATATCGGAGTAGCGTGAGCCAGACGGGGTGGCTGTGGCTACAAATAAAGATAACAATGCCTAAGATGGCAGCTGCTAGAAGTACCAGCTTTTAAAAAAAAAATATCAAAATCGGTTGATCCAGTCCAAAGTTGTGATGTAACAAAAATATAGTAAAAATTACAAACTTAAAATTTAAATTAATCACTTTGACGTATCTAAAAACAAACAAGTATTTCCCACACAAATTCATCCGACATTTCGTCACAAATGAACAAGACTTACATTGTTACAAATTTGTTTGTGTTTTGATATTTTTTGTATCTATTATTTGTATATTTTGTTTGACAATTTAATATTTCGTTCATCAAACTTGACCAAAATGGAGTTCCTTTTGTAAAACCTGTATTATTTGTGAAACATAATCTCATATTTTTGATTAAGAATTGGGTAACGTCTTATAGTTAGGTTAGGTATTAACTTCCAGTAATACCTAACGTAACCTATAGTCATAAAAAGAGTTATAAAAGACCTATAGTTAAAAATAGTCACATCATCCTAAAATGCGAAAGGAAACCTCGACCATTACTTAAACACTATGACGAATGGGCATCAGCGAATAGTAAATCCATTATTTCCGCCCTTGCATATTTTTCAATCATCAAATCTCTAATAGCGACTTGTCAAGTGCGAGCTATGACTAAAAGCAGTTCATTGTGTTAGGAGTGTGAGAAATTAGTCGCTGACAGCCCCGTCGATAAGCGGGAGCGGGAGCGGAGGTCTGCTCTTTGCCGTTCTCGCTCAAGTAGCGGCTGTTGATTACTTTATCTGTGGTAGCAGCGAGGCTATGAAGCAGAAATTTACGTATGTTGACTCATTCATCGCTTGCCGGAGGAGTGTTTCGAAGCGGAGATAAAAAATCGACGTATAAAACAACAGTTCATTATTTTAGAATTTGACGTGGTGACATTTTTACTAAAATTTCAGTAATAGATTAACTATTTGTCAGAAACAGAGTGTAATGGTCAATAATATAAAAAAGTATGCCCAAATTTTTGATTTGATTCTAACTATTGAATATATGGTATGAAAATGTGTTGGAATTTTGTTACATAAATGGCGATGTGAAGCTTAGTAGATTTTTACTACAAATATTTACTTATTGTGATATATTTATTACCTATACATAGTAGGTACAAACTAATATTATAAACAATGTTACCCTGTATGTTTGTCGCGATCGCGATAATCGCCGCTAGGGGGCTCTGAAGTTTTGGCAAAAAATCCTGGTTTTCGACAGAATGAGCTGAAACACGGAAGACATCTATTTCAACTTTAAAGTTCTTTTGTTTAAAAGTGTGCATTGAATATTATTCTACAGAAAATGAGCTAGACCTACTATAAGGTCTGCGAATTTTAATAAAAATAAAGTGAGCCAGACCCACTATGGTACACTATTTTTTTTACCCAAAACTTTAGAGCCTCCTAGCGGTGATTTTTGTCGTTAACTTTTTCTAAAACTTGTATATTCGGGATCAGCTCGTCAAGGAGAACAATACTATCGAAACCACTAGAATTTGCAGTCGATCGCCGCTCTCCAAACTGCCATACAAACTGTGCCATGTACTTTGTTATATTAATCTTTAAACTTTGCAGCAAAGTACGTGGTGATGCAAAACGAGATAAAAATATAAAAATAGTGCTACGAAATTTAAAGAAGTAATAATAGTCTTTATAATTATTATTTTCGACGCCCTTTTCGATTAAGTTTGAATTAATAAGTGAACATTCCATTATTTTTAGCTCAGGATCAAGTTTGGTAGTCGAGTGAATAGACACCACA
This sequence comes from Scirpophaga incertulas, assembly GCA_036419045.1. NCBI lineage: Eukaryota > Metazoa > Arthropoda > Insecta > Lepidoptera > Crambidae > Scirpophaga > Scirpophaga incertulas. Next base: position 7,284,222 of record CM071626.1, on the reverse strand, counting down.
CTAGTTGACATCTCCGAGGTCCCAGGTTCGAATCCCGGTGGGGGCAAATGTTTGTGTGATGTATGTGAACATTTGTACCTACTGTTAATATAATATTTATCTATCAAAAATATTTCTATAATACACCAGATCCCAACACAAAGCTTACACAGCTTCCTTTGGGCTAATCGGTGCAAGTGTAAGAAATATTAATATTTAAGTTATTTGATCTGTAAGTTATTTTTTAGCACTAAAGCGAGCGAGATTTTTAGCTATGCACAGACAGTTAAGCTGACTATGAATTTCTGCTGCTATCAAGTTTTGATCGAAACTTATACATACTTATGCATTAACTTTGCTGTGTTATTAAAATTCATCGTGAGAATTATCTGATAATATATCAATATAACTGTACAGATGGGGTGGGTGTTGGTGTAAACTAAGCTATATCTAAACCTCGATTTGTAGGTGGTGCAAGTAATGAATCAAAATCCACCCCACAAGGGTGGTGTAGTATCGATTTAGCAGTCTAGCCCGTTCTAGCTCATAAGCGTGCCTGAGCCAAACAGACGCAAACAGCTCGAAGGAGTAAGTGGGGTGGGCGTTTGGAAGGGCACACCGATATTGATAACCTCTTCCGTATGTATGCACTCCTGGTAGCTTACCGGTAAAACTGCACGTTTGCATTGATGCATCGTTGAATGCAATGTCAATACAAGAGAAATAAATAATATGTTTAATCGGAATATGTAATGGATTTGGAAAGAAATTTGTATAAATCTACTGTTTTTAAAGTGTCCTTATTAAATTGGTGGTATTGGTATCTCGATTTATTAGGATGCAGAAAACCGGTAAATTTAATTCGTTAATTTATTTGAAGGCATATTTTGGTTTCACTTTGTTACCTACCTATAGAAATGCAACATTACGTTACACAACAAGAATGTTCATCTTTAAAAACCAAATTAACCAACCAACCAAATTAAATTTATAACCAAATTAACCAATATAAGTTTTTACAGGTAAATATTGAAAACAAAAGAATATTTAAAATAAGATAATACAACGAGCTACTTTACCTTGTGTTAAAGGAAAATAAAGACCACACATGTTTGGAAATTGGGGGAGCACGCAACAAGCAAGATATTCTTAAGATCTATTTTATTTTAATCTTAGTTCATATCTTATATATAAAAATGAATCGCAAAATGTGTTGGTAAGCTCATAACTTAACAACGCCTGGACCAATTTGGCCAATTCTTTTTTGTTATTGTTCGTTGAAGTTCAAGGAGGGTTTTTACAATGAGGAACATTCGAATAATTATCGGAAATACCCTAAAAACAGCCCTTTTATTTTCCCATGCAAACGTGTTCTAACTAAAACGTACAGTCGAATTGAGTTTTATTGTTATTGTATAAAGTTCATATTGCAAGCACTCACTGTTGTCTAAGCAATGAAGGTGTGTTCCTAACATCAAAGAGTCAATTTGCGCTTTATTAGCGCTACATATAGTTGAAATTCAATCATATCTATCAAAACAGTGTGCGTGCGTGCGTTGGAGCACAGAATACATCGTTGGAGGATTTAATGTCACGTTCCAAAATTGAATAGCCACAAAATGTAATAGGTCATTTAGACTTTTTTTGCGATTTGGTTGGCTATGCCACATTTTCTATAAAATAATTAGGAACAAAAAACTGCCACTGTACAAATCTTTTTGACAGGACGAAGTCTGTCGGGTCCGCTAGTTTACAATAACATTATAGTTAAGTATTTAATTCTTTAAGTAATATGTTGACAAACAAGCAGCTTGCTCACCTAATGGCAAGCGGTTACAATCGCCCATGTTGCTATTTTTTTTATTCACACCACGATACCGCGCTGGTAAGGCGCGGCCGTGTGTGGGGCTCTCTGGTGTGACAGGACCGGCCTACCCACTAAACCCCCCGGTGTACTCTGGGGGTCCTATGTTGCCACATGATTTCTGTAAGATTAGTTGTTAATAATTTAACTGCATATTACCCTTCTACTATTACTCTTCACACGCAACAAAGCAATAAGAATACTGCTATTTTGCCGCATAAATTGGTAAGACGGAGGTATCCAAGTAGACGACCCTGATATAAAGTCTCTTATACATATAAAGACCTTTATACATACATTGAATGTCAAAAGTGAACATAACACAGAAACATATCATGTTATCAACTAGCGATGAAGCCGTAGGTTCACATGTCTACAGCAGGAAACCTTGTATTGGAAAGAACCGGGAAGTGATCAATATAGACAATTTTATTTCTTCCTGAAACAGCACCGTTAGTTGGAAGATGTCTTCAGATCAACATTAGCCCAATTTCCATTATAATATTGGTTTTAAGTAGATGCATGTTTTACATCTTTTTTTTAAAAAACGTCGCCCCACAGTGAGATTTTTATCCTGTGTCGTGGGTGTAGTCACGAACATAGACGACGACTTAACTTAACGACGACATAACATGACGACCTCCATAGTCGAGTGGATAATACACCGGTTTCAAGGTGTCGCCATCTCTGAGGTCCCGGGTTCGAATCCCGGTGGGGGCAGATGTTTGTGTGATGAATGCGAGCATTTGTACCTTAGTCATGGTTGTTGATATATATTTCAATAAAAATTATTTATATATGTATAATATATGTATGTCTATCCGTTACCCTAGATCCCATAGCACAAGCCTTACAGAGCTTAGTTTGGGCTAGGCTAATTGGTGTAAGTGTAACAAATATTTATATTTATAGAAATCTCATACGCACAAACACCCAGACCGAGACAAGGTTTTTTTTGTAGGTCATACAAAAAAACTGTCTCGTGCGGGAATGGAAGCCGCGACCCGTTGCGTAGAAGCCGATTACTCGACCACTGCGCTAAACATATCGTCTGCGCTAATTGTATTCATCTAATGACATTTCAAGCAACTATTGTGTCCTAACATTAATGATCGCATTATTATCATTTCGTAATCATTGTTACGTAATCATGAGAGTATCAAACTGAAGCCGGGGTCGACCGTACAATATGAGCTGTGATGAATTATCAATTTTTATTATTTAATATTTTTTTTATATGGAAAGATGAATGTTGTGTTCTATTTCTTACATATTTCGACAAATAAGTATTTTATACATTCATTATATGGGGACTGTTTACATTTTATTTTTATGCATAAATTTAGTAATTCATTATAACACAAATATACTCATAGCAATTGTATTAAAACCTACTAATATTATACATTCGAAAGTTTGTAAGGATAGATGTTTGTTAGTGTTTCACGTAAAAACTACAAAATGGATTTTGATGAAACTTTACAATAATATAGCTTAAACATCAGAATAATACACAGACTACAATTTATAAAGATATACGCCACGTTAATATAAGCTACTGGAACCATCAGAATAATACACAGACTACAATTTATAAAGATATACGCCACGTTAATATAAGCTACTGGAACCATCAGAATAATACACAGACTACAATTTATAAAGATATACGCCACGTTAATATAAGCTACTGGAACCATCAGAATAATACACAGGCTACAATTTACAAAGATATACGCCACGTTAATATAAGCTACTGGAACCATCAGAATAATACACAGGCTACAATTTGTAAAGATATACGCCACGTTAATATAAGCAACTGAAAACATCAGAATAATACACAGACTACAATTTATAAAGATATACGCCACGTTAATATAAGCTACTGGAAACATCAGAATAATACACAGACTACAATTTATAAAGATATACGCCACGTTAATATAAACTACTGGAAACACTAGAATAATACACAGGCTACAATTTATAAAGATATACGCCACGTTAATATAAGCAACTGAAAACATCAGAATAATACACAGACTACAATTTATAAAGATATACGCCACGTTAATATAAACTACTGGAAACACCAGAATAATACACAGGCTACAATTTATAAAGATATACGCCACGTTAATATAAGCTACTGGAACCATCAGAATAATACACAGGCTACAATTTGTAAAGATATACGCCACGTTAATATAAGCAACTGAAAACATCAGAATAATACACAGACTACAATTTATAAAGATATACGCCACGTTAATATAAACTACTGGAAACACCAGAATAATACACAGGCTACAATTTATAAAGATATACGCCACGTTAATATAAGCTACTGGAACCATCAGAATAATACACAGGCTACAATTTGTAAAGATATACGCCACGTTAATATAAGCAACTGAAAACATCAGAATAATACACAGACTACAATTTATAAAGATATACGCCACGTTAATATAAGCTACTGGAAACATCAGAATAATACACAGACTACAATTTATAAAGATATACGCCACGTTAATATAAGCTACTGGAAACACCAGAATAATACACAGGCTACAATTTGTAAAGATATACGCCACGTTAATATAAGCAACTGAAAACATCAGAATAATACACAGACTACAATTTATAAAGATATACGCCACGTTAATATAAACTATTGGAAACACCAGAATAATACACAGGCTACAATTTATAAAGATATACGCCACGTTAATATAAGCTACTGGAACCATCAGAATAATACACAGGCTACAATTTGTAAAGATATACGCCACGTTAATATAAGCAACTGAAAACATCAGAATAATACACAGACTACAATTTATAAAGATATACGCCACGTTAATATAAGCTACTGGAAACATCAGAATAATACACAGACTACAATTTATAAAGATATACGCCACGTTAATATAAACTACTGGAAACACCAGAATAATACACAGGCTACAATTTGTAAAGATATACGCCACGTTAATATAAGCAACTGAAAACATCAGAATAATACACAGACTACAATTTATAAAGATATACGCCACGTTAATATAAGCTACTGGAAACATCAGAATAATACACAGGCTACAATTTATAAAGATATACGCCACGTAAATATAAGCTACTGAAAACATCAGAATAATACACAGGCTACAATTTATAAAGATATACGCCACGTTAATATAAGCTACTGGAAACATCAGAATAATACACAGGCTACAATTTATAAAGATATACGCCACGTAAATATAAGCTACTGGAAACATCAGAATAATACAATGGCTACAATTTATAAAGATATACGCCACATTAATATAAGCTTCTGGAAACACTAATCCTGCGCAGACGAAGTCGCAGGCACCAGCTAGTAAATAATAAATGAAAAATAATTCCAAATATTTATTGCGTCTTTTATTGCGAGTTACATGTGTTACGTTCTCCAAAGTAATGAAACCCGAATACATTTTTTGCCTTTAAGTGCGTATAACTTCAAACTCAGAACAACGTATCAACCTAAAATCTATTGAAGTTATTAAATCTAATTTGACATATCTCATAAGAATAGTCGTAATCATAGATTATACGTAGCATATGTATAGTTTATGGTCTTCCTGATGAAAATAGGCCGTGTAATTGATATAACGTGGCGATGCGCCGGGCCTACGAGTTCCTTAACGATGTCGCTTATTGGATCTCGTACGTCCTATATTGGGGTTCGTATAGTGTTATTTGAGATTCCGCCTCTATAAGGTGGAGTTTTAGGGGTGGACATGACTTACGGACTTGTTACATACTGTAATTTTGTGAAGAAGATTGTAGAAAGGATTACACATTACACAAGTTTTAACGACTTAAATTACTTGATGGACAACTTTCTTGACATGTGTAAATGTCAATCGAATATTAATGCTGATGAAGTTCAGTTGTGAGTACTAATCGTGCAAACGCATTATTAGATCGATATTAATTTTGTACTTAGTTGCATATAGAAAAGATTCTGTTATGCTATAAAAAATATATCCTATTCGAGCGAAATGAAAACATTCCTTAGTGCGTTGTTTCGTAATAAGCTTTGAATAAAATTTGTGCTTTTAAAAGGTAATCATATAAAATGTGATAACTGTGATAACTATTTTGACAGTGCGCAGTGTAACCAAGTTCAGCAAATGTTAATGTAACTTTACCTTTATAATAATGTGACAAAAATCTTACGCTAAAATAACAACAGATAAAGAAAATTATTTATTTATTAAATTCAGTTTTGCTACCTTTAGTGGCGTGCCAGTAAGAAAAGTAATAGAAAATACTTAATACTATTGAATTGAAATCTGCTTCTTCTAATTAGGGATGATTTAACGTCAAATATACAGAAGGAAATACTTTGGAGCGAATGACATTATGCTGGTGGATGAAAGTACTTTCTAGATCTAGAGTAGATTGAAAAACTAACTTACCAAACTGAAGAGTATGTATATGCTTACATAACGTTTAATAGGAATGATTTCATTTAAATTTTAGTCTTCTAATCGAATTGTGAAAAAGTTTCGTTGCAACATTACCGCAAATAGAAAGTGTCGCCTTATCGACCACCTACGCTATAATAGTACATTATAATACAAGTGAGTAATGTTGAAAATTACGTTCGAGGCTGACAAAGAGCACGAGCGCAGCAAGTGCTTAACATTCAGCCGAGAATGTAATTTTTAACTGCGCACGAGTGTTATATGACGTTTTTCAACCCGATTGCGAGTAATTAATACAAACTTTATAAGTCAATAAAAATTTATTTTGAAAGTACGTTTTTTAACACCATTGCTCATAATTGGTATGTAACTACACCAATTTTAGTTTCACAATGTATCATATTACCCACTTATAATATCTTTCGAATTCGATTACCGCACAGTTTGGTAATCAAAAGTTAATAGTTTCGTAAAGAAAAGTCACGCTTTTTTTTATAGGAAAAAAGAAATAGGAACCAAAAAGAATTTATATGCAAAATGCTGAAACATTTTTGAAAATTAAATAAGTTTGGCGTTTAGAAACACTTTGTTTAAAGATACAATTATAAAAACCTTATTTAAAATTACAACTATTAAAAAGAAGTCATATATAAATATTAAAGGAATATATTTATTTTGTAAAAATTATATAATTTGCTGTTTTAGCTGTATAAGCGTCGGTACCTTAGTCTTTTGCACAAAGCCGTCAATGAAAAAGTAAACGCGGCATTTTTCAATTTTCAGTATTATTTTGCAAATAGATATTTTGCATTGTTTCTTTTGTTAAGATTATTATATCAAAAATGTCATCAAGCGATGAAATTGATTGTACGAATGAAATAATAACGAATATTTCAGAAACGACTGGCGGTGAATGTGGAAATCCAACGTATAATTTTTATAATTGTGCTTACACAAATTGTTTTATTACACAAAATTTGTTTCAAATATCCTTCCGTAGCTGTGGTCCTGAAGATACTAGAAGCTGCAGGAACTTTAAATATAACTAATCGAAGAAACCAAGTTGTATGGCAAGTTGTGTGGGATATGTATGGCGTACATTTCAAATTGTAATTCCCCACTGACCTTAATAGTGATCACCCGACCCCCCTTTTTGTTGTACAAATGAACCTATACCCTACGTGTTGAAAGTAATAAGAGTGTGTTTCGAATGAATAAAAGTTAGGAAGTGCACGTGTTACGTACAAGTAGGATAGCCAATGGATGTGACAGAGACCTAACTATGAACAGGGGTGTGGAGGCGGAGGTAGTAGTGACGGGTATCTAGACGCGTGTAGAACATAAGACCTTTTTATCAGCTATGCTCTCCTGGTGTAGGTGCAACGAGATATAATAAATGCAACCAGATTGCTTCAATTGCAACTTGCTAATAGTTTTATAATTTTGCTAGGTTCTTTTCTACAATTATACAATTAGATAATACTTTTTCACTAGTATAATAAAACAAAAAATTTTTCTTTGTGTTTCTTCATAGATTTTGATTTAGACAAATTTTCATCTTATTTTCACTAATTTCGACTTGAATAAGATTTGTCGAAAAGTGCAGAAGAGTTCTGTTGTAGCATGCAAATATTACTGATATGGCTCACATAATAAAAAAAATCTTTCGAAATATTCATTATTCTGTACCAAAGGCCGGGGTTGCGCGTCGCTGACGCTCTGAGCTCCCTTTTGTTTCAGATATCGATTTGCTGCCGAGTCTAGACTTTACGGTTGATGTATGTGTGCATTCAACATGAAGTTGTAGTGTGGGTGCAAGGGACGTTAGCAACAGCTCCTTTTGCTATATGCTATCCTAGTACCGTTGCAGCGAATATTATACAGAATAGGCTGCATTGACTGCAGCGGTATAGACCTAGTCGGAATATTAATATTAGTTAGCAAGCAGATCAGAGCAGAACTTAGTCATTGTAATTAATCTGTTAATTATTTTATTCAAGACTCGAGACAATAAAAAACGAAAGTTATTTAAATTTCGGTATGAGCCAGAAATTCGTTAACACTGCACAATTTATATAGTTGTATAATTATATAGTTATATAGTTGTTATATAATTATATAGTTGTAATGAAGTTTTATGAAGTTAGCACGTCTAATTCCCATTATAGTTTCTATTTCTGACTCTAAAAAGCTCATATGAGCTTAATAGCTAATCGTAATAGTTACTTTATTTGGTACTAGGTTCAGAACGAGTTGATTGCCTAATGTAGAAACTTTTGAATTCAAGACGCAATTTCATTTCAGGCACGCTATTTTGCTCGGAAATAGTAATGTGACAATAAACATATGTTTGATAAGTATATGTAGTTTCTATGTTCACTTATATATGAAAAAAAACTGGTAGGTATAAAAAAAATACTATTTTCATTTAGTTGGTAGACGTTGTACTGAACTAGATTCAGCGAACAAGCTGCACGAGGACCAGGCTGTGATGAAAGTGCAGGAGGTGGACGAATGTACAATCTGCAATGAACCGGTCTTCTGTCTCTACTACATGGACTGGAGTGAAAGGGTCAGAAAAACAGGCAAGCTGCAATACCAGTAGGCGTGGCCAAAACCGCAAAGGCTTAAACTTCTGCAACTAAGCCACGCCTCAATAGAAAACTTTAATTTTCAAGTACCATACCGCTACTTTAGCTAAAATGAAAAATCTGCTTCAATTATCTATATATAAAGCCTAGTTTGGTTATAACTGCATGATTCTTTTTTTATGCGATATGTTGACAAATAAGCAGATTGTCTACCTGATGGAGTGTTTACAGTTACCTACAATATAAACAAAACATTTTTCATCCCACCACCTCGGAAAGTGTAATTTTGCGCTTCGAAATCTGGCTGGAAAATTCTATTTTATTCGCTTGAGCGGCAAAGTAGATTTGAATTTAGAACATCACATATAATGAGTACTCAATATAATTGTAAATTCAAAACGTCATTAAACCTTTTTTTTTAATGTAACCTCTATGGTGCCAAATTTATGATTAGAACTTTTTAAATTGTGAAAAAATTTAAATTTGGAACCTTCTTGGTTTCTTTGTTTTATTTGCGTGCTTCGCGCCATTCTAGTTTTTCACGTTTTATTGCTTAATATAATTTGTCATTATAAATTGTTTTCTTTTTCATTTTGTCATTTCCTCGCTGAGGTGGGATGAAAAGTTACGTATTGCACTCGATTGGAAAGATTTTTCACCTTGTGCTCGTTTGTTTCCCTCGCTGACGCTCAGGATTCTAATTTAGAATCACTCGCTGCGCTCGTGATTCAACTTTAGAATCCTTCGCTTGCTCGGTCATCCAAATCGAGCACGCGGTTAAAAAGGAACTTTCCACTCTTGTATAATAAATAACTATTATTTAATAAAACGTTTTTCAATTATTAGATTTACAAGCAGTTTTATAAATAAGTTGCCCCATGGACGAACTTAGCTAATAGGCACAAACTCATTCTGGAAATAAAAAGTGAATGAAAATTCAATCATAATAAAATAAAATTTAATTCATAAAAATCCTTAAATGATTTTCGAGTTTAGACTAAACTTAGTTCAGGTCCGCCTAGGACTAAAATTCTAGGTAGTAGGTACTAGGATTGCAGAAAGCTCGAAATACATATGTTTCATTTCGTTTCCATGGCAACGACACCTAGGGCGGTAGACCCGAAGGAGTTGTCTTTAAACTTATTGAGGAGTCCGATACTAGGTGTTACATATGAGTAGTATGAATATGGCATACACCGTTCCGTCCTTTTCACACACATTTGAAAGTATTATTATGTAGTAGTAATAGTAGGTACATTATGCATTTTGCTAAAGGCGTGGCCAAGGTCCAAAAGTCCAAGGCCAGGACGCAGCAGTATAATTCGAGACAAGAATGTACTATTTACCGCACGAATATTAAACAATTATTTCGGATTCTGATCTTGACAGAACTGCAGAGCTGTGTACTATTCTATCATAGAAAATGTATTAAAATCACAGATCCTAATATATCCTCTCCACTGCTCATAATAAGATCGTCTGCCCGGAAGGTCATTACTGCCAAAGGATTGTGCATCATATGATAGAAATTAAGAAACATCTATTTCTTTATTGTATTTAGAATTTGCCCTGAATGAAAGTTTTGTATAATCATTTGGTATAACTAACTTGCATCTGCAAGTTATAAGTTGTCTTCTTTTGAGCATAGACACTCAAATTCCCGCATTCTCTCTACTTCTTATGATGACAGTCTATGCAACTCTGCCGAAATATCAAATTAATTCATTTAGTACGAGTATATCGTAGTCAAGGTGTACGGTGCTACACATCCTCTTCTACCAGCAACGTTGCTATTTATTTGCTGCTGTAGCCATCAAAGTGAAAATATCAACGTTTGCATTTTTTCATTCACAGGAGAGGAGAGGCAAGGAATCCTCATAAAGGAGTTGGAAACCAAGGGTACCCCTCAGTCAAGTGCCGCGGAGATGATGACAGACTCAGTCTGAACCGAGGCGGCTCAGTCCACACTGCGTATCCTAAAGACCTCATGGCTTTTCGTGAGGGTGCAGCTTTTCTCAATAGACAACTCGGTACAGTGACTGTTCCTTTGTGACAGAAATAATCAAGGTGTCATACTCTACGTATACTTGTCCTAGTGTATTCATCGATATTTATTTGCGAACTATAATCCTTATTCTTTATTGCCTATTTAAATTAATGGTTACGTAAGGTAGGAATACCCTTAGGTTGTAGCAGAATACCAGTGCTTTACTCACATCCTTTTGTGAGCAATTCTCATCACTGAGCTACGACCCTTTTACACTTCTACAGCTACACAGCTCTCGGTTTGTACTGGGTTTTTTGTTTTAAGAACATGTTATTTTAGTTTCTTTATGTTCCTTTATTTGTGTGTGATGAAGATGTTTCGTTAATAATTTTTTTATCTATCTATCTAAATAAATAGTGTTTTACGAGACAGTCGATAATGCTTCATTTTTGCTATTCGTCATTGGCAGAAATGAGAGGTCTGCAGGCCTTCGGACATTGAAAGTGTGTTCGGATACAGAAGCTGAGGTTGATGGATTCATTATATTTAAAAATATTTCTATTTTGCTACTGAAACCGCTATCTAGATACCGCTACTGCAAGTTAACGTGAACTAAAACAATCTGATAGCCTTCAAACTTTAATATTGATGTGGACGTGGATGGTGGGGTGTGAAGCACGCTTAATACTACACACGTTTACAGCAATTCTATAATCACCTGGTAAATGACAAATAAAGCTCCTGAACTGTTATACAAGACTGTAGCAAGAATCAAACTTCGAGCCTGTTACCGCGATGGACATCGAAACAATCCCACTGAGCATGCGCTGAAAGCAGCGAAGTTTATGGGGGGGGGGGGAGAATAAACTGCTGTACACACTCACCACATATATCTCGAGCTATTGTATACTCTCAGTACATGAAACTACTGCTCTGTTATGCTAACCTGGTAACAAATAGCGCAAACGCTAGCGTAGCATGATGGTTTCATGTTAGTAACATAGCGTAGACAGAGTATCATGATGGTACTCTTGATGTCCGACAGTGGGCCTATTCTCTAAAGTTATCTGCACTGTGCCCGGTTTAGCTACTACAAGAAGCTAATTCAAAGTATAACTGTTAATTTTAGAAAGTTACATAGCTCCGATATTTCGTCACAAAATCAATTGTTTTGGTGGTGGTGCCATCTTATACCACTAGCGACAGCGGCGCAAACTTCAACACCAAAAGGGAGAAAATCTTATGAGCAAACTATAGTGACAATTGAATTAAACATTATATTATGACGAACCTGTTTGATTTCAGAACTAAAATTGGAATAAAAAATATTTTATAGCACTTCTTTGGCGCATATTCTGCGCCTGTAGCATGAGCATCGAAATGAGGTATGATAAATATTGTGCGATTTAACCACCATCTTTCAATTTATCGTTTGAATTTTGACAGCGCAACGACATAAAATTACTCTATTATATCGTGTTTCAGTGGTCATACTACAAGATCTGGATTTTGTAGCCTTAGTACTTACAGCCTTTCAGCTACATACAAACGGGCCGGACCATCTGCCATCTGCTGTGGTAACTCTCTATTTACTGTAACATCAGATTTGGAAATGGTGTATTCCCGTTTGAAAACTAAAATTGGTATTGTGAAATTACTTGTACATCATTCATACCGTACATCGTGTATTTCGTCAGCCTTCAGATTTGCTGTGTCTCTTACAGGACCGGACCAATTTGTTTGTTTGCAATAAGAAAATATATATAGCAATAAAGAAAAAGAAAGTCATATTGCGAAATTAACTTAAAATAAATATGACCAAAAGTGATACAAAACATTTATTCGTAAGAATTAAACAAGATAACAAAATGATATGATAACATTTTGACATATCTTACGCGAGGGATTTCATAATGCGCAATATTATCAGTTGCTAGAAGACAATCCAATGTTTAATTTTCAACAGGATAAAGTCAAATGTCATAAACTGAAATTCAAATAACGATGGTATTAAATGTCTGAAAAAATATGCACAGACAACACTACGTTACGACTTATTATACGCCAACGAAATTCAGAGGGGTTAAATTAAACTGAAAGAAATATTTTTCAGCATACTGTGAGTAATATTATAAAGAAAAAGTTATTTTGCATTAAATATACTTCCAAATTACTAAACCAATGTTGATGACAGTTTATAGTGACCCGAGGTATATACGATAATTTTTACTACGAGAAAATATATTTTCCCTACGAAAACTTTAGATAAATACACAGTCATGTAGACCACGAGAAAATATTACTTATAGGGAAATCCGATATAATGCGAGCGAAATCGGCCGGATACCTGCGGCGAAGTTGTGCTAGTTACCAAACCTTCTAAGATATGATCGCCTATGTATTTAATTCGACTCCGTCAAGAATAGTATTCAAATATAAAAAAATGCATGGAAATGAAATTATGAATGACTTGACCTTCTTGCACAGTTGACAGCTCCAGTCTATTCATTGTCTTGACCCGATACGAACGTGACCGGTTTCATCATCACATGCCATATTATATGTACATCCCCAACGAGCGGCACGACCCTATTGAAACTATATTAGGACGATTAGGCCTTAGTCAACCATGCGGGCCCAGTGAGGAATTGGGGATTTCTTCGCAGATGTAAGAAGGCCTCTCGAGTCTCTTACTCGAGAGGCCTTCTTACGTTAAGTAAATATATGTACATATGAAATTCTAAACAAATCTGGTAGGATCGACCCCGGTCCCTCGAATCATCCGATTCGAACAGGAGACGAATATTTGAAACAATAGTAAACCAATTCGCATTCGAAATCGTGAGATTCGTTTACGAATTACCGAATTCACTATTTTTGAACTTTCATTTCGTGCGTTGTGCAACGAGTTGTTCAAACCACTGTTTTTGATTTCTACTAGTAGAATATCCAACGCTGAAGTGGCGTTTACAGTGATCCGTTTCACATGCGGGTCATCGCCGGATTTTTTTTTTTGTTGTTGTGATTTTTAATTTTTCTGCGTGAAACGGAATCTAATTAAGAATTTGTTTTTAATGAAAACACTGAACTCGAGTGATTCACAAATCTATAAAATTGTAAGCAGTAGAAAATAATTTTGCGCACAATTTGTATTCGCATTCGAATTCCAAATTCACGTCTAATGATTCAAACTACGTCTCCAGTGCCGAGATCACAGCGCCATCGATGCTGGTTTACGTGTGCGGGTTAGCTTATTTATAATAATGATGCACCACCGGTGCTTGGATTTATTTAATTTTATTTAATTACACCTGTCCCGGTGCCTGTAATGGAATTTTGCATTTTCAATTACTAGTCCCGGTTTTTCAGTGACGTAAAATTCTGCATGGATTTGTATATTGCGTGATAATGCAATATTATGATGGCATCGAAAGTGGGGGAACTCTTCAATTCAAGACTTACAGCTCCAGCGTGAGATCCTAAGGCCACCTTTTTTTACCAGGTAAAACTTCCGTTTATGAATGTCGCTGCCCTTAGGAAATACAACAAAACTACAAAGCTACTTTAGAATTTAATTTTGATTTTGAAAAATTTGTCTCTGTGTTACTGCGTACTTAAAAATATAGTAAAATAACTTCGTTCTATTTTTTTACTTGTTAATTCTATTTATTAACAAACTATACTAAAATATATTTTTTTATATTTTTATGTAGTGTTACGTTACTGTATAAATTAATAAAATATCGTTGAATAAAAATCCACTTATTCGTTCATCAATTTATAATTCCGGAGTGTCCAGAAACAATTTATTGCACGTTGCAGTTGCAGTTGAGTTGCAGTAAATTGCAACAAAGCCGCGTAAACGCTGCACCTGTACTAGGGTAGCATCAGTCATAAAGAGCTTGATTGTACGTACGTGGACGTAGCTGACTCACACTGGCTCTGGTGCCACACGCACACAATGAATTTCATATCTAGACGATAGGTCAGCTATTTAATCAATATTTCATTAGGTCACCTACGTAGCATGTATCTGCGGTCAGAAAAATTGTGCATAGGTTATCTTTTTGCATATTGAATCATGCAAAAATTCTGCCTGACACAATCAAAATTGAATCGCATATTGTTTCCCGTAAGTATACAATTAATTAATATACATTTATTTTAACAGTGAGACAAGTATTTGATTAAAAGGAAATATGTATATATTTGCAGAATACAGCTAGCAGATTGCTCAGTAAGTGACATTATATGTGTTCAGTACATGTTGCAATCAAAGAATAAGTTTATAGGACATAACCTACTTGTCTATTTAGGATCAAAATATTTCTTAACAAAGTTTTCCAACGAAGAATTGCTTGGAATACACTCATTGCAAAGCTGAACATAGCCATCTGAGGCTACAGCATAGGTCCGTCAAAAAAAAATTGCTTGGAATAGCATCTGCGAGTTCTGAGTAAATTATACTTTTTACAATGTTGTTATGGCAAGTTAAGTTGTTGAACTATTTAACATAGCCATTTTCAGGTAGTCATTGCCGAATTGTATTTAAAGCAACTTGAAAATATGTAATAATATAGTCTTGTACTTAATCTAAACAAGTACAAATTTTGGAAATAATATACAATGAGCTGCTTAACTTTATACGTACAACAAAAACGAAAAACATCTTACTCTAAAGGTGTACAGAAACATTATTTCTTATCCCTTTTTTTCAATTGGCATTTACAATATAATATTGAAACAATGGTACATATTGCAATACAATGATAATATTAAACAATGTAAATGTCAGAATGAAGTGATTTACTTTACTTATACTCTGTAGAAGTAATACGGTTTTTAATATTATAACTGATTATCCTTAATGAGAATAATTTTAGCAGAATCTATTCCTAGGAATCTTTCGCTGTTACCATAGTCAAATTATATGTGTTCCATCAACATGTTAATTGCATCGGAAAACTAACTCTGACGTCGCAACTGTAAACATTGGACTATTTGTCCAAGCTCAAAGCAATGCGCCGTGCATGCTATAAAGCTGAATTGGTACTAGGACTGCATAAATTGCATAGATAACACCAGAGGGGTGGGATGGTGGCGACCTCGTCCCATCCCACTCGATCAGTCTATTTCAGTTACTACTGCAGTTACCGTCATGTACTAGAGTGAGCTAGACTGCATTAATAATGCAACTGCTGCTGTCCGTATAAATGACGTCGGTATGTTATCGACGTGTGACGTAGTCCTTACTCGGTTCGGTGCTGTGAATCTCTTTACATCTATGCGATCCTAGCACTCGAACCGTAATGTACGCCATGACAACCCCGCATCAACCCCTCGCGGCAGAATATTGATTGTATACATACCCCTAATACATTAGTATCCGCTGCTACGTTTTTTTTTTATTACATTACTATTTAATATAACAAACTTGCTAATAATAATTTGAGAGTTAGTTTGTTTTTGCACAGTGACATGTTGATTATGTCAATATCTGACGAATTTGCAACACTTTTTTTTTGTACTTTAAGTAACCGTTTCTATTCAAAAATGCATATACGAGTACTTAAATAATTTCTATACTACGAGACTATCATTATCAAATATTTGTAGGTACTCTGTAACCGTTTTCTCATTAGAAAAGTAAGTACCTGTGCCAATTTATTACGACATTTATCTTCAACATCATCATTTGAGCCGAGAATAACCCACTACTGGACATAGCACTTCTCCAAATTACGATATTAGCCATGTCATTTGTCATTATTATGCTACGCTACGTTACGCTTAATTCCTCTCGTCCTAACTCTACAGGTCTCAAATTCTACATCTGCATCTGAATTAAAATATGCCGCTTAGCGGTTTTGTTAATACAGTTCAATCTTATAAGTTATGTTCTTTATTGTAAGTTGGTTACAAGCTAACATACCAAATTTTAGCTATCTAAAAATTAGAAAATACACTAAGAATTTTGATGATGAATGAGTCAATGACAACGGCAGGGTTTTTTGATATCAAAGAAAATCTAACGAATCAGAGCTAAGCAATTAAAACTTTACAATGTTTAATTTTAAAAAAGTATTTATTTTTTCTGTAATAGTCCAAACCCAACTTATATGAGTTTAAATAACTACCAAGCGCTTCAAGAAAAGATAAGATTTACCATTGTACTTCGCCAGATGCACGCCCCCTAATTCTTAAAAAATTTCCATACGTTGATATTAAAGTATAACTATTCTTTGAAGGAACAGTTTTACTTGAAGGAACAATTATTAAATACGTTAGTTGTTACTTATAATTCAACTAGCATTCCCCCTGCCGCCTCTCCTGCCATGTATTTGATTTTATGGGATCTATCTATCTATATATATATATATATACGAGAAAAATTGCATGTAATATGTTTTTAAATATGTTTTAAAAACATATTAATTTTTAAATAATTAATTGTAAATTATGTTTTCAGCAAGAAAGTTATGACAGACTTCGATTAATCTTTCAGGATGTAGCCCAACCTCGTGCCATTTGCTTACAACTGATTTAATGAGTTTTTATAAGTCTCACAAATTTGACCGGTGATTTGAGTGAGAGATGTCCTATTACTTAAGTGTATGAGATCGATGTAGTGTTCTACCATCATACACCTAATTGTTGAAATATTGTCACCTTAGAGTCAAGGGTGACCTCCGGCTAACTCCGGATTCCCAACTCCCTTTTTTTTTGAGGGGGGGAAATGCGACCTTGTGCACCATGACACCGCGCTGGCAAGACGCGGCCGTGTGTGGGGCTCTCCGGTCAAGAGGACCCCCACTAAAACCCCCCCGAGTTCTCTGGGCCCATACGGGCGGGGTGCGCTCTCGCGATTCGACCGCCATGTGTCCCGCCAAAGGAGGGACTGTCCGAGAACCCCTGGACAGTCCCCCAGACAGAGAGACTTCACCACGGCGTGCGCGCTTAGCCGGACGCGCACGCAGCCTCACGGTAGGGTCACTAGACAGGCAACACCGCGCTTGCGTGTGCCCGCTTTCGCCTACCAATCCATCTGCGGCGGAGGGGAGCGGCCTCGACGTCCTCCTCCCGCTCCCTCTCCGTGGTCTCCTTCTGCGAGATGACGCTCTCGCAGAAGGAGGCGACAGCCTTCCATTCCGCCTCGCCGCGGAGCATGGCCACGACCACGCTCGGCAGCGAGAGGTTGCTGTTTCCCAGCGCAGCGGTTAGTTCGCTGCGCTGTTGTTGCCACACCGAGCACACTGACAGTGTATGCTCGGACGTGTGCGTGTGCGACCTTGTGCAGGTAGTGGCCGAAGCAACCATGCCCGGTCAGTACCTGCACCGTGCGGAGAGAGAGGCTGCCCTGCCGGCGCCAAACCGACTCCTCCAACACCGGACGAATGGCTTCAATCGTCCGGTGGCCGGCAGCTGGGAAGGCGAGCGCCTCACCCCACTGGTGCAGAGCCTCCCTTTGCACCCGGGGGATTCCCAACTCCCAGTGAAAGGTGTGACTTACGGTTTTTATATTCCAACTTCACAAGTTATTATTCCATATATTATTCCAAAAGTTGTTCAAAAGAATTATTTCAATATTCAAATTTTATAAAATTTAGCTTGAAAATTATAACAATGTTTTCCAATTTTGGTATTACATATCATATATTTCGACAATCCATAATAAATAATTTCCAAGAACACTGTCAAAGCGTGACATGTCATTTTTTGAATTTTGATTTGAGTCATGGAGTAATAAAGAAATAGGCCGAAAATCTTAAGGTTGGACAGCGTTCCCGTTACAATATAACCAGTTTATTTTGGCGGAACGACGACTAGGTGAAGATCGAATTATGTCTCCACCGCGCTCCCTTATTAGGAGTGGTTGCCTTAATTTTCAGGCAGAAGTCTTGGGATGAATTTAGTCAGTAGGCCATCTCGGTTGGGCTGCCCCGGCTGCCACGGTGTCGAACATAAACTTTGCGGCTGCGAAGCTATCCTGGGCACCTTTCGTGCTTGTCAAGGTTCTCAACTCTCTCTCTTTTGAGAAAGAAATCTTTGCACGGTAAGACCAAATGATGTAGAGATCTTTAGGATGACCTATATCCAGATATGTATTATTTTGAGATTATTAATGGTAGAATTAGTGAATATTAACAGGTCAAGTACAAAAAACCAGAACAAAACTTCAGGGTCAAAATCAGAGCGATCTTAAATCACGAAGATCATTTTCAAGAAACATCCTTAGAACATAAAGCTGATTTTATACTGAACTTCTGTAGCTATCTAATTTTATTTGAAACTATTATTTGAAACATAGATAGAGCGGATGCATTGCTGGTCTATGAAAATAATAGTATTATTTAATCTGAATAAAACATCAATGTAATTGCACTATGTGTCAACTTCAATATCAATTTGACAGGAGCAAAGATGTGTAATGAGCCTACAGTTGTTTGTAAAATATGTTAAACTTCCGTAGGTATGTGCGGAGGGTATTGTTATTCGACACCACCAAACTAGATAAGCGTCTAACGTGTCTTCTGATGAACAGTTTTACTATGATTTAACCTATAACCTACAACTACCTAAAACTTTTAATACTGTAATTTAATATAACAATCTGGAATATATTTTTCCCTCAGTAGAGGAGATGCAGAAAATCCTGATGGATACCACCGCAACCAAGAGACGCGATGATTACGTCGGACTCCACATGGATCGAGGCGGTTCGAGCGGTTTGATCTACCGACCAAACTTAGCCTAAGCCGTGGTCCTAATGACACCACCTTCAAAACCTTCACTTCTCCATTTGGGTGTACCGTGCCTCTATAAAAGAGAGCTATGCTCTCTTTTATAGGGCAACGCTGACTGCGCCTCTCCTGAGGTCTTCCTTGTCACGTTAAGCCACAGGGTCATTAGGACCAACGGCTCCGGCTGAGTTTAGTCGGTAGTCCTTTCGGGGCGAAGCACACGCTGGCGGAGTGCCCCGCTTGGGACTCCGAACGCCGAGTCTTGGTCGAAGAGATCGGGCAAAATCTGTCTCCGCCAGCGTTGATTGCGGCAGTGCTGGCGGATGAGGGAGGTTGGAGGGCTGTGGTCTCCTTCTGTGAAGCGGTGATGCTCCAGAAGGAGGCCGCCGAGCGGGATCGGGAGATGGCCGGTCCCGCTCGAAGAAGGCGGCCTCGGGCCAGATAGCCTGGCCTGAGGCGCCGCCACGGGTCGCTGGCGGGGGGTCCTCAGATGCGACACTCGATACTGAAGGCCTCCTACAACGCCTGAGGATGGCCATCGCTGAGGTTTTTAGTGGGTAGGCCTCCCCCTTCTGGAGAGGAGAGCTCCACATAACCACTGGCTCTCCGCAGCCGGGGTATGCAATTCAATGCATTTTCCTCAGCGGAACAAAAAAAAAAGGTCTTTCGGGGCGAGCCGCCTCGAGGAGACCGACCTAATTACTGTGGCACGTGGCGTTGCGGTGTTATCCATGAGGAGAGTAATAATCTCACTGGCTTCAAATATATATTAGCAGATGTTAATAATAATGATTTAACCGGAGATATGTTCTTTTTTCTTAAAATTACTGCTATAACATTTTAAGTGCTTAAGAATTTAACAATTTTAAACAGTTCATTACAAGTCGAATAACTTAATATACGTGTTTGCTGCTACAAATGTAATATTTATCAAATGACGTAATTTGTCGTAATATCTGGAATGTGCTGTGTTGTTACCATTGATGGCTACAATGTTTCTGTCTCGCTGTTTAGATAATACGTACCATACATATACTCGCGCCTCTGTCCTGTGAGTGTTGGCAGAGATCACAGTTTTGCTGTTTTGCACTTGCTACGATCCAAACATAGTTTTCTCTAGCTTCTTCGACTTTCATTAATACTGCTCGTCTGTTACGCGGCAGATAAGTAATAGCATTTTCTAATTTATATTTAAGTATGCAGTTTTTTATACTATGTACATCACCAAATTAAATATATTTTTTATTTATGTTAAAAACGCACAATTGCACAATAAAAAGATTATAGTTTCGTACTTCACAATTATATTTTTTAACAATAAAATAGCCAACAAAAAATGTTGTATTTTTTTAAATCTTTATTTAAAGCCATAAACCCTAAGATTAAAAACGGCTTAAAATTATTTTAGAACAATATATTAGGTATCAGTAATATATACTATCAGTAGTATACAAGTTTTCTATATCTACATTAAGACACGAAATTACATTTTTTCTTAAATTAAAGATTACATGATAAAACTAATTACTCTGCTGCCATGTTCACACATAAAATTTGAACTAAATGTTGAATGAAACATAAACATAAACTTAACGCATTAGGTAACCAAACTTGTTCAATTGAACGTGACCAGATCGCAATCTAAAACATATAACTATTTCCCTTCGATTCAGTTTGATCGAAGTAAACCAAGCAAATTTTGGGAGTCCTATACCATATTCCCTTGTTTGTCGATTGAGAGTGAAACTCAGATTTCCACAAATCAAAATTAGTTGTTTTTATTAATGCTACGAAATCGGAGAACTGAGGTTTGGCATTTAACGGAATTCCGTTGGCTTGAGCAACTTTGGCGAGGTCATCAGCAATCTCGTTGCCAGCAATTCCTACATGGGAAGGAACCCATTGGAGGTAAACTTCGATCCCACTACGTATCAAACGATCGATACATAAAAAATGTAATATTTAAAATACTAAAATATTTTGTAAAATAGGTAAAACGTTCACAAATTACACACAACAAAAATTATATTGGTCAATTATTCTATATTTTTTTTACCATAAATAGGAAAATAGTCGTAAAGGAAACAGGGTACAGGTTATATGTCATTTGGTAGCTTTATAATTATGCTTTCCTGATTGCTGCATTTTATGATCAGGAGCATCGGAGTCATTGGATTTCAAAATCCCTGGATCACCGTCGCTAAGGGCAAAATGGACATCGGGTGGTTTCAATCAAATCAAATCAAATCAAAAATTTATTCTTCAAATAGGATTTTACAATCACTTTTGAATGTCAAAGATGCTACGCCATTGGTTCACAAGTCTACGGCGGGAGATCTTGTACTGGAAAGAACCAGCAAGAAAACCAGCAAGGGCAATTTTGTTTTCTCCCTGTATCATTACAGAGTTGTCAGTTGGAAGCCGGCTTCAGATACACAGTCTGAACCCAACCTCCGATACAAGTTAAAACAACTAACTAATGTATATTTCCGTCACAAGAGTAATATCGCATTAAACAAATCTGATATGTATATGTCCGGTACAAAACAAAAATATTATTTATTTTAGAATCATTAAAATCATATATCGCAAAATTTACATCCAAGCATGTTTAATCATTCAGGAAATTAAATATCGTAAAAATTACATCCAAGCATTTTTATCATTCAAGAAATCATTGACCTTGTAATACTCTTTTTTCATTAGAGTATTTTTAATATGTACTTTAAATTCATGAAACAGTAAAGTAGTAATATTTTCTGGTAGTGTGTTATAAAAAATTAGACATTTTCCTAAGTTTATTGGGTATTCCCTGTGGATCGATTCCTAAACACGTCTAACGACTAGCTATCATCGGATACGATACATAAAAGCAAGATAAAACTAGTCGCATGCGCCACCTATTGCCACATCTGAAAACTATATGTCAGGAGTGAAGTATTGCTTTCCTTATTTATGTTTCATTCTCATAATCACCGCTAGATGTCGCAGATACATGTTTGTATGCACAGTAACCTATGTAAATGGGTAAACCTATTACATGGTCGTATACTGAGATTTTACTGGTTTTAAAACAATATACCGAGGTACAATGATAAATTTATATGGATTTTTCAACGTCGTCATCATACCAAGATTTATTATTAACTCAAGTAAGTTCTTGGGATATAGGATATTAAACTTTGATAAAATAATAGGTTTATGTAATGTCAACTGATCATGCAATTGTTGTAATCGCGGAAATCAATAAGATTAACTGACATAGAACTAATATTGTAATGGAAGATGGACTCAATTTTTCTTTGAAGGCCGTGTTCAAAATGAAGTGTATTTACTCGTATGATTGTGTTTCAAAAGTATGCCGCATGGTCGCGGGAATTTGACATAGTACTCCGGAATCAGTTGACACGTCATTTTATTCATATGTTTTCCTTGCGTACCCCGTTAATGGTTTAGTAATTGAGATGAGAAGAGAAATCTAGTTTTCGCTAAAAATTGCAACCCTATGTTTTTAGTATTTTTTTAAAGTATTGTAGAGTGGACAAAATTTTCTAGTAATTTTAGTACTTTATTCAAGATGACGCAGTTTTACGAGGCGAAGCATTAAGAATGAAGCTGGCTGACATTTTGACCAGATAGTGACTCAAAGGAGCGGTAACCTATTTTTTAACCGAGTTATGTTTGTGGCATTCTAGATTACTCTAAAGACCCAACTCATAAACCGATTTTGATGGTTCTTACTTTTAACAATTCGCCTTAATCATGCGCTAGTGTAACGGAAGACGATATTACGATCAATATTCACGATTTGCCTATATGGTTCTTAGAACTTAGGCACAGGCTGAGTTTAGTCGGTACGTCAGACCACTCTGGCCGCGTGGAGTCCGACATAACCTCCGTGACACTTGTGAGGATTCTCAGTTTTACTCTCCTGAGGCAAAAAACGACATTAATAAAAATTCAATATGGCAACAACTAGCCGCTATGCTCTAAAAAAATAACGTTAAAGGGTAATAATGACATTACAATTCAACTGGAGAGAAACCAAACCAGTTCAGTAGTAGTACAAATAAAATCTAACTTCTGCTACAATTATATTCTGCTTCACAATGTAAATCCTTTTTGTCAGGTATCTGGATTGGAAAGTCTAGATTCTAATAAATGTGTTATAAGAGGTAGTGGCTTACTAATAACATAACAGCGAAATTACTATTTAAAAATACGCAGCATTTAAAAATAGACCCTCATGATATAGATGTTTTTAAAGGTTTCACAAGATAACGTGAACGAAACAAGTTATACTACTTTGGCGGCCTGGCGTGCGCAGCTCGAATTGCCGAACGGTGCCGTACTGCCGCACCTCGAAGCTTGGCTCCACTGAAAGGAGGAGGTCGCCTACCGATTGACTCAGATACTCACCGGGCACGGCTGCTTCGGTGAGTATCTGTGTCGAATAGGACGGGAGGGATCGACACATTGCCACCACTGCGCATCCGACCTCGACTCGGCCCAGCACACGCTGGCGGAGTGCCCCGCGTGGGCCTCCGAGCGCCGAGTCTTGGTCGCAGAGATCGGGCGAGATCTGTCTCCGCCGGCATTGATTGCGGCAATGCTGACGGACGAGGGAGGTTGGAGGGCTGTAGCCTCCTTCTGTGAAGCAGTGATGGCCGGGAGGTGGCCGATCCCGCTCGAAGGAGGCAGCGCCGGGCTCGGTAGCACAGCTGCGGCGCTGCCGCGGGTCGCCGGCGGGCGCGAGGAAATCGCGCCCGCGGGTACGGCGACCCGGGAGGGACCGCCCCTTCCGTGGCCGGAGGGTGTCGTCGGTGGTGGAGATCGGGGGAGGTATTGTAGCCTCCCCCGAGGAGGGCTCCCATGTATCGGCGGGGGAGCGGAGGCTGGGGGTTCCCGGAAATAGCTTGGTGTTCCCGGGGGCTCCCTACATGCCTGATGTAGGCCATCCCTGAGGTTTTTAGTGGGTAGGCCTCCGCCTTCTGGGGAGGAGAGCCCCACATACCCGCCGGCTCGCCACAGCCGGGGTATGCAACTTAATGCATTTTCCTCAGGGGGAACAAAAAGAAAAGTTATAACTACTTGTGAAAAATTTTCACAATTAGTAATACCGGTAAACACGCACGGTTCTGTGACAACTGAAGAACAAACAAAACGTTGCGAGCGCTTTATTTTTGTGAGCACCACCTGAATAGTATTAACTCGTGTATTCGGATGCTTGTGTATGGGGGTCTTAAATTCTTTGTTTCGTACACCCTTTACCATGTTTTACGGTTTTGGGTAGATCCCCTACTTACCTGATATTGAATACCTACACCCTACAATATACAAAATTTTATATTTTTTTTACTTCATAGGTACTTTTATAAATAATGTATACATATATGTATTTATATGAGAAAATAGTTTAGTAAATAGATATTATCAGTGCATGATGAGATACATTATTTTGGTCCCCCATTTTCATTTAATGGACTCCCAAATTTTTTCGAAATCCCCTAGTGTCGATAATCAATATAGAAAACTTTGGGAATTAATCACTGATTTAGAAATTTGTGTCTCAAACGGCAAATAATGTTATTTGAATATTTTGACGGACTTTTAATTTTTTTTTTTTCATATTAAGTAATATATATTAAATTAATGACTTTTCCGTGACTTTTTATTTTATATTTTATGTTATACGTTGGCAGTTTAGGCTTGAATTTTTTTCGGTATTGTACATAGTTGCGAATTAAAAAAAGCTAATTATTTGGTTGCATGTACTAGAACGTAGATTACATAGGTTAGGTTGATAGATAGTTGACCCGAATTAGAAATATTATAATCTAAAAGTAAGCCACTAAATCGTTATACTGTTTGTAGGGAAGAATATGAGTCATATAAAATAAATGCAAACATTCATAATATATATATTATACAATTTCAATAACATTTTATTTAATTTTACACGGAAGTATTTAATCCCTATGCAAGGTTTATTCCCATTTGTTCTGTACATCCTTATTACTTATTATTTATTCATGTGAGATCCAGGCGCACATTGCATACAGAACTTTCAGACGATATCATTAAATGTTACAATTATTACACTTCAATTTGATACATTATTAATAATTTTTAATTAATTTTATTTGTCATAACAAACGTATAGAATACAATAGACTAAAGAATAATACAAAAAAATCTTTTATATTTCTGAGAAACTGAAGTCTAAAGTTGCCTATAGTCATTTTTGGTTACATTTTTGAAATATGTATAGTTAAATTAAAATAAGATGAATAATAATTTATATAAGAAATATAAACGTACTTACGTAAAATGTTTTAGTGTTTTTGTAATATATTTACACAATTCTTGTTTAAATGTACATATTTATGTTTTTTTATACGTGTGAGTGTATGTATGCATTGTGTAAATATATAAATATGTAGGAAATAAGGGAGTTATATTAGTTATTTCATTTATAATATTTAACCAATGAATTTAATTACATTTTTGATCTCATATAGTATGTAACCATTAAAAATCAATGCCGACAAAAATGT
This sequence comes from Scirpophaga incertulas, assembly GCA_036419045.1. NCBI lineage: Eukaryota > Metazoa > Arthropoda > Insecta > Lepidoptera > Crambidae > Scirpophaga > Scirpophaga incertulas. The sequence goes on along the minus strand of CM071626.1, from coordinate 7,258,022 downwards.
CTCCTTACAAGACTATAAATATTAGACATGACATTAATTAAGAACTACACATAATAACAAAAGTAGGTATGTAATTGACTTGAGTAATGAAATTTCTGCATATTGAGATTTTCAAATCGAGTACCAAGAAGTTGTAAATCGTATGTATATTATATCACTTTTACTATTATACTTTATTTTTGACTAGCTGACCCGTGCCCACTTCGTTGGGCATAATAATATTAATAATCCCCGAAGCGAGCACCCGAAGCCAACGCGCGCCGTCCGCTGCCCGTTTTTTCTCCGATTCACTTTGCAAAACGGACTACCACGTAAAAGCCTTTTTATTTTTCGGTTTTTTATTTAACCTATGACACTCAGCAATAATGTGGCTTTCTATTGGTGAAAGAACTTTTTAAAATCGGTTCAGTAGATCCCGAGATTACCCCTTACAATTTAACAAATATACAAACAGACAAACTTCTTTATAATATTAGTATAGATTTACATTATTTGAAATTAAAAGTAACTGCTGTCTTCTCGTAAAAATTATGAAAATATTGACTATAATATGATATATGATATTTAATTTTCTTGCCGCGTGCGTATAATTTTCATAAAGTTTAAATTTGGTTATTAAGTAAAAAAAGATCGAATGGAGCAAAATCTTGAATACAACAAACCAAATATTACATACTTTAACTACTCACATGACTATTACTATTCTACGAGCTCTTAAGTTTAGACAAAGAGTGACTAAAATAAACTTAAAAAATTAGAATACTTGTTACTTTATTTTAATAACTCTAATTAAATAACACAACTGCATAGATCTCAAATTTCCAAAACTTCAAAATTCCAGTAAATCCCTTAGTAGATAGCTTAGATAATCCAAATAAATGATACGTCTTCTAAACCGAATAAGGCAAGAAATAAGGGCAATAGAATTTGTTGTTATAGGCATCGTTTCAATAATACTAATCGACACACATTGTCCGTAGATTTATCACATAATAATTATTATATCTAGATATTTTATAGTGTTATCAAACTAAAATACAATACCTTATACCTATCATAATTAAACATAAATAAACTTAATATTTTTTTTAATTTACTTGAAAGAATAGCGTTTATTCAGTATACACGAAAAGATACAAATAATAAGATATCGCACTAATAATACTATTGTATTATAGTGTATCAACTCAAAATCGAACATTTTTCAGAATCAACAAAAAACTTATTACTCACTTCATGTAATAGTTGCAATTGAATAACTGTCACATAAGTTTTTTAATTTATCCTTATTCTGTTTTTGCACTAATCGAACGACGGTCTTGATCACGCGTGAGGAATCAAATTATGCGTGTGTTTATAGTATTATGTCAAGTACGACGTTTTGAGTTGATACACTATTGTATTATTAGTGCGATATATAAAAAAAATCTATAGTAATAACCCGACATAAACTTAGCATTATGCTACCGTCGAGTTAGGCGGTAGATAACGCTGGTATTGTGTCTGGTTATTTTATTACTCTTTACAATATAAACTAATGCTACTGTTGATAAATATTAAGAAGATAAAATATATAGAAATTTATAAATCAATTTTTTTAGACTCAAGTCGCACTATATAATTTTAATAACACTTCTTTTTAGCTTCTAACAATAATATTAAAATTACCTCCCTAAACTTCTTCAGTAATTATTTCTAATACCAGGTCTGTATTGACAATCATTGATTATTTACACTTAACCTATATAATTAAATATCACGACGTTGGCCCGTAGTAAGCAAAACAAAACGAAATAATTAGCATAAAGCAAAACAAAATATTACAAGTTACAGTAAAATATTTGATATTTTATTCGTATCCGCATTCAATCCGAAAATATATTTTATAATTACAATCAAGAAATTTTGATTCGGTTTGACCATTTCCGGAAGTCGTGCTACTTAATACCTAAACACCTACGTTTCTAAATTTACTGCCTAACATCCAACTGTATAAAACTATTAGAATTATTACGACGAATCGATAGTTGTGTTTTTAAATATACACTGTATATCATCGGTAGGAATTGTAATTGATGCACGTATTAGAGAACTTTGTTGCTAAAAATCATTAGAAGGTTTTGAGGTTATAATTAGAGATCGGATAATCGGATGCATATTTTTTAACCTAAAGTTAGTTTAAGACAAAGTATGGAAACGGCTTTTTATTATTTTGTTAAATAAAATTTTTCACCATTTCTGTTTTATTATTCAATTATTTAATTGATTATTGTTTTAGTCAAACTAGCTCACTACTTTCGTATTAACACTCTTCATGTAATAAATCCTACATTCATAAATCGCACGGGGAACTGAAACTAAACTTCATGTAAATACGTATGCATAGTTGTATAAATGAACCCGGAGTCTCGGTCTTTTGAAAATAAATACCACGTGCTAATTTAGTAATTTTCAAACAATATCACTACGTTAAATTTGCAGTCCCGTATTTTCCCGGGATTTTTATTTAACAAAATGTATTTTAAAAAGCCGCTTCCATAATTTGTGAGCCAAAAATTAACTTTAGGTAAATATGCATCCGATTATCCGATCTCTAGTTATAATGTATAATAATGGCACCAATAGATCCTCACATTCACTCTAGTTTCTCTATTGAATTATTTTATGTCTTTATACCGCACACTCGATAACAATACTAATCTATAAATTAACATTATTTCTAGCTTAATTTCTAAAAGAATAAATTGAAGATTATATTATTTTTAAATTTTATTAGTAGTAATGTTCAAGTTTATTTATAGTTTTTTTTTAATTTGGAAAATTTGTTACGCACACCTAATATTAATTGTTTCAAGTATAGTAATATATTGGTTAACTTGATTTATTATGAATTTTTATTAATAAATTGATAGAGGTCTACAAAAATAAATTTATATGACTTAAATGTATTTTAACTTTGAAAAATTGTGTATAAGTCAGTACTTATGAGTACTGACTCATAAGTACTAAGTACTGACTCATAAGTACTAAGACTTGGAAAATAGAACTTAGATAGCTCTATTTCCTCCCATAATGAAGGTGATTTTCCCAGTCAAAATGTTAAGTTTGACCTGTTACAAACTATACAACATGATACAACGATGACCACAAAAAAAAATATCTGAAATGTTGTTAGTTTACGGTAAGCAATATAAGGAATTTGTACAGTTAACCCTTCACCGCTATGGCACCCTTACGAGAAACTAGACGAGACGTAACGAGGAATTACATTAACAAGCGATACTATAGCCAAGATCACATTAATAGTAAAATAAAGTAACAATACATTCAATTTTAATCTATAGAATGAAATCGCCGTAATATCTAACTCAGTTAATTATTTCTAATTTAATAAAGTTAATAAATATAATTAAACCATATTTTAAATAGCTGCAATTTATACTTTACCTATTCAATGCATTAGTGGAAATGATCAATATTCCATAATTATATTTATTATATACATAAAATATTCTTGCATAAAAAGCTACATAAATTCGGTAAAATGAGGTAACTGTATAATTACCGTAGATAGAATGACATTATTATTTTGGATGACCTTTGATCAAAGACAATAATACTGAAAAAGAAAATTAGGGCAAACAAAAGAGGAATGGAAATCTTAAAGCGGCAGCTGCCATTATTATATATAAGAATGACACGGACATAACTTGATCTAAATATGTCTGCTGCAACTTTGATCGAGTGCAAATAGTAGTAATAGTCGCCGTCTGCAACGAATGATGCCAGCAGACCTGTAAAAAATTACCATTAGACAAAATATCACAAAATAATAAATTACTACAGAAAAATCCGTTTATTATGACTTGGTCTGTATTGATCAACCGCTTATTACGAAGTAATTACACGTAAGTTTGATTTTATATAAGACTAGCTTTCTGCCCGCGGCTTCGCCCGCGTGGATTTCGGATTGGGTGTATAGAGGGTTAAGGGTCATAGCTTTTGCCCACGGCTACATATACGCGGAAGTCGGTTTATGGTGCGAAGATTTTTTATCGCGCTTCCCGTGGGACTATCCGTTTTTCCGAGATAAAAAATGCCGCAAAACTCCTCAAGAATCACTCTATCTATTGATGAAAACCGCATAAAAATCTGTGCAGTAGTTTTTGAGCGAAGCCTTTATTGCGCATCCGTGGGATCTGTCGATTTTTCCGGGATAAAAAGTAGCCTATGTTACTCGGGGAGAATGTAGCTTTCCAAAGGTGAAAGAATTTTTGAAATCGGTCCAGTAGTTTAAGCGTGAAGAGGTAACAAAACAAACAAACAACAAACAAACAAAACAAAATAAACAAAAAAAAACAAACACACTTTCGCATTATAATATTAGTTGGGATTGTTTTTATTATCAACATGCTTAGAAATGTGAGCATTAATTTGAAAACCTTCTTGGAAATCGAAATTGTTGTACTGGCCAAATATATGCGAGCAGCGGCATGTAAAAGCTGTATGAAATCCTTATTTATCGAGTTTTAGCGTTTAAATATGTAAACTATTCTATATAAACTCATATATATCGTGTATTTTAGAAATGGGATGCTTTTTTTTTTCGAAACATAGCAACCAAGGAGGTAACTCATCAATTTAACTGAAATTGTGTACTGATTTGAAAAAAGACACCTGTTTGATAGTAAAACAAATTAACACTAGCTTGTTTGAAATGTTGTTTATGTTCGTCATTATATAATATTATATATTATTTAATTAATACATATATACAAATGTACTATTTAATTAATAATACCTGGATCTCTGCTTCTGTTGACGATTCATATTTACTGCGTCGCACAGCAAACCTAGACCTGCAATAGAAATTATCAATTACTTATAAAAATTATTATGGTAATATCCTTATTACATACAAAAGACTAATTCGGTAGTTTAGTTTTATTCGCGAATATTTCGGGTCGTGAATAAACATTTGTTCTAATTGTGAACAAATTAAGATATATCAAAACTTGTCGACCATCATGTTCAAAAAAGGAACAACTCCTTTTCGTCTGATCAATTCAGACTTCTACAACATACGAGTATTTCGTTGACATAAATAAAACGCCAGATTTTTTGTGTTCTTGGGATACATTATTAATCCCAAACGCCCATTACACCAAGTGTTAACAGAAGCAGAAGATTTCGATCGATTTCGATTTTATCTATTTCAAATAAAGGTTTTCTTAGCGTTTCTAGGCGTAATCTGAGTACTAGGAATGCGTGAAGTTACGAATTACTATTTCTTTGACTTAATATAATATTTGAACAATATATTTAAGGGTATTTATAATAAATACATAGTTACATAAACGAAATTTATATTATTAAATATTATTCGTATGATATATTATATGAGCCAGACACTGTGTAATACAATGATATTATGTATTATTGATATTGGCGTCACATTATATGTATTTGAATCAAGTAATAGTAGTTTTGTATTTTCTATTTTCTCGAAAAAAAAAACGATATTATTACATTTGTGAAAGTGATGTTAAAAAGCACACTTACCAGAATACTTAGACGGCACACCCAAAATCACCCATCCAAAGGCTCCGTGCCGGTTCAGTTTTCAGTTGTGTCGAGGTCGACTGAGTCACTGCCGTGATGGTGGACGTTAAACACGAGAACAATCATCCAAAGGCACCATCCAGCAGCGTTCCGGCTTCACTGTTGCTCTGCTGCCAGGGCAGCAGTATGGTGCCTTTACATAAGTGTTCATGCGTTTACCGTTCAACATCGGACGGTAAACGCAAGAACACTTATCCAAAGCCATACTGTAGTATTCTGACCTCGCCGTATGTTTTGATTAGATCTGATACTGCTGTAGCTCCGTTGATGTTTAGATTTTACTGTTGTTTTCACCGGTTCTGTTTCTATTGTAATTTGGTCAATATTGTTTTATCTTTGTCGTTGAAGCCACTAGTGATTTCAGATAGAGGTGTCTGGTACAGCCATCCAACGGCCCCAAACAGCAGCATGCGCCAGCTAAGGCTGCTGAGGCTCGCACGAATCCCCGCGAGCGTTGAGAAAGGAGCCGTTACGATGACTGTACCGAACTTGCTTGTAGGCCCTTTAGTGTGCTTTAGTTAGTTAGTTTCTACCGCGCATGCTCGGCTTAACAAGTATTGATTTTCCCTAAGCGTCCTCGGGCAGATGGCCTTCTTGCTGAATTCAACTGCTAAGCTCTAATAAAAATAACATTGTTTATTTAGCATATAGTGTTTCAGTACATAATTTAAGACGGATTTACCTATAAGTTTTAGTCGTACTAATTTCAGTTAGTTGCAGTTTCGAAGGATCTCGAATATCTGGATCTATTTTGCGTTTTAATAGTAATTATTATGTTTGAGCTTTGAAAGTTTTACAAACAAAAATACAACAAATATATTTTTATCATGATCTCTTCACCCCTTCATGTCCATTGTTTTCTCTGCGACGCAACTCAGCCCGCGTGTCGTCTAGACAGTTCGATCCTTGTCGGGACCCGTCGTCGTGCACATACAACAACAAGATATTGATTTTTGCTAGCTCCTTAAAGTTAACGTTAAAGTTGATTATGAAAGTGCACTTTCGTTGATCTCGAGATCTCGATGATCTCATTCAATGATTAGATGATGATTCGATGATTCCATTAAATTTGCGCGACCTACCCTTGTATGAATGTTCATTATGTTTTTTCTTTAATCGAGATAGATAAGTAGAACGAAATCACTTCTGTTTGTGATAGAATATGATTTGGCTGTCCACGCAATGTTCGTACAAAAAAGGCGATTAAAATAGCATAAAGTATCAGAAAAATACCTGTCAAATAATCTCGCGAGATGAAGATAATATTTGGAACCAAATCACATATTTTAAAAGAGGTCTTGCAGCCTGTAAGTAATTAAGCGATAATTAATAAAAGTAGATGATAAAATATATTTTTAAGTGGTACGCAAAAGGAGTTCAGAGCATTTACCTCTGAACTTCTTTTACAACAAGAAAGAAGACAAAGTTCAAACAACGTGTAAATTATAACCAAGAATAGTGCTTTCAGCAAGACTCAGCGCCGCACGACTAAGCTGAAGACTGCGTGTCATTTATTCCCGATCTTTATCCGCTGTATTTTTTCATGTTATGTTACCAGGGTGGCATGAATATTAAGGAGATATTATGCTACTATCTGAGTACTCGTAACTAGCCACAGTACGAACCCGTATCAGGGCCGTTCACAAAAATAAAACAGTCCAGACTCTAGCAATTAATTAATATCCCTCTTCTGTCGGCAGATATGTCTGACATACTACCGTAGCATATATGTATACATAATTGTTTTATTGACAGAGAAGTGAGCTCATCATCGATGGCCGACACAAAAATAGCTGATATGTTTTAAAACGCGTTATCCTAGTATATGTATCACTTAAACTTCATATGAAAGGAATACAAATTAATCGGGATAATGAAACACACTAGCCAGCAATTTCGCTATGTAACCTGTAGAGTAACAACATTAAATAAACTTAAAAATAAAGAATTATTATTTAAAAATTAACCGCCATCGTTAGAGTACGATATTTTGGAAATGTTGAAGGTCATTAAGCGAAGCCCTTAACGTATTGTTTTATTGTTGTTATTGATTATCTACACACTTCAATATCTTTATGTCTTTCAGCAGAAACCAATTATATTTCATAACAAGTACTCACGACATGAATATTTCACTACGGTGTTGGTATTACACCAGTTTATACTTCGATTTTATCAAAAAATTCGCAACATGATTTCCAAACAAAGAATGGACATGACCTAAGTATAATTTTGGAAGAATGAAGACCAATTCATTGTAAGCATCATATCATATCTATACTAATATATAAAGCTGAAGAGTTTGTTTGTTTGTTTGTTTGAACGCGCTAATCTCCGAAACTACTGGTGCGATTTGAATAATTCTTTTTTTGTTGGATAGTCCATTTATCGAGGAAGGCTATAGGCTAAATAACATTACGCTATGACCAATAGGAGCAAAGACAGAGCGGTAAATGTGTAAAAAACGGGGAAAATTATTCATTTTTGAAGGCTTTCTTTGCGTGCGCTGCGAAAACGGTTCAAGATACACAAAAAATATGTATGAAAGAATTATTCCTCTATACATGATCTAAAAAAAAGTCCGCGACGGCATATGTCTATCTTTTAAGGTTTAGTCACAATGACCGTTTTTATGGTACCAAATTTGGTCGAAATAATTTGTTTAAGTTGTATCAACATAATAATATTAATCTTTATTCAAATATAAATATAAATATGTTGTTGGTTAACCAAAAATCTGCCGGAAGTCACTATTCCACGCGGACGAAGTCGCGGGCAAAAGCTAGTTATTAATATTTTTTTTCGACAGGTGTATTCAAATTCAATTAAGAAAAGTGGAATATTTTTTTTATTGTTTTTATTATAAAAATAGACTCTGATAGAATTAACATTTAAAAACTTAACAATTCAAACCTAACATTCATCTACAGTATATGGCTTCCAAAAATAGGTAATCTTTAACCGATCAACTTTTTTAATGAAAATAGACAAAATTTATAACATTAACGTTTGAAAATAATTACAAAATAGACATAACAGTCTGATTAAATGAGTGAGAATAATGCCTGAAAATATTAAATAAAATATCATTAACAAAGGCAATTAAAAAAAATGTTAATAATAATTCCATTAAAAAATAGATTATAAACAACGGTTTCAAAAATAGCAGAAGAATATATCCTTGCCCACCGCGTCTCAGTCACCGGCCGTGCTCTTTTTAACATCCCGCCTGCAAAGAGAAAAGACTCTTATCAAAAATTCGCAACAAAGACAATTAACAAGCTTTGATGATATTGTGATAATACCTTTAGTGTATATTCAGGCCACTTGTTATATCCGGCCGTCGCATCGTCGCATTCTCTTTTTGTGCGATCTATAAAAAGAAAAGGTTTGTGAACTACAATTACTTACAAACCATTTACATAATCAGAACTACAAAAAAAAAACTTTTTAAAAAACACGCTTTTTACGCAAAGACTAAAAAACGTTTGAAAAAACTTTTGTTTGTTATAAAGACTAAAAAACATTTGATCTAAAAAGTAGTAAATAAAAAAAAATTAAAAAAAACTTTTTAAAAAAACACGCTTTTATTAAAAAGACTAAAAACCGATCTAAAAACTTGAAAATAAAAATAAAGTCACGCTTTTAGAAAATTTGGGTACATATCAAGAAAAATTTCTGATGACAAAAAGAAATGTAACTCAAAAATTTGTCTATAAAATTTAGCAAATTAGTCCAAGAACTCAATGACTATAAAAGCGTGGGGTGTTCAAAATTAAACATTACTCATTTAATGGTCTTAACATTTACACCCCACGCTTTTATAGTCATTGAGTTCTTGGACTAATTTGCTAAATTTTATAGACAAATTTTTGAGTTACATTTCTTTTTGTCATCAGAAATTTTTCTTGATATGTACCCAAATTTTCTAAAAGCGTGACTTTATTTTTATTTTCAAGTTTTTAGATCGGTTTTTAGTCTTTTTAATAAAAGCGTGTTTTTTAAAAAGTTTTTTTTAATTTTTTTTTATTTACTACTTTTTAGATCAAATGTTTTTTAGTCTTTATAACAAACAAAAGTTTTTTCAAACGTTTTTTAGTCTTTGCGTAAAAAGCGTGTTTTTTAAAAAGTTTTTTTTAATTTTTTTTTATTTACTACTTTTTAGTCTCGTGATTATTATAACAAACATAAAGAAATGTACATAATTGTTCAGAAAATGTAGTATTACGACATTGGATTTTTTCTCATATTAAAAAGTTTTTAATTTATTACAACATAATTATGTATTTTTATGATTCGAAAATGATTGAATATTGTATTGTCATCTAGAATACACATGTAAAAAAAATTTGAGCTCGATTGGAGCAGTAGAAGTGGTCGAAAAATCGATTACAAGATTTGATCATGACAAACAAACAAACGGACAGAGTAAGTCAATAAAAAGCGTGTAAAAAAAGAAGGATTTCTGGCCTGTGCAATAATAAGTTATATCGAAATTATTCAATCTTCACATAATGATTTGTGTACCAACATTCTGACATCGATTATTATAAAAAAAAAAGATTAAATTATAATTATTAAAATAAAAAATTAAGATAAAAACTGCTACTTTCGGTTATTGTTTTATTTTTACGCAATTTTATCAAATTTATTGTTTTATTTTAATACGTATAGGACCAAATCTAAAAATAAATATCTTAATTATCTAAATATTAATCGAAAAACAATCATCTCCTTTGTAGAAGTCGTTTAAAAACGGAATATTTACTCACATTGTTGAAAAACGTGTACTGACGCCTCGTCTACAGCGGTATCCTGCGACCTCTGCGCGGCAGACACCACAGCGACCCCAACCAGCAACTCATCAGTGTGGTCGTATGACATTCCCGCCACCGCCTGCTCAGGCCCGCGCGTTTCAGCTCGACCGTTCACATTGGGGTCGCTGTGATGACTGCGCAGAGCTAGCTCGCTAGACTCCCTAGTTGTCTGGAATACAAATCGATATCACGCATGCCCACAATAACCTGAGGGTCCGGCGATTCACGTATAAAAAGTGGCAACGAAATATCCAAGACGTAATTGGTGAAATATTATTACTTAGTATTCGTTTGTCAAACGAAGCTAATCTGATTCTAATCAAAAATTTTTAGGTGGGGCAAAAACTGAAAAATGCCGCCCCCGCCCCTTATATTTATTTTTACGTTCATCATCAATATAATTTCAGCTATCAGATGTCCACTAATTGATTGATATTTGGGCATAATATGCCTTCCGGAAATAATGCATCCATCGCTGTGTTTTCTGCACGAAAAAAGAAAACAGGAACTTTTATAGTTTGAAATAGTAACGTGGCACTTCAAACGCAAAAGTGGAAAGATTACAGTTTAAATGAAACTCAAGAGTTGAATTATGTTTGGCGAGCAGAGAAATTAATTTTAAGAAGTTACCTTGACTAGGTTGAGGATATTGCGTGATGAGATCGCTTGGAGTTTCGTGGGACCCACGAAAAGAAAGGCAGATAGATAGATACAATCCATAACAATACGCAGGATATGTCTCCATTTTTATTTCTCTGAGTGAATTACTCTAATAATCTCTAATCTAATCTAATTGTCTTGATCTATTGATCAAGACATTGATATCGTATCTAAAACGCAATATATCGGAGTAATTAATTTTATTAACGTTTTTTCTTAATTCTGTTTATTTCTCTGAGTGAATTACTCTAATAATCTCTAATCTAATCTAATTGTCTTGATCTATTGATCAAGACATTGATATCGTATCTAAAACGCAATATATCGGAGTAATTAATTTTATTAACGTTTTTTCTTAATTCATGTTTGTTGCTTAGATTAATAATTTTTAATTTTGTTTAATAGTTAGTAATTTAGTTTTGGAGCGGTCCATACTTATACATATAAGTACTTTAGGATTAATTTTCTTTTATTATTTTTTACTTTTTAAAGGTAGCTTATGTTCGTTCAGCACGTCTCACTCCGCGCTCTGGATATCGGTCGAGTTGATATGGCCATGAAATTTCTGCACTTATACTATTATTTATATATTATTTCTGTGGCCACAGTTAAGTAAATGATGAGTTTTCTATTCGTCTGTAAAGTGTGAATTTGGCCGCCCTCTGAACTTGGCGCCCGGGGCATGGGCCCCCGCCTGCCCCCCCCCCCCTAGATCCGGCGCTGCGTGCTATTTATTGAATTGTATTTTCTTCGCATTCTGTCATGGTTTCTTAGAACGTTAATGCATGCTTGATGCATTATTCAATCTGATTATATTTAATTGACATTTACATAGTTAAGTTCTATTGTCGCTGGCGCTGTGGTTGCAATATACCAATATGTTTTTCGTTTTTCTGAATTCCATATGTACATGAATCTGACGCGTACATTAATCTACCGTGAAGAAACATATTGCGAAGCAATCTGTTACCTGCGAAGTCATGTGAAGGTATATGAGAAGTCGACCAATCTGCACTGGGCCGGAGTGGTTGATTAAGGGCTAATCGCTCAAATATTCTTAAGGTAGGCTTGTACTGCTATTCTCAACAGAGAAATCCAACAAATGTGTAGATGATGTTCATTTAAGTCATTCTTGGGTTATGAGTGCTGTTTGATTTATGTAGATAACTAAGATATGAACAAAACAATGCAAAGAAAATTAGTCGACTGACATAGAATTGAACCCGCGGCTTCTACAAGTCGAGCTTGACACACATATGTAAACTTTTTGCAAATGTGCTTAATTTTGTATCATAATCATGTGATTGTTTTCTATACTTACCAAATTAAAACACCATTTTTATTTTTCAGGTGAGCAATTGTGTCAGTGTTTAGTGCCACTGTTGCTACAGCTTTGTTACATACAGCAAAATTCTGCAAGTAAATTTAAAATTTTAAACTATATGTTACTTGTCATTTTTTTCTTTAAATATTAATAGTTATAATTTATATTAACTTTACATACATTATGAGTTGCCACAATTTTTTGAAGACACTATGTTTTTATAATACATTTTCTGTAAATTAAATTTCCAAAGTCATGAAAAATACAATTTGCTTCTTTGTGTGTAAGTATTACTTTGTTAGGTGGAATGAAGGTAATACATTTAATTTCATAATAATATATTTGTAAAATGTTATTTTTACTGTTTATTTATTTTAATGGCTTATTTTCAGCTCATTATGCAGATAGTAGACAATCAGCAAAAGTTCACATAATACTGCAGATACTGCTTTTGTTTAATTTTTTGACAAATTATTTGACAGCTTGAATGGAGCTGCAACATATTCGAAACACCAAGGGAAAGCCGCTAAGGGCTGTTATTACCAGTAACTCAGAACACCATCTTTTTAGGAAAACTGCTATAAATACATAAAATAAAATATATTCATAATGAGGGAGCAGAAAAGTCTGTGCCCTTTGTTAAAATTTTATAATAACTTTAAAACAGCTATATGAGACTGGCAGTTTTCCAAAAAGACAAACTAAAAGTCATCAGACCAAGATATTTTAATGCTAACCCAAATTATTTTTTTTATCGATTAATTATAGAAACAACGACCCAATTTGTAACAGCTTCAACTGCATTTCTAAATCCTTATAGATTACTAGAATTATTAGATTCCATAATGATTACTTTTAACTGTGAGGATGAACCAGCAGACGAAGTTATCAACTTACAAGCATTATGGAAAAACAATAACGTTGTTTCATCCAAGGAATAATCATAATAATTAAATAATTGTGGAGCAGGCTCGCAGAGAGCGCTAAAATGTTCACTCATGAACCTATACAGCTGGATGTATAAATTGCGATACATGTAAAAAAAAAAATTGCGATACATGTAAAAAAAAACAATTAATAAAAGTGACATACATGACTAGGAAAATTATCATGAATTTACACAAGTAGGTAAAACTAAGTTTAAACTACCCATCAAAAGAATCAGTTAGATGTTTCAATGCAAATATAACTGAAAGCAATGAATACTTGTAGAAGAATCCTCATTGTCATAAAGTTAAAATTAAAGCCAAAATTTTATCTAAGCATTCATGTTTTATTGTTTCGTAAATAATAAAACTGTGGTTTATAGAAAATTCGCAATATCTGGTAGGTACATCGCCAAAAATGTGTTATATGTTATAATTCAATTCAAATAGATAGATACTTTCAAGCAATTTAATCACCATATTGATGTTTTGAAAATGTATTCCTTAAAACAAATAAAACGCGGGTTACGTTATTTCGTTCTAAAAAAATGTGACAGTGATGGCCAGGGTTGCGTCACCATTTTTGAAAGTATATTTTAGTTAAAAAAAATGTATTTTTTTAACTAAAATATTAAATGAAAATTATAACCTTTATATTTAAAATTCGTAGGGAGGATTTTTTTCTTAAAACTTTCTTTTTAATTGCAAGTATTTATTTTTTAAAACATTATTCCTTGCGTAAAATAACGCATTGATATTATATATTTATCATTTATTTACAAACCCATCTTCTGTAGTACCTTTGACGTCGCCAGTAAATAAAGTTGGAGAAAAAATGCGTGGGTTGGATGACAGAATAGACCAAAGTGTGGATGATTGCACCGAATAAAATTAAAGAAAAAAAAACCACAATTAATACAACACAACATTTTCCTCAAGCTATCACAATGTAACACGCTTTTATTTATAAATGGGGACTATGATAAAGAGGGGGGACGAGATTGAATAATTATGTATGGTGAAAAGTTTTAGTGTTAATAATTTATTTTTAACTTTTTAGTTCATTTTATTTTTAACTTTTTAGTTCATTTTATAAACAAATAATAAAAGCTTGTTTTTAAAAATGTTTTTTTTCTTTAATTTTATTTTTAACTTTTTAGTACCTCTACAGGCTTACTTTGATACCCATATTGTAGGAACGAATAAAAGAAAATTATCCGCCATTTTTGGTGTTCCGCCGTATTGGATTAAGAGTGACCTAACATTATTTTTTTCTAGTTATTCTTGGCAAGCCCTTTTATTTAATACCCATATTGTAGGAGTGCATTATAAATAATTGGTCCGCCATATTGGATACGCCGCCATGTTGGATTTAGAATGACGTCACATTATTTTTTTCTAGTTATTCTTGGCAAGCCCTTTTATTTGATACCCATATTGTAGGAGTGCATTAAAAATAATTGGTCCGCCATATTGGATACGCCGCCATGTTGGATTTAGAATGACGTCACATTATTTTTCTAGTTATTCTTGGCAAGCCCTTTTATTTGATACCCATACTGTAGGAGTGCATTAAAAATAATTGGTCCGCCATATTGGATACGCCGCCATGTTGGATTTAGCATGATGTCACACAGTTAATCATGCATTGTCATCCGAACTAAACGTGTATACCAAATTTCAGCTCAATCGGAAACCGGGAAGTGGATCAAATTTAAGTTGCAAATTTGATTACAGACAGACAACGGGACAGGTGAAAGTAAATAAAAGCTTGTAAAAATTAAATTTCTACATGAAATTAATAAAGAAAATTATAATCATTATTGTTTTTTCTTCTATTATAAGAATCCTTCGTAACCTTTAAACATTCGTTATTATGAATGTAATATATTTATCATTAATTACATTTACTAAAAAGGCTCAAAAATAATTTACCTTAATACTGTAGGTTTGCAACCGCTGCGCTGTTTGAAAGACCGAAAGGTCAATGACCGCTTTCCTCAATTTATTTGCCACCAACTATAGGTTATTTCATTAATCTTACTGTGAGATTTTCAATAATGAATTGGTGCAATACCATAAATAAATTTAAAATTTAAAGGGTACAGACATCATACGATTAGAAACATTGACCTACGATGCAAATAATACTCGGAGGAAACAAGACAAATCCTCCGAGAAATAAAACCATAGGACAAATATGAAAAAAAAAGAAAATGTAATAAATAATCTGGTTTTAATTTTTATTCTTATAAAAGCTTAAATTTTGTATTGATATTATAATGGGTGTAAATAATAAAGTCGACTATACCATATACAAGGGCTATATGGCATAGTCGACTTTTGCTTCAAATTCAAAAATAAATGAAATGTCATACGAGTCATGAGGGCACTTTTTATTCGGCAGTTAGAACTCTGATACTTAGTATTTCTAACTACATAATCTGTGCACTTACTCTATGTATAGTTTTACTCATTGGGCCTTCAAACGTAAATTCATATTTTGAACTTGGTTTGTATATAAAGTATGCTATAACCTATTCAAACCATTACAGATTAACTGAGACAGATTAATTAAGACAGAAATTTACAGAATTATTATATATAAACAGACAAATAAATATTTTTTGTGTTCAACATCATTGACTTTGAGACTTAATTGACAAGACTTATACAATGTAAAATATTTGTCCTTGAACTGTCATTTTTGTTGATGGCGCGTTGTCAAAATGTTTCTAATATTGATCGTAGGTACATTTGAAATTTTAAGCGAAATAGGTAATATTCTGCGCCACAGCCGCTTTCGCTTATTTAGATCACGCACGACGCTTCGATCAGCACGTTCTTTGCTTTCATATTCGCAAGTATTATTTAAGTGTATTTACCAATCATGGGTTCTTTTCCGGAATGTGCGAAATCTTCATTAACTGCAATCATTCCACTTCTCCCCGCATGGCTTGAATCTGCAATTGAAGAGAGTAAACGAGAAGGTATGTGTCTAATTATCATACAAATGTAGTTTCACTTTTTATTGCATAAATACAAAATAACTATTGCAAAGAAGAATTTCATTGTAATAAATAACATTTATAATTTAGTGTGGTGCCTGTTTTTATTATGGGCCTATGGACCGGAGATGGCTTTTAAAGCGTCATCTGAATTTATGTGAGATATCTCTGGATACTGTACAAGACATTGCTAGTTCCTCCAGCCTTCTAGGTGAATTATACTGGATGTTTTCTATCGGATAGGTATTACCACGAGGTCGTCGCCGTTATAAAATAAGGTAGAAAGATTGCTAGTTCCATACGTCGGTTTCGAATTCGGGTAAAGTTTTTTTATAATAGGTCAAAATACATTGATTACGTATAATATTTTTTTTGTGTTATTCCATGTTTAACAAAAATTTTATTCACTTCGTTTCTCATTACCGAGCATCTTAATCTTTATGATTCACTAACTGCCCACCCCGATTTCGCACGGACGTTAACCCTTGGGTGTGTAACTCGTGTGATTAACAAACAAAAAACTCTTTCTTCTTTATATAGAAGTGTAGATTATTGTATCATTATTATAATTTGCTTATAATTGTTGTTTGTTATTATATCAGATTATTTTACAATTATATGTGTCTGTTTCTACAACTTCTTACACAATATGTGAGGTTTTGATCAAATTGTGTGAATGCCATGGAAAAAATATTTATTTTTTATTGTCTGATCTCACAATTTGGCCTTAGGATTTTTAGTGAACCTATTGTAGTTATTTTTTTCTCACGGAGGTAGGCAGAAAATTTCCTGAGGATGCCCAACCGTCGGGATATGTCGGAGTCGAGTTTCGATTCTATTGACCTTAAATTCATTAGCGTCAAAATCTCGCAAAGACCTTCACTGTTTGGTCCGTAATAAATAAATTCCGTCCGTAGTATATAATTTTAAATAATTTTCTTTTTTTATAAAAGTGCCAAAGTCCAATATTCTTTTTACGTCTGATTTTGAATTATTATAACTTTTAAGAAAACAATTTATATTTTATTATGATATATAAAATCATTTCAATTTTGAATAATTGCAGATGATAGGGACGAGGGATGGACCGTCCAATTACTGAACAGGGAAGCGAGGACTACCCTTTGGAACATGTGCCGCATCTTTCACGCGTCTGATGACGGCATACCCGGGCAGGCATGTCGCCTCCTTGAGCGGTACATCTCTGCGCAAAGTCGACACTACAGCAGTTTGAACATCGGTCACATTTCATTTTTATTTTAATTAATTTACACTTTATTTTTGAGTAGTTTTTTAACTTTATTGTTGAGTGTTTACATTAAGTACAATACATAACTATAAAGTAAGTTTACTATTGGCGTCTTTTCTCCCGTCATCAGAAGAAGTGGAGTGGTGAGGTGACACTAAAGTGTTTGAAAACTTAAGTAAAAATTATATAAAATAATTTAATCAACATGTTTAATTATTTATATCATACATTGTAATTTCGCAATCGAGTGAAATATAATACATAGCTAAATAATACAATTAATATTTATGAATTAAAAAGGGATATACGCACTAAAAATAATAATGGCTTATATAAAAACTCACTTTCTTGATTGGAAAAAAATGTTATTCCAGAAAACATCACAAATAAAATATCAAAGCATTTTTTTACAATAAAGCTGAAATGATTGAATGTCTATTCCAATGTTGAATACATTTTATTAAGTTAACTTTATTGACGTTCAAAGAGTCTATTTTATCATAAACTTATTTGTCTGTAAAGTTGCTTTATCGATACAAATCACAATTAGCTTTTTTTAAAAATAAAATATTATTCTTTTGAATAACGTAGCATTTTTGTTGATAAAATAGTTTTGTTAAAATAGTATATTTTCTTAATATGTTCTAAACTTTATAATAATCAATTTTTACTTTGAAATATGTAAGTTAACAATTCCAATAACCATTTTCATCATGATACTTGAACTCATCCGTTACTTAGTGTATTTTGATTCAACTCTGGTACAAGCTTGTTTACTTGGAACAAAAAGAAAATGAATAAACAAAATTGGAAGTTGGTATTAGTGAGATTAACGTTATAACGTTAAGTTAAGGATAGATAAGGATTCACGTTATATTTAAATGTTTACGATAGTTAAGAAGTGATAATAATTAGCTCGACATGTGAATTGGTATTCACTGTGAGAGTGACACATCAGTGAATAACTATAATTAAGGTTTATTGGATTTGAATTCAAATATTTGCCACGTTCTGCAACCTAGACTACGACGGCTGATGGTTTGGCTTGAGTACTGTCGATATATTTGTACTTCCTGAAAAACGGATTACAAAAAAAAACAATAAAATCCGAATGGAAGGAAGCTTGGTGAAATCAGAGCTGTATTACATTGCAGTTTTCTACGATCTACTGACTAAACGGTTGACTTTTTAGAACAGTTCCCGATTGCTACGACTTTCTTAGTGTAGGAGGTTTTCGTTTACATAATATTATACAAAAACGCAGTCGGATTTCTTAGTCCTTTAAATTACTAATTATTGCCCGCAGGCGCTCTTGAATGGCAGTTGATAAAAATGAGGATGTCTGCCCAGATGCCAAGGGCCTTCGCAACGTGCATACAGTTGGCATCCAAAATGAACAATCGGAAGAGGTATTGCGATACCAAGATGATTCACAGATACTTACAAAGTTATGACGCTGAATTATCAATTAAAGCGATCACTGACTTCGAATTCACAGTGTACAAAGAGTTAGGTGCGTATAATGTTATTGGGAATTCGATTTCAATAAGTACTTGCGGTGAAATGGTATGGTATTTGACGTAATCCCCCGCCAAAACCATAAGGCTTATTATTTCAACCGTGAGATGCACAGTGTTGATCATACACCTCCCCCCATGGATTTTCATACCAATCGGTGTTTCGCTGCTAGCAGATACGGTTTCTTTCAGACATACCACTCGAAAACATTTCCGCCCCAACAACCGACAGTTCTGAGAGCAATGTATGTACCCACTACCACCTAAGTTTCGCAATTCTTCAGTCTATGTCAGTAAAGAGCTCCACTTATTTCTTTATCTAAGTAACGCGTTATACGCAACAGGGACATCACACACCAGTCCTAACCATAGTAAAATTAAGAGGTTTTTTTTGCAGAATTTCGTATACCTCTGTGGACGAGTGTACAGCTAGCAGAGGCGCTGGCCCTGATGATTGGAATGCCGCACAGCTTGCTACGCAACATTGCGCTCCTGGTCAACTACGCGGAGTACAAACGCGTCGAGCTCGACGAGCTAGTGCGTAACGCCGTCGTTGGATTGACACATTGTGTCAATTCGCATGCACGTAAGATACTATTATTAAAAACAAATGCTTATTATGCTTTTCGCGGCACAGCATACTTAGCGCGTTAGTAACATACGAGGCTACAGAACTCAATAACAGAC
The DNA here is from genome assembly GCA_036419045.1 of Scirpophaga incertulas. NCBI lineage: Eukaryota > Metazoa > Arthropoda > Insecta > Lepidoptera > Crambidae > Scirpophaga > Scirpophaga incertulas. The sequence goes on along the minus strand of CM071626.1, from coordinate 7,238,212 downwards.
TCGACAATTAAGTAGAATAATCGTGGAAGAGACGCCTTACTTATGCCTTTTATAAACAGAAGCTTCATAATTTGCTACATAATATCTTTTATAGCACTAAAGTAATGTGAAGATTTATTTCAATGCAGTCTTGCATTTTTCGCCTTATAATAATATATATCGACATTTTATGTCACAGCTCTATAAATGCATTTTTATGGGATAAATAGAAACCTTGTATAACTTTTAGTGGAGTATTAATAAGTATTAAGAGATAAGATATACTGCTGGCCCTATTCATGTGTCTATGTGAACCACTGTAATGTCTTTGACTACTATAAATACTTTGTGTGAACTGATATAAATAAAGCTTTAATGACTTCTTAATAAGTATTCTTTAACAATATTTTTTATACCTTTACATATATATACATACATATATGTCAGGCCTTGTTCCCAATAGGGTAGGCAGAGACCTCCTCTCTCCACTTGCTCCGATCCTGGCACACTTCTCTTGCTTCCTCCACTTTCGTGAGCGTCTTCATGCATGCTCGTCGGTTGCAAGTACCAAGTGGCGAGCCGGCGGTTTTGTGGGGCTCTCCTCCCCAGAAGGGGGAGGCCTATCCACTAAAAACCTCAGGGATGGTCTTCCTCAGGCATGTAGAGAGCCCCCGGGAACACCGAGCGACTTCCGGGAAACCCCAGTCTCCGCTCCCCTGCTGATACAGGGGAGCCCTCCTCGGGGGAGGCTACAATACCTCCCCCGATCTCCACCACCGACGACGCCCCCCGGCCACAGAAGGGGCGTGGTCCCTCAGCTGTGCTACCGAGCCCGGCGCCATATAGGTAGTATACGATGATGACGTGGTGTATCTCTTTTTAGATCCGATGACATTGCGCACACTGCATCTGGCCGCAGCGTGTGTGTGCGCCATCACGAAGGACAAACACTCCGATTGTTACAAAGGGCCTAACCCCCTGGGGAAGCTCGCGCAGATGGTGCAGGTCTCCATGTGCTATCTACATTGCGTCTCCAATATCATATTCCAACACGTTCTTCTCGACTACCCGTGTACTTGCAGTAAACAAGCAAAAAAACGATCATTGGAAACCGACACAAACCAATCACCAACAAAAGAAAAACAAGCTAAATTACAATAAACACACGCTCTGTTATACGTTAATCAGACAGCTTTATTTATTGGATATTTAACCAACTCTTTATTTATTTTTAATGTGTTTGTATAGCTCTAGAGAATTAACAATTTTATTCCTTAAAATATGTATGTTCAATGAAGTATCCTTATTGTGTAAATATATAGAAACACGTGAATACGTTACCTTCTTCGTTCGTCACAAGTTTGAATGGTGTCATTCAAACCATTGGCTACTAGATCTAGCCGAGAAGTTTAGTAAAGATTAGAGAACAACGAAAATGTCAAATGCAATTCAGAGGTTTGTTTTGGAGTGCGTATGTTATAATAGCAACATGTCACTTATTAATGCAATTAAAAGCCTGTTTTAAATATAGTATTGCAATATATATCTATGTAAGTTTCACAGTGTGTATGATTCGTTTGTTAAAATTGTAAACACTCAAACACTTTGTTCGTACCTGGGATCAAACCAGTACCTCATAGTATACGAACAACCACGAAGACGAGTTTGTTCTAACAATAGTTTTTATGCGAGCGGGACTTCGCATGATATCAAATCTTTAAAACTTTATAAAAGTGTCTAATTAATAGTTTTTAGCTATTTTTCCTGCTTACTTCATCACCCACCTCTAAATTTCGCATTTAAAACACACTTAAGCTAAGCTAAGCTAAGTAAACCTTAATCGTACCGTGCCTGGCCCTGTACTCTGTACTCTGTGCATACAAATTTAATATGTCGTTGTCGCATATTCCAGAGTACCTTTTAGGGTACGGACCATGATTCGATCTTAAAATGCCCTAGATATGCGACAGATAGACAACCTTTCCCTAACTTTGCAATTCATAAGTTTAAGTGGAGAGGTAAACTTGTTGCGTTGAAGTAATTTTAACGAAATTTGTACTTAATTATGCTATGCTATGCGCTGATATATTCCAATAAGAATTTAAAAAGATTTTATGTATTAAGACTATTGTACAGAAAAAAAAATCTGTAGTAATGGTCCTGTACTCTAAGAATTGATATTTCGTTGTCGCCCTACGTCGTACTCTGCCTTAAGGCACACAGTAAAGTTAGAACGAGGTGTGTGGTGTAGGGACGATGAAATATTGTACGAGTACAATATTTAAAGGTTTAAGAGAACGAACAACGATTTTATCTAAAGATCCCCTAGATAGACAATGTTTCCCTAACTTTGAAATTCATATGTAAAATGAAGTTAATTACAGCTAAAACTAACCAGTTTATATTATAATAATAAGTATTATTATTTATATAATACAATAACACACTCCTCTCATTAGTTAATTAATAAAACTTAAGAATGTAGCTTAGAATGGTACTGTTACTTGAGATGTGTTAATAAAAACCTTTGGTAAAAAGTCTTTATTGTTTAAAATATTTGTATAATCAGATGATGTGATGGGAGATAAAGGGTTGCAAAATATATCTAATATTACATGTGGTATATGACGGTGTCAGCCTATCAGCCTCGGTAGTGTGGGTAACGAAACAGTATACGATAAAGTGTTTATTTATCAACCACCATCTTGAAATTGATATCGCTTTTACTAAAAAGTGACATGAATTTCACGCAACGATGCAGGCGGGTTTAAAGATATCTTTATAGATACCTACTGCAAACGACAATATTTTTTGATTTTATTTTATAAATGTTAAGTACATGTATATTAGGCTGAACCTAAAAAATAAATTAAGCTAATTACAATATTATTTTCAATTCCTTTTGATTTTTGGCTACAACGAACTGTGTGCTAAAGGTACGAAGGCAGAGATTTAGGTATATACTCGTATATTGAGTGAGGCTGTATTTAGACTTCAAACTAGTTTGAATTTTTACCGTGATCTAGGGGTCTCCTATAACTTGTACATAAGTCTAGTGATTCTCAACCACTGTGCCTCGGCACTTTTGTGTGCCGCCAAATTTCAAAAGGGTGCTGCCAAATTTTACAAACATATAATAATGTTAATATTATTAAATTATATCATTTAAAAGGAATAATATTTTTAAGACAACATTAAAGGAGAGAATTATTCATTATTTCCCAAAATTGTTTAATGTTTAATTGTAAAAATGTTTAATAAATTACATCTTATATCATTACCTTATGTAAAAGGCTCTGGTTGTGGATCTGGAGTTATTATTGCAAGTAGCCTGAAAATGTTAGTTATTGTGCTGTAGTTATAATTGTTTTAAAATATTTTTACTGCAAATTATCCATGTGTATAGGTATCCACAAATAAAATACTTTATTATATGTTTAGTTTGTGTGATCTGATTTCATATACATTGTTAAAGGCTATGGCTATGAAGTCAAGTTCGCCACTATTGCCTTGATGTCCAACGCCTTACACAGTAAGATAGTAGATAGCTTGCGCCGTGCAAACTGTAATGCGTGTGACTGTTTGTGCCAAGCCAGTATGGCCAGTTTTCATTGTGAATACAATCAAAAGCTTCATACAAACTCTGCAGTGGACGTTAGCCTTTAGTATTAATTTTTTTTGCATGTTCTATTACTTATCAATTTATTTATGAAACAAATTATTTACATACGCAAAATCATTGGAGTCATTACGAATGTTTGTTCTTATTCTCTATTTACCATAAGTGTAATCTTTTAATTATAACAGTTGTTTAAAATAAAAAATAAAAGAAACTTAAAATTTTATTATTTTAAAACTCATCATGTCTTGCACAGACAATTTCCCTAGGAGACACTATTTGATTTATACTCTGTCCATTATGTTATTTTCTTTTTGACAGATCGCGCGTATGAAATATTGTTTCTATTTTCAAATTATAGTACTACAGTAATAATATACTTTCTAGACGGGTAACGCCCACATAGTGAAGTGCTCTGTGCATAACAAACTACCACAGACAATAAGCAGTTCTTGAAATCAGATAAATCGATAAATTGTCTTCAAATTAAATATTTGTAAATTTATTTATTTCCTTCTCGACAGCTACCTTACATTATTTATAGGTATGTGAATTTTAATATTAAAACGCATATGTAGTTAATAAAATCTACGTCAAGTTTAAATCAAGAATTATGATCAAGAATACTTAGAAAATCACATACATACCATTTTTTAACAAACTAGCTAGGTAATTGGTAATTCGCCAAAAATATAAAATTTTGCCTAATTTACTTGGCATGTGTAAAACTTTATTTTTCATATATTTCTGATCCATTTAAGAGAGAAAAAGGAAAACTTTCTTAAATGGATCAGAAATATATGAAAAAATAAAGTTTTACACATGCCAAGGAAATTAGGCAAAATTTTATATATTTGGCGAATTACCCCAATTGGGTAATTCGCCAAATATATAATATAAAAATTAAACAAGTAAATTTATTTACATTATTTATTACATAGATTCATCAGATTCTTCTTCGTAAATTACCCTTTTAACACAGTTCCTTTCGGCATATTGAGAACTTAATTAAGCTCTACTGTAGACTGTACGTATTGATAAGGAGGAATATAAATACTCAACTCAACTTATTATATTGTAAAACAATACACAATGAAAGCAATGAATGTGATACAAGCGTTGTATGGCAAATGACAACCAAACGGCGTAGCCGTGTGTATTTAATGACACATACAATCTAACGTCACTCCTCACAACTCCCGTTGCCTAGACAACCCATAGACAATATATGACATTTTATTTCATGTATTTGAAAAAACCAGATAAACGAATTTAATATTTATAATAAAAATAATATCGCTGCATTAAATCGATTAAAAGATCTTCTTAAATAAAATCGATATTCTGTTTTAATCGAATCGGTAACTTGCGAGTTCATCACTGATTTCAAAATATCTTAAACTGTCAAAAAGAAAATAATATAATGGACAGAGTATAGGTAAGTAGCGCTTTTATTGTGACACCTGCCAACTAATCTATGGGTGTTGTTTCACAGAGGATCTATAAAAAGTTCTTTATGTATGAGTAGGACAAATATACATATTTGCTTCCTACTTAAAGCTGAATTTAAGGACATTAAAAAAAGAAATAAGAGATGGATTAGGTCCCTAACGCACAGTACTGTAATTATTTTCATACCTTGTTTTTTTGAAAGATATACATTATTTTCAAAACTGTATCTTTAGGAGACTGATTAGGTCTCAAATGCACCAAGCGGCAGGTTTTTTTCGAGTGTTCTCTCGTCGGTTACGGGAACACTTGACCTGGCCGTTTTTCAGTATATCATCTATACGTTTAGATCGTCGCCTCTGGGCCATTCGTATGTGATGCTTTATGATTTTTTTTGTCAGTCGTCTTTCGTCATCGATTCTACATATACCTACTGTAGACTGGAATTAGAAAGTAAATAACAATAGCCAATATATCACTACAATAAACTCGAATCTTACTATAGGGTAGATATATAATTTTTAAAGTACATACACTATTAGATAGTAATATTGTAGAAGCAACAAAAAATTATTGTATTTGCGCTTCTTACTTCTGTAGAGAAAAGAGCGTCAAACACTGGTCTACGGATCGGATGATGTCGAAGCCCAGCCTCGATTTTGACTGATTGTAACAATGTTTTTCGATTTTCAAATTTTATATGTATGTTATGGGCTAAGTGATTAATTGGGCACTATTCATAATGCCCGGGCAATATGAATAATACCAAATAAGAGTAGGCAATGTGATTATAACCAATCAATTTATAACATTGCTCGGGCATTATGAATAATGCCCAGTACTTAATGGGCAGGGTGATGTAAAGCATGTTTAATACTTTTAAATAAATATTTAGTTAGATAGACCGAGTATCACAAGTAATGAAATCAATTATCGGGTAGAGTTATAATAAAAATATGTTTTATAGTTTAGTGTTTATTTCTAAATTTTAAATAATCAGACTTTGGTTTTACTTCAATCAATTTACAAAGGGCTACATCTAGAAACTACAGTCTATTGTAGTTTCAATGCAGTTTGCGAGTAAGCGAACTTCCAAGCTGTAGCGAGGAATGAGAATATACTATAATACTTCTCGGCGTGAGTAAGTTAAATTATAAAATTAACAATCTAAACGAAACTAAATGGAAATCACATCTCCGAATATTCAATTTAAAATTAACTCTAAAGTTAAAAGAGTATTAGTAATCAGTCTCATATGTAATAGTTATTGTAAGTAAATACCAAACATTAATACAAAACTGTAAAAAACGCGACTGACAATTTCTTACAAAAATCACAAAACTATAAACAATGCAAAAAAGGTGAAAAATACAAATCATTCTAAAAAAGGTTGCTATCAGCAACAGTTATTGTTAAGAATAGATTATTTATCCAATAAAAGCTCTCAACTTTTGGGCATTATAAACAAAAAATAACGTTTAAAACAAAAAATAAACTACCTATGTGTAATTTAGTACCTAACAGATTTAAAATTAGAGATTCAGATTTAAAAAACTTAAAAAATAAAATTTCGAGCATACAGGGATTGATCTGTGATCATGAAACTTAAAATCATTTTAGTCATCAGTTACGTTTAAATAAACAAAAATAAGTTTGAATACAAAATTATTACTTTAGATATCCAGTAACAGATCTATTTAACATTAACAACTGCTGCTGTGATGGCATTTTGAGATACATAGCTTTTTTCCTTCGCGACAGCTATACATTTGTCAGATGTATAACCACCTTTACAGCCACACCTACTATAACTTTGCTCTCTACATTAAGAATACATTTTACAGGACTCTCTCAGCTAAATCTCTGTATCCGGGAAAATTTTCTTTGCCCACTGTAAACCGATTTCTTGAATACAATTGGTTTAGAACAACTTCTTTTGTTCCCAGTTTGTATAAATCAAAGGCTGTTACTTCAATAACGGTAGCAAGTATTTTTTTTCCATCACTACGAGAATAGTGAAGAATAGAACAGAACAACACAGAATAGAATAGAACACAACAGAACAGGAAAGAACAGGACAGGACAGAACAGGACAGAATAGAAAAGAATAGAATAGAGCAGAGCGGAGCAAAACAGAGCAGCGCAGAGCAGAATAGAATGGTATAGAATAGAACAGAATGGAAGATCTGAACAGAACAGAACGTTACAGAACAGATTAGAATAGAATAGTGGAGAATAGACCAGAACAGAACAATGCCCATACAATGTTAAACTATTTAGGCACAGGAACAACACAAATAACACACTGCTGCTGAAGATAACTATATTCGTAAGACAACAGAATACAGAGGTTTGGCGTATTTATACATTTCTGTACATCCTTACAACTACCGACATTATTATATTATAATTACAGTACCCACATTATACGATACCACAATCCTCCCCTTTAAATTTACAATTACCTATTTTACGTTAAGTTACAACCAACAATATTTCTAAATATACAACAACATTATTTTCTAAATTATAAGCTTCTAAAATATAAGATTAAATACAAATAAATTTATTTATGATTATAACGGGGAGGATTCATCAAACGACAAGTTCGTATTGGTCTACCGCTCTGCGAAACGGGGTTAGACAGCCCAGCCCCCGAGGCGAAAGCTGCAGAGGGGGGTGACAGTTCAACGGTTTGCTCCTGAGCCTGACCCTCCCCCCTTCCAGGAGACTGTACCTCCAACTCGCTACCTGTAGTGTCAGAACTGAATTCCTTGCTAGATTGCCCCATGCCTTCTCCGTCCACTAATTTTCTCTCCGGTATAGCCAATGTGGTAGAAAGCGAGGAGGGTTCCCTTCCTGATGTCGTCGGTGTCACTAGGGAACTACGTTTTGATCGCCGTCTTAACTGGTCAATATGTCTATGGGATGCCCTACCAACAGTATCAATAGTTTTATAATCTGTAGAGCCTAACTTTTCTATCACCCGGCCTGGTATCCACTTCGTTCCGCCCTGATATTGACGTACCCATACCTCTTCCCCCGGCTCCAAGCAACGATCTCCTTCCGTACCTAATTTTTGTTGCCGGTTCTGAGCCCGTTGTACCTTTCGGTCCCTATCTGGTTTTAGTAAATCTAATTTAGTGCGCAAACTTCTACCTAACATAAGTTTTGCCGGACTTTCTCCCGTAGTGCAATGTTCAGTATTTCTATAATGTAGTAAAAATGTGTTTAAGAACATTTGAATATTTTCGTTTTTCCTAACAGCCTTACGAATAACTCTTTTTATTATACGGACCGCGTTTTCCGCGGCTCCATTAGAAGCTGGATGATAAGGAGCCGAAAATATGTGCTCGATTCCATTCTTTGTAATAAAATCTAAAAAATCATTACTCGTGAAAGGCGGCCCGTTGTCCGTTACTAACTGTCGCGGTAGGCCCCATCTAGCAAATACTTCGAGTAATATATTTAATGTATGTCGACCTGCCGTACTATGTACAGGATATACTTCAATCCATTTTGTTCTTGCATCGATAATAATTAAATAAGTTGTACCATGAAAGGGACCCAAAAAATCTAAATGAACCGGGACCACGGACGGGCCGGCCACGGCCACGGCACCACCGCGTGCCGCTGCGGCGCGTCCGCCTCCGCCGCGCACACCCCGCAGCTACGGCACAGTGCCTCCACCGCCTCGTCGATACCCGCCCACCAGACGTAACTTCGAGCCATCGCCTTGGTTTTAGTAATACCCATGTGTGGCTCGTGTAAATCCATGAGCACTCGAGATCTACAGGTTTCGGGTATGACCACCCTATGACCCCACATAATACACCCTAATTCCTCATACAACTCTTTTTTCCTGTTAAAATAAGGTTGTAATTCCCTTATTTCATTAGTTTCTGGCCAACCATCCCTAATGTATAATAACACTCTTCCTAATAAAGGTCTCGTAATGTTTGCTGCTTTACCTTGTTATAATCCAACAATAATGCGTTTTGTGCAAAGTGTAAATAAGTCTGTTCGGGCGGATCGAGCGACGATGAGTCACCCGTGATACCGTTCGAAACTGGCAAGCGCGACAAGCCATCCGCCGCGTTTTGCTTTGTATTTATGTACTCAATATCGTAAGTATATGCCGAGAGTATAATAGCCCAACGTTGCATACGGCTTGCAGCCATTGTAGGGACACCATGCTTAGGGCCGAAAATGCTTACTAGTGGTTTATGGTCCGTTCTGAGCGTGAAATGTCTACCATATAAATATTGGTGCAACTTTTGTAAACAAAAAACTATAGCAAGCGCTTCCCGATCGATTTGTGAATAATGTTTCTCGGCGTTTGTGAGTGCGCGCGAAACATACACAACCGGTCGCTCCGCGCCGCTGCCGCTGGCTCCCGTGCATTGCGTAAGCACACCTCCTATGCCCTTAGCGCTCGCGTCACATGTCAAGGTCACTGGTTTATTTACATCGTAATGCGCTAGTACTTCGGCACTAGCTAATACTTTTTTTATCTGACTAAATGCCGTTTCACATTGTTTCGTCCATCTCCACGCTACCTCCTTTTTTAGTAATTCATACAAAGGCGATAAAATATTACTAATATTTTTGACAAACTTAGCATAAAAATTTACTAACCCTAAGAATGACCGTAACTGTGATACGTCCACCGGACGTGCAATTTTAGTGATAGCGGCTACCTTCTCCTTATCGACTTTTATCCCTTCCTTAGAAATTAAATAACCTAAATATTTTACTTCGTCCACCAAGAATGAGCATTTACTTTTCTTTAACTTCATGCCATGACGTTCCAATCTATTTAAAACATTCTCTAAGGTAATCAAATGTTCCTTGCGCCCTCCCTTTGTAGCTATTATTACGTCATCCAGAAAAATTTCTACCCCCGGAATATTTTCGAGTAAATTTGCCATAATGCGTTGAAATATACCTGGACTAGAAGAAAGGCCAAACACTAACCTATTGTATTTGAATAAACCTCTATGGGTGTTAATAACCGTATACTCTTTCGATTTATCTAATTCTATTTGATTATAGGCCTGTGATAAATCAATTTTTGAAAACCATTGCGCCCCATTTATACTTACTAACAAATCATCAATTCTCGGTAAGGGGTATCTATCGACCAGTAAGACGGGATTCAACGTGATTTTATAATCCGCGCAGATGCGCAACCCTCCGTCGGCTTTACGTACCGGTACTAATGGTGTAGCCCACTCGGATGATTCCACCGGCTCAATCACACCATCTCGTAGCATGGAATCCAGCTCTGCGTCCACCTGGGCCTTGAGTGCGTACGGCAAGGGCCGCGCGCGGCAGAACACCGGCCTCGCCCCTTCCCGCACTCGCAGCTGAGCCTGGCCCCCGGTGAAACGCCCTAGGCCCCCACCGAACAACTCCTTATGTCTGTCTATCAACATTTTGACATCATTAAAACATGGGTTAGAGTATACATTCAAATACCTAGAGGATTTAGCTTTACTTTTACAGTCATTTATAAAATGGGGAATATTTATACCTAGCTCTGATAACCATTGTCTGCCTAATAATGAGGTAGTTCCTCCGTCAATCACAAACAACTCTAAATTCTTACACTTATTATTGTAATGAACTAACGGTTTAATAACTCCTAACGGTTTCACACAGCTACCGTTATAAAATTTAAAAATCACAGTATTACTTTCAATTGATCTAGATTTAAAGAATTTTTCATATGTTTTTTTACTAATACAAGACACTGCTGAACCGGTATCTACCTCCATTTGAATCCACGCATCATCGACAAGTATTTGCAAACTCACCGGCTTGTAACTATTCAGGCTCAATTGGTGCAGTTCTTCTTCCAATTCTCCGGAGCTCGAACTGTCTTCCAGATCATTCTCCCGTGAAGTCTTCACCAAGTTGACCTGTCTTCTCCCTCTGATATCTTTGCCACCCGAGCAGCCCGCCCGGGGGCACACGCGACGTAAATGCCCTGTCATCTTGCATTTGCTACAAACAAAAGTTTTATAACGGCACATTTCGAAGTTATGACCGTTATTTCCGCACGCCGTGCAACTTTTGTTTCCCTTTGGATGATTGTAGTGCCGTGACCGCGAGCGTTCCGCTCGTTCTGGATTCACTCCCACTACGTGAAGGCTTGGAGGTGTTTCCACCGGCGAAGTCATACGCTCAACCACCGCCGCATCCCTCTCTGCTGCCTCCAATGCTCCTGCCAACTTGATGGCACCGCCATACGTCAAGTTATCCTCGGCAAATAACCGTTGACGAATTGTCTCGTTATGCAATCCGCACACCAACTGATCGCGCAAGTTATCCTCCAATATGCTGCCAAAATCACAGTACCTGGATAGTTTCTTCAGCTCGGTAATATACTGCGCAACCGTTTCGCCACTCCGCTGTCGCCTTTGTCTAAACCTGTACCGTTCTGCCATGACTGAAGGTTTAGGGTGGAGATGCTGCCGCAACAATGTGACCGCGCCGTCGTAGGTTAACTCCGCCGGTCTCCTTGGGCTTGCTAAGCTACTCAACAATTCGTAGCATTCATCTCCAATTGCTGTGATTAATGTAGGTAACCACAACTCTTCTTCCAATTTATTCACCTTCAGGAACATTTCCAATCTTTCCACATATAGTGACCAATTCCCAGAATGCACGTCGAACTCCGTAATTTTCCCGAAAGACATTTTAAAACTTTTTTTTAATCCTCGTCGCCAATAAACTATTTAGGTACAGGAACAACACAAATAACACACTGCTGCTGAAGATAACTATATTCGTAAGACAACAGAATACAGAGGTTTGGCGTATTTATACATTTCTGTACATCCTTACAACTACCGACATTATTATATTATAATTACAGTACCCACATTATACGATACAAATGTGATAAATTGGTGAGTTTAGATTGTAATTAATCACTCGGCCCGATATGGCTGGGCATTATTCATACTGCCGGGCATTATGAATACTGCCCGAATTAATCACATGTATATTAAATAAACAAAATCATATAAAATATATAAATACCACGGCATTTTATCATAAGTTCAGTAACCTGTGTATATTATGTGAAGCTTGGTAACTATCTTCGTTATATTACAATTCAAATATCTTGATTGCAATGTATTCATAGAATGCCAGCAAGCGAGAGCCGAGTTCATTTATAATATTTATGTATTTTGTAGTGTCTAATCGTCTCCGTAAGATTTATGCCGCCCTAGTAAGTAGAGACCAGCTTAATGCTTTAAAGATTAGTTTTGAAGGTTTAGCACTGGATTGTCGTATCCCAAAAAAGTCGTTAGTTAGATTTAGCACGAAGCTCGTAGTACAAAGTACTGCTTTACATCTTTTTGTAAATAAGTTCGCATTTTCAATCAAATCATCAGAATACTTAACTCCATTGACATTGATTCCTTTTTGAATAACAATTGAAAATATTTGTAAAAGAATAAATAAGCTAACTTGTCGAGAAATTTAATGAAATTCACGCGTTTAAATGAAATTAGTAACTTATATAAATTTACAAGCAAAAATAAATCTAGATTTTACGCAACGCAACCCAGTTCAGCCTTAAATATACCAGGGCTACATAAGAGCATAGAAGCGTTGCCGGTCCGCACATCCAAACTATGGATACCTAGATTCCAACGACTATTACTACATTATTAATGAATTGTAATTAAATTCAATATTACAGCATAAGTTAAAAAGAGATACACTAATTCAGAGCGTTACTACTCAAAATAAAATCAGTTGTTTATATTAAAAGTGATAACAATGTAATATGACGCCAATCTCGTCACTTATGACCTGAATACTCAATTTATTATTATTGCAAATGCGAATTGTTTATATAGCAGTTCCCTGTCACGACAACGTGTCTTGTGACGACATTCTCAATATTATACTCTCTCAAAATTCTGCCCACCTGGTATATCAGCGGGAATTTAATTAATACAATAAATCGCTTGCATGTAAAATATATTTTGTGTATTCAGCAATGCAATAATAAGATAGGGTTACTCGTTGCAAGCACTTTCGTAGTGTGCATTAGTTTTTTTTTTTCTATGTAAATATATATCGATATGAAGATATGACCTATGGAAAATTAGCGTCATATTAAGACTCTAATCCTGATGAATCAAAGCCGCTTGATCCGAAAGACCTAATGATTAAATTCAGCCTAAGCTGTTGGACCTAATGACTTGACGTGACCACGAAGATCGCACCCCAGGAGAGGCGCAGCCAGCGCTGCCATGTAAAAGAGAGCATATAAGTCGTAAGAGTTATTCAAGTATCTGGTCGTCGTCTGGCCGATTGTAATCTGATTGATGCGCCGATTATAGAATGCTTCATTGTTCGTTAGCGATAACTACTCTTAATGTCGGTATTGTGATATTTTAGAAGGGACCACTTACATAGTTTATTTTAAATTTTATATTAATAAATACTTCGTAGATATACGTGGAAATAAGGTTCATTTATTTCTCAACAGTAGGGTAGTAGGGTTAATGCCCACATTTCGAAATATCTGCCCTTATAATAACTACATATACTAGGGCTGCATAAGCGTTGTAGAGTTAAAAGCGCACCATCATGTTATTTATGTAACTGAGTAATTTATGTAAACAAATTTCTTTTGTTTATAGATCGATTGCATCGTCTAAAATATTTGCAACTTTGTAAATTCACATAATCACATATAGGCGCCTTTGTAGGTCACGGAGTTCACGGAAAGTGCAACCTATACCAGGCTTACAGAAACCAGGTAGAGTTTTAAAAACAAACTGTATGCATAAAATAGATGGCGAGATCAAAATTGATACGGTAAGTTTGTCTCTTTCCTGCACATTTCAAATGGCATGATGCGTGTAAAAGTCGATTATATGTATATCTCCGTCTCATTGTATTGCTGATGGACACATGTAAAGTACGTATACCAATGTTTTGTAAATTGAAAAAAAGCTAAATCGACGAAATGAGAAATGGTGATGAAATTGATGAATAAGTTGTGGATATTTCTTCATTAATAGACAACATGCACGATTATTACACTTCGAATTGGAATTTTCGATTTCAATACATTATGATATTTACAATATATAAGATAATATTTAATAATATGTTACTAATACACGGATTGTTCAATTATATTTGAAACCTTGTAACCTATACACAATAGTTAGGTCAAATATTACGGGCAATTCCAATTTATTCTAACTACCCATAAATATTACAATTTCAAATTTTTAATTCTCCATAACGTTCCATGAAACTACTTGTAATAAATCTCAAACTTTGTCTAATTTGTTGTAAAATAAAAGGCCGCTTAAGTCGATGGATAAGGGTTGTTTCTGTGTGTCTTTCTTTTCGCCCGAGCCGAATATTTTGACGAAATTTATAAATTTTGACAAAAAGGTTTGAAATTATACTTTATTTTAGAGATAAAAATAAAAGGAAAAATAAATAGATTTTTTGAATTGTTACCTTGTATTATTAAAATAGCTATAACTTTTTAGAGAAGTAACCTATCTTGCTAAAAATTGCAGAAAAATAATCTCAATTAAAATGTTCATAAATTTATAAATTGTCAAAATTTATAAATTTCGTCAAAATATTCGGCTCGGGCGGGACTTTAATCAATCATTCGATCTCAATGTAAAAGGTGAACTACATTCCTCACTTTTTATTTTGTTAAGCTAACGTAGACTTTATTTACTGTTGATAATTACGCATCAACTACCTATAGATTTCTTAAAAATACTCAAGAATTAGACAAGATTACAAATTCATATTACTCTGCATTGTATTATATATTAGGTATTTTAACTGGCATTTTATTTTGAGGCAGAAATATATAAGACAGAGCTACTCATGCTGACGACGCTGAGAAAGTTACTAGGTTTCCTGGAAACATTTACACAGAAACAACCCTTATCCATCGACTTAAGCGGCCTTTTATTTTACAACAAATTAGACAAAGTTTGAGATTTATTACAAGTAGTTTCATGGAACGTTATGGAGAATTAAAAATTTGAAATTGTAATATTTATGGGTAGTTAGAATAAATTGAAATTGCCCGTAATATTTGACCTAACTATTGTGTATAGGTTACAAGGTTTCAAATATAATTGAACAATCCGTGTATTAGTAACATATTATTAAATATTATCTTATATATTGTAAATATCATAATGTATTGAAATCGAAAATTCCAATTCGAAGTGTAATAATCGTGCATGTTGTCTATTAATGAAGAAATATCCACAACTTATTCATCAATTTCATCACCATTTCTCATTTCGTCGATTTAGCTTTTTTTCAATTTACAAAACATTGGTATACGTACTTTACATGTGTCCATCAGCAATACAATGAGACGGAGATATACATATAATCGACTTTTACACGCATCATGCCATTTGAAATGTGCAGGAAAGAGACAAACTTACCGTATCAATTTTGATCTCGCCATCTATTTTATGCATATAGTTTGTTTTTAAAACTCTACCTGGTTTCTGTAAGCCTGGTATAGGTTGCACTTTCCGTGAACTCCGTGACCTACAAAGGCGCCTATATGTGATTATGTGAATTTACAAAGTTGCAAATATTTTAGACGATGCAATCGATCTATAAACAAAAGAAATTTGTTTACATAAATTACTCAGTTACATAAATAACATGATGGCGCGCTTTTAACTCTACAACGCTTATGCAGCCCTAGTATATGTAGTTATTATAAGGGCAGATATTTCGAAATGTGGGCATTAACCCTACTACCCTACTGTTGAGAAATAAATGAACCTTATTTCCACGTATATCTACGAAGTATTTATTAATATAAAATTTAAAATAAACTATGTAAGTGGTCCCTTCTAAAATATCACAATACCGACATTACGAGTAGTTATCGTAACGAACAATGGAGCATTCTATAATCGGCGCATCAATCAGATTACAATAAACGACCAGATACTTGAATAACTCTTACGACTTATATGCTCTCTTTTACATGGCAGCGCTGGCTGCGCCTCTCCTGGGGTGCGGTCTTCGTGGTCACGTCAAGTCATTAGGTCCAACAGCTTAGGCTGAATTTAATCATTAGGTCTTTCGGGTCAAGCGGCTTTGATTCATCAGGAATGCGACATAATCACCGTGCCACGTGGCTGCGGCGGTATATATTAGGATTCTCAGCCTCTCCTCTCCAGAGGGAAAAATATGACATGAGTTTCAGAACATAATGTTAATTAGAGTCTTAATATGACGCTAATTTTCCATAGGTCATATCTTCATATCGATATATATTTACATAGAAAAAAAAAACACTAATGCACACTACGAAAGTGCTTGCAACGAGTAACCCTATCTTATATTGCATTGCTGAATACACAAAATATATTTTACATGCAAGCGATTTATTGTATTAATTAAATTCCCGCTGATATACCAGGTGGGCAGAATTTTAAGAGAGTATAATATTGAGAATGTCGCCACAAGACACGTTGTCGTGACAGGGAACTGCTATATAAACAATTCGCATTTGCAATAATAATAAATTGAGTATTCAGGTCATAAGTGACGAGATTGGCGTCATATTACATTGTTATCACTTTTAATATAAACAACTGATTTTATTTTGAGTAGTAACGCTCTGAATTAGTGTATCTCTTTTTAACTTATGCTGTAATATTGAATTTAATTACAATTCATTAATAATGTAGTAATAGTCTATGATATTGGTTTGTCAGTCAAAATTCAAAATATGTCTATCAGCCAACGCAAATAAGCTAGGCTGACACTAGTATGTTTCGCCGCCGTACTAAAATAATCAGATATATTAATTCTACAAAAATGTATTCCATATTGCCAATATTGAAGAATTAATAATTATATAACATATTTCTTATAATTGTTATATTAATAATAATTAATATAACAATTATAAGAAAGAGTCTTACACAGAATGCTGTTGGGTAAGTTTATATATTTTCATCATCTTTTAACGGCAACTAGAAAGCTGAGCTGCTTCAAACGAAGAGGCCAGATTAAGACGACAAATTAGGTTTGAAAAACGCAAAAGAATTTTCAACATGACTGAAAAAGTTTTATTGAATATTTTAGATTGGACAGAAGTAGTTTTTCCCGTTTATGTGTCGATCTAAAACGCTTCACAAATCTTAAAGGCTCAAGGGCAATTTCTTTCGAGACTAAGGTTGGTGTTGTAAGTTGTTGGTAAGGTTGTTGAATTGTCCAATGTATAGATTAGACTTAGAATGTACTCCTAAACCAAATATTTATAATATATACAAACTACAGAAAACTATTTTACCGAGACACATAAGAAAAAGTATAAAAGAAAGCGACGACAAGTTAAATATAAAAAAATATCTCTATTATACTTGATGAGTAAAATAAAATAGAATTATTAGTAAAAACATCTAGAGTATGCACAGTGATAGATCAGCCTAAGTATGAAGTACCTAGATGTGTTAATGTATACGGAATACGAAAAAACGTGGCAATACATGCTGCCGAGTGTTTTGAACAACTTTTCAGATGAGGATCATACTCTTCAGTAAATATGTCTCTAAAAATGTGCTCAAGTATTGTTGATGTATTATAATGTTATGTAACAAGCAATACTACGAGGGTTAAGACAATGTTATGCAACAGTAGACCCAGCAGTATTTTATCCGAAACTTAGTTTGGCAGTAATGTTTGTGCATAACGACTGATTGCCACTAACACAAGAAGTGAAGTGAAGTGAAGTGAATATTATGCTCGTATAAACTTGTATAAACCTAATAAATGGGTTTTGTAGGCGTGTGTTATGTATATAAAATAATGTTATTTTATTTATATAGTAAAATGAAAAATCGGGTGGGGCTGTGCCGGGGCACACGGCCGTTGGTTTTAACGTGAAACGTCTATGTTAAGGAATCGCTTTTAAAGTAAAAGATTAAAATAATATAACAAATGACACGAACTCAATGTCACAACAGCGAGCTGACTATATTAGTGAAATATTCACACCACATTTTTGTTTCTAAGACTAATAGTTTTTTAATTATAAAGATACGATGATATAGACCTTTTCGTTACGGTCCACTTTTTAAACCTGGTATCCGTATGTTTCGACGCGATTTTAAAGACGTTTCACGTTAAAAATCCCAGTTAAAAATTATACTTAATTTATGTAAAAAATATATATAAAATTATACTTAAGTACCTCTAAAATAACTTATTTACTCTACTACCTCTTAAATAATATCTTATTTATGTAATTGATAAAATTCAAACAAAAAAGTCATTAGAATTTGACATCACAAATTATTGTTTGACATCAGAAAATATGCTATTCCATAGACAATTAACGTTACATCTACACGGGTTCTTGAGGGTTCTTGCGGAATTTGCGTTAGCAATGCGTTATGCACATCGTCTACCGCTTTAGTCACGCTAACGCAGTGGCGTTAACGTTTGCGGAATAAATAGCATGTCGAATTTGTCTAGGGGTCAGATACGCGAATAAGGAAAAAGAACCTCGAATGCGCGGATAGGAAATACTACTGTATCTATCTAAGTAGGCCGGGCATTCAAACTCTTACCACGACATATAAATCTCCTATTTTTTCATCTATATAAATATGTTATGTTTGCAACGGCAACCAGCCCTGTAGAGCGCGCTCGCCTCATTGCCAGCGCTGAATGGGAATCCGGGCAATGGCTCCAAGCTCTACCTTCTTACAATTTAGGAACCTCTTTAGATAACACGACATTCCGTTTATCAGTTGCTTTTCGCCTGGGAGCGACCTGCGTTGTGCCACATCGCTATCGTTGTGGTGATCATGTTGACCAACTAGGTCATCACGGCCTATCTTGCCATGCCAGCCTTAACGACGTCATCCGTAGGGCCTTAGCCAGTGCGGGAGCACCGGCTGTTTTAGAACCGGCCGGCATTAGCCGTGACGACGGTAAGAGACCCGATGGCATGACCCTCGTGCCATGGAGGATGGGACGACCACTAATTTGGGACGCGATATGTGCTGATACTCTAGCGCAGTCCCATCTTCGTGGTACCGCAGTTAACGCTGGGCCTGCTGCTAACTCGGCTGAACTCCTCAAACGGCGCAAGTATGCAAACATAAATAGTGGTTGCATATTTGAGCCTTTTGGGGTGGAAACTCTGGGGCCCTGGGGGAAAAGTGCCCACAGAGTTTTTAAAGAGTGCAGCTGTAGATTGACCGAGGCTACATGTGACCAGAAAGCTGGATCATATCTAGCGCAGCGAATCAGCATCGCCATACAACGTGGCAGTGCTGCTAGTCTTATGGGGACGTTGCCTGACGGCAGCGATTTATTTGAATATTGATAAAACTATCATGAAATTTGTAAATTACTATATTTGCATTGAAATTTAAATAATTATGTAGAAATCCATACTGACAAATTATTATAGTTGTGTTATGTTACATAAAATTTACATTTGTATATTCAAAAATTATTATTCTATATATTTTTTGCTTCTTTTTTATATCCGTGTTCGCGCCATCTGGCTCCTGATGCTGCTGATACCTAGCAGGATTATGGTTTTCATACATACTGTCCCCAAAACTATTGCTTCTTAAATGCGAGTTAGCGTCACCATACTCGCAGTAGATCTATCTCCTCCTCTCACTAGGTGGCAGTGTATCGTCTTTAACGCTTCATTATCTACTTAACTATTAAATCCCTTTAAAAAAGTACCTAATACACAAAAGATTAATCTAACTAAATTTGTATGTAATATGAGTATGACTTTGCTATTAAAACTCCAGTTTGCTTTTATTAATATTGATCGTGCCTGATAGAACTCCTCGTACAGCTATCCGTTCTTTTTCCACGAATTTCCAGTAGTTAGCATTAGAGCGAGATAGCAGGCTAGTATCCTGTACTGTGCATTCAAAAATCTAACGAGAGTGCTTTGTATTTTTGATGACACCGCGTTTACAATTTTGCTGTACAACCAAATGTTACTTTTGGAATTTAAGCGCAAAACATCGCTCTATGATGTTGGCGCTGGCTTAATTTTGTTTTTGAAGATTTTCCTTTTGATTTCCTTATTTGGAACACGGACAGTAACAATAATTAATGGAAACGAAACCAATTTGCAAATTTGCACCAATTTGCAAAAATTAAATTTTATTTATTAATTTATCTCCTTACACTATTACCTAATGTCTTAGTGTATTAAAACTATTTTATGTGGATTCCATACAACTCAAGAACCTGACAAAACTCACCTCTTTTTCTGCAATTAATGTTTCAAAGACGCGCGAGCTCATTGCATGTGCCTGTCGCTTATACAAATATTGAAGCGATTAAAAAAAAAAGGAATTGTAATACACATCGCACCCTTCTATTTCTCGTAAAATTATGTCTTACTAATGATCCGTATCAGAAAGATTTTGTAAGGAAATGTAAAGAGTGACCACATAGTCTTATGACCAGATTTTTAGTCACGTATTAGTTAGATTAACTTTAATATTATGTAATACAATTTATATTTTAATGACATACAGTATAACTTGTGAATTATATATAATTCTTCCACAAACTTGTTTTTTAGAAAGGTCATTGAGTATTTTAAAACTGCGATGTATTCCCCTTGATTTGACGGGGCAACGAATGAATCACCATGTGTCCAGTTGTACAACGGAACAGACCACATCTAGTTTGCGCACTGTCTTTGTGCTAACGAGTAAAGCCTGTGGTTTTACTGTGAGTACTTAGTAATATGGTGATTATTCTGCACCAAAAGGAATTCCTCAGAATCCAGCCTCATTGATCTTATGTATTATTTGAAATTAAAATATGAAAAGAAGATTCTTTAAAATCATTCTGTTATATAGGTATCGACCGTATCATAATCAAAACAATATTTATTCAACAAAGCCCTTACAGGTACATATTGACCTTAAGGGCTACCTGACGTTACACGCGGATACTAGACAAAAAAGTAACTACACTTTTTTGGAAATAATGGTGCCTTCTCTAAAAGAACAAGCAAGTAATCTAAAGTTCTATTTTTTTTCTCCTCTTTTTATAATCATATAATAATACAATTACGTCTATTTTCAATAGCACCATCTCTTTCTAACTGTAATCAAGCCGAACGAACGAAAATCAAGCAGGATTTTTGTATTTTAAAAAACTCACACTCGCTACTGTGAGTTTTATAAAATACAATCCTTTATTACGTAAATTATGAACATTCTCAAGATTAACATAACAGAAGAGTTATTAAAATTTTGTCAAAATAATTATAATTATAGTTTTCGAGTTTGTCTGTAATAAATTTGTATTTTTTTAAATACAAGCCGGAAGTAAGTGATTTTATAGAAGTGATTCTCGAAAATACACATGAATTTAGCTTAAAAAATATACTCTATATTACAACTAGTGTAATTTTGTTTTCCAATTGCTACATTCCAAAAAACTTGTAGCATTAGAAAATAAATACAAAGAAACAATTAAAAATAGGCTGAAACGTATAAATGTGAGGAAATACTTGGGCGAGAGTTGGCGCCCAACAAGGGTCCGATGAGATTTTGTTTAAAATTCTTAAACAAATGCTCTCTTTATTTTATATACTTCTTCATATTGGATTGTAGTTTGTTTTAATTATATATTGATAAATTATCACTTCCTTGCCTACTTGATGATAAACGGTTACATTCGTATATCATGTAGTTTCTATGATATTCGTAGTAAATCTGCAACCCCCGCAAAAACCACAGTAGATATTACCAACATCTGTGTGTAGCTATAAAGTTACAGTACCCAGTTATTTTAGTGTCTTTCTTACCCTGTACTTTGGACCACGGTGTGCAATCGCAAAAAAATGGTTATTACTATCAACTATCATTTGTATTCTCAATTTACAGTAAATTTAAATTAAAAAAATTAAAACAGCTTATATAATCTTATGACCAGCAGCAAAAGAGGAGTCAAATTGCTCTACACAGTGGGGTTGAGGATCGCATTGAGATCCATCATGGCAGTTTTAGCCGTGCCTTGACAACGCGACTTAGACGCGCTAGGACTAATCCACGCTGCCCCCAGCAAACAGGTGGTAACAACTACGGTATGGGCAGACAAGTCTGTCCCAAAACCGCTTCCTGTGTAGAGCGGGACTCCACTAGTAATATGCGAGAGCTCATATACATACGAAATTCGCGGACAATTTCATAACTGCGTTGTAGGATCTCGAGAACAAATCCGTTATTACTCAACGTAAAGCAATCTAATACTGAGAGTGATGAATTGTAATTTAATTTTTCGTTTTTGAGTTGATTTTCATGGCTTATTATAATAAAATAAATGTGGAATTCAATAATTTGGGAGACGAGCGACGACGCTGCAGTGTGACAGGGCTTAAAGCGCTATCTTTTGACGAGAAGAGAAATTTGTTGTGTCTCCTATCTGCGTAGGACGCGCGCAGAGCTTTGTGTTAAAAGCTATTGCTACATAGATGTCACTAAATTTGCTCCAGTGTAAGTACTAATTCTCTTTGTTTATTTTTAAATAGGATTTCGATCAATATATCTAACTATACTATTTATTGGTGTTGCTGGAAATTATTGGTTTTTCGCAAAAAAAAAAGTCATTTTGTTGCCAACAATAAATATAAATGTTTTCCAGGTTCGAAAGCTACACGGCATATTTTCCCATCTACTGCAATCGTTCGAGACAAGTCACATACATATACTAAGATTTTTATCATGTGTCATGGGTGCAATCCCAATCATAGAATCTCATATGCATATACACCCAGACCCAGACATTTTTTTTGTAGGTCATACAAAATATTTGTGTCGTGCGGGAATCAAACCCAGTGCTCATTTTTTTTGTTGCGAAGTCAACTGTAGATTTGAGCAACAGTCACCACTTTGCCATTATTTTGACAATGTCAAATTACCACTGAGAATAACTTAGCAGCGGATACAATGAGACTCATGTGTGGCTAAACTTTGATTTCTTGAGATAAAACTCAGTCTTATTTCCTTATGTTTCGTGCGTATTGCTGCCTATCTTACCATCCTAATACACGCAGTTATGTAATCGCTACAATATTCATTTATTTTCTATA
Source organism: Scirpophaga incertulas (assembly GCA_036419045.1). Lineage (NCBI taxonomy): Eukaryota > Metazoa > Arthropoda > Insecta > Lepidoptera > Crambidae > Scirpophaga > Scirpophaga incertulas. The sequence goes on along the minus strand of CM071626.1, from coordinate 7,215,011 downwards.
ATCTGACGTGTCGTATTTACGTATTCAGAGTATTGCGAAATTTAATTAATAAAATAAAATATGTATTAACAACTCAAAAATTAAGTTAAAACGTGCATCCAATCAAATAAATTATATTAAATCAAATTATAATTAAATAAATAATGTGATACATTTCAATAAACCAGATTTTAAAAATGGCATCCGCTTATTTATTTATTAATTTTTGCACACACATACATTAAAGGAAAAATTGATTTAAAATATTTAGCAAAAGATTAAGAGATTTTAGTGTGCAAAGGAAGGAAGAGTTGGAGTCACTTAAGGGTATGGAAAGAGAAATGTACTTTTCTAGAAATAAGGTCGACATGTGGTAAACATGTTTATCAAAGATGGTACCAAGATTTTTAGCGCTATCAGAGTAAGGTATAATTGACGAGTTGAGACACATCTGCCGAATAATGGAAAAATAAATTTGGTTCCTTGTAATCTTACTCCCAATAATAATTGCCTGTGACTTAGACAAAACTTGGTGCGCGCTAGTGAACTCCTTCTGCGTCGACGTCATGACGCAGAAGGAGGCGGCGGAGCGGCCCAGGGAGGCGGATCCCGAGGTCCCGGCGGGGCGGAGGAGGCGCGAGTTCACTCGCCTTCTTCCTCCTGTCGGTGACCAGCGGGGCCCAGGCCCGGGAAGGCTGATTCCTGCTACTCAAAGGTCGCCGTCAGTTGACGATCCCCGACCGACCGATGACGAGGAAGTGAGAGGGGCTCGCCGCGGGCCAATGACGCCGACGAGCTCGTGGAAGTGTACGTAAGTGTTCCCATGACCTTGTCAGACAGTGATGCTGCTCTCCTCGGCGTGTCTTCCTCCTCGTCTGATGAGGGAGAGGATGCGTCGACGATTGATGCGCTCCTGTCAAGGCGTCCCTGAGGGGCATTGTCTGGTTTTTAGGCGGTAGGCCGAGCGCTTGGCTGGCACTTGGCCCTCAAGCGCGCGGAGAGTCCGACATAACCCCGCGGTGTTCCCGAGCCGCGGAGTATGCGTAACGCATTTTCCAAACATTAATAAAAAAAATAAAAAAAAACACGTCAGCGGTTGCTGACGCATGTTCCCATCACGATGTGAGCATGTAGATGCTGTTAAAAAAGCTTAACATTACGTAAAGCTTTATACAAAAGCATTACGTTACATCTTAGTGTTACTGCAGTTGGAACATTCTCGACATACTCGTATCTACGAAGGCAATCACTCTGTTTTTGCCTTTCACTTTAGATACACAAAAATAATTGTTTGTTCTAAATAATTAAGTTTGAAGTTATGTAAAATGTTAATTTCTTTAAATAAATTTCTCAGAAAATCTCTTGACCTTAAATTATAGATCGCTATCATTTTATGTAACACAAATATATTTTGAACTAGCTAGTGCTATTGTTATTTCGGTCGATTCACACAACATCTTTATAAATTGCATCCTATGTGTTATTCTCATGTATTAGCTATATTATTGTTTGCTTTTTATGTTTATTAAAATCTATTGAGCATTTTTAAAAGTAAGGGTAACAAACATCCATACATACTTACAACCATTCACGTTCATAATATTAGTAGGGATATTCGCAGCAAATTCTTGTAATATTGTTTCTATACCTCTCACTCTATAAACACAACTAACAGAGACCAATCTTGCCATACGGTAGAGATCTATCCAGCCGTTCAAAAGTTACGAGACAATCAACAAATTACAAACATTTCCGTTGCAGTCAGCGTGCAATAGTATTATATTTTGTGCGGACATATGTTAGTGCCAACTTCGTGCTGACCCTACGCAACAGATTTGTTTCAGACTGGTTACACGTAGAGCATAAGATTGAATTTAAAATACAGGCTATCATTTATCTTAGTACAGAGCTAGGAATTCAGCGAGATTAAACCAAGTAGCAAATTAGTCACAACCTATAAGGTCTAGATTTTAAGTCCAGCGGGAACTCTAAACACGCATGCGTGGGGTCGAGTAGACCCCCTCCCGCAGGGCGTGTCGAATCGGCAGTGAGCGCTGATTGGCTGCAGCTTCCCTCGATCCTACATCGCGGTTGTGAAATGTTTCGAACGTTTTGCATATATACAACTGGTCCTCGTATACTAGTGGGGTGTCCGTTTCTACGCAGGAAAACGGTTCGGGCAAAGCCGCACTAAGCTCTTGCTCTGTAAACCGTGTGCGATGATTGGAAATCTGTGCTTACAGTGCAGTGCTCTGAGAGTTACACTCGGGAGATCGTCTGGGACTCGGGCGCCATATCGGTGTTTGAGCGACATTCGGTTCAAGCTTAGTTTGTACGGACCCAGTTGCTAAGGTGCGCTAAAGATGCGACATCAAAGCAGCTGAACACCACTGATGTAGATAATTTGACATCCCTTTGCTATTTTTTTTTAAATATACATTTAATGTAATGCAATATGAATTTTTAGGCCCATGAACAAATCTCTCAATTCAATGCCAGAAAAGAACTCTATTAAATTATAATGCAAATACATTTTTATGCAGGTGTTGTAGTTGTAGTTAGAAGACAATTTAAGCAATATAGTAAAGTAAATCAAGGCAACGGCAAAGTTAAAGCTAAAATAATAATGAATTAATCTTTCAACCTCATTGACATTTCTAGCAACATTATTCTCTACGGGACAGACAATCCTATAATACGAGTATGTACGAGCTAGCTACGTACAACGCATTTTCCTATGTCATCAGATTTTTGTATACTACTGCACAAAACTATATTGCACAATTTCCAGTTCGCATTAACCAACAATATCAGTCGTGCGTACTAAAACTACATTTATTGTAATCAATACTTTTAGTTTTTATATAACATACCAGTTACCACATTAAAACAAATTACATTTCTCGGGGCAATCTGAACACTATAAATAAATTAAAATAATTTTTCCATTAATTATCTAGGCATAAAAAAAAACAAACAAAAAAAAACAATGTCCATTCGTAGGTTTGAACGTCAGGCCCGTATCAGAAATGTAGAATGTACAGAAAATACGATGTATGCCGCCAATAAAACAGTGCAATGGTCTCCGAGGCTTGCACTTAGGACTGCTTCAGGAGTTGCGACAGGGCTAATTGTACAACCCACCGCGCCGGGATGTGTTTCAAGGACCTTTACTCTGCGCGTTTCTGGAACGCAATCGAACATTGCTGAATGTCCGTGTCTGTAGATAGTTAATCAACAAATATGTTTTACTTCAAAATATGTATGTAATTATTTAGTGACAATGAAAATATAAATTTTAAGATGGCTGACTAAAGTCCAATCGCCCTGACAGAATCAGGACAGGCTCGTAACCCTCGGTGAGGATGTATATGGCTCAAAATCATAAACCTTTCAATTCATTATTCGTAGAGCGTACATTAATAGTCCGTCATTTCGTGAACGTAATTATTACATTTAATTATTAAAGAAATTTTATTTTACGACACGAAATAACAAAGTGACCTCAAATATTTTCCCATTTAAGATTGCCGCCGTCCAAGGTTTTTCTGCAGGCTATTGTTATGGGCGTCCCCCAGGGATCAATATTGGGGCCCTTGTTTTTCTGATATATATTAATGATCTCCCACAATTCACTGATACTTTGTGCAATACTGTACTATTTGCAGATGATACTTCTTTAATATTTAAGGTTAACAGAGGAAATGGCAATATTTACGTTGAATAGTACTCTTTCTAAAGTATTGCACTGGTTCACGATTAATAATTTATCTTTAAACCCCAATAAAACTAAATGTATCAAATTTTCATTACCAAATGTAAGAAAAGTAAGCGACCCGGAAGTTGTCTTCTGTCCACTGAGCTGTCTTTGCAGGCATTTTAATCAAAATCTGTAACAATACTCAAATATTAAGAGGCCAATAAGGCCCAATCACCGTTATAATGGGCCTTATTAACCTCATGCTACGTTTTTACAAAACAACCTAGTAAACCTAAAAACTCTTTCTCTGGATAGGGAAAACCATATCCTTTCTATTGTACAACACATGCTTAAGATAATAAATGCAGCATTATTAATCAATTATTGAATTAATCGTAAAAATACTTACAGTTTCTTGGTATAATAAAAATTATAAAATTGCATAGTAGCCGGTCACTTCATCAACGCATCGCACCTCATTGGCAAGTTCACATCGTTGGTGGCGCTAGGGACTGCAGACCAATACGGAGACATTCACACCGACATTTTGCACGTGTGCGTAAACAGTGAAGTGTTATAGAAATGTTTTTCCGTGAAATTTTAAATGATTATTATCCTCTGGGCCTTAATTACCTCAGGTACCTTAGATACTATTGTTAAAATGAATAATGAAGTGGTAGAATTTGTAGAATTCACTAAATTCTTGGATATTACTTTGGATTTGACTTTGCAATGAGATCCACATATTGAGACCCTATCAAATAGACTAAGCTCTGTGCTGCAGAACTGCTTTAAAAAAAGTAAGACAACTTACAGATGTTGAAACGGCAAGTAATTTACTTTATCTTTTCACTTTTCACAATGTTATGTCCTATGGTTTATTATTATGGTGGTCGGCTGCTATTTATAATGTACGAGAAAGGGTTTCTCTTAGAGATTTATTTATACAGATTAATATAATGACTTTAGCGGGTCATTATATTTATGAAAATATAATTTATGTGTATAAAAATTGTAACACATTTCATACTAATTCTCAAATGCATAATTTAAACACAAGAAATAAAATATCTTGCCGTTAAAACATACAGGCTACAAAAAGCTAGAGGTTCGTATGTGGACAAATGTATACATTTTTATAACAAGATTCCACATAGTGTAGCTGAATCGCCTTTTCATAAGTTCAAGGTTCATGTTAAAACGACGCTAATGAGTACGGGCTATTACAAAGTCAATGATTATTTAAATGATGCCAATGCTTGATGTTGATTTGAAGATATAACATTCTTAAGTGTAAATATTTGTTTTCCAGTATATTTTCATAGCAACTGGATGGTATGGTGTTGGTAGCCTGGTATGCTTTGTGAGGCAGTGACCTCACGGAGTGTGCAGCCACCCCAGAGACAAATTGTGAACGAAAGCGAATCAATGCAGTCTAGCTCGCTCTGGCTCGTTAGCGCACCTGTGCCAAAGCGGTGCGGACAGCTTGCACCTGCGAGTGGGGTGGCTAATGTGGGAGGTTTGCTTTAGCAGAGCTCTACTCTTCAGAAATTATGCGCTCCTGGTAGCTTCCCGGTAAATTTGCACTGTTGAACCGTTGAAAGTTGCAAAATTTTTTAATAGATAGTTGATATTTTTATCTTTGATTTTGCATAGAGCTTTTGTGTAGTTTGGAAATATGTCACACTAACTATTAAAAAATCACCTCAGAATTCTACGCTTTAATTGGCATGCTAAGCGATCCAGGAATAAAAGATCATTTTGAAATAAACAGTTTATGAAAGGCTAACGAATTCGATATGGAAAATTAGTTTACTTACACTCTTCGGAAAATGTACAGGACGCATAATTAAAATAATATAATTTAAATTCGAAATCAAATAAACTACTAAATATTTATATTATATTTAGAAATGATAATAACATGAAAAAAAAGATTATATGCAGAAATGTCTTTGTTTTATGCAGTTTCTTTCTTATTTTCCATGTTTTTTCAATTTAAAATAGAGTAATATTAAGCGATAATAAAGTGTTACCAGTTGACTAACGACAAGATAGCTTCTTAACTTACGTTCCATTTTATTCATAAGTTCTTTCTGGCTACTATTACAAGCTGTTACTAAACCGGATTTTAATTTTTCTGTATAAAATGAAATCTAATACATAATTTGTTTATTTTGACGACAATGACTTTGAATAGATTTCTAGTAGAAACTGATGACATCATTTTTCTTCTGCTCAGCCCATTGTTTTACTGGCAGAGACAATGTAAGTTATTAAGTCCTACATATAAATATTTAACTATTCAACTGTAAATAATTTATAAACTAAATAAATGGCTTGTAAATGCAATCACAGTTTGCTCAAAATCCGTTTTTATATTTTGGGTGACATTCGATGTCACGTATCACCTACGTTTGCGCTACGCGCTACGCACAAAAACCGTTTACAATAGAAATAGCATTATTTTAAGATTCATTTAATTTCTAATCATTCGCAAATAAAATGCAGCCATTAACTCTACATCGTGCACTGTATTACATCATTACTTGTAAATGAGTTATGTCCAAAGTTCCCTTTGGCGCACCGTTCCGTGCTTGCTGTAGCCAGCGGCCGTAGCACGTAGACGCTGCTACGGAACCGTAGTACGAGGAATTGCATAATCCGATATTATCCGAGGAAATGTCCTCATTATACTGGGTTGGTTTTTTTTTATTTTAAGCAATAACTAAAATACACCATGCTACATTAAATTATAAGCAAAAATATGTGAAGTGTGAATAAATGAAAGAATTATTTTTGTCACCCCAAATTATTTTTAAATAACTAGAATGTATTTAAAAGATATATTTTATTCATAGCAACATTGTTTATATTTTACATTTACCATAACAAAACTAAACACACCTTTCTTTGGGTGTGTTCATCATCTTTTTTTTTATTCCTTGAAAAATATTTCCAATATTATGTTATATACGTACGAGTATCTTATTTGATGTGCTAACACTGATAAGAATCAAATTCTATGAAGGTAAAGGAAATTAAGATGTCTCATACGGAGGCAATTGAAATTAAACTTACGCTTATTTTATAATAAATTTATTACGAAACAACTACAATATCTAACTTTTACAATAATGTACTATAATAATTTTGGTAATGACTAAGAATGCGTTCGGCGGTCACGAGTAGTGGTCCAAAAGCAAGTTCCCCGCTATGAGTCTTAACGCAGCTCGGTGCGTTAACACAGTTTTATTCAATCTGTGACGACAAAATTCAACTACTATTTATTACTTTTACGTTGATCAAATCACAGTCGGAGCACAGCATGTCTGCGTGACACCGATATTGCTTACGAGGAAGAATTCAAGCCTGGAGCAAGCGTCGACGTCACGGCGCAGCCACGCGCCACCATTACGCACCCATGCACTCCTGGTATATCTGCAGCTGGTCTACGTCGCTGCTGCAGCTTACTGCAGCTGCGAAATAAACTGTACATTGCTATTATAACAGTTGTTTTTTTAGTATATCAATTTTACGTTCGCCGATTTATTACAAAGAGCAAAAACCTGAAAAGAAAAGAATTATAAAGGCGAAAGTTGTTACTCTTTTACGTAAAAACTACTAAACGGATTTCAATTAAACTTCAATACATGAGTATAATACAGATTGTATACATTACAATTTATAAAGATACTAGCTAGTGTCCACGACTTCGCTTACGTTAATCGTAATATTAATAATATAATAAAATAAATAAGCTTTTTAAAATACTAATCCTACGCAGACGATGTTGCGGGCATTAGCTTATAGTATACAATAAGTTCTAAAATAATGCATAATGCAAAATGTATGGAACCCAACGTGTGCACAACACTGAGTTTTTGATTCCAAAATAGCATCCCCAAATTGCATACAACGCAGAGTGCATAAATAAATATTGCATTCTTGAGTCATGCAAAGCAGACGGCATAAATGCAAGCAAAACATTCAGTTTTCGTTGCACCACTACCAGGATAGCATAAAGGTAGGAGAGGTGTTCTGTTTCGGATCGAGAAACGCACACTATTAGGGTGCACGCACGCATGAACTGTATAGACATAAGTACGTCACATGAAATTCTGGCAATTCCACACTCAATTGAACGGAAAACAACGGAAACACCTAGGTCTCACTCTGTGCCAGCGCCTTCCTACACGTGCAACTGAAACGCCGGGAGCGTGCATCATTTATGAAGTCTCAAGTGCACTCTAGTTCATTGAAATGAATGCGCCTTGTCGGAAGCAGATTTTATGGTATCTAAGTAAATGAAATGGAATGTTATGTAATATTATAACTGGTAATTAATTTTTAGGTATTTGCAGGTTCGTGAAATCAAAGCGTGCAATTGCAGATGTAGTTTATACGACTAGATCTTTCTACAAAAAGTGAAGGCAATGTTCAAAGACGCCAATGTCATGAACGTCAATTTGTAATCATATCCGTCTCTGCGAGCATATATACAAACGAATACAAACGAACTTTTAGACGAGACAAAATGTCTGTCATTTATAATAGTTATTTATGCAACTGTTGTATAATCAGGGGTATTAAAACACGAATGTGGGTTTTAATACCTAATTATAACAGTTGCATACAAGACTTTATCTACAATCATGATGTGAATCCTCTATAAAAGATTTCCAATATTCGAGTGAAAAAATAGCGGGATATACGACGATAAAACGAGAATCCGAAATTACGAATTAGTCTACAATTTTTTGTTCTTTTTTCAAATTTTTTGCGATCTGGTGGTGAAAATGTAATTGCATGAGAATGTTCTTTTTTTGAAATTCATAATATCACGCGTTTGGATGATATAATGATCATAATATCATCGAGTGTTTTAATGTTGGCAATAAGCTAATTGTTATAGGTTCCTTTATAGAGGATTAATAGCATGATAGAACTCTATTGTAGCAGGTGTTATTTTGCGGAAGTCCATTGTATTACAAAGGATATTGTTTTTTTGCTGATTCCGCGCAGTTCATGATGACTTGTCCACAAGCAGACAAGCAGACAAGACCCGCTCGATGACTCACCAGCGGCTTGCAAGCCGCTGGTGAGTCATCGAGCGGGCAACAAATCCTGAAGATGTCTCGCTGAGAGACGAAACACGTGTCGACCTTGTCTGCTTGTTGGACAAGTCATCATGAACTGCGCGGAATCAGCAAAAAACAATATCCTTTGTAAAGCATGATAGAAGATAAAGTTATTTACACAATTTAGTGACAAAAAGACATTTTCATTCATGTCAATTTCAATTTAGTGACAAATTTAGTGACATTGCGCAGATTAAATACGCTGTTCTATTAAGCGTAGAAAAACGTTTTCGCAGTTTATATGAAAACTGGAAACATTTATTTTAAAAGCCAATTAACATTTTTTTTTTTAATATTAATGTTCCATTTTGTTAGAACAGTGTTTTTCATTTGTTTGTTTTCATTTCTATTTATCATGATCACGTGGAAATTTTTGGATATCTGATCAAGAAAGTGGATTACATTATTTAATAAGGTATTCAAAAGATAGGTCTAAACACGCACTTATTGAGTCACAACTAATATAATTATAAGAAATAAATGGAGTCTACAACTGTTCGAAAATTGAAAGTGACTGGATATCCGAGTGTGTAATGCGTTAATATGTATAATGCTTTCTCCTTCATATTCATTGGATAAGAACGAGATGAATTTTGAAGCAACAGGTGTCATTGCATTTGCAAGCTTCAACAGTAAGGCTCTTGCGGACTCATGACGTCCTGGTGCTGTTGCTTAAACACGAGACAGGTGAACCCTGGATTCAAATGTATACGCATTTTTCTTCGAAAAAGTCCGCTAAGAAAATGTTGACTTTTGCAGCAAATAAATTATCTATGAGCAGCTATTTTCAAAGAGTAAGTAGTTCGTAATCTACAGATCAGTTTTTTTTTGTTTTAAACAAAGTTAATTAATTAAATAAGCTACTTGTTTCATTAATTGTCAACATTAAATGTTTTTGAAAAGTTTCCGCCAGCCAAACACAATTTTAGCATGACTGTAACATCGCTATCCCAGGGCTGCAGAAATGCAAGGAGCTTGCTCAACGTGCAGTAATATTTCGCCATAATCATGCCGTCCTTATTCCACACATTTAAAGCTTAATACGCTGTCTCTTCAGCGCAAGTATACACACACAGTACCACATATTAATGTGTTATAGAGCGCTGCAGCAATGGGTGCACTGTAAATTCAGTCTAGCTCTTTCTAGACCCCGGTGTTAACGCATTCGTAACAGAGCGAGTAGCAGCACTGAAAAACGTGTTTGTGACGTCTCCGAGGCGCAGCAACTAGTCCATATGTAGCCGTATGAAACTTATGCGATCCTGGTACTTTGTTCACGGCGCGATATTCACTTTAATGAGCAACTGACCTATTCCTATTTATACGACACATAAATCCAAAACTACAATGGCAACGTACCTGTTAAAATTTATGCATACTTTATGTTCCAGCAGAACCCCTCTCGTAACCTCTCATAACTCCTAACTGTACCTACTGGTGTAGGCGTTGCGGAAAGCGGCCCAATCTGCCTAACGTTGTTTTATTCCAGCCTGCACGGTGTGAAATTTATAGTGTTTTACGTTCATAAACAATGCAATTTATTTTTATTATTATTTCATTTTGTTCCAGGCACTATATTAAAATTTACAATTAATATGTTTGCTGCGTTATGCATACGTTAAATGAATTTGGGTTCAATATTATTATAATTATGTATCATAACATCATGCGTCTTTATAAGATACGGTCCTTTATAAGACGTACACGGGGATACAGATACAACGCGTAGATACCATTCTAGCGAAATTTAAAGAAAGTGTACGTGTCTTATCTCTATATGCACCGTGAGAAATGCAACTAACGCAGAAATGGAAGAGACTCCGGTCAACTGCCTTCTTAAAGCCTCCTAATTGATTTAAATATGACAGGTGGTGATTCGCCGCTCACTAAATGGGCTCCCAAAATAGCAGACCAATATTGGTGCGAAGGGAACAACATTGGTGTGATCGACTAAGGGTGTAGAGGTGTGTCTGTGACAGCGATAGTGACGCCGACGGCGTTATGGCACTAAGTATTATTATTAATAAGTATAATTAATTATTATAGCTTAATTATACGCACGATGTAACTGTCGTGTACAAAACTCCTTACGACTTTGGTCCTTAAAATTATTGTCGTTATTCGGGCTTTGTTTGAAACTCACTTATCATCGAGGCGGCATTTTCAAACAATTCTGACGTCACAACACCAGGACTGCAGAATCACGAACAGTTCAGCTCGAACGTATCCTAGCCGTGCTGGCTGAAACGATTTCATGATAAATCTAGGTAAGTCGTTCTGCCTTTGTTTCGCATGGTGAAAACTGCATGAAGCTGTCCCGGTTGTACAGACTGCATTATGAGGAGAGAGGGGGACGTTGCCAAATCAAGATCTCGCATGTTAATCTTCTAGTACTGCCTGACACAGCAACGTGGGTTGGTGTATGTGACGGGGCTTACGTTTGGATTCACATTCGTAGTTCTACTCTGTTAAAAAGTTGCTTTTTATTTACACTTTGTAATTACACAAGCGGAACTAACTTTGTTTCGGTTCAAATAGTAATTGTTTATTACAATTAATAATATACGATGGTAGAAAATAATAAAATACTTAAAGGAAAAAAGGACACTTCAAGCAACAAAACTATTTCAATTGTCAAAAAATAAAAACAAATTGTCAAAAAGTCACGTACCATGTAGTCGCATGACGGTCACTGATTCACAGATTAATCACAAATTCGGTGCAGGTCATAGAGTCTATGACATAGACAATATTTGTCCCGTGTCTAATTAAAATCAAAATTAAGTTTATTCAAATATGACTTTATAAAAAGCTCTGATAAGAAGAATGGGCGCAAGAAACTTATCAGCTTTATCAAAAGCAATACCAGTATTTACAATAAATTATATCGTTACCGTACAACGTGCATATGTGTTTACAATTTATACGGGAAAACAAATATTTACACTTTTGAATGTAATGTCTTCAAATCAACACCAAGCATTGGCATCATTTAAATAATCATCGACTTTGTAATAGCCCTTACTCATTAGCGTCTTTTTAACATGTACCTTGAACTTATCAAAAGCAATTCAGCTACACTATGTGGAATCTTGTTATAAAAATTTACACATTTGGCCGTAAACGAACCTCTAGTTTATTACAGCCTGTACGTTGGAACTACAAGTTTATTTTTATTTCTTGTGTTTAAACTATGAAATGATATTTGAAAATTGTATGAAATGTGTTACAATTTTTATACACATAAATCAAATTTTCATTAATATACTGGCCCGCTAGTCATTATATTTATCTCTTTAAATAAATCTCTAAGAGAATACCTTGATAGTAAATTATAAATAGCGCGATCTGCTCTTTTTAGAAGAGAAATACTTTCTATGCTAGCAGCCGACCCCCATAATAGTAAACCATAGGACAACACTATGAAAATAACTAAAGTACATTAATCTTGCCGTTTCAACATCTGTAAGTTGTCATACTTTTTTACAGCATATGCTGCAGAATTTAGTCCATTTGATAGGGTCTCAAATGTCTTAGGGTTCCCAGAAGTCGCTTAGCGTTCCAGGGGGCTCCCAACATGCCTGGAAGGCCATCGCTGAGGTTTTTAGTGGATAGGCCTCCACCTTCTGGAGGTTGGAGGGCAGTGGCCTCCTTCTGTGAAGCGGTGATGCTCCAGAAGGAGGCCGCCGAGCGGAATCGGGAGATAGCCGATCCCGCTCGAAGAAGGCGGCCTCGGGCCAGATAGCCAGATAACCGTCAGCTCTCCGCAGCCGGGGTATGCAATTCAATGAATTTTCATAAAAAAGGGTCCTATTGCAAAGTCGGATCCAAAGTAGTGTGGGAATCGAACCCACGACCCTCGACGCGGTAGCCGATCATTCGACATCGAGTGATGGAAGAGGGTGGGAGTATTCTTAATTTTGTGTATGCATTGCCTTTAACCAGAAATAGACAGAGGAACTAAGATATTTTGTTAATCGTAGCAAAATAATTAATGCATTCTCATTAATTTTTTATAAAGATCAAATTCAGTATGTATTAAAATCTGTTTTTAATGTTCTTTGGTATCTCTTTCTATTTAAGTCCGATTTTGTACACCAATATCTTATATATAAAAATGAATCGCAAAATGTGTTGGTAAGCTGATAACTCAATAACGCCTGGACCAATTTGGCCAATTCTTTTTTGTTAATGTTTGTTGAAGTTCAAGGAGGGTTTTTACAATGAGGAAAATTCGAATAATTATCGGAAATACCCTAAAAACAGCCCTTTTATTTTCACATGCAAACGTTTTCTAACTAAAACGTACAGTCGAATTGAGCTTTACTGTTATTGTATAAAGTTCATATTGCAAGCACTCACTGTTGTCTAAGCAATGAAGGTGTGTTCCTAACATCAAAGAGTCAATTTGCGCTTTATTAACGCTACATATACGAGTAGTTGAAATTCAATCATATCTATCAAAACAGTGTGCGTGCGTGCGTTGTGCTCCAACGGAACACATCGTTGGAGGATTTAATGTCACGTTCCAAAATTGAATAGCCACAAAATGTAATAGGTCATTTAGACTTCTTTTGCGATTTGGTTGGCTATGCGACATTATCTATAAAATAATTAGGAACAAAAAACTGCCACTGTACAAATCTTTTTGACAGGACGAAGTCTGTCGGGTCCGCTAGTATGTATATAAAGTTTACATGAATAAATAAATACAGACCGATTGTTTCTGATTTACTTGATACCAGCTGGCCTCGCGACTTTGTCTGCGCAAGATTAGTATTTCAAGTAGCATATATTGGCGCGGAGTATATATTTTTAAATTGTAGCCTGTGTGTTATTCTGGTGTATAAACTATATTGTTGTATAGTTTCATTAGAATCTATTCATCCATCCATACTTACAGTCTTTCTGGTTTATAATACTAAGAGATCGTATTGGTGTTCAATCAGGTAGTTCTTCACCTCCGTGTATCCAGATTTGAAGAATTAGATGATACCTCAGTTCATAGAAATGGGAAGGGAATCCAACGGCTTGAACCTGCGCAGTCATAAGAGTACGGGCACATTAAACCAAACAAAGTTGTGCATTCTGTCAGGTTCTGGAGACTTCCAATCCCGAGCACTGGAACAATTAATGTCTACGGGGTTTATGGTAAAAGTCCCATGGGTTAAATGGATTCGCATCCAATCAAACGTGTACCGAAGATCAGGAAGAGAACAATGCAGGACCGACCGGCGTGAAGATCCTCGGGTTGGCTTATGTGCGACAGTAGTTGTCGGACGAAATAGTGCAAAAGGGATTTCCATTGTCTCCTTCATTGTGTAAAAAACTTTGCAGTTCAACATCTAAATAAAAATCCAAAAATTTTACTAATCTCAGACAATTTATTCTCTTTACTTGACCATACAGTTTTCACAGTACTTATAATTAACTAAAGTATTTAAATTAAATATAGATTATACTTACAACGAAGGACAGAAATTGTTATTGCATATGAACATTGCAGACCGTCTGTTTTACAATACCTCAATGTTCTGTATTAAAATATTCCATAATTATATCTAAAACTGGTACATAGATGAACATATATGTACACTTTAATATTACAAAGATGTAAAATTCCAGAAAATTTAGTACGTAAATACTCCGCAGTCGAGAGGTTGGTATACCGGTTTCAAGGTGTATCCGAGGTCCCGGGTTCGAATCCCGGTGGGGGCAGATGTTTGCGTGATGAAGGCGAGCATTTGTAGCTTAGTCATATTGTTATAATATATTTCTACCAAATATATATATATATATATATATATATATAGTATATGTATGTCTATCCGTTGCCCTAGATCCCATAACACAAGCCTTCCAGAGCTTACTTTGGGCTAGGCTAATTGGTGAAGTGTAAGAAATATTTATTTATAGAATCGAGTAAAAATATTCCTACCACAATTGTGTTTAGAAACGACTCCATCAGACTACGGTTGACTTATCACAACGCCTACACACCAAAGCTCCAAAAAAACTTTTATATAACATTAATTAAGTATTTATTCATACATCAAATTCACCTATTTGTGGATACGTGACCAATCCGCACAGACAGGGGTGTCTGTGTTATCATCTCGCAACTTTCTTCTCAGTCGACCTTGTAGGTTAACTGGGGTAACCGATCAGGGTGTTCATCCCTCTACGGTGGTCTCATACGCCGTCCGTGATAACGGGCGGGTCATCGGGTTGGCTATTCTAGCCTTGGCTTATATTTTATTTATTTTTTTTGCTTTATATATAAAAATACGTCGCTTCATAATATGATGATTACTTGTGTGCGGGTGCAGCCACACACACCAGAATAAATTTCTGTGGATCATACAAAATATCTGTCCCATGCGGGAATTGAACCCGCGACCCGTTCGGCGCGTCAAACGTGTCGTCTAGTATAATTAGAATTAAGTTTGATTAATCGACAGACATAAATCTGTGACCAAATGTGACCGATTGTAATGTTAAATAATTCGCGAATACAATATTTTGATGATGCGAAATTATAATACATAACTATGAAATTGCCGTTTTTTTTCTCGTATTTAAAACTTAATTGTTTCATTAGTTTTCAAGCGCCTAGTTCTGGTTACAATTGTATCTCAGAATTAGGTTAGGGAGGGAGGTTATCACAAACTCAAAAAGATAGGAAATTATTAACTATAAGTTTGTGATTCACTTTGACGTCCATTAACGTGTGTGCAAAAATATGTAATAAACAAATAAAGTTTGCTCTCTTGCTTATGAAGTAATTAAGAAAACCTAATCTTTCTTATATAACAAATAATCAGGAGTACAAAAGGCGGACTTAACGATAGAGGCATTCTCTACCGGTAAAATTTGAAAGTAATCGTGACACTTATTACTGACATGAGCATATATAAATACACACATACACACACACACATATAGATATGTATATTACATACAGATACATACAGATCCAATGTGATACCAAAAACATTAGTAAGGAACAAGCGAAATTCTTCGAAATCTAAAAACAAAACGGCAATTTCACACTTCAACATCTAACATATAAGCAGATAACCAAATTACATTGATTTAAAATTATAAAAGTAATTTATAATTACTTGGAAGATATTGAAAACATCATCCTTGTGTACCTCAGCTGATATTTACAAGTAAACGAGACGAATTTTTGAATCAATAGAAAACCAATTCGCATTGGTCGGTTGGTGATCGGTGAGATTCGTATACGAATTACCGAATTCACTATTTCTGAACCTTCATTTCGTGCGTTGTGCAACGAGTGGTTAAAACCACTCGTTTTTGACTTCTACTAGTAGAATATCCAACGTTGTAGTGACCTTGACCTATAATTTTGAATTTTCTGAAATGGAATTCAATTAAGAATTTGTTTTTAATAACAACACTGAATTCGAGTGATTCAAAAATCTATAAAATTGTAAGCAGTAGAAAATAATTTCGCGCACGATTTGTATTCGTATTCGAATTCCAAATTCACGTCTAATGATTCAAAAATACGTCTCCTGGACGTTATACATATATATATATATGTATATGGAATATGCTGTTTATACCGAGATTCGCTAAAAAGACTCTGGAGTTTGTGGCATTATACACAATAAGCTGACAAGTAACTTACCACGAAACATTCTACCGAGATATTTGAATCAGCAACAGACTTTGAGATTACCTCTCATTAAATACTAACATAAATACAACTGTTAAAAGTTCTACAACATTAAATCACAACGGGCGCTACGCGGACGGTACAGGACACAACAGGGGGCTAATTATTAGTGATGCGCCGAGTCGATGTTTTGGTAGATCGAGTCGATTCGAGTCAGTTTATACGGTATTCGAATCAGGACTCGATTCCCTGATTCGAGCCCAGTACTCGAATTCTATGTTTGGTATTCGAATATTTCTAGACTCAAGTTCGATTCCTACACTCGAGTCTAGAAATTCGAGTTTGGAAATTCTAGTCCAGTCCAGAACTTAGAATAAAAAGGAAAAATAGAAAGGAGTTAGCTTCAAACAGTGTGTATGTTAGGTTAAGCACAATGACACAAAACTAATAATACTGTAATTTTTATTAAAATATAATAAAAATTGAATAAAGACATAGAGCATAGGAGCTTATGTAAACAGTTTGCGAGTTAACCAAACTCGAATACTAGACTCGAGACAGTATGACTCGTGTAAATAGAATCGAGTTAGCGAGTTGGAACCGATTCTTCCTGAGTACCGGAATCGAGACCGGCGTACTCGAATCAAAATAAATTGGTATTAGAGTAGTCGAGTCGTAAGCAGGAATCGAGTCTGACTCGAGTCAAACCATACTCGGCACATCGCTACTAATTGTATATGTATATATAAAAATACCATATATAAAATAACTAGTACAAATATATCAATATCTTATTTTAATATCGGATCTTAAATACTAGCACGCGGGAAACAGCGTGGCAAGAAGCACTAACTGTAAAAATGACTGACAAACGAGCGGCTTTGCAAGACAAATTTCACATATTTATTACTATACTTAAGCATAATGCACTAAGTAATGCATGACAGTTTAAATCGGAGGTTCCCAAACTTTATTGTAGACGCTTTGTAATGTTTTTCGATTTTAGGTAAACCCCTACTTACCTGATATTGAATACGTACATCCTAAAACTAACAAAATTTTATTTAAAAAATTATTATTTTTTTACTTCAGGATGGATGAAATGGCGGCAGGTTACGGGAACTACATGTGATCCCCGTATTTCCCTCAAACTGAAGGGGAAAATTTATAAATCTCTAATTAGGCCTGTCGTCATGTATGGATCGGAATGTTGGCCTGTTAAACGAATGGATGAACAAAGATTGCATGTCACGGAGATGCGTATGTTGAGATGGATGTGTGGAGTGACAAGAAAGGATAGAGTGAAGAATGAATATATTAGGGGAAGTTTGAAAGTTGCCCCTATTGTGGAGAAACTGAGAGAAAGGAGACTATCCTGGTACGGTCATGTGGTAAGGAGAGAGAATGACCATGTTACCAGAAGAGTCATGGACATGAAAGTGGATGGGCGTGTGGGGAGAGGAAGGCCGAAGAAAAGGTGGATGGATTGTGTAAATGATGATATGTTGAGGAAAGGAGTGTGTAGAGAATTAGCGAGCGATAGGAGAGAATGGAAGCAGATGACATGTTGCGCCGACCCCAAATAGAATTGGGAACAGGGCAGGAGAAAGAGATTATTTTTTTACTTCATAGGTACTTTTGTAAATAATGTATACGCCTTTATATTAGAAGATAGTACCTATAATGTAAGTAAATAGGTACTATCAGTGTATGTTGAGATTCATTATCGTGGACCCCCATTTTCATTTCACGGACTCCCAAATTGTATTTACGCTGACGTAGACCCCTTGCAGGTTGTCATAGATCCCTAGGGGTCGATATAGCGCACTTTTTAAATCACTGGTTTAAATGCTTAACAGATGTTTAACAATATTACAATTTAGTTAAATAAAAATTTACGTGTACGTAAAAACTATAATAAATTGACTTCTACAAGAGTCCTGTACAAATAAATTCTAACGTAGAACATTTAAATTTTATAAGTATCCATTAAGTATTACCCGAACAAAATCTTGTTTTACAATATGGCGGCCGGTAGCCGCCATATTGAATTTTCATTAACGTCATGTCCTCACTGAGACAAGATGAAGACAAATTGACAGACGTAAGAACCATTTACAATGAGTCCCTCTGTTTGTTTGCAAGAGTGCCACATACACACTGATGCAGATAAACACATTACCACAGATAAGAATAAACTCTGGTAAGTTACCTCTTTGCTTCCCATGTTTTTCAAATGTTCCATTCTCTATATGAGCGTACTTAGTAATTTATTTGGCCGCTGAAACATGACAAACAGATATATACAGCTCGCGAGTATTTAGACAGTATAGCTGTTTTTATTTCCCTTAATAAAGATTGTCAAAATAACGTTTAAACTGCCGAGCATTTAAGAAAATAAACATAATCACAGTACATTTATAATAATGATCTAAGAAGCACCATGTGCAATAAAATATCCACCTCACAATATTTGAAAACGCAAAAAAGTAAGGGCCAGCTTCACATCCATTTTAGAATACACTTGCCATACACAATAACATTAAATTACCAATTCTAAATCGACGAACGCTGCTATGTCACCGCTACTCATTAATGTATTTAACTTCACTATATTACCAATTAGGGGCTGCTACAAAGCTGCCAAGGGATTAAAGCTGTATAAAGGTCAATAAAGAGTAATTACTTCATAACATTAAAAGACACATAATGCGTGACTAGTGCTAAGAGATAGTGGGTATATGGCCAAATGGTATACGAAACATGACAAATACTCTTACAAAATAAATAAAACCCCAAGCGAATTCACGCAAATTAAATAACTATATAATACTTGAGAATCGAAACAATGGAATGTGACGCAATGTGACGCATGTATAAGATTTTATAAACTTTGTTATTAATACATGTTTAAAATGTAACAAAAATATCAACTTCTAAAAATATTTTCAAAAAATACAGTCTTATAGGGCGATAATGTTATTACATGTTGTATTTCAATACACAACTATATAGAAAAAAGTATTGTATATTGACGAGAAAAAAGTTATGAACGGATATGGCTCACGAAATGTATCAGAAAATGGTATAAAAATTGCTACAAACATATTGTGTTAGAAAAAGGCAGCGCGATGGCCGCCATTTTGACAGTCATACACCAAAACAACAATAACCTTTATTTCATCCGATTAAGGCACAATATAACTTGTAAGACAAGGCCTTAGCAAGCCGTCTTTCGGCAAGCTAGACTTTATGAGCTAGTGGTAAAGTTGAAATTAGTGAGACATTGAAAATGTGGGCCCACGCGCTAAATGGAATGATTTTTTGAGATTACAGGCTGATACTCGTATGAATGCTCACTTCAATTGAATATATGTGAGGCTAAAATTAATATTATAATACTGTTACATGCAAATAAAACCTTATGTTGGACGTATTAGAATATAAATTCGCTAACAAATTAAAATCAAGATCTGTGAAAATCTAATAAATAACAGATACACTTATCATTTTTATTTACAATAAAATTGCTTTCTTTCACATATTACGTTCTAACAAAGTTACATTAAAGTCTGTTTTTTACATCTATGACTAAATTTCGGTCCGAAATACGCTGTCAGCGTTACAAAGACACATAAAAATTCACAAAGAACATTTTCTAGCATATTTCGGACCGCACTTTTAATTTGCAAGTGCAAAAAACAGATTTTATGATAATTACATTCGATCGCCTATCATTCAGATAGTCTTCGAGCAATTAGAATAGGATTCGGAAGGAGTATAACGTATTTTGTATACGCACAAAATATTATATATAAGTGGTATCCGCAACTTTCAAGTTTGAATCGATATTACAATAGAAGTAACATATAACTTGTTTATGTTAAATATTTACTTTTGCAATTATTCTAAACATCGCCTAAAATTTCACATTTTCCCTCTGGAACAACGAAGGCGAATAGCAGATAGAGCATTCTTATAGCTGAAGATAGCAAATGGTTCCGTCGACTCCCCAGAATTACTTGAAAAAATAGGTCTCAGATTAGCACATTATCCATTTAGAAGGCCATGTTTACTTCATGTTCCCGCAGGTACACTAACTATAGGCATATAATGCATTCCTGCAGAGGGCGAGTCACAGTTTCAATGTGGACGCTGCATTGCACGGCATAAATTTATTTAAAACATCGGTTACACAGTTACAGCTAACATTAAGTAATGTGTTCTTTAATAAGTAGTGTGTTATTAGTATTCGCATATAAGTCATAGCTAAGTGAACATATACAATACTGTTTGGCAAGATGATCTACACCTAAGCTAGTATTAGCTATTAGAAGTATTTATTTATTGTTTTGCATAATAGTGGAAGTTTATAATTGGCCTTATGTGTATACTTATGTAAATTGACTTTTGTCTGTTAACTTCCCGAAAATTAATAATATAAAATAAAAAAAATAACGAAATGTAATTTATATTGTACCCTACAATGAAATGGATACACAATAAAAAAAAATATAAACGCATTAAATTAAACTTTGATATACATGTATTTTCTTAGCTTAGCCAAGTATGCAATTTTATTTATTTGACGACCAAAACCCTGAATAATACAACTAATGTTAAAGCAAAAGTTAATGTTTTTCACTTAACATATACCAATAACACTTTTGGAAGACATAGAAAATATTAACTGGCAACAAAGTAACCTGTGCACCTCTTATAGCACCAAAAGTGCTGTTTGAATTACAAGCAGAACCAATATTATCATATCATGTACCTCCATTAGTGCAATACTCGGTTAGATCTCAACTTACACTTTTGATTATTATTGTTATTATACTTCTAAGAACGTGCGATAGTTGCATTGTGATCGTCATATTTAATGAGTTTAATTTATCAATTAATTTATCATTATTACAGTCATTGACTATTATTGTTACCAAATTGTTAAATCAAATCTAAGAAGCAAATTTTGACAGGCATCAACCCAGATTTTCATCAATTCATCTGTCAAAATGACATAGTTTTGACAGCTGTCAAAACGAGCTTAGTTGTGAAGACATCATAATATTCGTCTACCTATAATTGTAGCAAATTGGTAGTTATATTCATTATTTGTCAATTATTAATAACTATGGAATAGTTAACTTGAAGTACGAAATTTGAAGAGAAACGTTACATTTACAGCTGCGTTTTAAAAGGGTCTAAATGTAATTAACTTTCTAAGCTTTAACATCATAAAAACAATAAACTTCAATATTATAGGGGCCTGTTATTGAAATGAGTTAATATCACGTGACAGAAGATAATGTAAATAGTGTACCACTGATATTACATTCAGTGATAGCTAAACTCCCGAATCCTATTCTATGCATGTACATTGCAACGTGAAACAATAGTACACTTAGGACCGTATTAATACAGACTTCTTAAGGCCAAGTTAGTTGTATACTATTGTATTATGGTTATTGTATAAAAAAAATAAAAATTCGGTTCTATATTTAAATAAAACAAATACATTTTTAATTCAAATTTTTTTGAAAATTTTATTATTCAAGTTTACTCAATCATAACTTCACGATTGCAGTGTATCCATGAATATACAGTGTATTATTCAGCGATATGCGACAGCGTCGCAAAAATGGCACTGTATCTTCAACAGTAACGATCGCAGATACATCGTGGTTTTTACAATATTTCTCAGATAACAGAACACTCTTATTATACAGAATAAAAAAAAATACATCCACCTAATTATTAGCATAACTTTGTAAGAGAAAAGAAATAGATTAGAAACCTTAACCAGGCGTAAAAGAGCTTTATTAATACGTGCCTAAGTCACAAACTGGATTAACTCCAATATTCACATTCGAAAAACAACATTTTTTAAATCAACAAAGTTGAAATAATAAGTATATTATTAATGTTTTATGACCTGACGAAGTCCCATTGGTTGTTAGGCCTGTTATCGCATATGACCATCATTAACGGTTCCGATCTATACGCACGCTCGACGCCTATACACAGACCCGCTGCTGTGTTGTACACAGGACTCCCAGCCTGAAAATAGCGTGTTCATAGTTCAAGAGGAAATATTGCAGCTGTGAGAGTTGAAAATGGCCATTTATAAAACTTCTGTCGCGCTGTGGTCGAGACAGTGCGATAAGGGTAACGGCGATTCGGACCGACCCTCCGCATTAAATAGTGAATGTTTTTTTTATATTTTTTTTTCTCTTTCTGTAGAGAGGCCGAAATTCCTCACGGTGCAGATTGGTACACTCCACGCACACTTTCATTAAATTTCGCTTAAACGGCCTCTACGCGTTGGATCTGTATCCCCGCGCAAGGCGTGCGAGTAAGCGATAATAATAAAAAAATAAAAAATGTGGACCGGAACTTACTCTTTATAAACTGTCAAAATGGAACGCGCCAAAGATTTTACGTGGAAAAATATAGTAGGTTCGCAGAGCGATTGAATATTTACTTGTGTTAAAACCTTAATTAATAAATGCAGTCAATGTAATGTAAATATGCAATTCTACTTCTCGTGCTTGAGGTTATACCATGATGATAGATTGCGGATTTGACTACTGCCTCTGACGTTATCCAATAGATGGCAGGACAGTGAGCCACGTGGCGGAACACAGTTGCACATTTGATTTGAAAATGTAATCATTAGATATGACTTGGTCAGCGACAGTATTCAGACAGTCGGGAAGAGTGCAAGTTCTAAAAGTCACGCTAATATTCCATTGCTTTAAATAAATAAACCGTTATTTTCAGGTGTTTGATATTGTTCATGTATTATCATGTTGTCGGTCGAGGGGACCACAGAGCGGCGTGTACTCTCTAGAACTCGATACTCACGCTCCCCTTGTGTTGCCAGTCCTGCGTGCCGCCTTGCTCGTGGCACTTGGCTAGCTTCGGTGCCGCGGCGTTGGCCGCGTCTAGACACAGCGTGCGACCCAGCACCAACTCGTGTCTCTCAGTCTCGAACCACATCTGGCACGTGTTACGATTCCTTTCTTATTTATTTGTTGCAAAATCACCAGAGGTCGCAATTAGGTACAGTTATTCATGTACTTACACTGGCGAAAGAATAAAATAGATATGCCTCAAATCCTCAGATTACTTTTTGATATTAATATTTGGTGCAGTGAGATTAGCTTTGAGATGAGCAAATTGCGAGAGCTCAGAAGATAAAATAGAAAATGTCATGGATAGAAATCCTGATTTAGACACTATCAGAAACAGAAAAAAATTCTTCCTGCACAATGACGAGGAGGAGGAAGTGTATAAAGGACATTGTTCCGGCTCCATACATGTTCTGCCTAAGAACCGTTCGAATCGAAAGTGACTTATATAAACTCTTAAAATTATATGGAATCCTATGAAATAAGTTTTCACGAACGGACACTTCAGGAAACTAAAATAATTACAAAAAAAGTTAATATTTTGAGGTTATAAAAAAAATAACCAACCTTGCGTGAAATATCAGAGTAGTAATCAAAGTAATATTAACAATACTATGTGCAGCTATATATGTTCTCTTCTAGAACTAGGAAAGGACTACTCTACTAGATACTAAGAAAAGAGATAGTACCTAGTCAAGTTTAAGATAATTCTTTGACAATTATCATTTTACAAAATCCAGTCCTTTACACACATCCGAGTCTACCAAGTACCTACACAATGTAATCGGAGTCCGTAATCAAGCCAAAGTTGTTAGAATAAAACCATGAAACGCATAGAAAATCACAAAAGAAACGATAGTCGCAAAGCAATCAAAAATCAAATGAAACGGACACAGATAAGGTATGAAGTACACCAATGCTGCCAATTACGAAAACTATAATACTTGAATGCCAAGCTAGAAATTCGCGATTTCGCTTAAAAAATATATAATACTAGTTTTTTTCTAGCTAGTCAATTTAGGTATTTAAATGAATAAAGTGTTATCAACTAATTTTAATAACCGACTTCAAAAAGGAGGAGGTTTTCAATTTGATCCTTATTTACCGAAATCGCGAAAACTTCCGAAACTGGCAGCACTGGCGGACGGAAAACATTTTATACGGCATCAATAATTGTGACCCAACTTTTTATTTGGAATTTATTTATTTGAAGTGTCCGTGGAATATTAAAATATGTTTTAAATAATATAAAAATAAATAAAAATTATAGTATACTTATATTCACATCGGTTCTTAGGCCAAAATTGAACAATGTCCTTTGCTGACCTCACTCAGTTGTCATAGTGCGATCTTTTTCAAAGCACAAATGGATTTTAGACGTTCGGAGAAATTCATTGTTACCAGAAAATTATATTTTAATTCTCACGAAAGTCATACAGTAATGTCGAAAGCGAACACTTAAAATCTTACTGGTAATAAATCGGACAAGGAAAATTATTCTGATGGCCATTTGAATAACCTCACGAGTCTAGGCTAGAAGCAAAAGTATTCGCTCGTATTTACAAAAAAAAGGCGAAATATGCGTATGAGAATTTGTTTCAGACTATCAATAATTTGTATTGTGAATTAATGTAAGCTAATAATAAAAGTTCAATATCAACATTTCGATGTAAGTACATAAATAACTCAACCTAATACCGACCTCTGTTTATTAGATATATATTTATTTTCGATTATTATTCTTATCATTTTAGAACTAAAATAAAGAGTTATTTACTAATATATCGTTTATTTGATCGCGTTACAAGAATCGAGACCTCGAACGCGTTGTGTAGCAATAAGAAAGAAATGTCAAAAAATTTGTTTCTTTGAATTGCCATAGTGAAATATTTTAGGACAGTCAATTGACTATCCAAAGTATTCGGATCGCACATAAAAGATTTTTTCAAAATATCTCCAAACTGAGTAAACAAATAAAATCTATAAGATTTGTTTGTATTCAGAATAGATAAATGTGAAAATGGTTTCAAAATTTTAACTGATCCTATATTTTATGTTATTGTTTCAAAAGAGGCGTTGAATAAAGATTATATTGATTCCGGCCGTTAAACACCATGAAATGACAAGAATAGGCCTGATCACCGACTGATTTTCTATAATTATAATAATTCGTATATTATAATAATTAAAATCTGTAGAAGTACACCATTGAAAAGTACGCTGTTGTTGCAGTGAGGATTTTGCCACGCTCAGCACGTATTCATGTTTATATTTTATCAAAATACTATAAATCGTTAAGCAAATCTTCATTATCTCTTACTTATGTAGAACAATATTTTTATTTATAGTATATTTTTTTAACATATCATCACGCCGGCGGTTTCCCTGAAGGAAGGCATATATATCTGTTTATTTTTAAAAAACTTATTTTGTATTTTATTGCATCAACGTACTACATCTGATCGGATTTGTCACCCTTGTTGGCAGAAGTGTGATAGTTTGACTGAACATTACACTGAACCATCCACATCATCTGCAGTTTCATCTCTACCATCGACATATAAGGAATATATTGTTCTATCTATCTAACAGTAAATGGTATAATTAAAGAACAATTTAAAATATTCCGCCAAGAATTTTTTGATAGACCATCATCTCATTTGATGGTAGATTTGTCTATTGCCACTGCATTGATAAACCGGTATCATTGTCGTTATACAGACAGACCTAATGGATCACAGATTTTAAAAATAATTATTCAAAAAGACTATCAAGATTATGTTTTAGCAGATTTTATAAATTATAATAATTACAATAGAAGGAAAGCACATTTCACAAACATAAATGTTAATTCACAAAATATAAGTAACTTCCCTCAACTCACACAGAAAGATTTGATATTAATTGCTTGTGATATTTCAACATATTATCTAATATTATCATATATTATCAAATAAAACAAGCACGGTCCTATTACAGCGAACATGTTTGATACAATGATTCCTATACTATTGAAGTGTGTAGAGAGACTCATCTTGGCAACCTACGGGATGAATTGTCACTCACCTAAAATCACTGGCTTCTCAGAGGTAAAAATCAAAGCAGACATATAAGTCGAAAAATATATTATGTTTATATCATAATTAATAATAATGTAAGTTGGAGAGAGACTATAGAGCAATATTGTTGTAATTGCATAGTTGGACGAAGAACCGTAGGTTGCTGTGCCCATACAATGATAATATTATGGTATCTTGGATGGGCAAGGCATGAAACAAATATAACCCCCCTAACCCAGTTTTTAGACGATTTATCAATTAAATATCATGATGAACTATTTGATTAATAATAAATTGTTAAAAAGTATGACATGTGGTTTTTTTTTCATACATTTTAAAATAATGTAGGTAGATATGGTTGTATTTTGTGTATATTTTTACTATAAAAAACATGTATGTAAGGATAATTTAACAAGTCATTAATTTAATAAATCATTTACTATTACAAATCAGAAGTATTAAGTAAGTGGTGAACTTTAGACTTTAGAGCTATAACTATTTTTGGTGTACTTCCAATAAAAATAACATATTACTATTAAATTCTGTAATTGTTTTCCTTTTTTTATGACATATATAGTTCAACTTGTCGGTTCAGGCCGAGTCTTGTAGGGAATCTTGGCATTTTCCTTTGTAGATGACCTGTGTTTACGCCGATACGCCTACTGTGTTGCATTAGAAACCTTTGGCGTTATTGGGATCGAGTGTTGTTGAGTGTTGTCGATAGAATTTGTAATGGTATATAATATTAAGTTTCCTAGCTACATTTTGTTTACCCCCTTTTTTCTTACTTTTAATAAATCCGATAATAATAACTAAACGAGTCCGCAACACGATCCAGTCGAGCCTGGATTAGAAGTTTTACAGGATATTTACTCCGATCAGCGAATCAGTATAAATATTGAAGAAAAATTGATGAACTACAACCATCGCCTGGATGTGTTCGGTCAATACTGGCGCGTTCGTAAGAAGAAATTGGAAAAGCATGTTTAGTATTAAGTTCGTCCACCCAACTTGTTTCACTCACCTGATTCAACGTACGTATGCAGTTGGCTAGAATTAAACCACTTCCTTTGGACTTGATGTCCTTCGAGCTCTGAATGCAGAGCGTGGTGTTCTTCAGGCGGAGCTGGAACGAGTCTGTGTAGTTGCGTTTCCTTTGAACAATTTGAGTCTAGCTTGAATGCCATTGCGAATTTGCTATTTGGAAATGTGCGGGCAGGTACTGTCGAAGTTAGGATCCATGTTTAAACCAAACAAGTTTTATTTTCATTATTTTTTTAATTATTTATACTTAATTTTTAACGAGGTTTTGAACACTTTGGGTGAACATGTCAGCCTCATAGGAATAATCACATATTTACATAACATACACACTTTACACATACACAATTATTATATACACAAATATTAGTTTGCCTCCTCAAAGGACAAGCAAACAAACATGTATCATTTTATGGCTAAGCTGGACAATGGTTCCGTCAGCAAACAATTTATATTGCCATTAGTCAGATCCGTTCCCACGAGGAGTCTTTCTCTTACTTCAGAGTTGTGATAAACATCATCGATCCTAGAACACAGCTGGTTATCGCACAAAGGTGAGGATTTCACACCAACAAGATGATAAAACTTGTTTGTTGGAACATGCCCAGACCGTAATCGGAATCAAACCAGTTCTAATCATAATAACAGATGTTCGAAGGGCGGACTTGTAATAATGTCATAACGCCGACGGCTCTACACCCTTTCGTTCACACCAATCCTTGCTCCCTTCGCAAATCACCACTTAGTAAAATCTTATTTTAAATCTATGCACTTTGTAACAACAAAAAACCAGATCACATGCTGTATGTTGTCGCTGCTAAAAACTTATGTCATTATAACAGTATTATACTGATGGTAGTTCACAATAAACATATCTGATATTCATATGTCCGGTACACGAACAATAATATTATACATTTAAATTAAAGTCATAAAATTATGTCATAAATATTAAATTTAAGTATTTTTGCCGTTGTAATACCGTTTTTCCATTAGATTGTTTTTAATGTGCGCTTTAAATTTTTGAATTGGCAAAGCGTTAACACTTTGGGGTAGTATGTGGTAATGATTTACACATAGGATCCTAAGACTGAGCCCTGTGGAACACCAAGGACCAACACCAAAGGATCATTAACGTTCTCGCCTATGTTTACTGACTGTGATCGATTTAAGAGATAATCTTTAAGTAACACATATGTAACTCCAATTTTTAGTTTATCACTAAAAAATAGGAAAGGGTACTGTATCAAATGCTGTATATAAATCTGAAAAATACCTATATGTCTGGGTTTTTTTAAACTTCGCCCCACACTAGGATTTTTATCCTGTGTCGTGGGTGCAGTCACAAACATAGAAATCTCACCAGCACAAATACCCAGACCGGAACAAATTTTTATAGGTGATACAAAATATCTGTCCCGTGTGGGAATTGAAACCACGGCCCGTTGCGTAGAAGCCGATTACTCGACCACTGCGTTAAACGTGTCGTCAAATATGAATGACATACATACATACACTCACGCCTTTTTCCCACGGGGGTAGGCAGAGATTACGTCTTTCCACTTGCTACGGTCTTTACATATCTCTTTCGCTTCATCTACTTTCATAACATTCCTCATACATGCTCGACGATTGCGGGTACTTCTGACCTGGCCTTTTTTGAGGACACTTTCGATTTGTTCGAAATATGTTCGCCTAGGTCTTCCTCGTCCCGTATCTCCACTCACTCCAGCTTCATAAATCATTTTGGTCAGTCTACTTTCATCCATCCGTTCCACATGTCCAAACCACCCAAGCATCCCTTTCTCTATTCTTGTCACGATATCCTCTTTCAAACCACATTTCTTTCTAATCACTTCATTATACAATCTGTCACTCAGTTTTACTCCTGCCATACTCCGCAAAGCTCTCATTTCTACTGCATTTATTCTGCTTTCATGTCGTTTCTCCCATACCCAACCTTCAACTTCCGTACATAACATAAATATGAATGAATAGGTATGAATTTGATGATTCTTCATATAACTCACCTGGAGTGCCAGGGCTGGAACTTGTTCTTTTCCGGATCGTTAAGAGCGGCGACTCGTTTCTTCTCAGCGGCGTCGTTCCCGACCTCCAACTCTGGGTACACGTTCTCAAGATACCATTTGAACGAGTGACACTTGAGACGTTTGCGGAGCTTTATTCTGTCCGATATGTCGCCGACGTGTAAATGGGCAAGCGGGGGGTTTTGTTCTATCACATGCTCCTGAAAAAATCGACATGTGTTCTAAACAAAAGGGGTATATATAAATATTTTGTCGAGTACATTCGCCTATAATACATATGATTCAGGCGAGATTCGCAGCGAATTTGCAACTCGTAAAAAACCGCAGAGTACGTTGCCAAGTCAAAGGGCCTAATAATTTTGTGTGTGTATTTGCTAGTGTGTGTGTGCGTCTTAATATAAATTTCATCATAATTTCTGTTGATCCATTATGTAAAATTTTTTTAAGCATATGCGATTTAAGTTTTGACCGGGTCATGTTGTAAATGGGACATTTACATCTTGACAATTGTATCATTACTTGACGTTATCAATTATTGTTTAAGGTTATATATATATATATATATTGCGTGTATTGTAGGATTTAGCATTGTGTATTATTATTCTACCAGAACTACTACCGTCTGCCCCCGCTGCATTTTCATTTTAGGATGGCAACACTTGTGAGCGCAATGTGGCGGCGTCACAGAGGTTGTATTGATTACTGATCAATACTTATCTACACAATACTTTGTGTTCAAACAGATAAGCCTTCTGTTATTCAACATCGCGTTTGCTTCATTTCAAACAGCAGAGTACTAGTGATTATGTTGGCGCGGGTTGTGGTTGTCTGTATATGTTGTGTCATGTTGATTGTACCCTGTTGTACGCCCCTAATAACATAAAATAATAAACGGAGACCGGGGGTGCATCCTCCTACGTGCTCCTAGTTCGTGGGAGATTATTTTTATAATATAAACACGACTTCTTCTATTATTTTCTTTAATTATTTTAAATCGCCACGTTAAATGCAGCGGGTTATTTATTTGAAATCGGACACAAGCCGTAGATAACGAAAGAGGCGAACTTCCAATGCGTTCGTCACAGTACCATGTAGACGACCTTGTGGTCTACCTCCGGTAAGATAACTCATGAGGGAAAGATAGAAATATGGTCTTGTCATTGAAGTAAGAAAGAAAGAAACATTTACTCGCAATGGCACGTACAATACAATATTCCACACAATAAAAGAGCGATAACAAAATTAAGGAACGTATCCAGAATATTCACATAGACACCCGACTGTCTTCCGTAGACAACCTGGAGCTGCTACGGCGTAGCAATATATCAAAGTAAGTACATTAAACAGTCATTACAGAACAATCATTTTTCCTTGTATATGTGCTTGTTCGTAGGTTATGTAACTTTAAGCTCATTGTATCCTTCCAAGTTTAAAATATCTTAATATATATATTTCTTGTGTGCGTGTGTATGTGACTGAACTCCTCCTAAACGACTGGACCAATTTTGATGAAATTTTTTGTGTGTATTCCAGGGGGCTTGAGAATGGTTTAGATTCACAATACGGTCATATAGATATTGTTTTTCAGCTAAATTATTTATTTAAAAACATTTGAGACAACGTGAGACAACGTGACATTTGAGACATTTGACAGGACAACGTCTGTTGGGCCAGCTAGTAGATATATAATAATGGACGGATTTTAATAAAACAATTTGGAACGATATACGTCACGCTGTAAGCTACTCAAAACTAATCCTGCGCAGAAGAAGTCGCGGGCAGCTAATAATTTATAATATTAAGTTTATGGCTCTTTGTATCCTACTAAGAGTAGCAAAGGATTCTAAAGTAGAATCCTAAGCGTATCGAAGGATTCTAAAGTAGAATCCTAACCGTAGCGAAGGATTCTAAAGTAGAATCTTAAGCGTAACGAACTCTCCTTTTTATCACTCTATGTGAAAGTAATGAAACACAATCTTTGAAATAAGAAAACGAAATTTTCACTGTCACTGATTGAAGATGTACTCGTTCTTAATAAATCTCTCGCAAAATTCGGAAACAACACAATTCAAATTAATACGAAGGCGTACATTTAATTGCATTTGCGTATTTTTTTTATATATTATGTTCGCGTACGATACTAAACATGCAGTCAATTGCTTGTTCATACAATGTCTGTGATCGAATATTTCATCGTGGACTGAACTGGTTATATTATACTTTTATCATGTTACAATCAATAGGAGCAGAGGGGAATGTTGGGAAAACAGGATAAGTTACTCCATTTTTTAAGCTTCCGTCGCGTGTGCAGACAGTGACAGAAATGTTCTCAAATATCTTATATTACGTATTACATTTAATACATCTACATAATTGTATTTTGCACTCGCGATATAAGCCACTTGTATAATTTAATTTCTCACTCGCAATGTAAGTCACTTGTACAATTATATTTCTCAATCGCAATGTAAGTCACTTTTACAATTATATTTCTCACTCACAATGTAAATCACTTGTATAATTATATTTCTCACTCGCAAACTAAATCACTTGTACAATTATATTTCTCAATCGTAAAGTAAGC
This sequence comes from Scirpophaga incertulas, assembly GCA_036419045.1. Classification (NCBI taxonomy): domain Eukaryota; kingdom Metazoa; phylum Arthropoda; class Insecta; order Lepidoptera; family Crambidae; genus Scirpophaga; species Scirpophaga incertulas. Next base: position 7,182,897 of record CM071626.1, on the reverse strand, counting down.
CACTGGTACAATCATATTTCTCACTCACAATGTAAGTCACTTGTATAATTATATTTCTGCATCGTAATGTAAGTCACTTGTATAATTATATTTCTCAGTCGCAATGTAAGCCACTTGTATAATTATATTTCTCAGTCGCAATTTAAGTCACTTGTATAATTATATTTCTCAGTCGCATTTTAAGTCACTTGTATAATTATATTTCTCTCTCGCAATTTAAGTCACTTGTATAATTATATTTCTCTCTCGCAATTTAAGTCACTTGTATAATTATATATCTCAACGCAATGTAAGGCACAGGTACAAATATATTTCTCACTCGCAATGTATGCCAAATACGTCAAACCTTATTTCTCATAGTATGAGTTTATTTACGATTGCCAACTCACCACGTATTCGTCCATCCAAACGCGAGCCATTCTCATGGAGTTGTACATCATATAATCTTCCTTCTCACTCGCACTGTGCGGTCTTCTCTTCCGGAACACGTGACCCACGCGGCTGCAAGGAAGCATCTCTAGCGTGCCGCCGCACATCCAAATCTGAAAATATTTAAACAGTTCAATTATACAAAAACGGTTCTACAATTACTGCTTGAACAAAATATTACACTACAGAATAACTTAGTGCACGCAGCCATTTTGATTTATCTCGAAGAAAGTTGGTAAAATAATGCGCATATTTCCAAGTGTATTTGAGAAAAAAATCATTGGACGTCTCTTCTTCTCTTTCCTGATCTGTTCCCAATTTTATTTGGAGTCGGCGCAACATGTCTTCCTCTTCCACTCTCTTCTATCACTCGCTACTCACTCCCGTCTTCAAAATATCATCATTCACGCAGTCCCTCAATCTTGTCTTCTATCTTCCACTCTCTGCACACCCATTCACTTAATATCCATAACCAAATCCAGAAGCCGTATGGAAGCTGTCTGGAATTGGGGTGAAATTCTTCAAACCCAAGTCCATTACGTCACCGTCGGTGGCGGGTAAACCACCTACAATTGCATTTCCAAAAAGGGTTGATGTCAGGCAGGGACGTTCGCCAAACTATAAGCCAAATCCTCAGGAAAAGTAGTTAAATTTCGTAAATTATTCACTCCTCTTAGTAATAATATATAAACAATAAAATTGACGCTAAAAGAAAACTTACCCTGAACGATATCTCCAGATTCTCCCCGCCCCATATGTGCATCCCGGCGTCGTACTTGCCGATGTGGTTGAAATATTCGCGGTATATTGCAAAAAGCCCACCCGCCATTGTGGGGGACTTAATAGGTTTAATGAAGTCCTTGGCATCTGAAATATTTCCAACGGGAACATGTATGGAAGGGCAAAAACCAATAGAAAAGAAAACAAATCACCAAGGAACTGTCTAATAGACTGGATGACAACAACTGTATACGACTGCTTCTATTATATAACTAGCTGTGCCCACGACTTTGTCCGCGTGGAATCGTAATTTTAGATAGCATTTTTAATGACTGAGAGTGTTATCAACGCAAGAGTAGACAAATATAATCAGAAAGCTTCAAACTGCTAAGCTATCGGGAGTTGCACGTGTTATTGTGAATCAACCATAAAAGACAGACATATGCTGTGGTGGAATATTTTTTAATTAATTTTAAGGGGAACATATCCGTCATACATGATTTCTGTGCAGTTTTAACCATTAAGGTCGCACACGCGACGGAAGTTAAAAAAATGGAGTAACTTCTCCCGTTTTCCCAACATTTCCCTTCACTGATTTTAGCGTGATGAAATGTTTACTATAACCAGCTCAGGAGTATGAAAAATAATTGTGTCAAGTTTCGTAAAAATCCATCGAGTAGTTTTTGTTTCTATAACGGTTATACAGACAGACAGACAGACAAAAAAAATTACTGATTGCATTTTTGGCATCAGTATCGATCCCTAATCACCACCCGATAGTTATTTTGGAAATATATTTCATGTACAAAATAAAAGTATAGATAGTGTTGGTCTGAGCTAGCGAGCTTTGCCATGGCGACATATTGTTCCTGTGTTGATAGGTTCTGGCGAGTTTTGTGTAATTCTTCGTTTATCTGATGGTAAATGACAGTAGAAAGGAATGTGGTGTAGAAACTACAAGCTATTAGCTTTGTGTTTCTCATCTATTCAAAAAAATCTCGCTCAAACATCAGCTCGCAGATTGTATATTTTTTCCCTGTTTACTTGACACTGATCGTGATATTTTGGACAACTCACACAATATCTTTACAAATTGTAGCCTATGTGTTATCTGTAACATACATCCATCCATACTTACAAACTTTCGCGTTTATAATATTAGTAGCATGTATGAAAGACGTAAGACTTACCCTTCAGAGTGCCCTTAGGCAAGTTATCCCACTTGAAGTGCAGCCCCCAGTTGAAGCCGCCCCTGACCAGGGGGCTGGCGGAGTAATCGAACGTGTCCGCGTTGATCACGTCGATAACCGGCATCACGGCTCTGTGGGAGTACTTCGTTTTGTACCCGTCCACGCCTTCCGACAAGCGCGCCAGCAATGGCGGAAGCCAGTCCACGTTCACCTCTATGTGCGAGTCCAAGAACACGAGGACCTACAAGTGAATTTACAACGTTCGTAATCGTCTATTTTGAAGATTACGTCAAATTTAAGATTACAAAACAAAGTCGTTTTCTCTGTCCCTATATCCCAGAGGTTTTCATGCCTTTGCCATATTTTTCGGTTTTGGGTAGACTTTTAATTTATAGGTACTTTTATAATAGTTATTTATGCAACTGTTTTATAATCAGGGGTTTTATGATAATACCTAATTATAACAGTTGCATACAAGATTTTATCTACAATCACGATGTGAATCTTCTATAAAAGATTTCGAATATTCGAGTGAAAAAAATGGCGAGAAATGACACGATAAGACGAGAATCCGAAATTACGAATTAGTCTACAATTTAATGTACTTTTTTCAAAATTTTAGCGATCTGGTGAAAATGTCATTGCATGAGAATGTTCTTTTTTTGAAATTCATAATATCACGCGTTTGGATGATATAATGACCATAATATCATTGAGTGTTTTAATGTTGGCAATAAGCGAATTGTTATAGGTTCTTTTATAGAGGATTAATAGCATGATAGTAGATAAATAATTTTGTCTTTATATTAGAAGATAATATAATGTAAGTAAAGGTACTATCGTATAGATAGAGTGATTGAAGAGGGAGCATTATATGTATAATAACATCAATTAAATAGTGGAGAAATACTGTTATTTTTGAAGTTTCTAATATGTTGTCGTAAATAAATGGAATTCCCTACCTGCGCCTTTGTTCCCCGATACTTATAATATAGGGATTTTTAAGGCAAGAGTAAATAGGTGTTTGCACTATTTGAGTTTGCGTGTTCCACCTTAAGCAACATCTTCATTTAACATCAGGTGAGATCGTTGTCAAACGAACTCAAATTTGTAATAATAAAAAAAATACCAATATATTAATGAAGGTATATAATTGACAGTCTGGGATATTGGCTGGCAGCTCATCCCCAATCTGGCGGAAGAACGGTAAAGGAGCGGAGGTAAAGTTTGAAGATCGAAAGAGCTGCATTTCTAGGCAAGAGGATTTATGAGAATGAGTGACGAAAAATTACTTACATCCCCGACGCTTTGTTCCGCTCCAAAAAGCCTCGCACGAATCAACCCCTCCCGTTCACTGGTCTTAAACAACTTCACCCTAACTCCATCTTTATCTATTTTAATATTATAGTTTCTGTACATATCCTTCTTGTAAAACTCATCATCGTTGGTGTAATCGACCACGACTGTGTCATACAGGTTGTTGCTCTCCATCAGTTCCTCTTCTTTGAGTAATTTGTTGTTGATATCGTTCACCGCATTATACACGTCGTCGTGCAAGCCCTCTATGTCACTGAAGTCGTCGACCAAGATAATTTCAGCCAAGTATTTCAAGTCTGTGCGGTCCAGTATAGAATGTACGGATCGTAGCAATGTTTCGAAATGTTCATTGAAGAAGCATATAATTATTGACGTTTTTGGAAGAGTCTCAGGATATACTTGACTTCGACACCTGGAGAAAGTAGAGAGACTATCTGAGGCCAGCTTTTAATTGACGACTCTGTAAAAATACAGGGTGAAAAAAATAGCCCTTGCTGGTTTTCTTGCCGGTTCTTTCCAGTACAAGGTCTCCCGATGTAGACTTGTGAAACAATGGCGTAGCGTAATAATCATATTGGAAGAATAAAGTATTGATTTAATATATTTGCTGTTTGCTGCTGAGACACATAACATATAAAATAAAATATGATTTTGTAATCAAGTGTAAATGTATTTGTGTCATGGTTGCAAATAAGGTTATTTCTATCTCTATTAGAAATAAATAATATGATCACAAAAAAGGTATGATTCCGTAAAAAGCAGAAATCGAAAAGAATTTTGGAATATTGAAAACAACAATTTTGTATTTTTATTTTATTCATCGTAATTACAAGTAACAGAACAAAAAATTTACAATTGAATAAAAAAATACGACAAAATTATTATTAATATTTCAGTTCAAGAATTATTTTTTATTAATTTATTTCCTAAGTAAAGCATACATTTCAAATGACAGTTGTCATTTGGAATGCACAATAAGCGCCATAGTTTTATTATACAATATCGTTAGATTGACAATTGAGTCGGTGTCGATAGAGCGAGACTGAAACAGTACGTTAGTGTGCGTGCAACGTGCATGTGCGCAACATGAACAAGCCGTTGAAAAAGAATAGAGAAGTAAACGGCAGAGGGTTAAACTCCTCGCTGAAACAACCAACTATTTAGAAGACAAGACAAACATTACAAAATTCAGGTTAGAGATAAAACAAAATTTATTATCTCGCTAAATTAAATTATTACGCATGTACAAAATGTGGGTATGTAAGCGACATTATGAGCTATCTATTTGCGCACTATACTTTTGTCAGTGTTCTAAAACCATTGCAGAAATAAGCCATTCGATCGAACCTACACATGAAATGAAATATTCAGTGGATTTTCTTTTTTTTTTAATAAAGAAGCGCGGTATCTGTTCCCAAGTGACGTGGAGCCGATACAGGTCGCTAGTGTGTACATTAGAGGTTCCCAAACGTTTTTGTGTCGTAGACCCTTTGCTATGTTTTTCGTTCTTGGATAGACCCCCTTCTTATATTGAATGGCTATATATCCTACACAAAACTTTATAAACATATATCATATAAATCTTAATATTAAATAATAAACCTTTTTTTCATAGGTACTTTTATAAATAATATACGTAAAAACAGATACGTTTTTATATTAAAAGATAGTATAATGTAAGTAAAAAGGTACTATCACTGTGTGTTGAGATCCTATTTCATTTCATGGACTCCCAAATTTTTTTTTCGTTTATGTAGACCCCTTGCAGGCTTGTCATAGACCTCTAGGGGTCGATATAATCCACTTTATAAATCACTGGTGTAGAGGTAGTAGCCCATTCAGGCTCGCTTTTCTATCTCGCTCTAACATACGAGTATCCTATGTTATTGCAGTCTCGCATTGACAATCTATAAATCTATGTTAGACTACATTTGATGGTGAAATGAACTGTTAAAAACCAATCATTTCAATCTAACCTAAGCTTTAATATAAATTAATAAAGCACGTATTTCATTGCGTGAGTACTTACCACTTAGTGCTAAAAACTAGGTGATAACTGGAGTAGTAGTCAGGCGAAAGTCCCTGATAATATGACTATCTAACTCAATAGCTAACAGTCGTGCTGAGATTTCGCAAGCGAGATAGATTGCGCCGCTTGTCTAAAATAATATTTATTATAAAACAATTAAGGTATTTAGGAGAAGTTGATTAAATCTCTATTCACAACTTCACCACGCTAACTTCGAGAGCATATGTCAGTCGTGTTAAGACTTTAAATAGAAATGTTTAGCTGAATTTAAAGGTCCTGTGACCGCGGTGTGTGGCATCTGTATCGGCCGTGATCTTTCCACAACCCTGCATCCTCTAGACAACTATCGTTATGATACACGTTAGCAAGCTATAAATAAAAACTATTAAGCATTATGACTTTCAATGTTATAGATATGTATAATAATAATAAGAGATATACCTGAAGATTTAATTATTATACGCAGTCATTGTAATGTAAATATGTAATTCTACTTTTCATGCTTGAGGTTATACCATGATGATAGACTGCTGATTTGACTACTGTCTCTTTTCTGTTTGTGACATTATCCAATAGATGGCAGCACAGTGAGCCACCTGGCGGAACACAGTTGCACATTTGATTTTATAAGGTGTAATGATTAGATATGACTTGGTCAGCGAAATTATTCAGTCAGTCGGGAAGAGTGCTAGTCATAAAAGTCACACTAGTATTCCATTCCTTTAAATAAATAAACCGTTACTTCTAGAAGGTGTTTGATATTGCTGACAACAATATTTTAAAATAGGCAATTGTGTATTATAAATTATATATAGAACCTACTTTCAGTTATGATATATAATCACATAATCACTAAGGCTTCAAGCCTTACAATTTGACTACTATTAGCGTAGCATGCATTATTAGCAAGGTACCACCTACATTTTGTTTCGTGTGTCCGGCAATCCCCTGTGGTTTCCGATGCGCTGGGACACGAGAGTGTTGAAGGCATACAGATTGTATCCCTTTTCGCGTGCCCTAACATCCTCAGCATTACGTATCAGACCGAGCTGGCTATCTAAAAAGATTCAACACATTATGGGTCAATTTATTTCTCACATGCTTGAAATTTTCAGCATATTTTTAACAACCTTCATCAAACCAAGATAAGTCGAAATTGCTGTGCTACCTAAATACATAGGAGCGTTTCAGAAAATGTTGTTTGAATATAGGTACCTCATGTACTTTATATATGGAACAAATTTTACTCCGAATCATGGCAACCAAGTAAGTAACTTATCAGAGTTTTATTTAAATTCAATTTGTTCATCATTAACTTTGAAAATTGTCCACAACTAGACAATGATGGACTTACATATTTGTGGACAAGTTTATCATCAATGCCTCATTTGCTGGCCACTGCCGTAATTAAATTAAATTATTTATTAAATGAAACACAAAAATATATGCATACATTTTTTATTATGGTTTTGTTTTTGATTATGGCATTAAAATGATGTTTAGACTGAAGAGGGTGGCAAGCGAAAAGATATGTTATCTTAATTATTTAAAACTCAATTTGAAACAAACTTCTTAGATCTTCAAATGGTTTGTAGATCTTATAAGTTGCCACCAGTTAGATTAATAACTGACTGAGGTTAACACACAACGCTAACTAAAAGCTGATTTACCTATAGTGTGGAAAACAGTTATTACAATTTGTAATGGAATAGAAAATAAGAAAAAAATTGCAAGTGTTAAAAATAATTCTCACAAGACTTTTGCATAAAATCTGAACTCATTTTGAGAATGTATGTATATGTGGATTTGCTGTTGCAATTGATCATTGGATATATTATATGCTTCACTAAGCATCCGGTCTACTTCTGTGATTTAAGAGATGGTTATTAGTAAAAAAATATTGATTTGTTAACATACTTCATTATTTTCATACATTATTTCTATCGAATGACATCCACTGCCAGACAGCTAGAGGGCTTCTCCAAGGATTTCCAAAGGGAACAGTAAAGTACGGATTCAACAGATATTGCGGGGTACATCACGAATAGATGAGGTTTGCTTAGCTAGTACCCCCTGGGGTAGACCCAACATCATAATTATATTAATAGTAGCTATTTTGTTATATATAATGGTATTTACCCAGCCCGGTATCTGGCTGTGCAGTCTTCATGCCAAGCTGCTGCGCAAACTTTTCTTTCAGAAATATTTTTCTCTTATACTCTGATTGAGTTTTGATTGCTTTCCATTTGTGTGCAGAGAACCTATCATACACACGTGGATTATCATACAATAAGCTCTTGCCTTCTAATTCTGCGATAGATTTGTCATTATTTTTTATTCTGTCCTTCTCATCTATGTCCACAAGACGATACTCAATTTTGCTGTCAACATGTTTTAATTGTGTGCTAGCTGAAACCAAATAAGACTCTTCAGTTTTTATCTTTAATGAACACCGACATAAAAACTATGACAATCTTAATTAAATTGTTATATACAAACATTCAAACAATCGTTTATAAGCCTTATATGTTGATTGGAATGGTGAAGTCATATCATAATGCATATCAGCTTCTTTACCACTACACCTTGTGCACAAACCAAAACTACATGTACATGGTTCATGCAAGAACTAAGTGAAGAAAACACAGGATGAAGATAATGATAATGATCTTTGCAACTTATTTACAAATATTTATTTCACTATAGTAAAATAAATATTTGTAAATATTTGTAAATAAGTTGCAAAATAAAAAAAAAAAACATTTTTGTTATAGTTGTGTTACAGAAAACTATAACTAAAATGTATTTTTTATTCTCTATGTGATGATATAAATTTGATATACATTTAATAATATAAAAAAAAAATTAAAATGTTGATTAATTAAATCCATTTCAAAATTAAATTCTTTTACATTCAAAATTAATCAACTGTTTTAAATTTAAAAATGATTAATTTATAAAAATGAAAGCTGCAAACAAACAACGCATCTTGAGTTGTTTGTCAACATTTCCAGTATTATCTAAGATATTTATGTAGTCAATTTATATGAAGTTATGTGACCATGTTTGAAACATTTGTAAATTTTTCATAGTTAAGTATATATAAAATACTTACATGTAAATAAAAATAGTCACTTAGCATATTGTTGTTGGTAACTTTTTTCAATTTCACCCCACACATCAAGCAAAAAAAAAATATTTGTTAAACACTTTGTGTCGCAAAGTGATGATGTGATGTTTTTGTATTGTTATATTTTTGGGAACAATACAATAAATTGCTTTATGAATTAATTGTGAATTTCACATTTTGGTTTATAATGCTGGAGTAACACTTTCCAGCAGAAAGATGTTTAAGTGAATAGTTGAATACAAATAATATATACATGTACGAACTTGTATTTGTGCTAAATGTGCCCCCAATATAAAAATTGAAAAATTTTGAGCAATAGCAAATCTCTGAAACTACTATATGTGCAACCACACTGGAAATACTTTAATTTGTGTAAAATATAAGATAAAAAACATTTTAATAATATTTTTATTTAATTTTGAAGCAATCTGGTGTTTATTGAAAATGATTTTAGGACATAATCTAGTATACAAATAAAACAAAAATGATTGTTTTGTTCAACCCAATAATTCTAACCACAATAAAAAGATTGAAACCCTACATTTACGCATTCTTATATTGTGAAATCGTAAGAGATAAGCCTAACTTTTTGTGCTCTTTCATGTTGTTTGTGTTATTTCTAATTATGTTTTTATTTTGTGTACAATAAATTGTAAATAAATAAATAAAACCCACATAAAGGTCTCCCGACAATGTCAGGTTTTTGTCAGTCAGCAGGATAAAAAATATCAGAGAGTATGAAGACCTTAGCCTGATAAAAAATTTGAACAGTTACCTGAGTATATATATCCTAAAGATGGGATGGTCACAAAAAAATAATGCATTCATTCATATTGGTAACCTCTATTACCTGATGGTGTAACATACATTACAGGAAGTCATATAATTATATAAAATAAAAACAAACTAGAGGGTAAACTATACAATGATTTAGTAAACAAAACGGGGTGTAAATAATTATATATAAAAAGCAGTGACAGAAGTATACATACTAGAGTAGAAAATGTTTCTAACATTTTATTAGGATAGTTTATGATGCAAAAAGGCTGCTTCTACTAGTTACTACTAAATCACTATTAAATTATGTAAGATGAACACAAATAATACTTACCATTAGAGTTTAGTAGCCAATAAAGGTAAAGAGAGATGGTCCACGTTGCAGATGCTATACTTATTCCCCATATAAAAGAATTATTTAGTCTAGCCATTGTAACGTAAAATTATGAACATTTGTGTGAACAACACACACTGACACTAACTCCACTTTATAAGAAACTCATCAATCAAATACACAAACAATACTACTTCGAAATAGTAAAAAGTTAGTCAAAATTCATTATTTCTCAATCAAAAACGTTTCTTGTATTTTAGAAAGTAAAATTGATGACAAATCCGCACAACTCACCAGAACCTAAACATTTTCACAATTGTTTTATCTCAAACAAATTTTACTATATAATTTGACATATGGTAGTTGTTGTTGTCAATTTTCGTCCATAGGGACAGGCGAAAGTACTAAGCCATACTGCCAAATCTTATATCTATCTATAATGACATTTGATAGGAATTAATTTGTGCAATATGTCAATGACAATTGGCTGATTTTATCAGGCAAAGAGATCCAGTCCATAAAATTATTAGCTTTTGATATTTGTTTTAAATTTTTAGCTAAGCCTGTATTGTTATTATTATTATTTCTTGCTATTTATAACGCAATGTGAATGATACATATTTCTTTGACTACATATTTAACAACATATTTAATTATGATGGTACCTGATGTAGTGGTGAAAAGCATAATAAAATTCTCTACGGCATACAAGCACAAAATCTTTTGCAATAATTCAGCATTGACATAATAATGATATATAGTTGTATAGAGATACATCAAATTGTTCAAATTCGCTTAATTTGTTTTTTTTTGTCTTACATAAATCGCAAGGGAAACGTTTATTGAAGTGTTATACCTTCTTTCAATTATTCCAGAATATTCTGCTAATCAAAATTGTATAATAAGATTCCATTATTAATAAGATTTTATAGATCTTAGAATATTTATAATATTTATTTCTTACTCAGTTAATTATCCCAGATCATTGATTGTAAATTTTATAGCATATAATGTTTTTAACTGTTGTATTATGTATCTGTAGACAGATTAAAAAATAAATAATTTTATAAATGTTTAATTATGTTATCTGTATTTAAGATTATTAATAAAGTCTCTATCATATTGATGTCTTGTATTTAATTAAATTAAACCTAGTATTAAATAATAAAATAACACTAACAAAATATATATCTAACTTACAAAATTGTTAAAAAGCGCCATCTGTGTTGACTAATATAAAACGTACAAACTATTGCGTAGCGTGTTATGCGTAGTGTATCGTAACGTCGCCGTCGCAATTATAGATGGCGTCTGCTAGCTTTTTTTTTGTTCATAGATTTATTAAATACTGACGTAAATAAGTTGTTTGATGTTAATAAAGACCGTAATCGCCTTTGTTACATAAAGATATTTATTTTATTTATTTTTGTATAAAATAAATAAATGTATATAGTTATTTGTACATTTGTCGCCTGCACACTTAATTACAATACTTGTATGATTTTACTCATGGATGCCATACTCAGAACTGGATTAAATTGAAATGGGACCACACGAGAAGCACCAGCTATCAAATAAATATTACTAAAATTGGTTTACCAGTCGAAAGTTCTGAGGAGACAAAAATAAAAAAAGACGGTTGAATTGAGAACATGAACATGCATGTATGAGTTTATGTAGTTGGTTTTAAAAATAAAGCAGTGAATCTTCCCTTACATCTTGTTATAACGATTTATTTTCAGAAATTTAGGACTAGTTGATATTAATAACGATCAAAGGCTTTCTGGATTTACTAAGGGTCCCGAAGGTTGTGATAGTGAATTTTAAAGTTTGTGATATTGCTAAGACTATGCTATAGGTACTTATCCTATCTTTATATATTTCTTATCGTTTGTCACATAAAGGTAATTTGAACTCAAATAAAAAGATAAATATTCAAAAACTTTTCATTATATAAGTATGATTTTTTACTATGTCCCGCTTGTGTCAGTTAAAATGTTCCTACTATAGGAAAAAAATTGGCAACGGCAACAAACTGGTACTCGAGCTAAAAACCGCTTCTAGGAAATCTAAGTAATTACATAATAGAAATTAGTTTACCTTCGTAATCCTCCCAAATAGACTATTTAAGAATTAAGGCTTATCCCAATATTGAGGGAGATGGGCTATCCCACTTTACCTAAATGATACGAAACACATTCCGCAGAACAATAGCAATACAAGTTTAAACATATTTAAAAACCCTACTACACTAGAAACCCTACTTCAAAGAAATACGTATGGTGCGGAAATCAAGTTATAGTAGGCTTCTTCGCAACGGGTCGCGGGTTCGATTCCCGCACGGGACTGATGGTTTGTATAACCTGCAAACATTTGTTCGGTCTGAATGTTTGTGCATGTGAGATTTCTATGTTGCTGACTGCACCCAAGACACTGGATAAAACAATTGTTAAATCCTTAATTATTATACGCAGTCCTTGTAATGTAAATATGCAATTCTACTTCTCATGCTTGAGATTATGCCGTGATGATAGATTGCGGATTTGACTACAGTCTCTTCTGTTTGTGACGCTATCCAATAGATGGTATCACAGAGAGCCAACGTAGCGGAACACAGTTGCACATTTGATTTTAAATTGTAATAATTAGATGTGACTTGGTCAGCGACAGTATTCAGTCATTCGGGAAGAGTCCTATAAAGGCTTTGAAATAAATAAACCGTTATTTCTAGGTGTTTGATATTCTTGACAACACAAAAACTGTGAGGCGACGTTTAAAAAAAATAAAAAATGTATTTATGTGTTTATATTATTTATTGTATAATAGCAAATTAGTTGCTTTGTTTATATTATAACAATGTATGTCTAGGAGTGGGCGTAGAATGTGTGTGTGCGCTGTGTGGCGCCGAGGCCAAGTATAATGGCTTTCGTCGTATTCTTTGGTGTAGGCATCATTGTCGAAATCCTTTGCCGACAATAGTTCGTTTTGGATGATCTTGTCTAATACAGATAATCTATTTATATTTTCTTCTAGGAACTCAAGGTCCACCCGTGTACACGCGCTGGGTTCATGTCTCGCGAAAACATGTCTTATTTGATTCCGCTCGTGTACTAACTTTTTGAAATCCATTGCGTATCATAAATATCTACGTACCAACGGTCGCCACTTGTAATAAATTAGGTTCTTTCTTTGTAATAGATATTTACTTGAATAAATTACGCAACTTAAGTTCTTCTTATTTTTTAATATTTTACTGTTGACTGATTTGACATACAATGTGACAGAATTCAAAAGGTCTGAATAAATCAATAAGAATATAAAAAGTAGGTATGTACATTTCCACCACTGCGCATCCGACCTTGACTCGGCCCAGCACACGCAGGCGGAGTGCCCCGCGTGGGCCTCCGAGCGCCGAGTCTTGGTCGCAGAGATCGGGCGAGATCTGTCTCCGCCGGTATTGATTGCGGCAATGCTGGCGGACGAGGGAGGTTGGAGGGCTGTGGCCTCCTTCTGTGAAGCAGTGATGCTCCAGAAGGAGGCCGCCGAGCGGGGTCGGGAGATGGCCGATCCCGCTCGAAGAAGGCGGCGCCGGGCTCGGTAGAACAACTGCGGCGCCGCCGCGGGTCGCCGGCGGGCGCGAGGAAGTCGCGACTGCTACGGCGACCCGAGATGGACCACGCCCCTTCCGTGGCCGGGGGGCATCGTTGGTGGAGGAGACCGGGGGAGGTAGTAGCCTCCCCCGAGGAGGGCTCCCCTCCAGGCAGGGGAGCGGAGGCTGGGGGTTCCCGGAAGTGGCTTGATGTTCCCGGGGGCTCCCTACATGCCTGAGGAAGGCCATCCCTGAGGTTTTTAGTGGGTAGGCCTCCCCCTTCTGGGGAAGAGAGCCCCACATAACCGCCGGCTCGCCACAGCCGGGGTATGCAATTTAATGCATTTTCCTCAGGGGAACAAAAAAAAAAGGTATGTACATTTGTCTATTTACCTATCTACAACAATAGCACTGTTTTTTTTTAATAATCTGTGGATAATGTTGCGGTTTGCAGTATTGGCATGCATTACGATTTGTTATCAAGGGGACTAGTACTTTATTACTACTAAATTAGTTTGCTTAAATGAGACGAAACACTCATGCCATAACGAAAATTGATCTACAAAAATTATTGGCAATATACGTCTTCCGTAATCCGTATAGGAAGCCCTACTAGAAATGGCAGTAAAGAAAAATCCGGTAACATGGCTCCATAAAACGAACTTCAAATACAAGTTTCATCAACTTGGCACGCAGCGGAAGGTTACATTTCATTTATGATGGACACGAGTTTAGAACGGTTATAAGCAATCAATTGAAGTTTAATATTTCCTAAAAGTATGTTATCTTTTGTCACCAATCGTGTTGTTTGGGGATCATGAAAAAACATACTTAGAACCTATAACATTTTATTATCAACTTCATGACTATCCTACAAGAATAACTGTGTCGCTAAGAAACTTGTAAGGCGGGATTTCAAGGTTAGTTGGTGCTGGCCCTTTGCGCGCCCTTCCTACATTGTCATAGTGGCTGCCATGGCAAGGGCAGTAGAAGCCACCCGACCAGTCACCAGAGTTCGGTATAGGAATGCAACCCAAATGGGTGCATATACCTACTACCACCAACCATTCGGGCTTAATTGTTCTCTGCTCTGGGGTTTCTGGGTCCCTTAACGCTGTTAACGGAGTTTTCGCTTCGAGTTGTATGTCGGCGTCAGTTCTATTCTTGATGAACAGCGGTTTGCCGCGCCATTTGTACGCCATGCACCCTCCTGGAGCTACCTTGGAGATGTCCACTTCGGCAGTCGCCAAAGCCAGCACGTCGGCAGGTGCTGCCATGAAGAGCACGTAGTGATGGATCACAGCTTTGCAACTGTAATATCCACAGATGTAGCCGAAGAAACCCAGCACATACGTCATCCCGGGCTTGCCGTCTCCAGAGCTCCATTGCGTTTGAGTCGTGTCTATGTAATCTTTCTTCCTGTAAGCATCGAAACTGGGGAAGGTTATGTCACTGTGTAGCTTTGGCCTATTTTGGAAGCGTACCTGAATCCAGTACAAATTTAATGGTAAACAAATATTGCTGGGTATGTTAGCAGATCTCCTCAAATTTCTCGAAAGTTTGTCTTGTTGTCCTTTGGATTTCGCGTGATTGTTTCCTGCAATTTTTAAGGTCATTCCAGTGCAAGACGCGGGTATTACCCTAGATACAACTGGAGCACACCGTGTCAGATAACCACCGTTCAAAATATTCATTGCTATGAGAATGGAGACACCATATTTTTGCACTTTCAAAAGTAAGGAAATTATTGTTTAATAAACTAATTTTAAACAAAATATTTTAATTAATTAGTTTTAATTTAAACAGCCTTCGATTACTTCACGTCAATGTCAACATTTTATGTCATAGATAAGAGAATCTATTTACTAACTCATTTTACTATTTCTCCATTTATCAAATAGATCAGATAGTTAATGCTACTTATGTACTGTCTTATATTAATTTCAATTTCCGCACACTTATTTACTATTACCAATAAATGATTAACAGAAAAATCTGAGCAGCGAATTGAATAAGCCTTTATCCAGTGTTCATTAGAAAAGAGCTTAAATTATCTAGGGTGATCTCGAAAGGAAACCAATTAGTTAGTTCCATTTTATAAATGGAAGAATATTATTTAATTAAGTGCAGCCAGCTTATACACTTTTCCTTTTAACAAAGTGCGCAAGCGAAGTGGACTGAAATTGGATCCTATTTTTTTCGGGAAAACGAGCACCTTTTGAATTTATGCGCCCACTCATGATATTTAGAGTGCTTGCAGATCAGAGGTTTATGGAACTCAGTAGGAATGACCTGCCAATATCGTTGGAGAACTTTCCGTTGGAAACTCTTCAAAAACAACGTTAATTAACGGAAGTATCTCCAGATTATCACGTGCTTATCGCATCATTGGATTCAGCATGAGTCAGCATGGACTAGTGAAATGGCCTGTCCGATCTCCCGACATGCATCCTTTAGATTTATTGTTCATGGAAACATTGCAAACAAAATGGTCATCAATTGTATAAAGCAAATAAAAAAGGCCTCAGATAGGAAGGAACCCCAATAAAAAAGCTATTACATGGTCAGCGATTTCTTAAATGATAAAAACGCTCGGTTTTAATTTTTATGACGCATGATTTTATGATTCTGTATTAAATAAATAAATGCATATTTGATTATTGTGTTGATGTGTAAATAGAAGTGATTGTGTTATTTGAGAGTAGGAGGTGAAAAATTAAACCAATTAGACTTTCTTGCCTATTATTTTCGAACAAGTGTAAAGTACCTTTTTTCCTTGAACGTAATATTCGTGTACAAGGTTACGTAACTGTTAAGTCCTTTTTATTTTGATTTCCTTTGATTGATTCATCATTGTGATTCCATCAACGTAGTGGACATTATGAAAAGTTCATGTAGGTATTAGTTTATGACCTATGAGTTGATTGGTGTGTGTTAAAAACAAATTCATGTTCGTGGCTGACATTTGTGATAACAGCGGCAGTGTCGGTAATGTAGAAGAACCTCGTTCTTCTACATTCTTTTACATTCTTCAGTCTCAAGACTCTTATCACTCGTACAAACAGAGTTTGTCGTACAAACACTGGACTACGCTGTGCACTAAATCGCATCTTTAAATGTTAAAACACTATGATCTGTAGCTCGTATGTCAAAAAACTAACTAAAATAGAATTGTTAAAAATATTATATGCTAATTTATACAATAAAATGTAATTATGTTTATCAATAGCAATTGGTATTTATATGTTAATATTTTTATTTTATAATAGCAAATTGGTTGCTGTGTTTATATTATAAAAATGTGTGTCTAGGAGTAGGCGTAGTACGTAGAAAGTGTGTGTATGCGTTTTGTGGCGCCGAGGTCAAGTATTGCACTGTTTTTTTTTTTGTAATCTTCGTCCATTCTAGCCCTCTTGGCCTATAGGGCCCTCTTGGCCAAGGGCCCATGTGGCCGACATCCCAGCTTCCCAGGATGTGCAGGCACTTTAATCACCTTCTCGAGGAGGTCGCCATTTTCGGTTGAACACACGACGGTGTCACGTCTGCGGCAGTGTTTATGTACCTATATATGCAATTTGTATCCTTTTGTTGGTCTTATTGTGTATTGTTTTGTAGTTTTTTTTTTTGCGTGTGTGACATATCTTGATATTATCAATCATTGTGTATGTTTAGTTTTAATATATATATAATATATTTAAAACAACCCAATTATTGGGGACACCTTGAAGCCGGTGCACTAACCACTCGACTGCGGTAGTGAAATATACCTCGATACAACACCAGCTACAGAAGGAATCCGTTCTTTTGCCGAGCGAGTAGTATTTGTAATTGCTGGCGTCAAAATCTTACAATTTATGCCGCTGTTTTGTGTCCAAATAATCCGCTAATATATTCATTCGCCTTCCGCAAAAGTGAAGTAATGGTTGTGACAGACGAATCCTCATAATGCGGCAGGTTCGGCGGCATACGTAATTATTTTGCAACGGCCCGTGGTGGAACGTCCACGTGTTTGGATTGCCAAGGCTCGGTGGCGCAATGTGAAAGCGCGGCCGGCGCGCGCGACCACCAGTGGCGTGCGCATCGCGGCCGACACACACAAAACGTAAGTTACTGCTTACATATTAATCGATCAATCAATTTATTTATTTACTTAAACATGTAAAATCTTGATTATAATAAATCAATCTTCTTCTTCTTTTGGGTTTGATGGCGGTGCCCATAGGATTTCGCCAACCTCGAGTTTTTTTGCTTAGAATACTTTTTTTAATTAAACTATGCGCGACTCATGTTATCATCCAGGCCGTGAAAGTACAAGTTAAGTAAATCAATAAATCGATTGACAAGATTTTGACATATAATACAGTACGTACATTTTACACTACAATGCAATTACAATATACGGCGTGCAATTATGTATTCTATTCTAACATTGCTTCATTAATATTTGAAAAACCTTCGTTTTCGTCATCGGTTTGAAGGCATGAAACCATAATTCATTGTCATATATATATATATATATATATATATATATATATATATATATATATATATATATATATATATATATAGTACCAACATATTATTTATATATAATAAGTTAAAAAATGGGGTTTTCATCGGACTCCGTCAAAAAGATTACAACATAAATTAAAACACATGTTTATAATATTTAAATTATTATAGAATTGTAATTTTTAAAACTTGGGTTACTCTCATCAAACGGACGGTGAAATTCGTTGCAAAATTTAACAAATTTCATTATATGTAAATAACATTAAATTCATTTATATTGGCGTAATAGAAACGATAAATTGCCAAAACAATCATTGTCTTATGATAACGGTAATGATGCCACGAGTTCCTTAGACGAGAACCAATGAAATAATTGTTTTGTATTATGAAATCAAGATAGTTATTAAAATGTAATTATTGTAATGTAAACGTTATTGCAATGACATAATTAATTTTAATAATACTAATTGACAAGTATAGCTGGTTCCATTTATATGACGATGAAAATTTGTTTTCATATTAGCTAAATTAAGTGGTATCAGCTAGTATTGTATATTTGTGTGGTTGTGTTGGTAGTATCACTCCAAATACAATTCACATATCTATACTAATCTATACTAATATATAAAGCTGAAGAGTTTGTTTGTTTGTTTGTTTGAACGCGCTAATCTCCGAAACTACTGGTGCGATTTGAATAATTCTTTTTTGTTGGATAGTCCATTTATCGAGGAAGGCTATAGGCTAAATAACATTACGCTATGACCAATAGGAGCAAAGACAGAGCGGTAAATGTGTAAAAAACGGGGAAAATTATTCATTTTTGAAGGCTTTCTTTGCGTGCGCTGCGAAAACGGTTCAAGATACACAAAAAATATGTATGAAAGAATTATTCCTCTATACATGATCTATGTGGGAAAAACCAAAAATCTGCCGGAAGTCACTATTCCACGCGGACGAAGTCGCGGGCAAAAGCTAGTAATATAATAATCAGAAGGATTACAAGAAATAATGGCACAGATAACAAGCGTTCTCAATAAAGCACAGCACAGTATAGACTAGCCGGTTCCAAAACTTTCTTGTGTCGTAGACCCCTTGCCATGTTTTTCTGTTTTGGGTGACCCCTTAATTACCTGACGTTGAATGCCTACATCCACAATATACGAAATTTTATAAATAATGTATGTGTCTTTATATTAGAAGATAGTATGAGTAAATAGAATTGGGCCTGCTCGACCGGAGTGATACTACGGCCTCACAGAAAACCGGCGTAAAATAGCGCTTGCGCTGTGTTTTGCCAAGTGAGTGAGGGTACCGGAGGCCCAACCCCCCTTCCCCCTTATTCCCTTTTAAAAGGCCGGCAACGCATCTGTGACTCCTCTGGTGTTGCGGGTGTCCATGGGCAACGGTTATCGCTTAACATCAGGTGATCCGTCTGCGCGTTTGCTGCCCTATGCTATAAAAAAAGGTCACTGTCAGTGTATTTTGAGATCCATTATTATTGACCCTCAAATTTTGGTTTCGTTGACGTAGACCCCTTGCAGGTTGTCATAAACCCCTAGGGGTCGATATAGGCCACATGGGGAATCACTGGTATAGACGTATAATCACAATAGATATAACAAAAAGGATGAAGCGTTAATGATTTATCGTAAATACATTTTACTATTTCGGAAGTGTCTCTTGCGCAAACTTAGAAAACAATGATATTAAAAATCTTCTACCTACAGATACCCGTATGGGATCGATGTAAAAAAAATCGAGCTTCAGTTCAACAGTGTAGTTCTTATAGTTTCGGAAACATGGCTGTGACATACGAACGGACAGTCAGACATGATGAATCCACAAGGGTTCTGTTTTCTGCCATTTGGCTACGGAACCCTAAAAATGCTAAAATTGTCTCCATTTTTCTGAAAAAGGAATAGAACTAAAATACTTTGACCTCAACATCTTCATAAAGACGACGGTTCGCAGATAACAAAGATATTTGTTACTGTAAACAATTAATTATCTGTTGGCATCGGAGCTGCACGAGCACCGGCCATTCGCTCGCAATTACTACAAATACATTTTCAATTTAACTGAAATTCATTGTACATCGAGAAATTCGCAACACGGAAACGGATCTCAATTTTACCGCAGGATACAGTGCAGCGAACATTATATCGCGTTGTGCCTATCTCCTGGTTGTTTGCTTATAATTACCTTCTACGTTTTGCCGTCAGAACAGACATTAAAAATAATTGAGAAAATAAAACAGAAGCCTTAGAATCGGTTTTAATAAATAACAATGATTTTTATCTAATAGTTATTAACACAGGATTAGTATTTCCATATTGGCGTGGCGTATATCTTTATAAATTGTAGCGGGTGTGTAATTCTGGTGCATAAACTATATTATTGTAAGGTTTCATTAAAATCCATTCAGTAGTTTTTACGTGAAAAAGTAACAAACATCCATCCACACGAACTTTCGCGTTTATAATATTAGTAGGAATAATTTACACAATATCATTTCAAATTGTAGCCTATGCGTTATTCTGATATATAAACTATATTATTGTAAAGTTTCATTAAAATCCATCAAGGAGTTTTTACGTGAAAAAGTAACAAACATCCATCCACACGAACTTTCGCGTTTATAATATTAGTAGGAATAATTTACACAATATCATTTCAAATTGTAGCCTATGCGTTATTCTGATATATAAACTATATTATTGTAAAGTTTCATTAAAATCCATCAAGGAGTTTTTACGTGAAAAAGTAACAAACATCCATCCACACGAACTTTCGCGTTTATAATATTAGTAGGAATAATTTACACAATATCATTTCAAATTGTAGCCTATGCGTTATTCTGATATATAAACTATATTATTGTAAAGTTTCATTAAAATCCATCAAGGAGTTTTTACGTGACAGAGTAACAAACATCCATCCATACAAACTTTCGCGTTTATAATATTAATACTCGTAGGGATGTTGCTAAATAACTTATCACTTAAATCAGACAAAAGAAAAGTGAACAAAATTGTTGATTGTTTTGTAACTTCTTGTACATCCCGATTACAATAGCATCTCCATATTGAGTCATTGGCAAGCAAAATTAGCTTCATATATTTAATGTAAAGTAACACTAACTACTAACTGATTAATTTTTAAAGCAGTATTCGTAGGGTATTCCCTACGGCTATATATAGTACTACTTTTGTGGAAATTAGCGCCCACTTTTTATAACACACGTCACCGTAGGAGTGTCAGATAAATGTACATATGAAATTAGAAAAACACATTGGTACATGGCCGGATCGACCCTAGGCCCCGCACTACGGCCGGACCCGGTCCGGGACCACAACGCAACCAACGTTCATTAAGAGACATTAGTCTACACTAATATTATAAAGAGGAAAGATTTGTATTTTATGTAACGAATAAATTCAAAAAGTAACTGGACCGGATTTTAGTAATTCTTTTTTGATTAGAAAGCTACATTATCACTGTATTTGTAATTTGTATAAATATTAGCCATAAAATGTCTTTCATCGCATATGCCGCGAAGAGTATTAATGATAGGTATCTATAAATTTAAAATTAATAAGGTAAATAGATCCGTAAAAGTAACGGATACGGACACGGCTACGGGCGGGGCTACTAGCCGGGGCGGGTCGCTAGTATTAAATATTTTTCTTAAAAGAAATTACGAAGTACCTAAAATCTTTGCCGGAATATTATGAAACTATATACGCGTTCAACTCTTTTCTTCTGTCAGGAGAGAAGCTGAGAATCCAAACAAGAAGTAACTCGTTGGTGAGTAATGCTTTACTGCACCTCCGCCATGACTTGCCAGGTCGGCAGCCATGTGTCAACGCAATGTATTGCAGGTTCGGTTTTGTTTCTGCTAAAAAATACCATTGCAAATAAATAACGTGTGTATTTACGCAAAAATAATTATATAAAACACAACATGGCCGTACTTAGAGAACACAAACAAAATCACACCTCCTTCGAGTAGTTCCAGATGACCACCGCGAAATAAAACCAAACGTTTAGAAAGAGCGTAGCTAGCAAAAATAAAAATACCGTCGCGGTAGTCGATACTTTCTTAATCAGACAAGTTTGACTTATGAAGAAACATGAAATTGGCAGGCATATTAATACCACGAGAAGGAGTGAGCAAGCTGTTATAATAACTATGTAGCCCGCAACCACGGGACCTGCAGCACTAAACGTTACTCCAATGAATAATGATACGTTTGCCACAACCAATAAAAGAGATATTAGTCCGACACACATCAGCACCAGTTTCTTAATATCTTCGTCCACCTTCGTAGGGGCACCGAAATGCCTCATGATGCTGTTCTCAGCAATCGAGTACAGCACCAGACCAGCTAAGCCAACGCCCCCGGAACTCATGCCGAAAATGGATATCAAATAAGTGGCGTATTTAGGCGGGAATACGCCGAAACATTTGGTCACCAGGGGCATGTCCAGCTCCATCGAACCTGATTAATTATCAATAAATAAAAAATACTATCAAATTTGCCGTAATTGAATTGTCAATGTCAAAACACAGACTATTTTTGATCTCTTTTTTTATTGACACGATCGTGGTTGTCTACTGTTACTGCCAAACTTGCTAATTCAATTTTTAATTCAATTATCCTGTTATGAACATCGAATTCTATAGGATAAAAGCGATTTATTTAAAATAATAGCTGTCCTTCAGCGCCCATAAAGAAAACCTTACTAATATTCTTTTTCCATGAGGTTTTCGGGATGAAAGTACCCAATTAACTATAACTTTTAATATGACGTATGCTAATGTATTTTCACGGCGATTACTTCTGTAGTTATGACTTGCAAGCGTAGCTACAAACTAATTTTCATATCTTATGTGTAATTTCGGTAACTCAGCGTCTAAAAACCTTCTGATATTACATGCTCTAGTAGATTAATTACAATGAGGTAACCTGCAAAGAAATTGGAAGAGTTATGTGATGTCCACCGCAGTATGTGTCTTAAATTTTGTTAGAAGTAACAGCTGCTAACTGTACATTTTGGTTGCAGAATGCTTTATTCAACGGTAATTTTCCTGGCTATAGCAGGCACTTGGTCTGCCCCAGTGGACGACCCAATCAGAGTGGACCTCCCCGTATACGACCACCCGCAACTAGAACAGGCCTCGCTAGAACCAGAGAACTATGATGTCAGCAAGGGTACATCGACAGCTCTCGGTCAAGCTTATCATAACAAGTTCGGTGTAGCAAACAACATTCTGAAACATTCCACGAGCTTTCAACAAGTAAAGGTATTATAGGCTCTGAGGGGATCCGCGAAAGTATCCCAGATCGCCTGAGATTTTATTAGAATATAGAACCTACTTATCATTTGATATTGATCAACAAAACTACTTTCGTGCATAAGAAAATATAGTATTGTTTGAGTTTGCAGTTTCTCCGTGAACATTTTCATTAATAGTACTGAAGAAAATGTATTTTGCGATACTACCAAAAACAATCACAAAAATAAACTAAGAAAATATAATTTCCGATACTACCAAAAACTACCACAAAATTAAACTAAGAAAGCATAATTGGTGATACTACCAAATAATACCAAACATTCATTAGCAAATTACCTACTACTTATATAAAGGTACGATTGAAGCTACGTTCGCAGCATTTTGCACCAAGCTTCCAAAAGTTCAATAAAATATTTTATGCTTGTACGCGTGTGTAAACGATAAGCCGCCAGTGCACTCCGCGTGCAGTACAAACTGCCTTCAGAGCTCTGCTGCGGCTCTGAAAGGTTTGGATTGAGACAGTCAACGCGCACATAAAATAATATGACTAAAATTTTAATTTAGATTATTTTATCACTAACATAACTTAAGATAGATCATTGTTACTGACATACTAATAAACATATGGATGCAAACTCTGAAATAAATTATGAAATTTTTCGAAAAACCGTGTTGCTAATCATTACCATTGATTGATTATCACCTTTTACAGCCTGGGTCTTTGAATGTCCAAGGGGGAGATGGCTGGTTTTCGCCCCCCGTGACTACTCTGGAAGGGGCCCTGCTGGAGACTGAGGGGCTAGCCAGCAAGACGTTGTCAGCGAAGGAAAACCTGCAGCAAGTAGTCGCCGGCATTTTCCAGGTATGTGTCAGTTAGATGTCAGTCAGCGTGATAGGCTGGGAGGCTACCACCTCCTTTTACGAAGATGTTATCTCGCAGAAGTAGGCTGCCGAGCGGACTCGGGCGGAAGATCCTTTTGCTGCCCCACTCCGGCAGCTCCGCGCAGACGGAAGAGACGTACTTTTCTAAGCAGTTTCCAAATTCCCTAGCGGCGGGAATGAAGCCAACCCGATCAGCTGACAACTGACTGAGATATATGACTTTAAGCTTGCCTACCGCCTGGGGGTCGCAAACGCGTAACTTGGCGATCCCGCCTATAGCGAAGTCCCAGTTCGTTTATATATACCACTGGGCCTGTCCCACGGAGGTCATTTTTGTGAATTGGGTTTAACCCGATCTCGAGTAGACCTTCCACAGGGGTGGAGCGGTTCCAGAGGGAGGTTTGTGCGGGTAGTCGACACGTTAAGTACATACTAACGTTTAATTAGTACATTTGATTATTTTATCAATCGCTGAGCAATGAACACCTTTTCGTTATAGTAATTAGGTTAAATATATTAAGATAATTGTTGTTTTGGAAGCTCTGGCTGTACTTTTCCTAATTAATGATAATTGATGATGTAAGTATTGTAAATAAATTATATTGTTATCAAACAAGGCTCGATGAAAACACTAGCCCCGTACAATGTGACTTGGAATTGGGAAAATGTGTAACTTTCTACAACACACTTCCAGAACGTGTTCCCGGTTTACCTTATAATAAATTTGAAGCACTTGTTGAAAATATTCGGAAATACTTACCTCACTGACACATCTATACTAATATTATAAAGAAGTAAAGTTTGTGTGTTTGTATATTTGTTAAATTGTAAGGGGTAAACTCGGGAGCTACTGAACCGATTTTAAAAAATATTTCACCAATAGAAAGACACATTATTGCTGAGTGTCATAAGTTAAATAAAAAACCGAAAAATAAAAAGGCTTTTACGTGGTAGTCCGTTTTGCAAAGTGAATCGGAGAAAAAACGGGCAGCGGACGGCGCGCGTTAGCTTCGGGTGCTCGCTTCGGGGATTATTAATATTATGCCCAACGAAGTGGGCACGGGTCAGCTAGTTATCAAATAAACCTATTTTGTGAATGTGAATTAAACAGGTTTCAGGCCAGCTGACAGTCAAAGATAACTCCCAAATCTTTTATTTCCGTCATACGTGTTAAGTCGTGATCATACAAAGAGTAGTTGAAAGTAGTAGTATATTTTTTTTTTGTAAACGTAATAATGTTACACACACATTTGCCGACATTGAGTATCATGTTATTAGTTTGATACCAGGCTGAAATTAAATCTAGGTTTTTTTAAGCTTAATGGCTTTATTAAGATTGTTGATGGAGCAGTAAATCTTCAAATCAATTGCGTACAGAAAGAAGGCACGGACAGGAAAGCTGATTAACCAGGTCGTTGATGAAAATTACAAAAAAAGCGGGCCGAGTGATCGCCCTTCAATGTAACTAGCTGACTTCGCCCTGTATAAATAATATTTGATCCACCGCAGCAAGTCTCCGTGTACACAATACCATTCCAACGACAGTTGACTGTTCTGCCTAAGACAGACGCCTTGAATCCTCTGTCAACAGACGCCTATGTAGGTGATGAGAACGCTAACGCATTACTGTTGCCGTCATATATTTTTCTGTGTCAAACTACGTCAGATTTATTAGATCTGCTATTCGTTCAGCTCATAAGCCGCGGACTATGGAATATGCACTATCGTTTTATTTCAAAAGTTCTGTGTTCGGTAACCAACACAGAACTAACTTTTTTCTAATACTGAATGCACGGAGTAAGTAATTATTTGTTTCACTTTTTCTTCCAAGGTTTTCCAGTGAGTAGACTTAAATAGCTAATTATTGATAACACTTCAACCTATGGTTAGGTTGAAGCGGAGTACCATAGAGAAAGAAATAATTTATGCCGGTTTCGCTTTGTTGATTTAAATTTTTATTTTGATACCGACGGAACCGACGAACTTCGTACGTAAATCGCTACTAATATTATAAACGCGAAAGTATGTAAGTATGGATGGATGTTTGAAAGTAAATACTAACTGAATGGATTTTAATGAAACCTTATAACAATTATATAGCTTATACAATAATATATCAGAACAGCACATAGGCTGCAATTTATAAGAATATTGTGTGAATTGTCCAAAATATAAAGATAAGACGGCACCTTTTTTTTTCCTAACGATGAGGGAAATGCATTGAATTGCGTACCCGCGAGTCGGGTTACGTGGGGCTCTCCTCCCCAGACGGGAGTAGGCCTACCCACTAAAAACCTCACCGTTCCCCCCCCCGCCCCCCGATTGCGCCTAATCCCCAAGGAGAGCTGCATCACGCCAGGGCCGAGCGCTAATCCCGAAGTACAGCAGCATCGCAACGCGACGCGAGCGCATCATCCCTAAGAAGATCAGCATCGCGCCCTGACAAGGCCATGAGACGGACGGACGGACGGACGTCCCTTATGGACGACCACCACGAGCCCGCCGACGCATGGCGACTAGCGCCCCTTCCGCACCGCCACAAGGGTGCGCGCACGCCGATAATGGGCTCGGGGCGAACCCCGCCAAGGTTATTTTTTAACGAGGTTCCTCTTCTTTCCTTCCTCTTGGCCCCTGCTCTCTTGGCGGCAGCCCCCTCACGCCGTTTTGGCCCGCGCCGGCCGAAGTCGGTACCCCCCAGATATGGGGGGCGTTCCCCTATGCACCACCTAGGGACGACAAATCCACGCAGGATAAGACGGCACCTACGCAGAAGAAGTCGCGGGCACCAGACAATATCTGTATATGTACACATATGTATATCGGAGTGTGTACTCATAACACTGCAATAAAACGTTTTTTGCAATTGTCGAAGATTTAATATCTCGTCTTCAGTGGGACGCGGCCGTGCCTGATGTATATTATATGCAATAAAACGAATAACTTAATTGGTTATTTCCGCAGCCGAAGCCAATCGTTGACACGATAACTGAGGAGGAGAAGTACGGGAATACTGGCGACAAGTTCTACAGCGCCGGCCGGGCTATTGTGGGGGGCGCGGAAGGAGTATCCAATTTGGTCAACTCGGCTCTTGAGGTTGGTTTTTTTTAAGTTAGATGAAATACATTCTGCGGACTCTTTGGTCCGTACTCGTTTTTTTGTGTTAGTATTTTTTTATGTCCTTATTTATTATCTATTGACAAGTAACATATCAATTCTCGGTTTGGAGAAGGTGTCTGTTCTCCGTGTTGTGTGAGCAGATGGTCCCGTCCCCCACAGTCATATCCCCATGTTTTCTTTGCTTCTTTATTTTTTTTAAAAAAACGTCGCCCCACTCCAGTTTTTATCCTGTGTCGTGGGTGCAATCACAAACAAAAATCTCACATGCATAAACCCCCAGACCGGAACAAAATTTTGTAGGTCATACAAAATATCTGTCTCGTACGGGAATTGAACCCGCGACCCGTTGTGTAGAAGCCGATTACTCGACCACTGCGCTAAACGTGTCGTCAAGATCTATATATATATATATATATATATTCTACTACTAGCTGACCCGACAGACGTTCTGCCCCACGTCTCAAATGTCAAAAAACAATATCTAGCTGACCGTATTGTGAATCTAAGCCATCCGCATACCGCCTGGAATACACAAAACATTTCATCAAAATCGGTCCAGCCGTTTAGGAGTACAATGACTAACACACGTACAGAAGATTTATATATTTAAAGATAATATACTATTACAACCAATATTAACTATTATTAACTATTCCTTAAGACTAACAATGTTTAATATCTATGGTTAGTTTTTACATTTTATTTATTATAAGTTAATACTAGTATTAATATAATTATTGAATTATTACATGTTATTTGTTTACATTAGAGTTTATTATATACATATATATATATACACATACATATATATATACATATTTATTACAATTAATATAATTTCCTCAACGTATTTATTTATACAATTTATGTTTTGGTTGCTTATTATTTAGTTATTAGTATTTTATACAATTTTTTTATTTATTACAAATTAATATTATTTACTATATATATAAAAGGTTTCCTGGTTAACATTGCTAATATATTATTAACACCATATACAAATATTTTATGGTTAATCTTGTTTTTTCTTAACCTATTGCTATTAGTTATTTTATTATATTTAGATTTATGTCTACTCATTTGTTGTTTATTTCAGTAAAGCCCTATGAGGGCTTGTAGTGTCCAAGAAAATGTGCTGGTGGGACGATCTTCGCAAAACTCCTCCCGTGCAATTTGTGGTCGCTCTGTTTCTGACTCGAGTCACGAGAGGAGTTGCTGTTTAACTTTGTCGTCCCGGTATCTTAGCGCCATTTTCAGGTTGTAATTTATCGCACAATGGCATCATTAGCACAGTGTCCTGTATAGTAGACACATGTGCTGGTATGCCTATTAATATGTCAGTCAGTCGGGAAAAGTGCAAGTCCTAAAAGTCACGCTAGTATTCCATTGCTTTAAATAAATAAACCGTTACTTCTAGATGTTTGATATTTTTGAAAACATATGTGCCTACCCGTTACCCTAGATCCCATAACTTAAGCCTTACAGAGCTTACTTTAGGCTAAGTAAATTGGTGTGACTACCGATAAAAAGCTTTATCGGTAGTCGTCTCAGATGTATTATACTGGTTCTTCGAAAAATATACTTAATAAAGTAGGCAATGGACTTATAAATTATATAAAAAATGGTACACCCATCAATCAAAGTAGTATAAGAAAATTTACACACTCACCTTTCCGGATGGCGGTAGCTTGTTCTTGCTCGTACTCGGGATCTTCTTTTCTTCCAAATTGAGGTCTTAGTCGTGATCCACTCCACAATCAATGACGAGATCGGGAGACTGACATGATTTTGATTTAAATATGGCAAGCAATTAAGTAATATTTAGCAGTATAATAACCTGTTTTTATAAGAGTATTTTGGACAATTGATCTAAATTTGTGAAAAGGCAATTCGGTAACAATGTGGAATTTTCTTGTTAATAGTATTGCATAGCAATGCATTTCCCCATAAAAGAGCCTCTATTTTTTGCAGCCTGTATATTGAAACGGCAGTTTATTTTAGTTTCCCACATTAAAATTAATAATGTTTAAAAAGTGTAATAGTTCTTACGAACATAAATTAAAGTTGCAAACATGTGTCCAAGCTTTCAGTCAAAGAGTAACAAACATAAAGTTATATTCGAATAAACTTTCACGTTTACCATATTAGTAGCATTATCAATAACTATATAACAACTACATTCAAAAGACTTCCCACCTGATGGTAAACGGTATCGGGCGCCTGTAGCACATGTGGGTCCTGTAATATTCGCAAGATGTGACATGAGATATAAAGTTACAGTACGCAATAACTTCACTCTCTTATCCTTCCATAGGTTCGACACACAGGTAAGACGGCAGTACCAAGCTGTACGACCCTGTTATAGACTCCTTCCAGTAAAATTCATTATCTTGTAACAAGGCGCTATATTTTACTCCTTGCCTCCTGGCTGGCTGCCTTGATCATTTTAAAAGGTGTACGTCAAGCGTGAGCTTATTGACAATTTTGACATCACTCGAACCATTATTTGCTGTGCATATCATATGAAATTGAACAAAATTACAAAATAAATATTAATATACATAATTACAACTCTCAGAGTAATAATAAATTTATATTATATAACGTTACGAAAGCACTTATTGTGCCTTTAATTTATACCTACTATAGTAAATATACATATTAAGTGACTATTGGTGCCTTTCTCTGAAACAACCCAAGTCACCCTATCACAACCTAGTGCTACAATCTTGTATTCGTTAATGTCGTGCCATTAGACTATCAATATTTGAGTGTTTCTCCGAAATTGCGTTCTTTGTCTGATTCATATGGCCTAATTTTTTTTTCACATTTAAGCTTATAAAACATATTTTTACGAAAGATGGTAACCTAAGATACAATGTGTGAAAAAGGCACACTTTTTGATAAAATGGTTTCCGAGATAATTAACTTTAAAAATTTTGGGGCCATATGAATCAGAATCTGTGACATATGAATCAGAATTAGGGATAGAAATGAAATTCTAGTTAGAAAAATCAGTCAATTTTTATTAAAATCACAGTAAATGCACATGATGCTTATCATAATACCTAAATCTAGTCATCACAGCGTAATATGACACTTGACAATATCAATCATCACAATATTAATTACTTTTCAATACGTTCTGCAATTTTCTTCTTCTCTCTTTTTTCTTCCTTAGATAGTACTGGTGGCATTTTTGTGTACTGTAATATAAAAACGAAGATTACAAATTTATTAATAATCATACTTAAAAATGCCTTTAAATAAGACTGTCTCAATTTTGACAACATGCAGGTACAGTATTGTATTTGTATTTGCCACTACAGTAGGTATGTATACAAATAATACACTGTTTGACACATGACTGAAATTTCAATATTTTAAGGAATTTCAAGTTACAGATACCTTATTATTGACCTGACGTTTCAACCCAATTATGTATAATATACATTATACATAATTGGGTTGAACCTATTAAAAGGTGAGTAAAAATTGTAAGAAAAATTCTTGAGCGGGAATCGAACTCACGACTTATCACGTTACGTTATAACGGTCTTAAAAGTTAATATATTGTTACAGTATATTACCCTTTTCGTCTAAGCAGTAGTTTGAGCCTATAAACTACCGCTAAAACTAATAGTTGAGTAAGTAGGTAGTTTCATTAACCACTCGTTATTATTTTATTTATGTTATTTAGTTAATTAATTTGATTTTTAAACTCTCATTTAAACGAAGTTTGTTTTTATTGTTTACCTTTATTTTATTACCTAGACGAACGGAGTTTAATACCAATATATTAGTTTTAATTTCAGGTATAGTCTAATTTTCGAAAATTTATTCGTCGATACATATGAAACCCCTTTGACGTTATTAGGACTGCTGCGAAATTTACAGCTACTGTTTTTAGACACGTAAATAACATTAGGTTCATACGAAATGACTTGTTACAGGCGTAACGTGCCGCCAATGTAACGTTTCATTAACAATATGTGTGACATTCTGATTAATATGGTATTTTTACCATATGAATCAGACACATATCAATCAGAATTTTACCCATAAACATCGATAAATCATCACACGTGTGCAATTAAAGATTGTTATTTATACATAGGTTTCTGTTCCCCAATGGCATTATATTTCCCGCAGATTCAAGTTTGAAAACCATTTACTTTAATTATAAAAACGAACATACTAATCAGAAACACAGGTGTACCAAGGCTATATGAATCAGATATTTACCTTTATATCTCCGCGACGACACGAACCAGCCACACTTCTCAGCCACGACCACGTCAACCGAGCCACTGGCTACCACCAGCACGGGAAAGGGTCGCCTCATGTTTCTTAATTAGCTGGGTACGTTCGAGTGAAGCGCGTGAATATGAATCAGACTTTTGTGCCGGACACTCACTATTTTTTTATTTATAAATAAACAATCGTAAATATTAGTACCATTTTTTTTGGTGTAAAGAAACAACTAATATTCTTTCGTAATAATTATAATTTACATCAATTTATCAATATGAAATAATGTTATTGCTAGTAATGTTCAAGAAACTGGGTTACGGACACACCATATTAGTCAGAAGAACTACTTTTAAATATTTTTTTGAAATATTTATATAAATATTATTTAAAAAAATAACTTGTGCAAGATAGACAATAGTCTGAAATATGTTATAAAATTAATTGCAGACTGATTTGTCAGTTACTTACAAAAATAAACCTCAAGACATCGAAAATTTAGGGTTCGAAGAATCACTCATTTACCACCTACACTTACCACTGTGTAATTATTCAATAGTACCTTCAAATTATTCTTTTTCCCGACAGATTCCCGGTACCATCATCAGGAAAATCACCAGGGCAGCATCGGAGAAGCTCAACAATTTAGGTGGAAAACTCATTGGCTTATAACTTGTAACCCGGTCACGTGTCAAAGACGGACGATTGTTTTTGGCAATTCCACTTAGCTGTAGTGTTTTAGGATCAATTTAATTGATAAATAACTATTTTATAATGCAGATTGATTTTACTAAGCGGGATGAGAAGATGGATGTGTGCAGTGACAAGAAAGGATAGAATGAGGAATGAATATATCAGGGGAAGTCTGAAAGTAGCATCTATAATTGATAAATTTAGAAAAAATGAGACTTACCTTGTATGTTCACGTAATACAAGAGAGGAGACAATGTAACAAGGAAAGTTAGGGACATGAAACAGGATGAACATGTGGGGAGGGGAAGACCGAACAAACGATGGATGGACGTGTTAATGACGATATGTTGAAGGTAGTGAGTGTCGGATTGGCGAGTGACAAAGGTGAGTGGAAAAATGAAATTGGGAAAAGGTTACGAGACAGCTTTATATTGATTTTTGACATCATAAGCTCTTACTGAGATTTTCTCCAGGGAGCACAGTATGGGGTTCTTCAAGAAGGTAGTAAATAGGTTCTATAAACGTTGGTTGCTCCTGGCAACCAGCGTTACATAATCTACGGAGACTTATCATCAGGCACCGTCACGTCACCCTATTTACCACCATAGTGGTATAAAAATCAAATGGATGGGTACAACTATTAAGAAAAATAAATACACAATTAAGAGATAAAATTATTTAATACATACCAACCAAAAAGATTTACAATCTCCTGTTTCTATATTTATATAATAAGTAATGTATAGTAATACAATACAATGAGACCGTATGTGTAGCCTTAAAACTTCACTGAATACTTAAACGTTACCACAACACAGATACGATGTAAAAGCCCCATAACGAAGCTATGCATAGTTTCAGCGGGGACAAGTTGTGGGAACGAAATAAATGCCGGGGTTTTGCTTTTTACTATAAACGTGTTATTTAATTGTAACAAATAGAATAACATTTAAATGACACTTTAACAATAACTTGTAACTTTGAGTTTTCGATAAAATGCATTAATTATTACGAATACATTAAAAAGGATCAAATTCACAAAGAAGTTCTAAACAAAACTATCCAGTTAAATAATGTCAATAGAAAATTTGTTTTCAAAGTAATCATATGTAGAACAATTCCACGGGCCTTATTGTCGGTTGAATTGGGTTTCTTAAAATTAATAATATACATATCTTAGTATTTTTAACGGGTATCTTATAGTATACTGGTCCGGAACAGATAACTTCACTGGGCTGTGGCCGATTTTAAAATATTCGGTAGATCAGAATTTTTTTTGAAGTAATCTTCAAGCAAGAGTCTCGGCTGGGTACTTTATTTTTCCGCCAATATATTGACGCCTATAGTACATGTGGGTCTTGTGAGATTTTCAGCAAATTTGTAGCCCCACAAAACCACATAAAACTTAAGTCATAATACCCGGTGATTTCACTGCCCATTTTGCCCTCAACACAGCAATGCAAGCACTGCTACTTGGCGGAAGATGGAGATATTCAAGCACCAAGATTTTACCTTTATTCTTTTTCTTTTGTGATTTTAAGCTGCTGAAGTCGAAATGATGATTGGTGTCTAAAAATCTATATTGAATAAATAAATATTTAACATTTACAATTAATAATATTTCAGTTGTTTGTCAATATTTTATTTATTTCGAACCAATTTAAATTAAGTTTCAACGATTTTGATTTACACTTTGTTAGTAAGGAGTAGTTTGCTTGACGAATCAACTAAACATTACGTTACTTTATAATAATATAAGTTCGCTATTTGTTTTATAGAAAACGTAACTCTATTTGCTGTGCAATGTTGTCTAAAAGCTTCAATTATTCCTGCGATTAACTTTCAAAGTCACAACTGTTAGCATTGCGTATAATTCATAAAACGAAATGTTATTTTTAATATTCCACACTGAAATCAAATTAAAATATTTATAATTTTATTTAAAAAATCTTTTCTTGAACCGTGATTGAGGTTCTAATCTAATGAAACAATTAAATGGCCACCTATCCGGTAACTTTGGTGTTATATGAATACGATTTCCATCAGGTATTCTATTACTGCGTCTATAAACAAATTGATGATAAAACAATACTGTAACGAAAAAAATATGTCAGTTTGACACAGGAGTAACGGCAATTGATCAGAAACTACTGTTTAAATAAAGTTAACGAGTTATCAATCATTCTAATGAGCAGAGGACGGTATTAGGTAGAGTTATTTATGTACTTACATTAATTTCATACAGCGAAGGAATAAAATGGATATGCCTCAAATAAAGAGATTAATTTTAAAGAGCAGAAAAAAATCCTGTGATTTTTTAAATAAAAATAATTTCAATGTAGAAATGGATTTTAGACGTTCGGGGAAAATTATCGAAGCCCGAAAATATTGAAAATTCTCACAAAAGTTATACAGTAATGTCGGAAGCGAACCATTTAAATAGCCTCAGGAGTCTAGGCTAGAAGCAAAAGTGTACGCTCGTATTTATAAAAAAGGCGAAATACGCGTATGAGAATTTGCTATTATTTCTTATTATTTATTTGTAATATTGTTGGCCACACGGGATTGTCCAGGAAATCCCGGGAAGGTCCCCATTAATATCAATATTTCGATGTAAGCACATATGTATGTACTTGCATCGAAATTCAAACTCAACCAACTCAAACAACTAACCTAACGCAGACTCTACCTAATTACGACCTCTTACGTTATGAGTTAGTGACTAAATAAATATAATCTCACAAAATCAATCTGTGATGTTACTTTCATAAGCGCCGCACACATTATACAACAGCGATAATAGTGGGCGGCTAACAGGACCATATCGACAGCGAAGTAATCAGTCAAATGGTTTTGCACTAGACACCAGACTAGGGATGAAACGATACAAGTAAATATGAGTACTTACTCGATACTTTTCTTCCGATACGAAGTACTGTTTATTCGATATTTTTAAGCCAAGTATCGGTTAATAAATAGTACTTATATTAGTATATGCCAAAGTCAATATTTCATTTTAGAATTGATTATGAGAATGGTTACCTTGAATTGAAGTGATTAAACGCGTCCATTTTTCGCTTTCGATCAACAGGCAAATTGATATTTGATATTTATAGGAAGCGCTATCAAAACGAAAAACAAGACAAATTTTCGTGAATTTAATTATTAGTAATGAATTTCAATACTTTTTATGGTTTCAATTAAAAATGTTCCAAAAATTATTTGATACAAATAAGTATCGATACTTTTTAATCAACATCGAGTAAGTATCGTTGCTTGACGAGTGATACTGTATCGAGTAAAAGTATCGATACCTCAATGGTATCGCTTCATCCCTATAACAGACGGCCATAGCGTCTACGGCCGTACGCGGGCATCTTATCCGCCATATTGCCGGCCTCACAACTATGGACGCGTATACGCTACATTTGTGACGGGTGTACGTGTTCATTAAACTATTAATAACTAAATATATATAAAATGAGCAAGAGATCTCGTGTAACAAGATGCTGTGACGGACTGTTTAGAACTTTGCCTCCTTTTTTATCTAAGACGTGTGTCCCAGGCGCCGCTGCTGACTAAAAAAAATCATGAAATCACATCCAGTACCATAGAGAATAATGGCGGTCGAATCGCGAAAGCGCACCCCGCCATGTGCCCCGTATGGGCCTAGAGAACTCGGGGGGGGGGGTGTTAGTGGGTAGCGACGGCCCCCCCAGCACAACGGGGGGTGAGAGGGGCTCGCCGCGGGCGTACGTGGCAGTGTACGTAAGTGTTCCCATGACCTTGTCAGGCAGTGATGCTGCTCTCCTCGGCGTATCTTCCTCCTCGTCTGATGGGGGGAGGATGCGTCGACGATTGATGCGCTCCTGCCAAGGCGTCCCTGAGGGGCATTTTTGGTTTTTAGTCTGTAGGCCGCGCGCATGGCTGGCACTCGGCCCCCAAGCGCGCGGATAGTCCGACATAACGCCGCGGTGTTCCCGAGCCGCGAGGTATGCGTAACGCATACATATAAAAAATATATATACACTACGCGACAAAAGTATAACCCACCCCCCTATTTACTTCATATCTACTGTAAAACTAAATATAAGTAAATATATTACTGATGTCCAGAATTGTTAATTTAAGTCTAGAACTATAGTGTATATACAGTTATGTTTCGATGCTGTTTTGTTACAGAGCAGCGAGATTGTTGATTTCATAGCGCGACAAAAGTATAACCCATTCGTCTCAGTGGCTACACCGACTCGGTGCGCTGCGCACGTCAATTCATGTTTGTACTTGTTTTGTGTAACTCGGCAGGTATTACACCTATGTATCTTGTTTTCGTAAATATTAGGTTATTTTTTAATTGAAAATGCCGCGAGGTAAACATTTAAACAAAACTGAAATCAATATAATTAGAAAATTGCATTCGGAGAATTATTCTAAGGCAAAAATTGCAAAAATCATCAACAGAAGTCATCGTCTTGTGCGTAATTTTTTGAAAGATCCCGAAAACTATGGAAAGAAAAAAAGAACAGGTCGACCAAGAGCAACTACACCACGAGAAAGAAGGGCAATTCTGAAAGTTGCGTCCAATTCTACGCTTACTGCAAGACAAATCGCAGCGGAAGCTGGTGTTAATACTAATTTAAGAAATGTTCAGCGTATTATACGCGAGTGTAAATATTTAAAACGTCAGAAATTGCGAAAAAAACCACCGTTGTCTGATAAACATAAACTGGTTAGATTACGATTTGCCAAAGAACATGCCCAATGGAAAAAAAAGTGGCGAAAAGTTATTTTTTCTGATGAAAAGAAGTTTAATTTAGACGGACCTGATGGTTTTAATTATTATTTTCACGATTTAAGAAAAGATAACTCCATATTGAGTCGTCGGCAAGCCGGAGGTGGTAGTGTAATGATATGGTCTGGTATTGGATACTCAGGTAAAATGAATATTAAGTTTTGTCCTGGAAAAATAAATAGTAAACGTTATATAGAAATTATAAACGAACAGATTACCTCTCATGCAAAGCGGATTGCTGGTCCTGATTATATATTTCAACAAGATAATGCCAGTATTCATCGAGCAAAGGTAGTTAAAGACTATTTTACTAAAAACAAAATTCAAGTTCTTGAATGGCCCGCGTATTCCCCTGACTTGAACATAATTGAAAATTGTTGGGGAATCTTATCACGAGCTGTTTATCGCGGATCAAGACAATTTACTTCTGTTGAAGAATTAAAAAAGGTGATAGTTGACGAGTGGGAAAATTTAAATCAAGAGACAATTAAAAAGCTATATGACAGTTTACCGGACCGAATGATTGATGTGATAAGTAAAAGTGGTGGATCGACAAAATATTAAATTACATGAGTTATTATTGTTTGTTTTATTTTTCCTGAATTTTTATTTCAATTTCATTACCTGGGTTATACTTTTGTCGCACCGAAAAACTCAATATTATTTATATTCGGTTTATTTTGCATTTTATGTCAAATGTTTCAATAGAATTTTAAACTTACTAACACTCCAATTTTGTTTATTTCTAATACATTTATATAATTATAATTCTTTGTCAGTTATGAAAAAAATAGGGGGGTGGGTTATACTTTTGTCGCGGAGTGTAAAAAAAAGAAAGATATATTATGTCTTTTAAAAATTTATTCCAGTCATACTATCATTATGACTGCACCCATGACACAGGATAAAAATCCCCCCGGTTCAAAGATAAAAAGATGTCGACGAATAATTATTATAATATATACATATTTTTTTTTGTTTTGCCTGAACTGGAAGTAAACGTGTCGTTGTTTCGAAAACGACGTGTCAGCAGCGGCGCGTTCTTTCAAAACCCAGTACACATGTCTTAGATAAGAAAGTAAGAAAACTTCCGACGCGTGCCACAGCACTTAAATACTTGTTCAATAATACAAAATACTCGTAAAGGGCAGGTTCGAACAGTTCAACGTTGAACGAAACACGCAACTCTACGAGAGGCCACCTGTCAAGGTTACATCACAATATGATTAATACGATTAGTGTACTCAGCGACATGACTTACATACTACCGCGGTGGATGCTGCTCTCCTGGTGATCACAGAAAGGGAATACTCGATAATACCTGGCGCTCTCTTAGGACAGTTTTGAACTACCCGACATAGAAAGTACTACTAAAGTAATATACTAAGAAGGTTTAGTTTAAACTGAAAATCTCTATAATAGTGTGGTTGCAAGCTTAAAACGATAACTCGATTGGGACTCATATAAACGATAATTATATTGGGACTCATAAAAATAACTGTTCATCTTTCTAGTGGGTTTAATAAATTGATAGCGGCATATTCGAGGTCTCCACGACACCTAAGCATGAATAGAAAAATTAACGTGAAATTGACCACAGAAACAAAAACTATTTTTTTTATTTACTACTTTTATTATTGTATAGTATATTAATTATTATATTTGATACATGTGTTGGCTTACGTCTAAATATAACAGCTTTAGTTAACTAGTTGATTAAATGTTTTAAACGACAATATTTTTGTGCAAATAAACTGATTCAAATTAATTTCAATTCCATGATTTAAACTTAAGCCCACTGTTTTAAATAAACGATAAACTAACGGAATCAGACTGAAATTTTTAATTACGCGAATGTAATAAAATCGGGAAACACAAATAGTGTCGGCAGACAGACCGACGTTCAAATAAATTCGACTTATATATGTGTTGAAACGCCTAATGTTATCGTTTCATTTTTCTTCGACTTAATTATTTTTTATAATATCCTAATATCAAACAATATGCACCAATGTTGAGACATCGAGATATTTATAGCTTAATAGTCTCTGTGTAATACCTGCATTGTGTGGTGGTCGTCACTGAATACAGACTACGATACAAACTAAATAGATAATACATGTAAAAAAATCAACGTTATATATGTCGCAGAGCCAAGTAGATATAATCTGTGGAATGTCAAGCAAACTTCCTAATTATAGTTCATTCCATTGTAGAACATTTATTTGGATTTATTGTTTTGATTCCTTTGCTTGAGTGTGTTTAGCTGTG
Source organism: Scirpophaga incertulas (assembly GCA_036419045.1). Lineage (NCBI taxonomy): Eukaryota > Metazoa > Arthropoda > Insecta > Lepidoptera > Crambidae > Scirpophaga > Scirpophaga incertulas. The sequence goes on along the minus strand of CM071626.1, from coordinate 7,143,562 downwards.
ACGCGATCGGAAAGAAAGGGACAGTTGACGTTTGACGCGAGGGAGCGGTTGAATAAAAAGTCAGTCTGTTGCTGTCGTCGGTAACGGACGGTTGTGCACGATCGCGACTCAGCTAACCTCACTACATTCCACGTGTCCTCTTTGTAATTTTAAATCTTTAAAAATCATTGCAATCTTTGTTTATTTTGTAAGGAAATTTTGGTGATTAATAAACCTTTGTGAATTAAAGACTGTGGTTGTGTTATTTTATGGATTTCGCAATGTCTGAAGGTCATCAACAAGATCATAAAGACGATGAAGTGCAATTTACGCCTTTATCAATTGTTGATGCCCAGCTCCCGCCGACATCAGAAGTGGGATTGGCAGCCCAATGCCCATCTGATCATCAGTCTCATCATGCTGCCGATGGAGAAGAAAAATAGCAACTTCTGCTGGAACAACAGAACCAGAATTTCCTTGCGTTGCTGCATGCAATGAAATCGTCCAGTACAAGTAAGGAAATCCGACTTCCCGAATTTGACCCCGAAAAACCAGACGTGGATGCACGCGCCTGGGTGGCTACCGCTGATATGTGCATGACAGATTGTGAGCTGAAAGGTGCATCGCTCATGATAACTTTGAGCAAGGCTTTGAAAGGACAAGCGTCCACGTGGTTGTCACAGATTTCGTTCCCAGGAATGACATGGAGTGAATTCAAGGAGAACTTCGTTGCAAGATGACTGTCCTGAGAAATCAGCCGCTACCCTTATCAATTTGAGTAGCAGTAAGCCACAGGAAGGGGAAAGTATTGCAGCATATTCGTCGCGAGTGTTAACTTCCTTAATGTCACGCTGGAAACATTTAACAGTGGAACAAATCGCGATATCAACTGTGCTTGCACATTTGTCACCCCTTGATGATCGAGTGCAACGACTGGCGTTCACAACAGATGTTGACAGTAGAAGCAAACTTCAGAAAGAACTTCTAGCACTGTCGTTTTTGAAGAGGAAGCACGTGAACATCAATAATGATGAGCCGGATAACAAACGGTTGAAACCAACTAATGCTTTCAAGTGTTACCGTTGTGGAAAATCTGGCCACAAAGCTTCTATGTGTAACTTCATGAAAAGCTCTACAGATGGCAACAAGTCTGGCAGTTCACCGGTGATGAAGTCCAGTAGGGATACCAGTTCCATCGCCTGCTTCAAATGCAAACGTCAAGGACATTATGCGAGCCGATGTTCTGAACTAAACAGCGGAAGGTCTAGCGGTGATGGTACTGGCACCAGCGACGGTGGTAGAAGTGCAGCTCCAGAACAACGTCGCGTGGATCTGTGCACGGTTAGCGCACCTACGGGAGCATTAAGGCAGTCCGGTGAGTCGCTTGACTTCTGTTTTGACACTGGAGCAGAGTGTTCTCTAATTAAAAATAGTGTTTCATGTAAGCTTAAAGGTGAACGTATTAATTCTGTCGTTACTATGACGGGTATTGGTGGATCTTCTGTAAACAGCAATTTTAAAATATTAGCGTCTGTCATGATTGATAACATTATTTTGAAAATTGTTTTTCATGTTTTATCCGATGAATACCTTCAGCACGATATAGTGATTAGTCGAGAAATTTTATGTGACAGAATTGTTGTTGAATTGACCTCGAATTCGTTAATTTTTAAAAAATCTGTGACACGTGCGTGTTTTGATACTTTGTCTCATGTGGAGTCAAAGATAGAGTCAAATATAGAGACCGATGTAGAATCCAATGTAGAGTCAAAAGTAGATGCAAGTGTAGAGTCAAATGTGCTACCTACTGCCGATTCTCATGTTGTGCCTCATGCAAAATTAACTCAAACGCACATGCAATTTTACATATTAATGAGACAGATATAACAAAATTTAACGACATCGATACTGATATTCCTTCCAAACTCAGGCCTAAGCTTCTTTCAGTTTTAACTCAGTTTTCAGATAAATTTATTTCTGGTACACCTTATTCTTCCGCCGATACAGAGCCAATGCAAATAAGGATAAAAGATCCAAATAAGACTGTTAGCCGTCGCCCATATCGGTTAAGTCCCGACGAACGAAAGATAGTGCGCGATAAAATTAAAGAGTTACTTGACTCTAATGTGATTCGTCCCAGTTCTTCTCCATTCGCTAGCCCTATTCTTCTCGTAAAGAAAAAGATAATACTGACCGGATGTGCGTAGACTATCGCGAGCTGAATGATAACACAATACCGGACAGATTTCCATTGCCAGTGATTTCTGATCAAATAAACAGACTCCACGGTACTCTATATTTTACGACTCTAGATATGGCTAGCGGTTTCCACCAAATTCCTGTTCATCCAGACTGTATAGAACGTACCGCGTTTGTAACGCCCGACGGGCAATACGAATACCTCTCTATGCCCTTTGGTTTGCGGAATGCCCCTTCTATCTTCCAACGAGCAGTAACTAAAGTTTTGGGAGAACTGGCTAACTCGTTTGTAATAGTCTATATGGATGATATTATGGTTATAGCTTCTAGTATAGATGAAGGACTACAAAGATTACAGACTGTTTTAGATGTATTGACAAAATCCGGATTTTCTTTCAATTTGAAGAAGTGTTCCTTCCTTAAACAGACGGTTGAGTACCTGGGGTATGAGGTTAGTTGTGGCAAAATCAAACCTAATCCTAAAAAGATAGAGGCTCTAGTGAATCTTCCTCCTCCAAATACAGTAACCCAGTTACGTCAATTTATAGGCTTGGCTTCCTACTTTCGGCAGTTCATATCAAAATTTTCCCATATAATGGCACCCCTTTATGCATTGACAAGTATCTCGAAGGGTAACGTTAAATGGGAGGATTCTCACGAGAATATTCGACAGACAATTATATCAGCACTAACTAACGACCCCGTTTTGACCATTTTCGACCCGAATCACCCCATCGAAGTGCACACCGATGCTAGTTCAGTTGGCTATGGTGCAATTCTAATTCAAAAGAAAGACGGAAAACGGTGTGTTGTTGCCTATTACAGTAAGCGAACTACGACTGCGGAAGCTAAGTACCACTCTTATGAGTTGGAATCTCTAGCAGTCGTTAACGCCATTAGACATTTTAGGCACTATTTATATGGACAAAAGTTTACGGTCCTAACAGACTGTCATGCCCTTGAGTCTACTCGTAAAAAGTTAGATCTCACACCTAGGGTACACAGATGGTGGGCGTTTTTGCAGTCCTTTGACTTCAACATAGTCCATGTAGATGGAAAGCGTATGCAACACGCTGATTTCTTCTCAAGAAACCCAATCCCAGAAAAGGTTTCTATTATTAAGGTAGAACAAAAACATGTTAATATCGCAAACCTGTCTGCCAATTGGCTGTTAGCTGAGCAACAACGAGATGTAGAGATTTCCGAACTAATAACTAAACTGAATAACGGTGACCTTAATAATGATGTAGCACAGACTTATGAAATTAAGTCTGGTATTTTACATCGCAAAATCCAACGAAATCATAGATCTCGAAGTCTTCCTATAGTGCCTCGAGCCTTAAGATGGTCAGTAGTTAGTACTACGCATGAGTCTCTTCTTCATCTCGGATGGGCAAAAACCTTGAGAAAATGTATGACCTTTACTGGTTTGAACAAATGTCCAAATTTGTTAGAAAATTCGTAGAGAATTGTGCCACTTGCAAGATGGCCAAGTCGAATTCTGGTAAAATTGCTGCTGAACTACATCCGATTCCTAAAGTTGCTATTCCATGGCATACTTTACATATCGACGCAACGGGTAAGTTGAGCGGTAAAAATGACCGAAAAGAGTATGTTTTCGTCTTAATTGATGCTTTCACTAAGTTTGTCTTATTACATCACACCCTTAATATTGATACTGCTAGTAGTATTCGTGCTTTAAAGAATTGTGTCAGTTTGTTTGGCGCTCCAAGCCGAGTTATTGCAGATCAAGGACGTTGTTTTGCCAGTGTTGAATTTCGCGAATTTTGTTCTTTTCATAATATTAGTTCACACCTGATAGCAACAGGAAGTTCGCGCGCCAATGGTCAAGTGGAACGAGTTATACATACATACATACATACATACACTCACGCCTTTTTCCCACGGGGGTAGGCAGAGATTACGTCCTTCCACTTGCTACGGTCCTTACATATCTTTTTCGCTTCATCTACTTTCATAACATTCCTCATACATGCTTGACGATTGCGGGTACTTCTGACCTGGCCTTTTTTGAGGACACTTAGGACTTAACGAGTTATGAGCACTCTAAAAAATATGCTCACGGTTGAGTGGTGTTACAGAGAACTGGCTAGCTAGCAAAAGTTTACGCTGTATGGAATTTAGAATAATAAATTTTGCTGACGTATTGTAAAATGTGACTTTCAACAATGAAATATTTTGATTTAGTCGATTGTGTAAATCTCTGTGTTGCTGTCCTGTGACGCGATCGGAAAGAAAGGGACAGTTGACGTTTGACGCGAGGGAGCGGTTGAATGAAAAGTCAGTCTGTTGCTGTCGTCGGTAACGGACGGTTGTGCACGATCGCGACTCAGCTAACCTCACTACATTCCACGTGTCCTCTTTGTAATTTTAAATCTTTAAAAATCATTGCAATCTTTGTTTATTTTGTAAGGAAATTTTGGTGATTAATAAACCTTTGTGAATTAAAGACTGTGGTTGTGTTATTTTATGGATTTCGCAATGTCTGAAGGTCATCAACAAGATCATAAAGACGATGAAGTGCAATTTACGCCTTTATCAATTGTTGATGCCCAGCTCCCGCCGACATCAGAAGTGGGATTGGCAGCCCAATGCCCATCTGATCATCAGTCTCATCATGCTGCCGATGGAGAAGAAAAATGGCGACTTCTGCTGGAACAACAGAACCAGAATTTCCTTGCGTTGCTGCATGCAATGAAATCGTCCAGTACAAGTAAGGAAATCCGACTTCCCGAATTTGACCCCGAAAAACCAGACGTGGATGCACGCGCCTGGGTGGCTACCGCTGATATGTGCATGACAGATTGTGAGCTGAAAGGTGCATCGCTCATGATAACTTTGAGCAAGGCTTTGAAAGGACAAGCGTCCACGTGGTTGTCACAGATTTCGTTCCCAGGAATGACATGGAGTGAATTCAAGGAGAACTTCGTTGCAAGATGACTGTCCTGAGAAATCAGCCGCTACCCTTATCAATTTGAGTAGCAGTAAGCCACAGGAAGGGGAAAGTATTGCAGCATATTCGTCGCGAGTGTTAACTTCCTTAATGTCACGCTGGAAACATTTAACAGTGGAACAAATCGCGATATCAACTGTGCTTGCACATTTGTCACCCCTTGATGATCGAGTGCAACGACTGGCGTTCACAACAGATGTTGACAGTAGAAGCAAACTTCAGAAAGAACTTCTAGCACTGTCGTTTTTGAAGAGGAAGCACGTGAACATCAATAATGATGAGCCGGATAACAAACGGTTGAAACCAACTAATGCTTTCAAGTGTTACCGTTGTGGAAAATCTGGCCACAAAGCTTCTATGTGTAACTTCATGAAAAGCTCTACAGATGGCAACAAGTCTGGCAGTTCACCGGTGATGAAGTCCAGTAGGGATACCAGTTCCATCACCTGCTTCAAATGCAAACGTCAAGGACATTATGCGAGCCGATGTTCTGAACTAAACAGCGGAAGGTCTAGCGGTGATGGTACTGGCACCAGCGACGGTGGTAGAAGTGCAGCTCCAGAACAACGTCGCGTGGATCTGTGCACGGTTAGCGCACCTACGGGAGCATTAAGGCAGTCCGGTGAGTCGCTTGACTTCTGTTTTGACACTGGAGCAGAGTGTTCTCTAATTAAAAATAGTGTTTCATGTAAGCTTAAAGGTGAACGTATTAATTCTGTCGTTACTATGACGGGTATTGGTGGATCTTCTGTAAACAGCAATTTTAAAATATTAGCGTCTGTCATGATTGATAACATTATTTTGAAAATTGTTTTTCATGTTTTATCCGATGAATACCTCAGCACGATATAGTGATTAGTCGAGAAATTTTATGTGACAGAATTGTTGTTGAATTGACCTCGAATTCGTTAATTTTTAAAAAATCTGTGACACGTGCGTGTTTTGATACTTTGTCTCATGTGGAGTCAAATATAGAGACCGATGTAGAATCCAATGTAGAGTCAAAAGTAGATGCAAGTGTAGAGTCAAATGTGCTACCTACTGCCGATTCTCATGTTGTGCCTCAAGCAAAATTAACTCAAACGCACACAATTTTACACATTAATGAGACAGATATAACAAAATTTAACGACATCGATACTGATATTCCTTCCAAACTCAGGCCTAAGCTTCTTTCAGTTTTAACTCAGTTTTCAGATAAATTTATTTCTGGTACACCTTATTCTTCCGCCGATACTGAGCCTATGCAAATAAGGCTAAAAGATCCAAATAAGACTGTTAGCCGTCGCCCATATCGGTTAAGTCCCGACGAACGAAAGATAGTGCGCGATAAAATTAAAGAGTTACTCGACTCTAATGTGATTCGTCCCAGTTCTTCTCCATTCGCTAGCCCTATTCTTCTCGTAAAGAAAAAAGGATAATACCGACCGGATGTGCGTAGACTATCGCGAGCTGAATGATAACACAATACCGGACAGATTTCCATTGCCAGTGATTTCTGATCAAATAAACAGACTCCACGGTACTCTATATTTTACGACTCTAGATATGGCTAGCGGTTTCCACCAAATTCCTGTTCATCCAGACTGTATAGAACGTACCGCGTTTGTAACGCCCGACGGGCAATACGAATACCTCTCTATGCCCTTTGGTTTGCGGAATGCCCCTTCTATCTTCCAACGAGCAGTAACTAAAGTTTTGGGAGAACTGGCTAACTCGTTTGTAATAGTCTATATGGATGATATTATGGTTATAGCTTCTAGTATAGATGAAGGACTACAAAGATTACAGACTGTTTTAGATGTATTGACAAAATCCGGATTTTCTTTCAATTTGAAGAAGTGTTCCTTCCTTAAACAGACGGTTGAGTACCTGGGGTATGAGGTTAGTTGTGGCAAAATCAAACCTAATCCTAAAAAGATAGAGGCTCTAGTGAATCTTCCTCCTCCAAATACAGTAACCCAGTTACGTCAATTTATAGGCTTGGCTTCCTACTTTCGGCAGTTCATATCAAAATTTTCCCATATAATGGCACCCCTTTATGCATTGACAAGTATCTCGAAGGGTAACGTTAAATGGGAGGATTCTCACGAGAATATTCGACAGACAATTATATCAGCACTAACTAACGACCCCGTTTTGACCATTTTCGACCCGAATCACCCCATCGAAGTGCACACCGATGCTAGTTCAGTTGGCTATGGTGCAATTCTAATTCAAAAGAAAGACGGAAAACGGTGTGTTGTTGCCTATTACAGTAAGCGAACTACGACTGCGGAAGCTAAGTACCACTCTTATGAGTTGGAATCTCTAGCAGTCGTTAACGCCATTAGACATTTTAGGCACTATTTATATGGACAAAAGTTTACGGTCCTAACAGACTGTCATGCCCTTGAGTCTACTCGTAAAAAGTTAGATCTCACACCTAGGGTACACAGATGGTGGGCGTTTTTGCAGTCCTTTGACTTCAACATAGTCCATGTAGATGGAAAGCGTATGCAACACGCTGATTTCTTCTCAAGAAACCCAATCCCAGAAAAGGTTTCTATTATTAAGGTAGAACAAAAACATGTTAATATCGCAAACCTGTCTGCCAATTGGCTGTTAGCTGAGCAACAACGAGATGTAGAGATTTCCGAACTAATAACTAAACTGAATAACGGTGACCTTAATAATGATGTAGCACAGACTTATGAAATTAAGTCTGGTATTTTACATCGCAAAATCCAACGAAATCATAGATCTCGAAGTCTTCCTATAGTGCCTCGAGCCTTAAGATGGTCAGTAGTTAGTACTACGCATGAGTCTCTTCTTCATCTCGGATGGGCAAAAACCCTTGAGAAAATGTATGACCTTTACTGGTTTGAACAAATGTCCAAATTTGTTAGAAAATTCGTAGAGAATTGTGCCACTTGCAAGATGGCCAAGTCGAATTCTGGTAAAATTGCTGCTGAACTACATCCGATTCCTAAAGTTGCTATTCCATGGCATACTTTACATATCGACGCAACGGGTAAGTTGAGCGGTAAAAATGACCGTAAAGAGTATGTTTTCGTCTTAATTGATGCTTTCACCAAGTTTGTCTTATTACATCACACCCTTAATATTGATACTGCTAGTAGTATTCGTGCTTCAAAGAATTGTGTCAGTTTGTTTGGTGCTCCAAGCCGAGTTATTGCAGATCAAGGACGTTGTTTTGCCAGTGTTGAATTTCGCGAATTTTGTTCTTTTCATAATATTAGTTCACACCTGATAGCAACAGGAAGTTCGCGCGCCAATGGTCAAGTGGAACGAGTTATACATACATACATACATACACTCACGCCTTTTTCCCACGGGGGTAGGCAGAGATTACGTCCTTCCACTTGCTACGGTCCTTACATATCTCTTTCGCTTCATCTACTTTCATAACATTCCTCATACATGCTCGACGATTGCGGGTACTTCTGACCTGGCCTTTTTTGAGGACACTTAGGACTTAACGAGTTATGAGCACTCTAAAAAATATGCTCACGGTTGAGTGGTGTTACAGAGAACTGGCTAGCTAGCAAAAGTTTACGCTGTATGGAATTTAGAATAATAAATTTTGCTGACGTATTGTAAAATGTGACTTTCAACAATGAAATATTTTGATTTAGTCGATTGTGTAAATCTCTGTGTTGCTGTCCTGTGACGCGATCGGAAAGAAAGGGACAGTTGACGTTTGACGCGAGGGAGCGGTTGAATAAAAAGTCAGTCTGTTGCTGTCGTCGGTAACGGACGGTTGTGCACGATCGCGACTCAGCTAACCTCACTACATTCCACGTGTCCTCTTTGTAATTTTAAATCTTTAAAAATCATTGCAATCTTTGTTTATTTTGTAAGGAAATTTTGGTGATTAATAAACCTTTGTGAATTAAAGACTGTGGTTGTGTTATTTTATGGATTTCGCAATGTCTGAAGGTCATCAACAAGATCATAAAGACGATGAAGTGCAATTTACGCCTTTATCAATTGTTGATGCCCAGCTCCCGCCGACATATACATCGTGCAAAAAGAAAAATAATAATAAAAATAAATAGCGATGAAATCCGTTACGCGCGTTCACTTTTTGCACGCCCTCGGGGGCTGCTTGGTGGGCAGAGTTCGCAGTTTTCCGAGCTTATTAGCTCTCTTCTTGGGCACATCGCTTCCTGTCTCAGGTTTGCTGCTTTCTTTCACGGGTTGTCCTGTTTTATTGTCTTGATTAACATTAGCATCGCGGTTCACCGAGCCCTTATCGTCTTCTTTTTTGTCTATTGTTGTTTCGTAATTTGTGACTGATTTGCATGCGTCTTCGCTAATATTTTGCGTGTTAACAATTTGTCCAGCTGTGGTACTTGCGTTGCTCTTATTTTCTGTTTTAGTGAGTTTCTTGGTTGGATTCCCGCGTCTTTTGGGCTGCCTGGTGCTGGCGAGATGCTGGGCCACCTGCAGGGCCTGCACGCGGCACGACCGTCAGGGCCGCCCTGAGAACGCGCCGTTTCCCCCGAACTCTTTGTCGTGCAGGTTGATGCTATCTTTCAGACGCTGAGACAGGTCCGTTAGCGCGGGAGCCGGCAGCTCCTCTGTGTCCGTGCGCTTGTAGAACAAGATGTACGGCGTGTGCGAGCGTGCGAGCGAATGGAGCATGGTGGACTTCGCGTCGGTGACAACGTGGTCGTTGAAGATCTTCCATTTGTCGTTGTGCTTCGCGTAGGTGTAGTAGTGTCCGGAGTCGAGCGTCGTCCCCGAGTGTATCACAGCAGCGTACAGATTGTACGACACATGGCCCTTGGATTGCCGCGTGGTGGGCACGACGATGTCGTGGTTGTGGTACACGGTGTGCATCAGTTTGGTCTGCACTTGAAGTTTGGGCTCGAACCTGGGATGGAATGATTTATTGAAATATGGAGTCGTCTGGCCGCGCCTACATTGTGCGTGTGGTTCGTACGTACGAGTCTATGCGTGTGTCAGTTTGACGAGTTATGCCTGTGCACGGACAAACAAATTGGAATAAATGTTACTATTGAGGATTAATTGACCGAACCAAATAGCACGTAACCAGAGGTCGCAATTAGGTAGAGTTAGTCACGTACTTACACTGATTTCATACAGCGAAAGAATAAAATGGATACACCTCAAATACCGAGATTAATTTTAAAGAGCAGAAAAAAAATCCGTGACTGTATAAATAAAAAGTTTTATTTACTTTTACACAATTTAAACTACTGCACGCGCGACATTGCCAAACTAACATCAATGACATCAGATCACCGAAGTTGTAAAATTCCAATACGGAATGGACTACATTTTGTTTCTTTCAAACTATCTATTAGCAATAAATCGGTTTAATCATTCACACAGCTCATTCGCGTACCCTTGGTTCGTCGAATGCGCTCACTTGTTTCCTATTGTGTTTTGTGTGGTGATATCTCTGAGGATTTTATTATTATTTATTTGTAATATTGTTGGCCACCCAGGATAGTTCATTAGAAATCCCGGGAAAGTCCATACATTAATATCAAGATTTCGATGCAAGTACATAAATAACTCTACCTAATTCCGACCTCTGCACATAACTAAAGTGTAAATAAGTAACAATCGAACAACGTCCGATGCTCTCCAACTAGTCTCAACTTCATGTTACACTGAACGCAAATTCATTAAGCTCGAGTAATCATTCCTGGAATCGCATAACCGTGTGCTGAAAGTTATTCGAAGTTAGAAATTCGTGAGTACGAAATGATGAACATTTCGCTCGTTCTAAACCAATGCACACTGCATATCTCGCATACAGTACAGCGGAGCGGTCATTACAAGGGAGCCGACGCTTCTCAATTGTAAAACTTTATTTGGTATATTCCCCGGCGCTTAATGAAAAACGTTAATGCCATAGTTTTGACTACCTAATATTCATAAAACAGATATAGCTTTTTCAAAATGTCAACAAGCATTTCAATCGAGGTAATTTTTCTGCGATTTTCAGCAATATAGCTATATACAATAGTTCTCCGAAAATGAATACGCGATTGCAACAATAAAACATAAAGGGCATTAATTACAAAACAATGGCATCAAGTTCTGTTATTTAAACGATAATATTAAGTATATTTTTATCCTGTTATATATATTGTATATACATGTTTATATACACTTCTCATCAAAAAATCGAAACACTTCCGTTTCATTGTTTCTGTCCGAATTTAACACAAAAAAGAATTCATACGATGAAAAAAAAACATAAATGTATAGCTGGCAGTTTGGCCATTACAGTAATAAGCGAAAATTCTAAATTCAAAATTAGAATTTCATTTCTTTATCTTATAAACGAATGAATCACTGTTTTGAGACAATGTGTGTTTAGGGTTGGAGTACATTTAGCGTTTAAAAACTAAAAATTGGCGCCTATCCTTAAACTTTTTGTTTTTATTTCAATACTGTGACTTTGGGACGTCTGAAAAAAGGTTATTTTTCTAAAACGTATGGATACTTCACCCACAGAAGCCGCCCAAGTTGTGGCATTGCTGGATTCTGGCTTAGTCAGCGTGTTGTGGCTGCAAGACTGCATCTAAGCCTGTCATCTGTTCATAAGTCTATAAACGTTATCGGAGACTGGTTTGTTCACGCGCCGTTCAGGATCTGGCAGGAATCGGGTCACTTCTGAGCGAGATGATCGATTTATTGTAACAACTTCTTTAAGAAATCGACGCCTTAACGCTTTTCAACTGCAGCAGCGGCTTCGTGTTGTACGAAGGGTGGCTGTAAGTGACTCTACAATTAGAAGAAGGTTGAAGGATCGTGGACTGGTACCGCATAAGCCAGCAAATGGGCGAAATTAACTGCAGACCATCGAAGAGCGCGCCTTCTTTGCACGTGAGCACCTAAATTGGTCATACCTACAGTGGAGCAAAGTTCTCTTTTCTGATGAGTGTAAAATTATGCTGTATGGTAACGACGGAAGGAACAAGGTCTACAGAAGAGACGGAGAACGCTATGCAGAATGCTGCATTGAAGAAAAGGTCAGCTATGGTGGCGGTTCGTGGACGGTTTTGGGGAGGAATCAGCGCCGACGGTAAGACAGAGCTTGCTTTTGTGTCTGGGCACGTCTGCCTGCACTAAACTGTCATCGGTACGTCGAAGAGTGTATCGAGCCTCATGTGATGCCCTATGCACATTTTATTGGCAACGGCTTCATATTCATGCACGACAATGCTAGGGCTCACAACGCGGGCGTCGTACGAGATTATCTTAACGAAGTCGATATCTCTATTATGGAATGGCCAGCAAGAAGCCCGGACATGAATCCCATTGAACATCTGTGGGATGAATTAAAGAGACGAATTCGAGCAAGAGATCCTGCCCCAGAAACACTTAGCCAGCTGCAAGATGCAATCCAAGAGGAATGGGACAATATAACAGCATGTGATCGTGACTCTCATCCGATCGATGAAGAACCGTATGGAAGCAGTAATTAGAGCTCGGGGAGGAATACAAGTTAATAAATACGTTTTTTAGCTTTTTTTTTCATTTACGTGTGTTGTTTTATCTATTTCCTTTATACTCCATACGGATAAAAATGACTCATTTAACAAAATACGAAACCTATGAAAAATTCATTTAATTTAGAACATTAACATTAAGATTTGATAAGCTCATATTACTCACTATTAAACGACATTTAACATTTATTCCTAAATGTACACATTTTTCTGATAATCCTGACAAAACGTAAACTTGCAAGGTGTTTCGATTTTTTTGATGAGAAGTGTATATTTTCTGTGCAATATATGTATAGAATGCCAAACGACCCGCGCAGCCTCCCGGTAACGACTGTGTACGACATCCGTTTCAACGACACTTCAGATCTAGGGACCGAACCATGCACAATTAGGTAGACAGCATTGACAAACATGAACAAACTTAATTTTGTAAATAAAATCTCTATAAAGTTTGTAATGAGTTATTGGTAATAAATCTAATAAATTAAGTGTATTTTTTGTGGAACTCCCTTGGACACTTTTTGGGACCTCCATAGTACACCGGTTTCAAGGTGTTGTAATATTGTACAAATCATCTCTGTTGATTTACAAATTGATGTTGCACAATTAATACCTATTACGAATGCCGGTAAGGATGTTTGTGTGACGATGTCATAGTTGTTAAAATATATATCTCAAACAAAAATATTTATATATGTACAATATATGTACGTCTATCCTTTACCCTAGATCCCACAACACAAGCCTTACAGAGTTTACTTTACGCTAGGCTAATTGGTGTAAGTGTAAGGAATATATATTTATTTCTCACATTGAAATTATTATTTCAACTATTAATTTTCCAATCATAAGATTCGTCTACTCAAAATGAAGACTTAAGGTAATAAAAACAAAGTTTATAATTGCACAATTTCACTTGCGCATGCTTACAAGTGCAGTATTAGAACATTTTATATAACTGACGCTGCAACGTTCTTGACGTTTTCATTAACAGTAAAATTGCTTTACACTTTCTGGAATTGAATTCATATCGCTAACGTTATTTTTATTTTTTTAAACTTTTCTTGCTAAATATAAAGAATTAAAGTTTTACAATGGTACAACAGGCCCATTAGTTTCATTTTTCACGAATTCGTCTTCTATTTTTATTTTAGTTTAGTGCGTAGATTTTTTATTTTGAACATTACAGGATTAAGCTTCTGTGGTTAAATTATATAAAAATGGATAACACTGATTCGAAGCAAGAAATAAGATCTTAGTGATCGGTTTCGACTGTAAAATGTAAACGCGGTGTCCACAACTCTCCAATGGAATTGTCACCCAACGTTAGATTGGTTGGCGATAAATTGAAATACAAGAACCTACAAAAGCTGTTATTTGAGTTCGTTACTCATGATTAAGGTATTAATATGTATGTATGTGTGTGTGTATGCAAATGTATATTTGTGTATGTATGCATTTATATTTACCTACCAATTTTTTTATAACATAATTTTCTGCGCACTTTAATTGCCTGACTCGAAGAGAATACTATTGGCATTAAGGCATTTGTGCACTTTTTTGATGTTATGCGAACTAGTTTAAATAAATCAATAAAAAAAAAAACATTTCTACCTAGTGAAAAGAAAGTTATTTGTAAGGTATATCTTTACTGTATTGAGAGGTCTCAATCTAGATCAGTGATTTGCAAAGAGGTCTATATCGACTCTTAGGGGTCTATGATAACCTACAAGAGTCAGAAAATCAACGAAAGAAAATTTTGGGGGTCCATGAAATGAACATGAATGAACATACACTGACAGTATGTACGTAATACATGCCAAAGGGTCTACGACACAAAAAAGTTTGGGAACTTCTGATCTAGATCAAGAAATGAATGTCCAAGGGAGTCACAAATTAGGTTATCCTATTAAGATATCAATACTTTTTTTATCATATACACACGGCTACAAGCAAAACTATACAGTTGACTTCGAACCCGCCTCTAGTCGCAGCGTAATAACACCTGTTTTCGTAGTTCAAACGTATACAACACTATTATGCGTAAATTGTGTATGTGTGACGTCTGACGTCAGTCAGGACGTAATAACAGATCCAAGCAAATTTAAATCATACATAGACAGCGTAGACTCAAAATTGTTCCAAGTCCTACAGCAAATTGGTGCATCTCTATAAACTGTTAATACTGAGCAAACTTTGAATGCCATTCTTAGCCTAATTTATAAGAAAATTTCATGCAGAGATGTTATGTTTATTCACAAATCAGAACAGTTGAGTATTGCTCAATATTAAAATATTCTGTTCAAATTTTCAATTCAATCTTTTGTATTTTGTTTTTTAATTATACTGTAACAATAAAGTCCAAATATACGCCACATTTTTGTACTCGTTTGATTTTTTGTTAGATATCGCCTCTTCGCTGTAGGACGCGGGGTGAATATATATGCACGCCGAGCCTTCTTTTTGAAATTTTTGTACCATCTTACTTGAAGATTTATCATATACTACAGAAAGAAACAAATAAAAAAGTAATATATATATATATATATATATATATATATATATATATATATATATATATAAGCACAGACACTATAATGATACAGATAACATACGAGTTAATATACCACAGATCTCTTAGTATTACGGAACGTCTACTTTTACTGTACTCAAACTGTACTGGTTTTAGTTGATTGACTGACACAACTTATTTAGGTCACCCTACTGTCACCAAAACAAGTACCACCCTTTGGTAACGCGCTTATCAATGATTCCACAGAGTAAATAGTGAATATACACAAAAACGAACGCTTCAAAAAAGACTTAATTAATGTAAAACCGGGTATGAGGAAAGTTTGTATGGAACAAGGAATTTACAATAGCATCGGTATGTATAACAAATGCCACAAGTACTAACAGAACTGGATGACATTGACAATCTTATGTATACTTATTGAATGAATTTGTGACACACAAAATGACTGAATATATGTATGTTCTTGCCAATTAATGTATAATTAATTTTTCTTCTTCTTTCTGTTGCCCTGTTCCCAATTTGATTTGGGGTCGGCGCAACATGTCTTCCTCTTCGGCTCTGCTCTATCACTCGCCAATTCGATACTCACTCGCGCCTTCAACATATCAACATTCACACAGTCCATCCATAGTTTCTTTTGTCTCCCTCTCCCCACAAGCCCATTCACTTTCATGTTCATAACTTTCTAATACGTGACCATACCAGAAAGTCTCCTTCCTCTCAATTTTTCAACAATAGGGACTACTTTCGGAATTCCCCTGACATATTCATTCCTCCTCTATCCTTTCTTGTCACTCCACACATCGATCTTAACATACGCATTTAAGCAAAACACATTTTTGCTTTAAATATAATTTAATTGATAAATTAAAATTATTTTAATTAACTTCATTGTAAACCATTAATAGCTGTAAAACTATAGTAATAATTAGATTAACTACAGACTAGCCTGCGGCGATGCAAATAAATAAATATTATAAGGCTCTATTGTAGCAGGTGTTATTTTGCGGAAGTCCATTGTATTACAAAGGATATTGATTAGGTTTGCTGATTCCGCGCAGTTGATGATGACTTGTCCAACAAGCAGACAAGGTCGACGGTGTCTCACGAGCGAGTAGTCGCTCACCGAGCGGGCAACATATCCTGAAGATGTCTCGCTGAGAGACGAAACACGTGTCGACCTTGTCTGCTTGTTGGACAAGTCATCATCAACTGCGCGGAATCAGCAAACGTAATCAATATCCTTTGTAATATTATAAGGCTTTTAATTACATATAAAAAATAAGGGATGGGATTTTGTTTGAATAGGCTTAGACACTATAAACCGGGTTTCAAGAAACCCCAGCAAGGACATACAGAAATTTTACTACGGGAAAATATATTTTTCAATTTGGTATAGACATTGTGACATTGACGACCTCCGTGGTCCAATGATTGGTGGTATACCAGTTTCAAGGAATCCCGATGGGGACAGATGTTGGCGCGATGAATGCGAGCACTTTTACCTTTATCATGGTTGTTATATTACTACCAAATTTATATATACATATATAGGTATGTCTATCCGTTACCCTAAATCCCATAAATTTTTCCTTAGATGGCTTACTTAAGAATATGTATTTTCTTTTATATTTATATAGTGTACACCGAGGGAAGACCATGATATTAACGCGGGAATATATATCTGTCTTCTTAGGAAATCCAATATAACGCGAATGAAGCCGCTAGTGGAAAGCTTTTCCAATATATGTAAACAGTTCCGGTCACCTCCACGTACGATACCTCGATTGAAACGGAACTCATAATAGCTGCCACAAAAACCCGGTTATCGTTTATTCCATCCTATCAGCTACGAGCACAATCGAGCAGCCAAGCTGCATTTTAAGAATTTCACACAAAGGAAATGTATCCTTTGAAATCCTGAACCGCAAGGGTCTTAAGCAGGACTATAATATACAAATAAATGTACACGTACCGACAATCTTGTGTATAGAATAAAGCGGCCGCCGGCGAAATAAAGGAAACAATGACGCAAAAAATTAATATAAATTATTTCATTAATAATTTTGATTAAATTTTTCCAGAATAGAAATGAATACAAAGAAACACTAGACAGCGAAGAAGTGTATTACTTATTGGAAAAAGGAACAGAAAAAAAAAAATTCCAAACATCTCAACTCTCGAAGCCGTTGAAACAAACGCAATAATTCATTGAGTTATTCGCGCAGCGTTATTCGAAACCGAGCTCTACGGAGCAAAGTGAACGGCAAAGCAGTCAACTATTTTCGATTGCCGGTTCTAACTAAAATGAGGCGAATGATTCTCATTCCTCCCCTTATTCAACTCAGCCAATAATGTTATGATTTTTCGTTGGAGTATTAAGATTCTCATTCAACTGGCGCCTGATCAAACTATTGAATTCCTAAGGTTTACTTATTTAGTCTGCGGAACCATTTTTTTTCGTAGTTTTAGAGCGGATATTAATAATTTTATGTCCTCGACATTTATTTGTCAACATAATCTGTATAAAAAGACAGCAATATAATTAATTAAATGCATAGTACACAGTAACGTCAGGTCTCAAACTAAAACCAGTAAGCAGCATGTGATAATTACTGCTACACTACGTAACATCTATCTAATATTACATTATTAACAGGTGTTGAATCAATACAGACACAGAGAGAACTTGAAAGTAACGGGTGTGAAGAAACAGTCTACAGAAAACATTACAACAAACCGAGACACGGGAAGACATTAAAGCTGTGAACTGGACGAGAAGTGTAGATTAATATTTATCGAAACAAGTTACGAAGTATCCATTGAGCAAGGAAATAGTACGACTGGCGATACGAAATGCGACAATTACCTACAGTGAATTTTGATTTCTGAAATATGTCTTAATGTAATGATACGACAATCTCTTTATGGCCTACAGTCAAACGCTCTACCTGGGCGCTTTGCGATGCCGGTTCTTTTCATTTCCACTTCGATTAAATGAGAATCAATAGAGCAAAACAAAGACGACTTTTACGTGTATTTTAAAATAAATGCTGGTGTTATACGTTCATCGTTTTGTTTCGTTTTCTTTTTCATAGATTTATCTAATTTTACAAAAAGAAATCTCAACGTTCTGAAACAATTAACTTTAAACAGTTCCCGCAGATTTATACATTTGGAGAACATCCAGTCCACAGACTATTCAAAAAGCGCTATTGAAGAGCAAGCGACATACAAACAAATGGACTTTTTGCACTTACTTGAAGTTCTTCAAGACGATTATGAGGTATTTAGGCGTGGCCTCGATGAGGACACTGCGCTCGGCGTCGCGGAGGGCGCCACAGTCGCGGCAAGAATACTTGTTTTCTCCAGTCAAATACTCCGTCGAACAGTAGAATTCCAACAGATTTTGCACGCTGTATTCTAGGGGCTCGGCCTTCTCCGGGAACGCGAGTTGCAAGTCGCGGAAAACGTCGCGCGAGATAGACGCCGAATGGCAAACGGTGCACTCGACGCGCGTGATTAGTACGCCGGCGAACAGCCGGTCTATGATCGAATCACGAAGCAAGTCAGTCGAACGGAAACGCTTCTTCGAGGGCCCCTCATCTGTTGACGTTGTGCGTTTGGCGACTCCTACGAAAAATTACGAATTCAATGTGCGGATCCGTAGTCGACAGTAGACAGCAGTAGCGGGCGATGCGTCGTAGCGACTACGATGGGATTCCGTAGCTTATGCATCAACAGTTTGACGTAATCTTTTTCAGGAAAGTCGGGAAGTTTTTACGAAATTCAACAAACTTAATACACAGCCTTGATCTATACTTATAATAAATCTATTGAGGTCAATTCTGTACATGAAAAATATTTCCAAAATAACTATCAGGAGTGATTAGGGATTGATACTGATGCCAAAAATGCAATCAGTAAAGTTTTTCACTGTTTGTTGAATAAAACTCTTGTACTGTTCCACTAATTTTAATTATTATCGACCTGACCGGTTTCGCTTTACAGCATTTTCAAAGGTGTGTTTTTCACTGTTTGTCTGTCTGTATTACCGTTATACAAACAAAAACTACTTGACGGATTTTAACGAAACTTAGTACAATTATTTTGCATACTGCTGAGCTGCTTGTAGTATACTTTTCATCACGCTACAATCAATAGGAGCAGAGCAGTGAAGGGAAATGTTGGAAAAACGGGAGAAGTTATTCCATTTTTTAAGCTTCCGTCACGTGTGCAACCTTAATGGTCAAAGCTACACAGAAATCTTGTATCACGGGAATGTTCTCCTTAAAATTGTATAAAAGATATCTCACGATAGCATATGTTTATCTTTTATAGTTGACTCACAATAACACGTGTAACTCCCGATAGCTTAGCCATTAAAAATGCTACCTAAAATTACGATTCCAGGAAAACGAAGTCGTGGGCACAGCTAGTAACAAATAAAAATAACGGAGCCTAATTCTCAACTCTAACGTATCTTTCTACGTATTCGTTTGCTGTTACCCCGCCATCACGAGAAGGTCGCCCAGGCCTCCGTTCCGAGTACTCGGCAGCTAACAACTTATATAATAATACCTACGAAATTCCTGTTAATTTCTTTGACCCGTCTAAATAAATAACTATTGTTATTATATGTTGCATAACATTTTGAGTATATCTCACAAGTTTTGATTGTAATGTGTCAAAATATTTTATGTATTTTGAAACTCATAAACAAATTGTTCGTCAATAATTTTTCTAGCGAAGATTTCATCAAATTAATTGATTCTTTTTTTTTAATTATTACAATTATTCTATAATCTTTTAGTCGGGGCTTTTAATTTAATATATGTCGCTTTTACACTTTTCTTATCCCTTAATTCAACAACTAACTCTGATTTGTACTCTATATTTGTGATGCATAAGGATTTGTTTTCAAAACGTTATTGACCCTATAACTTTATAAAAACAAATTAAATTGACTTTAAATTACGTTACTAGTTAGTTTGATGTCTATTGAAATGTGTGTAAAAGCATCTTAAGTATGTATTAGCTCAGGTCGCCACAGAACGGTACCCACTGCTGCTGTACGCGGCCGACTATTTCGTTGTTGTAGTAGTGTGACCAACATCCACCTGCGAATCTCTGAAAACTCGACACGGCTGCAAGTGAATATAGCTGTTGTATAACACTGTCAATGCTAATGTGATAACTACGTTTTATTGGGTGGTTAGTTGCGATAAAATTTATGATAATTGTATGAAACAGAAGATGATGTTGACAGCTGCGGGTGATTGATTGTTTTTCGTTACCTGATGCGCTGCTTCCGGGGCGGGGGGAGGGCGCGCGGCGGTTGGTGCTTCCTTCGCCGTGCTCGTCGCTGGGGACAAATGACACAACTTCATTTTCTTATATAATACAGTCGAATTGTATATAATATAATAATTAACAAGGCGCGGAGTCACCCAAAGGGATGGTTTTTATTTGCATCGCTCTATGCAACGCTCTTGAATACTACCGATGGAGAGGACTTGCGTACGAAATAAATTCTATCCAAAAGTAAGAGTCTTCTTCGAGACATCTTACAATCCCACTTATAATGAGACTCAAAGTGACCCAAAGGGCAACAGAGAGGACTATGCTCGGATTTCGTATGATAAATTATATTACAGCTTGAAGAATTGCGAATCATAAGTAACAATCAGATCTCCGTACACCGCAAACTTTCAATGCACCCTCGTAGCAACTCGAAGAGAGTTGACTTTATAATTTCACAACGAAAAGAATTAATAAATAATTATGAAGTGTTCTCAACGCAGTCTGCAACAAGCTCGACAAAAAATATACAGCAGTCTGGACAACACTTAGGAAGCGAGACTAACGTTTCACAGATATTATTATTATTATCGCTTATATTACGCGTCTTTATAAGACATTCTTTGTAAGGCGTGCGCGGCGGAGGCAAATTCACGCAAATTCAATGAAATTTTGCATGGAATGTCTTACCCCCATCAGTACATTACGAAATGACGCTATTGTCATTACGGGTCCAAACGATTGTGGACTATTGCATTTTGATTTTGGTGAAAATATATGGAAAAGACTACAGTCACCTGCCTAAAGCTCCGTAATCGATATAAGTATGGTGGTGACTTGTCGCTCACTAAATGGGCCCAATAATATATTATTATATGTATGTAGAATGCAGCCATATATCATCTAAATAACAATGTAATGGATAACTATAGGTGTTTACGCCTAAAAGATTTATTGCAGCAATGTTAGTACACCTCGGTGCCATCAAATTATTATTCTATGGACATTACATATTTGTATTTTGTTATAATAGTTAAATATCATCAAGATGTCATTTGAATTTCTTTTCTAAGTAATAAATTCCATCACGCCACGCAGGCCTTTGCCGGTTCGGTTCTATTCTTTTTTATTGTTCTGGTCCGCCCGGTTGTTTGCAATACACGTGTTCTCTCATTCTATTGTTTCTGCGGATTGCGGATATCCAAGCACAGACAAAGTTAGATTGCTGCGTTTACAATTATTGTATTCCAGATAGCTACGAACGTGTTTCGACACGTGCTCCGTTCTTTCTTTCTGTGAAGAGGTGGAATTTTAAACAAACTCTCAGAAACCTATGAACATAGCTGAAAAGTTTGTACGTTTGACATATAGTCAAGCCAGCTGTATTGAGTTTACCAAAATAAAAGAGACACGCTCCCGTGCAAAGTCTACACTTTGCGCTTTGAGCTTACGCGCCGCAAACATGAAGTAAAAATTGAAGTAAGTTTAGCAATCCTTTGGGGAATTCCATCATGTTTATTTATGTTTATCTGTGTATGTTATTATAACATTTTAAATCGTCTATTTTGCTGTCTTGCTGAGTGGTTTCGGGAGTAGTTCCTGAAATTATAGCGAAATTGGAAGGACCGGGTATTTCATTACGTTGTACAAATCTTTCGTTATACGGAGAGTAAAAAAATAAAATAATTAAGTAATATTTTTTATTGCTATAATTTATGAGAAGAGCACGCACGAAAACATGAAAGCCTATTTTTTATATCTCTTTACGATAATGGAAATTATAGAAGAACCCGGAGGAAGGAGAGTGCCAGTAACCCACGAGCGTGCATGAAAGTATAAAGTCGAGGACGGTAGGGAAGTATGTTTGGCTCGTAGCAAGTGGAAAACTGTGATCTCAACCTATCCCTACAGAAAAGTTTTTATATATTTATGATTATAATTATGATTTGTTAATCAATAAAATTGAATACACTAGTGAAATAAATTATATATGAAATAGCCCATTGTGGAAATGACTTAATTGTTTTTTAAGTATACCTTTAGTGGTATTTGTATCTTGCGTTGTAGGTGCAGTCACAAACATAGAAATCCCTAATGCACTAAGACCCAATCAGGAACAAGTTTATGGAGGACATAAAAAAAATATGTATGTATGTATGTTTTTCATCAACACCATAAAGACATTAATAGCAGGGATTACTATTATTTTTTTGTTTAAATATTTATTTCCTTGTCTTTTAGAATTAGGTTATTTGAGGTTTACAAATAAATATTCATTAAGATTAAGAATGAATTTGGATGTCTAATGTCATCGTTCAAATTCGCCAGTAGTGTCCGTTGTTTAAGCAAATATTACAAAACTGAATATTAATCTGTAAACTGAACAACGAAGCAGAAGCGTTAGTTAATAATAACGTCCCGCGATGGACATTGCGAACGCAAGAAGGGGATTAACAGAGCCAACGACAACAACAAAAAAAGAACTAAAACTTGCGCGCGTCTTCTTTGCTTTTCGCCGAATGACAAATTTTTATATTTACTTTACGTACAGCCTTTTATTTGTCATTTTCGTGGGGATGAAAAGCATCGTGTATTTCTCGGACGCGATATTATATTTGCCTGGGGTCGTACTTTGTATTCCTGGCTTAGCTCAGGAGAATAGTTCACTCTAAATTCCTTCTTTAAGCTCCGGGGTCTCGGACAAAATATAATGTTACCGCTAATGTAAAACAGATATGTGTCAGTCTGGCGTTAGACAACATCCTTACAAATTATAATCGTATATTCGGGAACTTCTGGTCGATTCAAATGAAAACTTTCATTCACAAATTTCACCCCCTTTTAGGGAATTTTTTTACAAACTTCGTTGACGTTTTTATTTATATCTACCCTGTTCTTTGGTAAGGTCTGGTTTTGATTGCACTCGTAGGTTACACAGTAATACTTATTTCTTGTGGCAATGCTTTATTTGGACTGCCTACATGTTTACAAAACATATCTCAATGTAACAGGACACACACATATAGATTACATAATGTTGTAATAGACACATAGAACTTATGATTTGAATATAACATACCCTAAATCTAGACCAAAAAATAATGATACCAACTTTAAAAACCACGTATATCCTATATATATATATATATATATATATATATATATTATATATATATTATATATATATATATATATTATATATATATATCAGAGCAAGCAAACGGAAAAAAACATGAACGTTGCTCGGTGAGGAAAGGCTGCACCAGACGTGCCCATGTACATAGTAATCGTAAATGGATCTGAATCGCTCCTGTCCCCTGTGGCGTTTTAATTAGGCGCTTGTTCAGTGCAGGGTCCGCCGAAAGGAACAGAAATTCTATTTAAAAATGTACATTAGGATATGTATTAATTCGAGTGTAAATTGTATTCTGTGTGTTAACATTATTATTTATCTCGCGGTTACAAACGGATAAAGGGAGCTTCACATTAAGATTATTGCAAAGACAAATAGATTTCATTCCACTATAATCTATGCATATAGTAAATAGAATGGCGACTAGGCTGGTAAGCACTAAAGCTTTCAGCTGGCAATCTAATCACAAGACTGAATATTTAATTAATTGTTGTGTTTGTCAATCGCGACGTAAACCTCGAGAACGAAAAGTTTTTCTGCATTTTACGCCTGGTGAGACGTAGGGGGGGGGGGGGGAGGCACACAGGCATGCAAAACATATGCAGTGTGTCTTCGGTGATATATTCGAATTATTATTAATTTATTAGTTATTATTACTAAAGCGGCAAGATAAGTTGGTTTATATTTTGTGGAAATGTATATTTTTTTATAAGCTTCTTTTATGGCTTTACCTTTTCACACGTTCAAAACGGCACGCGCTCACACACGCGGCAATGTAGGAAATTTATATCTCGAAGCGAAGCGGACGAACTGTGCGTTAGTACGCATGTGTATACGTAAGCAAGAAGTTAATTCCTCACAAACTTAAGGAAAACGTAAAATACATTTCCTAGTGTGAAACACTACTTTTTAAAGTAACTATTAAATTTTGGTACCGGGTTCGAGTCCCGGTGGGAGCAGCTGTTTGTGTGATAAATGCGAACATTTCTACCTTAGTCATGGTTGTTAATATATATTTCTAGACAAAATTATCTATGTATAATATACGTATGTCTATCTGTTACCCTAGATCCCATAACACGAACCTTACAGAGCTTTTGGCTAGGCTAATTGATGTAGGTGTAAGAAATAATTACAGTGTGCGTTTGTGCCGCTGCTTCTCTGTGTACTAAGTTACCAGTTAAAATACTTTAAAACATTTTTTTTGTGATATAATAATTCTTTCATCAACGTTAAGAATATTCTCGGTGAAAGGTGACGGACGTTATCCTATCCCGTATGAATAGAATCGAAGGTAACAGCGTGATGTCCGAACCTTAAGCCGATTGAAGGATTAAATCACGGAACAAAAGCCACTTCAATTCACCTGCAAATACAAAGCTTTATGCCGGCGAATTTCAAATAAGGCTTACGCCACATTACCAGAGTGAGTACTTACATGAACAATACAAAATGCAATGCCTGTTGATTTTTACAACATCTGTTACGCATTTCAAAGTCTATCTCATATTGTGAATTAAAACTTTGAATAATAAATTTGTAATAAGTACATAAGTTAAATGGAAAAAATGAATTAATAAGTCGCGAGAAAACCTTATAATTAGGAGATAAAACATGCAAATAATACACCAACTTAATTAATTTCCAACTTAATACAAAAATGTATTGGAAACACAAAATGGTTTAAAATATTACTTAAATATAAACAGGGTTTTTTTTATTAATAAGATGTTTTCATAATTTCATTTTGAGCCGTTTAAATGTATGATATCCTTATAAAAGTTTAACTTTAGTTTTTATTTAAATAAAATAGGCTCGAACATCTAAAACGATTTTGATGAAGTTAAGAAAGGAATTGCTTGACCTAGGCGAACATATTTCGAACAAATCGAAAGTGTCCTCAAAAAAGGCCAGGTCAGAAATACCCGCAATCGTCGAGCATGTATGAGGAATGTTATGAAAGTAGATGAAGCGAAAGAGATATGTAAGGACCGTAGCAAGTGGAAGGACGTAATCTCTGCCTACCCCCGTGGGAAAAAGGCGTGAGTGTATGTATGTATGTATGGAAAAGGATATAGATAAATTTTAACAACGGGAAAATGTATTTTTCCTGCGAGAAATCGGGTAACAACAGGTGGTCGAGTTTTAATGTAATTTGGTTTTGAGATGTTACGGGACAAGCAGATCTAATGTTTAGATAATTTTCACCAAAATAAAATTCATCGTTTCTTTTGGAAAATCCGTTAAATGCAAGCGAAGCAGTAAGCGGGTATTACATAGCTAGTATTATTTTACATGCTTAGTGCAGGGTTTTTTCCAAAAATATCGAATATGATAAGAAACAATTATTAGAATATTTAATAAAATAAGGCATTAATTATAAATGCCATACTTTGCATTAACAAACTGGCAACACTCGGTAATACGAAAAGTGAGGGTATGAAGCGTAAAGTAGTGATCAGTAGTAAGTTAAGTAAAGTAAACGTCTTACTGTTCCTGCTTCCTGCTTTTTATTATATTAGTTATGATTGATAAAGGTAGATTGTATGTTGCTGAAATGCGTAAGTTAAGGATGTGTGGAATGGCAAGAGAGGATAGAATGAGGAATGAATGTATCAGGGGAAGTCTGAAAGTAGTTTTTATTGTTGATGAAATTGAGAAAAAATTTACCTTTCCTGGTATAGTTACGCAATAAAAAGAGAGAAAGAGATGTTACTAGGAAGGAGAAGACATGTTACTACGAAGGTAATGGACGTCAAAAGAGGATGGGCTCGTAGCTCTCTACACTATGAGCGGAAGAAGGAAGAAAAAATGTATGGAGTGTGTGAATGATGATATGTGTGTAAACGATGATAGAGGAGAGTGGAAGAGAAAACATGTTGCGCCGACCCCAAATAAAATTGGGAACAAGGCAAGAAAAAGAAGAAGGATCTTAAACCAAAGTATAGCAAAACTAATACAAAACATCCCCCCTAGATGGCTCCCTAGATGCTTGCAGAATTTACGATATATGGCAATACTATGAGAGAGAGAGAGAGAGAGAGAGAGAGAGAGAGAGTTGCCAGCTCTGAAGTCGCTAATAGTATCCTTCAGATCCACTGAACTTAGTTTTGATTGTTTCACTTCACTGCAGTTGATCCGAGCATCTCAAAGCCTTTCTCTGTTTTGAAAAATGAAAATAATTCCTCTCATTTTAATAGGAACCCTAATTCTAATGCAAACAGGGCAGGAGAAAGAAGACATGCTTAGTTGTGAATACTGTAATGTAAGGTTAGGTGTACCATAAAATATTGCTACTGTTTTCTATTAACTCACAAAAACCTACGCTATTTCAGAGAGCGGCTGGTATATCATAACTATAACCCGCTAGGCTTCTCAGGGGTGCAAAGCTGATACTAAATACACTACAGAAAAACTGTGAACGATAATTGTGAACGCTACGTCACGCAATTTTTATAATTAGGTAATATTCATTTAAATCATATGCTGTAAAGGGCCATATAGATCTACTTTTTTTTATCCATTTTTATCCACTATTTAATGGATGTTATTATACATATAAACTTTCCTCTTCAAACACTCTATCTATGAAAAAAGAGAGACTAGGTTTAAAGATTTAAGCATACAAACGGATATAGGGGTAGAGAAAGCGACTTTGTTTTATACTATGTAGTGGCGGGAAATGTAAAATATTTTCAACGTCACTGTAAATAAATATTGAAACGGTCGCCTCGGCTCTTATAGGAACAAAGTTTCCAGAACCGCGTCGCCGCCACTCGCCCAAGATTCCTAGAATACAATTCATTACTGAGTGCAATCTGTACATCTCGAGACGAAGTCTTCTGTCGTGTGCAAAACGTAAACAGCAACTTAACAGCTTTAAAGAACTTTTCAATTCTGCGAAAAGAGTTGTGTTTTTTTCATGGTCACTATTTCAACATTTATATTTCCCACGAAGATTACTCAAACGAACACTAAATGCAAATAAAACAAAGTTCAAACACTACATGCCATTGTCTATTGAAGAGCGTGCGTTAAATAGAATTCAATTAGTAACTATTTCCGTTAGGTTCGTTTACTTCACCCTTAATTGACGTTGCATTGATCCTATTGTATTGTCATAAATAGCTAGCAAAATCTCACAGCTAATAGATCTATGAAGGAAAATTATTTTATAAAGTTCACACATAGGAAATTGTTCCTGGCTACGAGATCTAATTTTAATATGATATCGTCAGTCTCTCCGGAGTCCATCGAACTCTGGATTGCCCCGATTAAAAGTATTAATAATAGTATTACAAAGGATATTGTTTTTTGCTGATTCCGCGCAGTTCATGATGACTGTCCAACAAGCAGACAAGGTCGACACGTGTTTCGTCTCTCAGCGAGACATCTTCAGGATGTGTTGCCCGCCCGGTGACTCCCCGCTGGTGAGTCACCGGGCGGAATCAGCAAAAAACAATATCCTTTGTAATACAATGGACTTCCGCAAAATAACACCTGCTACAATAGAGTATTAATAATAGTGTATTCAGCACCATTATGGAATCATATATATATATTGTCAAAAATAAGTTATTGAATATGTTAACACAACATTATTAATTAAGAAACCCTTGTCAACTACTACAGATAAACACTACAAATTATTATTATCATCATGGCATCTGCCAGTATCATTTCCTTTGACTTGCGCCAGAATGCGACGAAGTTTTCTATTTGCAAAATATTCAATGGTATTCTATTATATATATATGCAGAGCCAGGCAGTGTGCTTCATTATTCCTTAGACATGTTCTATTTTGAATCTAACGACACGTCAAAGCTAATCGCGCAAAGGCCCAATCTTAAGGCTATGTCTGGACGGAAGATCAGCTAAACAAACTAATCTTTTAAGCTAAAATCGATCGAGAGGTTCAGACCGTAGACCGTAGAGTAAAGAATATATCGAAAATTCGATATTAAGAGCGAATACAGGTGCTGACATTACTTTGGTCGGTGATATGACTACTAATTAAAAGCCCGAGCAATAATAAAAGTCTGAAACATCACCAGCCGGTAACACTGAAAGTCCCGTCATAGCGGAATCAAAAAATATTTATTTAATAATAAAAAGCATTTACTCCAAAATAAATTTATTGAACATCGTACATTTTGAAGTGGGTGTCAATATAGTTTATGCACTTCATGATGGTATGCGGGATTTTTTCGGCAGACTTTGAGTGCGCATAACGAGATATTTTTAAGAATTACATAAAAATAAATAAAACAAAAAAAAAGTTTTCGGTATGATGGAGAAATTTTAGCCTTCATCACACACTTTAAATAGGTATGTCAGACCCGTTCGGCAGAAAAAAGTGGTTTGCGTGATTTTTTTCTAAAAGACAATTAAATTTACTATCGAACATATTAACAAAAATTAATATCCGCGATGACGGTAGAACATTTTTTTAATATATATTTTTTAACATTGTTTCGGCAATAGGAATCCACGCATACCGAGCTTCATTTATTCCTATACTTATGTACTATTTATTTAAATAAATATTTTTTGATTCGCTATGACGACTTTCAGTGTTACCGGCTCCCCGCCTATAACGACGCCTCTAGCTAAACTCGATAGAGCTTTTGCCGAGCATGCCATACAAATTACATATATACACACATACTCTCGAACTAGGTAAATAATAAATATACATATGTATATCTCCACTTACAACGAAACATAATCTTCTCTTTTCTTATATATATATATATATATATATATATATATATATATATATATATATATATATATATATAATATATATACTAGCTTTTGCCCGCGACTTCGTCCGCGTGGAATAGTGACTTCCGGCAGATTTTTGGTTTTTCCCACATAGTTCCCGTTCTGCGGGATTTTCGGAATGTCGAGTTCGCAGAATTTTTAGTATTATTATGTTGATACAACTTAAACAAATTATTTCGACCAAATTTGGTACCATAAAAACGGTCATTGTGACTAAACCTAAAAGATAGACATATGCCGTCGCGGACTTTTTTTTAGATCATGTATAGAGGAATAATTCTTTCATACATATTTTTTGTGTATCTTGAACCGTTTTCGCAGCGCACGCAAAGAAAGCCTTCAAAAATGAATAATTTTCCCCGTTTTTTTACACATTTACCGCTCTGTCTTCGCTCCTATTGGTCATAGCGTAATGTTATTTAGCCTATAGCCTTCCTCGATAAATGGACTATCCAACAAAAAAGAATTATTCAAATCGCACCAGTAGTTTCGGAGATTAGCGCGTTCAAACAAACAAACAACAAACAAACAAACAAACAAACAAACTCTTCAGCTTTATTATATTAGTATATATATATATATATATATATATATATATATATATATATATAATTGCTGTTCGTTAGTGTCGCAAAAATCTTGCTCGTGAATTATTTGTAAAAGTTCAGGTTCAGGTCTAAAACGTGAATAATATGAAAATGCTCCGAATTAAATAAGAACAACAATTTTGACCAACAATAAACTAAGCTTTCTTTTGTTTTGGGGATTCCTATTATGAAAATTAAAGAGTGGGTCTTTATTTAACGACTGAAGCAGGACGAAGTTGCAGGGGCGGGAAACACTTCACTTACTAAAGACAATAGAAACAAAACTTAAAAACAAGCTTAACGAACTAGACAGAAACATGGTAACATTCTGACGCAAACACTTGAACTTATCCACATTTAACAATATTGGAAAGCGTAGGGTCAATACCTGCTAAAGAAGCTTAACGCTCACAATACCTCAAAGCGCAATTAGAGTAGCTGCTGAAGGAGACGCTTAAAGTTCATTATACTCCGAAGCACAATTAGAATCTTACTCATGTAGAAGCTTTTGATTAACTCGAGATCAATCAGGAATGCATTTGCGAGGTGGGGGTGTAAAACTGGCAATACCAATTATAACGCGCGCGTGGTGCGAACTTCATTATGAAATTGCGATTTCAGCCTGTGAACTTAGCCTATGACATTTTACATTAAAGCACCATAGAAAAAAAAATGCGTTACTTTTTAACCCTAAAGTGCACGTTTCTGTTACAATTTTGAATCTCCTAATTAGGATATTTTA
This sequence comes from Scirpophaga incertulas, assembly GCA_036419045.1. Taxonomy (NCBI): domain Eukaryota; kingdom Metazoa; phylum Arthropoda; class Insecta; order Lepidoptera; family Crambidae; genus Scirpophaga; species Scirpophaga incertulas. Next base: position 7,112,824 of record CM071626.1, on the reverse strand, counting down.
AACTAAAAACAATGTTAAAAGTACGTGCTGTTTTACGGCAGAATTGTGTACACTATTACGTCTTATTAGTGTACTACGATTACAGCTGAAAATCAGCAATTTGCTTGTTCACTGCTAGCAAATAGTATGCTGAGCTGTCGCCTTATTTCGCCGGCTGTGGCACACACACACACCAGCGCTTGTGTTTTAATGTTTGCTCTATGCTGTGTTGTACGTTATATTTTATATATTGTGTGTCTATGTTTTTATGTTGTGTTCTATATATTGTATACTGCCTTTGTTTAATGTCATGTCTTTGTTATTCCCGTTTGCTTTGTGTGTGTGTATATATAATAAAGTTATTATTATATTATTATTACTAAAACTATAGGATAACTAATTTTCTTGTCTTCAAATATATTGATTACTTAGTATTAATGCAAATTTAAGCGTTAGATGCCACTGTTATTGACCAGACTAGAATCACAAGCGATCAAAAACAAAGAATCATAAAAATTTAATATTACTTAGATACAAAACTGTAATGAAACATATTATTAGAATATTTTGTTAAACTTTTGATTTGAAGTTTCACGTTGTGAATATACGCCGGTTTTAATACGCGCCGATTTCATTATTAGTCACTTCCTTTCTTTTTCTTTCCTTATGTTATTAAACGAATTTTAAATCAAGCCAAAAATGACGTACAAATCAAATGAGTGATCTTAATGATTAACGGAAAATTATTTAAAGTTACAAATCAAAACAATTTATAATACGAAGAGCGCCCAGGACAGGTTCAGCGCTGCGTAGCGGGTGAGGTCAAAAGACGCGTAACGCACTACGGCGTAGACAATTGCGGTAGGTTAGGGACTACGCTGTAGACTACGTGAATTCGGGCTCACGTATCCAAGGTTACTTAAGGCGGGGTTATGAATGAGCCACGAGGACGTTATTTGCTATAACTGAAATCGCACTGCAACAAAGACGTAACCTTTCTTTCTTTTTCACTTAATTATAGCAAATGTTCACATTTGTATATAAATTTAAATAAGTGTTCGAGCAAGAGTGAAAAAATAAATACGGAAACATAAAAAAACCGGCCAAGTGCGAGTCGGACTCGCGCACGAAGGGCTCCATACTATACATCTAAATAAATGTATTTCTTTATTCTTTATTATATTGGAGTTGATTGAATGGAAGGTAAAATGCGATTTAAGATTTATAACGTATTAAAAAAACCAATTATTAGATGTCGTTCAAACCAATTTTCGGTGGAACTTTGCATGGTAATGTACATCATATATTATTTTTACATTTATTATTCCCTTATTTTAGAAGTTACGGGGGGACAACACATTTTTCCACTTTGGAAGCGTCCCTCGCGCAAACTATTCAGTTTTGGAAAAATATATTAGAAACCTCAATATCATTTTTGAAGTCCTATACATAGATACCTCACACGTATAAAAAAATTGAGTTTCAGTTCTAATATATATAAACCCAAAAAAAAAATTTTTTTCCTGTTTTTGTATGAAAATCTTAATGCGGTTCACCGAATACATCTACTTACCAAGTGTCCACAGTATAGCTCTTATAGTTACGGAAAAAAGTGGCTGTGACATACGGACGGACAGACATTACGAATCCATAAGGGTTCCGTTTTTTGCCATACGGCTGCGGAACCCTAATAGAAGCCTCTTCAATATATTGTGTAAATTATATTATAGACATGTATGAAAGGTGGGTGGTTTTAAAAATCTCAATTAGCACGGAATATTGTTGCTTGCTTGTTATACGATCTGCTGTTTAGTTAGTAACATACATATCCAAATAAATTGCTCGCTATACCAAACATTTGATAACAACTCGCGTCGCTTTTGTCGTGTCAAACCTATTGATCATAATGATCTATAGGTTTGACACGACGTATTTTTCAAAGTATCGACGTGTCGCAATAGATATTTCTACAATACACGAGCACGATCTTTTTATCATAAAATTCATTCAAAATAATGAGTTCTTGCGGTGTTGTGGGCGCGCTATAATTCAAAGAGCCATTTTTTTGCTACAGACATTGTAACGTAGGTACCGAGAATAGTTTGAATCATGCCACTTTAGTCCATTCACTTTTATACACAACAGTTCTCGAACAATTTTCCACAAGTGTTTACAAAAAACAAGTGTTTAAAAATACTCTTATGATAAAAGGTTATACTAAATGATCACAATGCTTGGGTTTAATTTTAATAAGTTAATAGTTAGGTCGCGTAATATTTTGACTATAGTAAATTACGTAATGAAACTATAGCCTTTTATATAATTACTAGCGCCCCGCCCCGGCTTCGCACAGGTGCAATGCTTATGTAAATGTACCTACTACAAAATGTCCTCATATACACAACGTTCACAGCTTTTTTGTCATTTGACAACACAAACATGTTTTGCTTAGAGGTAGTGTTGCCCAAATTCAGTCTTGGTCTTGCAGTCTTGGTCTTGTTCTTGCGTTTTTGCAAGACCAAGACCAAGAACAAGACCGCGTATTTTTAGCAAGACCAAGACCAAGACTGACCGTGCAAGACTTGAGCAAGAACAAGACATAGCCTGCAAGACTCTTGCGTCTTGCAGCTAGGACTTAGCGCTATTTCACTGAGTAGTTAAGTGTAACAGTTCGGTGTATAGGAAGGTACGCTTAGGAATTCTATGAGACGCAAAAAACTGTATCAAAAATATGAAAAACTGGACCTATGCGCATTACGACTAATACCATAAACATAGCGAATAAAAATTTTAGACCCAAGGCATAAGGCTCAGACTTTTGACCTGACAATGTGGGGGAAGCAACTTAAAACAGAAAGTCTGCGCAAGTTCAATGAACTTTATGAAGAATATAAAAGTCTACACTCACTGAACAAATCTCTGGAATTACCAGAAAAAGAAAATAAAGTATGTGATGAAGATGAAGACGTAATAGACTTTGATAAACTCTATGAATGTCCCTCGACGTCATCTGGATCTTGTCTTCAAGGCTTAGTGATAGACGAGTTGGAGGAGTACCTGAGAAAACCAAGAACTGCCAGCTCGGAAGACATTTTAGATTGGTGGAGGACGCATGAGACAGAGTATCCGATTTTATCGAAAATGGCCCGTGATTTTCTCTCAATACCTGCATCTTCAGTACCTGCCGAGAGGTTATTTTCTAAAGCATCATTAGTAATTAGAAAACATAGAAATAGGTTAAGTGATGAGTCAGCCAGATGGTTACTTTGTATTAATTCTTGGTCAAAAAAAATTATATAAAGTTTCATAACCTAATGATAATGCTGTTGATTTGTGTTGTATTTTATTTTTTATTCAAATAAATGATAAATCGTAAAACTCTTTTATTAAATTTCTTATAAGTTGAGGGTTCAATCTCTTTCTAGACAGATAAGTATTGTTCTTTAAAATACAGTCAAGTTATTGTAATTAATTTGTTTTTTTACATATTTTAGCAAATGTAAGCTTATAAATCATAAATGTTTATTAAGAAACAGTTACTTCCATGGAAAACGACATATAGGTCAGTTGATTTTTCGAATTTCTTATCAAATCTTCAGTTATTTATTAATCTGCTTGATCTTTACTATGGCTATGTTAATTCAAGCTCACAATGTTCCAATTCTAATACGTTTTTCTAAGATTTAAAGTAAACTTTAATAAATAGTAATAGACTAATAGGTAATTGCAAGACTTGCAAGACTCTTGCTGCAAGACCAAGACCAAGACCAAGACTGGGAGTGCAAGACCAAGACCAAGACCAAGACCAGGTGTATTGGCGCAAGACCAAGACCAAGATTGGCTAAGTCTCGTCTTGTTCTTGCATTTGGGCAACACTACTTAGAGGTCACTCTTGACAGCGCGACATATAATTGGCCAAGTGAAAAACACTCAACACTCAAATCTAATAAGCATGTTTTATACAGATAAACCTTACTTAAGAATCACTCTATCTACTTGAAAAAGCGCATCAAAATCCGTTGCGTAGTTTTAAAGATCTAAGCATACATAGGGACAGACAGACGGCGGATAGCGACTTTGTTTTATACTAGGTGGTGATATAGTTTCAACTTGTAAAGAAAGTTGGGTTCAGACTATTTATCTGAGGCTAGCTTCTAATTCAAACAAGATCTTATGCCGTAGACTTGTAACCAATGGCGTAGCTAGCACCTTTGTCGGGCAAAAGTGAATTGCATTTGATGAATGATTTTTTTTTATTTTGAATCAGCCGAATTAAAATTGATTTGACATTGTGACAGTTGCATGACTTTCACATATAAATAAGGTATTTTATATACTGCGTGTGTTCATGAAAGGGCGAAACCTTTCTTCTCAATCTTCACAACTCATATATCGAGGGGCACGACCCTAACCTAATCCTGTGTTAGGGCGATTAAGCCTAGGACGTCTCATCCCGGCCAAGATGGCACAGTCTGGTGCCACAAGGCCAGGCCAGGAGTAAATAGAGACTTAAGCTCTCAGAGACTCCGCAGAGACTTCGTAGGTAGATTGGCAAGTGAAGGCGAGCAAGCGCTCGCCTAGGGACCCTTTTTTTTATTGTTGGGAAAATGCGTTACGCATACCCTCGCATAGCTCGGGAAAACCGCGGGGTTATGTTGGACTCTCCGCGCGCTTGGAGGGCCGAGTGTCAGCCAAGCGCGCGGCCTACCGACAAAAAACCTAACAATGCCCCTCACTGACGCCTTGCCGCGAGAGTTTCGATCGTCGGCGGGTCTTCCCCCCATCAGATGAGGGGGGGACACGCCGAGGAGACCTGCATCGCGGCGTGACAAGGTCATGGGAACTCGTGAGAATACTTCCACGACCTCGTCGGCGTTAGCCCGCATTGTGCGGGCCCCTCTCGCCTCCCCATTGAAGGAGGGGGAAGACCGTCGATCCCCGGACCATCCGGGGGATCGTCGACTGACGGCAACTTTTGTATAGCAGGGACCTGCCTTCCCGGGCCGGCCCCTGCTGGTCGCCGACAGAAAGAATGAGGCGCCTCATTCCTCCTTCAATGTAGTACTTGTTAGATAAACGTACATATGAAAAAGGAAAAGCACCTGGCAGGATTTATCCTGAGCTACGGGAATCATACAAGCTATATATACATATATAGAAATAAGGTGAATCCTTAAGTTTCCCCTATGTCATTACTTCCATATTTTCTTCCTTATTAGCGACACTATATAATGGTGTAATTTTCTGCTATATAGATTTAACAATAATACAATTTTAGTTTTCATTAAAATCGAGCAAGAGATTTGCTTCATAAATTCATTCATTCAGATTAATAAACTCTTTGTGTCTACGTAATCTAGCAGGCTTTAGAAGTAGCTTAGACAATACTGAGTCATATAAAATCTGAGAAGAAATCAAATTAATTCATAAAATAAATAACAAATAAATCAATAAATTTGTAAATAGATGTAATAGTCATTACAGGCAAGCAAATCTTTAGAAATTATTATTATTACTCACAAAAGCGCAGAAAATTTAATTTTGTTTATAAAAATTACATTACTTATCCATTCATTATATCAAATTAAATAGTGTATTAGTCATTTTTTTTTATAATATAAAATTAGTTAGAACAAAGCGTTGTCTTGATAAATGAAACGATCAAATTGTCCCAACAGTAGCGAGTCCCAGAGCCAGCACTTACCTGGACGAGTGTGCCACGTGTGCGAGAGCCCGGCCGCGGTAGCCGAGCAAAACTGGCGGCCGCGTGTAGTCGTGGTTACTATCTGTAATACGCTCGTACGTCTTCAGCAGTTCCAGAAGGTACCTGGAATAGACAGCGTACGTTAGCGCACTTACATACATCCATATTCTTAAACTATTTAATTAATCACTACATAATATAAAACAGAGTCGCTTTCTCTGTCCCTATATGCCTATGTATGCTTAATTAAATCTTTAAAACTACGCAACGGATTTTGATGCGGTTTTTTTAATAGATAGAGTGATTGAAGAGGAAGGTTTATATGTATAACAATATCCATTAAATAGTGGAGAAATATTGTTATTTTTGAGGTTTATGATGTGATGTCTTAAATCATATTTTTTTTTCCGCTTACATTGCAAACGCAGGCTGAACCCTTAAGAGATTTATCAGAATAATGTACTAATGGCCGTTTTCACCAACTTTGTCTTAGCTTAGGCGACTCCTAAGAGACATGCTGTCTCACTCTTTTCAGTTAATATAAAAAGTGACACAACGTCACTTAGGAGTCGCCTAAGCTAAGACAAGGTTGTTGAAAACGGCCATAAGTATTGTACACATTGAAAAGGTCTACAGAAAACTGCGCGATGGTATACGTCTATCTCTTATGGATATCCCTCAATAAAAATTTTGTGTAATTTACTTTTTACGGCACTAATGGCTAATTTAATTAACATAACATACATACAATAATAACACAAGCACAGTGTGCTTGCGTGTGTGTTTTGTTCATCATCATCATCATCATCAATTTTGCAATTGATTACAACAGTTTAATTTTTAATTCAATCAATTCTAAAAGCGTGCTTTTTTAGTTGTTTTAAATTATAATTTATTATATACAACGTTCACAGTGTTTTTGTAGTGTATTTAGTATCAGCATTGCACACGTGCGAAGCCGGGGCGGGTCGCTAGTTATCCATATGATGACCTCCGTAGTCAATTGGTTAGCACACTAGTTTCAATGTGTTCACTACTCTGTGGGCCCGGGTTCGAATCACTATTGGCGCAGATGATTGTGTGATGAATGCGATCATCCGTACCTTAGTCATGGTTGTTAATATATATTTTTAGCAAACATATTTATATATGTACGTGTTCTATTCGTTACTCTAGATCCCACAACACAAGCTTTACAAAGCTTATTTTGGGCTAGGCTAATTGTGGTAAGTCAAATTTTCATGAAATTAAATATACACCTAATTCGAGAATACGATACGCGGTGAAAATATCTATTTAAAATGCGAAAATAAAATATAACTCAAGGCAACATCCTAATCCTTCAACAAGGAGGAAAAGGATCTCGTTCTATAAAAAGGTTATAAAAGAAAACATTTTAAATTACCGAGTTATAACACACTTTATTGTGAATTTCGATCTACCCACAGGAAATCGATAAACCCTGAGCGTAACCTCGACTTCTTGTTAAGAAATTTTAATAGAGAATTATACTGGAATTTTACATGGAATAAAGCTTCCGATATATATCGAAAATGTTACAAGCATCCATCAATATTCATAACATTTCCGAGGCTGCTATCTCAGCGTCACATCACCGCAGCCCACGTACGTCCCTCCCGAGGGGCATGGGCTTGCCCTAACTGCGTTACGGCGATTAGTCAACCACGCGGGCGGATTGGTTGACAGATGTATGATAGATATGTATGTAGGTTGCATCACGGTGTCTTCTTTCACTGTAGCAGCGCCAGATAAATAAAAAAACGGAGACTTTTACGTATTCCTATTTCGCATATTGACAACGTAAACTGTTTCTTTTGAGGGTATTACAGAACCATGTACATAATAGGCGATTGTAACCACTCGTCAATCAGACCGGCTGCTTATTTGTTATAATGATACTCTAGCACAATAACATCCTTCCAATTAGAAATCAAATATAAAAGCAAGCTAGCAACAAATAAATTGACATATCAACAGACGCGCTTCGTAGAAATACGAGTATTACCAATTAGAGAGAGCGCCGCCCGCGTGCGTTTGAAAACGATTCCATGAAACATACTCGTAAGAATTCCAGCTAAACACGAGAGAATGCTCTCCTGTTTGTATTGTAGAGCCGATAAATATTACAGCTTCGATGGCGAGTTGCTGAGCGCACTCCAATTAATTGGCTATGGTTCCAACGAAGGGATTTGTTTATTTTTAACACAAGCTATTTATCTCTGGCGTTTGTTTTGTGAAAATCGACCCGACCAGTTCAAAATGTGAATTATACTATTTTCATATTAATTAATTGAGCACCATATTCACATTTTGAAAGAACGAATGTGAAATGGCAAATAATCGAACCGTAGAAATTTCCGTCTTCGACTCTGTAGGACAAATATTAGTCATCACTCCCCATTACACAGATCCTTCTCGTACTACAATGAGATTCAATCAAAGGTAGACATTTTCTCATGTTCTCTAGCCTCAGTAAAAGTTGCCGTTTTTAAAGCTTAGGATTTAAGAATTAGATAAATAAACAGATGTGATAGTCACACTGTGAAAACTTCGCACATACTGTGTTCACTAATATTAGAAACTATATCGTGCTTATCTTTTTTTTATTTTATAGTCATAATTAGTTGTGAAGCGGCATAAATTGTAAGATTTTGACGCAAGCAATTACAAATACTACTCGCTCGGAAAAAGAACGGATTCCTTCTGTAGTTGTATCGAGGTATATTCGACCTCCGCAGTCGAGTGGTTGGTACACCGGCTTCAAGGTGTGCCCATTAATTGGATTGTTTTAAATATATTAAAAATATATATCCCAACTAATATTATAAATGCGAAAGTGTGTTTGTTTGTTTATTTGTTTGTTTGTTTGTTACCTCTTCACGCTTAAACTACTGCACCGATCGTCACGAAAATTTGCATACACATAGTCTGTGGTACGGGGAAGGATATCATATTTTATCCCGGAAGAAAGTAGCTACTGTTCCCGTGGGATCGAAATTAACGCGGACGGAGCAACGACGGGCGGAGCCACGGGCAAGAAATAACAATATAATCTATACATATAATAAGACAGTAAAAATATTTTGTCTGTACATTTAGTATTTTTGACTGAAATGGATAGAGGGGCACTTAAATAGATTATTAGAAAGCAAAAAAATTTTTTTGGAATTTTTTGTCTGTCTGTATGTATGTTCACGTTTATCTCCGAAAGTACTGAACCGATTTGCTTGAAACTTTCACTATTTGCTTTGTTTTAACTCAGAATAATATCTAAACTTTGTTTCATCAAAATCGGTTCATTAAAAAAAAAGTTATCGTCATTTTAATGAACTCATCTATACATATAATAAGACAGTAAAAATATTTTGTCTGTACATTTAGTATTTTTGACTGAAATGGATAGAGGGGCACTTAAATAGATTATTAGAAAGCAAAAAAAATTTTTTGGAATTTTTTGTCTGTCTGTCTGTCTGTCTGTCTGTATGTTTGTTCACGTTTATCTCCGAAAGTACTGAACCGATTTGCTTGAAACTTTCACTATTTGCTTTGTTTTAACTCAGAATAATATCTAAACTTTGTTTCATCAAAATCGGTTCATTAAAAAAAAAGTTGTCGTCATTTTAATGAACTCAAGGCATGATAATATTGCGAATTATAATGTACACCATTCTTACATAAGTTACATGGGAAATTTAAAATCTAAAGACAATTCATCATCATGATACAATACATACATAAGATAACGTCTTTATCCCCTGCGGGGTAGACAGAGCCACAGATTATAAGACCCCAAAGGCCACGTTTAGCATGTTCGTGGGCAGTGAGATGGAACAGGGAACCAAAATACGATGAAACGAAACCAGTTTTTATCAAAATAATATATTATGATAAATGCGAAAGTTTGTTTGTTTATTACCTCTTCATGTATTATTGCTTTCTATACTCTGTCCGTTATGTTATCTTCTTTTTGACAGATCGCGCGTATGAAATATTGTTTCTATTTTCAAATTATAGTACTACAGTAATAATATACTTTCTAGACGGGTAACGCCCACATAGTGATGTGCTCTGTGCATAACAAACTACCACAGACAATAAGCAGTTCTTGAAATCAGATAAATCGATAAATTGTCTTCAAATCAAATATTTGTAAATTTATTTATTTCCTTCTCGACAGCTACCTTACATTATTTATAGGTATGTGAATTTTAATATTAAAACGCATATGTAGTTAATAACATCTACGTCAAGTTTAAATCAAGAATTATGATCAAGAATACTTAGAAAAATCACATACATACCATTTTTTTAACAAACTAGCTAGGTAATTGGTAATTCGCCAAAAATATAAAATTTTGCCTAATTTACTTGGCATGTGTAAAACTTTATTTTTCATATATTTCTGATCCATTTAAGAGAGAAAAAGGAAAACTTTCTTAAATGGATCAGAAATATACGAAAAAATAAAGTTTTACACATGCCAAGGAAATTAGGCAAAATTTTATATATTTGGCGAATTACCCCAATTGGGTAATTCGCCAAATCTATACATATAATAAAACAGTAAAAATATTTTCAATAGCTAAGGGGCACTTAAATAGATTATTAGAAAGCAAAAAAAATTTTTTGGAATTTTTTGTCTGTCTGTCTGTATGTATGTTCACGTTTATCTCCGAAAGTACTGAACCGATTTGCTTGAAACTTTCACTATTTGCTTTGTTTTAACTCAGAATAATATCTAAACTTTGTTTCATCAAAATCGGTTCATTAAAAAAAAAGTTATCGTCATTTTAATGAACTCAAATAAATAAAACTGGAGTGTCATCTGTGAAAATTGAAGACGGTGAAATTTTAATCAAAAGTACTGTGATAATAGTATTTGTGGAAAAGCTCATTGTTTTGTGCCATACTATACATACATACATACATACTAATATTATAAATGCGAAAGTAACTCTGTCTGTCTGTCTGTCTGTTCCGCTTTCACACCAAAACTACTGAACGGATTTAAATGAAATTTGGTACACAGATAGTCTGGAGCCTGAGAAAGGACATAGGCTACTTTTTCATGCAAAAAAGGTTGTAAAGGGTTGTAAAAGGTTGAAAGGAGGGATTATTGGTTGTATGGAAATATTGTTAAAACTACTGAACCGATTTAAATGAAATTTGGTACACAGATAGTCTAGAGGCTGAGAAAGGACAGATGCTACCTTTTAAAGCAGAAAAGGGTTGTAAAAGGTTGAAAGGAGGGGGTGAAAGGTTGTATGGCAGTATTGTTAAAACATATCCTTCCTGTGGGAAATTCGAATATAACGCGGGCGAAGCCGCGGGCGGAAAGCTAGTTATTTAATAATATTTAATATTTGCATACACATAGTCTGCGGAACGAGAAAGGACATAGGACACCTTTTATCTGTTCCCGTGGGATCTAAATTAACACGGGCGGGCTACTAACAGTGTAATCCTTACTAATATTATAAATCGGAAAGTGAGTTAGTTTGTTTGTTTGTTTGTTCCGCTTTCACGCCGTAACTCCTGAACCGATTGCTTTGAAATTTAGCAGACGTAAAGATAAAAGTCCGGATTAAATAATAGGCTACTTTTTATCCCGGAAAAATCGACAGATCCCACGGGATGCACAATAAAGGCTTCGCACGAAAACTACTGCACAGATTTTCATGCGGATTTCATTCATCAATAGATAGACTGATTCTTGAGCAAGGTTTTGCGGTATTTTTTATCTGTTTAGTCCCACGGGAAGCGCGATAAAACCTTCGCGCCATAAACCGACTTCCGCGCATATGTAGCCGTGGGCAAAAGCTATGACCCTTAACCCTCTATAGACCCAATCCCGAAATCCACGCGGGCGAAGCCGCGGGCAGAAAGCTAGTAGTATATATATACAGGCCTTACACAGCTTACTTTGGGCTAGGCTAATTGATGTAAGTATAAGAAATATTTATTTATTATTATTTATTCTATAGAGACGTTACAATATGTACCTGCGTTACCATAAGATTGTATAACATTTGATACACATATTGGAAATAATGATTTCTAAAACCCACGGCGGGTTGAAGAAAAGCTGCCATCTTTCACGACGTCGAGCATCAGTGCCTTGATCTTAGTGCAGAAAGCGCAAACCATTTCATTTCACTAGCCTCTGGCGTTTTGTGGCAACTGAAAGATTTGTAGTATATTTTCTATCAAAGAATACATTTTCTAATCCTGTCTGATAATGTATTATAGAGTCAACGACACCTATCATACATGTTATGTTTGCTTCATTAAAATTATTTATAATAAATATTGACTCGGCCGAACTTTTACATAGAATGAATATTAGAGTGCCCAGGACTTCCTCACGTTCAAAAGACACTTTTTTTGTTCCGTACTGTAGGACAAATTATGCTAAAAATACCTTTCTCCGGCGTTTTTGTAATTTTTATAATAAACTGCGATTAGATGCGATATAGATGTGTTTTGTGACTCTTTGAAGGTGTACAAAAATAAACTAGCAAACAAAAAGTAACTGTTTCCACAAACTACAGATAAGTTTTTTTTTCTTTTCATGGCTAATTAGTTTTTATGCCTAATGTTTAACATGTATATAATAGTTTCCATCACATATCCGTACAATCTGCAATAGTCGTAACGAAAATAATGGTACTTTAGGGTATATATTTTTTGATATTTTCATACTTTATTATAAGACTGTTTGTTATCTTAATAAATAAATAAAATAACAAGTAATATTTCTGTGTTTACAAACACTTGTTTGTGGAGCCAACGACAGTCACATATTTAATACCTATCCAATGGAAAACACATTTAAAAACATGACACAACACTTTATTGCACGTCTAAAACAAGAACATAAGACAAAGAAAAACCCAAAAGATAACAAATGTACAACAGGCCTTATTGTTTCAGTTTCAGTATTCGGTCGTTAGTCTGGGAAACGTGGTGGAGCCACCGACCACCGCTGAACGATTTATCGCATCGCTGGCACTGTTTGATACTTATTTGGTCATTGCCATTGAATCTATGACTCGCTTTCGTTTTTATTTAAGACATCAATATATATGTGTGTGTGTATATATATATATATATATATATATATATATATATATATATATATATATATATCTTCATATACGTACAGAGTATGTCACGGCTGGCGTACATATAAGTCCTTGTAAGTTCCCCCCCCCCCAAACATTCCGATTAATAGATCAGTGCCGAACCTACAACGACACCAACGCGCTTTACTTCTATTTGTATACAAATAGTCCAGACGAGTCCAAACAAATCAAAGAGATACAAGAAATGAATTTACAACTGTACACAATGCACAGCTCAAGTGGGACCGGATCGCGAACAATAGGCAAAGTTACCGAACATTTACGAGTGAAATCGCAAAGCACTCTTTGACAGGATTTCTCTGGGGAGTGTTGCAACGAATTTAGCACGTATGAATACGTTAGGAAGAGTATGAAATAGCTAAATAAATAACCTTCACATTTCCGCTATAGTTATAAGTCTTCTGACGCTAGCGATGGCGCCGGCTTATTTTTATTTCCGTTTTCAATTCTCATCGCAGCTCTTTGAAATGAACACCGTTAACTTTTAATGTGTCACACAATTACTAACACTCTTCAAGTGTTTTATTTTTTATTATTATGGTTTCTGTCTCTGCACACAATCGACTCCCGACAACCAGAATTGTTGGAAGTTGTTTTGCATAGTGTGTAATTAAACCGTAAAGCGAAGTAATTAGGAACATTTCTAAAATGTAATTTATTGTATTGTATTTAATTTTACTTTTTATTGTTTGTACCATGCGGTCTATGGCCAAAAAATATAGAAAATAAAAACAGTGAATAAAATCAACCACACAGAAAGAGGACAGAATCCAATCGAGGAAATATCTTCATTCTCTCGTTATTGACTAAACGAAATTCCACGAAATGTCCGAATTCGAGCGGCACGATTTCGACACGCTGGGGGCATATCTACTTGAAATATGAATATAAAATCGTTAAAACCGTCTTTAAATCATAGTCCAACATGATCTTCTGCTGCATCGCAAAAGCAAACTGTGCAAAAGCGAAATCCTTTACAAAAAATAATGGTAAGAAAAATTTAATAATCTCACAGGCAAATTTTTCATTTCAAAGCTTCATAGTTCCCGGAGCGGAATTAATTAAATGCTTCTAATAATGAAAGTAATATTCTTCAAAGACTTTTTATAACAGAGCAACGTTTTTAGTACTAGAAAATAGATAATGCTAAAGCTATGAATGTGAGCGGTAGTGACTGCATCCACGTTGTAAATAATTGGGTCGATGATTTTTTTTTTATTCTATACATAATAACAGTTCTCTTTTAGATGACAAATATTGTAGAAGTACCGACGTATCTGCGATTATTACTTTTGAAGATAAAGCGCCATGTTTGCGGCACTGTCGCGGGTCGCTCAAAAACGCTCCATACAAAGTACACTGCAATCGTGACGTTATAATTTACTAAAGTCGCCTAATTTGGATGAGCGTATAAACAAAATTGTCAATAACTTTGTTATTTTTACGTTTATAGATATACTTTCTATATTAAATAATGTTACATTTAATCTGAGAAAGCTAGAAATGTATTCGTTACATTCGAATTTTGTAAAAATATTGCACATTTTTTAGAAATCTAAAAGCAATATTAATACAAAATTAAAGTGAAATTTCTATATTGACATACGTTCTTGAGATAGAATTGCTCAACTTTGATAATTATATAATAGAAATAGGCATACTCAGTTGTAGTCATCTACCATATTCAGTGTAGTTTTCGTTCATTCAATTTCTTTAATAGCAAACCTAAAACCTACAATGAGCGAAGACGGTAACATATCTACTATTATTGACTATTTTACAAACTTCTATGAAATGGGACATTTATTTAAGCTACGCCCACGGCGACCCTCACGTATTTTCTCGCATTTATTGTCTGCCTATAAGATTATGTTTATTTTCAACTCGGACGACATACCTCTTTGAACATTATTCCAATGTACTGTGACGAGACCGGCTGGATTTGTAGCGTGGGTGCCTACTTCTACGATTTTCTATTTATGTTTTCATTTTATTTTCAAATTACACAGAAAAACAGCCGAGGTTTTCAAGTTTCAAATTAACCGTTAGCTATTATTTTAAATTACTAGAAATTTGTCGACTGGCTTAAATTTGATACTTGCCATAAATGACGAAGTCGCAGAATTGGGTATTTACTTTACGAAATATTGCGGCCGTGTACTAAAGCTTATTCAGTATATTAAACTAAATAACGTCCCCACCGAGGGGCACGGGTCTGCCTTAACTGTGTTAGGGCGATCAGGTCTTACGGCCGTTTTCAATAACCTATCTATCCTTTGTTTTTGCTACTAAAGATAGTAAACTCTATCCTTATGCCCTAACTTGCGTTTCAATAACCTACTGATGGATAGCATCGCCTATCGAAGTTACCTATCCATCGTCGGGAGGACGGATAGCTTACTAGAGATAGGGACGCTCATACAAATCTGACGTAACTGCATTTCAAAAAAGTTTCAACTTACTCTCCGATAGACGGAGCTATCTCTAGTGACGACATTTGGCTATCTGTCGATATCGGTGGATTAAAACACAGATACTTACAGAACTCATTTTTTCCACTTTTGCTTATATTTAATATCAAAAACATGTAATACACACAAATTGGCGGCAACACATTATCTGTCAGTAATGTTCGAATGACATCACTTGTCATTTATAAACGTTTCGTTCTATGATTTTTATAAAGAACACCAGCAAATAAAGTGAAAATGATGATCTAAGATTTTTTTTTCAATTATAGTATCATTGTATGCACTTTTTACAACATAATATTAAATATAAAATACATCAATAAATTGTACATATGTTTTAAACGTACTAAAGCTTTATGGTTAGCAACGAACAAAACGTTCTACAGGGCTTGGATAGACGAGAGGGCATAAAGCTATCCTTAGTTAGACAAAGATAGATAGCTCGTATCTTTGATTGTGAAACGCAGACTACAGATAGATAACAGCTTACTGCTAATCGGAGATAGCAATTTATCTTTGATCTTAGATAGGTTATTGAAAACGGCCGTTAGTCGACCACGCGGGCCGTGCGGGTTGTTTGACTACACGCATCTTGCAGAAGTATGCAGATTGCTTTACTATGTTTTCGAAAAACGAAAAACGCACTGGTACATGGCAGGATCCATCATGGCTGGCACGACAGCCAAGACCACATCGTCAGCGACGCATTTTAAATTATACATCTAATTTTCTTTAAATATATATATATATATATATATATATATATATATATATATATATATATATATATATATATATATATTCTATGAAATGGGACAATTATTTAAGCTACGCCCACGGCGTATCTATTATATATATATAATAGAATAATTACAATTCATTTGTACAGACAAAATACTATTACCGGAGTAATCCAAGGCATCCTAAAAAAATACTATACGATTTTAAATAACATACCAGAAGTTTCTCCCATAAAACACATTTAAAAAAGAATTGCATCTCAAGCTCTAGAAAAGAACATTTCACTCTGTGAAGGATTTTTTGGATTTCAAATATAAATCATAAGCATTATTAACAGGTTATTGAAATATTAACTAAAGCGGGTAAAAATACGAATATGCTTAATTGTCATACTCTGAAGCTGTATGAATCACAAATAAATAGAGTATATAAATATAATTGTACAACAAACTTAATTTGACTTATGTAGTAATTAATATTTTACAATACTGTACGCCTATTTAGCTAAATTGTGAGACAACTTTAGAATATTTACACCCACGATTTTGTAAGCAACAGTTACACAATAAATATATTATTATTTTAATCCAATAGCATAAGCGATGGATCGCTGGCTGGATGCTGGAGGAGAAAGGGACAGAAAAAATGAATCAACGGGATTTAGAATAGATTTTAAGCGAGCAGTCCTTGTCAAACTATTTCCAGTCTTAAAATGTCCGTACCAGCGTATCAAATACGTAACAGCTTACGCAATACTGTTACTGCAGTACACAGATGATATGCAATTTTTGAACTACAGTTTTTGAAGCAAACGTGCCAAAAGCAAAGGTGGCCATTGTTGCTTTGTCACTGCAATAAACGAAGGTCGGGAACTATAGATGTCACCGCTTTTGTTACAAACTGCGTCATCGCGTTTTAGAAAAATCCATAGATCGGGCCCTCGTTGGGGACTTACATGACGATTCGGAATTTATGCCCATACAGACAGTACAGCGCTTCGCTTTGCACTGACGATTTAATACCTGTTACATTTTGATGACCAAACTTGAATATAAACTCTTCAACTAAGAGTTTTATATATAACTTCCTAACTGCGTTGCACTTCCATTAGCCATTAACTATTCACAGTTGGGAATCGACTATAAGCTGTCGGCCAGCGCAGAGAAAGTAAAGCTCTAACAAGTTGAATAAAAATAGTACCAACCTTCGAAATAAAGGTATAACAAAGAGCTGCTTACTTCTAAATAATATATCAGTTGAGCCGCCCGTTATTGATTTCTACTGCAGATGCACTATTAATAAAGAGCACTATGGAGCCATGTGAAACATGTTTCAATAATTTCACCTAACTACTATAGTCGGGGGTCGGAAGGATTACAATTATCCTAATTACTAACATTAAAAATACGAAAGTAATTCTGTTGCGTTTTCACGCTGAACTACTGAATCAATTTAAATAAAATTTCGTATATAGTTGTAGTCTAGAATCAAAAAAAGAACACAGTTTACATTTTCATGTTAAAAAATGCTATAAAGGTATACGAGAAAAGAAAAGTCTTCAGCAATATAATATTTTTATTGTCTTTTCGTGTTTTTCATGTCATTTAAATTTAAACATTATCAATTTAACATATAATAATTCTAATACCACAGACATATTGTGGCAAAAACTCACTCTAGTCTAGTTATCAAAAAGTACATAACAAAAGGGTTGAAAATAGGGGATGAAATTTTGTATGGAAAGTACGTCATTTTTAAAGTTCAACACTTATTGCCTAGGAAATAAGTGTTAAATTTTTTTAATTAGAAATAAATACGAAACTTTAACAAAATAGCTATCCAGGTTTTGATGCTTACTTAACTACTTACTGATTGATAAGGGGACAAATATATCATTTCTTTCGGGAAATCTATATTAACATGCTAACTGTTTCGTTTAGTTATATATCAGAAGTTTAAGTGTGCGGCGCATATTACTTTTGAAGATAAAGAGCGCCATGTTTGCAGCGTTGTCGGGAATCACTCAAAAGCTCTCCATATTAAACACACTGCAATCGCGACGTGAATGTTTGTATTTAAAATTTCAATTATCATGTAATTCAGTAGAAACCGAGTTTAGATAACGTAAAAAAATATATGATAATTAAGTGATATTTTAATGAGGTGAAAAATCACAACACGTCTTTTATCTCCATTTTCTATCGCGCGAATGAATGAAAGATTTTCATCAATATACACTCTTTCTTTTACTCGCCATGTTTACAGTTTGAAAATTAAAACGCAACTAAGGATACAAAACAAGAAGTTAGCCCACAGCAATAAGACGAGAACAGGAAGTCCGGTAAGTAAACACGCGCTGAGCCGTAAATAAACACGTCTCTTGGAATTCTACTGTGTGAAATATTCACGACTCTGTATCAGTGACGTGATTAAATGTCAGCGAAATAAAAGTTAATTGGGTCTAAGTAGCTGTATTGCTGCTGAAAGTGCTGAGATGCTTCGCTGTTGAGAGTGGTTGCAGTGCTGTAAGGAGTGTTTCAATGCCAGGATAACGATGTAACCGAACAAATCGCAGGAAAGTCTACGTTTTAAAGAGTTATTCATTCAATAGAAGTTCTCTATATGGAATCTACACTGTATATCATTATCGTTTAAGAAACTGTTGTTAGCTAGTTACTCTTCACTATATGACATAACTTATATGACTAATATCGATCGTTAGGGTTCTCCCTATCGATACGATATCTATATATTTTCGTGCATTCGAATTTTACATGTGTCTATGTATCTTACAAATTACACTTAAATACAAACATTGAGATTAGGGCATAAATTATAAAGTCGAATGCAGATGTCAACTCTAGCCGCACGACGTGCAGACGCATTGCATTTAACAAATCTCTTGATGAATTAATAAATCGACGGTCCCTACGTATAAAAGGTCATGTCGAAAATGGTCAATTTTTTTTATTACACATATGGCTTTAGATTGTCCATACGCTCATATCAATACATGTTTTTTTTAATTGTATGTATTTTACTACATACACAAACCGTATATGAGAACAAGTATTATAATTTTACGGAATTGGTGCCGTAGACGCGGATATGTATGCTTGTCATTTTGTACTACGTTTTAAAATGCGCGCCACTCGGTGCAAACGCGGTCTTGTCAAACTTAACGTCGTTCACGGTCTTCATTAATTTGTTTTTTATAATATTGTAAACAAATAATTATATTTTTTTCTTTTTATACAAGTAATACTAGCATTTAGCATTCTTTATTTAATATGTATAATATATAAAATATCATGTTACTAGGAAAGTTAAGAACATGAAAGGGGAGTGGCGAGCGGGGAGGGGAAGACCGAAGAAACGATGGATGGACTGTGTGAATATTGACATGTTGACGAAGGATGTGAGTGTCGAAATGGCGAGTGATAGACTGAAATGGCAGAGAAAAACATGTTGCTTCGACCCCTAATAAAATTGGGAACAGGGCAAGAAAAAAAAGAATCTTACACAAAAGTATAGCAAGCTAATACAAAACATCCCCCCGCGGCATGGCTGCCTATAAGCTGGCAACATTTACCCGATATATGGCAATACTATGAGAGAGAGAAAGTTGCCAGCTTACTTGGAACTTAGTTTTGATTGTTTCACGTCACCGCAGTTGGTCCAAGGGTCTCAAAGCCACTCTCTACTTCAACAGGACAAGACAAAGAAAAGTTTCTTTAATAAATATGTCAAATTTACAAAAAGACAACTCTATATGCAAACTGTCATTTAACATTATAGGGAAGTGAGTTTTATCTGATTGATGCAATCAATATTATAGGCCCCAACGGCTGGTTCCTGATCAGTGATTCGATTTTAATACCGGATGCATTGATAATAATATTAATATTCGCTATGAGCAATCACTTAAGGTTTTATTAATATTTTCAAACAATTTCCACGCCACATATTGTTTTACTTGAGAAAGACCTTTGCATTCTTACAACCTAACGGATTACCGAGTACTGAAAACTGATACACAGATAAAGTCTTTAGTTATACTTGTCTTTGTCACATACAAACAAAGCTATACAAAAATACTTAACAAAATTGTGAGCGCCGCACAAGTGTAAAAGGATCGCAATACAATAGCCAAAAATTAATCCCAACAGGATTTGAACATAGCACTCGTATTGCTACGCTCCGAGATTTTCACGTTGAACAGAAAATTGACAATCATTTACACTACACTCAATCGTTGTATTTATACATATATTGTAAAAAATATATAAATATTTCTTACACACACACAAATTCCGTCCAGCCCAAAGTAGGAACTATAAGTCTAGTGTTATGCAACCTACGGTAAGGGATAGACATACATTACATTTATAAACATGCTTAATAGAAATATATTTCAACAGCCATGAACATGAACAAATATAAAGAACATTCTCGAAGCAGTAAATGGAAATGTGCATAATCCCGTCATGTTTGCGGCGCTGTCGTGGATCGCTCAAAACCGCTCCATACTAAGTACACTGCAATCGTGACGTCATGATTGAGTAAACTCGCCTAATTTGTATGAGCGTATAAAGAAAATTGCCAATAACATTTATAGATATACTTTCTATATTAAATAATGTTACATTTAATATGAGAAAGCTAGAAATGCATTAGAATTATGTAAAAAATAATTGATTTTTTTTAAGAAATCTAAAATCTTATTTATTAAATAAATAAAATAAAATTTCTATGTTGACATACATACGTTTATGAGTTAGAAATTGTTCAACTTTGATAACTTCATAATAAAAATAGACCTATTCAGTTGTAGTCATGTACCCTATTAACTTATAACGACGATAGCGTCGTAGCTATGACAATAGCTACGACGATTGCTACGACTCACCCAAGGAACTCCGAACTATCGTGCTGTTGATCGTAGACGAAGAACGGCGGACACGTAGCCAGGAAGAAATCGCGGGGAGTAACGGAGCGCAATGAAGAGTGTTGCATGCGCGCGAAAAGCTCGCCCATTTTCTCCCAGTAAGGTGCACGCATCATGCGCAGGATCGCATGGTTACTGAGCCTGCGAAAGAAAATGGTGTGTCAAATACAAATTAAAAGTGTCATCAAACATCAAAAATCCTAATCGATTATTATTTACTATACAGGCATTGCGATAAACGCGAGCGATTTAACAATTTCCGAGGACTATACCAGGTTCATAGGCTGCCCGTGGGTAAAATTGGGGGTCCGTGAAATGAAAATCGGCGTCCACAATAATGGATCTCAACATAAACTAATAGTACCTATTTACTTTATTATACTATCTTGTAATACATTATTTATAAAAGTACCAATAAAGTAAATATATATATATATATATATATTATATATATATATATATATATATATATATATATAATAATATAATATTAATATATATATATATTATATATATATATATATATAATATAATATATTATATATATATATAATATATATATATATATATCCCAACTGTTGGCAACACAGCCACAAAATAATTGTGCTACAAAAGCGCCCTCTGGTGCCGAATTGTTGTATAACTTCTTCTTGCTATAACCACCATTGTGAGAGGTCGGTTACATTATATTATTATATACAAATATCGCTAATAAACCTTAAATATCTACAATTTAATACCGTAATTATTGTACTGTGCATAAAGTCTATTTAGTTATCATTATACTAGTTCAATAAATAGTACTTAAATTCCTTCACTGGATTCAATTACCTACCACGCCATCGTCATACAGTCCACTACAAACTTCAAGATCCCAACAACCCCAACACCAACTAATATTATAAATGCGAAAGTGTGTTTGTTTGTTTGTTTGTTTGTTTGTTACCTCTTCACGCTTAAACTACTGGACGATTTCAAAAATTCTTTCACCTTTGGAAAGCTACATTCTCCCCGAGTAACATAGGCTACTTTTTATCCCGGAAGAATCGACAGATCCCACGGGATGCGCAATAAAGGCTTCGCTCAAAAACTACTGCACAGATTTTTATGCGGTTTTCATCAATAGATAGAGTGATTCTTGAGGAGTTTTGCGGCATTTTTTATCTCGGAAAAACGGATAGTCCCACGGGAAGCGCGATAAAATCTTCGCACCATAAACCGACTTCCGCGTATATGTAGCCGTAGGCAAAAGCTATGACCCTTAACCCTCTATACACCCAATCCCGAAATCCACGCGGGCGAAGCCGCGGGCAGAAAGCTAGTATATATATATATATATATATATATGTTTACAATTTTTTGTAAGTTGTAGGATGTAGACATTCAATGTCAGGTAAGTAGGGGGTCTACTCATAACCAAAAAACGTGACGGGTCTACTACACAAAACAGTTTGGAAAGAGCGTACTCCCATTTAAAAGGGCGGCAACGCGCTTGTGACTCCTCTGGTGTTGCGGGCGTTCATGGGCGGCGGTAATTGCTTACCATCGGGTGATCCGTCTGCTCGTTTGCCCCCTATCACATAAAAAAAAAACCTCTGGTCTAGGTCGTCCTCTACCAACTGGCCCATTCATTTTTGCCTTGTAAACTTTCGTCAGTCTTTGTCATCTATCGTTTCTACGTGCCCAAACCATCTTAGCATTCCCCCTTCTTTATTTTTTCCACCACATTTTCATTACACTATTTCGAAGCAGTTATTTCCATAGCAATTTCACAGCAAGCCTAAAGTAATTAGGCTATAACATAAAGGCTAGCACAGACACTGAAATGCATTAAGAAGTAGCAGTTGATGCGACTGTGACGAAGATGGACTCGAATCAATAATTCAGATCAATCTCGCCCTGTGTTTATTTAAAGCCTCACCACACAGCGGGAATGTGTATCCAATACACTTAAAAGTATACGATACGTATATTTAGTAACGAGCATTCCATTTTGTATGTAGTAATTGACACACATACACACTCGTTCAAAGCAGATCGTTATCTGCTCAAATAACTCCGATATTTTGATTAAGCGCCGATCGTGACTAGAGCCTTATTGCTATGGACCGCAATGTATACAGTTTCAACCTATACAGATCTACCTATATGCAACGAAGAGAGATTATTAATTAATCGACATTGCAAAACAACTACAGACCGCTCAAAGCACGGCGCGCGGTGACGGCCTAAGGGCGGGACGGACCGCAAACAGTGTAATGCGCACGTTCCAATTAATACCGACCAGAGTTACCTTTGACGTTGTCAACACCAGCACAGAGCATCAAGTTCTATATGTGCGCAACAAGTTTGCATTCGCGAGAACATAAGCAATATGCGATATAACCATACACACATATAACAAGGCTCAATAATATATCTTCACCAAACAAGTTCATATAGTATCTATAGAATCGATACTGTCATAGTGTTATTACTTTCTTTTTCTGACACTTACACCAATTAGCCTAGCCCGAAATAAGTTGTGTAAGGCTTGCGTTACGGGATCTAGGGTAACAGATTGACATACATTTATTATCCTACATATTTTCGATAGAAATATATATTAACAACCGTGAATAAGGCATTCATCATACAAACATCTACCCCCACCGGGATTCAAACCCGGGACCTCGGAGATGGCGACGCCTTGAAACCGGTGTACCAACCACTCGACTACGGAAATCATAAATTTACTGTATAATATAAAAAATATATAGCAACGTAACTATTGAGTCATTAACATTAAGCATTGTTATCATTTAAGCAATACTTAATACAGTAACGTTTCTCCGTGCAGTATTTTCGGCAATTGATACGTGATTCTGTGAAAAGGCGAATCATTAACGATCAAATAACAAACGGAAAACCTCCATTTTGTTAGTGTATTGATAGAACAGTATGCGCAGGCATTGGCAAACATAATATTTCGCGATGTGCCACAAAATCAGAGTATCAGCCTGAGAGGTTGGGTATTTACTCTAATGGAAAGCTCGAATAAAAGTTTGAATTTATAAGTGTATTTTATTATTCATTTATTTAACGCAGTTATTCCCAAAGTGGTCAATTTGGGGGTCCATAAAATGTAAATGGGGGTCCACGATAATGATGAGATTCATACACATACACTGATACATCTTATATATAAAAATGAATCGCAAAATGTGTTGGTAAGCTCATAACTCAACAACGCCCGGACCAATTTGGCCAATTCTTTTTTGTTAATGTTCGTTGAAGTTCAAGGAGGGTTTTTACAATGAGGAAAATTCGAATAATTATCGGAAATACCCTAAAAACAGCCCTTTTATTTTACCATGTAAACGTTTTCTAACTAAAACGTACAGTCGAATGGAGCTTTATTGTTATTTGTTCATATTGCAAGCACTCACTGTTGTCTAAGCAATGAAGGTGTGTTCCTAACATCAAAGAGTCAATTTGCGCTTTATTAACGCTACATATAGTTGATATTCAATCATATCTATCAATACAGTGTGCGTGCGTGCGTTGGAGCACAGAATACATCGTTGGAGGATTTAATGTCACGTTCCAAAATTGAATAGCCACAAAATGTAATAGGTCGATTAGACTTTTTTTGCGATTTGGTTGGCTATGCGACATTATCTATAAAATAATTAGGAACAAAAAACTGCCACTGTACAAATCTTTTTGACAGGACGAAGTCTGTCGGGTCCGCTAGTTATTTATAAAACTACCTAACAAGTAAAAAATATATATGTTTAAAAAATCTTGTAAGTTGTAGGATGTAGAGGCATTCAATATAGGGTAAGTAGGGGTCTACCTAAAACTGAAATAACATTAGAAAAGGTCTACGACACAAAAATGTACCTTTGATTTAACGTAATGTTAATTAACATTTTCATGAAGTAATCACTTTTGTGACATTATTCAATGTGAATAATACAAATGCTTACTGAAGTTTTTTATCTGTTACTTAACATAGTTACAAAAGTGTATCAGACTAATAACGACACTGTAATAGTAAATGTTATGTATTAGTATATGCACTACTGTGTCCTAATAAATACATAAAAGAATATATAAAGTGAATGATAATTTTGAGAAGGCACTAGCAGACCCGACGCCATTGGCCGCAAAGCTCACACTAAAAAGAGAGTTGACGCAAATTGAGCACATGTCTACTGGCTCGGACGCTCAACATCGCCGTGTCGTGGAGGGTGAGAACCGACCGGAACATGTCGGTACCGAGTGTATGTTTGGCGGGGTGTGAGAGAAGCTTATGATTTTCCAGGAATCCGAAGACGCTTGTTCGTGAACTACGGTAAGGTATAAATACGATTCTTAAGTAGTTTCGTACAGAAAAATAGTACTTTCTAGAACTGGGTGACTATGCGAGCTCCCTTCCCCTCCGTTACTTTCTCACTCTCATGTTAGTTATAATAAACTAGCACCCTATAATCAGTGTTACATCGGATTAAGAAATCACCCTTACATGCTCTTCGACGGGTATCAAAATATTAACACACCAATTAACATTAGAAACAACGTGTCGTTTCCACGGAATTTTTCATGGGAAAGATATATCTTAATTAGGTTAGGTAAAATTATCAATGGCTTTTCCCGGATGTCAAACTGTCCTCGAATTACATCTTGGTCGAATTAATTTTATTAATATTTATCACGTTAAACAGACAGTTACTTTTACTAATATCAATCTTTATTATTATATAAATTACCCGTACAAGAGTATCCGTAATTTACAAGCGTGATGCATGAAAGTATTAAATGAAAGTCGCAGAAGCTAGGGAAGTACATTTAGATCGTGGCAAGCGGAAATTTGTGATTTCTGCTTACCCTTATGAGAAAGACTGTTAAAGGCAGTTTTAACCAGTTAACCGGTGGTTGCATACAACTGTGTTTCGAGCTGACAAAAATTAAAACTAGTAATAAATACATACATATACAATAAACTATGTATATGTATAATCTGGATTATTAATAATTCAACAGTTCAGCTTGAGTAAGTGATTTCAGACAGAGAAATTAACTATTCTCTTAAATATGTATTTATGTACTTTTAGACGCCCGGATATGGTAGAGTAGGTCATTCCACAGGTGACATTAAGTAATGAGGTAAATAAGTGATGAAAGTCAAGATCATGAGTAGTATGACATATAGCATCGCTAGTATTCATATTGCGTATAACAGTGTACTTGGCCTGTTGTAATAAATATAAAAACGCCAGCACCAGCTTAGCACTAGTGGAACCAACCAATGGGAGCAAGACGTTCCCACGCCCCAAATTCAGAACACAATCTAGGCGTCGCTATTGGTCGGACGAAACGCCCGGCTTAGATTTGGATAAGCAGCACAGTTTTATATTTGGAACGTATTACGACCGCTTGTCGTATGGACAGATCAGAACAATCTTAACAAAGCCTTATTCGGCCGCTCTTGCACCGCTCGAAATAAGGCTTGTTTTCGTAATGCAAATACAAAGCTACAGTAGAACCATGAACAATGTGATCACGAGAGGTTAAAGAGTTTAGCCTCTAAGGCCCCTAATGTCCCAAATACAATTACAACCAAAACTAGTTGTGTAATAAGGACGAATATATCAAGTACTGAAGATGCAAAAAAAGCGAACATGTACACAAAAAGAGTACTCTATAGTGAGTGATGCGGTTACCAAACACGGCTCAATACTGTCCGTATTTCATATAGAGTGAACATTTAGATTATCACTTAGTTATATTTTTGCATATAATCTGTAAACATATACACAGTTTATTAACATATACACTGATAAATATTTCCCCTAGAACGAGCACATTATGTCATGTACAGACAGACGTACATTGACGCAGCGAGTTTATTATCATTTCTTGTTAGATTAGGTATGTCACTATTTTTAGGGTTTCGTAGCCAAATGTCAAAAAACGGAACCCTTATGGATTCATTATATCTGTCTGTCTGTCCAAACACGTTTTATCGAAAGTATCAGAACTATTGTTTGTAAACTTGATAAGTAAATGTATTCTGTGAACCGCATTAAGATTAATGATAATCATACAAAAGTAGAAAAAAAAACAATAAATTTCCCCATACTTAGAACTGAAACTCAAAGTTGATTTTTTCAAACCCTTGTGAGGTATCTGAGGATAGGCCTTCAAAAATTATATTGATGTTTCTAATATCATTTTGTTTTCAAAAGTGTATGTGTCCCTATGACTTCCAAATAAGGAGATTAATAATATTAAAAAAAATATATATCATGTACGTTACCATGCAAACTTCCAGCGAAAATTAATTTAAACAAAATATAGTAAGTATGTAACGTGTTATTTTTTACTTATGCTTTCAGCACAATTTAATCAACAAAATACTTTTAATTTCATTATTAATTTACAAATTTAATTCTTGTTTACATATTCTATTAGGATTTTGTGACAGATATTTATTTTTTTTGTTAACCTTTTAAGTGGAAGTAAGAGTGAAGGGATCGGAACCTGTACAGCCTCAGCATAAGTGCAATTTTTTTTGTCTTAATTTATATTTCATAAATTTTACTTATAACAAGATGGACATAGGGACAAAACATTTAGTTTCTGTATTCATTTAATCAGCATACAGATGGTGTTGAGTCTGTGATGGGAGTTTTGGTTGGGGTTGTAATTTAATTGTAAGTTGTAGAGATTTGATAGGGTAAAGCCATGGACTGTACTAGTAAACCTTAACATATTTTCATAACGTTATCTATTAGGAGTTTACTTAAAACAAATTCTTTTGTTTTGGTTTATTAAAAGAAGTTTTCGTTTCTTTCTCCTTGTTGGACAATTCCGCCTTTTCTTCACTCGGTGATACTTCCAATTCGGAACGTGACGGCTTGATCTATGGTGATCGCTCCGCGGCTATCTATTGGCTGTTTTGCAAGCTTGGCTGTCTTTTGACGTCGGCGAGGAGGTCGCGAAAGATGGGTCTTTCGGCGTTCCTCTCCTGGCGGATGTGCCGCTTTAGGCCTCCGTGAAAACAAATTAGTTTTTCTTTTTTTAATATGTTTTCTTTTTAATATTTCTTTTAAATATCGGCTTAATGCCTTAATTAGTTTCGTCCTGCAATCCCAGATAATGGTGAATTGTAATTTCTTCTTTTGTTCGACTTTAATGATTTCCCCACGTGTTCATGGGATAGGAATTTTATGTTTTACACATTGTTGTAGGGTTCACGGTATACCTCGAAATCATCCCAAATATAGGGCGTTTGTTCCCGTTTCATCCCAACTTGACTTCCTGCACCCAGCCATGCGGTGATGTACGTTTGATGCAGTTTGTCTTGTTAATCGACGGAAATCCCTGCCATCACCGATGGAATCACAACTTAAAAGGTGACCTCTTACCATTTTTACCTCATCGCGTGTGTGAACCACCGTATTTTGGAGGATTAATTTTTTTTTTTTGACATCCACCTTGGGTGACGTGTGGAGGATGGCTCAGCTCAACGAGTGAACCTATAAATCTGTAATGTGTGCAAAATACCGTACCTAGAAATTTGTGGACGATTCTATATATTTTTTTTTTGTTTAAATGTTATCTTATAAGATTTAATTATAAACTTCTTTGTTTAATTTTATCACCTAACCATTTGAAGGTCTGTTTGTATCTATGTGGAGGCGCCCATATCATTAATCCTAAATATCTACATATATCACCAGGTCGGTTCGATTCCGATAAGGATTATACCCACACCCTGATCTTAGCTGGCAAAAATAATTTTCTGTAAATATCATAAAATAAAACGCTACAAGTATATTTTTCAAAATGTCATAAGTCACTATATTATTTGCTGCTACGCAACCCTACCCGAGTCCGACTCGCACATGACCGGTTTTTATAAAGTTATTATCAGTTTACAGTCTACAGTGGACGCCCGATTTATTGGTAGGGTAGAGGGCAACTATTGCAACTTGTTCTTTAGGCAACTTATTACCTAGTTGCAATTTCAAATACATGATAAGCGACAATTAAACAGCCGATTTTGATGAAATTTGGTACAGACAATCTTTAGACCCTGAGACAGAACATATGCTACTTTTTAAAATAAAGGGATGAAGGGGTTGAAATAGAGGTTGAAAGTTTGTATGGAATTTCTTAATTTCAAAAGATTAAACCATGAAACTATATTTAAGCACTTGATAAGAAATCATTAAACATTTGTTCTAGCATTTTTTAAATTTCGACCAGCTAGGGGGTAAAATAAGGGTTGAAAGTTAGTATACCAGGATTGACAAAAACTAATTTCACGCGGGCAAAGCCGCGGGCGGCAGCTAGTAGCCAAATTTTTTTTTTAATTTTACAATGTCGAAGATTGTTTGTGATAGATATCTTAAACAATCTCAGACTAATCTCTATGTCAACCGCCACTTTAGTACACCTTTTAAGAACGTAAAAATAATAAGCAAATTTGGTGGATTCTGATTTTTCTGCCCATTACTTCTAGTACGGTCCAGTAGGCTATGCAATTATTTCTTTGATGTAGTTTTTAATGTTTAGTTAATGAAATACATACTTCTAAAAAGATTTTTTTTTGGAATCACATCGACGACGGTTCTCGATTCGTGCTGAACTTTAGGGCATAGCCCAGCTGTTAGCTACACCGGCCAAACTACGATCGTATTCGCTTTTGTGGATTTACTAGATTTCCGTCCGCATACTTCTTTTGGGATCAATCAGATATTTCCCGTGGTAAAAATCATTTTATGTTCTTGTCCGTTTCAATCCTCTTAAGAAATTTTTATCAAATCGAGGTATCTGTTTATTTACAGATTTTCCGCTGAAAAATTATGTTGAAATTGTGACCCCGCGAGGGACCCACGCTATTACACTATCCCTATATTAACTTTCACCAAAATCGATTCAGTAATTTTTGAGCCTATTTTTCATCCCCTATTTTTACCGTATTTAGGGTAAAATTTTAGAAAACTGCGAATATCGTATTATATCTAACCTAAAGCCATAAAAGAAGTTTCTTACTTTTTGCTACTAACTATTTTATACGAAATTTTATTTTACTTCTATTTCAATACTTAAGAGCCCTATTTCGCATTAAAAAAATCCTATAACTACTACAGGTTCTACATGATCTGTGTACCAAACAACTGCATTATATTACATATTAAATTATCTCACTCAAGACAATTTTTTAACTAAAAGTTTGTAGAAGCTTCGAGCCTTCACTATGATAACTGTTAGCCGATACCACCGATTAGACCGTCATCTGCCACGATTTCAAAGATTTAGTGTTACATGTGTCTAGTTATCTCACTCGAGACAAACTGAACTATTTTTTAATTGAAAGTTTGTAGAAGCTTTGAGCCTTCACTATGATAATTGACAGCCGATATCATCTATCGTCTATCTGCCACGATTTCAAAGATTTAGTGTTACATGTGTCTAGTTATCTCACTCGAGACAAACTGAACTACTTTTTTACTAAAAGCGTGTAGAAGCTTTGAGCCTTCACTATGATAATTGTCAGCCGATATCATCTATCGTCTATCTGCCACGATTTCAAAGATTTAGTGTTACATGTGTCTAGTTATCTCACTCGAGACAAACTGAACTACTTTTTTACTAAAAGCGTGTAGAAGCTTTGAGCCTTCACTATGATAATTGTCAGCCGATATCATCTATCGTCTATCTGCCACGATTTCAAAGATTTAGTGTTACATGTGTCTAGTTATCTCACTCGAGACAAACTGAACTACTTTTTAACTAAACGCTTGTAGAAGCTTTGTGCCTTCACAATGATAAAATTGTCAGCCGATTTTATTAATCGTCTATCTGCCACGCTTACAAGGATTTAGTTTTACATTTGTCTAGTTATCTCACTCGAGACAAACTGAACTATTTTTTAACTAAAAGCTTGTTGAAGCATTGAGCCTTTACTATGATAATTGTCAGTCGATACCACCGATCGTCATCTGCCACGATTACAAGGATTTAGTTACACATGTGTCTAATTATGTCACACGAAACAAACGGAGCTTTTTTTTAACTAAAAGTTTGTAGAAGCTTTGAACCTTCACTATGATAATTGACTGCCGATATCACCTATCGTCTATCTGCCACGCTTACAAGGATTTAGTTTTACTGTTGTCTAGTTATCTCACTCGAGACAAACTGAACTATTTTTTAATTGAAAGTTTGTAGAAGCTTTGAGCCTTCACTATGATAATTGACAGCCGATATCACCTATCGTCTATCTGCCACGATTTCAAAGATTTAGTGTTACATGTGTCTAGTTATCTCACTCGAGACAAACTGAACTACTTTTTTACTAAAAGCGTGTAGAAGCTTTGAGCCTTCACTATGATAATTGTCAGCCGATATCATCTATCGTCTATCTGCCACGATTTCAAAGATTTAGTGTTACATGTGTTTAATTATCTCAGTCGAGACAAACTGAACTATTTTTTAACTAAAAGCTTGTTGAAGCATTGAGCCTTTACTATGATAATTGTCAGTCGATACCACCGATCGTCATCTGCCACGATTACAAGATTTAGTTACACATGTGTCTAATTATGTCACACGAAACAAACGGAGCTTTTTTTTAACTAAAAGTTTGTAGAAGCTTTGAACCTTCACTATGATAATTGACTGCCGATATCACCTATCGTCTATCTGCCACGCTTACAAGGATTTAGTTTTACTGTTGTCTAGTTATCTCACTCGAGACAAACTGAACTATTTTTTAACTGAAAGTTTGTAGAAGCTTTGAACCTTCACTATGATAATTGACTGCCGATATCACCTATCGTCTATCTGCCACGGTTTCAAAGATTTAGTGTTACATGTGTCTAGTTATCTCACTCGTCATCGAGACAAACTGAACTACTTTTTTAC
Source organism: Scirpophaga incertulas (assembly GCA_036419045.1). Lineage (NCBI taxonomy): Eukaryota > Metazoa > Arthropoda > Insecta > Lepidoptera > Crambidae > Scirpophaga > Scirpophaga incertulas. The sequence goes on along the minus strand of CM071626.1, from coordinate 7,080,892 downwards.
TAAAAGCGTGTAGAAGCTTTGAGCCTTCACTATGATAATTGTCAGCCGATATCATCTATCGTCTATCTGCCACGATTTCAAAGATTTAGTGTTACATGTGTTTAATTATCTCAGTCGAGACAAACTGAACTATTTTTTAACTAAAAGCTTGTTGAAGCATTGAGCCTTTACTATGATAATTGTCAGTCGATACCACCGATCGTCATCTGCCACGATTACAAGGATTTAGTTACACATGTGTCTAATTATGTCACACGAAACAAACGGAGCTTTTTTTTAACTAAAAGTTTGTAGAAGCTTTGAACCTTCACTATGATAATTGACTGCCGATATCACCTATCGTCTATCTGCCACGCTTACAAGGATTTAGTTTTACATTTGTCTAGTTATCTCACTCGAGACAAACTGAACTATTTTTTAACTAAAAGCTTGTTGAAGCTTTGAGCCTTTACTATGATAATTGTCAGCCGATATCATCGATCGTGTAGATCGGCAGATGCCACGATTACAAGAATTTTAAACTTTTTATATATCTCAATTTAAAAGATCAATTTATATTTGGTTTTTTAGATTTTCAGTTTTATTTATTTATTGAGTCTATTATTGCTTCCACAATATTTTCATCTAAAAGAGAACCGTTATTATGTATAGAATAAAAATAAATTGTCATCTACCCAATTATATTATATAAGGTTTAGTTGGGGGTTAATCTGAACTATTACGAAAATATTTTAATGCAACCTATGTTTAGTATTGTTATTTACTAACTGGGGGTTACACTACGTTGTGTTAAATGAAACAACAGTATTTACATGCAGTTAAACATTTATACGATTAATGTAAATACTAAATCGATATGTTAATACTATATCTCGTGATTGCCGGTATACTGTGTGTATATATATAATACTAAAAATTTTTAAACAATACAATGATCGCTTGTGATGTATGCTGTAACATATAATTTAATAGCTTGTGGTTAAAACAGTTCTAGAACCTTCTTGGAACCCAGTGTAATCCCACCACTAGGAGCGCAAGATAACTCTACATAGAAACTGTATCCAGAGACAATCGAAGTAAATTGGGTGAAAATTTAACGGACGCCACCAAATTAACAATTCTCTCACAGTTAAAATTGGCGCAGTTAGTCGAAGTTCGAATTCTAAAGTGATATAATACTAAATTGTTAAATAGTACACTTACACAAGCGAAGTAAATTGAATGACAATTTAACGAACGCCGCCAAATCAACAATTCTCTTGCAGTTAAAATTGGCGCAGTTAGTCGAAGTTCGAATTCTAAAGTGATATAATACTAAATTGCTAAAAATATACTTACTTAATATTATTAGGGGTTAATGTATTAAACGCCATTTTCTATGGAGATTACAAGAATTTCGCGTATATAAAACTGAAGTTTTCCTTGTTTTGTAATAACCAACAGAGCAAACTTTGTAATCTTATTAATATACATTATGAATTAACATAGTTTTGAAGATAATAAAATCAATAATATACAAACTTCTGTCAAAAAACAGCAGTATATTTGTTTAGCTTAAAATAATCTAACAATGAGTTCCAATTGTAACCAAAACTTGCACTTAGCGATACGAGAGAAAAAATTTACAATTTCATAATTAAATAGTTATTATTTGAATGATGGATGTTCAATAAATATACATACAAACATACGTATATACAAACATACGAGTTGTGTTTATGAAAAGCGATTTACCGTCTTATTATCAAATAAATAAACAAGCGTCTAATTACTAAGACAATACGACAGTTTATTACACAATACGAGAAAACAACAATGCTGCTTATACAACTATTATGATGGAACAACTTTTGCTGTCTGTTTTATCGACCGTGTCACGGAATAACTAAATAACTAACACATCGCTTCAACGTTTATTTCTACCAAGTGCCAGTTATAAGCTCCGATGTTCGTGTCAGTTGTCAGTGCTGTCAGTTTCGATCATTGACATCCACGGGTTCAGCCAGCAGGACAGGAACGTTAACGGGGCCGGTATCGTTACTATGATTGGCATTTTAGTCTTCTATGTCGTATCCGTGCGGATCGACGTAACATGCGAGGTACCGGGGCGCCACTGCTCTCGCCCTCTACTTCTCTGTCGCTTCCACTGAACATCACAAAATTACAACAGTTGTTTACTATCCGTTAGTTCGCGTAAAAGTAACATTAACAATTAAACTGAGAGGAGGAGGATTAAAGGAGAGGAGAGTGGGTTATATAAGTCCAAGAAATGTACGACGGCTACTTCCGGGACGTTCGTAGAATATCGGGGAGCGCGTGCAACAATTGAGCCGTCTCTCAATTGAAGTGGTGACGATATGATCTACAGCACAAATAAAATTAAATAGATTACTAACTCAATAACATGGTTTTGAGTATTGTAAAATATAGTTCGACTTTTTATGTCTAGATGGCGTTACTATATCAATATGTATTAGTATGCTACAGCGCCATCTGTCGAGTTATTTGACATATATTGAGTGTGGTAAATAAAATATAACAGGTTTCACCTGTCTAGCCGACCGTAGCCGGACAATCCAGTCGCTTAACCGTTATCTTGTTATCATTGCCTGTATCTATGTGCTATAATAACCGAGTTAAAAATATTTACTTCAATAGTTACGTGGACATTTAAAGGGTTAGTCTGGTGTGCTCAATAAATCAAGATCGTATTTCACACCGACCTAAACTTGGAAGGTGCAGGATCGGCCACCTGTGGAATACTTTTCTTATGTTTGGGCCGGTGCTTCCTAGTACGAATTTCAGGAACGAATCCAATCTGACTCGTTATGCATTCAAAGGAATGGGGAAGATGCAATTATAATATTTATGAAAATTTTGTCATTAAAATGCTAAAAAAATATTAAAGTAGCAAAAGTGCAAGGTTTATATTTAAAATAATGTTGTTTTTTAAAAATAATTACGAACCAAAAGTAACGTGAAACGGAACGGATTTAAAACACCAATCAGCGTTCAGTGACGTCACTCCTGTTATGACAACTTATTTGAGGTTATAAGTTGTAGTAAAAACAATTAAACCAAAATTAATTGCGTTTTTTGAATAAAAATGGAAGTTAGGTTTGCCAAGCAGATTTAGGACTCTGCCAAAGTTAATGTTGACATGGTAGTGACATTTTTATTGGAAGTGCAGTTTTCAAAGTTTTCAAGTGTAGAAATGCAAGGGACTAAACAAAAAGACATTGAAAAGTAGGTGACTGTTTCTTTTGTGTACAAGCAGATCAACTAAGTTTACAATAAATATATCCGCTGACTTACGTCAAAGTGGTCTTCACAGCATCGAATGATAGTCTTTGGGGAATAAATGTCATTCCTCTTCGCCGCTTGAAACCATATTTTTTTTTAGTTTTGGGTCAGAAGGTCCAGTCAAAAACAATTTATTAGGAAACTTATTTGAAGTAGATGAACACATTGGCACAAAACATACGTCCACACGGCTTTTTTCGGAGTATCAATGGCGGAGTATCAATTATGATCACAAAACAACTAAAGCCAGCAATGACACGCGCAGTACAATCAGTGAGCCAGTGACAATGACAGACAAGAGTGACGTCATACGAACTATAGGTCCGTTTTCGCGCGAAAGTTTATATAGACAATTTTAAACCGCATTTTTTTTTCAGTAATATAGTCTTTTCATTTTTTTAATATACTTGTGGTCTATTCTACGTAGTTCTTTAAAATGAGCTCAAAAATAAAAATATTGCATCTTCCCTATTGTTCGGATTTCTTCCTGCCCCTAGCTCCCACCCTCGTCACCTAGACCAGGGGTTCCCAACCCTTTATCCTATGCACCTCACTCAAAAGATCCCGCTAGAGATCGAAATGGGGATCCGAATAAAAAAAAATATTTAAACGATTTTAATAATTAGTTTAATATTAATTTGTCCTTGAAGTAGCTGCTTTATTACCTGGACCAAAATATTACAGATTTGACCCATTCTAATTCACAAAACAAAAGGTCACAACAACTACTTTCTTATCTACGAAAGTTCTCACATAGCCTTTTGTTTTGCTAGATGAAAAAAGCAAAAATAAATGTGCATATAACATTAATAACAAAAAATAATCGTGGGAAGGAAACATAGCGCAGAGACACAGCACGATCTTCAAACCGACGACGTACCTAATTACGGGATGAATCCAAACATATCTTAACCAAAGCTAAACTAACCCGTTTACCGAAGTTAAGCCAATATCCGTAATGCATGCTTCTCAGCGAGATTTCCGCTAAAGTCGACGCTGTCAGCTAATATTCGATCCCTTCAAATTCTACTTAACATTTACTGACTAATTTCTGTGTAGGTTCCACATGACTCGTGACATGTTACGCTGCAGCAAAATATCGCTTCGATCATCAAATACACCGTCGATTTTCTATGTCTTGGAAATAAGTTAAAATGACAACCTACAATTATAAAGTTACATTCATACTTAGTTTCATTTAACTCTATTTTTTATTGCGAATATTATCTTGCTGCCCCTGCTTTTATATCATTGTCATGTTATTCTATATTATTCCATAGCACTTCATGACTATATCATTACGATACACCTTTGAATTCGCGCAGGAAGCTAACTAAGTATCTTAGCGGCTTATATATAGTTCTAATTGCATAATTTGGATTATTTGGGATATTTTTTACAAATTTACATGATTCCCATATGTAAATTGACACACCAGTTACATAATATCATAAATAGAATCAAGCAAGGTCTGTGCAAGTGCGAAATAGTTGGCAAGTTTGATGTTGGTCTGTATTCGAATGCAATTTTTCAGATGATAAATAAGTTTTTTTGCTTCTACACCTTTATTGCACCAGAGAGTCATGCTATAGCTGAGGTCGAGAAAATGCGAAAGTAGATATGTACATCAGTTCCATATCGCAGTTCCTGAAGTGCGTAAAAATACGATAGCATAGCAAAATGGTGGTAGAAGTAAAACTTAAGAAATTGATAATCGAGAAAATAAGAAAAATAGATTAAATAGATTTGACTTTGTCCGTCTGTCGCGGCTTTCATGCCAAAACTACTGAATCAATTTAAATGAAATTTGCTACACAGATAGTCGAAAGCCTCAGAAAGGACATAGGACTTGTGAATGCGGTAAAAGGCCTATAACAGGTTGAAATGTGGGATGAAAATTAAAATTGTCATTTTTAAAGTTTTAAACTTATTATATAGGCATTTGATATGGGAAGAGTTTTTGTTTGGATAAGCTCAGAAATAACTGAATCAATTTTGATTAAATTTGATATGAAAACTGGAGAAGTACATAGGAAAATTTTCAACACGGGAATACACACTAAAGCGTATATCCGTATATGCCTGGACAAAAGTATGATAATTTAAGAAAAATGTCTTGTTTAACTTCTACAGACTTTATTTCTCTATATTATATATATATTTCAATATTATTATTGCAAAAATGCAAAAACGTACGAACATATATTAAAGACCCGTATAGTAGATTGTCTGATTTTATCTGTAAATATGTGCGCTTTGAAAACACGCTTCGACAAAGTTGAGATTTTTGATTAAACATTACAAGTAGCGCCAATTAAGCCGTTGACTGCTCAAAACCAATAGCATCACGTGTTACCATCTCAAAAACGTCTGAAAGAAAATGAGAAGCATAAAGAGAACAGTACATCTCTCGTCGCCTGCACAGATAAAAGGAAAATAAATATAAGCCAGTAGACAATGCGATGAAGCTTAAAAAAATCTATTTGTGTCATGGCAACGTACCCTTCCGTCGCTAAGGAAGCGTTTGGATCAGGTGCCGACGCTTCGGCAGGTGGCTCCGGGCTAGAGATGCTGGATAATGACGAAACCGGGCAAGAAATTTTACAAGCAAGCATAACGTGATAACTCGTCATTTCAGAATAACACAATTAATTGTTATTCACAAGTCCGCAAGCTTCGTAGGCTAATATAACCATGTGGTCGTACGGTTAGAAGCATAGTACCAGTAACGTATTCTCCATGGCGTGTCTTATGGTGCTGAGGTCAAAATGGCGTACTGACGTACACGATAGACTTGTTAAGGGATTTCCAAAAATACTTCAATAGCGGCATTTGTTATTAAGTAGATTTTTTATTCTATATAAACTTAGTTATATCGATCGAATTTAATGAAAACCGCTTTAAAACGTGGACTATCCTAAGATTTGTTCGGTTACATCGTTATCCTGGCATTGAAAAACTCCTTACAGCGCTGCAACCGCTCTCAACAGCGAAGCAAAACATCGCTACTTAAACCCTTTATTTCGCTGACCTTTAATCGCGTTACTGATACAGAGCCGTGAATATTTCATACAGCAAAATTCCTAGAGACGTATTTATTAATGGCACACCGCGTGTTTACTTACTGGACTTACTGCTGTCGTCTTATTACTGTGGGCTAACTTTTTGTTTTGTATTCTTAGTTGCATTTGTTTGAAATATGGCGAGTAATTGAAAGTGTGTATATATTGATGGAACGACATTATTACGATATCTTTTAAAAAAAATTATAGAAGTTGATGTATCTGCGCACATTACTTGTGCAGATATAATGACACATCCGCGGCGCTGTTGCGGATAATTCAAAAGCGCTCCGTACTCAGTGCATTGCAATTGTGACGTCATATGTATGAGACCAAATTGTATGAGCGAATTAGTAAAATTGTCAACAACTTTGTTATTTGTACGATTGTATTTTATGCGAGATCTATAAGATCTAGCCATCTTGTATATATATATATATATATCTTCAGTTAGCAGAATTACAGATGCACACCTGATTTCCGAATTATCCGTCAATATATCATAGTACAATAAAACAATTTAATAAAAATGCTGCAGGAGAAATAGCTGTCCGAATGGATGCCTAAGACACCTAGAATGGAATGGAAGAAGAATGAAATATTTAAGCCCTTTTCAACTAGAAAATCAATTTCCCTCGTCGCTGCGGGCGTTTAAGGCGCTCAGAGTCATTTTATCGCAGGTCCTCTAAGACGAACATGTGAGATCAAAAAGGAATTTTATAAAAATAATATTAAGCATCTTTCTAGATGCAATTTTGTTTCGAAACGAAAGTTTCGAAGAGATACTGTTTTCTATGCTAGCGTTTGAATATTATATATCGTGTGATTGACTCAATATTAATAATAAAGTATCTTTTAACGTGGTCCAGTTTTCATAGCCATTAATATCAAAATATAATCCATAAATATATTAATCTATTTTCAAAACAGGTCCTACGTATATCTGTCACAATGTGCATATAGAGAGATGATGAAATTCTCAACCAATGGCTGGTTGAGAATTTCATCATCTCATTTACTTGTACCGTTCTATCCCTAGTCTGGTGTCTAGTGCAATATAGAACCATTTGACTGATTACTTCGCTGTCGATATGGTCCTGTTACCGCCGCACAAGCGCGGGATTTGGGACATATCCCATTTTATTCTTTCTTATTTTCTTATTTTATTCTGTATGAAATCAGTGTAAGTATATGAATAACTCTACCTAATTCCGACCTCTGTTTATTATTGAGTTGGGTCTCCATACTTAAAATATTTGTCTACTATCATGCTATTAATTCTCTATAAAAGAACCTATAACAATTAGCTTATTGCCAACATTAAAACACTCAAATATATTATGATCATTATATCATCCAAACGCGTGATATTATGAATTTCAAAATGAGAACTCGTGCAATGACATTTTCACCACCAGATCGCAAAAATTTTAATAAAAGAACAATAAATTGTGGACTAATTCGTAATTTCGGATTCTCATCTTATCGTGTAATTTACCGCTATTTTTTCACTCGAATATTGGGAATTTTAAGTTCTATAGAAAATAGAAATAATGAAGTGGTGAATATAAATATTCCAAGTATATCAGGATCTGCCAACATTCAACAAGGTGCAAATGTTCAAATGCATTTCAATAGTACGATCCAAAATGTAAATAATTATTACAATAAATAATTTACTTATTAAGGTTTGTTTACTTTTCTTGAATTTACATAGTTCTTACAACACTGTACAATACCCTATAGTATGAGAATCTATTATAGGGGATTCACATCATGATTGTAGATAAAGTCTTGTATGCAACTGTTATAATTAGGTATTAAAACACTCATGTGATACTATTATCACACTCGACTACGCCCCACGTGGTAAACCCACATTCGTGTTTTAATACTCCTGATTATACAACAGTTGTATAAATAACTATTAAATTACAAAAACTGTCATTGTTAGATAAGTCAGGTTTTTTCTTTATATCCTGCGACACTCTAAGCGAAGGCATTATATCCGACAATAAAGAATGTTATATGAAAACCAAACTTCGTTGTATAATTATGTCGTAATAAACTGTCGTTTATTACGAATGACATAATTGACCAGTCAGTCAATATAGGCATAGTCGTTATAAAAAGATTCCATGAAATCCGATCCGATCCGAGAAATCCGATCAAAGCAAACTCACAAACATCGCCTTCCAACCGGCTTTATAACGAAAGTTTATTACAAAATCAAATTTCCGCCTCTGTGAAACGCATCGTCAGCTTTTCAGAGAGCTACTGCATACAGTCCACAAACTTGTTAAGTTAGCCGAGTCGTAAATGTAACATCAAGATAAGTCGGCAAGTGCATTGAAGTTTATTAATGCACAGGATAAATTTACTTAAGCAAACTTTCGCGCCAATACAGACAAGTTGTAACTTGTTAGAACAGCATAAATCAAATCGGTTCAATATTGTATAGCAGATGTTGTATTTTAGGCAGGTATTTCTTGCCGAAGCAAGATTCACAGAAATATCTCGCAGATCTACTTTTTCATCACAACTTTTGTTTTTTTTATTACCACTTACCTCATTGTAGATAAAAGTAAAGCTTGCAAGCTTGTAAGCTTTGACACATTTCCTAACCCCTATAGTGTATACTGAGTTATTCATTTTGAAAACTTTCAGGCTCCATGTAACTGCTCCATGTAACTGCTCGTTCTAAGGGAATTTTATATCTGTGTTTGAGATGTCTCCACAAATTGTTGTAGTTTTGCACGGATAAAGTTAGATCATATCAAAAAAAAATTGTCACAATTAAAATTTATTATGAGTAAGCAACTAAAGCAACTATATTAAATTAACTCATTGTATAGATCTAGGGAAACTATTCGTTTAGCCATGTTTGATAATAAATTTCTTGATGACAGATAATGTACGAGTATGTGTACATACAAATCTATTAAACTGTGAATAGTTAAAGCCTTAAATTATTTATTGATGATAGAAAAGAGATAAAAAAGAATGTTCAGAATTTCTTGCCTATTTCTCTCAAAAATGCTCGCTCAATTTTCAAACAGATGTAGACTCAATTTATTTTCCTTGTTAGTGTGTAGGTTTTATCCTATATTTGTTTTAAAGTCAATAAGTCTATAAAAACCTATTAAACTTATTGACGTCAAATAGAAGTAATTGACTCTATCACCTGGCCCCTGATTGAGTAACTGTGCTAGCTAGCAAATTCAGTACGCTTCAATACTGGATACGGCCAAACCCCATTTCTTCCTTGGTGCATGATTTTGAAAAGACGTCAATGAAAAGAATTTCTCAGCCCCAGCGCCTTTTCTATAGCTTTAGTGAGATATTTCCAAAAAAGAAATCAGCTGGTTCATTTATTATAGTATTCTCTTCAATTATAGTATTTATCCATCACTTATGCATTACACGTTGCACGTTGGGCGTGCCAACAGGATTTCCAATTTAATGTGTACAATTATCTGACACTCCTACGATGAAGGAAGATGGCGTGAGGCAAACTGCTAAATAATTCTTCATAATCGCCTTAATATAGGCGATTATAGCGAATATGATGATCGGATATAATGATATTGGTTTCTACAAGAACTCTGGTTAGTTTCACTAACATCTGTAATACTGGCGCGTAGTCCCAGCGCCCATCTTGTGTTATCCAACTTCGTCGCCAGTCGGCTTCACCAGTGACACCAATTGCGTGAGGGTGGTAAGTTGTATGCGTGCGATGAATTACTAACTCCAAGATCCATTTTCTTTAATCTGTGGTTAATAAAAGAACGGTATCCCATAGAATCCTGCAGAATATCGGACTTCTTTGTAGGCACGCTCGAATATGGTATGTATCTGTGGTTCTTGTTGTAAACGCGTGCAATCAACTAGCTATTTCCAAGCGCAAAAGCAACCGCAATCAGTGAGCGCACTTTTGGCTTTGCACAGTTTCGGACAGTTGAATGCCATTTTCGACCGTGGCTTTTGTAATTTTCATTTATAGCGGATGTGCTCGCGAATAGATTGAAATACCGTATTTAGTAACTCCGCTGTTAAATCGTCGGAAGACATATTTGTGGTCTAATATCTAGCAGAAATAAACAATTGAGTTAAAGTATTGTAGACTAACAGAATCGTAGAATATCAGAATTTTTACAACTCAAAAACAACATAAATATTTGACAGCCATTTACTTCGATAACCGCTCAAGATCACTCGTCGCATATTTCCGCGCAGTTTCGTTGCATTTCATTGAGTAAAGTCCCAGTGGTCTTCATACTCCGTTGGTTTTCTTTTACAGCATCCAACGCAAAAAGCTCTGTAGGTTTTCTTTATGCTTTCTTTTGATTTCATGAACTGACTTATTGCACTGCAATACGTTTACATGTCTTGTCGTTATTCTTTTACTTTATTTCTTGCTATTATGGATATTTTAATTGTATTATTGTAGATCTTCTCCATGAAAAGATTAACATTCTGGTGTTAATTTTTTTTTTATAATGTTTGTCTGATTTTCTGCGGACTCATTGGTTCGCACTCTCTTTTTTTTTCTTTGTATTTTTTATGTCCTTATCTATATCTACTTACAAGTAACATATCAATTCTCGGTTGGGAGGTGTCTTTTCTACGTTTTGTGGGAACAGATGGTATTTCACGACTTATGATTTTTTCCGCGGAGCAATATGTTACTTGGACGGTGTTTTGGTCATTTATCTTCTGGTGTTAATTTATAATCTAGGAAGACGAACTATTTTGGCCACATACACACATTGCGTGACCTTGCGACATTTGAACATATCTCAGTTTCATCATGCGGCTCGTAATTTGTAGAGGATAGCAAAATATCATCGAGGAAAATAAAGACTGCTGACTCCCGTATTACTATATCGATAATCGAGATATTTATTCAATAGTGTGGCATTTCTCAAACCAAAACAAATTTTTATGAACTATAACTCTATAAGTAAATTAATATTTTATGTTTCCGCCGGTTTCGTGGTTGTCGATTTGGCAAAAAGCTTTCGATTCCGACCTCAGAGGCGTATTTGCTTTGTGAACTGTACGTAGAATTACCGAGACGCGGAATTGAATAACGGTCCGGGGCGCTAACAGAATTCAGTTTCCGATGATCACCACACATTCTGTTATCCTCCGTCTTTTTCACAGCAATGTGTTGTAATCTGGTCCGGGGGCAGTTGAAAGGTCGACGTATTTTTCCGCTTATCATCAATTAGAATTCTCCATTGTAATATCAAAGTATTTGTTACCTATTTGTACAATTATGACAAAAATGATTGCTTTATCTAATATAACGTAAGTTTCCAAATATCGGTCAGCCCTTGATTATGTAATTCCATTGCTATCAAATTTCATTGAACCTAACAGTCAGTGCAGTTACATCGTTGCTTCATTAAGACTCACCGTGACAATTATCCATATAAAGCAGCAATGTGTCCGCACTATCTGACAGATTCCAAGAAATTTGACAGCAAAAGAATCACTTATTTATATACCTTGTGGAGCTTATATACTAAATCTTTATTGTCAAGACGTCGTACCTCACATCTACAACGTTAAAGCGTTTTTTTTTGATGATCTAACTTGTGTGCCGTTAATACGTTATCAGATTTCTTATTTTTTTTTTTTTGAGGAGGAAATGCGACCTGGTGCACATAGCGGGGTGCGCTTTCGCGATTCGACCGTCATAACTTGTGTGTCGTTAATACGGTATCCTGTATATCCTGTGTCTAACATAACATTCAAATGCAACATACAGCGCTGTTGCAATTCTTCTAGAGAGTAACGCCAGTGTCCGTTTCCTTGGGGACCAGCTTGTAATTCGATTTAAAGGCTTTCTTACAACACTGTTACACAATTAAGTCTCAAACGTCTAGCCCAGAGTTTCCCAAATTTTCCCAAACTTTTTTTTGTCGTAAACCCTTTGCCATGTTTTTCGGTTTTGGGTAGACCCCTACTTACCTGATATTATAAGTTTAATATTTTTTTTACCTCAGATACTTTTGTAAATAAAGTTTGAGCCTTTATATTAGAAGATACTATAATGTAAGTAAAGAGGTACTATCAGTGCATGCTGAGATCCATTATGGTAGACCGCCGTTTACATTTCATGGACCCCCAAATTTTTATTTCGCTGATGTAGACTCCTTGCAGGTTGTCATAGACCCTTTTTTTTCGGGGCAAAATGCTCCTTATGCACCTTGTCGCCGCGCTGGCTAGCCGCGGCCATGTGTGGGACTTTCCGGTAGAAGACCGGCCTACCCACTAAAATCCCCGGTATCCTTCCAGCCCATATCGGGGAGCGTGGCGGGGTGCGCTTTCGCGATGCTACCGCCACACGCCCACGGGCTAGCTCCATCTTAGTAGGGATCGAGATAGATCGACACTTTGGGAATCACTGGTCTAAACTTAAAATAAAAGGTTGTGTACTCACTGTCTCGTGACAAGCAAAGCTTGCATCACGCTATTCATGTAGCAGGTGTTCCCCAGGTTGACCAGGCCCGGCGTGTTGGCTTCTGCATTCTGGCTTAAGTTAGCCATCGAGCGCCACGGTTGCAGGTTGAGGAACTCACAATCACTTGAGGCCATATGGCGCTCCAAGCACGATATCTGATAACAATCACAACACACGATAAAAAAAGAACCTTGGAATGTATAAATTGAAAATTATTATACAAGTTTTCTTATAATTTAAAGTTAACATCGCCTATTGGCAATATACAAAATAACCTATTCCTTTCTTGACTTATCCATACGTGAGACTATGGCAACAGCGCTGCAATGTAATAGTATCAAAATGGCCGACACACCGCAGCACCGTGATAAAGTCGTCTTCAGTTTTAATAGTTATAATTCGCCTGTTTTCGCTTATTACGTTAACGTCGCTGACGCTTTGAACGAACATTGGAGGAGCTCCCGCCATCTCCAAAACATCGTATAAAAATTTCTTTTTTTATCGCATCCCACCTCCAGTAAAATTTAATACAGAGCATAAATAAGAAAATAGCATAAAAAATAAGGGGAAAAATGTGTAGGAAACTGGGTTCAACTACGGAACATAATAAGGCGTTGTATTGAAAACTACGTCATAGCGTTCTTCAAACCGACATGGTGTCGGAGGAGTTTCATTATAATTAGGAAAGTGAGGCTTTCGAAAAATTGAAAATTGATTAAGTTCGGAGTTTGTAACGATAATAATTTGCAAAATTTCACGCGCGAATTATTTAGAATCAGGAATCAATTTACAATTATGGGTTGACACCTGTGAAGGTACTAAGAAGAATGGGTCAGCCATAACAGAACAGCGCACGACAATCATTTCTTGGGCATGGGAAATTAGCTCAAATTCACATAGAACTCAGTAGAACCCTGCAAGGAAGAAGAGGGGGGAGCATGGTACACTCATTGTGCCATTACGATGCTGTAGCCTGCAGGGGTCAATAGCTGATGGCCATTGGTTACTAAAAACTGGTAGACTACAGGGCGATGATGATAAGAGGTAGCCTGAAGTAATAGTGGTAGCCAGCCAGTAGTAGGCTAGGACGAGATAGCACAATAGGATCCATTGTGGGTCGAAGTGGGTCACTCCTAAAATAAGACAAGAAAAGATGATACATGTAAACAATCCACTTCTTGTCGGATAGTACTTCGAAATTTCAAATCGGATTACAGAAAATACGGTGCGGACAAGTGAATGTCTAAAATTCCATCGAGAATTAGGAATCTAATTACTCTTACGCTTTCAAGGAAAACAATTATAAATTATGCAAAATATTATGTTATTTATCTAATAATTAATTTATAGATTGTCTATCTATTAAAACTATAGTCTATTAAAACTTCAAACACATTTACTTGCAGAGGTCGAAAAATTTCCATAACACCTCTCGTGATATGAAAAAGGAAACATTATTATATAGATACATTCGTAATAAAATGTTTTTCCAAACACCTAACACTACTAACTTAAACATTATCATTTATTATTTCAAAAAGTATAATGTAATATTACTGAATTTATGGCAACGATGTAGCATGTAGTCGTAGACTACAGTGCTACGAACGCTCTACGGCGTAGTTGTGGCTGCTACGCATCTATCTACAGTTCCTTCTGTGTTTGAAAAATTAAAATTTGCCAGTAAAGTTATTATCTGGTAGTACAAGCAGACTGTGAGATTCACAGCATATCTCCAACCATACATACAACATACAAAGTAGTCACAGTGCTCAGATTTTTCACCTTTACACCGGAAGACAGCAACACGAAATCTGTTACTTTCCGACAGGTACGGCGGAAACATCCAGACTGTCCCGGTATAGTCTTCTGGTAATCTATAACCAACGTGTACTTACATCCCTGCTAATATTAAAACGCGAAAGTTTGTATGTGTGGATGGATATTTGTTACTTTTGCACGCAAAAACTTCTGAATGGATTTCAGTCAACATCAGTATAACACATATGTCACAATTTGTTAAGGTACTGTGTATATTGATCAAAATATGACGATAAGTGTCCTGTGCAGACAAATTCGTAGGCACCGATTAGTACATATATAAAAATATGTAAAATTTTCTGGTTCTGCACACATGACAGTAATTTGAAAATCATTAAATTTTTCATAAATAGCCCTATCAAATGTAGTACCAAAATTAATTCATTTCATAAAATATCTCATTATGTTACAAACAAGCAATGAAATTATATTATTACCAACGTACTACTATATTCGAATTCTAGAATCAATCGCTTAACAAGCCTCTAAATATGTTACACATATAACACACAATTAATTGGTGCCAATCACCTTATTATTTGAAGGATTTATTTGCCTCAAGCGCGATCATAGTCACTATCCACGTAGTAAGATCCCACTATACAAGTGTATCATATCAATTAATTTAATTAATAATTGTACGTAAAATTGACAATCTTAAGGATAGTATTCTCTATTCAGAATTATATATATTAAAATTCAAAGATTTAAAATTATATAATATTACAAAAATACTTTTATTAACTTTAAAATAATGTGAAAACATTAAGTGTCGTTTCTCTTATTTCCAGGTGAGATATTTAAGTTAAATTTAATATTGTTTTTTTTTTGTTTAATAAATATTTTATTATATTATCAATAAAACTATTATTTCCAAAGCAACGCAAATGTTTTTTAATGTACACCAATATTTGAGTGAGAAACACACTTATATACATTGTTTTTTAATAAATAGTACGAATTAAGTAACAGCATATTTAAACATAAATAATTTGTACCGAACCTAAAAATTTTGGTTGAAACAGATTGTATGTAGATTCTATCTGAGCTATTAAATTTATTGCACAAAAGATCGAATGTCAAGCAGAATCAACATGTTGGCAGAACAAAACCAACCACAGAGATACATTAACATAGAATCACATAGAAAAAATACACAGACAGCATTTACAATAAAACACTAGTTAAAAATGCACAATACATAACCTTAATTGTATAAACATTACAACAATTTTAAACTATAAAATCAGAACGATCGACACAAATAAACCCGTCAAGATATCGTGTAAATTATCGATGTGACTTATATATGTAACAATTGTAACATTAAAAGAACATAGTTAATAAACTATTCTTTTTCTTACTCTATGAAATCGCTTATGCAAAGTCGCTGTCGCACATATCGCTTCTCGTCCGAAATCAACGCGGTATATATCGAAACGCTTAAGTTATTAATTCACGAGTCCGCGCGGAGGAAAATATGCCCGCGTCAGAGAAAGGACTGTATTAAATGGAAGCCGCTGCAATACTAACGCCTGACGAAGGGCGCGTCTGGCTGCAAGCTCAGGTGACAGAGCCGGCGCTAACCAGACAACGTTTTATCTACTGTGGCGCAAAATATGTCGTGTAGCGCGCCAACAAACAATTAAAAATAGATAGAGTAATCGTCACATCTACAAAATATAAGTGATATTAAACAAAATTATTGGAATATTGGAAAATATAATTTTGGCAGCGATGATGACGATCATCATGAATTTACTTTATCTTATAGGCTATATATTTTGCAAAATAATTTGAAATAGAAAGCTCTGTGGTGATCAAAGAATGTAATTTGTCAGTTCGCAATTGTAATTGTAATCTCTGCATAAAGCATACATTAATATTTTAACGGCTTACATTTATGGTGGTTTTAATTAAGTTTAAATGGATTTTAAAGTTTAATATATTGATAGAAACCGTAAAAGTAAATCTTGCACAGATAAAAATCGAGTATGGCCCAACTAGATATTTAATAACAGGGTAGAATTTCTCATTGACCGAGATCGGTCCTCTCTACCGTAATCGTTGAAACACTGCTGTTGTCGACGAATATGAAGACTTGCAGAGATTGATCTCTGAACAGTGGACCCATAAATTGCGGTGAGTTGCCTTTCCTTACAATTTATATTGTTCTGATTTTGTTATAGTTTATAAACTGAATACTGTGCATTATATTATTTAACCGGCTCGCGTAAATAATTTGTTTTTTTTCTCCAGGAATGAGGCTTATTAAACGTAATATAAAAGCAAATTCTCGCACATTCTCGTATACATACATACATGTATGTAAATTTATGGTACATATTCTAAAAGTTTTACTTATATTTTACACTATTTAGTGTCTGTAATAAAGCATTCTGTTGTACAGGTTTTACGACTACTTCAGCTCTCACAAAGGCGTTATAATTCAATTATAACGCCTTATATTTCTCAATTAAATGTTAACATTTAATTGCGAAATATAAATAAATACTGAACACTTGTACGTTAGGACCGCGACGTTATCTATACAGATGTATATCTGGCGCGTAGACGGGCGCCGTGCCCCTCCTATCATCCCTCGCCTCGCCTCAGGGCCCGACATGATCCCGTCTCGGACCATACCGTGTAAAAAAGGAAAGATTTAACAAATCTTTTTAATATAACATATCAAAACTTAATTCTTCAAATAGGACTCTAAACAATGACCTTTGCGCGTCAAAAATGCTACGCCATTAGTTCACAATACCATAGACTGGAAAGAACCAGCATTTTTATTTGTCATCTATTATTACAGATAGTCTGAACCCAACTTCATTCACAAGTATCAACAAGTTTACATTACATCTATAAAAGCAGTAGTTTCATTTACTATAGTCAAAATAATTGTCATCATTTAAGTAATCCTTCACAGTATGTAGTAAATAGTATGGTGCATCGTAAATTAAACTGTCTCGTGTTGTTATAAGAAACCAGCCGTTAGCGAATCAACAGTTATTGATTACGTGACGTAGTACATACGTGATTAAATACGTGACGTAGTTGTAACAGCGTACAGCACATAACCGCAGCGACCAGCAAGAGGCATTGAAGGACGATCGTGTAACAGTGGGTCACACATACGCGAATCCTGGCAATGGCTGGTTCTGGCCAGGACTTACAAAGAGCTTTCTTTCTTATTTTTAAATTAAGCAACAGCAAACACTTACCAGATATAAAAAAAATAAAATAAAAGTTGCTAATATTGTAGCCCACAACGCTGTCCGCGAATCACTTAATTAACAATCATACAAACAAACAGTCGCGAACCGCTGAATTCATATTTCAGTTGTAAAGCAAAGCGGCACACAAAACAAGACTATATACTATCTAGATCAGTGATTCCCAAAGTAGTATATATCGACCCCTAGGGTATATGACAATCTGCAAGGGGTCTACGTCAACGTAACAAAAATTTGAGGGTCTCTCTGATACTCTCTTGCCCATTTCCCATTATCTGGGGTCGGCGCAGATCTTTTTCTTCCATTCCTCTCTATCAGCCGTCATTTCCATGCTTACTCCTTTCATTCTTATATCAGTCTTCACACAATCGATCCATCTTTTATTCGGCCTTCCTCTGCCCGTGTATCCCTCCACCTTCATATTCAACATTCGTTTTGTGACATGACTTTCATCCCTCCGCATCACATGTTCAAACCATGCTAATCTACTTCCTCTCACTTTTTCTACCACTGGCGCTACTTTCAGACTTCCTCTTAAATATATACTTATTCCTTATATTATCCATCCTTGTCACACCACACATCCACACATCCATCCCAATCTCAACATACACTGATAGTACATATTTTAATAAATAAATCTTAATATATATATTTCTTGTGTGCGTGTGTATGTGACTGAACTCCTCCTAAACGACTGGACCAATTTTGATGAAATTTTTTGTGTGTATTCCAGGGGGCTTGAGATTCACAATACGGTCATATAGATATTGTTTTTCAGCTAAATTATTTATTTAAAAACATTTGAGACAACGTGAGACAACGTGACATTTGAGACATTTGACATTTGAGACATTTGACAGGACAACGTCTGTTGGGCCAGCTAGTAATAAATAAATATTTTGTTACACTTACACCAATTAGCCTAGCCCAAACTAAGCTCTGTAAGGCTTGTGCTATGGGATCTAGGGTAACGGATAGACATACATATATTATACATATATAAATATTTTTTATTGAAATATATATCAACAACCATGACTAAGGTACAAACGCTCGCATTCATCACACAAACATCTGCCCCCACCGGGATTCGAACCCGGGACCTCAGAGATGGCGACACCTTGAAAGACGATGAAAGTAATGAAATGTTACTTACATTACTTTCATCGTCGGTCGTTACTTACATTATACTATATTCTAATATAAAGACATAAAATTATTTATAAATATAGCTATGACCTAATAAATTTATTATAAATGGTTATAGAGTTTTGTAAGTTATAGGATGTAGGCATTCAATATCAGGTAAGTAGAGGATCTACCAAAAACCGATAAACATGGCAAAAAGTCTACGACACAAAAAAGTTTGGGAACCTCTCATCTAGATAAATGTCTAAAATAACACAAAACTTACAAACAGATACACAATGTAGCAGAGAGATATATTCTAGAGAATAGACTTTTCAGAGCTAATAATATAAGAACCATATAAATTTACATCACCCATTAAAAGTGTGCATCACTCGACGGAGAAGAGCGCGCACACGCTAATGGCGATAATCGGCTTACACCTACAGAACGCATTTGAGCATTTCCGAGTACTAATTTTCTCAAATAATGAGCGCAAATCAAATACGGGTTGTATTTGATTTGTGTCGTATCGTATCGTAGTCGTGGTTGTTAATTTTAATTTCTATAAAAAAATAGTTGTATATCTGCAATGTATGTATGTCTATCCATCAACCTAGATCGCATAACACATCTTCCGTGAAAGAAAGAGGGAGGTAGTGTAGCCTCCCCCGAGGAGGGCTCCCCTGTACTCAGGGGAGCGGAGGCTGGGGGTTCCCGGAAGTCGCTTCGCGTTCCCGGGGGCTCCCTACATGCCTGAGGAAGGCCATCTCTGAGGTTTTTAGTGGGTAGTCCTCCCCCTTCTGGGGAGGAGAGCCCCACATAACCGCAAAAAAAATAAAAACAATAAATTGATTAGGGCCTTAGCCAACCACGGCCTGTATGCAGATGGCCTCACCATGAAATAACTTCACCGTAGAAACGTCAGATAAATGTACATAAGAAATTAGAAGAACGAAAAACACGTCTGCACATGGCACGATCGAACCCGGGCCCCTGAAAATCCTATTCCAGTGCCGAGACCTCAACGCCACCGGCGTTCTGAACTGAATATCTCATTGAATCGGTTGGACAATTCTCTAAATATCTATAAATTGCGTGTTATTCTGATGTATACGCTATATCATATTAAAATCCATTCAGCAGCTTCTACGTGAAAGTGTAACAAACATATGTATAAGGTTACATACCTATATATATATTGTTGTTGATTTGATAGCTTCAATTAATATTGTTGTTATTTCTCTGAGAACTTGTTGTTTACTGTTTCTCTGAGCATATGCTTCCGAGAAATATTCTACGAGCGAATTAAGATGTTTAGCAAAATAATAATACTGCCATTATCTCAGTTACGAAACTAAGCTGGGCACGGATGTTATATTTATCTCGTAAAAGTATGTTTAAGTTACATATTTCTTATATTTTGCTTCCATTTTTAATATAGTTCGATTAAAATGAATAAATACATATTACCTCAATACTTACGCTGTAGATTTGACTTACTGCCACCCGGCCTCAGCGTGCCTGTTTCTCATACCCTATTTTAAATGTACTGTCTTTCAAACTCCAAAATCTACCCCCGCTCATGTACTGTTCGTATTGCTAGATTGTGGATTGAGCTGCCAGCCAATTGACAATCCATTACTTCTTTTAAGCGCAATCTAAAGAAACACTACCTATGTAGTTTGTCTTAGACTACTTTCTGCACTTGATCATATTGTATACTAGCTTTCTGCCCGCGGCTTCGCCTGCGTGGATTGCGGGATTGGGTCTATAGAGGGTTAAGGGTCATAGCTTTTGCCCACGGCTACATATGCGCGGAAGTCGGTTTATGACGCGAAGGTTTTATCGCGCTTCCCGTGGGACTATCCGTTTTTTCGAGACGAAAAATACCGCAAAACCTTGCTCAAGAATCACTCTATCTATTGATGAAAACCGCATGAAAATCTGTGCAGTAGTTTTTGAGCGAAGCCTTTATTGCGCATCCCGTGGGATCTGTCAATTTTTCCGGGATAAAAAGTACCTTATGTTACTCGGGGATAATGTAGCTTTCCAAAGGTGAAAGAATTTTTGAAATCGGTCCAGTAGTTTCGGAGCCTATTCATTACAAACAAACAAACAAACAAACAAATCTTTCCTCTTTATAATATTAGTATAGACAATATGTCCAGGGGTGTAGTAATAAAACTTTGAGGGCAGTATCTACAACATGTTCCATCGACGAAAATACCCCATATGGGGGGTCAATTCCGAATCCCCACCATACTGCAATGGCTTTACTTTTTATTTCTACAAAAATCACCTAACTCCTAAAATTAACGGCGGTTCGAGTCAAAAGTGCGAAACATTTGTTTTTTTGTCGGACATATTTTTTTTAGTAAACTTATGCACGAACGAAAAAAAAACAAATGAACACTTTGCCGCGTGAAAAATGTTGTTCGTCATTGATTGATTGATTTTGCAGTAATTGTTTTTTTTTTTGTTCCTTACACTTATACCAATTAGCCAAGCCCAAAGTAAGCTCTGTAAGGCTTGTGTTATGGGATCTAGGGTAACGGATAGACGTACATGTATAAATTATTTCGCATTCATCACACAAACATGGTGATGGAACATCACACACAACTCTAACCGGCATTCGAAACCGGGACCTTAGAGATGGTGCCTTGAAACCGGTATTACCGGTTATTAGGTTCAGTCTCTGATACTGACACTGGAAGTGCACTCGAGTCTTGTCGCGGCACATAGTGTAACATACGATGATGCAGTTCGCCACAATTGTTTACATCACAGTTAGGCGCCGGGCACGTTTCCTTACGATGCGTAGATAACAAACACTTATAACAAATACCGTGACGCTTCACATACCGCCACCTGTCCTTACGCAGTGATTTTTTAAACTTTTTACACTCAGTGAGTTCGTGATTATTTAACCTGCAGTAACTACACTTTTGTTCACTTTGTCTGTTGGTGAATAGAATTGTATGTGAATGTGTTTTTGTACACATTATCACGTCTGACATTCGTTTTCACTTGCATTAAGCTGGCACTACATGTACTTAATTTGACAGCTTCTTCTGTTAGAAAATCTGATATACATGTCCAATCTTGATCTTGAGCTGTCGGCGGAGATAAGCGGGAAACTGTAGTCTGTCCATTTGGAGATAAGAGTAATTGGTAGCTTCGACAAAATAATAGTAGCCACCTCCATCCCTCGTAGATACTCCTCACGGCCCAAGGCCCGCACTGCCGCCACGTAGTTTTTCACTTTCACTGAGAAAGATACTATTTCTTTGTGGTAGTCTGCAGGTAGGTCACTCATTCTCTTGATATCTGCCAGTATATGCGACAATATGCAGTCGGTATTTCCAAACTGCAGTTCCAGGGTTGACATAATGACTGCAGGTGAAGTTGCACATATAAGTAACGCAGACACGGCTTCATAAGCTACACCACGGAGACACTTTCTAAGCCTCCAAAGATTTTCTTTTTCATTAAAACTACACACTTCAGTCGATTCTTCGTAGGCTTGTTTAAATTGTAGCCATTCCATTGGATTGCCACTGAAAATAGGTAGTTCACGTGGTGTGCTGAGTCGGCTTAGCAAGTTTGTATTCTGCTGGATGGTCGAAGTGGAAATTATTTGTTGAAGCGCGCTGGCCAACTGCTGAACTGGTCCGTTAGTGTCGTTGGGATCCGACGTTTGCGGCTTGCCTTTGCTATCAACAACCATTGTGGCATGCTGCAGTTCCAATTCTTTTTGGCTACGCTCCACCCACCTCTCAATGTCACTTCCAGCGCAGTGGTTCTCCGATGCTTCGGATGGTGGACTGTATTCATCGTTTAATTCAGCGATGTCCGCCGCCAATTGTTTATCTATAAGCTCCATTTGTATGCGTGCTTTTGCCTTGGCTGCTTCTAATTCTAATTTTTTCTTTTGAGTCTGTATAGATGTAGCTGATGAGAGTTTCTTCGACATAGCCGAGCGATGTGATGTATGTGATGACGGATTTTTACACACCAATTGTTCCGACTTCACAACACTACCGAGAGGCACTTTGTTCCCATCAACGCTTATTGCTGCAGACGTCGTAGGCACCAGCGTTTCATTAATCTTGTTTTCAATCAACGACTTTTCAGATTGCTTACTTTCTTGCGCCTTACTTGTTGCATTGCGTGTTTTCACCATTATCTTCGAAGGCGGTGTATTAAACATGGAAGATCCGGTTCGAAGTGACCACTTGTTAATCTTGGGATGAAAAGCAGTGATAATAGGCAGGTGTTTAGGAGCTATACGTTTATTTTATATTAGAGATAACAAAAGGTAACGGTTATGATCAATGACATGTCTACAATTTTTTTTATGCAAGTACCTACATACACATTAATATCTTATATGACGGTAACAGTACTGCTTGCTGAGTTAACCCGCCCATTAACCTATATGCGCGTCGCTAACATGCCCCACCCCAGTGCTGCCTCCGCAGCACTCATTCATCAATGGGGATTCGAGCGACACGTGTGACGGATCTAAGTAAGGAGCCTGCCTTAGTTTTTACTTTGACCATTCGCACCCGTCCGTCAGCGCCAGTAATAACTTCTTGTACCAAACCTCTAGGCCAAAAATTGCGTGGACTATCTGGGTCAACCACGAGGATCAAATCACCTTCTTGCAAGTTTCTTGACTCAGCCTGCCACTTCGTTCGCGGTAGCATATCAGGCAATATTTCTTTGACCCATCTGCGCCAGTACATGTCTGCAAGAGTCTGAGCAATGCGCCACTGTTTGCGTAGGTACAAATCTGACTCATTGAATGTTCCAATGTGAGGTAAGTTACCCGAAGAGCCCAGCAAGAAATGATTTGGGGTAAGCGTTTCGAGACTGTTCGGTTCTACTGAAACATGGGTCAAGGGTCTGCTATTGACAATATTTTCAATTTCAGCCAATAGTGTAGTTAAGGTCTCATCTTTCGGAGCTCGTTCTTTTAATACAGCTCTCAGGCTGGTCTTCACACTGCGGATGAGTCTCTCCCATGCCCCACCCCAATGTGGACTGGCAGGAGGTATAAAGGTCCACTTAGTGCCATAGTTAAGGGCTACGCTCTTTAGCAGTTCTTCATCAAGATTTTGAATGGACTTCTTCAGTTCTCTGTCTGCTCCTCTTAAATTTGTGCCGTTATCGGAATACAAATATTTTGGCCATCCACGCTTCGCAGCCATACGCCTCAATGCCATTATAAATGAGTCAGAAGTAAGCGATGCAACGATTTCCAAATGAATTGCTCGTACCGTCATGCATGTGAAAAGAACTCCATATCTTTTTTCACGGCGACGGCCTACAGTGACCTCCATCGGGCCGAAAAGGTCGACACCACAGTGAGTGAAAGGGCGCTGATGATGAGACACCCGCGCCGCAGGTAAGTCACCCATTCTTGGTACTTCTGGTTTACTCTTTTTAATTCTACATGTCATGCAGCGTGAAGCCACCTTCTTTATCAACGGTCGTAGTCTAGTAATCCAATATTTTTGTTTGATTTCATTTAATACAGTTTCATGGTTTCCGTGAGCAAATAAGTGATGATAATATCGTACAATTAATTCAGCGATGTGGCTCTTCCCATCTAATATTACAGGATTTTTTGTTTCAGGTAGCAGACCAGTAGCAGCGTTTATGCGGCCGCCCACACGAAGAACTCGATCTTCATCAAGGTAAGGTGACAATGTTAATATTTTACTAGTCTTCTGTATACATTTATTGTAATTAATGTATTTTATTTCTTTTTCAAATGTTTGTGCTTGTGACTGTTTCAGCAATAATACTTCGGCCTGTGTCATCGTCTTTTCTAGCTGAACAGTAAGTTTTTTACATTTCATAATAAAGTTCAAAACAACGCATGTAGTACGACGCAAACGAAGCCAGGAAGAAAATCTAGTATCGTCGATTATTGGTAAGTACATTTCATTATTTTCTTTATCGATCAAATTTACACATTCTAATTGTATGTTTTTTATTTCAGGTTCAAGCGGCAGATAAAAATCACAAGGCCAATCATTTTCATTTTTACATAAGAATTCCGGCCCATAAAACCACTCTTTCTCTAATACAGCACAGTCGTAAGACTCTCTCGTCGCAATATCAGCTGTGTTGAGCTTTGTAGGTACGTATCTCCATTCACAGATATTGGTAAGCTCGTCAATTTCACCGAGTCGGTGCGCCACATATTGTTTATAGTTACGCGCGTCATTGCGTATCCAAGTTAATACTGTACTTGAGTCACACCAAAAAAATCTTTTTTGAGCTTTAATATTGTGTTCTTTTTTTATAGTTTCAGCTAATCTAGCCGCCATCACAGCTGCTTGCAGCTCCAAACGGGGAACTGATACGGGCTTAACGGGTGCTACGCGGCATCGACTCGTAACGAATGCTACGCGCGGACTATCATTGTGTAACCATCTCCAGTACGCTACGGTACACATCGCTTTTGTTGATGCGTCACAAAATATATGTAGTTCTAAGCAGCATGTATTCAGTTGTGATAACAGCGTGCTCGGGAGCTCCACATTGCGAGCGCGCATACTTTAAACTGGGAACCGGTTTGTTGCTATTGCCGCTTAGACTTGTATCTATCTGCGCAACGGCGCGATCAGCTGTTGCGTTTAGGTAATATCTTGGTAGTCGCACGTGACGTATAGTTTGTAACAATTTTATCCATTTTATCCATTTACTATAAATAGCGTCGTTCACTTGATCATCCCAATCGATGTTTAATTTCCAGGTTTCTTGTAAAATAATTTTGCCATTTATAGTATAAGGTGCGAGAAACCCATACACGTCGAATATCGACATAATCACTCGCAACATTTCTCTCTTAGTAGGTATTTGCGTGCCATTGATTAATCCCTCTGGAATTCGTTTAAATGATACGTCAAATCTCAAAGTATCGTCACTTGGGTACCAAATTAGGCCTAGGGTGCGTTCACCTTCATATTCTTGCCCAATTTTGAACTTTACAGCAGCATCTCCTAGCTTATCTTTTGGTATATTATTTAATACTGCTGTGCTATTGCTTGTCCAATTGCAAATTTGGAATCCGCCTTTTTCGTGAACATATGTGACGTCACGAACCAGTTGTTTGGCGATTTCTTCATTCGGAAAACTCTCAATGTAGTCATCCATGTAATGTTGCCAGTATATAGAACTGACTGCAGCTGGAAGGGATTCTTCAAATCGTTGGGCATTTTTTTTTTTTATAAATTGCGCAATAAAAGGCGAGCAATTGGCACCGAATATTAAGGATGTCATTGTGTAGGTATCTACCGGCTTGTCCGGGTCGTCTCTGTACAGAAATCGTAGAGCGTTCTGATCTTCCGGATTTATTTTTACCCTTAAAAACATATCTTTTATATCACCTGACACAGCTACAGGATGCTCTCTGAAGCGAAGCATAATTCCAAATAAGGACATAAGTAGGTCAGGGCCCTTAAGTAGATAATCGTTGAGGGACATACCATCAGATTTAGCAGCAGCGTCGAATACCAATCTCATTTTTTTTTTTATACGGGTTGTCGACACCAAAATGAGGCAAATACCAATCCTTTGGTGTAGTTTCAGGCCTCTGCAATTTTTTTGCGTAGTCATTATTCAATAAGTGATGTATACGCTCTTTATATCTTTGCGCGTATTCCGGGTTTTTCTTCATTTTTTGTTCGACTCCTTTTAGTCTATGTAAGGCAGTCGGGTATGAGTTCGACATAACACTCTTCTCGTCTTTCCACGGTAACCCAACATGCCACTGACCGTCGATCAATTTTGAGGTTTGTTCGAGAATATTTTCAGCACGCTGATCTGCAGAGTTTTGCCTCGGTTTTGCCATTATGCCCATAGAGTCTATAGAGAATGACTTCCGTATCTCCTCCTGCATGTCACGTAACATTTTGTCATTTTCTTCGTTATCAACGCGCAGTGATAATGTCGCGTGACAGTCTGTAGATCCAGGTAAGTATCTAGGGACCCTACCATGCAGGCACCAACCCAGTGGCGTCCGGGTGGCACAAGGCTCATCATGTCTACCCATTTTGGTCTCTAATGACAAGAGTAAATGAATATTGTCTTGACCGATCAAAACTTGTGGCTGCTGAGGTTCGGTGCAGAAATTTTGACTAACATCCCGTAAGTGTTTGTATTTTTCACAATTTATAGCTTTTAAGTTTTGTTTAGGTAAGTTAAGATTATTGATAACGCGCGCCCTAATACTAAATATTGAATCGTTAGTACCACACAGAGTCATATTCACTATCTCAGTTTCGCACACTAATTCGCTATCGTCCCATGCGCCTCGCACGCGCAGCGGCTGCCGGTTGCCCCGTAACCCCGCCTGCCGAGCGATTGACCTACTTATTAGTGTGACAGTCGACCCGTCGTCTAGTAGTGCGCTCGCGTTAACAGTTATACCGTTCGCCCCGTGAATTACGATAGGAATCACTTTTAATAGTACAGCACTGTTATTGTTTATGAACGCCATGGTCTCTGACGAAGACGGTTCAGTCTCTGATACTGACACTGGAAGTGCACTCGAGTCTTGTCGCGGCACATAGTGTAACATACGATGATGCAGTTCGCCACAATTGTTTACATCACAGTTAGGCGCCGGGCACGTTTCCTTACGATGCGTAGATAACAAACACTTATAACAAATACCGTGACGCTTCACATACCGCCACCTGTCCTTACGCAGTGATTTTTTAAACTTTTTACACTCAGTGAGTTCGTGATTATTTAACCTGCAGTAACTACACTTTTGTTCACTTTGTCTGTTGGTGAATAGAATTGTATGTGAATTGTTTTTGTACACATTATCACGTTTGACATTCGTTTTCACTTGCATTAAGCCGGCACTACATGTACTTAATTTGACAGCTTCTTCTGTTAGAAAATCTGATAACATGTCCAATCTTGATCTTGAGCTGTCGGCGGAGATAAGCGGGAAACTGTAGTCTGTCCATTTGGAGATAAGAGTAATTGGTAGCTTCGACAAAATAATAGTAGCCACCTCCATCCCTCGTAGATACTCCTCACGGCCCAAGGCCCGCACTGCCGCCACGTAGTTTTTCACTTTCACTGAGAAAGACACTATTTCTTTGTGGTAGTCTGCCGGTAGGTCACTCATTCTCTTGATATCTGCCAGTATATGCGACAATATGCAGTCGGTATTTCCAAACTGCAGTTCCAGGGTTGACATAATGACTGCAGGTGAAGTTGCACACATATAAGTAACGCAGACACGGCTTCATAAGCTACACCACGGAGACACTTTCTAAGCCTCCAAAGATTTTCTTTTTCATTAAAACTACACACTTCAGTCGATTCTTCGTAGGCTTGTTTAAATTGTAGCCATTCCATTGGATTGCCACTGAAAATAGGTAGTTCACGTGGTGTGCTGAGTCGGCTTAGCAAGTTTGTATTCTGCTGGATGGTCGAAGTGGAAATTATTTGTTGAAGCGCGCTGGCCAACTGCTGAACTGGTCCGTTAGTGTCGTTGGGATCCGACGTTTGCGGCTTGCCTTTGCTATCAACAACCATTGTGGCATGCTGCAGTTCCAATTCTTTTTGGCTACGCTCCACCCACCTCTCAATGTCACTTCCAGCGCAGTGGTTCTCCGATGCTTCGGATGGTGGACTGTATTCATCGTTTAATTCAGCGATGTCCGCCGCCAATTGTTTATCTATAAGCTCCATTTGTATGCGTGCTTTTGCCTTGGCTGCTTCTAATTCTAATTTTTTCTTTTGAGTCTGTATAGATGTAGCTGATGAGAGTTTCTTCGACATAGCCGAGCGATGTGATGTATGTGATGACGGATTTTTACACACCAATTGTTCCGACTTCACAACACTACCGAGAGGCACTTTGTTCCCATCAACGCTTATTGCTGCAGACGTCGTAGGCACCAGCGTTTCATTGATCTTGTTTTCAATCAACGACTTTTCAGATTGCTTACTTTCTTGCGCCTTACTTGTTGCACTGCGTGTTTTCACCATTATCTTCGAAGGCGGTGTATTAAACATGGAAGATCCGGTTCGAAGGACCACTTGTTAATCTTGGGATGAAAAGCAGTGATAATAGGCAGGTGTTTAGGAGCTATACGTTTATTTTATATTGAGATAACAAAAGGTAACGGTTATGATCAATGACATGTCTACAATTTTTTTTATGCAAGTACCTACATACACATTAATATCTTATATGACGGTAACAGTACTGCTTGCTGAGTTAACCCGCCCATTAACCCTATATGCGTCGCTAACATCGGCTATGGAGGTGGTCAAAATTAAGATTTTTACACATGGTAACACCACACAATCAAATCTTTGACAGATTTGTTCAAAGGTCAAAACTAATTTCAAAACCCGAGTTACAAGTTAAACTACTCACCAAATCGCTGTAGTTAGTGCGGAACGCCATCAAACACCTCCCCTTGAGCGTGGAGGTCTGATAGTCGATCATGGCAGTGATGATGTCCACTATGATCTGAAGAAGAGGACGGTTGTCGTCGGCCAGGGCCATGAGGACTTGGTCGACGCTTGTCGAAATCTGTCAGCAAACAGTCTCGGCTTAGTACCTCCTCCACTTAACGGAATCCACAAAATGGTGATTGACTTATATTCTTTAAACATTTTATATATGAACACTTATATGTGTATACATAATAAACAAAACTTGTTATTTTAGATGTCAAGATTTATTTTCGATAATGTATTCAGAACCTCAAATAAAAAATACTTCGATAGCACTTGCAAGTTGAGATATAATGTCAAAATATTATTCAAAATTAAAACTAGACATATTTGGGCCGCGTTCCTCTTTACGTGAACCACGATAAGCCGCTGTTATGGTGCTTACAAATCGTTCCAAATTGGTATTTTGATTGTTAGCGTAAAACTGAACGCGGCCGTGTAGAAGTCAGCAGTCGTCTGGTTGTCAATGTAATTACTAGTTTGACAGACAATTTCGGACACCACAATATTGGTCCGAAACGCGTACTTTATATGTAATGTTAAAATCCTGATGTGTTGAATCTCGGACATTTATTTTTATACGTTTTTAGAAACAATATATTAAGTGATCATTGTTATTTTTTCACTGGGCTCGATTTTGATGAAAACTCAAACTCAATGGATGTGTGAATAATCTATAAACCTACTTAAGAATCAAACCCATTGATTTTGACATAAATAAGCGTAGCCTGTATTATTACACTACACGATAGTGTCGCTGATAAGGAACAAATGCTGGAATGTAATGAAGTACGCATTTACAACAGAAATGGAACAGTTAATATAAAAATAATTATATTGAAAACAAGCTATATTAAAAAACATATTATTTTTGGAACTTTGGTATTTAAATATACATATACAGTGTGACTTAGAACCGGAGATAATATTGAAAACATAGACATTATAGATCACTAGTGATTGATTCATTATGGAACCAACTGATTAAAATATTTTTTTTTTATTTTGAATATAAATTTAGGTACATATTGACCCGAAAATACAACTACTATATTATTTGATTCGCCGAAATGTATTATCTATTTGAGTTATATCAAATAAATATCACAAACGAAATACATAATAATAACAAAAATAGAATGAAAAGGTATTTACGTTTGCAAGAACTCTTTTAAGTTATAATAACAATTCTCAGAAAGCCATGATGTTCTCCTTAAAATAACCTTCTGGCAACTCATGAAATATTTCAATGTACATTTTTGAATAAGTCCCTTGATTCTGTGGGCAATTCAGTAGGTGATTCGTGTAACTTGAAAATATATTGTGAGCGAACTGATCCTATAGTGGCCTCCTATTTATGTTGAAATGGGTATTTGTGTTTATATACAAAAGCTTTATATATATATTAGATACACTCAAGTACAAATCTAAATTTATTTTCTAAAAAACGACTGAATCGACTGAATTTATTACTCTTGTGACACAACCCGTATCGGATAATGTCGTTTTGCAATGAATGCACTGATCGTAACTTGTTTGGAATAAGTAAAAAAATAAGGAAATATTCAATTTTGGTTTTCAATATTTATCCCTGTTTCTAGGCTACATACTCGGTCAGAATTAGACAATGTAAAATTCAGATCGCGAGGCGAAACAAGATAACAGTGACGAAACTGTAACGTGTGTCAGTCAAAATAATCACGTACAACTTTAAAAGTGCGGTCCGAAATTTGCTGTCAGCACACACTCTAGTTCATAACAGTTCCGAGTACATAGCACTGCCTTTTAATATGTAAACTGTTCGCTTTAATCAAAAACATCATTCAATACGTTATTTCACCTTCAAATGTGGAATAAATTACGAGGAATTACGTGTCACCCGCTTGCATGCAAACAGCGCAAATGACTAATAAAATTTAGATCCACACTTAATCGCTTAAATTCGAACACCGCATTAAAATTGCACTATTTTAAAGCATATGTGGCAGGAGTAATAATAGGGTTTTACCAATGAAATTGCTGCTTATTTATTTCGTACTTCTAAATCTTTCTTCTAAACATTTATATCACGACAGACACGTGACTGAAGTTAGTTATTTTATGTTGCACAACATTAGGATTTGATACCAGAGATTTTTATGCACCGCCCCCGTTCTGGAGGGCGGGAGCGGTAGTTCAAGCCGATAGGGTCAAAGGCCTTCCGCCCGACCAAAGGCTGTAGGTAGTGTTTAGTTGGTAGGCTGGCCTTCTGCTAGAGTGCAACATAACCATACGCCGTAGACCAGTTGCGGGTGGTATCCGGTGCGAGGCTGTTCGAGCACCAGGGGGTTGTCATAGCGACCACTGTGGTGGCGCGCCCCCTATGAGGATTCACTACCATCCCCCGTGGGAAAAAAAACCAGAGGTTTTGTTTATTTTAATTAAAAAAACACACACCTTGAAAGTAACGGTAATTAATCGGAGCAAAATTTTATACTTTACTGTATCTCTCTGAAATAATACTCTTGCCACAAAATTACGGGTTTTCTTAGTTTAATGTCTGTTGAGGGCGTGTCAAAGTTTCCTTAGTATGATTAAAGCAAACTTTTATAAAAGACCTATTATAAAGATTCGTAGCACATCATCAATTGGTTTTTTTATCACCTGAAAATTCACTATTTACAAATACGCAATGTTACTGCTTAAGCTACGACAAGGAATGCTAACTGCAAACTTACCGAGTGTAGGGCGGCGAGAGACTCACGTAGGCATGACAACACGTGGCATACCAAAGGTGGTATCTCCGCCCGGGGGTTGCTTCCCATTAAGATGAAAAGGGAACCCAGATTCTCGATACACACCTCTATCAAAATTTGGTATTTGTCAGCTTCCTAAGATCAAACAGGTAAAAATTCGTATATTTAGTATCATCCAATAATGTGTACATCTCAAACTGTACTTTAATCCGAGCTTAAACTAAAATGCGAGATTAAAACACAATATTTGCGTTTATTATTCTTTGCGAAAGAGATATGTAAGGACCGTAGCAAGTGGAAGGACGTAATCTCTGCCTACCCGTGGGAAAAAGGCGTGAGTGTATGTATGTATGTATGTATGTATTAATTGTAATTATTAAGTAAAATTAAATGTTAAGTATATTGCTATTCGTAAAATCTTTCTTTTTCTTTTTATTTAATGATATTCTAAGCTCTGTGTATATCATTCGTATACACACACATTAAGGTATATATACGAGGGGAGGTCAAAAAGTTCGCGGAATGACTGGGAAAAAAGATGAAATGATACATTATGTTATTTTTCCTTTTCAATATATTCCCCCTTAACACGAATACATTTTTCGGATCTGGCATATAACTTATTAATACCGTCGAAAAAATAGGTTTTGTCTTGGGCGTCAAAATACGCCGAAATCGTCGACTTGACTTCATCATCGTCTCTAAATTTTTTTCCACGCAGCTCTTTCTTCATCTTTGGGAATAAATAAAAATCGCTAGGGGCCAGGTCTGGACTGTAGGGTGGATGGCGTAGTTGTTCAAAACCGCATCGATGAATGGCAGCCGTCGCAACATGACTCGTGTGAACGGGCGCGTTGTCGTGCAAAAGGAGTACACCTTTTGTCAGTTTTCCTCTTCTTTTTTCTTTAATAGCTTCTTTTAATCGGTCCAATAGGGAAGCGTAGTACTCTCCCGTTATAGAAACACCACGTTCTTTATAATCGATCAAAAGAATACCTTCAGTATCCAAAAAATAGTCGCCATGATCTTTCCGGCCGATTGCGACACTTTATTTTTTAGGGGGTGGTGTGCCTTTTTTGTGCCACTGCATCGACTCCTGCTTTGACTCAGGCTCATAGTGGTGAACCCAAGTTTCATCACCGGTTACATTTGGGCCATATTTCTTCCCTATCTTCTCCACAGCGGTCCAAAAACTCGCGGGAACAGTTGACGCGCTCACGTTTTTGCAGCGGCGTGAGCATTCTCGGGACCCACCTTGAACACACTTTACTCATGCTAAGATGTTGATGAAGAATATTTAAAATTGTGGTTTCTGATACTCCAACTGATGCTGCAAGTTGTTTCTTCTTCAACCTTCCGTCTTCCAATACAAGTTTTTCAACTTTTTCAATGATTTCCGGCGTAGTGGCCTCAATGGGCCGTCCAGGTCGAGGATCATCTTCAATTGACTCCCTTCCTTGCTTGAAAAGGCCGTGCCATTTGTAAATCATGGTTTTACCAGGAGCAGAGTCTCCGTAAACAGCTAACATCTCTTGCAAAATAATTTGAGGCGTTTTTCCTTGTTTGGTGAGGAACTTTACGACGGCGCGATGTTCAATTTTCTCCATAGTGGCTAGTTTGTTCCGATTTACTTGTTTACTCGTTTGTAACTCGAAAGCTAATGACCCAATTAGGCTAGAAATTGGCATATATAGTAATTATGAGTTACTCAAGTAGCGGCTACCTGGAGGAGCGACCTCACCCCCGCCAACCCCGCCATTCCGCGAACTTTTTGACCGCCCCTCGTACGTATATGTCCGCCACAGCTGGTTACGTTGATTGGCGATAACCATTTCTACCGTGTATATTTCTGTAATAGGGTAGATGGACTGCAACTGAATATGGCATAATTATCAAAGTTGAACAATTTTTATCTCATGAACGTATGTCAACATAGAAATTTCTCTTTATTTTTGTATTAATATTGCATTAAGATTTAAAAAAAATTAACAATTATTTGTTACAAAATTATAATGAAACGAATGGTTTTCTATCTTCCTCACATCAAATGTAACATTATTTAATACAAAAAGTATATGTATAAACGTAAAAATAACAAAGTTATTGGCAACTTTGTTTATACGCTCATACATATTAGGCGACTTTAGTAAATTATGACGTCACGATTGCAGTGTACTTAGTATGGAGCGTTTTTGAGCGACCCGCGACAGTGCTGCAAACATGGCGCTGTATCTTTAAAGTAATAAACGCAGACACGTCATTACTTCTACAATATTTCTCATCTAAAAAAGGACTGTTATTATGTCTAGAATAAAAAAAAATCATCTACCCAATTGCTTTTAGGATTTAACACAAAGTGCTATATTAAAATACAGCGAAAAACACTCCGTGCCATTGATGTTCTACGAAATAGCATAAACGACAAGTTTAGCGCGGTGGTCGAGTAATAGGCTTCTACGCAACCGGTCGCGGATTCAATTCCCGAACGGGACAGATATTTTGTATGACCTAAAAATTTGTTCCGGTCTGGGTATTTGTGCATGTGATTCCTATGTTTGTGACTGCATCCACGACACAGGATAAAAATACTAGTGCGGGGCGACATTTAAAAAAAAAAGAAAAAAATATGTTTCTTTCGAAATTTATAATTTCTTTGATTAGACGTTATTTTGTTAAACGTTGTTTGTTGTTGTTACAGCTGTATTACAGTGAATTGGAAGTTGCTCACATTATTTTAAACTAGCTGACCCGTGCCCACTTTCGTTGGGCATAAAATTAATAATCCCCGAAGCGAGCACGAACGCGATCCGAATTAAACCCGAAGCCATCGCGCGCTGTCCGCTGCCTGTTTTTTTCTCCGATTCACTTTGCAAAACGGACTACCACGTAAAAATCTTTTTATTTTTCGGTTTTTTATATAACCTATGACACTCAGCAATAACGTGGCCTTCTATTGCTGAAAGAATTTTTAAAATCGGTTCAGTAGATCCTGAGATTACCCCTTACAATTTAACAAATATACAAATATACAAACACACAAACTTTACTTCTTTATAATATTAGTATAGATATAAAACGACCAATGCCACAAAAGTCGGTTAAACGTAACAGAAATAAACCAGCAGAAGCCGTTTGCTCGTCTCTAGTACCTATCAAAACTGGACCCAAGCTCTAGTTCTAACTAAACGCACACAGTTCTCAATGTTCTTGTACTTAGCTTTAATTATACATTTTTAAGCCCGCTTACTCACCTGTAATGCTTTCATGTATGCCAGCAACCATGCCACGAGGACAGGAAAGGAATTGTTTGACAGAACCCAACGGAACATGCACGTCAGGGTAGCCCTGTTTTTCGCGTCCGCTGGACCGTCATCGTTCTCTTGCATCGCGGCTTGTGCCAGTGTAAGCATGCCAAGGTCATCTTCAGACTGGAGCACGGCTAACGCGTATGGAGTGGCGTCGCTGAAGATGTTTTCTAGTTTGGGGAGAACAGAGAATGGTCAACTTGACTAAATACACCACGGGCGTGCCTGGTTACCTCTTTCTTACCATGGCTGTGGCAAAATAGGAGTGATCGCTGCTATTTTCCGGAGTGAACGGTAGGATAGGCAGTGAAATTACTTCTCTCAACCCTTATCAGCCTGATTTACGAAACTGTGTTTGCTTGAGGGTCTAGATCAGTGAAACCCCTTGTTGTCAACCTGCAAGGGGTCTACATCATTGAAAAAAAAAATTGGGGGTTCATGAAATTAAAATGGGGGTCCACGATAATAGATCTCCTATTTACCTACATTATACTATTTTTAATATACATTATATAATAGTACCTATGAAGTAAAAAATGTATTATATATATTTATACAATTTTGTAAGTTGTAGGATGTAAGCATTCAAAGCAGGTCTACGTAAAATCTAAAAATATGGCAAAGGAACTACAACACAAAAAAGTTTGGGAATATCTGGTCTAGATGATTGGAAAAATAACTAAAAAAATCACAATATTTATTTTACATATTTTTATTATTTAGAAAAACAAAAAACAGGTATCAATTTTGATACTTCAGGCATTAAGGCCATTGGCGAAACATTGTTTTTTTTTTATTATCGCATAACGACACTTTACACTTTTCACACCAAGAGGTAAGTTTCCTACAATTATAAAATTTACTCATATTTCTAGAATCCATAAATATTTTTTCATGACCAATACAATGCAACGCACGTCAATAGAGGGTAGTACTTGTACACCTGTCCGGGGTCTTTTAGAAGGTACTGTACTGTTGGTACTGGGTCGTCCTCTTTTATTTTTTTAATTTCGTTGGAGAGAATATTATACAACAGTAAAATACGTACAGCCAACGTATAAAAAAAAACTAGTAGTAATGTGAACATTCGGATTAAAAGATTGGTATCAAAAATTGAAACTCTAGGTTATTAAGCATCAAATGGGGTTGCAGGTTTGCTGAAAATCCTACAGGAACCATTGGTACTATAGCCGGCTGTAACCATTTACCACCACGTGGGCTTGTTCATCTTAGCTTGTTCATCAATATATCATATAAAAAAATATGTAATAATAATAATAACTACGTAGAAAAGTGAAAGCAGTTAGGCAAAAAAGTACAACTACATTCACCAATAACTTGTTTCTTTTTGTGAGAAAACTACAAACTTGCGGTTTTCGGAGTTTTTCCCTTACTTGTGCCAATGCATCTTGCCATATTTTATGATTCTAGGTCAACGGAAAGTACCCTATAGGTTTTTATTCCCTTGCAAATGTCAAAATATGCAGTATATATGGAACATAAACGGCCATATCTTTTTATTACGCTGATTTAGAAATTTGATTTTTTATCTGCTTTGAGAGGCGAGACCTAAGTATGTGATATTAATTTCAGCTTGATATCTCGACGCATTTCTGGTTATAAGGTTCCGTTTCAATCAATTGAAATTGGAAATCTAAAATACGAATGTGACGATGTTTGGTGCAGCAGTCGAGTATCCCGCACGGGACAAGTATTTTGTATGACCTATAAACATTTGTTACGTGTTTGTGCACGTGACATTCTATGTTTGTGACTGCACCCACGATACAATATAAAGATCGCAGGATGGGGAATAACGTTTCGTTATGTGACTAAGATTCTTCATTTAATACGTGACCTTACAATTTGACGTGACGCAAGGTTAGAATCCAAAAAAAAATATCTACAAAATTGAAACCCACGCTGGCCAATGGTCGCAAATGTACACATATGTACACAGGTTCCCTTACGATGCTCGTATTCCTTCATTTTAATGCATTTTCAATTTCGATTCAATTCGACCTCCCGATTACAAATGGGCACAAGTACAGCCTAGTGGCAAGACCACAGCGCACTAAATTTAATTATATTATTAACTAGCAGTTTACTAGTAGCTAGTATTAACTAGTAGGACCCGACAGACTTCGTCCTGTCAAAGAGATTTGTAAAGTGGCAGTTTTTTGTTCCTACTTATTTTATAGTCAGGGCAAAAAATTCTCCTGTACAGAACAAATAATTAAATAAATCATATATAAGCATTTAAAACTATTCAACTTTGGAACGTGACATTAAATCCTCCAACGATGCATTCTGTGCTCCAACACACACACGCACACTGTTTTGATAGATATGATTGAATTTCAACTTTATACAGGTTAATTAATACAGCGCAAATTCTACATTGCTTAGACAACAGTGAGTGCTTGCAATATGATCTTTATACAATAACAATAAAGCTCAAATTGACTGTACGTTTTAGTTAGAAACCGTTTGTATGGGAAAAAGGGTTGTTTTTAGGATTTTTCCCGATAATTATTCGAATTTATCTCTTTGAATTTCAACGAACATTTAAAAAAAAATTGGCGTATTTGGTCCAGGCGTTGTTGAGTTATATCCTTACCAACACATTTTGCGATTCATTTTTATATATAAGAAGACGGGTAAACCAACCTTCATGACAATTCAGATCTCAATAGACAATTTGTCTATTATAGCTCATAATTTTGGAAAATCCCCTTTTCGAACTTACAACTTTATAAGACGCATAATTACGGAACCTAGTAATTTCACTGCACATCACACCCTAAACCCGAATCCAAATAAAACGATGCGAGCGCTGCTGCTTTGCTACAGTTATTAGTAAGACTGAGGGATCCAAGCAAAAGACGCTGCATCGTCCCTCTCTTGAGGGGCGGCCGCCCGCACGATTTGCCTATCCTAGAACTTAGGCACAGGCTGAGTTTAGCTGGTTAGACCGCTCTGGCCGCGTGCAGTCCGACATAACCTCCGTGACACTAGCCGTTGCGGGGGTATACTGGGCACGTTTCGTGCACCTTGTGATGGATTCTCTGCCTTCCTCTCCAGAAGAAGAAAAAAATCACTCTGGTGCTTCTCCTGTTCTGACAATGGCAGCCATGAGAAACCCGTATGTCTTAAATTTGCATTTAGAATGTGCGCGACAAATGGACGAACAACTCGTCAAAATATCAACAATAATTTTAAGAAAGTAAACCGACATCAAAGGAACAATTCCAAAAAAATATCATTATGCAATAATAATCATTACGATAATATCATTTAATTACAATGATGTTGTTATTATATTGTTATATAATCACATGTGATATTTTATTATAATTCAAATCTATATTTTATTGAATAATAATAAGAATCAAAAATGCATTTATTTCAATTCAAATTTTAGGCAATTATTTATTGCATATGATATTCATAATTAGATATTACTTCTGATAAATCTGGGGGCAATATTCATGTAATTAATTATAATTTAACTTAATGAAATTATTTTAAGAATTTTCTTTACGTATAATTGGAATATCATGTTAATAATTAAAATAGCGGCGTCGACAGAATACCAACGCTGCTGTCCAATGCGACGGTAGCATGATGCTGAGTTGGTGCCCGGATCGGAATCTTTAAAATGAGCTATGTTTCTTATAATTTGCAAATAAGCTGTATTTAAGTATGTATTTCGGTAAGCTTTGGTAAGGGTATGCCAAATAAATGTTTTTATTCCATTTTGCTTATTTTTGGAGTTGGTGTCGGTTGTTAGGGGGCGTCCATAAATTACGTGAGGTGTTTTCTTAAATTTCTATGGCCGGCTTCAAAAAAAGGAACCACCATATCCAAAACAATCATACAAAAAAAATGGTGTAAAGCTCCACATTCCAAACAGTATACAAAACCTTGCGCTAGATAGTTGCACAGCTCCTCGTCTGGAGTCCTGTATACGATCTGTTGAAATGGGTACTCACGTGGATTTGAAATCAGCGCGCTGTATGTTTTCACAATAGGCCATGTTATGTGGCGGTGGATACTTCCGGCCTGCAGTGCGTTCAGGCGTAGAAATAATCCCTCGATCACCGCCAGTAACTTAGCAAATGACGAGACATTTCCAGTTGTGTTGGCTAAAACAAACGATGTAGTTTCATTATTCCATTTATTACAAAACGCGTCCAGGGTTCGGGCGAATTTGATATTACAGCAAACATATTAAAGAAATCCTCACTCATATAAAGGCGAAAGTAACTCTGTCTGTCTATCAAGTTTTTCTAATCTACTGAAACGATTTAAATGAAGGGGCTGTAACAATTTGCATGTAAAATTACATCATTGGCACCGCTCGCCATCGACAGGGAGTTCATGCTCACACACTGGAACGTATATGGTCCCGTACAGTGCTGTTTCCGAGGAATTTCCTCCCGCGTACACTTCGTTCGTGGAATGAGCTCCCTGCCGAGGTTTTCTGAGAGGGTTACAGTATAAGGTTTTTGAAAAGGGGAGTAAATAGATTTTTAAAGGGTCGGCAACGCGCGAGTGAATGAAATTCTCTACCAGCGTCTTTATTCCCCGATACTTATAATATAGGGCAAGGCAACAGTAAATAGGCATCATTTGAGGTGGACCACGCCACCTTAGGCAATATCTTTACTTAACATCAGGTATGATCGTTGTCAAACGCAATCAAATTAGTAATTTAAAAAAAAGTGACACCCCTGGTCTTGCAAGTGTCCATAGGTTACCGCTTTCTGTCAGGCGGGTCGTAGGCTGGTATGCCACCATTGTGGTAAAAAAAAATTTAAAGCTTGAAACTTATTTAGATTGTTGATTATATAAAAGTAAAAACGACACTCAAAGTGTAAAAAATTTTCCCTTAAAGGAGGAATACGGGACCAAATTGTTTGTCAATCAAAATCAAAAATGTATTCTACAAGTAGGATTTTTACAATCACTTTTGTACGTCAAAGATGCTACGCCATTGGTTCACAAGTCATCGGCCGGAGATCTTGTACTGGAAAGAACCTTTCCTTCCCATAAATTCAAGGTACATGTTAAAAAGACGCTAACGAGTAAGGGCTATTCAATGATTATTCAATGATATATGGTCAATGATTATTTATATGATGCCAACGCTTGGTGTGGATTCGAAGACATTACATTACAAGTGTAAATATTTGTTTTCAGCCACATAGTACGTTGATACGTTGTATGGTAACGACATAATTTATTGTAAATGTTGGTATTGCTTTTGATAAGGCTGATAGGTTTCTTACGCTCATTCTTCTTATCACCTAAAAAATACATCCTGAATGGGTGGCAGGAAAAAAAAATTTGGACGATTCAAAAGAGCTTTCTATTAGGTAAAGTTAATGTTGATTTTAAATAAACATCAAAGCAACAAGGGCGAACTACGAATGATTAGTCAGTGTTGATTATTTGTTAATTGAGTAGATTAATTAAAGTGTATTTTTTTGGTAGGAAACCGCGTTTTATTCACTCAGAAGAACCACAATGAAGTATATGGAGCAAGATATACATTGGGACGTGACATTTAATTTTATAGATGGTCAGTACGCAGTGCCTGGATCAAGCAAGTTCTGACCAAAAACAAAGAAGTTAATTTGTAATTCGACTACCTCCGTAGCCCAGTGGTTGGTACACCGGTTTCGAGGTGGCGCCCTCTGTGATGTCTAGTATGTGGTGGAAATAGTTATTTATTATACAAGAGTGGAAAGTTCCTTTTTAACCGCGTGCTCGATTTGGATGACCGAGCAAGCGAAGGATTCTAAAGTTGAATCACGAGCGCAGCGAGTGATTCTAAATTAGAATCCTGAGCGTCAGCGAGGGAAGCAAACGAGCACAAGGTGAAAAATCTTTCCACTCGAGTGCAATACGTAACTTTTCATCCCACCTCAGCGAGGAAATGACAAAATGAAAAAGAAAACAATTTATAATGACAAATTATATTAAGCAATAAAACGTGAAAAACTAGAATGGCGCGAAGCACGCAAATAAAACAAAGAAACCAAGAAGGTTCCAAATTTAAATTTTTTCACAATTTAAAAAGTTCTAATCATAAATTTGGCACCATAGAGGTTACATTAAATAGGTTTAATGACGTTTTGAATTTACAATTATATTGAGTACTCATTATATGTGATGTTCTAAATTCAAATCTACTTTGCCGCTCAAGCGAATAAAATAGAATTTTCCAGCCAGATTTCGAAGCGCAAAATTACACTTTCCGAGGTGGTGGGATGAAAAAAATATTATAATGGATCAGTCATGAAAAACATTTTACAAATACGACGATTTACGATACGAAGATAACGACAAGATAATTGACGTTCTTTTGAATTAAGTTGTGATAACCCTAAAATTGGTTTGTTTACATTTATTCGTTTCCTTAAATAAACGAAGCATAGTATCAGCATTGCACCCGTGCGAAGCCGGGGCGGGTCGCTAGTAAATAATAAAAAAAACTGCATACTGAAAAGGCAATCTGAAGATTTCAGAAGCAAGAGTGACCAGAAGAGTTTTTAATTTGGTTATTTTTAATATCGATCACACCACTCACTGTCGGCATGCACGTCAAATAGGACAAATAATGTGAATGCTATAACAGGTACAAAAAAAAACATCTTCGACGGTTTGAGTTCTTCCTCTTCTGAGGAGTGCTCTCCATCTACCCACAACGTCACTAAGACCAAGACTTTTAGATTGAGTTTAGCTGTTAGGTAACACCGGTCGAGTCCCGATTGAACAGCATAATCTCCACGGGACTTGGCGGCGGGGGCTGGGCAATTTTCATGCTCTGTAAGCCAGAATCCTAGCCTCGTCTCACCTGTGAGAAACGTACTGCGACATGTGCTTCGTTTCATAAGAGAAATATTTACATCAGCTCGCAACAATATGAAGCACGCAATGCGTTAACTTGTAACGTGTTATTTTTTACTTTTGCTTTCAGCACAATTTAATCAACAAAATACTTTTAATTTCATTATTAATTTACAAATTTAATTCTTGTTTACATATTCTATTAGGATTTTGTGACAGATAGTTATTTTTTTTTGTTAACCTTTTAAGTGGAAGTAAGAGTGAAAGGATCGGAACCTGTACAGCCTCAGTATAAGTGCAATTCTATTTTTTGTCTTAATAAATATTTCATAAATTTTACTTATAACAAGACTAGCTTTTGCCCGCGACTTCGTCCGCGTGGAATAGTGACTTCCGGCAGATTTTTGGTTTTTCCCACATAGATCATGTATAGAGGAATAATTCTTTCATACATATTTTTTGTGTATCTTGAACCGTTTTCGCAGCGCACGCAAAGAAAGCCTTCAAAAATGAATAATTTTCCCCGTTTTTTACACATTTACCGCTCTGTCTTTGCTCCTATTGGTCATAGCGTAATGTTATTTAGCCTATAGCCTTCCTCGATAAATGGACTATCCAACAAAAAAAGAATTATTCAAATCGCACCAGTAGTTTCGGAGATTAGCGCGTTCAAACAAACAAACAAACAAACAAACTCTTCAGCTTTATTATATTAGTATAGATGGACATAGGGACAAAACATTTAGTTTCTGTATTCATTTAATTAACATACAGATGGTGTTGAGTCTGTGATAGGAGTTTTAGTTGGGGTTGTAATTTAAAACTTAAAATTTCAATATACAGATCTATGGTGGTAGAGATTTGATAGGGTGAAGCTATAGACTGTAATAGTAAACCTTAACATATTTTCATAACTAATATATACCTAATATTATCTATTAGGAGTTTACTTAAAACAAATTCTTTTGTTTTGGTTTATTAAAAGAAGTTTTCGTTTCTTTCTCCTTGTTGGACAATTCCGCCTTTTCTTCACTCGGTGATACTTCCAATTCGGAACGTGACGGCTTGATCTATGGTGATCGCTCCGCGGCTATTTATTGGCTGTTTCGCAAGCTTGGCTGTCTTTTGACGTCGGGGAGGAGGTCGCGAAAGATGGGTCTTTCGGCG
This sequence comes from Scirpophaga incertulas, assembly GCA_036419045.1. Taxonomy (NCBI): domain Eukaryota; kingdom Metazoa; phylum Arthropoda; class Insecta; order Lepidoptera; family Crambidae; genus Scirpophaga; species Scirpophaga incertulas. The sequence continues at coordinate 7,037,284 of CM071626.1, read as the reverse complement.
TTCCTCTCCTGGCGGATGTGCCGCTTTAGGCCTCCGTGAAGATAAATTAGTTTTTCTTTTTTATTTAATATGTTATCCATTTAATTTTTTTTTAAATAACGGCTTAATGCCTTAATTGTTTCGTCCAGCAATCCCAGATAATGGTGAGTTGTATTTTCTTCTTTTGTTCAACTTTAAAGATTTCCCCACCTGTTCGTGAGATAGGAATTTTATGTTTTACACATTGTTGTAGGGTTCACGGTATACCTCGGAATCATCCCAAATATAGGACGTTTGTTCCCGTTTCATCCCAACTTGACTTCCTGCACCCAGCCATGCGGTGATGTACGTTTGATGCAGTTTGCCTTGTTAATCGACGGAAATCCCTGCCATCACCGATGGAATCACAACTTAAAAGGTGACCTCTTACCATTTTTACCTCATCGCGTGTGTGAACCACCGTATTTTGGAGGATTATTTTTTTTTTGACATCCACCTTGGGTGACGTGTGGAGGATGGCTCAGCTCAACGAGTGAACCTATAAATCTGTAATGTGTGCAAAATACCGTACCTAGAAATTTGTGGACGATATTATATATATTTTTTTTGTTTAAATGTTATCTTTTAAGATTTAATTATAAACTTACATATATAAACTTCTTTGTTTAAATTTATCACCTAACCATTTGAAGGTCTGTTTGTATCTATGTGGAGCCGCCCATATCATTAATCCTAAATATCTACATATATCACCAGGTCGGTTCGATTCCGATAAGGATTATACCCACACCCTGATCTTAGCTGGCAAATATATTTTTTTGTAAATATCATAAAATAAAAGTTTTATTTTAGCGTTTTAAAAACGCTACAAACTAATCTCAAATCGCTGAAAGGCGAAAAGCTATAATTGTTCTGTAGAAACTTCTGCAAATGTAACTTTAACGCATTACGTTTATTTTTTATATAGTTAAATAAATAAATATTTTTTACACTTACACCAATTAGCCTAGCCCAAAGTAAGCTCTGCAAGGCTTGTGTTATGGGATCTAGGGTAACTGAGAGACATGTGAGGCTGCGTGTGCGTCCTGGGGGACTGTCCAGGGGTTCTCGGACAGTCCCTCCTTTGGCGGTGGCTTGACCAACTCTTGGTCGAGCCGGCTCCGGGACACATGGCGGTCGAATCGCGAGTGCGCACCCCGCCATGTGCCCCGTATGGGCCCAGAGAATTCGGGGGGTTTTAGTGGGTAGGCCGGTCCTCTTGACCGGAGAGCCCCACACACGGCCACGTCTTGCCAGCGCAGTGTCATGGTGCACAAGGTCGCATTTCCCCCCCTCAAAGTAGAAAAGGGTAACTGATAGACATACATATGTTATACACATATAAATAAATTTGGTAAAAAATTATTATAACAACCATGAATAAGGTACAAATGCTCTCATTCATCACGCAAATATCTGCCAACACCGGGACTCGAACTCGGAACCTCAGAGATGGCGACACCTTGAAACCGGTACACCAACCACTCGACTACGGAGGTCTTAAAAAATCGAATGTTATAGTCATTGACAATATACTTACAAAGGCAGATGACAAGATCTTCACATTTCTTAATCAGGTCTTCAATTGGTGGTGAATACTCAGGACTCGCTACTATGTCTTTTAGATATTTGATGAGCGTCGTCAGGTCATCCTGGTGGCTGGGTTGTTGTGCCGTGGCATGTTTCTTTACAGCCATCCTTTGAAGGACCTCCCTGTAAACAAAACAATCGGATTGTAGTCCAGCTGTTCGATCTAGTCGTAATGAAGTTCTTCGATCACTATCCCTAGAGAAATCTTTCATTCATTCTCTCGAAAACTAGCGGCGCTGATGATTAGCAACCAGGCAAATCTCAGCAACTATTTATAAGATTTTATAAGATTAGCAAATTTGTAAGATTTTTCAATCTTTTATTTAGCCCTAAGTCATTCTGAAAAATAAAACATAAGTTATATATGCAAAGAATTTATTGTTTTAAACAAGTTTTTTTTTGTTACAGCTTCGACTCCTGCTTATAGCCCATAATCTATACTAATATATAAAGCTGAAGAGTTTGTTTGTTTGTTTGTTTGAACGCGCTAATCTCCGAAACTACTGGTGCGATTTGAATAATTCTTTTTTTGTTGGATAGTCCATTTATCGAGGAAGGCTATAGGCTAAATAACATTACGCTATGACCAATAGGAGCAAAGACAGAGCGGTAAATGTGTAAAAAACGGGGAAAATTATTCATTTTTGAAGGCTTTCTTTGCGTGCGCTGCGAAAACGGTTCAAGATACACAAAAAATATGTATGAAAGAATTATTCCTCTATACATGATCTAAAAAAAAGTCCGCGACGGCATATGTCTATCTTTTAAGGTTTAGTCACAATGACCGTTTTTATGGTACCAAATTTGGTCGAAATAATTTGTTTAAGTTGTATCAACATAATAATATTAATCTTTATTCAAATATAAATATAAATATGTTGTTGGTTAACCAAAAATCTGCCGGAAGTCACTATTCCACGCGGACGAAGTCGCGGGCAAAAGCTAGTAATCAATAATTCACTGCCGCACAATAACATAACTAATTAAATAAATAACAATTTAATTTAACTAAGCATAAAATAACTTTATTTATAGGGGCGTAAACAATAGACCATGCCGCCATGTTTGAAGTCTTGTCTATGATCTTATGTAAGTTCTAAGGAAAACAAGGTTAAAAGGGACTCAGTAACTGCAACTAATTCTAAGTAAGGTATATCTGTACTGTACGAATATAATATTGGATTTAGATATACATTTATTATAATAAATATCACATTTAGTCATACATAAGCTCAATGTGGAATATTTATCTTTGTAGACGGATCACAATCGTGTCCTGACCGTCATTTTATTGCGAAATTTAAGCTCAGTACTTTTGTACATCTTTCATTTATACCAACATTTTTCAACATATATCATTTATACAACCTTTAATAGACACACACACTTAATTGTATTAACAAGAGATGGTATGCAATGAAAACAGCTCTGCCCTCGACCTAAGTAATTATATATCTGTTTTACTTTAAAATTTATAATTTTTACATCGACCAAACTAATATAATTAAAACATTATCATATTTTTTTTATACGTTTATATCTATTCTGGCTTAATTCAATTCTGACCGATTTCCATCCGTTACAAAGATGAAAGCGCACAGTATGTTCGTAGATCACAGATTAAGGCGAATTCATTTCGAAGATCAAGCTATGTCGACTCTGCGGCATTTTTAGTCCAACTTTAGAGCCGTATTCCCGCCGAATCTTAAGAACTACCGACAAAAGTGTCAAAACATTGTCTTGTGCATATCTGCTGTCGATAATTACAAGTTTTCAGTAATAAAAAGTGTGTCTTACTCGTGGAATTGTGTTTCCAAGTGAACCTTGAGTTACCTGGGATCAGTGAGAGTGTTATTCTGGGAAATCTCGAAATTTTAGTGCACAAAAATTGACTAAATAACATCGGAACTACAGATATTATATTAGAATACCCACAACTTAATTTTTATTTGCTCTTCTACCTCAAAATTAATAATTAAAATACCCTCATCTGTAATAATTTTGCAAGCAGATTTGAATTTTTGCTAGTACGAAATAACAAAAGTACCCACACAAATAAATGAAAAAAATGACCCCCAAAACTCCAACTAATTCCAGCACTAAATGCTCAAAATGTAATAAGGAGCCACCTGCAAAGAAACTTTCAGTAAATTGTGATTGCTGCAGAAAATTGGTCTGTGGAGACTGTCATGGGTTATCTCCTACTGAGGTTCGAGTGTTTGAATTAAAAACTGTTCCTCGTGTTATGAGCTTCTTATGCCAGGATTGCAAAAGTGCTATGTCTCAACTACCAGTGATGATGAAAATGCTTAATGACCTCACTGAGGAAGTGAAGCAGTTACGAGTTCGTCAGAGCATGCTTGCCACTGAGTCAGCGATCCGAGAGATGATGGAACGATCCCGTAGATCAACTAATATCATCATTTACGACATACCCGAATCTACAAGCGCGCAACCAGATGTTAGGAAGGAAGATGACCGAAAGGCCTGTGAAGTCTTGATAGCAAAGATTGCCTCAAAAGTGGACTGTAATGGAATAAAAACCTTCCGGCTTGGGGCTCCTAAGCCTTCAGATCAAAATTTGACCAATAAAAACTGCAAACCACGACCACTCAAGGTTATTTTGAAGTCTAAACGTGATGCCCTGGACGTACTACGCAATAGAAATAAGCTCCAAAAACCAGCAACTGTTACATCGGATCAGACACCAATGCAACGCGAATACTTAAAGCATTTGCGGGAAACACTTGGGAAGCGTATCAATGATGGAGAGAAAGACCTCACTATAAAATATGTAAATGCCACCCTGAGATCATGTCTGCTGGGGCAACTCCAAAAAACTAACCAAAAACACATGCACCAACAACCGTACTATAAAAAGTACCACATACAATGCACTGAAGAGTACTGAACTATGTGAAATAACAATACTGTACACAAACATCCAGTCTTTAACATCAAAATTTTATTTTATTTTTTTTTTTTTCCTATTTTAAATTTGCAATCAGTTGTAAAACTTTAATCAAATTGGTTGGATGAAAAATGACGTTATGGAGACCAGAATCATAATTCCGCCTCACAATTATATTACGGCAACACGTCTGCCCTCTTTAATCTTTTATATTTGCCTGGCTGCAGTAGCATCTTGGCTATCGGGTTTGAGTGGATAATAAGGCGTGCCTTATATTTTAGTTTGTAGCTGTCTATTTCCTCGAAGACGGTTGGCATGTGTAAATAAGAGTGTATTTCCGTGTTGCGAGAAAACCAAGGAGCCCCTGCAATTACTCTAAGGATATTATTTTGAACTCTCTGGATGCGCTCAATGTTTGACTTGCTTGCAGTTGACCACATCTGGATGCCGTATGTCCAAATAGGTTTTAAGATAGAAGTATAAACAAGCAGTTTATTTTGTAGGGACAGTGCTGACTGCTTGCCGAGAAGCCAAAGCAAGTTCCGGAAGCGAAGATTGATTTCATCACGTTTTTTGTTTATGTGGACTGTCCAAGTGAGACGCCTATCCAAATGAAATCCCAAGTACTTTACACATTTGTTGTGAGGAAGAATCTCAGTGTCTAGTTTGACACTTGGGCAGTCATCCTTACGGAGCGAGAATGTTATATGTTGGGATTTCGAAGCACTGGCTCTCATTCTCCACTTTTGTAGCCAATTGTTGGTTTCGTTTAACTGTTGCTGAAGACAGTTGCTTGCTTCAACCGCACTCCTGCTGCATGAAAGGAAAGCCGTGTCATCAGCAAATGTGGCAATAGATATCGTCGACCCTGTTTGGGGGAGGTCATGTGTGAAGATATTGTATAATACTGGACCAAGAACAGAGCCCTGAGGCACCCCAGCCAGACATTCATAGAACGATGACCTTGCGTCGCCCAGCTTAACTTGAAAGCATCTCTTAGACAAATAAGATGAAATAATGGGAAACACTGAGTGAGGTAATGATTTCTTAATTTTACACAATAGCCCTCTGTGCCAAACCCGGTCGAAAGCCTGCTGTACGTCCAGGAAAGCGGCCGAGCAGTATTCCTTTCTTTCTAGACATTGTCGGATTGTATCGTAGACGCGATGCACTTGTTCTAGAGTTGAATGACCTTTTCGAAAGCCAAACTGATGACTCGGAATTACCTCGGTAGTTTCCAAATAGCTATTAAGTCGAGTCAAGAACACTCTTTCCCAGAGTTTAGATAAGACTGGAGTTAGACTTATTGGTCGGTAAGATGACGCTTCACTGCCTGGTTTTCCATGTTTTAGGACCATAATGACTTGCGATATCTTCCACGCGGCGGGAAAGTAATTCAGTCTGTAGGTGGCGTTAAACAAGTTCGCCAAGAAAACAATGCACTTTCTTGGTAATTCCCTTAGAACCCTAGGGGTGATGAGGTCAAAACCTGGTGCTTTCTTTGCATCCATGTTTGCAATCTCTTTGGACAATTCTCGAGGAGAGGTGGGAGTGATAGGGAGACTCATCTGAAAGTCTTGGTTCAAAATGGCTTCTATTTCACTATCCTCTACACCAACGGGGTCGTTAGGTCGGAAGACAAGAGATAGATGTTTGGCAAAAGTTTCAGCCTTTTCATCATTCGTGCGAGCCCAGGATCGACCGTTTCTGATAGGGTGAGAAAATTGTTGTGGTTGGATATTCTCCTTGGTTATTTTCCAAAGATTGCGTTCCCCACGCCCATTTGGCGACATTTCCTCTAGTTTCCTCTGCAAAACAGCATTAGAGAAGCATTGAAGAAGGCTTCTTAATTCTTTGATGGCACGATTAAGTCCAGTTTTGTCAGAGGGGCAATGAGACTGTTGCCAGACTCTCCTGAGGCGACGTTTTTCTGATATTTTGCGCTTAATATCGAATGGCAAGATATTTTTCTGACTGGACACCCTAACCTCCGGAGTGTTAATCCACGCTGCAGTTTGTATGGCATTTGTGAAATGAATAGTAGCCATATCTATGTCATTTGCACTTTTGAGTGGAATATTGAGGTCCACATGCTCGTCCAAATATTCACGAAATGACAACCAGTCTGTCCTATGATTGAAGATAGACTGGTAATCATTATCAGTTTCTTTGACAGAGCAATCAATTGTGAGAAGGACAGGAGTGTGGTCAGATGAACCATCGACACTAGACTTAACCGAGGCATACAGTCGTCCCACGTTCCTGCAGATGAAGAAATCGAGTAAATCAGGCAATCTATTCGGATCAGTAGGCCAGTAAGTGGGCTCACCAGAAGATAGAGGCGTGAGGTTATTCCTGTCAACACATTTTTTGAGTTCACGTCCACGAGTGACAGTAACTCTAGAGCCCCAGTACTGGTGCTTAGCATTCCAATCACCTCCAGCCACGAAGCGGTTACCAAGTGTAGCGAAGAAATCTGAGAACATGATTTCTGTTATCTTATGTTTGGGTGGACAATACACAGCCGATAAGGTGATAGAGCCAGAAATGTCCTCAACAGTCACTGTGGTAGCTTGGAGATATTCCGTTACATAAGGTTTGAGTAAGTGATGCCTTATATTCTTTTTAATAATAATAGCACTCCCTGCGTGAGCAGAGCCATCTGGATGAGGAGTAAGATAAGTGTGAAAGTTAGGGATGTCGACATAGCTCATAACTGTCACATGGGACTCCGAAATTAAGACCACATCCAAATTATTACATTCTATAATAGTTACTAGTTCGTGCTTGTTAGGTGCAAGACCATTAATGTTCCAAGTGGCGATGCGTAATGGCGTCATTTGAACTGCTTTGACATTAAAGTTGCTATAAGCCCTACAAGTTGACTTATTTGTTGAAGTAGCATATCAATTTTCTCACTTTGCTTTGCAAGTATTTTTTCTATCAAGTTGAAATCTCTATTATAATTGTTATCAGAGTCAGGCCTAGTGTGTTTTGTAGCATCAGTATAACTTTTAGTGAATTCTTGTTTAGAATCTTTGTCGTCCAAAATTGGTGTGGGAGTGTTAGGAGTAGATATATGCTGCTGAGAAGCAGTAGGTTTTATTTGTCTACGTAGGTTTGGTACTGAGTTCTTGTATTTTCTAGCTAAGATTTCCTTATAGACCTGGCATCCCTTGTAGTTGGCTGGATGATCGAGTGTACATAAGGCACATTTAGCGGGAGTGTTACGATCTTTTTTCGGGCAGTCAGATGTTTTGTGACCTTCTCCACACTTGACACACCTGTAGGGTCGCATGCAGTTGTTCTTCGAGTGGCCATATTGTTGACATCTTTGACATTGGACAACTGAGTTGGATTTGCGTGGATCCTCAATTTTAATGTGTTGGTGGTATATATACTTGATTTTTTTTGCCTTAATATTGTTAATGCTTGGTTCGAGATTGATAAAAAATGTTGATGTGGGTTTCTTGTCGGGCCCATAGCGTGCATTAATTATTTCACCCCTGACCTTATTACCCGTAGCTTCAATTTCTTCTATAATAGCACTGTGTGGAGTGGTATGATGAAGATTTTTCATTACAATTCTAAAGCTCTTGGTTTCTTTTCTGGTAAAGGTGTGCCCAATAAGGCCATTAGCTCTTACAGTGTCTAACACTTTTTTATACTCTTCAGCACTATTTACCATGACGCGAAGTTGGTTCTTGTTAACTATGTTGTATGACAGGTTAGATTTATTCGTGACACTGGTTAGCAACTTAGTGAGTTCTGTTAAGTCATCAATTCCATAAAGGACTATTGGAGGTGGTTTGCTTGGGTTTTTCGATCCGATAGCTGGAGTTTGGTCTACAGCATCAACAGATAGACCATCAAATCTGTTGGAGGTTATTATTTTTTCAGGCGAAGGAGAGCTTGCCATTTTTTTCCGTTTTGCCTGCCTTGGGGCAGGAGTTCTTTGCCATGGTGGAGGTGCAGCTGACATATCTTGATGGGTGAAACTTTCAGAGTCGAGATCATAAACGGGTGTGTGCGGTGTAACATTGCCTATATTTATAGAGTTGCCTGAGTCTGTTGGTTCGCCAAGTGAAGAGTGGCGAGTACGGTTGGAATTATTGAAAAACAGACTGCGGTGAAACGTTTGTTGAACTGTTTTCTTTTTCACACATGTTTCAGAAGTTTTTTGACCAGTTACATTAACCGCAGAGGTGGCCTGGGTACCCACCACCACGCAGTCTTCGGTTACAAATTTCACACTCACAGGCCCGGGTACCTGAGAGCGCCGGGGGCTAGCCGGGGAGCAGGGCAAATCACAATCATCATTAGTACTCATATCATAAAACAAACAGTTGGGTTAATTAGCTGCAGCGAGTCCCCAATTCACTACACACAGTATTTTAGAAGGGTATTTAGTCCAACTCGGCCACTGTTAGCCGTGCCACAATCACTAGGAAGTGGAGTCAGGTTATTGAATCCGCCGCTTGATACTCGGCGTTGCTGCTCGAATGGCACCACCCAGGGGGCACGTGTAGGGTGGGTCTTAGGAAAAGATGGTAAGTCCTACGGACGCGAGCAACGTCACCCCCCAAAAACATCAAAATTAGACCTACTTACTGCGCGAGTAAACCTTCTACGTCCAACGCTTATAGTTCTAACTGAAACATGGCTGAAACCCGACATACCTGATTCAATAATAAGGTTGCAAGGTTATGACATATATAGAGATGATCGTCTTAGAAAACGAAGTGGTGGTGTGGAGGTCTATGTTGAATAAATATTATTTTGATTTTGATTTGATTTTGATTTGATATACGCTTTAAATAAAACAGGAATAACAGTGAATTTAAGCAAACAGTTTAACAAAAACAGGAAGCATCTGAGGGTCTGTGGCTTGACATATCATGCGGCAGCAAAAGGTTTCTGTTGTGTGGAATCTATAGAAGCCAAGAATCAACAATTGACCAGGATAATATATTATTTAATTCACTAAAAATTGCCTCTGCATCAAATACTGTAGTGATACTGGGAGATTTAAACTACCGAGGTGTTAAGTGGCCTCTGGATAACTTGTGAGTATCTTAATCGTAATGAGAAAAATTTTGTAGAATGGTACCAAAACAGCAACCTTGAGCAGCTTGTGAAAAAAGAAACAAGATTTCGCCAAGGTAACCAGCCCTCACTCTTGGATTTAATTTTCACAAATGATGAATATCTTATAGCTGATGTTGCTTATGAGGCTGCAAGAGCGACCACATTTGCTTGATTTCTACCATACAACTTCAACTGGAGAACAGTGACCGATCGTCACGAACAAGACATAACTTTCGCAAAGCAAACTATGATGCTCAGGACGAGCATGTCTTGGGCAGGAACAGTGCTGCACCATGAATCAATAAATTTATTCTCAAACATTCAGAAACATTCGGCAACCTTCCAGTATACCATAAAAGCGATTCGAGCACATCGAACCTTCTGGAAAGCTATAAAAAACTCAAAGAAAATTCGAAAAAAGTAACCGAGCCTTTATCGGTAGCGCCCTCTAGCATTAAGTAGTGGAGTCATAGATAATAGATCTTTATAGAGTGTGTGCCGTGCCTCTTCTTGTAATGCATATGCTCTCTTTTATAGGGCAGCACTGACTGCGCCTCTCCCGAAGTTGAAAACCACACTGTGCGTAAACACTTAGGCTCCATTGTGTAACAATGAACACTCTTTTGATGACAGGCGACGTGCTTATAATACGACCTTTGACATCATAGCAAAAATTATTTGTAACACAAACTGTTGTACAAGCATTAGAACACACATAAAGGGGTAAACTTTTCTCTCAGGCTTAGTAGCTCAATACCACCAAGAAATTAGACATACCCAAAAAAAATTCTCTGAAATTGACATATTTTAATGAAATGAGGAGGATGGATGCTTTTGACAACAGGTTTTCCAACAATTTGCTCAGCTCTCCTTTGGAGCAAGACAATTTATTGACTATTATATCTAAGACAGTCAAAAGATAGATCTTCTAAGTACTTACAATACTATCATTAGAAAATAATACTAAATGCACTTTAATACACAACAATAAAACTACTATTATGCATCTACAACAAATTCAATCTGCAATATACCAGAAGTAAGATACTAGACCACAATCAATTCTTTGCCTTTGAGCTGTTTAAATTTATGTATAATATCGATTAAGCAAAGAAAAAAAATGTTAATACTTACCCATGTCCAACTGTTGAATCGTCAATTTTATCATTATGACAAGTTTGGGCAACTCTTCGCCTTTTAAGTTCAGTATTTTTTTGTGCTTTAGAGTCTGCTGCCCTGGGCTTCCTTTTTTTTGCACGGGGCATTTTGAAAAATTTATTGTATATTTAACACTATTAAAAAGTTAGTTCAAACCTTACAGAAATTACTCAATTATCATCATACCAATCACTTAAATAAAATTTATATTATTGACATATTGTCATAATACACTGCATAGTATTCGTTGTACATTTCTTTATATAGCTGTAAAACTTCAGTCTTCTTTTTCTTTTTTCGTGGCATTTTTGTTTATTTCCCATTAATTATTAAATAATAGTGAAAATTCAAATTAAAAGCTTTTATTACTATAATTTATGTGAACACCCCACTAAAATGGTTAAAAATTAACACCGACTATATTTTTTTTTTTAAGTACCTACCTAGAAATATGTACTTATTAAAAAAAACAAAGAATACTGATGGGTTCAAATAACAATAATACAGAGGACAGGAGAAAATCAACCTGTCCAGTAGGCGTTTCGCGCTGGACTGACTGAGAGGAGAGCATAGCCCACCTATTTGTAAACAACAAGTAATACTGTATACATGCGCATTTACGTCCGTGCAGCGCTGTATATATCTATCTCCATCATCTGTGTGTACGAATCCAAGACATCATAAAATGGCTACCTAGACAAAATTTTAAGAACATAGGAAATAATACTTACTGTCAAAGGTGTCCTTACGAGACGAAACACTTCACTGTTAAAGAAAACACTTAATCCTAAAATGACGGTACATTTTTTTTATCACTACTGTCTTTTGAATCTATTATGGAATGTTAACGACCGCATTATTACAACTAAAGCTAAAAATACGCGTAACTCATTAAATTCGCGACTGAAAATGGACACATTTCAATTGGTCAAAGTCAGCACAGCTAAAATGCTAAGATTAGAAATACCTTCACTGAAATTATGAATTTTAAGAAACTTAACAATTAGAATTAATTATAACTTCTTCAAAAATATAAAAGCAATAATTTGGTTAGCAAAGCAAATCAATAATAAAAGTTTGGACATGAGTTTATCGAGTTCGTTTAACAAAAGATTGATTCTGAAAATAAAACCCTTAAGTTCGTCAACAAATCTACACACCACAGACTAGCTAGGCACTTATTACCACAGACTAGGTATCCGTTTCCATAGACTCTGCCCACACCAATGATTCACAGTAATAGATAGCAAAGAATATTTTGACACTTGTATAATACTCTACAAACAACATTACTACCTACTACTCACAAATTATGCCCATATACACAAATAGCCATCTTTTAATTCGACATAAAAGTTATTACGTAACTATTACTATTTGTTATGCAAATAGGCTCCTCCTTCGATTGCGAAGGGGTGTGAGCTACGACGATAACTGTATTTTTGAATTTTATTGGTTTAACGTCAATAAGTTCTTGTATAGGATTATTAGATCAATAATTATTATTCTGGTTTTGATATATGCTGTAGGTTTGATAGACGAGCGTAGAGTTTAGCCTGGTACTATGTTTGGCGCTTATAGATTAGAAATAAGCAATCTAGTCATACTGTATCATAATAATTAAATATTTTAATATATTTATCATTACCGTGATATATACAGTTTGTTTCAATAAATTATTTTATTCTCCAAACTTTAACTTTACTAATTATCCAGTATTTAAGAATTTCTATACGGATTAGACATCAGTAGACAAAGCAGAGATTGTGGAAGATTTGTACACAAAAATGAAAGACCTTAGTAGATTTTCCCTATAAGTGAATCTCAAAATGAACATGGATAAAACGAAAATCATATCTAATTCCCATGTAGAACTCATTCTTATGCAGGTTGGAGGCTCTACATTGAAAGTCGTCGACGAGTATGACTACCTCTCCGTTTGTTTAGGTAATTAACTAAATGTAAACAATAAAAATGGCGGCGTTCAGGGATTTTCAACCTTTTATTACAATGTTTATTTGTATATTAAGGTGTATAAAAACTACATTGCATTACAAATTATTTATTATGTAACAACATAATTGTAATCAAAAGTAATAACTACTACATTCATTACAACAACAAAATACAAACAATAACAAAATAAGAAAACAGTAAAGAAACTCAAAAATGCGACGAAAGTAAAGCGTTAAGCGAACCGTGAAATGACAATGACACGAAACGAATGGCGTCTGGTAACCCGGATAATTGAAATTACAGTTAAACGTGTTGCCGCTCTATCGTGCAGGTTTACTTTTTAATTTAGTAGGGTTATTTTAACTATGAATTTACAAGAAATGTTTTGAACACCAGTCTTTTTAGGTTCTTTACAGTAGTCACACCTTGCAATACTTGTGTGAAACTATTATAATCTAAGTTATTAATTATTTTTAAACTAAATAAATAATATTTACTGTTTAAAATTAAACGAGGTAGTTATATATAGAAAGATACATAGTAATTATTATGTTTAAATGAACCAATAATTTGTTTTGGTTACATTTTATCTCGGAATAAAAAGTGGACCTATAAAAGAAACCTTTTTATGATTTGTTTACATTTAGTTAATTACCTAAATAAACGGAGTATAGTAGAAATAATTCATCTAGGAAGATTCAACTTCCAGAAAGAGGTCAATCGAAGGATTCAACTCGTCTGCGTCTGGAAATTCTACGGTATATTCTTGATCCATCTACTGCAGGGCCTCAAGACTAGTGTTGAGGCTTATTACCTCATTTTTAAAAGAAAGCGGTGACTTATAAGACATCAGATTTAATTTAATTATATTCAAATTTAATTTGATTATTATGTATTTAATCAGTTAGCTTGATTTTAATAAGTTAATTTAATTTATTAGATAATATTAATCTAATTTAATTACACGGATAAAATGAAACTGTATTTGAGTATTTAGAATTATTTTAAATTATGTGCTTTATTAATCCATTCATGTACCTCACTAAAAGAGGTGAAACATAGAGCACTTATGTAACAACCACTCTATCTTTATACCTGTGTTTATGAATGATTATTATTATTGATAAATCTAAACTAGACAATTTTTTAAGAAGTAAATAAATTTGTAAATTATTGAAGCTTTAATGATAATTTTTAGATTATTTTATTTCTTTTTATTGTTTATGATCAAGCTCAGATGATCTCGACCATACATGCATAAATAATAACTGCAGATTACTATAAACTTAATATATTTTTACTAACAAAATAAAACACATATGAACACAAATAACGGTAACAACTTGATATATTCAAATAAATCTAACAACCACAAGTGCACGATGGCACACATCGCTTCCTCGCAATTTATTCCTAAAATCATCCCAACCAATCGGGTTTCTTCCACTATTTGTGGGTTCGGGCCTCGGTGCCCCTTGCCCGGGCGTCTTCTCGCCGAGCATCGCTTCGGCGGTGTTGGTATTTCGCCACTTTGCATGTGGCGAACCTTTGTCCTTCCCAAATGACCCCTCTTCGCCACCCCCTTGCTACTCCGGGTCTCTTCTTGCAGGCCTGCCGCGATCAAGTATACCGGGTGAGTGGGTATTGACCCAAGCCCAGGTAGCGACCGCAAGTCAGGCCCGACTTATTACCCGGAGGAGTGGGGTGGAGGGTGTCTATTGGGAGGTGGTATTTGGTAGCTAGCTTGGTTTCATGGTCGCGTGCGTGGTCGCGTGCGTGGTATTATATGTGTTGGGAACGGGTTTGATTGCTCGGCCTCCACTATACGAAGTCTAGGCCGGGGCGGTGCGGTCGCATCGTGTGCTGGTGGTGGTGGTGGTGGTAGCGGGGCTGGTTGTTGGTTGCTGGCGTCTCCCTCCTCACGCTGCGTCAGCAGCTCGCGGGGCAGCGGTCGTCCGTCTGGGGGCCTGGGAACATATGGGGCAATTTCATGAAGGTGGAGGTGTGGCCCGTTGTCGGCGCGGTCGTACATACGACGCGCCAGCCGGGTAACAAACTCCTCCACTGATGGTATCCTGGTGTCCCTGGCTATTACGTCGTTCCTGACGTAACGCCCCGCTCTCGTTATTACGCGAAGGGAGACGTTCTGTACTGCCTGCATTCGTTGTTGCTGGTGCCGGGAACATAGCGCGTACCAGGCCGGTGCCGCGTAGGTCAGCCGCGAGCGAATGAAACATTTATATAATGTTTATTAACCTTTGTTCTCAGCGGCAGCCTCGACGCCAGCAGCGGTCGCAGCATGCCCCGGGCCATCTTGGCCTGGGTAGTTACCTTGTCCACCTGCTGGGCCATGCGCAGTCCCTTGTCTATAACGCATCCCAGGTAGGTTACTTCCCTTTGGTAGGACACTTCTTGGCCTCGAAGCGTCAGTGGCGGTCGTTGTTGTGTTGCCCCTACTAGGATGGCGGGTGTCTTGTTTATGTTAACGACCATCCTCCACTTATCCAGCCATGTGGGTAGGCGATCCAAGATCTGTTGCATTTGGGCCGCAGCTTGGGTTGGACTTCTCGACGATGTGAAGTAGGCACTATCGTCGGCGAAGAGTGCTAATATTGCCCTTCTATTCCCCTCCTGCGGTTCTTCCTGTAGCATCGGGGATGTCATTCGTATACGCTGCATTGGTGACAGGCAGCTACCCTGTGGCACCCCTGCCTCTATTGGGCGTGGTCGTGTGGTGGCATTCTCGACAGCTACTATGAATTGGCGTCCCCTTAGGAACGACGCGAGCAGTTTTATGTATGCTGGAGGTATATTCGCGGCTGCCAGTTTGTAAAGTAGCCCGGGGTGCCACACCCGGTCGAATGCTTTTTCAACATCCAGGAACACTCCCACCGTGTGGCTGTCCCTGTTTCTTGTTGTGGCTAGGTAATGGAGGACGCGCGTCAACTGGAGTGTTGTTGAATGGCCGCTGCGGAATCCAAACTGTTCCTCCCTTAGTGGGATATACGGTTGGACTCTACGCAGCAGCGGACGCTCGAACAGTTTGGCGACATGTGACAGGAGTGTTATTGGTCTGTGGCTCTCTGGACGGCGCCTGTCCTTTCCGGGTTTGGGGAGAGCTATTATGCGACCTAGCTTCCATGATGTGGAGAAGTGTCCTGTACGTAGTGCTGCGTTGTAGATCCTGGCAAGGCATACCAGGGCTCCACGGGGTAGTTGCCTGAGTGCTGAGGATGGTATGCCATCCGGTCCCGGGGCCCTCCTTGGGTTGAGCCGGATGGCAATTTTCTGCAGTTCGGCGGGCGAGATGAAGTCATCACGATGTGGGGTGTATCAAGATGTGGGGTGAATACCTGCTGCAGGTGGTCGGCCAGGATGGTGGCTCGGTCCTCGGCTGCGCAGCATCTTCTCCCGGTGCCGTCCACTAGTGGGTACACAGGAGGGGTTGTCGTTGACAGTTGCCTACTTAAGCGGAAGAGGTCCGCGGGTTTGTCTTCAGCCTGGTCCAGACAGTCCTCCCAGGTTGAGCCGCGCCATACTTTTACCGCCTCGGCGAAATTTGTGGTTACCTGGTTTATTTGTCTTTTGACTCTGGGGCATCTAGTCCTAGCCCACAGCTTGCGTAACTCCCGTTTCTTGCGCTGCTGTGTGCGAAGTTCTGTTGGTAGCTCATCCCTGCGTGACTTCGCTGGGAGGAGAGATGTGGCTGCCTCGATAGCAGCTTTTATGCGGCTGCAGGTGTCCTCCGCGGCTGTGTCCACTTTTTTTTTTTTTTTTTTTATAGGATAGGGCAGCAAACGAGCGAACGGATCACCTGATGGTAAGCAATAACCGTTGCCCATGGACACCCGCAACACCAGAGGAGTCACAGATGCGTTGCCGGCCTCTTTAAAAGGGAATAAGAGGAATAAGGTTAATAAAGGGGAAAGGGGGGATTAGGCCTCCGGTACCCTCACTCACTCGGCGAAACACAGCGCAAGCGCTATTTTACGCTGGTTTTCTATGAGGCCGTGGTATCACTCCGGTCGAGCCGGCCCAATTCGTGCCGAAGCATGGCTCTCCCACGGTAAAAACTCCTCCGGTGTGTTGAGGGGGCCGCTTAGCTGTAAATGCTCTAGCGCCGCTTGGAAGGCTGACCTGCTGGCTGGTTGCAGGAATAGCTACTAGTAAATTTTTGTAAGAGAGATAGAGCTGAAGTTAGAGGTTTTAGGAAAAAAACAATGTAAATTTTAGTTCTGGGGTCGTACCAACCGTTGTCTTGTAAAACTTTGATAGTTTTATTTTATTAATATTTTATTCTGAATGTCTTTAATATAAAATCGATAAAAAATTCTACCCTAAAGGTTGGAAATAAAAAAAAATAGCCATTACCTAAGCATCAGTGACCTTTAGTAAAATAATCTAAAATATCAAATATCTTGAAAACGGGTAACTTTTGGATAAGGCAATATGGGTTAAAAATTGTTTGTTTTGACCAAAACTATCACCTCACGACGGATGTGGGTCGACTTACCAGTAATCCTGTATAGTTTATTCATTTCCTAAGCTAAAACTTATCTTTATTTCTTAACTATGCTTAGTGCTATTCTTCATATTATTCAGCCGTTTTATTACTATCTTATTTCTATCATATTTATTTCTTATTACATAATCGTATACATTTATTTATTAGCTATTCTATCCCGAACAGCAATAAAATTACACGCAATGTAAGCGTATAGCAATTTCTTGCTCTGACAGTCTAAAATAAAAGTAAAAAATATATTTAATTACATTTTGTTGTTATAATACTTTAATATCTCTTAAGGCATTATTTGAACCGCAAATTCTTAAATCTTTAAATTTTACCTCTACACATCATCTATTTAATTGTTCCCTGAAGAACCTGGAAAATTATGGTCACCATTAAACCAAAAGTTTGTACCAACATGGTAAGTCCATGTTGGTCCAAGTTATTAATCCCCTATTATTTACGAATGTCAACAAAATGTTATTTTTAAATCACATATTTAGATGGACTTATTAATGAATTATAACAATATTATACTTTATTTTTATATTATTTATTAAAGTATTTAAATATTATATTTTATTTATTGATATATATTGCAGTACTGTACATCCATTTATTGGTTACGGATACATAAGGTATACAAAGTAACATTTAGACTAAGATTCTTTCTACAGTATAAATCGATTAAGTTATAGCAGACTCTCTCTATTATATTAAAAAAATATTGAATTTATAATCTACTATTTATTACTCGAATTTATCTAAAGTCTGATTATTAATTCACTGGAGTAAACTGACAGATGCTAATGTCACATTGTAAAATTGTGCTGCCATATTTATCGTACTAGTGAGGTGACCTGCAAATATAATTGGATAAATTGAATAAATCGATAAGGACTTCACCCTTCGTTGTTATTCAGATCACTCACACAAAGTCAGTACCAACGTTTATTAAAAAAAGTACTCAATTAATTAAAATATAGGTACATGAATTCTATCAGATACAAAAATGAAATTCACTCACTTGCTAGCGTTCCCGAACTATGCGTTCAGTTAATCAGTAAATCAATTTTTTGAGCTGTAATTATTCGAACATTTGGAAGTACTTTAATTATTGCAATCTTTTTAAAAGAAAAATACAGATTTAACCACTGTGTAATAGTAGTTATTGTATTTCATTTTAGACAAAACATAATTCTGTAAATTATTTATCGTTGTAATGGATATAACCACGACAATTTTACGTCAAGTTTTTTTTTTTATTTATTGCTGGTTATTACTGGTTACTGGTACAAGATGGAGAAGCTGTGTGGATCATGTAATAAACTTAGAAAATAAAATGTTTAATCTCGACCATATGATGGACAATATTACAGACCGTTTTATAATAAGTGTCACTGACAGCGACGACGATAGTGATAAAATTATGTCCGACGATGACGAATAAAAATCTATCCATTGAATATTTTTGTTTCATTTCATATATATAATTCGAGTAATTACGACATTTCAAAGTTATCACCTATTTGCCCTAAAGGTACCATGCTAATATTATTACATCGATTAAACAAAATTGGATTAAGATTTCATAATAAAGTAAATAAAATGAGTAATGTGATTTGAGGACGGAATGAAATTGAATGAATGAGTTTGATTTCAATATTCTAGTCACAACACTATTTTCTGTTCATCGTAAAGTGGTAATACCGTAAACGTCAGTTTACTCCAGTGAATTAATGTAGACTTTAGTTGATAAACACTGAATAGAAGTAGGTATATAGCTAAAAAGTATCGGTAAAATAATAGACTATTGACATCCTATAACCACCATGTTTGTAGCCCGACTGTTCACTTCAAACCACAGATTAGTATACTATTCTTCAGACCAACTTCAGACAGCTTTAAAAAAAAGGCCAAGCTGTCAGTTAGCGAATTAAAATTGAAGTTCTTTATTTTGGAATGGAATTTAAAAATAAATTACAAATGTGATTCATTGGTAGTAACATAGAAGTTAATGTATTACAAATATTTTTTTTTTGCTTTGCCAAGGCTAAATTCTAAAATATGGATCCATTAGAAATTACGTGAAATTACACTGAGGTCAAAATAATGGATGCTTCGTCTTCACCCACTAAATCCAATCTGAAAGACGTATATGGTTTGTTAATTGAAATCGAGAAGTCTGGAGTCGAAAATGCAGTAAATCATAAAAATACAGTCATAAAGTATACGAAGCTACCAGATTATGATATCAATTCTGAAGGTAAGGCTGGCTTTCAAACAGCATGAACAAGTTTTTTTTTTGAAAATTAGTTCTTCATTTTGGAACTATCAGTTTTATATATCATTATCATAGTATGTTGCTGATGAGGCAATGAGTATGATGTTTATCAAACTTATTTAAAGTAGACTTACAGACTTAAAGTGCCATTTCATGACATTTATAAAACATTGAGTTGTATAATACGGTTGGGAAAAGTTGCTCTTTTTACTGAGGTTCTTGATTATTACAGTAATCATTTCAGCCAATAGACGCCCACTGTTGGACATAGGCCTCCCCCAAGGATCTCCACGCAGATCGGTCCTGCGCTGCAACCGTCCAGCGCCTTCCCGCGATCTTCATCAAATCGTCGGTCCACCTTGTAGGAGGCCTACTAACGTTGCGGTGTCCAGCATATGCCTGCCACTCCAGGACCTTTCCGCCCCAACGGCCGTCAGTCCTGCGAGCAATGTGCCCCGCCCATTGCTACTTAAGGTTCGCAATTCTTCGGGCTATGTCGGTGACCCTGGTTCTTCTGTGGATTTCATCATTTCTGATTCGATCACGCAGAGAAACTCCGAGCATAGCCCTCTCCATTGCCCTCTGGGTATATTACAGTAAACTGAAAAAAAATATTTTAATGATTTCTCCATACCAGACTTTAATATGTTTAAATTGTAATTTTATATTACAGCTTTAACTTGCTATCACAGAACATTTATTTATTGTTTTATTATTAAAGTTTTTGATTTATTGTTAAAACTACTAATTATAAACAGTTTGGGTTGGGCAGTATGTGATAGCCTCAGTAGAGACTACATATTTAAATCTTTTGGAGTTGAAACACTTGAGTTGCAGGTACTATTCGCTTATCTTCTCTTGCAAGAATTTGCTAAGCATCTTTACGAAAGCATCTACTAAACAAAAAGGCTGGCTGGTATTTTGTACAAAATATTAGCCTAACTATTCAAAGAGATTCACTATTCACATGAGATACGTGCTGCATATTTTTAAAATCATTGTTTTAGTTGATTGTTTTTTTACTCTATATATACATAAATACATACATATATATATATATATATATATATGTATATATATATATTTATACATACATATATATATATATGTATGTATGTATATATATATACATATATGTATGTATATATATATATATATAGTAATAAAGTATGTTGACAACATCAATGAACTCAAGCTCATGCTGCCAACCTGTTTTATAGTAAGTATCTATGTCCAGGTTGTTTATGGTTCTTTTTAACAATTTTTTAACAAGATTTTTTTATAATCTGTAATAACATAATACAGTCCTATTTAACTTTATCAAAACCAAAATCAAAATTAACTTTATTCAAATATGACTTTATTGAAAGCTCTTTTAAATCGTCCAATTATGAATTCTGTCTATTGATGAATTATGAATGACAATTAAAGTAATTTATTTACATGATGTTTTTATAAGCGTCATAAATATTTTTAGTTAACTTTGTATATGTGTTCCTCACTTAAAAAAGAATTAGGTTTGTGGTTGTGAAAAATGTATTAGAATTGAATTTTAATTTCGAGCGTAAGAGATAAATAGTGTAAATTGATACATTCAAATATAAGATTTACTTATGAGATTTAGATAGGCAGATGTTTATCATTGCTGGATGTGAAGAATACTGCGAGACTAAATGAGTCATAATCACAACATGTAGTGAAAACATACACATACAGAGACTACAGACTGCATCACCTACAGTTCATTGCGATGTTTCTTAAGGACAGATTCTTTGAACTCTCAGATCATTTCATATGGGAAGATGGTTTCAGATTATGAACAGGGTTGAATCGTGTGGTGTTTAAAACACAAGAGACTGGTGGCTAAATTACACCACATTAGACTGTTACAAGTTCTGTAAGAAATTAACAACTGAATGTGGTAAAAAGGAAACAGGTTTGCAATTCCAGTACAGTAGACTCTCATTAATCTGGCAGATATCAGACTAGGGTTGTGACAGATTAGTGAAAACGCCGGATTACTAGAAAATGATAGTACATATATATACATACATAAAAATATACAAAAGTACAAAAAAAGTGCTGGATTAAAGAGGGGCTACTGTAAAGTAAAATATACACGTAGAGGACCTAATATTGATAAGGGTAACCTAAGGAGGTTACCCTATCATAATAAGCGTGTACGGTGGCGAGCGATGCGATGATGTAATTTTGCTGTTGGTATCATGATTTACCTATTAAAATATTTATCATAATAATTCTGTTTTAGAACAATGGGTGAAGAAAAGAAGCGATGTTCATGTACGCACTCGCCGTGTCGCCACACTCGAGGAGACACCAGTGTATACCGCCAGGTCCCTGAAAGCCGATTTGCTGTCACCACATAGACTCCGAAACACCAATGTAGGTAAAAGAAAGATAGTTATCATTGAAGAAGAAGAAGAGAACGATTTGCATCCTAAATTCAGTGAGTACCTCGCCTTTTTTACTTACAAACTTACAGCCTTTATCTCAGCTGATGATATGTTACGAAAGGAAGTGAACTTACTGAATTCTTCAACAACTGTTCAACTGACTTGCTTACCACTAACTATTAACATTGTTAATATGGTAATAAACTTAAGTGTGCACTAATGGTTTTTGTAAGAGTAGCAGAATTGCTGCGAATCTCACAGGAACCATATGTATTATAGCGAATGTAACCACTTACTATCATCTCTTAATTTTAAATTTCGTTACAATGATGCGACTATACAATGATTTTAAAAATTTGCCACAATAATTTGACTATGCAATGATTTTGAAATTTGCTACAGTGATTTTACATTTCTCTACAATGATTTAAATGTTTGATGTTGACCTTGAGATTTTTCTTATATTATACACGTGTCCATTGTCATCATGTTGCCAGCGATACTTCTTAAACCGATATATAACTTTCTATATGTGTATATTGTACTACGATTATTTATGTATGTCAAACGAGTCGTTTGGAGTGTTGTAAGCGTGCTATGTAAATACACGTAAAAATGTATTTAGCGGTATATATTACCAACAAACAAAAATATATATATCTGTTGTATAATTCTAATAAAATTAAATTTACTCTCATTAACATCGGTTATATTCGATGTCGATTTGTTTTAAGCACGTATTGTGTAACATTTGACTTCTGCTCTGATAACCTTTATAAGGATAAGATTGTGTCGTTGCAGCAAGAGAAATACGAAAAGCAAACAATCAATGGAAAGCAATGAATAAATCTGTAGAAACTGAACATAAGAACGACAAACAATTCTCCCAAAGGACCACGTCCAGGCTGACCACAACTCCAAAATGTGAGTATTGTTTATATTTACACTATAGTTTGATTATTTATTTACAAACTGAGACTTCGAATCGCCGCAATCGACATATTAAAGATTAAACTTTATTTTCCATAATGGCAATCCCTAAGACAAAAGAATGTATACTTCAAGCAGACCAGTTTTGTTGATCAAAATTGTTGTTTTTATTCAATTGCGAGGATTTATTAATTTAGTTAGGAAACCAGCAGTGTGTGCATTAAATACGTATGCTTTAATTTTACAATATTTGTATTGTCTGATGCATACACGTTAGTGGGCGACACAATTTCAGGGTCCGAAACTAGTCAGATAAATCAGATAAAGTCAGATTTTTGGGTTTTGGTCAGTTAAAGTCAGATTTCTTGGAAAATGGTCAGTTTTGACAGATTTTTTGATGGACTGGTTTATTTTTTTATGAATCATTGACTAGCTATCGTTTTCTTTTAGTGTGAACATAATGTACGCCCAAGTGCGCACATTGCTTTGATCATTAGGTGCCCAGTGATGGTTTGAGGGCAACCGCCAAGGATGCTCTATTATGATGTAGGCATAACGACCATAATATTGATGCATCATGATATTGTGAAGGGATCTATTTTTCTTTCAGTCTTGTTGATTTGGATAAAAATTGACTCCTTCAATTACTTTTGACTTTTAAATAACTAACTATGCATGGCTTTTACAAGTTTTCCTAGTTCAATCTGATAATTGGTAGTGGTTGTATTATTAAAATTGTAATCATTAGTGCCCACTTGCCCAGTGATGATTTGAGGGCAACCACCAATGATGCTCTATTATGTTGTGGGCACAAGCAGCATAATATTGATGCTTCATGATATAGTTACGAAGCTATTGAACGACATGCATCAACTCAAATCATAAAGAGAAATGTAAAGTAAAGTTGACAGTTTCTCGATTGCATCTCGCAACTGTCCGACCTAATGTTGACCAATCCAGTTTACCCAGTATATCAAGTACCAAAGATGAAAATATACAAAGATACGTCAAAGATGAGGCCACAAGAGCAGAAATTTTATGGGCTATGAAGATTGTAGCATCTAATTATTCTATTGAGTCATCTTGTGACGCAATAAAAGAATTATTCTTGTCAATGTGTACAGTGCCATCAGATTTTTCTATGTTAACAACAAAAGCACGATATTTAATTTATGATGCTTTAGCCCCATATTTTATACAGGAACTAATAAATGACTGTAGCAATTCCTATTTCTCTTTATGTTTCGATGAGTAAAGCTGCATCAAAAAAAAATTGCGAGTGGCGATCAAATATTGGTCTTCAGTAGAGAATATAATAATAACTTGTCATTTAGAAACCTTTTTGATTGGTAAGACAACTGCTAAAGATATTTTTCCGAAACTAAATGAAGCCATGGACAATGCTCAGCTTTCCAGAAAAAAGCTTCTGATGCTAGGATGTTGATGGTCCAATTGTAAATAAAGCAGTCACAAAACGAATGAATGGATCGTTGTCATTGCTGGGCAGACAGAAATCAGTAGACTTAGGAATATGTAAGTTTGGTGAAAATGTATCCGACTTCATTTTTAAAATTCACAATTTTTTTGATGGCCTGCTTGCTGGGAAGAATACGAAATTATTCAAGATAAGATAAAATTACCTAACCACCGTTTCTTGAAGCACGTTTCCCGGTGGTTGACTTTAGGAACGGCTGCAGAGAGAATATTAGAGCAATGGCCTGCAGTAATTGAATATTTCAGCAAATATTTACCTAAAAAGACTCACCAAAACACATCACATAATTATAAATATATATATGTATATAATTTCCTCACTCAAAAGTCTGCTAAAATGGAGGTAATGTTTATTGCTTTAAGTGTAATTAATGTAACTAACATAATAAAGAGGCGGTACTGGTGGGTTATGGGGACGGTGGAGGCCAATTATTTAATAGTATTTATTATTTTTACACCTTACACCTACAAAAAATATCTGTGGAAATGGTCAGATAATGTCAGTTATTTTAAAAATTTGGGTCAGCAGAATCAGATTTTTTGGACCGTAAATTTGTTTCGGCCCCTGCAATTTTCATATTTATTCAGCTTTTAAACCTTCTGTGGACTTCAACAAATATTTCAAGATCAATCAAACGTACGAATAGAAGACGAAATCAAACAATAATAAAAAAACCGGCCAAGTGCGAGTTGGACTCGCGCACGTAGGGTTCCGTACCACTATACATCTAAATAAATGTTTTTCTTGATTCTTTATTATATTTGAGTTGATTGAATGAAAGGTGAAGTGCGGTTAACGATTTAGAACGTATTTAAAAAACTAATGATTAGATCTCGATCAAATTCTCAATTCAATCAAAAAATTTTCGGTGGAAGTTTGCATGGTAATATAGGTACATTATATATTATTTTTATATTTATCATTACATTATTTTAGACATCAGAAGAACACACACACACACACACACACACACACACACACACACACACACACACACACACACACACACACATTTTTCGCGTTTAAGCGTCAGTCGCGTAAACTTAGTTTAGTTAAAACATATATTAGAAAATGTCATTTTTAAAGACCTATTCATAGATACCGCATACGTATGGGTTTGATGAAAATAAAAATTTGAGATTCAGTTCTAAGTATGGGGTACCCCAAAAAGTTATTGTTTTTTCTTTCTATTTATTTATGAAAGTCTTAATGCTGTTCACCGAATACATCTACTTACCAAGTTTCCATAGTATAGCTCTTATGGTTACGGAAAAAAGTGGCTGTGACATGCAGACGGACAGACATGACGAATATATAAGGGTTCCGTTTTTTGCCATTCGGCTACAATACCCTAAAAATCAAAATAATCTTTATTCAATATTGGCCTTTACAGGCACTTATGGATGTCAAACATAAATAAAATTTAAGGACACAAAGATTTAATAAATATTTGTTACACCAATTAGCCTGGTCCAAAGTATATTGATACTTTATATCTTGTATATGTACATATGTATATATTGATGTGTATGTGTATTTTTATATATATTAAATAGTTGTTATACATCAGCTTCCTGCCAATATAATTTCAAATTTGTTCTAGGGTTGGCTAAAGAGAGTTGCTCTGCATGGGCCTGGAGAACTCGGGGGGGGGGTTTAGTGGGTAGGGCGGTCCTCTATGACCGGAGAGCCCCACACACGGCCACGCCTTGCCAGCGCGGTGTCATGGTGCATAAAGTCGCATTTACCCCCCTCAAAAAAAAAGGGTTGGCTTTAGAGATAAGCTCGCCTTTGCACTATATTTTAAGTTACACAGTTTGTGTATGCTATTTGTCTACAATAGAAAATATATATACCTTTTGAAAAAAAAAGAAAACGGTGTAAGATAATATGCTTTATGACAATCCAACAAATCAAATCAAAAAAAATCCTTCAAATAGGATAGTTATTATCACTTTTGCACACAAGTCCTTGTATTAGAAAGAAGCAGCAAGGGCTATTTTTTTTTCTCCCTGTATTTTCACAGAGTCGTCAATTAGAGCCCAACTTTTAAAGTTTAAATAAGTTCGCATTATATCTATAAAAGCTACAGTTTCAAGTATCGTATCCTAAAAGTTATAGGTATCGTAATGCAAATGTATTGAAAGATTAGTAAGAAAGCGAATGCATTGTTTAATTTGTTTATATACGAATGCGAATGCATTGTTTAATTTGTTTATATACTTTAAATGAATATTTATTACGTTACAGATTCAAAAGAAAACAAAATGGGTGGTAAAAATAATGTTTATTCCAAAAAGGACAGCAGTGCACACAAAACAAATTCCAGAAGTAAATTTACGAATCAATGCCAGGAAACAACAAAAAGCTCGAAAAATGAGAAAGGTAAGGTTTCGTTATCGCCAGCAATGTTGCGACGCCAGATGTGTATAACACTTCTACTCCTACTCACATGAGCGAAATAAAAGGTTCATATAATTTTAGAATTTATATTTGTAATACTATATACATGAGCGAAATAAAAGGTTTATATAATTTTAGAATTTATAAATATAATATTTATAATAAAAATATACGTTACAACGTTACATTGTATTACTATATACAGTAGGTCGTGGGAACTAGAATTAATATTCTGTGTCCGAACTGTTCGAGTGTCAATGGTCCGAGGAAAGTAGGTTCTGAAGCAGTCCGCGAACGGTCAGGATTGCGTCGGTAGGTACCTAGAAATACTCTAGTACTAGGTGTAGAATCCCCAACGCAGGGATCACAATACACTTATTTATTAATTTTTATATTAAATTATATAAGCATTTATAGATTTGCTTAAAACTGTAAGAGTTGGTTAAATGAAGTAGGTATATAATTTGCCTTTCAGAGATGCAGAGCGATGACTAGCGAAAAATGATAGTGTCGAAGTGAGCAATTTACAGATAATGTATGCGTAGTCTAAAACGTACGTTGCAAAAGATGCCATATCGGCCGTATATATCTGTTCCTTAAGAAAGAAGATTATATAATTGTTCTATCATTATGAGTATTATTTAGGTATTAGTTGTAAGCTGGTTTAAATTGAAAATAGGATAATATTATTATTCTTTATAATGTTAGAACGTAAGGTAAACCCTACGTTCTTACCTACCTACCTATTTTATTTTTTAGAATTTATAATAGGCAGTTGTTACAGTGTTTACTGTTAATTTTTTTGTTTTTAATGTTGCAGAAACAGTTCGCAGTAGAAATAATAAATCGCCATCCAAAATAGTTTTGCTTACACCTGTAAGCAAAACCATTACGCCCAGAGAAAATGATAAAGACACATTGAAAAAAAAGGAGGGGATGAAGGAAAATGTTAAAAATGTCAATAGTTATAAGAAACCAACCTCAGAACGTTCCAATATTAGATCGAACCAACCTCCTAAGCGCAATGTTCTGTTGAAAGGAATTAAGCAGCACAAGCCAGTTACTATAATTCACATACCTTTAAATAGCCAATTTAGCAAAAACGATGTCCCTTTAGACGGCAGTTACCTCGAGAGTGTTGCCGATGACGCGTCGCACAAACCTCCGACTTGTCCAATTTTAGACGAAATAAAAAACAACCTGGAATCTTGTACAGAAGTAAATCATAGTTTCATTTCGAAAGACGCCGCTACTGAAACCAATGTGCAAATCATCACAAAAGATAAAATAACTCAAATTAACGAAGAAACAATCGCGTGTGACAGAGAAAATAACGCACCTGCACACACTGATTTAACCACAGCGTTTGACAGTCTGGCCGTACCAAACGTAACACTGATGAAGAGCGATTCCAAAGATTTAGTCAAGTTTCATAGTAAGTCTCTGCCAAATCTACAAGTTCCTCTATTGAACGTAACCTCTCTCAGCAAGACGGGGCACTCTGACACGGCATTCCACAATAACGGTTCCTACATTATAAGTCACGCCACAGTCACGTGCACCACGAGGCAAAAAATAAACTTTCACGTAGTCAGCAATAATAACAGCGAAACATCGAACCCATCTAGTCCAATGCCATATCCAATGAACGCTGTGTCGATATTTAAGAAGGAATTGAAAAATCACGATGAGAAATCCAATGTGGCATGTGCGGATTGCTCGAACGAATTACTGCCTCTAAATGGTTCCTATGTCGCGAATAGACATAAGTTAGTGAAGCCGTCCGATATCATTAGCACGATCAGAGTGAACACCGGGCTCCTGCACAGCGACTTCATCTTGTGTGAACAGTTTCAAAGGGAGCTCAACTTTATAGATTCATTTTTCGAGTCCTTGCAATACTTGGAGAATAACTTCCTCTCCGAGAAGAGGGTGAAGAGTTTTTTAAAGGGTACGGGCGTCGGCGCTGGCCTCTCGGAGTACGGCTCCTTCTTGTCCAACCTCGAGCAGGCCGCTGATGTTGGCGAATCCGAAGCAGTGGCCTCGAACAGTCTGTGTTTGGTGAGTGACACTTATTACTTTGTAAACTAGCGTGAGTGACGTTTCAGTGATCGTCAGAGGTCGGAATTAGGTAGACTTATTATGTACTGGCATCGAATTGTTGATATTAATGTGGACCTTCTTGGGATTTCTAATGGACAATCCCGTGTAGCCAACAATATTACAAATAAATAATAATAATGACCTTAGCGATAATTAACATACAATTTTTATTAGTTTATATTAATTCACAATACAAATTATTGATGTTCTTAAGCAAATTTTCATACGAATATTTCGTCTTTTTTATAAATACGACCTAATATTTTTGCTTCTAGTCTAGACTCGTGAGGTTAACGGTTATTCAAACGGTCCATCAGAATCATTTTCCTTGTCCGATTCATTACCAATAAGATTTGAAGTGTTTGCTTTTGAAATTACTGTATAACTTTTGTGAGAATAAAAATATATAATATTAGCTTTTCAATATTTACTGGCTTCAATGAATTTCTCCGAACGTCTAAAATGCATTTGCACATAACTTTTAATTTTAAAAAATCACGTGATTATTTTCCGGTCTTTAAAATTAATCTCGGGATTTGGGTTATATCCATTTTATTCTTTCGCTGTATGAATTCAGTATAAGCCCATGAATAACTATCCCTAATTCCGACCTCTGGTGATCACGTATCGTACAGCTAATCGGATTTAATTAAGCGTTTTACGTTTTGTTTAGGTATCGTTGCTGATTGCTCGGCGTTTATGTATTTTAATTAGAGTTCATTAATAATTTATTCAGTCGGTCGTTTTATCATTTCCAGCTCAACTTGCTCATTCGAGATGAGCAGCGGCGAGCAGAAAACCTATTGTTCGTGCTGAAGATGAGAGAGGACGCCCTGAAAGATTTCACCAAGTCCCAAATACTATGGTTGGAGAAGAAGAAGAAGCAAGAGAATACGGACATCTCAACTTTGAAGAAGAAACAACGCGGCGCTCTGCTGAAGCTTCACCACGAGTGCGGAGAAATGCACCGCATGCGGAAAGCCCTGTTGACACAGTCCGAGAAGAGGAAGGTAGCTCTGATGAAGACGAAGAAGAACATCGAGCTGAAGCTGAGGGGCAGCGTGGACGTGGACCAAATAATATTGGGCAAGAAGAAGTTGAAACGAAGCATATCGGACCGCGGCCACGTCGCGCCGCTAAAGTGCTTCGAGCTGTCGAGCAGTGCTCGCGAGGACACTCCCACCAGACCAGACAGCGAGGAAATATTGGCAGCCGCATCCCCCTCGGTGCCAACCCTCGTAGCCGATGCGCGAGCACCCGACTCCGTATCCAGCGCCGAGAAGTCCATTCAAACGGGCGACAGTATATTGCACCCCGGCTGCGCGTTACAGCCGCCCGAGCCCTGCGCAGAGCACTTCGTGTGCGTGGACGGCGGCTACTTGAACATCCTGTTCAGGAGCGTGGCGCAGCCGCAGATCTTCAACGGCGGCAAACAGTACGAGGTGAACGAGGAGGCCCTCAGGAACATTCTGGACTCGGCCAACTCCCGGCACAGTTTCAGCGAAGCCGAACTGCTGGAGCGCTTCGTGAACCAGATAAAGAACCCAGAGGCCGAGTCCAGCTCGCCGTCGACGGCGCGCAGCCTGGTGGAGGAGTTCGACCAGTACTACCGCGGCTTCACGGCCGATGACTCGTCCCCGGCCGAGTCGTTCCATGACGCGTGCGCGCCCTCCACGCTGGACGAGAAGCTGCAGGTGGACGTGCACAGCTACGGTCGCGACGTGCTCTCAGCCGCTGGGTTCTTGTGTGACAGCTCCGCCACCTTGGTGGACGCCGCCGCTGTGTCTCTCCACCGGCCTTGCGTCTGCCAGGCCGACCAGTACCGGGAGCCGGCCTTCGGCAGCGCCACCAGCACCAGCAGCACCAGCAGCGCCAGCGCCGCATCCCTGCCGCCGGACCCCGCGCACTGGGCCACGACCAGGGCCACCGTTACTGAAGGTAACGCACCCAATTTCATTGGTAAACTAAGCACTTCGCAGGTTACATCTTTGGAATGCTCGTCATTATTAAGTTTATTTAAGAAAAATAATATAGGTTTCTTTTTGTCATTTTGTAGAAGAACCCTTTTTTCGACAAAATTTCAAATGATACTAGGATGTTTTCTTTGTCTCGTACGCGCAGTAATTGCTACGACACCCGTGTCGCCTAATAAATAAGTCATGAAAAATAAGTTATTTAACAATAATAGTTAATTAATAATTTTATTCGCAATTATAGGCGTAGTAAAAAATGCCAAATAAATATATTTATTACAATTCCTTTACAAGTTATGTTACGGATTATAAGTAATTTATGAATCTTTTACAATATCTTTTACTATTTATGGTCGACTTTTTTTTAATTCCATGCCCTTTTAAGCAACAAAGACCCCTTTAATATTGTAAAAGTTTAACTGGCGCGATCGGCAACATAAGAATCCTTTTACTAGTCAGCACGCCTTATTTCATTTGCACTTTCATTTTATAATTTGTGATTTAATAACTATAAACCAAAAATATCCAGTCATTAGATGAGAGGTCGAGTGATTGGCTTCTACGAAACGGGTCGCGGGTTCGATTCCAGCATGGAGTAATTAGTTTGTTTTATCTACAAAACTTGTTTCAATCTGGGCTTACGCGCATGTGACTTTATGACTACGCCTACGACCCACAGGATAAAAGTACAGGGGAGTGAAGCGTACGCAAACTTAATAATAATACACACTGTACATACATATATTTTTATAATTTAATAATACACACTACATATGTAGTTATTGACTGCTGCTGCTGCTGACTTGTGCTTCACATGTGGTGCAGTGATGAACGTGGTGATGACTTGATTGTTTGAACAATTCACAGCCGCAGACTACATATCCGACGGGGATCCAGGTCAGGACGCGACGTTGCTGTCTGCTGCTGCGTCTCCCGTTCACTGCGAAGCAGAAGAGTTGCGGAAGCAGCAACTGGCTATAGAGAGAGAGGTAACATGGTTTTTTATATGTAACTAATCAAATGCCAAGGCAATAACGTATGGGCTACAGTTTATAAAGTTATTGTGAGAGCTGTCCAAAATATGACGATAAGTGTTCTGCAGAGGCGAACTCGTGGGGATCAGGTAGTTTTATTTATATTCACATAACATGAAAATTGTTTGCGATCGTGTAAGGTACGAGAGACGTTATCTACTCACTAAGCATTTGAACGGATTCGGTAACAGACATACAGACTTCAAGCGTACGGAATACAGACTTAGACAGACCATGACATGCAATTTAGTATCGACCGTGTGGTACGTATGAGTGACGTTAGCCACTTATTGTGAGAATGAAGTTGGCAACAGATGTACTAGAAGCGTATTAGACGCTAACATAGGTAGATAGACAGATGACATCCGATATAGTATCGACCGTGTGGTGTGACGTTAGCCACTCACGGTGGGAATGAAGTTGGCAATGTACAGACTTCAAGCGTACGGAATACAGACTTACGGCCGTTTTCAATAACCTATCTATGATCAAAGATAAATTGCTATTTCCGATTAGCAGTAAGTTGTTATCTATCTGTAGTCTGCGTTTCACAATCAAAGATACGAGCTATCTATCTTTGTCTAACTAAGGATAGCTTTATGCCCTCTCGTCTATCCAAGCCCTGTAGAACGTTTTGTTCGTTGCTAACCATAAAGCTTTAGTACGTTTAAAACATATGTACAATTTATTGATGTATTTTATATTTAAATATTATGTTGTAAAAAGTGCATACAATGATACTATAATTGAAAAAAAAATCTTAGATCGTCATTTTCACTTTATTTGCTGGTGTTCTTTATAAAAATCATAGAACGAAACGTTTATAAATGACAAGTGATGTCATTCGAACATTACTGACAGATAATTTGTTGCCGCCAATTTGTGTGTATTACATGTTTTTGATATAAAATGTAAGCAAAAGTGGAAAAAATGAGTTCTGTAAGTATCTGGATTTACGATACTTTTGAAATTTAAGTTATAATGTCTAAGTCTAAGCCTATCTGTGTTTTAATCCACCGATATTGACAGATAGCCAAATGTCGTCACTAGAGATAGCTCCGCCTATCGGAGAGTAAGTTGAAACTTTTTTGAAATGCAGTTACGTGAGATTACGTTGTATGAGCGTCCCTATCTCTAGTAAGCTACCCGTCCTCCCGACGATGGATAGGTAACTTCGGTAGGCGATGCTATCCATCAGTAGGTTATTGAAACGCAAGTTAGGGCATAAGGATAGATTTTACTATCTTTAGTAGCAAAAACAAAGGATAGATAGGTTATTGAAAACGGCCGTTAGATAGACCATGACATGCAATTTAGTATTGATCGAGTGGTGTGACGTTAGCCACTCACGGGAAGTGGGTAATGTGGGTAAACATACTCGAAGCGTACCAGATGCTGAGATATGTACATAGGTAGATAGACGCATATGCAATGCAATGGAGTGTTGTCCACTGAGCGGAGTGCGTCGGGTGGCAGATCAGGGCGCTGGAGGAGCAGCAGTGCCGGTTGCTGGCGGTGCGCGCGATCCCGGACAAGCCGCCGCCGCCGTACGCGCCGCCCGCCGCCGCGGCCGCCGCCGGCTCCGGCGCCGGTGCGCGCCGGCAACGCGCCTTCGTCGCCGGCGAGGCCGCCGACGAGCTGGTGCGCAGGTACATCGGCGAGCCGCACGCGCACCGCGCAGAGCCCGCCGACGCGTTCGATGCGTTCGTCAAGGACTTCTGCGCCGAGGCGCTGGAGCGCGAGCCGCCGGAGCCGCCGTGGGAGCCGTGGGAGCTGCCGGAGCCGCGGGAGCCACGCGACGCGCGCCGGCTGCTGCGCGCCACGTCGCGCCACCTCGCGCATGCGCTCAGCGCGCCCGCCCCGCCGCCCGCCAGTGAGTGCTCCCGCTTACACGCCGCTGCTGCCGAGCGAAATAATATCCAAGCCGCGCTCCCGTGCATTCATTCCCCAATGCATTGAATCGCACACCCCGGCTGCGGAGAGCCGGCGGTTGTGTGGGGCTCTCCTCACTAAAAACCTCAGCGATGGCCGTCCTCGGGCGCCACAGGCGTTCCCTCGCGTCTACTTGTCCCGACACGAAAGCGAAACCGCTGCCGCCGCGTGAACGCGCTCGATGATCGATGTCGATGCTTCAATTTCAAAAATATACGTTCGCTTTCACGAAACGGTTTCTCCCTTTGCAACGTTCATTTCTGATGGGATTCGCGCAGCTCAATATTATTTCGCCGACAGTAAAGCTGCCTGTATATAGTATATATATAAAGCATATTTAATGGTGGGTACATTATACATTATATATCGCATATACCAAAAAGTAACAATATTTTAAATACTTATTTCGATATCTTACTTTATCCATATTTTAGTAGTAATTTACTGACCTCAGTGTAAATAATTGCTGCCACAATATTAATTAAATGTATAACATTTAAAAGGGCACCCCTAGCGATTAAAATATAAAAATTGTAGAACTTATCAGATATATCTCCAAAGAATATACTAGTCTGTTTTATAAATAACTAGCTTTCTGCCCGCGGCTTCGCCCGCGTGGATTTCGGATTGGGTGTATAGAGGGTTAAGGGTCATAGCTTTTGCCCACGGCTACATATACGCGGAAGTCGGTTTATGGTGCGAAGATTTTATCGCGCTTCCCGTGGGACTATCCGTTTTTCCGAGATAAAAAATGCCGCAAAACTCCTCAAGAATCACTCTATCTATTATGAAAACCGCATAAAAATCTGTGCAGTAGTTTTTGAGCGAAGCCTTTATTGTGCATCCCGTGGGATCTGTCGATTTTTCCGGGATAAAAAGTAGCCTATGTTACTCGGGGAGAATGTAGCTTTCCAAAGGTGAAAGAATTTTTGAAATCGGTCCAGTAGTTTAAGCGTGAAGAGGTAACAAACAAACAAACAAACAAACAAATAAACAAACAAACAAACAAACACACTTTCGCATTTATAATATTAGTTGGGATTACACTAAAAATACACCAAAATTTGATAATATAAGAATATTTTAAATTTAATAATGCCCTAATTGCCCTCTCGTTATCTCGTCACCAACACAGAAATATTCCTAGCTGTTTCCTTACCTCACTTCAAATGGGAAATCCCGAGCATTGTTACCGTCTCATGCAATGAATGCCATTAATAATAATTTAAAAGAAACGGAGTTGCAGTTAATAAAATGTAGCCTCGATTAGAAACCAAAATGTGTGTAGATCATCCTGTCAATGTGCCAGCTTTCCCGAGTGCACCAGCTTTGCCAGGCTACGAGTATTTGATTTTGCTGTCGGAGGTATGAACCCCAATTTAACTACAAAATCCTCAAATTCACTTCCATAATGGCGACGCAAAAATGTGTAGGCTCAGACAGCCGCCGTCCCATTATCCGACCAAATCTAAACTAGTCATATCCATAATTTTAAGATAAATGAAAAAAAAGAGAAAATATTTATTTACATATTATAATAATACATTTTTGTTGACTTTAACATGTTTTACAAATTATTTTGGAAAGTTCTATCTGTATTAAATCAAAGCTATTAATTGCTTTACGTCTTCATTAATTATTACTTTCCTCAATTAGGTATTCACTGAGTTATTACTTCCCTGAATTATGTCTTCACTGAACTATTACTTCCCTGAATTATGTCTTCACTGAACTATTACTTCCCTGAATTATGTCTTCACTGAACTATTATTTTCCTGAAATATTACTTCCCAGAATTATATCTTCACTGAACAAATTACTTTCCTGAAATATGTCTTCATTGAACTATTACTTCCCTGAATTATGTCTTCTCGAAATAACTATTTAAACGGAATAATGTTTCTACCAGGACATTATGCGTTTCCATTATTAACAATCAATATTGATATATTTATAAACATATATAGCATTTATAATACGTATGTTGGGCCATCCGGGTCGGTGTAGTATCACTATGATTAACGCTTATGGCTTATGTTTGCGAAAGACAAATTTGTGTGCTGTGGCAAAAATAATTTTTATTTGTAATATAATTTCTTTACATACAGTGTTCGTAAAGATTAAGTTAAAATATAGAAAAGGGATCCACGCCATAGATTTTTCTTTTGCAATCGTTCGGTGTGGTTTACTGTTTTAATAAAATTTTATTTACTTACATTCATTTATAGTTAAATTTTGAACTTATTTTCTGAGCTTTATGTTTGGACTTTAATGCACAGTTAATTATGTGACGCCATTTTCAAAATCCAATATGGTTGACAGTTCAATACGGCATACTACGCATCGACAAGATTATAAATGGTTATGATTATATATTACGAATGTATCTCAATAATTTATACTTAATTATTTTACTCTATATAATAATTCAGACATCTGAAATAAGTTTGAGTAAGAAAAAGAATAAGACAGCGCCGTTTTAAACTGTCAGGCTGTAAGGTTTGTCTCCGTGTAATTGTTTTGTATTAATTTCTGTTGTTATGACTATTTAACGGAAATATTTGCATTGAAATAGGTCTTAACCGGTTGCCCCGTGATGCTTTCTTTTACCATAGCAGCGTCACATACATATACATATGACGTTGTCATGTATACATGTGTACATGTATGTGACTCGTACAGGGCGGATTCGACCCCGGCCTAGTTTGCAACCGGGCGACAGACCAGGCCCCTGATTACATACACTTTGAAATTGACAGATAGTGAGGTCACATTATTGTTTTATTAAGATACAGTGTGATGATCATATTGATCACCATATTGATAATCATATTGATTAGTACATCAGTTAGTTTGTGGTGTATTTTGGAAGATTGATTGTCTATGGCTCCGTAGGGTATTACGATGGGAGAGCTATACTTCGGTATAAAATGGCCGGCCCGAAAAGCTTCCACTGCCTCATAGAAAACCGACGTGAAAGAGCGCCAGCATTGTTTTTTGCCGAGTGAGTTAGGGTAGCAGATGCGGAACCCTCTATCTCTCTTTGTGACGGTGCAGTTTAATTGTAATTTGTGAAGGGTGCCAAATGAATAATTCCTCGTATTGTCGCTCAGGAGACGTATTTTTGAATCATTAGACGTGAATTTGGAATTCGAATACGAATACAAAATGTGCGCGAAATTATTTTCTACTGCTTACAATTTTATAGATTTTTGAATCACTCGAATTCAGTGTTGTCATTAAAAACAAATTCTTAATTAAATTCCGTTTCACGCAGAAAAATTCAAAATCACAACAACAAAAACAAAAAACCGATGATGACCCACACGTGAAACGGATCACTGTCAAGGTCACTTCAGCGTTGGATATTCTACTAGTAGAAAACGAGTGGGTTGAACCACTCGTTGCACAACGCACGAAACGAAAGTTCAGAAATAGTGAATTCGGCAATTCGTATACTAATCTCATGATTTCGAATGCGAATTGGTTTTCTATTGTTTCAAAAATTCGTCTCCTGGACACATCGCATCTAAGCATCGACGTCCAGATCGCCCCGCGCGTTGCTAGGGGAACAACCCTTACCATGTTAGCCGTGGACTTTTGCAACCCCAATGCTGTTCATCGCTATCTTTAGACAGCTAAAGCGGCTCCG
This sequence comes from Scirpophaga incertulas, assembly GCA_036419045.1. Classification (NCBI taxonomy): domain Eukaryota; kingdom Metazoa; phylum Arthropoda; class Insecta; order Lepidoptera; family Crambidae; genus Scirpophaga; species Scirpophaga incertulas. The sequence goes on along the minus strand of CM071626.1, from coordinate 6,999,833 downwards.
CCTGTTTTTCTCGACCAAGACTCGGATATAGTCTCCAACGGACATGTCTTATCAGTTCTGCGTTCGAGATAATCAGATCTGGACGTCGGTAAATTTAGATGAAGAAGCCGAGGCGATAGAAGAGGAGGGAGTTACGGAATTGACCGAATAATTTAATTGGCGAGAGCATATACTTTGGGAGTTCGAGAGTTCTGGTCACTTGCCAAGCTTTTCAGGTTCTTGTCTACTTCATCTTGTCCTCAGGGTCGCAAACAATTGAAACTGACTGTCTATTGATTACAAAGATGTAGCTTCGTTAATGCATATTCTATGGGCTATACGAGGGCTGCTACTTAAGTATCCGGAATCTGGGATTTCAACATTTTTAAACGCAACATATGACCTCCATGGTAAAATTCGTTCTTTTTTTGAAATACAGGCCGCTATTTTTTTTTCCTTATGTATGCTAGTGTTTTGTTTCTGATGGGTTTAAATGTCATATCGCTGAAATGATGGAACTCACACGTGAAAATATTCGTGCTATGATTTATTACGATTTTCGACGTGGTTTAACGCAACAACAGTGCGTAGATTAATTAACTTCAACTTTTGGTGTTGAAGCTCCATCAAAAACCACTGTGTAACACTGGTTTAGTGAGTTCAATCGTGGACGGAGTAAGCTCACGGACGAACTTAAGGAAGGTCGCCCGAAATCAGTCGTTGTGCCACAAAACATTGAAGCACGAAAATTGCGTTTAAAAATATTGAAATCCCAGATTCCGGATACTTAAGTAGCAGCCCTCGTACCTCTAGTTTCTGTCATCGTTTCGAAATCTTTAAAACATTTCCATGTATTTTCTACTAAATTGTGGAATGAATTGTTGGCTGCGCGATTCCGAATGCGAAATTCGAGCCTTCATAAAAAGAGTAATTCCATTTAAAGGAAATTCAGTCCTGTTCTGTTGTTAGTGTCTATGAGAAGCTCTTTTTATGCTTTTCGTGTTTCTGTCAATCATAAGTGGAATGAATATTTCATACGGGTGATTGCGAGCTTAACTCCTTATCGATAGGCGTCTTTTGTAAGTCTTAATTTTTTTAAATAAGTTAATATAGTTTAATCTTTGGGTGTCAATCTCTATTTTATATTTGTGTGCGCTCTATTGTGGTCATTACAATTAATTTAGCTCGTAGTCCATTTGTAAGGATTTCTAATTAGCTCCCTCTTACTGTTCTAACTCTAACTTGTACGAATTAATGAAGGAGTTGAATAATGATTTATTGAGATGCACACGCATACATTAAAGTGTTACACAGAATAGAAAAGTAAAGACAGGGAAAAGTATAGAGATACACACGTAGTATACGCATGCAGTGTCCGAGCCAGCTGCAGCGTCGATGTCAGCTAGGGTTCGATTGTCAGCCGTCAGTTGTCTAATGATTAAACGGAGCGCGGTCGAGTGGCAGTGTGGCCGCACCGTCTGTCAGTGGAAGTGTGGCGGGAAGGGTGTGGTGTCAGTGCGAGCGGTGTGCGTGACGCAGAGTGCGGGTTGAGGCGTGCAGAGCGCGCAGAGCGCGGCACGGAGCACGTGGACGGCGTGGTGGTGGCGGCGTGGCGGCGTGGCGACGCGCGCTGGGCGGCCACGCGGCCCGACGAGCTCGCCGTCAAGAACCAGCTGTTCCAAAGCATCTTCCAGCGAGTCCTCACGGAGACCGTCGACGAGTACAAGAAAACCGTCGTCTGCGATCGCGTCTAACGACCCGTCTACGACCCGAACCCCCATCAAACCTGCGGCATCTGCAACACCAACACCACGAACGTATCCAACTACAAAACTAACTCACGTTCCCCGCGCTTTATTCGACACCGAAGTCCGGGTGAAGCATTTCAAAACCGTTTTTACAATTTCTCCGTTACACGCTTCTGGAGGTGCACTCTTAAAAACTATGTTCGATAATATCGTGTCATATCCTACTCTTAGTTACTATCGTTTAAAACATTTCAACGGACGATCGAACGAATGAAATTAATTTTGACATAAGAAAGCCTCAAATGACAACGATGAATTGAATTTGACAGACGAACATTCGCAAAATAAACGTCAAATTTACGATGATTACAACGACACCTCAAACCGTATCGTATTACTTTTCGCAAATTTGACGTAATTTTGCGCTTTCTTATGTCAAAATTAATAGCGTTCGTTCGATCGTTCGGTGGAATGCTTTTAACGATAGTAACTAAGAGTTAGGATACGACACGACGAAGTCCACGATATATTGAATATCGTTTTTAAGAGTACGCCCCCAGGGAGCCAATTCTCAGTTCTTGTGATTTCGAATTTGGTTTCGAATTTGATATTATATCAAGCATCTTTTATCGAACGTAAATATCACAAAAATGTCCATTCACAGAGAAAATTGTATTCTCGGGTCTATTCGATATCATGTCGATCACGAACGAACGGAGCGCAACCAAATTTGGCTGAAGGCCTAGAAGCCGTGGCTGTTATATATTTAAAAGAAAAATTATTGAATGAAATAATGACATCGTAAATTTTTTTGGAATCTCATTTTATGTTAGTTTAAAAAATATTAATTGGGAATTGAAGAAAACTTTTCAACAAAATCGAATATAAAATTGTCAGCGTCCATATTTTACTCACAACAATAAGAGGATACAAAAGGAATACAAGAGAGAGAATTTTATTTTAATCTAAGTAAACTTGTACAATAGCTTTGACAGTTAGCAATATCACAGACGATATTTTTGTATCGGCTACGATAGAGCACTCGTTGCATATCGAGTGCTAACACTGGATAAATATCACGTTAGATATCACGAGAATTCCAAATGTCGCGATTAATTGATATCCGCCATGTTTTTTCGATAAATATCGAGTTCGACATTCGAGACAAAGGAGTGAGAATTGGCTCCCTGGCTTGATAGGGTGTCGCGCGTCGGACGACGCGCAGTCACTGGCCAAGTCCCGCGGACAACGCGGGTTAGTAAGTGCATCTCAAGTCGAGATCGATCTTAAAATCAATATGTTAAAGCGCATTCGTCGTCAGAGACATCCTCGGATCGTTCATTCCGAAACACGTCGAGAATTATACGTGCGCGTCTACGTGTAAACGGAATTGTTTCTGTCCGACAAAGACTGTTTATTTCCTTTGTAATTGATCACAAAACATTTTTAAAAGTTACTGTCTTTGAAATATCGATATGAAAATAATTAATATATCGGAATTTTACAATTAAATATTGCCGTAAAGAAAAGGAACTTTCCTTATTATTAAATCCTAATCGAATGATTGTTGGATATAGTATTAACCAAATATATTGTATATAAGTATATTTTTATAAGTATATTATATAAGTATTAAAGCTTTTCGTTTGCTTTATTTCCGCGAGACCATTTTTTAATTTTATATAATGTATGATAGGCGAAACAACTCGCGCGCGGTTCCTGATTTTCCATTCAAGTGACAACACCTATAAATAATCGGTGTTGGATCCAAGAATAAGAATTATGACTGTTTCGGATATCGCGAGAACAATATATGGAATGTCTCTGAAGAACAATGCATGGAACATTTTAAATCGATCTTATTCCCACGGCTTACCAACTCATTCTTTTATGTGTTTGCAATTCCCGACCACCTACCAAAATAATAATTTAAGGGTCGCTTAATATATTGATAATACGCAAGACATAAAATGTGGGTTTAATTTGTTTCTTTATTGTAATTTAATTTCTTGTTTCTGAGATGCAAATATTAATGTGTTGTTAATGATTCTAATGCGTTATGATTGTATCAGGGGTACAGTGTACCTCACTTTGATTGCATTTTCAAAATCAGGTAACACTTATTAATGTTACTCATAATATTGAAAGAAATAATCACTTAATGTAAATTGTTAATACTTTATGTTATCACCAAAATCAAAGTTATATTTAATGGATCATATGAATCTATCCAAAGCGTAATATTAATCTAGGCGTACTCCGAAATCTCTTTTATACTAAACGCAGTTTCAATTTTCATGATGTACACACATCAACGCTTCAAACTTTGCATGTTGATCTCGAGATAGGTCTTATGGCACTTTTTTTTAGTGTAATGGGGTGTACTGTAGCTGCAGTTTTACAACTTTAGGACGACTATAATACACAGTAAAATTTCCTTATTCCCGTTCCTGCATTCCCGTGTAAAAATACGAACCAATTCGCAGCGATTGATTTCTTTATTAGCGTATCTATTTAATAAAAAGAATTCCAATATATATCCAACCCAGAAGAAGAATTTCAATATCCTTTGTAAATATCGTAAAATAAAACTTATTTCAACCACGCCACGCCTCATAACATTATAACTACTTGTGATTTTTTATGAAAATCAATTCGTCTGTGGAACGAAATTTTATTAAAAAAAAAAACAAATTGCAAATTTTTATTGAAGGGTATTTTAAACTGCTGAGCAAAAAATAATGCAAAATTATTTAAATCTTTTTTTAAAAATTGTTTTATCTGAAGAAAATAAGTATTTAAGTCAAACATTTTTGTTAAATTGATATTTATATAATATATATGTAATTAACATTTGTTGCCTAGAAACGGTTACTCTACAATTCTATATATATTACTATTCCATATTGTCTATTCGTGGCATGTTTACGGAATGTTTATCGCGCGTATAAGGAAGTTTTACTATATTACCAGTAGAGGTAAAACTTAATTTGCTAATGTAATAACACCAACATCACATTCGTGTGGTTATTTTTAGAGAAATTTGCTATTATAGCGTATTTAATCGTATTAGAAGCGCAGTAGTTCAAAACTGCTTAAGCGTATTGTTCAGTTGTGATTGCTCCGTTCTATTAGCAAGAGTAAAATAAACGACGGTTGATTAATTTTTTTTATTTCAATTAATAATACAGAAGATAATATCACAAACTCCTTACAGATTCACAACGACTAATTAATAACTATACCAGATATGGTTATATTTAATGATGGGTGTTTTATTATTTATTTATTTTATATAATAATTAATAGTTAAAATAGTTGTTTTGTACACATCATTCCAGTATCTGAGCCAAAGCGTAATTCTACAATAGTTGGCGTATTTATGTATTCTTTCGATGCAGTTCAAGTATTCATTGACTTTGTATAAGAAGTTCAACTTATGTGATTTTCGTTGAACGTTTGTTGTGCACGCAACAAACGAATCGTATTCCTATAATAAGCAATACATAGAAACTTAAGTGTTCAATTGATGAAATCGAATTAAGGAAAATTATTTGTTACCGTTTGTAACTAATTGTATATAATATTGCGACAATTGCTCATTTTTACAGCAATTGTTGATCTTTGACGTATTTAAATTAATTGTCACTAAATATAATTGTACACCTGTTATTCAATATGTTAGTTACTTTTTATATAGACTGGTCGCATGCAATACGTAAGGATAAATTATACAATCACAATGCCTACGCAACTATTTTTTATAAATATATTAAAAAAATACTTGCAATACGAGAGCGTTTTTATTTATGCCCCTTCGTGACTTCGTGATTAGACTTAGGTCTGCGATGTGTGTGTAGTTGGATTTTAATAATTTTTAAGTCATAAATCATTACATAAACTTGGATAATTCGAAAAATACATTAAATTGTTTTTTTTTTTAATTTTTCGATTAATAGTTTTCGAAGTTGTTTATAATAGTCTTTTTATTTTATAGTATACATCATTGGTTGAATTAAAGTTGAACAATTGTCGAAACTAAACATGCATATTAAATATATAATTAGATAATGCTGATAAGTTTCTTGCGCCCATTCTTACTATCGCTAAAAATACGTCCTGAATGGGTGGTGGAAAAAAAAATTGGACGATTCAAAGAGTGTTTCTAGCTTTCTTTCGAGCTAAACCCGACATGTTTTTTTTTTGCAAATATGTCTAGAAGCAAGCTCTTTTTTTCTTTCTTCTTCTTTCGTTTCTTCATTACAAATACACCTAGAAACATGTTCAGCTCAGAATCTTGCTTCTTTATAAATACATCTAGAAACATAGTAATTGTAGCGCACATGCGGCTGTCCTAATTTGTGATTTGTTCTGTCTGTGTAATTCATTAAAAAATATGAGGTTTTTCGAGTTATTTTCATCTTTTTATTGGTGAAAAATAACTGCCGCTAATTAAATGTTTAGTTGTTCTATTTGTCGGACACATTTATAACGTTTATCGCGAATGTGCGGTCTATTGCAGAGAGCGGCTCCCGAATTAATTAATATATAAAATATTTAGTAAACTCGTTTAAATAAATTATTTTTTATTCGGACCTCTAGTGGGAGACAAAGTAGTTTAGCATAATGTTGGGTAAAAGGTTGGGAAGCCCTTTGTATAAAGTATAATTTAATTGAATTCTGAAATTAAAGACCACAATAAAATATGTACACAGAAATAATAAACGAATTTTGTAGTCATATGTCAAAACAGATATGTACCAGTATATACAAATTACATGGACACATGGAGTCCTTCAAGAAAAAACAAATACACGCGATATCTTACCACATCCCGCCCCCTCTCCCCTTGTGATTTTTGTCAAACCCCTCCCCCCCTTTCAAGCCTCGCGTGATTGATTGCTGGTCTCCTACGTACGCATCAAGCATTGCTTTGTGTTATAGCAGACTAGGGTTGTCACTTCAAACATTTTAATTTTAAGTAGGTAATTCGGATAGTGTACAGTTATCAATTTTGAGGCAAAAACCTTGGGTCCATTATTTATTCAACTTAATTGCCCTTTAAACATGATTTCTTATAATTTTTTTTTTTTAATATTTGATAATAAGTGTTTTTCTGCGTTTTCTGCGAGTGGGTGTCTCGCATTTTATTTTATTAAATTAAATTGTTAACAAAATAGGACAACCATATCCTGCTCGTAAACGGTGATCGTTCAATGCATTTTATACATTTCGTTTAAAAATATTGCTGAATGTATTTAACAATTTACAATTTTACAGTGCACCTTATACTAATTTGATAACACTAAGGTTATGTCTGTTTTATATTTAAGTTAATTTATACACGTTAATTATCTAGTGTGATTTATAACACTGGCACATATTTTGTATTACAAGTCATTTGGTTAAGTTCAGTCGTCTGCCTTCAGTATCGACTCCAGTGGATTCGGCCCTTTTCTTCTGGGGTTCGAAGGAGGCTTCGATGTTTCCGCTGAAAAAATAAAAAAAATATTTTTATTTGGTATGTAATTCAAATTACATATTTTAGCAGTCAACTCTTTATTCAATATATTATACAATTGCCAAAATCAATTTAAAATTGTGGGAACGTATTCAGTTATCAAAACTACACATATTATATATACATACTTATAAGGTTAGTAATTACCACCCTTGTCTCTACGTTCGATAAATAGATAGAAGAACAGGCAAGAGATTCAAACGATCAAATTTTTATCTGGTCTTTACAATCTGCGTTAATAATTACATTATTAATAATATGCAATCATACGTTTGACATTTGGAAAAAAACAAAATGACAAAATCATAACCTTAATGATCGGAAACGACTGTTTAGAGCAGTGACTTCCATTCCAACCTTTAAGGGGTCTACACCAACAACAACAACAAATGTTTGGGGGGACCATGAAATGAAAACGGATGTCCCCGATAATGGATCTCAACATACACTGATAGTAGCTATTTACTTACATTACAATATCTTTGTATTAAACAAAGACATAAAATTATTTATAAAAGTACTTATGAAGTAAAAAATTTATTATAAATGTTTAAAACATTTTGTAAGTTGTAGGATGTAGACATTCAATATCAGTTAAGTAGGGGGTCTAGCTGCCAGAAGGAGGCCGCCGAGCGGGGTCGGGAGATGGCCGATCCCGCTCGAAGAAGGCGGCGCCGGGCTCTGTAGCACAGCTGCGGCGCCGCCGCGGGTCGCCGGCGGGCGCGAAGAAGTCGCGACCGCTACGGCGACCCGGGATGGACCACGCCCCTTCCGTGGCCGGGGGGTGTCGTCGGTGGAGGAGACCGGGGGAGGTAGTGAGCCTCCCCCGAGGAGGGCTCCCCTGTATCGGCGGGAGAGCGAAAGCTGGGAGTTCCCGGAAGTGGCTTGATGTTCCCGGGGGCTCCCTACATGCCTGAGGAAGGCCATCCCTGAGGTTTTTAGTGGGTAGGCCTCCCCCTTCTGGGGAGGAGAGCCCCACATAACCACCGGCCCGCCACAACCGGGGTATGCAATTTAATGCATTTTCCTCAGGGGGACAAAAAAAAAAGGGGTCTAGCTGAACCCGAAAAACACGGCAAAGGGTCTAAAAAGTTTGGGAACCTCTAGTTTCGAGCAAGTGAAAGAGTTTTTGTATTGGATCTATGTTTACGAGGGATGGTAAGTATGAGTCTGATATTAAGAGAGTGAAAAGAAGAGCTATAAATAACTCTATTGCCAGTCAGACTTCCACTTCCGCGTAGAGTGCTGCTGGGTGTTAAAAGAAGGATGAAAGCAAGATCAATTTACCGGAGGGGAATGTAGTGTGAAAGAAGATGTAATGACAACATTGAAAAAGGAATACTCCGATGGTTTGGACACGTAGAAAAAATGGACGAGTCGATTGATGAACGAAATGTAACTTGGACGAACTTACCTATTAATATCACCTACTTGGTCTAACCAAATAGGTGATATTGAAGGGTGAGGTCAAGAGTAATGGGGTAGAGGTAATGAAAGTCGAGGAAGCTGGGGAAATATGTTTGGATCGTAGCAAGTGGCTCTTTGCGAATTTGTTTATGCTTCTGTAGCTAATTAAGGTTCAATCGACACTGAATTATAAAAAAATGCAGTATGTATTTTTTAACATTTTTGTATGGTTTCAGTCTTGTCAATAATATTTATTTATTAAGAGATGACAAACAGTTGCAATATATAAAGTATTTAGTTTACTATTACTATATCTATGCATGCCAATACTGCAACCAACAACGTTGTCATTACAGATTAAAAAAATATGGCGCTAGACTTGACCTCGGCATCACACAGCACTCACACACACAGACCACATATATATACAAATCATAAAATGCAAAAAAAATATGTTCATTATTACAAAGAATTGGGCGCCTAATTTAGTCTGAGTGTGCAACAAAACTTTACAGCGAGAGATAATTCGTTTTTAACGTAATCTGTGGCATATGTCCGCAAGTCTGTTTCAACTTTCAGTAAGGTCAGTTTTGGTTAATAGTGCAATTTGATACCTTTAATAAAAATTTCGTTAGATCTATAATAGTGGCTCTTTAATGGGGAAATGCATAGCCTTTTACAACAAAGTTTTACAAAGTGTTACCGATTTGGCTTTTCACAGATTAAAATCAATTGTGAAAAATACTGTTATGAAAAATGGTAAGTGATATCAATGTTTAATTTTAATAACTCAATAGTTGCGTTGCAAAACGTTTCTAGTATAAAGCCTCTCGCCGTAGACTTGTGAACCAATGGCGTGGCATATTTGACATGCAAAAGTGGTTGTAAAAATTCTTTTTGACGAATAAATATTGTGTCATTCCATTATCAAAATGACAAATTAATATCATTAAAGGCGGATGTGATATAACTTGGCGAGCTGCGACTGTTCATATGCAATCAATATCTTTTCTTTAATTTGTACGTTCAATCTGCGCGATTGTTAATTATTATTGGGCTTATCGGAACGATCCGGGTAAGTTCGTCGCGAATGCAATCGCGATAAACTTGTTACCTATAATTGATTTGTGTTCATGGTTTTAGATTGCAATGCGAAGTTTATATATTGAGTGAACAAAGTTTTTAGCCTATATCTAAGCTAGTAGTGACTGATGTTCAATTTGTAAATTGAATCGAATTACAGTTAGATCCTTCGATTACAAGGAAATTGGATATTATTTTGTATATTGACGTGAACAATATTTATAGATTGACGTGAACAAAGTTTATAGAAGTTAATACTTTAGTAGATTGACGTGGACGAAATTTAAAAATTGACGTGAATGAAGATTTTATGCCTTTGTCAAGCTGATTGTCAGTGTTAGGTTAGGTGAGGTTGTAGATTGCAGAGAGTTACATTTAGATGTGGCGTTACATAGAAACAAAGTTTTCTCGCTTTTATCGCTGTTGTTATTACTTGAAAGAGTAACAAACATTCATTCATATTTAGAAACTTACTACATAGTATAAAACAAAGTCGCTTTCTTTGTCCCTATATCCGTATGTTAGCTTAAATCTTTAAACAATGCAACGGATTTTTTATGCGCTTTTTTAAATAGATAGGATTGAAGAGGAAGGTTTATATGTATAATAACATCCGTTAAATAGTAGAAAAATACTGTAATTTCTGATGTTTCTAATGTGATATCGTAAATAATTTCATTTTTTCCGCTTACATTGCAAACAATTATATACATGGGACAGCCATGCTTCGGCACGAATTGGGCCGGCTCACGGGAGTGATACCACGGCCTCACAGAAAACCGACGTAAAATAGCGCTTGCGCTGTGTTTCGCCGAGTGAGGGTACCGGAGGACCAACCCCCCCCCTTCCCCCCTTATTCCCTTTTAAAAGGCCGGTAACGCATCTGTGACTCCTCTGGTGTTGCGTTTTTACTTTATAGGTACTTTTATAAATAATGTATATGCCTTTATATTAGAAGATAGTATAATGCAAATAAATAAGTACTATCAGTGCTTGTTGAGATCCATTATCGTGGATTCCAAATTTGTTTTTAGCTGTTGTAGACTAGACCCCTTACAGGTTGTCATAGACCCCTATACTCCGTTTGTTTAGGTAATTAACTAAATGTAAACAAATCATAAAAAGGTTTCTTTTATAGGTCCACTTTTTATTCCGAGATAAAATGTAACCAAAACAAATTATTGGTTCATTTAACATAATAATTACTATTATATCTTTCTATATATAACTACCTCGTTTAGTTTTAAACAGTAAATATTATTTATTTAGTTTAAAAATAATAAATAACTTAGATTATAATAGTTTCACACAAGTATTGCAAGGTGTGACTACTGTAAAGAACCTAAAAAGACTGGTGTTCAAAACATTTCTTGTAAATTCATAGTTAAAATAATCCTACTAAATTAAAAAGTAAAACTGCAGAGAACTGGAAAAGCTGTGAGGATCACGTAATTAAAGAAGAACAAAAGATGTTCACTTTAGATAGGATCACTGATGACATCGGTGATCGCTTTATAATTAGTGTTGGTGAAGTTCATCTGACTTTGAGTCTGACTCAGACTAATAAAATGAATGTAGTAGTTATTACTTTTGATTACAATTATATTGTTACGTAATAAATAATTTGTAATGCAATGTAGTTTTTATACACCTCAATATACAAATAAACATTGTAATAAAAGGTTGAAAATCCCTGAACGCCGCCATTTTTATTGTTTACCTTTAGTTAATTACCTAAACAAACGGAGTATAGGGGTCTATATAGTCCACTTTGGGAATCACTGGTCCAGAGCGTTTGAGTCAGTAGACGCGCGCTCATTTTGCGTCGACTCTTTTTACTCCTTCGGATTTTCCACCTCCCACAAATACACGTGAAGTTGTCTGTCTGCGGCTTTAGCATAGGTCAGTTATGGTTGCGTCGCGTGCACTGCGTGGTGAAAGCTCGTAAAGTGCAAAGGGAACTCACTGGTCCTCGCGACGCTGGTCCTGGGCGGGGGCGGCGCGGCGGCGGCGGCGACGTCGAGGCAGGCCAGCCACTCAGTGATGCTGATGCGCGCGTCGCGGTTGACGTCGCAGTGGCGCGGCAGCTCGCGGCCGCAGCGCCGTTGCCCGCCGCCGGCACCACCAGCACCGCCGGCACCGGCGCCGCCGCCGGCCGCCAGCCGCCGCAGCGCGCCCCACTCGCGGCGCCGCAGCACCTTATCCTTGTCCTCGTCGAGCACCACAAACGCCCACGTGGCCGCGCGCTCCTCCGGCGATGCGCCCCACTCCGCCAGCTCCCTGCGCGACGCACTACTCAATGGCGATACTTTTTTTTCCCTCAAGAGACAGAGGCCGAAAATCCGTCACTAAGGAGCAGAAAGCGAGCACAGGATACCCTCGCAACGGCAAGTGTCACGAGAGCGTGACACTTGACGTTCCCGTTTTTTTAAGGGAGAGGGGATGTGACCTTATGCACCATGGCACCGCTCTGGCAAGGCGCGGCTGTGTATGGCGCTCTCCGGTCAAGAGGACCGGCCTACCCACTAAAACCCCCCCGAGTTCTCTGGGCCCATACGGGGCATATGGCGGGGTGCGCTCTCGCGATTCTACTGCCATGTATGCCAGGCCGGACGAGAGCGTGACCTACCAACTAAACTCAGCCTTAGCCTTGGCCATAAGGGCCCTATGACTTGTATGGAAACCAATGGCGATACCAATCTGCCTCGCCAAATTTTCGACCGCCCCGAATGATACAACTGCGTACGCGCCAAGTAAAGAAACAAACTTCCATAAGTTAGGTGCTTTTCACACAGCGCATGGATTTGCATTGCCGACGCGTTTACCTGTATTTATTGCCAGTATTCTGAGGTCCGGGATTCGAATTGCGTGATGAATCCGAGCATTTGCACCTTAGTAATGGTTGTTATTATATATTTCTAACAAATATACTTATATATGTATGACTATCCGTTACCGTAGATTCCATAACACAAGCCTTACAGAGCTTAGTTTGGACTAGGCTAATTGATGTAAGTGTAAGCAATACTTAAATACTTAATAGCGCATTCTGTTTTATATACGACAATAAAACTATCTACAATTAATGTCACTTAAGTTGCCGCAACAGAATCAGTTATCTATTATTGAAAGTATTTTAGCAAACATAGTATTTAAAAAATACTAACATACCAAACAAAAAGATACAAGATACAAAATGAAATTTCAAAAAAGTTTAATAGTTACAAGATGCAAAAACGCACGCACATCTCTGTACGACGGGTTCAATGTACCTAATGGACGTGTATGTTAAAAAAAAACATTCGTCGTAGTAATAAACTACGGTATGGTCTACGAATCGGATTTTCAGGGAGCCCGGGTTCGATCGTGCCATGTGCTGACGTGTTTTTTGTTTTTCTAATTTCTTATGTACATTTATCTGACGTTTCTACGGTGAAGGTAATTCATCGTGAGGCAACTTGCATACACCTGCATAGAAATTCAAAGGTACGTGTAGTGGGTAACTGGGAGAGCGTGGTTGACTAAGGCCTGATCGCCCCAATATACCGTTGTGCTCTTCATTAAGAAACATATATAATATATCAAAATAAGCTAAATACAACAAAATTTAAATTAGTTTATATTCGTAACTAATCAATTAGGGAATATAAAAAGTATAGTTTAAAAATAGTTGAACACATACCCAGGGCCAGTACCATTGATGGTGGAAGTCATCTTCGATACAAAATAGCTCCTGAGATCACGTAAAAACTTGGTTTTCTCGGGGCACCCTGGAAGATTGAAAGCAATAATTATTTGATTATTAAATATAAATACTGTATGGCTTACTTCACAACCTCTTCTTTCTCCTGCCCTGTTCCCAATTTTATTTGGGGTCGGCGCAACACGTCTTCCTCTTCCACGTGCGTGGAGCAAATAAGAATGAATTAGTTATTTTCCAGACATTGCTTTCAACTGTTATTCGTAAACACAACAAAATTAGGCTTCAAGAAACAACTCTTCTGTCTGTAAGAGAACTTGTGTCGCTCGTAAAAATTGCGGGCTTCGTAGTGCTAATGTATACTTATAATAAATTTGTAGAGAGGTCAATTCTGTACATGAAATATATTTCCAAAATAACTATCAGGGGGTGTCATATGAACATCTGGTCGGAAGGCTGCACTGCCACGTATTCGCGGTGTGATACGAACCTCTCATAGGATGGCAGCACTGCCACGTACAAGCAGAGTGTGGTACGAACCTCTCGTAGCACGGCAGCAGAGTGTGATAGGAAGGTTGAGTGAGACAGCGGCTCACCTCTGATGGGGCTGGCGTGGCGCGGTGCCGCGTCGCAGTCGGGCCGGCGGTCCTTGACGGAGGAGCCGGGGATGGGCTTGCCCGTGTCCTGGTGCACGCACCAGCAGTAGCCGGTGGAGCGGTAGCACTGCGCGCGCGCGTAGCGCCCGTCGCCCGTGCACTCCGGCACGTACAGCACCGCGCCGCCGGCCTTCTGCGAACGAAACACGCCGTCACGCGACCCTCGCCATACTATGCTACACGCGCATACGGCTGCATATACGGAACTTCATTCGGCAGCAAGCTTGCCGTTCCAATGTACGAGCTGCAAAAACTAGAGGCTCTTTAACGGGGAAATGTATAGCCTTTTACAACAAATTTCCACAAAGTGTTACCGATTTGACTTATCACAATCGTTTGTCAAAAATACTGTTATGAAAAAAGGTATCGTTAAAGATTACTTAAATGATAACAATGCTTAGGTTTAATGTTAATAACTCACAGTTACGTTGCCAAATATTTTGAATTTAGTATATAACACAATAAAACTGTAGATTTTATCGATATTATGCGAACTCGTTTAAACTTGTAAAGGAAGTTGGGTTCTGAATATCTGACGCTAGCTTTCAATTGACAACTCGGTAAAATAGACGGAGAAAAAAATAGCGCTTGCTGGTTCTTTCCAGTACGAGATCTCTTACCATAGACTTGTAAACAAATGGCGTAGCATCTTTGACGTACAAAAGTGATTGTAAAAATTTTATTTGAGGAATAAAGTTTTGATTGTGGTTAGTGCAGTATAACAACACCTGTGGCAACTAATTATATCTGTGAAAGAAAATAAGTTCAATGCGATCCCGAGCTGTAGAATTGCGACGTTTTTGTACATAATTGACAGGTGAGGAAACTAAAACTTGTATAAGTGCAGCGCGGCGAAACAGATTCAACATGTAAGTAGATGCTATTTTATCGAATTTTGTGCACGTCGTTATACGTGCACAAAGGTCCTTAACTATGAAATTTAATCATTTTAAAGTTGTTACATTAACTCCATAGAAAATATATATTTGTTCTTAACCAAATTTTCGTTACAATTAAATCTTCGAATTAGGATGGCTTATACTAAAAAAATCTCAAAAGGCACTTGCTGTCAGATTCTCATGGCTTCAAAACTATGTCATTACTTTGTATAATGTCTAGTGGGTGTGAAAATTTCGGAAAGTTTGTTTTTTTTTGCTTATCAATACATAGTATAAAACAAAGTCGCTTTCGCTGTATGTCCGTATGTATGCTTAGATCTTTAAAACTACGCAACGGATTTTGACGCGGTTTTTTTTAATAGATAGAGTGATTCTTAAGGAAGGTTTGTATGTATAATAAATGCATAATATAGTAGAGAAACACTGATAAATTTAAAGGTTTCTAATGTGATGTCGTAAATAAGCACGTTTTTTTGCGCTTATATTGCAAACGCTGGCTGAACCCTACGAGATAGACCAAAATAATGTACTACAGTATTGTACAACTTACAAAAATCCACAAAAAAGTCCGCGATGGTATATGTTTATCTCTTAGGGATAACCCACCGCAACCATTTTTTCACTGCACCCGTGCGAAGCCGGGGCGGGTCGCTAGTTAATAAATAAATAACGAAAACGTTAGTATGGAATAAGCTAAATCTTAGAAATATCCATACAAAACAGTAATTTCATACTTTTACCCCTAGTATATACCAAAATATAAACTTATCGCCCTCTTTAGGGCTACCTATAGGAAATGCACGACACAAGATATCTTTCCTTGACCTGTAGTGCAATTCTCGTATTTTTTTACAATCGCAATTTAGTTGAAGTTTAGCAATCGCTCGATCTTAATCCCACCCAAAATCGGTATTCACGTATCACATTTCCGAACAAAACCAAAACTAAATTGAAACTAAAACTTAATTTCAGCGAACTTTAGATTGCGAGGTGGGAATGTTGCCAACTGAATCAAGACAAAATCCACTGAATTTAAAAAAATAAATATATCGAAAAATAAACGATACTATTAGATTTTAGAGTATAAAATCATTATTTAATTGGCATAAAAGTCCAAAGATGTATAAATATTTAATGACAACTGCATTTCAATCGTGGAATTTGACGTTTGGTAGCTCACCTCGATCGACAGGTTTATCTAAACTTTAGTAGAATACCGATTCTGTTGCGGTTAGAGTGCAGTTTAACTTCGATAAAATAGGAGAATACAGTGTAACGATTATGATTTAGCGCTACGTTTGGATCGAGCTAGTTCAAGTCCGATCAAAGTTCGATTGAAAGACGTGAATACAAAAACGTGTTTTTAGACTAAATCGTTGCTAACTCGCTGCGACTTTATTTAGGAGAATTGCACTACTGTCCTCAAACTTGAGACGGCGACGCCAGCGCCGCAATAACTTCATTTTTTATTATTAATTCGTTAAATTCTTATATTTTTCCTAATCGCTTAATCCATCCGCCCAGGGAAAATCATCTCACAGTACGCGTGTGCAAAGTTTGAACCCGGTGATACCGCTCAAAAATAGTGAGTTAACGTTGCTGACGGTTTGACTGGACATCGACGGAGCCTCCGCAGCCGCTGAACCAGCCATCTTGTTTTTACTCCTCCAAAATATATAACACATAAAAGTTATTATTTTTCATCACTTTAATCGAATTTAAGTGGCGTGACCACCCTCGCTGCCTAAAGTTCAATGCAGAAGGACTAGACCTTTCTGGACCATGCAATTTGTATTTAAATGTAGGTTATACCACTGGATGCAAAATGGCGGTAGCTGTAAAGTTGACACATGTGTGAAGTTAGGTACATTAGTCACGTCGTTAGAGCTGAAGTTACCTGTTCGTCGAGGGCGGCCTGGCGGTCGGTGAAGCAGTCGTTGGCGTCTTCCTCGCGACGGGACTCCGCGTCTGGCCCGTCGGGCGCGAACGAGTTGCGCATGATGCCTGGCAGCACTAGGTCGCCAATAAAAAAGAAACAGTTAAAAAACATACAGCTTAGATTCACATTCAATTTATTTCCGTTGCTAAATAATAAAAAATGGATCCGTCATGTCTATCCGTCCGTATGTTACTATTTCCGAAACCATAAGAACTATTATACCTACTGTTGAAACTTGGTAAGTAGATGTATTCTGTGAAACGCATTAAGTACGTTCTTTACTTAAAAATGAAAACAAAAGTCCATCAAACCCACACGTGTGGCGTATTTATGGTATAGGTCTTCAAAAATCATATTGAGATTTCTAATATAATTTTTTTTCTAAACTAGACAGTTTGCGCAAGAGACACTTTCAAAGTGGTAAAATGTGTGTCCTCTCCCTGCAACTTCTAAAATAAAATGATAAAACTAAAAACAATTTTATTATTAACAAAAATACTCTTATGAAAAAAAGTCATAATACTGTTAACTATTACTTAAATGATGACAATGCTTCGGTTTAATTATAACGACTCAATAGTTACGTTGCCAAATATTTGGACTATACAAAATAATACAATGAAACTATAGCTTTTATAGATATAATGTAAAATTGGTAAGAAAATAATTCAGTCGCATAGCAAAAGCGAGAGAATGAAGATATTCCTCGCTCCATTTCTATAGCGCCTCCTCCATCCACTAGCGTAACTCTGTCTCGTCTTCATCGATCAATATAAAAATCGTTTATTTTTTAACTGTCTGTCTTTAGACATCGTCAACGCCTTCGGCGCCCTTCCCTAGCCATTAGGGAGGCGCTCGTATACCACGAGCTGCCTCCCTACCTGCGGGCCGTGGTCGGGGACTATCTGCGCGACAGGACGATCGGCGTGATGGGACGAGACGGGATGGAAACGTCGAGGAGGGTCGACTGCGGCGTTCCGCAGGGGTCGGTGTTGGGACTCGGGGGGGGGTTTTAGTGGATAGGCCGGTCCTCTTGACCGGAGAGCCCCGCACACGGCCGCGTCTTGCCAGCGCGGTGTCATGGTGCACAAGGTCGCATTCCCCCCCACAAAAAACAAAAAAAAAAGATTAGAACCCAGGACCTCAGAGATGGCAAAACTGAAACCAGTGTACTAAGCACTCAACTGCGGTCGTCTGACGTTAGTACATACGATTGCACTTTCAGTTTTAAAGGGCTTGTACTTAGTGTGGGAACCAAGGGATCTGCTGCCACCGGGACTCGAACCTGGAGATGGCGATACCTTGAAACTGGTATACCAACCACTCGACTACGGGGGTCGTCGAATGTTAACTGGAGGTGATGACTACCCAGTTCACAAAATTTTCTGCATAGGTCCAAGTGCTGTTTGTTAACAACAGAGTTGTTGAGGGCGCTATGAATTTTATTTTTTCGGTTCGGATTCGTCTTGCCATTACACATGATAATCATCTGAGTTGTTTTATGTTATTTTCTTTTTGTGTTTTTTTTAATAGTGTAATATGTGTGACTGTGCATTTTGTGGTGTATGTTGTGACTGCCTTAAAAAACATGTCATATTCTATAGGTTAAGGATTTGTAATATTTAGATGTAATAATATAACAATTGCTGGTGGTCCTAATTACAATGAAAAAATTAATAAAAATAAAGTGCTAAAACTCTTCGCTGGGGCCTACTCTTAGGATAAGATACTCGCTTCCATCATTTCGCCTTCACCGATATCATCACTAACAATTAAGTGAAGCCGAAGAGTTTCCGTCGTAAGTAAAGCTGAGCGGATGACCAAAGCTAAACGTCTCCGAGTATTGAGAACCCTAACAAATATAATGGCGAAGTCACCTGCGCTCGGGTCCGGCGGTGAGTACTCCTCGTTATAGTCGGCTTCTGGTTCCGGAGCGCTGTCCTCGTCTGCGTTCAACGACATGAAGAAACGGAGAGAGACTATGTATTATTATTAAGTTTGCACACACATTAGTATGTTAAATTAACAACCTGCCACCACGTCTTTTAATTAGCTCGCGTAATCTGAAGCTACCGTGATCGATTAAAAAAGTTCTTTAAATTACTTTTAATGACTAGTATGAGTGGTTCAAAAAACTTTTTAGTGTCTTAAACCCTTTGCCATTTTTTCGGTTATGGGTAGATAATACTTACCTGATATTTAATGCCTACATCCTACAATTTACAAAATTTTATTAAGATTTATTATATTTTTTTTTACTTTAAAGATACTTTTATAAATAATTTTGTCTTTATATTAGAAGCAGGGGCGTAGCTACCGCCGTATCAGCCGTATCAATGATACGGGGCCCCCGAGCTGCAAAGGCCCCTAACGTGTGTAAACGAGCATTTGTGAAATGTTCTCCTCAATGTCACTTAATTACGTGTTTCCCGATGAAAAACATATAAAAAAACTGTCATACGTCATACTATAGATTATAGATATAGAGGTTTTAATTCAGAAATGACAAATGTCAAAAAAGCAATCTCTTTTTTTCCCGGATTAAGCACTGGGAATCCAAGTGTGTTTAACATGTTCTCTTCAATGTTAAGTGTCGTACACAAACTGTAGATTTTTAACACACTATGAAACGTATACAAAGGGTTTACAAATCATGTATAGTTTGTTTATGGGCATTTTACACTAAACGCATTTTATGCGTGTTATTTTTATACGTTTGTGAAATCTTGGGGTTTGCAGTGAGCGTGCGCCCAAAAGTTAGCAACATCCTCATCGATTATTGCGGGATTTCCCCGTTTAAATCAAACCCGCGATAACTTTACCCTTCATTTTGGCTCCCCAACTAATTTTGATACAGGGCCACTGATTAGAAGATAGTACCTATATTGTAAGTAAATAGGTACTATCAGTGTATGTTGAGATCCATTATCGTGGACCCCCGTTTTCATTTCATGGACACACAAATATTTGTTTCGCTGACGTAGACCCCTTGCAAGTAGTCATAGTCCCCTAGAGGTCGATATATACCATTTTGGGAATCCCTGGAATAGTACATCATATAACCAAGTTTGGCAAGATAATACCATGTTATGACTGACTTCAATTCTTTATTGTTTTATTTGTTGTCATAATTTTTGTCTTTATAGGGTTTCGTACCTCCAAAGGTAAAACCGGAACCTTATAGGATCACTTTGTTGTCCGTCCGTCCGTCCGACCGTCTGTCAAGACGAGATATCAAGCTGAAATTAATATCACATACTCAGGTCTCGTATCTCACAAAGCAGTGAAAAAATGACATTTCTAAAACGCTAACGCAGTAAAAAGATATGGCCATTTACGTTCCATTTATATGGATTTTTTGATATTTGCAAGGGAATCAAAACCTATAGGGTACTTTTCGTTGACCTAGAATCATGACACTGTTTTCCCTTGACATCCATAAGTCGAGTGGGCCGGACGGCATTCCACCAATCGTGCTAAAGGTTTGCGCTCCTGAGTTGGCACCGGTACTCACGCGTCTTTGTCGGCTCTCCTACACCACTGGCGTCGTCCCGAAGTCTTGGAAGACAGCCCTAGTACACCCGATCCTTAAAAAAGGTGAACCCATCACAAACCGCCAGCTCCTAGCGTACCTGGAGGAAAACCAGCTGATCAGTGACCGACAATACGGTTCCGTAGTAGGCGATCAGCTGGTGACCTTTTACCTTACGCATCGTTGGGCGGAGGCTGTGGAGAGAAAGGGGAAGCTCTTGCGGTCGGTCTGGACATAGCGAAAGCCTTCGATCGAGTGTGGCAATAGGGCTCTACTTAGCAAACTTCCAGAGTACGGACTATCTGGAAAATTCTGCACTTGGGTCACCAGTTTTCTTTCTGGGCGTAGCATTAGAGTCGTAGTTGATGGCTCATGCTCGGAACTCCAGCCCGTGAACGCTGGTGTCCCGCAGGGATGCGTGCTGTCTCCCACTTTGTTTCTTCTGCATATCAATGATTTACTGCATAATAGGCTTGTTGCCTAAATTTCAGTAGTTAAATACTAATAATACCTGATGCCTATTCTATACAAAATAATTATTATATTTGAAAAAAATGCTTATTTATAAGAATAATTTTGCATTTAATTAAATATTTGACAATAGTCATCAAAAACGCTCATGACTGTCATGGCGTCTTGAATGACGTCACGCCGTGCAACACAGCTGTTTTAGTATCGGAATATTCGGTATTGTGAAGTTATTTTAATAAAAAATGGATTCATCGTATTACAAGTACTGCATAGTGCCCCAGTGTACAAGCACAAGTATAAAACACAAAAAAAAATATTTATATACTCGTACGTGCCAAACAATCAGCAGATACGTAAAAAGTGGCTAATACTCGCGAAAAGGAATGATGCCCATTCTTTTTCGCACTTCCACAAGACACTTGGGAATGACATTTTGACTTTGACGTTTCGCACGGCGTGACGTAACACTTTTTAATTGGTGTTTGCTGTCACGTGACTTATGGCTTATTTTGTGCAATTTTATTTTATAAAAATATAAATAATCAAAAGTTATTATTTTATAAAACTTTGTTTTTTCATAATTAAATGATCATCTTATAGTTATGCAACCTAATGCATCAGAATTGTTCATAGTGGATACAAGCCTATTGCGGTAATCCATTGCTATGCAGACGATAGCACTGGAGACGCACTATATCGCGGAAGTGCAAATATTCCACATCAGAACGTCATTGAGAACCGAAACAAGCTTGTGTCTGATATCGATGACATACTCAGCCATGTCTCGAATTGGGGCCGACTAAATCTAGTCCAGTTAAACGCCTCTAAGACACAAGTTTGCGCGTTTACCGCTAAGAAATCTCCTTTTGTCGCAATATGGTTGCGAAACTTTGAAGGCGCTTCCCTTGATGCCGGGTCAACCATCGGAATCCTGGGCGTTGACATATCGAGCGATGTTCAGTTTCGCTGTCATCTGGAAGGCAAGGCTAAATTAGCCTCAAAAAAGCTGGGAGTGCTAAGCAGGGCGAGACAGTATTTCACGCCGACCCACCGCCTACAACTTTACAAGGCACAGGTCAGGCCACATATGGAATACTGCTCTCACCTCTGGGCCGGAGCTCCTCAGTACCAGCTCCTTCCATTTGACCGTATCCAGCGAAGAGCGGTTCGAATTGTCGACGACCCGGTGCTCTGTGGTCGTATGGACTCATTGGCGCTGCGGAGAGATGTCGCGTCTCTTTGTGTTCTCTACCGCATATACCATGGGGAGTGCTCTGACGAGTTGTTTGGGATACTGCCGCCGACCGATTTCCTGTATCGTGCGTCACGGAGGGGACTTGCTTTTTATCCCCACCATCTTAATGGTTGGCTGTCCTCCACAGTGCGGTTTTCGCGTACGTTTTTCTCGCGAACGACAAAGTTATGGAACCAACTTTCGGCCGCGGTATTTCCGAACAGTTACGACATGGGAAGCTTCAAAAAAAGAGCGTATACATTCATGAAAGGCCGGCAACGCGCTGATGATACCTCAGGTGTTGTTTGTGCTATGGGCGGCGGTGATCACTTACCATCAGGTGACCCGTTGGCTCGTTTGCCTGCTCTAATAGGATATTAAAAAATAATGAAATTTGGCAAGCAGCAATGTCTATCAGTAAGTAAGTCCTTATTTAACGCTGCTCTCCTGGGACAGACGAGCTGCAGTCAAAGCCAGAGAATTCTTATTTATCGAGAAAAGTACTTTTTACAGATGTAGTGGGGTTGAGTTACATTTGTGTCAAATTGAAATGTATCAAATTTTACGCAAAAATAGCTAGACGTAGTGCGCAGGAGTGTTACATGCACATGTTGTCAAGTGACAGACAAAAATATTTCATTCATAGATTTATTATACACTACCGTTGGAGGCAATAGTCGTTAGGGCGAGACCAAAAAACAAATACACCATTTTAATGTGTAAAAAGAACTTCACAATAATTAGAAATAAAGAATAGTGACGTTTAAAACTAGCTCCTGTGCCGTGAGTTTGTATATTCGCATTGAAAACAACATTTTCAAGATAATAAAAATTTATTATATGTGCAAATAGTTTTTAAGAGCCTTTTAATTTTAATAATGATATCCACCTATAACCCTGAGTAACTATAGACTTTAAAAGAAATTACAGGGGGTGGGCTATCAATTTCATTATAAGCCTCATGCCTCGGCGAATGAAACCGTCACGAAAGAGAATAGTAACCAATAATAAAATATTACTTTATTTTACGTATTCAAATTCTTAAATGTGAAATGAATAATTCTATTATATTTTCTTTCGTATGTGAATTACAAATGTACAAGGAATCTATACTTGTTTACAGCTACAAAATACCAAATACCTATACAGTTTAAACGCGTGTTTTAATAAAAATATGTGGGATTCAGTTCGTTTACAAATGACCTTGGGCTGATACAAGCCACTATCCCTCTCTCTCTCTCTCATTGCCGATAAAATAGTAGTATGTATAATAAATCTATGATTCACAAGTTGCGAAACGAAGACGATTGCAATACTTTGGCAATTTGGAATACACATTTGAATAGTTAAAAATATTTTAAACTTTATGTATGTAAATAAATAATAATAATAATGTATAGCTTTTATGCTAAAATCTTTATAGAAGCTACATGGTATTACGTTTTATCTTTATTGGAATTAACCAATTAGTCACTTTAAATAATCGTTCTTTTTTATATTTGTGTACAAATTTTATTATATTCAGTTGACAATTGAATAAGAAAAATATTATCACGAGAATGTAAAAAAATATCTTAAGAATCTACATATCAAAAGGTATGCCCTTTTGATCACTATTAATTTAAAAATAAACTGAAATGTTCCTTGTTTAAGTAAATGTATAAATATGTAATATCCTCACAGCATTATTGCAATAGCCCTAATTTCCCAATAATACAACTACAGGAAGTGAACTCATAGTTCTTATTCGACTGAAGAAACACGCGTCGTTAGTTGAGTTCGCATCAAAGCATGCATCAAAAAGCGAATGGGATGAAAATGAGCTTTTATTAGACAGCCATTAAAGCTTACGAGATCAAAAACGTGGATGTTTCCCGCGAGCTATAAAAAAATATTCGGTCGCTCCCAATAAACCTCATTTATATTAACATACGTTTCAGAAACAAATTTATAGATCGTTGAACATAATTCGCTTGTGTAATATAATCCTTACTTTATTTTGATCTAAATACGAACGGTATGAGGAAGCGCCTGCGCATTTTATGCGGGATTATCAGTAACTGTAGCTTTTGTAGGCTCAGTTTTGTGTTTGCAAAACAACACCCTTAGTAAATTTGTGATAGAAAAATTTGTGATAAACATTTCAAAAGAAATATTTTTGATAGAAATATGTATTAACAACTATGACTAAGATACAAATGCTCGCATTCATCACATAAACATCAACGGGATTCGAACCCGGTAAACTAGATAATTAATTGAAAATCATGCATTTTTTGCATTCATGCATGAGTGAAAAGATTAAAGATCAACTCATTCTAAAATGCCTTAAGTGATAAATGAATGGTCTCTTACTGTATTTGTTTGACGTTTGTTATGATCGTGACACTGGTTACATGATAGGCTGCGGTCTGAAACTTGCTGTCAACTAATCATTGCTTGTGTGCATTTGTAGAAAATATTAAAAATTGAAAAAGAAAATTGATAGTACACTTTCTGTGTCTATCGTGAACCGGAGCCCGCGCATACGAGCACATACAGAAGCTGACAACAAACTCCGGACCGCATCCATGTAGATTTATTCCTATTTTGAATTTAACAAAGGAAAACTTTCCTCTGTAATTATGGCGCGAACTTAGTAAACAATTTGGTGTGGTTCTTTTTAATTGCTGGAGTATATTACTAATTTACGGACCACATTTAAAAACAAATTGATTGTATTTTTCTGGTTTTATAGATGAAGCTCTATTATATTCGTTGAAAATAAAATGATAATAATAAATTATATTACAGTAACAGACTAGACATTTTATACAAGTAAATCAATAAAAGTAATTAAAAGTAAATAAAAGATATCATGATATTTGGAATAGTTAGTACTTGTAATGTTCTTATGAACTAGATTTAGATTATTTTCTTGTACATTCATACTCTTATTTAAAACATGTAAAATAAATTCTGCCATAACTATTAGTAATTAGACAAAACAAATGCAATCGTGCAATTCGTAATATTTTTGTTAGATCTAACTCGGTTAGTACTGAGCGTCACAGATTACCAGAATCTTGAGCCTAGAGCGCCCAGTCGGTCTATCTATCTGGACTATATCTTCTAGTCTGCGTGATTGAAAATGTCTCGAATGCTACAATTGCAGCTAACAGTTTAAGTTTTATATTCGTGCGCTTACCAGTTTAGTGCGCTTCACATCGGATAAGACCATACAGAATCCGTTCGTATGTTCAGCTGTGACGCACGCGCACACCAGTTTTTTTGTGTTTATTTAACTTTGTGTCGTAATATATAGGTAAGCCGTTTGTTTGATTTTTCCCTTCGCAGAGGAAAGGCTGAGAATCCTCATGCAGCCAACCACCGCTTGGTTGTGGTGGCTGTGACGGACTCCGGACTGATCGGGGCGGCCGACCAAACGCAGCGTAAGTCTGGGCGCTGCAGCCAAAGGCTAGGTACTCACAGTCCGCGGCGGCAGGCGGCGCGGCCGGGGCGGGGGCGGCGGCGGGGGCGGGCGGCGCGGCGGGGGCCGCCAGCAGGCAGGCCGCCCACTCACCGCGGGAGATGTCGCCGTCGCCGTCGGCGTCGCACCCGCGCGCCCATGCGCGTGCGCACCTTTTCGGTTTTACTACCTGCAAATTATTTATTTTAATAATTATCATCGGCGTTTGAAATGTAAAAATAAATTTTAACTGGACACAGACCGAGCGTATTTTGTTCGTATTGAATTATTTGCTTTCGAATAGGTCGTATAGAAGTCCGACATTGCTAAATATTATGAGCACCCATTCAACTATTAACAAATACCATACAAATAAGTACCATACAAATGCTTAAGATCAAAGCACCATGTAGGTAAATCATGAGGGGGAACCGTGCCCTCAAGAGAGGTGCGATGCAGCGCTGGCCTATAAAGGGACTATACGTGCTTGAAGAAGGAAGCCAAAGGGTTGCCAGCCTTTCATGAGGAGGGTGGAGGCGTCTGCGCCGTCGCAATCACCCCAGTCCTTTTCTTAATAGGGTAGTGCTAACCTTGGCTTCTCCGGAGGGTGCTGTCACCATTCCGTCCGTGCCGTAAGATATTAAGATATTGATTATGGATTTTTTTGTATTCTGGAGAAGAAAGATCGTGGCAATTACTAAGATGCGGGCGAGTCTTAACGATACAAATGTAAGGAAATGAAATAATCTGGTAACGTGATGTAACTCATAAGTCGACAAGGCACCCTGAAATTCTAGTCGGAGCAGATTCGCGAACCTAACATGGTCGATGGCCCATGGCCGTCGTGGTCCAGCTCCGCGGCGGCCAGGCGGCCGCGGCGTGAGGTAGGCACCAGGACGCACCTTCCTGACGAGCCGCCGGAGCCCCCTGTACTCGGCCCTGTGCAGGCCGCCGCTGCCGTCACGGTCCAGCTCCGCGAACTTCCAGTCGGCGACTGCGCGCGGCTGCGGGGCGCCGCCGGGCCGCGCGCGTTCGTACTCGCCGCCGAATATCTTCATCAGGTTGCCGTTGAACAGCGCACGGTCGGTGCGGCTGCACACTGCAAACATTTACACTGTTTCAATGCATCCGCGACATCTGTGCGTATGAAATCGAATCGGGAATTCCAGCCTTTGAATTTAATTATGATGACAGTTTCTGTGGTTTTAGAAGTCATAGAAGATATGTAGAGGTACTTGTACCGTTTGATATTGAACGATCTTGTACCGTACCATACCCAATATATAGGTGGACGCGTCAGCGATCAAAACTACGCGCTACGCGTGGCCTACACACCATTTATCTAATTTAAAGAAGTTATTGGCTACACGAAACAAACCAAAAATGATAAACTATAAAATCATATATATATACTTTATTGCCATAAGTAGTTACAAAGAAAAACAAAAGTAAAAAAAATGTGGTTCACTTCATCGTTCAATCATAATTAACTTTATTCAAACATGACTTTATAGAAAGCTCAATCGTCAATTTTTTTTATTTCTACTACAATGTCTAAAAAAAAATTAATGAATAAAAATGGTGTGCGATTGTTACAAACTAATATTTTCTTCATTCGAAGGAAATATATAATGCTGTACGTTTTTTTGAGACAAACTTACAATACTTCAATCTGAAATTAGGTCCAAGAATTCCTACTCACTTCGCCTGTTGCGCTGGCCACGCATCGAAGATCGCCGACGTGTGTGCGATTTACCTGTTGAATCAAATTAATTAAAAGTTAGCAAGACATTGACTCAATTTAAATAAAACTTGGCAAGGTAACTTGGCGTACAAGATTAATCACGCAATTGTATAAAAATAATCATCAAATTCAAGGAATAAACAAGTGGATAAAAGAAGAGGGGCATCAGAACGATGATTAGGTATCTATGTTGCTTACAATAATTGTCACGTTGAATCTTCGTGAATGAGTAACAGACATACAAACTTTCGCATTTATAATATTAGTAGGTATTTAGATTACGTTACGTTTTACATTTTAAAATTAATATAATCCCGCATCATAAAAATTGTGCCAATGACTTCATCAAGCCGCGTAGTAATTAGTAATTAACAAGGGCCAATTCCACTAATAACTTCGAGCGAAATATAAAGAGAACCAATGCGTTTGACCAATCACAACATTTCACAATCAAGCTGAGCTTCCTTATTGGTCAAACGAAACGTGTCTGTATCGATTCGGCGCTTTCGTCTTTCTCTTTACAGTATCGTTTTATCTTTACAATAGGGGTGTTCACCCAAAAAATATATCGATATAAAATATCGAAACGTGATATCAATATCTTTCGATATATCGTTTGAAAATATCAAATATTTTTCCCAAAAAATTTATATTGTACTTTGATTATCAAAAGCAGACAGTTTATTGTTATTTTTATCGTATATGTGAAAGTATAATCAAAGACCAGAGTAAGATAGTTATACTAATAGTGTAATAAGGTAAACGGGATCTGACGATGGAGCTGGAAGATGGTCAAAGGAACTTATAATTTGTTGGTGTGAATCCACACTCCACACCACCACCATAAAACTGAAATCATTGAGTAATGTCATAATTAACTTCGGTTCCGTTGTCATTATGAGTGAGTTAGCTTTAGCTTTTTTTAATCGATTCGATATTTTCATAATTATATCGATATATCGAATAAAAATATTCTTTGTAAAAATATCGAATAATTATACATATCAATATTAAGTGAATATCCTTACTTTAGAGTTAACCCCGAGATCGTCTGCTAGCGAACGCACACCTACGATTATCACTTTTGCGCCACATCCAAATTATGGCCGTCCCCGCCGCGTCGCTGATATATTTTCCGAACGCACAGTATACCGAACAATACAGATGTATTGATTTTAATCAAACTAGAAAAAAGGCAAAATTATACTCCTTTACAAAATTATTCTCACACATTTTTGTTACAAGCCAAAAAGAAATAATAGGTTAGTATTTGTGTAATTATAAATTATATTTTGGATGATAAAATTGTGAAAGATTTATCGGATATGACCGAAAATGTAAAGTTCTAGTCATAAACATGCAGGCCTTGAAACAAAGTCTAACACAATCGCAAAAAAGTTTCAATACCTATGGTAAACTGTCAAACGAAGTGACAACACTGACAGAGGCAAAGGGATATGAGTACGCTCTGATTCTACATTCAATTGTCAGGATATGAAATATTTTTGTTGTAAC
Organism: Scirpophaga incertulas; assembly: GCA_036419045.1. Lineage (NCBI taxonomy): Eukaryota > Metazoa > Arthropoda > Insecta > Lepidoptera > Crambidae > Scirpophaga > Scirpophaga incertulas. The sequence continues at coordinate 6,970,957 of CM071626.1, read as the reverse complement.
TTAAACACGACAAATATATTATTTTTTGGAGTTACCTATGCTGAAGCTGCAGACGGCTGTACCGTGAGTTGTGGAAGGTGCACGAACGGAAGGTTCGACACCTTGCCTGTACCGACCCCGGCGCCGTTTCGGGTCGTTAGGATCGAATTGAATTGATATGTTTATTGTAATGTCATTGACTTGTTTTATCATTTTGAAAAGAGGAAATAAAAAATTTGACCGTCAGAATTTCTTGCCTGTTCTTTTCTGAAAGTCTTGTAATTTTGGACCAGTAAAATTTTATTTAAACCAGTTTAATTTTGCCTATTTATATAGTATGTATTACAAAAAAATGGACAGCGACGATATCTGCCAATCCTTGTGGTGACAGATCAGGAATAAAATATTTCTTTCCTGCTTCTCTTTCATATTCTGTACCAGCGCAGTTGTAATTCCGTAGTCTGCTGCCAGGTTGCGGGCTGGAGGGGAACGACCGGTCCAATGATGCACACCATAGCCACGCCGAAACCGGTAACGACCCGCTCGCATTTCACCTAGGTATAAATCCTATATAGTTCAATAGTCGCATTGTTGCGGCATCTCGAAACTCCGCTGCTAAATCTGTTCGAAATTCCGATCTCAGATTTTTTCGATTATACCAATCGAAAGATATATCTATATATTTTCCCGTGATAAAAAATCCAACGTCTAGTTTCAACTACCCCTAAACCAACTTTCATCAAAATCGGTTCTGAGTAGTTTCCGACTTTATTCAAACAAAAACTTTTATCCCCAATTTTACTTTAGTAAAATTTTTATAAGCTTTGAATGTCTTATTTATTCATATCAAACCGAGAGCCTAAAAGGTATGTGACAAATTTCTAGCTTTAAAAATAACGTACTTCCCTTACAGACTTTCATACCCTATCTCAACTCTTTAAAAATAATCTTTTATCCTTACTCCGGCTCTAGCTTATCTGTATAACGAATTTCATTAAAATGGATACAATAATTTTGGCGTTGCAGCGCAACAGACAGACAAAAGGAGTTACTTTGGCATTAATACTATTGGTAAAGATTGCCAATTTGAAAATCCAATACACATTAACGTACCTGGTGGTGTTTTATGACGTGCGTCAAGGACACGAACGAAACTTAAGGTTAAAAAACCAGTCGAAGAAACCAAAACAAGCGAATGCCGAATCGATTTAAGTCATCAGCATTTTAAGGCTCGTCTGACTAATCAGGTAGCCTGATCAGGTAAGACACCTGATTCTGAGGACGTCTCGATGGATCGAAAGATGTACATTCGTATTTTTTATACAATCGCATCAAATTAGTTTCGATTTCTTTGATATTAAATTCGCTAAAAACGCATAGCGGCATGATAACATTTTAAGATAAATAAGACAATAACAGTAGTACATCGTACGTCTTTAACACTGTGATATAAAGACATGAACAGCGGCTGAGCTTATTGTGTGGTGACTAACATACATATACTATATACCAACTGATGTATTATTGGTAAAAACATACGTTGTCATTTTGTGCGTCACAAATTCATTCAATGAGTATGTAGGATTCTCTACAAAAACCCGGTTTCAATGTTTGTTTGAACTTAATAATAAGTGTAGTTAATTTTATTGGAATTGGTAATGTGTAACTGTAGAAATATAAATGACTAGCTGTGCCAGCGACTTCGTCCGCGTGGAATAATTATTTTGAGCATCATATTTATTTTTGCAAACAACCACCTCGGCTGTTACCCGATCTTGACAACGCGACATATCCAAATTTGATTACCATAAAAACGATTCTAGTGAGTTAACATTAAAAGATAGACATATACTGTCGCGGACATGTTTTTAGATCATTTTAAGAGAAATAATTCTTTCATACATATTTTTTTGGTATCTAGAACCGTTTTCGCAGCGCACGCAACGGAAGCCCTCAAAGATGAATAACTTTCCCCGTTTTTTTCCACATTTTCCATTATTTCTCGCTCCTATTAGTCGCAACATGATAGCCTAGTAGCCTAAAGCCTTCCTCGATAAATGGGCTATTCATTAAAAAAGTTCCAGAGATTAGCGCGTTCAAACAAACAAACTCTTCAGCTTTATAATATTAGTATAGATAAGTGTTACTACTGACTAACCCAGAAGTTACCCAACTTTTTTTTTTTGTTCCCCTGAGGAAAATGCATTAAAATGCATACCCCGGCTGTGGCGAGCCGGCGGTTTTGTGGGGCTCTCCTCCCTAGAAGGGGGAGACCTACCCACTAAAAACCTCAGGGATGGCCTTCCTCAGGCATGTAGGGAGCCCCCGGGAACATCAAGCTACTTCCGGGAACCCCCAGCCTCCGCTCCCCTGCCTAGAGGGGAGCCCTTCTCGGGAATATTGAATGCCTATATCCTACTATCTTGAAAATATTATAAACGTATATTAATATAATATAAATCTTAAAATGAAATAATAAATCCTTTTTCTTCCTAAGTACATGTATATATAATGTATATGTTTTATATTAGAAGATAGTAATGTAAGTAAATAAGTACTATCAGTTTATCTTAGATCCATTATCGTAGACCCCCATTTGCATTTCATGAACCCCCAAATATTTTTTCGTTCACGTAGACCCCTTGCAGGTTGTCATAGTCCCTTTTTTTTTGAGGGGGGAAATGTGACCTTGTTCACCAGGACACCGCGCACAAGACGAGGCCGTGTGTGGGGCTCTCCGGTCAAGAGGACCGGCCCCCCCGAGTTTTCTGGGCCCATACGGGGCACATGACGGGGTGCGCTCTCGCGAATCGCCAGTCTTAGCCGCCTAGGGGCCTAGGGGTCGATATACCTTTGGGAATCACCTGACTAACGTATAATAAATTAATAAGTAATCCACACATCAAATGGAGACGATTTCAGACACCTTTATATAATTCACAACACATTGCTAACGAATAGCTCTATACATAAGTAAAGTAATATGCGTATATTATGCATATTATGTGCAACCTCAGTGGTCGAACTGTTCCAAGGTGTCGCCATCATTGAGTTCCCGTATTCGAGTCCCGACGAGGTAGATGTTTGTGTGAGGTATACGGGTATGAAAAAAATATTTATCCATATATTTATCTTTATATTATTGTTATATCTAGGGTATATTACCTACATATGCGGGATAAAATGAGATTGGCTCAGCGAACGCTGTACAAGGTTAAGCCTTCTGCAGCTGTGTTTTTCAGCCAGTTCCTGTGATTCCTGCTATGAAATTTGTAGTGACGTAATTTGAATTCCATTTTAATTAAGATTGAATAGCGAGGCAAAGGGCGACAACTCCCATCTACCAGTAGATAGGAACTTTGCCTTTCAACAAAAAAAACGGCCACTTGCGAGTCGGACTCGCGCACGTAGGGTTCCGTAGCACTATACATCTACTGTTTTTCTTTATTATATTGGCGTTGATTGAATGAAAGGTAAAATGCGGTTTACGATTTATAACGTATTAAAAAACTAATCATTAGGTCTCGTTCAAACCAATTTCCGGTGGAAGTTTGCATGGTAATGTACATCATATATTATTTTTACATTTATCATTCCCTTATTTTAAAAGTTACGGGGGAGACATACATTTTTCTACTTTGGAACCGTCTCTCGTGCAAACTATTCAGTTTAGAAAAAAAATTAGAAACCTCAATATCATTTTTGAAGAGCTACATGTATGGGTTTGATGAAAAAAAAAAGAGTTTCAGTTCTAAGTATGGCGAACCCCAAAAATTATTGTTTTTCTTCTATTTTTGTATGAAAATCTTTATGCGGTTCACCGAATACATCTTACTTACCAAGTTTCCACCGTATAGTTCTTATAGTTAAGGAAAAACTGGCTGTGAGATACGGACGGACAGACGGACGGACAAACATGACGAATCCATAAGCGTTCCGTTTTTTGCCATTCGGCTACGGAACCCTAAAAATGGTCAGGATTCTAACAATTGAATCACCCTTCACTTGCATGTGATTCATCTATGGCTCTCGTTTTATACCCGTTTGTTATTCACTAATTGAATAATACAATAATTTGATTGATTTCATTCTGCAATATCTTTTCACTATTGAACCAGAAAGGTTCTACTTTCAAATTGGCAAAATCTAGAAAGTAGCTTCTATATTTGCAATATATAAAACTATTTTCTTGTCTTCCAAACTGTGTACCATCTGTGTAGACAAGTATTACTCCGGTTAGTATTACTGTAAAGAGAAAACTAGATCGCAAAGAGGTAAAAACCACTATTGTTCAATTTGAATGGGCCTGCATTCTGCACACAACAGTTTGGTATATAGTTGTCGCGCTGTCCCACTGTAACTTACAGACGTACAGTGACGACGTACATCTGTACGACGATATCCCGACGATTCAAAGTTCAATATTAATCGCCCTCGACCTCGCCAGACACTGCGGCGACCGAACCTGTATCGCGTTGCTCATTGAGACCTTTTTTTGAATAGATTCCCTTTGGGTTTTATTTACTGATGGCGTTTTCTTGTGAGGCCTCTCGATACTTGTTTACGTGGTCAAGTTTCTGTTATTACAAAATATTTTTTGTTCTCTTTTGTTTTGCTACTCGTTATATTTTACACGATGTACTAACATAGCTTTCCAATTGAATTTTGAAAAATGTACATTTAACTATATTTAGTTAAATGTAAATGCTTACCCTACTCTACTAATTTTATATCACGCATTTATTTATTTCTTCATCAATCAAACTTAACACATATTTTTTTTATTTATTTTTTATTAACACTTTATGTACAATGTGTACAAAGGCGGACTGACATACATTTATAAAAAAAAACTAAAAAAAAAATAAAACTTATGTATCACCTGATGGTAAGCGATAAGCGATGCCCATAGACACCCACAACACCAGAGGAGTTACAGATGCGTTGCCGGCCTTTTAAATGGCAATATGCTCTTTTTTTTGAAGGTTTCGATATCGCATCGGTTCGGAAATACTGCAGGCGATAATTAGGATTTTCGCAATTACTTTTACACGTCAAAGACGCTATGCCCTTGGGGTCACAAGTTTACTAAGATCGTGTACTCGAAAGAACCAGCAAGGGTTATTTTATTTTTTCCCTGTCTTTTTGCAGAGTCTTCAATTAAAACCAGGTCTCAGATACATGGATTGAACCCCACTTCCTTTACAAGCTTAAACAAATTCACATTATATCTATAAATACTATAGTTTCGCTATGTTATGTACTATAATCAAAATATTTTGCGACGTAACTATTGAGTTACTAAAATTAAAGGCAAATCATATTGAATGAATTTAACACTTAATGTATTTTTATTTTGTGACTTCAATATTCTTTTCCATTATCATCAGGGGCGTCACAAAAACCCAAGCGGGCTTAGAATCTAGCTGCAATATGGCACAGACGTCAATCATTTGTTAAACACTGCAATAACAAAATCGACCGATAAGCCTTTGCCAATTCGATTTTAATCAAACATAGAGAGACGGCATAGATTTGTTTGCAAATTACGCTCTTGGCAAAAGCGTAGTGTAAGTAGATAATGTGTTGTCTATATAAAGAAATGAATAACAAAGCGGCGGCGTTCTTTCTGCCACCAACGCCGCGGCGAGAGACATTTGAGCCGGGTCGCTCGGAACAAAAAACAACTCTTTGTGCGCCGGCGACGAGCAGTCTAGAGAGACATCGGCGTTTCTTAGAAATACAGCCCACGGCTATAACCGGCTATTTTTGTTTCCCACCTCCCAACTTCCCGCCGACGGTTAAGGCGGGGACAAACACAGACCATTAGAACTGTTTTAAATATGTTACAAAAATATATTTATTACGTATATACTTGCTGTAAACGTTAAGTGTGTAAAGGCGATTGTTCGGTGGCTAATAGAGATATAAAAATATTTATTCAAAACCAAAACATATGTACTGGCCTGACATCAGACTCTAAAAATACGTGACGGCTTAACACCGGATTAAAAAAATATGTACCGGCCTAACTCCGTTACAAATAATATGTACCGGCCTAACTCCGTCTCAAAAAATATGTATCGGCCGAACTCCGTCTCAAAAAAATATGTACCGGCCTAACTCCGGCTCGAAAAATATGTACCATCCTGATTCCGACTCAAAAAATATGTACCGGCCTGACGCTGTTTGTTATGAAGTGTCCCTATTTACAGATAGTATTCATTCATTTTTGATGCGATACACACGTTATGAATATTTTTAAATTAATTTTTGTAACTATAGTAAAAATACACATTACGGGCACTTATTAAAATTGATGGGCCTATAGACAAGGAAATAAATATCAATTTTATAACACATACAAATGCACACACACATCCACATATACACACGTACACATGCACATACACAACACGTAATAAACATAAAACATATTAGTTTATATAAAGTTTTATTTGGTTGGAAGTTGTTCGAGGTGGGCGCTAATAACTGCAACACGGTATTCGACTAATGTGGCTATAACGATATATGAGTTTGTAAACTTTATAATTAGGTAGACGATTTTTTTAAATTCTATATATAATAAGAGTACTCTGTTAACTGAGAAATATTGAAGAACCAACAGTATACCTGCGCCTATTACTTTTGAATATACATTAACATGTTTGCAGCGCTGTCGCGATTCGCTCAAAAACGCTCCATACTAAAAACACTGCAATCGTGACGTCATAATTAAGTAAACTCTCCTAATTTGTATGAGCGTATAAACAAATTTGAAAATAACTTTGTTATTTGTACGTTTATAGGTATACTTTCTATATAAAAAAATGTTACATTTAATGTTAGAAATCTGTTCGTTTCATTTGAATTACGCAAAAATAATTGCATTGTATTTTTTAGAAATCTAAAAACAATATTAATAAAATAATTAGGCTGACATTTCTATATTGACATACTTTCATGAGATATAAATCAGATAATTATAGTATAAAAACGGTCATAATCAGTTGTAGTCGTTTACGCTATTATTAAATCCATAATCTGAATGTTAAATATTAAATCAAGTGACACATTTGTACGAATACTGGGAGAGCCTCGTCAAGAACAGGCAAAACATACTGAAGGTGTATTTTCTTATTTCCGTAATATATACATATAATTAGATACCAAGAGAGATATAGTATTTTAAAATATCAAATTAATTATTTCAAGATTAGATAATTGTGAGATGATAGTACAAATAACTGATAATAATAGGTATAGATGTCCAGTCAAGACAAATTAATTATATTATAAATGACGACCTAATATTATAAATATTATATTGACGACAGTACTGGTCAAAACGTTTTTAGACTATTAATTATTGTAGGCATTTATTATTAATAAAACCAGCTGGCCGGGTTATGATACACTTTGTATGGCCTCTCCGGGATGGTTGTAGGCCTGAGAGAGAGAGCAAGTTCCTTTTGGAAAATATAATATAAAACATTCGAAACCGTGGGCCGATAGCGCTTAATGTTATATTTTCATTACAATTATATATTTAAGTCTGGTCTAAATCAACTATTATTTCTTTCGTTCTCTTTGCAAATTAACTTTCTCAGGCTGCTAGCACCATTTAGCTAATTTTGTAAAATTTGAAAATCTTTGTTAATTATTTATTACTTATTATATTTTATTTATTACTAAACCTAGTTAAACCTAGCTCGTAGCCAACGTACCGCAATTTATTAAAAACTAGATGTGCCCACGACTTCGTCCGGGTGAAATCATAATTTTAGGTAGCATTTTTAATGACTCAGAGTGTTATAAACGTAAGAGTAGACCAATATAATCAGAAAGCTTCGAACTGCTAAACTATCGAGAGTTACACGTGTTATTGTGAGTCAATCATAAGAGATAGGCATATGCTGCCGTGGGATATTTTTTGTATTATTTATATTTCAAGGAGCACATGTTCGTCATACATTTCTGTATAACTTTAACCTTTAAGCTTGCACACGCGACGGTAGCTTAAAAAATTTAGTGACTTCTCCCGTTTTCCCAACATTCCCCTTCTCTGCTCTGCTCCTATTGATTGTAGCGTGATGAAAAGTATACTATAACCAGCTCAGGAGTATGATAAGTAAATGTACCAAGTTTTGTTAAAATATCGAGTATTTTTGTTTCTATAACGGTTACTCAGACAGACAAAAATTTTACTGATTGCATTTTTAGCATCAGTATCGATCAGTACAGAATTGACCTCTCCACAGATTAATTATAAATATAGATGATAACAAACTGGCGTGTAGTCAAGATCTGAACTATTTAGATCACAAATTATGGTCATCTTTAAAAGACATGGCCTTTATGATTATCTATTGTCACTTCTTTTGATAAATGGTTATTAAAGAGATTTTTATTATTAATTTTTTTTATTTCCTAATTTGGGGCACAAATAGTTACAATAATCAATCAATCTCAACTTCATTAGCATTGTACATTTTAATTAGATTTATATACTTGACGTATATAAATTAAAATGAAGTACAACGCCATTGAGATTTTCTTATTATATAATAAGCATGCACGATACAAAAATACATTTTTGCCATATTTGTTGTAAGGGATGGGTACAGAAAAAACATATCTATAACGAGCGCTACGTCGAGGAAGTTTTGAAGGATTATTTCTGGTATCACCACGTGACACTAACGTTTATGTTTATTTATCAGATGTAAAAACAAACAGTCAACCATTTCAAAGAAGCCACTCCGATCTGGAGCATTGCTTGAAACGGCAATAGTATTTTTAGAAGCCAACTTAATAGGATTTATTTTTAAGCGCATGCATTCTCTAGAGTGAACCGAACAATTCCAGAGGCGTCGCCCTTTTTGGATCTCTGTTCAAATAGATTCCTATGAGTAAGTATTTATGCGGTGGCTGCGAAGTATTATACCATGATCTTAGAATCTTATTTGATTAATAAAAGAGGCATTAAAACATAATAATAATAATGATAATTTTATTCTAACTCAAACAAAAAACACACATAATAGGAAACTTACACTTACTGAACAATATATAAAAAAAAAAATTTTTTTTTTTTTCAAAATGAAGAATTAACAAATTAAATTATTCAAAAAACAACACAATTACAAATTTTCCTATAAATTTAAGGTTGGTCGTGTTAGAATAGGAGGCCAGTTCAGCATGAGCCAGATCATAAGATAGATCTGGCACTGGTTTTCAACTGCCACCTGCATAGCAATGACGTAAGATGTCATGCAAGTAATAATGTAGGAATAACTAACTAACCAAGTCTTAGCTGTAAAATAGATCAAATAAATAAATATAAGAATTTTATAAAGAAATAAAATAAATAAATATACCAATAACAAGAAACTTTAAATAAGAACATCTTAAAATTCATACAAATACTATATAAAAGATAAATTTATATTAATATTACCTAGCTGCCGCTGCGCGTTTAGAAGGTGGTTTTTTAATCTTTCCTTAAAGACGTAAGGAGAGAGAGAACATAAATGGATAACGCTGTTTTGTGATATTTAACTTAAAACTTTAATTAAAAAGAAAGGTCGATTTTGTCTGCGCAGAACACTTATCGCTATATTTTGGATAATTCACAGAATATCTTTATACATTATAGTCTATGTGTTATTCTGATATATAAGCTATATTATTGTAAAGTTTCATTAAAATCCATTCAGTTGTGTTTACGCGAAAGAATAACAAACATACATCCATACTTACAAACTTTCGCGTTTGTAATATTATTAATAGGCTGATCCGGCAAAAGTTGTCTTACCATATAAATTATAATTACGGATTTTCTAGTGTAAAAATAAAGTAACATATTAAATTATTATTAAATTGTTGTGATAGAACGATCAAAATGTAGAGTTATATGTATTTTTTAAAGCCACATTACCAAAAAAACAAATCACTTAAATATCGCACGACCTCTGCAGTCGAGTGGTTGGTACACCGGCTCCAAGGTGTCGCCATTTCTGAGGTCCCGGGTTCGAGTCCCGGTGGGGGCAGATGTTTGCGTGATGAATGCGAGTATTTATACCTTTGTCATGGTTGTTATAATTTATTTATATATGTATAATACATGTACATATATCCGTTACCCTAGATCCCATAACAGCTTTACAGAGCTTACTTTGGGCTAGGCTAATTGGTTTAAATGTAAGAAATATTTATTTATTTAAAAAAAAGGCTAATTGGTGTGAGTGTAAGGAGTATTTATTTATTTATATGAAAATTTCTATAAATTGTAGTCTATGTGTTATTCTATTGTATAAGCTATACTATTGTAAAGTTCCATTAAAATTTATTCAGTAGTTTTTATGTGAAAGTTACAAACATCCATCCATACATCCATATATATATATATATATATATATGCAACTAAATAATAAATTACTTTTTATAGATTAGGTATGCGATCAGATATAATAAGCGAGAGAAAAATGTGGATGAAAATAAAGAAAGTAACGGCCTCAGTATCGATCCCTGAGAAACTCGCGTGATTATGAAAACACTAACAGAAGCATTTTGTTTCTATTTACATAATTGTAACCGTTAGCAGGGCGTTGTACTTATGATACTTCTCGCCTTAACTTTACTGTACACAAGATGCAAATAACAGGATTTTAAATCACTTTTGCATGTTTAGTTCCTTTCACTAAGACATAACAGCTACAGTTTCATTGTGTTATTAGCTATACCCAAAACACTCGACATCCTATAGTCATTAAAATTAAACCCGAGCATTGTTATGATATAAGTAATCCTCAGCAGTATAATAACTTTTTTCATCAGAATATTTTAGACAATTGCTTTGAATCTATGAAAAGGCAAACGAGTAACTTTAGTGGGACTTTGTTATGAAAAGCTATAAAAGAGCCTTCAGCTTTTTTGTGTTTGTACGTTGAAAAGGCAAGCTTAATTTCACATAGTGTTGGTGTTAATGGGGGTAGGACGGGGTAGGAAATGTTGATTTATCAAACTCAAAAATGTTTTAAAAAGGGGTTTTACACTTTTGCACATCAATGCTAGAACCAACAAGACAACCAGCTAGGGATATTTTTTCTCTCCCTGTATTTTTACAGAGTCGTCAATTAGAAGCTGGCTCAGTCTGATCCCAACTTACTTGATAGTATCTGTTGGGCATCAGTATGTATAAACCATATAAGTAATCTGATAGGAATCAGTTTGGTTTTAATTATTTAAAAGTTTCGATTATAAACTAGGTTTTAGGAATTCCTCAAAACTATTTGGATCCGTATTGTGTATTTTTTTTATATTGCGGAAAAATGGGTCTTTTAATTAGGTATTAGTGGAACTTAATTGGGTTTGGATCCCTAGACTCGGTTCGAAAGCGCGCTGTGAGACTCGTCGACGTATTCACAAGCGGTATCGAGCCTCTAATCTATACTGGGTCATGTTCCGAGGAGTTGTACGATATGATGCGCACGGCTACATTTTATCATCGCACCGCTCGCCATCGACAGGCAGTTGATGCTCACATACTGGAACGTAAATGGTTCCTTACAGTGTAGTTCCAGAGGAATTTCCTGCCGCGTACCCTTCGATTGTGGAATTACAAAGTTTTCCCGGAGGGCTACAGTATGCGGTTCTTCAAAAGGGGAGTAAATAAGTTTTTAATGGGTCGGCAACCCGCGAGTCACCGCGAGGCACCGCGCTAGCAAGGCGCGGCCATGTGTGGGGCTCTCCGGTCTGAGAAGACCGGTCTACCCACTAAAACCCCCCAGTGTCCTCCAAGCCCATATCTGGCGTCGCTTTCGCGATTCTACCGCCAGACGCCTACGAGAGTGACACTGGTGTTGCAAGTCCAGAGGCTACGGTAACTGCTCATCAGGCGGGCCGTAGGCCTGTTTGCCTAATGGAATAAAAATAAACCTCAAAATACACAAAAACTAGACAAATGAAAGGATAAGTTAAAGGAGTATGCCCATTCGTAGTATCACCTTTACTCGTCCTTGTGCCTTAACCAACTAATACCAAAAAATAAGTAACAATTTTAAAAACTCTGCAATATACCAAGCCGAAACTTCGCCGGAGATAAATCCACATAATAATTAGTAATTATTTCACTTCCGTTTCATTCGCCGTGTATTTTTATTGATGATATTCTAATTTCATTGATAAATAGTCTCTTCGGTATTGCCATATATTAACGATCGGATCGATTGGTCAAAAATATATTCGATACATTCCACTGTCCTCTCGTGAAAGGGTAAAAGGAATACCAAAACAATTAATTTTCTTTAGTCTTTTTTCTGCTTTCTCTAATATTTTAGTCATTATTCTGCTTTAAGAGTTTCTTTATACAGATAGCTAATATCAATGTTGCTAAAACAATTATTTTTAAATTAATTAATTATTTTATATGAATTATTGGATAGTTGTAATATTTATTGGATAAGATAGACTTAATCATTTTATAGTTTTAATCTTCTACAATTAAATAGGTATTATCAAAAATGATGATAGGAGAAATTCGTAACTTGAAAGTCTTTGGTGTTTAATTTCTATTTTACCCATCGAAATAGAGTCAAATAGTTTTTAATAATTGAATATATAGTTAAAAATCTACAATATATCATAAAAATCATTATGGTACAAAATCATTTTTGGCGATACTAAAGTCCATACTACAATGGGCATTCTCCTTTAACTTGACAATGTTGATCATTATCCATCTGTACATCGTGTGTGTGTCTGTATCTGAATATGTGTGTGTTTTGATTGTGTGAACGGAAGAGACAATACAAGTAACTGAGTGAGTGTGTGTGGTGTTATATATACATACACTTATGGACAAATTTAGAAGAACGCAAAAACAAAAACGTGTGTATAAAACAAAAAATCATGGACATTTAGTTATATATTTTTTTGTAATTTGGATTTTGGTCGACACGATAAATTAAAAAAAAAAAACTAAATATATAATCAAAAGAGGAGGTTTTTTATGTAGTATGAAAAAACACACAATACTTTCTTTTTTTTTCATGAGATTTACAAATGTTCGTGGCCAGTACGTACAATAATTACAACAGGAGAAATTAAACCAATTTTTTTGCGTTCCTCTAAATTTGTCCATGAGTGTATATATATATATATATATATATTCGTACAAGTTTGAGGTATCCAAATTATATATTGACGTAGAAGACATTAAGTCTTATGTTTTCATCTCATAAGTGAGTGTGTAGCCAGCCCGTAATAATTTTCTAAAGGAAAGAGAAGGAAGAAAAAAAATGAATACTTGTATTTACTAATGTTATGATTTACTGAATCAAATATGAATAAGATCTATTGACATATTCGCCATCTTTCAAACTACATAAATTGAAAAATATTTCTTACTAGTGTTACAAACAAAACTAGGAAGTGTCAAATCGAAATGACACCAGTTTCAAAAAATACAAGTCGTGGTTCACAGTTGCTTCGGAATAATTTATTTTTAAGGCTGTAAAGTGATTATCTAAATCAGTGATTCCAAAAGTAGTCTATATAGACCCCTAGTGGTCTATGACAACCTGCAAGGGGTCAACGTCAACGAAAAAACAATTTGGGGGTCCATGAAATGAAAATGGGCGTCTACAATAACGTATCTGAATATACAGTGGTAATGCCTATTTACTTACATAATACGAGAGCTGTTACTTAAGTATCCGAAATCTGGGATTTCAACATTTTTAAACGCAATATATGACCTCCATGGTAAAATTCGTTCTTTTTTTGAAATACTGGCTGCTATTTTTTTTCCTTATGTACGCTAGTGTTTTGTTTCTGATGGGTTTAAAATGTCATATCGCTGAAATGATGAAACTCACACGTGAAAATATTCGTGCTATGATTTATTACGATTTTCGACGTGGTTTAACGCAACAACAGTGCGTAGATCAATTAACTTCAACTTTTGGTGTTGAAGCTCCATCAAAAACCACTGTGTATCACTGGTTTAGTGAGTTCAATCGTGGACGGAGTAAGCTCACAGACGAAGTTAAGGAAGGTCGCCCGAAATCAGTCGTTGTGCCACAAAACATTGAAGCTGTACGAAAACTAATTATGCAAGACCGTCATGTTACGTATCGCGAGATAGAGGCTACTCTGGGCATATGTATGTCAATCATTAATAAAATATTACATGAACATTAGTTCGTAAAAAAAATTTGTTCGCGTTGGATACCGCACAACTTAACTCAGCATCAAAAAGAAGCTCGCGTCGAATGGTGCAAGAATATGTTAAAAAAAATTTACGGAGATGACTCAAAATCTGTTTATTAACATCTACACAGGTGATGAATCTTGGATCTATGCGTATGATCCCGAAACTAAGCAACAATCTACAGTTTGGGTGTTTCAAAATGAGCCGAACCCTACGAAAGTGACTCGTGCAAAAAGCACTTTAAAGCAAATAGTGACCTGCTTTTTTGGTATTAATGGTCATGTGGCTACAATACCACTGGAGAATCGTAAAACGGTCAATTCGGAGTGGTACACGACCATTTCTTTGCCGGAAGTATTTGAAGAAATACGTAAAAAATAACAAGCGACGCAGAATCATTCTACACCACGACAATGCCAGCTATCACACATCACGCGAAACAAATACATTTTTGGAGGGTCAAAAAATAGAATTGATGGGTCATCCACTGTATAGCCCAGACTTGGCACCTAATGATTTCTATTTATTCCTAAATGTAAAGAATAAATTACGTGGTCAACGATTTTCGTGAAGATGCCGTCGACGCGTTCAAACAGCACGTTTCAGAGATACCGCACTCAGAGTGGAAAAAATACTATAAAAATTGGTTTGAACGTATACAAAAGTGTATCGATCATCGCGGAGAATACTTTGAAACACAATAAACCCATATTTAGCCATATACACGTTTGTTTAATTTTTCTATTCCGGATACATAAGTAGCAGCCCTCGTACTATCTTCTAATATAAAGACATTATACATTATTTATGTTTATAAAAATATATAAAATTAAAAATAAAATTTTGTATGTTGTAGGCATTCAATATCAAGTAAGTCGGGGGTCTACCCAAAATCGAAAATAATGGCAAAGGATTTACGATGTTAAAAAGTTCGGGAACCTCTGATCTAAATTATCACACTATATTTATTAGAACTAGGAACAGTATTTATAGAGCCATTACTAATTTATAACCAGTTGGTGCCCGCGACTTTGTCTGCGCAGGATTTGTATTTACGAGTGTGACAAGTTGTAGGGTTGCCTTTGAAAAATATAACAGGCTGACAGTATTATAAAACGGAAAGTGAGT
Organism: Scirpophaga incertulas; assembly: GCA_036419045.1. Taxonomy (NCBI): domain Eukaryota; kingdom Metazoa; phylum Arthropoda; class Insecta; order Lepidoptera; family Crambidae; genus Scirpophaga; species Scirpophaga incertulas. Next base: position 6,955,635 of record CM071626.1, on the reverse strand, counting down.
TTGTTTGTTTGTTCCGCTTTCACGCCGTAACTACAGAACCGATTGCTTTGAAATTTTGCAGACGTAAAGATAAAACTCCGTATTAAATAATAGGCTACTTTTCATCCCGGAAAAATCGTCAGATCGCACGGGATGCGCAATAAAAGCTTCGCTCAAAAACTACTGCACAATTTTCATTAATAGATTTTTGAGCAAAGTTTTGCGGTATTTTTTATCTCGGAAAAACGGATAGTCCCACGGGAAGCGCGATAAAACCTTCGCGTCATAAACCGACTTCATGTAGCCGTGGGTAAAAGCTTTGACCCTTAACCCTCTATAGACCCAATCCCGAAATCCACGCGGGCGAAGCCGCGGGCAGAAAGCTAGTATCGTTATAAATTGAAGCCTATTGTGTTATTCTGATGTATAAGCTATATTATTGTAAGGTTTCATTCAAATCCATTCAGTAGTTTTTACGAGTAAAAGTAATGGACATCCATCCATACAAACTGTCGTATATTATAATATTAGTAAGGTTGTGTACACATGTGTACATTTGAGTACATATGTGTAATATGAGTATGTAAGCGTGTCATTATTTATGTATTATAGTAATATTGTGAATAACGATTAAAAAAACGACGAAAAAGAGGAGCTAAATGGACCTCAATTTCTTGCCTCTCCTCGAGAAGTTAATTGTTCGTTTTTACGTTAATAAGTGACTGTACAAGTATAATATACAAGATTCAATATATTATATTGAATCTTGTCTAAGTTTGTAGCCATCACAAAGTAAAAAAGGTTTTCACTGTTTGACGATTTTAGCTGACTGATATGTTCTCTTATTTATGAAAGACTCACATGAGAAGATACAGAGGCCTAGAACATCTCTTTTACTTACTATATTAAAAATGTTTTATAGGCGCCATACGATCAGAATATTCCATTAAGAGTTATGTCGATTCCTCGCAATCTGCGCGCAGTATACGCCATAAATATTGATAGATCGCGCAGGCGCCAGTCATGTGTAGTCTGCTGACACGTTGCGCGTACTTAATCACTGACGCCAGTTGCTGGCGATTTGTCAGAGGTCTGAACGCTCCTATTATTGAGATATTGTCGCTTACTTTGTCCCTAAATTTAACTATGTTTTTACGGTTATTACTATGTGCTGTGTATTCCTTATATACTCTGTCAAAACGCCCTGTATTTTGAAGCTATGAAAAAATGTAATTTCTAAGTCGATAAAGATATGGTTTTAATTATACATTTTAATTTGCAAAGGAATAAAAACTACCTTCCCTTGAGCGAGAATCTTGAGATATGGAAAATAATGGAAATAATTTATAAAAATATCAATTTTGGAATTGAATAAGAACGCTATAGATGGCTCCGTTGGTGACACCTTGTCAAAAAAGGCGCGTCTGGCTGTGCATGGAGGCGTGCTTGTCACCGCTGATGTATGGGAGTGAATGCTAGGTGTGGCAAAAGAAGGATAAAAGCAGGATCAATGCAGTGGAAATGAGAGTTTTGACAGGAATGGGAAAGGTGACGATGAAGGATAAATTTCGAAATAGTGTGATGAAGGAAATGTGCGGTGTGAAAGGTAGTGACAACAATCGAGAAGGAAATGCTTAGATGGTTTGGACACGGAAGACTTTTATAAGGCAAATATGTGAGGGCCAGTAGAGGATGACCTAAATGAACATACTTAGACATTGGACTCAATAATTTTAGAGCCTATTCAAGCAAAAACTAACATCCCCAATTTACATAATAGATTTTTACACAATTTGCATGTTGTATTTATTTAAATCTAAACAAAAGTTACTTTAGTTTGTAAGTTTTAAAAATGACTTTTAATACAAACTTTTATTTGCTTGTTCAATACTTTACTCGTACCTCCAGCACTTTATCGCATTCAACATTAGCATATTTCTAAGGTTTTAGCGTCGAAGTGCTGTAGACAGACAGAGATACTTTCGCAACTATAATATTATATAGTATATTATTAATTTGAAACTTAATATTTTACCCTACATGGGGTAAAAATAGGGGATGACAATTTTACTTTGAATAGGCTTTTTGTTGAAATAAATATGATTGATTATCTACTACCGCACTGAGCAAAACACTATTTACCCAACACTATTATATTTTATTGTATCTGTGATCTTGCTTATGATAAAATCTCTCAAGAATAAAACTGCGTTTCTCAAAAATATATTTTATTCAATAATTTCATCAGGTTATGGGCCCAGGCCACCTGATTCGCGTAATAAAATTAAAAGTAAAGAAAGTGATAAAGTATTTTGTATTACGAAAGAAAAGTAGTTCCGTGTTCTCTATACTTAACCTAAAACCACGTTGTCGTGACCGGTTACATTCGTGAAAATTCGCTTCATCAACAAGAAATATGTCTTCAAGTACGATGGCATCTAATAGAAAAATTAACCGGGAGAGAAAATTATCCCACATGGAAGTTCGCAGTCCAAACCTACCTCGAACACGAGAATTGTGGGAATTGTGTAACCTCCGTAGATAGCGATGTCAAAAAGGACACGAAAGCAAAGTCAAAAATAGTATTACTAGTAGATCCATTAACTATGTACACATTCAAGAAGCTAAAACAGCAAAGGAAGTATGGGAAAACCTCGAAAAGCTTTCGATGACAAAGGATTGACCGTCGTGTTGGTTTATTGAGAGATTTGATAACCACTACGCTCGAATCTTGCACAAACATAGAAGATTACGTCAATAAGATCATTTCGACAGCTCATAAGTTAAGGAATATTGGATTTAGTGTAAACGATGAGTGGCTAGGTACCTTATTGCTAGCGGGTTTACCTGAAGTGTACCAACCAATGATAATGGCTCTTGAAAGCTCCGGTGTGGCAATCACAGCTGATTTTGTAAAGACTAAGCTCCTTCAAGATGTAAGGAACTCTGAGTCTACTGCATTGTATGCAAACAAGTATAAAAGACAACCGTCGCAGTTTGCCAAACAAGCTTTTAATAAAGAAAATAAATCCAAAGGTCCGAGGTGCTTTACATGCAACAAATATGGACATGTAAGCAAATACTGTCGAAATAAAAAGTCAAAGAAAGACACTGGGTATGTGGCTGTTTTCTCTGCAACAACACACAATACTAATGGCTGGTATATAGACTCTGGAGCATCAATGCATCTGACAATGCACCGTGACTGGCTCCAAGATGAAATTCCACCTCCGATTTCAACAATAAAAGTAGCTGATGATAAGAAGCTTGTTGTGAAAAGTTGTGGCAAAGTGACATTAAATGTTGTTGATGAAAATGGCAAGATAAATTCAATTATGGTTAAAAATGTACTCTATGTTCCAGAATTGGCCACCAATCTTTTATCAGTAAGTCAAATTATAAACAGTGGATGCCAAGTGCAATTTGATCAGCAAGGTTGTATCATATACAATAAACAAAATGAAAAAGTAGCAGTTGCCAAAATGATAAATAATATGTACAGGCTAAAGACACACAGTGTACAAGCATACAAGTCTTATAATGATGCAAATGATTTTTATCTTTGGCATCAAAGAATGGCACATTTGAATTTTGAAAACCTAAATAAACTCACAGAAAGTACAGGAGTGAAATTAGAAAATAAAAAGAAAGTTGTCTGCATTACATGTCTAGAAGGAAAGCAGACACGTATTCCTTTTCCGGTAGAAGGTAACCGAGCTCAAAATAAATTGGAACTTGTACACTCTGACATTTGCGGGCCAATGGAGGTATCTTCTGTCGGAGGAGCTCGTTATTTTATCACATTTATAGACGACTTTACCCGAAAGGTATTTGTGTTTGTTTTGAAAAAGAAATCATGAAAAAGAAAAAGAAATCAGACATGTTTGAAAAATTCAAAGAGTTCAAAGCCTTCGTAGAGAATGAATCTAATTTGACAATTAAAATTCTCCGTACAGACAATGGTACAGAATATTTGAGTAATGAATTTCAAGCTTTCCTTAAGAAGTCAGGAATTAAACATCAGACATCAACCCCCTACACCCCTCAGCAAAATGGATTGGCTGAAAGGATGAACCGAACCCTTTTGGAACGATCGAGATGCATGTTACTAAATGCCAAGTTACAAAAAGAGTATTGGGCAGAAGCAGTGTTAACAGCATGTTACATAACAAATCGATGCCCAACTAGAACCTTAAAGTTTTCAACACCTGAAGAGAAGTGGAGTGGCGAAAAGCCAGACATAACACACATGAAGATTTTCGGTTGCGAAGCAATGGTTCATGTTCCAAAAATAAAAGCAAAGAAATGGGATTCAAAATCAACTAAAATGATTTTTATTGGTTATAATGAAGGAACAAAGGGTTATCGCTTATTAGATCCGAAGACAAGAAGAATTTTAATAAGTAGAGATGTAATGTTTATAGAAAGCTCAGTCAAAAGGAATTTTGCTATGATGCCATTATCAGAGTCAGTTTTCAGAACCTGTAGTAAAAGATGATAGTAACATAACAAGTAACTCCATGTTAACTGATTCAGAACAAAATGAAACAATCAATAACAGCACAAGTAATGAAAGTTATTGTTCTGATGAAGATTCTATTTATGAACCAGAAAAACCAATAGATCTAACAGAAATTACACAAGGTGTAACAACAAGGTCAAAGGCAAGAATGAACAAAATGGAAGTAAACACTTATATATGCGGGAATGACATTCAAGAATCATATGACTTACCACAAACATATGCTGAGGCAATATTCAGACAAGTTGAATGGCGAACAATGGAAACAGTCTATTAAAGAAGAGCTGATAGCACATGAAGAAAATAAGACATGGAATTTAGTTGAAAACCCCAAAGGTGCGAGATTGATTGATTGTAAATGGGTTTTCAAAATAAAAGATGACAAATCTGGTCCTATTTTTAAATCAAGACTATGTGCAAAAGGTTGCTCACAAAGAAAAGGGATTGACTATACAGAAGTTTATTCTCCAACTGTAAGGTATGATTCGGTGCGAGTTTTACTTTCAGAGGCTGCTCAACAAAACTTTGAAATATTGCAATTTGATGTCAAGACTGCATTTCTAAATGGTGATGTTCAAGAAGAAATTTACATGAGGCCCCTGAAGGTGTGGATATACCGCCGAATCTGGTATGTAAGCTTAACCGTTCACTTTATGGTTTAAAAACAAGCACTAGGTGCTGGAATCAGAAATTTGACACTTTATTAAAAAAATATGGCTTTGTAAATAGTCATGCAGATAAGTGTGTTTACAAAGGAAATGTAGACAACAATGTAGTATACTTATTACTTTATGTCGATGATGGGCTCCTAATGTCAAATTCTAAAACTGCCCTCGATAAAATAATATGTGAACTTAAAAGAAAGTTTGAAATTAAACAGTGTGATTTAAGTAATTTTGTTGGAATGCAAATTCAAAAATCTAAAGAAATAATATTTATTCACCAATCTAAATATATTGAAAGACTGTTGTGTAAGTTCAATATGCAAAATGCCAATTGTAATAATATTCCCAGTAGATCCTCATACTACACTAGAGAAAAGTCCTGAAGCTCCAGACAAGAATATACCATACAGAGAAGCTGTTGGGTCATTGATGCATCTGGCAGTGGTGAGCAGACCTGATATCATGTATGCAGTTAGTCTGGTAAGCAGATATCTTAATTGTTACAATCACACTCATTGGAATGTAGTCAAGAAAATAATCAAGTACTTAAAAGAAACCAAAGATTATGGTTTATGTTATTCATATTCAACAAAGAACATAATTGAGGCGTACAGTGATGCAGATTATGCTAAAGATACAAATACTCGCAGGTCCCTAAGTGGGTATGTGTTTATGAAAAATGGCGCTGCCATAACTTGGGCAACACAATGCCAACAGAGTATTGCTTTATCTACTACTGAGGCTGAGTTCATGGCCGCATGCTCTGCCACAAAAGAAGCTATTTGGTTGAAAAGATTATTAATAGACATTGGTGAATTTCAACAAGATTCTATTTGCTTAAATATAGATAACCAAAGTACTATCTGTTTAATTAAAAATATTGATTATCATAAACGTTGTAAACATATTGATATAAAGTATAATTTTCATAAAAGAAAAATATCTTGAAAAAGAAATAGATTTAAAATATGTATGTACTAAAGAACAATATGCCGACATATTCACAAAAGCTCTTCCAGAGACAGATTTCACTATCTCAGGCACAAAATTGGTATTCAAAAATTAAATTAACATTTACTTTAAAGAATGTGTTCTATGTATTAATGATACTATGTATAGATTTGCATTGTTTTCCTTTTAAGTGTTGTGATAACTTAATTTGATATTGTAATTAATAAGGTTCATATTTGGTGCGAGTGTTGAAATAAATATGATTGATTATCTACTACGCGCACTGAGCAAACACTATTTACCCAACACTATTATTTTTATTGTATCTGTGATCTTGCTTATATAAATCTCTCAAGAATAAAACTGCGTTCTCACAAAATATATTTTATTCAATAATTTCATCACTCTTTACTGAACCGAAAGTTTATATAGGGATAGTTTGAATCCCGAGAAGGACAAAGAGAAATTCTTACGACGGGCAATGCCACAGCGATAACCTAATTAGTACTTATTAAAATAAGAAATAATTTTAAACAGTTATTTGTGTTAAATACAATCGATTAATTTGACGCGTTTGACGCAGAAGTCTAGTGATCAGCTACTACGCAATGATCAGGTTAGATTCCCACAAGGGACAGATATTTTGTATGGGTGTTTGTCTCGGTGATATATAATACTGTATGTGACAGCACCCACGATGCGAGTTAAAACCAAGTGTGTGGTGACGTTTTTTTTAAGAAAACAATTAACGCTGCAAAATTTGTGTTAAATAAAAATTTGAGCATAAACTAACTTAATTGAGAAGTCTGCATAAATTGTTGACATTTCAGATACATGGACATTATTTGTAACTATTCTAAACACCAAGAACAGGTACAGGTCACTAGAGACAGAAGAGCCTTGAGTTTACCTCAACAGCGTATTAGCATTTGCATATTATCAAAGATTTAAAAGCTGTATCCTAAACGAATACATTCATAAAGTAGACTGTCTGACCAAACATGAGAGGAATAGTAGATTAAGACTTATGGATTATGTTCCTAGATTTCGGTTACCTAACTGTAATAATTTATATGGTGAGCGCACCTGGGAATATATGCTACCAATGTTTTTGAACGAGCTCTCAGACTCCAATTATGAACTGATCTGTAACAACACTGACAAATGTTTAAAAATTATGCGCAATATATATTTAGTAAACCCTAGCTGATCAGGTTAAATTGTTTATTATTGTTTAATATAGTTATGTTGATGTAATGCATATTACCTAGTATATAATATATAGTAATGTTGATAGTTTAGTGTTAAAATTAGTTCCAGTCAAAAAAGGCAGCGACAGATTTGGTTTTCGAAACCTCTTGGTTTTCGTTCGCTGGTATGTTTTGTTTTTTGATTAGTTATTAGTATGATATGTAATTATTAAATAAAAAAAAAGCCGGGCGATCAGCGAAGAAACAGAATCCCGGATGTAATGGCGCAGCACCTTTTTTAGATTTAGTTCACTTATAGTATACTTTGTTACTTTGTGATCACTAGCTTAAGCGTAATTAAATTATTAATTACCAGCTTGTGCTCGCGACTTTAACTGCATAAGACACTTATCGTCATATTTCGGTCAATTCACATTTATATCTTAAAACATTAGAAAGTGAAGTGAGTGATTCAATCAGAAACATTATTCCCAAATTACGTACGCAAATTGTAAACTGCATTAATTGTCAATTGTTAAATCGAACACTGTTTCTTCTCGCCCGTTTAATGTATCAAATGTGACAGAGCAATTGTTCAAATAAAAATAAATTTGTGTGCATTAATGAGCACAAGTTAAGTAAATCTGTAAAATACAGTCTTAATATGAATATTTTCTACTATATAATTATCTAATTCGAGTAATGGTAAAATATGTATGGTAAATAAAAGTATAAAATTAAAATAGAAAATTCGGTTTCGTTTATAAATAAATAATTTTTTTAATAATTTTATGTATAATACGAATCAAACGTACACTTTTTAAGCTTTCTTACATTTTAAATTTTAACTTTTTTTATATAAAGAAGGTGATACATGTAGCCGTATAAATAACACAGTGATTTTTATTTTTGTGTTTTGTAGGAGCAGACAAATTAGGCGAGTTTACTCAATTATGACGTCACGATTATGACGACACGTCTGTGTGCGACCTGCGACAAACGCAGTAAACACGCTGTATCTTCTAAAGTAATAACCACAGATACATCGTTACTTCTACAATATTTCTCAGCAAAAAGAGTACTTTTATCCGACTAATATTATAAATATGAAAGTTTGTAAGTATGGACGGATGTTTGTGACTTTTTCGCGCAAAAACTACTGAATGGATTTTAATGAAATTTGGTTGGACCCTGGGAACATAGGAAAAAATCACATATATAAAAATTTTAGAACAGCAAAATCTCCTTCCCATTGGAAAATCTGGTATAATGTGGCGGAAAATATAGAATCATCTATCCAATTCTAAATTTTCCAGAACTCTTTTGCAGTTAAAGTTTGAAAAAAGGAGATAAAAACAGATCTTCGGAGTTTCTTGGCTGTTCTTCTGAAGAAGGCTTTCTCAATTTCCGAACAATTGTAGAGCCAATTCGTTTTTTCCTATTCTTATGGTACGTACGGGCGAAGTCAATAAGTGTCCAAAATGGCTAAGATGAATAAACATTATTTTGATTTTGATTTTTAGACAGTACCGTTCCTTAATAACACTACAACTTTTATGGTTTTTCTTGTTGTTCAAATTGACATAACATTATGAGTCATTTATTCTGAATCTTATCTTGCCTTTGTGATTCTATTGAGACGGTGCCAAGATGTAATCGCAGGTCGTTAGTGTCAGGACTGTGTTGGCTGTCATTGGGAATTCCTGGAGCCATATTCTAAAACGCAGACTTACTTATTTTGTTAGGATCTATAGGTATCTGTGGTAATTTCTGTTGGGTAAAATATTTAATCAATTAAAACTCTCCTCTCTTCGCAGATAAAACCAAAAAAATACATACGAGAAGGCTGTATGGCTATGGCACATAGGTAAGTCATTAATATACGTGCCTGAGTGGTTAAACCGGTATAGGTTTCAAGGGATTCGATTTCCGGTGGTCAATACACTTATATATTATAAGTGTATTGAAAAAATATATATCTATGCGTGATTAATATATATATATATGTACATCCCTAACCCATGATCCTATAAACACAAGCCTTACAGTGCTTACTTTGGCTAGCGTCGGCTAGCGTCAACCTACACGACGCTAGTCGCCGCCGGATAGGGTCACTCGGGCCGGCCGGGACGGCGATCTCGGTTGACGGGCTGTCAGTCGATTTGCAGTCCCACATCAAGTATCTGGGGCTGCTCATTGACGGGAGATTTGGGTTCGAGGAGCACTTCCGACGCCTCGGCCCGGGAAGGCCAGTCCCTGCTACACAAAGGTCGCCGTCAGTCGACGATCCCCTGGATGCCCCGGGGGATCGACGGTCTCCGCCCCTCTTTAGCGGGGAGGCGAGAGGGGCCCGCACAATGGCCGCACAACGGGCCGACGCCGACGAGGTCGTGGAAGTATTCTCACGAGTTCCCATGACCTTGTCACGCTGCGATGCAGCTCCCCTTGGCGTGTCCCCCCCCTCATCTGATGGGGGGAGGACCCGCCGACGATCAAAGATCTCGCGGTAAGGCAGGGCATTGTTAGGTTTTTAGTCGGTAGGCCGCGCACCTGGCTGGCACTCGGCCCCCAAGCGTGCGGAGAGTCCGACATAACGACGAGGATTTCCCGAGCCGCGGGGTATGCGTAACGCATTTTCCTAACATTAAAAAAAAAAGGTTATTTGGTATGAGTGTATAAAAAAATATTTATTAAAAAAAAAATATTATAACAAATAAATATTTTTTTTATTTTTATCGATTTTGATATTCGGACTTAATACTCAATACTTTATGACTAGAGATCGGATAATCGGATGCATATTTACCTAAAGTTAGTTTAAGACAAAGTATGGAAACGGCTTTTTATTGTTTTGTTAAATAAAAATCCCGGGATTGCGGAATTGGATAGCCGGATGTTTATTTATTTACCTAATTTAGTTTTTGACAAAGTATGGAACTGTCTTTTTACTTTATTTCCATAAATAAAAATCCCGGAATTCCGGTACTGTAGAACATTTTGGTAAATACGTATGCATAGTTGTATAAATGAACCCGGAGTCTCGGTCTTTTGAAAATAAATACCACGTGCTAATTTAGTAATTTTCAAACAATATCACTACGTTAAATTTGCAGTCCCGTATTTTCCCGGGATTTTTATTTAACAAAATGTATTTTAAAAAGCCGCTTCCATAATTTGTGAGCCAAAAATTAACTTTAGGTAAATATGCATCCGATTATCCGATCTCTATTTATGACATCCCATAAGTAGATACTACAGGATATGTTACTATAAACAAATGAGGATCTCAATATGGACTCTGTTAGACGTAGCCATTTTCGGAAGGCCAAAAATTTTTAAAATGATCATTGTTGATTTGTAATACATATTTATTTTATTATTTGTGTAGTTACATAGGTTTCTTTAATATATATGTATTTTGAATATTATTATTCTTGTTGCTATAATTTTTATTATTTATTTGTAATTTTTTTTTTCTTATTGTTACAACAACCGAACTTCTATTTGGGTTGGTTCGAATAGATCTCTTCCAGAGATAATTCCGCCCTTGCACCATGCTATATATATTTTTTTTAAATAATAAAATTGGTGTTTAATGATTGAGTTATTATACAAAAACTGAATATATTAAGAATACAAATAACTAATAATAACATTCCTCAGCGAGAATTTCTTTTCAGTCACATATGAAACATTAGTAATAAATGTAGACATAAAAACCAATCACATAAACAAATAACAGTTAAGGAAATTAATTCGTACCGTGAGCCATTTGTGCACAGACATCGAGCACTTAGGAAAGTGCGCATTAAGATATTATCTACGAGCCGGTGATCAACATGAGCAGTGCCCGCGCAATAACCTCGCTGTTGACACCAAAACGTATTATGCGCTGTCAATACCACATGCATCCAGACTATTAAATCGCTTCGGCATAAATAGTTTGACTACAAATATACTTTCGCTGAACCGTCAAAGCCACAATATTGAATCGTGAAAATGATACCTAAAGTACCGGTATAAATCCTAATTAGCAAAATGATAAGTAATGTACCAGTATAAAGATCCTTATTAGTAAAATGATATGTAATGTACTGGTATACGAGTAAAGATTTATTTATTTATTTATTTCCGCTGTGACACATTTTAACATTTATATACAACAGAAAAAAAAAACAAGTTAAATTAAATGTGACACGGAAAAGGATATCTACTCAGCATGATGTCAGGGCGTCGCATAGACCCCCTGACGCTGGTCTTCCGTAGATATCCCTTCAGAGGAACTGCTATGGCACAGAAATTACTAAGTCTACTTACTTATATTAAACAAAAAAAAGATCATAATTAGCACAATGATAAGTAACGAACCAATATAAAGATCCTAATTAGGAAAATGATAAGTAATCTATCGGTATAAAGATCTTAATTATCAAAATTACTGCTGAAAAAATAATATTGAAATTAAAAATTGAGTTAAAAGTTGAGGTAATCATTATTCTCTTGTAAAATAGTTTATGAGTAGTATAAACAACTTTGTACAACGTATAGTTTCTGTGAGATTCGCAGCAAATCTTCAAAGACTACAGGGGGGCAATCGCACTAACAAATCGCAGCTGAAACGAAACCAAATCGTTCCACTCAACCAATCCGAGAGCTAGAATATCACGTCATCGAACAGATGACGTGATATTGTGGCGTTCGGATTGATTAAGCCGAACGGTTCGGTTGCGTTTCGGTTGCGATTTATTAGTTTGATAGCCCCTCAGTTATCACAACTCTTACACGTCCCTGTCGAGGGGCACGAGCCGACCTTAAATATGTTAAAGCGATTAGGGCCTTACTCAACCACGCTGGCCCAGTTTACTACATACATTTTGGAATTTCTCCATCATTATATTCACTTCGCTGGGCATTTCAAAACTATAGCACGCAAGAATTATACAAGTCGCAGAGCAAAAACGAATTGGAGTCAGGGACTAAATCGAAATACTTCCCAAACCAATATCTTGATTATGTCTATTTAAATTGGCTTTCACAGACGCATTGCCTTGTCAAGTCATGCAGCGGTAAGAGAGGTACTCTTACCGCTGCATGACATGACCATACAATCTGCACTGAATCTTGTATATTTCTCAATGACTTCCATTAAAATGTAGTCGTAGTTGATTGAAAACTACTAACTTTACAATAATATAGCTTGTCCATCAGAAGAATAACACATACTACTACAATTTATAAAGATATTTTCGTATCCCTAAATGATAAGGGTGGTCCACGCCTAATATTTAATTTTTTGGTCAATTCTTTTTTACAATGAGTTATAAAAATATACATACAACCCTAAATATTGACCCTTTTATCACAACAATTTCTCAATAGTTAGTTATTTCTTTTTCTACACTAGAAATTCCCTAGAAATAATGTAAGTATATTTGTACAATATAAATAATACCACATTTGCCGGATCAGCCAGTAAGAATATTTAGATTTTAGCAACACAGAATTGCACGACGATTGCCTCTAAAATTTTGTTGGGAATCGTTAGTTTAGGCACTCATACAAATTCCAATCAAATACGCCAGCGAACCGAGTACCAACATTACATAATTTATTACCATGCCGTTGTACGAACACTCGTCCGAGATAATCGAGCACTGATTTATGTATTCTCTCCTCCATTGTTTCTTGTTACTAGTCCCGCGTTATAGTTTTCTCATGTTTAATTAAGTAATGAACAATTGATATCGGTTTCTAAGTATATTAATAATAATAAAGATATATTTTTTTATGATTAAATGTTTTTCTGTTAAAAGATTGTGGACAAACGCGTTCCATCTGGGGAGATGGAACACGCTCGAAGATGTTTGTTCTTTTCTTCCTTCAGGAGGGGAGAGGTTGAGACCCTCGTGGATATAACGTGGTTATATCCACGAGGGTCTCAACCGCTCCCCTCCAGAGGCGCGACCGATGTGACCTACCGAGCAACCACAGCCTAAAGCCAAAGTGAGAGCGATCACTCCTCAAGAGAGGGCGCACTCTGGCCTTAAAAATCCCCAGATTATACTGAGCCGAAAAAACAGACCTCGGTTTTTTACTAAATATAAATATTTTACAATGGTACAAATAGCACGCCATTAATTTTTTTTTATTTCACCAAGCTGTCTTTAAAGATGTTTATTATCAACCAGTTTAGCATTTTTAGTTTGTTTTGTTGTAATGCATATATTATAATATATTAAGTATCTGTAGTAAAATTATACGTAAATATAAAACAATGCGTTAATGTAAATCTGTGCAACCATAAGACTTCATATAATTTATCCACTGTTTTGGTTTTAAGCAAAAAATTGTTGTTTCGTAATCGATTTCGAAGTAATCACTGGTAAAATTACTACGCAGTAGCACGAAAACATATTTTTAATTTGATTCCATTTTTAGATACAGAACTTGCATGTTGACTAGTTAATAGAACATGCGATTCGCTGAACGTTGCAAGATATTGTACCATATTCTGCCAGATAAGGTTTATTTCTCTCTTCCGTAAATGTCCGCTACATGAAAGCCAAGCTTTCATTAAAATGTCACACAATGACGAGGCTGGTCTGAGTATGTCTACTTCGCAACGTCCGGAGGTCTAGAGTTCAATGCCAACGTGCTCGGGTTACGGTCGTGATTGAAAAGCAGTTTACACGTCGCCAATCATACCCACAATAGGATAATGAAGCTAGGGGGGAAAGACTATCCGCACTCGATGTTTAATAGCCGTGTGATCTACTAAACGTTTGAGAAATTGAAATCGAGTAGGTGCTGTGACGAACTCGATGGAAGTTCGCCTTCTTCGTGTCAGATTTAAAAGACAACCTGATCGGTCATAATCCAAAATATCGTTTTCTTTGCACTGACTTATGCTAAAGTCGTATTCGGCTCTAATCTGAGTGCTTTTGTGGAAGGCACGAGAAGTGATGGTTCTGCGCCTTGCCTGCTAACCAGAGGTCGGAATTAGGTAGAGTTACGTATTTATATACTTGCATTGAAATGTTGATATTAACGTGGACTTTCCCGGAAATTCTAATGGACAATCCCGTGTGGCCAACAATATTACAAATTAATAAAATAAAAACCTCCGAGATAGACAAATAAAACAAGGATTAATTAACATAAATTTTTATTAGTTTACACTAGCTGACCCGGTGTACTTCGTACCGCCTAATTATAATTATGTTCTGATCGAATCAGATTTGTCCGAGTCGCCTAGTACTTCCACCATATCATCATGTCCTGGCGAGCCAAGTGTTCCCAAGTAGATGGAGCCAAGTTGATGGAAATAATGAGTTACTTATACATTTCGCTTTTTATTATTTTTAAAGGCTTATAACCTGGTCTATATGGACAAAACAATGGAACGTTCGGATACACGGGTTCTTTTTACATGAGATGACAAAACAATATAATAAAAATATTTTTGAGAGTTAGTAACACTGTAAGGTTGGCACCCATCAAACATGTCAACACATTAATTATTTTTATATTTTGAAATTTAAATACACGATGTTATAAGCAAAGTTGATATTATGTTGTCGATTCAAAAGTCTTGTTTTAATGCGTTCTTCAATTCGAGTGGAACTGAGGTACAAATACCGTCAAATGTTTGACAGAAAGTAAGTGATCAACTTTTATATGGGAAAATGAAATTGTCGTCTTACTCTATCTTACTCGCAATTTTTCCTTATTTGCGTTTAGACCTACCCTGGACTACGACAAACATTTTAAAACCAAAATCAGCTCAATCGGCCCAGCCGTTCTCGAGTTTTAAGCAGACTAACGAACAACAATTCATTTTTATTTATATAGATTAATTCATAATACAAATTATTCATGGTTTTAAGCAAATTCTCATACGCGCATTTCGCCTTTTCTATAAATACGAGCGAATAGTTTTGTGTTTCTAGCTAGGCTAGAAACACACTCGTGAGGTTAATCAAACGGCCCATCAGAATCATTTTCCTTGTCCGATTCGTTCCCAGTAAGATATGAAGTGTTCGCTTCCGACATTACTGTATAACTTTTGTGAGAATTAAAATATATAATAGATTTTCAATATTTTCTGACTTCAATGAATTTCTCCGTACGTGTAAAATTAATTTTAGTTTAATAAATCACGGGATTTTATTCTTCTCTTTATAATTAATCTCGAGATTTGAGGCATATCATACTTTATTCTTTCGCTGTTTGAAATCAGTGTAGTACATGAATAACTCTACTTAATTCTGACCTCTGCTGCTAACGGACCCGGCGCGGTTCCGGGCGGTTGGAGTCCGAGGGGGCACATTTTGCACATTTTGGCACGTCGAAAAGTCGGGAATAAATACCGCGTCTCCCCCTTCCTGACAAGAATTACGACGGGGAAGATATATTAAAGCGGACGACTGCTGGAAGTACCACAGAAGGCCCCTGAAGACCCTGCTTGACCGACCGAACAGAACAAATACATCTAAATCTACATTTAAAAAACAATTTAAATTATTTCTTTTGGAAAAGCAACGTGTGGGTATACCAAATGGTTACTCGGTGGCGGATTTTATTATCTAATAGGCTATTTGACAATGCGAAAAATAAAGTGTCAATTACTGTTAACAGTATAAATTAAGAGTTAAAAAATTATTATTTATTAACGTAAGTTGAAAATAATGATTAATTTATTTTAAAATCCGTAAATAAAAATTGCATTTTTTAAACGTTTGTCATGTGACACAAAACGCTTCTGATTGGTCGAGTTTATCATGACGTCACTTGCTTGTAAACTTCGTTTGCCTACTTGTGTTGCGCCTAGTTGTGGTAGATTATCTCCGTTATATTAAGATTTTCTTTACTATTCATTGTTTTTTTTTGTTTATTTGCACTATTTTACAAGTACTTTCAACCATGGACAACGATTTTGTAAAAGCAGACAGCAGAAACCTGCCGCAAGTCGACGCAATCATGGTCGGATTATTTTTCAAAAATAATTCTGACATTTATGTTTCGGAGCTAAAAAAATGTAAAAACAGCAAAGTAAGTATAATTACACTTTACTGGTAACTTAAATTATATCATAAGAAAGTGTAATAATGATGAACTTCCACAAGAACTTATATAGGTTATAAATAATGTTGTCGGGGATGAAATTTACATACACATTTTGTTCTTCATTATCTCTATTTAAATACAAGATAAAAACAATTTAAAACATTACAAAAACCCTTGCACTACAATTTCCAATACAACAATCAAAATCTTAATGCCAAACACATTTTCTTTTTCACAACCTACCAAAGACAACATTTCAACCTCTTTAACAAATAATTAAGTTTGTTTGGCACAATTCCGTGAACATAAACGATAATTTGTTCACGTTACGTCGTCATTCTTTGCCGTTTGATAAATGCAGATCGGGAAGTACCAGCATTACACATTTTTTTAATACGATCTGGCTGGCAATGAAATTTAGAAGGCAGAACTTTATTATTTAAAAATATTTTTTGACTGAAACCCATTTTGTACTGATAATAATTTGCCATGTCATTTTCCATCTGTAACGAACAAACAAGTTTTAGTCGGGATCTTTTAGTGTACTGCTTATTGAAATCATAGGACTCTGTAGCTACAAATTTTAACAAATATTATGGAAAACAGCGGAAATATTCGAAGTGAGTTGCAAGAGACATTCTGTTAAAAACATTAGAAGTATTATAACCTCAAATCAATAACGAAAATATTAACATTCTGAATGTAATTAATTATCACAAAATATAAATATTATGTTTACTTACATCGAAATGGTCTTCACAAAAGAAAATATTCGTACTATTCGCTATGTCATTATGATCCCTCTGAGAAAGTAGCAACCACTTTCGGCGCACTTCGATATTCTTTGGAACACTTACAAATAGTTTTTCCGGAGTTTTTAACGACGTATTTGTACATTTTGGAACTACACACCATTTGTAACTCATTTTGTTACATAAATCACTAATAAAAAGTAAACCCAATCGCACTTTCGTTTCTTGTTTACAACAAACAAATATATATGCCAGCTGTCTCAGATCAGAATACAGGCAAGTGACGTCACCGACCTCATTGCAGCGCCATATTGTCAAAGTAGCGTTTTGGCGGACTATTCAAATATTGAATTTTTAATTCGATGTTTTTCAGCTAATATATACCAGAATTAAAAATAACAACTTTTACTGGGTTCCTTAGACTCTACTAAATAATATAAAATGGATTTTAAAAACTTGTCAAATAGCCTATTCTCGACCGCTTTTTTTCTTTTTTTTTTCTAACGTTTCTGGGGCGTGTTGATCTGATGACTGGGGTTCTCTATATTATATTATTCATTTCATTATTATATATATGTATTTGCATCACTTGTTCACTTGTTTACTCAACAATTCAGCTGTTATTCATGGTTTAATCCACGGTTGATATAGATGTGTGTGGTTGATATAGTATTATATATTATCTTTTTAATTTACATTTTCATTTAGTTTTCTTCCTGTCCTCATGCTCTGGGCTGTAGCAGAATACCAGTGCTTTGCTCTTGAAGTAAAATCAGTCGCTGAGCTATCGCCTTTTTGTATCTCTGCAGCACGCATGTATGGTATCATTATTTAGTAATAAGTAACATGGACTGAGATGAGTTGGTTGCTGGTTCTACGTATACGTATTTAACTCGTCAGAAGTTAGCAATCCATCCTTTCCTCGTTCAATTTGTTAGTTATTAAGTTTGATTTATTTTATTTTATGTCCGTTTTTGTGTGTTGTGAAATGATGCAAATAAAGTATTCATTCATTCATTCAAATACTGGCGTTTTAATTCTTCCTGGACCAACCCATGCACAGTTCGGGATCCTTCTCAATCCCAGCAATAGAAGTGTGCCGTCGCGCCCAATTATACTATCTTTTAATATAAAAACATATAAATTATTTATAAATTTACATATGAAGAAAAAAGATTTATTATTTAATTTTATAATTTATATTATATTATATATGTTTATAAAATATTCAAAGTAGTAGGAGATAGGCATTCGATATAAGTAGGGGGTCTACCCAAAAACGAATAACATAGTAAAGGGTCTACGACACAAAATCGTGGGAACCTCTGGTTTAGGTCGTCCCCTACCAGCTGGCAAACTTATACTGGCTTATACATTTCTTTCATCAATCCTTTCTACGAGTCTTCTTTGACACCGCACATTTATAATTGACATTATTTCGCAATTTATCCTTCATCGTCACTCCAGACATTCCTCTCAAAGTTCTCATTTGTACTGCATTAATCCTGCTTTTATCCTTCTTTTGCCACACCCAACATTTATTTCCATTCATAAGTGTAGGGAACGTTAAATAATTATATAGTTTATTTTTTTCGATTATAAACTTATTATATTTTTTCTGTTTAAACAGCAAACTTATTAAAAACTAAGTGAATAATAAAACATTTTAGCAAACTACTAGTAGTGAGACATGACTAATCGGCTCGTTTTTACTTGACATTTTGTTAGCGTATAACAAAATGTCTCGGGTAATAATTTATTGCCTAATATTTTATTCGCCGCCTATTTTAATTAAATAAGGCCCGTGTCTATCAGGAGGTTGAAGCTAATATTTAATTGTAATGTTATCCAGTTTGACTTGTAATTATAAAAATAAGAATTATGTAATTTTTTTCATAACAGGAATTAAAACAAAAGAAAGTTTACTTAAAGCGAACCAGCTTTGTTCATCAAAATTGTTGCTTTTATTCAATTCCGTGCATTTTAACCACAATAAATTAGGATCAAATCGTTCCAGACGATCTCGAGTCTTAGTCAGACTAGCGAACAGCAATTCATTTTTATATATGTATATAGAATAATAATATCAATAGTACGATACTAAGGCTACACTTTTTACTTGTTATACAAGAGCTGTAACTAAAACATGTACGAGTAGCTTCGCGTCGAGTGAGCGCGCGTCTTTAAAAAATCAGTTTGCAATTTC
Organism: Scirpophaga incertulas; assembly: GCA_036419045.1. Classification (NCBI taxonomy): domain Eukaryota; kingdom Metazoa; phylum Arthropoda; class Insecta; order Lepidoptera; family Crambidae; genus Scirpophaga; species Scirpophaga incertulas. Next base: position 6,936,304 of record CM071626.1, on the reverse strand, counting down.
CTGTGTCCAGCAGTTTTGAGAATCTCAGAGTTACTCATTGACTTTAGCTTTTTAATAATGGTTCTGTTAAAACGGACGCTAAATGGTTCTTACTCATAGCAGCAATCAAGTATGACTGTTCCCTTTGTTTTTTGTAATAACTTAAAATGACAGGGGTGTTTGATGTGTCTGCTGTGTATGGATGTGTGTATATCTGTGGTGTCGTAGCTCCCGAATGGATGAACAGGCATTGATTTTTTTTTGTGTGAAATTAGTCGGGATTATTTAATTATATTTATTTTATGTTTCACCATCATAGATATGTTTTGTGGAGCACCTCGAAGCTTGGCTCCACGGGAACGAGGAGGTCACCTACCGATTGACTCAAATACTCACCGGGCACGCTGCTTCGGTGAGTATCTGTGTCGAATAGGACGGGAGGGATCGACACATTGCCATCACTGCGCATTCGACCTCGACTCGGCCCAGCACACGCTGGCGGAGTGCCTCGCGTGGGCCTCCGAGCGCCGAGTCTTGGTGGCAGAGATCGGTCGAGATCTGTCTTCGCCGGCATTGATGCGGCAATGCTGGCGGACGTGGGAGGTTGGAGGGCTGTGGTCTCCTTCTATGAAGCTCCAGAAGGAGACCGCCGAGCGGGGTCGAGAGATGGGCGATCCCGCTTGAAGAAGGCGGCGTCGGGCTCGGCAGCACAGCTGCGGCGACGCCGCGGGTCGCCGGGGGGCGCGAGGAAGTTGCGTATGCGAATACGGCGACCCGGGAGGGACCACGCCCCTTCCGTGGCCGGGGGGCGTCGTCTGTGGAGGAGATCGGGGGAGGTAGTGTAGCCTTCCCGAGGAGGGCTCCCCTGTATCGATAGGGGAGCGGAGGCTCCCTATATGCCTGAGGGAGGCCATCCCTGATGTTTTTAGTGGGTAGGCCTCCCTCTTCTGAGGAGGAGAGCCTCACATAACCGCCGGCTCGCCACAGCCGAGGTATGCAATTTAATGCATTTTCCTCAGGGGAAAAAAAATATATGTTTTGCGGAAATCGATCCAAAATGGTCGACTACACATTCTGTCAGGTAGGTATCAAATGTAGGGGCTTGAGAAATAGAATATAAAACACAAGATACATTTAAAAAAATCCAAGATGGCCGTCTACACTAAATTGTATTTTTAAGTCAGAGATTTTATAATTTTTTTACAGATTTTTCGCTACGTTTAATGCCGGTTAGTTTAAAATTTTAATTGGAAAAATGTGTACTAAGTTTTCTTCCTTGTGCGTTTGATTGTTAGTTTGGAACTACCAGATCGAATTAAATCTTACGAGAATAGTGAGTTCAGACGTGATTATAAACTATTCAGTTCTTCATTAGTAATAATTAACTGTTGAGAATAATTCGTAAATTCGTTATGCTGCCTTATGTTATGACTAATATCATAAACGTGAAAGTAACCAGACCCTGTCTGACATGCTGAACGCTCTTAATTTATAAAAATTGAACAAAGAAAACAACTTTTTATTATTTATTAATAAAATTAACTAAAAAGTTAAAAATAAATTAGCTCTAATTACAAATATAAAACATTATATGTTCGTTGTAACCTTTAACGATAATTAAGATTCTTCGTCTACGACATAATCATCGTACATATGTAATTATATATTATAGTTCTATATTCACAATTTAAATAAATAAAATCGGGTTTTAATTGTATAATTAAGAATATTTAAAAACTAAGTAAAAGCTTGTAATTAATAAATTTGACAAAACTGAAATACTTAATGGAGTTACACTTTACTGGCTTAGATCAGCAAGTTTTACCGGGCCTATATCTCTAATGATACGAGTACGATACCTATATAAGATATGATACCTATATCTCTAATGATACGAGTACGATATCTATATACGATACGATACCTATACCTCTAATGATACGAGTACGATACCTATATACGATAGGATACCTACAATACCTCTAATGATACGAATACAATACCTATATACGATACGATACTTATACCTCTAATGATACGAGTACGATACTTATATACGATACGATACTTATACCTCTAATGATTCGAGTACGATACCTATATACGATACGATACTTATATCTCTAATGATACAAGTACGATACCTATATACGAAACGATACTTATACCTCTAATGATACGAGTACGATACCTATATACGATACGATACTTATACCTCTAATGATACGAGTAGGATATCTATATACGATACGATACTTATACCTCTAATGATACGAGTAGGATATCTATATACGATACGATACTTATACCTCTAATGATACGAGTAGGATACCTATATACGATACGATACCTGTATCTCTAATGATACGGTATTATAAACGCGAATGTTTGTAAGTATGGATGGATGTTTGTTATTCTTTTACGTAAACACTACTGAATGGATTTTAATAAAACTTTACAATGATATAGCTTATACATCAGAACAACACACAAGCTACAATTTATAAATACATTGTGTAAATTGTCCAAAATATGACGAAATGTGTCATGTGCAGACGAAGTCTAGGGCACTAGCGTGTCCACATATATATATTGACTGACAGGGTCTTTTCAATTGCTGCATGTGTAGTCTACTGTTTTATCTGGAAAAGATCCTAAACCAGAATTCCATGCAGGAATGAAGCAGCAAGGAAGGAAGAAAGACTGGAGGATTAATTGAACGACTTTGGACCTGACATGGCCAGCTCAGAGGAAGTCGGTGGTTAGCCTGGTCATTGTACTGCGTAGGTCGACCCTTTTCCAGAGAAGCGCATGCCTAGTAATACACAGCACAATATATCTCAATTATGTCATAAAACAAAGTGAAACAATTGGGTAGATGACATTTTTTAAATTCTATCTACTTAATAAATCTGTAGAGAGGTCAATTCTGTACATGAAATATATTTCCAAAATAACTATCAAGGGGTGATTAGGAATCGCTACTGATGCCAAATGTGCAATCAGTAAAATTTTTGTCTGTCTGTCTGTATCACCGTTATAGAAACAAAAACAACTTGACGGATATTAAATAATATTACTTCTAAAATAAGGGAATGATAAATGTAAAAATAATATATGATGTACCATGGAAACTTCCACTGAAAATCGGTTTGAACGAAATCTATTAATTAGTTTTTTTGTAATACGTTATAAATCCGCATTTTACCTTTCATTCAATCAACTCTAATATGTTACGTACGTAAGTACGGAACCCTGCGGGCGCGAGTCCGACTCGCACTTGCTCGATGTTTTTAAACTACAGTCGCATATGCAACTTTAATGAAAAGCTACACAGAAATCACGTATGATGGAAATGACAGTTTCCTGATTATACATACGTATTTGTCTACTCTTACGTTTAATTACGATTCCACGCGGACGAAGTCGTGGGCACAACTTGTATATAATAAGAATGCTGTTTTAACTGAGAAACATTGTAACCAACAGTATACCTGTGCTTATTACTTTTGAAGATACAGCGTCATGTTTGCGGCGCTGTCGCGGACGCTCTAAAACGCTCCATACTAAGTTCATACTGCAATCGTGACGTCATAATTGAGTAAACTCGCCTAATTTGTAGGAGCCTATAAACAAAATTACTTTGTTGTGTGTATGTTTATAGATATACTATCTATATTAAATAATATTATATTTAAAGTGAGAAAGCTAGAAATGTATTCGTTTCACACATTTTTTTTGAAATTTAAATATAATATTAAGCTATATTTCCCAAATTAGATGATTATAGTATAAAAGCGGGCATAATCAGTTATAGTCGTCTACCCTATTGTCTCAATGGAAGCGCGCTGTTATTAAAGTTACTCGTGCAGTTTCTTTTGATTAGTATAGAAAGAAATGCATTATGCAATATAGACAATGTATGATCGCTGTTTAAATATAGCGTATGCAAGTTCTGTGTAATATAATATTAAATAATTAAATATTTCCTTTAAATTATTAATGGAAATATTTATATTTGTATGTTTGATATAGTGTGGTAATTAATTAATTAAAAAAAAAACAATAACCTACGTTCATCACGGAATTATGTATATATGTTGTAATTAGAGACACTTATGGCCGTTTTCACCAACCTTGTCTTAGCTTAGGTGCTCACAACTTGTAAGAAAATTTCAGTCACTGACTTTGTAAAGTTCAGCAGCGCACACAATATTCTTCGCAAACTTATTCTTTTTGGTTTTATATTCAGTTTTTCATTTATGTAATATTCTCCTATCCTACCCGCCTTTTCTTTTGTTTTCCACGAGAGAAGTACTCTATTTCGTATAATAATAGTTAGCAATCCTATCGCATATATAATGACAAAATATAACAATGGTTTTTGCTACGCTGCAGCATTGTAGTCCTAATGCTTATTCGTCAGACCTGTTAGACGGCATGTTTGAATTCACACCTGCTGCGAAGACAATACTCCGATTGTGATACATTTGCAAATAATATGTCATAATTCAACAGCACCCACGCTGCATGCCATCGAGTAGCTAAGCCAGAAACGCGACTGTCATTATGTTGTCAGCAGGGTGCCAATCTATGTCTGTAAAGCGCGGCAGCTGATTATTGTATGACGGCCCCAGGGCTGTAGCTGAAAATGAGCGATTTTTGCACTTGTGCAAATACTGACGCTGAACTATGCACCTTTTTGTGCTGCTGCAGCGCACATGTACATCAATTATTCTGTATGTTCTTACCATAAATTATTTTTTTTATCTTCTTTAGTTTAATAAAATTGTTGTAAGTATGTGTGTGTCTCTAGATCTGAGGTTCGCAAGAAAACTTTTTTGTGTCGTAGACCCTTTGCTATATTTTTGCTTTTGGGTAGACCTCCTACTTATATTGAATGCCTATATCCTACAACTTACAAAATTTTATAAACATATATAATATAAAATCTTAAAATTATTTTTTCTTCATAGGTACTTTTAAAAATAATGTATAACTTTTTATATTAGAAGATAGTATAATGTAAGTAAATAGGTCAGTGTATCTGTATCAGTGTATCAGTGTATGTGGAAATCCATTATCGTAGACCTCCATTTTTATTTCATAGACTCCAAAATATTTTTTCGTTCACGTAGACTCCTTGCAGGTTGCCCCTAGGGGTCGATATAAAGAGACTACTTTAATAATCGCTTACTAATAACGCGACAACCCTGAGTTGACCAAACACTTTATCATCACCGTTCTAATAAGTACCCCAATGATGCACGTCAGCAGTTGTAAGGGTATGTTCTCAGAAGACCTTCATCAGGCTCGTCTGCTTGAGGTGCGCAGTTTTCACTGTTTCTGCTGATTTTATAGCTATTAATACCGGAGTATCTCCGCGTTGGGTACTCTCTGCGACAATTGTGATCATAATCTTTGGATATGTCAACTATAGCATAGGTCCGACGTAAAGAATGGAAGGGTCGAAACTGAGTTGTGAGAGAATAGATGGCATATAAGCACTGAAACTTCGTGTAATAGTCAAATTGAATGCTTCGAAAGCCCAGTTTAATTTGTCTCCCATTTTCCAAGTTACTATCCTGATCTTCACAGATTTTTACACTCTACTTGGCATTTAATCTTACACAGAATCTGAGCTTCTATCGAGGAACTGGTTTCCGCTGCTCAACAGCTCAGTATCCTTTGCAGGATTGGGTACATTTCTAGCCGGAACAGCTGGTGACTCTCAATAAAGCTCAAATGAATGGAATTTTGCAGCCTCCTTTGGGAATGGCTTTTGCTAAGCTCCGGCTGGCTACACTTAACTCAATAGAACAGACCCTGAGGTTGGTAGTATTTCTTCGTGAGGTTCTATCAACTCAACAGCAGCATTCCTGTCGTAATTGTACTCGAACAGTGATTTGAGATTGCTTTCACAATACGATCCTTAAAATCACAATGAGGAGCTTATTTACGTTATAATGTTCACAATACAGGGACCGTGTGTTGCGTAGTTATCAGCTATCTCCTAGTACCTGTACAGACAGATACATCCAGATTGCCCGTTTCCGGGACGTCCCGTGATCCCCTTGTATATATTAAGCAATGGACATGAATAGAAACGGAATTAGACTAGTGATATTTTTTTTGAAGTCGTAAGCGTGTAATATGTACAATATAGTGATTAACGGTAACTGTATTTACTTTAAGTTTTGAATCATTAAGATTCAAAACTTAAAGTAATCACTTTACGGTTGTTTACGTTAGATAAAGTCGCAAATTAGTCAAGTTAAAGACCTGTGAATGTTAATTGAAACTCATTACTTTATCATATGTCATTATTAATATTGTGTATTTTTTTAAACAGTTTCTAATAGTGTAAGGCAAAGGAATCTATGTCCATACTGTCCACAACTTTTGTATAATTTTACTTTAGTATCGTTTTTTATTATTTTCTCACGTATCGTTTTAAGACCTTTATAAAGCGTGCATTTTAATATAGATCCAACGCATTCATACCATTTCATTCAAGCGAAAGGGTGTGTTTGATCAATTGCGTGTGACTCTACATTTACACAATGAGTATTGTAACTAACGACTATGCCCAGTTAGATGCATAACCTATATAAACTATTGTCATCAAAACGTTTGTGGACTATTGCAATTCGATTCTGATGGTGACGAGTATAGGGCTATGGGAGGGACTCTAGTCACCTGCCCTTCAATGTCTTGTAATTAATATAAATAGAATTATAGTTTGGCTATTCATTTACGTATATAGGGCTGTTGTTTTTATTATAATACTAGTGACCCTAAATACACTACAAAAAATTGTAAACGTTGTATATAATAAATTATAGTTTAATAAACTAAAAACGGAAGAAAAAGTAAATTGCGTTTCTCACTTAATTTGTTTTTGTTAGTTTTTTTTTTATTAATAATTGACCACATTGTTTTTATTTTATTTTGGGATTCTTTCATTTTTATCGTGAAGTGAAACTTTTTTGCCGTCGTTATTACATTTTTAAATATTTTTTCGTACTTTTTATAATGCTGTGTTAGTATTTTGTTTCTAGTTTTAGTAGCTAGGAATTTTAGCAATCGTTTATTCCTACAGGATTTTTTTATAGCCGAAGTTAGCCAATTATTTTGCGTTAGGGTATGTGCTGGTCTAAAATTTTTATTAGGGTATTGTGAAATGTTTCATAGTTTTCGTCCAGATTTTTGTTAGTTGTTAAAATATCATTCCATTTTATTTTTTGATTTAACGATTGACATTCAATGACTGATTTAAATTTCGGTATATTTGCACTGTTATAGATTCTTTTTTTAACGTACCAGGTAGTTTGTATAGTTTGGTGTCGTAGTTTTAATTGGATGGTGGTGCCATTGTGATCTGAAAACCCGTACTTTTGTGTAGTCGTGAGCATGTTTTATCTGTGAAGTTTGTAAATATCAAATCGAGACTAGTTTTTGTCGTTGGTGTTATTCGTGTAGGGGTTTTAATATGTTGGGTGAAGTTGTATTCTAGCATTAGGCTTAAAAACTGGTTTGCTTTTCTATTATTTTCTAAAATATTAATATTGAAGTCACCGCATATAATTGATGTTATATGTTTTGTATTTATTATTTAGAAGTTTAAGAATCTTTCTTAGTTGCTGATAAAATATTTCCTCCTCTCTTCTGTTCCAATACATTGTAATTATTAGAAGATTTTCTACGGGTAATATTATTGCACATAGTTCTATAATATACTCTAATGACATATTATTTATGTCAGGTATTTAGATTTAATCTATATGTTTTTGAAGTAGGATGCAAACTCCGCTGCCTGTATGAGTTTTTCGACAGTATGTTGCGGCAATTTTATATCCCGTAAAGTTGATTCCTATTGCATTGTATATTGGATTGGATTTTGCGTTAAAAAGACGTCTAGTATATCTTTTTTATTGTTTATGCTTTCGATGTTTTGGAAGAGTATTTTAAATGTTAGGTCTTTTACTTGCGAAATGTCTGGCTTTTTTCTTCTTCCGTTATATTTAGACTATACGGCTGGGTAGGGATGTTCATCATTAATTCGTTTTCCTTTTCTTCATAAGTATTTTCTTATTTTCTATTACTGTTTTCTGTTACTTGGTCTATTTTTCCGTTTATATATAATTTATTATTACGTATTATTGCAAGTAGGCCTCTTTTTCTTGCTTTATATAGTTCTTCGCGCAATAGTGCCATTTTTCTTTGCTCATTTATATCTTAAAATTCGGATATAAATAATCCTGTTCCTTGGAAGCATTGGCTGTTATTCACTATGTATTTGGCCATTCTTTTACTGAGTAATTCTATCACTACCGGTCTATTTTTCAAAGTTCTTTTTCCTACTTTATATAAGTCTTCTATATACACGGAGAGGTTTACATTAAATGTGTCGTTGAACAGCTGTACAAGTCTTTTGTAGAGGTCATATTCAGACTCTCCGTAACAGTCGGCTAGTCCATAAATAACATTTTTTTTGTGCTTATTTGTATATGAGTTTTGTGGTTGCGAGTGTCTGTGAAGATCGCTGTTTTATTTTTTTCTTTAAGTTTTCGTTTTCTATTTGTAATTCCATTATTTTTTTATTAATATTCTATGTCTTGTTTTCTGTGTTCATTTTGTGTAGATAAAGCTTTAATTGTAATATCAAAGTCTAGTCTTAGTTTAGTGATGGCTCCATTTATCTCAGTTTGTATTATATTTTGCAGCTCCTTTATTATGGATATGTTATTCTCCTTTAGGCGTTGTGCTATTAACTCACTGAAATTCTCTATCGTAAGTTTAGCTTGAGTGTCTTTCAACATTTTAAGGTTGTCTTCTGTGTCTGTGTTTGTATATAATGTATCACCCAAGAAGCTCATGTCCTCAGAACATGACGTATAATTTGTTCAAAGTGTTTGTCTTTTTCCTTTGTGTGATATTATTTTCTTCTGTTGGTGTGCAATTTTAATTTGTAAATTGAAATTGTCCAATACACATCACACGTTTTAATTCGGCGGACAGATTTTTTTTATAGGATGGGGCAGCAAACGAGTAAACGGATCACCTGATGGTAAGCGATAACCGATAACCGTTGCTTTAAAAGGGAATAAGGGTCCTCCGGTAGCCTCACTCACTCGGTGAAACACAGCGCAAGCGCTATTTTACGTCGGTTTTCTGTGACGCCGTGGTATCATTCCCAAGCCGGCCCAATTCGTGCCGAAGCATGGCTCTCCCACGGTAGAAGATTAATAATGAGATAGCTGACAGCTGACAAGTAAGACAGCTTCGTTCGCGTTAATATTTGCCAGACGCAAAAACAACTAATGATTACCAGGAGAGCGAAATCCTTATAATCTATGCACACAATTAATGTCTCTCGTTACTGTTTGTGTATATAATGTTTTTCATCGAAGTCTGTTTTACTTGTTTTAAGATAGTCTTAATGCGTAGTTAACTCTATAAGCGTTTACTGTTTGCAATGTTTGCAAATTGAACAATTTGATAAAAAAGTAATTCTAGATCCCTTTTTTAACGTAACCTTTTGATCTTTATTTTCTATTTTGTATTAAAACTAGCCACATCGTTTCATTCTTAAAAATACTGTGCCTATAAAGGAGTTACTAGAATTGCTCTTAAATATGTATCAAAATTATCTGTTATTTCTATATATTATTTATATTATAAACACGAATTTTTGTATGGATGGATGTTTGTTACTCTTTCACGTAAAAACTACTGAATAGAATTTAATGAAACTACGATAATATAGTTTATACGTCACAATAACGCATAGGCTTCAATTTATTAAGAAACGAGCTGGAGATCTATTTTTGAATTACGAATGCGACTTCGAAATCACCGATTTTCAATAATTCTTATTTTTGAATATCACTGATGTGACTACCTTAGTCACAGGTGTGATTTCATTACGAGTGCCCTTACCCACTCGTAATCAAGTCATACTTGTGGAAATGTTATCTGTGTTTTGTTTGATTTTTCAGTCTATATATATATATATTATGAATGTAGCATATATATTATACATTCTGCATGGAACCGAACTCTTATATTTATGAGTGTACTTTATCTATGTTGGCAGCTCTGCGATCGACTTTCAAAAATTGGATGTTTAGGAATCCGTGACCTCAAAATCACCGCTGACTATTTAGTCAGCGGTGATTTCGAAATCGCATTCGTAATTCAAAAATAGGTCTCCTGGTGCCTGCGGCTTAGTCTGTACAGATGGTAGATATTTTTCTGCTTACTTGACACTTATCATTTTGTCATATTTCGTAGTCATATTTTGGACCATTCACAAAAATCACATTAGCAAAAAGTATATATAGGCACAGAAAGATTTCCAAATAACTATAAATTAAAATTTCAAATTACTGTTCGCGTTTTTAATAATTCCAAAAAAGGTTGAAGTCTTTTTTGGACACTTCCATTTGAAATTAGCTCCATAACTAAATTAATATGTGAATATTGCTAAATACATATATGAAATTAAATATATTATTTAGTGATATATAATATATGTTTATATAACAATTTATATAAATAACATGTAGGAAAATAGTTTCGTACATCGCTACTAGTAAAAGCTTATAAAAAATGGCCGCCCTCCATCAAATGAAGATCAACAAAAGAGCACTTAGATTTTAAAGCAAGCGATAGATCTGTCGGACGCGTGTTTATCATACTGAGATATTCCGGGCTATTTTCAATTCGGCGTTAGGCTAAGCAGATGTTCTCGGTAGAGGTGCGAAGAACGTTTTGTACCTACCCCTCTGCGCATTGATGACTAATGGTTTTTTCAAATTTAAACTTGTTTCGAAACATCTGCTCACGGCTAAGTTGAACGATCTATGCCCGTGTTGTTAGAAGATATTTAATCGCGACATTTCAAACAGTCTTATTACATTAATGTGTGTCGCAATGATAAATTAATCTATTCAAGATATCATTTATAATGTAATTTTAGCTGCAGTGTGTATTTTACTTATGGACAATTTATATTACGCCCTTAACAAGGATGTCATGTAAGACTTAAAACTCATGCTTAATGTAGTGGAGTCATACAAACATAATCATATACAGTGCAACCTCGATATAACAAAAGGAGGTTGTTCGCAAAAAAATGTTGGTATATTTTATATTGACTCTTATGGCTAATTCAATGGGATTACGAAGAATTTGTTAAATCAAGGAAGTCTTTATATTGAGGTGCGTTATATTAAGATTGCACTGAATATGAAATATTTATGCTTTTTTATTATTGGTTTCAATGTTTATCTCAAGTTTGTAACATATATTAACATATATTTAAAAGTTGAAAATTTCTGCAATTTTCATATTTTATGTATGTATTTGTAATACATCTTATATAAATATAATAATATTGTAATAAATGCTGTGGAATCTGAGTCAATAATAAATAAATATAAAAACATGGCTTCGGCTTTTTCTGTACATGGTATCGGAGTATAAATTGTTTTGTTACCATTAGGTACCAGATTATAAATATACTAAAAGTATACATGTATATGAATTGTACTGATTCGATTCCCAAGTCAAATAGATCATACATACAACTAGTGTGCGAGCATAGATTTTCGATGGACATATCGACATACACCGATCAAGGATAAAAGCATTCATCCTTGTCAAAGGACGGATGGATCAACTGATAATGAGTATAACACAATTTAAAAAATAATAAAACAAAATGGCGGATTATAGGCGGGAAATTTAAATGTTGAACACGGTCTTTCACGGTCTTCAGTTGTACAGAAGCGGATTCAAGTTTTTTAGTTTTCTTAATTATTTCTTGTTATCTTGTGTATGTATATATTTTTACATACATACATATTACTCACGCCTCTTTCCCGTGGGGGTAGGCAGATATCACAGTTCAGCTTCCTCGACCTTTATTAATACAGTCATGCACGCTCGTCGGTTACGGGTACCTACTCATTTAATGCTGTGTCAATAAATACATTAGCCGTATATAAATTCGTATATGCCAGAAAAGCTTTTGATTCACAGTTAATAATTAAAAAGATGATATGAAACATTGTTATCAGCAGTTCGCCTTGCATTTGTGATAAAAAAAAGTCGCATCAACGGTGCATTGAAAAAATAGCATTCAAAGAGACATTCGTCGCTGTTTTATCATTGACCTTCTGCAATTATTCTTTCTTAGTTGTTTCGTAAAAATACAAAGCTCTGTGCAAATGCACACATTGTTACTACAGTGCCCAGTTAAGATATAAACATTTATTAGGGTTAAGGGTTATAACAATACGTTACAAAGATGCTAATTGACAATTTTGTTGAAACGCAGATAATCATATTTTTGTGATAGGTGATAATATCTTTCAATACGTGACCATGCCAGGAGTGTCTCTATGAACGATCATGTTACAGGAAAGTTGTGGACATGAAAGTGGATGGACGTGTACGGAGTCATCTCCCTATAGATGGAGTGTGTGAATGATGATATGTTGATGAAGTGAGTGTCGAAATGGCGAGTGATAGAGGAGAGTGGGAGAGGAAGACATGTTGCGCCAACCCCAAATTAAATTAGGAACAGGAGAAGAGAAAGGCGGTATTTTAAAAATGGTAACATTAATCAATAATGATACAAACAAGGGGTAGAAATCGCAACAGCGCATCAAAACTGAGCCGTTCGAATTCGAACAATTAGTTCAGTTTCATTTCGTCGAATAGTGATAGCGGCAGAAGGAACCTGTCCCCGCTCCGATATTGTTCAGGTAACGCAACTATATCCCCGTCAACACCACCAACTGTGAGCCGATCTCAAGGCAACACTAGTCACTACCGGCAGAGGATACGTAGACCGCGACATGTCCTTAGCGACCCCCCTAACCAACTCACGCAGGAACTTTTAGACCTGCAAGCGGCGGCGTCTGAGCCGTCGCCCCCCATGTCAACCCCTAATCGGCAGCCTTCTGCTTAGCCACGCGTAGGTTCCCGTCAATACAGGCCGGTCCCACTTTGGAGATTCGTGCCTTCTTCTAGCGCATATGCCCTCACAATGGGGCAGCGCTAACCGTGCCTCTCCTGAGGTGCGGTTAACTCGTCAATAAAGCCAGTAGGGTCAATAGGGCCAAAGGCTAGGCTGAGTTTAGTCGGTAGGTCTGTGTAGTCGAGCCGCCTCGACAGTACCAGGAGTCCGACATAATCAACGCATCCCTGCTTGCCTGTTGCGTTGGTATCCATGATGGATTCTCAGCCTGAGGAAAAAAAAAGCAACTATCTCTTTGTCTCCTATTTTAATTAACTAATTAAATGTGTATGTACACGTAAGTCAGTTGTTAGAGGTCACATAGTATGCATATCGTATTAACTATCATTTTTATGCGATTTATAGTGCCAGATCACGCTGGCCTGCCCTCCTTCGAGGAATGGGTCCTCGCGAGCTTGTTACTTGTTGGTATTTAATTTTCTGCTTTAGATAATAATACCCATCCTAGTATCTAGGATCATCCATCAACAGCTTGCCCTTCAATACGGCTTTGTCGTGTATTGTCCGGAGATTCCCCTGGCACACGAGTTTTTTGAAAACTTATATGTAAGAATATTTTATGAATAAATGTAGATAATAATATTATTCCTTACACTTACACCAATTGTCTTAGCCCAAAATTCAAAGCTCTGTAAGGCTTGTGTTATGGAATCTAGGATGTATGGAATCGACACCTTAAAAACAGTATATTAATCACTCGGCTACGAGCGGAGATGGTCCAGAGATCGCTGACGGGATAATTCCTACAGACACCCTGATTTTTTATTTACGCATGTAGGTGGTGTGTTTATGGCAGTGTCCTACACCAACTGGCAAAGTGTAATGCAACAATACTGCGTGACACGTGCAGCGGGCGTCAGTAAAGGTTAGTTGAATTTAATAGACATTATTACAGTTCCACCCTTCGAGCATCTGCTCTTGCGACTCCATTCTGTCCCTGGCTGATGCATATTGGAACGCTCGGTGTGGCTCATCAACAGCTCGGCACAAGCTGCCCTGAGGCAGACTGATTGCACCGGGTGTAGGGGTCGTCATTTCCCTACATATATAATAGGTAGATGAGAGCAGGCACTGACCGGTTCTGGTGCAGTCGGGGCGGGCGTTGCGCACGGCGGTGTCTCTGAGCGGCTTGCCGTCGGGCGTCACGCACCAGCAGCTGGGCGCGGCGCACTGCACGGCGGCGTACGTGCCGTCGGAGCGGCACCGCGGCACGAACGGCGCGCGCCCCGCCGCGCCCTGCGCGTACCTCAGCGCCAGCAGGCACGGCGACCGCCCGTCTGGAGACAACAGCGCACCGTCACGTCCCATGCCATCTCTACCGCAAGCCCTGACGCCCTCTCTACGACTGTAGCTTGCTATATAGATAGACACACTATGACCCAACACAAACTAAATTGTGTGCGCTGCAGAAGTGTGAAAAGGTCGTCACTGAGTGAGTGGAATTTACTCACAACAGGATGTGAGCACAGCTCTGGTATTGTGCTACAACCCGAAGGTTTCGTGTTTACAAGAAATTCAATTTTTTTTACATTAAATCTTTTATATATATATATGTCTACTCCACGGACTCGTAGTCCGTGCCTTTTTTAAACTGTCCTCGTTTGGATCTACTACGTACAGCGTCATATTATCTTATAATACTATTCCGTGACTTAACATTAACGTGAGTTGTGCAGCACTTACTTATCTAACAATAGTACTTTCTTATCTAGTAACTATACTAATTTATACATTAAATCTTTAATACATATTGCAAACATTATCGCGGCCGTACATAAATAAGATAAAATAACTGACTGCGTAACGCACCTTCAGAAATAAATATGAAAAATAGTAACCCCAATAAACTCCTATTTATTGTTTGACCTGCAGAATAGTAAACGCGGCCCATTCACTTAATTAAAAACTAAAAATAATTTGTACATAAAACTAACAGTACTTACCAAGGCAAGGACCCTTATGAGCGATGTTGACGGGCTCAGCGCACTGTGCCCTTAGTAGATGGCATCTGGAGGGGTAAGTCTTTCCGTCCGTCCCGCAAACAGGTCGCTTAGGCCCGTTGGCCTCACAGGCCGCCACACGGGCCTGGCATGCCGTGCCCTGCGACTTCGTCTGCGCGACGAATAGTTGGTGTTAATGTTATTATACATTTTTAAATATATTGTTCGGCAGTAGTATTTTTATTTTATTATCTTTTTATTGTTAACTTCAAATACCCTAATGCTAAAAATAAACTTATCTAATTCTAAAATATGGGGTCCACGATAATGGATCTCAACATGTGTATGTTGATAGTACCTATTTACTTACATTATACTATCTATCTAATATATATAAATCTCATGTCACAATGTTTGTGCTCAATGAACTCCTAAACTACTTAACCGATTATAATAAAATTCGCACACCATGTGCAGTTCGATCCAACTTGAGAGATAGGATAGTTTAAATCTCAATGTCATCATCATCATCATCATCATCATCAATTTTAAAAATTCTTTCACCAATAGAAAGCCACATTATTGCGGAGTGTCATCATCATCATCATCATCATCATCATCATCATCAGCGGACGGCGCGCGATGGCTTCGGGTTTAATTCAGTTCGCTTTCGTGCTCGCTTCGGGGATTATTAATATTATGCCCAACGAAGTGGGCGCGGGTCAGCTAGTCTTCTAATATAAAGACATATACATTATTCATAAAAGTACCTGAAGTAAAAAAAATATGATGTATATATCTTTATAAAATTTTGTTAATTGTAGGATGTAGGCATTATATATCAGGTAAGTTAGATAATATCAGGAGCGCTACCCAATACCGAAACACATGGCAAAGGGTCTACGACACAAAAATGTTTGGGAACGTCTGTTCTAGACGGAAACTTTATAACGTTCGGCTTTCTATGTGCCTCTATCGTAACGGTGCTCAGTGAACTCTATTAGGGTTCCGTTGCCGAATATCAAAAAACGGAACCCTTATGAGCGATCATGTCTGTCCGTCTGTCCGTCCGTATGTCACAGCCACGTTTTTGTTCCACGTGTTTTTTCCGTAACTATAAGAGCTATACTGTGGAAAGTTGGTAACGTAGATGTATTTGGTGAACCGAATTAAGATTTTCATACAAAAATTGAAAAAAATTTTTTTTTTTGTGTTTCCTCATAACCCATACAGGTATAGGGTATCTATGTATAGGTCTTCAAAAATGATATTGAGGCTACTAATGTATTTTTTTTTAACTGAATAGTTTGCGCGATAGCCGCTTCCAACGTAGAAAAATGTGTGTCCTCGTAAATTCAAAAAAAAAAAAAATGTAAACCGAAAATTGGTTTGAACGAGATCTAATAATTCGTTTTTTGTAAACCGCATTTTACCTTTCATTCAATAAACTCCAATATAATAAAGAAGAACATTTATTTAAATGTATAGTGGTAAGGAACCCTACGTGCGCAAGTCCGACTCGCACTTGGCCGGTTTTTTTCCACTTGCTAGGATCCAAACACAGTTTAATTGCTTCGTTAACTTTCATTAATATTTTCAAAGGCTCCTCGATTACGGGTAAGTGACTTTATATATAGAACCACAACTATCCATTTTCCAATAAAATCCATGTTTTCGCAATAAAACTCCATGCGACAGTAAAATTAAATACTATTCTTTATTGCTGTTGAGACGTCGTTTGGATAGCTGGCGAATAGCTACGTAATACTATATTTAAATGGGTTTTATGAATTTCTCTTGGCTGCTTGTTTATCGCGCCGTTACCTCTAAATGGTTACATGAGAAAGGATGTGATACCTTCTCTATTACTTCCACGTAGTTGAGCTGCGAAGGCAGGCTCCAATTTTATTGTTATCTTTTTATGTGTACTAAACTGAAATCTCATGAAATTATCATTAGATTTGCCGCAAGAAAAATATATATAATGAAAGCGACTTTTATTAATTTTAGTAAAGTTCGATTTTTAATTCGAGTCAGTAAAATGACATTTCCAGTGTCATGTGTCACAAATATTATTTAATATGGTATGTACTACAAATTTACAATAAAAAAACGCTTTGATACCTAATAAAATAAAGCATGACCATTTAGTCTAAATCTATTGATTGCCGCACATCACTATTGTAGTGGGTTGTAGTGGGTCACCCTTTTTTGTATCAGTGACAGTTGCACTTGTCATTTTACTGACTCGAATTAAAAATCGTAGTTTAAAATGTTTATTATAATATAACCTTCATGTTGATGCGAGTCGAAATGTCAATCCGCATAAAAGTCAGAGCTAATTGTTTAACTAAATAATATAACCTTATTTACTTCCTATTTCTACATTTATTTAACCTTATTTTTGTCAATTAATCCCAATGTATATAATACTATTTCTATATTATTTTTGTTTCAAGAATATTTGATTGAAATGCACATATTTAGCTACTGATCTAGATCCTAATCCTCATTCCGATCCTTACATATTTCATGCGTCCCTACCCTTTACCCTTGTTTGTTAATGCACAAGTCGTGCAAGCCAGAAGAGAGATAAAAAAATAATATAACGAAAATACTTTTATTAATTTTAAAATAATGTAACAACATTAAGTGTCGTTTCTCTTATTTCCAGGTGAGATATTTAATTTTAATTTAATATTGTTTTTCTTTTTCAATTTAATTTGAATTATACTATCAATAAAACTCTTATTTCGAGAGCAACGCACATGTTTTTAATTTACACAAATACATAAGTGAGAAACACACTTATGTATAAGTTAAAATAGGATTCAGATGCTACGCCATTTAACGATGCTAAGTCAACGGCGGGAGACCTTGTACTGGAAAGAACGAGCAAGAAAAAGGGCAATTGTTTTTGACGTGAAACGTCTTTAAAATCACGCCGAAACATACGGGTACCAGGTTTAAAAAGTGGACCGTAACGAAAAGGTCTATATCATCGTACCTTAATAATTAAAAAACTATTAGTCTTAGAAACAAAAATATGGTGTGAATATTTCACTTATATAGTCAGCTCGCTGTTGTGACATTGAGTTTTTTATTAAAATTCTTAAAACACCGTCAATCTTGTTTTTATTTAAAGCGATTTCCTAACATAGACGTTTCATGTTAAAACCAACGGCCGTGTGCCCCGGCACAGCCCCACCCGATTTTTTCTCCCTTTTTTTTCTTTTTAAGAGGACAATGCATTATGCACCTTGACACCGCGCTGGCTAGGCGCGGCCGTGGGGCTCTCCGGTCCTCCTAGCCACTAAAACCCCCCAATGTTCTCTAGGCCCATGCGGGGCACACATGCGCCCCCCGCATGTACGCGGGGTACGCTTTCACGATTCTACTGCCATAATTGTTTCTTCTCCCGGTATTTTTACAGAGTCATTCACTAGAATACATATACATACATACATATACTCACGCCTTTTTCCCACGGGTGTAGGCAGAGATTACGTCTTTCCACTTGCTACGGTCTTTACATATCTCTTTCGCTTCATCTACTTTCATAACATTCCTCATACATGCTCGACGATTGCGGGTATTTCTGACCTGGCCTTTTTTGAGGACACTTTCGATTTGTTCGAAATATGTTCGCCTAGGTCTTCCTCGTCCCGTATCTAGTAAATAGTCTGAACCCAACTTCCAGAAAGCTAATGTTTCATTGCGTTATTTACTATAGTTAAAATATTTGGCAATGTAACTATACAGTTATTAAAATTAAACCCAAGCATTGTTACCATTTAAGTGATCCTTAACTGTATATCAACCTTTTTTCGTAGGAGTATTTTTGACAATTAAAATCTGTGAAAAGGCAAATCAATAACACTTTGTAGAACTTTGTTGTAAAAGGTTATACATTTCCCCGTAAAAGAGCATTTAGTTTTTTGCCGCCTGTATGTTGGAACAGTAACTTTATTTTTATTTCTCGGGTTGAATTTTTTTTAATAATTACTAATTTCCTTTCACCATTTTATTCGAACAAACAGTTTCATCCCCTATTTTTAACCCCCTTCTGGAATCAAATTGCTAAAAGAACGGTTAAATTTATGTCCGTTGTACGGGACCGCCACTTAGATATGCGTTTTATTTAAATAATTTATTTTTTTGTAAGCCTATGTGTTATTCTGACGTATAAACTATATTGTTGTAAGGTTTCATTTAAATCCGTTTAGTAGTTTTTGCTTAAAAGAGTAACAAACATCTATCCATACTTGCAAACTTTCGAGTTAATAATATTACTGATTGAGAATTTAGCTTACGCAGACAGCTATGACATAAAATGTAGGCAAGCACGGGACACGCTTACGGGGACGAAAGCGTTATGAATACTAAACGAACCGCCGGCGTGTTTTAATAGCAAAGGAATGTTTATAAGGAAAAATGATAACAGAATATATTTTATTCATAAATCTTGGTTATTGTTCGGCTTAGAAAGGATTATTGAACTTGGAACGGCGAACTGCCTGAGTGAAGTCATACAACAAATTTACAATATAGTTATAATTAATCTCTCAATAGAACGAGTTGTGCACAAAATAGACAGAACAAAAAGCAATAACATTAAATAGAAATCGCCACAATGAGATAATACACTGAGCTTCAAAATGGAGTGATTAAACAATTATATTTTTTTTATTATCTACCATTTGGTGAAATACAATATCAAAATTAACTTCATTCAAATATGACTTTATAGAAATTCAGGACGTAGTTTTTAGCTGATAAGAAGAATGGGCGCAGGTAAAGTATACAGTAAATTGCTGTTAGTTCAGTTATAAACTTTGACAGATTCTTATTTAACAAATGCTTTTTATACAAAGAGTAATATAAGTTAGGAAACTAATATAAAAGGTAAAATGGAATTAAAAAACCAGCCATCTTGGGCGAAACTGATATTGCTTAGTTTATTTTTAAAACGTGCTTTAGCTGCTCTATGATATAGACATGGAGTTTATATTCACAACACACCGCCTTAAACACAAATCTATACTAATATTATAAAGAAGTAAAGTTTGTGTGTTTGTATATTTGTTAAATTGTAGGGGGTAACCTCGGGATCTACTGAACCGATTTTAAAAATTCCTTCACCAATAGAAAGCCACATGATTGCTGCGTGTCATAGGTTATATAAAAAAAAAACAAAAAATAAAAAAAGCTTTACGTGGTAGTCCGTTTTGCAAAGTGAATCTGAGAAAAAACGATCGAATGAAAGCGTTTCTCACGAACGCTGCCTTAACTATGAAATATATATTTTTAAGTTCTAAAGAAAAGATGTGGAGCTTAAAAATGCCTACAGAAAAGTCAACGACAGCATATGTCTAACTTTTATATTTATGTTACAAAAAGTCGTTTTTTTAATATTAGTATGGATAATTATATAATTATTAATTTATTAATAATTTTTAATGTTAATAAAATAATTTAAATCATTTGGTCATATTAATTAGTCATATATTACCAAAAATTATGAATCTTTATGAAAATAAGTAAACTCATCTTCTTAAGTGTGAAGGCCAAAGCAGCGGACGGCGCACGATGGCTTCGGGCTTAATTCGGTTCGCGTACGTGCTCGCTTCGGGGATTATTAATATTATGCCCAACGAAGTATGCACGGGTCAGCTAGTGACTATATAAAAATAAACACAAATATGGAAAACACTAGTCTACCTAACTTACCTAGCCTATCAGCCTACCAGTAACTATCTAACTAAACCCTATACTATTTATACAACGCTTAAACACAGCAGTATTTAAATGTTTAGTCAAAAAATCTGCATCTGGTCAGAAGGAAGTACTTGTTGACTCCAGTGTCTCCCTCAACCAATACCCTAACGAAGTGATACCTAATATCTATATGCTTCGTTCTTGCGCTAAATGCCTGAGGAAGGCCATCCCTGAGGTTGGTTGGTGGGTAGGCCTCCCCCTTCTGGGGAGGAGAGCCCCACATAACCACCGGCTCGCCACAGCCGGGGTATGCAATTTAATGCATTTTCCTCAGGGGAAAAAAGAACAGGGTACAATTTGTATAGATATACGCCACGCTGATATAAGCTACTGCAAATACAAATCCTGCGCAGACGAAGGTCCATGCTTGTAATTTACGAGTATGTGGCTAACAACGTTTGCCGAGTTTAAAAAACAGTGTGCGATATCTTCTAAGTATTATATTAAACCTATAAGAAAATCGCAATAATTATAAGAAAAAAAAAAGTAAACCATTTCTCAGTCGGTATTGCACAGTTCTAGAAAATCTGCACGAATCTCGCTTTCACCTTAGCTCTTATCATTGTTCACCATCAGGAGACGATCGCTTTCCCCGTTGAGAAACTCCATAAATTCACAAACATAGTAGAACCATTCTTGTTTTTAAGAAAATATTTTATTAGTCTGTGGTTGAATGAGATAAAAGTATATATTAATCTGTGTCCGATTAGGTGTTGATACTGCAGTAAACAAATAAATAAAATTTAATTATTTCAGGCTATAACAGCCCACGTTAACACGGAGTATAGTGCAAAGAGTAACAATCTACTTATAAATTACAATAGATCTTATAAATTAAAGTCAATTTCGCTTAAACGGCCTCTACGCTTTGGATCTGTATCCCCGCGCACGCCTTATAAATGACCGTGTCTTATAAATGCGCATGATATTAGTGACAATAATAATAAGAAATAAAAGAATATCAATAATACAACATGGATATAATTAATATATCAAAAAAATACAATTATCATTGTGTCAAATCAACCTAACCCAACCTGAACGGATTGTGATATCAAATTGTTTGCCCCATGCCCAAGAAAGGAACTATCGAGTCGGGATGTTAATGAGGTGTTAATATCATCACTTGATTCTCCACCAGTTCGAAAAGTTTAATTCATCAAGTTTTTACAACTTTTATATTAACTTCACTTGGAACTATGTAAGAAAATCTTGGAATCTTAATTTGACCCACTTCCCGGTCTCCGATTGAGCTGAAATTTTGCATGCACGTGTAAGTCGGATGACAATGCATCGTTATGTGTGTGAAGTCATTCTAAATCCAACATGGCGGTATTTATTTTTAATGCATCCCTACAATATGGGTATCAAATGAAAGGGCTTGCAAAGAACACTTCAATAAATAATGTGACGTCACTCTTAATCCAATATGGCGGACTTTCCCAAGATGGCAGACCAATTATTTATAATGTACCCCTACAATATGGGTATCAAATGAAAGAGTTTGCTAAGCTTGGTTTTTTAGTCGGAAAATAAATTGAAAGTAAAAAAAAAATAATACAAGCTTTTATTAAATGCGCTAACAAAAACAAAATAAACTTTTACATATAAAAGCTTGTTGTTAAAAGTATTCTATAAGTAAGTAAATCTCGCGACAAGCTTTTATATGTAAAATTTTATTTTGTTCTTTTTAGCGCATTTAATAAAAGCTTGTATTAAAAAAAATGATACTTTTAATTTTCTTTCTTTCAGACAGTTAATCAAATTATCTAAAGAGTTCCTTGCGTAAATTGGAACTTGCTAAGACAGTACACGTGGACTTCTAGCTTGTACTTTGTGTGATCGAACGAAGTTATTAGTTTTATATTTTATCATACTTTTATTTTGAAATTTGGGTTGATGAAATAATTTTTTTGTGTTTCAGTTCTAAATATGGGGAACTCCCAAAATTTATTGATTTTTTTGTGTAGAAATAATAATGCGCTTACACAAGTTTCATATATAATAAGTAATAAATATTTCTTATAGTTTCTTCTTAATTATTTATTTTTTTATATACATACAGATATGTTTAAAATTAAATATCTATTTATTGCCATATTAAATCATGTTTTAAAATATTAATTATGTCCTGTAACCAGTGTATCCACGGCCAAATTGGCTTATAGACAAATTTCATAGTTGTAGGAAGAATTATATGTATTTCACTAGCGACGCGGCGCGGCTTCGCACGATTGTGATATTACTTTCCCTACTATAATATTTACGTATAAGTAGTACATATAAACATCCTTTTAAAGCACTGTATTTATTGCTGAAAACTGCAATAAGATCCGTTTTAAAAGCTTTAAGCGACTACGACTTTACTTTATAAATTGTCGCTCATGGGTTATTCTGATGTACATATAAGCTATATTATTGTAAGGTTTCACTAAAATCCATTCACTAGTTTTAACGTGAATCAGTAACAATATCCATCCGTCCATACTTGGTTTTCTGTCGCACAAATATTCGTCCTTTGTTAATGATTTATTGGCAATGGATACAAAGTCCTTAAGCCTAAAAAATATTCGTCCTGACTTAGAGTGTTGCCAGGTGTCTCGATTTGCGCGGAACGTCCCCATTTTCAGGGTTCTGGAGACGCGTCCCGATTTGTGCCTGATCGGGACGCTAAATGTGCCGATAAATAAAAAAAATGGGAAAAAAATCATTAAAACTATTATAAATATTTATTATTGCCCCCAATTCTCGCCCGTCACCAGGATCGGCCCTGTATATAGCATAAAATTTCATGGACACCCGCAACACCAGAGGAGTTACAGATGCGTTGCCGGCCTTTTAAAAGGGAATAAGGGGGGAAGGGGGGTTGGGCCTCCGGTACCCTCACTCACTCGGTGAAACACAGCGCAAGCGCTATTTTACGCCGGTTTTCTGTGAGGCCGTGGTATCACTCCGGTCGAGCCGGCCAATTCGTGCAGAAGTATGGCTCTCCCACGGTAAAATTATATTTATTACATTATATATGTATAATATATTGTACATTATATATAATATATATATTATACATTATAAATATTTTTAACAATACATGAAAACACTATTAATGGTCTTTATAAAATATTCCAAATAGGACGTTTTAGGCCCAGCATTAACTCATGAGTAGAGATCGGATAATCGGATGCATATTTACCTAAAGTTAGTTTAAGACAAAGTATGGAAACGGCTTTTTATTGTTTTGTTAAATAAAAATCCCGGGATTGCGGAATTGGATAGCCGGATGTTTATTTATTTACCTAATTTAGTTTTTGACAAAGTATAGAACTGTCTTTTTATTTTATTTCCATAAATAAAAATCCCGGAATTCCGGTACTGTAGAACATTTTGGTAATGCAAAACTATATGAGCTTATTAAAATGGGGCGTAAATATTTTTTTATTCAATTATTTAATTGATTATTTTTTTAGTCAAACTAGCTCACTACTTTCGTATAACACTCTTCATGTAATAAATCGTACATTCATAAATCGCACGGGGAACTGAAACTAAACTTCATGTAAATACGTATGCATAGTTGTATAAATGAACCCGGAGTCTCGGTCTTTTGAAAATAAATACCACGTGCTAATTTAGTAATTTTCAAACAATATCACTACGTTAAATTTGCAGTCCCGTATTTTCCCGGGATTTTTATTTAACAAAATGTATTTTAAAAAGCCGCTTCCTTAATTTGTGAGCTAAAAATTAACTTTAGGTAAATATGCATCCGATTATCCGATCTCTACTCATGAGGCTGTCAAAACGACACATTTTATAGTGTAGCTACTGATGCTTCCAATCATGGTGCTATAAAAATGTTTCCACTGATGGTGAGATTTTACAGCTCAACTACAAATTTAAAAACGTGTGTTCTTGACTTTTATGAAGATGCTAGTGAAACTGCATCAGCCATCCATATGAATTTAGTAACACGGCTGAAAGAGTGCAATATTGATTCTAAACACCTTACTATACTGTGTAGATAATGCAAATGAAAACTTTGGTTGCCAAGTTGGTTGCATATATCTCTTAGAGATCTCTTATAGAGATAAGTCCACCAGTTATTTACCTTATGTTTACTTTAATGTGCAATAAAGAGTTATATATGTAATCAAATTAAACCCCGTTTTAAAAACACTGTGTTTTTTGTTTACTGTCCCGATCTACAACCCAATATCCCGATCTTTCGACCCCATGTACCGATTTAAAACAAATCGGACCTGGCAACACTCTCGAACCATGTTCAAGGTCACTGATGCCTGACCAGATGACACTCCCTCGGTTTGGGTTTTGCTTGGTTCTTAAAGGCTTTTATCCAATAGGATTCGCTGCTTCAGGATATTTCGATATTTGAGTCAGCTATAACCCAGGTTTTGTTTTTACTAATAAACTGGTTTTTACTATAAATACGTTGGTTACTAATGATTGACATATGCGATAGTAACTGCGTCTGTTTGTCTCTCCGAACCTGTTTAAATTAAATTTCGTACACAGATTTTCTAGAGAATGTGAAAGGGTATACGTCACTTTCGTGAAGGATAGAAATAGGGGATGCGTCTTTGTATGAAATTGCGTTATTTTTAAAGCTAGAAATTTGTAAACAAATTTTTAAGCTTTAATTTTGAATGGGAATTTCAAAATTTTTAATCATATTAATAGGCTCACAAACTACTGAACCTATTTGTTCAATATTGATATACTTTGAGATATATAATTTGTGACGCGGAGATGACAGACAGGAGGGACATTTCTACCCCGGGATCTTATAGTTTAGCTGTGGTATCTCATCTTAGGGGTTGGTTCGAGATACGGGGACGAACACAAAATATATGTTATCGCGTGAAATATACCACTCTCTATATCTCGAGATACATAATGTATTTCAATAGGAACTGCTCCATACGAAACGCTGATACACAGACGACGTCATCTCCCTAACTCCTGGAGACGTATTTTTGAATCATTACACATGAATTTGGAATTCGAATACGAATACAAATCGTGCGCGAAATTATTTTCTACTGCTTGCAATTTTATAGATTTTTGAATCACTTAAATTCAGTGTTGTCATTAAAAACAAATTCTTAATTAAATTCCATTTCACGCAGAAAAATTCAAAATCACAACAACAAAAACAAAAAATCGGCGACGATCCACACGTGAAACGGCCACTGTCAAGGTCACTTCAGCCTTGGATATTCTACTAGTGGAAATAAAAAACGAGTGGGTTGAACCACTCGTTGCAGAACGCACCAAATGAAAGTTCAGAAATAGTGAATTCGGTAATTCGTATACGAATCTCACGATTTCGAATGCGAATTGGTTTTCTATTGTTTTAAATATTCGTCTACTGGTGCTTTGTTTCAGATTAATTTTCAGATAGTAATCGTATCTACATATAGAGGTCAGTAGTGACTGATTACGGCTGTCTGCTCAGATGAGGAGTACTCGTGTTGGACGACACGAAATGTTTCAACGTGGCTTAGTCTTGAGTGCTCGATTTGTATGCTGTGTGTAAAAGATTAAATAGGAGAGAATATAATATTCTCTCCTCTTTCTTCATCCTTGTTGTCTTGTGTGTCTTATGTCTTATGTCTTTCATCCTACAAATATTATAAACGCGGAAGTTTATATGAATGGTAACGTTTGCTACTCTCTCACTTAAAAGAATAACAAAAAAACTACTGAATGTACTTTAATGAAACTTTTCAATAATATAGCTTATACATCAGAATAACACACAGGCTACAATTTGTGAAGATATTGTGTGAATTACCTACTAATATTATAAGCGGGAAAGTTTAAAGTATGGATGGATGTTGTGACTGAATGGATTTTAAAGAAACTCTACAATAATATAGTTTATATATCAGAATAATACATAGGCTATAATTTACATAGATACTACATAATTTACATACGTACTAGCTGGTCCCGGTGACTTCGTTTGCGCAACACATTTATCAACATACTGGCTTTTCGCCCGCGTTATATTCGAATTTCCTACAGGAAGGAAATGTTTTCCGTCAGTAAAATTATCTTATTTCCTTCCTTGGATCCTCGGGTTTTACGATTGGTATCAGTGGTTTTTACAATGCTGTCATACAACCTTTCACCCCTTCCTTTCAACCCTTTACAGCCCTTTTCTGCTTCAAAAGGTAGTCTCTGTCCTGTGTCAGCCTCTAGACTATCTGTGTACCAAATTTTATTTAAATCGGTTGAGTAGTTTTTACAATTTTTCCATACAACCTAGCATCCCTTCTTTCAACCTTTTACAACCCTTTACAACCTATTTTGTATAAAAAAGTAGCTTATGTCCATTCTCGGGCTTTAGACTATCTGTGTACTTACCTAGTTTCATTTAAATCGGTTCAGTAGTTTTAACAATATTTCTATACAACCTATTATCCCTCCTTTCAAACCTTTTACAACCCTTTACAACCTGTTTTGAATGAAAAAGTAGCCTATGTCCTTTCTCAGGCTCTAGACTATCTGTGTACCAAATTTAATTTAAATCGGTTCAGTAGTTTTGGCGTGAAAGTGGAACAGACAGACAGACAGAGTTACTTTCGCATTTATAATATTAGTATGGATTTAAGACCAGTGACTCTCAACGGGGTCTATGTCAATGAAAATAAATATTGGGGGTTCACGAAATAAGGGTCTACGATAATGGATCTCAACATACACTGATAGTAGGTATCTATTTACTTACACCATTATACTATCTTCTAATATCAAAACATATATGTATATTATTTATAAATGTACTTATGAAGAAAAATGGTTTATTATTTAATTTTTAGATTGATATTATACTAGCGGGTGCAATGCTTATGTAAATATACATACGCCGCGCCGCCGCGCCGCAACAACTACGTCCCTGCATTTTAAATTTGAAATATCTTCGGAAATATTCACTTAAATTACATGCTGTAAAAACCATATTAATCTATAATAAATTCACTTTTTATTTATTTGGATAAGGATTAATGCTGTATAGTTTAAATCACTTCGTAAATAACCATTTTTAGTAAAGGATAAAAAATAGTTATGGTGGGCTATCTCTAAGAGATAGACATATACCATCGCGGACTTTTTTGTTGAACTTTTTAAGGTGGACTGTAGTACATTATTTTGGTCTATGTCGTAGTATTCAGCAAACGTTTTTGCAATATAACCGCAAAAACGTGCTTACGACATCACATTAGAAACCTCTAAATTTATCAGTGTTTCTCTAATATATTGTGCATGTATTATACACATAAACCTTCCTTAAGAATCACTCTATCTATTTAAAACAACTAACTGCATCAAAATCCGTTTGCATAGTTTTAAAGATCTAAGCATACATAGGGACAGGCAGACGGCGGATAGCGACTTTGGTTTATACTATATAGTGATATGTTTATAAAATTTTCAAAATAGTAGGATATAGGCATTCAATATAAGTAGGGGGGGGGGTCTACCCGAAAACGAAGAACATAGCAATGGGTCCACGACACAAAAAAGTTTGGGAACATCTGCTTTAGACAATCTACATAATATCGTTATAGAGTGTGTTATTCTGATGTATGTAACAAACATCTATCCATACTTACATACATTCGCGTTAATAATATTACTCATAGTAGGGACTAGCTAACTAGCTAAAAATAAAGTAACTTATTAAAACGATTATTAAAAGGTAGTTGTTACAGAAGGGTAAAAATTTATGGTTGTGTGTGTTTTTGATGTAACATTATAAAAATAGAAAAAATAAATAAATTACATGACCAAGTAATAAAATGTTAGGGGTGGTGCACTTAGGGGTATGAAAATATGTTTACAATTTGTTATTCTGATGTATGTGCTATATTATTGTAAAGTTTCAATAAAATCCATTCAATAGTATTTACGTGAAAGAGTAACTAACACGCAACTAATATTAGAAACTATAGCGTTTACAATATTAGTAGCGATTTGGGTCTTTGGAGAAATTATAAATGAGCTAGACTCACAAATCTATTTAGGTCGGGGTAGAGAATGGTTACAATAACCCAAAGCCCGTATATAAAATAATAATATTAACATATCGGACGATTAAATATACATATATGTATACGTATATATAATTTTAAACCGCGTATTAATACATTATTACGTGACAGTATGTTGGTATTGGGGAATGAAAGCTTTATATAGAGCGGTGAACTTACAATGTAGATGAAGTTCATGTGAGAGTTCAGGGAACATAAGCTAAGTGAGTGAAAATAAATTACCCTAATCTTTAAAGCTATACATGATTTTACAATTTGCACTAAAACAAAAATAAAATAATTACTCAGCATCGTTTAATAACCACAATGAAACGAATAACTTTCGAAACAAATTAAATATTTCTCTTTATAAATAATGGTTAAACGTATAAAAAATAGACAAATATTTACCTTGACATTAGCCGCAGCTCCAGTAACAGTACATAAAATATTTACGAAAAACAAATAAATCACAAAATAGTCTAGATACATCGTTGGTACTGACGAAGATTATCGAATAAAAATCACGAATTTAACGATCCTAGTTGATAGGTAACAACGGTGCACAGAACAACAAACGGGTCCTGCTCATGTTGCCAAAGCAACCACTGCGGCCCGCGCTTCGGGCTAGGGAGTATGCGTTGCGGACACGCGCTCGCCGGGAGAGAGCGCAGGGAACAGAGTAACGCACGACAAGGATCCCGATGCGCCTGCGCAGCGGCGCTATTCCGAACCGCACGTCTCACGACCATCTCTACTGACTTTCGTTCGACTTTCAAGTTGTAAGTTTTCATAAATAAGTCTTTGTTGTGCCAACGCCACCTCTGCTGTAGTATACAAATTTGTGGCACTTGATATTACTAAGCTAGTAGATTATAATTATATGTTTATCGAGGTTTAATTATTATGATATTGTAGAAATACAAAAGCACAAATTACATGCACTCATACAACACACAATGACATTAAAAACAACTGTATAGATACATAGATACTATACTATCATAAAGCTAAAATACTTCTCCAAGAAGCACTTCAAATTATGTCGTATGACGATACAGAGAAACTATTACTAGTTACCAAATAATTTGTATTTTTATTTAAACAAAGTAAGAAACAGATAAAGTTTCATACTTTGTTTAAATTTAGTTATTAATCAAAAATACTATACATTTTGCATTTGATTTATGTGTCCATATTTTTATTTTATAATTACAAGTCTGAGATACAGGTTAATCCTAGTTCAGGTTATATAATACGTGTATACATATAAGTTAAGCTAATGAAATGTAACCTATTGACTATAGAAGTTATTAAATAAATATTATTATATTTTAAAAACACATTATTTTTAAAAAGGTTGACCCGTCTCATTCTCAGTTCATCTCGCAGTGCCTCAAAACTAGTCTTTCCTAACTGAAACCTTGACTATGCAAATGGTATCAGAATTGATAAAATCCGCAGAAAACTTGGTTCTGTTGGGTTGGTACCTTGTATCTGACATAGCTGGAAAGGTCCTTGAGTGGCAAACATATGCTGGACACCGCATCGTTGGTAGGCCTCTCTTAAGATGGGTAGACTTGGTAAAAAATGTAGGAAGGCCATGGATGCCACCAGCGTAGAACCGACCGATGTGGAAATCCTTTAGGGAGACCTACGTCCAGCAGTGGCCGTCTATTGGCTGACATAATGATGAAAAATGTTTCATCATCATGATGAAAAAAGCTTTCCGACCAGTTCCTAAAAAGACCTATCAATAAAACAAGATGTGAGCTACTGATTTACATCTTGCCTTATATAACTACTAAGAAGCGTCTTATTGATGCTGTTATAATCCCTTGAGTTGGTTAACAAATTTTCAAATTAAGTTGCTATAGATATTGTGATTTAGGCTGTAGATTGACAGCTTATCACAGGTTGACTTCTGGTTGTGGGCGTGTGGCGGTAGAATCGCGAAAGCGCACCCCACCATGCGCCCCGATATGGGCTGGAAGGACACCAGGGGGTTTTTAGTGGGTAGGCCGGTCGTTTACCGGAGAGCCCCACACACGGTCGCGCCTAACCAGCGCGGCGACAAGGTGCTTAAGGGGCATTTTCCTACCGCAAAAAAAAAAAAAAAAGTTTAACTTCTGGTTAACTCCAAGTATAAAATTACGTCAGCTCCTCCGTGCATTGTGGCTGTGAATCGCGAAAGCACACCCCGCCACACGCGCCCCGATATAGGCCCAGAGAACACTGGGAAGTTTTAGTGGGTAGGCCGGTCCTCTAAGACCGGAGAGCCCCACATAACGGCCGTGCCTTGCCAGCGCGGTGTCACGGTGCATAAGGCGCATTTCCCCTCGAAAAAAAAGGTGGCCCCGTGCAATATTGACTTATTGCTTGTGTAACATTTACGA
Source organism: Scirpophaga incertulas (assembly GCA_036419045.1). Taxonomy (NCBI): domain Eukaryota; kingdom Metazoa; phylum Arthropoda; class Insecta; order Lepidoptera; family Crambidae; genus Scirpophaga; species Scirpophaga incertulas. The sequence continues at coordinate 6,905,106 of CM071626.1, read as the reverse complement.
CATACAGAGGATGGAAGTTTGCGGTCATTCATCTTTAGTCTTCTTCTAACTATTATACGATTTCACGTTATAAAAAAGTTAAGCAGCGGAACGTTTATCCGGCCACAGTTTGCAATTTATTATCACAGCTGAAGTAGTCCACCACGCTGACTTTAATCTTAATTATCTTTATTCAATAAGTGTTTGCGTTGTAAACTGTAAAGATATATATAACAAAGAAAAAAAAGATATAAAAATATACATAATATCGTAAGACAAAATTTCTGCTGAGATTCTAATTTTTATATGTTCATAACTTATTATTCAATACAGAAATCCTGCTCTATGAAGGCATAAAATTTAACAAACAGGATTAACAGTATGCATAAAATGGCGTGCTTCAGTATCGCTCTGATCGATAAACTCGCACGCGACTCAATGAATCGATGGATTTGCCACTTACACCGCAAGGCGGCGGCCATACCAACAAAAAAGCGCGCGGTTACCGCCCACCGCTTAGCGTCTGCTGCTCAACAAATAATGATCTGCTATTAGCAATGAAACCGGTGTTCGAAATCTATATTATCACTAGACGAAATGAAATTATCATTAACCTTTATGAGTAAGCACACAAACACAGCTTTTATAAGAGCGGGTTTAATTGCCAATAAAAAGTCGTCCGGTTGCGTTTAAGCTTTTTTTTATTGCAAACAAGTTTCATAACGGCCAGCGTGTTATTATTGGGAGAACAGGTTATTAGTATTGTTCATTCATTCGTAGTACAATGGAATTGATATATTTTAATGACTTAATCAAACGAGCTTGACCTCACGAAAGTAAAAATCTGGACAAAAATTGTATTATTCCTGCCAGATATAAAACAAGTTTTCTTACCAGCTTAAAAGTTACGCGGGCAAGTAGCTGAGACAGATTAGATAATCAAAAATGTATTCCATTTTAATTGAGTGTTTAATACCACTTCGACAGATCATTATTACCACAACGATAACGTCGACAGATCTTTATAACCACAACGATAAGGGCAACAGATCTTTATAACCATAACGATAAGGTTGACAGAATTTTATAACCACAACGATAAAGTCGTCAGACTTTTATAACCAAGACGATAAAGTCGACAGAACTTCTTAACCACAAAGGTAAGGATAACAGATCTATACAACCACAATCATGAGGACAACAGATCTTTATATCCACAACGATAAGGACAACAGATCTTTATAACTACAACGATAAGGACAACAGATCTTTATAACCACAACGATAAGGACAACAGATCTTTATAACTACAACAATAAGGACAACAGAATTTTATAACCATGACTATAAACTTTTATAAGCACAACGTTAAAGTCGGGAGATCTTTATAACCAGAACGATACGGTCGACAGATCAGATAAGTAAGTCGAACGTCAAGAACCAAACCATGAGCAACTGGAATTAAACGTATTATGAGATAGCGTTTATTTAAATTGTACGGTCGTTAAATGCCATTCAAACAATAACCATTTGTGACAAAGCGAGATGGCTCCCGAGTTTTTACGATGATAACACGTAATGTCCCGATAACAATCAATGGTGAAATGCTTTTGTGGCGGCCTCGTTAAGTGTGAAAAGAGTTTAACTGTTTCTTCTGTAAGGAGGTACAATGATTAACAAGTGAAGGGACAAATTTACAAATAATCGAAAAAAAGATCCTTCGTTTTCCTGTTGATGTAGTACGGCCCGTGTGGTGTTTTTAGGATACTTACCCGAGTTGCTTGTCGAGACAATTCTCCCAATTTCCCAACTGTGTTTAGCAATTATTGGCAAACGATATCGACGGCGTAAATACTTTGTGCAGCGCTCCTAGTGGTGCGTAATTGTTCTGTAGTTAACTATTTACACAAATACCTATCGAAAACAATAGCTCACTCAAGGTAGAGCCACTGGATGTCATAGAAAGCAAATACTACCGTTTCGTCAGTTACTTCGTAGAACGCTATTCGGATCCGATTCTCCTGTTCCAAACTTTAAAGACTCGTAAACTCATGCAGTTAGAAATATGATTTACATAATCCTATAAGTACGAATGAATCGTCCATGACTTTTACAGTGTTCAGTGCAGTGTTGCAGCTTCTTTCTTTCGTTCGTTGTTCTAAGCTTTCTTGGTTTGTTTTTTCTCTCTGGAGAGCAAGGCTGAGTATCCTCACAAGAAGCACAAAACGTGCCCAGGATAACACCGCTGCGGGACTCCATACCGGCCCGAGTGGTCCGATTAGTATGACTTGCCGACTAATCTCAGCCTGAGCTTCGGTTTAAAGTCGTGCGGCTTACTATAATGTACAAAACTCTGACGTAAAACAACAGCAAGTACCTTCTGAATTTTTTAAAAGTTTTATATTAGGTACTAGCTGTGCCCACGACTTCGTCCGCGTGAAATCGTAATTTTAGGTAACATTTTTAATTATTCTTCAAATAAGACACATTTCATAAAATTTTTACATTTTTATGGCATATAAAAAAGTAGCCTATGTCGCCTCACGGTTCAGTGGTTTTGATGTAAAAGACAGATTAACTTTCGTATTAATTTTTACATATTAAAAGATTATGACAAACTATTTAGCATTTGTAAATTTTTACTAATAGATTGTAAAGTCAAATATTAATAGAGATAGAAAATATTTTAGTACAAAGTTATATTATTTTAGTAAAAAAAATATAATACAAAAAGTGTAAGAGAAAAGAAATTAATACAAGCAGGCGCAAAAAATTACAATGGACAAAGACTGCCTAAATACTTGGTGCCTTAAATATATGTATAATAAGTAATATCTCAATAAGAAAAGATCCGAAATTTACCAAAACATTGACAAATCAAAGCTACGAGTTACTTTGCTCGATATGTACTCGTAGGTTAGTTTAAGTGTCCAAATATTTACTAGGGATATTGGCTCCGTGCACGATTACAACGCCAACTAGCGTCCACAACTTTGTGGGCTCTGTCACAATGACATTTAGGTCGTATATTTTTGAAAAATAATCGAAATGAAAAATAACCAATATTTTCGACCAATAAATTGTTGTGATACCACGATTTGGGTGTAAAAAAGGTTTTGTAATCATTTTGGTCATTCAAATCAAATGAGGTAAGTTCAAAAAGTGTGTTTAATTTCGATTGTGTCAGGGTTTGTTTACTTCATTTATAGTTGTAGTTTTACAGTAAAACAAAAAGAAAAAGCTACTTTAATGGTTTCATTGTATCACAGTAAATATATTTAAATGTTCCTGTATCGCTAGTAATAAATTAAATATCGTTTTCAGATCGAAATGAGTATTGTTTTGAAGACCGGTTTTGTGAGTGTTTCTCACAATATCAAATTCCAACCACAAACCGTATTTAGAGGAAAGTTTTTGGTATTGGCTGGATATATCATAGGTCGATTTGATTGTTTTTGATGTAACTGTTAATGTTGTAAGATGTAAGATTAATGTAAATTATCAATGTATGAAACGTGTTATCGCGCATTTAATAAAATTTTAGTAATATCAGACTAAGCTGTTTTCATTACTTTCCTAAAACCACGTAATGTGTGAGGATGCTGTTTATCTACACCGGAAGTTACTGACACTGACTTTATAATAAAAACAAGCTTTAAATTAATTATATTCCAATGAAATAAATTACATCAACTATGAATATTTACCAAACACAATGACATACGCTCTAGTCGGCGAGGGCGCAGTAACTAGACGACGCGACGTGACGTTCATTCGTCTTCTCGTATATATTCGCTGACAAAATTCACTCTCACATAACAAATCCTTCATATATAATATAAAACTAGTTTATCCAAATCAAATATTTAATTAAAAATGTATTTAACTAAATTTAGTTTAACAACAAAGTCACGGCGCAATTAAACAGTAAGTAATAATTTATTATTATCGACTAAGCATGACAAATCTTATAATATAATTTGGGCAATGTCTATCTGATCATCATTAATTTGCAGAAGATAAAACTTGGCTTAGCAGCAAGTTGATTGATAATCTTATTGTCAGAAGAAGTTAGCATTTTGGTATAATAAAAGACGAAAGAAAATTCTTGTCTTTTAGAAAAATATGTTTATATTCTGTTAAGCCAAAAACTTTATAGTGGGTCAATAGATCAGCTTGCGAAAGCTTAGAATAATTTAGATAAGTCGAATAACATCGTTGCATAACAGTAAGTACAGTTAAGTTTTACCCATAAAATTCTATACATAATTTAATACGTAACTAATATTAATTAATGATATTAAAATGTATTATGCAGAATCGCTTTGCCATTGACAGATACATATGATGACAGAGCCCACATTAATTCTACTTTTGACCACCATGAGCGCTGCGATAGATTATGTTACCCCCACCTAGTACTTCGCACCCAGCAATATAGTTAGATTGTAGGTTATATTTATTTTATGTATAGATAAGGGCGCAATAAACGTAATGTTTGGCGAGAATATATATTAGAAGAAATGTAAACCTATATTGTGGAAAATAATAAAAAAAATAAGTACAAGAATTCTAGAACTTACTGTACTTTTAAAAATGGTTTCTTTTTTGGACGGACCTATACTGAAGCCGCAAATGGATGGATATATTCAGCTCTACCTTGAGAACCGAAGCTACTGGTTCGGACGGTCAAGGCCGTTACTCGGGTACTCTTAGAAATGAATAAAGACTATTATGGAAGATTAACATCAATCACTTAGCGACTACATAGTTAAAACAAAAATCTTTAGACTTGTTTCAACTCTTTACAATGTGCGACGGAGATTGCGCAGGCGAGTTTACGAGTTTAGTTATAACGTTTATATCCCGACATTTTATTGAGTCCATAAAAGTAACCGGCAAAGGTAGGTAATGGATAAAGCCTAACCAAATTCTTGCGTTTCTACAAATGCACAAAAAAAGATACGTCATACTAGCTGCGTTGGTAACGTTGATACAAGAAAATGATTGTCAAAATGGTGGAATGAAAAGAAAAATCAACGAACAAACGACCCAGTCTCACAAATCGCTTGGGTTTCGCTATGAGAGGAGGTATTGCATGCCGATGGACCGTGCACTTCGAGGTAACGGGATTTCCTTTCGTTAAATAATAAGTCTATCATTACCGCCAAAAGCCATCACCGTCGTTATAATTATACTTGAAACACATATCACCAATTAAATGCATGAAGTTACCACATAATTCAAAATCAAAATCAAATTAATCTTTATTTAGTATAGGCTTTTACAGGCACTTACTGACGTAACTAATATAAAATTTAAAGGCCCAAAATTGCTCCACGCCTGTTTGGCAATTGGGAGAGCCTTGTTGAGACGAACAGTGTTGCCTGTACATATCAACGCGGTAATCATAGCGGATATGTAAATGTTCGGTAAAAACAATTATTTATCTAATACGAAATCATTAAATTAGATAGCACAAAAATTAAAAGCAAGCATTTTCATCGTTTAACATGAAATATGATTAAATCATGATTTTTCTATTGGAGTATTTTTAACAAGTGCTTTATCGCAAAACAGTAACACTTTCTCGAAGTATATTTTAGTTTTTGAATCGTGGACGTTGAAACTGTGAGCCTTATATTGATTCAGAGCGGAGTCATTATTGTGCCCTGTAAGATTCATCTTGTTTTTACTTTAGATAACGTATAACATTGTGCAACGTTGAAAACTTATCTATCAATGTTCTACGAATTACTATTTATATTTTGTAGAGAGATAGTTATGTTCAGCTTTACAATGAGTGTGTTTGTGCAAGGTGCAGGAACAAAAGGTTCAACGCCTAGCCGACTAAAGACACTGGCGACTGTTCCGGAGTCGTTAGGGTCGAAACTAAGGAGCCGACGCAACTTGAGCGCGCCGTCTAGTGGCTCGGACGCTGAAAATTGCCGTGTAGTGGAGGGTGAGAATCTACCCGGTACGTGACGGTACCGGGTATATATTTGACGAGGGGAGTGTGGCCCGAGTCGTCGCGCCCGCTGTCGAGCGTGGTTTGTGAGCGAGAGACGCGGTTGGTGGCCGGCGGAAGGGATTCGATAGCTCCCGGGTGCTGGGGTCGGGCGGATATCATAGATAATAAGAATGACGCTGTTATTGATAGAAGAGTAATGGTAGGAAACGAAGTGAATAGGGCTATAAATAGTCTTATTGTCAGTCACACCGAGCCGAGAAAGGCGCGTTTGGCTGCGTATGAAGGAATGTTGGCTTCTGTATGGTAATGAATATAGGTATGCCAAAAGAAGGATAAAAAAAAATTAATATAAAATGAGCACTGTAAGAGGAATGACTGAAGCGGCGATAACAACAAGAATCAATTGCGAAACAGTCTGAAAGAAAATGTAGTGACAAAAATTGAGAGGGACACTTAGATGGCTTGTACATAGCAAGTATGGACGGAAGAAATTTTTAAGGCAAATATGAATGAACAAGTTCAAGACGACCTAGACGAATATCGAACAAACAAAGGATCAAACAGGAGATATCCTGAAGGAAGACAAATTATTATTCAATTAAATGAGTTAAATAAACTTACATTAATTTTTGGTAGGAATAGGCAACAGACGGCCATAAAGAATCATTGACACACCCCGAGCAAAAATCGCTGAT